>OZ004344.1:9277467-14813060 GCA_963924445.1 Philereme transversata
ATTGGATACAAATACGATACAAATACGATACAAATTGCGATACAAATACGATACAAAAACGATACAAATTGGATACAAATACGATACAAATTGGATACAAATACGATACAAATTGGGATACAACGATACAATTGGATACAATCAGATACAATACGATACAAATAGGATACAAATACGATACAAGTACGATACAAATACGATGCAAATACGATACAAATACGATACAAATACGATACAAATACGATACAAATACGATACAAAAACGATACAAATTGGATACAAATACGATACAAATACGATACAAAACACGATACAAAAACGATACAAATTGGATACAAAAACGATACAAATTGGATACAAATACGATACAAATACGATACAAATTGGATACAAATACGATACAAATACGATACAAATACGATACAAAAACGATACAAATTGGATACAAATACGATACAAATACGATACAAAATACGATACAAATACGATACAAAAACGATACAAATTGGATACAAATACGATACAAATACGATACAAATACGATACAAAAACGATACAAATTGGATACAAATACGATACAAATACGATACAAAAACGATACAAATTGGATACAAATAACGATAGAAATACCAAACAAATACGATACAAAAACGATACAAATTGGATACAAATACGATACAAATTGGATACAAATACGATACAAATTGGATACAAATACGATACAATATACGATACAAATACGATACAAAAACGATACAAATTGGATACAAATACGATACAAATACGATACAAATACGATACAAATACGATACAAAAACGATACAAATGGATACAAATACGATACAAAATACGATACAAAAACGATACAAATTGGATACAAATACGATACAAATACGATACAAAATACGATACAAATACGATACAAATACGATACAAATACGATACAAATACGATACAAAAACGATACAAATTGGATACAAATACGATACAAATTGGATACAAATACGATACAAATTGGATACAAATACGATACAAATTGGATACAAATACGATACAAATACGATACAAATAGGATACAAATACGATACAAATACGATACAAATACGATGCAAATACGATACAAATACGATACAAATACGATACAAATACGATACAAATACGATACAAATTGGATACAAATACGATACAAATACGATACAAAAACGATACAAATTGGATACAAATACGATACAAATACGATACAAATACGATACAAAAACGATACAAATTGGATACAAATACGATACAAATACGATACAAAAACGATACAAATTGGATACAAATACGATACAAATACGATACAAATACGATACAAATACGATACAAATACGATACAAATACGATACAAATACGATACAAATACGATACAAATACGATACAAATTGGATACAAATACGATACAAATTGGATACAAATACGATACAAATTGGATACAAATACGATACAAATACGATACAAATACGATACAAATACGATACAAAATACGATACAAATACGATACAAAAACGATACAAATTGGATACAAATACGATACAAATTGGATACAAATACGATACAAATTGGATACAAATACGATACAAATTGGATACAAATACGATACAAATAGGATACAAATACGATACAAGTACGATACAAATAGGATACAAATACGATACAAATACGATACAAATACGATGCAAATACGATACAAATACGATACAAATACGATACAAATACGATACAAATACGATACAAATACGATACAAATACGATACAAATACGATACAAATACGATACAAATACGATGCAAATACGATACAAATTGGATACAAATACGATACAAATACGATACAAATACGATACAAATACGATACAAAAACGATACAAATTGGATACAAATACGATACAAATACGATACAAATACGATACAAATACGATACAAAAACGATACAAATTGGATACAAATACGATACAAATACGATACAAAAACGATACAAATTGGATACAAATACGATACAAATACGATACAAATACGATACAAATACGATACAAATACGATACAAAAACGATACAAATTGGATACAAATACGATACAAATTGGATACAAATACGATACAAATTGGATACAAATACGATACAAATACGATACAAATACGATACAAATACGATACAAATACGATACAAATACGATACAAAAACGATACAAATTGGATACAAATACGATACAAATTGGATACAAATACGATACAAATTGGATACAAATACGATACAAATACGATACAAATACGATACAAAAACGATACAAAAACGATACAAATTGGATACAAATACGATACAAATTGGATACAAATACGATACAAATTGGATACAAATACGATACAAATACGATACAAATACGATACAAATACGATACAAATACGATACAAATACGATACAAAAACGATACAAATTGGATACAAATACGATACAAATTGGATACAAATACGATACAAATTGGATACAAATACGATACAAATTGGATACAAATACGATACAAATACGATACAAATAGGATACAAATACGATACAAGTACGATACAAATAGGATACAAATACGATACAAATACGATACAAATACGATGCAAATACGATACAAATACGATACAAATACGATACAAATACGATACAAATACTATGCAAATACGATACAAATACGATACAAATACGATGCAAATACGATACAAATACGATACAAATACGATACAAATAGGATACAAATACGATACAAATACGATACAAATACGATGCAAATACGATACAAATACGATACAAATACGATACAAATACGATACAAATACGATGCAAATTACGATACAAATACGATACAAATACGATGCAAATACGATACAAATTGGATACAAATACGATACAAATACGATACAAATACGATACAAATACGATACAAACACGATACAAACACGATACAAATACGATACAAATACGATACAAATTGGATACAAATACGATACAAATTGGATACAAATACGATACAAATACGATACAAATAGGATACAAATACGATACAAATACGATACAAATACGATGCAAATACGATACAAATACGGTACAAATACGATACAAATACGATACAAATACGATACAAATACGATACAAATACGATACAAATACGAAACAAACACGATACAAATACGATACAAATACGATACAAATACGCTACAAATAACGATACAAATACTATACAAATACGATACAAATACGATACAAATACGATACAAATACGATACAAATACGATACAAATACGATACAAATACGCTACAAATAACGATACAAATACTATACAAATACGATACAAATACGATACAAATACGATACAAATACGATACAAATACGATACAAATACGGATACAAATACGATACAAATACGATACAAATACAATACAAACACGATACAAATACGATACAAATACGATACAAATACGATACAAATACGAAACAAATACGATACAAATACGATACAATTACGCTACAAATAAACGATACAAATACGATACAAATACGATACAAATACGATGCAAATACGATACAAATACGATACAAATACGATACAAATACGATACAAATACGATACAAATACGATACAAATACGATACAAATACGATACAAATACGATACAAATACGATACAAATACGATACAAATACGATACAAATACGATACAAATACGATGCAAATACGATACAAATTGGATACAAATACGATACAAATTGGATACAAATACGATACAAATACGATACAAATAACGATACAAAAACGATACAAATTGGATACAAATACGATACAAATACGATACAAATACGATACAAATACGATACAAAAACGATACAAATTGGATACAAATACGATACAAATACGATACAAAAACGATACAAATTGGATACAAATACGATACAAATACGATACAAATACGATACAAAAACGATACAAATTGGATACAAATACGATACAAATACGATACAAAAACGATACAAATTGGATACAAATACGATACAAATACGATACAAATACGATACAAATACGATACAAAAACGATACAAATTGGATACAAATACGATACAAATTGGATACAAATACGATACAAATTGGATACAAATACGATACAAATACGATACAAATACTATACAAATACGATACAAATACGATACAAATACGATACAAAAACGATACAAATTGGATACAAATACGATACAAATTGGATACAAATACGATACAAATTGGATACAAATACGATACAAATACGATACAAATACGATACAAATACGATACAAATACGATACAAATACGATACAAATACGATGCAAATACGATACAAATTGGATACAAATACGATACAAATACGATACAAATTGGATACAAATACGATACAAATACGATACAAATACGATACAAATTGGATACAAATACGATACAAATACGATACAATTACGATACAAATACGATACAAATACGATACAAATACGATACAAATACGATACAAAAACGATACAAATTGGATACAAATACGATACAAATTGGATACAAATACGATACAAATACGATACAAATACGATACAAATACGATACAAATACGATACAAAAACGATACAAATTGGATACAAATACGATACAAATACGATACAAATACGATACAAATACGATACAAAAACGATACAAAAACGATACAAATTGGATACAAATACGATACAAATTGGATACAAATACGATACAAATTGGATACAAATACGATACAAATACGATACAAATACGATACAAATACGATACAAATACGATACAAAAACGATACAAATTGGATACAAATACGATACAAATTGGATACAAATACGATACAAATTGGATACAAATACGATACAAATTGGATACAAATACGATACAAATACGATACAAATAGGATACAAATACGATACAAGTACGATACAAATAGGATACAAATACGATACAAATACGATACAAATACGATGCAAATACGATACAAATACGATACAAATACGATACAAATACGATACAAATACTATGCAAATACGATACAAATACGATACAAATACGATGCAAATACGATACAAATACGATACAAATACGATACAAAAACGATACAAATTGGATACAAATACGATACAAATACGATACAAAAACGATACAAATACGATACAAATACGATACAAATACGATACAAATACGATACAAATACGATACAAAAACGATACAAATTGGATACAAATACGATACAAATTGGATACAAATACGATACAAATTGGATACAAATACGATACAAATTGGATACAAATACGATACAAATACGATACAAATAGGATACAAATACGATACAAATACGATACAAATACGATGCAAATACGATACAAATACGATACAAATACGATACAAATACGATACAAATTGGATACAAATACGATACAAATACGATACAAATACGATACAAAAACGATACAAATTGGATACAAATACGATACAAATACGATACAAATACGATACAAAAACGATACAAATTGGATACAAATACGATACAAATACGATACAAAAACGATACAAATTGGATACAAATACGATACAAATACGATACAAATACGATACAAATACGATACAAAAACGATACAAAAACGATACAAATTGGATACAAATACGATACAAATTGGATACAAATACGATACAAATTGGATACCAATACGATACAAATACGATACAAATACGATACAAATACGATACAAATACGATACAAATACGATACAAAAACGATACAAATTGGATACAAATACGATACAAATTGGATACAAATACGATACAAATTGGATACAAATACGATACAAATTGGATACAAATACGATACAAATACGATACAAATAGGATACAAATACGATACAAGTACGATACAAATAGGATACAAATACGATACAAATACGATACAAATACGATGCAAATACGATACAAATACGATACAAATACGATACAAATACGATACAAATACTATGCAAATACGATACAAATACGATACAAATACGATGCAAATACGATACAAATACGATACAAATACGATACAAAAACGATACAAATTGGATACAAATACGATACAAATTGGATACAAATACGATACAAATTGGATACAAATACGATACAAATACGATACAATTACGATACAAATACGATACAAAAACGATACAAATTGGATACAAATACGATACAAATTGGATACAAATACGATACAAATTGGATACAAATACGATACAAATACGATACAAATACGATACAAATACGATACAAAAACGATACAAATTGGATACAAATACGATACAAATTGGATACAAATACGATACAAATTGGATACAAATACGATACAAATACGATACAAATACGATACAAAAACGATACAAATTGGATACAAATACGATACAAATTGGATACAAATACGATACAAATTGGATACAAATACGATACAAATTGGATACAAATACGATACAAATACGATACAAATAGGATACAAATACGATACAAATACGATACAAATACGATGCAAATACGATACAAATACGATACAAATACGATACAAATACGATACAAATACGATACAAATTGGATACAAATACGATACAAATACGATACAAAAACGATACAAATTGGATACAAATACGATACAAATACGATACAAATACCATACAAATACGATACAAAAACGATACAAATTGGATACAAATACCATACAAATACGATACAAAAACGATACAAATTGGATACAAATACGATACAAATACGATACAAATACGATACAAATACGATGCAAATACGATACAAATACGATACAAATACGATACAAAAACGATACAAATTGGATACAAATACGATACAAATTGGATACAAATACGATACAAATACGATACAAATACGATACAAATACGATACAAATACGATACAAAAACGATACAAATTGGATACAAATACGATACAAATTGGATACAAATACGATACAAAAACGATACAAATTGGATACAAATACGATACAAATTGGATACAAATACGATACAAATTGGATACAAATACGATACAAATTGGATACAAATACGATACAAATACGATACAAATAGGATACAAATACGATACAAATACGATACAAATACGATGCAAATACGATACAAATACGATACAAATACGATACAAATACGATACAAATACGATACAAATTGGATACAAATACGATACAAATACGATACAAAAACGATACAAATTGGATACAAATACGATACAAATACGATACAAAAACGATACAAATTGGATACAAATACGATACAAATACGATACAAATACGATACAAATACGATACAAATACGATACAAATACGATACAAATACGATACAAATACGATACAAATACGATACAAATACGATACAAGTACGATACAAATAGGATACAAATACGATACAAATACGATACAAATACGATGCAAATACGATACAAATACGATACAAATACGATACAAATACGATACAAATACTATGCAAATACGATACAAATACGATACAAATACGATGCAAATACGATACAAATACGATACAAATACGATACAAATAGGATACAAATACGATACAAATACGATACAAATACGATGCAAATACGATACAAATACGATACAAATACGATACAAATACGATACAAATACGATGCAAATACGATACAAATACGATACAAATACGATGCAAATACGATACAAATTGGATACAAATACGATACAAATACGATACAAATACGATACAAATACGATACAAACACGATACAAATACGATACAAATACGATACAAATACGATACAAATACGAAACAAATACGATACAAATACGATACAAATACGATACAATTACGCTACAAATAACGATACAAATACGATACAAATACGATACAAATACGATGCAAATACGATACAAATACGGTACAAATACGATACAAATACGATACAAATACGATACAAATACGATACAAATACGATACAAATACGAAACAAATACGATACAAATACGATACAAATACGATACAAATACGCTACAAATAACGATACAAATACTATACAAATACGATACAAATACGATACAAATACGATACAAATACGATACAAATACGATACAAATACGATACAAATACGCTACAAATAACGATACAAATACGATACAAATACGATTTAAATACGATACAAATACGATACAAATACGATACAAATACGAAACAAATACGATACAAATACGATACAAATACGATACAAATACGCTACAAATAACGATACAAATACTATACAAATACGATACAAATACGATACAAATACGATACAAATACGATACAAATACGATACAAATACGATACAAATACGCTACAAATAACGATACAAATACTATACAAATACGATACAAATACGATACAAATACGATACAAATACGATACAAATACGATACAAATACAATACAAACACGATACAAATACGATACAAATACGATACAAATACGATACAAATACGAAACAAATACGATACAAATACGATACAATTACGCTACAAATAACGATACAAATACGATACAAATACGATACAAATACGATGCAAATACGATACAAATACGATACAAATACGATACAAATACGATACAAATACGATACAAATACGATACAAATACGATACAAATACGATACAAATACGATACAAATACGATACAAATACGATACAAATACGATACAAATACGATACAAATACGATGCAAATACGATACAAATTGGATACAAATACGATACAAATTGGATACAAATACGATACAAATACGATACAATAACGATACAAAAACGATACAAATTGGATACAAATACGATACAAATACGATACAAATACGATACAAATACGATACAAAAACGATACAAATTGGATACAAATACGATACAAATACGATACAAAAACGATACAAATTGGATACAAATACGATACAAATTGGATACAAATACGATACAAATACGATACAAATACGATACAAATACGATACAAATACGATACAAATACGATACAAATACGATACAAATACGATACAAAAACGATACAAATTGGATACATTTACGATACAAATTGGATACAAATACGATACAAATTGGATACAAATACGATACAAATACGATACAAATACGATACAAATACGATACAAATACGATACAAATACGATACAAATACGATACAAATACGATGCAAATACGATACAAATTGGATACAAATACGATACAAATACGATACAAATTGGATACAAATACGATACAAAAACGATACAAATTGGATACAAATACGATACAAATTGGAAACAAATACGATACAAATTGGATACAAATACGATACAAATTGGATACAAATACGATACAAATACGATACAAATAGGATACAAATACGATACAAGTACGATACAAATACGATGCAAATACGATACAAATACGATACAAATACGATACAAAAACGATACAAATTGGATACAAATACGATACAAATACGATACAAAAACGATACAAAAACGATACAAATTGGATACAAAAACGATACAAATTGGATACAAATACGATACAAATACGATACAAATTGGATACAAATACGATACAAATACGATACAAATACGATACAAAAACGATACAAATTGGATACAAATACGATACAAATACGATACAAATACGATACAAATACGATACAAAAACGATACAAATTGGATACAAATACGATACAAATACGATACAAATACGATACAAAAACGATACAAATTGGATAGAAATACGATACAAATACGATACAAAAACGATACAAATTGGATACATTTACGATACAAATTGGATACAAATACGATACAAATTGGATACAAATACGATACAAATACGATACAAATACGATACAAATACGATACAAATACGATACAAATACGATACAAATACGATACAAATACGATACAAATACGATACAAATACGATGCAAATACGATACAAATTGGATACAAATACGATACAAATACGATACAAATTGGATACAAATACGATACAAAAACGATACAAATTGGATACAAATACGATACAAATTGGATACAAATACGATACAAATTGGATACAAATACGATACAAATTGGATACAAATACGATACAAATACGATACAAATAGGATACAAATACGATACAAGTACGATACAAATACGATGCAAATACGATACAAATACGATACAAATACGATACAAATACGATACAAATACGATACAAAAACGATACAAATTGGATACAAATACGATACAAATACGATACAAAAACGATACAAAAACGATACAAATTGGATACAAAAACGATACAAATTGGATACAAATACGATACAAATACGATACAAATTGGATACAAATACGATACAAATACGATACAAATACGATACAAAAACGATACAAATTGGATACAAATACGATACAAATACGATACAAATACGATACAAATACGATACAAAAACGATACAAATTGGATACAAATACGATACAAATACGATACAAATACGATACAAAAACGATACAAATTGGATACAAATACGATACAAATACGATACAAAAACGATACAAATTGGATACAAATACGATAGAAATACGAAACAAATACGATACAAAAACGATACAAATTGGATACAAATACGATACAAATTGGATACAAATACGATACAAATTGGATACAAATACGATACATATACGATACAAATACGATACAAAAACGATACAAATTGGATACAAATACGATACAAATACGATACAAATACGATACAAATACGATACAAAAACGATACAAATTGGATACAAATACGATACAAATACGATACAAAAACGATACAAATTGGATACAAATACGATACAAATACGATACAAATACGATACAAATACGATACAAATACGATACAAATACGATACAAATACGATACAAAAACGATACAAATTGGATACAAATACGATACAAATTGGATACAAATACGATACAAATTGGATACAAATACGATACAAATTGGATACAAATACGATACAAATACGATACAAATAGGATACAAATACGATACAAATACGATACAAATACGATGCAAATACGATACAAATACGATACAAATACGATACAAATACGATACAAATACGATACAAATTGGATACAAATACGATACAAATACGATACAAAAACGATACAAATTGGATACAAATACGATACAAATACGATACAAATACGATACAAAAACGATACAAATTGGATACAAATACGATACAAATACGATACAAAAACGATACAAATTGGATACAAATACGATACAAATACGATACAAATACGATACAAATACGATACAAATACGATACAAATACGATACAAATACGATACAAATACGATACAAATACGATACAAATTGGATACAAATACGATACAAATTGGATACAAATACGATACAAATTGGATACAAATACGATACAAATACGATACAAATACGATACAAATACGATACAAATACGATACAAATACGATACAAAAACGATACAAATTGGATACAAATACGATACAAATTGGATACAAATACGATACAAATTGGATACAAATACGATACAAATTGGATACAAATACGATACAAATAGGATACAAATACGATACAAGTACGATACAAATAGGATACAAATACGATACAAATACGATACAAATACGATGCAAATACGATACAAATACGATACAAATACGATACAAATACGATACAAATACGATACAAATACGATACAAATACGATACAAATACGATACAAATACGATACAAATACGATGCAAATACGATACAAATTGGATACAAATACGATACAAATACGATACAAATACGATACAAATACGATACAAAAACGATACAAATTGGATACAAATACGATACAAATACGATACAAATACGATACAAATACGATACAAAAACGATACAAATTGGATACAAATACGATACAAATACGATACAAAAACGATACAAATTGGATACAAATACGATACAAATACGATACAAATACGATACAAATACGATACAAATACGATACAAAAACGATACAAATTGGATACAAATACGATACAAATTGGATACAAATACGATACAAATTGGATACAAATACGATACAAATACGATACAAATACGATACAAATACGATACAAATACGATACAAATACGATACAAAAACGATACAAATTGGATACAAATACGATACAAATTGGATACAAATACGATACAAATTGGATACAAATACGATACAAATACGATACAAATACGATACAAAAACGATACAAAAACGATACAAATTGGATACAAATACGATACAAATTGGATACAAATACGATACAAATTGGATACAAATACGATACAAATACGATACAAATACGATACAAATACGATACAAATACGATACAAATACGATACAAAAACGATACAAATTGGATACAAATACGATACAAATTGGATACAAATACGATACAAATTGGATACAAATACGATACAAATTGGATACAAATACGATACAAATACGATACAAATAGGATACAAATACGATACAAGTACGATACAAATAGGATACAAATACGATACAAATACGATACAAATACGATGCAAATACGATACAAATACGATACAAATACGATACAAATACGATACAAATACTATGCAAATACGATACAAATACGATACAAATACGATGCAAATACGATACAAATACGATACAAATACGATACAAATAGGATACAAATACGATACAAATACGATACAAATACGATGCAAATACGATACAAATACGATACAAATACGATACAAATACGATACAAATACGATGCAAATACGATACAAATACGATACAAATACGATGCAAATACGATACAAATTGGATACAAATACGATACAAATACGATACAAATACGATACAAATACGATACAAACACGATACAAACACGATACAAATACGATACAAATACGATACAAATTGGATACAAATACGATACAAATTGGATACAAATACGATACAAATACGATACAAATAGGATACAAATACGATACAAATACGATACAAATACGATGCAAATACGATACAAATACGGTACAAATACGATACAAATACGATACAAATACGATACAAATACGATACAAATACGATACAAATACGAAACAAACACGATACAAATACGATACAAATACGATACAAATACGCTACAAATAACGATACAAATACTATACAAATACGATACAAATACGATACAAATACGATACAAATACGATACAAATACGATACAAATACGATACAAATACGCTACAAATAACGATACAAATACTATACAAATACGATACAAATACGATACAAATACGATACAAATACGATACAAATACGATACAAATACGATACAAATACGATACAAATACGATACAAATACAATACAAACACGATACAAATACGATACAAATACGATACAAATACGATACAAATACGAAACAAATACGATACAAATACGATACAATTACGCTACAAATAACGATACAAATACGATACAAATACGATACAAATACGATGCAAATACGATACAAATACGATACAAATACGATACAAATACGATACAAATACGATACAAATACGATACAAATACGATACAAATACGATACAAATACGATACAAATACGATACAAATACGATACAAATACGATACAAATACGATACAAATACGATGCAAATACGATACAAATTGGATACAAATACGATACAAATTGGATACAAATACGATACAAATACGATACAATAACGATACAAAAACGATACAAATTGGATACAAATACGATACAAATACGATACAAATACGATACAAATACGATACAAAAACGATACAAATTGGATACAAATACGATACAAATACGATACAAAAACGATACAAATTGGATACAAATACGATACAAATACGATACAAATACGATACAAAAACGATACAAATTGGATACAAATACGATACAAATACGATACAAAAACGATACAAATTGGATACAAATACGATACAAATACGATACAAATACGATACAAATACGATACAAAAACGATACAAATTGGATACAAATACGATACAAATTGGATACAAATACGATACAAATTGGATACAAATACGATACAAATACGATACAAATACTATACAAATACGATACAAATACGATACAAATACGATACAAAAACGATACAAATTGGATACAAATACGATACAAATTGGATACAAATACGATACAAATTGGATACAAATACGATACAAATACGATACAAATACGATACAAATACGATACAAATACGATACAAATACGATACAAATACGATGCAAATACGATACAAATTGGATACAAATACGATACAAATACGATACAAATTGGATACAAATACGATACAAATACGATACAAATACGATACAAATTGGATACAAATACGATACAAATACGATACAATTACGATACAAATACGATACAAATACGATACAAATACGATACAAATACGATACAAAAACGATACAAATTGGATACAAATACGATACAAATTGGATACAAATACGATACAAATACGATACAAATACGATACAAATACGATACAAATACGATACAAAAACGATACAAATTGGATACAAATACGATACAAATACGATACAAATACGATACAAATACGATACAAATACGATACAAAAACGATACAAATTGGATACAAATACGATACAAATTGGATACAAATACGATACAAATTGGATACAAATACGATACAAATTGGATACAAATACGATACAAATACGATACAAATAGGATACAAATACGATACAAGTACGATACAAATAGGATACAAATACGATACAAATACGATACAAATACGATGCAAATACGATACAAATACGATACAAATACGATACAAATACGATACAAATACTATGCAAATACGATACAAATACGATACAAATACGATGCAAATACGATACAAATACGATACAAATACGATACAAAAACGATACAAATTGGATACAAATACGATACAAATACGATACAAAAACGATACAAATACGATACAAATACGATACAAATACGATACAAATACGATACAAATACGATACAAATACGATACAAAAACGATACAAATTGGATACAAATACGATACAAATTGGATACAAATACGATACAAATTGGATACAAATACGATACAAATTGGATACAAATACGATACAAATACGATACAAATAGGATACAAATACGATACAAATACGATACAAATACGATGCAAATACGATACAAATACGATACAAATACGATACAAATACGATACAAATTGGATACAAATACGATACAAATACGATACAAATACGATACAAAAACGATACAAATTGGATACAAATACGATACAAATACGATACAAATACGATACAAAAACGATACAAATTGGATACAAATACGATACAAATACGATACAAAAACGATACAAATTGGATACAAATACGATACAAATACGATACAAATACGATACAAATACGATACAAAAACGATACAAAAACGATACAAATTGGATACAAATACGATACAAATTGGATACAAATACGATACAAATTGGATACCAATACGATACAAATACGATACAAATACGATACAAATACGATACAAATACGATACAAATACGATACAAAAACGATACAAATTGGATACAAATACGATACAAATTGGATACAAATACGATACAAATTGGATACAAATACGATACAAATTGGATACAAATACGATACAAATACGATACAAATAGGATACAAATACGATACAAGTACGATACAAATAGGATACAAATACGATACAAATACGATACAAATACGATGCAAATACGATACAAATACGATACAAATACGATACAAATACGATACAAATACTATGCAAATACGATACAAATACGATACAAATACGATGCAAATACGATACAAATACGATACAAATACGATACAAAAACGATACAAATTGGATACAAATACGATACAAATTGGATACAAATACGATACAAATTGGATACAAATACGATACAAATACGATACAATTACGATACAAATACGATACAAAAACGATACAAATTGGATACAAATACGATACAAATTGGATACAAATACGATACAAATTGGATACAAATACGATACAAATACGATACAAATACGATACAAATACGATACAAAAACGATACAAATTGGATACAAATACGATACAAATTGGATACAAATACGATACAAATTGGATACAAATACGATACAAATACGATACAAATACGATACAAAAACGATACAAATTGGATACAAATACGATACAAATTGGATACAAATACGATACAAATTGGATACAAATACGATACAAATTGGATACAAATACGATACAAATACGATACAAATAGGATACAAATACGATACAAATACGATACAAATACGATGCAAATACGATACAAATACGATACAAATACGATACAAATACGATACAAATACGATACAAATTGGATACAAATACGATACAAATACGATACAAAAACGATACAAATTGGATACAAATACGATACAAATACGATACAAATACCATACAAATACGATACAAAAACGATACAAATTGGATACAAATACCATACAAATACGATACAAAAACGATACAAATTGGATACAAATACGATACAAATACGATACAAATACGATACAAATACGATGCAAATACGATACAAATACGATACAAATACGATACAAAAACAATACAAATTGGATACAAATACGATACAAATTGGATACAAATACGATACAAATACGATACAAATACGATACAAATACGATACAAATACGATACAAAAACGATACAAATTGGATACAAATACGATACAAATTGGATACAAATACGATACAAAAACGATACAAATTGGATACAAATACGATACAAATTGGATACAAATACGATACAAATTGGATACAAATACGATACAAATTGGATACAAATACGATACAAATACGATACAAATAGGATACAAATACGATACAAATACGATACAAATACGATGCAAATACGATACAAATACGATACAAATACGATACAAATACGATACAAATACGATACAAATTGGATACAAATACGATACAAATACGATACAAAAACGATACAAATTGGATACAAATACGATACAAATACGATACAAAAACGATACAAATTGGATACAAATACGATACAAATACGATACAAATACGATACAAATACGATACAAATACGATACAAATACGATACAAATACGATACAAATACGATACAAATACGATACAAATACGATACAAAAACGATACAAATTGGATACAAATACGATACAAATTGGATACAAATACGATACAAATTGGATACAAATACGATACAAATACGATACAAATACGATACAAATACGATACAAATACGATACAAAAACGATACAAATTGGATACAAATACGATACAAATTGGATACAAATACGATACAAATTGGATACAAATACGATACAAATTGGATACAAATACGATACAAATACGATACAAATAGGATACAAATACGATACAAGTACGATACAAATAGGATACAAATAGGATACAAATACGATACAAATACGATGCAAATACGATACAAATACGATACAAATACGATACAAATACGATACAAATACGATACAAATACGATACAAATACGATACAAATACGATACAAATACGATACAAATACGATACAAATACGATGCAAATACGATACAAATTGGATACAAATACGATACAAATTGGATACAAATACGATACAAATACGATACAAATACGATACAAAAACGATACAAATTGGATACAAATACGATACAAATACGATACAAATACGATACAAATACGATACAAAAACGATACAAATTGGATACAAATACGATACAAATACGATACAAAAACGATACAAATTGGATACAAATACGATACAAATACGATACAAATACGATACAAATACGATACAAATACGATACAAAAACGATACAAATTGGATACAAATACGATACAAATACGATACAAAAACGATACAAATTGGATACAAATACGATACAAATACGATACAAATACGATACAAATACGATACAAAAACGATACAAATTGGATACAAATACGATACAAATTGGATACAAATACGATACAAATTGGATACAAATACGATACAAATACGATACAAATACGATACAAATACGATACAAATACGATACAAATACGATACAAATACGATACAAATACGATACAAAAACGATACAAATTGGATACAAATACGATACAAATTGGATACAAATACGATACAAATACGATACAAATACGATACAAATACGATACAAATACGATACAAATACGATACAAATACGATGCAAATACGATACAAATTGGATACAAATACGATACAAATACGATACAAATTGGATACAAATACGATACAAATACGATACAAATACGATACAAATACGATACAAATACGATACAAATACGATACAAATACGATACAAATACGATACAAATACGATACAAATACGTATCGTTTTTGTATCGTATTTGTATCGTATTTGTATACGATACAAATACGATACAAAAACGATACAAATTGGATACAAATACGATACAAATACGATACAAATACGATACAAATACGATACAAAAACGATACAAATTGGATACAAATACGATACAAATTGGATACAAATACGATACAAATTGGATACAAATACGATACAAATTGGATACAAATACGATACAAATACGATACAAATAGGATACAAATACGATACAAATACGATACAAATACGATGCAAATACGATACAAATACGATACAAATACGATACAAATACGATACAAATACGATGCAAATACGATACAAATACGATACAAATACGATGCAAATACGATACAAATTGGATACAAATACGATACAAATACGATACAAATACGATACAAATACGATACAAACACGATACAAATACGATACAAATACGATACAAATACGATACAAATACGATACAAATACGATACAAATACGAAACAAATACGATACAAATACAATACAAACACGATACAAATACGATACAAACACGATACAAATACGATACAAATACGATACAAATACGATACAAATACGAAACAAATACGATACAAATACGATACAAATACGATACAAATACGATACAATTACGCTACAAATAACGATACAAATACGATACAAATACGATACAAATACGATGCAAATACGATACAAATACGATACAAAAACGATACAAATTGGATACAAATACGATACAAATACGATACAAATACGATACAAAAACGATACAAATTGGATACAAATACGATACAAATACGATACAAAAACGATACAAATTGGATACAAATACGATACAAATACGATACAAATACGATACAAATACGATACAAATACGATACAAATACGATACAAAAACGATACAAATTGGATACAAATACGATACAAATACGATACAAAAACGATACAAATTGGATACAAATACGATACAAATACGATACAAATACGATACAAATACGATACAAATACGATACAAATACGATACAAAAACGATACAAACACGATACAAATACGATGCAAATACGATACAAATACGATACAAATACGATACAAATACGATACAAATACGATACAAATACGATACAAATTGGATACAAATACGATACAAATTGGATACAAATACGATACAAATTGGATACAAATACGATACAAATACGATACAAATAGGATACAAATACGATACAAATACGATACAAATACGATGCAAATACGATACAAATACGATACAAATACGATACAAATACGATACAAATACGATGCAAATACGATACAAATACGATACAAATACGATGCAAATACGATACAAATTGGATACAAATACGATACAAATACGATACAAATACGATACAAATACGATACAAAAACGATACAAATTGGATACAAATACGATACAAAAACGATACAAATTGGATACAAATACGATACAAATTGGATACAAATACGATACAAATTGGATACAAATACGATACAAATTGGATACAAATACGATACAAATACGATACAAATACGATACAAATACGATACAAATACGATACAAATACGATACAAATACGATACAAATACGATACAAATACGATACAAAAACGATACAAATTGGATACAAATACGATACAAATTGGATACAAATACGATACAAATTGGATACAAATACGATACAAATACGATACAAATACGATACAAATACGATACAAATACGATACAAAAACGATACAAATTGGATACAAATACGATACAAATACGATACAAATACGATACAAATTGGATACAAATACGATACAAATACGATACAAATACGATACAAATACGATACAAATACGATACAAATACGATACAAAAACGATACAAATTGGATACAAATACGATACAAATTGGATACAAATACGATACAAATTGGATACAAATACGATACAAATACGATACAAATAGGATACAAATACGATGCAAATACGATACAAATACGATACAAATACGATACAAATATGATACAAATACGATGCAAATACGATACAAATACGATACAAATACGATGCAAATACGATACAAATTGGATACAAAAACGATACAAATACGATACAAATACGATACAAATACGATACAATTTGGATACAAATACGATACAAATACGATACAAATACGATACAAATACGATACAAAAACGATACAAATTGGATACAAATACGATACAAATTGGATACAAATACGATACAAATTGGATACAAATACGATACAAATACGATACAAATACGATACAAATACGATACAAATACGATACAAATACGATACAAATACGATACAAATACGATACAAATACGATACAAAAACGATACAAATTGGATACAAATACGATACAAATTGGATACAAATACGATACAAATTGGATACAAATACGATACAAATACGATACAAATACGATACAAATACGATACAAATACGATACAAATACGATACAAATACGATACAAATACGATGCAAATACGATACAAATTGGATACAAATACGATACAAATACGATACAAATTGGATACAAATACGATGCAAATACGATACAAATACGATACAAATACGATACAAATACGATACAAATACGATACAAATACGATACAAATACGATACAAATACGATACAAATACGATACAAATACGATACAAATACGATACAAATACGATACAAATACGATGCAAATACGATACAAATACGATACAAATACGATACAAATACGATACAAAAACGATACAAATACGATACAAATACGATACAAATACGATACAAAAACGATACAAATTGGATACAAATACGATACAAATTGGATACAAATACGATACAAATTGGATACAAATACGATACAAATACGATACAAATACGATACAAAAACGATACAAATTGGATACAAATACGATACAAATACGATACAAAAACGATACAAATTGGATACAAATACGATACAAATACGATACAAATACGATACAAATTGGATACAAATACGATACAAATACGATACAAATAGGATACAAATACGATACAAATACGATACAAATACGATACAAATACGATACAAATACGATACAAATACGATACAAATACGATACAAAAACGATACAAATTGGATACAAATACGATACAAATTGGATACAAATACGATACAAATTGGATACAAATACGATACAAATACGATACAAATACGATACAAATACGATACAAATACGATACAAATACGATACAAATACGATACAAATACGATACAAATACGATACAAATACGATGCAAATACGATACAAATTGGATACAAATACGATACAAATACGATACAAATTGGATACAAATACGATACAAATACGATACAAATACGATACAAATACGATACAAATTGGATACAAATACGATACAAATTGGATACAAATACGATACAAATACGATACAAATACGATACAAATACGATACAAATACGATACAAATACGATACAAATACGATGCAAATACGATACAAATACGATACAAAAACGATACAAATTGGATACAAATACGATACAAATTGGATACAAATACGATACAAATACGATGCAAATACGATACAAATTGGATACAAATACGATACAAATACGATACAAATACGATACAAATACGATACAAATACGATACAATTTGGATACAAATACGATACAAATACGATACAAATACGATACAAATACGATACAAATACGATACAAATACGATACAAATACGATACAAATACGATACAAAAACGATACAAATACGATACAAATACGATACAAATACGATACAAATACGCTACAAATACGATGCAAATACGATACAAATACGATACAAAATGGTTTTTTAAAATCAGTTAATTATTTTAAATTTGCATTTATTTTAGACAACAAGCGATGCATATAGTTTAAGTAAGCTTTATTTATTTGAAGTTAATAACACTTTCACAGCCCATCATATTTTAACGCGCTTGAACGCCTAAAGTATTTGGCATTTTTGTAAATTCTGAGTAAAAAGAATTGAAATATAATAGTTATTAGCCTTTAGTTTTTTTTTTTGTATATTTTAGAATATGTCCACGACTCAGGTTCATGATCCGCTGTCAAGTGTTAAAACGGCTTAACAATAGTTTGAACACTATTAGATGAGAGATTAGACAAGGTTAGAGACCCTCTAACACAGGTGTTTTATACTTAAAAGAGGGTCCCAAACCCATGAAATGTAAATATATTAGATTAAGTTTACTGAAACAAATATATTTGTACTAGCTGTTACCCGCGACTTCGTCTGCGTAGAACTACTACTTCGTGTAAATTTGTTTGGACTGAATAGGCTCTGAAACTATAATGAAACGATTCTAATGAAGCCGGCACATTGAATTATTGAGATTAACATAGGTAGACTTTTCCTGACCCTGATCCATGACTTAACTTAGTTTAATACGTTTTTGTATACGACATTTTTTGTTTTTCCTTCTTTGGTCAAAACATGTAGGTTTTGTGGACTCGATACTCGTGAGCACGCCACATACAGTTGCCCATGGGAGAAACAGTTTTTTTCTAAATGAACACCAGCTACTTTGAGTGTCTGTCCTTGAGCTTTGTTTATCGTCATAGCGAATGCTGCTTTCAGGGGAAATTGTACTCTTTTGAATTGGAATGGCAAATCGGTAGGGATTATTGGAATACGGGGAATTAACACTTCTTCTCCCTTTGCTGTTCCTGTCATAATTATTGCTCTCACAATATTGCGTCCCAGGTGTGTAATTTGTAGACGTGTGCCATTACACATTCTTGGTGCGTCAAGATTTCGCATCAACAGGACCGGGACACCTACTTTTAGCCTCAACTTATGGGAAGGCACCCCCGATAATTCTAAGGAGTTAAGAAATTCTACAGGGAACGATGTCACTTGCTCAGTGTCCATGACATTGTCTACGGACAGATACTCAACAAAATCACCTTCCACATCTGACATGATTTGTTCGTTGATCTGCCCCACTACTTCGTTTGTCGGTGCTAAAATTGCCCTTTCGCACAGCCATTGTCTGTTCTTCATATTGGTTGCAAGATCGGGATAGACGTTGTTCTTTAAGTCATCCATGTTACAGACAACATTACAAAATTCACGATTCAATGTAATCATTCCGTCACTATTTGTTTCCATACGGTCTTCTCCGATTTTCAGAAGAGCATCCGCATATTGCACCAATTGTGTATCACTGTGCAGTTGTACTCGCATATTTGTAGTCAGACAAAAATTTTTTACATGCACCCATAATGGAGACGCTTTTAAACATGCATTTATTTCATCTGCCGGCGTGCCTCTAGTAATTACCGGCAGAGTCTGTCTAAAATCGCCAGCTAAAAGTACCACCATACCACCCATGATACTTTGGTTACTCTTAATATCTTTTATGGTCCGATCTAGTGCTTCTATCGCTCTTTTGTGGGACATGGTACATTCATCCCAAACCAACAGCTTACATTGCTGTAACATTCGTCCACGGTCACTATTTTTAGTAATGTTACAAACTGGCATTTCCTCATGAGCTAAGTTCAATGGCAGTTTAAGTACTGAATGTGCCGTTCGGCCACCATTAAGTAACGTAGCTGCTATTCCAAAAGAAGCTACAGCAACAGTAACTCCTTTATCTTTACGAATTTGGGCTAAAAGTAAATTTAAAAGAAATGTTTTACCCGTGCCTCCTGGCGCATCCAAAAAGAATAAACCACCTTCGCCACTTTCGATTTTTTGCACAACATTCTCAAAAACTAATCTTTGTTCTGGGTTTAGACGCGGAACAGACTCAGTTATTTGTTGTTGTAAAGAAGCAGCATCGTAACTCAATTCTCTTATTATATCACTGCAAACTTCCCCAGTTCTTTGCAGCCTGCTCAACCCAAAATCTGACAAATCTTTCCCAGTTATAGTTATGACTTGGTCTTCTATCTTTGTTAGGGCTTCATTAAAAATGAAATCATTGTATGTAACGTTTGGATTATGATGTTGTACTCTGTGTAAAATATCGTCGGCCATTTGAATTTTGTACCTTTCCCACAGTTGTTGAGGGTTTGAAAGCCCACATGTCGCTATTAGTATAGCAAAAAGCATTCCCACCTTGGCCGCTGATCTACATTGTGCAGCCTCTTCCAGTGTTATATTCCAATGATTGTCATCCTCCAATAATCCTCTTGCCTCACATGCCTCTCGAAATGTTGAAAATTCTTGATTGTTGTATTTTTTGAGATCATTGAAAGAGGTTGGCCCACGCACATGGTGTAGAAGGATCCTTAAACAAAAACATTCCATGTTAGTAACATGGACTGTGTAAACCCGTCCTAAGGCATCTCCAGATTTGACACCAGGCCAGTTCTGAACCGAAGTTCCTTGAATTCGGCGTTTCCAAGTTTTTCTGGTTGCGTCCCATGTGTAATATCTCGGTACCTCAGCATACATAAGAGTTCTTGCAAACTCATCTCTTATGCAAAGTTCAAAAAAAGCTGTAAGGGTGGTTTTTGGTCGAGTAGATAGTCGCTCGTGGAAATTATCTTCTGTAAAATAAACTCGTTCACCGTTCTCTAAGTGTACACTTAGATGTGTAACGGTGGGGTGCCTTTCGTGCAACGGGAACCCTAATAACCGCCACACGGCTTCGTTGCTGCTAACATAACGACCAGATTGATATGTATGTACTTCATTTACGCGATTTGCAAGCTCTGTGCTCCTAAAATTGAAAATAGCTTGGTCACTGCCTTTGTTAATATATTTGCAGATATATTTGATAGCGCGCACTGAACTGCAAGCCTCAACATTTATATGGGCGTTAAATATTTTTAATAGAATAGCGGAATAAGGGACCACCCAACTATTATCAATAGTGACGTAACTCCCATTTCGTAGTTTCACAGATGCCGTTCGACCTCCGTCTGCTGGTGCTCTTCTACGATAGAGTGGGTATCCGTTTTCACTGTGGACAGTGTCTTTGTGTAATTTGCGAGGAAATTTCTTTGTGCATTTTCCATCTTTCATGCAAGGGCACTGAGGATTTTCAGGTCCACATGGACCATGAATCATGTTTTTAACTATAATATCATGAAGTGTCTTGTCAGTGCTTGGATCGGGTATTTCTGCGCTGATAATATTATCAATTTGATCGGGTCTCAACTTGTCTTTTAACCACAATAATATGTGGACATGTGGTAGGCCACGCTTCTGCCACTCTATGGAATACATAAAGCAGATCACTTCTCCAAATATTCTGCCTTTGGAAATAACAGACATAAGTTTTTTAACTTTCAACCTAAAAACTCTTGCGACTACATCATGCCTATCAATCGCGCTTTGACCCGGCATTAATTCATTTACTATTTCCGGCCATGCTGGGTTGCAAGTAAACGTAACGAATAAGTCAGGGCGACCATATGTACGTACATAAGCAAACGCATCCTGAGTATATTCGTGTAAGTACCTCGGACTATTTACAAATGAAGACGGTAAAATTATCATTCTACCAATATCATTTGGATTTAGATTAGCGTCATTCGCTACTGCGTCTTGAAGGTGGATATAATTTTCTGCTCTTAATTTAGTTTGATTTAATGTTATGTATCGTAATCGTTCACTTTCTACCTTAACGTACATATCAACATAAAACTGATTGGCCAGTTGCCTGCATCGTGATATAATATTAAAATCATTTTCTCTAATCATGATATGAAAGGCATAAAAGTCCATACATGATACCTTTTTGTTAGGCAAGGGCAGGCCAGTTACAGGATCGACTTGTGGAATTTGAAAGTGATACCCTTCTTGCCCTTTGCTAAATATTAGCGGATATTGTAACGCATCGTAAAATTTATGTGTATCCGGCACCCTAGTTAGTGTGTTATCACGGGCATGTAAAACTATATCACGGGAAGCAAACTGTTCACCACAAACCATGGCTGCGACTTCATTTATTAAAGGTGCATTATATCGTCTTTCGTGTTCCCCACTTGGTGTACGATCTGGGTGAATCACCAACTTATAATCATCTCCCGGCATTCTTTCTAAGGCTGTTGTGAAAGTGTTTATTAGGCGGTTATGTTCATGCAACATTCTCTGAATCTTTAAGACAATATCCTTTTCTACTAATTGAATGTTTTGACACCTGCGGTCAACCTCGTCGTTTTCATTTCCCATAAAATAAATCTGTAAAAATTTTGGTTGCTCATTATTTGTAGGAAGCAAAGAACCAATCCTATGATAGATTTGACCTTGGATTGTAAAAGTAGATGAAAACCCAGGCATGACCACCTCATTTTCTACACCAAATGACGTCATTTGAAAGCATGAATTATATTTCCTTATTTTGATTAAAAAACGCCGCGATTCGTTGTTATCACCTAAAAGTAAAGACTTCAATGGTTCCTCTGGTTCTCCAAGTATTGGAATTGAAACCTTGCCACCAGAACAACACATACCCGGAGTTTCTTCTTTCCACTTGAGTGCTTCACAATGTATACATTTTTTATCCATTCCACCTATGAGAAGTAATCGATGGTTATTATACTCAATCGATGGGTCATAATCAAAAGCAGCATTGTGGAATGCTCCCCATGTATACATTGTAAACGCATTTCTCCTTTCTGACTGCCGTTCAGCATTTAACACACGTCGTCTTTGGGATTCTTCTGGCATCTCTGCAGCTATCAATGATGCGTGTCGCTCAGCATCTAAAATCTGCCGGGCCTGAGTCTGTTCATAGGTCTCGGCAGCTCTTTGCGTTGCGTGTCGCTCAGCATCTATAATCTGCCGGGCCTGAGTCTGTTCATAGGTTTCGGCAGCTCTTTGCGTTGCGTGTCGCTCAGCATCTAAAATCTGCCGGGCCTGAGTCTGTTCATAGGTCTCGGCAGCTCTTTGCGTTGCGTGTCGCTCAGCATCTAAAATCTGCCGGGCCTGAGTTTGTTCATAGGTCTCGGCAGCTCTTTGCGTTGCGTGTCGCTCAGCATCTAAAATCTGCCGGGCCTGAGTTTGTTCATAGGTCTCGGCAGCTCTTTGCGTTGCGTGTCGCTCAGCATCTAAAATCTGCCGGGCCTGAGTCTGCTCCTCAGATTCTTGGGATCTAGCTACTTGCGCAGTTCGAGCTCTTTTAGAGCTACGCGCTAAATTAGATTTACGCTTGCGAGGCATATTACTTAACCAGTTACCTACCTAAAGTAATAAAAACAGGTAAGTACTTATGCAAAAAAAAATTCTTTAGCTGACAAAAAAATTTAGTTAAAGGTACTGAGTACGAAACTATACTTAAGGTAGGTACTTATACACATTGCATGAAATAAAACAAAAACAAAACGAATTGCTAAACTAAAACTAAATGTTAAAAAAAATATACTATCCACATGGAATAAAAACAAAATGAATCGATAAAATTATATGCGAAACTACTGGAACTATTTTATTCACAAAACAACATTACTTACCTATTAATACTCAATAAAAACTATGCTGACCTTCTTAGGTACCGTAACTACTTACTAAATGTGAAAAAACTTAAAAAAACCTGCCTACTAATCTACTACAATTTTATACCTATCCTAAAAAATGAATTAAAGTATTTATTTTACCTATTAACTATAATTCTACCTACTACTAACTTATGCTAAACTAATAATAACAACCAAAACAACTAAGTAAATAACACAAAATGCTTATCCAAGAAACCCTAAACACCAATGAAAACGTAAAGAAAGCGAATACGTTGCAGCTCAAAATTGTAGATATCGCATGCGTCCGCCAACGACGTCTGCCCTCACGTGTCTGCCCGTTCGGGTAAGCATACTTTGTGATCTACACTCCTCCCACCGAGCCATCCGCGTCCCCCGCACGTCTTTGCCGCCGCGCCGCGCAGCGCGCCCGCGCCCGCCAGCCCCGCCACACCACACCATGCATCGTCACACTCACACATTCATAGTGTATAGGCCGATGGGCCTGATGGACATGTCAGGCAGAAAGTATTCTAAAAGCTGGCTAGGAGTATTTGAATTATGCGATACATAACTGCACCCCGCGTTTTCACCCGCATAATTCCGGGATCGGGATCGGGATAAAAAGTAAAGATGTCCTTTCCCAAGGTTCCATCTATCTCTATACCAAAATTCATCAAAATCGGTTCAGCGGTTTAGGCGTGAAAACGAAACAGACAGACTGTCTATGTCTTTCCCCAAGGTTCCATCTATCTCTATACCAAAATTCATTTAGTAGGCATATACGATACATAACTGCACCCTGCGTTATCTATCACTCGCATAATTACGGGATCGGGATCGGGATCGGGATAAAAGGTTGCCTTTGTCCTTTTCCAAGGTTCCATCTATCTCTATACCAAAATTCATTTAGTAGGGATATACGATACACAACTGCACTCTGCGTTTCCACCCGTATAATTCCGGGATCGGGATCGGGATCTGGATAAAAAGTACCCTATGTCCTTTCCCAAGGTTCCATCTATCTCTATACCAAAATTCATCAAAATCGGTTCAGCGGTTTAGGCGTGAAAAGGTAACAGACAGACAGACAGACAGACAGAGTTACTTTCGCATTTATAATATTAAGTAGGGATTTGTATTGTATTTGTATTGTATTTGTATCGTATTTGTATCGTATTTGTATCGTATTTGTATCGTATTTGTATCGTATTTGTAGCGTATTTGTATCGTATTTGTATCGTATTTGTATCGTATTTGTATCGTATTTGCATCGTATTTGTAGCGTATTTGTATCGTTTTTGTATCGTATTTGTATCGTATTTGTAGCGTATATGTACAAATACGATGCAAATACGATACAAATACGATACAAATACGATACAAATACGATACAAATACGCTACAAATACGATACAAATACGCTACAAATAGGATACAAATACGATACAAATACGATACAAATACGCTACAAAAGTTTGAAAAACTTATTCGAACACACGTTCTTGCAAATCGGGTCAAGCCTAGATTGGATGAAAGAAATAGGAAGGTGTTTGGTCTCCATTTAAACTACATTCTTTATGTAATTTAAAAGATTCTTAACGATAATCTAAGCTTTAAACATAGGTAATACTCATTTAATAATATAGTACACTGTCAATTAGACTTTTCATTCTTGTTTAGTATTTTGTAGTTCGTTGTTAATACCAATGGTGAAGACCAATGGACCATTGCTATTACTTGTCAGCAATGGGTATTTACGTGCCGATGGTTTTCTTGAAAACATAAAAAACATGACGTCTATTTGGTTCTTTAAGCACAAACATAGTCGATAACTTTCTCTTATAAAAATAGGATACGAAGAAACTCTAATATTTGATCACCGCTTAAAGAACCCCGAAATCTCTCGGAAAACAGTCCCGAAGACAAACAGGTGGAAAGTTTCAAAGTCGTCACTTCCACAGTTTTTTGGTGAACTTGCGTATTTACTTGGGGACTTGGGAGAGTCAACTAGGGGAGATGCTCTTTGCAGGCTCGATCGGGAAGGCTTTTGCACTGGTATTTTAAATGGTAGGTTTTTTTAAATACTTTATAGGTTTGCGTTTGACCACGATCTCGCCTGGTGGTAAGCGATGATGCAGTCTACGTTGGATCATGCTTGCCTAGAAGAACACTCGCGACTTGAAGACACCCAGACCACACACACTTGAATGATTTAAGTGTTAGGATAGCAAGATGTATACAACTGGTATCCGATAAATATTTTTTTCATTGTTTCAAAAATTACGCTTTATTATACCCACCAGGCCTGGCTTCACACGGATATATATTAGAATAAAATATTGCCTTTCGCATTTAAGGATAGTGTAGTTTTCTATAACATAAAGAATTTTCAGAATCGGTTAAGCAGTTTCTGAGATTACCTCCAAACAACAAACTTTACCTCTTTAAGATATTGGTATCCACGTATCCAGTCTATAATAATAATAAATCTTTATTTCAGGCAACATGTGGAAGGTACAAGATGTTAAAACTTAATTCTACGGCCCATCACACTAATTTATAAATGTGAAAGTTTGGATGTTTGTTTATTTATTTGTTTGTTTGTTACTCAATCACGTCGTAATGGCTGAACCGATTTTGATGAAATTTGGTGTGTTGATAGATTTAGAGCTGGATTCAAACATAGGCTACTTTTTGTTGACAACAACGAGTGTAAATCCACTGGCTGAAGCTAGTATAAATATATACCTTAGTGAAGTATATACATTTAATGTATGTTTTGTGCCATAAAGTATTAAATAACAAAACAATAAAGTAACACATTTGCTAGGTATTGTTTTTTTGTATGTATAAATATGTTTTTTATGTGTAAGTACCTTACTTGTGTGATGTGTGTTTTGTTCCGTCACCAATATATTTTTCTTTCTTTTTTTATTAAATAAATAGTCTGCGACGAGTGAGGCACTTGCGCTGCGTGGTGTAGTCGCCCGCGAACACGACGAAACAACACACTTATACTAACAAGCTATAGACTGAGTGTCGAAGTGTCTCACTGTACTCTGTAACTGAGTGTCCAGTGTAACTTATCTAATTCTATAAAATCTAAGTTCTAAGAATCTAAGAACTTAGATTTTTGTAATGTTTCGTTGATAGTTGACATAAAATTAACGCTTCATCTAAGATAATTTTTGATATACGGTTGAACACTGTTCCAGAGTCTTTTTAGGTGTGCTTCATATAAATTTATTGAAAACTTTCTTATTACTCGCAATAATCAGTCAGGCTACAGCGAGTTCCGTGGAGCCCGGCTATCAGCTCGTGCAGATCCGCCCCAAATCCAGGCTTACAGTCATAAACGCCGTTTGTAGCTGCCACAGAGCTATGGAAGCTACATACGTTCCTATAGAACTGAAAAACCAAGGTGGAACACTTCATGCCTCCTTATTGCGTTTCTGTATCGGACCGAAGTTATTTTATTCAGGTCATTTTTGGTTCAGATATTATGGTGGTACCTAAAATGTTAAGCTGTTGTTTTGCGCTGAGAACTTTTGTGGCTTTTGAGGCTAGCTCAAGGGATTTGTTGTATTAGAAGATTAGAAGAATCTTGAGCATATTAACTTAAAATAAAAAAAAAATATATGCCATCTCGATTTAAAGCGGCGATCAAACTAACTTCATAGAGCGGATGTTTAATGCATATCAAATTAAAATTTTAATGTTGCACCTAGAATCCTTGCAATACATTTTGAAATTTACGATTTCTCTCATTCTGTTTCTAGAGTAAGACGAACTCACGTTGCAAAAATACAAATCTCTCTGACATCTCTATCATGTAGTAAGTTTTTCTCAGCTCTACGGTATCCTTGAACTGAAAGCTCTCTTTATGACGCCAGTTTAATGCCAGTTGTAAATATTAATTTGTTGGGAAAACTCCGCGAATTTCGTTAGCGGATGTTTCTGATGGGGTAAATAATTTTGGTCCAGGCTAAAATGAATTAAAATAATTATAACTAGAGCGTTTTCGACGAATTGCCGACGTGTTGAGTTTTATTTAACGGGTTGAGGTAATGTAGGTCAGAGCAGAAATAAACGTGTACTCGCAAGTGATACATACTATTATTATAAATTCAAATGTAACTGGCTATATTTCTAATGCTAATGGCTAAATCTGTCTGTCTATTTTTAGGGTTCCGTATCTCAAAAGGTAATAAAGGAACGCTTATAATATCACTCATTTGTCCGTCTGTCCGTCTGTCCGTGTGTCACCACCGATTTTCTCAGAAACGGGTTGAGCTAGCATGTTGAAATTTATACCAGATACTGAGGTCTATAGCCCCTATTAGGTGTATAAAAATCAAGGTCCTGAGTCAACACGATAAAAAGATATGGGCAAATTTAGATTTACGCCAAAAATTGTAAGTACCAAAATTTACCTTAATTTTCAATTTTTTTAATTTTTAGAGTTTTCCCTTTACTTGTGCTGTAAGATCTTGCTTATAACCAAAATTGACAATTCTATGTCAACCGGAAGTACCCTATGGGTTTTGGATCGAAAACCTATATGGTAGTTCCCGTTTACCTAGAATCATGAAATTTGGCAAAAAGCAAGGCACAAATAAAGGGACAATTCTAAAAAATAAAAAAAGTTGAAAATTAAAGGGTGTCCCCATACATACATAGTTGACGCCAATTAAGATAGTCCTCTGAGTTGTATGGGCGCTCAAACAGTTTATTATAGATAATGTACGGAACCCTTCATGCGTCAGTCCAACTCGCACTTGGCCGGTTATTTTTTACGTTTTCACGACTAAACGTCTAGACCGATTTAGATGAAACTTGGTATATAGATAGATTATGATCCGGATTGAGACGTAGGCCACTTTTTGTTGGAAAACAAGATTCCGCATGCAGATTCACGTGCGAGGTTTGTATTTAAAAAGTTTTACAAACCCTAACTTACTGCCAATCAGACACACTAGTCGGTCTAGTAGTTAAGTTTTTTATAAATTACTAACCGAACTATTACTACTAAAAAGGTATCGATATTTCGGGGCTTTGTACCAACCCGACTATTGTCACCGAAAAACATCGAAATACTCCAGTAAGCCGGACTAACCACTAGAGGGTTAATGACGTTTTAAAACCTACGTCTACACGAGAAGAACGAGGGTTCAAAAATCCTGGAACAACAGCTAAGCATGAGGTTAAGCATGAAATACGTTAATAATCCACCTGATGTTAAGTGGTAGCTACCGCCTAAAACAAAGCTTTGGCTCGCCGTCGCTTTGCATTAAGAACGTGCCCTACGCCTACGCAGCACAGAGGAGCTCCTATACGAGTACCTACCTTGTATTAAGCCATCAAACCGATACAGGAACTTTTTAAGAACCTACCCTATTTATTTTTAAATACAGGGTGTTTGGTAATATACTGACGATATTCAAGTGACGGTTTCTCAAAACATAATACTAAATATATTAAAAGACTTCTCAAAAAAACTACCAGTTATATTAAACAAATTTTAAAGAAAATCGACTAAGTTTAGGTGATTAATTCGAAATAAAACTTATTGCCTACTCTTGCAATTGGCATCCAAAAATAAAGGCCGATTTGATATCTCTTTCGGAGATGGTTGCGGGTTTTGGGTTGGAAAGGGACAACAAGAGATATCCCGAGACGTTAGATGGCAAGCATTATGCAATAGCACAACATAAGTTTGATAAAGTGTTTGTTTATACATGCCAAAATAAATTTCACATTTCTATGGTAAACATTTTACAAATTTATTTATTATGCTCATCAAAATAACCCCTTTCATTTTTGTGCGTATATTATCAAACACCCTATATAAGCAACAAAGAACACAATGTGACTTTACATAACTAATTTTCATACTGTCTCAGAACTTTGTTCGACCTGCAATTTTCGTGTAAGTTGCCAAAACCTTAGGATAACTAGAAAAGTTTTCCACTAGAAATATGCTAAATACATTGGTTTTGTTGGTAGGAGATGAAAGATTAGCTCATACTTGTAAAATGATCTAGAACTATGTACTGTATACCTTTCGTAGCGTGTTGAAAATTATTTGGCCAAGATGCTACAAGTACGGATTCAACTTTTGTCACGAGACTATATTTGGTACCGTAGACTGACCTAGATGTTTGGCTACCAAGATTCTGCAGTGCTTCTGGCATGTTTACGGATGCCCAGGCGAATAATTTTATATGTTATTTTGCATGTAAAATAGCATCCATCAAGCGCAGAATGCTGGGTAAACTCGAAACATCAGGGTTTTTACAAACACAGTCCCGACGTTTCCACTGTGTTGCAACAGTCGTGGTCGCGGGTAGACTGGAGTACTCGGAGCTACCACCGAGAAGTGATGGTAGCTGCAGCAACTACCTTCCGACTTCCACCAAAATAGCACTAGCACAGAAATTATTGCATCCCATTCTCGATTACGCTGACGCCAGCTAACTTGATTTAACTGAAGACGAACTCAACAAGCTCGAGCATCTCTAGAATTTCTCTATTCGATTCATTTTTGGCTTGCGCAAGTACGATCACATTTCCGAGTATCGCTACAGACTTAAGTGGTTACCTATCGGCCTTCGCTGGAATGCGCACATCGTTTCCCTCCTTTACAGAATCCTTTTCATCCTTTCTACTCTGTCCTACCTCAAAGAACGCTTCGACTTTCTTCACCTTTCCAACTCTCGATCCATACGTTCCTCTGAAACCCTTCAATTAAAAACTCCCCATCATACCTCACTATTTTATAGTACCTCTTTTACTCTGCAGGCTACCAGGCTCTGGAATGCCCTACCTGTCTCAATTCATCACTCTAAATCTTTCCCTATATTTAAAATCATGGTCAGACAACACTTTCTGTCGTCCATCTCTCACTAGGCCATGTATTTATTTATACATTTTTATAATTTATGTATGTAGGTATGAGAATATATATTTTATGTACTTATCATAATTCTAATATTTATGTAATTTTATGATTATGTTATATTATATATATATGCATTTTGTTTCATATTATCTTTATTTTTTGTAAATTTTAATATATACTTGTTCTAATGATATCTATCTGATTTACGCCGATGTCCTTATTTGGTCACATAGATCCCCCATTCAAAGGTTGCCTGGACGAAATCGCTTTTAGGATAAGGCCGCCCATTGTACCTATAATTTAAAAGTGTATTTTCTTTTATATTATTTCTACTAAAAACGGGATATTTACCATGATTTGTGAGTTCTTGAGTGTCCCGATATTTCGACGCAGTTGCATGCGCCATGATCACGGGTAAACTCAATTGGCGCATGCAACTGCGTCGAAATATCGGGACACTCAAGAACTCACAAATCATGGTAAATATCCCGTTTTTAGTACAAATAGTGTTAATAACCATGATAGTTTCAAAAGTTATTTCTTTTATATGTTTATATTTAATGATATGCTATAAAGAAATTATCTAATCTAATCTATCCCACTTGGTCTTCAAAATGAAAAAAGTCCATTTTCATATTTTGACACACTTTTGGGATTTAGCCCAAAAGGGGGTGTAGACGCGTAGGGCGCTTGGATCTCTCTAGACCCAAGCGATTCCTTCAGAAACTTGTTTAGAGTGATGAGAAAGTGAACATACTTAAACTCCTGTCGTCTAGGAGGTGAGCCGGAGAGAAAAGTGGCTACAAAGAAGTTTCCACTTTTTCTACAACTATCATTATATACCCAATTTTCTAATTCCCAACTTTTAAAACAGACTTATTACATAATTATGGGAACGATCCTTCAGTTTGTACCTTTATCATCACAAAATACTAATTATCAAATGAATTACCATTTCTTTGCAGCTTCACACAAGGAATAATGAAAGCCCTCAGTAAGTTCACTACAATCAGATTCCCCGCCAATCTCGAGTCGAGACAATATTGCAGTGAGTTGATAACTACCCGTAGGAGCGGAATAATTTGTCATTCACATCTCATCTCAATCCCAAAGGAATTTAAATACAGATGAGTCTTGGATGCAGCTAAACCCTAAAAGAGCAAGAATTTGAGAGAATATACTGCACTTGACTTAATTAATATTAGTTCTTTATGAACACAGAAAATCTAGTCTTGACGCACTATTACACTGTATTGATATATTTTGTATTTATACATGTTGCCTGAAATAAATGTTACATATATTATTATTATTTTGGTATTTTTTACACTTCGTTCTACTATAACCGGATATATGTTTAAAAAAATACGCACAAAAATGAAAGGGGTTATTTTGATGAGCTTAATAAATAAAATTGTGAAATGTTTACCATAGAAATGTGAAACTTATTTTGGCATTTAAAAACAAACACACGTATGTTGTGCTATTTCATAAGGGTTGCCATCTAATCACAGATAGTCTCGAGATATCTCTTGTTGTCCCTTTCTAACCCAAAACCCGCAGCCATTTCCGAAAGAGATATCAAATCGGCCTTTCTTTTCGGATGTCGATTGCAAGAGTAGGCAGTAAGTTTAATATCAAATTAATTACCTAAACTTAGTAGATTTTCTTTAAAATTTGATAATATAACTAGTAGTTTTTTTTTTCGAGAAGTCTTTTTTCATGTTTTGAGAAACCGTCACTTGAATATCGTCGGTATATTACCAAACACCCTGTATACCTAAGCTGCATGGGCCTAAGCACTCTGCATTTCAGTATCTAACGTATTACTGATCGGACTTGCACTAGGAAGGTCCGCTTGCTAAAACTTTCTTAAAATTCTGCGGGATCTGCAGTATATCCGCTTTCTGCATATTATCTTATGTGTTATTATTAAAGAATCCTAAAGTTCGCATGTGATACAACATCGTTTGTAGTTTCATCATCATATCGTCCACGGCTGAACATAGGCCTCCCCCATAGATTTCCAGAACGACCGAGTGCGGCCAGCACCGATCTATCTCTTTTCCATCTAGTGGGAGCCGGCCTACGCTGCGCTTCCCAGCGCGTGGTCTCCACTCGAGAACCTCTTTGCTCTAACGGCCGTCAGTTCTTCAAGCGTACTTGTAGTTTGCTCATACGTTGATAACTTAAAATAGCTAAAACAACTAATAGAAACGACCAACGTTACAAAAGGTGTAAAATAACTTGGAGAGCCATGTAGGATTTTTATTTGAGCCATGAAAAGAACAATAAAAACATTTTTAGTAGACACTAGCTGCAGTTCACGAACATAACAACGAGAATGTGAGAATCTAGAGTTTTACTAACCACTGCGGTTATAACACAGGAATAGCCTTCATAGATGTAACTTTTCATCCTCCTTCACTGATGTGTATTCAGTATTCATTTGTACCTTGGGAGAAGGGCAGGCCTTTGATGTGGGACGTCACGTGCGTCGATACCCTTGCGCCATCTCATCTGTCTGGTACAGCATTTGAGGCATCAAAGAAGATCTCAAGTGGCGCAAATGTGGAAGTCTCGACAGAGCTTACGTATTTAAGCCATTTGGGGTTGAGACCCTGGGTGCATGGGGTACCGGGGCCCATCGCATTTTTAAAATTATTTCTGGGCGTCTGGTCGAAGCGACGTGTGATCCGAGAGCTGGCGCTTATCTGGGTCAACGCATAAGCATTGCAATTCTCTATGTATCGTTTGCAACGGTCTTTAGATAATTCAGCTGCTTCTTGTTTATTTTATATAAATAATTGTATACTATTTCTGTTATCAAAGGCATTTAGCATTTATAAAAAAAATCTTCATTTATTTGTTATTGATGCGTACATCTAAGGTGTGAACACTTTACCGTCGCCGTCCGGGCCTCTTTAAGGTAAGACTAAATACTTAGGTTTCTTCTAGATTTCGTGCTCTATCTTAGACCACATCATCGCTTACAATTAGGTGAGATTGTGGTCACGCAAAGATATATCCAATAATTAAAAACCACCATTTCATTACATTGTTTAAATATTGGTATGTCAAAAATATATTACAAAATGTCAGTTAGAAGTACAGAAATAAATAAAAATAAATTAATTACAACTAAACAGAACATTGGAAAAAACAATTCGTTACAGTAGATAGATAGATATAAAACAAAGTCGTGTTAGTTACACCATTTATAACTCAAGAACGGCTGAACCGATTTTGATGATCTTTGATTTGTCTTCGCCCTGAATAGCAGAATAACTATTAAGATATCGGAAAATTTCACGCAAAAACCAATTATGAATAAAATCATTTTCTCGTATGTATACACTTTATTGCATACCACAAAAGAAACAAAATAATAAAAGTCAGTAACAAGTGGTACAAGTGGCACTGTATCTGAGAAAAAAATTATAATATTGTTATTTTCTGTTTAAATTATAAAAAAGTACTTGATTATATTAATATGTAAGATGAAAACGGTAAGATTTCAAAATATAAATGTATCTAGTCACTTTTAAATTTGATTTTTAACATACCTATGTAGTTATTGTATTCATTTTCCCTTGAAATTAGGTACTGTCCCTTTCATAAATCACTGCGTCCCTTTCAATACAGTCGATTTATGAAAGGGACAAAATACACATTTTTTAAATGTGCTAAAATAAACAACTAGGTATTGATCAAATACAATTATGGCATTTCATTTCAATAGTTAAATAATACACGCTTCTTATTCGACTCTAACCTTTTCCAAATATTTTTTCAATTCCTTACTAGAGCCTCAAAACCAAAAATGTCCCTTTCATACCACCCCTCCCCTAATCGCCAATGTCAGAAACCTGTAATTATGTCTTTGTAGTTCCAAATCATTGTCCAGTAAAATAAGCTCCTAGCTAGAGCACCACCACATCCTAGTTAGCTAAAGCTTGGCAGAATGCCACCTGTCTTGCTTACAATACTCGCTCTGTATTTTTCGCCTCGGTTCGAGAATTTACAGGTGCTAGCTATTTGGCACAAATACCTATTTCATATTTCTTTTGCTTCAAATACTTGCTGAAAAAGTAAAGAGCTTTTATTTGAAGTTTAAGCTCAATGGCCCGACCACCAGATCCAACGTCAAGCTTCATTTTCCGTCTGCTAATTTATGATACTGTCGATAGTTAGTTTGATCGGCCTACTCAATTAAGTACCTATAAAAGCATTTATTCCCCATGACACAACTGCTTGGTTCAACCAGTAGTGGTGTCACTTTGACATAAGCTGTCACTTAAGAAAAATTTCCTATGCACAGGAAATTTTTCTCACCCGTGACTCTATAATTTTTTACAGCTGCTTAAGTCTATACATAAAAGTTACCCGTAAAATCGGTGATTTCCCGTGACACTACTGTGATTCAAAATTAAAATAAAATGTAATGTGAAGGGCAACATAAATATCAAAGTGACACCTTAAATCAAAGTGACAGCTTATGCCAAAGTTACAGCACTACCGGTTGAACCAATCAGTTGTGTCACGGGGAATAAACGATCAAAATTTTTAAATTATAAAATATATTTTTTTACTAAAATTTTACATCATTTTAGCAAGCCCTTTTTGTAATTTAGTGGGAGAATAAACGCAACTTTAGTAACATAATTTTGATCATTTTACACATTGTAGTTATTGCTAGTCACTATACAACTTAGAATAGTACAGTATTTTTTTTGTTACGGTGCCGCATTGGTAGATTCAAATCAAATGCTGCAACTAAATAACAAATCGAATTTTCGATTTCCAAATATCCTTAAATGTGACTGTGGAAATTGGACGGGTTGAATTAAGCCGATACACGGGAATTTCGCAATTATCAGTTACCCGTTTAACGGTATCAGAGGTGAGATCCCCGTGACAGGTATACTGGTGGCGAGAGGTATGATTGGATTTTAGACGCGTTCGGAAACACTGATAAAGCTTTTTGGACGAATTTTGATTTAAATTTAAATTCTTCTCGACTAAGCTCGTAACAGATATTTTTTTGTAATGGCATGGTTTGAAAAATTGCGCAAATCAAAATAAAGCTTTCAATATAAAATGAAATTAACACCTTCCAACATTTACATTTAACGACCTTCGTGGCGCAGTGGGCGTACTGGCTGAGACGCAGGAGGTAGTGGGTTCGATTCCCGCCGCAGAACAAATGTTTGCATGATCTACAGATATTTGTTTCGTGTCTGGGTATTTTTCTATATATTATAATTATGTATTTACAAAAAAAAACTATATACGCCAGTTATCTGGTTCCCATAGTACAAGCTCTGCTTAGTTTGGGGCTAGATAGCTTTGTGTGAAATGCCCAGCAATATTTATTATTACTTAAACAAGTGAGGTGAGTGAAGATATAGCGAGCGCGCATGTAAAAACGGTATGATCGTGACTCGTCTCTTTGTGACTCATCATAGGACGTCCACGGGCATAAGCATAAATATCCTGAGCGACCGATCTTCTATGGCCTGCATTCATCGGCTCCCAGCAACCTTTTACACATATGTACCTCTATCTAGTTAACCGATCTACGCTGCGCTTTCCAGTGCGTGATCTCGACTCAAGAACTGTAATGCCCCTACCGCCGTCAGGTCTTCGAGGTGTCCTCTGACTGCCTCTTCAGCTTAATAATTCTCTGGGAGTCTTGTGTACAGGACTCTAGATTGTCTTTCGCGAGTATCAAGCGTGGAACAATCGAGGTGAGCGAGGAAATAAATTCGCAATATGATTGCTTCATTTGCCGTGCCTCGCAAAACCCAGCATTTTGGGGGATTTTTTTCCTCGCTTACCGCTTGTCTTCCTCGCACAGTTCTGGTGGAAACGCACCTTTACACTCACAAATTTGCTCATTAATTTATACCCATGTGTCTAAGCTGTAATGTACACTTGTGATGCAACATAAACGTTTTCTATTCTTTAAGCGGTCGCTTTCGTGATGACGTGAATGGCAAGCGCTTATGTGAATTTTGTTTTTTATAACATCAACAAATCTTCGTTTGACCACGATAATGGTATGTGTATACACCCTACTGACACATAATCACTTAATAAGAACGCTTTGAATTTCTTCACCTTTATAACAGTCGATCCTTACGTTCCTCTGAAACCCTTCCATTAAAAACTCCCCATCATACCTCAGTATTTTATAGTAGCACTTTTACTCTGCAGGCTACCAGGCTCTGGAATGCCTTACCTGTCTCAATTCGTCACGCTAAATCTCTCCCTATCTTTAAAAACATATTAAGAGAACACTTTCACCGCTCACTAGGCCATTTATTTACATTTTTATAATTTATGTACCTATGTAGGTATGATAATATATATTATAAGTATCATAATATTAATATTTGTGTTATTTTATGATTATATTATAATTATGCATTTCATTTTATATTATCCATATTTTTATAAATTGTAATATATTATACTTGTTCTAATAATATCTGATTTACGCCGCCGTCCTTACTTGTTCACATAGATCCTGTCCATCCAAAGGTTGCCTGGAAGAGATCGCTTTTAGCGTTAAGGCCGCCCATTGTACCTATGATTTAAAATTGTATTTTCTTTTAGATGTTTTTATTTAATGGTGTGCAATAAAGAAATTATCTAATCTAATCAGTTAAATGTTCTTATAATAATCATGTACTGACGAAACTTTGTAAGTAATTGTACCCAATTCGGCCATTTTCAAATAACGATTAGGAATTTAGCTACCGTTTGAATGCTGTGTGCCAGTTTGTTGTATTAGATTACACTAAATGGAAGAGCAAGGCGAAGAAGACTTTTGGTGAAAATCCGTCGAACACGGAATAGTCATATATGTAGCACAAAAGTGGGCGTGAACGTGTTGCAGACCCTGGCCCATCTACAGATCAATTTATCTGTTAAAAGTGCGGCCGTGGCTGCCGCTCCCAAATAGCCCTTTTTAGTAACCAAAGAAAGTGTCTATTTTATCCAACCTGGTGATTGCTTAATTCATCTTATAGGAATGCAAAAGTCTATGATTATTGTTGTGAAAATCTCATTCAATATTATTAGCGATGTGGCAATAGCGGTTACCACGCAGAAAGTTTGAATGGGTCACAAAGGACTCAACGCGGGACCGATCATGCCTTCGTTTATGAAGCTAAGTTTGTTTGGGCTCTTTTTCCCGTTTCAACTACAGAGTAAATATTAATTACATGTTATAACCAGGCTCCTAACACTGGAAACGAACTGTTTTAATTATTACCTCTACAGGCGCAGCGGCCTGTCCGTACGCAGTTTGTAAGTGTGGGAATTTACTGACAAGAACAACATATGTATGAAACTTTAGGTAATGTCTCTCTGGTTTTTTTTTACAATAACATTTTTACTGCATGACCTCGTATGTAAATAACACATACACGCAGCGAGCAGAGGTGACAATTAAGTGACGTGAACACTGCAATACTACCGGTGTACGTTGCGATGGAGGGCGACCATCTTTGTTAAAACTGTCTTTTTAGTTTAAATTTCGCAGCTGCTCATGGTAGTAAAATCGACTAGAGTTTTACCTACCTTTTGAGAATAATCATCTCATTAATGATATCTAATCAAATTTGATTAGACATGATTAAACCTTTAAAAAGTAATTGCTGGTCGAAAATAAAAATGAAAAGAAATAAACTGCTCTCCACGTACAATCAGCAACCACTCTCCCGAAAAGCATTACCGGCAGGAAAGTTATCAGTAGCCTTTTAAAAGTTGGGCGTGAAAAATCACCGGCGTCGGCACGCAGGGTGTCGTAGCTAATTTGCGGACATCGATCACGGTTGCGGAACAACGATCTAGAGACATTTTATACGGTAAAAAACCTGTTTTGTTATTTGTACTAAAAACGAGATACTCGTATGTACCATGATTTGTGAGTTTTTGAGTATCCCGATATTTCGACGTAGTTGCATGCGCCATGACCACAGGTAAACTGAAGTCTTTGCTAGTGAGTAGTTATTGGCAGATATAGAAAAAAAGAAAGAAAGAAAGAGGGTAGGTTATGTAAGGCATTAATTTAAAACACTAATCCGGAATCGTATTAACATTTATAAAGGTGGGCTTAATATTTATTAAGCGTGAAGCTTGAGCGGTATTTTAAATATTTATCTAGTAATCGATACATTTCCAATAAACAACTTTTAACGTAAATCGATGGCGCCTTTGCGACGATGCCGCTTAGTTGGTTTAAGAGGTACCTACTTACATGATGAATGAATATTATTTGTTTACTTATTTTGCACAGGCTGCTCCATTGATATTTTAGAACTTGATAATAAGATTGTTTGACAATTTAAAATTTTCTTTGGTAATGAATTTGAAAAAAGCATATTTTACAACATTAATAGTCATTAGTCCTACCCGTGTTTTCATTTAATGTCGTACATAACAAAACACGTAATTTATGGAAATATGACCAAATGAGGGCTGCTGAGAGCAGAGTTGCGTGCTGGCATTACAAGAGTCACTCGCTCTCGAAATGTGTTACGCTACACAATGGTCTTCCTGCTAACTGATATAACGAGTTTACAAGTATTATATTCGATAGGACTTCTGTTTAACAGTTCTAGCAGAATAATCTTTAATGTTATTCTTGAGACTTTTAATTTATTGGCGATTTTCAAAAACGCGGTAAACTTGTATAATTTTATCTAGCGTGTTCTGGGTCAACGTATAAGAATTGCAATTCAGCGGGGCAATGCAGACAGTGTCTTGGGGACACTTACGCCTGGTACCTAGTGATCTGGAAAAGTTGAACTATCTATAGATCATTTGCAACGGTCTTTAGATGATTCAACTGTTTCTTCTGTATTTTATTGTAAATAATTGTATATTCTTTCTGTTATTAAATAATAACTTATTATAATTAAAAAAAATATAGTTTATTCCAAACGTTATGCATAGAAAATAATTGAAAAATATCTTACAGATGTTTATTTGGCGGCAAATTAATCGAAAATGATGTCGTTTTAAAGGTGCACTCAGCCATTCAAGCGGTTCCTAGCGCCGTTATCTCTATTTATTCATAAAATCTTCTTCCTATTTATAAGATTTAACGTTCGAAATACGGATTTATAACGCCGTTTCTAAGCAACGTTTCCAGTAGCCCTAGATCTTCATTGCGGTATCCGCCAGAGGTACTCCTCCATTTGCCAATTTCAATTCAAATTGCGGGGAGTGGATTTTCAGTGTTTCTCTTTTAGATTTTGAGAGTAATTAACGCTTTTGCGCAATAGCTTTACACCATTATTTTTTATGGAAGCATATTTGCATAGAAAGAGATTTTTGATAAATTTTCCACGAGAAAGTCTCTGTGGATTTGGTCTGCTGGATGAGAACTTAGATGTATTATTTAGATTTTGTATGAAAATAATAAAAATAGCATCAAACTGTCTTAATTGATCGAGCGAAGCGAGATCTCCAAATCAACTTGGGCAAATCGGCGTTGTATGTATGTTTGTTTGTTTGTCCGAGGATAAATTTCGAAGCGTTGATCCGATTATCGTGAAATTTGATACATAGGTAGGTAGTGATGGCACAATTTAGGTGACTAAATGAGCTTAAAATGTTGCGAGGTTGTTGAGATATTGGGGTTCAAGAGGGGTAGTGAAGAGGGTTCAGTGACCCCACAATACTAAAATTTGGTATTCGTGTAACTTTAGTGATACAAATATCGGCAAAAGTCTGAAATCCAGAATAACTGCATTTTGTACTCCAAAAAAGTATAACCAATTAACATGAACTCCCGTTACCTGTAATTTGAATGAAAAATAAGCCAAGTTTGCTGGTTATGCATTTCGTGGTACTATTTTGATAGTCAAAGATTGCAAATAATATTTTGTTTTTTTAATCAGAGACTCGCGAGATCTCAGTTCGGGGCATTTTGATAGTCAAAGATTACAAATAATATTTTGTTCTTTTAATCGGAGACTCGCGAGATCTCAGTTCGTGGCGAACCGCTAGTATAGATAGATAGATAGATAACTCTTTATTGAATTACCACACAAACAGAAATAATACAAAAATAAGTACTAGGCTGGAGTAAATAAGGCAATACAATGGGCGGCCTTATCGCTGAAAGCGATCTCTTCCAGGTAACCTTTGGATGTAGCGAAATTTACGATACGGAGTGCGGTGTACTTTGGAGGATACATTTACACAAATATTATGTATAATAAAAACTATGATAAAGTTTTAATCCTAATACTTAAAATACTTATAAAATAGACTAATATGTATATATATTGGGAAAAATATTCCTTTAGCATATTCATTAATAGCTAGTTGTTTATTACGATTTTGTTCTACTACCTTTTGCTAGTCCCAGTTAAAGGCGTCCAGTTCATTCCGCTGTGAGGGAGGCCTTGGTCCAACGTCGTTAGGAAGAAAAATAAATCCTCGTAGTCCAAAGAGTTTCACAATTAAGTTGGACCAAAGAGCACTTGGTTATCCTGGTATGTTTATTAATTAGAACATTCTGTAAATAATCTAGTTTTATTAGAGTTATCTTAGCATGCAATGCTTACGTGATCGAACCGATAAATGTCAAGCTTGTTGCAATTTTTAATAGAAACTAAATGTTTCAGCCCCGTTTCAAAAAATGGGTTGTATAATTTATCCTTGTGTTACAGAGAATCAATTACGTGAATAAGTAAAAATAAAAAACCATTACTTTTGTGAGTATGTTGTGTACTTTTGTGACTATTGTTAAAAGGTTTTCTAAAATGGGATATATTCCATGTGTGGCAGCCCCAACCGCACAAGCGGCTTTGATTTCAAATAGATCGTTAGCCACAAAGTCGGTATTAGACTCATTTACCCTAATAGTCGGTGGTTTGTTTTCCTCTAATGAATACATTCAGTTTGTGTATGGGGGTGGATAATTATAAACATTAGTAGACGAACCATTTGAAATTAATGAAAATGTTTTATTATATCTACCTTACAAGCTGGACACAACAAAAAAAACTTTTAGTGATCTATTTGTGTGCAATCACACTAATATTATAAATTCGAAAGTTTGGATGTTTGTTTGTTACTCAATCACGTCGTTACGGCTGAACCGATTTTGATGAAATGTAGATAGACCTGGATTACCACATAGGCTACTTTTTATCCCATAAATCAGGTCCCATGGGACAATAATGGGGTGTCAAATCAAGTTGCAACAGCGAGTTTAGCTTTATTTCTAGGTTACCTACACATTTAGTGGTGTAACGCGTATGAAGTTGCGGGCAACAGCTGGTAAATAATAAAGAATAAATATAATGAGCGGTCTTATTGCTAAATAAACTTATCTCTTCCAGATAATCTTTAGATAGAGAGGATCTTTGCTTGATGGAAATGTTAAGCTCTTTAGCGGGTTTACCAGTTTAACCTAGCGTTTTCTACACTAGCTAGCTGTAGTTAGTACTAGAACTGTTAGAAAATGAAGGATATTCTAAGGGGTGGTAAGTTTTAGCTCCTACAGCCTGAATCAGGTGGGCCATAAGCTGATGCTGTCATCTTATAAAATAACCATGATAAAAAAGTGGCACTCCGGGAGTGCCGACAGAAAACTTGAAAAATTACGAGATACTTATAATATGTACAGAGGGGTCGGTAACGGTAACAGTGTCGCGAGTTCAATGGTTTTTTCCCATCTCAAAAAATGCCCAACGAGCCTAAAGAAGTTTGAAGATCAAATAAAGAAAAAATTTTGGAAAGTATTTAATTTCCATTTCAAAAACCTTTATTTAACAATATTAATTCAAAGTATACAAAATTATTATTTATTTTATGGCATCGGTATTAACACGATTCTTTTGCTTTTTAGGATAGCCCCCAGACTTTTCCAAAGCACGCGATGTGAGCCTTTCTTCTCCACAGCGACCCTTCTATGACTTAGAAATCTTCCCATCTTCGGAATGCTCCTCCTCGAGCTCTTTTCCCATGGATACCATGCGATTACATATTTTGCCCATTTGACTTTTGTCCTTCTGATGAGATGACCAGCCCACTTCCAGTTCAACTTCTTTATTGTGTACGTTTGATCTGCTAATTTAGTTTTCATTCTTATTGTTTTAAAGTTTATCTTGTCTTTTTTCTTATGTTTAACATAAGACTGTGTAATTAAAGGTGTTTTTATATAAATACTAGCTAACGCGCCGAACTTTGTACCACCTTGACATGCATATGACGCGGGCTGCCAATGTACGTCACCGATAGAATTGTCAATTGGCCATCATTAGCTACATTTATGTATGAGAAAATGAATTTTCGTCATATTTTTTTGCGTGATTTTATCCAATATTTTAATAATTATTCTGCTATTCGGGGCGGAGACAAATCCAACAAATCAAAGATCATCAAAATCGGACTAGCCGTTTTTGAGTTATAAATAGTATAACTAACCCAACTGTGTTTTATACATATGTGTTTTTATATGCAGTGGCGTTTGGTAGACAGTTAAACAACGTCAGCTCCACAGAATATATGCAGTATCAACTTTCAACACCTTTTTGCTATTGTTTAAATGTAAAATTGACTGTTGTTTTTTCCTTTGCAATAAAAACTCAATAAAAATCAAAAGCTATCAACACCAAGCCAAACAAGTTATCAACCTAAAGCTGAGTACAGTTAGTTCAAGAGATATGGTGTTACCGATTATTATTATTTTTATACTACATGGAGATGGGACAAGCTTACATGATGTTAAGTGGTTACCATCGCCTATAACAACTGGCGGCATACAGGTGTAAAGCCTCGTATGCCTGTAATTTCACCGGCAACCGTACCCTTCAAACGGGAACACAGCAATGCTGCTTGGCAGTAGAAATAGGTGTGGTGATAGTATTTCTTTACAAGAAACTCGTCTACTTTTATTGTGCCGGCTTGCGACAATTACTTTGCATAGAATTATATTTATGTAGGTAGGTTAATTAAACTAAGCATAGAATTTTCTGTCAGCTAACTGACGAATCATTTGACAAAATTTTTACTAAACGCTTGACACGTGATCGGGATACAGACCCGAAAATAAAAATACAATGTTGAATAAACAAGTTAATTATCACAAAAACTCCGCGACACTTTAAAATCCGTAATAAGTAAAAAAAAACGTGTGTGTGTACTTATGTATGAACGCACGTAAGAAGTTATACTTTTTTGGCGTAACAGAACAAAAATAGATAAAAATTTCATCCCGTATGTCACAATTCTTTGTTTGTAAAAGGAATGATAAATTAATAAATATAGTTATGAGTTTCACAGAAACTTGAGATACAGTTATCAGCTAACTTTGTCATTTCGCTTTTTGGCTATCGGAGTGCGCGCGCATGTGACAGTTATCAGCTAACTTCATTCTGTCACTTTTTGGCTGTCGGTGTGCACGCGCAAGAGACAGTTATCAGCTAACTTCATCCTGTCACTTTTTAGCTATCGGTGTGCGCGCGCAAGAGACAGTTATTAGCTAACTTCATCATGTCGCTTTTTGGCTGTCGGTGTGCACGCGCATCGTAAACATTTTTCTCTCATATTTTTTTCTAAACGCGCCAAAAGAAGTGGGTATAACTTCAAAAACATTTTAAAGATGAGATCCCTGCAACAAAAAGGAAAAGTACTGTTAGTCTGACACATATCTTCATCACACATAGCTCAGAATCAACCTAGATAAACTAGCTTTCTAGTACAAAAAACGGTTCCAAATCGGTCAAAAATACATCCGTTTGGGAACTACAACGCCACAGACAGACAGACAGGCGTCAAATTTATAACATTTACAAATATTAACCTAAATTTTGTGTCGAATAATTAAAAAAATAGAATATAAATTAATTATTAAAGTTCCAACAATACTAACACGTAGGTAAAACAAAATAAATAACAGTTTTTTTATTATTAATCGAACTAACAAGTAGAAAATAATTTTCATTAAATTTTAATTCAAAACTAACAAGAAAATTTATTTTATTGTAAAATAGCGTGAGTTCCTTAATGTCAAATGTTATAATAAATATTTTATTGACAGATATTGTAAAAGTAGAGTCATTTTGAAAATATCTTTAAAAAATATCTTTTTTTGCTAATCACACTATTCTTAATTTAAATCTATTTTATACATTCTGGTTCTGTTATCTCCAAAAGCGTGTTTTTAGTTCTTTTAAACTATTATATATTTTTTATTTATGAGTTCGGCTAACTACAAAAGCATTTTTTTTTTAATTTTTTATTGAATCGGCATCAAAATTCAATTTAATTCGACGTTTTGAAGTGGTTGAAAATCAAGTTCAAAGATTCCGTTACATACATACATACATACCAAGCTAATAAAAGCGTGTTAAAAATGGTTTTCCTTACTATCTCGATCCAGCAAGGAGCCTTCTGAGTTAGACTGTACACAAAAACAAAATCAAAGCCTTATAAATCAAGTAGTTGACGTGAATTACTATAGCCACGTGTGAATTTATCGCGGGCTCTTTCACGCAGTAACTCAATGGAGAAACAATACCGTGTGTAGAGCCTTAGTGAAATATTTAACTGGGACCGTGTCTTGGGAAATTGAATTCGTACAGGTTATAAAGGTACTTCTAAACGAGTAATCTTTTCACGGCAATATAGGTAACACCCACACCGGCATCCGGCATCCGTTGGCTAACAATTTAGAGCTCAATTATTGCTGGTAATTCGTTGCTATCTAAAAGCATTAGCAGCCGATCCAGTTTGGGAAGCCCAACCACCCAATGTTAAGTTGGTTAACCGATGTTACGAAGCGATTTGTTTAGTAGAATTGGGCCCCTGGTCAAGTGATATTGGACGAACCATTATCATTATTTTACTGGTTTACTGGTACGTCGGGTTGTGACGTCACATCGGGTGGTTGGGTCCAGCCAAATTGGGTCGTCTGTTAATACTATACCAGTGGTTCGCCCCGAACTGAGATCTCGCGAGTCTGCCATAAAAACAAAAAAATATTATTTGTAATCTTTGACTATCAAAATAGTGCCACGAAATAAATAACCAAAGAACTTGACCTAGAGTTTCATTCAAATTACAGGTAACAGGAGTTCATGTAAATTCGTTACACTTTTTTGGGGTAGTTGCAGTTATTCTGGATTTCAGACTTTTTCCTACATTTGTTACATTGTCACTAAAGCTACAATCATACCAAATTTTAGTACTGTAGGGTCACTGATGTACTCTGTGAATTTTGAACATAGTTCAGTTTTTATATACTTACTGCTAATAACTTAAAAACTTATTACGGAAAGTTATCCTCGGGCAAACAAACATACATACATGTACATACAACGCCGATTTGCCCAAGTTGATTTAGAGATCTCGTTTCGCTCGATCAATTATAAAACATTATTGTAAAGTAGTTTCAGTGAATTATATGGTGTTAAAATAAACAAATATAATCAAAAATTTATAATGTCGGCCTATACGCGTCAAAAACCCAAATCCAAATACAGAGATCGCACACGGGTGGAAAGGGCTTCCCAAAAGCGCAAACGAATGATACCAATAAAACAGCCTATGACCGAGTGAAGTAGTGCGGGGAACATAAAAGAATGAATGCGGCCGAGTGGATCAACGACGGTGCCAGTACATCAGCAACTGGGGTGGTTCAAAAAGCAAGTTTGATTTTAGCGGTAATATTGTATCAATATGGCTGGCAACTATGACAGTATTGACGAGCATTTCGAACATTTACCGTAACATTGCCGACAACCAGCAACACATTGCCATATAAATGTTGCTAGTTTAGAATCACTTTATGATACATTTTGCTAGTTAAAAAAGGAGAGATCTCTTGTTATGTCTTGTCGGCCCTTACTAAGTAAGGATTACAGGTAGTGGAAAATGCTGAAGAATAATAGACACATCTTCCGCTAGTTCTTACTACTTCCGCTATTTCCGAAGGTTGTTTGGAAGATATTGTTTTTAGCGAGACCACCACTGTTTATATTTTCAAATAATTAGTTTATTTTATTTTTGTTTGTTGAGTGTTTGTACAACAAAGCGTTATAATATCTACGGACAAGTTACAAAAACAAGATGGATATATGGATTAACGTTGTTTTTTTTATAATACCTGAAAATGGAACAAGCATATGGCCCACCTGGAGTTGTCTTTTTTTAAGTTATGCTTCTTTTGGCGCGTTTGGAAAAAATATGACCGTAAAGTTTTTAGGATGCGCGCGCACAGCCAAAAAGCGACATGATGAAGTTAGCTGATAACAGTCTCTCAAGTTTCAGAGGGATGATATCTTTAGCTTATTTTTGTTTTGTTACGCCAAAGAAGTATGACTTCTTACGGGCCTACACACACACGTTTTTTTAATGTGTGCATTTAATAATTTTCTATCTTTCTACATGCATGGGTATACTTCATGCAATTTAGTTCATAACTTTTATTTCAGTTCTCAAGTAGGCACATTAATCTTACAACAAAATATTATTTAAATAAATAATTATTAGTTTAAGCTTTATACAAACACGCTAATAGGTAGATACTTATACTCGTGAGTACTTACCTGTTGTAATTTCAAAATATTCGAAATTTATTTTAACACTCTAAAAGCTGTAAAACAATGACATTCCAAAGCTCTTTCGTGTTATATCAAATAATAACTTTACAACGCCAAAGCCCACAAAATAAACTTTGCGGGGAAAGTATAAGCATGTGTTTTTGTCTAAAACGGTTTAGGTCATGGACCACAAACATGAACTATGATGTGTTAATGTAACATGTGTAACTAAAGGGTTTTGTACAAACCCTAAAAGCCAAAAATATTGAAAAAAGCACTTGAAGTTTAATGTTGAAAAATACTTACATTTTTAAACGCAAGCTTTATTTAGAAATGGCTCTCAGCGGTCACGCATTGTATTGCCTTTTTAGTTTAACAATAAAGAATTATCTTATCTTATTGATCGAGCGAAGCGATATCTCCAAATCAACTTAGACAAATCGGCGTTGTATGTATGTGTGTTGTTTTTCCGAGGATAACTTTCGAATCGTTAATCCGATAATCATGAAATTTGATACATAGTGATAGGACAATTTTGGTGTGACTAAATGAGCTAAAAATGGGGGGGGGGGGGGTTGTTGAGATATTGAGGTCCAAGAGGGGTAAAAAAAATCTATTAGGTCAAGTGGGATGTCAAATGTATTCATTAGTACATTTCAACCCCGTTTTTAGTTTTAGTTTAATCTTTGTAGTTTTTGAGTTATTAGCCATAATAAAAACAAAACTTCACCAAAACTCACAGGGTACACCAGTGACCCCACATTGCTGGTATTCGTGTAGCTTTAGTGACATAAATATAGGGAAAAGTCTGAAATCCAGCATAACTGCAGTTTCTACCCCTAAAAACATAACCATTTAACATGAACTCCCGTTACCTCTAATTTGATTGAAAGTGTAGGTTAAGTAAGTTGGTTATTTATTTTGTGGCAATAATTTATTAGTCAAAGATTAAGGCCGGCATGTAAAAAGATCAGTAAAGGTATTTAGCGACTAAACCTATCTACATTTGTCGTAATTGTATGATTTGACAATTCCCTAAATCATATTTAGCCACTAAACACATTTAGGCATCGTTGTGCAAGTCGCCCTAAGAATAATATTTATTTAGTTTTTTGGGAGATTCGCGTGATCTCAGTTCTGGGCGAACCACTAAGAACACGTCTTTATAAGTTTACTGTTTCTTTTTTATATTACTTATTTTGAAGAGATAAGAGAATATTTTTTTTGTTATTAAGTATAACGACACCTCTACAAGATTTTATTCAGTCCTATTTATAACCAAGCCGAGTTATCCAGGGTAGTAAACTAGTAACTACAAGTAGTTTTTTGAGCCATATCAGGATCACCACTGCTGAACATAGCAGTGATAAAAAGTAGCATGGACTTTCCATTTTGATTTCTAGAGCAACGCCGTGACATCAGATCGCTCAGTGTATTTTACCGCCTGTATAATGAGGAATTCTCTGAGGAACTATTCGATCTCATCCTGTCGTCAAGATTTTACCATCGCACTTCTCGACAACGAACGGAATAAAGCTCATCCACATATATCGTCGACAATTGGGTATGGCGCACCACACCCTTCACGCGATCTTTTCTTCCCCATACCTGCAAGGTGTAGAATGAGCTAGCATCTGAGGTTTTCCCGTTAGGCTACGACATGGTACGCTTCAAGAAAAATGTAGTCGCTTGCCATCAAAAAAAATCCCAGGTGTTTCTCCACAAATTACATAAAAAACCGATCATGCATGGAAAGCGCTGCGTAAGATGGTGCCCTATTGATTTAAAAGAAGACTTATTAATGACTGCTCGGATTTTTGTGTCCAAAGGCTAAATACTCCTAAGCTATACGCACAAATTCAAAACACAGACATTGCCAATAATCTGGGTATCAGCCGCGGGCAGCCTGGCGGTCGCCCAACCGAGTCTGCCCAATTTCCTCGTGTTTTATGCGTCTGGCAACACCCTGTTAATCTAATCCCTTGATAATGCGGTTGTAAGTTGTCATTATTGCTCAATTTGTGGTACGATATAACTACTAATATTCTTTGGTTTTAGAGCTTTGGTAAAAATGTTCCAATTATTCTGTTTACTTACCATTCTTGCTACCTAGCAAAGTAAGCTCGCCTCTTTTTTATTACTACAAGGTCAAAGCTATCATTAGCAGTACAATCGCCAAGAAAATGCCATGCGGTTTTTGTGTGGTCGTCGACGACGTTAGCCACTAATTAGGTAGGTTAAAAATAATAATATGCACACTTTCTAATTGATGGTTTATCTATGATTTTATAACCAAGAAATGCTATTTACATAACTTGGAAAAAAATTGCTATCGAATTACCAAAACTGTAAGAAATCAGAAGGTTGCTAGAAAAATATTAGAATGGGAATTGCAATTTACGTATCTTTGAAGCTATTATTATAGTTTTCAACAATAGGTTATTTAGATATTTTTTTGTGATAGCTGCTCGGATTACGACGATGATTCAGGCTTGCTCTCTACAAACCTATTTTACCCAAATCGATAACTAATGGTATAAAAAGAAGATAAATAAAATACGTTTTCACACCACCTGCTCGACAATGTCAAATTATATATCGTGTAAACCTCACTGAAAGCAGGTGATTAAATCCCTCCTGCTGAGCCGGGAGTAAAGTTCTACTGAATTTAATTATGCTCTCGCGGGCATTATGTGATTTGATTTTGGAACCTCATCTGTATTAAAACTTGAACCAAAGAGACCAACAAAATAAGAACTAATTCGTAAATCGAACTTATCTCTGCAAAGAATGCATCAACCTACATTTGTTTTTTATTGTCTCGCAGAAAGTGTGAAAAGTAGAGTATTCTCCTCGTGGATAAAGCTGTTTGCATCTTGAGCGCGCTTATGTATATCCCTCTCTGCACTCAGGATTCTAGTAACTCCCTCGTTCCGCTCGTGAGTTAACTCTAGAATCCTTTGTTACGTTCGGGATTCAATAAGCGCCCGTGACGCAAGACACTGCTTTATCTCCTCCCTATTATATTATTTGACGTACACAGGACATACCACTATGTACAAAAAACAAAAAACAAAAACAGGTTACGCATATGAAAAAAAAGAATAAGTGAATAAGTAAGTATAGTCTCTATGGGCCTGTTATGAAGACCCCCACTAGGTGGAAAGACGACCCGATAAAGATTGCCGGGAGTCTTTGGATACAGACAGGCCGTACAAGATCGGTCACTTTATAAATCGATGGAGAGGCTAAAAAAATATTAATATTAATAATCTTTGACTATTAAAATAGTAACATATATACATATGTTACATATATACATATGTTACATATATACACAAATAGTAACAGTAAACTTTCCACGATGCACTACCAACATCATTCAAATTACAAATAACGGAAGTTCATGTTAATTGGTTACTTTTAGGGGTAAAAATTGCAGTTATTCTGGATTTCATACTTTTCCCTATATTTGTGTCACTACACGCATACCAAATTTCCCCTGTAAATTTTGTCAAATTTCAGTTATTATTATGGCTTAAAAACTAGAAGATTTAAACTAAAAATAAAAATCGGGGTGGAAATACGAGTATAGACATAAATACCACTCAGTTAACGTTCCATTTGACCAGATTGTCTCATTTTGATTGTTTTTACCCCTCTTAAGTACCAGATTCCCTACAAGGAATGTGCTATCATCTGCACATAACCTCGAACAAACAAAAAACACTTATGTAAGCAAGCATACATTTTGACGTAACATTCTCTTGGCGAGTTCATTATGCAATCAGAATGTTTATTCCTAACAGACGTTAAACATTCAACGAGCTACCACTACAAAAAAATATTCCATGAAAAAGTTCAATCAATGGTTAAAATGAAAATTTCAGTCGATATTTCGTCAGCACTCATCAATCTTCTCATGAATGAACTCGGTTTAAATAGTTCTTGCATATCCCAGTACACGTATACTTTTTTCAAAATTTGCAGTTGCATTATGCATTTGTTCAGACCTGATCGATGGACCTTTGAAAATACTGATTAAAATTGAGTACGTTTTAGAAAATGTTCAGGATGACATCGGTAGTTTATAATTTTCCAAAACGTACCAAGAGCGCTGGTTATATTTATAGCATCAACATTTTAGACCGTTCTCCCACAGGACAACCCCTGCCTTCTACCGACTGAACGAAAGTTTGAGAGTCTCTGCGGGCGCATACACATCTCAACGGCGCGATGTTGTCGTATTCATACGATAATTATGTTACCACGTCGTGTGACGTGTAGATGTTGTGTGATCTTTAAGACTCATATAGTAACAAAACAAAGTTTAAATATTTTTTTTGCTTGTTTTGACTTTGGAGAGTTGAAATCCAGCACATACCGGACGGTTCGAGAGCACATACTCGTACATATGATTCGTCACAATTATTGCATTTGGACGAATCTACGGTGCGGCATAGTGGTGTTGTAAAAGTGCTAACTTACGAAGCGGATTACGGTCACTTCTGCACGCCCTCCGTGGGCAGAAATCGCGTCTGTCAAAAATGGAAATTTTTAGTCAGTTCAGAAAAAAAAAATTTAAAGACATTTTCACATTCTATGCAAATCGCGAGCGTAAAGCGATGAACTTGCTATCATATTTTATCTTATGAAAAAATATTGCTCGCCATACTATCCAATAGACCATCACACACGGCGACGATAAAAATACTTTTATCTTACATTGGATTGTATGGCGAGCGATATTTATATTAACATAAAATACCAGTGGTTCGCCCCGAACTGAGATCTCGCGTAATCTTTGACTATCAAAATAGTGCCACAAAATAAATAACCAGTTAACTTGACTCACAGTTTCGTTCAAATTACAGGTAACGGGAGTTCATGTAAATTGGTTACAAGTTTTTGGGGTAGAAATTGCAGTTATTCTGGATTTCAGACTTTTCCCTATATTTGTGTCATTAAAGCTACATGCATACTTAATTTCAGCACGTTTGGGTCACTGGTGTATCCTGTGAATTTCGTCATAGTTCAGTTTTTATTATGGCCGATAACTTAAAAACTACAAAGTTTAAACTAAAAATAAAAACGGGGTCCAAATGTACAAATACCTTTTATTAGACGAATCACTTCAGCGGATAGTTTAATTTTGTTTTTTTTTTACCCCTCTTGAACCCCAATATCACAACAAACCTCCTACATTTTTAGCTCATTTAATCACACCCAAATTGTGCCATCAACCTATATTATAAATTACACGATGACCGGATAAACGCTTTCAAAGTTATCCTCGGACCAACAAACATACATACAACGCCGATTTGCCCAAGTTGATTTAGAGATCTCGCTTCGCTCGATCAATTATAGAATCTTCATCGTTTGTGATGCGCTTATGATCCTCAGTAACATAGTTATTGGCATTACGGATGAATTTACACGACTCGAATCGCATCACGGTGTCGTGATCGCTCCGTGATGATGTGTTTCTCCCTCTCGTAACTCACCGGTATTTTTCCCGGACGCAGACAGCCGCAGGGCGTCGCGGATTGCTGTCGGACCCCAGTTAGCCTGCCAATTTACTTCGCCCCGAGCGAACCAATATTGGTTAAGGGTCCATGCACCGTATTTTGATTTTAGCTGTGTAGCTTGTATGAAAGGATTTATTCGAAGCACGCTGGGTGGTGCAGTAATTTTGCGTTTACCTTAGGATGGTTTTTAAGGGGTAAAAATGTTTGATACCTGCATCCACATCTAAGCATTTTAATGTTCTTAAATTTTTTGACATTTCAATTAACATGTAAGCTTGAATTCAGCATATACATATTAAAGGTAGAGGAATTTTAAGTATGGCAAGGCTTTGCAGCATTTTTGTCTAGAAGTTACGATAAATCTTAGTTGTAAGTGGCACTAACAGAAAATACGTTTATAAGAAACCTTCTTTGGACAACAACACTGTCACATACAATATCGTTATAACAATATCACTTCAACATCACAACGTCGTGATAATAAAAGTGGAAGTGGTAGCAGCTATTTCTAGAGCATTCTTAATCTATTCAATCTAGATAATACACAGAATAAAGTTATCTCTTTGCACTAGTTTTCCAAATTAAGTTGCACCAGTTCCCTAAATTAAATTTTATCTTCATTATCTCCCGACATTCAAATCCTAAATCAACATCTCGCGGAGCTAAGAGAAAACAATTCCAGACAAACTAGAACTGAACGAAGAATTAATTAAATCCCACTACTGATCTCTTTGTACTCGTGGTGTTCCGTATAAAATATGAAACCTACTCTCATTTACGTACATAAAGAAAAACAACAATGAAATTACTTTGCATAGAGGATTGTTTACTAATTTACTATTGGAGAAGGTAATAATCGACCAACAAGACTAGGAAAAAAGTATACAACGTGTTATGTTATGTACGACATTAAATGAATACACGGGTATGTAGGCTAGTATTGTTATATAATAGGTTTTTTCAAATACGTTACTATAGAAATTTTTTAATTTTCTAACATGTTTAATATCAATTTCTAAAAATATCAATGTAACAGCCTGTATAAAAAAAGGTGAAAAAATCATATTAAATCATATATTTAGTAAGTAGACTGATAGGCGGCATCGTCGCATAGGCGCCGCTGATTTGATGTTTAAAAATGTTAAAAATTGTTAATCGGAAATATGTCGATTATTGAATAAATATTTGAGCTACCGAAATTAAACCCTCGTCCGAAATCTGTAAATACGATTGTGATTGTCCCATAGTACAGGCTTTGCTTAGTTTGGGGCTAGATAGCGTTGTGTGATATCCAACATCATTTATTTATTATTTATAGGATGTTTTAACTAATCACCGGACAACTTGTTTGGTCTCACGATTGGCAGCAAAGGCGCAAGACAAATAGATTAAAAACTCAATAATTTATCAGAAGAGACACTCTACTACATTTAAAATATTCTACTGTGGTTTATTCTTAATTGCACACAAGAAACTACATTTAAAAATACAGAAATAGAGTTCATGTACAAAGGCAAGCTTAACCCTAACAAGAGTTTTTTTCCAGCAAAACTTTGAGGCTAGGTAGAGAGATGATTTTAAAGGTAGGGGAGTGAACAAATACATAAATAAATATATAATATTTATAACCAAAACTAATATTAACTTTACTAAAAGTAGGTTATAATATTATAATTATAATAAATAAATTATATGTAATAATATTATGTACCTAGTATAAATATATACCTATAATAATAATAAAATTACAGAGAAAATTAACTTTCCGTTTGAAAATGTTGAGTAACGGGCTAGCGCGAACTTCATGAGGGAGGGCATTCCAAATTTTTACAAACGGTGAAGGAGCCACCATAGCGGCTAGAAGGTTTATGAGAATGATCCTAAAAATAGTCGTTGCTTCACTTGGTATCCAAATAATAAGTAGTATAATACTTTTAAGGACAAGATAGGTATAATCTAATTTTTTTTTAAATACTTTCGGGGCATCTGGTCAAAGCGACGTGTGATTCGAGAGCTGGCGCTTATCTGGGTCAACGCATAAGCATTGCAATTCAGGAGGGAAACGCAGCCAGTGTCTTGGGGACACTTTCGCCTGGTAGTGATCTGGAGCAGTTGAGCTATCTAGAGATCGTTTGCCGGTTGGTTGCCGGTGGTTGCGGTGTCTTTAAATGATTCAACAGTTTCTTCTGTATTTTATTGTAAATAATTGTATGTTATTTCTGTTATCAAGAAAATCTGTTCCAGATGAAAGTCTAAGCGTCTAAGCGCTTCCAAGTCATGAACTAGAAAAATCCAACGGTATCGGTTTCTTAAAATCCGTATGTTAGTTTTAACTAAATACTAGGGTACACCATATTTTATTGGTATGTCATTTTGAAATTTCTTCTTAATGTATTCAGTTCTTATGGAAATTTTGTATCACAAACATTCGTTCAATATTGGTTAAGATTGCTTTTGCCGAAATGTTTTTATATAAATTGAATTTAAAAGTACCTAAATATAATCGCTTCGCATACAACCTCCACGGAGAATAGCTTTCGAAGAGTTGATCCAAACATCGCGTTTGATACGTAAGTTGGTAGTGATGGCACAATTTTGGTGTGACTAAAAGAGCTAAAAATGTTGAGGGGTTGTTGAGATATTGAAGTTCAAAATCGGTAAAAAAAATAGAAAATGAGACTATTAGGTCAAATGGGACGTCAAATGAAAGGTTTTCACAGTACATTTAGTACATTTACTACTACATTACACTAGTACATTTAGACTCTGTTTTTGTTTTCAGTAAAGTCTTTATTATTTTCAGTTATTAGCCATAATAAAAACTGAACTTTCTCAAAATTCACAGGGTACACCAGTGACCCCACAGTGCTGAAATTTGGTATGCGTGTTGCTTAAGTGACACAAATGCAGACAAAAGTCTGAAATCTAGAATATCTGTCATTTGTACCCCAAAAAAGTAACCAATTAACATGAACTGTCATTACCTGTAATTTGAATGAAACTGTAGGCCAAGTTATCTGGTTATACATTTTGGGGCACTATTTTGATAGTCAAAGATTACTAATAATATTTTTGTTTTAATCGGAGATTTGCGAGATCTCAGTTCGGGGCGAACCATTAGTATTATAAGTATGTATTTACAAAAATAAAGGTTTTTAGTATTCTATCAGTTAACTGTTCCCATAGTAGGTACAAGTTTTGCTTAGTTTGGGGCTAGATGGCGCTGTGTGAAATATCCAGCATTATATATTATTTTGGAAGATCTTTCTATACCCTAATCTTTTCTTTGCCCAGCCTGTTCCGCCTTGGATTGAGGCCACGCCGCCACGTCCTACCCTGTCTGCCACTTTACTACTAATTGCACCCTGGCTGTCTATACTAATTTATAAGCAGAACTTGATTAAACTATTTTTATAATTAACCCACAAGTTTTGCATTCATTGCAAAACATTCGCATGACAAATTTTCGGAAACGTTTCCGGTTTTTTGGAAAACGAGTATGTTGGATTTTCCCTTTTTCCAGAAACAGTTTTTCGTCGTGGTTCGATAGAAATATTGTCCGCAAACGCTTGTTTACATTTATGTTACTGAATAAAGTACCTGGTAACGTAAGTAATAAATACATTATTGTAGCTTGGTTTGTCTACGGACCTCCTCATTCCTGATTCAATCTCGTAGAGAAACACCAAGCATATCCCTCTCCATAGCATGCGACGTGACCTTGGCCTTCTTATGAGGCCCATAGTGAAATACTACGTTACTTTTTCATATAAAGAAAGAAAGAAAGAAAATACATTAATTGAACCCACATGACAGCACACAATAAAAACAAAGGAAAAGACATAAAAACACAATAAAAACAAGCTTCACCCAAACAGAAAATGATGGTGTTGCGTGGGGACAAAAGGGAACATATATCATCAAGAACTGATAGCCGTTGTCGCAGAAAGGTTCTAGAGTAAAGACCACGCACTGAAAAGCGAAGCGTAGGAAGGCCCCCCACAAGATGGAAAGACGACCTGCCAAAGGTTGCTGGGAGCCGTTGGGTGCAGGCAGCACAATATCGATCACTCTGGGAATCTATAGGGGAGGCCTATGTTCAGCAGTGGACAGCCTGTACCTGATATAATGACATTAAGCTATTTATTTACGGCAAACTTTTAGATTTGTGTTCAACTCGAGATTGCCTTTCATGATTATGTACGGAAATTCAATAAAATGCGGATGCGAGCGGGACTAACATTGGTTTAATCCGTATTACGCCCCGGATGTCCTATGAACTCCGCAATTCCTCTATCCATAGGCTGCTGTGGTTGATGATAGATGTATGTCGTCTTCTTGAGGGACGTAACACTCGCGAACACTACCACTTAGCCGCCGGCCGGCTTTGTACATTTTATACTAGTGGTTCGACCCGAACTGAGATCTCGCGAGTCTCCCATAAAAATAAAAAAATATTATTTATAATATTTGACTATCAAAACAGTGCCACGAAATAAAAACCAACTAACCTGAGCTACAGTTTCATTCAAATTACAGGTAACGGGAGTTCATGTAAATTGGTTATTTTTTTGTGGCACAAATGGCAGTTATTCTAGATTTCAGACTTTGGTCTATATTTTTGACACATAAGCTACACGTATACAAAATTTCAGTACTGTGGGGTCACTGGTGTACCCTGTGAATTTTGTCAAAATTTAGTTTTTATTATGACTAATAACTCAAAAACTACAAAAACTTTACTAAAAGTAAAAACGGGGTTAAAATGTACTAATAAAGACCTTTCATTTCACTTCTCACTTGACCTAATAGTCTCATTTTCATTTTTTTTATCCCTCTTGAACCCCAATATCTCAGCAACCCCCCCAAATTTTTAGCTCATTGAGTCACATCAAAATTGTGCCATCATTACCTACCTATATACCAAATTTTACGATGATCGGATAAACGTTTCGAAAGTTATCCTCGGACAAACAAACATACATACATACATACATACAACGCCGATTTGCCCAAGTTGATTTGAAGATCTCGCTTCGCTCGATCAGTTATTTGGTAGGTGCTTGAAATGAAGGAGGTGCGTGAGGACTGGTCAGCCCGTAGAGATGCATTGACAGTCACCTTGCTATGTCACTTCGCTTAGCCAATGAGGATAAGTCAAAAAAAAGGGGTATTGATGTGCTACCCTCCAAATTGTGTAATCTACTTCCAATCAATTCCGATACGAAACACTATATTTTAGCAAAGCAAACTATTTAATTTATTTCCTCTAAACTGGAGGTCTCAGTATATCCTACACTACCCTAAGTTGTGACCGCAAGCATCTGTTAGAATACGTTCTCAGTGACCAGCAGCTATCTCAACTCCGCTTCAGTTTAAATTAAAGTTAGAGTACTTCATGTTTACCCTCATGTTTGCATTTGGAAGCATTCGTTTCTGTAAATAACATTAGTTCGGGACAGAATCGCATCTTTCATCAGAATGCATCTGAGCAAACACATCCTCAGCCCGGAGGAGCTAACAGCTATCAGCCCTAATATCCTTCAGTTTCTAACAGCTGTAGGGCTAAGTGGTGAACTTTGAATGCCGCCATCAACTAGGGGTAGTTTATACACAAATGTCGAACACGATAGGCCTCAGTGGCCGTAGTGATACAAAAGCCGCAAAAGCTAATAAAAAAAGTAGCACTCCGGGAGTGCCGAAGAAGTGAAAACTTGAATAAAAGCAGACCTACTACAGATACTTATATAGGTACAGAGGTATCGGTGTCTGTAACAGTAACAGTGTCGCGAGTTCAATTGTTTTTTCCGTCTCAACAATGCTCAACGGGCCTAAAGATGTTTTCACTTCAAAAATAATAACTTCGGGACCGGATAGTGTAAACTAAATTTTTTTAAATATCTTATAGGTTTGATTTTGTTTTTCTGACTAAATCTTATGGTTTCCTATGGATTTCAATTTAAAAAAAGAAACTAATTTTTGCGTCCCAACGTGGGGCAAATGCCCAATGTTGGGTACCAAATTAAGAACTTTTTGTATAACAAATTTATATACAACTGGCTGATCCGGTTGCAGGCGCGTGGTTTCTCAATAAAAACATTACCCTTCTGCTGCACAGTCGAGTAATAAGGAGCCTAGTCTCAATTCCGTTCAAAATCTATCTACATACATATTATATATACCAAATTTAATTGAAATCGTTCCAGCCGTTTAGTTGTGAAAACGTAACAAACAGACAGAGAGATCGAGTTACTTTGTAATTTACATTATTACTAGCTGTTGCCCGCGACTTCGTACGCGTTACACTACTAAATGTGTAGGTAACCTAGAAAAAAAGCTAAACTCGCATGGGACTTGATTTATGGGGTAAAAAGTAGCCTATGTGTTAATTTAGGTTATGATCTACGTACATAATAAATTTAATCGAAATCGGTTCAGCCGTTACCACGTGATTGAGTAACAAACAAATAAACAAACAAACTTCCAAACTTTCGCATTTATTAGTGTGATTAGTATAGATGTAGGTAGATAGTAAACTCGAAAATACATATCATGTCTTTTTATTGTAAGAAAACATTATTAATAATAACTTACATACTATAATAATATGAATACTGAATACATATTTAGTGACTAAATATGTTTATCTTTGACGTATTTGTTTGATTTGACAACTCCTTAAATCATATTTAGCCACTAAATACGTTTAGGCATCGTTGCGCAACTCGCCCTAAATGTGTTGTGTACAAAATGTAAGCTAAGACCTCAAACACGCTTGACACGTTTGCAAGGCATATGTGTCCCGAAGACTACCCTACAATATAACACATTTGCACCACCAACCCTGTACTCATTGTTAATACCTAGACCTACCATAGTAAAACTAATATTCAGTAACTTAACACTGTCTCCCATTGACGTTGTTGCTGCAGTTCTTATTAACTACAAGTACAAGAGATTGTAATTGTTTTTAATAGCTTGGTGTGTAGGTATGTATGTATTATGTGTGTATGCATGTGTGTGTGTATGCATGTTGTGTGTATGCATGTATGTGTGTATGTATGTAACGGAATCCTTGAACTTGATTTTAACCACTTCTAAACGTCTAACTAAATTGAAATGTTGCAAACTTATCAAGAACCGATGTCAATTTTAATTATATAAAACAAAATCGGATTTGTTCGAACACTTATGTACGGGAAATCAATCAAAGACCGATGCGAGAATGACTAACTTTGGATTCCTCTGTCTTGCGTTCCGCATGCCCTTCTGAACTCCGTAATTCCTCATCCATAGGCTGCTGTGGTTGATTATAGATTATGTCGTCTTCTTGAGGGATGTAATGTATCACGCGCGAAACTACCAATTCTACCGGACGGCGCTGTGCACTATTTTATTTGGTAGGTCCTTGCTCTGTGCGAGGCGGGTCGAGACTGTTCGGGCCGTTTGACGCATCGACAGTCACCTTGGTATGTCACTTCGCTCGGCCAATGAGGGTAGGTATACCAAAAAAAATGAGGGTTGACGTGTTCTCCAAATTGTGTGATCTATAATATTACTAATCAATTCCGATAAGGAACAACGTATAACTCGAGAACGGCTAGACCGATTTTGATGGGTTTTAATTTTTTGGATTTATCTCTGCCCTGAATAGCAGAATAACTATTAAAATATCGGAAAAATTCACGCAAAAAGAAATAATGAAGATAATTCATTTTCTCATACATAGATGCAGCGGGTGACGTACATTGACAGCTCGCGTCATATGCATGTCAAGGCGGTACGTAGTTCGACAGCTAGTTAAATAATAAAAATGAAACAAATAACCAAATATTATAAAAAATACGGTTATGTAGTTAGCCGAACCTATCTAGTTTACGTGTAAATAAGTAAATAAGTACTAGATATTAAGGTTTTGCATTGTCGCTTTGGTGATTACCGTAATAGCTGTGAAAAATTTAAATAAATAAAAAAACCTTCATCGTGGCTATTCGCCCACTACGCCACGGACGTCACTGACAAATTATGATACAGAATTATAGGGGGTTATTACTTTTATACGTGTTTTGTATAAAGATGAAACACTATTTGAATACACTTCGTTAACACGTAGCCTGCAGGCTACAGTGCATTACATTGTCTGCGACGTGACAATGTCGCGACCGGGGTTTCGATGGACTCACGTAAATGTTCGTAATACATCAACAAGACCACGATCGATGCACATTTAGTGTAGCGGGTAATAGAACCTTCGAAATATAGGTCTTAGAACTATTGAAAAATCGGTAAAGAAGAGAACGATCTGTTGGCTTAGAGGTTTCGTCGACGGATAATTTGGCTATCAGAAAAAAGACCAAAGTGGTGATTAGTTCATTTGTATAGACATTCCAATAGGTTTAGGTAGCTAAATCAAATAAAATCAAAAACAAAAACACATAGAAAACAAAAACAAAAAAGATCGTTGACAACCGCAAATAGAATAAGTGCAAAATAGAATTTTCTTCCAGCTTTCAGTGCTTGGCAGTGCTTTCTAAAAATGTAATTAGTAACATTAAACTTACAACCATAGTAAACTTCCAAAAATTAACAACGAAAATAAATAAAATACATACATGCATAAAGTGCTCGATTTAGTTGATTATTTTGAAGTATAACATACACGCTATTCACAGGACGGTATGTGAACACAAAATGATCACTATCTCCCACCTTAGGTATAAACCTGTGTTGTGAGAAGGTAGTCTCTTTCGTCCGCTTTTATACAGTTGGTACACACGGCTACACCTATGCTGACCTCGCATTGTGTAGGTTTTCCGTACAATGAGAGGTCAGCATTTACTGGAAATGCTTGATGTGTAGCCGTGTGTACTTAAGAGTATTATACAAAATATAATTATATATTTATAAAGGTCATGCATTAATTAATAAATTTTGAATATTGAGGGCAGCATTACGTTGCATAAAATTTGTGTTTATGTTTTTGAGTGTTAGTGTCTGTAAGTGTGTGTGTGAATGTGTGGTATTTAAGTGTGCTTGTATCTACTTATATACATGTATACATATACATACATACATACATACATTATATACATGTATACATAATCACGCATGATTATGTATACATGTATATAAGTAGATATGTAATAAGGATACTAACAAAATTTGTTGCATTGTGAGTTGTTAATAGTTGACTGCCTCCGTGGTGCAGTGGGCGTATAGCCGGCTGAGAAGCAGGAGGTAGCGGGTTCGATTCCCGCCCTGGAACAAATGTTTGCATGATCTACAGATATTTGTTCCGTGTCTGGGTGTTTTTCTATATATTATAAGTATGTATTTACAAAAAAAATATAAGTATTCTATCAGTTATCTGGTTCCCATAGTACAAGCTCTGCTTAGTTTGGGGCTAGATAGCGCTGTGTGAAATGTCTAGCGATATGTATTTATTTATATAGGTGTGAGGTGTATATATTTGTATGAAATGATTATGAAAAGTTGTAAATAAATTATATAGCATAAGATATTTATTATTCTTAATATTATATTTTAAGTATAAATTATTTATAAAGGGATTTGAAGATTCCCATCATTGAGCGGATTTCTACAGAATCAGTATCGTTTTTTGTGATTATATTAGTCATATTTTAAATAATGTATACCTCATGATAGTACCTCACAGATCTTAACATACTGATTAAGATCTAGGGTTCCCACAATGGGATTAAAATAATATATCAATTGGACGTATTCTATTTCTAGACATTTTATCATTTGGATGTAAGTTATCCTAAGCCTTACGTAAACGCAAAAATTAAAAGTAAACATACATATTCATTTACGCCTTAATTACCACGATTTTTTCGAATAGGTAGGTAATTATTTAGTACGGCTGGTGGTTTAATTATGTATACAATTTAAAATGAATATACGTAGGTGACCGTAAAGAAAGAAATCTCTACCTTTTATCTTCTCTATTAAGTTTGCGCAATGTAACAAACGGTGAACTCTGCATTTGTAGTCTTAACAACTAGTACATAAGGTATGGGTTCTATGAAGTGGCGACCGTCATGACGGCCCAAAATAGCTGTTAACTCAACCTACAACTTAACGTTCAAGATATATTTGATGTTTTCAGTTATTATTTACAGCGATCAAACATATCTCAAAAATATCATCACTTGGATGGAAATACGACCTGGGCCCGTAGCCAAGTTATATTCGCTTTACTCCCGCCTCAGCCGTAGGGAATTAATCACCTGCTTTCGGTGAGATTTACATGACATATCATTTGATATTGTCGAGCAGGTGGTGTGAAAAGGTACTTTTCAGCTTTAAAATGTATATTATCACGTATGCACCTTTTTAATTTGTTATCCCGATGTTTCGATTGTGTTGCAAAAGCCGTGGTCGAAGGCAATAAATACACGTCTAAATCTATTGTATAAAATCTCTTTCTTCTTTAAAAATTCGCCCCCAATTTACAAAATTCCAGCTTATTTATAGCTGTGCCTCGCAATGTTTACTTTACAAAACATTCCTTCATTAAAAAAATCAAAAGAATAAAAGTATTCGCGTAAGCCGCTTATTTGTTCGCGTTGAAACGTATGACGTGGTATGGCGGACATGGATATAATGAAAACACTCGAAAGTCCGTCCTTTGTGACAGAATATTAAAAATATTTTGCCTTTGTTCGGTTAATTCTGACATATTTTGCGTGAAAATATTTGTAAAAGAAAATATCAATATCACGAAACATGTCGATTTAAAATTGCCTATATAACATTGAATTTTACGATAGCTAGACCAATTAGACCACTAGCAAGCTATTAAAACAATAGAATCTACCTAACCTCAATCCTGGCTTTTCACTCGTACCCAATTACTGTCGACTAGATCCTCTCACAGAGTTATCGATCGATATTCATAGACATCAAGTTGCCCTATTTGATGAACGAGCAGCAAGGTTTGAATGGGACGGATAAAAACTTCGCAACACAAATCACTGAAGAAGTGCAACGTAGATCTGATGGTCTGGATTAGGCTGCAAAAGTGCGTTGTGAACCAGCTTATCCCTTATTGATCGAGCAAGCGAGATCTCTAAATCAACTTGGGCAAATCAGCGTTGTATGTATGTTTGTTTGTCCGAGGATAACTTTCGAAGCGTTGATCCGATCATCGTGTAAAAAAATATGAAAATAAGACTATTAGGTCAAATGGGGCGTCAAATGAAAGGTCTTCATTAATACATTTAGACTCCGTTTTTATTTTTAGTAAAGTCTTTATAGTTTTGAGTTATTAGCCATAATAATAACTGAACTTTGACAAAATTCACAGGGTACACCAGTGACCCCACCATGCTGTAATTTGGTATGCGTAGCATAAGTGACACAAATATAGGCAAAAGTCTGAAATCCAGAATAACTGCAATTTGTACCCAAAAAAAAATCAACCACATTACATGAGCTCTCGTGACCTGTAATTTAAATGAAACTGTAGATCAAGTTACTTAGCTATTTATTTCATGGCACTATTTTGATAGTCAAAGATTACAAATAATATTTTGTTGTAATCGAAGACTCGCGAGATCTCAATGCGGTACTACAGTTCAATCACTAGTTATCGTAAGTTTAACTTAGCTAACTTTCTGTGGCTTTATCGAGGCATCATCATATTAGTTATCAGTGGTTTTAACTTAGAAAGGCGGGCGAGCCCTACTTTTATCTTGTAGTTGTGATGTGTGTAACACATAACATTGCATTGTAGCAGCATTACTGTGTTTCGGTTTGAAGGGTTGCTGGTTGCTGGTGAAATTACAGGCACCTGTATGACTCAAGTTGATGGACCTGGCGCAGTGCATCGTAGGGCTTCTTTCTAGGGTCCGTGACCCACGAGGCAATATAGGCGATGGTTGCCATCTAACATCAGGGCCATTATGCTTGTTCCATCTCCAGGTCATATAAGAAAAAGAACATTAATAAAGAATCACAATCTTTACAAGAAAGAGAAAATGTGTATATGATTTGACCCATTCCCGCTTCTTATATTATCTTATCTTATCTTGTTGGTAGGTGGTGTGAGATAAAACATCTGTACTATGTTAACGAACATACCTCGGAGTTATCTAAAGACATAGGTATATCATAATTAGGTAGGTTAGTTAGCTATGTATAAGCTTATATGTATATAAGTTAAAATAAATATTAGTCGTGGATATACCACCTACCTAAATAAACTAAGCACCGAGAGAAACCTATGGTTTAACAGTGCCTAATGTTTATAGTGTTGTAACTTCTATCGAATAAACAAAATATATGTATAGATAGATTACCTACCTCCGTGGCGCAGTGGGTAAATAGACGGCTGAGACGCAGGAGGTAGCAAGTTTGAATAAATGTTTGTATGTTCTATATATATTTGTTCCGGGTCTGGATGTTTTTTTATTTATTATAAGCATGTAGGTACTTACAAATAAAAAGTATATAAGTATTCTATCAGTTATCTGGTTTCCATAGTACAAGCTCTGCTTAGTTTGGGGCTAGATAGCGCTGTGTGATATGCCCAGCAATATTTATTGATCGATCGAAGCGAGATCTGCAAATCAACTTGGACAAATCGGCGTTGTATGTATGTATGTATGTTTGTTTGTCTGAAGATATATTTCGTAGCGTTTATCCGATCATCATGAAATTTGGTATCTAGGTAGGTAGTGATGGTACAATTTTGGTGTGACTCAATGAGCTAAAAATATGGGGGGGTTGTTGAGATATTAGGGTTCAAGTAGGGTAAAAATAAATTAAAATGAACTATTAGGTCAAATGGGACTTCAAATGAAAGGTCTTCATTAGTACATTTGAACCCCGTTTTTAGTTTTCGTTTAATTTTTGTAGATTTTGAGTTATTAGCCATAATAAAAACAAAATTTTGACAAAATTCACAGGGTACACTAGTAACCCCACAATGCTGAAATTTGGTATTCGTGAAGCTTTAGTAACACAAATATAGACAAAAGTCTGAAATCCAGAATAACTGTCATTTGTACCCCAAAAAAATATAACCAATTTACAAAAACCCCGTTACATCTAATTTTAATGAAACTGTAGGTCAAGTAGGTTGGTTATCATTTTGTGCCACCAATTTATTTGTCAAAGATTAAAGCCGGCATGCTCAAAGATCACTAAACGTATTTAGCGACTTAACATGTTTAAATTTGAAGTATTTGTATTATTTGACAACTCCTTATTATATTTAGTCACTAAATACGTTTAGGCATCGTTGTGCAAGTCGCCCTAAGAATAATATTTATTTTGGGAGATTCGCGAGATCTCAGCACGGGGCGAACCACTAGTTTATTTAATATGTTAGTTTCTTGCCCACCTCCGTCTTTTCATGTTTTATGAAGTAGAGGTGAAAAGTATGGTGTTTTCGAGACTAAGGTTTTTCCAAATTGAGTTTTAAATCCTACGCTCATGACTGTTTTGGAATAATTTTCATAATCATCAATATAATATCTAGACTGGTGTACCTCGGAAGGGTCAGTCCTCCGAGGTACACTAGTTTAGAGAACACCCCCCGCCCCGCGGTGGTACCCCGCCAAGTGCCAAGAATCAATCCTTGGCATGAACACGAAAACAATTTTTTGACTAGTGTAAAAAAAATTAAGTTTTGAAAGGGCAAACTTAGCCTAGTCGAAAAATGAGATGTTGTTTTGGAAAAAAGGTTTTAGTTTGATATTAAAGCGACCACATACTGTTATTTTTATTAATTTCAATAGAACTTAGCATACCAATAACATAAATATATCGATATAATTACTACAAAAAGTAATCAGAAAAACATAAACAAAACCACTTAAATTTTTACTGATTTACTGGTTTCGTTTTTTTGATAATTTCTTGCTGGTACGGAGAGTTTAATCGATTAGGAGTTATTAAATCAGTTCTCCGATATTAACTCTTTAATATTTTGTAACATTTGTATGCTTTCCATTGATAAACAGCGGCAAACACCTCCAAAACTAATGTAAACACCATGTTCGATTACATAAATTTTACAAGCTAATATTTCCCATAATACCTTATATTTCGAGCTTAATCGCTAGTTTCATTTATTTGTTACGCTTTTACGTATATTTCGATGTATATAATACAAGTGAGAATAATAAATGAGTAAAAACTTCACTTACCGCAACAAAGAAAACACCACACGCACTGACTGAATTAAACTCGTTGGCCAGAAATATTTTTTTTTACGGAATGACAAATGTATTTTTTTTTTTTTTTTAAATATTGCTGGACATTTCACACAGCGCTATCTAGCCTCAAATTAAGCAGAGCTTGTATTATGGGAACCAAATAACTGATAGAATACTTATATACATTTTTTTTTGTAAATACATACTTATAATATATAGAGAAACAACCAGACCCGGAACAAATATCTGTAAATCATGCAAACATTTTGTTCCACGGTGGGAATCGAACCCGCTACCTCCTGCGTCTCAGCCGGCTATTCGTCCACTGCACCACGGAGGTCGTCTAAATTATTGGTTGACATTCCAGTGTTACTGCTTCAGGAAAATGTATTCTACCAATTAAATTTAAATTAAACACATGGTAGGATTCAGGACAGTGGTAAATTCAAAATATGAAGCAAAAAAAAACGGCCTAAAAATGTGCAACTGTAGTTGCACGGGCGCATACTTCCCCGGGACGCAAACAACCGTAGTTGCTAGTCAAGTCTTATTTTTTTTGCTTATACTTTACCTGCCACTTGTCGTGGTAAACTGGAAGAGAATGTTTACTAGCATTAAGTTCGCCTGTGTACATACATATACATATTTGTGCAATAAAGAATTTTAACTTAATCAATCAGTTTCCAGAACCCTGCCCATATTTTTGTTTATTGTAACACGATCGCTGTACAGGTGATTTTGTCATAAGTCATTTTGAAGGGGAAAAATTTTGTTTGCAAACAAACAGAACACATTGACTTCGTCTTAGTGGGCTAAGTTTGAAGAGATTTCAATGAGACAAAGAGAATCTTGTTTATAGAGTGGAAAGTTGGGACGGAGTACAAAGGGCAGTTTCTTGAACTGTTATAGCTGCAAAGCTTTAGAAGAAACTAACTCTAATAAGGTTATCTAGAAATAATCGCTTTCTTTTGCAATAAGACAGCCTTATACTTATTCTTTAGGCCAAGTAATTTTACCTACGTAGGTAATAATTCTGGATGGTAATGGTCGGACGACATCGCGAGAGTTGCGGGAAGACAATGGATGTGCTCGGCACAGGACCGGAGAGACTGGCGTGATAACGAGGGGGCCTATACCCAGCAGTGGGTGGATTTGGGCTGAGATGAATGAATGATGAAAATCTAAATTCTAAAATCTACCTATTGATGGAAACTCACGATAGCAACAACACACATCTTAGTGGATTGTAGTTTTCTAAACATTTAAATGTCTTTTTTGTTAAAAGGGTGCATAAATAGAAAAATGCTATGGCGTATGTAGGTATATCTTTTACGAACTTTTTCTTGTAGCTACCCTTTATCTTAACTTTCCAGCATGTATAATCTGCTAATGTTTTCCAACATGGCAATTACGTATAAAGTAACATTACCTAGATTTTAAAACCTTATTAAACACTTATTTATGCAAATAAATATTGATTGCACTCACCCTGATAATAATTTTTGCCTACTCTAATTTAACTTAACCTACATTAACTTAATTGTACTTATCTTGAATCTTTTTTTTGTTTATATTTTTCTTATTCTTTTCTTTATTTTTTTTTCTTTTTATTTGTTAATATTGATATTTATTTATCAGTGGCAATATTTGCTAGTATTATACTTAATCGGAATAAACCGAATTAACGGAAGAGCGGGACTCTCTAACACGGATATTTTTATGCATAAAAGAGAGTCCCAAACCCATGAAATGTACATAGATTAATTTACTGAAGGTATTTTATTTGATTGATTGATTTGATGAAGGTTCAAGAATTGAATCGAATTACCGATAAAACGGTACATGATAGATCCCGTATTTATAATAATGATCGTATATCATCTTATTTTCATAGTTGTGATCTTCTAGGCACTCAAGGATTTTTTTGAAACTATTATAGGTACATAAATTACCTTTTTGAACTTTAGTGTCATTACGTATTTACTGAATAAAACTTTTTAAACCTACAACCCACTAATTAGATGTCTCATCAAAGTCGTAAGAAAACGCCTAATGGCCAGAAGTTGTGTGCTTAGCAGTCTCGTGCCAAAATATCTGATTATTTTCCATTTGCTTTTATAGGGGTCGTTAGAGCGATCGCCCCAGAGAGTAATAAAACAATCGAGTATGAATTCACAATTTTATACGATCTATGAATAAAGTTCTAAGCGCTGTTAGTTTTTCTAAGAAAACATTAAATAAAAAGTATAGATAATAATAATTATTATCCAGGGATCGATCTTTTGCAATCTGCACCCAACGGCTTCCAGCAGATTTTATTGGGTTGTACTTCCATCCAATGGGGGCCATACTACGCTGCGCTTTCCAGTGCATGGCCGAACTCAAGTATCAAAATTAGAGATACATAGTATAATTATTATAATATTTATGACTGATTTTGATACTCGTAATGACATAGTAGTGAGTTTTGGACGAAAAAAAATGTTTGCCATGCACCGCAGCAGAAAAATCCGTTACTTAGTTCTCTTTATTAATAAAAGGTAGCTTATATAAGCCGCTGGTATACCTTTCTTTGACTTAACTTCTTTTTTCTCTGACATTGAGAAAGAAAAAGGAACGCGCGTTCGCTTCTTGAAGCTTCCTAGTGGTTATATTAACTGCGCGCTTGAATGCTTTGGATGGACATGTTTAAATGCAGATCCCACCTATAAAAGTACTAGCTTCTGCACGCGGCCTTGCACGCCTTTTTTGTCGATAAAAAGTAGTCTATATTTCAATCCAGGGCGTAATCTATTTATATACCAAATTTCATCAAACTCAGTTCAGCCGTGACGGCGTGATTGAGTGACAAATAAACAAACATCCGAACATTCGCATTTATAATATTAGTGTGATTTAAACTACTTCAGAGGTCTCAGGGCCAGCCTAAACACTTTGACAGAGGAGTTTGCTACAGTAGATAGATAACGCTTTATTGAACATCATGTTTTAATTAATAGGTATATAGGCAAATGACTAGACACGATGATATACAAGTGGCGGTCTTATCACTAAAAGAGATTTTTTTTTATAAAAGAAAGTTATAGGACGGTAGCTTTTAATAAAATAAAGCACAACAGTACAAGTAACTTTTTGACAATATATAACAGACTTTAGAATAGTTTTTTTTTATATAAAACACATTATGGGTCCTTATAAAATTTGAGGGTTGCCCTCGATTTTTTTGGGATCCCATCATTAGATCCTGACTTGGTGCCAATGGGCCACCTGGGATGCCCTTTTAAAAAATTTCTCGAATCGGTCCAGGCGTCTTCGAGTAATCGGGGAACATACATAATAAAAGATACCGACGAATTAAGAACCACCTCCTTTTTTTGAAGACGGTTAAAAACTTTGTAAAAGGGCTCCCCCGGTGTAGTACCATACCTATTTCTGCCACCAAGCAGCATTGAAAGAAAAGAAAGAAAGAAAAGAAATTGTATTTTCAAACAATTGTATTTTTCCGGGTCTGGATGTTTTTCTATATATTATAAGTATGTATTTACAAAATAAAAGTATATAAGTATTCTATCAGTGATCTGGTTCCCATAGTACAAGCTCTGCTTAGTTCGGGGCTAGATAGCGCTGTGTGAAATGTCCACCAATATTTAATTATTTATTTAATTATTTAAACTCTCGCGATCACTGTACGTACACTGTACTGTACAATTACGGATTTAAAAGCAATAAATAGCCGCTTAAATAAGTAAAAAGTTTTTATGTATTTGTAAAAGAAAAACCTTTTCTGATTGATATCAGTACTTTCTTTATACTCTTAGATCACTAAGCACTGTGACTTCATTTGAACTACAACTTTATAGTTAACGAGGGCTTTGGTATTAGAATAACAAAGTGAATTGTTTTAAAGTTTTGCTAAATAACAGTTTAAATTTAAGCTTGGGCTGTGAAAATAATGTTACTTGTTTGCTGCATCCACAACTTTTTTTAATATTACTAGCTAGCTGAACGAACCCGGCTCTGCATGGATTTAAAAAAAATATAGCCTCACGGCCATAATCCCATTAAAAAAACACTTTTAAGTTTTTTAGAATTATCTAATTTTTTTAACATTTTTTCCCTTAAAACCTTATTCGTAATATAAAGAAAATTAAAAAAAAAATAGCCAATTCTATCCCACCGTTCTCAAGTGATGTGCTTACCAACGAACACCATTTCATTTTTATTTATATGGCTAACATAAGCATAGATTAGGTACATTTTTTAAGTACACTTCCGAGCAACGTGATAGTCGAAAAAGTCACGTGCACTTATTCGACGCGATATTCAATTTAATAGACAATAGGCTAAATGTAATGTTCGTTTCAAGACTGAATGTGATATTTACATAGTATCACTTCGAATGTAAGTACTTAAAATTAATTTTTATTCCGGTTTTACTTTTAATTTAAAATACAGCGCTTTACGCGCGCTTTTCTTCTGACGAATATTCTCGCAATTAAATCTCGTCAAATTCAAATTACGAGCGATTAAAATAATAGCTGAATGATCTGTTATTGGTGGCGATTATGTTATTTACGACTAACTAAAACTTCATAAAATATGCGAACGTTATTTTAATAATGAAAACTTAATTTTTAAATGTCACTTTAAGTGTCATAAAATACTAATAATTCATTAATATTTTATTGATCGAGCGAAGCGAGATCTCCAAATCAACCTGGTCAAACGCCCTGGTACATGTCTGTACCTTGTGTAGGCGGCAACTGAAGGGACTCGTCGACCTCGCCGGCAAGGTTGGTATATGTGTGAAGTGTTTGCTCTGTCGAGAGTAGATGACTCTGTAATCTCTTTTGTCACCAGTGTTTCGGTCTTCGGATGGATTAAACTATAGAACCACCACCATTAGCTGCCTCTATAGATAGTTATGCTACCAAAAGTGACAGGTAAGTATCTGAAGACGAAAATCCTATATTGGTATATTGCTCGGAAGTGTATAGTGCCTGTAATATGAAGCATTGCGAGGGTTTTCCTTTGGAATTTTTAATAATATCTAGTACCTACCTACCCGCCGGGACAATATGACAATAGGATGCCACGTTAGGAATCCCTATTGTTGACTTTACAGACTACAAAACACTATGAAAAAGGAAACATGACTTCAAAACCTTGAAGATAAGGCATAAAATTGCGTGTGTAATCTATAAAAAATACATGCTTTTAAGCTTTGAACGTGTGTTTTCCAATGAGTAGAGTACCATTCGATTTGACTCAGGGAAATTATTTCAATGTTATCTTTACATTGGTCTTTTAATGGCTCTTTAGAAAATACAGACATTGGTACTGATTCTGTTGTTTAATGATTAACTAAAATTCCGTAAAATGCGGACGTTCAAGCTTTTTAATAACTTGCAATGTATGTACATATGTTTGTCCGGGTGGAATCTTGCAACTGAATTTTAAACCCGTTCCTCTCAACCGATTGAGCTGAAATTTGGAATACATATGTAACTTCGGTGACAATGTAATAATATGGCACCTTGGAGGTGGTCTCATGATGGAGACGGATGCTAGACAACGAAACTTCTGAATGGATTATAGTAGGCTACTAGTGTTAGGGCTCATTTGAATCAGTTTGCTGTTTCGATTATGAATTTTATAAACGCTTGTTTTGAAAAAGTAATTTTTCAACACAAAACTTATTTTGTTCATTAATTAATAAGTAACTAATAGAATCTCCACCATTCTAAAAGATAATATACCTAATGTGATCAACATCGATTTCAATTTTAATTTTGAAATTTATTTTACTATTTTTCCTGGGGGGGAAATTAAAGCCTGGAAGATCTCTAGAAAAATACAGACTAAGTCCTCTTCGACACTTCGAAGGCACCCACAACTTATTTTCCGTCACTTATCATAAACTTCGAAGTGGTTAGGAGTCATTGACCGGACTTACGTGGAACAAAGTTTGTGGAAGCTCCCAGATAACATCGTACAAAGGAATTTACTATGTCTAGAGCTCAGGTGATTCGTGGAACATGCACTGGATTGTTTGATTTGTAGACATGCAAACCTGGTTTGGAGGCATGCACTGGAAAGCGTGGTGTAGACGGCCTCCCACTAGATGGAAAGGCGATCTGATAAAGGTTGCTGGGAGCAGTTGGGCGCAGGCCGTCAGGCCGTACAAGATCGGTTGCTCTATAAATCTATAGGATTTCTATAATCTGATATGATGAGGATTTTGTACCTATCTCTGTCTTTCTGATGCTGTTATTAAAGTAACACACAAAATAATTTTGGTTTGTTAAAAATATGAATAATATTTTTTTATAATAATATTTTTTTCTTAATAATAATAATCCCGCAGGGCACGCTTGTGGCGAACGTTCGGTGCGTAGCGACACCGCGGAGCCCCATTACTCCCTGGGGTTGACAGAAACCCCTGACCCTTGGTTTGCCTTAGTTGGCCGGTCAAGGGTGCAGGCGCAAGATCGGAACCTATGCTCCAAGGGAATATGGGTCATTATAAGGTTCCGTAAATGCTCTTTACGCCCCTAGGGCCGTAAGTAAATTTGAAAAAAGAATGAGGCTAAAATCATAATAAGCTAATATGAAACAAAATATGTGTGAGAAATTATAAAAACAAATTATAATGTAATATATGCAATGGTTAAATACAACCTCCATGATTAATCCTTATTTTTATTAAAAGAAAGAGGTCATAGTCTAGTAGTGGAAAAAAACAAGGGATACCGGGAACGCACATTTTCATTTTAACAATAAAATATTTAAAAAGGTATTTTTTTAATTTCCTCGTATGAAAAGTTATGTGATCGCTTACACCCGATAAGACCCTCGATTAATTGACCCTCAAATATAACGAGTGTACAATAGATCGTTTACAGCCCTTGATTACGCTATATTGATGCGTGGCACAGAATCCGCAGTCTTATTACGTAAGCCGGTCGCTGTCGACCGCCTGCTGTTCGCATCAGGCCATCCCTTTCACACCTACAGTACGAATCTCATGTGTATAAGGGATGACGCGACGGCCTGACCTGAGCGACGGGCGGGCGACAGCGACGAGCTTGTGTAAAAGCGTCCCATTAGGCCAACATGGTTCCTTAAGTAATATAGATGTTAGCTTCAACATACATTAGTATCTAATATTGAACGCTGTTTGGCCATATTAGTTTCCTAATGATTAATTCTGCAGTGGTTCTATTAGGCAAGTGCTTAGTATGTACGTACTAGCCACAGCTTATGTAAAGATCTGGTTTCCTAAATACCGGGGACCGATACATAACGGCATTAAATCGCGGCTATGAGTTATGACAAAATCAAATAATCTATATTCATTGAATATTAGATAACAATGCTTTCAACATAAATTATGTTCTACGCTATATAGTTTATATAATTATTATACTAGCTTACCCGCCCGCGGCTTGGCAAGCTAAATGCTATAAAATTTCCCGTCCTCGTGGGAACTTCGGTATAAAAACTATATAAAAGACTCTTGTCAAAGTGACGCGACACTTCATGTAGATAAATGACTTCACGTCAATGAACGACGGTTAAATTATATGGCTATTGTTTACACAAAAATACTATAATTGCGATTAAAAATGGGGGGTGGGGGTAGGAGGGTGAAAAATACTTTACAACCTATTCTCATACCTACCAAATATATAAAAAAATCATTAAAATCGGTGGACCCGTTTCGGAGGAATGCGATCACAAACACCGTGGCACGAGATTATATAAATTCAAAATCTCCTGTCCAATTTAAAAAAATATTTTACCATTAGAATGCTACATTATCGCTGAGTAACATAGGCTACTTTTTACCCGATTGCGCAAAAGGAGGGTAATGTTTTTATTGACAAACCATGCATGCGAAGCCGGAGGCATGTCAGCTAGTGTCATAGATATATATTGGGATTATACGCGTATGCAATTGATGTATTTTTCGGTGATAAATACCCAACTTATTTAATTTTAGACTTAATTTTGCAACATAATTACCAGCAAAGGATAATTATTAAGTTACTGTACCAGATAATATTGCAGTCCTGCTTCTCAGAAAATCTAGATATTGATGTTCGGCAAACAAAATACAATTGATGTATTTAGTTGTTAGTTGAATAGTTAATAATAAGTTACAAACTGTACTAATTAATTCTGGAAATAAATTATCTTTACTTAAATTTATTTTTCTAATTATCTATTAAATATGGAAGTCCCGACAGAACTTAGGCATTTGAGCCATTTGGAGTCGAGACCCTGGGTCCATGGGATACCAGGGCCCATCGCGTTTTCAAAAATCTTTCTGGGCGTCTGGTCGAAGCGACGCGTGATCCGAAAGCTGGCGCTTATCCGGGTCAACGCATAATTAAGCATTGCAATTCAGCGGCGCAATGCAGCCTGTGTCTTGGGGACACTTCCAGTAGTGATCTGGAGCAGTTGAGCTATCTATAGATCGTTTATAACGGTCTTTAGATGATTCAACTGTTTCTTCTGTATGTTATTGGTAAATAATTGTTTATTTTCTGTTATTAAATAAAACCTATTATCTAACAGTACGCGATAAATCCCGTATTTATAATAATGATTGAAATAAATCACGAACGTTTTCTAAGTACAATTATCTTTACCTTTATTTCTTGCCACTACAAAATAACGACCGTATTAAAACGGTCCCAGTTTCTTAGCAAACTAAGGCCACCCACCCCTGTTTAGGTAGGTAGCTAGGTATCTGTTTGCCGTGCGGGTAATTTCATAAAAGCCTCTTTGGGACTTCGAGGGTGCATTTTTAATAAAGCTTTTCAATATAGCTGGTTTGAGGAGATCTACGAAAGGTTGTCGAATAATTTATATAAAGGTTCTCGTTCTAAGGGTAAGAAATTAAACTTACAATTTTAATAGAATGGCTTTTGTCTCCTGATTGAAATATTTGGCAAAGATATCCGACAAAAATAATTGCGTGAAAGAAAACCAACAGGTGACTTTAACTTTTAGCTTGGCTTCCTTAACGATCCCTAAACGTAATTAGCGACTAAACATTTTAAAGTTGACGAATTTGTATGAATTGCCAACCCTTTTTTCATATTTAGGATCTAAACCTCTGGATCTGCCTTTTTAGGGTTCTGTACCTCAAAAGGTAAAAAAAGGACCCCTTATAAGATCACTAAACGTCACACCACACATACCACATCTAGACTATTCTAGCTTCAAGTACCCAATGCGTGAAGGAAACCGAGATCCGTGCGTTTTACAGCATCCATAAAACATGTAAGAGATACTGATATAAAAATAAATAATTTAATTCAGCGACTCAGAGGGATTTCTATTCGCTCTTCATCCACTCAGGGCGATTGAATGTGCCTTTATTTTATTTTGATGTTCTTTATACGATGGCTTTAGTTGATAACATATATAGAATCGTATTGTATGGTAGTGGCACAGATAACTAATAATACTACGGTAGTGGGCTCTGAATGTAACCTTTAGCTGTTCAAAATTAGGTTTAAAATAACTGAGGTTGATTTAGCTTGATCTTACAGGTTTGTTCAAATATTAGGTATTTACCTATGAAATTGCCGTTTTGTATGGAAAAAAAAGAAGGTTATTGATGATTAATAAGGATAATGTAGCATTCTAATGGAGAAATAATTTTTGAAATCGGCACAGTAGTTTTTGAGTTTATTTGTAACAAACATACAAAAAAATCCTCTTAATAATTTAAGTATAGATAAATAAGTTATATTTTTACGGAACCCTCGGTGCGTGAGTCAGATTTACACTTGTCCAATTTTTCGGAGCATCTAATCAATTCTTTTTTCGATTCAGATCAACTTTTTTCAGGTTTTGCATTATTTTAAAAATAATAGTTGTATTGCCTTTTCGGGACATCTGCAGGACAACACGAACGTTTTGTTTTTATCATAAACTTTATTATATTTCAGCACGGGTACTTTGTGCTTAAAATGTTTAAGATTTTAAATCAGACTGTAGGGAAATATTTTTATTCTACGCAACCAATAATCCTAGCAATAAAAACCAATACTACAGAATTATCGTCAGCGCTTCCGACCCATTGCAGTGCTACTTTGCTTCAGACAGTAGAGACAGGCTATAAAAGCACACTCAGACACGGTTCGTCTTATTTACAAACGGGGCTTAGCTTCAGCATTTAATTTAATTTATTCGTTAACAATTTCACAATAAAAAAAATGCAAAAGGGTCAAGTGCGAATCTCACGCACTGTGTTTTACGTTAAAACTCTACTGACTCTTAAAACTCTTAATATCACAATTACTTTAATTAAAAATCTTGGGCAAGGTTTTACCTTAAACGACACCAATCTGTGTCACAATATTATTAAGGTAAGTATAGGCTCTAAAATAAATGTGATATTGTCACAGCTACATACGTAAATATTAAAGTTGGTATAAAGTAGATTATTAAACGAGGGGATAAACAGTGTCTTGCGTCACGGGCGCTATAATAATTACCCAAACGTAACGAAGATTTCTAGAGTTACCTCACGAGAGAACCGGGGGAGTTCTTAGAATCCTGAGTGCAGACAGGGATATAAGCACGCCAGAGATGCAGACAGCTTTATTCACGAGTAGAATACTCTAATTTTGCGGGACAATAAAAACCAAATCTAGGTTGGCGCATTCTGCGCAGAGGTTAATTCGATTTACGAATAAGTTCTTACTGAGTGAGTCTCTTCAGTTCAAATTTTAATACAGAAGAGGTTCCAAATTCAAATCGCATTATGCCCGCCAGGGCATAATTAAATTCAGAACAACTTTACTCCCGGCTCAGCAGTAGGGATTTAATCACCTGCTTTCGGTGAGATTTACATGACACATAATTTGACATTGTCGAGCTGGTGTGAAAATACTTATTATTTGAATTTAATTTTTATTTGTAGAAAATAGTTCAGATACGAATACATCTTCGTTTGACCACAATCTCATCTGATAGTAAGCGATGATGTGGTTTTAGATGAAGTACGAAGATCTAGAAGACCTAATCACTCTTGCCTTGAAGAGCCCCGGATTGTAGTCTTCAGGAAAAACAGACGATGGTAAAGTGTTCCATATCTCAGCTGTATTCATTAAAAACGCTTGTCCTTTGATACGCTAGCTATCCTGCAATTCATGATCATCATCCACTGTTGGGCATAGGTCTCGCCCATTGAGCCCGATCTTCAGCTCTTCTCATCCAATCTTTGCCAGCCACAGCGCACAAATCGTCACCCCATCTAGCCGGAGGGCATCCTACACTTCGCCTGGCTAGACGTGGCCTCCACTCCAGAAATCGTTTACCCCAATGGTTATCGGTTCTGCGGCAGATATGACCGGCCCACTGTCACTACTGCTTGCTGTCCTTCTGAGCTATGTCGATTATCTTGGTTCTCTGTTGGATGACCTCGTTTCGGATTCTATCCTTCAGAGAAATTCAGAGCATAGCCCTTTCCATTGCTCGCTGCAATTATCCTGACTGTAAACTTCACCAGCTAGTTCCTGGCAAGGCTATGTCTCAATAAGGTTTACGGTTATAGTCGCCGGCGTTGGCGCCCACAATCGCACTCAAAAACAGCGATAGTGCTAAGAAACGATATTTAAGCCCGCTTTTACGGGTTACATTGCCTTGTACTGGCATCTGTTTTTGCAGATGTTTTTGTTTTGGTTTGGCTTGTAGTATAAAATATTTTTCTGTAAGTGCTTAAGAAGTGGGATGTTCCTGTTTCTATTCATCATCATTATCATTACATCAGCCATAGAACGTCCACTGCTGAATTTAGACGTCTCCTACAGATTTCCAGAGCGACCGATCTTGTGCGGCCTGCACCCAACAGCTCCCAGCAAACTTTACAAGGTCGTTATTCCATCTAGTGGGGGGACGGCCTACGCTGCGCTTTCCTGCGAGCTTCAATTCTGCTTTGTGTCCCGGCGTATTTATTCTTTATTGTACACAGATATATTACAGACATAAAAACTTGTGTACATGTACGAAGGCAAGCTTAACCCTAACAAGAGTTTTCTTCTAGCAAACCTTTGATAGAGATATACATACGTGAGACAATACATTCAATAAATAACTAACAATTTACCAAGTGAAGATGTCTTACAAAAACATGCCTCGTTTTAATAGATACAAAACTACAAGAGCCTCTTGTTATGACATCCAATTACTATTTGTAAATCACAAGGTCTTTAAGATAGATTTCTAAAAGACAACGTCAAAGCAAAAGTATTTGTACTGAGTTTTTTGTACGGAAATGCGCAAAGAACAGCCGTTCCACTGATTCGATAGAAGTTGACGGCTGTTTGTGTAAGTAGTTTCTTTCTGTTTTTCCTTTAGAGATAATATTATCATTATACACGTTACTTTTCCGTTCTTTCACTTTCTTACAAAATAATAACACATTTTTTTAACTAGCCTACATTTTCCCATTGTTGGGCAAAGGCCTCCCCCAACTCCTTCCACCTATCGCGATCATTTGCATATTACCATCATTCCTTTTCGAATTGCGAAGATCTTGCAAGCGTTAGCGCGACGACATCAGCTTATATGAGCGATAAGTAAGCTTATATGAGTACATCAATAAAACAAAAATTGCTGGACATTTCACACAGTGCTATCTAGCCCTAAACTAAGCAGAACTTGTACTATGGCAACCAGATAACTGATAGAATACGATTACTACATTGTGTAAGTTGAGTAAGTTTGACATTTTAGACAATATTATTCCCGTTTGCCTGTATTGAAATCTTTGTATCTACACCGTACAAGTAAGGAAAACCTATTATTATTTATTATCTACCCTACGCTATAATAAACAATAATTTGAATTGAGAGCTTCCTCTTTCTATATGTACGTCTAAAAAAACCTGAACAAGTCGTACAAAACGTTATAGAAAACTGTACGTGACTGTCCCTCAGTCACGTCGCTGGTCCCAATGGGGCCAATTAAAGTGTCCGTCTATACCATAGTGAGGCCTCTGTCCCGTTTCTAAGGTATGAAACACACGAGCGAGTAATTGCTACAAGTGAAATAGTAGTCTCAGCAATTTAGTTACTAAAAACCATGAGTAGTAGAGTTTCTTGTGCAAGGGCTCGTCCAGGGAAGGGGCATTACCTATTTCTTGTACACTTGTATGCCTCAAGTTGATGGACGCAGGATAATGCATAGTGCCCTACGAGGCAATACTTAGTTATAGACGATGGTTACCACTTAACACCAGGTGGGCCATATGCTTGTTCCATCTCCAGGCATTATAAAAAAAAACTACGAGCCTTACAGTAGTCGCATATGATGTGTAACATCTGACCACCGCGCGCGCTCATTGGTCATCAATCAAATAGAGCGTGCTTCTCCGGTTTATGTAACACATTTCCGTCACTTTTACCAAAATCACTCCCACAAACCGAGTGGAAAGATGTTACACATCAAGAAATGCCAAGTTCGTTTGAAAGTAAGTATAAAAACACTGATCTTTGACTACGTGTGTGTTTAGTATCTAAATACTGTGAACTTATAAAACTATATCATTTGCTCCAATTCAATACCGACTCAGCCATTTATGAAATGCGCTCACAGACGTGGCGTACGGTGCTACGTTCGACTCTGCATCGTGGTAACGCTGGCCATTAGCAAAGAATACAAATGATTACAGGGTAAGTACCTTTTCACCAGAGATATGCGAGGGGCTAAGCGGTGACTGGGGTTAAAGCTAAGCAATTTACACCAAAGCTAAGCTAAGTGGTGTAGCCATGAAGAGTTGTGCGAGGAAACTGCGCGACGCGATCTTAGCCCCTCGCTTCAACGAGTATAAAAAAAACTTAAATCCGTTGTACCCCTTTCCACCAAAGCTAAGCCTAAGCTAACCAATGAAAATCAAGCAATTCTATTGGTGGGTATAACACACATCTATAGATAAGCAACGTAGCATATTATCTCTTGTGGAAAGGCAGCTTTATTCCACCCGTCAGATGTAAAATCAATCATTGTCAACGACATCAGTGCCAGCGGACTCACAAGTAGTTTCTCTCAAAAACGATCTTTGAGAGGTGCTAAAAACGGATTATTTGGGAGAAGGTAGCAACTAAGTACTCACGAGCTTCCTGAAGCTACTGACCGCCTTCCGTAGACAAACCAAGGTCACAGACTTATTTTCCAAATTTTCGCGATCACTGTACATACTTAATTATTGATCAAAACGGATATTTATCGCGTGTGTATCTTTTTATTTGTATTTGTTATCTCGACGTTTCGGCTGTGTTGCAACAGCCGGTCACGGGTGGACTCAAAAATAAAAAAGGTACATAGACATTACCAAGAGAATTAGAAAGCTAAAGTGGTAGTGGAAGGGGTACATTGCTCGTCGAACTGACGGCTCTTGGGGCAGAAAGGTGGAAACCACGCACTGAAAAGCGCAGCGTCTAGATAGATAGAAGTTTGCTGGGAGCCGTTAGGTGCAGGCTGCAAAAGATCGGTTGATCTGTAAATCTATGGGGGGAGCCTATGTGGAAGTCCTCCGGCTAATATGATGATGATGACCTACTGGTTTCATGTGTCGAAGGTTTTAGGGCGGGTAATGAGGGAGCATCTGATCCATTATGCACTGTGAAAGACGCCATTTAACGCTGAGATAGCACGGATAGAATATGTAGGTTCTAGTAAATAATAGAGATGTAGAGATACTGAGGTTCTGTGATAAGCAGTTGCGAGGCCAAATAAATAAATAAAATAAATATTGCTAGACATTTCACAGAGCGCTATCTAGCCCCAAACTAAGCAAAGCTTGTACTATGGGAACCAGATAACTGATAGAATACTTATATACTTTGTTTTGGTAAATACATACTTATAATATATAGAAAAACACCCAGACACGGAATAAATATCTGTAGATCATGCAAACATTTGTTCCGTGGCGGGAATCGAACCCGCTACCTCCTGGTCTCAGCCGGCTATACGCCCACTGTGCCACGGAGGAGGTAAATGGAATAATATAACTGCTGCTCCTTCATCTACACTAATATTACTAGTGGTTCGCCCCGATCTGAGATGTCACGAGTCTATAACAAACAAAAATATATTATTCGTAATCTTTGACTATTAAAATAGTGCCACGAAATAATAACCGAAAACTTGACCTACAGTTTCATTCAAATTACGGGTAATAGGAGTTCATGTTAATTGGTTACCCTTTTTTGGGGTACAAATTGCAGTTATTCTGGCATTCAGACTTTTGCCTATATTTGCGATACTTAAGCTATACGCATACCAAATTACAATTAAATTCAGTTTTTATTATGGCTAATAACTCAAAAACTACAAGGATTAAACTAAAAATAAAAACGGGGCCGAAATGTACTTCAAACGTAAATTCTAATTCTTTATTAGAACAAAATATATGTAGAACTTTTCCAAATTTTGGAAGTTTCAGACTTAAGCTACATTTAGATACATTTTATAAGTATTTTCATACCTCTGAAATAGTAGAGTTGACTTCTAAGTTATTATGGTAGGTAGAATTTTCGGATTACAAATTGCTTTACAAAATAGTCGCAAAGTTCCGCGTCAAATTGAAAAAGTTACAAAATTATCGTGAATTTTCCGACCTTGTTCGGGAAAGTTGATGTAATCTTGAAAGTATCTCAGGAATCTCGATAGACCTACATCACTTCTCACTGAGTTCAATGTAAAAAGAGCTTTATAATACTTAGATTAGGGTCCTATACCAGGACATTCCTCCATCTGGACAAGCCAATTCCATCTAAAATCTTGTTCCAGGTACAACAACCGTTGCGTCTTTAGCTAATTCTGCAATGTCTCACTTGGTGCTGTCTAAATCATTTACATTTTAATAGATAGGTATAAAAATTTAATGGGTAAGGTCAAAGGTATACAACCTGTTTTGTTATTTACAACATTATTTTAAAACACACATCCGAAATCGTATTAACTGATTTTAGAGGTGGGTTTAATACCGATAGTTTAAATATTTATCCAGTAATCGATACATTTCCAATACACTATTTATGACGAAAATCGATGGCGCTTAGTCAGCTTAACAGGTATGTAATGAAGAATGAATATGATTTGTTTAGGTACCTATTTTATATAGGCTGTTTCATTAATACGTTAGGACTTAATATTACGGTTATTTGATAATTAAAAAAATATAGGTAATAAATTTAAATAAAACCTATTTTACAACAATACTAGCCACTAGCCCTACCCGTGTTTTCATTTAATGTCGAACATAACAAAACACGTAGTATACGGGAGAACAATTAATTCCGATAACTATGGCGAAAATCTTGTTTTTCAAAAAAGTTAGTGCTAATTGTCGTTTTTACAAAATGGAATTGAAACTTTGTCCACCTGTCTCTAAGTTCCAATTCCAGTAATGAGAGTTAGTGTGGAACAGATTCCGTTCTTTATTTCTTCTGCGATCTCAGGTGAAATTGAATTTGCACGAACGAACAGAATATGTGCACAATTACGAAATTGGCGTCACACGGGGAAGAAGTAAATTTGCCATATTTTATGCTTATACTGCCGAGTCGGGTAAATGTGTGAAGAAGCATATACAAGAGTATGAATTTAGATATTGGCGCTATTTCGAAACACGTTTCATCTTGTGATACTTCCTCGATGGCGATAAACGACCGTTTGAAATTGAATTTGCACGAACGAACAGAATATGTGCACAATTACGAAATTGGCGTCACACGGAGAAGAAGTAAATTTGCCATATTTTATGCTTATACTGCCGAGTCGGGTAAATGTGTGAAGAAGCATATACAAGAGTATGAATTTAGTTATTGGCGCTATTTCGAAACACGTTTCATCTTGTGATACTTCCTCGATGGCGATAAACGACCGTTTATATCTAAGTAAATTTGTACCCACATATAATCTTCTTTGTCGTAGCACTCTTGGCAGAGTGGCCGTGATTGTAATGTCCGGGTGGTGGCGCGCATAACAATCCTTCGCCACTTTTCCGCAAAAGCTACTTTTCTGACACATTCGTTTAAGGGAATATCTAAAAAAGAGAAAAACAAAATGTGTGAGCATTTTAACGTGCTCAAAAAGCGATTTATTAGCTCTGAACGTATTGGCCATGTCTTTTCTCTGAATCAGGGCGGACTAAGGTGAAATATTGGCATATATAAAATGCCAGACACTACATTAAGCCGAAAATCCAATGCTACGCAAGATGTGCACGCAGAGGCGACGCATGTCAGCTGCATGTGTTCAACAGTTCCACTCTACCGTTTCAACAGCGGCGCACGGATGCGAGCTATGTCCATGGCCGGCGATACCCGTTAGTCTTCAATTTTATAAATTTTAAATAAAAAAAATTTATCGAGTTTATTTTATCTAATTATTTGTCATAACTCCAATACCTTATTTTAGCTAAAATGTAATACGATCAAACAAAGCACTATTAAAAAAATAATTCTAGATATTCCACACAGCGCTGTCTAGCCCAAAACTAAACATAGCTTGTACTATGGAAACCAGATAACTAATAGAATTTTTTTTTGTAAATACAATCTTACTAAATAAATAATAATAATAATAAATAATGCTGGACATTTCACACAACACTATCTAGCACCAAACTAAGCAGAGCTTGTACTATGGAAACCAGATAACTGATAGAATACTTATATACATTTTTTTGTAAATATATACTTATAATATGTATATAGAGAAACAACCAGACCCGGAACAAATATCTGTAGATCATGCAAACATTTGTTCCGCGGCGGGAATCGAACCCACTACCTCCTGCGTCTCAGCCGGCTATTCGCCCACTGCACCACGGAGGTCGTCTCTATTCATAGGGATCTATTCACACTCAGACCCAACACAAATATCTGAAAATCATACAAACATTTATTCCACGGCGGGAATCCAACCCGCAACCGCCTGCCTCTCATAATATGCCTCATAATATTATCTTAACATAGTTTGTTGCTAATTGTGGAGATTGTCTGATTCGAATCTTGGAAGATGATTCTAGTGTAGTTTTTCCCAGGGATTTTAGCAAGATTTTATACCTTTTTTAACGCTTTACACATTTTACCAACCTTTAATGTTATGTCCTTGAGATATGGCTTATATTATTGAATAATAATAAATCTTTATTTCAGGCAACAATAGAAAAGCGAAAGATGTTAAAACTTAATTCTACGGCTCATATAAATATATACCTTAGTGACTAACATACATATTTTTTTTGTCAACCTATATAGTCCCACTGCTGCGCAATGATCTCCACCAAGTCCTTCCATCTATCTCTATCCTGTGCGACACTCCACCACTCCTGCTCGAAGGCAACAAGATCGTCTCGCCAACGCTTTCTTTGCCGACCCCGACCGCGTCTTCCATCAGGCCTCCAAGTTGTAGCTAGATTAGCCCATCTATCGCGTTAATGTGTCCCGCCCAATCCCATTTGAGCCTAACATAAATATTAAAATACTTAAAAATATTTGCTGACACGTAAAGTCGACATGTGACGCAATTGCAACACACTTTTCGGCCAAAACTCTTTCTTTGTAAAGGTCGAAAGATCTGCAGTTGGAACACGCAACACAAAAGATTCAAATCATTGCGGCGCGATTCCAATACACTTACCTTTTTCTTGTACACTAGCCTTCTTCTTCACGTCCTTTCTCACATCATTTTCTTCAGCACATCCTCCACCTTCGTGGAATAGTGAAGAAGTGACACGTAGAACAGCGTCGTAGGTATGGTATAGTCGTAATGAAACGTCTACCCGTGTCAGTCTGATAGATTAATATGTGTCAAGTCTGAATATTTATATAGCTCAACTATTTCCAAGATTAATTGATTGTTAACCTACTTTAAAAAAAGGAGGAGTTTCTCAATTCATTGGCATCTCTTTTTTTATTTATTTATGTTCCCCGATTACTCGCAGACGCCTGCACCGATTCGAGAAATAATTTTTTTTTTAACAGGTTATACTTCCCAGGTAGTTCCATTGGCACCAAGACAGGGTCTGATGATGGGATCCCAAAACATTGGGGCCAACCTACAAATTTTATAGAGACGCATACCTAATAGTTTTATGTTTTTACGTCAGAATTCCGTCATTTGTAAGTCGATTTTGAAAATTCTTTTTATATTTGGAAGTATATCTTTTTCTATTATGGTATTAACCGACTTCTTTTGTATACCACCTTGAGTATGGCATATAACAAAGTATTGCATCGTAGGTCACGCACCCTAGAAACGTGACCTACGATGCAATGTCCTGCTTTCATCAACTTGAAGCCTGCAAGCGTAAAGCTTATTATTTCACCGGCAACCATTCCCTTCAAACCGATATACAGCAATACTGCTTGACGGTGGTAACTGGCAGCAACTCAGCAGGATAGAATAGGATGGGGTCTTTTCTCATCAGAAGCCATGATACACTTTGGTCACTTAGCCATCGGAGTAAATAAAGATGCCTTATCTGCCATAGGACGTCCAAACCTAGGCCGTCCCAGGCCTCCCCCGTAGGTTTCCAGAGCGACCAATTATGTGCAGCCTGCACCCAACGACTCCCAAAAATCTGTTCATTCCAAAAATCTCAATAGAAAGTGTTTTTGTTAATCCTACTCATGTTTCAAATGTTCATCCTACCCAAGTCCTTCATGGCCTAGTGTGAGATTATCCCTTATCACAAACTTTACCCTAAATCTGCCCTCAGCTTATATTCCTTTGAGACACAATAAACTTGATATAGGCTTCGTTAGTGTTTCGGGGCTCCACAAAGCCTTTGCTAAGAAGCCGTCACCGTAATATAACACCTGCGATTAGATAGTGATTACTCTTTATTTTTAGTGGGGCCAAAATCCAAAAGCCTTTGCTCTTATCATCATCATTATTATTATTATAAACAGTCATAGGATATCCACTGCTGAATCCCAGAGCATCAGATCTTGTGGGGCTCCCACTAATATTAATCAACTTTTATTAGGTCGCATGTAGTAGGCGGTCGTCCTTTATCGCGCTTTTCAGTGCGTGGTCTCCACGTGCGTTTGGTCTAACATAATTTTAGTCTAAGGGCTGGCAGTATCAAGAAATAAGACAGGAATTTCTTTGAAGGTTAATATTGAGTTGCCGTTATATTACGGCAGCAGTTACCTGGAAAACCAGAGCTTTATATAACTTTGTTCTAGGCCTAGCCAAATTGATGAATAACTTTGAAAATTGTAAGTAAACATTACTGAATAATATTGATGGATTTGCATACAGAGTCTCAGACTAGTTGAGTTACATACACGAGTTAGTTCGGTTGTAAAGCTAGTAACATATATAAACGACTTATATTATCTCGTTAGAAGACTTTCGTGATTTATTACAATCATCATTATATTGATGGCCGCGTGGTAGGCCCAGGTAGAGACGGAGGGCTGAACTGTATGCATACCATAAAGAGTGGCCCCAATTAGCCAATAACCGGGATTCGTGGAAAGAGAGAAAGGAGGCCTTTGCCCTGCAGTGCGGCTCTACGGGCTGATAATTATAATAATTATTATTAATATTTATAATAATTAATATTATTATAAATACGGGATTTATCACGTTATTTTTCTTATGGAGATGGAACAAGTTTATCGCCCACCTGATGTTAAGTGGTAACCATCGCCTATAACAGAAAACTGCCTCGTAAGTCACGCACCTTAAAATGTGCCCTACGTTGCACTACCCTGCGTACATCAACTTAGGCATACAGGTGTAAATCCTCATGTGCCTGTAATTTCACCGGCTGTAGTGCTGCCAAGATGAGATAATATTATTATTATAAATACGGGATCTATCACGTATCTACCGTTTTATTGGTGTTTCGACAGACAATGTTTCGGTCCAATTCGTGAACCTTCATCAGGGTGAGTGCGATCCGCCGGATCTCACCTCGGATTGGAGCGGATAATATTTCAAATTAAAAAAAACCAAAACATCGTCGTAACAACAATAAAACGTGATAAATCCCGTATTTATAATAATGATATTATAGAAAGAAAGAAGAAAGAAAATACATTTATTTGACACACACACAGGACAGACTATTCAAAACAGAACAAATACAGAACAAACATACCTACTTACATACAGATTTTATCAACGAAGAAAGATTATATAAAGAAACAGGAAAAACACAAGATAACAATTAAGTACATATAATATAGGCAAGTAATTACAAATAATATGGTCTTCCGTGCTGTGTGGGTCAAACAGGTCCCGTCTCAGCGTATTGCTGCAAACCATCCGAGGATAGTAAGCGGCGCTGGTTTTCAGATGGGAACCATGGGTAGCCTCACGAACCCAAAAAAATGAATAGGTAAATAAACAGATACATACTCATACATAGATACATATATACACATACATAGCTATATACTTAAAAAATAAAAAGGATTGTGTGGTTTTATGAAACCACGGTAAAAGTGAAACTTTGTTTCACATTATAGACATTTAACTAAAAATTTTCGTTGGCACAAATGAGTAATAGTCTATACACTACACGGTCAGCTGATGCGAACTATAGGCGCCGCCATACTCCATGAACCCAGGGGTGTTCAAAGTAAGTTTAGATGAGCCAGTGGTCAACTACATATGTTTAGATTAAATTAGATAACTCTTTGATGTAAACCAAATTCAATTACAGACCATAATTTCATACAAATTGATTATATGAAATAGATAAATACTCTCTATTGCACATTAAACAAAACTATAATGACAAATAATTATAAAAATACAGATAAAAGTTTGGCCATGTAACGTTGACTTACCTAAATATGTTTATAGGAACGATAAGTCGCTCTTAACATAATTAATACTTACGTGAGTTGGTTTTTGATGTTAGTAAACAAATATTTATGTGACGTGATCCCATTCCCATCATCAAATCCAAAACACTCAAACAGAGTTCTAAACAAAACGAAAATCCGACAAAACACTCGTTTATACACAAAACGGCAATCTGAAACCTAATTAGTATGGGTCCACTTAAACTGGTCGTAATTACCCCGACCCTTCAAAAACCCACCTAACCTGACCCACTAGAGAGCTCTCTGACACCACATGCGCCTATAATTTTCGAGTGGAGGGTACTCCTGACACTTGAGCGAAGAGGCTTTCACTTTTTAAACGACCTTTGCCGTTATTTAAATCTGCCCTTTATCAATAATTATAAGTGGACGAAGTTTTTAAACTCATGTAGGTTCAGGATTCATCTGACGTTTTAGGTATTATCGTTGTAATTTTTAGTTAACACTATTTTTGATTGTATTAATTTGCTTAAATTGTATTTTAATTTAATTAATATACTTTTTATCGATGTATAAATTGACATGCCTGTAACCAATTTTATAATTAAGGTGAAACAAAAGTACACACCCATTATCTGTCCTTGTGTTGAAGTTGTAACTGCTTTTAACTATTTTTATGTTTGCATATATTAAATTTGTGTTCATTTTCTTCTCCTTCTAAAAGGCTTGACCAATTTGGATGTTTATTTTTGTACTAGGGGGTCACCTGGTTGGTTCTTAGCCTTGCTAGGTTGGAGCTAGGTAGGTGCTAGCTAGGTAGATGGTTTGCTAGTTTTTTTTTTTTATTAATGACTGCTGCTCACCACAGACTCTGTGGTCCGTGCTCTTTTTTATTTTATTTTCTTTATTTATTAACTTTATTATAATTTTATTAGAGAAAAACTTACTCAGTAAGAAAAAATACTTAAATTATTGATTCTATATAAACTAAACGTTACTTATATTATTCTAATACATTTTATTCTGATAAGGATATATATATAATATTTTTTTTTTGTTATAATTTGCTTAATAACTTATAATTATTACATTTTTGGAAAAAGATTTACATTCTAAATTAACATTACTATTACTTATAATTATTACATTTTTGAAAACATTGACACTTTAATTGAACATTACTTTAGACTATACAACTTTTAAGTTTCCAAATTGGCACCCCTCATCTCCCGAGCCAACTTGTCGACGACCGCTGCGTTTCGGTGCTTGATTGACATTTTCAAATTGTACTCTAGGATCTTTTTAGTGGACGCGGCCATAGCTCGCTTGATGAAGTACCCTATTGCGTCGTCATCATATAGAAAAATCATATGTATAGCTTTTTTAGTTTTAACGACAAATATTGCATTACAGAAATTGGCCTTCAGGTACACGATTTGTTTGAAATGGGCCCGATATTGACGTGTCGTAAAAGGTTTCAGTGCAGTCTTCTTTCATAATAAAATATTTATATAGAATTATTAAAATAACATGCAGTCTTTTTTAGGATCAATTTTTGAAGTCATACAAAAACTTCAGATGAAGGTAATGAATATCAAATTAAATAAACTTAATTATTATTTCCCCCGAGATGGAACTAGGAACGCAGGTCGTCCACCGGCAAGATGGGTCGACGACATTATAAAAATCGCAGGTCGTATGTGGGTTAGAACAGCGCAGGACAGAGGTGAATGGCGACAACGAAGAGAGGCCTATGCCTAGCAGTGGGATGAGAAAGGCTGACGATGATGATGATTATTTCAATAGCCACATTAAATTCCTGATCTAGTTTAATTTTTTTAGACAAAAACCTTGAATTTCATCATAATTCGACGACATTCAAGTCTAGTGATGACATAGATGTAGCTGGCGCACGGGTATTGCGCTGAGTTGAGGAAGTTTTGACTTGGTTTCTATTTCTCTATTACTTATACTTATGCTTCAATGGAGTCCAACCCTTAACAACCAGTAAGGAACCCCGTTGATTTGATTACGAGCTATTAATTAAAGGGGAGTCCAACAGACCCCAAATATTATAAGCATCGGAACAAAGGCTGCCCTATATTAAATTCGACTTATTTTCAAAATTCTCCCTTCAAATGGCTAAGGGATCCGTTATTTGTTTTTGATGATGGTATCCGTAGTGAAAATAATTTGAAAAGGTTTTTCAAGGCTCTGAGTCTTCTTATCTTTTCGTATTTCGCTCGTAGGGACATAACAATAAATATTGCACGCTGAGCAAAGATATACAATTTCATCAATAAGTTACCGATATCAATTACAAAATAGGTAACAGGAATTTCAAGTTAAATCACAATAAAATACGAAAGTTTGGATGTTTGTTAATTTATTTTTTTGGTTGTTACTCAATCTTGTCGTAACGGCTAAACTGATTTCTATAAAATTTAGTATGTACGTAAATTATAACCAGGATTAACACATAGGCTACTTTTTATCCCATAACGCAGGTCTCATGGGATACAAATGGGGTGTCAAGTCAAGTTGCAACAGCGAGTTTAGCTTTATTTCTAGGTTACCTATACATTCAGTAGTTTAATGCGTACGAAGTCGAGGGCAACAGCTAGTAAATAAATACATCGCTGGTTTTCAGTGGAACGAAAACTCATACTTTTTTCGTAAGTTTTGATCTAAGATTGTCGGTCAGAGAGACCTAAAGTTTATTTAAATAGAAAAGTGATACCATTCATTTTTATAACTCCGTTTATTTGTAAAAAAAATAGACTATAATAGAAACAGTTGAGTTTTCTCAAGACGACCGATCCATAGACAACAGCTCCAGATCACTACCACGTGAAAATGTCTTCGACTAACCAGCTGTATTGGCTCACGGAAATGTAATGCGTTGACGCAGATAAACACCAGCTCACAGGGCATGCGTCACTTCGACCTACCCTACAATATACTTACTAATTTTATAAATGCGAAAGTGAATTTGTTTATTTGTTTATCACGTTTTCATGTCGAAACTACTGAACCGATTTCGATGAAATTTTGGTATATAGATAGATTATGACCTATTTTTTTATTATTGCTAATCAAGCGCTTGGCCACTATCTCATCAGATGGTAAGTAATGGCGAGGTTGAACATGTAGCATGCTTACTTAGAAAGAACCTGTTCACGCTGGACTATGACCGGAAAAACAGTCGCCGAAAGTGAGTTCCACTTTTCTCGTGCTTACAATATGAATTGAAGCAAATCGTTTTGTACGGCAAGGTGGTATTTCAACTACGACCAGGATTGAGTTATATGATTGACCAGGCTACTATTTTTGAATAACATCGACAAACAAACATGTGCGAAGCCTCGGGAGGAACTCGGAAGCTAGTTATCTATATTTATATTATATTATATATATTGACGACCTCCGTGGTGCAGTGGGCGAATAGCCGGCTGAGACACAGGAGGTAGGGGGTTCGATTCTCGCCGTGGATCAAATGTTTGTATGATCTACAGGTATTTGTTCCGGGTCTGGTTGTTTTTCTATATAATATATTATAAGAATGTATCTACAAAAAAATGTATATAAGTATTCTATCAGTTATTTGGTTCCCATAGTACAAGCTCTGCTTAGTTATGGGCTAGATAGCGCTGTGTGAAATGTCCAGCTCGAATGTTCGCTCGAATGTGCGAGTTTTTAGCAGGCGACTTGACGATTCGCTCGACAACGAGTACAACGTGCGATAACAGGCGCACGCACACATAAACGCGAGTACGAGGAACTCTCAGTCTAAGGCTCAGACTATATGGCATCCGGGTCTCCCCGATCCTGCGAATCCGGCCCATGCCCCGGTTGCTTCCAGGTAAGAAATTGGAGTCGGATGGCCTCGGATCGTGTGTAGTCGGTGCAGGAAATATTCAAATGTTTGGTTGTGCGACGGATTGGTCAGGGGCCGTTAAAACAGTCCCTAACTAACCCATATAGTCATATATATGATGCCATATACATAGTATATATATATATGGCGTTAGTCCGAGCCTGCAGCCGCGAGTCGTGCTTTTACGAGATGTAATTTATGTTTTGTGTGACATAATTTGTCAGCTGGTTGTTAATTTACTTAGTTAATTTACGTTAAAATGTTTACGCGTCGCGTAAACATGTTTACGCTATGCTCGAACGCAGGTAATAAAAATCAAAATCGGCCCGAACTTAACTTCTATATTTTTTGTACTAAAATGTAGTTTCTCCATTTAGGACTTGTGCTTACATAATTTTAATTAGCTAATTCCAATTTGCTTTACATGAGAGGCTCATAAAGCCGAGCATGACATAAAATCCGTTCCGGCCGCGACTTCGTTAGTTAATTGGATAACTAGTAAACATTCACTTGTGAGCTAATCCAGTGATGAGATAATTTATGAGTTAAGCTTGACTGACAAGCTTGCAAATGTTTTGCGACAATTTATTTGTTCATCATGAATCATTAAAGTATAATGGTGATGAGTTGTATACTTGGCAAGACGTGGTGATGGCGATAGTACAACCTTGATGGAATGTTGCCTATGGAGAGAAAATGCAGTGCTGATAGGTCACTAGATGGGCCGACGACATCAAAAGATCGCTGACAAGACCGGATGCGATCAGCCCAAGACCGGAGTTTGAAGAGAATGTATCAACTCAGGCTCTTGAAGCAAAGCGAGCTACTGAGATTATTGCCATAGCTAAAAACTTTCAATTGGAAACGATGCCTTAACATATTTATCCTGACTTACACAACGATTCCTAAACGTATTTCGTGGCTAAACATGTTTAAATTTGACATGTTTATATGATTTGACGACTCGATGATGATTCGAACCTAAAGTTGAGTTTTGGTTAACAAATTATGGAAGCTGCTTCTTAGAATATTTTTATTAAAAATAAAATCCCGGGATCCCGGGATTGGATGCATATTAATTTAACGTTAAATATTAAGCAGGTAGAATTTGCCATCTCACTCGCACACTTACAAAATGCTTATATTACCTGAGGTCTAATAGGCCTGTTACAAGGCAGTTTTCGCTTCGTCAAAAATACTGACAGTAAAAGTAGGGAAAAGCAACCATTTTACGTTGTACTTAACAAGGCATTATGTATACCTAATATACCTATGTGCCAAAGTGTGCGTTTTTTTTATAGAATGTGAATTTCTTTAGACTATATTATTATGAGGGATTATTGGCATACCATAAAAACCTATACAACTTTAAGGGATGTCTAGGTTAAGTAGCTAAAAAAATAAAAAAAAAAATGATAAATCGAAAAAAAGTGCTTTCCGTACTAGCCAACTTTTAACTTTAGGTAAATATGCATCCGTTTATACGATCTCTAATAATAATACCCAGACCAAAAAACAACATATACTTAATAATATTGAAAAAGATAAAATGACACTCCAATTATTGGTACAAAATACATTAGCGTGTCACTCTGTGGGCAAGTTGTAGCGTCCAGTATAAACTAAAACCAAACCAAGCCATTGAGTAAATTGACGTCACTAAGCCAGATAATTTGGGATTAACATGACCGTCCTAGAAAAGTTTATATGTACAAAATAAAAGAGTAGGAACATCAACATTTCCGAAGTCCAAATGAGCAAACTTGAGCGCCTTCAAAATCTCTGTATTCGGTTCATATTCTGCTTGCACAAGTATGACCTTATTGACCATGTCTCAGAATTCCACGCAAAACTCAAGTGGTTCCCTATCCATCTTCGCCGGAATACATATATTCTATCACTTCTTTTTAACATTCTCTTTAATCCTACTTCACCTTATCTAAAGTTAAAGTTCTACGTTTCGAGTTTCTGTATCAGGCACACTCTCGAAACCTTCGTTCTTCCGAAGTTTTGCAACTTCGAACTCCCGCACATAGTTCACAATTTTATGGTGACCACAGTACAAGCTGTGCGACTGTGAAACGCCTTACATAAACGCCGTCCATAAGGTCGTCCCAATCTCTTCCTATTTTCAAAGTCAAGGTATACAACCATTTTCTTTCGTTGTCTCGTAACTGCTAGCTGGTGTTTATGATATTTATCCTCCATTATGTTGTGTAGTTTATTTACATAATATTTCATGTATTTAAGTTTATGTTTATTAGAATAATCAATAGGTATATTTTATTTTCTGGGTTCTGGTTACGTTTAAAGGTAGGTACTCTTACACCGCCGTCTTTTGATTGATTTTTGTTTACCTGTCCATCCAAAGGTTGTCTGGAAGAGATCGCTTTTAGCAATAAGACCACCCATTGTACCGTTATTTATTGTTTATTTCCTTTGTTACTGTATTTTGTTTGGTGTGCAACATTGATTGATTGATTGATTGAAAATTACTTATTCCACAAAAATGTAATATATCTATACATAGGTAAACTTAATGCTAGCAAGCATTCTCTCCCAGTTAACCTTTGCGTAAAAAATACATTTATACGGTTTCGAGATAAATGTTTTTACATTCTACGCTAAAAATCACACTTTACTTTATTCTTCTATAGAGATAAACTTTTCTAGTCGTTCTAGCCCGTCTGTCCCTTTTATTATTTCACACTGACAGCTACTACATCAGGTCAAAGGTTTGCGCCAACACGATCTATCGACATCGATAAAAAAACGCGCCCATCACTAATACCACGAACAATACAGAATTGCTTAATAATTGTCGCAGGGAAGTATACTCAACAGCAATTTGAAGGTGGCCCGAATGCTCGGCCGGTTTATCGATAATTGATATTGGACTGCCCATCTCGTGCGTCAGTTAAATTCAATGTAGCCAACAGTCCAACAGTAAAAGAATATTTATATAAAACCAGCCAAGTGCGAGTCGGACTCGCGCACGAAGGGCTCCGTACCATTATCTATAAACGGCAAAAAATCACGTTTGTTGGATGGAAGGGGGGCTCTCTTAAATATTAATTTTATTTTATTTTAATTATTTATTTTTAAAGTGAATAATATAACTCAATATTCTGTGAATATTTCAAGCGTCTACCTCTAAAAAAATCACGTATGTTGTATGGGACTACATATTACACATACCTACACATATACACTTACATATTTATTTTATTCGGTTTTTAGTATTTGTTGTTATAGCGGCAACAGAAATACATCATCGGGGAAAATTTCAACTGGCCAACTATCACAGTTCATGAGATACAGTCTGGTGACAGACGGACAGACAGACAGATGGACAGACAGACAGCGGAGCCATAGTAATAGGGTCCCGTTTTACCCTTTGAGTACGGAAGCCTAAAAAATGTAATAGGATCAGCCTAGACTTTGCGTAAGTTTTTAATAAGGGATTGTTGCGCACTGGAAAGCTTAGCATAGGACATCCCTCACTAAATGGAAAGAAAACTTAATAAAGGTTGCTGGGAGCCTTTGGTCGCAAATTGCTTAAGATCCAGAGATCTATTGGCGAATATAAACTTAAAATTGAACTATGAATTTAACAAAAACTTATTCAACATTCAAAGTTCAAACAAAAACCTTGAATCAATTCAAACCTAAAAGTCTGGAGTATGTTTTCACGAACAATCAAAATCAAAACCAATAATTTTCTTTTCAAAATCCCACCCAATTAAAACTTTCCTGGATGAAACTTATCAGGTAAAGATTTGCTCATAATAAATTCATTACCATCCCGGGCCCATGGGGTGCGATACACCCCGCTGCGAAATTCATACACGTCTATTTATCACTTTCGGATAAATGAGCATTTGGGTGCTTCCTAGCTCGTTGGTTTCCTTCCTGTAGACTGAGAGGCAACAGCTATTTTAATAACGAGATCAGCAGTAAATTTGGTCGTGGAGGAACAGGCAGTAAACGACAATTAACGTTTCAATGTGATCCTTGTGATTTTAATTAATAAACTTATATTAATTTTGACTTGACTTTGAGCAGTAAAAGTACTGAACCCGTGGATTGACAAATTGACTTATAAACTCGACAAAATCGATAAAGCCCCTTGACTAAGTCGGGAAGTTTGAGAAATTCTCGAGTTCGTTGAATTTATACGACAATTTGTCGATCGACAAATTTAGCCGCCCGTTGTACCTATGATTTAAAAGTGTATTTTTTTTATTGTTTATTGTAAATGGTGTGTAAAAAAGTCATTTTTTTACCCTACACTTTTAAGATTTCTAATAAACTACCATCTATAGATATAGAAATAGAAAAATATTTATTTTGTGTCCATTTTTACACTCTACGAATACAACAATTATACTTATACCTAATACAAGACTACAAAATAGGTCGTCACTCAGCGGTGTGCCACTGTAACATATAGCTACTGTAGCGCTGAGGTCCATCTGACCATCTGAGGTTTTCCCGTTAGGCTACGACATGGTACGCCTTAAGAAAAATGTAAAGAGTTTCTACAGGGTAGGCGACGGTGACTACTTACCATCGGGTGGGCCGTAAGCCCGTTTCCCCAAAAATAACTAAAAAAAAAGTGATGACCATGCACTTATTCAAAAGTCGATCTTATAAAGTGCTTCCTGGGAGTCGTTGAGTGCAGGTGGCACAAGATCAGTCACTCTCGAAATCTATAGGAGAGGTATAAGTCCAGTAACATCCTATGGCTGACATGATGAAGATCCAAGTTTATTGTATCTATCTCCTGCTCTATCTGGTTGCCGTTTCCCATCTATCAGTCGCGGCGTATGCAGCTACCATCAGTCAGCGAGGCCCGATTCCAACTAGATAATACGCGATATGTATAGATGACTGGGAAACGTGTTTCTTGTTTATGTTATTCGGTCGGGGCTTCCAGTAAACTTAGCAAATCTGCAGTGCTCAATCAAGGTGATGGACGCAGGGCAGTGCATCGTTGTGTGCGTAACCTACGATGCAGTATTTTTGTTATAAGCGACCACTCAACATCAGGTGGCCATAAGTTTGTTCATCTCCAGGTGGTATAAAAAAGTGCTAATACGGAAATTAAACTGAATATAGAATTTTTTTTTAACTAGCCTATATTTTCCCACTGCTGGGCAAAGGCCTCCCTCAACTCCTTCCACCATTGGTCATTATTTGCGTCTTTGACCGATTCATTTGCAGTCCAACCTCAAGACTTGCCGCGCTCAGTTCTTGAAGCATTTCTTGTAAGTCATGTGCTGTTTGGGCAAAAAGGACAATGTCATCCGCAAAACGCAAGTTAGTTAGGCGCTTGCCACCGATGTTTATGCCCCTTGTTGCCCAAGATAATGTTGTGAACACCTCCTCGAGGGTGCTTGTAAACAGAATGGGAGAGAGTGGATCACCCTGCTTGACTCCTTTCTGTATGTGAAATGCTGGACCAGTGGACTGGAGTTTTATATTGGCTGTGCTTTGGCGGTAAATGATTTTAATAAGATCAATGTATGTTTTGTGAATTTGTTGGTTTTCTAGTGATTTGAATATTGGAGTGCTGAAGGCTATCAAAAGCCTTTGTGTAGTCCACAAAGGCTATGTAAAGTGGTTTATGAAACTCTGTATACTTTTCAATTATCTGGTTTAGTGTGTGTAGATGATCTGTTGTGGAGAAGCCGGGGCGAAACGCGGCTGGTGTTGGTCTAAAATGCCACTAATGCGGTTTTGCACAACTTTTATAAACGCCTTATACAAATGCGAGATCAGGCTTATTGGTCTATAGTTGCCTATATTTGTTTTGTCTCCCTTTTTGTGTAGGAGGACAATGTTCGAGTGACACATTTGTTTCGGTATTTGGCCAGTTTGCAAAATGGTGTTGAACAGGTTGGTGATATGCGGAAGTAGGGTGGGCGCGCCGATTTTCAATGCCTCGGATGTTACTCCATCTTCTCCCGGACTTCTGTCATATTTCATCGTTTTTAAAACATTATGAACCTCTTTACTTGTTATAAATGGTATGCTATCAGGTTTACTATAGTCTACATTTTCGGTTATCTTAATGTTGTCGGAGTATAGCTTTTTGTAGAAATCTGTACACACTTCCATAATTTTATCGCGGCTGTTGTGTTTGATTTTGTTTGGATCCTGAAGACAGTTAATCCAATGTTTACTTGTGAAAATTCCTTGTTTAGCGGTTCTTAATGAGGTATGTTTCTCAATTGCTGTTTGAATTAAGTATAAGTTTAATAATCTAATATCTTTTCTAATACTACGTTTTACTTTTCTGTCAAATTTATTATACTCTTCAGTGGCTATTTTCATTTTCTCTCGTTGAGAAATAAGTGTCTTTTGAGACACTTATTTCTCGGTGTCTTTTGAGAGTTTTGCTTTATTTTTAACAGTGTTTTGGATAGTCTTGCTGCCTAACTCTATGCCCTTTATTATCACTTTGTACTGATCATTAACGTCTTCTATTTCATTTATTCCCAATATAGAAAATTGGTTTGAGAGTGCAACGTTGAAGTTTTCTGAATTTAAAATAAGGATTTGTTTTGAATGTTGTCTAATTTTATTTCTAAATAATTTGTTTCGGTGGATTTTGAAGTTAAATTTAATTTTTGCGCGGATAGGTCGGTGATCAGAACTATATTTTATTTTATTGATTACGTTGACATCTTTAACTATATGTAAATCCAAAGTAAGCACAAAATCTATCTCGTTACGCGTGTTTCCACCAGGAGATACCCATGTCCACCTTCTTTGTGTTTTTTTCTCATAGAAACTATTAGCAACGCTCATATTCTGTCCTAAAGCAAATTGGATCAGTCTTGTACCTCGCTCATTGCGGTCTCCTAAGCCAAATTGGCCGAGTATGGCGTCGCTATCTGTTGCTTGTCTTATACCTAGTTTTGCATTGAAGTCACCGAAGACAATATTCCATGTACCTCGGTTTTCTTTACAGGCTATGTTAACCAAGTCATAGAAAGATTCAAGATCTTCGATCGAGTGTGCAGAAGTTGGTGCATAGACTTGAACAACTGTCAATATAGTTTTGGGGGTGACTCGAAATCTTAGTATAGCAATTCGTTCGGAATAGCCCTTAAATTCGATAATATTATCCTTCCACTTCTTTGCCACCAGGAACCCCACACCGTGATGTCCACTAGTTTCACCGAAGTTAAAGAATATGTTATCATCACGTTCTTCTGTATGTTCGCCTAGTCTTCTGACGTCTCCTAGACCAACAATGTCCCAATTGATGTTTTGTAGGGCGTTTTCTAGTTCTATCAAGCGCTCGTTTTCCATGAGCGTTCGTACGTTGTAAGTAAGGATGTTGAGTGTATCGGTGTCCTTTATAACGTGAGCCGGGGTCGTTTGACGGTAGGATCTCGCCCGGAGATTCTTAGCTCCCCTGACTCCAGGGTTGGTATGGCGCCCGTCAACGCCAGCACAACCGCTGGAGTCACCGGGCACTTGGGGCCTTGGTTGGTTGTGTCTATTCATGGTTGAGGGGTTTGGACTATGACCCACCACGCTGGTCCAATTGCGGGTTGGTGGGTGGTTTCGCCAGAGCCATGTTCGTTGGTCAGGGTGCACCACGGGCAGGTAAGGTTTGCTTGAGTGCCGAAAGATGTTGTTTGGCACCCCTTATACCCCCCTTATTATATGAATATAGGATTACTTAAAAAAAAATATAGGATTATCCCACCCAAAAAATATTGTACCGTAAAATATTTACCGGCGCGGACCAAACACTGGGGGGGAAATGGGGAGGTTCCCGAACTGTTGGTGCGGCGCCGTCCTGCTCGGTCTCCCGCGAGTCGGTTGTATGGGTCAGCTTCCTTGCGGGATTCTGGGTGGGTCGGCGCTTCACTAGCGGATTGGGGGCCTCGGGGAGGGAAAGGGGAGGCTTCTCCGCGTGTCTCTATGAAATTAGCATAAAGCGCAGTGGATGAAGTCTGGCGGAGGAAAGGAGTTTCCTACTCCGCCGAGAAGGCGGGGCGGTCTGTTTAAGCCACCCACGTGAGGGATCCATCGGGATCAGTGGAGGGCCAAATCCCAATATATGGCTTCGGCGCCTGCCGAGGGGAGTATTGCGTGTGTAAATCCGGACCTGCGCTGCTGCATTTTTATGCTTAGTGCTGCTTTGGGTTTACATGCGCGGTATGGTCGGGGGGAACCCGGCCAATAAGGCGCCACACAGGGGACCTCACCCCTTAAAAAAGGAAAAAAACATGATGGCATCCTCGATAAAACAAATACCTCAGGTGGGTATCAGCGTCTCCGACGCTGTAGAATCCCACAGTGCTACGGCACTCAGCCCCATCGTATCTGAGGGGGGCAAGAAATGCCAAGACGTAAGGAGGTCTTCCCGCGCTCCGGCGCGGAAGATGATTGTTCCGACGGTGGTTGGTGAGGGGTGTTCCCCTTCGACAACCGCTACCGGAGGCTTCTTTAAGAAGCCGGTCACTAGGTCGTCTAGTGTGGCCAGTATTGGCGGTGAGGAGTCGGACTGCTCCAGCATGTCCGTCTGCTCGTTTGCTTCGACGGCGTCGGAGGTATCCCGCACCGCGCGGAAGCGAGGGAGGAAGCCAGAGGATTGCGCCTCGGACCTTCCGGGGTCCAAGCGCGCCACGTTTTTGAAGAAGAGGAACTCGCACGAGGACGATATCTTCGACCCGTCCGTTTCTCCTTCTGAGGAGTTGTGTGCCGTGATTAAAGCCAACCTCGAGACTGTCGAGAAGATCGCCGACAAGTCCAAGAACATGCGGGGTGACTTTATTCACGGCCTGCGGATGTCCGCGAGGAAGGCGCAGGCGGCCTCATTGGTGGTCGTCCAGCGGGCGACTGCTGATGAGAATGTCAAGCGCCTTGAGAGGGAGAATGCTGAGCTGCGTGCGCAGATCGCTGACCTATCTGTAAAGATAGAAAAGCTGACTGAGTGCGTCAGCCAGCAAGTAGGTAGACAGGCGAGTGCTGGGAGCACAGCCGAAGCGGCGGTGTCAACATCTGTCGCTGGTGGGAAGGAATGGGAGGGGAGGTTCATGGAGCGCATAGGCGCTCTCATGGACAGGAAGTTGGCTGAGGCTCTTAAGTCGCAGCAAACACCACCCCAAAGAAGCGCGGCTCCCACAGTACCGCCAGGGCAGGCAGGGAAGACGAAGGCGAAGCGCCAACAGCTGCCAACACCAGTGGTGAGCCCACCAGCGGTGCAGTCGCAGCCCACCGCGAATCAAGTGCCGTTGGCTCCAACGACATCTTGGGTTACGGTGGTCAGGGGTGGAAAGGGGAAGAGGAAAAAGGCTCCCAAGGCAACGAGTGAGTTGCCACTGGCAGTGCCAAGCCCCAAAGCTGGCTCCAAGGCTGCGCCCAAAACCGGCCCTAAGGCCGTGCCTAAGCCTGCCCTCAAGGCGACGCCAATGCGGCTGCCTACCACTGCAGCGATCACTGTGACGGTTCCGGAGGGTTCCGACGTCACATATGCTGCGGTAATGGCGGCCGCAAAAGTACGTATTAGGCTGGCGGACGTTGGGGTGGACACAGTCCGCCCCAAACGAGCATTAACGGGGGGGTTAATTTTAGAGGTGTCGGGCCCGGAATGTGCGCCGAAAGCTGACGCATTGGCAGCTCGCATGCGTGAAGCCCTCGCGGATCTGGGAGTGCGCATTGCGCGCCCGATGAAGATGGCTGAATTGAGGCTCAAAGACCTCGATGAAGCCGTCACACCTCGGGAGGTAGCGGAGGCGGTCGCCAAGGCTGGGGACTGCTCGGCTGATGACGTCAAAGTGGGCGAAGTCCATCGCTCGCCCACTGCCCTGGGCACGGTGTGGGTGCGTTGCCCACTAGCGGCAGTGCGAAGCTTGCCGCGGCAAAGCACGTCGTCATCGGGTGGGTCTCGGCTCGGGTGGATTACCTGACCTCAAGGCCGCTGCAGTGCTTCCGGTGTCTGGAGTACGGGTACGTACGCAGCATGTGTCAGAGCACATTGGACCGCACCAACCTGTGCTACGCGTGTGGCGAACCCGATCATCGGGCGAGCCAATGCACGCGTCCGCGCAAATGTCCACTGTGCTCTGACAAGGGCTGTAAGGCTGACCATAGGATGGGTAGCAAGCAGTGCACCCCTCCTAAGGGTAAGAGGAAGGACAAAAAGCCCTCTCCTCCAGCCCCGACACCGGGAAGCGGAACGGCCTCAACAGTGGCGACCATTCCGGCGGGTCATGGCCCGCCCCAGGAGGCCATGGAGGCCTCGTAATGGATCAAACCATTCGAGTCCTCCAGGGCAATTTGAACCACTGCCGAGGTGCGCAGGATCTTTTCTTGCAAACCCTCGCGCAGTGGTCAATTGCTCTTGCCGTAATAGGGGAGCCCTATCGTGTCCCAGACCATCCACGATGGTTTGGGGACGATGTGGGCTCCGTAGCTATTTACTGGGGTGGTGGCGCAAGTGACCCCCCTTGTGCCCTTATTGAAAAGGGACCGGGTTTCGTGGCCACTGAGTGGGGACGAATAGCCGTTGTAGGCTGCTACATCTCCCCCAACTGTAATCTCGCTGATTACGAGGCGTTCCTGGACGAGGTGGGACACTGCATCCGCAGATGCCTGCCCCGTCCCGTGCTTGTCTTGGGCGACTTCAACGCTCACTCTCGTGCGTGGGGGAGTCCCCGAGACAACCGCAGGGGGGAGATCACGGTTGAATGGGCGGCAGGTAATGACCTCCGACTCTTGAATCGGGGGTCCGTAAGCACATGTGTGCGGTGGCAGGGGGAGTCGATCGTGGATTTATCATGGGCGACTCCTTCTGCCACACACATGGTGTCGGGATTGAGAGTTGCCGAACAGATGGTCACGCTATCCGACCATCGCCACATCGTTTTTGATGTGGCTCTTCGCCCTCCTGGCCGTGTGGCCCGCCGTAGTAGCAGCCCGCCGCGACGATGGGCCCTCAAGCGGCTTAATCGAGACTTTCTCGAAGCTTCAGCCATTGTCGCGGCCTGGCCAGAAGGCCATGCTGAAGAGGATCTGCCCGATTCTGAGAGGGAGGCGGCCTGGTTCCGGGCAACGATGACGTCGATCTGCGACTTATCGATGCCCCGAGCCAGGCCAACCAAGCGTAGGTAGGTGTACTGGTGGTCAGAGGAGATAGCGCGGCTGCGGGAGACATGCCTGCGCTCCAGACGCCTGTACACCAGAGCTAGGAGAAGGCGACGAGCTCCTGCCGAAGTAAAGGATAGAGCCTACGAGGTATACCGAAGCGCTACGACAGCGCTCCAGGCGGCCATCGCCAATGCGAAGGCTCAGTCCTGGAGTGAACTCCTCGAGGGACTGGATAGGGATCCATGGGGGCGCCCGTACAAGATGGTACTAGGTAAGCTGCGCCCATGGGTCCCTCCTTTGACCGAAACTCTGGACCCTGATCTGGTGGGGAGTGTCGTTGACACACTGTTTCCCAGGGTCCAGGACAGTCCCTCTCCCCTCGGGCTATCGTCGGAACCGACCATCTGGTCCGATGATCTGGGGGTGACCGAGGAGGAGTTGGTCTGCGCTGTGAAGCGCCTCAGGGCTCGCAATACAGCACCAGGTCCTGACGGAATACCTGGTCGGGCTTGGGTGCTGGCTCTATCTGTTGGCCTGGGGGACCGGCTGCGACAGCTGTTCGACAGTTGTTTCCGCTGTGGGGTGTTCCCCAAGGGCTAGAAGGAGGCAAAGTTGGTCCTCTTGAAGAAGGACGGCAGGTCCGCGGACTCCCCCTCTGCGTTTCGTCCCATTTGCCTGCTGGATGAGGCCGGCAAGTTGTTCGAAAGAATAATTGCCACTCGCCTATGCACACACCTGTGGCGGGTAGGCCCCGACTTGTCGGATGACCAGTTTGGTTTCCGGCGTGCGCGTTCGACAGTGGACGCGATTCTTCGTGTCCGTACGCTGTCGAACCAGGCGGTGTCCCGGGGTGGGAAGGCGTTGGCGGTGTCCTTGGACATCGTTAACGCATTCAACTCCCTGCCCTGGAGGGCGATCAGGGAGGCGCTCGCGTTTTACGGAGTGCCGCCCTACCTGCAGCGCATAGTCGGCGCCTACTTGCAGCACAGATGTGTGCAGTACGTGGGAAGGGATGGTACCTTGCATGAGAGGGATGTCAGTTGCGGGGTTCCGCAGGGTTCTGTATTGGGCCCGCTTCTGTGGAACCTCGCATACGACGCGGTCTTACGTGTCGATCTCCCCGTCGGCGTACACGTCGTCTGCTACGCGGATGACACTCTTGTGTTAGCCAACGGGGACTCCTTCGACGGGACCAAGGAGCTCGCCGAGCTTGGAGTGGCTTGTGTCGTGAACAAGGTCCACGAGCTGGGTCTGTGGACAGCGCCGCACAAGACCGAGGCGCTGTGGTTCCACAAGTTCCCTAGGGGAAGGGAACCACCCAGCTTGTCGGTTCGTGTGGGTGACGTTGACATCCAAGTGGGGCGGTACCTGAAGTACCTGGGCCTCATCCTGGATAGTCGCTGGGGTTTCGAGGAACACTTCAGTCGTTCCGTCCCCCGGATCCAGAAGGTAGTGGGTGCTCAGCACAGACTGCTGCCTAATCTCGGGGGACCTAGGGAGGGAGTTCGCCGCCTCTACGCCGGAGTCGTGCGGTCGATGGCACTCTACGGAGTGCCCGTCTGGAGGGAGCGACTGGCGTTCCGACGCAGCAGGACTATATTCTATAGCCTGCAGCGTATTGTCGCCATCCGGATCGCACGAGGATATCGGACGATATCTTTCGAGGCAGCAACTCTCCTGGCGCGGTTCCCGCCCTTCGACATCTTGGCGGAGATGGACGCACGTGTGTACGTGCGCCTCCACCGGGATGACGGGAGCGGAGTCGCGCCGGCTGAAGTGCGGGTGCAAGAGCGCCGACGTGCGCTCGGGATGTGACGCGAGCGGCTCGAGGAGCCGTGGAACATGCGCCAACGCGCCGTCGGTGCGATTGTGCCGAGCTTCGAAGCTTGGCTGGGGAGGGAAATGGGTAACGTCACCTATCGACTTACTCAGGTACTCACCGGGCACGAGTGCTTTGGTGAATACCTGAATAGGATCGGACGCGAACCGACACCGCAATGCCACCATTGTGGGAGGGATCGGGATTCCGCCCAGCACACGCTTGAGGAATGCTCGGCGTGGTACGAGGAGCGGCGGACCCTGATCGCCAGGATCGGGCAGGACCTCTCTCTACCAGGCGTATTAGAATCTATGCTGGTAGATGAGATGGCGTGGAAGGCGGTGGCCTCTTTCTGTGAGACCGTTATGGTTCGGAAAGAGGCCGCCGAGCGAGATCGCGAGAGGGCTGATCCCGCTCGGAGAAGGAGGCGACGGCGAGGCGGCAGTGGCCGCCCCGCGGCGCCTGCCCCATAAGGGGCTTTTGTGTGGTATCCCCTGCCAGGCAGGGAAACTTTCGGGTCCGTGGGTGGTCGGAGTGAGGGCTTCGGCCGTCCGTTAAGCGGGCCCCGGGAGGGCGACGGCAATGTGCTGCTGTGAACACCGTGGTGTTCGGGGGTGGCTAGATAGCCTCCCCCTGGACGTGCAAAGGCACAGCGTGAGGTGGGCACCGGTGCGTTCCCTTGGAGATCCCGGAGCCCCCCAACATGCGTCGAGGATGGCCACCGGGGGGGGTTTTAGTGAGTACATGAGTCCGTGAACCTCACATAACCCTACTGTACCCTCTATGCAGTAGGGTATCTGGTTGCAGATTTCCCCCTCGTCAAAAAAAAAAAAAAAAAAAGATTAGGTTAGGTTAGGTTAGGTTAGTGATGGAATAATTTTGGTGTGACTAAATGAGCTAAAAATGAGGGGGGTTGCTGAGATATTGGGTTTCAAGAGGGGTAAAAATAAACAAAATGGGTTTATCCGGTCAAATGACACGTCTAAATCGAAGTTGTATGTATGTATGTTTGTTTGTCCGAGGATAACTTTCGAAGCGTTTATCCGATCATCGTGAAATTTGGTATATCGGTAGGTAATGATGGTACAATTTTGGTGTGACTCAATTATCTAAAAATGTGGGGGGGGGGGGTTGAGATATTGGGGTTCAAGAGTAAAAAAAAATGAAAATGAGACTATTCGGTCCAGTAAGACGTCAAATGAAAGGTCTTCATTAGTACATTTCGACCCCATTTTTACTTTTAGTAAAAAATTTTAAGTTTTTGAGTTATTAGCCATAATAAAAACAGAACTTTGACAAAATTCACAGGGTACAACAGTGACCCCACAGTGCTGGAATTTGATATGCTAAAGCTACACGCTGAAGTGACACAAATACAGGAAAAAGTCTGCTGCAGTTCCTACTCCAAAAAATAATGCCGAAAATACATGAACTTCCGATACCTGTAATTCGAATGAAACTGTAGGTCAGGTTATTTGGTCTTGCATTTTGTGGCACTATTTTATTATTCAAAGATTAAGGCCGGCTTGCGCAACGATCCCTATGTTTAACCGTGAACTATTTTTGGCTGACGCAATAAGTTTAAAGAAATAAATATTATGACATTCCCTTGTCAATACATCTATGAAAATCTAATGTATGTTCACAAAAATATTAATTTGTTTAAGAAAAATAGCGATAATCATAATTTTGATACTAGAAATAAAGATTAACTCGCTATTGCCACTTGTAGACTCCATAAAGTTAGTAAATCGTTTAAAGGGCAAGGTGTGCGCTTTTATAACAAACTTCCAAGGGATGTACAAAAATTGACAATTAAAAAATTTAAAAACGTAATTAAACAAAATCTTTATAAAAGAGCCTACTATAAAATATCGGATTATTTAGATGATAGAGAAGCTTGGGATTGAAATTGCTCCAACTCGTTCAAAATGTTACAATTTAGACGTAATTTATTGTCTGTATTATGTATTGTAAAAGGATCATTAAAAAAACAACCTGCCTTGTTTCTTGCCTTTCTTTCCTGGCTTGGTCGCGAAGGAACAGGCAGTAAAATTGACGTTTCAAAGTGATCCTTGTGATTTTAATGAATAAAAATATTTGACTTTGACTTTGAGTCGCTCTAAGATTGATTTTTTATGTTTTGGGAGACCACTTGGTATTTAGTGTTGTGTAAAATAAATGTTTCTATATCTGTTTGTTTTCTATTTTTAAATTGATGACTAAATTCATTAAAATTGTTAAAATCTCTCGACTAAGGTAAATTCAAGAATGAGCGAAATCAGTTGTAAGATTTTGGCACTACCGTCGATCGTCTGAAGCCGCATGATTTTTCACAAAGCAAATAAATGGTTACAATTTAATTTGTACTATCTGATTGACATTTTTCATTTAGGTACTAACGTGTTATCCAGATAGTCGTCAAGCAACGAGCTCCGATCCCAACTAGATAACACTTGGGAAATTGCATGGTTTTCTGTCCAGCGGTTTATGTGAATTTTTTAAACGCCAATTTTTTTACATATAGGAAAGTAAGATTTTATATCACTAAGGTGCCAAACAAGTACACGGCCCACATGTTAGCGTGGCCTATGGACGTTTGTAACACCAAATGCTTTACAAAGGAGGATCTATGTTAGTTCTACATACCATAGCAAATTTAAAAATGAAAATGGTTCCTAAAATAATGAAATATCGAATAAACTGTAAAGTGCAGTACAGCACGCCTATCTATTGAAATATTTAACACATACATTGCCTTCCTGTTGCAAATTTGAGTAACACCATGTGAAAGCAATAAATGTATTGAGTAGTTTTCGATGCACATTGTAACAACAAAATGTATAATTTTCATGTTAGGTCATTTTCAGTACAAACAGCCATAGATCCGAGATATCTATTAGCGATAAGACCACCCATTGTACTTAATCAATTTGTAAAAAAGCTTCCGTATTTATTTTGTTATCTTGTTACTCTAAAGAGTTATCTTAACTAAGCAAATCAAAGACATCCCTACTTAAATCTTAAAACGCCCTATTTCATGTCAAAGTCTGTTTTAAATAAATCGAAAACATCGTCTACATCGAAAATAAAACTCATATGTTCTGTTGATACAGCATCTACGCTTTTCTATTACAAGGTTGTATTTATCTAGCTTGCAATGTTTGTATGTTAGTTAGTTGGTTTAGATCAAATCTTGCGAGCTGAATTAGAACCGCTTTATCTTATCCTACGGATTTGAAATTTGACATGTTGGTTCAGTATTAATGACAATGCATTTTGATGGTAAGCATGACCTGATTCTACACCGTGGATTGGCTCCAGGCGAAAGAACCACTCAACGGTCAACAGCACAGATCCAAAATTTTGTTATAATTTTGTGTATAAAGTTAGTAAATTGTTTAAAGGGCAAGGTGTACGTTTTTATGACAAACTCCCAAGGGACTTACTAAAATTGACAATTAATAAATTTAAAAACGTAATTAAACTAAATCTTTATAAAAAAGCCTACTATAAAATATCGGGTTATTTAGATGATAGAGAAGCTTGGGATTGAAATGGCTCCAACTGGTTCAAAATGTTACAATTTAGACGTAATTTATTCTTTGTATTGTTATGTATTGTTACGAGCTGATGGTTCGGGATAAAATAATGGGAATCGGTTTAACCAAAATAACACGTTTATTCAACACGATAACGATGAATACACGAACTTGGTCACACGTAATCACAACACACTAATTCACACCACTGTTGCACCACTTAAAGTCACCGAAATGATCGCACGTATAGCTTAATCCAGACTGACTCGCGAGCAACTACTGTTCACGCGAGGCCCTTCTCCACGTCAGTCCTCCAGGGCCTTGCTGAGACTCACTCACTCACTGAGACTCAGACTGACTCACTCAGACTAACTGAGACTGACCGTCCGGCCATCTCTCCGGCCTATTTATATCGCACACATTTCGATTGTTCGAGAACGATGTCGATCCTTCCAGGAAAGGGTCGGTCCCTCGACACAATGGCCACTCCCCATTCTGCGAAACCACAAACAATAGCAACAATAACACAGCAAGACAAAAGCGTTCGAGAAGGTTCGATTATTACTCATTGTTTAACAGCCTCGGCGTAACAGTATTCTAAAAATATCATTAAAAAAACCACCAGCCTTGTTTCTTGCTTTCTCTCCTGGCTTGGTCGCGAAGGAACAGACAGTAAAATTGACGTTTCAAAGTGATCCTTGTGATTTTAATGTATGAAAATATTTGACTTTGACTTTGTCTACGCATTTAATTATGATAGCCCGTTCTAAGTTCTTACATGACATGGCATTTTGGCACATTGGGTTGGCTTCCAAGAAGGAACTCCTCAGCGGTCAACAGCACAGACACAAAATTTCGTGTCCCGATTAAATTTGGAATACCTACGTATGTAACTTTGATGACAATGCAATAATATGGTACCATGGAGGTGGTCTCATGATGGAATCGATGCTAGACAAAGAAACTTCTGAATATATTGTAGTTGGCTCATTTGAATCTGCTTGCAGTTCTGATTATGTATTTTATAAAAGCTTGTTTTAAAAAAGTACTTTTTCCCCAAAAATCTTATTGAATTTCATCATCATCATCATCAGCCCACATTAGTCCACTGCTGGACATAGGCCTCTCCCAAAACGCGCCACTGAGCCCAGTCTTCGGCTCTTCTCATCCAGTTTCTGTCCGCCACCTTTCTTATGTCATCGCTCCACCTAGCCGGGGGGCGCCCCACACTACGTTTTCCGAGACGCGGTCTCCACTCAAGAACTCGTTTACCCCAACGGTTGTCGGTTCTCCGGCATATATGGCCCGCCCACTGCCACTTCAGTTTGCTAATCCGCTGAGCTATGTCGGTGACCTTGGTTCTCTGTCGGATAATCTCGTTACGGATTTTATCCTTCAGAGAAACTCCAAGCATATTGAATTTACTCTCATCTTATTTCATCCATCCCTTCGCAAGGCGTACAAATCCACGTGAAGCCAGGATAAGTCACCTAGTTTATCTATAAACTGACATAGGTAAATACAGTCATCAATCAGTGTACCCCGATTTGAACAAGATAGTACAAATAGGAACACACGCCTAGGAAATTGCCTGTTTCTCGTTTATATTTGCAACCTAACCCCACGAATATACTCTTCCGGGATCTTCCGTTAACTCAGTTTAATATATTTACTTAGCTGTAGTTGTTTTGGGGATTATTGTATTACGATCTATCAATGAGGCGTTTTCACGGCCATCTTTTTACAACTGCTGATAGAAGGCGTCGCTTAATATAAGCTGTCAAATTGTTATTATCAATTGCCGTGTCAATCTTAATTTCGGGGAAAAAATATTTTATGTTCGCAATCGCTTGGAAGGATTAAGAATAAAAAAGAAACCATTTGTGTTTTAACAACTATAAATACATAAAGTAATTACTAGCGTATTACACAACGGTTAACTGGAAGATAATGCTTTCTAGCCTTAAGTTCGCATACCTATGTACAGATTGATTTATTTGGTGACATAAAGAATTTTAATTCATTCATTCATTCAAGGGTTCCGTTTTTATGATTTTGTTCAGGAAATATAAAACGTGTTGCAGAAAGTCTACTCTAAAAATGACCGCCCCTCCACTTCATTACTGTACGCAACACATGACATCACTATCATCATCATTCTCAGTCCGTGTCGACCTGTTGCTGGCCTCTCTTCGTTTATTCAATTTTTTCCGATCCTGTGATAGACCACGTATCACTCACGTTCATATTGATGACGTCGACCCATCTCGCTTGTGGACAATACACTCGCCTCAACACCACAGCAAGATAATTCAAAATGAGCCTGTGATTTAGATAGTATTTTTCAAACTTTCGCGATCTGTGTACTTAAACTCTGATAAAAACGGGTTGTTTTATTTGTTATCCCGATGTTTCGACTCTATTGCACCAGCCATGGTCACGGGTGGACTGGAGTACTTGGAGCTACCGTCGAGAAGTAATGGCAGCTGCAGCAACTACCCTCACTTATTTTATTTTATTTTATTTATTTGAGACACAAACAATTATGCCTAAATATTACTAGACTTAATATTTATTACAAGATGTGTTACTGCAGGCATGTCCAACACCGTTGTCTACAGATTACATTAGACAAATGGTGGGCATGAGTGTATACAATATTAAATACATATAAAAAATATAAGTATATAAATGAACCTATATTATGCAGGCAAGCAAGTGCCTAGGTACCTACCTACCTACACAATACAGGTTCATATTTAGTAATGAGTAACTTAGTCACTATTAATTTAAATTGAAATTAGACAATCAGACAGGACTGTCTGATTGATTGCTTTCTTAAACAAGGCGGGTGAGTTTGCAAAAAAATCAATTTCCACTTGGTCTTCAGAATTAGAAATACCTTCGTTTATATTACGACACACTACACTAACCGTATCTACGCACTGAGACGACCGATCATGACGCGCACACCTAATTATATGTTCATAGCTCCATTCTTCAGATATAGTAATTTTACTAGGTAGTGCCTTGTCCTACAAGGTAGCATCGCACGTTTTTTAGATCGATTACATCGATATAAGTCGATTCAATTTAATCGATACCAACAAGTGTCACGTCACTACAGCTCGTCTAACTTCTCATTCTTTTTCCGTGCGAGGTAGTAAACGCACGCGTCAACAAGCTCATCCAAGTTCCGTTATAGATATTAAAAGTGAATTTTGTGAAAATGTCTAAACGGAAAAATGAAGACCAGTTAATCCAACAGTATCAAGCAAAAATTAAAAAGCTTGAAAAACAATAGGCTGGTCGACGCCAACGAATTGTTATTTCTTTTTATTCAGAATCAGATTCGGAAAATGAAGGTAAGTTTACACGTTACTTCGTGTTCATATCAGTATTTCATACCAAATTTTACACTCGTTATTACACCATCTATAAGTCTGCCGGGCGGTTAACTGCGGGTTATACACGAAGGCTAGACATGATGCGATAAAAACCTGGAGGTTGACCGAGGGTCATACACGAAGGTCATTCTAAATATGCATAATTAAATTATGCTAATAATGAATTTTCCAAATAATTTTGTCATTAATTATTTGTTGGCAAAACTTTTTTGCAACTACCCGCAAAGTGTTATTTGATATTTTTATCAAAGGTTATTTCTTTCGGTTTAGAAATCGAAACCCCATTAAATAACGAGTTGACGGGGACCAATTTGATGATTGATGGTGGCCTAGCGACCACGGAAAAGTCACCTGATGAAACGATAATCGATTCATTGCTGACGGAAAATCCATCTTCCCTCGAAGCTGTACCTGAAGTGTCAGAGATAAATCCTGAAATGCGCCTTGCGTTAGGAGACCCAGCTGAAGAACTTCCAGCTTATGGTGAAAATATTCATACAGATATAGAAACCCGTTGGTTTCATATACTACGTAAAGGGTTGATAAAAGATGTGAAGGAGAAATTATTAAAAGAACATAGTGTTCCGGGCAACTGCAGGCTTTTAAAAGCCCTAAGCTTGAATCCCGAAATCGCTGCAGTGATTGCTGAAATAGTTCACTCTAGAGACAAAAAGTTAAAGACAAAACAGGGCCAGTTAGGCATAGAAATTACTGCCATATTTAAAGCAATGTATTTGTTGCTTGGTGATGGAATGAAAGTCAAAGTTATCAAACTTCTCTCGGAGGGTGGTAACATTTTGGCAGATCTGCATTTTACAGAAAGCCAAACATGATCTAAGCTTATAACGCCATGTCAAACATGTGTAAATAAGTCGTTTTTGAACATCATACATGATGAAGAACCGAAAAAATAAAATCTGCAAAGGTCATTGAAAAACAAGGTCTACAGATAAAACGAAATGCACCATCGTTGCTACTAAGTTTTCAGTTCAGCCACATACACCAGCGAGACGGCAGGTGGGAAACTGGACAGCCCATCCTCGGTACTTCACGTCGGCGAACAGGGGGGGCGAGGTGGTTATACTGCGAGCCGGTTCGCACAGAGTTCAACCTACAGGAGGTATTAAACTCAAGCGCCACCGCCACCGCCTCCGCCAGCGCCCGTGTCACAGCCCAAACAGGCCACGACCCGTCAACGTGTACCGACACGACAATAGCAGCAACCCAGGTACATGCGGGAAGGTTACACTATTTTTATAATTGCTGGCTAGATATAACTAAAAACAAGTTTGTATTAGATTGTGTATTGAATGGTTATCGTATCCCGATAACTAGTAAAATATATCAGTCCTATATACCATCTAATAATACATACATCTATAGATAAAAATGAAATGTAGGTATATAAGGCTGGTTATATATAATTTATTAGATCTAAGCGCTATAGCAATCTGCAAGAATGAAGAATCGCAATACGTAACACCAATATTTTTAACGCCTAAGCCTAACGGTAAAGATAGGGTTATTTTAAACTTAAAATCATTTAACAAATTTGTGCGGAAATAGCACTTCAAAATGGAGGATTACAAGACTGCCTGTAACCTATTACCAGCAAATGGTTTTGTCTTGTTAGTACCTATTCATTTAGAAGATAAAAAAATTTGTGGTTTCAGTTCGAGGATAGTACCGGACAAAATATATTTTACGAATATAATGCTATGTGCTATGGCTAATCTAGCGCACCTAGAACATTACTAAAATAATGAAAGAAGTTTTTTCTTATTTAAGAAGGCAAGGCTTTAGTTCAGTCTCATATCTCGACGATACCCTTTGCTTAGGAAACAGCTATGAAAAATGCCTTCAGAATATCAAAGAAACTGTTAAACTTCTCGAATGTTTAGGATTTGTAATTAACTACGAAAAAATTTAACTATGTTAAAGCCCAAAACAAAAATTCAAGTTTCTAGGTTTTGAATTTAATACAGTGGATATGTCTATATCTTTACCTGCCGACAAACGTAATACCATATTAGGTACAACTGACTCATAAATATTTAAAATTACCACGATGCACCCTTCGAGAATTTTCACAGTTTATCGGCATACTGACTGCTGCTTGCCCAGCTGTACGATACGGCTGGTTATATACCAAGATTTTTGAAAGGGAAAAATGTCTTGCTCTTCAAAACTACGCCAATTACGACGCAAAGATAAATCTGTCTCGAGTAATATTACCAGATTCATATTGATGGGAAGCTAATATTTTAGTGAGTAAGAAAACAATAGTTCCTACAACATACGCTCTAGAATTTTTTACAGATGCCTCAAGGCCTGGTTGGGGAGCCGTCTGTAATAGTATGCGGGCAAATAGACAATGAAAGGAAAATGAACTGAAGTTCCACATTAATCTTTGGAACTTCAGGCTGCCTTCTTAGGTCTAAAATGCTTTGATCAAAATAAGTTTGATTGCGCTATATTGATACGTATCGATAACACGACAACCATCAGCTACATCAATAGAATGGGGGACATACAGTTTCTTCGTTTAAATGATCTAGCTAGATCCATTTGGCAGTAGTGCGAGTAGCGCAAAATGTGGATGTTCGCATCTTATATTAAAACGAAATAATATAGAAGCAGATGAGGAATCGAGAAGTGTTAATCCTGATACTGAATTGGCACTCTGCTCAAATGCTTTCTACTCTATGGTTGACCAGTTTGGTTAACCTGACATAGGCCTCTTTGCATCTCGAACCAACGCCAAATATGACATTTACGTTTCATGGGAGCCTGATCCCGATGCCATCACAGTAGATGCTTTTATCTTTTCATGGCATCCATATTATTTCTATTGTTTTCCACCAATATCAATGATTTTTCAATGCCTACACAAGATTGTTACCGAACAATCAACGGGAATCATTGTATTTCCCTATTGGCCTTCACAGGCATGGTTCCCTCTGCTAACCCGGTTGTTAGTGTCAGAGGTTATATTCTTTAACGATGCGTTACGGCCTCGTTACAGTGTCCATCTACCCGAGAGATAACTCTGAGAGCCACGACTGTCTCAGGCAAGCGATCACACGCCGAACAAGCATTAGATCAGATGATTGCTTCTCTATCGGCGAGTACTTTAAAGCAGTACAACACTGCTTATAAGTTATGGTGGAGTTACTGCCGTAATAATAATACTGATTATTTGAAAGCTCCAATAACGACTGTTATTTCGTTCTAGAAAGAACAATTTCAAAAGGAGCTTCATAGGGTTCTTTAAACTGTCATCGCTCAGCCCTCTCGTTGTTAATAGGTAACAAAATAGGTGCTAATGAACAAATTTCACGCCTGCTCAAAAGAGCTTATAAATAGAAGCCGAGTATACCTAAATATAGTTTCATATGGAACCCTCAAATAGTACTTGTCGACATTTGCGATTGGTGCCCCAATGATAGTTTGTCCCTCGATCAAATTACTAAAAAGTTAGCAATGCTGCTTGCATTATCAACGAGTCACCGCGTACAAACCCTTTCAGTCATAAAATTGACAGATATGGTGTTTTCTGACAGTCAAATAGTAATTAATATCTCAGATCTCATTAAAATATCAATTGCAGGTCGCGAGCAGCCTACTTTGATTCTACCTTATTTTATCGATAAACCCAGTATTTGTCTAGCAAAATGTTAAATGATTATTTGTCAATTAAAAATATGAATCAGTCAAAGAATCGAAATGAAATCAGTTACATGTTTGTAACTCATAAACGTCCACATAAGCGTGCCACCGCACAATCCATCAGTCGATGAATAAAGGATGTGTTAGCGGCGAGTGGCATCGACTTGGCGACATTTAGCGCGCACAGCACGCGGCACGCCGCCACCTCGAGCGCGCACGCAGCCGGCCTCTCCGTTGATGCTATCCGCAAGGCAGCCGGCTGGACAGCGAATTCACAAACCTTTGCAACCGTCCAATTGTATGAGAAAGCTTTGTATTATTGATTATTAAATAACTTAACGGACATTTTAATGTACCACTGTAATTAATTATTTAAGTATTATACTTAAATTTATACTCAACTTAATAAAAGTTAAAGTTATATGTATTTAGTTACATGTTTCATTTGCATTAAACCTGATCATAGTCATGTAGGTCCTTACCAAAAACTTTTACTGGTAGGTAGGTCTCTAAACATCTACCTAGTAAAATTACTATATCTGAAGAATGGAGCTATGAACATATAATAGATGATTAAACGAACTTCACAAGTGAAATTCTATCACTATTATATGAATAGCTCCATTCGAAGATATAGGAACCCGCCCTCCGCAACCCTATAAAATTTTTGGATACTTAAACTCTAAAAAGAATGAGAAGTTAGACAGCTGTAGTGACGTGACACTTGTTGGTATCGATTAAATTGAATCGACTTATATCGATGTAATCGATCTAAAAAACGTGCGATGCTACCTTGTAGGACAAGGCACTACCTAGTAAAATTACTATATCTTCGAATGGAGCTATTCATATAATAGTGATAGAATTTCACTTGTGAAGTTCGTTTAATCATCTATAATCAGTTCTAGAACGCTGAGAGTCACTAGCCGCCTGCCCGATTGAAATTTGGAAATTTCTTGTATTCAATCGCTTCACGAACCATTCTCTTGTAATAATGGCGTTCACTAGAGAGAACCTTAGGACCATGAAGTGCAATCCAATGATTCGGTCGCGAGTCTACCAGATGCTCTGCTATCGCTGACTAGACCTGTTGCAACACAGTCGAAACGTCGGGATAAAAAAAAAGGTATATACGCGATATATACCCGTTTAAATCAGTAATTCCATTTAGATTTGACGTAATGAATTGGAGGGGCGTTCATTTTTAGAGTAGACGGTCTACTAGCGTGGTCGGAGTACACCTTCGAAACACGAAAACACCTTTACCTAGTCAGTTAATCACCCAGTAATATAGCACTTCGCCGGGAGCCTTTAGAACAGCTACCATCATTTATCATAATTAAAATTTATTATTACGCCTTTCGGAGCGCGTTATTAATTATTATTTAATTATGATTTAGAGTGGGTATTGTATTGTTTTGTACTGATTCGAGTACACTGCTTCACTGAAATTATGAATTAACAAGTATCGTTTAACCTTGCTATGTACCTGTACTACCTGGATATAGAACAAGCATAATATGGCTTACCTGATGTTCAATCGTAACCATCGCCTATAACAAAGTATTGCCTCGTAGGCTACGCACCTTAGAAACGTGCCATATGATGCTAATGCATCCATCAACTTGAGGCAGCCACGTGCCTTCAACCATACCCTTCAAATCGAAAAAAAAAATGTTGCTTGGCGGCGGAAATATATTAGATATGGTGATAGTACTTCTCCAGGCGAGCTCTTTCTAAACTCTACTACTCTTAAAACCTTACCTATTTTGTTCCTTCTACTATTAACAAGGTGATAGATGTTTATCCGGACCACTATAATCTCGGAGCCTTAAAGTGCAGAATTCAAGTAAACAGGTTCTTGTCAGGCAAGCATGTTCCTTCTTTGACCACACCATCACTTACCATCAGGTGAAGAAGCGCCTGACTATAACGAATAAAAAAAAATGCTTTGGATGTTTGTAGCACCATATGACGACTTCCGTGGCGCAGTCGGCGAACAGACGGCTGAGACACAGGAGGTAGGGGGTTCGATTCTCGCCGTGGATCAAATGTTTGTATGATCTACAGGTATTTGTTCCGGGTCTGCTTGTTTTTCTATATAATATATTATAAGTATGTATTTACAAAAAGAAAGTATATAAGTATTCTATCAGTTATCTGGTTCCCATATTACAAGCTCTTCTTAGTTTGGGGCTAGATAGTGCTGTTTGAAATGTCCAGTAATGTTTATTTATTTATATCAACTGTAAAGGATGTTTCAGAATATGAAGCACATGTCAGTATCTTAGACCATCACATACCATGGTGAGATTGTGGTGAAACAAAGATATTTCGTGCTACGTTTGCACTACCAAGAACCGAAACAAAAATTTGCAAAAAAAAGTACATTTAATTATTTATTGTGATTTTAATAAAAAAATACCGATCATCCCGCAGAATCTAATCCGCTCACAAGCGTTATAGAAAGCTCTCCTTGCCGACCAATAATAATTGTTTTATTATACAATTTAATTATACGCTAAAGGATAATAATAATAATTGTTTTATTATTGTATTATCTTGTCAGTAATAAGTTCAGTTCAAACTTGGTTTTATAAATGGTTTATTATTTAATGAATTATATGGAATTAGATAAACCTCACCACAGAGCTCGGTTAGTCATAACTAAATACCAACGGGTATACGTTGCACTAGGATGAAACTGGTAAAACCAAAAACAAGTTTCTATAAACAGAAGCCCAAACTATATAGACAACAGTAAGCTACCGTATTCAGTATAATAGGTACAGTATTTATTGCAACGTCGTTTAATCGCACTAATTGAGATCGATGGTGCAAACTGGGCGATCAGTCACAATAAACATTGATGGAACTAATTTAAATTAATTAAATCAATTAGGGATACCAACCATTCCGCATCAAACGTTTCAGTTATTTTAATATAAATTAGTACTTATTGCTGTACATATGATTGAAAATCGTATATATTTATAAATAATTTTATTGTTTGTATGTTTGTAGGGAAGCAGCTGATGGAGAAGAGTCACGAGTACAACCGACCCCTTTGCATGGCTTTTATCGATTACGAAAAGGCCTTTGACAGTGTTGAGCATTGGGCCGTGTTGAACTCTCTCCATCGCTGCAACATTGACGCCCGGTATGTGGATCTGCTTCGGGAGATATATAGCTCAGCTACCATGCAAGTGAGGCTACACAACTTAACAAACCCCATATCGATCAAAAGGGGGGTGCGACAGGGAGACACAATTTCACCCAAGCTTTTTACGGCTGTCTTAGAAGACGTCGTAAAAACGCTTTCTTGGGACCAATGTGGTATAAATATTAATGGTGTCTTCCTGTCGCATTTGCGGTTCGCTGATGATCTTGTTCTGTTTGCCGAGACGATGGACGACCTGCAGGCCATGTTGAATGAGCTTTATACTGCATCTTTCAGAGTGGGCCTCAAGATGAATATGGGCAAGACGAAGGTTATGTCGAGTATTTCTGGAGGTTCGGTCCCAAACGTCGTTGTTGGAAGCGAGAAACTAGAAATAGTCGACTCGTACGTTTATCTTGGCCATGTTTTATCTTTTGGCAAAGAGTATCAAATAAAGGAAGTCACCAGGCGTGTTCAACTTGGATGGGCAGCTTTCGGCAAACTAGATGATATATTAAAATCCACGCATATTCCACAATGTCTTAAAACACGTCTCTATAACCAATGTGTCCTGCCAACTATGACTTATGGTGCCGAGACATGGAGGCTCACGAAGGAGGCTGTGCACAAAATAAGTGTAGCACAGAGAGCCATGGAGCGCGCCATGCTCGGCATCACACTCTTAGATCGAGTTCCCAATACCGAAATTCGCAAGCAAACTAAAGTACAAGACGTCAGCAAGCGAATATTGGGGCTCAAGTGGAGTTGGGCAGGACACTTGGCCAGACGTAGTGACGATAGGTGGACTAAGGCACTAACAGAGTGGAGGCCGAGAACTGGCCATCGAAATAGGGGACGTCCACCAGCGAGATGGGTCGACGACATCCATAAGACCGTGGGTTGTACGTGGTTCAGACTGGCACAGGATCGGGAAGAGTGGCAGAAACAAGGAGAGGCCTATGCCCAGCAGTGGGTCGACACGGGCTGAGAATGATGATGATGATGATGATGTTTGTAGGGACTAATTTCAGAAAGTACCAAAACGATTCTGATAAATATTTCACCGATAGATAGCTACACTATCCCTAAGTGCTATTTTTGTTTTGATAATTATTTCACATATTTATTTCATAACTCAGGTTGTAGAGGTCCTACCCAGGCTTCATTGATAGACTCGGTGCAAAAGTGGACTGTATTTATTTTTCTTCTTAGTTGCTAGTTTACAAGGTATAAATCGCGTTCTTGAATGATCACAAATTTCTGCTTGAAAACGGTCTATCTTTATACAAAACTACTCCTCGCCCTAGCCATGGTGCGGGGATCGTAATTCACGCTTTCACAAATCATGTTATACAATTCTTAATACATCGAAGTTTCCAGCAAAGTTAGACGGGGACTTACATGTAGCTATCTCACTCTTTTGACCTTTACAAGTTTAAACTGTTACAATCTTAGCTACCTGTTAAGATTTGAATCTGATTCGATCTTATAACTACCTAATACATTTCAAATCTAGATTCGATCCTTCCCCGTCTTTGATCGTCCTTTACAGTCTCCCCCCGGCGCAGATCCTCGCAGCCTTCTTATTCAATCGGGAGGACGATCAACCTTCTCACTGGCCTCCGGAAAATGCCTCCCCGCGTCCGCACCTCAGCGCTCCGAACTACTCCGTCCGGACCCGTAATCACGCGCTCGATCTGGCCCCGCGGCCATACGTTCCGAGGTAGCAAACCGTCCGCGATTATGACGACGTCCCCTTCTTTGATGTTCTCTTGCTGTCTTCTGACGTCGCCTCGCGGCGCCAACGTAGGCAAGTACTCGTCGATCCAGCGCTTCCAAAAGGAGTTTGCCAGAGCTTGTGCGGCACGCCACGTCCTTCTGTCGGCTACGTCGCAGTCTCCCACATATGGCAAACCTACTGCCGTCCCCAATAAAAAGTGGTTCGGCGTTAAAGCTTCCTTTTCCTCTGGGTCCACGGGTACATGCGTTAAAGGCCGCGAGTTCACGGTGTGCTCGATTTCTGTCATTAGCGTATTCAATACCTCTTCTCGCGGGGCACGTTCATTTAAGGTGATGGCTATGGCTCTCTTCACCGTTTTTATCATTCGCTCCCAGGCTCCCCCCTGGTTTGGTGCACCAGGGTCGATGTACCGCCACTCGATCCGCTGTTTGAGTGCGTACTCTTTTAGGCCTGGGAGCCATTCTTCGTACGCCTTTCTTAGTTCCACTTCCGATCCGTGGAAGTTCGTTCCATTGTCTGACACGATTGTACGAGGAGTCCCCCGTCGGGCAGCCATTCGCCTGATAGCCATAATAGCCGAGTCGGTGCTGAGACTCGCTATAAGCTCCACGTGTATAGCTCTCGTTACCAGACACGTAAAGAGCATACCCCATCGCTTCTCACGGCGCCGCCCGATCGCCACCCACATAGGGCCGAAACAATCGATGCCGCAGTTAGTGAACGGCCTCGTGTTCATCTCTAGGCGCATCCTCGGCAGGTCACCCTTTACTGGCTTCTTTGGGTTCGCTCTCCTTATCTTACACAGCGTACAATCGTTCAGAACCGTTCTGACCGCCGGACGCAACCGCAGTATCCAAAATCGCTGGCGCAGATTATTCACGATCTGTTCTCTGCCCGCGTGCTTATTCTCCTCATGTTCCCGCCTGATCAGTAGACGTGATAAGCGGTGCGCTCCGTCCAGAATAGGTGGATCCTTCATGCGATCCGGTACTGTAGCGGCGTTGATCCTACCGCTCAGCCTTATGATTTCCATATACATGTGCATTGGCCGCTAGCTCTTTTGGTGCATGCGCTCGGTTCTCTGGGTTAATACTATCCAGTAAGCCTTCACGGTTTGCGCTCCAGCTTGCAAGTTCAAAACCCGCTTGTTGATGCACCTCTTGCACTTGTGCTATAGCTCTGGCGGCTATCTCTTCCGTTTCAAAGCTGTCCACCCAGTCGTCCATGTAGTGGTTCCGAGTTATAGCGTCAAACGCTAGCGGGTGTGTCCGCTCGTGATCTTTCGCGTTCCTGTTCCTGACGCTATGAGCCAGAAATGGAGAACTTCTCGCTCCGAATATCATGGACTTCATCGTGTACTTCTGCGGTGGATCGGTTCGGTTGTCGCCGCGCCATAGAAAGTGTTGGGCTGTACGGTCCTCTTGTCTTATGGTCACCCTCAGGAACATGTCCCGAATGTTCGCAGTGACCGCGATCGGCTTCGTTCTGAAGCGAAACAAGACGCCATGTAATGTCTGTAGTAGATCTGGTCCGTCCAGCAGCGCGTCGTTGAGATATGTTCCATTAGCGCGCGCGGCTGCATCGAAAACCATTCTAAACTTCCCCGGCTTGTTGGGTTTTGTCACCGCGAAGTGAGGGAGAAACCAGAGACGTTCGTTCTGACTCTGTTCCTCCTCGCTTTTTTCTGCATATCCCTTTTCTAACAGCTTCTCCACTTGCGCGGTGTATGCACTTCTAAACTCCGGCGATCTGTCCATCTTACGTTCGATCCCATGTAAGCGTCGTATGGCCATGTCGTAGCTGGGCGGCATCTTCACCTCATCGCTGGCCCAAGGTAGTCCCACTTCAAAACGACCGTTCACTCGTCTCGCTGTTCTGTCGAAAATGCTTTGAGCCCGCTCATCCTTTGCGTTTGGCTTTCTTTTAATTGAAACGCCCAAAGCATCTATCTCAAAGTGTGCTTTCACGAGCTTGCTTAATTCCTCGTCTTGGTCGCTCAAAGTATGTCCGTTCTGGACACCTTGGCACGTATGGACGTGTAGTACCGTCTCCTGCTGTCTTATTGTGCTCCTGGGGATTGATCCATGGATAACCCATCCCAGCTGCGTTAGTGATGCAGCTGGCTGGGTTCTCTTCCCTGTCAGAAGCTTCCTCGTCACAATAAGATGCCAGTTGTCGGCCCCGATGAGTATGCGTGGCTTCGCTGACGCATAGCACACGGCTTCTGGACGGAGTTTCCTTAAGTGCGCGTATTTTAACACATCGGTACTGACGAGTTGATTTCCTAAGGTCAGGTTCTTCACAGTGCGCGCTGTGATCCGATGTGCGTCCGACTTGTGTCCTCGGATCACGATATCCACTACCCGGCTCTCGGGTTCCCTCTGACTAGTCGTAGCCCCCACGATGTTCAAGGCTTTTGTCGGGCCTTCCGTTCCGATCATCGCGGCGATCTCTTCATCGATCAGAGTTATCGTTGATCCTTCGTCCAGTAACGCATACGTATTCATTTCCATGCCGTTACTGCCCTTAATCACGACTGGACACACCTTCAGTAGGACTTGATTCCTTGCTGTTACATGCGCAGATGCAGTGATGGCTGATTCTTCGGTCTGGCCCTGCTCACTGGCACCCTCGTTCCTTATTTTCGGCGCATGTAACAGTGCGTGATGCGGACGTGTGCATTCACCTACTCCGCATCGCTTGCTCTTGCACATAAAGCGTCTATGCTTGCTGTTCAGACAGCGAAAACATATGCCTGTCTCTTTGGCCCATCCCCATCTCTTGTCTACTGGCATCGCCGCAAGCTTTTTACACTCGACGGTTCTATGGTTGCCCCCGCAGCAACGGCACTCGTTCTTGTCCGTTACTGCGTTCTTACTCGTTGAGGCTTCCTTCTCCGATGCCGCGTTCTGTGTAGCGTACACCGACCCACGATTTCGTTCGTTCACCCTGGGTCGCTGCTCTGTAGGTCGGGCCTTTGAGGTGCTCTGCGAAGGCGTAGCTGTATACGCGTATCGCATTGCGCGATCTGCCTCTCTCATCAGGAACTGGGACAGCGTCAATATTTCTGGTTCATTTCGGCTGCCAAATTCCTCTGCATAGTCGCACCATTTTGATCGAATGTGCGGTGTCAACTTCTCGGCTACCTGTCGCGCAAACATCGGGTTCTGCAGGTAGCCGCGTTGGTCCATACAAGAGATGGCGGTTACTACGTTCTGTAGTTTGATGGCGAAAGCGTTTAATTCGCCTGCGGTCGCGCCCAGTCGCGGTAGCTTCTTAATCTCTTCTAACGCGTTGTCTATAATCATCTCTGGGCGACCGTAGCACTGTTCCAAAGTCTTCATTATAACTGCCGGTTCGGTTGCAGTGTATAACAAAGCCGACACTGCTTGACGGGCTTCGCCTTTCAGGCATGTTCTAAGCCTCGCTAGATTCTCAGCCGATGAGATCTTGTGGATGGTCGTCGATTCCTTCATGGCTGCCTTGAACGGTAGCCAATCCCCCGCAGCACCTCCGAATACAGGTAGGTCGTACGTCTGTCTCGGAGGTGGTCTACGGTGAGCCATCTTCTCTATGGCTTCCGTTAACCGATCAATCCCTCTGTCTCGCGTTCGGTCCGGCGTGAGTGATCTGTCTCGCAGTTGTTCTGGCTCCCCCCGTTTATGATGGCGTTGGAGCCAGTCCTCTATTCTGTGTTCTGTGTCTAGGGCTCCGTTCCGTGCACCCGTGCCCTGGATGCTTTCTTGTTCATCTTCTTCCCGTATTGTAGCGACTTCGGCAATCAACCTCTTCCTTATAAGTTCCGCTTGAATATGGAGCTCTTGCCTCTTAATCTCGGCAAGTCGTTCTTCAGCTTCAAATTCAATTTGCCGTATCCTTGCCATCGCGCTGGCGCTGGAGCGTTGCGAGTGGACGGACGGGGCACGCCGGCGTTCGGGCTCGGCGTGTGCGGTCACTCGCGGTGCTACCTCGGTCGCGGGCGCGGGCGCGGTCGTCTCTGACGCTACGCGAGCGGAGGAGGGTCCCGCTTCGGCGGGTCGCGGCTCAACGGGAGCATTCGGAAGCGCGGGTTCGGACGGGGACGCGGGGTAGTCTTCGTAGACGCGAAGTGCAGCCTTCTTCCCCCTCGTCACTGGTGGGCTCCTGGTGGTCATCTTCTTCAGCACTTGATGCCCCTACCTACCTAGCGGTCCCTAACACTAACACTAAAACCGCCCTAAGGCGTTTACCCGCTATTCCGACCGTTTGGCACCGTTAGGTGGCCGGAATAAACGGGCCGTGGACCAGCCACGTGAGGGGGTGGGGGGTCTTCACTCTTCGGGTGACGTCCTCGTTCGGTTGTCTTCAACGGACGCGGGCTTATCTTCAGGCACCCCGTGCCCTTGCGCCGGTTTTGACAACGTCGCACGTCGCACCGTTGGGTGATCTTCAGGCACCCCGTGCCCTTGCGCCGGTCTTGACAACGATGCTCGTCGCACCGTTGGGTGATCTTCAAGCCCGCGCCGTCTCTTCAGTGGTTATACGATGTAACTGTTTCTTGACACCCAGTGGAGCGGGTCTTGCCGGCTCCGCAGGAACAACTGGGCCGGTCGTCGCAGGAACGGCTTATCCGGGTCGGAGGACCAAAACTTTGTAGAGGTCCTACCCAGGCTTCATTGATAGACTCGGTGCAAAAGTGGACTGTATTTATTTTTCTTCTTAGTTGCTAGTTTACAAGGTATAAATCGCGTTCTTGAATGATCACAAATTTCTGCTTGAAAACGGTCTATCTTTATACAAAACTACTCCTCGCCCTAGCCATGGTGCGGGGATCGTAATTCACGCTTTCACAAATCATGTTATACAATTCTTAATACATCGAAGTTTCCAGCAAAGTTAGACGGGGACTTACATGTAGCTATCTCACTCTTTTGACCTTTACAAGTTTAAACTGTTACAATCTTAGCTACCTGTTAACATTTGAATCTGATTCGATCTTATAACTACCTAATACATTTCAAATCTAGATTCGATCCTTCCCCGTCTTTGATCGTCCTTTACACAGGTTTTAGAGGCCCTTTACAAATGCATAACCGGAGCTGAAGTCAACAAATAAGAGGCCTTTATGTTTGACGTTTTGTGACCGATTCCTGTCGAGTTCCTGTGGCTGATTTTACGTAATTAGGCGTTAAAAATTGGTCAACTATTTAAAAATTTACCCTCTAAAGATACGACTAGATAATACCCAGCACAAAAACCCTTTTCCCTTTCACTTCAGCAAAGTGAGAACTTGAACAAAACCGAACCCGCTGCTAAGATAAAACCAAAACAGAACACGGATTCTCGATTAGCAACGACATAAAATGTAAATGAAGTAGAAGTATCGCATTTCGAACTTAAAAATCCTTGGGCACAGAAAAGCACACGTAAACAGTATCGCTACTATTCTACCCATTCAATTCAATTGATATATTTCTCAGATATCTCATCCATTTTGTTAGTAAACAATAATAAAATCTTAGAAGACAGGTAATTGTAATTAAATAATCTACTAAAATAACATAAAATTAACCATTCGAAATAATGAAACAAATAATAATTCTGAATTTGAATTCATAAAAACAAACAAATACATAATTGACGACCTCCGTGTTGCAGTGGGCTGAGACGCAGGAGGTAGCGGATTCGATTCCCACCGCGAAAATTAAGCGCCCTGGCTATTGTTTTTAATATCGGCAAGTAGCAAGGCATAAAATATGTCTACTTTTTAAACCTATTTAGAGAGTTCATAGAAGATTATCTAAGTAAAATATTAAGTTGTTATTTTACATAATATCCTATAATATTAAACGCACGATTGACTGATTGTACTTGATGTTTTTAGACATACAGTACGTTTCACACAAAAATGAAATGGGATGAGTCGCAGTATGGAAATAATAAAATTTTAGCAATACTGCGACTCGGACCAAATGGGCCGTAAGACCATGGTACGAGTCGCAGCGCTCGATAGTTTTCGTAACTATTTGTAAGCAAAATGGCGACCGCTAAATATGTCAATCTTTAAAGTTGGTAACACTGCACCTGTACTACCGTACTGTGTCGAGTACCTAACACCTGACTGTATTTTGTAATTTGTATTTTAAATAAAAATGGTTATAATACTGTATTTTATATTTAAAATACACGACTTAAAAATATTTTGTACCTATTTCGTATTTTAAATACGTGTGAGATAGTATTTTGTAATTAGTATTTTAATCAACGTAAAGCATGTGTTTTGCCCAGCTCTGGTTACACTCTATTTAATACATTTGCATGCTTGCGAAGCAAAGACATGTGCTTCTCACTTAAACTTAACAACTTAACACTACAATGTATTCTACCGTGTTTTAGCAAATAAATTGATTTCATTTCCGATGCGTGCATTATGCTTAAAAAGGAGTAAAAAGTTGTCTCTTTACATATTTGTTTGTATATCTCTAAGTTCGAAAAAAATAAATCTTCTTTCATACTTATATTATGGTTTGTTTGTGGTATCGTAGCTCCCAAACTCTTGAAATACCAGACAAAATACTCGAAATTATTATCAATAGCATCATTTCAATTATGAAAAGTGTCGTATAATTTTTCATAATAACTGGTCATTACTGGGTATATCTGAGTTGTTTTACTGCTAATAACCGCTATAATACTGTGCTCTGAGCGTGTCAAGGAATATTACCATACAAAGGCGCGTTTTGCGCACTTTTCCAGCGAACAACATAAATCTCGCTGGATGACAGCCCTCCAGGTGCCCGCTTTCGACTCTGAATACAAATGATAATGAACACTGAGGATCTTATAAAGGGACCTGTATCAGCAAACTGGCAATTTTAGACAAGGAACCACGATAATTCACTATTTTTATAAGGAATTTATGCTAGCTTCCGCCCACGACTTCGCACGCGTGTTTTGTCATTAAAAAATAAATATATTTAAAGTAAGTATATTAAGTAAGCTTAGGTCTTAATCCTGGTCAACTTTTTACCAAATTTCATAGAAATCGGTTCAGCCGTTACGACGTGAAAGTGTACCAAAGAAACAAACTTATTTTCGCATTACATCATACTATCACACTAATACGTACTAAATCACTTCGTAATGGCTGCTGAAGCCATTTTGATAAAATTTGGTATATATTTAGAATATGACCTGAATTAAAACATAGGCTACTTTTTATTGACATGCCAGCTTGCGAAGTCGTGGGCGCAAGCTAGCTTAAAATAAAAATTAAATACTTTTTTTGGTTTGTAACTTTCTATGAAGTACCAAAATGCACGAAGAAAGTAATGTTACAACTCCAAAATACGAATGAATTATCAAATGTTTTGACTCAAATCATTTTATGACTCACTATGACAAGATTTTTGTGACATCATCGTTTCATTGCATTAGTTTTGTCTCCAGATGAAATTCAATGATTTTTTATTTTTTCTTTATTTGTTAATTTGCTTCTGTCACAACCATTATTTGCGTTAACCAATGGAAAATGAAAAAAAATGATATCTCGAATGTTAAAAACTTCGGGAACTCAAAAAAAAACTATTTAACCTAAACATTCTCTTTTAAAGTAGGTAAGTATCAATGGTCTGTCAAAGTCAATTGACAATTAACTCATTTGCTTGCGTTTAGGGGAAGGTTTTTGGTACAGGCCCGGTTGAGCGCACTGGTTTTACCAAACGCTGAGTTTTATTGCACATCGATTGTAAGCCTGAGTACATAGATAGATAATACTTTATATACTTCATACAATTAAAATAAACATTATTTAAATAAATTATTAAAATTAGCTGCCTATCGCTAAGTAGCGATCTCTACCAGACAACTTTTACAGAACACCAACTCCGTAAAGATTAAGGCACATCGTAATTGCATCAATCAGTACACTATAAGTATTCTCTAACCTATGTTTGTCTAGTCGTTCATAAAATAAGTTTTCTCCGGTTCCTATAGTGTTAATTAGCCCTTCAAAAAGGTTTAATAATGCCCAAAGTGACGACTCTGGTTTGGTGGACAAGTAACGAAATGAAACGCAAGAAATTAGAAGACGTTAGATTCCCGATATAGCACAAAATATTTGCATGATCTGTACACGTTTATTTCTAGTCCGGAAGTTGTGGTACTCGCATTTTGATACTGATACCTACGAAACAGGTCTATACTAGTTCTATACTAGTTCAGAACTATATACTTAAATAGAGTGTTACGCCATTTACGATATTGAATGAATAGCGCTAATAAGCAGAATTGTTTTTTCAAACAGTATTATTAAAAAAAACGTCTCAATAATTTATATCCTATATACGACTTTTGGGAGTTATTCAATTATACCATATTCAGTTTTCATCAATACGTTACATTCCATTTTTTCTAACAAACCAGCTCGATTTAAGCTCCCAGTGCGTATAATAAACGCTGTGTTTGCTCCTGTTTTCGGAAAACGAAAATGTATCCTAATGAAGTGGCACGCGACGAATGCAGATGAGTTCGCGCGCCGAATAACAGATAATTTACAATTTTGTTTCAATATTTTTGTAACATTTAAATATATTGCAAGAGGGATAAAATGCTAAAATAGAAATGTTGAATCTAAAAAGATTGGCGAAACTCGACCAAAGCTATATAGTAAACCGTTGAAGGCTGCTCAAGGAAATTTATGGAGAGGGCATATGTTCAGCAGTGGATGTTCTATCGCTGATATGTTGATGATGAAGAAGACTAACATTCATAGCGTAACACATACTTACCGTGGGCAGTCTACATGGTTGCCAATTCCACAATTTATCTTTTTAGTAACAAAGTTTCATATTACCTATCATTATTTCCTATCAAACGATACAATAGCCCATAAAGAAATTGTATGAGGAATAAACAGAGGAAAAGGCAAATCCAGTCGGACAGGTGCAAAGAGTCCTAGCAACCTGACCTCTATTCACTAGAACAGAAGGCTCATTATTGCATCGGCGAGTAAAGCAGTTTCAGAGGAAGGTAAATAAGCCGCTTTTGATTTGTGGCAACGAATAAGACAGTATTGTTTATGGTTTCCTGAAGAAAAGAATAATGTTGAGTTTGTTGAGCGGACGAGACCTTAGAGTAATAGATTAAGCTATAGAGAATCTAACAATATAATTTTAAAAAGTAGGTACTTTTTTCGGCCCTACGGAAAAAATATTTTTATTTTTATACTTTTAGCGCGTTTGGAAAAAAATATGAGAGTAAAATTTTCAAGTAGTATAAATCGAAGTATAACTTCTTACGTGCGTAGGTACATAAGTACCTACACTTTTTTTTTCTAAATGGAGATGGTGCAATCAAATGTCCCACCTGATGATAAGTAGTAACCGTTACCTTAGGAATGCGATAGCCTTACTATCCACTGCCCTGCGTCCATCACCTTGAAGTATACCTACGGACAAAAAATACACAAAATACTTACATTTTATCTCATTTTCCATTATACCTTTAAAAACATAGTGAAATGAAAGCCATGGAAGTCTTTCGAAGCCAGATTCAGTCATGTCTCTAAATTACATAACAGAAGTTGATTTGTGTTACAAGCCTTGACTTAGGGGCAAGCCGATATTATTTGTATCATTACATTAATTTAAAATCTTAAAATTAATGATAATAACATTAATTTTAAGACTTAGTACGAACTTTTACGTAGCCTAGGAAACACTCATCATATTTTCTATAGAAATCGATTCGAATTAGTTGTTCATACCAGTGTTCAATGCTTATTTCTTCACATTATTACTTACACAGCTTTATTATTATTACTCGGAGTTTGAAACCGGCCAGCGCTTAAGTTTCAAAGAGGATTTTTCTGCAGACCACCTGGTCGTTATATTTATTTGAAATAAGAAGGAGAGTAGTCATTTTCTACAAAAAGTCGCCTGTAGTTTTGTCGTTACTTCAAGAACTGGGTTAACGGTAGCGAATCGAGTTTCAATCGAATTAAAAACTAGCGCACATTTAGTATTAAGCTATCGAGAGATGTTCGCAAATAAAAAACTTTTAAACTCGTTTAATTCAAATAAAAAATACTCCGGCTAGATTCTATTCGTCGAATACCTAAAAAAACACTTGTTTAACGAACTTAAACTTGCAGAAATATTATATAAGTAATCCAATTTTTTCTTTTGAACGCATTTTTAACTGACAGATTTGTTCCTTTAAAAGTAACAGACCCTGGGTTATATTCTATTGGTTTAAAAACACTTTGCTTACTTCTAACTTTCTTGCCTTCTTTTATTTCTCAATTGTCATCTTCTGGCTGAACTCTATATTTAATCTATCTCTGCTTTTGCCTTACTAGCCATAAGCAAATTAAAAATGGGGGCCCGTTTAGTGGACAGCCAGTCACCACCTGCATCAATCATTCTTAATATTTCAGAATTCGCAGGTGTCTAATCTACCAACTGTCTCACCTCCATCTTACAATAATCATAGTGAATTCTATGAAGTTTAAACAGGCCTCTTACTCGTCAGCTTCGGCCCCGTTATACCTATGTAAAGGTTAGGTCTAAAACCTTAGATATTATGCTTTCAAAAACTTGCTTGGAAAGTTTATTAGCATTATTTTGACAACCTTTTTTGATAAAAATCGTAATTGCTGTACTGGCCAAATACATGCGAGCAGTGGCCGGCAAAAGTTGTATGAAAATCCATATCTGTCGTGTAATTTAGAAATGGAATGATCTTTTACTCCGAAACATGGCAACCAAGGAGGTAACTTATCAAAGGTTATTTAGGTTATTTAAATTTCGAACTGGCTTGCAAATAGAAAGCTGTTTATTAAAAAAAAAAACAAATTGACACTTTAACGCAGGAAAAATTATTGTTGTTCGTTGTTCGTCATTGATTTTGAAAAGTAATTGTATTTTTTATTTTATTTTATAATTTTTGCGCATTATTTGAGAAAGTACTATACAAGCTTTGGCCACAACTAGGCATTGATGGGCATGAGTATCAATGCCTCTTTTGCTGGCCACTGCAGTAATGTACTAATATCTTCGTTTTCCCCTCCCCATGCATTTGCAAAATAAACAATATTTCCCGCAAAACACACAGTTTTACAGCGGAAAATAGAGGCAGATCCGGCTTACGTCAAAAACACATCACGAGATAAGAAATGCAAAGCCTCTTACAAATACGGGGGTGTTATCTTCGCTCAATTTGAAGGGCGTTATTCGGCACAGATCTGATAATAGTACTAATAGGCAGATGCTTCACTGGATAATAATTTATATAATTCCGTTGCTAAATTTCTTAGTGAACAAAGATGGGAATAGCTCCCAGGATAAAAATGCATAGCAATTAATGCCCTCCTCTCTCGAAGATAGAAATAAAATACTACAACAAAATACACATAAAAGTTATCCCCCAATCCGGTTGGTCACCGTGGGAGACCAAAATGACCAAAACCTTTCAAAGATAAAAAATCAATGGAAATATATAAACACTCAACTAAAAAAAGCACCAAAAAAACAACACAACTAAAAGAAGAAATGAAAGGTCTTTGAAGGCCTTCACCTCTCGCAGGGTTCTTGCAAATCAAATAATATTTATGTGATATAAGCACTTGTACTACAAACATTATTAATTAAGTACAAATAACATATTCCAATAATACAATTAACTAAACACAAACATTAAAATCAAATAACTTACATTGTACCTACTTTGTAATGAAATAAGATTACAAAAATATATATACAAGAAAAAACTAATGTAAACTAAATAGTACAAATACCTGAATGTATACATATTATTTATAAGCAAAAACGAATGGCAAAATAAAAATGTAATATAATATACCTAAAATATCATATTTTATACTAACACCTACTAAATAAACTAACTATTAAAATTTTCTAAATAAATATAGTATAAAATATGATTAAAATACTATTATTATAAATTTAAAATACGAATCAAAATAATATTGTATAATTTAAAATTAAATGCTAATTAAGTGAATAACTTTTTTTACATGTACATATAAAAATAACTTAAAATAATTATTGTAAATATTGTAAGAAATAAAAGGCTTTTTTATTTTTATTTATTTATTATAATTCCGTAAAAAAACATTTTTTTTATGCATAACAGAGATGGAACAAGCTTATGGCTCACCTGATGTCCACTACTAACATCGTCGGCTGTCTTTGACTGGGCCGACACTAATCTCGTCAAATTCAATGCCTCTAAAACGCAAGCAAGTCTCTTCTCAGCGAAAAAGTATCAGTTTCTCCAAGTTCCCATTTTCCGAGATGTACCGGTAGCTGTAAAAGGTCACCTCGAGCTTCTAGGGGTTTCGCTCACGTCTACTCTCAACTTTAGCTCATACATCGAGTCTAAGGCTAAAATAGATGCCATTTAGCTGAGCATCCTCAACTAGGTCAGGAGATACTTCACACCAGGACAGCTTCTTAGTCTTTACAAAGCACAAGTCCGGTCTGGTATGAAGTATGCTGCCACCATTAGGATGGTTTGGCCAAATACCAGCTTGCTACCTTAGACTCGATAGAACGTAGGGCTTTTAGGCTTATAGGTGAGCAACATATGGCGGAGAACAAGACCCAAAGTCTCGAACACCGCCGTAAAGTTGCAAGCCTATCGAAACATACAGAGTATATTTTGGAGAATGTGCCCAGGATCTATACTATCTGATCCCGCCATCTTCCTTCCATCAAAGGACAAGCAGGCGCACGGCTCCGTACCATCAGTACCTAGTTGATATACCACGCATTCGCACACCTTGCCGTCGTCTGTTTTTCATAAAGGATACAATCAGGTCCTCTATTAGGATAAGAGTGATCAGGTTTCTTCTAGATCTTCGTGCTTCATCTTAGACCACATCATCACTTACATTCAAGTGAGGTGGTGGTCAAACGAAGATCTATCCAGTTAAAAAAAAAGTAGATTGTGCCTCGTAGATCAACGTACCCTAAGAACGTGCCTTACGATACACTGCCCTGCGTCCATCAAATTGAGACATACGGCTGTAAAGGCTCATTGTGCCTGTAATTTCACCGGTACCCAGACCTGTCAAACTGAATTACAGAAATGCTGCTTGGCGGCAAAAATAGGTATGTTGGTATTACTTTCTCGGGCGAGACCTTCACAAAGAACTCTGCTGCAATAGTAATCATCATCATCATCATCTGTAGACTTGACCCACTCCAGGCCTCACCAAGTTTGTGCCATCCGCCACGATCCTGCGTTAGTCTCAGCCATTGACAGCCCACGACTCAACAGTTATATTATCAAGTAATTACCAAAAGAACGATCTGAAGATAACTAACCGCTCCAGATCACTACCAGGTGGAAGTGTCCCAAAGCTCGCTGAATTGCAATGCGTTGACCTAGTTATGCGCCAGCTCTCGGATCACTCGTTACTTCGACCAGACGACCTAGAAACAAGTTCAGGCAAGATGTCGTATGAAAAAAATTCAAAGATATCATGGTTTTTTTTACCCGTGTTACCAGAGAATTTTACTTAGAAAACTTTCGTGATTGATTTCAATCACTATTATAAATACGGGATTTATCACGTACAGTCTTTTCGGTGTTTCGACCGACAATGTTATAAATCCCGAAAACTACTAACGTAGTTATATTCTGAAAGTTTAGTGTTCGTACAAATTTATGAAAATTAAATATTTCAATTCTCCTTTCAATCAATATCTGCAAGAAAATGAAGAATTATGAAAAGACGAATCTAATACGAAAGCTTTAAAGCTCATTTTACATTGAAGGTCGATTGAAGTGACGCTGTTAGCGTTAGTACCTAATGCAATAATATCGCGGAAGGGAGCAATTTCAAAGGATATGGTGTGAGTTATGACACCGGATTACTCTAAACTTTGAATTTAGTTGCCGGTTTGAGATAAGAGAAGTTGCAGACTGCTCAGCCGCTCTTATTAGTATTTCATTTAATTAGGTTCAGAGATCAGAGAATTAACATTTAATTTTAAATTTTAACTATATGTACTTAGTTTATGTAACATAATGAGTTTTCAGTGATTTTTGATATCAGCTTTTATTAATAACTTATTATTGTTCTAGCTTTGACCAATATTTCATAAATAAATAAATATTTCTGGACATTTCACACAGCGCTATCTAGCCCCAAACTAAGCAGAGCTTGTACTATGGGAAACAGATAACTGATAGAATACTTATATACTTTTTTTGTAAATACATATATAGAAAAACAACCAGACCCGGAACAAATATCTGTAGATCATGCAAACATTTGTTCCGCGGCGGGAATCGAACCTACTACCTCCTGAGTCTCAGCCGGCTATTCGCCCACTGCGCCACGGAGGTTGTCGAAATTTTCATTAATGAAACATTCCCTTTTCGAAACGAAGTCACTGACATAGCGCAGAGGACCATTCGAAACAATGCAGTTGGGGCAGAAAGGTTCTCGAGTTCAGACCATGCACTGGAAAGCGCAGCGTAGAATGCCCCCTACTAGATGGAAAGACGATCTGATAAGGATTGCTAGACCCTTGGGTCGGCTGCAGACCTTGACCTGTAAGCAATTGCTAAAAAACTTATTGATCGAGACATCTTTAAATCAACTTGGGCAAATCGGCGTTGTATGTATGTTTGTTTGTCCGAGGATAACTTTCAAAGTGTTGATCTTATACATAGGTAGGTAGTGATGGCACAATTTTGGTGTGACTAAATAAGTTAAACATGTTCGGGGTTGTTGAGATATTGGGGTTTAAGAGGGGTAAAAAAAATGAAAATGGGACTAAACTAAAACTAAATAACTAAATGAAAACTAAACTTTGACAAAATTCGCAAGGTATACCAGTGACCCCACAGTGCTGTAATTTGGTTTGCGTGTAGCTTTAGTAATATAAATATGTATAGGCAAAAGTCTGAAATCCAGAATAACTGCAATTTGTACCCCAAAAAATTACCACATAATATTAACTCCCGATACCTGTAATTTGAATGAAACCGTAGGTCAAGTTAGATGGTTAATTATTTTGTGGCATTATTTTGATAAACAAAGGTTACGAATAATATTTTTGTGTTTTTATGATACACTCGCGAGATCTCAGTTCGGGGCAAACCACTAGTGTTATCATAATATTTGATACATACTAGTGCGTGGTGCATAGCGCTGAGCCGTATTCTAATTTGTGGACTCTCCCAACCTAGACTAAGTACGTAGCGACTATATTATATTTTCTATATTTTAGTTTTTATATCTCGACCTCTGTGGCGCAGTGGGCGAATAGCCGGCTGAGACGCAGGAGGTAGCGGGTTCGATTCCCGCTGCGGAACAAATGTTTGCATAATCTACAGATATTTGTTCCGGGTCTGGATGTTTTCCTATGTATTTACAAAAAAAAATGTATATAAGTATTCTATCAGTTATCTGGTTCCCATAGTACAAGCTCTGCTTAGTTTGGGGCTAGATAGCGCTGTGTGAAATGTCCAGTAATATTTAGTTATTTATTTATTATTTATATTATCTACCGTGCTATCTTTATTACTCGTATATACTGTGTACGTCTTTGTGTTGTTATGTCTGCAAATAAATGTGTTTTCTTTCTTTATATCATGTGAAGATGATGATGATAATAAAGAAATGTCGTTCCTGTTACAAAGGAACGGCGATGGCGGCGCAAACGATGCCGCAATGAATCACCCGTCTAATTGCAGTACAAAATCACCCTTTTCAAACCATGTCACGCCTGTACCTACCCCTATTCTATCATCTGTACACGACAGGCATTGAATCTTGATGAACTATGCATATATTCTAACTATGCTTTTAACGAAGCGTTGGGCGTTACATCTTGGCCGTAACACAGCGAGCGTTGCATGCGTTATGAGTTAGTTGCTTTGGTGACGGAGATTTAAACCGCCTGAAGACCTTCAGATATGGTCTAAAACCCAAATCATCATCATCATCAACTTTTACTAGAACTTTTCATAAATCTTGTCATCCGTCTTCGGGTCTTACTGATCGAATACTTATATACTAAAAACATTTTTCGAAATCCACTCATTTTATCATTTAAATGAATACATGATCTGTGCATTATCTCATCTGCATGAGTGAGTGGTATCTACTGTAACCACATGTTTTTTCCAATGTTCTGCCTAGTTTAAATTAGTTTATTTATATTTATTTCTAATATTAACTGACATTTGTAACATATTTTTAACATACCAATAATGCAAATAAGATGGTCAATATTATCTTTTTAATAATAATCTTTTTGTAAATATATTTGATCGAGCGATGCGAGATCTCTAAATCAACTTGGGCAAATCGGCGTTTTATGTTGTATGTATGTATGTATGTTTGTCTTTCTGAGGATAACTTTCGAAGCGTTTATTCGATAATCGTGGAATTTGTTATATAGGTAGGTAGTGATGGCACAATTTTGGTGTTACTAAATGAGCTAAAAATATGGGGGGGGGGGGGGGTTGTTGAGATATGAGGTTTATGAAAGGTTTTTGTGAGTACATTCAAATATTACAAACTAGCTGAACGCCCGCGACTTCGTACGCGTTACACTACTAAATGTGTAGGTAACCTAGAAATAAAGCCAAACTCGCTTTTGCAACTTGACTTGACACCCCAGTTTTATCCCATGTGAACTGATTTATGGGATTAAAAGTAGCATATGTTAATCCAGGTTATAATCAATGTACATACTAAATTTCATTTAATTCGGTGCAGCCGTTACGACGTGATTGAGTTAAAAAAAACATCCTTACCATTTCAAATTTCGAACTCTACGTCCCTATGAGGTGTCTTAAAAGTGCATAACCTCTTCAAGCTTAGGAGCTTTAAATGAGGTACTAATATACTACGGTGACTTTTGAGACATTTCTATTTGAAAGAGTATTTCCTTATGTTTTTATGTGAGTTCAACCTTTTTTGAATAAAATCGGATTAATATCGGACGTACAACCTCCAAGTTTTAGGTCTCTATGATCAGCGATTTGGGTTGAGCGTTGATCTGTCAATCAGTCATTCAGGACAAAGCATTTTATTTGTATAGATAATACTTTTTTGTTTTATGGGAGACTCGTGAAATCTCAGTTCGGGGCGAAAAACTAGTTAAAGTTACAGAAGGTTAAAATTAAAAATTAAAAGACCCCCTCTTTTTGCGTTGTGGTTAAGACTGACATAGCTAAGAACCAACCCTGCTAAACTAGCTATACATTAAAGACCGTGTCCGAATAGATCAATCCGTTTGGGAGCTACGATGCCACAGACGGACATTAAGCGTCAAATTTATAGTACCTCTCTTTTTGCGTCAGAGGTTAAAAATATCCCGAAACGGAACAAATATCTCAAGAAAATGCAAACATTAAATCCGCAAACTCTTACGTCTCAGTCGTAATACGCGTAATTTACACAATATTACATTCCAAACTAAACTTAAAACGCAATACCAAACCTCAACCTAAAACCAACAAGATACAAGTTCCATCTTGGTCGAAGTTTGCATTTGACCTCAGGCCGTTGTGACTATTTTCTAATCTGTGCGCTATGAATAATGTTCGATCGCATGGAACAGCTTCCGGCCAGTGTGTCTAGCCCCTTATATCTGACTTGACACAATATTAAACAGTACAACCAGTGTCTTTGCTTATGTGTTACACAAGGTAATTTTTTACTATAGCAACATACAACGTCTTACAGCCAAGCAACTGTCAAATTTGAAACGGCTATGTACTCCAGAACATGTCCTTTTCAGTCCAGTCCATCCACAAGTAGCCTGGAAAAGTTCCCTAGATCACCTAGTAGAGTCAGAACTATGTACAATGAGCGACATAAGTTGACGACATGGCATAACGACTTCTGGTCTATCGGGACCGATATCTAACTAAGAATTATATGGCCACGAGTGCTTAAGGAAAGTTTATTTCTAAAGTAGCTTCTGACCCTGAATTCGTACACGTTTTACGTACACGTAAAAAGTTGCCTACGTCTCAATCCAGGTCATATTCTATCCATATACTAAATTTTACTATAATCAGTTCAGCTGTTACGACGTGAAAGCGTTACAAACATACAATCTCACTTTCGTAATTATAATATTAGTATTAATATGAATATAGTGTAATAATCATAATCTAGCTTTACTTAACAGTTTGTAGTTTCTCTTCTGGTTAGATCCAATATATTGTGCTCTGCCCCAGCGCGCCGGCGAACTTTGATCGCTAGCAATTTTAAAACTTGTATCGTTTGTGACGTTACAATTTCTTTTTCAAGATGCGTCCGGTATTTTTTTTAATTTGGTGTCAAGTTGTGGCAGTTTCAAGTTTCTCTAGTTTAATTTTGCTTCCATAAGTAGAATTGCCTAAACTTTTATAGGGATAGTTTCAAGGATTTCTAGAATTTTACTTTTCGTGAAAACTTTCGTGATTTATTTCAACGATTACTATCAATACGGGATTTATCACGTACCGTTTTATCGGTGTTTCGACCGAAAGTGTTTTGGTTCGTAATCAGGGTGATTTCAAGAATTATCTAGAAGTAGTATTGTGAGTGAGAGACCACGCACTGGAAAGCGCTGCATAGAACGGCCCTACACTAGATGGAAAAACAACCTGATAAAGGCTGCTAGGAGCCGTTGGAACATTGTCGCAACGAAATCCAACTGCTATCACGTCACTGTCGTTGGTCAGAACTTCTCTTGCGGCTTGCACACGTGAGATAGGTACCTATGCACTGTAGGTGTGAAAGGAGCGGCATGACCAACGACATCGACGCGACGCAATTGCGTACTTAATTACATATTACGTACATAATTAAGTGACATACCCTCGAATACTTGGTTTTAGACCTGGGTACTCAAAGGTTTTAGGGCATGTGGGTTCCTCACGATGTTTTCCTTCGCCTAAAGAGTAAATATAGATTGTTATAAATTTGATGCCTATGTCTGTGTGTCTGTCTGTATGTGGTATCGTTGTTACCAAACGGATGGTTAGAAAGTCAGTTTAACTGGGTGTAAGTTAGATCAGGTCAGCCGATCCGAAGATTATTAGCAGTATTCCATATTGGTGAATGTATATTGTACTAGTGGTTCGCCCCGAACTGAGATCTCGCGAGTCTCCCATATAAACAAAAAATATTATTTGTAATCTTTGACTATCAAAATAGTGCCTCAAAATGAGTAACCAAATGACTTGACCTACAGTTTCATTCAAATTACAGGTAACGGGAGTTCATGTTAATTGGTTATCCTTTTTTGTGGAAGAAATTGCAGTTATTCTGGATTTTAGACTTTTCTCTATATTTGTGTCACTAAAGCTACTCGCATACCAAATTTCAGCACTGTGGGGCACTGGTGTACCCTGTAAATTTTGTCAAAGTTTAGTTTTATTTATGGCTAATAACTTAGAAACTGCAAAGTTTAAACTAAAAATAAAAACGGGGTCGAAATATACTCACAAAAACCTTTTATTAAACGTGCCATGTGACCCCAATATCTCAACAACCCCCCACATATTTAGCTCATTTAGTAACACCAAAATTGTGTTATCACTACCTACCTATATACCAAATTTCACGATGATCGGATAAACGCTTCGAAAGTTATCCTCGGACAAACGAACATACATACAATGCCGATTTGCCCAAATTAATTTGGAGATCTCGCTTCGCTCAATCAAAAATTAAAATGTATTTCGTGTTTTTTGTGCCGGTTTTTATTTTTTCAATTTATACTTGTTCACCTACTTATTTCTTTTAAGCGTTTTCATTTTGAATGGAGGTATGGAATCATACGCCTGATTAACGAATTGAAATATACATTTGTGTATAACGTTAATCCCCATACTTATATTAATGAATCTCATTTGCTTAATCCGATGAATATTTTACGTCCATTTATACAGTGAGGGTCTTCGGGTGCAGGCCGTAAAAGATTGGTCGCTTTGGAAATCTATGGGGGAGGCTCAGGGGGGAGGCCTATGTTCAACCGTGAACTATTTTTGGCTGACGCAATAAGTTTAAAGAAATAAATGTTATGATATTCTCTTGTCAATATATCTATAAAAATCTGATGTATGTTCATAAGAATATTAATTTGTTTAAGAAAAATAGCGATAATCATAATTTTAATACTAGAAAGAAAGATAAACTCGCTGTTGCCACTTGTAGACTCCATAAAGTTAGTAAATCGTTTAAAGGGCAAGGTGTACGCTTTTATAACAAACTCCCGAGGGATGTACAAAAATTGACAATTAATAAATTTAAAAACGTAATTAAACAAAATCTTTATAAAAAAAGCCTACTATAAAATATCGGATTATTTAGATGATAGAGAAAGTTGGGATTGAAATTGCTCCAACTCGTTCAAAATGTTACAATTTAGACGTAATTTATTTTCTGTATTATGTATTGTAAAAGGATCATTAAAAAAAACAACCAGCTTTGTTTCTTGCCTTTCTTTCATGGCTTGGTCGCGAAGGAACAGGCAGTAAAATTGACATTTCAAAGTGATCCTTGTGATTTTAATGAATAAAAATATTTTACTTTTTTACTTTTGATATGATGATGATGACCCGAAGACCCTCATCATGAAGGTCTTTATCCGGGGATGCCTACAGGATGAAGAGACAGTGGAGCACGTGGTGCTGCACTGTACGGCCACACACGAAGCCAGACTGAAGACGGGACTGCCTGAACTCATCGAGTCATCTTTGACGTCAGCAACGACCTCGAGGAATCTGGAAAACTACTGCCACACCTTACTCTGCTACTTTAAGGAGTTGGGATGGCTGGGGTCAGGTTAGAAGGGAAGTAATACACAATACACCCCTATGCACCATCAGTGCAGATCTTATTACCCCCACCCTAGAATTAGAATCAGAAAGACTTTTCAGAGTAGTAATTTATTTATTAAATACTAGCTGTTCCCGCGACTTCGTACGCGTTACACTACGAAATGTGTAGCTAACCTAGAAATAAGCTAAACTCGCTTTTGCAACTTGATTTGACACCCCAGTTTTATCCCATGTGATTTGATTTATGGGATAAAAGGTTGCCTATTTGGTAATCCATATTATAATCTACGTATATACCAAATTTCATCGAAATCGGTTTATCCGTTGCGACGTGATTGAGTAACAAACAAACAAACAAACAAATAAACAAACATCCAAACTTTCACATATACAATATTAGTGTGACTACCTGCCCCGCCCGCGGCTTGGCACGCGTGTTTTGTCAATAAAAACATTACCCACTTACTGCGCGCTCCTTTACGCAAAAAAAAAAAAATCGGTTGTGTAGTGATACTACCCACCCTGTAATTTTTTAATGTAACTTTTCATGCCTAACTTCAAAAATTTTAGTAAATTCTCGTTAATAATTATTTATTATTATCCAAAGGTTGTCTGGTAGAGATCGCTATTCAGCGATAAGACCGTCAATTATATCACATAGTTTTACGGTGTTCTTGGTAGTTGTATTTTTATTAGGTGTGCAATAAAGAATTATCTAATCTAATCTAATATAATCTAGGACGAGATTACTTTAATGGGTCTCATGTTAATGCTACATTGCCAAACAAACTTCCATGATATAAAAGTGTTATTAATGTGTATCTTATTGCCTTGATGTACTGCTCAAAATCGCTAAGAAAACCGCATCAAAATTGGTAATTTAGAAATATGCGAAAACGAAGAAGTTTAAAAGTGTAGTATGTAATAAACATTACAAATTGTACATACAAACCCTGCTACTACAAAAAAGTTAAACAACAGTTTGACGCGTGTTTAAAAAATTCCTTACCAATTTTTGTATAGTATTTTTTTAAACACGAGCTAAACAGTGTTTAATTTTTATTGTGGTAAGTTTTGTACCTACGACATTAAATAAAAACCCGGGTAGGGCTAATTGATTGATTGAATGAAAATACATTATTGCACGTACAAAAATAGTACACAGGCGAACTTAATGCTAAATAGCATTCTGTTAGCATTCAGCTAATGGCTAGTATTGCTGTAAAATAAGTTTTTTTTCAAATTCCTTACCATATAACTTTTTAATTTTTCAAACAACCTTAATATCAAGTCCTAGAATATCAATGAAACAGCTTCTATAACAAAGAAAAAACAAATCATATTAATTCGTGGTGTAACTAGGTACCTGTTAAACTGACTAAGCGGAGTAGGCGCAAAAGCGCATCCGCCGATTTACGTAAAAATTGTTTATTGGAAATGTATCGATTACCGAATAAATATTCAAGCTACCGATATTAAACCCACCTCTAAAATCAATTTCTATTGAATAATTCCCAAAAAAAATGCATTGTCATAATGAAAACATCGAATATCAAAAAGTATGTCAAACAGATTCATATGCTTAAACGACAACAATTAAAAAGTAAAACAAACTTACCCCTATAAGTGATGTTCGACTGGAATTATGACAGCTGTTGTCCAGTCCGAAGATGATGATGTACTACAGAGTAAATTATCATCATCATCGAGGACTGGACAACACATAGCATAATAGGACAATGCTCCCCTGTATGAGAAGCACAAATATTCAGAAGCCACTTTAACAATTTTCTTCACATTTGTTACAAAGACTTAAGTCTTATTATCAGACAAAAAATCTGAAGTAGGTGAACCGTCGATCCCTATGGATACATCAGACTTTTTCCACAAACTGATAGCGAACGACAAAAGCGATAGGATTCAAACAAAAAGATAATAAGACATTAACCCTTTCATAGTTAATTTATTCACATTTGAATTCGCAATGTAAGACTTTGTAAAGGTCAGTGCACACGATTAAATAAATGAGAAAATTTACCGAGTTCAATTGTATTGGGGCAGAAATGTTCTCGAGTGGAGATCACGACAGAAAGAGGATCTGATAAGAGTAGCTGGGAGCTCGACAAGGTCGATCGCACTGGAAATTTATGTGGGAGGCATAGGTTCACGTGTACATTTACGGCTGATATGATTATGATGATGAAACGAGAAAACGACTAGAAATACAATTGGTGAATCACTAATATTGTTATGAGGATCCTACATAAATGTCGATGTTATTTATAAAACTACATTTACTTAAATTATTATTATTGTATTTATGATTTTTTTTTACTAAATTAGCTTATGTAGCGGTGTTAACGCTAACACCACAACAACATCCACGGGGATCTTGGAAAGCTGCATCCATCAACCCAAAGTCCTGCTGCGCTTCAAGGGTCTACTGCTGGGGTCAGGTTAGAAGGGGGGTAATGCACAATACACCCCAATGCGGAAAGTCAGTGCAGATCTTGTACCCTCCACCCTAAAATTAGAATTAGAATTAGCTTGAGTAATGAAGCCTTTAGGCAATGAAGGCTTACTTGAAGGAGTTAGGACAAAACTAATATTACAAATTAATAAAATTAATAAAAAATAATATGATAACAAAATGAATTTTAACCTTATATATATATTCAAATATAACATGGACAATACCGTCATAACTAGAAAAACAGTGCTGAAAGATTTGGAAATCACTTTCTACCACAAACTAACCTTCCACAACCACATAACTACAGTCACCAAAGAATTCTTCCAGTGACTGGGGTTTGTGCTAAGAAATTCACGCGATTTCAAAGATGAGCACGTGGTTCGGCTCTTTTTCAGTGCCCTTGTTCGCAGTAAGTTGGAAGCAAGTGCTTATATTTGGAATTCCCATGAGAGCGCCTATAAGCTTTTACTTGAAAAGGTACAAAAATGTTTTCCATTTATGTACCTACCCCACCAAGTTCCTCGAGGGCTGCCTTTAACTCACTCAAGACGAGAAGGGTGAATGAACAGATTGTGACAGTCTATAAAATTCTGTGTGGATTGATTGACGCTCCTGACCTCCACAACGAGCTGGCTCGATTCTATACACCAAACAACTATTGCCGGAGTAGGAAACATAGACTATTTGCTGTGCTCTTGTGCAACTGTCGCGCACTCTAACTCACCCTTGCCTCGCACGGCGCACCTTCACAGCGCTCAACGCTCTTCTGCAGACTAACCCTGACTCTGATTTGTTTGTGGATACATTGGAAAAGATCCTAATTGTGTGTCTGGAGTACAGTGAAAAAATGTTTGACAATTTTTAATTTAATCCTATTAGTATTTTATAATTATTTTCGACATGTTTATTATTACTAGTGGTTCTCCCCGAACTGAGACCTCGCAAGTCTCCGATTATAACAAGAAATATGATTTGTAATCTTTCACTATCAAAATAGTGCCACGAAATAAATAACCAACAAGTTATTTGGTTATTTACCTAAGGTTTCATTCAAAGTATAGGTAACGGGAGTTCATGTATCGTGGTTACGGTTTTTTGGGGTACAAATTGCAGTTATTCTGGATTTCAGACCTATATTGGAGCCTATATTTTTGTCACTAAAGCTACACGAATACCAAATTTCAGCATTGTGGGGTCACTGGTGTACCCTGTGAATTTTGTCTAAGTTTTGTTTTAATTATGGCTAATAACTCAAAAACTACAAGTATTAAACTAAAAATTAAAACAGGATTGAAATGTATTAATGAATACCTTTCATTTGACGTCCCATTTGACCTAATAGTCTCATTTTCATTTTTTTTCCTCTCTTGAACCCCAATATCTCAACAACCCTCGAATATTTTTAGCTCATTTAGTGACACCGAAATTGTGTCATCAATACCTACCTATGTGTCAAATTTCACGATGATCGGATCAACGCTTCGAAAGTTATCATCGGACAAACAAACAAACATACATACATACATACAACGCTGATTTGCCCAAGTTAATTTGGAGATATTGCTTCGCTCGATCAAATAAGTTAATTTAATTAGTTTTATGTCACGATAAATGCGGGATGTCAGTGCAGGTCTCTTATTATCCCCACCCTAGAATTAGAAGCTAATAGGAGCATGAGATTATTATAAAAATATTTGATTCGCCTCAAGTTTAAAGAAATCAAACTAACATTATAAAATCTCCAGTGTCGTCTTTCGCAATTGGGTCACGAACAAACAAATTGCGCAGATAATGTTACAAAGTTCGCTCGTGTGAACCCCACGCGACACTGACGCAAAAGGAAATTAAAGATTCTATCTCGGTAACGAACTCATGGCAACACCATTAACAGAACTCGACGAAGGATTGATGCATACGACTTTTGTACGTATGCAGACGAGTTAGAGTGTTATTTCTTCTGTGTGAAGTGCAGAAGAATGTGCAAAAGTTTGAGAAGACAGGGTAAGCTTTGTAAGAACTTGATAAAAACTCAAATAAGGTGGATATTTGTCGTGTAATAAAGTGTGTTACAATTGCGTCACATGTCGTCGACTTTACGTGTCAGCAAATAGTTTTAAGTATTTTAATATTTATGTTAGGCTCAAATGGGATTGGGCGGGACACATTAGCAGAATTCACCCCGATAGGTGGGCTAATCTAGCTACAACTTAGAGGCCTGATGGAAGACGCGGTCGAGGTCGGCAAAGAAAGCGTTGGCGAGACGATCTTGTTGCCTTCGAGCAGGAGTGGTGGAGTGTCGCACAGGATAGAGATAGATGGAAGGACTTGGGGGAGATCTTTGCGCAGCAGTGGGATTATATAGGTTGACAAAAAAAATGTATGTTAGTCACTAAGGTATATTGACGACCTCCGTGGCGCAGTGGGCGAACAGCTAGCTGAGACGCAGGAGGTAGTGGGTTCGATTCCCGCCGCGGAACAAATGTTTGCATGATCGACAGATATTATTTGTTCCAGGTCTGGTTGTTTTTCTATGTATTATAAGTATGTATTTACAAAAAAAAAAGTATTTAAGTATTTTATCAGTTATCTGGTTCCCATAATACAAGCTCTGCTTAGTTTGGAGCTAGATAGCGCTGTGTAAAATGTCCAGCAATATTTATTTCTTATTATTTATAGTTAATCTTTGGTTCATGTTTCAATTCAATCATTCAAGAGTAGGAGTGTTTAAATTAAATCAAATCTAAATTACTCAATACTGTGACAAGATAACAGTTGTTGTGTAGGTACAGGCCATATCAGCATCCTTGTGAAAGGGCTCGCCCAGGGAAGTACTACCATCATACTAATTTCTTCCGCCAAGCAGCATTGCTGTGTTTCAGTTTGAAGGGGTTCCCGGTGAAATAACAGGCATATGAGGATTTACATCTGTATGCCTCAAGTCGATGGTCGCAGGGCAGTGCATCGTAGGGCACTTGACATCAGGCGATGGTTGCCACTTAACATCAGGTGGGCCATATAACTAGTTCCATATCCAGGTCGCATAAAGACTGACTGCTGCCAACTTCTTCCATATGCTATCAATATAGAATTCTCTAGTGTCCTGTCGAGCACGAAGCCCAGAAAAGTGGTGCTATCCGGCGAGAACCCAGCCTTCTTGGAATAAAACTCCGACAGACGGAAACCAAAATTCATCATCGTATCAGCCATAAGACGTCCACGACTGTACATGCCCCCCCCCCTCCCCGCCCTAGATTTATTATTGTCACCAATGTCCATAGAATATACAAAACAGAATTTAAATTCAAAATATTATTTTGTATATTTTGAATTTTAATTCTGACGTAGGCTTAATTTGTATTTGTAATTATAACTTTTATGTTTTGTATATTCTATGGACATTGGTGGCGATTCTGTTGTTTACGCTGACGAACTGAAATTGTATAATTCATATTTTATACAATTTCAGTTAGTCAGTGTAAACAACAGAATCGGAATCAGAATTAAATTGACTTTTAAAGTGACATTTCCAAAATTAAGTAATTTTTACTTGACGTGATGACGTGTTTGCGGGCTAGTTTTAATCAGCACCAATTTGACTGCTTACTAAAACTATCCCAAAAACGCCATCTTAGTAAAAATAACTTAATTTTAGAAATGTCACTTTAAATGTCATTCTAATTTGATCGTTAGTGTACACGAAATAAGACTGTTCGTATTTTACACAATTTTAGCAATATAGTCAGTGTAAACAACAGAATCGCCACCATTTTCAGAAATAAATTATTTTATTATTTTCTACTCTATTTATCAGGTCATCTTTACATCTAGTGGGGGGCCGTCCTTCGCTGTGCTTTCCAGTGCGTTCTCCACTGGAGAACCTTTCTGCCTCAACGGCCGTCAGTTCTTCGAACTATGTGCCCCGCCCGCTGCCACTTCAACTTGCTAATCCTTTTGACTATTTCTGTGACCTTGGTTTATCTACGGATCTCCTCATTTCTGATTCGTCCCGAAATTTGAACCCAAAGTTGACTCTAGTAACATTACGAGAATTGAAAATGAAATTGTGATTTAGTAACTATATTTGGTACGTAGAGAGGTACTCTAAACTGTGATTGCTCTTAATTGCAATTGTCTTAGTAATACATTAAAATTAAAGTCAAACAATCTATATTAATTTTAACGTTTATGTTTAAAAATAGTACTTTAATCTCTATGTAGGCACAGTGGAAGTTCACTTGATTTTATCATGGAATATATTTACTCTTTAAAAACGACACGAAAGAACAGGAACAAGGAAAGAAAATGTTTTCTGTGTAAAATCTCAGGTAATCCCGCAATGCGAAGCTTATTAACTTTAGCATTGCTCTAATTTCCTCTGAGAGGCGAAGTCACAGCCTGGGTACATAATTATATGACCCAGTTCATAGACACTGGAGCGTGCATGGAAACTTCTGACTTTACAATTAACTTTATAACAAAATAAAAACCGGACAAATGCGAGTCTAACTTGCGCATGAGGGTTCCATCAACATGTTTATGATTAACGATGTAACGATTTTCGGATTTTTTCCTTTACTTGTGAAGTGAACCTTGCTTCTTGTCTAGGTCAACGGGAATAACACCCTAGATTTTGATTTATATGCAAGTGTCAAAATATGCGGCTAAAATGACCGTGTTTTTTGATTGCATAGATTTAGAAGTTTAATACTCGTATGTGTACAGCTCCAAGGGACCGTAGACCTAAGTATTTGATATTAGTTTGAACTTGATACCTCTACGCATTCCTGAGATAAGGCAGACAGACGGACAACGATGTGATTTCATAAGGGTTCCTTTTTTCATTTTGAGGCACGGAGCCTTAAAATTATAACTAATTTCAGAACAGAAAGAGGTCAATGAAACCTCTCCTTCATTTTAAAAATCTTTCCAACAATAGCACACACACTGGGGTGCAAGTTATTTTTTTAACCGTTCCTTACCTCAATGGAAAGTAACTACAAGATTATTTTACTTGCAACAAACAAGAACCACCCTCGCGTCCTACCAACTAAAAAAAGATTCATTAGAATTGGTTCACCCAGTAAGAAGTTATGGGTTTAAACAATTTTTTTTATTAACCTACGTTGTCCCACTGCTGGGCAAAGGTCTCCCTATCTCCCCTCCATCCATCGCGGTCCACAGCTAAATCTCACCTATCTGGTTTGAATGCATCCATGTCGTCTCGCCATCTTATAGATAATAAGATGGTCTCTCTCCATTGAAAATTTATTCATAAAAAATCTGCCCTAGAAAAGTAAAACGGAAGAGTAAAATGTAAAATTTATTTCTTAGAAGAAATAAATTTCGATCATGCTACAAAGGCAGTATCTAATTCAAATTTATTAATTTTTTAAAACAAAATTAGTAACCATTAAATATATTTATTAAAATAAAACACCACTATATATTTAATTATATTTTATTACTGAAATCAGAATAATTTACATTGTAAAAAATACACATACTCCAATGATTACGCTAAGGTTAACATTTCTTTCATTCCAACGTTATTTCTAAACGTTGATCGCGATTTATACTAAATGCTTTAACGCGAAATCGGGTCAATCAATACTCAAACGTTAATTGAAAGTATTGAAACTTTGAACACTTTTTAAACAATTAACGTTATTTATAAATGGTAACACGAGGCTTTTAAGTTATTGATTTAAGTATTTATTTTAATTAGACTTAGGTACGAGTATAATTTTTTTTTTGTGAGATTTAACTGAACTTAAAACAAATTAAGCCTAGTTTATTTCTTTGGCTATAATATGCAATTAAAATATTTCAGTCCGTATTCCAAAACTTAATCGAGCCTGCATATAGGTTTATTTTCAGTTGTTTTATTCTTCGTCTCGTTTTAAAGAGTCATTAAATCTACAAGATTAAGCGTGGCCGGACACCAGCCACGCGCCACCGTCATAAAGCACCGTCATCTTTGTAGAAGCGGACATTTAGTAGAGAAAGTGCGCGGTAGCCACTTTTTGCTTTTTTACAAGCTTTTCGTTAACTTGCAATGTATGTATGTTTGTCCGGGTGGAATCTTGCAACTGAATTTTAAACCCGTTCCCCTCAACTGTTTGAGCTGAAATTTAGAATACATATGTAACTTCGATGACATTGCTATAATATGGTACCATGCAGGTGGTCTCATGATGGAGACGGATGCTAGACAACGGAACTTCTGAATGGATTATAGTAGGCTACTGGTGTTTGGGCTCATTTGAATCTGCTTGTGGTTCCGATTACGAATTTTATAAAAGCTTGCCTTGTATTGAAAAAATAATTTTTCAACAAAAAACTTATTCCTTCACTTTCGGTCGGTGGCGGCCGCGAGACCACACTAATGAAGAAGCGGCGTTTCGTGGCGTGTAGCGACCATTGGCGTCAACCGTGTGGCGCGAGTTCATATAAGATGTACGAAAAATGCAGAACGCGGCTCGGTGGCGGCGTTTTGGGACAGTGGCGTGTGTCTCGTGTGAGGCGACTGCTTTTTTTATTTTTTTATTTTTTTTATATCCTCGTCAGTTGCGTGGCGTCCACCACACGAAGCGGTGTTTCGTAGTGTGTATCGACCACTAGCGTCAACCATGTGCGGCGAGTTCATATAAGATGTACGTAAAATGCAGTCCGCAGCTCGGTGGCGGCGTTTTATGGCTGTGGCGTATGTATCGTGTGCAGTGACGTTAAATTGATTTGAAACAGTAGGTAGCCACTTCTACAGCCTCATTAACTGCCTCCAGTGAAGCAAGTGCAGAATGTTCTGTGTGGTAGTCCCTGAATGCCCTTCATTGATAACTATCACAAGATACGCTTAAGTCTCGATTTAGTTTTGAGTTTGGTTTTAGAATACGAGTCTTAAAATGTCTGATTGTATCTGTTAAAAAAGTATCATTAGATAAACCCTACAACATTAGAGTTTATAAACTTTTACAAGCTTTATCTCAATTTAAAATCTTACTGCGATTTTTTAATTCTACATTAAAATACAGACTTATCATTATTATCTTTACACTTAACTGTATGAAAAATAAAAGCTGTTTCTTTGGATTCGATACCCACTAACATAATCACTACTTTTCTTATTGAATTACTGTCACAAAGTTTAAAGTCTTTGCTAAACAGAACGCGGGTGTTTTACTCCTAAACTAAACGCAAGTTTACCGATGTGTAAAAAGATACTGTAAATTACAACGAGCGTAAACGGTAAACTGTCGCCCAACGTGGGACTGTAGAAGCTTTATCCAGGTTTAATGCTGTTTGCAAACACACCCCGCGTTTTGTGTGGCTAAGGCTTTAAGTTTAAACACTTAAGTAAACGATATGTTTTTTTAAATCTATTTTTAACTTCTCCCGCAGTATTGTCAGGGAATTATTAGATAAAATGGTGAATGATTAAATGAATATTTATTTTTGTAGCTTAAGACACGACACGATTTGTACTAGAGCAAAATCTGGTAATTAAATAATGTTGGACTTTTTTAATTGCTTTGATCTATAACTTAGATAGATTGAATAGCTATGAAAATACTTTACTTAGAAATAAGAATAAATATTTTGAAGACGAAAATTTAGAAATATCTGTATTGAATACTGTTTTGAAATTACAAAATAATTAGGTAGACGAAACTTAGAGCACTGATAGTCTAATTTATTTCTAACAATTGACGAAAAACTTAAAGGTTTTAAGCATTTTACAGCAATAAATAACCAAATTCTATCCAACATTGACAGTCTCTTACTAATTTATACAATTTATTTTATCGTGGACTTTACCTTTTGAAGAATTCGAAAATTAAATGTAATACAACTGATATTTGGACGGACAGACACAGATATCTAAAAAGTCTAAATAAATAAATTAAATAATGAAGAAAATGTTAAATATTGAAATCTATGAAGGGCTCAAGAAAAATTAAAACACCAGCTTTTTTTTATGCAAGCAATCATTTAGACCACCTCTCAATCGACTTGTTCATAATACGTTGTCTTGTCACTTGACATACGCCTTTTGGTTTTAACTGTCAAATTACTGGCCACACATCTAGAAAATTAAAAAGTTGAATCTAGTATGGGCGCGGCCATCTTCTTTATAAAATAAACAATGTTGCTGCTTGCTAAAAACTGCAAAAAACCACACGCATTGGTTCCTAGAAATCAGAGAAGCTGATTGCTAAGGACTGCACATAGTTGTTAGACAACCGATGCACGTGGCTTCCACATAAATAAGTTACTAAAATCTGAACGCGTTAGTTGTCTTTTACTAGACACGTGGTTGCTAGAATATTACATATCTGTACCAGAGACTGACACGCAAGATTACGACTAACTTTACGTTAGTACCATGTCCATCAGTTCTACGTAAGGTTATTCCTCCAGTCCTCATGCTGCGTGCAGTTGGTCGCACACCACCTGGACTGAGTGGTAGGGGGACAGGGAGTACCCCCAGGGCGCTGCCTGCGGATGATGCGGCGCGTTCGTAGAGCGGAACCGACGCAGCCACTGTCAGCTCGGCATGGACTCCACTCTCCCCAGTCTGACACCCGGCAGTCTATCAGCCCTGGGTAAAAATATCCTTTGAAACTATGGTTTGAAAAAAAATGAACATAAATAACATACAAGGTGAATACTAAAACTTTAATCTTATCTGTCGATTGCATTATCTTTAAGTATTGTGGGCGTAGTATCTGACGCTATAGTCGAACCATGACGTCAAATGGTAGTGTTTCCAGAACTCTGGCAGAAGTGTCGCGTGATTTGCCAGCTTAAGTAAACCAGGCCTTGATTTGACTAGTCCACATCACACCTAGATGAACCAACGAGGTCCTTACAATATGAAACTATCACTATCAAACATTTACAGGACGATTGACTTGCCATTGGCTATTTTATCTGATTTGAGCACCTTAAAAATGAACCCTACTATTATATCTATAAGAACGATTCTTACTTGCTCTTTTTCGCTTCCTCCTCTCAGCTGGGTTGGTGTTGTCTGCGCGCATCTTGCGCCGTCGTCTGGCCCGGTACCTGCGCGCGAGGCTGCGTAGCGCAGACCGCTCGCTGGCCGTTGGGCCTGATGTGGGCAGCTCGTTTGCTGAGCGGGGTTCTTCCGTTGTACTCAGTATTGTGTTGTTCGTTCTGGATATAATAATAATAATAACTGTTGATGACCTCCATGGTGCAGTGGGCTAATAGCCGGATGAGAGGCAGGAGGTAGCGGGTTCGATTCCCACCGCAGAACAAATGTTTGCATGATCTGCATGTATTTGTTTCGGGTCTGGTTGTTTTTCTATATATTATAAGTATGTTTATAAAAAAAAGTATATAAGTATTCTATGTATCAGTTATCTGGTTCCCATAGTACAAGCTCTGCTTAATTTGGGGCTAGATAGCACTGTGTGAAATGTTCAGCAATATTTATTTATTTAATAACATATAATAATAACATATATTTAGTAAGAAAGAGCATGGATAAAATGTTATTAAGTATTAAAAGTAATAATTTCCTATCTTAAAGAACGCTTCCATTTCCTCTATCAATCCAATCCTCGATCCTTGCGTTCATCTGACACACTCCAACTCAGGACACCTGTACACTCCTCCTCCTATTTTGATAAGTCTTTTACAGTGCAGGCTGTCCGGTTATGGAACGCGCTGCCGGTGGCTATCAGATGTGCCAAGTCACTTGCCATTTTTAAACGTATGCTCAGAGAACACTATCTGAGTATTTGTCGCTAAATATATATGTATTTATTATTAATTATTTGTTTCTTAAATAAGTCTAAGTATGTACATATCTATAAATTATTATGAGTAGTTATTATTTAGATTCATGTAGTTTTCATTTATGTAAGTTTTATATTTTTTATTTTTATATAATTAGTATTAGTATGTATGTACATGTAGTATGTCAGGTACACCCCAGGTAATGTCTACACAGTCCATTCCATCCAAGGTTGTCTGGTAGAGATCGCTAATTAGCGATAAGACCGCCAATTGTATCCATAGATTTACGTAGTTGTTTTTTTTATATGTATTTGTTTCGTGGTGTGCAATAAAGTATTATCTAATCTAATCTAATTTTAGACTGGCAGCATGCTTTTGATTACAGTAAGAGGTTTTGCAACAAACATAAAAGTGTCAGGGCCATTTTTTGCATTACTATCATAAAAGTAAAATTTAACTAGTGGTTCGCCCCGAACTGAGATCTCGCGGGTGTCTGATTAAAAAAAAAATATTTGTAATCTTTGACTATAAAAATAGTGCCACGAAATAAATACCATTTACCAAATTACAGGTAACGGGAGTTCATGTTATGTGGTTACACTTTTTTGGGGTACAAATTGCAGTTATTCTGGATTTCAGACTTTTGCCTATATTTGTGTTACTTAAGCTACATGCATACCAAATTGCAGCACTGAGGGTCACTGGTGTACCCTGTGAATTTTGTCAAAGTTCAGTTTTTACTATGGCTAATAACTCAAAAACTAAAAATAAATAAAGAATCTAAAGGTAAAATAAATACCTTTCATTTAACGTCCTATTTGACCTAATCGTCTCAATTTCATTTCTTTTTATCCCTCTTGAATCCCAATATCTCAACAACCCCCCAACATTTTTAGCTTATTTAGGCACACCAAAATTGTGCCATCACTATCTATCTATGTATCAAATTTTGCGATGATCGGATCAACGTTTCGAAAGTTATTCTCGGAGAAACATACATACATACCACGCCGATTTGCCCAAGTTAATTAAGAGATCTCGCTTCGCTGGATCAAATAACACTCACATAGAATAATACGAGTAGGAACTGTCAGGGGTCGTCAGAGACCCCTCGGAGTAGATCCTGGGTGCTTGCTCCGCTCTCTCCGTCTCCTCGGCTATAGACAGAGCTCGGTTTCCGTCCAACACATCTATATTGTTATGGTTTAGCTTGTCCAGTTGGAGGACGTCGTATCGTCTGTCATCGCTGCTCCGGTGGAACACTTCTGACAGTTCGTATTCTCGGAGCTAACAAGGGGAAAACCAGTTGAAATTAAATAGCATTGTCAAAAATATAATAAAATCCTTCTTCAAACGTGCAGGAAACTATAAGTTCCTTTAAGTGCCTGCGTAAACTTGCTGTTACTTGTTATATTAGTAAAAAGTCTGGTAAAAGAAGATGCGAAATTATCTAACAAGTTCTTGCCACATCTGGCAAATAATTTATGAACACTTGTTCGGCGTTTAAAACTGACTGATTTTATTCAATCCTATTCAGTGACTTTTTACACTTCTTGACAATGTAATAAAGCTCATACACATCATCGACAATTGGGTATCGCGCACCACACGCTTCACGCGATCTTTTCTACCCCATACTTGTAAGATGTAGAATGAGCTAACATCTGAAGTTTTCCCGTTAGGCTACGACATGGCATGCTTCAAGAGAAATGTTAAGAGATATCTACAGGGTAACAAACGCAGCGACAATACCCCGGGTGTTGTCACCATCAGGTGGGCCGTAAGACTGTTTCCCCACAAATAACATTTAAAAAAAAAGTAAAGCCATTTGTACCTTTATAAACTGGAACGTAGCTATCGGCGGTAATCTTCTCAAATGGGGATAGAAGAAGGAACCAGCAGGATGAGAAGGATACTTCGAGGTGATACGATACGCCTGACCCTGCGGCGCAGTCGGCCAATTTGGAGCCGTGAACGTGAAGCCATTGTCTGTTCCTGCATCCAGAGGATCCACCTGGAAAAACGAAGTGCTTTAAATCCATTGAAGAATTGCAGATGATTAAATTGTTAATTGAACTAAGTAAATTGACGCAGATGTGCATAAGTGCCTTTAAAATAATGATTTGAAAAACTGAAGGTCATTAAAGAACAAATCCCATAGAACGCTTCCATGGAAAAGTAGCCCTTAACCATTCTTACTTGTTAATTTTGAGAGGCATGTCTACGACTAGATTTTATACTAATTGAGACCAACCATAGCTTACCTCAATCGTGATACTGTCAATCCAGTTACCGTCAACGCAAAGGTCAAAGCTGTCCACTCCTATGAACCAGTCTGGAGATGGTATCATTCTTGCCATCACGGAAACCTGTAACAATAGCGTAAGTTCAAAATGTGTACCCCTAAATATTTCAATCTTCACTAATATTTAAATGTTTTGAAAATGTACCTCACATGGAAAACTTACAGCGTATTTAATAAATACTGATATTGTCCGATATGGCTTTTATATTTAAAAAATATCAATTAGTATCTAAATTGCTTCACAAAAGCAGAAAAAAACAAATATAAAAATCAAAACATAAAGAGTTTCATTGAGTAAAAGGAGTTTCTTGAAAATTAAAAACAAAACGTAAACAAACTAGATTGAAACTAAATGATCACTGCAAATTTGAACTACAAATATCCGGAGTTTAAAACAAAATAAGCCAAGTCAGTAGCAGGTAAGGCAAGGTTCTTTAAGTCTCAAGTAACTAATTAGTGCGTCGGAAGCAGACGCTGAGACGCTGAGACGCTGAGACGTCTCAGCGTCGTACTTTTATTCATTTTTATCAATTTAAACTTTATGATTAAACGAATACAATCTTATGCTATGAAACTGATTTAATATTAATTCTGATTTCAGTGGAATTTAGAATGAGAAACTTTGTAGCGTTTTCATAAAAAGTCTTATTTCTTGTCCTTTAAAAGATGTATAATTCTATTTTCTTGTCTATTTTGGACTAGTTAGCTGACCTTTATGAGAAAATATCTGGTAGAGATCTCTCCTAGCGATAAGACTGATTGTACTTTGTTATGTAGTCTGTTAAGTCGTGTACAGTTAAATGTTTTTTTATTATGTTCCATTTGTATCTTTAAAACTTTCGCAATCACTGTACATAATTACTGATAACAAATAAAAAGGTACATACGCGATAAAAACCCGTTTTAATCTATTCCGTTTATTCTATTATAATTAACTGTCATAATTTAGTGTATAATAATTATTTTATTACTCAATAATTTGAATTTGTCATACGTTTTATCACATTTTAATGAACATAAGTAGCTAATTACCCCAAATAATTTCAATTTTAAGCTGATAAAATGTTTAATAATCTACATAAACCTAGTTTTATTAAACATCAGCTTTTAGAGCCAATTAATATTTTAATAACCTTTGTAATTTACTAATTATATTTCAAACAAGAGCCTATATACTTTTTCCGCAATAGCACCAATTGCATTCCGTAATTAGCCACGTTCGTAGCTTCTTTATGTTAGAATCTCAACATTCTAACGATGAGATATCGACCGATTTAGGACGGCAAAGTCGTAAGGACTAAATGTTTTCTTATTTTAATCATTATTATAAATACGGGATTAATCACGTACCGTCTTATCGGTGTTTCGACCGACAATGTTTCGGTTCAATCCGTGAACCTTCATCAGGGTGAGTGCGATCCGCTCCGAATAACGACTCAAACACCGATAAGACGGTACGTAATTAATCCGGTATTCATAATAATGATTGAAATAAACCACGAAAGTTTTCTAAGTAAAAGTTTTCTTATTTTTTTAGATGTAAGTACTGCTTTTAACCATTGGCTAGCAATTGACTCGATACCCAATATTTTTAACGTCAAACAACCTCTCTGTGACTACGAGCCTGTTTCGATCGATACACACTCGAAAATATCGTATTTCATCACTAATTAATGCCCGAGGGAGCAAACAACAATTACAATATGTCAGACTCTTGGTACTCTAAGGTTGCGGTTCCAGAGCGATGAAGCTAAGCTGTGAGCGAGGAAAAAAAAGCAACAATAGGATTGCTGGGTTATGCGAGGCTAGGTAAATGAAGCAATCATAAATCATTTATTCATTTGCAAACTTGGGTAAATATGCATAACAACAGGTGATATATATTCGTACTGTAGGTTCCATCCATATTTTACCTTATTAGTTAGCATGCAAATGCAGTTAATATACCTATTGGTTAATCCTATTGGTGATTTGTAACCTCGCTCACCGCTTCACATCTCTGGTGTCACTTCCACAGCATTATGTCATACGGTATACTGCTGTGGGGGAGTGCTGCAGATATAAACACCGTTTTTGTGCTGCAGAAGAGGGCTGTTCGTGCAATTTATAATATGGGCCCCAGAGAATCATTACGCAATAAGTTTAAAGAAATAAATATTATGACATTCCCTTGTCAATACATCTATGAAAATCTGATGTACCTATGATCACAAGAATATTAATTTGTTTAAGAAAAATAGCGATAATCATAATTTTAATACTAGAAATAAAGATAAACTCGCTGTTGCCACTTGTAGACTCCATAAAGTTAGAAAATCGTTTAAAGGGCAAGGTGTACGCTTTTATAACAAACTCCCAAGGGATATACAAAAATTGACAATTAACAAATTTAAAAACGTAATTAAACTAAATCTTTATAAAAGAGCCTACTATAAAATATCGGATTATTTAGATGATAGAGAAGCTTGGGATTGAAATTGCTCCAACTCGTTCAAAATGTTACAATTTAGACGTAATTTATTTTCTGTATTATGTATTGTAAAAGGATCATTAAAAAAAACAACCAGCCTTGTTTCTTGCCTTTCTTTCCTTGCTTGGTCGCGAAGGAACAGGCAGTAAAATTGACGTTTCAAAGTGATCCTTGTGATTTTAATGAATAAAAATATTTGACTTTGACTTTGGTGGAAATACACCCTAAACCGGGCCAAGCGTGAGTCGCGCTTGTTTGCTTTGGAAACACAAATGTCCCATCATTTATTTTTTTAAATGTTTGTTTGTCTGTATCAATAATGGTTTGTAGACAAGGGAATCAGGAATTATGTTTCAACTAGGTATACGCGTAGTTATTTTATATGCAGAATGACACTAAGACCACTTTAGTGTCAAATTGGTAGGTTTCTTTTTCTTGTTTATTCTTATAATCTTACACAACATAAACAAGTACACAAGAAAATACATTAAAAAGTACAGAAATAGAGGGCATGTACAAAGGCGAGCTTAACCCTAAGAAGAGTTTTCTTCCAGCAAACCTTGAGGCTAGAGAGAGAGATGATTTAGGTAAATATACAATAACCATAAATATAGGGTGTCTCAATAAGAGTGCACTTTTTAAAGTTTGTGTATTTTTTTTTGTGTGGCAACTCTGAAATTTGACAGCTGTCACCTATGATTATTCCAACTAATAAAAATGGAGCGATAGACAAAAGAAGAACGTGTTATCATTGTGAAAACTCATTACAAAAAATGGACAAAGTTACCGCTCGCAAATTTCGCGAAATTTTTGGTCGAGAAAGTGCACCTAATGTGTCCACAATTCGAAAAATCGGTATTCGCTTCACTTTGGTTTGAGCTTCTGAGTAAGCTGAATCTTGTACGGGTGAAGGTGGAGGTTTTTCGTACTGATTCGTGAAATTTGAAGTTGTTGAGCACGATGCCAAATTGATGTTTTCGTGTTTTTGGCCACACTCAGCAATATTTTGCTACTGCAGCAGCAATATTTTGCTACTGCAGCAGCAATATTTTGAAGAAATCTATTAGTACGTCGACGCAGAGGAGACTTAATGTGCACAACCGATCCAGCTTCTTCAAATTTTTTGACTACTCTTCGAATTGTCTCAGTGTAATATCTCCATTTTAATAATGAGTTTTCAATGAAAACACGTTCTTCTTTTCTGTAACGCTCCATTTTTATTAATCGGTGCAATCACAGATGATAGCTGTCAAATTTCAGAGTTGTATGTATGTATGTGGCATACACCAAAAAATATTACACAAAGTTTAAAAAGTGCACTCTTATTGAGACACCCTATGTATATATTATACTAGGAAACTGCTTCGCCAAGGATCACGCCATTAAATGTTTGTATGGTGCTTGACCGATTAATCACCAAAAGTTTTACTTTTGTAGGTGACTATAAAATCAAAAATGCAAAAACTATTTAGTAACAGGAAGATAGCATGTCGTTTGTCACTAATTAAGCAAAATAAAATAAATAAAAAAACGCTTAGGCAATCACAAAATAAAAACATCTTACTGCTAAAATCAGACGATATTTCTTCTTGAACCAGACATTTTATAAATAGTAATTTTATCAAAAAACTTATAAAGGTGCTATAGCCTGCTGAGTTATTCTAAATCAAGATATTATTATACTAAACTGTGTTTAGCTGTAATACGTTTATAACATTTATGTTTAATAAAGACCTTTTTAAAAACAAAACAAGACAGGAATCTTAGGCCGGACGAACATCAATAAAGGTTTGGTTTTTTACCGTTTAACGTAAGGCACCCTAAAAAGAGCCGATTCAAATCGAGTAATAAAAGGGGAAAGTTTTATCGAAGCGATTGTATTTCTATTTTATTGGCAGTTACGCCTAATTTCACTTGTCTGTTTGTTACGGGCTTACGAGTCACGGATTAAGGATTTTTGGGCTAATCCGATAAGGCTAAGCGTAGCCGCGCACGAGCCGCGCACCACAGGCACAAAACACCACCACATGAAGCCACTTAAAAGCGGAAGACAGCCACTTTTTTAGTTTTTCCTTCAATTTCGGTCCGTGGTGGCCACATGACCACACGAAGCGAGAAGCGACGTCTCTTGGCGTGTAGCGATCACTAACCTCAACCGTGTGCGGCTAGTTCATATAAAATTTACGTTAAATACAGTCCGCAGCTCGGTACCGGCGGGGCGGTTTGTGGCTGTGGCGCGTGGCTCGTGTGCGGCGACGCTAATGGGGTTAAATCCTTCTCTTGTTAAATTGTAATAACACTTTAGAATTATATAGTAGATGCTAATTTGAGTTTTGTTTTGTGTTATTGTGAACGTAATTTTCTTTAGCAGGTATTACACTTGGGTCACAGCCTTGCTACAAACTCTAAGACCTATAAAATAGTCGCTAGTATACCTATGTAAAGTTTTCCGTATGTGTTCGGATAACACTATAAAATAAAAATACTATTTGAAATAAGCATCGCGACATCTCTTGTCAATGTACTAAACTGTAATGTTTGGCATTGAGCAGGTCAAAAACTTGATAAGTTTTCCTGTAGATGGAGCTAACGGTGCTTTAGTCTTAATCTGAATCATATCACTAATTTCGACCCTGGCGTGACAGAGCCCGGTATCACAAATGGTAGTGCATCCTCGTATCAAGAGGAAGGTTGCGGGTTCAAGTCCCGTCTAGGCTTGAACATTTTTTATATAGTTTTAAAATCTTATGTAAAGTTTGTCTCTGTACCGCACGTGTATTGATATTTTATGATCGTGATATAATACATATTTTAAGACAGTGGCTTAGTTCAACAGCTTAATTTCGTTAATATAAATCAAGGCCGCCCAACTTTTTTTTCTTGTATGCCATATTAATATTTAATTAAATACCGGCTGAGGGTCCTAAATTGAAAAAAATAACCCACCAAACTCAACAGCTGAAAATCCTAAAATCTGAAAAGATTCAGGTAACCAGCGATTGTATTTTTGACCTGTATTTTAATATGTCTTGTAACTGTCTGCTAGGCAATCGCGTTCGCCTATTAGTGCAGCGAAGCTTTGTTTGTTCGCAGGCAAATTTAAATACGTCGGCGGGCCACTTTGTGGCCTGCGGGCCTGGGGTTGAGCAGCCTTGGTGTTGATAAATAAATGGCAATAGGCTCAAAGCTACTGAAACTTATTACTATTATTTAAGAGCCTGTAGTATCCCACTGCTGGGCAAAGGCCTCCCTTCCACCTCTCCAGACTTCTACGTACTGAAACTTGAAAAAAAAAATCAAGTTTTTTCTGACTTTTATCCACGATATTGCCTGATGGTAAGCGAGGATGCAGTCTACGATGAAGTTTTTGACGTTTTAGAAATTATCAAAGAGACGAGAGGTTCTATTCTCGCTTCGTTACAAATCTGTGCATGATCAGCAAATGTATTGTGTTGGTTCTGGATGTTGTGGTACAGAATATAAAACCCTAGTGTGAGATTTGGGCTATGTAGGTATATGTTTAGTGATATCTTATACATAATTTATTTGATAATATACGCACAAAAATGAAACGGGTTATTTTGATGAGCATAATAAATAAATTTGTGGAATGTTTACATAGAAACGTAAAATTTATTTTGGCATGTAATAACAAACACTGTATCAAACTTATGTTATGCTATTGCATAATGCTTATCATCTAACCACAGATACTGTATTGGTGACGTCTCGAGATAGCTCTTGTTGTCCCTTTCTAATCCAAAACCAGCACCATTTCTGAAGATATCAAATCGGCCTTTATTTTTGGATGTCGATTGCAAGGGTATGCAGTAAGTTTTATATCAAATTAATCACCTACATTTAGTAGATTTTCTTTAAAGTTTGATATAACTAGCAGTTTTTTTTTCTAGAATTCTTTTTTTATGTTTTGAGAAACCGTCACTTGAATATCGTCAGTATATTACCAAACATCCTGTATATATAAAAATCAATTGATGTTCGTTAGTCTCGTTAAAACTCAAAAACGGCTTGACTGATTTGATTTTTTTTTTGTTTTATTTGCCTAATACGTGGTTTAAAATAAAAAAAATGGGGAAAACCCATAATACCAGTGAAAAATTTTAAAACTCAAAATTGGGAATTTTGTATGGGAATTGCAGCTTTGGAATATGGACCTATTTTTACCCAACTGCGCCAAAGGAGGGTTATGTTTTTATTGAAAAACCAGGCGTGCGAAGCCACAGGCGTGTCAGCTAGTAAAATCAAGTACTCACTCTAGAATGATTTCCATCTACAAAGAACTCTGCTTCAGTCCTCCCCACACCTTGTCCAACTGGTGGGCCGCCGAACACGTCCATTGTACCAGGGGCAGAACCGAGCGCATCTGAGCGACCCGACTCGGCGAACTGACGCACTGGGGTTGAGACTCGATGGCCAAGTCGGAACAAGACGTATGACCTGTCGTGTGACACACCTGGAAACAAGAGAATTGATATTTACAAAGTTATTATACAAATCTTCTCGTGTGCAGGTGGTTGGGCATAGAGGACATGAGAGCAGGTGGGCCATTGTTTGCAAGGTGACCCCGCAGTGGCACTGGCTCCGGGAAAACCCTAACTAAAATATGTATAAGATAATCTCCGGATCGGCAGACCTGCGGGGCTATTTTAAATCGTCGAAAAGCTGTCAGATTCGACCTATTTTTATCGGATCGCATTCTTACCCAAAACGCTATTTTACTATTATTTCGGATTCGACCACACAGCTCAGATACCTTTCCGACACGGATTCATAGGTTGATAGTATACAAAATAGCGTTCTCTGATTTGAAATCGTATCCGAAATAAATTTTCAATCGAAATAGCCACTGATCTTCATTAGATATACATATCTAAGAATCACTCAAGTTAAATAAGAAAACACTCTGATCCGGAACAAACATCTGTTGATCATGCAAACATTTGTTCCGCAGTGAGAATGGAACCCGCAACCTCTTGCGTCTCAGCCGACAACCACTGCACCACTGAGTTCATGTTAAGACTTGCCGAAATGCTCGCGTCAAAAGTTAATCAAATGAGTACCTAATCACTTTTTTTTGTAGACTAGTTGTACGCCTGTGTCTTCGTCTGCAATTTTCTAGACCTCAACAACAGCGCCACCTATCGGGTCCAATTATGAATTTAAATCATCCAGGGACCCAAACAAACTTACACAATCAATTTCATCAAAATCGGTTCAGCCATTCTCAAGTTATGGCGTGACCAAGGGAAACAGGGATTCATTTTACAAGCTTTTTTTAACATGCAATGTTTGTATGTTTGTCCGGGTGGAATCTTGCTACTGAATTTTAAATCAGTTATCTTTAACCGATTGAGCTGAAATTTGGTATACACGCTTATTTTGGATGACAATGCATGCTTTGCTATGTGACGTCATTCTAATTGCAATATGGCGGATCATCCAAGATGGCGGACTAGTTATTTTTTCTGCACTACCACAGTATGAGTATCAAATGAAAGGGAGAACACGAAAACTAATACAACGTCACATTATTACAAGCTTTTATTTAGCTTGCAATGTTTGTTTGTTAGTTAGTTAGCCCACTTCCTCTTAACCTACGGAGTTGAACTATGATATGTTGGTTGAGTTCTGATGACAATGTAGTTTTATAGTATGCATGACCTAATTCTACACCCTGGATTGACTCCAGACGAAGGAACGCCTCTACGATCAACATTAGAGACACAACACAAAATTTTGTATGCGTGTTTAATTATGATGGTTAAAAGTTCCACCATGACATGGCTGCTGCATTCAGGGATGGCTTCCAAAGAGGAACTCCTCAACGGTCAGCACAGAAACGAAATTTTGTTTATGCATTTAAATTTGGAATAACTTTGGTGACAATGCAATAATATGGTAGGGATGGAGGTGAGCGATGGAGACGGATGCTAGACAACGGAACTTCCGAATGGATTGTAGTGGGCTACTAGTGTTCGGGCTCATTTGTATCTGCTTGCGATTCTGATTATGAATTTTATAAAAGCTTGTATTGAAAAAGTAATGTTTCAACAAAAAACTTATTTATATACAGGTGTATATAAATACAGGGTGTTTGGTAATATACTGACGATATTCAAGTGACGGTTTCTCAAAAAATAAAAAAAGACTTCTCGGAAAAAAAAAACTAGTAGTTATATTAACAAATTTCAAAGAAAATCGACTAAGTTTAGGTGAATAATTCGATATACTCGTAAAACTTACTGCCTACTCTTTCAATCGACATCCAAAAATAATGGCCAATTTGATATCTCTTTCGAGGGTGTTGGGCTAGAAAGGGACAAGAGATATATAAAGTGTTTGTTTTTACATGCCAAAATAAACTTCACATTTCTATGGTAAACATTTCACATATTTATTTGTAATGCTCATCAAAATAACCTCTTTCATTTTTGTGCGTATATTATCAAACACCCTATATATAGATATTGATAAATAAACAGTTCTTAAATACTTCTCAAATAATTGGTCACTTAGCGAATACAAATGCCCATTCAGTCAAACGCTTTTGGCACAGACTCAGAGATTACGAGAAAACGTCCAAAAAATTAACGACCTTGCCCCAATCCCAAAATGTATTAAAGTGATATTTCAGTTCACTAATGGCTTTGAATTTAAAAAGAAAGATGTCACCAAAATCTCTAAAGAATACTTTAAATAATAAATGTGTTTTAAATTGAAAGAAAAGCGGCGTTATGTCCACCCACGTTCTCTGGGTTTATGTTTGGTAAAATTTAATAAAATGGATCATCCGATGGCAGGATTAATTACAGAAACATTATACGGTGAATGCGATGCCAAATATTAAAGAATATAATAGTTTGTTTTCATTTATGTGGCATATACGACGTGATTATCTACTAAACGGAAAAATTATGCGGTACAGATCACAAAATCAAAATTTATTAATTCATTTGAATCACAAGGATCACTTTGAAACGTCAATGTTACTGCCTGTTCTTCCGCGACCAAGACAGGAAAAAAATGCAATTATTAAGGCCGGTTGTTCATTTTAATGATAATTTGACAATATAAAAAATAAATTACGTCTAAATTGTAACATTTTTGACCGAGTTGGAGCAATTTACATTCCAAGCTTCTCATCTAAATAATCCGATCTGTTATAGTAAGCTTTTTTATGAAGATTGTGTTTAATTACATTTTTAAATTTGTTAATTATCAATTTTTGTATACCACTTGGGAGTTTGTTATAAAAGCGTATACCTTGCCCTAACTTTTTGGAGTTTACAACTGGCAGCAGCAAGTTTACCATAACTATAAATACGGGATTTATCACGCACTGTTTTATCGGTATTCGACCGACAATGTTTCGGCACAATTTGTGAACCTTCATCAGGGTGAGTGCGATCTACAGATCTACAGTCATTGACACGAGAAGATGTAGACACTAGCAACGCTGTCAACTTCAGTTAAGATTGTAATACTGTACTGAATAGTTGTTAAACTGCATCACACTAAGCAAATAAATAACTGAGCTGTCAGAATTTATGAACATGCTTCGCGTTATTAATGAACATCACCATTCATAAAGTTGGAACTCCCGACGTTTTTAGTAAGCCTGTTTGGCACGATACTTAGACGTCATTGTAACGTATGACAGGAGGTACTAGAAATACGCGTGTTTCCGTGCAATAAAAGCACGCAGCTTATCAGCTGTGCGCATGCCAGCTGGCAGTCGGCAATCAAAGTTCAGTACACTCCATCGCTTGAATCATACGATACTATTTACGATGCAAGAGGTGTAAATCTAAAGCTGGAATAATCCAATTCGAAAATGACCGACAATAGCTGTTTGTCTGTATTACACAAAGGTTAATTGGAAGAGAATGCTATCTAGCATTAAATTCGTCTGTGTACAGATTATTTTTAATTTGTGCAATATAGAGTTTTTATTAATGTTATCAAAAAGACGGACTTTAGATTTTTGTTTCAATGCATCAAAAGGTACGCGTTCTATTTGACGAAGCCCCTTAAAATGCTTTGACGCCGCGCCATGTAAGCTTTCAATTTAAACTGTGCCTTAAAAATGTGTGAAATAAATAATATTTAATTATTTTTTTATGTTTATACAGGGTGTTTGGTAATATACTGACGATATTCAAGTGACGGTTTCTCAAAACATAAAAAAGACTTCTCTAAAAAAACTACACGTTATATTATCAAATTTTAAAGAGAATTTTCTAAGTTTAGGTGATTAATTCGATATAAAACTTTCAGCCTACTCTTGCAATCGACATCCAAAAATAAAGGCCGATTTGATATCTCTTTCGGAAATGGCTGCGGGTTTTGGGTTAGAAAGGGACAACAAGAGATATCTCGAGACGTCACCAATACAGTATTTGTGGTTAGATGGTAAGCATTATGCAATAGCACAACATAAGTTTAATAAAGTGTTTATTTTTACATGCCGAAATAAATTTCACATTTCTATATTACACATTTCACAAATTTATTTATTTCTTTTTATTTAATAAATAAATTTATTTATGTTCGTCAAAATAACCCCGTTCATTTTTGTGCATATATTATCAAACACCCTATATGTAATAGAATACAACTTGGATTGGGAACGTGGGTTGCAGCACTAGTCTAGCTGGGATGCAAAAGCATAGGACGAAGCTGTTGACAATAAGTTTTTAGTTTAGTCGTATCAATGGTTTAACATTTTTAAAACCTTATCAAAAATTTCCGAGCCGGAGAGGACTTCAACCCGCAATCTGCCTCTTGAATGCACTAACTAACCAATTGCGCTACTGACTCACTTCTGCGTGAAATTAGTGTTATTTTATACTTAATTCATTTTACGACTCAAAGCGCGTAGGTGACGGATATCACTTTAAAATAATAGTTTAGTTGTATTTTGATTTATTTTTAGTAAATTAATATCTTATTCAGAAAACTTTCGTGATTTATTTCAATCTTTATTATAAATACTGGATTTATCGACAAGGCCCCGGGCCTTGTCGAACCCTTGTTGTCCTTAACGGGAGAGAAGTTCTTCGGACGATCTCCGTGGTACAGTGGGCGAAAAGCCGGCTGAGACGCAGGAGGTAGCGGGTTCGATCCCCGCCACGGAATAAATGTTTGCATGATCTACAGACATTTGTTCCGGGTCTGGTTGTTTCTCTATATATTATAAGTACAAGCTCTGCTTAGTTTGGGGCTAGATAGCTAGATAGTGTGAAATGTCCAGCAATATTTATTTATGTCCAGCAATATTTCAATCTAGTGGGAGGCCGTCCTACGCTGCGCGTTCCAGTGAGTACCTATCTGCCCCAACGGCCGCCAGTTCTTCGAAAGTAGATATAATATGGCTGATATGATGATGACAATAGATATTTAGAATATCGTAAAAATTTCCAGTTGCAAAAAACTAAGCTGAATTCTCTTATTTTCTGTTATTTTTGCAAAGCAAATACCTACAGCTTAACTTTCCACTCAATTCACTCGTGAAACAACAAGCTTGGATAAACCGAACCCCATTAATTACATCTAAGCTCCTAATGAAAGAGCAAAATAGTCAGCCTAAAATAATATTACGTTTAGGTACTATTGGACCGGCTGTCCTGAATATATTTTATTCATGTATCGTCCTTTACCCATTACTTTGGGTCGAATAAGTTCCAGTTATTTAACACAGGCTTTTGAGAAAAGCTGGTCCATTTTATAAGCATGACGCAAAAAAAATACACATTTGTTTTAAGCCACCATTCACTGCACGAGCCCATGCGCTGGATTTGTCACTTTATGTGTTTATACTCGTATATTAACACACAGTTGTTAATCGGATTATCATTTCAATTGATTATTCATTTATTCGAAAACTGGTATTTGCGAGATGATCCTTAGTTATGTTCGTTAAAATTCACTTGTTATTTCAGCTGCCTAGCTAAAAAAGCTGCCAAGGCTGAAAAGATGAAGTTATGTATTAACACGGTAGATTTTTTAATTTATACCTGTTTTGCATGACATTAATTTAAAACACAAATCTGCAATTAACTGTCTTAAGAGATTAGCTTAATATCGGTAGCTTGAATATTGAATCCAGTAATTGATAAATCCCACTTCCCACTAATATTATAATCGCTATTGTTTGTATTTATGTATGGATGTTTGTTACTCTTTTACGTCGGAACGGCTGAACCGATTTCGATGAAATTCGCTATGTACGTAGATCGTAACCTGGATTAACACATAAGCTACTTTTTATTGGCAAACCACGCGCGCGAAGCAGCGGGCGGAAGCTTCTATTAGAAACGCAAAATTTTTTATGGATGTATATGTGGATGTTTATTACCCTTTCACGTTGTAACGGCTGAACCGATTTCGATGTAATTTGGTATGTACCTAGATTATTACCTTTGCGACGATGTTGTTTAGTCACTTATCAGGTAGGTACTTACTTACATGATGAATAAATATGATTTGTTAACCTGTTTTATAAAGGCTGTTTCATTGATATTATGATTGTTTGAAAATTATAAATTTTCTATGCTTATGAATTTGAATATGAGCCTTACCCGTGTATTTATTTAATGTCGTACATAACAAAACACGTATTATATATAAAATTATAATATGGTATGTAACACAGATATTTTTTACAATAGCATTCTGCAACGTACAAAGGGTTGACGGGGCATTACATTGTTTTTCGATTAGAAAAGTTGCCGGTAAACGGCACATGCCGTTTACCTCATAAAAAAACTCTGGTATTGATTGACATAACCATTTCCGCTAAGCTGTGTAAAGAACCTAATAATAGGTTGCAGACGATAAATGAAAGGTTCAATATTTATTTTCCGTGTCCCGACACCCGAGTCGTCGAAAGGTTGATTAATACAAAAAGGCCTAGAAGAGGTCACTCTCAGCGATAAGTCCACCCATTATATTTCCTTTTTAGTTTAGTGTTAATTGTTTCCGTTCGTTAATTACAATAAAGAGTAAACTGGTCATATTAATACGGATTTCTGACCAGTCACCATCGTTCACAGAGCTACGATTTAAAATAAATAGAAAGGTTAATTTTAAGCTTATTGTTTTATATATATTTTAGTATTTCAGGTACCTATTTATATATATATATATATAGGCCTTGTAATCATATTTTATATGTGCACATTGTTGCCTAAAATTGACATTAAGGGGCTTATCACAAAAAAGTTAAACGACTGTTTAACGCGTGTTTAAAAAAATCCTAAACAAAAATAGGTAAGGTTTTTTTTAAACACGCGTTAAACAGTTGCTTAACTTGTTTGTGGTAACAATGTATATTATTAAAATTAAAAATTAAAACATATTGTTCAAAAGTGTGTTTTTATATGTTTATATTTAATGGTGTACAATAAAGACATTATCTTATCTTATGGACAAAATAAAAAACAAAGAAGATGGTGAAATACAAGTAATGAAAGATCTTGACTTCTGGCTATAAGATGTATTATAGGTAGGTAAATAGATAGATACGTAGGTACAAAAATTCCAGAAGTCGAAGATTACAGGGTCGTAAAAAACAAAGGGATATCACACGCTACTTCCATAATAAGCACAAATTTGAGATTATTATACATGTTTTTAACCAGCCTATATTTTCCCACTGCTGGGCAAAGGCCTCCCCCAACTCCTTCCACCTATCGCGATCCTTGGCAGATTCCCACCATTCCTTCTCGAATCCACTAATGTCGTCGCACCAACGCTTTCGCGGCCGACCCCGACGTCGCTGTCCATCCTCAGGTACCCAGGGTGTATACATATAGATATATATATATATACATTTATTTACTAGCTGTCCTGCCCAACTTCGTACCGCCTTGACATGCTATGACGCGGGCTGCCAATTTTGGGAGAATTTTTCCCATATTTTAATATATTCTGCTATTCGGGGCGGAGACAAATCCAACAAATCAAAGATTATCAAAATCAGTTCAGCCCTTCTTTAGTTATAAATGGTGTATAATGGTAACTAACCTGTCTTTGTTTTATATATTTATAGATTATATTATTGATCGAGCGAAGCGAGATCTCTAAATCAACTTAGGCAAATCGGCGTTGTATGTATAGGTATATGTATGTTTGTTTGTCCGAAGATAACTTTCGAAGCTTTGATCCGATCATCGTGAAATGTGATACATAGGTAGGTAGTGATGGCATTTTGGCATAGAATTTTGGTGTGACTAAATGAGCTAAATATGTTGGGGGGTTGTTGAGATATTGGGGTTCAAGGGGCTTAAAAAAAACAAAATGGGACTATCTGGTCAAATGGCACGTCTCATAAAATGTCTTTGCGAGTAAATTTTGACCACATTTTTATTTTTAGTTTAACCTATGTAGTTTTTGAGTTATTAGAATAGAATAGAATAGAATAATCCTTTATTGTACACCAGGAATACTTGTTATTAGTCATAATAAAAACTGAACTTTGACAAAATTCACAGGTTACACCAGTGACCCCACAGTGTTGAAATTTGGTATGCCTGTAGCTTTAGTGACATAAATATAGGCAAAAGCCTGCAATTCAGAATAACTGATATTTGTACCCCAAAAAAGGGTAACCAATTTACATGAACTGCCGTTACCTGTAATTTGGATGAAACTGTAGGCCAAGTTATTTGGTTAAGCATTTCGTGGCACTTTTTTTGAGAGTCAAAGATTACAAATAATATTTTTTTGTTTTAATCGGAGACTCGCGAGATCTCAGTTCGGGGCGAACCACTAGTATTATTATTAATAAGAACAGCGTCCCTTGTGAAAGGGCTCGCCCGGGAAAGTACTGAATTTAGACTAGTGGTAACTAGTAATAATAATGAAGCAAGAGTACTGAAAATGTCCTCTAAGCAATGCACGCTTGATGGCTATTCGTTGTATATCACGTGCGTTTATGTGAACAACGCGTACGTGACGTCATAGTCGTGACGTGCCACGTCCGCGGTGACATCAGCACGTTTTATGTAAGTATCTAATGGGATAGTGGAGTTTGGCTTTTCAGAGCTCAGAGATTAAAGTTATAAAGCTTCTACGAGTACATACTCATGTCCAAAAAGTAAAAACGAACTATACGGAATGTCTGGTAATATACTGACGATATTCAAGTGACGGTTTCTCAAAACATAAAAAAAGACTTTTTGAAAAAAAATAGTAGTTACATATATTATCATATTTAAAAAAATTGACTAAGTTTAGGTGATTAATTCGATAAAAAACTTACTGCCTACTCTTACAATCGTCATCCAAAATAAAGGCCGATTTGATATCTCTTTCGGAAATGACTGCGGGTTCGGGTTAGAAAGGGACAACAAGAGATATCTCGAGGCGTCACCAATACAATTATCTGGTTAGATAGTCACACCAAAATTGTGCCATTACTACCTACCTATATATCTAGATCTATCTAGATATAGATCTCGCTTCATTCGACATAACCACATAATTAAAATAGACAATAGACAATAATTTATTTGCTAAATAGCACACATAATACATTTACAAAACATGATTTAAAATGTAAAAGATGAAAACATGTAAGACATAAACAAACAATAGGTGTAATAAATAATTAATTTTAAATATGAGGTAGGTATGTTGTGTGCTATAGCAGCAAAAGGGCCTCGACTCAGCATTATGTCAACTGGGTTAGTAGTTGACGCTGTTATTCTGCCTAGACCGCTTAATCACCCACCAGACCCTGTGAGAGCAAAATTATAATTGTGTGATGTCAATGATGAAATATGTGATGTCAATGATGAAATTATGTGATGTGTATGATAAATAAAAATATAATAATGCCAGGTGAATTAATTATAAAAATTACATACTTACCTAAATAAATTACAAAAAAAAAGTATTAAAATAAAAATTAAATAATTAGAATTGGATTAGAATAATAAAAATAATGAAAAAATAGCCCAAAAATAAGTAGGTAAAGGGGGCGTTCGTACCAGGCAACCCAGTTTTCTGCCTATCTATCACCACTCGTTTGAAATGTTTTTTAAACGTGTATTTGGATTTCAAAAGTCGTAGTGGTGGTGGAAGATTGTTCCAACACTTGGTTGCAAGGTATCGGAAGCTGCCCCTAAACGCTACTGTCTTGAACTTGCTGTAGTGCAGCAGTTTTTTCGTTGGTCTTGAGCTATACTTGCTCTGCGACCCGTCGAGTTTAGAATAGAGATACTTTGGAAACCCTGACGTCATTACGCTGTGGACTAAGACAGCCATATGCAGATCCCTTCGCGAAGCCATATTTAATGTGGACGACTTATTTAAGTAGGGTGTGATGTGTGTCCGCGGCGGGATATCAAAACAGAATCTACAGCATGCGTTCTGAATTCGTTGCACAAGACGTGCTGTTTTAGCCATCAGACGGGGGCCATATACCAGGTCTCCATAGTTAAGTTTTGATAAAATGAGTGCATCACAGACTTTAATACGGATTTCCTCTTTAAGATAATTTCTAACTTTGTAGAGAAGTTTTAACCTAAAAAACAGGACTTGATTAGGTTCATTACGTGACTTTCGAAGCGGAGTTGGCTATCAAATAGTATACCGAGGTTTCTAGCCTCATGGACCCGCTCTACCCCATGACCAAGTATATTAACGTCAAGAGAGTGCGTAGAAATATCAGCTATTTGACGCTTTGAACCCAGTACCATAAACTTGGATTTTGAGGGATTCAATACAAGGGCATTATTATTTGACCATGCAGCTATACTTCCAAGATCATTGTTTAGCTTCTCTAATTCATCCGGAACTTCTTTAGAGCGCATGGGTAAGTACAACTGTACGTCATCAGCATATAGATGAAACTTGCAGTGCTTAATGCCCCAGCAGAGGTCAGCACTGTAGATTATAAAAAGTAATGGTCCCAAGATTGATCCCTGTGGCACGCCACGGTTTACTTCAGCTACCGGGGATTTAAGATGCGAGCCATTCTCCCGATTGATCTGTACAAACTGAGATCGATTACTCAAGTAACTGTTAAACCATTTAATGGAAGCTGTGTCAACCCCATAATAAGCCAGCTTTGAGAGCAGCAGTGATATATTTATTGAATCGAACGCACGAGAGAAGTCAAGTAACCATAAAAAAATAAAAAGCCATGTAGGAAAAAACCATTAACCTCAAATTAGGTCAGATATTCATAATAGTCAATTACGCCTTCCTCCCCCCCCCCTCCTCCTTAAAATTAAACAATTCATTTCAGAGTCCAAAGCCAGTGCGAAAACAAAAAAGGTCCAGCTCGTAAACATACGGCAATACATCGCGTCTAACGATAGCAATTAAGGGTAGGCAGTAGCACCTTTAACTAATGGCCTTGTTTTTCCTTCCAAGAAGGCCCTCTGCCTAATTTCTTTTTTCAGCATGTTGTGTAACACGGGCATTAATTTTGTACGAGGCTCATATAAAGGCTCTTTTACGTAAAAAACAGGTTAGTTTTGTTTACCGTATCTCTGTCTGATCTGTCAACTGTTTGACCGTCAGTATAATCAAGAATGCTATTACTGTCAATAAACCTTATACCGAAATGCGATGTTTTAGACTATTAAAGTTTTATATTTCATAAATGGGGGGTTTTAAAAGAACTATTCAACGATACCACATACGATGGGATGTAAGAGTAAAAAAATCACCCCCAACATTATACATAGAAGAGAACATATTTTTTTTTGCTGTGTTACGAAGACGTATCATTTTTATTATCATCAAGTTTTAGATCTATAGAACTAATGGTATATGAACAAAACGGCTGTAACGGTCGGATATAATTATATAATATTAAGAATTTAAAAAAATAACGAATAAAGAAAAAACGTATAAATTTACAGATTTAAGTTCATTAAAAGTCTGGCAGAAATACTTCTACATTCTAAGATGTATAGACGTTGGGTTGACATTGCCACCTAAACAACGTATGTACATAATACATTTTATTACTTTGCAGGCTACCAGGCTCTGGAATGCCCTACCTGTCTCAATTCGTCACGCTAAATGTCTCCCTATCTTTAAAAACTTGGTCAGACAACACTATCTGTCATCCATCGCTCACTAGGCCACTTATTAATTATTACATTTTTATAATTTATATATGTAAGTATGACAATATATATTTTATGTATTATAATATTAATATTTATGTAATTTTATGATTATATTATGCATTATAATTATGCATTTTATTTTATATTATCTATATTTTTAAATAAATATACGTGTACTATATCGGATTTACGCCGCCGTCTTTATTTTGTTCACATAGATCCTGTCCACCCAAAGGTTGCCTGGAAGAGATCGCTTTTAGCGATAAGGCCGCCCATTGTACCTATTATTTAAGTGTATTTTCTTATAAATGTTTGTATTTAAATTGTGTGCAGTAAAGAAATTATCTATCTATCTATCTATTATGTTTATTGTAAATGTGTAGGGATTATGGACCTGATAAGTCTGAAATAAAGATTTTTTTATTTAAAGACGGACAGACAGACGGGCATGGCAAAACTATGAGGCCTAGTTCGGCTACCGAACCCTAAAACTGAACAGTAATTGGAAGAAATAAATAAAATAAATAAACAAAGTCTTTATTTCCAAAAATGTCTTAGTATCTAAGTTTACGTGCTCTATTTCGTACACTTTTGCACCCAAAGTCGGGTGTAGGCCTCCTCCATACGGTTTCATTGTGATCGATGTTGTGCTAGACGAGTCCAAGTCCTTCCCGCTGCCTCCACGACATCGTCGCACTACTTTCTCTTTGACCTGCCTCTCAGTCGTCTAGCATCTCGTGAGTACCAGTGCAAGATCCGCTCACTCCAGCGCTCATCTTTATGGGCTTTGGCAATGTGACCTGCCCACTTCCATTTAAGTTTACAGAGAATGCTGCATCAGTAACCTTCGTGGTATTTTTATGCATTCGCACCTGACTCTGTTTTTAAATTTAAGGTTCAGCACTGATCTCTCTGCTGCCATGTATTTGAAGAAATACACTAAACAGATGCCGACAACCTGCTTTCTGCGTGCAGCTTTTAAGAAAAGTTTTTATAGGTACTAAATACATATAAAGAGCGCTATTCACAGTTGAAATATCTATTGCAGGTAACCTTAACTAAGTTATTCGTAATAAAGTTTACTGTGATAAGGGCAATGAATAGGAGCTGAATTAACACTTTATATAATACTAGCTGTTGCCCGCGACTTCGTACGCGTTACACTACTAAATGTTTAGGTAACCTAGAAATAAAGCTAAACTCTGTGTTGCATCTTGACTTGGCACACCATTTTTATCCCATGGGAACTGATTAATGGGATAAAAGGTACCCTATGTGGTAAATTTCATCGAAATCGGTTCAGCCGTTACGACGTGATTGAGTAACAAATAAACAAATAAATAAACAAACTACCAAACTTTCACATTTATAATATTAGTGTGACTAGCTGACACGCCCGCGGCTTCGCACGCGTGGGTTGTCAATAAAAACATTACCCTCCTTCTGCGCAGTCGGGTAAAAAGTAGCCTATGTCCCAAACCCGGCCACAATCTATTTATATACCAACAGTACATAGGGCATAGTAGTACCTCATAATTTTAACCCCCTTTATCCCCCCTTTAGGGATGATTTTGTAAAAAAGTTGAAACACGTATTTCATTATTTCTTACCAAAAGCCTAAATTTGAATTTTAAAGATAGCCTTTCTCCTTCTCGAAGATATAATCTATCTCAGGGGTCACCAATTAGTTTCGCTCGAGGTCCGTTTTAAGAAATGAAATGGCCATCGCGGTCCGCACAACGTTTTATAGAAAAAAAATATTTATTAAACAAATGTAATCACGGAAATAACAAAGGTATTTTTTTTACATATCAATGAGAATAATATGTTTTTTTGTTGTGGTATTGACATTAAATCCTGGAGATGTTCATCAGTAAGTCGAGATCGAAATTTATTCTTAATGAAGTTATCTTCGAAAATGCTGCTGCACAAATATTTGTCGACCCAAACAAAGTAACAAGTTTCAAAGCTATTTTTTGTAGTTCTGTACTGGAAACTTCTGCATGTTTGTGTTTTAAAACAAACATATTCTTCCCCACCGCGACGATCAACGCTTTCGCAATCCGCGAACTCTTTCTCGCTTGTTAGCTCGTTACGAGTACTTCGCCCGGCCGTTTTCACACGAAACAAAGATAATGCGGGGGATACATTTTTATTAAATTACGTACTCTGTAGCGCAAGTTGTGTTCTCGCGGTCCGCACACAATGGGTCGGCGGTACGGATGCGGACCGTGGTCCGCCATTTGGTGACCCTTGATCTATCTCCTTGCCAAATTTTATTACGATCCGTTCAGCCGTTTAGTCGTGAAAAGGTAAGAAAGAAACTAACAAACAATCAAGAATTATTTTCGCACATTATTATAAATACGGGATTTATCACGTACCGTCTCATCGCACTCACCCTAATGAAGGGTCACGAATTGAACCGAAACATTGTCGACGACTAGTTGGCGCCTAGTCTTCCGGTAACTTTAAAGTAATACCGCTTAACTTATAACTTAAACTTAAAGTAGACCTTTAAACTGTACCAGTAATCTACCTAATACATCTGATGTATATAAAATACTGCTCCGAACATCAAAGGCCCCGGTTCTAAACATCAAATGGCTTGCACAGAATTAGCTTAGGATCTCTCATTTTGCACAACGAACAAGACAATATAATCTAGCGTTGTATAGTTTACACTAAGTTTCCAGAACGCTAGGAATGAGGTTTAAGGATTTCGTTTTTTTTTAATCTCACCAATTATTGGAAAAAATATTAGGACCTTCAATTATTTATATGAAATTTAGAAATATTTACGAAAAATTAAGTTCTACCGTAATGGTCATTCAAATAATAATATTTGCTTATAAAATAACATAATTTTCAGCGACGCGCTGATAGTTGGAAACATTGGAAGTTGTTTTTTTCTTATATCCCATTTCTATTGTTATATAAATAGGTTAACGCTTTATAGTACGTAGGTAAAACTGAATTACTTACCTACACAAAATGTGGGAAATCGGCGGCCTTATCACTGAAAGTGACTTATTCTAGATAAACTATGGATGGAAAGTAACAAGCGAAGCAGTATAATAACAAGCTCCTGACAGTCTATACAAATGAACTAATTTAATTATCTATTACCTCTACAGGCGCAGCGGCCTGTTTGCGTACGGTTTGTATTTGTGGAAATTTACTGTAGGTAGAGCTAAGCCTATCGAGCGGGATAGGGAGAAAACTATACATAAGCAACTTAGGTGATGTGATGACTCTCTGTCGTTTTTTTTGCGAGCAGAGGTGACAACCTGATGTCGGCACGGCAGTACTACCAGGTGTACTGCTACGTTGCGGGGGACAATGACTACATATATAATAGGTATACATACAACAAGATATAAAACCAATTTTTTTGTGTCATAAAGCGAACATATGAACAAACAACTACTTAATTCAAAAATTGTTCTCAGCTACTAGTTGCGAAAATATATTCTTCCGTTGCATCTGATTTTTTTTAGAATTTTCTTGTTGACATCCGAGTTGTTGACTAAGAAAAAATACTCCCCCATGGCAACTAGTTGCCGACAAAGAGTATAAAATCCTCAATAATAATAATAATAAATCTTTATTTCAGACTACAAAAGAAAAGTACAAGATGTTAAAACTTAATTCTACGGTCCATATAAATATATACCTTAGTGACTAACATACATATTATACTACCTAAAACTATTTGCTGACACGTAAAGTCTACGACGTGTGACTCAATGGCAACTGGTTGTGAAACTCAGTTGCCATGGCGGCCGAAAGGCGTAGAGTTCGGGGTTGAAATTATGCAGAGTTAGGGTAGTCGCGCTGTCTGTAAAGACAAAGTACAGGCAACACACAGTAATGGTCGCAGCCATTAGGAAATACCATCATTAGGCTAAATGTCTAGGCACTTAGCCGAATGTCGTTAGAGTCGCGGAGTTCGCTTCACTGGCTACGTACGAGTATCTGTTTTGTTTTCCCTTTTGCGATTGGCTTATACTCGCAGATTTGATCAAAATATCTAATGCCATTTTATATTAAACTAGTATAAATATATATTTTTACTAGTTTCAATGTATTTTATTTTTTATAGTGTTATCCAAACAGACGGAAAATTCTAAGATCCTGTCTAGGCCTGAAAGTTTTTGAGATGGTTTTAAAAATCGTAGTTTTTATGTTATTTTTGTGTACCTATTTACTTAAGTATATTATTGTATATTGCTATATTGTACTAAATATTGTATATATTTGTATTTAATGTTGTGTTAGTGCTAGTCTGGAATAAAAGCATTGAATTGAATAAATAAAATAAATAAAAACCCTCAACCCCCTCTTTTTACGTGGGGGAAGGGTTGAAAAACTAGCATAGCTACACCCAGTTACCCTACTTCCTTTTAAAAAACCACGTCCAAATCGATCCTTCCGTTTGGGAACTGATGCTACAGATATACAGACACGCACACAGACATCAGCGTCAAAATTATAACACAACTCTATTAAATCGGAGGTTAAAAATAAAAGGAATTATGAATGTATTTACCTGCACCCAACGGCTCCCAGCAACCTTTAACAGATCGTCTTTCCATCTAATGGGGCGCCATCTACGCACGTTTTCCAGTGCGTGGTCTTCTATTGAGAACCACAAGATCAGTTACTCTGGAATTCTATGGGTGAGGCCTTAATATCCTATGGCTGATATGATGCTATGCTTTCAAGTACTCGGTTTCCACTCGAGAACCTTTCTGCCCCAACGATCAGTTCTTCAAGCTATGTGCCCTGCCCACTGCCACTTGTGCTGTGTTGGTGACTTTGGTTTGTCTACGAATCTCCTCATTTCTGATTCGATCTCGTAGAGAAACACCAAGCATAGCCCTCTCTATAGCACGCTGAGCGACCGCGAGCATTTTTATGAGGCCCATAGAAGACCACGTTTCTGTTAATACCATACGTCATCACTGGTCAAAGACTTTCGTCAAGGTATTTTGGACGAGAAGACGTCTCGAAGGTTTTCCAGTGGAGACCACGCACTGGAAAGCGCAGCGTGGGACGCCCCCCCCCCCCCCACTAGATGTGAAGGACCTGATAAAGGTTTCTGGGAGCCGTTGGGTGCAGGCCGCACAAGATCGGTCGCTCTGGAAATCTATGGGGGAAGCCTATGCACAGAAGTGATTAGCTGATATGATGATGATGACGCGAGTGAAGTCGTGGGCAGATGAATCATACTCGTCAATAGCGCAATATTACATCACAGTATGTCTCATACCACCGGCGCCCAAATTACTCGCGTCTTGGCAGCAGTTGCATTGTGGAGGAAAAAGTATTGGTTTTTGAAGTAGCGGTGGTCGTAAATGACGACCGTAAATGGGTGGAAAACAACTTACGAAAAATCGAGACGTGTCATAAGTCGTTACTGATAAGCACGTTAGCTCGAATACTAATACAGGCCAACGTATGAAATATGATTATACAAACCATGTAAATAAACAACTTAAAAAAAAATTATAAGTATTCGAAGTAGGAACCCGTATAGTCATGTCATGTTCGTATGATCATCTGCCTGTCTGTCCGTCTTGTTACAGCCGTTGTATACGCACTACATCGTACGGGGTATCGTTGAATAGGTTTTCTAAAAACACTAAGTTTTTGAACACTTTTTTGATATAAGAGTCCGTTTACAAAATATAAAGCTTTAAAGTCTCCATTTTTGTAACTACCCTATACTTTTTAACTCTGCTGTTGCAGCTGTTACAGCTATTGCTTTAATCTTATCAAAAGATCAGGTGCTTTGTTAAAATTAAGTTACCAGATTCAACAAAACTCAAAGTAAAACATCTTGTACGTTTAAATTGCCTCCTCGACACATTTAGCTTTGCACCTCAAAGCAGATACACTGACTTTTCAGGAAAGTTGATTTTAACCAAGTGATTCTGCAATAAAAATCATCGAATTTCAGAGTCTCAGGACACAAAGTGAAAAATCCATTCCACCGCTTTCCATAGCGGTCGCCGCTACTAATGAAACGAAAGCTTTAGGTAAATTATAAATGAACAGGTAGGCAAGTGAAGTTCGTACTGAATTAGAATCGGAGACAGATTCGATAGATAAGCACAAGATCGACTACGAAACTGGAAATGTTATTTGTATTGGTCAAGCTTTTGACAACTACCTTACCTAGGGCCTTAGCACGAAACTTTACGTTATGGTTAGTACCCACGTGCGTACATGCTCGCGACGATGGGCATGAAATAAATGACACTTGAAATAAAATTAACTATTCCCCGTTTTATAAGCTAAGGTTTCTTATAATTATCATAGGATTAGATACCTTGAGTCGCAGGGTATAAAGCAAAGCTTCTTAGGTCTTCATTTAATAATTCTGTGCGATATGAAATTCATTTTATCACTTTAAGCTTAGAACAAGTCTGAACTAACATTAATTCCAACTGAACGTAGCAGTCCATTGTTGGCAACCGCGACCGGCGACCGGCGACAGACGGCTGGCGACCGGCGACTGACGACCGGTGTTCACGACCAAGATCCAATCCGACGTACTGTTATAAACGCGTGACACGACTTGTGGTTGCTTATAAATTCCTCTATATAAATTCATAGGCACTAAAAATCTCTTTGAAATTCTTTCACAAACTACCGTGGAAAGCTTATTCTGCAAACAAAAGATAATTAAAATGAAAGAGATTAAAAATACGATCTTTTGTACGTGTATAAAAGATATGTAAGGAAAATGCAAATGTAGCAGTTATGTTGTGTGCAATATATTTTCTCCACCGTCGCATATCATGCTGTAATTGTCTAGAAGAGATCCCTCTGAACAATAACACCGTAGATATATATTATTACTTCACGATTCAAATTCAAAATTATTTATTTCTGATGTTACCTACATCCATAATCAGTAACTAAACTTGAAAATTTAAATGTTTTCTATTCTATTCTAAACAGTGGGTCGCACGAACTGGTCGCGGTCGCCGGTCGCCGTCGCTAACATCAGACTGCGAACTTAACATAGTTAAAGCTAAAGTACCTAATCTTAAGATAATTTGGAGCTTAAATTGCAACATTTGACTAGACGAATCTTAATTAAGCACATATTTCATGGATGAGCACTAAAATTAAGAAGATTTATGTCTTAGCTATGATTCATATAAGATGCAGATAACCAAGGAACAGCCAGTCCACTCTGTGGGGTTTTCCAAAAGTGAACTCTACTTTTTAACAAAACTTACCAACCAAAATATGTTGTGTGGATTCAAAACTTTCAAAACGTGTCTTGTCAAACCCAATATAAATACTGTTTATAATAAAATCATGTAATACATCTTATCCGTAAATCAATTAGATAGTGGCCAACTCTGGTGTCGGAATGTTACGCCGCCGCGCCGCCCGTCCCGTGTTCCGGGCACACTCATTCATCTTAGGACTCGGAACCACAACTAACCTAACTGATCTATTAAAAACTAATAAGCTAGCTACAGTGATGTTTTCTCCAACATTAGTCGTCTTGACTATGCTTTTCTTATTCTAAGAATATAGCATAGGTTTTGGGCAAGCATATTCCTTTTTACAATTTTATTCCAGGCAGTACAATGGTAACTAACGCTGTTTACCACACGACGCTGTGTAAATCTTCTAAGTCTTGTCACAATCGCAATTTGCATGGAATGGACTAGCTGTTCTCAGTATTTGCAAACGTGCGCAGCTCACGAATACGATAGCTATGCAAACACACCACGATTTATGGCACCGGCTGAAGATGATAAGGCACCTGCAAACTGCGTAATGAGATTCCTATAACGAAGTTAACCTACTTCTTCTCAGTCAACTGTGGTTGGAACGTGAATTTGGAATTAGAATGAGGAATTTGATATTTATTAGCTTAGATTATAGACTCTTCAAAGCGTGTGCTCTACGAGCTACAAGATCGAATCAGAAATGAGGAGATTTGTACACGAACCAAAGTCACAGACACAAAGGATTAGCAGTCTGAAGTGGCAGTAGGCAGGGCATATAGCTCGAAGAACTGACGGCCGTCGGGGCCTTTCTGTTCTCGAGTGAAGACCACGTACTGGAAAGCGCAGAGTAGAACGGCCCCACATTAGATGGAAAGAAGACCTGATAAAGGTTACTGGGAGCCGTTGGGTGCTGGCCGTTTCAGATTAGTCGCTCTGGGATTGAATTTATGGGGGAGGCCTATGTTCAACAGTAGGCATCCTTTGGCTGATATGATGATGATGAAGCATGTGCTCATAAGGGATTGCCCAGTTGTGGGACAGTATATTATTATGAGCCCATTAATATCTAAAGTAGAATATCACATTTTTACTTTTAACTTACAATTTGATTCTTATGTTTTAATGCTTACCTTACTACTACTTGCTAAGAGAAAACTTTTGAAATATTTCTCACTAGCGACACGTCCTGGCTTCGAACGGGTGGACATTTATTTTTAATACATTTTTTTTTTACACCTTGGGTTTACATCATTAAAGTTTTAGTAGGGATCCCTAACTTATTCTAGGAATAAATATAGCCTATGTTACTCAGGGATAATGTAGCATTCTAATGGTGAAAGATTTTTTGAAATCGGACTTGTAGTTTAGAGTTTATTCATTACAAACATATAAAAATACAAATGTTTCTGTTTTATAATAATATTAGCATAGATATACATTAGTATATAGTTTGTATATAACAAACGACTGAAATGTTTGTATAAGTATACTCCGAAACACTGCGTCCTTACTTATTTACAAGTTACTAAACTGTAGCATGTTTGCAATCACTAAATTTAACATTTTAGTCGATGAATTATAAAATAGCATGCTTTTACATGTTTTAGCGATGACTGCACTCTAAGTAGAAAAAATTAAATTGTATTAGAACAAGAAACCATTTTAAAACTTGTCTGGCTGCTTTAGAACATGCTGTTAGTTATTTGTACTAATATAGGGTGTTTGATAATATACGCACAAAAATGAAAGGGGTTATTTTGATGAGCATAATATATAAATTTGTGAAATGTTTACCATAGAAATGTGAAACTTATTTTGGCATGTAAAAACCAACACATTATTGAGCTTATGTTGTGTTATTGCATAATGCCTACCACCTAACCACAGATACTGTATTGGTGACGTCTCGAGATATCTCTTGTTGTCCCTTACTAATCCAATATCCGCAGCCACTTCCGAAAGAGATATCAAATCGGCCTTTATTTTTGGATGTCGATTGCAAGAGTAGGCAGTAAGTTTTATATCGAATTAATTACCCAAACTTAGTCGGGTTTCTGTAAAATTGGATGATATAACTAGTAGTTTATTTTCGAGAAGTTTTTTTTATATTTTGTGAAACCGTCGCTGGAATATCTTCACTATTGTATTATAAATTTGAAAGTAACTCTGTCTCTCCTTCTGTCAGTTTGTTATTTACATTTTCACAACTTCGGGTTGACCGATTTCGATGCAATTTGGTATATAAATAGATTATTTAATTTAATATATTTGTAGGAACCCCAACAGCTGTTAAAACGTATAATTAAGAAGCCAATAAATAAAAAAAGGTTTTCACGTTTAAACAACAATATAGAAATATAAAAAATGTGAACAACCATTCGACATCTCACATTATAAATACAATGAAGAAAGAGTGCCTACCTACACTATTATTATATTAAATATACTATTATTAATCACTAAAGAATTCACGATTCAACCGCTGTCGAATCGAACTGACGCTCATGCAGAATAGGTCACAGTCCGTGCGCTTACACAGCTTATTGAAATTGTCACTTGCTCACCACAAAAATGAATTTTGCCTGTAGTTTGTGCCAACTATGGGTAAATTTATTGGAGGTATGAACCTAGTTTGTTTAAATGGAACATTAATTCTAATTTTATTTAACAAGTCAGGACAGTTAATGACATTAGAGGTTATTTTTAATAAAAACGATAAATAAGCTACTTCGCGCCGCTCAACTAAGGGAAGGAGATGGAATTTTTTGCATAGTTCTGTATAATTGGAAATTATGACCAGGATTGGGACATAGGCTGGGACATAGGTTTACCCAACTGCGTAGATGGAGGGTTTTGATCTACCTTGTCTCTGTTTTCCTTCCAGTAGGATCCACTCTGTTACCAGTTTTGTCCACCTATCGTTTTCTAATCTAGTGATGTGTCCTGCCCGCTGCTATTTTAGCTGTCTTTTACGTTTTTTTTTTATGTTTATATATTTTGTTTTTTCCTTATAGTTCTGTTTTTTATTTGCCGTCACCTCTTACAATACTGATATTGTTAATTTCAACTAAGGCTCTATTGACGTCACTGATTGATTCCGGAAAACTGGGTCGTGTGCTAATAAAGGTCAGATACTGAGTTCAGTAGGTAAATTGGATACTTCAATTTGCTTAGAATATTACGAATAATGTCGGATAACTTAATTATTCATAAACTTGAACATTTAATTAGATTAAAATTATTTCGATCACGAAAACGTCGACTTCCTTGCGTACTCGTAAAGTTGGTGTTGCGTGTTTTGCGCAGAACAGTGTTTTTTCAACTACCCCTTTTTGCCGAGGTTTTCGCCAGTGACTACATTATGGGGTACTTAAAAAGGGCGATTTAAAAGTTTTAAAGTTTCGGCAACGCGCATATGATACCTTTAGTTACAAAACTTACAAACGTTCTTAGGCTAAGTTAACCGTCAAATGGCCATACGATTGTTTGCCAACTTCATGATATTAAAAAAAATAACTATTACTTCCTACGTTTTTTTATCGAACGTTAACGACTAAGCGTGGTCAGAATACATATACGAGTATACAACATACTAGTGGCCTGTCCTGGCTTCGCACGGGTAGATAAATAAATATTGCTCGACATTTCACACAGGCTACCTAGCCCCAAACTAAGCAGAGCTTGTACTATGGAACCAGATAACTGTTAGAATACTTATATACTTTTTTTTGTAAATACATACTTATAATGTATAGAAAAACATCCAGACCCGAAACCAATATCTTTATATCATGCAAACATTTATTTCCGCGGCAGGAATCGAACCCGCTACCTCTTGCGTCTCAGCTGGCTATTTGCCCCAGTGCCCCAGTTTCGCCACGGAGGTTGCCACGGAGATATTTATCATATAATATTTTTTAATCGAGCAAAGCGAGATATCCAAATCAACTTGAGCAAATCGGTGTTGTATGTATGTACGTATGTTTGTTTGTCCGAGGATAACTTTCGAAGCGTTTATCCGATCATCGTGAAATTTGGTATATCGGTAGGTAATGATGGCACAATTTTGGTGTGACACAATTATCTAAAAATTTGGGGGGTGGGGGGGGTGTACAGATATTGGGGTTCAAGAGGAGTAAAAAAATGAAAATGAGACTATTAGGTTTCATTAGGTCAGACGTCAAATGAAAGGTCTTCATTAGTACATTTCGACCCCGTTTTTACTTTTAGTAAAGTTTTTGTAGTTTTTGAGTTATTAACCATAATAAAAACTAAACTTTGACAAAATTCACAGGGTACACCAGTGACCTCACAGTGCTGTAATTTGGTATGCGCGTAGCTTATGTATCACAAATATAGGCAAAAGTCTGAAATCTAGAATAACTGCAATTTGTACCCCACAAAAATAAACCAATTAACATGAACTCCCGTTACCTGTAATTTGAATGAAACTGTAGGTCAAGTTATTTGGTTCTTTCGTGGCACTATTTTGATAGTCAAAGATTACGAATAATATTTTTTTTGTTTTTATGGTAGATTCGCGAGATCTCAGTTCGGGGCGAACCACTAGTTATGACTAATTTTTTTACACCTTGGGTTACATTATCGAAGTTTTAGTAGGGATCCCTAAGTTTTTTAGTAATAAATACAGCCTATGTTACTCAAGGATAATGTAGCATTATAATCTTGAAAGAATTTTAAAATCGGACTAGTAGTTTTTGAGTTTATTCGTTACAAACATACAGATATACAAATCTTTCCTCTTTATAATAATAAACGTATATAAGTATAGACATATATATTCTGTACTTGAAGACTCCGAGATTATACTGGTTTTATATAGGTGCATATACTCTTATTTATAGGAGATGGATGGATGGATGGATTAGTGGTAACCATCGCTTATAACAAAGTATTGCCTCACAGGTCACCCACCTTAGAAAAGTGCCTTACCATGCACTACCCTATGTCCATTAACTTGAAGCATAAGTGTGCCTGTAATTTCACCGGCAACCATACTCTTCAGACCGAAACATAATGCTGCTTGGCGGCAGAAATAGGTATAGAACTTCCCCGGGCGAGCCCTTCTACAAGGAATTCTACTACTCTCTTACTTCTCTTACAATAATATGAATTGGTCACCGTTTTATCATCGAGCGGAGGATATTCTAGAAATCGCGTGGGCGCTTACAATAACAATAGGTAAGTATTGTCATTTGCACGGAAATACTCAGTGCGAATGAATCATATACTAGCACGTAAATAGATTAAAGATAATGTTTTGACCTATTTTGTGAATGAGTGTTTTTGTTAACTATAAACTATGCATTCAAATGCATATTGATTTGTGAATTTATTTTTTTGTTTCTTTTGTGGTGTACAATAAAGTATTTTCATTCATGCATTCATTTATCGCTTACCGTCAGGCAAAATCGTGGTCAAACGCATGTCAAAATATATATGTATGTCACACTAATATTATAAATGTGAAAGTTTGGATGTTTGTTTATTTGTTTGTTACTCAATCACGTTATAACGGCTGAGCCGATTTCGATGAAATTTGATATGTACGTAGATTATAACCTGGAACAATAGGCTACTTTCTGTTGACAACCAACGCGTGCGAAGCCGCTGGCGGAAGCTAGTATATATATAAATACTAGCATTTTTTGTAACATCGAACATCGACACACATTTTAATAAAAATATTCATTAGCAAATAATTTGAAAATGTACAAAATAAGCGCAAAAACAGACAAAAGAATGAATGAACGAATGAATGAAAACACTTTTTATATACGACAAAAGAAACTAACATAAAAATAAAAATTCAGAAAACAACAAGTACAATGGGCGGTCTTATCGCTTAGAAGCGATTTCTTCCTGACATCCTTTGGTTGGTTGGAGAGGATTTTTGTAATATCACAATAATGGATGTTATTGGAGGAGTGTGATATTTGATGGAGGAGGAGGGACGAATGCTACAATTGAGCTAAAAAATCGAATCAATTACGGTCAATTTCGATTCATTTCATAATTGATCGAGCGAAGCGAGATCTCTTATTCAACTTGGACAAATCGGCGTTGTATGTATGTATGTTTGTTTGTCTGGGGATAACTTTCGAAGCGTTTATCCGATCATCGTGAAATTTTGTATATATGTAGGTAGTGATAGCACAATTTTGGTGTGACTAAATGAGCTAAAAATGTTGTTGAGATATTGATGTTCAAGGGGGGAAAAAAACAAAATGGAACTATCCTTTCAAAGGGCACGTCTATTAAAATGTCTTTGTGAGTACATTTCGAACCCGTTTTTATTTTCAGTTTAAACCTTATAGTTTTTAAGGTTTTAGCCATAATAAAAACTGAACTTTGACAAAACTCACAGGGTATACCAGTCACCCCACAATGCTGAAATTTGGTATGCGTGTAGCTTTAGTGACACAAATATAGGAAAATCTGAAATCCATAATAACTGCAATTTCTACGCCAAAAGAATAACCAATGCACATGAACTCCCGTTACCACTAATTTGAATGAAACTGTAGGTTAAGTTATTTGGCTGTGCATTTCGTGGTACTATTTTATTAGTCAAAGATTAAGGCCGGCTTGCACATTGACCCCTAAATATTTACATTTTACGTATTTACGTATTTGACAACTCGTTAAATCATATTTAGCCACTAAATACATTTAGGCATCGTTGCGCGAGTCGTCCTAAGAATATATTTTTTTTTGGGAGACTCGCGAAGGAGGCTGTGCACAAAATAAGTGTAACACAGAGAGCCATGGAGCGCGCCATGCTCGGCATCACACTCTTAGATCGAGTTCCCAATACCGAAATTCGCAAACAGACTAAACTACAAGACGCAAGCGAATATTGGGGCTCAAGTGGAGTTGGGCAGGACACTTGGCCAGACGTAGTGACGACAGGTGGACTAAGGCACTAACAGAGTGGAGGCCGAGAACTGGTCATCGAAATAGGGGACGTCCACCAGTGAGATGGGTCGACGACATTCATAAGACCGTGGGTCGTACGTGATTCAGACTGGCACAGGATCGGGAAGAGTGGCAGAAACAAGGAGAGGCCTATGCCCAGCAGTGGGTCGACACGGGCTGAGAATGATGATGATCTGATGATAATGGGAGACTCGCGAGATCTCAGTTCGGGGCGAACCACTAGTAAATTTGTATTACCCTTAGAATAGTTACATCGTGTTTTCGATCCACGGTCCCTGAATGAGCATAAAACGGAACACGGTCAGAAGAATGCTTCCCAAAGCATAGTTGAAAAAGCCTCTAGCGGTTACCCATCTAAGTAATGACCACGTGGAATCTTGCTCAACTACTAAAAAGTTTAAAGTGATTTAAGACAATTGAAGTTAGTCAATGGTGGAAGAATTTAACGATATTGTGGAGTTTTTGACAGCCTTTGTTATTGAAACGGTACTTTGCCTAGCCTTCAAAATATTATTAATTCAATAATACCTATGAGGGACTCTATGGTCCCTTTTTTAAGATTAAATATCTTTAAAGCAAAGTTATAATTAAAAATGTTTATCTTTAAAATACTTCTTGCTCGTTCAACCAAAAACTATAGCGTAATGTTTATTTAATTAATGTAAATGATCAAAAACTTTCTCGATTATTTTATTCGAGAAAGCTTCTTCAAAGGGAATAGGCTGCGTAATTATTTAATAATATAATAAGTTCTTCATAAAGGAATAACAATTTTCTGTTTATAATTAATGGATTACTCAGACTTCAAAGTGGCTACTGTTCATTCAAATTAATGGGATTTTCTGATGATAGCTGATGTTAAGCGGTCATTTGGTACTTTTATTTAATCTATTAATAACAAGTTTTATTAATTTTATTAATTTAATTAATTAACAAGTTTTAAAACCATCACACAAATTTCTAGCCGGACGGATCTTGAACCAATACCAATTTCTAAAAGAAATTCTTAAAGGATCATTAAAAAGAACAACCAGCCTTGTTTCTTCCCTTTCTTTCCAGGATTGGTTGCGAAGGAACAGGTTGACGTTTCAAAGTGATCCTTGTGATTTTATGAATAAAAAGATTTTGATTTTGATTAGTTATTACTATATTGGTACCTTCACCAACATTTAATAAAAAAGTACTATTAACCTATTTACAATATCTATGTATATAATAAAACAAAGTCGAGTTACACCATTTAGTTAGTTAGTTACACCATTTATAACTCAAGAACGGCGGGACCGATTTTGATGATCTTTGATTTGTTGGATTTGTCTCCGTCCCGAATAGCAGAATAACAATTAAAATACTTGAAAAATTCAGGCAAAAAAAAAAATTTTTTCTCTCACATAGATGTAGCTAATGATGGCCGATTGACAATTCTACCCTCATACGCATGTCAAGACACTGCGAAGTTCGGTGGGTTAACTAGTTAGTTATAGATATTATGTTGAAACTGTAATCCTATCGGCTCATTTCCAAGATTGAAATAAAATTAGACATCTTTCATGCACTTCCCGAAACGTAATAGTGTTGTCATCCAACCTGCTTTACGATGAATGTCGATAGACGTCTATTTTTACGCCCTGTCACAGACTAAACAATAGTAACATTTTCAACAAATTTCACTCTGAACTGCTATTTTTTGCTAGCGATATAGGAACTTAAACTCAGCGAGTGATGATTCAAAATTATTAAATATATATAAATATTCTGTATTTTTGTGGATAACTTGCAATGAATAGTCGTATGGACAAAAATAAGAACAGATATATGAATTGTCGCGGGCCGTCAATGGGTGAGGCCAGCGCAGGGTCGTGGTGGATCTCTGACCAACCCGGACAGCGGACTCAGGGAGGGCAGCCACACAATGTGACATGTGCACGCACCGCGAGGGTGCTGAGGGCGACAGCCCCCGGGACGTGCTCTTTATAGGCGATATGCATGAGAGGGAGCTCTGGTGCGTTTCTTGCGAGGTCCCGGAACCCTGACATGCATTGAGGCCGGCCACCGGGGAGGTTTTAGTGGGTCGTCGAGTCCGACAACCCCACATAACCCGTATTGTACCCTGCATGCAATAAGGGTATCAGGGTGCAGACTTCCTCCTCGAAAAAAAAAGGTCGTGGTGGACGGCACCAACTTGGGGAGGCCTATACCCAGCAGTGGGTAAAGTCAGGCTGTATATGATGATAACGATGAACAAATAGCCAACTTTGGCGGCGGAGCATTGTGAGGCCTCCGCTATAACTTTGAAGCAATGAAATCCAAAGCTATTACGCAAAGGGTCATTTTTGCTCTGACAATCGATTCAGACTAACACAGGCCAGAGTTTTACTTTGGAGGGTTGCCAACAGTCGGACCATGCTTAAATTAATTGTAGTATTAAAACATTTTTTATGTTTTTTACCGTGTTCATGTCATTAATAAAGCACAAATATAAATTTACGAATGATAAGTGCTTGGACTAGGTGTCATTTTTGTAATTTTGGCGGCGCATTTTGCTTTAGTTAGATAAAGATTTATTTTAAGAACGGTATAGTATGACATTTTTATTACTTGAAATAATGAGCATCCATAAATAAAGGTATTTTGTTGGGTTAATGTAGTTAATTACGGCTAATTTACTCCAGGTTCATTACCCCTTATTGCCTTATTCTTGTACCCCATGCCCTTATTCTTGCACCCTGAGGGATACTTGTTCCGCCACAGATAACGCTGATGCAGTGGCCATGTATTGGCAAAACAACATTTGATGTTTAAAATAATATGAACAATATCGGCACGAAGAAGAAGAATACTCAAGTTGTCAGAGATTTGCCTAGATTTAATATCGTATCTTATATATTATGATTTAATATCTATATATGTTTACTAGCTGACCCTCCCGCGGCTTCGCACGCTTGAAATTTCCCGTTCCCGTGGGAACTTCAGAATAAAAACTTTATGAAACACTCTTGTCAAAGTGACGCGACACTTCATGTAAATGTAAAGAACACCATCTACCACCTTTACAAGCTAAACAAAATAGCCCGCTAGCGACAGTCGAATTTCGTATTAGTATAGCTTCGGCCTAATTATAATTATCAGAATTCGTCCATATGGGCAAATTTTAAAGGGGCGACATTATACTGATTTTCTCACAAATTTTGGCAGATGTTTATAGAGTTACTCTTACTTTAGGTATAAAATGAGGGTATTTTTACACCCTATATACATAATATTGCATAATGGAACTAATTTTAACATAGAGTTGCTTTAAATAAAAAAAAAATCTTTATTACCTAAGAAATAACCTTGAAACTTAGCTCTGTTTTAACCATTAGCATTACAAATCAATTTAAAACATCACAAGACCATTGTATTAAATGAATCAGACAGTCATTCGCCATTTGTTTATTTGCAAAACAATGAACTGCGGTCACTGATTCTCGGAACGTTTTTGTAATCAGGACAGGCGGTATTTCGAGGTATCAATTGCAGTTTTATTTAAAGAATTGGTCTGTTTGTTGCGGGTTTTGATTAAAAATGGGCTTGTTTGCAAATAAAAGTATCGCAAAGTTATTGCGTGAAACATCATAATTATTAATTGACCTTAATTTGACCTCTATTAAAGATAGATTCTTGAGAGAGATCCTTTTCATAATATTTTTTTACACACGACATGTGCTATAAAATATGATAATTATTAACATTAAACTTTTGAGGAGCATTTCCAGTGTTATTCTCTTCGTTCTAGGGCACAATGGTTATCAAAGGGCATAAGTAAGTTAAGTTAGCATAAGTATAAATCAGTTTAAGGTGCTAGACAGGTATTCTTAAATTTCTAAAGACCTGTACAAACAATATTATATCATCGTCATATCAGCCATAGGATGTCATTTTTCTAGATCTTTGTTCTCCATCTTAGACTACATCATCGCTTACCATAAGGTAAGATTGTGGTCAAACAAGGATTTTATTCATGTTAAAACCGATTAAGATAGCTTTCCAGGACGACCGATCTTGTGCGGCCTACAATCAACGTTCCTCTTTCGATCTATGGGGGGGGGAGGGGGGGGCATCCAATACTGCGCGGTCTCCACTCGAGAACCTTTCTGCATCAACAACCATCAGTTCTTCTAGCTATGTAGCAGTCAACAAAATATATGGTAGTAAAAAATTTTAAACTTAAGAGATTTATTTTTAATGCAAGCTGTTAATAAATTACAAAGTTAAATAATTCTTTTCCAGCCTATCGTAAACACCTTCTCACTCCACAATTACCTTTGTTCAAATTCAGACATTAAAACTTGAAAACCTGAGGCAGTTTTATCGCTACAAGTTAGGTCTTAAGAATGTAAATTTATGTCAGAATAATTTATTCATTGCTGGTTATTGCGTACAAATTCACACAATGAACAAAATTTATTCGTCTGGCCGAAACTTTCAAGTGTACCGCCGTTTATAACGAACGTTTTGCAATTATTCTTTTCTCTTTGTGATTTACTGTTTCGGTGATCAAGATAGGTTTTTAAAATTTACATAATTTTATAATCAAATTTTATAAGCATTAGGTCGTAAGGCTGCCCATTGTACATTTCTGTTAGTTTTTTTATTGTGTTCTGTAATTGTTGTTATATACAATAAAGTATTCATTTATCTAAGCATAATCGTACTATTATTACTCCAAGGGCGCGGGGACCCAAAGTGAGAGTTGGCCTTCGATATGAGAACTCTCCACTTTCCTCTGTCCATTACCATCTTTTGCCAATCGTCGGCAAAAGCATATATCTAAACTCTATCTAAGCATGTATCCCAATTAATATTTAGTGTTAATATAATATTTAGATTTCTCCTACTTAACATAGGTCTCTGCTCAGGGGTGGGCAGTATAGGAATTACTTGTAATTAAAATACGTAATTGAAACACAAATACGTATTTTGTATTTGTAATTCTATTACTTCGTAAAAATATAATTTGTAATTGGTATTTCAAATACCTGACGCTGAGGTATTTTGTAGTTAGTTTTTCAAATATGTATGGCTTCAAAATACATTTGAACATAAATACATTTAGCAATCTTATTAATGGTGCATTCTACTGAAAATAGCGCTCGATAGTTTTTGAACTATTCGTAAGCAAAATGGTGACCGCTAAATATGTCATTCTTTAAAGTTGGCAATACTGCCACTTGACTGTATTTTGCAATTTGTATTTTAAATAAAAATAGTTAAAATACTGTATTTTGTATTTTATATTTCAAATACACGACTTTAAAATATTATGTATTTGGTATTTTAAATACATGCGAGATAGTATTTTGTAATTTGTATTTTAATGAACGCAAAGCATGTATTTTGCCCAGCTTCTGTATCTGCTATAGTTTTAAGTCCTTCCTTTGTTGAAAGGATGATGCTAGGCTAAGTGATTCATAATGTCTTAACTATCTAAAATCCTAACTCGGGTGCTACAGAGGTTGTATTCTTTACACAGTTAATGCTGCAACTTGCCACCAGCCGCTTTTAAAATCATATTCAATAGAATCTTATAAATCTATTTACTAGAAATCACTACAACGCAACACTACACAAACGTTCGCTGGAAGAAAAAATGCTAATTATTATTTAGCTCACCTATGTATTATTTTATTAGTGCGATATAGAATTATCTAATCTAATAATATGTTTATTTAAAGACGTAAAATGTCTCAGTGGTATATGATATCAGGACATACGAGTACTATTAATGTTATGATAATTTCCCTATCTCTCTCTCTCTTCGAGTCGTAATCCTCAATGCTGAGAGTCGTGGCCTGCTTCATTGATGATTTTTTTATTTGATTATGGTGCGCCATTGGTTTCTGTTGGCGGTGACATGGTATCATGAAGCTTAAAGTCGAGAGTTGTGCAAATCTGGTCAGACCAACGTATCGGGCTACGGCCCCGGTTATGATAATAGGTAATGATTTTTCCTTAACTTTTAAATTCTTTAAAAATAATGATGTAAACTAATATCCATTTCAGTTTAACTGAAATTATATCGATAGAAAAGACTCGTCGACAACTTTATAAACTTACCGTAAACTTTCGACCATTGCGCCGGCGGCCTCCAATCAGGATAATGTTTCGGAAACTTCTCTCTCGTCCAGTACGTATGTAGCACCATCCGATACACAGTCATTTTGTCCGGATTGCACGAATCCGTATCACCGGACACGGCCGCGATAACCGCGAGCAGCACTATCGCGAGTAATCCCGCCATCTTATCGATAAAACTGATCGACACTGTCACAACACTGTTTCTGTCAACATAATGACCCCTTTCAATTCATGTCACTTGTACCTGAAACAAAATTGAAGTGGATTAATTTTCGATAAGCAATACATAGAATATTTTAGGTACGGAACACGGTTATTATTTACACGTCAAATAGAATCCTTTGCCAAAAAACCGTTAACCGATGGGATCATTGATATTATAACTAAGGATGTGGCACGCCGTACTAAGCACTGCGAAAAAGTTGGCATATTTTGCGCGATGCTAGATTGCCTACATAGTACCGACCTAATAACTGCTTCGCTTATATGGATATTATAACAAATAGCGACTATATACTAAAATGTTAAAGCTAATTTGTCAATGCACACTTTGTTATTTTTTTTAGGTAAGCCGCGGCCGGGCGGTTGGTGCGAAATCCATCACACTAATAGGTATTTTAAATGTGAAAGTTTGAATGTTTGATTATTTATTTGTTGTTTGTTACTCAATCACGTCGTTACGGTTTAATCGATTACGATGAAATTTGGTATGTACGTAGATTATACGCGTGCGAAGCCGTGGGCGGAAGCTAGTAGTTTTAATAAATCAGTGGTGGGGGTACCTATACGTAAACTAGACTTAAAAACAAAACTAGACAAGCAAAGGAAACCCGTCGCCGCGCCGGCTAGATACAGTAACCATCTGCGTGCTGGTAGGTGATAGAGACTGAATGAGAAGCCGAAGATCGGATCCAGTGGCGGATCTTGGGTCAGACCTACGTCCATTGGTGGACCGATGATGATGATCGTGAATAAATCACGGTGGATGGTAAAAACTAAGATAGACCTTCTCATATTCTTTATTGTACACAAATAAATTAACAGATAGAACAGCTTACAAAATGGGCATGTTCAAAGGCGAGCTTAACTCTAATAAGAATTTACTTCCAGCAAATCTTTGAAGATAGAGATAGTTGATTATAGTGGTGGGTACGTGCACAGAAAAGGGCATTGGAGTAAAATACTAATACTTATAGTTATACATAATATATACCATAATAAATAAAATTCTTATACATATTAAAAGTAAATACCTATAAACTATACTTACATTACAGATAAACATAACACATTATACAAAATATACGTAATATACATACTTATACATAATAACCTAAAAATTTACAGGGACAGGTAATGCTCTTTGACTCTAAGCTTAAAAGTGCTTAGTGATGGACTTGCGCCGATAGAGTGGTAGCGAATTCCACAGTTTGACTCCATGGACAGTAAAAGAACCGCCATAGCGACTGGAGGAATGAGGAGGGGCTTTGAGAAGGAGGGACATTGATGACTTGCAAGGCATCTCACGTGAGACAAGAAAATCAAAGCGCTCACGGAGGTAAGGAACTAGAGGATTGAAAAGAATGTTGAAGAGAGTCACAACATGAAGATCACGTTAACGACGAATGGGAAGCAATTTTAGCTGGGATCTAAACATGGAGACGTGATCAAACTTGCACAACCCGAATATGAATCGGATACACAATTCTGAAAACGTTCCAGTTTATTTAGAAGTTCCTCCGTGGCCTTTACCCAGTAGTGGGTGAAATTTGGCGGTGGATGATGACAATGATGGTCATCATCATCACCATGGAACTAAATCGGAACATATACCGGAACTAATCCTAAATATAAATAGACAAACCAACACAGGCTATCAAAAATAATATCAGACAAAGAAACGAATTCACCGAACCCATTAATTTATTTTCAGACTTCTAATTAATCCATCAACGATTTGTAATACCTCTCACAAATAATAAGGATGAAAGATCATTTTTAAAAACCCTCCGGTACTCTTCTCAGAACACTAGTTCATTAAGCACGTACCTGCCTACGACAGATTCTCACATCGTAGTAGGTAGCACATTATCTCTCATCCATGAATGAACAGCTTCTAATGAGCGAGGTCACTGACCTGTCTATTTCCATCCCTTTGAAACCAGCACAAAATAGGTAGCCTTACATATTAGAATCTTTGAAGCTATAGTTAGAGCGTAGGTTTGCGAAGCTGCTGGTTGATTGGCACATAACATAGATATAAGTAATCTTTACTGCAAACCTAACGAAAATAGAGGAAGTAGAAAACAAAACAATGTATCTGAAGTCTTATCATATAAAACGATCTCTTCTAGACAACATATGGACGGACAGGATAACATAAAATGAAAAGATAGCGCTGTACATGAGTATAAGCTACATAAACTACCTACCTGCGTGTTCGTTGGTACTTTTGTTTTGAAATTATACCTTCGGCCTGGCTGCGGCAATGTTAACTGAAACAGCTGGGCTGTCGCAGTTTGGCTACCTAGTGTGCAATCGGCCTAACTATACTTAATATTATCTGTTAAAGTATAAGGAATCATCATCGTATCATCCGTAGAACGTCCTACAGGTTTCCAGAGCCACCGATGTTTGATCCATTACCATGGAGCAATTAAAAATATTTTTGTTTACATTTAACATATTTCAGCTTCAAGATAATTCCATATTTAACGATAGGTCTATTTGGTTTCATTAAATATGAAAATATTTATAAAAATATTGAACGAACGTCCATTGGAGTTGGCACTTCATTTCGACGATTTTTAATTAAAACCTACGTTCGAACGGTTGAGCAAAAAGTATGGAGAAATGAGTAAAAACTCACCATTTACATATTCATAGTAAAGCCGGATTACCGTGTAAATAAATCAGACCGCATTGCTCTATTTGAGAAATCACCCGGAACTGATACGACTTGTTCCAACCTATTCCTATATCTACCGAATTGTTTCGGTTAGTGATAAGCAAAGAGTATCGTACTCTCCTAAAGACAGGAGCCGCAGATAGTAGACTATGTCGGGGATGTCTACAGTATGAAGAAACAGTAGAGCACGTGCTGATGCCCTGTACGGCCACACACAAAGCCAGACTGAAGACTGGACTCATCGAGTCATCTTCAACGTCAGCAACGACTTTGGATAACTGCTGCCACAAACCCAAAGTCCTACTCCGTTACTTGTGATGGCTGAGGTCAGGTTAGAAGGTGGGTAATGCACAATACACCCATATGCGGGACGTCATGCAGGTCTTATTCCCCCCACTAGAGTCAGAGTATCGTACAAAGACGAACGCAATGGAAAGCGAAGGGTAAGACGGTTCCCCACTAGATAGAAAGATGACTTCGTAAAGGTTGCTGGGAGTATAAATGCGTATAAAATCGGGCAGTCTAGAATTCTATGATTTCATGAGCCTATGTTCGGCCAAAAAGTAGTGGGTCAAACTTCAGCTGAAACCAAAATATTTATTTTCTACGGAAATGGGTCTAATGTGTAATTTAGCAGTGAACGCCTCTTGGCTAATTATTATAATAATTAGATAATGACGACGGACGAATAAAAAAGGAACACCTTAGTGCCCTAATTTACAAGTCATCTAAATACCCTGGCGACTTGCGCAACGATGCCTAAACGTATTTAGTGGATAAATAAATGATTCAAGAAGTTGTCATATCATACAAATACGTCAAATTTAAACATGTTTAGTCACTAAATACGTTTAGGGATCGTTCTGCAAGCCGGGCTCTAAATATGCCGTACATAAGTACTTCAAGCACCGATCTGCGCAAAGTGAGTCTATAATACCCTGGAGACTTGCACAACGATGAATAAACGTATTTAGTGGCTAAATAAATGATTCAAGAAGTTGTTAAATCATACAAATAAGTCAAATTTAAACGTGTTTAGTCACTAAATACGTTTAGGGATCGTTGTCGCCGGGTTCAAAATATGCCGTACATAAGTACTTCAAGCACCGATCTGCGCAAAGTGAGTCTAATATCATAGCCTTATTGATCGAGCGAAGCGAAATCTCTCAATCAACATGGGCAAATCGGCATTGTATATATGTATGTTTGTTTGTCCGAGGATAACTTTCGAAGCGTTGACCCGATCATCGTGAAATTTGATACATAGGTAGGTATTGATGGCACAATTTTGGTGTGACTAAATGAGCTAAAAATGTTGGGGGGTTGTTGAGATATTGGGGTTCAAGAGAGGTAAAATAAATGAAAATGAGACTATTACGTCGAATAAGACGACAAATGAAAGGTCTTCATTAGTAAATTTAGACTTCGTTTATATTTTCTGAAAAGTTCTTATTGTTTTTAACTTTGACAAAATTCACAGGCTACACCAGTGACCCCACATTACTGTAATTTGGTATGCGAGTCACTTAAGTGACACAAATATAGACAAAAGTCTGAAATTCAGAATAACTGCAATTTGTACACCAAAAAAGAAAAACCAATTAACATGAACTGCCGTTAGGTACCTGTAATTTGATTGAAACTGTAAATCAAATAAGCTGGTTATGCACGTGGCACTATTACACAGATTACAAATAATATTTTTTTGTTTTAATCGGAGACTCGCGAGATCTCAGTTCGGGGGTGCCACTAGTATATTACACACACATCTTCAAATGGATGCTTTAGGTAACCATTTTTTTATTCAAAGCAAAGAAACAAAAAAGAAGGATGAATTAGCCACTAGGGTACGATTGAACTCTGGTAGTCGTACTGACTAGGTAAGCGAATAAAATCAAGTCAGGAACAACTGTATCCTACAATTTTTTAGCGTGTGCTTAAAACCATATTATTCTCCACATGTAATTGTAGAACATTTTATGGTTAAATAACATTTAGACAAATTTTGCTATCGCGTTTTTTGACGTCATTTAACTGTTGTGTGAAAGCACAAATAAAAACAATGTAAAACTATTGAAACTAACATTGTTAAATTTTTTTTCTAAGAACGGGATATTTACCAATTTCTAAGATTTTGAGTATCAAGATTGAATCGTCAGGACCTGCCTTCATCAACTCTCAAAACTTAACCATCAAGTTAATAGATGACATCATCAAATCTGTAACTTAAAGCAAAGTTGCACTAGAATTAACCAAAAGCCGCTAAATTCAAATTCACCCTCACTTTAATCTCAAAATTAAGTTTTAAACATGGAAGTTTCCGGAAGAACCGAATTTTAACTACGTGTAAGTCCCCTGCCTTTTTAGTTGGAGTAACTTACAAGTAGATTTTAAGATGGAAGCTCTGGAACGTTTACTTCAAAGTTTGTTCGTCTGAATTATGATTTCCGTTTGATTTGAATATGAATGTGCCCACATCAAAAACAAAAAAAGGCAAATATGGGCTGCAAGATTGCCAGAGTGATCGATTTTGTGGTATGCACCCAACGACTCCCAATAACCTTTGGGTAGTCTTATGGATTTCTGCCTTCGATATTCCGAAATGGACTTCCGACTATTTGTGTCCGGCCTCACTTTCGAATTCACAATAATAAAATGGATTATTTAGTTTCATGGGTAGAACCACCACCTTTCGATACGTACATATAACAAATAAATAAATAATGCTGGACATTTCACATAGCGCCATCTTGCCCCAAACTAAGCAAAGCTTGTACTTACAACCAGATAACTGATATAAATAATAAATAAATAAATATCGCTGGACATTTCACACAGCGCTATCTAGCCCCAAACTAAGCAAAGCTTGTACATACTATGGGAAGCAGATAACTGATAGAATACTTATATACTTTTTTTTTGTAAATACATACTTATAATATATAGAAAAATACCCAGACACGGAACATACATATATCTGTAGATCATGCAAACATTTGTATCGCGGCGGGAATCGAACCCGCAACCACCTACGTCTCAGCCGGCTACGCGCTCATTGCGCCACGGATGCAGTCTCGTATTATATACTTATTATATACATATTTTTTTAAAATAAATACTTATTACTTATACTTATTAATAGTGAAACAACCAGACCCGGAACAAATATCTGTAGAGCATGTAAACATTGATCCGCGGTAAGATTCGAACCCGTAACCTCCTGCGTCTCAGCTTTTCACCCACTTCGCCACGGAGGTCGGCAAAGCTCTCTTAATGTAGGTTATTAGATATCTCTATAAAAATATAATTCCATAAAAACATTATTGACAAAAATGTTTTACCAATAATGTCCACTTTTCAAAGGGATATGGCGTCATGTCGTGTTAAACATGGAATCCATTTGCATGGAATATTAAAATTTCATGTCCATCCGATAAATGCGGTCAGTCAATCAGACTGTTTACAAATTCACCCCGTGGGTAAAATAACATCCGATAGGATAGGTTCCTACCCGTTATAGGAGAGACCGTCTACTCTCAAAATGAATGCATCCAGTTCATTACGTGAACGCGAAATGTTCTTTATTCACTAAAGTTACAAGGTCCATTTTGAATTGGGTGCCAAGAGCAGACGCTTTGAAAATCTATGGGGTAGGCCTATGCTTAGTAGTGGATGTCCTATTGGCTGATATGATGAAGTTTTATCAATCTAGACTCCTCACTCAGATACGTCAGCAACTGCGATGAAATTTGGTAGAACGGCTCCCAGCCGCATCTAATTCAGGACGTGTTTCCATCTACTAGGCTGTGCTTTCCAGTGCGTGGTCTTCATTCGAAAACCTTTCTGCCCCAACGGCCGTCAGTTCTATGTGCCCCGTCCACTGCCACTTCAGCTTGCTAAACCTTACCTAGCTCTAATAACATTCTAAGGTCGAAACGTGCAGAGCTTAGCCACGGGTTTCCATGCGATTGTTTCCTTTGCCGTTTTTGTATACAGCCATACACAAAAACAGAGAAGGTTAACATCTAAATAGACTAATTTAATTCTATAGACATGTGCCAATCATCGGTTCGCAACAGTTCACATGGCGAATGTAACCCTCGCTGATTAAATTGAGGCCCGACCGCATAGACGAATAGTCATTTGCTTCGTACAGTCCGCTTAAAATGTTTATTTATCTTATATTCGTATTTTATTTACAAGAAGACAAAGACAATGTGTGTATCAGTCTTTGTTTATGAAATGTCAACGCTATTACATTTTGAAACTGGTTGGCAAAATCTTTGACTGAGTGTAAGTACTCACCTTAACGAACATGGTTATACTATGTAATTCACAAAGGTTAGCTAAACGAAAATGCTAATTAGAATAAAGTTTGCCTATGTTTAAAGATTAGTTACCGGATGGTAATATCAATATAAGAAAAAAATATATACATATACATATCCGCACTTTCATAATTTCAAACAATCTTTTAAGATTAGGAGCAGTCACATCCATTGCTACGAGTATTTGAAATCTAATTTTAGAGCGCAATAAAGTTTATATCCATCTGACATTTCTAGGAAAATGGGCTAACGAAGTCAATTACAGCGATATCAGCCCACGCATCGTACGATAGACGTGGGATTATTGTTTTCCGATCGATTCAATAGTTTCAACAAAATAACGAGAATTCTATCTATAAAAGATATATTTTTAAAACTGAAGGTGTAGGTAATAAGACACTGTGACTGTATTGGGCTACATCACAATAATATTATAAATGCGAAAGATTGGATGTTTGTTTGTCACTTAATCACGTAGTAACGGCTGAACCGATTTCGATGAAATTTGGCTATGGTATGTAGATTATAACCTGGATTAACGCAAAAGCTACTTTTGTTGACAAACAACGCGTGCGAAGCCGCTGGCGGAAGCTTGTCATATAGTAAAACTAGAATATTGTGTTGGTACTATATGTATATTTTTTGTGGCCATAGTGAGATAAGATAATATAAGATAGATCTTAATTGTACACCAAGATAAAATACAGAACATAAGTTAGAAGATAAGTTGGATTCCTACGCACAAAATAAGGACCCATAAAAAGAGAGAAATATCGCCTTTGCTCTCAAAAACAGGGGGTTTGATGAAATAAGCCCAATATCGTCAGTAAGGCACAATAAAAGAAGAGGCCTATATCCAAGATTGAAGCTCGAAGCAGCCACCAGTGTGATGATGATGATGGGATAGGATGTTTTGCGACTGGCAGATCGCGCACTTAGGGGCCAAGCTCTGGCCGCCAATCCGACATAAGACGGCTCGTTAGAGTTAGGCAGGCAACATTTCTAGCAGTGGCAACATTGCTTTGTGGCAGTTCTATTGAAAACTGCCTTCGATTTCACGGCATCTTAACTGATAGAAAGGGAACGTATGTGGCTGTCTTAGATGTCTACTTACTTCCAAAGCAGTATTTTGCCTTTCAGAACAACGACTGGCCATTTGTTGGCCCTGTAGCTGAGCTAAACCAAGCAGAAACCAATTAATCTCAACGACAAAACCAGACTTATAAAACATTAAAAAGACCTAACCAAACCAAATTACTTAAAGAAATCGGCCATCATTTTAATTGTTGATTCTCCCCTCAGTTTTTAAAGACCACTTCACAATGGTTACCCCATCTTACCCCATTCTACCCACCCCGTTGTAAACACTCGGAAAAGTTGCCCTATCTCCCCTTCTGCAAAGCTCTCTACGGTAACGTAATTCGATTAAGTTATTGTTTTGTGGCAACTGGCATGCTCGTAATCTTTTTGAAAAGTTCTATAGACTGATGGGTTGCGTTTTTGAAACCGCTAAAAGAAAATTGAGTAGACAAAGGAAATGAAATCGGGTGAACGCGAGTTTCTTCATTATTTTTTATTTGATTTACTGTTTGAATTTTAAGCTTTTTAAAGCTTTTCGTATTGAAAAAAACTTACAACTGAATACAATTTTCTTTTAACCCTAGAGTGGTCGCGTGGATTATCTATGTAATTCACACTTACGGAATTATAAAATTCTCAAAAACCGCTAACGTAAATTACGAGCGCTACTGGGTAAGTTAAATAATTGACAAACACACTCAGTGCTGCGCGCGAGAGTTTCTTGGCATTATCCAGATAGAAACCACAGCGACAACGTCAGCAGACACCAACTCGATCCATAGATCGCTGCCACGACTGCGGAAGAAGCCGCAATAAAAGCACTCGAAAACTATGCAACACGTGCAAAAGTCTATTTGTGGTGATCATTCGAAGATTGTATGTCTGTCTTGTTTAGAAAACATTAATTAGTATTTTTGATTTTTTGTGCCACTTTAGAGGTTTTTTTTGTTTTGTTGATTTTTTTATACTCAGAGGTCGTGATTAGTTTTTATTGATTGCTTTTAATACAACAATACTTTAATAACACTATTACAATAAGAATTAAACATAGTTGAAACTCAAATGTATTTTCATTTGAATTTATAAATGGTATACAATAGTACTCCACGCGATCAATCAAGTCAGGTTTTAGTACGCAACCACTGTAGGGTTAAAAAACAACGAAGCAAGCAAGAATATGTTTTTGTGGTAACAACCTTATTATAATGGACCCCCTGACGCTAAAAAAGCGAAGTTAGTTTGATATGTTTCTGTGTTAGTAGCATGATGAACTAATTTAAATTATATGATATGAAATGATATATTATTTATTGTATGTATTAAATTACAAGATGTCAATGCAGTTGTTTTTGACAGATGATTCTATATTTGCTGGGAATTTGTCTCAGTGTTTAAAAACTTTGTAAAACATTCTTAGACAAATTTTTCCCAAAAACCTACTATCCTCACCTTTCAACAAGTCAACTCCATAAACATTAAGGTCCCATTTTAATTAAGACATTAAGGCATTCCTAAAGTTACTGCTCCAACGTACCGCCGGCATAATTAAGTTTTAATAATTCACAATGTTGCCAAAACTGTTCTGTGTGACTTGAGCCGTACAACGTACATTGTAGAATTATAGCTGAAAATGCTGGTTTAATTAAAAAAAGTATTAAAAAAGTAGGTTCATTTTTATGGGCAGAATGAATTAATTACTGATTTAAAAGGTATTTTTTGCTTATGCACCTTTATTTTGGATAAAAAAAGACTAATAAAAAAGTTACAAAAGCGATAATACCTGTTTAAAACAGTAATATATACGGTGATCGCGAAAGTTTGAAAAATGAATGAATTAGTCCTATTTTGGGATATATAATATATAATATATACATAATATACTCAGATGATCTGAGATACCTTGTATGGCTGTGATGGACATCCGCGGATCTCTTAATCAGTACGGCGACCCGTAAGATATCCCACAAGGGAGTCAGAGGCAAGTCCAAACATTACGTTTGAACAAATATCTCCCGTTAGTAAGTGTTGGCAAAACTGAACATTCTATTTTTAAACAGATATTTATATATTTATGCAATAATACAATCTCTTCAACTGCACTTGTGGCTGTGTAGTGGGTTCTTCACTGTCTCTTTATCTAGGAAATATATATATATATATATACATGTAAAAACTTAAAATACTGAAACGCGACATTTATATTAAACCAAAAACTTAAAAATATGAGTAACTCGATCTATATCTATATGATTTTTGTAGGTTTAAGTTATCAGTGAGTGCAAATATATTTTATAAACATTATTTATCGTTCTTTAAATGGTCTTTTGTTTTGTCCATTATCTAAAATATTTTGCTATATGTTAATTTATTAAAAGAACAAAAAATTATAAAAACTTAATCTTCAAAACAAAAGGGGGGTTTACAAGTGTGACCGGGGGGTGATCAAAAAACCATAAAATTTGTGTGACGTAATTTATTGATTGCCCCTTACCAATTTGGTCCAAAACCCTTAGAAGAAGATTCCTACTGCATCATTAAAATATATGTACCTACTTGTAGAGAAAGATTAAACAAAATTCAGTGAGCTCGTAGCTTCGTAATATGATGAGTACAGTAATACGTTTTCCTGCTAGGTCATTACAATCCGCCGTAGCTTAGTTCACTTGATCTTACATCGTTCTATTGCGCACTGAAGCTTTGCAATCGGAAAAGTTTGGTGTCTCATAATGACTTGTGTCAATTTATTGTATGTTAAGAGTTATCTGTATTCCAGGTCTCGCTACATTTCGCGGCAATGTAAATTTTGCCTAGTTGTCATTTCAGTCAACTTTCTGTCGCATTAGGATCTTAAGAGGCAGCATCAGCTTTTAGTTATCTTCGCAAAATTACGTAAAAGTACATTTGACTAGTATCCTAATATGCTAATTGGTTATTTAATATGTAAATAAATAAATAAATATTGCTGGATATTTCACACAACGCTATCTAGCCCCAAACTAAGCAGAGCTTGTACTATGGGAAACAGATAACTGATAGAATACTTATATACATTTTTTTTTGTAAATACATACTTATAATATATGATGATGATGATGTCATCCAGGCCGATTTCGGCTACGGCGACATTGTTCCTGCTTGGTTCCGTTGATGCGCTCTTTGGTGACTAGCATATCCAATTTTGGCCTTAAATGTGCGCGCACATAATGTGCATGTCAAAACGCCATTTATGTAATTATAGTGAATGTTGGCAGGTGGTTTAGGTGGGTTTTTTTTTTGGTGGTTGGTTTTTTTCTTACTTATAATATATAGAGAAACAACCCGACCCGGAACAAATATCTGTAGATCATGCAAACATTTGTTCCGCGGCGGGGATCGACCCCACTATCTCCTGCATCTCAGCCGGCTATTCGCCCACTGCACCACGGAGGTCGTCAAAAAATGTTCATCTAACAAACTTCACCGAATGTAAAGGTCCGCGCAACTTGTGAATCTAACATGAGTATAGGTGACACGTCACAGAAACTTACTGAAATCGTACTGTATGAGCATAAGTAGATATGTAAGTAATAAGAGTTCCGGCACAGGAAATGATATGAGAGTGACGTACTTCCGTCGATTCATATTAAATAGATTTAATTCACTGTTTATGTTATTCTTCCGTTTATAAAGCCATTGCTTTCTTCACCAAGCTAAAAAGTAATTGGGTTTTATTTTCGATCTCCTAAGGGCCGGTATCCACCGAAGCTGAACGTTGTGATGCATAAAATCAACCTATAGTAACGCACGAAGATGACGTAATACCAAACTGACGTGATTCTATTGGCTGATGATACATCTCTCCGAGTAGTTTCAGTGGATACCGGCCGTTTCTTAGGGTTCCAAAAGGAAATAAGGAACCCTTATAGGATCACTTCGTTGTCCATTTGACTGTCTTTTCTTAGGAATGCATGGGAGATGTCAAGTTAATATCAAATTACTTACATCTACAGCCCTTGGAGCTGTACAAAAATCAAGTTTCTAAGTCAACACAATCAAAAAAATACGGTCATTTATTCCACATAGTTTGACTTGCCAAAAAAATTAAAACCTGTAGGGTTGAGTTAGAATCATGAAATTTATACTCTGGAGATGGAACAAGCCTATGGCCCACCTGATGTTAAGTGGTAACCATCGCCTATAACAAAGTTTGCCTCGTAGGTCACGCTCCTTAGAAATGTGCCCTACGATGCACTTCCCTGCGTTCAATAAACTTAAGGCATACAGGTGTAAAGCCTCATGTGCCTGTAATTTCACCGGCAACCATACCCTTCAAACCGAAACACAGCAATGCTGCTTGGCGGTAGAAATAGGTGGTAGCACTTCCCCGGGCGAGCCCTTTCACAAGAAACTCTACTACTCTTAAAGAGGTCTCACAGCAAGTGTAAAGGAAAAAATCCAAAAACAGACTCACTTGTTATTTTGTACTGGAGTAACTCGGACGGTATACATTGAGCCAAGTAATGGTTAGGAGAGTGCATTTGGTTGAGTGATTGATTACTAGTGGAACATTAAAACCTATGTTTACTACGTACACCACGTTTTAGTAGCGCATCGTAAAAGTAGTAATCGGTATCTTTCGATTAAAGAATATATTTTAGACGAATGAAATCTTTTACCATGCTAGTTTTGTAAATACATTTATTTATTGAAACAAATAATTTACTTATACAAAGAAACATTATATACCAACCACTTACCATCAGTGGAATAAAAAAAGATGCGCTTTTTAAAGCGGAATCACCAGAAACCGGATCATGATTCTCAACAGTAAATCAGGATAGTAATTATACCTAACCTATAAATATTAACACCTAGTTTATAGTATACTAATTGTGATTGTAGTTTTACTGAAACATAATAAAGTGAAGAACCTAATTTAAAAGTTCTGTATTCTTGTTGTGTTTGCTGTAATAAACTTGTTTCAAAGACCGTTGCAAAAATCTGCAGGACACGCAGTTAAATCTTACCTGATAGCGTATTTTCTTCCTAACATTTACTTTCAGCATACCTAAGCGAACTCACGAAAACTATTGACGTTTAACTTGTACAGCCTTGGACGGGACTTGAACTCGCAACCTTCCTTTTAATTGGGTATTGCATTCACATATCAAGGGACGACTGCGTTTTTTTTACTCAGAAAACATTCTTGATTCACTTGAATCATAATAATAGATCCCGTATTTATAATAATTACTAGCTAACCTGTCTCTGGCTTTGCACGCATGGTAAGTCAGTAAAAACATTACCCTCCTGCGCAGTCGGGTAAAAAGTAGCCTATGTTACTCAGGGTTAATGTAACATTCTAATGGTGAAAACATTTTTAAAATTGGACCCGTAGTTTTTGAGTTTATTCATTACAAACATAAAAAAATACAAATCTTTCTTCATTATAATAATACTAGCTGACCAATCCGCAGCTTCGCACACGTAGTTTTTCAATAAAAACATTACCCTCCGTCTGCGCAGTTGGGTAAAAAGTAGTCTATGTCACCCGGGGATAGTGTTGCTTCCCAACGGTGAAAGAATTTATTAAATTGGTCCAGTGGTTTCGGAGCCTATTCAATGCAAACAAACAATCAAATCTTTCCTCTTTATAATATACCTAATGTGTTTATAGATAATATATTAGATGTATATAGATATATCTAGATTATGGATAGATTAGGAAGGTTGCGGGTTCAAGACCCGTCAAGGTAATTTTTTTTGCGATTATTCTTAAAATCTTAAGATTTTCCTTTGAGAGTCGGAAACAAATTAAATAACTATTAATTCTAAAATACAGGCTTAAACGAGGTCAGTTGATTGTTTGTCTTTTTTTAACTTTTATTAATAATCCCGCTCTGACTTGTCCCGCCATTTGTTCTAAACCCGGCTTGCACAACACCCCTAAACGTATTTTGCGACTAAACATGTTTAAATTTGACGTAATTGTATGATTTGACATCTCTTTAAAACATATTTAGCCACTGAATACGTTTAGGCATCGTTGCGCAAGTCTTCCTAAGTATATGTATGCGACAAAGCCGCAAAGTCTATACGTTTGATCGATCTGTGTGGAGCCAGAAATAGCAGACATCAAACACGAAAGCTGTTTGGGGACATTACTAAGGTGTGGGGACGTGTAGGAATTAAATAAGAATATTTGAATCAAAGGTTTTCTACCTACTACTAGCCTATTTCTTTTTACGTCTTAACTTTTTTATTTGTTTATCAGATTTTCTATATTAGATACAACTATTTTTTCCCCCATTTTCGATGAGTAATTCGCGATACCGAGAAGACAAATGGCAAGTTTTGTATTACTTTTTAAGAAAGAAAACAGAAAATCGAAAAGAGTTGCAAATTAAAGAGTTGATGATTATCTCATTAATCCCATCCTCAGATCTTGACTTCATTTATATGTGACCGACTCTAAGGTGCGCTCTTTCTAAAAATAATCATTGAAACATAACACAAGAACATTAAAAAAAACCGACGAATTGAGAACCTCCTCTTGTTTTTAAGTCGGTTAATAAAAGGTTGAAACCATACGATGTAAATTTTTTTCTGAAATAGGTATATAGGTACTCGCTGTTTGTCTCTGAAGCCGATGCAGCTTATAAGTTTTTATGAGGACGATGGATTTTGTTTTAAAAGCACTTAAGTAAAATTGACTTGTAAAAGACAAACCTTTAGCACAAACCTACTGGGGGTTTTAAGTGTATTATTTTTATAAGTACCTATGTGTTTTATAAAAATAATATATTAAAAAAAGGTAATATTCAAACATATTGCTCTGCCAGGTAGACATCATCATCAAACGCACAAGCATCACCATAGATAATATTTACATGATCCTCTCCATCCAGAGGTAATATAGAAGAGATCGTTTGTAACGGATTGTTGTTTATTATATCGTTTAATTATAATTCAATTGTTATTATAAGGTCTCTTAACATCAGCTATTATTTGTACGGGCGAAAATATGGTTATTTAATTCAACCTATTAGCCAACTGCACATACCAAAATTTAAAATTTTTGCAAAAATCCTCACGGGATTTGAATCTGAAACCTATAATTAAACCTCTGTCAATTTGGCGATGATAAAATCTTCCTTATTACAATTATATATTATGTTTTATAACCATAAAAACAAACAGCTCATAATCCGTTAAAAAAATTCTAGCATTTTGTGATGTAATAAAAAATGAAAAAAACATGTTTCTTGGCGTAAGCGTGTGAATGGAATGGGAGTGACAATCACATTTATCGATCATCACGCCAGCCAGCGTTGAGCAATACCCTTCCTTAGGAATTCAAAGGGCTGACGTCAACTGGGTCACAACAACCGCTGCGGACCATTTCTTCTAAATTATTTATTTATTTATATTTATAGATTCAATTATAATGGCATTACACTATATATTATAGTATACTATATATTATAGTATAATAATCGAGAAGACAACAATAGAACACGAAATCATAAAATTAAAGGAATAAACACACATGATGGAATAAACAAATCAGTAATATTCAAGACAATCCAACTCATAAACATTGAAATCGGCCCTAGTGTTTGGTCATGAAATCGTAACAAATAGACAGAGACGAATTTATTTTCGTATTTATAATATTAGTACAGATATAAAGTAATGATAAACTAGAACCACAAAAATAGAAGCTACATTTTAAAATGCTATATTACCTATATATTGTCATGGGTTGACATGCAGTTCGACTCATTATTAGATAAATTGTATCTACTGTTCCTTATAATTGTTTCATGTATCATTTTGTTTGTACCAATTAAATTATTATTCTATTCTATATTTTTTTAATTTTACCATTAGTGTAGTGCACTTTTTATCGGACTTGTTTTATGTATGAAAAGAGGTTTATATTTAAAATTGAAAAATCTTACAGCGTTTTTCATAATCATATTTATTGCGCCGCTTGGATTTTTTTACGAAAACACAACTTAAATATTTAAATCGCGACGTTGTTTTTAAAATATTCCTACTAGTTTTAAGTACAGTTCTTAGAAGAAATGCTTAGATTTGTTATCTAGGTCACATAGGTATCATTCAAATATCACGTACGTTATACTATGGTGTACAGAGGCCCCAGGGCGGCGCCCACGCGCTATTCATTCACTCGGAAACTGTCTCATGAATAAATAACGCGATTTGAACTCCACTTCGCGACTTCAGTATTGATAGTGGAGGCCTATACCTACGCTTTTTCTGTATACAAATTTGAATATCCGTCCTGAAAAGAGACACCTTTTCAATACAAACTATATATATGAATAGATATCTACTGAAAATGATCGAAGTACCTATACTGGGTAGATTTTTGAGACGATGCAGTATAAGTACGTAGAAAACTGTAGAAAAACGTCTTTAGGAGACTGTCCCTAACTTTTAAAGATACGGTAAACCGCATTAACAGATTTTGAAAAAAATGTACAGTCTTTGGTCATATACCTAAGGATTAAAAGACTCTATTGGACCAACTGACCTTTACTGTCCATCCCCCCTTCTCGGTTAAAATGTATGGACTAGCTGTCTATTTCCTCTATTACTCAAAAATGGCTAAATATCTCATTCAGATCTTAATATAAATAGCAACACAGAAATAAGTTATGAAATACCAAGAGAGCCAATGACATGCTAGAAATGTTTCTAAATAAATTCTCCGGCATTTATCTACTCGTATCTTTATTTTTAGAATCATTAGTTAAATTCTTCACACTTTAAATTTCTATACAACTCCTTAATAGAAACGAAACGCAACTAATTAAAATACAAAAGAATTTAGTAAGACAATAAGAATGTATCGAAATACCGTTGCAAACGATCTATAGATAGGTTAACTGGTCCAGATTACTGACCACCAGACGAAAGTGAAGTTCAAGAAAGAAAAAGAAAGTTCAAGAAAGTTTATTCGAGGTTGCATCATCATTATGATAATAAGGAAACCCCTAAATGTCATATGAAAAAAATCCCGTGAACTCGGTAATTTCCCGTGACACTACTGTGATTCAAAATTAAAATTAAAATGTGAAAATCGCCCATGTATGTTCTACCAATTTGGATAGTTTAGGAATTATAGGGCCGCAGGGGTTACGCAGAATCAAGCATTCATAATGAATAATTTGGATCTCTTACCCCAATGAAATTTTCAGAAAAGATCCTTAACATGCGGAAGTTTTTGATGTAAGAAAAAACAGTAATAATTCGTCATGAAACTAGTCATGGATATTATTGTTAACTTTTTATTTTATTTTATGCTACATGGACAAGGACATGGAGCGAGTTTATGCCCAATTGATGTTAAATGGTAACCATCGCCTATAACAATTGCTTCGTAGGTCACGTACCTTAGAAATGTGTCCTACGTTGCACTGCCCTGCGTCCATCAACTTGAGGCATACAGGTGTAAAGCCTCATGTGCCTATAATTTCACCGGCAACCCTTCAAACCGAAATACAGCAATGATAGATAGATAGTTATACTATTTATTGCACACCAAACAAAATTAAACATCCAAAGAAATACACAAAAATAAAGGTAAAGGCGCTCTTAACACCTAAAATCTCTTCCAGACAACATTTGGATGCAATGCTGCTTGGAATTGCAGTTTTTCAGTTAAAAAGATTTTTTTCAATAAGGTTTCAGCTGTTTTATTTTAAACGGGTTTCTATTTATTATTTTGTTATTTTTTTTTCAATATCATCCCACTGCTGGGCAAAGGTCTCCACCACTGTCTTCCAGGACTTTGCTCGCGTGCCAAATCCCACCAATCTGTCTCGAAGGCATCGAAATCGTCACGCTAGCGTCTACTAGGCCTTCCTTGGCGCCGTCGCCCGTCTTCAGGCACCTACTGCTTGACGTTGCCCATCTGTCCGGGTGCATTCGTCTTACTTCTTTTCTATTTTGTTTTTATTTAAATTAATATAAATGGCAAAAAATAAACCTAAAATACGATAACATTAACGAATACTTACTTGTTACGTGTTGTGAGAGAACCAATAACACGCATTACTCGTAGTTGCCAGTTTAGTTATGTCAAAGAGAATAAATCAAGCTAAAAATGGTTCAAGATTTTACAAATACCATAGCTAAAAACCTCCCAACCTAGTTTAAAAGTAAATACAAAAATAAACTATTATTTACGTATATTAAGCTCATAACTATTCATTTCAATTTTAAAACAAAATCCGCGTTATGCGGTCCGCTTCAGCTACAAAAGCTTACATTTCAACTTACATTTCAGCTTAATTTCCAGCTTACAATTGTGCTATAAGGTCTCGTTGACCTGCTTTAAGTTTGTGTTGGATTTATCCCAACGTAATTTGAAGCTAAATATAACAACAGGATATTTCGAAACATTTTCCAACTCGTAATAATTACGGGGACGTAGGGTTGGCTATTTCTTCGTTTACGGGGTTTCTGTTTGGTTTTTTAAATATACCACTCGGGGCCCAATTCTGCTAATTTATAAGAAAAACTATTATGGAGCTATACCGTTGTTAAACGATTATGATTGTTATTCCTGTCATAAGCTGCCAAACGTTCAATGGGGTTGTCATAGCAACGGCGGTCATTGTAAAAAGATTGTGTTAGTAGAATACCAAAAGGTATCTATGTATAGTGGCGATTTTTCGACGATACCATAGTCATAGTGAAGCGATTGGTTTAGTAGAATTGGGGCCCAGGTAGCAAACAAGTATACGGCCCATCTGATGGTAAGCAGTTACCGGTTATGGTAAGCTTATGATCGTTTGTAACACCGACGGCATCACACGCGCGTTGCCGACCCTTTAATGAATGAATGAATGAATGAAAATTCTTTATCATACTTTACAAGCTAAACACAACAGATATAAAAATAAAAAATAAAACAAATAAATGTAAGCATAATGGGCGGTCTTATCGCTTAACAAAGCGATCTTTTCCAGACAACCTTTGAATGGAGAAGATCATTGCTTAATGGAAGATTAGCTGAGGTGTAAAAAGAATAAACTTAATAATAGAAAAAGAAAAATGACTTAACCTTAAATACATAAATAATAGGTACATAAATAATTTTAAATAAGTAAATATCATATATAAAATAAATAAATATGTACTTACATACATACATATATTAATATATATGTACATATATTTATAATATTATAGATCAGATGAATAATCACGACTCTTCATGGAGATAAAAGTTTTTGAGTCTAGCTTTAAATACGGAAGGTGAGGGGGATTTCCTAATGGTGACCGGCAAGGCATTCCATAATCGTACAGCTTGGGCGGAAAAGGAGTTAACAACTTTAAGTTTAACAATTTTAAAACGTCCTTTTTGAAGAACCCCATTCAGTAGTCTCTGGGGAAACCTTGGCAGTTGTTGACACTGTTATTTGATAATATTTTAGATTTTGAAAAAGCTTAGGCGTAGGTACATAGCAATAAAGTCAGAGGTACATTTTTTAAAGTATTGTTTAGAATTTGTTAAAAAAATTAATATATAAACATACACGTTATAAATATTCGATAGCTAAAATTCTACAACCTAATTCTATTTATACAACAGTTGCCAGGAAGAGATCGCCTAGAACGGGAAATTAATTGATAACGTATATTTTTGTTTTCTTTCTAATTTGTACAATAAAGATTATAAGTCTTATTACAATCATCTACATTCCAATGAATGAATACTTGAATATTTAAGGCACAGAATAGTTTTTTTCTGTTCGCAGCAGAAAAAAAATGCCGTATTTTCTTGAAAATCAAAAAAAAAGTCATGGTAGGTCAGCCCTAGCGTTTACTGAAATAAACAGAGAGATGTTAATATACTCTGTGTCAGTGTGTCATAACTTGCGGGTCCAAGGTCGGACGTGTTAAATGCGGATTTGAAGTTTGTTGTTTGGGTTCGAATAAATTACTATCATAAAATGAGGAGGATCATTATTGATCAAGCAAAGCGAGATCTCCAAATCAACTTTGGCAAATCGACGTTGTATTTATGTATGAATGCATGATTATCTCCGCCTAATGTTGTTTGACAGAGATTTTCTTAGTTTTTATTTTTACAAAAATATTAGTAATAGCTTGTTGTTTATTTTATGTGTAGACTGGTCAGCTCTTAAAGGAGGGTTTGTCCTGCATAAGACTATATAGACTTAAAGTAATAAAAAAATGAGCTTTATTTTGGAAAATAATTTCTTAACAGACCTCCTTAGAGTTGAGATTTAGCCCGGCTTGCACACCGATCCATAAACGTATTTAAATACTAAACATGTTTAAATTTGAAGTATTTTTATGATTTGGCAACTCCTTAAATTATATTTAGCCTCTAATACGTTTAGGCAACCCATCGTTTCATCAATTCTAATAATTATACTAAACACGTATAGAGCCTACACTGTACACAACATTTTGAAACATACGTCAATATTTTCAGTGGAAGTGTGCGTGTTCCGTTCGACGACCTATTTTAGGTCTATTTCTGTAAAGCCGGGATCACTCGGCCAGGCGGAGTCACACGACTAAAAAAAATATCTGTAACACGCGTCGTTGTTTTTTAGGCAGGTATGGACATACCCCTAAAAGAATCGTGTCAGCTGTGGAAAACTTTCACGCGAAAGTTTATAGGCCACGGCTTAATGTATTTTATAGCCAGCTAGAAACATACCTAGACAGCTTTCAACCTAAGAGCGTTATTACACTAGCGCAATTTAAGGGCGTTATCACAGTGGCGATTTGCGAGCGTGTTTCCAGCGAGGCGATTTGTGAATGTTTGCGCGGTAACGTCGACGCCGGACGCCGCGTTCGCTCTACAGATACACTTGCGCGCCCTCCCACACTTCGGTGAGTTGTGCATACTTACTATTTTATCCCACTTCCCACTAAACTAATATTATAAACGCAAAAGTTTGTATGGATATATGTGTCGATGTTTGTTACTCTTTCACGCAAACACTATTCAATGGATTTAATGAAATTTGATATGTAGGTAGATTATAACCTGGATTAACACATAGGCTACTTTTTATCGACAAAAACGCGTGCGAAGCCGCGGGTGGAAGCTCGTATTATATACTTACTAGTTTTATGTTTTGTTCGTTTCTATCTTATAAATTTATTTTTATCCTCAATATTGTTTTGTGGGAATCTTTGTGTGGGAACAAAAACAATTTTTTCCTACAATAGAAAGGAAGAAAAAAGAAAGAAAAAAACATTATTTTGTTCCCACACAGATTCCCACAAAACGATATTGAGGATAAAAATAAATTTATGATGACTATTGACGAGCGTGTGTTTTTTTACGACCTGGATTAGGCCTACCTGATAATAAGTGGTAACCATCGCCTGTAATAAAGTATCGTAGGTCACGCACCTTAGGAACGTGCCCTACGATGCACTGCCTTGTGTCAATCAACCTGAGTCATACATGTGTAAAGCCTCATGTCAGGTGCTTGTAATTTCACCGGCAACATTCTTCAAATCGAAACACAGCAATGCTGCTTGGCGGCAAAAATAGGTACGGTGGTGATACTTCCCTACTATATTACTACTATTATTTAATTTTATTTTTTTTTTACGCGTTCTCCAATCTTCTCGATATTCGCTGCGACGCTCACACGAATCTGTAAACGACGTACACGTACGTCTTAAGAAGTTCCAATTTAAGCTTGCAATATACTCTTCAAATATTCATCCATCCTTGACCTAACTAAGTTAAACTGTTTGTAAAAAACGAACAAAAACGCTGCTTTTTTGATCTATGACTGCTTTTCGAAATAAAATATTGCAATACGATTCGCTCAATTTTAATACACCCAAAGGAATATCAACTGCATTTTATCTCTAGAATAGTTGAATGAAACTGTTCTTTCAATAGAAAAATTAAATTCCTACGAGTTACAAAAGCAATATGCGGAGTCCTGACGTATCGGACCGACACTGTTCATTTCGATGGAAGCGTTCGCTTATAACTACTAACTTTATACGTTCAAAATTGACGTTTCAAAGTGATCCTTATGATTTTAATGAATATACAATATTTGACTTTGATTTTTATACAACTATATTTACTTTAAATAAAACAGCAAAAGCTTTTTTCTATGACTGCACACTCGGTTTTAGGGTTCTGCAGTCGAATTAGAAACCCTTAAGGCCACAAAGCTTTTTTTAGCTGTCCACTATGCGTCATAGAAATGTATAATGTTGCCAATCTTTGGCGTTAATGCACTAAATAGTCTTACTAGTAAAACGGCTGTAACCAAGAACAGACAGACAGACGAGCATATTGAAATTTCCTATAGGGGCCTTACCACAAAAAAGTTAACCACCGTTTGAACATCTCTTTGAGAAATCCTGGGTAATAATTGGTAAGGAATTATTAAAACATGTTTTATTATTAATCGCGCACATTAGGCACTTGTCTCACCGCCTGGTGAGTAAGCGATTAGCTATCAACTATTTTCTCGCTCAAGAAACGAACAAAAGATATAGATTCCGTGTCAGAAAAAGATACACGTATATTAATAGTTGATCACTGGCCGTTCACACTGCTGGCGAGAACTCGCTCTCCACTATTTCGTCGCAGTCACTGCAACACTCGCTCAGCGATGCGTTTCAGCGCTGCTCGCTGGACGGTCAGAACATACGCCGTGAGATGATGAGTATCGCCCGCCGCACTCGCTTCTCGCTGCTCGCCAACTCGTTTCTATTTTCTAGCTCTACTCGCTTCTCGCTCATCGCCGGCGGTGAGACAAGTGCCTCATGTCAAAAACAATATGAGGTTTTTAAACACGTGTTCGGAGTCCGTTTACGAAATACCTAGAGAGCTTCAAAGTGGTAATTCTAAAATTACCACTTTGAAAGTGCTTACTCGTATTACAGAATTATCGTGAAACTTTTTGGAGTTTTAGGTGCTTACTCGTATGTTCTAACCCGAAATTTTACAAGAGCAATGATTGTTATATGACTTTTCTAAATTCGATGATCTTTAATGTACTAATTACAATTTTCTGATAGGTGAAGTTTAGTTAATTATGCACCAAAAATATCTGCGTTTTTGGTGCCTAATCACAAAAACAAATTATATATTTCTTGTCTTTTAGGTAAACCTACATGTTCTCACATCTGAGTAAACTTCTAATCCCATTGGTATTGTCTATGGAACTCACGGAAACTACTTTTTCATACACTGATTGCGACATTGTTCAAAGTTTCATTTCGGCCACAAATTGCGGGTCGGGCACAAAATATTTTGAACCAAAAACTGTGGTTTTTCAGTTGTTAACCTATTTCTCGCTGAGTGTCCTCAGTGTAATAACTCAGCCGAATTGCGAAATAAATGCTGTTTTAACTGGCGGCCCGGGTTTTATTGGAGTTTCGAGTACCTACTGCTCAACTCAAATAAATAGAGTACTGTCGATTGGAACAGAATCGGGGACAATAACCCTATGTTTATGCGTTTTAGATCTTTGATTTATAAATTATTAGCATTGGAATTCACGGGTTTCAATTTCAAGTTGAAGATAGCAATAACAGGCGTCGAGAAAGATCGAAACATAAATTTCGCTCCATTCTCTAAACAGCTATATCCATTACCTCATCCATCTTTGACTAGATTTAATAACGGGAATTGACGTGCAGGCTACTGATCTAGCAATGAGGTTTACAAATGAGGTTTCATTGAAATCGTCAAAATCAAGGGAGTGACAAGGCTTATGTCACTCTCGCGATGTAGTTTTTAAGTTTCACTGAACTTAAAATACTTACGCTTCCTGACTTTATATTTCTGAAATAACGACATTTGTTAAAAATTATATGGATCTTTTTACAACCCGTAAAAGTAAAAGACACAACAATAAAAATTGTTTTCGCCGAAACAATACGGCTTACAATAAAAGTGTAATCTGCATGGTGGCTGTGCGTTTATACAATCATGTCCTAAGGAGATGCTCCCAATATCAATTTATTTGAGTTGAAATTAGAAAAAGCTAATTATAGTGTTAATGATCATCTAGCCGATGACAATTTTGATTGACCAATTATAATTTTATTTTTTATTTGTTTGACTAATATTATTATTTTTAATCTTATATGAGGTAGTTATTATGAGCTGCAAAAATAAATTTCATTATTATAAATACACTAGCCGACCCGCCCGCGGCTTCGCACGCTTGAAATTTCCCGTTCCCGTGGGAACTTCGGGATAAAAACTATATTTTTATTTTATTTTTCATTATTAAGGACAACATACAATTATAGAATTAGGTTACTTAATGTTAATACTAAATAAGGTTATTTATCAGCCCCGATGTCCACAGATTGGGTTGACACATTATAATGGCATAAAAGGTGTCAATGCATGATAATGAAAAATAAATAAATAAATAAATATTGCTGGTCATTTCACACAGCGCTATCTAGCCCCAAACTAAGCGGAGCTTGTACTATGGGAACTAAATAACTGATCGAATACTTATATACTTTTTTTTTGTAAATACATACTTATAATATATAGAAAAACAACCAGACCCGGAACAAATATCTGTAGATCATGCAAACATTTGTTCTGCGGCGGGAATCGAACCCACTACCTCCTGAGTCTCAGCCGGCTATTCGCCCACTGCGCCACGGAGGTCATCATAAAGACAAATAATATCTGTAGGTTACATACATACAAGAACAAGATTTTAACTTTTACTTTAGGTCAGACAGAAAGAGTGTATCTGGCATTATGACATCGGATACACTCTTTCTGAAAGAGCCGAGTGAGGTTGCAAACAGTTCGATACCAGTAAAGTGATCATTATGTTGTTTCATATCTTTGTTTAAGAGTGCGCTCACCTGCGTTATATAAAACACTCTTGTCAAAGTGACGCGACACTCCATGTAAATGACTTCACGTCACTGAACGACGACGGTTAAATTATATGGATATTGTTCATGCAAAAATACTAAAACCGAAATTAAAAATGGAGGGTTCACATACCTATCAAATATACAAAAAAAAATCATTGAAATCGGTCAACCCGTTTCGGAGGAGTGCGACCACAAACGCCGTGACACGAAATTTTTATATATTAGAAGATATGTAACGTTAACATTTTCAGAAGATGCATAAAATTAATAAATAAAAAGGCGACATTGCATGCGTTAACTACGGGAAAGCACTACCACCATATTTATTTCTACTCCAAGCAACATTGTTGTTTCGGTTGGAAGGGTTCCGGTGAAATTACAGGCACAGGCAGCTGTACAGTATGCCTCAAGTTGATGGAAGCAGTACAATGCATAGTAGGGCACGTTTTTAAGGTGTGTGATCTACGAGGCAGTAGTCTGTTAAAGGCGATGGCTACCACTTTACATCAGGTGGGCCATAAGCTCAGGCCAGCTTAAGCCATCTCCAAGTCGTATAAAAACAAGCTTAATTTGGCTGTACCTATACAAAACTAAACCTGAACCTTAACAACAATATTACGTACATAGATATGAATAAATAAATAAATATTGCTGGACATTTCACACAGCGCTATTAACCCCAAACGAAGCAGAGCTTGTACTATGGGAACCAGATAACTGATAGAATACTTATATACTTTTTTTTGTAAATACATACTTATAATATATAGAAAAACAAGCAGACCCGGAACAAATATCTGTAGATCATGCAAACATTTGTTCCGCGGCGGGAATCGAACCCACTACCTCCTGCGTCTCAGCCGGCTGTTCGCCCACTGCGCCACGGAGGTCGTCCAATATGATCTCTGGTCTATAATTGATATGATGATAAAATTGTGGTATCATAATAGTCCCCGTTTGCGATTATTAAAATTAGCAAGCTTGTTTACTTATGTTTAGTTAATTTTGCAGTCAGGTTTTAGTTTTTTCAAATAATAAAGTCAACTACATTTAAACTGAGTATTTTGCAACGCAATCTCTCATTCTATAACGAAAGAATCCAAATTGAATTATGGAGGAACTAGAAGGAACCAAGATGTTTACTCCGAGGAAGTGCCCATAAAACAGCAGCTTTCTCACGTGCGAAAGACAGTCGAAAATAAATCTGGCTGAGGGTACATAGCATCGAGCTTGGTCTATGTTATAGGTTTGTGAACAAGCTCATCAACAAGATCTCCACTGCTGGGCAAATGCTTCATTCTTACTAATCACTTCTTTCCTGCGCCAGGATGGTCTAATCTGCACGGAAATCAGTGAGATCATCCCTCCATCTCTTTGGTCTGCTACGACATCTTCGGGTTATGTCAGGGTTCCACTCGGTAATCAGTTTCGTCCACTGTTCGCCATATATATGGCATAATGACCAGCCCAGTTCCACTTGAGCTTGGCGGCTTTCGTAGCTACATCAGCGATTTGTGTTCGAGAGCGCAGCTCGGTAATGCATTAATTGAGTTTAGTTCAGATTATTATATTTCCCCTATTCACTAACACAGTTTCTACGTAATTTTTGCATAATAATAAAATATGGAGATAATCCTGCTATAAAATAATAATACCGCATTATATAGTGTTTTTGTCAACCATACCTACTAATATTATATATTCGAAAGTAAATCTCTCTTTCTCTGACTGTCTGTTCAGCTGACCTGGCAAACGTTGTTCTGCCATATAAATTAACAAAGAAATCAACTTCACGCGACGCGAAATGACTTCACGTCAGTGAACGACGGTTAAATAATATGTATATTGTTCATACAAAAATACTAAAATGGCGATTAAAAAATGGAGGGGTGGGGGTAGGAGGAAGAAAAATATTTTACTGCCTATTCTCATACCTACCAAATAAATATACAAAAAAAATCATTACAATCGGTTGACCCGTTTCGGAGGAGTACGACCACAAAAACTGTGACAAGAATTTTTTATGTATTATATCACCGATACTGGGACACAGGCTACTTTTGACCCGACTGTGTAAGAAGGGTAATATTTTATTGACACAACACGCGTGCGAAATCGCGTGCAGAAGCTTGTAGAAAATAATTTCAGATATACCGCCAAAGTAATTTGCGTTTATAACTTGCACCACGTCATTGTAACGCGCAAATTCTCATCTTGCCTTTATACCTACAGCCACGTAACTCGTGGACTACCCGACAAAATGTACATTTTACGTAAAGGAATTTTAGTGGCTATTGAAGTTGAAGTTAGCTGCAAAATAAATCATATAAAAGTTTAATAAACCTGTCAAACAGAGGATGTGGAACAAATACATACAAGAATCTGTTTACGAAATATAAAGCATCTAATTGGCCATTTTGTACTAGTTGTGCCCAGGGGTGGGCAGTATTTGAATTTCTTGTAATTAAAATACGTAATTGAAATACAAATACATATTTTGTATTTGTAATTCAATTACTTCGTAAAAATGTAATTTGTAATTGGTATTTCAAATACCTGACGCTGAGGTATTTTGTAGTTAGTATTTTAAATACTTATGGCTTCAAAATACATCTGAACATAAATACATTTAGGAATCTTATTAATGGTGCGTTCTACAGGAAATAGCGCTCGATAATTTTTGTAACTATTCGTAGGCAAAATGACAACCGCTAAATATGTCAATCTTTAAAGTTGGCAGCACTGCACCTGTATTGTACATCAAATTGTTAAGTACCTAACACCTGACTGTATTTTGTAATTTGTATTTTATACAAAAATAGTTAAAATACTGTATTTTGTATTTTATAATTCAAATACACGACTTAAAAATATTTTGTATTTCATATTTTAAATATGTGCGAGATTTTGTAATTTGTATTTTAATTAACGCAAAGCATGTATTTTGCCTAGCTCTGATTGTGCCCCCAATTATTAGCACTACACGCGAAACTGCTTTTTATTGGATAAATAAAAAGTATACAATTACTACAGTAATTGTAAGAAGAATTAACAAAGCTAATTAGACTCTGCTAATTCTCGAGCAGTAGTCGATCTACTTATCTGTAGTTGGGTTTGTAAACAATTAATATAGTGTTCATACAAATTATCCAAAATCCACTGTAAAACTAGGTTTGTATTAAAAATATACAGCCTCATTGTATTCAATAAGGAAGGAGAATATTTTTTAACACAACCCTTTACTTTGCGAGATTTGACAAGCACTTGGCAAATTATTTGTTGTTGCAAATGTGTAAATTGATTTAATTTGACATAGAAAGAAATAATAATAATAAAATAATTTATTGGACATACACAGGTTCTTACAGATAAGTCTACTTACTAAATAACACAGTGATAACACAATATAAAATACACAACACAATATAAATACAAAGGTATAATAAATACAATGGATACAAAGAAAGGTACACGTAGAAAAGAATATACAAAATGTAGATATAGGTTTATCCGTAGTCACCACGTGCATGAACCAAATAGTCCTGTCTCAGCATAATGATGCATGGATGTGTAGCAGCGCTGGTTTTCAGACAGGACCAGAGTGGGTGACTTCACGAACGCAGAACCTCGACGTAGCATCATTAAACAGATAAATAAATAGGTGATATGGAAATTAATAAACAGTGAAGGTATACTATATACACATATATACAAAAAGAGTATAATACCTATATGTACTTACATAGGTACGATTTGTGTTTTCAACTTATTTATAATATGGGCCCCAGGGAATCATTACGCAATAAGTTTAAACAAATAAATGTTATGACATTCCCTTGTCAATACATCTATGAAAATCTGATGTACGTTCATAAGAATATTAACTTGTTTAAGAAAAATAGCGATAATCATAATTTTACTACTAGAAATAAAAATAAACTCGCTGTTGCCACTTGTAGACTCCATAAAGTTAGTAAATCGGTTAAAGGGCAAGGTGTACGCTTTTATAACAAACTCCCAAGGGATGTACAAAAATTGACAATTAATAAATTTAAAAACGTAATTAAACTAAATCTTTATAAAAAAACCTACTATAAAATATCGAATTATTTAGATGATAGAGAAGCTTGGGATTGAAATTGCTCCAACTCGTTCAAAATGTTACAATTTAGACGTAATTTATTTTCTGTATTGTTATGTATTCTAAAAGGATCATTAAAAAAAATAACCAGCCTTATATCTTGCCTTTCTTTCCTGGCTTGGTCGCGAAGGAACAGGCAGTAAAATTGACGTTTCAAAGTGATCATTGTGATTTTTAATGAATAAAAATATTTGACTTTGACTTCAACTATATAAAATACATAAATATCAGCAGTGGACATAGACATTTTAAAAAGTACAAGGAGAATTATGTGTTATTAAATAATGAGATGAGTAACTTGAAATCAGTGAACAAATCTAATTGGATTGCCTAAGCGAGTTAAAGATACATGATACCATTTTGCCACGAACTTAATATCTATCCATAACTTCAACTAGTTTATATACAAATACAATACGTAGGAACATAGTAATTGGCTTGTTTGCACCACACATGCTGAATAAAAGCTCACTTTGACGTGCACAACGCTTGCAAACGTTGCAAACGTTAAACAGAATAGGTCAGAAGGTCGACCTTTGACGTTTGGAGTACCTGGTTAAAGCTTTGAGATGAAAGACGGCGAACTTAGATCGTCACATGATACTTAATTAGATAAATAAATAAATATTAAATATAACTGGACCTTTCACACAGAGCTATCTAGCCCCAAACTAAGCAGAGCTTGTAATATGCGAACCAGATAACTGATAGAACTCTTATATACATTTTTTTGTAAGTATATACTCATAATATATAGAAAAACATCCAAACCCGGGACGAATATCGGTAGATCATGCAAACATTTGTTCCGTAGCGGGAATCAAATCCGCTACTTCCTGCGTCTCAGCCGGCTATTCGCCCACTGCGCCACGGAGGTCGTCAGATAAAGTTCGACTACGCTAAGTCTGCTCAGAGATAAATTGATTAGGACTAATATTCGTTTTTTGATGTTAAGTTATTAAACCTTATGTTTTTTTTAACATGTCTATTTATTTTGGTAAACAAACAGTGACATAATATAAAATTGTATATAAAGTATACAGTATAAGAAGGATAATTGCTACATCAGCATCGTTTACCGCGGGTTACTTAAATTTAGTATGTTTTTAAGCTATGTGATAAAAAGTAAATACATTATATAGCATTAATTTTGACCCTGACGTGACATAGCCTGGGAGGAAGGTTGTGGGTTCAAGTCCCGTCTAGGCTTAAAATTTTTGAGATAGTTTTAAAAATCTTGGAATTTTTCGTATGTGTTCGGATAAGACTATAAAAATAAAAATACTGTTTGAAATAAGCAACGCGACATCTCTTGTCAATATACCTACTAAACTGCAACGTTTGGCATTGAGCAGGTCAAAAACTGTATAAGTTTTCCTGTAGATGGAGCTAACGGCGCTTTAGTCGTAATCTGAATCATCTCACTAATTTCAACCCTGACGTGGCATAGCCTGGGAGCACAATTGGATAGTGCATCCTCGTATCAAGATGAAGGTTGCGGGTTCAAGTCCTGACTAAGCTTACAATTTTTGAGATTTATAAATCTTAGTAAATACATAGTTAATTATTTATTTTCTACACTAAAAGTTCAAGTTATGTGATGTTAAGTAGTAACCGTCACCTTGTTCAAAATATTAATAATTTAATAAAAGCTACCGTCGTACAATGTTCTTATGAAATCCAGGTAGCCATAAGACATCATTCTCAGCCCATGTCGACCCACTGCTGGGCATAGGCCTCTCCTTGTTTCTGCCACTCTTCCCGATCCTGTGCCAGTCTGAACCACGTACAACCCACGGTCTTATGGATGTCGTCGACCCATCTCGCTGGTGGACGTCCCCTATTTCGATGGCCAGTTCTCGGCCTCCACTCTGTTAGTGCCTTAGTCCACCTGTCGTCACTACGTCTGGCCAAGTGTCCTGCCCAACTCCACTTGAGCCCCAATATTCGCTTGCTGACGTCTTGTACTTTAGTCTGCTTGTGAATTTCGGTATTGGGAACTCGATCTAAGAGTGTGATGCCGAGCATGGCGCGCTCTATGGCTCTCTGTGCTACACTTATTTTGTGCACAGCCTCCTTCGTGAGCCTCCATGTCTCAGCACCATAAGTCATAGTTGGCAGGACACATTGGTTATAGAGACGTGTTTTAAGACATTGTGGAATATGCGTGGATTTTAATATATCATCTAGTTTGCCGAAAGCTGCCCATCCAAGTTGAACACGCCTGGTGACTTCCTTTATTTGATACTCTTTGCCAAAAGATAAAACATGGCCAAGATAAACGTACGAGTCGACCATTTCTAGTTTCTCGCTTCCAACAACAACGTTTGGGACCGAAACTCCAGAAATACTCGACATAACTTTCGTCTTGCCCATATTCATCTTGAGGCCCACTCTGAAAGATGCATTATAAAGCCATAAGACACATAAAAAAACATTAAGTATAATATACATTAAAGAAGATACCTTACAAAAAATTAGAAATAAGTAAATTCATTGACAAACCAAGGTTACTGATACAGCTCAGAGGATTGGCAAGCTAAAGTGGCAGTCGACGGGGCACATAGCTCGAAAAACTGACGGTCGTTGGGGCAGATATATTTTCGAGTCAAAACCAAGCACTAGAAAGCGCAGCGTAGAATGGCCTCCCAATAGCTGGAAAGACGACCTGATAACGATTGCTGGGAGCGGTTGGGTGCAGGCCGCACAAGATCGGTCGCTCTGGAAATCTATGGGGGAAGGCGATGTTTAGCAGTAGACGTCCTATGACTGATATGATAATGATAAAAAAATCTAAATGGTTGCTAAAAATAACTCGAAGAATAGTGAAATCCCACTAAAACCTAGAGATCCCTAGGTAATTTATATCAAACCATTTCCCCAAGCTCTCAGAGAATTAAATATTCCATCTATTACGTCACAGATAAGACAAACGCCTGACCTGGTCACATAGTCGAGATTCCCATCGGCTGGGAATAGAAATCGGTCAAGTGGAAGGATGAACGGGAACTTAGTGGGTTCCCGACACCATTTTATGAGGGTAGAGCAAGTAACACCTAACATACATTATGGTACCGAATTCACACTAGGATTCCCTTTAACGTATTATTAATATTTAACTTAGAAAACTTTTGTGATATATTTCAATCATTATTATAAATACGGGATAGAATTGAATAGAATACTCTTTCTTTATTGCACACCAACAAAATTAAAAATACAAAGAAATACACAAAAATAAAGGTAAGTACAATGGGCGATCATATTGCTAAAAGCGATCTCTTCCAGATAACCTTTGGATGGATAGGACAAAACAAACCTTAGCTTTATAGATAGGAAGAGATTTATCACGTTATCAAGGGATTTATCACGTAACACCGAAACACCGATGAAACATTACTTGATAAATCCCGTATTTATATAATGGTATTATAAAGTATCATTGATTGATTGATTGATTGAAAATACTTTATTGCACTTATAAAACTAGTACAAAGGCGAACTTAATGCTAAAGAGCATTCTCTTCCAGATAACCTTTGTGTATTGTAGACAAAGATGTGTAGGTAGTGCACAGAAAAGGTAAGAAAGAAAATTTGCACAGGACTAATAAATATAGCATAATATAGGTACATACTACTTAAATAAACCTACTTAAATACTTTATATGATAGACTAAACTATACCAATATCGAATAAAAATACATACATAACAATAGAAGAAGTGTTATGGAAATATTAAGTTGCTCATTTTTGGTCGGTTTGACCAAGAAGGTGCCTATAGATTCTCAATCTGAATGCTTCCACTGAAGTAGCCTCGAAATAGTTTGGTGGCATATTATTCCAGAGACGAGTAGCGGTTATGGTGTAAGAGTCAGAGTAAGTAGCCGTGTTATGCTGTGGAGTAATTAGTTGGAAACGACGAGACGATCGCACAGGTCTGTCCTCAGTTGATACGGATGCAAATCGCTCTCTGAGGTAGCTGGGAGATAGAGGGTTGCGAAGAATATTATATAAGAGGGATAGCATGTGCGCATCTCGACGAGCTCTGATGTCAAGCCATTTTAGCTGCTGACGAAATACCGAGACATGATCATATTTTCGTAGGCCGTAGATATAGCGAATGCAAAGATTCTGCAGACGCTCCAACCTGTTCAGTTGCTCTTCCGTAGCATCGGGATAGCATACATCTGCATAATCTAGGATGGGTAAGAGTAACGCATTAACCAGTGTGGACCTCGTAGATTGGGGCAAGAAATTTTTTAGGCGTTTCAGAGTATGTATGGTACCATACATCCTCCTACTAATCTGGGTAATATGGTGGTCCCATGACAAATTATGGGTAATGAAAAGGCCTAAATTCTTAACCTCCTTGCAGAACTGCAGTGGAATATTATTATATTTAACCGGAGGAAGAGTGTTAAGATTAATTTTGACAATCTGTCTGTTACCACCAATTATTATCAGCTGCGTCTTGTTGGGATTAATTAGTAGACCAAATTTTTGAGTCCAGTCATACACAGCGCTTAGATCATTAGTGAGATTTTCAATTACAGATAGAATTTGATCGGGATTACAACTGAGATATAACTGAACATCATCGGCATATAGGTGATAGGATGTGTGATGTATTACCGATACCAGGGTGTTGATAAAAAGAGAGAAGAGGAGGGGTGAAAGAACGCCTCCTTGAGGTACACCTGCTTCGATTTTACACCAGTCAGAGGACAGATCATTAATTCGCACACATTGTTCGCGTCCGCAAAGATATGAGCTGAACCAAGTTAAAGAAGACTGAGAAAGATTAATAGAGCGTAAGACGGCCAGCAAAATTTCGTGGTCCACACAGTTGAAAGCGTTACTAAAGTCTAACAAGGAAAGAAGAGTGAGTTTACGGTTGTCAATAGCAAGCCTGATGTCGTCTGTAATTCATATGTAATCAAATAATATTGTAAAATAATAATGTCTGTAATCATATGTTTCAATCCCGATTATAATCTATCGAAATCGAGAATCTAATCTATATAAGTCGTTCTTGAGTTATAAACGGTGTAACTAACCCGACTTTGTTTTATATATTTAGACTAGCTGATCCGTCCGCGGCTTCGTACGCTTGAAATTTTCCTTTCCCGTGGGAACTACGGGATAAAAACTATATAAAACACTCTTGTCAAAGTGACGCGACACTTCATGTAAATGACTTCACGTAAAGTATTTTTCACCCTCCTACCCTCACCCCCCAATTTTTAATCATGATTTTAGTATTTTTTTATGGACAATATCCATATAATTTAACCGTCGTTCATTGACATGAAGTCATTTACATGAAGTGTCGCGTCACTTTGACAAGAGTGTTTCATATAGTTTTTATCCCTAAGTTTTTAAGTTCTCACGGGAATGGGAAATTTCAAGCATGCGAAGCCGCAAGTCAGCTAATATTCTTTAATATTAATGACATTATATACCGCTATAAGTAAATTCTAATATTAGTGATCACAACATGCATACATGATTTTCTTTTATTTATAGAAATTTTTCTTTAATATTTTCTATATTTATATCAATATTTCTTTTAAAATTTATCAAAGAAACCAAATTGAATCATTATTAGTTCAAATACCTGTATTGATAAACCCTAAAAGCTCTTAAAACTTCAGCATCACATTCGTTATTCACGTGAGTACTAAAATATAAAGCGCATCAGTTTACGAACAGTGAATATTTTTACAGAACCCTAAAAGACTCTTTCAGGCGTAACATTTTCACGGCAACTTTTTCCAGCAAGTTAAGCCGGCAATATTATGTTCTCCATATAAATTATTTCTAGAAAAAATTATTTTTTAGCGATAAGACCGCCTATTGTCTATTTAATATTTTGTTATATTGCTTCCTATGACTCATTGCTTATTTTTACAATATGTATATAATACTCATACATTCAATTGAAATGCTCGTTAATATTGCCCTGATGCGGCAATATTAGCGACAAGTGTAATCTTGAGCAATATAAGATCGCAATTAATTATCAGCTATAACTGAGCCTACGAGCAATAACTGACGATAGATTGATGTGGATGTGAAATATAGATAACAACTATTGTAATCGAATTGGACTTACGAACCGAAACGCATTTCCCTTCAAACTTTCCAATATACATGGTGTTTGGTAATATACTGACGATATTCAAGTGAGGGTTTCCCAAAACATAAAAATCTACTCCCGAAAAAAAACTACTAGTTATATTATCAAATTAAAAAAAAATCAACTAAGTTTAGGTAATTAATTCGACATAAAACTTACCGCCTACTCTTGCAATCGACATCCAAAAATAAAGGCCGATTTAATATCTCTTTCGAAAATGGCTCCGGTTTTGGGTTAGAAAAGGACAACAAGAGATATGTCGAGATGTCACCAATACAGTATCTGTGGTTTGATGGCAAGCATTATGCAATAGCACTACATAAGTTTAATAAAGCGTTTGTTTTTACTTGCCAAAATAAATTTGACATTTCTATGGTAAACATTTCACAAATTTATTTATTATGATCATTAAAATAACCCCTTTCATTTTTGTGCGTATATCATCAAACACCCTATATGCACATATATATGTATGTTATAAATTAAACACGTGACTTTTACTTTATTAAACAATGTTTGTGCCTGTGTGAAAAATCATGAGGGTAAGCGTCGTTAGTTGTTACGCGCGCTTTTTAAACTGAATAGCAGTGTTCGACCGAAAGTAGGTTTTTCGCCTAACCAGGACGATATGAGGAGAACTTTTACGAAAAGGAACGGTGATTTCACGAATGGGAACGATGTTCCGACGCGTTCCGGTCCATTTCGAGCACTAATTGTAATGGAATGCAAATAAGAAACAATCCAATTGATAACAGAAGTAAAATGGCATGTGATGCCGGACAATTTTATAGCAATGTGTGGCGACACAAAAATATTGCTCGTTTGGAAGCCCTTTTATTTCGTTATACACGACACGTAGGCAATACGACCTTTGACGCTTTAAGTGAGATCTAAACAATCTAGACTAAAAGCCACTCTCAACAAAAGGCGATAAAAAAAGCGGCAAACGCTGAATCCTGAAATTGATATTTCCTCAAGCGCTTTTTACATTCACTGTGTACGTTTTACAACTAAAGTCACTTTCAATTTTCAGCGGAAAGCGCTTTATGGGGCGCTGGGTGCGTGACGAGCATAAACCTCCAGAGAAAGCGTCGACTGTCTCAATCTATGTAGAAGTCGAGAGATTTACAGATTCCTTAATCCAACAACAATCTACTCCCAACCTTATCCCTCTGCTCCCAGAGCGCACTTTAAGTTTCAGTCGATAAAATGTGAAAAATTTCTTAATCTTTCGAGTTATTTTGCTTTTTTTCCAGAGACAGATGTTGCCTTGGTGTAAGCGTGGAGTGTAAAACTTTTCGTTTCATTTTTTATTACTTTTATAAATTAGGTTGGTTTAATGTGTCCTTTCAAGATTTGGAGGCGTTTTGACGAGAGTTCTAGAGAAAAATTTTCTTCATTTAGAAGCCTTAAATTTACTTACGTTAAAGCCATATCTTTTTAGGGTTCCGTGGTAGAACATGGAAGAATTATTGTTTCACAATGTCCGTCTGTCTGTTCATCGTTTTCGAACTCTTGTCTGTGAGTGGTCCGATTCGCGCTTTACCAATTTATTTTTACATGGACCTGACACTTTTTATAAAGCTTACAACTAAGCAAGTAAGCTCTCTTAGCATAGCTTAAGATCAGCTAAGCAACGTTCTGCGCGGTTAACACTCGGATAGGTTATAGTACGGGTATGTTATGGGGAGCAATCGCGCTAATTTTGAACGATAATACCAAAGTAAAACCAAACCAAACACGTTACGTTTCAACGTTAGACACGTTCAAAATTAGTGCGATTACCCCATGCTATGTTATTGTTACGCCAAGGCTGTTACAGAATAGGTAATAGTCGGCATCTCGAAGTTATACCTGCTGTGCCACAGAATAAGAAAGAGTAGTTCTGTCGAAATACCAATACGATTCTAGTTGCTAGCGGAACCTTCTAGAGCGTTCGCGAAGGCGTTTAGTGGCTGCGTGCGGTATAATTAGAGCGTAGAGATGCCCGGAGAAGTCAGTGTGCCATTCAGATCATCCAAAATCGCTTCTTGCGAAAAGCCTCAGGCTTGCCTTGGTATTTTCGCAACAACGATCTACATCGCGATATGAAATTAGAGTCAATAGCCAAGTTCATGAAGCTCGCTTCCAAGCGACATTATGAACTTGCCACCCATCATCCGAATCCTTTGGTACACACCAGTCCGGTCTATCCGTTGGACCCGCCCGCCAACAAAATCCTCCGTCGTCCGAGACACGTTCTCGGAGACCCGGATGACAAAATCACCTCCGCTAATGCGGAAGCGATATCTGAGTCATCTACATCAGACAAAGCAAACACTTCACAGAAACACCGACCTCGCCGGCGAGGTCGACGAGTCCCTTCAGTCGCCGCCTATACGAGGTACAGACATGTACTCGGGCGTTTCTCTCCTATCCCCACCCCGGCAACTGCCCAAGCCGAGGCTCGTACCTAAGTGGTGCCCTTGCGCTAGTTACCTCTTCAAAATTTGAAGAGGTAACTAGCGCAAGGGCGCTCAGCCCAGTAAGTTATTTAATAACTTACTGGGCTGAGCGCCATCTGCGCTCGCCAAAAGTTCGGTTAAGCTGTAACGGCCTCAGAGGCCGACAGCGAGTTTAGACCATTCGAAAAAAAAAACCGGAGAAGGCAGTCTGGTTTTGGCTATACGTGCGAATATTTCGGTGACTTTTAGCGCAACAGTGGTGTGAATTAGTGTGTTGTGATTACTTGTGATTAAGATCGTGTCATTTTATCATTTTAGCGTTGAATAAAAGTGTTATTTTGGTTAGATTGATTTTTATTATTTTATGCCGAACCCTCAGCTCGTAACATTATGTTAGTAGACTCTATTTTCCGCATTCGAACACTGTATGTAGTTCATTATACTCAGATGGGGGTTTTTTTAATACTACTTAGGTAGCATCAAGCATACGGCCCACCTGATACCGTACCTATGGACGTTTGTAACACCGAAGGTATTACTCGCGCGTTGCCGACCCTTTAAAATTATCCCTAAAAAAAAGTAAATGGGTGACTTATAATGATATTTTCAATTGAATGCTTCCATGCTTAAGAGAGCAAGCTAAGATAATTTAAAAGAAATTATGAAGCCCTGCCAGAGTTCAGTTCAGGCCTCAGACAGATTAATGTTGTGCATTAGCTGATTCATAAATATTTATACTAGGTCCAACTGCTTTTGCCATCGTATATGGAGCACTTCACACGCGCTCATATATTTCCCACTAGGAACCAAGAACAGGAACCCCATACTGCACGCGAGGAAAATTCCCTATTGGCCACCACGGTTCCAGTGGATTAATGGATGCTTCACTAAAGTGTTGCTCTTTGTATTATTTATTTTGAAGTAATTTAAGAGTAAATTAAAACAAGCATAGTTTAGGGAGAATACATTTACTAAAAGAAATAATGTACAATAATTTACAAGATTATACAGAAAAAACAGTTGAAACATCTAAAGACCGTTGCAAACAATCTATAGATTGCTCAATCCAGATTACTATCAGGCGAAAGTGTTCCGAATACACTGGCTGCATCGCCATGCTTATCCGTTGACCCAGATAAGTGGCAGCTCTCGGATCACACGCCCAGATACCAGAAATATTTTTTAAAACCCGATGGACCTAGGGTCTCGACCCGCCGCTTGAGATCTTCGGCTGAATTAGTCGCCGCACCGGCCCTAATTGTTGTACCAGATAGATGAGATGGCGCAAGGGTATTGACGGACGTGGCGTCCCCCACCAAAGGCCTACCCTTCTCCCAAGGTATTAGAGCCATACCGTCTGCATAGTTTAGTAGATTTGGGCAAAGCTTATATCACACCATAGAAACGAACTGATTTAATTACCTATTACTTCTACAGGCACAGCGGCTTGTCCGCACGCGGATTTTATGTGGTGGTATTCCAAGTAATTGTTAATATTTCTCTAAGATGAGGCTGATATAAACTTAGTACAAAATCTACGGCACATTGACGAATATTAACGATTCGTATAAAATAATGAGAGTACTCACAATTTGATCTAAAACGCAATTGAGTGAAAAACTAAATCACACGGTTTAGCATCAAAAAAGTAATATTTCGTTGATATTATTCTCGCCGCAAATCGTCTACACAACAATAAAACTCCGCTCCACTTGCGTTTTAAGAATATTACGACGGGTATAATTCAGCGAGAGGCAGCCGTAAATCATTCCGTTCTACAACCTAATGGAAAATGTACTCATATTGTGGTTCTACTATAAAAATTACTAAAAAAAATTAGCTATTTTGCACAAAAACAAAGGTATACAACCTTATGTTTTCTTTGTCTATTAACTGCTAATTAGAGTTTATTTTATTTATCAATATGTAGAGTGAATGGTGGGAATCTGCCAAGGATCGTGATAGGTGGAAGGAGTTGAGGGAGGCCTTTGCCCAGCAGTGGGAAAATGTAGGCTAGTTAAATAAAAAAAAAATATGTAGAGTACGTTATTCTGCCACATAAATTATCAAACAAATCAAACGCAGAATGAAATGTCAAAGTGACGCAACACTTCATGTAAATGACTTCACGCCAATGAACCACGGTTAAATCATATGGGTATTGTTCATACAAAAATACTAAAATCGCGATTAAAAAATGGGGGGTGGGGGTAGGAGGGTAAAAAATACTTTACGACCTATTTTCATACCCACCAAATATACAATAAAAAAATATTAAAATCGATCAACCCGTTTCAGAGGACTGCCACCACTAAACCCGAGATATGTATATATTAAACTTGTATGTATTTAAGTTAATCTTTATTATGTACTAGTTGACCCGCCGAACTTCGTACCGCCTTGACATGCATATGACTCAGGCTGTCAAGGTACGTCACCCCGGTAGAAATGAAAATCTGCCATCATTATGTATGGGAAAATGTTTTTTCATTTATTTTATTTCTTCGTTAATTTTCTAATGTTTTTAATAGTTATTCTACTATTCGAGACGGAAACAAAATACAACAAATCAAACATCATTAAAATCGGTCGAGCCGTTCTCGAGTTATAAGTGTTCGAACAAACCCGACTTTGTTTTATTTATTATATACGAAGATAATCAATAGGTATATTGTATTTTATAGGATGGTTATGTATGTTATAGGTATTCGTACACCGCCGTCTTTTGATTTTCGTTTATCCTGTCAATTCAAAGATTGTCTGGAAGAGATCTCTTTTAGCGATAAGACCGCTTTTTGTACCGTTATTTATTGTATATTTCCTTTGTTACTGTATTTTTTTTGGTGTGTAATAAAGAGCATACTCAATCAACCAATTAAAATTCCAAAGATCATTCAGTGAGAGATGGGCACTGGATTAGCAATTGTTGATGGCATTTAACAATTTGCAGTGGGCGGGGCACTTGAAGAACTGATGGCTGTTAGGGCAGAAAGGTTCTGGAGTGAAGACAACGTAGGATGGCCCTCCACTAGATGGAAAGACGACTTGATGAGGGAGTCGTTGAGTGCAGGCCACACAAGATCGGTCGTTCTGGAGACCTATAGGGAAGGCCTACCTTAAGCAATGGACGTCCTATGGCTAATATGATGATAACTAATAATGAATAAATAGTAAATACTGCTGGACATTTCACACAGCGCTATCTAGCCTATAACTGACAGAATACTTATATACATATACATTTTTTTCTGTAAATACATACTTATAATATATAGAGAAACAACCAGACCCGGAACGGATCTGTAGATCATGCAAACATTTCTTTCGCGGCGGGAATCAAACCCGCTAGGTAGCAACTAGATGCAGGAGGTCCTGCATCTCAGCCGGCTATTCGCCCACTGCACGACGGAGGTTAGATGATGTTGCACCACGGATGATGATGAGATTTAAAGGCAATTTAAAGGGCAAAAAAAAATAGCACTTATTTTCCAATAATAATACTAAGTAGCGTTTATTCCTCGTTTATCTTTAGTTTATTTTACTATTACTAACATTCTTGGAGTCTGTTAGAAATGCAATAAAATATTGCAGAATGCCTTCTGTAAGTGGCTCGTTCCGGCTATTTCCAGGATTTTTAACAAAAAGAGAAAAAGATAAAAGAGGTATTTGAGTCGTTTATTTTTTCGACCTGTATCTGTAAAACAGATTTGACAGAGCATTATTATTCGATTTTCAGCGGGATTGAAAGTCGTGAAGTTGCATGATCTACATATATTTGTTTCGGGTCTGGTTGTTTTTCTATATATTTTCAACCAAAAAAAAGTATATAAGTATTCTATCAGTTATCTCGTTCCCATAATACAAGCTCTGCTTAGTTTGGGTCTAGATATCGCTGTGTGAAATGTCCAGCAATATTTATTTTATTTGTTTATTTTTATTTTTTTGTAAATACATACTTGTAATATATAGAAAAACAACCAGACCCGGAACAAATATCTGTAGATCATGCAAACATTTGTTCCGCGGCGGAAATCGAACCCGCTACCTCCTGCGTCTCAGCCGGCTATACGCCCACTGTGGCACGGAGGCAGTCATAAATAAATATTTTTGAACATTTCACGCAGCGCTATCTAGCCCCAAACTAGCTTGTACTATGAGAACCAGATAACTAATAGAATATTTATATACATTTTTTTGTAAATATACACTTAAAAAATTTAGATATAAAAATACTATTTGTTTTTCAGTCGTTAAAAGTGTAAGTATTACTCAGGTTTTTGACGTATTCAACCTTTAAAATAAATATAATTTAACCACCTTGTTATTTTGTAAGTGAACACCATAAGGGTACTATTACGTAAATTGCAAGCTTCTTGTAATTGACGTAATGTCTGTAATTTTCTTGTTATTACGTTTCCTTAATTTGCAGTTTCTTTTAAGCCTGTTGTATATTCTTATGTATTTGAAATACCAAAATTTCCTGTTTGTTTATTTTTGTCAAGGCTTTATCTACATTAAGTTATGATTGTTTATTGAAAAGTTTTCTATGTATCTTTCTAATGTGAAGATCAATTCCCGTTACTGATGTTGTCTAATTTCTGTTTTGATATAATTTCCGTAGCTTTCATTGCAACTTTTGATTTATTCTATATACAGGGTGTTTGGTAATATACTGACAATATTCAAGTGACGGTTTCTCAAAGCATAAAAAAGACTGCTTGAAAAAAAAACTACTAGTTATATTATCAAATTATAAAAGAAAAATGACGAAGTTTAGGTGATTAATTCGATATAAAACTTACTGCCTACTCTTGCAATCGACATCCAAAAATAAAGGCCGATTTGATATCTCTTTCGGAAATGGCTGCGGGTTTTGGGTTAGAAAGGGACAACAAGAGATATCTCGAGACGTCACCAATACATTATCTATGGTTAGATGGCAAGCATTATGTAATAGCACAACATAAGTTAAATAAAGTGTTTGTTTTACATGCCAAAATAAATTTCACATTTCTATTGAAAATTTAAATTACCCTATATATAAAAATCAGTTGCTGCTCGTTAGTCTCGCTAAAACTAAAAAACGGCTTGACTGATTTAAATATTTTTGTTTTGTTTTGTTTGCTCTAATACAGAGGTGGTTTAAAAATATGAGGAAACCCCATAAAAACAGAGGAAAATTTAAAAATTCTAAATTGGTAATTTTGTATGGGAATATTCATTCTAAACGGCTAGACCAATATCGATGTTTGGTAGATAGATAAATTATGAGCAGAATTGAGACAAAGGCTACTGTTTTTTACCTAACCGCGCAGAAGTAGGGTAATTGACAAGCGACGCGTGCAAAGCCGCGGGCGAGTCAGCTAGTCTGAAATATTTGTAGCGCTGATTACACATTAGTGAAAGGTGTTATAGGCCATTTAAAATCATCAAAAATAGTATGGAATGAAATGAATCTGAAAGTGAGAGTCAAGAAAGAAAAAGAACATCGAATTCGACATCGAGATTGGACTGAATCTTATATTTGGTAGCCATTTAGTTCATAGAAGCCTTAATCATCCCTCTATCAAACTTTATTATATCTAAGTTAAAAATATTTTAATCGTTTTTGTCTGATTCATGTTTCAACACCAGAAAACGTCTACCGATTATTTCCAATTATAATTAAATACGTTATTAATTGGTTGCAATGTTGTAAATCAGACTTCAATCGAGTCAATTCGAGAATGTACCGAGCTTGGCACTATTCAGCAAACCGTCTACTAAAGCAAAACGTGTAGTTTGTGTTAAAACAGCTTCAGTAATCACTACGATTTTATTATGGATCCGTGAAATACACAGTGATGATTGTATATATTTTTTGTTCTGTGTACAATGTATCATCATCATATCATCCATAGCATCATCATCATCATTTCAGTCACAAAATGTTCATAGAACATAGCGGAATATACGCCTTCCCCCTAGATTTCCATAGAATGTCCACTACTAATAAGCTTCCCCCCTAGATTTCCTAGATCATAATAAAATCTAGGAAATCGGGCTCGCCCGTGGAAGTACTACCACCATACCTGTTTCTGCCGCCAAGCAGCATTGCTGTTTTGGTTGGAAGGGTATGGTTGCCGGTGAAATTACAGGCACATGAGGCTTTACACCTGTATGCCTCAAGTTGATGGACGCAGGTCAGTGCATCGTAGGGCATATTTCTAACGTGCAAGACCTACGAGGCAATTCTGTTGTAGGCGATAGTTACCACTTAACATCAAGTGGGCCATAAGCTTGTTCCATCTCCATGTAGCATAAAAAAAATTCAGAGCAATAATCTTGTGCGGTCTGCTTAGGTGCGTGGGTGAGCTGGCTCTAAGCAGCCATTATTAGGTGGCCCATTTAGTTGACGGCCGTACACGTAACGCTTTCCAGTTCGTGGTTTCCTTTCGAGAACTTTTCTGCCTCAACGGCCGACAATTCTTCGAGCTAAGTGAACGCTGCCACTTAAGCTTGTTAACCTTGTTGGCTGAGTCCGTGACCGTCCGTCTGTTAGTCCGTGAGTCCGGTTGTATACGGATCTCAATACTAATAATCGATGTCATAGATAAACTCCGACAGAGAACCAAGGTGATCGACATAGCTCAGAGGGTCAGCAAGCTGAAGTGGCAGTGGGCCGGTCATATCTGCCGCAGAACCGATAACCGTTGGGGTAAACGAGTTCTGGAGTGGAGATCACGTCTAGGCAAGCGAAGTGTAGGACGCCCTCCGGCTAGATGGAGTGACGATTTGCGCGCTGTGGCTGGCAAACATTGACAAGGATTGGATGAGAAGAGCTGAGGATCGGGCTCAATGGCGCACCCTGGGAGAGACCTACGTCCAGCAGTGGACTGCTATAGGTTGATGATGATGATGATAGATAAACTCCACGTTATTGATATTATACGGGTATTTGTCGAATAAGTACCTTTTAATGACCAATTTTGTGACCACTGTTGCAACACAGTTGAAATGTCGAAATTATAAATAAAAATGTATTAAGGCGATTAATAGTTTAAGTCTGTTATTTATCTTATAGGTAAACTCGACAAACGCCAAGCCTATCCAGCTGGAAAACATTTTCGTTTGCATGTTTTGAATGAAGCTAGCTCAGCCTTTTTTTGGTTTGTCCAATGAGGGACATAAAATCCCGTTCTTTGGGTTAGTCCTTTGTCTTTAAAAAATAATTTATTTCGTAACGTAGCTAGTGGCTCAGTTGCATCTTTGCTCTTCATTGTTCTTAAAATTTATTTTAAGGTGTTGGGATTATGTTGGGTCAAATATTGCGTTAGAGCTACACCTGAGACGTAAAATTAAATGTGTTTGACCCTGCCATGATCACAGCACTTCTTGAAGAATTAATATACACCATCTACCTATGTCCCAAATCACTGTCATAATCTAAATACATACATATAAAACAAAGTCGGGCTATAACCATTTATAACTCAAGAACGGCTGGACCGATTTTGATGATCTTTAATTTGTTGGATTTATCTTCGCCTCGAATAGCAGAATAACTATTAAATTAAAAATAAAAATATCGGATCAATTCACGCAAAAAGAAATTATGAAGAAGATTGATTTTATCATACATAGATAAATAATAATAATAAATAATAAATATTGCTGGACATTTCACACAGCGCTATCCAGCCCCAAACTAAGCAGAGCTTGTACTATGGGAACCAGATAACTGATAGAATACTTATATACATTTTTTTTTGTAAATACATACTTATAATATATAGAAAAACACCCAGACACGGAACAAATATCTGTAGATCATGCAAACATTTGTTCCGCGGCGGGATTCGAACCCGCTACCTCCTGCGTCTCAGCCGGCTATACGCCCACTGCGCCACGGAGGCAGTCATATATACGAGTAGATGGAGCTAATGATGGCCGATGGACAATTATACGTGGACGTACATTAGCAGCCCGGTAGTTATGTATATAGGTAGGTTTATTTATGTAGTATGTACCTGTATTATGCTATTTTTATATACTACGTGTTTTCTTATGTACGACATTAATTTAAAACACTCATCCGGAACGTATTAATTGATTTTAAAGTCGAGTTTAATGCCGGTGGGTTGAATATTTATCCAGTACAATACATTTCCAATAAACAATTTTTAACGTAAATCGGCGTCGCCGTGCGACGTGATCAATGAATATAATTTGTTTACTTATTTATACAGGCTGTTCATTTATATTTTAGGACTTGATATTAAGGTTGTTTGAAAATTTGAAATTTTCTTTAAATTAAGAAAAGACAATTTTAGAACAATACTTACCATTAGCCTTGCCCGTGTTTTCATATAATGTCGTACATAACAAAACACGTATGTAGTTTAGATTTTTTTTTTTTCTATGGACTGCCCACGTCTTTATCCGCAATACACACAGATTATCTGGAAGATAATGCTCTGTATAATTAATTTCGCCCATGCATTAATTTTAAAGTGCAATAAAGTATTTTCAATTAATCAAATTAATATGGATGTTTATTATGATGATGATGTTATACGATCTTACTATAGTAGACAGTGGGTTTTAATTCGTAATATTGCAGCGAGCCCGACAATTTTCGATAACGCTATAAACACGTATGATAGCCATGCCATTGACATTGCTTCGTAATGCAATGTACATTTGCTGTGGTTTCATTTGCAACTATCGACTTTTCCAATTCAATGGAATATTTCATAGTAACTTATAATTGGCGTATTAATCCAATTCAATAGATATGAACGAATGAATGAACTTGATGAAGATGATTGAGCGAAGCGAGATTTCCAAATCAACTTGGGCAAATCGGCGTTGTATGAATGTATGTATGTTTGTTTGTCCGAGGATAACTTTTGAAGAGTTTATCCGATCATCGTGAAATTTGGTATAGACCATGCGAGGCCATAAGGTTCAGGTAGTCACAAGCAAAACCGGAACGATTCGCGCTGGGTAAAATATTTATATTAATATCGCCAGTGAAGATCAAATTATTATTTAATTTAATATGGCTAAATACATTGTCTAAGCAGTATGTATGTATGTTTGTTTGTCCGAGGATAACTTTTGAAGCGTTTATCCGATCATCGTGAAATTTGGTATATAGGTAGGTAGTAATAACACAATTTTGGTGTGACTAAATGAGCTAAAAATGTGTGTGGGGGGGGGGTGTAATCTCAAGATTTTGGGGTTCAAGAAGGCTAAAAAAAAATGGGACTATCTGGTCAAGTGGCACATCTAATAAAAGGTCTTTGTAAGTACATTTCGACACCGTTTTTATTTTTAGTATAAACCTTGTAGTTTTTAAGTTATTAGCCATAATCAAAACTGAAATTTGACAAAATTCACAGGGTACACCAGTGATTCCACAGTGCTGAAATTTGGCATGAACCAATGAAAATGAACACCAGTTACCTGTCACTTGAATGAAACTGTAGGTCAAGTTATTTGGATATGTACTTCGTGGCACTATTTTGATAGTCAAAGATTGCAAATAATATTTTGTTTTTATGGGAGACTCGCGAGATCTTAGTTCGTTGCCAAACCCCTAGTATATTAAAGTTTACGTATAAGCTAGATACCTACATAAAATTATGAGAAAGAAATAAAATGTAAGATAGGTGATCTTATCGCTAAACAAAGCTATATTTCCAGAAGATATTTAAATGAAAATATGTTTTAACGTGTGGGAGTTTAGGACAGCTTTTATGACTAGGTGGGCGAGTAGAACACTTGGTGCATTAGGTTGCGGGTTAGATTACCGCGGGACAAATAAAACTCAAAAAATCTTATTAATTATTTTGAAACACTTGAACGTTTTTTTTATACTACTAATGTAGCAAACAAGCATACGGCCCACCTGATGGTAAGCGGTTAACGCAGCCTATGGACGTTTGTAACACCAAAGGCAACTCGCGCGTTGCCGAAATAATGTCTTGCAAATATTTGTTCCTTGTCATTTTCTTTATACAACATTGTGATGGAACAAGCAAATAACTTATCCGATGTTAAATGGTAACCATCGCCTTTAACAAAACACTGTAAAAAGTCTAGGATCATCATCATCACCTCAGCCAAAAGACGTCCACTGCTGAACATAGACCTCCCCTATAGATTTGAAGAGCAACCGATGCAGTTCAGCCTGCACCCAATGACTCCCAGCAACCTTTATCAGGTCTTCGTTCCATCTGATGTATGTTCACAAAAAATATTAATTAGTTTAAGAAAAATAGCGATAATCATAATTTTAATACTAGAAATACAGATAAACTCACTGTTGCCACTTGTATACTCCATAAAGTTAGTAAATCGTTTAAAGGGCAAGGTGTACGCTTTTATAACAAACTCCCAAGGGATATACAAAAATTTACAATTAACAAATTTAAAAACGTAATTAAACAAAATATTTATAAAAAAGCCTACGTACCATAAAATATCGGATTATTTAGATGATAGAGAAGCTTGCGATTGAAATTGCTTCAACTCGTTCAAAATGTTACAATTTAGACGTAATTTATTTTCTGTATTGTTATGTATTCTAAAAGGATCATTAAAGAAAACAACCAACCTTGTTTCTTGCCTTTCTTTCCTTTGGTCGTGAAGGAACATGGAGTAAAATTGACGTTTCAAAGTGATCCTTGAGATTTTAATGAATAAAAATATTTGACTTTGACTTTGATCTAGTGGGGGGCTATCCCACGCTGAGCTTTCCAGTGCATGGGCTCCACTCGAGAACCTTTCTGCCCCAACGGCCATCACTTCTTCAAGCTATGTACCCTATCCACTGCCAATCATCTTGCTAATCTTTCGTACTATGTCGGTGACCGGCAAGAGCGGATCCAGCTTTGGTGCCAGGGGTGGGGGGGTCACATAGTCGTGGTCAATGTCATGTGTTATGTTTAACAATTTTAATTAGTGGTCCACCTAGGTCCTGGACCCAGCCCAGGGGAGGGTCATGACCCCCATGACCCCCCCTGGATCCGCCCTTGGTGACCGGTTCGTCTACGAATCTCCACATTTCTGATTGTAAAAAGTCTATAATACTATCATAAAATCATACCCCTACATCCGCGTATCTATTTAATAATACATAATTATGTAAATAGGGCAGATAAACAAGAAAGTAGAATACAAACACATAAGAAATGCGTCATAAACCGATAAGACTGTCAAAGGGTTGGGAAAACCAATAATCATAATAGAATGTACAGTCAGCAGTAAAAGTGAAAACAGCATTTGAGAAAATTAAATGGAAACATTCTACAGTAGAAGAGTTCCTTGTGAAAGGGCTCGCCCGGGGAAGTACTACAACCATAGCAATTTCTGCCGCCAAACAGCATTGCTGTGTTTCGGTTTGAAGGGTATGGTGGCACATTACAGGCACATGAGTGACACCTCAATGCCTCAAGTTGATGGACGCAGGGCAGTGCATTGTAGAGCACGTTTCTAAAGTGCGTGACCTACGAGGCAGTACTTAGTTATAGGCGATGGTTACCACTTAACATCAGGTGAGTCATAGGCTTGTTCGAAACATAATACGAATAACAAAAATATAATATTGAGTAACTTATCCCCAAAGGGAAACCCATCTTACACAATAATATACAATCTTATCACTTAAAGTGATTTCTAAATATCTCTATAGATATTATAGGTACGTATTTACAAAAAAATATTATACAAGTATTCTATCAGTTATCTGTTTCCCTTAGTACAAGCTTTGCTTAATTTGGTGCTAGATAACTCTGTGTGAAATGACTCGCATTTCAATTATTTATTTATCATTTTTCATCGTAAAGCCCATTTTTATTTCCAGGATGTGATAAATTACAGTGAGTTCGAAAATTTAGTAGTAAAACATTATAATCAGGCATCCACGCTCTTGCTATGACAATTTTGATTCAGCTGTTAAAAATTACTCGCACAAACATCAATGTTTTCTTCAAAAAACTCATTTATAAAAACAGTGTACATGTAAAACAAACACATCTCTGAGTGTACTGAATAACAGCTACGGGCGTAGCACCGTAGAACGTGAATAAACAAGTGCTACGGACGTAGGCCCTAGGGGTCTACGAAATATTTGTAACGTAAATTATTCCACCTCTCATTGGAATGTTTTTAATTAACGCAGGAAGCTGTAAATATAAACATTGCTTGTAAAATAAATTCGTTATTTATTTTAATCTTTCATATTTTATTTTGGGTTACTTTCGCCAAACCTATCTAAAGAGATATGTTACTTCATAGCCTAGATTATGAGACTAGATTTAAAATGTTTGCTGTTTGTCTAATTTAAATAAATAAACAGACTCGTAAAATAGGTTATTGCATTATTTTATTCAAAAGTATGAATATTTTGTTTTGCGATAATATTGTTAGCCAACCTAACAATTCACATATTTAATTGACGTTTCAATGCTTAAGCTACATTTTGGCCATTAAAGCTATTCAAAAAGAATACATGCAACAATAAAATTACTACCGTGTGATCATCTTTCAGTGCCAACGCACGGCTATCGTTATCTCCCTGAAAATGACACAGATCGTACTCACCATTCCAACACATGATACATCCGAGCACAGTTTCTAAACACCGTCTATTTCCGAATACTCAACCAATTGAAAATAAAAAAAACCATTCAGGTCCCGGTAAAATCACGCCACGTATGGAATACAAGAGACATACACACGTCCGACCGCCGCGTGCCCGTAAGCAAAACTAGGAGCTCAGCCGTGCTCACAACCCGAAATCAGCACGATAAGGATAGCTATAGTGTGCGAGAGGGATAGATAAAGGTGCAGAGGTGCGCAGGAAAGAATTAGATGTTTATTTGGGATATGTTATGGGATAACATAGGTGCGTAGCTGTCGTTTTAAGAGTCCACTTGTGGTAATTACTCAGTTTTATGATTCCCTAGTAACAGCTGCTCTTATAAAAACATGCGCCGGAATTAATAGAGAAAGTCTATACTAGTTTACTCTCTAAGAGTGTTTTTATACCTGTATAATAATTCTCGTTAACTTAAATTTAACTTCTAATCTTTCGATTAATTTACGATGCATAAAGGCAATAGAATCTATTAGAATAGAAAACACAAGATACAAGATTATAATGGGATACAAGATATCACACATGATAAAAAAAACGGCCAAGTGCGAGTCGGACTCGCGCACGAAGGGTTCCGTACCATTATCTATAAAAAAGGCAAATAAATCACGTTTGTTGTATGGGAGCCCCCTTAAATATTTATTTTATTCTGTTTTTAGAATTTGTTGTTATAGCGGCAACAGAAATACATGATCTGTGAAAATTTGAATTGTCTAACTATCACGGTTCATGGGATACAGCCTGGTGACAGACGGACAGACAGACAGACAGACGGACAGACAGATAGTGGAGTCTTGGTAATAGGGCCCCGTTTTGTCCTTTGAGTACGGAACCCTAAAGAATGGAAGAAAATGTTAATTAGCATTATGTTTGCCTAGTATTATAGTAAAGTAAAGTAAAGTAAAAATTTATTTATTGACATAATATATAGATTACCCACAATATAATTACTATCTTAGTTCAAAAACTCATACCATGATTCATTAAAGAGTAAAGGCACAACAAGTAGGTGACCGGTTTAAATCACCTCATTTTAAAACGACCGCTTCCGCAAAAAATTGTAAGGAATAATTTGACAAATTGAATAAAAGAAATCCAATTTTAAAGTGGGGCAGGTTGAATCCAGTCCAAATAATGGCCAGTAAATTAACTTGAGCCGAAAATCACTCGGACGGAATGCATAAAACAATAAGTTTGAGAGCTGACTGCGATTTACATTCAGCATGCCACTGACAGTTACATTTCATGATTTATGTCATCAACAATGACCACAGATTTATTTATTGTGGTTTACAGAATATGCACAGTATATACCTAAGTGTATAGACCACATTGTCGGTCTACGGTGAAAGTTCGTGGTGTATCTGTTGTTGTCACCTGAAGGACAAAAACGCACAACACAAACATATGTCGTAGATAGACAATAGTAGTATGGTCATCAATCCAGCACGTGATATCACCCTTTGTTTAGTAGTCCAGATTTTTGATTTTTCAAACCTTATTACCCCTTTTTTACCCGGCTGAGACGCAGAAGATTGCGGATTTGATTCTCGCCACGGAACAAACGTTTACAAGACCTACAGATATTTGGTCCGGCTCTGGATGTTTTTCTTTATTTACAAGGTATGTATTTACAAAAAAAAGTATATATATAAGTATTCTATCAGTTATCCGGTTCCCGTAGTACAAGTTCTGCTTAGTTTGGGGCTAGATAGCGCTGTGTGAAAGGTCCAGCAAAATTTGTTTATTTATTTATTTATTAAGATAACAGAGGTTGTTTTGAAGGCACACTTCGTTTAGCAGACGGTTTTTTTTAATTCATTATAATAACAAAGGTTGTCTAGGAGAGATTGCTGTTTTAGCAATAAGACCGCCCACTATAAATTAAATATTTCTTATTTTGTTGTATCTAATCATTATTATAAATATGGGATTTATCACAAACCGTCTTATCGGTGTTTCGAACGACAATGTTTCGGTTCAGTTCGAGAACCTTCATCAACCTTCACCTTTTTCTTCATTGTTGTATCCAGCTTGTATTTTACTAAAGAATTTTCAATCATTCATTCAACATCAGTAGGCCCGTCAGCCAGCATGTATCTAAATCACATCACACTAATATTATAAATGCGAAAGTTTGGATGTTTGTTTATATATTTATTTGTTTGTTTTCTGTCTTTTGGGATCCACTCGGTGGTGGATTTTGCCCATAACTCCTCCGACATGCGGCAGACGTGTCCCGCCCAGTCTCACTTTAACTTGCCTACTTGGTGCCCAACGTCCGCAATTTGTGTTTGGGAGCGCAGTTCACTGTTTCTAATGCGGTCTGTTAGTTTGACTTCCAGAAAACGACCACGTGGCAGATCGCGACGCCGATGGAAAGACGAACTCGACTCGTATATGGAAGACTGGACTACACACGCGTATGATAGAGTGGAGTGGAAGGAAGGAAGGGAGGCCTTTGCCTTGAAGTGGAACAGTACAGGCTCCAAATAATAATAATAAAAATAATAATAATAATTGTTTGTTTGTTACGTCACGTCGTAACGGCTAAACCGATTTCGATGAAATTTATTTTAACACATAGTCTGCTTTTTATACTATAAATCAGGTCCCATGAGATTAAAATGGGATGTCAAGTCAAGTTGCCACAGCGAGTTTAGCTTTATTTCTAGATTACCTACATATTTAGTAATGTAACGCGTACGAGGTCGCGGACAACAGCAAGTGTTTAATATAAAAATGATACATAGTTCCCGTCTAGAAATAAGAATAATTGAAAAAGAAGCTCCAGTATATTAAATTTATTAAATTCATTCAGGATATCAAAATGCTATTCTAGATACTTATTACGTGGGCAATTGAAACCAAAATATTAATATTTCAGTCCATAAATAGGGAATTGATAGCAACTTTGCGTAGGATGGCATTGAATATCTGTGGAACAATAAGAGAGACTTGAAAATATAAATTATTCAGGTCATCCACATTCCACAATCTGTTAATATCACAATTTTCGTAATACAAAACGCAATTTTGGAACGAATAGCCTTCTTAATTTAAGCCTTAAATAAACAAAATATAACTAATAGAAGTATATTAATAAACACACTAATATTATAAATGCGAAAGTTGGGATGTTTGTTTATTTATTTGTTTGTTACTCAATCACTTCGTAACGGCTGAACCGATTTCTATAAAATTTTGTGTGTACGTAGATTATAGCCTGGATTAACACATAGGCTACTTTTTATTCCACAAACCAGGTCCCATGGGATAAAAATGAGTTGTCAAGTTGCACCAGCGTGTTTAGCTTTATTTCTAGGTTACCTACACATTAAGTAACGCGTACAAAGTCGCGGGCAACAACTAGTAACAAAATATATAAAAAGGAGAAGGTTCTCAATTCATGGTATCTTTTTTTTTGTTTGTTCCCCGATTACTCGAAGACGCCTGGACCGATTCGAGAAATTCTTTTTTGTTTAAAAGAGTTCCCAGGTGGCCCCATTGGCACCAAGTCAGGATCTGATTATGGGATCCCAAAAAAATCGAGGGTAACCCTCAAATTTTTTTCAGATTGAAAAAACTTTCAGATTGGTCACATAGAGATTTAATCAAAACCGGTTTAGTAGTTTGGTTTTTTTCTGTTATCTGAAGTCGATTATATTTTTGTTAAAAATGTACCCATGTTACCACAAAAAAGTTAAACAACTGCTTAACGCGTGTTCAAAAAATTCTTACCAATTTTTGTATAGGAATGTTTTAAACAGACCCTTACTTGTTTAACTTAAAATATAAAGCGTTAAAGTGGCCATTTTTGTAATTACATAAAATACGGAAAGAATCATGAAATTTGTGATATTAACAAAAAATTATTGATATCACTTATAAATGAAAAGTAAAATATATATCTCAGTAAAATATTTTTACGAAACTCTCAGTCCGCGAGCCTGACTCGCACTTGTCCAGGCTTTTTTTAAAGTTACTTGCTTATAATTCTGTTCTTAAGCCTTTAGCTCCTAGACTACAGCATGGTTCTCTATAAATATAGCTAGGTAAACGCACGTCTGGCGTCGGTTGATGGCGTTCATTAAAGCAATGTACCGTGTCAATATGTGATAATATGATGGAACGGGCAAATGGATCTTATATTAATTTGATTTGCCATTACATCATTCTACATGCGTTACCTTTGAGGAGATAACTTTATAAACGGCGCCAATAATTGATACACTTAAAGGTAAATTGGTTGGTAATATTCGCTCCATCCAAAGGTTGCCTTTAAAAGATTGCTTTCATCAAGGTACGAGTATCATTTTTTATTCTAGCTTGGTACTTATTTTGTATTATTTCTGATTGTGTGGTAATTCAATAAAGAGTTATCTATATATCCAATAAACTTCGTTTTATAATTATTATGTACGCACTTTTCCATGTTACTTGTAGGTTTTGAACCGCTAGTCGATAAGTCCGAAAATGTATGGGATTTGACACATACTATGGAAATATCACGTGATATATCGACAACAAACCTATGTAGAAATCGAATCGATTCGCGGTGAATGTATCTTGGCTACGGGCCCAGTTTGGTTTAGACTGTAACGTAGAAACAAACAAAATATAAACAAATAAAAACTTTCCAAATTAATAAAAAATAGGTTCCTTGTATTTCTTGTATTATTTTACTTACTACCAAATTACCCTAAAAGTAAAGGTATTCAGAACATAGTGGCATTTTTGCAGGAAATAAGATGAATAGTAACATACGACTCCAGATATAGAGATAAATAAAATAAATAAATAAATATTACTGGACATTTTACACAGTGCTATCTAGCCCCAAACTAAGCAGAGCTTGTACTATGGGAACCAGATAACTGATAGAATACTTATATACACTTTTTTTTTGTAAACATATACTTATAATATATAGAAAACACCCAGACACGGAATAAATATCTGTAGAACATGCAAACATTTGTTCCGTGGCGGGAATCGAACCCGCTACCTCCGGCGTCTCAGCCGGCTATACACCCACTACGCCACGGAGGTCGTAGACGTGCAGATATACACATTAGTAGAGTTCTTTGTGAAAGGGCTCGCCCGGGGAAGTACTACCACCATACCTATTTCTGCTGCCAAGCAGTATTGCTGTTTCGGTATGAAGCGTATGTTTTCCCGCGAAATTACAGGCATATGAGGCTGTACCTGTATGCCTCAAGTTGATGGACGCAAGGCAGTGTATCATAGGGCACGTTTCTAAGGAGCGTGACCTACGAGGCAATACTTTGTTATAGGCGATGGTCACCACTTAACATCAGGTGGGCCATAGACTTGTTCCATCTCTAGGTACCATAAAAAAAATCCAAAATGGGGTGTGGTTGTGTCACGGACACGGCCGTGAGTTGTACGTAACAGGTAATATTTTCTATACAAAATATAACATACGCTTTTTTATGTATATGTAATAATCATGTTTGAACACTAAGAAGTCCTTCGGGACATACTAAATGGATATCTCGAAATGCAGCAAAATGACCTTAAAATGGCGGCGCTTCCCCCTCAACCCGCGCGCGATGCCTCACAGTCCTCACTTAGCGTAACGAATTCTTTGATCCTTTAGCTATCCAGCGGTGTAATTAAATTTTGGATGGAGATGATAGATATGTAGCTGCAAAACCAAGCTGTATCCCCCCATTTTTTTAACATTCATTTTTTGAGTTGTCTCTACTATGGAAGCAATTTTAAATTGTTATGTACCTATTCTGAAAGGATCATTAAAAAGAACAACCAACCATGTTTCTTGCCTTTCTTTCCTGGCTCGATCGCTAAGGAACAGGCAGTAAAATTGACGTTTCAAAGTGATCCTTGTTATTTTAATGAATAAAAACATTGAATGAATGAATGAATGAAAATACTTTATTATACACCACACAAGAAACAAACATAAAAATAAAAAATCCCAAAGCAACAAGTACAATGGGCGGTCTTATCGATTTCTTCCAGACAACCTTCGGATGGAGAGGATGTTTGTAACATTACAATAATGGAGGGGGTGTACATTACAAAACATTAATTAAATTTAAGGAGAGCGCTGAGCATTAACAATAAGATAAAACAATATAGGTACTTAAGTAAATATACCTACATTGACAAAAATTTTTGATTATTAAACATTTTGATTTGGAAAAACGTATTCACGTCAAAAATACATCTAGTGAAATAAGAAAAACAATCCCTGCCTCCTGGACTATATCTGACAGGTATTTATACAGGATATTTACCTATGTATACCTCGATGTATTCTATTCTCCGCACATTGTGCGTTCGTGATAATGTGATGGAACGGCCTATGTATCGTGATTTTGGTCCACAATGGTCACATTGTCGTAGTAATGCGAACGTTAGGGTCTGAATACGGATTATAATGCCGTCTTGGGATATCTCTGTAGGTAGGGATCGTCTAGGACTATAACTTTTCATTATGACTACCTTCGTGGTGCAGTGGGCGAATACCCGGCCGAGACGCAGGAGGTTGCGGGTTCTATTTCCGCCGCGGAACAAAATGTCTGCATGATCTACAGATATTTGTGCCGTGTCTGAATGTTTTCCTATATATTATAACTATGTATTTACAAAAAAAAAGTATATAAGTATTATATCCGTTGTCTGGTTCCCATAGCTCTCTGCTTAGTTTGGGGCTGATAGCGCTGTGCGAAATGTCGAAAAATTTAATTTAATTTATTTTGATTGTTACATATTATGGATTAATTAATTATCTGGAATAAATTAATACAATTGCTGCGTGGGAACTCCGAAATATGAACGATAACCAAGTGACAGTTTTATCTATTTGTACATCACCCCCATGGACCATTTGTAGGTACCACTTCCGCATTTTCTGGAACATCCTGTATAATTCCACAGATTAATTAATGCAAGTCACGTCTCATACTAGTATTGGAGTCAGACAAAGCAATTCTCTCTGTAATTGCGGAAAATTTATCACTGACTCCCGTGATCAGATATATGTACCTATGTACCTACCTCGGGACGCCTTTTTCATTTGCGGGTGTTAATGAACGGGAAATTAAAGTTTGACCTACTTGTTACCTTTTGTTCTACATATTTGTAAGTGTGAAGTTGATGAATTTTCGTCAGTGTTAGCTTTTTAGGGTTCTTAATCTCTTTTTAGGATGGAAATAAAAGGGGGGAGTCCTAAGTTCAGCAGTGGACATCCTTTGATGATTTCATGATGATAATGATGATTCTCGGTCATAACACCGATAAAGCGGTATGAGATAAGTCTAGTATTTATAATAATGTTTGTTAATTGTTGTGTTTATACAATAAAATGTATTATTTTCCATTCTATATAAATGAGTGTGTAAGATGAAAACAGGTACTGTGGTAGGTACACCATAAAAAACAAGTATAATGGGCGGTCTTAACGCTTAGAAGTGATTTCTTTCTGACAATTTTTTTTTTAATGGACATTACACACAATCTAGCCCCAAACTAAGCAGGGCTTGTACTATGGCAACCAGATACCTGATAGAATACGTATATACTTTTTTTTGTTAATATATAGAAAAACAACCAGACCCGGAACAAATTTCTATAGATCATGCAAACATTTGTCCCGCGGCGGGAATCGAACCCAATACCTCCTCCGTCTCAGCCGGTTATTCGCCCACTGCGCCACGGAGGTCGACAAAAATTAGAAAGCTGTTATCTAAAGGTTAGAATAGTGTTTACATTTTATCGTTATGATAGAACCGATTTGAATTTAATGGCTCCAATTCTAAAGCTCGAATTTAAATGCATCGATTCCGTTTACGAGATCTCGCATTCGGCAATAACGCACACATAAATATAGGAGCCGCAACTCCATACATATTAATACGTGTCGCAAAAACGTGGCCTGACTTTTTATTGAGAGCATAAAACTGACGAGGCCACAATAAAAATGAAATAACCCTTGTGATATTCAACCATTTTCGATGATAATTTATAATTTCCCTGGCCACAGATAATTAACAGTAAAGTCGTAAAGTTGTTTTTAAAATGGGAAAGAGCGGTGAAATTCGGTGGCTATTTCCTCTTTTGTACGAGTTTTTATGGACAGTAAATCTAAGAGAACAAAAAGAGCGATATCATCCCTTACAAAGAAGATTTCAGAATGTCCGTTGCACACAAAGTTGTCTATAGTTGTGTTTTATAGCCCGCACACATTCTTGACACACAGATCAGAACTAAAGCTTATGACTTAATTTGCCTACTCGTACTTACTTATCAACAAAAACAGATGGATAATGGTGCCGATTCTGTTGTTTATGATGACTAACTAAAATTGTGTAAAATACAAACGGTATTATTTTGTTTACGCTTAAGATCAAATTAAAATTACATTTCTAAAATTAAGTATCACGCTAATCCCACTCTCCCACTATTATTATAAACGCAAAAGTTGTCAAAGTCAAAGTCAAATATTTTTATTCATTAAAACCACAAGGATCACTTTGAAACGTCGATTTTACTGCCTGTTCCTTCGCGACCAAGCCAGGAAAGAAAGGCAAGAAACAAGGCTGGTTGTTTTTTTAATGATCCTTTTACAATACATAATACAGAAAATAAATTACGTCTAAATTGTAACATTTTGAACGAGTTGGAGCAATTTCAATCCCAAGCTTCTCTATCATCTAAATAATCCGATATTTTATAGTAGGCTCTTTTATAAAGATTTTGTTTAATTATGTTTTACATTTGTTAATTGTCAATTTTTGTACATCCCTTGGGAGTTTGTTATAAAAGCGTACACCTTGCCCTTTAAACGATTTACTAACTTTATGAGTCTACAAGTGGCAACAGCGAGTTTATCTTTATTTCTAGTATTAAAATTATGATTATCGCTATTTTTTTTAATAAATTAATATTTTTGTGACCATACATTAGATTTTCATAGATGTATTGACAAGGGAATGGCATAATATTTATTTCTTCAAACTTATTGCGTAATGATTCTCTGGGGCTCATATTATAAATTGCACGAACAGCCCTCTTCTGCAGCACAAAAACGGTGTTTATATCTGCAGCACTCCCCCACAGCAGTATACCGTATGGCATAATGCTGTGGATGTTGGATGTTTATTTATTTGTTTGTTTGTTACTCAATCACGTCGCAACGGCTGTACCGATTTCAATTAAATTTGGTGTATTGATAGATTATGACCTGAATTCCAATATACTATATATTGACAAACAATGCGAGCGAAGCCGCTGGTGGAAGCTAGTTTTTAATAAAGCGCGTTTTCGGGCTCACCAATTTGACTGCTGACTAAAACTAGCCAGCAAACACGGAATCTTTCTTAAACAACAGAATCAACAATGTCGTTATTGCACACCTTAAAAATAAACAAATGAAAGAAAATACACTTTTAAATCATACGATTAGGTACAATGAGTTAATCAATTTTTATCAATAGTATCAATAGTACCATTGACTGGTACTAGGCTTTGAAAGCAACGGGTTTTATCTGAACGACTGTTTTAACCAAAAGGACTTTAAATTAACAATTTAGGTTTTATTTTGGAATCACTGATAACTACTACCAAATAAAGTCTTAGAAGTGGAAAGCTCAGACTTAACCAAGCTATGAAACCAATATGAAAGTATATCCTTTCAAATAAAAAAAGAATTTTCCAAATCGGTTGATAAATGAGTTCTGAGGTACAAACTTGGAACCGAATATCGTCCCAATAAAATTTGAGGGTTGCTTGGGATCTCATCATCAGACCCTGACTTGGTGGATAATGATGAGACCACCTGGAAAGCCTTTTAAACAAAAAAGAATGTCTCGAATCGGTTCAGGCGTCATAGAGTAATTGGGGAACATACATAAAAAAAATCCGACGAATTGAGAGTTTCCTTCTTTTTTTGAAGTCGGTTAAAAAGAAACGTCTGCAAAAATTTTCCACTGTTTTCGTTATTTTTTTAGTCTGCCGATTGTCAACAAAGTCTGAATTTACTTTCGATATTTTATCAAACCTTTCGTCAATCCAAGTAAGGTATTAATCAATCGACAATTCGATTCGAGAAGTTCCCGATTTTATCGAATACTTACAACAATTTCTCGATTGACAAGTTCAATTATTGCACTGCAGTAACATCAAACATTGCATTGAAGGGTATTGAGATAGGATTGAATTTTGACGTCGACTAGATTCCAATACGAGAATTGACATGTAGTCCGCCAACTAGCTATTCTAAATTATGCGTCAAAAGGTTCTTACAATTGAATGAATGAATGAATGAATACACTTTATTGTGATACACAAAAGAAACAAACATAAACTTAGTAGTTCGCCCCGAACTGAGATCTCGCGAGTCTCAAATAAAAACAAAAAAAAATATATTTGTAATCTTTGACTATCAAAATAGTGCTACGAAATAAATAACCAACATAGTTCATTCAAATTACAGGTAACGGGATATTTAAAATGGTTATTGTTTTTTGCGGTACAAAATGCATTTATTCTGGATTTCAGACTTTTGCCTATATTTGTGTTACTAAAGCTACCGAACACCAAATTTCAGATTTGTGGGGTACCTGGTGTATCCTGTGAATTTTGTCAAAGTTTTGTTTTTAATATGGCTAATAACTCAATAACTACAAGGATTAAACTAAACATAAAGACAGGGTTGAAATGTACTAAGGAAGACCTTACATTTGACGTCCCACTTGATCTTAAAGTCTTATTTTCAATTTTTTTACCCCTCTTGAACCCCAATATTTCAACAACCGCCCCCCCATTTTTACCTCATTTAGTCACACCAAAATTGTGCCATCACTACCTACCTATGTATCAAATTTCACGATGATGAGATAAACACTTCGAAAGTTATCCTCGGACAAACAAACCTACAAACATACTTACATACATACATACATCGACATATATGTACTACGTACTAGATATCGCAATTCGAACACTCACTCTGTTCCACAGAACTGTACTGCAATCCGTACACCTTAGTTTAGTGCGGCTTCGACATTCAAGCGGTGTGGGCGTGTACGGAGCGGCACTAATAATACGAGATATCGAATCAAAGTGTGAACCTGGGACATACAAATCAGTATCAATAATAATTCAGTAGTCAAGTATGTAAAATTATTAGTTTTTCAAGTCAATAAATAGGTTATATTATCGTAATACCACATTAGAAAAAAAAAATTGTTCATTAGAATGCCACGCCATCTAAAATCATAAACTAAAAATATACAGATGTTCCATTACAAAATTAGTTGTAGGTAAAAATATGTGACTGAACACGGACTTGACGTGGTGTTTTTAGAAAGTGATTTAATTTGTTTATGTAAATGTCTTCTAACCAGTTTCATATTTTTTTATATTTATTTTGTTTTTAGTATACAATATCTGTCAAAGGTCGTAAATATGACGACTTGCGTATTTCGATACTGCAAAAATACATTAAGAAATGTCAGTGAATCATCAGGTGTCAGTTTATTCTATTTCAAACTATGTGCTTGAGCTTCAATAAACGCATAACAATTCATTTTCTTTTACTTTTCTACTTAACCATTTTTTCATTTATTTAACGGCTGAGACGCAGGAGGTAGCGGGTTCGATTCCCGCCGCAGAACAAATGTTTGCATGATCTACAGATATTTGTTCCGTGTCTGGATGTTTTTCTATATATTATAAGTATGTATTTACAAAAAAAAGTATATAAGTATTCTATCAGTTATCTGGTTCCCATAGTACAAGCTCCGCTTAGTTTGGGGCTAGATGGCGCTATGTAAAATGTCCAGCGATATTTATTTATTTTATTTATTTTTTTACACATTTTGAAATAGAGTATGAATTCTAATGAAGTTTTTTAGGTACAAACGCTGTATCACTTCTGTGATGTAAAGTCTATAAGGATGACAGGTTCTTACACTATGTTGAACGGAACGCGTAAGCGCCATGCATTTCATGGCGCTTACGACGTTTTGGTCGTGAGTAAACTAAACCCTGTAAGCGATCTAGCGCTGCATGGATTTATAGTTTGGTTAGATCACATAAATATTGTTTTAGCGCTGCAGCGAACTTTAGTTCTAATTCACCAGCATTTGAACAAACACGTTTCAAGAAAGAACTTGTCTATCGGTAGAATATATATCCATGGTTTCCCATGTAAATCGCACGTTTATACCGAATATATATTTCCTCTTAATACAATTATTTAGTATTATTGAAACGCTACCTCTCCCAGTAGAATACGCGGCTATATGTTCATTAAACTGTTGGTTACAGATTAAAATGTTATCCAACAAAAACATTGACTAAAACCATGTTAGTGTTTTAATGGATCCTTTTAAACTCATTCATTCATCAGAACGATAACGTGGCTCACGTGAACGAGAGTTTTATTAAACCCTGCCCGAGCTTCGACAAAAGGGCAGCTAATGACTTGATACAATAAATCTATTTCGAACACAATGACGAGCACGTGTGAGGGCTCTTCAAAGTTATTACGGGTTTTATGTTGGTGCATAGCATCCGACCGTAAGACATCGCTGATGAAACGAGGGTCAGGGAAACTATAGTATCATCCATCACACTTAAATTATAAATGCAAAAGTTTAGATGTTTGTTTATTTATTTATTTGTTTGTTTGTTACTCAATCAAGTCGAAACGGCTGAATCGATTTCAATTAAATTTAGTATGTACGTAGATTATAACCTGGATGAACACATAGGCTACTTTTTATCCCATAAATAAGGTCCCATGGGATAAAAATGGGGTGAAGTGAAGTTGCAACAGCGAGCTTAGCTTTATTTCTAGGTTAACTACACATTTAGTAGTGTAATGCGTACGAAGTCGCGGGCAACAGCTAGTCATTATATGAATAAATAAGTTTGTGGCATCCAGCGACAAACTATGCAAAGCTTGTACAATGGGAACCAGATAACAGATACAATAATTATATACATTATTTTTTGTAAATGCATACTTAAAATATACATATAGAGAAATAACTAGACTCAGAACAAATATATGTAGTTCATTCAAACATATGTTCCACTGTAAGAATCGAACCCGCAACCTCTTGCATCTCAGTCAATTACTTGTGAAAGTAGATTTATTACCTACTTTTGTTTAAGGGGATTCTGATGAACTAATGAGTTCATGGGGATCCCCTACGGGATCTGGCTATGGAATCCATTCATGGTGGCCGAACCCCTTCGCCTCGGCGGAGGTTGTCATAATATTATATCAGTCATAAGATTAGATTAGAATTTTTTTTATTGCACTAATTAAATAAATAAACGAACTTAATATATTTTCTTCCAGCTAATCTTTGTGTAGTGTAGATTAAGAGGCAGTGCCAGAAAATAGTTAAACAGTATTTCACTTAGGTAACTTCATAACATATATTAACTTTAACATAAAATAAACTTCAAAAAATTAATAACAAGAATAATAGACATACATAAACGAAATACATAAAAAATACCTACATATAGTGCTCAATTTTGTTGAGTATTTTGAAGAGACATTAAGTGTTAGAGTTTGGATTCAAAGATTCCCATAGAGGCGGCTCTGCGGATTTCCACACGAAGAGAGTTCCACAAACGGATAGCAGTCATGCTGAACATAGGTCTTCCACTAGATTTTTCAGAGCGATCTTGTGCGGCCTGCACCCAAGAGCTCCCAGCAACCTTTATTAGGTCGTCTTTCTCTCTACATGGAGGCCGTCCTACACTTACCAGCGCGTAGCCTCCACTCGAGAACCTTTATCCCAAACTTCATCCATTCTTCGAGCTAAAATACGGTCCTAAAATTGCAGAATGGTATGCCTGCCAAGGTTTTCCCCAGAGACTACAGTATGGAATCCTTTCAAAAAGGCTCCAAGCTATGAAATGAGGATTCATTTGAAGATAGACAATGCAAAGAGACAGATCAAAAACCCTATGTATAACAAAGTATGACTTTTTACCGCTCTTTGATCTCAAAACTAGGCACTATGCCTAGTACGCAACAAACATGGTGTAAACGAGGCATGAGGCGAGTGGGCCTCAAAGGGATATAAAGGCAGGCTCACTGGTACAAACTCAAAACAACTAAAAACATAAAACCAGTCAACTTTGATTCCACTAGACCCACATATTTAGCTTTAATATTGCTACGCCCTTACTTGCAGGGTACATTATGAAGTGCTGGACTCTTGACTAGTCAGTAAGATCTGACATGTAACATTTTAATCCTTTTTATATGAACGCAATAAAATACTGAATTACTGTTTACGGGTGTTCCCCATTTTATTTCATGATCAGTAGGTAGAACAGTAGATATATAATTAATGCTTATACAAGAATACAAAAACGTATTTATTCAGTAACAAACTTAAATATGTCACAAACCAAAACACTACAATGGTTTATTAGGTCTTTAGGTATTTATTTATCTATTAGGATTATAAGTACAGACTACAGTTTTTATTAGATATAATTATATATTATTTTATATCTTTCGTATGTAAATATACTCGGTGCACCGCTGTCCATTACTGCTTCGCTCATTACTTTCCATCCAAAGGTTGCCTGGAAGAAATCGCTTTCAGCGATAAGGCCGCCCATTGTACTTTATTTAGTATAAATTAGTTTTTTTAAGTATTCCGGGTGAACAATAAAGAATTATTCTATTCTAGGTATAATACAATTCAGGATGGAAAACATAGGTACCCAAACTAAAATGGACCTGTATGATGGCATACCTATACCTCCCTCCGGACTTTACTTCTTAATAGTATATTCAATGAATGTACGTGTGAGTGTGGAAGTATGTTGGTGTGTGTGATTTGTGTGTGTGTGTGTATGTCCATGTGCATGCGAGGGTTTGTGTGTGAAAGGTAGCTTTTAGACGCTATAGTTTTGCTATTGCTTAATCACAGTCCGCAAATTATAATTATTATTGTGTCCACTTCGTTTTACACGCCTGAGTGAATCGTTAAATGAAATGAGACCTAAGAGAATTATGAGAATTAAGGTTTATGTGTTTGTTTATTTATACCACGAAAACTTATAAATGCCTCAAATCAACCGATATAGAAATCTTAAGTTTCCGTGAAGATATTATATCAATTTGATTGGTTAAGGTCTACAAATAAACCAAAACTGGAAGAAGGTTTTGGTTTTTCGCACTAGTCTCGTGTATTTTGATTTTAATATAATTTAGATTTATTTTGTTATTGAAGCAACCTGAGCTATCAAATACGACCAATCAAAATTTTGCGACAATCTATCTAAGCCTATTTTGAAAGATATTGTTTTCGGACGCCTTTATAATTGTTAGTGTACTAGTTATTTAGCAACTAGCGCCGTGTAAACCCTGTTTGAGGCGAGTGCTCACAAAGAAAATAAAGCGGCGTCCAGACTTGCGTCAACAACTGCAGTTTTGTGTCCTTGGGGAAATCTGCCACGTTACCTGCACGGTACAGTCTGCAGAAGGACCTAGCCGAATAAATTATTGATGAAAAGGGAAGTTGCAAGTTTTCAAAGTCAGCGCTACGTTTATTCAGATGATAAATCTTTTGTTGGTATTTTGGGCCAGAGTTTGTATTAACTTTATAATTTAGTAGTCCAGAGTGAACAGATGAGTCATCTTTGACTATCATTTAACATGTGAGTTATTTTATTACTAATAACTTATTAGTCAAATAATTGATTAATTATATTTCTAATAAAAGTAATTTACATACTAAGCCCAGCTTGCAAAACGATCCCTAAATGTATTTATCGACTAAACATGTTTAAATTTGACGTATTTATTTGTTTGATTTTACAACTCCTTAAATCATATTTAGCGACTAAATACGTTTGGGCATCGTTGCGGAAGTCGCCCTAAAATTAGAACTTTTTTGCGGTCATTACAAAACTTTACTTACGAATTATTAGATGGGGTTGTTGGTTTTATCCGATTGACTTTTGAAAACGCGGCCCTTGTTGTTTGCAATGTTTCCGGTTCTAATTTGTAAGAGAACCGAAAACCGAACCGAACTTTTATTAGGAATTATTGAACGGGTAGAGCTTTATGGTTAACTAGCTTCCGCCAGCGGTTTCGCACGCGTTGTTTCTCAGCAAAAAGTAGTAAATGTGTTAATCCAGTTTAAAATCTACGTACATACCAAATTTCAGCGAAATCGGCTCAGCCGTCACGACGTGATTGAGTAACAAACAAACAAGCAAACAAACATCCAAACTTTCGCATTTATAATAATTAGTGTAAAGTGTGATTTGTAAAAGAGTTGTAGGAAGAGTTAGTAGTAGAGTTTTTCAATGTATACTAGCTTCCAGCTACGGCTTAGTGCACGTAGTTTATCAATAATAACTACCCTATCTATTAATCCAGGTCATAATCTATCTTTGTATAAAATTTCATCGTAATCGGTCCAGCCGTTTTGTCGTGAGAACGTACTGAGCAGATAGAGACAGATTTTTGACGCTAAATCAACTTGGGCAAATCGGCGTTGTATGTATGTATGTATGTTTGTTTGTCCGAGGATAACTTTTGAAGAGTTTATCCGATTATCGTGAAATTTGGTATATAGGTAGGTAGTGATGCCACAATTTTGGTGTTACTAAATGAACTAAAATATGTGGGGGTTGTTGAGATATTGGAGTTCAAGAGGGGTAAAAAAACACTAAATAGGATTATCTGGATAAATGGCACGATTAATAAAAGGTCTTTGTGAGTACATTTCGACCGCGTTTTTATTTTTAGTTTAAACCTTGTAGTTTTTAAGTTATTAGCTTTAATAAAAACTGAACTTTGACAAAATTCACAGGGTACACCAGTGATCCCACAATGCTGAAATTTGGGATGCGTGTAGCTTTAGTGACACAAATATAGGGAAAGTTTGAAATCTAGAATAACTGCAATTTCTACCCCAAAAAAAACAATTAACACGAACTCCCGTTCCCTGTAATTTGAATGAAATTGTGCGTCAAGTTTATTGGTTATGTATTTCGTGGCACTATTTTGATAGTCAAAGATTCATCATCATCATCTCAGCCGGTCTGCACCCACTGTTAGGTAGATGTCTCTTCTAATCAAAGATTATGTACAAATAATTAAGGTTTTATGTATGAGATGGTTTTAAATAGATTGAAATTTTCCGTAAGTGTTCGGATAACACTATAAAAATTAAAATACTGTTAGAGAGACAGAGTTACATTCGAATGTATCATTATTAGTATGATAAATATTCATTCTTTGTTGTATGTCGTCGAGGCTTGCATGTCACATTCGTCATTAGTCGATTAACGCAAGAATCATCTAATTACCTTTTTATCGTCGGTTGATGACCTCCGTGGCGCAGTGGGCGTATAGCCGGCTGAGACACTGGAGGTAGCGGGTTCGATCCCTGCTGCGGGACAAATGTTTGCATGGTCTGCAGAAATGTACAAAAGTTGACAATTCACAAATTTAAAAAAATAATTAAATAAAATCTTTGTAAAAAAAACCTACTACAAAATATCGGATTATAAATATATATATATGCATATGTATATATATATATATATATATATATATATATATATATACATGTTATATATAATATGATAGAGAAGCTTGGAATTGAAATTGCTCCAACTCGTTCAAAATGTTACAATTTGGACATAATTTGTTTTCTGTATTGTTATGTATTCTAAAAGGATCATTAAAACATCAACCAGCCTTGTTTCTTGTCTTTCTTTCCTGGCTTGGTCACGAAGTAACAGCAGTAAAATTGACGTTTCAAAGTGATCCTTGTGATTTGAATGAATAAAAATATTTGACTTTGATTTGTTGCGGGTCTGGATATTTTTCTTTTATTATAAGTATGTATTTACAAAAAAACGTATCTAAGTATTAAATCAGTTATCTGGTTCAAATAGTACAAGCTCTGTTAAGTTTGGGGCTAGATAGCGCTGTGTGAAATGTCCAGCAATATTTATCATTGATTGTCTACCAGCATTTCAGACCTAAGTAAGAGTTGGATTCTTACAAAGAGATCGACGCAATAATCTCTGCATTTCATTCCCCTCCATTGTCTCCCTAAGTAATGAGCTCAATTTGTCTTTCATCTCCACAAACCTCTGTTCATTATCATTCTTAATAACCTAATTAGTAAGGACTCATTAATTGGATGCTCGAAATGTAGCACTTATTTGAAAGTAATTAGAACACCGAATTGAAGAAGTAGCAATTATGGCTGGTCTTTAAAAATTACTTTTTTGACAGATATGGTTTGAAGCAGACATTCATGGTACAGGAAAAGAGTTACTGGAAAGAAAGGGGGAAGGTTTTGCCCAGACGAGGGATATAAAACCTTGGCCAATCTTCCATTAAGCAATGATCCTCTCCATCCAAAGGTTGTCTGGAAGATATCGCTTTGTAAAGCGATAGGACCGCCTACTGTGCTTTTATTTATTTGATTTTTATTTATTTTAGCTGTTGTTTTGTCTAGTTTGTAAGGTATAATAAAGAATTATCATCCAATCAGCATTCTATTAAAGTTTTACTGACTATTACTGCGGTACTATCGAGTAATATGTGTAAGTTAATGAGATTTAGCGGTTATTTTCGTAAATACCTACGTCATCTTTGGGGGCTCCTTAGAGAATAAATATTCAAAGTAAAAACATACAGGAACATTCGCTGTATGAACACAATCAAGCTTCTATTTCATCATTACTCGATTTTAAACAAAATCAATTTAGGATCTAGTCGTTAAATTTAAGCACCCCGTTTCATATTGTTTTAGATCCAAAATTTTTATTTTATTTTATTTTATTTGCGAAACAACAGTACAATAGAGAATCCAAATAGATATAAATAAAGTTAATACTAAAACCAGTGAAGTTTCCACCATAACATATTTCATAAAAAAACGTGTGAACAGATTAACATAAATGTAAACTAAAACAAAAATATAAACTCTAATAATGTTAACACATATTGCAACTAAAATTCAAAGATGATAACAGAGTACCTATGGGCATTTTTGCTTGCAATTAATCTCAGGCATCACTATGCCTATACTTTGCTGTTAGCACTATAGGCGTAAATACAAATACAATACAAATATATTTATTTCAGTAAACTTAATCTATTTACATTTCATGGGTTTGGGGCCCTCTTTTTAAGTATAAAATACCTGTGTTAGAGGGTCTCGCTCTTCCGTTAATTCGGTTATTCCGATTAAGTATATAATAAAAGTAAATACATATCGATATTGATAAATAAATATCAATACCTATTGACCAATGAAAGAATGGAAGTTAAATAAAATTAAGTTAAGTTAAAGTAGGTTAAGTTAAATTAAAGTATGCAAAAATTAAATTTATGCAGCCTAAGTAAGATTTTTTCCGTTTGGGATGAATTAAATTAAGTAAGTAAATAATATACGTTAAATTTGAAAATGCATGGTGTGGTGTGCTCCTGGACAACAGTCTGCTAAGAAGCATGAGTATTTCAGGAGTATCCAGGTGGGTGTGTGTATGAGTGTGTGTGTGTGTGAGTATCTGATGTGTCTCTGTATGTGCGTGTATTTGCAACCAGGTGTGAATTGAAGATTGTGTAAAGTTTGTTTGTATGCGTATGCTACGAAACAATTTCTAGGAGTTTTTCCGCTTCCTCGTAGCTTAGTGACAATAGCCATTCATTAAGGGATTTTTTGCATTTATAATTATTCATAGGGTAGATATTTAAAGTTTTATTTACAGTGTTGTAGAGGTAGGTAGATTGCGTAGAATACGGTCGAGATGCATACTGAGACCGAGTAGTAATTTTTGGAGCTACTCTATCTTTTCTTCGCTTATTGAGATTTTCGGGGTTGTACACAAGAGATTTATGCAACCTCAAGACGGCATTTAGGATGTAGAGTTTCCTGACTGATAATAGTCCTGAAACTCGGTATAGCACATCTGTGGTGTATCGGTAGGGCTTGAAAAACATCACTTTTAACAGAGACCTCTGTGCTCTTTCGAGTTCCAAGAATTTTGTTTTGGTAGCCCCTCCCCAGACTGGTATACAATAATTTTGAATTGATTGGGCCAAAGATACGTAGATTTGTTTGAGTAAGTATTTTGGCGCAACATGATGTAACATTTTAAAAATCCATATTATTTTCGAACCCTATTAATCAGGAGTTCGATGTGAGCATGCCAGGAAAGACGTTGATCAATCATGATTCCTAAGTATTTTGTGGTTGTTACTTTATTTATGTTAGGGCAATCACAAGAAGCGTCAGTGAGGTTACATTTGTGTATTTTTAGGCTAAAGTCGAGATTGGGTTGGGAAGGTAGCTGGCACCAATAAAAATATGAAGAAAACACATCAATTACTTTCATCTCACACTCAGTTGCTAAGCGCGCAATCTTAGCACTCTGCACACTAAAACGCAAATTTCAAAATTCAATTCTAGATTAGGTATGAAATTCCAGCTAAAATGAGATCCCTTTCATTTACACTATAATCTGGAATCCCGGCATATCTCGTTCAATCCGCTCCTGATGGAGACTGATGGCTGCGAGGCGTGTTACAATTCGATTTGCGAACCACTCGCACAAGATTAGATTAATGTTGCCTCACATTTTTATGTTACAGATCCCTTCTTTTGGAATTTTGTTGATGTTGTATTGTGATTGCGATGTTTGGGATGTCGGGATAGGTTGTAATGTTTATTATTGTCAGATTACTTCTTCAGTTAAATCCATTTCGGAATTTAGCTAATGGATTTAATTTGATCCAAATGTTTTAACTAATAGTCTAGGAGTAAAACGGCTGTAACTGGTCAGACGGATAGACAGATAGACAAAACTATCAGAGGTTTCGATTTCATATACGGAACCCTTAAATAGGATAATCATCATGATTGATAGTATTCATAATTTATCATGATTTTTTGACACAGTTGCATGCTGCCGAAAATCATGGTAAATATCCCGTTTTAGTGACCATTATCTTCATAACTAACTTAGCATAGTTTCAAAAGTGATTTGATCTAAATTCGTAGTCTTCGTATCTTCTAATGTATAAAAATCTTGTGTCACGGTTTTAGTTGTCGCACTCCTCCGAAACGGTTTAATCGATTTTAATGTTTTTTTTTTTGTATATAGATATGTATGAGATTAGGTCAGAAAGTATTTTTCACCCTCCTACCACCACCCCTCATTTTTTAATCGCATTTTTAGTATTTTTGTATGAACAATATCCATATAACTTAACGGTCGTTCATTGATGTGAAGTCATTTAGTGTCATGAAGTGTCGCGTTACTTTGACAAGAGTGTTTTATATAGTTTTTATCCCGAAGTTGCCACGGGAACGGGAAATTTCAAGCTTGTGAAGCTACGGGCGGGTCAGCTTGTATTAATAAAAGATTATATCTGTGGCTGGTAGAGGATTAAGGCTCTGTAGTTTACCTAGGACGGAGCTTTAGATGGTGTAGTCTATAGCAGCTATACCATAATATATTCTATTGTAATCTTTATCAAGTTCTCTTTCCATCTAGTGAGGGAGGGGGAGGGGAGGATCCTACGCTGCGTTTCTAGTGCGTGGTCGCCACTCGAGAACCTTTCTGCCCCAACCATCGGTTGTTCGAGCTATGCGCCCAGCCACGTACTACTTCAGCTTGTTAATCCTCTGAGCTTAGTTAGATTTTTAGCTAACGCGTGTCTTTCCTAGTTTATACTAGGAAAGACACGCAGAGCTAAGCCCCTGGTTTCACTAAAGGTGTTTTGATTTACTGTTTTAACCGCTTTCCAGTGCATGGTCACCACTCGAGAACCTTTCTGTCACAACCATCGGTTCTTCGAGCTATACGCCCAGCCAAGTACCACTTGAGCTTGCTAATCCTCTGAGCTTAGTTAGCTTTATAGCTAATGCGCTCTGCGTGTCTTTCCCAGTTTATACTAGGAAAGACACGCAGAGCTGAGCCACTGGTTTCACTAAAGATGTTTTGATTTACTGTTCTAACCACTGGCTTTTGGAGCGGATACTACGGTATCCAACAACAGAAATCCGTTGCTTGTGGGGTGAATACTTTAGGCCACATTGTCACAGCTGACCTCAAGGAAGACTGTGATATAGAGAGGGAACGTAGGGCGTTGGCGGTTAGAGGCAACATGGTAGCCACGTAGGTTTGCTCGCTGCTCAATTCCAGTAAAAATCACGCTTTTTAAAGCTTACACGAGCAGCCTATGGGATAAGTACACACAGAAGTCTCTCAGCGCACTTCGAGTCCAATACAATAACATCTTCAGAATACTATCGGGTCTGCCTCGATTCTGCAGTGCGTCAGAAATATTTGCGAATGCGCTGACCGACGGGTTCGCGGCAATACGTCATAAATGAATCGCAACCCTATTACGCAGAGTAAGAAGCAGTCACAATAGAGTCATAGCTGACAAATATGACTGCCCTATTTTTTGTCACTAGGTATACATAATTTATACATAATTTTAGTTTTTATTTTTATCTTTATTGTATTTTAATTTTATTTTCTTGTGTTTGTAACTTAATTGTAACTATGGATCTTGTTGTGTAATCATAAAATTTTTAATAATAATATCTAGTGGTTCGCCCCGAACTGAGATCTCGCGAGTCTACAATAAAAGCAAAAAAAATATTGTTCGTAATCTTTGACTATCAAAATAGTGCTACAAAATAAATAGCCAACTAACTTGACCTACAGTTTCACTCAAATTACAGGTAACGGGAGTTCATGTTACTTGGTTACCCTTTTATGGGGTACAAATTGCAGTTATTCTAAGATTTAAGACTTTTGCCTATATTTGTGATTAAGCTACACGCATACCAAATTGCAGCACTGTGGGGTTACTGATGTACTCTGTGACTTTTGTCAAAGTTTAGTTTTTATTATGGCTAATAACTAAAAAACTTCACTAAAAATAAAAACGGGGTCAAAATGTACTAATGAAGACCTTTCATTTGACGTCCCTCTTGACCTAATAGTCTCATTTTCATTTTTTTTACCCCCCTTGAACCCCAATATCTCAACAACCCCCCCCCCCCCCAAATTTTTAGTTCATTGAGTCTCACCAAAATTGTGCCACCATTACCTACCTATATACCAAATTTCACGATGATCGGATAAACGCTTCGAAATTTATCTTCGGACAAACAAACATAAATACATACATACAACGCCGATTTGCCCGAGTTGATTTGGAGATCTCGCTTCGCTCGATCAATAATAGTTACAACTTAACAGCGCTTATAAAGTTCGTGAGTCGAGACAAAAAAGTAAGTGAGTAAAACACAAATGTAAGTGAGAAAGTTAGTGAGTAAAACACAAAATGTTTTGTTGCAATCGTCCAAGCACTGTAAAAAAATCAAGGTCACGCAAGGGAGTACCTTGCCGGCGGATAATCAAGTGTAAATGCGTACATCTATCCGTAGGTAACTTTAAAATCATTTCTAACCTTCTGTAATTTACAACGCTGTCGAATAATTTTCCAATTACCGTAAAGCGCTGAAATGTATCCTCATCTAATTAAAATTTGGAAATTATGACAGGTATTAATTAAATCTTATGTTGCCTATTACAATGTAAAATATTTAATACAATATTTAATAATTTTGTTAATTAATATGTACGCCGTTATTTGTTATTGATTAATATATCTAGTATGTTGTGAATAAGTTAGGACGGTAGTTTAAATAAGTTAATTTTGTTTATATCAGTGTAATAAGTCCACTGAAAATAAATAATTAGGTAAATTATAGGAATGTATGTCTCTCTGTCTGTCTGTTTGTTACGTTTTAACGTCTAAACGGCTGGACAGATTTCGATGAAATTTGGTATATAGATAGATTATACTGGGATTGAGACAGGCGTTTTACCCGACTGCACAGAAGCAAGGTAATGTTTTAATTGACCACGCGTAAAGGTTCCGGGTTGATCAGCTTGTATTACAAAAAAACATTTTGTTAGCATTATTTTTCACTTTCAAAGAATCTAGGCAAAGAGCCTTCACGTTCAAAATTTAAATTGTCCACAATATTATTTTAATATTCTACACATGCGTCGGCGAAATGTAAAGGACATTGTGAATGTGAACAATTGTCACAGGAGTAAATAATATACAGAGTAAAAGCTTCATGCTAGTCTAAACTATACACCAATATTTTGTGATTACCAAAAAACATACAGCATTTATGTGTCTGTTACGGATGACGTTGAAGTAGTTAAAACTTTAAATAACTTAGTTTAAAGATTATCCCATAAAAGGTAATAATTTGTCAACCGCGCAGCCATTTATTCATTTTCATTCATAAATCTCCACCAAGTTTGCTTCATAACAATAATTATTCTTGATCGGCTAACCCAAATCGAAGGTCAGACCGGCGGCAAGGCAGCGCGGCGAGGTCGTTTTAGCAACGAGACTTTTAGAACTACCCTATCTTTAAGGTTTTATGAAATAGATCACTGCAACAGTGACTCCGGCGCCGGCGCCGCGTACAAATAATAACTAAGGTACAAACTAGTGGTGTGAGAACAGTAGACCTCGCGCGTGAAGGCGGAGAAGACTGCGTAGTCTGATTGGTATAGGTTAATATTCCGAAAAATATTTAAAAATTGAAACCCGTCCATAGATAACGCTACAGCAAACTTCCCCCCCCCCCTTCCCACATCCCCCTCCGCTCCTCGCTTTTATATTTTTTTTCGCAACATCTTGTGTAAAATGAAGTTCTTAATTTGCCTCTCGAACTTGATTAAAATCCGTCGATAAATAATACTACAGCAAACTTCCCCCTTTCCCCCCCCCCCTCCCTATTTTCTCCCGCATCAAAAATCATAGTCGATTAAAATAGTTAAATAAATCGGTTAAGTAAACGGTTTAAAAATGTGACCTGTAGGCAAGAACAGACTGACAGATAAAAGTATTTTTTGTCAATATTGAAACTGAGTCGCTTCGCTCGCTCGGTCAATAAAAGCATATTCAAGCCACGCCCTGCCCGCCGTACGTCTGTGTGAGCGAGAGAACACGGATAGACGTGCGACAATCAATGGAGTGCGTACGAGATTGACTTCTGTAGTATTTTAAGTACTGTGACCATAAATTTGTACATAGTTTGTTTTTAACCAAATTTTGGTTAAAAACAAACCTTAATTACTTAGTGACAAGAAAATCATATAAAATCCTGACAGCGCTTTTATTATTAGTAACCGCTTCTGCAGCTGCTTTAATTTCTTGGTTGTTGATGTTGGTTTATAAGTTAGGTCCAATGCGTGCAAATAGGTCAGTGGAGGTAATAAGCAGTTTCATTGATTGTAAATTTACTAGTTTTCTGTAGACGACGCTACCAGCCACACTACTGGTAGTCTACTCTTGTGCAATCGTTACATATTTCCACGTGGCGTTGCTTTTGTCTTGATGCGAATGTATTTTTTATGTGACACACACAGGTAGACGCAATGCCGAGCTGTAAACAATGAAACTGTCATGAAATCTTGCGTTCAATTGTTAGAAAAAACTAAAATATTTTTACAATGTACTACGTGTTTTGTTATGTACGACATTAAATGAAAACACGGCAAGGCGAATAGCTAGTATTGTTGTAAAATAGCGTTTTTCAAATTCATTAATCATAACAAAAAAAAAATATTTTCAAATATCCTTAATATCATTAAAACAATCAATAATAATTAACAAATAATAATATCCTTATTTAATTGTTTATCTTTTCTCTGTCTTAAAATGTATTGTGTGCTAATGTAGTGAATAAATGATTGTCTATGTATATGTCTATATCTAGACCTAAAATATCAATGAAACAGCCTGTATAAAATAGGTAAGCAAATCATATTTCATTCATCATGAAAATAGGTACCTGTTAAACTGACTAAGCGGCATCGTCAAAAAGGCGTCGCCAATTTATGTTAAAAATTGTTTATTGGAAATATACCGATCACTGGATTAATATTTAAGCTACAGGTATTAAACCCACCTCTAAAATCAAATAGATTCGGATCGGAGACCGATCTCGATTCCGGATGTGCGTTTTAAATTAATGTCGTACATAACAAAACAGGAGGTATGCGGGCAACTTTTGTAATAGAACTAATAACAGTTAAGAAATAATAACAATACACAAATTATGAAGATTTTTGGCTTCCAAACGTAGACATCTTTATAGTGTGGAAAATGGTAATATAATTTTATATAAAGTTGAAAATCTATGCTTTTACTTCATGTCAGTGGGTTTAGTTGGTTGAGTTCTGATTTTTCTAATGTATATCATTATTACCTACTTTTAAAATCATCTGTACTGCCCACTGCACCAATACAACAATTTTAAATATTAAAGTATGTTTCTCTGAAAGCGACTTACAGTAAATCTTTTAAGAAATAAAGAAACTTTTCGCGACCGGCAGCTCAGTTTGAAAGAAAATAAAACGGGGTATGGCTTTTTAGAATGTAACATATATTATTGATCGAGCGAAGCGAGATCTCCAAATCAACTTGGGCAAATCGGCGTTGTATGTATGTATGTATGTATGTTTGTTTGTCCGAGGATAACTTTCGAAGCGTTTATCCGATCATCGTAAAATTTCGTATATATGTAGGTAATGATGGCACAATTTTGGTGTAACTCAATGAGTTAAAAATTTTGGGGGGGTTGTTGAGATATTTGGGTTCAAGAGGGGTAAAAAAAAATGAAAATGAGACTATTAGCTCAAGTGAGACGTCAAATGAAAGGTTTTACATTTTGATCCCGTTTTTATTTTTAGTAAAGTTTTTGTAATTTTTGAGTTATTGGCCAAAATAAAAACTAAACTTTGAAAAAATTCACCGGGTACACCAGTGACCTCACAGTGCTGTCATTTGGTATGCGTGCAGCTTAAGTATCACAAATATAGGCAAAAGTCTGAAATCTAGAATAACTGCAATTTGTACCCCAAAACAGATTAACCAATTAACATGAACTCCTGTTACCTGTAATTTGAATTAAACGTAGGTCAAGTAATTTGGTTATTTATTTCGTGGAACTATTTTTATAGTCGAAGATTACGAATAATATATTTTTTGTTTTTATGGTAGACGCGCGAGATCTCAGTTCGGGGCGAACCACTCGTTACTCTGTTAGTAATTCTGTACTGGGGTTAATAATAAGCCGTTTAACATATAATATCTACATTAGATGAACCCCGAAACAGAATTACTGACAGAGCGAATCCTCCCGTTTAATATCAATGGCCGCCTCTTTATTTCTCGCCCTATTTCTGAACGAGTGACAGGTTCCGACGCTTACGCAAAGAAAATAACGTCATGATGGCTGCGAGTGGTGGAACCCTATCACTTATCCAAATAGGTACTCTGATACACCTGGCAGGTGACAGTGGGACGCACAAACGCGAAGAAAATACCGTATACCCAGTATGCAAATGCAGCCAATCTTATAACCTCTGACATTCATGCAGATTGCACTTGAATTGTCCCGCCCGTATTGCCCTCTCGGTTCTAGTCGAGTCGTCTGACCCATTCCAATTTTACTGAGAAAATGTGGAAATGAAATTACAAGGATTGAAAAGATTGTCCTTGTTAAAGTTAAGTGATGCTTCAAGTAAAGAAATAAACCTGTTCACTTGCTTTTTTAACCAACTTCAAGCAAAGGAGTTTTTTTATATTTATTAGAACTCAGAACTCCGTCGTTCATCAAACGATTTGCATTTATTTTTTGAAAGGATATACTTTCAGTTGAGCCCATACAAATTTTACCAAAATCGGTTAAGAAATTCTATTTTCTCTAGCAACAACCCAACCCCTAGTATTTTGCAGTTATTGTTATTATTCTGAAAATAACCACGTTTTTATACGTTCTAAGAACGATGGTGTTTTGTGGTGACATTTGCTTGGGACTTTATAAAAAAAAACAAGTTATCCTCATTTGGTTTTTTCCATGACTCTATTTAATTTTAGAAGTGAGATTGCATAAATTGTACGACACAGTTTGCGTCATGTTTTGAAAATTCAAATATGTATTATCCAGACTCGATTTTTCCACACGATTATTCAAACTGAAAGATATTGCACACCCTCTCTCATGCCCTCGCGCCAGTCATCGCTGTGTAACAGCCTACAATTTCACTTTCATCAAATCCTTACTATCGATTCTCATCTCTATCTCGAACTAGGGTTCCGGACGAAAGTGATAAAAACGGAACCCTTATACCCGACTTTGTCCGTCCATCACAGCTGATTATCTCAGCAACTACAGAATCTATCGGTTTTAAGGAATAGTTATAATTGGCCTATCACACATTGGCCCACCTATGAGTTTTCATACGGGAGAAATGACTTGCCCAATCCCATTGTAACTTTGGAGCTTTTATTCCCTCGTCATCGATGTCAATCTTACGGTTAAATAAAATTTATTCTCAAAAAAAATGTACATTCACTTATTATTAAGAACTTTAAAAAACTAAATAAATACTAAAAACTACGATAGTATGCCAGCGTACTATATTAACAATAAAATTAAGTAGGTATATTATTAGTGTTTCCTTCAATATTTGTATAAAGCGGGTAGTTTTGTATTATTCTAACAAAAGCACACCGCTACATCCTGCGATGACATTTCGGTGCCAGCGAAGTGTAGTGAGCGAGTTTACATAGTCTTAGCGATTTAATAGGTAAGTAATAAAAATGACTTACCTGCTTTCGAGAAACGTTAGTAGCACTAGTAATCCCTGTAATCTAGACGCCCCTGGAATTCGTATCAAACTCAATTTGATGCTGCCACAAAGAGCGCAGTCACCCCCCTCCCCTTCCCCCACCCCCATTGCACTGTCTGCTTTTTTTCTAAAATTGATTACGAACTCTTTGATTACCATGCAGTTTTAACTGCGGTTGATTAAAATTATGGTAAATGATTAAATTTACTTCAAAAAGGTAGAAATCCCAGCTAAGGAATTTTTTGCAAATTTTTTGGTTGTGTATTCGTGAAATTTATTATTTCGTGTATTGGTCAAATTTGGCAGGTGTCAAAATACTATCAACGAACAGCAAAACCAAAAGATAAATAAATAAATATTCCTGGACATTTCACACAGCGCTATCTAGCCCCAAACTAAACAGAGCTTGTACTATGGGAACCAGATAACTGATAGAATACTTATATATATATATATATATTTTGTAAATACATAATTATAATATATAGAGAAACAACCAGACCCGGAACAAATATCTGTAGATTATGCAGACATTTGTTCGAACCCGCTACCTCCTGCGTTTCAGCCGGCTATTCGCCCACTGCACCACGGAGGTCGTCAAAAGATTATGGTTATATGCCGCTATATGGTTGAAATACCTCGGAATTCGCACAAAGCGGTTCTTTATGCGCACCGCCAAAAAGTGGAACGCCTTGCCAGAGTCTGTTTCCTGATAGCTACAACCTGGGTGCCTTTATGTCGCAGTGAATGGGTTTCTTCTAGGCAAGCGTGTACCATCGTAGACTGCATCATCGCTTACCATCAGGCGAGATCGTAGACAAACGTAAGTCTAGAATATATTTAAAAAAAATTAGAATATCGTCCTGTCAAAATGATTATCCAGGATTAACTACTGTTTCAAAATGTAATTTTTCAATATGAATAAAAGTTGTCTACCTACATTACACGATTACATAATAAATTATTATTTGACATTATGTGGTTGATTTTTCCATTTCATGTGTAAACGTTCGTACAAAGTTAATCAAAATAAAATGATTAATCTGCGAAACTTAATATTCTCATTCGAATACTATGTCACATAGTTTTTCAAAATTCAGCGAAATAAGTTTAATAAAATGAGATGCTTATACCTCAAAAAGAAAAGTGCTGATATCTCTGGATCGGCTGACCTGATTTTCATCACACATAGCTAAGAACCACCCCATTTAAACTAGCTTACTATTTAAAAAAACCACGTCCGAATCGATCCATCCGTTTGGGAACTAAGATAAGATGGAACAGACAGACATAGGCGACAATCATTTTAACACCCTCTTTTTGCGTCTTGGCTTTTAAACAACTCTACATTGTTACTTATTTTCGCGGGCAGACACCACGGCCACCACACCACGTGTCTGCCCGCTCCCACAGCTGTTGCAACAAAGTCGAAATGTCGGGATAACAAATAAAAAAATTACATTCGCGATAAATACCCGTTTAAATCAGTAATTAAGTACAGTGATCGCGAAAGTTTGAAAAAACAACTCTATTTTGCTGCTGATTCAGTTTAAAGTACTGCACTACATTGGATGATTCATTTAGCAATATCCTCACTTCAGTTTGAATTTGGGCATCGAACAAAATTAAAAATCAACGGTGTCCGGCTAGTGGGCTAACGTGCAATTAATCTTGCTGGAGTTGTCGGCCAGTGTCCGCTGTCCGGACTGTCCGGTTCACGCCGTACCTTGCAAACGGCTGGTTTAAAACCGCTAGTTTGTTGATGGAGAATAAAGTCATATATTTTGTACTCGCACACAGATGGCACAGTACCTTATGTAGGTACAGTTATGTATCAGTTATTTATTAAGCAACTTCATTTAGTTATGTGACTCAGAAGTACTTTTAGAGCCAATATCAAAGAAACTGTTCTAGTTAAAGACTTCGTTTTATGCCCGCTGTAATAATTATAATTCTATCAATCATTTTAATTTCATTTTTCACTTTCAAAAACGTGGGCCAGTATTAAGTATTCACAGCTATTTCAAATCATAAGTCAATAGCTTCAGTAATGTAAAATTTACTATCAAAAACTTTTAAAAATGTACTGAATGGGCAAGCTATTTAGTGATATACTACATCATAAATCCGGGACATCCGTGTCCTGTCCGCGATTCGCAGTGCATACAAAACTGGCCATCCTCTTTCGAATAATAGAAAATTCGTTGAAAAATGCCTTTAATTAAGTTTTGTTTTGTAGACATTTGCATGAAGCATTGTTTTAGCTGCGCGATATTTATTTAGTTGCGAACCGAATTTGCATTACGACTTTTAAGCATGTATACAGTTACTTAAACATATTTAGTACATAGACCGCCTTCAGAGTTTCCTTGCACCGACTAATGCTCTGAACCGAACCGAGCAGCTGCCATGAATCTGGGCATCCTCAACAAGGTCAGGAGATACTTCACACCGGGACAGCTTCTTAGTCTCTACAAAGCACAAGTCCGGTCTGATATAGAGTACTGCTGCCATCTTTGGGAAGGTTCGGCCAAGTTCCAGCTCGATACCTTAGACTCGATAGAACGTGAGCTTTTAGGCTGATAGGTGAGCAATATATGGCGGAGACTAAGACCCAAAGTCTGGAACACCGCCGTAAAGTCGCAAGTCTACCGATCTTTTACAGAATACATTTTGGGGAATGTGCCCAGGAACTATACGATCTGATCCCGCCATCTTCTTTGCATCCAAGGACAGGCAGGCGCACGGCTCAGTACCTACTATCTGTAGGTACCTAGTTGAACCTAGTTACACCCATTCTCAGACACCGTTTTGATTCTACGTTCTTGATGCGTACAGCTAAGGTATGGAACACTTTGCCGTCGTCTGTTTTTCCTAAAGATTACAATCCGGGCGTCTTTAAGGTAAGAGTGAATAGAATTCTTCTAGATCTTCGTGCTTCATCTTGGACCACATCATCGCATACCATCAGGTGAGATTGTGGCCAAACGAAGATCTATCCAGTTTATAAAATAAATAAAAAAACCACCAATCCATACGAGGCTCCCCAAATCTCTGGCTCAAGAAAAATCATTCACCATCAAACTATATAGAACTAGCTGGAGAACTGCAGGGCCTGAACTCCCCTGGTCCACTTTGAAGTCACTAAACTGTCTCCGAACCCAAGTGGGTCACTGCAGGCTCAACATGAGTAAATGAGGTTTCAGCACAGAGACGGCGACGCGCTGTGAATGCAGCATTGATCCACAATCAATGCAACATCTGCTGTCCTGCTCATTGTGTCCCAACATCTGCACCTTGAGCGACCTCTATGCTGTCACCGAGAACGTCATAGACGTGCACAAATACTCGTAGCACATCATTTAACTCCACTCGTTATGTATCATTGGCACGACGAAGAAAAAGAAGTACTTTGACGATCTTCTCACCGTTGTTGAATAGCTAACTGTAGAGATGTAAGAGGTGTGGGTTCGATTCACCCTCTGCGAGACAAATGTTTGCATAAACTACAAATATTTATTCTGTGTATGTATGTGTAAATATGTATAAAACCTAATACACACAGTTGATCATTTCTGACCACTGAATTACTTCGAATAAGCCATAACACTTATAACAGAGTCATGTAACTAGATTATTTCTCTAATTAGGCTCCCTTTATAAACATACCACAAAACTGAACCTCATCTAAAATTCCATCATAAGCTCGCATCTAAAATGCTTTTAAGACCAGCATTAGTATGTATCCAGCTAAAGACTCTTGTTAACCGCCTAATATAGAACTTTGTATGTTAATTAGTGAGCAACACTGAACCAACACGTTAGAAATAGTCTACATACAGCCACATAATTGGTACACTTTCCAAGATAGTTTCACAAATCCGAATTAGCTGACGCTCGTTTCTCTTTACAATAAACCTAATCACACTAATATTATAAATGTGAAAGTTTGGATGTTTGTTTACTTATTTGTTTGTTACTCAATATCATTATAATGGCTGAACCGATTTCGATGAAATTTGGTATATACGTAGATTATAAACTGGATTACCACAATAAATCAGATCCGATGAGATAAAAATGGGGTGTCAAAGCAAAAGTTGCAACAGTGAGTTTACCTTATTTCTAGGTTACCAACACATTTGGAGTGTACGCGTACGAAGTCACGGGCAACAGCTAGTAGTGAATAAATTACACATGATGATCGAATGGTGTTATGTATCTAAATCCACACATTCTGAATCTGTTGTCTATCACTCGTTTTTCTTTGCATATAATGCTATTTTAGGACACAAAATAAATACATTTCTATAGTTTCTATTGAAAAATGGGATACTATATAGCTAAGCAATATGTTTTTTTTTATAAATTATAGGCTAGCGTTTGACCACTATCTCGCCTGATGGTAAGCGATGATGCAGTCTACGATGGTACACGCTTGCCTAGAAGAAATCTATTCACTCGTGACTTGAAGATCCCTAGGTTGTAGTTATCAGGAAACACAGACTCAGGCAAGGCGTTCCACTCCTTGGCGGTGCGCATAATAAAGGTGGAAGAGTACCGCTTTGTGCGTATGGGAGGTATGTCTACCATGTAGCGGTGGCGCATCGCGGAGCGTCTGGTTGTCCGATCATCGAATGGGGATGGTGGGATCAGGTTGAAAAGCTCCGCAGCACACTCTCCGAAATGTATCCGATAAAAAACTGAGAGGCTTGCAACCTTTCGACGATGCTCGAGGCTGTGGAGCCTTGCATTTGCTAACTCGTCATTGCAAATGAGCTTCTTGGCTCTTCTCTCAATTGAATCTAGAGCCTCTAGCTGGTACTTCGCTGATCCGTCCCAGAGGTGAGAACAGTACTCCAGACATGATCGGACTTGTGCTTGGTATAAGTTGAGCAACTGTCCCGGTGTGAAGTTTTGCCTCACCTTTGCAAGTATGCCAAGCTTCTTAGCGGCCAGCTGGGCTTTCGACTCAATGTAGGAGCCGAAATTGAGAGTGGGTGTTAATGAGATGCCAAGAAGCTCGAGGTGGTCAGAAATCGGCACGGGTACATTACGGAAAGTAGGAGCCAGATGAAATGCATTTTCAGGCATAAGTTACAGTTGAAGACGTTAAATTCAGCCCGTTCTAATCAATTGTCGTTATCTTTTTCTTATGTGCAGTACTTTCTTGAATATATTTTTTAAACTACAAACATATTTGTTTGGTACTCTTCTTATTTTCTAAATAGCTAAGTGTGTTTCTAAAGATATATTTCGATGGTGAGCAGTAACAAAGGCTCATTGGCGAGAACTACACAGCCTGTATAAGGTTCTACGAAATTCTACTGCAGCTGGAGTCTGTAAATGAGTATTTAGATTGCCAATAGTACCCAAGTTAAGCAGTAAGTAGGTATTTGAGTGCGCAAGGAAAGCAATTGGAAGAGTAATAACAAAAAAAACAGAATTTAAGTTTTAAAAAGGAGGAGATTTTTATTTAGTCTGGTTTTTTTAGTTTTTTGGATGTTTAGGCCTAACTTCTTTGTTTAAGAACAGATTTGAAATATTCTATTTGTTTTGGATGGTCTCATTTAAGTATCATTGAGGGAAAATAATTTTAAAAGTACTTTCCATTGAAGAAAACTGAATATGAATCAAAAAACTAAGTATCAATCCATAGTCATAATCTATCTATATACCAAATTTAATCGAAATCAGTCCAGATCCATTCAGTATGGATAACTAAAATAAACCCTAGGAATAATTGCACGATAGCTCAATTAGAGTTTTTCTTGATCTAATGAGACAAAGTCTAGATTTAGTAATCTAAAGGTTAAAAGACGCATTAGCAGTAATTACTCGAGCAGATTTCGTTGTCTGTAAGAAGCGGTCGCTTAGTCTTGAATGCCCACTTAAGCAGATGTGACCCAAAATTGACATCTATTTGAACCGACTTCAAAAAAGGAGGATTTTAAGTGTCGATTAAAAATGAGAATTTATTATTTACCTTATCAACGAATTTCAGGCCGTTTTACGCTGTGTCAAATGTCCAGCAATTTTTAAATGGGTCCACACTCAAATTATAATCTATCAATAATTAAAGTATGCGTATGAATTATGCGTGGACAAACATTACGAATTGAAAACACCTCCTCTTTTGAATTTGGTTAACAATGGCATTCTGATTCAAACATACCTACCACTAGTGGTTCTGTGAGAACAGTAGAGCTCGCGTTGTAAGGCCAAAAAGTAATTCGTGCAACAACATTAACGAAGAAAGTCCAAATTTAAATCGTATTTCAGGTGCTCGAATTTTCCAATAGGCTTAACTATGTAGACTTTGAGCAAAATATTGGTATAAGTTTTAGCGATTACTCGAGTTGCCTTGGTCTCTTGGAGGTTTAATGTGGTGTTTACGGGTTCGTCTCGTGAAGACGGAGAGGATTGCGTAGTCTGATTGGTATAGGTAGTTATAAATTTTCCAAAAAAAATTCATAAATTGAAATTCATCTATAAATAACGCTTCAGCAAACTTCCCCCTTTGTCCCCCCCCCCCTATTTTCTCTCCAATCGAAAATCACGACCGACTAAAAAAATTAAATGAATCAATGAACTTGTGTGTCAATTTTCGTCAAAATCGCGAGAACAGATAGAAAGACAGCCGGACAAAAGCATTTTTTGACCAATCTCGAAACTGAGACGTTTCACTCGCTCGGTCGAAATAACATACCGTCTTTGGTAAAATTGTATAATGTTTCCTTGTCTTGTTTCGTGTAACGTTCAGTTTAGTTTGCCAAATAATAATTTAAAAAATCTAGCAGTGACATAATATCTCAAATAATTCAGAGTCATGAAATTCACTGGTCATACTACTCAAATGATTCAAATGTGCCCTTTCATCGGTTGAGAGTCGCGAACTACCCTACGTATAGGGTAACCCTTCGACTGCGAAGATCCTCATTACTGCCCCGAAAAGGCTGCGGGTCAACGACCTGTGAGATAAGGCCTAGTTTACATAAAAGGGTACGTATAACTACAAGTTGTACTTCTCCCGAGAACTTCAGTGGGTGAACGTAGGTAGACTCTTCACGAAATAAGTCACGATAAAGAGGAACCAACGTTTAATATATTTTTTTTATCTGCTAGCACAGACACAAGCGACGAAAACGATGAGTTGCTTTCTTGAAATGAACTCTACTCATCAATATAAACAACTCTGTGACACGAGAAACCATCCGCAGTTTATTACCGACCGAGTTAAAATTTATAGAAAAAATAATTTGTTTTTTCACTCACGCATGAGGACAAAGAATACTGCGACACTATAGATATTAAGGCCCTGTGGGTAGTGAATTTAGTATTTTTAATCAGTTATAGCTTTTGACAAAATAAAACCTAATTGTTTTAACATCTAGTAAAAATTAAAAGATGGTATAAAAACCCTGAGTTTGTAGGTAAAATATGTTAAAATAATTTCTAGTTAGAAATTACCTGCAACATTTTTTTTAGTTTTGGTTTTGTTCTTCTTAATTATTGATTAAAACGGGTATGACATCACTTCTCGGCGGTAGCACCAAGTACTCCAGTCAAACCGTGACCACGACTCTTGCAACACAACCGAAAAATCGGGATAACAAATAAAAAACGCGAGAAATGAAGTGATCGCGAAAGATTGTTCTTCTTATTAGCATGTCAATAGTTTCTACTTCTACTTATATTTTATTACATAAGTACCTCCTTGTCTACATTGATAACGTCAATATGATTTAACCAGTGTGTAGGTAAAGTGCAAGTTCTGTCCCTCTGTCAAAACAAAAGAAGCGCGACAATATTCTAGGAAATAAATTCTTGGTTCGGGAAGGTATTCATTGACACCTTATCAACAAGCAGTTTAAGTGTTAAGTAGGTCCAGCTAATAGATTTGGGTTTAATAATAATTTATTCTCAAAAAGATAATAACTATCTATCACTTACATGAGAATCAGTAGACATAAAAACAATATTGTACTTAGTTCGTTCGAGATAAGGAAGGTAAGTCGTTCAATTAACGCATTTAGATCGTAGTAAACATATCATCTTAAATGCTACTACTTAAAAAAATATTTAAATTTAACTAGTGGTTCGCCTCGAACCAAAAAAATATCGCGAGTCTCCCTAAAAACCAAAAAAATATTAGTCATAATCTTTGACTAGTAAAATAGTTCCATGAAATGCTCAACCAACTTACTTGACCTACAGTTTCATACAAATTACAAGTATCGAGAGTCTATATAAATTGGTTAATCATTTTGGGGGTAGAAATTGCAGTAATTCTTTATTTAAGACTTTTCCATATGTTTGTGTCACTGAGCTATACGAACACCAAATTTCAACACTGTGGGGTCCAGTGACCCCACAGTACCCTGTGAATTACGTCAAAGTTCAGTTTATAGTATGGCTCAAAAACTACAAGGATTAAACTAAAAATAAAAACAGGGTTAAAATGTACTAATGAAGACCTTTCATTAGACGTCCCATTTGACCTAATAGTCTCATTTTGATATTTTTTTTACCCCTCTTTTTATATCTCAACAACTCCCCAACATTTTAGCTCATTTAGTCACACCAGGATTGTGCCATCACTACCTACCTATATATCAAGTAACACGATGATCGGATCAGCGCTTCGAAAGTCCTTGGACAAACAAACAGCCATACAGACATACATAGGTACAACGATTTGGAGATCTCGCTTCGCTCGATCAATTCATTGCTTATACTTAAATCAAGATGAAAAATAGCTTGTATGATAGGTACTGTATCAGATTTGAGATGTTCATTATTTAATGTTGTTGAAAAAATTTTATGAGCACTATTTACAGTATTTTTAAATAAAGTTTTACCTTACCTAGGGTTTTTTCATCAGTGTGAACCAATCCTTTTGTAATGTACTCGGGTATGTATGAAGATAGGTACGTAAACTTAACATTTCTGGCTACTTTTATACGACGAAAATTCTACTTGGAGTTGAGACAAATAATAATAATAATAATAATCTTGGTGACATGAAAATGTAATTAGGGACTTGGAGAACTATTTGAATAAAATTGTTTATTTTGTTATTAATATGACCAGGGATTCCCAAAGTGGTCAATATCTGATAAATAACATACTGAAGGTTTATATTGATAAGACATGCATTAGACTTCAGAAAATTCCTATAAAAATCATAGGATTTCGGGATTTTATCTATACTAATATTATAAAGAGGAAAGACTTGTGTTTTTGTATGTTTGTAACGAATAAACTCAAAAACTACTGGTTTGATTTCAAAAATTCTTTTACCATTACAATTCTACATTATCCTTGAGTAACAGGCTACTTTTTATCCAACTGCGCCGAAGGAGAGTAATGTTTTTATTGAAAAACTACGCGTGCGAAACCGCGGATTGGTGAGCTAGTTTTACATATTATGTATTCAAGTTAGGATCTAGAGCAGGGATTCCAAAAGTGGTCGAAACCGGTTTTCCAGGGATCGACATAATATCTTAACTTTGCGATTATATTTTAGATATATATAATTTAAAAAAATAATTATTTACTTAAGTAGTTTTAAGTCATTTGTATTAATAATTATTAATTACACTTGATTTTTACTGAATTTTATGTCTATTTATTTTGTTAAATTTTGAGAAGAAAATGATGTCTAGTTTACTTACTTAACCAAGCGCAAACTTTTAAAATTATTAAGTATTTTGCATCAATTGGGAAAAAACTAGAGATAAGATTTTTAAAGTAACTTGGCTATAGGAGTTTGAAGTATCAGTTTATTTAGGAGAAGAGAAGGGTAAGATACCTTACCCAAAAACTTTTGGGAAACCCTGGTGTAGACAAACTAGGATTATAAAAATGTTTTCTTTATCAAAACTTACTTTCAAATATCTGTGGTTGTATGACACAACCTGACCCCTGTTTTTTTCTCCTTATTCTACAAGTATAAAAAAGAAAGGTAGGTTTTTTCCCAGTAGCGGTATCTATCAGGTTCTTTAGTTTAGATTATTAAATAATAAATAAATAAATAATAGATTATAATTAGACTCTTACTGCGTTACCAATAAACTCGTTGTATCCTTGGAAAAGAAACACCATGACCAAACATGACCATGAAACATAACTAAATCCTCTCCATCCAATGGTTGTCTCGAAGAAATCGCTTTAAAGCGATAAGATCGCCCATTGTACTGTCTGCTATGTGTATTCTATTTTGTCTGTAATTTTTATTTATGATGGTGTACAACAAAGTGTTTACATTCATTCATTCATTCATCTTTTGTATTTTGTATTGAGAAGCTATTTCAAATCAAATCTAAATATACATGAAAATAATTAGGTATGGTATCTTATCTTATAAAGCACGGTGTAACTATTCTAAGGAATGCTAGTTTATACCGTACGCTTGTATTTAAGTCCGTTGATCACCTTCTGCAAACCAACTTTTTTGTAAGCTTAAAGTTTGGTTTTTGAAAGGAGGCTAATAGCACCCAAAAAAATTAAAATTGTCAATACATAAATCGTGCGATAAAAACTCTTGACAAATCACGAATACCTAACTTCAAAAGCTCCCTAAATTCAGGTAAAACTTCCAAAATAAATCCTAGCTAAGCTCTCGATATGTCATCGCATCGCTTCAACATTTTATTCAGCACCCGCCATTTTGAATTGGAGCAGCCATTTTAAATTGACGCGAGAAACTACACCGCCTAAATCTCCACTCAATTTATTTTATAGACATTTTGATTTATTTATGTTATAAGGGGTTGCTTAATAGCTACTAAATTAAATTAAATTCATTTATTAAATCAGAAAATAGTGGTTTACAAGTACATTTGTGTTAGTAGGTATATAAACTTAAATATCTAGGTTAGTAACATTACATGTATTTTGTTAAAACTTGTGTACCTATCTTTGTATACGTATGTGTAGCATATGTTGATATGCAACTTGTGTGTGCAAAGAGTAGGCCTAAGAAATAAGTGTATAAATAGATAAGCACCATCGTTATAAAATAAGCTATAGGATGTGCATTGTTATACCTAGGTAGGTAGGGGAGGGAAGCCTAAAACGGGTACCCTTCCTAAAGCGGGTAGGTGTTTGAATTTTCGCGCCTCTAACGCTAGTGAGAATGTGTGCGTCCAACACGATAGCTTATCCGCCCGCCAATCATAGACAGTCGGCCCGATTCTTTGGCTCACGCGGTTTCAAGGTAAGACGAAATCAAATAATTTTGCTCTTTTCACTAAGTATTTTCAAGTTACATTACATTCGATTACTCAAAAATGGTTTATGATATGCTCTTACTAATTTTATGTTATTATTTTGCAATAATGTGGTCCTCTAATTTGTGAAATGGTTTTGCATATTTTGTTTCGGTTTGAAGGTTATGAGTGTGTTTATAAAATTCATGCTTTTGGGCAAAACGGGTAGGGGTATAGCGGGTACCCGTTTTGCTCTTACCCGATTTGCCCTGTATGCTTCCATCAACGGCTTAATAGTTCAGCTAGTTATATATTTATTGCAGATGGTTAATAGATAGCTGGTTAATAGATAGCTGGTTAATAGATAGCTGGTTAATAGCGAAAAACTACAAACGCATCATGGTATGTGAAGATAATGAAACGTGCGATGGAAGAAGCTAACAAAACTTCCGTCAATAGTGCCGCGAAAAAATACGGTATCAACTTGTCTACATTACAGAGACACATAAAGAAAGGATGTCCAGAAAAGAAACTTGGAAGATTTACAACAGTTTTTACAGCAGCTCAAGAATTGGAACTGGTTGAGTATCTATTTCATACGGATAATCTGTTTTTTGGACTGACGAAAACAGAATTTGTGCAACTAGTGTACCAGTATGCAGAGAAAAATAATATTACCCATCCATTTAAAAACAGAGCTGCAGGTGATGATTGGTACCTCGGCTTTAAGATGCGACATTCCAATGTCACTCTACGGCGTCCAGAACCTACATCAATTGCACGGGCAAGAGGCTTTAATAGACCCCAAGTTGAAAGATTTTTCAATTTGCTTGAAGGAGAAATATAGAAACACGACGTTGATGCAACGTGAATTTATAATGTGGACGAAACTGGCATACAAACAACAAGCAACAAACCACCAAGAGTCCTATGTAGATCAGAAAAAAAACAAGTTGGTGTTATATCCAGCGTCGAACGAGGCAAACTAACGACAGTCGTGTGCTGCTGTAATGCAGCAGGTTCTTTTGTGCCCCCATTTCTAATATTTGGGCGGAAACGAATGGTAGATAGGCTTCTTGATGGGGCTCCACCTGGCTCCGCAGCAACTTGCAGCGATAATGGATGGATTAATGGGCCTGTGTTCCTCGAGTGGTTGCGACACTTTGTAGGCATCACAAGGCCAACACAAGAAAAAAAAAGTGATTTTGATAATGGACAACCATGAGTCCCATAAATACCTCGAAGCATTGGAGTTTGCATCGCAAAATCATGTGATTTTTGTGTCTCTTGCTCCACACATGACACATCGTATGCAACCGCTTGATGTGTGCGTCTACGGACCTTTGAAAACTTACTTCGAGCATTAATTTAGTCACTACACGCTTTGCCCTAAGTCCATACCCGCTTTGGGCCCCCCCTATGGGCAAAACGGGTAATTGTAAGGGTTACGTTTTTTGTTGATTATGCATGCTTTAAGTAGAATACTATTATATTTGTGATTGTTTTTATGTACCTTAATAAGTAAAGAATTGTCAGAGTATAAATAAAACTTCGATATACTTCTATATTCTGTTTTATGAATCATCGTCCTTAGCTTACCCGTTTTGAGCTACCCTACATAGTTTATTATTATGTTATTAGGTTTTTGAAGTGAAACCTTCTTTAGCATTGTTGTGATTTGAAAGTCGATGAAACGAAAAAGCGACAGTAAAAAGAGACAGACACATAAATTGATAAGATTTAACGTGGGAGAAAATGAGATAGGAAGCATTAGACAGTGTTTCTTATGTTCGTGGTTTTCTTTGTGCTTTGCTTCGTGCCCTCCACTCGTGTTAATAATTATCTAACTTTGCATCATTATGATCATTACTAAAACCTACAATTATCATCTTCCCGAAGGTTTACATTCAACTCATTAACTTGAAACCAAAATTTTTGAAGGTTTCACTTCTACCACGTGTGAATTGCACACATGCTTTTTTTTCTTCAACGTAAGGAACATTGAAGAAAAATCTGTGCACATATCCACCACGTTAATCAAATATCATCAACGATTTGCCGGAAGAAAACTTTAATTATTTGCCAGGTGTCCCGATTTTGAGAGGTTTGATGACACGTCCTGATTCAACCTTCTACTACTCCGGACTATAAAAAACTGACCATCCGATTAAAATAAATGATAATTCCCAAAACCCAGTTTTTTTTGTGGCCATTGTAGCTGTCCCGATTTGAACCCCCAAATCCCGATTATTTTAACCTTCCGTTCCAAAATTTTACACACTGGACCTGACAACACTACTTAGTAGGTACATGCAATTTATGTAAAGGCCTCTCCATAGATTTCCAGGCACCCTGCCTGCACCCAGAACAACACCCAGCAGCAATTGTTAGGTCTTTAAGGCTAGTGGAGAGGCTTAGATGCCTTCTTCTTTAGATGCCGCTTTCTGGTGTGTGGTCTCCTCGAGAACCATTCTACCCCAACGGACATCATGCATTGTAGGGCACGTTTCTAAGGTGTGTGACCTACGACCTACGAGGCAGTACTTGGTTATAGGTGATAACCACTTAACATCAGGTGGGCCATATGCTTGATGTATATATTCTCCTTCTTCCTGCCCTTTTCCCACTTTACACGGGGTCGGCATAACATGTATTCCTCCTCCACATCTCTCTATCAGCTGTTATCTCTTTCCTTCCTACCCATATCATTCTTCACACAGTCCCTCTATCTCTTCTTCGGCCTTCTTCTACTTCTATATCCATCCACACTTATATCTAACACTCTTTTAGTCACATGATTTTCTTCCCTACGCGTGACATGCCCATACCACGCTAGCCTCATACCCCTCATTTTTTCTATCACTGACGCTACTTTCAAACTTCCTCTGATATACTCATTTCTTATCATATTCATTCTCGTTACCCCACACATCCATCTCAACATTCGCATTTCCGCCGCGTACACTCTTCTTTCATCCGTCCCTTACGTGGCCCAACACTCAGAACCATACATTACGACAGGTCTTATGATCGTCTTGTAAATTTTTTTGCTTGATCTTTATCTAGGTCGTATAAAAAAAACATTCCTCTAAGCTATAAATAAACACATTTTTATTGGCAATGATTTGACTTCCTCTTCTGCTACTAAGTAGATAGGCATTACAAAACGGACGTTTAAAGGTGGTAGGAACGTCACGCACGAGACCTTTAATATAATTCGAATTAAAACCGATTATTCAGTAAAATATTGTTGAACATTAATCCAACAATAACAATAAAATAAGTACTCTACATTATGCGGTCCGCGGGACTCTGCTTAATTAACTGTAATGTAACGAAGTTACGAATAATGTATCGGAATTGTCGTTCAGTATATTTTATCGTATACATTTTCCGTACCAAACTACAAACACTGAAAACCTTGCAAATTAACAATAACTTCATCTGCTCATATGGCAATTCTACATTTTTTATGTAAATAATAAATAAATAAATAAATATCGCTGGACATTTCACACAGCGCTATCTAGCCCCAAACTAAGCAGAGCTTGTACTATGGGAACCAGATAACTGATAGAATACTTATATACTTTTTTTTTTGTAAATACACACTTATATAATATATAGAAAAACCCCCAGACACGGAACAAATATCTGTAGATCATGCAAACATTTGTCCCGCGGTGGCAATCGAACCCGCTACCTCCTGCGTCTCAGCCGGATATAGGTACGTCCACTGCGCCACGTAGGCAGTCCTATTTTTTGCATATATTTGTGAATTTCGATTTCGTCACCTTCCAAAGAGGATGGTGGGAGATAGCGACGGATAGGGATACTTGGAGGGACTAGGGGGAGACCTTTGCCCAGCAGTGGGACGAGATAGGTTAGAGAATAAAAAATTGTGAATATATTTTTTTATTGTTGCACCGTCTCTTCTCTATTCTTATTGTTTATTTCGATGCGGGTTTTTTAAATAGAAAACTAGTTTAACTGCAGTGGTTCTTAGGTGTGTGTGATGAAGCATTAAGCAATGATCCTCTCCATCCAAAGGTTGTCTGGAATAAATCACTTTGTTAAGCGATAATAGAACCCATTCTGCTTAAATTTATATGTTTTCTTTTAGTTTTTATATCTGTTGTGTCTATCTTGTAAGGTATAATAAAGAATTTTCAATCAATCATTCATTCATTCATGCACTTTCCGTTTTTGGTGAAGGAATCTCAGTTGTGGTTTATTTTATATTTTAGAAAAGCATTTCAAGAGTCGAGTATATGTAAAATTTTGTTAAAATTAACTTGTTTTAATTTTAACAATGGCATCCTGACGTGCCTTATTGAGCTAACCCATTAAGCACATCAATAGGATATTTAGGCCACATAAAGACAGAACACCCAAGCCCTAACTAAAGTTAAATTCACCGTGGTCGATAACGGCTAGGTTGATTATAATTATTATTTTGTTTGTGGTAAATAAGTACATAATAATTTTCCTCCCATCAAAAGCTTTTAAAAAGATTTTTTTTGAAAGCAATGCATTACCACAAGCGTCGAGAGTTCAACAAATAGCCCCCATCAGGGCTACTTCGCTTTCTTACTAATGAATACGTTAGTAAATTCAGAAAATATCACAGAGAAATACTCGAACTTTGGCCAAGAAACTTCTAAGTGTGTTAGTTTTCATTGAGTTCAGGCTATTTAAGAGCTCTAGGAATCACGTAGGTACTTTAAAATTTCTTAAAAGCTCTTTTCAGTAACATTGTCACGTATCATAATAATCACTTTAACTCTATCAAGAAAACAAGCATGACTAGAAAGAATATTGCAAACAAATAGAAATACAGTAACAAGGGAATACAATACAAAGATCGGTCTTATGGCTAAAATCATATCTTCAAGGCAACCTACGTACGGATATGGTGTAACATTTGAACCTTGACCTGAAGTTTGTGTCTGACTGGGATGACGCAAATCTCGTCAGGTACAACGCCATTCAAACTCAGGCCTGTGTGTTTTCAGCAAAACGGTCTCCCTTTCATCCCATTCCCACCCTTTGGGAGTGGGATGTTAATCCCACTCGTAATTACTGAAAGTCTGAGCTTGTTGGGCGTTGAGCTCACGTCCAACCTGAACTTCGGCTCGCACATCGAATCGAGGGCCAAAATTTCTGCTATGAAGCTGGGCATTCTAGCTAAGCTTCGGCGGTACTTCTCACCGGGACAGCTGCTCAGTATCTGCAAAGCACAAGTTCGCTCATGTAAGGAGTACTGCTACCATCTCTGGGACGGCTTGGCCAAGTATCAGCTTGAAGCCCTTGATTCGATTGAGTGACATGCTGCTAGACTCATTGGTGATGACTCCCTAGTGGAAGCCAATTTACAAAGTCTAGACCACAGACGCCGAGTAACCAGATTTTTAGTTTTTTACAAGATTTATTTTGGTGAATGTGCGCACGATCTTCATGACCTTATCCCTCCTTTCCCCTTCTACCACCGGATAAGCAGACGTATCGAGAAGTTCCACCCATATCTGGTCGGCATACCACCTTGCCGTACCAAACGATTTGCTTCAACTTTTCTTGTTAGCATAAGTAAGGAGTGGAACTCACTTCCGGCGTAAGTCCAGAGTGAATAGGTTCTTTTTAGCCAAGCGTGCTCCATCTTCGATCACACCATAACTTACCATCAGGTGAGGTAGTGGTCAAGCGCTTTGCATCAATTAAAAAATAACCTTTGGTTTCGAAAGTAAAAAAATAAAAAAACACAAGCGAAAATCGACTATGACTACGCAAATAACTACAAGGTTCTCTGAAATATGCATGTTATCTTGAAAGTGGGTAATTTACCTACAAAGAATTTCTTTCGATGCAAAAATTAGCTTTATAAAACTGTTTATCAGTTGTTTTAGGCATATCACCTTCTATAGATGTGTTCCAGGGAAAAAAAAACATGATTTTCTCGACGGCTTGTAAACTGCAGACAATTTACGAGCATAAAAATATTTGTAAAAGTTACCTCGAACTAATTCATTTGAGACGCAGTAACCTGCCGCTCCGGAGTTCCGGAGGCCAGAGTGCTCCGCAAACATTCCTCCCATTCCATTAACTAATTGTTAATTATCCTCTTCCCCCTATCTCCCCTGCAACGATGACGTCGCTGGGACTATCTGTCCATGGACGTGAAATTGACTTTCAAGATTTCTGGACTGGCTGGGATAATTTCTAAGATGTTTAGTAGAAATTTACACGTTCCTAAGAACCATGTCCTAAAATTAATTCAAATAAGGATATTATTTATGGGTGTGCATTTTGATTTATTGTACAAAGGGACATAAAGAATTAACGATTGTATTTTCTTGAAAATTAACTTTAACATTATTTGGCATAAACTAGTTCTATAAGTGTTCCTAGTGTGCAATAAAGCGTTATTCTTTTTTATCGAGCGAAGCGAGATCTCCAAACCAGCTTGGGCAAATCGACTTTATATGTGTGTATGTATGTTTGTTTGTCCGAGGATAACTTTCGAAGCGTTGATCAGATCATCGTGAAATTTGATACATAATGTTGAGATACTGGGGTTCAAAAGAGGTAAAAAAAAATTAAAATGAGACTATTAGGTCTTTATTAGTACATTTTTTTAGTAGTCTTTGTAGTTTTTGAGTTATTAGCCATAATAAAAACTGAACTTTGACTAAAATCACAGGGTACACAAGTGAGCCCACAATGCTGTAATTTGGTATACGTGTAGCTTAAATGACACAAAAATAGCCAAAAGTCTGTAATCAAGAATAACTTCAAATTGTACCTCAAATAAGTATAACCAATTAACATGAACTCCCGTTAACTGTAATTTAAATGAAACTGTAGGTCAAGTAATTTGGTTATTTATTTTGTGGCACTATTTTGATCGTCAAAGATTACGAATAATATATTTTTGTTTTTATGAGAGCCTCGCGAGATCTCAGTTCGGGGAAAAGTCAAAGTCAAATATTTTTATTCATTAAAACCACAAGGATCACTTTAAAACGTCAATTTTATTGCCTGTTCCTTCGCGACCACTTGTTTATGATATTTTTTAACAAGTACACAAAAAAAAGAGTGGTAGCGCGCAAGTATAGAGTGGCGGCAAATCTGTCGTCCAGAAACTGAGGAGCCCTTCTGATGTCTTGATGGAGATGGTGAATTAATAGTATTCTTTGTGAGGGGGAAGAAATATTGTCACCGGTTTCTTATAATTGACACTTTTTCATTTTGAATAATTTTAGGGTAAAACTTTTTACCGTGTAATTTAAAATTTATTTTATGTTGCCAAATGGGACCGCAAATTACTAATTAAAATGTCAGAGGCGGTATAAATTTATTTATCTTTTAACTTGGCTTCCAAAAATTATCTATGTAAAAATATAAAAGGCAGATAAATATTTAGATTAGAGAGATTATCGTTAAACACAACATTTTATTGTTATTATGAACTAGATCATGTTGATTAAAGTATAATGAGAGGATTTATCGCCAAAATTAATTCCTTTCAGACAATCTTTCTCAGGTAAAAGCAAACAAATGGAATTTTCAATGCAACTTTGACCAGAATTTCTTCACACAAAAGAACATTCTTTATTTCCTCTGGACCTCGGTTATAAATTGAAATAAACCAACTCGCTGTGCAAGGAATAAATACCAACGAAAACAAAACCAAATGTTTGTTTGTATAGTACAGGCTATTCTACGATTTTAAACTACTTTTGTCAATCCTCGACGCAAAATTAGAAGTAGAATAAGTTGAAAGCCTTATCCCGGCTCGCTTAACGCATTTAGCGACTAAACAAGTTTACATTTGACATATTTGTCATAATCATCATCAACTTATAACAGTCCATTGCTGGATGTAGGTCTCTCCCAGGGTACGTCATTGAGCTCGATTCTCAGCTCTTCTCATCCAATCTTTGCCAGCCACAGCGCGCAAATCATCACTCCATCTAGCCGGAAGGCGTCCTACACTTCGCTTGCCTAAACGTGGTCTCCACTCCAGAATACGTTTACCCCGGTTCTGCGGCTAATATGACCGGCCCACTGCCACTTCAGGTTGCTGTCTCTCTGAGCTATATCGATCACCTTGGTTCTCTGTCGGATAACCTTGTTTGGGATTTTATCTCTCAGAGAAATCCCGAGCCTAGCCCTCACTGAGTGACTTTCGACGTATTTGTATGATTTGACAACTCCTTTAATTCAACTTAGCCACTAAAAACGTTAAGGCATCGTTACGCATGTCGCCTTAGTCTTTAACGTTTTTAAAGCAGTAATTAATACTCGCATTTACGAGTATGTGTTTTGGTTTGAAGATGCCGATGAAATTACAGGCAAATGAAACTTTTCACATGTATATCTCAGGATGACGGGTGTAATGCATTGAAGTCTTATAATTGGGAGACAATGCATTTGTAGGCAGGCAGGCTTACTTCAGATTCATGGTCCGTAATCACTACACGTGGACGTAGCTAAAGGAACAGAGGAAAATCGATGCACTGAAGATAAGGTGCGTCTGTTAAGAGTTTCATGGACGTCAAACCGTAACAATGTTTCGATTTTAAAAGAGCTTAAGATAAAAGAAAGTTTATCGTCGACTGTGCAAGTGCGAGTACTTAGGTTCTTTGAACACGTGACCCGTAAAGAGGTCTCAATGGAACGTCTAGTAGTGCAAGGCAGAGTGGAGGGCAAGACACAGCGTCATACACTCTACCATGACTGAATGTTCTCGCAATGCCTTCAATAGAGCTAAATGGAGACGCATCGCTAGTGCCCCTACTCAAGAGGCAAGAGCTGACGTAACGACGACTAACCTGCCAAGAGTACTCAACTAAGAAGAACAACAAATACCTTTTGATAAAATCAGGTGGGCTTGAGGCTTATAACTAGGCTAAGCCTTTTTTTTTACGATGGGAAAATGCTTTACGCATGTCCTCCAACCCGGGGAGAGCTGAAGGGGTCTGTCGGACTCTCCGTCGGCTGTCAACCAGCGGCATACCGACTAAAAACCCACCGATATTCCTTCATTCACCTCAGTGGCAGTGCATCATCAAACCGCCCATCGGATGAGTGGGTCGATGCTGCACTAGCACCTGACAAGGTCACGGGGTCCTGGTTGGATTCGACCGCGGCCCTGTCGGTTAATGTCCGCCTTAAGCGGACCCCTCTGTCCTCCTCCTGGGAAAGAGAGGAATGTCCTGGAATATGGAAGACATTCCTCAGCGTAGGAGGCCTGTGCGATGCTGGGTCGGAGCTCCCCGCACCCGAACCCTGCTGGCCCCCATCGAGCTGAAGAAGGCGAACTAGGCTAAGCCTACCTCAAGTTATAAAAAAAACTAACTGACCCGCCCGCGGGTGGTGGTGGCGTGGTTTGTCAATAAAAACATTATTCTCCTTCTGTGCAGTCGGGTAAAGAGTAACCTATGTCCCAATCCCGGTGACAATATATCTATATACCTACCATGGTATAAAAATGGAGTTTAAAATTTCGTAAAATTTACTTGTCAATTGTTTTAAGTACATGAATAGTTTTAAAGAAATTACATAAAATGAGTACTATTGGTAGAACTTTAGTGGAACATTTTTACTATACTCTCAACTTTGCGTGTATTTTAACCTAACATTCTGACGAAATAAGATATTTATATTTGTAAAAGCATAACAGTATACATTCTTTCCCCGTCGGTTTAAAAATGTTTGTAAATATATCATCTGCAACAAAATTCTTTTTCGAGAAAAATCCTTGTTCTAGCTAGTCTACATTTACAGTAAAATTCCTTCTTGAGTCAAATAATCTCACCTAGACATGGTTTATATTAAAGTTCCTGTAAAACGAGACAATGCTAAGCAAAGGACGGAGCCATGCGATCGTACATTCAGATCCTTAGATACTGATCTCCAATTTAACTTTGTCCATTTCTACTTTTGTTTAACAGTGATGCAGAACTTAGGTTCTACGCTTTCTGCTTTCTGCAAATGTGTTGAACTAGTTCTTATTGCTATTACAATAAGAACTAGTTAGGTAGTCATAGAAACTTAGTAGTCTGAAGTTCAAGCTAACTTTTCCAATATATGCGTCTACTCAAGCAATCTGAAACAATTCATACAATAGGTGTTGCAAATAAAACTTTCATTACATTTTATTAATCCGATAAATTGGGGTCTTCAATTTGCGAGTGAACAGGTTTTTAGCGTGTTCTATCGTAGACTGCATCGACACATACCACCAAGCTTATTTATATGTTTTATTTGATGCCAACATCCCCATTCTATAATCGATAAATATAAGTATGTAATTACAAATAAATTAACAATCAACTTAATCACTTAAGTTATTTGTCATTTTAATCGTACAAGAATTTACTTCGGAATTTCGATTTTTTAATCTGGGAACCCTAGGTGTGAGTGACTTTGTAAACAGATATGGCACTTCCCCTAACTAACAATAGTTTGTGTTTGTTCTTAACACAGTTCTATACAATCCGCACTGTCTAAAGACACTGCAATGTGAGAAGGTAGATTTTCAACTTCATTATTTATCAACTTTATAATGTATTTAGTAGTATTTAAGGTGCTAATTTGCATAGCAGGTGTCACAAGCTGATTGAGTACTATGTTGTCTTGTTTATGTCGGAGTGAGTACTGTCTTGTGTAATGCTAATGCATTTTACGTATAGAGCACGTTTCATAGGTACCCAGACAAACCTTGTACTCTTTTAGGGTATAATATTAAGGTATTGTACTTATACCATAAATTTAAAAAAAATACAACTATATCTATATACCTCTTGTTTTGAGTTGTTATCTGTAGTCTTAAGTTATCTAATTATTATTTTCATCTATCATGCTTAAGTTTGTAATCTGTTATTTCCTGTTTACTCTTAATTGATTATTGTTCTAGTTATTTTTGATTGATACCTTTTTATATTTTCATAATGTATTGTGTGTGTGTGTGTGTGTGTAGATAAATGTCTGCTTATGTCTATTATTTGATTGAAATAAATACAAATTATTGCATTGAAATACACGTTACTCAAATCGAGTTACGTTTCCATCCAAAGGTTGTCCGGAAGAAATCGCTTCAAAGCGACAAGACCGCCCAGTGTAGGTATTATTCGCTTTGTGGCTTCTATTTTGTCTGTATTTTTTATGGTGTACAATAAAGTGTTTTCATTCATTCATTCATTCATTCAAAATTTGTCAACTGTTTCCGCAAAAACCACTCAGCTAAAAAAACCCGCCACCATAAATTTAAAATGAAGGGTCTAAAGAATAAGCACTCAAAAGCAAAGAATATGTTTTGCAAGAGTTTCCGAAGGCACATTCCTACACGCCACTTCTGAGTACGTATATGAATCACTTTTATTACTTCCAAGATTTTATTTGAGCGACTTCCCCTGTCCTTGCCATTCCCTGAGGAGAGGAAGTCTTCACAATGCGTCCCTCAGCCGTCGGATGTTTGCTATGCACTTGAGTCTGCGGGAATCGAAGCCTGAATATACGCGTACACATACAACTAAATCGTTAGACACGCTTTTACGTCGAAAATATTAAAAATACTGCTCAGCTGAACACAGCGACATACATACACATACATAGCTCTGTAGCGGATAGGCTGCGTGGAGTGGTGTTTTTTCGTGAATTAGAATAACTTTTGGAAGATATATTATAGAAACACCGAACGATGTGCGGAGATAGACGTCTTTGTCTGTATGGGTTCAACAGGCAACTGATTGTCCCGTCTGCGCGCTAACGGAGGGTAGATCTTTGCTTTGTTTATGGAAATAAAGGTAAGTTTATTACAGGTACCTACATTATTATATTGATGTTATTGGTATTATACATATATTTGTGTATATTTTTTATTTCAGGTTCGCGAGATACGTCGTCTACGTAGCACTATCCGGATTTTCTGAAGGTATCTTGGGTATCAGGAGCTAACTTTACTACTTTAATAATACCATGATATCAGAAGACCTTACCACAAAAGCTACCTATATCAATATCAAGTAAAAGAGTAAAATTTTCAGCTAATTTACTTAATAGAATATTCATTAGAAACACCCGTGCGTATCGGTGTTTCTAACGATTCAATTCGATGCGAGTAGGTACATAATGGCTCTGTTTAGGGATCTTGGAAGTTATTATGGGTTCGGATGTTTACTAATTTGACAAGAGAATGTTGTAATTGAGATTTATGTAGGTAGGTATTCAGGGAGGAATTTACGGTCTTTGTATGTGAGAGTAGGAACTTCCATAATGTAGTACTAGTGGTTCTGTGAGAACAGTAGACCTCGCGTCCCAAGTCCAAAAAGTACTTTGCGCAACAAAATTAACGAAGAATCCAATTTTAAATCGAATTTCAGGTGCTTGAAATTTCCAATAGGCTTCCTATGTAGACTTTTGAACAAAATATTGGTATAAGTTTTAGCGATTACTCACGATCCCTTGGTTCTAGGAGGTTCTAATCTGGTGTCTGAGGGTTCGTCTCATGAAGGCGGAGAGGACTACGTAGTTTGATTGGTATAGGCAGGTATAAAAATTAAAAAAAAAAATAATAATGTATATCTGGGTATATATAAGTTACAGCTAACTTCACCCCTATTCTCCCCTCCACTCCCCCTTTCGGAATTTTTTTCGGAACATCTTGTGTAGAATGAAGTCCTTAGTTTGCTCTCAAATTTGATTGAAATCCGTTTATAAATAACGCAACAGCAAACTTCCCCTTATTCCCCCCTATTTTCCTCTCAACCAAAAATCGCCAAAGAATAAAAAAATTAAATAAATCCAGAAACTTGTGTGCCAATTTTCGTCAAAATCAGTTGAAAAATGCAACCTGTAGGCGAGAACAGACAGCCGGACAAAAGCATTTTTGGTCAATCTCGAAACTAAGACGCTTCGCTCGCTCAGTCAATTATTCTAAATTGTTTTTTTCTTTGTATAGATGTATCTTTTAAATCGTGGTAACTTTAAAAATTGTCCTCAATTATAATTTTTTTTTATTGGGCTCCGCACCTCAATATGAAAAATGGAATCTTATAGGATCACTTCGATGTCCGGATATCTGTCTGTCGACCTTATATTTTAGAAAGGTTAATTTAATCTTATTCATAATATCACCCCTTCAATATATCTACATGTTCTAGGGCAGGCTGCAGAATATCTTAAGGATTTATTGGCTTCCAAACCCCTTTCGCCATGCGTTTCCTCGTGACCAAACTAGGTTGTGTAACTGGTTTGGCCACGAGGCATAATATTTCCTCGTGGCCTGCATGTTGCATCACGGAATAATAACACTTAATTAGCTCATCCTTATGGCCTAAACTAACTTTTAAGTCTAACGGTAGATCGATTCTTTATGACTGGAGTTTATTGTTATCAGTATTGGTACCAATAAGTTAATATCTATTTAACATGTCAACCTTACCTCCTACCTCTGAGGTTGGACGCTTTTTATGCATTTTACGTGTATTTTATGCAATAAATGATTAAATAAATAAATAAATCCATCAAATGCTGACAGAGTAATGTTACAAAGCACCTTAATTTTTTTATAAAAAACTAGCGGCCTGTCCCGGCTTTGCACAGGTGGACATTTATTTTTTAAACATTTTTTATGGCAAATTTTTTTACACCTTGAGTTACATTATTGATGTTTTAGTAGATATCCCTATTTTTTCTAATAATAAATATAGCCTATGTTCTCATGGATAATGTAGCCTTCTAATGGTGAAAGAATTTTTGAAATCGGATCCGTAGTTTTTGACATAATGCGTTACAAAAGTACAAATCTTTCCTCTTTATAATATAAGTATAGTTATTCTAACGACCTGCTACCATCCAGTAGCAGATGGTAGTACGTCGTCAGATTTTTTTCTCTGTCCAAGTAGTTTGACCACAAAAAAATTTATTCCTGTTGGAACAACCAGTAGACTATCAAGTTTGACCGTGAGGAAGACATTGGGATTACTACCGCATGTTCTCTAAGCTAAGCAGTAATCATAACCCGGTCTGAGCCATAGAATAAACAATACTATGCCATATATACACAAGTAGGTACACTATTTATATAGACCAAGGAAATAGATGTTACTAAAATGTGCTCATACTTAGCATCGTTTTTTATTATTTTAACTGGATAGATCTTCGTTTGACCACAATCTCACCTGATGGTAAGCGATGATGTAGTCTACGATAAAGCACGAAGATCTAGAAGAAACCTATTTATTCTTATCTTAAAACAGCCCAGATTGTATTATTTAGGAAAAACAGACGTCGGTAAAGTGATCCATACCTTAGCTGTACGCATTAAGAACGTAGAACCAAAACGGTGTGTGCGAATGGGTGGTATATCAACTAGGTACGTATGGTACTGAGCTGTGCACCTGCTTGTCCTTTGATGGAAGGGAGATGGCGGGATCGGATCGTTTCTGGGCACATTCTCCAAAATGTATGGATCAAAGGCAAACAAAAAGTTTTGGTTAACACATTTTTATTTTTCCGCATTCTGTAACTATGTACCTATGCAATTAATACACGGGTCAAAACGATATCGTAAAACTAGCGCCGAGGATTCTGTACTTAACTAAAGTTATGTTAATTTAGCAGTACCGTCTTAATATGTGAGCGGTAAACTACAGCTTAATTCAAAAGTAATAGAGATAGAGACTTCGTTTTATTTTTCCTGTTATCTCAGCACATTCCATTAATTCTGGATTTTTGGAAATGGAAATGGAATAGGGGGGGGGGGGAGGATGAGAAGGGAATTGCGGAGATAATCAGTTGTGACAGACGGACATAAGGTTCCGTTTTCACCATTTTGGTCAGCCCGACTTGTACTATTTTTGTATTTCTATCCTGGGATTTGGAGATGAGTCATTACACTTTGCTAAGTAATGCCTGTGTATCTCGGCCGTAGCTACACAGTAGCCTGTAGCTTAGCTTCAGGTGTTCTTGTCAGATGAATGTAGGGCTTGCTCCGTATGTATCTGTGTGTAATTGAACTAGGCATAAACGTAGTTCGCTTAACCATACGTATTCATGTAAACTCTAGATTTGATACGACAAAAATAATTAGAACTCGATTAACTCGCACTTCTCGACGGTAGCTCCAAGTACTCCAGTCAACCCGTGACCACGCCTGTTGCAACACAGCCGAAACGTCGGGATAACAAATAAAAAAGGTGCATACGCGATAAATACCCGTTTTAATCAGTAATTGATCGAGCGAAGCGAGATCTCCAAATCAACTTGGGCAAATCGGCGTTTTATGTATGTATGTTTGTTTGTCCGAGGATAACTTTAGAAGTGTTCATCCGATCATCGTGAAGTTTGGTATATAGGTTGGTAATGATGGCATAATTTTGGTGTGACTCAATAAGCTAAAAGTTTTGGGGGTTGTTGAGATATTGGGGTTCAAGAGGGGTAAAAAAAATGAAAATGAGACTATTAGGACAAGTGAAACGTCAAATGAAAGGTCTTCATTAGTACATTTCGACCCTGTTTTTAGTTTTCGTAAAATTTTGTAGTTTTTGAGTTATTAGCCATAATAAAAACAAAACTATTAGCCATAATAAAAACAAAACTTTGACAAAATTCACAGGGTACACCAGTGATCCCACAGTGCTGTAATTTGGTATGCGTATAGCTTTAGTATCACAAATATAGGCAATAGTCTGAAATCCAGAATAACTGCAATTTGTACCCCAAAAAAGAGGAACCAAATAACATGAACTCCCGGTACCTGTAATTTGAATGAAACTGTAGGTCAAGTTTTTGGTTATGATTTCGTGGCACTATTTTGATAGTCAAAGATTACGACTAATATTTTTTTTTTTATTTTATGGTAGACTCGCGATATCTCAGTTTGGGGCGAACCACTAGTTATGTAAAGTATTGACTCGTAGGTCACTCACCTTAGAAACGTGCCTTACGATGAAATGACCTGCGCCAATCAACTCAAGGCATACTGGTGTTAAGCCTCCTGTAATTTCACTGACAAGCATACCCTTCATACCGAAACATAGCAATGCGGCTTGGCGGCAAAAATAGGTATAGTGGTAGTACTTCTCCGGACGAGCCCTTTCATAAGAAACTCTACTACTCTTACTCTGTTACATATAAAGAGAGGCCTTCAAAAGTAATCAAAACTTTTGTACCTATAAAATGCTCTTGTATAATTCCAAAACTCGTAACCACAGAATATCGCACAAAGGCTCTCCCGAAGAGAAAAACCAACAGTTATGCCAAAAAGGCCACTTATCCATACAATATCGAGACAAAACGTCCCCGGCTGAATTTCCGAGCTCTGTTTACAAGCTGAATGGGACTGTTTCAGCCTGAAACGGAGACGTACTCTGCTATGCATAAGATTGTAAGGGTTTGTGCAGGGGGACTGAATAAACGACAAACAAACTTCAGGTGGGTGCTCGTTCCATCTACATCTCTTATAAAAAACAACTTTTTTTTTGAAGAAACTGAAATCAACGAGATTAGGAAGTACCTACATGCTTGAGTTTCAATAGAAAAAATAAAACTAATGGTTCTGTGAAAACAGTCAAACCTCCTCGGGTTTCCTTGGTACTAGTTCCCATGTTTTTGTTGCATATAAATTTGTATTATAGGTGCACCGTGTTCTGTCAAATTTGTCAGAAATAAAGAGTTTTTCTTTCTTTCTTTATAGAAATGGGATTACAAAAAGCATACACTTACCGTCTAAAGTCTAAAGCGAGTTTTACAATATAACTAGTGGTTCGCCCCGAACTGAGATCTCGCGAGTCTCCGAGTAAAACAAAAAAATATTATTTGTAATCTTTGACCAACGATCAATAAAATACAGAGATTATAATTTCTTTGTCTTTGACTATCAAAATAGTGCCACTAAATAATAACCAAGTTACTTGACCTACGGTTTCGTTGAAATTACAGGTAACGGGGGTCATGTAATGTGGTTATATTTATTTGGGATACAAATTGCAGTTATTCTGGATTTCAGACTATTGCCTATATTTGTGTCACTTAAGCTACATGCATACCAAATAACAGCACTGTGGGGACACTGGTGTACTCTGTGAATTTTGTCAAAGTTCAGTTTTTATTATGGCAAATAACTCAAAAACTATAAAGACTTTACTAAAAATAAAAACGGAATCTAAATGTACTAATTAAGTCTTTTCATTTCACTTCCAACTTGACCTAATAGTCTCATTTTCATTTTTTTTACTCCTCTTGAACCCCAACATCTCAACAACCCCCTTACAATTTTAGCTCATTTAGTCACAACAAAATTGTGCAATCACTACCTATGTATCAAACTTCACGATAATCGGATCAACACTTCGAAATTTATCCTCGGACAAACAACAACATACAACGCCGATTTGCCCAAATTGATTTAGAGATCTCGCTTCGCGCGATCAATAATAACAAAATCATAAACAACTAGTGGTTTGCCTCGAACTTAGATCTCGCGAGTCTCCCAAAAAACCACAATAATAATATTACTGCTATTGAGATGGGAAAAACCCCATTGAACTCGTGACACTGTTACCGACACCTGTCACTGACTACTGACACTGACTGTTACGGACACCTCTGTATATAAGTATCTGTAGTTTTGCTTTTATTCAAGTTTTCACTTCTGTCAGCACTCCCAGGGTGCCACTTAATTTATTTTTTTAAGTTTGTAGTTGAATTCTGAAACAGTTCTTTGGTTATATTGTGCTTTAGTATTTTAATTTTAATTTAATAGTCTTTTAACTAATAAACTATAATTACTAACATAAATATAAAAACAAATGTATTGCCATTTATCATGGACAAATATGGCTAAAATATATATCTTGAATTGAATTGAATTAAGTTCGCCTTTTTCTGTAAAATGGGATATTTACCATGATTTGTGACTTATCATGGTTATTCAATAATAACACAATAATATTCAATAATAGTAAATATCCCGTTATTAGTAAATCAATCGATACATTTTTCCTATTCCGCCTCCGCTATCGCTACGGCTCACGTCCATGTCCTCTCCCTCATCCCGTATAACGCCCAAGCGGCTTTCACTGGCACAGTAAAAGGCGACGCGGCGATGCTTCGACACCATCTGAAGGTTTGAAAGCTTCATGCTTGAAGCCCTGAGGGCCTGGAAGCAGCGGCTTTGTGACAAAGCTTTTTAGTTCTCTGCCAGTTTGAAAGCTGTTGGCACTTTTGTTAGTTCGTATGATGTGGCCAATCTTGTATCGGAGTTTTTAGGCCATCCAACGACTTTCGATATGGTTTGACGAATTTTGTTTTACCTAGAGATTAACAACACAATTCGTAAGTCTTCAAGCAGCACCTCTGACAATATAAAAACGAACTGACATAATTACCTGTTACCTGTGCATGCGCAACGGCCTTTCCGCACACGGCTTATATGTGTTTGGGAATTGACTGTACGGCTGAGCTAAGAGGATCAAGCGGAACAGGGACAGCAATAAACTTTCGCCTTTACGTAGTAATAGTACTATAGTATAACTTACTGTTAGTTTTATTTATAACACATTTGCTCGTAAAGGGTCTCTTATTTCACCAATTTCAATATCGTAATGTATGTCATTACGTACTTGTGCGTTATTGTAATGTAAAACGCACGAGTTTCTTTTTAATGAGGTACGTACGGTTTATCAAGATACTCCGTCTAAAACGAACGGTACTTTTTAAAAATTTTAGCAGAGTTTTTATGACAGAAAAGTGGTGAACATTTTATGAATAAAATTAACTTTGGGAGATAAAATATAACAAATAAACATTTAATTCTTTAATTTAATTAATTTTGACGATAAATTACAACCATTTATCTGTAACAAAAACAAAAAATATTTATTTACTTTATTAGTAATACTGGCCGTTTTTGTGCCTTTGCCTTAAAAAAAAAGCGTTGATGCGCGCGCATCGCTAATTTGTGAACAAGTAAAAATTATTCCGCGCGCATTTTTTTTTCCGAGAAAATCCGAGTTTTATTTATTTCCTCACAAATATGTTATAAAACGTCGTATGACATACGTGAGCTTTGATAATTACAGCCTCTGCTTTCTTGTAGACCTTGCCTACGGCTCGGGCTAGCAATATCGCCTCGGCTGTAATTTTCAACTTACAGCACTTATATCATAATGTACGATTACATCAAGTCGAAAGATAATAAGTAGGTACCACTAGGATCCATGAAAGCAAGCTTGTTTCATCTCAAACACGTGTCAAATATTAAAAAAAAACTATGCTACGTGTTTTGTTATGTACGACATTAAATGAAAACACGAGTAAGACTTATGGCTAGTAGTATTGTTGATAAATAGTTTTTTTAATTCATTACCATAGAAAATTTTAAGTCTTCAAACAATCTTAATATTAAGTCCTAAAATATCAAAAACTAAGTGACTTAGTGCCGATTTACGTACAAAATTGTTTGTTGGAAATATATCGATTACTGGATACATATTCAAGCTACCAGTATTAAACCCACCTCTAAAATCAGGTAATACGATTCCGGATGTGTGTTTTAAATTAATGTCGTACATACCAAAGCAGATCGTAAAGTTAAACATTCAATAAGATATAAATATATAGATTTTTATAAATCTGATTTTTTTCTGATTATTCAAAAACATACCTCATGATGTAATTTATCGCTACACGACTGAGAAAAGATTACCAAGGTCTAAATCCTAAAGTAATCGCTATTCTAGTACCCTGCCTATCATCTGGGACGTCCAAATTAAGCTGTCAAAACGACCATCAACATCAAACAACGTGTTATACTTTACGTTTCTAAGTTTAATTAAGCGGTTAACTGTTACTATATAAACCCGTTAAGCGCCTTAGTACCAGTGTGCCTCATGGCATATACTGAAGCGAGTTGAGTTGTCCTTAAATATTAGTCATCATCATCATAACGGCCAGAAGACGTCAACTGCTAAACATAGGCCCCGCCCTTGAATGCATTTTATTCATTGTAAATGTGATATTCTTTAAATTTTGATTTGATTTTTAGTGTGAACAAAATAAGACCGTTCGTATTTTACGCAATTTAAGTTAGTCAGCGTAAACAACAGAATTGCCACAATATCTTAATTCTTTTAAAAAAATACTAACGTGTCCAGCCACAAATTACTCTTTCGAGTGTACAATGTTTACCTATCCACTTTCAATTAATAAAATAACTGAAATTTAATAACAGGTGCATAAAATAATTCTTTAATTAAAATTACAATAAAATTAATAATAGTAGTTAAGGCTATAATAATTATACATGCGGCACACGGCAATGTAGCTTCACAAAGCGAACTGACGTTTGCGTCATGGGGGTGGGTCATTGAACTCAAATATACTCACAAATCAATAAGTGCCCTACGCGTCCAGTACAACAATGGCAGTACAGCAGTGCATCAACCATGTTTGCTGATGCGCGGGTCGATGGCTTCCATGCCATAATCCATAACAAAACAGCCTCTTTGCTAAGCAGAGAGTACAGTCCAGCTCCAACAGCATTCTGCAGGTCATACCAGATATATATTACCTTGTTGTAGAATACGACTGTAAACAAACTGTCGATGGTAAATACGACTGTTATCGCGTGAGCGATAGCGCGATCCGACAGTCTATAAATACGGCCGACACTACGGAGCGGGGGCAGTCGTACGGTGAACGCCGAACAGGCAACATCTATATAGTAGAGTCAGTGTTGGAGTTATTGTGGAAGTAAAGAATATATAATTATATTCAGTTAAATAAAGTGACACATATTCGTGTATACTTCATTGGCGACGAGGTGAAAAACCGTAAGTAAACCTTTGTATATAAAGAATATAGGGTTCATAAAATACCCTGTTTTAACGTGCTGATTATTGTATGAACAAATATTGAGTATGGCAAAGAAATAATTTACTTTGAGTAGCGACTGATAATTTTCTAGTGAGTTTTTTTGAATAGACAAGCTTATAAAGCGATGGTCTAACCAAATAGACGCGCTTGTAAAGCGATGGTCTAGCCAAATAGACGCGCTTATAAAGCGATGGTCTAGCCAAATAGACGCGCTTATAAAGCGATGGTCTAGCCAAATAGACGCGCTTATAAAGCGATGGTCTAGCCAAATAGACGCGCTTATAAAGCGATGGTCTAGCCAAATAGACGCGCTTGTAAGGCGATAGTCTGATCAAAATAGACATGCTAGTTTAAATCGGTGCAATATTTTATAATGACGTTTTTGTAAATCAACTTGTTTCCTTGTTTATCAATGATCATGCACAGGCCTACACACAATATATTAAACTAATAATTTAATTGTATATTTCAGTTTGCTATCTTTCGTATACTTATTTACTTCAATCTTTACCAACTATCTACTATGATTAGTGAATTGAAAACATTAATAACAAAAGACACAGGTCGCTTTAGTAGATAAGGCCTACTTGTTTTATACCGACAATTCACAAACGCATAGTAGGTAATTAACACAAGTGTATTGTATACCGGTTGTTTTAGGTAAAAAAAAAATTATGACGTCATCACTACCGCCGCTTGATAATTTCGACTGCGATAGTGAACCACACAGCGTTGGAGTGCGATGGGAAAAATGGAAAAGAGGATTATGTATATATTTAGAAGCTGCGAATATTACACAACCTATTAAACAAAGAGCAACACTCTTACATATGGGTGGACTAGGTCTTCAAGAAATATATTATAACATACCAGGTGCTCACGTATCCGCTACTGATGAGTCGACTGAAGATATTTTCAGAATAGCCTTGGAAAAATTAGACGAATACTTTGCTCCCAAACAAAGCAAAGTGTATGAAAGACATGTTCTCCGATTAATGAAACAAGAGCCTGAAGAGAAATTTGAAAAGTTTCTGGTTCGTCTAAGGCGGCAAGCTGATAAATGTGGATTCACCAACAAAGAAGAACACCTTATTGATCAGATCACAGAAAAATGCGCTTCAGCTGAACTGCGGAAAAAGATCTTAAAAGGGGGTGACCACATGTCTCTTGAAGACATAATAATCGAAGCAAATACCCTGGAGAACGTTAATCGACAACTGGAGCAGTTCAATGAAAAACCATCGGGTAGTAGTGTTTCGACTAGTATTGTCAATAAGATTGAAACAAAGAAACAGATAAACAACACAAGATGCACTAGATGCGGAAACTATCAACATAAAGCAGAATCTATGAAGTGTCCTGCCAGGAAAATGAAATGTAATAAGTGCGGGATAATGGGACATTTTCAGAATCAATGTCGGACAAAACAAAGGAAAAGGCAGTTCAATCAACAGACAGGACATACAACAAACGCAAAGAAAGCCAAAATTGAGAATAAAGAGAAAAATAAAGAAGAAATCGATTACGTTTTTCATGTTGACGACGATTCTATGATAGATTGTGTGGTGGGAGGTGTGAATATACAATTATTGATTGATTCCGGATGCAAATGCAATTTGTTGACTGACAAGACGTGGGACAAAATGAAGAAAAATAAAATCGACGTTTTTGACATGAATAAGTCCCCTGGCAAGACTTTCTATGCTTATGGAAGCAAAGAGCCTTTGGTGATTTTAGGATCGTTTAAATCAATTGTAAAAGTAAATAATAAAACAAAAACGGCCACATTTTACGTTATTAAAGATGGTACGAAAGACATACTTGGGAAATATACATCCATAGATTTAGGAGTTCTACAGTTAGGAGTTAAGGTAAATACCATAGAACATACAGAACCTGTTTCAGCGAAGTCAGAAGCTTTTCCAAAATTCAAAGATGTACTCATTGAGATTCCTATTGACTTGAAAACTGAGCCGGTAAGTCAACCTTATCGAAGAATACCTATACCTTTGGAATGTAAAGTCAACGAAAAAATACAGGAACTTCTGGATCTTGATATTATTGAAGAAGTTACTGAGCCTGCAAAATGGGTGTCTCCAATGGTTCCCATTCTGAAAGAAAATGGTGATGTTCGAATTTGTATTGACATGCGGAGGGCTAATGCTGCTATCGTTCGTGAAAATCACCCACTTCCTACAATGGACCAACTATTGCCACACTTCCGAAAAGCGAAGGTATTCTCTCGGCTCGACATTAAGAATGCATTTCATCAATGTGAAATACACCCCAGTTCTCGATTCATCACTACGTTTATAACAAGTAAAGGAATGTTCAGATACAAGAGACTCATGTTCGGTATATCATGCGCACCAGAATTGTTTAAAAAAATCATGGAGCGCATTCTTCTAAAGTGTCAAGGTACTGTAAACTTCATTGATGACATAGTCGTTTTTGGATCTGACGAAGCCGAACATGATCAACGTTTGCAATATACACTGAAGGTATTGAAAGATAACAATGTTCTTCTCAACCCTGACAAGTGCGTATACAAGGTTACCAAAATCGGTTTTTTGGGGCATGTGCTATCGTGTGATGGTATAAAACCTTTAAACAAATACACAGATACTATCAAGACCTTTAGAGCCCCAACAACTACTGAAGAGCTGCAAAGTTTTCTTGGGCTTGTCAATTTCATTGGAAAATGGATACCAAATTTGGCTACTCTCACAGAACCTCTGCGGAAATTACTACGACTTAAACTAGGGAAGAACGCCAATATCGAGAAAGTTTGGACAAACGAGCAAGATAAAGCATTTCTAGAGTTAAAAGAGTCGCTGAGTAATGTACGAGCACTGGGATACTACGATCCAGAAGATAAAACTCAAGTTGTAGCAGATGCTAGTCCAGTTGGTTTAGGTGCAGTTCTTATTCAAATAAACTCGCATGGCCCACGAATTATTGCTTATGGTAATAAAAGCTTGACCGATTGTGAGAAAAGATACTGCCAGACCGAAAAGGAAGCGTTGGCTTTAGTCTGGGCAGTAGAACATTTCAAAATCTATTTGTACGGTAAGAAAGAATTTGAACTAATCAGTGACCACAAACCATTAGAAGTCATATTCGGCAGAAACTCTAAGCCTTGCGCTCGTATCGAACGATGGGTTCTTCGATTACAGTCATTCAACTACAAAATTATTTACCGGCCAGGTAAATCGAATATCGCTGATCCTCTTTCCAGACTTTGTTCCAGTACTAGCTGTATAGTTGATGCTCTGGCTGAAGGCGATAATGAAAACATTAATCAAATAATTGAACACTCAAGGCCAATAGCTGTGCCATTAGATGATATCAGGAAAAATTCTAGTCAAGATACTGAAATCTCCAAAGTAAAGCAGGGTCTCTATCAATGTATTTGGGATCCTACCGTGACAAACTACAAAGTCTTCGAAACAGAGCTGTGTTTTCAAGATGACATTTTACTTCGAGGCAACAGGATAGTCATACCTGAAAAATTACGGCAACTGGTGCTGAAAGCAGCTCATGTAGGTCATCCTGGAATTGTATGCATGAAACAACGTCTGCGCACTAAAGTTTGGTGGCCGAAAATAGACAAAGATGCAGAGCTCATGGTCAAGAACTGCAAAAGTTGTACACTTGTTTCTGCCCCAAACCCACCGACGCCAATGAAACGCCGTCAATTGCCAATAGAACCATGGATTGATGTAGCTATAGATTTATTGGGACCTTTGCCCTCGGGAGACTATTTATTGGTGGTGGTGGATTATTTTAGTCGCTATAAGGAAATTAAAATTACCAAAACTATAACATCATCAGAAATGATTAAGCTACTAAAGGAAATATTCTCACGGCTAGGATATCCTGTTACCATTACTGCAGATAATGGCAGACAATTTGTCAGCCAAGAGTTCAAGGACTACCTTCAAGAATGCGGCATAGTACTACATAGTACCATCCCATACTGGCCTCAAATGAACGGTGAAGTAGAAAGACAAAATCGGAGCATTCTCAAGCGAATAAAGATCAGCCAAATAGAGAAAAAGAACTGGAAGGAAGAGTTATTTTACTATTTGATGATGTACAATAGTACTCCACACTCTATAACAAATAAAACACCTTCAGAACTTTTTTATAAGCGACAATTCAGAGATAAAATTCCATCTATTATAGATATAGAAAATAAGGATGACCAATCAGAAGTTAGAGACAGAGACAAGATTAAAAAAGAAATGGGGAAATCCTACAGTGATAAGAAACGGAAAGCAGTAGATCATAAACTCTGTGAAGGTGATAAAGTCTTTGTAAAGTCATTTCATAAAGAAAACAAGCTGACACCGAACTTTGCACCAACAATTCACACTGTTTCAAGAACTGGCCATGACTCGGGCGATGTTGAGATAGTAAATGATGAAACTGGTGAACACTATCGTAGAAATGTGGTACATTTGAAAAAAATTGGAGGAGAATGGATGATAATGAATAAAGAGCAAATATCATCTTATAGCAATAATGAAGACAGTATTGAAGACAGAATTGAAGACAGAGATAAATCTGAATAACAAGCCTATTAAGATGATTTAAGTGGTTATGTTTTTTAATTGATTATGCATGAAGATTAAAAAAAATATATATATTTATTGATTATATTATCTGCCATTATAAAAGTATTTTATTTTAGAAAGGAAGAGATGTAGAATACGACTGTAAACAAACTGTCGATGGTAAATACGACTGTTATCGCGTGAGCGATAGCGCGATCCGACAGTCTATAAATACGGCCGACACTACGGAGCGGGGGCAGTCGTACGGTGAACGCCGAACAGGCAACATCTATATAGTAGAGTCAGTGTTGGAGTTATTGTGGAAGTAAAGAATATATAATTATATTCAGTTAAATAAAGTGACACATATTCGTGTATACTTCACTTGTGATTCAATTTTTCATTCGGATCCCGATCAAATAGCTTTATGACTATTGAGTTGGGATGCGAAAAAAAGTTTTAACATAATGCGTGTAATGTTACTAATCTAGATATTTGAGTTTATATACCTACTAACACAACTAGAACAGAACCGCAACTAGATACACTTGAGCGCTTGTAAAACTTTGGCATCCGGTTCATCTTCGGCTTGCGGAAGTATGACCATGTGTCCGAATTTGGCATTGAGGTTGCCCAGATGCCTTCGCCGGGGATACTCACATCCTTCACCATTTATATAACATCCTGTTCAATCTTTTCTCACCTTAAAAATGCTTCAATTTCCTCCATCCATCCAATCCTCGATCCTTGCGTTCATCTGACACACTTCAACTCAGGACACCTGTACACTCCTCCTCCTACTTTGAAAAGTCTTTTACAGTGCAGGCAGTTCGGTTATGGAACGCGCTGCCGGTAGCTATCAGATGTGCCAAGTCACTTGCCATTTTTAAACGTATGCTCAGAGAACACTATCTGAGTAGTTGTCGCTAAATATCTATGTATTTATTAGTAATTCATATGTTTCTTAAATAAGTCTAAGTATGTATATATAAATTGTTATGAGTAGTTATTATTTAGGTTCATTCACGTTATTTTTATTTATGTCAATTTCTTTTTTTTATTTTTATATCATCAGTATGAGTATGTATGTACATGTAGTATGTTAGGTACACCATTACACCCCAGGTAATGTCCACACAGTTCATTCCATCCAAAGGTTGTCTGGTAGAGATAGCTATTTAGCGATAAGATCGCCAATTGTATTTATAGATTTACGTAATTGTTTTTTGTATATATTTGTTTCATGGTGTGCAATAAAGAATTATCTAATCGAATCTAACACAAATGGACTTATAAACCAATATTGTCTGATTTAATAAATTAATTTAATTTATTTTTCTACTATGCGTACCTACGCGGAATTAGAAAGATAGACACACGCAGACAGACAAATGCGCCCACGCAGCTAGAGTGCGTAGCCATTCATTCGCGGTGACAATAAAATCTCAAATCGCTAGTAGCGTTTACCTTGAGCGGTAACTAGGCCTGCGGTTCTCAGTGGTCTAGTTGGGTTATAAATCCGCACCTAGGGTAAGTTTGCGTAAACAAGTTTACCTACCTACCCCTAATGCCATTCCCATTTTGCAACCTGCAGTATGCGGAAAAGAAGTTTCTATATTGTATAAAGTTGCGATTGTAAAAGGAAAATGCTGGAAAACTATTGTTTTTATAGGCAAAACTTTTTTAGAGTTATGAGGATTGCGTTTTACTAAGGGTGAAATACAGTATTGTGTTTTGTTTTTAAAACTACGAGAAGGGTAGAACACAGTTTATATAATATAATAGAAAATATTTGATTTGTTCCACAAACGATAGGTACTTACAATTAAAACTAAAGTCAATTTTGTAAAAAAAACTTGTTATTGGTTTTTGATTGGTCGAATATTATCTACAGATTTTATTTATAAGTACCTAGGTACTTACCGTACTCCTATTAGGACCCCCAACGTATACGTAAAAGTTTGACTTTGCCTGACATAAAGTTATAGATAAATTCACGGTACCCAAAACCTCGTAAAACCGTATTAAAGTGACGTACTCGTTATTGTTAAGCAAATCTTGTATCAGTTAAAATACATTTTTTGAACACATACTTAGAAACATTATTTTGTCCCGCAGCGGGGATTGAACCCGCTACCTCCTGCGTCTCAGCCGGATATTCGCCCACTATGCCACGGAGGAGATCGTCATTATTGCATACCATAACAATTTAAATTTACACAACTATTAAAAGTCACAGGCCTTACGGTCTTATAGCTAAATATCGATCTACCAATCTTTGGATCTTTGGCTCGTAAGTACATCAAAAACTTAGCTTCTAGAATAGAATAGATAATTATTATTGTTACACCAAATTACAACAACTTAACCTAGAAACTTAAAGACGCACAATGGGTGGCCTTATCGCTTAAAACGATCTCTTCCAGGCAACCTTTGGATGGACTGGATTAAAAAAAAGGTGAGAGGAGGCGGTGTTACAATAAATACCTAATTAACATTTGCTTATTTACTTAATAAGAAATCCTTTCTTCCAAACGACTTTGCCAAAAAGCCTACTCATATCCGAGTAGGTGTACTCTGTACACTCGCGGTCCTAATCCGCGTAACGGAACCCACTAATGGCGGATTAGCACGGACATGCCGCAATCAAACTGGGATAAGATCCCGCACAGCACGGATGTATTTGCACGCAACGAAAATGACTTACAGTAACTAAACTTTATAAAGAACTATGGGGTTTTCTGACCATTTCTCTAAACATTTTTTTGATTTTTTACAAACTTGTGGCTGCTAATAAAAAGACTACGTATTGTTTTTTTTTTATTGTAACTGGGTAGAGCTTCGTTTGACCACAATCTCACTTGATGGTAAGCGATGCTGTGCTCTAAGATGAAGCATGAAAATCTAGAAGAAACCTATTCACTCTTAGAGGCTCGGATTGTATTCTTTAGGAAAAACAGACGACAGTAAAGTGGTCCATACCTTAGCTGTACGCATCAAGAACGTAAAACCAAAACGGTGTGTACGAATGGGTGGTATATCAACTAGGTACGGATGGTACTGAGCCGTGCGCCTGCGTGTCCTTTGAATGAAGGAAGATCAGATCAGATTGTATAGTTCTTGGGCCCATTCTCCAAAATATCTTCTATAAAAGATCGATAGGGTTTGACCCTTTTTTTGCCCCTAGAGAGGGCATAATGTATGCACAAAATTGCACCGGTAGTACTGATTCACTATCAGTATACTGTGCTGTAGGGTGAGCTCCGACGAAAAAGTATTATACTGTTTCTGTAAGGGATTACTTTCGAGGGTAAGATCAGGGTCATTAGGTGAACCGTTTTCTTTACATGGACGTTATATTAATGGAATATTAGTATGCGACTTACTCTTATTTTTCCTTGGTTCTTTGATGGTGCTTACAGGCCATGGGTAATTAATGCTCTTATTGACCCACTTCTTTTTACGACTTACACTAGAAACCACAACGTAGACAGTAGCAAATTAGTAGTAGTAGCCTTGACGTCTGAGCAGGCGGTAATATCGTCGGAATAGGCGATAACGTTGGCGTCAGCGTCGGAATAGGCGACAGTGTCAGCGTTAGTATTAGACGGAACAAAACTTAGTCACAGAAAAACCTTTATTTTATTAAACATTTAGACATACAAGCTGACGGACCTCCTGATGTTAAGTGGTCACCATCGCCTATAAACTCCTGCAGGACTCGAAGTACTGCAGTCGCGTTGCCTTAAACTGAATGCCTTATTTACACCTCTCTTGAAGGCGTTCATGTTGAAGCCCACCGGGAAAACCTTTGACGGAAGGTTATTCCACATCTTGAAGGTGTGTGGAAGAAACGAGCAGGTGAAAGGCACCGTATGCGACTCCACGCATCTACAATATGTAAGATATTCAATTTTCTTTTCTTGAAAACTTGATAATTTTTTTAGATGAGATTCCAATACTGTTTTCAGATGTAGATGCTCTAAAATGTCGTAGTGATCTTAAATCTTTGCTGCACTTTATTTACAAACTCGCTAGAATGCATCGAGCTCGGAACTTTTAAAGACCCCTAATAAATCTCCACAAATCGCTAGAAAAGACGTGTTTTCGTTTAAAATCGCTGTATTGGTAAGATGCATCGCTATTGGATTTGGATAAGTGATTTTAAATTCGAGTAATTCGTTCTGGTTTTTGACATGGACAACTAAAACAGAGTATATAAATAAAGACCTATCTGATTCGGTGGAATATAATGAAAAGTTTTGGACTTTTTTTTGTAGAATAATGTACCATTTTTGAAGTAAAAACTTTTATAGGCGCGTTGGGCATTTTTGAGATGGGATAAAACCATTGAACTCGCGACACTGTTACCGTTACCAACACCTCTGTATATAAGTATCTCGTAATTGTTTAAGTTTTCACTTCTTTCGGCACGCCCGGGGTGCCATTTTTTTTTAAATCATACTTTTAATATTATAATAGGTTTTAAAAGCCTTTTTGAGAGGTCTAAAAAGGTCATCATATTCATTATATCACCCACTGGACGTCCACTGCTGAACATAGGCATCCCCCATAGATTTCCAGAGTGACCGACCCTGTGTGGCCTGCAGCCAACGGCTCCCAGCAATCTTTATCAGATCGTCTTTCCATCTAGTAGGGGACCGTCTTACGCTGCGTTTTCCAGCGCGTGGTCTCCACTAGAGAACCTTTCTACCCCAACGGCCGTCAGCACTTAAAAAGTTTAAATGGTTCGTTTCCCACTGTCGCAGTTGTACACATATGTTTTGGGTCTGGGTACCCGTGGTTCTTGATATAGGGGTCAAGACTGTTGTTATTGTACTAGCTGACCCGCCCGCGGCTTCGCACGCGCGGTTTCCAATAAAAACATTACCTTCCTTTTGCGCAGTCGGGTAAAAAGTAGCCTATGTCCTTAACCATGATATAATCTATCTTGCCAAATTTCATTACGATCTGTTCAGCCGTTTAGTAGTGAAAAGGTTACAAACAGAGTTACTTTCTCATTTATAATGCTAGCTTCCGCTCGATGCTTTCCACGCGTTATTTGTAAAAAAGTAGCCTGTGGTAATCCAGGTTACAATCTACGTACATACCAAATTTCATCAGCCGTTTTGACGTGATTGAGTAACAAACAAACAAACATCCAAACATTCGCATTTATAATATTAGTGTGATTAGTATTATGGATGTTGCTATTTTTAGCCCCCAACGCAAAAGTAAATGGTGTCATAGTTAGCAAGCCTACCTCTGTCTGTGTGTCTGTCTGTGGCATCGTAGTTGACTTTGACTTTGAGTGGTTCTTAACTATGTCAGTTTTACTTAGTTTTAAAAAGAAAAAAAGAAAATACGTTTATTTGTAATTCCTTCCCTGGCCCACGAGGAAATCACTCAACCGTCTCAGAACACAAGTGGGTCCCAGCAGGCAAAATATGAGTAAATGGGGCTTAATTGGAGAGTCAGTGACTAGTTGCCCATGCGGTACAGCCCCTCAGACTATGCCACAATTACTAAACTGCCTGTTGTGCCCTTATTCTGGCACCCTGAAGGATACTTGTTAGGCAAAACATTTGATGTTTAAAATAATATGAACCATATCGACACGAAGAAGAAGACTTACTTTACGAGAACATCATCCTTGTCATTAACAGAACCGAATCACAATTATTCTCTAAGAAAAACATCAGACATTCAGTTTCTTCGGGCAGCGTGCGGTCATCATGTAATACTCGATAGCTCAGTCATGGTATCATAGAAACTATTGTTATATCTAGGGCATGGTAGTAAAAACTCTTTGAGTATGCCATGGCTTAGTTATAAAAACACTTAAGTATTCTATGGCATAGTGTTATATAAACTATGTTGTGTTCTGTGTCGTGACTTGCAGGCATTCAATGGATTCCGTCAATCGTGACTGGGCTCAACAGCTCTACATTATTTATCCTGGATTACAAAGCTCGAATTACACCACCAGTTTGTTATGGTAAAATTTTGGCAACTAATTAAAATGAATAAGGCTATTTTTCGTGTCCAAAAGTGGCGATTATTTTCGGTCAAATTAAATTTACAATACTGTAAAAATTTATAAAATTATTTCCCTATTATGTAATAAGATTAATGTTCTTTACAATAAATTAAGCACATTTATGCATCCTTTTCGGTTCTAAAGAAAAATCTACTCTTTGTTACCACAAAAAACTTAAACAACTGTTTAACGCGTGTTTAAAAATATCCTTACCAAATTATTCAATTATTTTGTGGGAAGACCCACTGTGTTTTTTTATTTAGCGATCTGTGATCCGAGAGCTGGCGCTTATTTAGGACAACGCATAAGCATTGCAATTCAGCGGGGCAATGCAGCCAGTGTGTTCGGGACACTTCCGCCTGGTAGTGATCTGGAGCAGTTGAGCTATCTGTAGATCATTTGCAACGGTATTTAGATGATTCAACTTTTTATTCTGTATTTTAGTCTTGTATATTCTATAAAAATAACGAATATCATAGTAAAGAAATATTACTGGACATTTCACACAGTGCTATCTAGTCCCAAACTAAGCAGAGCTTGTACTATGGGAACCAGATAACTGATAGAATACTTATATACTTTTTTTTTGTAAAGACATACTTATAATATATAGAAAAACATCCAGACCCGAAACAAATATATGTAGATCATGCAAAAATTTGTTCCCGCAGCGGGAATCGAACCCGCTACCTCCTGCGTCTCAGCTGGCTGTTTGCCCACTGCGCCACGGAGGTCGTCGTATAATTCAAAAGTAACTCTGTTTGTTTGTTACCTTTTCACGATTAAACGGCTGAACGGATCGTAATGAAATTTTGCAAGGAGATAGATTATATCCTGGGGAAGAACATAGGCATTTTTACCCGACTGTGCATAAGTAGGGTAATATTTTTATCGAAAAACCACGCGTGCGAAGCCGCGGGCTGGTCATCTAGTATTCTATAAAAAAAGAAATAATTGTACACAAAGAATTTCTGTTAATAAAAAGTAGGTTATGATTTATTGAAACTCAATAAGGTATGTTGACAGAAAAAGACTTCCAGTGGGCAAATTTACCATATAAACAACAAAAATATGCTATAGGTTTAATAAAGTTCGCAACAGAATATTAATGTAATTAAAATCCTGTATACCATTTCAATAAATGAAAATGACTGCATGTAATGTGCACTATAATGCACAATCGCGCATAAAGCGACCCTGATTTACGATTAGGCATTAATTAACTTCGCATCGATATCGCATCGCACATAATTGAAATGCCCTCACATAAGCTAATGGTGGTAAAGGAGCTTACATACTGAGACATCTGCAAGAGCTATTTGTTTTTAATATGTAATCTTTTTTTGCCCGAGTACGGCAAATCCAAATGGTAGGGTTATGTTTTTAGCAAAGTCAAAGTCAAAATCTTTTCATTCACTAAAATCCCAAGGATCACTTTAAAACGTCAATTTTAATGCCTGTTCCTTCGCGACCAAGCCAGGAAAGAAAGGCAAGAAACAAGGCTGGTTGTTTTTTTTTAATGATCCTTTTAGAATACATAACAATAAAGAAAATAAATTACTCTAAATTGTAACATTTTTGAATGAGTTGGAGCAATCTCAATCCAACTCGCTTTCAGCCAACCTTTCCGGCTTTTTCATAAAGATTTTGTTTTATTACGTTTTAAATTTATTAATTGTCAATTTTTGTACATCACTTGGGAGTTTGTTATAAAAGCGTACACCATGCCTTTTAAACGATTTACTAACTTTATGGAGTCTACAAGTGGCAACAGCGAGTTTATCTTTATACGCAGGAGGTAGCGGGTTCGATTCCCGCCGCGGAACAAATGTTTGCATGATCTACATATATTAGTTTCGGGTCTGGTTGTTTTTCTATATATTATATGTATGTATTTACAAAAAAAAAGTATATAGGTAAGTATTCTATCAGTTATCTGGTTCCCATAGTACAAGTTCTGCTTAGTTTGGGGCTAGATAGCGCTGTGTGGAATGTCCAGCAATATTTATTTATTAATTTATTTCTTTTATTAAAATTATGATGATCGCTATTTTTCTGAAACAAATTAATATATGTGTTTGTGAACGTATATCAGATTTTCATTGATGTATTGACAAGGGAATGTCATAATATTTATTTCTTTAAACTTATTGCGTAATGATTCACTGGAGCCCAATTATAAATTGCACGAACAGCCCTCTTCTGCAGCACAAAAACGGTATTTTAGCAGTTGACACAGACTGCCTTCGATATAGGTATCATGTAGTCGTGTTTCAGTTTATAAACTTATTGCTTGTCTGAGTTTCAAGTTGTATCCGCTACATAGTGTATTCGACGCATACACAGGTCATTTAAAATTCACCGGGTAGTTTCGTTTTATTTGTTATATAGCAGTTCGTTCGTTTTTCATCGTAAATCATTGGTCGTATTCGTTGAGTCTGCTACGACTCGCGTAGCAGGGAAAAGTAACAAGTGTGAAATTGGACCATCAAAATTAAAATTCATTAGCGGTGTAATTTCACATGTGTAATAACAGTGAAAAAATAATGATTTCACTAAAAGTTAATGAACAAAAGTAGGAATCATTTTCATGCCTAGTGCCTTGTCGTGTTCCGAGACTACTTCAAAATTGCAGTGTTTATTGATCGAGCGAAGCGAGATCTCCAAATCAACTTGGGCAAATCGGCGTTGTATGGATATACGTATGTTTGTTTGTCCAAGGATAACTTTCGAAGCGTTAAACCGATCATCGTGAAATTTGGTAAATAGTTAAGTAGGGATGGCAAAATCCTGGTGTGACTAAATAAGCTAAAAATGTTTGGGGCCTGTTGAGAAATTGGGGTTCAAGATGGGGTAAAAAAAAAACAAAATGGGAGTATCCGTTTAAATGGCACGTCTAATGAAAGGTCTTCATTAGTACGTTTCGACCCCGTTTTTTGTTTCTAGTTTAAACCTTGTAGTTTTTACACAGGATACCCCAGTGATGCTACAATGCTAAAATTTAGTATGCGTGTAGCTTTAGTGACACAAATATAGGGAAATATATCTGAAATCCAGAATAACTGTAATATTTACCCCCAAAAAAGAAGATCCAAATAACATGAACTCCCGTTATCTGTAATTTGAATGAAACTGTAGGTCAAGTTAGTTTGGTATTCATTTCGTGGCACTTATTTGATAGTCAAAGATTGTAAATAATTTTTTTTTGTTTTAATGGGAAACTCGGGAGATCTCAGTTCGGGCCAAACCACTAGTTTATTATTATTATATTTATTAATAATTGAAATAAATCACGCTCAATGACCAAATGTTCATGTAACCGGCACTTTACCCACTACTGATTGGCCACATTCCATTCGCCAATAACTGCATATGAAACGCATAATGGATACGACATAACATTATTCAACAATTAAGTTAGGGATTGTATGCTAATAAGCTTTTTGTATTGGTATGGAATTTATCAATTTATTTATTGGTATCGGTGACTTCAGAAAAAGTTGAATTCAAACCGGCTGAAATCGGTGCTCCAGTTAGACAAGTTACTTGGTTAACGGAGAAGGACCCATGTGATTTGTCTTTCGACTATATCTGTTTTAACATTGAACATTTTATGGAAAACTAGTTATACAGGATGTCACTAAAAATAGTGACATGCGGAAGTCCAGAGGTAGAGGCTATGGCTACCCTAATCACCACCACTTATGTTCTACCAATTTGGATAGTTTTAAGTAAAAAGGAATTTAAAAAACCGGCCAAGTGCGAGTCGGACTCGCTCACGAAGGGTTCGGTACCATTATCTATAAAAACGGCAAAAACATCATGTTTGTTATATGGGAGCCCCCAAAATATTTGTTTTATTTTAATTTAATTATTTATTTTTAAAGTGAATATATAATTAAATATTCTGTGAATATTTCAAGCGTCTACCTGTTGCCGTTATCAATATCGAGCAAAAACGAGCAAAAAAATCACGTTTGTTGTATGGTTGTACCCCTTAAATACTTATTTTATTCAGTTTTTAGTATTTGTTGTTATAGCGGCAACAGAAATACATCTGTGAAAATTTAAACTGTCTAACTATCACGGTTCATGAAATACAGCCTGGTGACAGACGGACGGACAGACAGCGGAGTCTTAGTAATAGGGTCCCGTTTTACTCTTTGGGTACGGAATCCTAAAAAGTAGTCGTTATTCAAAAACATCCTCATTTTAAGGACTATCTATTCTGAAAATTTAATTGGGCTAATCCAAATTATTCATAATGAAAACTTGATTCTACGTAACCCTAGTATTAATTATGTTATTTACCCAAATAGTACATTTAATACAAAAAATGAAGGTACTTAATATTTGTCGTGAACTCCCTGTTATATGAAAACTGAATAACAAGTAACTTTGAAGATAAATATAAACAACTTCAGATAACAGAAAAAACACTACTATCGAAGCGATTTCTATGGGACCAATCTGAAAGTATATCCTAAACGAATTTTCCAAATCAGTTGATAAATGACGGAGTTCTGAGGAAACGAACACTCCTCCATTTATAAATCGGTAAAAAAGACAGTAAATATTAAAAACTTTTACTCATCCGATACTTTCACAGTTTAAGCAGAATGAGGCTGAGTTTAACAGCGTTTTTATGACTTGTTCCATCCCTTTATTCGGTACCCTGGTGAGACCACCAGCTGGGAGGATAAATGGACCTCCTTGACAATTGTACGTCTTTTTATTGAGTTGTTTGTGGATCGTGAAGGCTATTTTATTTTATTCTCTTTAAAATAATCCAATACCTATTTAAATTAGAAGTTTTCTTTTTTTTCCTATGACTCTTGCGTGTGTATGTCACAGAATATGTAACGGACGATCAAAGACGGGGAAGGATCGAATCTAGATTTGAAATGTATTAGGTAGTTATAAGATCGAATCAGATTCAAATGTTAACAGGTAGCTAAGATTGTAACAGTTTAAACTTGTAAAGGTCAAAAGAGTGAGATAGCTACATGTAAGTCCCCGTCTAACTTTGCTGGAAACTTCGATGTATTAGGAATTATATAAAACGATTTGTGAATGCGTGAATTACGATCCCCGCACCATGGCTAGGGCGAGGAGTAGTTTTATATAAAGATAGACCGTTTTCAAGCAGAAATTTGTGATCATTCAAGAACGCGATGTATACCTTGTAAACTAGCAACTAAGAAGAAAAATAAATACAGTCCACTTTTGCACCGAGTCTATCAATGAAGCCTGGGTAGGACCTCTACAAGTTTTGGTCCTCCGACCCGGATAAGCCGTTCCTGAGACGACCGGACCAGTTGTTCCTGCGGAGCCGACAAGACCCGCTCCACTGGGTTTCAAGAAACAGTTACATCGTATAACCACTGAAGAGACGGCGCGGGATTGAAGATCACCCAACGGTGCGACGAGCATCGTTGTCAAGACCGGCGCAAGGGCACGGGGTGCCTGAAGATCACCCAACGGTGCGACGTGCGACGTTGTCAAGACCGGCGCAAGGGCACGGGGTGCCTGAAGATAAGCCCGCGTCCGTTGAAGACAACCGAACGAGGACGTCACCCGAAGAGTGAAGACCCCCCACCCCCTCACGTGGCTGGTCCACGGCCCGTTTATTCCGGCCACCTAACGGTGCCAAACGGTCGGAATAGCGGGTAAACGCCTTAGGGCGGTTTTAGTGTTAGTGTTAGGGACCGCTAGGTAGGTAGGGGCATCAAGTGCTGAAGAAGATGACCACCAGGAGCCCACCAGTGACGAGGGGGAAGAAGGCTGCACTTCGCGTCTACGAAGACTACCCCGCGTCCCCGTCCGAACCCGCGCTTCCGAATGCTCCCGTTGAGCCGCGACCCGCCAAAGCGGGACCCTCCTCCGCTCGCGTAGCGTCAGAGACGACCGCGCCCGCGCCCGCGACCGAGGTAGCACCGCGAGTGACCACACACGCCGAGCCCGAACGCCGGCGTGCCCCGTCCGTCCGCTCGCAACGCTCCAGCGCCAGCGCGATGGCAAGGATACGGCAAATTGAATTTGAAGCTGAAGAACGACTTGCCGAGATTAAGAGGCAAGAGCTCCATATTCAAGCGGAACTTATAAGGAAGAGGTTGATTGCCGAAGTCGCTACAATACGGGAAGAAGATGAACAAGAAAGCATCCAGGGCACGGGTGCACGGAACGGGGCCCTAGACACAGAACACAGAATAGAGGACTGGCTCCAACGCCATCATAAACGGGGGGAGCCAGAACAACTGCGAGACAGATCACTCACGCCGGACCGAACGCGAGACAGAGGGATTGATCGATTAACGGAAGCCATAGAGAAGATGGCTCACCGTAGACCACCTCCGAGACAGACGTACGACCTACCTGTATTCGGAGGTGCTGCGGGGGATTGGCTACCGTTCAAGGCAGCCATGAAGGAATCGACGACCATCCACAAGATCTCATCGGCTGAGAATCTAGCGAGGCTTAGAACATGCCTGAAAGGCGAAGCCCGTCAAGCAGTGTCGGCTTTATTATACACTGCAACCGAACCGGCAGTTATAATGAAGACTTTGGAGCAATGTTACGGTCGCCCAGAGATGATTATAGACAACGCGTTAGAAGAGATTAAGAAGCTACCGCGACTGGGCGCGACCGCAGGCGAATTGAACGCTTTCGCCATCAAACTACAGAACGTAGTAACCGCCATCTCTTGTATGGACCAACGCGGCTACCTGCAGAACCCGATGTTTGCGCGACAGGTAGCCGAGAAGTTGACACCGCACATCCGATCAAAATGGTGCGACTATGCAGAGGAATTTGGCAGCCGAAATGAACCAGAAATATTGACGCTGTCCCAGTTCCTGATGAGAGAGGCAGATCGCGCAATGCGATACGCGTATACAGCTACGCCTTCGCAGAGCACCTCAAAGGCCCGACCTACAGAGCAGCGACCCAGGGTGAACGAACGAAATCGTGGGTCGGTGTACGCTACACAGAACGCGGCATCGGAGGAGGAAGCCTCAACGAGACGGAACACAGCAACGGACAAGAACGAGTGCCGTTGCTGCGGGGGCGACCATAGAACCGTCGAGTGTAGAAAGCTCACGGCGATGCCAGTAGACAAGAGATGGGAATGGGCCAAAGAGACAGGCATATGTTTTCGCTGTCTGAGCAGCAAGCATAGATGCTTTATGTGCAAGAGCAAGCGATGCGGAGTAGGTGAATGCACACGTCCGCATCACGCACTGTTACATGCGCCGAAAATAAGGAACGAGGGTGCCAGTGAGCAGGGCCAGACCGAAGAATCAGCCATCACTGCATCTGCGCATGTAACAGCAAGGAATCAAGTCCTACTGAAGGTGTGTCCAGTCGTGATTAAGGGCAGTAACGGCATGGAAATGAATACGTATGCGTTACTGGACGAAGGATCAACGATAACTCTGATCGATGAAGAGATCGCCGCGATGATCGGAACGGAAGGCCCGACAAAAGCCTTGAACATCGTGGGGGCTACGACTAGTCAGAGGGAACCCGAGAGCCGGGTAGTGGATATCGTGATCCGAGGACACAAGTCGGACTCACATCGGATCACAGCGCGTACTGTGAAGAACCTGACCTTAGGAAATCAACTCGTCAGTACCGATGTGTTAAAATATGCGCACTTAAGGAAACTCCGTCCAGAAGCCGTGTGCTATGCGTCAGCGAAGCCACGCATACTCATCGGGGCCGACAACTGGCATCTTATTGTGACGAGGAAGCTTCTGACAGGGAAGAGAAACCAGCCAGCTGCATCACTAACGCAGCTGGGATGGGTTATCCATGGATCAATCCCCAGGAGCACAATAAGACAGCAGGAGACGGTACTACACGTCCATACGTGCCAAGGTGTCCAGAACGGACATACTTTGAACGACCAAGACGAGGAATTAAGCAAGCTCGTGAAAGCACACTTTAAGATAGATGCTTTGTTGGGCGTTTCAATTAAAAGAAAGCCAAACGCAAAGGATGAGCGGGCTCAAAGCATTTTCGACAGAACAGCGAGACGAGTGAACGGTCGTTTTGAAGTGGGACTACCTTGGGCCAGCGATGAGGTGAAGATGCCGCCCAGCTACGACATGGCCATACGACGCTTACATGGGATCGAACGTAAGATGGACAGATCGCCGGAGTTTAGAAGTGCATACACCGCGCAAGTGGAGAAGCTGCTAGAAAAGGGATATGCAGAAAAAAGCGAGGAGGAACAGAGTCAGAACGAACGTCTCTGGTTTCTCCCTCACTTCGCGGTGACAAACCCCAACAAGCCGGGGAAGTTTAGAATGGTTTTCGATGCAGCCGCGCGCGCTAATGGAACATGTCTCAACGACGCGCTGCTGGACGGACCAGATCTACTACAGACATTACATGGCGTCTTGTTTCGCTTCAGAACGAAGCCGATCGCGGTCACTGCGGACATTCGGGACATGTTCCTGAGGGTGACCATAAGACAAGAGGACCGTACAGCCCAACACTTTCTATGGCGCGGCGACAACCGAACAGATCCACCGCAGAAGTACACGATGAAGTCCATGATATTCGGAGCGAGAAGTTCTCCATTTCTGGCTCATAGCGTCAGGAACAGGAACGCGAAAGATCACGAGCGGACACACCCGCTAGCGTTTGACGCTATAACTCGGAACCACTACAGGGACGACTGGGTGGACAGCTTTGAAACGGAAGAGATAGCCGCCAGAGCTATAGCACAAGTGCAAGAGGTGCATCAACAAGCGGGTTTTGAACTTGCAAGCTGGAGCGCAAACCGTGAAGGCTTACTGGATAGTATTACCCCGGAGAACCGAGCGCATGCACCAAAAGGGCTAGCGGCCAATGCACATGTATATGGAAATCATTAAGGCTGAGCGGTAGGATCAACGCCGCTACAGTACCGGATCACCTGAAGGATCCACCCATTCTGGACGGAGCGCACCGCTTATCACGTCTACTGATCAGGCGGGAACATGAGAAGAATAAGCACGCGGGCAGAGAACAGATCGTGAACAATCTGCGCCAGCGATTTTGGATACTGCGGTTGCGTCCGGCGGTCAGAGCGGTTCTGAACGATTGTACGCTGTGTAAGATAAGGAGAGCGAACCCAAGGAAGCCAGTAAAGGGCGACTTGCCGAAGATTCGCCTAGAGATGAACACGAGGCCCTTCACTAACTGCGGCATCGATTGTTTCGGCCCTATGTGGGTGGCGATCGGACGGCGCCGTGAGAAGCGATGGGGTATGCTCTTTACGTGTCTAGTAACGAGAGCTATACACGTGGAGCTTATAGCGAGTCTCAGCACCGACTCGGCTATTATGGCTATCAGGCGAATGGCTGCCCGACGGGGGACTCCTAGTGCAATCGTATCAGACAATGGAACGAACTTCCACGGATCAGAAGTGGAATTAAAAAAGGCGTACGAAGAGTGGCTCCCAGGCCTAAAAGAGTACGCACTCAAAGAGCGGATCGAGTGGCGGTACATCGACCCTGGTGCGCCAAACCAGGGGGGAGCCTGGGAGCGAATGATAAAAACGGTGAAGAGAGCCCTAGCCATCACCTTAAATGAACGTGCCCCGCGAGAGGAGGTATTGAATACGCTAATGACAGAAATCGAGCACACCGTGAACTCGCGGCCTTTAACGCATGTACCCGTGGACCCAGAGGAAAAGGAAGCTTTAACGCCGAACCACTTTTTATTGGGGACGGCAGTAGGTTTGCCATATGTGGGAGACTGCAACGTAGCCGACAGAAGGACGTGGCGCGCCGCACAAGCTCTGGCAAACTCCTTTTGGAAGCGCTGGATCGACGAGTACTTGCCTACGTTGGCGCCGCGAGGCGAAGTCAGAAGACAGCAAGAGAACATCAAAGAAGGGGACGTCGTCATAATCGCGGACGGTTTGCTACCTCGGAACGTATGGCCGCGGGGCCAGATCGAGCGCGTGATTACGGGTCCGGACGGAGTAGTTCGGAGCGCTGAGGTGCGGACGCGGGGAGGCGTTTTCCGGAGGCCAGTGAGAAGGTTGATCGTCCTCCCGATTGAATAAGAAGGCTGCGAGGATCTGCGCCGGGGGGAGACTGTAACGGACGATCAAAGACGGGGAAGGATCGAATCTAGATTTGAAATGTATTAGGTAGTTATAAGATCGAATCAGATTCAAATGTTAACAGGTAGCTAAGATTGTAACAGTTTAAACTTGTAAAGGTCAAAAGAGTGAGATAGCTACATGTAAGTCCCCGTCTAACTTTGCTGGAAACTTCGATGTATTAAGAATTGTATAACATGATTTGTGAATGCGTGAATTACGATCCCCGCACCATGGCTAGGGCGAGGAGTAGTTTTATATAAAGATAGACCGTTTTCAAGCAGAAATTTGTGATCATTCAAGAACGCGATGTATACCTTGTAAACTAGCAACTAAGAAGAAAAATAAATACAGTCCACTTTTGCACCGAGTCTATCAATGAAGCCTGGGTAGGACCTCTACAGAATAGGTGAACTCTATTCGTTTAAATGGTAATTTCTCAAAGTTTTTTAATTGAAGATAAAAACTAAAGCCGTATTGCAAAACCATCCCTAAAAGTATTTAGCGACTAAACATATTAAAATTTGACGTATTTGTATCCTTTGACAACTCCTTAAATCATATTTAACCACTAAATACGTTAAGGCATCGTTGCGCAAGTCGCCTTAAAGGACCTATCATTGGCAACAAAACCAATAAAAGATTTAGTTTTATGTTAAGTTTGGTCTAATACTTAGGTAAGTAGATATTATTTATCTGTGCTATTTTCTAACAAAAGTCAGAAACAAAAACTAATCGGCAATGTACAGGATTAAAGTAATTGACGAAATTAAATAAATCAAGCTGATAAATATTATAGAATAGATGTATGTTCAGTATTCAACTGGCGGCGGTGTTATTGCTGAGCAGAGATATCTGCATACAAGAGCTACCTTTCGACACAAACTCTCAACAGATATTTCAATACAATGACGTCATTACTTGATTACTAATAGACTCCATCTCTTGCTCTATTTACAACCGAGCTACGCTCATCTGAAATAGAATAAGGCTGTACTGTAAAACCCTTTTAGCACTACGTAGCTATCATTTCATTGATAGCGTGTAAAATCTGGTTGCAGTCACGATCAGTTGTAACATGATTTTGTTTTAGGACATTAATGGACAGAGCACATAACTCACAAAACTTATGGCCATGAGGTAGAATAGATGTCAAAGTCAAAGTCAAATATTTTTATTCATTAAAATCACAAGGAACACTTTGAAACGTCAATTTTACTGCCTGTTCCTTCGCGACCAAGCCAGGAAAGAAAGGCAAGAAACAAGGCTGGTTGTTTTTTTAATGATCCTTTTAGAATACATAACAGAACATAAAATAAATTACGTCTAAATTGTAACATTTTGAACTAGTTGGAGCAATTTCAATCCCAAGCTTCTCTATCATCTAAATAATCCGATATTTTATATTAGGCTTTTTTATAAAGATTTTGATTAATTACGTTTTTAAATTTGTTAATTGTCAATTTTGTGTACATCCCTTGGGAGTTTGTTATAAAAGCGTATACCTTGCCCTTTAAACGATTTACTAACTTTATGGAGTCTACAAGTGGCAATAGCGAGTTTATCTTTATTTCTAGTATTAAAATTATGATTATCGCTATTTTTCTTAAACAAATAAATATTTTTGTAAACATACATCAGATTTTCATATATGTATAGACAAGGGAATATCATAATATTTATTTCTTTAAACTTATTGCATAATGATTCTCTAGGGCCCATATTATAAGTTGGACAAAAAGCCCTCTTCTGCAGCACAAAAACGGTGTTTATATCTGCAGCTCTCCCCCACAGCAGTATACCGTATGACATAATGCTGTGGAAGTAACTGAAATAAACTAGTCTAGCTGTGTCTACGTTTGTAAAAAGACGGATCTTTTTAACTGCGTATGTCAAGCGGAAACCGCGCAGGAAGACCCTCGTCTTCTCATTTAGTGGAAGGTTGCTGAGAGTCGTAGAGAACAGGTCGCGCAAAATCAGTTATTCTGAAAATCTATGTGGACACTCTATGTTCAGCAGCCGACGTTCTCTGTCTCTTAGAATGATGATTAAACCGTACTATGATGACCCTAATCCAAACAATACCTCTGTCGGTACCACTGACGTTTTTGCGAGCTACCCTGTCAAACAAAAGTACAAATCTATTATTATCTTATCTTATCTTGAGCCGACTAAACTTGGCACTCGCTTTATCTAGTTAGACAATAAATCATTTTGTCCTGTCGCTTTTTATTACTTTGGAAACGTGGTGCGAGTTGAGAGCTGAGAAGATATACAAACGAAAATTGCATTGTGAGCAAATCATAAACTCAGTGGAGAGTTTAATGGCTTGCTCTAGAACCACATGTAAGTACCTGATATGAATGCTCGATATTATACGCTGCAAGACACACTGAACTCTTTTGCATACAAGGTTATATTTTCAAGGCCATCTTATACACCTTACATGATCACTAAGATCAGACAGAGGACTAAGAAGGAACAGGTTTAACCAAGCGGTAGTTTCACACAAGAACTTAAAGATCTTACGATAAAGCATAATGAATTTCTTTTGATGATAGGTAAATTTGTACGACCTAATAGCCAGCTCTGACATCGAGGACATAATATTTAAACTCGTATTCAGAAGTTTTAGACCGTATAAAGGCCTCATGGCTTCATACTTTTAGAACTGAGACAGGCATAACCCAAAAAATGGCGACGGTTAATTAAAAATGACAGCATTGGCAAAGAATACACTTACTCGCACGGAACTTCCTTGCTTCGTATATGGTCACTGACTTCAGTAAATATATGATTATCTTATTAGATAAGAAGCAAGTTTCATGAAAACAAACAAATAATGAGAAGGCTCATTAGCTTTCCTTCGCTGATTTGCGCCAATCCCGGAGGGTCTTTGTTTTCCTTATCTTAACGCGGTTTGATTAAGCTATTGTGTATTGCGAAGCCATTTGTTAGTTCATTTGGAGAAAGTGAGTCCCAAAGTTGCCGAGTTTTTGCTTCTAAAGAAGAAAATTGAGTAAGATATCTGCAGAAACGTTTTAAGCTCTTGAATATACCTTATTTTTATTTCAGTTAGCGTAAAAACGCAGTCAAAACTATTTTTTTTTCATAACTTATACTAAAAAACAGCTTTACAGTCCTAATAGTCTATGAATATAACGGCTGTAACTGTTCGGACAGGCAGACAGACAGACGGACAAACAGACAGACAGATGGATATGGCGAAACAATAAGGGTGCTGAGTTCGACTACGGAACCGTTTTTTTCGTTACTTGGGTAAACCTTTATAGCTCGAAGAATTTTCAATATTCCAGGATACTTTTATACCTACACTAGCTGACCCGTCAAACTTCGTATCGCCTTGACATGCATATGACGCGGCTGCCAATGTATTGTCAATTAATTTTCAATTATTGTCAATTAATTAATTATCTATGTAAGATGTAGCTAATGATGTCCGATCCTATGAAAAAATGAATTTTCATCATAATTTTTTTAGGCGTAAATTTTTCCAATCTTTTAATAGATATTATTTAATTTTTTAAAGTTATATATAGCTTTTTATAGTTATATTCGGGGCGGAGACAAATCCTACAAATCAATGATCATCAAAATTGCCCCCCCCCCCCCCCCGTTCTTGAGTTATAAATGGTGTAACTAATCCGACTTTGTTTTATATATATAGATAATGCCGTCATTGATGAGTTTGCCACCTTTGACAAACCTACAGCTATTTCGATCTAATTAAAAAACCTTGTAGATACGCCTGCTGTAAACCAAACCAAAATATGAAAAAAAAAGGTCAGGGTCTCAACATTTAATATGCAACCACCTGGAAAACGGATAAATACCCAGTATTTTATTGAAATGTATCCGTCTCGCGGGGGTGATATCAAGCTGGCAAATGTATAATTTATGCATCGGCAGAGCCCTCGGGGCGATACGCCGTTTCACCCACTTTTGTGATAATTGAATGTTTTGTTCTACAAATGGCGAGCGGGTTTTTAGGTCACAAATGTTGAGTGTTACAGGTGAGTATTTTATACCTCGTATAAAATATTATTTTGGTATCATCATTATCAACTCATTCAAAAATATTAAAAAAATTTCCATACTGTTATGTATTCTAAAAGGATCATTAAATAAACAATCAGCCGTGTTTCTTGCCTTTCTTTCCTGGCTTGGTCGCGAAGGAACAGGCAGTAAAATTGACGTTTAAAAGTGATCCTTGTGTTTTTAATGAATAATAAGATTTTAGAATAGAATAGAATAGAATAGAATAATTATTTATTTAGCACACACAAAATGACACATGAAACAATAATAAGGAACAGTTGAATCCATTAAGACAGTTCGACTCATGTGTCTGCGTACCAAAATGGCGTTCAACTCAGCATAATGTTGGATGTTGTGCATCCAACGCTGATTTTCAGCTGAAACCGGGAGCAAAAGGTAGTGCAGCAGCGACGAAGTAAAATAAAAATAAATAAAGAAGTGAATAATTAAAAGGTGTGCAATTTTATTAAAATGTAGATATAGATTTCATAAACATACTTTTCTAAAATAATAATAAATATATATATGGCTTATGAATCCAAAGGTTATGAAGGTTATTTTGGCGTTGACTTTGACTTTATCATCTCAGATAAAATAATTATGACTTCTAGCATTATTCCGACTAGAGTGGGTGTATTAAATGATAAATCATTTAAGGACTTTTGTCAACTTTTGTATGTCAACAATAGTTTCAAAAGTTCTGAGTGCCAAGCCCATAACATCTTTCCTAAATTTCATTTTGCTGTGAATTCTTATTTTGCTTCTACTAACTAAATAACCAAATCTAAAGCACCGCGCCGGGCCGTGGCCCAAAACTTTGACGGGAGCAAATTGTTAGCAAAACAGAAAGAATAAACATACTAATAGAAAAGCAAAAGATAGTTGAAGCTTTCCGGGTGCTTCAAAGTTTAGATACAATTTGTCGGCTGCTGTCTGCTTAATGCCGGAACATAGAGTGTTATCGCTAATGAGCAATTGGATATCCTATGCTCAGTAAACAGTAGATTCTAAGACAATTTTGTGTTTTTATTACAAGCTTTTTATAAACTTGCAATGTATGTATGTTTGTCCGGGTGGAATCTTGCAACTGAATTTTAAACCCGTACCCCTCTACCGATTGAGCTGAAATTTGGAATACATATGTAACTTCGGTGACAATGCAATATTATAGTACCATGGAGGTTGTCTCATAATGGAGACGGATGCTAGACAACGAAACTTCTGAATGGATTATAGTAGGCTACTAGTGTTTGGGCTCATTTGAATCTGCTTGCGGTTCCGATTATGAATTTTATAAAAGCTTATTTTGAAAAAGTAATTTTTCAACAAAAACTTATTTCTTAACCTGGACTTTCCCACTGCTGGGCACAGGTCTACCCCATGTTCCTCCATATCTCACAATTATTCGCCACGTCCCACCAGCCATCTTGGAACGCATCGAGGAACGCTTTTTGTACGATCAAGCAAATACATATTTGTAGGTAAGACGGTATGAGTAATATTTAATATAAATATGACGAATAAGTTGTATCTTCATCACACTACTATCGTAGGTAAATTGGCCCCACCCCATGCAACGTATTTTAATAGATGTTATGAATTTTTAGCTTAATAAGGATGAAGTATGAGAAAAAGTAGATGAAGAAATCGGCAAGCACCAACCTGACAAATGTTTTTTTTATTCCACGCAAAGGTGGAACAAGCATATGGCCCACCTGATGTTAGTGGTTACCATCGCTTGTAACAAAGTATTGCCTCGTAAGGTTACGCCCCTTACGGAGCGTGTCCTCGATTTGCCCTGCGTCCTCCTCAACTTGATACATACAGGTGTAAAACCTCATGTGCCTGTAATTTCACCGGCAATCATACCCTTCAATCGAAATACAGCAGTGCTGCTTGATGGCAGAAATAGATGCAGAAATAGGTGGTAGCAATTCCCCGGGCGAGCCATTTCACAAGGATTTCTACTAAGTACTCCTAAAATCTTTGATTCTTGGTATCATATCGGCTTTATGTCGAATAATAATTCTTCACCAAACATGTTTCCAAATATTACGCCTCCAATAAAAGACGGATGGATTCGCAACTCCTAGCACTAATTGAGGCGTGTCCGGTCATTCCGACCTCGACTTCGCCGGTCTTGTTAAGGACCAACAAATTCGGAAATCGCGTCCAAATGTTAACGAGAACCAATTTGTGGGCACAATCGACCCCCGGCTGCACCCGAGGTTATTGGAACATGCTATTTTGTAGGGTTGATTAGTTTGTCTGCCGTGAGCCTTTCTGGTCTAATTGGTAGGGTTAATAAATTGATATCCGAAGTTTCAAATTGGGTGTAATTTACCGAAAATATCGATAGTTTTATTTGTTGAGCTGATTTTATCTCGTTGGAAATGAAAGTCAATTTATTTTCAATGCCACAGTACTATTATGACACAAACGCTTGAAATTTGAGATATATTTTTACGTTCTTAAAGGTAGTTACAAAAATACTAAATATAGAATTTAAAATGACAATAAATTAGCAAAAAATAGGTGAGAATATACCAACAAAATATACTAGAGCAAAACACGGAGTGCTTATAATTTGCAACGGCAGGTTAATTTTCCGGTAATCTGGTGTGAGCTGATGTGATTTTGAGGTTATGTGTAGCCGCGGGCGCGTCGCTCCGTCGGCCGCCATATTGAATTATCTGAGCTCGGGAAAGCGTCATCATGACGTTACGGGGTGTGGTGAAATTGCAGGTGAAAATGGATATTCAAATTGCAACCGGTTTGGGTTGAAATAGTGTTTGAATTCCGGTTTCAATCAATTTAGGTGATGCCAGAAATGCAACTAAAGAAATCTATTGAAAGTTTTAAATTGTGTGGTTATATTCGTCAACGTTTTAGTTACAGAGTATTGGATTAAGCATGTAATGTTACCTTTATTTAAACTTATTCAATACTAGCTGACCAATCCGCAGCTTCGCACGCGTAGTTTTTCAATAAAAACATTACCCTCCTTCTGCGCAATTGCGTAAAAAGTAGCCTACGTCACCCGGGGATAGTGTAGCTTTCCAACGGTGCGAGAGTTTTTTAAATCGGTCCAGTCGTTTCGGAGCCTATTCAATGCAAACAAACAAACAAATAAACAATCAAATCTTTCTTCTTTATAATATTAGTATAGATATCTTCTACCTGTATTTTTCCAGTGATGACATAATGGTACAGAAACGTGGTCTTTCACTATGGACCTCATAAGAAGGCTCAAGCTCACTCAGGTTTTTCAGTGCGGGGTTTCCACTCGAGAACCTTTCTGCCCCAACGGCCGTCAGTACTTCGAGCTATGTGCCGTGCTCACTGCCACTTCAGCTTGCTAATCTTATGTGCTATGGAGAGGTCTATGCTTGGTGTTTCTCTAGAAGATCGAATCAGAAATGAGGAGATCCATAGACAAACCAATCACCGACATAGCAGAATAATAGTAATAATAAAGAAATAAAGGAATAGCAAGTAGAAGTGGCACGTAGCTCGAAGAACTGACGACCATTGGGGCAAATAGGTTCTTCAGAGACCAAAATATAAAACAAAGTCGGGTTAGTTACACCATTTATAACTCAAGAACGGCTTGACCGATTTTGATGATCTTTGATTTGTTAAATTTGTCTCCGCCCCGAATTTTAATAGCAGCATACGAGTACATAGGTCACACTAAAAGTTTCCGGAATTGGCTACTTACATAAACAATATTTAAAAAGTAATTACTACATTTGAAAATGGAACTATTTAGCCGTAGAATAAAATTTGCTGCATCGGATTGTCAATTGTTTTCACATTGTGGCGTCATTTTAAAAATTGCGTGGTTACAATAAAATGGATTTAACTCGGGAAAATTTTTATTGCATAATTTTTTACGGTTTTAAATGTAATTTGACAGCTCAGAAGAGCGTCGTTCGGCTTCAATCTGCTTTTGGCGAAGGAGCACCATGCAATACGTTTCTTTATTTCTATATCTATCGAGAAATAGTTACCTAACCCTTCGCAAAGATTCCTGCCAATATCCTCACGACAGGATGGCGCTACAAAGAGTAAAGTCCGATTTATTTTTTCATAAGGCCGTGTCCTCAGCCGTCGCACTCACCTGTGTTATTCTTATTAAACAGGACAGTTTTGAATATACACTTGTTGCCATATGCTACTGAAACTTGTTAATATATTCTGTAGCTAATAGTTTCATTTCTATAAAAGTTTATTCAGTTACTCCATGTGCAGTCGAGTAATGTGTATCCTATGTCTCAAATACATTCATAATCTATCTAAGTACCTATATAGGTACCAAATTCCGTTGTGAAAAGACAGACAAACAGACAGAGAGACAGAGTTACTTTCAAATCGGTATGTACGTAGAGTATAACCTGGATTAACACATAAGCTACTTTTTGTTGACAAACAACGCGTGCGAAGCCGCTGGCGGGTCAGCTAGTTAATAATAAAACTGTGTCTTGCCATGTTAACATGTTTTGGGAACTGAATTAGATTATGACTTGAATTAAAATACTTAGATGTAACTTGTAGTCTTCTACCTAATTTTGTTCTTTTCCATTTATTACTAAATAAATAAAATAAAGGCACAAAATAAACCTGCACCGAATCACGATAAATAGGCTGTGGTATCATTGATCTTCCTAGATATAAATAGATTTCTTAGAAGGGTATAAGTATTTAAACAATAACCAAAAGTAGACTTGCGAAGTTGTCACGTCTTTTCAACAATTTCCTCAAGGATTTCAAAAAAGCAATCAAACCTAAATACAGCAAACCACAACAGTTAAAACCGAAACACCAAGAGCTACCAATAAAAGTTCCGGATTTTGGCGTAAAAATACTATTTTCGAGAATACGTGTCGTCGGCAGGAAGCTTGTGACGGATCCGCCACGTCGCCGTCGCGTCAGCGGGTTTCGTCAACGGTAATCCAATATGGTCGGCCACCCGGCACCATGCCGGCTCTGATTGTGCCTTAAGTTGCTAGAAGATGCGATTTCAAAACTTTACCTCTTGGTTATTTGAATTGCATACTCCTTTACATTCTCAATCAAGCTTTTACATTGTACCTTTAAATAGTGTAGGTATTCTCTTTTGTCTATTTTATTTTTAACTAGCTTTCGCCCGCGGCTTTGCACGCGTGCCAATATATCAACAACCTCCTCCCACATTTTTAGCTCATTTAGTCACACCAAAACTGTGCCATCACATCATCACGCTTCGAAAGTTATCCTCGGACAAACAAAGATACATACATACACACATACAACGCCGATTTGCCCAAGTTGATTTAGAGATCTCGCTTCGCTCGATCAATAATGAACTACCTTCCACGTAGCGTAGGCCCATACATTGGCCCACCACCTAAAGATAAAACGATAAAATACTTTTAGTTCTGCCAAGTTTCATTTTACCATTTTCGCTGAATTTTATTAAAGTGTTTGATAACACTGCATCGGGCAGCAGAGCTTCGCCAAGATTTGTGTAGTTCATTTATTGGTATTGGCTCTAAAATTTTATGCCTGGGTAAGAATACTCATACAATAAATTCAGAGATGAAAATCGTTCCCATTTTGACCTGATTGCGAAAGGAAAATAACCTTTATCTTATAGGGTATTTATTAGTAGTACAAATAAGTATCCGCCGTTTTTTTTATCAAAAGTTAGGAATTTATTGTGAGGAACGGTACATTACGTTTTATTCAAAGTACTGTTCATCACTAGCCACCTCCTTTTTCCATCTTTTTGACAGCATTCGGATACCAAGTCGGAATAACTCTTCATCTTTTGAGGCTATCCACGAATCGACACAGTTTTTGGTATCTTCATATGATGTATTATTTATTACAAAGGAGCTTAAAGCTGAGGCAGGACCTGTTTGGGCATGCGTGGCACGGAGCGGGACTAGTTAGTGCATCTACCTACTGGCTGGGTAGGTACTTGTGTTCTACCCATGTTATAATATCTCATTCTACTTTATTTTTCCTGTCTGTCTACTATTTTGTTTGTAATCCGTTCTGTGTTTCTTTGTGTGTGTCAAATAAATATATTCTATTCTATGTAGAGCGCTGCTCAGGCAGACCATGTGCCATCGACCGGAACAAATGATAATCGGAAAGGGCAATGTCTAGTGAATACAGCGGGTGGGGTAGGACTTCCCAATTAAGTGTTTCGGTTTTGAGGTTTTAAGGTTTTAAGATAAATCAAAAGTTCCCGCAAATGACGATTATTCGGCACAATACATTACATTTTCGCAAGAAAAAAAATATGTAATTCTGTTATGGAGTCACTAATAGTTCAACGCTATGTTGTTACTAGATGCCCAAACTTACGTTAAGATGTTTTACATCTGACTATTTCAACATAACCTTCGGATGGGGCCAACTTTTGTTAAGCAGCGGAAACTTATATGTACTCCTGTGTTCTATGACGTATATATCCATTGGTTATGCTTTAGATATTGTTCTTCTAATTTTGAAAGTACTCGGTATCAGTTAGTATCTACGCTTATCAACAAGATTTCTAAATTAAATAGCTCTAAGATCAAAAAGAGCAACTATATCAACTTGAGCTCTAGATAAGTTTTGCCTCTCATTTAACAAATTATATTGTTCCTTTGCAAACTTTATACTGAGCTGCAATTTTAAAGCAAACACTTTGCACAGAATCTGGACTTAAACTTAGTATCTCGTGTATTCAAAGTTTCCACGTTAACCCGACACACTCGCCCTTCTAAAACCCAGTGGAGTGTGCATGCTTTAAAAATATCTAACATCCTCTAGCTCGTAACTTCCTTATAGTTCACGTTGATGTCGGAACCGATTGAGGTGGCTTTTGACGGAAAAGATAAATGGTTTGGTTCCAACAATTTTAAATGAAAAATTTACGGCGGATAGCTTTTATGAGCCATCGATGCGCGATGCCTCAGAATTTATGATCCAGCATAAAGAAACAGATGTTTGTTATTGGTGGACAACTTTAATAATATTTAATATACAAATATTGCTGGACATTTCACACAGCGCTATCTAGCCCCAAACTATTGACGACCTCCGTGGTGCAGTGGGCGAATAGCCGGCTGAGACGCAGGAGGTAGCGGGTTCGATTCCCGCCGCGGAACAAATGTTTGCATGATCTACAGATATTTGTTCCGGATCTGGTTGTTTCTCTATATATGATAAGAATGTATTTACAAAAAAAAATGTATTTATGTATTCTATCAGTTATCTGGTTCCCATAGTACAAGCTCTGCTTAGTTTGGGGCTAGATAGCGCTGTGTGAAATGTCCAGCAATATTTATTTATTTATTTATTATTTAAGTAGAGCTTGTACTATGGGAACCAGATAACTGATAGAATGATAGTTACTATTGTTACGCCGAGGCTGTTAAACAATGAGTAATAATCGAACCTTCTCGAACGCTTTTGTCTTGCTGTGTTATTGTTGCTATTTTTTGTGGTTTCGCAGAATGGGGAGTGGCCATTATGTCGAGGGACCGACCCTTTCCTGGAAGGATCGACATCGTTCTCGAACAATCGAAATGTGTGCGATATAAATAGGCCGGAGAGATGGGCGGACAGTCAGTCTGAGTCAGTCTGAGTGAGTGAGTCTCAGCGAGGCCCTGGAGGACTGACGTGGGGAGGGTCTCGCGTGAACAGTAGTTGCTCCCGAGTCAGTCTGGATTAAGCTATACGTGCGAACATTTCGGTGACTAAGTGGTGCAACTGTGGTGTGAATTAGTGTGTTGTGATACGTGTGACCAAGTTCGTGTATTCATCGTTATCGTGTTGAATAAACGTGTTATTTTGGTTAAACCGATGCCCATTATTTTATCCCGAACCCTCAGCTCGTAACACTATTAAGTTACAATACTTTTGTACATAGGTACATTCGGTACCGTGATTGCTGTATAAACCCTAATCTATTCTAATATTAAAAAGAATAAAGATTTGCATATATGTATGTTTGTAACGAATAAACTAAAATCTCAGTAGATTTTAGTATCGTAGTATCGTGAAATCGTACCAGTGTACGATTTCAAAAAAACTTACACCGTATGCTTTATTATCCCTGAGTATCATAGGCTACTTTTTACCCAACTGGGTAAAAAGAGAGTAATGTTTTTATTGAAAAATTACGCGTGTGAAGCTGCAGATTTGTCAGCTAAATAAACATACTTACGAATATGATAAAGGAAAATCAAAATAATGGAGAAGCTTGTTGTCATGTCATCCTGAAGGATACCTGTATATGCATCAAGTTGATGGACGCAGGGCAGTACATCGTAGGGTACGTTTTCATCGTGCGTGACCTATGAAGCGATTCTTTGTTATAGGCTTGTTCGATCTCCATGTTGTAAAAAACAGGCAAAACAGTTATTAATGGATAGATAGATAATATCTTTATTGGACACCGTTAAAGTCTAAATAAACAATTAAAACAAAAAGAGAATGTTTATATCATAGGTTTAGCGGGTGACATTATCACTAAAACTGATCTCATCCAGGCAACCTTTAACCTTACGATCACAATTTTGTAGTTAAAACTAGTATCTAGGTTCTACTTACCCGGAATAAAGGTAGAGCATTTAAATGACTGCACGTCAATGCAGAAAAGCATCTTATACAGGTAGCTATATAACTAAATATATAAGTAATATATTATAATTTACCTTTTGTATCACGCTTTTCAATATTTTTTTTATTATTATTTATATATTAATGTAGTTTTTTTTATTCCACTTGAGATAGAGCAAGACCCCACCACCCACCCCCACCTGATGTTAAGTGGTAACCATCGCCTATAGCAAAGTATTGCCTCGTAGTTCACGCTCCTTAGAAACGTGTCCTACGATGCACTGCCCTGCGTTAGGGGGTAGTTTGTTAAAGTCCACAAATCCGATTCGGTTCTAACGGAAGACCAGCGTGGGTTATTATACTCGTATTAAAAAAAACCAACCCACTTCTTCCTGAGCAGTCATTTTTGCAATTTGTGACAGTAGATTGTTTAGTTTTAAGCTATCTTTTGTATCTTTATTTATTTTTAGTGTATTTACTGTGAACAAATATATTTTTATTCTATTCTATTCATCACTCACCTCCAAAATAAAACCTAAACCTCTGCTTTTCCAAGCGTTAAGTGCTAAGCCGTTGGCAGGAGCGGGTTGCCTCAAAATATCTTCAGTTTCTTATTTGCATAAACTATGCTATAACGATGTCTTTTGGCTTCGACGGCGACGCAGCAAGCGGAACTAAAGAGGACGTATTTTTTCTAAACTTTCTCAAGTGACTATCCGAGAGGATTCAGAGGATTTTAAGGCTACAAGTTTCACTAGATCTCTACCTACAGGTAATGCCCATTATTTTAGTTAAGGATGGTTTGTTACGTTTTGTCAATTGTAAGAATTTATTGTGAATCAAAGACAAAACATCTGTTGATGAATTAGTATCCGATTATATATTTAATATGTGAAGAGAAAACTTTCTATCACTTTGTTACATGGACTTACTTCACGGAGGAGTGTGAGATTTAATGGCACAGTTAAATCTTATATGGAGAAGGGGAATTCTAATCTAATCTAAAGAGCCCGTTGAATCCCACTGCTGGGCAAAGGCCTCCCTTTCCATCTTCCATTCATCCCAGTCTAGGGCTTCTGTCAACCAGTTCGCACAATGATCGTCATATTCGTCCCGTCATCTCCGCCTGGGCCGGTCACACGGTCTCGCGCCTTGTGGGACCCACTGGTGGTTATCTTAGCCCACAAGCCATCGCGTATCCGACATACGTGTCCCGCCCAGTCCCACTTAAGTTTTACTGTATTTTGCGTGACATCGGCGATTTTTGTTTTAGAGCGCTTCATGGTATTTTTTATGCGATCTGTAAGTCTAACTCCCAATATTCCTACTACGCTCTATCGCCCTCTGGCAAACCCCGAGTTTGGAAGGGCAATTAACCCTTTGCACTCGGGACCTTTTTCGCGCGGCGCACCAGCAACTCGAAGCGTTTCGTAGCGTATTTGGTGAATTTCTTACCTCTAACTTAAAAAGATTACACACATAAAGTATCACATAAAACTTTTATATTTTAATATTAAATGTATCTTTACATATTTAAGATGATAATTTGTCAAACGGTTACTCTTTGTAATTTAGCATTGTATGGTATTTGAGATAAGAACTGGCGAGATGCGCCCGGCTTGTCGGGACAAGTGTCACAATAATACGTGGTTTGGTGTCTTTTGCCGGGCTTATTTCTTCGGGAGCAGACTTTGCAATCGCATCTAACTCCTGTTAGAATGCTATGCATCCTGCCATTTAGGCGGATGTTTTCGGATTTGGCGCTTGAAGTCGAGGCTCGGTCGCGCGGCTGGTGGAAATCTCCAGTCAATTGCTTGACTAATGTCTTCAAATATCGTAAGTGATTAAGCGGCCGTTCGCTTCTCTGTTCTTTAGTGGATCTTTCGCCTTCTGACACCTCTCACTTCGTCACTATCGTCACTACTGCTGTTATTCTCTGTATCTTGAAGCTCTCTGTGTAGAGCCGTAATTTCCTCGCCAAGCATCGTGAAATCGAAATCATCTTCACTTGAACTTAATTCAGGATTAGGTTCCATATTTTTAGGGATCAAAAACTTTAAATTCAGTAGTCTCTCTGCCACGACTGTCAGGTTCGAACGGTTGCGGTTGCGGTTCGTTTGTTTGGATGTTACTAATCCCAGATAAGAAAATCTTATCTCCATTTACGCTTCATAAAATTATATAGAAAAAGTGTAAGAACCCGCGTCGAAGAAAGTAAACGAAAACAGTTAGTCCCGCGAATCGAGTTACCGCAGCAAACCAAGTGGTGAGCGATAGTCACCTCTCGAGTTGCGGTAGCACATCCCATGGTGAGTGAGAGTCACCTCTCGAATGTTAAGGGTTAATATTTAAAAATCAATTAATTAATTAGGTATAAGGCTAATAAGATCAAATTTCGACCACTGTGCACTGACAACTAGTAAAAAATAAATATTTGAAATAGTATTAATAAACTCACTATTGCACACCAAATAAAAATACGGATATAAAGTAAATATACACGAATAGAAGAGTATAATGGGTGGTCTTCAAATTGCGATATTTTCCCGAGAACCTTCAGATGGAATATTAATATAATTGAAAATCATTCTTATAGATATTCAATTTATAAGAATTAGAATAAAAAATCTATTAATCTGCTTAAGATTTTTAAAATTCTAAAGCTCTCGTTATATCAGCTGTAATTCAGGAGCATTCGATTTGCCCGACTCGCCTAAACGTACTTTGACTACAACACAGAGTTGGCTGTGATCTAAATGCAATCCCCGGCTCTATATTAAACGAGCGAAGGTTTAAAATTATACGTATCGTTTCACAAATTATCAACATAACTTTGTTAATTAAAACCAAAACATTACAAATCGAATTCATTGAACAATATATATCATTTACCGATCTGCATAGCCATTAAAAACCCCATTATTACAGAGCGGTCAGAAACCTTTAAACGAAGCACTTGGTGCGTGACCACGCATAAATACCTATTGTTGTACCTACCCACCGATTGTGTACCTACTACCTAAAGGTGCCGTCATACGGGCAATTCTCTAAGCAGAAATAGATTCATAACAAAAACAAATCTAATTCCGATCGGATTTTGACTGTGGGCAGTTGACTGTTTTCATGCTCGCACGAAAGTCAGTCATCCAGTCTGTGGCGCGAAATTAATTTTTCTAGTGGCGGGAAGTCAACAAAAACAAAATAATATTTTCCGTTTATAGATGAAGAATTTTGTCAGAATTATGGATTGAATGATTTTTTTAACTATTCAACAAAAAATCACCATGTTTGAGTCCAAAAAATGAGCCTTTCCTCCTTCCCCAGGATATAATCTATCTCCTTGCCAAATTTCATTACGATCCGTTCCGCCGTTTAGTCGTGAAAAGGTAACAAACACTTACTTTGTTACTTTGGCATCTAAAATACTAGTGGTTCGCCCCGAACTAAGATCTCGCGAGTCTACCATAAAAACAAAAAAAAATATTATTCGTAATCTTTGACTATCAAAATAGTGCCCCGAAATAAAAACCAACTAACTTGATCTACAGTTTCATTAAAATTACAGGTAACGGGAGTTCATGTTAAATGGTTAAGCTTTTTTTAGGGTATAAATTGCAGTTATTCTAGATTTCAGACTTTTGCCTATATTTGTGATACACGCATACCAAATTACAGTACTGTGCGGTTACTGGTGTACCCTGTGAATTTTGTCAAAGTTTAGTTTTTATTATGGCTCAAAAACTTCAAAAACTTTACTAAAAGTAAAAACGGGATCGAAATGTACTAATAAAGACCTCATTTGACCTAATAGTCTCATTATAATTTTATTTACCCCTCTTGAGCCCCAATATCTCAACAATCCCCCAACATTTTTAGCTCATTGAGTCACACCAAAATTGTGTCATCACTACTATACTAAATTTATTATGATCGGATAAATGTTTCGAAAGTTATCCTAGGACAAATAAACATACATACATACATACATAAAACGCCAATTTGCCCAAGTTAATAATAATAATAAATAATGCTAGACAATTCACACAACGCCATCTAGCCCCAAACTAAGCAAAGGTTGTACTTTGGGAACCAGATAACTGATAGAATACTTTGTACTTTTTTTTTGTAAATACATACTTATAATATATAGAAAAATATCCAGACCCGAAACAAATATATGTAGATTATGCGAACATTTGTTCCGCAGCGGGATTCGAACCCGCTACCTCCTGCGTCTCAGCCGGCTGTTCGCCCACTGCGCCACGGAGGTCTCGCTTCGCTCGATCCCCCCCCCCCTTAAATTATAGAGTAGAGGGGGTGCCACATAATTCTAGATCCAGGGCTGGCCAGACTTATTGCATACCTACCATTAGCAGCGGGATCTCTTTCTTCAAGAGGCTTTCAAATGATTACTTGATGTGATCGTCAAAATCTCTTATTGTTGCTCAAAATAGAGCAATTTAAATCGCCCGTTTAAGAATACTTTAACGATTGGTTTCATTATGCAGTCGGGGACAAAATGCTTTTTTATTGTGCCGATCAAAGTAATGCTCTTTGATGCTTTCGAAATGTGAGAGGTAGGCAAATACTTGTGAATCGTGTTCAAACTGATTTGTTTATGGATGATGTTGGCCATTGCTATTTATAATTATGAATAGGCTTACTATTGAGTTTTTAAAAAAGTTCCTTGTGAAAAGGCTGCTTGGGGAATTACTACCACTATACCTATATCTGCCGCCAAGCAGCATTGCTATGTTTCAGTTTGAAGGGTATGGTTACTGGTGAAATAACAGGCACATGAGGTTTTACACCTGTATGCCCCAAGTTGCTGAGCAGTGCATCGTAGGACACATTTCTAACGTGCATGACCTACTAGGCTATTCTGTTATAGGCGATGGTTTTCACTTAACATCAGTTGGGCCATAAGCTTGTTCCATTTCCACAAAAAAAACTACTAAAATGTTTTATCTAAATATATATACTAAAATCCTTATAGTTGTAGAGTTGTTGAGACTACCTATCTTCTTTCTTTATCTTTACATAGTGTAAAATGAAGTCGCTTCCGCTGTCTGTTCGCTTACATCTTTTTAACTACTCAACGGATTTTAATGCAGTTTTCAGCGATTGATAGAGTGATTCAAGAGGAAGGTTTGTATGTATAATACATACATAACTCTGTTTGTTTGTTACCTTTACACGACTAAACGGCTAAACGGATTGTATTGAAATTTTGCACGGAGATAGATTATATCCTAGGAAAGAACATAAGCTACTTTTTAGCCAACTGCGCAAAATGAGGGTAGTGTTTTATTGAAAAGCCACCCGTGCGATGCCGCGGGCTGGTTAGCTAATACTCTATAATTCATACTTCTGTCCAACCGTCACTTGTCTAAGCATAATGCTCATTTATTAATAAAATTATGAGTTAATTTTTACAAAACTTTACCCTTTCTTTTTGCGACGGGGGTTAAAAACTGACATAGTTAAGAACCACCCCAGTTAAACTAACATTCTATTAAAAATCCATCCGTTTGGGAGCTACGATGCCACACGGCTAACAGCGCGTATTTAGTCCCCAAAGGATAAAACCCGGTTAACAAATCACTTCACCTCTACAAATAAGGCTAACTGTAACCTCATAGGTGTACCCTACATGTCAGCGATACTTTACAGGGTCATAGGGCTGTTTATCCCGTCCGGACCACTGGTCCAGAAGAGTAGTTACGTAATAAGTTTGCAGGTAGGTCGCTTCAAAGCGATAAGACCACCCATTATACTATTTGCTTATCTTCTATTTAGTCTGTAATTTTTTCCTGTCTGTAATTCGTCCATTCATTCAGTCATAAGGTGTTTAATCTTTAGCATAAAAGTTTGATAAAAATACAACATTTCAGAAATGCAGGTATAAAATAAGATGAACAATTACTTTGTTTTATAATATATACTCTGTGTAAACATGACTATGTATTGTAACTGAGGCAACCAGGTGCCCAATTACTTAACTTACTTACTTTAATTGCCCAAACTACTAGTTATATTATCAAATTTGGTGTAATTCGATATAAAACATACTGCCTACTCTTGCAATCGACATCCAAAAACAAAGGCCGATTTGATATCTTTTTCGGAAATGGCTGTGGGTTTTGGGTTAGAAAGGGACAACAAGAGATATCTTGAGACGTCACCAATACAGTATCTGTAGTTAGATGGCAAGCATTATGCAATAGCACAACATAAGTTTAATAAAGTGTTTGTTTTTACATGCCAAAATAAATTTCACATTTCTATGGTAAACATTTCACATTTCTATGGTAAACATTTCACAAATTTATTTATTATACTCATCAAAATAACCCCTTTCATTATTGTGCGTATAATATCAAACACATCATCTGAACTGAATCATCATACATCTGAACACTGATTAATAAGTACTATAGATTATAGCTGCTGTAGATGGGCATCATCAAAGAATTTATTATATACATAATTAGAATTCTAAATTGCTATGTATATAGGTAACAATTATAAACAAATTGAATTAGTTATTCATTGCTATTGAGGAATGTCAAAACTATTTTTTGACTAGATGAACAAATTAAATGTCAGATCATAGCTGATGTACAATACAACGGCAGACTCAGCATAACAACAGTTTTTTCCAAATTCTCCGGTCTATTTACGCCCCAGACATCCTTACTCGTGTAAGATCACAAGCATCCCCCCAGAGGAACTAGATTTATAGCGGTCAAACTTTCAGAACAGATGCTCGCGTGATGTTACATGTTCGGATAGTTGCTGAACGTGGCAGTGTTTTTGAGTAATTGCCTGAAGTAGGATCATCATCATCATATCAGCTCCAGGATGTCTACTGCTGGGCATAGGCCTCCCCATTAGATGGCCATGGGAGACCTAGACCTTGGTCTTGGTTGCTCGGCTCCCAGCAACCTTTATCAGATCGTCTTCCCATATAGTAAAAACAATTAAAATCCCGCTGCGTTGCCATTTGTTATTCATTAAAATCTATAAATATTAATTTGGATTAGAAAATTCTTTATTGCACTAAAAAAATAATGCATAGGCGAACTTAATGCTAATTAGCATTTTCTTCCAGCTAACCATTATGTAGTGTGGAGAAAGAGGTAGTGCCAGAAAATATAGAGGTATAACAACTTTACACTTTACAGATCGCTTTTAGCGATAAGACCGCCCATTGTACTTACCTTAATTTTTGTGTATTTTTATTGTATTTTAATTTTATTGGTGTGCAATAAAGAGTATTCTATTCTATTCTATTCTATTCTAACTTTAGGTTTCAAACAATAAACTTACAAAAATTAATAATAATAATAGAATAGAATAGAATATATTTATTTGACACACACAAAGATACAATAATAATTCACTTACATAAACGAAATACGTAAAATACCTACATAAAGTGCTTAGTTGGGTATCTAGATGAGAGATGAAGTGTTTAAAGAGTTTGGATTTGAAGACTCCCATAGAGGCTGCCATGCGGATTTCCACTGGAAGAGAGTTTCACAAGCGGATAGCCGTCACAGTGAAAAAGTTAGTGAAGAAAGAAGTTTTATACTCAGGCGTCTTGAGTAAAAGATGTTGAGAAGAACGAGAAGGACGATCAGGTGGAAAAAGAAGAGAAAAACATTATTTAAGATGTTGAGATGATGCATGGAGACAGAGGATTTTGAAGGATGTTACAAAGAAGACAGAGTATGTGATTATCCCGACGAAACTGGATATATGTAAAACAAAGTCGGGTTAGTTACACTATTAATTATGTCTCAAGAACGGCGGAACCGATTTTGATGATATTTAATTTGTTAGATTTGTCTCCGCCCCGAACAGCAGACAAACTATTAAAATATCGGAAAAATTCACGTACCAAAAAATTATTAAGAAAATACCTATTCTCATACATAGGCGCAGCTAATGATGGCCGATTGACGTACATTGGCAACCCGCGTCATATGTATGTCAAGGCGGTACTAAGTTCGGCAGGTCAGCTAGTTATTTATAAATTTATAATTAATAAAATATAATTATATAATTTAATTAAATTACGTAAAGCTAAAATAGTACAAAATAACAATTCAGATCTGAGTATCACTGTCGAAGCGAAGTCGGTAATTTCTTGGGTAATTCTTTGTTAATCAACTAATGAAGGAAAGGAAGGAAACATGGGGGAGATGCCCAGAAGTGGAAAATTATAAGTTAAAAAAACCCGACCACGTACGAGTCGAACTCGCGCACGAAGGGTTCCGTACCATTATCTATAATAAATTGTATGAGCGCTGATACAACTCAGAGAACTATCTTAATTGGCGTCAACTATGTATGGAGACACCCTTTAATTATCAACTTATTTTCATTTTTTTAATTTTTCCTTTATTTGTACCTTGATTTTTGACAAGTATTCTAGGTCAACGAGAACTACCTTAAAAGTTTCGACCCAAAACCTATAGGGTACTTTCGGTTGACCTAAAATTATCAACTTTGGTTAAAAGCAAGGTCTTACAGCACAAGTAAAGGGAAAAATCCGAAAAATAAATAATGTTGAAAATTAAGGTAAATTTTGGTACTTACAAGTTTTCGTTAAAATCTAAATTTGCCAATTTCTTTTTATCATGTTGATTCAGTGCCTTGATTTTTATACACCTAATAGGGACTATAGACTTTAGTATCTGGTATAAATTTCAACTTGCTAGGTCCACCCGTTCCTGAGAAAATCGGCGGTGACACACGGACAGACGGACAGACGGACCAGAGAGTGATCTTATAAGGGTTCCTTTTTTTACCCTTTGAGGTACGGCACCCTAAAAACAAGTAATGAATGAGAACACTTTATTGTTGCACCGCAAAAGAAATAAACATAAAACTAAAAATTCCCAAAGCAACAATGTACAATGGGTGGTCTTATCGCTTGGAAGCTATTTCTTCCAGACAACATTTGGAAGAAGATGATTTTTGTAGTAATGTGTGATTTAATCGTAAAACTATCCTTATTTGTAACTACAAGCAACTGCTTGTTCTACCTCAATCCTTGAAATATGCACCTCGCTGTCAACAACTAGGAAACTGCAAGATCTTAGACAAAGCTCAGTACTTGCACTAACTGCTGGCAACCGCACGTTTGCGGTCCATTTACTGTTCAACGGAGCTGGCACAAGGTTTATTTGTAGCTTAGAACTATCTCTGTTATATTTGGAATCATTATAATACGTGAATGGGAAACTTTGTACCCCTTTTTGAGGTTAATGATAGTTTAAGTTTATATGGAGAACTAGATGACCCGCCCGCGGCTTCGCACGCGTGGTTTCTCAATAAAAACATTACCCTCCGCGCTGTCGGGTAAAAAGCAGTCTGTCGCAATCCCGATCATAATTTATCTATATACTAAATTGCATCGAAATCGGTCCAGCCGTGTAGTCGTGAAAACGTAAGAAACATTACTTTCGAATTTATAATAGGTATTAGTATGTATGGATGAGTGCAGCTAAAAAAACACGAATTATGATTTCGAGGTCGGGTCGGGATGTGAACCCAACTCGGGTTCACATCCCGACCAAAACGAATGAATTTGCTACTCAAAAAATGTATGTATTCAAAACCGTAAAGGAAAACATCATGAGGAAATTTTGCTAAGAAAACTTTCGTGATTGATTTCAATCGTTATTGTGTGCGAGGCGAGACGTTATTCGGAGCGGATCGCACTCACCCAGATGAAGGTTCACGAATTGAACCGAATCATTTTCGGTCAAAACACCGATAAAACGGTACGTTATAAATCCCGTATTTATAATAATGAGTATGGAGGAACCTGAGCATGTGTCTCTTTGATTAGTATTCCAATAGTAGCAAAGTGCTATGGAGAGCTATGCTATGCTATTCTGTGCTATGGAGAAGGTTGGTGTTTCTCTACAAAATCGAATCAGAAATGAGGAGATTCGTAGATGAACCAAAGTCACCGACACAAAACAAAGGATTAGCAAGCTGAAGTTGCAGTGGGCAGGGCACATAGCTCGAAGAACATACGGCCGTTGGTAAATCCAAATCGGTTGATAAATGACGGAGTTCTGAGGTAAAAAACATCCGTTTTTTAAAGTCGGTTAAAATGTGAAAGCCATACTCAGCAAAAGGATAGATTAGAATGGAATAGAAAAATGCTTTATTGTCAACCAGGAATACTTAAAAAACCTTCATCATCATTCTCAGCCCGTGTCGACCCACTGCTGGGCATAGGCCTCTCCTTGTTTCTGCCACTCTTCCCGATCCTGTGCCAGTCTGAACCACGTACAACCCTGGATCCTATGGACCCATCTCGCTGGTGGACGTCCCCTATTTCGATGGCCAGTTCTCGGCCTCCACTCTGTTAGTGCCTTAGTCCACCTGTCGTCACTACGTCTGGCCAAGTGTCCTGCCCAACTCCACTTGAGCCCCAATATTCGCTTGCTGACATCTTGTACTTTAGTCTGCTTGCGAATTTCGGTATTGGGAACTCGATCTAAGAGTGTGATGCCGAGCATGGCGCGCTCCATGGCTCTCTGTGCTATACTTATTTTGTTCACAGCCTCCTTCGTGAGCCTCCATGTCTCGGCACCATAAGTCATAGTTGGCAGGACACATTGGTTATAGAGACGTGTTTTAAGACATTGTGGAATATGCGTGGATTTTAGTTTATCATCTAGTTTGCCGAAAGCTGCCCATCCAAGTGGAACACGCCTGGTGACTTCCTTTATTTGATACTCTTTGCCAAAAGATAAAACATGGCCAAGATAAACGTACGAGTCGACTAGTTCTAGTTTCTCGCTTCCAACAACGACGTTTGGGACCAAACCTCCAGAAATACTCGACATAACATTAAACTTACTTAAAAGAATGTACTCGGGAATACAAAAACAATATTTTTTAGGTTATTAACAAGATACTCGTAATGCCTACTACCTTTCCCAGCTGTAACTATAACATAACCTATTTCTTCTCTTATCTTTAAGTTCCGCCATATTTTCCAAAGTCGCCGTATTTTAACTAAATTAAGGCATAAAATAATTAAACTAACTTTTAACTTAAAACTTTCCAAACAAGGCGTCCGAGACAAAAAGTCTTTAATATCTAATATATCATTTTCAAGGTTTTATTTAAGTTTAATTTAACTTTAAAACATAACCCGTTAAGATAACTTAAGATTTAGATACGGTTAAGTGAGGCTAAGTTAGAGTTAAGTGCTAAGTTAAGGGAGTCCAGCGCCGTAAATCGAATATTCTGTCCCAAGTAGTTTGGAGTTTGAGTCAGCTTGGCTTGATAATTTGAAATGTTTTTGCTGTGAAATATCACTTACAAGGGAAGTTACTTTGTACGTAATGGTTTAGTCTAGACGACTTCTTAAACACAGTCAAGAAACTTAGAAAGATAGATAGACAATGTCTACTTTGCACACCAATAAAAAGGGTTTGTATTGGAGGTTGTATTTCATTTTAGCATATTATGAAAATGAGCCTCACACTATTTTCAAATTTATTTACAGCCCTAGTTCCAAAAATTGCATTTACGGAGCCATTATCGAGTTTACAATGACCTATTTTCAGAGCATTAGTGATGAAATATGATTAAATTAGTTTTGACCATAAGTGACCTCTACGGCTTCATTATTTATTTCATTGAGCAGTTTCAGTATAAGGCATAAAGGGGGAGAAGAGAATATGCGACATGTTCGGCGTAGAAGACTGAAAATAAAATAAAACTAATATTTAACCAAAAGAAAATAGAAAAACTATGAAAATGGAAGACATTTTCAACCTATCTTCTGATAGATATCTAACGCTCTATCTAAGCAAAAGTCCTTTGACAGACGCCAACTGAAATAAAAACTTGTAGAAGGATGATGTAGTTAAAATAATCTCAAGGTAGCTGTAGCGGACGCCGAGCTATAGATTAAGTTAGGAAAATTGTTATGTTTAATTGCCTTGTATAGTATAGAGATTAGAGGCGAACGACAGGGTTGCTGCCGCCGAACTGGGCGCGGCAGCTGGGTTTTTTTTTTTCGAATGGACTAATCTCGCTGTTGGCCTCTGAGGCCGTGACAGCTTAACCGAACTTTTGGCGAGCGCAGATGGCGCTCAGCCCAGTAAGTTTTTTAGGCAACTAGCGCAAGGGCACCACTTAGGTACGAACCTCGGCTTGGGCTGTTGCCGGGATGGGGATAGGAGAGAAACGCCCGGGTACATGTTTGTACCTCGTATAGGCGGCGACTGAAGGGATTCGTCGACCTCGCCGGCGAGATCGGTGTTTCTGTGAAGTGTTTGCTCTGTCTGATGTAGATGACTCACCTTCCGCATTAGCGGAGGTGATTTCGTCATCCGGGTCTCCGAGAACGTGTCTCGGACGACGGAGGATTTTGTTGGCGGGCGGATCCAACGGGTAGACCGGAATGGTGTGCACCAAAGGGTTCGGATGATTAGAGGCATGTTCATAAAACCGCTTGGAAGCGAGCTTCATGAACCTGGCTATTGATTCTAATTTCATATCGCGATGTAGATCGTTATTGCGAAAATACCATGGCGAGCCTGAGGCTTTTCGCAAGAAGCGGTTTTGGATGACCTGAATGGCACCAACTTTAGGAGAGTGGGCAAATACTACAGAGGAGTATGTCATGATGGGGCGAATGCACGCTTTGTAAAGGGTCACCTTATTTTTAAGGGACATTTTACTTTTCGCGCCTAGTAGTGAGGACAATCGTCCTAGGGTGAACTTTGCCTGATTGCACCTCTTAGTGATGTGCAACCTAAAGGAGAGACGCCTATCGAGGATGACACCCAAGTATTTGGCTGATGGGGCCCAGCGAATGGGCTTGCCAAATAAGGAGATCGGTTTGGGAGTGAGGTTTCTCCGTGAGAAGTACACTGCTGTGCTCTTCGACGGGTTTACCTCAATCCGCCACTTGCGGAACCAAGTGGCTAATGAATGAAGGGCAGCCTGCAGCCTTATACCCACCCGATCAGGATTCCGATTGGATGTGTACAAGGCCGTGTCGTCTGCGTATAGGGCTATTTCCACTTGAGGAGTGCGGGGGATATCGCTGGTGTACAGCGTGAACAGGAGGGGGCCGAGAACGGAGCCTTGAGGGACTCCCGCTCTGACTGGTCTAGGACTAGAGAGAGTGCCTTCCACGGTGTAGCGAAAGCTGCGCCCTTGCAGGTAGTCTCGTAAGATGAGCACGAGTCTATCTGGGACTCCGAATTTAGAAAGCTTGTAGATCAAGCCATTGTGCCAGACTTTGACGAAAGCTTTCGCTACATCGAGGAAGACGGCACCAGTATCTGCAGGCCAGGTACTTTGCCAATTGGAGAGGACATGCTCCGTTATGCGGAGCACCTGTTGTGGGCATGAGTGTTGGGCACGGAAGCCAAACTGCTCATCGGGAAGGAGTTTGAACTCATTGACATGAGCCCAGAGACGCTTCATTAGAAGACGCTCATATATCTTACCTAGACTATTGAGTAGACTAATGGGACGATAGCTAGTTGGGTCGTTTGCCTGTTTACTGGGTTTTCGGATGCCAATAACGTTGGCTTCCTTCCAAGCATCAGGGAAGGTGCAAGTTTCCATGGCCGCATTGAAGATGCAGACTAGGATATGGATAAGGGGTACAGAGAACTGCTTGAGTACTCTGTTGGAAATGCCGTCAGGGCCGGAGGCTTTCTTTGGGTGCAGGGCCTTGATAGTGTCAAAGACTTCGGAGGGCTCAATCGGATCAAGTGGGGAAGTAGGGGGTCGGGAGGCTAAGCGGTCAACCTCGCTGTTCACCGTATGGAGGTGAACAGGGTCGACGGGTTCGAGACTGCGCGGCAGCCGGGCACCGCCGTTTTGTATATTTATAGTGTGCGAGCGAGAGGGCGCAACCCGTCCCTCTCCCACACTTATTGGATCGGCAGTATAATATTTATAGTGTGCAAGCGAGAGGGCGCGACCCGTCCCTCTCCCACACTATCGGATCAGCAATATTATAATGCAGATACCGGCCTATAAAGGCAGCGGCGCCCACCCTCAAAATTATTCAGCATTAAGACTTCGTCTAGAACAGTTCTAAGAAATAAATATTAATTAACAGTGATCGAGGGTTTACTTTCAACAACATACAGTCCACAACAGTAGCTTTGGCAAACTCAATAAAAATAATAGGTACTGACTGACATTATTAAATTAATCAATATAAATAATTAGCAAGAGATAGAAAAAGGATTGTGTGGTTTTATAAAATCATGGTAAAAGTGAAACTTTGTTTCACATTATAGACATGTAACTAAAAATTTTCGTTGGCACAAATGAGTAATAGTCTATACACTACACAGTCAGCTGATGCGAACTATAGGCGCCGCCATATTGGCCTCGGCTGCTCTGACGAGCTACTTTCACTTTATCCGTACTCCGCGGCCGACCGTCACGCGACATGCAACACACAGACGAAAAAGTTTGAGACGATGTAATAAAAGTTTTACTTTAAAATACAATAAATATTTACATGACTAAATTACAGAAACAACAGTTGAATCATCTAAAGACCGTTGCTAACGATCAATATATAGATCAACTGCTCCAGATCACCACCAGGCGGAAGTATCCCCAAGTGGGGCAATGCAGACAGCATTGCCCCACTGAATTGCAATGCGTATGGGTTGACATCCTCACACTCCTCCGTGCGCGCAATAACCTTAAAATGTATTAAGTTTTCTCATCACGTTATAATAAAGAGTAGGTATATCTATCAATTTTAACCTTCATTATATAATTACTAGTTGACCCGGCGAACTTCTGCCTTGTCATGCATATGACGCTGGCTGCCAATGTACGTCACCGGCAGAATTGTCAATCAGCCGGTAGAATTCATAATTTCTTTTTGCGTGAATTTTTCTGATATTTTAATAGTTATTCTGCTATTCGGGGCAAAGACAAATCAAACATCATCAAAATCGGTGCAGCCGTTCTTGAGTTATAAATGGTGTAACTAACCCGACTTTGTTATATACATATAGATAACGTGTAAAAAGCTAGATATATCTAGCTGTTTACACGCTACACAAATAAGCTAACGGAAACAGAATAGTAGAAACTTTAATGTGCAGACAATTTATCTCTGAACTAACGGGAGGTAATGTGGGTGTCCGTCACAAAGAATAACTTCCTGTTTGTTTGATGGACCCAGAAATTTGACCTATATTCGTTTACAATTTTCACGTAAATTCAAGTCTAAATTCCGTCCCACGTTCAGGTTGTTTATTCAGCATACGTCCGGTCAGGCCACAGAGCCTCATCGCGAACGTAATAAATTAAAAACACTGGTAGATCAGGAGATAAGTCGTAAATTACCTTATCTCGTCGGATACCAGTTTGTAAACTTCAAGAGGCACCAATATCTTTTAACAACACAGTAATGCGAGTCTGATGATGGCAGAAATCTGTATTTGTTAATTGGTAAATATTTTCTACTTTTATTAGTACCCTAAGCACACTAAAGTATACAGTGCTCTGATTTAGATTGTCTGGTTGTCTGTACATAATTACTGAATAACACGAGTATTTATTGCTTATGTATCAAGAGTCCACAGCCGTGGTCGCGCTACACAGCCAAAACATCGGGATAACAAATAAAAAAGGTAGATATGCGATAAATACCTGTTTTAATCAGTAGTTACGTTATTCATAATTAATTACGTAATTATTTGCAAGTATATATATTTAGTTTATTAGTAAGTATGGGTAGTTTATGTAGGTTTATGAACATACTCATAGATACACCGCCGTCTTTTAGATCTTGTTTTATCCTGTCCATCCAAAGGTTGTCTGGAAGAGATCGCTTTTAGCGATAAGACCGCCAATTCTACTTATCTTAATTTTTGTGTATTTTTATTGTATTTTTAATTTTGTTGGTGTGCAATAAAGAGTATTCTATTCTATTCTATTACGTTTCAACACTATAGAGAGCTTATGGTGTGCTTGAAAGTGGCTGACCACAGAATTCATAATATCTATCACGAATTTAGAAAAAGGAAAGCCATCAAAGTCTATGTTCGTCTAAGACATAAAAAATTTCGACATCAGATAATATTTAGAGGTAGAAAAACATTTTAATTGTTTGTAACAGGCGTTTAGTATCCTCTTTCACACGCCTAGTGCTGGTATGAGATGCGGTGTGGTTTGCTTACAACGACCTCCTGATGTATCCGGATTACGGCCTGTAAGTTACAACTGTGAACTAACTTTTACCCGCGGCTATACCCAACTGGGATGAATTAAATGTTATTGTTTAACTTTTCCTTTTATTTTATTAGGATATACTAGTATTATTTGTACGTACAATAATACTGGATATTAAAAGGCTTACCGGAAACCTGCCCTATTTTCTAAATAAACTGAATTTGAATCGACATTAAATACTAGCTCTACACTATGCTCTTGTTGATGCTACTCGCATTGCCACGATGTTGTCGCCATTAATGCCGTAGGTGGCCAAGCACATCCCTCCTAGGGGTAAAAAGGACCCCGCTCAGTGTCACCGCTGCCAAGCCTTCCGGCATAGCAGCCATAATTGCCACCGACCACTCGCCTGTGTACGGTGCGGAGGACCGCACTTCGCGGGCGACTGCCCCCGACCGCGCGAAATGCCCCCAACGTGCATAAACTGCGAGGGGACACACACCGCCAATAACAAGACGTGCCCGGTCTACAAAAAGGAGGTGAGAAACAAGAGGGCGGGCACCACGGCCCATACCACCGCATCCGCGGCCCCCCATCGAGGAGGTAGAAGGGAGCGCTCAGCGAACAGCGGAGCTCAAAACCCCGTACTCCCCCAGACCCAGACCCAGACTCGGCCCCCGCTCCCACACACACCCCTCCACCATACGGTGAAGGAGACTGCGGGCCAGTCGCTGATGGCCCCAGCAAACAACCCGTAGACAGGGAAGGCCACAAAGAAGAGGAGGAGGAAGATCAAGCGGGTGAGAGTGACTGAGGACCCCTCATCCTCAGACTCAGACGCTCCCCCATCGGGCCTCCCGCAGCCCCCTCGGACCGCTCAGCCAGCGGTGATCGGGAAACCGACTCCCAGGCCAGGAGCCCCCCTGACCCCCGCCCCCCAGGAACAGGAACACCACCCACTGAGCCAGCACTCCAACCCGCAACCACCACCACATCAACCCAAGCGCAGGGCGGAGAAACCGCACAGACCTGCACCCCTACCGCCCAAGACCACTCACCGCTACGACAGCGACCGGCTGGAGCTGCTGGACACGGCCCTACAAATATTACAGGAGGTTCTCCAAACCCTACGTACGGGGGAGACCCGATTCCAATAGTGCTCAGCGGGATCGGGAAACTCTTCAAGGTAGGGAGTTGAGAATCCTGTTCTGGAACGCTCGGGGTCTCATCAGTAAGAACAAAGGGAACAAAACCTTACTACTGAGGCCCCTACTGAAAGAGTAGAACATTGACCTGGTTCTCATCAGCGAGACCCTCCTCAAGCCATCAGACAAGCCTAAGTTCCCGGGCTACCATATCTACCGAAGGGATGACCAGAACGCGGAAGGAAGATGCATCAGGGGCCTGCTCGTCCTGGTGAGGAGACGCCTGGTACACCAACCGCTCCCAGAGCTGCAACTGAGGTCCATGAAGGCACTGGGGGTTGAGATCTGCATAGACGGAACACCCATCCAAGTCCGCTCCATCTACCACCCCTCAGGAACGCCCCTAGCAGATATGGACCTCCAAAAGCTGCTGCCAACCGCACCGGGACGCCCAATCATAGCAGCCGGGGACTGGAACTGCAAGCACACTGGAACTCGAGCACCAGAAACAGAGACGGGGGTATTCTCCAGCAATACACGGCTACGAGGTCGCAGGCACTGATACGCCTACCCACTATCCAGATATAGCCAACCAATTTCTAGACGTCATCGACCTCGCAGTCCACGCACAGCTGCCTCAACACCCAAAGCTGGAGGTACTCCTGGACGAACTGCAGTCGGACCACCAACCAATCCTGATGGTTGTGGAAACCAGCCCGGCCGCCCTAAAACCCCCTCCACCAAGACCTGGAATCGACTGGGCCTTGTTCTCAGAAGCCCTACACACCGCAACTCCCACAAGGCCAGTGAAAAACCCCGCAGACGTGGACAAACTAGCCGGGGAGATCACGAGCGCAATCCAAAGGGCACTTTCCGAAGCCTCACTACCACCACGTCAAAACAGACTCACCAAAACACCGGCAAACCTGACCAGACTTCTCTCAGAGAAACGTAGGCTGAGGAAAGAGTGGCAGAGAACAAGGGACCCACGTCTGAAAACCAAACTGAACGCCCTCTGCGACGAGGTGAAGGCAGAGCTGCAAGAAGACAAAGCCAAGAAATGGGAGAGAAGGATAGATGACGCCACAGATGATAGGGCATCACTCCACAAACTCTGTCGACAGCTGAGGAACACACCAACCCCGATTCGACCTCTCAGACACCAAGATGGTAACCCCAGATACCGAGCTGAAGACAGAGCGGAAATCTTCGCAGATAGCCTTGAGGCACAGTTCAAAAACAATCCAGACAAAGACCCGGCACACACAATAGAAGTGGAAGCCTTTGTCGAAAACTACCTCAAGGCCGATACCCAGGAGGCAGACACCGCAGAAGGTATTTTCTTCTCTCCCGGGCAAGTCCAACGGGCCATACGTCGGACAAAGCCAAGGAAGGCACCCGGCGAAGACAATATAACGAACGCTGCCATCCATCACTTCCCCCCCAAAACGATCGCCTCCGTGACCCGGCTCTTCAACGGGATCATGCGAAGCGGTCACTTCCCCTCTCCCTGGAAAAACGGCCGGGTTATCATGATACGGAAACCCGGCATTTACATCCTGCTCCCAGAGAGCTACTGTCCAATCACCCTTCTTCCTAGCCTATCGAAACTGTTTGAAAAGCTCCTCCTCACCCACATTAATCCCTATATCCCCCCGCGTCCAGAACAATACGGATTTCGGTCTGAACACAGCACGACACTTCAACTGACTAGGGTACTGCATCACCTCACCACCGCCTACAACAGGCGCGAACACTCCGTCGCAGTATTCCTGAATATGGAAAAAGCGTTCGACCGAGTCTGGCACGCGGGACTCCTCTACAAGATGGCTACCTCACCAATACCGCAGAAGGTGGTGAAGGTAATAGCGTCGTTTCTACAAGGCCGCAGCTTCTCAGTGCGCGTGGAGCAAGCGCTCTCCTCCAGACGACCCATCGAGGCGGGAGTACCGCAAGGCAGCTGCCTCTCCCCTGTGTGTTACTCACGATACACCGATGACATTCCCATCACCGAAGATGCTCTGTTGGCCCTTTACGCGGACGACGCAGCATACATCACCAAGTCGATGAACCTTAACCACGCCGCCACCAAAATGCAAAGGGTCCTAACAGAGCTCCCCGCCTGGCTTACTAAATAATGGAGACTAAGTGTCAACGTGAGTAAAACACAGGCGGTGGCATTCTCGAAGAGGCTCACCCTGCCGCCGAAGCTCACTCTGGAGGAACAACCCGTGGCCTGGTCGCACACGACGAAATACCTGGGAGTAACTCTAGACCGCAACCTCACGAGGAGAAAGCACGCAAGGGACGTCCGCGGTCTAGCGAGCGTAACCCGAGCGCTACTCAAGCCCGTCCTGCAGTCCAACATTCCGCTCCGAATGAAGGTTGGATTGTATAAGACGTACGTCCACCCGCGTCTCACATACGCGGCCCCCGCGTGGTATGCTTTGCTAGCCAAAGGCCACAGAAAGATACTGCGAAGTCAGCAAAGCCTATGCCTCCGGACGATCGTTAACGCGCCACGGTACGTTCGAAACGCCACCATACAGCGGGACCTGAAAATTGAAAGTCTGGATCAATTTATAGGCCGCTTAGCGACCAGGATGTTTGAGCGCCTAGATAACTCCACTTACTCTCATCTGCGAAAACTGGCCCCTCTCGCAGAAAGACCACCGAAGAGTAAGCCGTACCCGCGGAAACTGGCCACAGACTCTGACGACGACCAGGCGTCGTCAGATCGGGGTATCCCTCCCTCATCCCTTCCCCCTACCCATCTTCCTTTGAAGGTACCTGCGCGGCGACTGTCCGAAGATCCTCCCTGCGGAGTGAGCATCGGGCGGCCAGTAACGCGTGAGTAGCAAACCTGAGGCTCCGCGAGCTGACCCGATGACCCCCCCCGTTGAAACGGGGGGCGGTAAGAACTCCGCAGGAAAGGGCCAAAAAGCTCGGCACTGCATCCCCCACACCGGCTTCGCCGGTGTGTGAGAAGAAGACACGTCACATCCCTCCTCACGCGATTATTGGCTCCATAGGTAGATATAGGTACCTACTAGGTTTCAATAGGTAGGTAGGTGTACTAGCACAAAGAAGTAATATACTTACTACGGTATTAGGTTCCTACTTACTCGTCACTTTCATGACTAGAATGTACCTCTTGTTGTTTTCCTGTTTTGTTTATTAAATAAATAAAAATAAAATAAAACTCTCTATACTTAGATACCTACCTACCTACGAGACAAACTGTTAACAACCAATATCAACTTTAAAAAAGACATAAGTAGTTAGCAGTGTCGGATTTGCCCTAAGGCCCAGTAGGCCCGGGACTAGGGCGGCTAGATATTAGGGGCGGCCAATCGTGACAAAAAATTCATTGATTGACAAGAAATTACTCAAAGTACCTGAATACTGTAAAGGCTCGCGCACATTATGGTAGGCCGCACTGCACCGCATCGTATAACAATAATCTCCCTAAGTCACTTTCGTACATCCCGGGTCGAAAATAAAACTTCCTTTTGTCTTAAAATTTAAGTCAAAATTATGTCGATTTTATTTAGCCAAATTAAGACAGAATTAAGTCAAAATTTGCCTTTTTCCTTTACAAGTATAAAATTTCCATAACATTTTACTTGATTTTGACATTGGCTTAGGATCGATTTAAGGCCAAAAAGTCATATTCAAGTCTAAACTTGGCTTGGTTTTGTCTTAATTTAAGTCAAAAAAAGATAAATGTAAGACAAAATAAAATCAATTATATCTCATCTTGTCTGAGAATAAACCTGTAGTTATATAAATAAGACCTAAAACTATATACATATAAATTTAGTTAACTATATAGTTAACTAAATTTTTAATTCGATTTCGATAAAAGTTGTCAATAAAGTAAATTCATTATGTAGTCTATACGATGGGTGCTCAGAGGGGCGGCTGGTTCTTACAACATGGCCGGGGGCCTAGGGCGGCCAAGACTGCAAGTCCACCACTGGTAGTTTGGTACCTACTTATGTCTGGTAATACGAAACCCAAAATTAGACGATTCTTAAATAACTTATATTTTAACTTGTAAATTAATTCTATAAATTTTAACGTGGTCTCATTTAACCATTCATCCGTCGTAGCAAGTTGAATAATTTTTCCAAATCCCAAAACGTACGTCCTTCCTCTCTGATCGCTCAAAGCGGAATGAGGCAGGCACGCGTAGCGTGTAGCCAGACTAATCGCCGGCCCTTTGATTCGTGCAACAAAACCGACAAAATGTGGAGCGGTAGGGCATGAGTATGAGAAGTAACGTGACCACATTACGTCCCTACCCATTTTCCTCGCGCCAAGGTGGGTAATGTGGCTGCGGGGTAACGCTGTGACTATTTTGTACGCCATGCCTGTCGTAGAAACTCTTAGTTAATCTCTGACCCTATCTACTCATACTACTAGCTACTCATAAATGTAATGAGGTCTTTGAATGGCATGTACTTTGCTAAATTGCCAGTAGGCTTGTCGGGCTAATGATGTAAACTAAGCCTTAGAAATTAACTTGTTAAACGAAATTGGTATTTTTACAAGTTTCTACGCGTCTACTAAATTATTTAGTTATCGTTGAGACATAAGATTATTATTTAGTGACAGTAGGCAGGCACATAGCTTGAAGAACAGTTCTTCAAGCTATGTGCCTGCCGTCAGTTACTGACGGCCGTTGGGGCCGAAAGTTTGTCGAGTGGAGACCACGCACTGGAAAGCGCAGCGTAGGACGGCCTGCCACTAGATGGAAATAAGACTTGCTGGAGCCGTTGGGTGCAAGCTGCACACGATCGGTCGCTCTGAAAATCTATAGGAGAGGCCTGCAGTGGACGTCCTTTGATGATGACGATGTTACAAAATGTTTTTTTTTAATAGTGAAGAAGCTGTGATAATTTTTCTTTGAAGGTGGCGCGGCTACAATTTCACCTTTACCAATTACTTATAGCAACGAATAAACTTTTCACGGTAATGCTTCTAAGAAATCGGTTTAAAACTGTCAAGCGGTCTCAGGTGTCCACGCTACCCTTATATTTTACCCTTAAAATGGGGAGTTTTATTATCGAACACTTAACCCACCCAAGTGCCTCAGCTTGATTGATTGATAGGCGGGCTCTCTTATTTCGTCTATTTTGGTGGTATTGTGGAATGGGTCAAAAAAAAATAAGGCTACCAGAAACTTGAATACATAAAAGTCTCTAGCTAGAACATTCGTTGATAAAAGTTTGGTAAAAAACACCTAAATTTTACCATTAAAAACTAAAAAGGCTGAAACAAAAGAGTCGTTTATGAGATTGGTGCGTCAGCGCTTTCTTGAGAAGTTGAAGACAATTTGGCCACCGATACCATCATGGGTTTGACTTAGGTTTGCAATGTAATGTCTATTTAATATTTTTTTTACTTATTGCTTTTGTGTTTATATTTTTACTAGCTGACCCCGCGAACTTCGTACCGCCTTATAATCAATAAATTTTGTGTTGCTAAGCGGAGTTAAATTCATTTATTTTTTCAATGTGCTTTTCTGTGCATGTACCCACTATAATCAACTACCTCTATATTCAAAGCAGAAAATTATTAAAGTACTAAAATCGCTATTAAAACAGGGGTTGGTGGTAGAAGGGTGAAAATTTAGGGTTGTATGTATTTTTGAATGCTGTATCATAAAAAAAAATGTTGTCAAAATAACAAAAAAAAAATTTAGGGGTGGACCACCCTTAACATTTAGAGATATGAAAAATAGATATTGACCGATTCTCAGACCTACTGAATATGCATATAAAATTTGGTAAAAATCGGTAAAGCCGTGTCGGAGGAGTACGGTAACTAACATTGTGACATGGAAATTTTATATATTAGATAATTATTATGTTAGGCATTTTTATTATGTTCCTATTTAGTCATTTAGGGTCTGTATTTATTATTCATATAGCATATAATGTTGAAATACGTTTTTTTCCTGTGTCACGCCTTACCTTCTTTTAGCACGACCAGGATGACTGGTAGATAATGCTATTAGCATTAAGTATTCCTAGCACTATCCTATTTTGTGTGAAAGTATTAAATAAATAAATAAATAAATACATTTTGGGGAGAATTAATCGCTAGGAAAGATAGGTATACCTACTTATACTTACCTAAGTATTAAATGTAATACTGAAAAAGTAAAAAAAAACTAGATTTGGATAGACTGTTTTTTTTCTTACTCAATACTTAATCATGAATTGCGTTCCACAACAAGAGGTGGTAATTAGATAGGTATATGATCTTTATAGAACCTTTAGGGCCCAGCAAAAACTCAAAGATTTGCTGGAAAAAATCTCTTCTTAGGATTAAGCTCGCCTTTGTATATCCTCTATTTCTGTTCTTTTGAAATATAATTTGTTGTGTACAACAAAATATAAAGAAGAACAATAATAAGAAGAGAGAACTAAATGTGCTTAATGTGTAATGTAAGATATAGAAAATTATCTACTTATATCTTTTTGGAAGAAATTACTTCTAATGAATACTACCTTTGTATAAAGAGGGCTTTATAATACTGAAATAATGATGCGTTTTATATTTACTTTAACAAGAAATGAATTTAAAAATTGAAAAACATCTACGTAATACCTAGTATGTTGATAGTAGCCTATGTCACCCGCACCATAAAAACGAACCGATTGACACCTCATTTATCAAAATCGGATGAGTAGTCTGCTATAACCATAACTCTTCCTTTTGGCTTTGCCGTAGTCGGGTAAAAAGGGTAAGTAGGGTGATAAATTTCGTTTCGATCAGATTTCCAAATTATAAAAAGCACGAAATCCTACTCTTGTAGCGGAGTTTTATGAATTTCAAAGTGCAATACCTAATTTCAAGCAATTAAAAAGTTTGAATACGAACTTTATATCGAAAAAGTTCAACTTAAATCAAAGTGGTATTGAGTCGATATTTAGTTCTCGAAGATTATTGTCCACAAACTTTTGCCAGTTTTCAATAATATCAGCATCCATGCTAATAATATACATTCAAAAGAATCTCTCATCTGTTACGTTTTCACGACCAAACGGCTGGACTGATTTCGATGAAAAATGGTAAATAGGTAAACAGATAGATAGATAGATATACTTACTCATCATTGCACACCAAACAAAATTCATATCAAACTATTTATACCTACTAATAAACGAAATATATAAAAATGTAAAAAAAACATGTATATATAAAACACACAGGAGATGAACATATCGATAAACTAGCAGTGCGTATACAAAGAAAATAAATGGCTGCGTGCCTTAGCTTTAAAGTAGGAAAAGATTTAGATGATCTGATACAGACAGGTAAGACGTTCCACAGCCTATAATAGATAGGTTATGATCTGGATTGAAACATGCTTCTTTTATTGATATACTATGTGTGCGAAGCAGCCGGTTTAAGCTTGTATTATAATATATTTATTATTAAAATCCACAACTCTTCTGGTTTATGAATTTATTCTCAAGAGAAAGTTAAAGAGAGAGAGTTACTATCTTTCTCTGTAATTTTATAATATTATAAAGTTATATATATTATATTATTATTATTCCATATAATTTATTTAATATAATTATAAATTTACAACATACTTTAGGTATAGGATATATTAGTTTTGGGTATATATATTTATTTATGTTTTTTTAAATGTATTTTCTTGTTTGCAATAAAGAATAAGATAAAATGTACATTTCATTTGAATATCACATGAGAAACAATAGCTTTAAACTTTCGTTGAATAACCAGTGAGCTCGCAGAATGTTCCAGTTAAAATTATATAGTATTTTTTTTTGATACCTCCTTGAGATGGAGCAAGTATATGGCTCACCTGATGTTAAGTGGTAACCATCGCCTATAAGTATTGCCTTACGCACCCTACGATGCACTGCCCTGCATCCATCATCTTGAGGCAGGTGTAAAGCCGTGCTTGTATTATCTCCGGCAAACCCTTCACCGAAACACAGCAGTGCTGCTTGGCGGCAGACATAACTATGGTGGTTACCCGGGCGAGCCCTCTCACAAAAAACTCACTTAACTAAATAAACTTGTTTTTAGACTACCTTCTCTTTATTGTATTCTATTCATTTATTTCAGATAATATCCTTAATCACAATAATAATTGTAATCAAACTAAATTCAATTAATATTATCATATGTAAATTAGAATTAAAATAAACAAACAAATTACAACCATATTACGTTAACATATAAATTAAAAGATATAAATTAAATGAGATTTGACAAATAAATTAAAATTAAAAGTATGTATCGGTGTACGCACATGCTGGAGCAACATAACGGACGAAGTGTGTCCATATACATACAAATATAGTGTATAAATACACCGCCCTGCCACAGTTTGCAGGATGGAATTGAGGCTGGTTCTTTATGAAAGTTAGGAGTAATTTTACTCACGTACCATCATGTGGGATGTCTTTGATAGGCCTTCCAAAAACTTTATAAAGTTTAGTCAACACTATTTTGATACTAGTACTAAATATGTATAAAGCTTAAAAGTTGCCATTTTCGTAATAGTCGTGTGTCGTCGGCCTTCACTGTGCTTGATCCGACACGTGCTTGACCAACTATTAAAAATACGTACTTACGGTTGCAGTGCAGTCATTGGCAAGGGTTTTTCCATAATGCGATAGCGTTTTTAGGGTTCCGTACCTCAAAAAGAAAAAACGAAACCATTATAGCATCACTTTGTTGTCCGTCTGTTTGTCTGTCTGTCAAGACCCTTTATCTCGGGAACACGTCGAGGTATCGAGTTGAAATTAAAACCATATATTCAGTCTCAGTCCCTTCAAGCCGTAAAACAATCAAACTTCTAAGTTAACGTAAAAAAGATACGGCCGTTTATGCCGCAAAAAACGTATATTTTGTGACTCTCAAGGAAATCAAAATGTATAGTGTACTTTCCGTTGACCTAGAACTATGAAATTTGGCAAGTAATATCATCTTATACTACAAGTACAGGGAAAAATCTGAAAACTGTACATTTATAATGAAATTATAAAAAATGTAGTCTTTATTCTGATTTTCGAGAAAAGTTCGGAAAAAAATGCGAAACTCGATTCCTGAACTATTTATAATAATATGTACCTACAAATTTTACGGAACCCTCAGTGGGCGAGTCTGACTCGCACTTGTCCGTTTTTTTATCTAGACTCGTTTTAGATAAATAAATACTAAAAAGCTAAATACTAGATCAATGGTTTGTGGCAAATAAACGCCACATTACAGATGTAATATGTGTACTTATTTTAATTACCTATATTGAGCCGTTATAGCTTTGATAAGAGCCATTTTATGAGTAAAAAGGTTAAAATAAAATAATCTTGGATAAAACGTTTCGGATTCCAAATTCAAATAAACAAGAGGCCTTCAACTCTATTGATATTAAAAAAGTTTTGGAGTTTCTCTATGAAGCCTGGGGTCGTGAATTTTATCAATTTCACCGGAAGGGGTTGCTTCTTTCATACTTTGTTGTGCAAAGGGCGCAATAAAAATAAGTCAAGATTGAAATTAATTTACAACTTAGAATTTTTAACCCCTCAAGAAAAAAAGGGTTATACATAGTTTGAAGCTTTTTTTTCTATGCAATTCAAGGAAATTAGATATTGATCTGTGGCATGGGTTTTTTTTAGATTAAAAGTCAATTTTTGAGAACGTTCTTGACTATTTTTGATGAAACGAAGAACAAATGTACATTAGCTTGTTTTTGAAACAAGCGAGTGCTCTTGAAAACTGGTGTAACCAGTACAAAAATCATAAGTTTAAATTTTGTTTATTTTTTAAACTAGTCACTAATATTTGATTTTGTCACTTACATGAGCCTAGAGGATTAATTGACAAGCTGTAAGCTGTAGGTGGGAAAATAGTTTTTTGAAGTGAAAACTTCTTAGACGCGTTGGGCATTTTTTGAGATGGGAAAAAACCATTGAACTCGCGACACTGTCACCGTTACCGTTACCGACACCTCTGTATATCCCGTAATTGTTCAAGCTTTCACTTCTGTCGGCACTCCCGGAGTGTCACTTTTTTATATAAATTATAGGCTAGCGTTTGACCACTATCTCGCCTGATGGTAAGCGATGATGCAGTCTACGATGGTACACGCTTGCCTAGAAGAAACCTATTCACTCACACTAGTTTGAAGAACTAACGACCTGAAAAATCAAGTTTGGGAAAAAAGTAAGAGTGGAAACCACGCAGTGGAAAGCGCAGAGTATGACATCGGTCCCCCACCAGATGGAAAGATGACCTAATAAAGGCTGGCAGCTGTTGAGACCGCACTAGATGCTCTGTTTTTCGAGTGGAGTTCCTTTTCCCTAACTAGAAAGTGCAGCTTAAGACGGACTTCCACTAAAATCAAAATTAAAATCTTTATATTCATTAAAATCACAAGGATCACTTTGAAACGTTCATTTTACTGCCTGTTCCTTCGCGACCAAGCCAGGAAAGAAAGGCAAGAAACTTATAAGTATTTTTAGCTATGGAGGAGGCCTATGGTTAGCAGTGCACGTCCTACAGCATACTAGTGGTTCGCCCCGAACTGCGATCACGCGAGTCTCCTACAAAAACAAAAAAATAAAATATTATTTGTAATCTTTGACTATCAAAATAGTGCCACGAAATGAATAACCAACCTACTTGACCTACAGTTTCACTCAAATTACAGGTAACGAGAGTTCATGTAAATTGGTTTTACTGTTTGGGGTAGATATTGCAGTTATTCTAGATTTCAGACTTTTCCCTATATATGCGTCACTAAAGCTATACGCATACCAAATATCAGTACTGTGGCGTCACTGGCGTACCCTGTGAATTTCGTCAAAATTCAGTTTTTATCTTAATAACTACAAGATTTAAACTAAAAATAAAAACGGAAATGTACTCATGAAGACGTTTTATGTGACGTGCCATTTGACCGGATAGACCCATTTTGTTTTTTTTTACCCCTCTTAAATCTCTATATCTCAACAACCCACCAACATTTTTAGCTCATTTAGTCACATCATTACCTAGCTATATATCAAATTTAACGATGATTGGATCAATGCTTCGAAAGTTATCCTCAGACAAACAAACAAACATACATGCAACGCCGACTTACCAAAGTTGATTGGGAGATCTCGCTTCGCTCGATCACTGATCATAAAGATGAAAAATTTACTTGTTTCATACCTGACCCTCCATTAATTCCTTGAGAAAAGGAAAGTGTTCGCGAAAGAAAAAGTTGTTTATCCCCGCGGCGAGTGTGTGAGCACGCCTCGGGAGGCAAATGTTTAACGTCCATTATCACATGATCCCTCGGACAAGGGGATTATCCACTCATTGCGAGGGTTTTTATGGATCCCCTCAGATATTCCTTCGATAATTGTTTATTGTGGAATCTTTTGTAACGTTGTTGGGGTGTCTCTTGGTTGTTTATAATTGTGGCTGAGTTCATTGTCCAGCGTCCATCTTGGAAAAGTGATTAACCGTTTTGACAATTTGTGATAAAATTTGATAATTCTTTGGGTACACACAACAAGCTCTAAATTTCGAGTGTAAGCGGCCCTCTCATTCTACGGAAAGCTTAAACAATAAGTTGTCCGCTTATACCGGTAAAGTATAGCCATGCGTACATGGTAATGGTATCATCATCATAGGTATCTTCGAAGGTGCGCCAGTAGCCACTGAGCACGAACCTTGGTTATAATTGGACACGAAACACGACCTACGTGGCGCAGTGGGTGAATAGCCATCTGAGCGCTACCGCCGAACAAATGTTTGCATGATCTACAGATATTTATTACGGGTCTGGTAATCACAATCTCACTTATATTATAAATGTGAAAATCTGGATGTTTGTCTATTAATTTGTTCGTTTGTTACTCAATCACGTCGTATCGGCTTAACCGATTTCGATGAAATTTAGTATATACGTAGATTATAACCTGGATACCACATAGGCTACTTTTTATCCCACAAATCAGTTCCCATGGGATAAAAATGGGATGTCAAGTTGCAACGGCGAGTTCGCGGCGAGGCTTTATTTCTAGGTTACCTACACATTGTACAAGTGTAACGCGTTAGAACTCGCGGGCAACAGCTAGTTTTTCTATATATTTTAGGTATAAAAAAGTATATGTATATACTATTCTATCAATTATCTGGTTCCCATACCTATGCTTAGTTTGGGGCTAGATGGTGCTGTGTGAAATGTCCTGCATTATTTTATTTTTATTATAAAATATAGAGCCCCGAAATAGGCTGTCGTTTGAATACTTAAAGCGGTGGAAGGATTTAGCTCAAAATTAAAATAAACTCTACGCTCACAATTCAGGATCACGTCATCTGTACATTTCAAATAATCTTTCGAAACCCCAATATTTTGAAGAGTTCGCTCATAAAGTTGATGTGGATTCACGCAACGCACGAACCAATCGTCCCAATATTGGAACTGAACATGCAAGCTTTTACCCCAATAGAAAAGTATAGCTCGGGGGTCAGTATACATTTTACTACGTCATACTTCTCGTGACAATTTACACTCTCTATGGATATAAAATATTTATCACACCACCTGCTCGACGATGTCGAATTATACGTCATGTAACCATCGAAAGCAGGTGATTAAATCTCTAACCGGGAGTAAAGTTGTACTGAATTTCATTATGCCCTCGCGAGCATAATGTTAATTGAATTTGGAACCTCATCTGTATTAAAATGTGAACCAAAGAGACCCACCCACTAAGAACTTATTCGTAAATCAAAATAACCTCTGCACAGAATGCACCAACCTAGATTTGGTGTTTATTGTTTCGCAGAAAATGTGAAAAGTAGAGTATTCTCCTCGTGAATAAAGCAGTCTGCATCTTGGGCGTGCTTATATCCCTCTCTGCATTCAGGATTCTAGTATCTCCCTCGCTCCGCTCATGAGTTAACTCTAGAATCCTTCGTTACGTTCGCCCGTGACGACAACAAAACTAAACGTAAATCTATGTTAGTAAAATTGGTAGCCTCATCCCTAAATAGCTATCTCTACCAGAATTCCAGGATGGAATGGAATGTGTGGATATCCGGAGTGTAATGGTGTATCTACTACATACACACTTATAATAATTACTTAAAAATAAAATAAATAAATATTGTTGGACACTTATAATAACTACTTAAAGATAATAATTAAATATTGTTGGACATTTCACACAGCGTTATCTAGTCCCAAACTAAGCAGAGGTTTGTTCTATGGAAACCAGATAACTGATAGAATACTTATATATATTTTTTGTAAATATATGTATTACATACCTATATATGTTTTATAATATATAGACAAACATCCAGACCCAATAAAAATAATTGATACTACACCTAAGTATTAACCAATCATAATATTTATATACACATACATACATACTATCGCAGCATCAGCTGCATCAGCATTAACACATCAGCTGGCAAAGAATTGTTTTCTCTTAATAGAAACACTTTATAACTGACACGTGTTTTTTTATACTAGCACTCTACGTAGGTACATTTATTATTCCTAGCTCTTCAGCTATCGTGAGCTTTTATCGTAATCGCACCAATTTCGACACAGTCTCTATAAATATGATATTTCATCTATTGAACAATGTACATAATTGCATAAACTTAGATAATAAACTTTTACCTAATGAATTTTCATGGCAGGTGTGTTACAATATTCACTTCTTACGTAGAGCGAAGTTTCATTTTGCAAAGTGAGTCGGTATACTTACAATTTTATATGAAAAACAAATTTTAACATTGAAATAAACTAGTAGGTAAAAAAATATCAGTACTTTGCTGAACATATCCTTCCGGCATAGATTTAAAGAGCGACCGATTTTGTGTAGCTTGTTACTGCTGCCCGTAACCTTTGTTAGGTCGGTCGTCTTTCCATCTGACGACCTCCGTGGCGCAGCGGGCGAATAGCCGGTTGAGACACAGGTAGCGGGTTGGATTCCCGCCGCAGAACAAATGTTTGCATGATCTACAGATCTGTCCGGTTCTGGATTATATTCTATCTTATATATATATATATTTTATATATGTATATAAAAATGTTATGTTGGTTTGTGTAATCTTCAAAAACTCAAAAAGTTCTGCACCGATCGAGCTGAAATTTTAGCATGATATATAATCCGCATCAAGGATTGTGTTTATTTATTTTTTGCATCAGTCATATATCCGCGACCGCGAAAAAACGGTTTTTTTACGATCAGCTGTGTACCAGTGACCGCACCATCTGCCAGAAGCCAGGAAAACGTAATGTATTGTATATCCACAGGTATTGCAAAATTAAACTTATATGAAATGTATTCTTTGTTTTGTTTCTCATTTCTCAACCATTGCCATGTGCCACAGCGAAGCGTGGCAGGGTACAGCTAGTATATTATAAGTATTTAAAACAAAAAAAAGGTATATAAGTATTCTATCAGTTATCTGGTTCCCATAGTACAAGCTCTGCTTAGTTTGGGGCTAGATAGCGCTGTGTGAAATATCCAGCAATATTTATTATTATTATTATTATCTAGTGGGGTACCTACACTGCGCTTTTAGTGTGTAATCTCCTTCGTAAATCCTTCTACTCCAACGGTCGTCAGTTTTATGAGCTCTAAGTTCTCTTCTCAAGCTACGCGCTAATTCAGTCTCAATTCTCTGTACTAGGTATTAAGTCTCATTTCTGATTAGATCTGCGTTTGACCTAGCAGTTTGACTATAAGAAAAAATATTCATGTTGGACCAACAAGTTTGACTATCCAATTTGACCACGAGGACGAAGCTGCTTATTCCTCTCCATAGTTGAGTAACTTTGAGCTTTCCTAGGAGGGCCACAGTGTCTAATTTAAACGGGTATTTATGGCGTATGTACCTACCTTTTTTATTTGTTAACGTCGGGATAATGAATAAAAAAGTACATACACAATAAATACCCACTTAAATCAGTAACTAATACAGTGATCGCGAAAGTTTGAAAAATACCATAGAGTAGTCAAACTTTCATTTTCATTCCATTTATCTTCCATTGTAGGTACATAAAGACAAAGCTACGTCAGTCAAACTTATTATTAACAGAGCTCAAACAGACAGATATCGGGACTAAATAAGTTAAAACGTCTCACAAAGAATGTTGTTCAAAGAGAAATAATGAATAACAAGTACTTACTGTACTGTAAAAGAGTTTGTAATTCGGATATTTTAGTGCGTATCGATAAAATACTTGTTTCAACCGAAATCATTGTTAAAACACTCGCGGCAAACCCTCAGGTATACCTACCCGAGCCTTGGAGTTACCAACTAAAAGAGATTGAGTTAGCTTCTCTTAGAGTATTATTTTCCAAAATAGATGTTTTGTCTAATTTCAATACCTTTTAACAACAAAAAACACATTTAGTTTTGATGCACAACAACTCTTGTGAGATATCATCACGGGTGTGGTAATGAGTAAGAGATCCGAGGATGTCCATCTGAAGAAGTAGTCGTGGGCTAAGTATATTAATATTATTTTTACTAGCCTATACTGTCCCACGGCTGGACAAAGACCTTCTTCCTTCCACTCGTCTCAGTAATGTGTTAAATTCATAATTTTATTTTGCGAAACATGTGTTATAGAAAAGATGACCAAAAAGTAACATAAAAAAATATATTATTCGTAATCTTTGACTATCAAAATAGTGCCACAAAATAAGTAACCACTTAACTTGACCTGCAGTTTCATTGAAATTACAGGTAACGGGAGCTCATGTTAATTAGACATTCTTTTTTGTGGTACAAATTGCAGTTATTCTGGACTTCAGACTTTTGCCTATATTTGTGTCACTTAAGCAACACGCATACCGAATTACAACACTGTGGGCTCACTAGTGTGCCCTGTCAATTTCGTCAACGTTCAGTTTTTTTTATGGCTAATAAATCAAAAACATTAAAGACTTTACTAAAAATAAAACAAGTCGAACTGTACTCATAAAGAGCTTTCATAGTCCCATTTTGTTTTTATTTTACTCCACTTGAACCCCAATATCTCAACAGCCCACCCCCCCCTCCCTTTGGTATATAGACAAGTATTGTGCCACTACTACTTATATACCTATATACCAAATTGCACGATGATCGGATCAACGCTTCGAAAGTTATCCTCGGACAAACAAACATACATACATACAATGCCAATTTGCCCAAGTTGATTTGGAGCAATTAGCTGCACAGCCATGATCTAAAACTCTATAAATAGGTACATGCAAATATACCTACAATATTATGTCAACAGTGATTAAAAAAACAAAAGTTCTAGTCAAAATAATACCACGTCTTTAAATGTCTCTTTATAGGCACTGTGATAGATAAAAAGATAATACAGATTAAAATGTTACTAAGTTTTTTGTTGAAAAATTGCTTTTTAAAACCAAGCATTTTCAAAATAAAATTGATAATCGGAACCGCAAGCAGATTCAAATGAGCCCAAACACTAGTAGCCTACTATAATCCATTCAGAAGTGCCCTTGTCTAGCATCCGTCTCCATCATGAGACCACCTCCATGGTACCATAGTATTGCATTGTCACCGAAGTTACACATGTATTCCAAATTTCAACTCAATCGGTTGAGGGGAACGGGTTTAAAATTCAGTTGCAAGATTCCACCCAGACAAACATACATATATTGCAAGTTAATAAAAAGCTTATAAAAATTACTAAGTCCGGCCAACACCGGAAGGCGTGTTACTTGAAGGAGAAAAAGCATTAAACAATAAAGGTTTTCGTCATAAAAAATAATACACTAACCTTACAAAACTATTATTCTACATACATACATACATTCACAAACAAACACAAACATTATTTGTAAATAACAAGAAAAAAATATTTCGAAACAGAAATCAACTTTATCAATCATTGCGTTCTCCAGTGTTTTAACCATCAAGAGTAGAACTTGTGGGGTCAGACATGCACACAAAAGAGAGGCTTAATTGGCAATTTACTCATGTTTACAATAGTATTGTTTAACCCACCCTCAGTCAATTAATTTTGTGCAATTAAAACAACCCCGCCTTAATGATTGGTAGGTGTACCGAACCATTCAATAACAGCCAATGTTTGATTGTTTCGTAAAATTCACAACCTCAGAACATGATGAGATTTTTAAACATAAATTAATATCCCAAGTTAAAATGTATACGTAAAAAAAACATACATATATACATAAATACAACGCCAATTTGCCCAAGTTGATTTAGAGATCTCGCTTCGCTCGATCAATAAGACCGGCTGTTACCTACAACTTCGTACGCGTTACACTACTAAATGTGTAGGTAACCTAGAAATAAAGCTAAACTCAGTGTTGCAACTTGTCTTGACACCCCATTTTTATCCCATGGGAACTGATTTATTGATTAAAAAGTAGCATATATGGTCCAGGTTACGTATATACCAAATTTCATCGAAATCGGCTCAGCCGTTACGACGTGATTGAGAAACAAACAAACAAACATCCGGACTTTCGCATTTATAATAATTAGTGTGATGATATTGTGTCAAACGTCACAGCACAAATTAGCATTACCAGCCATAGGCCGTAAGACGTATATTGCTAAACATAAACGTCCCATAGACTTCCAGACCGATCTTGTACGCCCTGCACCCAACGGCTCTTAGCAAGCCTACATTAATTGTTATATATTTTTCAATTTATTTAATTAGGGTAAATATTGTTTACATAATATATGTTTTAAAGACAGTTAATCAATATACCTAATACGAGTATGTATTTTACTTGTTAGTTTAGTATACTATAGAAACATAGGTAGGTACGTATTAGTATTATAACGATTTATGTATTTGAATTATACATTATTTACCTGAACATTATTACCAATCTGTAGTACACCGCACTCCCTTATAACTTCACTAATTTATTTCAATTCAAAGGTTGCCTGGAAGAAATCGCTCTCAGCGATAATTTTGCCCATTGTATTGCTTTTCAGTTTTATTTTAGCGTTATATTGGTTCTGTTTGGTAATACTGAGTTATCTTATCTTAAAGGTGATTTTCCACTGGCGAGACGGGGTGACACGAAAATGAAATCCCGCCGACACAGTTCCACCAAAAAAATATATACGCTCTATGTATATCATGCAGCAATACGGTTCAATATTACACCAGCGCATATTTCAATTCTCGTCTCGCACATCCTCGCCAATACAAACCATTTGCACCTATGATGCGGTAAGAGAGAATTTAAATTTTGTCATACAAATTTCGATTCACTCCAATCCAATCCTCTCCTCGGCTCGCCGCCGCCGCGCCGGTGGAAAAGCACCTTTATAAAGAAATTTAGTCACCACATATATCATATCTTTCCCAGCAAACTATTTCTGCAAGGGTTCCAAATTCCACCCCTAAGGGTGAAACAAGCCCTTCATCTTGTAAACACATGCGCTGGACAATTTTATAACTATGTTAATTAATGTAAACAAAACGGACCCAAAATTCCATCTGTCAAGGCATGTACTTTATAAAGGACACAAGGACCGTCTGTCATAGGTATGCAGAGTACTATAGGACAAAAGGGTTAACGAGTGTACATCGCGGGTCCAGAGCAAGTTTAACCCAAAGTTGGTAAACTATCTTGTAATGTGACAAGACACTTGAGACATGCTTGATAGAGTAGGTTAAACAGATGAGGCAAACATATTATAGATCAATACTTAGGTACAGACAACTTTGCGAACTGGTAACCTGCATGTTAAAGGTTTAAAAAAACTTACAGAAGGATGATTTCAAAAAAGTTAGACACGTCGTGTGCTTATTAAAATCTATATTTTAATAAACAAACTTACCAGCAACGTTGTCTGTACTTAGGTAGGAGTGGATTTTTTTTCTCACGTAGAGTTAAACCCACAGCCTATCTCAGTTCAACAAGGTACTTTTACAATATTTTGGACTGGCTGCACCCGTTTCTATCTCGCAGTTATTATATTATATAAAGCTCGATTACCACTGACTCACTGACTGATTGACATCATTGTTCTCCCAGATGCCACCTCGTAGGGGGGAAATGTTTGGTGGGATCGTATAGAGGGAGTTCCGGTGAGTTGGGAATAAATCCTAAAGTACCCCTTTTGTCCCCCATTCGCTCCCATTAACATCGTATCTCGGAAAGTATAGGTCTTAGAGCGTTGGTGCAAAAACTAATGTTGCAGAGGACATTTTTTTATATCCGGTTCCATGAAAAAAAAATTGTCTTTCATACAAAAAAAAATTGTCCCATACAAAATATTTCTGTATGAATACCGTAAACCGTATATTTCGTTTGCCGTAATTTTCATACTGTTTTTGTAGGGAGCCCACGGCTTGTGTGTACTATAAAATTACTGTAAATTTGCTTGATTCTATATAATGGTGGTGGAGGGGCATGAGACAACTTTCATAGTTTATGCAAAGGTCATCATCATCATTTTGGAACATCCAATTTTTTTTTTTTTTAGTATGCAACGTTCATCATGTTTATTTTGGAACATCCACATTTTTTTAATTATGCCTCATCCACAATGATCACTTTGGAACGTCAATTATTTTTTTTTTATTATGCAACATCCACTGTGATCATTTTGGTACATCATTTTTTTTAATTATGCCTCATCCACAATGATCACTTTGGAACGTCAATTTTTTTTTTTTTATTATGCAACATCCACTGTGATATTTTGGTACATCATTTTTTTAATTATGCCTCATCCACAATGATCACTTTGGAACGTCAATTTTTTTTTTTTATTATGCAAAATACTTTGTGATCATTTTGGAAAATCAATTTTTTTTAAATTATGCCTCATCCACAATGATCACTTTGAAACGTCATTTTTTTTTTTATTATGCAACATCCACTGTGATCATTTTGGTACATCATTTTTTTAATTACGCCTCATCCACAATGATCACTTTGAAACGTCAATTATTTTTTATTTTTTTATTATGCATCATCCACTGTGATCATTTTGGTACATCATTTTTTTTAATTATGCCTCATCCACAATGATCACTTTGGAACGTCAATTATTTTTTATTTTTTTTATTATGCAACATCCACTGTGATTATTTTGGTACATAATTTTTTTAATTACGCCTCATCCACAATGATCACTTTGGAACGTCAATTATTTTTTATTTTTTTATAATGCATCATCCACTGTGATCATTTTGGAAAATCAATTTTTTTAAATTATGCCTCATCCACAATTATCACTTTTGGAACGTAAATTTTTTTTTTTTACTATGCAAAATCCTTTGTGATCATTTTGGAACATCATTTTGTTTTAAATTATGCCTCATCCACAATGATCACTTTTGGAACGTCATTTTTTTTATTATGCAAAATCCTTTGTGATCATTTTAAAAAATCATTTTTTTTTATTATGCCTCATCCACAATGATCATTTTGGAACGTCAATTTCTTTTTTTTTATTATGCAACATCCACTGTGATAATTTTGGAACATCAATTTTTTTAATTATGCCTCATCCGCAATGATCATTTTGGAACGTCAATTTTTTTTTTAATTATGCCTCATCCACAATGATCACTTTTGGAACGTCAATTTTTTTTTATTATGCAACATCCACAATGATCATTTTGGAACGTCAATTTTTTTTTATTTATGCCTCATCCACTATGATCATTTTGGAACGTCAATTTTTTTTTTATTATGCGACATCCACTATTCGAATATTATCTTTGATTGCTTGTTACACTTCGTCATCCTCTTTTATTGTTTCTTCCGCCTCCACATCTTCTATTTTTGCATGTTCCACTTCGTTATCCTTTTAAAATGCTTCTTCTACTTCATATCCTCTTTAATTGCTTCAGTTACTTCATTATGCGCTCTACAAAATTGTGGTGTTTCATACAAAACTTCAATCGCTCATATCTTCTAAACGCGAAGAGATAGCCCTAGCAAACTTGTACAAAATATTGGTATAAATTTTTGGTGGAACTGTTTTTTTATTGTCATCCTTGACATCCTTTTTGAATGCTTCTCTCACTTCGTCATCTTCTTTGAATGTTTTTTCCACTTCGACATCATCTTTGACTGCTTCTTTAACTTCGATATACTCTTTGATTGCTTCTCCCACTTCGATATCGTCTTTGACTGCTTCTTCCATTTCGATATCGTCTTTGATTGCTTTTTTCACTTCGTCATCTTCTTTGAATGCTTCTACCGCCTCGGTATCCTCTTTGATTGCTTACTCAACTTCAATTTCCTCTTTGATTGTTTCTGCCACTTCGATATCCTATTTGATTGCTTCTTCCACTTCAACATTCTCTTTGATAGTTTCTTCCACTTCGATATACAATCAACAAATTTATGATTTTTCTTACAAAACTTTAATCGCTCGTATCTTCTAAACGGGAAGAGATAGCACTAGCAAACTTTGACAAAATATTAGTACAAATTTTTGATCATTATCATTTTGCAACATACATTTATATTATGCAACGTCAATCATGATCATTTTGGAACGTCCAATTTTTTTCTCTTTGATTGCTTGTTCCACTTCGATATCCTCTTTGATTGCTTCTTCCACATTGGTATCCTCTTTGATTGCTTCTTTAACTTTGATATCCTCTACGATTGCTTGTTCCGCTTCGATATCCTCTTTTATTCCTTCTTCATCTTCAATATCCATTGGATTGCTTCTTCCACTTCGATATCGTCTTTGATTGCTTTTTTTACTTCGTCATCCTCTTAGAATGCTTCTACCACCTTGGTATCCTCTTTGATTTCTTCCTCAACTTTAATTTCCTCTTTGATTGTTTCTGCTACTTCGATATCCTATTTGATTGATTCTTTCACTTCAATATCCTCTTTGATTGCTTCTTCCACTTCGATATCATCTTTGATTGCTGCTTCCACTTGGAAATCCTCTTTGATTTAATTGCTTCTTCCATTTCGATATCGTCTTTGACTGCTTCTTACACATGGATATCCTCTTTGATGGCTTTTAACAGCTCGATATCCTCTTTAATTACTTCTTCGACTAAAAGAAAAACACGCGAGCTGCGAGCAGCTCGCGCACAACGCAACCTCTAGTTATATTATATAAAGCTCGATTACCACTGACTCACTGACTGATTGACATCATTGTTCTCCCAGATGCCACCTCGTAGGGGAGAAATGTTTGGTGGGATCGTATAGAGGGAGTTCCGGTGAGTTGGGAATAAATCCTAAAGTACCCCTTTTGTCCCCCATTCGCTCCCATTGACATCGTATCTCGGAAAGTATAGGTCTTACAGCGTTGGTGCAAAAACTAATGTTGCAGAGGATATTTTTTTATATCCGGTTCCATAAAAAAAAAATTGTCTTTCATACAAAAAAAAAATTGTCCCATACAAAATATTTCTGTATGAATACCGTAAACCGTATATTTCGTTTGCCGTAATTTTCATACTGTTTTTGTAGGGAGCCCACGGCTTGTGTGTACTATAAAATTACTGTAAATTTGCTTGATTCTATTTAATGGTGGTGGAGGGACATGAGATAACTTTCATAGTTTTTGCAAATTTTTTTTTTTTTTTTTAGTATGCTACGTTCATCATGTTTATTTTGGAACATCCACATTTTTTTAATTATGCTTCATCCACAATGATCACTTTGGAACGTCAATTTTTTTATTATGCAACATCCACTGTGATCATTTTGGTAAATCATTTTTTTCAATTATGCCTCATCCACTATGATCACTTTGGAACGTCAATTTTTTTTATTTTTTATTATGCAACATCCACTGTGATCATTTTGGTACATCATTTTTTTTAATTATGCCTCATCCACAATGATCACTTTGGAACGTCAATTTTTTTTTATTATGCAACATCCACTGTGATCATTTTGGCACATCATTTTTTTTTAATTATGCCTCATCCACAATGATCACTTTGGAACGTCAATTTTTTTTTATTATGCAACATCCACTGTGATCATTTTGGCACATCATTTTTTTTAATTATGCCTCATCCACAATGATCACTTTGGAACGTCAATTATTTTTTTTTTTTTTATTATGCAACATCCACTGTGATCATTTTGGAACATCATTTTTTTTAATTATGCCTCATCCACAATGATCATTTTGGAACGTCAATTTTTTTCCCCTGTTTTTTTATTATGCAACGTTTATCATGTTCATTTGGGAGCATCAATTTTTTTTTAATTATGCATCATCCACTGTGATCATTTTGGTACATAATTTTTTTTAATTATGCCTCATCCACAATGATCACTTTGGAACGTCAATTATTTTTTTTTATTATGCATCATCCACTGTGATCATTTTGGAACATCATTTTTTTTAATTATGCCTCATCCACAATGATCACTTTGGAACGTCAATTATTATTATTTTTTTGTATTATGCAACATCCACTGTGATCATTTTGGTAAATCATTTTTTTAATTACGCCTCATCCACAATGATCACTTTGGAACGTCAATTTTTTTTTTATTATGCATCATCCACTGTGATCATTTTGAACATCATTTTTTTTAAATTATGCCTCATCCACATGATCATTTTGGAACGTCAATTTTTTTTTATTATGCAACATCCACTGTGATCATTTTGGAAAATCAATTTTTTTTTGTAGCACAAATTTTTGGTGGAATCGTTATTTTACGGTCATCATCGCCCTTGCCATCATTTTGAATTCTTCTCTCACTTCCTTTTCGTTTTCGAATGTTTCTTCCACATTGATATCCTCTTTAATTGTTTCTATAACTTCGAAATCCTCTTTGGTGGCATTTTTACTTCAATATACTTTTGAATTGTTTTTTCTATTTTTCTATTTTCTTCAATTACTTCTCTTACTTCAATATCGACTCTACAAAATTATGGGTTTTAATACAAATCTTAAATCGCTCGTATCTTGTAAACGGGAAGAGTTACCCCTAGCAAACTTTTACAAAATATTGGTACTAATTTTTGGTGGAATAGTTTTTTTAATACCATCATTGCCCTTGAGATCTTTTTTGAATGCTTCTCTTACTTCGTATTCCGCTTTGATCGCTTCTTTCACCTCGATATCCTCTATTTTTGCTTCTTCCACTTTGATATCCTTTTTAATTGCTTTTTCTACTTATATATTTTCTTCAATTGCTTCTTTTACTACAATTTCCACTCTACAAAATTATGGGTTTTAATACAAATCTTAAATCGCTCGTATCTTCTAAACGGGAAGAGTTACGCCGAGCAAACTTTTACAAAATATTGGTACAAATTTTTGGTGGAATAGTTTTTTTAATACCATCATTGCCCTTGACATCCGTTTTGAATGCTTCTCTTACTTCGTCTTCCACTTTAAATGCTTCTTTCACCTCGATATCCGCTATTTTTGCTTCTTCCACTTTGATATTCTTTTTAATTGCTTTATCTACTTATATATTTTCTTCAATTGCTTCTTTTACTTCAATTCCCACTCTACAAAATTATGGGTTTTAATACAAATCTTAAATCGCTCGTATCTTCTAAACGGGAACAGTTACGCCTAGCAAACTTTTACAAAATATTGGTACAAATTTTCGGTCGAATATTTTTTTTATTAACATGATTGATCTTGAAATCCTTTTTGAATGCTTCTTTCACCTCGATATCCTCTGTTTTTGCGTCTTCCACTTTGATATCCTTTTTAATTGCTTTTTCTACTTATATATTTTCTTCAATTGCTTCTTTTACTACAATTTCCACTCTACAAAATTATGGGTTTTAATACAAATCTTAAATCGCTCGTATCTTCTAAACGGGAAGAGTTACGCCTAGCAAACTTTTACAAAATATTGGTACAAATTTTTGGTGGAATAGTTTTTTTAATACCATCATTGCCCTTGACATCCGTTTTGAATGCTTCTCTTACTTCGTCTTCCACTTTGAATGCTTCTTTCACCTCGATATCCTCTATCGTTATCCTCTATACGATATCGTCTTTGATTGCTTTTTTCACTTCGTCATCCTCTTAGAAAGCTTCTACCACCTCGGTATCCTCTTTGATTGCTTACTCAACTTTAATTTCCTCTTTGATTGTTTCTGCTACTTCAATATTCTATTTGATTGCTTCTTTCACTTCAATATCCTCTTTGATTGCTTCTTCCACTTCGATATCGTTTTTGACTGTTTCTTCCACTTCGATATCGTCTTTGATTGCTTTTTTTACTTTGTCATCTTCTTAGAATGCTCTTACCACCTCGGTATCATCTTTGATTGCTTACTCAACTTTAATTTCCTCTTTAATTGTTTCTGCTACTTCGATATCCTATTTTGTTGCTTCTTTCACTTCAATATCCTCTTTGATTGCTTCTTCCACTTGGATATCCTCTTTGATTTGATTGCTTCTTCCATTTCAATCGTCTTTGACTGCACATGGATATCCTCTTCGATAACTTTAAACAGCTCGATATCCTCTTTGATTGCTTCTTCCACTTTGATATCCTCTTTTATTGCTACTACCAATTCGATATCATCTTCGATTTCCTTTTGATTGCTTCTTGCACTGCAATATTCTTTTTGATTGCGTCTTCATCTTCGTAATCGTTTTTGATAGCATTTTCACTACGATATCCTCTGTGATGGCTTCTTACACTTCGATATCTTCTTTGATTGCTTTTTCCACTTCGATATCCTCTAAGATTGCTTCTTCCTTTTCGATATCGTCTTCGACTATTTGTTTCACTTCGTCATCCTCTTTGAATACTTCTACCACCTCGGTATCCTCTTTGATTCCTTAGTCAACTTCAATTTCCTCTTAGATTGTTTTTCCTACTTCGATATCCTATTAGATTGCTTCTTCCACTTCAATATCCTCTTTGATTACTCCTTCCACTTCGATGTCATCTTCAATTTCCTTTTGATTGCTTTTTGCACTGCAATATTCTCTTTGATTGCGTCTTGGTCTTCGATATCGTCTTTGACAGCATTTTCACTTCGATATCCTCTGTGATGGCTTCTTCCACTTCGATACCCTCTTTGATTGCTTCTTCCATTTCGATATCCTCTTTGATTGCTTCTTCCACTTCGATATCGTCTTTGACTGTTTCTTCCACTTCGATATCGTCTTTGATTGCTTTTTTCACTTCGTCATCCTCTTAGAAAGCTTCTACCACCTCGGTATCCTCTTTGATTGCTTACTCAACTTTAATTTCCTCTTTGATTGTTTCTGCTACTTCGATATTCTATTTGATTGCTTCTTTCACTTCAATATCCTCTTTGATTGCTTCTTCCACTTCGATATCGTTTTTGACTGTTTCTTCCACTTCGATATCGTCTTTGATTGCTTTTTTTACTTTGTCATCTTCTTAGAATGCTCTTACCACCTCGGTATCATCTTTGATTGCTTACTCAACTTTAATTTCCTCTTTGATTGTTTCTGCTGCTTCGATATCCTATTTGATTGCTTCTTTCACTTCAATATCCTCTTTAATTGCTGCTTCCACTTGGAAATCCACTTTGATTTGATTGCTTCTTCCATTTCGATATCGTCTTTGACTGCTTCTTACACATGGATATCCTCTTTGATGACTTTTAACAGCTCGATATCCTCTTTAATTACTTCTTCGACTAAAAGAAAAACACGCGAGCTGCGAGCAGCTCGCGCACAACGCAACCTCTAGTTATATTATATAAAGCTCGATTACCACTGACTGACTGACTGACTGACTCATTGACATGTTTGTTCTCCCAGATGCCACCTCGTAGGGTGAAAATGTTTGGTGGGATCGTATAGAGGGAGTTCCGATGAGTTGGGAATAAATCCTAAAGTACCCCTTTTGTCCCCCATTCGCTCCCATCGACCTCGTATCTCGGAAAGTATAGGTCTTAGAGCGTTGGTGCAAAAACTAATGTTGCAGAGGACATTTTTTTATATCCGGTTCCATGAAAAAAAAATTGTCTTTCATACAAAAAAAAAATTGTCCCATACAAAATATTTCTGTATGAATACCGTAAACCGTATATTTCGTTTGCCGTAATTTTCATACTGTTTTTGTAGGGAGCCCATGGCTTGTGTGTACTATAAAATTACTGTAAATTTGCTTGATTCTATATAATGTTGGTGGAGGGGCATGAGACAACTTTCATAGTTTTTGCAAAGGTCATCATCATCATTTTGGAACATCCATTTTTTTTTTTTTTTTTTTAGTATGCAACGTTCATCATGTTTATTTTGGAACATCCACATTTTTTTAATTATGCCTCATCCACAATGATCACTTTGGAACGTCAATTTTTTTTTTTTATTATGCAACATCCACTGTGATCATTTTGGTACATCATTTTTTTAATTACGCCTCATCCACAATGATCACTTTGGAACGTCAATTTTTTTTTTATTATGCAACACATAATTTTTTTTAATTATGCCACATCCACAATGATCACTTTGGAAAGTCAATTATTATTTTTTTATTATGCATCATCCACTGTGATCATTTTAGAACATCATTTTTTTAATTATGCCTCATCCACAATGATCACTTTGGAACGTCAATTATTATTATTTTTTTTTTATTATGCAACATCCACTGTGATCATTTTGGTACATCATTTTTTTTAATTATGCCTCATCCACAATGATCACTTTGGAACGTCAATTATTATTTTTTTATTATGCAACATCCACTGTAATCATTTTGGTACATATTTTTTTTTTATTATGCCTCATCCACAATGATCACTTTGGAACGTCAATTATTTTTTTTTTATTATGCATCATCCACTGTGATTATTTTGGAACATCATTTTTTTTAATTATGCCTCATCCACAATGATCACTTTGGAACGTCACTTATTTTTTTTTATTATGCAACATCCACTATGATCATTTTGGTACATCATTTTTTTAATTACGCCTCATCCACAATGATCACTTTGGAACGTCAATTATTTTTTATTTTTTTATTATGCATCATCCACTGTGATCATTTTGGAACATCATTTTTTTTCAATTATGCCTCATCCACTATGATCACTTTGGAACGTCATTTTTTTTTTATTATGCAACATCCACTGTGATATTTTGGTACATCATTTTTTTTAATTATGCCTCATCCACAATGATCACTTTGGAACGTCAATTATTTTTTTTATTATGCAACATCCACTATGATCATTTTAGTACATCATTTTTTTAATTACGCCTCATCCACAAGGATCACTTTGGAACGTCAATTATTTTTTATTTTTTTATTATGCATCATCCACTGTGATCATTTTGGAACATCATTTTTTTTCAATTATGCCTCATCCACAATGATCACTTTGGAACGTCAATTTTTTTTTTACTATGCAAAATCCTTTGTGATCATTTTGGAACATCATTTTTTTTTCAATTATGCCTCATCCACAATGATCATTTTGAAACGTCAATTTTTTTTTCCCTGTTTTTTTATTATGCAACGTTTATCATGTTCATTTGGGAACATCAATTTTTTTTTAATTATGCATCATCCACTGTGATCATTTTGGTACTTCATTTTTTTAAATTATGCCTCATCCACAATGATCACTTTGGAACGTCAATTATTTTTTTTTATTATGCAACATCCACTGTGATCATTTTGGTACATCATTTTTTTAATTACGCCTCATCCACAATGATCACTTTGGAACGTCAATTTTTTTTTATTATGCAACATCCACTGTGATCATTTTGGTACATAATTTTTTTTAATTATGCCTCATCCACAATGATCACTTTGGAACGGCAATTATTATTTTTTTTTATTATGCATCATCCACTGTGATCATTTTGGAACATAATTTTTTTAATTATGCCTCATCCACAATGATCACTTTGGAACGTCAATTATTATTATTTTTTTTGTATTATGCAACATCCACTGTGATCATTTTGGTACATCATTTTTTTTAATTATGCCTCATCCACAATGATCACTTTGAAACGTCAATTATTATTTTTTTATTATGCATCATCCACTGTGATCATTTTGGAACATCATTTTTTTTAATTATGCCTCATCCACAATGATCACTTTGGAACGTCAATTATTATTATTTTTTTTGTATTATGCAACATCCACTGTGATCGTTTTGGTACATCATTTTTTTAATTACGCCTCATCCACAATGATCACTTTGGAACGTCAATTATTTTTTTTTATTATGCCTCATCCACATGATCATTTTGGAACGTCAATTTTATTTATTATGCAACATCCACTGTGATCATTTTGGAAAATTAATTTTTTTTTGTAGCACAAATTTTTGGTGGAATCGTTATTTTACGGTCATCATCGCCCTTGCCATCATTTTGAATTCTTCTCTCACTTCCTTTTCGTTTTCGAATGTTTCTTCCACATTGATATCCTCTTTAATTGTTTCTATAACTTCGAAATCCTCTTTGATGGCATTTTTACTTCAATATACTTTTGAATTGTTTTTTCAATTTTCTTCAATTACTTCTCTTACTTCAATATCGACTCTACAAAATTATGGGTTTTAATACAAATCTTAAATCGCTCGTATCTTCTAAACGGGAAGAGTTACCCCCAGCAATCTTTTACAAAATATTGGTACTAATTTTTGGTGGAATAGTTTTTTAATACCATCATTGCCCTTGAGATCCTTTTTGAATGCTTCTCTTACTTCGTCTTCCGCTTTGAATGCTTCTGTCACCTCGATATCCTCTATTTTTGCTTCTTCCACTTTGATATCCTTTTTAATTGCTTTTTCTACTTATATATTTTCTTCAATTGCTTCTTTTACTACAATTTCCACTCTACAAAATTATGGGTTTAATACAAATCTTAAATCGCTCGTATCTTCTAAACGGGAAGAGTTACTCCCAGCAAACTTTTACAAAATATTGGTACTAATTTTTGGTGGAATAGTTTTTTTAATACCATCATTGCCCTTGACATCCTTTTTGAATGCTTCTCTTACTTCGTCTTCCACTTTGAATGCTTATTTCACCACGATATCCTCTATGTTTGCTTCTTCCACTTTGATATCCTTTTTAATTGCTTTTTCTACTTATATATTTTCTTCAATTGCTTCTTTTGCTACAATTTCCACTCTACAAAATTATGGGTTTAATACAAATCTTAAATCGCTCGTATCTTCTAAACGAGAAGAGTTACGCCTAGCAAACTTTTACAAAATATTGGTACAAATTTTTGGTCGAATAGTTTTTTTATTCCCATCATTGCTCTTGACATCCTTTTTGAATGCTTCTCTCACTTGGTCTTCCTCCTTGAATTTTTCTTTCACCTCGATATCCTCTATTTTTGCTTCTTCCACTTTGATATCCTTTTTAATTGCTTTTTCTACTTATATGTTTTCTTCAATTGCTTCTTTTACTTTAATTCTCACTCTACAAAATTATGGGTTTTAATACAAATCTTAAATCGCTCGTATCTTCTAAACGGAAACAGTTACGCCTAGCAAACTTTTACAAAATATTAGTACAAATTTTTGGTCGAATAGTTTTTTTATTACCATCATTGCTCTTGACATCCTTTTTGAATGCTTCTCTCACTTGGTCTTCCTCCTTGAATGCTTCTTTCACCTCGATATCCTCTATTTTTGCTTCTTCCAGTTTGATATCCTTTTTAATTGCTTTTTCTACTTACCTATGTATATGTTTTCTTCAATTGCTTCTTTTACTTCAATTTCCACTCTACAAAATTATGGGTTTTCATACAAAACTTAAATCGCTCGTATCTTTTAAACGGGAGGAGATAGCTCGAGGAAACTTTTACAAAATATTAGCCTAAGTTTTTGGTGAAACCGTTTTTTATTTTTATCATTGTCGTCGACGTCTTTTACTCAATTTCACTATCCTCTTTGATTGCTTCTTCCACTTCGATATCATCTTTGATTGCTGCTTGAACTTGGATATCCTCTTTGATTTGATTGCTTCTTCCATTTCGATCGTCTTTGACTGCTTCTTACACATGGATATCCTCTTTGATAGCTTTTAACAGCTTGATATCCTCTTTGATTGCTTTTTAGACTTCGACATCATCTTTGATTTCTGCTTCCACTTGGATGTCCTCTTTGATTTGATTGCTTCTTCGATTTCGATATCGTCTTTGACTGCTTCTTACACATGGATATCCTCTTCGATAGCTTTTAACAGCTCGATATCCTCTTTGATTGCTTCTTCCACTTCGATATCGTTTTGGATTGCTTTTTTCACTTCGTCATCCTCTTAGAATGCTCCTACCACCTCGGTATCCTCTTTGATTGCTTACTCAACTTTAATTTCCTCTTTGATTGTTTCTGCTACTTCGATATCCTATTTGATTGCTTCTTTCACTTCAATATCCTCTTTAATTGCTGCTTCCACTTGGAAATCCTCTTTTTTTCGATTGCTTCTTCCATTTCGATATCGTCTTTGACTGCTTCTTACACATGGATATCCTCTTTGATGGCTTTTAACAGCTCGATATCCTCTTTAATTACTTCTTCGACTAAAAGAAAAACACGCGAGCTGCGAGCAGCTCGCGCACAACGCAACCTCTAGTTATATTATATAAAGCTCGATTACCACTGACTGACTGACTCATTGACATGTTTGTTCTCCCAGATGCCACCTCGTAGGGTGAAAATGTTTGGTGGGATCGTATAGAGGGAGTTCCGGTGAGTTGGGAATAAATCCTAAAGTACCCCTTTTGTCCCCCATTCGCTCCCATCCACCTCGTATCTCGGAAAGTATAGGTCTTAGAGCGTTGGTGCAAAAACTAATGTTGCTGAGGACATTTTTTTATATCCGGATCCATGAAAAAAAAAATGTCTTTCATACAAAAAAAAAATTGTCCCATACAAAATATTTCTGTATGAATACCGTAAACCGTATATTTCGTTTGCCGTAATTTTCATACTGTTTTTGTAGGGAGCCCATGGCTTGTGTGTACTATAAAATTACTGTAAATTTGCTTGATTCTATATAATGTTGGTGGAGGGGCATGAGACAACTTTCATAGTTTTTGCAAAGGTCATCATCATCATTTTGGAACATCCAATTTTTTTTTTTTTTAGTATGCAACGTTCATCATGTTTATTTAGGAACATCAGTTTTTTTTAATTATGCCTCATCCACAATGATCACTTTTGGAACGTCAATTTTTTTTTTTATTATGCAAAATCCTTTGTGATCATTTTGGAAAATCAATTTTTTTTAATTATGCCTCATCCACAATGATCACTTTGGAACGTCAATTTTTTTTTTTTTATTATGCAACATCCACTGTGATATTTTGGTACATCATTTTTTTTAATTATGCCTCATTCACAATGATCACTTTGGAACGTCAATTTTTTTTTATTATGCAACATCCACTGTGATCATTTTGGTACATCATTTTTTTTAATTATGCCTCATCCACAATGATCACTTTGGAACGTCAATTTTTTTTTTTATTATGCAACATCCACTGTGATCATTTTGGTACATCATTTTTTTAATTACGCCTCATCCACAATGATCACTTTGGAACGTCAATTTTTTTTTATTATGCAACACATAATTTTTTTTAATTATGCCTCATCCACAATGATCACTTTGGAACGTCAATTATTTTTTTTTATTATGCATCATCCACTGTGATCATTTTGGAACATCATTTTTTTTAATTATGCCTCATCCACAATGATCACTTTGGAACGTCAATTATTTTTTTTTTTTGTATTATGCAACATCCACTGTGATCATTTTGGTACATCATTTTTTTTATTATGCCTCATCCACAATGATCACTTTGGAACGTCAATTATTTTTTTTTATTATGCAAAATCCTTTGTGATCTTTTTGGAAAATCTATTTTTTTTAATTATGCCTCATCCACAATGATCACTTTTGGAACGTCAATTTTTTTTTTACTATGCAAAATCCTTTGTGATCATTTTGGAACATCATTTTGTTTTAAATTATGCCTCATCCACAATGATCACTTTTGGAACGTCATTTTTTTTATTATGCAAAATCCTTTGTGATCATTTTGGAAAATCATTTTTTTTAAATTATGCCTCATCCACAATGATTATTTTGGAACGTCAATTTCTTTTTTTTTTATTATGCAACATCCACTGTGATAATTTTGGAACATCAATTTTTTTTAATTATGCCTCATCAGCAATGATCATTTTGGAACGTCAATTTTTTTTTAAATTATGCGTCATCCACAATGATCACTTTTGGAACGTCAATTTTTTTTTTTATTATGCAACATCCACTGTGATCATTTTGGAACATCAATTTTTTTTTATTTATGCCTCATCCACTATGATCATTTTTGAACGTCAATTTTTTTTTATTATGCGACATCCACTATTCGAACATTCTCTTTGATTGCTTGTTACACTTCGTCATCCTCTTTTATTGTTTCTACCGCCTCCACATCTTCTATTTTTGCATGTTCCACTTCGTTATCCTTTTAAAATGCTTCTTCTACTTCATATCCTCTTTAATTGCTTCAGTTACTTCATTATGCGCTCTACAAAATTGTGGTGTTTCATACAAAACTTCAATCGCTCATATCTTCTAAACGGGAAGAGCTAGCCCTAGCAAACTTGTACAAAATATTGGTGTAAATTTTTGGTGGAACTGTTTTTTTATTGTCATCCTTGACGTCCTTTTTGAATGCTTCTCTCACTTCGTCATCTTCTTTGAATGTTTTTTCCACTTCGACATCATCTTTGACTGCTTCTTTAACTTCGATATCCTCTTTGATTGCTTCTCCCACTTCGATATCGTCTTTGACTGCTTCTTCCATTTCGATATCGTCTTTGATTGCTTTTTCACTTCGTCATCTTCTTTGAATGCTTCTACCACCTTGGTATCCTCTTTGATTGCTTACTCAACTTCAATTTCCTCTTTGATTGTTTCTGCCACTTCGATATCCTATTTGATTGCTTCTCCCACTTCAATATTCTCTTTGATAGTTTCTTCCACTTCGATATCCAATCAACAAATTTATGATTTTTCTTACAAAACTTTAATCGCTCGTATCTTCTAAACGGGAAGAGATAGCACTAGCAAACTTTGACAAAATATTAGTACAAATTTTTGATCATTATCATTTTACACCATACATTTATATTATGCAACGTCAATCCTGATCATTTTGGAACGTCCAGATTTTTTTTATGCAACGTTCATCATGATCTTTTTTGCAACGTTCAATTTTTTTTATACAACTATTATCATGATCATTTTGGAACATCCAATTTTTTTCTCTTTGATTGCTTGTTCCACTTCGATATCCTCTTTGATTGCTTCTTTCACATTGATATCCTATTTGATTGCTTCTTTAACTTTGGTATCCTCTACGATTGCTTCTTCCACTTCGATATCCTCTTTTATTCCTTCTTCATCTTCAATATCCATTGGATTGCTTCTTCATCTTTGATATCCTCTTTGATGGCATTTTCACTTCGGTATCCTCTGTAAGGGCTCCTTCCTCTTTGATTTCCGTTTGATTGCTTCTTGCACTGCAATATTTTCTTTGATTGCGTCTTCATATTCGATATCGTTTTTGATTGCATTTTTACTTCGATATCCTGTGATGGCTTCTTCCACTTTGATATCCTCTTTGATTGCTTCTTCCACTTCGATATCCGCTTTGATTGCTTGTTCCATTTTGATATCGTCTTTGACTATTTCTTTCACTTCGATATCGTCTTTGATTGCTTTTTTCAGTTCGTCATCCTCTTTGAATACTTCTACCAACTCGGTATCCTCTTTGATTCCTTAGTCAACTTCAATTTCCTCTTTGATTGTTTTTGCTACTTCGATATCCTATTTGATTGCTTCTCCCACTTCAATATCCTCTTTGTTTACTCCTTCCACTTCGATATCATCTTCGATTTCCTTTTGATTGCTTCTTGCACTGCATTATTCTCTTTGATTGCGTCTTCATCTTCGATATCGTCTTTGATAGCATTTTCACTTCGATATCCTCTGTGATGGCTTCTTCTACTTCGATACCCTCTTTGATTGCTTCTTCCACTTCGATATCTTCTTTGATTGTTTCTTCCGCCTCGACATCTTCTATTTTTGCATGTTCCACTTCGTTATCCCTTTAAAATGCTTCTTCTACTTTCATATCCTCTTTAATTGCTTCAGTTACTTCATTATGCTCTCTACAAAATTGTGGTCTTTCATACAAAACTTCAATCGCTCGTATCTTCTAAACGGGAAGAGATAGCCCTAGCAAACTTGTACAAAATATTGGTATAAATTTTTGGTGCAACTGTTTTTTTATTGTCATCTTTGACATCCTTTTTGAATGCTTCTCTCACTTCGTCATCTTCTTTGAATGTTTTTTCCACTTCGACATCATCTTTGACTGCTTCTTTAACTTCGATATCCTCTTTGATTGCTTCTCCCACTTCGATATCGTCTTTGACTGCTTCTTCCATTTCGATATCGTCTTTGATTGCTTTTTTCACTTCGTCATCTTCTTTGAATGCTTCTACCACCTCGGTATCCTCTTTGATTGCTTACTCAACTTCAATTTCCTCTTTGATTGTTTCTCCCTCTTCGATATCGTCTTTGACTGCTTCTTCCATTTCGATATCGTCTTTGATTGCTTTTTTCACTTCGTCATCTTCTTTGAATGCTTCTACCGCCTCGGTATCCTCTTTGATTGCTTACTCAACTTCAATTTCCTCTTTGATTGTTTCTGCCACTTCGATATCCTATTTGATTGCTTCTTCCGCTTCAACATTCTCTTTGATAGTTTCTTCCACTTCGATATCCAATCAACAAATTTATGATTTTTCTTACAAAACTTTAATCGCTCGTATCTTCTAAACGGGAAGAGATAGCACTAGAAAACTTTGACAAAATATTAGTACAAATTTTTGATCATTATCATTTTGCAACATACATTTATATTATGCAACGTCAATCATGATCATTTTGGAAAGTCCAGATTTTTTTTTATGCAACGTTCATCATGATCTTTTTTGCAACGTTCAATTTTTTTTATACAACCATTATCATGATCATTTTGGAACATCCAATTTTTTTCTCTTTGATTGCTTGTTTATCTTTGATTGCTTCTTTAACTTTGATATCCTCTACGATTGCTTGTTCCGCTTCGATATCCTCTTTTATTCCTTCTTCATCTTCAATATCCATTGGATTGCTTCTTCCACTTCGATATCGTCTTTGATTGCTTTTTTTACTTCTTCATCCTCTTAGAATGCTTCTACCACCTTGGTATCCTCTTTGATTTCTTCCTCAACTTTAATTTCCTCTTTGATTGTTTCTGCTACTTCGATATCCTATTTGATTGCTTCTTTCACTTCAATATCCTCTTTGATTGCTTCTTCCACTTCGATATCATCTTTGATTGCTTCTTCCACTTCGATATCCTCTAAGATTGCTTCTTCCACTTCGATACCTTCTTTGATTGCTTCTTCCACTTCGATATCGTCTTTGATTGCTTTTTTCACTTCGTCATCTTAGAATGCTTCTACATAGATATTAGATATTGAAGTGAAAGCAGCAATCAAATAGGATATCGAATTAGCAGAAACTATTAAAGAGGAAATTGAAGTTGAGTAAGCAATCAAAGAGGATACCGAGGTGGTATCCTCTTTGATTGCTTACTCAACTTCAATTTCCTCTTTAATAGTTTCTGCTAATTCGATATCCTATTTGATTGCTGCTTTCACTTCAATATCCTGTTTGATTGCTTCTTGCACTTCGAAATCATATTTGATTGCTGCTTCCATTTGGATATCTTCTTTGATTTGATTGCTTCTTCCATTTCGATATCGTCTTTGACTGCTTCTTACACATGGATATCCTTTTTGATCGCTTTTAACAGCTCGAAATCCTCTTTGATTGCTTCTTCGACAAAAACAATAACACGCGAGTTGCGTGCAACTCGCGCACTACGCAACCTCTAGTTATATTATATAAAGCTCGATTACCACTGACTGACTGACTGACTGATTGACTCATTGACATGTTTGTTCTCCCAGATGCCACCTCGTAGGGTGAAAATGTTTGGTGGGATCGTATAGAGGGAGTTCCGATGAGTTGGGAATAAATCCTAAAGTACCCCTTTTGTCCCCCATTCGCTCCCATCGACCTCGTATCTCGGAAAGTATAGGTCTTAGAGCGTTGGTGCAAAAACTAATGTTGCAGAGGACATTTTTTTATATCCGGTTCCATGAAAAAAAAATTGTCTTTCATACAAAAAAAAAATTGTCCCATACAAAATATTTCTGTATGAATGCCGTAAACCGTATATTTCGTTTGCCGTAATTTTCATACTGTTTTTGTAGGGAGCCCATGGCTTGTGTGTACTATAAAATTACTGTAAATTTGCTTGATTCTATATAATGTTGGTGGAGGGGCATGAGACCACTTTCATAGTTTTTGCAAAGGTCATCATCATCATTTTGGAACATCCAATTTTTTTTTTTTTAGTATGCAACGTTCATCATGTTTATTTTGGAACATCAATTTTTTTTTAATTATGCCTCATCCACAATGATCACTTTGGAACGTCAATTATTTTTTTTTTATTATGCAACATCCACTGTGATCATTTTGGTACATCATTTTTTTTAATTATGCCTCATCCACAATGATCACTTTGGAACGTCAATTATTTTTTTTTATTATGCATCATCCACTGTGATATTTTGGTACATCATTTTTTTTAATTATGCCTCATCCACAATGATCACTTTGGAACGTCAATTTTATTTTTTTTATTATGCAAAATACTTTGTGATCATTTTGGAAAATCAATTTTTTTTTAATTATGCCTCATCCACAATGATCATTTTGGAACGTCAATTTTTTTTTTTTTTTTATTATGCAAAATCCACTGTGATCATTTTGGAACATCAATTTTTTTTAATTATGCCTCATCCACAATGATCACTTTGGAACGTCAATTATTTTTTTTTATTATGCATCATCCACTGTGATCATTTTGAAACATCATTTTTTTTCAATTATGCCTCATCCACTATGATCACTTTGGAACGTCAATTTTTTTTTTTTATTATGCAACATCCACTGTGATATTTTGGTACATCATTTTTTTTAATTATGCCTCATCCACAATGATCACTTTGGAACGTCAATTTTTTTTAATTTTTATTATGCAACATCCACTGTGAACATTTTGGTACATCATTTTTTTAATTACGCCTCATCCACAATGATCACTTTGGAACGTCAATTTTTTTTTTTATTATGCATCATCCACTGTGATCATTTTGGAACATTATTTTTTAAAATTATGCCTCATCCACATGATCATTTTGGAACGTCAATTTTTTTTTATTATGCAACATCCACTGTGATCATTTTGGAAAATCAATTTTTTTTTGTAGCACAAATTTTTGGTGGAATCGTTATTTTACGGTCATCATCGCCCTTGCCATCATTTTGAATTCTTCTCTCACTTCCTTTTCGTTTTCGAATGTTTCTTCCACATTGATATCCTCTTTAATTGTTTCTATAACTTCGAAATCCTCTTTGATGGCATTTTTACTTCAATATACTTTTGAATTGTTTTTTCTATTTTTATATTTTCTTCAATTACGTCTCTTACTTCAATATCGACTCTACAAAATTATGGGTTTAAATACAAATCTTAAATCGCTCGTATCTTCTAAACGGGAAAAGTTACCCCCAGCAAACTTTTACAAAATATTGGTACTAATTTTTGGTGGAATAGTTTTTTTAATACCATCATTGCCCTTGAGATCCTTTTTGAATGCTTCTCTTACTTCGTCTTCCGCTTTGAATGCTTCTTTCACCTCGATATCCTCTATTTTTACTTCTTCCACTTTGATATCCTTTTTAATTGCTTTTTCTACTTATATATTTTCTTAATTGCTTCTTTTACTACAATTTCCACTCTACAAAATTATAGGTTTTAATACAAATCTTAAATCGCTCGTATCTTCTAAACGGGAACAGTTACGCCTAGCAAACTTTTACAAAATATTGGTACAAATTTTTGGTCGAATATTTTTTTTATTACCATCATTGATCTTGACATCCTTTTTGAATGCTTCATTCACCTCGATATCCTCTATTTTTGCTTCTTCCACTTTGATATCCTTTTTAATTGCTTTTTCTACTTATATATTTTCTTAATTGCTTCTTTTACTACAATTTCCACTCTACAAAATTATGGGTACAAATACAAATCTTAAATCGCTCGTATCTTCTAAACGGGAACAGTTACGCCTAGCAAACTTTTACAAAATATTGGTTCAAATTTATGGTCGAATAGTTTTTTTATTACCATCATTGCTCTTGACATCCTTTTTGAATGCTTCTCTCACTTGGTCTTCCTCCTTGAATGCTTCTTTCTCCTCGATATCCTCTATTTTTGCTTTTTCCACTTTGATATCGTTTGTAATGTCTTTTTCTACTTATATGTCTTCTTAAATTGCTTCTTTTACTTCAATTTCCACTCCACAGAATTATGGGTTTTCATACAAAACTTAAATCGCTCGTATCTTTTAAACGGGAAGAGATAGCTCGAGGAAACTTTTACAAAATATTAGTATAAGTTTTTGGTGAAACCGTTTTTTATTTTTATCCTTGTCCTCGACGTCTTTTACTCAATTTCAATTTCTCTTTAATTGTTTCTGCTACTTCGATATCCTATTTGATTGCTTCTTTCACTTCAATATCCTCTTTGATTGCTTCTTCCACTTCGATATCATCTTTGATTGCTGCTTCCACTTCGATCGTCTTTGCCTGCTTCTTACACATGGATATCCTCTTCGATAACTTTAAACAGCTCGATATCCTCTTTGATTGCTTCTTCCAGTTTGATATCCTCTTTTATTGCTTCTAGCAATTCGATATCATCTTCGATTTCCTTTTGATTGCTTCTTGCACTGCAATATTCTCTTTGATTGCGTCTTCATCTTCGATATCGTTTTTGATAGCATTTTCACTTTGATATCCTCTGTGATGGCTTCTTCCACTTCGATACCCTCTTTGATTGCTTCTTCCACTTCGATATCCTCTTTGATTGCTTCTTCCACTTCGATATCCTCTTTGATTGCTTCTTCCACTTCGATATCGTCATTGACTGTTTCTTCCACTTCGATATCGTCTTTGATTGCTTTTTTCACTTCGTCATCCTCTTAGAACGCTTCTACCACCTCGGTATCCTCTTTGATTGCTTACTCAACTTTAATTTCCTCTTTGATTGTTTCTGCTACTTCGATATCCTATTTGACTGCTTCTTTCACTTCAATATCCTCTTTGATTGCTTCTTCCACTTCGATATCGTTTTTGACTGTTTCTTCCACTTCGATATCGTCTTTGATTGCTTTTTTTACTACGTCATCCTCTTAGAATGCTCTTACCACCTCGGTATCCTCTTTGATTGCTTACTCAACTTTAATTTCCTCTTTGATTGTTTCTGCTGCTTCGATATCCTATTTGATTGCTTCTTTCACTTCAATATCCTCTTTAATTGCTGCTTCCACTTGGAAATCCTCTTTGATTTGATTGCTTTTTCCATTTCGATATCGTCTTTGACTGCTTCTTACACATGGATATCCTCTTTGATGGCTTTTAACAGCTCGATATCCTCTTTAATTACTTCTTCGACTAAAAGAAAAACACGCGAGCTGCGAGCAGCTCGCGCACAACGCAACCTCTAGTTATATTATATAAAGCTCGATTACCACTGACTCACTGACTGATTGACATCATTGTTCTCCCAGATGCCACCTCGTAGGGGGGAAATGTTTGGTGGGATCGTATAGAGGGAGTTCCGGTGAGTTGGGAATAAATCCTAAAGTACCCCTTTTGTCCCCCATTCGCTCCCATCGACATCGTATCTCGGAAAGTATAGGTCTTACAGCATTGGTGCAAAAACTAATGTTGCTGAGGACATTTTTTTATATCCGGATCAATGAAAAAAAATTGTCTTTCATACAAAAAAAAATTGTCCCATACAAAATATTTCTGTATGAATACCGTAAACCGTATATTTCGTTTACCGTACTGTTCATACTGTTTTTGTAGGGAGGCCACGACTTGTGTGTACTATAAAATTACTGTAAATTTGCTTGATTCTATATAATGGTGGTAGAGGGGCATGAGACAACTTTCATAGTTTTTGCAAAGGTCATCATCATCATTTTGGAACATCCATTTTTTTTTTTTTAGTATGCAACGTTCATCATGTTTATTTTGGAACATCAATTTTTTTTTAATCATGCCTCATCCACAATGATCACTTTGGAACGTCAATTTTTTTTTATTATGCAACATCCACTGTGATCATTTTGGTACATCATTTTTTTTAATTATGCCTCATCCACAATGATCACTTTGGAACGTCAATTTTTTTTTTATTATGCAAAATCCTTTGTGATCATTTTGGAAAATCAATTTATGTATTTTCAATTATGCTTCATCCACTATGATCACTTTGGAACGTCAATTTTTTTTTTTTTTTATTATGCAACATCCACTGTGATATTTTGGTACATCATTTTTTTTAATTATGCCTCATCCACAATGATCACTTTGGAACGTCAATTTTTTTTTTATTATGCATCATCCACTGTGATCATTTTTGAACATCATTTTTTTTAGTTATGCCTCATCCACAATGATCACTTTGGAACGTCAATTTTTTTTTTATTATGCAAAATCCTTTGTGATCATTTTGGAAAATCAATTTTTTTTTCAATTATGCTTCATCCACTATGATCACTTTGGAACGTCAATTTTTTATTTTTTTTTATTATGCAACATACTGTGATATTTTGGTACATCATTTTTTTTAATTATGCCTCATCCACAATGATCACTTTGGAACGTCAATTATTATTATTTTTTTAATTATGCCTCATCCACAATGATCACTTTGGAACGTCAATTATTATTATTTTTTTTGTATTATGCAACATCCACTGTGATCATTTTGGTACATCATTTTTTTTAAATATGCCTCATCCACAATGATCACTTTGGAACGTCAATTATTTTTTTTTATTATGCAACATCCACTGTGATCATTTTGGAACATAGTTTTTTTAATTATGCCTCATCCACAATGATCACTTTGGAACGTCAATTTTTTTTTTATTATGCATCATCCACTGTGATCATTTTGGAACATCATTTTTTTTAATTATGCCTTATCCACAATGATCACTTTGGAACGTCAAGTATTTTTTTTATTATGCAACATCCACTGTGATCATTTTTGTACATAATTTTTTTTAATTATGCCTCATCCACAATGATCACTTTGGAACGTCAATTATTTTTTTTTTTATTATGCAACATCCACTGTGATCATTTTGGTACATCATTTTTTAAATTACGCCTCATCCACAAAGATCACTTTGGAACGTCATTTATTATTCTTTTTTTTATTATGCATCATCCACTGTGATCATTTTGGAACATCATTTTTTTTAAATTATGCCTCATCCACATGATCATTTTGGAACGTCAATTTTTTTTTATTATGCAACATCCACTGTGATCATTTTGGAAAATCAATTTTTTTTTGTAGCACAAATTTTTGGTGGAATCGTTATTTTACGGTCATCATCGCCCTTGCCATCATTTTGAATTCTTCTCTCACTTCCTTTTCGTTTTCGAATGTTTCTTCCACATTGATATCCTCTTTAATTGTTTCTATAACTTCGAAATCCTCTTTGATGGCATTTTTACTTCAATATACTTTTGAATTGTTTTTTCTATTTTTCTATTTTCTTCAATTACTTCTCTTACTTCAATATCGACTCTACAAAATTATGGGTTTTAATACAAATCTTAAATCGCTCGTATCTTCTAAACGGGAAGAGTTACCCCCAGCAAACTTTTACAAAATATTGGTACTAATTTTTGGTGGATTAGTTTTTTTAATACCATCATTGCCCTTGAGATCCTTTTTGAATGCTTCTCTTACTTCGTCTTCCGCTTTGAATGCTTCTTTCACCTCGATATCCTCTATTTTTGCTTCTTCGACTTTGATATCCTTTTTAATTGCTTTTTCTACTTATATATTTTCTTCAATTGCTTCTTTTACTACAATTTCCACTCTACAAAATTATGGGTTTTAATACAAATCTTAAATCGCTCGTATCTTCTAAACGGGAACAGTTACGCCTAGCAAACTTGTACAAAATATTGTTACAAATTTTTGGTGGAATAGTTTTTTTAATACAATCATTGCCCTTGACATCCGTTTTGAATGCTTCTCTTACTTGGTCTTCCACTTTAAATGCTTCTTTCACCTCGATATCCTCTATTTTTGCTTCTTCCACTTTGATATCCTATTTAATTGCTTTATCTACTTATATATTTTCTTCAATTGCTTCTTTTACTTCAATTCCCACTCTACAAAATTATGGGTTTTTATACAAATCTTAAATCGCTCGTATCTTCTAAACGGGAACAGTTACGCCTAGCAAACTTTTACAAAATATTGGTACAAATTTTTGGTCGAATATTTTTTGTATTACCATCATTGATCTTTAAATCCTTTTTGAATGTTTTTTTCACCTCGATATCCTCTATTTTTGCTTCTTCCTTTTGATATCCTTTTTAATTGCTTTTTCTACTTATATATTTTCTTCAATTGCTTCTTTTACTACAATTTCCACTCTACAAAATTATGGGTTTTAATACAAATCTTAAATCGCTCGTATCTTCTAAACGGGAACAGTTACGCCTAGCAAACTTTTACAAAATATTGGTACAAATTTTTGGTCGAATAGTTTTTTTATTACCATCATTGCTCTTGACATCCTTTTTGAATGCTTCTCTCACTTGGTCTTCCTCCTTGAATGCTTCTTTCACCTCAATATCCTCTATTTTTGCTTCTTTCACTTTGATATCCTTTTTAATGTCTTTTTCTACTTATATGTCTTCTTCAATTGCTTCTTTTACTTCAATTTACACTCCACAAAATTATGGGTTTTCATACAAAACTTAAATCGCTCGTATCTTTTAAACGGGAAGAGATAGCTCGAAGAAACTTTTACAAAATATTGGTATAAGTTTTTGGTGAAACCGTTTTTTATTTTTATCATTGTCCTCGACGTCTTTTACTCAATTTCAATTTCCTCTTTAATTGTTTCTGCTACTTCGATATCCCATTTGATTGCTTCTTTCACTTCAATATCCTCTTTGATTGCTTCTTCCACTTCAATATCATTTTTGATTGCTGCTTCCACTTGGATATCCTCTTTAATTTGATTGCTTTTTCCATTTCGATCGTCTTTGATTGCTTCTTACACATGGATATCCTCTTCGATAACATTAAACAGCTCGATATCCTCTTTGATTGCTTCTTCCACTTTGATATCCTCTTTTATTGCTTCTACCTATTCGATATCATCTTCGATTTCCTTTTGATTGCTTCTTGCACTGCAATATTCTCTTTGATTGCGTCTTCATCTTCGGTATCGTTTTTGATCGCATTTTCACTTCGATATCCTCTGTGGTGGCTTCTTCCACTTCGATACCCTCTTTGATTGCTTCGTCCACTTCGATATCCTCTTTGATTGCTTCTTCCACTTCGATATCCTCTTTGATTGCTTCTTCCACTTCGATATGGTCTTTGACTGTTTCTTCCACTTCGATATCGTCTTTGATTGCTTTTTTCACTTCGTCATCCTCTTAGAACGCTTCTACCACCTCGGTATCCTCTTTGATTGCTTACTCAACTTTAATTTCCTCTTTAATTGTTTCTGCTACTTCGATATTCTATTTGATTGCTTCTTTCACTTCAATATCCTCTTTGATTGCTTCTTCCACTTCGATATCGTTTTTGACTGTTTCTTCCACTTCGATATCGTCTTCGATTGCTTTTTTCACTTCGTCATCCTCTTAGAACGCTTCTACCACCTCGGTATCCTCTTTGATTGCTTACTCAACTTTAATTTCCTCTTTGATTGTTTCTGCTACTTCGATATCCTATTTGATTGCTTCTTTCCCTTCAATATCCTCTTTGATTGCTTCTTTCACTTCGATATCGTTTTTGACTGTTTCTTCCAGTTCGATATCGTCTTTGATTGCTTTTTTTACTTCGTCATCCTCTTAGAATGCTCTTACCACCTCGGTATCCTCTTTGATTGCTTACTCAACTATAATTTCCTCATTGATTGTTTCTGCTGCTTCGATATCCTATTTGATTGCTTCTTTCACTTCAATATCCTCTTTGATTGCTGCTTCCACTTGGAAATCCTCTTTGATTTGATTGCTTCTTCCATTTCAATATCGTCTTTACTGCTTCTTACACATGGATATCCTCTTTGATGGCTTTTAACAGCTCGATATCCTCTTTAATTACTTCTTCGACTAAAAGAAAAACACGCGAGCTGCGAGCAGCTCGCGCACAACGCAACCTCTAGTTATATTATATAAAGCTCGATTACCACTGACTGACTCACTGACTCATTGACATCATTGTTCTCCCAGATGCCACCTCGTAGGGGGGAAGTGTTTGGTGGGATCGTATAGAGGGAGTTCCGGTGAGTTGGGAATAAATCCTAAAGTACCCCTTTTGTCCCCCATTCGCTCCCATCGACCTCGTATCTCGAAAAGTATAGGTCTTACAGCGTTGGTGCAAAAACTAATGTTGCTGAGGACATTTTTTTATATCCGGATCCATGAAAAAAAAATTGTCTTTCATACAAAAAAAAAATTGTCCCATACAAAATATTTCTGTATGAATACCGTAAACCGTATATTTCGTTTGCCGTAATTTTCATACTGTTTTTGTAGGGAGCCCGCGGCTTGTGTGTACTATAAAATTACTGTAAATTTGCTTGATTCTATATAATGGTGGTGGAGGGACATGAGATAACTTTCATAGTTTTTGCAAAGGTCATCATCATCATTTTGGAACCTCCAATTTTTTTTTTTTTTTTAGTATGCAACGTTCATCATGTTTATTTTGGAACATCCACATTTTTTTAATTATGCCTCATCCACAATGATCACTTTGGAACGTCAATTATTATTTATGTTTTTTTATTATGCAACATCCACTATGATCATTTTGGTACATCATTTTTTTAATTACGCCTCATCCACAATGATCACTTTGGAACGTCAATTATTTTTTATTTTTTTATTATGCATCATCCACTGTGATCATTTTGGAACATCATTTTTTTTAATTATGCCTCATCCATAATGATCACTTTGGAACGTCATTTATTATTATTTTTTTATTATGCAACATCCACTATGATCATTTTGGTACATCATTTTTTTAATTACGCCTCATCCACAATGATCACTTTGGAACGTCAATTATTTTTTATGATGCATCATCCACTGTGATCATTTTGGAACATCATTTTTTTTTCAATTATGCCTCATCCACTATGATCACTTTGGAACGTCAGTTTTTTTTTTTTTTTATTATTATGCAATATCCACTGTGATATTTTGGTACATCATTTTTTTTAATTATGCCTCATCCACAATGATCACTTTGAAACGTCAATTTTTTTTTATATTCAACATCCACTGTGATATTTTGGTACATCATTTTATTTAATTATGCCTCATCCACAATGATCACTTTGGAACGTCAATTATTTTTTTTTATTATGCAACATCCACTATGATCATTTTGGTACATCATTTTTTTAATTACGCCTCATTCACAATGATCACTTTGGAACGTCAATTATTTTTTATTTTTTTATTATGCATCATCCACTGTGATCATTTTGGAACATCATTTTTTTTCCATTATGCCTCATCCACAATGATCACTTTGGAACGTCAATTATTTTTTTTATTATGCAACATCCACTATGATCATTTTAGTACATCATTTTTTTAATTACGCCTCATCCACAGGGATCACTTTGGAACGTCAATTATTTTTTATTTTTTTATTATGCATCATCCACTGTGATCATTTTGGAACATCATTTTTTTTTCAATTATGCCTCATCCACTATGATCACTTTGAAACGTCATTTTTTTTTTTTATTATGCAATATCCACTGTGATATTTTGGTACATCATTTTATTTAATTATGCCTCATCCACAATGATCACTTTGGAACGTCAATTTTTTTTTACTATGCAAAATCCTTTGTGATCATTTTGGAAAATCAATTTTTTTTAAATTATGCCTCATCCACAATGATCATTTTGGAACGTCAATTTTTTTATTATTATGCAAAATTCTTTGTGATCATTTTGGAAAATCAAATTTTTTTAAATTATGCCTCATCCACAATGATCACTTTTGGAACGTAAATTTTTTTTATTTGTTATTATGCAACATCCACTGTGATCATTTTGGAACATCAGTTTTTTTTTAATTATGCCTCATCCACAATGATCATTTTGAAACGTTATTTTTTTTTATTATGTAACATCCACTGTGATCGCTTTCGAACATCAATTTTTTTTTAATTATGCCTCATCCACAATGATCATTTTGGAACGTCAATTTTTTTTTAAATGCAACATCCAGTGTGATCATTTTGGAACATCAATTTTTTTTAAATTATGCCTCATCCAAAATGATCATTTTCGAACGTCAAATTTTTTTTTATTATGCAAAACCTTTGTGATCATTTTGGAAAATCAATTTTTTTTTAATTATGCCTCATCCACAAAGATAACTTTTGGAACGTCAATTTTTTTTTAATATGCACCATCCACTGTGATCATTTTGGATCGTCAATTTTTTTTTATAATGTAACATCCACTATGATCATTTTGGAACATCATTTTATTTTAATTATGCCTCATCCACTATGATCATTTTGGAACGTCGAAATACTTTTTAATTGCTTCTTCTACTTGGATATCTTTTTTGATTGAATCTTCCACTTCGATATCCTCTTTGAATGTTTCTTCCACTTTCATATCGTCTCAACAAAATTATGATTTTTTTTAAATACTTTAATCGCTCGTATCGACTTAACGAAAATAAATAGGCATAGTAAACTTTTACAAAATGGTAGTACAAATTTTGGGTAAAATCGTTTTTTCATTGTCATGACAGTCTTTTTACATGCTTCTCTCACTTCGATATCCTCTTTGATGGCTTCTTCGACTTCGATATACTTTTTAATTGCTTCTTCTACTTGGATATATTTTTTGATTGCTTCTTGCATTTCGATATCCTCTCATCAAAATTATGATTTTCCTTAAAAAACTTTAATCGTTCGTATCTTTTAAACGGTAAGAGATAGACATAACAAACTTTTATAATATGGTAGCACAAATTTTTGGTGGAATCGTTATTTTACGGTCATCATCGCCCTTGACATCATTTTGAATTCTTCTCTCACTTACTTTTCGTCTTCGAATGTTTCTTCCACTTCGATATCCTCTTTGATTGTTTCTACAACTTCGAAATCCTCTTTGATGGCATTTTTACTTCAATATATATTTTTGAATTGCTTTTTCTAATTTTATATTTTCTTCAATTACTTCTTTTACTTCAATATCCACTCTACAAAATTATGGGTTTTAATACAAATTTGAAATCGCTCGTATCTTCTAAACGGGAAGAGTTACCCCCAGCAAACTTTTACAAAATATTGGTACTAATTTTTGGTGGAATAGTTTTTTAATACCATCATTGCCCTTGAGTTATGTTTTGAATGCTTCTCTTACTTCGTCTTCCGCTTTGAATGCTTCTTTCACCTCGATATCCTCTATTTTTGCTTCTTCCACTTTGATATCCTTTTTAATTGCTTTTTCTACTGATATTATTTTCTTCAATTGCTTCTTTTACTACAATTTCCACTCTACAAAATTATGGGTTTTAATAGAAATCTTAAATCGCTCGTATCTTCTAAACGGGAAGAGTTACCCTTAGCAAACTTTTACAAAATATTGGTACTAATTTTTGGTGAAATAGTTTTTTTAATACCATCATTGCCCTTGACATCCTTTTTGAATGCTTCTCTCACTTTATCTTTCTCTTTGAATGCTTCTTTCACCTCGATATCCTCTATTTTTGCTTCTTCCACTTTGATATCCTTTTTAATTGCTTCTTCTACTTATATATTATTTTTAATTGCTTCTTTTACTTCAATTTCCACTCTACAAAATTATGAGTTTTCATATAAAACTTAAATCGCTCATATCTTCTAAACGGAAAGAGATAGCTATGGGAAACTTTTACAAAATATTGGTATAAGTTTTTGGTTTAACCGTTATTTTATTTTTATCATTGTCCTCAACGTCCTTTTTGAATGCTTCTCTCACTTCGTCTTCCTCTTTGAATGCTTCTTTCCCTTCGTCATCCTCTTTGACTGTTTCTTCCACCTCGATATCCTCTACTTTTGTTTCTTCCATCTCGATATCTTCTTTGATTGCTTCTTCCACTTTGATATCGTCTTTGATTGCTTCATTAACTTCGATATCCAATTTGATTGCTACTTTTACTTCGATATCGTCTTTGATTGCTTCTTTTACTGGGATATCATCTTTGATTGCTTTTTTCACTTCGGCATCCTCTTAGAATGCTTCTACCACCTCGGTATCCTCTTTGATTGCTTACTCAACTTCAATTTCCTGTTTGATTGTTTCTGCCACTTCGATATCCTATTTGATTGCTCCTTCCACTTCAATATCCTCTTTGATTGCTTCTTCCACTTCGATATCATCTTCGATTTCCTTTTGATTGCTTGTTGCACTGCAATATTCTCTTTCATTGCGTCTTCATCTTCGATATCGTCTTCGTCAGCAATTTTACTTCGATATCCTCTGTGATGGCTTCTTCCACTTCGATATCCTCTTTGATTCGATTGCTTCTTCCATTTCGATATTTTTTGACTGCTTCTTACACATGGATATCCTCTTTGATAGCTTTTAACAGCTCGATATCATCTTTGATTGCTTTTTTCACTTCGTCATCCTTTTAGAATGCTTCTACAACCTCGGTATCCTCTTTGATTGCTTACTCAACGTTAATTTCCTCATTATTTGATTCTGATACTTCGATATCCTATTTGATTGCTTTTTTCACTTCAATATCTTCTTTGATTGCTGCTTCTACTTGGAAATCCTCTTTGATTTGATTGCTTCTGCCATTTCGATATCGTCTTTGACTGCTTCTTACACATGGATATCCTCTTTGATGACTTTTAACAGCTCGATATCCTCTTTAATTACTTCGTCGACTAAAAGAAAAAAACGCGAGCTGCGAGCAGCTCGCGCACAACGCAACCTCTAGTTAATATTTAAAATTGTAGGTAACTGTTTCGTTTCGAGCCCCACTTAAATATTTATTTTATTCTGTTTTTAGTATTTGATGTTATAGCGGCAACAGAAATACATCATCTGTAAAAATTTCAACTATCTAACTATCACGATTCATGAGATACAGCCTGGTGACAGACGGACGGACAGACAGACAGCAGAATCTTAGTAAAAGGGTCCCGTTTTACCCTTTAGGTACGGAACCCGATGAATTGAGACCCTCCTCCTTTTATTGAAGTCAGTTAAATTAAAAAATTGTAAACCGTCCATTTGTTTAGGACCTTTATGCCTCGGATAGATTTTGGTACATAAAATCTACAAAGATCTCTCTAATTTGTTCAAATATATTTAGTACTTATAAATGGTTTCAGTTTCACAGTACAAGTAATAAGTAGGTAGTTTCATACTTGGACCCTGAGGTAAAGCAACAGGCTTTCAAGCTCCCTCGATGATAGTGGGTAAATAAATTGTATGTCCGATGCCAGTACACTCTGAACACATAACTAATCTTTGTCGGTTTATCTCGTAGGGCGGGATGCCTCAAGTTGATGTTTAGACGATATTGATTGAAAGATTTAATCCTCAAGAATGTTTAAGCTGGGATTACTCGTACCTTTGTCTACAGCCCATCGCTTAGAGACCGTTGTTGTGGCTTTGCTAACTTATCAAAGGGTGATTGAGCAAAAACTGAACGCAACAACTTTGTGAATACGTAATGAATTCATGAATTCATGAAAATTACCACTTTTATAATTATATTATATAATTAAGGTATTAATCACGTACCGTTTTATAGGTCTTATGACCGACAGGCGACAATGTATCGGTTCAATTCGTAAATAAATATAATATTATAGAGTAATTAAAGATGATATTATATATTACATGCGAAAGTGAGTTTGTTTGTTACGCTCTCACATCGTAACGGCTGATCGGATTTCGATGCCATTTGGTACGTAGATAGATTATGACCCTGGATTGAGACAGTCTACTTTTTACAGACAAACCACGCGTGCGTACATTTTTATTGACAGGCAACGAACGAGTGCGAACCCGTTGGCAGAAGCTAGTAAATTATAAAATACCTATTAAGATTAAGATATCTATTAAGATAGCCGGCTAAGACGCAGGAGGTAGCGGGTTCGATTCCCGCCGCGGAACAAATATTTGCATGATCTACAGATATTTGTTCCGGGTCTGTTTATTTCTCTATATATTATAAGAATGTATTTACAAAAAAAATGTATATAAGTATTCTATCAGTTATCTGGTTCCCATAGTACGAGCTCTGCTTAGATTAGGGCTAGATAGCGCAGTATGAAATGTCCAGAAATATTTATTTATTTTATTTAATAACGTTATAAAACTGGGGACCAATTCTGCTAATTTATAAAAAACAATTATACAGCCATTTCATTATTTAACGATTACGATTGTTGTTCCTGTCATAAGCTGCCATTTTTAATGGTATTGTCATAGCAATGGCGGTCGTTATTTAGTATAATACAAAATTGTCTATATTGGCCATTAATTTGGCAACGATACCATTGTCATAGTTAAGCGATTGTTTAGTAGCATTGGGCACTTTACATTATATTCGCTTCGAATCGATTCGATTTCTACATAGGTTTGTTGTCGATATATCACGTGATATTTCCATAGCACATGTCAAATCCCATACATTTTCGGACTTATCGAATAGCGTCATCGCTAATCGAATGTAACTTGGCTAAGCCCTCAGGAGTACCTACATCCATTAAATCCGTATGGCATACGTAACACTGCGACGTCAACAAGGAAAACAGAAAACAGAAGCGCCGACTCAAACGTGTAAGCGGATAACTTGTAAAATAAATATTTGCTGACACCTCTCTGCCAACTCTATGGAGCTAAAAAGCAAACACAAATAGATGCGACTCCGATCGTTGTAGCAACTTATCTGCATCTGAATTCACGTTACTTAAAATATTTAGATAGATAGATAGATATAGACATTTATTTCGACACAAGTAACAAACACACAGAAACTACATATATACATTGACGACCTCCTTGGTGCAGTGGGCGAATACCCGGCTGAGACGCAGGAGATTATATTCTCATCGACGGTTTCGATTCCCGCCGCGGAACAAATGTTTGCATGAATTATAGATATTTGTTCCGGGTCTGGATGTTTTCCTATATATTATAAGTACATATGTATTTACAAAAAAAATGTATATAAGTATTCTATCAGTTATCTGGTTCCCATAGTACAAGCTTTGCTTAGTTTGGGGCTAGATAGCGCTGTGTGAAATGTTCAGCAATATTTATTTATTATTAATTTATTTACATACAGTGGATAAGTAAAGACAGACAATTAAAAACACGTTACTTCAACAAAAAATAATAAATAATACTAAAAATACGTACCCAGTCACTATGAGCCCTGTGCCGAAAAAGGGGAATGGCTCAGCATTACGCTGAACAATAAACTTATTGCTCAGCGCTGGTTTACAGCCATTAAACCTGCATTGGCGTCACGGACGTCAGTCAAAAGTTAAAACTTATAAGTGCCTTATTTGAAAAAGATAACAAAAAAATTTATACGTAAAATAATAATTACAAGTGGCCTGCCCAGCCAATTGTACCTACCTACCTAGGATGTCGAGTAAAATTGATAATTTAGTCAAATTCAAGCTTTGATCTCGTCTTGATATATTAAAATTTCATAAACGATATTCACGTAACTGACAAAACAATGGTATAAGTAAACTGACATACGATTATAAGCTTATCAAGATGATTTTGTAATATTAGTGGAGCAGAATGCTAAAATATATTCAGTTCTTCTTCTTCACAAGTGTAACTCCGGCGGGGGATAGGCATGCCATCTCACAGGGCTTCCTAGTTCGGGTGCCTATGTTTCTTTTGCAACTAAGTTTTAATATTTAACTTAAATACTGAATCTATACCTACCTGTGTTGTGAAGTTTGTTACCGAAATAAATCACCTGTATCTTATCTTATCTCAATTCATAATCCAATTCCTTTTGGGTCAACTATCATTAATTCGTTATGTTTTTAAAATTGTTTTACGTGAATTGGCCACCTGACACATATCCTGTAAATTTTCGTTAAGTTTAGAGGTAAAAATTGCGACTCTAAAATAACTAACTTTACAAATATGTCATTTTAACAAAATTTTAAAACCTCCGATCCTCGCTTTTTGCGTTGGGGGTTAAAACTGATATAGCTAAAAACAACTCAAGTTAAACTATCTTTCTATTTTAAAAAACGGTATATAAATTGGTCCACCCGCTTGAGAACTACGCAGCCACAGACAGACAGACACTCACACAGACGTAGGCGTCAAACTTATAACACCCATCTTTTTGCGTCCGTGGTTAAACATTAATACCATATGCATGTGCGGGCTTACGTCCAGAAGTATGTTAAATTCAGCCAACAAATGCCACAATATTCAAAACGAATGAGAATAACATGCTCTCTTTTGTGTTCAAAAGCATATTTTTCCTTCCTTCACGAATCAGGTCACTGGTGCATCTTCTAAACTTTCGTTCAAAATGCACGAAAATTCCAGTCACAATATAAATAAAACAGATTCAGAAGTCGACGCTCGCGTACAAATCGTCGCCGATGTGTTTATTTCGGTACGGAAACCAACGGGAATCCAAAATAGAAAAGTCCACCGCACCTCTTCAGAGCAGTTGCACGCACGCGGAAAGATACGAAATTAAATAAAATAAAGCAGTTCTTTGTTCGCGGTAAAACTAAAACTCGTTTCGTATTTGGACTCCCTTTTTTGGTGGATGGAATGCGCTGGATGCGCGGCTATTCACAATGACCGTTCGAAAGAGAATGACCGCCATCTTGCTTTTGGTGCTGATTGCAGTGACTTCAGGCTGTGATGTTGATGATGTGGCTGTGTATAAAGTGTCAGTGAAGATGATGTGGAGTGAACAACGTTTTCCAAAGGACTACCCACAATTTTGGCCTAAAGCTCAATGGTCACAAGTTTTCGGTACGTTTTATTGCCTTATTTTTCTTCTATTAATAACGTTCCTAATGTGTGGAATGGAAGAAAACAAAGAAATTTTAGTCGGCCAAATAACAAATGACGTAACTTGGACCACTATTTTATATAATGAAACGAGCCCGCGACTTCGTACGCTTACACTTCTAAATGTGTGGGTAACCTAGAAATCAAGCTAAACTCACTGTTACAACTTGATTTGACACCCCATTTTTATCCCATGGGAACTGATTTATGAGATAAAAAGTAGCCTATGTGATAATCCAAGTTATAATCTACGACCAAATTTCATCGAAATCGGTTCCGTCGTTACGACGTGATTGAGTAACAAACAAATAAACAAACATTCAAACTTTCACATTTATAATATTAATGTAATGTAAAAAAAAATTGCGATTAACAATACACACTAAATTAAACTTTTAAGACAAACTAAAAGAAAACTATTTTCTTCTGATTAAAATGTTCTAGTCCTTACCATTTCAAATTTCGAACTCTACGTCCCTATGAGGCCATGTACTAAAAGTGCATAACCTCTTTAAGCTTAGAAACCTTCAAATGAGCTACTAATAATTAGTACGGTGATTTTCGAGACATTCCAATTTTAAAGAGTATTTGCTTATGTTTTTAAATGAGTTCAACCTGTTTTGAATAAAATCGGATTGAGTTTTCAAACACGTGTCAAAATAAAATGTAATTTAAATCAAAAGCACTAAGGAGTATCGATATGAACTTCGAAGCAAATCACTGCCAAAATAAATTTCTACCCCTTTTAACACCGTTAGGGAATGAATTTCAATAAAATACGAAACACATCTTCTGTCAATTCTGTTAAAAAAGGTTTTTGCAAAATTTGAAGTAGATTGGGCTAAGGAATCACGTTGTCCCATACAAACTTTCACCCCCTTAGGAGTGGAATTTCGGAAAATCCTTTCTTATCGGATGTCTACATCGTACAAAGAACACACCCTCCAAGTTTCAGGTCTCTACGATCAGCGGTTTAGGCTGTGCGTTGATCCGTCAATCAGTCATTCAGGACAAAGCCTTTTATATATTGTATCGATTTAACGTAAGAAAAACACTTTTCACTAAATACAAACATGGGAAATTATAGTTCACCAGACGAGTAATGCTGGATTATTATTGAGAACAAGCTTCCGCCCGTGCTTCGCACGCGTGGTTTGTCCATAAAAAGTAGACAAGGTCTCAATGCAGGTTATAATAATAAATAAATAATGGTGGACTTTTCACTAAATTAAGCAAATCCAGATTTATTTTTTTGTAAATACTTACTTATAGACATAATATATAGAGAAACAACTAGACCTGGAACAAATATATATAGATCGCGCAAACATTTGATCCACGGCGGGAATCGAAACCGTCGTTGAGAATATAATCTATCTACATTATATATGTCACTGTTAAAACCAGTTTTTAGATAGAACGCGTTTTCCCTAGTTAGAACTAGTTTTTACTAAAGCCCTTAAAACTAAAATTAACTAATGCTCAAAATTGAATATTGTAAAACAAACATGAAACAATAAATTTCTATGACTATGACAAAGTATAATACTAGTATGGAAACACGTCGTGTAAGTAATATTATTTAAAATTAAACTCGAGCAAAGTGCGAGGGTAATTTCAAAGCGGTAAAAAGGAAGTTTTTAATGAGCACGTCGGAAACCTTCGAAGATTAGATTAAGTTTAAGCGTTGTGTTGGAAGCTCTTCTTTCAGTACGTAGATATGTGACCTACACGGAATAATCTCAACCTGGACGGGTTTATGCCGTAGTTATAATCGACTTTAAAAATCTTACTGTGGCTATAACTCTGGGTGCGTAGGTATTGTGTATGAAAAATTGTAATTTATTGATCTAGCGAAGCGAGATCTCCAAATCAACTTGGGCAAATCGCCGTATGTATGTATGTTTGTTTGTCAGAGAATAATTTTCGAAGCGTTGATCCAATCATCGTGAAATTTGATATATAGGTAGGTAGTGATGGCAGAATTTTGGTGTGACAAAATGAGCTAAAAATGTAGGGGGGTTATTGAGATATTGGGATTCAAGAGGGGTAAAAAAAATAAAAAGGAGACTATTAAGTCAAATGGGACGTCAAATGAATCACCACAGTCGCATTGCATTTGGCTGGGATCCCTGAATCCCCATTTGCACATATATTGACTCGGCAGCGACCAATCTGTGTGCGAAGCCTATATAAGGACTTCCACACTGGCTACGGCAGGTCGTGCCCTGATGGAAGCTATTCTTGAGGGGGAATGAAGTCAGGGGGGGGGGTTACTGTCTATCCACAGTGCGCGTCTAGCAACAGATGGGTCGTCGCTGGTGGCCTGCGAACGCTGAAAACTTTTATGACTTTTCAATGTAGCTACGTACCTATCTAACACAATATAAGTAGAGCTATTGACACGCTAAGAAGAACAATTTATTATTTCCATTTTGTGGTCACAGTCCCTTTGAAAAAACTTACCCCAAATACACGCACAAAACAACAGTATCTATATATATTTTATCTCGATGAAATAACCGTGGTCAAATTACTGAAAATATTTCTTTTCTGGCTGTTTTTATCTGAAGAACTTAACTAATCAAATCTCTGGCAACAATGAAAGAAAGGAAAAACAAAAGCGTCCTTCCAGTTCTTTTATCTCGTAACGGTTAAGTGACATTTTGTGGCTGCTATGTTTTAGATAAAAGGGCAAAAAGATCCTATCTTACTATTTCTTGTTACTAATCGTTTTTCATAAATAAGATTGTAATTTGTAACTAAACTCAAAAGTCTAAGACGAAAAATAATATTATTGTATGGTGTAATGGATTAGGTATATTTTAATACTTAAGGGAAGATTACAATCGTATTTTGTGCTAAAATAATAATTGCAATGTTAATAGCAAGTAGCCCTGTGAATCCCGTATCATCATCATCATCATCATCATTCTCAGCCCGTGTCGACCCACTGCTGAGCATAGGCCTCTCCTTGTTTCTGCCACTCTTCCCGATCCTGTGCCAGTCCGAACCACGTACGACCCACGGTCTTATGGATGTCGTCGACCCATCTCGCTGGTGGATGTCCCCTATTTCGATGGCCAGTTCTCAGCCTCCACTCTGTTAGGGCCTTAGTTCACCTGTCGTCACTGCGTCTGGCCAAGTGTCCTGCCCAACTCCACTTGAGCCCCAATATTCGCTTGCTGACGTCTTGTACTTTAGTGTGCTTGCGAATTTCGGTATTGGGAACTCGATCTAAGAGTGTGATGCCGAGCATGGCGCGCTCCATGGCTCTCTGTGCTACACTTATTTTGTGCACAGCCTACTTTGTGAGCCTCCAATCCCGTATAATCAGCAACAAATGGAAATTTTAGGCGTTTAGCAAAAGTAACAACAGTGACTTTTTTTAGACCTGGATATTGAACAAGCTTATGGCCCAACTGATATTAAGTAGTAACCGTCGCCTACAACTAAGAACCGACTCGGTGTTTATGCTTTATATTAGCAGAAGGCGCCTACACACGATCTTACACATTTGTGCACCTACACAACAATTTATGCAACAATGCTATGAGGTACCTCTAGCTAGTGTGACCTATTCGTCCCTTTAAATGAGGTTTTGTTGCTCCGTTTCAGTTAAGATGAATGTATTTGTTGTTTGGTCGTCTCGTTATGCGAACTGCCATCAATATGTTTCTCGCTCTATTTATTTTCGGTCAGAAGATATTAACGTCGAATTATACGAAAAAGAAAACTGTACCGTTTACGCTACGAAAACAATTATTATGTTCCTTAAAAATAGTTCATAATTAAATATACTGAACTACATTATTACGAGTAGTAACGAATTTCAGACTAGAATTCTGATATTTTTTAAGAAAAACTATTATGGAGCCATACCACTATCTAACAATTGCTGTTCCTGTCGTAAGCAGCTAAATTTTCAATGGTTTTGTCATAGCAACGGCGGTCTTTAAAAAAAGATTGTTGATCGAGCGAAGTGAGATCTCAAAGTCAATTTGGACAAATCGGCGTTGTATGTATGTATGAATGTATGCTTGTTTGTCCGAGGATAACTTTCGAAGCGTTTATCTGAACATCGTGAAATTTGGTATATAGGTAGGTAGATAGTGATAGCAAAATTTTGGTGTGACTAAATAAGCTAACAATGTTGGGGGGTTGTTGAGATATTGGGGTTCAAGAGGGGTAAAAAAAATGAAAATGAGACTTTTAGGTCAAGTGGGACGTCAAATGAAAGGTCTTCATTAATTTTTCAACCCTGTTTTTATTTTTAGTTTATTTTTTGTAGTTTTTGAGTTATTAGCCATAATAAAAACAAAACTTTGACAAAATTCACAGAGTACACCAGTGACCCCACAGTGCTGTAATTTGGTATGCGTATAGCTTAAATGACACAAATATAGGCAAAAGTCTGAAATCCAGCATAACTGCAATTTGTACCCCAAAAAAGAATAACCAGATTACATGAACTCCCGTTACCTGTAATTTGAATGAAACTGTAGGTCAAGTTAGATTACGATTAATTGATCGATAAAAGATCAAATAATCTTTTTTTTATTTTAATCGAAGACTCGCGAGATCTCAGTTCGGGGCAAACCACTAGTATATTTAGAATACCAAAAGGTATCTACAGTGGCCTTTTTGCAACGATACCTATTGTCATAGTGAAGCGATTGGTTTGTTAGAATTGGGTCCGAAGAGTGGCATAAACAATTGGCCTATGCCTCCTGTGCTGAAAATAATAAAATGATGATGATGATTACCAACCGAACCCGATTAGTTCGGTTAAGCTGTCACGGCCTCAGAGGCCAACAGCGATTTTAGTCCATTCGAAAAAAAAAAAAAAACAACCGAACCCGATGTATAGGCTAGTACAGGTCATAAATGTGGCGGATATATATACACATTACCTATCTATTGGAGATAGATAATAGTATCTATGAGATAAACAATACTGAGAACCAAGGAGAAGTGGTAGTGGGCCGTTCATATCTGCAGCAGAACCGATAACCGTTGGGGTAAACATGTTCTGGAGTGGAGACCACGTCTAAGCAAGTGAAGTATAGGACGCACTCCGGCTAGATGGAGTGACGATTTGCGCGGTGTGGTTGGCAAATATTGGATGAGAAGAGCTGAAGATCGGACTCAATGGCGCACCCTGGGAGAGACCTACGTCCAGCAGAGGACTGCTACAGGTTGATGATGATAATGATGATGAAACAATACTGTGTGGAGAGCTACGCCACGCCAACGGAACCGGCACCGATCAACTCAGGAGAAAAGAGCACGAGCTAAGATATAGACAGAGATCGCACAGTTAACATCATCCACAGCCTGACTTCAACTTCTGTTAGGTAACCGAATACAATGTATAAAGCTTTTATCGTTGCTTTCAAAATGAACCTTGTGATTTCCAATGAATTTGATTTTACTTTGATTTTATTACGGGAAAGAAAATGTATAAGTAAGCACGCCTCTGAGTTTTGGCACAAAAAGTAACTTTCAATTTATTATATTTGTGTTCTATGCTTTCAATCAAGCCGCCACTACCAGTCCATAAAGAAATATCCGACAAAACATCTCTATTACATTATGAAAGATCTTCATTGATGGATAGATCGGTATCTCGGAATGAAAGGATTTATCGAAAAATTCTTTTGTCTGATTTCAATCAAAGGACTGGTAGGAATTTCAGGACACTGCTAGGGCTTTTGATACCCTGGTTTTAATTATTCTATGATTTGGAGCTCAAATCATGCTACAGATTTTGTAACATTGGAAGGTTAGGTTCTATTCTCGAAGAAATAATAAAATAGAACTTAATTTTATATTACGCATTTTATTTTTTTTATATACGCAGTGGGCGTATAGCCGGCTGAGACGCAGGATGTAGCGGGTTCGATTCTCGCCGCGGAACAAATATTTCCATGATCTACAGATATATGTTCCGTGCCTGGGTGTTTTTCTATATATTATAAGTATGTATTTACAAAAAAAAAACGTATAATAAGTATTCCATCAGCTATCTGGTTCCCATAGTACCTGCAAGCTCTGCTTAGTTTGGGGCTAGATAGCGCTGTGTGAAATTTCCAGCAATATTTATTTTTATTTATTTATATAGTTGGATATTTATTTTTAAAATATTTTTGTAACGGGAAAATAAACATTTGTGTTATGAGAAAAGTCTATTTTTCTACAGATAAAAAAAAATTTCTTGCTTTGTGATACACCCTATTTTTGTCATAACTACCGCAAGGACATTCTCTAACATAATATAACTTACTTAGCAAAGTAAAATATGAGGTAGAAAAAAGTTTTCCAAGAAGGGGTAAGTACCCCAAATGAAAACTAGTTCGACCACAGGAAAACACTTGTTATTTCACCCCGACAAATATGTTTGGCAAAACAACTTCTCGGCGAGTATTTTTTCTACTCTATCATGAGGAGATAAATTGTTTTAATTTATCACTGTTGTGGATTATTTTATTTGAACCACATTCACTTTAGCTATGTCAATTTTGTACCTTAGTACGTTGCGAATAAGAGTTATTACACGATAAATCACTTTATCATTAGAAGGAAAGTTTTCTTCGTCAATTTCGGAGAAGACATTTTTGAAGATCTATTCACGAGAAAATCTTTGATGTCACGCTACTCAACATCCACTATTTATAATTCGGATCGTTGAACTTTAAAAAGAGACGATAGATTATATTCGTTCATGATTATATCTCTAACTAGCTAACCCGCCCGCGGCTTCGCACGCGTGGTTTGTCCATAACAACATTTCTCTCCTTCTGTGCAGTCAAGTAAAAAGTAGCCTATATTTTAATCTCGATCACAATCTATCTGTATACTAAATTTCATAGAAATCGGTGCAGCCGTTCTTGAGTTATAAATGGTGCAACTAACCCGACTTTGTTTTATATATTAACTACTTGACCAGGCGAACTTCGTACCGCCTTGACATGCATATGACGCGTGCTGTCAATATACGTCGGCCCAATTATCTGCATCAATTAATGAGAAAATGATTTTTCTTCATAATACCTTTTGCGTGATTTTTCCGATATTTTCCCTAATAGTTATTTTGCTATTCGGGACGGAGTCAGATACAACAAATCAAAAATCATCAAAATCGGTGCAGCCATTCTCGAGTTGTAAAGTGTTCCAAGAAACCCGACTTTATTTTATAAATTATAGAAGAAGATTTTTATCTCACCCACACGCCTAACAAACAATAAAAATTATTTATGTGGGTAGGTAGTAGGTGCTACACATACCTACCTTCACTCAATCCCAGAGAGCAGTGCAGGCTTCTGACGTCCGTGACGACACTATTTGGGGTCAGCAGAATACCAGCGTTACTTAGCACATGCTGAGCTGACGCCATTTTGGCATGACTGGACTTTGCAATTATGATGGAAGTTGCGTGAGATATTCCTGTATTTATTGATTAACCTGTAATCTTCGACTTCTGGCATTCTTGTTATATATCCTTCTATTTACACCCACTCTTAGAGCCAGAAGTCAAGATTCGACATTACTTGTATGTCACCATCTTCTTTTGTGCTTTATTTTGTAAGTGTGTCGTGTCAAATCAATGTTTTCATTTTCATTTTCATTTATAGATTACTTAGGCTAGGGACGTTTCTATTTGGGACGCTCTTGTTGCTGTCGAAAACCGCCAAGAACAGCTGCAAGTGGAAAATTGTGAGGCAGTGTTCGTAGTACGACGATAGAAAAAATTATTATGGCCCACCAATTGCAACTAATTATATTAAGTACGGTGACAAAAGTAAAATATTAGGAATAGAAACCTCAGTGCCTAATCTATGAAATTATAAAGTATGTACAAAATCTCATAGCAGGTCATCAATAAATACATTTTTGGTAGGTTCGAGTATGTTAGGACACATTGTATAAATTAAACAGTTTCTAACCATTTCTACATAGTAGATCCTTTATTAATCTGTACACTTTGTATGAGCACTGAATAGTGTGCCATGATAATTACAATAAAACCAACATAAAGGTGGCTAAGGAACTGCTTTATTTGCATATCTCACTCGGGTTATTCTGAACCAAATGGCCTATAAAATGCTTCGATAAAGGCTTGGTAGAGGTAAGGCGGGTTATTCTCAACTTAACATTATACAAAGTGCTGACAAAAGTTGCGACTTGTATTCGTTTTGTTGTGATCTTCCAAACTGAGATTTATGTTTCGGCGGAATACAATTATTCTTTAGAATATGTCAACTTATATTAAATAAATAAATATTGCTCGACATTTCACACAGCGCTATCTAACCCCAAACTAATACACATAATATTATAATACACATTATGACTTTGCGACTAACATAAAAACTACGAGCCTTACAGTAATCGCATATGATGTTTAACATCTGACCACCACACGCGCTTATTGGTCAAATCAAATGCGTGCGCTTCCCCGGTTTCCTGTTACATTTCCGTCCCTTTTGCCAAAATTACTCCCACAAACTGGAAGGAAAGATGTTACACATCAATAAATAGGACTTTTGTTTTCTGTCTTAATGTGTAGGTACTAGGTAGATACGTATTTAATAAATAAATATAAACTTAGCTGGACATTTTACACAGCGCTATCTAGCCCCAAACTAAGCAGAGCTTGTACTATGGGAACCAGATAACTGATAGAATACTTATATATACATTTTTTTTTGTAAATACATACATACATTATAATATATAGAGGAACAACCAGACCCGGAATAAATATCTATAAATCATGTAAACATTTGTTCCGCGGCGGGAATCGAACCCGCTACCTCCTGCGTCTCAGCCAGCTATTCGGCCACTGCACCACGAAGGTCGTCTTCACTGCTATTTTTACACATGCCAAGATAAACGATAAAAAATCAAGATTAACAATTGTGCACTAAGGAAGATTTCAATAAACCCACCAAAGCAATCAGACGTGGGCAAGTTTTAGTCAACTTTATTATAATTCCGAACTTATTTACCATCGATAGATATCGAATGAACATTTTTAGTCTTCACTCGTCTTTGAGAATAGTCCTGCAGATGATAGTGTGATGCCTGAATGAACCGTTTTTTTTAAAGACCCCGTTATACTGAGCTACCTTGTGCCTATTAAACTTATTTATAAGTGAACCCTATGGGCCCAGTAGTCTGCTCGATTACTTCCGATAATTGGTTCACCATTAGAAAATGCTATCCTATGAAAATTATCGTTGTAATTTTTATACTCTAGTACGAGTATAACTGTACCATAGCAGATTGAAATCAGAATTTTCTTAAAACAAGTACCTACTCTGCTAAGTTTTACCCTGAGGCACTATCTTGGGTCCCTCGCTATACAACGTCTACATTCAATAATGTTGCGGATTATAATATGTACCTAGTTAATGTAATGGTAACAAAGTGTTCTACTGTGTCCCTATGGTTTGAATAATTTAAATAAATACTTAATCTCCATTCGTTTAAAAATCTAAAGCCCTCTTAAAAGTGAATTTGTTTCAGTAACACATTATTTACCCACTTGTTCAAGCCTAACGAAAAGAGTAACATAGTGGAACCTTAATGTTATCGAATGAGGGGCATAACTAAAATAGAAGTTAGATTTTTTTCAAATTCTTTTAAAGTAAAAATAGGTTCTAAAACGATGTTTTTTGAGATGCCATGAATACTGGACTCTAAAAGTAATGTAATAATTATTTATTCTCCTCAATTTTCCAGGTCAATCCCACAATGTGTCCTATGCCCTTTACCGAGTCAGCGAAGTAGCCCGCCCTTCCGTCCGCGATTTTGCCCAGCACGGAACTCTGGACAATCTTGTGAAGCAAGGAGATGAGGAACCGAAGGTGTACGACCAGTTTTCGTCGCCAGCGGTGGGGAGCGGCGAGGGAAGGACAGAGAATATGGTGCTGGTCGATGGAGCTCATAGCTTGGTGAGTGATATACTTATGGCTACCTTGCAGAAGAGATATACCCAATGTGGGTCCTGAGTAGAGTGAGTACCTATGTATACCGTAAGGCCCTTTACAGTAGGTCTTTTTCGAACCCAAGTCAGCCGCTGACTGTAGACAATATCTCTGCAAATAGGAAATGCGTTACTCCTCCTGGACTGAATGTGACTGCCGAGCTTCCATTCAGTCCATGTCTAACCTCCCAAGAGATAACCTCAATAAGGCCACACCTAACGCTATTGTAGATGTGGCAAACACTATTCATACTACTAATATAATAATGCTGGAACAAGTTTTAGGTTTCTCCAATGACACATCAAAAGAAGTAGGTAATATTCCTAGCTACATGACAAAGAATGAAAAAGAACCAGTTAGCACGATACCTGAGAACCTACAGGAACCTACAAAACTTTTTTCCGACATCAAAGCGGCTTCCTATTTCAGGTGTCACTGATATGCCGCATGATCCCTTCTCCAGATTGGTTTATCGGCGTGGACAGCTTGGATCTTTGCGTGGATTCTACTTGGGTAGACCAGATTAGCTTAGACGTAAGTTTATACCGTCCTTATCCATGGAAATCCTTAATGTTGTCCTACCATCGAGCCACTTGTTTACTCTTTGATACTAACCTGCCTGCATTATTTCATTACACATTAATTGCTCTTATACCAAGTCCCGTGAATCAGCCCAATATATTTTCCATTGCCACTTAAAGTGGAAAATAAGCATACAGCCCACCTCATGGTAATCCTGCAAGACTTGCACTTTGTTACCCTGATACATCATTTCAACCCGCAGCAATCAATTTTTTCTTATCTACATAATTATCTTAATGTATATTTTTACTTTTTCATTTAATGTATTGCCATTTTTATTTTATTATTTTACATGTCATGTTATCCAGTTGGAACCATTAGATGCTGGAGCAGAGAGTGGACTGACGTTCACGGCGCCACACTGGGAGAACTCCACCCCAGAACCTGTCTCCAAGCACAAACCAAGGAAGCCTAACCATCCCGCTGCTGGTTTCTACTACCCGAACCTGAGGGAACTGCCAGCTATTGCAAAGGTGGAGTTTATAAAGGTAGGAAGGTCTTTGAAAATAATACAAACTCTCTTATAAAAATAGCGCATATGTAGTAAGTAGATCAGTTACCATCTTGTAATATTCTCAACTTTCTTTTAATAATACGAACTTCTAATGAAGCTAAAGAAAACTTGACTTTATTCCAACTTTTGTAAAACTGCCGGGCACTGAATACGAGTTGCATGAACTCTGAGTATCTAGCTATTATAAATTACTTTCCTACTTTCAAATGTAACTATTGATAAATGGCAATTGAAATGCAGATGTAAGGACTTTTATGACTTTACTAGCTGACCTGCCCGCGACTTCGCACGCGTGGTTTGTCAATATAAACATTACCCTCCTTCTGCGCAGTCGAATAAAAGGTAACCTATGTTCCAATCCCGGTCACAATTTATTTTTAAACCAACGGTACATAGGGAGTGCACCTAAAGAATACCTCTTAATTTTAACTCCTTACTTTATCCCCCCCCCCCACACTTTAGGGATGATTTTGCAAAAAAGTTGAAACACGTATTTCTTTATTTCTTACCAAAAGCCTAAATATGAATTTTCAGACAACTTAAGGATTGCCCATACAAATTTTCAACAAACCCCCTTCAAAATTATTTTTTTAGAGAAAATATAGTGTATGTCCTTCTCAAGGATATAATCTAGCTCCTTGCCAAATTTTATTATGATCCGTTCAGCCGTTAGTCGTAAAAAGGTAACAAACAAACAAACAAAGTTACTTTCGCATTTATAATATTAGTATGGATTTGAAGTTATGATATGATCCGAACCAACTCAATGTTACCTTAATGCAGACATGTACAATCGATTGATATCTTATAACTCAATTTTCCGCTCTATCGCATGATATCGTTTTAATGGGCTCTGTATAGTTAATTAAATTATTTATTCGTTATATTTTATAGGTGAAGTCGTATCTCCCTGTAATTAAGGTGCGATTTAATTTTGTTATCATCTTACTGTCGATGTCGTCATCATAGTTTAATTTCGTATCAAATTAACGTGGGGTAATAATCTGGTCCCATTAGATAATACTCTGCAAAATAAATGTAGGGTAAATAATTATATCCACCCTGAAATCTTCTTATAATGTACCCTAAAAATATGTCAGTATAAGTAAATTAAAAAAATAATTTCAGATTAAAGAATATTCGACCATAGAGATGAACAACTTAGCCCGCAAGGATATGTATGCCAAATTAAAACAAAAAGACCAGCGTAAGGGGTTACCAAAAAGTAGACGATATTATGACACAGAAAGGAACCCTGATGACAAAGAAGAAATAACAACTAAAAACTATGTGGACCAGCTAAAAGACTTGGAGGAAGAACCGGTTGGAACTCCGAGACCTGATGTACCGGATAATAATGTGTTCATTGTTACTACTCCAGCTACTACTACGTGAGTAACTAACTCAATTATTTATCATAGACATAAATAAGATAATAAATAGGACTCCTTACGCAGCTTTGAAAGATTCACCACTTCATCTTGACCATTTCTGTATTACTAGATAAAATCTAGATAGAGTCAACAATCGACTCTATCTAGATCATTTCAAATAGTCTATTATTTTACTTAGAAAACATTCGTGATTTATTTAAATCATTATTATAAATACGAGATGTATCACATACTGTTTTATCGATGTTACGACCGACAATGTTTAGGTTCAATTCGTGAACCTTCATCAGGGTGACTGCGATCCGCTCCATTATTCCAACCAATTATTTTGTAAATTTTGGTATTAGTTGTATACTCTTTCTGTAAACAAATATATTTAAGTATAAACATTGAATATAGAAAAATTATGCCGCAATTTTCATTTCCAATTTTCAATAACTTCAGCAGATATCCATTACTTACAACATCAAAAACACTTCCGCAACTCCGATAAAAGTAAATATCCACGAAATGTTTTCCCAATTCTTCAAAATAAATAATAGCAACATAGAATATCACTTTATCCAGCATTATGTTGATATTCGTAGCCGCCCCGCCCATTGCTTTTCCATTAGCATTACCATATTACGCAAATATACCTACAATTTTACCTAAGTAAATAATATGCTGCTTCCGTTTGCCTAACTAGAGGAAGCACACATTTTCCATTATCTCTTCGTATTTGAATAAAGCTTACAATAATTTTGTATGAGTAACTAGTGGATACCTTCTAAATAGTAACGTTGTTTCAGCTAATAGACACGTACGAACATAAAAGATATGATTTTGAGAAAACTAGACGAAAAATCATAGCTCCAGATGATGATGTTTTGTTGTATAACTGTTTGCGAGATCGTATAAAGATATGAGTTTATAAATATGATATAGAAAGTTTTCTGTCCGCCGGAGTTTTAAGTATTTAAACATCTACAATACTGCAAATTCATAAAAGAAAAACATGTTATCATAGCCAATCGTAGGTACCTAGTTAATTCGGTTGGAAACCCAGACATTCGAATATCAATAAGTAAAACATGTCTTGACTCAGCAATTCTGTCTCAGTCAATACGAGACGATAATTTCGTCAGATGCAAGTAGCGTGATGAATAGATAGTGGTAGATGTTAGTAAACCGATAAATGACACGTGCAATATAAATTGTAAAAATAATGAAAAAGATAATTGTCATTTCAGAATCATTTGAACTTGAACTGAACAAAGTATTTTTTTTACTGGCCTTACTTACTCCTGGGCAAAGGCCTCTTCCTTAAACTTATCACGGTCTAGAGCCAGATCCCGCCAGTCCCTTTGGAAGACGTCCAAGTCATCGCTATAGCGCTTTTTGTGCCTCCCTAGGCGTCGCTTTCCGTCTTTAGGAATCCTTATGTTTGTGACTTTGGTCCACCTTTCGGGTAGCCAAAGTATATCAAAGTTAATTCAATATATATTTCATAAAAGTCGGCAATGAGTACTTGTCCACTAAACATTTTAAAATTTCTCTCTCTTGGAGATGCTCAAATGCTTTGAATGCTGGCCTCAAAAAATATTTTTTTTTCTCCTCAGCACAACAGAACAGGAATTCAGTAGCGAGCTAAAGAGTATGGACGACGTAGTCTTGGCTGTGGCTCATGGACGCAAGATGGGGCTGGGAAAACACCTTCCGAGGCACTTCCGAGCTAGGTTACACCATGCCGTCAACAAGATTCAACGTAAGTTTTATAGGTCAAATTACTAATAGCGTAGAAATCTGTCGTCCAGATATAGCCACTATCAACACGCACTTACAATATTTTAATAACTGATGGCTAGCGTTAGCACCCGAGTTTGCTTCGAAGAATTTGTTATACTGTCCATGCTATAATAATCGCTTACCCAACAACGTAACCAGCGCCAGGATCCAATTTTTCACGTGTTTTAACATGTTTTCCGTCGCTCACTTTTTGGACAAGGAGAAATTGTGTTCAACTAAGTCAAGTAACGTCTAGACTTTCCGAGATTTTCATTGGATGCCGGCATATTCAAGCAGTTGCTGTTCCAATCACTTGCAACTATTTGTTTCAGCAAACGACTGCCTAGTCTCAGAATGGAGCGAGTGGTCCCATTGCTCTGTGACATGTGGCTTTGGGGAACAAATTCGTCAGAGGATAGTGGAACGTCCGCGCTCGTCGGGTGGAAGAAAATGCCCTAAGCTGACTGATAGAAAACACTGCGGGAATGTCAACTCTTGCGCACCTGTCGATTATTTTGAGTGGTGAAAAAAGAGTACTAAAAATGTTTCCCTTACACTTTTATAATAAATCAATGAATTGAAAAATGCAATAAGGATAATCATTTTTAACCTTTTACAACTTTTTTTAAGACCTAGTATGCCTAGATTTTATGCAACAGGAACTATTTGCAAGCAAGACCTTTTAGAAACATGGCATTTAAAAAAAAATACCATTTACCACCAAGACATTGTGGTGTTGTATACATTACATAGACTTTTTTCCACCTAGCAATTTTTCTCTCACAGACGTTTTACAATCCAGGCTATTGTATCACCCACCGCGTATTAGTCTTAAGTTCTCTTGATTAGGTTATTGTAATTTTTGTGTAAAAATAAAGAGTTATCTATCTTTACAAACCCAACTATTATTGGTAGTAACTTTGAGCAGTTGGTACGCGTTTTAGTCAAACTATGTTTATTGTTTTAGAATGGAGAAAGAGTCTAAGTGGAATTGTATAGTTTACTCAAGTGGAGATATTATCTTTATCTTCAAAGGTTTGCTGGAAGAAAACTCTTGTTAGGGTTAAGCTCGCCTTTGAACATATCCATTTTGTAGGCTGTTTTTGTCTTTAATACATTTGTGTACAATAAAGAATGAATGAATAAAGATATAGAATAGCGTTCAACCTACTCTCTAAACTCTTAATAGACTTAATAGATCAATGGCAGTTTTAACTAAAATTCTAAGCTTAAGCCATCACTGTCAAAGAAAAGTTTTAGTTTAAGCTTAGAATTTTAGTTTAAACTGATAATGATCTGATGGGCCTAAGACTGAGGCCAATAGAATGTCTCCTGCAATCTTATTTCTTTGCCCAGAATTGTTAAGCGACCCCACCTTTGTAGAGTTCCTCTGAGCTTTCTAAATTTCAATGAGAACGATAACTGTACGATGAGGGTGATTTCATGGTTTTGCATTCTACTCCAGTCTTACACGAGTTCAGAGCGAAATAAAATTTTATTTTTATTCAAAACGAAATGCAAAGTACTTAAAAATCCTTTCCTTATTTAACAATTCATGCCCGTGTAATTTAAGTTCCGGGTCTACAAGTAGGTCAGACTCGTTTTGGTACATTGTGCCAAGAAAAGTATTGTTTTTAATGGCTTGAATATTTCACGTTTATTTTTCAGGCACCTTAGTTACAGGTGCCTGCAAATAATGCAGTTTTTAGACTTACGGTAAATGGACTGAGGTTCATATTTTTCATGGAGTATTTAAAGTATTTTTTTAGGATTCCGTTAAGGTAGGAACCCTTATAGTTTCGTTAATGTCCGTCTGTATGTCTACAATGGTAGCCTGTATGTCTACAATGGTAGCACGTATAGGTACTGTAGAGTTGTAAAGAGAATTATTCAATTCAATTCAATTCAATTCAATAATTTATTTCAGACATATTAAGTCCATATATTGTTAGTATTACATTTGTTTACAAACTATGTTAGTAATGCAAATATAAAATAAATAAGGATAAAAGACAAAATAATAATAACTAAATCAAAACAAATTACAAATCAAATTTAAAATCAAAATAAAATAAATTAAAACACATGTCAAATAATGAATAAATAAAAAATGAAATACTTATTTACTAACATGCAGCTGCACTAGGTGCCACAATATTGGGCAGTCAGCTTTATCAGATAAAACGCGTAGGATAGTGTTACCGCTGCCGCGGGCACGGCACAGCATCGAGGCGGCTCTCTTGCGTAGAATGGCATGAAAACCATCCGTGTGAGCATCTGCAAACATGCCTGATGCACTGCAGTACCTCGGCAGCCCCAACAGCATCCTAAACGCGTTATTATACTGAACGCGTAGGGCATTGATTGTCTTCTGCGTATAGTTGGTCCATAGACTGCATGTGTAAAAAGACTGGCAGAAGGCCTTAAAGAGAGTTACCTTTACTGCTCCCGTACACCGTGCAAATCTACGAGCCAACATATTGCATCGGACAGCCAACGCCCGACGCTCCCTCTCAATGTCCTCATTGTCCGTGAGGTCCTCCGTGACCCAGTGGCCCAGGTACTTGAAACGTGAAACTCTGGGTAAGGTGACACCATCAAGAAAGACGGGTGGTACATCGGTGATCTTGTGACCCCGCGATTGGAATACCAGCAGTTCACTTTTATTCACGTTGTACCTGAGCCCATGAGCCTCGGTGTACGCTTCATACCGCTGAAGGAGTTTTCTGACGGCACTTATCGAGGGACCCAGCAACACCATGTCGTCAGCGTAGCTGATGTTGTTAACAAATTTACCATCTATGGAACAGCCGACTCCGGTGTTGCTGAGTTCCTCGACAAGTCCGTTGATATACATGTTAAAAAGTCTGGGGGATGTTAATCCACCTTGTCTGACCCCACACTTCAACCTGTATTCATCAGAAAATGCTCCCGCCCATCGCACAACATTGATTTGGTTGTTGTACCAATAGCCAAAAAGTCTAATCACGTCACTGGACAGACTAGTTTCTGTTTCCATTTTCTGCCAGAGTACATCATAGGACACCAAATCGAAGGCCTTCGACAGGTCTAGGAAGCATGCGTAAACCGGAGTCTTCCTGTTGGTGTAGTACCGGACAGTTTGCTTGAGGCACAATATCGCAGTCTCCGTAGACAGCCCCGGCCTGAAGCCAAACTGAGCATCGTTCAACTTCAGATGACTGCTAAGGACCTGATCAAGCAAGCCGTCCAGCACTTTTGCCACAGTTGTAGCTAGGGAGATGGGCCTATAATTACCTCTGTCAGATGAATCGCCTGTCTTATTTTTGATTATTGGCACAACCACCGTTTTCATGCACTCACTCGGTATGTAAGCGTGTCTAACACAAAAGGTATAAAACATGGACAACACCCTCGGCAGATGAATACCTGCATGCTGGAGGTGCTCAATACTAAGACCATCATGCCCTGGGGACTTACCCCTAGTCATGTTCTCAATAATAGAAGCCACCTCCTTAGCTGTAAATCCCCCAGGTGGCAAAATAGATAGCAGACGATTCTCAGTATTGAGCACCAGCGGCGGCGAGCCCATCTGACGCAAGGGCTCCACCTGGAAGTAAGTCCTGAACATGTTGGCGATCTCGTGTGGTTCCGTTTTACCATCAACATTGAGAGGGACATTATGCTTAGGACTTAGCTTTTTCGTGCTCTTCCAAAAATCCTTGAACTTTTTCTTAGCATGGTGTGAGGCCAGAATATCCATTTTTATTTGTTCTGCATTTTGCTGACACCATTTGAGCTTAGATTTAAATATACGCCTTGACTCAGACATTTCATCATAAATGGGACCTTTTGAAGGTTTATCATGAAGCAGCCAGACTTGGAATTTAAGTCGGGCGGCCTCATGCGCACTCCGAACATGTTTATTCCAGCCCACAACCACGCGCTTTTGCTTTTTAACAGTTGATTTCGATCCCACACTAGTCACAGCCGCGTTACACAAAATGTCAACAATATTCTTATACAATTGGTCAATCGTTATTCTATGGTCTACATTATTGCAAGAATTATCACAGCAATCTGACAATTCCGATGGAAAGTCAATTAATTTTAATCGATTATTGCACAGTTTATTAAAAATTTCAATTTGATTACAGTTCCTCTCCCCCCACAAAATATCATTACGCTTATTAAAAATTGTCACATATTGTGGTTTAATTACTGATAAATTACATGTCAATTCTAGTGGGAAATGATCCGACCAATCACAGTCATAGTGCACTCTAACGCCTCCAACCGACTGCCACGCAGACTCTGTTACTATACAGTGGTCAAGCCAACTGGTGCTGCCGTGAGCATCGCTCAAAAACGTAAAGGTGCCCGACGACTTCCCCAGTTTCTTTATATCTTTATTATCAATATAGTTTCTATATTATCAAAGCTACATTTTATTTTAAATTACTAAGGCTCAGCTCATACCGAGACGCGACGCGATGAGACGCTCACTTTTTAAGAAAGCGATACAACAAAGAACTTGTTTCTATACAAATTTTAATGTGACCGCGACAGCGAACTGGATGTTTGTCAATTCGCGCGTAGTAGGACGTTACGTCGCTCTGCTACGCGGGCTACGCAAGCATCGAGATTTCGAGATGCGACGCGGTGCGCAGATACTTGAAAGAACACGCGCTGATTCAGTATTAATTTAATCACCACCTCATCTCATTGCATAAAAATATATTACAAATGTCAGTTAATAATAGAAATAAATAAATTACTAATTAAAACTAGGCAGAACATTGGAAAAAACAACTAGTTACAGTAGATACCACTTACTCATGCAGATAAGAAAATGAACAGCTCATGTATTAATTTAAATGTTAAAATGGGTGGTTTTCGAAGAACGTTTTATTCTTTTAAATTTCAATCAAAGGAAGTCGTTTTATTTCTAACGAAACGTTCGAGCCAACTAACAACTAGCTTCTTCAAGTTTATGCGCACCTCGTCGCGTCGCGTCGCGTCTCGGTAGTGAACTGACCAACTGCACTGACTAGCCCTTCGCTGTACGTGGTCTGCCACGACACACAATTTATATGTCATTATTATTTTCCTTTGGAGAAAAATTATAAGTACTCGTGCCATTTATCTTTTGTTGCAATAATAAGTAAACACCAGAATTTCAAACACAAAAAATAGCTTTGTTCTAGATTAATGAAAGTGAATAATTTACTTTTAATCATAGGAAAGCTTGAAAAGCCTGTTCGCTTCTCATCGTAAAGATACCGGTAGAAAGTAACTTTATAGGGGTTGTAGTATAAAATGCGAGCGCCGTCAGATTACAGAATTAAATATTTATGTAGCTGACCAGGATCTTTTGAAGATAGTCCACGTTAGTATGTCAATACTGTTAACTTGCGAGGGGTACCTGCCTACATTTTTTAACTGGAATTTCCCAGTTAAAATATCTACCTAATGGGAAATCCGAAACCATAGCAGATACAGAGAAACTGTCTCAGGAATAGGGTTGCCATACGTCCAGAATTTTTCGGTATTTGTCCGGAATGCGAGGGGAATCCTAAACCGTCCGGAATTTCTACAATTTAAGTAGATAACGAGTAAAAACAAAGTAAACCAAATATTTGTATTACAAATAAACTAGTGGTTTGTCCCGAACTGAGATCTCGCGAGTCTATCATAAAAACAAAAAAATATTATTCGTAATCTTTGACTATCAAAATAATGCCACAAAATGATTAACGAATATTCTTGACCTACAGTTTTATTCAAATTACAGATAACGGGTGTTCCAACGCATACAAAATTTCAGCACTGTGGGGTCACTGGTATACCCTGAGAATTTTGTAAGTTCAGTTTTTATTATGGCTATTAACTTGAAAACTACAAAGTTTAAACTAAAAATTAAAACGTGGTCGAAATGTACTCACAAAGACCTTTTATTAGACGTGCCATTTGACCAGATACTCCCATTGTTTTTTTTCCCCCTCTTGAACCCCAATATCTCAACAACGCCCCCCCCCCCCCCCCCACCCACATTTTTAGCTTATTTAGTCACACTAAAATTGAGCCATCACTTATACCTCTATACCAAATTTCACGACGATCGGATAAACTCTTTGAAAGTTATCCTCGGACAAACAAACATACATACAACGCCGATTTGTCCGAGTTGATTTAGAGATCTCGCTTCGCTCGATCAATTAACAATCAACATTACTTATGTTATTTGTCATTTTGATCATTAGGTAAGTACTGATATTTATTGCTCCCAGAAATATTCTGCAACACTTCCGAATTTTCGCGCGCGCGCTAGAATTTGCTTCGTTCATTCATGCACGATGCTAACGACATTAATATGTTATTTGTTATATTTACAAGAATATTAGGAATTTTCATTAAATTTCAGGAATTTACTCCAGAATTTCAATTTTTTAATCTGGGAACCCTACTTAAGAACCATTTAGTCTTTTTTATATGAAAATAATTTTGATATATTAAAAGACACAGTATACTGAGCTGAACACATTACCTTTGCGTAGGTACTAATCCATGGATATCAAAGTTAATGTTTACCAGTAACCTGTAAGCCTCTCCGTGAGGATTATCGCCAAACCCTATTAATCTGTGCCGATTAAACCTATAACCCGATCCCGTAAGCCAGGCTAGGCGATGTTAATAATCAATACCGCGCCTGAATTACTGTTAACTAATATGCCTAAAGAATTGCCAAGATGCTGCGGCCACGCGATAGCAAATCTTGCAAAACGAAACTAGCAAAACTCGCTCACATCAAGATAGGTCGTACCTAACAGGCTAACTACAAGATAACTTTAACCAGTTCATTTTATATATCATCATTCACTACTTTACAGACGAAAACTGGCTTTGTGCCTTAAGTGTAATAATGGGGTTTCCGAAGGTTCTTTTAGAAATCAAAGAACTAATCGAAGTCACGACGCCATAAAGTGTTCATAAATCAATTTAATTATTATTGTCATCTACCATCTTTTATTTTATAACAAACTAGCTAACTCGCCCGCAGCTTCGCATGCATGGGATTTCAATAAAAACATTACCCTCCTTTTGCGCACTCGGGTAAAAAGTAGTTTATGTCCTTCCCCATGATATAATCTATCTCCATGTTAAATTTCATTACGATCCGTTTAGCGGTATAGTTATGAAAAGGTAACAAACAAACAAACAGTTATTTTCGCAGTTACTATGTATGTATTATACATATTAACCTTACTCTTGAATCACTCTATCTATTGCTGAAAACTGCATTAAAATCCGTTGAGTAGTTTAAAAGATCTAAGGGAACAGACAGCGGAAGCGACTTCATTTGATACTATGTAAAGATGCCTTGTTTACTTCTTTTTAGTTCATTTGCCAGTCAGTTTATCTGTTTATCGATAATATATTTTCGTTTTTTCAATTCTTACCAAGGAGTAGAAGTACCTAACTATAATAATAAACAAATTATTCTTTCAAGTCACATAAAACGTACTGACTAACGAATACGAACTTGCAGGCGATGTAATGTGCTTCATAAAACGGCACTATCTTCGAACGGTGAAGGGTGGTCGCAGGATCCAAAGATGGGCTCTAGGACAGCGGGCGCATTACGTATTCTACCCGTGATCGCTTCAAAATCAAGGAGTATGTGATTCGATTTCTATACAGAGGGATATATCTGTATAGAGATGATGAAAACATCCATTAGGGAAAATTTTGAAAACTGTACTTGTGGGTTTTGTTGTGTTTAAAGATGAGCTGGATGGATAATTTGGGGTCTCGCTGGTATGCTGGTAAATAGTTTTATATAACTCTATACACAACCTCTAACTTTCAAATTAATATGCTATTCAACTCTAAGCCAGACTTCCACAACGATCCCTAAACGTATTAAGCGACTAAACATGTTTAAATTTGACGTATGTCCAACCTAGAAGTTTGACCAGACTTCGTTTGCAGTCTGGTTAAGCTTAACCACGTCGAGAAAATCGGAGAAAATCAAGCCTACTGTAATTTCCAAATACCAGTCAGCTGACCTAGATATCTCCCAGCTCCAGCTCCCAACTCGATGTCACCCAGCTGGCAAAAACTAGCACATAAGTGATGCTGGGCACAGTTTTGTGTCGGAGACCAAGACGGACTTCGGTTATAATATGAGCCAAGGGAATAAGTAAATATATAATCCAACTCTAGTAATTTCAGCGGTTATTTTTCTGTCGGTTTGATAATGCATTAAAAAAACACTTTGAAATCAGCGCAAGAAATAGAGAACTCATTCCAAATCCAATCGGCTTTACCACACTGATTGTTCAGTGATCACCGATTGTCACAGGATACACCTACAATCTTCAGCAAAGATCCTCGAATAGATTATTGTGCTACGGTGGTTTCAACAACTCTAGCACGCCACCTTGTTCACTCAATCGGAAACATCAATTGAGTGTCTCATCGCGAGTTACATACTAAATACGCTGTGTCCTCTGAGGTTGTTCTTGGTGCCCCAAAGGTCTAGCTATCTGTCTACCCTGAAATTGGATACGAATTAATACTTAGATCATAGAAACCTTAGTGCTTAAAATAATTGTAGCATCATCGGAGTTCAGTGGAAGTCGATCCTGCTTCTGATTTGAAGGATCCAAAGTAGGCGAATGTTATTTTAATTAATCTCTTTATCGTATTTGTCAAACTTTCACGATCACTGTACATAATTACTGAATAAAACGGGTAGTCCACCCGTAACCACGGCGTCGGGATAACAAATAAAAAGGTGCCATACGTGATAAATACCCATTTTAATCAGTAATAATATTTGTATGTACCATCACAATTAATGATGAAGGACGTTTGTTAAAGAATCTGTGGCTGTCTTCTTCCGCAGAAAACGAAAGATTTAGGTATTTGGGTACCTTATATTAAGTCTCTACCTTCCAATTTATTGCGCGGCAAAATGAAAACCTCATGATCGGCATGGCCTGGAGCCAAATGCGAAAGATGAAAACTCCTGACGTTGCTATCGGTAATCGGTAAGGTAAGGAATTTTCCCAAAATATTTCAAAAACTGCGAGTCAGCAGGAAAAGAACTTTCCTTAGGATACGACATCATAATATAGATAAATATGGATGGTCTCATATCGAATCCTCCGGAAAAGCTGACTGCGAATATTATGGTGGACCTCTCATCGGTGCCTTATTCAAAATTGGATATTGGCACCCTTGGCCGAGATTATAAAACAGTTGCTATGCCTATCTGATATGGAATAAACAGTTTTAAGCTGATCGAAAGGAGCTAATTGAATGAACACCATGGATTAGAAAGTTGGTGAATTTGATATTCTAAGAGTAGGTAATTTATTTTTTCGTGATTTTGGCCCCTGCTTTCCATTAGAGTTCTGCACTAGGAATTTAGTTCATTATAATCTTCATGCAAACATTAACTGCAAAAATACATTTTAAAATACATATCTTAAATTTATTTGTACAACTTTTACAATTATTAGATGCGTGTGAGACTTTTTGAATTTTACAATTTCTAGTGACCTGATAGTGTTAGGACTTTTATCTGTATGCTCACATAGAATATGTACCTGATTCCTACTTTACACCAAAGAACTAGAACTGTCCCATTTCGCTGCAAAAAGGCTCTCAGCGCATCCAATTTTCCAATACATTAGAGGCGGAGAGGGAGCGATCTGCGATTGATCCGCGGAGGTGATTGATGCCAGCGCTTGAGAGAATACTGAAGTGGACGGTTTTGTTTGTTGGGTATTTTCCATATTGTATCCAGCAGTGGGTAAAACAAACAGGAATGTAAAGGGATTCATGATTAAATTGGAACCGGTCATGGGTAGATATTGTCGAGCAAGCATACGAAAGGTGCCTAAATAACTTATTATTAATTCAATCTTATATGACTTTTGCATATATCATCATTTTCATTAGTTTTCATATCATATAGTCATATTCCAAATAAATAATTGTGTTAATAAAAAAAATTGTGGAGGCCTACCGATGATTACAACTGACAAACCGCCCACCCGTTTATATTGTAATCTTAGGACAACTTGCATAACGATGCTTGAACTAGTGACTAAATATGATTTAGGCTTGTCAAATCATACAAATACGTCAAATATAAACATGTTTAGGGATCGTTGTGCAGGCCGGGCTTAGTATTTGATGTAAGGACTTAATGCCGCACAAGCATTTCAAGAACTCTCCAGTTACAATACCAAAAAGAAATGACTTCAATTACCCGGACACGTATCAAAGGGCCGAACAATGTTACGGATCAACGTCCTATTACTTGACCACATACCCGTTAATAGTTACTGAGGTCAACTTTTGGTAGAAAACAGAGCTTACTCCGTATAGCTACGGAGGCAAAACAATTTTAGCACCGTAGCCAGCACTCGTATAAATACACTCCCAATCTGTCGCAGTTTAAGATACAATAAAAATAATTATTTACACTCGCAGAAATCCAGAAAAACCTGGGAGCCTGTTTTTGTGACCGCAGAAGTCCAGTTCTATGCTATAACACACACTGCTATTTTGCATTGTGATTTTAAGGAATTCTATGTCCTTTGCCAATAAGCTCATTGTTATTGGCTCCATGACAAACCATCGAGCAATCATAGAGCACAACATTTGCAGCGCCAAGACTGTTCTTTCGGGCGTGTGTGGAAGAGAGAGACTGAAATAGAGAGATACTGACTTGACATAGCAACCATCTCAAATCAGGCCAGGTAGGGGTAACTTAAGGTACTAGAGTCAAATGTTGAAAGCTGGTACCCTACGTTACTATAATTTGTCTGCCGGTATCATATTACCATCGACATAGATCGGCGCCGGATTATCCGCTTCCTACACAAATATGCCCTAATACTACGGCAAATTGAGCCAATTACCGCAAGACATTCCGCAGACAAGTGGCATTCCGGCTATGCACACAATAAATAACAATTTAACGCGCCATTTGCACGATACGAGATACAATGCGTGTAGCAATGATACGTACGACACAATATCCAAGAACCTCTTCAGTATGGTGATCAGGGCCCGGAATTTTCATAGCATTTAAATAATCAGAGCGATTTCACATTTATTAAATTAAATATATTAAATTTATTTATTAAATCAGACAATAGTGGTTTACAAGTCCACTTGTGTTAGTAGTTTTTATTTTTATTTATTGACATTCGATTGAATTTAAACCTCAAACCTGAATGTTCCGTCCCAAATTCCTGTGTCTTAAGTGATGACATCATGGCAGAGAAACGTGGTGTCTCAATGTACCCTATAAGAAGGCTCAAGGTTGCTCAGCGTGGCTATGGAGAGGGCGGGTTTGGTTCTCTACGAAATCAAATAAGAAATGAGGATATTTGTAGTCAAACCAAAGCCACTGACTAAGCCTAGAGGGTAAACTAAAGTGGTAGTGGGCGGAGCACACAGCTCGAATAACTCTCAGCCGTTGGGGCTAAACGGTTCTTGTATAATAAAAGTTGCTGGCAGCCGTTGGGTTCAGGGCGCACAAGATTGGTCTCTCTGGAAATCTATGGGGAGGCCTATGTTCAGCAGTGAACATCCTAATATGATGAAACCTCAAAAAAGATTGTAAGCAATCCTGTCATGTATTAACTGGCAAGCAAAGTGAAATGTATTGGCCTTTTTTTAGTAATATTTTGTACCAGTGGTTCGCCCCGAACTAAGATCTCGCGAGTCTCCCTTAACAACAAAAAAATATTATTTGTAATCTTTGACTATCAAAATAGTGCAACGAAATGCATAACCAACCGACTTGACCTACAGTTTCATTCAAATTACAGGTAACGGGAGTTCATATTAATTGATTACTCTTTTTTGGGGTAGAAATTGCAGTTATTTTGAATTTCAGACTTTTCCCTATATTTGTGTCACTAAAGCTACACGCATACCAAATCTCAGCACTGTGGGGCACTGGTATACCATGTGAATTCTGTCAAAGTTCAGTTTTGATAATGACTAATAACTTAAAAACTACAAGGTTTAAACAAAAATAAAAACGGGGTCGAAATGTATTATTTTTTTACCCCTCTTGAACCCCAATATCTCAACACCCCCCCCCCCCACCCCCTACATTTTTAGCTCATTTAGTCACAACAAAACTGGGCCATCACTACCTACCTATACAGCAAATTTCAAGATGATCGGATCATCGTTTCGAAAGTTATCCTTGGACAAACAAACAACACTGATTTGCCAAAGTTGATTCTAGTTCTCGACGAAAGAGCTTGGTTAAAATCTATTTGCTACTTGCTGCAAAGAATACCAAACTTAAGACAGTAGAGCTCATTCATTGCTACGAAAACACCACATTCATAGAATAGTGGTTATGCTATCACCATGAATTACAATCCAACGGGCCATTTGCCGTACATATGGAATGCGCGATCATTCGTTACTTCGACCATTAGTTTGGTTTAATCTCCCGTAGATGAACATTTTCTGGCTTATTTATACGGTAAGAATGCCATGAATAAAGATAACTTTGGTAATAATAGCGCTGTTTTTCATAACAAAGAAAAAATGTACGGTTTTTGTTTTCCTATGCATTCAATTTTAAATCATGTTGTTAAAACAAAAAGAATGATAAGAAAAGGTAAGCCTGGACACAGCTTAAGACCGGTATCCATTTCTCATTGGTTTATTAAGTGTAAGGATTCTTAGAATCGGCTGTTCATTTCTCGGTTCTAAGATTTCGATGCTCAATTCGGAAACAATAAGTATTGGCAAACAAAGTTCGATAGGCAGGCGTGTGGTGCTATTTATAAAAGAAACAGATTGTAACGATGGTCAAAGACGGGATAGGATCAAATCTAGATTTAAATGTAGTAGGTAGTTATAGGATCGAATCTAGATTCAAATGTATAGGTAGCTATAAGATGTAATGCTCAAAAGATGTAACGGTCAAAAAGAGCGAGATAGCTATATGTAAGTCCCCGTCTAACCTTTCTGGAAACTTCGATGTAGTAAGAATTGTAGAAGATGATTTGTGAAAATGTAAATTACGATCCCCGCACCATGGCTAGGGCGAGGACTATTTTTGCATAAGTATAAACCGATTTGAACAGAAAAATTGTGATAAACTTACTGGGCTGAGCGCCATCTGCGCTCGCCAAAAGTTCGGTTAAGCTGTCACGGCCTCAGAGGCCAACAGCGAGATTAGACCATTCGAAAAAAAAAAAAAAAAGAAAAATTGTGATAAATCCCCCGTCGTCCGAGACACGTTCTCGGAGACCCGGATGACGAAATCACCTCCGCTAACGCGGAAGTGATATCTGAGTCATCTACATCAGACAGAGCAAACACTTCACAGAACACCGACCTCGCCGGCGAGGTCGACGAGTCCCTTCAGTCGCCGCCTATACATACAAGGTACAGACATGTACCCGGGCGTTTCTCTCCTATCCCCACCACGGCAACTGCCCAAGCCGAGGCTCGTACCTAAGTGGTGCCCTTGCGCTAGTTGCCTCTTCAAATAACTTTCTAGGCTGAGCGCCATCTGCGCTCGCCAAAAGTTCGGTTAAGCTGTAACGGCCTCAGTAGTCTATTCAAAAAAAAAACCGGAAAAATTGTGATCATCAAGTACGCGATTTATACCTTGTAAAGTAGTAACTAAGAAGAAAGAAAGTACAGTCCATTTTTGCTACGTACCGAGCCTATCATTTGAAGCCTGGGTACTCTACACAGATATAAATAAATACCTAAATATGTATTAATAAGAAGATATCACTGCTTCACACTAGACAATTATGCTAAAAGCAGAAACGGTAGCATAAAACATGAAAGGAAACTCATATTTTTGGAATAGAGATAGAAAAGTCTTTGCCAAGGACAACTACAGGCTCACCAGGAGTTATATTCTTGATCTCTTGCGTAGCGTGCATGCCCTACGAAGCACAGAAGCGTTCATTTGTAAAACTATAGAAGAAACTTTCAGCTTACAATTTAGATCGTAGCAAAAATATTACCAAAGTAGGCACACCACAGTCCCCTCTCGCAAAGAACACAATAACTGATTTGAATACACTCCGATTGAATACAAATCAATTCATAATGGACCCACCCCAAGAAAACTCAGACGTCTTATGGAAATACTCCGATTATTGTCTTTTTCTATGTGCCTAGATTGTTAACGTGGTAGTAAAAATGTGATTTGAATTTGAATGGATGAGTCAGACTGTGGAGCAGCCAGATACTTTACAGGGTGACTAGATCGCTCTCTCATTAGTCACTGCAGAACGGCAGATGAAATTACTGTATTTGGTGAATAGCACAGTTCTAAAGCCGGCTACATAATACATATAGCTTGGTATAAATATTAGGTTTTTACCTATGAAATTGCCGTTTTGTATAGAATAAGTGAAAGTACTTATTTTTTAACTTTTTTATTTCTGTTATTCAAAGTAATCACCCATGCAATCGACGCATCTTTGCCAACGCATTGGCAGTTTATTGATGCCCTTCTTGTAAAAATCAGCTGGACGGGAGGCAACAAACTCTTCAAAGGCATTTTGTACTGCCTCTCGGGAATTGAATTTTTTACCCACTAAAAAATTGTCTAAATTTTGGAAAAAGTAATAGTCGGTAGGTACAAGGTCTGGTGAGTATGGCGGATGAGGGAGAGCTTCCGACCCCAGCTCTTGCAGCTTGGAGACTGTCTGTTGTGCAGTATGGGGTTGCGCGTTGTCGTGAAGGAGCAGTGGGGACGACCGATTGACCAAAGCCGGTTGCCGATGTGCAAGCTTCACCATCATTGTCTCCAGTTCTTCACAGTAAACATCTGCAGTAATGCTCATGCCGTTTTGTAAATAGCTGTGGTGAATCACACCCGCACTAGACCACCAAACAGTGACCATCACCTTTTTAGGGGTCATTTTTGGTTTAGGGCATTGCTTTGGTGCTGAACCAGGATCTAACCAACTTGCTGAGCGCTTGCGATTGTCGAACAGAATCCATTTTTCATTGCACGTAACAATTCGGTTCAAAATTCCTTAATTGAGCAGCGCGAGGCAGGTCTCGACGCGTACGTTGCACTGGCGATCGTTAAGTTCGTGGGGCACCCATCTATCAAGTTTTTTTACCTTGCCTATTTGTCGCAAATGGATCAAAATTGTTTTGATGCTAACATTAAAAGCTGCTGCTAGCTCAGCTGTAGATTGAGTTTCGTCAGCTTCTACAATCGCCTTTAATTCATCATTGTTGACCAAAGTCTCCGGACGACCACGAGCTGCATTTCTCAAGTCAAAATTTCCAGAACGGAACTGGGAAAACCAATAACGGGTTGTGCGTTCGTTTGCACAGTTCTCTCCGTAAACGTTTTTGATGTAACGTGCCATTTGTGTTGCGTTGGTGCCACGACGGAACTAATATTCCATAATTACACGAATTTTTAAAGTATCCATTATGACGAAAAATGTTCAAATGTAATGAAATTACAACGTTAATCAATAAACAAAAGACTGAGTTTGTAAAAAGAATGTCATGTTTTTAAAACAAAATTAATTTGAATTTCGAATACAAAGCTTTCCAAAACTTTTTTTTCTATTTGAAATGACCAGTACTGAAGAACGGCAATTTCATAGGTAAAGACCTATTATCATAAGCTTGACTTATACAATATGGGCAAAGTGGCTGTGAGATGATGAATGCAACAAAGCACAGCCAAACTTACTTAATTTACTGTAAAGATCAAAATCTAAAGATAATGGTGATGATAAAAATAGAATAAAATATGTGCGCTTTCTTGCACAATCACAAATTCATTAATCATTAAGCTGGACACCTCAAACATATAATCAAATATATCAAAAATATAATGATTGAAATCATTACATTTTAACCATTATATCATTAAAATAAAATGATTTCAATGTATGAAATTGGATTTGGATGGATTTTCAACTTAATCAATCGATTGAAATAAACCCAAATTAATATCCTGGGCTACCAGCTAATCTAACGAATATTTACAAATCCACCCTTTAAAAGCTACATAGAAATAATCAAATAGAAAATTCTCTGACAGACATTGATTCCACTTAGATATGATTTATAAAAAAATATACCAGATAGATCTTACATGATATTGAGTTGAGAAAGTAGGTATCCGCAAGATCTACGAGAAGTAAAACAAAGAGCAATTTGATCAGAGAGCAGGGAGATTAATTTATCGTAACAAGAAAGCGTTTCGTCATAAGTAATTGATTAGAACTGATATTGGATTTCTTCAAGTTACTTGGGTACTAATATTATTTCTGATATATTTTTTCATTTGTTAGGGCTTATGATGAGTAGATACTTATTGAAAGAGGTAACATTTATATTATTTATGTACAATGATTGTATTGCCTAACTAAAACGTGTGACTTTTATATTATACCGATAGGTAATGTTTTTATCTTCTTAATCTTCTTAATATATAAAACAAATTCGAGTTTGTTCGAACACTTATAACTCGGCAGGACGGATTTTCATGGTTTTTGATTTTTGTATTTGTCTCCGTCCCGAATAGCAGAATAATTATTAAATATATTGAAAAAATTCACGCAAAAATGCAAAAGAAATTATGAAGAAAATTCATTTTTTTCATATATAGATGCAGCTACTGATGGCCGATTGACAATTTTACCGGGGCGACGTATATTGGCAGCCCGCGTCATATGCATGTCAAGACGGTACTAAGTTCGGCGGGTCAGCTAGTTGTAGATGAAAATGGATTTCACCATCATGTTTTACGCCCCCGACGGAAAAAGATGTAAATAGGAATGTTATAAATTTAAAGCCGTTGTATGTCTGTATCCGTGGCTATGTAATTACCAAACGGATGCATCGATTTCAATGCGGTTTATTTTGTTTAAAAGCTGGTATTGCGAGATGATGTGTATAAATTAGTGCAAATAGTCTAAAGACGGTTTAAAATTAAAAATTGAATTTGTTTTCATTATAAGTAATAAATAAAATATGGTTTTAGCATAGACTTTCATAGTGAAACACTGAGTAACTCGATACTAAAGCTTTAGCCGTAGAATTCTGGTTTATTTATTCAAGTGCACATCTCAAAATAAAGCAAAATCTTATCCTGGCCTTTTTCGTCCACTCACTAGTTTTACTGGAGGCACGTCTCGCATCGACCTTTTTATTTTGTACCGGGGAGTCCGATTCTGGAAAATTCAGTTTGCTTTCACTTTGGCTGAGAAACACGCTCATTCTCAAAGACGATGACATCAAACGGTGAAAATTAAATCTAAAGGACAATTTCCGTACCTAACTAACTCGAGTCAAACTTGTTTAACTTTAATTAAATCTCTATCGACGTCGATGGGTGAGACGAGGTCAGGATCGTGATGGATGGTACAAACCTGGGTGGGTTTGTACAGTGCGTGAAGTCAGGCTGTTGATGATGATAATGATGATATCTCTATCTTATCTCGATGCAAGGCAATGTAACGAGCGACGTAACAAAAACTGATGCTGCCTCTATTGATCGTAAAACACAAATTATGAGGCACTCATTAAACTTTTTTCTTTTCATTAGTGGCTAGCTGACCCGCCCGCGGCTTCGAACAGGTGGTTTTTCAAAACATTACCCTCATTTTACGCAATTGGCTAAAAAGTAGCCTATGTATAATCCCATGATATAATCTATCTCCTTCCAAATTTCATTATGATCCGTTCAGCCGTTTAGTAATGAAAAGGTAACAAACAAACTAACAAACAAACAGTTACTTTCGCAGTTACTATGTATATATTATACATATTAACCTTCCTCTTGAATCACTCTATCTATTGCTGAAAACATTATAATCCGTTGAGTAGTTTAAAAGATCTAAGGTAACAGATAGCGGAAGCGACTTCATTTTATACTATGTAAATATAAAGATTCTATGATTTGGTGATGGTATAAGAGTAGACCCTTGAAAATTAAGGCCTATTAAGGTCTTGGCAGGTCAAGGTGACATCTTTGCATATGCATTATTTTTTATATAGGTCCATGACATATATTTCAAGTAATAAATACATTTGATTTGATTTTTCCATACCGGTATGAACCAGCACGAGGGCATTTTTTCAGCCGGAACCTACGGATCCCTGTATTTTTTTCAATCATGGACAGAAGCTATACATGAAATAAATTTGATGCCACCTCACAGAATCAACCTGCGATCACGTTCTTATATCGGCTATCCTATTTTATGTTTCCTAGCGGATATAGGTACCTACATTTTCCTTGGGTCGAGTGTTAAAAGTTTTACAGCCCATTTTAAGTGTTTGGTTCGTTGGATTGACAAATTGACTGAGCTGAAGGGATATTGGACCGGTGGAGATTACGGACCGGTATTGAATTTATTTATTTTCTAGCGTAAATAGGGGGTAAATACCTATTCGATGTTAGCATGATTGTGTTTAGTCAGGTAGATAGTTTATTTAATTTGCCTACGTTTGTTTTAAGTTTATTTAATGATTTAACTACCGCGGGAAGTAATGGTGTTCGTGCGTAATGAAATCTACCCTCAACAAATTGTATGTTTATTTATATAAAAAACTTAGCACTTACGTACAACTGTTTTTTAAGTTCTGGCAAATAAAAATTATTCTATTCTTATTCTATTCTCATAATAGAACTGTTATAAAGTGTATGTGTGAATTAATTGTATGTATTAGTTGCGAGTAAACACTAGGTAACACAATGTGCGGGGCATTTTATGCAGATAAACTCAGCCATCGTATGGATAACGTTACGATACGATTCGTATCGTAATCCAAAATGTATATAAATTGCATTACTTAACGATTCCAACATCCATTTTCGCTTTTATTCCACCAATTTTTCGTACCTCCAAAAATCCAATTTCTTTTCTCTCGGCGTAATATTGTTACTTTCATCATCTTACTTTATTCTCGACATCTGGGATTCAGCCAATCGCTCTCGTCAATTCCGTATGAACGCTTACGCGGACAACAAGAATATCGTGAGATCTAGTCTTACCCGAAACATCTAAACTAGATCACGGACACATCACGCGCTCGGTCATAAATCAATCAAGCGGACGCAGGCACTGGAGGGTTAAAAAACAACCCTCGAAGGCGAAAAACCGAGGTCAAAACGGCCTCTGGTGAAAGCTTGTTGTCCGAAGGGTTTTTGTTCGTGGTAAAAATATGATAAAAGTTTTACAAAGAAATAAAGTAGGACAGATTGATCGAATTCTTACTTGCGAGAATGAAAATGAAAGGTCAGGTAGCTTGCATGATTGGTTTGGATTATAAATTCCTTAAAAAAGTAAAATTTTAACAAAATGTTGCAAAACATTATTCCGATACCGGGAATCGAACCCGAGCCTCCTGGGTGAGAGCCAGGTATCCTAGCCACTAGACCATATCGGATATGACGAGAGGAGTGATTTTAAGGATCAGACTTAAAAATGGTACGGGGATTTTCAATTTTTTTTCATCTAAAAATAAATTGCCATCAAATAAGCCGAGTCGAAAACAATAATTGAGCATTCAGAAGCAGAATAAAAACAAATATTACAAAAAAAATATTCCGATACCGGGAATCGAACCCGAGCCTCCTGGGTGAGAGCCAGGTATCCTAGCCACTAGACCATATCGGATATGACAAATGTGATGTTTTTTCGAATCACTTAGGAAATTGTTAAAAATGTCGAACTTTATACACCTTCACTGTAGTCTGCTGAACAATATACACTACCTAACAGAAATAAATGATTCGGTGTACTAAAGATGTGCTATAAATAACTCCCATATTGTGATACTAGTATACTTTGTAGTGATTCCCAAACATGAATAAGACTATAGAATTTATATTGACTTAGAACTTGGTTTGTTCATCGAGTAACTAGTATTTAATGAGTAATAGGTTTTAACCGGATTTCCGATGAATGAATGAATGAAATACTCTTTATTGCACACCAAACAAATATACAGTAACAAAGGAAATAAACAATAAATAACGATACAATGGGCGGTTTTATCGCTAAAGGCGATCTCTTCCAGACAACCTTTTAATGATTAATGATTAATCTCCATAATGACAAAATGACGCAGGTTGTTGGTCTATGGTTTGAAGACCGGTCTCATGTCACAATGCAGTTCTCTTCTGTTAATATTAAGAGTAGTAAAGTTCCTTGTGAAAGGGCTCGCCCGGGGATGTACTATCACCCTATGCCTATGCCTATGCAGTAGTAGGCCATGGGTTTGTTCCATCACCATATAATTTTTTTATTTCTACCGCGGCGACGGTATTCCATAATTAATTTATCTATGATAGTTCCGTCTAACAAAAAGTAGTAGGACCTACCTACTGTGCATTAAGTCAGTCAGTACCCATACCCAGCCGGGATCAGGTTAAACACTGGTCCTTACTAGAAACTCGTTCGAATAGGTAAAGGAAGATGATGCAGTCAGGCGAGTGTACGAGATATGCCAAAGTGGTGGTTCGCGAAGGAACACGCAGTAAAATCGACGTTTGAAAGTGATCCTTGTGATTTTATTGATTAAAAACATTTTGAATTTTCGATTTTTTTTATTTGAGGCCTATAGGGCGTCCGAGGTGCCGGCTGTATGCACTTTGTGTTGTTGACTCGACTGAAACGGCGATGGGCAAAAAACCTGGTAGTTTCTAGTTGACGTAAGCCTAATGCCACAGTAGTACGTAAATTAGTAAAGGAATCAGAATACATTATATAGTACTTACATAATATTTTTCATACCATAGTAGATAGCTTGGCTAGAAAGGATTTATTTTTTATTCAAGTCAAGCGTTTGACCGCTACCTCACCTGATGTTAAGTTGATGACGAATGACGGGCGTTGGACGAAGGCGATTACAAAGTGGTGGCCAAAGGGATGCTCGTAGACCAAGAGGCAGATCACCCGCTCGATGGTCGAATGACGTTGGACTGGAAAGAATCGCGAAATAAAGAGAAGGCCTATACCCAACGGTGGGTGCAGACGGGCTGAGATGATAATAGTAGATAACAGATTTCAGAACCAACCATCAGCATCCCGACAATGTAATAACAACAGAGCAAAAGTTAGGTTGGTATCGAGATTATTCTCTATCCGCAAAGTCTGATAAAGAAACAATTTGTATTCAATAAGCCTCGCGCGCCCGCGGGAGTAAGTGCCGAGCCGAAATATCGCTTCGTTGTGAATTTTACCTACATCCAGACAGAGAGATATTCGTTCTGGAAGGACTAAGGGAAAACACTGCACTGGGTTAAAAATCAATAATTGGAAATGTGACGACATTGAACTTATAGGTACTACCTTGAAATAGTAAAAACAAAGTCTGATTCGCGACTGTCCGTGTATTCGCCGAGTCTTTCTAAGCAACTTTATGGATTTTGATGGTATTTTAAAAAATATTTCTAAAAGTTTACTGACATATATATATATATATATATATAAAACAAAGCCGGGTTAGTTACACCATTTATAACTCAAGAACGACTCGACCGATTACAATGATATTTGATTTGTTAGATTAGTCTCCGCCCCGAATAGCAGAATAACTATGAAAATATCGCAAAAACTCACGCAAAAAAAAAGTATAAAGAAAATTCATTTTCTCATACATAGATGCTAATGATGAATTGACAATTCACATTGGCAGGCCGCATAGGTATGCATGTCAAGGTGGTACGAAGTTCAGCGGGTCAACTAGTGTATTCATAAATTCACATCAGGATAGTAAAGAAAGATCGACTCTTCATTATAAATTGGACAGATTCTGGGGAAGAACACAAGACAAGAAATATGGTTGTTGATCTAACATACCAACTGCTTATCGTGACATGTGACATGTTCGGTTAAGAAATTAGCAACATCTGATAGGTTATCCTATTTTATGAATGTAACGGACGATCAAAGACGGGGAAGGATCGAATCTAGATTTGAAATGTATTAGGTAGTTATAAGATCGAATCAGATTCAAATGTTAACAGGTAGCTAAGATTGTAACAGTTTAAACTTGTAAAGGTCAAAAGAGTGAGATAGCTACATGTAAGTCCCCGTCTAACTTTGCTGGAAACTTCGATGTATTAAGAATTGTATAACATGATTTGTGAAAGCGTGAATTACGATCCCCGCACCATGGCTAGGGCGAGGAGTAGTTTTGTATAAAGATAGACCGTTTTCAAGCAGAAATTTGTGATCATTCAAGAACGCGATTTATACCTTGTAAACTAGCAACTAAGAAGAAAAATAAATACAGTCCACTTTTGCACCGAGTCTATCAATGAAGCCTGGGTAGGACCTCTACAAGTTTTGGTCCTTCGAGCCGGATAAGCCGTTCCTGAGACGACCGGACCAGTTGTTCCTGCGGAGCCGACAAGACCCGCTCCACTGGGTGTCAAGAAACAGTTACATCGTATAACCACTGAAGAGACGGCGCGGGCTTGAAGATCACCCAACGGTGCGACGAGCATCGTTGTCAAGACCGGCGCAAGGGCACGGGGTGCCTGAAGATCACCCAACGGTGCGACGTGCGACGTTGTCAAGACCGGCGCAAGGGCACGGGGTGCCTGAAGATAAGCCCGCGTCCGTTGAAGACAACCGAACGAGGACGTCACCCGAAGAGTGAAGACCCCCCACCCCCTCACGTGGCTGGTCCACGGCCCGTTTATTCCGGCCACCTAACGGTGCCAAACGGTCGGAATAGCGGGTAAACGCCTTAGGGCGGTTTTAGTGTTAGTGTTAGGGACCGCTAGGTAGGTAGGGGCATCAAGTGCTGAAGAAGATGACCACCAGGAGCCCACCAGTGACGAGGGGGAAGAAGGCTGCACTTCGCGTCTACGAAGACTACCCCGCGTCCCCGTCCGAACCCGCGCTTCCGAATGCTCCCGTTGAGCCGCGACCCGCCGAAGCGGGACCCTCCTCCGCTCGTGTAGCGTCAGAGACGACCGCGCCCGCGCCCGCGACCGAGGTAGCACCGCGAGTGACCGCACACGCCGAGCCCGAACGCCGGCGTGCCCCGTCCGTCCGCTCGCAACGCTCCAGCGCCAGCGCGATGGCAAGGATACGGCAAATTGAATTTGAAGCTGAAGAACGACTTGCCGAGATTAAGAGGCAAGAGCTCCATATTCAAGCGGAACTTATAAGGAAGAGGTTGATTGCCGAAGTCGCTACAATACGGGAAGAAGATGAACAAGAAAGCATCCAGGGCACGGGTGCACGGAACGGAGCCCTAGACACAGAACACAGAATAGAGGACTGGCTCCAACGCCATCATAAACGGGGGGAGCCAGAACAACTGCGAGACAGGTCACTCACGCCGGACCGAACGCGAGACAGAGGGATTGATCGATTAACGGAAGCCATAGAGAAGATGGCTCACCGTAGACCACCTCCGAGACAGACGTACGACCTACCTGTATTCGGAGGTGCTGCGGGGGATTGGCTACCGTTCAAGGCAGCCATGAAGGAATCGACGACTATCCACAAGATCTCATCGGCTGAGAATCTAGCGAGGCTTAGAACATGCCTGAAAGGCGAAGCCCGTCAAGCAGTGTCGGCTTTGTTATACACTGCAACCGAACCGGCAGTTATAATGAAGACTTTGGAGCAGTGTTACGGTCGCCCAGAGATGATTATAGACAACGCGTTAGAAGAGATTAAGAAGCTACCGCGACTGGGCGCGACCGCAGGCGAGTTAAACGCTTTCGCCATCAAACTACAGAACGTAGTAACCGCCATCTCTTGTATGGACCAACGCGGCTACCTGCAGAACCCGATGTTTGCGCGACAGGTAGCCGAGAAGTTGACACCGCACATTCGATCAAAATGGTGCGACTATGCAGAGGAATTTGGCAGCCGAAATGAACCAGAAATATTGACGCTGTCCCAGTTCCTGATGAGAGAGGCAGATCGCGCAATGCGATACGCGTATACAGCTACGCCTTCGCAGAGCACCTCAAAGGCCCGACCTATAGAGCAGCGACCCAGGGTGAACGAACGAAATCGTGGGTCGGTGTACGCTACACAGAACGCGGCATCGGAGGAGGAAGCCTCAACGAGACGGAACGCAGCAACGGACAAGAACGAGTGCCGTTGCTGCGGGGGCGACCATAGAACCGTCGAGTGTAGAAAGCTCACGGCGATGCCAGTAGACAAGAGATGGGAATGGGCCAAAGAGACAGGCATATGTTTTCGCTGTCTGAACAGCAAGCATAGACGCTTTATGTGCAAGAGCAAGCGATGCGGAGTAGGTGAATGCACACGTCCGCATCACGCACTGTTACATGCGCCGAAAATAAGGAACGAGGGTGCCAGTGAGCAGGGCCAGACCGAAGAATCAGCCATCACTGCATCTGCGCATGTAACAGCAAGGAATCAAGTCCTACTGAAGGTATGTCCAGTCGTGATTAAGGGCAGTAACGGCATGGAAATGAATACGTATGCGTTACTGGACGAAGGATCAACGATAACTCTGATCGATGAAGAGATCGCCGCGATGATTGGAACGGAAGGCCCGACAAAAGCCTTGAACATTGTGGGGGCTACGACCAGTCAGAGGGAACCCGAGAGCCGGGTAGTGGATATCGTGATCCGAGGACACAAGTCGGACGCACATCGGATCACAGCGCGCACTGTGAAGAACCTGACCTTAGGAAATCAACTCGTCAGTACCGATGTGTTAAAATACGCGCACTTAAGGAAACTCCGTCCAGAAGCCGTGTGCTATGCGTCAGCGAAGCCACGCATACTCATCGGGGCCGACAACTGGCATCTTATTGTGACGAGGAAGCTTCTGACAGGGAAGAGAAACCAGCCAGCTGCATCACTAACGCAGCTGGGATGGGTTATCCATGGATCAATCCCCAGGAGCACAATAAGACAGCAGGAGACGGTACTACACGTCCATACGTGCCAAGGTGTCCAGAACGGACATACTTTGAACGACCAAGACGAGGAATTAAGCAAGCTCGTGAAAGCACACTTTAAGATAGATGCTTTGGGCGTTTCAATTAAAAGAAAGCCAAACGCAAAGGATGAGCGGGCTCAAAGCATTTTCGACAGAACAGCGAGACGAGTGAACGGTCGTTTTGAAGTGGGACTACCTTGGGCCAGCGATGAGGTGAAGATGCCGCCCAGCTACGACATGGCCATACAACGCTTACATGGGATCGAACGTAAGATGGACAAATCGCCGGAGTTTAGAAGTGCATACACCGCGCAAGTGGAGAAGCTGCTAGAAAAGGGATATGCAGAAAAAAGCGAGGAGGAACAGAGTCAGAACGAACGTCTCTGGTTTCTCCCTCACTTCGCGGTGACAAACCCCAACAAGCCGGGGAAGTTTAGAATGGTTTTCGATGCAGCCGCGCGCGCTAATGGAACATGTCTCAATGACGCGCTGCTGGACGGACCAGATCTACTACAGAAATTACATGGCGTCTTGTTTCGCTTCAGAACGAAGCCGATCGCGGTCACTGCGGACATTCGGGACATGTTCCTGAGGGTGACCATAAGACAAGAGGACCGTACAGCCCAAAACTTTCTATGGCGCGGCGACAACCGAACAGATCCACCGCAGAAGTACACGATGAAGTCCATGATATTCGGAGCGAGAAGTTCTCCATTTCTGGCTCATAGCGTCAGGAACAGGAACGCGAAAGATTACGAGCGGACACACCCGCTAGCGTTTGACGCTATAACTCGGAACCACTACATGGACGACTGGGTGGACAGCTTTGAAACGGAAGAGATAGCCGCCAGAGCTATGGCACAAGTGCAAGAGGTGCATCAACAAGCGGGTTTTGAACTTGCAAGCTGGAGCGCAAACCGTGAAGGCTTACTGGATAGTATTACCCCGGAGAACCGAGCGCATGCACCGAAAGAGCTAGCGGCCAATGCACATGAATATGGAAATCATAAGGCTGAGCGGTAGGATCAACGCCGCTACAGTACCGGATCACCTGAAGGATCCACCCATTCTGGACGGAGCGCACCGCTTATCACGTCTACTGATCAGGCGGGAACATGAGAAGAATAAGCACGCGGGCAGAGAATAGATCGTGAATAATCTGCGCCAGCGATTTTGGATACTGCGGTTGCGTCCGGCGGTCAGAACGGTTCTGAACGATTGTACGCTGTGTAAGATAAGGAGAGCGAACCCTAGGAAGCCAGTAAAGGGCGACTTGCCGAGGATTCGCATAGAGATGAACACGAGGCCCTTCACTAACTGCGGCATCGATTGTTTCGGCCCTATGTGGGTAGCGATCGGGCGGCGCCGTGAGAAGCGATGGGGTATGCTCTTTACGTGTTTGGTAACGAGAGCTATACACGTGGAGCTTATAGCGAGTCTCAGCACCGACTCGGCTATTATGGCTATCAGGCGAATGGCTGCCCGACGGGGGACTCCTAGTGCAATCGTATCAGACAATGGAACGAACTTCCACGGATCAGAAGTGGAATTAAAAAAGGCGTACGAAGAGTGGCTCCCAGGTCTAAAAGAGTACGCACTCAAAGAGCGGATCGAGTGGCGGTACATCGACCCTGGTGCTCCAAACCAGGGGGGAGCCTGGGAGCGAATGATAAAAACGGTGAAAAGAGCCCTAGCCATCACCTTAAATGAACGTGCCCCGCGAGAGGAGGTATTGAATACGCTAATGACAGAAATCGAGCACACCGTAAACTCGCGGCCTTTAACGCATGTACCCGTGGACCCAGAGGAAAAGGAAGCTTTAACGCCGAACCACTTTTTATTGGGGACGGCAGTAGGTTTGCCATATGTGGGAGACTGCGACGTAGCCGACAGAAGGACGTGGCGCGCCGCACAAGCTCTGGCAAACTCCTTTTGGAAGCGCTGGATCGACGAGTACTTGCCTACGTTGGCGCCGCGAGGCGACGTCAGAAGACAGCAAGAGAACATCAAAGAAGGGGACGTCGTCATAATCGCGGACGGTTTGCTACCTCGGAACGTATGGCCGCGGGGCCAGATTGAGCGCGTGATTACGGGTCCGGACGGAGTAGTTCGGAGCGCTGAGGTGCGGACGCGGGGAGGCGTTTTCCGGAGGCCAGTGAGAAGGTTGATCGTCCTCCCGATTGAATAAGAAGGCTGCGAGGATCTGCGCCGGGGGGAGACTGTAACGGACGATCAAAGACGGGGAAGGATCGAATCTAGATTTGAAATGTATTAGGTAGTTATAAGATCGAATCAGATTCAAATGTTAACAGGTAGCTAAGATTGTAACAGTTTAAACTTGTAAAGGTCAAAAGAGTGAGATAGCTACATGTAAGTCCCCGTCTAACTTTGCTGGAAACTTCGATGTATTAAGAATTGTATAACATGATTTGTGAAAGCGTGAATTACGATCCCCGCACCATGGCTAGGGCGAGGAGTAGTTTTGTATAAAGATAGACCGTTTTCAAGCAGAAATTTGTGATCATTCAAAAACGCGATTTATACCTTGTAAACTAGCAACTAAGAAGAAAAATAAATACAGTCCACTTTTGCACCGAGTCTATCAATGAAGCCTGGGTAGGACCTCTACAATGAATATGCGATAACACATCTAGGTACCTGGATAAGAGAACTAAATGCTGAAAATACCCTATCTAGTAAATAATATCGTTAAAATGTAACTCATCTAAGAATAACTGTTCAAGTTAAATTAATAACTGCATCACAACATCAAGATTGCACGAAATTTGGAATTGGAAATTCTGAAGCTATCCATCTAGGGAACAGTATCAAGTATCTAGGGAACAGTTTGTCAGCAACGTTGTCAGCAGCAAACAAATTGGCTTACCCCAGCGTGCGCTGGACATTAGTCTCTTCCAGAACACCACGATCCACAAACTCAAGTTCAGTTAGCGTCTCGCCAGCTTTGTTGACTCGCAAATGGAATACGACAGAGGTTATGAAAAGGGCTCCCGCGTGCGTAAAATGTAATTTGAAACGTGTTACTTGCTCGCCAAAGGCTATATTGCTCCAGTACCTGTTACATTGTAATTGCTAGCCTTTTGCGCTCGCTTGTTTTGTTTTTATTATGCAAATTTTAAACTAGATTAAAGGGGTGTTGTACTCTTTCAGAGAGGTAATGTTTAAACGACGAGACATTGAGAAAATTATGACCAAGTGAAAAGAAAACGGTAGGAAAGACCCTTAATCATTGTTTTATGCAAAATATGCCTGCCTTAAATACAAAAAAGTACTTATAAAACCATTGCATAATAACAAACAGATATTTATCAATTCTTCATTCGTAAAAGAGTCATATTTATCTGTATAAAAATACAGAAAACCAATTCTTTAAAGAGAACTAGCGACTACAAATTCCCAACTTCACTTCCGAGAGAATGTTCAAAAGTCATATTTCTTCGAACTCGACGGAAACTGAGGGCACCGGGGACGTTTTATAAAAATGAATAACGTCCTTTGAACTAATGCGTCGGCATTATGTATTCGAGACGCAATCGACACACGTGCGGGATGAAACTGCACACTGCAGGCAAAGTTAAACCATTTAAGTCGGACTTTGCAGAGCTAAAGAGAAACGTGGATGCAGCCAGAAAAATATTGCCGGGCGAAGTCATTAGGGACTCCGCGAGGGAATGTTTAAGAAAATAGAAACAGCCAGCGGGAATAGGGACTGACTGAATCGAGATTTTCTAGTCGTGCGCCGAAAGTCGGCAGCATAGAATGGCCAGACAGAGAAGTTTCTAAATATAGAGTAAGTTTTGACAGAATGGATACTTACTAGCATCCGACTTGGTTTAGGTTTTCGAACTACTCGAAAGTTGCTCTCATCATTCTATTGAAAGATGAGAGCATTGTTAACTTTGTTCTTTCGTATAAAGTACGTAAAGATATAAATGTTTCTAAATAGCCAACTGAGGTGGAACCAGTCAGTTTTTGTTTACATACAAATGATACCGAGTGCCCGAACACCGCAAAAAACCTACAAACATCACCATTAGCATCCACAAGTCATGCAGCAAACAGAAAAATGTATTGAACGCCATAAATTTCCCTCAGAGCGTGCCATCTGATAACCGTAATTGCTATTGTAATGGAACTTTGGCCATTCGTCGCAAAATGTTTTCAAAATACTACATCCATTACGCCCGTCTACGAAGCGTACCTATAGCCGCATCCATCATGCCAAGTCGGAAAGTAAAGGAGTGCTCCATACAATATATATATCCTTGTTTTTAACATAGATAAATGTGACAAATAAAAAGAGACTTACAAAAGTTATATTCTGTTTATTTCATTTTAAATGGATAATTATTTTAATGTGCGATAGTAACATTAACATCAAATAAAATGAACTCATCGATATTTAAAATCTCGAAGGAAAGCTGGCAGTTGCGGTGGCAAGAAATGTAATGAGTCCCAATCAGAATAGCTTTTATCGTTACGAACAATTATATGCTTAACTTTCACGCTATTGCTATTTTTACTCATCGACGCGACATTTATTTCATTGCATAAACTCGAAGTTTCTAATAGATGGTTTATTACTGAATTGTTTTTGTTTTTGAGGAAATGGCACATTGGTTTAACGATAGAAAAGCATTGTTCTTCTGTGCAAGGATTCAGCGCTTGTTTATATGGTTTAATAACGATGTGTGTTAACTGCTGATTTCTTGATAATTTATATTCCTGTTCTGCAGTAGTACTTTTGCCCTTTAAAGTGCACTTGTTTAGTTTACAGATGTTGTAACTGCGGTTTGGGCTTTTTTTGGCTCTCGTCCAGTCTTTGCCGCACATTTGAGGTTCATACAGTTTAAAACAATCTTCTATGTGTATGGTGTCCAAACTGTAGTCTACTTTGCATTCGCATTTTGAAGGATTACAGCAACATTCGTCTGGCTTTGCATTGCAGAATGTCGTTACCGCTTTGTTTACAGGCAGGCTTAAATTTCCAACCATATGGATAGATTTAGTATCAGGCATGTTAGTAGCAGTTGCGTCATTCTTAACAGAATTTCTTTTCTCCATTCCTTTTACTATATTTTCATCACCCATTACATAAATGTTTCCTGAAGGTGTAAATTTGAGTGGATCGTAGTAATTATTTTCTTTCAGATCGTTGTTAAGTATAATAGTAAATTCGCCAGTGTTAGTTATCTTAACTGGTAACACACCCTGACTGTTACTTTGCAAGTAACCATTCAAGTTATTAATAAAAGCCTTTTCAGACTGTTTTCCCAGTACAACGGCAAGCTGTCCTGAGCTCGTCTTTTTTAAAACTGAAGTCTTCTTTAACTTATTATCTGCTTCATCCGGACTTATGATTTTAAACTTTTCATACATATTAGACTCACTTCTAGATTTAACTCTAGAGATAACTGGCGATTGACAACTCTCTGCATGAAATTCTTTATGCGATAATGACAGTTTACGCAGAAGTTCATTATATACTTTTAACCCTAAACATCTTCTCGGCAGTGCAGTTTGGGTTGAAATATTTTTTATTATCTTTATATTTCCGGATGAAGATCTCAATATCATAGCATTAGGTTTGAAACATCTGTATCTATCATCAAAGTTAATCAGATAGTTTTCAGAGCTTATCCTTTCCATGTTAATGACGCATGCAGTAGTATCATCTAAAACATCACGAACAATCCTTTTGTAACCTTTTTCATATTCCTTATCAATAACTATGGTGAAATTATTTAAAGAAGTTCTCCTTAGTACCGCTGGAGGACAGATCATCTCACAATCTGTCTTTTTTATTTGGAGTCTAAAGAACTCTTCTTTTGGCATAGGCTTTGTTTCCATTGATTTTAGCACAGTATCTGTTAAAACCACAAAAACTCCCCCAGAGGGCGTTTTTCTGATAACTGCGTTTGGGCATTCTTTACTTAGACTGATATCTACATCATAAGAGCCGCATTCAGATTCTTGGAGGATCACTGCACGTACTTTATTTAACTCTCCAAGTAAAGATATTTCGTGGATATCAACAGCCAACTTTCCAGATAATGTTTTTGTAAGAGGCGCATTTATTTTTGTAATGAGCCCATTTAGACCTATGACGTTTACATCTAAAGTATTTTTTGCTTCATATTTTTGCAGTAAATCATAATAAAGCTTCTGACTGCCAGTTGATTTCATATTGTTAGTAGTCAAGTTTTTACTACATGCTGTTCGTTTATGGTTTTTATTCTGATTCTTTATTTTTATATCATATGGCGTTTTAAATTGAATTTCATCTTTGCTTTGTAATTTGTTGAATGCTTCAAACGTTCTAGTGCCTGACGAAGTTTTGTTAACTCTGTAAACATCTTCTGCATTATTTTCGACTTTAAAATCTACAAAATATTCTCCTGGGCCAGTTTTCTTAAGATTTACTGTTATATTTGGATTTTCTGAGGTTTTCTTATCAATCAGCTCTATAATTTTTTCATCTAGTGCAATTGCCAATGAGCCCGAGAATGTATTGGTAAGTTTTGTCGGTAATGTATCAGAATGATCTTTCTCAACAAATGTTACGTTCCTGTTGCCAGTGATATTGATATCAATATTCTGGCCAGTTCCAAGCGGATACTGTTTTTCGAATGGAACATCTGCCTGCACTCTAGTCATATCTTTGGCTACTGTTTGCCGTGACGCAGGGTATTTGGCATAAGATTCTTTTCGTGTTTCATCGTTGTCTGCTTCTTGATTCCAAATAGTAGCACAGGTACTCTCATCGCACCCTTCGATATTTTCTGCTTTTAGTTGTTTAGAATCTGTAATGTATTCACAAAACTTGGTTTTTGAAAAATCGTTGCAAAAAAACTTACGTGGGAGTACAACACAAGTCACAACAAATGTAAGCAGTATTCAATAAAATCAATAGAATTTATTTTACTTACGGCAGCTCAATTACACAGATATTTGTTACGTGTCTGGGTGTTTTCTTTATAAGTATTTTAAAAAAATATATATAAGTATTCTATCAGTTATCTGGTTCCCATAGTACAAGTTCTGCTTAGTTTGGGGCTAGATAGCGCTGTGTAAAATGTCCAGCAATATTTATTTATTTATATTTATTAATTATATTCAAGCTTTTTTTGAGCTGTTTCTTTGTTTTTGGATAGTTTGCGATGAACCATTTTGCATGCTGCTTAGAAGATGATCGTTGTGTTTCGTGATTTACGAGGCTGTCACACAAATATTTGTGCAAATTCATAGGATTTCCGTTGTTCTTACGTCTCGTCGTAGTTGTGTCATAATTGTTATTACTTCTTGATTTTGAATCCACACATTGATGCATTCCTGCGTTCAGTTCTCTTCACCATGGATTGAATAAAATATTTTATGCATTTTCCGTGTGTACGCTTTATATTTGAGCCAGTAGGAATACTTGAATTTGAAATAAAATCCTGCCCAGAATCATTATCCTTTTGTGAATTCACAATATCATTAATGTTTTAATGTTTTGCTCTTGTTTTGCTATTTCATTGAGAGATTCTTGAGAAATTATGACAAATGAAGAGGCCCGATTTATTGGGGCTTCTAGCATTTCATTTAGTACCATACCATTTATCAAAGTTTTATAACGTAGGAAGTAAATTCATCTTTTTTACACTGGTTTGTTCTTCCTAAGGCCTCATTCTTAAGGCGCTAACCGTAGCCGATGACCTTGAGCGAATGGGCGGAGCTATTGTTTTGGCCCCGCACCAACCGCACCTTCCTTTACAAACTATCTAACACTAAATAAAGCGTCCATGCGCGGATAACTTATAATACTAAATAAATCGTCTCTGTGCGAATAACATAAAATATCAATAAGCCGACAAGCAAAAGCGAGGCAGACGAGCACAACCCTCCCGTACGACAGTCAGCGGTACACTGCCGCCCGCCGCCCGCCGCCCGTCGCCCGTCGCCCGCGCAACCACCTCTTAAGGGTACGCCCACTAATTATTCGGATTGAATTGAAAATAATTAATTGCCACGTGAAAGACCGTTGCAGCACAATATCATTTGTTCAACTTGAAGGTAAAGTCTTTGCCCACATTTAGGTGAAAGAAAAATTACAAAATGTTATGTCGTTTAGAGGTAGAATCAAATATAAAGTCGAAAACAGCTACATTTTGTTTTTTTTTTCTCATAGTAAATAAACAGGTAGAACTTTTTTATATGTTCACTTTGCAGATAAAAGGTCAATGAAAGACATGTATTTTTTTGAGCTCATAAAACTGATTCCTCTCTGAGGAGAAAGCCTCCAAATTAGACCAATCAGCTACTATATTCGCCTTAACTTCGATTTCTTCGTTGGTGTGTCGAAATTATTTGAAGTGAAGATAACCGTTTGATAAAAGATAAAACAGTCATCCACTCAACTTCAGAGCCATAATTATGTCTACTATGGCTCTTTGACACAATAACGTCTTTCATTAAATCCTTAATATCATACATAATATTTCCAAAATAACTAACGTTTGAATCAGTCTCGTTTATGCCCATACTTTATCTACAGAACTATCTTCATAATTATTTAAGTCATTGCTTGTAAATGGTCTGGTACATTAATTCATTTTTAAATTAGAGGGATTGAATTTGGAATCTAAAATGACGGTATATCTCGCATCAACATTTTCATTTTTAGATTTATATGCTGGGTTAGGGAATAATCGTATTAGTTTTATTGCCTGAGAAATAAATATTTAAATAATGCTGGACATTTCACACAGCGCTATCTAGCCCCAAATTAAGCAAAGCTTGTACTATGGGAACGAGATAACTGATAGAATACTTAAATACTTTTTTTTTGTAAATACATACTTGTAATATGTATAGAAACAACCAGACCCAACAAATATCTGTAGATCGTGCAAACATTTGTTCCGCGGCGGGAATCGAACCCGCTACCTCCTGCGTCTCAGCCGACTATTCGCCCACTACGCCACGGAGGTCGTCATATGTCGACAAAAAAAAAAGAAATGGCATTGCAATCAATTTTTGTCGAAACGTGCTTATTTTTTATTATTTTCAAGCCTTTTCATAAGTGCATCTGTGCTATCTAATAGTATAAACTCAGATGAACTAATAAGAGATGGGTTTTCGAATAAACTTGATGCCAACTTTGTCAATGTTATATTATTTGCAGTTGAGCAATTGCAACATTCGTCCATAGTTTCGAACGTATTAACAGAATCATATATGTTGAGGTCACCTATTGTGAAAACATGCATTTAATCGTTGAGCAATGCACGGTGGTTTGATTTAGTAAGTACGGAAAATAAAACCACCATGCGTGTTTTATTGAATTTATTAAAATACTAACATAGGATTTAATTATCAAAACTACGAAATTAACAGTAATTTGTAACATGAAAATCCCTACTAGAAGCTCCATTTGATTTAAAGCTGGTGGAATCGTTGCTCAGCTTAATATAACTTACTTTTTCAATAGGAGACACTTCAATGTACTTTCCCATTACTTCTTCAATTATTCTTTCTCTTGGATGACTTCTATGATCTATGTGAAAGTATTAAATAATGAAAGGGAGTCTTTGCAGATAAAACATCAGTTATAGATTTAGTAATGTTGTACTCCCACGTAAAGTCTAGCTAAAGATACGACATTGAACTTACGTCCTCTACAAGTGCATGGTTTTTTTGGAGTGTTCCCACATCGACAGGATATCTGCAAATAAAAAATTGGTTATCTAAGTTGGTCTCTTTATTCTTGAAAGACAAAAAGATCCACTAAAAACAATGTGATATTCATATCAATCCGTTTAAACGAACACGGAATCTAATGGTAGCCAATAAATGTAAAGTCGTCCAGCAAATCAATACATCAAATTACACGGTAGTAACCGGATAAAATAATAGAAAACCGTCAAGACAATTTTTTGTTGACGTAAAACATTAACAGACGAAGTAGTTTGGCTGGACTCAACCACCAAATGTAACGTCACGTACAATCATATTGCATTGTGTGTAGGCTAGTTGGGCGCTGTCTAGCCAACTATTTCATTATTTTTACTGGTGGGGTGGTCGGGTTGTGACGTGACATTGGTTGGTTGCGTCCAGCCAAACTGGATAGTCTATTAATGCTTGTATTCTACACGGGCCCATTTCCATAACTTTCTAGCTGGTTAATGATAAAATAAATTTTTAAATCTTACTAGATCCTCCAGAACTGGTATTGTGGTCATGTAGCTCTCTGGAAGTGAACTCTGCGACTCAGAGCCTAACATACACTGCGCTGCTCTCATGCTCTTAGAGAAGGGACAGGTTGACCCTAAAGAGACAATATTAGCATTAATATAAATTAGCTAACCCACTGACCCGCGGGTTCGCACAGGGTTTTATCAAAATAAAATACAGCCTTTAGCACTCAGGAATAGTATGGGTTTCTATCAGAGAAACTATTTTAAGAATCGGTTCTGTAGTTTCTAGGATGACCCCCTACGAATATACAAATTATCAAACAAAAAACTTTGTCTCTAAAAAATATGGTGTAGAATAAGGTATAAATAGATAACTCTTTGTCGAATTACTGTTTCTTTCATGGTCACTACCTTTTAGGTCAGTGGCCCTGAATTGTACCAGTGGCCTGATAAGTAATTTACTTATGATAGAAGAATCGGGGGAGACATTTGTCCAGCAGTGGGAGAGTATAGGTTATTAAAGGAATCGATGTGGGGCACCAGCTCCAAACAATACCGCATGCCCCTCTCTACGTGTCCACCGTGCCCTGCCCCCTGCAGGATGGGTGATTTAACAACCTTCTCCGATGTCTTAAGACACGAAAGAAGAACCTGGTAGACCTGGAACAATATATACCTGAGCAGGGGTCAGGGATCCACTGCGTAACGTCAGTGCCGACGCCCGAGGCCACGGTGTGCATGGCGCACAAGGGCCCGCAGGCCGTCGACTCCTTGTGAGGGCAAGCGGCCGGTTCATACTGGAAATATTTCAAGCTCTATTAGCCGAGGAGTTTAATACTGCTGCAGATGTCATAATTATTCACACAACATCTTTTACCGTTGTACAAGTTCCAAGAATTTATTTAAATGAAAAATTATAATTAGAAACTCATTTTAATAAATTTGGCCTAAGTAATATTATATCAAGTCTTAGTTGGACGTATCCTGTGGGAATGAGCATTCTTTTAGGCAGTGGTAACCATTTAAGATCAAGGAGACCACGTGCTTCCGTTGTTACCCATCAAGATACTCAAAGTTGTCACCACATCATAAAAAAGTGGCGTACTCGCATTCTGCACTAATACCGTCAGTTCGGAATTTTAAACTTGTTAAGTTCATATGAGTTAGTAGCTAATCCTGGTATGAGTTAGTGTTAGTAGGCCTCCTTTAGTACACAGGCTTTGACATGGTTTAACGACTGTGGTGTTATTTTTCATCCCCTGAGTACCAATGTTGTATGTCAGTCAGATCTTAGACCATTCGACAGCGGTTGATAGCATCTCCGAAAGCACCAATGGAAATCATAATAGCCAGTGTACTTTGAACTTCTTACTTTCTTGTATTGTGCGTATGGTATAAAACGTCCAAAGATACCGCGACATACTCGTAGGTAGATCGATAACGACCTACATTCGTTATCGATCTCAAACGAAAGTACTACGTATAGTACCTACCTTTATGAGGTTAGTATCTAAGATAAAATATCATTATGAATTAAACATTGGTTAATGAAATTGCATTAAACAATGCAGCGCTTATTAGGCTCAATTAAAGAAGGATGACTTACCAGATTATCCTCTTTGTCCAAATTCTCCGGACAAGGCTTAGGGTCATGCGGCGGTGGGGGTGCTTTCTTGGTACAGATGCAGGATTTAGGCCCCGTTGGACAGTTACACTCGCTGGCACCGCCCCAACGATGACATGATTCCTAAAGAAAGACAATTGTCATTTACACTTAGTTTCAAAAGTTTGTGTCTTTACTTTACCTTCCATTATTACAATATTATTTATCTAAGTATCTTTTGTTCTTTTTTTCCATATTCGTAAAATGAACGTTTTTTCTTTCATTATCTCATTCCATTATCTTACTGCCACTAACTGAAGTGGGATCAGCCTCAGTACAGCATGTATTTTTTCTCCACTTCTCTCAATCAGCATCACATGATTAACTCTTTTCTTACATACAAATTATATTGTTAGCACAACCAATCCATCTATAATCAAAGTACTCTTAGTAAAGCCGATAGAGAGAGTGACCCCCGAAACATTTATTATGGTGAAGCCTACAATCGGGGCACTTACCTCTGACTGATAATTTCTACATAAATTATATTGTAGTTCAATTTATTTAGTATCATTAGGTAGGTAAACAAATATAGTATTTTATTTCAATTTAAATAATCGTAAATTTAAAATTGTTTATAGTATAGTATTCTAAAAATTTGTTAATAATAAATTGACCTGTAAACTTATTTTACCAATAAATTGATTATTCTATCTGCTGCTGTATCTAAACATGTATTTAAACTGGGCACCTTCTTAGCTCCGGTCCCTTTATCTTCATTTGGCGGTTTGACAGGCTTCACTTGGTTCAAACATAGCATTAATTGATTGTACGTTTCGGGATCCATCTGAAAACGAAGGTGGTCGCTTATATAGATAGATATAAATAAGAAGGGTGCAAGTATTGATCCCTGTGTGAATGTACTCAAGGTCCTAAAGAATCCTAAAGAAGTTTTCTGTGTTTTCTTCGTATTCACCTACTTCGAAATAAGAAACGAAAATGTATCTAAAGCAATGCATAAATTAACAAAGAAGTTCTGCACCAAGAATTCGTGATGTAAACAATCAAAAGCTTTGACAAAATCACAGAAAATATATGTAGTGGCAAAATATTTCAAACCCCAAACGAGAATTCCTCGAAACAAACTAAAGCAAAACTAACTTCACACCGAGTCTTCACAGCACCGCCAATGATCGTCTGATTCAAGTTCTGCTTCACCGTATCCAGAATAAAATCTTGCAAAATATTCTTAGTTTGCTCATTGAGCTTCCCATTCCTGCTTCTCTTCAGGCAATTCAAAATCGCTTCAGCCACTGCCTTACCTGGATCAGTTTTACTCTGTCTTACAAGTACCGTGTACATATTATCGAAAACGTTGTCAAGAAACTTCTGTTTGACACTCATGCAAATGCAATCCATGGTGTTATCTGGTGTGCAATGGCCGTCTTCGTATATACAATCTCTAGAAAGTTTTAAATACATATTTTAAATAAGGATTCTAGAATCTCAAAAATAACCATTACTTAGATCGAATATTGCGGAAATATTGCCCAAATGATTTTTAATCATTGAAATAACATTTCCGTTAAATTTGATTATATTTACAAGCGGCAAGTAAGTAATAGACGGCAAGTATAATTACCAAACCAACCAACAAGAATTTTTTTATTATGTAAGACTTTGAGATTGAGCTGGAGAATAACTACTGAACGGATTTGGGTGAAATTTGCAACAAATTAATCGTACAAGTAACTCTTAATCCGGGTACTACGAAAACAATGCCGTGACCGGTAGCCTAATAAATAATACCACGTACCTTTCTTCAACGCAATGTGGACAGTCAGTGCAGCACTTCCTAATATCAATAGTGTCTGTTGATTGGTGACATCTGATACATTTCGATTTAAAGGTAGATATTTCGGCGTCGAGTTTCTTAATATCCTTGATGAGAGTATCTTGCTTGTTCTTACACCGTTCTTTACACTGATCCATGGTTTGGTTTAGAAGGTGTATTTCATCGAGCAATGCATCCTTCTGCAAAACATGAAGTATTTCGAGAGTTATACACTGAAAACTGATGCAAGGATTCAATAAATTTTCCATCATCCATTGTTGGATATTCTTTATTCTTTTTTTACTACTAAAAAAATCAATTTCTTAGTTGGCAAACAGGCATGTGGCCCACCTGATGGTAAGCGATTACCGTATACTTTGGACATTTATTACACTAAAGGCAACACTGGTTGCCAAACCCTTTAAAAATGTACCATACTTTAGACTTTAATTGATTTAATACTAGACAACAAAGTGATCTTATCAAAAATGGTTTCGTTTTACTATCCGAAGTACCTAGATACATAAAACCATAAAAAGAAATCTAAAGTAACCTCTGCTCTTAGATCCTCGTTCTCTAGTTTCTTCTGCAGAAGAACTCTGCTGATTTTCTGTAAGTCCTCTCGTGATTCTTTCACGTATTTGCTCCCATCTTGTTCCTTGTTATACTTACATCTATTTTCTTCGCCTAGGGATTTCTTGAGTTTTGCCACATCAGCTGATATACTGTTTACTTTTATCTAAAGTTGTAAATGCAGGAAAAAAATATTAGTTTATTGTTTTTGATCCAGTTTCCTTCATTATTATTTTGAACTGTCCAAAGCTACTTACATCTGAAGCCTGTTTTTTATGACTCAAAGATTTCTTCGCTAAATCAGTTTCATACTTATTGCTTTCAATCCGTTTCTTAAAGTCATTGATCTCCATATCCATACATTTGAGATCATTTTTCTTCTGATTCCCTTTGTCTGTGATATCTTGTAGGCATTTGTTTATGTTGGTAATTTGGGTTTCGAGGTCCTTTTTGTTCTTACGCCATTTTGTGTGACTGGCCTCCACGTCTTTCAACTGAAACGTAGTTTGCAGTAATTGTAAGTTCCGAACGTATGGCGACCGGATCGGACCGCCAGGACAGGATTGGGGTAAGGATTTGGAGGAGACCTGTTCCCGGTCAGTCGAGAATGGAGTCACTTCTTACCTAAAATAGACAAAACAATGTTTGGCCAAAATCTGTAATACGAGTAATTAATGAACGTTGATCGTCCGCAATGTGGACTTAACATGTATACTGAATGTATAGAAACATTATTTCTGTCCATTATTGCGATTTGCGACCACAATACTCGAGACCGTAGAAATATTTTTACATTCTAAGCTATTTTATTTAAAAAATCCGTTAGGGAGGAAGTTTGTCTAGAGTGTTCATGCTGACCCTGCTGCAATAGAGAAACCACCATTATTTTAGAATCCCACTGCTGAGCAAAGGTTTCTCCCTCTCTGCCACATGTATCGGTCCTGTGCCAAATCCTGCCAATCTCTCCGGAAGACATCCAAGTCATCGCACCAGCGTTTCTTCGGCCTACCTTGGCTACGTATACTATTAAATTTAAATCACGCTTATAATATAATCATTGTTGATTAGAACTTTGTTTTGCAAAATAACTGCATCAGTTGCACCGACAAGAGCAAAGCTCTTAAATTAAATGTTATTATCATGCATAAAAATTAAATACGCGCCTGCTTTATCAAAATCGTCTGCCTCTCCAAAGACTCTTCAACTATCTTCTTATAAGCATCCTCCATGCATGACCACATACAATCAGCTTGCTTTAAGAGTTGAATGCCTTTCTTTTCCCGTTCTTCTAAACGCTCAATCTGCTCCATAAGGTCCTTCTGTGTCCCCATGAGTTGGCTTATTTTATTGTTGCATTTTTTGTCAAATGATGCCGCCTAAAATATCAAAGCAAATTTAAGCAACAATAGATTCTATTATTTGTTCATAAAGTGCTTACATAATAGACCTAACTTCACTTTCATTATGTCTTCTGACCATGACTCAGAAGTTTTACGGTTGTGTAAATATCAACGATTTCTCATCAAAATTACTTACCAAAAGATCATGGAAATGTAACTATGATCCACATTAACATTCGTACCACAAATTATATAATACTAGATCTGCTAAATAATATTCCTGATAAAACAAAATTAGACCTTCAGAATCAAAATTTAAAAAAATCAATACAAAAAATATTATTGATCGAGCGAAGCGAGATCTCCAAATCAACTTGGACAAATCGGCGTTGTATGTATGTATGTATGTTTGTTTGTCCGAGGATAACTTTCGAAGCGTTTATCGGATCATCGTGAAATTTGGTATATAGGTACGTAATGATAGCATAATTTTGGTGTGACTTAATGAGCTAAAAATTTTGGGGGGTTGTTGAGATACTGGGGTTCAAGAGGGATAAAAAAAATTAAAATGAGACTATTAGGTCATGTGAGACGTCAAATGAAAGGTCTGCATTAGTACATTTCGACCCCGTTTTTACTTTTAGTAAAGTTTTTGTAGTTTTTGAGTTATTAGCCATAATAAAAACAAAACTTTGACTTAATTCACAGGGTACACCAGTGACCCCACAGTGCTGTAATTTGGTATGCGTGTAGCTTATGTATCACAAATATAGGCAAAAGTCTGAAATCTAGAATAACTGCATTTTGTACCCCAAAACAGGGTAACCAATTAACAGGAACTCCCGTTACCTGTAATTTGAATGAAACTGTAGGTCAAGTTAGTTGGTTTTTTTCGTGCCACTATTTTGATAGTCAAAGATTACGAATAATATTTTTTTTATTTTTAGTAGACTCGCGAGATCTCAGTTCGGGGCGAACCACTAGTTTACATAAGCTTTGATTAAATTATTTAAAAATTATTCGTTGTAAAGTTAGTACTGTCTTGTGTAATGTGTTTAATTTATACGTACCTAATAAGTTGGGGAAAAAGCCTTTTCGCATTATACGAGTAGTATGTATGAACTTGTAATAAAATTTATTTGGCTATACTATTTGTATCTGGCTGGTTTTGATATCATTCAAAGTTTACATTTTAAAGAAGATAATTCCAAATTCAAATTAGGAAAATGTGTGATTTTTATTTGTTTTTCATACTGTAAAGATCTAATGAGAATCTAATGAAGAAATTCGATACATTTTAAAATTTTACTACAAAAAAGGTAAAAATGCAACGCAAGCCGCGAAATAAATTTGTGATGTCTATAGACCTAGTGCAGTGTCTGTGAGAGTAGCACAAATTTGGTTTAAGCGTTTTCAATCCGGAAATTTTAATGTCAAAGATGCACGTCGCTCTGGTCGCCCTATGACGGATAAAATTGATGGCATTTTTGAAAAAGTGGAGCAAGATTGGCATATCAGTAGTTACGACGTAGCTGAAGAACTGGGAATTGACCACAAAACAGTTTTGGCGCATTTGAAAAAAACTGGGTACCTACACAAAATAGCTCGATATTTGGGTACCCCACTAGCTCACTGAAAGAAACCTAATGAACCGTGTACTCATTTGTGATTCTTTATTACGACGTAATTAAACCGAACCATTTTTGAAGAAGCTGATAACTGGTGATAAAAGTGGATCACGTACGACAAGAACGTGCGAAAAAGGTCGTGGTCAAAGGCCGGTCAGGCTTCACAGACTGTGGCGAAACCCGGGTTATCTCGCAACAAGGTGATGCTGTGTATGTGGTGGGATTGGAAGGACATTATTCATTATGAGCTGTTACCACCAGGCAGGACCATCGATTCTGAACTCTACTGCGAACAACTGATGAGATTAAAGCAAGAAGTTGAGAGAAAGCGGCCGGAAATAATCAACAGAAGGGGTGTGGTTTTTCATTATGATAACGCTAGACCTCACACATTTTTAGCCATTCAGCAAAAATTAAGAAAGTTTGGCTGGGAGGTGTTAATGCATCCGCCGTAGAGTCCTGACCTTGCACCTTCAGATTTCCACCTGTTTCGGTCTCTTCAGAATTCTTTAGGCAGTGTCAGGTTAACATCACGAGAGGACTGCCAAAACCACTTGTCGCGGTATTTTGATCAGAAGCCCCAAAATTTATATGGGAATGGGATCATGTCTCTACCTACAAGATGGCAAAAAGTTATCAAACAAAATGGTACCTACATACTTTAGTTAAATGTAAATAAACGATATTAAAAAATGTTTTGAATTTTCTTAAAAAATGCGACAAAACTTTTTCCCCAACCTAATATAATACCGACGAATGTGAGTACCCAGACAAACCTTGCACAATTTTTAGGGTAAATATAATAACTAGGTTATATGTGAACAAATTATTATCAATTAAATAAAACAGCTCGTATTGTTTAAATTGTACGTTAAGATGTTGGTCGCGGCTATAAAAATCGTTATGTCGTGGATATGAGTATCTTTCGGGGCCTAAATACCACGATCTAGTGCCCGACTCCGAAGTCCAGCTGATGGTTATAAGTCTCCTCTATTTCGACGATTCATTGGATCTTGAGCAAGTCTGATGCAAGATGGAACAAGCATATGGCCTACAGTTAAGTGGCAACCATCGCCTATAGCAAAGTATTGCCTCGTAGGTCACGCACCTTAGAAACGTGCCCTACGATGCACTGCCCTGTGTCCATCAACTTAAGGCATAGGTACCTACAGGTGTAACGCCTTATGTGCCTGTAATTTCACCGGCAACCATACCCTTCAAACAGAAACACCACTGCTGTCCAATTGTCACTACGACTTCGTCTGACCTGCGTCAGTTAGGTACGTACAAGTGCCTATCATATTTGGGCCGATTTCAAATCAATGTCGAGCATGCATAATGCCGAGCAGTAGTTTGGTAAGAACTGTCAATTATTTCAAATTCTAAGTAGTCGTCTATAGTGGACGTCATGAGGCTGATAAAATGATTAAGATACCAATCACGATCAGCCACGGATCTGGGCAAACCGGGGCACCTGCCCCGGGCGGCAATTTCAGCAGGCGCTAAAAGTAGTAGTTTTTTTTAAACATCTTTTATTTGAAAAAAAAACTCGTTTCAAATATCGCTTGCCATCCAGTTCACGTCGTACTATCGATTATTCCACTTCTTGCCCGTGGTCCACCTACATAGTTCACCTGGCTGTGTCACTTGATTTGGAACGCTTCAAACTTAAACAGGAGGAGAGGGGGTGCCACATCAAGTTTTTGCTCCGGTTAGGAAAAATTCTAAATCCGGGGCTGATCACAATGGGAATTCAACATTACATGTCACTGGAAAGAATCACTAACATCCTTCAAATTACACAACACTTTGCTGAGCGGCAGTGCTTCATCAGTCGACCCGGTCGGCGACTTGCTTGGAGTTGGAGACCCAATAGAACACTCTAAGATTATAAGGTAATGTTATTGAGATGGGTCATCAGGGGATATTTTAATCCGTAAGAGATACAAAAAAACATCCAAAGAAACCATTGATTTTAAGAAAATGGTTCTAATAAAATTGTAGCGACATCTAGCGTAACGTATAAGAACTACTTGAACATCAAGGTCCTACCAGTACGTAACCAGTTGAAATGGCGACATCCCACTACAATGAGGGGTTTTAGCGGCCATGTTTCTAGAACTACTAACAGATGGCGCTGCTCAATCATGCACTAGGGATGGAACGTTTTACGAGTTCTATGTGAAAAATCAAGATCAATGATTTTAATAATCATATGTCACACTCGTTATTTTCTTTTGCATAACCTGTTAAAAATCATTAAAATGAAATCACTTTGGGTATTCATCGTATATCGGTCGGAGTCATTCGGGTCTGCTACAAATCAGTCGTTCGTTGGATTAAAATTGGAATATAAAAAAACATTAAGGTAAACTACCAGTAGGTTAACCAGTTGAAATGGCTAAAACGAACTATGGTTGCATGAATTATGTATTCTGAGAATTTGACTGAGCGAACAGTTCCTAATATTTTAACAGCCCAAAGGTGTTCAATATGTACCTACTTGTCTGTCAAACAGTAAAAACTACGGTCAAACAGTAAGACTATTAGGTACGAGTACTATGCCATAATATCTAAGACACTAGATTGCCATAATGATTATGGCCACCTATCATCTTATAATGAATGAGATTGAAATAGCGCGGCGTTATGGGAACTATCTTGAACCGCGCAAACATTGTAAGTACATATTTGCAGAATTTAAAACAATTAAGACCAGGGTCTAGGACGCCAAGTCAAAGATCGCTTGATACTGTTACGCCGAGGCTGTCACAGAATAAGTGATAGGTGGTCGGCATTTCTCGATGGCTCTCGGCTTGCCTGCTGTGTCGCAGAATAGGAATATACTTGGTATGGAATATACATGCTACGTTTTTACCTGCAGTTGCACAGAATAAGGAATGGTTTTTCTGTCGAAATACCTGCCCTGGAAAGATCGAGAGCGTTCGAGTGTTGTGAACTGTGCGCGATATAAATAGGCCGGAGAGACTGGATTTGGCTATACGTGCGAACATTTCTATGACTTTTAGTGGTTTATTGTGCAACAGTGGTGTTAATCAGTGTGTTGTGATTACTTGTGACTAAGTTCGTGTATTCATCGTTTTAGTGTTGAATAAAAGTGTTATTTTGGTTAGATTGATTCTCATTATTTTATCCCGAACCCTCAGCTCGTAACAATACAAAGGTGCTCCTTGAGCATGTGTTTCCGTTCGGACTCGACACTTTCCTACTTGTACGCCAAAGCTCCTTTGAATGTTTCTCTGTATCCCTCGAGTTAACAATTTCCCCCCAACACCCAACACAATACCCTTTACCACGACGTCTTTCCGTGGGCAGCAAAAACTGAAATAAAATTAAAACATACTAACTCACAATGTTATTAGCCTGAGGATTCCCACTGCAGGTTAAAGGCCTCCCTTCCCTCCTTCCACAGGTCTCGATCTTCATTAAGTATTCAGTATGTGTATGTTTATGTAGTTATACCTATTAATTTTAAATCCGAAAATATGTTGTTATCTTATTAGGCTCTGTCATAAATAATTTATTTTAATTTATATTAGCAATATTTATTTATTATTATATATTCGTTCACCAGTGTTCGTATCCTCACTTAGGCCCTGTCAGAAAACCAGCGCTGCATCGTACCCAACAAGGTTCGAAGCAGCCCATGTTAAGACAGGGACCATTTTGTCCCCACGCACCACCACCATTGTCTGTGTTATTATATTATTGTACACTTTCTGTGGGAGCAAATAAATGTATTTTCTTTCTTTCTTTCTTTCTCTTTCACTGGGCCAAGCCTTGTCGTACATCGCGCCACCGCCTGGACCCACAATATCTTTATTCAATAAAATCTTTTAACTCTTTTTGAATAGTTGCTCAGGGTATGTCTAGACTAGACTTATAAATAATGCTGAACATTTTAAACAGCGCTATCTAGTCCGAAACTAAGCAAAGCTTGTACTATGGGAAACAAATAACTGAAGGTAGAGTACTTATATAGGTACATTTTTTGTAAATACATACATATGACACCTATATAGAAAAATACTCAAACCCGAAACAAATATCTGTAAAAAAACATTTGTCCCGTAGCGGGAATTGAACCCGCAACCTCTTGGGTCTCTGCCGGCTATTGCGCCAGAAAAAAAAACCGCTCGTTAATAATAAAATCAACTTACTTCTTATGCTTCTCTAAAGGATCTCTTTTCTTTTCACTACTATACTCCTTACAACAATGACCTTTGCCACATAAATAGCAGCAGACTCGTTGAGGATGGTACATGGAGTTGGGGGTAGACAACCCCATTCGCTGTTTCACTTGTTGCTAGAATAATGAGAGCAAATACCTAAGTCGTAAAGTCGATTCCCCGATCATGAATTAATCAGGTTTCGGTAATGACAAATGTTGTCAGTGCCTCAACAAAAAACAGATTTTTTGTGCTATTTGGTCAGATTCATCTCGAAGTACCTAATACCTACCAATCTACCTATTGGTACGAGTATATGGGACACGGTGGAAAGTTATGATGGTTTAAATCACAGCGTAGAAAGGTAGGTAGGGCAACCTTTGATGATGTAGGTCCTCTGACAATAGATACGAGTATGGTAATAGATGCCACGTGGTAACCATCGCCTTTATCAAAGTATTGTCGCGTAGGTCACGGACCATTTAAACCAGTTAACTGGGTAGAAATTTGGATAGGTACCTCAATGGGTACCTCTGATCTTCTTACACAGCTGCTGCTGAATCTTAAGAAGAATTACTTACCTAAGTGACTAGTTTAAACAAGTCATTGATAGTTCTTACCGTAAGATTACAATCAGGATCCTCTTTCAGAATGTTCCAGAACTCGCACATGAGTTTGATGCCGGGATCATTGCTGGATTCACAATGCTGCGATGCTGATTCCAACTTCAACCCTTGGGGTCGGGATGGCACAGAAGTCAGTTCCTGAATAAGCTCATCTAGAGCTTCGTAGCGGCGATTCAAGCATTCTGGGACCTCGCGCATTGTGCGTGATAGAATCACTGGAATTTCACTTGATTGGAGATCAATTCAAGTTTTAGGGTAAAATCACAATAAATTTGCACTTTAGATACTTAGAAGTGGGAAGGTTTATGTTTTATTCATGAGTCATGATCTGTGTTCACAGTAAATAATTTTTATGTAGGTAGGTAACTATTTCAAGAAAATCCAAAGATCAGCTAAGATTTTAGCATACCAGATTGTTTCTAGCTGTCTGGAGTTTGACATTGTTTCCTTTTTGCTCCTTTTTTATGGGATTTTTTACTTCTTTTTGGTTTATCTACCATGCCAGCAGCAAAAGCTTATGATTTTGGCGCGTTATGTTTGCAAAGCAAGTGTCGCTAGAACCTTATCCAATTCATATGCTCCACAAATCGTGCGCACCTCCTAGCTGTTTCCAAATGAGAGTCTGGACTCTTCCTTCTTACAATACTTACTGGTAACTCTATTAACGCTAACTATTGATCCTGTGCTTATCTTTGCAGCTTGCAACATTACAGTTGGGTATAACGTCCCGGTCTGAAATTATCCAAGTGGTGCGCAAAGAGGTTGCACTTGATTAAATAAATAATAAATGTGGGTAGTATTTCTCTACGGAATTTGCCGAGCGAGCTCAGTTTTAACCTTGCGAGCAAGCGAGCGAGCCCAGGAGTTCGCGGGGTAATGGCCGCCAGACAGCTTGACAAGTTGAATATCAGTGTCAATGTCATTTAAATTACAAATATCGTGCATGACGTGCCGTGCCGGACTTTGTTTACAAAAGTAACAATTTATTTCTTTACATTTGTCTCGTTTTTGATAAGATAAAACCGAGAGCGTGCGTGTGTAAGTGATGATAAGGCGCTAAGTCGCTTTCAGAAGTTAGTGTGAGAACTGTGAGATGTCTGAAATGGGACCGGTAATACGTGTAACTTGTACCTACTTATTTTAATTCCTTGCTTCTTAGATTTTTAGACAAGCTTCCTGGTATCACTTCACTATTACTAGTATAGCTGAGACAAGCTCCACTTCCACTTATGTACGATACATAGAAATTTAAGTCTTCACACAGGAACACCCTCGGAATCTAATTCCGGAACTCTGCAAGCAGTTCTACCATTTAGGATGGGTAACAGGCACTGGAGGAGGAATCTCTATCAAAGAAGGGTAAGCTAAAATACTCCCTATACCTTTGAAAAATCATTCAGCATTTTATTGCGTTCATACAAAGTGGATAAGTATGACAATGTTACAAGTCAGATCTTATTGACTAGTCAAGAGTCCAGCTTTTCATATGTACACTGTGGGTAATATTATAGATAACTAGGTAGATCTAGTGAAATTGAAGTTGGCCGATTTTACGTTTTGAATTTTATTATGCATTACAGATTTCACTACACAGTGATTACATTTTGACGGTCCAGAAGTATAAAGTAGATTCTACTTAGTACAGTGATCCCTCTCTATAATTCCCAACTCGGGGCAAAAATTTTAAGAATTTCTTCTTACTGAGTGACCCGACTTTTTCATAAGAGCAGTCTTTTTTTTTTTTTTTTTTATTCACTACATTAGCACACAATATACAATACAGTTACATTTTAAAACAGAGAAAATACAAAAAAAGAAACAATTAAATAGTACTTATAAACTTCTTTCTTCGTCTTCGTCTTTCTGAACGTACACATATGTATATATTTTGTATACAATGTAGTGAGAGTAGGGGAACACATTCCCCTCACAATGACGGGAAGTAAAATCATAGCGAGGGGCCATGATCATGGCCCTCCTCTGAAATTTCTTGAACTTTCTGGCCCCCCATTCAGAAAGTTTGCCCACCACTGCACTAGACTTTTATAATAACATTACATTATTTACATGTCTTCTTATTATAAAAGTCTAGTGGTTAGTAACTCTTTTCTATTAGTAAGTATATATTTTAATATACTTTCAAAGATACTATGTAATTTATTTTTAACCGCCTTAAAAAAAAGATGAGATTCTTAGTTCATTGGAATCTTTTTTTTTATGTATGTTCCCCGATTACTCGAAGACGCCTGGATCAATTCGAAAAATTATTTTCTTATTTAAAAGAGTGTACTTCCCAGGTGGTCCCTTTGGCACCAATTCAGGATCTGATGGGATCCCAAAAACATCGAGGGCAACCCCCAAATTTTATAAGGATGCATAATGTGTTTTATATATTTTCTATTAAAAAAACTATTGAGGTATTTGCGTCTGGTTCTGGTACTTATCATCCCATGTTGCTGAGCTAATGATGGAAAATATATCCTAATAGTTAAGGAGTTAGTTGATAATTAATTATAAATAATAATAATAAATATTTCTGGACATTTCACACAGCGCTATCTAGCCCCAAACTAAGCAGAGCTTGTACTATGGGAACCGGATAACTGATAGAATACTTATATACTCTTTTTTTTGTAAATACATACTTATAATATATAGAAAAACACCCAGACACGGAACAAATATCTGTAGATCATGCAAACATTTGTTCCGCGGTGGGAATCGAACCCGCTACCTCCTGCGTCTAAGCCGGCTATACGCCCACTGTGCCACGGAGGCAGTTCTTCTTCTTAATTCTTTAAATACTATTGGTTCACCCCAAACTGAGATCTCGCGAGTCTCCAATTAAAACAAAAAAAAATATTTGTAATCTTTGACTTTCAAAATAGTGCCACGAAATAATTAACCAACTAACTTGAACTCCATTCTCATTCAAGTTACAGGTAACGGGAGTTCATGTTATGTAGATACTCTATTTTGGGGTACAAATTGCCGTTATTCTGGATTTCAGACTTTTGCCTATATTTGTGTCACTTAAGGTACACGCATACCAAATTACAGCACTGGGGTCACTGGTGTACCCTGTAAATTTTCTCAAAAGTTCAGTATTTATCATGGCTAATAACTCATAGAACTACAAGGACTTTACTGAAAATAAAAACGGAGTCTAAATGTTCTAATGATGACCTTTCATTTGACGTCCCACTTGACTTAATAGTCTCATTTTCATCTTTTTTATCCCTCTTGAACCCCAATATCTCAACAACCCCCCAACATTTTTAGCTCATTTAGTCACACTAAAATTGTGCCATCACTACCTACCTATGTATTAAATTTCACAATGAACGCTTCGAAAATTATCCTCGGACAAATAAACAAACAAACATACATACATACATCGTTGATTTGCCCAAGTTGATTTAGAGATCTCGCTTTGCTCGATCAATTATAGGCTCGTACAGACCGCTACTTATGTTCCTTTGAGTTATTCAGGTGAGCTGATGATGGAAGGTACAACTCCTTGTTTATGAACCGGTTTGGTATTTTTTTTATTTGCAAGGATATACTTTCAGATTAGTCCTATAGATATTTCATCAAAATCGGTTCAGTAGTTTGAATTTTTCTGTTATCTGTAGTTGGTTATATTGTTGTTATAAAGTTACTTGTCCAATATTTGGTAATTGTTTTAGTAAAATAGCTTATGGATAGGATGGCCAAGTTACATAAACTGAATCAAGAATTAGTTTGTATGATAGAAGGTGCATATTACTTAATAGCCTGTTTCTTAGTCTATTAAGCATAATATACTTTTTCTTAGTCTCTTTGTTTCTCACAAAATAGTCAAGCTGTAGACCAGCTTTTTGTTGTGTAACATCTTTCCGCTTGGTTTGTGGGAGTGATTTTGGCAAAAGGGATGGAAATGTGTAACAGGAAACCGGGGAAGCGCTTGACCAATGAGCGCGTGCGGTGGTCAGATGTTTTTCACTACGAGACTATATTATGGCCTTTTTCATTTAATAGAAATAAGGATTTGTCATGGAATTTGTATTTCATCATAGCATGGAAGTTGTATTATGAATACAATGAGCCTCATTCTATTTTTAAATTTACTTACGGTTAATCGCATTTACGGAGCCGTTATCGAGTTTTCAATTACCAACTTGCAGAGTGATGAATTCAGTAGATAAGATTAAGATTTGCTTTGTGTTTTCTATTTTGTTTGTAATTTTTTGTTTGTATGGTGTACAATAAAAATGATATTACACATCATATGTGAGTACTGTTAGACTCGTATTTTTTTTCCAATCAGATACTTTGTGGCAGACCCGATTTTTAGTGGTTAGAAACAAACAAAATTTCAAACCTTTTAACATTGCATTGCACAAATAATATTTACAGAAACAAGATCTACATAGCACCATCGGGAGTTCAGAAAGAGCGCATGAAAAATGATGACATGTTTGTGCAGACCATCAATGACGAAGACTTGGAGTTACCACCACCTGAGAAACAGTAAGTACCTACATTACAGTTTTGGACAATAATGTATTTTAATTATTGTACAACAATGTTTACATGTGATTATGATAAACCTAAAAACCGACCTGTGGCCAAACACCTGTTCAACCAAACATTTAAAAAAACAAGATCAGTCAAGTGTAAGTGAGACAAGCGCGCAGAGGGTTCCGTACCTATCTAAATTATGCTAAATCAGCGCCATCTAGTTATGCGAGCCGTAAACATACCCGGGCTATCGACAATACCCCGGATGTTGCCGGTGTCAATAGACGACGGTGACCGCTTACCATCAGGTGGGCCGTAAGCGTGTTTCCCCACAACTTACATTAAAAAAATAAAAAATAAACTGTAAATATAAAATAAAAATAGGAACGGGGAACGGTAATTATTTCAACATTTTACATCATAACTCCAAAACTAAACTACATAAAAAAATGGTTTCAGAATACAATGTGTAAGTTAAGCCCTTTTATGATACCCCATTTAACCTATTGACTATAATTTGACATTTTGACACCCACCATTTTGACCCTTTTAGCATTCAAAATTCAAATATTTTTGCAATTTTTCGATAAGTCGATAGCTTCAGTTATTGCTGGGGTAATGAGCTGTGACAGACGGATAAAGGTTTTCGTTTTGACCATTTTAGCCCAGAACCCTAAAAACGTAGAACTTTTGATACGCTATCAAGAAGAAGTGTTACTCTTCTGTTACCCTCTCAGTTATCTGGTTCCTATAGTACAAGCTCTGCTTAGTTATGGGCTAGATAGCGCTGTGTAAAATGTCCAGCAATATTATTGTGTAATTCCAGGCTAAAGAAGAGTCAATGCACCCCGCTGTTCATGCTGGCGTACCGGGAGCGCGGCGCAGGCGCCGTCATCCACACGCACTCGCCGCACGCCGTGCGCTGCACATTGCTCTACGAGAACGAATTTGTGATAACTCACCAAGAAATGATCAAGGTAAAACCCAATTACCCTAGTAGCTCCGTCATTTAACAACCGATTTTGAAAATTTGGTTTAAATCAAAATAACCGGTTTCGATTTTCTGTTATCTGAAGTCGGCTATATTTTTGTTAAAAAGTTAATTTTTTTATGCTAAATTAAGATGAAACAAGTTTATGGCTCACCTGACGCTAAGTGGTAGCCATCGCTAGAATTTCCTCGTAGGTCACGCAACATAGAAACGTGCAATACAATGCACTGCCTAAGGCATACAGGTGTAAAGCCTCATGTGCCTGTAATTCATCGGCAACTATACCCTTCAAACTGAAATACAGCAATGCTGCTTGGCGGCAAAAATAGGTATTGTGGTAGTGCTTCCCCGGGCGAGCCCTTTCACAAGAAACTCTACTTCTCTTACTTAAGTTACTTGTCTTGTGTTTCCAGGGTATAAGAGATGCAAAACTAGACCGTTACTTGCGCTACGACGATAAACTTATAGTCCCCATTATAGAGAATACACCGTTCGAACGAGACCTGGCCGGAAGCCTGGCTGAGGCCTTGAGCAAGTACCCTGGAACCAGTGCTGTGCTGGTGAGGAGACACGGAGTCTATGTGTGGGGCGCTACCTGGCAGCAAGCCAAGACCATGTAAGTTATTATTACCATCATATCAGGCACAGGACAGCCACTGCTGAACATAGGCCTCCCCCATGGATTTCCAGAGCGACCGATCTTGTGCGGCCTGCAGCCAACGGCAACCTTTTAAGTTATCCTCACATTTTCGCCATCTCTGTCTGTCTGAGCAGTTACAGCAGTTTTACTCCTAGGCTATTAGTGATGTTAAGCTGAAAGGAGATGTCCAATATTGGTTTTTTATTAATCATTAAACTTAACCACTACAAAATTTACATATTTGGGTAGAGGTCCCTAAATCTATTATATCTCTGAAAATTATATATTTTTAGAAGCCCCCATTTTTGAGAATAACCCTTTTTTATTTTAATTCATTCATTTGGAAGAATGATTTCAGTTCGGTTACCACAGAAAAAGTCAATCTGTCACTTTTGCCAGTCTGGCAAAACTTGTCAAAAGCATCAAACATTGTTTGTAAAAAAAATCTAAGACCAGCGTCACGCCACGACGCGGCCGCTTACGCCGCGCTGCAGAATGGCTATCGAAAAGCTCCGAAGAGCCACCTGCCAGAAGACAGGAAGGCTTCAAAAAGCTGAGACCCGGATATACCTAGTTGTCTCCGCGAGTTTAAGCCAGGGCTACTCACCTGAGGCCCTTACCTGCAGTAGCTAGTTACACGCAATAGCTGTGCGTCCACCACGCACACTACTACACGCAATCAAGATTTTTTTAGGGATGCCAACAAATAATAAAATATATACCACAAAACAAAAACAAAATAATTTAAGTATATATAAAAAAACGGGGAATCTCAATAAATATTATTTTGAAGGTTTTGGGTTTTTTATTTTTTTCTCTTTTTAATCTATGTCGTTTTGTGCTGGTAAAATTTCTGTCAGAATAAAAAACTATGATGATACGTTTTAGTGATGCCTCGTAAGTTATTAAATAAAATCGAACAAAACTTGTTATTTTAAGGTACCTGCAAATCTCATGGATCAACTGGGTGGATGTTGGAAAAAACATAGTATAAGTTCAAGAAAAAAATTGTGATGGTGACGATTTTTTTTATAATTTCAGGACGGAATGCTACGACTACTTGTTCGAGATGGCTGTAGAGATGAAGAAACTAGGATTAGATCCCGCTTTCAACCCGGAAACTGGGAAGAGTGCGCTCAACGAAAAGTAATTGTAAGTTTTATACCAAAACCCTGTACAAAGACAATGCTGGACATTTCACATAGCGCTATCTAGCCCTAAACCAAGCAAAGCTAAAAAAACTATTTTTTTTTCTATGGAAACAAGATATTTATTTTAATAAGAATACTCATTACTCGATGACTCTGAAGTAGTGTTGCCATGTTCAAATCAAATAACTTTATTTTGGAACAAAAACATGGTACAAGAATACTGAAACACGATCGTATTTGCAGAAGTTATAAACTGTGTCGCGAACACTAACGCCCCCCTCCGAGTTTATTGTTGTTGTCAGATTACACGTAAAAAATTATGATCTCTTAACTAAAATACTTTTAATTATTTCAATAAAAAATATGAAAGTAATTAAAAGGTAATCAACAAAATAAAAAACGTTATTTACGCATGACTAAATTTTTTCAAACAAATCCTCCTGTTTTGGTAAACTGCTCTCATTTTCCATTTTTTCCATCTGGCAACTAGGAAGTAAAAGTTCGAAATTCATGATAATCATTTAATAAATCAGACTTCAATATAACATTTATATAACATATAAACTAGCTGTTACTTGCGGCTTCACCCGCGTTACTCTGGGATGTGAACTCTTCTAGGCAATAATTATATCAGTTATGTGGTTCACATAGTACTTACGTAGCTTTGTTTAATTCGGGGCGATTTAATCGATAGCGCTGTATGAAATATCCAACATTATTTTTTTTAATTATAAGTCTAGATTAGGTAAAATAATTAGATATATCATTGCATGAGTTTACACCCTATTGTTATATATTTCTACTGTTTTATAAATAAAATCAAATATTTTAAGTAATATTTAATTGTTTTAAATAACCATTTTTTACATAAATCAATGTTTAATTAAGTACATTCACTTTGGGTTCCTCTCTCAATAACTCCGCTACTAAACACTGAGAAACTGCGCTTTTCTCTGTCCCTCTTTCATCTTCCGTCTCACTCTGACGCTTAACCGTTCGTCTGTTTATTCCGTAAACACTGGATTTACATCCTTTTAGAACAAGATTTTTAATTTCTTGCAATTCTTCTTTCGATAGCATGTTCCTATGATCCCTCTCGATATTGAAATACTCCAATGTAGCCATTTCATACAATGTTTGTAGGTCAAGGCTATTTTTCTTAGAGGCAACTGGTTTGCGTCGTAAAATCTTCCGCAAGTCGTCGAGATAGGGTTGGTTTTCGGCTATCTTGCTATCGATTATTTCCACCTCTTTTTCGCTGAGTTTCTGCAGATCTTCAAACGCTATGTTGAATTTGTTAATTATCTGTGACGGGAGCTGTGTGAGAGTTTTATCTGCAAACATAATAAATAGGTTTGAGGAACTTTAAACCAGTAACTGACAACACTGTTTTTACTAAAACGGGATATCCATACTAATATAATAAATTCGAAAGTTACTGTCTCTGTCTGTTTGTTACGTTTTCACGGCTAAACAGCTGGGCCATTTTGATAAATTTTGGTATACAAATAGATTGTGACCGGGGTCGGGACATAGGGTACTTTTTAACCGAGTGTGAAGGAGAGTAATATGTTTATTGACAAACCAACCACGTGTACGAAGCCGCGGGCAGGTCAGCTGTTTACCATAATTTGTGTTTTTGAGTGTCCCCATATTTCGGATAATGCCGCATGCAACTGTGAAATTTCGGGACACTCAAAAACTCACAAATCAGGGTCCCAATTTTGTGAAAATTGTGTTCACTACCATTATAGTAAAAGTTAGTGACTGGCAACATGTGGGGTAGAATAGGAAAAAATGGCGTCTTAAATGCGTCTTAACGAACACTTTGATAGTATCTTCGGTACAGTTACATGTTTTGTCTCTTTCGAGCTGATTGTTAGTCTTCTACATAAGGTTGGGATAGTACTTTTTAATCTAGCCTATGCCGTTCCACTGCTGGGCAAAGACCTCCCCTCATCTTTCCACTTATCTCGATCCTGTGCCAAATCCTGCCAGTCCATGTAAAAAGCGTTCAAATTATCGCGCCAACGCTTCCCAGGCCTTCCACGGCGTCGCTGTCCATCCATCCACAGAGATCCATCCAGTTACGGCCTTAGTCCACCTGGCAGCTATCTGTTTGATAAATACCCGTTAAATATTAGTATTTACTTCTACTTACCGTTTTTGTCATCGTAAACCGGCCTGATTGAGAAGAATGCTCGCATGACCTGTATCGCCTTGGTATCGTTCAGCATTTGGTCGAAGATATCATATTCAACGCAAACCACCTGATCAGATATTTTAGTAGAAAATCATAACTATTTTAGAGGAAAATCATAACTACAAGTATTTTAGGAGGAAAATATTAACTACGAATGAGTATTTTAGGAGGAAATCATAGCACCACGTGCCGAATAATTTTACTGCTCGTAATATAGTGATATTTATTTTATGATGAGGTCTTGTTCTTCACGCTAAACAACAATTTCCTATATTTAGTTTGACGTAGAAAGGGATCGAATAACGGAAAAAACCCTGTTCCAGACTAAACGGGAGACTAACTAACGGTCCTCTTGGTTTTCCAGTCAGTTTTCTTCATTTACTGACCAAAAAATGTTATTGCTCAAATACTTATTTCCTTTTTTTTAATAACCTATACTTACTGTCCCATTGCTGGGCAAAGGTCTCCCCCTTTTCCTTCCATTCCTTGCGCTCTTTAGAAATCTCAATTTTATTTTTCAGCTTAGTTCAATAGGTATCTTCAAATGTCAACTATATAATTTAAGTGAGATGTAGATGTTGTTGTGTTTTTTCAATCTTTTTCTGTGTGGTTTTGAATAAAATGTATTTTTAGGGTTCCGTACCTCAAAAGGTAAAAAAGGGACCCTTCTAAGATCACTCTCTTGTCCGTCTGTCCGTGTGTCACCACCGATTTTCTCAGGAACCGGGTGGACCTAGCAACTTACAATTACTAGCAAATACCAGATACTGAGGTTTATATTCCCTATTAGGTGTATAAAAATCAAGGTCCTGAGTCAACACGATAAAAAGATATGAGCATAAATAACCTCAATAAGGTAAATAAATAAAATTGTGCTATTTGTGAAAGAAAATAAAAGAAAATATTTATCATAGATAATACCCTTCGTACGGAACCCTTCGTGCGCAAGTCCGACTCGCACTTGGCCGGTTTTTTTTTCTTATACTACTAAGGCAACAAGCATACTGCCCACCTGATGGTAGGCGGTTAGCGCAGTCTATGGACATTGTAACACCAAAGGTCGCGCGTTGCCGAGCCTTTCAAATTTTCAAAACGCTTTTCTTGAAGAACCCCATACTCCCTCGGCAGGGAGACCATTCCACAAGCGAAGTGTACGCGGGAAGAATTTCCGCTGGAACCTAGCGGTACGCGACCACATCGTCTCCAAGGTGTGTGGATGGATTTCCTGCCGATGGCGAGCGGTGCGATGATAAAAGGAACCTGCAGGCACCATGTCAGACAACTCCTTAGAACACTCCTCATTTCTTTCTTTCTATTATTAACTCAATAACATTAGGTACATATAAGTTAAGTTACCTTCTCATCCAGTTTCCTGAGTTCCACATTGTTTTCCTTGAACCGACTGTACTTCTCAGCGATAATCTTAACGCGGGGCACCTCGGAGATTTGAATGCTTGTGGCCAGGTTTGTGTTGGTCAAAGTTTCTAAAAAAAGTTCAAAAATATTAAAAAAGTGGCACTGTTTTTCGGTTGATTAGTTTTTTTTTCTGAATCAAATTCAAGGAGGGGGGGGGGGGGGGGGGGCAACTGCTCATCTACCTCACCGTGGCTTCGCCCATACTTTGGTTCCTAGTGTTAGGGGACTAGACAGATAAATAGTTCTATTTACTCCCTTGTCAGAGTAGCCACAAACATTCTTAGTCCGTACAAAGCACAAGTCCGATCTGGTATGGAGTACTGCTGCCACATTTGGGATGGTTCGGCGAAAAACTAGCTCGCTACCTTAGACTTGGTCTAACGTTGGGCTTTTAGGCTTGTAAGCGAACGATATATGGCGGAGGCTAAGATCTAAGCCTCGAAGGCTTTGGATTTGGCACCGCCGTAAAGTTGCATGCCTATCGATCTTTTACAGGATACATTTTGGGAATGTGCCTAGGAACTTCATGATCTGATCCCACCATCTCCTTTCCATCAAAGGACAAGCAGGCGCACGGTTCGGTACCATCCATAACTCGTTAATATATCATCCATTCGTGCTCACCGTTTTGGTTCTACATTTTTAATGCGTACAGATACAAGAAGTGAAGTGAGATGCGATTATCAATCGAAATTCTCTGTCACTAGGCCTCTATCATACCTCATACCTTCGTCTTTACCCTGCAGCATAAACCTTTGGATATCCTCTGTGTTGTCCACATTTCGCCACTGAACTCCGTCAGATGTTTCTACAAAGCCTGACGTTTGACGTGTGTACTGCGAGCTGTTATCAACCTTATGGTTACTGCCGCAGAGAACTTTCCGCAACACATACAACTGGTTTAGGGTATCAGGCATTATGGGATTGAAGCCGTATTCTAAGTTGTTCTGGTACTGAAAATACGAAAGTAATGTTGCAAATTAAATGCTGAAGTGACGTGCCCAGCCTATTTTACAAATGGTTTCTATTCCACTCAAACCAAGTGGTCATAATGGTAATGATGTCTTCCAAAATGTACACATCTTTGGCGAACCTTGCTTAATATTCCATGCCGAATACGACTCCCTTAGCTTAAAATCCAAGTCTTAATAGGCTTATGGTGAAAGCTGCCATCCTTTCCATCAAAGGACGAGCAGACGCACGGCTCAGTACCATCATACTTCGTTAATATACTATTCGCATTCACCGATTTGGTTCTACGTTCTTGATGCGTACAGCTAAAGTATGGAACACTTTACCTTCGTCCGTTTTTCCTGAAGACTACAATCCGGGTATTTTTAAGAGGTAAAAGTGAAAAGATGTCTTCTAGATTTTCGTGCTTCATCTTAGACAACATCATCGCTTACCATCAGGTGAGATTGTGGTCAAACGAAGATAATATAATCGTTTAAAAAAACCCTAATAAAGGTTGTTAGGCTCCGTTGGGTGGAAACCGCACAAGATCGGTCTGGAAAACTATGATCCCTATGTTTATTTAGTGGACGTCATATGTCGATGATAAAGGACATCTACCTGATCTCTACCTGAGCCATCAGTCAGCTGTCCGAAGTCCTTCTGTAACGGGGTGACGTTGCAGCATCGGTTGGCCATCAGCTTCTTCTCTTTTCTTGAAGACCTGCCACAACACCATCATGTGGATGTTAAAAAATTTCAGTCGTATTTTTGCGTTGAAGCAGCAGAGGTTGATAAGTACTACCCTGTCTCAATACTGCACCTAGTAGACTCAAGAGGTACGAGCGAGATTAATTTTGATAGACCATGATCATAGTTCTTTAATACCTTGGTGGAAACACCTCAAATTCAGCCCCAATTCCATTTTGTTCAGCCACATTTTTAGGTTTTCCTTTATCACTATCATTCCTCCTCGGAGCTCGACCAAACCTACGTTGGTTTCTGATCATTTTGAGATAAAAACATATTTAACGAAGGATTTTGATCACATCTTGACAGATGTGATAGACAGATGCTCAAATTGACATTTGAGCTCAAAAAAAATATTTTCTTGGTCAGTGTGGCTATTGACCAACTTGCTCTATCTGCATTTGACACTGACTGAATGAAGTCAGAATAGAATAGTTTTATTTAAAAAAGGTGCGGTTATGATTGCCTCAAAGAGTGAATACAAAATCAATTTACAAACTATCAAAATCATTGTAGTAAACTACAAAGTTTGGCATTGAGCAAGTCAAAAACTGTCTTAAGTTTTCCTGTAGATGGAGCTAACGGCGCTTTAGTCGTAATCTGAATCATCTCACTAATTTCGACTCTGACCTGACAAGCACCTGTAGCACAATTGGTAGTACATCCTCGTATCAAGAGGATGGTTGCGGGTTCATGTCCGTCCTAGGCTTGAAAATTTTTAAGATGGTTTTAAAAATCTTACAATCAATTTTTAGCACGGTGCATAATTATGTTAAACGATTAGATTATTAACATTGTTTTTCTAAAATGTTTACCGCGAATGCCTAGTGATGCCTTATTTAGATCACTACCAGACGAAAGTGTCTCCAAGACACTGCTGGCTGCATTACAATAGTCGGTAGGTATTCTGGTAGTTTGCCCACTAACCACAAGTTTAATAGAAAACTTGTACCTACCTATATCAGAGGTTTGCTAAAAGTGAATTATTTAAATGGCTGTAAGTGTTGGCCTCGGCCTAAATATAAGTTGGCATTTCTTAATTTAATCATATTTCATTAAACAATTTAATTTCAAGGTATAAATAATTGTATAATACAGAAAATTTACTTGGGAAAATAAAAGACAAAAACTTACGTAAAAATTAGTTTATTTCCTTACAAAAATAAATGCAGACTTAAGTACGCGCACTACAAATCAAGTTATAATGACCAGTATAAACTGACCTCTCATTGTAGAGAAAGCCTACACAATGCGAGGTCAGCTTATGCTGGTATCTTAGCTTAATGGACAGAGGAAAGTGGTGAGTTCTCGTGGAGGCCAAGACTCACTTTGGGTCCCAGCGCCAATGGAGTAAATAAGTAAGTATAGCTTAAAGTGTATCCTTGAGTTTTTTTTTTATTAGATTAAAATCGTTCATTTCCTTCAATTCGTTCAGTTCGTTCAAATCGTTAATTTCTTTCAAATCATTCATTTCGTTCATATCATTCATTTCGTTCATTTGCCCGCAGAATTTCTCGTTGTACTGAACAAGTTAAAGTTACGCTTTCAGAGCTTATACACGGGAAGTCTATGGGTCCGACATACCAAAAGATCATTGGATGTCCTACACATCCAATATAATAACATCTTCCGGATGATGTTGCGGTTGCCCCGATACTGCAGTGCATCGGGGATGTTTGCCCACTATCACACAGACGGCTTTCACGCCATCATGCGCAAAAAAACGGCATCGCTGATGAGCAGAGTTCGGGACAGTCGCAACAGCATCCTGAGGACGGTGGCTGAGTGCTGCACATCTCCGCTCTGGAGGTGCCGCGTGTGAAGGGTGATTAATGACGGAAGTAATTTCCTTATTAGTCACCCTTGGCACAAAATGGCAGATTCTATTTTCACCCAGTCCCTATTTTATTCTTGTTTAAAAAATTGTTCATGTTTTATTTTGTGTGTACTTTTCTTTTAGTGCTGATATGGACTTTATTATGGTCTGAAATAAAATATTTTTATTTTATTTATTTATTTCGTTCATATCGTTCATTTTGTTCATTTCGTTAATTGTTGACAGGGATGGCACAAATCTTAGAATTTCATGTACGTTTGGGCCGGTCCCGTTTCGGCCAAGGCACGTTGTTGTGTACGTATTTGATGTGCACCTTCACATCGCACGGAGATATGAAGGATTTGTCGCAGATGTCGCAGCGGTGCGGCCGGATGCCCAGGTGGACCTGGAACCAGGTTAATCATTAGGGGGCGTCCATTCATTACGTGAGATGTTCAGGGGGGGGGGGGGGGTCGAGCCGAAACAAATCCAATTTCAAGTTGGGGTAATCTGCAAATATCACTTAATTTATTTTAATTTTATCAGCGTGATTCTAGATTACGAGAGAAGCAATCTTGAATACTAGTCAAATAAAAATAATGAAGCCAATTGTGTTTTTTTAAATAAGTCCAACGCATTTACCGTATGAATACAAATTTTGAACAATCTCACGTGAGATAAGGGGAGGGGGAGAGGGGCCAAACCAAACCTTGCGACATCTCACCAAGGGGGAGAGGGGGTCAAAGCATCGTCAATGACGCATCCCCGGATCTAGGGGAGGGGGAGCAACCAGGGCACCTGTCACGGGCGGAAATTTTAGGGGGGCGCCAAATTCTTTAATAAAAAATATGTTCTAAAAACTTGTTTCAACAAGCGCTTGGCATCCAACGTACGTCTTTCGTGGGTTAAAGTTTGAAGCGTTCCAAATCAAATGAACAGCCAGGTGAACGATATAGGTGGACCACGACCGTGGAATAATCGATAGTACGACGTGCGCTGCATGCCAAGCGCTTGTTGAAACAAGTTATTTATGCGGTGTACCTCCGACACCGCCATCATGATAGATGTTGGAATTAGTTTTTTTCTTTTTAAAGCAGAAATTAAAAAGTGTATGCTTTTGTAAGTTTAGATAAAATAAAAGTAGAGTTGAGTGGATAATAAAGTACCTTCATATGTTTATTAAGCACGCTCTTGAAGGTGAAGAGTCGTGCGCAGATGGTGCACTTGTGCGCGCGCTTGCCGGCGTGCACGGCGCGGTGCGTGCTGAGTGCGCCTGCCAGCGGGAAGCGCTTGCCGCACTCGCCGCATTCGTACGGACGCGAGCCCGAGTGCTTCCGCTGGTGGTACCGCAGGAAACACGCCTTCTGGAATACAAATACAACTATTATTATTGATCGAATGAAGCGAGATTTCTAAATCAACTCGGGAAAATCAGCGTTGTATATTAGGTTGGGGAAAAAGTTTCTTCGCATTTTTTAAGAAAATTCATAACATTTTTTAATATAGTTTATTTACATTTAACTAAAGTATGTAGGTACCATTTTGTTCGATAACTTTTTGCCATCTTGTAGGTAGGGGGCATAATCCCATTGCTATAGAAATTTTGGGGCTTCTGATCAAAATACCGCGACAACTGGTTTTGGCAGTCCTCTCGTGATGTTAACCTGACACTGCCTAAAGAATTCGGAAGAGACCGAAACAGGTGGAAATCTGAAGGTGCAAGGTCAGGACTATACGGCGGATGCATTAACACCTCCCAGCCAAACTCTCTTAATTTTTGCTGAGTGGCTAAAGATGTGTGAGGTCTAGCGTTATCATGATGAAAAACCACACCCCTTATGTTGATTAATTCCGGCCGTTTTCTCTCAACTTCTTGCTTTAATCTCATCAGTTGTTCGCAGTAGAGTTCAGAATCGATGGTCCTGCCTGGTGGTAACAGCTCATAATGAATAATGCCCTTCCAATCCCACCACACATACAGCATCACCTTGTTGCGAGTTAACCCGGGTTTCTCCACAGTCTGTGAAGCCTGACTGGCCTTTGACCACGACCTTTTTCGCACGTTCTTGTCGTACGTGATCCACTTTACATCACCAGTTATCAGCTTCTTTAAAAATGTGACTTTAAGAAGACTTTACCTTAAACATTTTCCCGCAGACTTCACACACGAAAGGCGTCAACACTTCCGCATACAATTTGTTCGCAGCTTCAGAGTGCGGGTGGACGGAGCTGATGTGGAATTTGTACTCGGTGCGGTCGCCAAGCCACTTGTCGCACTGGAATTAACACAATCACAATTCAATCACAGTAATATTATAAATGCAAAAGTTTGGATGTTACTTTATTTATTTGTTACTCAATCATGTTGTAACGGCTGAACCAATTTCGCTGAAACTTAATTTTTTCATATTAATTACTACAATATTAAATTTATAATAACAAAACAATAAATAATTAACACTAATAATTATCTTATGGCTGATATGATGACGATGATGATACAATATCCTTAATAAATATACAAAAAAATAAAGTAACTCTTGTGTGTCTGTTATGTTTTCACGATTATAGGCTGGACCGATTTCGATGAAATTTGGTATATAAATAGATTATGAACGGGATTGAGACATTATTGAAAATAAAGATGACGACCTCCGTAGCGTAGTGGGTGAATAGCCGGCTAAGACGCAGGAGGTATCGGGTTCGATTCCCGGCGCGGAACAAATGTTTGCATGATGTACAGGTATTTGTTCCAGGTCTAGACGCTTTTCTATATATTATAAATATGTATTTACATTAAAAAACGTATTTAAGTATTCTATCAGTTATCTGGTTTCCATAGTACAAGCTCTGCTTAGCTTGGGGCTAGATAGCGCTTTGTCAAATGTCATTACACAATAATTTTAAAAATTGCTATACAGTTCTCTCTTAAGTTTGTTTCCCGCCAATATTATATCAATATTGTTTTTAATAATATTATATTGATATAATCACGACACAGCGCAAGTGCATCACACGTCAGACTACGTGTCAGCAAATAGTTTTAAGTATATATATGTATATATTTATGTATGTTAGTCACTAAGGTATATGGGCCGTAGAATTAAGTTTTAACATCTTGTACTTTTCTATTGCTGCCTAAAATAAAGATTTATTATTATAATAATACATTACTTAAAATTAGTAAAAAATAAGCATTTTAAGTATTTAATAAAAAATTATATATAATGAACACGCGATAATAAAGTTTATTTTACCAACATTTTAAACGAGTAATACTTTAGTTCTAAATTCAGAACTAGATGTCGCTGGTAAAAAATGTCCGATCCTAGAACGCGCTATATATTATTTGTCAAATATGTAACATAATATTAATTAAAAATTAGCATAATTATTTAAGGATTTTTAATTAAAAAAATGTATAGTGAATGAACATCGTATAAAGTTTATTTCCAAAAACGAGTTCTACTTTAGTTCCAAATTCACAACTAGATGTCGCTGGTAAAAAATGTCCGATCCTAGAACGCGCTATCGAAGCGTTTTGCGAGTTGCACATGAACCCTCCGACCATTCCGCTCAGCGGACATAGACAGGACGGGCGGACACTGAGCGGACGACCATAGGTTAAGTGCGTGTCGTACCACGACCGAGGTGTTCCGTACCAACCTAGATTTACTAGGCTGTATTAGTTTTTGGGAGTTCCCACATCGGGAATTAGAATTCACAACTCTCCCATTCAGTGAAACTGTACATACTATCAATATTTATACGACACATAGCAACTGTGTTTAAATTTTTCATATTAACAAAAAGTTTTGTTATAAATCATTATTTTATACAATTTTATTGGTTTTTTGCCCTCGCGCCATAACATACTAGTTCTGGAACACCCTGTACAGAGTCAATGTCAAAATATTTTATTCATTAAAATCACAAGGATCACTTTGAAACGTCAATTTTATTGCCTGTTCCTTCGTGACCAAACCAGAAAAGAAAGGCAAGAAACAAGGTTGGTTCTTTTTTTAATGATCCTTTTAGAATACATAATAATAAACAAAAAAATTACGTCTAAATTGTAACATTTTTGAACGAGTTGGAGCAATTTAAATCCCAAGCTGTATCATCTAAATAATCCGATATTTTATAGTAGGCTTTTTTATAAACATTTTGTTTAAGTACGTTTTTAAATTTGATAATTCTCAATTTTTTTAGATCACTTGGGAGTTCGTACAAATATGTGTATGTGTCCGGCGGCGAGATGGGTGGACGACAACGACATCGTTAGAGTCGCGGCCCGTCAATGGGTGAGACTAGCGCAGGATCGTGGCGGATACCACAAACTTGGGGACGCTATACCCTAGCAGTGGGTAAAGTTGGCCTGTGAATGATGTTGATGATGCTAAATATCGAGTTTTTAGTACAAATAGGTAACCATGGTAGTTTCAAAAGTTATTTGGTGATGATGATGATATTTACCATCGTGCAAGACGCAGGCAGCTTGGATTCACGTGTGGCGTGTTTCCTCGCGTGCACTCGCAAATGCACCTTCAGCTCTTGAGAGGTACTGAACGTTTCACCGCAGAATTTACACCCGTTACTGAAACATTCATATTCATTTATTTACAATATAAATAAATAATGCTGAACATTTCACAGAGCGCTATCTAGCCCTAAACTAAGCAAAGCTTGTACTATGGAAACCAGTCGAAGAAGATAACTGATAGAATATGTACTTATACTAATCAACGGTCAACCGCACAGACACGAAATCTTGTGTACGCATTTAACTAGTGGTTCGCCCCGAACTGAGATCTCGCGAGTGTCCGATTAAAACAAAACCATATTAGGATTTGTAATGTTTGACTATCAAAATAATGTCACGAAATAAATAACCAATTAACTTGAACTATAGTTTCATTCAAATTACAGGTAACGGGAGTTCATGTATAATGGTTACATTTTTCCAGGGTACAAATTGCATATATTTCGGATTTCGCACTGTTGCTTTTATTTGTCTCACTAAACCTACACGCATACCAAATTACAGCACTGTAGGATCACTGGTGTACCCTGTGAATTTTATCAAAATTCAGTTTTATTATGGCTAATAACTCAAAAACTATTCAAACTTAGTAAAAATAAAAACGGAATCGAAATGTACTTATGAAGACATTTTATTTGACGTCCCACTTGCCCTAATAGTCTCATTTTTTATTTTTTTCCCCCTCTTTAACTCTAATATCTCAACAACCCCGACATTTTTAGCTCATTTAGTCACAACGAAATTGTGCCATCACTACCTACCTATGTATAAAATTTCACAATGACACACAACGCCGAATTGAATTTTCCCAAGTTGATTCAGAGATCTCGTTTCGCTCGATCAATTATGATAATCTGTTCTAAGTTCTACCGTGACATGGCTACTGTACTCAGGGTTGGTTTCCAAGAAGGAACTCTTCAACGGTCAACAGCACAGACACGAAATTTTGTACAAATTTGGAATACTTAATGTAATTTTGGTGACAATGCAATAAAATGATATCATGGAGGTGGTCTCATGATGGAGACGGATGCTACACAATGGAACTTCTGAATGGAGTGTAGTGGGCTACTGGTGCTTGGGCTCATTTGAATCTGCTTGCAGTTCTGATTATGAATTTTAAAAAGCTCGTTTGAAAAAGTAATTTTTCAATAATAAAAAGTTATTTCTATACCTGACGTTATGTTTTGAGGAGAGTACGAGGTGGAGCTTCCACGCCGTCTCTGTAGCGAAGTGTTTGTTGCACTCCTCGCATTTAGGACCCAACTTCTCATTTATATGCTGGAAATGGTTTGTATATATAGTTTGCATTGTAGTTACAGACAAGTATAAGTTAAACATTTAAAAACACCCGACACTAACAACACATAGAACAGAAGTTTTACACATAGACCGTAGCACATAAAATAAATAAATAAATATTGCTGGACATTTCACACAACGCTATCTAGCCCCAAACTAAGCAGAGCTTGTACTATGGGAACCAGATAACTGATAGAATACTTAGGTACATACATTTTTTTTGTAAATACATACTTATAATATATAGAGAAACAACGAGACCCGGAACAAATATCTGTAGATCATGCAAACATTTGTTCCGCGGCGGGGATCGAACCCGCTACCTCCTACATCTCAGCCGGCTATTCGCTCACTGCACCACGGAGGTCGAGGAAAAGAACAAATGTATACGTGAATGCCACAAGCGCACGAGTAATTACCGTACAAACATTGTCTTATTTTTGTTTATTACGAGAGCCACACTCACCACCACTTGGCTCATCACACACCAAACACACAGCGCGGACGTCGTTTGTTTGTCTTTAGATGATTCAACTGTTTCTTCTATAGTTCAGTCGTGTAAATAATTGTATATGTTTTCTGTTTTTCATAAATACTTACCTTGCTACCACAAAAAACGTTAAACTCTGTTTAACGCCTCTTCAAAAAATTCCTTACCACTTTTTATATTGGATTTTTTTAAACTGTGTTTAGAGGGTGTTTAACTTTTTTGTGTTAACACGCTTTTTGTTAAAAAAAACTTGCATTTGATTTGATAGTTTTGTAAAGCCTGATTACTTACATGACGATGTAGTTTCATGTTGTGTAAGTAGAGTCCCCGCGGAGTCGCGAATGTGTGTCCACACAACTCGCACACGCACTCCGTTGAGTGCTTCTGACGTTTGTGCATTAGCAGGCTATTAGGCATGCTGGAAATAATAAAATAAAATAAAATATTGCTGGACATTTCACACAGCGCTATCTAGCCCCAAATTAAGCAGAGCTTGTACTATGGGAACCAGATAACTGATAGAATACTTATATACATTTTTTTGTAAATACATACTTATAATATATAGAAAAACAACCAGACCCGGAACAAATATCTGTAGATCATGCAAACATTTGTTCCGCAGCGGGGATCGAACCCGCTACCTCCTGCGTCTCAACCAGCTATTCGCCCACTGCACAATTCTAAAGCTACACGCATACCAAATGGTCACTGGTGTACACTGTGAATTTTGTCAAAGTTCAGTTTTTATTATGGCTAATAACTTAAAAACTACAAGGCTTAAACTAAAATAAAAACAAAAAATTGTTTGTTATTCAATCACGTTATACCTGCACCAATTTCGATAAAATTTGGTGTATATTACGAAATGGATACAGGCAATATTTTTTCAAAACGTGCTTAGGCGCGTTTAAATGCTTTGCAGTTAAATATAATATTAGGTCTTAAATCTATGCCGATCGATTTATTAGGCCTGCATGCAGGCGTGCAAAATTTCCATAGCTTACAAAGTCACTAGCAGCCCGCCCGCGGCTTCGGGCGTGGTTTGTCAAAACATTACCTCTTAGTTATTACCAAACCATAACCCTCTTGGACAGTCGGGTAAAAAGTTGCCTATGTCTCAATCCTAGTCACAATCTATTTATACACCAAATTTCATCGAAATCGGCCCAGCCTTTTAGTCGTAAAAACGTAACAAACAGTCAGACATAGAGAAAATCCTAAATAATAAAATGAATAAACAATCCTACCTGAATACTTCAGCGCACTCTTTACACGGATATTTCTTGCCCTTGTGTAAGCTGACGTGTGTTTTTGCTTGATGCCTACGAAGAACAAAAACTTTCAATGTATATTCAACTTGCCCCTTCTTTCTACCCTAATCTTTACAAAATAACTTTGAAAAAAAAAATCTTTTCATTAGACTTTTTTCAATTTCAATTCTATTGCATTATGATTCATTAAATTAACACTTAATGAAATTCAGTTAAACTTTTCGAAGTATAAGTATACTAGCTGACCCGTCCGCGGCTTCGCACGCGTGGTAAAAAGTAGCCTATGTCCCAACCCTGATCATAAGCTATCTGTATACCAAATTTCATCGGAATCGGACTATTCGTTTAGTCGTTAAAACGTAACATCCGGCTATTCGCCCACTGCGCCACGGAGGTCGTCGTATATAAAAAAGTATATTTTAAGGTCAACTCAACAGAACTAATCAATACTTAATAAATAAATAAATAAATATCGCGGGACATTTCACACAGCGCTATCTAGCCCCAAACTAAGCAGAGCTTGTACTATGGGAACCAGATAACTGATAGAATACTTATATACTTTTTTTTTTGTAAATACATACTTATAATATACAGAAATACACCCAGACACGGAACAAATATCTGTAGATCGTGCAAACATTTTGTTCCGCGGCGGGAATCGATACTTAATATTATAAATTCGAATTATAACTCTGTCTGTTTGTTACCTTTTCACGACTAAACGGCTGAACGGATCATAATTGGCAAGGAGATAGATTATATCCTGGGGATATAGGCGACTTTTTACCCGACTGCGCAGGAGGGTATTTATTGATAAACCGCGAAGCCGCAGGCGAGTCAGCTAGTATGTTATACTTATTACATTATGAGAAAAAAACTTACATGCAAAAGCATACATATGTGCATATTTTGCAACAGAACTTCCGTTTGTGAGACGCTAGGCGATGCTGGCAGAGGTACCGCTGTCCGGGGAACCGGAGGTGGCAGATGTCGCACTGATACGCACCGTGCTCCTGGAAATGTACAAAACTAGACAACTATATCACAAGAAACTCAAAAATAAAGAGTTTAACACAAAAAAAATTAAACACTGTTAAACGCATGTTTAAAAAAATCCTATACAAATATTGCTAAGGAATTTTTTAAACACACGTTATACAGTTGTTTAACTTTCGGTATCAAGGAAACACTTTATATTAACGCGACCTAGAACTAATTACGGAAAGAAAAACATAACATTTGAAGGAGCACAGCTATTTAATAAGTTGCTTAAAATAGTTTTTTTTATACCCCCTGGCTATGGAACAAGCATATGGCCCACCTGATGGTACCCAGTGGTAACCATCGCCTATAACAAAGTATTGCCTCGTAGGTCACGCATCTTAGGAACGAGCCCTACGATGCACTACCCTGCATCCATCAACTTGAGGCATACAGGTGTAAAGCCTCGTGTGCCTGTAATTTCACCAGAAACCATACCCTTCAAACCGAAACACAGCAATGCAACTTGGCGACAGAAAGTTATAGTAGTAGTACTTCCCCGGGCGAACCAGGAACTCTACTACTATGACACATGCTTTTTTTACCCGCCTCCACAGGAGGGTAATGTTTTAATATCAAACTACTCGTACGAAGCCCCGGGCAAGTTAACCAGTATGATATATTTTCAGATTTGAATGGAATGATACTTACAATGCTATGCTTTTTCAAGTGATTCTCAAATGCCACCTTAGCCTCATACCCTCTATAGCATAGATCACATTTCAATGGAGAGTTTATATAATTACTGGACTCCTTTCTCAATAACACTTCCTTCTTTGCATCCTCAGGAGTCAAAAACACAACTGTAGCATAATCTTCAAATTCATTGAAATCTTTCAGCTTTTTGCCAATTTTTGTGATTTTATTAGTAATTAGTTCTGGAACTTTTATTTCTGTGCAGACTGTACTCTCTTCATTACAATCTATACTCTTGATAATTTTATTTGCTAAAGGCTCATTGTCACTATCATTTTCTGAAGTAGATTTAGATTTGTGTGATGTTCTTTTGAATTTAACATCTTTATTTTTAGTTTTTCTTCTCGTAATGTCTTTGTGTTTACCTTCCGAAGGAATCTCAGAGTCACAATTTACATCTTCAAAATTAAATTCATTTGCATCTTCATTTTGGATAATTTTATTTTCAATTACTTCAGTTTTAATAACATTATCATTTTCAAGTTTTTTTGTGTCTTCAGTGATGATTGGTGTTTGGTTATCGTAGAGTTTTATTAGTGATAGTGATAGCTTTGAAGCTAATCTATTCTTCTTCCGATCAATGTTTTGAATATGTTTGAAGATTTCCTGAAAACTCATCCACACAAATATATTAAATTCGAAAGAAATTCTGCCTGTTTGTTAACGTCTAAAGTTCTCACAACTAAACCGCTTTTTATTATTTTTTAGAAGGTTGTTAGAAGGTTACAACATATTATATCTAAACACAGTTTAGTAGTACAACAATATCTTCATCATCATCAACATATAACAGTCCACTGCTGGATGCAGGTCTCTCCCAGGGTGTGCCATTGAGCCCGATCCTCAGCTCTTCTCATCCAATTCTTGCCAGCCACAGCATGCAAATCGTCACTCCATCTAACCGGAGGGTATCCTACACTTCGCTTGCCCAGATGTGGTCTCCACTCCAGAACACACAGAACAATATCTTATTTTATATTAAAATAACTCAGCAGGCTATAGGACCTTTATAAGTTTTTTGTTAAAATAACTTTTTACTTACATTTTAGTTAGACTTTGTAAATCTGTATTGTATTAATTTTATGTAGCAAACCTAATACAGTAGGTAGGTATTTAGTAAAAAGTTGATATGACCACTTTGTATAGCATACATTTTCTATAACAACTAAATATCTGAACCACTTTCAATGGGTATAGATAGATTAATAGAAAACATTTTACACAAATCACGCGTACGAAGCCGAGGGTGGAAGCTAGTATCTAAAGACATTTTCTATTAGACATCTATTGTTACATGAAAAACTACTTGAATAGCAACATACAGAGCGAGCGTCAATAAAAAGTAACATTGAAACAACAACATCTAAATGCAAAAAGAAGAACTATAGAATCTAAGAGTCCCAAAGTTGTTGATTAAATATCTCACATTTTTCTTGACAGACACCAACTTAGCAGCCAATATTAATTATTACTTAATTCTTTATGTACATACTCTGAATTAAAATTCACTAAATTAAAATCGGTTTTGTCATACCTTAGCATCTTCTTTTCCGATCGCAGAGAGAATATTTTGGGCATGGTTGCATTTAGATCTAAACTCCTCATACTTGTAAAGTAAGCTTAGACACTCAAAACAAATGTATTTGCTGCAGAAATTATCCTAAAAGTAAATGAACATTAGTTTTTCTAATTGTCATAGGAAAATATATTCATAAAAGTGAATTTTTGAAGCATTATTACTAACCGAAATGTTCAGAACTTTAGAAAATGTTTCTCCAACAATAAAAGATGAGATTCTTGAATGAAAACTTTCCAATTTCACCCCAGTTGCCAAACACGCCGTACAGTATTGAAAGTCACACATTTTAGAGTTGTTTTCTCATACTTTAATTTAACTTTTTGAAATTTTCTCATCTATTTACAAGTATTGTTTGGTTTCGTTCGTGTTTGTTTTGTTGACACCATCCATAGACTACAAGTAATACAGTTGACACTAGACAGAAAAAAAATGTAATAGATAGGCTTCAGGGCTATTTTTTTTGCCACACAAATTGCCAATGTCTACTCGACATTTGATAAAAAAAAATATCCAAATATGAGTAGGTATAACTGTCAGGTTCGATACTCAATAAAATATATTGTCACTGTTTATTGTTGGCCGTTTTTAGTAGTATGCCTGCGCTCTATGTTATCATAGAACAAAACGTAGCTGTCTCATGAGGGTTTTTCACTTTCGATAAAAAAAACTAGTTTAACCGCGTGCTTAGTAGATGACATTGTCTGGAGATAAGCCGCCAAAAAATGGTCTAGATGCCAAAATTTCGAAGACACATTAACTACAGTTTAAAACAGTCTCACTTCGTCAGTTATACACTAATGATTGTAATTTTTTTATTTCAAGTTTCTCGGAAAATAATGTTAAACTGTTAATGATCATCGACAATTCCCTTTTCTTTGATTATCAGCTTATGACAGAGCAACGCCATCTGTAAGCAGTTAACAAAACATGCCCGTGGAAACTGAAAACCCCGAGTAGCAGCAAACAATTTTTCCATGTGATATACTGTTTATTAGGTCTGTAGTCTAACGTAAATGAGTTGCAAAGAAAATAAAACAAAATCGGTTCTTGTGAACAAAGTTTATTGTAAGCTTGGTATGTGTAAAGTGGGAGGAATAATTGTGTTGGGTCTATTTGACTTTCGGCTGATAGATGACAGTGACCGCGGGGCTATAGTCAGGGGTATGGTCCGGGTATCTGAGCGAGTACAGCACAGTCCGGACCGTGAGTAGAACCTTGTCGCTGTGTGGTAGACAGGTCACCACCGCGATGCAACGCGACGGACTCAAGATCTTCTGGACCGCCCGGCCATCCACTAACAACTGTAAAAAGATAATGACGGGTTTTCATTAGATTGATGCGTACCTACCTATCTACTATCGAGTCTCTAGATGATTATTTTAACACCACTAATGACACGGATGATCATCATTAATGGTTGATAATGTTGGTGTTGATTAATGAGAACTACCTCAGACTCACCTCGTAGCCTTCAACATTGTCAAGCACGCGTGGCGTGTTCCACTTAACCAGCACCGTGTGGTCCGACACTCGGCGCACGGTCAAGAAGTTCACTTTCATAGTTTCGCAGACATTTGGAATAGGTTTTGAACACTGAAAAAAATATACCATTCTTATAATTCGCTGACGGCTACAGTACAGGCGAACCCATAGGGCGTTTGTGCACCATCGAGACGCGCCGCGCCGTCACATACCTCTAGATAAGAAGGTCGGTAGGTTGGTACATACCTCGGCAGTCATGTAAGCACTCCGACGATGTTCTGCCTGGCGGAGCTCTTGGTTATTAATTTGTGATGATGATGTTTTAGATAAATACATACACAATTGGTTTGATTTACCCTGAAGAGAAAAGAACAAAGAGATAAATGACCTTACGCAGGCCTTTCTACCTAGCTTAGATGTCAGAGACTTCATAGGACGTCTGTTACTAAGTGTTTTTGAGTCAATAATTTTTATTTTATTACTTTAATAGCTAAGACGCCAGAGGTATTGAATCGATAACTGCGAGTCAAACATTTGTATGATCATCAATTTTATTTCATAAATTTTACATGGTAGGTAACTATACAATTATTGATTAAAACGGGTATTTATCGCGTACGTATTCAACGCATTTCATAATTGTTCAATAACTCGTTTTAATCAATAATTATGTATAGTGATCGCGAAAGTTTGAAAAATACTTTTACATGGTATTGTATTCATATCATAGATGTGTTTAGGTACTATTCTATAGAATTGAACACAAGGCGGAATGGTATTATTGGGTCATACCTACGTCATACGTATCTAGGCATGAAGTATGTTAATTAGATTCGCATATTTTTTATAGGCATACATTTTATGGTATCATGTATGGCTTCTGGCTCGCGACGACACACCACACCACAAAAAAAAATGTTTCTTTACAATTCGTTTTTGTTTTCCACAGTTTGAACCTTCCAATGTTTGTAAGATCGGCATACGCAGAAGTTTATTTACTTCTGTTTGTAATTTTACCTTTAACATTTACGCACTCGGTCAAACTCGGTGGTACAAAAATAAGAATTAGTTACTATTAGATAAATCTGCAGACGACGTTAAGACAAAAAGAGTAGTAGAGTTTCTTGTGAAAGGGCTCGCCCGGGGAAGTATTACCACCATACCTATTTCTGCCACCAAGCAGCATTGCTGTATTACGGTTTGAAGGGTATGGTTGTTGGTGAAATTGTGATTTACACCTGTATCTAAATTGATGGACGCAGGGCAGTGCATCGTAGGGCACGTTTCTAAGGTGCGTGGCCAACGAAGCAATTCTTTGTTATAGGCCACTTAACATCAGGTGAACCATAGGCTAGTTCCATCTCCAATTGGTATAAATAAAACAATAATTATTAACTATTCGGTAGGTAGGTATATTAAATACACTGGAATGAGCAGCTTATAATAGGACGGCCCTACACTAGATGGAAAGACGGTCTGATAAAGTTCGTTGGGAGCCGTTGCCGCACAAGATCGGTCACTCTAGAAATCTGATGGTAGTGGTCACGTGAGGAAACTTACCAGTGCCTTATTTAAATTATATACTAGCATTTTCAACCATAGGTTGCTTTGAAATAGTTTCAGAAACCGCCTTATCTTTCTCTAGGAGAGCAAGAGAGGGTATCAAATCTCGTAGACTGAAAGTGCTTAAACAATTTGTTTTCTTCGAAATTGCCCACTATCTATGATATCAATCATATCTTTGTTGTCCTGAATTAAAGTAATAACAATTTTCAATTTACTCGGGTCTCTTGCTGTTCGTTCAACCCTAATTTACATAGAATTTTTAGACTTACCTCGATCATTGATTGTTTTACCATACACTCATATTTCTGTAAATTATAATCATCTTTCGTTTTCTTTTCACTTGTTAAATCTCTCAATTCTGTTTTGGACGTCAGTATAGTATGAAAATCTTGTTTGATATCTTTGTCCAACATGTTTCTTTCTCTATTTGTTTTGATTTTTTCTATTATTGGATTGCTATTTGCCTGTTTGTTATTTTTCTCGATAGTGTCTTCTATTTCAACCCTAGATATGTTTTTGAAACTCTTTATTCTTTCAGAACTTATAAAAGAGCGCTTAGTCATTTGATTAAACCTGTTATGAACTGATTTCACTACCCTTTTTTTTTCTTTTTTATTTACATTAATTGGCTCTTTTACTTCCGTTATCGTTCTTGAAAGGTCATGATTAATTTTGATTATGTCGTCACCAATTTCATCGCGACCTTCATTATTATCATCTTGATCCACAGAAATATGACCACCTTCCTTGGAAAGGTATCTAGCTTTGTAAGTATTATCTATTTTTTTGTTATTTTCTACTAATTCTGTTGATGATCTAGATGTACTATCAAAATCTGGTTCCTTTGTTGGCACGTCATCCATACAAAATAAATCTTCTGAACTTGTTTCGATACTAATAAACTTAGGGATATTTTTGTTATTATGAGAAAATAACGCTTCGTTTGTTTTTATTATCTTTTCAGGCACTCCCTCAAATTCCTTATTAGATTTTTTATATTTTTCCAATAGTTTAACAAGCTTTAAGGAAAACGCTCGAGTTTCTCTTAAGGTATTTTGATACGTCTTTTTAAATATTGTTGGGGAGCTTTCTTGCATTATTGAATTTGCACTATTCAAAAGCATATTACTCGCTTCACGATTGGGAAATAAATTATTCACAGCCGCAGGCATAGCTAAAGTATCCTTATGTCCCCGAGTGTCATCGTAAGTGACGGTTGCTCTACGGATATCGTAATCATACGAGTCTTGTTGGAATGGTTTGCTCATTACTTTACTTTGTCTTTCGCATCTGCAGGTTTGATTGTCATCTGGAACGCAGGCATCGTTCAGGCATGTCTCGCAGTAACAGTTAGGGTGTCTGTTCACGGTGGTGGACATCTCACGGTAAAGATTCGAGGACAAGCCGTAGCTATTGTACGCGCACTCAAAGCATTCGCAAGGGGAACATTGGCATACGGTCCGATGCGGATATTTATCTCTAACAGGAGCCACTGTAACTGTTCTTTCTTTGTGAATTGACGTAGGTCTACACTCTTTGCATTCACATGGTTTACAGTCACAACTTTCTACTAAGTTATCGAGATTTTTGACATATTCGCATTTCAATAAGCCTACACAATCGCATTCATGAGTCGATTTTTTTTCACCGTGTCCAATTGCTTTGCACGATCCTCTATTGCATCTAATGCAGGGGCATCCTCTTTCGTCGTCACTAGGAGCTTCTGTGAAGTTTTTAAGATTGTCACGCCCCCATACTAAATAATATATTTTTTGGAATTCATTTTTCTTCTGTAACTCTGCACAATTCGATTCAGATTGATTTTTCCCTTCTCCATTGGTATTGCCCCGTTCATCTTCTTTAGAAACTCTCCCATCGTCTGTAAAGTGATGTAAATGCTCTTGACTATACTGTATTAAGCTATCGTAATTTTTAAGATATTCGCTCTTTAGCTGCAGTGAGCCTGCACAATTGCATTTTTGTGCAGATTTAATTTGCCCTTGTCCGATTGCTTTACATGATCCTCTGTTCCATTTGATGCATGGACATCGTCCTTCATCATCTATCAGAATTCTTGGCTCATTAAATCGTCCGTGTCTGTTAAAACCAGTACATTCTTTGCAATCACAAGGTTTACATCTGCAAAGATCGTTTTTAAGTGATTTAACATCGATACATTCACAGAATTTACAGCTACACGATTTGTAAGCCTTTTTGATTCTGTTAAAGATGTCAAACGGAGATAAGTTGGTTACTTTAGGGCCATTAGATTTGCTTTGTTCTTTGTCTTTGTTTGGTAAATTCATTATATGAGCGCTGAGTTTCGCTGTTCGTTTACGCGTTTCTTTAAGAGAATCATCCGACGTTTCCTCTTCTCTACCTTTCAAATTGATGGTTTTATGCACATTTGTTCCGGATAGTTTCTTGCTACTATTTTTATGGAGCATGGAGGTGATTTTATTTTCTACGTGTACTTCTTTGGATATGTGTTCAACGACGCCAGTAGCGACGTGGCGTTTTTCTATGTTTTTTATATTATTAGAGCTTAATTTGAGAGGTAACCTTGATTCCTTAAGATGAAAAAGCCAAGTTTTGTGATCAGTACTAGATCCGCAGGGGCATGGTGCTCGTCGCTTGACGAAGCAGTTGACGGAGTCACATTTAGTGCAAGAGCATTTTGAATTCAGGATCTCTACCTCAGGATTTAATCCGACAGATTCCTTATTACAGTGTTTCTTATTTTGCATTTTTATTTATACTTGGGTTAGGTTAGGCAGGATGTGAGATATTGAGGCAGTCGTGTTTTTTTGGGTATTCATTGGCGGTACATGCTTTAATCTTACAAGAAGTTGCACTTCTACGTAAACTTGCCGATTTTACTGTCTGAAAAAATAAAATGACCCATTTGACATGCAGAGAAGTAGTAGACTAAGGCCCGTAAGATCAATAGCAGTTTAAACTTAAATTCTAAGCTTAAACTAAAAATGTTCTTTGACAGTTATGGTTTGAGCTTAGAATTTTAGTTTAAACTGCTATTGATCTTACGGGCCTAAGAATTAGATAGTGTACAAATAATGGCATCTTCAAAATGGTCCAAAAACATGCCTATTCCTTTAATGTGTATCGCCAAAAACGGAAACACGGTCCCTAACCTTTGCTTACAACTTATAGTAATCACAGAAACTTTTGTCAATAATGCGCGTTGTCAACTTAAAAGTTGGCAACTTTCATTAGGAACATATGTTTTCCAAACATATTTTAAACTGAAACAAATGTGGATTCTCAAAGTTATGTTTAGTCTCATAGGATTGTTTTTGAAGCTGATAATAATATAATATGCCTTATTTTAACTTTTCACCCCGTCCTTGCCACAAACTGTCCAAACATGTCCCAAGATTAGTAGAGGTATTTGTGACAGGACTTGCTCGGGGAAGTACCACCGCCATACTTATTTCTGCCGCCAATCAGCATTGCTGTGTTTCGGTTTGAAGGTTATGGTTGCCGGTGAAATTAAATTTGGTCAAATCAAATAGCGCGCGCTTCCCCGGTTTCTTGTTACACATTTCCGTCCCTTTTGCCAAAATCACTCCTACAAACCGAGAGGAAAGATGTTACACATCATAAACAATTTATTTGATAATTATCGTACAGTCTAACACTATTTGCATATTTTATTTTTCTGTAGTTTGCTTACTTTTATGCAAAATGAACACTTTCAACTTTGAACACGTAACATATTTATATCTGCTAATTTTATTTTTTTGTGAAATTGGATACATCTGTATACAGAGTGTTTTTCAAGAGTTTCTTTAGTATTTCTCTATGAGTTTCTGAAAGAAGTTTATATACGTCAACAATATTTTAAAAGATTGAAAGTCAGCTTCTACGTATATAGGCCTTTTCGTTGGTAGGTATTAGACTTTTTTTATAAAATTATGAGTTTATTTTGTAGTGGGAAGAGCTTGTACCTACATTTGCAATATTGAAGTTCTGTTGTTTAATTAATAAGGGCGACTTGCGCAACGATGCGATGCCTAATCGTATTTAGTGCCTAAATATGTTTAAGAGAGTTGTCAAATCATACAAATATATCAATGATATATGTATATGATGTGTTTGCGGATGACTGGAAGACGATCGAGCGAGTGTGTCTCAGTTATTGTGAGAGTATTTAATTATGTATTATGTTATGTTAGTTATTTTAAGTGCCTATTGTATTTGTATATCTGTTGTGTTTTTTTTGTGTATCGTTTTAACCTAAAATAAGTTAATAATGAATGTAGGTAAGTATATTATAATTTGTATTTTTTTTTCTTGTAGAAGTTTTAGATATAGCGTATTAGATTAATTCTGTAAAGTTATATTTAAGTGTAAATAAATAAATGAATTTGAATCAAATTAAAACATGTTTAGTCGCTAAGTCGGTCCTAACGGAAGACCAGCGTGGGTTGTTATACTCGTATTACAACCCGCATTATGCTGAGGTTTTTAGTTATATTTTGTACCTCATTCTTATTTTTCTGTGTATACTGTAATGTTGCAAATACCTTTTTATTCTATTCTATTCTAAATACGTGATGAATCGTTGTGCAAGCCGGGTTTAATGTTCTATGTTCGCTTCTCAATTATTCGCTAAACAAACTACTCAGTGATTAAATATTAGTATGAAAACATGCAGAAAAGTATATATACTAATATTACTAGTGACATAGAATACTCAATATTATTTGATTGATAGCAGGACAGGTAGACAAGAATATTGAAACAACGTACAATAATTTACATAATTTTATTCAATTGAAATTCAATTTTCGTAAATATTTAACAGAAAATACAAAAAAGAACTCTAATTATAATTTTGTGGGTGACTCAATTGTTAATTTTAAATTGGACAAAGTTAAAACGATTTCATGTTATTTACACAAACTAACACTTGCTTGTAATAAAACTGCTGATAGAAAATGGTTTCTTCAAGATATTTCCATTCGTACATTTCAATAAAAATAACATTTATTACTTAGATTATTATTTCAGTAATAAATAAACAAGATGGCAGTTTTATTTCTCGCTAGTAACAATAGACAGTAATAATTGGCACGGAAAAGACAAAAATAAAAGAAAACAAAATCTAAAATCATCGAAACAAATACTTTCACAATCTTATTCGTTAGAGAAGGTACAATTGATCGATATTTTCGCTTACATTATTAATTCATTATTATTTATTAATAAGAGTATTATTATGTATTATGATACATTTATTTACATTATTATTATTAGAAGGCACCTGAATGAGGTCGGTGGAGGTATAACACCTGAAAAGAAATAAAAAAAGATTTAGTTATATTAATCGTTAGGTATATTTATAAATATTAGATTTAAAACGATGTACCTACTTAATATTTCGTGGTACCTTTAATCTTAGAACAACAAAAAAATTGCCGTATTCTGTGGTACCATTAGCATGTTCCATTGAATAACTGCAGAAATTATAAAGTTTTAAATATTATTATGCCTGTAATTATGTCTTCCATAGTATTCGATGTACTATTTCGATTAGTTTACCAATTTGTGCCAAAGAACTAGAAACTTGGAATATTTTCTAGAATTATACAGTTTTATAAAAGTTCAGACAATAGTGGTAAAGGGCGAGATGAATGAATGAATGAATGAATATATATTTATTAAAAAAAAAAGGTTTACATGTGCACTTTTATATAAATAGTAAATTTCTAGGATAGATTAGATTAGATTAGATAATACTTTATTGCACACCACGAAACAAGTACATATAAAAAATAACTACGTAAATCTATGGATACAATTGGCGGTCTTATCGCTAATTAGCGATCTCTACCAGACAACCTTGGGATGGAATGGACTGTGTAGACATTACCTGGGGTGTAATGGTGTACCTAACATACTACATGTACATACATACTAATACTAATTATATAAAAAAAAATATATAAAACTTACCTACATAAATGAAAATTTCATTAATCTAAATAATAACTACTCATAATAATTTATAGATACATACTTAGACTTATTTAAGAAACAAATAATTAATAATAAATACATATTATATATATTTAGCGACAAATACTCAGATAGTGTTCTCTGAGCATACGTTTAAAAATGGCAAGTGACTTGGCACATCTGATAACCACCGGCAGCGCGTTCCATAACCGGACAGCCTGCACTGTAAAAGACTTATCAAAGTAGGAGGAGGAGTGTACAGGTGTCCTGAGTTGGAGTGTGTCAGATGAACGCAAGGATCGAGGATTGGATTGATAGAGGAAATGGAAGCGTTCTTCGTAGCGAGGAACGGAAGGATACCTTGTTATCTATATCAAATACTTTGATACCTTGCTTATAGTTTAAAAACTTGTGCTTCGATGCAAAGGATCTCTGCTTTAGCTCGATATGCATAGGATGGGCATGACAATGTAGGTATGACTGAATACAGATACGATAGGTATTAGATAGCCAGACTGAGCTTTATACTATTATGAGTAGGTACATCATTGTATTGCTTCTTGATGCACAGCACCTTTCTCTTAATTGATAGTAAAGTTTTCTCATGGTGTTTTCCTTAAACTTTTATTTAATAACAGGAATATTAATTTTACATGACGCCAATAAAGAACAATAATATGAATAACTCACATAAAATTAGTACAAAAATGTGGCGGCTCTAGACGTCCGTGCTCCAAACTATCGCATTTGTACCCAACGCACAAGATGGACAATTCTGAAACAAATTTATACAGATTATTATTTTATTAAACTTACATACAGCGTTAAAAGTTGAAGAAAGTTAAAAAGGCGTTCTTTAATTTTATAAGCACGGATTCTTGTAGCCTTAGGCACTTTTAAAGAATCTCACTTCTGCATTCAAAGATTTCCACCGAAATGGCAGTAGGAAGAATGAAGATGATAGAAAAATACTTACAACAATACTTTCAATGGCATTCGCTAACTGCTCTTCCATAATTTTAACATCTCCGTGATCGAGTACTTCCTATAATAATAAAAAATATTAGATTAGATTTAAAAACAAAGCACTGTGTATGAAAAAATAGGGATATTGGCAATCTATCAACACTACAACCGGTAATTTCTGGTAGGCATCGCCAACTGTACACACCAACGGTATTTCTCTAAGAGATCGAATCAGAAATAAGGAGATTCGTAGAATAAACAAATTCACCGATATAGCACTAAGAATTAGAAAGCTGCAGTGGCATTGGGCAGGGCACATACCTCGAAGAACTGACGAGCCCAAACAATGGCCGTAACCTTTAACAAAGTACTCTTCTGTCAGTTATTAAACACATGAGACGTCAAAATTAAATAACTTTGATCAAGTAACGTCTATGCAGGTAGGTGCTGTAGAGCCCGTAGAGTCCCACTGCAGGGCAAAGGCCTCCCTTCCCTCCTTCCACGAATCCCGGTTATTGGTTAATTGAGGCCACTCTTTCTGGTATGCATCCAGTTCATCCTTCCATCTCCGCCTGGGTCTACCACGAGGCTGCCGTCCGTTTGGAACCCATTCTGTAGTGGCTTTCGGCCATAGTTCCTCTGGCATACGACAAACGTGTCCTGCTCAGTCCCACTTTAATTTTGCGGATGTCATAGCCACGTCAGCTATCTGTGTTTTGGAGCGCAGTGTCGAGTTTCGTATACGGTCTGTGAGCCTGACTACGAGGACGCTGCGCTCCATAGCTCGTTGACAAACACCGAGCCGGGAATTTTGAATATTGGTGAGGGACCAAGGCGACCTACAATGCCTACAAAAAATCAAAATTTAGGTGTTACCTATTTTTTGTGCTGTACCTATTGTTTTGTATCGTAGGATCATTAAAAAAAATAACCAGCATCGTTTCCTGTCGGATTCTTTCCAGCTTGGTCGCGGAAGAACAAGCGGTAAAATTGACGTTTCAAAGTGATCTTTGTAAATTTAATGAATAAATGAATTGAATGAAAGTGGCGGATGACCCAGCAGTGGGTGGATGTGGGTTGAAATGGATGGATGGATTACCTCTTGACAGCTCTTGACTTGGTCCGCGAGATCAGGCCTGGCGGCGCAGAGCCTCGCGGCTGCGCACGCGCAGCTGACGCTCGCCAGCCTGGCGGCGCCGCGTACCACGCCCACGTTACCCGCCAGTCGGAGCGACAGCGTGTCTTCAACGCTGGTCTCGTGCCCGTATTGCGGCGAGTACGTCATCGACGATACCGCTCGCTGCCACTCCTGAAGTTCACAAGGCGGCTTATTAACCCACAACTTCACTTTCAACTTTTGCTGCCTCATCGCTTAAACATACTGTTTTATCTAGATACCTAGTTTTAAATAAGAGAATGAGCTGGTGTACCAAAGTACTTTATCTTCTTGCCATTAAACCATTATGATTTGTTAGGCGAACTACATCCTGACAGCAAACAATTTGCAGAAACGAAAGGAGTCTGAGCTGAATTGCATGAACTGCAGGTAACGGTATAATAATCGTCACATGCGGTTGCAGTCCTGATGTAGAACGTCTGACACAGATCGGATCGGCACAATTGGTTTTCTTTTTTGATCTCCTCTGTCAGCCTTCATCTCGTTTCTATATTTCCATATAATACATATTTCTCTTTTCTCTACCTCTACGTCTATTTTGGTGTGTATATCACTACCAACCAAGTAGGAAAAATAAAGATTTAGAACGATGTTTCAAATTGCGTATTTGGACAAGTCTAATACCTATTTAGTGAAAAAAATGTATGTTGCCAAGATTTGTGTTTTTCTATTAAAACGCTCTGAATTCTAGCTAAAGTTTACTTGCTGTATTCTAAGTTTATCTATGGTGTACCTAATAACTTTGATACGATAAACCTTTACGTTGAGGTTAAAGGATTCGACCACAACCATGAGTAGGTTATTATCAACATTAGTAGTTAAAACTTTGAGGGTAGCAATCTTAGTCACAATCAAAAGAGTAAATAGGATAAAAGCCATCAACCATACTGACCTCTGTATCAGTCTTAGCGTCAGCGTCTCCTATGGACCTAACAAGCTCCTTCGATATCGCCATTAAGAGGTAATTAGTAATTTTCGCTTTGGTTTCAAACGTAATATCCCTGAAGTTGACGGCCGCGAGGTCCTTGCACAGTCTTGTCAGATCGTCGTCTACAGTATTATGTATTCTATCGAACAAGTCTTCTATCAGTTGGCTGACTAGCTGGCTCCTCATTGATGGACAGGAACAACGGGTGTCGGGGGTTATATAGCTCATGCTGTGGTGCATCCTTCCGTAGTCAGTCTTCTTTGGTACAGCGGTGTATATCGAGTATCCTTCGTCCACATACTCCGTCCTATCCGGTTTCAGTTCCACTCTTGACGCGTGGAACGATTGCCGCATCGTTTCGCTTCTCAACTCCTCCAACTCCTCAGTCTTGATGGACAGTTCGTGGCTCATCGTTTTAATCTTCTCGTCGCATTTCCTCTTGCACTGAGCTAAAGTTTTTTGCGTCAATGTTAGCTGCTTTTCCAGAGATTCGACCTGAGAACACATGGCTTCTTAGTCTTCTGTCATCTTCATGCATATTTACACATCACACCATGCACCGATTCCGTGAACGAACGACCGTGGCGAAGTGTGTCAAGCGAGCATGCGTTAGTAGAATAAAGCGAACATTGAAAGCGTTAAAGAGGTAGCGCATGCAACTAAGCTAGTATACAACAAAGGCGATTCCACATGAGATTAGGTAATATTCTAGTCTAAGCTATTGTTTGCAAACGAACACGAACATGCATATTGATTTCCCAGTTTAACCCGTTACTTTCAAACAAAATAGGTAATATTCGTACAGGTACGGAGAAGGAGGTCATTTAGTGCTCTTGAAACATTTATTAATTTTTGAGTTAGACTCAACTATTTGTATCGAAAAATTTGGTGTGTTAGTTATTATCACAAAATATATCAAGGTTCGTTTCACTAGCGACCCCTTCTCCTATTAAAACATTATTGATTTTTGGGTTAGTGTAACTTGGTTTGGATCATTTTACTGAACAGTTTCACACCTTGTTTGCAATACTCATCAAATGGCTTACCTCCTCCTTCAATTCACTGTTAGTGACCTCCAACTCCTGGTTGTTCTTGTAGGCGCGGTTCAACTCCTTGCGAATGGATTCCAGATCTCCCAGAAAGCCCACCTCTGTCTTCTTGGAGACGTCCTTCTGCGCTTTCAGTTCTTCGTCCAGATGCTTGTTCAGCTTGCGGAGCTGTTCCATTTCCTTCTGAAACCACAAGTTTGGGCATGAGATCGGCAATATACTTATTTATTATTCTATAAAATAGTTCTCAAAAATAACGATGACATAAATATAATTGGGTAATTAACGGTTAGCCATTTATCAATATAATTATCATAAGGCTATAATTATAAACAATTGGAGTGGGTAGAGACTTTTTATAGCTCTCGAGCCTAAAAAATAAAACTAGCCCAAACTTGACTTTACCAACATTAGTAAATTCAACCTTTTATTGAATCTACCAACCCACTGCTGTAAGTACAAGGCCAAATAAAAATGAAAACATACCTTAAACTTTCCATCGAGAAGCTTGAAATCAGCTTCAAACTTTTTGGCTTCAGCGTCGGCCTTCCCGAACGCCGTTGCCAACTGAGAGTTCTGCTTTTTCATGTTCTTAGAATCTCTCTCAGCTTTCTCCAGAGCTATCCGCATTCCCGATTCTGATTCTTCTACTTCTCGAAGTTTCTTCTTTAGCGGCTCAATCAATTTCTTGAACTGATCCCTTTCTGACTCTAGTTTCTGCATCTGTAAGTGAAGAATATACTTTTGTAGTTATCCAATATTAAGATGCTCTAACTGATTATCTGTGATTTGATTTGTGTCGAGTTAATTGGAATAGATGAAAAAAGAAATATAATAATTAATATAATAAAAAAAACTAATATAATATAACACTTATAATTATGAATAAGAAGCAATTATGTTTTGTTTGGTGTTTGTTTCCTACCTTGCCTTTCAAATTTGACTCAGTATTATGCGACTCTTCAATTTTCTTTTTATACCCTCCCTCCATCTCGGCCCACATGTCGTCTGCTTGTGTTAGCATCTCCAAATACGCTGTTTCTCTTCTCTCTAGCTCGGCCACTCTGCTCTTGAGTTCTTGTTCACTGATTAGCAGCGCTCGTATCTTGCTGCCCATTGTTGGGTCGACTGGTTGCTGTGGAAATGTCAATGCTCTTATTAAAGCATTGTTCGCTAGGCGAACTTTGGAAAGATTTGCATTCAAAATAATTCAAATACAAACTATGCAAACTGGCTACGTTTACAAAGAATTTTTGTAATTTTGAGGTGCGTTTTCCGCATGTAACTTATTTAGACGTACACATTGATCAATTTCATCACAATCGTCATGAACGAATAGTTTTTTTAATCATCGTGCATTTTTATTACGGTCTAGTGAGCTGTTGACTGTTACAATTAATGTTCTAAGAAATAATTGTGTAGTATCCTCGATATCAACCCAACATTTTACATTGTAATCGTCTGGCAGAACAAACGCAAATCTTTTGTGATACATTACTTTTAAACAAAGTACAGTTTTGTGGTTTTTTTTTACCATTCCATTTCTGCTTACCTTTTCACCTTCTTTCTCCTGTTTGATCTTCTCTTCTAATTCATTGATTTTTACTTCAATCTTTCCCTTTTTAATGTCAGCCCCACAGAGAGTTGCGGCAACTTGTCTGTTAATAGTCTCCAGTTCTTCTTCTAGATCTTTTATCCTCTGTTCGAGCCTTTGGGTGATTTGCTGTGTTTGATTTTCTATTTGCTTCTTTTCTGATAATAATCTGGAATTAAACAATGATATTATTTAGCTTCTATTATCAGGTAATAAAGATAGAGACTAATTTCAGTTAGTTTAAGTGAATTGTAATTATTGAACTGTTTGGTAATTTCAATGACAGTTATGAGGTTTATTTCCAAAATGTAAAGTTTGCTTTTCTGCACTTAGTTTTACCAACTTCTTAAAAACTTACTTGAAGACCTGCTGTTGTAACTCCTTCGTATTGTCTGCTGAACCAGTAGCTATATCGGTCCACGCGACTAACGCTCCACAGTGGTCCTTTTTGTGAGATTCCGATTCTTGTCTGATTTGAGCGATCACAGTCCTCGTGTCCTGTCCATACTGACCCATGCGATTCATAAGAGCTCTCTGCAAATTTTATTATTAAAATTTTATTGATGAAAACAAACAAAGGAAAGTAATCAAAAGAATAGGTACTGGGCTTTGTTGTAAACCGCATTACATGGTTTGTCATCCAGAGTTGTCTGAGATTGACAACTCGTATGACATTGTGTGAGATTGACAACAAGATGTACGTCGATTGGTAAAAAAGATTTTTGTTACCTTTCTGCCTGAGGTAATATTTGCGCCGAAGACTTGCACAATGTTCCATGCTATCAGTGCAGGCACTGCCTTCTCTAGTTTATCCAGCCGCGTCAATAGCTCACTCTAAAAAATAAATACAGAAACATTTTTATACGACGCTAGATTATCTACGTCTTTCGTTTTCATTTCAGTTTGTTCAAAAACATAAAGAACTGCGGTTTCTAAAATTCTGTTATCCTTGACAACTTGACAAGACTGTGAAGGTTATGTGTCTTTTGTTCTGAGAAAAACTCTGGGCGTATTGGAAGAGATTAATGTAACTATTTTGCAATCTAATTAATAACGCGTAGGTAGGCAATTGCCATGATTTTCCGGGATCAAAACTGTTAAATTGTTGTAGTTATACACTCACTCGCTCCGATCATCTGAAAATTTGATGCTGAAAACCCCAGTGCATAGAACTAGATTCTATGATGATTCCTTTACAGTTCAAGCAACACGTCTTTGGAACACATTACCGGTCTCAATACGGCAAGCTCCATCATTAGCCACATTTAAAACAAGAGTGAAAATATTTTATCTCTCAGAAACGTCGTAGTGTCGCTATATATATATATATATATATATATATATATATATATGTATGTGTGTTTATGTATATTTTTATTTAATTTAATTTATCGTAGGTATATATTGTCAATATTTATTTAAGTATATTGTTTTATTTTATTGTAAATGATCAGCGTTCTGTTAGTATATACCCCCCTCCATTATTGTCATGTTACAAAAATCCTCTCCATCCAAAGGTTGTCTGGAAGAAATCGCTTCTAAGCGATAAGACCGCCCATTGTACTTGTTGCTTTGTGAATTTTTATATTTTTTTGTTTGTTTCTTGTGTGGTGTACAATAAAGTATTTTCATTCATTTCATTCATTCATTCATTCATATATATATATAAAACTTATACTTAATACTTATATATTGTTACTTTGCAAAAAACTTTATAGGCACGTAACTAAGAAAATACTCAAGGAAAATAATAAAAAACCATTTAGTTACTGTAATATTAGAAAATTATATAACACTAACCTCTCTAGACTTCAAAGCGCATTCTCTATTCGTAAGCTCTGCCATAAGGCGTTCGGCCTTCGCCCTCGAACACTCTCGTTGCTCCGTCATATCTCTTAGTTGTGCTGAGCAGAGCTCATAGTCCATCTCAAGCCTGGAAAATAAAATACTTGAGATTGCACACTACTCGTTCATTAAATTTGTGAAAGATATAAATAAGAAACATCCATCGTCTTTCTACGGTGTCACACTTTCGAAAGAGGATGGAGGGAGAAAGATAGAGATGATAAGATAAGCTGGGAGAGACCATTGCTTAGCAGTGGGACGAGAAAGGTTACAAAAAAAACTTACTGCTGCCAATGTAGGCGGGTATCATTTTCAATTTCTTCCAATTCACAACATTCCTCTTCTAGCCTCTCGTACTTATCTTGAAGTTCTGAAAGTTGCGATTCGAGTTCCTGCAAACAGACATTGACTGTTATAAGTATCTTTCTCTCTACCTAGATATTCATGTTATATTGATAAGTCTTACCTGTATCCTATTTTCTAGAAGATATTCCGTCTGCAGTCTTTGTGCAAGCTTAGCTTCCTTCACGTCCTGCGCTGCTTCGTATATACTGATCTTTCCTTCCAAGAACTTAAGCCTCCTTTCGTAATACTGCTTGTGTTTCTTCCCCAGTTTCACGCACCTGCATTCCAGGCCTTCTCCATCGTCTTTCGTACTTAACGTCCTATTCCTACCCTGCCTCTCTAGTTTTTCTCTTATACTATTCAGTCGTTGTATCTCGGTGTTTAGTTCACCGTTGCATTCGAAGCTGTCGTTCGCTTCCGTCTGAGTGCTTGTGGACTCAGTTTCGACGCCTTCGAAGATACCGCTCTCTTGCAATATGTTTGGCTTCCTCTCTTCGCATAGACTCTCAAGAGATTCGCTTTTGTACCCCTTCTGATTGTAAGGTGTGACTGTTGCGATTGCCTTTTGAGTTTTGTGCGATGGAATGTCGGTTTCTTTCGTTTTTAATTCACATATTTTTCTCGGTTTTGCCTGTAAACACAAATAATTTTATTTTTGAAATTCTTATAAATTATTACATTCTGACACTAGCTGTTTCAACCTCTTTAATATAACAATTAACAGAAAACGAATAAGGCATTGCTAGAAGGAGATTCACAAATACCAATCACTAAGAAGTTTCACATACCTGAAAGCATTCGTCCTCGCTGACGGAGCTGCTCAACGCTTGGAAATTATACAATAGCATCAACACCTGCTCCAGACAGCTCCTATCCTCCGCCGAAGCAGCATTCAAGATCATCTGTTCCAGATGTTCTTTCACTGGGTTACTCTTCAACGAATCACTGGTTGCTTCGGAGTTCCGATCGAGAATATCAGCCAGGAATTGAGCCTTAGCGAAGTCCTCTTTAAAGTCATCGTGGGTGTTGAGATGGCGTCGGGGGTTGCAAGGACTGCTAGGCGCGTGGGGGGATTTGTACCCGGAATCCATACGTTTGAGCTCGGGGGAGGCCGAGTCCTTGATGCGAGAGCCTGGCGACACGCAGCCCGAATCGGAGTCTGTTAGGTTATCCCTAGCACCCTGCAAAAAAGTATATCACGGTCAACACATGAGAAAAAACAAAAAAAAAAACAAAGATTATTGGTCAGCCGTTGGAGTTCATAGGCCGTCCGAAGATACCCAAAACTACCAGAGATATCGCTTGCCTTCAGCGCAGCACCGGACCGGAAAGGGTGGCGTTGACAAGCATCCAAAACGTCGCTACAGCAGCCACAACCATATTAAAACACGAAATAATTAATTACTGTTTTGTTTACCTCGTGATGTAATTCAAATTACTTAGATGAAGTTATAAACATAGATAAATTTAAATTTTACAACACTGAGCCAAGTGAGTTGGAAAACCCGCTTTTAAACGATTATAAAACTACGCAGTTACACACAAAAGCAAAACACAATGATTTCAACAATCTTAAACGTTCGTAGCAAATAGAGCTATCATGATCTACGTTAGGTAGGCTAATGAGAACAGTTAGTGGAACATGTTGCGTGGACATCAGTAAACCTACCTACGTGTGGGAGTGTGGCCATATCTCTCGCCTACGAGAGTCGTTAGCCACGTGAAATTGAATGGACAGGTTGGATTACATTATTTGATATAATTATGGTTGTATTGCGATCGATATTTTTGATCTATTGGCGTGCCTTAGCAGTAAAACAGACTCATATGCCGACACGCCGTGACGGCATGCATCTAATAGGCGATGTCTATTTATATCTATAGGGGTAAGATGTCGGATGTTTCGGATTATTGTCCCAAGTCCAAAGTCCATCGGGCCGGTTTGCGTATGATAAGATAAAATACCGATTACAAACAGTTTTCTTTAATTATAAATTATTTCAATACCCATCAATTTCTATGTTTGAACCGATGCACGACTGGGGGGCATCCGGGGTGCCTATTTTTTTTTTTCTTTAAAATGCTTACAATCTCATCAATCGCCTATTGGTAAGCAAAGATGCAGTCTACGAGTATAATGGAACACGCTTGCCTAGTAGTAACCTGTTCACTAGCTCGAAGAGCTTGACGAGCTAAACGAAGGGATAAAGAAAGATATTGCGTCACGGGCGCTATATTGAATCCCAACCGTAACGAAGGATTCCAGAGTTAACTAACGAGTGGAGCGAGGGAATTACTAGAATCTTGAGTGGAGACAGGGATATAAGCATACCCAAGACAGCTTTATCCACGAGGAGAATACTCTACTTTTCGCACATTCTGCGAGACAATAAAAACCAAATCTAGGTTGATGCATTCTGTGCAGAGGTTAGTTCGATTTACGAATAAGTTCTTATTGTGTGGGTCTATTTAGTTCAAATTTTAATACACATGAGGTTCCAAATTCAAATCACATTATGCCTGCGAAGGCATAATGAAATTCAGTACAACTTTACTCCAGACTCAGCCGTAGGGATTTAACCACCTGCTTTCGGTAAGGTTTACGAGTACATGACATTATATGTCATGTAAACGCTATTTTTTATTTTAACGTTATTTTCTATTTTTGATGTAGACATCTACCAAAATACCTATTAAAGATGGTATTATACTAGTGGGACATGTATGACCAACTTATTTAAGTATTTTAAAACGAATAGCAAAGTCACAGAGACAATAGCTAAACCTCAGGATGCCATCTAACGACCTTAAGATACTAGTTCAAAGCTGGAATGTTTCCGATTATCGATTGATTGCTTACCTAGCCGCAGTTCCTATCACTAAGACTTTGATACTTGTTAAATTATTCCATCTCAACTAAACATAATGAACGTATAGGAAACTGGGTGACCTCAGTGGGCTGAGAAAGAGTGGTATTTTTAACCCCCGACCCAAAAAGAGAGGGGTTATAAGTTCGACGCCTTTGTTTATATGTAGCAACGTAGTTTTTTATACTATTTGGAGATAGAACAAGCTTACGGCCCACCTGATGTTAAGTGGTAAGCATCGGCTCAGAGAACTGCCTCGTAGGTCACGCACGTTAGAATGTGCCACTGCCCTGCGTCTATTAACTTGAGACATACAGGTGACCATACTCTTCAAACCGAAACAACGCTGCTTGGCGGCAGAAATATGTATGGTGGTAGTACTTTCCCGGGCGAGCCTTTTCACAAGGAACTTTACTTCTCTTTCCCAGTCAGTTCCCAGGCGGATAGACCGATTTGGACGCGGGTTTTTTTAATAGACTCAGGGGTTTTTTTATTATTAATATAAACTTGTTTATTATGTTTTTATGTGTAAAAAAAATATTAAATATATTTAAGTAGCCCGGTTAAGCCTTCTAGGTTTGTAAGTGCAGAGGCTGATTATAACATTACTTCATATTCTTTTTCACTAGGTTAGCTTTGTTGTGAAAATCTTCTACATCATACCTATATCGATAAAACCACAATATTGCATTTGCGTCAAACATAATATTTTTAACTAGCTATATGACATATCTTGTTATGCGCCAAAACACTCCAAGACTGAATACAATCTACCTACTTTAGACATTTTTCAAAACGTTTGCTCTCAGTTTATTCATTTTCTAATAAGTTACAGCTTGGTCACCATGGGTTATCGTGTTCCAGGGTCGCCGGTAGGATATCATACGCCGGGCTTTTTGCAGCGTCAACGTTCCAGCCGTTCTCGAACCGAACGGTCTGATACGTGACGATGGTAAGAGGCCTGACAGTATGATTCTTGTACCTTGGGAGAAGGGTAGGCCTTTGGTGTGGGACGCCACGTGTGTCGATACCCTTGCGCCATCTCATCTGTCTGGTACAGCAGTTGGGGCTGGTGCAGCGGCAAATTCAGCCGAAGATCTCAAGCGGCGCAAATATGGAAGTCTCGACAGAGCTTACATACTTGAGCCATTTGGGGTCGAGACCCTGGGTCCATCGCGTTTTCTAAATTCTTTCTGGGCGTCTGGTCGAAGTAATCCGAGAGCTGGCGCTTATCTATTATAAGCATTGCAATTCAGCGGGGCAATGCAGCCAGTATCTTGGGAAAACTTCCGCCTGGTTCTGGATCTGGAGCAGTTGAGCTATCTATAGATCGTTTGCACCGATCTTTAAATGATTCAACTGTTTCTCCTGTATATAGTCTTGTAAATAATTTTATATTCTTTCTATTATTATAGGTATTTTGCCGCTTTGTTATAAGTTACACAAAACCAATATTATTAGGATGACAACACTATGACTAAGACTTTACTTAGTGGCGTCATAAAATACACCATAACAGACCCTTAAAAAGACGTCCGGTGCCATAAGAAATGAATTTATTTCTATACCGTTAACAACAAGGTGTTTCCGCTCAGGAGCCTACAATAATTCGTTTATTGACCTCCAGAGCACTTATTGGGTGAATTACAGAACTAATTTTGTTTCTTAATCAAAGTAATTTAAATTAGTTTAGAAATCGAATCTACACGATTACCGCCTTAGGATTACCATTTGGCAAAGAAACTGAATCTTATCTGATAGAAGTAGTCAATAGCGTGAATTATTTCGTTTGACGCCTCTGTGTGTCTGTATGTGGCATTGTAATTCCCAAACGGATATTAAAACCAAATATTTAACTAATTAATAATAATAAATTTCAAATATTTAACCCTAATTCACATTAAACAAGCTACAAAAATTAAATAAGAAACCTTAGGAAAGAGAAGTACTGATAGTCTTCGGAACGACTGACCTGATCTTCATCACACGTATGTAGCTAAGTACCACCCCAGTTAAACTAGCTGTCTGTTTAAAAAAAACGCAGACAGACAAACATAGGCGTCAATCTTTTATCAGCTTTCTTTCACGTAGGGCAATATAAAAACAAGATATAAAACATGTTACCGTTTTACCTTCATCTTTGTATGTTTCTAGATAGTTTTTACGTTGTGTGAAATATGTGGAGGTTTTTCCGTATTTTTTATTTCCTTACAATTTATATCTAAGCTTGTTTAGTTCCGCTACAAGCCTACAATTCATCTTTATCTACCTACTAGTCTCTATATAGTTTCCCTAAGTGGAATCCAGATGAAGTTAAGAAAAATTTCAGGTCATAGAGGTCATATCCAGTATTTCTGAACCGGGTTTTGAACAGCAAACATATAAACATTTGCGTTTAAACCGTTAGCTGAAAAGATAAAGCATAGGCTTTTCTTAGGCATTAGGATATAGCATATTTTAGGCTTGCCTAAGAAAAGCCCGCTCTGAAATTCTATCCACTCTTTAAATAAAATGTATTTGAATAGTTTTTACGCATATTACTCACCATTTAGAAGTTACGCGCAAAAACACAAAATTTCAGTATTACCGTTTCACTAAAACCAAGATAACAGATCACGTTTACTGATATGCTATCAAATAATTCGATCTACATCTGATACGCCAATGAAATCTTTCTGCAAACACTTTATTTTCTGCGCTCTTAATATCGCAAAATAAATATTTATCAGAACAATTCATGAGCACAACAAAATATACGTGTTCTACGCTATAAATGCCACTTAATAATGCATCGTGGGTAAACGGCTCAAGGATGACATCAATATTTGCTTTGTGATTTAAAGATCTTGGTACACACTCGCTTTAAATACCAATGGATGCTTCACATAGTTCACATGATGACTTTACCTTGACTCTACACCACACAACTTATTTTGCAATGTCGTTCGATTAAACCTACTTACGAAGCGGTTAATCTTTGTCGTTATCCAATTAATTGGTCGAAGGTAAGTCTAGTTCTCTATTGGGTGAATTTGTTAACTATTGATTTCCTGGGACAGTTTTGTTTGTAGTCTATAAAAAATAATTAGAGTTTCTTTCCATCCAAATATAAAGTTAAAAATTAATCTTGTCATACATTTCAGCGTCTATAGAAAGTACGGTTTTTTAACACGATGCATTAACTTCATTATTTGTTTAAAATATACACAGTTTAGGTATTATTATACTAAAAGTAAGATTCTTATTATCTGGAACATAGGCAGTGTCATTTCTCAACTTTTCTTTTTTTTTCAAACAAACGAATTGTTAGTAGTAGCCTTTTGAATCTAATTTATTTCACTTCGTTTATCGCGCACTTAGGTATCGTTTTCGCAATATCCCCTTTCAACACATATTCACAACACTGTTGTTCACACACTATAGGCTATAGTTATCCACCGAACATCTTTGGGACTATAAAACCAAAAAACAGGTATAAACAAAAGGCTATGTAATTTTTGAGCATTGGGCGATTTGCAAAATGATATGAATATTAATTTAGATTGTACCTACTTTTCACTATAACTGACTTTTAGTGTATCTAGGTAATAACAGTAGGTAAGTTAAAGGATGATTTTTGCAAGACGTAGTTAGGTACAAACTACGCGTCTTAAAAGTTAATGAATACCAAATTAATAATGCTTTTTATAAATATTATAGGTTTGCAGAGTACCGTGTATCTACTGTCTCCGTACATCGAATTATTTTTTTGCACACAGTCAAGCTAAAATCACTCTTAAATCTAGTCACAAAAGTACCTTATCGGGGCTGGCGTCTTCCAGCTCCAGCAAGCGGAACTCCATGAGCTCGAGCTGGTCGCGCGCGTCCCGCAGCGCGTCGGAGAGCCGCGTGCACTCGCGCGCAGTCGCCGCCGCGCGCTCCGTCGACGAACGACATTGTCCGCACGACTGTAACCAAAGATTCGATGTAAGCTGAGATAATCCACCATTATTTAGCACTATTCCACTTTCATTATTGCGCACCGCCAAAGAGTGCAACGCTTTGCCTGAGTCTGTGTTTCCTGATAACTACAACTTAGGGGTCTTCAAGTCGCGATTGAATAGGTTTCTTCTAAGCAAACGTGTACCATCGTAGATCATCGCTTACCATCAGAAGAGATCGTAGTCAAACAGCCTATAAATAATTTTTTTTAAATACTTGAGTAAAAGTCATCGTCCTCATCATAGCCATAGGATGTCCAATGCTGAACATATACCTCTCCCATAGCTTTCCATAGCGACCGATTTATGTTTCAACGAATAATCACGTTGTCAGATTTCACTTAATCTTTATTAGGGTACCTCAGAAATATTATATTATATAAAGCTCGATTACCACTCACTGACTGACTGACTGACTGACTCATTGACATGTTTGTTCTCCCAGATGCCACCTCGTAGGGTGAAAATGTTTGGTGGGATCGTATAGAGGGAGTTCCGATGAGTTGGGAATAAATCCTAAAGTACCCCTTTTGTCCCCCATTCGCTCCCATCCACCTCGTATCTCGGAAAGTATAGGTCTTACAGTGTTGGCGCAAAAACTAATGTTGCAGAGGACATTTTTTTATATCCGGTTCCATGAAAAAAAAATGGTCTTTCATACAAAAAAAAAAATTGTCCCATACAAAATATTTCTGTATGAATACCGTAAACCGTATATTTCGTTTGCCGTAATTTTCATACTGTTTTTGTAGGGAGCCCACGGCTTGTGTGTACTATAAAATTACTGTAAATTTGCTTGATTCTATATAATGGTGGTGGAGGGACATGAGATAACTTTCATAGTTTTTGCAAAGGTCATCATCATCATTTTGAAACATCCAATTTTTTTTTTTTTTTTAGTATGCAACGTTCATCATGTTTGTTTTGGAACATCCACATTTTTTTAATTATGCCTCATCCACAATGATCACTTTGGAACGTCATTTTTTTTTTTTATTATGCAACATCTACTGTGATATTTTGGTACATCATTTTTTTTAATTATGCCTCATCCACAATGATCACTTTGGAACGTCAATTTTTTTTTTTTTATTATGCAACATCCACTATGATCATTTTGGTACATCATTTTTTTAATTACGCCTCATCCACAATGATCACTTTGGAACGTCAATTATTTTTTATTTTTTTATTATGCATCATCCACTGTGATCATTTTGGAACATTATTTTTTTTCAATTATGCCTCATCCACTATGATCACTTTGGAACGTCATTTTTTTTTTTTATTATGCAATATCCACTGTGATATTTTGGTACATCATTTTTTTTAATTATGCCTCATCCACAATGATCACTTTGGAACGTCAATTTTTTTTTTATTATGCAACATCCACTGTGATATTTTGGTGCATCATTTTTTTCAATTATGCCTCATCCACAATGATCACTTTGGAACGTCAATTATTATTATTTTTTTTTATTATGCAACATCCACTATGATCATTTTGGTACATCATTTTTTTAATTACGCCTCATCCACAATGATCACTTTGGAACGTCAATTATTTTTTATTTTTTTACTATGCATCATCCACTGTGATCATTTTGGAACATCATTTTTTTTCAATTATGCCCCATCCACTAGGATCACTTTGGAACGTCATTTTTTTTTTATTATGCAACATCCACTGTGATATTTTGGTACATCATTTTTTTTAATTATGCCTCATCCACAATGATCACTTTGGAACGTCAATTATTTTTTTTTTATGCAACATCCACTATGATCATTTTGGTACATCATTTTTTTAATTACGCCTCATCCACAAGGATCACTTTGGAACGTCAATTATTTTTTATTTTTTTATTATGCATCATCCACTGTGATCATTTTGGAACATTATTTTTTTCAATTATGCCTCATCCACTATGATCACTTTGGAACGTCATTTTTTTTTTATTATGCAATATCCACTGTGGTATTTTGGTACATCATTTTTTTTAATTATGCCTCATCTACAATGATCACTTTGGAATTTCAATTTTTTTTTTATTATGCAACATCCACTGTGATATTTTGGTACATCATTTTTTTTAATTATGCCTCATCCACAATGATCACTTTGGAACGTCAATTATTATTTTTTTTTTTTATTATGCAACATCCACTATGATCATTTTGGTACATCATTTTTTTAATTACGCCTCATCCACAATGATCACTTTGGAACGTCAATTTTTTTTTATTTTTTTATTATGCAACATCCACTGTGATATTTTGGTACATCATTTTTTTAATTATGCCTCATCCACAATGATCACTTTGGAACGTCATTTTTTTTTATTATGCAACATCCACTATGATCATTTTGGTACATCATTTTTTTTAATTACGCCTCATCCACAATGATCACTTTGGAACGTCAATTATTTTTTATTTTTTTATTATGCATCATCAACTGTGATCATTTTGGAACATATTTTTTTTAATTATGCCTCATCCACAAGGATCATTTTGGAACGTCAATTTTTTTTTTACTATGCAAAATCCTTTGTGATCATTTTGGAAAATCAATTTTTTTTAAATTATGCCTCATCCACAATGATCATTTTGAAACGTCAATTTTTTTTTATTATGCAAAATCCTTTGTGATCATTTTGGAAAATCATTTTTTTTTTAATTATGGCTCATCCACAATGATCACTTTTGGAACGTCAATTTTTTTTTATCATGCAACATCCACTGTGATCATTTTGGAACATCAGTTTTTTTTTAATTATGCCTCATCCACAATGATCATTTTGAAACGTTATTTTTTTTTATTATGCAACATCCACTGTGATCATTTTCGAACATCAATTTTTTTTTAATTATGCCTCATCCACAATGATCATTTTGGAACGTCAATTTTTTTTTTATTTTGCAACATCCACTGTGATCATTTTGGAACATCAATTTTTTTTAAATTATGCCTCATCCACAATGATCACTTTTCGAACGTCAATTTTTTTTTTATTATGCAAAATCCTTTGTGATCATTTTGGAAAATCAATTTTTTTTAATTATGCCTCATCCACAAAGATCACTTTTGGAACGTCAATTTTTTTTTAATATGCAACATCCACTGTGATCATTTTGGAACGTCAATTTTTTTTTATAATGTAACATCCACTATGATCATTTTGGAACATCATTTTATTTTAATTATGCCTCATCCACTATGATCATTTTGGAACGTCGAAATACTTTTTAATTGCTTCTTCTACTTGGATATCTTTTTTGATTGCTTCTTCCACTTCGATATCCTCTTTGAATGTTTCTTAAGAAGATATTATCTTCTCAACAAAATTATGATTTTACTTAAAAACTTTAATCGCTCGTTTCGTCTTAACAAAAATAAATAGGCATAGTAAACTTTTACAAAATGGTGGCACAAATTTTGGGTAAAATCGTTTTTTCATTGTCATGACAGTCTTTTTACATGCTTCTCTCACTTCGATATCCTCTTTGATGGCTTCTTCCACTTCGATATACTTTTTAATTGCTTCTTCTACTTGGATATATTTTTTGATTGCTTCTTGCATTTCGATATCCCTCATCAAAATTATGATTTTCCTTAAAAAACTTTAATCGTTCGTATCTTTTAAACGGTAAGAGATAGACATAACAAACTTTTATAATATGGTAGCACAAATTTTTGGTGGAATCGTTATTTTACGGTCATCATCGCTCTTGACATCATTTTGAATTCTTCTCTCACTTACTTTTCGTCTTCGAATGTTTCTTCCACTTTGATATCCTCTTTGATTGTTTCTACAACTTCAAAATCCTCTTTGATGGCATTTTTACTTCAATATATATTTTTGAATTGCTTTTTCTAATTTTATATTTTCTTCAATTACTTCTTTTACTTCAATATCCACTCTACAAAATTATGGGTTTTAACAAATTTGAAATCGCTCGTATCTTCTAAACGGGAAGAGTTACCCCCAGCAAACTTTTACAAAATATTGGTACTAATTTTTGGTGGAATAGTTTTTTAATACCATCATTGCCCATGAGTTATGTTTTGAATGCTTCTCTTACTTCGTCTTCCGCTTTGAATGCTTCTTTCACCTGGATATCCTCTATTTTTGCTTCTTCCACTTTGATATCCTTTTTAATTGCTTTTTCTACTTATATTATTTTCTTCAATTGCTTCTTTTACTACAATTTCCACTCTACAAAATTATGGGTTTTAATACAAATCTTAAATAGCTCGTATCTTCTAAACGGGAAGAGTTACGCCTAGCAAACTTTTACAAAATATTGGTACAAATTTTTGGTGGAATAGTTTTTTTAATACCATCATTGCCCTTGAGTTCTGTTTTGAATGCTTCTCTTACTTCGTCTTCCGCTTTGAATGCTTCTTTCACCTTGATATCCTCTATTTTTGCTTCTTCCACTTTGATATCCTTTTTAATTGCTTTTTCTACTTATATTATTTTCTTCAATTGCTTCTTTTACTACAATTTCCACTCTACAAAATTATGGGTTTTCATACAAATCTTAAATCGCTCGTATCTTCTAAACGGGAAGAGTTACGCCTAGCAAACTTTTACAGAATATTGGTACAAATTTTTGGTGGAATATTTTTTTTAATACCATCATTGCCCTTGATATCCGTTTTGAATGCTTCTCTTACTTCGTCTTCCACTTTGAATGCTTCTTTCACCTTGATATCCTCTATTTTTGCTTCTTCCACTTTGATATCCTTTTTAATTGCTTTATCTACTTACATATTTTCTTCAATTGCTTCTTTTACTTCAATTCCCACTCTACAAAATTATGGGTTTTAATACAAATCTTAAATCGCTCGTATCTTCTAAACGGGAACAGTTACGCCTAGCAAACTTTTACAAAATATTGGTACAAATTTTTGGTCGAATAGTTTTTTTATTACCATCATTGCTCTTGACATCCTTTTTGAATGCTTCTCTCACTTGGTCTTCCTCCTTGAATGCTTCTTTCACCTCGATATCCTCTATTTTTGCTTCTTCCACTTTGATATCCTTTTTAATGTCTTTTTCTACTTATATGTCTTCTTCAATTGCTTCTTTTACTTCAATTTCCACTCCACAAAATTATGGGTTTTCTTACAAAACTTAAATCGCTCGTATCTTTTAAACGGGAAGAGATAGCTCGAGGAAACTTTTACAAAATATTAGTATAAGTTTTTGGTGAAACCGTTTTTTATTTTTTTCATTGTCCTCGACGTCTTTTACTCAATTTTAATTTCTTCTTTAATTGTTTCTGCTACTTCGATATCCTATTTGATTGCTTCTTTCACTTCAATATCCTCTTTGATTGCTTCTTCCACTTCGATATCATCTTTGATTGCTGCTTCCACTTGGATATCTTCTTTGATTTGATTGTTTCTTCCATTTCAATCGTCTTTGACTGCTTCTTACACATGGATATCCTCTTCGATAACTTTAAACAGCTCGATATCCTCTTTGATTGCTTCTTCCGCTTTGATATCCTTTTTATTGCTTCTACCAATTCGATATCATCTTCGATTTCCTTTTGATTGCTTCTTGCACTGCAATATTCTCTTTGATTGCGTCTTCATCTTCGATATCGTTTTTGATAGCATTTTCACCACGATATCCTCTGTGATGGCTTCTTACACTTCGATATCTTCTTTGATTGCTTCTTCCACTTCGATATCCTCTACGATTGCTTCTTCTTTTTCGATATCGTCTTCGACTATTTGTTTCACTTCGATATCGTCTTTGATTGCTTTTTCACTTCGTCATCCTCTTTGAATACTTTTACCACCTCAGTATCCTCTTTGATTCCTTAGTCAACTTCAATTTCCTCTTAGGTTGTTTTTCCTACTTCGATATCCTATTTGATTGCTTCTTTCACTTCAATATCCTCTTTGATTACTCCTTCCACTTCGATGTCATCTTCAATTTCCTTTTGATTGCTTCTTGCACTGCAATATTCTCTTTGATTGCGTCTTGGTCTTCGATATCGGCTTTGACAGCATTTTCACTTCGATATCCTCTGTGATGGCTTCTTCCACTTCGATACCCTCTTTGATTGCTTCTTCCATTTCGATATCCTCTTTGATTGCTTCTTCCATTTCGATATCCTCTTTGATTGCTTCTTCCACTTCGATATCCTCTTTGATTGCTTCTTCCACTTCGATATCGTCTTTGACTGTTTCTTCCACTTCGATATCGTCTTTGATTGCTTTTTTCACTTCGTCATCCTCTTAGAACGCTTCTACCACCTCGGTATCCTCTTTGATTGCTTACTCAACTTTAATTTCCTCTTTGATTGTTTCTGCTACTTCGATATCCTATTTAATTGCTTCTTTCACTTCAATATCCTCTTTGATTGCTTCTTCCACTTCGATATCGTTTTTGACTGTTTCTTCCACTTCGATATCGTCTTTGATTGCTTTTTTTACTTCGTCATCCTCTTAGAATGCTCTTACCACCTCGGTATCCTCTTTGATTGCTTACTCAACTTTAATTTCCTCTTTGATTGTTTCTGCTGCTTCGATATCCTATTTGATTGCTTCTTTCACTTCAATATCCTCTTTAATTGCTGCTTCCACTTGGAAATCCTCTTTGATTTGATTGCTTCTTCCATTTCGATATCGTCTTTGACTGCTTCTTACACATGGATATCCTCTTTGATGGCTTTTAACAGCTCGATATCCTCTTTAATTACTTCTTCGACTAAAAGAAAAACACGCGAGCTGCGAGCAGCTCGCGCACAACGCAACCTCTAGTTATATTATATAAAGCTCGATTACCACTGACTCACTGACTGATTGACATCATTGTTCTCCCAGATGCCACCTCGTAGGAGGGAAATGTTTGGTGGGATCGTATAGAGGGAGTTCCGGTGAGTTGGGAATAAATCCTAAAGTACCCCTTTTGTCCCCCATTCGCTCCCATCCACCTCGTATCTCGGAAAGTATAAGTCTTACAGCGTTGGTGCAAAAACTAATGTTGCAGAGGACATTTTTTTATATCCGGTTCCATAAAAAAATAATTGACTTTCATACAAAAAAAAAATTGTCCCATACAAAATATTTCTGTATGAATACCGTAAACCGTATATTTCGTTTGCCGTAATTTTCATACTGTTTTTGTAGGGAGCCCACGGCTTGTGTGTACTATAAAATTACTGTAAATTTGCTTGATTCTATATAATGGTGGTGGAGGGACATGAGATAACTTTCATAGTTTTTGCAAAGGTCATCATCATCATTTTGGAACATCCAATTTTTTTTTTTTAGTATGCAACGTTCATCATGTTTATTTTGGAACATCCACATTTTTTTAATTATGCCTCATTTTTTTTTATTATGCATCATCCACTGTGATCATTTTGGAACATCATTTTTTTTTTCAATTATGCCTCATCTACTATGATCACTTTGGAACGTCAATTTTTTTTTTTTTATTATGCAACATCCACTGTGATCATTTTGGTACATCATTTTTTAAATTATGCCTCATCCACAATGATCACTTTGGAACGTCAATTATTTTTTTTTTATTATGCATCATCCACTGTGATAATTTTGGAACATCATTTTTTTTTAATTATGCCTCATCCACATGATCATTTTGGAACGTCAATTTTTTTTTATTATGCAACATCCACTGAGATCATTTTCGAAAATCAATTTTTTTTTGTAGCACAAATTTTTGGTGGAATCGTTATTTTACGGTCATCATCGCCCTTGCCATCATTTTTAATTCTTCTCTTACTTCCTTTTCGTTTTCGAATGTTTCTTCCACATTGATATCCTCTTTTATTGTTTCTATAACTTCGAAATCCTCTTTGATGGCATTTTTACTTCAATATATGTACTTTTGAATTGTTTTTTCTATTTTTATATTTTCTTCAATTATTTCTCTTACTTCAATATCGACTCTACAAAATTATGGGATTTAATCGATAAAATCTTAAATCGCTCGTATCTTCTAAACGGGAAGAGTTACCCCCAGCAAACTTTTACAAAATATTGGTACTAATTTTTGGTGGAATAGTTTTTTTAATACCATCATTGCCCTTGAGATCCTTTTTGAATGCTTCTCTTACTTCGTCTTCCGCTTTGAATGCTTCTTTCACCTCGATATCCTCTATTTTTGCTTCTTCCACTTTGATATCGTTTTAATTGCTTTTTCTACTTATGTATTTTCTTAATTGCTTCTTTTACTACAATTTCCACTCTACAAAATTATGGGTTTTAATACAAATCTTAAATCGCTCGTATCTTCTAAACGGGAAGAGACAAAATATTGGTACAAATTTTTGGTGGAATAGTTTTTTTAATACCATCATTGCCCTTGACATCCGTTTTGAATGCTTCTCTTACTTCGTCTTCCACTTTAAATGCTTCTTTCACCTCGATATCCTCTATTTTTGCTTCTTCCACTTTGATATCCTTTTTAATTGCTTTATCTACTTATATATTTTCTTCAATTGCTTCTTTTACTTCAATTCCCACTCTACAAAATTATGGGTTTTAATACAAATCTTAAATCGCTCGTATCTTCTAAACGGGAACAGTTACGCCTAGCAAACTTTTACAAAATATTGGTACAAATTTTTGGTCGAATATTTTTTTTATTACCATCATTGATCTTGACATCCTTTTTGAATGCTTCTTTCACCTCGATATCCTCTATTTTTGCTTCTTCCACTTTGATATCCTTTTTAATTGCTTTTTCTACTTATATATTTTCTTAATTGCTTCTTTTACTACAATTTCCACTCTACAAAAATATGGGTTTAAATACAAATCTTAAATCGCTCGTATCTTCTAAACGGGAAAAGTTACGCCTAGCAAACTTTTACAAAATATTGGTACAAATTTTTGGTGGAATAGTTTTTTTAATACCATCATTGCCCTTGACATCCGTTTTGAATGCTTCTCTTACTTCGTCTTCCACTTTAAATGCTTCTTTCACCTCGATATCCTCTATTTTTGCTTCTTCCACTTTGATATCCGTTTTAATTGCTTTATCTACTTATATATTTTCTTCAATTGGTTCTTTTACTTCAATTCCCACTCTACAAAATTATAGGTTTTAATACAAATCTTAAATCGCTCGTATCTTCTAAACGGGAACAGTTACGCCTAGCAAACTTTTACAAAATATTGGTTCAAATTTTTGGTCGAATAGTTTTTTTATTACCATCATTACTCTTGACATCCTTTTTGAATGCTTCTCTTACTTCGTCTTTACAAAATATTAGTATAAGTTTTTGGTGAAACCGTTTTTATTTTTATCCTTGTCCTCGACGTCTTTTACTCAATTTCAATTTCCTCTTTAATTGTTTCTGCTACTTCGATATCCAATTTGATTGCTTCTTTCACTTCAATATCCTCTTTGATTGCTTCTTCCACTTCGATATCATCTTTGATTGCTGCTTCCACTTGGATATCCTCTTTGATTTGATTGCTTCTTCCATTTCGATCGTCTTTGACTAATTCTTACACATGGATATCCTCTTCGATAACTTTAAACAGCTCGATATCCTCTTTGATTGCTTCTTCCACTTTGATATCCTCCTTTATTGCTTCTACCAATTCGATATCATCTTCGATTTCCTTTTGATTGCTTCTTGCACTGCAATATTCTCTTTGATTGCGTCTTCATCTTCGATATCATTTTTGATAGCATTTTCACTTCGATATCCTCTGTGATGGCTTCTTCCACTTCGATACCCTCTTTGATTGCTTCTTCCACTTCGATATCCTCATTGATTGCTTCTTCCACTTCGATATCCTCTTTGGTTGCTTCTTCCACTTCGATATCGTCTTTGACTGTTTCTTCCACTTCGATATCGTCTTTGATTGCTTTTTTCACTTCGTCATCCTCTTAGAACGCTTCTACCACCTCGGTATCCTCTTTGATTGCTTACTCAACTTTAATTTCCTCTTTGATTGTTTCTGCTACTTTGATATCCTATTTGATTGCTTCTTTCGCTTCAATATCCTCTTTGATTGCTTCTTCCACTTCGATATCGTTTTTGACTGTTTCTTCCACTTCGATATCGTCTTTGATTGCTTTTTTCACTTCGTCATCCTCTTAGAACGCTTCTACCACCTCGGTATCCACTTTGATTGCTTAATCAACTTTAATTTCCTCTTTGATTGTTTCTGCTGCTTCGATATCCTATTTGATTGCTTCTTTCACTTCAATATCCTCTTTAATTGCTGCTTCCACTTGGAAATCCTCTTTGATTTGATTGCTTCTTACATTTCGGTATCGTCTTTGACTGCTTCTTACACATGGATATCCTCTTTGATGGCTTTTAACATCTCGATATCCTCTTTAATTACTTCTTCGACTAAAAGAAAAACACGCGAGCTGCGAGCAGCTCGCGCACAACGCAACCTCTAGTTATATTATATAAAGCTCGATTACCACTGACTGACTGACTGATTGACTCATTGACATGTTTGTTCTCCCAGATGCCCCCTCGTAGGGTGAAAATGTTTGGTGGGATCGTATAGAGGGAGTTCCAATGAGTTGGGAATAAATCCTAAAGTACCCCTTTTGTCCCCCATTCGCTCACATCGACCTCGTATCTCGGAAAGTATAGGTCTTAGAGAGTTGGTGCAAAAACTAATGTTGCAGAGGACATTTTTTTATATCCGGTTCCATGAAAAAAAAATTGTCTTTCATACAAAAAAAAAATTGTCCCATACAAAATATTTCTGTATGAATACCGTAAACCGTATATTTCGTTTGCCGTAATTTTCATACTGTTTTTGTAGGGAGCCCACGGCTTGTGTGTACTATAAAATTACTGTAAATTTGCTTGATTCTATATAATGGTGGTGGAGGGACATGAGATAACTTTCATAGTTTTTGCAAAGGTCATCATCATCATTTTGGCACATCCAATTTTTTTTTTTTTTTAGTATGCAACGTTCATCATGTTTATTTTGGAACATCCACATTTTTTTAATTATGCCTCATCCACAATGATCACTTTGAAACGTCATTTTTTTTTTTATTATGCAACATCCACTGTGATCATTTTGGTACATCATTTTTTTAATTATGCCTTATCCACAATGATCACTTTGGAACGTCAATTTTTTTTTTTTTATTATGCATCATCCACTGTGATCATTTTGTAACATCATTTTTTTTTCAATTATGCCTCATCCACAATGATCACTTTGAAACGTCATTTTTTTTTTATTATGCAACATCCACTGTGATCATTTTGGTACATCAATTTTTTTAATTATGCCTCATCCACAATGATCACTTTGGAACGTCAATTATTATTTTTTTATTATGCAACATCCACTGTGATCATTTTGGTACATCATTTTTTTAATTACGCCTCATCCACAATGATCACTTTGGAACGTCAATTATTTTTTATTATGCAACATCCACTGTGATCATTTTTGAACATCATTTTTTTTTTATTTATGCCTCATCCACAATGATCACTTTGGAACGTCAATTATTATTATTTTTTTTGTATTATGCAACATCCACTGTGATCATTTTGGTACATCATTTTTTTTAATTATGCCTCATCCACAATGATCACTTTGGAACGTCAAATATAATTATTTTTTTTGTATTATGCAACATCCACTGTGATCATTTTGGTACATCAATTTTTTAATTATGCCTCATCCACAATGATCACTTTGGAACGTCAATTATTATTTTTTTATTATGCAACATCCACTGTGATCATTTTGGTACATCATTTTTTTAATTACGCCTCATCCACAATGATCACTTTGGAACGTCAATTATTTTTTATTATGCAACATCCACTGTGATCATTTTTGAACATCATTTTTTTTTTATTTATGCCTCATCCACTATGGTCACTTTGGAACGTCAATTTTTTTTTTTTTATTATGCAACATCCACTGTGATATTTTGGTACATCATTTTTTTTAATTATGCCTCATCCACAATGATCACTTTGGAACGTCAATTATTATTTTTTTTTTATTATGCAACATCCACTGTGATCATTTTGGAACATCATTTTTTTTAATTATGCCTCATCCACAATGATCACTTTGGAACGTCAATTATTATTATTTTTTTTGTATTATGCAACATCCACTGTGATCATTTTGGTACATCATTTTTTTTAATTATGCCTCATCCACAATGATCACTTTGGAACGTCAAATATAATTATTTTTTTTGTATTATGCAACATCCACTGTGATCATTTTGGTACATCAATTTTTTAATTACGCCTCATCCACAATGATCACTTTGGAACGTCAATTATTTTTTTTATTATGCATCATCCACTGTGATCATTTTGGAACATCATTTTTTTTTAAATTATGCCTCATCCACATGATCATTTTGGAACGTCAATTTTTTTTTTTTTATTATGCATCATCCACTGTGATCATTTTGTAACATCATTTTTTTTTCAATTATGCCTCATCCACAATGATCACTTTGAAACGTCATTTTTTTTTTATTATGCAACATCCACTGTGATCATTTTGGTACATCAATTTTTTTAATTATGCCTCATCCACAATGATCACTTTGGAACGTCAATTATTATTTTTTTATTATGCAACATCCACTGTGATCATTTTGGTACATCATTTTTTTAATTACGCCTCATCCACAATGATCACTTTGGAACGTCAATTATTTTTTATTATGCAACATCCACTGTGATCATTTTTGAACATCATTTTTTTTTTCATTTATGCCTCATCCACTATGATCACTTTGGAACGTCAATTTTTTTTTTTTTATTATGCAACATCCACTGTGATATTTTGGTACATCATTTTTTTTAATTATGCCTCATCCACAATGATCACTTTGGAACGTCAATTATTATTTTTTTTTTATTATGCAACATCCACTGTGATCATTTTGGAACATCATTTTTTTTAATTATGCCTCATCCACAATGATCACTTTGGAACGTCAATTATTATTATTTTTTTTGTATTATGCAACATCCACTGTGATCATTTTGGTACATCATTTTTTTTAATTATGCCTCATCCACAATGATCACTTTGGAACGTCAAATATTATTATTTTTTTTGTATTATGCAACATCCACTGTGATCATTTTGGTACATCAATTTTTTAATTACGCCTCATCCACAATGATCACTTTGGAACGTCAATTATTTTTTTTATTATGCATCATCCACTGTGATCATTTTGGAACATCATTTTTTTTTAAATTATGCCTCATCCACATGATCATTTTGGAACGCCAATTTTTTTTTTTTTATTATGCATCATCCACTGTGATCATTTTGGAAAATCAATTTTTTTTTGTAGCACAAATTTTTGGTGGAATCGTTATTTTACGGTCATCATCGCCCTTGCCATCATTTTGAATTCTTCTCTCACTTCCTTTTCGTTTTCGAATGTTTCTTCCACATTGATATCCTCTTTAATTGTTTCTATAACTTCGAAATCCTCTTTGATGGCATTTTTACTTCAATATACCTTTGAATTGTTTTTTCTATTTTCTTCAATTACTTCTCTTACTTCAATATCGACTCTACAAAATTATGGGTTTTAATACAAATCTTAAATCGCTCGTATCTTCTAAACGGGAACAGTTACGCCTAGCAAACTTTTACAAAATAATGGTACTAATTTTTGGTCGAATATTTTTTATATTACCATCATTGATCTTGAAATCCTTTTTGAATGCTTCTTTCACCTCGATATCCTCTATGTTTGCTTCTTCCACTTTGATATCCTTTTTAATTGCTTTTTCTACTTATATATTTTCTTCAATTGCTTCTTTTACTACAATTTCCACTCTACAAAATTATGGGTTTTAATACAAATCTTAAATCGCTCGTATCTTCTAAACGGGAAGAGTTACGCCTAGCAAACTTTTACAGATTATTGGTACAAATTTTTGGTGCAATAGTTTTTTTAATACCATCATTGCCCTTGACATCCGTTTTGAATGCTTCTCTTACTTCGTCTTCCACTTTGAATGCTTCTTTCACCTCGATATCCTCTATTTTTGCTTCTTCCACTTTGATATCCTTTTTAATTGCTTTATCTACTTATATATTTTCTTCAATTGCTTCTTTTACTTCAATTCCCACTCTATAAAATTATGGGTTTTAATACAAATCTTAAATCGCTCGTATCTTCTAAACGGGAAGAGTTACCCCTAGCAAACTTTTACAAAATATTGGTACTAATTTTTGGTGGAATAGTTTTTTTAATACCATCATTGCCCTTGACATCCATTTTGAATGCTTCTCTCACTTCGTCTTCCTCTTTGAATGCTTCTTTCACCTCGATATCCTCTATTTTTGCTTCTTCCACTTTGATATCCTTTTAAATTGCTTTTTCTACTTATATATTTTCATCAATTGCTTCTTTTACTTCAATTTCCACTCTACAAAATTATGGGTTTTAATACAAATCTTAAATCGCTCGTATCTTCTAAACGGGAAGAGTTACCCCTAGCAAACTTTTACAAAATATTGGTACTAATTTTTGGTGGAATAGTTTTTTTAATACCATCATTGCCCTTGACATCCTTTTTGAATGCTTCTCTCACTTCGTCTTCCTCTTTGAATGCTTCTTTCACCTCGATATCCTCTATTTTTGCTTCTTCCACTTTGATATCCTTTTTAATTGCTTTATCTACTTATATATTTTCATCAATTGCTTCTTTTACTTCAATTTCCACTCTACAAAATTATGGGTTTTAATACAAATCTTAAATCGCTCGTCTCTTCTAAACGGGAACAGTTACGCCTAGCAAACTTTTACAAAATATTGGTACAAATTTTTGGTGGAATAGTTTTTTTAATACCATCATTGCCCTTGACATCCATTTTGAATGCTTCTCTTACTTTGTCTTCCACTTTAAATGCTTCTTTCACCTCGATATCCTCTATATTTGCTTCTTCCACTTTGATATCCTTTTTAATTGCTTTATCTACTTATATATTTTCTTCAATTGCTTTTTTTACTTCAATTCCCACTCTACAAAATTATGGGTTTTAATACAAATCTTAAATCGCTCGTATCTTCTAAACGGGAACAGTTACGCCTAGCAAACTTTTACAAAATAATGGTACTAATTTTTGGTCGAATATTTTTTATATTACCATCATTGATCTTGAAATCCTTTTTGAATGCTTCTTTCACATCGATATCCTCTATGTTTGCTTCTTCCACTTTGATATCCTTTTTAATTGCTTATTCTACTTATATATTTTCTTCAATTGCTTCTTTTACTACAATTTACACTCTACAAAATTATGGGTTTTCATACTAAACTTAAATCGCTCGTATCTTTTAAACGGGAAGAGATAGCTCGAGGAAACTTTTACAAAATATTAGTATAAGTTTTTGGTGAAACCGTTTTTTATTTTTATCATTGTCCTCGACGTCTTTTACTCAATTTCAATTTCCTCTTTAATTGTTTCTGCTACTTCGATATCCTATTTGATTGCTTCTTTCACTTCAATATCCTCTTTGATTGCTTCTTCCACTTCGATATCATCTTTGATTGCTGCTTCCACTTGGATATCCTCTTTGATTTGATTGCTTCTTCCATTTCGATCGTCTTTGACTGCTTCTTACACATGGATATCCTCTTCGATAACTTTAAACAGCTCGATATCCTCTTTGATTGCTTCTTCCACTTTGATATCCTCTTTTATTGCTTCTACCAATTCGATATCATCTTCGATTTCCTTTTGATTGCTTCTTGCACTGCAATATTCTCTTTGATTGCGTCTTCATCTTCGATATCGTTTTTGATTGCATTTTCACTACGATATCCTCTGTGATGGCTTCTTACACTTCGATATCTTCTTTGATTGCTTCTTCCACTTCGATATCCTCTTTGATTTGATTGCTTCTTCCATTTCGATCGTCTTTGACTGCTTCTTACACATGGATATCCTCTTTGATAGCATTTAACAGCTTGATATCCTCTTTGATTGCTTCTTCGACTTCGATATCATCTTTGATTTCTGCTTCCACTTGGATGTCCTCTTTGATTTGATTACTTCTTCGATTTCAATATCGTCTTTGACTGCTTCTTACACATGGATATCCGATAGCTTTAAACAGCTCGATATCCTCTTTGATTGCTTCTTCCACTTTGATATCCTCTTTTATTGCTTCTACCAATTCGATATCATCTTCGATTTCCTTTTGATTGCTGCTTGCACTGCAATATTCTCTTTGATTGCGTCTTCATCTTCGATATCGTTTTTGATAGCATTTTCACTACGATATCCTTTGTGATGGCTTCTTACACTTCGATATCTGCTTTGATTGCTTCTTCCACTTCGATATCCTCTAAGATTGCTTCTTCCTTTTCGATATCGTCTTCGACTATTTGTTTCACTTCGATATCGTCTTTGATTGCTTTTTCACTTCGTCATCCTCTTTGAATACTTCTACCACCTCGGTATCCTCTTTGATTCCTTAGTCAACTTTAATTTCCTCTTAGATTGTTTTTCCTACTTCGATATCCTATTTGATTGCTTCTTCCACTTCAATATCCTCTTTGATTACTCCTTCCACTTCGATGTCATCTTCAATTTCCTTTTGATTGCTTCTTGCACTGCAATATTCTCTTTGATTGCGTCTTGGTCTTCGATATCGGCTTTGACAGCATTTTCACTTCGATATCCTCTGTGATGGCTTCTTCCACTTCGATACCCTCTTTGATTACTTCTTCCACTTCGATATCCTCTTTGATTGCTTCTTCCACTTCGATATCCTCTTTGATTGCTTCTGACACTTCGATATCGTCTTTGACTGTTTCTTCCACTTCGATATCGTCTTTGATTCCTTTTTTCACTTCATCATCCTCTTAGAACGCTTCTACCACCTCGGTATCCTCTTTGATTGCTTACTCAACTTTAATTTCCTCTTTGATTGTTTCTGCTACTTCGATATCCTATTTGACTGCTTCTTTCACTTTAATATCCTCTTTAATTGCTGCTTCCACTTGGAAATCCTCTTTGATTTGATTGCTTTTTCCATTTCGATATCGTCTTTGACTGCTTCTTACACATGGATATCCTCTTTGATGGCTTTTAACAGCTCGATATCCTCTTTAATTACTTCTTCGACTAAAAAAAAAACACGCGAGCTGCGAGCAGCTCGCGCACAACGCAACCTCTAGTTATATTATATAAAGCTCGATTACCACTGACTGACTGACTGACTCATTGACATGTTTGTTCTCCCAGATGCCCCCTCGTAGGGTGAAAATGTTTGGTGCCATCGTATAGAGGGAGTTCCGATGAGTTGGGAATAAATCCTAAAGTACCCCTTTTGTCCCCCATTCGCTCCCATCGACATCGTATCTCGGAAAGTATAGGTCTTAGAGCGTTGGTGCAAAAACTAATGTTGCAGAGGACATTTTTTTATATCCGGTTCCATGAAAAAAAAATTGTCTTTCATACAAAAAAAAATTGTCCCATACAAAATATTTCTGTATGAATACCGTAAACCGTATATTTCGTTTGCCGTAATTTTCATACTGTTTTTGTAGGGAGCCCACGGCTTGTGTGTACTATAAAATTACTGTAAATTTGCTTGATTCTATATAATGGTGGTGGAGGGACATGAGATAACTTTCATAGTTTTTGCAAAGGTCATCATCATCATTTTGGAACATCCAATTTTTTTTTTTTTTTTTGTATGCAACGTTCATCATGTTTATTTTGGAACATCCACATTTTTTTAATTATGCCTCATCCACAATGATCACTTTGAAACGTCATTTTTTTTTTTATTATGCAACATCCACTGTGATCATTTTGGTACATCATTTTTTTAATTATGCCTCATCCACAATGATCACTTTGGAACGTTAATTTTTTTTTTTTTTATTATGCATCATCCACTGTGATCATTTTGTAACATCATTTTTTTTCAATTATGCCTCATCCACAATGATCACTTTGAAACGTCATTTTTTTTTTTATTATGCAACATCAACTGTGATCATTTTGGTACATCATTTTTTTAATTACGCCTCATCCACAATGATCACTTTGAAACGTCAATTATTTTTTATTTTTTTATTATGCATCATCCACTGTGATCATTTTGGTACATCATTTTTTTTAATTATGCCTCATCCACAATGATCACTTTGGAACGTTAATTTTTTTTTTTTTATTATGCATCATCCACTGTGATCATTTTTGAACATCATTTTTTTTTCAATTATGCCTCATCCACTATGATCACTTTGGAACGTCAATTTTTTTTTTTATTATGCAACATCCACTGTGATATTTTGGTACATCATTTTTTTTAATTATGCCTCATCCACAATGATCACTTTGGAACGTCAATTATTATTATTTTTTTTATTATGCAACATCCACTGTGATCATTTTGGTACATCATTTTTTTAATTACGCCTCATCCACAATGATCACTTTGGAACGTCAATTATTTTTTATTTTTTTATTATGCATCATCCACTGTGATCATTTTGGAACATCATTTTTTTTAATTATGCCTCATCCACAATGATCACTTTGGAACGTCAATTTTTTTTTTTTTTTGTGTTATGCAACATCCACTGTGATCATTTTGGTACCTACATAATTTTTTTTAATTATGCCCATCCACAATGATCACTTTGGAACGTCAATTATTTTTTTTTTATTATGCAACATCCACTGTGATCATTTTGGTACATCATTTTTTTTAATTATGCCTCATCCACAATGATCACTTTGGAACGTCAATTATTTTTTTTTATTATGCATCATCCACTGTGATCATTTTGGAACATAATTTTTTTTAATTATGCGTCATCCACAATGACCACTTTGGAACGCCATTTTTTTTTTTTATTATGCATCATCCACTGTGATCATTTTGGAACATCATTTTTTTTTAATTATGCCTCATCCACAATGATCACTTTGAAACGACAATTATTTTTTTTTATTATGCACCATCCACTGTGATCATTTTGGTACATAATTTTTTTTAATTATGCCTCATCCACAATGATCACTTTGGAACGTCAATTATTTTTTTTTTATTATGCATCATCCACTGTGATCATTTTGGAACATCATTTTTTTTAATTATGCCTCATCCACAATGATCACTTTGGAACGTCAATTATTATTATTTTTTTTGTATTATGCAACATCCACTGTGATCATTTTGGTACATCAATTTTTTAATTACGCCTCATCCACAATGATCACTTTGGAACGTCAATTTTTTTTTTATTATGCATCATCCACTGTGATCATTTTGGAACATCATTTTTTTTTAAATTATGCCTCATCCACATGATCATTTTGGAACGTCAATTTTTTTTTATTATGCAACATCCACTGTGATCATTTTGGAAAATCAATTTTTTTTTGTAGCACAAATTTTTGGTGGAATCGTTATTTTACGGTCATCATCGCCCTTGCCATCATTTTGAATTCTTCTCTCACTTCCTTTTCGTTTTCGAATGTTTCTTCCAAATTGATATCCTCTTTAATTGTTTCTATTACTTCGAAATCCTCTTTGATGGCATTTTTACTTCAATATACCTTTGAATTGTTTTTTCTATTTTCTTCAATTACTTCTCTTACTTCAATATCGACTCTACAAAATTATGGGTTTTAATACAAATCTTAAATCGCTCGTATCTTCTAAACGGGAACAGTTACGCCTAGCAAACTTTTACAAAATATTGGTACATATTTTTGGTGGAATAGTTTTTTTAATACCATCATTGCCCTTGACATCCGTTTTGAATGCTTCTCTTACTTCGTCTTCCACTTTAAATGCTTCTTTCACCTCGATATCCTCTATTTTTGCTTCTTACACTTTGATATCCTTTTTAATTGCTTTTTCTACTTATATGTTTTCATCAATTGCTTCTGTTACTTCAATTCCCACTCTACAAAATTATGGGTTTTAATACAAATCTTAAATCGCTCGTATCTTCTAAACGGGAAGAGTTACGCCTAGCAAACTTTTACAAAATATTGGTACAAATTTTTGGTGGAATAGTTTTTTTAATACCATCATTGCCCTTGACATCCGTTTTGAATGCTTCTCTTACTTCGTCTTCCACTTTAAATGCTTCTTTCACCTCGATATCCTCTATTTTTGCTTCTTACACTTTGATATCCTTTTTAATTGCTTTTTCTACTTATATGTTTTCTTCAATTGCTTCTGTTACTTCAATTCCCACTCTACAAAATTATGGGTTTTAATACAAATCTTAAATCGCTCGTATCTTCTAAACGGGAAGAGTTACGCCTAGCAAACTTTTACAAAATATTGGTACAAATTTTTGGTGGAATAGTTTTTTTAATACAATCATTGCCCTTGACATCCGTTTTGAATGCTTCTCTTACTTGGTCTTCCACTTTAAATGCTTCTTTCACCTCGATATCCTCTATTTTTGCTTCTTCCACTTTGATATCCTATTTAATTGCTTTATCTACTTATATATTTTCTTCAATTGCTTCTTTTACTTCAATTCCCACTCTACAAAATTATGGGTTTTAATAAAATCTTAAATCGCTCGTATCTTCTAAACGGGAACAGTTACGCCTAGCAAACTTTTACAAAATATTGGTATAAGTTTTTGGTGAAACCGTTTTTTATTTTTATCATTGTCCTCGACGTCTTTTACTCAATTTCAATTTCCTCTTTAATTGTTTCTGCTACTTCGATATCCTATTTGATTGCTTCTTTCACTTCAATATCCTCTTTGATTGCTTCTTCCACTTCAATATCATTTTTGATTGCTGCTTCCACTTGGATATCCTCTTTAATTTGATTGCTTTTTCCATTTCGATCGTCTTTGATTGCTTCTTACACATGGATATCCTCTTCGATAACTTTAAACAGCTCGATATCCTCTTTGATTGCTTCTTCCACTTTGATATCCTCTTTTATTGCTTCTACCTATTCGATATCATCTTCGATTTCCTTTTGATTGCTTCTTGCACTGCAATATTCTCTTTGATTGCGTCTTCATCTTCGATATCGTTTTTGATAGCATTTTCACTTCGATATCCTCTGTGGTGGCTTCTTCCACTTCGATACCCTCTTTGATTGCTTCGTCCTCTTCGATATCCTCTTTGATTGCTTCTTCCACTTCGATATCCTCTTTGATTGCTTCTTCCACTTCGATATCGTCTTTGACTGTTTCTTCCACTTCGATATCGTCTTCGATTGCTTTTTTCACTTCGTCATCCTCTTAGAACGCTTCTACCACCTCGGTATCCTCTTTCAGTGCTTACTCAACTTTAATTTCCTCTTTGATTGTTTCTGCTACTTCGATATCCTATTTGATTGCTTCTTTCCCTTCAATATCCTCTTTGATTGCTTCTTTCACTTCGATATCGTTTTTGACTGTTTCTTCCAGTTCGATATCGTCTTTGATTGCTTTTTTTACTTCGTCATCCTCTTAGAATGCTCTTACCACCTCGGTATCCTCTTTGATTGCTTACTCAACTTTAATTTCCTCTTTGATTGTTTCTGCTACTTCGATATTCTATTTGATTGCTTCTTTCACTTCAATATCCTCTTTGATTGCTTCTTCCACTTCGATATCGTTTTTGACTGTTTCTTCCACTTCGATATCGTCTTCGATTGCTTTTTTCACTTCGTCATCCTCTTAGAACGCTTCTACCACCTCGGTATCCTCTTTCAGTGCTTACTCAACTTTAATTTCCTCTTTGATTGTTTCTGCTACTTCGATATCCTATTTGATTGCTTCTTTCCCTTCAATATCCTCTTTGATTGCTTCTTTCACTTCGATATCGTTTTTGACTGTTTCTTCCAGTTCGATATCGTCTTTGATTGCTTTTTTTACTTCGTCATCCTCTTAGAATGCTCTTACCACCTCGGTATCCTCTTTGATTGCTTACTCAACTTTAATTTCCTCATTAATTGTTTCTGCTGCTTCGATATCCTATTTGATTGCTTCTTTCACTTCAATATCCTCTTTGATTGCTGCTTCCACTTGGAAATCCTCTTTGATTTGATTGCTTCTTCCATTTCGATATCGTCTTTACTGCTTCTTACACATGGATATCCTCTTTGATGGCTTTTAACAGCTCGATATCCTCTTTAATTACTTCTTCGACTAAAAGAAAAACACGCGAGCTGCGAGCAGCTCGCGCACAACGCAACCTCTAGTTATATTATATAAAGCTCGATTACCACTGACTGACTGACTGACTGATTGACTCATTGACATGTTTGTTCTCCCAGATGCCACCTCGTAGGGTGAAAATGTTTGGTGGGATCGTATAGAGGGAGTTCCGATGAGTTGGGAATAAATCCTAAAGTACCCCTTTTGTCCCCCATTCGCTCACATCGACCTCGTATCTCGGAAAGTATAGGTCTTAGAGAGTTGGTGCAAAAACTAATGTTGCAGAGGACATTTTTTTATATCCGGTTCCATGAAAAAAAAATTGTCTTTCATACAAAAAAAAAATTGTCCCATACAAAATATTTCTGTATGAATACCGTAAACCGTATATTTCGTTTGCCGTAATTTTCATACTGTTTTTGTAGGGAGCCCATGGCTTGTGTGTACTACAAAATTACTGTAAATTTGCTTGATTCTATATAATGGTGGTGGAGGGGCATGAGACAACTTTCATAGTTTTTGCAAAGGTCATCATCATCATTTTGGAACATCCAATTTTTTTTTTTTTTTAGTATGCAACGTTCATCATGTTTATTTTGGAACATCCACATTTTTTTAATTATGCATCATCCACAATGATCACTTTGGAACGTCAATTATTTTTTTTTTATTATGCAACAGCCACTGTGATCATTTTGGTACATAATTTTTTTTAATTATGCCTCATCCACAATGATCACTTTGGAACGTCAATTATTTTTTTTTATTATGCATCATCCACTGTGATCATTTTGGAACATCATTTTTTTTCAATTATGCCTCATCCACTATGATCACTTTTGGAACGTCAATTTTTTTTTTTATTATGCAAAATATTTTGTGATCATTTTGGAAAATCAATTTTTTTTAAATTATGCCTCATCCACAATGATCACTTTTGGAACGTCATTTTTTTTTTTTTTTATTCTGCAAAATCCTTTGTGATCATTTTGGAACACCAATTTTTTTTTAATTATGCCTTATCCACAATGATCACTTTTAGAAAAGTAATTTTTTTTTTTTTTAATATGTAAATTCCTTTGTGATCATTTTAGAAAATCAATTTTTTTTAATTATGCCTCATCCACAATGATCACTTTTGGAACGTCAATTTTTTTTTTTTATTATGCAAAATCCTTTGTGATCATTTTGGAAAATCAATTTTTTTTAATTATGCCTCATCCACAATGATCACTTTTGGAACGTCAATTTTTTTTTTTACTATGCAAAATCCTTTGTGATCATTTTGGAACATCATTTTGTTTTAAATTATGCCTCATCCACAATGATCACTTTTGGAACGTAATTTTTTTTTATTATGTAAAATCCTTTGTGATCATTTTGGAAAATAATTTTTTTTAAATTATGCCTCATCCACAATGATCATTTTGGAACGTCAATTTCTTTTTTTTTATTATGCAACATCCACTGTGATAATTTAGGAACATCAATTTTTTTTAATTATGCCTCATCCACAATGATCACTTTTGGAACGTCAATTTTTTTTTTATTATGCAACATCCACTGTGATCATTTTGGAACATCAATTTTTTTTTATTTATGCCTCATCCACTATGATCATTTTGGAACGTCAATTTTTTTTTATTATGCGACATCCACTATTCGAATATTCTCTTTGATTGCTTGTTACACTTCGTCATCCTCTTTTATTGTTTCTTCCGCCTCCACATCTTCTATTTTTGCATGTTCCACTTCGTTATCCTTTTAAAATGCTTCTTCTACTTCATATCCTCTTTAATTGCTTCAGTTACTTCATTATGCGCTCTACAAAATTGTGGTGTTTCATACAAAACTTCAATCGCTCATATCTTCTAAACGGGAAGAGATAGCCCTAGCAAACTTGTACAAAATATTGGTATAAACTTTTGGTGGAACTGTTTTTTTATTGTCATCCTTGACATCCTTTTTGAATGCTTCTCTCACTTCGTCATCTTCTTTGAATGTTTTTTCCACTTCGACATCATCTTTGACTGCTTCTTTAACTTCGATATCCTCTTTGATTGCTTCTCCCACTTCGATATCGTCTTTGACTGCTTCTTCCATTTCGATATCGTCTTTGATTGCTTTTTCACTTCGTCATCTTCTTTGAATGCTTCTACCACCTTGGTATCCTCTTTGATTGCTTACTCAACTTCAATTTCCGCTTTGATTGTTTCTGCCACTTCGATATCCTATTTGATTGCTTCTTCCACTTCAACATTCTCTTTGATAGTTTCTTCCACTTCGATATCCAATCAACAAATTTATGATTTTTCTTACAAAACTTTAATCGCTCGTATCTTCTAAACGGGAAGAGATAGCACTAGCAAACTTTGACAAAATATTAGTACAAATTTTTGATCATTATCATTTTACAACATACATTTATATTATGCAACGTCAATCCTGATCATTTTGGAACGTCCAGATTTTTTTTATGCAACGTTCATCATGATCTATTTTGCAACGTTCAATTTTTTTTATACAACTATTATCATGATCATTTTGGAACATCCAATTTTTTTCTCTTTGATTGCTTGTTCCACTTCGATATCCTCTTTGATTGCTTCTTCCACATTGATATCCTATTTGATTGCTTCTTTAACTTTGATATCCTCTACGATTGCTTGTTCCACTTCGATATCCTCTTTTATTCCTTCTTCATCTTCAATATCCATTGGATTGCTTCTTCATCTTTGATATCCTCTTTGATGGCATTTTCACTTCGGTATCCTCTGTAAGGGCTCCTTCCTCTTTGATTTCCGTTTGATTGCTTCTTGCACTGCAATATTTTCTTTGATTGCGTCTTCATATTCGATATCGTTTTTGATTGCATTTTTACTTCGATATCCTGTGATGGCTTCTTCCACTTTGATATCCTCTTTGATTGCTTCTTCCACTTCGATATCCGCTTTGATTGCTTGTTCCATTTTGATGTCGTCTTTGACTATTTCTTTCACTTCGATATCGTCTTTGATTGCTTTTTTCACTTCGTCATCCTCTTTGAATACTTCTACCAACTCGGTATCCTCTTTGATTCCTTAGTCAACTTCAATTTCCTCTTTGATTGTTTTTGCTACTTCGATATCCTATTTGATTGCTTCTCCCACTTCAATATCCTCTTTGTTTACTCCTTCCACTTCGATATCATCTTCGATTTCCTTTTGATTGCTTCTTGCACTGCATTATTCTCTTTGATTGCGTCTTCATCTTCGATATCGTCTTTGATAGCATTTTCACTTCGATATCCTCTGTCATGGCTTCTTCCACTTCGATACCCTCTTTGATTGCTTCTTCCACTTCGATATCCTCTTTGATTGTTTCTTCCGCCTCGACATCTTCTATTTTTGCATGTTCCACTTCGTTATCCCTTTAAAATGCTTCTTCTACTTTCATATCCTCTTTAATTGCTTCAGTTACTTCATTATGCTCTCTACAAAATAGTGGTCTTTCATACAAAACTTCAATCGCTCGTATCTTCTAAACGGGAAGAGATAGCCCTAGCAAACTTGTAAAAAATATTGGTATAAATTTTTGGTGCAACTGTTTTTTTATTGTCATCCTTGACATCCTTTTTGAATGCTTCTCTCACTTCGTCATCTTCTTTGAATGTTTTTTCCACTTCGACATCATCTTTGACTGCTTCTTTAACTTCGATATCCTCTTTGATTGCTTCTCCCACTTCGATATCGTCTTTGACTGCTTCTTCCATTTCGATATCGTCTTTGATTGCTTTTTCACTTCGTCATCTTCTTTGAATGCTTCTACCACCTTGGTATCCTCTTTGATTGCTTACTCAACTTCAATTTCCGCTTTGATTGTTTCTTCCACTTCGATATCCAATCAACAAATTTATGATTTTTCTTACAAAACTTTAATCGCTCGTATCTTCTAAACGGGAAGAGATAGCACTAGCAAACTTTGACAAAATATTAGTACAAATTTTTGATCATTATCATTTTGCAACATACATTTATATTATGCAACGTCAATCATGATCATTTTGGAACGTCCAGATTTTTTTTTTATGCAACGTTCACCATGATCTTTTTTGCAACGTTCAATTTTTTTTTATACAACTATTATCATGATCATTTTGGAACATCCAATTTTTTTCTCTTTGATTGCTTGTTCCACTTCGATATCCTCTTTGATTGCTTCTTCCACATTGGTATCCTCTTTGATTGCTTCTTTAACTTTGATATCCTCTACGATTGCTTCTTCCACTTCGATATCGTCTTTGATTGCTTTTTTTACTTCGTCATCCTCTTAGAATGCTTCTACCACCTTGGTATCCTCTTTGATTTCTTCCTCAACTTTAATTTCCTCTTTGATTGTTTCTGCTACTTCGATATCCTATTTGATTGCTTCTTTCACTTCAATATCCTCTTTGATTGCTTCTTCCACTTCGATATCATCTTTGATTGCTGCTTCCACTTGGAAATCCTCTTTGATTTGATTGCTTCTTCCATTTCGATATCGTCTTTGACTGCTTCTTACACATGGATATCCTCTTTGATGGCTTTTAACAGCTCGATATCCTCTTTAATTACTTCTTCGACTAAAAGAAAAACACGCGAGCTGCGAGCAGCTCGCGCACAACGCAACCTCTAGTTATATTATATAAAGCTCGATTACCACTGACTGACTCACTGACTCATTGACATCATTGTTCTCCCAGATGCCACCTCGTAGGGGGGAAGTGTTTGGTGGGATCGTATAGAGGGAGTTCCGGTGAGTTGGGAATAAATCCTAAAGTACCCCTTTTGTCCCCCATTCGCTCCCATCGACCTCGTATCTCGAAAAGTATAGGTCTTACAGCGTTGGTGCAAAAACTAATGTTGCTGAGGACATTTTTTTATATCCGGATCCATGAAAAAAAAATTGTCTTTCATACAAAAAAAAAATTGTCCCATACAAAATATTTCTGTATGAATACCGTAAACCGTATATTTCGTTTGCCGTAATTTTCATACTGTTTTTGTAGGGAGCCCGCGGCTTGTGTGTACTATAAAATTACTGTAAATTTGCTTGATTCTATATAATGGTGGTGGAGGGACATGAGATAACTTTCATAGTTTTTGCAAAGGTCATCATCATCACTTTGGAACATCCAATTTTTTTTTTTTTTTTAGTATGCAACGTTCATCATGTTTATTTTGGAACATCCACATTTTTTTAATTATGCCTCATCCACAATGATCACTTTGAAACGTCATTTTTTTTTTATTATGCAACATCCACTGTGATCATTTTGGTACATCATTTTTTTAATTATGCCTCATCCACAATGATCACTTTGGAACGTCAATTTTTTTTTTTTATTATGCATCATCCACTGTGATCATTTTGTAACATCATTTTTTTTCAATTATGCCTCATCCACAATGATCACTTTGAAACGTCATTTTTTTTTTTTTATTATGCAACATCCACTGTGATCATTTTGGTACATCATTTTTTTAATTATGCCTCATCCACAATGATCACTTTGGAACGTCAATTATTATTTTTTTTTATTATGCATCATCCACTGTGATCATTTTGTAACATCATTTTTTTTCAATTATGCCTCATCCACAATGATCACTTTGGAACGTCAATTATTATTTTTTTTATTATGCAACATCCACTGTGATCATTTTGGTACATCATTTTTTTAATTACGCCTCATCCACAATGATCACTTTGGAACGTCAATTATTTTTTATTATGCAACATCCACTGTGATCATTTTGGAACATCATTTTTTTTAATTATGCCTCATCCACAATGATCACTTTGGAACGTCAATTTTTTTTTTTATTATGCATCATCCACTGTGATCATATTGGAACATCATTTTTTTTTCAATTATGCCTCATCCACTATGATCACTTTGGAACGTCAATTTTTTTTTTATTATGCAACATCCACAGTGATATGTATTTTGGTACATCATTTTTTTTAATTATGCCTCATCCACAATGATCACTTTGGAACGTCAATTTTTTTTTTATTATGCAACATCCACAGTGATATGTATTTTGGTACATCATTTTTTTTAATTATGCCTCATCCACAATGATCACTTTGGAACGTCAATTTTTTTTTTATTATGCAACATCCACTGTGATCATTTTGGTACATCATTTTTTTAATTACGCCTCATCCACAATGATCACTTTGGAACGTCATTTTTTTTTAATTATGCGTCATCCACTGTGATCATTTTGGTACATCATTTTTTTTAATTATGCCTCATCCACAATGATCACTTTGGAACGTCAATTTTTTTTTATTATTCATCATCCACTGTGATCATTTTGGAACGTCAATTTTTTTTTTATTATGCAACATCCACTGTGATCATTTTGGTACATCATTTTTTTAATTATGCCTCATCCACAATGATCACTTTGGAACGTCATTTTTTTTAATTATGCATCATCCACTGTGATCATTTTGGTACATCATTTTTTTTAATTACGCCTCATCCACAATGATCACTTTGGAACGTCATTTTTTTTTAATTATGCATCATCCACTGTGATCATTTTGGTACATCATTTTTTTTAATTATGCCTCATCCACAATGATCACTTTGGAACGTCAATTTTTTTTTATTATGCATCATCCACTGTGATCATTTTGGAACATCATTTTTTATAAATTATGCCTCATCCACATGATCACTTTGGAACGTCAATTTTTTTTTTATTATGCAACATCCACTGTGATCATTTTGGTACATCATTTTTTTAATTACGCCTCATCCACAATGATCACTTTGGAACGTCATTTTTTTTTAATTATGCATCATCCACTGTGATCATTTTGGTACATCATTTTTTTTAATTATGCCTCATCCACAATGATCACTTTGGAACGTCAATTTTTTTTTATTATGCATCATCCACTGTGATCATTTTGGAACATCATTTTTTATAAATTATGCCTCATCCACATGATCATTTTGAAACGTCAATTTTTTTTTATTATGCAACATCCACTGTGATCATTTTGGAAAATCAATTTTTTTTTGTAGCACAAATTTTTGGTGGAATCGTTATTTTACGGTCATCATCGCCCTTGCCATCATTTTGAATTCTTCTCTCACTTCCTTTTCGTTTTCGAATGTTTCTTCCACATTGATATCCTCTTTAATTGTTTCTATAACTTCGAAATCCTCTTTGATGGCATTTTTACTTCAATATACTTTTGAATTGTTTTTTCTATTTTTCTATTTTCTTCAATTACTTCTCTTACTTCAATATCGACTCTACAAAATTATGGGTTTAAATACAAATCTTAAATCGCTCGTATCTTCTAAACGGGAAAAGTTACCCCCAGCAAACTTTTACAAAATATTGGTACTAATTTTTGGTGGAATAGTTTTTTGTAATACCATCATTGCCCTTAACATCCGTTTTGAATGCTTCTCTTACTTCGTCTTCCACTTTAAATGCTTCTTTCCCCTCGATATCCTCTATTTTTGCTTCTTCCACTTTGAGATCCTTTTTAATTGCTTTATCTACTTATATATTTTCTTCAATTGCTTCTTTTACTTCAATTAATAATATAATTAATAAATTGACAACCTCCGTGGTGCAGTGGGCGACTAGCCGGCTGAGACGCAGGAGGTAGCGGGTTCGATCCCTGCTGCGGAACAAATGTTTGCATGATCTACAGATATTTGTTCCGGGTCTGGTTGTTTCTCTATATATTATAAGTATGTATTTACAAAAAAAAATGTATATAAGTATTCTATCAGTTATCTGGTTCCCATAGTACAAGCTCTGCTTAATTTGGGCTAGATAGCGCTGTGTGAAATGTCCAGCAATATTTATTTATTATTTATTTATTAATTCCCACTCTACAAAATTATGGGTTTTAATACAAATCTTAAATCGCTCGTATCTTCTAAACGGGAACAGTTACGCCTAGCAAACTTTTACAAAATATTGGTTCAAATTTTTGGTCGAATAATTTTTTTATTACCATCATTGCTCTTGACATCCTTTTTGAATGCTCCTCTCACTTGGTCTTCCTCCTTGAATGCTTCTTTCACCTCGATATCCTCTATTTTTGCTTCTTCTACTTTGATATCCTTTTTAATGTCTTTTTCTACTTATATGTCTTCTTCAATTGCTTCTTTTACTTCAATTTTCACTCCACAGAATTATGGGTTTTCATACAAAACTTAAATCGCTCGTATCTTTTAAACGGGAAGAGATAGCTCAAGGAAACTTTTACAAAATATTAGTATAAGTTTTTGGTGAAACCGTTTTTTATTTTTATCCTTGTCCTCGACGTCTTTCACTCAATTTCAATTTCTTCTTTAACTGTTTCTGCTACTTTGATATCCTATTTGATTGCTTCTTTCACTTCAATATCCTCTTTGATTGCTTCTTCCACTTCGATATCATCTTTGATTGCTGCTTCCACTTGGATATCCTCTTTGATTTGATTGCTTCTTCCATTTCGATCGTCTTTGACTGCTTCTTACACATGGATATCCTCTTCGATAACTTTAAACAGGTCGATATCCTCTTTGATTGCTTCTTCCACTTTGATATCGTCTTTTATTGCTTCTACCAATTCGATATCATCTTCGATTTCCTTTTGATTGCTTCTTGCACTGCAATATTCTCTTTGATTGCGTCTTCATCTTCGATATCGTTTTTGATAGCATTTTCACTTCGATATCCTCTGTGATGGCTTCTTCCACTTCGATACCGTCTTTGATTGCTTCTTCCACTTCGATATCCTCTTTGATTGCTTCTTCCACTTCGATATCCTCTTTGATTGCTTCTTCCACTTCGATATCGTCTTTGACTGTTTCTTCCACTTCGATATCGTCTTTGATTGCTTTTTTCACTTCGTCATCCTCTTAGAACGCTTCTACCGCCTCGGTATCCTCTTCGATTGCTTACTCAACTTTAATTTCGTCTTTGATTGTTTCTGCTACTTCGATATCCTATTTGATTGCTTCTTTCACTTCAATATCCTCTTTGATTGCTTCTGCCACTTCGATATCGTTTTTGACTGTTTCTTCAACTTCGATATCGTCTTTGATTGCTTTTTTCACTTCGTCATCCTCTTAGAACGCTTCTACCACCTCGGTATCCTCTTTGATTGCTTACTCAACTTTAATTTCCTCTTTGATTGTTTCTGCTACTTCGATATCCTATTTGATTGCTTCTTTCACTTCAATATCCTGTTTGATTGCTTCTTCCACTTCGATATCGTTTTTGACTGTTTCTTCCACTTTGATATCGTCTTTGATTGCTTTTTTTACTTCGTCATCCTCTTAGAATGCTCTTACCACCTCGGTATCCTCTTTGATTGCTTACTCAACTTTAATTTCCTCATTGATTGTTTCTGCTGCTTCGATATCCTATTTGATTGCTTCTTCCATTTCGATATCGTCTTTGACTGCTTCTTACACATGGATATCCTGTTTGATGGCTTTTAACAGCTCGATATCCTCTTTAATTACTTCTTCGACTAAAAGAAAAACACGCGAGCTGCGAGCAGCTCGCGCACAACGCAACCTCTAGTTCCCATATAAATTTGGTCAAGATCCTATGATGGCATCTATGAGAAAATCTTCAAACTCTTTAATTTGCGTAACGCATCTGCACGACATAATGAGCGAATAATTCTATACATCGATGATTATCCGAAGTCGGAATATATGTTAAAAAGATACTTGTAGGTATATGTTACAGTATCCTACAAGTACAGGGCAAAACCTTGGAAATCGTTTATAGCTAACTACGCAACAGATTAATAGCTAACTACGATTGAATACGATTAATTTTAAACGGCATTGGCCCTCACGATTGTATTCAACGTTTCTGTATCAGTGAGAAAACATCCAACAGAATTATGCAGAAGGATGGGGAAACAAAATGCTAGCTTGTTTCTTTTTTGTCAAATTATGTGTTCGCTTGCTTCTCAAGTCCCAAGGATCTACAAGATCTTGGGCCCGTAAGGGGCCTAAAGAGCCAAAAATTCAAAGAAAAGTGTTCAAAATTATTTGCCTATATTTAGTGCTTGCTGCGGTTTTCTTACTTAAATGTGATATATCGCTCGTTAAAACAAGACTTGTTACGGCTACTAAACATGTTTAACTTTGACGTGTTTGTATGATATCATATTTAGTCGGTAAATACGTTTAGGGATCGTTACGCAAGTCTCCCTTAGAGGCTTATAGGTACTGACTAGTTTATTTATTTATTAGAATCAAAAGAAACAAATAGGCACTGTATTAAATTCGTGTCCTTTTTTATTTCATGATTAAGCAAAATCATCCGAGGTTTCGCAATTTTTAACGTAATGTGTGTTAAACCAGTTACATTATATTAAAAATGAGAAGAATTCACTTGTGTTTAACCCATACTATATGCTAGAGATACAATTACTTTTATATTTTCTTTTTATTTTTGTTTACTAGTAAATGTTAGTCACCCTACCCTCCTTCGAAACATAATACAAGTGACGCAAGCACAAGCGCCAATAGTTTAGTAGGTGACAAACTGTTTAGGTATGAACGAATAATGCAACTCTTGACATATCACTCTTAATACGGTGCACTCTTGACTCTCAAGGTCAGCATTCTATGCCTAATATACCAACAAAATAATATTTTATCGACATGACGTGATTGAGTAACAAACAAACAAACAAACATCCAAACTTTGGCATTTATAATGTTAGTGTTTAGTTTATGGTGGGTTCCTATATTCGTCAATAACTGACTACGACTCGTATCTCCTTGAAAGAGTGTCAAACTAGTTTCATACTTTCGGTTTAAAGAGTTTATTCTCATAAGAACAAATTACAGTTCACTTAAATTGAGCTTAAATATTATATAACAGTAAGTTTGCTTATTTAAATAAAAAGTTCACCAGAAGTAGGTACCAACACACTCAAACTATAACGACTTAAGGTAGGTTATTGAAATTAAATTCTGTTAGCACTGACCAAAAGAATTTATACCCTTCCAACTACTATATATTTTTTTTATAATTGAATTATTTTATATTTGCATCTTTAATACTTTTAATTAATAATTACTTTTGACACGTTTTCAAGGAGAAACGAGTCGTAGCGGGTTACCGAAGGATATAGGAACCCACCATTAGATGTGTTTTACCTAATGTTTTTGTGTATGCAACACGATGACTCTATCGCTCCACCTGAAGAACATCTTACTCCAGGGCACAATCTTCCGTAGCCTCTTTGGAAATCATTCTTTTGCACTAATAAATGCATAAATTAGTGTAAAATTAAGTTTTAAAGGCTAGGTAATGTCACGTTAGACTTATTTGCCCATTCTATAGGCGGATTATTCTATGTACTAAATTGGATTTTCCGCATAATGCATTTCGGTAGCGTTTGATGCGCAATCTTAATTATCAAACATGGTTACTTACTAATTGCTACGCCTTCTAATAATTATGATTGCAAAGTCAAGCCGTATGTAGGTGAAGTTATCGCCACATAATGAAATTCATATCAACCACTATCTATGCATAAAAATACGTTATCAAGGTTTTGTGTACTCGTAGTGTAGATAAGCAATATGTACTATTTCAGGTTCGCGTGTTTGAGTTATCTTGAGATAAATCTCTTTATATAAAACAAAGTCGGGTTTGTTCGAACACTTATAACTAGAGAACGATTGGACCGATATCGATTTGTTGGGTTTGTCTCCGCCGCAAATAGCAGAATAACTATTAAGAGGAAATCTGGGCTGCGTTTCACCCATACAGATGTAGTACCCTGTTTCCTCTCTGGATAGTGATACTAGAGCAAATATTTTTTTACCATACAATCTACAAGTACCACGGTCATGTCCCTACGTTTAGTTTTTCTCCATAAATTAATTATTATAAGAACTAGGAACCTTCTAATGTCACTGAAATTGCTAATTTTTACTAACCCTTTTCAGACATCCAGCAAACAAATTTGACGAATATAAAAAAACGAAACGTACAAACATAGCCAAAGCCCTTTTTATTACATATTTTAAAAAAAATCGGTCCAGTTTTGAAGGAGGAAACAGGGGACTACGAAACAGTGATTTCGTCTATTTTAAATAGATATAATCAGTCCGACCTGCAGTTGTCTATATCGCACGCACATAGGGCATATAAGGCACAGCGCGACAGCAATAGATTTGTTAAATACCTATTTTCCAAATGTCTTGCTTCCCGGATTTCCTCTTAAACTATCGGAAAAATACACGCAAAAAGAAATAATGAAGATAATTCATTTTCTCACACATACGCAGCAGGTGACGCACATTGACAGCCCGCGTCATATGCATGTCAAGGCGGGAAGTTCACCGGGTCAACTAGTTAGTAATATTTATGCTGACTAATAGAATAACTTTATCAACTGCGGGGTGTGTCTCACTTTATTAGTTTACTAGCTTCCGCCCGCGGCTTCGAACGCGTGTTCTGTCTATAAAAAGTAGCCTATGTGTTAATCCAGGTTATAAATCCACGTACATACCAAATTTCATCGAAATCGGTTAGCCGTTACGACGTGACTGAGTAACAAACAAATAAATAAACAAACATTCAAACTTTCGCATTTATAATACTAGTGTGATGTGAGTATTCTAGAGCACACTAGGTACATCAATCAAGGTTGTTTGTAAAGAGTTTTTGTCTGGTGGTGTTTCTTGAATACACATGTATTCTATTTTAAAAATATACTATATTCTTTTCTACTTCTCACATATGTATAAAGCATGTTAATCAAGTGGAAGCTCAGCTTTCCTACTGTACGACGCTTTGCTACCAGATCATTTCATTATTAGGAGCTGATAGAAGGGTAGAGATCATCATACCAGCCAGAGGACGTCCACTGCTGAACATGGGGCTCCTCATAGATTTCCAGAGCTACATATTGTGTGGCCTGCACACAACGTCTCCCCACAAACAAGGAGATACGTAGTATCCACTCGAGAAGCTTTCTGCCTCTACTGCTATCAGTTCTTCAAGCAATGTCCCACTTTCTGCCCCTTCAGCTTGCTAATCCTCTGGATTTTTTTATATTAGCTTTTACGGCTTCTGTATCACTACGGTCATTGAGGCCTATTGTGATCGCCATTTGTATATAAACCGCCCCTAGCTCATGGGGGCGTTCATAGTCACCACTAAGCCCTACAGCTGTTAGAAACTGAAGGATATTCGTAGGGGTGATAGCTGTTAGCTTCTCCAGGCTGAGGATGTGTTTGCCCAGATGAAGGCTACGTTTGCTCATAAGCGGACCTCACTCGCCTAACATGTGTAGAGGCGATTCTATCGCCTCATTACAGAATCTGCAGGTTTGTCTATCGCATTGCCCTAGCTGGAACATGTGCTTGTTAAGTTGACAGTTATCAGTTAGGGCTCTAACTATAATGAGAAAATTGTTTCTATTTAGCGCTAAGATTCGGTTTGTGTACCGTTTATTGTGATTCGGTCAAGCCTGAAGAGTTGATCCAAAGCTTGGACGATTCTTCGAAGCAGGAGTTCATAAGGGTTCTTTGTGCCAAGCTGTTTGGTATACCTCAGAACGGAACGTACTGATACCTCTGGGTTATATCAGTGACTTGTGATTAAATGACTGATTGAGTGAGAGGTTGATACTGACCCACATATCGTTGAGTGGCTGCGGGGATAGAGAGGCCGGTGCTGACGACACCGCCGAGTCCTCATCCGACGGAGCCTCCCGGCCCTCCTAGAATAAACAGTCAAATACAACCATACATTTAAGACGTTAGGGGCAATTCTGTTGGCATAAAATAAACTAAAAGGTAACTAAAATACCATTAAAACTATTGCCATGCTTTTTTAATTCATAGGAACAGAAAGTGACACCTTCCATTCTAGCTGTCAAACTTAAAAATAGTCTAGTTTGTGCCAAGATAACTCCCCCATTAATTAATTTACATAGTGCTCTAGGTTTTGACGCCGTGTAGAAAATCGCCATCGAGTCAAAAAAATTATCATTATTTTCTGACTTTTCCTCTAAAGCTAGTCAGTACGTGCATTAGTTTTTATATAATAAAACTATTAAATAAGTAAATTTAGCTATATTAATTTACAAAAAGAAACCCAGCTACGTAATACCAATGTCGATGGTAACCTATGTCACCTGAACTTAATAACAAATCGATTGACACCTCATTCATCAAAATCAGATGAGTAGTTTAGACGCTAAGGTGGAACATACATCCATAGACTATTAAACCCATAAGCATTTCTTTTGGCTTTCCGTAGTCACGTAAAAAACAACCTCCGTGGCACAGTGGGCGAACAGCCGGCTGAGACACAGGAGGTAGTGGGTTCGATTCCCGCCGCGGAACAAATGTTTGCATGATCTACAGATATTTGTCCCGGGTCTGGTTGTTTTTCTATATATTATAAGTACGTATTTACAAAAAAAAAGTATATAAGTATTCTATCAGTTATATGGTTCCCATAGTACAAGCTCTGCTTAGTTTGGGGCTAGATAGCGCTGTGTGAAATGTCCAGCAATATTTATTTACTTTATTAAAAAAAAAACTAAGAAACAAGGTTCATAGTTAGTTCATTTTATCCTTTTACAAAAAGGAAGCTCCAGTTTGGAGAGGGAGATTATCGAAAGAGAAAATCAGATTGTTCATACATAACAGCTTTTTCTAGCTCCTGATGCAAAAATAGGGAATTTATACATTTGACGCCTATTTCTGCCTATCAGGCTGTGTGTATGTGGCATCATAGTTTCCAAGCGGATGAACCGATACGGTTTTTTTAAATGATCGATAATATTGCTGGACATTTCACACAGTGCTATCTAGCCCCAAACTTAGCAGAGATTGTACTATGGGAACCAGTTAACTGATAGAATAAGTATATATTTTACTTATACTACTTTACTTATATATTATATATTATATTTTTTTACTTATATTTATAGTTACTTTTTTGTAAATACATACCTACTTATCTCTAATATATAAAAAATCTCGTAACACTGTGTTTGTGGTCGCACTCCTCCGAAACGGGTTGACCGATTTTAATGATTTATTTTTGTATATTTGGTAGGTATGAGAATAGGTCGAAAAGTATTAATCACCCTTCTACCCCCACCCCTCATTTTTTAATCGCTATTTTAGTATTTTGTATGAACAATATCCATATAATTAACCGTCGTTCATTGACGTGATGTCATTTACGTGATATGTCACGTCAGACGTGACAAGAGTGTTTTATATAGTTTTTATCCCGAAGTTCCCACCGGACCGGGAAATTTCAAGCGTGCGAAGCCGTGAGCGGGCCAGCTAGTAATATATAGAAAAACATCCAGACCCGGAACAAATATCTGTAGATCATGCAAACATTTGTTCCGCAGCGGGAATCCGCTACCTCCTGCGTCTCACCCGGCCATTCGCCAACTGCGCCACGTCGTCATAATAAATAGTATATAGAAAGCTAGCTTAACTGGGATGTTTCTTAGATATGTAGTGAAGATCAGCCCCCTTTATTTCCTAAGCCAAATTGTTGTTGCTTCGCTATCGCTAGTCAGGCCATCCCTTTCACACGTGAGGTACGTACTGTACATGTGAAAGGGATGGCGTGAGTAGCGATAGCGAAACGACAGCAATTTGGCTTAGGTAATACGGCCCCAGGTCACCCGGTCCGAAGACTGGCAGCACTTTTCTATTTTGGTGAAGGGATCTCAACTGCTAAATATTTTTTTTACTTTTTTCGGGTTTTCAGGTGCTGGGGCTTTTAAATTTATAAAAATTAACTGGTTTTGATGTTATTAACATCCTTTATTTATGGTGGAGTGGTAAATGTAAACGCCAGGCAGAGTGTAATAGCAATAGAGCCTCATTGCCAGTGTGTTTTACCAGGCGCTTTTGAAGAAAACTTTAAGTAACTAATTTCTAAAATGGTATCTGTAAAATGAGAATCATAATTATTGAATAAAACGGATATTTATCGCGTTTGTACCTTTTTTATTTGTTATCAAGTACTCCAGTCTAACCGTGACCACGACTGTTATAACACAGCTGAAACGTCGGGATAACAAATAAAAAAGGTACATACGCGATAAATACCCGTATTAATCAATTATTATGTACAGTGATCGTGAAAGTATAAAAAATACAAATGTTTGATTAGATTGATATCAAGTGCTGTTGATACTGTAATGAATGAATAAAAAAAATTCATAGTTAAAAAATACTGACCCTGTAAAAGGTTTCTTTACGATGTTGGATATCTGTTTTCAGGTCTTCACGATCACTCTTCTCTTTACCCTGAAACAATAAAAAACGAAAATTAAATTTTGACCTTTTTCTACCATTGGAGATGGAACAAGCATATGGCCCACCTGATGTTAAGTGGTAACCATCGCCTATAACAAAGTATTGCCTCGTAGGTCACGCACCTTAGAAACTTGCCCACTACCCTGCGTCCATCAAACTGAGGCATACAGGTGTACAGCCTCATGTAATTTCACCATACTCTTCAAACCGAAACACAGTTGCTTTACCTACTTTGAATTTGTGGTGGTTTCATTTGGAACGAATTTTCGGCTTGAATCAAGACCAATTGACACAAGGCACTTCATTGGATACTAATAAAATTTTTACTTTCTTATACGATCTTTACATTGTACTTAACTGGATAGTGCGTTCTCGTATCAAGAGGAAGGTTCCGGGTTCAAGTCCCGTCTAGGCTTGAAATTTTTGAGATGGTTTCAAAAATCTTGGAATGTTCCGTATGTGTTCGGATAACACTATAAAAATATAAATACTAATTCTACTTCAATCCGATCATAGACCCTAAACGAAGCCATAATATAAAATGAGAACCACTAGCATGTTGAATGAACGAGCAAAGCGACTAAGATCTTGCTAATTGAAAACAAATTATGAAGTACCTACTTCCCTAAGAGAATTATGTATATGTCAGAGATAAGTTACTCTCGCCTAATAACTGTAATCTGTTCTACCGTAACATCCGTACACTACCATGATTGATAATGATCATTGCATAATTGAAAGTAAAAGAGCTGTCATCATCACATCAGTACATAAAGGCATTGGAGGTTAACTGGCTTCTTATTACCCGACTGCCTACAGCGGTTATGTTTTGCTTGAAGCTTTGCTTTCTAAAGGCGCTTAGAAGTAACTATCATATATTCTGTACCATGGGTCACGACCTCGCAAGTCTAGTAATTATGACTAATCACTATCTAATATAGTTTATGCCAAACTATAGCATACAAAGTGGATGAGTGGTTAGGTCTGAAAGCGATACTGTAATAGGGTGTTTTATTTCAGGTTTTGCGGACAATGATCGTCTGGTTAATTTTATTTGGTTGGTAGTCGGCTAAGTAAACTGAAATAGGAGTAAACAAATGGTAAATTGGAAAGGTTATGTTAGCTGTAGGAAGTACTTAGGTTACGTGTTGGTAGCTCCTAACCTGCACGTACTACGTAAACACTATTTTATGTTTTCAATTTAATTATTATTTTTGTTTCTTACATTACTGTGTATGTCTTTGTTTAGTTATGACTGCAAATAAATGCATTTTATTTCTTTCTTTACGCTCTGTAATTCTTCATCCAATAATTTAATTTTAGAATAACCTACCACTCGCGTCGAGTCGTTCCCAGAGCGACTCTGCGAACAGTAGACCTCACGAGCAGAAATTAATTCAATTCTTAAGTTTTGTGACGAGAAGGTGGTCCCAGGTGCTCCTTTAATTCCTACCTAGTAGTTAAAAGACCGATTTCATTGGTAGAAATCTAAAAGTGAGCAATTTACTGCATTTTGAGGTGTTATTTTGTTCATCCTCATCAAATCTTTACCAAATTTTTACGAATCCAACATAAAAAAAGAACCATTGAAATTGGATCTCATAACAGATATCCAGTAGTCCCATTTTTGTCCCTTTTGGGGCAAACAATGACCCACTTAAGAGCATGAGTGATGAAAAATACATTTTGTCCGTACAGATAAACTTTACTAGGATGTTCATGCTAGCCTGTCTGTAAATCAAAAATAAGGCGATAGCACAAACCAGATTCACTTGCGCTGCTGTTTACAAATTACGCACGCGCTTCAAACTACAATTAATTAGATACATAGACAGGTCAATTAATATTCTTTTAACTATCCAACCGCTTTAATTTACTTTGACTAATGACTGTAAACCTTATGTAACAGTAACATATACGTTACATAAGCCAATTGTTTTGGAATGGTTTAGTTTAGTAGCTGTACTCATTAATCTTTGTAACTTATTACATACGTGATTCAAATCAATGAGTTTCTTTGATTTATTGAACGTTATATCATCCAATATTTATGTTTTATAAAATGGAGTAAATAACAAATGGTAAATGTTTTAAAAATGGTTTCTGACTGAAGCCCAGAAGTCAAAGCTCAAGATTTGTCAAGGGGCAATGGGCGTAACACCATGCTGCGCTCACTTGCATTGCAGATGTTGGGAACAGATCGGCTAGATTTAAGTGGGACTGAACGGGCCACGTTGACCGAATGTACTCCGAGAAATGGGTCCATATTGTAATACCATGGACGCCTGAAGACGGAAGGCGACATCGGGGTCGGCCGAGAAAGCGTTGGCGGGACGATTTCGACACCTTCCAAAGAGGATGGTGGGAGATATCGACTGATAGGGATGCTTGAAGGGACGCAATGGAGCGCAGCATTCTCGGCTTTAAATGTGTCGACCGAGTGCGTAACACCATGCTGCGCTCACTTGCATTGCAGATGTTGGGAACAGATCGGCTAGATTTAAGTGGGACTGAACGGGCCACGTTGACCGAATGTACTCCGAGAAATGGGTCCATATTGTAATACCATGGACGCCTGAAGACGGAAGGCGACATCGGGGTCGGCCGAGAAAGCGTTGGCGGGACGATTTCGACACCTTCCAAACAGGATGGTGGGAGATATCGACTGATAGGGATGCTTGAAGGGACGCAATGGAGCGCAGCATTCTCGGCTTTAAATGTGTCGACCGAGTGCGTAACACCATGCTGCGCTCACTTGCATTGCAGATGTTGGGAACAGATCGGCTAGATTTAAGTGGGACTGAACGGGCCACGTTGACCGAATGTACTCCGAGAAATGGGTCCATATTGTAATACCATGGACGCCTGAAGACGGAAGGCGACATCGGGGTCGGCCGAGAAAGCGTTGGCGGGACGATTTCGACACCTTCCAAAGAGGATGGTGGGAGATATCGACTGATAGGGATGCTTGAAGGGACGCAATGGAGCGCAGCATTCTCGGCTTTAAATGTGTCGACCGAGTGCGTAACACCATGCTGCGCTCACTTGCATTGCAGATGTTGGGAAGAGATCAGCTGGACTTAAGTGGGACTAAATGGCCCACGTTGGCCGAATGCACTCCGAGAAATGGGCCCATATTGTAATACCATGGACGCCTGAAGACGGAAGGCGACATCGGGGTCGGTCGAGAAAGCGTTGGCGGAACGATTTCGACACCTTCTAAAGAGGATGGTGGGAGATATCGACTGATATCGATTTGATTTACCAGAGAGTTTAAGCTCACACCATGATGCTGCATGTTTTGGTGACATAAGCATGATTGAAGTGGATGAAGAAGAGGTCTTTAAATTATTTAAGAAGTTGGACTTAAGCAAGACAGCGGGTCCCGACAACATCCCCCCTATTTTAATAGTAAAGTGTGCAAGAAGCCTAGTCCTACCCCTTTCTCTCCTGTACCGGCGATCTTTATCGGAAGGCATTGTGCCAAAAATCTGGAAATCGGCTTTTATCACTCCTGTTCACAAGAAGGGGCCCAAGAATAAAGTAGAAAATTATAGGCCCATATCTAAATTATGCTTATTTGCTAAAGTGTTTGAAAAAATAGTACACACCCAATTGTACTCCGCGCTCAAACAAGATATTGCACCGCAGCAGCACGGATTTTTAAAGAGTAGGTCTACTACGTCAAATCTTTTGTTGTGCACTGAGTTTGTATCCCGCTTCATGTCGGAACCCTCGCAGGTAGACATAATTTACACTGACTACAGCAAATGTTTTGATCGCATTGATCACTTAGTCTTATTAAAGAAGCTGCAACAGATGGGCATCAGAGGGAACCTTTTCAGGTGGTTCACGTCTTATGTCCAAAACAGATGTCAAACGGTCGTTCTTAGCGGGCATTCTTCTTTGCCAATGTACATCCCTTCAGGAGTTCCTCAAGGATCTTTATTGGGCCCCTTGCTTTTTACACTTTTTGTGAACGACATCTCCTCATGCTTCGTTTATTCAAAAATTCTTCTTTATGCAGACGATATGAAAATCCTACACAAAATTAACACTATTAATGATGCATATCATTTGCAGGACGACCTAATCCGTTTTCAAAATTACTGCATAAATAACATGTTAGATTTAAATATTTCCAAGTGCAATGTCTGCTCTTTTACACGTAAGCCCATTACTATCAAGTTCAACTATACCTTACACAACTTAACTCTTACAAGGGTAGCCACAGTTAGGGACCTTGGTGTTTTGTTTGACAGTAAACTTCTATTTGACGATCATATTGATAACATTGTGAACAAAGCATCTCGTGCGCTTGGTTTTGTTTTTAGAATGTCTTCTGAATTTTCAAGCATTAAGACCATCAAAATCCTGTATTGCGCGTATGTGCGTAGTCACTTGGAGTTTGCCTCTCAAGTCTGGAATCCCTGCTATGACGTGTATTCTACACGTTTAGAAGGAATACAAAAGAGATTTTTGCGCTACTTGCAGTTTCGTGCAAAAGTTTATCTTCCTGATTATGTAACTAGGTGTCGTAAATTTCACTTCCTTCCCCTGTATGAACGTAGAAAAATTTCCGATTTGTCGTATCTTTTGAGCATTGCAAATGGCAGGGTTGACTGCTCTGAGTTACTGGAGCTACTGGGATTACGCACTTATAGAGTCAGAATAAGGAGGCCACACATTTTGCACGTTCCTTTAGTTAAAACCAATTACAGGCAGAACGCATTTATTATTCGAGCGAGCGCCTCGCTTAACACTTTGGCAGATGCAGATATTGATCTATTCAATACTTCGACAAGCAAGTTAAAACGCTTGCTTGCGGATAAATTCTTTAATGACAATTATTCAACCTAAACTCTCTTGAATACTATTATTATAATTTCAAACGATTTTCGTCCACGGTAACTGTGTTTTTACCTAATCGTTTTTAAAATTAAATGTGGAAATTTGTAATTGGCCCTAAGCATACATGTTTGTTTTGCATGTATTTTAATATAATTAGTTTTTCTGTGTACCTAGCTGTAAGTTTCCTGGAAAAAATAAAAATAAAATAAAATAAAAATAGGGATGCTTCGAGGGACTTGGGGGAGACCTTTGCCCAACAGTGGGATGAGATAGGTTAGAGAACAAAAAATGGAGTAATTTTATATTCTGCAATCCATAATACAATAACCTTTATGAGAGCGTCGCTATCCACAGAATTACATAATTACAGGCGCTGACATATACGACAAGCTTGTAAGAATACAAGTTGTCAGCAGTTTTCTAACCAATCAACATTATAATACCAATTATCACATAAATCTATATTTTACCGAATGAAATCACAATTCTGATTTATGAACAAAACGGTTGACACTTGCAGAGATGGAGTAAAACAACTGGAATGACTGGATACGCAAATATGGCGTTAAGTATCTAATCTTGATGGCTTTCTCCAATATACAAAGGCTTTTCTGTGGTAATAGTCTTATGGGCATGTTCACTAACCAACAAAGTAGAGGGTATGTCTAGACGCGTTACAATCGTATGTGTGCTTAGTGTACGATACTCAGTAATGTTGAATACTATTAAAAAGTTTGCGGTGGGTAACAAATTATTGGATTATCCTCGAAATACCGCTACGTCCCCACCCCGCCCCAGTGCGTAGAGGCCTTTCAACTGGACAATTATTATACACATATATGCTTTAACACGGACAAATTGTTTTCAAAAAATATAACAAGATTTTGAAAATATAACCAAATTATTTGAATTCTAGTTTGAAAATATGGCAGCGGTAACTTTTACAACTATAACCTAATTTTGGAATCATTATCATCATCATCGTCAGCCCTTCTCATCCCACTGCTGGGCATAGGCCTCTCTTCGTTGTCGCCATTCGCCTCTGTTCTGCGCTGAATTTTGGAATACTTACCAAATACGTCTGCTAACTTATTTTACTCAAATTACTTAATTTACTAAACTAATATTTAATTTCCTGCTTTCGAAATATACTTAGTACCCACAATACCAATTCTTCATACAAAAGATTTCAACGCGCTTCTGTTATTTTCAAATTCTTTGTAATATTTTGTTATACATTTCCGGTTGTAATTTATTGTTTTAAGTTGCAAGATAATTCAAATTCCTCAAAAATTCTGTGTTTCTCAACAACTGCAAACTATGCCAGATGTCTTACATATTTGTAAACACATCACGCAAAATACAAGGTAAATCACTGTTCAAATTAGTACAATCTGAATTTTACAGTAATACGCTATAAACCCGGGTAATAATCATAAAATCAGGTCCTGGTTAGAGGCAACATATCGTCTGTGGTAGCAGCATCTAAAGTAATAATAGTGATTTACGTACAGTTCTTCGCTTGCATATATATTGTAGAGTTAGTAAAAATGCAAAAGCGTGATTCGAGACTCAAGCGTAAAGCACGTCACACACGATGAAGATGGTATAATATTTTTTGTTAATACTATCTGTTGCCCGCAACTTCATACGCCTTACACTCCTAAATGTACGTAACCTAAAAATAAAGCTAAACTCGCTCTTGCTACTTCACTTGACACCCCATTTTTATCTAATGGTAACTGATTTATGAGATAAAAGGTAGCCTATGTGGTAATCCAGGTTATAATCTACGTATATACCAAATTTCATCGAAATCAGTTCAGCCGTTACGACGTGATTGAGTAAGAAACCAACAAATAAATAAACAAACATCAAAACATTCACATTTATAATATTAGTGTGATGTTAATATAAATATAGCGGAGCGTGCCATGCTCGGCGTCACACTCTTAGATCGAGTTCCCAATTCCTAAATTCGCAAGCAGACTGAAGTACAAGACGTCAGCAAGCGAATATTGGGGCTCAAGGGGAGTTGGGCAGGATACTTGGCCAGACGTAGTGACGACAGGTGGACTAAGGCACTAACAGAGTGGAGGCCGAGAACTGGGCATCAAAATAGGAGACGTCTACGAGCGAGATGGGTCAATAAGTCCGAGGGTCGTACGTGGTTCAGACTAGCACAGGATCGGGAAGAATGGCAGAAACAAAGAGAGGCCCAGCAGTGGGTTGATACGGGCTGAGAATGATGATGATGATCATAAATATAGCTCGCCATATAAACCAATGTATGATTAAAATATATATTACCTTCACCGTGTGATGATGGTCCGTTGGATTGTATTTAAGTCTTTATTCAATGACATCAAGAGCTTTTTTAGTGATAAGGTCGCCCATTATGCTTACATTTATTTGTTCTTTTTATTTGTATAGCTTGTAAGGATAAAGAACATTCATTCATGAATTCTTTAAAACCATTTTAAATTTATTAATAAAGCACAAAAACGTGGTCATCCCTCCACAAAACAGAAAGATGACCTAATAAAGGTTGAAGAGGGTTGTTGGATCCAGGCCGTACAAAAACGTTCGCTCAGGAGATCTGTAGGTGAGCTCTATGTTCCTGCAGCGGACGTCTTATGGCCGACATAATGAAGCAAGCTACGCGTGAAATATCACGGCCACATCGTAAATAAAATTCACTTTTTTGTGTTATTAACAATTTGGCCGCAAAGTTGCGAATACAATATAAAAAACCGCCTTTGTTGCCGTATTGTGTTTGGACCAAAATTTTCCGGTCGCAACTTAAACAAATGATACTAACTGTAAAAGAACTTGGATGTGAAACAAAGGCACCATCAGTTCCATTAACAGAGCTACAACAACATTAGAAAAGGCTCTAACAAGCACTATACACTTTCGTTTATTTACGTACCTTTACTTGTAAACGAAAGCTTGTAGAAAGTGAATCGGAAGATCAGAACGATTGAACCACCATTGCTCTGAATTAGAATTGATTGATAAATCAATCGCGAGTGGCATAACAATCGAATTCAATTTCACGTATTGTTTTCCTTTTTTTTATGCTACATGGAGCTTATAAGCTTATGACCTACCTGATGTTTAGTTGTAACCATTGCCTATAACAGAAAACTGCCTCGTAGGTCACGCAACTTAGACATGTGCCCTACGTTGCACTGCCCTGGGTCCATCAACTTGAGGCATACAGTTGTGACGCCTCATGTGCCTGTAATTTCACCGGCAACCATACACTTCAAACCGAAACACAAAAATGCTGCTTGGCGGCAAAAATAGGTATGGTTGTAGTACTTCTCCAGGCGAGCCCTTTCACAAGGAACCTACTATTCTTAAAATGTTGCGTATGTTGCGTAAACTCTATTTGAGAAGCATTATTGATAGCTTGCGTCGACCCACTTCTGGGCATAGGACTGTTTTTATCATCTCAATTAACTATATTTATTTTCAGGATCGAGAGTGGATTTTAATTCATACCATAAAATGAACATACATAGGCCAATTTTAAAACACAAATTACAAATAGAACGGGCGGCCTAATCCATTAGAAGCGACTTATACCAGAAAGAGGGGACTTTAAATACTAAGTTCATGTTTAAGGTTTCAATATTCTGATTTTTCAGAAAATAAGGATGTTTATTGATAATCCATGGGGAGGTCTATGTTCAGTAGACGTCCATGGCTAGAATAATGATGATGAAGCTAAGTTTGGAAAATAAGAACCGAAGAAGTTTTAATTCATAATCATCTCACAAACTAAGGTAAATACCATTAGTTTATATGCCTTTTGGTTTCTCTACAATATTCTGTTTAACACCCATTAGGTAAGGTTGCCAACAACCGAACAAGATAGCCGCTACCTGACGCGAATAAATGCTTGTATTTGCCTGTCTTGTTCTACATGGCCATCTGCAAGTATCAAGACACGGATTTACCAGGATGTAATGAGGTTTGGGGCAGATCAAGTCAAGTTCGTGTTCTAAAATTGTGCTGTGGGCAACCTCAATATCTTATAGCAATATAAAATAATATTACACGCACATTTCGTAAGCTCCCTCAATCAGTAAGCTTACTTTATTACTGTAAAGGCGAAGCAGTTTTGGTGACGTCACCATAAATCGTTCACTCAAAACGTTTCACATTAGAGCTCAAATAAAACGTAAAATTATCCTTAAAAGTAAATCGTGTTTATTTTCGCAATGTTTTATACTGAACGTGGTGTGATCACTCATCATTATCAATATACAACATTATTAGGATTATAACAGTAATGTTTAAAAGTTTTGTGGTTCAAATCGAAGTAATGTCGCTACAAGCTTGAAACAAAACGCACAATAAGATGCTTTTCTAAAAGAAAAAAATTATTTAATTATTATATTTAATTATGACTGTTATATCGACAACCTCCGTGGTGCAGTGGGTAAATACCTGGCTGAAACGCAGGAGGTTGCTGGTTCGATTCCAGCCGCGGAACAAATGTTTGCATGATCTACTCATATTTGTTCCGGTTCTGGTTATTTCTCTACATATTATAAGCAGTATTTGCAAAAAAAAAAATCTATCAGTTATCAGGTTCCCATAGTACACACTTTGCTTAGTTTAGAGCTAGATGGCGCTGTGTGAAATGTCCAGCATTATTACAATTATTATAAATAAAATATATTAACTGCACCCTTATACAGTGCGCATAATCCCACTATAAACGCGAAAGTTTGTATGGATGTGGATGTTTGTTACTCTTTCACGTCGTACCGGCTGAACCGTATAACCGGCTAACTATGTAATTATTAGTAGATATATATATTTTTTAATTATTATTGTATGCCATCAACAGAGACGAGTGGAAAGAGGGAAGGGAGACCTTTGCCCTGCAGTGGGACACAACAGGCTTATAATAATAATATAATAATATTATTGTATAATGTGACATTTTAAATAAGTTATGATTTAAATGTATTCTAGACTATTTTATATATTATTGTTACTATGACTTCTGACATTTATCATAATTTTAACATTATTATTGTATCAATTATACTCAAATAGCGAAACCCTTTGACCTTTATAATTAGTTATGTGGGTATTTGATTTAATTTTATGGTTTTAATTTATGTGATAAAATATAATGTTTGTACGCTAAAATGGCGAAACCTAGTATAGTTCTATATTAAGCTCAACCATCTTTTGTACCTAGGTTTACAGACAATAAACGAATTATGAATTATGATTTCGATGAAATTTATTTACATACGTAGATTATGGATTAACACATAGGCTACTTTTTGTTGACAAACCACGCGTGCGAAGCCGCTGGCGAAAGATGAAATGATGAGTTGAACAATTAAATGTACCTATATTGTAATAAGCTGAAGAGAATTATCATTAAAAAAAATGTATCACTTAATTAAATTATATTCTGTTCTGTGTTACTCTTAAAAAAAATCTGTTCTATTCTTCATACCACAGACAACTTATTTTTTTTTTTATGAACCGCAATCTTTTAGCCTATTCCAACATTTCTTGATACTTTAACGCGCTTACATTTGCAAAAAATACAAACCCCATTAGATTCTGAATACATCCTACGAAGGAAAGCTCTTTGCCATCATCACAACTCGACTGGGAAATTGAATCTTACTTCGACCACACGGACAGCTGGACTCGGTCCAAACAAACTTTCACTATGCTTCTCGTAGTAATTAGAAGATAATGAAAGCTTTGTACTGTATGTGCTACCTACTAATATTTTTAAGTTGTCATGTTAGTTAATGGAAATGTGAAATGTTTCAATAACAATTTTTATAATTATTACTAGTTGACCCGCCCGCGGCATCGCACGCTTGAAATTTCCCGTTCCCGTGGGAACTTCAGGGTAAAAACTATATAAAACACTGTTGTCAAAGTGACGCGACACTTCATGTAAATGACTTCACGTCAATGAACGACGGTTAAATTATATGGATATTGTTCATACAAAAATAGTAAAATCGCGATTAATAAATGGGGGTGTGGGAGTAGGAGGGTGAAAAATACTTTACAACCTGTATACGTACCAAATATACAAAAATAACATTAAAATCGATAGACCCGTTTCGGAGGAGTGCGGCTACACCGTGACACGAGATTTTTGTAATTATTATTATTATAGTGAACACTGTACATATGGAATTTCCCTGACCGTCCAATGACCAGCCATCAAGAAGAATGATGTTATATCTATCAAGTCAAAATTACATCTAAACTTATAAATTCGAAAGTAACTCTGTTTGTTGCGTTTTCACGACTAAACAGTGGAGCAATTTTGATGAAAGCGAGTCAAAAAAAATTTTATAGGGTAGTTAGTAATATTAAAAAACATGTTTTTTAGTTTTATTTCATATAACTTTTATTATTTAAATTTAAGCTTTACAGTACTAATACAACAAACAAAACGGCTGTAACTGGTCGGATAGACAGAACCAATCGTTTTTTCCAATGCTCTGCATAAAAGCAATTTGTTTATTTTTATTTATCTCTAATAATATCTGAATATTATTCAATGTATTGGAATTGTGAATAAATGAATACTGAATACTTTAAAGATTCCTAGTTTGACTACGGAACTCTAAATTGGTCTATGGTCAGTTTAGAGATGCGAATATGATGTGTATCGATTTAATCGATGTTTAGATATCGTCGTGACCGTGTTATTTTTTGTCCCGGATCGATACGTACCTACGTATTTATGAAGGTGCGTCAATAATTTCCGATTTCTCTATTTTTTATCTGTATTGCATCTGTAATAAATCATTGTACCTATGATACTTACTTTTTAGTTTTTTAACGATTGGCCATTGGGAAAAGTAGTGTCACAGCTGGTGTAGGCTGAAAATACTTACGCGTATTAAATTTTTCTTTACCTTTTGATAAAGTATGTAATTTGAGCATGGCACAGAAGCCCTCCTAATATAATCTAATTAACTAAAATTTCGATCCAAAACGAGCCTTTATCAAATATTAATACGGCCGAAATAAAATGTTTGCAGAAAATAATAATAATCTGTATATAGGCGAACTTAATACTAGATAACATTCTCTTCCAGTTAACCTTTGTGTAATGCGGGTAAACAGTTATTATAGATAGTGCATATTTGGTAGAGGTAGAGGATACATTTAAATTACAAGCCATAGAAATAAACAAATAAATATAACTAATCCTAGACAAATACATGGTATTTTAATAAACCTACTTTCTAATACTTAACCATCAATAAACCCTAGTAATACAATTCATAAAGTAATAAATATCATTATAATATTATATAGGCTGTTTGGTAATATACTGACGATATTCAAGTGACGGTTTCTCAAAACATAAAGAAAGACTTCTCGCAAAAAAAAAATATTAACAAATTTAAAAAAATCGACTTAGGTCGAATTAATCATTCGATATAAAATTTTGTAATCGACATCCAAAACTACAGGCCGTAATCCACAAAAGCGTAGATTTGCTACTTATATCCTCTCTCTACGCGCTCTCTTCTTACAACTTCGCTGCGAATGCGCTGTAGAAAATAAGACATCGCCGCTTGACCGTTTCCACTAAAGCTGAGCGGAGAGATGTCGTAATATCGATATGCTATTAGTAATTTTCGCATGGTATTCTCATCTCTACAAATCTACGCTTTTGTGGATTACGGCTTTTATTTCTGGATGTCGATTGCAAGAGTAGGCATTATGTTTTACTTCGAATTAATTGCCTAAACTTAGTCGATTTTCTTTACAATTTGATAATATAACTTTTAGTTTTTTTTTACAGGAAGTCTTTTTTTATGTTTTGAGAAACCGTCACTTGAATATCGTCGGTATATTACCAAACACCCTGTATACTACATAGACTTAAAGATTGAAACCATATAGATATTTAACGTATAAAAGATACAACAGAGTATAACAGGATACCGCTCATTATGTAGGTTTCGTTCATGAGAGTGAGGTAATGCTTGTACACTTTGGATCTGAAAACCTCAACGGAGGAAACATGCCGTAACTTTTGTGGAATACTATGCCATAGTCTGATAGCAGTGATGGTGAATGACTTGGTGTAGCAAATTGTATTGTGAAGTTGTAAAGATGACTGAAGTAACGAGAAATTATAATAACATAAAGAAGCGCGGCTTTTAAAAATAATTTGTCAAACGCGTCAGTAAGGCTGTAGGCTGCAGGTATCTAAATTATTATAAAATACAAAGTTAATTTTGCAGTTGGTTTTGGTCATCTCATAAGACCTAAAAATGTAACTTCGTTTTCCACTCATATTAAGCTTTCATAATGTTTCGTTACGTCTTTTTAATATATAAAAATCTCGTGTCACGTGTTTGTGGTCGCACTCCTCTGAAACGGGTAGACCGATTTAAATGATTTTTTTTTTTGTATATTTGGTAGTTATGAGAATAGGTCGTAAAGTATTTTTCACCTTCCTACCCCACTCCCCTGTTTTTTAATCGCGTTTTTAGTATTTTTGTATGAACAATATCTACCTATATATAATTTAACCGTCGTTCATTGATGAGAAGTCATTTATTTACATGAAGTGTCGCGTCACTTTGACAAGAGTGTTGTTCCCACGGGAACGGGAAATTTCAAGTGTGCGAAGCTGCGGGCGGGTCGGCTAGATTTTTATATAAATTATAGGCTTACGTTTGACCACGACCTCACCTGATGGTTAGCGGTGATGCAGTCTATGATGGTACACGCTTGCTTAGAAGAAACCTATTCACTCGCGAGTTGAAGACCCTAGGACGCATGTTGTATTTAAGGTTCAACGTAATATCAAAGTTCAACGTTCCATTCACGTGAAACGGCGAACCATTGATTGTCCTTGTGCAGCGAGTATATTGTACTAGAGCCATAATAGTGCGTACCTATGGGCTATTTGTCGAGGACTGGTTGCGGTGGCCCAGTTCCCAGCGCCGTCGATACGAGAGTTATGCGTGATTTACTGCCGGTCGGATTATAGCTGATCGATCGGCAGCCCTTTTGCAATATCCTAAGGGAATGGATACTGTTTTAATCCCTGGTGCAAAAAGAAGGGTGTTAATTTAGCCTTTGTCTGTCTGTCCCATCGTAGCTTACTAATTCCATGCGTCCCGCATTGGATGAAACATGACCCCAACCAGCCTAACTCCTTGAGTAACGAAAGAGAACTTTGGTATGGATGTCAAAATTGATCCAAGCTTCTGAATGATGGACCAATTTTAATTTTAATGTCATTATATATAAGTAGGTATATTGATAAAGTATATTATATACTCATAGTATCCCATTATATCCTAATTTCTGCCGCCAGGCAGCATTGCTGTGTTTCGGTTTAAAGAGCGTTGGTGAAATTAGTGGCACATGAGGCTTATACACCTGTCTGCTTCAAGTTGATGGACGCAGGGCAGTGCAACATAAGGCACATTCCTATGGAGCGTGACCTGCAATGCAATACTTTGTTATAGGCGATGGTTACCACGGTGGGCCATGTGCTTGTTTCATCGCAATGTCGTTCTAGATAGAGGCTTCGTTAGAATTTTTCTGTAATCTTTGCAAATATATTATATGTATAAGAGGTGGTAACGGTATTTTTTTTTTGACATTTTTCATCATAACTTCAAATGGATCAAAATAAAAAAAAAATGTTTTGAAATGTGTAAATCAAACTCTTTAATATGACACGTCACTTTACCCAGTAGCCCTATTTAAAAAATTGAACCCACACCCCAATCCTTAGGCCATCAAAACAAAAATAATTTTGAATTTTTTGAATTGCAATAGGGGAAGGTCTGTATTATTCATGACTAACTAATTATAATTTGACGACCTCCGTGGTGCAGTGGGCGAATAGCCGGCTGAGACGCAGGAGGTAGCGGGTTCGATTCCCGCCGCAGAACAAATGTTTGCATGATCTGCAGATATTTGTTCCGGGTCTGGCGTTTCTCTATATATTATAAGTATGTATTTACAAAAAAAAATGTATTTATGTATTCTATCAGTTATCTGGTTCCCATAGTACAAGCTCTGCTTAATTTGGGGCTAGATAGCGCAATGTGAAATGTCCAGCAATATTTATATTAAAAAAAAACTATCCAAAGGTTGTACGGAAGAGATCGCTTTGTTAAGCGATAAGACCACCCATTATGCTTACATTTATTTGTTTTATTTTTAATTTTTATATCTGTTGTGTTTAGCTTGTTATGTATGATAAAGAATTTTCATTCATTCATTCATTCAACTATTCTAAATTTAAAGTTGCTGAGATAACAGCTGCGAAAGATGGATGGACGGACAAAGTAGCACCATCAGGGTTCCGTTTTTACCATTTTTGTGCGGAACCTTAAAAAGATGTCACCCAATGGCTATGTCAAATATGTACATTCGGGCAAGCTAAGTATCGCTTTACCACTAGCTTATACTCGTACGAAATAACTTACTGTTAGTACCAAAGATAAACACGCGATAAACATAACTAACGATATCTACAACAGGATGTCGGTAGATTGTACATGGCAACATTACAGCTTATGTTAATTCTATTCGGATGTTGTATAGACGTGCGTAGAATTACTTAAGAATTATTACATTTTTTTGGAAAAAATCTATGTGTTTTTTACATGAAAATTATAATTATATTTATTGAAAATTCAGGAGACAATTGAATTGAAATATTTAGTAGGATTTCCCGTCACGATATCATCCGCCAAGCGTTTTGCAGCGTCAACATTCCAGCCGTTCTCCAACCGAATGGTCTGATACGTGACGATGGTAAGAGGCCTGACGGTATGACTCTTGTACCTTGGGAGAAGGGTAGGCCTTTCGTGAGTGACGCCACGTGCGTCGATACCCTTGCGTCATCTCATCTGTCTGGTACAACAGTTGGGGCCGGCGCGGCGGCAAATTCAGCCAAAGATCTCAAGCGGCGCAAATAAGGAAGTCTCGACAGAGCTTACGTATTTGAGCCATTTGGGGTCGAGACCCTGGGTCCACCGCGTTTCCTAAATACTTTCTGGGCGTCTGGTCGAAGCTACGTGTGATCCGAGAGCTGGCGCTTATCTGGGTCAACGCATAAGCATTGCAGTTCAGGGGGGCAATGCAGCCAGTGTCTTAGGGACACTTCCACCTGGTAGTGATCTAGAGCAGTTGAGCCATCTATAGACCGTTTGCGACGGTCTTTAGATGATTCAACTGTTTTTTCTATATTTTATTGTATATTCTTTCTATTATTCAAGGCATTTTGCCCATTTAGTATATTTCTTTTTATTGAATAGAATAGAATAATCATTTATTTGGTACACCTAAAATAACACATGAACCAATTATGAAGAACGGTAGGTACAATTGCATTAATTAAAACAGTGTCTGCGTACCAAAATGGCGTTCAGCTCAGCAGAATGTTTGATGGTTTGCACTCAACGCTGATTTTCAGGTTAAACCAGAAGCAAAAGTACTGCAGCAGCGAAGTAATAAAATTAAAGGAATTGATAATAAAAAGTATGTGCAGTTTTATTAAATGTAGAAATAAACTTTATAAATATAATGTACTTTAGTACAAAAACGATAAAATAATATTATAAACTAACTTACCCGCCCGCATAAATGACTTCACGTCAATGAACGACGGTTAAATTATAGATATTGTTCATACAAAAATACTAAAATAAAGATACAAAATGGAGGGTGGGAGGCGGGTGAAAAATAATTTACGACCATACCTACCCACCAAATATATTTTAAAAAAATCGGTCGACCCGTTTCAGAGGATTGTGACCACTAAAACCATGACACGAGATTTTTATATATGAGAAAAAACAGCTTGTCACATGACTATTTAGATGTGTGGGTTAGGTAGGTAAATAGTTACATTTAGTTATTGCTAAAAGGGTAGTATAAGTTTTATTGGGTAAGTCCACTCCATAAGTAATCCTGTCCCAGGCCTTATACTCATTCATTTTGGAAATAAATGATATTTATCATTAAACTTATTGACCGAGCATGATTATTGTAGGTACCAAGATAAATATTAATTAATTAACTTCGCTAAATGTTTCAATACACTAAAAACTTGCAGCAGTTGCGAATAAATCTTGCAACTTGTGCATTTTATGTAACAGCAGGCATAATAATTCACAAACTATCGCAATTCGGCACACATTTCTACCGAACTGTTGTACAGTCAGCAATAAAAGTGAATTATCAACCCAGATGTTATTAGCTGTCTATAGACAGCAATAGTGAGCAATAGCTCAACTGTTTATTTTGTATTTTATAATGAGTACGTACCTCTAAAAAACCTTCTTCAAGTATTAGGTATATTTCTATTAATAATTGATGTGTAACATCTTTTCTCTCGGTTTGTGGGGGTGATTTTGGCAAAAGGGTCGGAAATGTGTAACAGAAAACCGGAGAAGCGCGCGCTTTTTGATTTGACCAATGAGCGCGCGCGGTGGTTAAGGCTCGCAGTTGCAGTTTTGCAACATAGATTTAATGTAACTAAATCCACCAGAATTGTTCATACTTCATGATTTTTTTTCTAGCGCATCTTTTTTTAATGTAGGCTTGGATCAAAACTTGCTAATCAAATTAAAAAGTTAAGTTCAGCTTTTCTTAATATCCAGTTTAAATTACAATTAGTTGTTGATCTACGTTTGTCGCTGGCAGTACAAAGTATATATTCTGTGGTCTCACTATCGATCTCGATTCCCATAAATCGGGTTTATCGATAAAAGCCCCACTCTAGTCGTGAGGCGCCTACTGCAAATCGGCATCGGATCAAACAAAACGTGCTTCAGCCACGGTTTCTAAACTAAACTCGGAAAACATCTGGATCACGAAATAAATTCCAATGTTCTGCTTAGTTGTAATTAGTTTATTTTTGTTTATTACTATTATTAACTAATATATTCTTGACATACAAATATTATGCAATGTAATGAAATGGTAAATAAATGATATGAATACTGAATAAAATTTTTTAAACATTCGCGATCACTGTAGATAATTACTGTTTTAATCCCGCGGGTGTTGCATTGCAACTATTTGCAATACAGTCGAAACTTCGGGCTAACAAATAAGTTTTTTTGTTAAAAAATTACTTATTAAAAGACTTTTTTATAAAATACGTAATCAGAACCAAAATCAGGTTCAAATGATCCCAAACACTAGTAGCTCACTATAATCCATTCAGAAGTACTAAAGTAGTAGTAAAGTAAGTCTAGCATCCATCTCCATCATGAGACCACCTTCATGGTACCACATTATTGCATTGTTACCGAAGTTACATATGTATTCCAAATTTCAGCTCCATCAGTTGGGGGGAACTGGTCTAAAATTCAGATACAAGATTTGACCTAAACTTACTAATAATCATTGCAAGTTAAATAAAAGCTTCTAAAAAGGTACACACGCGATAAATACCCATACAAATCAGTAATTAAACAAAATTTTACGGAAGTTTTGTATAATAACTTTTCCGATAGGTACTTTATTATAATTCCTAATTCTTCTTTCTTAATTTTTTTGTTTGTAGGATAAGTAAAGTTATTTTGCTTCTTCTTCGTGTTTTTTATACGCGTCTTTAAATATTTTAATGGTATTAAAAAGCTGGTTTTTAGCGATCCTGAACCCTAACCCCACAGGAATAAAACTCACAATCTTATTAGGTTCGAAATTCGGAGATACGATTGTGTAGTAAAGAACACTAGCCAAAATATCCATGAGCTATTACGAAAACCTCCTTCCAACGTACGAATGCAATCTGTGCCATTGTTTTGAACCCTATCATTATTCTCAGTACAATTAAATTGGACACCACATCACTAAATGCTGATTGTGTTGTCAGTAAGGTGAGCATTCTGTATGTCGTGTCGTGGGAAAGTACGACCCTGCGACCCGTTGTTATAGTATCAAACGGTACTTTAGTCGTCTCTACAAGGGCAGAGCAAGGCGCTAGGCGTAGCAATTGATTATAGGTATCTAATTTTAGTCGGTGACTATAAGTCTCCTCATTTCTGATTTGATCTCGTAGAGAAACCCCAAGCTGATCCCTCTTCGTAGCACGCTGAGCGAACTCTAGTCTAATAATAATAGCTAATGAATAGTAAGTATTACTTAGTAGAGAAGGCATATGTAGGTATTAAACGAATTTCATTCGTTTTAAAATACAACATAGCTGGCTCCATCGCGGCTGAGCGGCGACTTCAATAGAAGAACTGGTTTCAGTTTACGACTGCTCATGCGCAGGGTTTTAAAACTGCAGTAGAGGTCTGTGGTACGATCGTGATAACATTGCGATGGTATTTTTGAACTTTTTGTTATATTCTGTTGGTTTTTTGCTACCTGACAATCAAATAAAATATTATGCTAACCTTTTAGGATCGAATAGTGAAGTGTAAAGCATTTCAAATATTGATATTACAAAATTCATAGATAGACTAGTGGTTCGCCCCGAACTGAGATCTTGCGAGTCTCCGATTAAAGCAAAAAAATATGATTTGTAACCTTTGACTATCAAAATAGTGCCACGAAATAAAAAACCGAATAACTGGACGGACAGTTTCATTCAAATTACAGGTAACGGGAGCTCATGTACTGTGGTTATACTTTTTTGGGGTACAAATTGCAGTTATTCTGGATTTCAGACTTTTGCCTATATTTGTGTTATTTAAGCTATACGCATACCAAATTACAGCACTGTGGGGTCACTGGTGTACCCTGTGAATTTTGTCAAAGTTCAGTTTTTATAATGGCTATTAACTCAAAAACTATAACGACTTTACTAAAAATAAAAACGGAGTCTAAATGTACTAATAAAGACCTCTCATTTGACGTCCCAATTGACCTAATAGTCTCATTTTGCAGTAGTAATTTTTAGTCGTGGTGCAGTGGGCGAATGGCCGGCTGAGACGCAGGAGGTAGCGGGTTCGATTCCCGTCGCGGAACAAATGTTTGCATGATCTACAGATATTTGTTCCGGGTCTGGTTGTTTCTCTATATGATATAAGTATGTGTTTACAAAAAAAAATGTACATAAGTTTTCTATCAGTTATCTGGTTCACATAGTAAGCTCTGCTTAGTTTGGGGCTAGATAGCGCTGTGTGAAATGACCAGCAATATTTATTATTTATTTATTTTAATGTTTTTACCTCTCTTGCACCCCACTCAACAACCCCCCCAATATTTTTAACTCATTTCGTCACACCAAAATTGTGCCATCACTATCTACTTATGTATCTAATTTCACGATGATCGGATCAACGCTTCGAAAGTTATCCTCGGACAAACAAACATACATAAAATGCCGATTTGCCCAAGTTGATTTAGAGATCTCGCTTCGCTCGATCAATAACTCTTTTCTCAATTGTTACACCAAATTACAATTACTTAACCTGGACAATTTGAAGACTAATCTGCAGTGGATCAGTAGGTAACCTTATCGCATAAAGCGATATTTTTCAGGCAATTTTTAGATAACTCCAAAATATTAGCCTGTTACCAAAGCAGTCTCAAATAAATGTTAACAAGTACTTAAGTATTGCAGCCTCTCCCATCATCGGCACTTGCATCTTCGTCGACCTGAATCGAATAACCGGATACGTAATAGGTCAACTTTTACTGCAGTATACAATAAACAAAATCATCTTGAGCAGAGAACTTCGTGACCAGCGAGACGGTCGTCTCGCGATGTTGACTAAAGTTGGGGTCATCTTTTGTAAAAAAATACTTCCTTCTATATAAAGGTTGCTTCCGAGTATAATATGCATGTTTACACAAAAGAAAAACAATTAAGAAAATACCAGGAAAATTCACGTTATACATCAGCTGTTTCTTGGATTTGGCTTTAGGACTTAACCTTAAAAAAAGATTATATTTTTCCGTACTTTTTGGACTTAACATAAACAAGATAAGCACTTTGAGTCTGTAACAGCTTGTATTCTAAGATTACCAAGTGCTACTTCAGTCCAATAAATAGGATTTCGTAAAGCCCTAAAACAAATATTGATTATGTAAGTCAGCACAAAAACCCCTTGCGGTTTAACTCGGGATACTGTATAATAATAATAAATATGGCTGGACATTTCACACAGCGCTCTCTAGCCCCAAATTAAGCAGAGCTTGTACTATGGGAACCAGATAACTGATAGAATACTTATATACTATTTAGTTTTTGGAAATACATACTTATAATATATAGAAAAACATCCAGACCCGGAACAAATATCTATCAGATCATACAAACATTTGTTCCGCGGTGGGAATCGAACCCGCTACCTCCTGCGTCTCAGTCGGCTATTCGCCAGCTGTACCACGGAGGTTGTCAATACTACTGTATGTACGGGACACTATATGTAGGTAAAGTCTACTTTTGGTATTATTGCAGTCAATCAACTTTCACCTGTCTTCCCTACAGATAAGCGCACAGATTCAATTGTACGTTCGATATGTTGCATCATTTTGTTGTGTTATGAATGCATTATGTTCGACTATTTAGCTTCCATTCAAAAAGGTAACACTGACGTTTGAGATTGTGTGAGAAAAACGCTTGGCTTCTGTCGATAGAACTCTTTGAAATAAAAGATTCTGCAATTGAGTTCGAGAGACTTGTGTCCATTGTATCACTTTAAGTCAGAGTACGACGGCCCTCAAGATAGAAATACTTAATAAAGGTTGGGAGCCCTTAGGTTCAGGCCGCACAAGAAACGCTCTGGAAATCTATGTGGGAGGTCTATGTGGACGTCCTATATATACAGTATTTTTTTCAAAACATAATGAAAAGTTGTATTCTTGTATTAGATTCTTAAGTTAATTCATTCCTATGTATTTTTATAAGTCCCTATTATAACCATTATATTGCTTCACGTGTTGGGTTACGCTGGAAGTGCTGGAAGCAACTGAATTTAAGTAAATAAACAAATAACTGAAAGAAATTCGTATATATTAATATACGAATATTATACGTATATATTAATATACTATGTGGCATAGTTATTGTTTATGATAAGGATGTCACCATACCAATGATGATATATCCTTGCTATTTCGGCCACGGTGACTGCATTCATCCTGGACAGGCATATTTAACTCTAGTTATATTTAACTAGTTAAAGAAGGCGGCAATACAATTTTCAATGAAGACCGCGCTGGTCCGCCCCTCGATGCGCCCTATTAACTAAATTAGGTCCTTAAACGTAAGAAAAGCTGTCACATCAAAAGCTCAAATCTAGAGACTGTTTCTTATGTACGAGTATTTTATAGTCATGTAAATAGTTGCAAAAGTATTATTTCTGTTAATTTGAGAATTTGGTGTACTCCAATAGCAATCCGAATGTAAAACTTCATTCAGTGTATAAATAAGCGACACGATACAAGTTGAGGTAGCGGAGGCAGGTGGGCACCCACGGGACGAGCTGGTGTGCCACATAGCGCCACTTTCCATACCATCGCCCGCGGCCAGGGTCAAAAGTCTACCGACAGAGCCTACTTCGGGTGATTTGTATGAGAACTGCACGATTTTTATAGTCATTCTGACGGTTGGATTTGTTGAATTGCTGTGTTGGACAAATGTTTTTATTTGGGGAAATTTATTGTTGTTTTCTGTGTGAGAGTTAGATGAATGGGGGAATTTATTGATTGATTGAAAATTCTTTATTGCACAAAAATTAATAAATCTGTACATAGGCGAACTTAATGCTAGCAAGCATTCTCTTCCAGTTAACCTTTGCGTAATGTAATTTATGAAATTAAGCTGTAGTTTTTTTTCTCGAAGAAGTTGATGCTCAATATCAAATTGTTTATCAAACGTCGATTTGAAAATATTAGCCAGGACAAGACAGGTAGAAGGTTATAATCAGTTATTTTTGTCATACCAAGAAAAAATATAACAATCACCCAATTAACCCCTTTGATAAAATCATCTTCAATTGATAGATATAAAGGACGAAGCTTTTTTATCAACTCTGGCAGTTGAGTCTATACTGAATCAAAAACAACCCATTTTGAAGCTTATCGTATGCAAACAAATTTGGCCTCGGTTTCAAAATTTCAAAGAACGCCCGAATGCCTGAATGTAGACAATGTAAGTTTCATAGTTACGTGCGTAGGTACAAAATTAAATATAGTCATCTTTTGTTGCTATGATAAGTGACAGAGCCTTGTCGTAGTAACACTGAATAAAAACCGTGAGATAAAATTTTAGTGTCTCCGCAGAAATCTCAGCTTCTGACCGCGGAGAAATCTTACAAGGTGGTAAGGTGTATAGACGATATCACCTGAGAATTCGCAGGCTTCCGGCGTCTGTGGCTTATTCATGTGCAAGTGAATCATGTATTATGGTCGTGGACATTATTCCATGTCGTGAAGTCATTTGCATTAACACCTTTGCTGTGAACGAAGATTGCGGTGATGTTAGGGTTCAATAAAAATCCTAAAAATAAAGACAAGATTAGGAAAGTAATGACTCATTAACTACTATATCTATGGAGACTATTCGTTGCTATCTCTCGTCTCCATCATTCCAACTTGATACCTACCTACCAAAGCTCATTAGACTCGTTTTGCACCCAACACACATACTGATCACATATTTGTACCTGCTTAATTTCCGCCATTATTACACTGTAGAATGCAAAAAAATAATAAATAAATATTGCTAAACATTTCACACAGCGCTAACTAGCACCAAACTACGCAGAACTTGTACAATGGGAACCAGATTACTGATAGAATACTAATAATTTTTTTTTTGTAAATACGTGCATACTTATAATATAATATAGAAAACATCCAGACTCGCAACAATTATCTGTAGATCATGTAGACATTTGTTCCGCATCGAGAATCGAACCCGCTACCACCTACGTTTCAGCCGGCTAATCGGCCACTGAAGATCGTCTAAAATAATAGATTAGAGTGTTGAGCATATTTCTCCATATTACCAACAAGAACTTGAAAGCTATTTCAACTCATCGTATACTGCCTGGATCAAAATTGGTTTACACCACATAGGTACTCGTATAATTTTATTCAAGGCGAGTTAAATAAATAACGTAGGTAGAACCTCAGAACACCCTTAGTAAGTTTTATTTTATTTCTATGAATGTAGCGATAACTTAGAGATGTTATCCTAACACAATATCCACGTACCAAACGGGTTTGAAAGCCATAGGCCATAGTTTACTCAATGAGCCTGACAAACCGGTTAAGATCTAACGTCCCGAGTCGTGACATGGATAAGGAGGAACCTTTGTTAAGAAACTGAAAACATTAGAGTGAAAAAATAACCCTATTATTGGGTGCTTAAGGTGAAAAATCTAGCAGCAGAAAATCAGGTGGTAACAAATGCCATAGGAATTTTTGTGAATGAATTCTAAAAGCTTCGAACCTTATTATCTTGTCCTTTTAAAATGTGAGATGAGACGGTTAGATGTTTTACAAATTACTTTGACCAAAATGATTAGTAATATTAGAGCTTACTGAGAACTGAACCAAATTATTTTTTTACAAAACGGTTGCCACCACGGTTGTCTGAATTGACTGGACAAAATATACTGAAATACTAAACACTAGCACAAGAGATCTCTCTCTTCATTGGTATTGAATAAATCTTCTGGCAAAGTTTGGAGACTTAGAGCTCCAACAACAACAATCTGTCAGTCAAAGGATAACAACGCAATTCTACATTCCAATGTTCGTTACTCTGCAGTAAGCTTTGGTTACCAAATCTATGTTCCATCTAAAAATACCCATCATAAATCTCGATCCAATTCACTCGACGACAGTCCCCTCAGGAAGAGAATTTTAGGTCATCTCTTTTAGGTCACATATTCCTCTGAACCACACTTAATATGAATCTTTCTTAACCCAATAGTCCACATAAACCAGTAAACTTGTAAAACCTGTCCGACTGTACATCGATTAAGGGTAAGTGCTTCCCAAACGGAAACACTCAATTCGAACGCGCGCGTAAAAACTGCAATGATCTACATCCGATAACAGCAAGTATCACTTGCTCTGTAAAGCATCTACTGTTAGTTTATTCTGTAATTATGTTCGTAGTGACTGTTGTTTATTCTGTGTGATAATGACGGATGCCAATAAAGGAAGGGAAAGTAATGTTTTCTGTATATACTCGTAATGTGATTTACAGTACAATTGCTTTTAAGTAGTGTCAGTGGGTTTTTCACGGTCACCTAAATCTAGGACAATCAGAAATCAGGACCAGGAATCAGGAATTGAATACTCGAGGGCATGAAACCAATATATTATATGCCGTTGAGCTTGCCTAACCTCCACGGATAATGTTTTTATCGTGAGCAAAGAATTCGTCAAACGATGAAAACATCACACTAATCACACTATCACATCACATGGTTGTTTGTTTATTTATTTGTTTGTTTGTTACTCAATCACATTGAAACGGCTGAACCGATTTCGATGAAATTTGGTATGTACGTAGATTATAGATTAACACATAGGCTACTTTTTATCCCATACATCAGTTTCCATGGGATAAAAATGGGATGTCAAAGTTTCTATGTGTATTTTTGCACCCCAGAACAACGCGAGCGAAGCCGCTAGCAACAGCTTGTATTATTTGACAGTTTTGATGTTTGTTTATTTGTTTGTTTGTTACTCAATCACGTCGTAATGGCTAAACCGATTTCGATGAAAGGTGCTTGATAGATTATGACCTCGATTCAAACTTAGCTTATGTTTGAATCCAATTTGTTAGCATACAACGCGTGCAAAGCCGCTGGCGGAAGCTAGTCATCCATAAAAAGTACCTCATAAAAGTTTTATGTTCCACCTAACACGCTAAGAGGATATAGTAAGATGTTGGAATGCTATCTCATTGCAATTCAAAGCAGACACAAAGCATCATACTCGTTCTGAGTTCAAAGTAGTTATAAAAACTACGAAATCTGATAAAATCTGTCTCTCTTCTCCTTAATCGGTGAGTACCGTTCGCGCCGACCGGTCTGCAGTTCCGATCCGGTTCCGGCGGGTTGCCTGCGTCCGTTTCAAGCCGCAGCGCACATTCCGCCAAAATAATTGAATTATGCACTGTTTGCAACGTTAACTTATCGGATAAGAAGCTTAAATAAAGTAAAAGAGGAAATGTTATGTTCTAAATCCAATTATTTTTGACATTTTTGTCTGGATACTTTCCCCGCTGATAAATATATTCTTCTCAAGACCACAATAAGTGACCCACGTTAGCACTAACCACTGACCTATACCATGGTGACCAAGGAAGAATTAATTAAAACAGCATGTAATAAATCCCGTACTCTTAATATTAAAGAAAGAATCAAAAAATGAAAGCCAACAGTACATTAAATACATCTTTAGTCTCCACTTCTTCTTCTTCTTCTGAGCGTGTCAAGAGTTCTACGTTTCTATTCATAGTATGTTGGACAGGTGTTTGGCCACAACAATGGCAGTCTCCACTTAGCAAGAAAACCACAATAATGGCGAATAGAACAAATGATTTCGCTTACGAAACAACAACACGCACTCTAAAAGCTTTTTTAAGCGTCGCAGCTTTCGATGCAGCGTGTATTATCTAAACATTTTTCGAAGGAAACGTACGTAGGTAGCCCGTCTCCGGTTGGTGATGGATTGGTTACGTGGAAGCACCTTAATGTCACTGGACTTTTAAACTGCTGCGGTTTTCGGAAACTGTGTTACCATGTCGCCCACTTATACCAGCACAAAATCTATAGGTTTCTGATGGGTGCGGTATTGTAAATTGAGAAAGTGAAATTAACTTATATTAACTCACGCCACCAGTCACAATACTTCGCTATTGTTATCACGTTTATGACTGCTTTACGGCTATTTAAGAGATTTTGCCTTATGCTCTGACATTTTGTTTAGTTTCTTTAAGGCAATAAAGAATATATCGAAATAAAGCTAAAGTCGCTCTTGCTACTTCACTTGACACCCCATTTGTATGTATCCAATGGGAACTGATTTATGAGATAAAAGGTAGCATATGTGGTAATCCAGGTTATAATCTACGTATATACCAAATAATCGAAATCGGTTCAGCCGTTACGACGTGATTGAGTAACAAACAAACAAATAAACAAACATCCATTTCACATTTATAATATTAGTGTGATAGACCTTTAACAACATCATCACTGAAAACCAAGTGAGATCTTAGACAAACAAACTAGTAAATTGTACAAAAATTAGTAATTAGTTCATCTTTATTTATTGTCTTTTGTTTTTATGTTTTAGTACCTGTGAATAAACAGGTGGCATGTAATAGCATATAAGGATAAACATATAACAGTTTCTTACATCATTTAACCGCGAATCACTTACTCAAAGCCACAGTATATAGTACCTAGCACCGATCAAAAGACAAATCGCTTACAATTATAAATATTATATAATCTAATTGAAGGCATTCGATTGTAATTAAATTAACAATACGACAACAGGTGTAGAAAGGAGGTCAGTTGGTCTCGATTGATTCATCTCGACGAGGCCCAAATACTCCGTTCACCACACTGGTTCTGGCGTCATTATTTCTAGTGTATGCACTGCTGAGTATAAGCCTCTTTTCTCTTCTACCATTGCCTTAGATCTTGCCCTTCTATGATATTTTATTTTAGTAGATATGATCGATAAATCATGATGTTTGGTTTTCTTTTAAAATCAAACACTGTTTTATTGCCATATGAGTCTGGGTACATTAAAACAAATAAACATAAATAATATAAATAAATACAAACAGTAATTAAATAAATGACAAAATTACATACCTACTTACGTCATAAAAAATTAATGTATTATTAATTTGTGAAACAGATGGTACTAAAACCAATATAACTTTAATTGACATCAATTAACCTTGGTTTAAAAACAAATATTAATATGTTTGGCTCAGTTTAAAGTTTTTACAAAAATCAAATATTATATCAACTGATAGACATCAACTGTTGGATTAAAAACTCCCCGCAGAACGTCATCACGAACTGCACTGAACCCTCATTTTCTGAACTACCTTTCATGATTTATTTGAATCATTATTATAATATGTGATTTATCACGTACGTAGACTATTAAGTTTCTAACAACAATATGATCAACTTAATTTTATTTAGTCGCTTCGAGGAAATACTTTAATGCCAGCTTCAAAAGTTTTCTCTAATTACCATCAGACTTCATATTCGATTGTTTAATAGCCCTATCAAATCAAATTATGCAAAGCCATCCAACATGATATAACGAGATCTTCACGCGGTTGCGTCAGAGGCTCGTGCCCATATATTTCTGTTCCATTCAATGATTAGTTCAATCCATTCCATTCGATACTGTGATCGTAGTTCGGAATGTGAATGGTGTGTTCCTGTGTTACTTGTTTCAGTGTTACTTTGAGATTTGAGGTAAGCACTTCGCGATCTTCACTGTTAACCATACTCAGTTGTCCTTTGTTTTCTAGACTTTTATGACAAAATTTTCTTAATTTTTTTATTATTTACTAGATTTTCTGCAATTGCAATGGGAATGGCTATCCTTTGTTTGGAATCCTTAAATTCGAGTTGTTCTACTTTACCAATTATAGCAGCAATAAAATTCCCTTTACCAATCAAACAATTAACTCCAATGGTTCTATGGTAGAATTTAATTGATACCTTGACGAAATAGCCAAGACCAATTCACTTTAAAAAAATTAACAGGATACCTACCAACGGCTGATCTAGTTATTTTTCAATGACAGGTGCTGTCAAACCGGTCACGTAGCGTGACATCTGTCAATTTTGACAGGATATTTCCAATTGAAGAGTGATTATGCGCATGGGCACACGATTAGTCTTGCTATTTAAATTAATCTATTGCGTTGCAGCTGTATTTTTATTAACTGTTTGATTAATGACATAAATTGCGAAATAGGTTTGGTTGATGCATTTGGTTGGTCACGATTTGGTTTAATTATTGTTTCAATGACTTTTGAATTTAAATGACTACTAAAATACCACAAAAATAAAACAACCAATTGCCTAATCGTCAATATCAGCGCGATACGTCTATTGCCATAGGCTTTTGACCATTTCGAAAAACAGACTTGAGCCTGGGCCACTTTGTAAGTTTTAGTTTACTCCGAACATGACCGTACATTGCGTTGTCATCACTTGCGAACTAACTCTACAGTGCTTGTCGATTATCATCAATCTGACAAGCAGAGACTATTTGCTTAACAATTAGCTTACCTGGTCTATCCGCAGCTTCCTATTCATCTCACTCGCTCCACACTCCATTTTTGGCGCCTGTAACAAAAAAAGTAAGTCACATACATTGCCAATCAATAGATAACCACGTACAGATTGAAAATAGAACATCAAACGCAGCGTACACAGGAAAGCAATCTATCTATCCGCTTTGCAACTATCATGGATAGCCCATCCGGCGGTCTTATCAATCTAATTTGAATCCTGATTCAAGGCATTAAGAACGACAAGTATACAGAGGACAACGGAGATAAATATGTAGAGAAAAGTGGTTCTTAAGCTGTGGAAGATAGAGTTGACTTTTGCGAGGAAGGAGGGTAATGGAAAGCTCATCAAATGAGTAATGACGGCTGTCGGGATGTCGCTAATATATAAGTTATGCGAAAAGGGTTTGCGATGATATCTCGTGATGGAGAGCATACGTGTTGGTCACAATGTTTCAATCGACAATCGAGATTAAAATATTTGTATAACTGGCATCTCTCATCTCTCAGTCCTCAAGTCTAGAGTGAAGGTTCCTCCTGCCAGGCAAGTTTAACCACGCGATCACTTACCACCAGGTGAGGGACTGGACAAACGCATAAATATTGGTAATAAGATAAATATGTAATTTACGATTATTACGTACAAAGGTAAGGGCTGTAACATTACCAACCTATGCACAAATGACTTGTAAATCTATTGTATCAGTGAATGGTCTCCAAGTAACTTAAAGTCCAAGGTCTACTTCAGTTCTAAGAATCAAGTTTAACGAGAGGATACGGTACTGGACTGCTCGTGACCAGGCAATAAATGTTTCATGTCGAAACCATTCCTTTTTGGGTTACGTTGGATAACGTGATATAATCTTTGAGCTTTTAAGGGCTTGCTTGCCCATAACATTGTTTTAGTGGATATATTTATAGATTTAATTTGTGATTCGGTTGTGTTACCGGTTCTTTCTTGGTAAACTTACTCTAGGTCAGGTGACGTATTACAATAACTAAATCGGTAGTCCAATGTAATTAAAAAAGCAGTAAAATACTTTTTATAATGTCGCGTGCTATTTGTCTCACAATAGCTCGTAGGCTTCGAACAAATAAATTCAATCGAAGCTTGTAGGCATTGATAATCTGACGCACGCAGATAATAAATGCAAGACTCAAAAACTAATTCTCATGAAATATTAAATCTATGTTGTTATTATCCAACAGGGAAAATCGTAAGGTGTTCTGCAAGGTACAACACTTGGCCCATTACTGTTTATAATTTGCATAAAATAACCATGACTACGGATGGTCATGAATTGTTGAATCCTAAGCAAGTTTGCAAATGGTCAACTGCTATTCATAAAGTGCAATTTTTAGACTAATGTTTCGCCATATACGACGTATTATGCGAACTATTTTGAAATTTAACCTACTTTATGCTAGCATTCATACTTTTTCAGTTGCAGTATCACTTTTTATATACTACGAAACTACATCTACATTCTTTGAAACAGGTCCCAATGTGTTACAGATAATGGTACAGAATAAACAATAGACACCAGCATCCTAATTGGTTAGCGAAATGGTAATGGAACAATTATGGCGATCATTTTGACAGGTGGTCTTATCATAGGCAATTGAATGAACAAAATACTCTATCTTGTATGATTTTTGTTACACAAGAAACAAACAAAAATAAAAACACAAAGCTGCAAGTAAAATGAGCAGTCATTTTTCAGGCAACCTTTGAAAGGAGAATATTTTGTAATAATGTCATTTTGGCGTCATCATTACCACTAAATACTAGTTGGATAATGACAAAATACCCAATTTTCAACTTTGACCTAGCTGGCATACACTGGCTTGTGTTATCGAGTAGTGATTGGTGTTGACCGTGTAAGATCAACAGCAATAATTTCCTAAACATCACAACTTTTTAAAAAAATACAATATTTTACTCATTACGAAGGCAAAATTATCGCCCCAGTTTCGTTTCGATTCCCATTTTGTAAATGTAATCAGAGAGCTGTCTTGGTTTCGCCAATCACGGAACCCAGCGGTCTGTGGTATCGTTTTCATTAGAAAATTGAATTATACAACAACATTATTGTATTGTGAGTCTGTCTGTACTCATTCGTAATGACAACTAGTGCATGACAGTCGCTAGTTCTGGCCAAGCACGAGTCGGTCGGAACGAGGTAGTTAATATTGTGTTATAAAACTTTGAAGGCTGAAGATAATACACACGTTTTGTTATCACACTAATATTATAAATTCTAAAGTTTGAATGGTTGTGTGGAAGTGGAAGTTTAACACCGCAATTACTAAATGAATTGGGATTTAGTATGTAGTTCAACACCTGAAATAAATGATATGCGAGCGAAGCCAAGGTCAATAACGAGTGAGTATAGAATATATCTATAAAAGGGCTATAACGCTAATAGTAGCTTTTGTGAACTTTTAGCATATATGTGATAATTATGTGTAAGTTATTTGATACAAATGACATATCACAAAACTATACATACAATACAATACATACATACAATACCTAAACCATATAAAAACGAATTTTGAATATTGATACATAGAAAATGCCGTGACCTCCAAAAACTATTAGACCTTTTTTTATATAAGAAAAAAACTCGCCCGGCTTACACAATTACATGTTTAGTCGCTAAATACGTTTAGATCGTTTTGCAAGCAAGCATACACAATAGGAGGGTATAATAAAAGAAGGTGTTATATATACTTTATGTTGTGTTTTTTGATATACAGATTTGACCTGCAGCAATATAATTAAAATAGACAAAAAATATAAATAAAATTCTAATTTTAAAAGATATTATGGTCCGAGGTCTATGGCAAATATCGCAATTCGCAATAAGTATAAAAATTAAATAAGTTTCAAGCGTGTAGTGAATTAAGGTTAGTCTCGAGCGTGAAAAGTAACGATTCAAACTTTAACGCCAAATTCACACGCTATGAAACACTTTTAGCTTGTACAATGGAAGATTTCTATAAATTATAGAATCTTTTAGCTTTGCTGGTCTTTGATTCGGACGTCTATAATTAGCCCGTATCTATGGGTATAAGTCAATGTGTATACCTATAGGTCTAAACAATTACAAATCAAATCAAATCATTTATTTGCATCAAATAAGGTTTTAAACAAAGTTCTTAAAATTATTATAGATCCAACTTATTTCTACCACAGAGGCATGCAAATTATTAAAACATAAATAAAATAAATTATTACAAATCACAAAATAAGAACTAATAAAACTAAGCCAGGAACACAAACAAACCAAAATAAAATAAATGTCAAACAAAATCAATTGATCAAATTAAATAAATAAATATCGCTGGACATTTCACAAAGCGCTATCTAGCCCCAAATTAAGCAGAGCTTGTACTATGGTAACCAGATAACTGATAGAATACTTATATACTTTTTTTTTGTAAATACATACTTATAATATATAGAAAAAACACCCAGACACAGAACACATATCTGTAGATCATGCAAACATTTGTTCCGCGGCGGGAATCGAACCCGCTACCTCCTGCGTCCCAGCCGGCTATATGCCCACTGCGCCACGGAGGCAGTCAAAATTCAGATGTCAGGCAATATTAATTATACATTACGTCAATATTAATATTCATTTATCTAGTAAATACTCCTGAATGCTGTAGTAGGCTTTCTCAATTAAAAATTTTTTTAATTTAGTTTTAAACATATGCACAATGCCGTTTATTTGTATAACTACTGACTGATCAATTATGTAACCTACCAGAACCTATCCGAAGAAAGGTTGGAGCTCCAGCTTCCCATTTCCGATAGGTCTTAGAAAGAACCAAGACATAGAAATAATAAAACAATGCTCTACTTCTTTTTTTTTACGACGTGGAAATGGAACAAGCATATGGCCCACTTGGTGTTAAGTGGTAACCATCGCCTATAACAAAGTATTGCCTCGTAGGTCACACACCTTAGAAACGTGCCCTACGATGCACTATCCTGCGTCCGTCAACTTGAGGCATACAGATGTAAAGCCTCATGTGCCTGTAATTTCACCGGCAACCATACCCTTCAAACTGAAACACAGCAATGCTGCTTAGCGGCAGATATAGCTACGGTGGTAGTACTTCCCCGGGTGAGCACATTCACTACTACTCTTAAACCTTATCAAGACATCAAAAAGATATACAAAGTATTTGCATCTCATAATTATGCATGTGCCACACACGATGTTTATAGGATGTGTGAACAATAGGCATTCATTGTCAAGTTCATAGTTCTTTGTATTATGAAAAACTAGCTTCCGCCAGCGGCTTCGCACACGTTGTTTGTCAACAAAAAGTAGCCTATGTTTGAATCCAGATCATAATCTATCAACACACCAAATTTCATCGAAATCGGTTCAGCCATTACGACGTGATTATATTGTGATAATAAGAAGATACTTATATAACTAAGACTAGATTTGGGCTTGCTTAAACTTGGGTGATCAACGTGCTACTACTAATCCATTTTTTGGGTCGAAGTATTGGCACATCAGCTTTGATTAATGAAAACACAATAACATTATTCTGTATCACGCACGATGGTAAAGTTAATCAATTAAAGTTTCACGTATGAGATGCTCTGTGAGGTGTTCCATTGACACCTAAACGTAAAGCCCTTTTGTACACCATCGTAAAACACATTCTCTCCGTATCAGTGATGTAATTTTAAAAAGTGTATTATGTAAGAGAAAGCGGCTCCACCCGAGACCTTACAAATCTAAGGAAGGATTGAAAGTATCCACAGTATTAAAGACCATTAAAATAATTGATGGATAGATATACACAATTACAATTGACAATGGTATGGCAACAGTCAATAGAGATACATTTTTTTCGAAATACTTACAATATAATGATTGCCAGAGAATACTGGATACAAAACAACTAACGTTACTTAAGATGCCCTTGAATTTGACGTGAACTGTACTGTCGACCATTCAAAATAATATTTGATGTTAACCATGTTCACAATGACATTTTCACTTTTTAACAACAATTCACTAAATTCTTGAATAGTGACTGTGTCTTCGGATGCATTAACCTAAATATTATAACTTGACATTTAACTGGCTTCCGACCGAGTGACAGTTTAAGTATTATTTATTTTACTTTTTCTTCTGCTTTCACTTCCCTATTTTAATGATCAGAATTACTCGTTATAGTATGTGGAACAGTTGTGAATATAACAACTATAATAAACTAATCAGAAATCAGTAAACTTATTAATGGGCTTTCACAGGGGCCAATGTTGGGTCTACACTTAATAATACTGCTTATAAGATGCTTACCTAGCGTTAGCGACGCTCATATTTATACCTACCTACATGAATGAAATCTTTATCTAGATGTACCTTAGTAATTTTATGACGCTTTTTCACGGTAGTTTTCTATATAAATATGTGAGAGTAGGACAATAGGAGTCAAGAAAAAGTTCCACGCAATGGCATCGTATGTCCGCCTCATTTGTATCTAAAACAAAAGTTAAAAATCAATCTGTGCGTTTATCTAGCTTCACCCGCGGCCACATCAATAACACTTAAGTTCAGTATAAAATTATATAGTCACCTATTAACCAAGCTGAAAAAAAGTCCTGAAAGAACCTCATTAATTCACTATATTTAATATGCTTAAAATTATCTTATGGTTTAAAATTCTAAATTGATGACATAAGGGCATTAGTTTTAAAAATTAAATATCTTTATGCAATAGATAGCGAGTTTTCGGGAAGTGATTTTCGTCTTTCTTTTACATCATTTCTTATTTAGTATGCAGTAACAAGTGATGTTTTGTAAGTCACGACTTCTGATTTGAAACGCCCATTATTGGTGATTTCGTTTAAATTGTTATGGTTGTCTGTTAGGTCAGTGCATAATATTACGTTAACATTTGTCTGAGTGGTTAGGAAATTATCAATGACGTCCAGTTTCTGTTTATTTATAGTCCCATTAGTTAGACAACCTCCGTGGCGCAGTGGGCGAATAGCCCGCTGAGACGCAGGGGTAGTGGGTTCGATTCCCGCCGCGGAACAAATGTTTGCATGTTCTACAGATATTTGTTTCGGGTCTGAATGTTTTTCTATATATCATAAGTATGTATTTACAAAATAAAATGTATATAAGTAGTCTATCAGTTATCTGGTTCCCATAATACAAGCTCTGCTTAGTTTGGGGTTAGATAGCGCTGTGTGAAATGTGCAGCAATAATTATTTATTTATTTATTAGTACCCCAATTCTGGTAATATTACCTTGAGTTATATTTCAATCGCCTAACGATCTACAGAGGTTCGTAGATCGTTATGCGATTGAAAGTTAACTCCTATCAGTTACTTCAAACGCTTCATTACGGGAACTGCCTTTCTGTGCTGAATCAAATTAAATAAAATCTAAATATTTTTATTCATTAAAATCACAACGATCACTTTGAAACGTCAATTTTACTGCCTTCCTTTGTTTTCCTTTGTAACTAAGCCAGGAAAGAAAGGCAAGAAACACATAAACAAAATAAAGTCTCAATTGTAAAATTTTTGACCGAGTTGGAGCAATTTCAATCCCAAGTTTCTCTATCATCTAAATAATCCGATATGTTACAGTAGGCTTTTTAATCAATATTGTGTTTAATTTCGTTTTTAAATTTGTTCATTGTCAATTTTTGTACATCACTTGGGAGTTATAAAAGCGTACACCTTGCCCTTTAAACGGTTGCTGATGTCTTGCAATGGATCCTTGTCTAACTATTGGGACCATCATCATTCTGTTCTAAGACTTACCTTAAAACACATTGCATAATTTTTCTCATCATTTCCATTCATTAATTTTTATTAATCAATTTATCAACGAAATAGTTTATTTAGGATGCTCTAATATCCGGTAGATTATATCCGTAATCAATTAAAAAAGCAGAAGTTCTTGCATATTCATGTTTAGTTTATATGCATAGTAAATTATTTATATCACATGTTATGCATTCGATATTAATTTCGAGTTCAATGATAAAAATAGAATAAGCTACTTATATTTGCCTTTTTACTTTTTTGTATACGAACGAATACGACAAAGTATTTTATACTTTCTGTGTTCTAATTTAATAATCGTGTCTTTCAATTTCAAAGTTGAGTAGAAAGTAAAAGTGGGAGATAAACGATTCAGGTTCAGATGTTTACCGGTCATTGCCATCAACATCATCGACTATATTCTCGGTCAACATTATATGCCTATTGATAACTAGTTTGCGATCACCTGTCAATAAATATGTAGTAGGTGGGCAGGTGAAAGCCTACTCAAAAGTATTTACCGCAATTCTTTCATTGTAATTCTTGAGTATTTTTGTGAGGAAAAATTTAGACCTATATTAATCATCATCATCATTTGAGCTATAGATTAACAGAGCGACCGATCTTGTGCGGCCTGCACCCAACGGCTCCCAGCAATCTCTATTAGGTCTTCTTTCCATCGGGGGGGGGGGGGGGGGGGCGTCTTGCGCTGCGCATGGTGCATGGTTTACACTCGAGAACCTTTCTGCCCCAACGGCCGTCAGTTCTTCGAGCTATTTTATAATATGTAGACATAATTTTTTTTTTATTTTATTCATCACAGAATCAACAGCAATTGATATCAATGTATACAAACTCTTATACATAGCTAATGCTTAATGCCAATAACAGATTCACATTTTATAGACCTTTAAGAAATTAGTTGCCTAGAGAAAAAGATCAAAAACACAATACAATATATTAATTAATTTTCAAGGAATTTAGTAATTTAGTAGGTACGCATTTGAAGAATGAAAGGGAAGGAGGGATGCTGTGTAAATGTGTATACTTGGGGGGGTGAGGGAGGGAGTGTAGTGTTTTGTGTAGTGAAGTTCTTTGAGTTTCTGAATATTTTATGGAACGCGCTATATATGATTAAGAACAGATATAACTTGTTTCTTAAAAGATGCCTTGCTATTAGAGAAGATGTGTATATTCCGAAAAAACCTTGCTGTAGTTATCTAGCGTGCGACAGATGACAGGAATAATGTGTACAGTGATAGGAATAATGTGAAAATAAAATAATGTGAAAGGATTATGTACAACCTATATTATGAAAAAAAAACGTAAGTTTAAACACTACGATATTAAGCATCCTATAGAAACATAACAACAATTAACCTGAGACTAAACATACATTTATCATAATAACATGGGTAATTTAATAATAAAACTATCTACCGATAAAGCAGGTGAAAGCTTCATCCTGTCAGAGCTGTCACCTGACATCTCAAACCCGTCATCTGACATCTAGAACCGGTTCACCAAGTAGAGCGTTTGGTTTTTGCAACTGATCGACAATCGATAAAAAAGAAAATTGGCTGCGAATTATAGAGTTATGCAAGATGGCACGAGTGTGTAATTATCGAAAGGTGTGCACGTACAGTCTATTAATAGGGCCACTTTTTGTGAAAAATACCTGTCTACTAGTTTACAAGTCTGTGTTTTTGTCAGCGACTACATTGTTTACATAAGGAGTTATTTGAAACGATTTCCTTGAACTTTATCGATACCGTTACCTCGCATTTGTTTATTTATTTAAAAGTGGTCGATGGTAATGCATTGAATGGCACACTATCAACACTGTTACAGTCTCAGTGACACTTCCACTCGCGTCGTTTCAAAACAAACTCATTACAGTATTCTACAAAGACAATGGCATAACGAATTAGGTACCTCCTTTGCCAAGTCAAGGTCCCAAAGAAGCAATTGAATCTTCAGAAGCCTTCAGAAGTTTTTTCTCAATTCGTCACATACGTTCAAGGGAAAGTTCCCTGTACATTGTAAGCTGAGATTTGTAACACTTGTAACAAACTTTTGTATCCTAAAATTTAAGATATCCTTAGATTTCATAACAGTTATGTTATAACACTATGAACCAGTACCACCACCATAACTATTTTTGCCGCCAATCAGCATTGCTATGTTTGAGTTTGAAGGGTATGGTTGCCGGTTAAATTACCGGCAGATGAGGCTTTACACCTGTATTCATCAATTGATGAACGCAGGGCAGTGCATCGTAAAGCACGCTTTTGAGTGTAATTATGGTGTTAGACCTATAAGGCAATAGGCTTTTTTATAGGCGATGGTTACCACCCTTGCTCCATCAACAGGTAATATAAAAAAAGATTTACTTATTGTAGCGTAATTTTGAAGACTTGTTCATCGCTCTATCTGTCTCTGATTTAGTCTACAAATTAGTGCTGTTGGGTTTATTTAAATACTATTTTCAATAGAAAAACTAGTAGAAACGACCGAGGCGCTCATTAAAGTGTAGTTAGTGCTCTCTTAAAACACTTTCTAAGCATTCATAAGACGCGGCTGCTATCATATGTGAAATATTTAGACGTTGATAGACTTTACCTAACAAGCATGCATGAAGATCAAACCTTTGCAGGTTGTTCTAGTTAAGTATCTAATAAGTAAGGAGCCTTTCTAAAAACTTAAAGCTTTAATGTTTTCTACAAATTTAAATAATGTTTTGATAGGGATAAAGAATAATGCAGGTTATTGAAATCTACCTTATAATATCTATGTGCATTGTTCTACCCACAAAACTACTCTTAACTTGGTTGTTTGTTAATATGGTAAAAATTCCGCTATGTCTTTTATTTTGTTTTCATATTGTACGTCCGAAACTAATAAACTATGCAAACTTGTAGGTACTTAATATGTAAGATCTTTATTGATCGAGCGAATCGAGATCTCCAAATCAACTTTGGCAAATCGGCGTTGTATCTATGTATGTATGAATGTTTGTTTGTCCGAGGATAAGCGTTGATCCGATCATCGTGAAATTTGATACATAAGTAGGTAGTGATGACACAGTTTTGTTGGGGTTGTTGAGATATTGGGGTTCAAGGGGGGTAAAAAAAACAAAATAGGACTATCCGGCTAAATGGCACGTCTAATAAAAGGTATTTTTGAGTACATTTCGATCCCGTTTATATTTTTAGTTTAAACCTTGTAGTTTTTAAGCTATTAGCCATAATAAAAACTTAACTTTGACAAAATTCACAGGGTACCCCAGTGACCTTCCATGAAGTTTGGTATGCGTGTATCTTTATTGACACAAATATAGGGAAAAGTCTGAAACCCAGAATAACTGCAATTGTTACATTAAAACTTGCTTCTACGCAACATAATATTGAATCTAGAAAATCAAGCTTAAATAAGAAATAACTCGGGGATAAAAACTAACCATTTTTCTATTTCCCATTTAGAGTAAATAATTCTAAATACAAGCTTCCACATGACAACTTTCCATAGATTTTCTATTTCACAAAAAGTGAGCAACGGCTTAGCGATAAAAAGTTTACAGGAAATAAATCACACCCAGGTACCAGTTATCAATGAAGAGATAAAAGAACACTCTTTACTTAATAGAGACCAAGACTGAAAAAATGAGGTATACTTTTCCATTTTTTCGGATAAATCTACACAAAAACACCTTATATATAACACATATTTCATCCAATTATTCCAAGAACACTTTTTGTCTGTTTTCAGACTGATGAAGCCTCTTGCTACATATATATTCATCATCATCAACCTATAGCAGTCCACTGCTGGACGTAAGTCTCTCCCAGGGTGCGCCATTGAGCCCGATCCTCAGCTCTTCTCATCCAATCCTTGCCAGCCACAGCGCGCAAATCGTCACTCCATCTAGCCGGAGGGCGTCCTACACTTCGCTTGCCTAGACGTGGTCTCCACTCCAGAACACGTTTACCCCAACGGTTATCGGTTCTGCGGCAGATATGACCGGCCCACTGCCACTTCAGCTTGCTGACCCTCTGAGCTATGTCGATCACCTTGGTTCTCTGTCGGATAACCTCGTTTCTTTTTCTATCCTTCAGAGAAATTCCGAGCATAGCCCTTTCCATAGCTCGCTGAGCGACTTTCAGTTTGTGGACCAGTCCCACCGTAAGTGTCCACGTTTCGGCTGCGTAAGTCATCACAGGTAGGACGCACTGGTTAAATACTTTTGTTTTTAGGCATTGTGGGATGGGTGACGAGAAGACCTGACGAAGTTTCCCAAACGCTGCCCAGCCCAGCTGAATTCGCCGGTTTACTTCTTTCTCGAGGTTGTATCTACCCAATCGCAGAGTCTGCCCAAGATAGACATACTCATTCACAACCTCGAGAAGAGTTCCAGCGACTGCAATCGGCTCTGGGGTAACACGATCATTGATCATGATTTTAGTTTTGTCTAAGTTCATTCCCAGGCCGATGCATCTAGAAGCAGCAGCTAGGCTATTCAGCATCTGTTGCAGCTCCTGCACCGACTCTGCCATTATGACGATATCGTCGGCAAATCGTAAGTGCGAGATGCATTCCCCGTTGATGTTGATGCCCTGTCCATTCCAACTCAGCGTCTTGAACATATCTTCCAGTGCGTTTGTAAACAATTTGGGGGATATAACATCCCCTTGTCTTAGATTAGATTAGATTAGATAATACTTTATTGCACACCACGAAACAAATACATATAAAAAAAACAACTACGTAAATCTATGGATACAATTGGCGGTCTTATCGCTAATTAGCGATCTCTACCAGACAACCTTTGGATGGAATGGACTGTGTAGACATTACCTGGGGTGTACCTGACATACTACATGTACTTACATACTAATACTAATTATATAAAAATAAAAAAATATAAAACTTGCATAAATGAAAACTACATGAATCTAAATAATAACTACTCATAATAATTCATAGATACATACTTAGACTTATTTAAGAAACAAATAATTAATAATAAATACATATATATTTAGCGACAAATACTCAGATAGTGTTCTCTGAGCATACGTTTAAAAATGGCAAGTGACTTGGCACATCTGATAGCCACCGGCAGCGCGTTCCATAACCGGACAGCCTGCACTGTAAAAGACTTATCAAAGTAGGAGGAGGAGTGTACAGGTGTCCTGAGTTGGAGTGTGTCAGATGAACGCAATGATCGAGGATTGGATTGATAGAGGAAATGGAAGCGTTCTTTAAGATAGGAAGGTGAGGAAGGGTTGAACAGGATGTTATATAAATGCTGAAGGATGTGAGTATCCCGGCGAAGGCGTATGGGTAACCACTTGAGCTTACTGCGAAATTCGGACACATGGTCATACTTCCGCAAGCCGAAGATAAACCGGATGCCAAAGTTTGCAAGCGCTCAAGTTTATCTAGTTGCTGTTCAGTGAGATCTAGATAAGAAGCATCAGCATAGTCTAGTATCGGGAGAAGAAGAGACTGCGCGAGCGAAATTTTAGTGGCAGTCGGAAGGAAGTTACGCAATCTCCTAAGAGAACCCGCTGAGGCAAACATCTTACGGCTGACTTCAGATATCTGAGGTCCCCATGACAGTTGCCTGTCTATGAGAACGCCTAAATTTTTCACCGTCTCACTCTGCTTAACGTAGGTGCCATCAAATATAATTTGTAAAAATAATTTAATAAAAAAATAATAATAAAATAATAATTTGTAAATGTCTTACTCCGCGGCGCAACTGGATTGGTTCTGACTGCTGGTTCTGGATATGAACTGACATGGTGGCCTCGTTGTATAGACATCTCAGCACTTCGATATATCGCCAATCGACCTGGCATCGTTGCAGGGACTGCAGAACAGCCCAGGTTTCGACGGAGTCAAAGGCTTTCTCATAGTCCACAAACGCCAGGCACAGGGGTTGATTATATTCCTCTGACTTGTGAATGTGGTCTATGGTGCCATATCCTCTTCAAACCCGGCCTGCTCCGGTGTTTGAAATTCGTCAAGCCTTCGCGTAAGACGGTTCGTGATGACCCTAGAAAAAAGTTTATAGACATGGCTCAGGAGTGAGATCGGCCTATAGTTTTTCAACAAAGATTTGTTTCCTTTCTTGAAAAACAACACCACAGTACTCCTGTTCCATGCCCTCGGAGTTCTCCCATGGTCTAAGGCGGAATTGAAGACACGTTGGATCTCCTTCAGAACAGGGGTGCTCCCTGCCTTTAGAAGCTCTGACGTGATACCGTCTTCACCTGGGGCTTTTCCGTTTTTTAACTGTTTCAGAGCCATCTCGATCTCGCCCTGGCTGATTTCTGGCAGATCATCCGTATAGTGGCGAGTTAGAGTGGCTCTAGAATCCTCGTTGCTGGATTCGGGACGTGGGGCCTGCGAGGCGTACAATTGGCCGTAAAAGTCTTCGATCTCCGCCAAGATCTCCGGCCTGGAGACGACGGTTTCTCCACTCGATTTAGTGAGCTGTGTCAGATGGCTCCTACCAAGTCGCTGCATAAATACCTTTGACCCCCGATTTTGCTCAATCGCTTGTTCAATGCAAAGAGTATTGAAGCGACGAAGGTCATAGCGTATGCGCTTCACGATGGTCTTATTGAGAGCCCGAAGTTCTGACATCATCGAGGGGCTTACTGGTGTCTCTCGTCGTTTCTCCATTAGTCGATGGGTCTCTTCGGAATACTTGGACTTTCTGCCCGTACGTCTTTGCTGGCAAAATTTTGTACCCTCTTCCCTGAGGATGTCCACAACATTTTCGAGGTCATAGACATATATATTCAGTAATCAAAAATTTTTTTCGTTTGAATTTGACTTAATTGCAGGAATTGGTCTTGAATAAATGAATACATCAGCCAACTTGCCTTTAAACTACGGTATATCCACAGGAAATGATCCGTTAGTGCATGCCGTATCATCTATCTCTTCCTTAATTAAACACTCTGAGGTGATTAACGGTCCACGTCTCAAATCACTCACATAAGGCTAATTCCACCAGCAATCTCTCAGTGCAATGGCCCATAGACATCAGCTACTTAGCTGTAGTATGCTAATAAAATGAACAACCCGTTAATCCACAATCACGATAAGACCCATAAATGCTTTTAGAATGAATCTGTTTATTAAACAGGCCTTTGTCTAGTGCTCTGGAATAATTTTAGTGTAAAAGTACATACATAGTATACATAATGTATGGGTGCCAACGGGTGAGGCTCGCAAGGGCCCGGAAAGAAATGGCTGAAATGATGACGATAATGGGGCTCATATAATGACGATAATGTTAAGTAAATAGGTATAACTTATATGTTGAACTCGTTAGTACTGTTCATTTGTGCGTAATAATTGACAGGAAGGTGCATTCAATATTGCGGGTCCATGGAACTTTTGCACATAGTATTTACCACCGCATTTATCAGTGTATCATTTATGTATCTACCTATCCTGTATGTAGAAAAAAATTATAATAATTATGAATCCAGAAATCCCAGTAGTCCTATGATGGAGCTGGCGAATGTAAAAGTTGGTTCGTCGTAATGCATTGAGTATTTGTAAGAATTTTCTTACAAAATCTCGATATTTTTATGCAATCCCACATTCTGAGATCGTTCAACTTGTCGAAATATACGCTGAAGTGCGCTAACCGCTTTCGGACGTGCACAGCGAGCCAAGTCGCGTGTCGTCACGTAGTTAGTTCTCATAGTGCGTGATGAATTATTAATTTGTATCAAATATTTTTGCAACTGATTTTGCAATATGGATGCGCGGTAACGAGCTGGAATCCGAATTAAATTACGAATGCAGAAACTTCTTACTTGTAAAAATCTCAAGATTATCACCTCCAAAATCACCTGCCTAGTCATAAGATTACAATATTTTAATAAGTTGAGCTTGTGGCTTGTCCTGGTGTCCGAGGTTTTAGGCTACCCAAAGGCCTCCCACATGGTTTGTCCATTTTTACCGCTGAGACCTGTTTAACCACCTGCTTAATCAAGGTTTCGACGGAATAACAGCGCCGAGCTGTTGATCGGTGGTGAGGCATAATGCTGAGCTGAAGCACATTTGCTGTACAAACATTTATCTATCCATATACTTACCTAATTCTTATTGTATTGTGCAAGTCGCAAGAGCTTCATACGCACCACCTAGCCACACAAGACCACCCGGCGGCACTGAAAATCAACGCATGGAAGGTGACGCACCCACCACCGTCTGATTTCGTTACTCCGCAGGAACACTTCCCCCCAGGTCATGATCTGCCTTGGCCAGTCTGGAAGTCAATGAACAGACTCCGGACCGAAATTGGCCGCTGCAGACAAAGCCTGTGTAAATGCGGTATAAAAGACTCCTTCCGGACTGAATGCGGCTGCGGAGCACTCATTCAGTCCATGTCTCATCTGTTCTCCTGTCCCTTGTGCCCTACCACCAGCACAAGAGATGACCTCAACAAAGCCACGCCCAACGCTATAGAAGTTTAATACTACTCTAAAATAGTTTAGCTTACCGTTGGCACTAAAGAAGAAGATTGTATTGTGCGTGCTATAGTAGCAAATAAATGTATGTCTATGTCTATTAATTTCTAGGAAGACTCGAAGCATATTTTCATCAGAAAGATGGTCTAACAACACGATAGGCATACTAATCGATCACGCAGGAGACGGAAGGACCACATTCCATCAGCGCTCATCAAGCAATTAGCTAGTTCATTACGGGGAAACGAAGGAAGCACGAGGTATGATACTTGGGCCGCTGCTATTCACGGATTATGGTGTTAGACTAATTATATTGTAATTGGCACGAGAGATTTAATCGTACAAGTAGCTAATAACGTAACATTTTATTCAGCAAAACTTAAATAAAGGAACCTATGGAAAGAGGGCGTGCCAATGCCTTTGCCCTGCAGTGAGATACATCGGGTTTATAAATGTATAAATAAAAAACTTAGATATACAGAGTGAGTTTTCCTAGTTAGTATGGGAAGATTCTGAACTATATGTCATAGATACAAACGTTAAAAGGAACCATTGGCTTAATTTTAAAGAAAATAAAAGAGTTACATACATATAAAATTGTTTTATGAACACATTTGTTTTCGGAACTATGGATTGACAGATAGACATACTCTTTATTGCATACCAAACAAAATTACGTTACACTAAAATTTTAATCTTGTTAATGTTCAGGTTCTTTAATACTAACGAAATCATATATGACAACCATAAGTCTCAAGTGGCCAGAAGTTATCTAAATCGACCTTTATTACCTCATTATCTTTAAGTACCTACGTAGTAGAATGCTAAAGGTGGGATTCTTTCTGACTACTGTGAAAAGAAAACAAATAGGTTTCTATCAAAAGCATAAGCTGTAAAGACATAAAAGACTGAATAAAAGTTTAACTTTAAAATATATAATGCTAAACATTTCACACACCGCTATCTAGCCCCAAACTAAGCATAGCTTGTACTATAAGAACTGGTAGAATACTTATATACTTTTCTTGTGTTTTTCCAGAAAAACACCCAGACTCGTAACAAATATCTGTAGATCATGTAAACATTTGTTTCACGGCGAGAATTGAACCCAACCTCCTGCATCTCAGCCGGCTAGTCAGTCGCCCACTGCGACATGGAGGTTGTCATACATTATGTGCCAATATAATAATAGAGTATTGGTTTCAAGAACATAATCAAACAGCGTCATTATTTGAAAACCCTTGAGACCGGAACATTGCAATGCGAACATTATTTAAACCGAAGAAAGCATTAGAAAACAATGCAGACGTTCTTATGTAGATATACATAGTATATGTTTGAAATAGCCTTCAAATTGCAAAGCCTTACCTATAGCTATGTTATCATAATCATAAAATACGCTCTTCTTTAAACTCGTATTACTCGGGACAGTTACAATACGGACATTGAATAATTTATGAATGTTAATAATATTAGAAACGTACAAACGCTAGAAATGAACGTAGATTGAATAAAGTATGTAGAAGTACTTAGTAAGAAATATTTCATGTCATAAGAAACTGTTGATGGAATAATTGAACAGATGCTCTCCCAATAATACTCTCTACCATAATTCTAAGGAAATAAAAAATATTCCTGACTAAATTGTAAATATTTATTACTGAATTCTATTTAAATTTGATACACAACATTTGATCTATTAAGACCTCGGTACAATGTTGATCAAATAGGCCATGCATCGAACTGACGCCGGGCACACTGTCATTATCAAATTTGCTGTACGATCTTTTGAATTTCTAAATATTTATACCTCAGTATGCTATCTTGGTATGCACTTATAAGACATTGGAATTATGTTACCTACACAGCAATATATAATTCACTCCACATATAAAAAATCTCATGTAAATATTTTTTTTTTAAAGTTTTTTGAACTTCCTATTGTAGGTACAAACATTGTTCTTCATTACAATTCTTATCATGCTTTTATAAATACTTGTTAGTCAAGACGACGACCGGTAATTTATAAAAGTGTGAATTCTACATTGACAATTTGGATAAAATGGACACTTTACATGCGGTTAAACAAGCAAAACCTGCAGAATGTATAATTTCTCTTTGTATGAATCTTTGTAAGATTAAGCTTGTTTTTAATTAACATTTTAATTAAAATTGTAAACTATTTTATTTGAATGAAAAATGAAAATGAATCTTACAAAGAAATAAGTATAGGATGGATCGAGATACTTCTTCAGATTCTTTATCAGGTCCTTATGTAATTGAACCTTGTGTGCAAAAACTATGCCAATAAAAAAGCTATCAATCAAGACCCAATTTGATTTCCCACTCGTGAACTTCAGATCAATGTTAATTACATACTACATACTAAAACAGGAACGGAGCTCCGACACAGTATACAATTCTCAGTGTACAATAGAAGCTATTACTATTGTAGTGACCGTGTGACTCATGCACTATTGAGCTAGTTTTTACACCAGTTTTTTTTATATATTGTAACTGGGAACTTATTAAAAGTATTTTTGACATATATCAAAAACACATTATTAGTTGCTCTTTCTTTAAGACAAATTATAAATATTGTTGAACCAGTAACAGTAAAAATAAACGGAAGATGCGACAACTAGAGCATACCTAAGTACCACGATATATATTTTAGAATTAAGTAGTGTGATTTCTAAGCGACTAAGGTCCTCGACAAATAATATTTATGGCAAGTTCCTCTTTCAAGCTTTATAAGTGAATGTTTTACTAAAAATAAAAACAAAATATGAAAACAATTTGCGAGAAACGAATACTGAACACGGTCACCGACTTTCTAGGACATCGTGATTGCAAACAACCAATTAAGTATGTCTATGAGAAAACTTTTGTATTCGTTTTATTCTTCTGTAGTGATTCTAATGAATGAAAACAACAAAAGGCACACAGATGTATGAAACTTCTATGTGTATTTTGTTTGTTTCAAAGTCGCGTGATAATTGATGTAGAACAAATGAGTCCGCTCAAAATTGTGTTATTAATTTAATTTCTTGACAAAAAGGTTTTGTATCTGAGAATCAACAGCTTCATGGATGCATTTCTAATATTGAAAAAAGATAAAGAAGCAAGCACTTGTTACAACCACCAATAGACCGTCAAAGGCTTCGAAGGAAATGCGCTGGACGTGGGAACAACAAATAGAGAATCGAGTAACTGAGAACAAACATTGACATGTTAACCGATACCGGAATAGATAAGGCGAAAAGATCTGTACTACTATCGATTATATTGACGACCTCCTTGGTGCAGTGGGCGAATACCCGGCTGAGACGCAGGAGGTAAGGTATTTACAAAAAAAAAAGTTATATAAGTATTCTATTAGTTATCTGGTTCCCATAGTACAAGCTCTGCTTAGTTTGGGGCTAGATAGCGCTGTGTGAAATGTCCAGCAATATTTATTTATTTATCGACTAATAGTATAATTTTATTTATAAAGGAATCTTGACAACTTCTGGTAGGCAAACCAATAATAATTATACAAATCACTCAGATTTGCAAATATATGCCTTCAGTCAATATTTTTGAAGTGAAAACTTCTTTAGGCGCGTTGAGCATTTTTTGAGATGGGAAAAAACCATTGAACTCGCGACACTGTTACCGACACCTGTCACTGACTACTGACACCTCTGTAGTGAAGTCTGCTTTTATTCAAGTTTTAACTTCTGTCGGCACTCCCGGAGTGCCACTTTTTATTAGCATATAATCCGAATCCACGCTCAGAAAGGGATCAAACTAGTCTCATACATTGTTGACCGGTGTGCTTTACTCAATTTACATAATCTCAGTAATAAATCCGCGAAGATCAGGTATCGGCCGCAGAGGTGGCATTGCGCAACACAACACTTCGGTCATATCTCGGTGTCGGGGTGAATGACAGCTGGGGAAACGACTCGACCGCAACCGGTAAACATAATCATAATATTGCATAGGCTAATTGATGGATGAATTACGTACTAAGTACACTTACTCACAAACACTTGAAAATACTGTTGTACCATTCTCTGAGCTAAATATCATTTGACAAAACTCCGCAATCAGCAATAGGTGAAAATATATAGTTTAGAAAATAGTGCAAGGAAAATGCACAATGGATTTGAAATCCCACTGATACTGCTTACTTACTTAAAAAACTTAATGATTTCATCAACCAATTTTAGCCGTAAAATTGGCCAACTACAATTCCAATAGATCTATCTATGTAATATTTCAACACCCTTACCACTGTAATGTTATGAAGTGCTGTGGACTTCAACTAGTCAATAGAATCTGACATGTAATCTAAATTGTAATACGGGTATTTTATTACTACAGGCCGTTTGTTAGTACATATAATTTATGGCTATTGCTTTATTCCGTATTCTTGATTTTACACAAGAAAGTATGTTATATAAAACTATAAAGTCTTAACCCTAAGAAGAGCTATCCGTAATTTATAAGTTAATCTAAATTTAAAAAAACTCCGAGCCTTGCAGTAGTCCACCGCGCGCGCTCATTGGTCAAATCAATTAGCGCGTGCTTCTCCAGTTTCCTGTTACACATTTCCGTCTCTTTTGCCAAACTCACTCCCACAAACCGAGAAGAAAGATGTTACACATCAAAAAGTGTGTATTGAAACAACAAAAACATAGCAGTCTTGCTTATAACAAAAGACTCACTCAAATTATACAACAAAAGTGATTTCTTCAGCTATACCTTACACAACATAACTGGCTTTTAGACATACCTATTACACTTATTATACAATTCGGCATTGTCTAATAGCTGGTGATTCACAATAATACTATGTAATTATGACAGCTGAGGAGTCTTAAGATTTAAAACTACCCATCTGAGGGTCCGCTAAAGAAATAAATATTTTTTCCAAACTCTTTGATCTCAAGCTGCGCGTTCCCGACTCCACTCAAGAACCTTTCTGCCCCAACAGCCGTGGGTTCTTCGAGCTATGTGCCCGTCCACTGCCACTTCAGCTTGCTAAACCTTTATGCTATGTCAGTGACTTTGGTTCGTCTACGAATCTCCTCATTTCTGATTCGATCTCAAAGAGAAACACCAAGTATGGGCTCTCCATAGGACACCGTGGTTTGCATACTATGAATGAATGTTTGATTGGCTTTTCTATATCTATCTAAAAAGATTCTTGAAAATTATTACAATACGTTTTATCTCTTCTAAATCTTCTAATAAACTATTTTTCATACCAATATCTGATAAGGGTGGGTCCACCTCAAAAATTTATATTTAGTTATTGGACAATTTTTTATTTTTTTATTTGTTTATGATATGGCAATAAAAATACATACAACCATAAATGTTCACCCTTCTACCACCAACCCCTATTTTTAATAGCGATATTAGTACTTTAATAATTTTCTACTTTGAATATAGAGATTCTAAGGTGGTTCGAAGTTCGCGGGGTGAGCTAGTATCTTATAAGAATAATATTTATTACATGCCAACATAAGATTATTGGAAAACAATGAAACACAATGGTTGCAACGTGCGAAGCAAGGGCAAATCGGTAGCCAATTATATACTACGGTTAAAAATACTACTTATTACTTTTTTAAATCTTAAACAATACACGCGGAAATATTTCTCACATTTGCAAAGAAATATGCAAGTGCATAATTAAAGCTCTAATACATTGCTAATTTTAATTACTAATTAAAACGAGTATTTATCGCGTATGTACCTTTTTTATTTGTTATATCGACGTTTCGACTATGTTGCAAGAGCCGTGGTCACGGGGGGACTGGAGTATTTAGAGCTACCGTTGAGAAGCGATGGCAGCATCTACGCTCACTTGGTCTTCAGAATTAGAAATGTCCTCGCTCATATTACGACACACTACACTAACCGTATCTACGCACTGAGACGACCGATCACGCCGCGCACACCTAATAACCACCGGGTTCCAGGACGCCGAGAGTATATAGCCATCTTCCCGATTGAAATAAGGAAATTTCTTGATTTCAACGTCGGAATAACAATTAAAAAAGGAACGCGATAAATACCCGTTTTAATCATTAATTATAAACATGAAAGATTTGTATTTTTGTAACGAGTAAACTCAAAAACTACTAGTCCGATTTCAAACATTGTTTCATCATTAGAATGCTACATTATCCCTGAGTAACATAGGCTATATTTATTCCTAGAAAAAATTAGGGATCCCTACTAAAACTTCAATAATGTAACCCAAGGAGTAAAAAAATTAGCCATAAAATGTCTTTCATCGCATGCGCAGTGGAAACTATAATATTATAAATTCAAAATTAACTTTGCCTAATTGTTTGTTTGTTACGTTTTCACGACTAAACTGATTTAAATGAAATTTGGTATGTAAATACGTAGATTATAACCTGGATTAACGCATAGGCTACTTTGAATTGGCAAACTGCCGCAAAAAGCCGCGGGCGGAAGCTAGTAATATTATAAATTCAAAAGTCTGTCTCTCTGTCTGTTTATTACGTTTTCACGACTAAACGGCTAGACTGATTTCAATTAAATTTGGTATGTACTCGTAGGTTATTAACCGGGATTGAGACATAAGCTACTTTTTACCCAGAGCACATGAAAGGTAGGTAATGTTTTTATTCAAAAACTACGCTTGCGAAGCTGCGGATTGGTCAGCTTGTCTTTTATATTTTTCCTTGGCTTAACCCTAGGTTTTCTTTTTTAAGTCATATTCTCACACAAACTGTAATTATTTTATAGACAAGGCGGCAGTTAGATAATTATTTTTTAATTGTTTCAAGAAGCTGGCCAAGGAATGTTTGTGTTATTTCTTAGTATAATTTCAGCCTTGTGTATTTTAATAGTTTGCATATTTAGATAATGGTGTTTAATTATGCTTTAACCTGTCAAGGATCACGCCCATAAATACATTTTTGTATGATTGTGAAACCTGACCAATTAAAAAAGGAAACATTAAGAAAATGCCATCAGTAGCAGATTCAATCAGTTTTTTTTATTATAATCCCTGCTATACATCTGTTTGCAATTTATTAACCTTAATTAAAATGACTCGCTTTTCTTAGCGTATTCTCCCTGAATAGTTTTTGACTTCAAGGAAGAAATGTTTTAAAATAAATAACTCATCAAACCTAAATAGGCGTGAACAGTGATGTTTATCTTATTTTCTGTACCTCCGTTTTCTTTTATACATTTCCGGTTACACAGATAAACAAATAGTGTAAAAGCACACAATAATTTATAAAACACATACAGTATGTACACTTTCGTTTGTATTGTTATTCTGGGTGCACTGTACGGCGTCTTGACTTTCTTAGAACTATGGAACTTGAATGGATGTCGTGTTTAGAAAATATTATAAAGTTTATGTGTGTGTATTTTGAATAAAACAAGGTACCTGTATAAAGCACCCTATGTACAATAAGCTTCTGTTACAAATAACACGACTTTGAAAGGATTTAAATTAAAACTAAAACATTCTTCGTAAACCACCCATTTTATCATTTAAATGAATACACGAGCTGTTCATTTTCTGATCTAAGTGAATATTATCAGTTGTAACCAATTGTTTTTTTCAGTGCTCTGTTGTAATATAATTTGTTTAATTTTATTTATTTCTATAATTAATTATATAACAAATTATAAACACATTTGTAATATATTTTTGACATATAACCATTTTTGCAATGTAATGAAATTGTAAATAAATGAACACTGAATAACTCAGCGTTTTTTTTTTATTTTACAGAACCATAAAAAGTTCGCTGTGCAAATAACTTTCATTTCTTTTATATAGGGTGTTTGATAATATACGCACAAAAATGAAAGAGAATATTTTGATGAGCATAATAAATAAATATGTGAAATGTTTACCATAGAAATGTGAAATTTATTTTGGCATGTAACAACAAAACTTTAATAAACTTATGTTGTGCTATTGCATAATGCTTGCCATCTAACCACAGATACGTATTGGTGACGTCTCGTGTTTTTTTGGGCCGTTATTTTTGGATGACATTGCAAGAGTAGGCAGTAAGTTTTATATAGAATTAATCACCTAATAAACTTAGTCGATTTTCTTTAAAATTTGATAATATAACTAGTTGTTTTTTTCGAGAAGTCTTTTTTTATGTTTTGAGAAACCGTCACTTGAATATCGTCATTATATTACCAAATATGACCCTGTATATGACATAATTTTCGGCAAAAACTCATTTTTTCAAACCATTGTCATATTAGTAGGTAAATTTATGTATGTACATATATTATTATTATTAATTTTAGTAAGTTTATTTTATGATACCTAAGCTAAAGTTTATTTACCTTTCTATTTTCTAGCACCAACACTTTATCCAACCTACACAAAGGTTAGCTGGAAGAAAATGCTAATTAGCATTAAGTTCGCCTATGTATTTAATTAATGCATTAATAAATTTTATAATCTAATACTGCACGCCTTACTAAGCACTGCGAAAAAAGTGGCATATTTCTAGATTTCATAGTAATTATTGCTTTCGCTTATTGCTATTTAACATATAGCAACTCTATATTAAAACGTTAAGGTACATTTTTCAATGCACATTTTGTCATGTTAACACCTCGACAGCAAGTAACGGATGCACCGACGTAATTTGGAGGTAAGACGCGGTCGGGCTGGTTGGTTGGTGCAAAAGTGGTTCGCCCCGAACTGAAATCACGCGAGTCTCCCATAAAAAAACACAATTATATTATTTGTATTCTTTGACTATCAAAATAGTGCCCCGAAATGAATAACCAACTAACTTAACTTACAGTTTCATTGAAATTACAGGTAACTAAAGTTTATGTTAATTGGTTACACTTTTTGGGGGACGAAATTGCAGTTATTCTGGATTTCAGACTTTTCACTATATTTTTATCACTAAAGCTAAACGCATACTAAATTTCAGCACTGTGAGGTCACTTGTGTACCATGTGAATTTTGTCAAAGTTCAGTTTTTATTATGGCTAATAACTTAAAAACTACAACATTTAAACTAAAAATAAAAACGGGGTCGAAATGTACTCACAGAGACCTTTTATTAGACGTGCCCCTTGACCGGATTGTCTCATTTGTTTTTTTTTCCCTCTTGAACCCCAATATCTCAACAATCCCCGTACATTTTTAGCTCAATTAGTATCACCAAAATTGTGCCATCCCTACCTACCTTTATATCAAACTTTAAGAAGATCGGATAAACGCTTCGAAAGTTATCCTCGGACAAACAAATATACATACATACATACAACGCCAATTTTCCCAAGGTGATTTGGAGATCTCGCTTCGCTCGATCAATAAATCAATGCTGCAATGGGTGGAACCCTAGTCTAAAAGGTAACTAACAGTGACAATAGTGTTTAAATTTAAAGCTGTACAAGTGATAATGAAGCACAGACTAACGGGTTTCAATCACGAAGTGAGCTAGACTTAGTAATTAGCACAGCCTGTCACGATTCGGATTAATTCCACTCATTAGCTGGACATTTGAGGACATTCCTTTGCAAATAAATCAAGTTAAATTTGTAGTCAAATTGTAACGGCATATAACGTGAAGATGGATAATATTATACGCAAGCTTTTATCGTTAAAAAATTATAAATCTGTCGAAATTCGCATTAATATGACCTGGAGATGGAACAAGCCTATGCCCCACCTGATGTTAAGTGGTAACCATCGCCTGTAACAAAGTATTGCCTCGTAGGGCACGCACCTTAGAAACGTGCCCCACGATGCACTGCCCTGTGTCCAACTTGAGGCATACAGGTGTAAAGCCTCATGTGCCTGTAATTTCACCGGCAACCCTTCAAAGAAGCACATCAATGCTGCTCCCGTCAGGCCAGTATAGACAGTTTGCTTTGCTTTGTTTTTTATTTTTTACATTATTAATGAAGTAAATCAGTCTTCATTGTAGGCCAAGTAGACCACAGTTGAAGTAGCTTCCATCAATAGGATTGCTTCATTTGCCGCCTCTGACACAACCCAGTTATCCCATTAGCTATAAACAGTTGAAACAAATTACTTTGCTTATATAGCTAAGACAAAAATTGTCTACAAATTCCTGTTCCGACCAAGAACATCTTATTCTACAAATCACAGAAAGCTGATTGTTCATGCAGTATAAATGACTGCTGATGCAGAATTTGCATTGCGTGAATTTACTCAACGGTTCAAGCTAGGTATACGTGAGAATCATATGTTAATAGGTCGGCAATCGGACTATAGGCGACAGAATGGCTGTACTGCAATACGGTAAAACATGGTGGAACTCAGCAAAAATATAAAAGCAAAAAAAAACATAGAATTCGGTTTAGCCGAAAAAGCTATTTGTCGCTATTTTGATGTACACAGTACAGACAACTTCCTCAAACTTTAAGGATTAAATTAATCAAATGTCGTTTGCAACAGTCTTTAGATGATTCAACTGTTTCTTCTGAATTTTATTGTAAACTAGCTGACCCGCCGAACGAACTTCATACCGCCTTGGCATGCATATGACGCGGGCTGTCAATGTACGTCACCCGCTGCATCTATGTATGAGAAAATGAATTATCGTCATTATTTCTTTTTGCGTTAATTTTTCCCATTATTTAATAGTTATTATGCTATTTGGGGCGGAGACAAAACCAACAAATCAAAGATCATCAAAATCGGTCCAATCGTTCTCGAGTTATAAGTGTTCGAACAAACCCGACTTTGTTTTATATATTAAGAAGATAAGTATATTCTTTCTGTTATTTAAGGCATTTTGTCCCGTTTAAAAAAAATATTCAATTAAAATATAAATGTGTTACGTTTTTATCATTTTGGTAGAACCGTGTACAGATTAGCAAATAATCTGCAAAATTTCCCATAGACTTCACCGTGTTTGCGAACACACTAAAAACAACTGCGCTACACTACATTACCTACGTACATAAACGTTCGCGTTGCAAATAATCTTTAAACTTTGTTCATTGAAATTATCAAGTTTATGGACAAAATGTTTGCCAGTAGAGTACAAAACACACTTGAAACTGCTTCAACCAAGTATTTAAAATAATCGTCAAAGTGTTTACGTTTATGTCGTCCATTGTAAATAATCAGTGTGGGGAAAGAGAAAAGTGGGCAGGTAAGGGTATGACTGTTCATAAGCTTAGCGATGGACGGAGGGTGCAACAGAGCCTAGCTAAATGATAGTATTTTCCTCACTTCAGAACATACAGTATGACAGATTCTTCGTCAATCTCGGTTAGAGTGTTGTTATGATAAGTTATGATAAGTCAAGTGATTCTTCACTTTAACTGAAGTCCTCCAAAATTCAAGGTAAATCCGGATGTCCGTTACCAAATATATAGAAAATTCACATAAACAACGAAACAGTTTAAATTAGCACAACTTATATGAAAGAATACAATTGGCGGTCTCATCGCTAAGATCTTTACCAGACGACCTATTGATGGATGATTATATGTGATGGTTAGTCACCTTAGAAAAAAAAGGTTTGAATGAGTAAATTACTAAAACACTGTTTATCAAGAGTATTCTTTAAAGTATACTAGGTTTTTAATAAGTTTAATGTTAAAAAATTACTTTTCCAAAACCAGCTTTTATAAAATTCATAATCGGAACCGCAAGCAGATTCAAATGAGCTCAAACACTAGCAGCCTACTATAATCAATTCTGAAGTTCCGTTGTCTAGCATCCGTCGCTAGCATGAAACCACCTCCATGGTGCCATATTATTGCATTGTCACCGAAGTTACATATGTATTCCTAATTTCAGCTCAATCGGTTGAGGGGAACGGGTTTAAAATTCAGTTGCAAGATTCCACCCGGACAAATATACATACATTGCAAGTTAATAAAAAGCTTGTAAAAAGTGGCAAATTCTCTCTACATCCGCTTGTCGCTCCGCCCGACGCTGCACTCGTACAAAACTAAGCCCGATATGACACCGCAAAACGTAAATTGTCTAACCAATATTGTTTACCTAACAATAGTGGTTGGGCTAAATAGAAATCTAACAGAACTGTGATTTTTATGTTGTACCAAGCAAAACGCCATTTCACTGGAGGAAGTGAAACATTTGTTTTACAAAGTACCTAATACTTATCAAGTAAGTACTTAGGTAGCTAGGTAGTGTATTTAGAAAATATCGTTCCTACTTTGTAGGTCCTACGTTGATATTTTTTTAAATTAATGGTTTAGTTTGTCAATTTGGGATATGGTATGTATCAACTATATATATATACTTATATATATAATGGCTTATGTGGCTAGTTGTGCCACAGTTATGCCAATGTCAAGTCGACGTTTAAAACATTGTATCAACCAAGGAATTTGTATCCTTGAATCACACTAATATTATAAATTCGAAAGTTTGGGTATTTACTTGTTTGTACTCAATCACGTTGTAACGGCTGAACCGATTTCAATGAAATTTGGTATGTACATAGATTATAATCTGGATTAACACATACGCTACTTTTTGTTGACAAATAACGCGTGCAAAGCCGCTTGCGGAAGCTAGTCAACTATAAACACGAATGTTGCTTACTAATTAGATGGACAATGGATTGACATAAATTTTAACCGTACTTATACAATTCACTGAGAAAGCCAAGAGGCAGCGAATTTAGAAGATGCAAAGGTGAAGAGCGCAACTCGTGACTATGACATAGGTCACAATGATGTAACTCATGAGAACTTCCGGAATCGCCAGCACAGGATGATAAATTTCAATTCGTTTTAGGAGTTTCTAATTTACTATTCTCTATTACGTAGGTAACTAATCATAATATATTCTAACCACGCTAAATCTGCCAAATGCCAGGATTTGTATCTTCAACTACAAAAGCGTCATGATAAGAAAACCAGCGCTAAAGAAGCTTTGTGTGGCTTTTGCCCTGGTGAACCACACCAATGCTTCTTTCGCTAGACTAGGGTTACGCGCCGTCTACCTATTGATAACACTAAACACCAGTAATTTCAAATTTACCCGGATATTGATTGATTGAAAATACTTTATTGCACTTATAAAACTAGTACAAAGGCGAACTTAATGCTAAAGATATCATACCTTTCAAACCGAAACACAGGAATGCTGCGTAGCGGCAAAAATAGATATGGTGGTAGTTCTTCCCCGGGCGAGCCTTTTCACAAGCAACTCTAATGTATTTACACACCACCTGCTCGACAATGTGAAAATTACATGTCATGTAAACCTCACCGAAAGCAGGTGATTAAATCCCTACGGCTGAGCCGGGAGTAGAGTTATACAGAATTTCATTATGCCCTATGGGCATATTGTGATTTGAATTTGGAATCTAATCTGTATTAAAATTTGAACCAAAGAGACCCACACAATAAGAACTTGTTCGTAAATCGAACTAACCTCTGCACATAATGCACCAACCTAGATTTGGTTTTCATTGTCTCGCAGAAAGTGTGAAAACTAGAGTATTCTCGTGGACAGAGCTGTCTGCATCTTGGGCGTGCTTATATCCCTCTTCTCTGCACTCAGGATTCTAGTAACTATTTCGCTTCACTCGTGGGTTAACTCTAGAATCCTTCGTTACGTTTGGGATTCAATATAGCGCCCGTGGCGCAAGACACTGCTTTATCCCCTCGTTAAAGAATCTACTATTGTATTGATATTAAAATTTGTTTTTATGGTGCGAACTGCGTATGTAAGATTTCAAATCTTATAATCTACCATTCTTACGTTTATTTATCGTCGCTAGACTATAATACGGTAGTTTAATCTATTTTAATAGCTATGTTTAGCATGTCGCATGTCGTGATCATGTGGTTATGTGGCTACAACTAGGTGATGACAAAATTGCATCTGCGTTATGTAATTTGGTTAAACGGTCATTTACGTGGAGACCATTAAACCTGTGACCTTTCGTCTTGTATGCGTGGATTATATTCGTTTAAAATTAAAGACACTTACAGATAATTGTGGTTTACATAGTGACGGCTGTTACCTGAAATAAAGAAGAATTTCATTATTATGGTATAAAGTAACTCAAAAACAAATACAAATTAACTAGTGATTCGCCCCGAACTGAGAACTCGCGAGTCTCCGATTAACATACACCTACGTTTTTTTGGGGTACAAATTGCAGTTGTTCTGGATTTCAGACTTTTGCCTATATTTGTGTCACTAAAGCTACACCTCTTGGACCAACAACCCCCCCCCCCCCCCATTTTTTGGTCATTTAGTCACACCAAAATTGTGCTGTCACTACCTGCATATGTATCAAATTTCATGATTATCGGATTAACGCTTCGAAAGTTATCCTCGGACAAACAAACATACATACATACGTACATGATAATTAAAAAAAAGTTGTAATAAAACTAAAATTACCGTCACTATTGAACAAACCGACCTGTCGAACAGCATAAATTGTACGAACGCATCACATAAACTAATTTATCAAATCATGCATTTCGTAAGCCTGCTATTCTAATGAAACTTGCCTGATGAATCAAAAATGCCGAGTGTTGAAGTGATGATGTATCACACGTAGGTGCTTAAAGCGGCTTGGTGGGCTTGTGGCTTAACAATGCATAATTCAACTGCTTACTGTGGCACAAAATGTGAGTTATTGGGACTCTTGATATTACTTTACCATATACCTCTCAACATATTTATAAAACCTTTTTATTTCTTTCTGCCCTTTTCCTACATTACGTAGGGTCGGCACAAGATTTATTTTTCTTCCATACCTTTCTATCAACCGTCATCTCCGTTGTCACTTCTTTCTTACCCATATCAGTCACACACAGTAGGTACATCCATCTCTTCTTCGGCCTTCCTCTACTTCTATATCCACTATATTCATATCGAACACTCTTTTAGTCACATGATTTTCCCACCACATGACATGTCCGTACCACGCTAGCCTGTTACTCCTCAACTTTTCTATCACTGGCGCTACTTTCAAACTTCCTCTAATGTACTCATTCCTTATCTTATCTATTCTCGTTACCCCACACGTCCATCTCAACATTCGTATTTCCAACAACAACATCTTGCTCTCTACGTACGTTAAATTTTTTTAATCTATTCTTCCGTAGAGAAAAATGTATCTATGGTGGTCATGGTACTAGGGCTGGCGTACCTTTTTCACTATGCTGCCTTTCAACCCCGCTAGTGCTCATGGATTAGACTAACATGTGACACCTATGGCATTGAGTTGCACCACCTCACCGTGATTCACAGAAGGTTTGAATGGGGATTTAATCGCTTGAATAGAACGCCACAAGAATACGATATGAGATGCAATAATGAACTGAGTTCAACTTTATTTGCATTAAAGGTGTGTTGACATGACAAGTGGAGTCATTATCAGTCTATATTGTTCTAACGCTAGCTTGGAACGCCGTGTTGAACCTTTTTTGTTCTCTAAAAGGACTCTAAAACTCTACATGATTCTAAAAGTCCTTTGTAAATAATATAGTATCTGTATAGCCATCTATAATTCTATTCTAGCTACTAATGTGGCTGGCTCCTTATATATATATATATTTTATGCATCATAATATTAATATTTATATATATTATAGTGATTTTAATGCGAAAGTAGGGCCACGATTAGATGTAGATGGTGCAACAGATACTCTAGGTAAATTCGGTTTGGGAAAACGTAACGAACGCGGTGCACGCCTAATTCAATTTGCATTTGGTCAAAACATGGTAATTTCTAACAGCTTCTTTGACAAAAAACCCCAACGACGATGGACATGGGTGTCACCTGACGGAAATTCGCAAAATGAAATCGATTTTATACTAGCTTCCAACAAACAGATAGTTAAAGATGTTTGCGCCATTAATAAAATTAATTATGCTTCGGATCACAGACCAATAAGAGCAAAATTAAAATTTGAATTTAAAATACACAGAACTAAATTATTTACAAAAAGATTAATAAAACATAGTAAACAGCACCTTATTCATAATTCGGAAAAGTTTAAATTAGAACTCTCAAATTATTTTAGTCAACTCAAAATAGATGAATCAGATAATTCAGAAACCCAATATAAAAACATAGTTAATGCAGTTCACACAACAAGCAAGAAAATTAAACCGATGAAGAAAAGTAAATTTAAACTATCAAACAAAACCCAGAATTTATTAGAAAAAAGACTCGAGACCGACATTGGGTCACAAGACTATAGAAATATAGACAAAGAGGTTAAGCGCAGCATCAGAAACGATGCAAGAAACTTTAATACATATAGAGTAAAAATAGCACTAGAGAATAATAGATCGCTCAGAATAGCAAAACAGGGTATCTCTAAGGGTAAAACATGGATTAATTGCTTACAAGATAGTTCCGGAAATAAATATAATAATAGAGGCAAAATATTTGAAATATGCACAGAATTCTACAAAAATCTTTACTCCGATTCTTCAAAGATGACAACAACTATAGAGTATGCTCGATCAGATGCTGTACCATTCATAACAGGACGCGAAGTCCATGATGTCTTAAAAGCCATGCATTATGATAAGAGCCCTGGAGAGGACGGTGTCACGACCGAGGTTTTAAAAACTGGAGCCACTGTTTTACTACCCCATATCACAAATCTCTTCAACACCATTCTAGATACAGGTCAGCTACCAGTGGAGATGTGCCACTCAAACATAATTCTTCTTCACAAGAAAGGAGACAAAAGTAACATGAATAATTACCGTCCTATCAGTTTAGTGTCACATCTCTACAAAGCATTTATCAAAGTTATTCAGAAGCGCATAGAAGGTATACTGGACCAGCACCAACCACCGGAACAAGCTGGATTCCGACCTCATTTTTCCACCACAGACCATCTCCATACGCTAAATCAGGTTATAGAAAAATTTAATGAATTCCACAATCCACTATATCTGGCTTTTGTGGATTACACAAAAGCTTTCGATAGCATCAACCACTCAGCAATCTTCTTGGCTTTAGAGAAACAAAATGTTGAAAAAACCTATATAGACCTAATTAAAAGCATTTACAGCAATAGCTACGCTAACATTAAATTAAATACATCAGGAGCAAAGTTTTTAATAGAAAAGGGAGTCAAACAGGGTGACCCGCTCTCTCCCAAATTATTTACGAGCACTCTAGAAGAGGTTTTTAGACAATTGCCAGCCTCATGGACAAATGCAGGCATTGAAATCGGCGACCAAAAACTTACAAACCTTAGGTTCGCTGACGACATAGTTCTCTTTGCCACCAGTGCCCTCCAATTAGAACAAATGCTCCAAGACCTGAGCAAGGCAAGCTTCGAGGTTGGACTGATGATGAACCAGTCAAAGACCCAAGTTATGACCAATAGCAAGAAACATAGGGTCAAGGTAGATGGGCAAGAGATACACTATGTCGATGAGTATATTTATCTGGGCCAGATAGTCTCTTTCAAGAACAGATAAGATCGAGAAGTAGACCGTCGTGTCGATAACGCTTGGAAGAGCTACTGGTCCATGAAAGAGCTAATGAAGGGCAACCTTCCACTGTCACTTAAGCGAAAACTCATCGACATGTGTATCTTACCCATTCTAACCCACGGTGCTCAGACTTGGTCATTGACGGACTCACAAAAGTTCAAACTCGGGGTATGCCAACGAGCGATGGAGCGTAGCATTTTAGGTGTTAAGCGGACCGATAGAATCCGCAACACTACTCTACGCTCTATGACCGGAATCATCGACGTGGGGTACAAGGCTGCAAGACTCAAATGGGACTGGGCGGGTCATGTCACTCGAATGCACCCTGAAAGGTGGACTAAGATCTCCACCGACTGGCAACCTACAGGACGACGGCAACGAGGCAGACCGCGAAAACGTTGGCGCGACGATCTGGATGGGTTCCATTCTGACTGGCAGGAGATTTCTGGAGAACGCAAAGAATGGAAGCAAATGGGGGAGACCTTTGCCCAGCAGTGGGACAGTATAGGTTATTAAAAAAAAATATATTAATATTTATGTAATTTTATGATTGATTTATATATTATAATTATGCATTTTATTTTATATTATTATTATCTATGTTTTTTATAAATTGTAATACTATATACTTGTTCTAATAATATCGGATTTATGCCACCGTCTTTATTTATTCACATAGATCCTGTTCATCCAAAGGTTGCCTGGAAGAGATCGCTTTTAGCGATAGGGCCGCCCATTGTACCTATGTTTTGAAAGTGTATTTTCTTTTATGTGTTTATATTTAATGGTGTGCAATAAAGGAATTATCTATCTTTCTTATCATCAACACAAAATCATCTTCAAAGATGTAAGATTACCAATTATATAGGTATTTAATAAATAAATAATAAATATGGCTGGACATTTCACACAGCGCTATCTAGCCCCAAACTAAGCAGAGCTTGTACTATGGGAACCAGATAACTGATAGAATACTTATACTCGTATACGTTTTTTTGTAAATACATACTTATAATATACAAGATAAACATCCAGACCCGGAACAAAATATCTGTAGATCATACAAACATTGGTTCCGCGGCGGGAATCGAACCCGCTACCTCCTGCGTCTCAGCCGGCTATTTGCCCACTGTACCACGAGGTAATATACTCAATACATTTATTGCTTTCACATGGTGACCAAGGTGTTAAAAGTAGTAGGTAGGTAGTCTCACATTATGTACACGGGTAGGGTATAGCAACAGGAAGGCAGACCATGTACTCGTATCTAAATAGGTAGGCATACTGATTACACTTTAGAATATATTCGATATTTTTGTATATTTTATCGGGCGTTATTTTTAGATTTAGTTTGGCTTTCTAAGTAGGTATGTTAGGTTATCGTGGTTTTGTGTTAATTTCAATAACTATGTATTTTGGTTTTTTTAAATGAACGGTAAAATAAATTTGTGAAACTGTAGAAGATTATACCAACTCAATGAACGTGATTTGAAGTAGGTAACAGTAAAACAATGACGATGTAACTTTTACAATTAGACCACGAAATTGAAATAACCGTACAGAGGCAAACAAAGCTATCTACCAACGTCAATTTATACGCTAACTACCTACAAGGTATAACCCGTAACAACAGAATAACCTGGCCTCCAGTATTTGATCTTACAAACCGCAAAATGATAAAACCATAAATAATATGAGCAAACTATAGATTTAAACCATAGATTTTGATGGTTTCGATTCTAGAACGAGAAAAGTTCAGAGAAATCAATTTGAAAATTGATTTCTCTCAATTAAGAATTGATTTTGATAAACACAATAATAACCATATCTTTTGATTGATTGATTAACTCTCTTTTGTATATAACACCAATTAACAAAATAAAAAGAAAAAAACTAAAATATTAAAGGTCACAGAATTATCGCTGAAAAGCGTAACGAAGTGGCGAAAAATCATCCTTATTAAGAGTCACCACAAATTTGATATGAGAAGGTATTGAGATCAGCATGTTAGAGGCACCAAGCTTAGCATTATTTGAATTAAAATTAAAATCATGGTTCATCGAGCAGGCGTACTGCGTACTAAAAGTCCACTAATTCTTTGTTTATGTTATTTTTGTACTTAATTTAAATAAGTTCTATATTGATTTTTTGTCTTGTTCAAACTGACAATATACAACAACTTCTTTTTATTAATCAATTATCCAACTACCTATTTATCCAATGAGTTTTAATGAATTATCCTTAAATTTTGATTTCTATTAAATCTTTTCTTATATCGACCTGTAAATGTATGTTACCAATAAATTGTTTATTCCTGATTATGCCCGCACTAACATAAAGACGTTGATGCACGTTCATATTTACGGATCATACTCCTAAACGCCGTCTATAGCTTGCATAATAAGAGTCTTAGTAAATTTCAAATGATAAAACTGTAAACCACACACGATTTCGTAAGTGGCTGATAAAGCCCGCACCCAACCCAAATGCATAGTTTAATGAACCACTTAGGCAATGTTTACTAAACTTAGGCAGGTTGTGTGTACATAAAATAATATTTTAAGTAGAGTCAGTCACAAAATTAGCCCCTCTATTCTCTATCTTGATAATCACTTATGGCCGGTTCCTATAAACATCGGTTACCAATAACGGTTTCTCCTTGAATTATCATCATCATCATCTCAGCCCGTTTGCACCCACTGTTGGGTATAGGCCTTCTCTTTATTACGCCATCCTTTCCGGTCCCTTGCGAGTCTCATCCATTGACACCCAGCTACGCTTTGAATGTCATTCGACTATCAGGCGGGTGGTCTGCCTCTTGGTCTACGAGCATCCCTTGGCCACCACTCTGTGATCGCCTTCGTCCAACGCCCGTCATCCCTCCTAGCCAAATCTCCTTGAACAGTTGTCCAATATTTGTCATTTTTGTAAAGAGATCCATATTATCGTTACATATCCATATAGGAACCGGCCACAAGTGACCAACTGATCTGATAATTCTTGATAGCTTTTGTCAATTCTTGTTAGTAATTTAATTTTCTCAAACTTTAACATTTTTTCTCAATCTTTTTTTTTTGTGTGTGACCATGATAAGCCCACTTGTGATAATAATTAACAGTCTGCAAAAGGGTTGAATGAGACCTTGCATAGTGGTAAAAAACGCAAAATTAAATTACTTAAATTACTGAGCACGTAATTTGAAGCTGACTGTACACGATGTACTAAGGTTATCTCAGTAACATTTTAGACTTCTATAAACATTTTAAGTACTATTATAAAGTTAGTAAACACTGCATTTAAAATTACGAAACAACACAGGATGTTGGTACTAAAGTCAAAACAAAATTCAACAATTTCCTTTCTGCATTATGGAGATTATGGCAAAAATATTTATATTCAACATTAGCAAATAACAAATTATGCGTACGATAAGAAAATTATTGTGTACGAGCAAAAACACCTTTCAGTCAACCCCCTTTTGAGATAGTACAGGCTCCGTGTCCATGGAATGCCATCTAAAGGTTGTCTGGTAAAGTATATTCAGTGATAAGACCACCAATTGTATCACATAGATTTATATTGTTCTAATTTTATTGTTTATTTATGGTGTGCAATAATAATAGATTATTAATCAAGAGCATAAAACTGTGTCTTGCGTCACGGACGCTATATTGAATCCCGAATGTAACGAAGGATGCGAGGGAGTTAACCTAAAGGATTAATTCAATGAAAAATTCACAAATCTAAACATGAGCATCGATTCAGTTAATTCTAAAAATATTATTATTACTGCCCTGCGTCTATAAACTTGAGACACAGAGGCGTAATGCCTCATGTGCCTGTAATTAGATAATTTCACCGGCAACCATACCCTTCAAACCGAAATACAGCAATGCTGCTTGGCGGCAGAAATAAGTATGGTGTTCCCCGGGCGAGCCCTTTCACAAGCAACTCCACTACTCCTAAAACTGTTAGGTGTTATTAACTCTGCGAGTAAGAAACATACTAAACATTATTCGGAGCACATCTCTCATTCTAAACTAAACTGAGCACCAGTTTTTGTCGCAGACCGGCAACAAAAGGCTTTTTGTGGGCAGTCGGTCAAGGCTCCAGCGAGGCCTGGTGGCATCCACCATTGTTGAGATGCGTTGATCAGCGAACCGTAAAGAGCTGAATAGGATCTTGTTTGGAGCAGGTTGTATAAAGCGCTGTGTAATGCGATCGTGACTTGTCGACTATTGTTTTGCGAAAAGTTGATACAGTTTTCAAGGTGTTTTGATATGAATATAAGAAAGTAGTACTTAGTATTAGATACCAGTTTGAATGACCTAGTATGATAAATGTACACACATACAGAAATTATGAGAATAATGTCCATAGCTGCGTAGGATTTACTTGTTTATGAGCAGAAGACGGCGAACTTATGGATGAACCAAATCAAGTAATAAGATCTGTACATATTTTTTATACGACCTGGAGATGGTACAAGCATCAACAGATGTTAAGAGGTAACCATCACTTATAACAAAGTATTGCCTTGTAGGTCATGCATCTTACAAACGTGCCCTGCTCTGCGTTTATCAACTTGAGGCATACAGATATAAAGTCTCATGTGTCTATAGATTCACTAGCACCCATTCCCTACAAACCGAAACACATTAATGCTGCTAGGTGGCGAAATAGGTATGAAGGTACTTCCCCGGGCGAGCTCTTTCACAGAGAAGAACCTCACATCCGCACTGACTAAGCCTTCATTGTGCGTGTTCCAAGCTTAACCGATTTATCAACTTGGGCAAATCGGCGGTGTATGTATGTATGTTTGTTTGTTTCTCCGAGCATAACTTTCGAAGCGTTTATCCGATCATCGTGTAATTTGGTATATAGATAAGTAGGGATGGCACTATTTTGGTGTGACTAAATAAGCTAAAAATGTAGGGGGTTGTTGAGTTATTGGAGTTCAAGAGGGGTAAAAAAAACAAAAATAGGACTTTCCGGTTAAGTGGCACGTCTAATAAAAGGTATATATAAGGACATTTCGACCACGTTTTTATTTTTAGTTTAAACTTTGTAGTTTTTACGGTATTAGCCATAATAAAAACTGAACTTTGACAAAATTCACAGGGTACAAACAATGCTGAAATTTTGTATGCGTGTGCCTTTAGTGACACAAATATAGGGAAAAGTCTGAAATCCAGAATAACTGCAATTTCTACCATAAAAAAGTGTAACCAATTACATAAACTCCCGTTACCTGTAATTTGAATGTAATTGTAGGTCAAGGTTTTTGGTTTTCATTTCGTGGCACTATTTTGATCGTCAATGATTACAAATAATATTTTTTTGTTTTTATAGGAGACTCGCAAGATCTCAGTACGGGGCGAACAACTAGTTATTATGAATTGATTTACTAAACGACTTACTTTACGGTTATAGAGCATGTAAGAAACATTTTAGTGTCAAATTGTTCCAATAAATGGATGGTTTAATATGTGACTGCTCACTACATCACACATTGCCTGCAATTCTGGTGTAAATGATAGTAAATTGATTTCATCAGGAAGTGGTTATTCCCACGACAGATCGTCATGGACTGTCAGTTACTTGCATACTAACTGTAACAGCGACTGTGGCTGCGGTTACTGCCTGCGTGAAAATTCCCACATTTTTACAGACATAATATTGTAATTTAATTGTGTACAAATGAAAGTGGCGATCTTTGTTATGGTCAAGCAAAAAACTCAGTCTTTTTTCTTTAGAACTTCAGAAACTCGAAATTATCTCAAGAAAGAAATAAATTGGATTCGATTGGTAATAGCTTCCAGCCGCAGCTTCCCACGCGTGGTTTGTCAGTGAAAAGCAGCCTATGTCTCAATTGAGATCATAATCTATTTATACTTAATAACTAGTGGTTCGCCCCGAACTGAGATCTCGCGAGTCTACCATAAAAACAAAAAAAATGTTATTCGTAATCTTTGATTATCAAAATAGTGCCACGAAATTAATAATCAAAAAACTTGATCTACAGTTTCATTCAAATTACAGGTAACGGGAGTTCATATTATTTAGTTATCCTTTTATGGGGTACAAATTGCAGTTATTCTAGATTTCAGACTTTTGCCTATATTTGTGATACTTAAGCTACACGCATACCAAATTACAGCACTTTGGGGTCTCTGGTGTACCCTGTGAATTTTATCAAAATTTAGTTTTATTATTGCTAATAACTCAAAAACTACAAAAAATTTACTAAAACTAAAAACGGGGTCAAATTGTACTAATGAAGACCTTTCATTTGACGTCTCAGTTGACCTAATAGTCTCATTTTTACTTTTTTTTACCCCTCTTGAACCCAAAAGTCAAGTCACACCAAAATTGTGCTATTATTACCTACCTATTTTACGATGATCGGATAAACGCTTCGAAAGTTATCCTCGGGCAAACAAACATGCATACATACATACAACGCCGATTTGACCAAGTTGATTTGGAGATCTCGCTTCGCTTGATCAATAATAATAATGTGTAACTGTTCGTTAATAAAGTTTAAAATTATTCAGATCAATGTTGTTTGACTATTTATTTTGTCAAAAAGAATTCATTGATTCTTGCATTATTGGTGCAAGCGAAAACCGACTTGAAAGGTGACAAACCTTTTCATTCCTTCACCGTACTTATAAACAACTTGATAACCAAAATTTCACTTTCAAACTCATCCTAAAATGTTATCCAATCAACGTAATACCTAATCAAACCGCAATACCTTAACATTTACTTGCATGACAATACAAAATAGACGAAGAATAAAACAATTTAAAAGCAGGAAGTTATAAAAGTAAAAGCAATAAATAAATCTATTACATAATATAACTATCACGTGTGAAGCATATTTACTCGTAGATCGTATCAGCGATCGGTTTCTAATCGAGAGATCAATATTCTATCCATCTGTTGCACTTAAAAGGTAATCTAGTAATGTAATTGGACTACATAATGTCTGATAGAACTGACACTCGTGCTAGATCCAAAGATTTGAAACTAATCATGTATCTTATGCTTTTGTTAGGGCTAAATAATTAAGACATGCCCACTTTTTGCAAAGTTGTTAGTTTTATTGCATTGAAACTGGTGCTGATTTGAAAGTTTGTAATATGACTATATTTGCGCGGTTCTTACCTTCTAATTACGTAAAAATCAATCATTTTAGCACTACCTTATTAAAACAATTGTTTGTGTGAGCCCCAAATTATTATGATACATGGCAGAATACATATTTTTGTATGAGATACTTATTTTGCATTTACACTGAAATATTGATATGGGATTAATAGTAAAGAAAACGTTTTTTTTTTGGGCTTCAGCATTGCTAAAACTTATCAGAAACGGATGGAACGTATGAAACTTTTGTTTTGACAATGACATCTACGAGTATGTACAAATTGTACGACTAATATTCTTACTTGATCATTGATGATGTGATTTGGAGTTGCGTCTCTATGCGCAAGTATTTTATGGTGTGACGATACGCAATATAATTGCAGAGTCAGGTATCGCATATATTTTAATATAACAAAGCATTGGGGACATCGGGCCGCTTTCATTGCCCGTACTGAACATCACCATTTTTGGCCCAGCATTCTAGAACGTACGCTTTCAATTTATCGTGTCGGTCGTAAATAATAAATTACAATTACATTGTTATATTCAAAACAAGATTTTTTTAATTAGTAATAGGAGTGTACGGGGTGATTCAGGCACCATGGTTGCAAAGTAGTAGGGTTATGAAGAGCCCGTGACTAACCCAAATTACCTCATTCTATTTTTTTTTTATTATTATGTCTCATCAATTTCCTAAGGAAAAAGATATACGTAGAATTACGATTTGTTAGAAAAATAATAACTTGTTAAAATTTTCAGAATAATGCCATTTTTGAAAATAACCACCAAAATCGACAAAAATCTATGAACCAAAATCAACAAAGATCTATGATCTTTTTTGAATGCCGTAAATGGAACCTGGATAGGTTTTAATACAAAAAATGACCTGTCCAGGTCGTATAAATAAAAAAACCTTTATTGCAGCCGTCAAATAATGAAGGCCGCTTTTTAGAAGGTTTTAGATTGATCTTAAATCTCCCTCTCATTCCACGTGCACGCTAAAATTGGTCGTCCATCAAAAGCTTTGTAAGGATATGTCGTTAACTCGACTGAAATCCAGATTTGGTCATATTCGTGCTTAATAGCTTCTTAATAAGTACATAGCTGACAATTAAGGACTTTAAATAGACACGAACTGATATTTCTGTAGATAGCTTAGTTTGGCTATTAAAAACATTATCAGTTTTAGCAAAAAAACGAAAACATATACATATATGAATAGTGAAATAACGTCTTACTTAGAAACGTGAATTAGCTTCGGTATAAAATAATGTGCGCTGTTTTTTATTGAAATGAAAATGAAAGATGATTTATTGGGAACAAGGGGGGTAAATATATAAGTAAACGGGGAAATTCAAATGATAATTGATCGAGCTAAGTGAGATCTCTAAATCAACTTGGGAAAATCAGCGTTGTATGTATGTATGTTTGATTGTCCGAGGATAACTTTCGAAGCGTTTATCCGATCATCGTGAAATTTGGTATATAGGGTAGGTAGTGATGGCACAATTTTGGTGTGACTAAATGAGCTAAAAATATGGAGGGGGGGGGGGGGGAGTTGTTGGTTCAAGATAGGTAAAAAAACCGAATCAAATAGTTGGTTATCATTTCGTGGCCCTATTTTGATAGTCAAAGATTAAGGCCGGCTTGCACGAAGGTTCGTAAACGTATGTAGCGACAAAACGTGTTTAAATTAAACGTATTTTTATGATTTAACAACTCTTTAAATCATATATCGTTACTAAATACGTATAGGCATCGTTGCGAGAGTCGCCCTAAGAATATTTATTTTCTGTTTTGGGAGACTCGCAAGATCTCAGTTCGGGGCGAACCACTAGTATTTATTATAGGTAAGGTAAATCTTGAACTCCAACTTATTGAAGAAGGAAAGAGAGAAATACAGGTGAACTAAACTTTGCTCATAATTAAAAGATATTAGATAGTCCTGAGTCTAAAATCCTCTTTCCAAATATTACAGCGGCTGCAGCCATTCACTCAACTATTTAGTTATGTACCACAGAATAAGTACAGAAAGCTTACTACAACGAGCGATAACAGGCACAGACACTCAGACTCGCGCGTACGATAATCTCAGATCAAGTTGGTCGAACGACAGTCGCGAGCGCCGCGCTTTGCCTAGACGTAAATAATGTTTTGTGTGATCTAATTTGTAAGCTGGTTGTGAATTTACTTATGGTCACTTATGTCAAAATGATAACGTGACAATGATAAAACGTTCAAATCAAAATTATTGTGTATTTCGTTACAGGTGCCAGCTTTAGCGCTACGGTCAAGCGTAGGTAACCAAGATTTGACAGAGCTGGCCTTATGTACCTATTTATTTTGAGGCTGTACTTGCAATCAAGACGACGTCTAATCAGTCAGTCAGTACTCAGTACCCACTACATGGCCATGATAATTGTCATTCAAGATTTGTATCTATGCATCATAAGACCTTAGACTTTCCAAATTCATTTCTGTACCTAATTTACCTTCTTCCATTTCCGTTATAAGGTTATCTACTTGGTCAAGGATAACTACTGTTGACTGTTTACAAGCTTAAAACATGTGAAATATCCAACTATAATTTCTCCTTACAAAAGTAGTAGATCTTACCATCTCAAGGACAACATTTGTTATTATTTTTGTAACCTTTCATTCATATTTTCCTATACCTACTATAAAATCAATCCTATAAAATACTATACATGTCTTTTACCTATATACCATAAACACTGTCTACCTCGTTACGATTCATATCTTCCATTATTCAATGCGACACCCATTCTATCAATATCAGATTGTACTAATCATAAAATAACGATTTTATCTGTCATATTTTATGTCTGTCTATTTTATACCCACAAGTTTAATTTGAACTATTAAACAAATTAATAGCACCGGTTATCAGGTCAAGTAAATCGAGAAATTAATAATCAAATAATTATGAATTACATAATGTTGATCATTAATTGACTGACTCATTTATGCATCTCTTCACTGCTCATTTTCAGTGTACCAAAGTGTGCTAAAGGCTACGAAGACTTCACGATTGACATTTCAAATACAGTATTGCTTAAGAATCATAAAATTAACAAACATTACTATTAAAGAAATGCTAGAAGCACATTAAAAGTTCGGTCCTAACCCTATATGGGCAATCGCCTAATATTGCACACGGTTCGACCAATCTTAAAGTTTCGAATCATGAATCATAATATATTTCTAAGTGATTCTTGATATATTATTTGCCAAAAATCTATCTATCTATCTTATGATTCTTTTTGTATAGTTTTAGACAAACATAAAATATTTATTGACCACATAATATATAGCACACAAAATATATTCACCAAAATGTAGACTAATAAGACACTTAGAAAAAGATACATTAGACACTACACGGAATATAAATAATTGAAATAATGTTTAATCATTAAGTATGTTGTGGGTAGAAGGATCAACCAGCTGAAGTGGAGATGGGCTGGACACTTGGCAAGGAGGAAAGGCGGAAGATGGACGAGGGCAGCAACCGAGTAGTGGCCGCGAGAAGGGAGCAGATCAGTTGGCAGACCACCAGCTAGATGGTCGGACGACATCGTGAGAGTTGCGGGAAGGCAATGGATGCGCTTGGCACAGGACTGGAGAATGGCGTGATAACGAGGAGGCCTATTCCCAGCAGTTGGTGGAGGTGGGCTGAGATGATGATGATGCTGTGTGCTATTATAGCATTTTTTTCAAATAGGTCATGAACGCTGTTATTTTGACGAGATCACTCTTAGCAAATGCTACTACTATTTAAAAATATTTTTACATGATCCACAATTTTTCTTTGCTTTTTAGACATAGCTTTTCGGAATTGTTTCCTTCCGAACAATTTCACTGGAATTTTAAAAAATCGTTCATAAATTGTTAATCAGCCTATGTAACTGACTACGTGTCACACATTTTGCCAATATTAATGAAGTTCACCAAAAGAAATCGACAATGTACTGGCCGTTTTTGCACCCATTCCAGTTTCCATATAAGAAGCAAACACATAAATAGACCCAAAAAAGAACGCATCCTTACGTTACGACTTAATAATCATAAATCAATGACTTTTAGTATGATTGTCGACTTGCAGACGGTCAAGGCCAAATCAGTAAACCACAGGGCTAAGTCAGTATTACTCAGTCACAAATAGTTTTCGTGTTTGATTTGATGAAGTTTTGAATAAATCTGCACGCACGCATGCCCCTATTTTTTTTTTGGAGCTTTTACCATTGTTGTATGATTAAAGATTAAACCATTGTTGTACGGTACAAGCGCAATACCTACACTAGATGCTCACATACTTACCACACACACTTTACTTTTCTAATATTATTTTTTGTTTAAATTATATTATTTTATTTGAATTACACTTGTACTAACCATTTGACGACCTCCGTGGTGCAGTGGGCGAATAGCCGGCTGAGACGCAGGAGGTAGCGGGTTCGATTCCCGCCGCGGAACAAATGTTTGCATGATCTACAGATATTTGTTCCGGGTCTGGTTGTTTCTCTATATATTATAAGTATGTATTTACAAAAAAAAATGTATATAAGTATTCTATCAGTTATCTGGTTCCCATAGTACAAGCTCTGCTTAATTTGGGGCTAGATAGCGCTGTGTGAAATGTCCAGCAATATTTATTTATTATTTATTTATTATTTGACATGTTTAATTGTCTTACTAACAATTATGTATCTTTGATATCTGAAAATAAATAACTGAATTTGAATTTACACTCGGAAAAATTGCTCGAGTAATGCGTAGAGATTTTTTTACCAAGAATATAAATGGTAAGTCGTGTTTGATCTATCCCATGTCTTTTCAGAGATATCTTTGCTTCAGTAACCAATCATCCTTTTGAAGTTGTCTGGATCATCTTCTCAACGCTTTTTCAGCTTTGATAATACTTGGGATTTCTCGTCACTACTAAAACTATTTTACTCACATCTTAACCACTATTAAACACTTGTAATTTCCGAATTCTAAAGATCTGGAGCCGCGGAGTCTACGCCGTGACATCGGAGCGTTTAGCATTTTCTATATCTATAAAATATATAACGGCGAATATTCTGAAGAGCTGTTCAACTCCCGCAACCGGCAACGAGCTCACCCACAATTGAAGATGCGTGGGAGTATCACACGGTGCGTTTAACCCGCTCGTTTCTTCCACGCACCTGCAAGATATGGACGCCTTCAAGAGAGGTGTAAAAAGGTATTAAGTGGTAGGCAACGCGACTGCAGTACCCCGAGTGCTGCAGGGGTTTATAGGCGGCGGTGACCACTTAACATCAGGAGGCCCGTCCGCTTATGTGTCTACAAGTATATTTTAAAAAAAAATTACAACTTACGAATGTTGTAATTATTATAAGCGCGTGGGCAGTAACATATCAAGATAATCACAGTATTGTTACGCCTTTATCGCGTGTTCTCCGTCACTGAACACTATGCATCGATGTCTAAATAAGACCATGTCTAAACCGCCTTTCTACGGAGACAGGTAAATTACATAATTGTTCTTTATCACCTCTGCGTTCAGTATTCGAACTATTTTCTAATTGAGGTTTCTAAGCGGTTAGAAATGTTGCTAGATTGTATGGTACGGTATTTCTTTTGTTTGTATCTGGTTTCTGGGGTCTAATTACTCATATATGTAAGTTAAAACAATGAAACCTTAATACAAAAGTAACAAGTTATTTTTCCCATAAACATATATTATTCAGAAGTACTCTGCCCTGCAGTATAATAACCACTCCAAAATTAAGTATCTTTAAAATTAGCTGATTCACTGATCCACAGAGATTTCGTGTTCCGTGTAAATTGTGCTAGATTTTTCCGACTAAGTATATTCTGACTTTTCAGTTTGATGCTAGTAACATGATTCCCGCAGGGTTACGCAGAGATGAGTGAAAAGAGAATCCGAGAGAAACGCCAGCGTAGGGCTATGATCGTGACATTTTTCTCGCTTGACTATTTTTTTGTTTTAATCTGGTGCTTGGGATATTTTAAAGGGCAGGTGCTTTTATAACAAACTCCCAAGTGATGTACAACTGACAATTAACAAATTTAAAAACGTAATTAAACAAAATCTTTGTAAAAAAGCCTACTATAACATATCGGATTATTTAGATGATAGAGAAGCTTGGGATTGAAATTGCTCCAACTCGTTCAAAAATGTTACAATTTAGACGTCATTTTTTTTTTTATATAAATTATAGTCCAGCGTTTGACCACTATCTCGCCTGATGGTAAGTGATGATGCAGTCTACGATGGTACACGCTTGCCTAGAAGAAACCTATTCACTCGCGATTAGAAGATCCCTAGGTTGTAGTTATCAGGAAACGGAACAGGAAATCAGGAAAGGATTATTGTATGTATTCTAAAAGGATCATTAAAAAGAACAACCAGCCTTGTTTCTTGCCTTTCCTCGCTTGTCGCGAATGAACAGGCAGTAAAATTTACGTTTCAAAGTGATTCTTGTGATTTTAATTAATAAAAAGATTTGGATTTTGACAGAAACATTAATGTGACCTTTATATGACTTTGACTCCGATAGGTAAATTAGGCTGAACGTCAGAAATATTATTAGAAGGTATACATGTTTTTACACAGATATGAAATGTAATGTAATACGGTGATCTTGGTGATGTAAACAGTTTTGTATCATGTCGCATTAAATTGACTTGTTCAAAGACCGCGTAATATCAATCAGTATGCGCTCTTTGGTGTAACATGGTACTAAACTGATACCCACAATACTAAGAATCCTAGTATGAGGTAAGGACTATGTATGTAATTGTTGTGTGTTTCATATCATAAACCACAATATTTTTGTATTTTTCAACAACAAATTAATTGAAATACGAACCAGCAACAAACAATAATTAAATTTCATTTCTACCTCGTAATTCTGTGCCAAGGACGGACTAATTCGTCTCATGCATGACCACTACAAAGCATAATAGAATAATAACTATATTTTACTTAGCGAGGGCGCGGTATGACGACATTACCTTACATACGTGAATAATTTTAATATATGTTGTTTTCACTAAAGTGGGTTTTTGATTGGTTTTCGATATTTCGGCACAATTGCATTGATTGATTGAAAATACTTTATACTATAGACTTTTTCTTCCAGATGACCTTTGTGTATTTCGAATATAGATGTGTCGGTATTGCACACAAAAAACCATAATCACGGGGTTAACTCGCAAGTCATAGTACATATCCTTTTTAGGGTTCCGTACTCAATGGGTAAAACAGGCCCCTATTACTAAGACTCCCCGTCTGTCACCAGACTGTAACTCATGAACCGTGATTGTTAGATAGTTGAAATTTTCACAGATGATGTATTTCTGTTGCCGCTATAACAACAAATACAAAAACAGAATAAAATAAATATTTAAGTGGGGCTCCCATACAACAGACATTATTTTTTTGCCGTTTTTATAGATAATGGTACGGAACCCTTCGTGCGCGAGTCCGACTCGCACTTGGCCGGTGTTTTATATTACCCGATAATTCTAGTATAGTTTCAAAACGACATCCGTGCAGATAAGGATGGGATGTGAGCCGGCGCCGGCGCACCGCTGCTACGACGTTTATTGTACCTAAAATCATATACAGATTAGAGTAGTAGAGTTTCTTGTGAAAGGGCTCGCCCGGGGAAGTGCTACCACTATACCTATTTCTACCGTCAAGCAGCATTGCTGTGTTTCGGTTTGAAGGGTATGATTGCCGGTGAAATTACAGGCTCATGGGGCTTTACACCTGTATGCCTCAAGTTGATGGACGCAGGGATTTGCATCGTAGGGCACGAGGCAAACTTGTTATAGGCGATGGTTAGCACTTAACATCAGGTGGGCCATAGGCTTGTTCCATCTCCAGTAGTATAAAATAAATTGATTTCTAATTTTTTACATGCAAATAGTTTAATTAAGAGGAATGCTTTGTGCTACGCTCAGGACAAATCTTTTAAGGTTTTTTGAGTGTATTTGCTTTGTAAATTGTTAATTCAATGCAGCTTTAAGCAAATTTATGAGAGGTGTCATACATAAGATTTGTATGATGAGGATGTAAACCAATGTAAACAATAGTAAATCTATCATGCCTCTGTCAATATCAAAGTGGTTGCGAAGATCTTGACCTGAAATCTTGTGATTTGTGTAGGCACAACCTATCAGTTGGATCCTATTCGTTATCATCCCACATCTTGGCTTGTTCGCACTAGTCATTATTTCAATTATGGTTATTTTATCACTAAGGCTTTAATCTGTTCATTGTTATTTTTTTAATAATCTATACTTATTATTTGGGCGCCAACCTACATCTTTCGGCGTCCAAGTCAACCTTACCTGCTCAAAGTGCATTTTATACGAACTCGCTGCACTAAGTTGACGCCAGTGGTCGCTACATATAACACGCAACAAGACGCCGCTGCTCGTAGTCTTGTAAAAAATTAAAAAATGTGGCTATCGCGCACATCCGCTAATAAATAGCCGCTCTAAGCCTCAGGTGGTGGCGTTTTGTAGCAGTAGCGCGAGGCTCATGTGCGGCGAGGCTTATTCTTGGAAATGCATACAATTGTAGATAATATTGAAAGTGCGTAAATCTACTTTTTATTTTAACATATTTTGTAATTTTCGGAGCAGAGGAAGCTTAATTACCTTTAAGTTATCTGCTCAAAATTCCGAGAACGCATTTTAACGGAAGTATCTCTCACCTGAAACAAAAAAAGACAGTTTAAAATGTTGTAATGAAGCCATGATTAAAATAATTATAAAAAGCCCTTCTTTAAAGTCGGCTCATTTTAAAAAGAGGTCTTCTACATTATCATTATTTTTATTTCTTATGGGTATATTACGTAATAATAAAGTAGTGAAAGTGGTCAGTAAGATCGAATTCTAGCCCAGATGACATTTTCAGAAGTCGTAAATTATAAGCTTTGGTTTACGTAATTGTAAAATCATTTGAATAAGAAAGGGTTATTTAATTAAGAATGATGATTCAGATACTACCACAGATACTTATATAGTAAAAATACCCATAGCTCATATTGTCAATGGCAGAAAGCTATCTCTGTGGCGAAGAGTAGCAGAATCAAAGTTAAATTCAAGATCAAAGATCAATTGTTGATTAAATAAAAAAATAAGAGTATATCTATAATTTGTATCTATGATTTTTTTTTCTCTAACCTATCTCGTCCCACTGCTGGGCAAAGGTCTCCCCCAAGTCCCTCCAAGTATCCCTATCCGTCGCTATCTCCCACCATCTTCTTTGGAAGGTGACAAAATCGTCCCGCCAACGCTTTTTCGGCCGACCCCGACGTCGCCCTCCGTCTTCAGGCGTCCATGGTGTCACAATATGGGCCCATTTCTCGGAGTGCATTCGGGCAACGTCGCCCGCCCAGTCCCACTTAAGTCCAGCCGATCTCCTCCCTACATCTGCAATGCCGGTAAGTGAGCGCAGCATGGTGTTACGAACTCGGTCGACACGTTTAAAGCCGAGAATGCTGCGCTCCATTGCTCTTTGACAAATCTTGAGCTTTGACTTCTGGGCTTCAGTCAGAGACCATGTCTGCGCACCGTAAGTTAGGATGGGCAGGATACACATGTCGATGAGTTGGCGCTTAAGTGTCAGAGGAAGGTCACCCTTCATGTGCTCCTTCATGGACCAGTAGCTCTTCCAGGCATTCTCGATACGGCGATCGATTTCCTTATCTTGCCTGTTTCCGAAGCTAGCTAACTGGCCCAAGTAAATATACTCATCGACATACTGTATATTTTACAAATATATATTAATATTTTATAAAAATATGTGCATATGATAAATTTATAAATGTGTCCTTTGTTCAACTAGGAAGGAGGTCTCCTACAGGTAAACCTAGTTTGGGGACCAATATTATTATAACTATATTACCATGCTTTGTTCAATAAAAACATTTATTATAAAGATATTAGCAACAGACACTGGCATCGGCAGCAAGTTCTACTCTTTATTATTTCTCTCTGGTTTTTACTACCGATAAAAGTTGAAGCGAGTTCGGCATGCAACAAGGTGAAACGGCGATCAAGTACGTTGTGGTGAAATTAGCAAACTTTTTCTATCGCTTCTATGTAATAAATAATCGTCTGAACATTTCTATATTTTTTTATTTTCCTTATATATGAATAGAACGCAGGTAGTCCACCGGCAAAATGGGTCGACGACATTATAAAAATCGCAGGTCGTATGTGGGTTAGATCAGCTCAGGAAGGCAAATCGCGACAACGAAGAGAGGCCTATGCCCAGCAGTGGGATGAGAAGGGCTGACGATGATGATGATTAATAAGAAAAATAAATTTTATTATTATTATTACTCCATTTTGTTTATGTAAGTACTTGTTTCCCTTCAGCTAGTTCAGCATACACAGAACTGCTCTAGCATTGGCATGCTGTGTACCTACACATGCTTTTGGATACAATCTAGATCTAAAAGTTGATTATTATAATTTGTATCTGATTAATCGTATTCTATTTTGATGAATGTATAAATAAATAAATATAAATATTGTTGGACATGTCACACAGCGCTATCTAGCATGATGTATGATTGTGTGATACATACTCGTAGAAGCGTCACAAAACCTATTCAAAACGAGTGAAGGTAAAGAACCTAAACGGCTAACAATGCATAAAAAACATAATTACAGCCTTCTCAAAAATCGCAAGACCGGTTGACAATTAAAACACTATAATTACAAGATGTTTCGGTCTGTTTGTCCGTCACACATACCACATACCACGTGCCTCTTAATTGACACACTTTTCGTCATTGCACGGTTGCAAAATAGTTTTTCCGTGAAAAGATTGGCTACTGTGGCGTATCAGATTAGAAAGAAAGTAACATAATTTGATGGGCCGGTGGCGTAATTAGTCACAACATCATTTCAATGGAAAATTCGCAGGTTCAAATCTCGTATAGTTCGTAATTTTTGGAGTGATTTTAGATCGTAAGTGTATGTAGGAAGACTTCTTTACCATCTGATATCTTTCACAGATGAAGTAGTTACGCTTCAAAATCTTTATAAAACTAGATACTTGCTAGAACTTCTAGGATAATGAGAATTTCAGGACACGGTAACTCTAATCTTAACAGTATATGTGCGTTATTTTTTCCGTTATTTTTGCCGAAACAAAAATGACGCTTTGATCAGAATTTGATCATTGAACAGTAATCTTGCAAATTAAATGCTCGATTTACAGTTTTCTTAGGAATATAGAATCATTTAGACAAACAATCACATCTGTTTTATGTACTGAGCTCTCAGCAATTATGATGAAAATACTCATCCGAAATGGCCTAGACTTTGTATGTTGTAAGTAGAAGTCATAGCTCGCTAGTTAAGAAATCGGAAGACCTAGTTTAAACTTTAGAGACTAATTAAAATAAACAAAGAACAATTTCGAACTAAATGTGTGAGTTTGAGTCTTGCTAGATAACCTGTACGGAAATATCTAGACGTAGCTAATACGTTTCGTCTGGTCGACCAAGAGTTAACCCAAAATACCTATACATAGTCTTGTCCTGACCCCACATGTTCCTACGCTAAAGTTTTTATTTTACAACATGGAGATGGAACAAGCAAATGGCCCATCTGATGTTAAGTAGTAACCATCGCATACAACAAAACATTGTATCATACGCACCTTAGGAACGTGCCCTACGATGCCTTACTTCCACCAACTTGAGGCATACAGGTGTGAAACCTCATGTGCCTATAATCTCATCGGCACATATACCCCTAAAAACCGAAACTCAGCCATACTGCTTGGCATATAGAAATAGATATATAGATTCCCTGAATAGTAATCAGAAACTTCGAGAACCATGGTACCAACAGTAGTCCAACCAACACTCCGTCCCGGAACATATGTTTGCAGATCATGCAGCCATTTGTCAACGGAAATTTAAACTACAACCTCTTGCATCGCAGTTCGCCAGCCTCATCAGAGGTTGTCAATGCTCGAATAACAATGTTAACATAGTTAGAAACCAAAGGCCTAAAAAACCTAAAAAATATCAAAGCAAACTGAAAACGAAATACCAACTGCAGCCCCTAGACTCCATGCAACGCAGAGCTGTTCGTATCGTCGACGACCCAGTAGTATCAAAGGACCGGGAGCCGCTGAGTCTGCGCCGTGACATCGGAGCGCTCAGCGTATTCTATAAAATTTATAACGGCGAATGTTCTGAAGAGTTGTTCAATCTAATCCCTGCTTCCCACTTCTACCATCGAACTTCCCGCAACCGGCAACGAGCTCACCCACATATTGTAGATGCGTGTAAGTCTCATACGGTGCGTTTCACCCGCTCGTTTCTTCCACGCATCTGCAAGATGTGGAATGCCCGTTCTCCGAAGGTTTTCCTGGTGGGCTTCAACGTAAACGCCTTCAAGAGACGTGTAAATAAGCATTAAGTTTTAGGCAACGCGACTGCAGTACCTCGAGTCCTGCAGGAGTTTGTATTCGACGGTGACCTCTTAACATCAGGAGGCTCGTAAGCTTGTGTGTCTAAATATATATTATTAAAAAAGCGACTAAGCACAAAAGAAGATATTGCTTTGATCGTAAAATCACTAAACAACGCAACATAACGGGCAATATTGTAAAATGACTTGGTAGCAAAATGACTAAATATACCAAAGTAACAAATACAGCAGTACATAGAGCATATCATAGAGAAAAAAATGGAGTAGTAGAAAACATAATGATCAAGCAGTACATAATAATACACATGGTAGTACATAACATTAACACCATGACTCTACACAAACTGATTGTCCATTCATAGGGTATGATTGTGATGACGTGTAGTCATCAATCAAACTTTCACGATCTGAGGCCCATAGGAATCGCAAATGAAAGCGATTATCAGTAAGCACAAGTACAACTTAGACTTTAGATTGTATCAACACAGAACATTACATGACTCTTTTTTAAAAAACAAAGGGGGCTGTGAGATCCAATAATGTTCTGGCTGAGTCAAAACTTTGACAAATAAAACCAAGAAAGAATGAGATGATATGGACTATTAATATAACCTCGCATCCCTAATAACCGCATGATATATATCTAACTCCAAGTCCCAACCAATTAATAAATATGCGTCTTGTTCTTTGTCCACTTCTGTTCCCATTATTTGGGATCTAGTCTCCTCACTTTCTTGCATCAAGACAGTCTTGGGGTGTATCTTGGGTTGTCGGCGGTCTCTCTTTATATCGGACCACTAGGTAATAATTAAAAAATAATTAATAAATATGATGCGTGGAAGACGAAGCATCAAATCAGGCAAATCCAAATTTACTGAAAATAAAAGATAAATGATCACCATTCACTATAAAACTAACCAACAATATAACTACCATGAACTTTGAAAGTTTTCAAACCACAGCCTTCGTGCTAGATCGATCTTAAGTTAAAACAGTTGTAGCTAATCCCAACACAAAGACCAATGTAACACTTTGTAGGATTACTATTAAACCAACTGAACATGGAAAGCGATTCGATAGTGAAAGTGGTCCTGCTGTTATCACAACCTGTTGATAAAACGCACCTTAGACTCTAGGCTTAAAACTAGAAGTGTGAGAAAAACTTAATGAAAGTGCTGATCAGCCACCATTGAGATGAAAACCTCGACTCTTTACATAAACTACACCAATCATTATGAAATTTGAACACAATTGCTTCTGCAATGGAGATGATCACAAGATACTTTTCAGTACCCCAATGCCCCAATCCTCGTAATTTTAGCATTAATTAACTGTTGATCGTATTACCACATAATAGAGGTGTTACCTTTCTACATTACCTTACAGTTAAGAAAGTTCGAGGCATCGAGGATCAGACCCAAACTTGAATTTGACGAGATTTTATTACGGATTTACTATCCCCGTCTATCTTAAGGCCGAATTGGCCTATAGAGAGGGTAGTCAGGTAAAAGAGAGTTATAGATGCTGACTGATGTGACGAATGTGGACAAACGAAGCTGAAAAGCAGCGTAACTGAGCCCTCGAAGTTTTTATTTACTTACTACAATTCAACGATATGTAGTTCTTTGATATTCGATGAAATATTCTGTCTATTCAATATTATCGTAAATATAGAAATACTATTTGATAAAATCTAAATAAATGTGTAAGTTGTGTGACCCAATCGTGAGTTAAACCTTCCTAACCAGATCGGAACAAATTGTTTCTCAAGTCAATGGGTAATTTACTATTGGAAAATCAACAAGGTAAACGGAATGAAAAGTGTGCCATACCATACCACACAGTATAAACTTTCTCTGAAACATAGATCACGTCCAAATTGAATTTGTTTTGCTACGTGTCATACCCAAGAAACAGACTTTCGTCAATTAGTTTATTTGACTAGTTAGGCCTATTAGATTAGCTCCCCTGTTCCATATCTTAAAAATCACTAAGTGAATTCTTAATAGCATTTGACAATTTGCGATTGAAACTTTGGGCAGTTGATACGTGTTTTACTTATCAAACGTTGATCACCGGGTAAATTTCAAGATACAAAAAGGGGGAAGGTAAACCTACCTCATCAATCAGGATAAATTTTATGCGTTTTTTGTTTTGATAGCTTTTTGGAGTGTTGAAATGTTATAGCGTAAATTAGCGTGAAAAGAAATTAGGAGGATTCGATACAATTATGTATAGAATCCACCTAATTTCTTTTCACTTAGTGATTTTTAAGATAGGGAACAGGGGGGCTAATCTAATCGGCCTAACTAGTCAAATAAACTAATTGACGAAAGTCTGTTTCTTGGGTAGGGGATGAATGGACCACTTACTTTACGCCCTCATATCTCATGGATAAGTGATTAAATGAAACAGGTTTATTATTTTTATTTCTTAGAACCCTAATTTATTATAATCAAACAATTCGGGCTAACACTTTCTGATATATACGAAGAAACCTAAATCTTTGGCTGTTGCCTTCTTTGGACCATGGGCACCTTCATTGAACCACTAGGTTGCCATCAATGGCAACCTATATTAATATGCATTCTTAAGTTAAATTATTTTATGACAGAAAGTTCAGTTTTGTATTATTCTGTCAAGAAACAATCTTTTTTTCTGACTAAAACAAGGTACACAATCTTAAAAGTCAGTTCATTTATTAAAAAATATTAAAATGTGTAAAATTTCTAAAAATCATAACACAAAAATGGAAATCTAGGCATCACGGTACGTTAAAAAGTGAAACCGACTTGTTGATTACCATAAACTAAAGGATAATTACTACAATTACCCGCTCATCGGCGCAGGCGCAATCAGCGAATATTAATAGAGATTGCTGTAATGAGGACCAGTTCTGTTTGGAGCCCATTCTAGGCATTTACAGACAACCTGTCTTCGCGCCCACTTAATTGGATCATAGAACCACTTTTGTCGGCAAAACCGTGCAAAAAGTTATAGACAGGCAGTCACTGCAGACAATATAATCTTATTGAATTGATTATAACAAACCTAGATGACACATAATATTCTCACTTGACTACACAATATTCTCACAGGGTCTAGTGGCTAAATGTAGCGGTCTCGACAGAATGAATATCAGCGCTTACCATTACGGCGGGCATAATGCTGAGTCGAGTCCCATTTACTGATATAGCGTAGCACACAGTATTAACCAAGGTCTCCTTTGGTTTTGTTTACAAGTATACTATTTCATTGTTTGGTATTTTCTCTGTCTTACAATGTAACTGTATCGTGAATTGTATGCTGATGTAGTGAATAAATGATTGTCTGTGTCTGTTGAATATCATAACAGCTGTAATACTAGAGTAGGGATGGTCTATTCTAAAAATGAACGCCCCTCCACTTCACTGTGCATCAACACCACAGCAAGACAATTCAAAATGAGCCTTGTGATTACAGTAATTATAAAACATTTCGCTTTTACGTAATGAAGTGGAGGGGCATTCAATTTTAGAGTAGATGGTCTCTACCAGTAAATGGGACTTTCATTGATCGAGCGAAGCGAGATCTCTAAATCAACTTGGGCAAATCGGCGTTGTATGTATGTGTGTATGTTTCTTTGTCCGAGGATAACTTTCGAAGTGTTTATCCAATCATCGTAAAATTTAGTATATATAGGTAGGTTGTGATGGCACAATTTTGTTGTGACTAAATGAGTTAAAAATGTGGAGTTGTTGAGATATTAAAGTTCAAGAGGGGTAACAAAAAAAAACAATTTGGGAGTATCCGGTCAAATTGCACGTCTAATGAAAGGTCTTGATGAGTACATTTCGACCCCATTTTTATTTTTAGTTTAAACTTTGTAGTTTTTAACCACCAGTGGTACACCAGTGACCCCACAGCGCTGAAATTTGGTATGTGTGTAGCTTCAGTGACACAAATATAGGGAAATGTCTGAAATCCAGAATAACTGCAATTTCTACCCCAAAAAACTTAATTATTTGAATGAAACTGTACCTAGGTCAAGTTAATTGGTTATACATTTCGTGGCACTTTGATAGTCAAAGATTACAAATAATATTTTTTTGTTTTTAAGGGAGACTCGCGATATCTCAGTTCGGGGCGAACCACTAGTATTATAATGAAAGTAACTCTGTCTCTCTGAATGGCTGTTTGTTTGTTACATTTATATGACTAAGCAACCGATTACTTACTTAAGTAAAAGACGTAGGACTTCCACAGATGCTCATTCCGACTCAAGAAAATATATAAAAAATTCGCAGAGTTCAATCTATCTATAATCTTGCAGTATTGTTTCTCACTTTCTCAAGATCTACTTAAATAGAGTGTTACGCATTTAGGTAAATAGTATCTTATACTAGTTACTGCGTTAATTTCCTGTCGTACATTAGCCAACGCCCAGTCTGGCTAGGACCCCGCTAATGATAGGAAGTGTTTTTACGATATTACTCGATTAACCTATGAATAAGCTGTTCATGCGGAGTTTAGAAGGTAATCGACAAAGTTATATTAGTCAAAAGATTTCAGATACTTAACGACAAATAATGAAACGCCTTGCCAGACTGAGTTTCCTGAGGGCTTAGCTAAGTTACATTCGACTAGCGATGACGCTAGTCGATAAGTCCGAAAATGTAAGGGATTTGACACATGCTATGGAAATATCACGTGATATATAGACAACAAACCTATGTAGAAAACGAATCGATTCGAAGCGAATGTAACTTGGCTACGGGCTCTGATTATTCAAGTCGTAAGTGAACAGTTTCTTCTAGGCAAGCGTGATCCATCGTATACTCATCGCATACTTAGGCGAGATTGTGTTCAAATGCATGCCAATATTGTATATTAAAAAAAACTTTCAGGCGGCCTACACTGCATTACTTAATAACCCGAACTGTTTCTGAAAAAGTATTTCGCCTCGATCGATTAAAGAAAGAAAATGATTTAATAAATAAACTTTATTGGAACCAGAAAAGAAATCTAATAATTTGAAACATAAGCGCTAGTTTAAATATAGGTACTTATTATATTATTATTATACGTATTTTTTATAGGTACGTATATATTTAGCGATTTGAGCGCTGTGGCTGGCAAAGATTGGATGAGAAGAGCTGAGGATCGGGCTCAATGGCGCACCCTGGACCATGGACCATGGACATACGTCCAGCAGTGGACTGTTATAGGTTGATGATGATGATTATGATGATGATGATATATATTTATGTTTACTTAATAATTTAGAAGTTATACATATAAATCAGATAGATTAGGTTAATCAAGGTAGTGCAGTGTTTGGCAAGTCAATTTAAATTTATGTGTAAAGTAAAGTTAATCTAATTATGTTTATGGTGTCAAATTTGATTTAGTATAGATACTACGTGTTTTGTTATGTACAACTTTAAATGAAAACACGGGTGGAGCTCGTGTCTAGTATTGTTGTAAAATTGTTTTTTTTCTAATTCATTACATTAGTAAATATTAATTTTCAAACAACCTTAATATCAAGTCCTAAGATATCAATGAAACAGCCTGTATAAAATACGTAAACAATTCATATTAATTCATTATGTAAGTCATCATCCTTTACATCCATAAAAGATGATTTAAGTAAGCGTCAGATAGGTTAGGTTAGGCACTTTCTTTCATGGCTAAAGAGGGCTGTTTGAGAGTGGCAACCACGACCGCGTTTAATGTAAGTAGGAACCTGTTAAATTGACTAAGCGTCATCGTTTACGCCGATTTACGTTAAACATTGTTTATTGGAAATGTATCGATTACTGGATACATATTTAAGCTACCGGTTACTCAAGAAAGTACCTCATGAATCAGTTATTACGATTCCGGATGTGTGTTTTAAATTAATGTCGTACATAAAAAAACAGGTTGTATATATTTATATAATGTGTGTGTACCTACTTTGCGACGTACTTATATAAGACGATTGGCTTATTACAGGATACTTTATGGATTTCGGGATATTTCAATTAAAACAGAATGATATTGTCTTACGTGCGTGCGTGTAATGGCGTATATTCTTTTACAATATTCGAGGAGCGGGTGGTAGGAACATTTTATAACATCCAATAGAAAAAAGTTTAAAATAGTCACGTGACTTGCGTGGATTGGTAGAACGACATCGTAATGAAGAACAATTGAGTTTAGCGTAATCGTGAACAGTGTTTGATTGTTATGGTTAGTCCTCTAAGTATTATATCTGTGCGGTTGTCCTATCCTTGTTCTATCTGTTAATTTGTAGGATTGTCTCAGTCTCATTAACTTTTAATTGATAAAATCCATCATAATTATTGATAAAAAATATAAAATACCCCATCACTAGCTACTACATTGTAGGTGCATTTCGTGGAAACATTTGAAATAATTTTTAATATTCCACGAAAAGCACCAAGCCAAAATATAAATCGTTGCTCTTCGTGGAATACAATTAGTGCTTAAAATAGGTGCTCTAAAAATCGTTGCCTTCATCTGCTCTTCATAGTAGAGTAGTCCTATTCAAGAAGCCATTTTCGTAGAATAATATGTAGTTATAAATAAATAAATAAATATTGCTGGATATTTCACACCGCGCTATCTAGCCCCAAAGTAAGCAGAGCTTGTAATATGGGAACCAGATAACTGATAGAATACTTATATAATTTTTTTTTGTAAATACATACTTATAATACATAGAAAAACACCCAGACACGGAACAAATATCTGTAGATCATGCAAACATTTGTTCCAAGGCGGGAATCGAACCCGCTACCTCCTGCGTCTCAGCCGGCTATACGCCCACTGCGCCACGGAGGCAGTCAAAATAAGTATAAAGTATATAAAGAAAGTAAAAGTAGTATAAAGAACTAAAAGTACCTACCATGATACAAACTCAGACAAAAGCTGAGTAAGAACGTTTATGAAAACTATTTTCCATTAAGTCTTTTTAACATAGGCCTGCCATCATTTTGGTAGAAGTCAAACTTCTTAGATTGTACTTTATACCAAGGTCTCGTAATCACATCGTTAATTTGAAGGGTGATTTCAACACGCGATTCTTCCCCCTGTTAGAACCCCTTTATAAGAGTTTTAAAGTTTCCCCTTGGCTATTGACTAAACAGCAAGCAGTTTTTCAAACTATCAAGGTTAAAGAACTAACTGGTTAACTATAGTAAAAATCGCGCTTTCAGTAAAAACAAATCATTTCTAGATTAATCGATTTTTTTTTCTTTGTCAAAGATTAAGGCCGGCTTGCACAACGATCCCTAAATGTATTTAGCGACTAAACATGTTTAAATTGTACGTATTTGTGTTATTTGATAACTTTTGAAATCATTTTTAGCCACGTTTAGGCATCGTTGCACGAGTCGAATATTTTTTTTTTGTTTTGGGAGACTCGCGAGATCTCAGTTCGGGGCGAACCACTAGTTTATCACATATCGATTTATATCGAGCACCCCTACGTGCCGGGCGGGCGGCCAGTCTACACTTGTCTGTGTCACCCGGCTGCGCTTTCTCAGCACACTGCACGCACGGTCGAGTTATCCCCGAAAAGTGGGACTGAGCCTGTCCCGCGCGGGACATTTAATTTTGATTTAAACATCGGGACGTCTGACAACGCTGGTATAGGTGATACCATACTCTTAACTTAGTCAACCTTATCCACAGGTTTTCGTGAGCAGTTACACGAACTTAAAACTGCCGGTTTTAAGTTCGTGTAACTGCTCAGATGTAACTGACAAATCCATTGGTGCATATTCATAGCCACGATCCCAACATCGAAAGTCAGGGTACTCCATCATTTTTTTAATAAATTATAGGCGTTTGACCATCTAAAGCAACACATCAAATTAAAATTAAAACCCGGAAAATAAAATCAAAGGTTGTATTTGTTTGTAAGCAAATTGGTCTCAAATCATCGCAATTTGCGAAAAGAAAGTGCGGATCTGAAAAGTAGGATACAATGCATCTGTGAATCTAGAACGATAGGCATCAGTGAGCCTAATAAACTTACTTATACACCATTAAGATGCGCTTTGGATGATCGCGGAGTTGATAACCAACAATGAGATGACATAGTACGTGGACTAACTTTTAAACACTTTATTAAGTTAACTAAGCTTAGTTGTGTGATATTTCCAGGATTTTTTTTTTATGCTGTGACAAAGTTTAGAGATCAGAAAGTCACAGAACGTAAAGTTAGGTATTTCCTATTTTATTTATATGCGATACATGCATAGAATATATGGGTAAGAAAGAAGTGACAACGGAGATGACGGCTGATGGAGAGGTATGGAAGAAAACTACATGTTGTGCTGACCGATCCCACATAATGTGGAAAAAGGGCAGGAAGAAGACATGCTTAGAACATGTATGTTTACCCGAAATGCGGGTTACCCCCAATATATTAAAACCGTATTTTTAATACATAAAAAACCATTAAATTTTATTAATTTACACTAAAAAACCTATTAAAAATGTAAATTACAAATTGTTGTAATTTATTGTAATTTGTTGTATATTTTTAATACAACCCTTTACAAAAAATTTGAATTTCCAATATTAGTATTCCCAATTATAGCGTAGCACGCTTTTAAATCAGCTGTTTCCTAAACTATATGTATATGCTGATAAACTAAATTTTCGCCGAATACAGCAAATTTTTTATCGAGTGTTTTTACAAAAATTGTTCTCGTAAGTAAGTAGGGTACGTTTTTTATTACTAATTCTAGGCTCGCCTTTGACCACGATCTCGCCTGATGGTAAGCGATGATGCAGTCCACGTTGGAACACGCTTGCCTAGAAGAAACCTATTCACTCGTGACTTGAAACCCCTTAGGTTGTAATTATCAGGAAGTACAGACTCAGGCAAGGCGTTCGACTCTGGCGGTGCGCAATAATAAAGGTGGAAGAGATCCGCTACGTGCGTATGGAAGGTAGGTACTTACTATGAAGTACCCTGTAGGTACAATAATATACTCTGTTAACCCTTCATAAAAGCAGTTGCATAATGTGATTACAGTAACAAGTAATTACGTCGGTTGTGGGCAGAACAATGCAGGGCGCAGCTTCCGACCGGATGCGGTGCAAGATGATGGGATTTACTGACTGTTTAGGCAGAAAGGTTCTCGAGTGGAAACCACGCACTGGAAAGCGCAGCGGAGGACGGAGACAGGATTATGATGATGTTATTATAGCAGATATAGGGCAACTAGGGCTGACATAAAACAAGGAACTATTATTCACCTGGCACCTATTATTATGTTTATGTCGTTATGCGGTTTAACTATCTCAAAACAAAATATGGCAGACAGAGAAGAGAAAGAACATTCAACCTAAGGTATACTGAAGGGATATTTAAATCAGCTTTGGTAATAATATATATATAGGACACTAATATAACTTCATACACGAGCCAAGAGATTGCGACCATTTGTTTACTTTTAAGGTTTCGTACCTCAAGAGGATTTGACTTCGGTCTTCGGTATTCACATGTCTGTATCCTTGTTCATAATACATTAGAATATAAATTAAGAGTGATACACATGGACGAACATACCTTATCGGTGTTTCGACCGACAATGTTTCGGTTCAATTCGTGAACCTTCATGAGGGTGAGTGCGATCCGCTTCGAATAACGTCTCGCCTCGTCACTCGACATTAACGGTCGAAACACCGATAAGACGGTACGTGATTAATACCGTATTTATAATAATGATTGAAATAAATCACGAAAATTTTATAATTAAAATACCCCTTTTTATGTTTTTTTATGTTAATTGGCTTACTTAATGTTAAATGGAAATGATGCTAGAAAAAAAATACTTTCGAATTTCGACCACTGTGCACTGACAACTAGCTGAAATATATCACGAAAGTTTTCTTAATAAGGAGGTGCCTAATTTCAATTAAAATTAACACTTACTCGGCAATCCGTTATTCAGAGTGACGTTCGATTACATACCGTAACATTAGTGCATTACGTCAGAGAATCGCGCAACAGTCTGGTGCCATCACTGAAGCCGGTAACAGGTTCTTCAGTTGCTATGTGGAGCTCGCGTAATTAGATTGTGCATTCGCTGATCTTATTTGCTTGTATTTCTCATACTCGTTTAATTTTTTTACCGACTTCAATACAAGTAACTTTTTAACAAAATATAACCGATTAAATCGGGTATTTATCGTGTATATACCTTTCTTTTCTGTCGTTTCGATTGTGTTGCAACACAGTCGAAACGTACGCAACGTGATAAATACCCGTTTTAATCAGTAATTATGTACAGTAATCGCGAAAGTTCGAAAAATACTAAAATATAAGCTACTTTAATTAACAGAAAAAAGCAAACTATGATACCGATTTTGTTAATATTTCTTTGGGACTAATCTAAAAATGTATCCTTTTAAATAAAAAAAGTTTTTCCCAAATCGGTTGATAAATGACGGAGTTCTGAGGTAATAAACATTTAAATAAACCACCAAATTGAGTACTTCCTCCTTTTTCTGAAGTCGGTTAAAAGAAGGAGGTTCTTAATACGGTTGTATTTTTATCTAGACACGTGGTAGCGTGTCAAGCCAAGTTCAAGCTAACAGAACTGGCGAGCAGCACCGAGTGTGCTCAAAAACTATTTCATTTAAACATGTCAAATTTCATAAACACACCTCAAACGGTTATTTGGATATTAACGTCCAAAAATCGACATTTTTATCACTGACTGACTGACTGACCGACCAACAACTGAAGATCAAAACTAATCCAATTCCAGATGACCTAAAATGTTCAAATTTGGCATCCAGATAGGTAGTTGGGTGAATACAAAGAAATAAATCAGAAACTAGTAAATTTTTATTATATTATTATAATTTTTCCATTATTTGATTCTATTAGGAACACTTACCTATAGTGCCTGTAATGTAAGAATCAGCAAATATAAGAACTAGCCAAGTCAGACTTCAGGCTTCAATATATTATCGTAAGTTATAAGAAGAAATGATATTTTAAATTGTTATAAAATATTTCATGTTGTTATAAATAAATTTCAGGACTGACCATTGAACTTAGCACCCATTTAGATCTCACTTCTTTTATAATTATTGATTAAAACGGGTATTTATCGTATAGTCAACCGGTGACCACGTGCAACACAGCCGAAACGTAGGGATAACAAATAAAAAAGGTACATACGCGATAAATACCCGTTTTAATCAATAATTATGTACAGCGATCGCGAAAGTTTGAAAAATACCCACACTTCTTTTGTCGTTGAAGTCAACAACCACCAAGGCATATATCATAATATTGAACTTCGATCTCATTTCACATTTATGTTTTTGATGCGATGTTTGTTACCTCAGAACTACGTCATTTATCAATCAATTCAGATTTTTCATAGATTGGTCATTATTCTTTTACACATTTTTTAAAGATTATTTTAAAGTATCTGCAGATAAAAGATAAGATAACTCTTTGTTGTAATTACCACAGAGAAACCTAAGGCGACCTTATCGCTGAAGGTACTATTCCGAGCTACGCTGCTGACTGCAACTGCAGAAAGTCATACTTAGTAAATATTAATATATCTTACTTGGAAAACTTTCGTGATTTATTTTAATCATTATTATAAATACGGGATTTATCACGAAACATTTTAGTCGATTATTGTCAATTGAAACACCGATAAAACGGTACGTGATAAATCCCGTATTTATAATAATGATCCAATCTTTGAAAAAGCCTCTGCAACATTGTATGATGTATGTTTGCAGCTGCATTCACTGCACCTATCATGAATTTTGTATCGACAATATCCAGTAATCTAGGCACAAAATGGAAATAACAGTATTTTAATACTAGTTCCAGTTTAAATTTTTTCATAACTCCTAAATATCATCTTCCCAGTAGTAAACAATGATTGGTTACATTCAATGGTTGCTTATTTGGGGACGCCTACATTCAGATCGAGCGATAATTGTATTGTTTTGGTCTTCATAAATGTGGGTGGCGGTTTATAAAACATCACTGGTTGGCATTTGGTATCAATGAAGCTGTGTTTTTGTAACAGTTCACAAGTTGCACATAAAATATACTCTTTTAAGATCAACCGCCAATGTTAAAGTACCTATTTAAATTCAATTTTTATTTTGGGATGATGACTGAAAACATTATTTTTCTAGATTCTCTGAATATCTATTTGTAGCTTTTTACTCTTAAATAATTCCAATGTCTCCTAAGAAGTTAAATAGATAAAACACATTTTATAATCTAAGATCTTGTGTGAAGTCGAGATCCTGTATGCCTCATGTTGATGGATGTGCATGATCTACGAGGCAATAATTTGTTATAGGCAATGGTTACCACTTAGCAACAGGGGGGGCATAAGCTTGTTCTATCTCCAGGTTGTATAAAAAACAGTTGCACTCCGAGAGTGCCGACAGAAGTGAAAACTTGAACAATTACGAGATACAGAGGTGTCGGTAACAGTAACGGTAACAGTGTCGCGAGTTCAATGGTTTTATCTCATCTCAAAAAATGCTCAACACGCCTAAAGAAGTTTTCACTTCGGTGTCGGTAACGGTAACAGTGTCGCGAGTTCAATGGTTTTTTCCCATCTCAAAAAATACCCAACGCGTCTAAAGAAGTTTTCCCTTCGGTGTCGGTAACGGTAACAGTATCGCGAGTCCAATGGTTTTTCATAACTCAAAAAATGCCCAATGCGCCCAAAGAAGTTATCACTTCAAAAAGTGTGTTCAATTTATCAGTATTTATCATTACTCACACATAGTAGGTATATATTTGAAGTATTTCATACTTTTACCTCTCTAATTTTTGTAGTTATATGCGGGAAATAAATTATGAACTTACCTGAAACAAAAAAAACAATAATTACTTGCCAGTTCCCATCAAACTGTCAGTTTAACTGTTATTATAATAAAGCCAGATAAGAAGGCATTGTTCTCTATGCTCCATTTACCCATTGACTGGTGTACCGTTAAGATATGCTGGTTTTTACTAGAAAACAGTAAAGCATAATTTCCATCTTTCAGTACAATAACATTCTCATACTCATTCAAACCGTAATTCAAATTCATATTTGTTTAATCCTCCTGAAATAACTTAACAGTTTATAAAGACCAAAGCGTTATTATTTAACTTAAAGTGTTAGTACATAAATAAACAATATTACAATATATAAAAATTAAAGTAAGCTTACAAGTAAGTAAGCACACAACAGAAATAAAAAGTATATTTTATATAAAACCAACTCAGTACATACTAATGAAAAAATAAGCAATAATAGAATATTTGTCTCGAACAATTAGATAAGGATTAGTCCTAATCTAATCCCTTGCAATATTCTATTCATTCTCCAATAACTGAATACAAATATTTTTAAAACCATCTCATAAACTTTAAAGTCTGGCGGGACCTGAACCCGCAAACTTCCTCTTGATAACCAAATTATGCCAATTTTCCGTAATTATTCGTTTAACACTATAAAAATAAAATACATAGGGATACAATTGAACACTTGGTTCTGTCATTCCTACCTAGTAGCTCATTGCAACATCATTTTGGAGGTGCTTGAAACACATAAGCATTGATATGCATATAAACACTAATTAGGTACCGAATAAAGATTTTAACAGTCAATGTGTAGAGGCAAATTATAACAAAGTACTATCATCATATCGGTCATGAGACGTCTACTGCGTAGGCCTCCCTATAGATTTTCAGAGCGACCAAACTTCGTAATAATAAACGTTCGAGAATTTACCAATATTTGGTGGCTGGGGATAAATACAGATTTCTCCTTTCATATTTTGGACGCTGCTGTACTGTACAATATAAAGGCATTGAGATATAAGACAAGAATATAATTTAAATAGATTTTATTTACGACGAAAACTAGCCTTTTTAAGATGTTTTTTTATCGCGTTATAAATCTTAAATTGATTTGTGGATATCCCAAAATCTGAATTGCAGAAGTTCATAAAATTTTACTAGAACACGTTTAGGTTAAGAAATCTCAAACATTTACAACAGTTCCCAGTTCCATAAATGGAAATAATTAAAACAAGTTTACAAAAGTGGGTATTGCATGTGGAGAATTTTGTAATTGCTAATGGGAATTTAATTTTCCCGTACACTGTAGGTATTTCATACTTTTAAGATTTATGATAATCATGTAGTTATGTTTGCCAAAGTAAGACGCGCAAAATCATTGGAGCTTCCATTGGATGAAGAGAAAGAGTGCGTGAGTGAGCTTACATTTTTGAGATTTATGATAACCGGGTCATCTTTAAAAATACACAAAAAACATAAATAAATCTGTAACACCAAAACCCACCAACATAGATCGGAGATGGTGCTACACAAATTACTATAATCAAAATATAAGACCTTTATCGATTCAATCTCGTTCATAATAGACAAATAGATATTTACGACTACGATAAACAAGACTCGATAACATCTCTACGAGGTGGCATTCACATAGAGAAGTAGAACCATCATACACACGTAGTTATTTGTCTGCATGCAATCGAACGTGCCAAATATGGTACTTTTACACGTGATTTAGGTGTTACGTACTCGTAATTGTAATTATGCATAACAATGATTTCTAATTTCACACGAAATGAAACACACTTTCAAAAACAGTAGCGCACAGCAAACTTCTAACAGTGACTTATTAGAAAAAGATAAAATATTTTATACGTAGTAGATCTCAAAATATTTATTAAAAAGATAAGCTTTGGAGTACCCGTTTTATGAATCATCAAGTGACCTAGCCACATTATAAATGCCATAGCTAATAAAATAATCTATCCTCTTCCACAGTTTCCAAAAACAAACAAACTTTCTTTACCAAACCAGTTGGGAGAGTAAATAGTAAGGGTATGCGTATGCGCACGCGCCCAGTAACGGAACCGCGCATTAGTGTTAGACACACATTTGACACACCTCTAGCCATCAAGTGTACGTTCCGGTGGATTCTTTAGAAGCCACCTGTTTGCTGACTTGGCGAGGGAATGGCATTCTTGGCCAAGGAATTTTAAGGTTCTTTGGTATTTGGAAAGATTTGTAAATAAACGAAATTTTCCAAGCATGATTCAACAGATTAACTTTCTGTTCTACATACACAATAATGTATATTTATTTGATGAGATACCTAAATTGCCAATTACCCGTCAAGGATTGGATTTTAAAATGGATGTAGAGTTTTTAAACAAAAGTTTCCCGATAACCTTTATAAGTTGTTCGAGACAATATCAACAAAACATATTTCAATCTGCAATACGCTCATGGCCGAACACATGGGAGCGGAACACACATCCCATCAATGTTCCGAGTCGTTACCCCCATGGCATTGAGGTTCTGTGTCGAATGGGTTTATGGACGAATCAGAAGTTATATGGAACGAATCCATCGGCGAGATATTAGGCTTGGAGCCGATAAGGTCGTTGAACAAACTTTTTGTTGGGCTTTGAAGTTGCACTTTTTCATCTTAAAACACGTTTAGGTAATGCGTATCAAGGTACTTTGAGTCACTAGCAACACAAAAGGAAGTTCCAGATAGATCTGACTGTTTGTGTAAATGCACAACGGCCGAAAGTAATTTGCTATTGGATTAATTTAAACATCAGAAATTACGCAAACTGTCTAAATTCGGAGCATAAAAAGACCTCGTATGAAAAATTTAGTAAAAACTTCAAATCACACAGATTTATTGGAATTTTTTATTGGAATAAAAGAATCGTAGCAAATTCACACAGATTCGTTTTAATATTGCGTGTCAAAATTTCTACAGAAAATATCTAAAAGCTTAAAGCAGGTGATTTATCTAAGACTAAACATGTCCGCACGGAATACCTAGGTAAGTTTTTGTTGTTCACGTTCGCGGTCGATCACCTCTGTGCTCTATTAATACTGTAATAGGCAATACGCTAGATCTTGTATCCTGATAGTCTAGTCTTTAGTGTCTAAGTATATCCTGTTCTAGCTAACTTTGCTTTATTTACACCTTTTATTATATTGCTTCGTGTCGAAATAAATTATTCAGAAATCAATAAATAATTATCTCTTAGACTATGTTGAACTACAAAAAATATTACATTTATGTAACGCTCTAAAACTTACGAGTAGGTAGTCAGCTACAATCCATCAGAGTTTTCCCAGAGACTTGCAAATTATCGTTCATCTTCGTCTCGTTTTGTTTGATCTTCGGACAATTTGAACAGTGTTTGACTCAAAACATGTTACATACACATGAATGTTTTCCATCCACATCCAGTTATCTCTTAGTAACTATTGAGTAGACTACGCTCCTCTCGATACTCTCAATTTAAATAAACACGTGTCTATATTAGATAACTCAGCACCTGTATACTTTCTCTAGGGCCATTTATGTCATAGCAGTCACGATCCTGCTATCAGAACATTGTCTTAGGTCGTGACTGGACAAATATGTCCAGTGAAACCGACAAATACTTGATACCTGTTAGATGAAAGGAAAACAGTGTTCCTTATCTAGAACATTTTGTAGCAAACAGATCAACCGCTTTTAGATGAGGTCTTCAAGGAAAAGTAAAATCAAATGATGATTGCAGTAATACAATCAAAAGAGAAATGAAGTGGTAATGAAGATTGTTTTGATAATGATTCAGGCAATTATGCTATATCTGTTTGTATTTATATCCGTGGTCATAATGAAAGTTCCACCGAAGAACAGCACAGTTTTACTATTTTGTATATGTTTGAAGGTAGACAGAGTATAATGATTACGTCGATAAGTCATTATAAATTCATAATCATTAACACTCGACAGACAGCCAGGCGATGCTTATTACAATGGCAATCTAATGTATGTAAAACAACAGATATTCTCTATAAGTAAATAACATATTCCGGTGCCATATGTTCTTCGAAGTGCGCAGGATATGCATCCGTTTTATTGTTTTGTGCATTCGCTTTGTCATTTCCTGGACCTGAGGCTATTACCTTATTTACGACAGGAATTTGAAGATCTAGATTTCATAGGATATGATGATTCAGTATCCAAGACCTAAGTTTTTTTACACAAAAGTTAATTTGTTAACATTAGTCTACAAGCAGTCTAAATACTAAATCCAAACATTTATGTATTATGTGATAGAAATACTTTACATAGAAGCAGTAACTACCTATAACAATATTAATCGTCTTACAACATTTTAGCGTCTTTCTTCTTTAGGACCCCACATTAGGATTCCCTGTGTCCTGGGTATCGTGTACCATCGTACTGCAACACTTATACCCAAAAAAAAATTTTCGAGTGCATCGACTACTTGCAACAGAGGTCGTCAATTACCAATATAGATATCAAGATTAAGATTAAGAAATATACATGTTCAGTACATAAGTCTATCAAACACAGTACCGGGGGCGACTTTACGAAATGAACGGACAGGTCGCCACCATTGCACGTATTGTATGCAAATGAAGCTTAGATTTAGAGCGATGATACCCAAAGTGGTCTATATCGACCCCTAGGGGTCGACTAAGATTTCCAAGAGGTCCATGTCATCGAACAAAAATATTGGGGGTACACGATAACGGATCTTATTTAAGCGGGTGTTAATAATTTTAGCAGGTTAATTTTACCTTGTTTTCGGCTTTTCATGAAAAATCCACATACCTACACATAAAGTACCTATTATTTTTGTTAGTTTTTCATACTACAGTTAATAAAATAAATATTTCAAAGTGAGTAGTACCACAGAACGTTTACTATGCCAAATTTCCAACTGTCAATAACTCATTGCAGTCGATGAATTTGCAAAAGTTTAATATTAGGGCAGGGGGTCTACCTTAAACCGAAAATCATGGCAAGTGGTATACGAGACAAAATGTTTGGGGACCTCTGGTTTAGAGCGAAGCGTGACTTCTAATACGAGTAATTGTTTTGTAACGTGTTATTATGGACTAAACGTATGTTTGGTAGGTAGATCATAAGTGTAAATATCTCTATTATATCATCCACACTCTACGGTAAAGCTTGATATAACAGCTCGAGAAACAGATGCTATTTCAGTGATGAATAGTATGATACGAACATCAATACTTAGCCCGGCACAACGATCTCTAAACGTATTTAGCGACTAAATATTTGCATGATTTGACAACTCTCTTAATTATATTTAGCCACTAAATACGTTTAGGCATTACAATGTTATTATTCAAGAGTTAAATAATAAGAACAATAATGCAAAGTTTCGTGATAAAAGTATTGACTTAAAGTTTGAAACCACTGACACAAAAGGTCTCATCGAAAACCAGGAGTGCAAAAACTTTAGGGTCGATGACATAATGAAGGCCAAGGGTGATCATTCGCGAGACGCAAGATCAAGGATATTACCCGTCAAAATAACCGCGACTTAATATGTCCCATTATTAAGGTTTCTGGTCGAAACTGGCCGACCACTAATACATGGGAGGATTATGCATTTTAAATAAGAAGTATTGTCACTCTTTACACAATTTGCTGTTTCATATTTCTTACTCATCACATTAATACTATAAATGTGAAAGTTTGGATGTTTGTACATTTGTTAACAAATTTTGATGAAATTCGGTTTGTTAATAGATTATGACCTGGATGGACAAACAACGCGTGCGAAGCCGCTGGCAGAAGCTAGTATCTAAATATGTTTTACCTGTTAAATTCCTTTTTTTTTGGTTTTATGTCAGTCTGGTAGGAAGGGAAGGTGTCATTGTGGGTAGATACAATGTACTCGCTGTTACATCTATGACAGGGAATCGTTTAGTTTTTGCGACTGTTTTCAACCCTTTGCAAAAAGAGGGGTGTTATAAGTTAGACGCCTGGGTCTGTCTATCTGTGGCAATCATCGCAGTGCCCAAACGGATCGACCGATTCGGAAGCATTTTTAAATAGATAGCTGATTCTTAGCAATGTCAGTTTTTAGCAAAAAGAGGTGTCACGTCGTTCGGTACTCATACCGTGACGAAGTTACATAGATAAATAGATAACGATTTATTTTGTACATCACACTTAAATTAACAAACAATATAAAAATCTAATAACAAGAAACGTGGAAATACAAGTGGCGGTATTATTGCTAAAAGTGATCTCTTTCATACAACCTTTGAATGGACTTCACGAGAACGTTGTTGGACGGTAGCTTTTAATAAAATTATTGAATATTGAATAAACAGTGTTTAGGATACTATGGAAAAAGACATTTAAGTCCATACCTCTTAACATTCAAGACAAGTATAAAACAGTAGTATTTGTAGCTAGTGCAGATTTATGGACACATACTAATCGCTTCGTGTGCGAATGATCAATCGATCGTGGCCGGAGCTGCCTTGCTCTATATCGCACGCAGGTGCTGTTTCACCGCGAACTGTAATGAATATTACTTAGCCTACGTACTTAGTTATTGTAGAATGCGTACATCTAAAGCCTATTAACATAACACAAAGAATGAGTCCCGAGAAAAGTAGCCCTCATCATAATTATTAGCCGTAGGACATCAAGAACATAGTCTCTGTCTTTCCTGATAACTACAACCTAGAGGTCTTCAACTCGCGAGTGAATAGGTTTCTTCTAGGCAAGCGCGTTCCATCGTAGACTGCATCATCGCTTACCATCAGGCCAGATCCAGAGGATATCTCCTCGTCAGGTACATAAGAACAAATGCTGAAGTAGCCTTCATATATCCTTAAATACGGTGACCAAGAATGAACCAGTGACCAAAAAATAAACTATAATTCACGGTACACGCCTCAGGATCGGGGAGCCCTAAAAGAAAGTTGACTCTTTGTAGCTAAATGTTACTGACAAATATCGAAAATCAAGTTGAATACATGGAATTTGTGGGAAGAAGGAAAAATCATTGACTTTAAAGCTATTAAGGTGAAAATTAACCCCTGAAGTAAGATTTGGTGAAGGCACAAGCCTATCTCCCACCTGATGTTAAACGCCACTGTCAGCCACTATACAGGTGAAAGTCTCATGTGTCAAATCAACTCCATCTAGTGATTAATTGGAGCTGGAATTAATTGATTATCTACCTCTGTAAACAGATTATTGATATCTAGGTATTAGTTTATGCTTGGAGTCTCTTATCCCTTGTAAACAACGTCTATCTCTGAAAACAGGTGAGCCAATTTATCTTCCTCTCCAATCATTTTTAGTTAGTATTTTATTTTATGCCATCAGTTATTCAATGTCCAAAACGATATGAACTAGTCAATTCGGGCTCAACAATCGGAACTTATTGCTATTGAGTAGCTTTCTCCGACATGCTTCGAGAGTTATTCCGATTTGTTTGTTGCATCATACAGTGTCATTATTCTATATCTGTTCTTGAATTGTTACAATACAGTATACCTCGCGTAATTTATTACTGGATTGATATTTGGGATATTGAGAAAGTTGTTATGTTCTTATTTCTTATATCTGGAGATCAAAATCTCAACTGCATGTTGATTCGAGAAATTGTTCATGTAAGTAGTTGAGCATGTAACCCTGATTTTGGAGTTTTAAAATCGCCTGAAGGTCTCCGACGTGGCATGACGACTTTCGTACCTTCCTAAGCAAGTATTTTCGTGGTGACCTTTTATGTCATAGGTATTGTTACGAGTTGCAATCCAAAAGGTTGACAATATATTTATACCGTATTATAAAGAGGCTCGGAACTTTGTAGAATGCAATGTGCATTGCGCAACATGCAAATTATGATGGTACTTCTTAAACCTACATCTTTTTAAATCGGCTGTAATTACGGATTACCGAGGTCAAAGTTTAATAACAATTCAGTTCATATATAAGTAACCAGTTGTAAAATTAAACTATATCCCACACTTTTTCCTTTATTTGCTAAACCGCATTGTTTTCACGAATGTATTTGATCACAAATTCACAACCATACTGTTCCCAGCGTTCCGTTTCACGCTTTTTCTGAAAGTGAAAGCACTTTGCTTGTTATAAAATTACGCGTAAATTGGAATGTTACTAGTGGCGGAACTTTTAGAGAAAATTAGAACAAAACAAGGGAACAAAATGAACTCCTGTCATTGATTTTTGACAGTGTTTTATATTGTAAGACGAATCTGGATGTGGCTAAAATAGGACCAGCTATAGATAATGGCGCAGGCTAGGAAGAAGTCATAACTAAATAGCTGTGGATGAAGAGAAGCAATGCTTGGGATGATAAAGATGATTATAATTACTCTTCTTGTTCTCTTCTTCATGTCAGGGTTGTGGCGCGCTTAACTACCCTTCGCTACTCTTCTCGCATCGCTACTCTTCTGGCACATTCGTTCAAAGGAACTCATAGATATATAGGAGGAGGGCGTTGGTGTCTGTAACACAGTATTCATACTAATACAGGCATCATCGTTTTAAACTGTACACATGACTGTATATTTGTTGTTCCTTAATAAATGCTTTTATTATTATTATTATTATCTATGGCAGCCTTTATCTGATCCGTCTATTTCATAAGCGATCCGCCGCGCAATTTTTTGCCGTCAACCTTCCTCTGCACCACCAAGCGTTCTATGGAGAGCTCTCCGCGACACGTGTCCATAGAAGGTGAGGATGCGAGATTGTACCGTGGAAGAGAGACGCTGCTTGATGCCGAGTTCATGAAGTATGGACTGATTGGTACGGAATTCTGTCCATGATGCTCTTAGGTTAGTTAAAACGTATAATCCTGTAATTTCTTATCATGACATTTAACTGCTCTGAAGCGTCAGTATCATCATGATCAACCTATAGCAGTCCACGGCTGGACGAAGGTCTCTCCTGAAGTTCGCCCCTGAGCCCGATGTTTAGCCCTTCTCATCCAATCTCTACCTCAGCTCGTAGATCATCGTTCAATATTGTAGCGACTGTGGTTCTCTATGACGACAGCTTGTTTTATATACAAGTTCATCTATTCAATGGCTGTTAGAGTTTATTTATCACTAGACATTACTGGGATTTATTATTTTAATTGATGGGTCTATTTTATCGTGCATGTCACAGTGTGCGAGTAATTCACTTCAAGGTGGCTTTGCCGTTCTATTTCGTAACCAACTTTATATTCTTATGGCTAGAGTAATGTTAGGAGCCGGATGAGTTTATGTGAACGTCTACCAATCTCTTGGTTTACTTAGTATATTATCTCTTGATCCGAAATGAACAAAATGATGGATTTTCAAGGACGTCTGAATAAAGCTTTTCGCATTGCATAAAGATGGTGTTGTCTATAATAAGTAGCTAAGTACCAACTAATATAGTAATGAGGTAAAGTTTGTTGTTTGTAAAATACTACCTGACCTGCCTCCGGCTTCGCACGCAACATTACCCTCCTTCTGCGCAGTCGGGTAAAAAGTAGCCGATGTTACAATTTTTTTAATCGGTTTTAGTTTTTGAGTTTAATCGTTACAAACATACAAATCTTTCCTCTTGTAATATTAGTATAGAAATAATAATAAATATTGCTGGACATTTTTTCAACTGTCACACACTAATTGTGATTATACTTCAAATAAACCTATCACATTTTAATTGTTGATTGAATTAATGCTCATGAAGTTATTATTAAGCAATCTACCTTCATTTTCACATCCAACAAAACATGGGTATAAGTAATTTTGTTATTTTTATTGCTGTTGAAGAACAAAAAATAATGCTTTAGAATTATTAAGAAACATTATTTTTCCCACAAGTTCAATGAGCTTCCGTAACTTGTGTTTTTTGATTCACAATTAAATACGTAAAGAATCGATAAACTCTATCTAACGCCGACGCAAAATATAATGCACCTTAAAATTAACTCACAAAAAGTGTTGTAATCTCTATAACTTAGATAGGTACTTTATTTAAACCGATTTAAAAAAGGAGGTTATGATTTAATGAAGTTCAATGAACCGCGGCCACGTTTTGATTATTATCGCTTGGAAACTAATGTTTACAATGTAGGGTTATCGACCAGTGTTCAAGCTTTTTAGTTTGAGTGCAAGATGCCGCCGCGCCGCCACAGAACGAAAGACTCCTTGACTTTTACAAGACTTATTTGAGACTTCGGTAGTGATATGTAAACTAGCTTCCGCCAGCAGCTTCGCACGTGAAAAAAAGTGGCCTATATTTGAAACCAGGTCATGTTCTATCTAAAAACGAAATTTTATCGAATTTGGTTCAGCCGTTATGTGATTGAGTAACTTTCCTTTCGTTTAGGCGATGTGACGTTGCAATAGTAATAGCAATATTCAATATTCTGGTAGGTATATATGATTATGGTAATATTAACAGCAATATTCTGGTAGAGGCAACATAAATAATTTTAATACAATTCTGTAACAAAGTAAAATAATTACCAGGTACTTAGATTTTTATCTTCGGTGGAAACGTCTGACTATGATTTGGATGCTGTTGATTGTATGTTGGTTTTTAGTTAAAAGTCTTGATTTTTTGTACTATCAACATTCTTACGTAATAAACAAAAACATTTGGTTTAATAGAGCTGTTGGAGAAGCGCTTTATCATCAAATGGTATCAAAGATATGCACGGAAATAATAAAACTACCACCCAAAGATATAATTTCACCTTAGAAGACCGTACATTAGGTTCACAAATGTGTGCTTACCGGATAAACGAGAAAACTAGACAATTAATGCAATGTCATTAGCCAGTTAACCTGGAAACAGCAGGCTGGCAATCCACTCGATTTGCATAGAGATTGGAAACAACTGACAATAGTCGACATGTTCGTTCTCGACTTAGATACCAGTGAAAAACGTTTTTAGCAGTCCCTTAATTTCAGGATGCAAAATAGTAGTGGAAAACGCGACTATACTGATCATTTTGTCATGTATCGCCAGAACATACCCTTTAAACTTAGCAATGTCGATGGAAGAAATACTTTATTGCGCACCATAAGCAAACAATTGAATTAGAATAATGTAAGTCTACATGATACAATTTAAAAGTCACGATTAGTCCCTGTGGAGTTTCGATGCATATATCACTAGTGATTCTATGAGAACAGTCGACCTTCTCGCGTTTCCTTGGTCCTATGTGGTCAAACCTGGTGTCTACGGGTTTGTCTCGTGAAGGCGGAGAGAACTGCGTAGTCTGATTGTAGGTTATTTTCCTTAGTGTGCCTCTCACATTTGATTGAAATCCGTCGATAAATAACGCTACAGGAAACGTCTCCCCTTTTCGCCCCTATTTTCCTCCAATCAAAAGTCACGACTATAAAACTTAAATAAATCAAGGAACTTGTGTGTCAATTGTGTCGTAATCGGTTGAAAAATGCGACCTGTAGGCGAGATCAGACAGACAGACGGATAAAAGCATTTTTTGGCTAATCTCGAAACTGAGACGCTTCGATCGCTCGGTCAATGACACCCAAGGGTTTGGCTTTGGGAAATACTAATAATGCGGGCAGGTAATAATTTAACTTCTTGCAATATCAATATACCTAATCGAAAACATGGAATTACTCAACTTATGGCCAAGCTGAACGTAATGATATGAAAATCCATGGATACAACGTTACATTTATGTTTTGACACGACTGTATTGACTAATTTCTCCTATTTTCGTGTCAGCTGTGCTATGGTATCTCAAAGAACGTCATAACGTCACTACGTCATAACTAATAAGTCATTACATTTTACAACCATTTAAAATTAATTCTTTCTCACCCTTTCACGAAAATTAGCACGTCAGAACCGCTAATGAAGTTTCTCCTAGCTTATTAGAACCCGGTCGAGTAAAACACACAGGAAGGGTTTTCTCCACACCTCACTGAAGAGGGAACTCTGATTAGTGAATCGATGACTGGAATAATGAGGTTCTAATTAAGAATGCTTTGTTTTGTTCGAAACGGAATTCAGGGTTCCATGAACATGATAAACCCCAACAGCGCTTGTCTCCATCTTCGCACGCGCGGTGTCCGAATAGTTCAAAATAAACTTAGTAGTAACTATGTGTTATTTTAGGTTATGATCTCCTTAAACGTTTTTATTCGAAATGTCATTCATCGCCGTTCTGGCGTGTTGTAGTGCAAAATACTTTTTCTTTGGTGTAAGTACATTAAGGAGTTTAATTATCCATTAAACGTTCGAAATAACCGAAGCATCATTATTTTGTTGTATCTAGTTTGTAAGATAAAGAATTTTCATCCATTCATTCACTATTTCATTCTAAACATGAACTAAGACAAACTCTCACATTTATTTTTTGTTTTGTTGATTTTCAGTTATCAAAATCACACCAATCGGAGAACTAAATCTAATAGAGAAAACTTTGTAGGTTTGTATTGCGAGCACGGAGGAGTGTGAGATTTGGCATAGTAAAAGTTTATTTGGAGGAGTGCTTAGCTAAAATATATTTATAATTAGCTGCCCGCCGAACACCGCCTTAACATGCATATGACGCGGGCTGCCAATGTTACGTTCGATGTTTGTTTATTTATTTGTTTGTTACTCAATCACGTCATAACGGCTGAACCGATTTCGATGAAATTTAGTATGTACGTAGATTACAACCTGGATTACTATATAGGCTACTTTTTATCCTCTAAATCAGGCCATGGCACATGGGATGAAAATGGGGTGTTAAATTGCAACAGCGAGTTTAGCTTTGCGGTTACCAAAGTTAGTAGTGGCATTTAGTAGTGTAACACGTACGAAGTCGCTGGCAACAGCTAGTTATAAATAAACCAACAGAAAAACCAATTCTTACAAACACAGATAAACACATCATGATAGTATGATGAAGAGCTTACAACATCCTGCGTGTCAATTAAACTATCCCACGATAGATGTTAACTGTCTATTAAAATAATAGACGCCAATGATAGGTATTACATACATTTTAATGAATAATGATACCTTTTTATGTATGTACGTTCACTCCTATGTATTTGCTGTGTATTTGTGATTTGTGTGAGAACTTTCGTTTCCCAAGATGTATTAAAAAGGGAGTCAGATTGTAGAGTTAACTTAGTTAAGCTAGAGTTACCTCAGACAAGGTCATTTTAAACAAGGTAAATTTTACGAATTTTAGAATTCTAAAAAGCTTTTGTTTTAGCTTGACTCTACAGATCATATGAGAATATAAGCGGCCACATTGCTGTCACAAAATAATGTTATTTGAAGTATGAGCACACTTTATAAAGTAATAGCTAGAGTAATTTTAGACATGACCATTTTTGTCCAAATGTCGTAGCAGGGTTAAATAAATCGTTAGCACGTATTTATTTTCTGTCTAACTATGGTCTTTGCCATAGCACGCTAACAAATTGATGTTGACGATGTTCTTACTGAAAACACAATCCCTGTCTGAGGAAATTTTAATAAATTTTGTGTCAATTTTACATTAACCAGTTGCCTGTGCAGTTGTCGATTTTTGAAGTGAAAACTTCTTTAGGCGCGTTGGGCATTTTTTGAGATGAGATAAAACTATTGAACTCGCGACACTGTTACCGTTACCGACACCTCTGTATATGAAGTGAAAAATTCTTTAGGCGCGTTGGACATTTTTTAAGATGGATAAAAACCATTGATCTCGTAATTGTTCAAGTTTTCACTTCTGTCGGTACTCCCGGAGTGCCACCTTTTTTTAGCTTAATTAGCATTCGACCCACCTTCTCCTTATAAACTAAATAGGGGTACAAAGTTTTCTCTTAACATATATAGATATGTATATTAACACAGAAAGAAAATAAAATACCCAACTTTTTATATTTTTCAAAGGAAATTGGTACAGCGAAACCGTTGGCAGAGTAAATAAGAGTAAACAGTTACTTCCGCATAATAATAATGACCATATAATCTTTTATTTTTCCAACTTACACAAAATTAACTTTATCTATATATGTAATGAGTTTTACTCGTCTTCTTTACATAGTATAAAATCAATTCATTTATTTTCAGATGTCAAAAATCCATATTTGTTAGTAAAAAACTTAATTAAACATGTCAAACGACGCGCTGCAGAACCGGGGCAAATAAAATGAAGTCGCTTCTGCTGTCTGTTACCTTATATCTTTTAAACTACTCAACGGATTTTAATGCAGTTTTCAGCAATAGATAGAGTAATTTAAGAGGAAGGTTAATATGCATAACTAGCTTCCTCCAGCGGCTTCGGACGCGTTGTTTGTTAACAAAAATTGTTAATCCAGGTTATAATCTACGTATATACCGATTTGAAAGTAACTCTGTCTCTCTGTCTGTTTGTTACCTTTCACGACTTAACGGCTCAACCGATTTCGATGGAATTTGGTACCTTTATACCTAGATAGATTACGAATGGATTTGAGACATAGAGGGATAGAGGGTAATGTTTTTATGACAAATCACGCGTACTAAGCCGCGGGTGGGTCAGCTAGTATAATAATAATCTATGTATTTTAAGGTTCAATTATGTTTTATTTATCAGTGTAAAAACCGCGTGCAGTGGTAAAAGCCTCTTCCAATTGCTTCCATTCCCTGTCTCTGCATTCACTTCTGCATATTTAATACATGTTGCACTTATAATTCTCTTACAATAAATCGTGATAGTGTAATTCACACTCCCATGTACAAAACGTCATAACACAACATTGTCATACATAACACAACATTATCTCGTAGTTGGGTAACCGATACTTCCTACGAAATGGTCCAATTAACATTTCGGTGCTAAATGAACGTGAGACGAAACTCTTATACCACACATTATCAAGGTCTAGAAGTATGCATTAGGTAGGTGTAGACTCTTACCTTTCTTATACTAAACAATTTGGCTAAAAATGATAAACTTTTTTATGCTTTTGCCCTTGCTTGCCCATAATTCGCTCGCTTGGTATCGCTGTGTTAAAGAGAAATAGCATATTCACTAATCTCATTCTTTTATAATCATAATGAATCTTTAGGCAACCATAGAATATAAAATGTTAAAACTTAATTCTACGGCCCATATAAATATATACCTTTATCACTAACATGCATGTAATAAATAAATAAATATTGCTGAACATTTCACACAGCTATCTAGCCCCAAACTAAGCAGAGCTTGTACTATGGGAACCAGATAACTGATAGAATACTTATATACTTTTTTTTTCAAATATGCATTTTTATTTGTAAATACATTCTTATAATATATAGAGAAACAACCAGACCCGGAACAAATATCTGTAGATCATGCAAACATTTGTTCCGCGGCGTACTTATAACTATACTATAACGTATATACTTATAACGTATATACTTATAACGTATATACTAATAACGTATATATAATATATATTTAAACCTATTTTATTTTAACCGACTTATAAAAGGAGTAGGTACTTAACTTTCTTTGTTTATGAAGATTTTAATGATTATTTTTGCATTGGGTTCAGTATAGCTCCAAGAACTTAAATGGACCACCATTTAAGTTTTGTTAGGGGTAGAGGGTTGAGGGAATAAAAATGAATGATCGTCAAACTAGAATGCAATATTCTAGTTTGACGATCATTCATTAACCATTTTACGTTTTAGAGTTTCGATTCCGATATTTTTCGATTTGATGTTTTTTTAAGTTTTTTTTTTAAGTAGCCTGGTAACCAACCGGTGCTATCCTCATTCAGGTCCCACTAGGTACTGCCTTTATATCTTCCACCCTTATATTGTGCACTATTTTAGGTCTTATTTTTGCACTATACTCGGTCTGGGCTCCCACTTAGACTAAGTCCTACTTTGAAATAATTACCTAACAAATTGGCTCAAGTTACGTAAAAATCTGTTCTTGCTTTAAAAATTTATTATGAGAACGATCGAATAAACAAATTGGTCCAAAATCTACCAATCGAAACTGCAATTATAATTTTAAGTAATTACTCAGTCCTGATTATAAAATCCAAGGCAATATCGAAATACGAATAAATTATTCTTGAAACCGAAATAATCTCAAGTAATATCACGCAATATTAAAAGAACACAGATTAATAAACAGTTTCTACCACCTGCCTTTTACTAATGAGAAACCAAAAAGAAATTAGTATAACGTTCGGAACCAGGCGCGAGTACGAGGTTCTCGGATCAAGTCGGTGGAAGTCTGTTTTGATCGGAGATGAGAGGTTCTATTGAAAGAGTTCTAATAAAAATCTTTGGAAATAAATGTACGTAGGTGCTAGGTACTTATTTGTAGGTTTTTACATCTATGAAAAAATCAATTCTAGAGATTTCTAGAGTCAAGACTAGTCCAAATCACCAAATCAATCAGCAAATCGGCGTTGTATGTATGTATGTTTGTTTGTCCGAGGATAACTTTCGTAGTGTTTATCCGATCACCATGAAATTTGCTATGTAGGTAGGTAGGGATGGCACAATTTTGGTGTGACCCACTGAGCTAAAAATATTCGGGGGTCTAAAATATTGGTGTTCACGAGGGGTAAAAAAAATGAAAATGAGGCTATTAGGTCAAGTGGGACGTCAAATGAAAGGTCTTCATTAGTACATTTGAACCCCGTTTTGATTTTTAATTTAATTTTTTGTAGTTTTTGAGTTATTAGCCATAATAAAAACAAAACTTTGACAAAATTCACAGGGTGCACCAGTGACCCCACAATGCTGAAATTTGGTATTCGTGTAGCTTTAGTGACACAAATATAGGCAAAAGTCTGAAATCCAGAATAACTGCCATTTGTACTCGAAAAAATATAACCAATTAACAAGAACCCCCGTTACATCTAATTTGAATAAAACTGTAGGTCAAGTAGGTTGGTTATGCATTTCGTGGCACCAATTTATTAGTCAAAGATTTAAGTCGGCATGCACAAAGATCACTAAACGTATTTAGTGACGTTTTATGTTTAAATTTGAAGTATTTGTATGATTTGACAACTCCTTAAATCATATTTAGCCACTAAATACGTTTAGGCATCGTTATGCAAGTCGCCCTAAGAATAATATTTATTTTGGGAGATTCGCGAGATCTCAGTTCGGGGTGAATCACTAGTATTCAATTAATTAAAGTTTCTCCACAATATATATAGTTACAGAAGTTATTTGTATCAAAAGATGTGCATAAACATAAAATAAATAAATAAAAATATTGCTGGACATTTCACACAGCGCTATCTAGCCCCAAACTAAGCAGAGCTTGTACTATGGGAACCAGAAAACTGATAGAATGCATATATACTTTTTTTTTCAAAGATGTCTTCAATGCATTTTGTCTTTTTCAGTCATATTTACATCACAAAAATGAGTATCTACTTATTTGAAGTAGACTTACTATTTACTCTGATGCTCAGCTGCTCAACTCATCTGATTAAACAACACTTAAGATACCTGCCTCACTATTCGGTATCACCGATGCTTGGATCAACGCGAGCTTATGACAACTCATGAACAAGAGGCAGTTTTCTAGTGCGTGCGTCTTTCTGACGCGTCTATGACATTGATCACGAATGATCACTAATCCCGGCTTGCACAACGATCCCTCAACGTATTTATTGACTAAACATATTTAATGACGTATTTGTATGATTTGACAACTCCTTAAATCATATTTAGCCACTAAATACATTTAGGAACGCGCAAGTTCGGCGTTTGTATTATGTTTGTTTTTCCGAGGATAATTTGCTTTATTAAATCTTCGTAAAAGGTATATACATTCTGATGACATCAACACATATTATGAGATTCGCAACTCATGAAAAGTGACATGAACTTGCGATGACGGAGTTCACGGTAAAGTATAATAGCAGTTCAGTATTACCAAGAGACGCGAACGGTTGTTTTGCTCTATAATTTGAACCGTAATGTCTGAGAAATAGAGTGATAAATTGGTAAGTTTATATGTATTAGGAAGATGAGCAAAATGGTATACCTCGAGATACTCATTGATATCAATAGGTGATGGAAATTAGAACTGCATTGAATAAGTACTGTTTTGATGGGAAGTGGGACGTTTTGAAGAATACCGACAAACGGGAAGGTTTATCAGAATTCAAGGTTTTTATGGTGAAGCATAGGTTGGCCCACTGGCATTTTTAGCCTCCAACTAAAAAAAGAGGGGTGTTTGTTGTTTGACGCCTATAACTGTCTGTCTGTGGAATCGTAGTTCAAAAACGGATGGACCGATTCGGACGCAGTTTTTATAATAGATAGCTAGTTCAGCTGGGGTAGTTCTTAATTATATCAGTTTTTAAGACCTTACGTAAAAAGAGGGGTTCAAGGGTTTTTCAATTTATCTTTTATCTTGTGTATAAAGATTTAGACAGCGCTTTGTGGCAAGTTGCAGCATTTAGCTTGTGCATGAGACAGGGTTCTAGATAAATTGATTTCAAAAGAAAATCGCGTAGATATTCATCCAACTTGTTAAGAGTCGTGCTGGTGTGATGTAACCTGACTTCCGATCCGTAGGTTGAGGGTTTCAATCCCGGCCTTACCAACGGATTTTTCAATTTGAAAACATGTACGCATTTGTAAGAGTTCAAAACGGCGATGATAGACATCGTGACGTGAGTAAGCCGTCTGCGTCTGGGTGAGACGATGATTCACCTAAAATTATCACTTTAGACTTACTTTGCATAACTGATGCCTTATTTGATTTCAAGCAATTATTAGACCAAATTTTTTTTACCCGAAATTCGGACAAAAATTTACAAAATTTTTCGCTTTTCAGTGCGTTGTCCTCCCGGACTGAATGCGACTGCGGAGCACCCATTCAGTCCATGTCTCATATACTCTCCTGTCCCTTGTGCCCTACCACCTGCAGGTCATCGCTTGAACTTAACAAAAACACGCCCAACGCGTTTGAAGTGGCAAAATACTACTCTAAAACACGATAGAAGAAGTGAGTTGTCTTCACTCGAAAACCTTTCTGCCCCAACGGCCGTCAGTTCTTCGAGCTATGTTCCCCGCACACGCTCAGCTTGCTAATTTTCTTGGCTATGTTAGTAACCTTATTTTGTCGACGGATCTCCTCATATCTGATTCGAACTGATACCTTGTTTGATTTAAACAGTTATTAGACCACAATAAAGCAATCGTTTTGAAATGAAGTTTCTGACAAAAAGTCTGCCGTTCACCACACGAGATACGACCTCGCCTGTCATTGTGTAGCGGAAACCGAGATAGAATACAAACGGATTGTTTTTCATTATTTATTTGCATTCAATAGGTGTACTCTTCTTTCTTGTCAGCGGTGCTCTTTAGAGGCTTTATAAATACTTGGTATCTTGGTATGTCCAGGAGTAAAGACATCGTAAAATACGTTTTCACACCACCGGCTCGACAATGTCAAATTATATGTCATGTAAACCTCACCGAAAGCAGGTGATTAAATCCCTAGGGCTGAGTCGGGAGTAAAGTTGTAATGAATTTCATTATGCACTCGCGGGCATTATGTGATTTGAATTCGGGACCTCATCTGTATCAAAATTTAAACCAAAGAGACCCACATAATAAGAACTTATTCGTAAATCGAACTAACTTCTGCACAGAATGCACCAACCTAGATTTAGTTTTTATTGTCTCGCAGAAAGTGTGAAAAGTAGAGTATTTTCCTCGTGGATAAAGCTGTCTGCATCTTGCGTGCTTATATCCGTATCTGCACTCAATATTCTAGTATCTCCCTCGCTCCGCTTCGTTACCTTCGGGATTCAATATAGCGCCCGTGACATAAGACACTGCTTTATCCCCTCGTTTAATAATCTACTATTTCTTCTAAGTTTTTAAAAATTGGATTATAATAGGCTTGAAGGTGTTTCGTCTACCTTACGTCTTCATAATACCATAGGTATAAGAGTAGTAGAGTTCCTTGTGAACGGGAAAGTACTACCATCATACCTATTTCTGCCACCAAGCAGCATTTCTATATTTTGGTTTGAACGGTTGAAACGCAGTGCATCGTAAGGGACGTATTTAAGGTGCGTGACCTACGAGGCAGTACGTTGTTATAGGCGATGGTTACCACTTTACATCAGGTGGACCATACGCTTGTTCCATCTCAAGGTCGTATAAAAAAAATAAATAATAATAAGGCAATATTGCATTGTTATAAAAAAACTCACACGATTTAAGAACCGAATAAAGGTACAGTCTTTGCTAGTCAGGTAGCGCTCTGCTTGAGTGCTCTCACAAATAAACATTTCTTTATTAAAATACTAGCTGACCAATCCGCAGCTTCGCACGCGTAGTTTTTCAATAAAAACGTTACCCTCCTTCTGCGCAGTTGGGTAAAAAGTAGCCATGTTACTCAGGGAGCATTCTAATGGTGAAAGAATTTTTGAAATCGGACCAGTTGTTTTTGAGTTTATTCGTTACAAACATACAAAAAAAATCTTTCCTCATTATAATATTGGTGCCTATAGAAAACAACTGTTTTTGAATTGGAGATTAAAAAAGGCCACAGATTTTTTACGACCTCGATGCTAAATACTAAACATCTGATAAAATTAGATAAATTTGCCCAATTTGCTCCAACACCGCTGCATTTTATCATAATTGTTTACATTTCTTATCTGTGGTTATCTCGAGTGCATTTGCTATCACCTTCGAGTACTCTTAATTCTTATCAAGTTTATTTTATTATATCTCGTGCCACAATTATTCAGAAAGTTTGTTGCGAGGTTAAAAAAAATCCTCCAATCATACAGTTTGGCTAATATTCACTTTGTTCTGGATATTTCTACGAGTAGGTAATCAATCAGGCTGATTTTTAATTGATCTCAAAGATTAGATATAGGTGAGGCTACTAAACATGGATTTGTAAGTTTATCAACCAGTAAAGTATTCTTATTGCATTTATTTTTTTTACTTTTATGAGTGCACAATTTTTAAAACCCCCTATATTAAGTGTTTTGTTATGTACAACATTAAATGAAAACCCGTGTATGGTTATTGTTGTAAAATAGTTTTTTTTTCTAATTCATTACCATAGAAAATTTTAATTTTTCAAACTACTTTATTACATTACAATCAAGTGCTAAAATATCAATGAAACAGCATGTATAAAATAGGTAAACAAATCATATTCGTTCATCATGCAAGTAGGTAAGTATGTACCTGTGAAACTGACTAAGCGGCATCGCCGAAATAGCACCGTCGATTTACGTATTGGAAATGTATCGATTACTGGTTGGATTAATACGATTCCGGATGTGTGTTTTAAATTAATGTCGTACATAGCAAAACAGTTTGTATATATTTTTAAGTCTAAGTATTTCCATCTAAGGGACCGTCCTACACTATACGTCAGTTTTTAGTGGGGCCGCCATGCCCTACGCTGCACTTTCCGGTGCGTGGTCTCTACTTGAAAACCTTTCCGCCCCAACAGCCATTAGTTCTTCGAGCTAAAGATTACAACATACCTAAATAACACGCGAAAACTTATGCCTCTTTAGGGTGCTGAGCAATGGTCAATGAACAATTTATGAGTGATCAATTGGTCATTCAATGATGGCATCCGCTGTTACTGTTATCCTTAAAAACGCAAACAAGCTATTGTCTTCGTTTCAATGGTGTTTATAAAATCTCCAATTACAATAAACTAACGAAATACTTATCTATAGAACTACCTAGTACCTACTAGTTGCCTAATATAAGTACATATATATGTATTTGATTATGATGGAAATTGCGTGGGATATTCCTTTATTTTTAAAACTATGTAATCTTCGACTTCTAGCATTGTTGTTCCTACTTATCCATATATTTACATCTACCTACTTCTTAGAGCCAGAAGTCTTTCATTACATCTATTTGACCATCTTTTTTTGTGTTTTTATTTTGTCAATATGTCGTGTCAAATAAATGTTTTCATTTTCTTTTTTTTATTTTATAAGTAGTAATTTTGGCCCATAACTCCACACGTGTAGTTCCGGATAAATATTATGCTCTTTAATTTATAAAAGAAGATTAGATTAGATTAGATTAGAGAGAAGAGAGAGAAAAGAAGATTTCAATATTTATTAGTCATAAATAGATTAACATTTAAAAGTGTGTGTTGTTTCAGGCTTTACGTTTATAAAAAAAACTGATCTCGCTACGGTTGTAAACACTAGTGAGAAAACTTTTTTATTTGATTCCGAAAGAAAATACATAGGTTTTTCAATAAAACAATATATTGTTTTGAATTCTGCACCATCTTAATTCAAATCTACAATTTAAAAACTACGAAAATTTTCCCTAAATGTATTTAAAACCATCAAGAACGTTCTAAACTCAAAAACATCACCGAAAAAATTGCTTCCCAAATTAAATGATAAAATTATCCATTTACAAGCACCATCTCTGTTATGAAAGCGAATTACACGAGCTTCACAGTCGAGTAGAAAGTTTACAGATGGAGTGATATTTATTGCAAGTATGTTTGTACAGGGGCCAATGAGCACTTTCGTACATCATCCTGCCCCCCTGTTTAATAAAAACTACGCTAGGGTAAGGTTTTATTTATGGAAACAAAACGTCATAAAATAACAATACAGCAATGTTTCAACAGAATAGAATGGCCCAAATCACACTAATATTATAAATGCAAAAGTTTGGATGTTTGTTTGTTACTCAATCACGTCGTAACGACCGAAAAGATGAAATTTGGTGTTTACGTAGATTATAAGCTGGATTAACAGATAGGCTACTTTTTGTTAACAAACAACGCGTGCGAAGCCGTTGGTAGAAGCTAGTATATAATATATAATAAACCTAACGCTACTGGGCAAAAAGAGAACCAGTCACAAGACTAACAATTTAGCCCCAAATACTATATACAGAAATGGTAATAATTCAAACAAGAATTAGCTACCACGCTCGCAAACTAGGTACGTACATTTATTAACAAAAATAATAAACAATGATTTATATGACTATAAAATACATAAGAAACAAACAGTTGAATCGTCTAAAGACATCATATAACACAAAAATATTTGCTAAAATTTGTCCTAGAGTTGGGTCCATATTTCAAACAATATAACTATACAAAAATCAGTATAAATAAATAATATTTGACACAGTTACAATAATAAAATTGAAACTGGTTCTGTGCTGGTGGAGCTGGAGCAGGCAGACTTCAATAGACATTAATGTGTTCGAAAGCGCAATTACTTCGTATTTCAATATCAATTATGTGTTATTTATGACTTATTATTATGGAGTAGATAAATTAATTTTAGCCGTCGTTACTTTCAATATGAAATAACTTTATGAAGTTCAGTCGATTTTCGTTATCTGAAATTGTATCTGTGGTACCTTTGTATGAAACTATCATGGTTAAGATCATCATTTTCTTTTAAACGTGATCATCAACCTTATTGTTTTCAGATAATTGTGATGAATAATCACGTAGACATTTAAATTATTACAGTTATTAGCAGACGAATCAGTATCCATACCTAGTTATATATTACTAGCTGCCGCCCGCTGCTTCGCACGTAGTTTGTTAATGAATAAGTAGCTTATGTCTCAATCCAGGTCATAAACAACCTGTTTTTTGTTTACTTATGTATTGGTGTTATTGCAAATAAATATTATTTTATTCTCTTCTATACCAAATTTCATCCAAATTGGTTCAGCGGTTACGACTTGAAAGCGTAATAAAGAAACTTACTTTTGCATTTATAATATTATTATTGATCGAGCGAAGCAAGATCTCCAAATCAACTTGGGCAAATTGGCGTTGTATGTATGTATTTATGTATGTATGTTTGTTTGTCCGAGGATAACTTTCGAAGCGTTGATCCGATCATCGTGAAATTTAATACATAGTGATGGCACAATTTTGGTGTGACTAAATGGCCTGTAAAGTGGGAAGTCAAATGAAAGGTCTTAATTACTTAGTACATTTCACCCCTGTTTTTATTTTTAGTTAAATTTTTACAGTTTTTGAGTTCTTAGCCATAATAAAAAAGAAACTTTGACAAAATTCACAGGGTACACCAGTGACCCCACAGTGCTGTAATTTGGTATGCGTGTAGCTTAAGTAACACAAATATAGGCAAAAGTCCAAATCCGGAATAACTGCAATTAGTACCCCAAAAAAGAGTAACCAGAGAACATGAACGCCCGTTACCTGTAATTTGAATGAAACTGTAGGTCAAGTAAGTTGGTTATTTATTTCGTGGCATTATTATGATAGTCAAAGTTCACAAATATCATTTTTTTGTTTTAATCGGAGACTCGCGAGATCTCAGTTCGGGGCGAACCACTAGTTATTTATTTTTTATTTTTTTTATTAAACATTTAGACACACAAGCTGACGGGCCTCCTGATGCTAAGAGGTTCCGTCGTCTATAAACTCCGTCTAGTATAGACTCTCAGCAGTACCTCTGCAGTTGCGTTGCCTAAAACTTAATGCCTTATTTGCACCTATATTAGTAAGATTGTCTGCCATATAATCATTGTTGCCGGTTTATCTCTACGGAAGAATGGAATAAAATGACATTTTAGCGTAGAGAGAAATAAACAATTTTACGGCAGTCATGCCAGCCTGGCTGGTTTCAAATGTTGAAATCTTTTGACACAACTCTGAAACAAATGTCGTTTTTTTTTTTGCGAATCTAGAAATATTTTTCTTTTTATATATTATTCTTTGATATTATTATGTATGTTATATTTGTTCTCATTTAAATAATTTGGTTTATAGTCAAAAAATATTTAATATTCCTTGAATTTAATCATTTTGTGGTACTCAATTAGGTAGTTAGCTTTACAGGACGCATAGGGTCTTCATTCAAAATGTGTTCTTCCTTATATTTTTTTAACTAACTTGTGTTGGTCCTACTTTGCTTATAATTTCCCCCCATAATATTGTACCTACCTACTTACCTTTGCGTAATTCAAACATAAAGGGAAAGGTCGTGCCTCGAATTATAGACATAAAAATGTAGACAATGTTATAAAAATGACAGTGAGTGTATAAACATGCAAACTTTATTTAGCTTAATTAAATAACCAGAATAAAAGATAGCATTGAAACATTCTAGGTCAAAACTTTGACAATCGTAAACAAAAATAACATAACAAATATCTTTTTAACAAAAATATAGACTTAACCAAACTACTGCACGGATTTTGATGAAATTTCTATGAGACCAATATGAAAGTAGGTATATCTTTTCAAATAAAAAAAGAATTTTCCAAATCGGTTGTTAAATGATGGAGTTCTGAGATAAAAACATAAAATCGAATTGCGTCCCTTTAAAATTTTAGTCTAGGGTTGCCCTCGATTTTTTTTGGATCCCATCATCATATCTGACTTGATGCCAATGGGGCCACCTGGTATGGAATCTTCGAGTAATCGGGGAATACATAACAAAAAAAAGTGGCACTCCGGGAGTGCCGACAGAAGTGAAAACTTGAATAAAAGCAGACTACACTACAGATACTTATATACAGAGGTGTCGGTAACGGTAACAGTGTCGCGAGTTCAATGGTTTTTTCCCATCTCTCAAAAAATGCCCAACGCGCCTAAAAAAGTTTTCACTTCAAAAAAAGATTCCGACCAATTGAGTACCTACCTCCTCCTGTTCTCTCTTCTCCCTGTACAATACTTTGTGTAGGACCGTCGTAAAAAGAGAGTTTAAATTTTGAAATACTTTTTTAAAATTAGAACTGTGTTTTTATCTAAACTGGCCAGCACTATCGGCGTCATCTAAACCCGCAGTACGCATTTGAACCCGATATCACTATTTCCTGTCAAATAATCTCTGTTCCGCGATACAGTGCAATGTATTTCAGTTCTTTCATTCGATTGAATCGTTTTCCGTAATATATACTGTTATTAACGTTGCCTAATTGGGTTAGAAACACGTACTCGTTCCTACATCGGTAGATATTCATGATATTTTTATGCAAAATAGAATTCAAATTGTGAACAATAATAATTTATTCAATGACCGATATTTTATCAATAAGTGTGTTTACATCGCCATCAAAGTTCCTTTCTAATTAAGATTCTTATTGTAAAATATATGATACAATGCTTTATTTACAAGACGAACTTTCTCTAGCCTCTAATCTGAGCGATAATATAATAAAACTGTTACTTACAGCGATAGATAGAAAGTAAATCCGAATCAGAGTCCAAATGTTAGATCACGACTTCAGTCACTGTGTTTCAGAAAAAAATCACAACACAAAACGTCACAGTTCACAAATTAATCAAAAGTTAAAAGGTCAAGCACATACGGTTATTCGTTATTTTGAAAACGGAACGCGGGATTCAGTGACAGTTGGGAATTAAAGATGGCCGCGCGTGCGCTCTCTGCCGCAGCGTAACTCTGTCTGGCTGGCTGGGGCTTGTTTGTTGAGCTCGCAGCTTGTGGCTTGATATTCACACATTATAAATATTGGATTTTATACAGCGTTGTCTTCGATGCAAGACCACACAAGTCTCATTATAACCATGTATTTTCAAGATCCCGCATGTTCATAATACCTAAATCAAAGTGCAATGTTGTAAAGTATAATATGTCAAAGTACATACCTATCTATTGTAAATGTAAGCCGTGTGTGGCATTTTGCCTGTTTATTTTGCACGTTTCTAATTGCACAGTAAGGAAATGCTGTCTTAGTAATTTCAAACTTCCCGACTCTTCCTCAATTTCCTCATTGAAACCATTTAGTGTTTCCTTGCAAAATATTGTTTTATTAAAGACTAGACTATGTTTGCTAGAACACTCTTAGGTAAATAATAGTGAAATTAGCTAGTATGGTTTATAGCTTTCATCACAGCTTAAATCTTCAAATAGACACGAAGTTTTGACCACACATGTTCAATAAATCGTGGGTTGATACCCACAGTACCTACCTAATCTAAGAAAAATAAATACAAACATTTGTTCCAATAATCGAAACTCTCTGTACATCTCTTTTATTTACAAGTAACTTTATACTGAAACCAGAACTACATACATCTATAAATTAATACGCGGAGAGAAAACTAGAAAACTTTGTAATACCCTTTTTTAAACTTATTGCGAGCACGGAGGTGTGTGAGATTTGGAATAGTAAAAGTTTATTAAAAAAAATCTCAGATTATACAAACAAACAGATAGAGCGCGCCGAATGTGCGAATGAAGCCACACAAGCGAATACAAATTTAAAAGCGAATACAATCTCGCGGCAGTGCTAAAGATAGCGTCGTACTGCTTGAACGTCTCGAGTGATTCATTATTTTCTGTCAAAAATGCCGTCTTGTGTTATTAAACAGTTTAAAAGTTGTTCCCAAAAACAAAAAAGAGTGGATGGAATATCATTTCACAAGTAACTATAAATTATTTAATTGATTTTATTATTTATTCATCCAATAATTAAACGGTTGTCTCGAAACACAAAACCTCGACATTAGTTTGACTGTGTTGCCAGTTTTCGGCAAAATGTTTTCCCTTCAATTGGGGAAACTACCTGTTGATCTAGGCGTTAGCTAGCCTGACTGTTAAATGTACGGACGTGGGTTCGATTCCAACGCGTAATCTCATGCCTAAATTGTTATTCCGAATTTGTATGTATTTCTATAATTATGTTATTGCCGTTTACTGTGATTCGGTGATTAATATCTTATGCGGGATTTTAAATATAATTGTATATGTATAACAATTTAGTTCCAAAAAATGTTAATCCAGATCATATTCAATATGTGCAAAATTTCACAGAGTGAATCTGGTGAAGTTGTTGATAGAAAAGTATTTAATGGTGCGATTGCACTATATAGCAAAATTAGAAACTAATTCTCGACATGTAGAAGCCAAACGGCAATATTACAAGAAATTAGTGCAAAATTAAGGTGATTAATTTTTTTTGGCAATATAATTAATTATGATTTTAATAAATATTTTGGATTCATATGTATGTTTTTTTTATCAGTCTAATGAAATGAATATACTATATAATAATATATAATGATATATAATATATATATGTATATATATATATACTATATAATATATATATATGTATATATATATATATACTATATAATAATTACTACAGAAAAATCTAAAGTATTATTATAAAGTCCATTTTTCCAAAAAGTGTTATTGTAATTTTTCAAATTCTAATAACAGTCCGGAGTCAGGAATATATCCTGCGTTGTTGGCTAGTCTCTTGCGAGATGGCCGCCGTAGCCGTAATTCGGCCAGGAGGACATTAAAGTCCATGTAAACCTCAATAAACACCGGACGGACCGCTAGTTATAAAATACTTCACATATTATTTCTTCTGTAATTTTACAATGCGTTTACCCATTGTAAACGCATTGTAAAATTACAGAAGTATACATGAAATATTTAAGTGTTTAATAAACTAGTTAATTAAACAATTGTTCAATCCTAATACTCACACAAATTTGTATTCAATTAGTAACAAATTCATGTATCCAAATAAAATTTTAGAACCTGTTGTCGTAAAAGGACATTAAAAAAATACAGGGAGTTTTTTTCTTTTTCTGGTATCATTACACGCACACTGATGCACGTGTCCCTACAGAGCTATTTCTAATCGCCACGCACACATGAATGATAAGTGGCGTCATACTGTTTGTTGCGTACACTCTATCTGTTTGTTTGTATAATCTGAGAAAAAAATATTCATTACATTACTGATAGTAGATGTTAATAGTTCAATAGTCTAATTCGTTTGTTATCTATTTTTATAAACTTAACACGCAGAACAATTTTATTGTAAAAGTTTTTAAAGTTCCACAACTACTTACAGAAATAATCAAGGCATTAAATTGTAGAGTTATAAATGGAGTCTCGACTCTCGACTCTAACGTGTAAAAGTTTCTGTAAAAGCCAAATAACACGGTATTGTTGTAAAACGTGTAACAATTGAATAGCTGTAGTGATTACGGTGTAGTAAATAAAAGTTACGGTAGTTATATCATCATGCCTGAATAGAGCAGTGAATCTTGGTACATGTAAATAGCTTGCCGTTTTCATACCTTTTACATTTTTATAATGATTAATATTCTTATTTAGTAGATATGCTACTTTTATTATTTTTCATACCATTTCATTTATTTATAGTAGAAAAAAAATTTCACTGAATCTAAGCACATCAAAAGTCCTTTCCGGAGTTATATACCCATGACATTATTGTAAATTACAACCAAATATTTGTAGTTGTTTTTTTATAGCAATACTGCTTGGCGGCAGAAATAGTATGTAAAAAGTATGTAGAAACAGTATGGTGGTACTTCCCCGCGCGAGCCCTTTCACAAGGAACTCTACTCTCCTCTACAGGGATATATAAAATAATTTTGCACAATATAACCATAATTGATTGAGCGAAGCGAGATCTCCAAATCAACTTGGGCAAATTAGTGGTGTATGTATGTATGTTTGTTTGTCCGAGGATAACTTTCGAAGCGTTGATTCGATCATCGTGAAATAAAATATATAGATAGTGTTGGCACAATCCTGGTGTGACTAAATTACCTAAAAATGTTGGGGGGTGGTTGAGATATTGGGGTTCAAAAGGGGTAAAAAAATCAAAATGAGACTATTAGGTCGAAATCTAATGACGTCTACTCTACACTAGTTTATTTTTTTAAAGGCGTAGTTTTATTGTTCCTTCCATTGCTGTGATAATGATTACATTGGAACGAAATCGATATTTTTCCTGTTATTGTTCGTGTGTTATTGTGTTGGTAAAACCAAAATGACTAGCCGATAACGACACGTTTCTTTTTAAAAAGTGTCAAACTTCTGACACTTTTGCAAAAAGAAACGTATCATTAATGGTTGCCGACATTTATAGGAACCGGATAAGTAAAAATAATGGTATATTGTTTATTTATTAAATCCTTTCAGACAAAACAGAATAGTGGTAGGACTTAATGCTAATCTACCAGTCATCGTACTAAAAGAAGGTAAGACGTGCGTGACAGGAAAAAAGGCATGGGGTCACTGATGTACCCTGTGAATTTCGTCAAAGTTCAGTTTATTATTATGGCAAATCACACTAATATTATAAATGTGAAAGTTTGGATGTTGGTTTATTTATTTGTTTGTTTGTTACTCAATCACGTCGTAACGGCTGAACAGATTTCGATGAAATTTGGTATATATACATAGATTGTAACATGGATTACCACATAGGCTACCTTTTATCACATAAATCAATTCCCATGGGATAAAAATAGCGTGTCAAGTCAAGTTGCAACAGCGAGTTTATTTCAGCTACACATTTAGTAGTGTAACGCGTACGAAGTCGCGGGCAACAGCTAGTAAGTAATAACACAAAAACTAAAAGGATTAAACTACAAATAAAAACGGGATCGAAATGTACAAAAGAAGACCTTTAATTAAATGTCCCATTTGACCTAATAGTCTCATTTTGTTTTTTTTTTCACCCATCTTGAACCCCAATATCTCAACGATCCCTCAACACGTCAGGATTGTGTCCACACTACGTACTTCTATATCAAAATTCACGATGATCGGATCAACGCTTCGAAAGTTATAATCAGGCAAACAAACATAAATACCTACATACAACGCCGATTTGCCCATGTTGATTTAGAGATCTCGCTTCGCTCGATCAATAAATATACCTAGATAAAGGGCTCATTTTTGTAGACTATTTTGAATGGAAGTAAAGTGTTTATAGAGTTTGGATTTAAAGATTTCCAAGGAGGATTTTTATATTTGATTCGAATATTTGGTTGTAGTTTTGACAAAAATATGTATAAGGTATCTTTTATTTTTAATGAAATTTGAGAACCCTTTTTTTTTGCATGGAGGAATCCTCATGGAGACCGCTCTGAACCCAGGGAGCAGTATGTCTGGCTCCTACCGGCTAAATCTCCACGGCGTTCCTTCGCTCGCTTTATACCGGGGACACGGGAACGGAGAACATTCTTCCGCGACACAAAAATTTGAATACCCTGACGTTACCTGACGTAGAGTAAAATATCTTGATAAATATCACAATAATATCGGATCACAATTACTTAATTATTTCAAGTACTTAATTACTTCTTAGTGCAGAAAAAATCTAAAACTCTTATCGAGTATTATAGAGTTAGGCAAATCGAATAAATCTTAGTAAAGCTTCAAAATAAAAGAAAAATTAGGCATTTAGGATTAGGAATCAAACTCTCTCGATTCTCGCTACTCTATTGTTCTGTCGTTTTGATAGTTCTTCCATACAAGAACAGTCTTAATATTAAAATGAAGTAACGTTGTAGACTCCTTTTCTAACTCTACAGTATTATTATAAAAAACGGAAATTTCAGACATTCCTCGAGGCCCAAACCCTGAGGCTTTCCAAATTAATTTCGGTCATTTGACCACTCCCTAAGAAGCCCCGTCATTATTTGGGTCACATGGTCACCGCAGGCCATTTCTCACGGCAAGAAATCGATTTTAAAGTTTACAGATTCCTTAGTGATTATTGTGTTTGTGGGGTAATGATGGGGATGGTTTTTAGAGGATTTATGAGTAATTTATGGTTAAAATTGTTTCTTTTAAAATCTTTTGTGAATAAGCACGCTAATCTATTTTTGAGTCCAACCCGTCACGGACGGGTAGAAAATGCTGTTTAGCATTAAGACCTTCTTTTGTACATCTTTTTCTGTGCAATAAAGAATTAAATCAAAATAAATTCAATGCTGTAGCATCATCATCATCATCATCAACCTATAGCAGTCCACTGCTGGACGTAGGTCTCTCCCAGGGTGCGGCATTGAGCCCGATCCTCGGCTCTTCTCATCCAATCCTTGCCAGCCACAGCGCGCAAATCGTCACTCCATCTAGCCGGAGGGCGTCCTACACTTCGCTTGCCTAGACGTGGTATCCACTCCAGAACACGTTTACCCCAACGGTTATCAGTTCTGCGGCAGATATGACCGGCCCACTGCCACTTCAGCTTGCTGACCCTCTGATCTATGTCGATCACCTTGGTTCTCTGTCGGATAACCTCGTTTCTGATTCTATCCTTCAGAGAAATTCCGAGCATAGCCCTTTCCATAGCTCGCTGAGCGACTTTCAGTTTGTGGACCAGTCCCACCGTAAGTGTCCACGTTTCCGCTGCGTAGGTCATCACAGATAGGACGCACTGGTTAAATAGTTAATAATGATTATGGGCAAAACCTCCCAATGATATGTGCACAAAAGGAAATGGCCCCCAGTTCCCGGCAACTCTTCTATTCCTGGCCAAGGCGGCGGCCTTGGTAACGGCAGGGTAGGGGCAAGGTGTACGCTTTTATAACAAACTCCCAAGGGATATACAAAAATTGACAATTAACAAATTTAAAAACGTAATTAAACAGAATCTTTATAAAAGAGCCTACTATAAAATATCGGATTATTTAGATGATAGAGAAGCTTGGGATTGAAATTGCTCCAACTCGTTCAAAATGTTACAATTTAGACGTAATTTATTTTCTGTATTATATATTGTAAAAGGATCATTAAAAAAAACAACCAGTCTTGTTTCTTGCCTTTCTTTCCTGGCTTGGTCGCGAAGGAACAGGCAGTAAAATTGACGTTTCAAAGTGATCCTTGTGATTTTAATGAATAAAAATATTTGACTTTGACTTTGACTTTTGTACTTTGTTGGACGATGTTGAATTTGAATCATTTTACTAACAAATTACAACTCTCAATTACTAATTCTGTAATTGTTATCACCCGGACACCAGGGTTGGCAAAATGACCTTATCATTAATCATAGCAACGATGTAATTTTCATCATCAAATGATCTACAAGACGTCCACTACTAAACATAGGCCTCCCCCATAGATTTTCAGTACGACCTTCATGTGCAGCCTGCATCCAACGGTTCCCAGGGACCTTTCTCTGTTTTTGTCTTTCTTATTGAGCATCCTACGCTGAGCTTTCCAGTGCGTGGTCTCCAGTCGAGAACCTTTCTGCCCTAACGGCCGTCAGTTCTTCAAGCAATGTGTACCGCCCACTCTTTCAGCTTGCTAATCCTTTGTGCTATGTCAATAAGGCGTTATTTTTTTTAGGTAAAAACTACCCTGCCGTTATGACTGGTCTTGGATACAATTTTGGAAATAAGATAGTAAAGTAAGCGAAGTACCTAGTTACATGAATCACCCTCTTCTACAAGCTCCCGGAGGCATTGAGAGAGAGAGAGCTACCTTGTTCAATTTTTCAGAGTAAGTTAAGAACTGCACAGTTAAAAACAGAAATATGCAATTATTTACAAATACAGAAGCAACAGTTGAATCGCCTAAAGACCGTTGCAAACAATCTATAGATAGCTCAAGTTAAATAAATGCTACTATACCATATGAATGACAAATATTTGCTATTTTCATTAAAAACGGGAAATTTACCATGATTTGTAAGTTTTTGAGTATCCCGATATTTCATTCCATGATAGTTTCAAAAGTTATAAAAATATATGTCAATTAAGAAATATGCCTATTTTTTTTTGTTACTTTTATAATGACATCTTATCTTATTCTTTATTTTAATTTGACATTATTATTTCGTACTTGATTTTGTAAACTCTCGATTGTAAAATTTAATATTGGATGTCTCTTTTGGTAGAAATATATTGATTTAAAGAATATTAATACTGACATCGTATTTCAAGTAATAAATGAATTTAATTTGATTTAAACTAACCTGCTCATGTTGGGCGGTGGCTGTCCGCGCCACTTCCCTTCCTAGTTGAATTATCACCCTCTCTTTCGATTTGATTTCCTCCAGCTGCAAACAAAAACATAATATTTTTTATCAAACAACTATTAACCCTTGCAACATACAAACAAGAGTCAGTTTTTGTGGGTAATTCCCTGATTTGCTCGGGAGTTAGCGCGGGGAGAGCGCAGGGTATGAATAAAATCTGAGAATATTGGGGAAACGAGGTCGACTGCTTCAATTCAGCACCGTGGAAGTCTCAATAAGGATATCATTAGGATTAATTATAAAATAATCAATAAAACAAGTGGTAATTTTTAAGTATTCAAGGTATTTATAGACATGGGCCTTGTTATCATATTTTGTATGTGCACATTGTTGCCTGAAATAAACATTATATTATTATTAATAAAATGGAGGGACTATTAGGTAACGTTCGAACAGAAATGATCTATGCTTAAAGGGAAAGAGAAGGGAAAAAACATTATTGTAAAAAGTATAGGTACCCAAACAATATAAGATTTTTTTAGATCTTAAGAAGTAATTCCTAAATAACTATGTTAAACATTTTGTAGAAAGCGTCTGTTAGAAAATAAATTGCTCACATAACGTTGCTGCTAAAAACATTCAAGGCGCTATAACGCTAACTTCTGAGAAGCGGGGGCTTAATTCTAAATTCTCGCACTAATTGACAAATGTCGAATGCGATTCTATATTCGATATTTGTCTGTTATTAAAGGACAAGGCCTTGCCGTCGCTATCCGAAATACCTTTTTAAATTAGTCTCATGTGAGGTAAGCGTTATTCCTAAAGACCTGCACGTATAGAGCATGTCTTCGTGAATTAAACTTATTTCTTAGTCCATATGGAAAATAATTTTCATTATATAAATATCAACAGTCATGCCTGCCCTGACTAGGATTCCCTGTATCACGGATATTAAGAACTACGACCAACAAATATTTGCAGATCATGCAATCATTATCCCGCAACTGGAATCATACCTGAGCTCTATTACCCTCCCCACAAGTCTTCAAATATGCCAATTTTGATAGTATTTCAATCTCTCTGTCAGCTTCTTGGGCACTGGATGTAATACCGCGCTTACACATTTGCGCAAGCACCGTGGCAAGTGACAAGACACACAGTGAGTGCGCATGTGTCTTAGACAGTATACTCGTCAGTCGTCATTCGTCTCGCTCGTGAGTATCAATCGCAAATCTGTAAACGAGATTTTACATCGGTTGCGAAAATTTCGAGCGACTACTCGAGTGAAAAGCCCAATGTTTACCAGTTTATGGCACTGTGCGCGTGCGTCCCGCCTGGCAGCTTGCTCCATGGCAGCATGTTTGGCAGCCTGGGCTCGCAGCTCGCTGGCCCGCGCACTCTCCGCCGCTTGCGCGACCTGTGGGTACAAACATCATGAGCTTAAAGCAAAGCCTTTGTCTGTATAATGTCAATTGCTTATTCAAAAACGTAGAAAACCAAAAAATATAAGGCTAAAAACATATGCAAACGCATTACTTTCAAAAACTTTGATAAGTTAGTGTAACCTCACATCTTCAAAATTGGTTAGTGTGCTTAATTTCTTTGATCATTTTATGGGTAGAATTTATAGAACATCTTTTCTCCAGAATTTATATTTAAAAATAGTCATAACTTGAATACCCGATCAGGTAGCGTTATCTAAAGTGTCTACTAATGCCGGGTTCCTATATCCGTTGGTAACCAACTACGCCTCGTTTCTCCTTGAAAACGTGTCAAAAGTTTGACATTAGTTTGACATTTTTTCAAGGGAATACGAGTCGCAGTCGGTTACTGACGGATATAGGAACCCGCTATAAGTCTATAAAGATAGTGTGTTAAACCCCTATCACTCAAAGTCAATATTTTCTAACACCACTAATTTCTCCAAACATTCGTTAACGTTGTTAGACTGGCCGGCAACAAACAAAATGGCGAACAATTAAATGACAATATTTCCCTTCAGTCCCTAATTGACATGCTTTTATTAAACCAACAATGCATACCTGATGACATTCGCGCTAATGATTTCAAAAGCTACATTTAATACCAAAATGACCTTAAACTTTACAGTTCGGTGCCTAGCACCCTTCCTCGATGGACGTGAAAATGAAAGTCCCAATACTTATATTAATGTTATCCTGTCACCAGACAACATCCCTTCATACAAACAGTACTCTATACCAAGAAGTGATTGCCTATCATACAGAAACAGCGCACAAAGCGAATTTCGCTAACGAAGTCGTCCACAAAATCTACAACGCGTTCCATCAGTGGTTCTTCACGATCACCTTTTGTGAATTCACCTACTTCGAGAACAGGATCCTGAAGTACACAGAAAACTATGGTTATGGATACCCAGTTGTCCTCCTCAATGGCTGTCCTGATACGAACAAAACTAGAGTAAAACCACGCATCGATAAACATGGCCAAACAGCGTACGTGGTAACGTCCGAAGATCTAACAATAGATGGGAGTGATTATGTGGTAGCAACTCTTCAAAAAACAGGAGTATTCAAACCGAGAAGTGTAGTAATCTTTGTGGTAAATGAAGTCGTGACAACCAATAATTACTTTTACTACACAGTCAGGAACCATTTTCAACTGCTCTGTAGCAGGAGCATAACTAACTCTGTTCTCATTCTGTGGTCTGATCGCTTAAGGATGTACACGTACAACCCTTTTTTCGACCAGGTTCAAGATATTACTAATGCTAAAGATGTAACGAAACTTTTATTGAAACAGTACCATAACCTCTATGGACATGCACTACGAATCAGTGTATTTAGGAAAATCTACGTATCTGATGATACGGGGCCGATTGGTTGCGATTCAACCCTTGCAAGAACAGTTATACATTTTCTGAATGCTACATGTTTGCCCATGGTACCAAGAGATGGGAACACAGTTGGAGATCTACTCCCAGATGGAGTGGCCACTGGCGTTACTGCTGATCTTATGGACGGATACTCAGATCTAGAATTGAGCTCTAGAATCTTAAAGGATTCCTATTATGGCTACATAGACACGACCTACCCGCTGACACAGGATCGACTTTGTTTCCTGATCAAAAACTCTGAGAAGCAAGCCACATTCACTACAACCATTAATATGATATCAAACATTTTGCTGTTTACTTTCATGTTCATTGTGTTATCTTGTATCATTCTCGCAATTATTATTAGAAAAATGGAAAGTAAGATTTGGGCACTTCAAAATAAGCAAAATTCTGGAGAGACCGCCTTGGCTTTGATCAAGTGTTTTATAAGACAAACTGTGGATATTGAGTTCTGGGGTCCTGTCTTTAGATTTCTTGTCATGCTGGTCATGATGTACTCCTTAATCGTGGACTGCGTTATAGACGTAAGTTTTATACTTAATTTTATTTTTTCTTAATGTCTAAAAACACATTTTTCTATGTAAAATACTTGTGCCTTGAATAAGCATATCGATTCCATCCTACCTATGATAGAAAGCTTAGTTTAAACTCACTTATTTATGGCATAGGAACTAATTCCTTTTATTTTGTTTCAGGGTGTCATATTTTCGGCTCTATCATCACCACGGTACCTACCCGAAATGAACACCTTGTCCGAGCTAGTACACTCCAACTTGACCGTAGGAGCTCACAACCGAGACTACTCACTCTTTATCAAAAGCCTTAGTCCAGAGTACTACGAGGAGCTCAAGAACCGGATACAAATTATAAACGATCAGAAGATCAAAGAAGTGATTGATAGGCGAGAGTTTCAATATGCGGTGTTGATTAGAAAGTCTGATGCTGTTTATATTAGTAGTAAACCAGTGAATTTACATAATGGAAGAGGACTTTACCACGTGGTCCAAGAATGCCCAGTCCCATGTTTCATTGTGTATGGTCTTCGGTATGGAAGCCCCTATCTCCCTAGAATCAACTTCATCCTGACACACCTAAGTCAAGCTGGGATAATACAGCATTGGACTTCAACTGAAGAATACAAATTGCAGCGAAAGCTTTCTTCCGAACAAAAACAAAAGTCTCCTCTAAGCATGGACAATATCAAAGAAGTATTTTATGTTCTGCTTATTGGAATGCTCATCAGCACCATTATTTTCGTGTTGGAAGTCCTTTGTCAATACGAAACGTTGACTTACCTTGAGTTTTTCTTGAAGACCCTTGTTCGCCGACTTCAGAGACTGAATTTCCGTCGCTAGTTTTTTTATTTCTACGAGTCTGTTATTTCCTATTTCATCGTTTGATTTGTCAGGTTTGATTCGTAGTTGTTTTTCTAGGAGTTCTTCTTTTTTTCTGTATTCAGTCTTCATGTTTCTTAATGTGCTGTCATGTCGGGCCTTCAGAGCTCTGACCTCGCTCCGCTCGATGTCAAGCGACTTTTTCAAGGTCGCATTGTCAAATCGCAGCCTTTCGACGAGTCCCTTCATCTTGTTGAGAAACGCTTCGTCGACGGTTCGCTTGTGTTCCTCCGTGGCGGAGATCTGACTGCTGGCGGTCGAAATGTCGGTAGACGTCATCGTGACGTCACCGTATCGTTGTTCGGGAACGTGTCCCGTCGTCCGCGGTCTTTGGCCTCGTACTAAGTACGGATCGCTTCAATGTCGTTTGTTCGTTCGATGCTTGCGGTTTCTTGGTACCGGGTCGGGCCGATCCTGAAATGCGAAACATGAACTCGTTAATTGGAGCATCGCCAAAGCTCAGTGTGAAATAAAACAAGAGTAGGAAATGACACATGGTTGCTAATGCAGTAAATAGTTCCTGTGTGTTTTTAGTAGGTAAACATTATTTTGGAAAATCGCAAAGGTTGTTAGGTAAGCAATTTAGTGCCCTCTTGCATCCTACCCAGTAGCCACCCACCCTACGTCGGGTCTTATTAATCGATAGATTAAAATACTACATTAAAATTTTACAATCTTGTTTGTCATTAATGTTTTTTAAAACATTATAGAACTCAAACATCAGTTATTCTGTTTTATTTAGTCTAGAAACTAGTTCAAATCGCAGAATTACTCGCAACTACACTCCAAATAATCACATTTCAAAACCATGATTAATTGATTTGATGAGTCTGAAATCTGAATCAGTTTGAGTCAATGTTCAAAACTGTAAAACGATACAGAGTGTGTGTTTTAACCACAATCTGGGTAATCAATTTTCACAGAGATCAAATAAAATAGGACACTGCTGTTAGTACTATGTAAGTACATTACATACGCATCCACTACAATATTTAAGACGATGAAAGGAAAAAAGGAACCTTTATAGGATCACTTCTATATCTACTATCTTTCAATAAGGTATCGAATCCGAATTAAAGAAAATCCCAATTGCTTCTAATGGCGGCCATCGGAATAAGTTAATTTGTTTGCCCCTAGATAGAAAAGTCCAAGTTACCATCAGGTGGAAAAGCTACCACATAGAAACGACACTGATAGGTAACTACCTAACTTTAAAATAAAAAAGAGTGTGTGTACTTATGTACACGCGTTAGAAGTTATACTTCTTTGGCGTATGGAAAAATAAATAATAAATTATTAGTATCACCGTCGTATATGAAATTGATTTAATAAAAACACCAAAATAATATTTATGTATTCACACTGTTTAATTGTACCCTTACGAAACACGTGTTCTACATATAAAAATACTAGAATATACAACTTGAACATAGTTATCAATTTTCATACCACCTAGAACTAACTTCATGCTGTTAAATTTAGGTGTCGGTGTGCGCGCGCATCGTAAAAATTCACTCTCATCACTTTTCTCCATCGCGCCAAAAGAAGTATAACTTCAAAAAAAATTACAATTCTGGCTTGACAATAAAACTATATCCCAACTCAGCGCGACGGCTGTAAAGAAACACCTCGTTTTATATATAGGGCGTCGATGTCACTTGAGTGGCAGTGACATCGTTAGTTAATAGCCGAATCTCACGACTCACTAGTGTACATGATATTTTATTATCTGAGAGAGCCAACGGGGTCGATTCTTTTCCCTTGTCGCACAGAATGCCATCATTAACATTTCAGTATATTAAAAAGGGATGACTTCAGTTCAGCTTAGAGAAAAGGGTGCAAAAAAATTGACACGAGGACACCTGTTACTTTTTTTTTTTAAGTCTCTACCTAATTTTGTTTTAATTTGTTATTTTTAGAGTACCGTACCTCAAAAGGTAAAAAAGGAACCCTTATGAGATCACTCTCTTGTCCGTCTGTCCGTCTGTCTGTCCGTGTGTCACCACCGATTTTCTTAGCAACGGGTGGACCTAACAAGTTGATTTATACCTATTATACCGGATACTGAGATCTATAGTCCCTATTAGGTATATAAAAATCAAGGTCCTGACAAAATTTACCTTAATTTTAAACTTATTTATTTTTCGGAATTTTCCCTTTGCTTGTGCTGTTAACGTAGAATTGTCAATTTTGGTTAAAAGCAAGGTTGCAAAAAATTCAAAAAATAAAAAAAGTTGAAAATTAAAGGGCCCCTATACATACATACATAGTTGACGCCAATTAAGATAGTCCTCTGAGTTGTATGGGCGCTCATACAATTTAGAGGACTAGCTTAATCAGCACCAACCTCAAATAAGGTAAATAAATAAAATTGTGCTATTGTGTGAAAGAAAATAAAAGAAAATATTTATTGCAATGTTATGCTCGTGTGCGCAGAACATTTTACAGTAAAGACTAAAGCGATCGTTACACTATGCACCACCAAAAAAAATGGTACCAAATTTATTATGGCGGTATAATAGGTAGGTACGGAACCCTCGGCGCACGAGTTCGACTCACACTTGATCGCTTTTTATTTATGTTTTATGTGTGTATATTCTGCTTATACACTGGTGCTGTTACAAATACATACTTCCGATTTAATTTAATTATAGATTATAAAATAATTGCTACAAAATTGAACATTAGAAATAGGATTTATTAAACTGAATGAATGAGGCAAAAGAAGTATGTCAAGATCGTAGCAAGTGGAGATCCGGGATAAAGGCGTGACAGTATGTATGTATGTATATGAAATTAACTGAATAATAATTAAATCTCCATATAAAACGTTAAATACTGATTTTAGATCACGGTAGTGCACATCGCATAAACCGTAGGTAGCTTAGCTACCTACCTATCTAATTGGCACAATTGCAAACGTCCTTTGTGCGAGTTCCTGGATGAATTGATCCTAATTCTCGTATCACATTTCTCAGACCAGGCAATGACCAAAATGTCACAGAGATACAATTCTAGAGTGAACTAGAGTTTCTTTCTAGGCAAGCGTGCTTCATCTTCGGCCACACTATCACTTACCACTAGGTAAGGTAAAACTCACGTGATCCATTCCATCCAAAGGTTGTCTGGTAAAGATCGCTACTTAGCGATAAGACCGCCAATTGTATACATTCATTTAAATACTGTTACTTGTTTTGTTGCATATGGTGTGCAATAAAGTATTATTTAATCTAAGGAAGGAAGGGATAAAAGATTTTTAATCAAAAATATATACTTAGGTAGGAAAGATATTAAAAAAAATATGTTAAACGCGAATTCTCATAACAAACCTACAGAGCCCAATCCTGATGGTCAGATTAGACAGATCATCTTTACAAATTCTGTCATTTGTCTCCACAGCTTTGTAAGGAATCCCGTTCGACATTTATCTACGACCGCGAGGATTGGGCATCTGCATTCCATAATTATGCAAATGTTGAGATCACTAAAGTTAATTTCGTATCTTGGTATCTAATAATACATTGGTCAATGCTACAGAAGGAAGTCTGGCGACTAACGCACCGCATTGTTTGCGTGTAATGGAACGTAACGAGTATGGGTGACTCAAGCATTCTACCATTGGAGATCAGTGTCCTAATAATTTTTATCACTAATAAATTGGTAATATAATTCGTAACTACGCATTCGTACTATACCTATAAATAATAGCTTCATATATAGCTAAATTTTTACCAGTAATACTGTAATTTACTAACATTTTTTATATTTTTAATAGAATGGTCATTGAACTGAACTCTATTCTACATTAGATGAAGGTATTCAGTAGTGTTAAGAGAATGTTGAATTAGCATTGCAAATTGCCCATGAACTTAATTTTGCATTTCGAATTTGTTTTTAATCGTCATAATCAACTTAAACTCTTGACTTTGCTCGTGTCTTGAATAAATGCAATGTTTTGTATGAAACTTAACCATGAAGTTGGGCGAATAGTTGGGCTGAGACGCAGGAGGTAGCGGGCTCAATTCCCGCCGCGGAACAAATGTTTGTATGATCTACAGATATTTGTTCCGGGTCTGGATGTTTTTCTATATATTATAAGCATGCATTTACAAAAAAAAAAGTATATATATGTATTCTATCAGTTATCTGGTGCTCATAGTACAAGCTAAGCTTAGTTTGGGGCTAGATAGCGCTGTGTGAAATGTCCAGCAACATTTATTTTAATATTTTATTTAAATAGAATTTGTTTGGTTCTAGGTATAGGACCATCTTCACTTGGCTTCGAGTCCCAGTAGGTATATACCTAATAAGTTTTTTTACATAATGTAAAACTTACTAGATCTATGTACAGGCTGTACCTACCAATTTTCACAAAACATAGTTGACTCGCTAATCCCAGCTTTAAAACAATAAAAACCACATTAAAAACAGTCTATCCGTTTGGAAGCTACACTTACTTACTAACAAACACCACACTTTGCGTCGGGGGTACCGTAAAACTAAATTATTTTGAAAGATTTTTCTCGAATTTAGAATACTTATATTTTATTGGCTAGTAAAAGCAACCAGTTACATCCACTTAACATTTGACACCTATAACTTTTTTCTTGCGCTTTGTAGCACAAAGTTTATTTACATTCAGTATTGACCGAAAAATCTACATTAATACATCAAATCTAAAATACTTGCGACCTTCGATCCGAAGCTGAATGTTATAATGGCTCGTTGCCAGTTTCACTGAATTTCATTTACGAATCTGGAAGTGATCTGAGGGCATGAATCAAATTGTTCTATTTTCAAAATGCATTTTGACCTTTCTAGAATGTTCTTTGACATGCAAAGTTTTAAATGAGGTATTTTAGTGTTGGCATTAGACTCCAATGCCCCAAGATTCGTCAGTAGCGGGACTACATTATTTACGGCTATTCGTTTCATTCACCGCTAGTAGTAACACATCGTACAGCATGTTACTTAGGTGTATGGTTTTTATTTGCGAAAGTTTTTATTGTGGCCTATTTTTCTGCAGTTATATTTGAAAAATAAACGTATCTTAATATTCTCGTCAAACAAGGCCTTTGCGAACCTCAATATTTTTATTATTTTGTCAGTTTGGTTTCTTAGTTACGCTTTCCTAGTTTTGTCTGGTCATTCCGTTATTCGTCACTGATTTCGTAAAAATCAACACAGAATCATTTAGCTTTTTAATGACAAAAATAATAATATTATTATAGAAAGATATGAAAACTGATAGAAATGTCTGTGTAGTTTTAATTATGTTTTCTTAAGTAGGTATGACTCACAACTTTAATGAGAGAATGTCTAATAAAACTAGAGAAATGTTCTATTAAAATGCCAAAGTACATGAATAGGGCAATAAGAATGTTAGTAAACAAGATACCCAAGTAAACTTTAGGAAATTTAACTCAGCCCTAACCCACGTGGGACAGAAAAAGAGACATAATTATCGATAAATAATTTTACGAAACCAATATCGATAGGCATGTATGATTAAAATCAATTACAAATAACTGTTTCTTATGTATTTTATAGTCATATAAATAAATTGTATATTATTACAAAATATGGTTCGAATGTATCCAGAACGATGGGCGAATCTAGTCACCCAGTGGATACCGAACGGACAAACGACGCAGCCTTGGTAGGCCCAGAAAAAGATTGAGAGACGACCTGGATGCATTAGAACCAGTCAGATTTAGTTCTGGACCGTAATGGATGGAGGGGAGATGGGTAGACCTTTGCCCAGCAGTGGGACAATATAGGTTAGTAAAATTATAATCAATATTCATATTAAAAAACAAAAATTTTAAATCCACAAAGACCCAACATTTTTTTAAATAATCTTAGCATAACTTATTTTTAGCAGCTTTTCAACAAGTCGTTAATAACTAATTTTCTTGACGATGAAAGAATATTGATCGGAGAACAACCGCTGGTGTTGACATAGAAAATAACACACTTTTAATAATAGTACGAGTCATAGTTAGGAGGGTTGTTACCCCTGGGCATCCAGTCACGCGATTCCTACAATTTAGTAGGCTTTTAATCGATAGGAAAACTCGTAAAAATTTAACCCTGTGCCTAACTTGGACAGCTTTTCCCTGAAGTCTCTAATATTTTGATCCTTTGAATTCTCCATAAATAAAACCAAAAAGAGAGTGGACAATGGTTTAACGAATCTATACAAACACTCTAAATCCAAAGTGTACTTTATAATTGCGTATCTGTGGTATTAATGGTTGTTAGACTAAAAATAATGTTATGTTTATTTAGCTCAGCCTATAAATTTACTTCCATCATCTTTAATGTTTGTTTCATGATTCGGAAATAGCTTTTAGTGTAATACGTACAGTTTTTGTTTGTGAGTTGCTGGGCCGCGGTTTTTTCATTAGGTCTAACGGGCTAATATAATTGTAATACCGGTTACGCTATGTACACCTACCTAGAAACATATTTCAAATATTTTGGTAATATTTTAAAAGCCGCAGTTTTAAAGTTCTAACTTTTATTTATGCTACGTGATGTTATAAAAATTAAATAAAAAAGGTAGGTAAGGTAATAGAATCAAGTGAAAATAAGTAGGTACCATTTATTAATGACTAGTGATGACCCCGGACTATTCATTAATATATGTCATACTTATCTTTCGTAACATGTATAGGTGTTATATTCGTAACATGTAATGTTTGCATTATCTACAGATATTTGTTCCGGGTCTGGATGTTTTTTATATATATTATAAGAATTTATTTACAGAAAAAAAGTATATAAGTAGATGTTCTATCAGTTATCTGGTTCCCATACCAAGCTCTGCTTAGTTTGGGGCTAGATAGCGCTGTGCGAAATGTCCAGCAATATTTATTATTAACATGCCTCCGCGAAGAAAACTAGACTAGACACACAAATCATGAAAAATAATCTTTGTTTACCTTTAAGAAAGAATCCAAAATATAATCCTCTATAAGCAACACCCAAATAATGTCCGAAATCCACAATTTAATTCGAACGTTTCGAATCGCGTTTCGTCGTTTCCCACTTTAAAAAATAATTGGCAAATTGTTTTCTTAATTAGTATCACGTGGTATTCGAGGGTTTAGCAGAATGTTAATAGGAGCTATTTTTGAATGTTGTGGGAAACGACAGGCGGACCGCGCGGAGCGGACGTCGAGACTGCTAGTATAATAGTTGGGTTTCAGTGGGCGGTTGCCGCCCTGGCCGTACTAACTGAAAAGTATTCTGTGCGCAAACCGTAGAAACTATTAGTGGAACTGCGGACAAAGCCAGACGATGTTGGTATGACGCTACGTCAGTCAGCGTCATGCTAAATATTTGTAGCAGCTCATAAACAGGATATTTGGTACACAGCTTATTAGAATCCTGGAACACTTAGGGCGACTTGCGCAACGATGCCTAAACCTATTTAGTGGCTAAGTATGACTGCAAATCATACAAATAAGTCAAATTTAAACGTAATTTAGTCGCTAAATACGATTAGGGATCGTAGTGCAAGCCGGGCTTAGTGCATTTTTGTTTTCGTGTTCTTTCTACTTTAGGTCTACTGTTCATGATGAGATCATGAATCTGCTATTTATTCAGGTTCAAAAATAATGCCCTTCCTTTATCCATTCATACTAATATTTTAAATGCGAAAGTTAAACTCTGTGTTTTCACGACTAAACGGCTGAACGGATCGTAATCAAATTTGGCAACGAGATAGATTATATCCTGGGAAAGGACATAGACTATCTTTTGTCTCAAAAAATAATCTTGACGGGGGTGCAAAAGAGGTTGAAATTTGTATGAGCAATCCTTAAGTTTTGTTCACCTTTTCAGGACTAAACGGCTGGACCGATTTAGATATAGATATATTGTTTGTTACCCGACTGGGCAGGAGGATAAGGCCACCCATTGTACCTTCGATTTAATTGTGGTCAAATAGGATATATCAGTTTAATTAGTCAAATCTCTCTCTCGGTTCCATTTAATTACCCTAGAAAACCAATTAATAAAAATTTTCATACCCCTTTTTCGTGTACCAATTGATCTTAATTCCCCATTAACTAGAATGTGTAATGGGTACAGTTTAATATCGAAAACTTTACCAGAGTTAGATCTGTTCAGTGACTCTACAAATTTATAGAAACGAAGTACTACACCACTATCTTGGTGGTCACCAAAACCCCCTGACTCCTTAACAGACCTGACCTCACAGAAGACAGATCAGTATTCTCTCTCTATTCTCTCTTTGTTTTTCTTATTAGTTATAAGTTTTAGAACTGTGTTTTATTTAATTTGTACTGAAATAGGAACCTATTATTTTGTTTTATTTTCTTCTGTGTTTTATTACTTATCTAACTAACTTTTGTCTCTTTAATATTTTATTGTAAATGCCTGTTATTGGCACACATTTTATAGAATTATTTTAATAATACTCTGTAATACTTTACTATGTGTGCTGTTGGTCTTGCCTAAATAAATAAATAAATTTAAGAATTCTCTTTTGTTTGTTTTATTTTTAATGGTGTGCCTCCGCGATCCAGAGATTTCCCCACAAATCTTCGTAGCTCCTGAATTGAGATCTGAGGAGCAAGGAAATGGGGATTTTTTCCCCCAATGCTAGGTACTCGGATAGACATGGAATTAAAAAAATGTTCTAGGTAGATAAATATGTAGGTAAATGAATGATTTTTGCAGAATATACCTAACTGATGAACTGAACTGATGTGATAGAAACTGATGTAATGACTGAACCATAATTTTATATTTTCCCCACTGCGAAGGAGGGTAATGTTTTAGGGTGTATGTATGTATGCATGTTCATTTGGCGCATCGTGTAGGCGGATTTTGACAAATGAGGTATCATAGCATCGCCTGCGATTATCAAAATTAGCAAGCTTGTTTACTTCTTTTCAGTTCGATAAGACGGCGGGTTTTTGGTGTGTAACATCTTTCCTTTCGGTTTGTGGGAGTGATTTTGGCAAAAGGGACGGAAATGTGTAACAGGAAACCGGGGAAGCGCGCGCGGTGGTCAGATGTTGCACATCATGTGCGACTACTGTAAGGTTCGTAGTTTTTTACGTTCGTTGTTCGTCGCGGTAACCGTGGGCCAAGCGCTAGTGCCGTCACCTCACCATATATTTTTTTCAAATTCATAAATGGCAGTTTAGTTTTAAAAATACACGTCAGTCATGCAGTCCCAATTGCAAATTGTTTATTCTACGAACCCAGTGGTTACGTATTGCACTGCATCCGATGAGCGAATAAAGGCGATTGACCTAAAAATAAATCGACTTCGCTAGAAGAATTGTTTACGGTTCACGTCTCTGAAAATACACAGATTACGTGCTTGGAATGAACACGAAGAAAAGATGTTAGTGGGTACCTACTAACATCTCTTTTTCTTCGTGTTGTGTATACATCACCTATCTAGTGATGTAAGAGCATGGTAGCTAGAAAGATAGTTTTTTGAAGTGAAAACTTCTTTAGACGTGTTGGGCATTTTTTGAGATGGAAAAAACCATTGAACTCACAACACTGTTACCGTTACCGACACCTCTATATATAAGTATCTGTAGTGTAGTCTGCTTTTAAATTTTGAATACCTAGACATTAAGCGCTAAATTTAAAATTTAAAACTAAATTTCCTGCTCAATAAAATATTTCCTGACGATTAAAAAAATACACACGTAATTGTTCAAGTTTTCACTTCTGTCAGCAATCCCGGAGTACCACTGTTTTTTATATACAACAGCTGATGTGAAATGGTAACCTGTAAATTCTCCAGCACCAATATACCCTTCAAACAGCAATTCAGCTTGGCGGTAGAAATAGATATGGTGCTAGTAAGTACTCTAACAAAGTAACAAAAAGTATGTACTTATTTTATTGATCGAGCGAAGCGAGATATCCAAATAAATTTGGGCAAATCGGCGTTGTATGTATGTATGTTTGGTTATCCGAGGATAACTTTCGAAGCGTTGATCCGATCATCGTGAAATTTGATAATTAGGTAGGTAGTGGTAGCACAATTCTGGTATGACTAAATGAGTTAAAAATGTTGTGGGGTTGTTGAGATATTGGGGTTCAAGAGGGGGTAAAAAAAAACAAAATGGGACTATGAAAGCTCTTTATGTGTATATTTCGACCCCGTTTTTATTTTTTAATTAAATATATTATAATAAATATAAATATATTATTTTAATAATATTAGCCATAATAAAAGCTGAACTTTGACGAAATTCACAGTACACCAGTGACCTCACCTCAGTGAAATCTGGTATCTGTGTAAGTTTAGTGACCCAAATACATATAGGCAAAAGTCTGAAATCCAGAATAACTGCAATTTCTACCCCAAAAAATTATAACCAACTAGTTGACCCGCCCGCGGCTTCGCACGCTTGAAATATCCCGTTCCCGCGGAACTTCGGAATAAAAACTATGTATATAAAACACTCTTGTCAAAGTGCCGCGACACTTCATGTAAGTGAATTCACATCAATGAACGACGGTTAAATTATATGAATACCTAAAAGTTTCCGCGCACTTCACGAATTCACAAACACAAATTATAAAGAAGATATCCAAGGATTCACCAATATTTGACAACAAAAATATATGTCACAATTGTCTGTGGTCAAATATTTATAGTGCGTTCAGAAATTAAATAATTTAAATAACGTTATGATAACAAATGAAATAAACTCATCCAGTTTGACAGGTACGAACAGTTTGTATGGGAAAATAAAATAGTTACTTACTACTGTTTTACTACTTTCATTGTAATTTCTTTATTTTTTCTCACCTTTTAAACCTTCCTTGGACTTCTACAAATATTTCAAAACCAAAATTAGGCAAATCGGTTAAGCCGTTTATGAGTTTTAGTGAGACTAACGAACAGCAATTGATTTTTATATATATAGATTTACAAGAACTCCCGTTACCTGTAATTTGAATGAAACTGTAGGTCAAGTAGGACTTATGTTCATTTCGTGGCACTAGGTACTCTGATAGTAAAAGATTACAAATAGTATTTTTTTTTTGTCTTTATGGAAGACTCGCGAAATCTCAGTTCGGGGCGAACCACTAGTATAAACTTCTGTTTTATGTGTAGTTATTCTAAGGTTACCTACCTGTCAAGGGTGAGAAATTTTGTAAATTGGTGTAAATCCCAAGTTCGCCAATCTCCTTTATATTTTTCCATCGATATGACCCCATCACTATCTCAACCGACTTTTTCCTGAAATAAAACGAAAACAGACATTTATAGTTTTCAGATCAATCCCTTCATAGTCTAATTACAATCTTATCCCTTCGCAATAAGAGCTATCGAAGCTTCAAATACTTTCGTGAAAGTAACAAATCAATTTGATGGCTGACGATCATTAATGATGAAAACCAGGTGCAATGAAAATGCAAGCTCTTGCTATTATAGTGCAGCGTATATTTTATTGGGTTTATTGCACTTTGAGCACCTGAAATTAAATTGCGTGGCATTGTAGATTCAGAAGATACATGTAGAGGTGGTCAGAGGCAGGTCCAATGTCCATCATAATTCATTCATTATCATACGTAATTATATTTCAAAGGTTCTCTGGAAGAGTTCGCTTTTATTGAGCGGTTTTCCCGGCAATGTTTTTTAACTGCTAATACGCTGATTATCAAAGGAAAATGAATTGTCAATGTAAATTGCCGTGTGTAGCTTGTCATACAGGCCTTAGACCACAGAGAATAACTCGTGGTCGGCTAACGGCAAGGTTTCTGAACGAATCCTAGAGAGAGTTTGGTTGAATCAAGCGGACAGGAAATTCAGGGATCTTACGGAGAAAAGCCGTCATCAATAATAGTACATACTCTTAGACTTTGTAGTTATCTTAATTTATCACCGACATCGTGGTGCCGTTCCATTGTAAAACGCCGCGCAAATACTAAGAAACAAACTAACAGTGAAAACTCGTATTATTTGCCCAAACCCTGAGCTAGCACCCGCGAAACGTGTCAATATTATTTTCCGAGGAAGTTGAAATTATAATAACTTAATTTTTTTTCTTTATATCTACTGTGTGTAGCTTGTAAGGTACAAAGATAAGTTTTCTTTGTAAGGCAAAGATTTTTCATTCATTCATTTATTCATCATTTGTGTTTGTTTGTCTGACGACGTGATATTGTTTTAGACAAATTTTGTTATTGTGTCTTTGAGATTTTGGCATATAAACCATATTTTTTGGCGCTTATCTCCAAACAGCGCCATCTATTACGCTAGTTGGAACTAGTTTTTTTTTATTGATAAGCCCTCATTATCGATCTTAGAGCAGTTTAATGCTCTAAGTTATTGATAAGACCGCCTATTGTCCATTCAATATTTTGTTCTTTTGTTTCTAATAAGTTAATAACTCACTGTTTGCAATAAGGTAGGTACATTTAGGTACTACTTACAATAAAGAATGTTCATTCATTCTTAGCGTAGATATTTTAGTGTGCCCCGCCCTCTAGACATCCGTCCTCCTAATATACGGAGAAATATAGTCATGTAAATATATCAGAAACTATGTAAGAAATCTACTTAACCTAGGCTACTGAAACATCTACATAGATCGTACTACAAACTTAAGGATAACAAGGTAAGTAATGGTTCTCCAGTCCAGCTGTTAAAACGAGTTCAATTGGATGCTTTCATTGGCCGTTGACCCTTTTGTGCAATTTCAGTCTTGGCCCGTCGCAGCGTAGCAGTTTAATTTATTTTCATACATGTGCTGCCATCTAGTACGCTGCTATTGCAACATTTCCAATTAACGCCTTGCAAAAAAGTAATAACACAGAGAAATTATATAGGTACCTACTAGCTACTACATATGATAGATCTTCGTTTGACCCATAGAAATAGGAGTTTAGAAAGTTTTTCCCGAACTCTTTGTTTTGGGCACAATCTCACCTGTAATTGGTAAGCGATGATGTAACCTAAGATGCAGCACGAACATCTAGAAGACACCTTTTCACTCTGTTTTTTACTTTCACTGCTCTTACCTATACACGGGTTGAAGTATTTCTTCAAGAAAAACAGACGACCGACGTTATATGAACTCAATGTAATTTGAAAACCAGCCTCATATATCGCGCAGATAATATAATAATACCACAATACTTACATATATACATAAAAAATTACAAAAAAATGTGTGGGTCGTTATACAGATTACAGACAGCCTTGAGCTTATTCCTTGATTGTCTTGAAGGTGGGTACCCACCTAATTGACTGATGCATGCATTGTGACAAGAGATTGTAGATGACTTCCTAACTACATCGGTAGGTAGGAGATGAGTCAAATTAGCGTTAGGTATTAGATAACTACTGCTAAGATAACGTGGCATACTACAATATAAGTATGACATAACAATTATTTTGTAAGTTAAGGTTTTCTCGTTAGGCTACCTACGGCATGGTAGGTACGCTTCATGATAAATGTAATTCTACGGGTAGGGAACGCATCGACAATACCCCGCCAGGGTGTTGCCGGTGTCACTAGGCGACGGTGACCGCTTACCATTAGGTGGGCCGTAAGCCTGTTTGCCCAAAAAATGATAGTACAAAAAATAGTTATATAGGTACTTACCGAATATTATATTACAATATACCTACGAATTGAATTACATATCTAGAAAGGAAGTAAGAAGTAGGTACTAGGTAAGGGTGAGTATATTACATAATTATTCTGCTGAGCTGAGACAGAGTAGGTACCTTACCTACTTGTTTAAATGAAGTGCATGTAGGTATGTATGTATTGTAAGTAAGCAATGGTAATAGATAGGTACCTAGGATAGGATACCTAGGATAGGATACCTTTTAATCATAGCAAATACATGCCTACCTACTCTACGCCTACAAATTACCGACTTGTATTATGTAGATACCTTATTATTTTTATATCAAGTCTTTTGTTAACATCAAATCATGAAGCGGATGAACAATTTCTTGAAGATAGGATGAATCATCCAAAATACCGATTTATCAGCGTTGTTCGTCGTCGCGTCTCGAGCGATAAAAAAGTTCTCCATAACATTTCGTTATACGTTATTTTTTTCTTATCGATAGAATCTACATAAACATTTAAAAATAAATAGTAAATAAGACACCATGTATGTCATAATAAAGTCTTCTTACTCCACGAATTTCATAAAATGTCTCCATATTGTTTCAAAGTTTTCAAACCGGATGATTGTACAAATTACATCATGAATGTGATGCGTACAACGAAATGCCCCACTTATTTTTTTCCATTTACTGTCACAATGTGACAGATGATTGATAAATTAAAAGTGGCTGGCCGTCCTCCCCATGTCCTATCGAAATCCGTCCTCTTTTTGCCACTCCTATCAGCAAATTAAAAACCAAGTTTGTTCAAGTGTCTTTCTTCTTCGAGGATTGTAGTGTTGTGCATCGTGGATAGCAGTGAAATGGCCTAGTGTTTACAGTCGACATTCTATCATCATGAGTCGGTCGAGTCGCAGTGTGTTTGGGAAGCTGTTTGCCAAGAAGCAACCGAAAGACAGAGATGAGCGCGCGACGGAAATCGGAATGCCCACGAATGTGAAGCAGCACATTCACGTGAGTAAAAACTCTGAGACTGGCCAGCTGGAGGGCCTGCCTGGGTCGTGGCTGAGACTTCTGAACACGCAGATCACGCCCGCAGAGCAACATGAAAACCCAGATGCGGCCATCCAGGCCGTCAAGTTCCATATGTACACAATTAAAAACCAAAAAACAGCTGACGAACCGTTCAAACCGTTCGTTACGCCAGAAGCAATCACCGAAGAGGATAAAGAGATAGAAAAACTACTAGACCACAAGAATGCTCATCAAAGCCAGGACTCTGATCTGTCGATCGGGCAGAGCAGTGAGGAAGAAGTGTCACCACCGGGAGTGTTCTCAAACCGACAGACAATGCCGGCTTCGCCTACCAAACAAAGCATCAAGAAGAAGGATGCAATGATAGATCTCAGTGCTGTTGTTCATGACCTGACGTTGATTGGTAATGAGCAGGAGGAAAGCCCTATACTGAGGAAGAAGGAGTTGGAGTATGCTACACTGACTGATGAGGAAATCTATGATGAGTTAAAGAGGATTTGTAATCCTGATGATCCATATGTCCGGTTTGAAAGGGTCAAACAACTTGGTGCTGGTGCTTCAGGTAAGAACTCTTTTATTTGTTATAAGAGTTAACAAACATTTGAATTAGTGAGTACAATGGCAGTTAATTAGGCCTTCAGGTTAGCAGTTAGCACATTCAAAAAGTTGTATCAAAAAAACAATGTCCTTGAAAAATCTTAAAGTTTCTTGACAAATACTTACATTATTGGCTCTAGAATACTGTCCTAATCTTATCTGCCACTCACAATCACTACTTTATCAACAAAAATGCTGGTAAAACTAAGATTTGTCTATAATAGCCAAAATGAATAAATTACTTACAAATGAAATGCAATTATAATCACATTACCTGAATATTATTAAAAACTGATATAATCTGAAAAGAAAAGGACCTAATTACTTATATATCAATAGTGAAATATTGAAACCCAATTTTGTACAAGCTTACATTTAGTTTGCCATGTGTGGTTTGTCAATAAAAAGTAGCCTGTTTCATTCCAGCTCTTAATCAATCTAACTAAATTTAATCAAAATTGGTCGAGCCATTATTATGATAAATACCTGTTTAATATTACTAATTATGTAAAGTGATTGCGAAAGTTTGGAAAATACTATTAGTGTGGATGTATAGTGGATATTGATGATAACTGTTAGGAATAAAGCCATGCATTGCCCTATGATTTAAAAGTGTTTTTTTATTATTTTTAATGGTATTCCATAAAGATATTATCCATCTATGGTACCTATGTTTTGGTTCATTTTGGTCTAGTGAGATCATGGCTATCTGGGCAATCAAGCACTATATTCAACTATGCATAATGAGAAAACACAGTTATTTTCATTCAGACGTTACCAAGTCAGCAAAAAATTAAGATTTTTAAAATCTCCAAAAATGTATGTATAAACCATATGTGATTTTCTCTTGATAAGAAAAAGCGAATAATACAGCGATAAAAATTTCAATATATTGTATTTGATACCATCTCGCTTACCATCAGGTGAGGCCCTTTTCTAATACTTAAAAAATTGTGTTTCATTTTCAAGACCTATCAAAATAAAAAAGTAAACCATATTAAACAAGCATATTAAAAATAGTTTTATAACTAAATTTAACCACAAAAAAATGTTATTTGTCATCCAGATATAATTGATTAACTCTAGTGATAATTTTATGTCTATTTCAGGTGTGGTGTTCATTGCCATTGATCAAAACGACAAATCAAAAGTTGCTATCAAGGACATAGACCTAACTAAACAAACCAAAAAGGAACTTATACTCAATGAAATCAATGTACTGAAGGATTTTAACCACAAGAACCTTGTCAATTTCCTCGATGCATTCCTCAGCTACGATCATCTTTGGGTGGCAATGGAACTGCTTGATGGAGGCTCTCTCACTGATGTGGTCACAGAAGTTGTCATGAAAGAGGGACAAATCGCAGCTGTGTGTCGAGAAACCCTCCAGGCAGTAGCTTTCCTCCACTCCAAAGGCACCATACACAGAGACATCAAGTCAGATAACGTTCTTCTCGGGATGACCGGTATAGTGAAAGTGACAGATTTCGGTTTCTGCGCGAACATCGTCGGCGATGAGAAACGACAGACGATGGTCGGCACACCGTACTGGATGGCGCCAGAGGTGGTCACGAGGAAGCAGTATGGGAAGAAGGTTGATGTGTGGTCGCTGGGCATCATGGCCATTGAAATGATTGAAGGTGAACCTCCCTACATGAAGGAAACACCACTGCGTGCTCTGTACTTGATCGCTGCACTCGGCCGGCCTAAGATCCCGAGGTGGGAAAACCTATCACCTGAATTCCAGGACTTTTTGGATAAATGTCTGCAGGTTGATGTTGATAACCGGGCCACGGCTGATGAGCTGCTGGAGCACCCGTTCCTGAATTGTGCCATGGAGCTGAGGTCCCTCACGCCGCTGATCAAGGCCGCACAAAGGATACTCCATAAGACCATCGATTGAGACTGCTAGCTTCCATTCCTGTTATTTTTGTATCTGTATTCACTTTTGTAACCGTTTACATTTTTGTACGTACAATTAAGGAATGATAAGTGCATTTTTGGATAATTGTTTTAAATGCAGGGCATTTTAGAAGAGGGATCATGAATCGTTAGATGAATAAGCACTCTATATTATTAGGTTTTAGGTACAGTTTACAGTGTTCATTTATTAAGCAAATAGTCTGATAGTTTTTGACAATATCAGCTTGCTTTGCTTATCTTATCATTAGGCTCATATAGAGATATGGTATCTGCTACTGATATAGATATTCAATTTAAGACATCACATCCATTCTGACAACAGTACATACATACACATATTTCAAAATGTACAATTATTGCCATAAAGAATTTTATTTAATTTTATTGGATGTAAAGTAAATAGTTACTTAAAAAATTCTGTCCAAGTTGATTATTTTTTAATGAAATTAGTATCGAATTTCTAAATTTATATTTTTGCTTATGTTTATTTTTATTTCATTAAATATTTGAATTTTATTCACACAATTTACCAAAAATGTACATAGTTTACACAATAGTAGCTAGTCGTTAGTTTTGCTCTATTTTTCTAAATATCTACCAAATGCAATAACTAATTTCTGTTAGCTGGCTTAGCTTGAGTTTCCTAGACTTTGTCTATTTTGTCTATATTAGAGAAGTCAAAACAATATTTTTCTGTAGACTAAAGTATAATATCTACGTGGTAATTTACGAAGCAGTAACTGAGTTAGCTGAGTCGTTCTGAAGTATAGAGTAAAATGTCAGTTTAGCGTAGAATGTTTCTACTCTACTCTAAAATGTAATTAGCCTCTATTCTTCTGTGGGGTGCAATGTTCCGCGCGATCATTACTTAGATGCATGAAATTATGTATATATATATATATATATATTTTATACATTTTGCTTGCGTTTGACCACGATCTCGCCTGATAGTAAGCGATGATGCAGTCTACGATGGACCACGCTTGCCTAAAAGAAACCGCCACTTGCGACTTAAGGACACCCAGGTTGTAGCTATCAGGAAACACAGACTCAGGCAAGGCGTTCCACTCTTTGGCGGTAATACAACCTGTTTTGTTATGTACGACATTAATTTTAAACACACATCGTATTAACTGATTTTAGAGGTATGTTTAGTATCGGTAGCTTGAATATATCCAGTAATCGATACATTTCCAATAAACAATTTTTAACGTAAATCGGCGGCGTCTTTGCGACTATGCCGTTTAATCAGTTTAAAAGGTGAATGACATGATGAATGAATATGATTTGTTTACCTATAAAATAGGCTGTTTCATTGATATTTTAAGATTTGATATTAAGTATGTTTGAAAATTTTGAAATTTTCTATGGTAATGAATTTGAAAAAAACCTATTTTACAACAATACTAGCCATTGTCCCTACCCGTGTTTTCATTTAATGTCATACATAAAACACTTAGTAGATTGAGCTCTCCCATGCTATAGAGCTAAAATCTCCGATGCCGGAGTTGACCACTGGCTCATACGAACAGAAATGTAAATTGATATAATTATTTTATTAATTTAATATAAAGTAACTTTTCCCTATTTTCGGAGACGATACAAAATCGCCATGCTAAGCCTGCTATAAGAATATCCAAATTTTACATTCCTATTTAATATCTGTAAAAGATTCGATTAGTTAAGACTGGAATTGTATTAGGACCATAATGCTCTTTTATATCTTAATATGGGACACTTGTCACAGAAAAAAGTTAAACATTGCATAACACGTGTTTAAAATATCCTATACAAAAATTGCTAAGGAATTTTTTAAACGCGCGATAAACAGTTGTTAACGACGATAAACGCTAACGAGACACTTAATTCCAGGCAAGACAGAAAAAAACGTAAAGCGTGGCGATTAATGAATTTTCATACTAAACGTATGGAAGAATATTTCATACAAAATAACAGAAAACGGGTCGTAGGCGCTTCTACTAATTTTGTATGAATGTATATTAAAGGGGCGTCACGTCTTCGCCCTACGTCTTTTCTGCCTTGCCCGTGCCTAAATCAACAAAAACAGTCATTACTTAGGTCCGTATTCTAGAACTGTAATCATGATTCTAGATTCAAGCGCACATGTTTTGACAGATTCCAATGAAAATACTGTGAAAAACTGTGCTTGAGACTTTATTCAGTTCTGAATTTAGTTCCGGCATCGGCCTTAGTAAGTTACTAAGTTTTGTGATAATTCGCGGTTTTAAAGGTCGTATTTATCAAGTTTCCAGTATTGTATACAGATGGCGTTGCTTACTCGTGTGCTCAAATGTCAACTTCATCTTTTTGAGGGTTGGTTTGATGGTTGAATAAACTAATCTAAAATGGCGCAGAAAATCATTACCTCTCACTCACACTAAGATAAAATAACTCTTTATTCTACACCAAAGTAAAATACAGAACATAATTTTTACAAATAGATTTAGTACAATGGGCGGTCTTATCGCTAAAACCGATCTCTTCCAGACAACCTTTGTATGGACAGGATAATAAATTGATCGCATGACGGCGGTGCATCTATATAATATTAAAAACATACCTACTATAAACCTGAAATAATAATAATAACAAAAATTTACTTAATTTAAATAAAAATAGCAAACATAATAATGGTTATGATGAATTAACAAGCAGTTAAAAGTAGGTACTACAACTATTGCACATGTAATGTGTGCGAGTGGGGGGGGGGGGGTAACTATTTTCGGCGCCATTTTTGTTTAATTAACCAGGGTCAGGGTCACTGGCTACATGTAAAACCAATATGAAGTTTATCCAAATGAAATGAATCATTTCTGTATCATCTGTACATCAGTTTAGTTCTTTCTATTGTAGAAAAAGCTAATGTTTGTGCTTTTGTGTTTCAATGTGTGCTAAGTGTTTCATTTTTTTATTTAAAAATACCTATAGCATTATAGTGTTATTCACAAATGATTTTGGTATTAAGTATTGCTAGGGGTCGATTGTGTGCAATATTATGTGCTTTGGAACATGTATGTTAAAAAAGAGGGTAGTTAAAAGAAAAACATTCAAAGAATATAAACTGCTTTTACATAAATTTCTAACATGCCTGCCTGTTTCTTAAAATGATGTTCAACGTCGAATTATGCACGTAGATGGAGTTAACGTAGCTTAATATTTGAACGATATTTATTATATAATTATGTTGATCAAATATGTACCATTAATTTAAAAAAAACCGACAAATATTGTTTGCTAAGTAAAGGAAATAATGAATGAAAAATTCTTTATTCCACAAAATAAAAATAACATAGGCGAACTTAATGCTAGATAGAATTCACTTCCAGTTAACCTTTTCACTCCCTTTTCGATTTAAAAGTCTGTTTTACAATAAATTCCTGTTGCCGTTTGAGGAAGTACAAGTCAGATGAAAATAAGGGTGAAAATTGTGTTCTTGGTCCATATAGCAATGACTAGCGCCCAGGTGCTTTGTGTAACAGGCACATAACTTACTTTTAACCTACTTTAGTTTGATAGCTGAAAAGTATCGCGGTTTTTTTAAAATTGGTCTATTTAGAAAGAGAAGCCAATAATGCTGCACTGAATCGACCACCTTACTCTAATGAGATTCTCTTATAATTTATCAGTATCTTTAATGTATTCAGTAGCCATATTATTTTTGTTACAATTTAATGTTAGATTTTAGTAGGTATTGTTTACTAAGTGGTTGTTGTCTCCACCGTGAGTGCCTGTTTAAAAACTTAAATGTCATTACAAGACCGACTATAAGTGTATAGGCTATTTTAGACCATTCATCTATGTAGATTGCAGTTTCGCTTCAGTAGGCAAGAAAGGTCATTTTGTCTGTATTGAGTGAACTAAAATTGTGCGCCCTACATTATTTATGTTTTCTTTTAATCTAAAAAAACATATTTACCTATTTTTGTTTTCTTCTATTTTTAATATTATAATGACCATAGTATCTTTATTTTATTTGTAGTTTGCTTATATTTATTGGTCATAAAGTCACTCACAGTTTACATAAAGCACGAGGTTTGTTTCAGTGCTTAGAGACACTCAAGCGGTTACACATTATTTAGATAGGTACCTACTTATATACCCGTCAGTTTTTTTTTTTTATTATAAGTAGAGATGGGCAACCGTCTCCGTTGTCTAAAGACTAACTTTTCATTTGAAAGCGTCCATAGTAAAATCAACATTCCAAATCTTACAGGTGCTCTGAATAAATAAGTGAGTGAAACGTTCCGTCAAAGCCTAACAATCCTAATTATTTAATTTCTTACGAGTGTTACGAGAGTAAAGTCTTACTGTGAGTAAGCAGTGGAGGGGCGCACAATTTTAGTTTGAAATAATTATCTACTGAATAACGATTATTTTTTCGCGGCCCTAATAATTGTGGAGTGTACGTCAAGATTATTGGAGAATTATTTCGCCATCTTGACGCACACGTTTTGTAACAGGCAATTAAGAATATAAGAATTTGTAACAGGCAAATGAGAATCAAGGGAGCTGTTTGTGCCTTCATTCTCCAAAGCACTAATTAGTATTGATATAGGCATTTTTGTAAGCATTTAAGCCAAGCCACAACGAATTGTGTACATGTATTGATGCTGTATGCTTAGCTGTAAGGTTCTTTACACACCAATTACACTTTTTGAACATTTTATTATAGAAAGCCTATTAAATTATTTTTGTAAAATTATTGATTTGTATTTTCTTGTAGTGTTTCCAGCCTAGTACTGGTATTAGGTAATTAGGTAGGTGAACAAGCCTACTTAATCTTAAATCCTGTCTAACTCTGCACTGCAGCTGCTCCGTCCTTCACTCTCTCTGCTAGTGGCGCAAGATGCTACCAGGCGCTGTATAATGTAATAATGAAATAGACCCTAAAATCAATATTATCATTGATCGATGAATATTTAGAAATCGAAAATTCGATGTGGCTCAAAGTAACAAAAAAGTTATGTAGGTATTTTCTCGATTTCAAATCTAGATGGCGCATTATAAGACAAATGACAAGCGCCATCTAGATAGCTGACAAGGCCCAAAAGTTGAATGAATCAATCAATTAAAGCAAGCAATATTTAACGTTTGTGTGTACGTAAGTAATGTCTAGTCCAGAGTCGGTGATAAAAAATACTGGTTTTTTATGTGATTTATTGTTGACACAGCAAATTGACATTGACAATTCACTTTCCTTTGTTAATAAACTAATGACAGAGCAACGCCATCTGCTAGCAGTTGTACAAACATGGCCGTGAAAACCCCTCATTGATTTGCAACCACAGGCTACTATTAAAGGTTAATAGTTCGCAACGGTGCTATGCCGGTGGCTCTAAGGCTCAACAGTTTCATTTGTATTTCCTAGTGAGATTAAAATAATCTTAAGTTGTTTCTGTTAATAAATGTTTATTTTATCATTTTTAATCTTATTGATTAGGTACAGCTTTAAAGTCTAACAAAGAACAATGCACTGATTTATATGACTTGATAATCATGCAGATCAGACATCACACTCCGCTATTTCATAACTGTGATCAGGAGGCAGTTGGTAGCTTGGTGCTGGTCAAATCACTTGATTGTGGTGTGCATAATAAATTAATATGAGTACATATAACCGATATTTTATGAAATTATTTCTCGGTTATCAAAATGCTCTGCATCCGGTACTGAAAATAAAAAAAAATATTTTTACTCAAGTTACATAGGTAAAATAGGGTGAAATAATAATGGGACTGTAGCTAGCACTATGGCCTCAAAATACTGCGTGTGACCTACGACGCTTGTTAATACAGTCTCAGTGGCAGATAATCAATAAAATCATAATGTATACGCACTTTCAACATCCTCGGGCTTGTATCCTTCAACACATTCAGGACAAAGAGTAGTGTCGCATGGGTTTTCGGGTGTGGTGGGGAACGAAGGCATCATTTCCACGGGCGGTGGCTAAATAATATTAAAGATTGTAAAAAAAATCACTTATGTGGTTGATAACTAATAAGACGTTCCTTCGAGATTAGAATCTTTACAGCATGATTGGAGATAAAGTATTCACAAATCCACGAGTAGGTATCTAGATACTTGAAAATTCTCATGGCCCCATCAGTGGAGGAAAGCAGTGAGGACACGAAACCGAAACCAAGACTTTGGCAAGCAAGTATTAATAAAAACCTCTTGAAATATCATAGATAGTTCACTTCTACCAGATAAACACGTAAGTAAAGAAGATTCAAAAAAACTAAACTAACAAGATTATAGATAGGTAGGTAGTTAGGTAAGTAAAAAAATTGTAAAATTTAAGTAGGTACCTCAAGCCGATATAAGTAGGAGAGTCGACAAGGATCCCAAGCTGTGCACAACGTGGCGTTGTGCATTATGTCCTTTCGTGGCTCATCACCAAAATAATCGAAGGTGATCACTATATTGTTATCAATCGCGCATTTGTCTAAAAAATCATCCACACTTACCTGAAATAAGACCATTATTTGGAAGTCTTCCGAATTTAAAACCAGTTTCAGATGCCACGTTGCAAGATGGAAGAAATCGCTTAAAAGCGATAAGACCGCCCATTGTACTATTTGCTTTGTGTCTTCTATATTGTTTGTATTTTTTGTAATTCATTCGCGTGGCTTACCAAATATCTTTAAATAATTAATTCCTGTTACCACATTTAACTAACTTTTTTAATTCAATTTTAAACACCTCTGTTTTACCTAAACATTTTTGCCACTCTAACATCATTTTGCTCCATAAGAAAGGAGATAAAGCAGATATTGGCAATTACCGCCCAATTAGCTTGATATCCCATATTTATAAAACCTTCATTAAAGTAATTGAAAACAGGATATCGGTACAACTGGATAGACATCAACCTACTGAACAGGCAGGTTTTCGCCGTGGCCTCTCCACAATCGACCATCTCCATTCAATAAATCAGCTTATAGAAAAGTATACTGAATATAAACTTCCACTTTATCTAGCCTTTGTCGACTACTCTAAAGCCTTTGACAGTTTAAACCATTCCGCCATTTTCGAAGCCCTTAGAAACCAAGAAATTCCTACAACATATATTCAGCTATTACAGAAAATATACCTCCATAGTACAGCATCCATTAAAATAGATTCAATAGGCCCGTCTTTTCATGTCGAACGAGGAGTTAAGCAAGGCGACCCCCTTTCCCCAAAACTCTTCACAGCCACTTTAGAAGAAGTTTTTAAGAAGTTAATACCTATTTGGAGTGAAAAGGGCATTGTGGTCGGCGAAAGAAGGCTAACCAACCTTCGTTTTGCCGACGACATAGTACTCTTTTCTTCTTCCGCCGCAGAACTTGGAACCATGCTCAACGACCTGAACACCGCTAGCCTCGAGGTTGGGCTCAGCATGAACATGTTAAAGACAAAACTTATGACGAACACCACACAACACAGGTTGGAGGTAAGCGGTGGGGAGATTGCATACGTCAGCGAGTATTTATACCTAGGCCAAATAGTATCCTTCCAGAGCAGGCAAGATGCTGAAGTTACAAGACGCACAGAAAACGCCTGGAAGGGCTATTGGGCCATGAAAAATATGATGAAGGTAACCTTCCTCTCACACTTAAATGCAAGCTCATGAACGCGTCCATTCTCCCCATCCTTACCTATGGCGCTCAAACCTGGTCTTTGACGGATCAACAAAAGTCCAAACTCGGGGTTTGTCAGCGAGCCATGGAGCGCAGTATCCTAGGAGTCAAGCTGACAGACCGCATTAGAAACAGTGAACTGCGCTCCCAAACACAAATCGCGGACGTTGGGCACCAAGTAGGCAAGTTAAAGTGGGATTGGGCGGGACACGTCTGCCGTATGTCGGAGGAGTTATGGGCAAAATCCACCACCGAGTGGATCCCAAAAGACAGAAAACGACCACGTGGCAGACCGCGACGCCGATGGAAAGACGAACTCGACTCGTATATGGAAGACTGGACTACACAAGCGTATGATAGAGTGGAGTGGAAGGAAGAAAGGGAGGCCTTTGCCCTGCAGTGGGACAGTACAGGCTCCAAATAAAATAAATAAATTAATTCCAATAATCATCAGCCTGAAGAAGTTAGAAGTATTTACTGGACTTAAGCCCCTCCAACAACTGCCTCGCTTTGAGGCCTTTTCACTAAATTTACGACGTCTTTCTATTAATAAGGGACTTTTCCGCTGGGCATCGTCCAATTTCTGATTGGTTCTTGTCCCTATTTATTTGTCCATTGTTATTTCAACTTGCTAACTCTTGTTTAAGTCAGTAACTTGAATTATTTACAACTTTATTTCAATGTCCGCTTACTTACTTTAATTTTGTTCCCACAGTCAAGAGAACCATTCTGAAAATAATTATTTTCCCTTTCTCCATTACCGAGGCAGAACATCCAACCTTCGTGGAAAGAGAACTCTATTGGAGTCACTTCAGCTTCAATACATGGATCTATGGGAACTGGTATGGAGTGTTGGTCGAAGGTGCATTTACGTTCGTGCATGTTACCTTGAACCCTGTATTCATCTAAATTGGGTTCTGATCCCTCTGGACACTTGTAATAGTTACCTGTGATAAATACGATTTGTTAAACATTCGTAAGTCTGTAGATTCTGTACAACTTAATCACTCCATAGTTTATTTTTCCTTAGACCACCCTCTGACCACTTTTATCACCTCATAAAGGTGATATGACTTGTAATTGAATTTTTACCAATAAATAACCATGAACTACTAAATAGTGTGTGGTATGGGGAAGATTCACAGAAGCTGGCATGGTATGGTGAAGATTCAAAGCAAATAGTAAAGCTAATCAAATTAGTTAGGTAGGCACTGTACAAACCATTCTGTATGATATAAACCGTTTTCTTTGTTGAACTGACAACCGTTCTTACTGTAAGGCCGTTTCCTCCGCTTTTTATATTTTCCATTAAAACTTCCTGAGCTGCTCGCTGCTCTCTCGACCACTTAGCAGCTTCTTCTGCTAGTATCTGGCGGCTTACTTTGCCCGGTGATTGTGTAGACTAGAAAACAAAATATTTTACGTCTTTTGGGGAGTGAGAGTGAGAACCCTGGTTAGCTTTAATAAGTATTAGTAGTACTAAAACATATTTTGTGTGTAACAATCGATAGTGACAATCAGAATTACGAAAGATTAAGGTTATCTCTCTTCATAATTACAACAGATAATAATATCTTACTTGTGGTGGATTCTCCATGATGACGTGAGGTCTTCCCAAAGTATGCTGCCATATTAATTGTGCAGCTAATTTATGTTTGGAACTATGGTGGAGTGGCGTTATCTGCAAGATCCCATACCATGCTAGCTCTCTATAGACACTGTCTGGTAGATATCCTGTCTGAAAAAAAAATATATCTAACAATAATTATGATTTATTAAATGTTTGATCGAGCGAAGCGAGATCTCTAAATCAACTTGGACAAATCGGTGTTGTATGTATGTATGTTTGTTTGTCCGAGGATAACTTTCGAAGCGTTGATTCGATCATCGTGAAATTTGATACATAGGTAAGTAGTGATGGCACAACCTTGGTGTGACTAAATAAGCTAAAAATGTGGGGGGGGGGGGTTGTTGAGATATTGGGGTTCCAGAGGAGTAAAAAAAATGAAAATGAGACTATTAGGTCAAGTGGGATGTCAAATGAAAAGTATTCATTACCTAGTAGATTCAGACTCCGTTTTTATTTTTAGTAAAACCTTTATAGTTTTTGAGTTATTAGCCATAATAAAAACTGAACTTTGACAAAATTCACAGGGCACACCAGTGACCCCACAGGGCTGTAATTTGGTATGCGTGTAGCTTTAGTGACACAAATATAGGGAAAAGTCTGAAATCCAGAAGAACTGCAATCTGTACCCCAAAAAGAGTAACCGGATTACATGAACTCCCGTTACCTGTAATTTGAATGAAAGTTTAGGTCAAGTAAGTTGGTTATTTATTTCGTGGCACTATTTTGAGAGTCAAAGATTACGAATAATATATTTTTGTTTTTATGGGAGACTCGCGAGATCTCAGTTCTGGGTGAACCACTAGCTAAAATAAAATTCGGTTTCAAAAAATTTTAGGATAGTATATATATAGGCTAATACTTACAGGCATAAAATCCATGTGCCACTAAAAAATCAATAAATCAGTAAATAATCTTTGCGGATTTGGTAATATTGTAATAATTACCTAGATAAGTATTTAATAATTATATGACTTACTTCTTCTTCAATTGATTCCTTTTTGAGGTAGGCTTCTGAAATTAGAATTTATATTGAATTATTATATTAAGTACCTAGGCACCTAAAATCAAATTTAACCTTGTACTTACGTACCTTCTTCATCACTAACAGAGTCAGAGGTCACCACATACATCTGAACAAGTAATGAAATTCAATAATTTATACACCTAACCACAACGTAACGGTTTATATAATTTACTTACTTTAAGCTGTAGTAAAGTAAAACTTAAAATCCAAGAATATGCGTGTGGCAAAATCATTTTTAACAGTATTATATTTATGTAAAACTGTAGGTATGTACTAAATTTCCTTTTTCCCTTGTTAAAACGCATGAGCTATCGGTCTCGTTAGTAAACGTGATAAAAAGTTTACTAGGTAAATAATTACACCTATAAACTAATTGAGTGGAATGGTACCTACAAATCACACTCGGAACACAGATTTGCAGTTACAAATTCATACAAACGATTTTGTGCTTGTATAGGGAATAAAACCATAAAGGTAATTTTTTAATTGGTAAATAATTTGTTCTTGCAAAAATAAGTACAAAATTATACCTCCCTGACCAGGCATTCTCGCATTCCAGTCGTTCTCGAACACCCCGTATGAGCGAGGGCATATACAGTGTGTCCCTGGATAAAGTGCAACCCCGAAAGGGGGTGAAACTAGATCAAAAATTATCGACAAAAAAATAGAAAAAAAAATTAAAAAAATTTAGTATATACTTTATTGATAAATTAAAATTTTTATTGCTCACTAATGACTCTATTTAATAAAAAAATGATTTCTTCCAAAGTAGTAGGTCTATTTTGTTAAAATAAAAACCATAATCATGTCAGATATGTGACGATGACGATAAAATAACAAATAACTCACAAACAAGTGGCTATCGTGACTTAAAGTTTAATTTTTGTATTAAAATTACATTTTTTAGGCTGTTTTTTTCCAATAAACTCCAAAAATCTTAAAGTTAAGCCTATAATACTAGAAATTTTTATGACTTTTTATTATTGTCTATCATAATAGCTTTTAAATAAAATAAAAACCTACGTTCTAACATAAAAAATGTGCTGGCTAGGAGCATTTAAAGTTGACCATTTTATTTTTTTACATCAATTTTTAATACATCAATAAAGTATATACGAATTTTTTTTTTATTTTTTTTTCTATTTTTTTGTCGATAATTTTTGATCTAGTTTCACCCCCTTTCGGGGTTGCACTTTATCCAGGGACACACTGTATATATATAGTGCTTAGTAGAGGAGTAAAACGGCGGCATTTATGTGTAGATGTAAAAGTGGTGTCATAGTTTGACACATAGACTCTATTACGTAAAATTTATATCCTAAGCGTGCTTTCCTGCCGATTTTGGTTGCAGCCACGGACCAGATTCAACTGGGATAGGCGTATTTAACTCTGAGAACTAAATGTATACGTAGAACGGAACGAAATATATTTCTGACCAAACTGGCGAAACAAGCAAACCAACCTTGAAAATGTCAAATTTGTGTACTGTCAATTTTGCGTCATGCATTTCGCTGGAAATCGGGGCGTTTTGTTTATTTTTCAAAAAAAATGTTTCAAAGAATTCTAATACAATTTTAGTTCATTTTGTTAGTGCAAGGATTTTGTAAAATGAATACTCTCGACAAACAACTAGCCGATCTTCGGATCTACGCTAACGAACTGGACGCAAAGCTGCAAGATGATATAAACGCATCAAAGAAGAAGCCTTCGATTCCCCCAAAAAAAAGTAAAGCGCCGCTGCCTCAAATACCGCAAAGTTACACAGTGAAGGCTGCCTGCGAGCCTTCCTACTCCTCCCGGCTCGAGTACGGTAGCAAAGCAAGCTCTACATACTCTAATTTGGTGCCAGTAAAGAGTTGTATCGTGAGGAATACAGCAAGAAGTCGCAGCGGTGATGTTCTGCTGTACAGCAATTTGCTGCCTCCTGGAGGCACGAATCACGTGTATTCCAACATGATGATGCAGAGAAATGCGTACGAACCGGAGAGTATTTATGGGGATCGCGATTCGAGGTCGGAAGTGTCCAGGATCAGTGATTTGGGTGCGCAGTCGAATTACAGCGAGCTGCGGCGGCCTGGGTCGGCGTACCCGCCCTCGTCTGCTTCTGTAAATGCACAGGACTTCTCTACTTATGGTAAGTCTCTTAGTTTTTATGTATAACATGTTTTTAGACACAAAAACTATCCAGAACAACTGAAGTTAGTGGTAAATGAAATAATTCGTTCGTTTACTAGTAATATTCTAACAATTAAGTATTCAAAATGTACTTCAGATTTATAATGATGTGTCAGATCCACCAGTCAAATAGCCCACTCAAAGTCAAATATTTTTATTCATTAAAATCACAAGAATCACTTTGAAACGTCAATTTTACTGCCTGTTCCTTCGCGACCAAGCCAGGAAAGAAAGGCAAGAAACAAGGCTGGTTGTTTTTTTTAATGATCCTTTTACAATACATAATACAGAAAATAAATTACGTCTAAATTGTAACATTTTGAACGAGTTGGAGCAATCTCAATCCCAAGCTTCTCTATCATCTAAATAATCCGATATTTTATAGTAGGCTCTTTTATAAAGATTTTGTTTAATTACGTTAATCCCTAATTTCAAAAGATGAAATGGTCCCATAAATGAAATTAACTTAACAATAAGGTCATTTAAAAATCAAGCTCAACTCTGAAACCAATTTTGATATAAATAATATTGCACTTGACAAGAAGTGAGCCCACAGCGCAATAGGGTTTTTATACCAGTATAAAGATTAAATTAGAAAATTCTTTATTACACTAATAGAATAATAAATAGGCGTACTGAATGCTAATCAGCATTTTCTTCCAGCTAACCTTTGTATAGTGTGGATTAAGTGGTAGTGCCACAAAAGAGAAGGTTACAGAATCAAATTCTGTCTGGTTAATAATATTATTAATTTATTATGTCATACTAGAAAGCAGGATGATTGGCTTTCAAGAAAGTGGTGGGAGTCCTTGAGAGACAGGGACTAGTGGAAGGATTTGGGACCTTTGCCCAGCCGTGGGACGGAACAAAAAAAAACATACTTGTGTCTTAGCTCACTCCTCAGTTAAATAAATAATGCTGGACATTTCAAACTAAGCGGAGATGCTCTGCTTAGTTTATATAGGATAGAATTCTTATAATACTGATTTAATTATTTTGTATTTAATTTGAACATATGCATGCCTTATTAGGGTAGAATATACATAATTCGTCATATAGATTAAAAAATTGCTATACTATTATTTCTGCTAGGTGGATCTCAAACCTCTTCAACTTACGAGTCACTGTATGAGCCAATCAACCCTCGGCCATGCAGTCAGCTATCAGGCACATCACTGTACGGTGGCTATGTTGCACCGGAGCTCCCATCAGAACCTGAAGATGCCTTGTACTGTGGGAACTGCCACCACTGCGGAGAGAAGATCATGGGAGAGACCACTGGGTGTACCGCGATGGAAAGGATATACCATATTAAGTGCTTCTGCTGTCATCATTGTGGGATTAATTTACAAGTGAGTATGTTTCGAGTTGTGACCATCCGATATTGTATCAAAGTGTAACCTTAGATAGGCTAATTGTGGCGATCTTGGAAGCCTGCAGCCATCAACCCAAAGCCCTACTCCGTTTCCATCCGTACACATTGCCACAGGCAGACAGACACACAAACATAGGCATCAAAATTAACACCATTGGGGGTTAAAAAGCACTAAAGATGCTAATTATAAAACTGGCCAGTGCAGATCTAGTTCTTCGCCCCAGAATTAGAATTACCTAGATTCCTTTATGCACAATCTATTTAATATCCTGTCTTGCTTATGGTTCCAGGGCCGTCCATTCTACGCAGTTCAGGGGAAGGCGCTCTGTGAACGAGACTACCTAGAGACACTGGAGAAATGCTGCGTCTGCCAGGACCCTATCCTGGACAGGATCCTGAGAGCTACAGGTAAGTAATAACAATCAGTTACCTTAGTAACGAGATGCTAATATTTTTTTAAAATCTATTTTTAGGGAACTTGCGTCGTTCTTTATCTCAGTTCCATAATTGTCTACAGAAATAACTAGACATCGTCCTTCAGCAGGTCGTATGTGGACCGGTAGAGCTGAGTCAGTTGTTTGTTCAGCGAACACACTCTGAAACAGGCCCACATCGGCCTGGTTGACTTTTAGCGCTCTGTACAACTCCTTTCTCATAGATTGACTCTGTACACACTCTGTTAATAGATGGTATGCATCTTCTATTACCCCACAAGTATTACAATTAGGACATGCATTATGTATGATAATAATATTAAGGATTTATTTAGTACTAGTGACCCGCCCGCGACTTCGCACACGTGGTTTGTCAATAAAAACATTGCCCTTTTGCGCAGTCGGGTTGATAAACCAACATGGGACTATCCAGTCAAGTGGCACGTCTAATGAAAGCTCTTTATTAGTACGTTTCGACCGCGCTTTTATTTTTAGTTTACACTTTGTAGATTTTAAGTTATTGGCCATAATAAAAACGGAACTTTGACGAAATTCACAGGGTATACCAGTGACCCCCCAGTGCTGAAATTTGGTATGCGTGTAGCTTTAGTAATACAAATATAGGGAAAAGTCTGAAATCCAGAATAACTTAAATTTCTATCCCAAAAATGTGTAACCAATATCATGAACTCTCGTCACCTGTAATTTGAATGAAACTGTAGATCAAAACAGGTGGTTTGCATTTCGTGGCACTATTTTGATAGTCAAAGATAACAAATAATATTTTCTTTGTTTTTATGGGACATTCGCGGGATCTCAGTTCGGGGCGAATCACTGGTTATTTGGTATGCAATAAAGAGTATATCAATCACTCACAAGTGACAATTTCGATTAAATTTACAAAGGCTGAATGAATCAAATCATATATATATTTTAAATTATAGGCTAGCGTTTGACCACGATCTCGCCTGATGGTAAGTGATGATGCAGTCTACAATGGTACACGCTTGCCTAGAAGAAACCTATTCACTCGCAACTTGAAGTTTTCAAGGTTGCAGTTATCAGGAAACACAGACTCAGGCAAGGCGTTCCACTCCTTGGCGGTGCGCATAATAAAGGTGGAAGAGTACTTTGTGCGTATGGGAGGTATGTCTACCATGTAGCGGTGGCGCATCGCGGAGCGTCTGGTTGTCCGATGATAGAATGGGGATGGTGGTATCAGGTTGAAAAGCTCCGCAGCACACTCTCCGAAATGTATCTGTGTTTTGCTGCTATTGCAGCAGCGACACTCCACCCTCTCTCGTAAGGGTAGATAGGTGTATAATATAGGCGTAGGTCGCGCAGAGTACATGATGTTCGAGTTATTTGTTTGTTTGTAGGCAAGCCATACCACCCGCGATGTTTCACCTGCGTCGTGTGTCAGAAGAGTCTCGACGGCATCCCTTTCACAGTCGACGCCGTCAACCGAATACACTGCATCGATGACTTTCACAAAAGGTAAGCTATTTATAACACAAGAGTAGTAGAGTTCCTTCTGAAAGGGCTCGCCCAGGGAATTACTACCACTATACCTATTTCTGCCGCCAAGCAGCATTGCTGTATATCGGTTTGAAGAGTATGGCTGCCAGTGAAATTACAGGCATATGAGGTTTTACACCTGTATGTCTCCAGTTTGCATGTTCTACAGATCTGGGTCTGGGTGTTTCCTATTGTAACGGACGATCAAAGACGGGGAAGGATCGAATCTAGATTTGAAATGTATTAGGTAGTTATAAGATCGAATCAGATTCAAATGTTAACAGGTAGCTAAGATTGTAACAGTTTAAACTTGTAAAGGTCAAAAGAGTGAGATAGCTACAAGTAAGTCCCCGTCTAACTTTGCTGGAAACTTCGATGTATTAAGAATTGTATAACATGATTTGTGAAAGCGTGAATTACGATCCCCGCACCATGGCTAGGGCGAGGAGTAGATTTGTATAAAGATAGACCGTTTTCAAGCAGAAATTTGTGATCATTCAAGAACGCGATTTATACCTTGTAAACTAGCAACTAAGAAGAAAAATAAATACAGTCCACTTTTGCACCGAGTCTATCAATGAAGCCTGGGTAGGACCTCTACAAGTTTTGGTCCTCCGACCCGGATAAGCCGTTCCTGCGACGACCGGACCAGTTGTTCCTGCGGAGCCGGCAAGACCCTGGGCTCCACTGGGTTTCAAGAAACAGTTACATCGTATAACCACTGAAGAGACGGCGCGGGCTTGAAGATCACCCAACGGTGCGACGAGCATCGTTGTCAAGACCGGCGCAAGGGCACGGGGTGCCTGAAGATCACCCAACGGTGCGACGTGCGACGTTGTCAAGACCGGCGCAAGGGCACGGGGTGCCTGAAGATAAGCCCGCGTCCGTTGAAGACAACCGAACGAGGACGTCACCCGAAGAGTGAAGACCCCCCGCCCCCTCACGTGGCTGGTCCACGGCCCGTTTATTCCGGCCACCTAACGGTGCCAAACGGTCGGAATAGCGGGTGAACGCCTTAGGGCGGTTTTAGTGTTAGTGTTAGGGACCGCTAGGTAGGTAGGGGCATCAAGTGCTGAAGAAGATGACCACCAGGAGCCCACCAGTGACGAGGGGGAAGAAGGCTGCACTTCGCGTCTACGAAGACTACCCCGCGTCCCCGTCCGAACCCGCGCTTCCGAATGCTCCCGTTGAGCCGCGACCCGCCGAAGCGGGACCCTCCTCCGCTCGCGTAGCGTCAGAGACGACCGCGCCCGCGCCCGCGACCGAGGTAGCACCGCGAGTGACCGCACACGCCGAGCCCGAACGCCGGCGTGCCCCGTCCGTCCGCTCGCAACGCTCCACCGCCAGCACGATGGCAAGGATCCGGCAAATTGAATTTGAAGCTGAAGAACGACTGGCCGAGATTAAGAGGCAAGAGCTCCATATTCAAGCGGAACTTATAAGGAAGAGGTTGATTGCCGAAGTCGCTACAATACGGGAAGAAGATGAACAAGAAAGCATCCAGGGCACGGGTGCACGGAACGGAGCCCTAGACACAGAACACAGAATAGAGGACTGGCTCCAACGCCATCATAAACGGGGGGAGCCAGAACAACTGCGAGACAGATCACTCACGCCGGACCGAACGCGAGACAGAGGGATTGATCGGTTAACGGAAGCCATAGAGAAGATGGCTCACCGTAGACCACCTCCGAGACAGACGTACGACCTACCTGTATTCGGAGGTGCTGCGGGGGATTGGCTACCGTTCAAGGCAGCCATGAAGGAATCGACGACTATCCACAAGATCTCATCGGCTGAGAATCTAGCGAGGCTTAGAACATGCCTGAAAGGCGAAGCCCGTCAAGCAGTGTCGGCTTTGTTATACACTGCAACCGAACCGGCAGTTATAATGAAGACTTTGGAGCAGTGTTACGGTCGCCCAGAGATGATTATAGACAACGCGTTAGAAGAGATTAAGAAGCTACCGCGACTGAGCGCGACCGCAGGCGAATTAAACGCTTTCGCCATCAAACTACAGAACGTAGTAACCGCCATCTCTTGTATGGACCAACGCGGCTACCTGCAGAACCCGATGTTTGCGCGACAGGTAGCCGAGAAGTTGACACCGCACATCCGATCAAAATGGTGCGACTATGCAGAGGAATTTGGCAGCCGAAATGAACCAGAAATATTGACGCTGTCCCAGTTCCTGATGAGAGAGGCAGATCGCGCAATGCGATACGCGTATACAGCTACGCCTTCGCAGAACACCTCAAAGGCCCGACCCATAGAGCAGCGACCCAGGGTGAACGAACGAAATCGTGGGTCGGTGTACGCTACACAGAACGCGGCATCGGAGGAGGAAGCCTCAACGAGACAGAACGCAGCAACGGACAAGAACGAGTGCCGTTGCTGCGGGGGCGACCATAGAACCGTCGAGTGTAGAAAGCTCACGGCGATGCCAGTAGACAAGAGATGGGAATGGGCCAAAGAGACAGGCATATGTTTTCGCTGTCTGAGCAGCAAACATAGACGCTTTATGTGCAAGAGCAAGCGATGCGGAGTGGGTGAATGCACACGTCCGCATCACGCACTGTTACATGCGCCGAAAATAAGGAACGAGGGTGCCAGTGAGCAGGGCCAGACCGAAGAATCAGCCATCACTGCATCTGCGCATGTAACAGCAAGGAATCAAGTCCTACTGAAGGTGTGTCCAGTCGTGATTAAGGGCAGTAACGGCATGGAAATAAATACGTATGCGTTACTGGACGAAGGATCAACGATAACTCTGATCGATGAAGAGATCGCCGCGATGATCGGAACGGAAGGCCCGACAAAAGCCTTGAACATCGTGGGGGCTACGACTAGTCAGAGGGAACCCGAGAGCCGGGTAGTGGATATCGTGATCCGAGGACACAAGTCGGACTCACATCGGATCACAGCGCGCACTGTGAAGAACCTGACCTTAGGAAATCAACTCGTCAGTACCGATGTGTTAAAATACGCGCACTTAAGGAAACTCCGTCCAGAAGCCGTGTGCTATGCGTCAGCGAAGCCACGCATACTCATCGGGGCCGACAACTGGCATCTTATTGTGACGAGGAAGCTTCTGACAGGGAAGAAAACCCAGCCAGCTGCATCACTAACGCAGCTGGGATGGGTTATCCATGGATCAATCCCCAGGAGCACAATAAGACAGCAGGAGACGGTACTACACGTCCATACGTGCCAAGGTGTCCAGAACGGACATGCTTTGAACGACCAAGACGAGGAATTAAGCAAGCTCGTGAAAGCACACTTTGAGATAGATGCTTTGGGCGTTTCAATTAAAAGAAAGCCAAACGCAAAGGATGAGCGGGCTCTAAGCATTTTCGACAGAACAGCGAGACGAGTGAACGGTCGTTTTGAAGTGGGACTACCTTGGGCCAGCGATGAGGTGAAGATGCCGCCCAGCTACGACATGGCCATACGACGCTTACATGGGATCGAACGTAAGATGGACAGATCGCCGGAGTTTAGAAGTGCATACACCGCGCAAGTGGAGAAGCTGCTAGAAAAGGGATATGCAGAAAAAAGCGAGGAGGAACAGAGTCAGAACGAACGTCTCTGGTTTCTCCCTAACTTCGCGGTGACAAACCCCAACAAGCCGGGGAAGTTTAGAATGGTTTTCGATGCAGCCGCGCGCGCTAATGGAACATGTCTCAATGACGCGCTGCTGGACGGACCAGATCTACTACAGACATTACATGGCGTCTTGTTTCGCTTCAGAACGAAGCCGATCGCGGTCACTGCGGACATTCGGGACATGTTCCTGAGGGTGACCATACGACAAGAGGACCGTACAGCCCAACACTTTCTATGGCGCGGCGACAACCGAACAGATCCACCGCAGAAGTACATGATGAAGTCCATGATATTCGGAGCGAGAAGTTCTCCATTTCTGGCTCATAGCGTCAGGAACAAGAACGCGAAAGATCACGAGCGGACACACCCGCTAGCGTTTGACGCTATAACTCAGAACCACTACATGGACGACTGGGTGGACAGCTTTGAAACGAAAGAGATAGCCGCCAGAGCTATAGCACAAGTGCAAGAGGTGCATCAACAAGCGGGTTTTGAACTTGCAAGCTGGAGCGCTAACCGTGAAGGCTTACTGGATAGTATTACCCCGGAGAACCGAGCGCATGCACCAAAAGAGCTAGCGGCCAATGCGCATGTATATGGAAATCATAAGGCTGAGCGGTAGGATCAACGCCGCTACAGTACCGGATCACCTGAAGGATCCACCCATTCTGGACGGAGCGCACCGCTTATCACGTCTACTGATCAGGCGGGAACATGAGAAGAATAAGCACGCGGGCAGAGAACAGATCGTGAACAATCTGCGCCAGCGATTTTGGATACTGCGGTTGCGTCCGGCGGTCAGAACGGTTCTGAACGATTGTACGCTGTGTAAGATAAGGAGAGCGAACCCAAAGAAGCCAGTAAAGGGTGACCTGCCGAGGATGCGCCTAGAGATGAACACGAGGCCGTTCACTAACTGCGGCATCGATTGTTTCGGCCCTATGTGGGTGGCGATCGGGCGGCGCCGTGAGAAGCGATGGGGTATGCTCTTTACGTGTCTGGTAACGAGAGCTATACACGTGGAGCTTATAGCGAGTCTCAGCACCGACTCGGCTATTATGGCTATCAGGCGAATGGCTGCCCGACGGGGGACTCCTCGTACAATCGTGTCAGACAATGGAACGAACTTCCACGGATCGGAAGTGGAACTAAGAAAGGCGTACGAAGAATGGCTCCCAGGCCTAAAAGAGTACGCACTCAAACAGCGGATCGAGTGGCGGTACATCGACCCTGGTGCACCAAACCAGGGGGGAGCCTGGGAGCGAATGATAAAAACGGTGAAGAGAGCCCTAGCCATCACTTTAAATGAACATGCCCCGCGAGAGGAGGTATTGAATACGCTATTGACAGAAATCGAGCACACCGTAAACTCGCGGCCTTTAACGCATGTACCCGTGGACCCAGAGGAAAAGGAAGCTTTAACACCGAACCACTTTTTATTGGGGACGGCAGTAGGTTTGCCATATGTGGGAGACTGCGACGTAGCCGACAGAAGGACGTGGCGCGCCGCACAAGCTCTGGCAAACTCTTTTTGGAAGCGCTGGATCGACGAGTACTTGCCTACGTTGGCGCCGCGAGGCGACGTCAGAAGACAGCAAGAGAACATCAAAGAAGGGGACGTCGTCATAATCGTGGACGGTTTGCTACCTCGGAACGTATGGCCGCGGGGCCAGATCGAGCGCGTGATTACGGGTCCGGACGGAGTAGTTCGGAGCGCTGAGGTGCGGACGCGGGGAGGCGTTTTCCGGAGGCCAGTGAGAAGGTTGATCGTCCTCCCGATTGAATAAGAAGGCTGCGAGGATCTGCGCCGGGGGGAGACTGTAACGGACGATCAAAGACGGGGAAGGATCGAATCTAGATTTGAAATGTATTAGGTAGTTATAAGATCGAATCAGATTCAAATGTTAACAGGTAGCTAAGATTGTAACAGTTTAAACTTGTAAAGGTCAAAAGAGTGAGATAGCTACATGTAAGTCCCCGTCTAACTTTGCTGGAAACTTCGATGTATTAAGAATTGTATAACATGATTTGTGAAAGCGTGAATTACGATCCCCGCACCATGGCTAGGGCGAGGAGTAGATTTGTATAAAGATAGACCGTTTTCAAGCAGAAATTTGTGATCATTCAAGAACGCGATTTATACCTTGTAAACTAGCAACTAAGAAGAAAAATAAATACAGTCCACTTTTGCACCGAGTCTATCAATGAAGCCTGGGTAGGACCTCTACACCTATATAAGGTTGTCTGAAAATAGACCAATATACGTTGTCTGTTAGTGTACTTACGTCATCGTGCGCCTACGTCATTGAGCTGGGAGAGGGTATTGAAAAAAAAAGCCTCGAAATTCACTCTGTGACCAGAGAATTAGTCGTAACTTCGCAACGGAAAGGGTTGTGGATATTGAGGGGCTCTAAAAGATTAACTAAGTAAAAAAAATAAGTTGTTGAGTGAAAAGTTATGACGTTTCCACGCAAAAACAATTACGGTAGTGTAGCGATACTACCTACCCACTTTTTTTCCACAAGCTTAACCTCTTCTCTACTGTAGCCATGTTCAGTTAGAATGTGAATAATAAAGTGTGTGTTGTATCCTGGTAGGTACGCGCCTCGCTGCGCTCGCTGCCGACTGCCCGTGGTGCCGGAGGGCGGCGCCGACGAGACGGTGCGCGTGGTGGCGCTCGACAAGAGCTTCCACATCGCCTGCTACTGCTGCGAGGACTGCGGCGCATCGCTCTGCAACCGACAGGTACGCGGTAGGATGCGCCTGCCGACTGCCCGTGGTGCCGGAGGCCGGCGCCGACGAGACGGTGCGCATGGTGGACGACGGAGCAAGGCGGACGTGCGCGCACCTAAACAGTGATAAACTGTACCTTTCTTTTATTTTGGTTTTGGTAATTCCCTGATAAAATTCATAAAAGATGCTATCATTACACCACTCACTTTTATATTTAACCTAAGCCTTTCGCATGGTATTTTTCCTCATGTATGGAAAATTGCATCTGTTTCCCCAATCCATAAAAATGGGTCTAAAAGCTCTGTAGATAACTATCGTCCGATCTCACTCTTGGGAACTTTCTCTAAAATCCTTGAAAAGCTTGCAAATAAACGTTTGGTAAACTTCATGGAGTCTCATAATTTGATTGCATCCAAACAGTTTGGTTTTCGCAAGGGAAAAAGTACTGAGGACGCCATTACTTTACTTACAAATGTTGTATCCTCAAATTTGGATGTTGGAAAATGCTGTGTCGGCGTATTTTTAGATCTGGCCAAAGCGTTCGACACTGTCTCCGTTCCTATTCTCCTGCAAAAGTTAGATGGCCTTGGGGTCCGGGGAGTAGCATTGAACTGGTTCAAGAGCTATTTAACAGATCGGAGACAGTGTGTAAAAATTGGTCAGTATACTAGCGGCTCACAATCAATCAAGTTTGGTGTACCCCAAGGAAGTATTCTGGGGCCTACATTATTTCTGTTGTATATCAATGATATACACGATACGCCTCTAGAAAACGCAGACATTTTGTGCTATGCAGACGATACCGCTATAATATTTCATGGTCTGACTTGGCCTGCGGTATATGCCACTGCAGAACGTGGTATGGTGCTAATCTCACAGTGGCTAGAACAAAATCTCCTCACACTAAATACAAAAAAAACTGTGTACTTGTGCTTTCATAAAACCAAGGCCTCAGCCCCTGTAGAAAACGCATGTCTCAGAATCCACAACAACTGTTGCATTGCAAACTCATGCAATTGTGAACCACTTATACGAACACAGGCTTTAAAATATCTTGGTGTGCAAATTGATGAAAAACTCTCCTTTAAATCTCATATTGCGTTTCTTTCGGCTCGTATTAGAAAAATTATCAGTATAATGAGAAATCTGCGGTATGTTGCAAGCGTCGACACACTTACGTCGGTCTACTATGCTTTATGCCAATCCCTGATAGTTTACTGCATTACGTGCTGGGGCAGTGCCGCTAAATCCATTATCATACAGGCGGAAAGAGCTCAGAGATCTGTCCTTAAGGTGATGTTACGCAAGCCCTATAGATATCCCACGACGTCTCTTTACATAGATGCTGGTGTCCTAAGTGTGCGCAAACTCTTTGTGCTAAAAACATCTCTGATAACGCATAAATCTGTCATAACATCCCCAGAGTACGACTTCTTATTAAACCGCAGAGTCTTTAAATTACCAACCCCTCCCGTTAATACAAAATTTGCACAACGTTTAGGTTGTTTTATGAAGTTACACGTCTACAACAATGTCGCAAAATACTGTGACATAAAAAATAAATCAGTTAGTGAAGCAAAACGTATGATTAATATTTGGCTAGCTACAATAACTTACCAAGAAACCGAGGACATTATAATATTCGAAAGTTAACTTCATTGGAATTTTTAAGTTTTACAATATATATTTTTGTTATAAGTACTATATACATATATAATTATTATACAATATTTATTTATCTTGAACTCCCCTATCTATCAAGTCAATCGGTGCATCATTAGCTTTTACAACTATTATTACTGTCTACTGTGCGAGAATACGTTTATGAAAAGTTGTTTATAATGTTTCCTCGATACAGGCTTAGCCTAGTGAGGAGACGACAGGTACCTGTAAATGTTTACCCTGCTCTACGAATTGTACTTACTAAAACTGTAACCTAAGTTAAGCTATGTACCTACGTGCATTTTGTAGTAAATAAATATTTTTCTATTTTCTATTCTATGGACTACCCAACCACCTACCCTGAGATAGGTTAATACAACAATGGTAGTAGGAAGGAACTTAATATTATACTACTAGTGGTTCGCCCCGAACTGAGATCTCGCGAGTCTCCGAAAACAAAATATCCTTAAGGCGACTCGCGCAACCATGCCTAAACGTATTTAGTGGCTAAATGTGATTCAAGGAGTTGTCAAATCATACAAATACGTAAAATTTAAACATGTTTAGTCACTAAAAACGTTTAGGGATCGTTGTGCAAGCCGGCCTTAAACTTTGAGTAATTAAATCTTCGATCAACCTACATAAAGGGTCGGTCGGCTCAAAAAATCCGTCTCGGTAAATAACAGCTCACTTGCGGCGTGAGCTCTTATTTTGTTTAGTCAGGTTGAAACACAGCCAACGTCAACACGTACCACAATGCCTCAATGCGCATTTAAAAGTTGCATAAATAATGCCTGGAAAAGCAATTTATCAGCCGGAGTGTCTTACTTTCGGTAAATACATATGGAATAAGTTATATTACAAGCTTTAAACTGACGATTAATATAAATTTTTTAACAATATTGCCGATTTTAAACCACCGCTAAGAATGTTCGGCCAACGTCAAACGTGTGATATAGCGTTGGGCCAATAGACGCCAATAGCAAACAGAAACGAAATAAAACGATGTAATTCGCAAGACAATAACAGCAAAAAGTACTTTATTTATTGCTGTATAAGGTTGATTTCACAATAAATGTTATATAACCTACGTCTTTTCATTTTTAAGTGGCAGGTGTAATTTATTACTTTGTTTTTTGAGACGAATGATCGTAACATTTAAAGGATTTGCGACTTTATTGCAAGGTGCTGTGGTTGTGATTAGGTTGAATTTAAATCTTTTGTCTCATTCTATTGGTAAACGAATGTAGCTGTATATTTATATGTTTACGCGGGCAGCATTTAGCTTTGATTTTGTATAAGACCCGTAATCTAATTGTATTTTTGATCGAAGAATTAAATAGTGCCACAAAATGGGCAATTAAATAACTTGACCCCAGTTTCATTTAAATTACAGGTAACGGGAGTTCATGTTAGTTGGTTACTCTTTTTTTGGGGTAGAAATAGCAGTAATTCTGGATTTCAGACTGTCCTAAAGCTCCCTAAAGCTACACGCATACCAAATTTCAGCACTGTGGGGTCACTGGTGTACACTGTAAATTTTGTCAATGTTCAGTTTTTATTATGGCTAATAACTTAAAAACTACAAGGTTTAGACTAAAAATAAAAAGGGGTCGAAATGTACTCACAAAGACCTTTCATTAGACGTTTCACTTGACTGGATAGTCCTATTTTGTTTTTTTTTTTAGCCCTCTTGAACCCCAATATCTCAACCCCGCAACATTTTTAGTTTATTTAGTCACACCAAAATTGTGCCATCACTATTAACCAAATTTTACGATGATCAGATCAACGCTTCGAAAGTTATCCTCGGACAAACAAACATACATACATATATACAACGCCGATTTCCCAAGTTGATCTCGCTTCACTCGATCAACTACTACGGGTACATTACAATGTGACTTACTATGAAAACCAATAATTTCTTGCTTACTGTTTTATACTAGTTAATTGTTAAGTTAATATAGCAGTTAGTTTTATTTATTTAGTAAAATAAATAAAAAATAGTATATTATTTTTGTCACTTATGATACTTAGTTGTTAATTTTAAGACCCTATATTTAAGTACGTAGCTTAAGCACACTCATTTGCAACATTATCAGTACTTAATGTTTGTAAATTATTTAAACTTTTATTATTATGTAACTACTGGCATATTTGGGTGATAGCCGTCGTTATTTGTAGAAATATACAGTTTTAATCTTTTATTGGCTGTAGGATAGACACATTTTGTTTTTAATATTAAACTTGTAGACACACAAGCTGACAGGACTCCTGGTGTTAAGTTGTCACCGTCGCCTATAAAATCCTGCAGCACTCGCGGTACTGCAGTCGCGTTGCCTAACACTTAATACCTTATTTACACCTCTCTTGAAGGCGTTTATTTTGAAGCCCACCGGGAAAACCTCCGGAGGAAGTTCATTCCTCATGTTGCAGGTGCGTGGAAGAAACGAGCTGGTGAAACGCACCGTGTGAGACTTCCACGCATCTACAATAAATCTACAAAATCACATAAGCATTTCTTACCTTTTAATTTTTGAGAGCTGTGAATTTTGCTCCATCCAAAGGTTGCCTAGAAGAGATCGCTTTTAGCGATAAGGCCGTCCATTGTATTGCCTTATTTATTCTAGCCTAGTACTTATTTTTGTATTATTTCGGTTTGTGTGGTAATAAATAAAAATAAGGATTTTGATTTCAGGAAGGTAAAGGCTGCTACCCGCTGGACGATCACCTGTACTGCAGGGAGTGCAATGCGCGCCGCATACAGGACCTCTCCAGAAACATCAATTAGATAATCATATTAAACTGACAGGAAAGCAGTTGTCAAGTGGCGCCACCATTAACGACGACCTCCATGGCGCTAACGCAGGAGGTTGCGGGTTCGATTCCCAACACGGAACAAACGTACATACATACTAATAATATAGAGAAACAACCAGACCCGGAACAAATATCTGTAAATCATGCAAACATTTGTTCCGTAGCGGGAATCTAACTCGCAACCTCCTGCGTCTCAGACGTCGTTACTTGTTTGTTTATTTTGTTTAAAATATCATAAGAGGATACTATTTTAAAGGGCACTTGGCTACTGTTTTCGTCCTAAGTAGCCACAATAATCCTGTTTCCTAATTATAATATTCAACTACCTACATAATCACATAATTGTTTTGTAACCCGCCTATAGAAAACCTTTTAAAACTAAGTATTATCCACGGAAGCTAATTTTTAAGCTATTTAGTTTTAAGTTAACATTCCCCAAGCATTTAAAGTAGGTTATAAATAGGGCTGTGTAGATGTTATGTAACAGTAAATACTTAATTATAAAAAAAATTGATTTAAAAATATGTGACAATGCGTACATGTCGTGCAATGTCGCCGAAATTCGTGCGACGTCACGAGACGTCTTGTCGCTCATCTTAAAATGAATCACACTAATATGATAAATGCGAAAGTTTGGATGTTTGTTTATTTATTTGTTTGTTTGTTACTCAATCACGTCGTAACGGCTAAAACGTTTTCGATAAAATTGATTGATAAAAGCCGCGGGCGGAAGCTAGTTATAATTATAATTTCTAGTAATTTGTTGCAATTGACTTGTAAGCTATTGTACTAGTAAATTGATTAATCTAATTATTGTTCTTACTGTACACCAAAAGTCTGAAAGTAAAATATTCAGAAGGGTAAATTTGTTGCAAATATCGAGTTAAAAATCTTGGGGTTTCTAATGCCCAATCGAAAGTATTTGTAAGTACATAGTAGCTAAACAACATAAATTTTCAAATATACCTACACACTTGACACCCGAGTTACATTTATTTATTTATTTTATTTATTTATTTTACATGACTTTTGATAAACAGTGTTACTATACTTTCGGCCGCCATGGCAACTGAGTTAAAGGATTTTTAGACTCTGTCGGCAACTACTAGTTGCCATGGACGAGTATTAGTATAATCGCTGGAAATATTATTCAATACAGTGTGTCAAACATCACATTACAATTATATTGTTTTTTCTGTTGATATTAATAAATAAATAAAATAAATAAATATCGCTGGACATTTCACACAGCGCTATCTAGCCTCAAACTAAGCAGAGCTTGTACTATGGGAACCAGATAACTGATAGAATACTTATATACTTTTTTTTGTAAATACATACTTATAATATATAGAAAAACACCCAGACACGGAACAAATATCTGTAGATCATGCAAACATTTGTTCCGTGGCGGGAATCGAGCCCGCTACCTCCTGCGTCTCAGCCGGCTATACGCCCACTGCGCCACGGAGGCAGTCAATATTAATGATCATATTAATCATAAGTTAAAGTAAAACTAAGTGCCATGTATAAGTTAAAAGCAGTTTAAGGCTGCCCATAGAGCCAGCATGGGTTTTACTGTATTACGCCTAAAGTATGGATGTTTATGAATTTTAGGATTTGACTACACAATACACATGCTATAGTTGTGTAGAATGAATGAAAATTCTTTATTAAACCACACAACAAATATAAAGAAATAAAAAAAAACAAATAAATGTAGGCATAAGGGGCGGTCTTATCGCTTAACAACGCGATCTCTTCCAGACAACCTTTGGATGGAGCGGATCATAGCTTAATGTAAGATTGGCCGAGGTGTAAAAAGAATATACATAATAATAGTTGTGTAGATGTTTTGTACTTACAACTTCATTTTAAGTATTTGATGATTGATGCAAAATTGTACAAGAATCTCCGATGTATTGAGATGTATATGTATATATCTTGTATTGTGTATTTTATATTGTATTATTAATTTACTGTGATGTGATGTTATTAGAATTAGATGAAATAAAGTATGTTTAGAAATATATGTTGACTTTTTTGTGTCTTTTCATTGCTTCATTATTAGCTCGAACTAGCGAAGTGATGGAAAATGTATTAATTAGTATGTAGGCAGCTAGTCAAGTGCATTTTACAAGCTAATGAAACGCTGGTTTTAATTAAAGTATACACAAAACTTGCTATATAGTTTTATTTTCTCCGATACACTGAAATCACTGAATCTAGTGTCCATGAAGTTGGAAGCCTCATAGTCACATTTGTTGGTATTGTTACGAGCTGAGGGTTCGGGATAAAATAATGGGAATCGATCTAACCAAAATAACACTTTTATTCAACACTAGAACGATGAATACACGAACTTGGTCACACGTATCACATCACACTAATTCACATCACTGTTGCACCATTTAAAGTCACCGAAATGATCGCACGTATAGCTTAATCCAAACTGGCTCGCGAGACCCTTCTCCACGTCAGTCCTCCAGGGCCTCGCTGAGACTCACTCACTAACTGAGACTGACTGTCCGGCCATCTCTCCGGCCTATTTATATCGCACACATTTCGATTGTTCGAGAACGATCTCGATCCTTCCAGGAAAGGGTCGGTGTTTCGACAGAACGACCAATTTCCATTGTGCATAACAGCAGACAATAGCAACAATAACACAGCAAGACAAAAGCGTTCGAGAAGGTTCGATTATTACTCATTGTTTAACAGCCTCGGCGTAACACTGCCCCCTCCTAAAACATGCTCGTCCCGAGCATTCTTAGCCCCATATCGCGGCAGCCGATCAACACGAACAATTTTAGGCGCACCTCGCTCTGAAGATGTAGCAACTAGAGGAGCCACATTGCCGTCTCCAGTACTTCAGGACACCCAGAGTCCCTTTCTCATCAGCGATCCCAATTCCAGCCTCCAAAACACGGCTCTCATGATTTCTATCTGTTCTTTCACTTCCTGGAATTTCTTTCCAGATGAACCGAACGATTCCCTCATCAGTCGAGCACGCTCTTATGGCCAACTTCGCTGATTTTCCTGTTGACGACGCTGCTCTTCTTTATCCTGACGTCGCTGTTCCTCTTGCAACCGAGTCTGCTCTACCTGTTCACGTCGCTGTTCCTTCTGCAACCGACCCTGCTCTTCCTGCTGACGACGCTTCTCTTCTTTATGCTGACGGCGTTCTTCCTCCTGCAACCAAGCCTGCTCTTCTTGCTGACGACGCTGCTCTTCCTTATCCTGACGTCACTGTTCTGCCTGCAACCGAGCCTGCTCTTCTTGCTGACGACGCTGCTCTTCCTTATCCTGACGTCGCTGTTCTTCCTGCAACCGAGCCTGCTCTTCTTCCTGACGTCGCTGTTCTTCCTGCCAACGTCGCTGCTCTTCTTGTTGACGACAAAGCATGGCCATAATAGCAGCAAGATCGCCTGTCACAGGAGCTTGCCCCACGGATGATGATGATGCTCCAAATGATTCGGTGGCGGCTGATTCCATCTCCATCGGCTGACGACTCTGCCGAACTTCTTGAACCGGAGACTCCCCAAACCGCCTTTCATCCATTTCCTGTTGTCGTTGACCTCTCGTCTTGACACCGTCCACGTTATCCTTTGGCAGAACTTTTATCCCACTTCTGACACCAAATTGTTACGAGCTGAGGGTTCGGGATAAAATAATGGGAATCGATCTAACCAAAATAACACTTTTATTCAACACTAGAACGATGAATACACGAACTTGGTCACACGTATCACATCACACTAATTCACATCACTGTTGCACCATTTAAAGTCACCGAAATGATCGCACGTATAGCTTAATCCAAACTGGCTCGCGAGACCCTTCTCCACGTCAGTCCTCCAGGGCCTCGCTGAGACTCACTCACTAACTGAGACTGACTGTCCGGCCATCTCTCCGGCCTATTTATATCGCACACATTTCGATTGTTCGAGAACGATCTCGATCCTTCCAGGAAAGGGTCGGTGTTTCGACAGAACGACCAATTTCCATTGTGCATAACAGCAGACAATAGCAACAATAACACAGCAAGACAAAAGCGTTCGAGAAGGTTCGATTATTACTCATTGTTTAACAGCCTCGGCGTAACACTGCCCCCTCCTAAAACATGCTCGTCCCGAGCATTCTTAGCCCCATATCGCGGCAGCCGATCAACACGAACAATTTTAGGCGCACCTCGCTCTGAAGATGTAGCAACTAGAGGAGCCACATTGCCGTCTCCAGTACTTCAGGACACCCAGAGTCCCTTTCTCATCAGCGATCCCAATTCCAGCCTCCAAAACACGGCTCTCATGATTTCTATCTGTTCTTTCACTTCCTGGAATTTCTTTCCAGATGAACCGAACGATTCCCTCATCAGTCGAGCACGCTCTTATGGCCAACTTCGCTGATTTTCCTGTTGACGACGCTGCTCTTCTTTATCCTGACGTCGCTGTTCCTCTTGCAACCGAGTCTGCTCTACCTGTTCACGTCGCTGTTCCTTCTGCAACCGACCCTGCTCTTCCTGCTGACGACGCTTCTCTTCTTTATGCTGACGGCGTTCTTCCTCCTGCAACCAAGCCTGCTCTTCTTGCTGACGACGCTGCTCTTCCTTATCCTGACGTCACTGTTCTGCCTGCAACCGAGCCTGCTCTTCTTGCTGACGACGCTGCTCTTCCTTATCCTGACGTCGCTGTTCTTCCTGCAACCGAGCCTGCTCTTCTTCCTGACGTCGCTGTTCTTCCTGCCAACGTCGCTGCTCTTCTTGTTGACGACAAAGCATGGCCATAATAGCAGCAAGATCGCCTGTCACAGGAGCTTGCCCCACGGATGATGATGATGCTCCAAATGATTCGGTGGCGGCTGATTCCATCTCCATCGGCTGACGACTCTGCCGAACTTCTTGAACCGGAGACTCCCCAAACCGCCTTTCATCCATTTCCTGTTGTCGTTGACCTCTCGTCTTGACACCGTCCACGTTATCCTTTGGCAGAACTTTTATCCCACTTCTGACACCAAATTGTTACGAGCTGAGGGTTCGGGATAAAATAATGGGAATCGATCTAACCAAAATAACACTTTTATTCAACACTAGAACGATGAATACACGAACTTGGTCACACGTATCACATCACACTAATTCACATCACTGTTGCACCATTTAAAGTCACCGAAATGATCGCACGTATAGCTTAATCCAAACTGGCTCGCGAGACCCTTCTCCACGTCAGTCCTCCAGGGCCTCGCTGAGACTCACTCACTAACTGAGACTGACTGTCCGGCCATCTCTCCGGCCTATTTATATCGCACACATTTCGATTGTTCGAGAACGATCTCGATCCTTCCAGGAAAGGGTCGGTGTTTCGACAGAACGACCAATTTCCATTGTGCATAACAGCAGACAATAGCAACAATAACACAGCAAGACAAAAGCGTTCGAGAAGGTTCGATTATTACTCATTGTTTAACAGCCTCGGCGTAACAGTATCAAAAATCCAAAAAACTATGATGAAATAGTGATAAATAGTGACGCTGTAGTTTAGGAGAATCTTCATTATAAATTCAAGGTGTTTTAGGGGACTAGGTACATAATCATAACGAAATGTCATTAAAAATATCCAATTCTCTAGTTTCACACGTCAACGATTTCTTTGCGCAAGTCTAGAAAGAACAAAGATTTAGGCTAAGTTCATATGAACGCGCGGTACAAGATCAAACTAAATAGTGTAAACTCACAGATTACACAAAATTACCTTTTGTGTAATCTGTGTGTAAACTAAACTAAATACCGCGCGCTACGGTAGACGATAAACACTATTTAGTTTGATCTTGTACCGCGCGTTCATATGAACTTAGCCTTATGAGCTTATGACTCAATCTCGTTTTTTTATTAACAGACTTCAAAAAAGGAGGAGGTTTTCAATTCGACTGTTTTTTTGTATGTATGTTCGCCGATTACACGAAGACGCCTGAACCGATTCGAGAAATTCTTTTTTTGTTTACTCTTGGTTTGGTGGTCAGTTTTCTAACCACTTATACTCGGTTGCTTAAAATATATTTCCACTCCATCTATCGACGATGCGCTGGACTATTATGCTTTTTAAAGTCATTATTAACTTTGTGTTGCGCAACTTTAGCGGTGAGGCGCGACTGTTACGCTTATTCAACAATTTGAAAAAGTAGTGCAGTGTTATTTTTCAACAAAGCATTTTAAAATTCGATAATAAATTTTAAGTAATCAAGAATAGTGGTTAGAAAACTGACCACCAAACCGGAAAGAGTTAAAAGGGTATATACTTCCCAGGTGGTCCCATTGGCACCAAGTCAGAATCTGATGATGATGGTATCCCAAAAAAATATAGACGGCAACCCTCAAATTTTATATTACCTCCGAACTCCGTCATTTATCAGCCGATTTGGAAAATTATTTTTTTATTTGAAAGGACATACATACTTTCATATTGGTCTCATAGAAATTTCATCAAAATCAGTTCAGTAGTTTGGTTAAGTCGGTTATATTTTTGTTAAAAAGTTACTTGTTCTAAAGATGACTCGAGTCATAAATGAGAGTTCTAAATTCCTAATTGGCTTGCCTGCTAATGTTGGTTACAGGGCGAATTTGTAAACATTTCCTCATAAGTTGCGGCGTCTTTAGACATGTGTGCGGTTCGATAATTTATATACTGTTTACAAATTCACCTTAAATGGTTTATGAAATGGCACATGATGTTTAGATATTTATTGAAGTTTTTAAAAAATTAACCCAAAGAATAGTTATTGAATGCTTTATTTATTTACGCTATACATAAACAACACATCAGCTATCAATGAATACCTGAATCAAGTTGTCTTATAAAAACTAATGACAGAAGACTTTGGCTTCTAATACAAATGTATATTTACATGCCTGTCTCTATACATTACATCTTAATGCTTTGCAAACTAAAAGCTTAGTCTCACAACTTCATTCTTTCCATTACTCTTTTACAATATTAGCAATAGCGTAAAGTCTAACAAATTGATAGATCTTAATTAATTACAATCATGAATACTTAAAATTAGGAAACTATAACTTGGCACAAAAATCAACAAACATACTTTAAATCTACTTTAGAAAAATATCAAATCAATTTAGAAAACACCAATTTTACCTCTATTACAATGAAAATATACACATGTAAATACATTCATATTTATATACTTATTTTAAACTTTTTATCGTCAGTGAACTTAGTACATATAGACCATAACCAGAAAACATGCAATCCAATATCTTAAATTATTAATTTATTTTATGAACCCATTAATGAAGTTCATGAAACATATTTACTTGGTGAACCACAATAAATCATCATTTTTAATCTTCATACTATTAAAACATAAAATATAATTCAGCCGACATTCAAGATGTCCTCATTAGCTGGACAAAATAAGGACGATTGTAGAAATTAATTCAGTAAACTTTGAAACGTATCTCACTCTCAGAGATTCACCAATTTTTAAGCCAGTCTAAATACGACCCCTTTTTTCATACAATCGCTAAGCGTTTACTAAGGCGCTACATACAAAGAAAAACATGAAGTCGACCCACACCTATTATGACTAAGATTATGTATGTTTTAATCAGTACATGACAATTATTAAAAACTATTTGATTTACAATATGTAATAAAGTAATCAAAATATTAAAAGGAATGTCACAAAAAGCCTGAATATTGAATGTTACTGTCAAAGCTCTGAACCGGTTAAAACTACTTTTCACTGAATACCGAAAGGGGATTATTGGAGAAACAGTCTAGAAAACCCCTTAAAAAATTTATTAATTAAAAAAAAGAAACCTGTCGAACTACCAGGCACTCTGGATAGTAATAGATCATTAAAATAAGTTTTGACTGACCAATGTCTTTAATCATAATTGCTTTTGACGGTTTATTGTAGTCAAAAGTAGATTTGACAAGTTAAGAGCTTAAGAGTGACTAATATAACAAAACACTTAAGGTATCTCTACAAGTATGTTCATGCTCGATGAACAAGTATAATCAAACATTATTAACAGTTATAATCAAACATAAAGTCTTAAGTTGTATCGGTCTAAAGGTAGATCTTGCTCGATTGGTAATGTCGAGCATGTACACACATGAGGACTTACCATTAATATGAGTGTCATGAATATTCTTAGTACGATCATCAACTTAACTTCATTACAATAACTTGCACACCAATTGTAGCAGATATCAATAAAAATGCAAAAAAACGGGTGTCTTAAAAATGTCTCCGTGGTTCAAAAACTTTGGTATTTAGAAACATCAACAGAAACAATAAAATAAGATTATGTAAAATCTAAACCTCAAACATTGTTAACTAATATTGTTTAATTGATTAGGGATTATGATGCAATCATAAATCATAATTGTATCTAAAACTGGTGTATCTACTTATATTTTCAATATAGAAAGACATTAGAGATTATGATGCAATCATAATTTTATCTGAAAACTGGTGTATCTACTTATATTTTTAATATAGAAAGACATTAGAGATTATGATGCAATCATAAATAATCATTATTGTATGTGAAAACAGTTTTCAGATACATTAATAGATACTATCTACTTATATCTTCAATATAGACATGAATTTACTAACATTGAACACAGAAACGTATTGGTAAAGTTATTGATCCATAATTGGAGCATTCTGCCTTCGATAAGGCAAATTATACTTATTTATACTTATCATCCAAAATTCAAATATAACTTAGAACATATATGTAAATCTCAATGTGTAAATTCCTAGAATTTAACTTTTGCATTTAATTTTCTAATTTTTTGCATATTACTTTTGATAAAATCGATGAATTTATGAATCAGCCAATTTCAATGTAAATTTTAAATTAAAGATGGGTGGTTACCAAATATTTTGGCTATATAAACTGGTTTTACACAATTAGAAGGTGAATGTAGAACGTCGTAATGAGATCTTGCTCCACCCAGACTAAATTTTTTTTAAATTCATTTGCTTTTGACCACAATCTCACCTGATGGTAAGCAATGATGCAACTTATTACGCAACATAAACATTATGCAATTGATTAAACAAACACAACTTGTGGTAAGTTATTAAAATACCAGTTTAACTACATATACCATTCGTTAAATTTCATTTTCATTCCATTCTATCTCTCTTTTCGTTTTACAAAGACAGACAGCAATGTTAGTTGCACTAATGGCGGGTTCCTATATCCGTCGGTAACCGACTACGACTCGATCTCGTTCAAAAAGTGTCAAAATAGTGTCAAACTTTTGACACGTGCTCAAGGAGAAATGAGTCGTAGCTGGATACCGACGGATATAGGAACCCGCCATAAAGGTAAAATTACTTTGCTCGAGTTATACAACAAACTTTGCAATATTTTGCAACCATTTTAGCTTTGCAAATACCTACATATTATTTACAAACTTTCAAATAGTATACTTTAGTCCTATTTTAAATACTAATGACCTATCTTCACACAAGTACGCCTGTTACTTATAGTGGTCAAATAACAACAGTTTAGGGCACCAAAGTCCCATTTATGCTTTGACATACACATGTAGGTCAAAGCATGTAGGGTAAGTAGCTACAGCTACCAGCTGATCTGTAACAGCTACACCACTTGTGCTCAAATTACAAGACACTATATAATTGCAGTAACATTTAGACCTTGGGGGGGCGTCCGTTAATTACGTGAGGTATTCAGGGGGTCCCGATAAAAACTTCTTTTTTTTTAATCTTGTCACTGTTATTCTAGATTACGAGAGAAGCAATCTTGAATACTAGAGTCTTAAATAAAAATGAAATGTTTTTTTTTAAATAAATTCAACGCATTTACTCTATGCACACAAATTTTGAAACCTCTCACGTGAGATATGTGGAGGTGGTCGAACCAAATCTCGCGACATCTCACCAGTGGGTGGGAAGGGGGGTCAAAAATTCGTCAAAAACGCTTCACGTAAATTATGCACGCCCTCTTACATAGCATGTGAGTTGGTGAGTCATTGGCTTGTTTGCAAGACATAGGTTTGCAGTCGATAGTGAGTCACTCGGGAAGTCAATAATTTCAAGATTGTTTATACTGTAGTATAAATTATTGTGATTATGTGCACAATCATGCGTTTATAAAGAGTTATATTATGACAGAGACTTAAAAAAATAATTACTAGAGGTATTTGATGTTTCTGAATTTGAACTCTTGTAAGATTTAAAATAACTTGTTGCTTGTTGGGTTGTTCAAAATTAAGGTTAAATAAAAACAATAGATTTTTCAAATTTATGGATCAGTTATGTGGCTTGATTTCAAGTCTTGAGTCCAAGGTTTAGAAGTAATTTCTCTGCTCTCACTGAATTATATATTGATGAGTTTACTAATTATTTCGGCTCCATTGTTTATATCTAAACTATTAATGCAAACTGAATGCGCGTGCGTGATGTGTGCGTGCACGCAGCGGTTGTCATTCATTTTGTACCGGCTTTTAATGATCAGCATGTTTGTCCAAGTTACACTATTCTCTTCAAGATCAATATTATTGTCCACTGATCATTATAATTGTCATCATCAGCCTACTGGCTAGATTCTACGACAATCGCCACCACAACACTTATAGTATATTTGCTTTTGACACTTCCTTTGAGAGGTTTAATAGTCCACACACTGCACTATCACATGACAATAAAACAGCCTCTTAGGCACGAATTAATAAAACAAGATGGACGTCGCGCTTCTGTACCAGTACAAGCCTCCAGAGACTGAAGCACCCATTGAATAATGCATGTAATTCTATTGGCTACCGATCAGCACAGATGCTGCAAGATGCGTGTTAAGTATATTTACGCGCGAGCCGGCACACTTTGGGTGCTTCTCTTTTTGTTAGAAGCGCTCCGTCAATCTATATTTATTTGTCCGTGGCTCGACCAATTATTGTCGTTTTTTGGACTACCTAAAGGTACTCTTTTTCCGGTCCGTTTTCTCAACACTGGGGTCCCACTCCAAATCGTCAGGGTCATCGCCCTCGTACGCGGAGGGTGAGACGGGGGACAGCGTGCTGCTGTCATCCTCAACGACTTCCTCAACAGGTGGAGGGGGGTCCGGGCTACAGGGTCGGTAGCCGTCGGGCATGACCGATAGCATCTCAACATAGGCGTCTTCGGGGAGAGGGAAGCGACGCGGCGAGTACGGTGCTATTGTCTGTAAGATGATGCCAATTAATTCACACTATATCATAACCTTATGTCACACAAATAGGCGTCTAATGCCATGAACTGCGTGTTCGAACTCTAAGGCCCGGATCAGCCGAGGCGACGGCGATTTCGCTAACGCGCGCTACTTGCGGAAGTAGCGCGAACACTCACGCGTGCTCCACTAACCTCTACGGGTCCGTGCGGTGGAGGCGGCGGCGGCGCGTCGGGCAGCGGGTCGAGCGGCACGTCCTCGTGGTGTGAGCGCCGCGCATGCTGCTTGCGGATGTAGCACGAGCACTCGCGCGTCTCGCGATATTGTGCTGCCAATGGGGCTGTACTCCACTAACCTCTACGAGTCCGTGCGGAGGGGCGGTGCGTCGGGCAGCGGGTCGAGCGGCACGTCCTCGCGGTGTGAGCGCCGCGCACGCTGCTTGCAGATGTAGCAGGAGCACTCGCGCGTCTCGCGATATTGTGCAGCCCATGGGGCTGTACTCCACTAACCTCTACGGGTCCGTGCGGAGGGGGCGGCGCGTCGGGCGGCACGTCCTTGTGGCGCGAGCACCACGCGTGCTGCTTGCATGTAGCACGAGCACTCGCGCGTCTCTGTGAGTGGAGCACAGCCCCATTGGCTGCACAATCCAATGGGGCTGTGCTCCACTCACCTATACGGGTCCGTGCGGCGGGGGCGGGGGCGGTGGCGGTGGCGGCGGCGGCGCGTCCTCGTGGTGCGAACGCCGCGCGCGCTGCTTGCGGATGTAGCACGAGCGCTCGCGCATCTCCGCGATATTGTGCAGCCAATGGGGCTGTGCTCCACTTACCTCTATGGGTCCGTGCGGAGGGGGCGGTGGCGGCGGCGGCGGCGGCGGTGCGTCGGGCAGCGGGTCGAGCGGCGCGTCGTCGTGGTGCGAGCGCCGCGCGCGCTGCTTGCGGATGTAGCGCGAGCGCTCGCGCGTCTCCGCGAGATTATGACGGGAATGGATCGCCGCTTCGGACACATCCTCATCCTGGAATATATTCAGTTATATGTATTTATTATTTATTTTATTTTACTTTGTTATTTAGTATTTTTCAAACTTTCGCAATTACTGTTTTGCAATCAGTTTTTTTTAATTATACATTTCGACTCACAAGCTGACATGCCTCCTGATGTTAAATAGTCATTGTCGCTTATAAGCTGCCTTATTTACCCCTCTGTCGAAAGCGCTCATGTTGTAGCCCACAGAGCAAAACCTCGGGAGGAAAGTACTTAATTACTGATTTAAACATGTATTTATCGCGTATGTACCTCTTTTATTTGTTACCCGCGACGTTTCGATTATGTTGCAACAGCCATGGTCGCGGGCAGACTAAGAGTCTAACAAGACTAGACAAATAAAAAGGTACATACGCGATAAATACCCGTTTAAATCAGTAATTATGTACTACGTGTTTTGTTACGTACGTAATTAAATTAAAACACGGATAGGGTAATTGGCTAGTATTGTTGTTAAATAGTTTTTTATCAAATAAGGAAATACACAAAAATAAATGTAAGTACAATAGGCGGTCTTATCGCTAGAAGCGATCTCTTCCAAACAACCTTTGGATAGACAGGACAAAACAAAAACAAAAAGACGGCGGTGTATCTTTAAATAATATGTATATATGTGTATAAGCCTACATTAACAACCTATACTTAATAATAAACTAAATATATACAAATATTATAATATGAATTTAAATAAATAATAATAATATGTAAAGAGATTAACATAACGATAAACTAGCAGTGCGTAGACAAAGAAAGAAAATGGTTGTATTACCTGTCTGCGCAATCGGGTAAAAAGTAGCCTATGTCTCAATTCCGTTCATAATCTATCACTTTACAAAATTTCATAGAAATCGGTCCAGCCGTTTGGCCGTGAAAACGTAACAAACAGACAGAAAGTCAGAGAGACTATTAGTATGTATGGTGGTTACTGTACCAATTATCGTGAATTTGAAACTTACATCACTTTCCTCGAAGGACATACGATGGTTAGACTTATAAACGCCATTGTTCATCGGCATGTCTGGTATCTCCATTACACGCCATCTGTAATATTCATGATAGCACATCAATAATAATCCTAAAAAATGGGATGTGGCTGTGCCAGGGACACGGCCGTGTGTTGTACGTGAATACGTGTACGTAACAGGTAATATTTTCTATACAAATATAAAATACGCTATTTTATGTATGTTATAATAATGTTTAAACACTAAGAAGTCCTTCTGGTCAAACTAAATGGAAATCTCGAAACGCAGCAAAATGACCTCAAAATGGCGGCGCTTCCTCCCTCCACCGGGCGATGCGTCACAGCCCTCACTTAGCGTAACGAATTCTTTGATCCTTTAGCTATCCAAAAAATGTAATTATTTTGGATGGAGATGATAGATATGTAGCTGCAACACCACATCTCATTCATTCCACAATGGATGGGAACAAACGTGGTCTATTGATGCTTTTGTTACGCCACCGCCGAAACAAACGAGAAACAACAAAATTTTGGATATCTCCCTTGATTGTATTTTTTTTTAATTATTTGACCCACTAAACTGGGCGTTACAAAAAAATACAATTATACCAGAGACGGTGTTCGTTCTTCTAGAAGTAGTCACATCATGCAAAAATTTTAAATGTGAGGCACATTACTTAAGCAGACAAAAAAAAAGAAAACTGAAAATACATTTACCCGCTACTAAAACCAGCTATAATCAGCTAGGTTTTAAAAGTAGGAGTTTTTTGACTGTGTTGACCGATTAAGAAACAATTGCATTATGAAATAGCGCTTCTCCCCCCACTTCGCGTAATGTGGCATGTCACGACGCAGTGTAGACGCTGCGACGACGCAACGCAGCAATGAGGGCTCTCGCTTACTTGGGAGTGATGATCTCCTTGTACTGCAGGATCTGCGGGCGGTTGTTGGCGGCGATGCTCTGCGGTATGACAATGTTGTCGATGTCGTACGACTGCCGCCGCCACGAGCGCGACTCCGTGCTCGTCCTGCCGCGGCCCCTGCGAAATTACAAAAACCAAAACATTGGATCACAGCTGTGAAATAACAATTGTCATTGAGGGTAGGTAACGCAGGTAGTGTAGTTAAGTTAGGTAGTAAAACAACAAAAATATGTAAGTAGTCCTTAGGAAAATATTGAGGTTTTGTTAAAACATTTTTTACCATAACCGTATATTAACATTATTATGAATAATTAATAGGTATATTTTGAACTAGCTGTGCCCGCTACTTCGTCCGCGTGGAATTTTTAATTTTGGGTAGCATTTTTAATTATTTAGGCTAATTATTTTACAAATGAGTCACATACTTATAAATACTTTAATGAGATATTTGCAGTGTTTCACTGCAAATAGCTTATTAAATTATTATTATATTATATAAAACTGCATTTAAGTATATAAGGACATAAGGTATAAAGTAATAATATGAGTTTATTTATGTATATTTTTATAAACTACGTTTTTTGTTTTCCCATCTTTTGACAAAACATAAAAATTTTGCGGATTTGATACACATGAGCATGCCACATAGAGTTGCCCATGGGAAATATTTTTTTTTTTCTAAATGAACTCCTGTAACTTTAGGCGTCTGTCCTTGAGTTTTATTAATTGTTATTGCAAATGCTGCTTTTAGGGGAAACTGCACTCTTTTAAATTGAAATGGCAAATCAGTCGGAATGATTGGATATTATTGGAATTTATTGGATACGGGGTGTCAAAACATTTTCTCCTTTGCCATTCCAGTCATGATTGTAACTTTTATAATGTTGTGCCCCAGATGTGTCATTTGTAGCCGTGTACCATTACATAGCCTTGGCGCGTCAAGATTTCTCATTAATAGGACTAGAACACCAACTTTCAGCCTCAACTTATGGGCAGGCGCTCCTGATAGTTCTAAAGAGTTGAGAAACTCTATAGGGTATGATGTGGCTTGTTCAGTGTCCATAACATTATTTACTGAGAGGTGTTCGACAACATCCCCCTCCACATCTGACATGATTCGTTCGTTTATTTGAGCGCCAAAATTGCCCTTTCACACAGCCATTCTCGATTGCCCATATTTATTTCAAGATAAGAGGTCTTAGCCAAGTTACAGTCGATTAGCGATGACACTACTCGACAAGTCTGAAAATGTATGGGAGTTGACACATGCTATAGAAATACCACGTGATACAGCGACAACAAATGTATGTAGAAATCGAATAGATTCACAGCGAATGTAAATTGGCTACGGGCCCTTATTTGTGTACGCAAAAGTACTCGCAACAATCGTTTGCACGGCTCAAACTTTTACATTTGCTGTCGCTGTATCACGTGGTATTTCTATAACATGTGTCAAATCCCATACATTTTCGGACTTATCGACTAGCGTCATCGCTAATCGACTGTAACTTGGCTAAGCCCTCAGGATAGACATAATTTTTTAGGTCATCTGTGCAGTCGACAATTTGACAGAACTCACGTTTCAGTGTAATCATGTCGTTACTGTCAGTTGACGTACAATCTTCTCCGATTTGTAGAAGAGCAGCTGCATATTGCCCTGCTTGAGAATCATTATGAAGTTGTACTCGCATATTTGTAGTGAGACAAAACTTTTTTACGTGTACCCATAATACAGATGCTTTCAAACGGGCATTTATTTCATCTGCCGGCGTACCTCTAGTAATAACCGGAAGGGTCTGTCTAAAGTCACCAGCTAACAGTACCAACATCCCTCCTTTAATATCCTTCATTGTGCGATCTAGTGCTTCGATTGCTCTATTGTGGGACATCGTACATTCATCCCAAACCAACAGCTTACACTGCTGTAACATTCTTCCACGCTCACTGCTTTTGCTAATGTTACATACTGGCATTTCCTCATGAGCTAAGTTCAGTGGTAGTTAAATTTTTTTAATAATTATAATAAATTAAATTAAAAAAAAATCGTGTAAGCAAATCGAATTGTAATCAATTTGCAGTGATTATTAATGAATTTGCAGCGGAAAAAATCAGTATTCGCATGCGTGTGGCAGTCGTCTGCTCTCACGTGTCTGCCGTTCGAGTAAGCACACTTAGGCATATTTCCTCACCTACACTGCGCCGTACCACGCTCCCCCCCGCCCCCCTCCCGCGCGGTTGTTGGCAAGTTTCTTACTCGCATTAACTTCAGTTTCACATTTAGTGCAAACTTTAATGTCATATTTATTTATATCGAATCAACAGCCTAAAAAATAAGTTTCAAGTTTCTAGCTTTAAAAATGACGAGACTTCTATACAACTTTTCATCCCCCCCTTTCAACCCTTTTTTCGCATTAAAAAGTAGCCTATGTCCTTTCTTCGGCTCTAATCTGTGTACCAAATTTCATTTTAATCGGTACAGTAGTTTTGGCGTGAAAGCGCGACAGACAGACAGACAGACAAGAGTTACTTTCGCATTTATAATATTAATGAGGATATGGACGCTCTTGGCCAAAGCCAAAAGTCATTATGGGGTCGTTATCTATCAGGTGCCTAATAATATTGGGCAAAAAAGTTAAAAACAGATCTATTTTAGATACATTTCCCCGTATGACAATATCGCTTTAATACGCATTTTTAATTGATTCATATCTTTTAAACCCGATCATTTGTGATCAAGGTCAAAGGTTATATTGCTTTATTATAGACCTGGTAACAATACCTGAAAGTTTCAGCCTTACCGTGCAAGACCAAAAGAAGTTATGAGGAAAAGAAATTCCATTTTCATACATTTCAAATGTTCAAACTCATATTTAAACAGATTTTATTTAAAAAAAAAATCTCGTGACTATTAAATTAAATGTGATTATTAAATGTTTTCGACAAAACTGCATACTTGGAACTGTAATAAAATAAATTATCATTTTCAAAAATCCTGTGAAAGGGAAGCTTGAAATTCATCCCACAGTGGGGCGGACGGACAAAGTCGCACATAAGGGTTCCGTTTTTACCATTTTGGTCTGGAACCCTAAATATACCAATAGAAGAGCTGGGTTATGCGAGGCTAGGCAAATGAAACAATCCTATTTATGATCCATAGCTTACCAGCGTAACACATCTCTGGTGTTTTTTTCTAACATCAGTATCATGTTTTAAAGTAGTTGGGTACATATAATGGAACTGTAACTTTATATGTTTGGAGTAGTATTGCCTCTTTAAGGTAAGAGTGAATAGATTTCTTCTAGATCTTAGTGCTTCATCTTAAACCACATCATCACTTACCATCAGGTGAGATTGTGGTCAAACGAAGTTCTATTCAGTTAAAAAATATCTAAAAAAAAAAAAAGTTACTATAGTCACATATGATGTGTAACATCTGACCATCGCACGCGCTCATTGGTCAAAGCGCTTCCCCGGTTTCCTGTTACCAAAATCACTCCCACAAACCGAAAGGAAAAACGTTATACATTTGATTATTATTATTATTATCAGCCATTCGTGTCCCACTGCTGGGCAAAGGCTTCCCCCCGTCTTTCCAGACTTCGCGGTCCTGAGCTGATTGTAGCCAATCCGTTCGGAATTTATCCAGCTCGTCCCGCCATCTACGTTTCGGTCTGCCGCGTCGCCTTCTCGCTCGGCCAGGACACCACTGGGTGGCTATCCTTGCCCACAGCTCACTGCCAACGTTATACATAAAAAAAAACACAGATCGTTTTACCTGTCATGTCCTGCGGTATCTTCCTCGCGTTCTCTTTCTCGTAACTTCCTAGATAGCGGAGGTCTGCCTCTTTTCAATTCTGTAACATAAAACAAGTGGATTAGTATTTGAACACTTTTGAGATCACTATTTGATTTTGAGAGCATGTGGTGCTGGAGATGGTAGCTGCGAATTCCTGACGGCCGGAAGAACTAACCTTTCAGTACTCAAGGAACTCAAGATAACTATCAGGCTATCAACCATCTGCTTCCAACGAGTTCTTGGGTATTTTGAGCACATAGCGAGAAAACACAGTGATGACTTGGAGAAACTCATCATAATTACTGATTAAAACCCGTGAACTGATTTATCGCGTATGTACCTTTTGTAGTGCGTAGATACGGTTAGTGTAGTGTGTCGTAATATGAACGAGGACATTTCTAATTGTGAAGTAAAAGTGAGGGTAGTTGCTGCAGCTGCCATCACTTCTCGACGGTACCTACTTAGAGGTACGTGCCCACGGCACGCGCTGGTTGAAGCCGCAAGCCCCACCCAATTTCTTTCTTGTGCGGATGCGGATGCCCAAATCGATGCGGAGGCTCTGAATTTGCGGATGCGAATATTCGCAACATTCCTGGTAAAAAGTAGCAGGAATACTTACTAAGGTGCTTTTTAGGCGGCTTCAGCGGCGGGTGGGGGTGGGGGTCACGCGGTGCGTGCGGGGCATGCGGCGCGTGCGGTGTGTGCGGGGCGTGGCGCGGCGCGGGCGGCTGCACGCGCGGCCGGAACCAGCCGCGCGAGCACAGCGCCGCCATGTGTGTCGCCGGAGCCACGTCTGAACGATACGACAATCAATATCAATATCACCACCACTAAATAAGTAAAAACATTTATTATAAAATAATAAAACAAGTGAAATCTGTCATCATCTTTTCATCTGTATAGTACTTACTCCTACTAGTTTTAAGTAATTTTTTGTACCTTTATCTTTTTTTGTGTATTTACTGTGATGTTACAAATACATTTTTATTCTATACAAGTACTACATAAGAAAAGTAGAGTCCTTTATAAAGGACTCACCTGGGAAGTATACCTATTTCTAACAAATATCTGTAGATCATGCAAACATTTGTTCCGCAGCGGGAATCGAAGCCACAGAGGTTGTCGCTTACCCCTGATGTCGCTGAGCACCGGGTGGTACCCGGGGTCCACCAGCGCTAGCCGCTGCTGCGCAGACATGGTGGAATGCGGCGGCGCGGGGGACGTGGGCTCCGGCCGGCCCGTGCACACCGCACAGCTCTCTATGGGGTACTGGCAGCTACATCTGGAACACAACTCACCACTATTACATACTATTGATTCGCCCCGAACTGAGATCTCGCGGTCTCCCAAAAAACAAAAAAAATATTATTTATAATCTTTGACTAATAAAATAGTGCCACGAAATGCACAACCAACTAACTTGACCTACAGATTCATTTAAATTACAAGTAACGAGGGTGCATGTTAATTCGTTACTCTTTTTAGGAGTAGAAATTGCAGTTATTCTGAATTTCAGACTTTTTCCTATATTTGTGTCACTAAAGTTACACGCATACCAAATTACAGCCCTGTGGAGTCCTATAAATTTCGTCAAAGTTCAGTTTTTACTATGTTATAAGTACTCAAAAAGTACAAGGATGAAACTAAAAATAAAAACGAGTTTGAAATGTACTAATGAAGACCTTTCATTAAACGTCCCACTTGACCTAATTATAGTCCTATAAATTTCGTCAAAGTTCAGTTTTTACTATGTTATAAGTACTCAAAAAGTACAGGATGAAACTAAAAATAAAAACGAGGTTGAAATGTACTAATGAAGACCTTTCATTAAACGTCCCACTTGACCTAATTATTCAGAATTTTTTTACCCCAATATCTCAACCCCACAACATTTTTGGCTCATTTAGTCATACCAGGATTGTGCCATCACATCAAATCATTATGTATCAAATTTCACGCTTATCGGATCAAGCTTCAAAAGTTATCCTCGGACAAACAAACATACATACAACGTCGATTTGCCAAAGTTGATTTGGAAATCTCGCTTCGCTCAATCAATTATTTGTAACAAAACTATTGATTAAATAAAAAATCTAAACACAGGTGCTAGGTGTCATAATAAATATTGATAAGTACCTACCTATATAAAGTTTCACGACCTCATTTACTGTATTTATTGAAAGCTTGTTGTTTATTGTAAATTTTGGATGTGACTTAGCTTATATCCTCAACTTTTACATATATTTATTACAAAGTAAATGATGTTGTTTTACTGGTAAAAATATAGGAACATAAGAAGCAACCTAAGGTATAGTGCACTCTTAACCCAAAAGCTACCTTATATCGGTGGGTTTGGACGCCTTGTTTCCCGACACATGCAGATTGTGCATTTGCAGCAGTTTCCTTTTTTTGAATGTCTCGCGCCGTAGCGGACGGATCCTGGCGCACGTTTCTAACTCGGGATCGTCGTCAGCTCCTGGTAATGAACCCTCGTAGGCGACTGGCGAGCCTTCAAACTCCACGGGACCTTTCGCTTCGCGGACCTGGAATGGACAATTTAGTCGTTCAATAAGTTTTTTATAATGCCCCTAATGTTGCATAAATACGGCCCACCTGTTGGTAAGCGGTTACAGTAGCCAATGTAACGTCGCCGATACTTTAAAATTTTTAAAACGCCCTTTTTCACAGGCCATACTATTATCCCTGGGGAAAACCTCAAGTTTGTAAGTTTATTTATATTGGTTGCAAATATTAGTGTCAGTTAGTTCATAGGCCGCCCTAACAACTCTTACAAGGCTGAACGACAATTATTGATCGAGCGAAGCAAGATCTCCCAATCAACTTAGGCAAATCGGCGCTGTATGTATGTTTGTTTGTCCGAGGATAACTTTCGAAGCGTTTATCCGACCATCGTGAAATTTGGTATATAGATTAGTAGTGATGGTACAATTTTGGTGTGACTAAATGAGCTAAAAATGTTGGGGGGATTGTTGAGATATTGGGGTACAAGAGGGGAAAACAAAACCAAAATGGGACTATCTGGTCAAGTGGCACGTCTAATAAAAGGTAACTGTAAGTACATTTCGACCCCGTTTTTATTTTTAGTTTAAACCTTGTAGTTCTTAAGTTATCAGCCATAATAAAAACTGAACTTTGACAAAATTCACAGGATACACCAGTGACCCCACAGTACTAAAATTTGGTATGTGTGTAGCTTTAGTGACACAAATATTGGGAAAAGTCTGAAATCCAGAATAACTGCAATTTTTACCCCAAAAAGTACAACCAATTAACATGAACTCCCGTTACCTGTAATTTGAATGAAACTGTAGGTCAAGTTAATTGGTTATGCATTTCGTGTCACTATTTTAATAGTCAAAGATTACAAATAATATTGTTTTTTGTTTTTATGGTAGACTCGCGAGATCTCAGTTCGGGGCGAACCACTAGTTATTATAGCCGAGACTCAGACCTTGTTCTTAGAAATATGGAAACGCTCGTACAGTATTTACACTGATGATCATAGACCTTCCCCAAAGAATTCCACAAAGCGATATACCTGAAAGTTGATACCAGTTTACTGAAAAATCTGTTGTTTTATGTGAAGAAATCCGAACCCGAGTTGGTCGCTGCAGACTTAACAAAATGTGATGCGGCGCTTCATGGGCGCTTCAGTACATGCTACTTTTCATTGATAAACCACGCATGCGAAGCCGCGTGCGGAAGTTAACAAGTCATAAACCCATAACATTAAACTATAAAGAGTACCAACCAGACTACCTAGGTACAAACTAAAAGACAGGACAAATAAATCTCTAACTGTGCGCGGCAAGGTGAGAGGACATGACGTAGGTACTTCAGCCCTCGATCAATACAGGGTGTTCGCTTGGAGGCAAATAATTGCGTTAAGCCGCGGATGCAGATTGCAGACGGTCTATCATACGATTTATAGAAGGGCGTTACTCATATTCGACAAGGGCCAGCAAGCGAATTTGAACTCTATCGTCGTAGGTCCAGCTAATAAATTAACGTTGCCTACATCTTGATTCTGCTAGGCGAATTTCAATCCTGACGTGAGCAGTAAATCATTTTGTAGCTACTTCACCTGAGAGGGTTACTGTAATACTTTACCTACTTAATAGCCGTTGCTTTCATAATCCTATTGGGGTGAACTGTGAAATTGTAAAGAACGGGCCAGTGAACGTTATTGATTCGCGGCCTTGAGCTCGCTGTTTGTTGTGCGTACACAACGCGTTTAGACTTGTATCAGACTTCTTAGAAAGAGCCATATAAATAAACTGATTTGATTATGTTGGTTAAGTACGTTTTGACAATTTACCTACTTAATGATAAACTTCGGTGATAAGCTGTAGTCTGGTTTAATGCTAGATATTGTAGGCTCGTTATGTCATGGTTTTGGCTAATATATAGGTAAGTAAGTACATTATTAGCATTATTACACATTTTAAAAAAGGCTACCTAGGTACCTTACCCTCTACCGACTTAGGTAGCAATATCGCAGCATTCCATGCACGTATGAGTAAGAATGAATAACAATTCTTAATGCATCACATTATTACTTGCACAGTGGAAGGTTTTGAGTTCAAATCGTTGGTACCTATTTAAGATGAGAGGTTCTAGATAACAGAACCGCTGTAGCTACAATTTAACGTTATTTGGAGACTAGCCGTTCCTTTTGAATCAGAGCGTTTGGAGATTTTTAAAAGGAATGCCAAATAATTTCTCGTACACACAAACAAGGGGTAAGCTACTTCAGTAGAGTATTAAACCAGTTCGATATACGAAGCGTAGAAGGGTGGGGGGGGGGGGGGGGGGTCTGGGAATGATACACAGAAAAATATCAAGCATTGACGATAATTCTTGTATGAAAAGAATTTTGTTGATCTCTCTTGACAAAAAGTAGCCTAAACACGGTCCCAGTTTTTTTTTACCACCAGGAGATGCTTCTAGCATATGGCCCACCTGATTTTAAGTGGTAGCCATCGCCTATAACAATGTATTGTCTCGTAAGGTCACGCACCTTTGAAACTTGCCTTACGATGCACTGCCCTGAGTCCATCAACTTGAGGCGGACTAACTTGACCAAGTTTTTAGGAGTAGTTTTCGATTTGATGTGCCGTACCAGAGATGAGCCTCATATTTGCAAAATGGCTGAAGTCAATTGTCAAGACCGGGTTGGACGATTTGTGTAGCCTATAATAAGTTGGAATTATTACCTATCAGTGAGTCATATTGATACGAAATTCCCAAGTAGCACAAAACACGCTCAGTGTTCAACGCGTATTTAACACGAAAGAATTCAGTAACGATATACGTAAAATAAGCGATGCTAAACACGATATGTCAAGAGTTTTGTGACAGCTAACTCTAGGGGTGTTTCTAGGGCTCACCGCAGATGGGTCGATAATGTATAATAAGAATACTAACGATGAATAACTCGTTCAACCCTAACTGAGGCACAGAATAGTAATAGTGGCTAAGGTACCGCGAACTCAATCATCTTGAGGAAACGCCACATCAGTGTTATTTGTTGTAGGTCAGGGATGGGCAACCAGTAAGCCAGTAGAAGGATTATTAGTGTTAAAATAAAAAGCGGAAATTCAATCGGGTTTTTGCATTAAAGTAGAATGACATTTGAACTGTCGTATAGTTTCATCTTCTACAGAATACATTTTGGGGAATGTGCCCAGGAACTTCATGATCTAATCCCACCATCTCCTTTCTATCAAAGGACAAGCAGACGAACGGCTCAGTACCATTCATACCTCGTTAATATACCACCCATTCGCACTCACCGTTTTGGTTCTACGTTTTTAATGCGTACCAGCTAAGGTATGGAACACTTTACCTTCGACTGTTAATCCAGGCCTCTTCGAACTGGTAAGAGCGAATAGGTGTCTTCTTGATCTTCGTGCTTTAAGACCACATCATCGCTTACTATCTAGTGAGATTGTGGTCTAAAATAAAGGTCATATCGTAATAAAAAAATTACATGAAATGACCATAGACGATTCAATTTGGGGCAGAAGTTAAAATAGACACGACTATTACGAAAAAGGCCACTTCAAAGCTTTGTATTTCGTAAACAGGCTCTTGTATTAAAAAAAGTATCGAGGAAACCTTATAGTATTTTTGGAAGACTTATAGTGTGACGTACCCTAACGTGTGATTAGATACACACAATGAATGGAGGGGAAGCGTGAGTAAAAAAATTATCACCCCCCCCCCCCCCCCCCCACCTATATAGGAGAGGTACCCTAAAAAACTAATTTTAGTTTTTATTCCTTAACTTACTAAACGTCACTAAGACGTGCCAAATTTTAGCTTAGTAGCACTAAAAATCTGCTGTAACTAGTCGGACAGACAGACAGCCCAGGTGAAACTTTAAGTGTAGGCGCACACTAGGCGACACGCGACAGCGACTAGACGCGACGATAGGCTACGGCCGACGATTTTCATATATTTTGTTCAAAGTTCCGCACACTTGGCGTCAGAGTCGCGGAGTCGCAACGACAAGCTAGGGGTCTCGCACGCTCGCTACTCTAGTCCCACTGTGCACGCGCACACACGACGACAGTCGCGCGACAGCGTCAGGTGCATTTTGAGCTCATCAAAAAGCAGAGAAAACTGCCCATGTTTTTGGCGAGAGGTTAGTATTGGAGGGACCCAATAACGGCGATGTATTCGTCGTACTCTGCGCCTTCGCATTCGCAAGATAAGCACCAAGGATGCACTAATGACTGGCTTCGATGCTACCTATATGACAGACAACAATGTGTTGAAATCTCAAAAATAGAATCAAATGAAAAAGCAATATGCAGATCAAAATTCAAAATAAATCGTTCTGGCGTCCCGCAAGGTAGCGTTTTAGGTCCATTTTTATTTCTAGTTTACATTAATGACCTTCCCAACGTTACTAGTCATAAAACAATCTTGTTTGCGGATGACACGACACTAATTATAAAATGTAAAGACAAAGATACATACGAATCCGATATCAATGTCACATTTAATAAGGTAATAACGTGGTTGAAAGACAATAATCTTAATGTAAATCTTAAAAAAACTAACATTATTCAATTTCACAATTACAAACGTAAAAAACATGACATGAATATAAAATTTAATAACATTGACATAGAACAAGTAGAATCTACCAAATTTCTAGGTATCATAGTTGACCAGCATTGTGACTGGAAGGAGCACATATCCTACGTTTGCGATAAATTAGACAAATTTGTTTATGCCATTAGGCGTTTACGTGAAACTGTTTCTAGGGAAGCAGCTATTACCGCATATCACGGATATGTTTCTTCTGTGTTATCGTATGGTTTATTACTGTGGGGTAACTCTGTAGAGGTGAGTAGAGCTTTCAGAGTCCAGAAAAAATGCGTGAGAGCTGTCTTTGGTGCATGGTTCATGGATAGTTGTAAACCACTTTTTAAACAGCTCAATAATTTGCCCTTGGCTTGCATGTACATCAGGGAATTGTGCATTCTTGTTAAAAGATACCCTGGATATTTCAAGAAACAATCAGAAGTAGTTAAAAAAAAAAGCTGCCTCCAGAAATCCACATAAATTATACTTACCTAAAGTCACACTGGACATTTATAAAAGAAATGTTCATGTGAGTGCCATAAAGATATATAATAAATTGCCAAATGCATTTAAGGTATTACCATTCAATATCTTCAAAACAAAGTTGACAAAATGGTTGTCACACTGTTGTTTTTATGACATTAATGAATATTTAACCCATTCCGTTAACTTTTAATTGACTATAACTATGACATTTGTTTTTTTTATATTGGATTGTTTGATATTACTAATTTTATTGACATTCGCTTAGTTTAAATTTGATTTATATATTTATATTTGCACACCATCTGTATGGTAGAATATATAAGGATCAACAAATTGTAACATCGAAACATTTACCTATATTCGAGCAAATAAACGTTCTGATATCTGATTTCTGAAGGCAAATGCAACTAGAGGCTCCATATTCACTCACAAGATGAACAACACGGCCGTCTCTCTCGAATACTCTACTACTAATGATCGCTTCCCGCACGTCTGTCGTAACGACTGGTCGCCGACGCAAGCGACAGCTACGCGTCTAGTCGCGGCGACAAGACGCCAGATGCAAACGACAACGCCGCGTCTACAAGTCGCCCAGTTTGCGGATGGCCCTAAAGTTTTAAGCTTACAAGAATAGGGTGTCTCAAGAGAAGAACACTCACCGTTTTATGCAGCTCTTTATGCTGCCGAATCTTGTAATCCAACTCTTGGACTTGCGCCTGAAGCCAGCACCAACGTGAGGCGATGGAGGCGCGCTCGCGTTGCCACGTCCATAATGCGCGTTTCTCACTGTAGAACGCATAAAGGAAATCAATAAAATTGCCTGAAATGTACCAGTTAGTACTATGCTGGAGTCCAGAAGTTCCATAACTCCATATTTCCTACAATTAATATTATAAATTCGAAAGTAACTGTCTGTTTGTTACGTTTTCACGACTAAACGGCTGGACCGACGAGATTTGGTATTAGATATTATTATTACACTACCTTTGCTTCTGGATTCAGCTGAAAATCAGCGTTGAATGCATAACATTCAATATTATGCTGAGCTGAACGCCATTTTGGTTCGCAGATACATGAGTCGAACTGTTTTAATGAATGTATCTACTGTTCTTCAAAATTATAAATAAATATTGCAGGACATTTCACACAACACTATCTAGCCCCAAACTAAGCAGAGCTTGTACTATGGGAACCAGATAACTGATAGAATATTTATATACTTTTTTTTGTAAATACATACTTATAATATATAGAAAAACACCCAGACATGGAATAAAGATCTGTAGATCATGCAAGCATTTGTTCCGCGGTGGGAATTGAACCCGCTACCTCCTGCGTCTCAGCCGGCTATACGCCAACTGCGCCACGGAGGCAGTCAGTCATAATTGTTTCATGTGTATCTACCAGTATGTACCAAATAATTGATTATTCTATTGTAACTCGCGAGTCTCCCATAAAAATAAAAATATATTAAAGTAATCTTTGACCATCAAAATAGTGCCATGAAATAAACAAACCACCTTACTTGACTTACAGTTTCATTCAAATTACAGGTAACGGTAGTTCTTATTAAGTGGTTACATTTTTTGGGGTAATAAATGCAGTTATTCTGGATTTCAGACTTTTGCCTATATTTGTGTCCCTAAAGCTACACGAATACCAAATTTCAGCATTGTGGGGTCACTGGTGTACCCTGTGAATTTTGTCAAAGTTTTGTTTTTATTATGGCTAATAACTCAAAAACTACAAGGATTAAACTAAAAATAAAAACAGGGTTGAAATGTACTAATGAAGATCTTTCATTTGACATCCCACTTTATTTAATAGTCTCATTTTAATTTTTTTTACCCCTCTTGAACCCCAATATCTCAACAACCCCCGAACATTACTACCTACCTATGTATCTAATTTCACGATGATCGGATCAACGCTTCGAAAGTTATCCTCGGACAAACAAACATACATACATAGAACGCCGATTTGCCCAAGTTAATTTGGAGATCTCGCTTCGCTCGATCAATAAATTATCACTGTGCAGAAGGGTAATGTTTTTATTGACAAACCACGCGTGCGTGCGAGGCTACGGGCGGCAGCTAATATCAGATAATAATTGTTTATTCTTTATTGTACACAAGAAAATACATAAAAAAGTTCAGAAGTAGAGGACATGTATGTACAAAGGCGAGCTTAACCCTATGAAGAGTTTTCTAACATACGCAAGTACGCAACACGACTCAAACACCTGCTAGATAGATCGACGGAATTGCTGATATGACCTGGATACGATCAGCCAAAGACAGGAACACATGGCACAAAATGGATAAGGGTTAAACCCACAGTGGCGCCAGGTACCAGGTTTTAGATACAAGCTGACCATGTTGGCGAGAAAAAAGTACCTAATAATTGACAGTCAATTTCTTCCTTTTAGATTCTAAGGTAAAAAAGTTAGAGATACAAGTATAGGAGCTTTGATTGAAGACTATGTTTTCGTCATCACAAACCTACATTTCTAAATTATTCGTTGATAACTGGCACAAACGGTCGTCTAGGTATGATTCTACCTATACTAAAGATAGAAACTAAGAGTTGAGAAATAAAACTGACAGTAATAAAAAACTCGACGATTTTCGTTATCTAGGTACCGTCAGATTTGCTCCCTAAATACAACCATGATTATATTCCTCTACGCGATGTACATAACTGAGTTTCATAACAATATATATATTGGATCAATTTGATACTGGTCACATTTAAGCTTATGTTTGTTTGTCCAAATTTTACTCCAGAAGTAAAATTTAAAAACTCCAACGTCTATGGTTAAAAACTGTCATAGCTAAGATCCACCCCAGTTTAATTATCTTTTTATAAAAAAAAACCGCGTCCGAATCGGTCCATACGTTTGGCCACAATACCACACACAGACAGAACACAGACATAGGTGACCACTTATAACACCCTTTTTTGAGTAGTGGGTTGAAAACAAAGTAGGTAACTAATTTGAAACGGTTTTGTTATTGAGTTTAGATCTGTTTCTTAGATAGGTTTATTGCTACAAGTAATAAATTAGTGCCTTATGTGACAATGGAAGGTCATTAACATTTCAGTACAGGAGTTTTTACTAAGGCTTGGATACAGATAAGTTGCCCTAGGGTTTAACATCATTTATATAGGTAGATATTCTGGGTCATACCTAATTTTTTAATTAGTCTAGTAATAAGATTTTAAACAGTTTTGCATCGCATCGCAGTTTTCTTTTTTGGCCCATAAAGAAAGGTTAGATAAATCCATTTGATAAGTGTCTACAAACGTGTACAAGCACTACAGCGGCTGCATTCTTCATACAGCCAGAACTATCGCCATAGTGCCTGTAACTGTTATAATTAGATGAAAAGGTTTTAGTCCTAAGGACATTATTTAATAATCCTATAAACTAAAGATTACATAATAACAAGCATAAATTAAAAAAGCCTCTGATTATTAGAACCCAATAAACTTTCATTTTACAGGTGAGATCCCTTCACCAAAAAGAAAAAGTATGACAATATTTGAGATCACTCTCAACGATAAGGTCGCCCATTGTATTGCCTTTTTAGTTTAATTTAGTGTTATTTTCTATGTGGTAATTACAATAAAGAGTTATCTTAACTCTTATCTTATCTTAATTATCTTATTATTATTATTATTATTATCTTAATTAGATTGGCTCCCTAATCTTCATCACACGTAGCTAAAAACTACCCCAGTTAAACAAACATCTATTAAAAAAAACGGATTTGATTCAGTCCATCGGGCAGGACAGACAGACATAGGTGTCAGACTTAATTTTAAAGGCTGTTAGAAAAACTGTAAGTCTGTAACATATTGTGATATGGCTGATGCAATATTTGCAACAGTGTGAAAGTTCACTTATGCTCTTCTGTAATCATTGTAAACCATCTGATAACAGTGTTTACATTTTTATCATGATTAATATTTAAAAAGGTCATTGAACTTAGTGTTTTGTGGTCAATGAACTACTTTCAAATTGACAAAATGTAATTGACACAATGATTTTTTTATTGTAAAGAATACTGAAAATCTAACACTAATCAATTTAAAATTATATCATGGCTTTCAAAAATATTGTCGTTTTAAAATATATTTAGATCTAAATAGAGGTTAAACATATTATACTGTAAAAATTAACTTACATTGGCATAGGCTGTTGGTTTGGATTGTTGTAAGTCACGGCTTCATCATTGCTCTCAGCTCCTGATGATGAAGCTGTAGCATCTGAGTCCAGCTCATGCTTCACCACAGACAGGTGGGCTTTCAGAGCACCTGCAGTATCCTCCAGCCCAGTCAGGGTCCCAGAAGAGATCCCCACAGTTGCAGACTTTGATACATCACCTCTTGATGTCCCAGCATTGTAATATGTGGGTCCAACTACACTTCGTGATGCAGCACTGGCTTGCAAGGTAGCAGTGGTCTCTACTCTCTTTAATAGTGCTTTAAGCCCCATCGGCCGACCACCACCATCCTTACGTGCTCCACGTGTGCATTTATCAAATGTCTGTGCCACCTCTTCTGATACTCTCTTCCCTAATGCCCGCGCTTGCAATATTCGCAATCTTCTCAATAGAAAAGCACATCTCCTCTCAATACGAACCTGTGTAAGCATCACCTTTTGTTCAGGTGGGTCACCCTCTGAATCAACCGCCTCCGGCAGATCCAGAGGAAATATAGATTCAGCATCACCTGTAGATAGGGTATCATTGTTTGACTCCAGTGTTTTGATGACAGACAGCAAGTCATTGCTAGACAGGTCAACCAGAAGCTGGTCCCTGAGGGGCGAAGGATCTTTCATGATGTTAGGATGGTTCTGGAGGCCCATAAGATCATCCTCCGAGAGGTTATCAACAGGCGCGAGCACTGGTCTACGGTGGACCTGGTCGGTCGCGTCGAGGTTCAGATCGGGCGGCTGTCGGGGCGCGAGCGACAGCGCGGGGGCCATGACCGGAGCCACCAGCCCAAACTGCCCGCCGCCCCGCGCGCGTCTCACCCGACCCTACCGCTCCCGCACATCCCGAACCTTATGTAACACTCAATGACGTGAATTCACTGCATTAACACAACATTGCATCACTACACTTCACTGCACACGGAAGTTCAGTCTCCCGCCGGCTCCATCGCGATCTGGGAACGGCGGAAGACCGCGACTGATTCAGCGCGCTCCTGAAAAACAACGTTCACGAGGGTTACGAGCCGGTTTTTGTTTAGTTTGACGCGATACACATATTGGACACAATTTGGCTAATTGTAAACAAGCGAATTCAATAGTAGAAGCTACGAAATTCGAAATTTGACCCACGTGATAACAAAAAGAGTACGCTAGCGTTCGCAGTAGCTTGTTCTTCTATGCACGATATGAAACAGGAAATGATACACTTTTGAACAGTTTCTTTAGAAAAAATTGATGCTCCACATTAGACTTGTTATTGCACAACGATTTCTGACAATGCATTGAATAACAATACGAAACACTAAAAATATTTTTGAATAATAATGGCGGAATTAGGCCAAAAACAGTATTCTATGGGCACTAGCAAGCATCGCACGCATCTAGTGACGAAACATTTTTGCCGCACACGGCGCGGTGCGGCCCGACGCGGCGGTACCAGAGTTGCCAGTTGCGGGAAAGGAAGTACCATACTTTAACTTTAATAGAAAAAAAAATTGTAACCAGCTTTACAATTTGCAATATTCAGTCGTAATAAAACGAAAAATACTCTGAATTCAGACAAGTGTACTCAGTAAGTGTAAGAGACACACTAGTTTTACAACAGAGTCGACATGCCGAATTTAGTTTGTCAGAATTTTTGCACTAAGTATTGCAAAGTGTAGTAAAGCCCGCTCGAGGTGAATGCCTTTAATATGACCTTTATTTTTAAACGAGCGAGCGAAGCGTCAGTTTCGAGATTGAACAAAAAATGCCTTTGTCTGGCTGTCTGGTTCTCGCCTACAGGTCGCATTTTTCAACCGATTTTGATAAAATTGACACATAAGTTCCATAATTTAAATTTTTTAGTCGATCGCGATTTATGATTGGGGGAAAATAGGGGGGAACTGGGGGAAATTTTGCGTTATTTATCAACGGATTTTAATCAAATTTGTGAGGCACTATAAGGATTTAATTCTACATAAGATGTTGCGAAAAATTCCAAAAAGGGGGGTGGGGGAGGGAGGAAGTTTGCTGTAGCGTTATATATAATATTTATGATTTTTTTCGAAAAATTTATACCTACCTATACCAATCAGAATATATACATATATTTACAGTACACTACTAAATACTTTTTGGACTTGGGGCGCGACGTCTACTGTTCTCACAGAACCACTAGTTTTAGTATTTGTACGAGGAAACTTGTGTATATCTAGTAACCCTCCGACGTAAACGGCGCTCGCTAGCAATAGAGCTAAATGAACAACGACAGAGAGAGTGAGAGCGACTGTATCGGGGAAACTGGGAAACTGAATGAGACGGCCTATTATGTCCTTGACAAAATATGTGCGCGGTAAAGTCAAATTAGTTTCAGAAATTGAGATGCAATTTTAATTAAACAATAAATTTGTAAAAAAAAAATATTTTTAGACTAAATAACATAAATAGCACAAACAATAACAATATTGCTCATACGTCATTCGTAAGTACGTACTACACGTTATAATTTAGTTTTGTATTGGCAATTCATAGCAGAATTAAAGACCTGATGGTTTTTATTTGGGTTATGATTAAATTTATTTATAAAGTATACAGAGAAGTTTAGGACTATAGATAGAGACCATACCTAACAGAAATACCCAAATAAAAGGAGTGTAATTTCCTTTAACGAAATGTTACGTTCCTTTCAACTTCCGCAAAAAAAAATAGTTATAATTAATTACATACTAAGTATCGTAAACAGGAAGAAGTGCATAATTAATATATTATTTCTGTGTTATTTATGCTTGATAAATAATAAAGTGTTACGTAAGCGTGGTGATTAATTTTCCTGATGCGTAGCGTGAAACGTTGCTAAGTGCGTTCCATTCTACGCAAATAAAGGAAAAGTAACTCCTAAAAAACGAAACGTTCCGTTCTGAAAAAACTTCAGTCGACAATATTCTTCTTCTCTATGGTACTCATACTCAACTCGCTCAAAGACGCGTTGTAAAATTATTCTAAAAATACAAAGCATGAAAATTTAATGGGCCAAAAATAGTCTCAACTTACCAAAGCTAGTTTAGCCTTCTGTGCTAAACCTTCTTGACATCATAAACACTTACCTAGGTTTTACTTAGAAAACAGTACGTGATAAATCCCGTTTTTATATTATTGACTTAACTAGGTATTAGTATGCCGTGGTGTTTCGATTATTTATGATACAATAACATGATAGGGAACTAGATTGTTAGAATCAAAAACTAATTTATTTCTCTTGCTTCTTTCATTGCATTCGCCGGCGAATTAGAGCTTTTGTACCTAAGTATTTTTAACACCATTTAAATTCATCTTTATTTATATAAGTACCTAAGTATTTCCAAGACACCATTAGGGTACCTATACCTACCTATCTACATTAATGTAATGCTATCATAAAAATAATATTTCCTCTTGTTATTGAAGTTATCTACTATACCTACCCAAGCATTAAAATGCAATAAACCTTAGAAAAATTAACCAGGGTACTACATAGGTACATTATACTGGGATCCTAAATATTTTTCAAAAAATCATAACTCAACTTAGAAAACACCTTAATGAATGAGTAAATAACATTGGCTTGGCAACAATTTGAGCAAGAGGCAAAGCAATTACAATTATCTTTAATAATTAGGTATTATTAGTGAATTAACTTACCAAGGAATAATATTGTTTTGGGTTGTTATTTTCCATATTCTGACTGTAACCAGCAAGCAGCTTTCTTCCATGTTCCATCTTACCCCGCACTTCTGTACCCTAAAATACTTTAATAATTTAATTTCTCTTCATAAAGAAACTACAACAAATCCAAAGCTAAAGGTACAGCAAAGAGAAATACCATTACATACAGTAGTGACATTTAGGCTGACACAATTATGAAAAAAATATGTCACTACTAAATGTCAAAACAAAAAAGCATAGGTACTTTGTTTTGTCCAAATTATGGTCACTTCACTATCCTTTAAGACCTATGTAGTAAGAACAACTCAAGATAAATAATTCAGGTAATAAACCTGCTAGTGGATAATATGATAATGAACTTGTGCCTGTTTACCTACATTACAACTAATACCTCAGTTTTAAGATGGTAATGCTTAGATGGAGCAGTGTGGGATTGGATTTTCATACATAACCAGAAATAATGAATATGGATCTGTAATTTTCTGTGTGCTTGGTACACAACAACAAAATCACAAGAAGTACTTCATGGGGTCTGAAACACCCATTAAGTAGGATGACTGGTAACCAAAACAATTCAAATACTTATTTATAATACAGAATTGTATCCAAATCTTTTGTTTTATTCGTAAAAATACTTATATAAATAATAACGAATGCAAATCGCTATTGAAAATATTAAAAAAAATACATCTGCAATTATTGAACAACAATTTGGTGGTTATTTCCTATAGAAAATTGCTTGTAGTTAATTTAATAATAATGACGTAATTACTTTTATTAACTAATTTTATATGTATTGGGACATTTCAGTTAATAAATTAGGTATGTACTTAAGGTCGATTTGCATTTTAGGACAATGTGATACAGAAGGTAATTACCCACCTATAAATTATTATCCTTATCATTTAGAAAATAATGTAATATTATAATGTAACAAAGAAATATTATTAGGTAATATTAAGTAACTAATTTTAGAAATGTAATTAAATTTTTATCTTTCAAGGTACGTATGACGTACAGGGATAGGTAGATTTATATAAGTTTATATAAGTACAATATTAATTTTGCCACGCCCTAACAGGGTGCATGTCATTTAGATTACTTAATCTTAAGATGTAACTAACTTCGTGTCGCAATAATATGAAAATAAAATAAAATACCTCTCAATTATCTTACAATCAGGGTATGTGACACCCTAAACGTTCTTGTGAACAGAGCATTATATCTTTCTAACTAAGGAGGTAAGAAAGTAAATTGGTACCTTGACCTACTGACTGAAAAAACTTATTTGGAAGGTTTGGGGTTTTGAAGACCCCACAATTAGGGGGTCATTATTGTAGTTAATTTATTGAAATGTCTAAGTAGATAAGTTCACATTGGTGGTTTTAGCTTTGAATAGGCTTGTTTGATTATTAATTTTTAATTGGCAGGACAAAGTATTTGCAAATCTAGTTTTTCTTTCAGATTTCTAAAATAGGAGTAGATGACCTAGGTGCCTATTGGGGTTTCATTTATTATGGTTTTACAACTAGGTAGGTAGGTACCTACATGTAATCTTATGACTAACGAATTTATAAAGCTAAAAATATTTTAAATCAACAATTTAATTACAGTATTTGTTCTACTGTATTTTAATGCTAACTGCTGCTTCAAATTAGTAAATTTAGCAAATGTCCAACCAAGGTACATAGTGTGGTTGGATAAAACTTAGTAGAAAATCTATTTAGAATGTATTTAGGTACTGAACCAAATGTTCTTGGATGAATGAAAATTGTTGAGATATTTTAATAAAATCAGAAGGCAAGTTCTAGTCAAAAAGAGTTAACATTTGGTAAATTTAAAGAAAATGAACTAAGGAACTTACCTACTTTTGTATGGATTTGAATGGGTAGGTACAAATTTTATAGGAAAAGTTTATATTTTTTTTGTTCATTTCTCGATATCTTACCAAGCCGGCCAACCAAGAAGACTTCAAAATTGCTGCTGGTTTGTGCTGTGCTGAGTGCCCTCTTCCAAAAAACTTCAAAACTTGCTTGCTTTCCTTTCCTCTTTGAGTTGAATCACGTTCGAAAACCATTATGAGAGCAATTTTTAGACCATAATATTTAGTAACAGTCTTTGACTGTTTTTATCAAGCTAAAGGCTTATTGCTTAATAAAGGATGTAATGTTGATTTTAGCGGCCTGATTTAGCTTCGTTTCATAAATCATACAGGATAATACGACGTTGAAAATAAATTTATTAGTATATTAGCTTCTGAACGTTATTATCTAGAGCAACGCGTTCTAATGGCTCTCTTTATTTACCATTTTAAATATTTTTTGTCTCTTTTTCTTGATCGCAATTGCACAAACTGTTGTTTCATTTCAATGCTTGAAATTCACTTGTTCTGTGGAATACAATATGTCAAATTACAAAAAAATCTACGCAAAAGCCGTCAATGTCATTATTTTCGTTTTAACCTTTTGCAATCGGCGCGTAATGTGATGGTTTGTTTGCAAGTTTTGTAATTTTGTGAAAAAGAAACCCGTAAAATGTCCAAGAATTTTGATAAAAGTCTTCAGCTGCATTCTACACAACACACACCACTGAAAAATAAACGATCAAGGCAGTTGTTACAGCGAGAAGATACGCTAAACATATCGCCGATTCTAAATGAAACATCTATTTTCAAAAACTTAAATGATACCAGCTTGCGACAAGTTTTGGACGAGTCTTCGATATTATTCAACGCTGGAAATGCTGGTGATGGTTTGAGTGAAGCTTTTTTTGAAATAATTCAAGCTAGCCGGCCTAGTGATGTATTGGACACATTATCGAGGTTATCTCAAGTCTGTTGCGATTCTCTTGACCTAGTAGAACCGTGGAACAGATACAATGCGCAAAATTATTGGTTGGCGGAGGAGGCGAACACATGGAAACTTCTACATTGTTTGTACTCTGACTCAATTAATGAACACCCTGACTCTTTAGCTAACTTATTGACAGAGTCCACTCTATCTCAAAAAACATTAGTGGGTGCTTTGTTTAGAAGTGATTCGGAACTGAGACTACTTCAGTTGCTTGTAGATTGGCTGGAGGCAACAGCTGCCTATCAAGAAGAAACCACAAAAACCTCAGCTCCTATCATCGGGAACAATGTTCACTGGAGTAACACATTACATCAGTTGTTGATTGGAAATAGCTTATTCAACAAAGACAAGAATAAGGCTATGATCACTTGTATGGATCCTGATGCACCTCATAGACAGAAGAAAATAATACATTCCGATGATCAAAAAGATGACAATGACTTGTGCAAGAGAATATTTACTGAAGTGAGATGCGGTAAATTCAATGAAGCTGTTTCTTTGTGCATAAGTGCAGGACAGGCTTGGAGAGGAGCTGTGTTGCAGGGATGGATGCTGTTAGACTACTTACCCAGAGAAGATGAAAATGCTCCACTAGAAATTTCTGGAAATCCATCACGAGATCTATGGAAGTGGTGTGCTTTAGGCATTGCCAACAATATAACAGAGAACATACACTACAGAGCTACTATTGGTATTTTAAGTGGCCACTTATCAAGCACCCTCCCAGCCTGCCAAAGTAACTGGGAAGATCTACTCTGGGCTCATCTCAAAGTACAAATTGAGACTAGGGTTGACAGATTCTTGAGGGAACATCATGCTACTGCTGAAGCCAACACAACACCATCTGATGTCTTGGAACTATTACAATCAGAAATTCAAACAGAAGAATTATCATTACAGCAAATGTTCAGTGCTGTTAAAGCACTGATGGATGGCAAAAGGGAATCTCATTACCAAACCTGCCAACGCCACTTGATGCTCGGCCATATCAGAGCTATAATGCAAGATTCCCTAGAGTGGCTAGATAGTGGTGAAGATAGATTCATTAGATTCTTAGCTCATCTCATATTGGTGATGAGACTGATGGGCAAAGACCCTCAGCATGATATCGGAGATAAAATACTGGAAAAATATGTCTCTCAACTCATTGATAAACTGATAGATGGAACAGTGGAGTGTCCCGAGCTTATTGCTTACTACACATCTACTGTACCAGTGGACAGACAGATTTCTCTTTATGCTGATCTCATGGACCATATCCACAAAAGTGACTTCAGGCAAGGGGTGGTAAAAGCTGGACTGAATGCAGGAGTTGATGTGTCTGCCTCAGCTAGAGTTGCCATCAAGAAAGCCATAGCAGACATCCAACAAGGATATGGCAATATGGACTTCACCATCACTCAAACTACAGCAGTGGAGAAAGACAAAAACCTGATCAGTAAAGTTATTTCATCTCTAGAATGGCTTTCTCTGATTTCCAATCAACTGGAAGAAGCACTGTGGTTGAGCAATGCCATGATCCGGACATTCATCTTCATTGGAAACACTGATGGTGCCTTGGCATGCGTTGCTGATGTCAACAAGATGTTCCCAGACTTTGTATCTAAATTGGATTCAAACTCTTCAGAATTGAGGGAGCATTTGTGCTTGAAAGCATACTTGGAAGCTTTAGAAGGGTTTGCAACATGGTACAGACACTTTATAAGTGGCCAGCCTAAGGATGTGGAGCCATTGCAATCTGAAGCATCATTCTCTGATAAAGTGTATCATGAACAGAGAACTGCGCAAGTTGAACAACAGAAGGCAAGATGGAACAATGCCATTTTGCACCAATCACGTCACACAAAGAGCCTGCTTTACAATGTTTTAATATTCCCTGGAGGATGGCTGCAAGACGAAAGTGACAGCACAATGTCATCAAAGTTCACGCAAGAGGAAAAAGACGATAGACTAAAGCAGCTAGAAACTCTAAGGCGTCTATGCATTCCAGAAGTAGTGATTCTTATACTGAAAATACTGCAAAGCACTGATAATGTAGAAAACCACAAGGAAGCTGTGAAATTGAGCAATCTGATAGCAGGCGAGAACAGATGCCTGTACAAAGTGTTTACCAAGAACAAACTGATGGAGATTTTGGAGAATATCAAGGAATCAAGCCTTTTACTAATAGAGAAAGGTCGGGATATGTTTGGATATGAAATAAACGATGATTGATTTGCATTTCTATTTTAATAAACGTTTGTATTTACATTTTGGTTTATTTACATAGAAAATTCAGTGGGTAGCTTAAATTTATTGCACAGTGACAGGGTTAAGGTTGATCAAATCATTGCTGCTCTCAGCCAGCTCTGTGATGGAAACTCTTCCTCTCTGCCTGATGAATTTAGCAACATCTTCTAATTCCTTCTGCGAGATGTAGATAAACTTTCCTCTGTCATCGATAACACCCGTGAGCTCGCCTGATGCTTGTAGATCAGTGATTCTGTCGATAGCCGCCTGTGTCTTCAGTTTGAAGTGCGCCGCTAAATCTTCGAGTAGGACCACCTTTTGCGCCTAAAAGCATAAATAGGTACAATTTTTAATCTGATCAAAAGTTATCTTTCTGTATACTTTTAGTCCAGCTAGCCCCATCAGCTAAAAAAATAGAGACAAAATAGGGGGAATATGGGCGTTTGTAGTGAGAAATCCATCTAGCCAGTAGCTGCCCGGTTCATGTGAGACTTGTGCGGTCGATATCGAATAGACTATATAAATAATATTGTTTTTGTTTTAAAATAGACAAATAAGATTGCGTCCATTGCGTAAATATTGCAAACTTTTTTTAGGCTCTTTATGAAGGCCGAATAAATAAATAATAAGAATATCAGGTAGTGGCGACTTGATAGCCAGTCTGAGGGCTTAGCCAAGTTACAGTCGATTAGCGATGACGCTCCCGAAAATGTATGGGATTTGACACATGCTATAGAAATACCACGTGATTCAGCGACGACAAATGTATGTAGAAATCGAATAGATTCGTGGCGAATGTAATTTGGCTACGGGCCCTGTACTGTTACTGTACAGATTTAGTCACAGATAAGATAATGCTATAGGTAATACAGATGCCTTACCTCTCCGCATACAACGAAACTAGACTGTTGCTAGCGAGCTATTTACTAGGGCTTTATTGCATGGCTTGCAAAGGCCTAGAGCCTTTTTATGGCGCTCCTATTTTATTTTTTATAATTTGATCTATGAGCCCATTATTTGAGTTTCCAGCGCTTAATATATTATGTTAAATATATGTTAACCTACACATGTTAAGCAAATAAATATCTTTTATCTTCATTTTTTTTAATTGAGTAGAATAACTTTTGTACTCAATTTTGTTTATTTGTTAGTTTTTACAAAAAATGTCAATGACATATACTCACTACAGGTACCTGTAGTGAGATCGAGATTCTTGGTTGAGATTTCTTTAAACTATTTTTGACGTGAAAACTTCTTTAGCATCGTTGTGATTTGGAAGTAGATGAAACGAAAAAGCGATCGTGAAAAGAGACAGACACATAAATTCAAATTACCGTGGGAGAAAATGATCACTATGGTCATTACTAAAACCTACAATTATCATCTTCCTGAAATTTTTGAAGGTTTCACTTCTACCACGTGTGAATTGCACACTTGTTTTTTTTTTCTTAAGAGGTGAGACGATGAGACCCCATGGTCCAGTCCATGGAGAGACATTGGGGAAGTCACTCTAAGCGGATTATGTAGAAAGTTAGTAAAATGTCTTATTTCTAGTAGGAAAAATTAGGTCATTTTAGTTTTTAAATTAAATCTCCGTTAACACATGCACATGCGAGGCGCGCGCACGCAGATATACGACTTAAAAATTATTATAGGTACCTTGATGTATTCAATGAAGTCTCTCAACAAGCTCTCTTGGTCCTGATCGTCGTTCTCCTCGAAGCCCTCGCTCTCGACTGAGAATGCCGCTTTCATAGCTTCGTATTCTTCTTGTTCGCGCCTTTTCTTTTCCTCTTCCGCTTTCTTCAACGCTTCCTCGCGTTGGCGTTCCTCCTCCTAAACATTATTAAAATTAATTACTCAAAGAGTCCTGTGGGTTGGACCAATGTAGACGGGGTGACGTGGGCAATGATCCTAATTTAGCCAATGCATACTCCGCTACAGCGTTCTTCTTTCGTGTCAAGGGCTAATTAGATCTAAAAAATAAGAGGCACTGCGGGAGTGCCGATAGAAGGGAAAACTTGAACAATTACGAGAACTGTCGCGAGTTCAATGGTTTTTTCCTATCTCAAAAAATACCCAACGCGACTAAAGAAGTTTTCACTTCGGTGTCGGTAACGATAGCAGTGCGCGAGTTCAATGGTTTTTTCCCATCTCAAAAAATGCTCAACGCGCCTAAAGACGTTTTCGTTATGCCCAACGCGTCTAAGAAGTTTTCACTTCATAAAATTCAGTGCGGGAGTGCCGACAGAAGTGAAAACTTGAATAAAAGCAGACTACACTACAGATACTTATATACAGAGATGTCGGTAACGGTAACAGTGTCGCGAGTTCAATGGGTTTTTCCCATCTTAAGAAATGCCCAACGCGCCTAAAGAAGTTTTCACTTCAAAAATTATTGATATTTGAAACTTTCATCTTATTCATTTATTTTTTTCAAACAAAAATAATAATTTTTTTGAGAGCATGTCAACAATATACCACACAAACTAGGGTGCAAGCAAAAGTATTTTTTCATCCCCTTTTTTCCTCAATAGAAAGTACTTAATTTTTTTTTCCTTTTAACAAAACTTCAAAGCTTGGGACTACCCCTGAGTTATTATTGTAATTCATTCACCCAGTAAAAAGATATGATTTAACCCAAAAACCTATGAATTGAGAACATCCCCTAGAAAAAACCAACTTCAAAATAAGGATTTTTTATGTTTGTTACCTCAGAACTCCATCATTTATCAACCAATTTGAAAAATTCTTTACATTTTTAAAAAGTAGGAAATTTCTTTTTATTTAAAAAGACATACTTTCAGATTGATCCCATTGTAATTTCATCAAAATCGGTTCAGTAGTTTGGTTTTTAAAACAAAATAACTGGTTTCGATTTTCTGAAGTTAGTTATATTTTTTAACCAGCTTCAATAAAAGGGTGAGGTTCTCAATTCGGTTGTATATTTTAATATTTAGAAGAGAGTTGCGTACATACCTCCTCTTTCTCTTCCACCTTCTTCCTCTCTTGATCCTGTTCCTCTTCTTTCTTCTTCCGGATTTCACGCATCTGTTCTTCTGCCTCTCGTGCCTTCTTCTTTTCCATTTTAGCTTCTAGCTTAGCTCTTTTCTGTAAATAAATAATTATTGATGACATCAAGACACAGTTATAGGTAGTTTTGACCTAACGCTATATATGATTCCCAGTTGTCCCGATGTGATACAAATTGTACCCTAAATTCATCTCTAGCCATGATCTGGACAAGGTACTCTTTGGTTGTTTATCCACCAGATGTGCGAAATAGCTAAGCCGTAAAGGAGATTTTTTTTTCTAGACACTAGTGGATTTTAATTGTTTTGTTAGAATGATAGTGGGAATTATGTTGTTGTATGTATAAGTTTGTGTTAAAGTGTTTAAATCCGTTATTTTGGTTAAATTCGTTTCATTATTTTATCCCGAACAACCAGCTTGTGACAATACCTTAGCACCCATTTTGTCATCAAAGTCCACTTTCTGAGTAGGATCTTGTACATTTTCCTCATCACCTTCTTCAATATCTTCTGGTTCTGCTTCATCATCTTGGTGCCTGGCAGCTAAAAAACAATAAAAACTTAAAGTAGATATATTCATGGAGGTTTTCAAAATCCTCAAAGTTTTCACAACAGCCTAACACAGAAAGTATTTTACTACTTTTATTTTGTTTCTGATGAGTAAAATTTTTACCATGTATCACTGGCATCAGGAAGATCTGTGTATAGGACTAGTGACCAGACAATAGATGGTATCGAGCTACAATTGCTACAAACAAATTAATCATAAAAAAAACTTTTAGTTACTCACCGTTAGCTCTCATCCTAGCTCTCTGATTCCTGACAGCTTGCACTCTCCCAGGTCCTCCATCCCTCGGCGCCACAGCCCTAGGTCTCCCACCAGCTGCGAATAAGAGAAAAACAGATGTTTGATCCACCATTTGTTTACTTCACGTTAGTTTGTATTAGTTAGCTTAAAACTGGATACTTACGTTGTGGCTTGACTTGAGACACTCGTAAGAATGCTACAGAGAGTACTAAAATAACAATAGCACTAATTATAGCCGCAATAATATACGGATCCATGGTTTCTGGTGCCACAAAAATAAAATTCACCTAGAACTCTGTTTTTGTAAGTATATCCGTATCACTTTATCGTAATGGTGTTTGTCATAACTTTACAGTTGGATGTAGTAAAGGTGAGTAAAGGTCTATTTAATCTAATTGCAAATTCTTAGGTTTATAGTCAACAAAAACAAGACGAAGTGAAACGAAAATTATCGAACGAAATGCCATGCCAACGTCTGTCTGTCACGTCACGTCAACATGATAAAAAGTAAAAGTATGATTTATGGTTTTCAAGCATTAGAGCTAGATACGTACATACGAGCCTTGCAATATTAGAAAGAGGCAAAGTATTTTTATTCAAATTAGTGATTCAGAATATTGGTTTGGTTGACATAACGACGTGGATGACGTGTGAAATGTCATTGGTATTGGGGTGCTTTGCTTGCTTTGCAATTTTCGCCGATAGCCGTAAAACTAACGAAACATGGAATTATTCAAGCTTTCATCAATTCTAGGATTATTCCTTGTGTTAGACGCAGCATCAGCCTTATATTTCCACATAGCTGAAGGAGAAAGAAAATGTTTCATAGAAGAAGTTCCAGACGACACCACTGTTATTGGTAACATATTTCTCATGACTTATTTTGAACGATACCTTGCTATGTTTGATAATGATTTACAATACTTTCTCCTATTTTAATTCATTATATAAAAATCGGTCATCGATACAATCAAAATTCGAATCTTTACGTATAAAGCGCATCCCAATTCCGTGAATCGTCATTTTAGGTAACACCGTTTATTTTTCAGTAAACTACAAAGTGGAGCTATATGACCCGAGATCGGGAGGATTCATGCCGTCCACGCCTGGTATCGGCATGCACGTTGATGTTCGGGATCCCAACAACCAGATAGTTCTATCAAGAGTGTATTCCTCGGAGGGAATGATCTCATTCACATCCCATGTTCCCGGGGAACACGTTATCTGCATGTACTCGAATAGTACCTCGTGGTTCGCGGGATCACAGCTCAGAGTGAGTATTTGCCTTTCTTTTTGTATAAATTAAGAATTGTGCAACTTCCAGAGCAAGAATAGTCAGTAATTCGATGAGCACTAAGCACTTGTGTAAATAACACATCTCTATTTTAAATTACATAGTACATATACTATTATAAATAGGTATATGTTATATATACTAAATAACATACCTAAAATATTATTTAGAATAGAAATTAATAATGCTGAATCCATTTAATTAACTAGCACTTTTTAATTTGCTGTATCAGTTGGTAATTTTTAGAGTCTTCATACTTTACAATCTCATGAATTCATATTTTACAGGTTCATCTTGACATTCAAGTGGGTGAACATGCAATCGACTATGCCAATGTAGCACAGAAGGACAAGCTGACTGAGCTACAACTGAGGATCCGACAGTTGCTGGACCAAGTCCACCAGATCACTAAAGAGCAGAGTTACCAGAGGGTAAGCCTTTTACTTTCAGGTGGATACAGGTACCTTAAACTGCTGGTCTGCTGGTCTAATGGCTAAGGTCCATCTGTGTGAATGATTTTAGTCTGAAGATAACCCTAATTCCAATACAATACAATAACAGTTTGTTCTTTAATTTATATAATACTAGTTGACTTGGCGAACTTCATAATGCCTTGACGTGCATATGGCGTGGGCTGCCAATGTACGTTGCGGGTAGAATTGTCAATCAGCCATCATTAGATGTATGAGAAAATGAATTTTCTTCATATTTTTTTACGTGAATTCTTCCAATATTTTAATAGTTATTCTGCTGTTCGGGGCGAAGACAAATCCAACATATTAAAGAACATCAAAATCGGGCCATCCATTCTTGAGTTATAAATGGTGTACTAATCCGACTTTGTTTTATATATATTTATAGACTAGCTTTCGCCAGCGGCTTCGCACGCATTGTTTGTCAACAAAAAATAGCCTATGTGTTAATCCAGGTCATAATCTACGTACTGATTTGAAAGTAACGCTGTCTCTCTGTCTGTTTGTTACCTTTTCACAACTTAACGGCTCGACCGATTTCGATGGAATTTGGTACCTAGGTATATACCTAGATAGATTATGAATGGACTTGAGACATAGAATACAATTTACGCGACTGCACAGAAGGAGGGTAATGTTGACAAATCACGCGTACGAAGCCGCGGGCGGGTCAGCTAGTAATAAATATTATAAATTCGAAAGTAACTCTCTATCCCTCTGTCTGTTTGTTACGATTCACGATTAAACGGCTAGACCAATTTCGATCAAATTTGGTATATAATTAGATTATGAGCGGTATTGAGACATAGGCTACTTTTTACCCGGCTGCGCAGATGGAGGGCAATGATTTTAATGACAAACCACGCGTGCGAAGCCGCGGGCGGGTCAGTTAGTTTTTATGTATAAAGAAGAACCCAGGTGTGAGGTCATCGATCGATTCGAGATGTTTTGGAGTGGTGGAAATACTAAAGATTCATACTTATATAGGGTTCCCAGATAAAAAAATCTAAATTCCGGGGTGAATTCCTGACATTTGATGAACATTCCTGACTTTCTTGTATATAATAACATTTGCTGTGCCCGCGACTTCGTCCGCGTGGAATTGTGTCTTTGGGTAGTATTTTTATTTATTTAGGCTAATTACATATTTTACAAATAAGACACATATGTATAAATACTTTAATGAGCTATGAGCTATTTGCAGTGTTTCACTGCAATGAGATTATAAAATTATTTAAGTATATAAGTACCTACTTATATACTTAAATAATTTTATACATAAGGTATAAAGTATTAATATGAGTTTATTTAAGTACATTTTTATAAACTACGCGTTTTGTTTTCCTATCTTTTTCCAAAACATACACATGAGTACATGTGAGCATGCCACATAGAGTTACCCTTTTTTTTCTAAATTAACTCCTGCAACTATACGCGTCTGTCCTTGAGCTTTATTAATTGTTATTGCAAATGCTGCTTTTAGGGGAAACTGCACTCTTTTAAATTGATATGGCAAATCAGTAGGAATGATTGAAATATGGGGTATCAAAACATTTTCTTTTTTTGCCATTCCAGTCATGATTGTAGCTTTTATAATGTTATACCCCAGATTTGTAATTTGTAGCCGTTACATACCCTTGGCGCGTCAAGATTTCTCATTAATAGGACTGGAACACCAACTTTCAGCCTCAACTTATGGGAAGGCACTCCTGATAATTCTAAAGAGTTGAAAATCTCTATAGGGAATGATGTGGCTTGTTCAGTGTCCATAACATTATCAACTGAGAGGTATTCGACAACATCCCCCTCCACATCTGACATGATTCGTTCGTTTATTTTACTAACTATCACATTAGTCGGCGCCAAAATTGCACTTTCACACAGCCATTCTCGATTGCCCATATTTATTTCAAGATCAGGATAGACATAATTTTTTAGGTCATCTGTGCAGTTGACAATTTGACAGAACTCACGTCTCAGTGTAATCATGTCGTTACTGTCAGTTGGTGTACAATATTCTCCGATTTTTAGAAGAGCAGCTGCATATTGCCCTGCTTGAGAATCACGATGAAGTTGTACTCGCATATTTGTAGTGAGACAAAACTTTATTACGTGTACCCATAATACAGATGTTTTCAAACAGGCATTTATTTCATCTGCCGGCGTACCTCTAGTAATAACCGGAAGGGTCTGTCTAAAGTCACCAGCTAACAGTACCACCATCCCTCCTTTAATATCCTTCATTGTGCGATCTAGTGCTTCGATTGCTCTATTGTGGGACATCGTACATTCATCCCAAACCAACAGCTTACACTGCTTTAACATTCTTCCGCGCTCACTGCTTTTACTAATGTTACATACTGGCATTTCCTCATGAGCTAAGTTCAGTGGTAGTTAAAAACTTAGTTATTTGTATTTCATGAAGAACATTAATTAAATAAACAAAAAATCGTGTAAGCAAATCGAATTGTAATCAATTTGCAGTGATTATTAATGAATTTGCAGCGGAAAAAATCTGTATTCGTGTGGCACAGTCGTCTGCCCTCACGTGTCTGTCCATTCGGGTAAGCACACTTAGGCATATTTCCCCACCTACACCGCGCGGTGTTTGGCAAGTTTCTTACTCGCGTTAACTTCAGTTTCACATTTTGTAACGACTCCGTAAATGTTACATCAGAATAGCTCTAATATTTCTCTTGTTGCAAATTTCCATACAAACTTTCATCCCCTATTCCCTGTTATTATTTTACTCCCTTGAGGGTAAAACCTTTACAAACTATGAATGCCATATTTATTTATATCGAATCAACAGCTCTAAAAATGACGATACTTCCATACAATTTTTCATCTCCCCCCTTTCAACCCCTTTTTCGCATGAAAAAGTAGCCTGTCCTTTCTCAGGCTCTATACTATCTGTGTACCAAACATTTTAATCGGATCAGTAGTTTTGGCGTGAAAGTGCGACAGGCAAACAGAGAGACAGAGTTTCTTTCGCATTTATAATATTAGTAAGGATGAATGAAGAGAGGCTTGACAGTGGGATAAGAAGGGAAGGGGTGTCAATGATGACATAATATAGTGCTAGTCCGAAATTAAGAATTGAATTGAATAATATTATAAGGAAAAAAAATCATGATTATTTCAGCTACAATCATTAAATACTTACTGAGTTTGGCAGTTCTTATCAGAGCAACTAGATTTAATGACAAGATTCATCCAGTTACCATTATCAGACCCTCAAGCTGGTCAATTTTTATTGAGAACATGACCAAACTAGGTTAAAACAACACTCAGCACAAATATTATATTAAATGTTTAAATATTGGACTAGTTTAATTTTATTGTTTATAATTATATTTATTTCTTCCAGCATCGTGAGGAACGCTTCAGACTGACATCAGAGAGCACAAACCAACGTGTCCTGTGGTGGAGTCTTCTGCAGACCGGAGTCTTGCTTGCTATCGGCTACTGGCAGATGAAACATCTCAAGAGTTTCTTTGAGGCCAAGAAGCTTGTCTAAATTATTGTGTTTTAAATGAGAATAGGACTGATAGTAGATCTTGTTTTAAAAGTATAATAAAATTAACAACAAAAGTATATAAGTATTCTATCAGTTATCTGGTTCCCATAGTACAAGCTTTGCTTAGTTTGGGGCTAGATAGCGCTGTGTGAAATGTCCAGCAATATTTATTTATTTATTCAGGGGGAGTTGCAATTTCTTGCAAATGTTCTAGCTGAGTAGGGTTCTCCTATTTACCTTTTACAGATATATTAGAATACAGACCTTTTTCTACTTTTTACCAATCAGTGCCTAGGAGACAACTTATTTATAGCAGTGATCAGAAATTTTATAAAATAACTATTTATGATAATAAAATTAATAAGTGACATCTAAGAGTTGTTTGGTAAAACTAAGAGTATTAAGGATCCTAAAAGAATGAGAGGTAGTGACGTCTTGAGGTCTTAGGAGTTCTATTCTCATTTGAAACTAATCAGTACTTATTCCTAGTTGTGGTATGTTCAGTAAGTTAAATATTTCTGTTTGTAATTAAAATTTTGATTTGTGGAGTTTACATGATCTGTGTATTTTGTAAAATAAAATAAAATTATGCAGTCAGATTTTTATTTTAATAGCACCTTTTAACCTATTTTGGTCTAGTTTTGATTTTGCAACTTTTCATAGTTTATTAACTTATTACAATATATTTATACAATATTCTTACAATATAAGCATCACAATATCAATTGCACAAAGAAATCACTTTGCTATTCCTTGAATTTTTAAAACACTGTCCAAATACTTTATAAACAATGATGGATTGGCTTCAGGAAATGGGTTCAACATACTAAAATCCACATCATCCAATGTACTCTCCAGTGTATCACATGTACAGTAATACAAATGTCCGTCTATCTGCAGCCTCTCTGCCAGTTCTAGCTGATGATTGTCCATTAGATCCTCATTTATTACAACTAGTAGCGGTTTTTTAAATTCCAAAGTTTCTAAGCAACTTCCAGCTCCCGCATGGCTTATAACAAGATCTGAGTTCTTTATATCCTCTTGTATATTATCCTTGAATCTGTACAAACATAATTTTACTCCATCCTTCTCGAAAGACCCTGGTTCCACGTCACTGTTGCCGATCTGAAACAGAATCTCTTTGCAGCCGATTTTCTGTAGTGCGTTCAGCACAGGCGGCTTTGTAATATAATCACAAAGTAAATCAAACCTTGTAGTTCCAACTGTGATAAAAACTTTGGAATAATCTTGCGGCATTTTAGAAAAAAACTGATACAAAATATTTACAATTTTTCTTGGGAGTAATTTGATTGATTTGATAGTTGATAGCTGACAAATTGACATTGACATTTTGTCATTCATGACATTTACCAACGTTGGCTATTTGTGTCAATCAACTTTATCACTTTTATATAGAAAATTCGAAATCACAAAAAATAAATCAGCTACAAAAATATCAGCTATAAAAAATATCAGCAAAAAAATCATAACACTTACATACAATATACATTACCTGCTCGATCAAAATGTATGTAAACACCAGATTTTTTCCCTTGTTCCATCGTAAAAGTTATTCTTATTGATAGGTACCTACTCATCAAGAACTCATCAGTAAGTAAAAAAAAAAAAAGTTTCCGCCCAAACACGGATCTCCCCTTACCTTCCTTGATCTGTAACTGGATATAATATATGTATAGATCATTATGAGGTATATGGTGTCTTCTACCCAAATTAACTGTTTCTCAATAGGTAGGTAATGTTTACCGAAATCAATTCCACTAATCCTTGGCATTTGGTTTAAAGGCTAATGAATCAAAACGACCCGTCCTTGTTCTAATTTATGTTAACTAGAAATCCAGAACTTAACCTAGATACAAGTAGTAGGTTGTACCTTATCCTACAAGTGTTATCTAGGCTTACCATTACTTGCTATCAATGAACTAAACTGATGAATCTAATAATCAAACTTACATGAATCTAATAGGTAATTGCGTGGAAGCTATGACCTGCTAATTAACACTAAGAATAACGTGCTAAATGGCGTTTTGCAAATAATTAACAATATATCTGAAAATTTCGATAGGTAGGTAGGTACCTACACAGTTCCTACCTCCCTATCTATCCACTTATCTGAGTATCCCAGTAATCCCTAAATGTTCATATATTTATGCATGATATCATAATTGAAGATGCCAAATCCAATCCCCTCCCACTTGACCAATTACAGGTACCTAATATACATTAATGTTTAATCAGCTCCACTGACCTTTCGCAAGCCCACCCTAGTCTTACGACTACAGGATGTTTCGTCCTCAAATTAAATTCTAAATTCTCAGGGTAGAATAAATTAATAAATAACACCCAACAGTCTATATCTGCTTCTAACTAATAATCTGATTTTTATTATGTCATGAACATTTTACTAATGAGAAGAGAACATCTTTGTACATCTGAAACATAATATTCACTTAGCTGGCGCCGCCCGCCGGCCGGCGGCGCAGCAAGGCTATAGGTATGCCATCTCACAGGTCTTCCTAATTAATTTTAGGTGCCTATGTTTTTTTCAACAAGGATCTATCTAACATCTAACTTATGTACTAAATCTCATACACCATTTATTGAGGTCACAAACTTCACTATTCTAGGATATTCCTATATATGTATCTCTACTTAGTCAAGTTAGTTACTTCAATACATTTTTTTATCTTATCTATTAATTTTACTAGTTCTGACCCCACACTAGGATTCTTTGTATTGTTTTGTGGGTTTTGTGTATTCTAGCAACTGGGCGATTGAATTTGAAATTGGGTGGGTAATCAAATCAGTAAAACAAGGTACGAATACCAAAACACCCGGATCAAAATGTTTTTGGGATGTGTAAATAGTGTAATCCATATCAAGGCCACTTGCAAGCCTCGCAGGCCTTTCTACATTTTAATCCTGGGCGCAAATAGAGAGGCCTTATAATTTTAAAGCATTTTATCTGTCTGTATCTCTCTGTGTCTGAGTAATAATAAGTCTGTGTGTAATGAGGTTTTTAGAGTAGAAATGTACTCGTGTAACAACTTTTAGGCTCTGATTCGATAAATGTACCTACGTAAGTATTATTTTTGAATCATCCCATATAATCAACGGCTTGGCTCGAAAAACTACCGACTTTCATTCCACCCCCATTAAATGTTAACATGCCACACGTGCTCCAAATCCAATTAATGAAACCCTAAATAATAACGGCAAAATTTTCTATCAAAACCTTCGATATTTTTACGAATTATGATTGGAAAATCGTACGGTTCATTCGGTAGTGCAATAGTTTGGACGCAACATGCAGCTATGGTTAGTCTGTTCTGTTTGTATGTTTATTGGAGTGAAGGCGGAGGATTTTCCGTCTCTAATCACGGCAAATGCGTCAATAGGTAAGTCTTTACGTCGCCGTCGTGGAAATAAAGTGATAGTTTGAAAAATTATAATCTCCTTGTTGTGCGCCAAATTTAAGAAAAGCAGAGTTGATGATACTTATACTTGCGCCCGCCTGAAGATCATCTTCCGTCACAAGACATAATTGCAGATTTACGCGGAAGTTAAATTTCTAAGCCTAGGATTGGTTTAATAAAACCAGCAGCGGCGGGCTTAGAAATTCAACGAGATTAGGCTCTGTAAAGTATGTAGGTGTCTAAATTCAGAAGATGCAAGCTAAATGTTCTTTCCAGCTGTAGTTCTCGACAGAGGCTACCTCGGCGAGAAGCATCAGGCAGTTCTTGACGAACTGAAGGACTACATTAAGGAGCTTGCCAGAGTTGAGCTGAAACATGGCGGCGTTATTGTCCACTACTACTCTTGGACCTCCATCAGCCTCAAAAAAGGTTTGAATTGATGTGGCCCCAGGGTGGGCGATAATTTTATATATGCTAGGGATCTCAGCACGTAGTACCTAGCTGGTATTGCTGCAATTTGCGGACTAGTCTGATTTTATTTTATTCTGTAGATACTAACATAGGTATACAAGTAATTATTGTTATGCAACAAAGATTTTAGATAGCTTATATAGAATGGCACAATATAAATAAAGCTAAGGTAGGAGTAGAAACAGTGATGTATATAACAGAAAAAAAAGTAGAGGATATTGGTAGACACTAGTTTTACATATTTTTTACATATACATATACAGTTTGACGACCTCCGTGGTGCAGTGGGCGAATAGCCGGCTGAGACGCAGGAGGTAGCGGGTTCGATCCCCGCTGCGGAACAAATGTTTGCATGATCTACAGATATTTGTTCCGGGTCTGGTTGTTTCTCTATATACTAGTTGTTAAATCAATACTTCAAATTTAAACATGTTTAGTCGCTAAATACGTTTAGTGTTATCTTATCTTTGTGCATGCCGGCATTGTCATTGGCATGTCATTTAATCTTTGACTAATAAATTGATGCCACGAAATGTATAACCAACCTACTTGACCTACAGTTTCATTAAAATTAGATGTAACGGGGGTTCTTGTTAAATGGTTATATTTTTTTGGGGTACAAATGGCAGATATTCTGGATTTCAGACTTTTGCCTATATTTGTGTCACTAAAGCTACACGAATACCAAATTTCAGCATTGTGGGGTCACTGGTGTACCCTGTGAATTTTGTCAAAGTTTGTTTTTATCATGGCTAATAACTCAAAAACTAAAATAATTAAACTAAAAATATAAACGGGTTTCAAATTTACTAATAAAGACCTTTCGTTTGACGTCCCACTTGATCTAATAGTCTCATTTTCATTTTTTTTTACCCAACTTGAACCCCAATATCTCAACAACCACCCAATATTTTTAGCTCATTGAGTCACACCAAAATTGTGCCATCACTGCCTGTATACCAAATTTCATGATGATCGGATAAACGCTACGAAAGTTATCCTCGGACAAACAAACATACATATGTACATACAACGCCGATTTGCCCAAGTCGATTTGGAGATCTCGCTTCGCTCGATCAATTATGAGTGTGTATTTACAAAAAAAATGTATTTAAGTATTCTATCAGTTATCTGGTTCCCATAGTACAAGCTCTGCTTAGTTTGGGACTAGATAGCGCTGTGTGATATGTCCAGCATTATTTATTATTATTATTATATTATATTTTAGACTTTCTAGCAGTATTCAGCATAGCATCATGCGAAGATACCTGGTCCCTCTTCTCCCGTACCCAAGAGGAAGAACTCCTTCTCTTCGCGCTAACCGAAGTGGACTGCCCAAGACTACCAACCAGAGAAGCCATCACAGTGACGTATACTGAAGCTGGAGAGGAACTACCACAGTTGCTGCTGGATCTGAGGACTGAGAATGCTTTTAAATGGAAGTCTGCTGTAATACTACATGACGATACTTTGAGTGAGTTGCTAGATCGCATCATTATAGAATGTGTTTTATTTATTTAGTAACTAGCTGGCCCGTTGAATTTCGTACCGCCTTGACATGCATATGACGTGGGCTGCCAATGAATTTTCTTCATAATTTCTTTTTGTGTTAATTTTTCCGATATTTTAATAGTTATTCTGTTATTCGGGGCGGAGACAAATCCAACAAATCAAAGATTATCAAAATCGGTCCAGCCGTTCTCGAGTTATAAGTGTTCAAACAAACCCGACTCTATTTTATATATTAAGATACCTAGAGATAGAAGATTATAACAGTAGTGACAGGAGCAGAGACAGTGAGGCAAAATAAAAATAAAATGAGGATACTCTCATACTGTGAATAACTCCTAACTAAAAAGTAGGACATGAATCGTGTAATAGATATTATCGAATAACAATGTTACTACTTATGCCCAGTTAAAAACAAGCCAGACTTTCTTTCATGTCCTCTCAGCCTATAATTATCCACTGTTGGGTCTCCTTTCTTTTATGCTCATTTTGCTTTCATTCCTGCAAGAATAAAATATCTATCTGCTCTCACAGTACCGTAGATAGACGTGACCATTTTTGGCCATCACAGCTTTAATTCATCACGATAGAATGCCAACAGTGGTCATCAAAAATTCTTTGAAATACTTTGTTTTATCTCAGGTCGTGACATGGTCTCCCGCGTAGTGCAGTCCCTCACGTCCCAAATCGATGACGATAGCGCCCCACCAGTCTCCGTAACTGTGTTCAAAATGAAACACGAGATCAATGAGTATCTGAGGAGAAAGGAAATGTACAGAGTCCTATCAAAACTTCCCGTGAAGTATATCGGTAAGTCTAGAAACAACAAACTTATGAATAAACGAATTTAAGGTCGTTACTGAGCTTTAACTAAGAAATTTACCACAAAGGAATTACAGTGAACACGAAATGTTGCGATATTTATACTTTCTTCATATTATATAAAGTTATATGGGCCACCCTATCTTAATCTAGGATAATCAATGAAACAACAGAAGGCGGATCGTGGCATTTTGAAGCCAACGTCCAGCATAAGCAGGACTCTTGGCAAGGCGAGCTGACGATGGTGGAGTAAGACGCAGTCCCGGATATAGGGGGGGGGGGGCAAACCGGGCACCTGCCCCGGGTGGCAATTACGGGGGGGGGGGGGGGGGGTGGGCAAATTCATTAATAAAAAAGATTTGTGCTTACGACGGGATATTTACTATGATTTGTGGGTACAAATAGTGTTCATAACCATGAAAGTTTCAAAAGTTATCTAATAAAAAAGTCGTTTGGAAAAAACATTTAAAAAAAACTGGTTTCTCCTGGCTGTTAACTTTGATTTGGAACGCTTCAAACTTTAAACCCCCCCCCCCTCAAACGCTGGAGAAGAGGGGCACCATATCGAGTTTCTGCCCCAGTTAGGAAAATTTCTAGATCTGGGGCTGGGGGCTGGTCAGACGTTAACTTAATGGACGCACAAATAGTGTAGAAACGTCGGCTGTCCAAAAGTGAGATGGGCAGACGGACTAGATGAAGCTAACATGACATGTTTAATTCTATGTATAATTGTTGTACTTTTAGAAAAGGCGCAAACCCATCTTGTAGTGCCCTTACAGGGTATATTACTTACCCTAAGCTACCTACTATCTAAGCTAAAAAATGTATATGTACATGTAATCAGAATAAATGAATATGAAGCTAGTTCCAGACCGTGGAAAGGGACACACAAAGTAGGGCCATTCAAATGTGGGTGAAGTCAGGCTGTTGGGAATAAATTAATGATGTACAGAAGTCATAGTTTTAAAACAGATGATAGATTGTAGACCCTATTTCCAGGTGAGAACTTTATAGCAATAGTGACAACAGACGTGATGACAACAATGGCGGATACAGCCCGTGAGCTCCACATGTCAAACACGCAAGCTCAGTGGCTATACGTCATATCAGACACCAACAGTCGCCACGGGAACCTGTCGGGGCTCATCAAAGCACTGTATGAGGGGGAGAACCTGGCCTATATCTATAACTTTACGGATGATGATCCTAATTGTAAGGTAAGACCCAGGCCCCGATCTAGGGGGAGGCAAACCGGGGCACCTACCCTTTCAATGTCTACCCGGCAATTTCAGGGGGTGCCTAGTACTTGAATAAAATGATTTGGAACGATTCAAACTTTGACCCCCCCCCTCCTCTCCTCAAACGCCGGAAGAGGGGGGGGGGGCGCCACATCAAGTTTCTACCCCGGTTAGGAAAAATTCTAGATCCACGGCTGGTTAAACCCAAGCTAGCATGAACATTACGAGTTTATATTTACGGAAGAATAGAGTAAAATGACATTTTAGCGTAGAATGTAGAAACATTTCGATGCTAGACCGTAGAAATACTGGCTAGCAAACCCGGCAGCAGTCCAGCAGTCAATCATAGCACCAGGCAGTTAAAACGCGTGTGTGTACTTATGTACTGTACGCACGTAAGAAGTTATACTTCTTTAACGTAACAGAACAAAAATAGCTAAAGATTTCGTCCCGTATGCCACAACTCTTTGTTTGTAAAAGGAATAAATATATGTAGTTATGAGTTTTCACGGAAACTTGAGAGACAGTTATCAGCCAACTTCATAATGTCGCTTTTTGGCTGTCAGTGTGCGCGCGCATCGTCAAAATTTTAGTCTCATAATTTTTTCCAAACGCACCAAAAGAAGTATATAAGTTCAAAAATAATAATACTTAAACTAAGTGACCTTAATTATGGGAGAGGGTACTGACTTCTTTATCACAGGTCTTTGTATGTACCTAGCTCAGATGTCAGAGACTTCATAGGACGTCTGTTACGAAGTGTTTTTGAGTCAATATACCTAAATATTATTTTTTTATTTTACTAGTCCGACCGCAACATACTTATTGCGATGCAGTTCAATAATCGCCCAAGGGCATATGGCTACCACTTTAGGTAACCATCATAATGTTTCATCAGCACCTTCTAAACAGATCCTGTTATTTGCTCCAAGCATTGGTCTGACCGGATCACGGAGCAACTGGTAATGCCGGTGAATAAAGCTTTATTCAAGCCACGAGTCGTTCCAAATGGAGTTAAATAATCCTTAAGACGATGGGAAGGAGTCACGATCCTCAATAACGAGGGGAGCGGAGGAGGATTTGTAGTGGACATGCATTTCAAAAGAGTTTGGAGTAAATATTTTGGTTGTACAAAAGATACAAGTTTTGGTTAGAAGGGTATGGTTGCCGATGAAATTGCAGGCACATAAGGCTTTACTGTATGCCTCAAGTTGACGGACGCAGGGCAGTGCATCATAAGGCACATTTCTAACGTGCGTGACCTACGAGGCAATTCTCTGTTATAGGCGATGGTTACCACTTAACATCAGGTATAACAACAGGTCATAAGCTTGTTCCATCTCCAGGTAGTACAAAAAAAATACTATTATTAGAATAGTATTTTTACCTACGTAAGTAGGTAGGTACATACATAATTTAATAGTTGTGAAATTGGCATAGGAAAAGTATGGTAAATATGGACATAATGACTACTACATGTAGGGTTCGCAGATTAAAAAATCGAAATTCCGGAGTAAATTCCTGACATTTGATGAAAATTCCTGATGTCGTTAGCATCGTGCATGTAAATGTAGAATTATAATTAAAGATTTGGAAGTGTTGCAGAATATTTCTGGGAGCAATAAATATCAGTTATGATCAAAATGACAACAAACTTAAGTACCTAATGTTGATTGTTAATTTATTTGTAATAAAAATATTTGATTTATTTTATGTTTTATTTTACTCGTTTCGTTATCTACTCTAATTTTAGAAATTCCGGACGGTTTAGGATTCCCCCCGCATTCCGGACAAAGACTTATATTACCGGACATGTCCGGAAAATTCCGGACGTATGGCAACCCTACCTACATGCAATTGGTGAAATACCTACCTCTATGTTAGACAAACAGGAAAACGTAAGCTTTACCAGTCTATTTCTGTAAATGTTTTTTGAAGATTCAATTCCAGAATTCAAGGTCTCCTATTCTAATTAAAAACATTGCCTCGGTTATCCTTATCAGAGAGGCAAACAAACCTCACCTGTTTTGAGAGTGATAATCCTAAAGTTCAAATAAGGTCATCCAAAGACATTCACTGGTTAGGTTAGCACTCAACTAGTGGCTGATAGTTATTTTCCTGTTAATCTGCATGCTAGAACCGGTTGTATCCAGATCTTACTGGTTCTGAGTTGTCTTTAGAATGTATTACCGCTGCTTAACCAGTTCAACATTTATTTTTAATTTTTTGTTATTCTATGATATAATTTTGTTTTTTCCTTATTTGATTCTTCATACATACATAGAGAAATACCTAGATTCTAAAATGAAGTGATAAATCGATAGGCAGAGACGCAATGAATCCTTCACCACATTATATCGTTACTAGCTGACCCGCCCGCGGCTTCACAAGCGTAGTTAGTCAATAAAAACATTACTCTCCTTCTGCGTCGTTGGGTAAAAAGCCTATGTCTCAATACTGGTCATAATTTATCTAGGTATATACAAAATTTCATCAAAATCGGTCCAGCCGTTTAGTTGTGAAAACGTAACAAATAGATAGAGATATAGACATACAGAGGGACAGACAGAGTTACTTTCGTCTTATTCGAATTGTAATTTCCGTTTCAGAATGGAATAATGTGTTACTGCCAAGAGATGATGAATGCCTTCATATCAGCTTTGGACGCGGCTATACAGGACGAGTTCGACGTAGCTGCTCAGGTGTCAGATGAGGAGTGGGAGGCTATTAGGCCGACCAAAGAGCTTCGGAGGAACTCGCTGCTGAAACATATGCAGGTAGAGTTAAATAAATATTACAAGGTTGATACAAAACTTTTGACGATCTTAGTGGTGAGATGGACAAATACCCGACTGAGACACAAATGGATAATTTCCTCTGCAGGAAATATTTGCATATGGTCTGGCTTTTTGTACACTCGTAGTTTCTGATATCCATGACAGGGAATTCTCGTGAGGTCAGGTCTTGGATGTGACTATTTAATGTTAGTTATTTATTTAAACAGCAAAATTTCTGACAGCATAAACTTTTCTGGAATTCCGGAACTGACATGACAATACACTTATGAACACTCGTGTTTATTCATGTTTATGTTTTATTAATGAGCGTCTTTTGTCACTGACAAAATAAACAGAAACGAATATGCCGATCTATTCAGGCAACTTTGAATTTTTATTTCTCGAGTGATAATTTTTTTATCTATTATAAGTTTTATAGTACACGAACGTCTTCTATTTTCACTTTCAGCAACACATCTTAGCCAATAGTGCCTGCGGTAACTGCAGCTCTTGGCGGGTCCTTGCAGCTGACACCTGGGGTACCACCTATCGAGGGTTCACAGATTCCACCCAGGACTTGAAAGATACCAGCAATTCTACTAACAGCAGCTCCATGACAGGCATTATCGAACATGTTGAGCTGTTACAAGTGAGTGTTCTATTCTGAATTCCATGTCCAGTTCCTTAGGGCTGACTTTCCATTAACAGCACCATGACGAGTGTTGTCGAATATATTAAGCTGTTGCAAGTGTAACTTTATATCCAGTTCCTTAGAGCTGACTGACATCACCAAGGGTTAGGACTTCTCACAAGACCTGTCGGATATGAGCAATTTTACTAATAACATTGCGTCAGGCTCTGCATTGTCGAGAATATTTAACTCTAATAAGAGTTGGAGAAAAAAATCGTATTCCTATTTCTATGATTTAGCTTGAGTATTCTGAACTCTATCGAGATCCATAAGTATTCTAGTCCATTGCATTTGCATAAGAAGCAATTACTGGCGAATACTGGTGGCTAGCTTTGTTAACCTTTGTATGTGAATGTTCCATTCTAAACTCTATTTCCAGTTAAATAAGAACCACCGTGCATGTGTAACTAGCCAGCATGTAGGTAAGCGGTCTAGTATACTTTCCCGGTAAATGTTGTCTTCAGGTTGGATTCTGGAGACCTGTGGACGCTGTGACATTCTCCGATGTCCTGTTTCCTCACGTGGAACACGGCTTCAGAGGAAAGGAGCTGCCCATCATCACATATCACGTAAGAACCATTGCTTTTCAATGATGAGTCTCACGCGGCGGGTCGGATCTGGATGAGATTGAATCAAGATCGTAATTGATGACGACCTCCGTGGCGCAGTGGGCGAATAGCTGGCTGAGACGCAGGAGGTTGCGGGATCGATTCCCACCGTGGAACAAATGTTTGCATGATATACAGATATTGGTTCCGGGTCTGGTTGTTTCTCTATATAATAATATTACAAGTATGTATTTACAAAAAAAAAACTATTTAAGTATTCTATCAGTTATCTGGTTCCCATAGTACAAGCTTTCCTTAGTTTGGAGCTAGATGGCGCCGAGTGAAATGTTCAGCATTATTTATTTATAATTATTAAATCAAGGGAGGCCTATAAGGTGAAGGCAGGCTGGGAATGATGATGATGATAATTGGGACGTTGTATTTAAATAGCACTTTGCACGTACAATTAATTTTTAGGGACGTATTGTGTTTGGGTAGCGACTTATGACTAGACAAGGGCGGCATAACACTTTAATCGAATACACTGAATACTATAATTTCTTATGATCTTTTTAGAATCCTCCATGGACAATACTAAAAGCAAACGAATCGGGGGCTATAGTTCACTACAGCGGTCTCATATTTGACATCATCGACCAACTTGCAAAGACCAAGAACTTCACGTAAGATGCTTTTAATATACCATCAAAGTAACGAAAAGCTGGCTTGTGCTGATGAATAAAAACACTTTATTGGTCACCCAAAGTAATAAACAAACAAAAGAGAAAACAAAGTGAAAAGTGAAACAGGTGATTTAATCACTTTGAAGCGATTTCCACTAATTTTCAGAGTGAGACAATAACTTTTTAACAAAAATATAAACGACCTCGGAAAACAGAAAATTTAGAAATGTGCTGATGCCTTTTACTACTTGAAGAGTTTGATGATTTTCTCATAGATCCCATCATCAAATCTTGACCAAATTTATATAATGGGACCAGCCCTGAGATGGACCCTAGTGGTGGTTTTTTTCTAACAAAAAACGAATCATTGAAATTAGACAAGGTCGTAAAAAATATTGCAACGAATTGGGAACATGTTCTTTGTTTTTAAGTCGGTTTAAAGTATAATAACAGTAATCATCTGTTTTCAAGCTTCACAGCAAGCCTACGCTATATGCATGCTATGCTACGAAGCCTGTTCGTACAAGTCAACTTGTATTTTGTTTCAGAATAAAAATAGTACTTCCGCAACATTTTAAACATGAAGTATCGAACTCTACTGCAGTAGACGTAAGTTATATTTTTTTAATTTATATTTTAAAAGCTAAAATGAGATTGGGTGGGTCATTAGTCCCGTGTGCAACTTGAGAGATGGGCTAAGGTGGAACCCCACAGTTGGGAAACAAGGACGCGGTAGCCGAAAAAACGCTGGGATGTCTTGGACGTCTTCTATAGATTGGCAGAAATCAGCACAGGACTGAGACGTGTGGAAGGAAGAAAAGGAGGCCTTTGTCCAGCAGTGGGACAGTATTGACTAGTAAAAGCATAAAGCTACAATTTATTATGAGTCCTAGCACTCTATCGCAATAGGAAATTAAATTAGGTATATAAATTAGAGAATAGATTAGTAGTCGTGATTTTGGTCATCTCTTGGAGAAGTCACTATTATTGGTATTAAACTGCTACAGTACTTTTGAATGCACATAAAAAGGATATATGAACCAAAATCAGGTTGGCCATATGATCATTCGAATGTATATACTTAACCTGGTGTAATATTTCAGTTAGTGCACAGCAAGAGTGCTATGTTGACATTATCCGCCGTAGCTCAAGGAAAAGTGGCACTGGCTGCAGCATCCTTTACAGTTTTACCAGATGCTTTACCAGGTTTGTTCATATCATCAACAAGTACCTACTTTTACACAAAAAAAGACTTTCGTACAAAATCTCAACAGTACTAGGTCACAAAGTAGCTCGAAAGTTTAAAGTCTTGCCTAGAAAGTGTCCAGATTTTCTTAATATGGTACTATTTTACAGGTATCAACTACACTATTTCAATCAGCACGCAGCCATACGCCTTCATGATAGCCAGACCAAGAGAGTTGAGCAGGGCTTTGCTCTTTCTGCTGCCATTTACTACTGGCGTGAGTACATCCAGGATATCTTCAGCAACTATTCTATATTATGAAAGTCACCCAGCGTGAATTGGTCACTGAGTGATTTTGAGCAGGTGATCAGCTTTTTACTGAACCGAGTCACCGGGATATTTTAAGGGTGCAGAATAGGGGGTCTGGGCCACCAAATTTTAACTGGAGCAACGTGACCCACGTAGATCCTCATTTCATGTACTTGACAGAGTTATAAACGAGTCTTTTTTTGTAGTTCTAGGACAAGCAAAATAACCGTTTGTTTTCCGGACCACGACAATCGCGGCGTCTTTAAGTACATAGTGAATAGGTTCAATAGCGCGCTCTATCTTCCACACCTACTCTTACATCACATTACCATCAGGTGAAGTAATGGTTATTGCCTACACCTACACCAGATTATCGGCCTTTGCTCCGCTGCTGTGGCAATCTCTTTCCTACAGTGAAGCGAGAAGACAGCATTTTCATGATTTTTTCATTGAGAAAAGTTAACTAGTTCAAGCACCAGACTTCTACCTCACCCGGTGGTAAATAGAATGAAGACAGACAACGAGCAAAACTTGATAAATTTGTTATTGTAAAAAAACGCCCTCAGCAATTGCAATGCTCGTAAAGGGCAAACAAGTATAATGTGCCTTGTTTATGCAAATAATATCTTGTATCTTCCTAAAAAATCTTTTTTATTTCTGGGTTCAGACATGGCTCTGCTTGGGTTTTGCGGTGATCCTGATGGGTCCTATGCTGTACACAGTGCATCGACTGAGTCCTTACTACGAAGCTATGGAGATCACCCGTCAAGGAGGCCTGGCCACTATTCACAACTGCCTTTGGTATATTTACGGAGCCCTTTTACAGCAAGGTGAGATTTGGGAATTGTAAAAAAATAAGCAATTGCATTTAGTAGTAGCTTTTAAATAACTTTTGAAAAAAAGTACTTCTAAGGATATGGGTGTCGGTAAAATTACAAGCACATGTACCTATGTCTGACTGACTTTTCACCAGTTTGTCGTGACGACGTTGGTGTTAAAAAATCAATATCCGTTTACAATCATGTGGGCCGTATGCTTGTTTGTCACTTTAGTCGTATAAAATACACAAATATATAAAATATATATTCTTTAAATTGTTGATTCCTAGGCGGTATGTATCTTCCTCGCGCCGATAGCGGGCGTCTGGTCGTTGGGACTTGGTGGCTCGTCGTGCTGGTCGTAGTGACCACCTACTCCGGAAACCTGGTAGCTTTCCTCACCTTCCCAAAGCAGGAGATACCAGTTACCACGGTAGGAGAGCTGGTGGAAAACAGCGCTACTTACACCTGGTCTATCAGCAAAGGTTCTTACTTAGAGATGGAACTAAAGGTTAGCTATAATAATTTATAATTTGTTTTTATTAATTTTATTTATTTAGGATCACTAATAAAGGAAACGCATGCATACAAAATCTAGTGCCTCTAATTACGCACGGCCTAATTTTGCTCTATAAAAATTAGAATAATAACAAAACTACACAACAAGTATGTAGTTACAATAGCTATTCTGTTATGCTTGGAGTTTATAACTGGGGAGGTGAAACAGGTGATAAAACTCTTTTTTTTGGACAGACTGGATTATATGACAGGGCTACTGTCATATAATCATTTTCAGGAGTGAGACTTGAGTGAAAGTCGATTAAACAGATTATGCATTTAAACACCTGTGTCTCAAGACGGAAGTGTTTGACAAGCGTGTGTTAGTGATAACACTATAACTGATGATGATGATGGTATAAATGTACTATTACAAGATGATGGTAATGATGCTCACTATCATCATCATTGGCAGCTTAAATGATATAAGCTGCCAATGATGATGATGAGGTATAGTGTCCTAGTCCAGTCCTAGGTCTGTCTTAGTCCAGTCCTAGTCCTGTCCTAGTCCTATCCTGGTCCTATCCTGGTCCTATCCTGGCCCTGTCCTGGCCCTGTCTTGGTCCTGTCCTAGTCCTGTCCTAGTCCTATCCTGGTCCTATCCTGGCCCTATCCTGGCCCTGTCTTGGTCTGTCCTAGTCCTATCCTGGTCCTATCCTGGCCCTGTCCTGGCCCTGTCTTGGTCCTGTCCTAGTCCTGTCCTAGTCCTATCCTGGTCCTATCCTGGCCCTGTCCTGGCCCTGTCTTGGTCCTGTCCTGTCTTTTTTCTTCCCTCCCTAGCTAGCCTACGAATAGCAGCAATTATTTGGATTATTTGGAAAAGTGAAGTAGTCAACTCACATTTATAGAGTGTTGTAAAACATTTCAGAAATCACCAGAGCCCAAATACACTGCACTCTTAAAAGGGGCTGAGATTACTACCGACTCTGGAGGCATTGATGCTCATGTTGGAGAAGGTATGCTCGTTCATGGCTTTTTTATATTGAATGCTGTTAATTTAAGCCTTATCTGTAAGGTACACTGAATCCCTCTAGCTCTAACGCTAATCACAAGGCTCTGTTTTGAGACTCCACTTTAACTTCGTCTCTGACACAACTGCAGTTAGTGAGGACTTATCAAAATTACCCCTCTTTAGGATCAAGTATATTAAACCGGGTTCGCAACTCTCGACATGCCCTCATCGATTGGAAACTCCGTCTCCGGTACCTGATAAGCGCTGATGCTATCGAGCAGGACTCCTGTGATTTTGCACTCAGTAAGTTTACCCTAAGGTGGATTTTTGTTTATCATTTCATTTACCGAAGTGATTCATGGTTTTATTTCTAGGTGTTGAAGAATTTCTGGAAGAGCAATTGGCAATGATTGTGCCGGCTGGGAGTCCTTATCTATCTGTCATCAATAAAGAGTAAGCAATAACCTAGTCAATAGTTGAATGACTATTATTTCTGAGAACCGGTAGGCGTGATAGAACTCTTGTATTAGGTACAACAGATACACCTCTTCTTTCTTCAGATTTAAAGAACAATGGTGGTCTCCGTTCTCCCCGTTTGCGTTGTCCACAATATACTGGGATAATTTTTCTTTTCTTACCTTGAATAATCTGCCGAAACAGAGTGCCCATAATAGAGCTAGTCAGTGGCGGATTTACCAGCAGGCTGAGTAGACTTGAGCCTAGAGCGGCAGATTTTAGGGGCGGCAAATTTAGGAACGATTTTTTTTAAGATATATCTGTAAGGCGGTTTTCTGATGTTTTGCAGAAAGAAGTCTACAAGGCATCTTTCCTATGACTTTTCCCTCTTCCCTTTCATTGTACATTCAAGCAACGGTACCACAAACTTCTATATTGTATGGTAAAACACCCAGTTCGCGGCTCTCCACCAATATACCTACCTATTACATTACCCCTTATAGTACATGATTGAGCTTTGATTAGCTCAGAAACATACCCAAAAAAAAATAACCTGTGCAATTTCAACTAAGTTGTTGTATTGAAGGGCGGCAAAAATTGTACAGCCTATACTTGGGAAATGTGTAAATCCACCACTGGAGCTAGTTCCTTCCTGTGATTTAACGAACATTATTCTAACAAATACTTACGAGAAATTTTACGCATTGAAAAGCTCAACGTAGGAAGGTCCTCACTAGATGGAAAGCCGACCTGATAAACCTGCTCGTCCTATGACTGATATGATGATGATGATGATGATTCTTACTAGTAGCCCGTGCGAAGAGCTGGTCAAAATGCAATTATCTTCAACTGCTTTCAGAATAAACCGCATGCAAAAAGCAGGGCTGATCTCGAAATGGCTGAGCGCGTACACGCCACGCCGCGACCGCTGCTGGCAGACCAGCTCCATCGCCCAGGAGGTGAACAACCACACCGTCAACCTGAGCGATATGCAAGGATCATTCTTCGTACTGTTCCTAGGTAATAAAATAAATAAAATATATTTATTACAAGAAACTAAGACTCACACAGGAAATACAAAATAGCTTAAAAACGAATGGGGTTGGTGGGCATAATGTCAATATTAAAATAACCGAAATATATACATACATAGAGACATAGTTATTCAAAAGTAACTATGTCTCTCTGTCTGTCAGGCTCTCTGCCTTTTTGTAACGTTTTCACGACTAAACGGCTGGACCAATTTCGATGAAATTTGGTATATAGATAGATTATGCCCGGGATTGAAACAAAAGCTACTTTTTACCTGACTGCTCAGAAGGAGGATATTGTTTTTATTGACAAACCACACGTTCGAAGCCGCGTTTAGCTTCTTCACTATAATATTTACACATATCAGAGGCATTAATCTGTCTTCAGTCATACATAAATTATGGCAAGGAATAATTTATGTATCTACTAGCTGAGCCGCCCGCGGCTTAGCAAGTGTGGTTTTTCAATAAAACATTTCCCTCATTTTGCGCAGTTGGCTAAAAAGTAGCCTATGTCCTTTCCCAGGATATAATCTATCTCCTTGCAAAATTTCATTACGATCCGTTGAGCCGTTTAGTTGTGTAAAGATAACAAACCAACTAACAAACAAATAGAGTTATATATGTATTATACATATAAACATTCGTCTTGAATTATTCTATCTATTGCTGAAAACTGCATTAAAATCCGTTGAGTAGTTTAAAAGATCTAAGGCAATGGTTGGCAAACTTTCTTAATGAGGGGCCAGAAAGTTTAAGAAATTTCAGAGGGCCAGAATAATAGAAAAAATGCATTTTGTGTTAAAACTTTTAATCATATATAAACATTACAGCATTATACACTTGCACAAATGTTAAAAATTACAATTTAACTTTTATTCGAATGCCCTATCGTGGTAGGCGTGTGAGACATATGAAATTGTTTTTGATGTGCCATAATATTTTCGAATACTAAGAAGAAATTCTTAGAATTTTAGCCCCGAGTTGGGAATTATAGAGGGAACAATGTACTAAGTAGAATCTACTTTATACTTCTGGACCGTAAAAATATAATTATCGCGGGCCATATACTATTCGTGTCGAAGGACCGTCGGCGGGCCGGATTAAATGCTTTCGCGGGCCGGAGTTGGCTCGCGGGCCGTACTTTGCCCATCACTGATCAAATGGAACAGACAGCGGAAGCGACTTTATTTTATACATGTGTAAAGAAGATGCTTCAGTTCAGTGATGGTCACTGCTTTCCACAGCACTTTAATTTTTGGATAAACTGCAGTGTCGTATACGGCTTTTGTGGCTAATGCCTTGATAAGAGGGCGCTATTGTCTACACTCTACAGGGTGCTTTCAACTTATGTATTTTAACCGAAAGGGCGTAATTCTGCCCATGAAAATGAAAAATGAAAATGATCTAAATTCAGCTGTAGTCCTGTTTACGGTTCTCATAGTATTCTTAATTAGCTTATATCCTCAACTCTGACATAGAATATTTATAACAAAACAAAATTAAATGATGCAGTATTACTAATAAAAATATAGGAAGAAAGTGATTTAATTGCCTCTATTCAGATTATTTTATTTTGTGCAAGAATTTTCATTAATTTTATTTTATTTTACTGATTTTTATGCGTAAAAAGTGGCACTCCGGGAGTGCCGACAGAAGTAAAAAGAGGAACAATTACGAAATACTTATATACAGAGGTGTCAGTAACGGTAACGGTAAAAGTGTCACGAGTTCAATGGTTTTTTCTCATCTCAAAAAATGACAACGCGCATAAATAATTTTTCGCTGCAAAAAAAAATGATGAGAACCTATCTCAGGTAATATGGTTTGATAATGATGTTTATGTTGTTCTAGGATTCTTCTCAGCATCAACGGTGCTTCTGCTGGAGTGGTTGTATAACCGACGGAAACGAAGAAGTGAAAATATTGTTATCAAACCTTATGTTGAATAAATAAAGCTTTTGTCTATATTTTACTTAGAAAACTTTCGTGATTTATTTCAATCATTATTATAAATACGGAATTTATCACGTACCGTCTTATCGGCGTGTTTCGACCGACAATGTTTCGGTTCAATTCGTGAACCTTCATCAGGGTGAGTGCGATCCGCTCCGAATAACGTACTTGTCTTTTGTCTATACTTGCAATTTATGATCTGGCTTCTGCCCCGGTTTTGCTTGCGCATTATTTTTTTATATTACCTGAAGATGGAACAAGCATATGGCCCACCTGATGTTAAGTGGTAACCATCGCCTATAACAAAGTATTATCTCGTAGGTCACGCACCATAGAAACGTGCCCTACGATGCACTTCCCTGTGTCCATCAACTTGAGGCGTACAAGTGTAAAGCCTCATGTGCCTGTAATTTCACCAAAAACCATACCATTCAAACCGAAACAGCAATGCTTTGCGGCAGAAATAGGTATGGATGTGGTAAACTATACTTGTATTGTTATATTGTAGGAGGTAGCGGGTTCGATTCCCGCCGCGGAACAAATGTTTGCATGATCTACAGATATTTGTTCCGTGTCTGGGTGTTTTTATATATATTATAAGTATGTATTTACAAAAACAAGTATATAAGTATTCTATCAGTTATCTGGTTCCCATAGTACAAGCTCTGCTTAGTTTGGGGCTAGATAGCGCTGTGTGAAGTGTCCAGCGATGTTTATTATTTATTATTATTATTATTATACCTGTCTATTAACTCAAGCAGTTAGGCAGCACGCACTGAGATTAAACGCAGACGGTTTTGGAATAACTGAAACGCACTGTTGGCTGATTTTCGTAGGTATCACCGTGGATTTAATAGTAGATGCTTTACTACTATTACAAAAATACAGTCCCCTCATATTACTATGGAATACAAAAATTACGCGTTTTCGAACAGCTAACCACAACGTAAAATTTTAAAATCATAAAAAGAATACTTTTTTTTTATATTATACTTGTAGAAACACAAGCTGACGTGCCTCCTGATGTTAAGTTGTCACCGCCGCCTATAAACTCCTGCAGCACTCGTGGTACTGCAGTCGCGTTGCCTAGCACTTAAAACCCTATTTACGCCTCTCTTGAAGGCGTTCATTTAGAAGCCCACCAGAAAAATATTTCTAAATTAGTTATTAGGAAAATAAGATTTTTTTTTATATTACTAAGGTAGTAAAAATCATACGCCCCACCTGATGGTAAGTGGTTACCGTATCATATGGACGTATGTAACACCAAAGGTATTACACGCGCGTTGCCGACACTTTAAAATTATCAAAACGCCCTTTTTGAAGATGGGGATCTTCAAAAAGGGCGTTTTGATAATTTTATACGGTAGTCCCTGGGGAAAACCTTAACGGGAGACCATACAAGCGAAGTATTCGCGGATGACAAATATAATAGGTAAGTGTGTGTTTATAAGTACCTATTACATACAACGAGTTCCTATCCATTGACATAAATAAATAACAAAATTGATCTCAAAATCAAATGACAGAAATTATTTAAATATTGTTTACCACAAGTCGGTCCGGTTTTTGCGGACGTGACCACATTCATGTTTCTACTGTATTGAAAAAATTTCGCAGGAACTTTCCAAAAATCAAAAATCACCAATCGTTTGCGATTGTGGAGATAAACGTCGTAGGAGAACTGAAAAACTGACGCCTGTTGGGGCAGAAAGGTTCTCGAGTGGAGATCACGCATTGGAAAGCGCAGCGTAGGATGGCCCCCACTAGATAGAAAGACGACCTGATAGAAATTGCTGGGAGCAGTTGGGTACAGGCCGAACAAGATCATCGCTTTGGAAATCTTTGGGGAGGACAATGTTCAACAGTGGGCGTCCTTTGGTTTTTTTATTTTATTATTATTTTTTTAATTTATTTAAAGATACACCAACATACACATATTTTTTCACTTTATAGTTAATCATTATATACTTTACCAGATTTATGACGATAGTCATAAACACATTTCTGATACATGCACCAATTACAGGTGTATACATTGGCTGATATAATGACGATGATGATGAGGTACCTCCTCTGACAATTTTTTTCAAATACGACTAATAAAATTGTTTAGTGTTAGTAAATGATAAACAAGTTATATTTATGCTTTGATAATGCTAATTAATGAATCGTCAATTTACAATGGGTAAGACCCATTGTACATAAATCGACGATTCATTAATTAAACAATTTAAATAATGTGTAATGTGAATACACATGTAATTCACTTTTCATTGTTCTACTCTACCCGGAAATCGAAAGAAAATACAAAGGCTTCGATGACGAATTTATGTAACGTAAAAGTCATTCTTTGAACTAAGCACTTGGGTAAATAAATAATGTAAGTATTTTCCATTAATTGATTATATTATAATTAAGGATACGAGTATCGCACGCCGTACATGCACTGCGATAAAAGTGTCATGATGCTAGATGACATATCATAGTAATTACTGCTTTCGCTAATGAGTATTCAAACAGTCTCTTTGCAAAATGTTTAAATGCAGACTGTCATGTTGGCGCTTGTCACCTTGACAGCTATCGAATGACGGATGACGTCGTGTTTTGAAGAGTTTTAAGTAAGTCGCGGCCGGTTGGTGCGCAAATGCGTAATCTATAAATAAAATACTTCAATAGTATTTACCTATACTTTGTTTGAGGAACCACCTTGTGAATCACCCTATGTTCTTCCTCATGACTAATTATCTACAGAATGTCTTGGATTACGTATTTCTTTCTTTCGGGTCGAGCTTTGGATCCGAGAGCTGACGCTTATCTGGGGCAACGCATAAGCATTACAATTCAGCGGGGCAATGCAGCCATATGGAGTGGTTGAGCTATCTATAGATCGTTTGCAACGGCATTTATGATTCAACCGTATCTTTTGTATTTCTTTAGTGATATGAAAATAATTGTAAGTTTATTCTTCATTCTTTCTTGCAACATTTAATAAATCACAGACCTTTTTTGAAGTATTTAATATTAGGAAGAACTTCCCATAACTGAACTAACACTTGCAAAAACAAATACTTTCATAGCCAAATCTCTACTACAAAACTAAAATTCGATTTAAAATTTCTGATTCACAACGCATTCGTTGACATTTCTTTCTTATTATAAACCAGAAAGTAGAATGGATGTAGGTCATATCCTTAAGATGGGCCACAGATTGAGCCACAAACTGAAACACGATTTTCAAGAGTACAATTTTGTCAATAAAATAGTTACTATTTTTCAGTAACTATACTTGTTTTTCTAGACTCTGGAGCCAGAAACACGTTATTTCTTTAAAAAATAGTTGGCAATCATACCTGTAACCTTACCTTATCGCTATTTAGCGATAAGACCGCTAATTGTATACATTCATTTGAATACTGTTTCTGTTTAATTAATTTGTTGTTTATGGTGTGCAATAAAGTATTTAATCTAAGGTAAAAGTTTATTTTTTATGATTTCTGTCTATAGATTGTTATATTCTCGAAATCTCCATCGCAACGTCCCCACCGGGCTTTGTTACTGGACAATTACTACAAAAACATAGATTAGATTAGATTAGATAATACTTTATTGCACACCACGAAACAAATACATATAAAAAACAACTACGTAAATCTATGGATACAATTGGCGGTCTTATCGCTAAATAGCGATGTCTACCAGACAACCTTTGGATGGAATGGACTGTGTGGACATTACCTGGGGTGTAATGGTGTACCTAACATTCTACATGTGCATACATACTAATACTAATTATAAAAAATTAAAAATATAAAACTTATATAAATGAAAATTACATGAATGAACCCAAATAATAACTACTCATGACAATTTATATATACATACTTAGACTTATTTAAGAAACATACACAAGAAAATTCTACTTATATAATTTGATATGCGTCGGTGGGGATTTGGCACCAATATTATAATTTATAATTTGATAAAATAGATTGATTTTATCAAATTATTTGAAAATAATTTGCCCGTGTTTGTAGTAACTGTCCGGTTACAAGACCTCTACGCACCGGTGGAGACTTAAAACCAACTACATTTCTGTAAAAGTACTAACTCGAATGCTCAAGAATGCATAGGTTACACAAAGGTTAAGGTTATTGACACCAATTACATAATATCGCGTAATACACCGCATTCAGAACTTAACTGTAATACATCAGTAGTCGTTGGAAAAAACCACGAGAGTCTATTTAATATTTATTAACTATCTGACCGAGTAGAACTTATACCTGTATTGAGATTTTTACCACAGCATAAATTCAATCACCTGGAACACTTATGCAGAATGTGTACATATTACCAATCAACTGCATCACGGTTTCATCAGTTAGCCAAAAAATCACGAGTTTAGTCTAGTGTCTGCCAGTCTAAGAAAAGGTCTACTTACACTTCACTTTAATTGTATTTCGTTACCCCAATTAGCAGCGGTAAGCCGAAAGACTTTTGTTGCAGCTGCCTCTCTTAAGCGATGGCGAAACTTCCTTCCTTCCACTGAAATTGCATTTGCACAATCATTGCTGCATGTCATTCTTGACTATGCTGACGCCAGCTATCTTTATTTAACTGAAGACCAACTCAACAAGCTTGAGCGCCTTCAAAACTTTTCTATTAGAGTCATATTTGGCTTGCGCAAGAATGATCATATTCTGAGTATCGCCACAGGCTTAAGTGGCTACCCGCCTTCACCGAAATGCACACACCCTTTCCCTCCGTTACAGCATCTTTTTTATTCTTTCTACTCCGTCATACCTCAAAGAACGCTTTGAGTTCCTTTACCTCTCCAACTCCCGATCCTTACGCTCCTCTGAAACCCTTAAGTTGAAAACTGCTGCTCATTTCTCTGTATTTTATACCCATTCTTTTAATCTGCAGGCTACCAAACTATGGAATCCCCTACCTGTCTCAATTCGTGATGCTAAATCTCTCCCTACTTCTAAAACTATGCTTCAACAACATTATTTGTTATCAGTCAATTTGTATGTATCATAAAATTAATATATATGCAATTTATTACTTTTATTAACATTATGTATATATGTTTATTTTAGGTACACATAAGTATATTATTTAATTAATGTAAATCTGTTATATACTGATTCTGTTAGATTAGAACTATTTTATCAACGCCGCCGTCCTCATATGATCACATTGATCCTGTTCATCCAAAGATTGCCTGGAAGAGATCACTTGTAGTGGTCCAGGTTGGCCATTGTATCTTTGATTTAAAGTACCTAATTGAAGTATTTCTTTTGTTATTTTTGTTTATTTATTATTTAATGGTGTGCAAAGAAGATATTATGTATATTTCTATGGTTTAATAAGAATGTACCAAGCATCCTTCTATTTTAAAATTTACTTTCAGCCGGAAATCGCATTTTTGGAGCAGTTTTCAAGTTAACAGTGCCCTACTTTCAGAGCAAGCATGATTTTTTTTATTCACTCGTGCCTTAGGGAGATCCAAATCTGGTCTACTTAGGTTAGGATTTGAGGTTAACTTCGAATTTGGATTGAATTTCGATTTGGAGGAAAATAATTGATTACCTGACCTTTTGCTCGTAGGCATCAAAACTGAGGCAGCTGTTTTCTTCGCTACCTGTGTCGAAGCCTCCAAAGGTGGTTCTACAAGAAACCGGTGTGCCTACATAAAACTCTTGCGCAGCGTATTCAAGCCAGTTCGTTTCCGTCCCCACACCAATCGGCCGCAAAACTATTCTTCGGAGTGTAATTTGTTAAATTAAATATAATAATTTGTATGTGTCAATGACAACATCGAAAAGAAATTTCGCGATCACCGACAAATTTCTGCCAAGGTTAGTGATTAGATGATAGAGCAGATTTAATACGGCTGTGTCATCTTTGTGATTGTCATGCCGTTTATGAAACTCTAGAAAATTTCATCTCATCATTAGTCAGTATTGCAGCCCACTATTGTCAATTGAAACCTAGATTATTGAACAAATTCTTCCCTCAGAGGCTTGCACAAGGCTTGTGCAAAGAAATCTTTGACGTGTGTGGGCTCCATTAAAGTAATATATACCCATACTAATATTATAAATTCGAAAGTAACACTGTCTGTCTGTCTTTCATCTGTCTGTTTGCTACGTTTTCACGACTAAACGAGTATTTGACTGTATTGTGTTTTTTATTTTGTACGGTCTTTTAGATGCAGAGAATAAAAATGTTAGTAAAATAGATTTTAGGATTTAAGACTATAAACTCTTTATCTTTTAGAAACTTTTAGGAAACGTTAAAAAAAGTTAGCAAATGTATGGAAAGCATATATAATGTAAAATGTATGTTTGCATACAGAGGAACGTATATACCTTTTTGGAGCTGACCAAGGACACTAATATGATCATTTTAAACCACATATATTATGGATATCATTATGACATAATATGGTAGTTTGTAAGTTTTTATCTTAAGTTTGTTTTTTGTTTAAGACGGAAATTTCGTTTGGATGTCAATAAAATATCAGGTAGTTAAGCGCCTCAACCTCTTTTATTTTAGTTTTAATCAGCCATAAAAACACAATCTTTCACTACAATAAATTACAACAATCATGGAGCTAGTGATGATTAGCTTGAATTAAACATGTAAAATAATATTTTTATCATGAACTCTCCCTAACATCATTCTTTAAAATGCTTATATAGTTCTCTTTATCAGCTTCAAAAATATCTATATCGTTCCACCAAACACCCTATATATTATTTAAAGTTCAAGGTGTAAGCTTTTATAAAAAACTCTCAAGTGATGTACAAAAATTGACAATTAACAAATTTTAAAACGTAATTAAACAAAATCTTTATAAAAAAGCCTACTATAAAACATCGTATTATTTAGATGATAGAGAAGCTTGGGATTGAAATTGCTCCAAACTCCAACTCATTAAAAAATGTTACAATTTAGACGTAAACAAACAATCAGCCTTGTTTCTTGCCTTTCTTTCCTGGCTTGGTCACGAAGGAACAGGCAGTAGAATTAATATTTGAAAGTGATCCTTGGGTTTTTAATGAATAAAAGATTTTGACTTTGACTTTGAAGCAATTGTACACTGAGACTACATGAAAATCCAAAATATTTTCTAATGCATTGGAAAATCGATACTTGATCACCTTCAGCTTTCTATCAGGAAGTGTTCGCGGCGTAGCTTGCTGGTCATTCAGATAAGTTAACGAATGTTTGGGATAGTTAACGAGGCATTGCTTAATTTATATTAATCTTAAATTTAAAGAAGGCCTCAGAAGAGTCAACCATATTATCAACCACAAACAATGTTACATTAAGTTTTAATACTATTATACTATTTGGTAGATGATGATGAGTTATTAAAAATCTAATTATTTGTTGACTGTGGGTACAGATGTTTATATAATAAGTTTAAAAGATATACATTTTAGATTGAAAACAGCTTTATGTTGAGCTTCTTTTTTAAATATTAAACATTAAAAAGAACTTAAGATTCTATTCGCTCATTAAAGAAGATAGCCTCCAAAAATCTCTATCTCTGTCTATCATCCATCGCCTTATTTTATTTTACTACAATCAGCGGTTTATTTGGTGTACTATATTTATGGTACAGAATATAAACAAATGTCAAATAAAATAATACGCGCTCAAAATAAAATATAATGCATTGTGATATTATCACAATTGGTGTATAGACGATTGATGAAACAAACGAGTGGCCGAATCACAAATACCTTCACACGAGTATCCTGTTTGCTGGATACTGCAAACAGGATACTCGTGTGAATACTAGTATTGAAGCACGTACACTACTAAACGGGATCCTGCAAAAAACTGTACCTGCAACAAACGGGATGTTGCCATGGGAAAGGGCAGTCAGATTGTAGTTTTCAGGAAAAACAAGCGGCGGTCGAGTCTTTAATTGAGTATATTGATTTGAAGTTTAACTCCGCAAGTTGATAACATAATATAACTCTTTATTGTTATTAACACAGATAAATAATACTTATAACCCTGAACTAAAACTAAAAGGCAATACAATGGGGGCCGTTACCGACATCAAGCTGAAATTTCCTAAAACGAAATATTCAGTCACGCGCAATATACAATCTTTGTAGAACGTCGAGACAATTCCGGAATTACGATAGATATCTTGTACGATATCATATATACTTTTCAACACTTTACTAAATTAAATGCAATTCGACTTGGCTCTATGGCATTTGCCTGTAATATTGGGAGTCGAACACAAAAGTTTTGTTTTAATATTGGTTCAATAAGCTTAGAAAGGACTCTGGTGGCGATGTTTTTTTGGTGCAGTACCTACCTATTGAACATTATTCTGTGCCAAGAGGCTGAAGTGGGCGGGGCACATAGCTCAAAGAACTGACGGCCGTTGGGGCAGAAGGTTCTTGAGTAAAGACCAGATACTATCATGGTGATATATTCTACATTACTGTTATCGGTTAAGCACCAGAACCATAAAAAAATGTGTATAATGATCCTTGACGGGTCGTCTTGTCGTCTATATCATATGGTTTTTGCCTTCGTGGGAACCTTGGCATAATGGTTTGCAAACCTTGTCACCATAACTTATTTCTCACGTAAAAGAATTACTTGGTATGACCTAATGGTTTGTCTTGCTGTGAGTGAATACATCTGGTGATATAAAATTTAATAAAAAAATATAGTAAGTACTCAATCATTTATTGTATTCCACAATGTAATAAAAGGAGGTAATTGATAGGTGATCATTATAGACCCTGTTGGACACAACAATAATATGAAGAGAGGAGGACGTCATTGTTCTTGTTAGGTAGGTATATTCATAAAAAAAAACATTCAAATGTAATTGTCAATAATTATTTACTTTTAAAAACGGATAAAGATATTGTTGAACACTTACCTACATTTAATAACCGATTTATTCATCAACCGGTTTATGTTTACGACCAGTATGGTAAACAGATTTTTTGAATTATTTATTTAAATTAATGGTAAGCAGATGTTCACGCGGCCAGACCGTGCTGGACTTAGGACCGTCGCTCACTGACAGTGGAAAAGTGTTTGCAAGATCTACAAATATTTGTCTTATAGGGTCTTAGTTTGGATTCAGGACTATGAAGGTGACTGTTTGTGTTCTAATAATAATAAAAAGTGGTGGTAAATGGTGCTGTGGGTTGCCGAATAACACAGCGGGAAAATCCAGGCATGAAAATTATTTGTCAAATCAAAAACTAATCCAACCCTCAACTTTATTACAATAGCAAAATTAAATATAAATTACAATTGATTTTTATAAATTTAACAATGCCTAAAACATCTGCAACTTAATTAAGGGAAACTTCTGAAGTGTCAGATTGCGACATAATCTAATTTGCTGGAACATTTGGGACTGCCCCTTTGGCTTCTTACACAAGATACTAATTAAATACACAACAATATAAGGACTGCTATTAAAATCATGCTCCAATTATTTGTAGTTAAAAACTATTTTGTCTTGCTTAGTGAGCGGTTGCTTTTACTTCTAGAAATCAAAACCAGATTAAACACCATCAAAGTATTCACCGGAAAGGCTCCGTTGGCAATAATACCTTATTTAATCCATACTAATATTAAAATTCGAAAGCAACTCCGTCCTTCTGTCTCTCAATCTGTCTGTTTGTTTGTTACGTTTTCACGACTAAACGGGTTGACTGATTTCTATGAAATTTGGTATACCTATAGATAGTTTATGACCGGGATCAAGGGTCCTGTCATGCGGAGGAAAGAAAATCATGTGACTAAAAGACTGTTAGATATGAATGTGGATGAATATAGAATTAGAGGAAGGCCGAAGAAGAGATGGATGGACTGTGTGAAGAATGATATCAGTGAGAAAGAAGTGACAACGGAGATGACGGCTGATAGAGAGGTATGGAAGAAAAATACATGTTGTGCCGACCCCACGTAATGTGGGAAAAGGGCAGTAAAAGAGATTAAGATATAGGGTACTTTTTACACTACTCCACAAAAGGAGGGTAATGATTTTATTTACAAACCACGCGTGAGAAGCCACGGTAGGTTGGTAGATAGATATTTTGTGCGGTAGGGGGTTATATTTTCTGTTGCTTAATAATTAGGTATATATTTACAGCAAAGCCTTGTAAAAAGTTAAAGCTATTAACATATGAATGGTTATATAAATTAAACAATGGTGCAAAAAGAATTGAAATTTCATCATCCAATAATCCAGTTGTAACCGGTGTTAAGTCCTAATTTATGCTAATTAATACAGGTTCCATATATTAACTAATGCATTATGTATACTGCATCTGTATGGAAATAGGACTGGTTTCGCAGTCAAGGGCTTACCATTAAGAAACATCGTGTTCATACCATAAAACTGTATAATTAATTTTATCTATTACATAACACATTCTTAGTCCGGATGACTTAAATAAATAAATAAATATCGCTGGACATTTCACACAGCGCTATCTAGTCCCAAACTAAGCAGAGCTTGTACTATGGGAACCAGATAACTGACAGAATACTTATATACTTTTTTTTTTGTAAATACATACTTATAATATATAGAAAAACACCCAGACACGGACAAATATCTGTAGATCATGCAAACATTTGTTCCGCGGCGGGAATCGGACCCGCTACCTCCTGCGTCTCAGCCAGCTATACGCTCACTACGCCACGGAGGCAGTCACCTATCACCTTTTTACTTAGAAAACTTTCGTGATTTATTTCTATCATTAATATAAATACGGAATTTATCACGTACCGTACTATCGGTGTTTCGACCGACAATGTTTCGCCTCGCAGAAAAATTGTCGGTCAAAGCACTAATAAAACGGTACGTGATAAATCCCGTATTTATAATAATCACTAAGAATATCCTACGGTTTCTAACAGCTGTTGATCTAGGGGCTACATAAACACAAGTGGCGATCACAATAGGCCGCGCGGCTGCAGTGATATTAAAGGCGCACAAGATTTTTGTTTAAATATACCTATACTTATACATATACAATAAGAGCTACTAACATAGACCCTAGTTAAGTACTGTTAAAGTAAGAAAGAAGATGGCATAGAACCGTACAGGATGTCACACAAATAGAGCCCTAACCAACAGTGGGTGGAAAAGAAAAATTGGAAGTTAAATGTCAACTCGATGTGGGGGGAAGTTGTCTACAACTATTGTGGTAAACAAATAATAGAAGTAACTTTTTAACAAAAATGTAACCGACTTAACTACATAACCCCTTTTGTTGAAATTTTTATGGGACCAATCTGAAAGTAATTATATCATTTCAAATTAACAAATAATTTTCCAAATCGGTTTGTAAAATTACGGAATTCTGAGATAACAAACATAAAAAAGCAAGTGAATTGATAAGCTCCTTTAAAAAAAAAAACATTAAATTCGTAACAAATAGATAAACAGGCAGAGAGACAGTGTTACTTTCGACTTTATTGATAGAGCAAAGCGAGATCTCCAAATCAACTTGCGTAAATCAGCGTTGTATTTATGTATGTATGTCTGTTTATCCGAGAATAACTTTAGAAGCGTTGATCGATCATCGTGAAATTTGATTTATAATATAGAGATAAATAGGTAGTGATGACACAATCCTGGTGTGACTAAATGAGCTAGAAATGTTGAGGGATTGTTGAGATATTGGGATTCAAGAGGGGTAACAAAAAATTTTAATGAAAGTATTACGTCAAATGGGACGTTTAATGAAAGTCTTTCATCAGTACATTTCGACCCCGTTTTTTTTTAGTTTAATCCTTGTAGTTATTAGCCATAATAAAAACTGAACTTTGACGAAATTCACAGGGTACACCAGTGACCCCACAGTGCTGTAATTTGGTATGCGTGTAACTTAAGTGACATAAATGTAGTCAAAAGTCTAAAATCCAGATTAACTGCAATTTGTACCCCAAAAAACATGAACTTCCGTTACCTGTATGTTGAATGCAACTGCACGTCAAGTTGTTTGGTTATCATTTCGTGGCACTATTTTGATAGTCAAAGATTAGGTAGGTACAAAAAATATTTTTTTGTTTTTATAGGAGACTCGCGAGATCTCAGTTCGGGGCGAACAACTAGTAATATTAGAACGCAAAATCGGTTACTTTGGAAATATTTCACAGAGGCCTATGATCAGCAGAGGACGTCCAAACCCTGATTTTTTTATATTGCTGTAAGCTAATCTGTTAGTTAATAGATCATTCTGATACAATATTAACCTAAGACTATTTTCTCTTTTCCAGGCTCGCAAAGAGCCTTTGTACCAGAAAAGGCAGTCGCCGCGCTAACACTGGCAACCGCCTAGAACACGCAGTGCTCACCCACCTCCAGCACGTGCCGTAGCTTCTCTACCCCTCTCGCTCTCTCATCACCCCTCCATCCGGCACTCACCGAGGCAGACATGGCTCGCGGAGACGAATGCAAGACCGCCAGCAAGGCTAACTATGCGTGCAAATCGTTAGATGTTACTGCTCCTTTACAGTGAGTATATTTTACTTCATCTTTTAAATATATTTTTATGCTACTTTTAGATGGAACTTGCTTCTGGCCCACCGTAGGCCAGTCCACTCGTAGGTTACGCTAGTTTTACAATGCATCAACAACTAAATTAAAATAATATAAGAAAATTCATTAAGATAGTAGAAGCAATGATTCAGTAGCCATGTGAAAACCTTAAAAAATTGAAATTATAACCAAATTAGTAATTATTAGGAACACTGTCTGAACCGCACCCGTTTACAATTCGAACTTATCAAGTTTTGTAACAGCATTCCTTCATAAATTAAAAGCTGGCCCGTTCGCGGCTTCGCACGCTCGAAATTTACCGTTCCCGTGGAATCTTCGGGATAAAAACTATATAAAACACTCTTATCAAAACGTGACGCGACGTAATGTCAATAAACGGCGGTTAAATTATATGGATATTGTTCATACAAAAATACTAAAATCACGATTAAAAATGGGAGGTAGGAGGATGAAAAATACTTTGGGGCATATACTTACCAAATGTACAAAAAAAAATCAGTAAAAACGGTCTACCCGTTTCGGAGAAATGCGACCATTAAAACCGTGACACGAGATTTTTATATATTAGACATTATATTTTTCAGAAAATCTATGCCTTCGGTGTCGGCATCTAAACAGCAGCCACCGAAGAAGCAGGAGACCAAGAATTACGGTTCGTGGGGACCGGTCTTCAAGGACAAGAAGAGTTTTACCGATATGCATCTCTGCTGAACGCTGGATGGAACCTCATCTTCATCATCAGTCACAAATATAGCATTAGCCATACTTTCTAAACCTTTAATAACAATATTTTAAATTTTATTGTAATTTGTAATTTTATTTTAATTTTTTTTTAATGAGGTGCCCGATTTATGCCTACTGATATACGTAAAAATCTATAATTCCCGTTTGACGGCATCTTTGTCGTCAAGTTTATTGTTGTTTATGGTTCAGGATGTAGCGCTATCATAGTTTTAAGGCTAAAACCAAATGTACAAACATTAGATAAACAACGTAAAACTAAAACTTGTTTGTGACGAGCTTATCAACGGTGTAGGGTAACGCGTAACATATATCATGTATAATCATAATTAACAAATTAAACTCATCAGCATTAGATGATCTTTTTGTTAATGACCTGGAGAACAGCATCAAATACATAGCAGTGCCACTACATAAAAAGTATAACTTTTGACTATGCGTGCACTATAAAAGAAGTTTTACAAAATGTTGAATCAAAGCTTTGAAACAAAGAGAATCGGATAAATTGAGTAAAACTTAATATTGCGTGTATCCGAACTGTGTAATTAATTAATTTCTCTTTCTCTTGTCTTGAACTAGGCCTTAATTAGATATCAAAATCTTTTTATTCATTAAAACCACAAGGATCACTTTAAAACATCAATTTTACTGCCTGTTCCTTCGCGACCAAGCCAGGAAAGAAAGGCTTCTTGACTTGCTTTCCTGGCTAGGCTAATTGTTTGTTTTAATGATCATTTTAGAATACATAACAATATAGAAAATAAATTACTTACGTCTAAATTGTGACATTTTTGAATGAGTTGGAGCAATTTCAATCCCAAGCTTACTATGATCTAAATAATCCGATAGGTATTTTTTATAAAGATAAAAGATAAGAGGCTTTGTTATAAAGATTTTGATTAATTATGTTTTTAAATTTGTTAATTGTAAATTTTTGTACATCACTTGGGAGTTTGTTATAAAAGCGTACACCTTGCTCTTTAAACGATTTACTAACTTTATGAAGCCTACAAGTGGCAAAAGCGAGCTTTATTTCTAGTATTAAATTTATGATTATCGCTATTTTTCTTAAGCAAATTAATATTTTTGTGAACATACATCAGAGTTTCATAGATGTATTGACAAGGGAATTATAGTTGAAACGGATTTAGGATTATCATTGCTCTAATATTTAGTATCAATCAACAAGATATTAAACTTCATTTGACATGACATGTTTCAGACTTGTCGGAGTAAACTATCCATAAATCAATCACACATGTCTAAAATGGTTTCATATTTACTCGCAATAAATAATTCGGCTATAAATAAAGTATTCTGACATAAAATAATAAAATTCTATAGCGATCCGACATTGTATGTAAAATTACAAAATGGAAGCGAACGAAAGCTGGAATTGTTTCAAGATTAAAACTCTGAAAAACAACTATCGTTCCAACGGAGTAGTTTTTAATTCATTTCAGTTTTCCTTAGATATTTAAAAGTTACATAAAAGGCTACCGTCTCGACCGGTAACTTTAGTCATTTTATATTTTGGTTCAGATACCTTTAACTTTGTCGTCTACTGCAACGCCCTCGGGCAGAAATGAAAACTTTATGCACCAGCTTATAATGTTTAATTGAAGTAAAAAAACGCGTATTTAGTACAAAGTTAGGACTAATGTGACTGTAGCGACGGAGTCACCAATTTTTAATATTATTAATTCTTTATTTGGTATAATTAGTACAACTAGTTGCCAGTCCATTCGACTATAATACATTTTTATGTTTTTTAGCTTTCTGCTCTCCTTCTCCATATAAACTTTAACTATGTCAAACCTCACAGTCCTCCGTGTGTGAAATATGCTTAAAAAGGGGTAAAAAGTTTTTCTTCACGAAATAATATGAAACTAAACACTATATATGTATTTAATGTCTGAATGTTGGCACGAAATAGCAAAAGGTAAACTCGGGTTACGTTTTTGAATTTAAACATAAATAAATAAATATAAATAAATATTGCTGGACATTTCACACAGCGCCATCTAGCCCCAAACTAAGCAGAGCTTGTACTACGGGAACCAGATACTGATAGAATACTTATATACATTTTTTTAGTAAATACATACTTATAATATATAGAGAAACAACCAGACCCAGAACAAATATCTGTAGATCATGCAAACATTTGTTCCGCGGCGGGAATCGAACCCGCTACCTCCTGCGTCTCAGCCGGCTATTAGCCCACTGCACCACGGAGGTCGTCAATTATTATTTAAAACATTATTTCATAACTTCATTATCAAGATTACAGAAGCTTGTTGGCTTGACCAACAATATATCAGGCTGTTTCCAAAAGCAATAACTATTATGTGGGAGATATGAGAGACAAATTGGGTCCTAGATATTAGAATCGCTAACTGAAAAGTGAAACCTTGGTCTGTAGAGATAGGATAGAAAATTGAACGAAGCAAGTATTTTCAATTACGTTGTTTGGATTGACGCCCAAAAAAGTTCTTCGTACAATAAAGAAGGATTTCTAGCTGTTGCTCACATGGATCTTATGATTACCTCGACGGAGGGCTCAATTCCCGTTATTCAATCTAGTCAAAACGAATATATTTATGAACACAATGAATATACAATTATTTAATAGAAAATGCAAACGAATCAACCGTTCTTCAGATGGCAGTTGAAGCCGTTGAAACTATTTATATCTCTAAATCTCTACAGATCTCTCCACTACCACGCAGAAGTGTACCTAAGATCTTCAAAAAAGTTTTGATATATTCTTGATGCCTGTCAAATGGAACGTACAACGAAACTGAAAGGGGCACTTCCTTGTAGATTGTAATGGGTCTGAAACTTTAGTATAACTTATATAACAGTTCTATGGATATCTTTCTTACCTTTCTTACCGTTATTCATAAGCTTTAGCCGAGTTTTATTCATGAAAGAGGGTAGGTGAGCATTTACGCAATCTTGTGTATACCTTGTCCGTTGCATTTATTCAGAGAAATTGTTTTTTTTACACTGTGGAGATGCCAACATAAAGCTGGGTCCACATGGCGGCGATATACGCTGTGCAGACTGCTGCGTGGACACAAGTTGGCGTGAGTCCCGTCATCCACATGGTACACACATTTCCGTTGTTCTTGAGATCTCGTGTTGTGCAGTAGCATACATTTGTAGTATATCTAATTGGTTGGAACGTCGTCGATTGCTTCAATTACGATACTCTTACGATTTTAGCTTTTAAAAAGGGTACCTACCATACGCAGAAAATAATCGATTTTTTTTTTATTAAGGCGGCAAATGTACTCCCACACTTTATTGAATGAATTGGAAGAAATTTATTTTAGACATTATTTGAAAATGGGTTACTTATAGCGATTTTATTTAACCTATATTTTACCGATGCTGGGCAAAGATCTCCCCCATGTTCCTCCACATTTCACGATCACTCGCCACGTCCCACCAGCCATCTTGGAATGTATCGGGGTCGTCACGCCAACGCTTCCTCGGCCTGCCCCGGCTTCGACGCCCATCTGCAGGCACTCATTGTGTGACGGCTGTTGCCCATTTGTCTGTGACCATACGACTGACGTGACCCGCCTAGTCCCACTTCAGCCTGGCATAACGAATTATTATCCCTTTTTACTACAGTAAAAAGTTACAGATAGACCAAAAAGTTGATTTACAAGTCTGAATGTGCGTCCACACAGTGCAGTAGTCTGCGCAATCACGCGTGTCTGTGACCACATTTTGATGCAAGATACAAAAATACACAGACCACTGCACGAACTTCAGACTTCACTTCTACACGTCCCATTTGCACCAACTTAATTCTATTCACAAACAAACGCGCTGCGCAGACTATAGTCTGTGCCGCGTGGACCCACTGTAAGGATCAGTGATGGTTCTGTACTAAAATCTACCCTTCTAGGCATGATGTCTCCTGTGATAAAGATAAAAGTAAAAAGCGGTATATCAAGGATTATTATTAAACTAAACTTTAGTATAATTTGGAACCTTCGAAAGTGCATCGACTGTTAACTGTTTAGTTTACACATTATAAATCAAACATACCTTAACTAGTTCTATTTTTTTTTGGCAAGTGCTTGATCACCACTTCACCTGATGGTTTTTTTTTATTATTTGCTTTTGTGGCTTCGGTCACGAGGCCTACAGTGATCGCCACTATGTTTATGTCATGGGCGCGTTCAAAGTTCACCACCTTTGATTTAGTTTGATCTTGTACCGCGCGGTTCGTAGTTCCGTGCGGTATCGCGCTGTCATATGAACTTAGCCTTATAGCTGTAAGAAACTGTAGGATATTCTTAGGGATTCTTAGGGACTTTTGCGCATTAGTAGACCACTCTAACCTAACAGATGTAGGGGCGATTCTGCCGCCTCATTACAGAATCTGCGGGTTTGTGTATTGCATAGTCTGATGGTAAGTGATGGGTATGGTCAAAGACGGAGCACGGAGCACGCTCACCTGAAAAACATGTTCACTCTGAACTGGAAGACTTCGAGATTATAGTGGTCTGGAAAAACAGATGCCAGAAGCCAGTTTCACTCCTTACTTTGACTAACAATGAAAGTTAAAAGCGCATCATTTGGTACTGCAAGGTGGAATGTAGGGGTGATAATTTTCAGCACATCTGATTGTCCGGTGGTGAAATAGGGAAGGAGGGACTAGTTCTTGCGCACATTCACCAAAAAGAATCCTGTAAAAGACTAAAAGTCTAGCAACTCTGTCTACAGAGGGGACCGTTATTTTATCAATTATTATATAAACAAACATTGTAAAGTTCGTTGAAAAACTTTTCTCTTGTTTAAGCCGTGCTATTTTTTTATCGTTACCTTATTTTTTTTTTCCAAAATAAGTTTAAAAATGTATCACTGAACTAGCATATTTAGGCTTCCTTGCGAAGTAGGATTTTATGTTCATGATTTTAGGCTAACGTTATGCCCAAAGAATGTTATGAAAATAAAAGACCTTTTTAGGAGATTGCAAGAATAAAGAGACTGAAAATGGATTTGGTAGAGCCAAGCAAAGCAAACACTTTGGTTATACTTAAAAGAGAAGAAAAATGTATAAAAAAATGCTTACCTCCCATTTCATTTCAGTTGGTCAACTACCTCTTTTTTACTGCAATTTTTTCAGATATTTCTTATGTTCTGACTTACTCGAAATGTTTTAGACTTCCATTATCTCATACAATAAAATAACGGACAATGCAACAATAAAAGATAAAGCAAGACATTACAATGTAAATATTGCACAAAACAGTTTCCGAATGTAGTTTAATCTTTCGTGTTTTGCACAGAATGCATTTTAAAAAGTAAGATTTTGAATTGGGAACAATAGCAATCAGAGTGCGGCTGTAGTAGAGCGACTCTAGCGAGCCGCAAGTCCATCCGATGTTTGTCTGAATACTGTCTCTACGGATTGATCAGCATGCAGGCTGATCTAATTGGTGCTCTATTCAACAAAACCCTCGACAGAATTTATCAAAGCTCAAACGAACTACGGTTTTCGAAAACGGAGGGCGGTTACTTGTTCAAGTTTTCCACGTCAGAATGCCTGCTGTGGTGGTGGGCATATTATGTATGTACGTAAACACAATACAAAGAAACGCGAAATCAAAAATTACTAGTGGTTCGCCCCGAACTGAGATCTCGCAAGTCTCCCACAAAAACAAAATAATATTATTTGTAATCTTTGACTATCAAAATAGAGCCACGCAATTAATAACCAAATAACTTGACCTATATAGTTTTATTCAAATTACAGATAACGGGAGTTCATGTAAATTGGTTATACTTTTTTGGGGTAGAAATTGCAGTTATTCTGGATTTCAAACTTTTCCCTATATTTGTGTCACTAAAGCTACCAAATTTCAGCACTGTGGGGTCACTGGTGTACACTGTAAATTTAGTCAAAGTTCAGATGGCTAATAACTTAAAAACTACAAGGCTTAAACTAAAATTTAAAACGGGGTCAGAATGTACTCACAAAGACCTTTTATTAGACATACCACTTTGTTTTTTTTGTTTATAGTCCCATTTTGTTTTTGTACCACTCTTGAACTCCAATATCTCAACAACCCCCCCAAGTTTTTAGTTTGTTTAGTCACACCAAAATTGTGCCGTAAACGCTTCGAAAGTTATCCTCGGACAAACAAACATACATACAACGCTAGTTTGCCCAAGTTGGTTTAGAGATCTCGCTTCGCTCGATCAACTATTGCTACTAAATTCGTAGACGAACCAAAGTCACCAATATAGCACAAAGGATTAGCAAGCTGAAGTAGCAGTGGGCAGGACACATTGCTCGAAGAACTGACGGCCGTTGAGCAGAAAGGTTCTCGAGTAGACCACGTACTGGAAAGCGCAGTAGGATGGCCCCCCAATAGATGGACAGATGACCTGATAAAGTTTGCTGGGAGCCGTTGGGTGCAGGCCGCGCAAGACCGGTTGCTCTGGTAATCTATAGAGGTGGACTATGTTCAGCAGTATACGTATTTTGGCTGATATGATTATGAAGACTACTAAGCCAAGAAGCGATACTCCTACCCATAAGTCTAAAGGTAAAGTAGGGTAGGTAAGTCTAGATACTTTAATTATAAAAGACAAATTCCACTCCAATTTGGTCTGTTAGAATAGACCGTTCGTATAGGTTGTTGCATCCGGCGTTGGTATGAATAATTCAGCGGTTCCAGTTCTCTTTGTTTGCGCCGCGCCTCTTGCACGCCTGTTTTGTTTAATTTAATATTGGATCTGCTAGTTCTACTGTTCTGCGAGTTTTTGCTCGTTTGCTTGGCACTGGTTTTTATGGTGACCCTACTTTTGTAGTTATGTCATGCATTTCATAAAACAATAACTTTTTGTTTTTATTATTCATTCTTACTAAATAGGTATTGCATTAAATATAGATTCTTGTTTAATTATTGTACAGGCATAAAGCCATCCAAAGCCTTGCAATTAGGGCGCGGAACTTTAAAAAATACAACCCCGGAGATATGAAGAATATAGGGATAGAGAAATTTTTGTCAGTAGAAATTAAATTATTGCTAATAGCTCGAAGAAATGACGATCGTTGGGGTAGAAAGGTTCTCGAGTGGAGACTATGTACTGGAACGCGCAGTATAGAACGACCCCGCAACGACACCAGTTGCTGGGAGCCGTTGGGTGCAACAAGATCAGTCGCTCTGGAAATCTATGGGGGAGGCCTATGTTCAGCAATGGACGTCCTAAGATTGATATAATGATCATAATTTATAAGTGAAGTCCATGCACGGCAAATCTATAATATATACCTATATAAAAATCAATTGCTGTTTAGATGGTTTAGATTCACAATTGGATTCGGTAGGTGGCTCTGTTGTCGAGATCCAAAAAATTGCAGATGAAGTCGCGGGCATACAACTAGTACTACAAACAAATCCTTAAAATAAACAGTTTAATAGACGACTTAAAATCTGAACGTGAGTATAAAACTGAAATAAAAACCGCAAAAGAGTCCAACTCTGAACAAGTTTTACTTCGACAAGCGCAGTGAGAGTTCCGCATTGCATTGCAACGTCCCACGGGACCCGACATATCGACCACTCAGTGGACGGTACAGCCTATGCATACGGCGTATTTTAAACGCGCAGATAACGCGCGTTTACGCCGCCGTAGAAGCACAAAAAGCAGATTGCAGCATTTATACCGATTCAAACGCGCGTACCAACTTAACAATAAAACCACCATGAAAGTAAAATTAGACGCCACGACGCGACGCGATAATACATATTTAAATTTTAATTCGACCAATATCGGCTGAATTAAAATTTAAATATCTGTTATTTAGGTACCTAACTTGGTTATAATAATTTACATTCCAGGTGTCCAGCGTATGTACGAGCAGGCGATCCTGCAAGTACTCGCGTCTCTGGGCGATGCATTCCTTTTTTTTTTTGATAATTTTCGTTTGACCACAATCTCACCTGATGGTAAGTGTGATGATGATGACACTAAAGAGACCCGGATTGTAGTCCCAAGTTTATACGCGAGTTTGAATCGATACAAATGCTGCAATCTACTTTTTGGGCCTTACGGTGCCATAGTCTGCACGTTTTAAATACGCCGCGTTCATAGGCATTTAGACCACTTGTGCCTGGACTACCATCAAAAGCTAGGTGGTGTTTTCAATATTGTAAATTTATTTATTTACTAGCTGACCCGCCCGCGGCATCGAACACTTGGAATTTCCCGTTTTCGTGGGGACTTCGGGATAAAAAATATGTAAACACTCTTATATAGAAATGCAATGCTGGGTAAAAATTTGTCAAGTCAACCCGAAGACTACTTTTTGAGTTTCGCGGAAACAAACTTTCGGAAGCTGAATTTTTGCATTCTAATATCGAGAGGCATCGCTTGCCAGATGGTGAGATTGTGGTCAAGCGAAGACCTATTCAAATGAAGAATTTAAAAAAAGGTTATAAAGAAAACCAACGTGAGAATAAAATGTCTCAAAATGGTCTCAAACTACCTATAAGCTTTGTGTTTTGAAATGATGCGTGTTATTTTTGGAACAGGGTAATTAATTTTTTTTTATTGTTATTTTTAATTAGAAGTGCTTTTTTAGTTACTTACGATAAAGAATATTTTCAATTAAGGTTTTTTAACCAAAACTAAACAGTGTTATTTCAGGGAGACTTAAATAATGAGATACTTAATTAATGATTGGATTTGACTGCGGTACAAGAAGCTATTTTTATAAACGAAAGATTTTTGTACCGAAAGGTAAGAATATTAAAACCTAAGAAAACTAAAATTTACGAAGCATACAAATAATTTTGATTTCTTAATTTCAGTTTAAATGTTTCAGCCTAAAAGAATTACAAAAAATACTTATCAGGAAAAATTCAGGTCGCGGATACAATCTTTTGACTCATTAAAATTACTCAAAAAAATTCTGACCTTGTGCTTATCATTAAAAAGTGAACGCGCTTTCCCGACTGGCATCGATAGCGAGTTCCAGAACACATAACAGTGTAAGCATACAGCAGTTCCACTAACAAACAATATTGGAACTTAAAATCATCGTGTGACGACATTTATTCCTTTGGCAATTTTTTTTTATCAGCGTTAGCGAGTTATATTTTTCAGTCGGCACGATTGCTCGAATCAAAGTGAAAATAAATCTAAATTCAATACAGTAAAGTACATTTTAGATTGAGTTCAGGTTCCCAGTGATAGGAACTTGGCTCTCGTGTAGTCTTCCCCAGTAGCGAGTGCGGCAGACGGCAGTGGCAAGCTACGGCCGGCCGTCGGCGGACGCCGCATGGCCGACCGCGCGAAGCACCGCGTCGCGCCCGCTCCGGCGCCGACAAAGAAACAATACGCTTACGTCCCGTGCCCGAGGTCCGAGGAGGTCGGGACGGAATTCGCTTTACAGCCAGTGAAGTTCCACGATCTACCGGAAACGCCGGTGAAATCTCCCCCTGGTAAGTCAGTAGAGTTTTGGCGCGGAAAAGTTTTTTTTTTGAAGTGACTTACAGAAAAACAGGTACCTGGAGGTTCAGGCTGAGTTCGCTTTACAGCCAGTGTAGTATCATGATCTCCCGAAACGCTGCTGGTGAAGTCTACTTGGTAGATTAAAGTCAAGTTAAAGGAGGTTTGAGGTGGAAAAAAATATCATTTTCTCAATGGAGATGGAGCAAAAAATCTGAATAAATCAAAACGAAGTTAGCTTTGCCAACCAGTGAACGGTCAGCGTTAAGTTTTAGGAGTTTGGAATGAAACAGATTTATCATTCTTCTGGGACAGCATTGCGTGAGTTGGTGGTAAAATCATCTAAGGAGACCAGAAAAAAACCAACCCATTGCTCATGAAAATACTAGAAAAACCACTGAAGCAAGGAACTATTATGACTAAAGTCTTATTTTTGTACCTAAATGGTATCCTATTTTTTGCTCTAAAAAGGTTTACGAGTACATTCTACCAACTGTGCATTATAAGTTGTCTTCAAAAAAAAAATCAGATCCATGAAGGTCGGAAATGGTGGTTCCGAAGCGCTCTTGTTTTACGACCACATGATGCACTTGAAAATTCCGGAAGGCTAGCGTCACCCCCATATGTCAATGTCAAGTTTTGCCGAGGCATACTTTTTAGCAGTTTCTTTTGCAAGTAGCTAATTTATTTACAAAAACTTCGCTGTTTTACCTAAGAATTTCAGCATGTCGAAACTTCCGGGAAATTAAAATGCTCGTGTATTTCAGTATGTTGATTTGGACGTAGACAAAATACAAATTAAAAATATACATGCGGGATTATGGAACGCGGGTTATGACAGATGCGACGCGTTGGGATGTTTCCCGCCAAATTGCTTGGTTGCGGTAACTGGCGATGCCTCGGGGAACTAAACAAGGCCGAACCACTTCCTATTGGTACTTACTGGTGACAAAGAACAAAGAAATTTAGAAAATAAGCTTAAAAACTCCCAACTACTCATCACTAATGATACCAATATGATGGTAATATAAAATGTTGTAAAAACTTTTTTAATACATGTGTTTGATTTTAGGACTTTAACGTTGAAAAAATATCAAGGCACAGCCACATTAATGATAAATCAATGGGAATAACTAATGATCAAATTTCTTGCACAAATAGAACCTGAATTAAAACATGAACATCATCTAACAACATAAAACATCTCTAGTTTCATTCAAATACAAAATATTTTGTTGCTACTTAAAGTTTAGTCATTAAAAACGAAACTTTAGTGTATAGGTATATCTACTCACTACTGTAACATCTTTGCTGAATAAATGTATCATATCATATAATGAAATTTTTAATCTCAAATTCAGTTTTCTCAATAGGATAACAACGCGGACTTATCCTTTTATTAATTAGTAGCCATGAATCTTCTCGATGCATAATCATGTTTTGGCGTTCCACCTGTCCCAAATACTCGGTGCCGTTGACAGCATTAGTCAGATGGTCAACATTCACCGCCACCGTCGCCTTGGCACGATCTATTCCAATAGATCTAAATACGCGGCTATTTCGGCGTGAATGGATGCTGTCTCATTGATGGTCGGATTAACGCATGTAGTAATTAGTGTGCACGTAAATACCCCCTTTTCCCCCTTTTTTAGGGTTCCGTATTTCGTGTCCCAAATAAAGCAATCTGCTTCAACTGCCCTATGTGAACGTTGATTATATTAATAAATATCCCCTTAGATTCAGGGTAAATATTTTCTTTAATGCCAATACATATATTATATGTCTTTGATGAGTAGGTACCTAGGTTAAACTTAATAGTAACTAGGTAAAGTTCTTTTCCACTAAGTCTTTTTCTTATTAATATGCCTCGATATATGCCAATCAAATGTGCCCTTGATGAGAAGGCTTTCAAAATGGAGACTGGCCACACTTCTTGTTTAAATTTTACTAAGCATTAACTAATATTATTCACCATCTCTAAGTTACTTTAATAGACGGATAAAAATCATTCTCTCTTTATCTGTTTTCATGTGAAATCAAAAGACGTGTATAATTATTATCCGTCGGATAGCTTTACTCAGAGCTGGTGAAATAGGCACTCAATTTATTTTATACGACTATTTTTTATGGCCTTTTTTATTTAATAGAAACAAGGATTTGTCATTGAGGTTGTTATTTAATTTTAATATATTAAGAATGCAATGAACCCTTTTTTTTAATTTACTTATGCTTTTAGGGGCGTAAATTGCATTTACACATTAGGTATCGAGCTAACAATGACCAACTTTCAGAGCATCCGTGATAAAAAAAGTTATGCGTTTACTAAGTTTATGCTGTTTTTAACCAAAGAGTACGTAATAAAATGTAGGTAACTCCTATTTGTATGTTTGAAACTGCTCACTGTCTGGCACAACAGGTAAAACTTTCTACACTCATATGAAGCTCGGCTTAGTATAGCTTTTATGACTGAGACGTACCGTTGGGAAATTATCTTTTTTATGGTATTTATCTCCACGTATGTAGAGCTTATTTTTGCTGAATAATACTCATTTTGTTGTGTGCACTTTTTATTTTGTCGTTTTGCGACAGTTCTTTTTGTAAAATGATATTTTCGTGGCTTCAATCGCTTGGTGTCAGGTTGAATAAATAAATATTGCTGGACATTTCACACAGCGCTATCTAACCGCAAACTAAGCAGAGCTTGTACTATGAGAACCAGATAACTGATAGAATACTTATGTACTTTTTTTGTAAATACATACTTATAATATATAGAGAAACAACCAAACCCGGAACGTATATCTGTAGATCATGCAAAAATTTGTTCCGCGGCGGGAATCGAACCCCCTACCTCCTGCGTCTGAGCCGGCCGTTCGCGCACTGCGCCACGGAGGTCGTCGAAGGTTGTTGAAAACAAAATAACTTTTTGAAGTTATACTTCTTTAGGCGCGTTTGGAAAAAAATGTGAGAGTAAAATTTTTACGATGCGCTCGCACACCGACAGCTAAAGCGACATGATGAAGTTAGCTGATAACTGTCACTCAATTTTCCGTGAAAACTTATAACTATATTTAAAGTAGTTTCTCAAATATTTATAAATCTAAAACACGTGTTTTATATCAGTGGAGATAAAAAAAAAGATATTTATTCATAAATATACATGTGTTTGTGATTCAAATGAGCCCAAACTCTGTAGCCTACTATACTCCATTCAGAAGTTCCGTTGTCTAGCATCCGTCTCCATCATGAGACCATCTCTCATTATTGCATTAATTTTACTTATTTGAAATGTTAGACATATTTTTGTTTATATACATTCGTTTTGTTATATATTATTATTTTTGACATATATGTGATAACTTTAAATATAGTAATTTGTAAATACAACGTAAATGTGTAAATGTGACGACCTCCGTGGTACAGTGGGCGAATAGCCGACTGAGACGCAGGAGGTAGCGGGTTCGATTCCCACCGCGGAACAAATGTTTATATGATCTAATGGATATTTGTTCCGGTGTTGGATGTTTTTCTATATAATATAAGTATGTATTTACAAAAAAAAATATATAAGTATTCTATCAGTTATCAGAGGGCTTAGCCAAGTTACAGTCGATTAGCGATGACGCTAGTCGATACGTCCGAAAATGTATGGGATTTGACACATACTATAGAAATATTACGTCATTCAGCGACAACATATGTATGTAGAAGTCGAATAGATTCGTGGCGAATGACATTTGGCTACGGGCCCTGGTTCCCATAGTACAAGCTCTGCTTAGTTTGGGGCTAGAGGGCGCTGTGAAATGTCCAGCCATATTTATTTATTTAATTGCAAACACGATTAAATGATGAATAAATGAAATTGCCACTTGAGCTTGCTAATACTTTGTGATATGTCGGTGACTTTGGTTCATCTACGAATCTCCTCACATCTGATTTAATCTCAGAGATATACCAAAAAAAAAATTAAATAGGTTTATCTTTTGCATAATTTTCCAATTTACAACTCTACTTAAACTGACACTGGATTTATGTTTCTACTAAATCTCAGAAAGTTCTGCGAAGTCAAACTAAGCAGGCGCGCCGGTTGCGATTAAAAAGATAAACTTGGGTGGACCACTTAAACTAACGTGTTTTAGTAATGTGTTGAACTTGTAAGTGAATTAGAAGGTACCTAGGTGTTTAGGTAGATGCCTAGACACTTACTGAGACAAGCTTTGCTACAGAGTTATTTAGCAAGATCAACCCTGTCGACTTCACATAAGGTTGATTTTGGCTAATAAAATTTGATTTTTCAAATAGGTACTTATGTGGTAACTAATACGTTGATATTCCTAGCGACTTAGTTCTGAATACAGTATTTTTAATCGATACTTGGTATATCGATTTTAGTAACCTTATGTCATCAAAATCGCTATATCTCTTGTAGCAAAAAATTAAAATCTCTTGCAATATTTGGTGTCCGCCATTTTTATTTTATGTCATTTCTTGCTCTCCGATCTAAACTATTCTTTTGACGTACTATTTATCTCAATGTGACCAGTAGTTAAGATGTTACATGGTTATACGGATATGGATTTAACTTAGGAGCAATAAGTTTAACGATTAACGCTTAAACAACTTTATTCCAATTTACAACAACAATTTTATTTATTGACTGCCTCCGTGGCGCAGTTGGCTGCGACGCAGGAGGTAGCGGGTTCGAAACCCACCGCGGAACAAATGTTTGCATGATCTACAGATATTTGTTCCGTGTCTGGGTGTTTTTCTATATATTATAAGTATGTATTTACAAAAAAAAGTATATAAGTATTCTATCAGTTATCTGGTTCCCATAGTACTAGTTCTGCTTAGTTTGGGGCTAGATAGCGTTGTGTGAAATGTCCAGTAATATTTATTTATTTCTTTATTTATTCCATATATAATATACTATAATATATAATATACCGCAGGCTTTTACGAGTAGGTTACACCTAAGATTTAATTTAAACGCGAACAGCTTCATTTACTGAACAAATAAAAAGTGTTAAGCGTCGCTTTTCTGGCAAACCTCGTTCGGAGCTAAAGAATAATGTTAAATTATGGTAACTTTAAGCGCCCATTTTAGTATATTGTATATATTTCTGGCAAAAAAATGACATTACATAAGAAGACGATATTCGAAAGATATATATTCACATTTTTAACCGCGGATGCAAAAATTGGGGTGCTATAAGATTGACGCCTATGTCCGTCTTTGTGTCTGCCCTTGTGTCTGTCTGTGGCATCGTGGCTCCCAAATAGATGGACCGATTTAGGCGTGCTTTTTAAATTAAAATCTTGTTTAACTGGGGTGGTTCTTAGCTATGTCAGTTTTAACTCCCAACGAAAAAAGATGGAGCTGTGGTTTTTTTAAAATTTGTAATATTAAACTTGTGACAAAAATGACTATATAATCGGATCATTTTATCGGTACATTCATTTAATGTTTAATTGCATATAAATAGTACAATTTCCAAAAGTTATTACGCATTAGTACAAGGTACTTAGTGCAAAATCATCAGATCATTTTAAAACATCTTTGCGAGTAAACTTCAAGGGAACAACTTTAACTTGAAATATCTAATGTATCTACTTTTCGTATTATTTATTTTCACTTTCGACTTTCGATAACATTATAACCTAGAACCTATTTTATTAGTAGAATGAATAGAAAGTCACAAGCTTACTGGCAGGATACTTTATTTAAAGGCTCAAAAAGTTAGTTCAAAATGGAAACAAAGTCACGCGAGCTACGAGTAAACCCAGCACACAGATAATAAACGCTCAACACAATCGGTAACAGGTACAGTCACAGATACGTTGATTGTTGATTTAAGAGAGAATTTTGTACCCCTTTCTATACTTATTGCGCGCACGGAGTGTAAGAATATGCAGGAATAATAGATAATCTCACGGTCGAACCCAAACACGTCTGGGGATATGTCCTGAAGTATGTTTCGCATTTGCAAAGTAGGAACATCGAGTTACAAAGCTGCTTTTGACGCGTTTGAAGTCTAGGGACACTATCTTCAAATCCTATGTACTCCGGACGCCTGTAAAGAATAAGGATATTTTCTCGCTCCTGATTTTTGGCCTGCAGGAATTGTGTTTCGACGCTATAGGGAGGCGCCAATGCAGAGAAAACCCTAACTATTAGTGTAGTGTAGTTTAATATTTTATTATTTCTGTTAATAATAGTAGATTATTAAACGGGGGGATAAAGCAGTGTATTGCGTCACGGGCGCTATATTGGATCCCGAACGTAAAGAAGGATTCTAGAGTAAACTCACGAGTGGACCATTAGCTCACTTCAGGTAGTATAAAAAAAACGTATTTGACGCTGACTGTACCTTAGGTAAGTAGGTAGTAAGTGTGATACGGAAGCACATCCGCATTGCGCCGAGAGCAGGCTTCGCCACAGAATAAACAACACTCGGTTTATTTAAACTGCGGTTATGAAACTGAACAAGTCCTTAGTATTCAATTTTTTTGTAGCTTGCCTGAAAAATTGGGATGCGTACTTAAAATTTTAACTAAAAACGAAGTCGATCATCCGCGGCGAACTTGTTTTATTTATTTTCCTTTCATCATCATCATCGTGGTCTGCTTAAATTATAGTCCAAGCGTTCTCCCTCAATCGCCACTCCAATCTATCCCGAACGCATCCAGGTTTTACCATCTGCGGCCTTCTTTTAAGGTGGTTCGATTCCTATACAAACAATCATTAATTCACTAAATACCTGAACAGTACACATGTCTAAACATATGCGTAACGAATTGGTTACGTCTTATTACTGTCGGCAAACCAATCAAGTTGCATACTTTCATTCATAAATATCTAAGCACTAGCTGTTGCCCGCGACTTCGTATGCGTTACACTACTAAATGTAACCTAGAAATAAAGCTAAACTCGCTGTTGCAACTTGACTTGACATTGACACCCCATTTTTATCCAGTGGGACCTGATTTATGGAATAAAAAGTAGCCTATGTGTTAATCCTGGTTATAATCTACATACATACTAAATTCCATCTAAATAGGTTGAGCCATTACGACGTGATTAAGTAACAAACAAACAAATAAATAAATAAACAAGCATCTAAACTTTCGCATTTATAATATTAGTGTGAAAGTGTGATTGTTGTCAAATGATTTGATTATATTACCATTGAAACGAATAATTGTAAATGTGGTATATGATACAGATTGTAACGGGCCGGACCGGACTGGTTCCTCCACAGTAACAAATTCAGAAATAAACATTCGTTTTCGTAATATTATAAAATATTAATATTTATGAATAGCACATACTTGTTCATTCAGTCATTACGTATTTAAATCAATCTGGGATTTAGAAAAAGCTGCAATATATTATAACGCCTAGTGCCATCTCTTGGATTACTCATCTATTGTATGCGGTGTTTGATCTAGATAAATTGTAAATTGACATACTATCACGACGCTAGATGACAGTAGCTGTTGGATGAAGTGACGTGGAGATTGTACAAAATGATTTATCATCTATGGGAAGAGTTGCGCTACTCGCCGGAAGGGGGTCGACTGACTAGCAATTTGTCAATGGGCAGAGTTCCACTGCTCACAGGTAGGGGATCGACAGACTATCAAGTTCTCTATGAAATAGGTTTCAATACACGGCATTATGGGTATGCAAGTAGAAGGCGAAGCTGGATAGAACGGAATATTGTCTATGCTATCATAAATTCGGGGGTGAATTAATATGAAACTTCGTGATATTACAAAATAATAATATTATTAATAGAAAATAATTGATTGTGCATTTTTTCTTTGAATTACGTGAAGCCATTTGGTTACTGTTGAATAAGTTTAGTATTTGTATAAAATAATTTATCATCTGTGAAGAGAGGTTTCGCTACTCGCCGCTAGAGGTTGGAGACGGCGGTTCGAGGGCTGAAGTACGGGGGGAAGGGACTGAACGCCTTAAATACGACGGAGCGGCGATGCTCGCTCTCTTTTCTCGTGCTCTTGTTCCTCGTGAACTTCTCGGGACGTTTTACCGCGGGGGGATCTCTTTTCTCGTGCTCTTGTTCCTCGTGAACTTCTCGGGACGTTTTACCGCGGGGGGATCTCTTTTCTCGTGCTCTGGTTCCTCGTGAACTTCTCGGGACGTTTTACCGCGGGGGGATCTCTTGTCTCGTGCTCTTTTCCCTGGTGATCTTCTCGGGGCTCTGGTTTTCTCGTGACCTTCTCGGGGCGCTTTCTCGGGCTCTTCTCGGGAGTGGTGATATCTCGGTATCTTTTCGTTGGGGACATTGCTCGTGGGCTCTTGGGTCGCGCTCTTTGCTCGTGGGCTTTTGCCTCGTGGTCTTTCCCTCGTGGTTCTTCACCCGCTAGCAGCCTGCGGAGACACCCAGAGAATACCAAGGTACGTGCTTGTTAATTTTTACTTACTGCCATTTTAATTATTGTTCTTGTGTTAATGTTTGGTAACCGGATTCGTGCAGGAATGTATTGAATTGGATCCAAACAGAGTAATTTATTTGTGTGAATTTAAATGTAATTGTTGTATATCCGAGTTATTTACATTGAGGGTTAAATGGGGTAAATTTTGAATGGAAAATGTTAGAACTCTAGATTTATTTTATTCTGAGGGTAGGAATTTTTACTTATTGCCATTGGCAATTATTGTTCTTGTGTTAATGTTTGGTAATCAGATTCGTGCAGGAATGTATTGAAGTGGATCCAAACAGAGTAAATTATTTGTGTGAATTATTGGATATCCGTGTTATTTACATTGAGGGTTAAATGGGGTGAATTTTGGATGGAAAATCTTAGGAGCCGAGATTTATTTTATTTTGAGGGTAGGAAAAATTAGTGACGGTTAAAGTGAATGCTCCTGAAATACAGAATGTGGAATTAGGATTCCATGTATTGGTTCGGGAATAATTGTTTTGAATTGCGGGGTGCTTATTTAATAAGATAGGTAACGTTGGGGATTGACATATTACCGTGGCATTTTCTTTTAGTTTAACAATGTTGTCGGTAGGAATCTTGTTAACCGGTAGGGTAGGAAACGTCCCTGATGACGGTGGATTCTATAATAGTCTAATAATCAAATTAATTGGATCATATGATAGGATGGGGGGCGTTAGGAAATACTTCCCTTTACATATTCTATTTATTCTAAAGATGTACGGACAGATTGGCATCAGTATTGCATTTTAAGAAATGATTGGCTCAGGATTATATTACACTAAATACAAAATAACCTTTCACGTTTGATGTTTATATTGGCAGCGATTTGTTTAACTACTTCTATATTCTATTTCTATTTCTATGGTCATAAAAGAACGGTGGATTCATTGGAAAACATAGCTTATGTTATAACAAAGACACAGGAATGTGTAACCTATTGACGGTATAATATTTCTTAGATTGAGTTATCTAGTAAAGGAAAAAATGTGGGTAGGAAGATTGGATTCCTAAGTTTGATACGAGTATCTGTTGTTATTCTACGTTGGAAAAGGAAATATTTTAATGTAGCATACGGTATAAAAATATATCAGTATGTAGAACAAAATTCATGTAATAAACTAAACTTAAATGAGAGGGCAATTGTGCTTTTAAGGACGGTGGTTTCAAAAAATACACTTTGTAAGATTGAATACAATGTTGAAATTATAAGATGGACTTGTGAAGTTTGACAATGAAATAAGCTCGGATTCAAGGAAGCAAATAATCTAAGTAAGTTGATCTGATGTTGATAGAATCTTTGAAGGCTAAAGCGCTGGGCTTAATTAGAAACAGATGCGAGAAAAAGGTCTGTTTTCTATTCTATGGAGCCAAGGAAATGAAATTCCGTTAAGATTCATCAGCATTGTTAACTGAAAAGGTACTAGAAACATGAATTGAAGTAATATTCATGGTCAAACTACAGTAAACTAAAGACTTCGATAGCCAATTAAAGCACTTATCTATTTCATGCAAACTAGCCGTTCGGAAAAGTACTAAATATGTCTAGCTTCATTATGGGGTTTTACTAAGTTCTACATTTTAGTGCATTCTGGTAGTGAATTTAAGAATGGGTTAATTGATAGGTTGCCTAGGTATGTTTAGGCTGAGTGTTTTGGCAGAAAGATAGTAGGGGGCGGCTATTTTTAGGATCGGAATCGAAAAGGGTAGGGTTCTAGAATAGGCTACGAAGAACCTAAATCGAATGGGTTTAGTTCTAAAAATAAGAACTTTACTGATTCGCAAGATAACCAAAACAGAATCTACACTTTGCAAAAGATTATGACCTCTAATTCCCTTAATAACGAGTAGGAACAACAGACTACCCACATACAATTTTTATGTTGTCTCAAATATAAGGTTAAGTATACCTAATAATACTTTTAAATTGTGGAAGAGAGATGTCCAGTCTGGTAGTCGAATCTCATTGTCTTCACAGCGGTGGTGGGGCTGTAGACCTAAGATATTTAAACAAGTGTCTTAGCCACAATTATTAATGTCGATAATCAGTTTGTAGGTAGATCAATACGTTCCCAGTGGGTGGGCTATAACTTTAGCACCAAGCTTACAATAGGTAGATCACAATTATCACTAACTAGAATTATATGGGTATGTCAATGTGTTTAGATAGGTTTAATTCTCTCATAAAGTAGGTAGCCTGATCTTTGGTACTAGACTCAAATTCCTTAAAAGAAACTGAGTTATTACGGATATCGCAACGCATGGGTTCCTACCGCAATACTAGATAAATCACGAGGCCAAAATAATTAATCACAATACACTCTTAAGGTACATGTTAATAGGGTTGAATAATTTACAAAGTAGGTAGGTCATGACTGTATGGTAGATAGGGTGATTTAGTATGTTGTCGGGGTTAAACGTGTGTAAATGCATGGGGGTTTAGGAGTGGGGTCGAGTGTCCTAGTTTAGGGGGGGCTTCTGGGAGGAGTAGGGGGGGGGGGGTTACAAGATCTTAATTCTATAGAAAAAAAATAGCAACGTGTCCAGACACAAATACTCTTTCAAGTGTACAATATTACTTTTTACTGCCTATCCATTTGTAATAAATAAAATAACTCTTAATTACAGGTGTATAACAACAATAGTTTAACAATACAATAAAATTAATAATACTCGTTAAAGCCATAATAATTTAATAATGTATAGTAAAAATTAATAATTTATTAAATAAAAGTTTCTAATTAAATCTAGATAAAATAAATTGACAATTTAACGTATACCGGATGGTAAATATAGGAATACCACTATTAGATCTTTCCTCATCACACCAGTATTATAAATACGAAAGTTTGGATGTTTGTTTGTTACTTAATCACGTCATAACGGCTGAACCGATTTCGATGAAATTTGGTATATAGATAGCCTGTAGCGTTACAACTCTCTCCTTTATAAGAAGAGAGCTGTAAGCCAAGTTGAATTTAGACCTACCTAACGGTTTGAAAAAAAGAGGTATTTTACAACGACCTATGATTTAATACAATGATTTATACAATGACTATGAATACGATACTTATCAAAAACACTTAATGTCTCACTATGGTGTGCACAATTGGTAAGTCCCGGAGTCTGCAGGACCGGTAGAATGCGCGCTGGTTGAGGGCTAGTGAAGCCTCTAGCCAACGTCGACGAGAGGCTGAGAGGACAAGTAGCTCCACCGTGTTCTGGTTGGAGTAAGATCAAGATGTTAGTAGAGTGATAAATAAAAAAAAACCAGCCTTGTTTCTTGCCTTTCTTTTCTGGCTTGGTCGCGAAGGAACAGGCAGTAAAATTGATGTTTCAAAGTGATCCTTGTGATTTTAATGAATAAAAATATTTGACTTTGAATGCGGTAGGTAATTCCAAGGTTAGGCCACCAGATCTCGGTCGGTCGATGTGTAACGGGCCGGACCTGAATAATTCCTCCACAGTAATAAATTCGGAAGATAACATTCGTTTTCGTAATATTATAAAATATTAATATTTATGAATAGCACATACTTGTTCATTCAGTCATTACGTATTTAAATCAATCTGGGATTTAGAAAAAGCTGCAATATATTATAACGCCTAGTGCCATCTCTTGGATTACTCATCTATTGTATGCGGTGTTTGATCTAGATAAATTGTAAATTGACATACTATCACGACGCTAGATGACAGTAGCTGTTGGATGAAGTGACGTGGAGATTGTACAAAATGATTTATCATCTATGGGAAGAGTTGCGCTACTCGCCGGAAGGGGGTCGACTGACTAGCAATTTGTCAATGGGCAGAGTTCCACTGCTCACCGGTAGGGGATCGACAGACTATCAAGTTCTCTATGAAATAGGTTTCAATACACGGCATTATGGGTATGCAAGTAGAAGGCGAAGCTGGATGGAACGGAATATTGTCTATGCTATCATAAATTTGGGGGTGAATTAATGTGAAACTTCGTGATATTACAAAGTAATAATATTATTAATAGAAAATAATTGATCGTGCAGTATTTGTATGGAATAATTTATCGTCTGTGAAGAGAGTTTTCGCTACTCGCCGCTAGAGACGGCGGTTCGAGGGCGGAAGTACGGGGGGAAGGGACTGAACGCCTGGGGTGCGACGGAGCGGCGATGCTCGATCTCTTGTCTCGTGCTCTTTTCCCTGGTGATCTTCTCGGGGCTCTGGTTTTCTCGTGACCTTCTCGGGGCGCTTTCTCGGGCTCTTCTCGGGAGTGGTGATATCTCGGTATCTTTTCGTTGGGGACATTGCTCGTGGGCTCTTGGGTCGCGCTCTTTGCTCGTGGGCTTTTGCCTCGTGGTCTTTCCCTCGTGGTTCTTCACCCGCTAGCAGCCTGCGGAGACACCCAGAGAATACCAAGGTACGTGCTTGTTAATTTTTACTTACTGCCATTTTAATTATTGTTCTTGTGTTAATGTTTGGTAACCGGATTCGTGCAGGAATGTATTGAATTGGATCCAAACAGAGTAATTTATTTGTGTGAATTTAAATGTAATTGTTGTATATCCGAGTTATTTACATTGAGGGTTAAATGGGGTAAATTTTGGATGGAAAATGTTAGAAGTCTAGATTTATTTTATTCTGAGGGTAGGAATTTTTACTTATTGCCATTGGCAATTATTGTTCTTGTGTTAATGTTTGGTAATCAGATTCGTGCAGGAATGTATTGAAGTGGATCCAAACAGAGTAAATTATTTGTGTGAATTTAAATGTAATTATTGGATATCCGTGTTATTTACATTGAGGGTTAAATGGGGTGAATTTTGGATGGAAAATCTTAGGAGCCGAGATTTATTTTATTTTGAGGGTAGGAAAAATTAGTGACGGTTAAAGTGAATGCTCCTGAAATACAGAATGTGGAATTAGGATTCCATGTATTGGTTCGGGAATAATTGTTTTGAATTGCGGGGTGCTTATTTAATAAGATAGTTAACGTTGGGGATTGACATATTACCGTGGCATTTTCTTTTAGTTTAACAATGTTGTCAGTAGGAATCTTGTTAACCGGTAGGGTAGGAAACGTCCCTGATGACGGTGGATTCTATAATAGTCTAATAATCAAATTAATTTGGATCATATGATGGGATGGGAGGCGTTAGGAAATACTTTCCATTACGTTCTATTTATTCTAAAGATATACGGACAGATTGGCATCAGTATTGCATTTTAAGAAATGATTGGCTCAGGATTATATTACACTAAATACAAAATAACCTTTCACGTTTGATGTTTGTATTGGCAGCGATTTGTTTAACTACTTCTATATTCTATTTCTATTTCTATGGTCATAAAAGAACAGTGGATACATTGGAAAACATAGCTTATGTTATAACAAAGACACAAGAATGTGTAACCTATTGACGGTATAATATTCCTTAGATTGAGTTATCCAGTAAAGGAAAAAATGTGGGTAGGAAGATTGGATTCCTAAGTTTGATACGAGTATCTGTTGTTATTCTACGTTGGAAAAGGAAATATTTTAATGTAGCATACGGTATAAAAATATATCAGTATGTAGAACAAAACTCATGTAATAAACTAAACTTAAATGAGAGGGCAATTGTGCTTTTAAGGACGGTGGTTTCAAAAAATACACTTTGTACAAGATTGAATACAATGTTGAAATTATAAGATGGACTTGTGAAGTTTGACAATGAAATGAGCTCGGATTCAAGGAAGTAAATAATCTAAGTAAGTTGATCTGATGTTGATAGAGTCTTTGAAGGCTAAAGCGCTGGGCTTAATTAGAAACAGATGCGAGAAAAAGGTCTGTTTTCTATTCTACGGAGCCAAGGAAATGAAATTCCGTTAAGATTCATCAGCATTGTTAACTGAAAAGGTACTAGAAACATGAATTGAAGTAATATTCATGGTCAAACTACAGTAAACTAAAGACTTTGATAGCTAATTAAAGCACTTATCTAGTTCATGCAAACTAGCCGTTCGGAAAAGTTTTAAATACGTCTAGCTTCATTATGGGGTTTTACTAAGTTCTACATTTTAGTGCATTCTGGTAGTGAATTTAAGAATGGGTTAATTGATAGGTTGCCTAGGTATGTTTAGGCTGAGTGTTTTGGCAGAAAGATAGTAGGGGGCGGCTATTTTTAGGATCGGTATCGAAAAGGGTAGGGTTCTAGAATAGGCTACGAAGAACCTAAATCGAGTGGGTTTAGTTCTAAAAATAAGAACTTTACTGATTCGCAAGATAACCAAAAAGGAATCTACACTTTGCAAAAGATTATGACCTCTAATTCCCTTAATAACGAGTAGGAACAACAGCCTACCCACATACAATTTTTATGTTGTCTCAAATATAAGGTTAAGTATACCTAATAATACTTTTAAATTGTGGAAGAGAGATGTCCAGTCTGGTAGTCGAATCTCATTGTCTTCACAGCGGTGGTGGGGCTGTAGACCTAAGATATTTAAACAAGTGTCTTAGCCACAATTATTAATGTCGATAATCAGTTTGTAGGTAGATCAATACGTTCCCAGTGGGTACGCTATAACTTTAGCACCAAGCTTACAATAGGTAGATCACAATTATCACTAACTAGAATTCTATGGGTATGTCAATGTGTTTAGATAGGTTTAATTCTCTCATAAAGTAGGTAGCATGATCTTTGGTACAAGACTCAAATTCCTTAAAAGAAACTGAGTTATTACGGATATCGCGACGTGTGGGTTCCTACCGCAATACTAGATAAATCACGAGGCCAAAATTATTAATCACAATACACTCTTATAGCAGATGTTAATAGGGTTGATAATTTATAAAGTAGGTAGTTCATGACTAAATTGTAGATAGGTAATTTAGATTGTTGTCTGGGTTAAACGTGTGTAAATTCATTGGGGGTTTAGGAGTGGTTTATTTAGGGGGGGTTTTTTATCTTGGGGGGTTTAGGGGGGGTTACAGATGTAATAGGCAAGACCTTCAAGTCTGTATTGAGTAAAGGTCTCCGGCGTCGAGGGTCCAAGAGGAAGAGACGTGAGGACTCCAACCTCGAGGGAGTCAGGCTCCCAGGCCCAAGCCGGTAGGGGCTTAGCCGTCAAGAATAAACTATTACCGGGCTGTGCTGACTGATTGATAAAATGAGACTGTTTAAAGCGTTTCTCTCTGAGATTTTTCTCCGGCTGTTTCCAAGTGCAGACTGTCTTTTTCCAAGGATCCCAATGTCATCCGGACCTGTTCCAAAGTTAAATATTTAGTATATTCTAGTTGGCGGCCAGTACAGCCATATACCAAATTCAGAGGTTCTATGAAATTCTAAGTAAAACCTTGCGGTTTTACCAAGAATTAAAAGTAAAAATATATATATGTCTAAAACGTCATGTCAGTACCCATGTCAGGTCGGTTTATGTTTGCGTTTCTAGTCCTAAAAAGTTAAAATAAATATAGCATCATTTATACTCCTGTGACGAGAAAACTCTACTCTTTCCACCTATATAAAAATGTAATAATGGGCTTTTTAAGGTTTCGAGAATTAATTTAGAGTTTTCTAACCAAAATAATGATAAAAAAGCTAAAGTATGGTAAAAGGAAACACAGAATCAGATAGATTCTGTGTTTCCCCATGCAAGTATTTACATTAGATACCTAACGTGAATATCACGATCAAAATCTAAATAAAAAAGTGAGTGATATTATAAGCCTGGACTAAAACATAGGCTACTTACATACATAGAAGCCGCTGTTGGCTGCTGGCGGAAGCTAGTTATAAATATAAGGTAGATGAATTTTGTTTGTCATCGGCCTTTTCTACGACTACTGTCGTTTTAAAAACGTTGGATGAGAGGCTTGGCAATAACTGCCGTGCTCCACCCCGCGCGGCTCTCGCGCCTCTCCCTCGCAGCGCGGGCGCAGTTGGGCTTGTACGGCCGCACCCTGTTGGTCGCGTTCTCATCCCTGAGGAAACTATTCCGTGAGTTTAACCATATTTTGTAACTGCTGTGCTACGAGACGTTCTCGCGAAGTGTTGTGCAATTTCAATTATGCCTCAGAAGACATTCCATCAGGACACCTGTGCTGAACAAGCCCACGTCTATAAACGTGCGGATTGGAGTGGTTAAGGTAGGTGGTATGATTTGTTCGTCTACTTTATATAATTGAGCAACGATTCTGCTTCTGAGAGCATACCTGCTTAGATTCTATATATACTTATTATTTCAATTTAAAAGGTCATTCGAAATGACTAAATCTGATTTACCAGCGCCCTATATTCATCTCCAACAACCACCTTACTACCTTAAAATAATAATTTAACGAGTGGATTCGACGTTTGAAGCGCTCAGTGAAATCTCAAGCCGTGAAAACTCAAAAGTGACGAAAACCTTTACTCGACAGGTCCTTGAAAATATTTTATTCAAAGGATTCGTACTCAATACTTACGTCTTTCTAAGTTCGCAAGTTTCTGAAATGTAACGCTAGGGAATTTGATGGGTAATCTTTTGGTTGTACAAATCGGAAGGCATTTATATTTCACGCTGATTATCGTGAAATATAATTGCCTTTAGATTTCAAAATTATACCTATATTATATATTTTTTTAACTTATACTTTCCCACTGCTGGGCAAAGGTCTCCCCATGTTCCTCCACATCTCACGATCACTCGCCACGTCCCACCAGCCATCTTGGAATGCATCGAGGTCGTCACGCCAACGCTTCCTCGGCCTGCCCCGGCTTCGACGCCCATCTGCAGGCACCCATTGTGTGACGACGGTTGCCCTTTTGTCTGTGACCATACGACTGACGTAACCCGCCCAGTTTCACTTCAGCCTGGCAGTCTTGTCGCCAACATCTGCGATGCCGGTTTTCGCGCGCAGTGTGGTATTACGGATCCTGTCGATTCTACCACTAACACGCTGCGTTCCATGGCTCATATTATATTTAAATTTACAAAAATGGTGACCCAGACACAACCTTCTCCTGAACATGGGGAAACAATTGCAACTTCGCTACGGGCTTACTGCTTGTCCGGTGCAAAATTATTTTGATGTTACTTAAGTGTTCAAAGAGCCAGTTGTTTTCCAGCAACACTATACAATTTTTTTTATTGATTATAGTCAAGCACTTCACCTGATGGTAAGTGACAATAACGACAAATAACGACTAGACTTTGCCTTCAGTTTCGCACGTGCCTAAAACGTTTTTGTGAAGTGATTCATTATACCGCATGATAATAACATACTGTATTTAACTGTACACTTTAGTTTTCTGTTTTTTTATATAAAATTATTATTAGATTCTGTTCTTAAGTACTTCCTAGTTGGTTAGTTCTAAATTTACGTTATAGAAATCACCTGCTGGAGGAAGTTTTGTTATTTTCAGACAAAGACGAATGAAAATTACCGATGAAGCACTTTTAAATTAAAAGTGAAGTACTCAAAGTATGCCAAGTCATTTTTAAATACGGTGCCTACTTCACGCACACATTTTAAACACCAGTGTCGAAAACAACACAAATACCGTATACCGTGCCAGTGGCGTTCATGTTTTGTTATATATTATGTCCATGTTTTTTCATATTTTATAAAATTTCTCAATACTCACTACATTTATTGCTTTCAAATGGTTACAAAGTTGTTATATGTAGTATGTAAGCAGATAATTTCACATATGAACCCTGGCAAAATAAGTCTAAATAAATGATTCTTCTTCTTAGTCGTGGTTATGTCAGGTCTTGGCTCCAGAGTAGCAGCTCTAACAATGCGTCTCCATTCAGCTCTATTGAAGGCATTGCGAGAACATTCAGTCATGGTAGAGTGTGTGATGGACTTGATGTCTGGCCATCTCGTTGGAGAGCGGCCACGCGATCGCTTGCCCTCCGCTCTCCCTTGCATAGAAGTTCCATTGGGTCCTTTATACGGGTAACGTGTCCAAATAACTTAAGTTTAACTGCCTCCCAGGTGTTTTATCATATTTCGAGGAAATTCTAGAAATATTGTTTAGAAAGCGTTCACTTTTCGTCCCGGGAGATGAAAAATACCGTCACTGCCGTAATCCAATTCTGTCGGAAAAACATTTGTAAGGAAATATGAAACCAGGTTTTATAGCGTTGAATTGAACTGAGGTAAAATACTGCTGTGATAATAAGTTTGCTGTGGTATATAGCGTTTGAATAGTTCCTCAAAAACAAGTATAAATTAAAAAAAATACGAAATTCCTACATCTAAAAAAACGTTATAAAATCCATTTTACAGCTGAGATCCCTTCACACACGAGGAAAATTAATGATATCTTCGATTCGGCTTACCTGATCTTCATCATACATAGCTAAGAACCACCAGTCAAACTAGTTTTCTATTAAAAGAAACGCGTCCAAATCAATCCATCCGTTTGGGAATTACGTTTCCACAGATAGACATAGGTATCAAACTTATTATACCCATCTTTTAGCGATGGATGTTAAAAAAAACCTGAGAATTTGATATCTATTAATCATATATAATTTACATCATCATCCACAGCTCAACTTCACTCACTACTGGGTATAATAAGCCTCACCAAGTTTGTTCCATCTGCCTCGATCCTACGCTAGTCTCACCGCGACTTTAACGATATCGTCTACCCATCTCGCTGCCGGACATCCTACCCTTCTACAGTCATTCCTCGGCCACCATTCAGTCTCGATATTCCAGACTAACCATGTAACTAATAAACTCGCTGTGTCTTTTTGTCTTTTGTATTCATAGATAGTTTCCAACACAATCGAAAGATACATAATAAATAATAATCGAAGGATAATACGAGTTTATCAGCATTGTGGTTTTAACTTTTGAAACTATCATGGTTATGAACACTATTTGCACTAAAAACGGGATATTTAACATGATTTGTGAGTTTTGAGTATCCCGATATTACCCGTAATCATGTCGCATGTAACTGCGTCGAAATATCGGGATACTTAAAAACTCACAAACCATGCTAAATATCGCATTTTAGTGCAAATATTGTGGTTTAAATTCAGCCCCTACTACTTCTTTCTATTAAAGTCAAATATTTATTATACGAGTACATATCTATCATAATGATTAGCAAGCTGAAATATCAGTTGGCAGGGAACATAGCTTGAAGAACTGACGGCTGTTGGGGCGGAAAGGTTCTCGAGACCACGCACTGGAAAGCACAGCGTAGGACTGCCCTCTACTGGATGGAAAGACGATCTGAAAAGGTTGCTGGGAGCCAATGAATGAAAAGTTATGTGTAATATCTCGGGTGTACAATAGATTGCTTTGTATAACAATGACCTATTATTTAGCTTAACCTGAAAATTTGATTATTACTCGTCGCTCAAGTTATCACTGCCTTTTGTAACAAAGTTATTTGGCGCTTAGTTAAACAAAAGGTGCTACGGTGCTATACCGTAGGCCTATTGTAGAGCCCTCTACGGAAACTGGATTTATAAGGCCCAAGTTATGCCCCGTATTCACTAGGCGACTTAAAAGGCTCGTCTCAGCCTCTAAAGTATCATACAATTTAAAACTAAAATTTATTTAAAATTTGAGCTAATTTTAGATTGTAGTAATTCGCAGGTATCTTCATCCATAGATATTGATTTAGCAAACCTATTACCACTATGATTTGATCAAGCATCGTCATAGTCATCTCAATTAGACAGTTATTTAATTGAAAACTAAAATACTGCGATTGAGTCCCAATTTATATCTGCGTATTAGTCTTGAAACTTTCTAGGTTAAGTAATTTTAATTTGTAAATAAAGAGTTATCTATCTATCAATCTATGTATATCTGAGCCTAGTTCTAAAATATACCGTTTATAATACTTATTTACTATCCTTTTGTATCTGGTCTTGGCCTCCGACACTAAAAGACGCTGATCCCTATTCTGCGCCACTTCTTAACAGTCTGACACTTGGAGAGCGCGAAGATCTTTCTGCACCTCACCCTTCCAGCGATAATAGTAATAATTTATTTATATATGCACTAATTGCACTTTAAAATAATATACAAATACTAACTTTCTTAAACATAGATTACGAGGAACAGTTGTAATGTGGTTATATACATTTATTCCTACATGCATTTTGTTTTTTAATTATTCGAGAACATAGAAAATATACAACGAGATATACGAACATAGAAACCAGCAATGTGCAAACAAATAAACTGTATTTTGACCAGCAAAGTCCCTCGCGACATAATTGTGCCATATTGCGTTGAAAACAACGGTATTGGATTCGGTGGTGCGTCGTGCGGTAATAAAGTCGCTCGTAAAATAAGGGGAACCACGATATACAAGCACCATCTGTTATGAAAATGTATGAAATTGTAGCTTGTTTCTGAAGTTAAGATCTTTATTAAGGTAGTAATAATCTCACATCCTTGGAACAGCAACGCCGGCCTTTGACTCTTGTTACATTAACAAGTACCTAAATGTTTACAAAATATAAACTCCTATCCCATGTTTTTGCATCTGACGTAGCTAAAAACCACCCCAGTTAAACTAGCCTTAGGTCCATTCGTTTGGAAATTATGATGCCACAGACAGACAAACATAGGTGTCAAACTTATTTATGGAAACTTTTGGAACAATCTAATGGCCTAATGGTGGTAACCATCGCCTATCACGAAGCATTTCCGCGCACACAAGGAACTCGCTCTACGATGCGCTACACTGCGTCCATCAACTTGAGGCCTACAAGTGTAAAACCTCATGTGCCTGTATTTTCACCATCATCCTTAATCACCCTTCAAACCGCAGCAAAGCTGTTTGGTCTTGGTAGCAGGAATAGGTACGGTGGGAGTACTTCACATCATCATCAGCATCCTGACCTTTCTCCACATTATAAGTGGGTTTACGCAACATATCATGAACAAACTATTTTGTAAGAGTCAAGAAGGAAAGATGTCATGACAGAAATGCTCCAAACCCGGCGAAGTAATTTGCGACAGGGTTGTAACAGCAACAAATCGCCCGATGTTGTCAAACGTCACTTTTGTTTTGTTTTTTAGATTCTTTCTATTTTCATTTAACAGCAATGATCTTGCGATTTGCGCATGATGTTTAAGGCAATATTGATTGATTGATTGAAAATACTTTATTGCACTTATAAAACTAGTACAAAGGTGAACTTAATGCTAAAGAGCATAAAAAAAAAATATTCACACAGGAACAGACGTATTCTTACAGGAAAGGGCGAATACGTAAGTCATTATACAGTGTATACCTACTCGTAGTACAGAAAAGTTGCTGGGAGCCATTGGGCACACAAGATCGGTTGCTCTGGAAATCTATAGGGAAGGTTCAGCAGTGGACATCCTGTGGAGGATATTCTGATTGCTGTACACAGTGCAAGTTCGGCCGCACGTAAAATACTGTTCCCATCTTTGGCATGGAGCTCCAAAGTATCAATTGCTTCATTTTGACTTGCGCTTTTGTGTTATCTGGCCATACAAAAACTATGCAGGTGACATTATGTCTTCGCCCGCGCCTTACATCTTACGTCGCTTCATGTGCGAATATTACCTTATATAATCAGGTGGTGGAATCACATGGTCATACTATTTTTACTTTGTTTTTGAAGAAAACACGGTGCGCTAAAAGCGTACCAAGTATCAAGCTAGTCGTTGAATATTCAGTGGAATAATAATGTGAGGTATGTACCTTACGCGCATTTATAATTACCTGTGACACCAGGAGCTAATTAAAGTCGCTACAGCTTGGATCGTTTAGACTCCAAGACCGAAGTTAAAAGGCATTTCCATCATTTGCACCGTGCTAAGCAAGAGAACTACGAGTATAGTTTCAATAACAAGTTGTCGTAATCAGAGCTTTGGGGTACACACACATACAAGACTATTATGAAATTGGCCACTTTGAAGCTTTATATTTTGTACACGGTATCAAAAAAGTGTTGAGGACCTTGGAAAATTTATTCAACGATAGCCGACATGCAGGGATGAAGAGAAAAAAAGTGTCACTCCGGGAGTGCTGACAGAAGTGAAAACTTGAATAAAAGTAAACTACAAGACTACACCTACATATACTTATATACAGAGGTATCGGTAACGGTAACAGTGTCGCGAGTTCAATGGGGTTTTCCCATCTCAAAAAAGGCCTAAGGCGTCTAAAGAAGTTTTCACTTCAAATTCACCCCCCCCCCTCACTTCCTTCAAGGAGAGGTACCCTAAAAACACAAAATTGTTTTTATTTAATAACTTGCAGGTGTAACTAAAACGTATCATCATGAATTTCAGTTCTAAAGCCATCAAAGTATACGAGTAAAACGGCTGTAACTGGTCGGACAGACGCGCACAGCGAAACTATAAAGGATCCGAGTTTGACTACGGAACCCTAACTGCAGATTATAAACGTGAAGCGTTGTTTCAGTGACTCGCTAAAGTCGAGCGTTTTGGATAAAATAATTACTGCCGGGTTAAGGGTATGATAAATGACAGAGCTCGCTTCTGAATTAAAATAGCAGCTGAAACTAATGATGATAGCTATCATACATCACATTAACATATCTAAAGATAAATAGGATTGTACAGAATAGACGTATCTGGATAATATGACGACCTCCGTGGTGCAGTGGGCGAATAGCCGGCTGAGTCACAGGAGGTTCGATTCCCGCTGCGGGACAAATGTTTGCATGGTCTACTGATATTGATATAGGGTTTGGGTATTTTTCTGTTTATACTAATCTAGCTTTCGCCCGTGGCTTCGCACGCGTGTTTTGTCAATAAAAAGTAGCCTATGTGTTAATCCAGGTTATAATCTACGTACATACCAAATTTCATTAAAATCCATTAAGTAGTTTTTGTGTGAAAGAGTAACAAACATCCACACATACATCCATACAATCTTTCGCGTTTATAATACTAGTTGGATGGGATTATAAAAAGGAAAGATTTGTATTTTAGTATGTTTGTAACGAATAAACTCAAAAACTACGGGTCCGATTTCAAAAATCTTTTACCATTAGAACTACATTATAACTGAGTAACATAGGTTAATTTTTACCCAACTGCGCAGAAGGAGGGAAAATATTTTTATTGAAAAACTATGGAAGCTGTGGATTGGTCAGCTAGTATATTATAAGGATATTCCCAACATTAGTTTTCATTAAAAGGCTACGAGTTCACATGAATCTAGTAATTATCTTGTTTCTAGAAATAAATACCTTCCTAGAGAAACCCTAGCTTTTCCTAATAAGAGAAGGGTTATTTAATTATAGTGTCAAGCGAGCTTACCCTGCTCACAAATTTATCTTAGCAAGGATCGTTAAGATAGTGTTCAAACGAGCGAAAATATAACTAAACTAACTAAAAAAAATATGAGGTGGTATAGAATATGTACTCGTATGTTAATCGAAAGGGGTAATTTGACCCATTAGTAGGTTCGTATAAATAAATAAATAAAATAAATATTGCTGACATTTCACACAGCGCTATCTAGCCCCAAACTAAGCAGAGCTTGTACTATGGGAACCAGATAACTGATAGAATACTTATATACTTTTTTTTTTGTAAATACATACTTATAATATATAGAGAAACAACCATACGCGAAACAAATATCTGTAGAACGTGCAAACATTTGTTCCGCGGCGGGAATCGAACCCGCTACCTCCTGCGTCTCAGCCGGCTATTCGCCCACTGCACCACGGAGGTCGTATGATGACTACTCAAAAATAATTGAATCAGTAATCGTAAAACTCCTTGTAAAAGAGTTCGTCCAGAAAAGTACAAATATCGCACCTATTTCAGCCGCCAAGCAGTAATGATCGCATTGATGTGTTTCCGTTTAAAGGGTATGGATGGCGGTGAAAGTAACAGCCATGTCAAATTTTTTTCTGACCACTGACCCAGGGTGACAATGCGGGAGTGATGTCTTTGGTGTTACAAACGCCCGCTACGGTACCATTAAGTGGGCCGTATGCTGCCACCGTGATTGCCACCTTTAGAATAAAAAAAAACTAAAAAAGTGGCACTCCGGGAGTGCAGACAGAAGTGAAAACTTGAATAAAAGCAGACTGTACTACAAATACTTATATACAGAGGTGTCAGTAACAGTGGCAGGTGTCGGTAACAGAATCGCGAGTTCAATGTTTTTTTCCCATCTCAAAAAATGCTCAACGCGCCTAAAGAAGTTTTCACTTAAAAAAATAGGTATACCTCTTGAAAAAGAAGTACAACAGTGTTTATGAGTTTCCTGAATAAAGTAAAGAAGTATATACAGGAAAATAGCGACATTTAAACTATTTTCTCGAATAGTAACGTCAATTAGTCGGTAACTGCAGTTGCAGATAGAAATAAGCTCAGAGTCTAATACCATATTTAATTTTGATTGATTGACCGATTGATTAAATAGATTAAACATTCACTACCACTAACTCGAAACTGAAACTGCTTCTGAAACTTGCTAAAGGAGAAGCTAAGTACACATTTCGAAACCGTACACTACAACTTACAAGTTAGGGGGTGCAGATAGAATTTTAAGTGTTCTAGTTTAGGTAAAGTGTACTTTAAGTGTGTAAATAGTGTCATAGTTGATCGAGCGAAGTGAGATCTCCGAATCAACTTGGGCAAATCGGCGTTGTATGTATGTATGTATGTATGTTTGTTTGTCCGAGAATAACTTCCGAAGCGTTTATCCGATCATCGTGAAATTTGGTATATAGGTAGGTAATGATGGCACAATTTTGGTGTGACTCAATGAGCTAAAAATTGGGGGGGGGGGGGGGTGTTGAGATATTGGGGTTCAAGAGGGGTAAAAAAAAATTAGACTATTAGGTCAAGTGAGACGTCAAATGAAAGATCTTCATTAGTAAATTTCGACCCCGTTTTTACTTTTAGTAAAATTTTTGTAGTTTTTGAGTTATTAGCCATAATAAAAACGAAATTTTGACAAAATTCACAGGGTACACCAGTGACCCCACATTGCTGTAATTTGGTATGCGTGTAGCTTATGTATCACAAATATAGGCAAATGTCTGAAATCTAGAATAACGGCAATATGTAACCCAAAAAAGAATAACCAAATACATGAACTCCCGTTGCCTGTAATTTGAATGTAACTGTAGGTCAAGTTTTGGTTTTTATTTCGTGGCACGATTTTGATAGTCAAAGATTACGAATAATATTTTTTTTTTTGTTTTTATGGTAGACTTGCGAGATCTCAGTTCGGGGCGAACCACTAGTGTAAATGACATAGATCAGGGGTCGGCAACCTTATGCTATAGCCGGGCCACATATGTTGCCAGAGTATCAGTGCGGGCCGCACTTATATTTATATGTTCGGGCATGTATTTTTAATATTTGAAATAAAACGCATATATATTCATACAATTATCTCTTTTTTAATTGAACTACTATACTAACATAAAAGTAAGAACTAGTGAGATTTTTGAGGCTGCATTTGACTTGCAAGTTTTTTAACGTCTGCTTTCATTTTAGTAGTAGACACGCGCAGTATCGCGTCTAAATGTTCATCCGTTAACCGCGAACAATTCTTATTTTTGCGGTAGTTGAGAATTGAAAAAGTCTGCTCACACAAATATGTACTACCAAACATAGTTATTATCTGCTGAGCAAACTTTTTCAATTCTTTGAAGTTTTCAGAACTCAAACCTCCGTAGAACTGTATCAAGTCAGTGCTTTCCTTAAATGCCGTTTTAAGTGTGCTATTACTTTGCAAATCTACTATGTTCATTTGCAAATTGCTTGGTATCTCACTAATATCAATTGCAAAAGGGTTTTGGAATATTTCCATGTTAAGGGAGCTCTTTTTAAAGTCGGTGAATCGATTTACAAACTCAGTTTGTAGTTGTGTTAACACGTTTCTCATTGTAATATTTTGCCACACAAAATTATCTCCAGCTTCTTCCACGGCTTTCTTGCAATTAGGAAAATGGTCAAGCTTTTTTTCATCAATATGCTTGATAAACAGTTTCAGTTTCATTTCAAATGACTTTACATCTGTATACATATCGCAAATCAATTTATTTTTTCCCTGCAAGCGTTTGTTGAGCTGATTCAGGTCCTTAGTCAAATCAGTCAAAAAACCAAGATCGATAATCCACTGTTTGTTAGTAAGCTCTTCTACTGGCTTTCCTTTCATCTCCATGAAGTTGCCAATTTCTTTCCTCAAATCAAAAAACCGTTCCAAAACGGCACCTCGACTGAGCCACCTCACTTCACAGTAGTAAACCACGTCACCATGTTCAGCTTCCAGATCTTCCAAAAACTTTTGGAACTGACGGTGTGTGAGCCCATTTCTTCTTATAAAATTAACAGTGGATGTTACAGTATCCATTATTTCTTTCCAGGATATAACTTTGGAGCACAATGCCTCTTGATGGACAATACAGTGAAAAATCAATGGCACAGTAGATCCAGAATCTTTCACTTTGCTGATGATTCTCCCAACAACACCTTTGTTTTGACCGCTCATGTTCTTGCCTCCATCGGTAGTGACACTTGTTAACTTTTCCCAGCTTAATTGCAATGAATCCAGAGCTTGTTCCACATGGTGAAATAAATCTTCTCCCGTAGTTGTACCTTTCAAACTGCACATTTTCACAAGCTCTTCGTAAACAGTAAAGTTTTCGTCAATGCCGCGTACAAATATGAGTAACTGTGCTGTATCCGACACGTCCGTACTTTCATCCATCGCTAAAGAGAAGCAGTCGAAAGACTGCGCCTTATCCCTGAGTTGTTCACACAAATTAGCACCCAAGTCTTCAGTACGTCGGGTGCAAGTTCTTGCAGAGAGACTAAGACTTTCAAACATTTTTTTCTGCTCTGGGCATATTTCTTCTGCGATAGCTAAGACACACTCTTTTACTAATTCACTATCGGTAAACGGACGTCCACTTTTTGCAAGAATCTCTGCTACCCTGTAACTGGCCCGAACATTCGATTCGCTGTTGTCTGCCACAACCTTAAATATGTTTTGTTGATTTTGTAATGACGATTTCAAAGTGGAAATTTTCCTTTTCCGTATTTCTCCTTCAAGACAGTCAAATTTAGCTTTGTGCTCGGTGTCGTAATGTCGCTTCAGGTTATATTCCTTTACTACAGAAATACTCTTTTGACAAATCAAGCATAACGGTTTTCCTTTAAACTCGATAAAAAAGTATAATTCTGTCCATAATTCGTTAAAAACTCTTTTTTCTTCTTCTATCTTCCTTTTTCTTGAAGCCATGTTTATATAATTATTCTGTAACAATAATGAAAAAAATTAAATTCGTTGTAAAATTATATGTTCCAGTTAGCACCTACAAATTCAACTCCACATTCAAATAATAATTAAAACATGACACACTCGTAACTAACTTCATGTCATGTAACTACTATCCCCGTCCTTATAACATTTACCCATCAATCTGAAGGTTCACATTAACAAGCAGTAAATAAAATAAAACAAAATGCTCGCGAGTGCATACAACTTACCTCATACGTCGTGCGTGAGAAGCTATCAGCGAAGGGAAGAAAGGTGAAACGAAACGCGTAGCTAGCAACCAGATGAGACGTGAGTTTCCGGCGAATTTCCACAACCGAATGTGGCGAGAGCTGCGCGCGGCTGTGATTTTAACTAAAACCGGTCGCTTTGAATTTTTTCGCCGCCGCACACCTGCGTCTAATCAAAGACTGCCGCCCCGCCTATTGTCTCAAAGGAGCCGCCCGCCGCCGCACGTGCGGCGGATAAACGCAAAAGAAATTGCCAAGAATTGAATAAGTACAGCAAATATTTATTTTCGGTAGAAACAATACATAACATCACAGTCTTGATAAACAGTTCTTAAGAAATGAAATAGAGGTACATTTTTATCACCCCGCGTGGGAGCGAGCTTTCAAGAATACTCTCATGGCCCAGCAGCATGGCCGTATAAATTCTAGTGAATTTATATGGCCTTTTGCTTCGGTATTTTTTTCTTACGGACCTCAGGGTTGCGGGCCGCACCGAGATAGTCTACGGGCCGCATGCGGCCCGCGGGCCGCCGGTTGCCGACCCCTGACATAGATTATGCAATTTACGCTCGCTAAGATGAGTGATTATTAGTGCTTTGGAGGGATAACTGAAACGAATTACTTTAATCTACCCACAATAACGGTTTGTCCGCATTACACAAAGGTTAACTGGAAGAGAAGTTTGCTTAAGTACATATTATTTTTATTTGTGCAATACAGAGTTTTCATTCATTCATTCATGTTGGCAAAGTCGTCAGGCTATATCAGACATTCGGTCGGCCCGAAAACTACGACACCAGTATTGGTCATTAGCTCCTAAGGAGCCTAAGTTAAGATTGTTCAAGTTCCTTGGACTTGCCACTAGCGCTGTCTAAGCATCCATAACGTTTCTATAACAAACTAACGCTTTGTCTTCTTGTATAAACTTAGTCGTAGATAAGCTCCGTGCGAGCTTGTGATCTATTCTGTTGTTGAAGTTTTCTAAGACTTCCAACATGGCTTGACGACCTTTATCGCGCTTACACACTGGCGTGAGCAATGAGGTCAGTGGCGCAACTAATAGCGCAAACGGTACGCTCGTCATTCGTCTCGCTTGCGAGCAGCGTACGCGAATGTTTAAGTGTAGCCTCGCGTCGGCTCATTTACGAACATTTCGACGCTAGTAACGAATGCGAATATGACAACACTGTATTACAGTACATTATTGAAAAAAAGTCATTTAAACCGATCTTTATGAAATCTTTAATAGTTCCTTGATGTCATCATCACATCAGCCATAGTATTGCTGAACATAGACCTTCCATAGATTTCTAGAGCAACCGAACCTGTGTGACCTACACCTAACGTCTCCTAGCAACTTTGATTAAGTCATATTTCCATTTAGTAGAGGGCCAATCTACGCTGCGCTTTTCAGTGCGTGGTTTCCGCTTTAGAACCTTTCGGGCCAACGGCCGTCAATTTCCGTAGTATATCGACTCTGAAATAAATCACGTTTCTCATGTTGACGAAACTTATAGTGGATCGCTAAATAAACATGTAAACGTTTTTATGGCATCGCGTGCTGCGACGAAATGAATATCTGGGAGCTACGCAGGTAACGCTCGTATGTTTCTGTAATGAGCTCGTCTCGATAAGTTACGCGGGTAAACATGACGTGGATACATAGACAGATGCCACTTTTAGTGGTACTATTTTTTTCTTTTATACAACACTCTGACCCAGCAAACTTTGTTCTGCCATATAAATTATCAAAGAAATCAAATGCAGAATGCAAAGTGACGCGACACTTCATGTAAATGACTTCACGTCAATGCACGACGGCTAAATTATAGAACTTTCAACCCCTATTTCACCCCCTTCAAGATTATTTTTTGAAACAAAAGATAGCCTATGTCCTTCCCGAGGATATCTATGACAAGGTAACAAACAAACAAACAGAGTTACTTTCGTATTTATAATATTAGTATGGATGGAGATGGAACAAACGAATAGCCCACCTAATGGTAAGTGGTAACCACCACCTATAACTAAGCATATACACATCACGCACTTTAGGAATGTGCCCTGTGACGGACTATGCGTGCATCATATTGCATTGCGGGTCTAGATGTTTTCCTATGTATTATATGTATGTATTTACAAAAAAAAAATGTATATAAGTATTCTATCAGTTATCTAGTTCCCATAGTACAAGCTCTGCTTAGTTTGGGGCTAGATAGCGCTGTGTGAAATGTCCAGTAATATTTATTTATTATTTATATTGAGGCATAAAGGTGTGAAGCCTCGTGTTCCTGTAATTTCATCAGCACCCGTACCCTTCAAACCGAAATACAGAAATACTGCTTGGCGGCAAAAATAGCTATGCTACTTGCCAACGATTAACTATTTACACTATTGGCGCACAAACAGCCCAAAAATACAGTTTTTCGAAGTCTGATAAAGTTGGGTCCTAACTTTAGTTTTTAAGCAAGGCCTGGCAGATTGCCTGCACGAATTAACACGGGTTTAAAAAATGGTTTAAAGTAGTTTGAACGAACTTTGAGGCAAACCATCTTTTTTTAACCGAATATCTGATAGAATAGTTTTTTTGTGAATACGCCATGCCATCATTATTCTCATTTAAGCCATAGGACGTCCACTGCAGAAAATATGCATTCCCATAGATTTCTAGAGCGACCGACGTTTGCAGCCTTAACCCAACGGTGCACTGGAAAACGCAATGTAAATGTTTCCAGTGCATAGTCTTCACTTACTGCCCCAACGGCCCAAAGTTCTATGAGCTATATGCCTAGCCCAAATCTTGCGAATCTTTTGAGCTTTGTCAATGAAGTCACTTATCAACGAGATTGAATCAGAACCCACCTTGGTTTGTCTAGAAATCTCCTCATTTCTGATTAGATCTCGTAGAATACTTGTTATGAGGTCCATAGTGAGAGACCACGTTTATCTGCAATATCTCATCACTGGTATCACTGATCAAAGACTTTCATCTTCAGAGGTTGAGGTATTTTATACGAGATGACGTCACGTAGTTTCCCGAACTCCGCACAACCTTATAGTATTCGTTAGTTAAACCTTGTTAAATGGTTCAGATTTATTAATTGTTATGTGCTAAAGGTATGCCGGCTTATCTAAAATTACGGAACTTTTGAGCGAAAACGTAATAAAACCATTATAAATGAAACCTCTGAAATTTTAAATAGCTGGCTCGAATGCAATCACAGGAATTATGTTTTTCATTTTTACGGACTTTTATTAGATTAAGAAGTCGAGTTTTTTTTGATGCTTTGAGTAGAAGTTACTGTATGACTTTTTTTGAAAATGTGTTTGATTTATTGGATTGATTATTTAAGGAATTTTATTCATAGTTTATTATAACAGCATCGTTAAGTTATTCAGTGAAGTTTGTGAAAAAATTACTTTTAGAAACTTGTGCCATGCTTCTGGTAAATTCTGCTTTCTAGGCAAGCGTGCTCCATCTTCGATCACACCATCACTTAGCATCAGGTGAGGTAATGGTCAAGCGCTTGACTAACTAACCTATTATCATAAAGAGGAATTATTTGTACTTTTGTATATTTGTATCGAATAAACACAAAAACTGCTAGTCCGATTTCAAAAATTATTCCACCATTAGAATGCTACCTGCTACACTATCTTTGAGTAACAGAAACTATATTTATTACTAGAAAAAATTAGGGATCTCCACTAAAGCTTCAATAATGCAACCCAAAGTGTAAACAAATTAGGCATAAAAAATGTTTAAAAAATAAATGTCCATCCGTGCGAAGCCGGGACGGGACGCTATTCATCAATAAAAATAAAATAACACTTAATTTTACACATTTATCGAGCGGGGATAGAAAGTTCACTTAAATGAAAAAGTTTTTCTGCGATTATTACAAAAGTTCCTATGATTTTTTAATTTCAGACTGAGTCAGGCAGATAGGCTCGGGTATGGCTTAGCGACTGTTATAGATAGATTAGATATACTATTCATTATTGCACACCAAACAAAATTACAATAACACATAAATACACAAAAATAAAGGATAGTAGAATGGACAGTCTTATCACTAAAAGTGATCTCTTCCAAAAAAAACCTTTGGTAAAACCTATTACTAACACGTTCCGGAGCATGAAGGTATTCACGGATATCATTCTACAAGTATAAATTAAAAATACAAAAAACCTCTTGGCTCCCCCTCTTTTTTCGTCAGGGGATTAAACGGACATCTTTCAATTTAAAAAAAACCGTGTCTGAATCGGTCCATCCGTTTGGGAACTATGATGCCACAGTCAGACAGATAGACACACAGGCATAGGCGTCGAACTTATAACACACCTTTTTTCCGTTGAGGGTTAAAACGATTTTACGTTGTTAGAAGTGCTTTTAATTCAGTTCATAAAATTCTACAGTGTCAGAGTCTACAACAATTACAGTGTACCTGTGGTTAACCTCAGACGTGCCTTGAATGTAGTTACCTACATTCAGCCCAATTCGATGTAGAATGTTTGTAACCAAACAGTCCATACTTAACCTAAAAATCACTTGCTTGGTACTGATTTCCAAACAGAATGAGGATATGACTACCTGTCTCAACTGTATATTACGTTCAATATCAGAAGGGTGACTTGCAGCAAGAATAAAAGAACTTTGCACATTGAAATATATTTTCTAAGCAGTGGTTCGAACAGACTTTGGGCATAAGTTTCACAGACAATTGATCAGGCGGCAAAGTCCGATCTTAGTCGGTTACAGGCATTTTTATCAAACCTCTACCCTCACCAGCGCTCACATCTCGCTCTCACAGTAAGGCTAGTGTTGCAAGCAAAATAATATTAGGCGTTCCGCATATGGAAATGTTACTAGAATTTGCATTTGTTGACGATTTGTGATGACTCCATCATTATAAATTGGCATCAATTTGGTCAAAAAACCCCACGTTAAGCAAATGTATGTATAGGTGGTTTGTTTACAAATATTCTTTATCAAAGTTGTCTGAAGTAGGTATAGTTGCACTGTAAGCCTTTGAATCTTACATAATGTACCGGAAATTATTGTAAAAATAAAAAAAACTACGAGCCTTAGCAGTAGTCGCATATGATGTGCAACGTCTGAGCACCGCGCGCGCTCATTGGTCAAATCAAATAGCGCGCGCTTCCCCGGCTTCCTGTTACACATTTCCGTCCCTTTTGCCTAAATCACTCCCACAAACCGAGAGGAGAGATGTTACACATCAATTATTTGTAACAGTATGTAGTAACATTCTTACTGAACAACTCGAGTATTTACTTCTATATTTAATATATTGGCCTTTTTTCCATGAAATCCTCTCCACTCCAAGGTAGCCAACCTTGGAATAAATCACTTTAAGCGATAAGACCGCTGTCTTCTTCAATTCTCACTTGAAATTCATAGAAGTTGCTGTCAACATATTTTTGATTTAGAACATCTACGAGTAGCTCTTTCTTATTATAAAACCTGTACATTCAATGCTAATCTAATCTAATTCTAAGCTGGAGGGAATAAAAGATCTGCACTGACGTCCCGCATTGGGGTGTATTGTGCATTACCCCCCTTCTAACCTAACCCCAGCTATCCTAACTCCTTGAAGTAACGGAGCAGGACTTTGGATTGGTGGCAGCAGCTTTCCAGGGTCCCCATGGATGTTGATGTAGTAGTGATATTAGTGGAGGATGAGCATTCGATGACCCCTTCCAGACCCGTTCTTAGTCTGGCGTCGTTTGTGGCAGTGCAGTGAAGTATCACGTGCTCCACAGTCTCTTCCTCTCGAACGCATCCGCGACAAAGTTCACTGTCCGTGGCTCTGGTCTTCAGGAGGTGATGGTTAAGTTCGCAATGTCGCAATCAATGCTATGTACAGATCCAAAAACAATAACAACTTATGATTCAAAACCGCTAATCGTTTATTTTATTTCTTAAGAAAACAAACAACACTTACGGGTTTAATATTCTAACAGCACAATGATGGCCTTTAGACCCATTATCACTAGTTGCCAGTTCACAGTTTGAAAATCAAGCGTAATTATTTTGTTTAGCTTAATTTTACCATTTTCCCCTCTTTCTTCATATAAAACTTTAATTATTCCAAATATCTTCCGTACAAGCAATAAGCTTAAAAACTGGTACAAAGTTTTATCTTATATAAGGTGTTGCCATTTAAACTATAAATAATGAAAGATACCATAAATCTATATGTATAAAATAAAGTCGGGTTAGTAACACCATTTATAACTAATAATAAATAATATAATATAGCTGGACATTTCACACTGCGCAATCTAGCCCCAAACTAAGCAGAGCTTGTACTATGGGAACCAGATAACCGATAGAATACTTATATACTTTTTTTTTGTAAATACATACTTATATTATATAGAGAAACAACCAGACCCAGAACAAATATCTGTAAATCAAGCAAACATTTGTTCCGCGGCGGGAATCGAACCCGCTACCTCCTGTATCTCAGCCGGCCTTTCACCCACTGCACCACGGAGGTCGCCATAACTCAAGAACGGCAGGACAGAATTTGACATTGACCGGGCCAGGCCATTGACTGGGCAGGGTCAGTGAACGTGCGAGGTTGTTGAACGGCTCGTAGTAACTTTTTAGTAATCTGTGGCATCGTACAATACGCTAGTTCTCTTACGTTCCGTCGAGCAGCATTTTATCGATTTTCTCGAGAATTTGATGATAAAACGTGAACATTTTATAGAGACCTTTATTTTTCTGTTTTTTGTGCAAAAACCGTGCCTTTAAACTCATTATAATGAATGAGTTTAAAATGCAACACCTTTAAAGATTATAAAAACAAAACTGAGTCATAGTCATAATTTAGTCCATCAAATGCCCGGTGGACAGAATGACATACAAATTGGTAAAATCAATGCTATAAAATGTTTATTTAGAACGGAAATTGAGTATCGCTTCGAATGCAAATTAGGCGATATAACCAGGAATCGTTTACTAAAGGGCTCTTTCTCCGTAACGACTTGACTCACTGGGTTATATACAGGGTGTAATTACTATTATTAATTCGTAAAACTGATAGCTGTAGACCATTTTTTGCTGAGCTGAAAATGACCAGTCTCTATATTTATGAGCTTGCGACCTTTGTAGTAACAAATATGGATCTTTTTATGAAATGTAACAGCAAACGCCACAATAATAAAATTTGTTTTCTTCGTAATAGGACTGCTCTTTATAACAAAAGTGTTATCTGTATGGCTGCCAGGATATATAACAAACTTCCAAAGTCTGTATTAGATGCTTTAAGTCTGAATGTTCAAATCAAATCTGAAAAATATGCTTGTAGGAAAAGCTTATTATAGTTGTAAGGAATATTTAGATAACAAGGATCTTGTTAAATAATAATTGAGTATAACTAACTCAATAATTTTGACATTGTTATTAAGTACAATTATAATGGAACCTAATAATTAAACTCGACATTGTATGCGTAAATCGCTGAATATGGCTGCACTTATACTATGTAACACTAAACACCTTGTACCCATATTACGCAATAAACTGATTTGATTTGACTATCAATATTAAATGTAATTATTATTATTACGTATTCAATCAAATTCAATCCATTTCTCCATCCTTTGACAAATTACAATAATAGAAATGTCGGTAAAATAATTATACTAAAATAAAAATAATTAATGTGAAAAGTACATATGATAAATTTGTAAAACTAAAAACATGCTTAAAATAATAACTAAAAATTTTATGAAAAACATGGTCTACCTTTCTGTTGCTATATCCTGCCAGGGTTCAGATGTGAAACTATCTACCTATAACAACTTTGTGTAACACCATGTGAAAGCAATAAATGTATTGAGTATTGTCCCATACTACTATCTAATCCCGAGAAGGGGCATTTCTCGTCACTTCCGAGAACAACAAATGTTCTACGATATTTGTGTATTCGATGATTTTCATGAAAGTACCTTGGTAAAACTCAGCTCTGATTTCGATTAAAATTCTGTTTAGCTGTTTTAGATCTGTTTTTACCTTAAGTGAAACATTACGTTTTTATATGTAAGGTCTGGGGCAGGCGCAAAGTCTAAAAAACAGCTGATTTAAAGTCAAAATAAAAATCATTATTATAAATACGGGATTTATCACATACCGTTTATCGCTGTTTCGACAGGCAATCACCCTGATAATAATGATTGAAATTAATCACGAAAGTTTTCTGACTAAAATCAAACTAAAAAGTTCAAGAAATTTATCTTGAAAAAGAAAATGATTAAATTATTATTTGTGTACACGAAAAGTTGTTAATTTTCATGGTCAGAATCACCCCGTTTAGGCTTGAAATACTAGTTCTGAGACATTCTGTATAACACAAGGTCATGTCAAATGTTGTTTGCATAATTTTGAGAAACCGGTATGTCGTATTTTTGGTTCATTACGTGAATGAGGGTTGAGAGAAAATTCTCACGTTTCTAAATTCACTTAAATGTTCAAACCCCGTTCATCTCGTTATTTTTGCGATGATTTGAAATCTCAAGATCTTTCAAGCGTCGGATAAATATAAAAATAACTGGTTGGTCGTGTCGAATTATGCTTTCTGTGTAAATAGATGACTTTGCACTGTGGTAAACTGTTTGATTGGTCAGGCACAAAAATCATACATTCTTTATATTCTTTTTCGTTTCTAATTCAAATATCCTTCCGTCCACAGTTTTACAAGAGGGCCTCATTGTAACATCAAGAATTAGAGCCCAATTTTGCCCGGCCACAACGTAAATAACCCTAAAAAAATAGCATGAGCCTTGACGGGCTTAAAGAAAGTAAAATATATTAAATTTAAAATTGTGACAGACAAAATTAAAAATAATCACTAACAATTTTGTCTGTCAATGTTAGCCAGCGCCAGGTACCTATCGAGCCAGTTGACACAATTTTTTTCAATCGTAAATGAAAGCCTTATTAGGGTACCTACTCGTCTTTTGACGACCTCTGTGGCACAGTTGGCGAATAGCCGGCTGAGATGCACGAGATTGCGGGTTAGATCCACGCTGCGGGACAAATGTTCGCATGCTCTGCAAATTTTGTTCCAAATATACATTATAGTTTGTAATTACAAAAAATAAAGTATATAAGCATTCTATCAGTTATCTGGTTCCCATAGTATAAGCTCTGCTTAGTTTGGGGCTAGATAGCGCTGTGTGAAATGTCCAGCAATATTTATTTATTTATTAGTTATCTGGTTCCCATAGTAGTTTCTAAAGCTTTGGTTTATTTGGGGCTAAATAGCACTGTGTGAAATGTTCACAATTATTATTTTTATTATGAATGAATGAAAGGAAACAAAAAACACCACAAAAAAAACCAACATAAAAATAAAAAATCACAAAGCAACAAGTACAATAGGCGGTCTTATCGCTCAGAAGCGATTTCTTCCAGACATTATTATTATATGTAATAATTTTTCTCTGTCGGGCAGAAGTACTCTGAATCTTTTCGCTCGCTTGGACTCCTTTGGCAAAGCTTTTGTGACATTGTTCACTGCAATGCAGTTGAAATTATAGGTATATGATAATTTCCACTATCAGGTTTCGAAGCATCGTTTGGGCGGAATGGGTAATGCTATTTGATACTATTGGCATGCCGTTTGATGGTCTACAGTTTAATTTAGTTATTGCCACTAATTATAATCATGTTTTTTTGTAACTGATGAGATGAAAAAATCTTATTTACAATGATAGAAACGAGTAACTTTTATACATTAAAAAAAAATCATAGCATCATAGAGAGAAGCCTGGGAAAACCAAATGCGTGTGCATGGCGTGTGCGTGATGTGAGCGTGCACGCAGCATTTGTAATATATAGGAAGATGTAGCCTTCTGCGTGCGTCGTCGCCTGCGTGGCGTTATAATAATAATAAATCATTTAATTCAGGCAACAATAAAATAGTTACAGTTAAATACTTTCTGTTTTTCCTAAAGAATACAATTCAGGCCTCTTTAAGGTAAGAGGAAATAGGTTTCTTCTAGAACTTCGTGCTTCATCTTAGACCACATCATCGCTTACCATCAGGTGAGGTTGTGGTCAAACGAAGATCTACCTAGTTAAAAAAAAATATTCTTCTACGGCCCATAAAGATATATCTTAGCCTAAAATACTTCCTTGCTACCTACTTAAACTTCCACTTATTTACTACAAAACACTGTAACTTTAGACGTGAGTTCTTGGTGTTCGGTATCCGTCCTCGGAAACGATGAAAGACGATACCCTTCGACCAAAAATATCCCTTAATGAAGAACGATAGATGCTGGGTTGGCACTTCCACTACAAACGAAAGAACCTTGTGTCGGGACTCCAACCACTCGACCCTCAAATGGAAATTGGTCTTCATGCGCAAGTACTCCGCAACCTCTTCAGCCTTCACAGAGTAATGCACGTGGGACACGTAAAACTGCGTCATGGGAGTTGCTGGACTCAGCAGAATATGCCCAATCGGTGCGGAACCACACTTGCTATGCCTGTCGCGTTCACGTCGACCACACGCTACGCACACGCCACGCACACTCCACGCACGCGCCATGCCTGGGTATGCGATTTGCACAGGCCTTAAGGATAGCCATATAGGAGGACACAGTAGAATATTTTGTAACATGCATATTTGATCGAGCGAAGCGAGATCTCCAAATCAACTTGGGCAAATTGGGGTTGTGTGTATGTATGTATGTTTGTTTGTTTGTCCGAGGATAACTTTTGAAGCATTGAACCGATTATCGTGAAATTTAATACACAGTGAATTGTGTCATCACAGGTACACAGTGATGGCACAATTCTGTTGTGAGTAAATGAGCTTCTTCTTCTTCGTGTCAAAATGGTTTATAATTAAACAACAAATTTTGTTTATGGTTTCAGTAAATGGGCTAAAAATGTGAGAGGGTTGTTGAGATATTGGGTTCAAAATGGGTAAAAAAAATCAAAATGGGACTATTAGGTCAAATGGAACGTCAAATGAAAGGTCTTTATCAGTAAATTTCGAACCCGTTTTTATTTTTAATTTAGCCCTTGCAGTTTTTGAGGTATTAGCCATAATAAAAACTGAACTTAGACGAAATTCACAGGATACACCAGTGACCTCACAGTACTGAAATTTGGTATGCGTGTAGCTTTAGTGACACAAATATAGGCAAAAGTCTGAAATCTAGAATAACTGTAATTTATAGTCCAAAAAAGATAACCAAATTACATGAACTCCCGCTACCTACAATTTGAATGAAACTGTAGGCCAACTTATCTGGTACTAGATCTCAGTTCGGGGCGAACCACTAGTTCCCTAAAATCTGTTCGGAAAATACATTGTAAAAATATTGTTCAGAATCAATTTCTTAAACTTTGTTTCTCGCCATCAAATCAACGCTTTCTTAGACTTTGTATCTTTCATAGGCTCTGAAAATTTACGGCGGAGGCCTATTTTCAGCATTGGACATCCTAAAGCTGATATGATAATCTTAAAGAAAAGAGAAACCTAAAACTAATATTAATGAAAAAGGCATACTACAACATAAATTAGTTTCTTAGTGACAAATCCCTTGAATAATTTTATTAAATCTGACATTTTATTATTAATTTTCTATTTAAGGTAAGAGTTGAATATTGTAAATATTTTAATCATAAATTTTGTTTTTTCTATGTTGTAACTACTTTTAAGGCTGACTAAAATTGCATGCGATAAATGCTGATTGATTGACGAACTTAAACTGTATCACTAACCAGCTGTTACTAACCCATATTCGCAATAAATAATTAGATTTGATTTCATTTGATAATAGTTAAGTACCTACTTATGTAGCTACGTGCTACGTAGTGCTACGAAACTGCTACGCGGTATAATAAGTTACGCGACTGGAATTAAGCTCGTTCACTACATATTTTAATTATTTAATCAAAAGTTCGTGATGCAGGCAAAAATTAATTAATCTCGTCAACCGCTAGTTAATCAGCTGTAATAGGAATTGTGGAATTTCGTTTTCTACGGTGACAGAACTATTTTTGCAGGAAATTTATAAAATTTATTTTGCTGTAGATTTAACAACTTTACCACATTTTTTGACAAGATCAGATGACGTCACAATCCCGTGGTTAAGCCTGATGTTAAGCGGTCACAATTGGCTATAGAATTACATTACCTCACTGGTTATGTCCAACAAAGATTTAGCCTGATTTGCATAACGATTCCTAAACGTAATTAGCGAATGTTTAAGCTTGACGTATTTGTATGATTTGACAACTTCCTTAATAATATTTTTAACAAATGTTTGTATGATCTACAGATATTTGTTCCAGGTCTGATTGTTTCTCTATAAAAGTCAAAGTCAAATATTTTTATTCATTAAAATTATAAGGATCACTTTGAAACATCAATTTTACTGCCTGTTCCTTCGCGACCAAGCCAGGAAAGAAAGGCAAGAAACAAGGCTGGTTGTATTTTTTATTCATCCTTTTAGAATACATAACAATACAGAAAATAAATTACGTCTAAATTGTAACATTCTGAACGAGTTGGAGCAATTTCAATCCCAAGCTTCTCTATCATCTAAATAATCCGATATTTTATGGTAGGCTTTTTTATAAAGATTTTGTTTAATTACGTTTTTAAATTTGTTAATTGTCAATTTTTGTACATCCCTTGGGAGTTTGTTATAAAAGCATTCACCTTGCCCTTTAAACGATTTACTAACTTTATGGAGTCTACAAGTGGCAACAGCGAGTTTATCTTTATGTCAAGTATAAAAATTATGATTATCGCTATTTTTCTTAAACAAATTAATATTTTTGTGAACATACATCAGATTTTCATAGATGTATTGACAAGGGAATGCCATAATATTTATTTCTTTAAATTTATCGCGTAATGATTCTCTGGGGCCCATATTATAAATTGCACGAACAGCCTTCTTCTGCTATGTTATACTCGCAAGTATACTATAAGTATGCATTACCAAAAAAAATATTATATTAGTCTTCTATGTTATCTATTTCTCATAGCTTTGCTTAGTTTGGGGCTAGATGGCGCTGTGTGAAATGTCCTGCATTATTTATTTATACAATATATATATTTATTTTACTAAATACGATTAGGCATCGTTGCGGAAGTTGCCCTTAGCCTACAATACATTGCATTGCCTCTGTCACTATGACACATACAGATGAAGTCTCAAGTGGTTATAATTTAACTAGCCTACTACTACTATAGTAGTCATAGTAAGCTACAATTATTCCTTTAGAGACATTTGGGATTTCTAATAATCTACTCTGGAGTTTTAATTTTACGACGATGAATTCGAGAACCCAAATCAACACAAAGATTTTTGAATTAAATACTCAATACTCAACCATTTATGGTATTCCACAATGTAATAATAGTTTGTTCTTGATAGGTACATGATCATTATGTACCCTGTTGGACACAACATTATTATTGAGAGAGGAGGAAGTCTATGTTCTTGTAAGCTAGTTATATTTATTTTAAAAAGAAAACATTAAAATCTAATTGTCAAAGTAAGTAGTAGGTAAGCATCTGCACGTGACAGAATCTAGCTCTAAATCTTACATAAGAAACTCAATATATGGCAAAAGTAATTATAACATTGTCAAAGCTTTTGCAGATAAGGAAATGTTTAAATGTATTTAAAATTATTAAATAGATATAATTAATGATTGGGACATAACTAGCGTATCAGTTAGGCTGAATATAATATTCATGACATACTATTGGAAATACGATTTGTTACTTTATTAATTTTAATTAATTAAATTTATACAATCTACCCATGCTTTTGCTGCAACCAATTAATTCATTTTATATATACTTAATATTGTTGTTATGTTATGTAATAATCTGTTAATTTTGATCATTTATGTTGATATGACTAAGTCTAAACTGGTGGTCTGCCAACTGGTCTGCAGCCTTCTTGAGGCCACCACTCGGTTGCTGCCCTCGTTCATCTTCCGTCTTTCCTCCTTGCCAAGTGTCCAGCCCATCTCCGCTCAGCTGGTTGATCTATCCACATCCACGACTTTGGTTCTAAATTTTTTTACTTAACTTTAATTTGACATAATACCAATTAAAACAAAGTACAAAAATCTAAAAACAATAGGTGGTCGTATTGCTAAAGCAATTTCTTCCAGATAACCTTAGAACTTATGAAAAAAGCTGGCAAAAACAGCAATCTCTTTTTCAATCCACCTCGCAACTCGTTAGCCATTCAACTATAACGAAGACCAACAAAGCTCGTTACCGCACGCTACAGAATAACCATCACTTTCCGGATAAGGGCGTGGTACATGCCTGCAGCTCGTATAAAAGTATGCTAGGTACTGGCATCTGTGATCAGCGACTATCGCATTCTTAAGCAGCATAATCGTTTTTTGTTGAAAAATTACTTTTTCAAAAAAAGCTTTTATAAAATTCATAATCGGAACCGCAAGCAGATTCAAATGAACCCAAACACTAGTAGCTTACTATAATCCATTCAGAAGTTCCGTTGTCTACCATCCGTCTCCATCATGAGACCACCTCCATGGTACCTTATTATTGCATTGTCACCGAAGTTACATAGGTATGTATTCCAAATTTCAGCTCAATCGGGTTTAAAATTCAGTTTCAAGATTCCACCCGGACAAACATACATACATTGCAAGTTAATAAAAAGCTTGTAAAAATCACTGTATTTTTATAAAGATGAAGATCACAATCAAATGTTCTGTTCTAAGGGTACTTTTTTATACTTTTGTTAGTCGCGGGAGCGGGAACTACAAAATCGTATGTAGGGAACATTTGAAGGGGCGTTTAATACTGAGAGATCTCTATAAAATTTACAGGCTAGTGTATTTCGGCCTTAACAAACGGTCACCACAGCGTAACCAGTAGTAGCTGAGCACTCTTCAGCTGTCAAAGGGAAACTTCTTATTTGTTTAGGTCTAGGGCCTTCAAAATGCTGACAGCTGATGTTATCAACTGATTATAAAAATATTTTGATGTCAACTGATTTTGATTAGTAAAAATTCTGTCTATCAGCAGTTTTATGTCAAACATTACGTTTGTATAAGGTACGTTCTAGGGAAGGCGCAAAGTCTAAAAAACTTCGGATTTAAAATCAAACTAAAAATTTTAATCAATGTATCATGATAAATTAAATGTTTATAAATAAATAAATATTGCTGAAACATTCCACACAGCGCTATCTAGCCCCAAACTAAGCAGAACTTGTACTATGGGAACCAGATAACTGATAGAATACTTATATACTTTTTTTTTGTAAATACATACATATAATATATAGAAAAACAACCAGACCCGAAACAAATATATGTAGATCATGCAAACATTTGTTCCGCGGCGGGAATCGAACCCGCTACCTCCTGCGTCTCAGCCGGCTATTAGCCCACTGCACCACGGAGGTCGTCATGCACCACGGAGGTCGTCATTTACTTTTCAAGAATCACGTAAATACATTGGTTTGTCAAGGTTGTCAAACCAGGGACCCAATTCTACTAAACCAAATGGTGTCGTCGCAAAATGACGATGAAAGATACCTTTTGGCTAGCACAATCTTTTTTCAATGACCGTCGTTGCCATGTCAACACCATTCAATGTTTGGCAGTTTATAACAGGAACAACAATCATAATCGTTAAATAATGGCTCCATAATGGTTTTTCTTATAAATTCGCTGAACTGGGCCCCTGAGCGACTGAATTATTATTTTTGGTTGCATGGTCAAAATTCTCACATCTTTTTTCCTTGATGGGCAATTCACCAAATACACAAACTCATTTTGCACGAGCGCCAGTTTTTTCGCGAAATAGCAAGTTTTTCCGCAAAATAGCCATATATCGTACTCAGTAAATCAAGCTTGTATCGTTAGAACGTCTACCGGAAAACTAGTTTTTATGGACTACAGGTGGATACGCCAGTGGTTTAGGTTTTTTTTTAATTTCTATGTGTAAACCAGGTCTCTCAAAACACATGTTGGGTTTTGACAGACAGACAATATTCATGATCATTATCAGCCATAAGAGGTCCACTAGATTATCAGTACGACTGATCTTGTGCGGCATTCTATAAGGTCATCTTTCCGTCTAGAAAGGGGCATCCTACGCTGCGCTTTCCAGTGCGGGGCCTCCACTCGGGAACCTTTCTGCCCCGATGGCCGTCAGTGCTTCGAGCTATGGGCACTGCTACTTCTTTGTCTATGTTAGTGAAGTAGATTAAAAGCATATAATACTCTAAAGTAAAAGGGTCACAATTGTAAAAAACAGCCGGTATTTTAGCTATAGTACAACTTGTGAGGGTTCGCCCGGAGAAGTACCGTAACTTTTTCTGATTTCTGGTACCAAGCAATATTGCTCGAAAGTTCTTCATTCTAGTATTCTGTTTAGTTCCCCCCTATATCTAAGCTAGGGTCCAGGTTCAGGATAAAACCAAACTTGAGAACAATTTTTCACATCAAATAAAATACATTGTTTATAACGTCGCGTTGTCCGTTAGCAGGTGTGCGGACTGCTCACAGCCGCCTGGGGAGTCGTGAATCGAGTCTGGGTTATATTTCAAAAACACGGTCCATGCGGCCATTCTAAAGGAAATATTTCACACTCGCTTCTGCCAGCGGCTTCACACACGTGTTTTGTCAATATTAAGTAGCCTATATTTAATCCAGATTATTATAGTCTATCTATATACCAAATCTCATCGAAATCGGTTCAGACGTGATTGAGTAACAAACAAACATCAAAACTTTCCCATTTATAATATTAGTGTGATGTTTTACAGCATTTTGCTAAATTATCTACAGCCTATTTTGAAAGTTACTGTATTTAAAAACAGATTTGACTAGAATACAACCCCCGCATCTGCACGTGCATCAAAGCGAGATCACACATTATAAATAAATAATTAATATTGCTGCACATTTCACACAGCGCTATTTAGCCCCAAACTAAGCAGAGCTTGTACTATGTGAACCAGATAACAGATAAAATACTTTTTTATAAATATTTACTTATAGTATATAGAGAAACATCCCGGAACATCTGAGATCATGCAAACATTTGTTCCGCGCCAGGAATCGAACCCACTACCTCCTGCGTCTCAGCCGGCTATTCGCCCACTGCGCCACGGAGGTCGTCATACCTATAAAGTTATCAAATAATTATGATATTTGTTTGGCAATCAACAAGAATTATTAAAGTCACTACGGAAATACTGCACGTCTAGTTTTCTTCGAAGGTGCAAAGGGCAATATATTATTCATTTTATGCAAAGTTACACAGAATATTCCATTATTCGCATTTGCTCTGCCCCCTTATTACCTAAGCCAAATTGCTGTTGCTTCGCTATCGCTACTCAGGCCATCCCTTTCACATGTACAGTACGTACCTCACGTGTCGACTAATGCACCGCATCAATTCATCTACCGAACTATTGTTCCTATCTGAAGGAGTGAGATTTATCGTCTGACTATTTAGACTTTGTGTAAGTTCTTTTCTTCTTTTGTTTTCACAGAAATAGATTGTTTATATTGTCCGAAATAAATATATTTGATTCGATACATAATTTAATAAGCAGTATCTTTGAAAAGATCTTATTATGACAGTAGTTTGTAAGAAAAATGTTTGTTCTCCGGATGTCTGTATGGAAGCCGGATGTTTGTATTTTTTTTAAATAAAATAAATATCGCTGGACATTTCACACAGCGCTATCTAGCCCCAAATAAGCAGAGCTTGTACTATGGGAACCAGATAACTGATAGAATACTTATATACTTTTTTTTTGTAAATACATACTTATAATATATAGAAAAACACCCAGACACGAAACAAATATCTGTAGATCATGCAAACATTTGTTCCGCGGCGGGAATCGAACCCACTACCTCCTGCGTCTCAGCCGGCTATTCGGCCACTGCACCACTGATTGAAAATACTTTATTGTACTTATAAAATTAGTACACAGGCGAACTTAATGCTAAAGAGCATTCTCTTCCAGATAACCTTTGTATATTGTAGATAATGATGTGTAGGTAGTGCACAGAAAAGGAAACAAATGAAAATTTGCACAGGACTAATAAAAATAGCATAATATAGGTACCTACTACATAAATAAACCTACTTAAATACTTTATATGATAGACTAAACTATACCAATATCAAATAAAAATATATACTTAACAATAGAAGAAGTGATAAGGAAAGATTAAGTTGCTCAATTTTTCGGTTGCCTATAGATTCTCAATCTGAATGCTTCCACTGAAGTAGGCTCGAAATAGTTTATCACAAGTATCGTGTGTTTTTCCTTTCTAGACAATGATTTAAATTTTGAGATACCAAATCCATATATTTTTAGCGTGAAGGTTCAAATAATTAATTACTAGTTTTACTTTGTTATTATGCGATGCTTGCCACTTAACATGGTGGCCAAAAGCTTGTTATAGACCGCGCAAGAAAATAAAGTAAAACGGGAGATAATTCTTGTTTTTTCTTGCAATAAATAAATAAATAGTGCAGGACATTTCACAAGCGCTATCTAGCCCAAAACTAAACAAAGCTTAGCTTAGCAATCATCCGTACTTCTCGGTATAGAAACTAACTGATGCCGCAAAATAGGTTTTCGAAAAATGAATTCACCTCAATTTTTATCATACTTTAGGATAGAAATGCCAACTTGACTATGAATGAAATGTCACGTTTGGTCGGAAATGACGGGAAAAGTAGGTGGCCAGCACGCCACCGGTTGCCAAATATTTCAGCAGCGAATCGCAAGTAGCCATTTTTACTTCAATATGGCTGAATTTATTGCATGCTCATATCGCCTATCTAAGTGCATGATTGGGTTTGATTGACTGAGCTGGCGTGTTCACATTTTTCTGAATTGTTTATTCCAACTTTGTCGTGAGTTTTCTAGTTTAAATTCCATTCAGAAACGAATTAAAGTGGAAATCAGTCGGCATTTTTGTGCAGCATTGCATTTAAATGTGCAAATCCTGCTACTTTTCTATTTACGAAAATGCCTATCTAGAATATTCACAAGTAAATATTTAGGTAGGTATTTTTGTCTGCCTCCATGGCTCAGTGGGCGTATAGCCGGCTGAGACGCAGGAGGTAGCGGGTTCGATTCCCGCCGCGGAACAAATGTTTGCATGATCTACAGATATTTGTTTCGTGTCTGGGTGTTTTTCTATATATTATAAGTATGTATTTACAAAAAAAAGTATATAAGTATTCTATCAGTTATCTGGTTCCCATAGTACAAGCTCTGCTTATTTGGGGCTAGATAGCGCTGTGTGAAATGTCCAGCGATATTTATTTTTATTTATTTATTTTATTTAAAAAAAAAATACAAACATCCGGCTTCTCTCATAACTACTCCAACGTCTTTATTTGGATACTTAGATCCTGTCCATCCAAAAGTTGCCGGGAAGAGATCTATTTAACGGTAAGGTCACCCATTTTAACTCTGTTATCAACTGTTTTCTTTGTGTATGTATGCAATAAAGATATAATTCTATGTACATAACTATTTTCTATCTATTCACTTAAAATTATTTCCCGGATATTCCTCAATGAACCGGTTTCGGAGTAACATATAAAGTTGATGTTACAATATTAATGTGGTTGCGGGATTGAGTTTTATTGCGCTTTCAATAAAAATTAGGTTATGGATGGTTAAAAGCTTCTTATTTGGGTATGTAATATGCGGATGGCAACTGGACATGAACATGTACAATTTGCTGATAGGAGACGAATACCCATTATTACGTAGGTACATAAAAAAATGTAATAAAAAGGGTATTTAGGTACTATTATTTGTGACTTTATGAATGTCTCGATAGTACATCTATATATAAATCAATTGCTGTTCGTTAGTCTCGCTAAAGCTTAAAAATGGCTTGACTGATTTTGATGAAATTTTTTGTGTGTTTGAGTGGTGTGGATGGTTTAGATTCACAATTGGACCCGGTAGGTGCGGTTGTCGAGATACAGAAAATTGCGGATGAAGTCGTGGGCATACAACTAGTTTTTAATAAAAATAGTGTTTCCAACTACGGTAGCTTAAAAAAGTTACATTTATATAGGTATGTACCTACCTATTGTGATGTTTCGTAGATTGAATATAGCTACCATATATGTATGTACATATTTATACTATATAGGTATACTTTACCGTACTAAATAAGGTGAACTAACAAAGCACTCGAGCATGATCAAACTCTAAAACTGAGGTTACTATTTAATTTTATTGGCCAGTGGACTTGCATCTTACTTTAAGCCAGCACGTAGAGCCAAAGCTAAGACAGGCTTACATTAAGAGCCCGTCCAACCTTGTGCAACTGTCTTTGTCACTCTATTCGAAAATAAGCACAATGCAAGAAGGATTAATTTCTTTTATGGTCTTATTCTTTGGGGAAACTCGACAGACATTAATAAAGCTTTTATAGCACAAAAAATGTGTTCGCGCATTATGTGGAGCCTGGTTTACTGAAAGCTGTCGTCCTATTTTTAAGGAACATAAAATCATGCCTATTGCCTGTATGTATATAAATGGTATATGTAACTTAGTTAAAGAACATTCAGTACGATTTCTAAAACACTCTGACAAAATGCAAAGGCATACAAGGCATCATAATAGACTTTATCTACCACATTGTAAACTTGATATTTATAAAAAGAATGTATGTGTAATGGCTGTAAAAATATTTAATAATTTACCAAAGAACATTCAAGGGCTGCCACTTTTTAAATTTAGGCACAAATTAAAATTATGGCCTTTTATACATTAGAGGAATACTTTAATACATAATGACATGATTAATTTGACAGAGAATAATTATAATTGAATACTAAATGTTTGACATAAATAGTGTAATGTTACTAACAAAATCTTTATAAGAAAACAAATATGAAAGCTTTACAAGCTTATTGCACGCCCCTGAGTGGGGTAGAGTATAGTGAAACTATTTTATATTAAATGTTACATCTTTCTTTATAACCTATATTCTGGCAATAAATGATTATGATTTTTAACTAATTTAATGCGCGAATACATAAAACATAGTTTTTAAATATATATATATGTGTTATGTATAATGTATGCATATGTATGATACCCCACTTTACCTATATGGATATTGTACACCACAAAACAATTAAACTGAAACAATGTAAATCTATGTGATACAATTGGCGGTCTTATCGCTAAATAGCGATCTCTACCACTATGGTAATATTACTTGGAGAGATGGTGTATCAACTATATATATATACTTACAATTATAATTGCAAAGTTTTACCAACCTATGTACCCAACTAGTTTAGTGGCAAACCGGATCTTTGAGAAACTTAGCTGACTCGAAGAAGCGCAAAGTATCGATTTGGAGTATATTTTATTCAAAGACTTTTACCAAAAGCCGCTTGCGATGAAATGCGCCACTCTACAGTACAGGCTGAGTTTTGCTGATAAAAAATGGATGGCGGATAATGGAATCCAAATTAGGAAATTAAATAAGATTCACGTGAAGAAGGCTACCTCCTACTGATTAAATAAAAAAGTCTTTAGTATTCCAGAAGTTAATTGGGGTTAATAGTTAAAGTGTTTCTGTTTGAATGGTTTCTGGACATTACAGGCACATGAGGCTTCAAGTTGCCTCATGTTGACCTAGGAAAGTGCAACGTAAGGCAAGTTCCTAAGGTCAAGCAACCTACCGACAAGGTCCCTAAGGGTTACCTATTTTATCAGGACTACGTTATTTTTATTTCTATTGTTATATTTTTCTTTTGACGACCTCCGTGGCGAACAGTCGGCTGAGACGCAGGAGGTAGTGGGTTCGATTCCCGCCGCGGAACAAATGTTTGCATGATCTACAGATATTTGTTCCGGGTCTGGTTGTTTTTCTATATATTATAAGTACGTATTTACAAAAAAAAGTACATACGTATTATATCAGTTATCTGGTTCCCATAGTACAAGCTCTGCTTAGTTTGGGGCTAGATAGCGCTGTGTGAAATGTCCAGCAATATTTATTTATTATTTATTTTATTTTGCCATATCCACCTATTCTATACCTATGTAGATACATATTACACGATTCTATGAATTTAGATGATTTATGGAAGAGATCGCTTTGTCAAGCAATAAGACCGCTCATTGTATATATTCATTTGAATACTGTTACTTTTAATTGTTTTGTTGTTTAAGGTGTGCAATAACGTATTATCTAATCTAAGACTGCCCATTATGCTACCTTTATTTGTTTTTAATTTTATTTCTTTTTAACTGTTGTGTTGAGTCTAGCTTGTAAAGTATTTTCATTCATTGATTTTTTTACACCTAAAATATATTTCACAATATTTATCCCACTAAATTCCAAAAAATCTGCGATCGTAATAAAGCGGAAACAGAATAAATACTAATTATTTTGTAGAAGTATTCTTAAAAAAAAGCGGTCACCCGTTATATCTGTTATAATCCTGGTTACAGTTGGCAACACGGTGGACCATTAGCCGTATGAAGAATGCCGTAAATTCTTTGCTCCTGGGTAATGCCCACTGCGGTAAATCATTCCGCACCTTCCGTTTCTATCGAGAAAGTTGGTAAATAAATACTTGACAACACAAATACCGGGGCTAAGGTGTAAATACTGAGACAATTTTACTCAACTAAGACCCATAGAGCTCAGGCCTCACAATCACAACCATACAAAAATGTATCGGCGTGATCATTGTTGGGTTAACAAATTTTTGTTTGTAAACTTTTAACAATATACGACTCATCATATGAGCCATATGACGTCCACTGCTGACCATAGACATTACCTGTAGATTTCCAGAGTGACCGATCTGGTACGGCCTGCACTCAACGGCTCCCAGCAACCTTTATCAGGTCGCCTTTCTATCGAATGGGCGACCCACTAAAAACATAAATAAAAAGTATGCCTCGTGTTAGGGCGCCAAACATATATTTAGCGCCCAACACGGTTCCTCGTTTGTACGCAATGCGAAACGGGAAAGGCTCTGTTTATTTAATGGCGGCTTTATTCTTGTACTGGTAGTCGGTGCCTGGCACCGCAGCCATTGACATCTACTTGAACCAATTGTATTTGTCTACGTAAATATCATTTGGCTTTTGTTGCAGTTATAATAGTTATTTGCAACTTCATTCATATTCATATTCTTTATTGTACACAAATAAATTTACAGACAGAAATAGCTTACAAAATGGACATGTACAAAGGCGAGCTTAACCCCACTAAGAGTTTTCTTACAGCAAACCTTTGAAGATAGAGTTAGTTGATTATAGTGGTGGGTACGTGCAAAGAAAGAGCATTGGAGTAAAATACAAATACTAATTAAATAGTTATACATATTAAAAATAATACCTATAAACTATACCTACATTAGAGATAAACATAACACGTTATACAAAAAATACGTAAGACATTATACAAAATATACCTACTCATACATAATAACCTAAAAATTTACAAGGACAGGTAAATGCTCTTTGACTCTTAAGCTTAAAAGTGCTTAGAGATGGACTTGCGCGGATAGTGTGGTAGAGAATTCCACAGTTTGACTCCATGGACAGTAAGGAACCGCCATAGCGACTGGAGGAATTAGGAGGGGTTTTGAGATTCCATAATACCGACCGAGTTATATTTCACAATGTTTACAAGTAAGTAGAGTACACAATCGTTGTCAATTAATCGTTGGTGGCATTTGATGTGTAAAAGGCAACACGGCCGTTAAATGTTGGATTGACGAGCGTCTTTGGTCACGCTAATCACAAGAGCTCTGATAATACCTATTAGTAGAAAGAACCACTGTAGAGGAATGATTCCACATCCTTCAATTACTAACGCAGTCTAAAATGGATTTTTTAACGACCTTGAATTGAAACTAGTATATGCCCCAATCATCGCCTATTGCAAAATATTGCCTCGTAGGACACGCACTTTAAAAACGTGCCCTATGATGCACTTGCGTCCAACTTGAGGCATACATCTATAAAATAAATCCATATTTATGTCTACGTTATAACGACCTACTATCGTCGATCGTAAATGTACGGAACTACATTAGCGGTCCGAGGGTGCAGTAAAGTTTCCTGTCGGTAATTTGTGGCCTATTACCTGTTGCATACCAAACTACTTTGATCTACGATAGAACGGTTTCATTCACTTTACCGTAACCTGATAAGTCAATTTATGCTCGTAGTGTTAGGGTATTTATGGTTTTTAAACTTCATGCCACCTATTTAGGGCGGATTTCACCATTTTCTTCGGAAACTAAGTTTAATAAAACTACGTTTTGTTTAACTGAGTTCACATGTTTTACTTGATCTCGGTTTTCATGAAACCGAATTCACCAGCTCCGTTTGATCGCGTTTACTAAAACCAAGTTTACCCAGAATCATAGACAAAAAAGCGATGCGTTTCGTATTTTCAACATCGAACAGTGTCTTGGTGCTACAAAACTTATAAATATCGATGCGATCGAAACGCAATTGTCAAACAAAACTTTCAATCACGTTTTGTTTGTCGTTACGTCTTCGTACTCTTCATAGTAGTCTGTTTTCAATGTGTATTTTGGTGTTTTGCCCAGTCTATAAAAGAATATTCCTGTGTGGTGTGATTTGCATGATGTCGAAACGGAAAAGGGACCCAACTTTTGCCGCTAGCGAAAAAATGGCCTTCGTTGATGTGGTCGGAATGCATTTTAGTATTGTGGAGTGCAAGAAGACTGATGCTGTAACCATGGCATCAATTCGCGTATCCATCTTGGATGACGAGCAAAGTATTCATCATTACTTTCGTCAAAAGCTAGTGCCAACGCTCTTTTCATTCTTGATATAAACTTTATGAATAATATAAAAAATACGTAGATAACAAATATTTCGCAAAATAAAGTCAATGACACTTCTTGACTTTTGATTGACATCTCTCTAAACTCGTTTAGATGAGCTAAACGTCGAAAATTTGACGTTCAGAATTTGAACCGCGCTTAGCTTTAACTGCGTTCAGTTGATGTTGGTGAAATGCAAACTGTAGCCTTGAACTCAGTTATACGCGTAAACTGAGTTTAGCTTGAACTAATCGCGTTTAGTTTCAACGGTGAATTCGGCCCTTAGATACGAAAACATTGTCACGGGTTAAAATTAACAAATAAATGCGCAGTTTTAACATAGTTTTTATTGAAATATAATGTTAGTTGGCTGCATAAATAAGCTTACTGAAAACTTTCTAAGTAAAGATTAGGCGTCACCGCTGAGGGCGTCACTCAGTCTTTATTTAGAAAATTTTCAGTGCAGGCGCAAAGCCGAGCGGTGTTTGGTGAGAGTTAGATTTTAATAGTTTTTTCAGTTGGATCTGAGGAATAAACTACTTTTTTTTATTATTAATCATAAAGTAACACATACTTATAAAATGAATACACTTAAACAACTTTAGAAGGTTGCTCCTAAGTGTAACTTAAAATATTCCTCTTTATTCTATGGAGCTTGTAACTACGGAAAATTAATATACAGTTTTTAGCTTATGTGTGGAAATTTTCAATAGATTGGTTCGAAAACTAAGAAAGATACAGATTATCAGTAAGATACGAATGACTTAGCCACACAGTTCTTGTCAGTAAGTCAGTTTTGTATGGAAAAATGTTAGTTCCAGAATTGTGGATAACATTGACAGATGACATAAAAATGGCAACGAGTGACAAATGCATTCTACCAACAGTGGTTACACATTCGCAATGGCTGGTATAAGAGCCTCGTAGATCTGTATCCCGCGCAGGAACACATCAGCTCTTAGCCTCTCATCGTGCTCATGTAGACCAGGCACTGTGTTGGACATGGGGGAGAATCCCAGCGCTGGGATACCCTTCTCCCGGAGGTAGCGACTGTCAGTGCCTCCGGGGAACGTACAGCGTTTGAGGCTTAGCTTTCTGAAACATAAAATATTTTTAGGTGATATTTTTATTAGATATAACCTAGGGTTATAGTTAGGAGTGACTATAAACCTAGTTTTAAAGGACATATTTGTATTTTAACTTGTTTTTCACTGACTATGAGATCTTGCTCTCTACGCTAAAATACACATTCTTGCATTTATTTTGACGCAGAAAGGGATAAATCGTCCAGAAATTAAACTTAAAAAAAGCTTTTTTAACCAAAACAAACCGGGATATTTGCAGTGTAAAAATGGCGCCTGTTTTTTCCACTGTCTGTTTTTTTATTTACTGAGAAAAATGTTAAATGATTATATCTTGAACGGATCTTGACATAAAGATTATGAAAATTATGATGTTTTTATGAATTTTGATGATGGAATGATACTGAAATCAAATATAACCTAAGTATATTAAATTACGTATAATTTATATTATACATCGTGTAGTACTACGATTTTAGTGAGACGCCTAGACCCATTTCGTCTATCACCGGAAATATAATTACAAATACTAGAACCTCACGAGCCGCGCGACGCTGGACATTGGTTGCATAATCGTACTAAATCGGAAACACGAACGTGCCGAGGCGACTAACTTAAATCGTAGTACTGTAAGTTGAAAGCAGGTAGAACTTACAGTTTATCAGCAGCGGCCTTAAAGCCCACCCAATAAAGGTTAGATTCGTCGAGCACAGTTGGCGATACGAACGGGTCTCTCTGCGTGAACTCCACGCTGACGCCCGCACCAGCCTCCGTGCACCACTGGCTCAGCTGAAACGGGAATGCATTAATGAAACATCCTGAATTTCTGATTAAGCCTGTTTTACCATTTTCGTTCTGCAAATAGCGAATTTAGATTGTTTACTTATACAACCTTAATAACTTACCAACTTGTTAATTTAAAACAACCATCCGGCATCGTATTAACTAATTTTAAAGGTAGGTTTTATACTGGTAGCTTGAATATTTGTTCAGTAATGGATACATTTCCAATAAACCCTTTTTGACGTAAATCGGCGGCGTCTTTGCGACGATGTCACTTAGTCAGTTTAACAGGTACCTACTTACACGGTGAATGAATATAATTTGTTTACCTATTTTATAACAGGCTGTTTCATTGATATTTATGTTAGGGCTTGATAATAAAGTCGTTTGAAAATTTATAATTTTCTATGGTAATGAATTAAAAAACTTATTATACAATAATACTTGCCTAATGCCAAGTATTGTTGTAAAATAGGTTTTTAATGCATTTATTGTCGTACATAACAAAACAAACGGTAGATGAACTTTTTATTGTATAAAACACCAATTACGAAAATACAAAAACCAGACACTTTAAAAGAAAAACAATAGAAAAATTGGTGATCTTATGGCATTGATTAATTTATTTTATTGTATAATTTTTTATTGTAAAAAGCGCCCTCATTTATCAGTAATTTGCGATGCTCGTAAAGGACGAACAAGTGTAAAGTGCCATTACCTAGTTTTTAAGACCTTATTGTATACTTGTATATGCAATTAAATATATTGTATCTTGAAGGGTGTTGTCGGTGAAATTACAGGCACATGAGGCTTTACACCTGTAGATATGCCTCAAGTTGATGGCTGTGCATCATAGAGCGTGACCTACGAGGCATTACTTTGTTACAGGCTTTGGTTACCACTTAACATCAGGTGGGCCATAAGCCTGTTCCATCTCCAGGTAGTATAAAAATAATGTATCTTTGATTGATTGGCAAGTTCCGTACCAGTGTCTCAAATACGGCGGGTTTGACGGTCAAGGCAAGCCGCACGTCGAAGGTAGCGGTCAACTTCTCAGGAACCACGTTATCTTGGATGCCTCCCTGCAAATAAAAAACAAATTGTATGTTTATTACAAACCCTCAGATTATCATTGTTTTTTAAGAGTGTTTTATTAGTGAAGGTTAAAAAAAATTGTGGTGAAAGCGCCATGCTCTAGAAACAAAAATTCGGAGACATGTGCACATGTCATGTAAGGTTATTGTATATTCTAATAAGAGATGATAAATTGCCATGTAACGTATGTATTCTTATTAATGTTCTTAGAGTAGGCATGTGTGAAACGTAGCGTTTGGATGTGCCTCTGACTGTTACCGGTGGATATTTTCACAAATCTGCTTAATGAGTAAGAAACTTAAGAAAGTTAAGAAAAAAATTTAGTATCCATAGTACAAGCTTGGCTTAGTTTGGGGCTAGATAGCGCTGTCGCTGTGTGAAATGTCCAGAATAGAATAGAATAAAAATTGTACACAACATAAAAAAGTGGCAATCCGGGAGTGCCAACAGAAGTGAAAACTTGAATAAAAGCAGACTACAAATACTTATATACAGAGGTGTCAGTAACAGTTAGTGTCAGTAATCAGTGGCAGGTGTCGGTAACAGTCTGGCGCGCCTAAAGAAGTTTTCACTTCAAAAAAAATGAGGTACAAAATATAACATTATTAATTATTAATATATTATTATTTAATATTATTAATAATATATATTTATTTGTATTTTTCCATCCTGGGGATTAATAAGAGAGGTGAGCCTATTTTTGTTTATATTTTAAATCGTCTTAAACTAGTGGTTCGTCCCGAACTGAGATCTCGCGAGTGTACATAAAAACAAAAAAAAAATTATTCGTAATCTTTGACTATCAAAATAGTGCCCCGAAATAAATAACCAACACACTTGACCTACAGTTTCATTCAAATTACAGGTAACGGGATTTCATGTTAACTGGTTACCCTTTTTTGGGGTACAAATTGCAGTTATTCTAGATTTCAGACTTTTGCCTATATTTGTGATACTTAAGCTACACGCATACCAAATTACAGCATTGTGGGGTCACTGATGTACCCTGTGAATTTTGACAAAGTTTAGTTTTTATTATGGCTAATAACTCAAAAACTACAAAAACTTTACTAAAAATAAAAACGGAATCGAAATGTACTAATAAATACCTTTCATTTGACGTCTCATTTGACCTAATAGTCTCATTTTCATTTTTTGTTACCCCTCTTGAACCCCAATATCTCAACCAACCCCCAAAATTTTTAGCTCATTGAGTCACACCAAAACTGTGTCAACATCACCTACCTATATACCAAATTTCACGATGATCGGATAAACGCTTCGAAAGTTATCCTCGGACAAACAAACATACATACATACATTCATACAACGCCGATTTGCCCAAGTTGATTTGGAGATCTCGCTTCGCTTGATCATTATTATTCGAGTCGCTCGATTTACAATTTCTTATCAAATCGATCTAGGTTTAATCGAGAACTTCCGTGGCACGTCAGGCGAATGAGTAACTGCGACGATGATTTTCGATTTCCGCTTCTGGACAAATGATTCAGATCTTATATGCAGATCATGTTGGTATAAATTATGTTCCTATAAAAAGTTGTCATACCTATAATTGTCTTTCTGTTTTATACTAGTTAATTGTTATGTTAATATAGCTGTTGATTTTCAATATAATAAATAAATCATACAATCTGCAAATATTGGTTCCGGTTCAGGCTGTTGTAGTTATGATTAGTTCATATATTTCCTGATACCCACGATGAAGTATTGTAGTAAGTAATGTTGGTCAAGGCTAAGTATGAATTTCATTATTCATTTCATATTATCAAATGAAGTTAAAGTAAATAAATTGTAGGTAACATTGTGCAATTAGGTAACACGAACCACAGTAACACGTTTACATTAGCACTGATTGCCTGCTGTTCTATTCAGCTATGTCATGACAACAGAATGACCTGTGGTCTGATCACTTTATTACCTGCATACTGACAAGCTTTATGAACAGTTTATTATCCTATGTAGAAAACGTGGAAAGGTTTTGGTGGGAAGAGAAGCCCTGAAATACGTTTTTTTCTAGTACCTAAATGCGTTGAAGACGCTGTTACGAGTTTGGTATCTCTGAAAAATCCCGCATCTTAACTGTCAAACTGCTTTTATTGATGTGTAACATCTTTTCTCTCGGTTTGTGGAAGTGATTTTGGCATAAGGGATGGAAATGTTTAACAGGAAACCGGGGAAGCGCGCGCTATTTGATTTGACCAATGAGCGCGCGCGCGCGTTGTCAAATGTTACACATCATATGCTACATCTGAAGGCTCCTAGTTTTTTTATTCGCCCTTTCAGACAGGCTAAAGTCCTGGAATCATACAGCTTCGTCTGACGTAGAATTGTCAAAGTCATAATTGCGCGCGCGTTTCGTTCAGTAACGCCACGACGACCCCTTGAGTCACAATTAAAAGCATTCAATCAACGACGATAGTGCGTTTATGATTTAATAATGCAAAAAGTAATATTCGAATAAAACCTTGGCTGAAGAGTTCGGTTAGACTACGAGTATTACTATGCTTGCATTATGTTAAAAATCTATACTAAAATAACCATACAAAAGAATTAATAATTAAATAAATAAGTAGGTACCTATTACTAAAAACAAATTTAGTGGCTAAATATTATTTGAGCAGTTGACAAATAATACAAGTTAGTTAGTTACAAGTCTTTGACCATGTTTAGTCGCTAAATACGTTTTGGGATCGTTGTTCAAGCCGGGCTAAGTGGCGCCACAATTTCTATAAGTCAATGTGTCTTTTAAAATTTTATTTGATTCAAGATATATATTGAAGTTATAATATGTATATTGATGAGCACTTACCGAAAGCATAGTAAGATTGACTGAAGTAACATCTCCAATGTTCAGATTAGGTTCGTCAGCCAGTTTCTTCTTCGACTCTTGACGGAGATCCATGAACTTGTCGATTATGTAACGCACCTGTCAAAAATAAAGTAAAATATTTAATAATTAATAACATATATGTACTTTACATTATTACAATTCGGGAAAATTAGAAAACTACAAAAAAAATAGTAGAAAAAATCATCAGAGTTCAAAAAGTTTTTGTCAGAAGTGGGATTCGAACCCACGCCCACAGAAGTGGACTGCGACCTGAACGCAGCGCCTTAGACCGCTCGGCCATCCTGACTTATATGCGCTGGTCGAAATTATTTGCCATTTACTATTACTTTGTTGCATTCACTAGTGTAAGATTTTGTAAAAAAGTAGCAAGATGGCCTACTGACCCATAAGTCAGAACCAATACTGATTGAACTTGCATTTATAATGGTAGAGTTTAATATTGGACAGCAATTTTAACACGTCAGGGATCACGTCAATACATTTTTGTATGGTTGTGTGTGGTGCCTGACCGATTACTACGAAATTAATATGCATACCATATCGTATACGTCTTTGATCGTTATATTGACTAATTGAGTAAATGTAGTTATCTGAGCACGATTTACAACTGCAGTTGGCGTGGCGCCAGCCGAGGCGTGAAATAAATTACCGAAATGATAATGATGATGTATCTACTTTATATTTATTGAGAAAAGATTATTGGTCAATGTATGGAAAAGGCTATAATATTGGTACGATTTATCTATATTCTCATTTCTTTAGAGAAAAATCATGACACATAAAATACGCTTATCATAAAGCATTATAAGGGTCACAGCTTAGAATAACTACTCATAGAACAGAAGTGAACAAATTTCCGTTCGAAACGTATAAAGGCCACAAAACAATGAATGTATGCGTGAGTTCCATATTTTACATTCGCGGATATGGCTATCGACGAATGTAAAATATGGAACTTGTATGGCCACAATCGCACGAGTAATGCAGCAAACGAATGGACACTATAACCGCATAAACCGTTATATTTTTGTTTTTCCGAGAACCGCACTCACCTGACTCACAAAAGTTACACCGCGGCGCGGACGTCGCTTGGAGCTATATATAGCTTCAATTTTATGGCCTATTTTTCGCGCGTATACTTTTATTCTTTGTGTAGTTATTTTAAGTATCACAGGTATAATTATAATCCAACCTTTTCCCCGGGGTTGTCTGGCAGCAGAAGGGACCCGTGCCCAGATTTTCCCGGACATATCACTCTCACGTCTGTAATCAACGGAAAACAATTCAATTAATTCATATATTCATCCTTCAAGCAATTACAATATTGTTAGATATGCCAGTATCATAATGACATTAATAACTAGTGGTTCGCCCCGAACTTAGATCTCGCAAGTCTACCATAAAACCAAAAAAAAATGTTATTCGTAATCTTTGACTATCAAAATAGTGCCACGAAACAAAAACCAACTATGTATTGTACCTACAGTTTAATTCAAATTACAGGGAACGGGAGTTCATGTTAATTGGTTATTCTTTTTTGGGGTACAAATTGCAGTTATTCTAGATTTCAGACTTTTGCCTATATTTGTGATACTTAAGCTACACGAATACCAAATTACAGCACTATCGGGTCACTGGTGTACCCTGTAAATTTTGTCAAAGTTTAGTTTTTATTAGGGCTAATAACACAAAAACTACAAAAATTTAACTTAAAATAAAAACAGGGTTGAAATGTACTAATGAAGACCTTTCATTTGACGTCCCACTTGACCCAAAACTCATTTTCATTTTTTTTACCCCACTTAAACCCCAATATCTCAACAACCCCCCCCCCCCCCCAAAATGTTTAGCTCATTGAGTCACACCAAAATTGTGCCATCATTACCTACCTATATACCAAATTTCACGATTATTTGATAAATGCTTCGAAAGTTATCCTCGGACAAACAAACATACACACAGACATACAATGCCGATTTGCCTAAGTTGATTTGGAGATCTCGCTTCGCTCGATACTCTTATTGCATATAAAATAAAAATACAATAACAAAAGAAAATCACACTAACTTTTACATTTATATGTAAAAGTTTTGATGTAGGTAGCTGTCGGTGTGCGCGCGCAATTTAAAAATTTTACCCTCATATTTTTTTCCAAACGCGCCAAAAGAAGTAAAACTTCAAAAAATTTCAACGAAAATATTTATTAATGGCACAATGGTCGGTCTTATCCCTAAAAGCGATCTCTTCCAGACAACCTTTGGATGGACAGAAACCACAAACCACGCGTACGAAGCCGCAGTATATTCATTAGCACTTACGATAAATAGTCCTTTCTCCGTTGAAGATCAGGAAGTTATCATCGGGAGACGCGATGCCCTCGTCCAGAGAAAACCCCACGTTCAGATTCTTAAAGCCCTGCGTCTTCACAAATTCAGCCATGCCGGTTCTGCCGCCTATCTCCTCATCTGATTACAATAGAAAAGTTCTTTGTTACAATAACTACCACTTATAAATAAACATATTATCTATAAAAAAGTATTAATTATATTGCAAAGCACACTCGGTGGTCTTATCGTTATGAGCTATCGCTTCTAGATAAGCTTGGGATGAACTGTGATTATAAATGCGGAAGTTTGTATGTTTGTTACTCGATCATGTCGTAACTGAATCGATTTCGACGTAATTTGTTATATAGATAAATTATAACCTGCAACCTTTATTGACCTTTTAGTGCGAAGCCGTGGGTGGAATAGTTTTCTATAAAAATGTAAAGTTTAATATTTCAATGCATATGACATAACAATCATTTTTCCAGCTCATTACCACAGGTGAGTATCAGGTAACGCGGAAAATAGAGCCATTTTAAATAGGGCGTTATGACTCTCGCGATTTGCAAACATGTTTGCAGCGAGTCAACGCGTTCGCTGCGTTGAGTAGCGACCTCGCCGCGTGTGCCACACACGCAACAATTACAAGCAATTAGCGAGCTTGTTATGGTCCCCACACACGTCAAAGATTCCTTTACGCAAGCCTTGCACAAGCCTCTGTGGGAAGAATTTGTTCGAATTTCTAGGCTTGCGTAAGTGCCTTTTCACACGTCCCGGTTGCAGGGTAGCCGCCGCCGGCTACCCGGCAACACATTTAGCTTTCACACGACCCGGATTTTGTATTCAGCATAGTCAACGCGAGTACAGTCGCGTAGTGACTGCATAAATAATTTAATTTTCTCTCTTCTCTAAAAACGGAACGTGAACAAATAATTGCAATGTGGATTTTGTACTGAAGATACCGCCGCCAGAAAAGGAAGTCAAGAAATTATTGGGTTCATTCGATTAACATGAAAAGAGAGCAGTGTGGAGCATTCTATCCCTTATTTCCAGACCTACTACAAAATACGAAATACAACAATTTAATGCAAAGTCTCCATTTTGCAACAAATCATGTAGTACTATTTACGACTCGAGGGTGTCATACAAAACGAATCACGCTCTCCGTGATTGTACCTGTGCGACTGGCCAGCCGGTACGTATGAAAGCTTACAGCGTGTTCTATACACCACTATGAGTCCGGCCGCCGGCTAACTAGTAGGCAGCGACCGGACGCACAGTGGTGGATCCAGCGTGCACTTGGCCAAATTACGCCGGTACGTCTGAAAGCTAACGTACACGGCCATACATTTCGCCGCCGGGTAGCCGGCGCCGGTTACCCGGCAACCGGGACGTGTGAAAAGGCACTAAAGCTTGCGCAAAGAAATCTTTGACGTGTGGAGCCCATAACGAGCTCGCTATTGCACACTGTGTTGTTCCAACGACTGAATGAAGTGTGGAGGTGAGCGAGTATTTAATTATTGAGCGAACGCGGCGTCAGCGTTGCGGTGCGGTGTCGCGGCGAGCTCGAGGCAAGCACACAAATCGCCAGTGTGATAGTGATACCGCTCTTAGTTACGAAAGTACGTAGCCCAAATTGCCTGAACTCCATAAATGGTTTTAACAACCGGGAGATATTTAATTGACCTATTCGATAGCATAACAGGAATTTTATTGAATTGGTACGCTTTTTATAGTCGTCAAAGAATCGAATTATTTTTTTAATAAATCTATAGTTTTGCGAGCCAACACAGTGGATGCGGTGAACTTGTTATATTTCAACTAGAAAAAGGGGGCACATAATTCGCGTATACCTGGGACGAAAGATAGGTGGAGAGTCCTCTTCAACCTGATGCCGTTGGCCTTGAGTCTCCTCACAGCTTCAAGGTACTGTATAGCAACTGACTTCATGTCCTGCACGCCTCGGCCGTAGATCACTCCATCCACGATTTCAGCTGCAAAGGGCGGGTGGGTCCAGCTTTTCTGATAACAATTTAATTTATGATTTTTTTCACCACCTGCTCGACAATGTCAAATTTCCTGTCATGTAAACATCACCGTAAGCAGGTGATTAAATAGAATAGAATCATTTAATTCAGACAACGTCCATAGGATATACAAAACATAAAAGTAATAATTAGAAATATAAATTTAAAATACTAATTGTAGCGTGTGATACAGGCCTTAGACCACATAGAATAACTCGTGGTCGGCTACCGGCAAGGTTTCTGAACGAATCCTAGAGAGAGTTTGGTTGAATCAAGTGGACAGGAAATTCAGGGATCTTAGGGAGAAAGGCCGTCATCAATAATAGTACATACTCTTAGACTTTGTAGTTATCTTAATTTATCACCGACCTCGTGGTGCCGTTCCATTGTAAAACGCCGCACAAATACAAAGAAACAAACTAACAGTGAGAACTCGTATTATTTGCCCAAACCCTGAGCTAGCACCCGCGAAAAAATTAATGTCAGATCAAAACTATACAAATTCAGTAAAATTTAAAATTCAAAGGTAAAATGTCATAAATAAAAAAATAAAATGGAATAGAAAATTTTAAATAAAATTAAATTCATGTAAAATTAAGAACAGATTAAATAATTTAAATATTGGTACCTAAATAAATTAATTACCTAATTATCCCATTAATTATACCAAATTGCCCATTGATTAAAGCCCTACGGCTGAGCCGGGAGTAAAGTTGTATTGGATGCCGTGATTAAAATTTAGAACTTCATTTGTATTAAAATTTGAACCAAAGAGATCCACACAATAAGAACTGAGGGCTTAGCCAAAGTACATTCGATTAGCGATGACGCTAGTCGATAAGTCCGAAAATGTATGGGATTGACACATGCCATGGAAATATAACGTGATCTATCGACAACGAACATATGTAGAAATCGAATCGATTCGAAACGAATGCTTTTTCGTTAAGGCCTTATTCGTTAATCGAACTAGCCTTTCTGTACAGAACGCAAAATTATGTATTATGTCTTCTTAGGTCTTTTTAGGTCATTTTAGCTTTTCTTATGTCTCCTTGTGTCTTCTTAAGTTCTTTAATGTCCTTCTATTTTTTTCTTATAGTCATCTTATAAAGCAAATGCCGCGAAACTCTGCTACAAAAACAAAATTGTTTCTTGTGGATAAAGCTGCCTGCGTTTTGGTCGTGCTTATATCCCTCTCTGCCTTCAGGATTCTAGTAACTCCCTCGCGCCGCTTGTGAATTAACTCTCGAATCCTTCGTTATGTTCGAGGACACTGCTTTATCCCTTCGTTTAATAATCTACTATTATGTCTCTTTTGAGTTCAGTATTAACTTATTAAACGATATATTCTTGTACTACAGACAAAATAGACTTTTACGATGACAGCTCAATCTCTTTGTTTTATATTTGTTTCGTCCCTGTGTAAACATGTAAACGTAGATACTTTAAGGTTAAAATGTTCATTGATTTGTTTATTTTTAATTGTGATTTTTTTATTGTATAAAAGCGCCCCCAGTAATTAATAATTTGCGATGCTCGTAAAGGGCAAACAAATATAAAGTGACATTACCTAGTTTTCAAGACTTTATTGTACAGTTGCTGTAGCTCGGTTTTTGATCGAGCGAAGCGAGATCTCCAAATCAACTTGGTCAAATTGGCATTGTACATAATATATGTTTGTTTGTCCAAGGATAACTTTCGAAGCGTTGATGAGATCATCGTGAAATTCGATATATAAGTAGATAGTGTTAGAACAATCCTGGTGTGACGAAATTTATTAAGGGGGTTGGGGGGGGGGGGTTTGTTGAGATATTGGGGAGTTTATTTGGAGATATCTCTTCTCTCGATCAATTAAAAAATTATTAATAATTAATATATATTAAATAATATACAATTAATAAAATTAAAAAAAAAAAAATAATTTATACTTGTTTGTTCAAAATATTTATCAATGAAACTGGTTACTTATCACTTGTTTTGGTGCATTTTGGTGCGTTATGAAAAATAGCAAGATTTTTAACTTTCTTAAAAACGCCTAGATCCTGAAGATCTGGCGAGACGCCAATCTCTTATTAGTCACGCCATTTTGCAGAGATAACCGCTCTGAGTCAAATATAATTCAAGTGCATGTCGGACCATGCGCATTGAAGGATTCCGAAGTCAGTACAGCTGTACCTTAGTCATATTAAAATACAAAGTTTATTATACAGCTTTGATAATTTATCTTACAATATAGTTTAAGTGCTACTATTGAGCTATTCCGCAAAATGTGTATACTGTTAACAAATGCAAAATTACCTCGAAAACAGGCACGACGTCCATATGACTATTCAGGAGTATAGCTGGCTGAGCTGGATCCGTTCCCTCCCAGGTCATCACCAGCACAGGCTTCTGAGGCACCGGCTCGAAGACTTGCACGGAGAGCCCTAGCTCTTTAGCCTGGTCTTTCAGGTATTTGATGCATTCATCTGTTATGTGAAAAAATGGTGAACTAAACAAACTAAACCGTGTAAAATTACTAAACTTAGAGGCACAAAAACACAATCTATATGTAAGGCGGCATTATTGCATTCAATCAGAACTGTTTTTCTATTACGAAAATTGAGAGGGTTAAAAAAATTGGAAGGAATTTCCAATCGGTCCTATTCGATAGGGGCTTTTCATGGTTGAAATGGGCAGGAGCGTGAAGGGAAACGTTTTCATAGACAACTTTTTTCTCCAACCCTCTGGGCTCTGGGTGGGCTCCCGCCAGAAGCTCTTAAGGTCGCCTCTGAGTGACACATCGCGACACTCGACTTCGCTCTGCTACGGAGGTTGTGGGCTCGCTTCGCTCGCCACTTCCCCCCTTCTCTTAACTTGGCCTTGTATGACTTGCTCAGGACTTCACGCGAGCTTCTGGCTCCTGCGATCTTTATATACACTCTAGGGGTGTCACGCACAAGACCACGTAAGGTCGGGGTATCCCGTGTCGATTCTGTCACTCTTTTTGAAACTAACCTACTCAAGTTGGGGTGCCCCGTCTCGATTTAGTGTACTATTTTTCGGGTTTTCTCGACAAACGGCTCACTAGAGTCCAACACTTTCACAACACTCAACTCCGCAACGGGGGATGAAGCAGAACTCGAAGAGGACGCCATAGTAGCCATGCAAATTTCTTTTACAGGAGTACGAAAACGTCTCAACCGCAAGAGAAAGATAATATGACCAAATCCATCCAACAGTGAACAAATGTATTGTAAAATTTGTACAAAAAATGTCAATTTCATTGCCAAATTCGAAATTCCCGCCATTATTCAAGCAACACCTATAAAAAACCCTTATTATCTGTCACTGTCATATCAATTTAGTGTCACAATAATCGATAGTACCTACACAAACTGAACGTTCGGACATTGATTTTCGAGCGATTTTTGCAATCGATTACGGATTTTCAAATATTAAAATCTCAAAAACTATAGGTTTCCGCAAATCGTCACTTCACATGTAATTCCTTTGTAATGTAATGTAAATGTAATGTGCTTCCTTTATGTACATGAAAAAAAGGCGGGGCGGATTGGAAAGTTGAGCCCAAAAAATTCAATAAAGAAATAAGCTTAATAAGGAAATCTAAAAGTAATTTGAAATTGATCGGGTGGCAAGTTTTTCACTGCTTGATGAATAACGTGTGTCACTTGCCGGTACTCAAAGATATAGGGTAGTTTTTAGCACTCTCATAGACTATTTTTTATAGTTTTTTATTATTTACTACCACTGATGGTCTAAGTTCTCCCACATTTCTTCCATTGATTGCGTTCTCTTGCTGTTTCAGGCTGTCTGGGTAGAACAAATCTAGATTGTCAAATTATCAGTAAATCTCTTTGTGAAAAAGTTAATTCCGGGAAGTACTATATGACCAATTAGAATATGGATGGCTGTTTTACGGAACAATGGATACCCAATTGTTTTTTTTTCACTATTAAACTACTGTAAAAAGAAATAATGATTTGTCATGCACGTCGTAGATATTTCAATAAAGCATATTAATGAATGTGGCCTCTTTTATTTTATAATAGAAAAAAAGATTTGTTATGGAGATTGTACTTTCTTTAAATTTATTTTGAATGCAATGAGCCTCATTCTATTTTCAAACGCATTTACGGAGCCGTTATCCAGATTACACTTTCAGAGCATGAGTGATTATTTGTTCTAGTTGGTATTTCTACAACGTTATACGTACCGTAATTTACGTCGGGATGTACACTGCGGATTTTCAGATAATTCCGTAGGTTATTGACGGCTGGGTTTGTGCTAAAATCACTCGACATTTTCACAAGAAAATATTAAACTCGATAAAATACACTTGTGAATGAGGGAACTCAGTCTGATACTTGATGTAGAATGAAACTTTATCTTGCGGTAATTAGATATTTATATGAATGAAAAACCACAAGTTTTGTACCTATAATATAGCTGGGTAGATAGGACTGAGCTGGACTAGATACTTAGTAAATTAATAAAAAACATCATAAAATTACGAGCCGAATAGCCCGTGGCATAATTGGTATCGCACCCTCGTGTTAAGAGGGAGGTTGCGGGTTCAAATGCCGTACGGCTCGTAATTTTTGCGATGCTCGAATAAAACTCTAAATAACTAGTGTTCGCCCCGAACTGAGATCTAGCGAGTCACCCATAAAAACGAAAAAATATTTTATGTAATCTTTGACTATCAAAATAGTGCCAAGAAATACATAACCATCTAACTTGATCGACAGTTTCATTCAACTTACAGATAACGGGAGTTCATGTTAATTGGTTCCTTTTTTTTGGGTAGAAATTGCAGTTATTCTGGATTTCAGACTTTTCCCTACATATGTGTTTCTAAAGCTACACGCACACCAAATTTCAGTACCTTCTGTGGGGACACTGGTTTACCCTGTGAGTTTTGTGAAAGTTCTGTTTTTATTATGGCTAATAACTTAAAAGTACAAGGTTTAAACTAAAAATAAAAACTGGTCGAAATGTACTCACAAAGACTTTTATTAAACGTGCCACTTGACTAGGTTGCCCCATTTTGTTTTTTTTTTACCCCTCTTGAACCACAATATCTCAACAACCCCTCCACATTTTTAGCTCATTGAGTTACACCAGAATTGTGCTATCACTACCTACCTATATTCCAAATTTCATGATGATCGAATAAACGCTTCGAAAGTTATCCTCGGACAAACAAACATACATACATACAACGCAGATTTGCCCAAGTTGATTTGAAGATCTCGCTTTGCTCGATCAAAAAAAACTTTGTAAATGAGCAAGCTGTAGTTTTAATACCAAATGTAAAGATATGGTGGGTAATTGTAACAAAAATATTTTAATTTACTCCTTGGTGTTAGTATTATATAGAGTCCATGAATAACAAACTAAGATCTTTGCCTAATAAATCTGTAGGTAACCTAATTACTTGAGCATAGAGATTTAGTGATTCTTTATTAAAATCGTGTCACAGTACAATTTTTCTGATAATCACTTGGAAAAGTCGATTTCAAATCCCAAATTATTAATCTACTTGGTTATGTCATTGACTGTACTTCTACAGATATTCTAAAAATATTTCGTTACTAAATTTCTACATAAAATAAACAAACATATAATAAGGGTGACTTGTGCAACGATGCCTAAACATATTTAGTGGATAAATATGATTTAAAGAGTTGTCAAATCATACAATTACGTCAAATTTAAACATGTTTAGCCGCTATATTCGTTTAGAGATCGCTGTGCAAGCCGTGCTTAAAAAATAACATCGTAATATCAAATAACGCAAGAAAATTTTGGTTAGTCAATAAATTAACGCCATAGAACCAATCACTAATTTTGGACAATGCATTCACGTCAGGATGGCCGAGCGGTCTAAGGCGCTGCGTTCAGGTCGCAGTCCACTTCTGTGGGCGTGGGTTCGAATCCCACTTCTGACAAAACTTTTTGCACTCAAATCGTAATAAAGATCTATTTAATTAGCCAATTCAATTGTACAAATTAATAAAAATTTAAAACTTTCATATTTTGGCAGAAGTGTGTTCACTTTTCCCGACTTTACCCTATTTTATCGTCAAAGTAGTAAAATATCGTGAGACCGGATGTTGTTATCTAACCAACTATTGATATAATTTGCAGCTAGTCTTATAATAAATATCATCATCATTATATTAAACCTCAGGACGTCCACAGCTGAACATAGCCCTTCTACATCTATCTAGTGGGGGAGGGAGAATCCTACACTGCGCTTTCCAGTACGTGATCTCCACACGCGAACCTCTCTGCCTCAGCGGCAGTCAGTTCTTCGAGCTATGTGCCCTGCCCATAGCCACATCTGCTTGACAATCCTCTGGCCTATGTTAGAGATTTTGGTCAACGAATCTCCTCATTTCTGATCTCGTAGAGAAATACAAGAAGGAAGTATGTTCGTGACCCAAAGCTGGTAACAAAATAATGTCACGCAAATAATTTGTGAAAATTGTGTAAGAATCATATTTTGTTTGTTCATGAAACTCTCCGCATCCGGGTTCATTTTAATTTAATTCGTGACTCTCGTTGAAGTTTTTTTTTTGCGTCGCACCCGGTTTCGTTGATGTTACTCGTAATAATAAGTTCATGCAAACGTAAGGCGCTTTTTCCCCGCCAAGGAGAAACGAAACGAGGCGAGAGAGGCATTCTAGTTTTGTACACCAGTATATTTTTAACAGCTATACCTGACATCTTTATTACATACCTATGTGTCACAATAATTTTTTTTTAGATTGGATTTGATATACAGTGTATGATTTGTAGTATGATTGATTGGATTTAATTTTTAGATGGATGGATTTTTTTGGATGGAACAGACCTCTCCGCTTTCACGAGACGAACATGATTCATCACTAAAACTTATACCAATATTTTGCTCAAAAGTGTACATAGGTAAGCTTATTGGATAATTCAGGCATCTGAAATTCGATTTAAAATTGGACTTTCTTCGTTAATTTTGGTGCGCAAATTACGGTCTACTGTTCTCACAGAACCACTAGTATTATGTTGGCGATTATTCCCGCCGGTCTATGCTGTTTAGTTTATATTACTTACACATTTTATTATTTTTCTAACAAGTTAATCGTAAATTATGTGTCTGTAAGTAAAATTCAAAATACTCGCCCTCCATTTTAGCGACAAGATCAAGTTTTTATTTAATTCTATAACACCATTTTAAATAGCACATCGTACGCATTGCTCTTTATAAAACCTGCCATGACGTTACGGTAGTATGGACAATTGGATATGTTTGGGCACTAGTCATTAGAAACACTGGACATTGTTGTATTTTACTGCCTCCGTGGCGCAGTGGGCGTAAAGCCGGCTGAGACGCAGGAGGTAGCGGGTTCGATTCCCGCCGCGGTACAAATGTTTGCATGATCTACAGATAGTTGTTCCGTGTTTGGCTGTTTTTCTATTTATTATAAGTATGTATAGGTATTTACAAAAAAAAAGTATATAAGTATTCTATAAGTTATCTGGTTCCCATAGTACAAGCTCTGCTTAGTTTGGGGCTAGATAGCACTGTGTGAAATGTCCAGAAATATTTATTTATTTTTTTATTGTGGGACTGGACGTAATAAGACACTGCACTTTTTAGGATACCGGACATTCTACAAGACTGGACATTGCCAGCCAGAACGATAAAATCTATGATTGAGACTTGTTTGCGTTAAGGACAAGGTACCAGTTAAAATAGATTCTGTTTCTCTAAAAAGTCCCTTGACCAGAGCACTAGTGTCTATGCCATATGGATCGAAGCATACATTTCGAACCTTATTTTCATCTGATAACAGTTAGTTTTAGTGACTATGATAACAGTTTTTTCTTAACCTATACTTTCCCACTGCTGGGCAAAGGTTGATTGATTGATTGAAAATACTTTATTGCACTTATAAAACTAGTACAAAGGCGAACTTAATGCTAAAGAGCATTCTCTTCCAGAAGAAAAAGGTCTTTTTTTTAATTATAGGCTAGCGTTTGACCACTATCTCGCCTGATGGTAAGCGATGATGCAGTCTACGATGGTACACGCTTGCCTAGAAGAAACCTATTCACTCGTGACTTGAAGATCCCTAGGTTGTAGTTATCAGGAAACACAGACTCAGGCAAGGCGTTCCACTCCTTGGCGGTGCGCATAATAAAGGTGGAAGAGTACGGCTTTGTGCGTATGGGAGGTATGTCTACCATGTAGCGGTGGCGCATCGCAGAGCGTCTGGTTGTCCGATGATAGAATAGGGATGGTGGGATCAGGTTGAAAAGCTCCGCAGCACACTCTCCGAAATGTATCCGATAAAAAACCGAGAGGCTTGCAATCTTTTGACGATGTTCGAGGCTGTGGAGCCTTGCATTTGCTAACTCGTAATTGCAAATGAGCTTCTTCCCCCCCATGTTCCGCCACATCTCACGATGTTTTTTATATATATGTTATATATATTTGTTAGTTTATTTTATTTTATTCTTATTTATCAAGCAAGGCCAATAGCACACATTCATTCATTTATTTATTCTCAGCCCACTGCTGGGCATAGGCCTCTCTCATTGTTTCTGCCATTCTTCTTGATTTTGTGCCAGTCTCCACGAACGACCCACGGTCTTATGGATGTCGTCGACCCATCTCGCTGGTGGACGTCCCCTGTTTCGATGCCCAGTTCTCGGCCTCCACTCTGTTAGTTCACCTGCCGTCACTACGTCTGGCCAAATGTCCTGCCCAACTCCACTTGAGCCCCAATATTTGCTTGCTGACGTCTTGTATTTTAGTCTGCTTGCGAATTTCGGTATTGGGAACTTGATCTAAGAGTGTGTTGCCGAGCATGGCGAGCTCCGTAAGTCTCGGCACCATAAGTTATAGTTGATAGGACACACACAGGCGTGTTTTAAGACATTGTGACATTGAATAGCACACATAGTAAATACAAAATTACAAAGCATTTTTAAAGCAATTATATTAAACTAGTTGACCTGGCGAACTCGTAACGCCTTCACATATATATGACGCGGGCTGTCAATATACGTCGGCCATCATTATCTGCATCAATGTATGAGAAAATAATTTTTTTTCATAATATCTTTTTGCGTTAATTTTTCCTATATTTTAATAGTTATTCTGCTATTCGGGACGGAGACAAATACAACAATTCAAAAATCATGAAAATCGGTCCAGCCGTTCTCGGGTTATAAGTGTTCGAACAAACCCGACTTTATTTTATACAGTGTGGAAATTAAACTCAGGCCCTGGAGGGAAACTACTTAAAATCCTTAAGCTAGCTCATTTTACTTAAAGGAGACATTCCTTTATTTTTAAAAAGAAACAAATCTGCATTAAAATATTTTTTTAAACTCGCTTGCTTCGCCCGGGACTCGAACCAACTAAAATTTAAAAAAATAAACACTCTTTATTTTATTATACTAATCGGTAGTATTAATATTCAGGATAAAGTTTCTCTAAAAAATATTTGGTTACTGTTCACTTTTAACAAGTAAAAGACACGTAACAATTCTGTTATCTCTCCAACACTCAAAGACTTCGTATGAAGTACACGCTTGCTTATTTATCGTTAAGTACCTTGTTGAAATCTTCGATAAGAAAATTGTTCAATGGTGGTAATACCTCTATGCACATTTCCTTCTTACATGATCCGAGGCGTTCAGTGGAGAAGTTTAAAAATGGAACGTTTGACTTTGTTTGCGAGGCGGGACAATAATTTTAAAATTCGAACGATTTTTATCAACAGATTTTATTTAAGTAGTGTTGCTTCCCTTACGTAATTAAATTATCTCATAATGGCGTATCAAGAACAATTCGATTTATTAGAAGCTTACTTTGTTTGCAACAAGAGCTACGATTTAGCTCTGCAGTGGTATCGCGAGAAGTATCCAGACAGAGAACTACCATCTAGAAAGGTTTTGTCTCGAATTGTGAATAATTTACTGACCGTTGGAAGTTTTAAAAAGAAGACTGGACGCCCACAGCAACAAAATTTGGACTATAGCGATGTTGAGTTAAACATTTTAACCTACTTCGAGTGTTACCCGAAAGCTTCAAGCAGGGAAGCTGCTCAAGAGATAGGCATCAACCATACTAGTATACTTAAAGTTCTGAAAAAATACAAATACAAATGTTATCGTGATGGGCGATTGGTGCAGAAACTACATCCCGGAGATAGTGAAAGGAGATTACAGTTTTGTGAAAATATTCGAACAGAAATAGCCCTCAACCCAAATTTCTTGGACTGTATTGTATGGTCTGACGAAACAAATTTTAGTAATAATGGAATGTATAACAGACATAACAATCATTATTGGTCTCGTCAAAATCCATTCCGTGTCCGTGAAACGAACAATCAGGTCAGATTTTCGTTTAATGTTTGGTGTGGAATCAAAAGTAACATGGTTGTTTTGTTGCACATTTACGAAGGACATCTGAATGCAGCAAAATACATTGAAATATTAGAGCTTTTAAAAAATCAATTAAACCTTCTGCCAGAAGAGGAACGAAATAATATCATTTTTCAACAAGATGGTGCACCTGCCCACAACAGCAGAATTGCCAGGGCATACCTTAATGAAAATTTCAATGCCTGGATAGGTACAAACGGTACGATTAGATGGCCTGCAAGAAGTCCAGACCTGACGCCCATGGACTTCTTTTTATGGGGTCATGTAAAAAATGTTGTTTATGAAACTTGCTATGAAACCGTTCAAGAGCTAAGGATTGCGGTAGAAAATGTTATCAGGGGCATACACCACAACACTTTGCTGAAGGCTACAAGAAATGAATTTCAACGGCGACTAATGTTGTGTAGCCGGAACGACGGGGCTCATTTCGAACAATTTATCAGTTAAATAATTTAAGTGTTACAAAATTGATAGTAAAATAAAGTTGATGTTAGATTTAACGATTATTTTTATTTTTAAGACCAAATGTTTGTTACAGAAACTTTATCCTGAATATTAATACTACCGATTAGTATAATAAAATAAAGAGTGTTTATTTTTTTAAATTTTAGTTGGTTCGAGTCCCGGGCGAAGCAAGCGAGTTTAAAAAAATATTTTAATGCAGATTTGTTTCTTTTTAAAAATAAAGGAATGTCTCCTTTAAGTAAAATGAGCTAGCTTAAGGATTTTAAGTAGTTTCCCTCCAGGGCCTGAGTTTAATTTCCACACTGTATATTAAAAAAGATGTGCGCCAATGACAGGCATGCACAACATTTACAATACATGTTACAATATTCCTCAACGGCCGCGGCTCTGCTTTTGTAAAACGAACTTGATCTCGTAGACGTCTCGTAGAATAAATTCCGTAGCGCCATCTACGGGCTACGGTTGAACTATTTGAGTGGCGCTGAAGCTCGCAGAAACCTTCAATCGTTTTGTGTTTCAGGCGCGTTTACAGAGCTTCTTGGTATTTCACTTTTCCAACAGATGGCGTTGTACCAGTCTTGTTGATTCAAAACTATATTTAAGGTTTTTCTTGAAAAATTACTTTTTCAAAACAAGCTTTTATAAAATTCATAATTGGAACTGCAAGCAGATTCAAATGAGCCCAAACACTACGCCTGCTATAATCTATCCAGAAGTTCCGTTGTCTAGCATCCGTCTCCATCATTAATATGGTACCTTGGAGGAGACCACCTCCAAGGTACCATATTATTCCATTGTCACCAAAGTTACTCAAGGATTCCAAATTTCAGCTCAATCGGTTGAGGGGAACGGGTTTAAAATTCAGTTGCAAGATTCCACCCGGACAAACATACATACATTGCAAGTTAATAAAAATCTTGCAATAACACGTTATCTGTTTACTGTGGTATTTTTTTTTGTAATGTTTGATAGTGAGTCCTAACCATGTATCTTGGGCTTCTAGACTGCAGTTAACAAAAGTAGGTATATACGTTTATAAAATGTAATATTGCTATCAGGTTATGAGGGTTTGATTTGCAAATTTATCAAAAGAAGGAGCTTTTAAAAGAATTTTGTTCCTATTTATGGGGTTGCAGAAAAAAATTAACTAATAAACCAAGAAGTTGAAGTAAGCTGCCCATTATAACTACCTAATCTTTTCTTGTTTCATATACTTTTCCATGACCTCTATTCAGTTTGAATTGTAAAAAAATAAGTTTGCTGATGCATAAAAGAAAATACATTTTCTAATTTAAAAATAGGGGAAGACACCCAAATATTGGATGGTTAGTTTCACCTCATATAATCAGAAAACTCATCATGTATATTATTTCCTTAATGTATAAAACAAACTCGGGTTTGTTCGAACACTTATAATGCGAGAACGGCTGGACCCATTCTGATGATCTTTGATTTGCTGGATTCGTCTTCGCCCCGAATAGCAGAATAACTATTAAAATATCAGAAAAAATCACGCAAAAGAAAATTATGAAGAAAATTCATTTCCTCATACATAATGATGTGCAGATTTTCAATTTTACCGGGGTGACGTAAATTGACAGCCCGCGTCATATACATGTCAAGGCGGTACGAAGTTCGCCGGGTCAACTAGTATTTCATAAAAAAAGGTTTATTAGTAGAACAAATGGGTTAAGTTCGGGATCTCGTACTAATCGTTATCACTCCGTCAAGACACTAATTGAGATATTTTGTACGAAAAAAATTACCTACTATAATTATTTAGTATTCATCATCATCTCATTCACACCCTGACTTCACCCATAGCATATTTTCTTTTATTCTACCTGGAGATGGAACAAGCCCATGGCTCACCTGATATTAACTGGGAACTATCGCCTATAGCATAGCATTACCTCGTAGGTCACGCTCATGCACCTTTAAAACGTGCCGTACGATGTACTGCCCAACTTGAGGCACACATGTGTAAAGCCATGTGCCGGTACTTTTGCCGGAAATCATACCCTTCAAATCGAAACACAGCCATGCTGCTCAAACGTATAAATACGTAAATAGTTAATTGAACATCTTAATCAAATATTATTCCCGTGGGTATTGCCTGGATTTGCAAATATTGTCCTTACGCCTGTGGGGTGAAGAGGGTAGTCAGAGGCAGTGTATTTACTCAGGACATTCATATCACTACCCAATCGAATGGGTGCTGTAAACACGATCTTATTTATTTTATATCGTTCAACTTTTCTCAAAAACAAGACGCAGAATGTTGAAATTTGATACAGTGATATGAATTTTTTTTTTTTCATATGTCCTAACTGCGCAGGAGCGTAATAAACGCCCTACCCGACTCTTGATTCCGATTCACTTTATAAAACAGGCTGCCCCAAAAAATAGTGTCAAGCGAAAGTCCAGAGATAGAACACCCCTTTGAGTGTGATTACGATTACGAGGCAGGCAAACGACTGGCCCAGCAGAACACAATAGATCAAACCTCGCGCCGCAACCCCCTCCACATCACTTTGTCATGCTCATGGCCCAACTGCGACTCAAATTGTAAATTCCGAGAATGCATTTTGAATACAAAAACATAATAAAGCTTCGGTTGCGCGCTGCTCTGTTGTCACCTAGGAGAGTTACAGACATAGCGGTAATTCGGTCTCTTATCGGCCTATTGCTATTACAAGTAAAAGATTTGCGCCCATGATTATTATTATTTTTGATAGTAATAATCATGGATTGTGTTACTATTTTTTGGCACAACCTGTATATCTAGTACTATTTAATTTATTATGATTTCAAGTTGCCTAAAACAAGTTGCCAAATTCGTCACCGACTCTCTGAGCTTCGACTAAAATTTAAGAGCATCACACAATCAAGACTATAATATTTTATGTTAAGATATCTTAAGTTATTTAATTATAGTATCTTAAGGTACAAATGGGTTAGATAATATGTTAATACAGTCTGTCAACGCATTCCCGACATTCATTTAAAACACATATGCAGAATCGTAATAACTGATTTTAGATATTGGTTTAATACCAGTATAGCTTGAATATTTATCCAGTAATCGATACATTTCACAGTTTTTAACATTATTAAAAAATAAAAAAAAATAATCATGGTGATAAATTTGAAAAAAAAACTATTTTACAATAATATTTTTTTATACTGACCAAGAAGCACGAAGATCTAGAAGAAACCTATTCACTCTTACCTTAAAGAGGCCCGGATTGTATTCTTTACTACTAGCCATCAGCCATACCGGTGATTTAAATTAATGTCGTAAATGCGGTGACAAGCAGTATATGAAATCCTTATATTCTCTTGAAAGTCTGTAACAAAACTGAATACGATTTCGTATCTTAGCATGAATACCAAGATATAATCTTATAATCTATAAAGATATAAGATATAATCTTAAGATATTGTAAGATGAAAATTATATATTTTCTATGGTCCATTGGAATGTATGGCTAGCGATATTTTATCTTATCATAAAGTAATAAAGCGTATTTATCGGTTTAGAACAAAAAATATTAATTAGTTTAAAACAATGTCCTTGATTTCATACTGTTTAGGAGTAACGTATCAAATCGTAGACGAAACGAAACAATTCTCCTAACCTAACTAAATTAAAACCTGTGGGCGGTCTGTGACAACAGCAGTACATTGTAAGCAAAATTATGCGCTATTATATTATTTCGAGCAGAGAGTTTTCCGATAGCAATTTCAACGGTTTCATAAATACTGCAACACTGACCTAAAATTATAATTGGTTATTTTTGAGAGCAAAATATATGTGGTATGTACCTATCTACTCAGGTTTACGACCTCCGTGGCGCAGTGGGCGAATAGCCAGCTGAGATGCAGGAGGTAGCGGGTTCGATTCCCGCCGTGGAACAAATGTTTGTTTGATCTACGGATATTTGTTTCGGGTCTTGATGTTTTTCTATATATTTTAAGTATGTATTTACAAAAAAAAAAGTTTAAAGTATTCTGTCAGTTATCTGGTTCCATAATACAAACTCTGCTTAGTTTGGGGCTAGATAGCGCTGTGAGAAATGTCCAGCATACAACATACTCCATAATCCCTTAACCCCCTCCTATTTGAAGGAGCGATTTGAGTTCCTTCATTCTTCCCATCCCTCGAACTCCGGTCGTCCGAAAGTCTATTTCTAAAAACGCCAGTCCATAGTATTAATAAATAATAAATATTACTGGACTTTTCACACAGCGCTATCTACCCACAAACTAAGCAGAGCTTGTGCTATGGGAACCAGATAACGGATAGAATACTTATATACTTTTTTTTTTGTAAATATATACTTATCATATATAGAAAAACACCCAGACACGGAACAAATATCTGTAGAACATGCAAACATTTGTTCCGTGGCGGGAATCGAACCCGCTACCTCCTGCGTCTCAGCTTATAAATATAAAGAGGTTTCTACAAGGTAGGGAACGCATCGACAATACTCCGGGTGTTGCCGGTGTCAATAGGCGACGGTGAACGCTTTCCATCAGGTGGGGGGTAAGCCTGTTTCCCCACAAAAAAAAATAAAAAAATAAAAAAAATTAGTTCACCCGCCCGCGGATTCGCACGCGTTGTTTATCAATAAAAACATTACTCACCTTCTGAGCAGTTGAATAAAAAGTAGTCTATGTCGCAATTCCGGTCATAATCTATCTATATACCAAATTTAATCGAAATCGGTCCAGCCGTTTAGTCGTGAAAATGTAACAAACAGACAGAGCTACTTTCGAATGTATGATATTAGAAATGTAGATATTTTTTTATGTTATTATACCAACCTCTCGTGTACGTATAATATAATAAGATTTGTGTAAAGTGCTCCAAAAATAGTTACCTGTTCTATTGAAGATTTAGTTTATTACGCGTTGCTCATGTAAAAAAGTACTTTTTCTGGGCCACGAATTCAGTTTATGAGCCATAGAAAACTACTTAAAAATCGACCAAGTGCGAGTTGATCTCGCTTACTTAAAAGGGCTCAGTATGCAATGATTAATCGAATTAGTTGTATGTTTTATGTAGGTATGTACCACAGTCCATTTATTTTAACTCTGAAATAATTAACTCAAATCGTACAATTTTACTTTCGCCGTCCGGATTATTTAATTATTGATAAGTTCTTGCTTTTATACGTTTTCATAAATACCTGAGTACAGAATAGGGAAGACTTTGCTTTATGGTTTTGCAAGCGACTAAACATGTTTAAATTTGACGTATTTGTATGATTTGACAATTTTTTTTATTACCATCAATAAAAAAAAATTCAAGTCAAGCGCTTGACCACTATACCTCACCTGATGGTAAGTGATGGTGAGATTGAAGATGGAGCACGCTTGCCTAGATAGAACCTAAAATTATATAGCCACTAAATACGTTTAGGCCTCTTTGCGCATTTGCCCTAAATGATCTATGAGATTTAAATAAGTTCTTGTTTGTGCTAGAAATTAACTCTCTTGAAGTACGAATCCCTAAAAATGACCGATGTTATAACGAAAGCCCCAATTCTAATTTACGAATTAAGCTATAACTTAGAGTTAGGCTTCAGTTTTACATTCGGCTACTTTTGTAGAATGCCGAAAAAATTACCGAGGCTAAGGCTGTGACAGTCCATCGCCGAAGAAATGTTGAATAGAAATATTGAAAGAAGAGCTGACTTTTCACTTATTACCAATAGAACAATTTCTCTAACACATTTTAACATGTAGAATTATTTCAAAAATAAGTTTATTTATATATACTTGTTATAAACTACGTAACAGAACAAAGCAAAACTGAACATTTTCTACCATTTTGTGCAGCCAGTGTCTTGGAGACACTTCCGCCTGGTAGTGATCTGGAACAGTTGAGCCATCTATAGATCGTTTGCAACGGTCTTTAGATGATTCAACTGTTTCTTCTGTATTTTATTGTAAATAATTGTTAATTCTTCCTGTTATTAAATTTAATTGTAGGTTTTTTTTATTTTATTACATATTATGATGATTGTTTCTTAAATTATTAGCTTTAAATTTGACATTTTCAGTTGTAGTTTTGTAATTTGCATGTTAGATAAGGTAGAACTTGACACTTACCTACATAACTAAGACTTTTACAATAACATTATGTTTAAGCAAATAGATTTATCTGTATTTCTAATTCTAATTACAGTCGATAATTCGGTTTTATTTTCGGCCATAATACTTTTCAATTTATCCAACCACTAGTTATTACGTCCCATAACGATAACCAACGGACTGGCAAATTAGCTGTGCAACAATGCCTTACATTATTATGAATTATCGGTACTTTAAGCCGACCTGGCAGAAAAGGCAATGAAATTCGGAAATACGAACCCTCAACCATGACATTTCAATTTAACCCTCTAACCTACCCATGAGCTTGAAAGGTTAAATCAGTTCTAAGAAAACTAGAAGTCTACAAATCAAATTTGTAAAAAGAAACGACTGACCGATTATATTATAATGGACCCATTTTCACGAACTGTACCTGATGTTATGGCTATAATATAAAGGTTTTAAGTGCTTACTTTGTTGTAAATAAATTAAAAAAATGTATGTAAGGTTTACTTATTATCCAATTCTAGATTTACACTAACATAACAGATATATGTACTTACTTATGAGTATAATGAGCTTTTGGTTCAGATAAATCACATGATCAGCATTTTCATTTTCTGAATTTCGTCTCAAGCTCAAGTGGCTGCCTATTTGCCTTCGCCGGAATGCTCATATACTTTCCCTGCTATACAACATACTCCATAATCCCTTAACCCCCTCCTATTTGAAGGAGCGATTTGAGTTCCTTCATTCTTGCCATCCCTCGAACTCCGGTCGTCCGAAAGTCTATTTCTAAAAACGCCAGTCCATAGTATTACTAAATAATAAATATTGCTGGACTTTTCACACAGCGCTATCTACCCGCAAACTAAGCAGAGCTTGTACTATGGGAACCAGATAACTGATAAAATACTTATATACATTTTTTATTTGTAAATACATACTTATAATATATATAGAAACAACCAGACCCGGAACAAATATCTGTAGATCATGCAAACATTTGTTCCGCGGCGGGAATCGAACCCGCTGCCTCCTGCGTCTCAGCCGGCTATTCGCCCACTGCACCACTGAGGTAGTCAAATTAGTATTAGCTTCTATGACAGTCTTTTACCGTCCGAGCAGTAAGTCTATGGAATGCATACGCCAAACCTCATCCTGAGCTATATTTAAATCTAGTAGCTATATTTATATCTATCAGAAACGTCAGAAATTATATTACATATATAATATAATATATATATATTATATACATAAATTAATGTATATTTATCGTATTTAACTAATGTATGTATTAAAAATATTATATATATTTTATTTTTATATATTATATTTAGGTACGTAATTTAATAATTTATTTATGTCTATTTGTATTTCATAAAGTATTTAGGTATTAGTTGCACTCCATTCATCCATATCTTAGTCATTGACATAACTAAATCCTCTCCATCCAAAGGTTGTCTGGAAGAAATAGCTTCAAAGCGATAAGACCGCCCATTGTACTATTTGCTTTGTGGCTTCTATTTTGTTTGTAATTTTTATTTTAAAAGGTGAACAATAATGTTTTTTCATTCATTTATTCAATCATTTCAACTCAACTACAGACAGAGAGGCAGACAGACTAATAGCAAGACATTTCCCGCCAGACACCCAACTAATCAAGATAACTTTTAAACCTTAATCAGTTTCGTGAATTTTACCGATGCCAGTCAAACCCTGACCTCGCCGTTATCGAGATTCTAATCATCGATAATACGTTGGTATACCTACCATACCAGTGACCAAGGAGTAGTGTTCGCGACGAACAACCGCTCCTCAGACATTCAGTCCGCCAACGACCGCGACCGCGCGTCGTCACATCACTACAAAAAGAAACAAAATACGAGAATAAAAACTTTTTAAAATGAATTAAACACTGGCCGGATTTAAGAAATGTCACTGACGCATTCAGTGTTCTAAATTCGAAGTTTGCGCGCCAATTGCGATGCTCCCGATGTGCTTGCGCGTTCGAAAACTTTTATTGTTGAAAATGACTGTAAAAACGTAATCAAAGCCAAAAAGTGTTCTAGTGAATTAACCCGTAAAAATAGTGATAAAAATAAGTGTATAGTGTTCAATATGTAAGATAGCTATTTGGTTCAATTATTTATGTAAAACAAGTTTGGTAAGTGTTTAACAATGCGAGGTGAATACAGAAAACATAATTCAATAAACGATTAGGTAGGCTGATAAAACTTTATCAACAAATTATATTTGAAAGAGGTTTTGAACGAAAACAATGCTGATTTATGTTATAATACCAGTAGATACATACTAGGTATTACTTATTCCAAAATGTTACCTAAAGGGGCTAAAGTTTCATGAAGGCTACCAACAAAAATCCTGAAAGATTTATTAGCAAACGTAGTTCTACAAAGACTTTAGAAATAGTACTGGTATAAAAATAGTTACCTTACACGAAATCGTAACGTACAACACTATTTTTTTAGGTTTTAATTGTATAGAAGTTTTTTTTTTGCATTGCCCTATAATTAATGTGCCTTATATGTACATACCAACTTAAAACAACTTTAAGAGTACTAGAGTTCCCTGTGAAAGGCTCGCCCGGGGAAGTACTACCACCATACCTATTTCTGCCGCCAAGCAGCATTGCTGTATTTCGGTTTGAAGGGTATGGTTGCCGGTGAAATTATAGGCACATGAGGCTCTACACCTGTATGCCTCAAGTTGATGGATGCAGGGCAGTGCAACGTAGGGCACATTTCTAAACTGCGTGTCCTACGAGGCAGTTCTCTGTTATAGGCGATGGTTACCATTTAACATCAGGTGGGCCAAGAGCTTTAAAAAAACATCAACCTATAATAAATGGGCAGGGATCAATGGAAAGCTACCTAATCAACAACTTTATTACAATTTGTTCCTGTCCTATACACTCCTTAGATAATTCGGCTTTAATATTTTTCTGTTTTTATAGTACAACTTTAAGTTTTGGAACTAAACGCATTGATTGATTATAATTATCTTACCTATATATTTTTACAAGCTTTTTATTAAGTGGCAATGTATGTATGTTTGTCCGGGTGGAACCTTGCAACTGAATTTTAAACCCGTTCCCCTCAAACCGATTGAGCTGAAATTTGGAATACATATGTAACTTCGGTGACAATGCAATAGTATGGTACCATAGAGGTGGTCTCATGATGGAGACGGATGCTAGACAACGGAACTTCCGAGTGGATTGTAGTGGGGGTGTTCGGGCTCATTTGAATCTGCTTGCGGTTCTGATTATGAATTTTATAAAAGCTTGTTTTGTAAAAGCATTTTTTCATAAAAAACTTATTGTTTTTAGTTATTATGCGGGCTGGGTTATAATATAAGTTGCCTACATGTTTATTTTATATGTTAGCAGACTTCAGTGCCTTACTCACAAAGGTTCCAACGGAACACCAGCGCGTTACCTTGCTGTGACACAGCAAAATGCTGAGTTGACACCTTTTTGTGGCGGCTACTACATAACTAATTTATATTTTACTAGCAGACCCGCTCGCGGCTTTGCACGCTTGAAATTTCTCGTACCCGTGGGAACTTCGGGGTAAAAACTATATAAAACACTCTTGTCAAAGTGACGTGACACATCATGTCTTCACGTCAATAAACGACATATGGATGTTGTTCATACAAAAACACTAAAATCACGTTTTAAAACTGGGGGGTGGTGGTAGGAGGGTGAAAAATACTTTACGACCTATTCTCATACTTAAAATATATATTTTAAAAAAATCATTAAAATCGGTCGACCCGTTTCGGAGGAGTGCATATCACTAAAACCGTGACACGAGATTTTTATGTATTAGAATTTATTTGTTTTACTGTATTTTTTGTGTTGTTATTAGTGGTTGGCATGATAAACATTTTTTCTAGTATTTTTCAATGTTTCGCGATCTCTGTACATAATTACTGATTTTGAATTTGAAATTTGATTTTGAAATCTGTAACGTTTTCTTTCTTTCTTCTTTCAATTTATATTTATTAATTCGTATAAAGTTGTAGGTAGAAAAACAATTAATTCAATAGGTGCTAAATCACCTTGACTCGGCATCTTTATCTTTACATAGTATAAAATGAAGTCGCTTCTGCTGTCTGTTCGCTTAGATCTTTTAAACCACTTAACGGATTTTAATGCAGTTTTCAGCAATAGATAGAGTGATTCAAAAGGAAGGTTTATATGTATAATAAATACATAGTAACTGCGAAAGTAACTGTTTGTTTGTTAGTTTGTTTGTTACCTTTACATAACTAAACGGCTGAATGGATCGTAATTAAATTTAGCAAGATAGATTATATCCTGGGAAAGGACCTACTTTTTACCCGAATGAGCACAAGGAGGGTAATGTTTTTATTGAAATACCACGCATGCGAAGCCGCGGGCGGGTCAGGTAGTTATCAATAAAGCCATCACATAAAATTACAAACTAACCACCTGGCTTAAATAACGAGGATTTTCATATATTTTGAGCAATTGATTTATCTGCCACAAACTGCCAAGATGGTCTATTCTGGTGATTTTCTCGATTTAATGTTGTCCTCAATAACATGTCACTACCACGGACAACTTGGCGACGTTTTACAAAATTAGGATCATGGTCAAGACATATCGTTTTAATAAACAGAATTCCATGGAAGAGATTAGAACGTTTTTTCAATCATCAATCTTGTTTGATGACAGAAACTTTATGAAAGAAAAAGAGTATCTTTAATATTTTATTTAATACAGAAAAGTTTGTGCAGAATAACAAGAGACATTTTTACAAAACAACCTGGAAGTAACTGAAAAACCATAAATTACACAAATTAATCGCGTAATTCTAACGCCAGTCAACTTTCAGTCGCATTGTCCATTTATCTATCTATAGATATATAAAACAAAGTCGGGTTAGTTACACCATTTATAACTCAGAACGGCTGTGCCGATTTTGATGATATTTGATTTGGTGGATAACTATTAAAATATTGGAAAAATTCAAGATAAAAAAATATTTTGAAAATTCATTTTCTCATCATAGATGTAGCTAATGATGACCGATTGACAATACATTGGCAGCCCGCGTCATATGCATGTCAACGCGATACGAAGTTCGGCGGGTCAGCTAGTGATCTATATTTAAAAAAAAATATTTAAATATTACTGGACATTTCACACAGCGCTATCTAGCCCCAAACTAAGCAGAGCTTGTATTATAACCAGATAACTGAAAGTATACTTATATAATTTTTTTTTGTAAATACATACTTATAATACATAGAGAAACAACCTGACCCGGAACAAATATCTGTAGATTATGCAAACATTTGTTCCGCGGCGGCAATCGAACCCGCTACCTCCTGCGTCTCAGCCGGCTATTGGCCCACTGCACCACGGATGTCGTCAAAATCAAATCAAAATATATACACAAAATCATTTTTCAGTTTCGTCAAACATTGCATAGCACCGAGATGAGATGGAATTTAGAATTTAACAGAGGGAATTGGACAAAGCATTGCCTTATCGGTCACGCATCTTAGGAACGTGTCTTGTGCCATGCATTGTCCTGCGTCCATCAATTTGAGGGACACACACAGGCCTTATGTTATCGAAACACAGTAATGCTGCTTGGCGGCGGAAATTAGTACGGTGGTAGAACTTCCCCGAGCGACCCCTCACACAAGGAGCTCTAAACTCTACTTATTTGTCTAAAAACAAACCATTTCGTTTAAATCGAACTTAATTTGCTCTAGACATTTAAATCACAAAGTAAGTCTTATATCCCGTATTTGTAATAATAATTGAGATATAATTTTTTAAACTTCCATGTTTATGAACACTATCACACTAATATTATAAATGTGAAAGTTTCGATGTTTGTTTATTTGTTTGTTACTCAATCACGTCAAAATGGCTGGACCGATGAAATTTGGTGTGTTGATAGATTATGACCTGGATTCAAACATAGGCTACTATTTATTGACAAACAACGTGTGTGAAGCCGCAGGCGGAAGTTAGTTTGTAATAAAAACGGGATATTTACTTGTGAGTTTTTGAGTATCCCGATATTTCGACGCAGTTGCATGCGCCATGATCACGGGTAAACTCTGAAGTAAAAACTCACAAATCAAAGTAAATCCCGTTTTTAGTACAAATAATGATTGAGATAGCAAAGTCTGTAAAGTTTTCACAATTAGGACTTTGATATCGAACAGTATATACATCTCACTCTGATATGACAATTTCTTTATATCCTGGGGTCACGTCTGAGGTCCAATCTTGGGGTGAGACAGAGCGTGTTGTGATTTTAAATATGGTCCTAATATGCGATAGTGACTCATGTTAAAGAAAAAGGTCTTTCGGTTTAGCTCTCTGTGCCCTATGTAAATCTTGGGAAGTTATGTGTTAGTCTTCTTTGAATGAGTTATGATGATAACTTGCGATTTATCATTTTTTTATCGGTATTATGTTTGGGCTGCCACTGGATCCTGACAGTTATAAATTTTTATATGCATTTATCAAGTTTATATTATAAAATGAAAATTTTGTATTTTTGTATGTTTGTAACGAATAAATTCAAATACTACGGTTTCAATTTCAAAAATTATTTCACCATTAGAATGCTACAATATCCCAGAGTACCATAGGCTACTTTTTACCCACTGCGCAGAATGAGGGTAATGTTTCTATTGAAAAAATACTCATGCGAAGCTGCGGATTGGTCAGCTAGTTAATACTAGTGGTTCGCCCCAAACTGAGATCTCGCGAGTCTTCGATTAAAATAAAAAAAATATTATTTGTAATCTTTAACTAGCAAAATAATGCCACGAAATAAATAATCAAATGACTTGACCCACAGTTTCATTCAAATTACAGGTAACGGGAGTTCATGTGATCTGGTTACCCTTTTTTTGGGGTACAAATTGCAGTTATTCTAGATTTCAGATATTTGCCTATATTTGTATCACTTAAGCTAAACGCATACCAAATTACAGCACTGTGGGGTCACTGGTGTTCCCTGTGAATTTTGTAAAACTTTTATTTTTATTATGGCTAATAACTCAAAAGTTACAAAAATTAAACTAAAAATAAAAACAGGGTTGAAATATACTAATGAAGACCTTTAATTTGACGTCCCACTTGACCTAAAAGTCTCATTTTCATTTTTTTTCCCCTCTTCAACCCCAATATCTCAACGACCCCCCAACAGTTTTAGCTCATTTATTCACACCAACATTGTGCCATCACTATCTACCTATATACCTACCAAATTCCACGATGATCGGATGAACGCTTCGAAAGTTATCCTCGGACAAACAAACATGCATACATACGTACATACATACAACGCCGATTTGCCCAAGTTGACTTATAACCTAATAAACCTTAACTTTTAAACCAATTATGGTTATGAACACTATTTGCAATAAAAACGGGATATTTGCAATGGCGCATGGGCGAACATTGTCACAAAAAATACGTATACTGACGTATATCGATTATACATATGTGGTCTCTCAGTGACCATATAAATTAATTTGTAATTTCATATATCAATAAGTTTTATTATCTTGTAAATACGTTTAAATATGTTTTACTAAATATTTGGGTACAAAACATGCCTGTAAACGATATACTTACCCAGATTTGGAAGGTCAAGTGTGATAACTGATAGAACACACATTAGGTAGCATAAACCTTTTAAAAAATTCGTGTTAAAAATCACACTGATTGTATAAATGCGAAAGTTTGGACGTTTGTTTATTTATTTGTTTGTTTGTTACTCAATCAAGTCGTAACAGTTGAACCGATTTTGATTAAATTTAGCATGAACGTAGATTATAACCTGGATTAACACATAGGCTACTTTTTATCCTTTTTGACTGCCTCCGTGGCGCAGTGGGCGTATAGCCGGCTGAGACGCAGGAGGTAGCGGGTTCGATTCCCGCCGCGGATCAAATGTTTGCATGATCTACAGATATTTGTTCCGCGTCTAGCTGTTTTTCTATATAATATAAGTATGTATTTACAAAAAAAAAGTATATAAGTATTCTATAAGTTATCTGGTTCCCATAGTACAAGCTCTGCTTAGTTTGGGGCTAGATAGCGCTGTGTGAAATTTTCAGAAATATTTACTTATTTATTATTTATCCCATAAATCAGGTAGCAAAATGGGGTATCAAGTCAAGTTGCAACAGCGAGTTTAGCTTTATTTCTATTTGTGTATGTGTAGGTGCTTTATACCTACACATTTAGTAGTGTAACGCGTACGAAGTCGTGGGCAACAGCTAATATTTTATAACTTTTACTAAAAATTTTAGTTAATAAAACTACAAAAATCCATGGGGTCCCATACACATGATTTTATAACGTTTTGAAATTAGTTTAAATCTCTGATCGTCATACCTATATTTGTTTGTCTAAAATGCATTCTTAAAAAAACTTCAAATAGTCAATAAGCTTCAAATAATCAGTGTGAAGTAAAGTGGTTTATTCAAAAATCCCATAACATAAAGTTATCAAACATTTGATGTGACAATTTATGTCAAAGAGTAGTAAAAGTTGGTATCTAGGTCCCCTTGTTGCAAAACACCATGAAATTCTTCTTCTCACTAAAGAAGCGTATCAACTAAAGCAGAACAGATCAAAACCTGTTCGATAGATAAGAAATTTTTGTAATATTTTAGCTACGTATTTCTTAGAATGCTAAATTAGATCCATTAGGTTAACTATCTTCAGTCCCCTCCACTTTAGTGGGCAGACAACCATAAAGTACTAAAAATGATCACTCCAAGAACGATAATATAACGGAACTAGAGACCGTTAAACTATAGTACAACAATATCTAGAAAATAAAACTAAGTGGACAAAGGTTGCAGACATAAAAGTCGGGGACATCTCGTTATGTGCAACTCAAGGTGCTCATTAGGTTGACTTTACCACTAACTTCTTCAAAAAGAGTACATTTCGGACAAGTTTTGAGCGCAATTTAATTTTTATTTTTGAATATGAAACAGTCCGTCAAGGATCGATTTTTTGTATGGTTGTGGTGCCTGGCCTGTGATTGCTTCAGTAAACATCCGGATCAGTAAACATACGGTCCGGATAATAAATAAAAAGTACATACGAGATAAATACCCGTTTAATATTAGTAATTATTGATAGAGCGAAGCGAGATCTCTAAATCAACTTGGGCAAATCGGCGTTGTATGTATGTATGTATGTTTGTTTGTCCGAGGGTAACTTTCGAAGCGTTTATTCTATCATTGTGAAATTTGGTATATAGGTGTATATAGTGATGGCACAATTTTGGTGTGACTAAATGAGCTAAAAATGTGGGGGGGTTCTTGAGATATTGGGGTTCAAGGTGGTAAAAAAAAAACAAAATGGGTCTATCCGGTCAAATGGCATGTCTAATAAAAGGTATTTGTGAGTACATTTCGTTAGTTTAAATCTTGTAGTTTTAAAGTTATTAGCCATGATAAAAACTGAACTTTGACAAAATTCACAGGGTACACCAGTGACCCCACAATGCTGAAATTTAGTATGCGTGTAGCTTTAGTGACACAAATATAAGGAAAAGTCTGAAATTCGGAATAACTGTAATTTCTACCCCAAAAAAAGAACCAATTCACATGAACTCCCGTTACCCATAATTTGAATGAAACTATAGGTCAAGTAAGTTGGTTATTATTTATTTCTATTATTCTATTGTATTTTATGCCACTATTTTGATAGTCAAAGTTTACAAATAATAAATAATATTTTTTTTGTTTTTATGAGAGACTCGCGAGATCTCAGTTCTGGGCGAACCACTAGTGTAATATACAGGGTTACAGGAAAAATCGTGCTAGATCCGTTAAGGGCGTGGAGTACCCATCATTTCTGACTTATTTCACTATGAAACACCCTACCCTAAACTTAACCCTTTTCTAGATATTCGACTTTTAATTTTTTTATTGAAAATTGCCGATTTTTAGGCTACTAAATTTATTTTTGTTTATTTTGTGTATCTTATTATTATTATTATTGCATTTTTACATGTGTAATAAGATGCTTTAGGACGTCTATCATTAAAATAGTGCATAAGTTAATTGAATAGACCGTAGTAGACAAGTGAAAGTTAAGAAATAAAAAAAAATATTAGAAAGTTTATTTTTCTCTAAGGGATATCTAAAAAAAATATTATGGCAATTGTTCGGCAGATGTTTTTTAAAATATCTACGTTTCATCAGCTATCTAACGAGGTATAATAATCTAGGGTTTTATTCAAATGCATTGAAAAAAATTTAGTTTTATAGGCGACAGTGGAGAAGAAAATTTATACTTAGCCCTAAAAAGTAAAATAAAATAATAGGTAAGCATGAAATGTCATTTATTAAAGATTTTCACACAACTTTTTCTTATTCTACAGTTCATGTTCAACATGACCGCCTCTATTTCTGATACATTGTCGCATCCTTCTACGGAGACCAGTCTTTACTACTCCAGTGGTTAACGTGGTCCTCATTTTATTGGCTGCATCCACAATCCTTTCTCGTAAGTCTTCCACAGACGAAACTGGATTTGGCTCGCTGTACACAAGACTTTTCATACACCCCCACACGTGAAAATCCATGGGGGTTAGGTCCGGACTTCTTGCTGGCCATGGCAACGGTCCACCTCGTCCTATCCATTTGTTTGGATAATTTGTGTCCAGCCAGTCTCTGACACTTCTCCTGAAATGGGCAGGGCAGCCATCGTGTTGGAACCACATGTCCCTGATCAGGTTGAGTGGCAGATCATCCAGCAAATCATTTAAGTCTGCTCTCAGGAAATTTTCGTAGCTTTCCCCATTTAGATTATCCGGGAGAAAGTAAGGTCCAATCAAATGATTGGAGATAATGCCCATCCACACATTCACGCTGAATCTTCGTTGGGACCCCTTCACTCTTTTCTTATTGGGATTCCTTAGCTCTTTTGGGGCCCAGTAATGGGCGTTGTGATAGTTAGTTATGCCATCTTTATCAAATTTGGACTCATCCGTCCACAAGATATTTCTTAGAAAATCTGGGTCTTCTACGTCAGCATTTAGCATAAATCTGCAAAAGTCCAATCTTCTCGCGGGGTCTCCTTCTTCAATAACGTGTACCGGCGTGTAATGGTACGGGTATAGGCCAGCAGTATGCACTGTAAACCACACTCTCCATTGCGAAAGTCCCAGATCACGGGCAACAATATTAGTGGAAGTAGTCGGATCCGCTCGAAAGCGTTGCACTATCTCATTGTCCTGTTCTTCGTCATCAATTCGTGGTCTTCCCATGTCTGTATTTCGTCTCAAAACAGAGCCAGTTTCTCGAAGTCTTCGATAGACTCTGTCAAAAACGGCCACATCCGGCACTCGACGACCGGGGTAGCGAGTTATGTATTCGTTGCGAGCTTGAATACAATCGAAATGTAATACAAACCCCAGATTGTTATACCTCGTTAGATAGCTGATGAAACGTAGATATTTTAAAAAACATCTGCCGAACCATTGCCATAATATTTTTTTTAGATATCCCTTAGAGAAAAATAAACTTTCTAATATTTTTTTTTATTTCTCAACTTTCACTTGTCTACTACGGTCTATTCAATTAACTTATGCACTATTTTAATGATTGACGTCCTAAAGCATCTTATTACACATGTAAAAATACAATAATAATAATAATAAGATACACAAAATAAACAAAAATAAATTTAGTAGCCTAAAAATCGGCAATTTTCAATAAAAAAATTAAAAGTCGAATATCTCGAAAAGGGTTAAGTTTAGGGTAGGGTGTTTCATAGTGAAATAAGTCAGAAATGATGGGTACTCCACGCCCTTAACGGATCTAGCACGATTTTTCCTGTAACCCTGTATGTATAAGTGTTGTGACAGAATTTTAAATGAAGTAGGCTCGTCCACCCTCTCAATTTTTAGGCTACTATGTCAAAACTCTAGAAAACGACAGATGAAATAATATGACTTTTTTATTATAACCACAACGAAATCTATTTGACTCAAATTATTTCAACTTTTTAATACGTTATTTTTCCAACTTTTTGAATTTTAGAATACCAACATACCAAAATCAACAACTTTTACAACAAAATAAATATTGATGTATTGCTTAGTCAGTGGAACCCTCAAATGAAACCACCCTAAACCAATAAACTCTCCACCTAATGAACGTTTCCTCAATGGGCCGTTTGGAGTTCACAAGAAGTCCATTGTCTGTCAATTGGTCTCTCACCAAATCCCCACTAATTACGATGCCGCACTCTGGCCTTACCACAGCTTAGTTCAAGCCCAACGAGTGTGATTTATATCGAGTATTTGATATAACTTGCCATATAACTTTGCGAACATAGCTAGTTCACTCTCACTGAAAACTTTAAATAAAATGTTTAGTTATTTGGTGAGATAGATCATTCTTCCTCAAGGTGGAAACGGTTTGTTCCCGTCTACGCCACAAATGCGTCTGTGAATATAAGAGAAAAGGCCTCCCATAGATAAGTATCAGTATGCACTTCTAGGAAATTGTAGTGGGATTCAACACTAACGCACCTCAGATTTAAAAAAAATTGTTAATACATATCTTAATTGTATAAAAAGAAATACCAACGTCTAATTATAGACACAAATTACTCTTACGAGTGTAATAATAATAAAATAACCGAGCTATACAATATGTAACAAACACCCTGTCGGGGTTTTAAGGGTGTGATATAGTATCGATATTTGGTCACAATCATGTAATTCTATTACAGAAAAAAAAAATACCCGACTAAATTTCATTATTTGGCGCTCAAAAATTAAAACTTACATCTGGCAACACCGGCGGCCTACGCGGCGCGCCGGAGACGGTGACCGCCCTTTAGACGACGAAGACACGTGCCTGTGCACGTGTCTTTTGTTTTTTTTGTTGACGATTGTAGTCAAGAAACAATAAGTTTATTGCAGCTCTGAAAAGAACTTGGGTTTAGCTCTGAAAAGAACTTGGAGTTAGCTCTAACAAGAGCTTATATTATTGCTTTATAGGTATTGCTAGTTATGTAGAAGCACGTCAACTTGATCAAGACTTCGGCGGTCGTGTTCCACGTGTCGACCTCCAACTTCAATGCACCTTCGACACCGTTTTATAACGTTGGCACGCACTTTTCGCAGCACACTTGTATCAGATTTTATTGACTCAAAAGCCGCGACGATTCGAGTTCGCATTTCCGCTTCCGAGTCACACAGCTTATTAAACACAACTTGTTTGACGTGCCCCCACAAATAAAAGTCTAATGGCGTGAGGTCGGGAGATCGTGGAGGCCATGGAATAGGTCCCCCCTGCCTATCCATTGCTGTGGAAACTGTTCATTTAAGTAATCACGAACTGCACGCAAAAAATGAGGCGGGGCGCCATCGTGCTGGAACCACATTGAACGATGGAAAGCCACGTTTAAATCGTCCAACTCTTCACTAAGCTCTTCGCGCAAAAACGCCAAGTAGTTCGTACCGCTCATAAAACGATTTAAAAAATACGGACCAATGATTCGATCTCCGAGTATACCGGCCCACACGTTAATACGCCAACGATGTTGGAAATGGCTTGGTTTAATAGCAAACGGATTTTCCATTGCCCAAACGTGTTCATTGTGCGAGTTAAAAACACCGTTTCTCTTCTCTTGCAAACATAGTAAGTCGGCGGCGGCAATCATAATTACAAGAGTTATAAATTTTTATATATAGGTGGTTTTAATTTCGTAGTTACTAAACTACGAAATACAAAAAGAAAGAAACGGTACAATAATCCTCAATGCATACCGAACGCAAAGACAATGCACATTGCACGTGTCATAAAGCTAGTTATCAACTACTTACTTTTGTTCATTCTCTAACTGTTTACTACAGTTACTATAACTGTTTACTTCATTCTCGCTCGGTCCACAGCTGAATATCGAGAGTTGACAACTCGGTAAAATTTGCCTATTTGGGGGGTAAAATTCAGATAATTCTTGAAATTAAAAATGAAATAACTTTCAAGTTATTTGATACATATGTTTTTTATACATCTGCCCGACTTTAATTTTTATGACGGAATACGCTCTTCATGGATCCGACGGGGTTTTTGTTACATATTATATATATAGTAACGTTTATTTAGACACAGATAACAAACACACAGAATCTACATACGAAAGACAATTACATATAGACATAATTATTAACTAAATCAGAACAATTTAGATAACAACAAGCCAGAAGAAAAGGCTATGGTAGATTTAGGAAGACCCAAATAAAAACTACCCTAGAAAGTAAGACAGCTATTTCTGACAACAAGCAGTATAGCTGGTATACGGACTAGATAGTTTAATATCATCAACAACTATCACAGCAAGATTACATTGACTGCCAAAAACATTACACTGGAAATATATGTGTTTTCCTAGAACAATGTTTTTGCAAATGATGTCATTTACATTGATTAGTGTTGATTTTGAGAACGAAGTTCCTAAGTCACATGGGACATCATAAAGATGCCTAAGACTAGTCATGTACTCATAGACTTACTGGCATTGTATTTTGGTTCAAATATTCCTAATAGTATTGAGATAGATAAAATATTTTTTTCAAACTATTGAAGAAAAAATATATACTTAGTTCGGCTTGAACAACGATCCCTACACGTATTTAGCGAACAAACATGTTTAAATTTGATGTTATATATGATTTGACCAGTCTCTAAATCATATTTAGCCACTAAATATGTTTAGGCATCGTATTATCGCTCGTTTGATAGGTACTTTAACAAACATCGGTGTGTCGAAGCTACTTTTAAGCTCTCTGAGTTTTTAAGAATTTACTGGCGTAGATCAGTAAATAACTGAAAAGCAAGAGGTACGGGTTCCCAACGTAGGGGAAAAATATTTGAATGACGCTAGGCAAACGTGCTTTACCTTCGACCACACCATCACTTACCATCAGGGCCCAATTCTGCTAATTTATATGAAAAACGATATGGAGCCATACCATTATTTGATGATACTGATTGTTGTTCCTGTCATAAGCTGCCAAATTTTCAATGGTATTGCCATAGCAACGGCGGTCGTTGAAAAAAGATTATGTTAGTAGAATACCAAAGATGCCGATTTAGTATTGACATAGTGAAGTGATTGGTTTAATAGAATTGAGCCCCGGTGAGGTAGTCGTCCAGCGCTTGACAATCGTATTTTTTTAATATTTGTTCAATCCAAGTAATTTTTGTGGTACAATGGACTCATAGTACGTGAGACCTATGACTTTGTACCTACGAGAAATAAAAAGGTATGGTGAAACATTATTCATCCGCAAGCCTTACACACTTTGCAGATGAACAGTTCACAGAATTTACTCTTCATCTAAAGATTTTTGAGTAAATCTGTTGTGACCCCATTCGCTTTGATTACTGTTGGCAAAGAACACCAACATTAGGCGAATCATTTTAGTTCAACTGAGTGTGAAAAAGCTCTTCCGAGGTCACTTGGGATTCTACAGATACCTACTTATGACTAGCTGTTGCTCGCGACTAAGCTTGGTTTTTACACAAATGACTCCATTACCATTATTGTTGGCCAAGAGAATAAACATCATGCAAATTATAGTTTTATACATAATATTAATAATGTTATTCACTTAGATAGAGTTACAAGGTATTTATTTAAATATTTGCTTATATTCACAATCATTAAGAGTAGTTTTTCCTGCACTTTAAGGGTAACTACGCTATTTATGAGGTATCTTTAGATGCTGGGTAAGCCACCTAAAGTCCTGTAAGCGCCTGATCAGACAGACCGCAACCACACGTCCACATAGGGTTCACAGTTGAATGCTATTGCAAAATGTGATACGAGTGAATACGTTTTCATACGATTTTCTAGCTGGGCACATTTTTGTAGCAGTGGTGTAGTTGAAGCTAATAGATGCTAGAGTGGATGCACCCTTCATCCAGCTAGTATTGCAACCTAGTATCCAGACGCTGTATTATTAATTTTCAGATTGATAAAACTTAAACGCGCTAAGCAGTATAAGACTTCCCATAAAATAGCCGGGGTTGGTCACTATTTCTACACAAGAGCTCAACCCGTCAAGTTTCCAACAAGTTTTAAATTGACGCTAATCTGGGTGATGAACTAATGCGATATACGGGTTTTTATCGCGTATTTACCTTTTTATTTATAATCTCGACGTTACGACTGTGTTGCAACAGCTGTGGTGGACTCGAAGCTACCGTCGAGTAGTGATGACAGCTGCACCAACTACCCTCACTTGGAATTAGGAATGTCTACGTTCATATTACAAGACAACTCTAACCATATCCACGGACTGAGATGAACTAACACGACGTAATAACGGAATTCTATGACACAGACAGTCTATGGCCATCTCCGCGGTTAAAATTCGGAATTTAAATAATTTGAAGTTGGACTATAAAACTCCTTCCGATTGACACAGGTGCTAACGGGGCATGGCTGCTTTGCAAAGTACCTGTGCCAAATCGGACGGGAATCAACGACGGAGTGCTATCACTGTGGTGCCCTCGTGGACACATCTCAGCACACGCTAGAGCTCTGTACTGCCTGCGCAACACAACCGCAGGCGCTGGTGGGAATAGTAGGCCAGGATCTCTCGCTGCCGAGCATAATTCAGGCTATGCTTAGCAGCGATAGAGCCTGGGATGCCGTAATCTCTTTCTGTGACGAAATAATGTCTCAGAAGGAGGCTGCGGAGCGTATCAGAGAGGACGATCCTCTCGCTGAGCCGCTCTGCAGACGAAGGACCGGAAGGAGGCGAAGACAGTTTCTTCGCCTTCTTCAGCTCGATGGGGGCTAGCAGGGTTCGGGTGGGGAGCTCCGACCCAGCATCGCACAGGCCTCCTACGCTGAGGAATGTCTTCCATATTCCAGGACATTCCTCTCCTTCCCAGGAGTAGGACAGAGGGGTCCGCTTAAGGTGAACATTAACCAACAGGGCCGCGGTTGAATCCAACCGGGACCCCGTGACCTTGTCAGGTGCTAGTGCAGCATCGACCCGCTCATCCGATGGGCGGTTTGATGATGCACTGGCACTGAAGTGAATGAAGGAATATCGGTGGGTTTTTAGTCGGTATGCCACTGGTTGACAGCTGACGGAGAGTTCCACAGACCCCTTCAGCTCTTCCCGGGTTGGAGGACATGCGTAAACCATTTTCCCATCGTAAAAAAAAGGCTATCAGTAGAAGGAAAATCCTCGGCTTATAATGTTGGGGTTATGAATAACGGACCTATATATGCATACGACCTTTTCGAAAGTAGAAAACTTCCTCACGGAATTTTCTGTTTAAGTAAGGAAAGTATTTATTAGTTTAAAAGCTTTGTTACATAACGGAGGAGAATTTTGGCATGGGATCAAACTTTATTTTACTTTCATTAAAAATTATTTACTACAAACGTAGAAAACATTACATAAAGCTTAGGACTTGTACACAATAAAATAAATTTAAGATTTAGTACAATTGTAAGAACCTGAATTTGGTAATAAATTGTGAGAAACAGTCCATAAGTGAAGCTGTGGTTTACATCTTTATACACTAGTGGTTCGCTCCGAACTGAGATCTCGCGAGTCTCCCATAAAAACAAAAAAAATATTATTCGTAATCTTTGACTATCAAAATAGTGCCACGAAATGCTAACCACTTTACTTGACCTACAGTTTTATTCAAATTACAGGTAACGGAAGTTCATGTAAATTGGTTCACTTTTTTGGGGTACAAATAGCAGTTATTCTAGATTTCAAACTTTTGCCTATATTTGTTTCACTAAAGCTACCCGCATACCAAATTTCAGCATTGTGGGGTCACTGGTGTCCCCTGTGAGTTTTGTCAAATTCAGTTTTTAATATGGCTAATAACTTAAAAACTACAAAGTTAAATCTAAAAATAAAAACGTGGTCGAAATGTACTCACAAAGACCTTTTATTAGACGTGCTATTTGACCAGATAGTCTCATTTTGTTTTTTTTTTACCCCTCGTGAACACCAATATCTCAACAACCCCCCCAAATTGTTAGCTCATTGAGTCACACCAAATTGTGCCACCACTACCTACCTATATACTAAATTTCATGATGATCCGATAAACGTTTCGAAAGTTATCCTCGGACAAATAAACATACATACATACAACGCCGATTTGCCCAATCAACATTTGGATGAGCGACAGTTGATAGAGTTCTCGACTGATCACTTTTGTGTTGCGAAGGACCAAGCTGTCGATTCTAGTTACATAATGTTTACTCGCGGACTCGTGAAATCGCCTCGTCACGCAAATCGAAACACACTCGCAACTCGCCAGTGTGATAACTTGATAAGGGTTACATGGGGTCGGGAGGCACAACATGTTTTCTTTTTCTATGAGCGTCTATCAGCCGTCATATCAACAACTTCATACCCAATCAGCGTTCAGACAATTGATTCATTTCGACTTTGGCCCTTCAAATTTTGGAACTCAAGAGTTATCTAGACAATTTCTTGGCGTGTCTCTCCCCAAAACAATAAATTGATTAGACTAATTAAAACTGCGTGTTTCTGACTGATAGTCCTTATATCTATTCAGATAGAGTATGCATTGTCTCGTTTTATACAAGCCAAGTCGAAGACAATTAAATTAATCTTAATGCAATTACATCTGAATTCTATAGCTTTTGCATAACGTAGATTTACATTTGATTGATACAATAGAATTTAAGTCTAAATTACAGTTGGTAGGTACTCAGTATTCACAGAAGCGATGTGGTTATAATTTAAATTATATATGCTGGACATTTCACACATCACTATCTAGCCCCAAAGCAAAGCTTGTACTATAACTGATAATACTTATATAAATTGTTGTTTGTACTTATATACATAAAAAATTAAATAAATAAATAAATATTGCTGGGCATTTCACACACCGCTATCTAGCCCCAAACTAAACAGAGCTAGTACAATCGGAACCAGATAACTGATAGAATATTTATATACTTTTTTATATACTTATAATAAACAGATACAAAAACATCCAGACCCTGAAAAAATATCTGTAGATCATGCAAACATTTGTTCCACGGCGGGAATCAAACCCGCTACCACCTGCGTCTCAGCCGGTTATTCGCCCACTGCGCCACGGAGGTCGACCATTAAGACAACATTAGGACACATTAGGACTATATCTGCGGTCGTATATATAGGCTGTAGGCACATTGTATTAGCATTGATTATCTTAAAAACGCAGAAGATAACGCAAAAAAATGCTTACTAAATCAAACACTTGATTACTCTAACTTAATTGACTTGAGATCAAATCCAAAGATAATTTCTTCATCTCTTTTTTAAGACTTTCAGTATATTTATTTTGTATATCAAACTTTTTTAATTAAGGACTTGGACGCAAATTTTTCAATGTAGACGCTTTTCCACCACCTAATTATTTTAGCACCACAGATATTCGGAAATGTGAAAGTTGGAAAGGTCACTATTATAATATTCAATAGGCCCGTCGAATTCTGACGTGTTCGGTAATTATTTTTCTAAGAAATAAATCCTTATTTATATTACCACGGTGTTGCCAAGATGCTACGTGATAATCAAACCTTGCTTACCTTACTTTTTTTATGAATTATTTTGAAATATTGGAACGAGGGACGAGGGGAAAGAATATAGTTATGAACAGATATGAATTATCAGGAAAACGAAAAAGTGCTATAGGGCTATGCTCAGTATTTCTCTACGTGATCGAATCAGAAATGAGGACATTCGTAGACGATCTAAACCCACAGACATAGCCAGCGGATTAGCAAACTGGAGTCACAGTAGGCGGGGTAGTTAGCTCGCAGAACTGATGGCCGTTGAGGCAGAAAAGTGGCAGAGTTGAGACCACGCACTGGAAAGCTCAGTGTAGGACGGGACGGCCCCTCACTAGATGTAAAGCCCACCTGATAATGGTTGCTGGGAGTCATCGGGTGCAGGCTGCACAAGATCTGGAAATCTATGGGGGAGGCCCGCGTTAGCAGTGGACGTCTTATGGCTGATATGATTATGAAGTCAGAAGATGTGAGGTCTTCTATTGAACATTTTGCCTTTAAAAAGTCACAACAGTCCAGTGCCTTCACTGGACTCTCCCCTGCAATCAATTTCTTCGGTACATCAAGTTGTCCAACACACCACCTTCTGTTCTCTCGATTCCTGGGAGAAACTTCTCAGTTCGAGAGGTGACGTAGAATTTTACCGGTTTGTGCTGCCTTTCCCTACTATATCGCTGACCCAATTTCACTCTCATTATCACCCACACAGCTATTTTTAACTCCGCAAAAAACGTATGCATAGTTATTTTTATGGATAACCAAATGCCTTGGGCCCTTTACGGCCCTGACCCGCGAGTAATGGTCACATGGCCCGCTAATGGGCAGGGGTTCCCCAAGGCCTAGGCTTATTATGTGGCCCATTGTATGGTATCCGGACTGGCAGGGTCACTTAAAGACTGGTCTGGGGACTATATGAAAAGAATCTACAGATCTTCTATATCTATAGATTATGCACTTAACCGATTTCGTGTGTGTGTGTGTGTATAAATATTTATATTTCCTCTATTATTTTTTTTTTTCCTTTTAAGTGTCGTCTATCTTACCTGTTTATATATTAGCTACCTATTCATCTCTGACCTTAACTGCGGAAAATTTTAATTGGTCTAATAAGTAGCATTTATCGTTATTTATTAGATTAGATAATTTCTTTATTGCATATAAAAGAAAATACACTTTTAAATCATAGATACAACCGGAGGCCTTATCGCTAAAAGCGATCTCTTCCAGGCTGCCTTTGGATGCTTTGGATGGTTTATTATCTACTCAAATACCTTTTCTGTAACCTAGCTTTAAGTTACCTATCCTATAATTCTAAAAATGAAATAAAATCTGATAAAGTTATATTTATGCCTGGTATTCACAACCTCAAGTTACGGAAGTATTATTATTGACCGAGCTAATAGTATATTGTGATGGCCTTACCCATCATTGCTCGTGGATACAGTACGTACAGCAATGGAATAGAATCAATGGAGTCAGCCACCACGGTAAATATAAAAATGGGTAACTATTTTTCTGATACATATCATAGATTACCAATTGCCATATGTTGCTTGGAGTAGTCACGAAATGGAGCAATTCCGTCACACGTATAACACCACCTATTGTTATTTTACGTAACGGCGTTGTTGTATAAGTAATTTATACATAGCAATATACATGTATCAAAGAACTACATATTCCAATGACGAAAAAATAACCAATACATTATTCAAGATACATTATGAAAACGTTTGCTGTAACTACGCAATCTAGGCTTCACTCTTTATGTTTTTCCGGACAATATTTTCTACAAGCGATAAAAAAATGCAAACCTAGACGTTTTGAATTGTAAATGTAGGTCAAGTGTCTTTGTTATTCCTCAGATACGACCGCATTCATGAAAACACCTTATACAATGAAACCTGAATAAGTGGGATCTGAAGGGACCTATATTTTTTATCACTTATAGAGGCTTTTCATCATTTGTCTTATTTATAGATGGTCCCACTATGAGAGGTCGAAATGTACCGGTTTTCTTATAAAGAAGTCGAAATGTTAATATGTACAAACTCTTAGATAGTGCTGACAAACAAAGCAAGTATGGAAAGGATGATGTGAAAGAAACGCGTCATAACTTGTCTAAACACGATAAATTGTCCCACATATGGCTATCGCAAACTGGGCGACTTGTCACCGCGTCTAGTCGCGGCGACTAGACGCGGAGCTGTCACTTGCGTCGGCGACCAGTCGTTATGACAGACGTCGTTCAGAAAGCGATCATTAGTAGTAGAGTATTCGAGAGAGACGGCCATGTTGTTCATCTTGTGAGTGAATATGGAGTCTCTAGTTGCACTTGCCTTGGTGCTTATCTTGCGAATGCGAAGGCGCAAGGAAATTAACACATCAACGCTCACAGTAAGACTGACGCTACGCTGTCGACTGTCGTCGTATATGCACGTGCACAGCGCGACTAGACGCGACGACAAATAGCGAGCGCGCACGACTCCCCTAGCTTGTCGTCGCGAATCCGCGACACTGACGCCAAGTGTGCGGAGCTTTGAACAAAATATATGAAAATTGTCGGCCGCAGCCTATCGTCGCATCTAGTCGCCGAGATGTCGCGTGTCGCCTAGTGTGCGCCTACACTTATACAGGCTATTGATCTACAAAGTCCCAATTAGAGGTAAACATCGAAAAAATCTAAGAAATCAAGACTCAGGTACAAAGGTTTGAAAATTCCCAGTAACAGATGTATTTCCATGGAAAAGTGTCGGACCTCGTTGTAACTATCAATAACAGAGGTTTCTCACATATCCAGAATCCACTTATACAGATTTTACTCTATTAAAAGCTTCACCCCAGAATAACATCGTTTTCTATGCATTTGTTTCTCTACCCAGAGATTAACAAATTTTACTTACTTGTAATTTCCGGCAGTATTAAAGCTGTGATAAGTATTTGGGTGTGCTTTCAAACCATCATGCGTGACTAGCTCCGGAATTCGTAAGTGAATATAACTCTACTTTTAAACCACACCTAGGCCTTTGCTAACTGAATTAATTATGTTTTGCTTCACGCACTATGATAATAATTTTTATGAGTAAATCCACCCAAAGAAACTAAGATCTTATGAACTCGAATTGGACGAGCAAGTTGCTATCTGAAAACGCAGTCGTTCTAATGCGAAAATGATTACAGAAAAGTCTTGGACGTAAAAAAAATGTATTTAGTTTTATGACATCTAAGCCATCTATCGGTTGAAGATGATTGATTGATGATTGCAGTGGGCGAATAGCCATCGGGGACGCAGGTGGTTGCAGGTTCGATTCGCATCACGGAACAAAATGTTTGCATAATCTACAGATACTTGTTCCGGATCTGGTTGTTTCTCTGTATATTATAAGTACGTATTATTCTATTAGTTAACTGGTTCCCATAGTATAAGCTTTGCTTAGTTTGGGCTAGATGGCGCTGTGTGAAATATCCAGCATTATTTATGATGATGATTGTTTATGATAGTACATTTATACATCCGTCTGATGGCATGTTGGGACAGCCCTAGAGATAACTAAGCTGAAATGATGGTAAAGGTGGGGGACGAGAAGGGGGCAAACCATATAACTCTATTCCATATATGCCCAGTCCCAAGCATGGGCTTTTTATTTGCCCAGCTAGATAACCTCATTTTGCTGGTTGATATTTTGACATATTATGAGCACTGCCCTAAAGTGTTTGGGACGTCAGTATTTCCCTCAATATAGCAATTCCATGATATGCTGCACGTTGACGTATGTGGGAAGAGTTCGTTAAGTTCTAGGCTTGTGCAAGGCTTACGCATGGCTTTGTGGGAAAATTCGTCCAAATTTCTAGGCTTGTGCAAGGCTTACGCATGCCTTTGTGGGAAAATTCGTCCACATTTCTAGGCTTGTGCAAGGCTTACGCATGCCTTTGTGGGAAAATTCGTCCAAATTTCTAGGCTTGTGCAAGGCTTGGGGAAGGCTTGCGGAAACCTCTGCGTGAAGAATTTGTTCAAATTTCTAGGCTTACGCAAGGCTTGGGCAAAGAAATCGTTGACGTGTAAAGGCTCCACAAGACATAGAGAAATACTAATAGACTGCGAAACTAATACTAATGGACTGATGTAAGGCCTTTAGGAAAGTAAACATTTTTATAAATATGAAAAGCCTTACGCAACTGTGAAGGTCAAAATAATAAAATACAAACTACAAAATTGCGGAAATCCGCCGCCCACTATTAATGACCACGTATTATTGAGTGTTAGTGCATGTTTTTTCCAAGATTACAATTTGTTTACTTTGAAAAATTATGTTACTTTTTACGAACTTGGCTGTAGATTTGCAGTCATTGATAAAAACAAATCGCAAAATAATGGCCCACACTGGCGTAGTTTATAGGCTGATAGAAGTGAAAAGAGACCTGTGCCCAATAATGAGAAGCTAATATTATAAATATGAAAGTAACTCTGTCTCTGTCTGCTTGTTACGTTTTCACCACTAAAAGGCTGGACCGATTTTGATGAAATCCATCCATACTAATATTATAAATGCGAAAGTAACTAGCTCTATTTGTTTGTTAGTTGGTTTGTAAGTTTGTTTGTTTGTTACCTTTTCACGACTAAACGGCTGAACGGATCATAATGAAATTTGGCAAGGAGATAATATCCTCGAGAAGGACATAGACTATATTTTGTATCAAAAAAGAATTTTCATTCATATAAATATATATATATAAATATGTAACACCCATTAGCCGTATACATAGACGTGGATTCATACTAGGATTTCCTGTGTCATGGGTATGGGTATCAGGAACTACGAGTAGTACGGTACCACATCACAGATGGTTAACGTGGTGACGATACTGACATTCTGACATGTTGTGTCTTTCACCATCATCTACTTCTTTTAGAGTTTTAGAGTACTGCATTGCAATCTTGTGAACCAGAGTAAGATTCATTCATCCGAACTTCAACCAGTTGTAATATGAACTTTCATGAGTCAACAAATACGAAATGGTTTATTTGCAGTATTCGAGCCAGAATTCTGCAACGATTCCGCCAATTATCCAGCCGGTCTGCTACGTACAAGTGACATTTGTGATTTTTTCACCTCGTCGACCGATCCGTTTTGGCGGGAATCCAACGGGTCTTTTACCACAATATGCTGTGGAAATCGCTAGCAGTCCGTCTCTGTCACCTTGGTGTGAAACGACAGGGATGTAATATTCTCTGACTGAATTGAATCGAGGTAAAGCTGCACATGTGACGACAAGTCGTTTAAAATGACGGTCGAATGGATCGTTAGACGTTTAAAAGTGAATTTTAAATCTATTTTCATATTTTTGTCGATTGAGACATTGTTTTATTGTTTATTCAACCAACGTAAATGCACGATCATAAAATGAACAACGTTAGAAATAATTGTGTAGTCGATAATATTTCAATATAAGCTTTCAAATAGGTACTTAATTAGCTTCCAAGTATTTCTGGTGATAAAGTGATTGATAATCGACCAATTTGCAGCATTAGTACCTCTAAACGCATATTGATTTAAAAGATAGTACCATTGCCATATCTATTAACCGCACGATCAGCCCAGTGACAGCAGTCGCGTGACTAGGAAGCCTTTGAAGATTGATGCCCAACGTGGGGCCTACACTCCACTTCGATTCACGTTGATTGTTGATTAAATCTGAGATGCGAGCGTCAGCAATTTTTGTCACATAATTTTCAATGAGTTTTTAATAGTCACTTGTTTATTACTCAAAATATGTTTTTTAAGTCATTTGCAAACCGAATGCGTGTGCGTGCACGCAGCACGTCCTGGTTTTATTTACATTCAGTCGAAGAGACAAGAGTTTCAAACAAACCTGCACCCTGTATGTATGTAAATATTCATTTTTTTTCTGCACAACATTTTTTTTACAAAGACAAATAAAATACTTAGCAGCATTTTTACCATAATAACAAACAACTAACTTCTGAGTAGTTGTGTAGGTAGAACAATGTACACACGGCTACACATCAAGCTATACTTTTCCAGTCTATGCTGACCTCTCATTGTACGGAAAACCTACAAAATGCAAGGTCAGCTTATACTGGACAAGTATAGCTTGAGGTACATAAGTTTTTAGGGTAGGTTTCAATGTATCATTCATTATCCCTATCATAAAATTCTTTAAGACTATGGAAAACATTACCTATTAACCTTTTTAAATTAATTTAAAATATAGCCTATGGCTCTGCTTAGAATAAAACTTTCAAAATCGGTTCAGTTATTTTTTAAATTACGCCGCTTACCTCTTTGTAATATATGAATCAATTAATAGTCACCTTGCGTAGAACTTCAATCAATATTGTTCAAACATTTATACGTCCGTGCAACGATGACGCGTTCAAAAAAGCAATAAGTTTATAATGAATTATACGCCCGCAGTCAGTCCCGAAACATTAAACTGCTCACAAATATACGCCATAACAGAATTATTTAATTTGTTGTGATTATAACGTCAAACTTATAATTTTTAAATAATTACTACGTGTTTTGTTATGTACGACATTAAATGTATTGTCAATACATCTATGAAAATCTAATGTATGTTCACAAAAATATTAATTTGTTTAAGAAAAATAGCGATAATCATAATTTTAATACTAGAAATAAAGATAAACTCGCTGTTGCCACTTGTAGACTCCATAAAGTTAGTAAATCGTTTAAAGGGCAAGGTGTACGCTTTTATAACAAACTCCCAAGGGATGTACAAAAATTGACTATTAACAAATTCAAAAACGTAAACAAAATCTTTAAAAAAGAGCCTACTATAAAATATCGGATTATTTAGATGATAGAGAAGCTTGGGATTGAAACTGCTCCAACTCGTTCAAAATGTTACAATTCTGTATTATGTATTGTAAAAGGATCATTAAAAAAAACAACCAGCCTTGTTTTCTTGCCTTTCTTTCCTGGCTTGGTCGCGAAGGAACAGGCAGTAAAATTGACGTTTCAAAGTGATCCTTGTGATTTTAATGAATAAAATATTTGACTTTGACTTTGACTTTGAATGAAAACACGGGTAGGGCTAATGGCCAGTATTGTTGCAAAATAGGTTTTTTCAAATTCCTTAACATAGAAAATTTTCAAACAACTAAGTAAAATATGAATTAAATAGATAAACAAATCATATTTATTCATCATGTAAGTAGGTAACTGACTGAGCAGCATCGTCACAAAGGCGCAGCCGATTTACGTTGAAAATTTTTTATCGGAAATGTATCGATTACTGGATAAATATTCAAGCTACCAGTATTAAACCCACCTCTAAAACCAGTTAATATAAGTCCGGATGTATGTTTTAAATTATAATCGTACAAAACACACCACGTAGTAGTAGAGTTTTAAAGTTTCTTGTGAAAAGGCTCGTCCGGGGAAGTACTACCACCATACCTATATCTGCCGCCAATCAGCATTGCTGTGATTGGGTTTGAAGGGTATGGTTTTCGGTGAAATTACAGGTACATGAGGCTTAACCACCTGCATGCCTCAAGTTGATGGATGCAGGGTAGTGCATCGTAGGGCACGTTTCTAAAGTGTGTGTGACCTACGAGGCAATACTTTGCTACAGGCGATGGTTACCACTTAACATCAGGTGGGCCATGGGCTTGTTCCAACTCAAGTAGTATAAAAAAACGTAGTATATCATAAAGAAATAAATAGAAAGAAATAAGAAGAAATAGAAAAAAACATTTATTTAAGGGTTCCCTATTGATTCCCACAATAATTTACATCCTAAATTAGATTCCCATAATGTTACAGGTCATAAAAATTATTAAACTAAAAATGTTATCCATAACATCAATAGACCTATTGATATAAAATTTATTGCCCATAATTTTGTGGTCATAATAATTGTAGTCATGACGTTTTCCGTATCCTAAAATCCCTAGTTCATTTCATATAAGGTTTATTTACGAAATAAAAACTTTGTATGTTGTATGCATTTTTCATTACGTATTCTAAATTTATTTTATATGTAATAAATTTACAAATTATATTTTATTCACAACTAACCTAACCTTGGAGCTGGCCGGCCGTTGCCGCGACACGCTCGCTTTGTGCGCCTGGCTCACTCCGATGTAATTTTTGTGGATATTTTAAGTTTATGTTGAAAAATATTGGCGAAATCGTTTTGGCAAGGTGTGGTATGATATCAGTAAGATACAAAGTGTCGTCGGCTGCGCGTCATTATGTTGGATGAACTCCAAGATCACAACTCGTAAACTATAACAATATTATGGTTCCCGGCTGTTGTCGCATTCCGTCGCTAGTGCGCATCCTTTTAGGGTTCCGTACCTCAAAAGGAAAAACAGGAACCCTTTTAGGATCACTTCGTTGTCCGTCTGACTATCTATCTGTCAAGATCCGATTTCTCAGGAACGCGCGGAGATATCAAGTTGAAATTAATATCAAATATAAGGTCTACGGTACCTAAGCTGTTGAAAAATCTAAGTCAACGTAGTCAAAATATAAGGTCATATTTATGCCGCATATTTTTTTGAAACAAGGAAAGATAGGCAAGAATCGAGTAAATTAGTACTATCATCATGCCAAGTTTAAGCTCTACAGCAGTAAGTCTAAGAAAAAAAAGTCCCATGACTGTATTAGGGTAGCCTGTAATAATATCTTTCGACAACTGATGGTCTTAAAACGCCCGAAATGCCTCCGAAATGTTTACCGAAGCTCGCGTTGATACGTTCAACGCTATTCAGCGTAGGAGGATAGCGTCGTTTATGCCCATAGTTGACACTTGTGATAACTCTATCATTGGCAGAAAGACTTCTACATTCTAAGATGGGTGGTTCTACGTTGAGTGGATATTGCCACCTAAACTATAGAACGTATATACCTAATATTAATTATGCGTATTGTGCAAGTGTGTAGGGATTATGGACCATGCGTCTGAAGTAAAGATTATTTTAATTTAATTTAAAACGGCTGTATCTAGTCGGACAGACAGACAAGCGTACATGGCGAAACTGTCGAAGCAGTGCGCTTATGGAATGCTTTGCCTGTGGAAATTAGACGGGCTCCTTCACAGCGCTCTTTTAAGCTGAGATTAAAGCAGCATTACCTTAATGCCTTGCTTTTTTGTCATTTGCGTTACCTATTTTTTTTAATGTTATTGTCCTCATTTTAGAATATTTGTAGGATTTAGGTTATTATTTGGGTATATATTAGTCCATCTTTAGGTATTTATTTATGTATTAGGGGTATAAGTACAGTTTTTATTAGATATAATTTTATATGTTTTATTTCATTCATTTATACTCAGATTATACAAACAAACAGATGGAGTGTACGCAACAAACAGTATGACGCCACTTATCATTCAAATGTGCGTGGCGATTAGAAATAGCTCTGTAGGGACACGTGCATCAGTGTGCGTGTAATGATACCAGAAAAAGAAAAAAACTCCCTGTATTTTTTTAAATGTCCTTTTACGACAACAGGTTCTAAAATTTTATTTGGATACATGAATTTGTTACTAATTGAATACAAATTTGTGTGAGTATTAGGATTGAACAATTGTTTAATTAACTAGTTTATTAAACACTTAAATATTTCATGTACCATTGTAAACGCATTGTAAAATTACAGAAGAAATAATATGTGAAGATTTTTATAACTAGCGGTCCGTCCGGTGTTTATTGAGGTTTACATGGACTTTAATGTCCTCCTGGCCGAATTACGGCTACGGCGGCCATCTCGCAAGAGACTAGTCAACAACGCAGGATATATTCCTGACTCCGGACTGTTATTAGAATTTGAAAAATTACAATAACACTTTTTGGAAAAATGGACTTTATAATAATACTTTAGTTTTTTCTGTAGTAATTATTATATAGTATATATAGTATAGTATTGTATATAGTATAGTATATTCATTTCATTAGACTGATAAAAAAAACATACATATGAATCCAAAATATTTATTAAAATCATAATTAATTATATTGCCAAAAAAATTAACCACCTTAATTTTGCACTAATTTCTTGTAATATTGCCGTTTGGCTTCTACATGTCGAGAATTAGTTTCTAATTTTGCTATATAGTGCAATCGCACCATTAAATACTTTTCTATCAACAACTTCACCAGATTCACTTTGTGAAATTTTGCACATATTGAATATGATCTAGATTAACATACGAGTATAAGATATTTTTATCCCGGTAAAATGTTCTGGTAGGATATTTTTCTCGAAGCGAAGCGAGGGCGGATCGCTATTACTTCTCTATATATATCATGTATTATATATGTGTATATGTATATGTAATGTATATACATTACATATATACATACGGAACTAAATTGTTATACATGTACAATTATATTTAAAATCCCGCATAAGATATTAATCACCGAATAGCATAATTAATAAATTAAACGGCAATAACATAATTATAGAAATACATACAAATTCGGAATAACAATTTAGGCGTGAGATTACGCGTGGGAATCGAACCCACGTCCGTACATTTAACAGCCAGGCTAGCTAACGCCTAGATCAACAGGTAGTTTCCCCAATTGAAGGGAAAATATTTTTCCAAAAACTGGCAACACAGTCGAACTAATGTCCAGGTTTTGTGTTTCGAGACAACCGTTTAATTATTGGGTGAATAAATAATAAAATCAATTAAATAATTTATAGTTACTTGTGAAATGATATTCCATCCACTTTTTTTTTGTTTTTGGGAACAACTTTTACACTGTTTAATAACACAAGACTGCATTTTTGACAGAAAATAATGAATCACTCGAGACGTTCAAGCAGTGCGATGCTATCTTTAGCGCTGCCGCGAGATTGTATTCGCTTTTAAATTTGTATTCGCTTGTGTGGCTTCACTCGCACGTTCGGCGCGCTCTATCTGTTTGTTTGTATAATCTGAGCATTTGTAAATATACTCTGTGCACCGCTGTCCAATACTGCTTCGTTATTTACTTTACACCCAAAGGTTGCTTGGAAGAAATCGCTTTCAGCGATAAGGCCGCCCATTGTACTTTATTTAGCTTAATTTTTTTTTTGTATTCCTGGTGTACAATAAAGAATTATTTTCTATTCTATTCTATGGCGAAACTGTAACGGTTCCTAGTTCGACTTCTACAGAAAAATGCTAGCTTACTCCCGACAGCTTCGAGTTCTGAATCAATCGAATTTGATTCGAATCTAATGCCTTTTCGTACTCTTGAAATCGACACGAGCGCACGATCGTGCTGTGGCTCAAATCGGAACTAACTATGATCGTCTTCAGTCGCTAGGATCGAAAAATCCTTACTCCCCACTCTCGATGACAGCTATGTATCGAGTTGTAGGATCGAAGCTAGACGTCAAATGTTACGATAGCAAAATGGCTACTTTGTTTGGTTCGAGTGAGATTGTTTACTGTGATTTACTGTGATATTTCCTCAAATTCGTCGTAATTATGGCTCGCGTTGCGTTGTTTTTCAATGTTCTTGAAGAAGCGAACCGTATGGACATTCGGGTGAGAAGAAATATGCAAAGAATGATTCGCTACAACACCCGGGCATTGGAAATGGATTCTGAAGAATTTCGGAGAAATTATCGTTTGTCCAAGGAGTTATATGATGTGTTGGTAGAAGATTTAACACCGCTCATGAAGCAAAAAATCAGACGAAGTGATATTTTTGTTCTTCTGCAAGGTGAATTTCTTCTAGGTTTTAAAAATAAATCGTAAGTGTCTGTCTTCTATACATCTAATTGATTTTAAAACAATTGATTATCCAGGATACGCCGAATAAATGTCCGCGTATTTTCTATACAATCTTCATCTTCAATTGATTTAACAAAATAATTGTCTTTACAGATTTTGGTTGCATTGTCATTCTACGGTACTGGCAGCTACCAAAGAATAGTAGTAAGAAGAAATGGTTTGGTAATGTCTCAACAGTCCGTATCAAAAGCTATAAGAGAAGTCACAAAAGCATTTTTAAAGCACAGAGACATTTTAACAAAGTATATAAAGTTTCCCCAAACTGCTGAAGAAAGAAATGTTATTAAAAGAAAGTAAGTAGAAGACATTATTATGTGTGTGTGACAGCATGATTGTAATAATTATTATTATATATTGTTCTTCTTTTACAGATTTTATGAAAAATTTCATATACCAAGTGTGGAAGGTTGCATTGATGGAACACATGTGGCCATCATTCGACCTACAGAGCATGAAGAAAGATATTTTAACAGGAAACATTATCATTCCAGGAATGTACAAATTGTAAGCTTACATTACCATTTTAAGTCCATGTACCTATGTGTACATATTTTCATTATCTAATTGTAATTATTCTCTTTTATTTTCAGATTTGTGACAGCAACATGAATATTTTAAGTGTAGATGCTACATTTGGGGGTGCCACCCATGATTCTTTTATATTTAATCAGCACCCAGTAAAGGCACATTTATTAGAATTAAAAAGTCGAGGTGAAACTGTATATTTATTAGGTAAGTAAATTAAATTACAAACTAAAATCAATTATTGACCCGATAAGGATCATACCAATTCATTTTTGTATGGTTGTGGTGCCTGACCAATTACAGAGGTTTTTTTTTATTATAGGTGATTCCGGGTATGCTCAGAGAGCATATATGATGACACCTGTTTTAAATGCAGAAGCTGGATCTCCTGAGGAGCATTACACGCAGAGACACTGCTCCGCCAGGAACACAGTAGAGCGTACAATAGGGCTTTTGAAAGCTAGATGGAGGTGTTTATTGCGTCACCGGGTGTTACACTACGATCCACAGAATGCAGCCAAAATAATAAACGCATGTTGCGTGTTGCTTTAATTGACTAAAATATAATTTGTTGTGTTAATTTACTACCTAATATGTATTTTATTATATATTTAATATTATTCGTTTAATTTCTATTTTCTAATGCTTGTGCGATCTTGTCACCGCATACAATTATAGCATTAGCCAAATTATCGACTGCCTGCACAAAGCCTTCCCCAACTGTCAGCATTAGCCACTTCAGCTTCCACTCTCCTTTCCTCTATTGTTATGAGCCGTTGTCGCTCTGTTTGGAGTTGGCTCTGCTGCAATCGCCTAGGTCTGCGTGGGCTACGTCTTGAGGCTGTAATCATAATGATAATATTCGTTAAGTTGGGATTCAATTGTCATCAACTTAGTAATGTCATGCATTTTTATTTTGTTAAGTTTTGGTCAATTATAAAAATAATATTTCATAGGGTGTCTTTTTTGTGTAGATAATAGATAGATGAACACTTTATTGTACAAAACAAAAGAAATATACAATGGGTGATCTTATCGCTTAAAATTATTTCTTCCAGAATATAATTGTAGGTAACTTAAATTCTTTATTTTTCTCTAGATTTAATTTTGTTATTTCTTGTCTTTGTTTTAAATGTAGTGTATTAGAATTTTTCTGTATTGTTATAATTTAAGTGTAATAAACAAATATGAAAATTTAAATTTATACTTACTTACTGAGGTTACATACAAAACATCTAAAATATTATCATTTAATGAATAGGTTTATAAAAAATAGTTTGCTATTTCGTTTAATACTTACTGGAAGGAACTGACGATTGGCTAGCTGGTGGATGCACAGCTTGTGAGGTACTGGGTATGGGTCCCTCTATCTGAACCACTATATCTTCCTGTCTCAGTGGGTCTTCGGCCTATTAATTGATTAAATAATTAAAAATCGTGTTTTAACTTCATCAACACGCTTATTACAATCTAATATATAAAAATCTCGTGTCACGGTGTTTGTGGTCGCACTCCTTTGAAACAGGTCGACCGATTTTAATTTAGTTTTGTATATTTTGTAGGCATGAGAATAGCTCGCAAAGTATTTTTCACCCTCTCTTACCCCCACCCCCCATTTGTTAATCGTGATTTTAGTATATTTAAATGAACAACCACACTAATATTATAAATGCGAAAGTTTGGATGTTTGTTTGTTACTCAATCACGTCGAAACGACTGAACCGATTTCGATGAAATTTAGTATGTACGTAGATTATAACCTGGATTAACACATAGGCTACTTTTTATCCCATAAATAAGTTCCATGGGATAAAAATGTGATGTCAAAGTTTCTATATGTATTTTTGCATCCCAGAACAACGCGGGCGAAGCCGCTGGCAATAGCTAGTACACATATAATATAACCGTCGTAGATTGACGTGAAGTGTCGCGTCACTTTGACAAGAGTGTTTTATATAGTTTTTATCCCGAAGTTCCCGCGGGAACGAGAAATTTCAAGCGTGAGAAGCCGCGGGCGGGTCAGCGAGTTTTTTTTAATATGAATAATTGAAACTTACTAAAGAAACAATTAGCGGGACACTCAACTCCTGGTCACCTTCTGCGAAGCTGGATCCTCCCATTACAAAAATTAACCTTTCATCTAATTCTGAGATAGGCTGCAGCCTATCTACTCCACCACCAGTCCGGGAAGCAGAAGCATTGCGTTGGGCCACTTGTTTTTTTAAAGCATATTTCTTATCAGCCCAAAACTGAAAACAACGTAATTTAAATAAATGTTAGAAAATCTATAAGTACTTATAAAAAGGTAAATGTTTTTTTGTAATCGCTGGAATTCCTGAACCGATTTCCCTCTTCACTGAGTAATATAAGCTTATTTTAAACGGGTATCACGCGTACGAAGCCGCAGGCGGAGGCTAGCAATGGATATGGGAATGATACAGGTATTATTTAATTTTAACCGGGCAAGTCAATACAGTATTATGCGTTCATTGGGATAGTTAAATATTTACATTATCTCAAGTGTTCCCTGAGTAGTTCTCTTACCTTGGCCCATGTTTTGGCGTCTTTCGTTGCGCCACCCAACGAATTTAATGTAAGAGTTACTTCGTCCCACTTTAATTTTGTTAGATGGCGAGCTTGAGCTGATTTTAGATGTCCTTTAGCAATTCCTGGATTGTCTTCAAGGAATTGCACCAACTTTTCCATCTGGGTATATGATGGACGAGACATACTTAATTGTTTAGATACACTGAAATGACACAAACATAATTTAGAAGCTCATCATCACACACTGTATGCACACTTAAATAATTAATTTCATTATAAAAGTTCAAATTAGTCTTGTACTTACACAGACTCATTCAAAAATAAATTAATTAACAAAATCTTTGTAGTGGCTGGCACACTTCTTGTAGCTACGAATATTTTGAAATTTGACGCCAACCGCGCTATATTTTTATGACATTGACAGTTGACAGTTCATTGCACAGAATAAATATAGGCATAATTCGTTCTAATTGTTTGTCGTCACTCATTATTCCCAAAAAATATTATTAAATGTTATGTAATTTTTTAAGTTTTAGCTTGATAGTGTTACTAAAACAATGTCAAATTGTTTTGTAAGTGCGAAAATGACAGACAAGTAAAAATATCCAAGCGCTCAAAAGAATCTAACCAAAGACTGACGATGACGTAATCAGCCGGATACGCATAACGACACCGTTAAAACTCGAACTGGGAGTCGATCTTTGTTTTCGATTCGAATTGGTTCGGGAGTAAGATTTTGGATCGAGTTCGAATCAGAAACGAGTTCGAATCAAAAACAAAATCAGAATCGAATCACTTTGGGGAGTAAGCCTGGACACGACAAATGTAAAACTTACAAATAAGACCGCCCATTGTACTAAATCTATTTGTAAAAATTATGTTCTGTATTTTACTTTGGTGTACAATAAAGAGTTATCTTGTCTAGGCCTATAGATACTATAGTATATTGATCAATACTTCGGATAGGCACTCGTAACTGTGAAGACATCATTAGAACATCCTTATTAGCATCACAACAGACGGTTTCACAGCAAGTTTTTCGATAAAAGGAAACCTCTATACTTAGATGGTGTGTGATTTACTTTCTTCATAAAACCACTCTCTTTATAAACACCAAAAGAAATTCTTTTGTGTATCAGAAAGGATATCGTAAAGTTTTTGCTCGATTTATTTAATACTATATAAGATTGCAGTAAAGCTGTAATGATAAGGAATTTCAAATTGCTCTTTATTGTATATATTTACGCTACTGGCTCAAAGCTAGTAATTTAACTGGCTCATAAAAACGCTATTTGGTTTACTGCGCAAGCTTATTTTTGAGTCATATTTTTAAGGTAGGTCAGAACACAAAGGGCCAATTACCATTATTGATCGATTGAAGCGAGATCTCTAAATCAACTTGGACAAATCGGCGTTGTATGTATGTATGTATGTTTGTCCGAGGATAACTTTCGAAGCGTTTATCCGATCATCGTGAAATTTAGTATATAGGTAGGTAGTGATAGCACAATTTTCGTGTGACTAAATGAGCTAAAAATGTGGGAGTAGTTGATATTAGGGTCCAAGAAGGGTAAACAAAAAACAAAATGGTACTATCCGGTCAAATGGCACGTTTAATAAAAAGTCTTTGAGTGTATATTTCGACCCCGTGTTTATTTTTAGTTTAAACCTTGTAGTTTTTAAGTTTTTAGCAATAATAAAAACTAAACTTAGACAAAATTCACAGGGCACACCAGTGACCCCATAGTGCTGAAATTTGGTAAGCGTGTAACTTTAGTGACACAAATATAGGGAAAAGTCTGAAGTCCAGAATAACTGCAATTTCTACCACAAAAAAGATCAACCAATTCACATGAACTCCCGTTACCTGTAATTTGAATGAAACTGTAGATCAAGTAAGTTGGTGGTGCATTTCGTGGCACTATTTTATTAGTCAAAGATTAAGGCTGGCTTGCACAACGATCCCTAAACGTATTTAGCGACTAAACATGTTTAAATTGTACGTATTTGTATGCTTTTACAACTCTTTAAATCATATTTAGCCACTAAATACGTTTAGGCGTCGTTGTGCGAGTCGCCCTAAGAATATATTTTGTTTTTTGTGTTTCGGGAGACGCGCGAGATCTCAGTTCGGGGCGAACCACTAGTTAAATCTAGTTAAATTATAATTTTAATCTTATCTCGAAGCCTCGTTTAAAAAAACAATTCTTCAGGTATTTAACAGACAAATATTTAGCATTATTGGTATACCTTACGACCTCCGTGCCTCAGTGGGCAACTAGCCGGCTTAGACGCAGGAGGTTGCGAGTTCAATTCCCATCGTGGCACAAATGTTGCAGGATATGTGTTCTGGGTCTGGGTATAATTTTGTGTACCAATAAGTAAGTATTTACAAATAAAAAGTATCTAAGTTAAAAAGTATCAGTGATCTGTTTCCCATAGCGCAGCATAGCATACATACAAGCTTTGCTTAGTTTGTGGCTAGATAGCGTTGTGTGAAGTGTTTGTTTTGTTTTAATTCTTTATTGCACAAACAAAAAATTTACAAATTGAGGACTTAATCCTAAAATAATTTTCTACCAGTCAACTGTGACAGGTAAAAAAAAAGGATTGTATGGTTTTATGAAACCACGGTAAAAGTGAAACTTTGTTTCACATTATAGACATTTAACTAAAAATTTTCGTTGGCATAAATGATTAATAAAATTAAAAATTAAATAGTTTATACACTACAGCGTACACGGTCAGCTGATGCGAACTATAGGCGCCGCCATATTGGCCTCGGCTGCTCTGACGAGCGCAATTCACTTTATCCCTACTCCGCGGCCGACCGTCACGCGACATGCAACACACAGACGAAAAAGTTTGAGACGATGTAATAAAAGTTTCACTTTAAAAACTGTCTGTAACAATAGTGATATATAAAATACCTAGGTAATTTATATGCAGGTAAAATACCTTCGTAAACCATTTCAAGCAATTCAGTAAAGTTGTACCCTTCCCCGAATATAAAACTTCATTTACCCTTCCGAATCTTTGAAGTAATGTTACTTCCAAACTCAACTATCATTGCCTTTTAAATTATTCAGTGCCGTTAGGAAACAAGTTCTTTTTAGAGGAGTCCTTTTTGAAGTCGCGGGCCGTCAGTGGGTGGGACTAGCGCAGGAACGTGGTGGATGGCACAAACTTGGGGAGGCCTATACCGAACAATGGGTGAAGTCAGGCTGTGGATAAGGATGATGAGTGAGCTATTTATAATCCGATTCGGAGATTGTGTATTCGAACTCCGGCAAATGGTCTTTCTCGACTATATTATCGACTACGCTACCGTAGCGTCAGTCGCCACGAATGCTTTGAATATTCTACTAGCATTTCTATAAACATGAAAAATAATCCAAAAACTATGAAATGCGGGATTTAAACTTTCAAACTTTCGCTTTATAAATGCCATACAAATAATTATAATATTTTATCAACAGGCTAATATTTGTGTTCATCCCTAAAATAATTAAACATTTAGATTAGATTACATGATCTCTTTATTGCACAGCATTAACCCATAAATAAACAAAAAGAATAAATCAAATAATATTTAAATCAAAGGTACCATGAGCGACCTTATAGCGATCTCTTCCAGACAACATTTGAATGGACATTTAGTAAGTATAAGGCTGCGTTTCCACCAGAAATGTGCGAGGTAGCTAACTTAAATAATGTGTGTCAAACCCGCCGATAGGATCGCCTGATTTTCATAGCTAAGCTTAACTCTGGTGGAAAGGGGTATAACAAAGCGAGGGATGCGAGCTAGGGATCGCGTCGAGCGTTTTCCTCACACAGCTACCTCAAAGTGTATCTTCGCTTTTGATATGGCTATATAAATATAGTTTCGTAGCTTAGCTTTAACCTCGCTCACCACTTAACATCCTCCTACATCTCTAGTTTCCACACTAAAGGTTTTATAAAATGCCTCTCATAATTTTACAAAGACGAGATAAACATTTTATTTTAGCCATTTAGCATTCTATTCAGGCCCTATTTATTCAGACGTTATCAAATTATCAAAATTCAGAGGCTTTCTTTATGCTATCTGTTTCAGAGCGATTTCTCTCTGCGTCGAGATAGTGACGTTGTATGGTAGACAAAAAAGTTTATTTAGATTTTACTATTAGCTGTGGGGTAGAACAGCGAACTCAAACTTGGAAATCCTCCAACGTTTCCAATCCAAAATGCTACGCATGATAACGGTCGCACCATGGTACATCACTAACATCCAATTGCATCGCGACCCAGAAGTGCCAACGGTGAAACAAGAAGTAGCTAAAAAACTGAAATCTTACGCTAAACGAATGGAGAATCACCCAAATGAGCTTGCCAATGAGCTAATGAAAAAAACCACAATCTTTAGTAGATTAAAGAGGACAGCCCCTCAAGACCTCATATAGCACCTAATGGAATGGAATGGAAAAATGGAAGTGCCACTGGGCTTATTCCATACATGCCCAACGCGATCTATTCCACAAACTCTAGCTCAATGCCCTGATGGGCAGATTGCAAGAAATAAGGAGACTAAAAAAAAAAAAAGAAGATTATACAGTACAAAAGTCATATTAATGAATAAATGAAAATTCTTTGTCGTGCCTTACAAGCTAGTTACAATAAATAAGGAAAATTAACAAATATGTAAGTATAAAAGGCGATAGAGGGAGGGTTTCGCTCTACAGTGGTAAACATCAGAATTAAAAATAATAAATAATGGGCGGTCTTATCGTTAAAGAAAGTGATCTTTTCGTCAATGACCTGTGACGACCTGTGGATGGAGAGGATTTTTACGTAATGGAAGATTGACCGATGTGTAAAAATTTACTCGGATACTAAGTTAAATATAATATTCAAAGTTTCCGTTAGTAACAGAATGGTTGATGTTTTTTTTTTTCTTCTGAAGGACTAACTCGCTGTTGGCCTCTGAGGCCGTGACAGCTTAACCGAACTTTTGGCGAGCGCAGATGGCGCTCAGCCCAGTAAGTTATTTAGGCAACTAGCGCAAGGGCACCACTTAGGTACGAACCTCGGCTTGGGCTGTTGCCGGGATGGGGATAGGAGAGAAACGCCCGGGTACATGTCTGTACCTCGTATAGGCGGCGACTGAAGGGATTCGTCCACCTCGCCGGCGAGATCGGTGTTTCTGTGAAGTGTTTGCTCTGTCTGATACAGATGACTCATCTTCCGCATTAGCGGAGGTGATTTCGTCATCCGGGTCTCCGAGAACGTGTCTCGGACGACGGAGGATTAATGGTTGATTTTTTTTTTTTTTTTTTTTTTCGAATGGACTAATCTCGCTGTTGGCCTCTGAGGCCGTGACAGCTTAACCGAACTTTTGGCGAGCGCAGATGGCGCTCAGCCCAGTAAGTTTTTTAGGCAACTAGCGCAAGGGTACCACTAAGGTACGAGCCTCGGCTTGGGCTGTTGCCGGGGTGGGGATAGGAGAGAAACGCCCGGGTACATGTCTGTACCTCGTATAGGCGGCGACTGAAGGGACTCGTCGACCTCGCCGGCGAGGTCGGTGTTTCTGTGAAGTGTTTGCTCTGTCTGATATAGATGACTCACCTTCCGCATTAGCAGAGGTGATTTCGTCATCCGGGTCTCCGAGAACGTGTCTCGGACGACGGAGGATTTCAATTAATGGTTGGTGCCGAGAACGATCACATTTATATAGGTTACTAGCTGACCTGCCCGCGGCTTCGCACGCGTGGTTTGTCAGTAAAAACATGACAGGAGGCTACTCCTGCGCGGTTGGTTAAAAAGTACCTCATGCCCCAATCCCGGTCATAATCTATACCGACTGTACATAGGAATAATCTATCTCGTTGCCAAATGTCATTACAATCCGTTCAGCCGTTTAGTCGTGAAAAAAACAGAGTTACTTTCGGATTTAAAATATTAGTATGGGTTATGTAGTTTAAAATTGCTGGTTTTTGCACATTGAAAGTTTTATTTGGCCAGTTTTAAACAGGAAGCGTTATTAATGCGTTGGTAGCTGATTTCTAAGACAATTTTATTTTTCGCAAGATTGGATGACACCAAATATCATGTAACTTCCCCCCCCCCCCCACCCCTACTTCATGTATGAGAAATCTCCTATTTTGCGTTTAATTACAAATTTGGGGATACAAAAATAAATTAACTGACTGATATATTCAAAATCTGTAAATTTCTGCTAAGGGGCCGTCCATTAATTACGTGAGGTGTTCAGGGGTGGGAGGGGGTCTAGCCGAATCTCACCAAATCTCACGTGGGGGAGAGGGGGGTCTCAGCTAATATCACGTAATTTTTTTTTAATTTTATTATTGTAAATCTAGATTACGAGAAGCAATCTTGAAATAATGAAGCCAATTGTGTTTTTTTAAATAAATTTAACGCATTTGCCCTATGAATACAAATTTTGAAAAATCTCACGTGAGATAAAGGGAGGGGGGAGGGGGTCGAAACAAATCTCGCGACATCTCACCAGGGGGGGAGAGGAAATCAAAAACTTGTCTATAACGTCTCACGTAGTTAATGGACGCCCCCTAATTTCTAAAAGTAAGTTAGGGTTAGTCCCCTAGGAACAGGGAGCTCTTTGAACCCCATCTCAACGGTTGATTTTTTGTTTGAAACTTATACCTTTGTATTTATTCTATTAATACGAAGGTATAAGTTTCAAACATAATATAGGATAGAATAATGCTTTATTATACACCAGGAATACTTAAAAAAACTAATAAATTCTCAATATAGTAGAATGGGAAGCCTTATCGTTGAAAGCCATTCCTTCCAGGCAACCTTTAGATGGAAAGTAATGAGCGAAGCAGTAATGGACAGCGATGCACAGAGTATAATTACAAATGAAGAGAAATAAAAACATATATATAAATATACCGTTGGGTATACCTAGTCAGGTCATAAGTATTGTCACACAGTAAAAACTTTTCTTTTAGAATGCTGGCCACAGAAAAGTTTATAGAATTCGAATTTCACATTGTTCATGAAAATAAAAATGTATACTTTTTAGAATTTTACTCATTTTTAAATATGGAGTGGACGCTTAAAGAAGACCGTGTTGCAGTTATTGCGTTGCATCTTTGCGGTTACTCGCCAATTCAAATTTTTGACATACTGAAAAATTTGAATATAACCAAAAGATTCGTTTATCGCACCATCGAACGATACAATGAAGACTCTAGTGTAGATGACAGGTCAAGAAGTGGTCGCCCTCGGTCTGTTAGGACTCCAGCAGTGATAAAAGCTGTGAAGGCGCGAATTCAAAGAAATCCCAAACGTAAGCAGAAACTGTTGGCCCTTCAGATAGGGTTAAGCAGAACCACGGTGAAAAGGGTGTTAAATGAAGACTTAGGGCTTCGGGCATATCGAAGAAAAACAGGACATCGTTTGAATGCTCGTCTAATGGACCTGAGACTGAAGAGATGCCGCGCTTTGTTGAAGCGGTACGCGGGAAAAAAATATCGGGAAATTCTTTTTTCAGATGAAAAAATTTTTACCGTAGAAGAGAGCTACAACAAACAAAATGATAAGGTGTACGCACACAGTAGTGAAGAAGCGAGCAACCGTATTCCGCGTGTCCAACGAGGTCATTTTCCATCCTCGCTCATGGTATGGTTGGGAGTTTCTTATTGGGGCTTAACAGAGGTACATTTTTTGTGAGAAAGGTGTAAAAACGAATGCAGTTGTGTATCAAAATACAGTCCTGACGAACCTTGTGGAACCTGTTTCTCATACCATGTTCAATAACAGGCACTGGGTATTCCAACAAGATTCGGTTCCAGCTCATAGAGCGAAGAGCACACAAGACTGGCTGGCGGCGCGTGAAATCGACTTCATCCGGCACGAAGACTGGCCCTCCTCCAGTCCAGATTTGAATCCGTTAGATTACAAGATATGGCAACACTTGGAGGAAAAGGCGTGCTCAAAGCCTCATCCCAATTTGGAGTCACTCAAGACATCCTTGATTAAGGCAGCCGCCGATATTGACATGGACCTCGTTCGTGCTGCGATAGACGACTGGCCGCGCAGATTGAAGGCCTGTATTCAAAATCACGGAGGTCATTTTGAATAAACTTTAGTGTCATAAGAATCTATGTTTTGTTAAGTTCATTTTGGTATATAAATGGTTATAATAATACATAATGAATAAACTTGTTTCAATTATTTTATATTAAACATGTGACAGAATTTATGACCTGACAAGGTATATATACCCAACTAATAAGCCTAAATCATTATGCTTACAAATTATCTAAAACAGAGACAATTAAAATAAATCTAAATATATGATCTCAAGAACGGCTGGACCGATTTCTATGAAATTTGGTATATAGTTAGATTATAATCGGGATTTAGACATAGGTTACTTTTTACCCGACTACGCAGAAGGAAGGTAATGTTTTATTGACAAACCACCCGAGCGAAGCCGCTGGCGGGTCAGCTAGTAATAAATAAATAAATATTTCCCATTAACAAAAAACATGTTCTACATAACGATAAGGTTCGACTAACAGATAAACGTTGCCTTGCCCTTGCCTCAAACGGTCTCAAGGGAGTATTTAGTTTTGATCAACATGACGCAAGGTCGAAACTATGAGACATGACGAACAACACAACTGTTTAGTTGACTTTGTTGGCGATAAAGTAGGTATTTACAAAAAAAAAAGTTTAAGTATTTTATCAGTTATTTAGTTCCCATAGTACAAACTTTGCTCAGTTTGGGGCTAGATAGCGCTGTGTGAAATGTTCAGCATTACTTGAAAACGGAATACTTTTCTAATAGAAAGTTGTCAGATAGATCGGTCGTGTATCCTTCCGACATTTGAACCGTTTACTAGCCTTTTCAAGGTTATACATATCTCGAGGCTAAGGACACGATACAAATCTTTTTATGAATCCTTTGTTCAAACATGTCGAGCTCAAACAATAGTATTGTTACGCCGAGGCTGTTAAACAATGAGTAATAATCGTAACTTCTCGAACGCTTTTGTCTTGCTGCGTTATTGTTGTTATTGTCTGCGGTTGCGCACAATGGAGTGGCCATTGTGTCGAGGGACCGACCCTTTTCCTGGAACGATCGAGATCCTTCTCGAACAATCGAAATGTGTGGATATAAATAGGCCGGAGAGATGGCCGGACAGTCAGTGTGAGTCAGAGTGAGTTAGTCTCAGCGAGGCCCTGGAGGACTGACGTGGGAAGGGTCTCGTGTGAATAGTAGTTACTCCCGAGTCAGTCTGGATTAAGCTATACGTGCGATCATTTCGGTGACTTTTAAGTGCTGCAACAGTGGTGTGAATTAGTGTGTTGTGATACGTGTGACCAAGTTCGTGTATTCATCGTCATCGTGTTGAATAAAAGTGTTATTTTGGCTAAACCGATTCCCATTATTTTATCCCGAACCCTCAGCTCGTAACAATTTGGTGTCAGAAGTGGGATAAAATAATGCCGGTTCTCCCAAAGGATAACGTGGACGGTGTCAGGACGAGAGGTCAACGACAACAGGAAATGGATGAAAGGCGGTTTGGGGAGTCTCCGGTTCAAGAAGCTCGGCAGAGTCGTCAGGCGATGGAGATGGAATTAGCCGCCGCCGAATCATTTGGAGCATCATCATCATCATCCGTGGGGTAAGCTCCTGTGACAGGCGATATTGCTGCTATTATGGCAATGCTTTGTCGTCAAGAAGAACAGCGTCGTCGGGATAAAGAAGAGCAGCGTCGTCAGCAAGAAGAGCAGGCTCGGTTGCAGGAGGAACAACGCCGTCAGCATTAAGAAGAGAAGCGTCGTCAACAGGAAGAGCAGGCTCGGTTGCAGAAGGAACAGCGACATGAACAGGTAGAGCAGACTCGGTTGCAAGAGGAACAGCGACGTCAGGATAAAGAAGAGCAGCGTCGTCAACAGGAAGATCAGCGACGTTGGCCATAAGAGCGTGCTCGACTGATGAGGGAATCGTTCGGTTCATCTGGAAAGGAATTCCAGGAAGTGAAAGAACAGATAGAAATCAAGAGAGCCGTGTTTTGGAGGCTGGAATTGGGCTCGACTGATGAGGGAATCGTTCGGTTTATCTGGAAAGTAATTCCAGGAAGTGAAAGAACAGATAGAAATCATGAGAGCCGTGTTTTGGAGGCTGGAATTGGGATCGCTGATGAGAAAGGGACTCTGGGTGTCCTGAAGTACTGGAGACGGCAATGTGGCTCCTCTAGTTGCTACATCTTCATCGCGAGGTGCGCCTAAAATTGTTCGTGTTGATCGGCTGCCGCGATATGAGGCTAAGAATGCTCGGGACGAGCATGTTTTAGGAGGGGGCAGTGTTACGCCGAGGCTGTTAAACAATGAGTAATAATCGTAACTTCTCGAACGCTTTTGTCTTGCTGCGTTATTGTTGTTATTGTCTGCGGTTGCGCACAATGGAGTGGCCATTGTGTCGAGGGACCGACCCTTTTCCTGGAACGATCGAGATCCTTCTCGAACAATCGAAATGTGTGGATATAAATAGGCCGGAGAGATGGCCGGACAGTCAGTGTGAGTCAGAGTGAGTTAGTCTCAGCGAGGCCCTGGAGGACTGACGTGGGAAGGGTCTCGTGTGAATAGTAGTTACTCCCGAGTCAGTCTGGATTAAGCTATACGTGCGATCATTTCGGTGACTTTTAAGTGCTGCAACAGTGGTGTGAATTAGTGTGTTGTGATACGTGTGACCAAGTTCGTGTATTCATCGTCATCGTGTTGAATAAAAGTGTTATTTTGGCTAAACCGATTCCCATTATTTTATCCCGAACCCTCAGCTCGTAACAGTATGTTACGATTTCAAAGCCTTTGTTTCCTAAAAAACTGAGAATGCAATTATATGCCCGTAATATCACAATAAATCTATACAGCAACCAAGCTCTTTCATTTCATTTGTTTTTCACTGTAGGTACATAAAGAATACTAAGTTACGTCACATTCAAAACATATCAATAACAGTAATTATGTAAGCTCAAACAGAAGACAGGGTATCGGGACTAAATACGTTATTACGTTTCACAAAGAATATCGATTAAAAATAATTCCTAGAGTCTTATGGGTATCAGGAACTACAAATATCATGGTTTCAAAGCACCCAAACCAAAGCATAGATTAATCTCCCTTTGAGCAAGTTTAGTCTAAATATTTTAATTGTTTTGTAAAAGGATCATGAAAAAGAATAACCAACCTTGTTTCTTGCCTTTCTTTACTGGCTTGATCGCGGAGGAACAGTCAGTAAATGTGACGTTTCAAAATGATCTTTGTGGTTTTAATGAATAAATGAATTTTGACTTTGACTTTGAATAATATGTACACAAGCCGTATCTACGCACTGAGATGATCGACCGCGACGAGCCTTCCTGTCAGTAGTTCTCACGCGCACCGTGTTTGTTTCATAGTATATGGTTGTTCATATATATGAATAATGTAAGAAAATTTTTGTTGGTGGTCTAAATAAATAAATAGTTTTACCTCCTCAAGTTTTCTGGAGTAATGCAATTACACCATATACGTGTATCAACATTTGACAATCAATGACGATCGCCGATGACTGTTTTTAAACCTTCTTACACCGAAATGCTTGGCCGAAAGGTTTGGTGTACTTTAAAGAAGTTATCTCTATTTCACGTAAAGTATGTCACGTTCAATCTATTTTTCTGACATAAGGAACTTGAAGGTACCAATCAGGCCACATTCTGGAACTATGCTCAAACGTAAAACAAGACATAAACGTTGATTTTTCGAAGTCATCGATGCTTTGAGTCTTCATTTAGTTTTGAGTTTAGTTCTAGAATACGAGCCTTAGAATCGACTCTCATACGAAATTACGTTATAACCCCTTTAGAAATGTAAAATCGTAGCACGTCTACGAAGTCGTAGTTTCGTAGGCATCTCTCGTAGACGGTCCGCTACGGAGCTACAATGTAGGACTTATTGTAGCTTGTTTTTTTATGTTTCTTCTGAGTTCTGACATTTTATACTACCATTACATACATACATAATAACTGTCAGATCTGTCATTTCGTCATTTTTGACAACTTAAATAAAAAAAAATCAATAGGCCTCAAAACTTCAGCTCTTTGACTTCACATATTTTCCACAATTCCACGTTCTTAATGTCAAGTAAAATATGATATTCATTTGTTAAAATCCACTCTTATCGTAATTAATGGCGCCTTTACATGCGACCCGAATATTACCGTTACACGGTGTATTTAACCGATGCTTTAATTAAACTAACTAACATAGTGTAAGATCTTTATCGTAAACGTCGAAATTATTGATAACGGAATTTGATTATGTTATTATCAGGTAATTCAAACGGAAAGGGAAACAGTGTGCTCCAAAATATATAATATATTATAGTATTTCACTCCAACCATAGATTGCCTGGAAGAGATCGCTCTTAGCGATAAAGCCGCCGTATTGCCTTTTTATTCAACTTTGTAATTATTTGTATTGTTTCTGTTTGTTAACACTATTTATTAAGAAAACAGTTTACACGGGAACATTAAGGAGTTTGTACACTATTATCCGATTCGGATATAAATCGCGTGATAATAATAGAAAATATTGGATCTTGCATGTATGTATGTTGCATAGAAATGTATTCTTCAAGATACAGGCTTGCCTAGTGACTTTACAAGAAAACTACGTTGAATAAACGAGTAACTTTTTAACAAAATTATAAACGACTTCAAAAAACAAAACGTAGAATAAAATCGGAAACAGAACTCTAAAATGGAAAGAAAGTTCTTTTTTACCTCGTCTCAAAATATGAATCATATTTTGTTAACCGTAAAAGTTATTAAAAAATGGCTCCGAGAGTGCCGGCAGAAGTGAAAACTTGATTAAAAGCAGAGGTATCAGTAATAGTCCGTGTCAGTGAATTTTGACAAAGTTTAGTTTTTATTATGGCTAATAACTCAAAAACTACAAAAACTTTACTAAAAATAAAAATGGGGTCGAAATATACTAATAAAGACCTTTCATTTGACGTCTCATTTGACCTAATAGTCTCATTTTCATTTTTTGTTACCCCTCTTGAACCCCAATATCTCAACCAATCCCCAAAATTCTTAGCTCATTGAGTCACACCAAAATTGTGTCAACATATACCTACCTATATACCAAATTTCACGATGATCGGATAAACGATTCGAAAGTTATCCTCGGACAAACAAACATACATACATACATACAACGCCGATTTGCACAAGTGGATTTAGAGATCTCGCTTTGCTCGATCAATAAACAATAACAAAGACCACTGTACTAACTTAAAATATCGCATCTGACGATCATCAACGCAAGGCGGCTGCACAATGCACTGGGCATTGTGCAGCCGCCTTGCGTTGGCTCGGGTCCAACTCAGCACAATGCCAATGTATTCAAAACATGTCGTTATTGACGCGCGTAGTAAACTGCGAGTATCATAGTAATCCGGGAACCAGTCATACGTTTATTAGGTTACTAGCTTCCGCCCGCGGCTTCGCACACATGATTTGTCAATAAAACGTAGCCTATGTGTTAATCCAGGTTATAAATACGTACATACCAAATTTCATCGAAATCGGTTGAGCCGTTACGACATAATTGAGTAACAAACAAACAACCAAACTTTCGCATTTTTCAATCGAGCGAAGGTTATATATTTCGTGGCACTATTTTGATAGTCAAAGATTACCGTGACGACCTCCGTGGGTGCAGTGGGCGAATAGCCGGCTGAGACGCCGGAGGTAGTGGGTTCGATTCCCGCCGCGGAACAAATGTTTGCATGATCTACAGATATTTGTTCCGGGTCTGGTTGTTTCTCTATATATTATAAGTATGTATTTACAAAAAAAAATGTATATAAGTATTCTATCAGTTATCTGGTTCCCATAGTACAAGTTCTGCTTAGTTTGGGGCTAGATAGTGTTGTGTGAAATATCCAGCAATATTTATTTATATTTATTACAAATAATATTTTTTTTGTTTTAATCTGAGGCTCCCGAGATCTCAGTTCGGGGCGAATATCACTAGTACATATTAGTGTGAATGAATTAATGAAATACTCTTTATTGCACACCAAACAAAAATACAGTAACAAAGGAAATAAACAATAAATAACGGTACAATGGGCGGTCTTATCGCTTAAAGCGATGTCTTCCAGACAACCTTTCAGTGTGATGATATCTCACGCTCTCTTATGGAGACGCATTGTGCGTCGCGTGAGCAACCTTTTATATATCAAACAAACGCTTCTACTTGAATTTCATGAATTCTAACATATGTCTCGTATGTTTGAGTTGACAGCGCGACGCGCCGCACAACCGCCACGTCTCCATAAAACCTACCTTTTACGTGTCAATAGTTTTTGAGTTAGTATTTAATAAATAATACTGTTGGGGGAAATTTGTTTCGACAATGCATACTGTGCACTGGTGTGTGTGTACTGTGTGTGGTGGTAGATACTGGATGATAAGAGCCGAAGATTGGGCTCAGTGGGCACCTTAGGAGAGACCTACGTCTAGCCGTGGACTGCTATAGGTTGTTGAAGCTGATAATGATTTAATAAATGAATCAATATAAAGGACTAAATTTATTAGTCCTTTATATTGATTCATTTGGATGGCACATCTTTGAAAATAAACAAATAAAATCATCGTTACTTCGGGCGGCCTTATCGCTCAAAGCAATTTACAACCTTTAGATGGACAGGATCAGTCAGATTAGTGAACAAAGGTGGACAGTGGTCAAAGAATATATTGTAGTCGTAGGGCTAAGCGCTAGTGTAAAAGGTTGCTTGGAGCCGTTGGGTGAAGGTCACATAAAATCAATCGCTCTGGAAATGTATGGCTGTTAAAATGATGATGATCATGAAATGTTTTCCTAGAACCTATTTACTACGCATTATGCGTTGAAATAGTTTTTGATTTTGTAGCTTCGGTCAATGCTAAACAATGACGTAATAAAACCGCTGCTAGCTCATTACCTACTATCAACACATCACACAATAAGCTATTGTTCGAGTATCAATTGACTTGAGAGAAATCTATTGATTATTTGACAGTCATGTCAAACGAATAGCGTTATTCTCATGCAATCATAATTATTTCAATAAATAACTAACAAACTAACAAATAAAAATAAAAAATAACAACAAATAATGAACAAAAAATAAATAACGGTAACACCAGTCGACCGATTAACATCAATCACATAATAGATAGAGCCCTGATCTAAAACATAAACCTACAAAATTCAAATAAAAGTGATACCGGAAAACAGTAAAATAAAAACCAAAATATGTGTTTTAATTTCAATCTGAAGGTTTTTGTATGTTACTAGCTGACCAGCCCGCGACTTCACACGCTAGAAATTTCCCGTTCCCGTGGGAATTTCGAGATAAAACTGTATAAAACACTCTTGTCAAAGTGACGCCACACTTCATGTAAATGACTTCACGTCAATGAACGATGGTTAAGTTATATAGATATTACTAGAGGTTGCGTTGTGCGCGAGCTGCTCGCAGCTCGCGTGTTTTTCTTTTAGTCGAAGAAGTAATTAAAGAGGAATCGAGCTGTTAAAAGCCATCAAAGAGGATATCCATGTGTAAGAAGCAGTCAAAGACGATATCGAAATGGAAGAAGTAATCAAATCAAAGAGGATTTCCAAGTGGAAGCAGCAATCAAAGATGATATCGAAGTGGAAGAAGCAATAAAAGAGGATATTGAAGTGAAAGAAGCAATCAAATAGGATATCGAAGTAGCAGAAACAATCAAAGAGGAAATTAAAGTTGAGTAAGCAATCAAAGAGGATACCGAGGTGGTAGAAGCATTCTAAGAGGATGACGAAGTGAAAAAAGCAATCAAAGAGGATATCGAAGTGGAAGACGCAATCAAAGAGAATATTATTAGTGCAAGAAGCAATCAAAAGGAAATCGAAGATGACATCGAATTAGTAGGAGCAATAAAAGAGGATATTAAAGTGGAAGAAGCAATCAAAGAGGATATCGAGCTGTTAAAAGATATCGAAGAGGATATCCATGTATAAGAAGCAGTCAAAGACGATATCGAAATCGAAGAAGCAATCAAATCAAAGAGGATATCCAAGTGGAAGCAGCAATCAAAGATGATATCGAAGTGGAAGAAGCAATCAAAGAGGATATTGAAGTGAAAGAAGCAATCAAATAGGATATCGAAGTAGCAGAAACAATCAAAAAGGAAATTGAAATTGAGTAAAAGACGTCGAGGACAATGATAAAAATAAAAAAACGGTTCTACCAAAAACTTATACCAATATTTTGTAAAAATTTCCTCGATCTATCTCTTCCCGTTTAAAAGATACGAGCGATTTAAGTTTTGTATGAAAACCCATAATTTTGTATAGTGGAAATTGAAGTTAAAGAAGCAATTGAAGAAAATATATAAGTAGAAAAAGCAATTTAAAAGAATTTCAAAGTGGAAGAAGCCAAAATAGAGGATATCGAAGTGAAAGAAGCATTCAAAGAGGAAGACGAAGTGAGAGAAGCATTCAAAAAGGATGTCAAGGGCAATGATGGTATTAAAAAATACTATTCCACCAAAAATTAGTACCAATATTTTGTAAAAGTTTGCTAGGGGTAACTGTTCCCGTTTAGAAGATACGAGCGATTTAAAATTTGTATTAAAACCAATAATTTTGTAGAGTGGATATTGAAGTAAAAGAAGTAATTGAAGAAAATATAAAATTAGAAAAAGCAATTCAAAAATATATTAAAGTAAAAATGCCATCAAAGAGGATTTCGAAGTTATAGAAACAATCAAAGAGGTTATCAAAGTGGAAGAAACATTCGAAGACGAAAAGTAAGTGAGAGAAGAATTCAAAATGATGTCAAGGGCGATGATGACCGTAAAATAACGATTCCACCAAAAATTTGTGCGACCATTTTATAAAAGTTTGTTATGTCTATCGCTTACCGTTTAAAAGATACGAACGATTAAAGCTTTTTAAGGAAAATCATAATTTTGATAAGAGGATATCGAAGTGCAAGAAGCAATCAAAAAAGATATCCAAGTAGAAGAAGCAATTAAAAAGTATATCGAAGTGGAAGAAGCCATCAAAGAGGATATCGAAGTGAGAGAAGCATGTAAAAAGACTGTCATGACATTGAAAAAACGATAAACGGTTTCACCAAAAACTTATACTAATATTTTGTAAAAGTTTCCTCGAGCTATCTCTTCCCGTTTAAAAGATACGAGCGATTTAAGTTTTGTATGAAAACCCATAATTTTGTGGAGTGGAAATTGAAGTAAAAGAAGCAATTGAAGAAGACATATAAGTAGAAAAAGACATTAAAAAGGATATCAAAGTGGAAGAAGCAAAAATAGAGGATATCGAGGTGAAAGAAGCATTCAAAAAGGATGTCAAGAGCAATGATGGTAATAAAAAAACTATTCGACCAAAAATTTGAACCAATATTTTGTAAAAGTTTGCTAGGCGTAACTGTTCCCGTTTAGAAGATACGAGCGATTTAAGTTTTGTATGAAAACCCATAATTTTGTGGAGTGGAAATTGAAGTAAAAGAAGGAATTGAAGAAGACATATAAGTAGAAAAAGACATTAAAAAGGATATCAAAGTGGAAGAAGCAAAAATAGAGGATATCGAGGTGAAAGAAGCATTCCAAAAGGATGTCAAGAGCAATGATGGTAATAAAAAAACTATTCGACCAAAAATTTGAACCAATATTTTGTAAAAGTTTGCTAGGCGTAACTGTTCCTGTTTAGAAGATACGAGCGATTTAAGATTTGTATTAAAACCCATAATTTTGTAGAGTGGAAATTGTAGTAAAAGAAGCAATTAAGAAAATATGTAAGTAGATAAAGCAATTAAAAAGGATATCAAAGTGGAAGAAGCAAAAATAGAGGATATCGAAGTGAAAGAAGCATTCAAAAAGGATGTCAAGATCAATGATGGTAATAAAAAAAATATTCGACCAAAAATTTGTACCAATATTTTGTAAAAGTTTGCTAGGCGTAACTGTTCCCGTTTAGAAGATACGAGCGATTTAAGATTTGTATTAAAACCCATAATTTTGTAGAGTGGAAATTGTAGTAAAAGAAGCAATTAAGAAAATATATAAGTAGATAAAGCAATTAAAAAGGATATCAAAGTGGAAGAAGCAAAAATAGAGGATATCGAAGTGAAAGAAGCATTCAAAAAGGATGTCAAGATCAATGATGGTAATAAAAAAAATATTCGACCAAAAATTTGTACCAATATTTTGTAAAAGTTTGGTAGGCGTAACTGTTCCCGTTTAGAAGATACGAGCGATTTAAGATTTGTATTAAAACCCATAATTTTGTAGAGTGGGAATTGAAGTAAAAGAAGCAATTGAGAAAATATATAAGTAGATAAAGCAATTAAAAAGGATATCAAAGTGGAAGAAGCAAAAATAGAGGATATCGAGGTGAAAGAAGCATTCAAAGAGGAAGACAAAGTAAGAGAAGCATTCGAAAAGGATGTCAAGGGCAATGATGGTATTAAAAAAACTATTCCACCAAAAATTAGTACCAATATTTTGTAAAAGTTTGCTGGGGGTAACTCTTCCCGTTTAGAAGATACGAGCGATTTAAGATTTGTATTAAAACCCATAATTTTGTAGAGTCGATATTGAAGTAAGAGAAGTAATTGAAGAAAATAGAAAAAAACAATTCATAAGTATATTGAAGTAAAAATGCCATCAAAGAGGATTTCGAAGTTATAGAAACAATTAAAGAGGATATCAATGTGAAAGAAACATTCGAAAACGAAAAGGAAGTGAGAGAAGAATTCAAAATGATGGCAAGGGCGATGATGACCGTAAAATAACGATTCCACCCAAAATTAGTGCTACAAAAAAAAATAATTTTCCAAAATGATCACAGTGGATGTTGCATAATAAAAAAAAATTGACGTTCCAAAATGATCATGTGGATGAGGCATAATTTAAAAAAAATGATGTTCCAAAATGATCACAGTGGATGATGCATAATAAAAAAAAAATTGACGTTCCAAAGTGATCATTGTGGATGAGGCGTAATTAAAAAAATGATGTACCAAAATGATCACAGTGGATGTTGCATAATACAAAAAAATAATAATAATTGACGTTCCAAAGTGATCATTGTGGATGAGGCATAATTAAAAAAAATTATGTTCCAAAATGATCACAGTGGATGATGCATAATAAAAAAAAATATGTACCAAAATGATCACAGTGGATGTTGCATAATAAAAAAATAAATAATTGACGTTCCAAAGTGATCATTGTGGATGAGGCATAATTAAAAAAAATGATGTACCAAAATGATTACAGTGGATGTTGCATAATAAAAAAAAAAAATTGACGTTCCAAAGTGATCATTGTGGATGAGGCATAATAAAAAAAATGATGTACCAAAATGATCACAGTGGATGTTGCATAATAAAAAAAAAATTGACGTTCCAAAGTGATCATTGTGGATAAGGCATAATTAAAAAAAATGATGTACCAAAATGATCACAGTGGATGTTGCATAATAAAAAAAAAAAATAATTGACGTTCCAATGTGATCATTGTGGATGAGGCATAATTAAAAAAAAATGATGTTCCAAAATGATCACAGTGGATGATGCATAATAAAAAAATAAAAAATAATTGACGTTCCAAAGTGATCATTGTGGATGAGGCATAATTAAAAAAAATGATGTACCAAAATGATTACAGTGGATGTTGCATAATAAAAAAAAAATAATTGACGTTCCAAAGTGATCATTGTGGATGAGGCGTAATTAAAAAAATGATGTACCAAAATGATCACAGTGGATGTTGCATAATAAAAAAAAAATTGACGTTCCAAAGTGATCATTGTGGATAAGGCATAATTAAAAAAAATGATGTACCAAAATGATCACAGTGGATGTTGCATAATAAAAAAAAAAATAATTGACGTTCCAATGTGATCATTGTGGATGAGGCATAATTAAAAAAAAATGATGTTCCAAAATGATCACAGTGGATGATGCATAATAAAAAAATAAAAAATAATTGACGTTCCAAAGTGATCATTGTGGATGAGGCGTAATTAAAAAAATGATGTACCAAAATGATCATAGTGGATGTTGCATAATAAAAAAAATAAAAAATTGACGTTCCAAAGTGATCATTGTGGATGAGGCATAATTAAAAAAAATGATGTACCAAAATATCACAGTGGATGATGCATAATAAAAAAAAAATTGACGTTCCAAAGTGATCATTGTGGATGAGGCATAATTAAAAAAAATGATGTACCAAAATGATCACAGTGGATGTTGCATAATAAAAAAAAAATAATTGACGTTCCAAAGTGATCATTGTGGATGAGTCATAATTAAAAAAATGTGGATGTTCCAAAATAAACATGATGAACGTTGCATACTAAAAAAAAAAAAAAAATTGGATGTTCCAAAATGATGATGATGACCTTTGCAAAAACTATGAAAGTTGTCTCATGCCCCTCCACCACCATTATATAGAATCAAGCAAATTTACAGTAATTTTATAGTACACACAAGCCATGGGCTCCCTACAAAAACAGTATGAAAATTACGGCAAACGAAATATACGGTTTACGGTATTCATACAGAAATATTTTGTATGGGACAATTTTATTTTTGTATGAAAGACAATTTTTTTTTCATGGAACCGGATATAAAAAAATGTCCTCTGCAACATTAGTTTTTGCACCAACTCTCTAAGACCTATACTTTCCGAGATACGAGGTCGATGTGAGCGAATGGGGGACAAAAGGGGTACTTTAGGATTTATTCCCAACTCATCGGAACTCCCTCTATACGATCCCACCAAACATTTTCACCCTACGAGGTGGCATCTGGGAGAACAAACATGTCAATGAGTCAGTCAGTCAGTCAGTCAGTGAGTGGTAATCGAGCTTTATATAATATAACTAGAGGTTGCGTTGTGCGCGAGCTGCTCGCAGCTCGCGTGTTTTTCTTTTAGTCGAAGAAGTAATTAAAGAGGATATCGAGCTGTTAAAAGCCATCAAAGAGGATATCCATGTGTAAGAAGCAGTCAAAGACGATATCGAACTGGAAGAAGCAATCAAATCAAAGAGGATTTCCAAGTGGGAGCAGCAATTAAAGAGGATATTGAAGTGAAAGGAGCAATCAAATAGGATATCGAAGTAGCAGAAACAATCAAAGAGGAAATTAAAGTTGAGTAAGCAATCAAAGAGGATACCGAGGTGGTAGAAGCGTTCTAAGAGGATGACGAAGTAAAAAAAGCAATCAAAGACGATATCGAAGTGGAAGAAACAGTCAAAGACGATATCGAAGTGGAAGAAGCAATCAAAGAGGATATCGAAGTGGAAGAAGCAATCAAGAGGATATCGAAGTGGAAGAAGCAATCAAAGAGGGTATCGAAGTGGATGAAGCCATCACAGAGGATATCGAAGTGAAAATGCTGTCAAAGCCGATATCGAAGACCAAGACGCAATCAAAGAGAATATTGCAGTGCAAGAAGCAATCAAAAGGAAATTGAAGATGACATCGAAGTGGAAGGAGTAATCAAAGAGAATGTTGAAGTGGAAGAAGCAATCAAATAGGATATCGAAGTAGGAAAAACAATCTAAGAGGAAATTGAAGTTGACTAAGGAATCAAAGAGGATACTGAGATGGTAGAAGTATTCAAAGAGGATGACGAAGTGAAAAAGCAATCAAAGACGATATCGAAGTGAAACAAATAGTCGAAGACGATATCGAAAAGGAAGAAGCAATCTTAGAGGATATCGAAGTGGAAGAAGCAATCAAAGAAGATATCGAAGTGTAAGAAGCCATCACAGAGGATATCGTAGTGAAAATGCTATCAAAAACGATATCGAAGATGAAGACGCAATCAAAGAGAATATTGCAGTGCAAGAAGCAATCAAAAGGAAATCGAAGATGATATCGAATTGGTAGAAGCAATAAAAGAGGATATCAAAGTGGAAGAAGCAATCAAAAAGAATATCGAGCTGTTTAAAGTTATCGAAGAGGATATCCATGTGTAAAAAGCAGTCAAAGACGATCGAAATGGAAGAAGCAATCAAATCAAAGAGGATATCCAAGTGGAAGCAGCAATCAAAGATGATATCGAAGTGGAAGAAGCAATCAAAGAGGATATTGAAGTGAAAGAAGCAATCAAATAGGATATCGAAGTAGCAGAAACAATTAAAGAGGAAATTGAAATTGAGTAAAAGACGTCGAGGACAATGATAAAAATAAAAAACGGTTTCACCAAAAACTTATACTAATATTGTGTAAAAGTTTCCTAGAGCTATCTCTTCCCGTTTAAAAGATACGAGTGATTTAAGTTTTGTATGAAAACCCATAATTTTGTGGAGTGAAAATTGAAGTAAAAGAAGCAATTGAAGAAGACATATAAGTAGAAAAAGACATTAAAAAGGATATCAAAGTGGAAGAAGCAAAAATAGAGGATATCGAGGTGAAAGAAGCATTCAAGGAGGAAGACCAAGTGAGAGAAGCATTTAAAAAGGATGTCAAGAGCAATGATGGTAATAAAAAAACTATTCGACCAAAAATTTGTACCAATATTTTGTAAAAGTTTGCTAGGCGTAACTGTTCCCGTTTAGAAGATACGAGCGATTTAAGATTTGTATTAAAACCCATAATTTTGTAGAGTGGGAATTGAAGTAAAAGAAGCAATTGAAGAAAACATATAAGTAGAAAAAGCAATTAAAAAGGATATCAAAGTGGAAGAAGCAAAATGAAAGAAGCATTTAAAGTGGAAGACGAAGTAAGAGAAGCATTCAAAACGGATGTCAAGGGCAATGATGGTATTAAAAAAACTATTCCACCAAAAATTTGTACCAATATTTTGTAAAAGTTTGCTAGGCGTAACTCTTCCCGTTTAGAAGATACGAGCGATTTAAGATTTGTATTAAAACCCATAATTTTTTTGAGTGGAAATTGTAGTAAAAGAAGCAATTGAAGAAAACATATAAGTAGAAACAGCAATTAAAAAGGATATCAAAGTGGAAGAAGCAAAATTAGAGGATATCGAGGTGAAAGAAGCATTTAAAGTGGAAGACGAAGTAAGAGAAGCATTCAAAACGGATGTCAAGGGCAATGATGGTATTAAAAAAACTATTCCACTAAAAATTTGTACCAATATTTTGTAAAAGTTTGCTAGGCGTAACTCTTCCCGTTTAGAAGATACGAGCGATTTAAGATTTGTATTAAAACCCATAATTTTGTAGAGTGGAAATTGTAGTAAAAGAAGCAATTGAAGAAAATATATAAGTAAAAAAGCAATTAAAAAGGATATCAAAGTGGAAGAAGCAAAAATAGAGGATATCGAGGTGAAAGAAGCATTCAAAGCGGAAGACGAAGTAAGAGAAGCATTCAAAAAGGATCTCAAGGGCAATAATGGTATTAAAAAAACTATTCCACCAAAAATTAGTACCAATATTTTGTAAAAGTTTGCTGGGGGTAACTCTTCCCGTTTAGAAGATACGAGCGATTTAAGATTTGTATTAAAACCCATAATTTTGTAGAGTCGATATTGAAGTAAGAGAAGTAATTGAAGAAAATAGAAAAATAGAAAAAACAATTCAAAAGTATATTGAAGTAAAAATGCCATCAAAGAGGATTTCGAAGTTATAGAAACAATTAAAGAGGATATCAATGTGGAAGAAACATTCGAAAACGAAAAGGAAGTGAGAGAAGAATTCAAAATGATGGCAAGGGCGATGATGACCGTAAAATAACGATTCCACCAAAAATTTGTGCAACAAAAAAAAAAGATTTTCCAAAATGATCATGTGGATGAGGCATAATTTAAAAAAATGATGTACCAAAACGATCACAGTGGATGTTGCATAATACAAAAAAAAAAATAATAATTGACGTTCCAAAGTGATCACTGTGGATGAGGCGTAGTTAAAAAAATGATGTACCAAAATGATCACAGTGGATGTTGCATAATACAAAAAAAATAATAATAATTGACGTTCCAAAGTGATCATTGTGGATGAGGCATAATTAAAAAAAATGATGTTCCAAAATGATCACAGTGGATGTTGCATAATAAAAAAAAAAATAATTGACGTTCCAAAGTGATCATTGTGGATGAGGCGTAGTTAAAAAAATGATGTACCAAAATGATCACAGTGGATGTTGCATAATACAAAAAAAATAATAATAATTGACGTTCCAAAGTGATCATTGTGGATGAGGCATAATTAAAAAAAATGATGTTCCAAAATGATCACAGTGGATGTTGCATAATAAAAAAAAATAATTGACGTTCCAAAGTGATCATTGTGGATGAGGCATAATTAAAAAAAATTATGTACCAAAATGATTACAGTGGATGTTGCATAATAAAAAAAAATAATTGACGTTCCAAAGTGATCATTGTGGATGAGGCATAATTTAAAAAAATGATGTACCAAAATGATCACAGTGGATGTTGCATAATACAAAAAAAATTGACGTTCCAAAGTGATCATTGTGGATGAGGAATATTTAAAAAAGATGATGTTCCAAAATGATCACAGTGGATGATGCATAATAAAAAAAAAATAATTGACGTTCTAAAGTGATCATTGTGGATGAGGCTTGATTAAAAAAATGATATACCAAAATGATCACAGTGGATGTTGCATAATAAAAAAAAAATTGACGTTCCAAAGTGATCATTGTGGATGAGGCGTAATTAAAAAAATTATGTACCAAAATGATCACAGTGGATGTTGCATAATAAAAAAAAAATAATTGACGTTCCAAAGTGATCATTGTGGATGAGGCATAATTAAAAAAAATTATGTACCAAAATGATCACAGTGGATGTTGCATAATAAAAAAAAATTGACGTTCCAAAGTGATCATAGTGGATGAGGCATAATTGAAAAAAAATGATGTTACAAAATGATCACAGTGGATGATGCATAATAAAAAAAAATTATAATTGACGTTCCAAAGTGATCATTGTGGATGAGGCATAATTAAAAAAATGTGGATGTTCCAAAATAAACATGATGAACGTTGCATACTAAAAAAAAAAAAAAATTGGATGTTCCAAAATGATGATGATGACCTTTGCAAAAACTATGAAAGTTATCTCATGTCCCTCCACCACCATTATATAGAATCAAGCAAATTTACAGTAATTTTATAGTACACACAAGCCGTGGGCTCCCTACAAAAACAGTATGAAAATTACGGCAAACGAAATTTACGGTTTACGGTATTCATACAGAAATATTTTGTATGGGACAATTTTTTTTTGTATGAAAGACCATTTTTTTTTCATGGAACCGGATATAAAAAAATGTCCTCTGCAACATTAGTTTTTGTGCCAACGCTGTAAGACCTATACTTTCCGAGATACGAGGTGGATGGGAGCGAATGGGGGACAAAAGGGGTACTTTAGGATTTATTCCCAACTCATCGGAACTCCCTCTATACGATCCCACCAAACATTTTCACCCTACGAGGTGGCATCTGGGAGAACAAACATGTCAATGAGTCAGTCAGTCAGTCAGTCAGTGAGTGGTAATCGAGCTTTATATAATATAATTATATTATACATATACCAAACATACAAAAAAAAAATCGTCCGACCCGTTCTGGAGGAGTGCGACCACTAAAACCGAGACACGAGATTTTTATATATTAGAAGATGAGAAATTGTACCACGCACTGAAAAGCGCAGCGTAGGCGGCCCCCAACTAGATGGAAAAACGACCTGATAAAGTTTGCTGGGAGCCGTTGGGTGCAGGCACACAAGATCAGTCACTCTGAAAATCTGTAGGGAAAGCCTATGTTCAGCAGTGGACGTCAAATCAGTGTTTAGCTAACCAGCGATCGTTTCACTTATTCGCACCTCTGTCCTCATACTTAACTACCCGTGTTTTTATTTAATGTCGTACATAACAAAACACGTAGTATAATTGCCGCGGTCCCGTATTTAAACTTTTGTTCCAAGTTCTACCAAGCCCATATTTTGCCCCATATATTAGACCAAAAGTTTTGTTTGACCCACATTCACTCTAGCTCAGACGTCTGAATACTTAGTAAATATAAGTTTTGTAATCAGTGTTCATATGCCTGCCCTCTCGGTCTGCCACAAGATTACACTTCTATTGAGTTACAACTTGTTAAAACTTTGTTACGATTACTCGTAGTAATCTTTATTTTTTAGAAAAATAACAAATTATATGTACTTACGGATTAGTTTAAATTACTTACTTGATACTAGATAATGCGAATAGCGCTCATTACCCGACCACAACAAAACAAATTAAATAAACAAATAATATGCTGGACATTTCACACGGCGCTATCTTGTCCCAAAATAAGTAAAGCTTATGAAATGAAATTAAGCGAAATAATTAATTAATAATCACCTAATAAGATCTCAAGCGACGCAAATATGGAAGTCTCGACAGATCTTACGTATTTGAGCGGTCCATGAGGTACCGCGGCCCAGAGCGTTTTCAAAATTATTTCTGGGCGTCTGGTCGAACCTGTGATCCGAGAGCTGGCGCTTATCTGGGTCAACGGATAAGCATGGTAATTCAGCGGGGCAATGCAGCCAGTGCCTTGGGGACACTTCTGCCTGGTGGTGATCTGGAGCAGTTGAGCTATATATACAGTGTGGAAATTAAACTCAGGCCCTGGAGGGAAACTACTTAAAATCCTTAAGCTAGCTCATTTTACTTAAAGGAGACATTCCTTTATTTTTAAAAAGAAACAAATCTGCATTAAAATATTTTTTTAAACTCGCTTGCTTCGCCCGGGACTCGAACCAACTAAAATTTAAAAAATAAACACTCCTTATTTTATTATTATACTAATCGGTAGTATTAATATTCAGGATAAAGTTTCTCTAAAAAATATTTGGTTACTGTTCACTTTTAACAAGTAAAAGACACGTAACAATTCTGTTATCTCTCCAACACTCAAAGACTTCGTATGAAGTACACGCTTGCTTATTTATCGTTAAGTACCTTGTTGAAATCTTCGATAAGAAAATTGTTCAATGGTGGTAATACCTCTATGCACATTTCCTTCTTACATGATCCGAGGCGTTCAGTGGAGAAGTTTAAAAATGGAACGTTTGACTTTGTTTGCGAGGCGGGACAATAATTTTAAAATTCGAACGATTTTTATCAACAGATTTTATTTAAGTAGTGTTGCTTCCCTTACGTAATTAAATTATCTCATAATGGCGTATCAAGAACAATTCGATTTATTAGAAGCTTACTTTGTTTGCAACAAGAGCTACGATTTAGCTCTGCAGTGGTATCGCGAGAAGTATCCAGACAGAGAACTACCATCTAGAAAGGTTTTGTCTCGAATTGTGAATAATTTACTGACCGTTGGAAGTTTTAAAAAGAAGACTGGACGCCCACAGCAACAAAATTTGGACTATAGCGATGTTGAGTTAAACATTTTAACCTACTTCGAGTGTTACCCGAAAGCTTCAAGCAGGGAAGCTGCTCAAGAGATAGGCATCAACCATACTAGTATACTTAAAGTTCTGAAAAAATACAAATACAAATGTTATCGTGATGGGCGATTGGTGCAGAAACTACATCCCGGAGATAGTGAAAGGAGATTACAGTTTTGTGAAAATATTCGAACAGAAATAGCCCTCAACCCAAATTTCTTGGACTGTATTGTATGGTCTGACGAAACAAATTTTAGTAATAATGGAATGTATAACAGACATAACAATCATTATTGGTCTCGTCAAAATCCATTCCGTGTCCGTGAAACGAACAATCAGGTCAGATTTTCGTTTAATGTTTGGTGTGGAATCAAAAGTAACATGGTTGTTTTGTTGCACATTTACGAAGGACATCTGAATGCAGCAAAATACATTGAAATATTAGAGCTTTTAAAAAATCAATTAAACCTTCTGCCAGAAGAGGAACGAAATAATATCATTTTTCAACAAGATGGTGCACCTGCCCACAACAGCAGAATTGCCAGGGCATACCTTAATGAAAATTTCAATGCCTGGATAGGTACAAACGGTACGATTAGATGGCCTGCAAGAAGTCCAGACCTGACGCCCATGGACTTCTTTTTATGGGGTCATGTAAAAAATGTTGTTTATGAAACTTGCTATGAAACCGTTCAAGAGCTAAGGATTGCGGTAGAAAATGTTATCAGGGGCATACACCACAACACTTTGCTGAAGGCTACAAGAAATGAATTTCAACGGCGACTAATGTTGTGTAGCCGGAACGACGGGGCTCATTTCGAACAATTTATCAGTTAAATAATTTAAGTGTTACAAAATTGATAGTAAAATAAAGTTGATGTTAGATTTAACGATTATTTTTATTTTTAAGACCAAATGTTTGTTACAGAAACTTTATCCTGAATATTAATACTACCGATTAGTATAATAAAATAAAGAGTGTTTATTTTTTTAAATTTTAGTTGGTTCGAGTCCCGGGCGAAGCAAGCGAGTTTAAAAAAATATTTTAATGCAGATTTGTTTCTTTTTAAAAATAAAGGAATGTCTCCTTTAAGTAAAATGAGCTAGCTTAAGGATTTTAAGTAGTTTCCCTCCAGGGCCTGAGTTTAATTTCCACACTGTATAGATCGTTTGCAACGGTCTTTAGATGATTCAACTGTTTCTCCTGTTTCTTGTAAATAATTTTATATTCTTTCTGCTACAAAATAAATAAAATAAACGAATAATATTCCGGACATTTCACACAGCGCTATCTTGTCCCAAAAAAAGTAAAACTTATGAAATTAAATTAAGCTGAATAATTAAATAATTCAATTACCTAGCCTATTAAAAGTAATGATTTAAAAAGTTGGTTAAATATTCACCTTTTCCCAGATTGCAAAGTTGATATGGGACATGTCGTGTCTCGTGTTAAAGCATGTATTTTTAACCGACTTCAAAAAAAGGAGGTGGTTCTCAATTCGTCGGAATCTTTTTTTTATGTATGTTCCCCGATTACTCAAAGACACCGGAACTGATTCGAGAAATTCTTTTTTTGTTTAAAAGGGAGGTCCCATTGGCACCAAGTAAGGATCTGATGATGGGATCCCAAAAAAATCGAGACCAACGCTCAAATTTTACGAGTATACGGACGCATAATTGTTTTATTTTATTACCTCAGAACTCCGTCATTTATCAACCGATTTGGTAAAATCTTTTTTAATTTGAAAGGATAAAAAACAAAATCTTTTCTTTTCTTTTCTCAAATCTTTTTCATATTGTTCTCATAGAAATTTCATCAAAATCGGTTTAGCAATTTGATTAAGTCGGTTATATTTTTGTTAAAAAGTTACTTTTTGGAGTAATTGTCTGGTTTCGAGGCCTTTCGAGAAACCTTTCCAAAGTAGCCAAAATCAACGAAACTTAAACTACGTTCCATTAGGTGTTGTGTTAAGGTAATACTGAACTTTCGTTTCTTTCTCCTTTAGCTTCCTACAAGTTGCTTCGTAACATTCGAAAGGGAAATTCTAATCCAAAATAAAGGTATAGTCCATTCGAGTCGACATTCAACTTTTGTTTTTATATATATTTATTTTCGTGGTGCAGTGTGTGAAAAGCCGGCTGAGACGCAGGAGGTTGCGGGTTCGATTCCCATCGCAAAACAAATGTTTGTATGATCTACTGATATTCTTTCAGGTCTGGTTGTTTCTCTATATATTGTAAGTACTTAAAACAAAAAAAATACATAAGCATTATATAAGTTAACTGGTTCCATAGGACAAGCTTTGCTTAATTTGGGGCTAGTTTGTGTAAAATGTCCAGCATTATTTATTATTTACTTAATAACGAGATACATACCTCTGAAGCACCCTTTACGCCAGGGTTTAATTACATCTAGGTAATTCGTATAGCGTAGTATTCCGTTATCTAGCGATGCAGTAATCTTAGTATTCCATACCGTTCCTATGGGCGGTGGGCAGTCAGTTGCGTGTCCTTACCAGATAAGCGGCAATGGAGTGTGCTACTAGTCATTTGCATAGATAATACTACCACTGCGTTATACGTCTTAGATTGAGCAGCTGGCGAAACAGATAAACAGTGGAAGCGACTACAAATGCCTGCTGAAGTTGGCTATCCACAAGTGTTATCGAATCTCAAAAAATCTGTAGAGTTGATAACATTTTTGGCTTTAATGGTGTTCCTAAACGAGTAAATTTTCAAATGCAATGTGCTTTTTAATTTTGTAGGTAGGTTGTACTATCTAATATTGCTCATGATTTGACACTCGATTTTATGGGCAATATTATGACAATATGGAAGAGCAGTACGAACATGTTGCCGAAATAATGGCGGTACTTGTTAGCAACACATTGCCGTGAAAATATTACTCGTTTAGGAGCAACTTTAGGGAAAAGAGCTCAAAAACCAATAAAGGTGTTTTTGTTACTTTATGGCAACAAATAATTGATACTTTAGTTTCTCACTTTTATATACATTACATGGAATTTATAAATGTACAACTCACAGCGTACGATATTTATCCTCAAATAACATGCGAAAATAATGTTGTCGTGCGTACTATCATTGGTAATTTTAAGGAGTATGCTAATGGACACCTTAATTAAAATCTACTTAACCCTACAGTGGTCGCGTACTAAAACCTGACCTGATTGGTCGCGTGGAGTACTATTGTATACCATTTATAAATTCAAATAAAAATACATTTGAGCTTCAACTATGTTTAATTCTTATTGTAATAGTGTTATTAAGTATTGTTGTATTAAAAGCAATTAATAAAAACGAATCACAACCTCTGAGTATAAAAAAAATCAACAAAACAAAAAAAAAACCTCTAAAATAGCACAAAAAATCAAAAATACTAATTAATGTTTTCTAAACAAGACAGACATACAACATTCGAATGATCGCCACAAATTAACTTTTTGCACGTGTTGCATAGTTTTCGAGTGCTTTTATTGCGGCTTCTTCCGCAGTCGTGGCAGCGACCTATGGATCGAGTTGGTGTCTGTGCTGACGTTGTCGCTGTGGTTTCTGGATAATTACAAGAAAATCTCACGCGCAGCACTGAGTGCGTTTGTCAATTATTTAACTTAAAGTACCTAGAAGCGCTCGTAATTTACGTTAGCGGTTTTTGAGAATTTTACAATTTCGTAAGTGTGGATTACATAGGTAATCCACGCGACCACTCTAGGGTTAAACCCCACTTTTAGTATAGAATGCCCTTAAAATCAGCCTGAAATTTTTAAAGTTAGAAGTTATTCTGTTTAAAAATTCTAACCAACACAGAAGCATCTATCGCTACAGGTCTAATTGTATAAACGGCAAAAACATTCAGTCTGAAATAGCATTTTTTATAAAGTTTTACCCGAGAGTAATTGAATATTACGAGAAACTACGTTCCTTACACCTACGATACGTTAAAACTACGCCTTTACTATAAAATTATGTGCTTGTTGTATGTTTGTAGTTCCACGTTGTTTATAGCCCATCACACACAGCAGCTATAATGTTAAGATATATATTACAGCTCAATATATTTCAATAAATCATGCCATAAGACTCTCGGGGAGACAACACACGACGATAATTTTGTATATTAAGATACCGAACAATACGAAAATGCATCAGTCGAGACGTACACCAGTCAAATAAAGGGATACATTATAATTACTACTTTAAGATATTACGTCCCGGGATATATTGTACGTTAATGTACATTATAGCTGCCGTGTCTGATGGGCTTAATTTACTCTGTTCTGGTAGATTTGTAGGTGGCGCGTTAGGGCGTTAAATCAGATAGGTAACTTGTTCCCTTACCGCAACTAAGAATGGTTTGGTGCAAGAAATGAGCTTTTCATTATATCGAGATTTTATTGAGCACTTTTGTGCATCGAAAATCAGGTTTTTGGCAGAAACAGTAGTTTGGCCGATTCCTGACTTACCGGTCAATACTGGTAATCAATTTTGACTATGTACCTTGTCGTGCATAGTCAAAATGATGGTTGTACTTTGATACTTGGGGTCTAAGGCAGTCAATTTATGTGCGTAATACAGCAGTTCCAAAAATAAAAAATTACGTAATCGGTCACAGCATAAAAATGTATTGGAGTGATCCTTGGCGTGATCTTGATACGTCTATAATCATAAATTAAGCTGAATTTTTTTAAAAATCGTACTAAGCATTTTTATTTCAAAAAATGTTTTTGTTTTTCTAATCTCTGTACTGCAAAGCAAACCATTTCATAGATTATTGTTAGACAGAGCTGCACTCAGCTATATTACTGTTCCCAATTCGCAATCGAGATTGAATGTGAACGCTTAAAAACCAATTAGGATAGTTCGCTGGACAGAGATTAACGGATCACTCGGGATACTGAACAAACAAATATTTTATCTTCTGGCTGCCAAGAACTTTGTTCAAACAAAAACGCGTATTTATGTGTAAGAGTAGCAACTCTTAGGGCGCCTTCAAATTTGCCGCAACGTGCCGCGCGGAGGCAGCGCGGCTGCGGCGCTGCGACTGCGCTGCTTTATATGCATATAAATAAAAACGCGCGGCTGCAGAACTCAGTTCTAGGGATGTCGAAAGTGAAAAAATATCGATGTATCGATATTTATGAAAATATTAATATTGACCTCGATATCTCGAGGAAATAAGGTAATCGAGGTAATTACACACAAATAAACTCTTCAGCTTTATAAAAACAGTAATGATTTCAGGCAAACCAATATTTGAATCTAAATATACAACACTACGATTCTCGAACCTAACGACGGCAGCGCGGCCACAGCGCTGCAGACGCGCTCCCTCCGCGCGGCACGTTGCGGCAAATTGAAGGCGCCCTTACATACATGTGCATACGTGTATGTATTTTGATCTATCTATACTCAATTTGAAATCTGTTTCTTGGAAATTACCCGGCGGCGGCCACCATTTGTTAAGTAAAAATCTAACAACTCATAGGCCGGTTTGCACAACCCCCTAAACGTATTTAGCGACATGATTAAATTGGACGTATTTGTATGATTTGACAACACCTTAAATCATATTTAGCCAATATCAATATATAATATCATAGGCATCGTTGCGCAAGCGGGCTGTAATCCTCAGTTAAATCTAATCAACATTGATTTTTATAACTATGGATTTCGCACCAACTGATCGCTCTGAAAATTGAAAACTCTCCAAAACGCGTTGTTTCGATCGAATCTCTAATCGAATGCTAAGTTTGACGTAACTGAAAGTAATGCTGCCTAAATGCAAACGAAAGTGAATGAATGAATAAATGATTTATTCTCAGAATAAGGGTGTACATCATCGTTGTTATTAATAAATGTATATCACGTTCCATTTATTCTACCTATTTGGTATGCAAATATTAAATTATCGCTTGCAACTGTCTTTAGATGATCCAACTTTACTTGAAACTTGACCTACAGTTTCATTTAAATTACAGGTAACGGGAGTTCATGTAAATTGGATACTCTTTTTTGGGGTAGAAATTGCAATTATTCTGGATTTCAGTCTTTTAACTATATTTGTGTCACTAAAGCTACACACCTACCAAATTTCAGCACTGTGTGGGGTCACTGGTGTACCCTTTGAATTTCGTCAAAGTTCGGTTTTTACTAACTTCAAAATCAAAGGTATTTTTTAGACCTTTCATTAGACGTGCCATTTGACCGGATAGTCTTATTTTGTTTTTTTTACCCCTTTTGAACCCCAATATTACAACAACCCCTCCACATTTTAAGTCATTTAGTGACCCAAAATTTGTGGCATTACCTATATACCAAATTTAACGATGATCGGATCAACGCTTCGAAAGATATCCTCGGACAAACAAACATACATACAACACTGATTTGACCAAGTTGATTTGGAGATCTCGCTTTGCTCGATCTTATCAAATCAATATCAAATAGGATCTTATCTCCGTAATCCAAACCCATATGGGTTGAAAAGGATAGCAAAAGCCTTTTAGGGTGTTAGGTATAACTACAAAAACCCCTTTCTTTTGAGATAAGATTTGGTTGCTGACGGTTGTGTGATCGTGTTTTTTTTTATACTACTAAGGTAGCAAACAAGCATACGGCCCATGTGATGGTAAGCGGTTACCGTAGCCTTTGGACGTTTATAACACCAAAGGTTATGAAAACACTGTTTTTAAAGAACCCCACGCTGTAGTTTCTGGGGAAATCCTCGGCAGGGAGGCCATTCCACAAGCGAACAACGCGACCACATTGTCCCCAAGGTGCGTGGATGGACTCCCTGCCGATGGCTAGCGGTGCGATGATAAAAGGAACCTGCAGGCACCATGTCAAACAACTCCTCAGAATGCAACCCATTATACAAGCGGTTGAACACACACAGGGAGGCAAAATCTGTCTTACTTATATATAGTTTGTCCAAGCTAAGTCTTCTGAACTGTAAAAGTTGATTAGACGCGTGTTGAACCACGCACAGTGAAGAGTCGTAGTCAGTACGACTGTATCTATATCCTTCAAAAATAGGAGCAGAACAAGAACTCATAGTTTAAGTGCTTAGAAACTAGTTAAATGTTAGTAAAACCGTAAGTTGACTTTTTAAAAACTTTAAATCAAATTTGACCTATTCATAGAAAACGGGCAAATTGAATAGCTAGGTAGCTATTTTCTTTTAAACTACACTCTCTATTTCAGCGTCTTATATATTTCATTTGGAGCATATTTTAATTATTTAATCAATAGAAGGTACCTATTATTAGTATTGTCATTAGAACGGTTTTTTATAAGTTGTGGTTTGATTCCGGTATCATTAATTGTTAGCATGTAAATATTTATTTGATCGTAAATCTTTGGCCGTCTAAGTTTTAATAATTTTGACAAAATTCTATTGATTTTAGGGTTTTATCGCTTCTTTGCAAAATATATACGAAATGTATATGCATTTGGAACTAAAATATAGTGCAGTAAAATACTGCCAGATCGAGTAATATGCTTTCAAGGAATATTGACTTTAACCTCCCGACTATTTGAAGAGAGTAAGAGCGTTTTAACAGAAATGTGGTGCCAAGATCTACATGTCTGGTCATGTGTGTTCACCCATTTTATTCCTGAAAATAGCTGAAGATGTTCGCGGAAGAACTGCCGTTATATGGAGAATTCTAAATGATCCTTGTGGTCTTAATAAATAAGTTGAATTTATAGGATGATTAATAATCTCTGTGAGCGGACTTTTTATGTAATAGCGCTGAAAAAGAAAAAAAAACACATAGGTTGGTACGCTTACAATTTTAGCATTATAATATTCAGATTTTTCTAAATTACGCAAATTCATGGAAGTTACTAAAGGGCTGTTAGATGCCATAATTGGGCACTATTTTGCTTACTGTAAATTATTTTAGGGTTTGACTACTACCTGAACTAATGGTAAAACACACGCTCACCTATAAATAACTTGTGCTCTCTGGACATTTTAACTTTTTTTTATCCATATCGCAGAAATAGCGTACAATTCACATCACATTTTTAGGTTAGAATAAGTTTAATAACTAAGACGTTTAATGTGACGGCTAATTTGGATATTCTTTAGCACCATAGCAACAGCTTTTTTTTTGTATTATACTTGTAGACACACCAGCTGACAGGCCTCCTAATGTAAAGTGGTCACCGCCGCCTATAAACTCCTGCAGCACTCGTGGTACTGCAGTCGCGTTGCCTAGCACTTAAAACCCTATTTACATCTCTCTTGAAGGCGTTCATTTTGAAGCCCAATGGATAACCCTCGGGAAGAAGGTCATTCTACATCTTGCAGGTGCGTGAAAGAAACGAACGGGTGAAACGCGCCGTGTCAGACTTCCACGCATCTACAATATGTTGGTGAGCTTGTTACCGGTTGCGGGAGGTACGATGGTAGAAGTGGGAAGGAGGGATTAAATTGAACAGCTTTTCAGAAAATTCGCAGTTCAGCTTTTATCAAATACAATGTTTCAATTTCCAAGGCCCGCACCAAATCGATGTCAGCTGCTGAATATTTCATACCAGCCGTCGCATTCAACAAGTAACCCCTGAAGCATGACTTCCACGAAGCGATTAAACGATTACAAATTCACTAGTTCAAAGAAATGTTGATTTCAACTGGATGTTATTTAATCTAAGTCGTATACATATTTGAATAAGAGCATTATTGCAACGACACAATCTTAAAAGTAAATTGCAAGTTAAGGTGCTACGATACACTTAATTTATCAGATGAATGCGATTCTGTTAATGCCATTTTGAACGTTGTCGCCTTCACTATAGTCAACTTTTTGATAACATGGAGACTGTCAAATAAGTAGACCTTAGGGCTTAGCCAAGTTACAGTCGATTAGCGATGACGCTAGTCGATAAGTCCGAAAATGTAAGGGATTTGACACATGCTATAGAATAACCACGTGATACAGCGACAACAAATGAATGTAGAAATCGAATAGATTCGTAGCAAATGTGATTTGGCTACGGGCCCTTATTTGTGTACGCAAAAGTACTCGCAACAATCGTTTGCACGGCTCAAACTTTCGTAGAAAACTTTGTTTGAATTGAAGCCACTTAGCTTTGTATTGATGTACTCGTAGTTAGACCAAATGACATTGATAAGAACTTCAAAGCAATACTTAGTGGTAATAGCCATCCACTTTTTTCTGCCTTTGTTTAATAATGGATGATGTTTATCCAATTGAAATGCTAACAGCTGTGGATTATGATAAAAGCTAAAGTAGGTTTTGAAATAACGGTAACGGGTAGGTATGACTTTGAATTTCAGAAGCATTCAGGATGTTTTAACTTATTCGATTTCGATTAAGATTATCGGATGTCTGGCCAAAAATAATTTAAATAGATCAAAGTAATTTTACTCAATAACCGTCAATCTTAGAGACGCGCAAAAACTCGGTGTCTATCCCCAAATCCCACTTCTGAACTAATTTAAGCTCCAAGTAACTTCGAATTTGATTTCACCTCGCATCTGTTAACCAACAAATAGAGACGAAACATAAACAAACTAATCTAGTTCAGCCTAGAGCGAGACGCAAGAGCTCTGAATATAGCCGGTGACGTCGACTAATTAGTGCAATAGTTATCTACGGACATTAGAACGAGACGGATATAGGTAGCTTCGTCAGTGCGACAAGGATAACGTTGGGCAATATTCCAAGATGAATTTAATGTTTCGGAAGAACTTCAGTGCGGAGAAGACCATCTCTAGCAGCGGGGGAGGGGGGAAAGCTAGGGGGGCACTAGGAGCGGGAAGAAACGCGAAACGCCGCGACCGGGAACGATTCTCCTGCATGGAAGAGCCACATCACTACAAGACCCATATCTTCTTCTCGGCGGCTCCTCGGGCCAGCACGCAGTACAACGATGGAGGAGGTAAACATTACCATCTATAGAGTTAAGACGCACGAACAGAAATGTCAGTGGAAAGCGAAGGACGCGAGAGCATTGTTTTGTTTTGAAAACTTTCAATGGTGAAGTTTAAAAATTGCGAAAGTGTTGTAAACTTGTACGTTACGTACCAAATGCAATTATTATTAGTGAATACCAGACTAGCTCAAACATCTAAAATAGATTTAGTGACAGACGGATGTTCTGATTACTACATAGTTAAAAGCGAGTTTGCACAATTTTCAATACTTGGAAATATTTTAAAAGTATTTAAAAGTGGTGTAATCTGGTTATAACCGATTTGTTCTTGGCTGTAGGCGCCAAATGACGAGGTTATACAGCGCTATTATGATGTATTCACACGTTGCACATGACAGAAATTTTATATATAGACGGTAATGAACTTTCATAATATGTAATTAATAACGCTCACATCTACAGCGAAACGAAAAATTATTTATTTTTAAAAGTTTGTGGAATTATTGTGAAGTAAATATAGCTAAAATGGCAAATAAAAAAACATGTCTAACAAAAAAAGCAGCAAAAAACATAGATAAATAAATAATGTCCAAAAAATACCTCATATAATTTTCGTAGCGGACCCCTACAAAACCCCTACGAGGCTATGAAATTGTAAAGACTATAGCAGGATATTGTGCTACGGAGAACGCTATACTTGGTGTTTTTCTACGAGATCGAATCAAAAATGAGGAAATCCGTAAACAAAGAAGAAATCCGGGAGCCGTTGGATGTAGACCGTCCAAGATCATAATAGCTTAAAAGATAGCACCAAAAAGCAGTAACAAAAAAGCACTATATACTTAGGTAACAAGATATTCAATAAACGAAATGTGGTCCCGCCATAATGATTTTCACAGAGGTTCCATACGAAGCCCACTATTCTAGTTATGTGAGGTGCTTGCTACAGAGATAAAATTGTAAAGGTTAAAAAGGTGCCTTACCTCACACTCTTGTGTTATCCATTCTGAGGTTTTTTTATCTTTTTTTCAGAAAGATGCGGTCCAGTCCTCGGCGGCGGCACAGGCCCGGAACCGGAGCCTCCGCAGCCGCTCGTCACACGGGAACCGTCCGTCTCGCTGCTCCGGTGGGACCGGGGCCCGACCGTGACGGTGCCGGACCGGCGCCGCACCGAGCCTGTCAGCCTCGCCACGCTGGAGAAGGACTGCTTTGTTATACCGGCGCACGCGCTAGACAGATTCTTGCCTGATGGCGTGCCAGTAAGTTGGGACATTTACAAAAGCTTTATTGATTGATTGATTGATTGAAAATACTTTATTGCACTTATAAAACTAGTACAAAGGCGAACTTAATGCTAAAGAGCATTCTCTTCCAGATAACCTTTGTGTATTGTAGACAAAGATGTGTAGGTAGTGCACAGAAAAGGTAAAAAAGAAAATTTGCACAGGACTAATAAATATAGCATAATATAGGTACATACTACTTAAATAAACCTACTTAAATACTTTATATGATAGACTAAACTATACCAATATCGAATCAAAATACATACATAACAATAGAAGAAGTGTTATGGAAATATTAAGTTGCTCATTTTTGGTCGGTTTGACCGAGAAGGTGCCTATAGATTCTCAATCTGAATGCTTCCACTGAAGTAGCCTCGAAATAGTTTGGTGGCATATTATTCCAGAGACGAGTAGCGGTTATGGTGTAAGAGTCAGAGTAAGTAGCCGTGTTATGCTGTGGAGTAATTAGTTGGAAACGACGAGACGATCGCACAGGTCTGTCCTCAGTTGATACGGATGCAAATCGCTCTCTGAGGTAGCTGGGAGATAGAGGGTTGCGAAGAATATTATATAAGAGGGATAGCATGTGCGCATCTCGACGAGCTCTGATGTCAAGCCATTTTAGCTGCTGACGAAATACCGAGACATGGTCATATTTTCGTAGGCCGTAGATATAGCGAATGCAAAGATTCTGCAGACGCTCCAACCTGTTCAGTTGCTCTTCCGTAGCATCGGGATAGCATACATCTGCATAATCTAGGATGGGTAAGAGTAACACATTAACCAGTGTGGACCTCGTAGATTGGGGCAAGAAATTTTTTAGGCGTTTCAGAGTATGCATGGTACCATACATCCTCCTACTAATCTGGGTAATATGGTGGTCCCATGACAAATTATGGGTAATGAAAAGGCCTAAATTCTTAACCTCCTTGCAGAACTGCAGTGGAATATTATTATATTTAACCGGAGGAAGAGTGTTAAGATTAATTTTGACAATCTGTCTGTTACCACCAATTATTATCACCTGCGTCTTGTTGGGATTAATTAGTAGACCAAATTTTTGAGTCCAGTCATACACAGCGCTTAGATCATTAGTGAGATTTTCAATTCCAGATAGAATTTGATCGGGATTACAACTGAGATATAACTGAACATCATCGGCATATAGGTGATAGGATGTGTGATGTATTACCGATACCAGGGTGTTGATAAAAAGAGAGAAGAGGAGGGGTGAAAGAACGCCTCCTTGAGGTACACCTGCTTCGATTTTACACCAGTCAGAGGACAGATCATTAATTCGCACACATTGTTCGCGTCCGCAAAGATATGAGCTGAACCATGTTAAAGAAGACTGAGAAAGATTAATAGAGCGTAAGACGGCCAGCAAAATTTCGTGGTCCACACAGTTGAAAGCGTTACTAAAGTCTAACAAGGAAAGAAGAGTGAGTTTACGGTTGTCAATAGCAAGCCTGATGTCGTCTGTAATTTTAATAAGGGCAGTGCAGGTACTGTGTGCAGGGCGAAAGCCTGACTGAAACGGACTAAGAAGATTATTACTGTGGAGAAAAGATGAAAGCTGGCGATGCACAACTTTTTCAAGAATTTTAGAAAGGAAAGGGAGAATTGATATTGGGCGATAGTCTTTAAGTTCAGTTATGTTAGACTTTTTGGGAATGGGTATGATGAAAGCTTTCTTCCATATAGTAGGGAAATTGCTACTTGTGAGGGAAAAGTTAATAATATGAGTGATATATGGAAGAGTCAGTTCAAGTATTGGAGTTAGCATCTTTAAACCGATTCCATCATGACCAACCGCCTTGCTGCTAATGCTAGCAATAATCTTTGCAACATCACCTTCATCTACCTGCACAAAAGAAAAAGATGTAAAATTTTCTAGCGGCTGCCTAGCTAACTGCATTATGGTGTCAGCCTTAACAATGTTGTCAATTTTAAACGGAACAACTGAAAAATGGTTGTTGAGAGCATTGATATCGACCGTTGGGTTGACAGCAGCCTTACTCTTCCCAAATCCTAAGTTGTTGAGCACTTTCCAGATGTTATTTGGAGTACAGTTCTCAATGGCTCCGTAGATGTTACGACGCTTAGCATTCCTAATCTCCTGATTGCACCGGTTTCTCGCCTTTTTATAGCGAAGAAAAGTTTCTTCATTAGAGTCTCTCCTATATTTGCGGTATAGTTTATTACGCCTAGCCATTAATTTGCGGATATATTCAGTCAACCAAGGTGCGGGAGATCTTTTCATGCGAACCGCCTTGAAAGGAGCATGCTTATCATATAGCGATGTTAGTATGCTTTATCACGTGACTTTTCATTTTTACAATAGTTTTTGATACACATGATACTGGACTTACTAAGGCCAGCTTGCATAACAATTTTTAAACGTATTTAACAACTACACATGTTTAAATTTGACAACTCCTTAAATCATATTTAGCCATTAAATACATTTAGAGACGTTGGAGAAGTCCCCCTTAAGACTAAAGGTGATATTTCTACTAGACAGTAAAAATATCACTTCTATCCTTCTCCTAACAGTTCTAATAATAATAGTAGGTACGTCTACTAGTAATAGTAATTACATACTTAACATTTTCTATGTAATCAATCGTTGGAAAACTGTTCATACATGGTATATTTTCTGTTGAAGCAGTTTTAAGCTTTGGCTTGTGTTCACAAATATTTATTTTATAAACTGCAGAATTTAGTTTAGTTATCAGAGTATTGTTGTTCGTTGGTGATCCAATAAATAAATTAATGTTGCCTTGTTATTTGTATCGATACCGGAGTATCGATTACATGCTTGTCAGTGCACAATCCCTACCAAAAAGGGCTGCCTCCTCGTGTGTTGCGCAGACAGGAGCTGTTTATTCTAATACTATTTAAACATGGCAATTCTTGGATTTAACTAAGCAAGCCCTTAGGTATTAACAAACCTTGTTTTTTCCCGTTCCAGCTGCCAGTACCACCACCAACGCCAGAAAAAGGACTGCACACAAAGACTGCCCCAAACGCCCTCAGCATCCTCGAGATCGCGGACCCAAAGCTCTGCATCCTCGCTCACTTGATGAGTCCGCTAGAACCTATCGAACCTATCCTAGAATCCCCACTTACCAAACCTCTGTTCAAACAAAAGGCGGCTGCGGCAGAGTTGGTGAACGAAGTTGCGAACGCGAACACAGCCGTAGGAGGCATGCTGCTGGCAAACATGGAGAGGAACGCGGAGTTCCCTTTCATAGCTTACTACGTCATCAACACTCAACAAACAGACCCTTTACTTTTCTATAACAACATGCGCTGTGCGTCGTTGAATAAGTTTGATCCGAAGACGATCAGGTACTCGGCCGCGCATACGTTGGATCTGTACAGTGAGGTGGCTATGATCTGTCGGCCACCGTTCAATGATCTCGCTGGAGGACCGAAGAAGTCCCACACGCCGTCTACCGGGTTCATCATTAGTGTTTATAAGGTAAGTTTTCTCTTTGCTTTTTTTATATTTTATTTTTAAAAAATACATACTTATAAAAATAATACACTTATAAAACCTTAGTAGGTTTGTCCTAAGTCCTTTGTAATTTGCGTGTCTTATTTAGTCGTCTGTCTGTGGCATCGTAGTTTCCAAACGGATGTACCGATTCCGACGCGGTTTTTTAATGTGCCGGGGGTGTTTAATTTTCTTAATTTTACAATATGTCTAATTTTTCTTACAATATGTCGAGGTTTAATTTTCGATATAAATGAACAGGTAGTCGATTTAAATCTTCAAATTAAACCACTCATATTATATCGATCGAACTTCACGATAGTTCGTTTGATCTTCAATCAAATGCGTAGCAACTTTTTCTGATTAAATATAAAAACCCGTCATGATAATAAATAGCCATTTTTTGACGAAAATCAATCATAATAAACTCACAAATCACTTTGAACGAATTATTGACACCTGAACTTCAACGAATACGAAATACAATTCGCGTAAAAGCTCGGAAAAATACTTTCTGCATATTTCCATAATGACTCGTCTGTCACAGTCGACATGTGGGTAGGCAAGGGACAGTCAGTGACAAAAGCTTACAAAAAAAACCGAACAAGTGCGAGTCTGGCTCACGCACCGAGAGGGTTGTTAGGGGAAATCATCTGATTTTTACCAAGAGATTCTTCAATGAAAAACATCGAACAAACATTGTTCTCCTAAGTGAAATCAATGACCATATTTCAGGATACATATTTCGGAGTACTCTCTATAGCCATTGGCATGAAATAAGAAGAATAGTGAGCTCATCATGACGACCTCCGTGGTGCAGTGGGCGAATAGCCGGCTGAGACGCAGGAGGTAGCGGGTTCGATTCCCGCCGCGGAACAAATGTTTGCATGATCTACAGATATTTGTTCCGGGTCTGGCATAGATATATCGCTCGCAGTTAAAGTGGCTCAGAATCCGGTTTCGTCGGGATACTCACATACTGTGTCTTCTTTATAACATTCTTCAAAATCTTCTGTCTCCATGCTATCTTAAAGAATGTTTTTTTCTTCTTTTTCCACCTGATCGTCCTTCTCGTTCTTCTCAACATCTTTTACTCAAGACGCCTGAGCATAAAACTTCTTTCTTCACTAACTCTTTCACTGTGACGGCTATCCGCTTGTGGAACTCTCTTCCAGTGGAAATCCGCAGGGCAGCCTCTATGGGAGTCTTAAAATCCAAACTCTTTAAACACTTCATCTCTCTTCAAGATACCCAACAAAATTGAGCACTTTATGTAGGTATTTTATGTATTTCGTTTATGTAAGTGTATTATTATTATTATTAATTTTTGTAAGTTTTTTTTTTGAAACCTAAGCTAAACACTACACAAAGGTTAACTGGTAGAAAATGCTAATTAGCATTAAGTTCGCCTATGTATTATTTTTTTAGTGCAATAAAGAATTTTCTAATCTAATCCTATCTATTATACGAGTAAGAATGTATTTACAAGAAAAATGTATATAAGTATTCTATCAGTTATCTGGTTCCCATAGTACAAGCTCGGCTTAGTTTGGGCCTAGATAGCGCTGTGTGAAATGTCCAGCAATGTTTATTTATTTATTTTATTTTATCAGTAATTTATGATTATGAATGTAGGTCCCCGTCTACATTGAGCCGACTATGAACTATCGATCGATTTCAATCAAAATGTTAATCTTGTTCTCATAGGCTACACTTTATGCATAAATTGAAAGAATAATAAGTTATTTAAAAAAAAAATTTGATAATTTATTTAGTCACCAGTTGTTGCCCGCGACTTCGTACGCGTGTACTAAATGTGTATGTAACCTAGAAATAAAGCTAAGCTCGCTGTTGCAACTTTACTTGACACCCCATTTTTATCCCATGGAACCTGATTTATGGGATAAAAATTAGCCTATGTTTTAATCCACGTACATCGGTTCAGCCGTAACGACGTGATTGAGTAACAAACGAACAAATTAATAAATAAACAAACATCCAAACTTTCGCATTTATAATATTAGTGTGATGAGCATATAGTACAAGATTCGACGAAGTAAGATCGACCTGTACCCATCTGCTTTCTGAATGAAAATTATTTTGCATCAAATAAAATAAAACCTGACTTCACTTTGTTCGATCGCCTACATTTATGTGTATTGTAATAAAACTTTATTTCATGTTATTATCTGTAACTATCGCTAAAAGCTTTTAATTATGTATTGTTTAACGCATATCAACTGTGTGGGAATCCGTCAGCTGAGAAAGTTAATTATGCAGAGCAAACATAACAGACGCGGGTTTTTGTCCTGACATAAGTTCTTTCTTGGTCACTCTTGGACACTCTTTGTTAGGTCAGTGATTTAGATTGAAGTTTAGTCTTGATAACCTGAGTGCGTCTATTAATTTAACTTCAGCAGGGAATTTAGTGTCGTTTTATTGCAAATAAAATTACAATCCTAATCAGGGATTGGTTCTTCTTCTTACTTAAACTGTTTATTACTGACAACTCCAAGGCACAGTGGACGAATAGCCGGCTGAGACGCCGGAGGTAACGGGTCCGATTTCCGCAGCGTAACAAATGTTTGCATGATCTACAGATATTTATTCCGGGTCTGGATGTTTTTCTATAATTAGTGGTTCGTCCCGAACTGAGATCTCGCGAGTCTCCCATAAAAACCAATATATATACATATATTATTCGTTTATAAATATTTGACAATGATAATCACAATAGTGTCATGAAATAAATAACCAACTAACAATTTAGGTCTAAAACAAATCAAATAACATTTATTTGACGACCTCCGTGGTGCAGTGGGCGAATAGCCGGCTGAGACGCAGGAGGTAGCGGGTTCGATTCCCACCGCGGAACAAATGTTTGCATGATCTACAGATATTTGTTCCGGGTCTCGTTTCTCTATATATTATAAGTATGTATTTACAAAAAAATGCATATAAGTATTCTATCAGTTATCTGGTTCCCATAGTACAAGCTCTGCTTAGTTTGGGGTTAGATAACGCTGTGTGAAATGTCCAGCATTATTTATTTATTTACTATTTATTTATTTGTGACACCAATAGTAAAACAACTGCATTTTCAATCATTATTATAAATACGGGATTTATCACGTACCGTTTTATCGGTGTTTCGACCGATCCCGTATTTATAATAATGATTGAAATAAATCACGAAAGTTTTCGAAGTAAAACTGCATTTTCATAAAAGACCGTGTTTTCCAGGTATTCGAAGGCGACGACGGCGAACGCTTCGAGAAGAACTGGCTCTACTGGACCGGGGCCAGGATGCTGTACCGCCACCTGCCCCACAGCGTCGGTATGAGGAAGATAGCGCTCCACAAGTCAGTGGCGGCGCACGGAGACAAGATGTACCTGCTCGTCTGCGAGTGCGCTAATCTCATGGATAACTTATCCGGGGCTGCGATGTTGATCACTGCGCTTAGGGCGCGATTGTGCGGCTACACGGGGCTGTATCGACCTATACAGACTTTCTAATCTCTTGGTGGCTTAGCGGATATCTCATCTAGTTTATAAACGTGGTTTGGTCTTGGTAGTGTTTAGGTATCTTTTAAAACAATAACCTTGGCTACGCCACAACACAGATCTACAATTTCTATTGTCTCGAATCCAGGCATACCAAAGGTTAAGCCATGTCAGAGATCTTCTAATGGGCCCCACACACGTCAACGATTTCTTTGCAGCTTTGAAATTTGAACAAATTATATTATTCTAATTCTATTCACAAAGGCTTGCGCAAAGAAATCGTTGACGTGTGTGGGGCCCATATGGAGTCCACGCAAGGCTTGCGAAAGCTTCTGTGTGATGAATTTGTTCAAAGTTTTAGGCTTACGCAAATAAATCGTTGACGTGTGTGGGTCAAATTAGAGGCTACGCAAGGCTTGCGCAAGCTTTTGTGAAGAATTTGTTCAAACTTCTAGGCTAAGAAATCGTTGACGTGTGTGGGGCCCATAACGGGTATTAAACTTCAAAGCCATTTATGTTCCGACTTTCTCTGCTATGTACCATTTTGTTAATTTGACAATCAGAGAAGGACGTGATACTAACCCATATTTTCTAGACCTGAAATGTATTGAGACTAAAACACGATTAATAAATAAGACGACTCGGCTCGGGTCCGGGAGAATCTGTGATAGTTTTTGGTCATCTTTTCACTCATCTACTTATTTGGAAAAATTTGCTACATTTTTCTATGCGCGATATCTATGTCCCTGTAAATTAAAAATTGGACCTAAGGTTGAAATTCGCCATACGAATGACCCATAAACTCTTTTTCCCGGTAGTTTTAGACTAAAATTAGATGTCCCGTTATAAAACCTGAAAGATGTCAAATCGATAGCTCATGTTGTGAAAACGGACCAAACTATTCAATAAAATAATGGACAATTTGCACAACTTCTATGTAAATAAACTAGGATATTCTTGAAATAGTTAAACAGTTTTATGGCACTTTCGATAGGTACCATTTGAATGTACTTACATCAATGCAAGAGACAAGAGGATGGTAAGTATTCCAAGGTTATTCCTCCACTTTTATTTAGCTCCAAGTCTCAGAAAAGTATTAAAAAAGTACAAAAAGTGTGTGTGGCTGTTGTTTTGTGGCTTTGTAACCGAGGTGGGTCTTCCAAAATTGGCACACATTTTCTGTTTTCATTAAATAACGTAGGAACGATAGAGCTACTTGTTATGTTTTAATTACTCGAACCCGTGAGGTCAATTTTCAATATTATCTTTGAAGCAGATACCTACTTTACTTACACAACCTTGAGCTGGCCGTTCTTAAAAACGACTCCAATTTTGTAAGAATACGTTCGCCTAGTTTATTAGCTCCATATTTAAAAGGGTCTTTAAGAGGGAATACAATTACGATCTAATTTCAATATACGATAAGACATAAAGTCAAATTAAATAGAAATTAGAGACATTTTAAGCGGCTCAAGTGGAATGTTGTGCAAATCGCCTTAAAATCAAATTTAAATGTAAAATTGCGTTGGATGAGGCGCGTACTAAATGTACGAATCAAAGTGTTCTTTGCTACTTTACATTTTAAGATTTTTCAATAAGAAAAGTGATTTCTCTCGATTTAGTAATTTAGTAGACGCTTCTTTTAATACTAGATTTTATCTAAGATTCGCTTTCTTTCATCTCATAGGACTTCTTAGAAGCAATACTTATCAATATTAAGTCCTCTGTCGACCGAAGTGTCAGTACATACAGCGGACCTTTTACTAAGGTTTTTGCTTTTTAGAATGTCTTCCAAATATATATTATATATTTTTCAAAAAAATAACTATTTTCAGATTACTGCCAAAAATAAAACGATTATTTTCGTAGACATATCCCGAGGAACATATCACTATAAAATCACAAAATATAAAAAAATAGTTTTAATACCCAATTTCAGTTATTTTTAAATTAACATATTCTGTGGAAAAATGTGATGATCATGGACCATTTTTCAAAGAATAGATTATTTTAGACACGCACAAGAATCGAAGACCATTATTACAAATAAATTACATTGATCATGTAAAATAAATTATTAAAATATTTACGCAATAAAATATGCTTAATTAATGCACATATTATAATAATAGTTACTAAATAGTTAAACTTAGGTAGTATTTAATCTAGTAGATGGTTCGAATTGATCAGTTATCTTTAAATTATATAAAGGAAGCCTGGATTATTTAAAAGAAGAAAGATTAGTGCTAAAAAGCAAGACCATCATAAAAATATTGTGTGCCACAAAAATATTCTATTCTTACTCAAACGTACAACCTACCCTTACTTTACTCATATATACAATATTAGTAACAAATGTTCCAGGTCATTCATTTAATTGTGGATGTGAATTGCTTAGATCAAATTAAGTAAGAAATCGATCATTGTTCACCTACTATAGGTAGGTACTTAAAACCAAAATGTCAAAGAAATTATTAACGTTAATGACTAACTTTTTTTTAGCAAAAGGTGCTAATGTCAGTCAATTTATAGTATGTACGGGACACAAAGCTTATACATAGGTACTATAAATAAGTTGAGTAATTAAAGTATTTTGGTATAGCACGATTAATTAACGAGTGCTTGATTACAATCCTGTCAATTTATTTTTCTTCACTCATGCTCTGAAAGTTGGTCATTGTAAACGGCTCCGTAAATGCGATTTACGGCCTCGATAACACCTTCTATTGGCGTCTTCGCTCGCATTCACACGCTCATACGTCGAAATATCTCGGTGTACAATAGATCGCTTACAGCCTTTGTTTATAACAATGTACTATTTATAAATTCATTTATTGAATCTTACATTTGAATTGAATTGAAAGTTTAAGAAACCGCATTGTAACTTAAAGTAATTCCTTAAAACCAATAAAATTGCTTACAAAAAGTAACCATTACATTATAATATAACATTACAAACCTATGTACGTAATAGTTTCTACCTGTCTCGAAAGACTGGTAGAAAATGCTTTATTATTAAAGAATTAAATTATTAAAAAATTAATTATTTATTAACCTATGCCATTCCACTGCTGGCTGTAGAATGGCATAGGTTAATAAAAAAAAGTACCTAAGCATAACATTTCAAAGATATTCTTGTTACGCAAGGTCGATTTTTAGCGCCATCTATCGAGGTATGCGGAAATAATTTTCAAGTGGTTTGAAACCTTCTACTTTTATTCAACAACCACAATCCATATTTTTATATCACTGCTAAATTTTATAAAAAATAACCACTTTTTAACGCGGTATATTGTACGGTTCAGCAATGTTAGTTTCTTAGAATGATTTATAATTGTGGACAAGTTCGCACTAGGTAGAATAAGATAATTGGTTCTGAGATCATTTGGCTTGTAAAATTCAACAAGGTATCCTGTCCACTAAAGCGATATCAAGTCTGCAGTGGAAGTACAGAAACTGTTTGACGTTATTCGACAAGAACGTTAAAATTTCACAATTTCGCGAAGTTCCTACTTAGTGGGAGATTTTAACGATTTTGTCACTGCTGTTCAAATTGTAGCCAGTATCTATACAGCTATTAACAAAGCTGATAATATTTTCCGTAGATGGGTAACACCAACAGTTGATTTAGTGTATCAAAGCTAACTTAACTCTCAACAACAAATTTATATATACCTAGTTATATACTTACATACATTTTTATTTAATTTCATTTACAGGTACTTAAAGTTTTTACTGATAGGACTAAAGCGAAAAGAAATTGTTTGATTATTCGATATTGTTTTTATTGCAAATAAATATTTTTCATTTTCATCTACTTAGTACCTTAAGAAAGCCGGGTCGGCTACTCTTATTTGTCCTTAACATCCGGTTCTTAAACTATTGTTACAGCTTACCTAGACCAAAAGTGATTGCGTGTTTTCACTCATGACGCTATAGTGGACAGTAGGTCTAAGGCATGATACGCTAAGGTCTGTAAGTACCAAATGAATAATGTTCAGCTTGAAAAGCTAGTTTTAATTACGGGCTAAGCTCTTTGTAGATTATAATAGAAATTTCAATCAAATTTCGATTATTTTTATACAAAAATTGTGAAATTCAAAATGTGTTTTTCTTTACCCTATGTATATCCTTATTAAGACTGACTAAGCTAAGAGGGTGGCATAGGTCCTAGGAAAGCTTATTCAACAATTTCTTTGCGCAAGCTTTTTGCAAGCCTGTCTTGTACTAGGCTTGCAAGCCTTTGTGGGAAGAATTAGTTCTTTCTAGGCTTGTACAAGTCTAGAAATTTGGCAATGCAAGGTGGGGCCCACACACGATTTGCATGGCTTGCGCAAAGAAATCGCTGATATGTTTGGGCTCCGTAATGAGTTTTCATCTTAGTTTCCGATCAGTTCCGATCAGTGGATTACATACATAAATCTTACAAAAAGAACATTTACAAATGAACAGGGATAAGATTCATGCACAATAACCCGAGATCGAAAGCCGAGGAGAAAATCGACCATCGATTTTCGACAACTCAGTCTACAAGTTAAACAATAAGGGCAGCCCCCTTATCGTCTAACTTGCAGCCATCCCAGACATTGCAGCAGCTGCATCCTGCAATCAGCTAGTAAGTACTGTGACTTGACACCAGATGCTGTATAAAGGTCATAGCACAGGCCAGCACAGCATATCGACTCAAAGTAAAGCATTGAAATGTGAGCTTTATATAATTTTCATCATCATATCAGCCAAAAGACGTCCACTGCTGAACATAGGCCTCTCCCATAGATTTCCAGAGCGACCTAACGCTGCCTGCACCTAATGGCTCCCAGCTACCTTTATCTGGTCTTCTTTCAGCAACCCATCTAGGGGGGCTAGAATCTAGGAGCGTAAATTGTTTAAAATTTATGTGACGTCGTATAGGAGGAGTGTTTAAGATACTAAGATGAGCACTGAACGCTACGAGATCCATTTTAGGGCAAATACTAATAATGATATTCCTATGACAGAACAAATCTTGGAAACTTCATACAAATAAACTCTAAATAAGCTGTACCTAAACGTAATAAATAATACTTAAACTTAAGAAGCGCAACTTGCGCAACAATGCCTAAACCTATTTAGTGACTATTTAGTTGTTGTGCAAGCGGGCCTTAATGTTGATGATATTAATCTAAACAAACGACGATTTCAACAGACTTTTATTCAACATATCACATAACTATTAATTATTTACATCTTAAAAACAACTATTGTTCATAACATTAATATAAAACTCTCACATCAGTAGCCTTTGTGCCCTCGGAACCTTCTTCTATTGTCCAACTGCAAAAAGAAAATACTTTTAACACAGTTTTTTATGTCTCAATCACAAGTCTCTTTTACAATAGACATACTACACGTATGTGTAGGAATGTGTATCAGGGTTGCCAGATGTTTTTAACTAGATATTGTACGCAAGTAAGGAAAAAAATCGTACTCTTTAGGAAGAAGAGAATAAAAAAATCGTACACTATTTGATAGTTTTATTTACGATAAAGAAAAGTGTTTAATTATTAGCCATGTCTTCATATAAATTTTTACTAAACTCAAATAAAGCATTTCGTGTGCTTATCATAATTCATCATCATCATTTTCACAGCACCCGAAACGTTTAACTTGCTGTTTTCGCAGTAATTATACCATAATAGGTTCCACTAATGAGTTGATTGTGGCTTTTTGTTTTATTAGATTGCTGGACTGAGAACGCTGTAAGTAGTGAGCATTTGCAAGGAATCGTAATACGATTTATGATTATCACGATTACAATTATAAAGGCAACACTGGTGTGAATCTTATTACTCCCTCCCTAGAATTAAAATTAGAATTAATGTTATGAATAGAGGCAACGTCACCATTCAGTAACATACATCTTATTATTGCATTGACAGGTGTGATTGGACAAATTAATTATAGTGTTAAATTACTATTTTATTGGCCTTCCTTTGGTCAAAAATCGAACACTAAGAAACTAGAAAAAGAACCTGATTGGTGAATGCAGGGTGATATATCCAAATAAGGTGTGATATATCTAATGGCATGAATACAATCTATATGCTTGCTATTGTGTGCATAACTAAAAAATAATTATACTTATTTATTAGCATAGGAAATACTCAGGTACTGGTCTAAATATTAAGTCATTGACACAAAAAAAGAAGCTATTGTATAGCCCTTGTATAGGCTGCCCTAAGTTTCCCACATTCTATTCAGAACTTAAGAGCCTAGGAGCAGACAGTTTATGTATAAAATATCCGCATTTACCTATTTCCTGTAACTGCCTTTATGGGTAGAGTGGACCTAGGAATCTCTACTTTCTTATCTCTATAGCCTGGTCAAGGAGTGAATAGAGTTCTATGACCATTCTATACTTACAATAGACCGTTTACATTCAAAAAATATCTGGCGCAGCTGAACGCACTCATCTGGTACGTTTCCTTGTGATAGACATTCTCTTGGAGTTTTCTTGTCCTAAAACAAAAATAAAATCAATTTCAACGATTGTTAAGGTTATGCAATTATTTCAGGTAAATACGAGATTGCTCCCATACGTATTACTTAATTAAACCGTGTATACCTACAATTATTAGGTGAAGAGGAGTAAATCAGCTGTAATAATTTAGTTAAATTACAAATTACAAACCTTCTTGCAACAATCGCTATTTAGTAAACAAGTCTTGAGATCAGCTCTGATACCAGCGCATGGTGACTGGTCCACTAAACCGATTTCATCTGGTGCATACGAAACCATATTCCGAGCAAATACCCTGATTTAACTCAACTAATATCGAAAATGAATTGAGAAATTGATTTTGTGCTGCTGTGCTATGGCTGGTGAGTGAGGACTGAGGGGAGGGAAGGAGGTGATAGTGATAACAATCAATTTTACGATTTACTTTTTTACCTGACAGCCTGTCAGTGAGTGACACGTCTGGTCTGACAGACAGGACAGGACAGGAGAGGCAGGGGCAGACATGGCATGATATGACATTGGCATATCTTAATATTTTACATCTTTTACATGCAATGTCTGTGTATGATGTTATAGATGTAAATTTTGCATCTACACATCTTACAGACACTGCCGTTTACATATTTAGGCCTGAGATGGTATTTTCGTTATCAGTAACATGTATAAGAAAATTGAAAAGCATGCTAATGCATAAACAAGCTATATACATACTTTGGAACAAAACTATATAACAATGACGTTATTTTCATCAATATGTCAATATAGGTACCTGACAAACAAAACAACCAGTCAAGTCAGTCAGTCAGCTGTTCAATACAAACCAAGATACAAACGCTATGCGGTTTTGTGATTAATTGAATTGGATTTTTATATATAAAATGACTAAAATATTACCACTATTTGCAAGACGACTATCACACGTGTGTAGCTTAAAACCCTACAAAGAGACAAGATGGCTTATGCCAAATGGAAACCCTACCGGAGCGTATATTTACAACTGTGCAGCCAACGAAAAAGTTCCTGTGATTCTAAACGACCCTCACGTTGCCACATGGTATGCTTGCGGGCCTACAGTGTATGATTCGGCACACATAGGCCACGCCAGCTGCTACGTGAAACTTGATATCATTCAGAGGATTCTAAAAACATTTTTCAACATAAAACTGGTGACCGCTATGGGCATCACAGACATCGACGATAAAATCATCAAGAAAGGCATTGAAACTAACACACACTTCACATCGATCGCTAAACAGTACGAACACGAATTCTGGCTCGACATGTCCTCTCTAAACATTGAGAAACCTCTTATAATCACAAGGGTTTCCGAACACATTAACTCTATTGAATCTTTTGTGCAAGGACTCATTGATTCTGGTATGGCTTATGCTACTGGCGAAGGCTCTGTCTACTTTGACACTAGCAAGTACCCTGCTTATGGTAAATTACAGAAAATGCAAGATTCTGGGGAACCTTCAGACAAAGCAAAGAAAAATAAGATGGATTTTGCTGTTTGGAAAGGCCATAAACCTGATGAGCCTTTTTGGGGCAGTTCATGGGGTAACGGCAGGCCTGGATGGCATATTGAATGCTCTGCTATGGTCAGCAAAGTGTTTGGTTCTCAGCTAGACTTCCATGCTGGTGGAATAGACTTGCAGTTCCCTCATCATGAAAATGAGGAAGCTCAATCATGTGCTTTCCACAACACAAGGCAATGGGCCAACTATTGGATCCATGTTGGCCACTTGCATGTCAAGGGAGATGTTAAAATGTCTAAATCACTAAAGAATACTATATCCATTCCTGATTTACTATCCACATACAGTGCCGATACATTTAGAATGGCCTGTCTCATGACAAGGTACAGATACTCCATGGAGTTCAATGAAGACCTGATGAAGAATGCCGAGGTACTACTAAACAAGTTCAAATTCTTCCTCCAAGAAGCAGTTGTTTATGTAAATAACAATGATAACAAAGCCAGTGGAGATTACAAGGACAAAATGTTAGAAAACCTGCAGAAAGTTGAAGAGTTCAATTTTGAAGCGATAAAATCTGACTTTGATACAGCATCTTGTATAAATTCTTTATTGAATTTAGTGAATGACACAAACAAAGTGATAAAAGGAGATAGTAAAGACTATTATCCAGTGCCAGTGATGCTAATTGCAGAGTACATTACTACTGTTCTCTGTAGATTTGGTTTGAAACTTCAGGAATCACAAGATAGCAACATATCAAACTCTTTGATTGACACTCTAGTTGAGTTCAGGCACAGAGTAAGGTTGAATGCACTGAGCAGGAAAGACAAAGAAATGTTGAGCGCTTGTGATAATGTCCGAGATAAAATGAAGTCAATTAAAGTTCAAATCAATGATAGCAATAAAACTGCCTCTTGGGTGTTCAATAAGTAACAATACCTTATCAGTATAACAGAAGTTACCTAACATTAATATAGGAAATAATATTAAATTAACTCAAGTACCTTCCCTTATTATTATTAAAGGAAGCTATTTAGTATGATTATGTACAAAACAATTAAGATGTTATGAGATAAACCATTAAACCAGACAAGTCTTCACCTGTAATCATAAGTAACATTTAGCTTGTAGAAATATTAATTGATTAATTATGTATTATGTTGGTGTTCAAATAGATAATAACCTAACATTAACAAATTCTCACATAGAAACCAAAATAATTGCAAAGGATAAAATAAAAACTAAGATATATTGTGTTTCACACAAGATTTAAGATATTATAAGTATTTTATAAGAATATTGGAGATAAAATAAAAATAAATATATTGTTCATTCAAATGTTTATATTAACTTAAATTCATGTCCACTGACTAGACTATGACGAAACGAGATTGCAGGGTTTATAAAATAAGTTTTGGCAAGCACAATGTAGGTTGTAAGATTATAATATAAGCACAGTTACAGGCATTTTCATATTAGTCCATAACAAAAACTAAATATCCATTATATTTTATCACTAAACTCAAAGAATTATTACTCAAACAAAATTGAACATTTCCCAACACATGCTTAAGTTTCATATTGGACTAGCTTGATAAATAAAATTAAAAATAATAAGATTAGATTATTTTATTATTTAGATTTTTTTTTTATCCAGCCAAATTTTTTTGTGTTCTAAAACTTGTCTTGCTAGGGATGAGAAAAATGGGATTTGTTCTACATTGTTCTACAAAATTATAGTTAGACAAATATGAAAACACCACAGCAAATACCGTCAGTCTTATTAACTTTGTTCTATTAACATAAGTTTCTTGCATATTGAGCATATTTTAAGTACATTTTACACACAAACTAGAATACAATTATGCTTGGATGAAATGGAATGTACAATTTAATGATTTTTTAATACAAATAAAACTGGTTTACAAAAATGTACTTCTCACAAAATCTTAATAAATCTATTTGGAAAACACTTGACATGGGAAGCTTTGGAAAACTTGTGCGCGAAAACAAATCACATTGAGCTAAATTCACAAACACCCAATAAGAATATAAGAGAAAGTAATACTGAATATTTATTGATTTTTACTAATCAGGTGGAGTAATTAAGAAACTCCATCTATATACCTGGTATTCTCAGGGTATACAGTGGCTTTGTATAAATCATCTTCAATAGACAAATACAAAGGACTCATTTTTGTTCCAATTAAAATTTACTACATCTATACAACCTGTTTTGTTATGTACGACATTAATTCAAAACAGACATCCGGAATCTTATTGACTGATTATTGAGGTCGGTTTAAGACCGGTACCTTGAATATTTATCCAATAATCTATACATTTATCAATTTATAAACAATTTTAATTTCAATGTAAATCAACGATTCCTTTGCGACCGACGGTGCCGCTTAGTCAGTTTAACAAGTACCGATTCACATGACGAATTAATATGATTTGTTTACCTATTTCATACTGGCTGTTTCATTGATATTTTAGGATTTGATACTAAGGTTATTTGAAAGTTTAAAATTTTCTTTGGTAATGAATTTGAAAAAACCTATTTTACAACAAAGCTAGCCATTAGTCCTACCCGTGTTTTCGTTTAATGTCGTACATAACAAAACACCAAGAAGGATCATTAAAAAGAACAACCAGCCTTGTTTCTTGCCTTTCTTTCCTGGCTTGGTCGCAACGGAACAGGCAGTAAAATTGACGTTACAGTGATCCTTGTGATTTTAATGAATAAAAAGATTTTGGATTTTTTTGACCAGTATACCAATTCGGTTATTTAATATGGACCATATCAAAAAGATTCCAGGATTATGTGATAAACCAAGTAATGCTAGCCAACAATACATTAGTAATTGAGGAGGTTAGGACCAACAGGTGGCATTTACACATTTTGTTTTTTTCAGTAAATTGAGAAAATAAATAATTTAACTTCTACTGTTTTTTCATGAAAATGTTACTATTTGTTTCGGAAGCAGATATTTAGATTGATTTTTCTATGAAACAAGTAAATTTTTAAACTTGATCTTAACAGATAATGATAAAACCCGTAAATGTCACTTTTTGTACCTAACCTCAATGATATTCTATCCATTTCAGTTAGGCGTTCATGATTCAGGAACTGATGTCAATCGAGAATCAGTTAGCTTGCACCGTACAGTTCTTGTCTTGTATCATATTCTCAGCCCGGTACACCTTAAACGCTATGAGATAGTCTCGGACCAGCTTGAACAGTGTGTAGTAGTTTATGAAGAGTAGTATAATGATGGAGAGGATATTGTGCCACGGTATAGAGCTCACGATGACGCAGATTTGCAGCAGTATGAGTGACAGTTGTGTGCAGAGTAGAAAGCAGAGTAGCGATGATGGGTTTGAAAACACCGTCTGAAACAAAACATATATTTATAAGTTTGACTACCTCCGTGGCGCAATGAATAGCGGTGAATAGCCCGCTGAGACGCAAGAGATAGCTGGTTCAATTCTCACCGCGCCAGAACAAATTATTGCATGATCTACCTACAGGTATTTGTCCCAGGTCTGGATATTTTTCTATACAGGGTGTTTGGTAACATACTGACGACATTCAAGTGACGGTTTCTTAAAACATAAAAAAAGACTTCTCGTAAAAAAAATATTAGTTATATTATCAAATTAAAACAAAATCGTCAAGTTTACGTGATTAATTCGATATAATAAATAAATAAATAATAAATATTGCAGGACATTTCACACAGTGCTATCTAGCTTCAAACTAAGCAGAGCTTGTACTATGGGAACCAGATAACTGATAGAATACTTATATACATTTTGTTTTGTAAATACTTATAATATATAGAGAAACAACCAGACCCGGAACAAATATCTGTAGATCATGCAAACATTTGTTCTGCGGCAGGAATCGAACCCGCTACCTCCTGAGTCTCAGCCTGCTATTCGCCCACTGCACCACGGTTAGTTACGCCGCTGATGCAGCACCGACAATTCGTTGGTTTTATGTGTATTTCCCTAGAAGTTAATTATAAAATCTGCGCCCTCTAGTTTTATCTAGAGCTAATTAAAATCTACTTTGAAAAATTTAGTAGCGATCATTGTTTTATTTCAAGTTGAAACAAACAAAACTTTTGTCATGCACATTTTATGTATATTGGCTATGTAAGTTATTCGTACTTGGATTTTCGAACAAGACGCGCCATATGACAACGTCGCGCGCTGTTGCGCGACGTTGCCAAACTTATTTCGCATCATTATTACGCCCATAGACGAAATTCGTCCATGATTACGATTCAATCGTTGCCTAACTACTAAATAACCTGGTTCATAAAATGACTAATCTAAAATGACGCCGAAAATCATACCTCTCACTCGCACACTATTGCATACAAGGCGTTAAAGAAAATACTTACATAGAAGCGCCTGTGCGCCTTGCTAGTGGGATGTGCGGCGACGGTGTCGCTCGGACACCGGCAGTCGGTGGCATACAGCGCGCCGCCCGCCCACACGCGCGCGCCGCCAGCGTATAGCCGCCCGCCCGACCACTGCTCGTATGTAGATGTCTCTTCTGGAAAACCACAAATTGACAAGCATGTCACAGAATAGCTAATACATATTACGTCAAGCCAAACCACAGGATCAACAATACCTACTAGCAGGGTCATGTAAACAAGTCGGCGTGCCTCAGCGGTACGAGCGCTTACTAGAGTATTCCATGTATTTCAGGATATATCACTCGTGAGTATGATAGATAACTCTTTATTGAATTACCACACAAACAGAAATAATACAAAAATAAGCACCAGGTTAGAATAAATAAGTCAATACAATGGCCGGCCTTATCGCTGGATGCGATCTCTTCCAGGCAACCTTTGGTTGGATGGAGCGAAATTTACGAAGATACAGAGTTACACACTCTGTATCTTCGTAAATTTCACTGCGGAGCTCGGGCGTAAATCTAGGCACCGTAAGTAATGGTGGGCAGAACACGCAGATTTAATAAACGGATTTTCAGACACTAGAGTATGAGACGACTTGAGGATGTCACTTGCCGAAGGCGGGCCCACTCAATTGGTTTTTTTTGCTGGCTGATTTCGATGTGTCAAACTGACTCAGGCACATATATTTTGTGGATGGCACAAACTTAGGGAAGCCTATACCCAGCAGTGGGTGAAGTCGGTCTGTGGATGATTATGATGCTGAGTGCTGCTCAGTTATTTTTATTTTCCGCCAGCGGAGGGCTCATAAATAGTGCCTCTTTTAAGGTAAGAGTAAAGAGGTTTCTTCTAGATTTTCGTGGTTCATCATTTGTGAGATTGTGGTCAAACGAAGAACTGTCCAGTTTAAAAAAAAAATGGTGTGTGGCTGTGTCATGGACACGGCCGTGTATTGTACGTGAATACGTGTACGTAACAGATAATATTTTCTATACAAAATATATAATACGCTATTTTATGTATTTGATAATCATGTTTGAACACTAAGTCTTTGAAAATAAATGGAAATCTCGAAACGCAGCAAAATGACCTCAAAATAGTGGCACTTCCCCCTCCATACAACAGACCTCACTAAGCGTAACGAATTCTTTGATCCTTTAGCTATTCAGTGGTGTAATTAAATTTTGGATGGAGATGATAGATATGTAGCTGCAACACCAAACTGTATACCCCGATTTTGTAATGATTCGTTTTTTAAATGCCTCCCACAATGGAAGCCATTTTAAAAACGTATTCACGTCAAAAAAGTGTCTGTTGGTACCTGCTTCAGTAGTAGGCTGCTTGTGCCACACGGAGAGATGCTTGGCGGCTCTGTGCGGCGTGTCGCACAGCGCGGCGGGCAGCAGCTGGCTCGCGTACCGGCCGAACACGCCGCCCCACACGAACGCGGTCTGCTGAGACGCGGCGTACACGTCGTAGAATATGTACGACTGACGACAAATAAAACAATCAAATACACTAAAATAAGTTTTATTGTTGAAAAATTACTTTTTCAAAACAAGCTTTTATAAATTTTATAATCAGAACCACAAGCAAATTCAAATGAGCCCAAACACTAGTCCCACTACAATCCATTGAGAAGTTCCATTGTCTAACATCTCCATCATGAGAGAGTTTTTGAGATATTGGAGTTCAAGAGGGATAAAAAAAGAAACTATTAGGTCAAATGGGACGTCTTCATTAGTACATTTCGATCCCGTTTTTATTTTTAGTTTAATACTTGTAGTTTTTAAGTTATTAGCCATAACTAGTGATTCGCCCCGAACTGAGATCTCGCGAGTCTCCCAAAAAACAAAAAAAATATATCATTCATAATCTTTGACTAATAAAATAGTGCCACGAAATACAATCCAAATAACTTGACCTACAGTTTCATTCAAATTACAAGTAACGGGGGTTCATGTTAATTGGTTTCTGTTTTTAGGGGTAGAAATAGCAGTTATTCTGGATTTCAGACTTTTCCCTATATTTGTGTTACTAAAGCTACGCGCATACCAAATTTCAACGGGGCTGTGTATTACCCTGTGAATTTCGTCAAAGCTCAGTTTTTACTATGGCTAATAACTTAAATACTACAAGTATTGAACTAAAAATAAAAAACGGAGTCAAAATGTACTAATATTAACCTCACATTAAACATACCATTTGACCTAATATTCTTATTTAGATTTTTTTTTTACCCCTCTTGAACTCCAATATCTCAACAACCCCCTCAACATTTTTAGCTCATTTAATCACACCTAGGATTGTACCATCACTACCTACTTAATATCAAATTTCACGATGATCGGTTTAACGCTTCGAAAGTTATCCTCGGACAAACATAGATACAACGCCGATTTGCCCAAGTTGATTTGGAGATCTCGCTTCACTCGATCAATAATTTGGAAAAACAATAATGTTTCAAATCTACCTACACTAACGACGTAATTTTTTTATGTTGATATACAACAACGTGCCATGTTATGTACGACATTAAGTGAAAACACACGGTGCTAATATTGTTTATTAGTAGGCTAGTATTGTTGTAAAGTAAGTGTTTTTCAATTTTGTTACAATAGACGGTTTTAAATTTTCAAACACGTCAAGCAAGTCCTCAAAATATTAATGAAACAGCCTGTATAAAATAGATAACAAATCATATTCATTCATCATGTAAGTAGGTACCTGTTAAACTGACTAAGCGGCATCGTCGCATAGGCATATATAAAAATATTAAAAATTATTAATTGGAAATACATCGATTACTGGATAAACATTCAAGCTACCGGTATTAAACCCACCTCTAAAATCTATAAATACGATTCCGGACGTGTGTTTTAAATAAATGTCGTATATAAACATTACAGGTTGTATGGTAGATATCTGTCGGTAAAACTCACCTGCGCAAAACAGCACGGAATAAAACTAGAGTAGTATGCTTCAAATACTGAATTGTACACTATTTTTTTGATCCTCATGTTGAAGTCTTCGCGCAGAGTGTCCACCTGAAATCCAATATATTTTATTAAAAGACTTATTATTAACTAGTGATCGACCGAAAGTTCGGTTTCGGCCACATTCGGCCAAGAAATCTAGTTACGGCCTTAGTTTCAGATTCGGCCAAAAAATGGCAGAAACTTTCGGCCGCGCCGAAACTTGAATTATTTCGTGCGTCGTTCGGCGAACTTCACGGCTAACTCGTGCTCGCCCGCCGCGCCGCCGGCTCCAGGTCACCACCGTCCATAGTTAATCGCATTTGTTTTAAAGTTTATTTCCAAGAGTAAGTCGTAACAATACAATACAATTCTTTATTTATAACGCCAAGTTACAAGTCAAATACAAAAATAATAAATTATAATTGCTGAGACGCAGGAGGTAACGGGTTCGTTTCCCGCCGCGGAACAAATGTTTGCATGATCTACAGATATTTGTTCCGGGTCTGGTTGTTTCTCTATATATTATAAGTACGTATTTATATTACAAAAAGTGTATATTACAAAAAAAATGTATATAAGTATTCTATCAGTTATCTGGTTCTCATAGTACAAGCTCTGCTTAGTTTGGGGCTAGATAGCGCTGTGTGAAATGTCCAGCAATATTTATTCATTCAAAAAATTAATTAATTTCATACAAAGTGGATTAAAATGTTACATGTCAGATCATATATTTACTAGTGAAGAGTCCAACACTTCACATACTGTAGGTAAGGGTGTAGCAATATTATAGACTAGCTTCCGCCAGCGGCTTCGCACGCATGGTTTGTCAACAAAAAGTAGCCTATGTCTTAATCCTGATTATACTCTACGTACATACCAAATGTCATCGAAATCGGTTTAGCCGTTGCGGTGTGAAAAAGTAACAAACATCCATACAAACTTTCGCGTTTATAATATTAGTGGGATAACTAGGCAGATCTAGTGGAATCGAAATTGAGCCATTTTAGGTTTTGAATTTTATTGGAAATCATTATTGTAGAAAATTACAGTAGTCTCAGTAATCCGGCACTTTAGTAGTCCGGTACGTCCAATAATCCGGAACCCTCCGCTCACCCCTCCCTACTCTAGTTCCGCGCTCGCGCGCATATTTTATTTACATATTATGAAATCCAAACATTCCAATAATCCGGCACCCCCTAGTTTTTAATAGTGCCGGATTAGTGGACTACTGTATTTACATGTCTTGTCGTTAAAAAAGTTATCACGACATGCAAAATCATAGACGTCCAATCGTACCTATTAGATTTTCTTTATTGTAGCGCAAAAATACCGGCTCACCTCATGTCGAATGTGCGCGGGGTCTGAGGAACAGCAATGGAGGGGGGGCGGAGACGTGTTCAGCTCCATGAACGGACCCGGAGTGAAGCCAAATAGTAGTAGATATACGACTGCTCTGAAAAACCACAATTTATATCTAAATCGCTGTAGAAATTCAAAATGTTTTTAACCCCGACGCAAAAAGAGGGGTGTTGTAAGTTTGACCGTATGTCTGTGGCATCGTAGCTCCCAAACGAGACGCAGTTTTATTTGTTCTAATAGTAACTGACATTTGTAGTATATTTTTGACATACCAATATAGTGAAATGGTGAATAAATAAATACTGAAGTGCTAACAATACATTTGACCATAGAAACAGGAGTTTAGAAAAAAGAAAAAGAGAGTAATTAGTTATTATACTTTTATATCAATGTAAAAATATGACATGTCTGTGATAACCAATGTTATAATAACGGTGAAATAAATAAATCTGAAAATCTGAGTACATAAAAAGATTTTTTTCCGAACTCTGCATTTGACAAATGCCCACATGTGACAGGTTGCAAGCCCATTGCCTCTTATAAATAAAACCCAATAGCACATGCCTTCCAAACTAACTATTTCGAAGTAGTATCAAATAATAATATTATTGTTTTTCAGTATCAAATAATAAAAAAAAAAAGTGGCACTCCAGGAGTCTGACAGAAGTGAAAACTTGAATAAAAGCAGACTTACACTACAGATACTTATATACAGAGGTGTCAATGTCAGTGACAGGTGTCAACAGTCAGTGTGAGTAGTCAGTGACAGGCGTCAGTAACAGTGTCGCGAGTTCAATGGTTTTTTCCCATCTGAAAAAGTGCTCAACACACTTAAAGAAGTTTTCACTTAAAAAAATGTAAAGTACTTACGGGTAGATTAATGATAATATCTTTATAATGGAGTATTTGAACATCATTGAGTACAGGCAGAACATGAGCACACTGAATAATATGCCCAGCACCAGTAACCTAAAACAAAACATTTGGACATCATTCATCATTTAACTTTGAGACGTCTTCTCGTCCAAAATACCTGTCTTAAGACGAAAATCTTTGATCAGTGTGTAAATATGGCACAGAAACGTGGTCTCTCACTACAGGCATCTTAAGAAGGCTCACGGTAGCTCAGCGTGCTATGGATAGGGCTACGCTTGGCATTTCGCTGCGAGATCGAATCAGAAATGAGGAGATTCGTAGATAAACTAAGGTCACTGACAACCTAAGAGGATTGGCAAGCTGCAGTGGCAGTGAGCGGAGCACGTAGCTCTAAGAACTGACGGCCGTTAGGGCAGATAAGTACTCGAGTGGAGACCACGCATTGGAAAGCGTAGCATAGAACGGCCCCCACTAGATGGAAAAACTACCAGGGCCCCAATTCTACTAAACCAATCGCTTCACTATGACTATGGTATCGTCGAAAAATCGCCACTATAGATACCTTTTGGTATTCTACTAACACAATCTTTTTTCAATGACCCCCATTGCTATGGCAACCCCATTGGACATTTGGTAGCATATGTCAGGAATAACAATCATAATCGTTTAATAATGGTATGGCTCCATAATAGTTTTTCTTATAAATTAGCAGAATTGGGCCCCTGATAAAGCTGGGAGTTGTTGGGTGCAGGCCGAAGACTGGTTGCTCTGGAGATCTATGAGGGAAGCCTATGTTCAGCAATTGACATCTTATTGCTGATACGATGATGATGATGAATCATTTAATTTTAATCAAACAGTCATGTAGCTGTAATTTTATTACAAACTTTGATTATAAAATTATACGCCCATAAGAAGCCATTGGGCTGGTGTTTAGAAGACATGCTGATGTGATAACACCTACTCACAACTATATTAATCCCCATGACGAATCGGATCTCTTACTCAGTGAAATTATCCCCATGGGGTTAGCCAGTAGCAAGTCCAAATATTACATTAAATATAATTATGCCCACTTCTTGTATAGAAGTTGAGCTATATATATATATAACTGCTACACAATACACAAAACAAGATACTTAAAAACTAAAAACAACAGAAATGTACAATAGGTACAAATATCACTTATAACGATTTCTTCCAGACAACCTTAGGCCATCTTATGGAGGGCTTTATGGAAAAGAACAGAATATCTGATGCCATACTTAAAATGAAAGAATTTAATGAGTTTTTTTACCTGCAAGCAGCAATCGCATGTGGAATCAGTTTTGGAGCAAGTATAGCTTTGAGGAACTCCACAGCAGCACACAGCACAAACCGTCGGCTGATCAGAGTTATTATAAACGTCACTAAGTGTACATCAATCAAATAATAGTTCTGAAACATAAACAAATGTTTGTGAATCAAACACCTGAAATAAAAACAGGAATTTAAATAGAAATAGATTTTCGGTAAGTAGGTATAATTGCAAAGTAAAAACAAATTTTTAACATTATCATTGGCTGCTTTCGCACACGCATTCTGTTTGCACATAGCCCAATGCGGGGTATAATCCTCCTCACTCAAACACTACTTATTTATTTTATTTGTTGATGAGCTACAATATTACTGAAATAAATAAGAAAATATTGTAGGACATTTCACACAGCGCTATCTAGCCCTAAACCAAGCAAAACTTGTACTATGGGAACCAGATAACTGATATAATACTTATATACTTTTTTTTTGTAAATATGTACAAACTTACGTACTCATATAGTTAAGTATGTCTACACATAGTGCTGAAACTCTCTTAATTTCACTTTTGAAATGTCAAGTATTTACACTATTTGTCAGTCACTAACATTATTTTGATAACCAATGAGGTAAGAGACAAAAATAATTAAGGAAAACAATTACTTACCATTGCCTGAGTAGTAAATGAGTGGAATAACCACCAATTAGTCCTGTACAGGTTTAGAAACTGCAGTCCTGTTGTCACCAGAGTAAACATAAATGTCATGGCTTCAAACAGCAGGGTCCCATCCTGTGGTATGTACGGGAATGGGACGTGTTTGGGCGGGACGGGCCCCTCCGCAAGCTTCACATCAGCGACCACTGGAGGGGTAGAGGCCGGCAGGCGAGCAGGGCGAGCCACCCGCTTGCCTCCATTCATCTCTTCTTCTGGGGTCGGGAGCGACACCTGGAATTTATGGATTTATTGATTAGTCAGAAGTTCTACACAGTACTTATTGTTTAATTGGTACAATAACAAACTACCTGAAGCTGTTGCCAAAGATTTCATCAGTGAAACTTCTTTTTCCACACATACACATTGGACAGCACACTGATAAAGATTGGAAACTATTTGCTCATGAACTGCTCGTATATTTTAGATGAAATAAGAAAATAATGAACAGAATTACATGCTGCTTACAGCTCTAAAAACAAATGATGCAGAATTCTAAATAAGCGCACCTTTTTGCTCGCTGTGGCGGGTTTCTTAGCTCCCGCCATCATTTTACAAATAGTCGCCAAGTGGGGTCGCTTAATGTTTGGGTCCTTTATAATTTTCCGCCGCCTGGAGATAGCTGTAGACGAAGTTGAGCTAACTTGGGTACTAGCCCAGCGCCGAGCCAGAAACAATGTCAGACAGCCTACGACTGCTGGGAAGAGCAAGAGAAATGGGTTACCACTTTCATTTTCCGTACAACTCATCACTCACATGTTAAAATGTGTGTAAATAAACACAATTTCTAATTGAAACCCCGTATTTGTCGTTTTGCGATTTTATTCACAAGTCCACAACACAGCAACCAAGCAAAGCAACACAGTGAGAGTTGAAGAGTTTGAAGACTATAATGAATGAATGAAATAAAGTTGAACGAACACATACTCAATCACTCACTCACACACACACACACAGTACTCAAACACACATTCATTTAGTTCGTTCAAACCACAGAATATAAATATCCTTTTGCTTCGCTCACTATATAAAATATAAATGTCACTGTCAAAAACAAGATTTTTCGAATTTTCTTTCAGTTCAGTCAGTCGCACTGCTAATTGATTTAATGCATATTTTTTGTCAGCGAAACTAATTAAATCAACATAAAAAATGTATTTCTCATCTAAACAAATTGACATAGCAATAACCTAAGAAGAAAAATTACTTTTTGTACCCAAATCATAAAACGCAAAAAAATGTCTTTCACCATTCTATGCTCATTTGTAATAACATTCTACGTTGTTTTATGGTTCTTTGATTCATTTTTCAAGGTAATTATCATCCTAATCAATACTTACCTATATAAATTATTTAGTGTTGTTTTGATTATTAAAATCTCGAATATTAAAATTTCAGAGCTGCGTTCATTATCCCTACTATGCATTCCTGGAGGGGACCGGGCTAAAGGTTGGAATTTTCAACTTGTCATGGACTACAAGCGCGTTAAACAGACTAATATTCAGATGGAGCAAAAATATGACCCCTCTACTAAGGAAATGGTATACATGGGGCTACCTAATCACAATCTGGTTGTTTTTGCCATTTTCTTTGTGGACCCTTCTTACCATCATATTTGAACATTTTTATGAGAGCATTCAGATCAACAGCTTGCCAGAAGTAAAAGCAATGCTGCCTGGAATTAACATCCCATTATCAGACTTTTGGGTGTACTTTTTATCAATATGTATTAGTACAGTAACACATGAGCTTGGACATGCACTGGCAGCCGTTCAGGAAGATGTCCAGCTGATATCTGTTGGATTCTACGTCTTCACAATCATTCCTATAGCTTTTGTCAACTTAAATTCAGATCATGTCAACAATCTGTCTGTAACCAAAAGACTGAAGATTTACTGTGCAGGGGTGTGGCATAATTTGGCAACTGCTTTCATAGCTTTACTCCTGTTTTTTGCATCTCCAATACTGTTCAACATCGGATATGAAACAGGGATTGGTGTAAGGGTTACTGAATTTTCTTACGATTCCCCTCTGAAAGATGCTAGAGGATTGGATAAGGGGGATATAGTTACTTCTATAAACAGTTGTGATATAAAGAATTCTTATGACTGGATATACTGCCTCCAAATGGCCCATGAGCGCTTTGGGATTTGCACCAGTGCAGAATTTGTTGCTGAGAATGATGAAATAATGATGGAGACTGTGAAAGACAATGATGTTGTTGAATGCTGTAGAAAAGATGACTTCTACAGCTTCTGCTTTGAGTACATGGAACCAAAAGTCGCTGGAGAGTCAGTATTGCCAGGACAGTACTCCTGTCTTAGACCTAGGGATATGGTCAAAGATCAGTTCACCAAATGCACAGATTCATCTGGTTATGTTTGTGCCAGGAATATGCACTGTTTGAAGCCTTCTCTAAACAACCACACATATCTCATGGTGATAGAAAGAAAGGACAACAACCCTGTGCTGTATCTAGGGATGCCTTATGACTTGCACAAGACAGTTTTTATCGATCAGTATTTCCCAAGAATTGCTTTGTTTTCATTCTTCTCTCCATCACAGTTTGAAAGGCTTTTACGATATGTCTTCATATTCTCAATGGGTATTGGTTTCCTGAACATAGTGCCATGTTACGGGATGGATGGTCACCACATCGCTAGGAATCTGATTACATTATTGGCGAAGTATTTGAATAAGAATGGTGATTTTATTACCTTCTTCACAGTTCTAACTATATTTGTAGGCACTGGTGTAACAGGGCCTATACTGATATACTTGTTTTATAAGGCTGTGTACTTAGATAGTACTTAGATTAGCTATTTATAAATTAGGCTCAATTCAAACTAAGGTGGCAGTACCTAGCTCGGCATGCAGTTGCCTGGCGGCCGCTCGAGCCAGTCCCCGGCTGCACAATGTCAAGAGCTGAAACTTGGCTGGTTTATATCACTTAACAATAGAGGACAATTTTCAACACTATTGTACATTGTAGCACTTGAGAGGTGTTCGGCCTTTCTTCGAGCCTCTTTGACAAATCAAAAGCAGTCAAGCGATACTATGTAATACAGAATTGAAGAAAGTGGAAAATGCTGCAAAATTTTGACACTGAAATTACTGGCCGTTTCGCTGCTGGCTGCTGTCATCTTGGTGTTATTTGCCTTAGTCTTCGTTTATTGGTACTGAAGCTTGTGGAGTGTAGCTATGTAATAAGTCTTAATAATTTATTCTCATTCTATCCAAAATCAATAATCGCATGTAACTTGACTGCTTATTCCACATAGCTTATTTAATTTGTACAGTTGTATTAGATACCTAGTATAAGTTTGCATTTATAAAATCTAATAAAAATTGTTTTTAAAACACAGTTTGTCATTTTATTTGATCAGAACTTTTTTTAGAGGATAAGGTAGTTACTTAATTCTTGACTAATTAGCAAACTTGGGAAAGAGTTAAATATTGCAGTCTTCAAATTGTGAGGTTTACATTCATGATACTTATTGATGCATGATGTATCTGATGGCCCTAATGTTTCAGTAACTGCTCCATTACACTAGTCTTAGTAACCCTTTACCTAGTGCACTGATCTAAATTGTCTATACTAAGACTAGACAGTCTTAATAACAGGTGAATAAGGCAAATGTAAGAGGGTTTTAACTTTTGCTCAATGCTAGTGAATGCTGTAGATCTTTCAATGATTTCTTCCCATAGTGGAGCAGGGCCTTGATTGTGGTCTCATCTGTATGGTGCATGTTTTTTCTGAAATCAGTTCGCGCCCATTCTCTAAGCTCTGTTCGCGTGGTTTTGTCAGGGGCATATTTTGTGCTCCGGAATATTTCCCTGTACAGTTTCAAGACTTCTTGCCTCAGCATAAACTGAAACAAAGACCTTTAGGTGTTATTTTTATATTCTAAACAAGCTAGAAAAAGACGAGCGCCTTCATAAATTGGTAAAAAATTGCAACAATTATTTGCAATTAATTTTGCCATCAACATAATTTATTACCTGTTTTAAACTAAGTGCCGATTTGGATAGTTTAGACATAATTGATTTTCTAATTTTATTGTGGTTTTAATCACCATAAATCCATTTTTACGACTTTTCGCTCCCTTGCAGAATCAAAACAAAAATAACCTCATTTGATTTGACTCTTGACAATCAGCTGCTAAAATGACAGATAAGTCCAATGACTATGGACAACGTCAATGCTGCGTTCACTATTCGGCGGGATTATAGTCTATACCTCGGCTATACTATGCTCTTGCTAATATCGATATGTATATTAATAACTTCTCATGAAAAAAATCGAAACACCTCGGAAGTTTGGTTTTGAATGAGTTTTATGTTTTTCTTTTAAACAGGCAGGTAAGTGTTGTTAAATAAATTAATAGGTACTGAATAAAAAGTGGATAGGTTAGGAAAAAAATGATAAAATATAATATAATAGTTAATAAATATTGACAAATATTTATAATCATTGATTTATCGATAGTTCATCAACTATATATTGCGCGTTTTCGACCGGAGGCACCGGTTGACCTGAAGTGATGCTGTGACCGCGCGCTCTCCGCCCTCTATCTCGAAAACGGTTCACCGTATAAAAAAAATTTTAAACAAAATTTGTAGAGAATTTTGTATTCTACAATATTGATTATAAATACAAATAGCAAAACACCCATAGGAAATGAGATATTTACAAAAAAAAGCGCAAAAAACCGATTTTTGTGACCTTTGACCTTGAAATTTAATAGTTGCGTACACCCTACCATATGTAGGTTTTGAGACAACTTTTAGGGTGCCAATATACAGGTATTTACAGACTTACAGCTGGGTATTTCTAATTCCGAGGTGAACTTACTATAATGACTGGACTAGATTCTTTTCTAGCTTGGTCGCAGAGAAACAGGCGGCAAAGTTGACGTTTCAAAGTGATCCTTGTGATTTGAATACTGAATGAATAAATGAATATTGAGTTTTAAATGATTATTAGTCTGACGCCTATGTCTGTCTATGGCAGCGTAACTCCCAAGAGGATGGACCGATACGGATCCGTTTTCGTTTATTATAATAAAGCTGATCCCATGCAAAAACGGGTGTTTATTAAATTTGTTTAATTTTCTTTCATTTTTATCCGTTTGAACACGAGTAATTACTTTATAGATTTAAGTATTTTTTTTATTTAGTTAGGTAGGTAGGTACGTAACTAATATAAATTGATGTTTTATTTGCAAAGTAAAAAGAGTAACGAAAATCAAGACATCTAATTATACTGGTGATTCTGTGGGAACAGTAGACCTAGCAAGACCATGCCATAAACGACACTCCCACCCTTCCCCGTCCCCCTCTACTCCCCCCTTTTATTTATTTTTTCGCTACATCTTGTGTAGAATGAGGTCCTTACTCCTTAGTGTGCCTCTCAAATTTGATTGAAATCCGTCGATAAATAACGTTACAGCAAACTTCCCTCTAAACAAAAATCACGATCGACTAAATAATTTACCTAAACAAATCAAGGAACTTGTGTGCCAATTTTCGTCAAAACGGTTGAAAAATGCGACCTGTAGGCATTTACAAAAAGACGGACAATCTCGAAACTGAGAAGCTTCGCTCGCTTCGCTCGCTCGGTCAATTACTTACCTACTAGCTTGTGCCTACACCTTGGGCAAGGTTAAACCTAGTGGTAATAATATACTTACGAACCTACCACCTTAAATTTTATTTTCAATCACAAATTACTTACCTAACATCTATTGAAAAGAGTATAATATTAATATGTTCAGCCCTTAGATACAAAGTACCTAATTATTGAGTATCCAAAGATCTCTTAAACAAACTTCTAAATCACAAATTAATTTATGCAAAATATAAATAAACTCGGGTAGACAAAAACGGCTGCACCGATTTCCACTAAACTTCGATCCATCTCGACCACATCTTAGAAAATAAAAATATGCATTGAAAAAATCATTCTATTCGCTTAGGTTTAGGATATAGGATATGATGCGACTGCGACCGGTACGTTAATATTAGATCTTTACCTATGAAATTGCCGTTTTGTATGGAATAAGTGAACTACTTATTTTTTTATACTTTTTTATTTCTGTTATTCAAAGTAATAAACTGCCAACGCATTGGCGGTTTATTGATGCCCTTCTTGTAAAAATCAGCTGGACGAGAGACAACAAACTCTTCAAAAGCATTTTGTACTACCGTTTTGTAAAAAGCTGTGGTGAATCACACTCGCACTAGACCACCAAACGGTGACCATCACCTTTTTAGGGGTCATTTTTGGTTTAGGGCATTCCTTTGGTGCTGAACCAGGATATAACCAACTTGCTGAGCGCTTTCGATTGTCGAACAGAATCCATTTTTCATCGCATGTAACAATTCCGTTCAAAATTCCTTAATTTCTTTGCCTATTGAGCAGCGCGAGGCAGGTCTCGACGCGTACGTTGCGCTGGCGATCGTTAAGTTCGTGGGGCACCCACCTATCAAGTTTTTTTTACCTTGCCTATTTGTCGCAAATGGATCAAAATTGTTTTGATGCTAACATCAAAAGCTGCTGCTAGCTCAGCTGTAGATTGAGTTTCGTCAGCTTCCAAAATCGCCTTTAATTTATCATTGTTGACCAAAGTCTCCGGACGACCACGAGCTTCATTTTTCAAGTCAAAATTTCCAGAACGGAACCGGGAAAACCAATAACGGGTTGTGCGTTCGTTTGTACAGTTCTCTCCGTAAACGTTTTTGATGTTACGTGCCGTTTGTGTCGCGTTGGTGCCACGACGGAACTCATATTCCATAATTACACGAATTTTTAAAGTATCCATTATGACGAAAAATGTTCAAATGTAATGAAAATACAACGCTAATCAATAAACAAAAGACTGAGTTTGTAAAAAGAATGTCATGTTTTTAAAACAAAATTAATTTGAATTTAGAATACAAAGCAATTCCAAACATTTTTTCTATTTGAAAGGACCAGTACTGAAGAACGGCAATTTCATAGGTAAAGACCTATTAACCCTTATGAAAGCAATGAAAGTAACTAGTGGTTCGCCTCGAACAGAGATCTCGCGAGTCTCCGATTAAAAATAAAAAATATTATTTGTAATCTTTGACTATCAAAATAGTGCCACGAAATAAATAACCAAATAACTTGTCTTGACCTATAGTTTAATTCAAATTACAGGTAACGGGAGTTCAAGTAATGTAGTTACACTTTTTTGTGGGACAAATTGCAGTTATTCTGGATTTCAGACATTTGCCTATGTTGGTGTCAGTTAAGCTACACGCATACCAAATTACAGCACTGTGGGGTCACTGGTGTAGCCTGTGAATTTTGTCAAATTTCAGATTTTATTATGGCTAATAACTCAAAAACTATAAAAACTTTACTAAAAATAAAAATGGAGTCATAACGTACTAATAAAGACCTTTCATTAGACGTCCCATTTGACCTAATAGTCTCATTTCGATTTTTTTTACCCCTCTTGAACCCCAATATCTCAACAACCCCATCTTCAGCTTTAACCATCATCTGTAGCTCATTTAGTCACACCAAAATTATGCCATTCACGATGATAGGATAAACGCTTCGAAAGTTATCCTCGGATAAGCAAACATACATACCACATACGAACATACATACTTACATACATAATACAACGCCGATTTGCCCAAGTTAATTTGGAGATCTCGCTTTGCTCGATCAATTAAAATGTACGGAAGTAGAATTTCTAAAATATAATGATTTCGATTGTGTATTTTAACAATAATTTTGTTATAGAAAAACTTTAAAACCGCCCTAGTGCTCTTTTTATTTAGTAAGCTCCGCCCAAGCTTGAGCTTTTACACGGTGAGCGACTGTCGAAGGAAGGACCAATCATGGCCGTAGCCAACAGTCGCGCTGCGATTACCGCGCGGAACGGTCGTATAGTGGGACTCTATATCGCGCGCGATTGAAATGTTTACGCGAATGCTAAAATTGTACATCTGAAAGTTACAGATTGTTTTGTTTATTTTTGAAAATATTTTCTTTCCGAATTGAGGACATTTTGAAATGGATCGTAAAACTCCACCCAACCAGTCGTCTTCGCCAAGGGTTCAGGTCAAAAAGGAAAACGAGGAAGAAATCAAGGTATGGTTTAATTTCAAATATTTTTAATGACATTGACGCGGAGTTTCCGTTGTAAAATCATCATCTTGTTACGGGTTCGTGTTATTGGCAAGCGGCCTGTGTCAGCCCATCTCGTAACAGGAGACGGCGGAATCGTATTTTTAAATTCGATATTATTCACGTTGATTAGCGAGGGGAACACTCACAAAGGTTTACTCCTCAGGTCTTGGGGTTACAATAAATAAATTATTCGGCATCCGATTACAGTATTAATTACATTTTGCGATACACAATAAAACGCGTGTAATATCACGTTTTCGAGGCCTTTTCCAGCCATTAAAGTGTGTAATGCGATATCCGAAGCGCGCTCGGATCGCTGTAACCAGAGTCGCTGGATGTTTTGATAATAGATATAGGCGCTGCCGCTGTGTTCGTGTGTACGTACTTGTTGCCCGTTGGGTGTGTGCGTGCGGGTAATTTTAGACGTTCCTTTGCTCAAAACGTAACTCGAGACTGTCCCAGGCCACAACTCTACGACGCTACAATTTATTGTTTTCATCTGTTTGGAATTGTATATTTTTATGGTATTAAAGTACCTACCTGCGAATGGCGTTTGCAATCTTCGCCTACGAGTTGCCAGTCCTGTCGATTCGCGCGCTTTTATTTTGGCGCCACAGAAATAGTATGTCATGTCAATAACCCCATTGCCGGTGTCCACGCGTTGGTGACGTCAAGGGACACACGCGTTGATTACTTAAATTTTGAGGTCGATTAAATTTATTACACCACATTTTACTCGGCCCGAATACTTAAATATCGTTTTCTTAATGTTTGCACTATTTGAGCTGTCGAAAATAGCTCGTTACAATGTGTTGTTCTGCCTTGTTAACTCATAAATTTGCGATAGTAGAGTCATAGAGTGTAATAAATAAAGGTTCAGGAATTTAGCGACGCCATTAACAAATTGTACTACATTACCAATACCTACTATTAATGATTCCAGACTAAGTATACAAATCCTCATTTTATGTAAATTGAAACATCCACAACATTAAAAAAAGCACGTAAATTGGTATTTAAGGCAAACTGTATTAAACAGTAATTTAAATTAACACAGGCAAAATAAATGGTTATCTATTAGGTAGCAATAATTGAGTTTTTATTGAGCTCCAAAATAATTTATAATTTTGGATAGTAAATCTAAAATTGGAACAAACCAGAGCAATCTCCCGATAATACCTACATTAGTTTTGAGTTAAAATTCTAAAATGTAAGCACTCACTAACTTCCTAGCCATCACTTATGCCAAAAGATACGATACTTGAGTAGATACGCTAAATTACTAACAACCGCCAAAATATTCTTTAGAAAATGCACCTATCAATAGTGCATTTTCGCACGAAACCGTATTCAAATGAAGAATTGAACCCTTGTTTTCGATTTATATGCAAATAGTAAATGCATAAAGTAATGCATCGGTGGATTAGGTTTTTCCTTTCAGCCATGTCATGCCAGGATGTTTGGGAAATTGATGGAATAATTTAGTGTAAAGTGAAGCTAGACATGCGATTCACGATGTTTGATGCTTCAGTCATTATCAGGAATGCTAGTAGCTCCTGTAAGATTTAAAACATATGGTTAATCGTAATAACTCTAGATACCCACCTAGAGGTAATATAAAATAATCCGAATGTCCACAAAAAGTTTAAAAGCGTTATTCATGCGTTTGAGTATGAATCATAAGATTATGATTCTGTAGCTGCAGATGTTGCTGCAGAGTTTTCCATCTTCCATCATCCATTCCACAATCTCAAGCACACTTGCCAGTTACTGTTAGCCACCTGACATTTTGGTACGAAACGAAATCTTCACTATCACTATTTATTTAAAATTTACATTACACATTACGTGGTTTGATTTTGTTCTAATACTTTTGCCAATTAAAGGCAAATACCACATGGACATTATTTAGTGACTTCAAATATATAAGTGATAAATTATCTAAAATTATAAGATCAAGAAAAAATTATACAATAATAAACTTTTTAAAAAAACTATTAATATAAAGTATACTAAACTTATAACATAAACTTTAACAAATTAATAATACATATAACATGTCTATACATATTGTTATTTCTATTAACAATTGGTATAAATATTAAAACGGTATATATATATCTACTGTTTTCATATTGCTACTGTGGCTACTAGTTGTGCTTGTGCTACAATTATGCGAATAAGAACGTAATCTTCGTCAACTTAAAATCCACATAAGTCATAATCATTCTAGTAAAGTTTGAGTTTTTTACAAGAACTTATTTCAAATCATCACTTTCTATTGAGCAATGCCCTCGTCCCAAATACAGAAAATCGCATCATGCCCTAGAAACTTTTCCGTATAATACAAATCTGCTGTACGCTGCACTTGCACAAAATGCGCTCACGCAGATATTAGGCCAAGGTCGGTGCATCATTTGCGCTGTCATGTGCTTTCCTTCCGACATGTTACACTACACCTTATGTATGAAGCCATAAGGTTAATTTTCTAATTGCGGAATTTATCAAACATGGCGCATGTTCATGCATCTTATACGTTATTAACTTGCAGTAAGGTTCACGTTGTTTCGACCAATATAGACTATGTTCAACATTGTCCGATTTATAACGTTTGTGATGTCTCATTTAATACCAGTGATCTAGTTAGGTCAGTGTTTACATGGTCAAGGAAGACGGTTTTATCGTAATAAGCTTTGGCAAGTCATGTGTTTCTAAATAATTTTAGAGATTTCATACAGATTTATTCGTGTATAAATATCAGACATCTTTGTAAATTATTCCAAATTGACAAGCCAATATATATTTCCATTTACCTACCGTATCATTACATAGTTATATTACCTATCGTAGGTATATTATTTTTTCTAAGTTTGTATATTTTAAAGTATGTAATGGTTAAGCAATAAAGACTTATTTTATTTTTATTTATAAGTATGTATTACCCACCAACCCGTCACTGAACCAGCATGGTGGGTTATGGTCCAAACCCTTCCTTCATGAACCACACCAATATAGAGTGGAGTGGAAGGAAGGAAGGGAGGCTTTTGCCCTGCAGTGGGACAGTACAGGATGTAAATAATAATATTATAAGTATGTATCTATGTGGTAGGTACACCATTGATACCTTAGGATGCCTTGGGTAAAACTCACATGATCCATTCCAGGTTGTCTGGTAGAGATCGTTACTTAGCGATTGTGTACATTTATTTGAATAATTTAATTTTTAATTGTTTTGTTGTTTATAGTGTGCAAAAAAAGTATTATCTATCATCTATATTTCTTCATTGTTTATTGGTTTTAATATTCTTTCTTTTCTTGCCTCAATTCGTAAACAAAAACTAATTATCAATCTGTCCCATATTACCGGAACGCACGGCTACTCTACTAAATCAGTAAATAGTTAATAAGCAAAAAGACGCGAAAATAAAATTTCTTCTTAAAAAAATTAGTTGGTCAATGATCCTGTAAGGTATTTTTTTATACCATCTGGAGATGAAACAAGCATTTGGCGCACCTGATGTTATGTGGTAATCATCGCCTATAACAAGATATTGCCTCGATGGTCACGCATCTTAGAAACGTGCCCTACGATGCACTGCTTGAGGCTGCAAACTTGAGGCATACAGGTGAAAAGCCTCACTAGCCTATTCACCGGCAACCATACCTTTCAAACCGAAACACAGCAATGCTGCTTGGCGGCAGAAATAGGTATAGTTCCCCGGGCGAGCTCTTTCACAAGGAACTCTACTATTAAAATTCCCACCTAATTACTCAACATAAAGTGCACGTTCAAACATGGAAAGTTAACACCTACACGACAGACACGCGATGGGATGACATGCGATAGCCGGTAACGGATACCGCGAGCCGAGCCTGCATTGTACCATCTTCCATGACTTCCATAGACTTACAATGTACAGATGTGCCATGTTTTTATAATTTAATTTATTAATTATGGCACACAAAACAGAATACAAACAAACAGATACAACATACAATTATCAACTTTTAAACCTAAATTGCATCCCGAAGCATGTGTACACAGTATGACAATTCTAGAGCAGTTCTATATAGACTAGCTGAAGCAAATATAGTTTATAATCCATATTTTTAGCGGGTTATCTCGAGACAGCGCCATGTATTACACTAGTTGGAACCAGTTTTTTAAAATCTTCAATGAAAAGCCCTCATAACAGCGATGCGTTTAAGTCATAAAGATCAAAAAATTAAGAAACTATCCATGATAGTTAGACACATACTCATAGATGTATTGATCTATGTATTTTTTAATTACAATTTAAATTATCTAAGTGTTGTTCTGATTTTTGATGTAGTTAGTCTTGTCTGTAGGCAGGTGTCTAACCTATTGGATATGGATTGATAATCATTGGCTTTTTTTAGTTGCGCAAGTATGTAATGTAGGGTACATTACATACTCACTCACATAATCGATAAATCCATTAATGTTGTAATAATACAAATAATAGCTTGTAAGCTCCGAGCTAAATAGATCATGATAGTTCTAGCTACCCTACTTGTATTTCCATCCATTATGGCCGTTCTGTGTCATCCCACACTCCCTTTAATCTTTGTCAAAGGGGGGTGAATAAACACCACCTCGGCACGGGAGGCGTGCGTGAGCGTATCAAGTGTACGTCCGACGATCCTGGACTTTCCAACCTCGCCTTTATCCCCAGGCCATAAGCTTTAGATTTCCACCCGATATTACGGATAACTTTGCTAGTAGTAAATCTAGATCAGAGCAGAGCTTAGGTTTCCGAATCGGAGATCTTAACTTTGTTTACTATTTTATACTTGCACTGTGTTGTGTGGTTTATTTTGGATTGTTGGTAATTGATATGTTGTTACTAGGTAGGCAGGCTAGATAAATCGCCTACCTTCTAACTTAAATACTATCACTTTTATACCTCGTTTAAACCAAAGGCCATAAGAGACCATGTAAGTATACGAAGTTCTTACATGGTCTACACGAAGTAGAATAATTTGTCGCGTCAACAGTCAGCTTCTCTAGGTACCTTACCAACTAGTTATGTATGAAGAGTTGTATGTACTTACAAATGTCAGAACAAACAATATTGATTGGCGACAGATTTTAAATTTGTAAACTATCTGCCTACAAAATGTAAATGGCTTCTTTCACAATCACATTGACATCACAATTTGAAACCGATATCCAGCAATCAGATGCATCATTAATGATTGTAAAACAAGCTTCAATAAATAATTGCAATGCACATAAATAACACTTGTAAATGGTCATAATGTGTTTACCAAATATCTTATGACACAGTACGTTGTTGGTGTCACGTTACGATTTGTTTCTCATGACTTTTGAAATGTAAGTACCTAATAATACATTTTTATTGGTATGTGGGCTTGTGAATATTTTTGGATTGGTGCAGTTATTGTGAGGTTTTATACTCATCAGTATTTCAACGAGTCTTAAAAGTGTTGAGTTCCTCAAAAATTTACCTATGTTGTAGGTACAGAAAACAGACCGATAATACAACTTACAAAAAAGTAAAAAGAGCTGCAAGTTGTCCTAACTATGGTACTGTTTTTATAGTTAAACAATTCTATAGTCCGTAATTATTTGCTTTCGTTTTTGTCAGTATCTAGTTAGCCAGACTTGATAAATATTAAAAAAGTATTGTCTAAAATGTCTTATAGTTCTACGATTATTGTACTTTTCACCTCCCTGTACCTACATCCTCAGATTATACAAACAAACAGATAGAGCGCGCCGAACGAGCGAGTGAAGCCACACAAGCGAATACAAATTTAAAAGCGAATACAATCTCGCGGCAGTGCTAAAGATAGCGTCGTACTGCTTGAACGTCTCGAGTGATTCATTATTTTCTGTCAAAAATGACGTCTTGTGTTATTAAACAGTGTAAAAGTTGTTCCCAAAAACAAAAAAAAGTGGATGGAATATAATTTCACAAGTAACTATAAATTATTTAATTGATTTTATTATTTATTCACCCAATAATTAAACGGTTGTCTCGAAACACAAAACCTCGACATTAGTTCGACTGTGTTGCCAGTTTTCGGCAAAATGTTTTCCCTTCAATTGGGGAAACTACCTGTTGATCTAGGCGTTAGCTAGCCTGACTGTTAAATGTACGGGCGTGGGTTCGATTCCCACGCGTAATCTCACGCCTAAATTGTTAGTCCGAATTTGGATGTATTTCTATAATTATGTTATTGCCGTTTACTGTGATTCGGTGATTAATATCTTATGCGGGATTTTAAATATAATTGTATATGTATAACAATTTAGTTCCGTATGTATATATGTAATGTATTTACATTACATATACATATACACATATGTAATAAATGATATATATAGAGAAGTAATAGCGATCCGCCCTCGCTTCGCTTCGGGAAAAATATCCTACCAGAACATTTTACCGGGATAAAAATATCCTATATGTTAATCCAGATCATATTCAATATGTGCAAAATTTCACAGAGTGAATCTGGTGAAGTTGTTGATAGAAAAGTATTTAATGGTGCGATTGCACTATCTAGCAAATTTAGAAACTAATTCTCGACATGTGGAAGCCAAACGTCAATATTACAAGAAATTAGTGCAAAATTAAGGTGGTTAATTTTTTTGGCAATATAATTAATTATGATTTTAATAAATATTTTGTATTCATATGTATGTTTTTTTTATCAGTCTAATGAAAAGAATATACTATATAATAATATATAATACTATACTATATATATATATACTATATAATAATTACTACAGAAAAAACTGAAGTATTATTATAAAGTCCATTTTTCCAAAAAGTCTTATTGTAATTTTTCAAATTCTAATAACAGTCCGGAGTCAGGAATATATCCTGCGTTGTTGGCTAGTCTCTTGCGAGATGGCCGCCGTAGCCGTAATTCGGCCAGGAGGACATTAAAGTCCATGTAAACCTCAATAAACACCGGACGGACCGCTAGTTATAAAAATCTTCAAATATTATTTCTTCTGTAATTTTACAATGCGTTTACAATGGTACATGAAATATATAAGTGTTTAATAAACTAGTTAATTAAACAATTGTTCAATCCTAATACTCACACAAATTTGTATTCAATTAGTAACAAATTCATGTATCCAAATAAAATTTTAGAACCTGTTGTCGTAAAAGGACATTAAAAAAAATACAGGGAGTTTTTTTCTTTTTCTGGTATCATTACACGCACACTGATGCACGTGTCTCTACAGAGCTATTTCTAATCGCCACGCACACATGAATGATGAGTGGCGTCATACTGTTTATTGCGTACACTCTATCTGTTTCTTTGTATAATCTGAGCCTACATCTGTATTCCTGGTGCACGTAGGATATCGATAGTTCTAAAACCATATTAGCTCACAGTTCCATGTGTACAAATTTGCATCACCTCCTATGACGTGTCGATTTCAATCAATAACCGTCAAGAATATGATTATTTCCACCAATAATATGACCGTTTGTTTGTAATGCAACACCGTCGGGCTGTCCACATCCACATTCGGTCGACTCACAGAATAAATACTAGTTCTTTGACGGGTCCGCTTTTAGTCCTGTATCGTTTTACTTGTTACTGGGCTGCCTGAATTCGTGTTCAATTTTAAAGCGAGGGAATATTTCTATCAGCATTCAATTCATAGTTTTCTTTTGGTTTTATTATGTGCTGCTATGCTACTAAACCAACATGTGGTCTACAGATTTGTCACCATAATTTTCCACACTATAAAGTTTTGCGAAAGTTGTAATTGTATCGTGGTTTATCAAGATCGTCGTTCTTAGAAGCATTTTCTGAGTTCTCAGTCTACTAATTAACTATCATTTGGCTCAGGCAAGTTGTTGTTCAGTTGTTGACATTCAGTTTTAAATCCGTATGTTACGTTACTACTTACAATACCAAATTAGGTAAATAGATAAGCAGTACAAGTTGATCAGAAAAAAGCCAATCATATGTATATTTAACAGCCATTTTACATAGTATTTTTATTTTATAGTGTTATCCGAACACATACGTAAAAATCCAAGATTTTTAAAACCATCACAAAAATAAGCCTAGACGGGACGAGCCATTTTATGTTAAAGATTTCTTTATGTCAATGGGGTAGATAAAAAAACTACATTCGGAATGAAAATTCGCATAAGGTGCGCAATTTTAGCACAAAATATCATTACCTACCTTCGTAATTTGTCTTTAATTTTCCCATGAAAAATCTTAGAAATTATAAAACATTTAGCACGCGTAACATAATATTCGCTCGCGTATCTATCGTATAGTAATTTCGGAGGTATAATTAAAATATTTTTAATTATATAATTTGAGAACATCGGAGGTTTCAATCGGGCTTTAATTATTTAGTGGTACAGACACCCGACGCTGGGTATCGTATCGTCGTTAATTTTAGTGTAACAGGAGACGCGGTGTGCCTCTCAGTTTTAATGAAAAAATGCGCTGTCTATGTTCTTTGAATTTATTTACATAATCAGAGATTTTTTAAATTGATTAGGTTCATGGTATTATCTATTTTAATACATGAAGAACAAACTTTGTACCTACCCCTTTTTAAAGCTTATTGCGTGCACGGAAGTGTGCGAGATTTGCCATGGTTAAAGTTTTTATGGAGAACGAGGAGCAAATACGTAAATTATGTTATTATTTTATGAATTACGGTCGAATTACGACCACTAGTTGTGATACACAAGTGAGTTAGGAATCTCGGTTATAATCTTATAATCTACCTATAACTTTTGAAACTATTATGGTTGTGAACACTATTTTTGCTAAAAACGGGATATTTTCCGTGATTTGTAAGTTTTTGAGTATCAGTTATACCTGCTTCTGTATAATCTAAAGATAAAATATGATCTAACTAAACTTTAGTCTGCCCAAAGAAAACAGAATAAATATTCCTTCTTCATAAAGTCCTTTAAAATAAAAACTGGTTGGCCATTAGCTCATACAGAAATTGAAGCTTTAAACAATGCTATCATTGTAACTACATAATAAATCTACCCATATCCATTGTACCTACGTCGAAAACATAAATCAAAAACCTATGTTGGAATTTTGACGTGTGAGGGTTCCGTCCGTGCCGTCAGCGTCATAACAATAAAACTATACGCACGCTACCGAGGGCTGGTTGAACATGATACCGTATAATTAATGCTCGTCTCCACTAACCGGCCGTCATTTGACTCCGTTTTGCGATGGTTTTGCGTCACGGCCGCGCTGTCCTGTCAGACTGACGTTAATTTTCGTGTAACGCGAAACGCCTGGCGTATCTATACTTTGCTGCACCTTTTCTATGATGGGGTGGAATGGATTTTGATTTAGGAATTATGTTTTCAAAATAATGCTGTTCTTGTTTTAATAAATTTTCAACGAGATTTACTTTTTATTTAGTTTGATCTCATATAGTTGTACACAAGAATAGCAAAGCACTCACTGACCAATTGTTATTAATGTCCGAGAAAAAAGTCAACATGGTCACATCACAACAAAGACCGAACAGTTTAATAAAACGACGCAAAGGTTCATGCTAATTTCAATTTTCAAATTTTACTTAGAAAACTTTCGTGATTGATTTCAATCATTATTATAAAAACGGGATTTATCACTTACCGTCTTATTGGGTGTTTCGACCGACAATGTTTCGGTTCAATTCGTGAACCTTTATCAGAGTGAGTGCGATCCGCTCCGAATAACGTCTCGTCTCGCACTCAATGAAGGTTCACGAATTGAACCGAAACATTGTCGGTCGAATAACCGATAAGACGAATTTTTCGGTGTTTGAACTCTGGTTTTCCAGCTGGAAGTATGTTGAGGACTTACAATGGTTTTTTGGTTCGTCCAAACACCAACCAAAGTAGGTATTCTTCCAATAGCATCAAAATATTCTGGATCACAATTACCTACCTACTCAAAGTATCAAAAGGTGTGCTATTAATTTATGATTGAAAAGTGTTTGTATTGCATTTGCTCGACCATGGATCTTTGCAATAGAACTACTGTGATTCCTTTATCGCATCATTCTCAAGTGGCTCCCTATTCGCCTTCGCCGTGATTCTCATAATCTGTCTCTTCTCTATTCTATTCTATTCAATCCCTTCTCTCCTTGCTATCTTAAAGAGAGGTTTGCTTATCTCCATTATTCCAATACTTTTACTCTCAGGTCATCGGAAAACGTATCCCTCAAAACACCCGTACACTCTAGTTCCTTCTACGGGAAATCATTCACTGTCGAAGCAGTGCGCTTGTGGAATGCTTTGCCTGTGGAAATTAGACGGGCTCCTTCACAGCACTCTTTTAAGCTGAGATTAAAGCAGCATTACCTTAATGCCTAGCTTTCTTGTCATTTGAGTTACCTATTTATTTATTATTTTATTGTCCTCATTTTAGAATATCTGTAAGATTTGGGTTATTATTTGGGTATATACTATTAGTCTATCTTTAGGTATTTATTTATGTATTAGGATTATAAGTACCTACAGTTTTTATTTGATATAATTTTTATATAGATTATTTCATTCATTTGTAAATATACTCTGTGCACTGCTGCCCCTTACTGCTCCGTTATTTACTTTCCATCCAAAGGTTGCCTGAAAGAAATCGCTTTCAGCGATAAGGCCGCCCATTGTACTTTATTTAGCTTAAATTAGTTTTTTTAAGTATTCCTGGTGTACAATAAAGGATTATTCTATTCTATTCTATTCTATTCTGTGAGTACGATTTTTGGAGTTTACTCATAATGAATCGATTTTCATATATAAGCCTGGGGTATGAAAATTTATGGGGTATAAAATAAAACTTTCTCCTTTACGTTCGTGCGTTATGTTCGTGCAATACAATACAATACAATTCTTTATTTATAACGCCAAGTTACAGCTCAAATACAAAAGTAATAAATTCAATATTGAGCATTAATAAATATATCTAATGGAAACATAATTAATTAATTGTACTTATAATAAATTCATTGATAACAAAATTAAATAATAGGCAATGTGTAGAACTCGTCTACGGAGTAAAAAGAACTCTCTATGAGCCATTTTTTAAATCTATTTTTAAATATTATGGTGGAAGTTGCATTCTTTTTAATCGTGTCCGGCAGCCTGTTGTAGACCGATAGACCCATTATACAGTGTGTCCCTGGATAAAGTGCAACCCCGAAAGGGGGTGAAACTAGATCAAAAATTATCGACACAAAAATAGAAAAAAAAAATTTAAAAAATTTAGTATATACTTTATTGATGAATTAAAATTTTTATTGCTCACTAATGACTCTATTTAATAAAAAAATGATTTCTTCCAAAGTAGTAGGTCTATTTTGTTAAAATAAAAACCATAATCATGTCAGATATGTGACGATGACGATAAAATAACAAATAACTCACAAACAAGTGGCTATCGTGACTTAAAGTTTAATTTTTGTATTAAAATTACATTTTTTAGGCTGTTTTTTTCCAATAAACTCCAAAAATCTTAAAATTAAGCCTATAATACTAGAAATTTTTATGACTTTTTATTATTGTCTATCATAATAGCTTTTAAATAAAATAAAAACCTACGTTCTAACATAAAAAATGTGCTGGCTAGGAGCATTTAAAGTTGACCACTGATTACGTCACCACTCAGGTAGAGACCCTTTTTTAACTTATATTGTTGTAGATTATGGTCGCTGGGCCTGTTCTATGAAAGATGAAGGGTGGGGATCGAAACAGGACTCACAACAAGGCACGCCAGTCGCTCCGATATTCTCGCCGCTGCTACCGCCTACCGTACCTTACTGCGCCTTCAAGTTTTTGTTACGTTGTTTTGCTTTTGTTTTGTTTTTGAATTTTTGTTACGTTTTTGACTGTACTTTGTTGTGTTGTGGAGATGCCGCGATTGACTGAGTTCTCTCCGCGAGAAATCGCTGACATCCATTATTATTATGGTATGTCACGTGGACACACAACAGTCGCTCGTTCTGCATACATAAATGCGTTTCCGAGCAGACTTATACCGTCAGCACGAAATTTCCAAGAAGTTCACCGAAAGTTATCCAACATCGGACTTGGATTAGCAAGAGATCGCCGTGAGCAACAAGCTACCATTATTGACCATTCCATAGAAGAGGCCGTTTTAAACGATTTGTTTGCTGATCCCACAACCAGCATTAGACGCTTAGCTTTGCGTCACGGTATATCAAAAACATCCGTATGGCGAATTTTGAAAAAGAAGGGATTGCATCCATACCATTATCAGCGAGTACAGCATTTGCATGAAAAGGTAGACAATCGTGCAAGATGCGTAATGTCTACGTGGATAATGTATGGGCAGCTCTAATAGACGACACGCTGATTGGGCCAGTTATTTTACCCGCAACATTAAATGCCGAAAGTTTTTTAAACTTATTAAGAGACGATCTGCCACTACTGCTGGAAGATGTTCCGCTGGCTACAAGGCAACAGATGTATTTGCAGATGGACGGATGCCCTGCGCACTACGGGCGCAATGTGCGAAGTTTTTTAAACGAAAACTACGCTAATAGGTGGATCGGCCGGGATGGACCAGTCGGGTGGCCGGCACGTTCACCTGACCTGACACCCCTAGACTATTTTCTGTGGGGTGTTATGAAACAAAGAGTCTACAGAACGACCGTAGACACCGAGGCAGAGTTACAAGATCAAATCATGCGATGTGCCGATGAGATAAGAAGTGACCCAGAGATGGTGCTTAGAGCCACACAACAAATCGCTCTTCGTGCGGCAATGTGCCTACAACAACAAGGAAGCCATTTTGAGCATTTAATGCATTAAACAAAACCCTTATTTCATACTTACATGTAATAAGTTAAATAAAAATGTTGTAACTAAAATTTGATTTTTAATACTACCTGAGCAGCAAAAAAAAAACGTGTCTCTACCTGAGTGGTGACGTAATCAGTGGTCAACTTTAAAAGCTCCTAGCCAGCACATTTTTTATGTTAGAACGTAGGTTTTTTTTTATTTAAAAGCTATTATGATAGACAATAATAAAAAGTCATAAAAATTTCTAGTATTATAGGCTTAATTTTAAGATTTTTGGAGTTTATTGGAAAAAAACAGCCTAAAAAATGTAATTTTAATACAAAAATTAAACTTTAAGTCACGATAGCCACTCGTTTGTGAGTTATTTGTTATTTTATCGTCATCGTCACATATCTGACATGATTATGGTTTTTATTTTAACAAAATAGACCCACTACTTTGGAAGAAATAATTTTTTTATTAAATAGAGTAATTAGTGAGTAATAAAAATTTTAATACATCAATAAAGTATATACGAATTTTTTTTTCTATTTTTTTGTCGATAATTTTTGATCTAGTTTCACCCCCTTTCGGGGTTGCACTTTATCCAGGGACGCACTGTATATACGGCCTCTCCGACTTGCACAGAAGTGCACAACTTACGAGAATCTTGCCGCAGCTCCTAGGACAGAGTACTCTCGGCTGCATGGTAACATTTGTTTTTTATGTTTCCATGACTATGTAATGTAATAATAATAATTTATATACATCAAAATTGATGTATATAAATTAATGCATTATGCATGCTTTGAGTAATATAAAACATTATATATGTATGCATGCTTTCATTTACCCTCATTTACTAATCTATATATTTTAAAATCGTTCGAAAAGGAGTAAACTCCAGTCGTGCGTCGAACCTTGACACACACAGTTTTTTTAGTTGTTCAAGTTTTATAAGTAATAGTAAAGTCTTATAATATACTTATTCTAATAATATCGGATTTACGCCGCCGTCCTCATTTGTTCACATAGATCCTGTCCATCCAAAGGTTGCCTGGAAGAGATCGCTTTTAGCGATAAAGCCGCCCATTGTACCGATTTAAGAGTGTATTTTATTTTATATGTTTGTATTTAATGGTGTGCAATAAAGGGATTATCTATCTATCGATCTATCTATAAATATGTAAGTAGTTATGTAGTTAGGTAAGTAGGTATGTACTTCTAAGTACAAAATCCATTTACAAAACGAACAGTAGCGAACCAGACTCCCATAAACCGTGGTTGAGTGAAGGACCCCATGTTGTCATAACGTAACCCGATACCTGCCATTCGAGACGGCCACAGAAGAAATAGCATCGCATTCGTATCGTGTAATCAGATACCGACTTGGCTTTTTGTCGAGGTAATCCTTTGCCGATTTGGGTAAAAAGTATCGGCTAGTGTTTACCAGTACTCGCCAGCTTTTATCCTTACTTTTTAACACTCCAAATCAAAAAGCTTGTTACCACAAAAAAGTTAAATAACTGTTTAACGCGTGTTTGTAAAAATCCTTAACCAATTTATGCATGAGATTTTTTTAAACACGCGCTGAGCAGGGTTTAATTTTTTTGTGGTCTTAAGTTTTATGCTGTTGCCTGCGTGGCTGGGTGTCAACTGTCAAATCGTGGTGTCGTAGATCCTATTATCTGAATGTGTTTGATGTGAAACATCTATTGGCTTTGGGGGTAAGACCGACCTCTGAATGGAGTCCAATAGAATTAAAGTGTGATTTATTATTGTTATTTTATTTATATTTTACAGGATAAGATGTCGTGTATTATGTAAATTTTATTTTAAAGTAAGTTTACAAACTTAACATCTAAGTTTTCTTTGTCTTAAGTTTGTAGTTTCGATTGTTTGCTGCCACGTGTAGGTATTTATAAAGCGTATGATATTGTTACGAGCTGAGGGTTCGGGATAAAATAATGGGAATCGATCTAACCAAAATAACACTTTTATTCAGCACTAAACGATGAATACACGAACTTGGTCACACGTAATCACAACACACTAATTCACACCACTGGTGCACCACTTAAAGTCACCGAAATGATCGCACGTTAAGCTTAATCCAGACTGACTCGGGAGCAACTACTGTTCACGCGAGACCCTTCCCACGTCAGTCCTCCAGGGCCTCGCTGAGACTAACTCACTCAGACTGACTCGGACTGACTGTCCGGTTTTTTTTTTTTTTTTTTTCGAATGGACTAATCTCGCTGTTGGCCTCTGAGGCCGTGACAGCTTAACCGAACTTTTGGCGAGCGCAGATGGCGCTCAGCCCAGTAAGTTTTTTAGGCAACTAGCGCAAGGGCACCACTAAGGTACGAGCCTCGGCTTGGGCTGTTGCCGGGGTGGGGATAGGAGAGAAACGCCCGGGTACATGTCTGTACCTCGTATAGGCGGCGACTGAAGGGACTCGTCGACCTCGCCGGCGAGGTCGGTGTTTCTGTGAAGTGTTTGCTCTGTCTGATATAGATGACTCACCTTCCGCATTAGCAGAGGTGATTTCGTCATCCGGGTCTCCGAGAACGTGTCTCGGACGACGGAGGATTTGGAGCCCGAGACTGACTGTCCGGCCATCTCTCCGGCCTATTTATATTGCACACATTTCGATTGTTCGAGAACGATGTCGATCCTTCCAGGAAAGGGTCGGTCCCTCGACACAATGGCCACTCCCCATTCTGCGAAACCACAAACAATAGCAACAATAACACAGCAAGACAAAAGCGTTCGAGAAGGTTCGATTATTACTCATTGTTTAACAGCCTCGGCGTAACACAAAAAAATAACTTTTATTTTAAGAGATAAGTTTTTTTAAGACTTACTTAAACATAAAATACAACTAAACCTATATACAAAGCAAACTATATATAAAACCCTAATCTAACAAGCCGCTGCCAGTGGGAAGCGTGCCCAGAATGCTGGCCGCATTGCCACGTTGAATGGCAATGCTTAAACGTTGGCCAAAATACTGGCCAGCATTTTGGTCACGCGTCGCCTCGACCAGGCGTTTTGAAAGTTCATTATAAATTTTGTGGGCGCTCGGTCCCCACGGTCCAAGGGTCTCAACCCCAAAAGGCTCAAATATAAAGCATGTGTTTAAACTACTATATTTGCGCCTTTTGAGGGTTTCCGCCGATTCAGCCACCGCACCAGCCTTATTTTGTGTTCCGGAAAGATGTGACGGTGCTAAAGTGTCAACACAAGTGGCGTCCCACACTAAAGGCCGTCCCATCTTCCACGGAATTAGTGTCATTCCGTCAGGTCTTTTACCATCGTCACGCACGAGACCACTTGGTTCCAAAATGGCGGCGCAGTTGGCGGTGGTAAAAGCTCGACGTATGACATCATTGAGACTGGCGTGGCGGGGAATTCTCCCCACGCTTCTTACACAGGAAAGACCGTGGTGGCCGAGCTGGTCGACGGCAGTACCGCATTGGCAACGGTGTGGGGCACAACATGGTGCTCCCAGGCGAAGAGATGCTGCAATGCGAAAAGCTGAAGAGTCAATTAAAGTACCTATATTGCGTGAAGGGAGAGCCTGTAACCACAGTCCTGATTCCCACTCAGAAACGGCTAGAAGGCGGGCACGATCTGACGAGCTGGTACACGTTTGAAATAGTTGATTCCGTGTTTGCTCGCTAATCGGCCCGTCCCATAACCTCTGAGATTTCAATATCTTTGGGAAATCAGAATTGGGGCAGGCTGAGGACCACGCATCTCTGGCTTCGTTCATTTGCGATATTACAAAATCTCGATCATCCGGAATCGAGGCCAAAAGGATCTTACGTGTTAAATTTAGGGTGCTATGAACGGATGACAGAAATGCGGGGAGAGCCACACTCGAAACTGATCGGATACCCAGACCTCCTAAACGCACCGGTAATGAAGCCTGCACCCATGCCCTCTCATCCAAATTTATGTTCAAAACAGACGTCAAAGTATTTTTGACGATGCTGTCTAAACTCTGTAAAATATCATTATGTTTCCAGAGCTGACAACATCGAACTGTATAAGTAAATTTTGGGACAAAAAGACAAAATTTTATAATAGTGAAAGCCATGTGTGTGTTAATTTTTAGCAAACGATCCGAACATTGTATAAAATTTTGAATAAAATAAATAATAAATAAAATAATATATAATATATAATTTTTAATTTTTTCGGCGTAACACTATGTTAAGTTAAGATCATTATAAACGGTTTTCTTTAATTATAAATTCTTTCAATAACCATCTATTTAGATGTTTAATATCTGCCGAGCGTCATGACTCATAAGTGATATGAAAATACATTTGAATATTATTTTATAACCTACCCGTACCGGTTGTTAAAATACAAAAAAAGAGTCACACGCCTAATTTGGCTACGTGTACTGCCTGTTCCTATCCCGCTCGATCGGATTAGCTCAGCCCTTCGGTAAATTCCCACACATACAAACCGCGGGCGGACAGTCCGCTGCGCCTGTAGAAGTTATGGGTTATTAAATCAGTTCGTTAGTATGGAGTATCAGGGACCAGCTAATAGCAAGTAGGTAAGCCAACCTACTTCACTAAACTTAGCATACCTTCTAAGCTGAGTAGGTTTATATAATCTTCAAAATTAACACTAAACCAACTAAAACGCGCTCTCATTACCCAAAGCGTTAATTTACAAAGGCGAGTAAAACAGTGTTGCCATCTAAAACAGGCGTTCCCCAGAAGCGCGGTGTTTCATGACCAAACAGTCTGCCTCTCGACTGCCAGAAGAGTAATGCATAGAAACCCGACACTCTCTTTGTTTCGTAGACGTTATAATGAGAAACATGTGAAATATAATCGATAGGTGGATATTGGAGAGGTAATGCAACGCCGTGGGTTCGCTTGCCTTTGTTCGTGTAGGGTTTTATATTGTAATTGTGGGAAATGAATGTTTGTGTCGATTCAATTTGAAAGGGTTGTGTTACTGTTGAAAGTTGTTTTTCTGATGTTGACTTTACCGTTTAGATTAGATATAGGTTACCTTCTTTGTTTGGATATTTTAAATTAAAAAAAAGTGTCCGTCACGGAACGCCCGGCAGATGTGAAACTTCTGAATTGATGGATATTGAAAGAATTTATAATTAAAAAGAAAACCGTTTATAACATAATAACTAGTGGTTCGCCCCGAACTGAGATCTCACGAGTCTCCTATACAAACAAAAAAAAATATTAGTAATCTTTGACTATCAAAATTGTGCCATGAAATGTATAACCAACCAACTTGACATACAGTTTCATTCAACGGCAGTTCATGTTAATTGGTTACTTTTTTGGGGTAGAAATTGTAGTTATTCTGACTTTCAGACTTTTTCCTATATTTGTGTCACTAAAGCTACACGCAAACCAAATTTCAGCACTGTGGGTTCACTGGTGTACCCTGTGAGTTTTGTCAAAGTTGAGTTTTTATTATGGCTAATAACTTAAAAACTACAAGGTTTAAACTAAAAATAAAAACAGGGTCGAAATGTACTCATAAAGACATTTTATTAGATGTGCCACTTGACCGGATAGTCCCATGTCACACCAAAATTGTGCCATCCTATAAACCTATATACCAAATTTAACGATAATCGGATAAACACTTCGAAAGTTATCCTCGGACAAAGAAACATACATACATAGGTACATACATACAACGCTGATTTGCCCAAGTTGAGTTAGAGATCTCGCTTCGCTCGATCAATTATTCGGGATTATTTGGTAGAGTTTTCGATAGATTTTTCTTGTAGATATAGACGTTCATACAAAGTTATCACAGCATGCAAAATTATAGACGTCAAATCAGACTTATTAGATTTTTTTTAGTGTAACTAAGTACTTAGCTACTAAACTACATTGTCTCTGCCAAAGCTCCATCACATTCTGTGCATATTTCAACTGTACAGTGTTGCTCCAATGTTGCTATTTCAGTATGATAATCTAATTCTAGCCGTCGCGTTTTTAAGTAGCGCCTGGTGTAACCTTACCGTACAACTCCCCAATCACCATACCGAAATGGGGATCATCATCGTCATCATCAATATCATATCAGCCACAGGACTTCCACTGCTGAACATAGGCCTGCCCCTTAGATTTCCAGACCGACCGATCTTGTGCGGCAAAATGCGAAATGATCTTTGAAAATTGGTAAACATGAAACGCAATGGTTCTATCATTTTGACTGACGCGACGAAAGGCTTCGAAATCATTTAAAAGAATCATAATTTGTCGATTCAACTCAAATATTTAACCGTTTTTTTTGTTCTTATGTCTTGAACTTTGCTAATATCTTATGAGATATGTCTCAAAACTTGAAGAAAAACTTTAGACTCAGAAAAAAGCTCGAATGTATCACTGATGTATTATTTATGTATTTTTATTATTTGGAGCCTGTACTGTCCCACTGTAGGGCAAAGGCATCCCTTCCTATTAGATCATCATCTGCTTTATTAGATGATTTAATTTAGTAAGTTTTAGCGATATTCAAAATTACTCCTAAAACTTTAGAGAAGGTTTTTGTTTTTTGGAGCTTACCTCTACAATGATCATATTTGTCGATTTAGGCGCTGAATTAAGATAAACGCTAGTGTGTTTAGGTACCCTTGTCATTTCGCTAACGTTTAGAGTGGCAGAACTGTGTAACCCAAGTAGAGCATTTACGTTAACGCTTTGATTAAGTTAATTTAGTGAAGTGATTATGCTTGATTAATGCAACATGTTTGACCATAAATGCCGCGTCACCTGCACACGTTTTTTGGAAACAAAACATCGAACCATTAGGGTGTGGCCATATACATTAATCTATGATACTCAATTTTTGTTTGTTGTGGTGGAGAGGGGTGTTATGATCTGTCATCTGTCACTCGCAAGTTGCACACGGGTTTTTGAGATTTTATTTGTGACCAAGTGGTCATGGTAATATTATTATCAATGATTTGGAGTAGAGACACCGTTATCTACTGTTTTAACATAATCCAAGAGAAATATTTTGTTTTAACCAGAAACATTTCCCTATATCAGGAGACAGGGTTTGTATGAAAGTAAATATTTTTGTTTCTTGTTTTTTTTTTGTAATGTTTTGGGAAAACACGCGATGAAGATTCGGCTTAAGATCTCTTATCAAGGTCACAGGTCTGACAACTCTAAAATTTCGAGGAACCACAACACAAATATTTGTTATATATATATATATATATAATGTACAGGGTGATTGATTGATGGAAAATTCTTTATTGCACAAAAATACATATATCTTTACATAGGCGAACTTAATGCTAACAAGCATTCTTAGTTATTAGGTTTAAGTCAGCACAGAGCACTTCCCTATAGCACTAAAAGTACTAACAAAAGACGAAAAGATATCGTCCGCAGTAACAACACCCCAGTAAAACATGCTTTTACATCCAGATCTTTAATGTTCCTAGGAATGGTCCTAGGAAAGAGTACAGGTATGGACCTGTACAACAGGATAAATCGTAAATTAAGCATCCACTCAATGAATTTCTCAAACTGTAAAAGAGCCTTACAGTCTGCTCTATCCAATCTATCATACGAGGAAACTGAGGAGTTACTAACCGTAATAAAGTAAGATTTTAAATATTGTATAGCACGTTTGCACTTAGTTTTTTAGTTATCTTTTTCATTATGTAAATAGATTCTAAGTTTTGTTAATTTGAGTATTCATTAGTTACACCAGTCCAGCTTTTTTTTTGCCTGAGATACAGGTCCTCCTAGTTCAGGCAATGTATAAAGTGTCTATAAGTAGATATTAATCCGTAATGTTAATCTCAGCAATATGAAAAATGAATAAAGATTTATTTATTTATTTTATTTATTTATTTATTCTCTTCCAGTTAACCTTTGCGTAGTGTGGAAATAAATATTTTGTAGGTAGTGCACGACAAGAAGCAAGAAAAATTTTAGAAAAATAAAACTAAGATATATTGTTATAATATTTACCCATACCAAACACCAATATATCAATATACTTACTTATATTTGATGCAAAAAAAGGGTTTCGTTTTTTAAAGGGTTGCTAACGAGTTCAAACAATAACAAGATCACTGGTGTTAAAAAAGTTCATAAGCTACGAACACAGCTTACCATTAATGGCGGGTTTCTATATCCGTCGGTAAACTGTTACGACTCGTTTCTCCTTGAAAACGTGTCAAAATTTTGACACTAGTTTGACACTTTTTCAAGGAGATACGAGTCGTAGTCGGTTACCGACGGATATAGGAACCCGCCATAAGAGGTTTAGGTCCTGCCATGATACAATGAAGTACTTTACTTACCTAAAAAAATTCTAAGAGTAAGTTCCTACTCCCACGGTCAGAAAGAAACATGAGACTAGAAAAATGTGCATATGGTCGATTCCTAGGAAACCATTGACATGGATGTTATTATGCGGTCAAAGGCTCCGAAACTTTTGGGACTCCCCGATTTTAGAGAATTGGGGCCGTCTAATTATTTTTGGCACTTAGGCAGAAAAAGTTTTAGTAAGTGTTTCTCTGGGTAAATAGGTTCATAAGAAAAAACTCTGATTTGATCCTTATTTGCCACAAAAAAAATGTAAAGAAAAAATTAATAATTAAAAGGCGCTCATTTAGGTATACAGGATGTGACGTCATTATATGAATAATTATACGGTTAGTACTATAGGTAGGTATGTAATATTGTTTTAAGTATAACTTTTTTCACTTTCAGTGTCAAATTAAAATATAGTGCCATAAATGCGTATGTTAATAAACACATATCACTAAAATGCATTTTATAATCCGTTTACTATGTTACATAAACTAGGTAGAAGTTTAGGTAAATTGCCTAGGCGTGTTCCTATAAAAACGTTAGAATCAGTACACATCCATAGCGGGTGTACATTAGCAAAGCGATCGTTTTACACGGCATTAGGTAAATTATAAGCTCCACTAGTCGCTGACACCCGATATGTTTGCCGACGGTGCCGTCTCGGCTTCACTCCGCCACAGTTAATGGGAACTGAGAAGGTGAAGTTAGGTTTGTTAATTAATTTGTAGAACGACTACCTAAACTACATTCTTGTATGTCTCAAGTTGATGGACACAGAGCAGTGCATCGTAGGGGACGTTTCTAGGGTACATGACCTACGAGGCAATATTTTGATATAGGAGATGGTTACCGCTTAACATCAGGTGGATCATATGCTTGTTCAAAATATTAAAAGAAATATATATTTTAGGAGTATACTCAAATATTGTCTAGATAAGGGATTCCCAAACTATTTTGGGCAAGATACGCCTTTTCTAAAATGAATATCTAGTTTTTTTCTTATTGATACAAAATACTTACTAATTTAAAAACTTTGCGGTTGGTTAAGTGAGTAAACTTGACATCATTTTCTCATCAAAATTTAACAAACTAAATAGACATAAAATTCAGTATATATCAAGTGTAATTAATAATTATAGATACAAAAAACGTAAAAACACTTCAGTAGGTAATTATTTTTTGAAAAAAACATTAAAATCAAAGTAAAGATAAAAAATAATGTGTCAACCCCTGGGAAACCGATTTCGACCCCAAGGGGATATCGATCACTTTGGGAATCCCTGGTCTAGAGCAAGCGTCCTGGAAGGGAGATGCAGGGAAGTGGCAGAGCTAATTACAACTCGATGTAGAAACAGATAAATATAGCGATCTCCCATTTAAAATACTTAGCTACTTTCATTATCGGATAAATTTTATAAAATTTATCTGTTCATCTATTAATACTTTTGATTATAAACGTAAAATTAGTTTTGATAAATAAATCTATCGAGAATCATTTATCTTACCAATCATGTTTCGGTTTTATCACATTAACAGATTAGATCCTTAACCTTGTCACAAAAATAAAATGGTGCTCTTCTACTCGTACGTTTTTCCCTATCAAATGTTTTATACTTTTTTTCTGTCAAGAGAAACTCATCAAGGTTTATGCTATGGCTGGTTGTCCCACTGGCTTTAACCAAGCTGTGTCTCCCGGCCTCGCCTAATAAATGACGTGAGCTCCGGAACCCGGGATATGGTATCGAATGCGCGCCCACGATTAGTTCTTTGTCAGCCACTAGGTCAAGGGAGACCCCATATTTGTAAGTGATTATGGGTGTCATGTTTGTCTTAGAAATTTGTTATTATGAAATTTTGTAGCAAAATGGTAAAAATTGGGGCATTTATCAAAAAATTATTTTGAGTGGTTTAGTCATTGAGATAAATGGTTTATATAGTCGGTAGTGGTCGACTTGGATAAGCTTATGATATGTATGGCCCTCCTGCTGTTAAGTGGTAACCATCGCCTATAACAAAGTATTGCCTCGTAGGTCACGCACCTTAGGAACGTGCTCTACGATGCACTGCCCTGCGTCCATCAACTTGAGGCATTCAAGAGTAAGGCCACATGTGCCTGTAATTTCACCAGCAACCATACGCTTCAAACCGAAACACAGCGATGCTGCTTGGTGGCTGAAATAGGTATGATGGTAGTACTTCCCCAGGCGAGGCCTTTCACAAGGGACTCTACTACTCTTAAAATTTATACTCGTGCCTAATGGTTCTTTCTTTGTTCTTAAAAGGTAACTGGTACTGGGTACACTGGTTTAAAGACCAGTGTAGAGAAACGACAAAGTAGGCCTTGCAGGGTTTTCCTTCAATAGAATCCTATCCATTCAAAGGTTGCCCGAAAGAGATTGCTCTTAGCAATAAGGCCGCCCATTGTATTTTTGATTTAAAATTGTATTTTCTTTCTTTTGTTAAGTTTTAATCGTGTGCAATAATGGCATTATCTATCTATCTATCTTTCTAAATTTAAATGAAAACATCATTTTCATTAAAAACACTACATTATAAAATAAAATATTTTATAAATCTGACGTTATTTACAGACAAAGAAGAGTTTAAGAGTTACTACAAAATACTGTGTAAAAGTTTATTTAATTTAAGTTTACTAAAGAGTACAGTAAAAAGAGAAAAAGTTTCTCTAATATACATTCATTGTTGTAACCAGTTTGTCTATGTAACCCTATCTATCTATCTAAATTTAATAAATGAAAACATCGATTTCATTAAAAACACTGAGTACATTTAAAAATAAAACATTTTTTAATGAATATTTACATCTTGACTTTATTTACAGACTCAGAATACAGAAAGAACTGTTTTCTGTGTTTACTGATTATTTTTCTGTAAAAGTTTATTTAAGTTTACTAAAGAGTTCAGTAAAAATAAAAACAAAGTTTGTCTAATGCACGTAACTTTAACCCTAATGCAACTTTATAAGCAAAAGCGCGCTAACTTTCCACTGGCAACACTGCGTAGGTCGCCGCCATCGTCTCAAGTTACGAACGCTCCTAAATTTACCTTAGCCAAGCTACTGCCATTAAAAGCATTTATGTAATATTGGATATCACAATATTATCGGGGTTTAGTTACGCTTTGACCAGCTAACAGCTAAGGCTTTGTATGAGTACTTCCTACATAGATGTTTAAATGATGCCTATATTTTAGATATTATTTCTTAGAAGTTGAGTTAACATTGAGCTGTTTTGCAACCTTTTCAAAAATGTAACAAAAATAAATCGAGGAAAAGTTACACAAAACTAAAATATCTCCCAAAGATAGCATCAAAAGAAAGTACCTAAATATATTTTTTTTACACACAAAACTCGAAGTTACTCCGGACTCTGGAGACATAAGTAGAAAAAATACAGCATGAAAATTCGAACTGATATAATATTTAAGTACCACGTACTACAAGTACAAGTACTACGTGTACACGTACAAGTATTATTTATAATGCCCTCTTTTTATAAGCACAGATAAATATTAATTATTTATAATAAGTACGACGTACAAGTCAAAGATATAATTTCTACCTCCCAAAGTCCCACCCAATAGAGTTCTTTTCACAGAAGAAGTACGCGGCCTTTTGAGCAAATAACGGTTAAGTATGAGATGAAAAGAAAGTTAAAAAAAACTTAGAATATAGGTAATGGTCATGAGCATAGGTAACCCATTCGCGCTCAGGCCAAAGAGATTCTTTCGTGGAACAGACTTTACCCATATCATAAACTGGAATACACAATCCATTTGAAATGTAAATATATTTGCAATTCGAAATAACTAATAATTATTCGAACGCATATACACTACGTAGTTAAAGTTACATTCATAATAATTGATCGAGCGAAGCGATATTGTAATATTGGATAGGTAATGGTCATGAGCATAACCCATTCGCGCTCAGGCCAAAGAGATTCTTTCGTGGAACAGACTTTACCAATACGATTTGTATTCATAAATTGAATACACAATCCATTTGAAATGTAAATACATTTGTGATTCGAATAACTAATAATTATTCAAACGCATATACACTATCTAGTTAAAGTTACGTTCATAATTAATTGATCGAGCGAAGCGATATTGTAATATTTCCCCATTATATATTCCATTCGGATATTCCTGTTTCGTGTGTGAATTTCGCGAGCTTTTGTGTGGCTGGATTGTACTGAATAATGGGCGGTCAGTTTTACGTTACTTACCTAGGTAACTCATCGTCAGAGTTACGGCTAGGAAATATAATATACCGGGCGAGCATTGTTGGCAACATTCTGTGCCATTGAGTACCGGGTATTTTTCTTATTATTGACTTCTACCTTACCTCATAGTTAACGCACGCTTGCCAAAAAAGAACCTGTTCAGTCAGCACTCGAAGACTCCAAGAAAAGAAAAGTTCCTACTCGAAATATGACAGAAAATATCTCTGCCATTAAGCTGCTCTTGTGGGGGAAGCCAGCTTTGCATGTCGCACAGACTTACGGCTTCTTTTCTATTCACAGTTATATGGGCACATCTCTGTCACAGACAGATATAAACCTAGATATTTGAAAAGCTGATAACTACTCAAGAAGAAAATATGCCTGTACGCTGCCCATCAAGTCTATAAACAATGATGAAATCTGATATTTTCGATTCTACGGTAGCTGGGTTTCGAAATATTGATAGCATCGACTACGGGCAGCTCTGTTGAATATTTATTGCTGGAAACATCTATTGTCGTGCCTTGGGGGCAGTGGCGGATACGTATACAGCTGGGCAAAATACATGCTTTGCGTTAATTAAAATACAAAATTCCATCTCGCACTTATTTAAAATACGAAAAACAAAATATTTTTAAGTCGTGTATTTGAAACATAAAATACAGTATTTTTACTATTTTTATTTAAAATACAAATTACAAAATACGGTCAGGTGTTAGATACTTGACAAATTGACGTACAGTACAGCTGCAGTGTTGCCAACTTTAAAGATTGAAATATTTAGCGGTCGCCATTTTACTTACGAATACGAATAGTTACGAAAACTAACGATCGCTATTTTCTGTAGAATGCACCAATAATAAGATCACTAAAAGTATTTATGTTCAGATGTATTTGAAATACTAACTACAAAATACCTCAGTGTCAGGTATGTGAAATGCCAATTACAATTACATTTTTACGAAGTAATTGGATTACAAATAAAAAATACGTATTGTATTTCAATTACAAGTAGGTAATTCAAATACTGCCCAGCCCTGGGTACATATGAGGGGCGCTCAGGGCGCCCCTTGCGGGTCGCCCGCATTGCCGTTCGCGCCGCCCCCGCCAGTCAGCCCGCACGCTATTCGTTCGTTTCATTCGTCAGTCGACTCTCGAGTCGCGCTTGATAGTGTTCTGTGGAGTCGAGTTATCGAATATTTGTACTTTCCTATGTAGCACGCGCGCAACATTGCGGCGTACAAAGACATGGCTGAGGTCGACAATGAAGGAGGATCGACGTTGAACACTCACCCTGACATTGATTGTCCTATTGACGATGTACCTAATTAACCTATTTGCCAGGAAGAATAGGCGCATAGAATTCATCATTTAAGGAAGAGAACCACAATTGTAACTTTTTTTTACCATAAGATGGCATTGTTTTCTATATGTGTTTAATCAGTTTAAATAGAACTTTTTTAAACTTTGAATGTGACTTGATTATTTTTTTATTTTTTAAAAGTGAAGGTAGCTCAAGATATCTTTAGCGCCCCCCTCCTTGAGTTTTTTCTGTATCCTCCACTGCCTGTGGGTAAGACCGACTCGTATGCCATCACGCAGTGACGGCATGTATCCAATAGGCTTATTGGAATATAATCCGTTTATTAATAATTGTCTAAAGTAGGTACGGATAAAGAATTGTATAATGCGTATGGATAAGATAAGTTGAGATGATTATAAACGGTTTGTTTTATTATCCATCAATTAAGATGTATCACATTTTCGTATACTGTTTTTTTTGTGCCATACAATTATTTTACTATTTTTTTCTAATTCAATATCAATATTAACACATGATAATAATCAAAAATAGCGCTACTGTCTAGCACTACAGATTTAGAGCTAGACAAAAATAAAATAATTTACAGTTGTAGCCAAGTGAATAAGAAAGGCGGCCTAAGTATCAAAATGTTTTATTATACTAGAAAACAAACATTATCCACATCTAATAATTGTCTATGGTATCGTGTTATGAATGGTTCAGAAATAGAACCCGGCTGCGTTCGGCGTATTGTGTTTTCAGGGATAATTATTACGCAACTGAATACTGGCAGCACTGTGAGTTGGCGGTAAAATGAAGCAAGCTCATGACTGTAGCGCTCCGGCTGCCTGCGGTTTCAGCCAGAGGTTCGCTTAGAAATGATTTTTTTATTCGTTGAAGATATTAAATAATGTTTATTAAGCTTTAGTAGCAATGTCCATTTACATACAAGACAACCCCAGTTAGAAACTAGTATTGATACTACTAATTACTACTTAAAGATTACTAATTAATAATATTGATTTATCATCATTATCATCATATCAGTCATAGGACGTCCATTGCTGAACATAGACCTCTCCCATAGATCTCCAGAGCGACAGATCTTGTGCGTCCTACACCCAACGGCTCCCAAACCAAACTTAACACTTATCACACATCTTTCTATACGAAGTGGGGAGGCGCACTTTTCGGCACAAAAAAATTAATCCAGCTTTGTCCTATTTTGTCCCCATATGAAATCACCAACAAGCAAACTTTTCAAAATCTACAAAAATCTATCAGTAATAACTTACTTTTGCAAAAATTTTAGTACCAAGAACGCGCCTGTACGAGGTGTACAAAATCCTTTCAACATCAGAAACGAGGACCTTACTAAACGCAGTACCAAGAAAGAACCAGTAAACATACAAAGCATCGCTGGAACACCGCTGCACGCTATACCTCATCCATCAGGGTTCTTTCTGTAACAGGATCCCAATTATCTAAGCGTAACGACTGGTCATCTTCTGAAACCTTAGATGGTGGACGTTGTCATACTCAACATTAATTAAAACACGTTTTCGATGCTCGTGTGTCAGAGATATACGATTTCTGTGATAATGAACATCTTCATTAGCACGGTACCTAATGTTGAACTTTTGCGAAATACTCTAGTCTTTGTAGTTGGTTCTCTATGGCGAAATATTGAATTTCAAGAGAGCTTGGAAGCAATCCAGACGTTACATGTGCCATAAGGTTGTGTAGGCTACATGTGTACACAGATTCGACATAAGTAGCTAAACAACGTAACTAAGTAGTACTTTGAATATGGTTATAAATATAACTTTGAAGTTGATTATACGCATATCTAAAGAGTAACTTTATAACAAAAATATACTGGCTTTAGATAACAGAAAAATTGAAACTACTGAACTGATTTTGATAAAATATCTGTAGGACTAATCTGAAAGTATATCCTTGCAAAAAAAATACCAAACCGGCTGATAAACAAAGAGTTGTACCTTCCATCATCAGCTCACCTGAACTAAGTAGCGGTCTATACGAGCATATAATATTTAAAGAATTATCCACTAACTCCTAATAGTTAAGGTTCTATCATCACATATTTTCTATCAATATAAGATGATCAGTACCAGACGCAAATTAAATAGTTTTTTTATAGCAAATATATAAATATAAAACACATTACGCGTCACTGTAAAATTTGAAAGTTGCCCTCGAATTTTTGGGATCCCATCATCAGATCCAGACTTGGTTCCAATGGGATTACCTGTGAAGTAAACCCTTTTAACAAAAGAAAATTCTCGAATCGGTCCAGATGTCTTCGAGTAATCGGGGAACATATATAAAAAAAAGATCCCGTCGAATTAGGAACCTCCTCCTTTTTTGAAGTCGGTTAAAAATAAAGGGAAGCCCAATGACCGCCCATTGGGCATCAATTTATTTTTGTTTATTATTATTATAGCTAAAAGCGATCTCATCCAGATAATATTTGTATGGACAGGACAACACAAATATTTAGTTAACCCTGGATGGTATGGTGACGCTGAAAATCTTCTGAAAATATACTGACGAGGATGTCTTGTATAATGATGGTATATGGTAGATATAGAGGGATTAAGACAGGCTCCTTTCATCAACCTGTATGCCATAAGTTGATGGACGCAGGGTAGTACATCACAGATTCCTAAGCACGTTCCTAAAGTGCGTTACCTACGAGGCAATGCTTTGTTAAGGCGATGGTTACCTCTTAACATTAGGTGGCTCATTTCAGTATTACATCTCCATGTTGTAGTGTAGGTACAAGTATTCCGACGAATTGAGAACCTCCTTTTTTGAAGTCGGTTAAAAATGCCACATTGTTTGTGTACACATTACTTAATTCATCTTTCTTGAAGTCTCAGCATCAAGAAATACAAAGGACAAGACACCACCGCGCGCGACACGTTTAAAATTACATTTTTGTGGCACAGATATTTCTTGAGTTACGCGGTTGTTGAATCGCGTTCGTAATATTTATTAACACGATCGTTGGCAATAAAAATGGTAGAAAGGGGGTCAAGCTTGAGCCATTTATTTTGTATAAATCACAGGGTTATTTAAAACGACACATTAAAATAACTGTAGGTGTTGTATGCGGGCAAACTAAAAATAAAACACAAGCGTACGTTTTTTGACAGCTTCCAATGAAAAAACTGTCAAAAATCTATGTATGAGTGTCGATTCAGTTTTGAGTTTAGTTTTGGGATACGGGCCTCAGAACTCAAACTAAATGTGACTTCAATTGGTTCTATTATGATTATGATTTATGAGCCAAATATTACGAAACTACCCACACTTAACTTTTATTTTGTATAAACTTGTGTTTTGTTATGTATTACTTTTAACATTGTTAATAGTACGATTAGCCCAACAAAATATTTATTAACCAATATTTTTAAGTTTAAAGTAATATAATTTAATTATTTGAAAAATAAACCTATCTTAACCTGAAAGACCGATGGTCGTTGTGTTGGTAACACAAAATTAAAAACTTACCTACTTTGGGTACTGGGTGGGTACTAAAGATTGTCCAACGAAGAAGACAAAAAAACCTTCCATGTTATTTTGCCATCCTTTCACCCCACGTCTATTCTATCTTATCACACTAATATTATAAATGCGTTTGGATGTTTGTTTATTTATTTGTTGGTTACTCAATCACGTCGTAACGCCTAAACCAATTTCGATGAAATTTGGCATGTATTTAGATTATAACCTGGATTAACACATAGGCTACTTTTTATTGACTAACTACGAATGCGAAGCCGCGGCCGGAAGTTAGTATCTTATATATTTTTACTTTGTCCTTCGATACTGCTAAAAATAATTCTAATTCTGAATTAATTAATGAATGAAAACACTTTATTGTACACCACAAATAAAACAAACATAAAAATAAAAATTCACAAAGCAACATGTACAATGGGCGGTCTTATCGCTTAGAAGCGTATTTTCCAGAAAACCTTTGGATGGAGAGGATTTTGTAATATTACAATAATGGAAGGGGGTGTACATTAACAAAACAAAAACTAAATTTTAGGAGAGCGCTGATCATTTACAACAAAACAAAAACAATATTATGTACATAAGTATACTCGTATATACCTAAATTGACAAAAATATGTCTACTACGAATAAAATATACATATACATATATACATATCTATAGCGATACTACGCCGCCTGAATTTACATACTATAATATTGGGTGTTACTCGTTTGGGTGTAACTCTTTGGGAACCCTCCATCAATTGTAACATTGGTCTTTCTTCTCTATTCAAAATAGGTTTATTTTTATTTCAGGAATTTGCAGAAACTGCTATGAACGAGCTTCTCGGCTGGTACGGTTATGAACGATTGGAGTTGCGGCGCTGGGCAGCTTCCCGCGCAAGAGACGCCTCCAGCCCAGAGCAAGCCAGCGATCACAAGAATAAAGGTAACGTCAATTAAAAACAAAATGTTTATGTTTAAAAACTGAATCCCGACTACGTAATACCTATGTCGATGAAAAACGAATCGATTGATACCTCATTCATCTAAATCGGATGAGTAGTTTAGGCGCTACGGTGGAACTTACATAAATAGACTGCTAAAACCATAATCCTGCCTTTTGGTTTTGCTGTAGTCGGGTAAAATATAGCCTATGTCACCCGAACTAATAACGAATTGCTTGACACCTCATTCATCATGGAATCATGGATTATGGAATACCTTGCCGGTCTCCATTAGAAAATCCCCCTCACCTTCCGTATTTAAAGCTAGACTCAAAAACTTTTATCTCCATGAAGAGTCGTGATTATTCATCTGATCTATAATAAGATTAATATATGTATATATTAATATATGTATGTATGTAAGTACATATTTATTTATTTTATATATGATATTTACTTATTTAAAATTATTTATGTACCTATTGTTTATGTATTTAAGGTTAAGTAATTTTTCTTTTTCTATTATTAAGTTTATTCTTTCTACACCTCAGCCAATCTTCCATTATGCAATAATGATCCTCTCCATCCAAAGATTGTCTGGAAGAGATCGCTTTGTTAAGCGATAAGACCGCCCATTATTACATTTATTTGTTTTATTTTTATATCCGTTGTGTTTAGCTTGTAAGGTATAATAAAGAATTTTCATTCATTCATTCATTCATCAAAATCTGATGAGTAGTTTAGGCGCTACGTGAAACATACAAAAATACAAACATACATAGACTGCTTCTTCTTCTTCTTAGCATGTCAAGAGTTCAACTCTTTAATTTATAGTATGTTGGTCAGGTGTTTGGCCACAACAATAGCATTAGGTGAGGCGGTTATTAGGTCCTCCATCGTGCAGGTGTTCGGGCAAAAACAAACTGCCAAAAGCATAACTATTGGCTGTGCCGTAGTCGGGTACAAAATAGTGACCATCGTTGGAGAATGCATTTTCATTATCTATTTAATGCTGAAGTGAATTGAAGTGCAGATTACATTCTAAATGTGCGTTCTATTAATTTGCCCACCATTCTACAATTCACTCCTTTTCGTAGACGCTCTACGGTTCTACGGGAATGCTAACGCTACGAGTTTTTTATCATTTTATTTCCCCTGCATTCGTTTCTTTTCTACGAATTTGTAAATGAAAAATAAATGAATAGGGTATCTGATCCTGATACATAAAATACAAAGAGCGAAACTAAGCGATAGGTAAATTGTATTGGATTTCTTAGAACCCCTCCGCTTCCAGCTTGCTTCTACGAATTGAGTTTCAAAACGCGGCCCTCGAACTTTTTACTTTGACGAAAAAAAGCGGGGAATGAATTGATTCGGCTAGGGTGTGTGGCTAATCATTGCATCATCGCATACAATCAAAACAATAGAATGTTTTTGATTAACTTATTTTCTTGGAATTCGGGTGGTGATTTTTGATCGAGCGAAGCGACATCTCTAAATCAACTTGGGCAAATCGGCGTTATATGTATGTGTGTATGTTTGTTTATCCGAAAATAACTTTCGAAGCGTTGATCCGATCATCGTGAAACTTGATACATAGGTAGGTAGTGCTGGCAAAATTTTGGTGTGACTAAATGAGAGAAAAATGTTGGGGGGTTGTTGAGATATTTAGGTTCAAAAGGAGTAAAAAAAATTGAAATGAGACTATTAGGTCAAATGGGACGTCAAATGAAAGGTCTTTATTAGTACATTTAAATTCCGATTTTATTTTTAGTAAAGTCTTTATAAATTTTGAGTTATTAGCCATAATAAAAACTGAACTTTGACAAAATTCACAGGGTACACCTGTGACCTCACAGTGCTGAAATTTGGTATGCGTGTAGCTTAAGTGACACAAATATAGGCAAAAGTCTGAAATAACTAATAACTGTCATTTGCACCCCAAAAAAGAGTAACCAATGAACATGAACTTCCGTTACCTGTAAGTTGTATGAAAGTGTAGGCCAAGTTGTCTGGTAAAGATTACAAATAATATTTTTTGTTATAATCGAAGACTCGCGAGATCTCAGTTCGGGGCGAACCACTAGTTATTCGCAGAAATATTTGTTTAATACAGAAGTAATATTAACATAGTACTAGGTAGAGGTACCTATTTAATAGGTATTAAGTGTTGAGATAAATAATCTAATATGTATTAAACTAAATCAATGTTGTACCTAGTTCACTCACAGGCGGAAAATTATTTGCAAATTCGATACCCAAAAGCCGGTTTACTATTCCTAATGAACGCGCGAGCGGAATGAACATACTGAGTACCTACCTAAGTAATTATATTATCATCATCATCATTGGTATCTAACATCTACGAGAGCTGTTAGGTAAGTTGGCTCTTACATTCATTGCTTTTAACGCTTTAAAATATATTAAGTTTTTAGTAAATTGTGTAAAAAATGCATTAAGAAGGTATAGACAAGTGCCTACTTACGTACCAAGAGATTTTAGATCTTCCACGGCGTTACTTTTCATCCTCGATGATTTATCGAGTTACCTTGGCCCACTATCAGTTTGCTTATAGGGACATGATCCGCCCAATCCCATTGTAACTTGGCAGCCAGGTGTTTCGAATCATGTCAATTCTCTTGACACCCAGAACGCTGCGCTCTATCGCTCGTTGGCAATTCTTGCACTTTTGAGATTTGGTCAGTGTCCAAGACTGGGCACCGTAACCCAAAACCGTACTTCCTGTTGACCTAGAATTGTCAATTTTGGTTAAAAGCAAGGTCTTACAGCACAAGTAAAGGGAAAATTCCGAAAAATAAAAAAAATTGAAAATTAAGTTAAATTTTGGCACTTACAAGTTTTCGTGAAAATCTAAATTTGCCCGTATCTTTTTATCGTGTTGACTCAGGACCTTGATTTTTATACACCTAATAGGGCCTATAGACCTCAGTATCTGGTATAAATTTCAACTTGCTAGGTTTACCCATTCCTGGGAAATATAGTAGTGACGCACAGACAGACGGACAAACTGACAAGAAAGTGATCTTATAAGGGTTCCTTTTTTTACCTTTTGAGGTACGGAACCCTAATATAAACGGTGTCGAAATGTACTCACAAAGACATTTTATTAAACGTGCCATTTGACCGGATAGTCCCATTTTGTTTTTTTTTTGCCCCTCTTGAACCCCAATATCTCAACAACCCCCCCCCCCCCACATTTTTAGCTCAATTTAGTCACACCAAAATTGTGCTATCACTACCTACCTATATGCCAAATTTCTCGATGATCGGATAAATGCTTCGATAGTTATCCTCGGACAAACAACAACATACAACGCCGATATGCCCAAGTTGATTTGGAGATCTCGCTTCGCTCGATCAATTAGTATTCTATCAGTTGTCTGGTTCCCATAGTCCAAGCTTTGCTTAGTTTGGGGCTGTGTAAAATACCCAGTATTATTTATTTAACTAAGTTTCCTGACGTCATGATTTTCGTCTTTGACCTAATCATCCTTAGTCCAGCTTCGAGGCTCGCCGCGCGTTGTTTATTTTTATATGTGGTAACCGTCAGTCCCTCGAATGGCAGCGGGACTTCTTAAAAATCACTCTAATATGCTTACCTAAAAGCTTAGAATAACGTAGGCCACAAAAGTGTGCATGTGTGTGTACATTCATCGACACACACAGAAGCGCTCGAGTAATACAGCAAACGGAGGGACATTTTCACCGCACAAACCGTCATATTTTTTTTCTGAGGGTCGCACTCATTGGCACAAAAAACTCACTACCGTGACGTCGTTTGGCATAAGAGGGCTCCAATTTAATGCCCAATTTTTCGTGCGTGTTCTAATACTATGTTTCTAATATAATGTAATTCTAAGCCTAGAAATCTCTAGTTGTTGACCAGAAAATGACTCATATAAAATTATCTTAATTTTTTACTCCTCAGAACGGGATAACCTAAACAATTTACGTAGATCTATTCTAAAATACTTACATAAATATATCAAAGAATCCGGAAAAAACAACTTTTAACGTCTTTAAGGTAATATCCAAGGCCTAGGAAATTCAAGATAAAATGAAACTCCGGGATAATGCTATGGAGGCATCAAATAACGTAGAATTCGATCCCCAATCGTTAGTTAGTAAACGTAAATTAACAAGGTTCTGAACACAAACCTTGTAACAAAGCCGGGCTTGAATTACACGAAGAATTTTTTTCCAAGCTTTTATTTACATCCAATATCATTCGCAAATTAATTGGAGGGAAAACGAGAGCTATGAAATCTTTTTATTATTTTCGCGATATACGCAGATCAGTTTCGATTTAATTTGGTTTTAATAATGTCTGAATCTCTCTGCAGTATTCTGCGCGGTAGGATTAAGTTTCTCGAGTGAAGTTTTTACCAGAATATTCCGAAAACTACGGAATATCGCTTACAGAACCGAGCTATTGTTAAAAAGTATTTCTGAAAAGTTAAATGAACCTTATATGTACTTGGATCAAAGTAGGAATTATAAGTGTCTGTCTTACGTTGACCTCTAAGGCGCGGCAGCCGGCTTGGGGCGCGACGTTGATTACCGTCACTTCACGTCCAAAATTTTTTTATTAATTAAAATCACAAGGATCGCTTTGTAACGTCAATTTTACTGCATGTCCTTTCGCCACCAGGAAAGAAATGCAAGAAACAAGGCTGGTTATTCTTTACAATTATCCTTTTAGAATACCTACATAACAAAATTATTAGTCTAAATTGTAACAATTTTTGAACAAGTTGGAGCAATTTCAATCTCTCACTACCACAGGTACACACTACACATCACGCGACCTCACATACACTGACCCACACCCAACCCACACAAACACACTCACACTCACAAACGGGACGATCTCCCATAAGCCATAACACGGGAAATTTCAAGCGTGCGAAGCCGCGGGCGGGTCAGCTAGTAATTTATAAGTTAATGCAAAAGTTTGTTTGGTTATGCTTTCGCATTGTAACGGCTGAACCGATTTCGTTGAAATTAGGTAACTAAGTATGCAGCCTAAGTCCAGCGTATTTAAATTATTAGTGTAGTTACTTAAATGATTGCCTTGACGGACTACATTTACCGAAATGTTTTTCAGTTTTTATGAGCAGAGAAAATAATACTTATTGGGATTTAAATTCGGTTTTTTTATTCCAGATGAATGTTCCTGGTGCAACAAAAGCATCACTAGCGAGTCTGGAGCCCTGCAGCAAGCCGGAGCTACCTTCTGCTCAGAGCTGTGCTTCAGCCAATCCCGGCGCGCCAACTTCAAGCGAGCCAAGACTTGTGATTGGTGCCGGCATGTGAGGCACACCGTGGCTTATGTGGACTTCCAGGTAGGTTTCATCATCAGGCGTTCACTGCCTATTGGAATTACGAACAGACGAACAGTCTTTACCTCTAGCCGTCTTCAGTAACTATTTCCAATACTTCTTCACCATCATAATATCAGCCATCCAATGCACCGTCCACTGCTGAATATAGGCCTTCCCATATTCCAGAGCGATCGATCTTATGCTGCCTGCACCCAACGGCTCCCAGCAACCTTTATCAGGTCGTATTTCCATCTAGTGGAGGGCCGTCCTATGCTGCGCTTTCCAGTGCGTGCGATCTTCAAGCTATGGGCCATTTTTTTCAAACAGAATAGGTTTGCAATGAAACGCGTCAACCGCGTCGGTCATCTAAAGTCCACACTTAGGTACCTACAGATAATTATGTCCAAACTCGAACAAAGTTTCTACCTACATAATTCTAAAACCGTTATCTCTTCATTCCAGGACGGAGCCACCCAGCTGCAGTTCTGTTCAGACAAATGCCTGAACCAATACAAGATGCACATCTTCTGCCGAGAGACGCAAGCGCACCTCGATCTCAACCCTCATCTAGTGAACGCCTCATCATCTTCCAGCCTCATCACCCCAGAACTCTGGCTGAAGAACTGCAAGAGCAGATCCGCCTCGCCTACTGAAACCGAACGCTCGGGATCCCCAGAAGCAGCAAAGACTAGTCATGAGAAAGATTCACCACCAAAGACTCAAAAATCCCCGTTGCCGTTGATTACCATCGCGCCAACCGCTAAACTGATGAAACAAAAGCGCGTGTCAGAGGATCCACCGATACAGAAGTCCCCAGAAACTAAAAAGGATACGAGAAACAAAATGAATTTGCGCAAGCGGCGGACGTCAAAATGCTCAGCCACAGTAATATCTCAAAAGAGGACTTCCACGCCTAAAGCTCAAGATTTGAGAATGTGTAGTCCATCGGAAGGATCCTCGCCAGTTTCTACGATCACAAACACGATTCACTCTCCTCCACACCCCATTAATCATCCTCCACCTCCGCCGTTCCCGAACCCAATGTTCGGTATGCCACCCCCTTTCATGGACGGGTATCACATGAATGAAATGAGGCATCCCATGCCTGGGAATATGTTTCCACCCCGAATGCCCTTCATGCCTCGTCACATGCCGATGCACGAAAGGCCGCGACTACCCCCACCACTAAACTTCCCCCAACCTTTGGGCCAACCTCCTCCAGTCACCGTTTTAGTCCCATACCCAGTCATCCTGCCGATACCGATCCCCATTCCTATTCCTATGCCGTTATCTGCCTTCGTCCGAGCTCATTGCGCGACCAAAGTCAAGACTGAATCCAGAACAGACGATACGGAAGGGCCGCTTGACTTCACAATGAACAGACGAGACGAAGATGAAGCTAACTCTGCTAACAGTGAGCCGGTTGAAGTTGCTACCGAAGCCGCAACAGACCCGACTGAAATTACCGATAGGATAGAACTAGAGAGAAGTGATAGTGAAGCTAATGAAGAACATGAGCCCGAACAAACTTTGCCGAAGTTTAAAATTACTAGATTAGGGAATAAAATGGCAAAAATTGTAGCTAAAGCTAGAGAACCACCAGAGTCCTCAAGGCCGCTTCGAAAACGGCGGAGACTGGTAGAAGCGGCTGAAGACGATGCTCTCATTCCTAAAACTAGAAAAATTGTTCAAGTTTAATTTCAAGTCATTAGCTCCAATACATATCACAAGAATTATAAAATATAAACAGTTTTTTTTTATTATCTTTCAGATTGCTAGTCCTAGTTGTAAGATTTGATTACTTATCTTGAATGTAAATATTTACTATGTAATAGGGGGCACTGTAAATGTGATATTAGTAATTTATTCAATGTATGTATGTCTAATAAACTTATTATAATTCCTACTGTTGTTTCAATAAACAGTGTGATAATTTGGCACTCTTCATGAAAATAAACACTGTTTTGCTTTGAAACGGTCATCATTATGTCCTACTTATTTTATTACATTAGTCACCTAAAAACTATTTCGAGTCATGTGCTAGATATTTATTGATCAAAATAAAGCTGAAAGAAAAATAATTTTAATTTTAGGTACGAAGTACCAGAAATCGGTAAACATAATATCTTCATACATTTAGCTGTTCAAACAATGACTCACCTGTATAATTTTCAAGTGTTAACTGCTCGCTAAAAACCAAGTTTGAGGAAAAAATTATCAATAACTTCAAAGGCTTTAATGTCTCGATTTTAAAAAATAATCACAAAAACTTTTAAAATATTTGATTGCTCTCTACAACTTTTCACTTACTATCTAATAGCTTGGCCACACTATGTGGACATATTCAACTGAGTTTGTACATTACTGAGATCCAAATAAATTAAGTTGCAATTATAGATATTTCCCAAATTCATTGGTTCAATTAACATTCTAAAAGGCATAATGGCATAAAAATACTAATAAACGTTTCAGGTGGATAGGTTTACTATGGTAGCTTAGGGCTTCTTAATAAATGCGTTATTGCTTATTGTTGTACAGATTCCACAGAGTTATAGCACCATCTAGACCCCCCGCTGCCATGATATGGGCGTTCCAAAGAGATACTTTCTCTGTAGAATAAGCAACATCCTGCACAGCTCGCTTGTGCTCAGTTAGAACAGCCAGCGGTCGAAGAGAAAACCATGAGAATATACGTATGTGCCCATCCCAGCCCCCAGACGCAAACACCTTTCCATCAATTCGAGACTGCACTTTGTTTATTCCGGGATTTTTTAAAGTAATATCCAACTTGTGGGCCAAGCTTAAGTCTTTTCTCCCTATAATAAAAATCTGTATCACATTTGAAGAATTACCAATTATACCTTTCTGCTGCTCAAGGTGATAATCCACAGACATAGGACATTCTTTTGTTTGTAATGTACTGATGCATTGACTAGTGTTGAGATCCCATAAGAGGAGCCATCCAGCCTCGTAGCCGGCGAGGAGACATGGCCTGTCACAGGGAAACTCTATGTATTTCAGGCACATCACATCACCAAGCTTCAGCTTGCTATCTGGCTTCAAACATCCTAGCTTTTCACCGGCAAAGCTAAATATTTTAATTTTTGATTCATTGTCAGGTACATAAAGTATTTCGAGTTTTGTGTTGGCTTCAAAGCGGCAAAAACCAGGGTAATCCATTTCAATGAGGGTGTCTTCTACATAACCACTGTTTGTCAATTCGAAGACTTTGTACTTTCCACCTTTTTCTTGAGTGATGAGATGACTGTTTGTGTGGAGGAGATGGAGGATGGGAGCTTGACCAACTTGAATCTTCTGCTGCACTCGATTCGTCTAGAAAATAACCAGAAATATATTCTAACATAACATTATTATGTATAAAAAATCTGTCTGTGGATATTAAAACAAAGGAAAACATGATAAAAATCTACTAAACAGTTATGTATAATGAATGGGCGATTGGCGGGCCAGCAAATATTTTTTCTAGGTCACTAATTGAGGGTACCTAGTAAACAAAGGAACTGCGCAATATTTCGAAGCCATACAAGACGGCAATCTAGTTTCCTTCACCGTATAACATGGAAAAATAAATCCGTGGAATAATTTCGGCTCACCTGAAGGTTGTATGCATAAACATAGCCGTTTTTAGAACCGGCTAGTAACCTCTCCAGACCTCCCGGCAAAAAGCTGAAAGCCAGTGAGTAAACGGGCACGTTGTCCACATTTCTGATGGTGTAAATTGAGTCAGGTGGTAGCAGTGCCATCTTTGGTCAAGCTCGAACCAAATATATTAGTGGAATTGAAAAATAAATCAGGAAATAAAATAAATTAAGCCATGAGAAACGCAACCACAACTACGCACAACACAAAACTGACAGAAAAACAAAACGAACGAAGTCGAACAAACGATTGACGTATTGAAAGAGCTGTCATGTCACAATTGAGGTCAAACAAAATTGTGATCATAGAAGTTTTTCAAGTCGCCTGTGTCTACGTAGTATTTATATTCTCTTTGCCTGCGAATCAAGCAATGGGTGGATGCTGAGTATGCTGCTAATGTGGTTTTGAGAAAATAATCTAGTGAGTAACAAGGTTATTTAATTCAAAGTGTAATTCATTAACATCGTAATATCAAAACCAGTGTTTAATGTTGTTGTTACCAATTTTCGAGAACATGGCCCTAAACCAAGCCATACTATTTTTATGAACGCATTATTATTGTTGGTGGGTCACTGTCAGAAAATATTGTCACTGTCAGATTGTAATCATTCTAAATGATTGCTGCCAACTTAGCTACTTTCTTTGCTAGATCTAGCCATTTTTAACATCTTCATTCTTAACATCTTCATTCCTGTCTCAAGGCACCAGTGCGGTGCTAATTGCTTAAATGTATCTTTATTATACTAAATACTATATACATACAAAAAGCTTTATTCACTAATTAGTTTTATGAATCTGCCACATTTGTGCGTCCTTAAAGATTTTTGACCAAACGTTACCTATTAGTTTTATCAAGTTCACTAAATTGTTATTGTATGAATAGAAACGATGGCAACCTTATTGCTAACATAAAGGATCTCAATTAAGCTCGGTTGTCTAAAGGTTCGTTTGCGTAGTGGTGTGCGAGCTACGCTCACTGAGCTCGGTACAGGATGGTGCACACGGCGCGGCCCGCACTGTTGGGTCCGTAAGAGCTGCAGGTAAGGGCCTCATGCATATAGATATAAACCCATGGCCCGGGTATCTACTCGCGGCCACTACAAACAATCTACGGGTCTTTGGGCTTAGCTCTTTGGAACCATTGATTGGAGCCTTCTTTTCTTGCAGTAGCTGACTCTTAGATGTCCATTCTGTGGCATAAGCTGCCACATCTTTGCCTGATGTTGGTTATTTTTGTTTTTAAGATGTTCACCAATCACGTCACCGATTCGTGAAGTTGGTGGTTCCAGGAGCTTTCGGGGTAGTGAACGCCACGGTCCTTGCTGGTCTCATGGCTGCACGTGGACCTCTATTCAAACAAAGATGCTCATATACTCATATACCCATATTGAACGGTATTGGCTTGGTCGTACCTATTACCAAAGTGCCAACGAAACATGATAGCAAACTCTAGTTTTGAATTTCCACGTTGATTGTGGGCGATTAGCGAATCGAATCGCTTAGATATTTTTACATATTTTTTATGTTTTGTGTAATTTATCACGGTCTCTAGCAAATGCATTGACTCACAGGTTACGTCCAATTAAGACTTGGCCTGCATGTCATGACATTGTATTGCACCCATCTCCTTATGACATTCTAGGTGCAGCTATCCGTCAACCCGGAACACAGCATTACTGCATTACTGCTCACAATGCTGATGATGAATGCTGAGATTCCGCTGTGCACAGCCGAATACACAGACGAATATTTTTACCTTTTTTTTCTAGCAGCACTTTTGTGGGGTAAGAATATTTAGCTAGTTACCTGTAGTTCAGTTGGCAGCACTTGCATCTCGCTGCGTCAGTCAGTTTCTCCTCGCCTCACGGGTATTGAGTGATCGCGTTTTACAATTTCGTAAATATTGAATGAAAATCACTTTAATTTCATGAATAATGGAAGCCGTAAATAAAACAAAGAAATTAAGATAATAATCACAATCACAAATGGCTGGGGACTTGCTCCTGAAAACGGGCAAGCACGCAAAGTATACATCGTATAGGCAGATCTTGTATCATAGGTTTTTCGTGGGGCTGCTGGTGTTTATAGTGTTAACTTTAGTGTTTACTATCGTGTTTAATGTGTTCTCTGGTGGATCGCAAAGAGCGGACGTTTTTGCGCCTGTGAATTTAGATAGAACTGTTGGAATTGTGACTGTGAAGAAGAGTGCAATAGTCTCGGAGGGTCGTGCATCGAATTGTACTTTTTGGGACTGTTTCGATGTGTATAAATGCGGACGAGGCGGCCACGACAAGATAACTATATACATTTATCCTTTGAAAGAGTATCAGACTGAAAATGGGCATTCTATATCACAGTTTTCTAGGGAGTTTTTTGTAATTTTGGATACGATAAAGCGTAGTAGGTTTTACACGCCGAACCCTGATGAGGCGTGTTTGTTAGTGCCCAGTATAGACACTCTAAATCAGAATACTTTCTCCAGTGATCATGTGTCACAAGCTCTGCGGGGTCTGGAACAGTAAGTACAATTATGTTATAACCCTTGCATGTATAGTCTCATGATAAGATATCGTGACAAAGCTTCAGGCCAAACAATCAGTAAACACTTTCCAGTTTTATTAAGATAGCTTCACATTTGAACATATGTATTAATGAACTTAACTAATACCAGAGACCAGTAATATTACTGGTCTCTGCTAATACTATAGAGGTAAACTTTGTTTGTAAGTTTGTATGTTTATCAGGGGTAATCTCAGAAATTACTGAACCAATTCTGAAAATTCTTTCACTAATAGAAAGCTACTCTATACCTGGGTGCTTATAGGCTACATTTTATTTAGAGAAAAATGTGTTTCGATCCAGGGCAGGGCAACTAGTATTTTATATTTTGGTAGGTTTGTATTTTTATTTCAAAAGTGTAGTCACTTATCACAAAACTGTACACACTATATTTAATTTTTCCCATAAAAGTGGCAACCTGCTAAATGTCAAAAATATTAATTGAATTATTTGTCAGACAACAAACTAAGCAAAGCTTGTACTTTGGGAACCAGATAACTGTAGAATACTTATAATAAATTTTAGTTGTAAATATATGTACTTAAAATATACATAGAAACTGCTAGATCCAGAACAAATATCTGCAGATCATGCAAACATTTGTTTCACAGCAGGAATCATACCCGTAACCTCTTGCATCTCCGCTCACTCAGTGTGCCACAAGGTAGTCCATTTAAGAGCACATTTGAACCTGATTCTGTATATTTTTATTTAACCCATATTGTCTCGCTGCTGAGCAAAGGTCTCCCCCAAATCTTTCCAATCATCTCTGATCTTAGCTATCCCGCACCATCCTCTCTCAAAGGCATTGATTCTGTCTTAATTCTTATAAATTACTTTTCACTTCAAATTCACTGGATTTTCCTTTTAACTGAAGTGACAACAAAAACCTTCCTAAATGTAGGTATACAATATCATTGATTAATAAACACTTCAATAAATAGATGATGCTGTTGTTTATTCATACAATCAATTTTGCTGTGATATTTATTACCTGATTAACATACATACCTATGTTTCACATGGTCTGGTGACCAGACAAGCCATTGCAATCACACATAAAAACAGTCAGTCTGTCTGTCTCAGTCTGGATACAATAGTGGCTGATAATACTTCAACCTCCATGCCACAGTGGGTGAATAGCCATCTGAGACGCAGGAGGTTGAGAGTTCGATTCCCATGTTGAAATATGTTTTCATGATCACAGATATTTGTTCCGGATCCAGTTGTTTCTCGTAAGTATTGTATTGAAAAAAAAAATTATAAGTATTCTATCATTATCAGGTTCCCATAGTACAAGCTCTGCTTAGCTTGAGGCTAGATGGCGCTGTGTGAATGTCCAGCATTCATTATTTATTTTTATTAATAACAATTTAAATCCACAGCTGGAACCATGGAGAGAACCACCTCATCTTCAGCATGCTGCCAGGAACGGCTCCAAACTACAACAGCGTTGTCACCCTCAACACCGGCAAAGCGATCATTGCAGGAGCAGGCTTCAATACCTGGACATTCCGACACGGTTTTGATGTATCAATACCAGTCCACAGCGAAACGGCGACTAAGATTGATAATTCACAACCGAAGCAGAAGAATTATACAATTATATCAACACAACTCAACATTCCACATGTATACTTAGAAGAACTACAGAATATTGCATCCTCATCCAACGACTTATTACTATTAGGCAGATGTAAGACTGACTATAACAAACGCTGTGAATACAACACGGGCAGAGAGTTTGACTACCCTCATATACTGAAAGAAGGGATGTTCTGTCTTGTTGTACGCAGTGCGAGATTAATGCAAGCTATGCTTATGGATGTGATCGCGTCACAGTGTATTCCGATAGTTATTTCGGATTCTGTGATCATGCCTTTCAATTCGCACATAGACTGGAACAGAATTGCTATTTTTATACCGGAAGATAACATAAAAAATCTACTAAAAATAGTACATTCAGTGAGTAAAGAAAGGCGAGGTGAGTTATATTGGCAGCTGAGATGGGTCTATGATAGGTATTTTGCAAGTGTTGAGAAGATAACATTGACTGCGTTGGAGATAATAAATGAGAAAGTGTTCCCCCTAGCCAGTAGGATGTATGAAGATTGGAATATGCCTGAACATTTGGTAAGTAAGAGGTTAATGCATAGATTTTAATAGATAATTCTTTATTGCACTAATAAAATAAATCTAGGCGATCTTAATGTTAATTAGCATTTTCATAACTAACCTTTGTGTAGCTTAGATTATCTGCATACATCAAAATAATATTTACCTAGGGCAGGGATCGACTTACGAAGAGCCAGCCACAGTAAATGTAATAGACGCGCGAAATAATTGGCGTAATATTTCTCGTATATATATATATAATATAGTTCAAATATTTTAGAGGAAGTAGGTAATCTGCTGATAAGGATTATCTTATGCGTTTAGCACGGCTGATAAGCTTATCACCAGCTGTGGGGCAGGTCATTGACCAGCTCTCCGCTTTGTGCTTTGAAGAAATACTAGTGGTTCGCCCCGAACTGAGATCTCACGAGTCTCCCAAATAACAAAAAAAAAATCATAATCTTTGACTAATAAAGTAAAATAATAAACTAATAAAATTCAAACTACGGGTAAAAAGAGTTCATGTATATTGGTTATACGTTTTTGGGGTAGAAATTGCGGTTAATCTGGATTTCAGACTTTTTCTTCTTCTTTTCTTTTTCTTGTCACTATACTAACACTATCTACACGAATGCTGAATTTCAGCACTGTGGGGTCACTGGTGTACCCTGTGAATTTCGTCAAAGTTCAGTTTTTATTATGGCTAAACTACAAAGATTAAACAAAAAAACCTTGCATTAGACGTCCTGATAGACATTTGACCTAATAGTCTAATTAAGATTTTTTTACCCCTCTTGAATCGAAAATATCTCAACAACGCCTCAACATTTTTAGCTCATTTAATCACACCAGGATTGTGCCAACACTACCTACCTATTATCAAATTTCACGATGATCGGATCAACGCTTCGAAAGTTACCCTCAGACAAACAAACATACATACTACATACAACGCCGAATTGCCCAAGTTGATTTGGAGACTCGCTTCGCTTGCAAATAAATTTCGATTACAAATAAACTTCGCAAAGGTTTTCTGTTTAGAAATAAAAATATAGATGGACTGCGTGATCCAAAGAACAGCTAAATTTCTGTGTCATGAAAAGGTTGCTAGCAGAAAACCCAGATCTAGTTTAATTTTTAGGGTTCCGTACCCAAAGGGTAAAACGGGACCCTATTACTAAGACTCCGCTGTCTGTCTGTCCGTCTGTCACCAGGCTGTATCTCATGAACAGTGATAGTTAGACAGTTGTAATTTTCACAGATGATCTATTTCTGTTGCCGCTATAACAACAATTACGAACAAAAGAATAAAATAAATATATAAGGGGGCTCCCATACAACAAACGTGATTTTTTTGCCGTTTTTACAGATAATGGTACGGAACTCTTCGTGCGTGAGTCCGACTCGCACTTGGTCGGGTTTTTCATCAAAGTTTAGTTTAGTTAAGCAAAACGCAGTTCTACCTCAAAGCTTTTATTATTTATTTTACCGTGAAGAATATCACTCAAATATCTTTTGTTTTAGCGTTTTCTGTAATCAACCTCCAGCTAAGTTTAAAAGCATAGGGTTCTATATATTACTGAGTTTCTTCTAGTTGTGGTTATGGTAAACATTGTTATGGCTTTAGCGCCAAATCCATAGAAAATACTAGTTTTCTTACCCTCATCATATCAGCCACAGGACGCCCACTGCCGAACATAGGCCTCCCCTATAAATTTCCAAAGCAACAGATATTGTGCAGCCTAAACCCGACGGCTCCCAGCAACCTTTATCAGGTCGTCCTTCTATCGAGTGGGGGGCCGTCTAACGCTGCGCTTTCCAGTGCGTGGTATCCACTCTAGAACCTTTCTGCCCCAACGGTCGTCAGTTTTTCGAGCTATGTACCCCCTGATCAACTAAATTAGTTATTTCTCCACAGTATGGTCCCGTAAACCCGCTTTTCCTGCCGGTAACCGCGCCCAAAGCGCCGGGCTTCACCGCCGTCATACTAACTTACGACCGCGTGGAGAGCCTCTTCTCGCTAGTTACCATGTTAGTGAAGACGCCGAGTCTCGCCAAGATACTAGTGGTGTGGAATAATCAGAAGAAAACACCCCCTCCATGTAAGTAACAAATAGAGTAACTATAGTATACGCCAAGGTTCAAGACTCGCGGCAGACGACCAATGAACATGTTTGTTTCTTTTTGAATACAATTACTGGTAATTAGTGTTATTAACAGGTACTCGGCGCATCACTAACGGCTCCCGTAAAGGCTGCAAGGGCAAGCGAGATAGTAACATCATCGTCGCTTGTCGTTTTATGACTCCCGTCTGCGTTCTGCTTTGGCGTCTAGTATAGTAGACAACGAATGACATGAATGCAAACAGCCATGCTAATAAAGACGACGCGTCTCGCCAAGATAGCAGTGATGTGTTAGGAGTTTTTGACTCCACTAGAATAACTTAGTAAATTTGTGTCGGGAATAAATTATGGTACACCAAGGAACGCAAGAGAGAAATAAATAAAAACCTCAGTGTTAGACACATTACTTGAGTAGATAGACTGAAGTACGAGTAATTACATACATTCAAATGAACGTACATTCGTGAGTTCCCACTAGTAACCACTAAATTATGCCATGAATAGTGTTGTTCTACCAGACGGCTTTCAATCGTATTTTTATAGTGTAAGTTTACGAAATATCTTAAAATTTTTAAAACCATCTCTAAAGTTTCGTCGGACAGGACTTGAACCCGTAACCTTCCTCTTGATACGAGGATGCACTGCCAATTGGGCTATAGGCTCACTTCTCGTCAAACGTTCGTGTGAATTTACTGAGATGATTAATTCTACGCCGTTAGCTCCATTACAGATAAACTTACGTTTCGACGTGTTTTAGTCTAGCTCTAAGAAAACAAACCTGTAGAACTATATAAAATTTAATGTTTGGTAGCTTACAAAATAACCAGAACAAATTACCTCTGTTTAAATTTATTATGGTTTGCCGTAGTATTTAGGATAGGCATTGTGCGTATTCGTTTCGAAATAGAAAATAAAATTCCACTTCGCGGTGAAATCGGTTTATTCCTAGAACCTTAACTATGCGAAGACATGTAATACATTCTCGTCCACTCAGTAGTAGACCCACGTTGTATCTTAAAGCCCAGATCCTCTTAAATTGAGCCCTTGAATACAAATAGGCTTATAAGGGCGGGCTTGAGACCATTTACCCTAAATATATTTAGGTGAAACATTTTCATGGTATACTTTCAACAATTTACCTTTGAGTCCAGAATTACTAAATACGTTTTCACATTCGGGAGACTTACTTACGTGGTCGCTCGACGAAATACTCGCGTAGACGAGTGACGAGCTCAACCTTTACGCGTTCGCTATTTGCCAGTGCAAGTGTCGACTTGCCTCTTCGCTAATTGTGAAACGTCTGTATTAAAACAGTCACATCCCATCCCTATTTTACCGATATTACGCACGCGTTACTCGTTGATTAAATGTTAAAACGTAATGCCCGCAGCTTCGCACCACGCTATATAAAATAGTGCAGCTATAGAATACAAAATACTACCACTGAATAATAAATAATGGGTGTCCAACTTGTTTTTATTAACTGCTACGGAACCCTAAGGAAAGCAGATCCTTGTAAATTTTAGTAAACTTTAGTTTTAACTAAATTAAAAACTACTGTTTGCTCAACAAATTAATTTTAATTAAATTCTTTTATGTACTTCTTTTTCTTAGCGTGTCAAGAGTTCTACGTTTTAATTTATAGTATGTTGGACAGGTGTTTGGCCACAACAATAGCATTATGTACTCATAGTACTTAATATAATTCTAATCATTAATACTAGTGGTTCGCCCCGAATTGAGATATCGCGAGTCGCCCAAAGATAATACAAAAAAAATATCATAAAGAAATTAATGTAAAGTATTTTCAATCAATTGTGTTACTACACGAATACCAAATTTCAGTACTGTGATGTACCCTGTAAATTTCGTCAAAGTTTAGTTTTTAGTATATACTCAAATACTCTCTTATACCTCAAAAACTACAAGGATTGAATTAAAAATAAAAACGGGGTCGATATGTACTAATAAAAACCTTTCATTAGACATCCCACTTGACCTAATAGTTTCATTTTGATTTTTTTTACCCTCTCTTGAACCCCAATATCTCAACAACCCCCCAAAATTTTTAGCTCATTTACTCACACCAGGATTGCGCCATCACTACCTACCTATATACCAAATTTCACGATGATCGGATAAACGCTTCGAAAGTTATCCTCGGACAAACAAACATACATACATACAACGCCGATTTGCCCAAGTTGATTTGGAGATCTCGCTTCGCTCGATCAAATAACACTGTGTCCTGCCTGATCATGCCATGTAAACATGTATTGAGAACTGAACTATATCATGACTAGAATCAACATACCTAGACTTGTACGTAATTTTGTTCTTTTCCTGTTTAGTTTACTAAATAAATAAAATAAACCCTAAAAATGTAGATTCACGAATATATGAATCCCTATGCTGGACATACTCATATTAGTACGCAAACGTTTTAAAATATGTACGTTATTTTATTGGATGTAGGCACGAGCACCCATTAGAATTTCCATCTATTCACACTAAATTTTCATCAACGTAACAAGGGGGTAGCATCAGTTCAGCCACTTTACTTCGCAAATACCTACTTCAGTTCTCGGAAAAACTTTTACCTAAGCTGAATAAATTCGTGAATCTTCATCGGCATCGCAGTATTAATTTTCCGTCGTAGCAGCGACAAAATTACAGAAGTAAAAAAACTCGCTCCATTGAAACTTGGTCGGACACCCTATATTGGTATATGCTCCGGCGAAAATGTGTGAAGTTGTGAACATGAGTAAATTCAATTATGCGGCACACCAGTTTGTGTTTGGTATTTTTATGCCTAGTTTTGTTTTTTACTGAGGTATAAAGTCGACCGCTGGTGTTTATTGAACTCACCACAATTTACAAAAAGTGCGCGTAAACCAAATCTTTGGATTCACCGTTATAATTGATAGATCAAAACGATAAATGATATTCTTAGCACAAGAAAACTATTATTCAGTCAATGATTTATTCATTATTTAGTCAATTTGGAACTTATGTTATTATTTAATCAACTAAGTAGATACGAACATACCGCTAAGTTGCGAATAAAGTTCGTACCTACTTAGCGCTGCTAAAGTTTTCATAAAACTGCCCGGAGTCGCTACAAACTTCTGAAAGGCAAACGAAGTCAACGAGTTTTCACTTTCCTTTGTGTTTGTGAACTTTTCTCCATTATAACAATAGACAGGCTAACAATTAACGAACCATTTACTCAGTAAACGCACAAATGAGCTGGCTAGATAAACTTGATCATTATGCGGGCATAAACAGTACAATAAACAGGAAAATAGGTCTTATTCGAATGCGTCACAGAATAGATTTTACAAAGGCGTCTTTAGAATATTAAATAATATTTCATAGTCAATATTTGCGGCGCCAATATTGTGATTTGTTTGACGGGATATCTGGGTAATTATTTAGATATGGCAATTTGCATACAGATCGCATAAATAATATTGTTTTACCGTATACACTTAAGCTTGGATAACATATTTTATCTAGCTCGGACTGCATTGAAGTTGACGTGGCTAATGAGACTTCTCGTAAGGGCGACAAACACTTTAAGATGTAGGTCATCTTGTTGCCGCTTTAGGAAAATATTTTTACTTACCATCTCGTCATTACTTGTGACTTTATAGCACGTGCGACTTAACTGTGCACTTCCCTGGAGTGCGACCCCATTCCCGCTTCCCCGCGCGGTGCCCGCGTTTGCCTCACGCGCTTAGTAACTATTGCATCACTGTGACGATGACGTCACAGTGCAAGGTGCACAGTTAAGTCGCGCGGGTTATAATCATGATCGATAGAAGTCCACTGCTCGACATAGACCTCTTACTTACTCGTAGAACGAAAAGTTCTGAGCGGTTGACACAGACTTCTTGTGACTACTACAATGTCATCGGTTCTATATTACCTAATTATGTGTTATGTGTACAAACGTGACCCCACTCTGGAGACCTTATTCGGCTTAAGGTCGCTTAGCGTACTATAAGAGAGCTATACTCGGCTAGATCAGATCAAAAATGATCAGATTCATAGACAAACTAATAAGTCACTGACATGGCCGAGGTCAGTGACTTTGGTTTGGTGCTCCTCTGGAAGTATATGCCCTGAAAAACTAGGTTCAGCAGTGGACGTCAGCGGCTGATATGATAATTATGATGATAAGGTCGTAAAGGGATCCTTATGGGTGGAGAGCGACGCCGTAGAAGGTCATCTTTTGACTTTTGACTGCCTCCGTGGCGCAGTGGGCGTATAGCCGGCTGAGACGCAGGAGGTAGCGGGTTCGATTCCCGCCGCGGAACAAATGTTTGCATGATCTACAGATATTTGTTCAGTGTCTGGGTGTTTTTCTATATAGTATAAGTATGTATTTACAAAAAAAAAGTATATAAGTATTCTATCAGTTATCTGGTTCCCATAATACAAGCTCTGCTTAGTTTGGGGCTAGATAGCGCTGTGTGTAATGTCCAGCAATATTTATTTATTTATATTTATCTTGAGATCGACGCCGTACAAATATCGAGATAAGTACAGAAATTAGAGAAATGCCTTTGTCCAGTGATAGGATAGATTTAGGCTAGCTAAAATAAAATCCAGGCCCTCAGTAAAAAAAACCCCTAAAACACAAGGTAGTATAAAAAAAATTGCTCAATTGCGAGTCTGACTCGCACCGCAGCCCGAGGGTTCCGTAGATTTTTTAAATGTGTTATAAGTACAAATTATCAATTTACTTGTGCTCTGACCTGCTTGAGACCTTGCTTCTTGCCAAATTTTATAATTTTATGATTACGGGAAGCACCATAGATTTTGATTTATTTGTGAGTTTCAAAATATGCGGCATAAATGGCTGTACTTTTTGATTGCGTTAACTTAGAAGCTTGATTTTATACAGCTCCAAGGTGCCGTAGACCTAAGTGTTTAATATTTATTACTTTCAACTTGATTTCTCCGCGTTTCTGAGAAAAAGGGTCTTGAACTCTTGATAGAAAGACAGACAACGAAGTGATCCTACAAGGGTTACTTTTTTCCTTTTGAGGTACGGTACCCTAAAAATCAAACAGTATGCTTATTTTCTCTTGTCTTTCAGCGTCCGAGTGGCCAATTATAAACAAGCCGTTAAAAGTGATACGAACCAAAGAGAACAAGCTGTCGAATAGATTCTTCCCTTACGACGAGATCGAGACGGAATGCCAGCTGACGATAGACGATGATATCGTTATGCTCACGCCTGATGAACTGGAATTCGCGTAAGTCATATATTTATTTATACTAGGTATGTTTATACTGGTGCGCCTCGAACTGAGATCTCGCGAGTGAAATCTTAATCGTGTGTTATGCGCGTCACACAAGGTGACGATGCTATAATATTTTTTGTTAAGATAAAATATCGCTCGCCATGCAATCCAATGGACCATCACACACGGTGAAGATAATATATCTCTGGGGAGTTCAATAAAATAAAAGGATATGTGAAAAAAAAAAACAGAAGAACATCGGCAAGCGATAAAAATGTGTGCATAAAATATTTATGTCAAAATTTATACTCCTCGCATCTCCTTATTTTAATGTATGTAATATTATTGTATGATTTCGAATATTTCGGGGTGTTTAAACCCGCAAACCCGCCCCCCCCCCTGGCTACGCACCTGATACAGCCACTTTCTAATAAATTGCTTGAGATGGTTGTAACGCAGATTGTAAACAGTCACAGTGTTCTAGCAGTTACTATATATATGTAGTTACCTTAGCGCAACGAATGAAAGTGAGTGATGGTATCAAATAGCACGCAAATAGGGCTGGCAGTTTGCACAAAACAATGATGGGTTATATAACCTGTTTTGTTATGTACGACATTAATTTAAAACACACATCCGGAATAGTATGAACTGATTTTAGAGGTTGGTTTAATACCGGTAGCTTGAATATTTATCCTGTAATTGATACATTTCCAATAAACAATTTTTTACGTAAATCGGCGGCGCCTTTGCGACGATGCCGCTTACTCAGATTAATAGGTAGAGTACCTACTTACGTAATGATATGATGTAAGTAGGTACTCTACCTATTAATGAATATGATTCGTATAAGTACCTATTTTATGCAGGCTGTTTCATTAATATTTTAGTATATGATATTATGGTTGTTAATTTTAAATTTGCTATGGTAATTAATTAAAAAAACCCATTTTACAACAATACTAGCACCGGAAATGTCCGGAAAATTCCGGACGTATGGCAACCCTAGCCCCAGGTAACTCACGTTCACGAATGTTCATATATCTGTAAATCTAGTCTATATAATTTTTTGAGCCAAATAATATGAAGTAGAATAACTGATTTCCCAGGAGGACTCCTTTCATTACATATTCATAGAACACACTAATTGAAACTTGACAGCAGTGCTGACTAAACTTTAATATATTTACCCTCAATTTTTTTGTCTGCCGAACTTTGCTCGATTTTTTTGTGTTTAAACCTCTACTAAATTATTCAGACAGCAGCGGTTTTAGAGAATTTACCCAAAAAATGAAATAAATATGTATTGCTCTTTTAAATATAAGCCATTTAAGCCTTTCAAAAACATACACAAAATTTAAGACCCTGTGTCCATCAACTTGACGCATACAGGTGTTAAGCCTCATGTGCCTGTAATTTCACCGGCAACTATACCCTTCAAACCAAAACACAGCAATGCTGCTTGATGGCAGAAATAGTGGAAGTGCTTCCCTGCGCGAGCCCTCTACTACCCACTAGGAACTCTACTATTCTTAACCTAAATCTTTCTAGGCATACTGGGTTCCGTTCCTATAAGTTTATAGGAGGTTGGTCCATATGGGCTTTTTAAAATGTTTGATCTTGTTACCGATGTCGACAAATTACTATATTTTATCAAATTATTTATTACTCTTTAGCAAATATGCTCTGCCATAGCATAGGGCGTCCTCGGTGAAAATAGTACGGCTCAGTACCATCCATACCTCGTTAATATACCATCCATTCGCACTCACCGTTTTGGTCCTATTTTTTAATGCGTATAGCTAAGCTGTTGAACACTTTACCGTCGTCTGTTTTTCCAGAAGAGTACAATCCGGGCCTCTTTAAGGTAAGAGTGAGTAGGTGTCTTCTAAATCTTCGTGTTCCATCTTAGATCACATCACAGCTTACCAACAGGCGATATTGTAGTCAAATGAAGATCTATTCGTCATAAAAAATGGCCATCCCCTATCGATTTCCAGAACGACCGATCTAGTTCTACCTGCACCCAACGACTCCAAATATAATACAGAAAACATACATAAATAAACTTATGAATTGTCTTGTAAGGAATTTACCCGACACGGTTTTCCCGACAAGATTAGCTGAAGTGGCAGAGGCCGGGTCATATCTATAGAATCGATAACCGGTGGGGGTAAACGTGTTCTTGAGTGTTCGCGGGGCATACGTTAGGGCATTTCCGACTGAATTGAGTGACTTGCTCCATGTCTAGGGCGAGGCAGAAATTCTGGTTCAGTTTACCGAAGTCGGCAGTGAATAAAAATTTATTATTGAATAAAAAAACACGACTGCATAATATACTAAAAAGAGGTAAACAAACATTTACTCTGACCACGCAAGTGAAGAGTGCCTTAGTCAATACGCCTACTAAAAGTTTTTATTATTAACCGAGCGAGCAAAACGAGCGAAGCGCCTCAGTTTTGACATTGGCCAAAAAATGCTTTTATGCGGTTTTCTGTCTGTCTTTCCGTTCTCGCCTACAGGCCGCATTTTTCAACCGATTTTGACGAAAGTTGGCACACAAGTTCCATGATTTATTAATTTTTTTTAATCGGTCGCAATATTTTTTTTGTGACGGATTTCAATCAAATTTTAGAGGCACACTAAGGACTTCATTCTAAACAAGATGTTGTGAGAAATTTTCCAAAAGGGACGAGTTGGGGGGGGGGGGAGTTTGCTGTAACGTTATATATTTTGGATTCCAAGTTTTGTAAAATGTATACCTACCTATACTTACCAATCAGACTACGCAGTCCGCTCCGCGTTCACGAGACGAACCCGTAGACACCAGATTAGATCTCCTAGGTCCAAGTGAACGAGAGTAATCGCTGAAACTTATTTAATATACAACATTTTGCTCAAAAGTCTACATAGGTAAGCCTATTGGAAAGTTCAAGCACCTGAAATTCGATTTAAAATTGGACTTTCTTCGTTAGTTTTGTTGCGCAAATTACTTTTTGGAGGTCTACTGTCATCACAGAACCACTGGTACTACCTGGAGATGGAAAAAGTATACGGTCCACCTGATGTTAAGTGGTCACGCCTATTAGGCCGGGTGATGGTGACACAAAATGTCAGGTCATTTGCACCAGTATGGCGCCCTTTCAGGGGTTTAATTACGTAATGACAAAAAGGAAAATGATGGTCATAGGGCTGGTACCGGCGGCCCAATCGCGTGGGCGTTAATCAAACGTGTCGGATAAATTACGAAAGTAGAACGATTTGTTCCACAAAACTTCTTGTATTTTCCGATAGTCGATAAAAAAAGAAGTAGGCGGTAGCGTAATGCCACTTGCGCTGGTGCGACTTACACCCCGCCATACCGACGAGAACACATTAGTTTTTAAAAAATAATTCAACTATTTGTATCAGGCTAATTTTTGCACAGCTAATCATCGACGAGTTCACGAAAATCACCATGCCATATTTTTCCGACGGTTCCAAATGGCCGCCATACCGTCGCAAAGGAGTAAAATTTTTCAAGTATGGCAGCACTTTTTCCCCCTACTAGAAGTATGGCAAATATAATAACGGTCACATTTTATCATATACTTTCCAAAAATCCAAATGTAATTTTTTTTTTGCTAAGCAAGTTTGTACCAGACTAATCGTTTCGCAAAAAAAAAAAATACTCCAGTGCGGTGGTATGGCGGCCATTTGGAACCGTCGGAAAAGTGTGGTATGGTGATTTTCGTGAATAGCTACTCGTCGATGATTAGCTGTGCTAAAATTAGCCTGGTACAAATGGTTGAATTGTTTTTTTTTTAATTAATTTATTCTCGTCGGTATGGCGGGGTGTAAGTCACACCAGAGAAGTATGATATTACGCTACTGCCTACTTCTTTTTATCGACTACGATAAAACAGATCGCACGATTGGGCCGCCGGTAACAGCCCTATGACCATCATTTTCCTTTTTTTTTATTACGTAATTTACCCCTGAAAGGTCGCCATACTGGTACAAATGACCTGACATTTTGTGTCACCATCTCCCGGGCTATATAGCAAAGTATTGCCTCGTAGGTCACACACGACTACTACGAAAATGACCACTTTGAAGTTTTATATTTCGTAATAGTACATTGTATTTATTATACGTGGAGCGTAAGCGATCGAGTGCGCTGATGAATCGAGGGTGCTATTGATCGCTTACACCCGAGTTTATCACATAACTTTTCATCTAATTTTATTTCAATACTTAACTATGGCCTCTTTCATTTTTAAATAGAAATAAGTATTTATCATGGAGATTGTATTTAATTTCAGCATTAATAAATGTAACCTCCGTGAGGTCAACACTGGCATCAGCAAAAGACTCACCAGAGATCAATGCTAAGCTGAGAACCTTTCGCCACCACACTTAGCAGTTAATTATAATTTTAGAAGTAATAGTGTTTTTTTGTATCATTATCATTTGTTTCTTGTGGTGGTATGAATAAATGTTTTTTCTTTCACTCTTCCTCTTTACCTCTTTTATTTTAAAACTAGCTTCGCACGGGTGGACATTTATTTTTTTAAACATTTTTTATGGCAATTTTTTCTACACTTTGGGTTACATTATTGAATATGTTACTCAGGGATAACGTATCATTCTAATGGTGAAAGAATTTTTGAAATAGGACCAGTAGTTTCGAGGTTGTATTTCATTTTAGTATATTGTGAATCCTCATTCTATTTTCAAATTTACTTACGGCTCTAGGGGCGTAAATCGCATTTACGCATCAGGTATCGAGCTAACAATAACCAACTTTCAGAGTGATAAAAAATATATAAGTAATAAAAAAATACGTTCTATTAGCAACCCTAAAGTTTGTGTGGGTATCATAGACCACGCCACCTGTCCACACGTTGATATGATTTTATTAGACAATGGTGGCGATTGTGTTGTTTACTGACTAACTAAACGCAACATTATTTTGTGATGTCATCACGTGGATGTCACTTATATGAATAGTTTTTTAGTTTTTGTAAATTATGTGTTTCTACTTTCACTATGTAACTTTTATGTTTTATTGTATCTGTGTCTCACTTTGTAGCTCTAAGCCGATACAAATAAAAACATTAAATGCTTTCTTTCTAAAATTTCGTAAAATACGAATATCGTTACGTGTTTGCGGGTAGGATAGTCACTTGCTTTCATTTTTGTATTATCCCTATTGTATAAAGGATAATTCAAAAGAATAACCAGCCTTCTTGCCTGATTCTTTCAAGGCGTCGTCGCGGAGAAACAGGCTGTAAAAATGACGTTTCAAAGTGATCTTTGTGATTTTAATGAATAAATGAATTGACTTGATAGTGACACTAATTTGTCTTGCTGACTAAAATCTACCCGCAAACGCGCCAATTTACCTAAAATAACTTTATTTTATAAATGTTAACTTAAATGTCATTCTGATTTGGTCTTTAGCGAGAACGAAATAAGAGCGTGCGTATTTATGAAATTTTAGTTAGTTGTTAAACAACAGAATCGCTGCCAATGTATGCGCTCAACGGAACGCAGTTAATTCGTCTCGTGCATGAGCGCACCTATAGATAGATTACTATGAACTGTGAACTAAATTCAGGTTCAAATATAAAACTCGGATACCTACTAGAGCCTATGATGTGCAGGTTGCAGGTCAGCTCCAATACAGTCTTGGCTATGATAGCCGCCAGGGTAGCATCCGGGTATCTTTAAGGTAATAGTAAATAGGTTTCTTCTAGACCTTCGTGCTTTATCTTAGACCACATCATCGCTTACCATCAGGTGAGATTGTGGTCAAACGAAGATCAATTCATATGATTACGTACTTTAAATAGAGACTGTATTTTTTATGATTTAATTACAAATGTATAGTTTTTAGATTTCTCCCTGTACTTGTAGTATAAGACGATATTACTTGCCAAATTTCATAGTTCTAGGTCAACGGAAAGTATCCCATAAATCTTGATTCCCTTGAGAGTGACGAAATATATGTTTTCTGCGGCATAAACGGCCGTTTTTTTTAAGTTAATTTAAAAGTTTGATTTCACAGCTTCAAGGGACTGTAGATCTGAGTATATAAATAAATAAATATAGCTGGACATTTCACACAGCGCTATCTAGTCCCAAACTAAGCAGAGCTTAGTAGGAGAGAGGGTTCAGTTTTTTCTTTTGAGGTACGGAACCCTAAAACTGCCCATTTAGGCGCTGCTTTGAGCAACACCTGTCCACCAACCACATTAGTTAAAAGTTTTTTTATTTTTTCATTAATTAATTCATTCAACAACACTAGATATCAATGTAAACAAACTCTAACAGATTCTCATTTTATAGACGTAATAACTTTTAAGAAATTAGTCATAGGTGACTCTAGGGAGTGAATGATTAAATCACAATATAATATTTTATTTTTAAGGAATTTAGTAATTCTAAATTAGAAGTAGTTTTGTGAATGAATAAAAAACATTTACTTGACACGACTTAAAAAATGAAAACACAATAACACATGGTGCACAAAATAATTGGTACACAAAATAAAGCAAAAATGGCAGTAGTTCAAAAATACAAATACGTGTGTTAATACAACATCCCACGGAAATTCCTACTAACTATAGCACATATTACAAAGTCGTACCAAAATAGCGCCAGCTCAGCATGTGCTAAGTAGCTAGTTTAAATACGTACATACTGTCCTATGTGTCCCTTTAATTATGAGTATAGTCAGGGCCAAAACAGACTTGCTACTTTTAGCGTCGGCGATCTGCGATTTAGTTGCTTTTGGAAGCTCGATGCTTTTACGTTTTAATATACTATGTTGGACAGGTGTTTGGCCACAATAGCATTAGGAAACAAACGCTACACTTCGCATACATTTGGATGCCAGTCGCAGCAATTTAGTATGGCTTTGGCATCTGCGAAACACGGCTCAGTGTTGCACTAGATCTTGACGAAGCTACTCGTAGCTACCCTGCTATTACCATGGATTCTGATTAAGTAATTCTGATGGAGTTTGCACTACTTCTCGCTTCTTTATTACATAGTATAAAAGTCGCTTCCGCTGTCTGTTCGCTTAGATCTTTTAAACTACTCAACGGATTTTAATGCAGTTTTCAGCAATAGATAAAGTGATTCAAGAGGAAGGTTTATATGTATAATACATACTGTTTGTTTGTTACCTTTACACGACTAAACGGCTGAACGGATCGTAATGAAATCTTGCAAGAGATTATATCCTGGGAAAGGATATAAGCTACTTTTTAGCCAACTGAACAAAATGAGGGTAATGTTTTATTGAAAAACTACCCGTGCGAAGCCGCGGGCGGGTCAGCTAGTAATTAATAAAGCGACGCCACGATCGAAATCAGCAAGTCGCCAAAACGCGATACAGCATTGATGCAATCGGAAAATCGCCGATAGCCGATACTATCATGGCCTTTGAAATTGCCTATTGAAAAATGTATTTGATTTTATTTATTATTGGTTATGTGCCACTGGGAAAATAATTAGATTAACAGAGAAGCCATTCGCTAAAAATAGTATTTATAATTTGGCATTGAACGTTTTAAAAACAAAACCTAGACATAGAAATATTTGCCCCATACCACTAGGTTTATGGTCTAAAACCTAGAATATTTATTTTAACAGCTACTAGTCACGAGTTCTAGCAATCTCATATCCTAGCTCTTTACCGTGTTCGTTTGTACAAAGGGTTTAGAGATCGTAAGTTTTGGAAAACATCGCTGGCTCGACCTAAATTAATTTGCAGTCTAGTATCCTACCACAATATAAATTGAAGCGCTTGAGGTGTGCCTGCCTTGTAGTAAAGTTCTTAACTGGGTTAAGCAGCGTTTTGCACGGTTTTAATCTTGTTGGGTGACTGTTAGTGGTATTTACTTTTGAGCGCTTACGTTCTAAGATAATAACGGAATCGAAAGCTCATTAAAACTTGACAATACATAGGTAAAGTGTCAGCTTAGTTTGGTAATACAAAATATCCAAAGCTTGTTATGTCTTCTATCTATCTATCTATCCAGCCTCCAGCATCCACTGTTGGGTATATGCCTCCTCTCTATGTCGCCAGTCCAATCGGTCTTGAGCAAGTCTCATCCATTGCTGTCCAACTTCCGTTATAAGTTCGTCAGACCATCGAGCTGGTGGTCTGCCCTGCGGTCGACGTCCATCTCTTTGGCCACCACTCTGTGACTGCCTTGGTCCACCTGTTGTCATTGCGCCTAGCCAGTGTCCTGCCCATCTCCACTTAAACCTCGCGATTCGTATACCTACATCTTCGACTTCAGTTCGACGTCGAATCTCGACGATTGGTATGTCTTAGTAATCTCAAAATACCTCCGTGTCTTGAAATTTCTTCTTTGATCCGTGAGTGTTACCAGCGATATGTGGCATAGAAATGTGGTCTCTCACTATGGGCCTCATGAGAAGGCCGATCAGCGTGCTGTTCTGTAAATATTCATTTTGGAATGTGTAAATATAGCTTTATGATATTCCACTTGACCTAGCAACTAGTTCCGTTTGCTCCGGGCTCCGTTTGTATCATTATGATCCGGAACGGAACCCTAAAAAGGCCCACTCAGAGTTTTTAAGTAAGCTTGCAGTTTTTTCAGCACGCTTGTCCCTAGCGAGTTACGAGACTTTATTAATCTTAACTAAAATATTCAGTCAAAAGCAAAGCTACGACGCTGTTTATTTGATTAGATTTGGCAGACAAATTACTCTCTTTAAACTCGAAAGACAAATATATTTGACCTTTCCAACTTTAGATTTGTATTTAAAATAAGTTGGTCGTGTCGTGCAATTAGGCAGAAAAGGTTTTCGTGTCCAGCCAATTTGGCGAGTTATTTTACGAATGAGCCCCTGGATGCATTGGCCGGCCAGCGAAATAAGTTGATTCACAATTTGTACTTTAAATATGAGGTTAAAATATCGTTCGTTTTTCGAAAAGATAAGATTTATTTGCAAAAACTTTAACACGACACACAATCCCCATTATACAGTTTCTAACGGCTGTAGGGCTTAGTGGTGAACTTTGAACGCCGCCATGAACTAGGGGCGACATAAACACAAGTGGCGATCACAATAGACCTCGTGGCCGCCGTGATATTAAAGCCGCAAAAGCAAGTAAAGTAAAAACCCCCATGATGGAAATCTTGGATCCCCTACTTCGTATGCAGCCTCGTAAAGGTATTCAGAAAGTCCTTGGAAAAAAAACTTTAATATCTTAAAATGTAAATAAACTTATACGTCGGCTGTACTTAAGCTATGAGTAAGTTTGCATACTCAAGTTTAATATTAACATTTCTATGCCTACTAGGGTTGCCAACCCTTCCAATATTTAAAAATTCCCCCTTATTCCCCTTAGGACGACCTTCGTGGCGCAGTGCGCGTATAGCCGGCTGAGACGCAGGCTTGTTCCGTGTCTGGGTGTTTTTCTATATATTATAAGTATGTGTTTACAAAAAAAAGTATATAAGTATTCAATCAGTTATCTGGTTCCCATAGTACACGCTCTGCTTAGTTTTGGCTAGATAGCGCTATGTGAAATGTCCAGCAATATTTATTTATTTCTTTATACCTTCTTTCAAAAATTTAAAGGTTCCGCCGGTATTTCTCGTTTTTCCCACACCAGCATACATGGGCGTACCGAGGAAAGGTGATTTCTACTGATTTAGCGTCGGGTATCGGGTACAATGCATTTTTTGCGGCTCGCTTTGTTCCCGGTATATTTTCTTATTGTATCTTCTGCATATATACACGGCACCCAATACACAGAATATTTCCAATATTTATTAGTTTCGATAATAGTTAGATAAAACATGTCTTGGGCAAAAATGGAAAATCTTGCATATTCTAGCTTCTGTGTATTAATTATTATTATATTCAGTTGTCTATGTCCCTCTGTTTGGGGTTTATCTCACTCCGTGCGGTCTTTTGTGTCAATATAAAGTGGGCAACCCTTACCTACATATTAAATATATTTATGTACACAACCCTAGGTTGCCTTCAAAGTTATCGGGGTTAGGTCGTGTAATTTGAAGATATATCAGTCAAATTGAAACTAACTTTTAGAGGTCGCAAGACTGTAATTTTTAGAACTTTGACTAAATGAGCTCTATAAACAACAGTAGATTTTTACGACTTTCGCTGTTCAGTTTAACTTAGATTTCTTCACTAATAAAATTTTTGTGAACTTGGTCACGCTATCTTAGTAGAAGTTTTGTGTTTAAATGTTTCAATTGCGATTATTTATTTAGGGAAGATATAACATTTTCCACAATGTAGTATACAAAATTCTCAATAATTATAATTGTTAATATACGTTTGTGACAACTTACATTGTCCCACTGCTGGGCAAAGGTCTCCCCAATTAATAACAAAAATTTAACAAAAGTGGCACTCCGGGATTGCCGATAGAAGTGAAAACTTGAATAAAAGCAGACTACTTTACAGATACTACTTATATACAGAGGTGTCGGTAACGGTAACAGTGTCGCGAGTTCAATGGTTTTATCCCTATCTCAAAAAATGCTCAACACGCCTAAAGAAGATTTCACTACAAAAAAAAAATATGTGGTACTTGTTTGTTGCATGACTATACTTACCTACATTTCTGACCCTTAATCACTATGTAACTGCTGAAGCGTTTTAAATACATTCAGAAAAGACACAAGAAACGATACGGTATTGACCATTTTCTGGTAGGTACAATTGAATTTATTAAGACAATTCGACTCATGTGTCTGCGTACCAAAATGGCGTTCAGCTCAGCATAATGTTGGATGTTTTGCACCCAACGCTGATTTTCAGCTGAAACCAAAAGAAGCAAAAGTGGTTTTTTTATGCGACGCATATGGCCCACCTGATGTTAAGTGGTAACCATCGCCTAAAACAGAGTATTGCCTCGTAGGTCACGCACCTTAGAAATGTGCCCTACGATGCACTGCCCAGCGTCTATTAACTTGATGCATACAGGCGTAAAGCCTGTAATGTCACCGGCAACCATACTCTCCACACCGAAACACAGCAATGCTGCTTGAAGTTAGCGTTAAGAATAGGTACGGTGGTATTACTTCCCCGGGCAAGCCCTTTCTCAAGGAACTCTATGCCGTTAGTGCGGCAGTGACGCAATGATATAAAAATAAATGAATGTGTAAATAAAAGGTGCGTGTTAATGTGCTTGAATATCACATTAAAACCGTACACAATGTTTTCTTTCGATCTTTACTAAAAATACTCATTAATAAGTATAATGTTCGTAGATCTTTTTGCGTTATTTCACGGAATTTCGTTCCGTATTCGAGTAATTTATCCGAACTGTTGTTTAAAAGAAACGAATAATGTATATTTATAAATATTGATTGATACGTGTCGACGTTTAACGTCAAAAACACATATGTATAACAGTCACTAATTAGTCCAACATTATCCACAATTTATATTTATTTTACGATTTTCATGACTTTTAACTTTAGATTAATCAACAAGTTTTATACGATATGCTGATATGGTATAAAATTTGTTAAACTTGCATAAACATAATTAGAGCAAATGGCTTGCAGAGTACAGAGTTTTTTTAAAATTTATTTAGAGAAACCAACGGCGATATAATTTGTATGGACAAGTATCTTAGAACTAAACGTAAGGCTAATAATAGGTTTCTACGTTCGAACATTGTAAAGAAATATGTCGGGAACAAAACAAAAACAGCACAGCTGTTAGCCTATTTTAGAGTTACAATCAAATAGTTCCTATTAGTAGATTGTACACGGCGCCTTATAAAACTAGTAGAAAGGCGAACTTAATGCTAAAGAGCATTCTCTTCCAGATAATCTTAGTATATTGTAGATAAAGATGTGTAGGTAGTGCACACAAAAGGGCACTACAGAAAATTTGCACAGGACTAATAAAAATAGCATAATATAGGTACATGTAGACACTACATAAAAAAACATACTTAAATACTTACAAATGAAAGGAATTTAATGTGAATTATTGTGTTTTATGTTGCATAAACCATGAAATACTATGAATCGAAAGTAGGGATGCCTCGATACGCCTTTTTGCCGATACGATACCGATGCTCTTATAAAAATATCGGTGATGCCGATACGCTTATTGAATTCAAAAGTGATGGTAAAATAAATAAAACACACGACAGTTTATTTTTTTAATTAATATATAAAGAACAAATAATATGACAAACTAAGTAAAACCGTTTAAAACTATAGACAGGTTGAGATTTGTTAATAGTTTTGGTAATTAAAATTAACATTGATGAGATTATTGTTTAAAAACAAAGTAGGTATTCTTAAGTTTTGCGGTGAAAGGCGATTTCGCAAATCTGTTTGAAGAAGACCTGCGGTGGAAAATAGTCTCTCAGATGCGACTGAACTCATTTAGAAAATAAAGTACTTCTGCGCCATTTTTTTCAAGTTTGGGTATAAAACGTCATTGCGCCAGAAAACGAACGGATCTGCGCCTCTCGATACACGCGCGTTTACATTATATTTTTAAAACGTGAAATTTGCAAAGTATCTTTGAATCGGCCGCAAAAATATCACTGATACCGATATATCGGCAAACTTCGAGTATCGCCGATATATCGGCATCGGTATCGGATGCATCCCTAATCGAAAGCATTATCGGGTAACTAATTACCACTAACTAAGGCTAAGTTTGCCTGATATTGGCTGTACATTCTTAGTAGTAACTTATTGTTTCCAGGTTCGACGTTTGGCGGGAGTTCCCCGACCGGATAGTGGGGTTCCCTAGCCGACTGCACGTGTGGGACAACGGGACTCACTCCTGGAGGTACCATTCCGAGTGGACCAACCAGATATCCATGGTAAGAATACCAGATATATGAAGCTGGCTGACCCTCCCGCGGCTTCGCACGCGTTGTTTGTCAATAAAAACATTACCCTGCTTCTGCGCAGTCTGGTAAAAAGTAGCCTTTGTCCCAATCCCGGTCGTAATCTTTCTGTATACCAAATTTCATCGAAATCGGTCAAGCCTTTAGTTGTGAAAACGTAACAAACAGAGACACAGTAACATTACAATTTTTAATTAATCGAACGAAGCGAGATCTCCTACTCAACTTGATCGATGTATGTATATATATATGTATGTTCGAGGATTTCGGGGCACTACGAGGCATGCCTTTTAAGTTCTGTCGTTTCCATATTTTCCGGCAATTTTGAATTTGGAACTGTTCTATATTCGAATGTGTTTACATTTTGAATCTCAAAACAGTTGAAAGTATTAGGATTAATGCTATTGTTTAGTCACAGTTTCGATTTGAATCTGTCAGGTCACGTACGAAAATGAATCTTTCTAAGGAAAATGTTCGTGCAATAATTTTCTACAACTTTAGAAGAGGCCTGACACGGCTTCAGTGTTTAGAAGAGCTAACATCTGTGTTCAGTGATGTAGCCCCATGTCTGCGGACTGTCGAACGCTGGTATTTAGAATTCCAGCGTGGACATACTAGTGTTAGTGACAGATTTCGCGAAGGACGCCCAAAATCCGCCTTCACTGAAGATAACATCATTGCTGTGAGACAACTAATTCTCGAAGATCGTCATGTGACGTATCGAGAGATAGAGGCTCTATTAGGCATCTCAGGGACAACCATTCAGAAGATCTTGCATGAAGCGCTTGGTGTGAGAAAGCTAGTTTGCCGTTGGATACCGCATCTGCTTTCCGACGATCACAAGGCGGCCCGCGTCAGATGGTGTAAGAAAACTCTGCAAAGGTTCAACCGAGGGGAGTCAAATCACGTCTACGACATCATAAGTGGTGACGAATCTTGGATCTATACCTACGATCCTGATACCAAACAACAATCTACAATCTGGGTCTTTCAAGACGAGCCAAAGCCGACTAAAGTTGTTCGTTCTCGAAGCACTTCAAAGAAGATGGTGGCCACGTTCGTTGGAAAAACCGGCCATGTTGCGACTATTGCACTTGAAGATCGTAGAACGGTTAACGCAGAGTGGTATACTACAGTTTGTTTACCACAAGTCATCGCCGAACTTCGAAAATTTAACTCAAAGCGACGCATCATCCTGCACCACGACAACGCAAGCTCACACAGCGCTCGTCAAACGATTGAGTATTTGAAGCAGGAAAAAGTAGAAATTCTTGACCATCCTCCATACAGTCCTGACCTAAGCCCTAACGATTTCTTTACATTTCCTAAAATTAAGAAAAGTCTTCGTGGTCAAAGGTTCCAGTCCGGTGAAGAAGCAGTCGACGCTTTCAAGACAGCCATTTTGAACACCCCACTTTAGAGTGGAATAAATGTTATAATAACTGGTTTGAGCGAATGGAAAAGTGTTTTAAGCTACGTTGTGAATACTTTGAAAAACAATAAAAAGTACTATAAGGTTCTAGATGTGTTTTTTTCTTCAAACGACAAAACTTAAAAGGCATGCCTCGTATTATAATAGACAAAGATTAAAAAAAAAATTATGGGACTCAATTCGTACATTAATTACATTTTTTACCTACTTAGTATTTATTTATTTATACTTTCTCTCTTTCATATTATGCAATCTGCATAATGGCAGGGTTTTACGGTATACCTACTGTATTTGTACTAAAAACGGAATATATACCATGATTTGTGAGTTCTTGAGTGTCCCGATATTTCGACGCAGTTGCATGCGCCATGATCACGGGTAAACTGAAGTCTTTGCGAGTGGATAGTTATTGGCAGATATAACGATCTACCCTCTTTCTTAGTCTCTTGCTAGGAATGAATTCAGTAATACTATCACTACTACCGGTTTCATTCTCGATCATAACTCTATTCCGACACACAACACTCACGGTATCAGGGCGCGTAATTGACACTACACTTCTTCGGTTCTTACACATTCTCACCACAGGATTCCAGGCTCCAGATAGTTGAAAACAATCTTCACGATTGAAATTCTTGTGTTTGGTAATCTCAATTGCCTCTTGAACCAGTCTTGGGATGTAATGCAGTTGAGATTACTTGTGGGTTGTGTAGCTCGATCCAGTGGTTTGAACCTGAGTCCAGCAGATGTAGTGTTAATAACCATGATAGTTTCAAAAGTTATACCTACTGTAATTGGTAATCCCTTAGTGTACGAGCTTGATCGAGCTCTTGGCTGTTATTTTATGAGTATGTGCCTAGAATAATATTTATATTCCAGTCTATTAAAAACTATTTCCTTGAAGATCTCATTATCAACAATGTTCCTTGTAATCCAAATATTATCTGTGTTGCTAAGTTCCGGGAAGGGAACCTGCGACCTTCGAGCACTTACGCTGGTTAATCACCCGGCGTTAAAATTAGCGTATCAGTCGACGGGCATTTTAGATATTGATGCAAGTAGTTGTTTCACAGTGTAAGACAACAAGTACATTTATAAATACATTATGATAAAAATTAAATAGGAAATATTCCAAAATATGTGTACACGTCACAACTAATCAGTGTGATTGCAAAAAGTGTTGTAAGTTTGACGCATAATTTGGCATCAGGACATTGAATTTGTATTTTTATTAAGTATTTTAATATACATTAAAACTACATTATAGGTACTTATTTTACAATTTGTAGTTTGTTTAAATAGATTATTTTTATTTTATCTTATTTTTAATAATTTGCATGCCTCTGTGGTACAAATAAGTTGGACCCATTTATTTAGAATTTTAACAACTTCGTAATTTAATTTAATTAATTAATTTATTAAAGATTTCCAATGAGTAATACACAGACTTACATTAAAATAAAATAAAATAGAAGCGCTCCCTGCGCTCACTCTGTGAAGGTATTAATATTGTAAAAAATATTAATAACAGACATTTAGAAGCTCCACACAGTTACAGAAATTGTTAAAAGATAGAACTTATATTTTTTTTTAATAATTATGTCAACAGCATACATAAATTTGCAATATAAGAGCTCTTACTATATTTTAATCAGATAACAGTATAAACATACAGGTACAAAAAGAAAACAATAATAATAATCCTTAGATATGTCGACTAAAAAAGAGTATACTCGAAAATAAAAAAAATAGATAAGAACACACACACAATTACAATTAATTAATTCTTGATAAATAACAATCACCGGTCATTGTATAAATGCTTAATTATTTATTACATAAACACGAAACAAACAATTAATCTCAAAACAATCCTTATATGAAGCAAAGAAATATTTGATTGATTGATTACTCGCTTTCGTATTGTAGTCTACTTTGCTACGAATTTTTTCCAACTTTTACTATCCATACTGATATTATAAATGCGAAGATAACTCTGTTTGTTTGTTACCTTTTCACGACTAAACGGCTAGACCGATTTAGATGAAATTTAGTACACAGATAGATTATGACCAGGATTAGGACATAGGCTACTTTTTACTCAACCACGCATGCGAAGCCGTGGGCGGGTCAGCTAGTATTCTATAACTGTAGTAGAATAGTAATTAGGCGTACTGCGTAATGTACTATGTCACGTCCTTGCTTCAATTGTTTTAGCAGCGCGCGCGCACGATCTAATTCAATGAGCCAATTGATGTAATACCATCATAGAACCGAGAGTTGGTGCTCCATTTAATTGGTACCGTATCATGATCTCAATGAAACAGTAAATATTCTAAATGCTACTTTCATGTGTCTTTTTGGTTGTTCAATCTCAATTGATTATGGTCATTATCATATCAGCCATAGGACGACAACTGCTGAATATAATCTCCCATAGACTCCCAGAGCGAGCGTTATTGTGCAACCTGCCCCCAACGGCTCCCAGGCACTTTTATCAGGACTCTATCTCTAGTGCCCCCGTCCTACGTTGCGCTTTCCAGGGCATGGTCTCCATTTGAAAACCTTTCTGCCCCAACGGCCGTCAGTTCTTCGAGCTATGTGCCCTGCCCACTGCCACTTAATCTGATAGTGAATAAATAAGAATTCTTTATCAGCTTGCTAATCCTCTGGGCTATCTCAGTGACTTTGGTATGTCAATGGATGTCCTCATTTCTGATTCGATCTCGTAGAGAAGTATCAAGCTTATTTCTCCATAGCACGATGAGTGAAAATTATAATACAGTAATCCCCCCCCGACTTACGCTACTCCGTTTACGCGAATTCGGAGATACGTGGTTTTTCTTTTCTGATGGGCGCGCGCATCAGCCTTTCCCACTCCGCCCTGTTAGTGTTTCGTTTACGACAGGTTCGAACGAGTTCCGCGTGGAATTGTTTTACGTATGCAGTGCGTTTTATTGATAACCTCTAATTGTCATCCAAAAGAATAAAAAATGCATATATTTTATATGCAAAGTTGAATTCCCGCCTTACGCGAATTCGACTTACACGATTATCGCTCGGTCCCACCTATCGCGTAAGTCCGGGGTGTAACTGTACTTCAATTTTGATTTTTAGGGTTCCGTATCTCAAATGGAAAAAAAGGAATCCTTATAAGATCACTTCCCGTTGACATACCGAAATTTGGTAAGAAGCAAGGTCTTGCAGCACAAGCAAAGCAGAAGAGAAGACGGAAATTGTTAATCTGTAGTTATATCGTAAAAATTACTTTCCTATGGTGTAGCGTTACAACTCTCCACTTTATAAGGAAAGAGCTGTAAGCCAAGTTGAATTTAGACCTACCTAACGGTTTAAAAAGTAAGAGGGATTTTACAATATGTTATGATTTAATACAATGACTATGAATACGATACTTTTCAAAAACACTTATTGTCCTACTATGGTGCGCACAATCGATAAGTCTGCAATCCGGGAGTCTGCAGGACCGGTAGAATGCACGCTGGTTGAGGGCTAGTGAAGCCTCAGGCCAACGTCGACTAGAGGCCGACAGGACGAAGTAGCTCCACCGTGTTCTGGTTGGAGTAAGATCAAGATGTTAGTATAGTAGTAAATGCGGTGGGCGATTCCGAGGTTAGGCCACCAGATCTCGGTCGATGTAGCAGGCTAGACCTCCAGGTCTGTGTTGAGTAAAGCCTCGAGGGTCCAGGAGGGAGACGCGAGGACTCTAATCTCGAGGGGGTCAGGCTTCCAGGCTTAAGCCGGTAGGGCTTCGCCGTCAAGAACAAACTGTTTTCGGGCTGCGCTGACTGATTGATAAAATGAGACGGTTTTCAAAGCGTTTCTCTCTGAGATCTTTCACCCTCTGTTTCCAAGTCCAGACTGTCTTTTTTGAAGGATGCTCTCGATGTCATTCGGTGCTGTTCCAAAATTAAATTACAAAATTATAGTTAGCGGCCAGTACAGCCTTACATCAATTTCAGAGGTTCTATGTAAGTTCCAAGTAAAACCTTACGGTTTTACCGTGAATTAAAACTAAATAAATATATGTCTAAAATGTCATGTCGGTACCCATGTCAGGTATGTTTATTTTTGTATTTCCAGTCCTAAAAAGTTAATATAAATATAGCATCATTTATACTCCTGTGACGAGAAAATTCTGCTTTTTCCACCCATATAAAAATGTAATAATGGGCATTTCAAGGTTTCGAGAATCAATTTAGAGTTTTCTGACCAAAATAATGATGAATATGTTAAAGTATGATAGAAGGAAACACAGAATATATCTCCCCATGCGAGTATTTACATTAGATAACGTGAATATCACGATCAAAATCTAGAAAAGTGGGTGATATTACAATGGGGAAATTGGGGGTCATGTTCTTTACTCGCGCTCCCCGTCTTGTGGGGTGTCTTCCATGCCATCTTGTGGCATGGCAAATAATTTTTAAACTCTGAAATGATTTTGAATCTTATTTTAACACCCTTAGCTCTCACATTTCATTGATATCATAAGGAAACGGCGGGATGCTGCAGCAGGCTGTGTGACATACCGTGCCATCCCGAAATATGAGTGCATAAAATAAGATTCAAGATGGGAATGTAATTATGTCCGTCTCTCTGTTACCCTTTAACCGATTCATTGCGGATGGCACGGCAGCCGTGTCATCATTTTCTTTTGCGTGTGGCGTTAGGCACGTGAGCCGTGCCATTTTGAAATCGATGGTAATTCCTTCAAATTAAGTTTTAGGGAGATCTACCCCAGAACAAAACTTTTTTATTTTTAACGTTAATCAAGCTTGTAGCATTCGTTTCTGGATATTGTATTGTTTTTTAAAAAATAGGGGTCACCAACCTTTTTGAAAATTTTAATGATGAGGATTTTTGTATAATAATATAATTGAAATAAATAATATTAAAAAATTGCTTATTTTTATATCAGAAATGTGAACGATTTGAGAGAACATTTTTTTAACATTTTAGGAGAATCTTAGCGCAAAAGACAATTACCGCTACCGAAATAGGATGTCAGAAACTAATCAGAATATTGGAATATCGGAACCAGTGGTATATTGTCGCCACATGATGTACACGTCCAAAGTCCTTTGGACTATTTCGTTTTATTTTTGAATGCCCAATTCATGAATTTAATATTGGATTGTACAAATAAGTACGGCAACAGACTGAAAGCAGCAGCGACTACTTCTCGAGCTCGATTTAGACAATGGACCGATGTAAGTGTCACCGAATTTAAAACATTTCTAGGCATACTGTTGCTGATGGGAACAATAAAACTCAATAGAATGGTAGATTATTGGTCCACTCATTATCTGTTCCGCTTAAGTCCACATATATTTATGTCGAGGGACAGGTTTTTTTTAATTTTAAGAGCCTTAAATGTTCAGAATAATGAAAGACCAGAGAGTATATTTAAAATTAAATCTTTAATTGATTTATTCAACGACACGGTTAATTCAGTATATTATCCATTAAGAGAGCTAACAATCGATGAGTCTCTTATTCTGTGGAAAGGAAGACTTTTCTTCCGTCAATACAATAAAGGAAAAACACATAAATACGGAATTAAATTATACATTTTAGCCGATGCCAACGGAATTATTTTAAATATTCACGTGTACGCAGGCTCCCAGGATGTGCAAGTCGGCGGTAGAAATCATATTAAAAAAGTGGTTCATTTGCTTATGCAAAAGTATATTGAAAAAGGCCATTCCTTGTATGTAGATAATTTTTATACCAGCGTGGGTTTAACTGAGGAGCTATTATGTAAACACACATACGTTGGCCAAAACTAACTGGCCAAAATATTTACATCCATGTATATCCAATACAGCGTCATGTTCCAAACATGACGCTCATCATCCTTAGTTTTTTCTATGCACTTTGAACTGTCCACCATATTATTTTCTAAACACGTTGATCTGTCCACCATCTGTTTTTTTATGCACGTTGAAGTATCCTCATGTATAGATTTCAAGTGTTCTGAGTTTTCCCAGTGTTGTGAATATGTTTGCGAATTTTGCTCTAATATTTGGTCATCGTCGTCGCGTTGAGTTTCAATTTCTGTCTCGGGAATATATTTTCTTTTACGCCGTAATTCTTAAACAATAAATAGGCAATAATTTACTTTAAAATACTTGAAATTTCTTATCAGGAAAACCAAAACAATAATTTTAGAACTAATGTAAGTAGAAAAGGTTTATCACACCTGTATTAAAAAAGCCACTTACCATCCATTTCCAAAAATACACTTATTTTTACACTTTTTATCACTTGAAACTACGTTCCTGACCGTTCACGTTAGATTTCGAATGTAAACTAAAAGTTTAACGCTTAGAACCACGTAAAAATGGTAAAAAACACTGTTTTCTTTTCCGCATGGCTGAAGACACAGGAGCCATGTCATTTAATCGTATGGCGCTTGGCACGGCAGCCGTGTCACGGTAATTTTGTTCAACGCTACAGTTAGAAGTTTGCAAAATTAGACATCGCAACGAATCGGTTAACGACTAAACGGTTTGATTGATTTCGATGAAATTATATTAGGTAGTTAATGACCGGGATTGGGACATAGGGTACTTTTTACCCGACTGCACAGAAGGAAGGTATAAATGTTTTTATTGACAACGCACCACAAGCCGCGGGCGGCAGCTAGTAAAGTATGAATAACCAATTAAAAGACTTGGCTCCGCTTAATATAACCTCAATTATTTATTGAGGTTTTCATGTCGCCGTATAAATCATACTCTCAAACACTTCATTAAAAGCTATTAAACCTGGCGCACTACTATTTAAGTAGCGTGCCGGTCAAGGGCCACTTATGAACTTGGGTAAATGAGTTTTTGTTATTATGTACCTTGCTGTTATAAGGCTCGCTTGTGAAGTATACAGGTTGTTTTATTAATTACGAAGCTTTGAAATTTTGGTAACTTTTTTAAGGCGATAAGTAATAGATTTTTAAATTTATACTAAGAAAGAAAGAAAGAAAGAAAACATTTTATTCAAAAAACCACACAGTAATAAAGATAAATAAACAACAAAAATTAAATAAAAACTAAGCACTAACAAACTAATCAATTAAAAAGCTCTGTGTGGGGATGAATTGGTACTCAGCTCAGCATGATGCTACGGCATGTTAATATGCCGAAGCGCTTGTCTTCCGCTGAGTCCAGTTTAGATTACCTCACGTTCATCGTACAATACGGAGATGGAACAAGCAAATGGCCCACCTGATGTTAAGTGGTAACCATCACCTATAATAACAAAGCATTGCCTCGTAGCCGTCTCGGTATGTCATTGGATTTTTAAATTAATAAAGTTTTAGCTGATAAGTAAGATTTCCCCACACAATGTATTTCGCACGCAATGTAGAATATGAAAATAAATGTAAGTTAACCAGCGGAGTGGGACACTGGTAACCTGTATCTCGCAAAACAGGTGTACTTCAGCATAAGCACCCTTACATATAAGTGATACCTATTTGTAAACCTTTTGTCGAGAGAAAGTAAATAAATGATTTGTTTTTATTGGAATAAATTACTATGCACTACTCTGCGTCCATCAACATGAGGCATACAGGTGTAAAGCTTTATGAGCTTGTAATTTCACCGGCATCCATACCCATACCCATCAAACCGAAATAAAATATCTCAAAAATTTTCAATTGGTAGTGCACTGCGGGTTGCGGGTTCAAGTCCCGTCTAGGCTTGAAAATTTTTGAAATGGTTTTAAATCATCGAATTTTCTGTAAGTGTTCGGTTATCACTATATAAATATATTATCGTTTCCAGGTGCTAACCGGTGCAGCATTTCATCACAAGATCTGGTCGTGGTACTACACGCACAAAATGCCGACGGAGATCCGACACTGGGTGGACGATAACTTCAACTGCGAAGACATTGCTATGAACTTCCTCGTGGCCAATGTCACTAGAAAACCGCCTATTAAGGTACTACTTCATCATCATCATCCACAGCCCACAAGTACCCACTGCTGGGTGTAGGCCTCCCTTTCAAACGCCACCATTCCCGGTCCTGTGCTGCGTGCATCTAGGAGTTTCAGCGACTTTCTTTATATCATCGACCGACCGCACCGTCGACCTCCCGGAATTTTTTGGTATGTTCTTGTTTTAAGGTTCTACTTAGACAAAATATATTATTAACAATTAAACAGCGTTTTGCTCAAACGAGCTCGCTTCACTTACTTCCATAAAGTTGTGTTAAATTAAAATACTTTGTCCCAGTGCCTTTTAAGTGGAAATAGTTAACTTAATCGATTAGTGTCCCTAAAAAATAAGAGGGTTCTTTTGTTTTTAGTGGCTACTAGGCGATTAGGTCTACTTTGACAGTTATATTTTGGAATTCGATGCTCGCTGCGCTTTCCATTAAAGATTTAATTAATCGCTTCGTTGCGGATTCGTTATATCGCAAGATTTCTTAAGTTGCGGAATTTGTTTATTATTATTCGAAATACAGATGGAACTATCAAATGGTGTTAGTCACGCACCTTAAAAAAGTACCCTACGATGTATTTCTCTGCGTCCATCAACTTGAGGCATACAGGTGTAAAGCCTCATATGCCTGTTATTACACTGGCACTTCAAACTGCTTGGCGGTAAACATGTGAGTGTTTTAATCGCATCAGATTTTTTTTGATCAATCTGTAATGATATTGTTTTTTGTTCTAACAGTAAATAAATAAACAATATAAATACATATTGCTGGACATTTCACACAGCACTATCTAGCCCCAAACTAAGCAGAGCTTGTACTATGGAAACCAGATAACTGATAGAATACTTATGTGCTTTTTTTGTAAATACATTACTTATAATGTATAGAAAAATATCCAGACCGGGTACAAATATCTGTAGACCATGCAAACATTTGTTCCGCGGTGGGAATCGAACCCGTAACCTCCTGCGTCTCAGCCAGCTCACCCACTGCGCCAAGGAGGTCGTCATCGCAAAATGATTAAAATAATTATGTTCAGTAATATGCTTCGATTCATAACTAAACTGCAAACCTTCGAACTTTAGTCCTTAAACGCAATCAGTTGAATCTTCAGGATCCGAGATATAATAGTTTACGTCGACTGGAAGCGATTCATTATGGAATCAGGTGACACGCGATATGGCGCAGTCAATTACAAGATTATCTAATCATGATGTTTTATGGCACAGCCTTTTGTTAGGGTTTTAATGAAAACGACCCTGAATTTTTAAACAAATAGTTAGTGACTACGAGTAAATATTGGTGTCTTATCGGTTGCACGATCGTTAAACTGGCTGCTCAAATCATCTGTCCATCCAAAGGTTGCCTGGAAGTGATCCCTTTTAGCGATAAGGCCGCCCATTGTACCTTTGATTTAATTGTATATTCTCTTTTGTTTGTTTTATTTTCAATAGTGTGCAATAAAGAAATTATCTATCTATCTCAGAGCGCACCAATATAACATAGCAATCGGCTTGGGCGACAACAAAGCGCCCATATTTATCCTGAAATTTACTTATTTAAGCCGATCACATGGAAGGCAGCAAATCCATACAAAATCTAACGAATTCGATCGTCATTTCTCGTTCGCATTTTTTTTCCCAATTTTAATTCCGAAACGGATTTCCGACTGTATGTCCTTAGGGTGGATATTATGACATAATCAATTTATAATGATGGAGTGATCACAAATCGACAAATGGACAATTCTGTCTAAAAATAAATAATGCTGGACATTTCACATAGCGCTATCTAGCTCCGAAACATAGAATAGGAACAAAAGTTTAGTGTAACGAGTGCAAACAGGTGTACACACACATTGATGTGCGCGAATCATCGAACAAATCCCGTACCCATATTATGCCCAAACTAAATAAGCTTGTACCTACTATATGGGAACCAGATAATTGATAGAGTACTTATTTGGGGCGTTGAATTTCAGTAAATCCTTTCTTAGCACACTTCTACATCATAAAAAAAACATATTCTCATCAGCCCCGGATCTATGGGAGGCAAACCGGGGCACCTGCCCCGGGAGGCAAATATTTCGAAAAAAAGAAAGAATCTTGAGTGCAGAGAGAGATATAAGCACACCCAAGATGCAAACAGCTTTATCCACGAGGAGAATACTCTATTTTTGACACTTTCTGCGAGACAATAAAAACCAAATCTAGGTTGGTGCATTCTGTGCAGAGGTTAGTTGGATTTTCGAATAAGTTCTTATTTAATTAAGTCTCTTTGGTTCAAATTTTTATACAGATGAAGTTCCAAATTCAAATCACATTATGCCCGCATCATGGGCATAATTAAATTGAACACAATTTTACTCCCGGCTCAGCCGCAGGGTTTAATCACCTGCTTTCGGTGAGGTTTACATGACATATAATTTGACATTGTCGAGCAGGTGGTGTGAAAAATTATAATTATTTGTTTGTTCAAAGTCTAACTAAAAACTGTCTCGATTCCAGGTGACTCCTCGTAAAAAGTTCAAATGTCCTGAATGTACGAACACGGAGATGCTATCGGCGGACGCGCGGCATATGACACAAAGATCTGGATGCATTGATAGGTTTACGAAGATCTATGGACGTATGGCATTGCAGGTAAATATTCCTAATCCTTATGCCCTTCTCCTTCTATCTTTCTTCTCATTATGTTTGGTTGTTCCCATTTCATCGCTATTATTGGTAACATAACAACTGGGTTTTTGATTATTTTCAGTTGCCAGTGGTGGTGGTAATGACACCTTATTTCGTATTCACTTTGTATTTTTTTAAAGGTTTACTTACTGTTCATGATTACTGATTTAATTATTAATTCATTATTTATTGCACACCTTTTTTATTTGTTATCCCGACGTTTCGACTGTGTTGCAACAGCCGTGGGCACGGGCGGACTGGAGTACTTAGAGCTACCGTCGAGAAGTGGTGGCAGCTGCAGCAACTACCCTCACTTGGTCTTCAGAATTATAAATGTCCTTGTTCATATTACGACACACTACACTAACCGTATTTATGCGCTGAGATGAGTGACACGGCGCGCACACCTAGTAATCACCTGGTTACAGGTCACTGAGTCTAAAATCATCTTCCCGATTGAAACTTGGAAATTTCTTGATTTTAATCTTAGTAATTCTTGATTACTTACCGTTGGAGATTCGACCCAAAGTGGATCTTGTTTTGTTTAGTAGAATTAGTCCTTCGACACTAGAGCCAGGTATCTCTGTCTTTTGTGGCTCCATTCCAGTTGATGGCACGTACTTCGTGCATGGCGCCGACCATAATCTTTTAGAAAACCATCATGTTTGAGGAGCGTTTTGTTTCAAGCTTATTGCAACATTACTTTGATTTGAACCATGAAACTTTTGAACATTACTGTTATAATCCTAATAATGTTGTATATTTAGTGATTTTTAGTGATTACGTTGCGGAAACATCGGAAAATAAACACGATTTACTTACTTTTTAGAATAATTTTACGCTTTGCTTGAGCTCTAATGTGAAACTTTTTGAGTGAACGATTTATAGTGACGTCACCAAAACTGTTTCGCCTTTACAGTAATAAAGTAAGCTTACTAATTGAGAGTCATGGTACTAAATGTCAGTGTAATATTATTTTAATATTGCTATAAGAGATTGAGGTTGGCCCCCAGGTCTTTCTTGACTTATTAGCTTGAGCGATACTTTGGACCATTGGTTCATTATAACTAAGAACGGATTTCGCACCAATCGCCCGACCGCAGCTTACCTTAAACTCTCCAACACGCGTCTGTGCATCCGTCAGCCTATAGCTATAATAAAAAATAAATAAAAAAGTTATAAATATTAAAAACTAGCAGACCCGCTCGTGGCTTTAAAACAATTGTCAATAAAAGCATTACCGCCCAGCGCAGTCGGGTAAAAAGTGGTATGTTCCAATCTATCTATATACCAAATTTTATCGAAATCGGTCTAGCCGTTTAGTCGTGAAAACTCCGTCGCACATAACAAAACACTTAGTATAGCGAAGAAGTTAAATAAGTAACTTATATTCCTATTTGTTTTACTTTCAGGCCGTGGAGTTCCGAGCTGATCCTCTCCAATACAGGGAATCCAGTGCAGTACCACAATCTTACCCCGACATTGGCGCGCTCTGAACCCACACCGAAAGATTTAGTTGCTGAGAATCACAACTTTGAAAGGTTTAGTTGCCATAAACTACTACTTCGAAAAGTTGGATTGCTGTGAACCACCACTTCGAAAGGTTGGATTGCTGTGAACCACCACTTCGAAAGGCTGGGTTGCTGAAACAAGTAAAGGTGATGTGAAATACCATAGCGAAAGGTTGATTTGTTGTTAACCACAGGTTCCACCAGATAGGTTGGATTATTGTGAACCAAGATATTTTTTTGAGGTGAACCACTAACTTCAAAAGATTTTTTAGATTCCCAAATATGACATTAGCACTTCCTCTGTCAACCTCAATCGGATCTTCATACCAAGTTAAGGCCACATCTGTCATGAATATTAAAATCGTGAGTCTAATATTTTAAACGGAACGTCCCTATTTAGTTCAAGAGCCTACTGCTTATTTATCATCAAAGATTTTTTGGTTTAAGAAACTGGTTCATTTCTAAAAAATCTGTTACAAAAATAGACGTATTTAAAAAACGTCGCGTATTTTCAAAAGCAGCCGACAAATGCTTATCGTGTCCTTTTTAAAATTCGATGAAAAAAATTTTAATATCTGAAAAATCTAGACGGAACAATATGAATGTTTTTTGTCTGCCAGACTAAGATCTTTATTCCAAAAGTAAATTCAAAATTGAAAAAGACTCAAATTCCTCCTCTCCGCTTTGGTGGATACAGACCCTGGTGAATGTGGCCCTTAAAGGAGTGTTGTAAATATTCCTATCGAGATTATTTTAACGTAGCTAGCTTACCGTGTTTAGTAATCATATCAAGATAGATAGATAGATTAGGTATTCTGGGACCTCTTACACAAACAAATAAAAAAAAATGCTGGACATTTCACACAGCGCCATCTAGCCCCAAACTAAGCAAATGGGAACCAGGGAGCAAATTCTCGTCATACAACTTTAAAAACATAACGAAAGTTGACCCAAATGAGATTGGATTATGAATTGATATATTTTGGCATTCTGCTCCATTAGTATTACAATATTAGCTTGATATAAACAAAGTGTATAATCGCATGTCAGTCAACTCATACCATTGTATTGGCAATTACGTGAATACCGTTTAGGACATTTAACATAACGAGACTAGATCGATATTCGAATTTTACTATTTTAAGTTACGGGAATTGGCCTCCAGATAACTGAAAATAACTATTACTATATATTGAAGTAATTTGACACAATCTGCCGCCGTCTGCCACTACCACTCTAGATGGCAGTAGGTTATAATTGTAATTTTGTCTTAAATAGATATAAGGTCCTTCCGGCCCTCCAGTTGCATCTACTTTTTGACTCTGTCATACCAATATGTGGATAATGTAGTGGATTACATCATTAATACTTCTATCACATGAATACTGTATACCTAACGTTTTCGGAACACTGTTTGTTGTTCCGAAATTAATTACAATAAAATAAAATGGAACGAAGGCAAAAAAAAATATCCCGTGGTACCAATAACGGTACAAAAGTAAAATAAATTTCCACAGTACCATCAATGGAAGTAACTAATGGTACCATTAGTTAGTAATATGGTACCGATATGGTAACGGAATAAAAGTATCAAATGATATCTGTTGTATATTTTTATGATGAATTATAAATATTACAACTACAGAGATAAATCATTAAATTAAATTATGCCTATAATAATGAATTTAAGAACAAAATAATATAGTTACACCAATTTTTATGGGTTAACTTTTTATAAACTCAGATTTCATAAATAATAAAACATTTGACGATTTCCTTGGCGCAGTGGGCGAATAGCTGGCTGAGACGCAGGAGATTGCGGGTTCTATTCCCACTGCGAAACAAATGTTTGCATAATCTACAGATATTTGTTCCTGGTGTCGTTGTTTCTCTATATATTATAAGTATGTATTTACAAAAAAACGTACATAAGTACATCTGGTTCCCAAAGTACAAGCTTTGCTTAGTTTGGGGCAGAGTGCTGTGTGAAATGTCCAGCATTATTTATTATACAGGGCAAGATGATGCAGGATCGTGGTGGATGGCACAAACTTGGGGAGACCTATAACCCAGCGGGTACTCAGTGGGTGGAGTCAGGCTGTGGATGATGATGATGATGATGATGATATAGGGCAAGTTATTATTCTTTTCAAATGTCAAGATCTACCAAAGCGGAATCAAGTATTGAAGCCATTTACTTTATAAGTGTTACAGCCTTTAGTCGCAAATGAAAATTTTTCAATTTAACAAATTTAACTCTACATATTCCTTTAGGATTCCCATAAAAAGTACCGTAGTATTTGTAATCTTTAGTGGACACTAGCCAATCGGACATACCGACATACCGTAATTTACGATATTGTGTTCTTTAAATTAATACCCAGTTTATTTTAAGTTTAATTCAGTTTGCTTAAAATTTTAAAGTAGACAAGTAATACGACGTAGTAATGTTGTCAAATTAGGTTTTTTGGTAGAAGAAGGTAAAAAAATAACAGAAGGTTGATTGTCATGAAATGATTGTCCGAAGGTCATAAACTTAGGTATTTCGGTAAACGATAAAAATGTTTGCATAAATAATTGATTTATTCTCTTCCCCTCTTCTTATTTCAATATAAAATTAACGTAATATTTTTAATATTTTAGGGAAGGGGGGGGGGGTGTTGGTGTTGAAACCCCTATTAGTATTAATTTAATGTCGCAAATCCGTTCCCTATACTTTTTTATAATATAATAAGAGGTACTCAGATATTTAGTAAGTAAAGAAATGGTAACGAACTTAGAAAGTATGGACAATAACAAATTTGATGAAGGCTGTATGTTAGGAAGGGATTTCGTCCCCAAAACCAGGGTAATGTAGAAATAACTGCCAATCTCTTAATTAACCCGTTTTTTTATCTAAATAAAATTCGAATTTTATTAAATCTTAGCTCACTTAAAACTGCACAATCAAATTTCGTCTCTGCTAAACATACAGACATATAACACGCGCGAGTTAACTGTGCACCTCGCACTATGACGTCGCTGTCACAATAATGCTATAGTTACTAAGCGCGTCAGGCAAACGCGGGGCGCCGCGCGGGGAAGCGGGAGTGGGGTCGCGTTCCAGGGAAGTGCACAGTTAACTCACGCGTGTTATAACATTGTATGGAGATCTCCTGAATTTTACCTCATAGTACTGAAATGTCGTAGTAGCCGTAATTTGCTTTACGTAACTTATGCCATTTTATTCATAGGTTGCGCTGAACTTTTTACGTCAAACCGATAAGTTAGATAGATTAGATAATTCCTTATTGCACACCATGAAACAAATACAAATAAAAAATAACAACGTAAGTCTATGGATACAATTGGCGGTCTTATCGCTAAATAGCGATCTCTACCCAACCTTTAGAACGAATGGGCTGTGTGACTATTACTTGAAGAAAAATGACACAAAATTTCGGAGTCACTGCTCCAAATGACTGAAACGTTAATGTCATTGGTGTTTCTTGGTACCCACCAAAAACACCAATGGCATTAATCTATATTCTCTTTGAAAACGTATCAAAAGTTTGACACTTTTTCAAGGAGATACGAGTCGTAGTCGGTTACCGATGGATATAGGAACCCGCCATAAATCATCAACGCTTCTGTCATTTGCAACAATTTTACTGTTAGTATTTTATTTTTATAGTGTTATCGACACTATAAGATTTTTAAAATCATTTCAAAAACTTTCAAGCAGGACGGGACTTGAACCCGCAACCTTCCTCTTGATACGAGGATGCACTACGTGGACCTTAGAATTTTACTGTTATTTCGCTAGCGTCTAACGTAAATATTATAGCACGAAGCTGTACAATGCGCAACTCATATGCTGATGTAATTGAATGACATAAGTTCACGTAAAGTCTCTGACGGTTACGTGGAATAGCGCAGTGGCCAAAATGGGCTTGACCTACCTTACCTAGTTGGGTATTTTATATCTGTGCCATTTTGCATATGTGATTTAATTTTGTAAACCATGTCTCCAACCACACATACTTTTTAGAATTATGTTATTTTCTAATCAATTGAGAACAACTTTCACGAACAAAATTGTTATGTGATTATTTTAAAGTTGTTTTACGATTTTGTCTTGTCGAATAGTTAAAAAAAATCTAAATAAATATCGTGATTACTATTACATATCTCTCTGTATTTGAGTTTAAAAGCAATAAAATTAGTATTCACTTTAAACTTGCCATATTAAACAGTTAACCAATGTTTTTCAATGCAATAAGTTATCCCTGATTACTTTCATGTCAATTCTTAACTTTAGTGTGGTACTCTGATGTTTTGACAAAAACTATTATTTATTATCTTTTTTATCATTATTATTCTGATAGATCATTGAACAAATCACGAATTTCTAAGTAAAATCATTTGTAGTTTAAGAACAAAGGTAATATTTTTGGTTGTAAATATAATATTAGCAATAAAAATGAGGTTTTTGTCAAAAAATCAGATTTTGACCTGAAATAATGTACCTAATAAAGATGCCATCTGTCCTTAGTCCTTAGATATTCTAAATCTAATATGTTAGTGAATATTGTAATGAATTTTAGATTATTAGTTCAATAGTCCATTTTGACATATCGGTGCTTGTGCGAAAGGAAAAATTACAATTCCTAATGAATTAAAATTAATAATTATAATAATTATTATGTAGCTATTAAATGTATTAATGTAAGTGCACGTTTTGCAGTAGACGGATAAATGTAGTTTCATAGATGGCATAATTTTAACGCTGAATGATATTTTTTGTATGTAAATATAATATAAGAAGCTCGATTTTGAGCGGACCTTTTTCTTTGTAAATTTGTAAATACTTTATTGCTTCAAATATAATCAAAGGATTTTATATTATATTTTGTAAATCAAATTCGTTTCATAAATCGTAAATACATTATACTTTAGATATTTTTTAAAATTTTATTTTACAATGTGATATTCATTATGAATTCAGATTTATTTATAAATATTATATTTTGTTGATTAAATTTATTTTAACTTGAGATTTTTGAAACTTTTTGACATGTTGTATTAGGGTTAGGCCTGAGTTAGATGTAAGCCGGACAGAAGCAACGCAAATATACTACGTGTTTTGTTATGTACGACATTAAATGAAAACACGGGTAAGGCTATTGGCTAGTATTATTGTAAAATAGGTTTTGATCCAAATTTATCACCATAGAATTTTTTTAATTATCAAAAAACTTTGATTTCAAGTTCTAAAATATCAATGCCTTTATAAAATAGGTAAACAAATCATATTCATTCATCATGCAATAATTTTTTTTATTGGAAATGTATCAATTATTGGACAGATTTTATATCAGTTAATACGATTCCGGATGTGTGTTTTAAATAAGTTAAGAGGCGGATTTAATGCCGGTAGCTTGAATATTTATCCAGTAAATCGATTTATGTATTTCCAATAAACAATTTTTAACGTAAATCCGGGGCGCCTATTCGACGATGCCGCTTAGTCAGTTGAACAGGTATGTACCTACTTACATGATGAATGAACATGATTTGTTTACCTATTTTTTACAGACTGTCATTGATATTTTAGGACTAGATATTAAAGCTGTTTGAAAATTTCTATTTATGTTTCTATTATATTGAAAAAACCTATTTCACAATAACACTAGCCATTAGCCCTACCCGTGTTTTCATTTAATGTCGTACATAACAAAACACGTAATATATCTTCTATCTGGCTTACACCTAAAGGTGCTTTTGTTGCGTGCAGCGTGTTGGGCGTGCTACATTAGAACGCTTCAGTGTTCACTCAAACCGGCTTTACATTACAATATTTAAACAGGCTAAATTAAGCATGTTGAAATGTGTATCAAATTAATTTAACTGACTTGCTAAGTATTTTTACACTGTGCAATATTTAGGCAGACTAAATTCAGCATGTCTAATTGTATGAAAAATTAGTGTCTCTAACTGGGTAAGTATCTTTACACTATGCAATATTTAGACAGACTAAATTGAGCATATCTAAAGGTATGTAAAATTGTGTGTTTAACTGGCTAAGTATTTTCACACTGTGCAATATTCAGAGTCTATTTCATTTAGCCTGTCTAAATATTGCGTAGGATAAAGCCGGGTTAAGGACAAGCGAACACTGAGCGCCGCACGTTGGACACTCAGTCACTCAGGTCGCCTAAGATTTGTTATTATTTCTTATTATTAGGAATCATAGCCAAAGACGTAAGCCACTAGTCTCTTGAGTATTTATGATTCTGATGCATTTATTATTGTTTTAGGGTTCTCTGTCTTAAAAGGAAATAAGGAACCCTTAGAGGAACCACTTCGTTTTATAATATTATTTGGAATAATAATTTGACTGTAATAGGCGTTACCGATATCAGAATGACTGAGGATTTTATTTGTTAGGCGTTTAGCTAGATGTTAGATTAGGTGGACAATGGGTATATGTATTACCAAATATTACAAATAAAATCGATCATTTCTTTTGGAAAACCGTTTTGTTGAGTTATTGGACTTGAAACTTTACATCAGATTGTCTAAAAATATACTCCCAATCTGGATTGGTAAATATGGACTTTTTGATTGAAATTAATTAACCCTCTACTACCTACCCCCTATTTTTGTCACATAACTACCTACCCGCGGTCTCTGAGACTCTTGCAATATAATGCTATCGCAAAGAAAAACTATGACTTTTGGGGTTAAATTTAATTAAAACTTCAAATTGTAGTAGTTTTTAACATTTATTAAAATTATTGAAACATAAAAAATCAACATTGTTTACCACATAATTCAAAATCTTCTCAGAGAGTCAGAAAACACCGAAAAAAATTAACATATCTAGAAAATGGGATCCATGATCCAAGGGACATAATTTAGGAACTTTTCCTTACTAATTGAGCTTAGTTCAATAATCAACTCTTACATCTAAATAAAAATATCAATCAAAAAATACTTATTTCACCAAAATTGCAAGTCACCAACTTACAGTTTTTCGCGGCAGTTTATGCACGCCATTTTGGAGCACCCAAGGCAAATTGGTTTTTTGCATTGAAAACACAAGTATTGGGTCTTACGTTTCTTTTTGGGGTCACAAATAGAACAGGTCTTTCGAATTTCCAACCTATCTTCATCAGCACTACTCCCTGCAGCAGCCAGAGGCGTTCTATCATTTAGATCAGGGGTCGGCAACCGGCGGCCCGCGGGCCGCATGCGGCCCGTAGACTATCTCGGTGCGGCCCGCAACCCTGAGGTCCGTAAGAAAAAAATACCGAAGCAAAAGGCCATATAAATTCACTAGAATTTATACGGCCATGCTGCTGGGCCATGAGAGTATTCTTGAAAGCTCGCTCCCACGCGGGGTGATAAAAATGTACCTCTATTTCATTTCTTAAGAACTGTTTATCAAGACTGTGATGTTATGTATTGTTTCTACCGAAAATAAATATTTGCTGTACTTATTCAATTCTTGGCAATTTCTTTTGCGTTTATCCGCCGCACGTGCGGCGGCGGGCGGCTCCTTTGAGACAATAGGCGGGGCGGCAGTCTTTGATTAGACGCAGGTGTGCGGCGGCGAAAAAATTCAAAGCGACCGGTTTTAGTTAAAATCACAGCCGCGCGCAGCTCTCGCCACATTCGGTTGTGGAAATTCGCCGGAAACTCACGTCTCATCTGGTTGCTAGCTACGCGTTTCGTTTCACCTTTCTTCCCTTCACTGATAGCTTCTCACGCACGACGTATGAGGTAAGTTGTATGCACTCGCGAGCATTTTGTTTTATTTTATTTACTGCTTGTTAATGTGAACCTTCAGATTGATGGGTAAATGTTATAAGGACGGGGATAGTAGTTACATGACATGAAGTTAGTTACGAGTGTGTCATGTTTTAATTATTATTTGAATGTGGAGTTGAATTTGTAGGTGCTAACTGGAACATATAATTTTACAACGAATTTAATTTTTTTCATTATTGTTACAGAATAATTATATAAACATGGCTTCAAGAAAAAGGAAGATAGAAGAAGAAAAAAGAGTTTTTAACGAATTATGGACAGAATTATACTTTTTTATCGAGTTTAAAGGAAAACCGTTATGCTTGATTTGTCAAAAGAGTATTTCTGTAGTAAAGGAATATAACCTGAAGCGACATTACGACACCGAGCACAAAGCTAAATTTGACTGTCTTGAAGGAGAAATACGGAAAAGGAAAATTTCCACTTTGAAATCGTCATTACAAAATCAACAAAACATATTTAACCGATTCGTTGCGATGTCTAATTTTGCAAACTTCTAACTGTAGCGTTGAACAAAATTACCGTGACACGGCTGCCGTGCCAAGCGCCATACGATTAAATGACATGGCTCCTGTGTCTTCAGCCATGCGGAAAAGAAAACAGTGTTTTTTACCATTTTTACGTGGTTCTAAGCGTTAAACTTTTAGTTTACATTCGAAATCTAACGTGAACAGTCAGGAACGTAGTTTCAAGTGATAAAAAGTGTAAAAATAAGTGTATTTTTGGAAATGGATGGTAAGTGGCTTTTTTAATACAGGTGTGATAAACCTTTTCTACTTACATTAGTTCTAAAATTATTGTTTTGGTTTTCCTGATAAGAAATTTCAAGTATTTTAAAGTAAATTATTGCCTATTTATTGTTTAAGAATTACGGCGTAAAAGAAAATATATTCCCGAGACAGAAATTGAAACTCAACGCGACGACGATGACCAAATATTAGAGCAAAATTCGCAAACATATTCACAACACTGGGAAAACTCAGAACACTTGAAATCTATACATGAGGATACTTCAACGTGCATAAAAAAACAGATGGTGGACAGATCAACGTGTTTAGAAAATAATATGGTGGACAGTTCAAAGTGCATAGAAAAAACTAAGGATGATGAGCGTCATGTTCCAACTGTATTGGATATTACATGGATGTAAATATTTTGGCCAGTTAGTTTTGGCCAACGTATGTGTGTTTACATAATAGCTCCTCAGTTAAACCCACGCTGGTATAAAAATTATCTACATACAAGGAATGGCCTTTTTCAATATACTTTTGCATAAGCAAATGAACCACTTTTTTAATATGATTTCTACCGCCGACTTGCACATCCTGGGAGCCTGCGTACACGTGAATATTTAAAATAATTCCGTTGGCATTGGCTAAAATGTATAATTTAATTCCGTATTTATGTGTTTTTCCTTTATTGTATTGACGGAAAAAAAGTCTTCCTTTCCACAGAATAAGAGACTCATCGATTGTTAGCTCTCTTAATGGATAATATACTGAATTAACCGTGTCGTTGAATAAATCAATTAAAGATTTAATTTTAAATATACTCTCTGGTATTTCATTATTCTGAACATTTATGCTCTTTAAATTAAAAAAAAACCTGTCCCTCGACATAAATATATGTGGACTTAAGCGGAACAGATAATGAGTGGACCAATAATCTACCATTCTATTGAGTTTTATTGTTCCCATCAGCAACAGTATGCCTAGAAATGTTTTAAATTCGGTGACACTTACATCGGTCCATTGTCTAAATCGAGCTCGAGAAGTAGTCGCTGCTGCTTTCAGTCTGTTGCCGTACTTATTTGTACAATCCAATATTAAATTCATGAATTGGGTATTCAAAAATAAAACGAAATAGTCCAAAGGACTTTGGACGTGTACATCATGTGGCGACAATATACCACTGGTTCCGATATTCCAATATTCTGATTAGTTTCTGACATCCTATTTCGGTAGCGGTAATTGTCTTTTGCGCTAAGATTCTCCTAAAATGTTAAAAAAATGTTCTCTCAAATCGTTCACATTTCTGATACAAAAATAAGCGATTTTTTAATATTATTTATTTCAATTATATTATTATACAAAAATCATCATCATTAAAATTTTCAAAAAGGTTGGTGACCCCTATTTTTTAAAAAACAATACAATATCCAGAAACGAATGCTACAAGCTTGATTAACGTTAAAAATAAAAAAGTTTTGTTCTGGGGTAGATCTCCCTAAAACTTAATTTGAAGGAATTACCATCGATTTCAAAATGGCACGGCTCACGTGCCTAACGCCACACGCAAAAGAAAATGATGACACGGCTGCCGTGCCATCCGCAATGAATCGGTTAAGGTTGTGGCAGACAACAGCGAATCGAATGTTCGGGCCAGTTACAGGGTAGCAGAGATTCTTGCAAAAAGTGGACGTCCGTTTACCGATAGTGAATTAGTAAAAGAGTGTGTCTTAGCTATCGCAGAAGAAATATGACCAGAGCAGAAAAAAATGTTTGAAAGTCTTAGTCTCTCTGCAAGAACTTGCACCCGACGTACTGAAGACTTGGGTGCTAATTTGTGTGAACAACTCAGGGATAAGGCGCAGTCTTTCGACTGCTTCTCTTTAGCGATGGATGAAAGTACGGACGTGTCGGATACAGCACAGTTACTCATATTTGTACGCGGCATTGACGAAAACTTTACTGTTTACGAAGAGCTTGTGAAAATGTGCAGTTTGAAAGGTACAACTACGGGAGAAGATTTATTTCACCATGTGGAACAAGCTCTGGATTCATTGCAATTAAGCTGGGAAAAGTTAACAAGTGTCACTACCGATGGAGGCAAGAACATGAGCGGTCAAAACAAAGGTGTTGTTGGGAGAATCATCAGCAAAGTGAAAGATTCTGGATCTACTGTGCCATTGATTTTTCACTGTATTGTCCATCAAGAGGCATTGTGCTCCAAAGTTATATCCTGGAAAGAAATAATGGATACTGTAACATCCACTGTTAATTTTATAAGAAGAAATGGGCTCACACACCGTCAGTTCCAAAAGTTTTTGGAAGATCTGGAAGCTGAACATGGTGACGTGGTTTACTACTGTGAAGTGAGGTGGCTCAGTCGAGGTGCCGTTTTGGAACGGTTTTTTGATTTGAGGAAAGAAATTGGCAACTTCATGGAGATGAAAGGAAAGCCAGTAGAAGAGCTTACTAACAAACAGTGGATTATCGATCTTGGTTTTTTGACTGATTTGACTAAGGACCTGAATCAGCTCAACAAACGCTTGCAGGGAAAAAATAAATTGATTTGCGATATGTATACAGATGTAAAGTCATTTGAAATGAAACTGAAACTGTTTATCAAGCATATTGATGAAAAAAAGCTTGACCATTTTCCTAATTGCAAGAAAGCCGTGGAAGAAGCTGGAGATAATTTTGTGTGGCAAAATATTACAATGAGAAACGTGTTAACACAACTACAAACTGAGTTTGTAAATCGATTCACCGACTTTAAAAAGAGCTCCCTTAACATGGAAATATTCCAAAACCCTTTTGCAATTGATATTAGTGAGATACCAAGCAATTTGCAAATGAACATAGTAGATTTGCAAAGTAATAGCACACTTAAAACGGCATTTAAGGAAAGCACTGACTTGATACAGTTCTACGGAGGTTTGAGTTCTGAAAACTTCAAAGAATTGAAAAAGTTTGCTCAGCAGATAATAACTATGTTTGGTAGTACATATTTGTGTGAGCAGACTTTTTCAATTCTCAACTACCGCAAAAATAAGAATTGTTCGCGGTTAACGGATGAACATTTAGACGCGATACTGCGCGTGTCTACTACTAAAATGAAAGCAGACGTTAAAAAACTTGCAAGTCAAATGCAGCCTCAAAAATCTCACTAGTTCTTACTTTTATGTTAGTATAGTAGTTCAATTAAAAAAGAGATAATTGTATGAATATATATGCGTTTTATTTCAAATATTAAAAATACATGCCCGAACATATAAATATAAGTGCGGCCCGCACTGATACTCTGGCAACATATGTGGCCCGGCTATAGCATAAGGTTGCCGACCCCTGATTTAGATGAAGCACCCGACTAAGAGACATCTTGATATCTCGCGGAATCGACATGTTGAGTTGTCTTCGTTCCATATGTGGCCTCGTGAGCTGTCCAGCCAGTTTCTTCATGAAACAGAATCTGCTCTCAGTCTTTTCTGGTAGGGTGGACAAACTTACGACATAAGAGTTCGATGCTGCAATGTCAAGCAACCTGTAGAATATGGCCAGCGGCCATCTGCTTTTGGTTTGATTATAAAATAATATAATCTCTGGTTTCTTAGAGCTGTCATCAACATCTGGCGCATGATGCATGCTTGAAACTAGGTTGACCGCTTTATTTTGTTTTGGCACAAACGATACAATGGTTTTGTCTTTAGTAAAACCAAAGATGGTTGAATCAACTTGTCAATGGCGCGAATCACATTTCAGAACCGGATTCGTGAAACTCTTCTAAGACAAAATCTTCTCCTATATCACTTTCCACATCACTATCGTCTCCGTTGGGTAAATCATCTTCTTCTGAAGGATCATCCTCTAACCAGCGCGCAATAATTTCTTCATTAGATGCCATTTTACACTAAAACAAATAAAAGTATTTGGTGAAAAAAACTCCCGTAACTACCTACCTGCGGTCATTTAGACCGCTGGCAAAAATTTTTTACTCACCACCGACAAACGAACGCACGTATGACCTCGACGAGCACAGGCACGGTACTGCGGTGTGCGGGGAGAAGGTACATACATGGACGCACGAAATGTAAAATGGCGCGTACACTTAGATTTTCACAAAAATAGGTTCACGAGTGTCTGTGAGACCGCGGGTAGGTAGTTAAGGGTTAATAATGAATTAATAAATAACTAAAATAATTAAGGAAATTAATTAATTACAAATTAGAATTAATTGTAATTAATTAATTAAAATAATCAATTAATTGTTAATTAATCAACCTTTTTAATTTACAGGATTTCTTTTTCTGAACTATTTTGTTAAGTTAAATTTAAGTACCATTTTATTTCTTTGGTACTTATAAAGTACTATTTTACTAAGTACCTTTAAAGTAATGAAAAAATAACATCTTGTTTTGTTTCTAAGTCGAATAACTAAATAAATCATACAAAACACGATTGTCCTTTTGTTAATAAGAATGGTAACTAAATTATTAGGAAATGTACATTAATTTTTATACGTAGATTCGTAAATTAATCTAATTTTGGAATAAAAAGCAATGTCTTCGATCAACACTGTATTTTCTCATTTAGTAAAAATATCAAATTTCGGTACATTTTAAGTAATATTTATCGGCCTAATTGTCTCATTAATATTTTAAAGTAGGTAAGTACCAAATTAAACAAAGGATTATGTTAATATTTATTATTTTGAAATATTTTATAAGGCAGCTATTTTATAATGTTTTGGTAACTAGTTATTCCTTATTGATAAAGTATTTCATTTTGCTAAGGAAAAATACTTAGCACGTGATTCCTTACTATTATTTTAGTTTTTTTGTTTGCCTTAGTTTTACATTATGCGTTTGATTTATAATTAAACAAATTAATCATCGTTTACCATCAGGTCAGAATGTGGTCAAACGAAGATCTAATTGTGATAAGGAAAATTATGGTCAGTGATTTTCAATATTATAAATGCGAAAGTTTGGATGTTTGTTTGTTTCTCAATCACGTCATAACGGCAGAACCAATTACAATGAAATTTGGTATGGATTATGACATGCATTGACACATTTATATTTTCATAGACAAATACGCGTGCGAAGCCGCGGGCGGAAGCTAGTTTTCAATATACAGAATAAAGGGTTAGAACAATACTTTCAACAAAAACTTACAAAAATGGTACCTATTTTTTGTGTTTTTTTTATGTCCGTTATGTTTAATGTAAGTTCTAGTAGATATAATTGGCAATCATGTACAGCATGTAAATAGTACTAAATGAGAATAAAAGAAGACATATCAGTTTGTAATAAATTGTTTTATTTTACTTTCCCGTTTCAAATTGATGACCTCCGTGGCGCAGTGGGCGTATAGCCGGCTGTGGCGCAGGAGGTAACGGGTTCGATTCCTCAAATATCTACAAATATTTGTTCCGGGTCTGGATGGTCTGATGTTTTTCTATACGTATGAAATAAAAAAAAATATTTAAGTATTCTGTCAGTTATCTGGTTCCCATAGTACAAGCTCTGCTTAGTTTAAGGCTAGATAGCGCAGTGTGAAATGTCCACCAATATTTATTTATTTATTTTATATATTATTTAAATTTATTTTTCCTTTTATTTGCGACCTTTATGAGTAAATGAAAAAAAATTAAATAAACAATATTTATTATTATAACCCCTCACTCATGGTTTGAATGTAGGGGGATCCTACTGAACCGATTTTGAAAATTATTTCACTAAGAGGAAGCTACATTATCCTTAAGTGCTATATTTATTCGCGGCTGGAGCGTACAAAGTTCTATTGAAAAAATAGGGCGAGTTGCGCAACGATGCCTGAACGTATTTAGTATAGTGTTCTTAGAAATAGATTAGATTAGATAATTCTTTATTACACACCTTAAAACAAATACAAATAAAAAATAACAACGTAAATCTATGGATACGATTGGCGGTCTTACAGGTAAATAGCGATCTCTACCAGACAACCTTTGGATGGAAATGATGGAACGGACTGTGTGCATATTACCTGGGGTAATATAAGTTAAAATTAAATATGATATAAAGAGTTGTCAAATCATACAAATACGTCAAATTAAAACATGTTTAAAAGATAAATACCTTTAGGGATCGTTGTGTAAGGAATATATCTACTCACGGCGCTGCGCCGGCGCTCATATTTACTGCGAAGCCGGCTGAGTTCGGAATGATAAAGCTCCAACATATGCAAAATAGGTGAACTCACGTTATAAGTATATTAAATAGAGATACAGATCTGTGGTAACCACAAACGATACGTTTCTCTTTTTGACACTATTAAAACTAGTCACGTTCATAATCCGTACTACCAAATAATATAATTTTGAATTAACTCTGTCTGTTGTTACGTTTTTACGACTAAACTGCTTGACCGATTTCGATGAAATTTGGTAGTTAAGATAGATTATGGCTACGATTGAGACATGCTTATCATACTTATTACCCGACTGCTCAGGATATTAACTTTCTAGCACGTAGGTATGATTTAAGTTATTCTGTTTATTTCCTCCTGTTTCACCAACTAAGGAAGCTGAGCAGATTGTTAATGTTTTAATTAAACAGGTACCCAATCATTATTATTAGGTTTACCTAATTATTTAATATCTTAAAATCACCAAATAAGGAAATCTATAGGGTAAAAGTTAGATGGCATTATAATGTCCTTTTACATTTGAATTATGTCCACTTATTTACCTGACCTAAGATAGGTAGGTACCTACATGTTAATAGTAGATTATTAAACGAGGGGATAAAGCAGTATCTTGCGTCACGGGTGCTATATTGAATTCCGAACGTAACGAAAGATTTTAGAGTTAACTCACGAGCGGAGCGACGGAGTTACTAGAACCCTGAGTGCAGAGAGGGATTTAAGCACCCTCAAGACGCAGACAGATTTATCCACGAGGAAAATACTCTACTTTTCACACTTTCTACGAGACAAATTTTGTAACAGCGGCTCGCGGCATTTACATAAGACATAAGAAGAAATAAAAGGACATAAGAATGACATGGTACTGCTGGGACCGTCGGTGGGATCAGTTCGCAAACTGGTCACAATTTGTGAGGTGTATGCGGCTGAACATGGACTGAGATATAACTCGAAAAAGAGTGTAGTTCTCGTTTTCAAGGGTGGGAAAGATAGACCAGGTCATGTTCCGCCTATTATGTTAAATGGGGCGGCTCTACAAGTAGTTGGTAATTTTAAATATCTAGGGCACATTGTAACGGAAAGCCTGAATGATGACGCAGACGTTGAAAGGGAGCGTAGGGCGCTGGCGGTCCGGGGGAATATGATCGCTCGTAGGTTCGCTCGCTGCTCGAGGGAAGTGAAAATCACTCTTTTTAAGGCTTACTGCCAGTCCTTTTACTCGAGTAGCCTCTGGCTTAACCACACCCGCCGGGTGGCCAGCGCTCTACGAGTCCAATATAATAATATCTTCAGGATGCTGATGCGGCTGCCTCGCTTTTGCAGCGCATCGGGTATGTTTGCAGAGGCGCATACGGACGGATTTCATGCGATCATGCGCAAGAAAGTCGCGTCCATACTCAAGCGTGCGCGCGGCAGTAGCAACGGCATCCTGAAAATGATTGTTTCGCGTTTGGACTGCCCCATCCTTACCAAATGGATGCAAATACTTTTAGGTAATAGTTAAGTTAGAGTATTATTTGTAATTATTTTAATTTATTTAATTATGAAATTATTGACATGCTTTTAAATTATTCGATTATCTTTGTTATTAATTTTTAATTTCTGTATACCTAATTTTTTGATAATTATAACTATAAAATATTGTATGTTAGCGATTAAGAATTTTTATATGGATTTTTAAATCTGAATTAAATGAATAATAATAAGAAGACGCAAGAAGACCTAAAAATACCTAAGAAGACATACAAAAAAACCTCAGAACACATAATACATATTTTGCGTTCTGTACAGAGGCTAGTTCGATTAACGAATAAGTTCACAATGTGTGGGTCTCTTTGGTTCAAATTATAATAAAATTGAGGTTTCAAATTCAAATCATATTATGTCCGCGTGGGCATAATTAGGTGTATTATAAACACAAACCCAACTACAGTTTGAAATTTATTGACTACATCCATAATTCACAGCTTTTATTAACTGTAGGGTTCATTTTGTGATATAGTTCAATAATGTCTTAAAACCTATACTAGGTTTGTCCAGACAACAGCTTCTCGATAATGTGGGTTCTGGTTAAGAGTATGTTAATCTTAAAAATAGGCATTAATATTAATATTTGATGGAGCGCAACGATGCCTAATTGTATTTATTTAGTGCCTAAATATGATTAAGAGAGTTGTCAAATCATACAAATACATACATTCAATTTAAAAGTGTTCTAATTGCGTTTAGGGTTCGTTAGGTATGCAAGCTGGACCAGACTAAAACGGCTGTACTATGGACAGAGAGACGGACTCTGAGGGTTTCTAGTTCGGCTACGAAACCGTATTAAGAATATAAGAAACAAAAAGCCTTACAAATGACACGAGCCCTACAATAAACGTACATTGAATCACCTTATTCTGTGAGGCGGAAAAGATGCGATCTGAAGGTAACCAAAGCACACTACCGTCCATATATCGAGTTCGAGCCTTCCTTAGACCGTGTTCACATAAAAATAAGTTGCTTACCGGTGGTAAACGGTAAGTATGACTTACTTACCGGTATGATATAACACAGCAGGTTTCAAACAAATCAAGGACGTAAGTAACGATATAATATTTTTTTTAATAATTATATACCTATTCTTTAATCTTTTTATAATCCTTTTCCTGTTATTACACCGCCTCGCCATTCTCTTTCCTTGGAGACAAAGTGGTCGCGCACCTTGAGGTTTCAGAGGAATTTCCTTCCACGAACATTTAGATTGTGGAATAGTCTCCCTGCCGAGGTTTTCTCCAGTGTGTGTGAAGTGTCAAAGTTAGGGGCTAGCCCTAAACTAAGCAATGCTTGTACTATAGGAACTAGATAACTGAGTATAGGTAAGTATTTGTTCTTTTTAGTTAGTATGTATTTCTACTTAACATTGGTAACTTAGTACTGAGTACCTAGATTATTAAGAGTTACGGAAAATTCGCTTCCACACTTGGTATTCAATTTCATATTGTTTTATGCTATAAACAAAATAAAATTATAATCGGAAAATTAATTAACAAACCATAAAATAAAACTAGATGATAATAATTAAGCACTAATCAATCAACATTAAAATACAATTAATAAGTAAAAAAAGGTGATAATTTCGTACTTACTTATAAAAGTAAACACAGCCTTACCCTACGCATTGTAAGCATTTTAAGCCTACAGCCGATATATTTAAAGCGTGCTACCTCACAAATCGTACAGAGCCTTTGTTGCACCGCAGCTAAGGTGTTAGCGTCAACGCAAATATGTAACAAAAACAAAACCACGTTTTATTTACACTATCCAAACAATTTTAATTAGTATGGCCGCTTTTAATCAATAGAGACATAAAAGATTCCTTACTTTTCGATACGTACATGTATGCCTGCGTTCATCTGTAATTGGCTACTAGATGATAATATTTCTGTAATGTTTACTGTTCTTCGGGCGCATATGTAGTTATATAAGATTCTGGAAACGCAGAACAAAGATAACATAAAAAACAAACAAATGAAGTATTACAGGTGGTGGTTTCTTAGTTAAATTGGCTCTAAACAATGTCTGTATACTAGAAAGATAATTAGGTAACTCATAGTTTTACACCCAATTAATAATCCTACGCGGTGATCCAATACAATACTTTAATTTTGTTCTTGATCCCTTTTGTTATTGATCTAAAGGGATCTCTAATAAATTGATAAAATCACTCATTTGCATTCATTCAAGGTCTTTACCGGTAGAAGAGATTTCGGTGTTAATGATATAACACGTGTTCGGCAGGTTGGGGTTTTTTAACCGCAAACATTTGACTAATTTATATTTAATATTGATACAATGGTAGGAAGTCTAATATAATTATACCTTAAAAGGCTTACTTATGCCCTCTTACTTCACTAGTTATGTACCTACCTTCTAATTTTATTTAAATTTCCATTAAAATGCATGCGATTTTTGTTACAAAACTCCGCGCAAGCCTGCCCTTCGGAACGGAACAAGGGATTCGCGCGTTCCGTCCATTCTTTGCACACTGTGCTCTTTTACGTTTTGCGCAGTGTAACATGGCCTGATATTTGTTACTTCTAAATGGGGCACATGCATGCTCGGTATTTAGCGTAAATTAAATAGTGCTTAATGTCGTTCACGACTAACTTTAGCTAGACTGCGAAGCGAAAGGAGAGTAATAGTTTTAGCAGGTTTTAGAACTTGCTTGGAAATATTATCTAGGTAAAGCCTAAGGATAAGTTAACTAGCTTAGAAATAAAACATTGGTATATAATATGGACAAATAAAACTTACCTAAGGATTACAAGCTGAAGTGGGCGAGGCACATATAGCTTCAAGAATACGGCCGGGGCAGAAAGGTTCACGAGCGGAGACCACGTACTAGAAAACGCAGTGTAGGACGACCCCCACTTGATGGAAAGAGGGCATAATAAAGGTAGCTTGGCGCTGCCGTTGGGTGTAAGTTGCACAAGATCGGTATCTCTGGCAATGTATGGGAGACGCCTATGTTCAGTCAGCAGTGGACGTCTGATATGATGATGACCATCCTTCAAATATGTATGTAGATGCAAGATGGTTACTATGGAGTTTCTCTAGCACTGGCGGAATGGCTTAACCGCCCGTAGTCTGTTCTGTAGAATGACATTGACAGGAAATGATGTTTACTATGTAATAAAGTCAGTCGATCAGAGAAGAACATCCATTGTGTGTCGCCAAATAAAGACAGCCTGAAAGGAAAGAAGGATCGTAGAGTCCGTTCCACAAAAAAAAACCCACAGCAGTTTAAGGAAATAATTTTTATCTTATTAAAAATTAAAATAAAGTTAATTATTTATGTAAATCTTTAGGCCCAGGGACTTCTAGTCATAGTAGGTTTTAACAAATATTCTATGGTTTGGTCGCATGGAATGAGTTATGATGAGTGTGTGATGAATAACTAAGGTGTCAATAAAATGTAGTGTTTAGACCAAGACACTACAAGAATTGAAACAATAGCCAGTAGCACTGACGCAAATTCATTATATTCTAATAAATACATATCTACATACATTAATAAGTACTTGCCATAACTCTGATTATGAATCAAACCTCTGAGGTCGTTGACATCAAGCCTCTAACTACCCTCGAAAGGAACTCCATGTGTTATGGAATATTCAGGACACAACTTCATATTATAGGCTATGTAGAAAAACTACCTCGAGAATATAAAAAAAGTGGCCGCCACGGGACGCTCGGAAGAAGTGTAACATCTAAATTGAGGATCTACATAAATCAATGATCTAAATTGGTAATTTTTAATTAAAGAAATCGTAGGCAAGTTGCGAGTGGCAAGTGGAAAGTCACGAGTAGTACTCGCCCAATGGCACAACGATATTTATCGAAATTTGATTGATAGAATGATATTAACTATGGCATCGCTCTGACGTCATGACGACCTATGTGGCGTCCGGTGGGTGGATGCGGGCTGTTGAAATTGATCCAATTTTTTTTATATTTTTGCTATGAAACAAACATCCAACATACACTTTCTTAAAATAATTTTAGGTACAATTATTAGGTATAAATATTAGGTAAAATTGTAGGTAACACAAATAAAAAGATAGGTATTTAATACTTCTTATCAAAAGCAACTTTGTAAACCTAACTGAAAGTAGTCAAGAAACAAAGTTTTAAAATATTTATTAATTAGGTATCTTGGTCAAAGTGTCTACGATTGTGCTACGCGACGATTTCTTCGTACAAAAGACTTCAACGCGCTCCACTGATGAAAGTTCTTAAATACTAGTTTGTATATTTTTATCGATTAGCTTTGATTACTAACAATGTATTATTACACTTGATGATAATAATTTTACCAGGAAAATTACAGACACATTAATTATGGATAGCAGGAAATATTTGCAAATGTCAAGTATGTTTAGGCCTACAAGAGATGGCGTTAGGAGGAGCGAAACACTTAAACAATTTACTTACTATCAAACTTATATCTCATTGCAGAAGATTACATTTTTAACCCCCAATGCAAAAGATGGGTGTTATAAATTAGACATCTGTGTCTGTCTATGACATTGTAGTTCCCAAACGGAAGGACCGATTTGGAAGCGGTTATTTTTAATAGAAAGCTAGTTTAAATTGCCATAATAGTTGGCTATGCCAATTAAAAAGAGGGTCGGGGTAATTTAATTTTAAATTTATACGTGTTAATCTTCACCATGGCATTTTTATTTTTAGGTTTTTTACAACATGGAGATGGAGTTGAGAAAATTCAGAGTTTACAGTAGTGTACGTCACCCGGGTGATGATAATAACGACGACTTCTTCGTAAGGATTTTTGATAATATTCATGAGTTATTGACCACCTTTGTCAGAGCTTTTCGACCAAGGCCTCCGGCATAGCGGGTACAGTACAGACATCTTAACATGCTCTCCAAAGCACAGAACTTCCTGTTAAAATACAATTGTCTTCGTCTTAGGCAATACTCTAGCTAACGTGTCAAGGGTAGGTAAAATTAACAGTTCAATCATTCATACAAATACGGGATTTATCTCGTTTTTACTCATGGTCCGCAGACCTGGTCTTTGACCAACATCCAAAAGTTTAAACTCAAGGTGTGCCAACATGAGATGGAGCGCAGCATTAATTCTCGAAGTCAAGCGTATTGACCGCATACGCAACACCGAGATGCGCTCTCGAACACAAATCGCCGGTGTAGTTACGAAATTCGCCATGCTCAAGTGGCTCGTCATGTTTGCCGTGTGACGGATGATCAGTGGCCAAGCTGAAGACCGAGTGGAACCCTGACACAAACCGAAGACGTCGCGGCAGACCAAGGGATAGATGGAGGGACGAGCTCACTAACTTCCGAGTGGATTGGACCATCTTGGTGCTGGAAAGAAGTGACTGAAAAGAATGTGAAGAGGTCTTTGCCCAGAACAGAGGCTAAAAATAAATATTAATGATGGAAAAAATCACAAAAGTTTTCTTTGTTTGAAGAGTCGGCTACTCGCTTGTGATTGCTTGTTTTTTTACATTAAACGTGGCGTAGGTTAGATTTTAGCGTTTTCTATCTGTCTAATATATAATTTTCAATTTAAGTAAAATCTTTGTTAACTAGTGGTTAGCCCCGAACTGAGATCTCGCGAGTCTCCAATAAAAACAAAAAAATATTTTTCGTAATCGTCGACTACCAAAATAGTGCCACGAAATAAGTAACCACTTAACTTGACCTACAGTGTCATTCAAATTACAGGTAACGGGTGTTAATGTTATATGGTTATACTTTTTTGAGGTAAAAATTGCAGTTATTCTGGATTTCAGACTTTTCCCTATATTTGTGTCACTAAAGCTACACGTACACCAAATTTAAGCACTGTGGGGTTACTGGTGTACCCTGTGAATTTTGATAAGATTCAGTTTTTACTATGAATAATAACTTAAAAACTACAAAGTTTGAAGTAAAATAAAAACAGGGTCGAAATGTACTCATAAATACCTTTCATTAGACGTGCCATTTGACCGGATAGTCTCATTTTGGTTATTTTACCCCTATTGAACCCCAATATCTCAACAACCCCCTCATATTTTTAGCTGATTTAGTCACACCAAAATTGTGCCATAACTCCCTACCTATATACCAAATTTCACGATGATCAGATAAACGCTTCGAAAGTTATCCTCGGACAAACATACATATATACATACTTACATACATGCATACATACAACGCCGATTTGCCCAAGTTGATTTAGAGATCTCGCTTCGCTCGATGACTAATATATGTAAGGACTTACTATGTTTGAGCTCTTGATTTAGTTTTGAGTTTAGTTTCTATTTGTATTAATAAATTATTAAATAAAGAAAGCAGTCTTTAAGTTTTTTTTACACTTTATTTATTACCGACCACTATCACTATTATTGGGTTTTATTTGTGTTCGGTTTTGTATTCTATTTGTTTTTTTTTTTTCAAATAATTAAAATGAAGTTTAAGTTTTTTTTTAAACTTTAACTAAATTTTTAAGTTCCTTTGCAACCAAGCCATGAAAGAAATGCAAGAAACAAGGCTTGTTGTTTTTTTTAATGAAAAGAGCCAATCTGTTGATACAAATAAAAATTGTTAGACTTATGTACACAGTTGATACATAAATATTTCTTTATCTTTAGTCCGCAAACCATGGAGTCTCTACATTTTGTGCCGTATTGAATGGCGCATGGTGTTTGCGTCAACATAGCCATCGCGGGTATACCGATTTTGGAGTGGAATGCGCTGCTGATGGCTGCCAGTTGCAACTCGAGATATTACAGCTTAGCTGTCAGTTGCGAGGCGATGTCAGGTTTCAGCTGATCGTGCGTATTTGAGGAATGGAGAACTTAGGTATCGTTTTATCTCTAGTAAGAGAAATTGGTTTTAAGCTTTAATAAATTACTTGCAAGTACATAGTGTTCGAAATTCGAACGTATGTTATAATTTTTCAAGCTTAATTTTAGCAGAAGGAGGGAGAGGTGGGGGGGGGGGAGGGGGCATTTCCATAAAAAAATTAACTATGCATATTCTCACACTATTATATGAGCCACTTTATTGTTATCTCTAAGATATCTGTACGTAAACAACATTAAAGCAAATAAATGAATTATGATTATAAACAAAGAGAAGCCTGTAGTGGGACCTCTAGGATTATGTTATAAGATAATTTAGGTACAGTTCATATTAGTTTTGGCTATATATATTTATTTATGTTTTTGTACACTCACCTACCTTTAAAATGATCTCTCTCTCTAGCCTCAAAGGGTTTGCTAAAAGAAAACTCTTGTTAGGGTTAAGCTCGCCTTTGTACATGACATCTATGTATTTCTGTATTTTAAAATGTATTTTCTTGTGTGCAATAAAGAATATAGGACTTAATTGTTATTGTTAACTGACATCAAAAAATAGAAGTAGGATCTCAATTCGTAGGAATACCTATTAATTCTTTGATGACGCTAACGTAACGTACCGGACTGTATCAATCTAGATTAGCCGCTGAGATTTACGCGCCTAACGCCAATGGGATCGTAATCTTAAATTACTTTTGATAATTGGGTAAAAACATAAGTTGCCTTTCTTGGCCCATGCATTATCATCGCTTTCAGCACGTGTTGACCAATACCTATGCTTCTTCAACTTATAAAACTTGAAGAGGGGAATGTTTAAGTCATAAAATGGGTTTCATCATACTCGTATCAGCCAGAAGACGTCCACTGCTGAACATAGGTCTCACCCATAGATTTCCAGAGCGACCAATCTGATGCAGCCTGCACCTAACGGCTCCCAGCTACCTTTATCCGTCTTTCCATCTAGTGGAAAGCCGTTCTACGCTGTCCTTTCCAGTGAGTGGTCTGCACTCTAAAACCTTTCAGCCCCAACGGCTGACAGTTCTTCGAGCAAATCCTATGCCATGTCTATGACTTTGATATCTACGGATCTCTTTATACTGATTCGTTATCATAGAGAAACACCAAGCATAGCCTTTTCCATAGCACGCTTAACGACCTTGAGCCTTCTTATGAGGCCTATAGTGAGTGAGTTTCTGTGCCATACACACACTGATCAAATACTTGTGTTTCAAGACACTGAGGTATTTAGGACGAGAAGACGTCACGTAGTTTCTCTAACATAAAAAATAGTAGCACTCCGGGAGTGCCGACAGAAGGGAAAACTTGAACAGACTACACTACAGATATTTATACATACGAAGGTGTCGGTAACGGTAATAGTGTCGCGAGTTCAATGGTTTTTTCCTATCTCAAATAATGCCCAACGTGCCTAAAGAAGTTTTCACTGCAAAAAAGTTTCCTCTTATTAAATTTAAAAAGTTATAGGACATTTAATAAATTCTAATAATGCTGGATATTTCACACACCGTTTTCTAGTCCCAAACTAAGCAAAAATATTATTACGTATTATATAAGTATGGCGGCATCCAGATCACCAATACAATATCTAGATGAAGTTCTAAAATAATAATTGTAAAACCAAGATTTTGTAAAAAACAATGGACGGTCTTATCGCTGTGATAATGATGGCGATGATAAGTATGAAGGTTCAATGTGGTGGTTCTACGAAATGCTTGCCAAATTTCAAACTACACAAAAACAAGGAGGTGCCACTTAATTAGAAATTAGTATTTAGCGGCAAATTTAGTTTTATTTTGTAAAAGCCTTGTGTCTAATTTTATGATCAAATCGGCCGAGCCTCTGGGTTAAATGAACTCAAAACCTGAGTAAGCTCTATAAAATACCCTTTAAATGGAAAAACAGCGCTGTTGTGGGCGGGCTACTGTTACAATATACAAGAACAAACAAAGATTTCTGCTAATATCCCATTAAATGTGATAAAAGCCGTAAAATGTCGCTAATTTTAAGGCTTTGCCTAATAGATCTTAAAGTGGGCAGTAGTCTATTAGTTTAGAAACAAACTTAATGAAAAATAACTAAAATGAATAATTATTCTAAGTAGTATTAAACTACTTCGCTAATAGTAGTTTTAATGATCCTTTAAAAGTATATTTTTACATTTATTCCAATAAATCTGATTGATTTAGGTATCATCTTACAAAAAATAAATAATAAATAATAGCCAACAGGCACCTTGGTTTGGTAGCTACGAGAAACTATGAAAAAGAAATCAAACGATTTTATAATTTGAAGCCTAACCCAAACCTATAATATACTTATTATGAGCTGATTTTAACAAAGTTTATTTAAACCCAGGCTAATAACTTTCTTGCTATTTTTCGTCAGATATTCTTGGAAACCTAGTGGGTATTTTAATTGTTCCTACCTAGTGAGGGGTATCTACGTTCACATATCCTCTTGGTACAGTAGAAAAGTAGTGCAGGTGTTGTCGTGGGTAGGTGATCTGGCCGGACCTACCTATCTGTAGGTAAGTACCTAGGTATTTGTAAGTGCACACACGTATCATTCAAGACGCGGCGTGACAAATTTTTTAATTACAATTAGACGTGAAAATCGCCAGATGCAAGTAGGAGGGATTTCAGTGGCCCCCATTTGACCGTCGAATGCCATATTTGGCACGGCTCGCGTCTAAATATGGCACGGCTCGGCCCACCGCCCCGCGCCGCGTGCTATCGCTCTACTTCCGACTCTATTATTTCTATTTACGAAATAAACTCAAAATAAAAGCTCTATTTTAAATACGGATTTCAGGCGCTGAAAACTGTTTGCGGGTTCCCGGTTTTCCTAGAGATGTGTCGGGTTACCGCGACCGCCTCCGTCTCTGTCTGCGGGGCTTGGCGTCGCGGCGAGCGAGCGAGACGGGTAGCCGTCGAGGCGCGCGGGACGCAGCCGCGCGAAGTCAGTCGCGGTCCGAGCGGCCGACTCGTCAGTCCCGCCCTCGGCTCTTTCGCGTTTTCGGTCAGTCTCCGTTCGAAGTTCGGACGGTGAGGTGCACATAGCGCGCGTGCGCACCGGTTACTGTGGCGTACTGCGAGGTTATCATGGACGCGCCGGGCGGAGCGCGGGAGCCCCGCTTCGGGTCGCCTTACGGCATGGGACTGCTTGGAGAGATGGGAGACATGTACGGCGGGCGGCCCCCGGGCGCGCTGAGCGGTGGAGCCCTGCGGCCCGGCATGCAGCCCTGCCCGATGCCGCGGGCCGGGGTCAAGCGGCCCTCCGACCAGTGCTACGACGACCGTCCTTCCCAGAGTGTGGGACTCGAGCACTGCCCCATGCCTGACATAGCGGACGATGGCTACGCTTCCCTCCAACCCAAAAAGTCACCCCCGTCGAATGGCAAAAAGACCAAGGGGAGAGTTAAGATCAAAATGGAGTACATAGACAACAAACTGCGGCGTTACACTACATTCTCCAAGCGGAAGACTGGCATTATGAAGAAGGTGGGTGCCGACACCGCTTTTGGCAATATTCCATATGGGTCATTCCGAGCCCGGACTAATGTTTGTGGCAATGTGAACTAAAATTCTATGAGCTCACAACTTAAACTAGTGGAAAAAATATACAGAGTGTTTGTAAATTCTTTGAAATGTCTAAGAAAATATGTCACAAAGTTTTATTTATATTGTGCGACTGAAAATAAAATTTGTCATGTTTTAATGAATATTTCTATGGGGAAATGTAACTTAACTAAGTGAATTTTGGATTATTTGTTCCATTCCAATTTAATTTATGTGTATGTAAATTTTAGAGAAATTAAGGTTGTTGATCTTATCTTGCAACTTCAATTTAGTTGTTTCTGTGTAAATATATAAAATCTTTGAATACTTTTCAGCTTAAAGGGTATTGTGAACTTGTGTATTGACATTTTAATGAACCTTGATTCTTACAATTATTGACAATCTTCAAAATGTAAATAAAAATACAATTTTGTTCAGGGTTAGAGGTTATGTTTTGTAATGAAGAAATCCGTATGGAATATTGCCAAAAAAGTGTCCAAATGCATTTTTATTAGTTACTTTATGCATATTATTGTTCTACCGCGGTTTCGCCATGTGTTTTTCACTATTTTATCGTGTATTTGTGAACATTTGTGATGAAAGTTTTGACAGCTGTTTTGCAAGGTTATCATCCGTAAGTACAAACGAAACGTCTGCTAAATTAACGTATAAACTAGCATAATCGTAACTTGTTAAGTCCAATTTAGACTGCAAATATCGCTTTTTTTCTAAATAGCCAGTAGAATCCTAATTTGTTTCTGAGAAATGTAAATAAAACAATGACAGCTGATGTCATGCGCTGTCTAAAAGTTGTCGATAGATGGCGTTACTTGTTCCAATTTAGAATGCTATAGTGATGTGGTTAGTGTTCCGTGTAATAAAAAGTTCTGTAATGCATCGAACCGTGATTTTTATACTAGTTATTAAAAAACTAGAGTTCGCAAAATCATGTTCTTTGAATCTATTAAACAAATAAAATTCGTTTTAAAATTTAGGCGTAGTAGGTAGACGGTTTGTACTCCATCGGTTTATAGAACCCAACTTCGGTATCTACCTACTTATGTTTGCAGGTATTATTATTAATACGTAATATCTTAATAAGTTTAGTCCTTGATTTCTAAGAAAATATAACTCTTATTAAACAGTTATTACAATGTTAATTTTTCCTGTTTAATTAGGACGCGATTGTATATGCGCGCCCCCCGCCGGGCCTAGGATTGCATGCTTGCCTTCTGTTTTATCAACAACTAATTTTATCCGGACTAGTTTGTTAACTTTGCATTCTATTTGCTATTGAACGTCTAAAATTAATCGATTATTATGCACGCAACGCAATGTGCAAGCCGGAATCGTGAGTTTTGAATAGAAAATAAACGAAAATAACTAGTTGGATCAACTTCTGCTTAGGTTTCTTGTAAGTTTCTGCAAGTTTTCTGAGCAATGTAGCAAATAATGTTTTTTTATTAACAGAAGTATATATAAATATTTTTTTCAAATTAAGATGAGTATAAAACTTTTTTTTTAATTTTTAATAAACAAAAAAAAATTTGCTAAATAGTTTCATCAGTTAGGCAAGTATATCTGCATATTGTTTATTTATTGCTATTAAACAATACCTTAAGCCTCTAAAGTCATACCTAAATATTTATATTTCTCCAATCTAGTAAATACAATTTTTATCTATCTAAGTCCTACGTACCATAACTATTTTTCAATAATTTACCTGTATATGCCCATGTAGGTAAACACGCTCATAAACTAAACCAACAGCTAATATAACTAAATAATTAATTACAAATCGAATGCAATCCACTGTCAGGTCAGCTATTCTCGGTGACGTCGGAACACAGGACATAGCAAAGCGCGGAGCATTTCCCTATGTGCCTCAGGAACGACGGTAGCTTCATTAAGTGAGCAGACATTGTCAATCTATGCGTGTAGAAACGTCTAAACTGCCCGTGTAGGGATGTCTGTCAAAATCCACCATTAAAACTGGATGCAAATCTCGAGCGGATAGCGAATTCACGATGCTCAGTGACTCAGTGAACTCTTTTACGGGACAAATAAGATCTATTGAGTTTTCATCGTTGATTGATTCCTGTTCGACGGTATTTCTTCATATAATCTAGGAGACATCAAGATATTCAAATGTATGTAATCACTTCTAATAGTTTTTTATTGTTTATCATTCATCAATATTAAATAATGGAGATTAAACTTATCAAGATTTTATTGTTTTTATCGTCTTGCAATCATTGGTTATGTCATGAAAATAAAGCCTGGAGTTAGGCGCAATATTAACATAACTTCTTTGTAGGTATTATGCTGGCTGTTGATTGCAAATTGATTTGCTTTTCTGCAAAGTATTAAAGTATATTCTCGTGTGAATTAATTTATTTATCAGAAAGGCGATAAGGTCCCTCAATAGCATACGCTGTCGCTATAAGTCGCGCCGATTTCCCACCATGGTAGATCGCTATTATAGTCCGAGGTTTGGGTTCGTCTGAAACTTGGGCCACAAGCTCAGAGGTCGCGTAATGTGCACGCAAGCGGTCCTGTCGCGCAGCGGGAATCAAAGTCGCCGGCGTGCCCTGTTGTTACTTGTTAGCCGGCCGCATCCGTTCGCCCTCGTTATGCCAGTTGCCCGTGCCAGCTATTCGATGTCCTTTTTTCTCCTAAACCTTCATGTAATTAAATTTGTGCACCGTAAATCACGCCACACCGTGGGTGGATAATTATTTGTTTGATTTCTCTTTTGCTGTCTCTTGAATTTTCGATTTCGGTAATTGATTCCACAGATGCGTGGGTTCACCGATTTCGTTACTTTATCCCAAATTTTCTTCATCTTAACCATCAACGTACACTTCTTTTTTTTTAAATTGTTTGATTATTTGAGTTATGTGAATTAACGCTTGAAAATCTATTCAACGGCAATTCATCAGTCAGATCTACTGATCACCTTACGAGCGGGACTTTAATTGCGACGCCCCAGGGGCCCTGAGGGCAACACGACGGCATTTGTTGCCAGCGTGCCGGCATTGTGCCGACTTTGTCATGAAAATCGTTGGCGATACGTTGTTCTCCAGTCTAACCGTTTAGTTCAACAACATAACGTTTTGACAGAGTCATAAAGAAGCTATGCTTTACGTCCGGCTTTGCAAAAGCGGCTCTTAAATTTTCTTGTGATTAATTTCAATATCGCTGATCTATGGCTGCTATGACGTTGATAATAAATCCTCTATATTTTAAACTTCGTCAATTTCTGTTAAAACGCTGCTGCCATCTAAAAGAAAACCACCCGACGTCGACCGAACAATCAATTAGATGAGCAATCCACTTTCGCGCTGGCTCGTTTTTCTGCTCAGGATTTATAAATCAAAACGTGCTTCTTAAGAAATGATAATAGCCCTCATTGTTTAGCCCGTACCTCCAATGCAAGAATAAATTATACAGTCAGATATAGGCGTTCCGATATAGTCCTTAAAGAGGACATTTTAATAAATTTAAAATAACGATTATCGTTGTCTTGCGGAGTCGTGATTTCGTTAGGTTCGTGGTTGGGTCTAGGGCCGGAATAAGTCGTCACGAACGATTACTAAATTAATTAGGACCTAGCTTGGATGTAGATTGCGCTCGAGATTATTTTCCCACACGACCCGACCGACGACCGACGTTTAGATTTTGTGATTCCACAGGTATTGTTTAATGATTATGTTAGATAGTCCTCGCTTTGAGTGGTGGAGTCGTAAGTCGAAGCAACAGCTCAATTAACGACAGTTTTATCTTTCGATCTATCCTCGGGGTGGAGATATTTTAATCCTTGTTTTAATTTTCTTCGATATCTTGCTGCAAAGTAATCTCTTTGCCTCCACTCGGTTCTAAAACTTTTCCATTTGATTTAGTTGAGTCAGTGGTTGTTCCGAGAGGTCTATTAATTTGCAAATTTGTAGTAGCTGAATAGGTAGGCCATTCCGAAATGAAACAATTATATATTGCGCAGTAATTGCCGCGCGGGCAAGCATCTGCGACCCATATCTCACGGCCCGCAATTTCGTAATGCTAATACGCCATAATGCGATCCCTGCATACCTAGTCATTTTGTATTTCGGCGGTTTTTTTTATTTGCCTATGTTGTCTATTTCTTGTTTCAATATTGAAACAAGTGTATATTTAACAACGATAAGAGTGAAAATCTCCTTAACGCATATGTCTTTTAATAAACAAACATAGCGGGCGCTAGTAAGTCTGTAAATTAAACTAAAACTAAAATAATACTTTGATGACGCGTCAAAAACGAAGGTGTCCGCCCCATCCCACCTCATCCCACCAAACAAAAACACATTTGGGCAATCGTAGTAAGCAAAAATGGAAAGTTCCAAATATGGAACCAAAAATACTAGAACTACAGAATTTAAGAGGATGTCATCAGAAATCAATCTTCGCGCCAGACAAAAAGGCTTTGGTAAAGCGGGGACTCACTATTCATTCAGTAACAAAACCTTAGGGCAAATGTGGATAGATGGCGTTCATTTAAATTATATGATAACACAAAAAAATATACCACTTTAGTGCTTTATCATCCTTTGTTACTAGCAGACAAATGCTATGTTTAATAACCAAAGTACGAAAAAAATTTCCCGCCCTGAAAGTTTTTAAAAGTGCCAGCTGGGCACTCGTTTGACTTTGGGAACGTTAGTACTAAAAACAACCGCGCGCAATGAACCTCAACTACCAGGGCATCATACAAACGAAAGAGGTAGTCAAAATACATCCATCGTACAAAGACCCTCACAAACGAACTATACCACTCTCCTTTCATAACTAGAAAGGCATAACGTGGGGACGGGGTGGTTCTAAGTTGATTGGGCGTTGGAAAGGGAATGTCTGGCGCGTCGGCCCGCCCCTATACTAGCGTTAACGCCTTGCTGGTTATGAGAACCTAGTACTCGGGTGCCATTGCCATGCCAGTTACGTTATGCCACCGGTTGATTGATTAGCGACCATTCGTTTTTTATGACAATGTATGGCTGAATAAAATGTTTTGTAGAAACGACATAGATGGTAGGGAATAAAGGTTAAGGCTAAATGGATTTTTCCTAATATTTACTTACAATCTTCTTTATTTGGGACATGTACATACCGCAATATTATCGTTTTTCAATGAACCGTTCCTTTTGATCCGATGTGTAAAAGCAAAACAACCGCCGCAGAATTCAATAGGAGAAAAGCGTAATCGAATCAATTTGCTGTTCTCAACCAATTTGTAGTTTGTTCCCTTTGATTGATAGATACGACGCGATCCAATCCAGCCAGTTACAACTCTGGGAGCCACACGGACCAACAGCAAATCATCACTAAATAATAGTAGGGCTTCATTTCAGGCTCGATACATACCTACATATTTTTTTTTACTATTTCAACTAAGTATTTGAAAAGAAAATCACCATAAAATGAATATCGAGTATCGAGGCAAACAGCCAAAACATTTTTATTTTAACTTATTTATGTTGGTAAAACTAAAACTTAGTTTGATTAAGTTACGGATTGTTCCGATGTTTTTGGTTTTGGTTCGGATTTCGAAGTTACATGCCATCCCTAGGGAACACTAGTGAGGGGCGAGTTGTTATTGCGAATAGTTTTACTGATGAGTCGATAATAGTGACGCGCGTCCGTCATTCGAGTAATCGGTGAATCGACGTTAGTTAGCCGTCGGGTGGTTCAAAGGATTTCGGCGCACGATCGCGATGTGTACACGACGATTTCGAGAAAACTCTAGTTATGCGCACGAATGTGATGTTAAGGCTCTCGGAATGGTAATATCGGATAGATAAACCGAAATGTATGTTAATTCGCTACTTGATTAGATTGAACATGCATTTCACGAAATACGGCAGAGATTTAGACTTATTGCTCAATTCTCGCCCAATCATCGATTAAACAAGTTATAAATTATTAACTTTACTGCGGTATCATGTTGGCGGTCATGAAAAATAATTAAAAAGTATAAATTGTTGGAATCGTAACCCGTTTTTGAACAGATGGCAAACGTTCTAACCCCAAGTTGAATAAAATATTCAAATGCCATGAATTCATAGAATCGTGTAGAATTAAATGACATTCATAGATATTTTTTCTTTTTATTACGATTGCAAACAGCATGTTTATAATTTTTCTTCATAACGGAAAACCATTTTTCATCATTTATGCTCTGAAAGTTTGTTATTGAAAATAGATTGAGGCTCATTGCGGTCACCATATACTGAAATGATGTACAATCTCCAAGACAAATCCTTATTTCTATTATATAGGAGGCTAAAAGAGGCCATAGTTTAGTAAGTAAAAAAACAATGGGTACCAAGAACGCAAATTTTCGATTTAGCAACTAAATTAACTTTTTTTACTTTGTTAATTTCCTCGCGTTTGTGATGAAAAGTTATGTAAAAGAATGTACTTTATCGTTCAGTTATTAATGTAATCGTAACCGCATTAGTACGTACTGTTTTTACTTTAAAACTTACACAATTAAATTGAGTACCTACGTGTAGAAATTCCCCAAATGCTGAGTAGGGACAGGATTCTTCATTAAATCTTCTGGCGTTACACATTTATTGTTTTTCCTTAAACGCAAGTTTTTCCCATGCCCCGGGAACGCGAACAATATGTTTTAAAGATACTGTTTCTGCAAGTTTAATACTACTACTTACCGGCTTAGTAAGTTAGTACGAGTTAGTGAGAGGTTTTTTATACCACTAAGGTCGCAAACTACTGTCCTCCAAAGGGCTTAGCCAAGTTACAGTCGATTAGCGATGACGCTAGTCGATAAGTCCGAAAATGTATGGGATTTGACACATGCTATAGAAATACCACGTGATACAGCGACAACAAATGTATATAGAAATCGAATAGATTCGCAGCGAATGTAATTTGGCTACGGGCCCTGATAAACGCTTACCGTAGCTTATTCTTCTTCTTTCGTGTCAATGGCTGTTTGACTTCTAAATTTGATTAGCCCAATAGAGAGCCACTTCCACACCCCTCTCCGTTGCCTGGTACAAGTCTTCTCGTGTGCAGGTGGTTAGGCAGAGGACATGAGAGCAGGTGGTTTGCGTAGCCTATGGACGCTTGTAACTTAAAGTTATAGACGCGTTGTTTTTAGTTTTTAGGTCGTCTATCTGGTAGTAAATGGTTGAAAACTTCAGTTTAATACCTCGTGTAGTACCATCGTAGTTCACAGATAGATCGATTCGGACGCGGTTAGTTATGTGTGCTGATCAGCGGGGCTATTTTAAAACGTCAGAAATCTGTCTGATCGGTCCGACATTTTTTTCGGAATCGAATTGTAATCCAAAACGCTATTTTCAATTATTTCGGATTGACTATAAAGCTCGGATACCTTTCTGACACGGATTAAAAGGTCGATAGTTTACAAAATAGCGTTTTTTGAATCGAAATCGAATCCGAAAAAACTGTTGGACTGATGGCTTTCCGACGTTATAATATAGCCCCGCATGTTAGCTTAAAACAGCTTACAAAATGGATATGTACAAAGGCGAACTTAATCCTAGTAAGAATTTCCTTAATTAGAGTTTAATAAGACTTTTCCTTTTGGTGTAAAATGGAAATTTATCAAGGGTTTTTAAATTTATAATTTATAGGTATCATAGCGGCGATGGGCTTGCATATGCAAAATGTGGGCACGTATTTTGATATGTAATGTTTTGACTTGCCTCTGACTACCCTATGAGGGATATCTTCGCGGGTCTGCGGAGTGAAAAGAGGAGGAGGTTCTCAATTCGGTTGTATTTTTTTTATTATTGTTACCTCAGAGCTCCGTCGTTCGTTTATCAACCGATTTGGAAAATTATTTTTTTATTTGAATGGATATACTTTCAGATTGGTTCATAGAAATTTCATCAAAATTGGTTAATTTTTTTCCGTCGTCTGACGGTTATATTTTTGTTAAAAAGGTACTTGTTTATTTTGTATATATTTTTAAATATGCGTGTGGTCTATTGTTTGTTATACTGTGTAAGGTAAGGTGTACCTACCTAACTAAACAATATCATGTATGAGTATAACTATTGGATGGAAATAAACGTACAAATTTATAAATTAGAGAGTAACTATCTCTGTTTGTTACGTTTTCACGACTAAACGGCTTGACCGATTTCGATAAAATTTGGTATATAGATAGATTGTGACTAAGATTGGGACATAGGCTACTTTTTACTCGACTGCGCCAAATGAGGGTTATGTTTAATTGACAAACCACGCGTGCGAAGCCGCGGGCGGCAGTTAGTTATGTATAAACTTTTCCACACACGAAGTTTTTCCCAAGGCATCGTAGCTCGTACGCGGGTTACATATTAAAAGATATTTAAAGCCAGTCGCACACAATGCTTGCGATGCGCAGATATCGCATTACACTTGCAGATACGCGGTCATTATCGCATCGCATGTAATGAGCGAGCAAACAAACTAGTGTGTATCCAAGTTGTAGACGAAAGCGATTCATATTCACATCATATAATCATCATTTGTCATGGTAACATGCACTTAGATAAGTCGAGGATTTACAAACATATTTTATATACTTACTTAACTATTACAATAATAATAATTACTGCGTGAAAAGAAAACTTATTAACTACCTCTTTTTATGCTTATTGCGCGCAGACAGATAACCCTTCCTTTTGGCTTTGCAGTAATCGGGTAAAAACTGTAACTTCACTGAATTGCTGGATTATTGGCATCAATTTATCAGTAACTCAAACTTAGTAGTTAAAAAAATTACTAAAAATAATGAGAATATAAATAGTTCGTTCCATATCACTTGAGTGGTTTCTTCTATGACTTGTGTTGCAAACTTGTTCCCGAAGAGACCGACTTCTACGCATTATAGATCCTACTAGGTCCTTATTGGATTAAGTATTTGCTTAGTACCAATTGTAACTCCAGTTAACTTTCAATCTCATTAGTATCTATAATAATAATAAAAACTTTTATTTTGCGGCACAAAAGTACAATTAAAAATACAGTATAGAACATATTGAATTTAAATACATCAAAAACGGCCACCACTCAGATGCTGTATGCATAAAATATTTACTACTGCAGCGCTGGTCTTCCGTGGTGACATTTTTGTGCGTACGGGTTTTTGCTTAATTTACCCTAATTTCGCTTTTATTACAATCCACATTAATATATATTATGGAATAGTTATAAATTATTTCAATACCCATTACTAGATATTATGGAATAGATATATTATTTTAATTCCCATTAATATATATTATGGAATAGGTATATGTTACTAGCTGACCCCGCGAACTTCGTACCGCATTAGAATAAATAAAATTTCTGTTGCTAAGCTGAGTTAAATTAATTTTTTTAGTGTCCTTTTCTGTGCACGTACCCACTATAATCAACGATCTCTATATTCAAATTAGAAAATTATTAAAGTACTAATATCGCTATTAAAAAATAGGAGTTGGTGATAGAAGGGTGAAAATTTATCCTTGTATGTATTTTTATTGCCAAATCATAAACCAATTAAAAATAAAAAAAATTGTCCAAAAAAAACAAAAAATTTGGTTGGACCACCCTATCACATAGGGGCATGAAAAATAGTTAACGTCCTATTCCCAAATTTACCGAATATACACAAAAAATTTCATAAGAATCTGCCAAACCGTTTCGGAGGAGTTTTGTTACAAACGCTGTGAATATATTAGATAGATAGGTATCGTTATGCCATAAGATTGTGTTTGATGACGATTCCAACAACACCTCATTTATTGAATCCATCAAGTCACTCCATTACTATAATAAGGTGATAAACATCCCATACGATAAACATAACCCTTCATTGTCAGTCATAAAAAATAAATTTACTATAATTAACTTGAAAATATATTATAATGGAAAGAAACAGTTGCAAATAGTTGAAATATTACTTCCAATTCAGTCGCACTGTGTTTTTATAATTTGTTATACGCTTGACCACCCTTGAATGTGTTCAATTTGTCTAGAAAATAGTTAATTTAGGATGGTTACTATCAATTACGGTATTTATCTAAAAATACACCTGATATAATATTATCACCATGCGAATGCATTTTCATAAAATTAAATATAGGCACCATACAGGTGGAATTTACGACAGTTAGTTTTTTTAAATGTTAGTAAGGTTGTTTGAAAATTTAAATGTTTAAATATGGACGAATTTGAAAATTCTTTTTACACAGCAATACTACTTATTAACCGTATATTCATGCGTAAATGAAGTTTTCCCCTGTATAAGAATGTTGATCGTAGATATAAATTTGCTTAGGAGAATAGAATATTGCAAAATTAAATGCTTAATTGACACATTTATCTGTAAAACATAATTCTTTAATTTGCAGATCATCTCGTCATTAGTCCAAATTGTTTCAACCTTCTAACATCTCAGAAGAATATTGTTTTTAAAACATAAGCTAACTTTAGTCTGTGTTTTTTTCTATTTCAAAGTTTTGGGGTGAAGTTTAATTAAATATGACGTACCATTATCTATTTTGATTATTGCAGCAATCATAATAATTTGTACATAAATGCCGCCCTCGTTTGAAAACCGTTTCGCGGCTTGTTTTGTTCCCTGATATTTTTCTATTTATTTTTGTGTTTATTTCGGCTTGCTATGCTCGCTAGTAGTTGTCTGTTTCGTTATTTCAGTTAACACACTTTAAATTTTGATAAACGATAAATATCTACTAAATGAAATGGGTGATTAAATCTTATTTTCATTTTTTAATTTACTTCACTAGAATATAAAGTTCTTAAAATAGCAATTACATAAGATTGAATGACTGCAATTATAGATTCTAAAATTAAGAGTAAAATTTGTATAATAATTAAATAAACAATTAAAAATGAAGGTAAATTAGTTCCAGTCCCACTTAATAAAGTTATTAATAAATGACCTGCGATTATATTAGCTGTTAATAGAACTGCTAGGGTCTAATATTTTGTCATATTAATTATTGATTGTATTAGGTGTCACGACTCTCAAAGGGTTATATAGTGAGCCAATCTAATCCAATAGACAGAACATCACCTGCTAAGACTGGTTTCACTAAAATAGTGCCTCAGGTGTGTGCTAGCTTAGCATATCCATAATATAATACCTCTCAGTCTCAGGTGCCCCCTGCCTGTACCACCGCTATAAATTGTGATTCTTCTAACATCTGTTGGCACTGTGTTTTGTAATTGTAATTTTGTTTGATAGAGATCTGTTTCGTAAGGAAATTCCACTACAACGTTAATATGCCTAAGGTCGCTAGTAATTTAAATACCTTTTCTCTGAACAATAGCTGATATAATTGTTTGGTTGCTAAAATTTTAACATTTTGAATTGTGTTAGTTTAAATATCACATGTCACTGGTTTCTTACTTGATAATCACTATTAACAGTTATTTTTTCGTCATGTTATACCAAACCGTTAAAATGTCTTGCTAATTAAGAAGCCAGGATCAACTGATAAAAAGTTGTCACTTTATATCTCCGGCGTATCATATCGAATGTCTCATTATAAGTAGAAACTCGTGCCGAAAATAAATCCCTTATTCTGGAAAAAGATATATTAATATTTACATGCCTAAGTAATCGGGGGACATGTTTTGTATTATGCGACATGTGATGTTATCAGTCGGCTGACTCACCAGAAGCCACGAGAAAAACGGTAACCGATCGGTGGTCACCATAGAGATTACCGATATCTGTCGCTCTGTCAAAATTGCCAAAGCGCCCGAGCCAGCAGGGCCCCATCCATAATACATCGGCATCGAGAACGTCATACATAAAACATTAACGAGTAAAGTTTTTATTTGATTGCGATTCGAAACCACGACGAGGTAGTTTTTCGAGCAATTAAAAAACTCCCAAACATCCAGATTTCGGTGGGAAACCGCGGAATCTGTTCGTTATCATGCAATTGAACAATACCGACGGTTTTTGCGCTCGGTGTCGCTTTACGAAGAATTCACGATGTTGAAGCTGCGTTTTGTTTCACAATCGCTCTCTGTTTTGCGAGCTTCTTCACGACCCTATAGAAAATTGTCAATGTAATGAGAACCTTCATTCATAGCTCACCTTAGCATTGAAATTTGAAACCGTCAAAATAGTAATTAAATCGTAAAGGTTGTAGGGAGTGGAGCCGCCGGCGCCGTCATGCAGTGGCGGCTCAGACGCCCACGCGAGCGCTCGTGCCGCGAGCGTGAGCTCCTGCAGCCAAAGCCACAGAACCGTCACGTGCGCGCCCACCTGACGCCTACAAACCCCAATATTGCGAAAAAAACCAAATCTCGAAGCTACTCCTGCCCTAACCTTGAAACTAAATGCTTTGAATTGCTTCATGTGGGCATAGGACGACTCATAACTTGAGCCTTTCTATCGAAGAAAAGTCTCTAATTGGAAGTAAACTGCAAATATTTGCGGATGGACAGCGGCATCGGGCACCCGAACCATGCGGACTATCCCAATGATTCCCGCGTCGCGTGTTACCCGTTAATTAAGCTATTTGTCAGATGGCGGGACAATTTACATTTCTCCCTGAGTCCTGGGGATTCTCGTGGGTCGGCTTCGGAACGACGTATTATTATCCTTTTAGGGAGAGCGGCATCCTCAGATGCTCGGACTCTACCGAACCTTTTATCGGAGCCACCTGTGTTGCGGCTGGACGTATGAATTGTCCAGTAAATAAGGTTAGCGGAATATTTGCCTTTGCTTTAATGCTATTTAGTAGCGCTGGGGATCATTTGCATGAGACCGAGACGGAAATTAGCATTAACACTGAGTGCGTTCCTCGAGCCGCGTCTGCCATCGCATTGAATCGACGCGTTTCTCCAATTAGAAATTCGATCGCGCCCGAAGGAGCTCGTAAAGTGCGGTCCAGGAGATACATTAACATGTAAGCCCGCGATACAAGTTGTCCATCCGACAGAAGTATAAAAATGTCTCGCACGCAACACAATTGATGGGAACTCGTTCCGGGCAGCGACGGGCCATCAAGTAGGTTCGGTTCGCGAGTGAAATGTATTGACAAGTGGTCTTCCTTGATGCGTATCGGTGTGATGGTATCGTGGTGGCGGCGCTTCAGTCGGCTCCCGCCGCCGCCGCCGCCCTCGGACCCGTTGCATTGTGGAGATCGCAGATAAAGCTTGTTTATTTAGCGCTAAAATTTATTCAGCCATGAGAGGCCATTAAGAAAAGAATTATTAACAGTCAGACAGGTTTACGTTCATAAGCTCGGGTAATAGCGTGTTGAGTTATGTTTGTTTTTTCGCATGTTCCAGTAATGAATTGAATGTTAATATTTAATAAATTCATCTTTGAAATCGCTCAGTACAGTGGAAGGACATGTACCTGCAGATTAGCGTACTGAATGAAGTTCATTAATCAAGGTCTGGTTAGCGCCTACAAAATTATATGGCGCGTAAACAACATTCGATAAATGGTAATGCTCCGAGCAGGAAACTTATGGAAGTGCGCGGGGCGTCAAGCGACAATAAATTAAGGATATGGTGCGACGGCCATTCATAAGCAATCTCGCTTGTTTATGAATGAAACTGGACGAGGCAGACTGGTAATTACCGTCGCCATCGAGTGCGATTTGCATGAGTCTCCTAGCCGCGGTCTTACGCTCCGTTTATATCGATCCATTGCTGCCCATTGTTCTTTGGATTGGGCTTTGTTGGTTATAGCTACCATTGTCGCTAACAGCACGTTTAATTGGATCTTCCTTATTGTTCCTCTGATAATAGCTCTGGAATTACACTTTAGATATTGGCCTCTGTTTCTTGATGCTGGGTTCAGAAATTACTTTGAATTACGATCGAGCCGATAAAACAATGAGACTTTAAATTTTGCATTGTATAGTATTCAAATTTTAACTCGACAAATGTCGATTAATCTATTATTAATTCATCCGTGGCAAGTGGTGTTAGAGGGGCGCGATAAAACACCGGTTTCTAGTAATCGGTAATTATTGTTTAAGCGTCGTTTAAAGTAATCACTTGGAGCGGCGCTAACCTGCCCCCGGCTACCTACCACTCGCTCTAGTGCCACTTTGACGCCGTCAATGCAATCGCTGATCATGTCTTGAATCACAATTTCAATATTACCGATACAGATTTTTGCTTAATGAACAGACCCAACAACATTCACTTCGTAATTAACGCGATACCACACATTATCAACTTATTTTAGTTCTCTTTGCGAAATACTTTTTGCTTTTCATTATTTCTCCCTTTTTACTGCCCCAATGATATACCAAGCATTTTTACAACCTCATTTTGTAATTAAAATGCTATGCGCATTTCTGAGGTCGAGTTCTCGTATCAATATTTTGAGATTTCATATTCGTGCAAATTTTGAATTTCAAATTCGAGCCCTATTACATATCGAGCGTTTGGAGATGAGTTGGAAATTTTATTATACCATTGTTGGTTTTTAATATCACATTCTTCGTATGCGTAACGTAGGTTTTCAGCGGAGAATTCCTCCGTATCTCATCCCGGCCTTATTTACATATTGTACCGCTATTCAAGGAACGCTGGCCGACTTGTCCACGCTGAATCATTACCTTTTTTCTGTAATCAAGTTTTCGACCGCATCTGACGACCACTCAAAACAAACAAGCTGCAAATTCGCCAAACTCATTTATGCTGTTGCCGAATGCAATTTTTATGATTCTCGATCTTATGCTGTTAGCATTCCTTGGATCCTCACCACAGCACTGCGGGAGTAAGTTTGTATGATTTGAAGTTCGAGTACGCTTAATCGTGATTAAATGTGTAGCTTCCGATTGGATTGCACTGTCTGATAATGATTGAACTTTTACTTTTCGATCATTACCGGCATTGCATCGGGTTTAAAGGGTTCCGCCTTAACCCCCTGCCGTTTCGTAATGATTATTACGATTTATGTCTATATTTCGGTGTGTGAAATTTGATACTTCTACCAGCAGCAGAAGTCTTCACATATGTGAATTCTGTTATTCTGTAGCCAAAAGGTGAATCAACTGTGCCCTTAATGCAAATAGCAGCGGTATCCTTGCCATACAGGGTGTGCGATGACGTTCTCAGCTGGCAAACAAATAAAGCCACGTGGCAAGCACGCTCCGGTAGGCAAAAGACGAACACGGCCTGTTTCAGCCTTTTACGACTAATCCAGTCGAGAGCCGCCCACAAATATGGCAACCTGGCCTTTCATAACCTGTTTTTGGGGTTTCCTTTGCCCCTTGAGGTGAACTACTCCATATCTTTTTATTTGTTGATATCGCACGTGGGTTTATGTCGTTTTAATATATTACCGCAACGTAATCTTAATCAGCAATAATAACAACAAAGCCAACACAACAAATCACAACTTCGAAGAAGCTGCGAGTTTCATTTGTGGACTATTATTACAATCAATATTACGATTGCTGTTCATACATCATCGGTCGTTTTTCTTGTTTTCTGCAATTATCTCTGATTGATCTACTAGTTTCCTGAAAACTAATTGATGTTAATGCGTGCGCTTAACCTTGGTTAGGCGTCAGCGTCTGTCCGTCAGTATGTCCCGTTGGTAGCTCATTACCATAGGAATGGTGCTAGTCTAGCCACTGCCGATGATAATGGGCTGACACCTCGGGGTATAGTGAAAGTGGTAGGGCTGGGGAGTATTGAAATACGGTTTATTGATATTACAAATGCCGATTGGATCTATGAATCAATAACTTCATTAGCATACAACATATATATTATTCGCAAGGTTCATGTTTGTTTTTTATAAAAAATATTATACAATAAAGAAGGTGTTTAATCAAAGGGAGTTTGTCCTATATTTAATCAACTTCAAAAAAAGGAGGAGGTTCTCAATTCGTCGGAATCTTTTTTTTTATGTATGTTCTCCGATTACTCGAAGTCGCCTGGACCGATTCGAAATATTTTTTTTTGTTTTATTTTTTTAATATTTTTGTGTTGTGGACCCATTGGCAACAAGTCTGATGATGGGATCCCAAAAAAAATCGAGGCCAACCCTCAATTTTAGAGGGATGCAATTCGGTTTTATGTTTGTTATTACCTCAGAACTCCGTTATTTATCAACCGATTTGGAAAATTCTTTTTTTATTTGAAAGGTTATACTTTCATATTGACCCATAGAAATTTCATCAAAATCAGTTCAGTAGTTTGTTTAAGTCAGTTATATTGTTGGTAAAAAGTTACTTGTTCCTTTTAAAGAACTAGAATTTGATAACATAATTAAAAACGGCTCAGCCATTTCAATATGTATGCTAATGACTTCTTTCTCATATTCTTATCCAAAGTTTATATTGGTACAAACATGCGGAGTAAGTGTTCGTAATAGTTGCTTAGATCCACCGCCACCGTTTACAGCGTAACTAAGATTAACATTAATTTTATAGTTTTAATAGTTCTCATTTCATTATCGCCCGAAGCATCTGTCTTGGTAACATTGAAAATTATCGATACACTCAACTGGTATCCAGTTTTATGTAAGAAATGTCAATTCTGCCTCTCAGCTATAAAGTTGTTAAAGCTAAATTGCACAATATGAAACGAGCGAAGCACCGCATTAACCAATAACATTAAAATGTAATAAAACGGCGATTGTGCATCGAAGTCGACACAAAAATCACGGGGTATTACTTATATTACATTATTATTCGGTTATTGCGTATTTTATGCGTTTTCTGGTTTTCGTTTCGTGGAAACGCTACGGTTAGTGTGACGGGCGGGTCTCGGCCGGGTTTAACAAGACTGGCTTGCAATTAAGGACTGTTTACCGGGCATTAATTTTTGGCAATAAAAGTCGGGCACGCTGGAAATGATCGGTACGCATGCGCGGATGCTCCGTGGGAACAGCGGGCTCTTTGTACTCCATTGTACTTGTAATTAGCTGCTTTTTTCGGCAGGCGTTGTCGCAACTCGCACTTGTCAGAGAAATGTCGCATCGCAATGCACTCTTCCTTAATGTTTTTCGTTTAATTTGTGACTCGAATACCACACTTATCCTACTGAGTGCTTTTTGCCAAGAAAGTTTTCTCCAAAAATTTGCAGAAAGCCACTTGACCATCAAATTCGTTTTTGCGACTCATAAGTGGTTATTCACATGTGAACGGTTTGAATGACGGTTTTCATTGTCAGTTGACCAGTGAGTTTTGTTTTGTTCCTTTATTATTTAGCGTGATTGCTTGATTCAGTCGTGTACAACACGTTCCCGTTATGAATGGAGTTATAAAAAAACTGTATAAAATTCGTAAAATCTTGTACTTTCTGTGTTTTTTTCTACAGTTATCTGTTGTATCCACACAACATTATCGCAATAAAATTCATTCCACGTTCAATAAAGCAAAACATCTAAGAACAACGTTTCTTCCACCGGTTTTTACGTGGATGATCTATTGGTTGTTAGAGTACCGCAAATCCAAGTCATAATATTTTTAAATATTTCATAAATCCGTGGCACGACGTTTCCCAGCGCTAACTAGGCGATTATCTTGTTTATAGAGCTATTAGTTGGTGCTATCGGATGTTGTATCTGATCTCGGCAAAAAGTGCCGTTTTCATCGCCCTCATACCAGTGCTGGGATAACTTAGCGCCGCTACGGAAATTTTGAACTAGGGTTACTACTTGCTACTTTAAATTTATATTTAATTGACAGAACCTAAGACAATAAAATGCATTTTTGAAAATCACCGTTTCAAATTTATCTGATCTATTTAGTCATCATCTGACCCTGGAGTTTTGAATTTACATCAACTGTAAATTAGATAGAGTAGATTATAAAATATCTAGGCCTTTTAAGAATGCAAAAATATAGCAGAAGTTAGTTATATAAAAATCTTATCAATAAAGTGCACTACTTTATTCTGAAAATAAGTATTTTTATGCTGCTTACTTGTTTGGAATAATGCTGACATTTATACCTTTGCGCGATCTTTTTATTGCAATTTATCTGTCAGATTACCTACCTTTAGCCAGACGACGATGTTATGAAATCTAAATGATGTTCTTGCTTTTGTAGAGTAATGGATTCATAATAACCGTATTAACTTACTTAACTTTTATAAAAAGTTTATATTTAGGTACTACAGATAATAAAATCCTCTTCCTAGCTTAGTATGCTTAAGTTATCTTGATTCATGATTAAGTCAAGAGTACGTCGTGGGCGCTGTTAACGTATTTGAAGTAGTTAATAAAGTAATTAAAAAACGGCTTATCGGTATGAGAAATTATGAGATAAATTCTAACGTCAAAACGGAAAAACAATTTTATAAACATTACAGTAAAGTTTTCAATAAGCCATTACTGGAGTATTGAGAATTGATTAAATAATAATTAAATAAAACTCGCGAGAAGATAGATGTTCAGTATCAAAACTGCCAAGTTTATCTTAAAACTGCTGACAATTATATTTGCAAGGGATTACGCTGTCCACACTGGTATTATTGCGCTTAATTTTGACAGGCGTGGCTTTCAATTTTGTGATCTCATTCGGCAGTTTGGGCACCCGTTCTTTTTCTCTTGACAAACGACTTTCTTGGACTGTTTTGCCACCTACAGTCACTTTTGACGTAATTGGAGCACTTTTTGCAATATATGAATCGACAGAAGCGATCGTATCTGTCAATCTTGCTGTAATTTCAATTAAAGATTACATTGCGTCATCTTAGCTTACTGGTTAAGCTTTGAAGGGATTATTGTGAAAGCTCGTGGTGATAATTGGAATTAATATAAGATGTTAATTGGTAATGTGGATTGTAGTTTGTTCTGGCAGTTTAGGAAATACGGTAATATGTATCTGAAATGTATATTCACAAAAACATGTATAGTCCAACCTCTCCATGTCAGTTTGACTAAAAGAATATGCTCAGTTGGATTTACATCATTAAGAAAGGTATTAAAGTAAGTAAAGTACTCTGATATGAGAAAAGTGGCGTTGAGTGCCAGCCCTGAAGTTCTCAGATCTCGGGTCAAATGGAAGAGTCAGGAGGTTAGCCAATTGTTTGCTCGTCTAATCATCGTTTAAACTAAGCTATTGGTTTGACTCTGAAGTAAATCCGAGGTAACCGTTAACTCAGATGATATAGTTATGTCTACAATGTAATCCAATCCCTATTTGGCTGAACTGAGAATAAGCAAGTGGTCCGTTCTGATTTATGTTTATTTGCGTTGCTACTGTTTCAACGCAAATTTATTAACCTGAAGAAATGGTAATAAAATCAATTGAGCAGTAAACCCGAATTTTGATGCACATTGCTTGATCCGATAATTTGTTAATGCTGTTATCTTGACCGATGATGACTTTACTGTTAACGTATTCATGTCTTAAATGTCGGAATACTATATGCGCTTGATTAAAAGCTCAAATTGATGTGATTTCTTCCGATGGTATTTCGATTAATTTTTAATTATAATTAAGGTCCCATATTGTGACATCTGCAATTTTAATTTGACCTTTAAGTTTTGTACAATTAACAGTAATTGTCAATTAATAAACTTTGTAAAAGAAAGCAAGAGCATCATTGACTTTTATCTCTACTTTTAATGAGATAACGAAACCTCGACTTTTTGTATAAACCACCGATAACCTGGCATCTGAAATTTCACTGAAGATTCATTAATCATGCTTTAACAAAAGCTCATTAAGGGTGCATTTGTAATTGTCAATTTTGGCAGTGTTTCGGCGTGTTGGGATTGGGAAATTGATTGTGCTGTCGCCGAGAGTCTTGTTTTCGTTTTAATAAGGCTCATTATGCTTTGACCTGGTTATTGAGTAACGGTGTCGGTGTCAGATGCTGCAAGCAGTTGCTAATTACAGGGTTATCATCAATCATCTTGTTGAATGGGAAGGGAAGTGCAGGTTAGGGCGAGGAAGCTGTGTTTCCAAAATATAATTGAATCGTATTGAAGGTAGAAAGATGAATGAGATACGAGGAAACAATTTGTACAAATTAAGTAGAATTATGTCAAGAATTACTTTGATTTCTAAAGATATAAGATTGAAAAAACAAATGACTAGAGAAAACAAATGGTCATTCGAGCCATATTAAACACTATCGTGAGCAACCTGGCTGGTATTCGAGTTCAATAAAGCTCATCGAGTAAAAGGAAACGTATCGCAAGTGTACACACAGATCCGTTACGGCGCCTATAAGTGGGCGAATTGTGTCGCGATCGCAGACTCCCATTATGCAATAGAAAAGCAAATTAATACAAAAACCAACTATTTACATTCCCGAATCAGAAAAAGAATCCTATTGCCTACGCGCTAGGGTTTACTTTGTGGTTAACATCAATTTGTGGAGCGCGTAACGTAATAGCTACCTGACTTTTGTCAATTGCCCGCGACGAATCGCAGCGTCCTATGTTGTCACATAGCTCTTATTCAAAAGTGCTTAAGTTGATATTGGAGTGGCGGGAGTGGATGATTTGTTAGAAGTGTGGGTGTTAGGGCGCCGGTGGGTGTGATAATTCGTCGTGCATACACAAAGATTGCCGTGAGAGAGCGATATGCTCCCGAAACTGAAGGTTTACTCACGAACTAGTGGCGTGGGAGAGGTGAAAGGTCGAAGGGAGCTTCTGGACCCATAACGAAAGCAAACTTCATCTTTGAAGTTCCGACCCTAAATTAGTGTCCCGATAAAATGCTTTCCAACTCTTTCAAGTTTTACGTACTTTGGAGAGAATCTCTCCGAAATTTAGAACACTGTACCGATTCTTGGAAACGCAGAAACTTTTATGAACTGTCTAGTGTAGATGTTTGACCGACAGACATCGTAAAAATACGCCCGTAATTTGTCTTCTTTACCGCCGAGACTTTCACGACAGATCTGACAAATGTTCACCAAAATGCGACAGCGAATTCCCAGCACCATAACTTACTTTAATTCCTCGAACGAATGCTAATGAAGTCCATTTCTTTCCAGGCTTACGAGCTATCAACGTTAACGGGTACACAAGTGATGTTGCTGGTCGCGTCGGAGACCGGCCACGTGTACACGTTCGCGACGCGGAAGTTGCAGCCGATGATCACGTCAGACTCGGGCAAGCGGCTTATTCAGACGTGTCTGAACAGCCCCGACCCGCCGACCACCAGCGAGCAGCGCATGGCGGCCACCGGCTTCGAGGAGACAGAGCTCACCTATAACGTTGTAGACGAGGACATGAAGGTGAGGCAATTGGCGTACGGCTCGCAGTACCCCATAGAGCACCACCCGGGGCTGGCTCCGTCGCCGCTGCAGCAGTACCACCAGCACCCGCCGTGCCCCTCGCCGCTCCCCCTGAGCTCGCTAGGACAACCCTACTCTCACGCGCATCTATCGCACCCTCACATGTCGCACCATCCTCAACGGTAGTTCGCGACTTTTACGTCTGCCACGGATAGTCATGCTCTAGATTAGCTTCTAAATTGTAGGTAAGAAAGATTAATATACGAGCAATAAATTCTGTTAATATATTTTGTAAATATGGTAGTGTATTTGCGTACGTCTTCTGCGGGGATTTGAGGAGAAAGCTTTGGTTTACGTGATAATATTACAAACGGTTAATAATCTGGAAAGTTTCATGAGCCCGACCGCGGATCCAGATTGACAGATCCATTCACAACGCTGCTGAGATAAGCGCCTTTCGTTACAAAATGACTTGTTTGCCAGATTGCCGACAAAACAAAGTAACTCGTTATCTCGACGTGTTTAAACTAAAATCTCACATTAATATTCATTACTTTTAAGTAAGTAAATAACTCGAACGACTGGAGCCTAATATTCAATTTGTAAACGAAATCTCAATAAATCATCTCACTCGGAAACCTATCTCGGAAATTGATGATCTTTGTACAACAGATGTCGAAATAGATAGAGAAGTGTTCGGTAGCAAAATAATCAGATTGAAATCTGTTTATAATTAATGTTAGATACCGGTCAGACGGGTCGGCTGCGTGGCTCAGAAGTGGGAACGTCTAGCTACCGAATCATCATTACGATCAATGAATCGGACTTTCATTCTGAAAACTCGATACACAATCGAAACGGGGCTTAATAATCTTGATTATGTTCCAAATTGTAGGAAGTCGCTCGTATTGATCGCTCCATTAGCATACATATAATCTAGAACCTCGTTACCTGACAATCAAATTCGAAAATCCCACATTTATCGGACGCAAAGAAAAAACAGGTAGAGCAGTTATTTGTAACTATAGACAGTTTTCAATTACGAAGGGTGCGCTCGCGCCAGTCGCCTCGGGTCTAAGTCTCGTGATCCGGATTATCAAGAAACTTAATTGAAAATTACTTTTGGCTGTACCGTGAGTGATTATTATAAATTCCCCAGTCGAGCTCGACGCCTGCGATCGTGTTACCGGGAAAATCAATTTGTGTAACGCGGTGGCTTTCACGTGCCGAGACGCCAAATGCAATACTCTCAGCTTCCTACGTTGCATGTAGTGATGCGTATCTGAATTCTCCTAGACTAGTTCTTCTAGACCGTCTGCTCTTTCCCTTTCTTGTCGAGCACCAACAAAAAAACTGACACGGTGAAAGACATAAAAAGTTAGTTATAAAGACGCTCCATAAGACCTACGATTAAACGTTATTTTGTATATTATTTCACGTCTCATGCATGATAAAACTCGATTATGTGGGGCTACATACAGACAGTAATTGCTCACTCGATCTAATCGTGTCTTCGTGCCACAGGTTAATCAATGTAACAGCAGAAGATCAAATACCGCCAAATACGGGCGTCTCAGATTCATTGAGCCACTGTGATTAGATTCGATTCGTCCATTACCCGGAGCACACCTAACGTCGCTAATCGCACACTGTTTATTCATCGATTTGTACCCAGTAGCGTCTCTCGCAGCCGTCCACTCGATTGCAGCGATCGATTAATTCCCGCTCTTCATTTGCATATTGTTTTAATTTTGAATCCATCCGGCGCCCACCGCCCTTGCCTCGACCTCGAATATCACTTGTCAGCTTCGATGTGGAAATAGATCGCCGAAAATAAAATTCTTCTTTTCGCGTCGATAAAATCTCATTTTCAGGTGGGTCGGTCCGCTCACATCGCCGAAGACGATTGACGTACGGAAAGAATACATTCTCATCGATATTGATCGTTATTGTTCACGTATTATCGAAAAGTCAATTCGATTGAAATACTCACGCGGTAATTACGATTAGAGGAGATAAGCGCGATGACCGCTCTTCTAGATCCTTATCGTGAGATTCTGTGTTCGTCCTATTCGATGTAGGACATAGGTACATGTTTTCGTGACCGTGTTATGTACCGTATCTTGGTTTATGCGCTTTAATATTCAAAGGCGGCATTTTTCTCTCTAAGAACAGTTTCACCTGTCATCGAGTCGTCCACATAAATATAATTCTTTACGTATTCTCGTCGTCTGGTGCACGTTTGGTGAATATAAACTGCATTAGCCGAGATTAGTTCGCCGTAACGCTGGCTGCTCGCGGGATGCAGATACTTGTATATGAATTAGTGGTATAAATGTGGAAGTCGGTCAGTGGCCTCACGCGGCCGTATTCCCTAATCGAGCCCGTTTCGTAACTCGCATGTAGCTCTTGAGATTTCGCTTTCGGTGCGCACGTTTCTTCTCTGGATTCCTGTGCGGATTCCTTCTATTTAAAGGCGCGTTTGTCTCGGGGCGAAAAAAGCATCGCTCTTTTAGAAATTGTCATCACGGGACCAAGATTCTTGTCCGGTTTTCGTGTCTTTCGAACTGTGAGTCATGCGTCCCTAACATATTCTATCCGAGCTCAGCGTCTACTCTCGACGAGTCGGTCGGTAATCGCTCGTTAGTCTCGCACCTAGCTTTATTAACTTATCAATACTATTGTTTTGATAAACGCTCGAGACGCAATTTAGTTGACTCATCGTATTGTACCACATAATTGTTCGCCTCTAAGCCGATTGGTCGTCTTATGCAACAAAAGTAACAATAAAGCTAATTTGACTAATAGGTGCGTTGTAATCGTCGCCGCGTGTGGTTTTAGGATTACAGAGTTGTTTGTCGACGCCCGAATCACCGACTCCTAATGAACGCCTTTCTGTTGCTATTGTTCTAGTTTAGAATTTATTTGTTATTGTAATTTTAGAATGTTTAGCTCATTCGAACACTGATTTGTCATCCCACTTCTGATGTTGGGACACAGAGTTGTTTTCAAGAGGCATTCAGGAATTAGTCGGGATGTATCGTCGCGATCCATGCGATCATTAATTTATTATTCAGCGCGTGAACGCACCGCCGCTTCGATCTTTAAAATTTATTTAATGTTTGCGAAATTTACGTTAAATGATCGGTTCTCCCTTGTAATTAACGTGGCACCGCCCGACCACCCAAACGCAAGATCGATGGACCCAAATCCGATCGGACGTAAGAGCAATAATCGCAACCCGCCTTTGGCGTGTCCTCCGCAACAAATGAAGAGATGTCCCACCAAGGAAGCCATCACAATTTGGTGAAATTCGCAAGAGCGATGACCGTGGTGAATCCCATTCGCGCTGTCATTAAAGTAATGGATCTCATATTTTATCCCGCAGACTTGTTCATATCATAATTGCTAAAATTCGGGCGGTGGTGATAGGTTCGCCCAGCGGCGAGTTTGCATTATTTTAGGAGTTGCGTCGGCGCACTACTACGGAGCCTGATGCGCGCCGCTCTTGCATAATTCAGGCACGAGCCCCGTTTGCATTCCGATACTTGATATGTGCTTTCACATGTATTTATGGACGAGATTTTGTGTCTCCGTAATGTTTGGCGAATAAATAAATTGTTGAGGCATAAATACAATGGGTGAACGCTTTGAGCGGCTCCCCTCGTTACGTCGGCGAATGTAAAGTCCGCTTCTTGTGCTGTCGCCGTGTCAGCCGTGAGATATAACTGGGGGTGTGCGCGTGCGCTTATCCTCTTGTTTAGGGGCTTCGTTACCTTGCGCTTTATGTCGGCCCATACAAATTGGCGTGCGGAGATTCATCTTTCCAGTGTGCTACAAATCTTCCGAGCAAATTATGCTCAGACGTTTACATTGTACGTCATTCTTCCTCAGCCTCTGACACGTTTATTAATTTCGATTCGCAGTTGTTTTGATATTTCCTTTGTAAGCTCATTGTTCGTTGACTCAGTCGCAAGTAAAGTAACTGTTTAAACGTTACCCAATTTATCATGCACAATCTGACCCTTAGCTTAAGCAGTGTTGTAAACATCCTGCAGCTTGTTGCCAAGTAATCCGTCATTATCAGCAGGTTGGATCAAAGCGGGCATTCCGCTCACATCTCACTTACCGCAATTCTAATGATTTGCAGCGGAGGTCCGTTCTGTATTCACTGCACCAGACGCTAATCCTTATCGTTCCCATACACTTCCGTGTACTCTGTTCTAATTGAAGTTTGTTTACGCTTACCTAGCTTTCCTGTTCAGTTCATAGTAGCCATGTCGAAGCCTGTCTAAATACACCAACACGGGCCACTAGCTTATACTCACTTACTTACCACGTTACCACCCCTTTCTAATGAGTTACCTCACTCACTTCGTCCTCTATTTCTAACGACTACCGAATAAGTTCGTTCCTTGCTAAACTATGGTGCAAATTATCTACCGGAGACGCGCTTGATAATAATTATGATAAAGATCGATAGATCGCGTTGGACCTATCATTTAATCCAATGCCCATCACTAAAAAGCATAATGGTAGCAATAGCAACGATTCATACCTCCAAAAATACTTTTTGCACTTCAAATTAATTACGAACAAAGAGCTTAATTGGGGCTAGATAAGCCTAGTGACGCAAGATGTCAATCAAAGGATCTTACAGATGGTGGATTGCGCAAACATAATCGGGTCCAATTATCGAAATGACACAGACCGTCGAGACGATACTCGTACTAAATCTATAATGGATGAGGCGTCTCGCGTCAATCCAGTAAACGAGATCGCATAAGCGCAGGCGCATGCGAAATGTACGGGTTTTATTCATTACGAATTAAACTGGTCAATCCAAAAAACTAAGTAAGAGATGCAAATTTTTTATATGTATGTCTGTTGATTCTACAATTGTTTGTCCTTTTCTTGCAGTCTATTATAAGCCATTTTCACTAGTGCCATCCATTTTTGACACTTGTCTTGACAACTTTGTCTGTTATCTCGTCAGTCTATTTTTCTGGTACCTCCAGCTGTCATCACTATGCCCTATAATAAAGCGTGTCGCAATCGCAGTTAACCATCTGTTAATCAACCAGATCCAACGTTCTGTATTGTGAATTTGACTCGGCCCACTTCCTAAAACTAGTCGAGAGACGCACATGGTTAAAATTAGTTCCTCGCCGAAAATAGCGTAAACTCGCATCGCGCAAGCGACCTGATTTTGATATTGTGCTACAGATCAAAAAGAATCATTTCAAATACCATTAGCTGTTTTATTTCCCATTGGTCAAAGAACTCCAACTGATCACTGGTCATGTTCCTAACTTCAAAATCCCTGATACAAAATGTAGTCTACCTACATACGCACACAAATGTTATATATATATATTCTTAATTTTATATAATTACTTGTGAGTGGCTAGGACCTAAGCTAGCAATGTGTGTGGATGTTAGATGTTTGTTGATCATTAATATCGTAACCTGAAATGATATCGTTAGAATTTCAAATAGCTTGTGACCTGAAGTAAATAAGCTTAATCAAGATATCACGCGATCGAAGCCGTAGGCAGAAGCTGGTCTTCATAAACTCTCTGAAAATACGTACACCTGTTTAGTCATTCTAAAGCTTTGGTGTACATACCAAAAATGTCAGAATTTTATGTCCAACGCCTAGATTGTCCTAGGTCTGCACGTGTCCATTACTCACTCCATTCGCAAATAAAGAAAACACTAAAAACCTACTCAAAACGAGAACGAAACGTTATGCTGAAGCCTATAATATTTGTCAAGGTAGTCAACGACTGGAAAAACAAAAATAAATACATTTATTGCAATCGTATTGGGAGCAGTGTTAATAAAATGAATAGCTTTTATAACACGAATTGTACTAGGTATTTACCTCTAGTTTATTTGTAGGTGCACAAAAATTATATTACTCTTGAGAATAGAATCATCCTGCCTGATCTGTAATTTTTTTGAGTAATTGGGATTGTAATCCCTTATCAGCATGACTGTACATTTTGTAGTTCAAACGTTTGTTTCCTATGTTATTGAAAGAAGACTATCGGTCATGCTTTTGTATCGCGATCTCTGCGCTTTTGGAGGTAACGACGTGGCAATATTGCTTGTTTGCTGTACATCTCCGTTTTCTGAACCGGCGGTTTCTTATTGAGCGAAGTGAGTAGGAATTGTATGTTCGGTTCAGAGAAGTTCCGCGAACATAAATTCAAACTAGCGTCCCGGTTGAGGCGGGCCCGTTACCGCGTGGGAAATGATTGGGTCCCTGTAGGGTTGTCTGACCGATGTCCGACTTTTGAGAACACTGCCTCATATCCATTATAGATACAGATAGGACGTTTTCAACGAAATTACTGCAATTTGAATTTAGTACACTTCAGGAAGTTCTTCGGAGGATTCTAATATCATTTGATAATGTTTATCCGGTTTTATAGCACTGCTCCTGTTCGACAACTTTGTAGATGCGTACAGCAGTGACCCTAGTGGGCTGCCCCGCGCGGTGAGGCTTTGTTAGGACGATTGTCCACCGACCGACTGGAGTGGTGTAGATGCGCCGATATGCGCCCGCGGTGACAGCGCCGTGGGAACGCCCGGGATTGTGTGTAAACACCGCGTTATTTGGTAACAATTGTTACGAATGATTTATGCAGCATTTACCTATCGAGTCGACGGTATTGAAGAGATGTAGGTACTAGGAAGTGTTTGTTTCTATTGAGCCTATCAACATTATCTTCACCTATCTTAAACCCATAAAATACTCTTTCTGTCTGTCTTCAGGTCTGGGTATTGCTATTGTGTTTTGACTTTGAAGAAACTGCTTACCACTCACTCTGCGCTATACTATATCGTCTATTGAAATATTCTTCCAATTTTTTGCAAAAGTGGAACTAACGGGAACGTTGATGGCCTAACGGTCCAAGCTTCAAAGGAAAGCTTCCTAGAAAATTTCAAAGAAGTGTACGCTCTTGAGTCATGGCCATGTTGTGTTGCACCATTTTTCCAAGCAGCGCGTGTGCTCGGAGTGGACCCGCATAATGTATTCCGTTCGCGTTTCGAACTAACTCGACGGCTATTCAGCTCTGAAAACAAATCTTTTGCTTTGTGGCCGCGCCGATCCATCATACTTTTTCTATTGACCGGTATCGCCGAGCTTGCACAAACAAAGCTTTTAAATGCTAATCTACGTACGTGCTGGATTAGTTCCGCGTCGACACTCTACGTGGGAATTTTAGTCGGCGTTTCGAACGCGTCTAAAACATTAACCTTATATGGCCACCTACATACTCGATGATATAATCGACGTATTGGCTCATGGCTGCATTAAAATGACGCGTGGGTGACGTCCTTCTGCGGCGCGCGCGACCGTCTAATGCCGCTTGTTACATATCGGCGCGTGCGCCTCTCGATACACTCCCGCGCATGATTTATGCATGATGCTATTCCTCGGCTCATTTAACTAGATATATTCCGGAATTATTGTGTTCGCGACGCAACTCTCGTACCTTTCCGATCGTGTTGTGAATCTAAAATCCAGTCGCTATCAGATCTCGCCCGTTCGTTTTCTCATGCGTAATCGATGCCCGTCACCGTCACTTTAATCAGCCCAGTTACCAAAATTGCCTTCATTAACAAAACGGAGCCTTTCTTTTCTGAAAAAAACTGTATCGAAAAACCCGCTCGGTGTTCTCTAGAATCGAATGTTACTTTCAAAACTGTAGCAAATTAAATTGGCCAAGTGGTTTCGTGTCATTATAGGAGGCTGATTAACCCGTTACGAGCTATAACCGAGAAATAAACTTATTTTCCCTGAGTTTCAAAATTTATGTCGTCTTTAATTGCGTTATAAAGACATAGAATAGACAATGATTACTGCGGAAAGGGGCTTAATTGAAGGCTGATGGATATAAATGTATTGAATTGGTAGTAAAGGTTAGATTCCTGCGTGCGTAGTGGCCGATCATTCCTATCCGCAGATTGGATCGTAAACTTGCGTCGGCGTCGCAAGAGGTTGTTGTTGATATCATCGATAAGTGATATCGATTCCAGGTATAAAAAAGTATTAAAATGTTGACCAACTAACCATCATTGACCTTTAAACTTTACTTCTTGATCGTTCAATTTATGCTCCCAGAAGTTTAAGATAATGTTATACAATCAAGCTTCACAAACTCAAGAATTTGATCCTAAATGGTCTACTCTTTTAGGAGCCTAGTTTATGAGCATACTTAGTGAACCATTGTCCGCTATCCTACAAGATAGTAAAGTACCCAATGAATTGTCCCAATCGCAAGAAAATACGAGTAAAAAAGATAAATAACACAGACGCTTTGTCTGTACAAACTGGCACAATCCTAATTGATTGCCTTCTATAACAATTTTTTTATGACCAAAGCGACCATATCTCATACTTATCGCTCCGATGCGAAGACTTCATCAACATACATTAAATTCGAATGTAAATATCCATATTTATCTTCTTGTAACGAAACTGTACGCACGTTTCGGCACGCTACAATCGCAACTGCATTAAAATCAAGACTAATTAATGTACTTACTTATATACTCTCGAAGGTAATTGATGAATGAAACGCGAGCAAGTTTTGTATCAGCATGATGATTGTAGATCGATTACTTATTACTTAAAGCATTAATTGTGAGCAGACATAAACCCAACATTTATTGCAATTTTAACGAGAACGTGACTGGAATATTGTAATTTGTCCATTTTCTGCGGTCGCATGATAATGACCATATTTTTCTCAATGAAACGCCCAAACTTGATATTACGAGAGAACCAATCGGTTGCATCATTTTGTGCTATGACTTCTTCTGTGTCGTTGCATCCGAAAGTGCTCATAAACTAAAGAGCCTCGCAAGATTTGTGACATTGTGGAAGTGCTCTATCTCTGTCTTGTTCGTCTATTTCAGTGTGCTAGATAAGGATGCGAAATAACCACGTTTAAGTTTGACGTTGGCAGTCGCTCTCACTTCCGCCCGCCCACGGCCGACCTACGCGACCTAACTTACTTTTTGCAATCCGGTGGTCCGGCACAATTGTTTCTTTTACAACCTTTATATCGCTTCGTTTTCAAATAATTTGTTTTAAGTCTTATCCCAGTAGGACAATGACATCAACCCGTAGGTGGTTCTGAGATAAAATTCGCTGGTACTTTCTGTCGGTCACCTTTCGAAATGGCCATCTTCTTTAAATTATGACTTAATTTTGAACGCCTTTTTTTTGTGCGTTATCCGATACATTATGGTTTTCGAAATAACAGTAATACTACTTTGTGATTCGGAATGTCACTATTGCAATACATTTGCAATAAAATGCGACGTAATGACAATCCTGTCGTTGGAAACGTGAAAATCTGTTCGTCCCAAAAACTCTTCTTGATAACAGGTACATTTATACTCTTTTAACATATGAAAGTTTCCCTTTTAATATACGAGAATTATAAAAAAAACCATCTATGTTATAAATTGCATGTTTAAGTTTTCCGTTTTTCTGTAATTAGGATAGAACTTAGTAACGTTATTTTTCTGATGAAAACTCAAATCCTCGCAATAGAAGACAGATAACTCGACAAGTCATTAAAATGATAATAAATAGTCGGTACATTCGATGTGAGACATGAGGCAAGACAAACAAACACATATTACGTGAGTCGATTTACCAAACAATATGCGCGAGGCTTAGCATAATAAACGATTGCTATGTATGTACATTTTGTTTATAATTATTTTCGCGTTATAGCCAATATACAACATCATTCTTAACTGAAAAACTTAAGAGACTGATGATCGTCTATTTTGTCTAAAATTTGTTAAAGCAGATCAGAGACTACGAGTTTAGAATGACAATTAATATAGACAGTCTAAACTGTTTAGTTCTTACTCCCATCAGTTGAAAATGATAGTGTGTTGTGGTCATTATACATTTAACTGTAAGTATATACTCTAATGCATTTTACTCATTAGTTCTCAGGCCATTAAAGAAGTGCCATCCTCTAATAGTTTTAAGTACGTATCAATCTGAATGCAACGAATAGTTAGGCCCCGTTTACACGATCAAATTTACGATCAATATTTCTAATCGGTGCTATTGGTGCTGCTGCGGCGACGAGGGAATCTTAGGTGATCTCTATTTAATAAAATCTTAATATATTTTATATAGTAGTTTGTAGATGTCCTGTGGGACGTCCTGATTATTGATACCTGTATAAGTAACGTAACATTCCCAGTATGCTTCAGTGTTGTATAACATGTTTGTGATCCATCCAACGTAATGAGAACAATTTAGTTTTAAGGCATGTTGTTTGTGTGAACGGTTGTTTACTTACTGTTGACTGACGCTTCAATTTAATTTGAGGGTTTCAAAAACCTAATTGAACCGGTGCTTTTTATTAAAAGCAATTTTTGGTTTATAATTTATTTTATCAAACTTAAAATCAAGCGCCAGTCAAACTTCAATTTTACTAGTATCAAAAATTAACGAATTAGATTAGCTAAAGTACTAGTAAAATTGGATCTCGCGATTTTGACGTCGATACGTCATAATATTGATTAATTTTATTAATATTTAAGTTACGAATGTGTCCTAACAACGCGGCGGAATCTTTGGCGATAAAACATTGAACAGTGACGCCAATTTGTGAAAAAAACTTAATAATTTGTGCATAATAGAGTATCCAGTGTCTTATGATAAGTGCCTTATGAACTCTTAACAAGTACTTAAAATCAAAGATATGAGAATGACTATTGTATTTTCAGTATTAAACGATTTATAGCCTCAGAGGTAGGTGTCGTAATTAGTGAATTGAAATGGGCTTAATACTTAGCATAAAATGCTCACTTTTAAAAGATCTGAAAATTGTATTTATTGCTAGTTCGGACTATAAGGTCCACAGAATAATGTTAGTGACACAAATAGAGAGAAAGCTAAATGACTCATAAAATAGCATAAGCGCTTGCATCACTAGTGAAGTGGACAAAATAACCTACTTTCGTATTCTTACGATATTTTTTATAGTGTTTTGGTCTTAAACATGACGTATGAGTCTTTTAGTTTTATGATAATGGTTCACTTGTTGAACCGTGCGGTTATTTAGCACGTTCAGTCAATAATTTAAAATACTTTCCTACTTTTTTATTAACACGCAATGAATGCTGTCTCTTTACATCGACGTTTGACTGAGCGTGTAAACTCTACATTAAATCGTCAAACTGACATTGAGGCGTCAACCTGCTGCAATCAGTCGCTCGTTGACAGACACTTTTACCGCACGCATGAAAAACCGAAACAAAAACCTCGAAAACATATATTTAAATATGAAATTGAGTTTTTCGTGGGACGTTCATATCTTCCGAGGCGATTATTCATGTTTCGCTGATAAATGTGCGACGTGCAATAATTCCATTCTCGTTTAAGAGCTTGTCCGTGTAAAGGTTTTACACACGCGCGGGAACACGCAGAAGCACGGTGTACATTTTTGTATAAAAATTTATAGCTCTCATTATCATGTTTATAGTGTTTCTGGCGTGATTTTATCGTGTGCGTATGGCCTTAATTCATTCAGGTTTGAAGGAATTTATATGAGCTGTAAATATAAAAGTAGAATTTGTTTGATGTATACGATTAGCCGTTGCATCTTGAAAAATATAATGAAAAAGTTGTTTTATGCAATTTTCGTTTACAGCTCTCTCAAGCTAAGGTTACTTTTTGCAACTTTACTCAAAAAGTGTAGTGTCCATTAATTGTAAAACATGGTTGTGAAAACGACTATTTTATTAAATGAATCATAATTAGTGATGTCACATTTAACGCTTAACTGACGTCAAAGTTACATTCACGTGACAAAAGGCAATGTGATAGAAATAATACCTAAAGACGCTAGATCATTGTTACTGTAAAATACATTTTGTAAATATGTACAATAATTGAATAAGCGAGAATAATTTTTAATACTAGATGCAATGTTGTACAAGTTTTTTTCTATTTAAATATTTTTTAAAGATTTAATCTACTCTATTTTTAATAATGACTTATTTTATCGTTTCGAATAATTTATATTATGTGTTTGTACAATGTCGTAGATGAAATGGGAAGAGACATTAAAAAAATTATAAAAATAAAATGTTAAAAAAGTTCATCATTTTTGTTATAGTAAGCCTCCCTTCCCACCCACTGTCGGACGACACCCGGGAACTGATCCCGTATGACGTCCCATGCCGGAAATTGAACTTTCAATATCTTTTCCAATATTAAAATTTCCATTTTTCATCCCTGAATTTACGTTGAAAATTAAATTTGCGGCACGCTGTCAAAAACTTGTAACTAGGGGCGGCGATCGTGGGGCCCCAGTCGAACTCCTCTCTATTCTATCGATATTCCTCACATCGCTTAAAGGCCTAAAGTGATGTGCGTGCATTCGATAAAATTTAGTGGATTTTGACTCTGATCGCCGCCATCGGGCCGTACGGATCATCCTCCCGTCGCGGTTCACATTCACAAACATTGTCGTAAAACATCCAAATTGACGTTTTTAATTACGTTTATCGATTCGAGGGTGTGTCCGATAGTGTTTGGTTTTATCGATAAGTCGGCAGGATTCGAATCGCTTTCCCAACCGTATCTGAAACTCACAGATGCGCGATTTCGAAATCAGTCGGTTGTTAGAGTCGATGCCAAAAGTTGTACCTCCTGTCTCCGTAATTACTTTCGCCGTTCGATCGCGAATATTACAATCATAAACATGCAATAATTGCTCAATGATCCTCCTTCAGGTTTTGACAGAGTAAAGGCGTTTTGGGGCAGCTTTCTTTTGGCATCGATTGCATTTCGATTAACGAATAAAACTAGAATAAGATTGGCCAATCTTTCGCGTCGAAGTGAACATTATTATTAAAGAAGAAAGAATACAGAAGAATGAAGAGAAGCGAAGGTAAGTGAATTTTTATATTTATTTTCTTCGGTTTGACAATTAATCACTAACTGTCTAATATGATTGAATTTTGTGTTTTTGATGTGCTTTTCCAGGTTCTTGTACATGTATCAATTTTCTTATGTTATTTTCGTTTAGGTACTTCGTGATCAGAAAAAATAAATTGTCGTTTTAATGATAGGTAGTCAATGTAATGATTGCAAGGCATACAAAATGTTGTCGTAAACTACTTTCGTTCGTTTTATTTGCTCTATTTAGTAAACAAGAACAGCGAGTTGCGCTTTATGCCTTACGATGTAAAGCCTCTTAAAGAATACTTCGCCGTACTTTTCCGCATCAATTTGAATAATACATTAAAACTGACACCTTCAGCTGAGGCCAGGACTTAAAGTATCCGTTTAAAATATTGTGACTTTTGTGAATAATCTTCGGTACGTGAGACCATTCGCCATAATCCCGACCGATTTATAAAGAACCCGCTGGTCTGAACCAGTATAAGAATCCTTTCTAACTTCTTAGGGTCTGGTTATAGTGGTTATTAGTTTTCACTCAATGATCGTCATTTCAATGGGGAAATTTATTGAGAAAAGGTGATCATCTGATTAGTCTTTATTGACCAATCGTGTGGTCTAGTCTATAGACTAAGAAATTGGCTGGTTATGTATGTTAAATAAGCAATTGAAAATATGAGACTCCATTCCTGTATCCCTGATCAATAGCTTCCAGAAAATGTTTGAATAACTTATAATTACTTATATTTTAAAATAGGTTTATTTATTGAATTAAATTACGAAATTAATTACGACCGGTAGTCATAGATGTACCATGTCTAGAGTTGTTTTTTTAATCGATAACTTATGCACGTTCCTACCAAAGTATTATGTCAAACTTTTTCATATCAATAAATTAAACAAAAAAGTAAATGAGCATCCATTGACCTTTAACGTTCCATTATCTTGCGTTTCAATTGCTGATTTGGTTCCGTACGACCTTAACTTTGCCACTGGCCGTTTCTTAATGTAATTCAGGACGATAATTCAAGAATCGAATCGTAAAACTTCGACTGAGCTGTACAAATTTTTTGTCGACAAACGCACGTCCCTAGACAAGAAAACCATTGACATTTCATTCAGCCATATGTTTCGCTTCATATGCTGCGTTCCGTTCGTAATGAACAAATGAGTGATTGCTTATTGTCACATTATGGAGATGTAGAGAGCTGGTGTGACGGACGTCGTTAGCGGATGCCGGTATAATGTATGTAGGTATTTTTGCTAATTAGATGAAAGTATTGCTTTCAATCATTATTCATCACTTATTAGTGCGTAAGGAAGATACGGTTATTGTTTCCAGGATTGTGTTACAGCACCTTATTTTTTTAATTATAAAAACTATTTTATTTTATTAGACGACACCGTGGCGCAGTGGGCGTTTAGCCGGCTGAGACGCAGGAGGTAGCGGGTTCGATTCCTGCAGCGGAACAAATGTTTGTATAAGTAAATTTCATAAGATCTCTAGCAATATATCATGTAACAACTGTTGGTGGACCTAATAAATAAATAAATGTTTGCAATGTGTGCATATCATAAGATCGATCAAAGTCAGTAATTCGTAGAAAAAAATAAGTACCTAGTTACCATTGAAATATTATGAAATCAAAACGTTTTTGGCTTATAATGAATTTTAACAAGTAACAAATTAATAAAATATATATATATATATATATATATATATAGCTGGACATTTCACACAGCGTTATCTAGCACCAAACTAAGCACAGCTTGTACTATGGGAACCAGATAACTGATAGAATACTTATATACTTTTTTTTATAAATACATACTTGTAATATATAGAAAAACATCCAGATCCGGAACAAATATCTGTAGATCATGCAAACATTTGTTCCGTGGCGGGAAACGAACCCGCTACCTCCAGCGTCTCAGCCAGCTATTCGCCCACTGCGCCACGGAGGTCGACAAATTCGACAAAAAAGAATATAGCTGTTTCACTAAAAAGTTGTATAAAATAAGAGAAACACATATATAATTTATATATACAGAAAACAGGGTTGCATATACACAGAACAAAATTCAACAGAAAATCTTATATTACCTGATAAACCGCTATACCAATAGAAACGGACGGATATGACCAATTCTTGTTTTGATTACGGACCCCTAAAATAAATTAGGTTCCTAGTACCAAACCTCAATGCACTTTATCTACTTGTAGACAATATGAATATTTGGAGATTCGTCTAGGTGTAAAACCTCACACAATTTATTACGCTTACGCATATTTTGTACCGTAAAAAATCTGTTAACGTATCCAGTAAGCGTGTCGCCCAAGTGTTGCCAGCTGCCAATCCGCAGCATCCGGTAACGCGAATACTTTATATTAATGCAAATTGCTGAACCGGGACGCGTTATCGAACATTTTTATACGCAGCGAGAAACACCGAACGGCCATTATGAAGCCGCTGCAACTGGCTTATTAATGATCGTTTTAAAAATTACAAGTTAAAGGACAGTAGTGTTGTCTATAATAAACAGTGACAGAGTAAATACATCCCAAATTGACACAGAACAAAGAACATTACTCTGTCAAAGTTTGCAGTGAAATGGTCTATTGTTTAGCTAATTCCTCGCCCGTATTCATTGGCCAAATTGCTGCATTTTCACACCTAATGTAAGACTGCATTGTTGAATCCATCCAAAGGTTGTCTGGAAAATGCCGCTACTTCTTTTTCCACACCGTCCAACCAACAAACCGTCTAGTAACTTTCGCGATCACTGTACATAATTATTGATTAAAACGGGCATTTTATGTTTACTAGACGGTTTGTTGATATTAATTTAATTACAGTTATCTATTTTTGTATGAATCATAAGGCTGACATCTATGTATAAATTGATTGATGCATTAGGCACTGTGGCTATAAAGATACAGATAATTTATTTCGGTAACAAACTTGACAACACTAGGGTAGGTATGTAGAGGTAGTCCCCATAATTTTCAATATGGAAAGAACGACCGGCCCCCTTATTACCTAAGCCAAATTGCTGTTGCTTCGCTATCGCTAGTCAGGCCATCCCTTTCACACGTGAGGTACGTACTGTACATGTGAAAGGGATGGCCTGAGTAGCGATAGCAAAGCGACAGCAATTTTGCTTAGGTAATACGGCCCGTCGGGTGCCGTTGGGTACAGGCCGCACAGGATCGCCTGCTTTAGAAATCTACGTGGAGGCCTTTGTTCAGAAGTCGATGTTTTATGGTTAATATGATGATGTTAATTTTAAAATTCACGCAAATTAAATTGCGTATAACAAAGACGAGTTTTCGACGTCGTAATTAGGCATATAGATATTATCTATTTAAAGTTAGAGTTAACTAAATAATAAATCTGATGGAAGTAATTTTACGATCATTTTATGGTTGGTAGTCAACGGCGCCGATATTTTCAAAATCCCAGGCGTAATGGCAGGGGTGGTAACTCGAAACCGACCCACCTTCACCTAGTAATTTGGAAAGTTCCGTGTCAAGTCGACATTACTCCTGCTTTTCAATTATCTTGTAAGATTTAATTTCAATTACATGTTCGCATAATTGATGGCCCCGAAAGCGTTATTTAAGAGATAAGTGGCGGCCACACCGACGTATTTGCTCTTAGCCGGGCGCGAAATCATATAGATTACACAAACTGGCGTCTCTTAAATAAATTGTAAGTTACCCTTTTTCACAAAAGCTTGACAGACAGCTGAAACCCCAAGAACGGCGATGTAACAAATTTTTATGAAGCTAAAATATAGAGGGGTAAATTTAAAATTTTATAACCAAGCGGAACAAAATGGTCGCCCAAAATATTATAAAAACTGCATTCAAAATGGCGGCCTACTTCGACAGAAAAGCAGAAGAATTACACCGGCTTTAGTACGAAAAATTTCGCACATTTATTAAATTTCCCTTGCATTATTTTTAAGACTTTCAAATCGATTTTTTAAGTTTATGAAAACGTGTTTGTCATCAAAAGCGATCCGATAATTATTTTGAACATTAACTGGACTTTTATTAAAACGCTGACATTACGGAAAAATTTAAATATTTCCCATCAATTCCTTTTATAATGACTGCTTAAGTAAATGTTTTCACGTGCAAATAAATACGGAAGGTTATACGTTGGGCTGAAGAGACCTTGTAGGATGAGCTTCACCGTACATTGTTTATTTTTTAACTTAGGCTTTTCTATAACATTGGCACACACAATTACGCGTAATTTATACCCTACATTTTTTTATTGATGATAGCCAAGGGCTTGACCACTACCTCACCTGATGGTAAGTGATGGTGTGATCAAAGATAGAGCACGCTCGCCTAGAAAGAACCCATTCACTCTGGACTTGAAGACTACATAACATACAATGGGAGCAATTTTTTTGGGACAAACTAAATTAAATTTAAGTTTGACTGAAGTTACTTAAATTATTGCCATCTTATTTTGTTTTATATTGGCAGTCAGTGAAAGTTATCATTTTAGTCCTGTCAAACTTTAATTTAGCTTAGTTAGTGCCAACAAAATATCAGTTTTCTTGTTATCTTACCGTGAATATGTTTTTTAATTCGCCTACATGCTTCTCAGCTACTCGTGGGCTGAGCTGAACCGTTGATACCTTGACATCAGCTATTATAGTCTCTACATTCATCTAGACGAGCCAGATAAGCCTTATACAAGTTCAAGGCCTTGTTTCACAAATTTCACGCCTCAATTCGACTTTAGGCCATAAACTTAATAAATGAATTTGCATTTATGTGGAAAACCCGTGGGTTCTCTAATAGCTTGATTGATTTAGTAATTTGGATGTTTTGACGTAACAGGTTTAGATGATAATATCTTTATTTGTTTGACTCATAGAAAGGTGTCTGTCGATAAATTGACTTAATCTGCTACATCCGATCGCTGATTTATTTATTAAATCTATCATTAGGTTTTATTAGTTTAGGTTTAAATTAATTTAAATAGGCTTTCGTAAAATATATATATCATTCATTTTAATTTAACTTTAATTTACCGCATGAAATGATTTAATGTAATGATATTTCAGCCTTAACTTTGAATATAAATATCTTATTTAAATTTAATTCCAATATACATTTCAGATCTCCGTATCTCGAATTTAAGGAAAGGCTCTCATCGATATTTATTTTATCGAGGTGCATTCCCATCACTATAGGCGGCAAAAACAATTTGTTTTTCAACAATATTCGGCGTTAATTCTCGGGCTGTCGTCAAGAAGATTGACGCCCTACTGTTAATAAGAAAGTTGCATATGCGTCATGAATTTTCAACAGGCTCAATGGTAAATTGGAGGACGAAATTGTTGTTCTTTTGTATAGATAACGGCTGATATATTGCATCGAGTTGAGCCACTGCATTTCGTCGAAATCTATTTAAAATGATAAAGAGACATGGTCCTTTACTGTGGGCCTCAAAAGTAGGTTCAAGATTGCTCAGCGTTCTATGGAGAGAAGTTTTTGAGTGGAGATCACGCACTGAAAATCTCAGCGTAGGGCGGCATCTCACTAGATGGATAGACGATCTAATAAAAGTTGGTGGGAGCCGTTGGGTGCCACACAAGATTAGTCATCCTAGAAATCTATGGGAAAGACTTGGCTGGACGTACCATGACTGATATGATAATGATCTAAAATGCGTTTCTAAATTTGAAACCCTTTCCATAAATATATCTCTTGCCTTCTATTTAAGTTACATTAAACAGAATAATGAAGCTAAATCACTTGATTGTTTAAATAGCAATGAGTATAACTCTTCGGTTAAGCCGCACTTGACCTGAACTTTAATCGGCCGAATGATGGACGATTATTGTGCCAAATTCGAACCGAGACTGATGCCTGCACTGAGTATAATGTAGATACCGTTATACTCGTACAGTGCTGGGACAAAGTCACATTGTTGACGATATCAAACAAGTATATACTTCGCTCAAAATTAACGAAGAAAGTCCAATTTTAAATCAAATTTCAGATGCTTGGATTTTCCAATAGATTTACCTATGTAGATTTTGAGCAAAATATTGGTATAAGTTTTAGCGATTACTCACGTTCCCTTGATCCTAAGAGGTTTAATCTGGTGTCTATGGGTTCGTCTTGTGAAGGCGGAGAGGACTGCGTAATTTGATTGGCATAGGTAGGAATAAATTTTACGATAAAAATATCAAATATTGAAATCCATCTAAATATAACGTTACAGCAAACTTCCCCCCACTTTTCCTTTTGGAAGATTTCTCGCCACATCTTGTTTAGAATGAAGTCCTTAGTGTGCCTCTCAAATTTAATTGAAATCCATTTGTTTACCTCTTTTGTCTGATTCGTAAAGGTTTCCTTCAATAATTGAAATTCTTCCATATATAGCGTTACAGCAAACTTCACATACTCCCCCTTTTTGGAATTTTTTCAAGTCCTGTGCCTCTAAAATTTGATTGAAATCCGTCGATAAATAATGTTTCAGCAAACTTCCCCCCTTTTACACCCTATTTTGTCCCTAATCAAAAATCGCGATCGACTAAAAAAATTAAAATAAATCTAGGAGAACTTGTGTGCCAATTTTCGTCAAAATCGATTGAATAATTGCGACCTGTAGGCGAGAGCAGACAGACGGCCGGACATAATATTTATTTGGCCAATCTCGAAACTGAGACGCTTCGCTCGGTCAATAAAATTTAATAAACCCCCTACACATAAAAACCCGTAATAAATTTCCAAAACAGCTAATGTTTTTATTTCTCACCCAGTCCCTATTTTATTCTTGTTTATTGTTGATTGTTCTTTATTTTATTTACGTTTATGCTATTTTAGATATGGGCTTTATTTATGTTGCCTGTAATAAAATATTTTTATTTCATTTAAAGGAAAAGGGGTAATGATCTTCGGATCGGCTGACCTGATCTTCATCACTCATAAAAAAACACCCGAGTTAAACTAGCTTTCTAGTTCACCCTAGTTTCAACTACATATTTACAACTATTTATTTTGAAATATCAAGTGATCTTGCCTGCCCTGTCTAGAAATATAAAAAAAAATATTGAAACTAATATTTTAATCAGCTAATTTATGTAAATAATCAATTTATATTTTTTTAGTTTCTTTAATTTGTTTTAATTCGTCTTCCTGTTCTATGTAGGTCATTATTTTGTAAAACAACCTGTTGTGTGTCAACTTTCAGTGACCTTTCGTCGTGTTCATAACTTTACCTTTCATATTTATGACTCGGTGATTACTTCTATCGATTAACCAATTATCTCATCCTTCTATTCCCAGCCCCCAATTACTCTAGAATAATTGCCGTGGAGATCGATGGCGAAACTTAGGACATCCCTGTTTAAGTTTGAGGAATTGTAAACATTGAAATGGGAATGGCTGTATCCAACAATGGCTCACCTGCTCTTGTCTTTTAGAAAAACCTGCACACGAGAGGATTTCAACTGGCAGGAAACGGAGAAGGTTGTGCTATTTTTCCAATATACAATAGAAAAAAGAAAGAAAATTTGTTTTCGGCAAATTAGGACAACTAAGCGAGAAACAAACATTTTAATAGAATAACGTAAAAGGTAAAATAAAACATACAATATAATAGTATTTATTATTCATAAATAACAATTTTAAACAGATTTGTTACTTATAATGAATTTTTTTAACTATATAGATCTTTGTTTGACCACAATCTCACATAAGGGAAGGCGATGATGTGGTCTGAGATGAAGCACAAAGATCTAGATGAAACCTATTCACTCTTAAAGAGGCCTGGATTGTATTCTTAAGGAAAAACAGACAAGTTAAAGTGTTCCATACTTTAGCTGTACGCATCAAGAACCCCATGATAAGGCCCCCATGACCATTTCTCTAGCGCGATTAGGGCAGGTCTTGTCTATTTATCTTGCACAATCACCCTGTCGGCAGGTGGGATGAATAGCATCGCAGATGGCTGATAAGATCCTATCGCATCGATTATGTTGTTAATTGATCAAATTGGTTTGTACAAATGTTTCGTTGACTGCAAAATATGTTCTGCAGACTAATGGTGGGTGGGAGAGTTGTTTTAATTAATCGATTAGTTTATTTATCCTTTTTTATTCATATTCATATAATATTAGATTAAGTTTGTGTTCATATTTATATTGTACGTCAGTTTGTTTAAGATGTGATATAAGATGCACTTTATACGGGTTTTCTGAACTTTTGTGGTTAATATCTACTCGAATACATCAATTTCATTATTCGTACGTAATATAGGTTACGTTTCAAGTTGCGAGTGAACAGGTTTTGTTTAGTTAATAGTTTTAGTTTCTTCCATCGTAGACTGCATCATCGCTTACCAATAGAAGAGAGGCTGTTCAAACACGAGCCTAACATTATTATGAGCCTGAGGTGTCCCACTGCTGGGCAAAGGCCTTCTTTCCTTTTCTCCAATCATCTCTGTTTTGGGCTACTGTGGGCCACTAACCTATCTAATTCGTCCCTCCATCTTCGCCGCGGTCTACCGTGTCATTTCCCGTTCAGAGGGATCCACTAACACTAATCTAAACACTAGGCATTTTGTTATATTTTTAGGGTTCTGTACCCAAAGAGTAAAACTGGGACCCTATTACTAAGACTCCGCTGTCTGTCTGTCCGTCTGTCAGGCTGTATCTCATGAACCGTGATAGTTAGACAGTTGAAATTTTCCCAGATTATGTATTTCTGTTGCTGCTATAACAACAAATACTAAAAACAGAATACTAAATCCCGTACAACAGACATGATTTTATTGCCGTTTTTATAAATAATGGTACGGAACCCTTCGTGCGCGAGTCGAGTCGCACTTAGGCTTTTTTTAGTTTAATGTTTATTTAACAATAGGGACGCCAACAGATTAAGTATCAATACATAGATTATTATATTATTGGTTTGGTTTTGTTCTAATATTTTTGCCAATTATAGGCAAATAATTTATTTTTAATGACACATCATGACATTAGTTTATGACATTTAGTGAAACATAGGTAATAATTATGTCAGGTACAGTTAAAAGTTCACTATGTTTACCAATTATATAGGTGTACAAAATTAAAATGGCTTAAGTTAAATTAATAATTAAAAAAGTTTGTCCTCGGAAAGTTTAATAATTATTTCAACAGTTTGATGCCATTGTATCCATTTATTCATTGTGATAGTGTCAAAATTGTGGCCCTTACAGGGTGTATGTTGAAACGCTATTTGAGAGAATAATTTTTTTAACCTATTGTAAACAAAATATTTTGAGCTATTGAAATACATATTTGTGTCATAGAGTTCTGAAGCACCAAATACTCTTTTGAGACAGACAATTTTGCTATTTCCATTTTTTGGTAAATCCTTTAAAAAATGGTATTTAAGATCTCAAATGACAAGGTATATCGCCGCTAACTGTATAATAATATCTATTACACGCATAATGAACGCTATGCGTGGAATGGCTAAGTATAATGAATATACATGGGTGAGGATTGGAATTAATTGCACGCACATTCGACGTGTGTTTCAATAGTCAATATTGATATACATCGCTCGGGTAATGTAGACTGGATAGATACATCACAGTTGCTAAATGGTTTTAGTTATCATACCTATTTCATCCGCCAAGCAGCATTGCTGTTTCGGTTTGAAGGGTATGGTTGCCGGTGAAATTACAGGCACATGAGGCTTTACACTTGTATGCCTCAAGTTGATGGCAAAGCATCGTAGATCACATTTCAAAGGACCTACGAGGCAATTCTCTGTTATAGGCGATGGTTACCAGTAAGCTTGTTCAATCTCCAGATAACAAAAAAAAAGTTGTGACTTGTATCCTTGTCCCCAAGTAAGTCCGTGTAAGTCCGTACTCAGATAATAAGAATAAAGTAAAAAACACCAATTAGTTGCGAAGTACAATTTTTTATCATTGGGAGTTTAAAAGTCCAGCGCTGGATATAAGCCTCCTGTCTCAAACGCTACTATAGTCGTTCCTGGCTACCTCTTGGTATCCTTGTATCACCAGTCCATCAGCTACAATCAGCCGTCATCAAAGAGTGGTAGAGTTCCTTGTGAAAGAGCTCGCCCGGGGGAAGTACTACCACCATATCTATTTCGGCTGCCAAGCAGCATTGCTGTGTTTCGGTTTGAAGGGTATGGTTGCCGGTGAAATTTTAGGCACATGAGGCTTTACTCCTGTATGCCTCAAGTTGATGGACGTAAAGCAGTGCATCGTAGGGCACGTGTCTAAGATGCGTGACCTACGTACGAGGCAATACTTTGTTATAGGCCGATGGTTACCATTTAATATCACGTGGGCCATAAGCTTGTTACATCTTCAATTTGTATTAAAAAAAGTCACTGTCCTAGTTCATCACCCACTCTGACACATCGCTTCTTTTAATTTATTTTAATGTATCCACTCCCGTGAATAGTGGAAATTGGTTGACAGTAATCTTCCACTTGCCCAGCAGTGGGATTCAGCGGGCTATTTAGATTAAATAAGATATCCACTCTTACATATAGAATAAATATAAGATAATAATAATAAATATAATAATAATATTATAATAAAATATAAGTTGTGTAGAATAGGCGATTTAAAACATAGTACTCAATTACATCAAATGGATTGAGACGCAAAATAACCAAATAATATCACGAAGCACATGTATTGTGACCTTTGAGTGTTGTGTAGGTCTGGTTAGACACGTCGTGTAATTTATAATCAATATTATAGGAGCGATAGAGAGACGTAAAGTAGTTTCGCGTAGGCGAATCGTTTAATTGACTGTGTTCGTGTGGTTTAAGTCACAGAAGAAAAGCCTTCATCAGTTTCATATTTAGTGTTTCTAAATCAATTTTCTAGAAAGCATTCTCACTCAATCTATTCTACACAGAGGTTATCTGGAAGAAAATGTCAATGTCAAATATACGATAATTTCGCCTATTTATTATTTAATAAGTGCATTAGAATTTTACCGCCACGATGATATTGTAACTGATCTTAGATTACCTCTCAGTGATTTCTGCAATAAACAGTCATAAGCCGTCATCCACACATGATTTTTTTGTGTGATATCGCGTTTTTACTGTGATAAGTCATTATCCCATCGAATAGGGGCCACCAGCCTGTGGTATTAGATTATACCTTTAAAAACTTTACTTGAACCCTCAATATATTGACCGGGTCTGGTTGTTTCTCTATATATTATAAGTTATTATTATTAAGTTATTTATCAGTTATCAGTTTCCCATAGTACAAGCTCTGCTTAGTTTGGGGCTAGATAGCACTGTGAAATGATCGGTAATTATTATTTTTTTTTTATTTATATTTAATTCTGACTGGCCTTGTTTACTGGCTATTCAAATTCATCATTTCAAAGAGAATAGAATCTATGCCAGCCAAAATACTGAACTTGAAGATTTATGCCAGCGCTCACCAGCTTTCTCAGTAATATGAAAACACTATAAAGTCCTTCCATATCACGTGGTTACTAAGAAATAGTCCTGTCATCATGAGTCAATAATCTACTTTGGAGGTCTTAGGGCGACCTTAAAGCTCTGACACTAGAATTGGTTTAGTTAGAAACTCTTATTTCGAAGTTGTTGGTCAGTAGAGTAACGTCTATCTCAGGCAGACAGTCGAGTTAGGTATAACTTCGAAAAATAACTCAGTCGATGAATCCAACTCGGCTGGGTAGCTTTTAGGAAACTACGCGACGTCTTCTCGTTCAAAATACCTGAAGTAAGTCATTGATCATTGCGTATTACCAGAATATGACCTACTTTTTCTTATCAACAAAATAATATAAAATCAATGTCCATAAATCGGCTTACGTTTTAAACCACACCTCACATTACTTCCACATGCTCAGCTGTGGGCGATACAAAAACAAGCCGTGACAAATGTTGTTGTTTTAGCAATTTCGCTGCTACATTCGGTTTCTGTACACTGTGGTCATCTATCAGACATTGATGTTTTAATTGGGTTCTTTATGGTCCTTTAAAGGCGATTTAAGAGCTATATGGTCGAAACATGTTATGCTGACCCCACGTAATGTTGGAAAAGCTCCTGAGCTTGATGATGATGCTAGGAGGTGGTTTAAAAGTAAAAGTTCATATTCGAAAGACCGCGACTAGTTGCCCATGCGGTACATACCCTCAGACTATGGCACACTTGCTAAGCTGCCTATTGTGCCCTTACTCTTGCACCCTGAGGGATACTTGTACCGCCACAGATAACGCTGTTGCAGTGGCCAAGTATTGACAAAACAACATTTGATGTTTAAAATAATATGAACCATATCGACACGAAGAAGAAAAGTAATAGAAATCTAACACGGAATTACCGTGGTTAAACTTCTTGTCTTGAACTCCAATGACGTCAGCGTCTTAGCGAGTTTACAGGACTCCTGAAGGTAGTTGAGATATTCAGCTTAACCAAAGCACATAAATGTCATTACCAATTATATATTTCACTTTGCTTAAAGTTGCAGACCGGCTATACTACTAGGGCTTCGCAAGCGAAAATCCGTAACGAATCCTGTATTTTTCATTGATTTCGCTAAAGGTATGTTTTTACGTCATTTCGGATTTTGGCGTCAAACCCCGAATAATCTTATCACCATCTTATCAACAGCCATCACCAATAAATACATCAGTGCACTGACAGTCGGAAATAAAGTGACCACTATTCCACAGACCTGGGTAACAATAGCATAATTTTACGTCGACGTCACGTCAAAATCAGGGCTGCATTAATAAAGATCTAAGAACCATAAGGAGATGAAAGATAAAGCATTTCAGATCATCACTAGAGATAGTATGTATTTGAAAGTATAAAATGTTTGGACAGTTCAAGTACGGGGTCTTTCGCATCAGCGCTCAAATATGATGCGTCTTCTTCATTTCTTTGCTACGCAGAAACTAAACTTCCCGCTCTGTAATAAAGTTCACATTCCTTTGCCATAAAGAAAACTCGCAGACTGTTACAATCTTGTGTGCCATAACTTAAACGAACCTTATGTGTGATGATCGAAGGTGGAAAGTCCTCTGCTGTAGTCTTATCTGTAACCATCGCTTGACTTTCGCACGATTGATCGATAGTATTTTTTGCTAAGGCTTTATTTATAAAACAATCGAACGTCTCCCTTGCGATAAATGCACGAACTACCAATGGGGTGCAAAAAATATTTGTGAAAATGCGAATTACTGGGGTTTTTAGGAAAGTTCTTTGAAGTGGATTGTTTCAGAAAGCTTTTTCAAGGGCATTCAAGGGCTTTTTTCATGTTGTATTTTTAGCTACAAAGTTTTGTAGCTATTTTACAGACTACATTACCTATTAATTGTCTGGTTTCTTTAAGTAAAATGGGTGAAATTAAACCAACTCATAGGTAGTTGAAAAATACAGAACTATCACCATGAAACACCGAAACATTCGAGTTTTACTTCGAGTTTTTCGAATCAGTGTTGTCCTTCGAGAATCTTTAGTACCCGTCCTTCCAAAAAATCCGTAATGTCCCGGAATGTCGCATTGTCCCTAGCGTCTCTTCAGATCACTTTTCAAAATAAAATGAGCTTTATTGGAAGTGGTTTGGTTTGAACACAGCTTGGATTCGACAAATTCGAATTCAGAAGATTTCTGCTAGCATGCGCGTGAGATATGTCACGCATAACACGAGAAATAATCGTTGTCGACTAATTTCCCGTTTACTCTACCATGCACTCCACGATATAGAAGTTTGTCATAAAACTTCACTACGTCGTTTGTATCTTGGTATCTTGTCCTCCAAAAGTACGACAACAAAATACTCGCGCAGCGTCAAAATTACTCTAAATTTCGGTGCACATGTTAGCACAGGTAGAATTGTAGATATCTCGATTTTACGAGAAAACGAGTCGAATTTTCTCGACGTTGTCACGTCAGTCATGTTAGCTCTGGGTAGCGGTGCTCGTCTAGTTTCTTCACAAAAATAATCTGTAACCTTTAGTGGCATCTGATTAGTATTATCACAATACCTCCCTGACGCAGTAGGCGAATAGCCGGCTGAGTTGCGGGTTCGATTCGCACTGCGGGACAAATGTTTGCAATATCCACAGATATTTCTTCCGGGTTTGGATATTTTTCTACAAATGATATGTATTTACAAAAAAAATGTGCATAAGTATTCTATCAGTTATCTGATTCCAATAGTACAAGCTCTGCTTAGTTTGGGGCTAGATGTGTGCCCAGCATAATTTATTTTAAAAAATCTGTAACTTGGCGACTGTAAGTTTAAATAACGCTCGAATGCTCTTAAAGTCTTCAGTAAAGAGAATCTTCAGTAGACTGACTACTGGTGTTTTATCTGTGCTTCTCACGTAATTGTCATTTCATTATAGAAGAATGCAGTGGCGGTTTTTGGTCGATGAAATTACCTATAATCGAAACAGTCGAACCCTTGATCGATTGTGTATCGATAATAAGGTTTTTCATGGCACGATCATCGTCAGTTTCACATGAGTGTGAGATTTTTTTATAGATTGTTTTTGAGGGCCATTGTTTGATTGTCATCATGATTACTTTGCTTTTAAGATGTTATGTTCTCAGTTATTTTATGATAGACTAGCTTCCGCCAGCGGCTTCGCGTGCGTTGTTTGTCAACCAAAAGTAGTCTATCCAGGTCATAATCTATCAACACACCAAATTTAATTGAAATCGGTTCGGCCATTACGACATCATTGAGTAACAAATAAACAAACATCCAAACTTTCACAAATGTGTGGATGTTTGTTTATTTGTTAACGCTTTGTTGTACATCACACTTAAATTAAAAAAAAAACAAATAACAAGACACGTGGAAATACCATACATAATTTGTGATGGTAGTTCATACACCATTTTATATTGTTCAGATGATTTAGTTTTAAGTTTTTATTTTAGTTTGGTTAAACGTAATTTTGCCATAATCTATCGTAGCTTCAAGAAACTCACGCACGTACAAACGATCTATTCCTTTCTAATACCAAAAAAATTCTAATTAATATTTCCTTTAAAACTAACTTTAAGCTAAAATCATAGAATAGACACTGAATGCTGAAGAATAAACGTTTTTAAGATAACAAATGACTTAACTTTCTGAATAAAAGTGCTATCATTATGAAAACTCATCCGAGTAGTTTGAAAAGAAATCTGGGGATATTACGACGCGACGCGACCAAGTAAAATGGATGCTTACAATTTAAACTCTTAGCGAAACTGCTTGAGTAATAGTGCTTTTGTTTTATTAAGTGGAATTGAAACTTGGTTAGTTTCGTACCGGGTGAATATTTGGCTATTTTTGGGGTTCCGTAACTCAAAAAGAAAGAATGCGCCCTTATAGGGTCACTTCATTGTCGGTCTGTCTGTATGTCAAGACCCTTTACTCAGGAACGCGTGGAGGTAAAAAACTAAAACTGATGATGGGGGGGGGGGGGGATAATGTGTCAGGGTATATATCTGTTCATTTTACGCATCCTGTAGACTAAACGGCTTGACGGATTTTGAGAAATTAGGTGTCGTTGGATTCGTCTGTACACGAGAATGCATAAGTGAAATAGTGAGTGGTTGAATAGTTTTTAAAAATAAAATATGGATTTTCAAGTAAACAAATTGGGCGAAACCTATCGAATGAGGTATCAAAATAAAGCTATTTAAAAGCCCTTCCTAAAATATATTAAATAACACTTATAGAAAAAAGGTAACAATTTGCACTGAAATAACTAATAATCCGTCCCACGATCCAAATTAGTAAATACGGTACTTAAACTCCATCTTTATTATATTAATGTTCTGCCGATTTGCCACTGAACCTTTTTACAATCCAGGGGTGCAGTCAGGGAAGACAAGATTTGGGGGGGGGGGGTATCTAAGATCTGACGTCATCTAGAGAAAAACTAGGCCATATTACTTTGAAAAGGATCATTAATGAAATCGAATTTACTGTCGTAGATTACTACTATCTACAGCGTGATTTCATCCTCAGCCTCCCTAAGTTTCTGACATCCACCACGATTGTGCGCTAGTTTTCCCCATCGACAACTGCGACATTGACTTTATCGTAGGTATATATCATTCAGGGGATACATTCTTAACCGTATTCCCCTAACCGCTCTACAGCCAATCCTAAACACGCCCTGATTACACTAAACAGAATTTCACTGCCTTAAGAAATTGCGATTCGGATTTTGATTTGCGATCGATTATTTTTTCATCATTTCGATTCCTATGAGTTTGTACGCGGGTAACGTCGCTCAATCATCAAACCAATAAATATTTCGCCTCATGTTTCTGTAATAGCTCACATTTCACTCGCATTATGACATGAAGACTCGGTAAAAAGCACTAAATGGTGGACATTGAGTCAAAGTAACTATCGATTATTCGATTGAGTATAGTGGGTATGGAATTGTGATGTGCGGCTATTAGTCTTAAAGATTAAGCCGGTTGTACACGTGCGGTGGATATTCTTTGTTCCTTAATTATATTATTCGATTAGAGTTTCTTACGATGAGTAAGAAACTTTAAGAATTATAATTAGTTGTCTAATTAGTTGCGTCGCATAAAAAGAGTTCTTATTACAAATAAGTTCGACCCATCTGTGTAGAATTTTAAGAACTTTGGGGGGTATTTTGAAGCAAATAAATGTTTGATTGAGTGATTGTTTCATTTGTCACCAGGTCATTTTCAGGACTATCTTATAAATACTTCTAATTTTAAAAGTGCTCTCATTTCATTATTATAATGTTGGTGTAATTTTTTTAAATAAAATAATTATAAATTTTAAATAACAGTAATTAAATTTCCAACCAAACATGGGTTCAAAGTATCGAGAGACCTCTCTTTTATTTTAGAATTATTGAAATAAACCTCTTTTTTTTTGTTTATCTTGATTTTTGGACATTGTGAGTTCAAAAATTAAGATTTGGGTTGAGTATGCGAATTAATAAATGCTTGATATTATTTTTAGATTTTATAAAAATAATTTCAGCTCGTCTAAAACAACCTTAAAGCATAATCCGATAAATAAATCAATGCCACGGAGATATTATGTAAGTGACCATACTCTCATTGTATCAAATGCGACAAAAACCAGCAGGGTCCAACCTCGGGACATTTTTATTACAATGTAGAGGCAGGAGGTTTATGTTTTTCACGCAATAAGTGCACTTATTTCTTGCACACTCCTAAAGGCAGAATAGCTTACCAATTTCAATGCTGATTTAGTAATTAACTACTGACGCAAAAAGAGAGGTGTTATAAATTGACGCGTATGTCTGTCTGCCTGTGGCATCGTAGTTTCCAAACGGATGAAATGATTCCAACGCGGTTCTTTTTATAGAAAGCTAGTTTAACTAGGGTGGTTTTTAGCTGTCAGTTTATCGTTTTTTTTTTGTGATTGTGGTTTTTAATTTATTAATTTTACTTGTACCTACACCACAACATGGAAATGTAATACTTAAATGAGCCACCTCATGTTAAGAGGTAACCATTGCCTCGTAGGTTACGCACTTTAGGAACGTACTTAGGAATCTACGATGTTCTGCCCTGCGTCAACTTCATTCGCCATCAACTTATTGCATACAGGTTGATGAAAGGAGCCTCTCTTAATCCTTTTTTATCTACTATATGCCATCATTATTCAAGACATCCTCCTCTAGTATATTTTCAGAAGATTTTCAGCGTCACCATACCATCCAGGATTAACTAAATATTTGTGTTGTCCTGTCCATATAAACATTATCTGGAAAAGATCGCTTTTAGCTATAATAATAAACAAAAATAAAGTGAAGCGGTCCATTGGGCTTCACTTTCTTTTTGACGACCTCCGTGGCGCAGTGGGCGAACAGCCGGCTGAGACGCAGGAGGTAGCGGGTTCGATTCCCGCTGCGGTACAAATCTTTGCATGATCTACAAATATTTGTTCTGGGTCTGGAGGTTTTTCTATATATTATAAGTATGTATTAACAAAAAAAGTATATAAGTATTCTATCAGTTATCTGGTTCCTATAGTACAAGCTCAGCTTAGTTTGGGGCTAGAGAGCGTTGTGTGAAATATCCAGCCATATATATTTGTAATAATAAATTAATAAATATAGACATGGGTTTCCACGGAAACTTGAGTTATTAGCTAACTTCATCATGTCGCTTTGGCTGTCGGTGTGCGAGCGCATCGTAAAAATTATACTCTCATATTTTTTTCCAAACGCGCCAAAAGAAGTATAACTTCAAAAAGGTTTTAGGTCGGTTCACGCTAGGGAGTTTACAAGTAAAAGTGAGCAAAATATAACCTGTTGTAGCGAGTACTGAGTACATTACAGACGAAACCAAAAATATAGATATGTGTCCGTTTACCCCTAGATATTTTTTAATAACTCTAAAATAAAAACAGTCTTCCGCCTCGATAAAGGCCATAAAACCTACTACTAATATAAAATTCTAAACGTGACACAGACAGACAACTAAATTGTGCGGAACCCACACAAATAACAATGGATCTTATTAAGCTACAAGCTAGCATTCAAACCAGCAACTTTACATACTCGTTGAGTTGAAGTTGCTTTACAGTGCTTATACTGTGGCGTTATTTCCAACTGTTTGCTAAAAGTTGCTAGATTTTCTTCTTTCTAGCCATTAATGGAAAAATCGTCCTCAAAATAAACTGTACAGTTTATAACCGGAATACCACTCCCTTACAACCTAACACGTTGACTGCTGAAAACACAGGTCTGTGTTTTGGGTTCCGGACAAAATTTGTAAAAATGGAATCCTTACGGAGTGACTTTGTCCGTCCGTCTGTCACAGGTATATCTTAGCAACTACTAAAACTATCGGCTTGAAATGGAATAGTAATAAATAATACTGACTTTATTGATTCTTCCTATTATTTCATATTCACCTCCTTAAAAACTGGCACTTACGTCGCCACTGTATTTGATTCGGCGGCTAGTTCTAACAAAAAAGTAAGTTAGTTGGCTACAATAGTTATTTTGGTTAGTAACGATCTTGTTTGCTACAGTATGATTCAATTCCACGTGCCTGCAACCCTCTCATACATATTTACATGAGTTGGGGTGGCCCGTCCTGTCGTGAATACGAGATTCATAGACTACGAGTTACGGCTGTGAAAGACGTTGTCGATCGCACATTACCTATTTGATAACTAGCCTACTATTATTTTAGCTTTGCTTTGATTCATTTTATTACGAGATTGTGGTTATAGAATTTATCAATATTTAGGTGGACAAAGGTCCAAGACGTTGGCATCCGAATTATGAAATTAAAATGGCGCTAGGCGTTGCACTTGGCAGGGCGTGGCAGGTGGAGTAGGGTCTTGACGGAATGGTTGCCCAGGTAGAGCAGACGCAGTGCTGACAGACCATTGAAATTGACATTAAAAGAATCCCTGATAAGACCTGGACGTGATCTGCCTAAGACAGGACTACATGGCACAAAATGGAGGCTTATACCCAGCAGTGGGTGAATACAAGCCGAGGATGCTGATTTAGGTGGGTATACTTGTTTAATGATAGTTACTCGTAATTGTTCATCAGCATACGTTCACTGCTAAACATAGGCCTCCTCATAGATTTCCAGAGTGACTGATCTTGTGTTGTTTGCACCCATGCAACCTTTATCATGTTGTCTTTCCATCAACAGTCTTTATCACAGTTAATTGTACATTTATTAATAAATATATGTATCAACATCACGAAATTACATACAAGAACTATATAAGATAATCACATTATTTATACTAATATACTAAGAGAAAAGATTTGTAGTTTTGTATGTTTGTAACGAATAAACTACTGGTCCGATTAAAAAAAAAAATCACCATTAGAATGCTACATTATCCCGGAGTAACATAGGCTACTTTTTACTTGACTGCGCAGAAGGAGGGTAATGTTTTATTGAAAAACTACGTGTGCGAAGCTGCGGATTGGTCAGCTAGATAATAGAATAAAAAGGTCAAAAAATACAATAAGAAACTTATCATTAATTATAACTTTTATTGATCAGACTTCCAAGAAGTCCAAATAATCAACTATCGCCTACGTCGACGTATTGACTTCATAAACCCTATCAGGATGAATAAATTAAAAACACTTTATTATACACCATAAAAAATAAAAATTAGACAAAATTGAAGACACAAAGCAAAACAATGTCTTATCGCTTTAAAACGATTTCTTCCAGACAACCTTTGGATGGAGAGGATTGAAAGCGTTCCTCAAAATTTGTATACAAATTCAGCCTGTATTTTTCAACTATAATAGAATCGTTTTTACAACTGAGATAAATATTGTAGGCTACCAGTGTTAGCAGTAAGAGTTGTCGTTAGGCGGTGGGTACACAGTAATAATTAATCTGTGGCCCGGGGACAATGCACAATGCACCGTAATTCCTGCGAGGTCAGTGCAGGTTCCTTTAAATTGGAGCTTGCAGTTTGTGAATAATCTTGCTTTTGTAAGCTTATTCTGTCTAAGCTTAGCTAAGTTGGCTTATTCCATTCAATTTTTTTTATTTTTTTTTATTGATGATAGTCAAGCGCTTGACTGATGGTAAGTGATGGTGTGATTCAATGTCAAATCTAATTGATCTCTTAATTTAAAACTTCATACATTGATTCTCAAGCAATGCGATAAGTTTTAGACAGGTACAGTTAACTCGAAAAGCTTACTTACCCATTTACCTATGTAGAAAGTAAAAACACACTTTTTTTGTACCATGTTGTTTACTGTACTTGCTTGTCATCTGTTGTTTGGGAAGAAATTTTGCATTTTAATTAATTTTAATTAATAAATCATTCATTTCGATCAACTTATTATTAGTAAAATTGTGTTAGTATAATTAAAGTTCATTTCTTTTCTTTTTATTCAAAATTTATTATTTCACTACTTAACAAGTTTCTTATATAAACTAATGTAAGTAGGTTAGGAGGTATTGGCTGGGAATAAGTCGCTAAGTCTGGGTGTTTTTATGTACCTATTTATAAATATGTATTTATAAAAAATAATGTATTTAGTATTATATTAGTTATCAGGTGCCCATAGTACAAGCTAGGCTTAGTTTGGGGCTAGATAGCGCTGTTTGAAATATCCAGTATTATTTATTTATTCCTTCGTCGTCTGACGCGTGTTATGTCAATAAAATGTAGCCTATGTTTCAATCCACTAAGTTTGACGCCTATGTATGACCCCTCTTTTTGCAATGGGGTTAAATAAATAATCGTTTCAAGTGCAACTTCTGAGTAGATTATGTTAAAACTATTAACTTTTTACATGAGAAAAATATCACTCAGCCAAATTACAAACACCTTTTGCAAAGTGTTAGTTTACACACCTGTACAAGTCATCAACAAAAACAATTTAACGGGAATTATAAATCGCTTAGCATTCGGCCAGCGCACGTATCAATTACGCCGACTGTACTTTACATAATATTCCTATTAGTTACTGTCAGGCGAAATGCTAGGTTTGCACGTTGATAGTTAAATATTATTTAGTGGTATGATGGCAGTAAGTAAAGAATCTACAGGGTTACCCGAAATATGTTTGTTATCCCGAAAGGGAATGACCTTAAAAACCGACCTTTTCGTAGAAACAAAATTAAACATCAATTTTTTTTCACGAATTGGTTTTTGTTTCAATCTCTGATGGTAACCGATGATTATGTGTTTGCTTTCAAATTAACTGTTTCCAGTCTAACCCAAGGTTGTCTAGAAGAGATAAGACCTCTGGTTATACTTTACTGTTTTTAGATTTTCCGCCTTCCTAATAACTTACGTTAAAAGTACGAAATGCTTGACTTAAGGTATCTAAAACTGATTTACATCAAATTATTCTTCAAAAAAGATATCGAATTTTGAGAAGTCGTAGAAGAAACATTGTTCGTAATTAGGTAAATGAAACCCTTTTCTGGTTAAACTATATATTTTGGTGCACCCTGTATATGTGGACCTGTTTGAGAGTTATGTCTTGCTATGAAAAAGTCAAGCGGGTTGAGACAATAATGGAACTAGATTTTTTATTTGACCTGAAGATATAACAAGCATACTTATAGCTCACCTGATGCGATGGTTCATAATGCCAATGAAATGATTTTTACAGATGTATATTATTCACAATTTGATGGGTGACTGTTTTGTATAGAAAGCAACCTTCAAAGTTCAAAGATTAAAATATTATCGAGAAAAATAATAATATAAATTTTTTTATCACACGCCGTTTGTTTATATTAATTCTAGCTCTAGATTTTTGGTAAGTCAAACTTTATGGAATAATATCTCTACAGACAACTGAGAATTTTCTTATTTCTAATGATAAAGTAACTCGAATTATAATGCAAATGTTTCAACAAATCAATTTACGATCAGAACCAATTTACTAGAACCTCTAATCTTCCCTCAACGCACTTATTCAATTTACGCCGCCGCGGAACAATGCCGGCTACACGGCCGAGCACTACTGACCATTACGTATTCCGCACACGATCCTATCTTGAGACCGGGACGAAAGCTGCAATATCTGCTTGCAACACTTACCTTGAAGATTTGTTGCAGTTGGGGAAATAAAGCTGAATGTTGAAGCAGCAATGGTTACGGGCACCAGCGAAGTGCAGGGATTCGCTGCGTGCAAACGTCATCGACTGATAATTGTCGCTCGGGAGTTTCGCTTATCGGCCTAGATAACTTCCATCGTATTGTACGTTTGCTACCACAATGGAATATTACTAATTAGGCTCTGTTTATGAACGCGCACTCCATTGTTGAAAGAATAAGATAGTTATCTGTTTGTCTGCAAATGAGATTTGCGATGCCGCTTTGTCGGTTGGCGAAATTGTATGAGCTTTGTTTCATCTGAATTTATCTGTAAACCTGTGTACAGGATTGTTTTTGCGGATAAGGTATACTTACTGTTCCTACCTGTTATTGTGGCACTTTAAGCCGGAAAAGAAACATCTCAATAATTTCGCGTTGTACGAGAAGTGATCCTGTACCATAATTGGTGTTACGTCCTCGTTTTAAGGAGAAGGGTGCGGAATCTAATCCTGTCCAATCTTAATTTTTAGCCAATTTCCTCTGTCACTATTGACAAGTGATTTAATGCGATTTGGAGGAGGCATTAGATATAAATGACGAACTTTCCATGCCATTTCAAAAGCAGAAAACTGTAATGGGATCAGCGTGTGCCAACTGCCAGCGTATCAGATCGAGTACAGCATAATGTCGCGGTAATTTTTGGGAGATTGCGTGATTTCGGAAATTGACCCCAGTGCTCTCACACGTGGCGTACGTGGAAGTTCATTGGATCAAGTCTGGAACTGGTTCCTTATCAAGCGGAAAGATGGACATGCTAAAAATGACCCATTTCAGTTTGATAACGCATTGTATAAAACTGGTGTAGTCCTCTAGATTGCGGGAACCTGTTTTGGTCGACTTCACGATTTCTTGAAGGGAATTTCGTTTAAGGGTAAAGCGCCAACTTGTTCTGGTCTACAATGAGCTTATTCTGTTGATTGGATCATCCAAGTTTTCAAGAAGTAATGCTCACATAATTGTGTTTTGGTTTAAAGGTTATGGGTGCTGTTAAAATTACAGACACTTCACCCGTATATCTCAGGTTGACGAGTGCAGTGCAATGGCATGTCTTAGTAGAACGTAACCTGTGGAATATTGCAACTGTTATAAACAGTGGTAACTGCTTATCAGCAGGCGGGACATTATCATGTACCGTCACCTCATCTTATAAACAAACCTTTTGAAATAAATAATAAATAATGCTGGACATTTCACACAGCGCTATCTAGCCCCAAACTAAGCTTAACTTGTACTATGGAAACCAGATAACTGATAAAATACTTACATACTTTTTTTTGTAAATACATACTTATAATATATAGAAAAATACCAAACCCCGGAACAAATATCTGTCGTCATGTCTCTAATCTATATCTAGGTTTCTTCCATTATTAAAATTTATATTTCTGTTTTCTCGAACCTTCCCTTAATAGAAACGCTTCGGTATAGTAGCTACTATTGCAATAAAGTTCTGTTTTATAGAAAAATATCATTATTGAAAAGTTTTGTTACGTCCGGTTTCCGTTTCAAAGCGGAACTTAGTTTCAGAGTTTCGCAAAACTTTGTACTTTGCAGTTCTCTTTGCAGTTTATATCTTTTCTTGTTCGCAATTCCTCTGGGACCTGCAACAAGTTTATAAAAATTGAGCACAGTCGTAACACTAATGAAATATAAACTGGTTAATGCAGAGAGAGATACTAAACCATCGGCGGTATAGTATAGCCCCGTGCAATAAGTACGAACCATAAGCATAAATACGAACATTTATTTAATGAAATTAATGATTTTATTTCATTAACAATTAAAAAATCGTGCCTGAAAATTCAACTAAATAATAATAATGGGCACTAAACATAAGTACAATAAAAATTGAAAAAAGTGGCACTCAGGGAGTGGCGACGGAAGTGAAAACTTCAACAATTACGAGATACTTATATACAGAGGTGTCGGTAACGGTAACAGTGTCGCGAGTTTAATAGTTCTTTCCCATCTCAAAAAATGCCCAACGTGCCTAAAGAAGTTTTCACTCCAAAAATAGAATAATACAACACATAAATAAAAGTAAAAAAACAGCTACATATGGCATTTTTTTATCTAGCCTCTGCTGCTCCAGGACGACCTCCGTGGCACAGTGGGCGAATAGCTGGCTGAGATGCAGGTGATTGCGGGTTCGATTCCCGCCGCGGAACAAATGTTTGCACAATCTACAGATAGTTGTTCCGGGTCTGGGTGTTTCTCTATTTAATCTGACTATGTATATACAAAAAAAAGTATATAAGTATTCTATTAGTTATCTGGTTCCCATAGTACAAGCTTTGCTTAGTTTGGGGCCAAATAGCGCTGTGTGAAATGTCCAGCATTATTTATTTATTTATTATTACTGCTGGGCAAAGGCTTCCCTCATCTCTCTCCACTTATCTCGATCCTGCCATGCCACCTTTCGAAGCATTTATCTGATCATCGTGAAATTTGGTATTTAGGTAGGGAGTGATGGCACAATTTTGGTGTGACTAAATCAGCTAAAAATGTGTGTGTGAGGGGGGGGGGGGAGGGGGGTTGTTGAGATATTGGGGTTCAAGAGGGTAAAAAAATTCAAAATGAAACTTTCCGGCCAAGTGGTAAGTCTTATAAAAGGTATTTGTGTGTACATTTCGACCCCGTTTTTATTTTTACCTTAAACATTGTAGTTTTTAAGTTATTAGCCATAGTAGGTATAAACTGAACTTTGACAAAATTCACAGGGTACATCAGTGACCCCCACAGTGCTGAAATTTGGTATGCGTGTAGCTTTAGTGACACAAATATAGGCAAAATTTTTAAATCCAGAATAACTGCAATTTCTACCCCAAAAAAGAGTAACCAATTGACATGAACTCCCGTTACCTATGATTTTAATGAAATTGTGGGCCAAGTTAATTCATTTCGTTGCACTATTTTGATAGTCGAAGATTACGAATAATATTTTTTTGTTTTTATTGAAGAATCGCAAGATCTCAGTTCGGGCAAACCACTAGTTTAAATGGTTTTAAGTACTAATTATATGTACTCGTAGGTAGAAAATAAGTTGAAAAAAATATCTGTTGACGTATAATAATTATCGTCAATAAATGACTATTATAATGATGATGATGATTGTGATCGAAACACACTTGTAAATTAACGAAATCATTTTCATCGTCTGTATGTTTTAAAGGGGAAATGTGATGAAGCTTTCTCAAGACTTCGAAATTAAGCTTCGAGAAAAAGTGTGTATTTTGCTTGGTTGTATATTTCGTCTCTTTTCTTGAATCGTAAAATTTCAATCGTGGGGGTGTAAAGTACAACTTTGAAATACTCTCTGTTTTATAGCTTTATTGAAATGTTGAGCCAATCCTGTTGATATTTATGGCAAAGACCTCCGCGTAGTTTAAGGCATACAAGATTAACAAGTTTATGATTATCAAAACAAAAACCGTTTAGGGTGGAGATGGTGAGATAGACAAGACGCACATTTATAGTTCCTTACACCAGAATTCTCTGCAATCTGGGTGATGGTGTGTAGTCAGGGCTTTGTGACTGATGTGCTAGTTTAAAATGTATTTTGTAATTGCCTAGATCGGGAAGAATACTAGAGTCTAGAGGGGAAGGGTTCCAAAGTCCTACTCCGTTATTTCAAGGAGTTAGGATGAATGGGGTTGGGTTAGAAAGGGGGTAATGCACAATACACCCAATGTTGGACGTCAGTCCAGATCTCTTATTCGCCCACCCTAGAATAATAAATCAATATTGCTGGACATTTCACACAGCGCTATCTAGCCCCAAACTAAGCAGAGCTTGTACTATGGGAACCAGATAACTGATAGAATGCCTATACCTAAACCTTTTTTTGTAAATATATACTTATAGTATATAAAAAAACATCCAGACCTGGAACCAATATCTGTAGATCATGCAAACATTTGTTTCGTGCCGGGAATCGAACCCGCCACCTCCTGCGTCTCAGCCGGCGATTCATCCACTGCGCCAGGGAGGAGAAAGGAGACTTTAATCCAGCCAGCAGTGGTATTCAGTAGATTCTCTTGATTATATGGCTTATAGTTTTTGTTGAGTATACTGCAAAGAATTAAAGACTCAAAAGTTCGGTTATTATTATAAATACGGGATTTATCACGTACCGTTTTATCGGTGTTTTGGTTCAATTCGTGAACCTTCATCAGGGTGAGTGTAATCCGCTCCGAATAACGTCTTGCCTCGCACTGTAAGTTCGGTCTTTAGTTTGTTTTGATTTTGGAACATCAACTGTACTATATTTTAGTCGCAACTGTCGGAACTTTAAAAAAATCACGTAATCACCTTGTTTAGACCACAACGTCTTACAGCGAATTGACTAAAAATACAGCTTTGGCTCCTGAAGGCAAATTCTGAATTAACTTTTTAACAAATAAATAGGCTGTCTTACTCCGCTTTGTCGCTAGATAAAATCACAATTCGCGTTTATTGCACAATGAATTGTAGCGTTTTATGTTAATAATGTACCATGTGGGCCGGAATGTCGAAATACTGACTAATCTGGCCGTGGGCTGCCGGCGGAAAAAATGGCAATTTTAAATTATATACGCTGCCCACACCACAGAAGGAGATATAGTGATATAGTATACAAATTTCACTCCAAATCACGCTGTGTATACAGATATCGTTATGCCTTTTTATGGTTAAAGAACGTTAATTGTCTCAAAATAAATTTACGTTTCACTTATTCGTAAAACTAATTTAAAGTTAAGTAATTTTAGTGCTTCGAAACAGTCCTAAAACTTAAATAGTAGGTGTTTCACAAAATAACAAACAATAATTAGATAAACATTTTACAAATACCCGCAAATAGATATTCGGTCGAATTTCGCCTTCAGTACAATGCAAGTTCGCTCGGTGTGACATAGTGTGAGTAATCCAGTAATCGATTTCAGGCATTTTCCTTGTGGCATGGGACATTGATACTTAAATTTCGGAAGTGACAGTGTATTTCTTCATTTATACCTATTTTTGCCGCCAAGCAGCACTGCTGTGTTTTGATTGGAAGGGTACACCAAATTTCATTAAAATCCATCCAAAATCAATACATACATCCATACAAACTTTGGCGTTTTTAATATTAGTGTTCTTTATTAGTATATTTCGACCCCGTTTTTATTTTTAGTAACGTTCTTGTAGATTTTGAGTTATTAGCCATCCAGAATAACTGCAATTTGTACCCCCAAAAAAAAACAACCAATTACATGAACTCCCGTTACCTGTAATTTGAATGAAACTATAGGTCAAGATATTTGGTTATTTATTTCGTGGCGCTATTTTGATGGTCAAAGATTACGAATAATATTTTTTTTTTTGTTTTTATGGAAGGCTCGCAGATCTCAGTTCGGGCCGAACCGCTAGTTATTAATACTTTATTGCAATGGCGATGGTTACCACGATGGTATATCTCTAATAATCTCTATGCAAAGACGCCTGATTTATAAATAGAGTTACGTACCTACATTAACATATTGACACCTAATATCAGTCCCAATTCTCATAGTTAAGTCACGGTAATGATAACTATACAGTATTGTGACTCGGCCCTGTCCTTGAATTATTTACCTACACCCGCGTGGTACGTAAACACGCGATAGGGCTGCCCGCCTGCAGTATTTTAATTTCATCTACCTTCATCTTATTGTTAAATTTAATAGTATAAAAAATCAGCAACACAAAACAATCAAAACAGCACAATATAGTCTATTCTATATATATAATATAGCTGTGTGAAATGTCCAGAACTATTTATTTATTTATTTATTCGTGCTCTTTGCCATATTAAGTTAGTACTTGTATTTATTTCAATAAAATATTAACAAATCGTACGCTTACTGGTTACAAAACAAATCACACCATTCGTCACTACCATTACCCGTGCTGCGGCGCACTCGCGACTGGTTGGGTACCGAGTGGGTACCGAACACGAGAAGGGTAGGTGTGACTCATGTTCCGGCCGTTTGTATGAAGACAGAACACTGTATAGATAACATTACCGTGGTTAAGTCAAGCCAAGTTAGGGTTGCAACTAGGTAATCGAACCTATAAATAATTATGCATAAACCTTTGACACGATAGAAGAAGAAGAAGGGTTGCGATCTAATTCCGATGCTACCTCCATAATATTACGATCTAAATTAGATTGAAGTTAAAATTAAAATCGTTGATTTTCATGTGAGATAGCTGAAAAACTAAATTTTTATTTCTGAAATACGAGTAATAAAGAATTTTCTATAATATTCAACGTAAACTTATTGTGATAAAGCTCAAGTTCCATTGTAATACGAATTGAGAGTGACACAGACCTTGCGCATGCGCTGCCCACACATAGCGAATATGTTCTTTATTTTAACATCTAGATTTTTAATTACTTCATTATTAATCGCGAACTAAAATGTCGTTTTCGCCTACGATACTATTGATTTTTAATAAATCGAAGGTCCTAGTACGCGAAATATTTAAATGTTATTTTGTTGCTAAATATTTATTAAGTAGGTATGTCAAGATCGTAGCAAGTCGGTCCAACGGAAATCCCTGGTCTCTGCCTACCCCTCTGAGATAAAGGCGTGTATGTACATGTTTATGACAGTATCTATGTATATTTATTAAGTTTTAGTGAAGTCTAAACAAATTATCATTAAGAACGTATGTTTGCATGATTAACAAAAAAATGTTAACGGTGAACCTACTTTATTTGGGTACTTTACAATATAGTCGGACTCTTGCGGCCACAATTTAAACAAAAATAATCCAGTTACAGCCATATTATATTTAGGCCAAACTTTCCGGCTACATCGTAACCGATCTTACGGAAGGCGTAACGGAGCGGAACGCTTGAATCTGTGTTATAATAACTACAACCTTGTGTGGGTGAGCTCGTTGCCGACTACAACCCACCCTGGGTTGTAGTCGGAAACGAGCTCACCCGCATATTGTAGGTGCGTGGAAGTCTCATACGGTGCGTTTCACCCGCTCGTTTCTTCCACTCATCTTCAAGATGTGGAATGGTGACCTTCCTCCGGAGGTTTTCCCGGTTCGCTTCAACATGAACGCCTTCAAGAGTGGTGTAAATAAGGCATTAAATTTTAGGCAACGCGACTGCAGTACCTCGAGTCCTGCAAGAGTTTATAGACGAGGGTGACGACTTAACACCAGGAGGCCCGTCAGCTTGTGTGTCTAAAATAGTCTATATATATATAATATAAAAAAAGCTATAATACAAAATTACGATGTGTATATGTACCCGGATTGTTAAGTTGGTTACTTTTTTGGACAAACCACGAAAGGTGGCAATTAATAAGTTTTCTCTCGTTACTTATTTGGTTCTCGTTAACAGTTTTGTAGTCATTTCTCATGTAACTATTTAATTTTAGACTTCTGAATTATTAATAACCGTATTTAAATATCTGATGACATACGATCAATATTTTATATTAACAAATCAGATATATTCTAAGTAACTAATAAGTTTCCACTAAATGGGACGACCTAATAAGGCTTGATGACATTATTGATCCTAGATAGAAACTCTTACTCATTGAGCATGAAAGAAAATGCTTCATTGTATACTATACACAAGTCTACTCTACTCGTCTACTCGCGCGGAGAGAGCTACGGCAGGGCGCGTAGTGCGAAGCGAGACTCAGTGCGGTGCGGAGCGAATCGCACTCACCCTGATAAAGGTTCACGAATTGAACCCTCATTTTGCGTAGGAGGTTAAAAAAAAGATCGTTGCGTAGTCTGCGTCTGGGCCGACCATAGTAATGTATATATGAAAATCTCGTGTCACGGTTTTAGCGGTCGCACACCTCCGAAACGGTTCGACCAATTTTAATTGATTGTTTTTGTATGTTTGGTGGGTATGAGAATAGGTCGTGAAGTATTTTTAACCCTCCTACCCCTACCCTCATTTATAAATCGCAATTTTAGTATTTTTGTATATACATTATCCATATAATTTAACCGTCGTCGTAAAGTCATTTACAATGAGGTTTCGCGTCACTTTGCCAAGAGTGTTTTATATAGTTTTTATCCCAAAGTTTCCACGGGAACGGGAAATTTCAACTGTGCGAAGCCGCGGGCGGGTCAGCTAGTAATAAAATAATGAATTAAATTATAAATTGTTTTATATACACGTATTATACGTGGAATTGAAAATTATGCTGTCTAGCAGGTTTATTTTGAGTGCAACGCATGCCAGGCTGTGCGCGGACAACCTAACCATTTAAACGTTATTTTGCAAATATTGTTATGTACCCCCATCAAGCTCTTTATCACCATCATTCGAGCATTGCATTTCTTCAACATTATATACCGCAGAGCTAAGAAAGCTGTCTCATAGAGGCCACATAACTTACTTACCATATCTACATCGTGAGCGTTTTTCTTGCAGCGCAGCGTCCATAGGCTAGCTCTCGAACGGTTAGCCTCACGTTTAAAGGCTCTCGTACAAAATTAAAAGTAGAGTCAGTAGAAGTAAAGTGACGTCATCATCATCATATTTTATTCTTATTTTTCAATCCTACACTAAAATACCTAGGTACCTACCTACCTTGGGTCTATTGAAACGTGTTTTGGTATTGTGTGTGGTATTATAGAAGTCTTTTCCCTTTACTCAGTCTAAATTTATCGAAATTATGGTTTTTATTTACTCACAGAATTACATATACACAATTACTTGATATGCTTGCTTACACACGCAACACACATTTGTAATAATGTTTTTGTTTCTGACATCTTTATTTACAATGTTCAAAGGTTTCTACCTGTTATTAGCCTTGCGTTTTAGTTCTATAAGTTGTCCAAATAAATTGTATCGCCGTTGGTTTCTCTAAATAAATAAATAAAATAAGTAAATATCCGCCACAGGACGTCCACTACTTAACATAGGCAAGGCTTCCCTTATAGATTTGACGTGACGTCATCACCGTGTCGATGGTTTGTGGCAATCTTTAGGTATTTAGGTACTCCTTAAGGCTTTAATATCGTAATGTCATTCCTCTTCAGGTAAGATTTTGTGCCGTATTCTTATCTTGGCTTTTAAGTAGCTGTCTTTAAGTTGTTTACGTAAATATTTGATCGAGCGAACCGAGATCTCCAAATCAACTTGGGCAAATTAGCGTTGTATGTATGTATGTATGTTCGTTTGTCCGAGGATAATTTTCGAAGCGTTTATCCGATCATTGTGAAATTTGGTATATAGGTAGGTAATGATGGCACAATTTGGGTGTGACTCAATGAGCTAAAAATTTTGGGGTTTGTTGAGATATTGGAGTTCAAGAGGGGTAAAAAAAAATTAAAATGAGACTATTAGGTCAAGTGAGACGTCAAATGAAAGGTCTTCATTAGTACATTTTGATCCCGTTTTTATTTTTAGTAAAGTTTTTGTAGTTTTTGAGTTATTAGCCATAATAAAAACGAAACTTTGACAAAATTCACAGGGTACACCAGTGACCCCACAGTGCTGTAATTTAGTATGCGTGTAGCTTAAGTATGACAAATATAGACAAAAGTGAAATCTAGAATAACTGCAATTTGTACCCCAAAAAAGGGTAACCAATTTACATGAACTCCTGTTACCTGTAATTTGAATGAAACTGTAGGTCAAGTTAGTGGTTATTTATTTCGTGGCACTATTTTGATGATCAAAAATTACGAATAATATTTTTTTGTTTTTATGGTAGACTCGCGAGATTTCAGTTTGGGACGAACCACTAGTCGTAATTTATTAGTAACATGTCATGTGCCATCATGCGTCACAAGTTCACAATATCTATCAATCTAATCTTCCCACGCACATGCTGTAGTTTTATAGCTTTTTAGGACAGCAATTTTGCTAATAAAACAGAAACGTTGGGCCTCTACTTAGAAAAATAAATCAAAATGTAGATTACTAGCTGACCCGCTCCGGTTTCGTACGGATTTTTGTCCAAATAAATATAGCTGAAATAAAATTATATGTCGTGCAGAATGAATTCCGAGGCTCTTTTTCAACTCCCCCTCCCCGCTCAATGAGGTAGGCGCACGATGGCTTAAGTGCACTAACAGGCAATTTACAGTGTTCTATTTTCAGAATATATACAACACTTGGCGAAACAACCCTTGAGCCACGAGATATATTTAAATTTATGGCGGCAAAAAAAACAAAGTGTTTCATCTTCAACTCTGGCGGGGCTGTAGTAAGCCTTTTTAAAAACGTTTTCATGTTAAAATTGTTAGTAAGACGCTCTATCCAGTAGCCAGTAATTTTTGTATACCTGTGACCCATAAACCTTAATAAACGGAGAATCACAACCTTTACCATCGACGCCATCGTTAAGTCATTCCCATCGAAAGTGAGACATCGAATTACTGCCGATTACGATCGAACCTCGAAAGCTGCCTACCCCGCCCACGGCAGCGCGTGAAGATAGGCATCTTATTAAGTCGTTACAGACGGGACTCAATGAAATAGTTGGCTGTTATTGAAGAGGTATAATGAAGAAGCTATGAAGCGGGGTCCTCTTCCTTGCCAACAAGACATTTACCTGCAGAAAACGCATACCACCTGGGGATGAGCAAGCGTATGGCCCACCTGATGTTGAGTGGTAACCATCGCCTATAACAAAGAATTGCCTCGTAGGTCACGCACCTTAGAGCGTGCCCTACGACATAAGTAGACATAAGCTTGTGACATAAGTAGACATAAGCCTGTGACATAAGTAGACATAAGCCTGTGACATAAGTAGACATAAGCCTGTGACATAAGTAGACATAAGCCTGTGACATAAGTAGACATAAGCCTGTGACATAAGTAGACATAAGCCTGTGACATAAGTAGACATAAGTTGGCCGTCTACTCCTCGTAAACTAAGTATTACAATCTACTCAGCTTTGATAATCTTTCGTACAACTTATAAGAATAGCATGTTGGCTGGAGGTACACACGACTATTGCGAAAATAGCAATTATGAGGCTCTATGTTTCGTAAATAGACTATTGTATAAAAAAAGTGTTGAGCAAACCACATAGTATTTTTGTAAGACCTATTCAACGATAGGCCATTGGGGAAACTAGAAGAACTAGTTATTTTAGTTTTAATTCATAACTTATGTCAAATAATTAGCTTGACAGCACTAATAGTCTATGAATAAAACGGCGGTAACTTTTCATACAGACAGACAGTCAGAGAGCAGGACATGCAGACAAAAATATAAATGAATAGTTCCAAAACGATTCGAAGGCTTGATAATACGAATCACCGTTTTTATAAACTTTTAGCACATTAGAAAGAAGAAAGAAAGAAAATAATTTTATTATGCCAATCACTAATAAAATAACACAAAAAAATAAAAATACGGTACAACAAAAAATTACACAAATTTAAGTTATTAGTAGCCGCCACAAAAAGATTCCAACTTAGCATTTTTCTATGTCACAGCAAGGTAACACAACCTTTGTGAGTACCTACACGGAAGTCTGCTAACATATAAAAATATAAAAACATATAAAAATAAACAAGTAGATGACTTATTATAAGACTCAACTAGCATAATAAATTAAAATATATAATTAACATAATTAAAATCAATTTGTGCGCTCAGTGCTAAAATTTACAAGCTATACTATAAACCCCTAAAAATATTGTGAACAAGGAGTTATAGGATGGCAGGATAGTTAGAATAATGAGTCAATCAACTGCATCAAGTTAACATTAATTAATCGCTAATCGCCTCAAGCTTTTGTTTGTATGTATTTCCCAAAGTTTATGTGTAACTTTTTAAGCTTTTATCATACTCAACAGTTTGTTTTCCAAATAAAATAAAGGCATTCTGTAGCTAAATTTATTATTCCCTTCTGTTATAGTGTCGATTGGTGTTTAAGATGCCTTCAATATTGTAGGTTATGTTTGGCTCTTAAGGAATGTAGGATATTTTATAGCTATATCAATGAAAGAATAATTAATTTGGTTTTTAATGAGTCAACGTAAATATGCCTTCTTTAGTCGCGGTCGGGTAATGCAGGCGGTATCAAACAAAAGAGTTTAAATATTGGTATTTTTTGCATTTAAATTCGTAAAGCTATAAATTCTTACAAATGAGTTTTACTAATGAACTGTTATTTGTAGTTATTTTTATAAAAACAGGCCTCGTAGTTAAACCGAGACGTTTGGAGATATGAGCGTGGTCATGGTAGCATTTGTGGCCTAGTGATGTAACATGACTTCCAATGTAGAGGCTGTGGATTCAAATAGCGGCCTTGCATCAACTTGATTTAACTAGTGGTTCGCCCCGAACTCAGATCTCATGAGTCTCCCATAAAAACAAAAAAATATTATTCGTAATCTTTGACTATCAAAATAGTGTCACGAAATGCTAACCAAATAACTTGACCTACAGTTTCATTCAAATTACAGGTAACGGGAGTTCATGTTATTTGGTTATACTTTTTTGAGGTAGAAATTGCAGTTATTCTGGATTTCAGACTTTTGCCTATATTAATGTCACTAAAGCTACTCGCATACCAAATTTCAGAACTGTGGGGTCACTGGTGTACCCTGTGAATTTTGTCAAAGTTCAGTTTATATTATGGCTAATAACTTAAAAATTACAAAGTTTAAACTAAAACCAAAAACGGGGTCGAAATATACTCACAAAGACCTTTTATTAGAAGTGCCATTTGACCAGATAGTCCCATTTTGTTTTTGTTTTACCTCTTTTGAACCCCAATATCTCAACAACCCCCCAACATTTTTAGCTCATTTAGTCACACCAATATTGTGCCATCACTACCTACCTATGTACAAAATTTCACGATGATCGGATCAGCGCTTCAAAGTTATCCTCGGACAAACAAACATACATACTTACATACAACGCCGATTTGCCCAAGTTAATTTGGAGATCTCGGTTCGCTGGATTAATAATACAATGATTAGTATTTTTCAAACTAACGCGATCGCTATACATAATTACTCATTTTTTATACTACCTGATGAAGGAACAAGCTTTAACAAGCTACAACATTGGTTCTAGTAGGCCCATTTATTCGAGATCCGGCCTTTCTTTTCTACAGGCCTTATAATAAAATTACTTAAAAGTACCATTAAAATCATCTGTCTCTCTTGCCTCAAAGGTTTGCTGGAAGAAAACTTTTCTTAGGGTTAAGCTCGCCTATGTCCATGTCCTCTATTTCTGTACTTTGTAATGTATTTTCTAGTGTACAATCACACAAATAATATAAATGCGAAAGATTGGATGTTAGTTTGTTTGTTACTCAATCACGTCGTAACGGCTTAACCGATTTTGATGAAATTTAGTATGTACGTAGATTATAACCGGGAGTAAGATATAGGCTACTTTTTATCCCATAATCATATCCCAGGGGATAAAAATAGGGTGTTAAGTCAAGTTGCAAAAGCGAGTTTAGCTTTATTTCTAGGTGACCTACACATTTAGTAGTGTAACGCGTACGAAGTCGCAAGCAACAGCTAGTAAATGATAAAGAATAGGGTACAGAAGCATTGGCGTGAACGAAATAGAAAACTTGTTTACAGATGGAAGGCTTAGGTTCTCACGACACACGCCAAAACCGCGGCGACATCACTACTGTCAAGTCCACCACATTCTCAATGTCCTCCTATCAATAAAACATTACTCAAGTTTCTAATTAACGTTATTCGCTATGTTTACGCAAACGCTTTTTACTCTCCAACCTTTAGTTGATCATTATATGAATTAACATTACCTTTTTAGTGCAATTTATGCAAAAATGACAGTTTTTGAAATATTAGAATATCACCTTTTACGCCCCGCTGTGGATTATGTATGGTCATAGAAAAACGGATAAGGCTTGGGTTAGACTCGCGCCCAATAGTAGCGAGAACTCTGGCCATGTAGTCTATTCTTTTGCAAAAATAGAGGATATGCTTGAAGGCGAGCTTAACCCTTGAAAGTTCATTTCTAGGCTTTATTTCCAGTCGCTACACGCTCATTAAATGTAGTAAATAAATAATGCTAAAAACATTTCACACTCTACCTTACACTTACTTACTTACTTACTCTACTTACACTGCTCTACCTAGCCCCAAACTGAGCAAAGTTTGTACTATGGGCATTAACTGATAGAGTCCTTATAGATATTTTTTTTGTAAATACATACATAGTTTCGAAAATAATGAACACAAGTTTTCATAACCATATTTTCGTGAACCTGTATTGTGCGAGACTGGTGCCTGACATAGGTTTATTTTAACCTATTTCAGGCACCAGTCTCTCACAAAACAGATTTAAATCGGTTTGACTACCTAAGCTGTATCTAATATCTATCTACCTACGTTTTCTGAAGAGAAAATAAACGATTTTATTATTTTATAATAATTTCGTACACAACTTTAGAATTTTAAGGTTATATTCCGGCAAAAAAAAAAGCTTTACCGTAAACAGATACAGAGCTAAAGCAATTTTATTTACGCGTCTTGTTGTCTAGGATCTCAGGACAATTCAACCGTAAATGGTCGCAAGTTACACTACACGTGTTCTTGCATGGCGTGAGTGTGGAGCGTGCTTAATAACGGCGCAATGAAGCGAAACATATTTTCTTTTGTCATAAGTACTTAAGCAGGTAACATATTTTTTGTGTAACGTTTTCTTACGTCTTTCGTTGAAAAATCAACGGGTGTTCTCTTGGAAAACGTGGGGAAAAGTTCAGTGACTTTAACTGTAGAACGTTGAACGAAATACTCATAAGCATTTATTTTACTATCGTTTTATTTTATTTATTATGGAATAAGAAACAACTATAATACACATGTAAAGTTTTCATTCTATAGTTATCATATAAGATACATTTTAAGGAATAGATTAGACTAATAAGGTCAAAATAAAAAAAAAACAAAATATTATTAAATGTCAAAATAAAAAACCGGGCAAATGCGAGTCGGACTCGCGCACGAAGGGTTCCGTACTTATATTCCGTATCTATAAAAACGGCATAAAATCATGTCTGTTGTATGGGAGGCCCCCTTAAATATTAATTTTATTTTAATTTAATTATTATTTTTAGAGTGAATAATATTCTATGAATATTTCAAGCGTCTACCTGTTGCCCTTATCAATGTCGAGCAAAAACGAGCAAAAATATCACGTTTGTTGTATGGGAGCCCCCTTAAATATTTATTTTATCCTGTTTATAGTAATTGTTGTCATAGCGGCAACAGAAATACGTCATCTGTGAAAATTTAAACTGTCTAACTATCACGATTCATGAGATACAGCCTGGTGACAGACGGACAGACAGACAGCGGAGTCTTGGTAGGGTCCGTTTTACCCTTTGGGTACGGAACCCTAAAAACAAAAAAATAATTAATAAAAAATCTCGTTAATAAATCATGTTTCTTTCATTTTGAGTACTGTAAGTACTCTTCATAAATTCGTCTATGCCATAGAAAGTCGAAGTTGCTTACTTTTGAGATTGTATCATAAATTCAAAACATAAACTTGGCTAGATTTAATTTCTTGCTGACACGCAGGTAGAAGCGCTGCTTAGTTTGGGGCTAGATAGTACTGTGTGAAATGTCCAGCATTATTTATTGTTTATTTTAACATACTACATATTTTATTATAAGTTCATATTTTAATTTATGTTCAGCTTAACGTTGCACTACTTGACAGTAATATCCGTTTCATATGTAGCTGAAATGAAATTTCTCATTTCTCTCAAAAACCATTTCCTCGCTAATAAGAAGCAAAATTACATTCCTTCTTAGTCTCAGCATTCATTTGCATCAGGAATGAAAGCTTGCTCCTGAATCTTCTTACCACTTCCATCTTGAAATATACTAATATTATAACTAGGGTTGTACAAAACTTGGGAAAAATCGAGAATTACGGATACGGAAAACTGGCAAAAGTAGGTGTATGAACAAAAAGTAAAATTTAAAATTATGGAATCCCCGTAAATCCACGTAAAATTGACATAGCTAAGTAACACCCCAGTTAAACTAGCTTTCTATTAAAAATGCCACGTCCGAATTGGTCTATCCGTTTGGGAAACGCCACCGACAAACAGACAGGCGTCAAACTTATAATACCCCTCTTTTTTGCGTCAGGGTTAAAATAAGATAGATAGATTCTTTATTGCACAATACATTGTCATTAGTGTTATTTTTTAGTTAACTTTTGTGTAAAAATGCGTTAGGCGCTAGTGAGACGATTATTAAATAACTAGTTATTTCCCGCGACTTCGTACGCGTTACACTACTAAATGTATGTATATAGAAATACAGCTAAACTCGCTGTTGCAACTTGACTTGACACCCCATTTTTATCCCATATGGGATAAAAAAAAAGTAGGCTATATGGGGATCCAGGTTATTCTACGTATATACCAAATTTACTCGAAATCGGTGCAGCCGTTACGACGTGATTGAGTAACAAACAAACAAATAAATAAACAAAGATCCAAACTTTCACATTTATAATATCAGTGTGATGGGCAATGACAGCGTTTACTTCTTGAACACTAATGATAGCGGCGATTGTGACACAAATACTGTTGTAATTGGCTAATATCTTACTCGTTCCTATAGCCGCTAACGTAAATTTTCGTGATAGGTCTTCAGGCATCAAAGAAACAGTGAAAGATTCCACGAGAAGTATTAGGAACTTGGAGTAATCGGCAAGCTTGTTTATATAATTTTAGAATCTATGCAAAAAGATAGTCCGGGTCATCACGTTGTTGAATTTCATACAAACAAGTCGAAATTAGTGTTAATCTGTGTCTGAAAAAACCATTATGGAACCCTTTTTTACGATTTGTATATTATAAAAAAGGGTTCCGTACCCGTAACTTTTGCAATATTGATATTAATATTCGGTACAACACTACATAAAGTACAAAGCGTCTGTCTGTAATAGCTCTAGTGCTATTTACTGTCTTTGTGCTGGTGGACTTAATTAATTAATGGGGGTGTTTCCTAGTGGGGGTAACGACTTGTAGTTTAGTGCTGTTGAACTACAGACAGGGAGGTCCCTCCCCAGTAGAGGGATTAAGTTTTCTTATACGTCTTGTATTTATGAGGACTTAGAAGATCGTATACCAAACATCAAAAATCAAACGTAAGGTATTAGAACTATTTGATATCACAAAATCAACGTCTGCCTCACAGTTCCAATGACTATTGCAGTTACCATCGTTTCCTTAAATTGTTTTATTGTAACATTTATTTTGTTTCAATAAATAAATATATATTTTATGTGTTCATATTTAATAGTGTGTGTGGCAGAAATTATTTATCTATCTAAATTTTGAATTGAAAAAAACAACGTTTAGAATACAATGGTTCTCATTTACGATTATAAAAATAACAAAAAAAAATCTGATGTTGTTTTGGTGCGATTGATGACTCAGTCACCCAATGAACGAATTTTCATTAATAAAATTACTACGTATACTGTACATATTAAAAAAAACACAAATAAGATCCCTTTTCTTTGAATCTAATACGAATTTCAAGAAGTTTTTGTCGGGCAGATGAATTATTACAAGTAGATTTAAATAAAAAAAATAAAACCCCCGACACGTATTAACCCGTAATAAAATTCAATTATACAGCTGAGACCCCTTCACCAAAAAGGAAATGTGCTGATAACCTACGGATTGGCTGCCCTGGATCTTCATCACCGAATCGTTCCATCTGTTCGGCAGCTACGCTGCTACAGACAGATACACAGATATATGTACTATGTAGGTGTCGATCTTATAATACCCATCTTTGCGTCAGGCGTTAAAAATCATAAAGTTCGAATCGTATATTTTTCATTTTACCCAAATACGGCAAAGCCAAAAGGAAGGGTCATGTTTTTAGCAGTCTATGTATGTTTGTATGTATGTATGCAAGTATGTATGCGCCTAAACTACTCCGATTTTGATGATTCAGGTGTCAATTTCATGACATAGGCTACAGTTTTACCCGACTACGGCAAATATAAAAGGAAGGGTTATGTTTTTAGCAGGCTATGAATGTATGTTCCACCGTAGCGCCTCAACTACTCATCCGATTTTGATGAATGAGGTGTCAATCGATTCGTATTTATGGTCCGGGTGACATAGACTACCAGCGACAGGTACGTAGTCGAGTTTCAGTTTTTAAAAGTATATAGCTTGTTGTACTCTAGTGGTTTGCCCCGAACTGAGATCTCGCGAGTCTCTTATAAAAATAAAATAAATATTATTTGTAATCAAATAGTGCTACGAAATGACAACCATATAACTTGACCTATAGTTTCATCTAAATTACAAGCAACGGGATTTCATGTGAATTGGTAACCCTTTTTAGGAATAGAAATTGCAGTTATTTTGGATTTCAGACTTTTGCCTATATTTGTGTCAATAAAGCTACACGAATACCAAATTTCAGCATTGTGGGGTCACTGGTGTACCCTGTGAATTTCGTCAAAGTTCAGTTTTTATTATGGCTAATAACTCAAAAACTACAAAACTAAACTAAAAATAAAAACGGGGTTGAAAATGTACTAATGAAGACATTTCATTAAACGTCCCGCTTGACCTAATAGTCTCATTTTAATTTTTTTTACCCCTCCTGAACAACCCCCCCCCCCCCCAACATTTTTAGTTTATTTAGTCACACCAGGATTGTGCCATTACTATCTACCTATATATTAAATTGCATCATGATCGGATCCACGCTTCAAAAGTTATCCTTGGACGAACATTCTTGTAGATGCGTGGAAGTCTCATACGGTGCGTTTTATTCGCTCGTTCGCTCGTTTCTTCCACGCACCTGCAAGATGTGGAATGTCCTTCCCCCGGAAGTTTTCCTGTTAAGCTTCAACATGAATGCCTTCAAGAGACGTGTAAATAAGGCATTCAGTTTTAGGCAACGCAGTGCAGTAGTTTATATGTAGGCGACGGTGACCTCTTAACATCATCAGGAGACCCGTCAGCTTGTGTGTCTAAATATATAATATAAAATTAAAAAAAAACATACGTACAACGCCGATTTGCCCAAGTTGATTTGGAGATCTCGCTTCGTTCAAACAAAAATTATTTTCCGTTGAAAGGCGTTTGGTATACGCTCCTCTCAAGCAAGTTAGTACGAGTATTGTTAGTCTCAAGGGTGGATGTAACATATTAAATTGGTGTAATCTGCGCTGCGTCTTAGCTTAGGACAAGTTATGCAGTATTACATACAGCTTGACTTTGGACGAGTGAGGGGAGGGGTGGGAGAGGGGGGTGGGGTAGACTTTGCGAATTGGCTTAAGGGGCTTAGAAATTACAAAGTATATTTTGTATTCTACATTTACGGCATCATCAACATGTCAGCTATATGACGTTAACTGCTGAACATAGACCTCCCCTATACTACTATACTATACTTGACGACCTCCGTGGCGCAGAGGGCGGACAGCCGGCTGAGACTCATGAGGTAGTGGGTTCGATTCCCGACGCGGAACAAATGTTTGCATGATCTACAGATATTTGTTCCGGGTCTGGTTGTTTTTATATATATTATAAGTATGTATTTACAAAAATAAAATTATATAAGTATTCTATCAGTTATCTGGTTCCCGTAGTACAAGCTCTGCTTAGTTTGAGATTAGATAGCGCTGTGTGAAATGTCCAGCAGCAATATTTATACATTTTCAGAGCGACCGATCTTGTGTGGCTGCACACAACGGCTCCCGGCAACCTTTATCAGGTCGTATTTTCATCTACGGTTTCGTTCTACGCTGCGCTGTCCAGTGCGTGGTCTCCGCTCGAGAACCTTTCTACCCCAATGACCTTCAGTTCTTTGAGCTATGTGCCCTGCTCGTCAGCCTGCTAATCCGCAACAATTTACAATTTTACTTAGAAAACGTGATTTATTGCAATCGTTACATTACACGGAATTACAATTTATGTAGCATTTTGCCAAGCGATGACACAAGTGCTCAGCGCGAATGTATAAACGCCGATTCCATCATTATCATCATCATTATATCAGCCATAACACATGCACTGCGGAACATAGGCCTCCCCCACAGATTTCCAGAGCGATTGAAAAACGCCTTGTTAGAATGAATGAATGAAATACTCTTTATTGCACACCAACCAAAAATACAGTAACAAAGGAAATAAATAATAAATAACGGTACAATGGGCGGTCTTATCGCTAAAAGAGATCTCTTCCTTTGGATGGACAGGATAAACAAAAATCAAGACGATGGTGTAAGAGTACGTTTAAGCATACATAAAACATACATAAACAGAACCCATGAAATAATATATACCTATTGATTATGTGTAATAATAAACATAAATATATACAAATAATATATGAATAAACTACACTACATATGGAGGATAAATAACATAAACACTAACTAGCAGTTACGAGACAACGAAAGAAAATGGTATAATACCTTGACTTTGATAATAGGAAGAGATTGGGGCGACCTTATGGACAAAGGTAAGGCGTAGAATCATTGAATCAAATCTAAAAAAAGCTGAAGTTAATTTATAAATCGTTATTGGGAGAAGGAGTTATCAGTGACTCCGTTAGTTAATTTTATTCAGAGAGAAAAAAGATGCATGTCTTTCGATGCGTGGTAATTCTCAAACAAAAAAAGATATTCGCAAACAATATTTTTGACAGGAAGCGAGTTCGTTGAGTTAGTGAGTAGTTTTCATTAAAATAACTTACTAATATCTGTACCTGAGTCTTGGTTTAGTTTTGAGTTCAGTGCTCTTAGAAAATGCCACTAGCGGTCGTCCATCTAGGTACAATGTTGCTTAACCTAGTTGATCTGTTAGGAATGACTACAACGTCGCTTCTTGCCCTCGGTACCGTACAAAGGTATCAACAGTATCAACCGTTAGGTCTCACAGAATAATTAAGAAATTGAAGACGTCAGGTATCGGATGCGCCGATATTGCATAATGCACTTTCCACCGATTTCATGGAAATCGAGTTTCACGGGTAATTATCACTTTTGTGCGTGATATTTTGTCGAACACTATACGTGTCAACGCAATAACTCAGTATGTAATAACAGCGGAAGATGCGCAGGAGTATGTGCTGTGGCGTGTGGCGCAAGTTACAAATGATGGCGGCGACATACATTACAATATGTACATTGACCAGTAATCAGACTTGAACTAGGCAACAGAGGGGTAGGACATAAGCTGACATAAAATCTACTTATAGGCTTACGTTACATAATTCTTGAAACCGATACAAAATGTACTAAATTAAATTTTTGAATTGACTTTGACGACCTCCGTGGTGCAGTGGGCGAATAGCCGGCTAAGTAGTAGGAGGTAGATAGATAGGGTTTGATTTCCGCCGCGGAACAAATGTTTGCATGATCTACAGATATTTGTTCCGGGTCTGGTTGTTTCTCTATATATTATAAGTATGAGTTACCAGTTATCAGTTATCTAGTACAAGCGCAGCTTAGTTTGGGGCTAGATAGCGCTGTGTGAAATGTCCAGCAATATTTATTTATTTATTTTTATTTTTATTTTGTATGACTTAAAAATACTGTTTTTTTTTATCACTACCACCTTGTGGTTACTTAACTATTAATTACAAGATCTTTTTTAGGGTCACCATTCATCGATCACTTATGCAGTATGTCCGAGACGACCAAGCGACAACACAAAAGAAAAGTAAAATATTTTTTTTGCGGATATAAATATATGTATTGTATTGCTATATTACTGTAAGTCACAACCATCACGATAGACTCACGATTGGCACGATATATTATCGGGTACCCCATAATGACTTTTTCGGATCTTTTGATCAGTGCGTGCGCGAACAGAACAAGGGGGTAATCAGAAACAAAAGCCATCAAGATATGACGGTACACAATTGCCAATTTGATTAGGTGAATGAGTCCGCTCATCGGCCATCACTCACACCGCACCGAGCACCGCAACCGTTTATTAAGGCGCGCGTTTCGGATAATTACGTACTGATAAACCAAGCAAATTGTTCGCGAATTATCTTCGCCGCGTGATTAATATCATCTTGCCCCCAAAATACTGAATACTGACAAACTGTCACCGTAATTGCTGTTTTAATTACATATGATTATCAAGAAAGTTATTGTGTGTTAAGATACGTCTTCTCCGTTAAGAGGGATCCATTTGTAACGCGAAATATTTCAGAAATGTGCTTTTACATTACGTGCATAATTAAAAGATTGTATTTTAATGGATACCTGTTATAATATTGCCCAAGTGGAGCGTTCTCTCAAAAATTGCTTTCTCAATGTCAATAATCAACATACAGTAGTTATCGAGCATCAATCATCGAATGCTCGTCCGAGAACCAATTACGATGACACGTTAAAATCAGGTCGATAACATAGTGATTACCGTCCGAAATCTCACGTTATAACTAAAATTATCTTAAAGAGTAAACAGATAACCTTGAAATAGCCTCGAAGTATATGTTCCGAAATCACAGGGCCCGTCGTCCATTCCATTCTGTTTACTTTGAACCAACATTGTCAATTATCATATCCAATTTAATTTTATGCTTTCGATTCGCTGCTGTCTCTCTCTGATTGAGTGCCGAGGAGCGAGATGAAACAGGTGATACAAATATGAGACGATGTTAAAATTTTACGACGTAATCGGTGTTCGTAACGGTCTGATACGCGGCGCGAGAAAAATCGGTTTTGCGTTAAAATTCTCGATGCGCTTGTGAAATAATCAGCGGTTAGTCGTTTCTAAGAAAAGTTTCGGCTTTCGCAAAATTCGGGTTATATTAACTGTGTAATTATTGTATTCATAATTTAAACTTCCGATGTTTACATTACACGAGCTGTTCGTGGGCGGAATACTTCGTATCAGGAAGTGCTAAACTGGTATATATTGCTTAGTTTCTTTAGTCATGCAGTTTTCTCATGTTTGCGTGTTTTATACATTTTTGCATATTATACAGCCGGCTTCGATCAGTGGCTGGAGAAGTCGACTACAAGAATTAGTCAAAGTGCAAAAAGTCACACTATAATACAATTTGGATATATTAGTCTTAGAACAAAATATGTCAAAACTACATAACCGCTTACCATCATGTGGGCCGTTTGCTTGATTGAAACATTAGTGGTATAAAAAAATATAAGAATACAAGGTTTGTTTGAATTTTAGTCATACCTATGTGGTTCTTCACCCTATGGAAGGGCCCAGTTGGCAAGAGAAGAAAAGGGAGACCACAAGAAAGATGGCAGGACGAGATAGCAGGCAAGACATGGGTGAAGGAAATATAAAACCGAAAAAAATTTAAACTTTTGCAGGAGGCCTATACCCGTCGAGGGGGTTCTTAATTAAAACGTATACCTAAATTACTAAAGTGGAGAAAACTATATATTTATTAAGAATTCAATAAAGGCTTTTTTATTTTTATTTTTTATTTAATGTGGTTCTTCAAAGTTTTGAGAAATTTACTCATGTGTTTTTTCATCTCTTTCTCTTGAAATATTAACAGTGTATCTTAATCTACTATTAGTTGTGATTGTGAGTCAGCTATATTTTAGTCCAACTGTGCAAGACCCACTGAACTGTCATTTGGAGCAACGAATGGTACATATTTCTATTGTGGTGTACAACAATCTATACATGTGTATGTGTCAGTATTGTGTCCGATGTATAGCCTCTCTTATGATGATAAATGTACGTGGACATTTTATTGTGAGATATGGTCAGCAAAATATACGTGCATACGCAGTATTTTCATTACCGCAATATAGGATTGTTTAGAAGATAGACAACTTTTGTAATGAAATTGCTTCAACTAGATCAAAAATAAAAAAATGTAATAATTTAAACGTAACTTTATTTTTATCTATTTGAGTCCACACACAATTATACCTAAATATGTATTACTAGATTTAATAATTACTTCATTAAAACTTTTTAACTTTGACCTATTGCTTCCCATGGATAATGTCATTCCTAAATCCTTTTATTTGTTTTTGTCAAATATTACTTGAATTAAAAGTCTAATTTAAAAATAGCATTTCATTTGCACGTCAATGAAAGATAAAAGGTACCAATTACCACCCCTTAAATAGTCACCCCGGGGTCGCTAGGACTTAATAACGTAACTTGTTCCAAATGCCAAATTTGACAATTCTTAATTCAATCACACTCAATAAATAAATAAATAGGTCAAAAATATTAAACACAAATTATGTAAAATTTATTATAATTTTTCTTGCAAAACATATATTTTCTCGAAAGTTCAAACACGCATAGCTCGAAGAAGTGACGGCCGTTGGGGCAGAAAGGTTCAATAGTGGAGACCACGCAATAGAAAGCGCAGCGTAAGACGGCTCCCCACTACATGGAAAGACGACCTGATAAAGGTTGCTGGGAGCCGTTGGTTGCAGGCCGCACAAGATCGGTCGCTCTGGAAATCTATGGGGGAGGCCTATGTTCAGCAGTGGACGTCTTATGATTGATATGATGACGATGAAAAGTGTAAAATAAAATTATTCCGTCACCACATAAAGTGTAAACTAAATTAATTATGAATGTAAGATGAAATATACATAGGTATTAGCTCTTTCCTGTATAAATTAATTAGTCTTTGTACAGAAAATATGTGCACTGAGCTGAGTAGTTTTATCATACGTAACTGTGAGGTGATTTTCAATATTAATTTAACTAATCTATCGGAAATTGTAAGGAAAACCAAATTAAATCGACATCATTAAAACTGCTTGTTACTGAAATAATTGTCCTGTAATGAGTTGGTGCAGTTTGACAGTGACGTGTTCTGTAAATCCATGACTATTTTAAAATACCTAATTAACCTAAATCGATAAAATAATATATTAAATGCAGAGTGCATCATTATTATTATTTATTACTATTGCACATTAAAATTTCATTTACCTATAGTTGGGTTTAATGCTTACATATTTTAGGATTTCAGATTATTTTCATTTTAAACGAGTTGTTTGTCAATAAAAAGTAATTTATGTCTTAATCTATATCATATTCTATTTAAATACCAAATTTCATAGAAATCGATTCAGCCGTTTAGTCTTGAAAACATAACAAACTGACAGTTCGACAGAGTTTGTTTCTAATTTATAATATTAGGTTTGGATGGATATCAAATAAGTATCTAATCTACTTCTAGGGTGGTGGGAATGAGAGATACGCACGAACCTTGTAGCCTCATAAGTATTTATTTAAATGGATGTTTTTCCTGCGAACCGTACTCACACGTAATGCGTTTTAAGGGACACTGGACAATATCTTTTCGAAGGTGACCAAACGTTGTGCGACATTCGTCCATCATCCTGTCTTTGGATGGCATCATACGTTAAAAAGCTATTCTATAATGACTTTTTTTAAAGACACTACATTCTTAAAATACCAATACGTGTATTCAAAGTAACGAGATTCTTTTAAAGTAATAAAAAAGAAATTAAAACGTTTAATTAAAATTAAAACTAATATTACTCTAAAAAAATAATTTATCGTTTTATATGGCCGGTTAACTTGCAAAATAGGAAAAATACCACATATATAACAATTATCGTTATATTCTGTCTTGCACCTGTCTTTATGAATAGAACAACATAAGTTGTTATGTATGCGGAATTATTCAAATATCCCATGTAATGCCTGTTGGCTGGTTGTGTTAAATGCTGCCACGCCTATTAAGCAAAAAATGCATATAGATTGCACATACGCTTTAATATTAATGAATGGTAATTAAAACTAGTATTCGATACCTGGTTTGCTTGTTAGATAGCCACCTAATTGATGCAAGCCTTGGTTTGATTAATGTGTAACGTTGGAATAATAATGATTCAGTTCATTTGGTTGGTTAGGTTTTCAATTCACTTGACACTTTTTATTTATTGTTGTGCAACAACTTACTTGAAAAAAGTTTTATTTTAAACATTTCTAACTTATAAAAATGTACTACAATTTTTTTTTAACAAATTCCATTATTTTAAAGTGTAATAATGTTTTTTGCTATTTTCAGGTCAGTGTTGATGTAAACATCGAATAGAGGTCGGTCAATGCATGTGTGTGGCGTTATATTACTAGTGACAGCTATTTTCTAAGTTTAGGCATGCAATCTAGTTTATTCATCGTGTTCTGTTAAATTTTATGTTATTTCTTTATTTTTACATGCATTTTTAGCTAGGTACAAATCAAACGGTGATTTAAGTGTTTTATTGACAGTAATTGACACAGTAACTTACTGAAAAAAAATAAAAAGAGACACAGTTTTATGAGTTTGCAGTCACAAATGATATTATTGGTATTTAAGTCGTATATTTAATGTCAATCCTTCTAACATATAAAAAAAAATCAAAATATATTTATTCATTAAAATCAGAAAGATCACTTTGAAACGTCAATTTTACTGTCTGTTCCTTCGCGACCAAGCCAGGAAAGAAACAAGGCTGATTGTTCTTTTTAATGATACATATCAAATACTAACAAGTAGTTCACTCCTCAGATCTTCATATTATATTTGCGGCGTCTGTAATATCTAGTGGTCAGACCTCAATAGGATATTACAATATATACACTATTTTGTTGGATAAACTTACATATCGATTCATATAACCTGACTCTGAGTATTCGTTCGTTTCGCTTGCTTGATTAAAAAGTTAATTTCTTGATGCAATAATGAATGACACAGTCCATTTGACACAATTGCCCGAGTTTTGGTTCACGATTCGCCGCTGCCCACGAGCCGTGTTCTATGTGAATGTGCACATGATCATATTTATTATCTATCTATAATTAGCTTCAAAATCTAGGACTAAAAATATTTATCCAATTGGTGGGTAAAGATCTCCTATTTTTCTTTCGACCTGTTGCAGACCAATGCTTTATAATTCCTACAATTACTAGAACTTGCTGATTGGTCATCACTGAGATGCAAAGATCCACTTCATCTAAAGGTTGTCTGGAAGAGATGGCTTTCTTTAGCGATTAGACCGCTCCTTACATTTATTTGTGTCTGTTTCACTTTCTGTGTTTGTATAGTTATAGTTTGTTAGGTATTATAAAGAATTTTAATTCATTCAATCATTAATTTACCGGAACAGGTTGACGGTTGACAGGATTTTCAACAGAGCGTTTCCGTACTTCGGAGCCTCGGAAGACCCGTTAAGTGGTCGGTTCCATAGAAAAGTCGGTAAGTCATGTCAGTGGCCAACTTGACGGCTAAGCTACTCATGCTTACTTATTGTTGTTTTGATGAAACAAAACCGATCAAGTGTGAAGGAGACTCGCACTCCGAGTGCTAGCTACCTGGAGTTATATGAACTTAGCAGCGCCATCTAGTTATGTGAGTGGTAAACTCAGAATCCAAGAAAACTTTTAATACACGTTCTTATAAAACTATTCAAGATTGAGACTTCGTCTTATTATTCATATAATATTTGCAGATATCTCTATTAACCATAATAATTTCTGATGTTTGCTTTGAACTTCGGAGATGAGGATGGTATTTTTTCAACCTATTTTCTCATAACTACAAAATGATATGCTCGAAATAAAAACTGTTTTTTTATGTTATTTGTGAGTTTGTGACTTACCGTCGCCTTGGCACCGGCAACACCCGGGGTATTTTCGATGTGTTCTCTACCCTCTATATTTGTCTTGAAGCGTACCATGTCGTAGCTTAAACGGTAAAATCTCAAATAAGTTGCTGATATAATCGGCTACCACTGACGCGTAGACAATAAAGTCACACCATAAGGGGTTCAGTTTTTTACAATTTTTACCGGATCCCTAAAAACTGGCCTATTTCATACAAACTTATTGCTATTTAAAATATAATGTGGCTTGAGATAAAATTTAAAAATAGCCTTCAAACATTAACACCGGCCATTTTACTGTACATCCCCGCAAAACCAACACACTCGCTCAAATAAATAACTGAAGTCGGTTAATTCACCGCATGTTCGATTCGGCGATATTATTAATTAATCGAGGGGATTGCCGATAAATATAAATTGTAATGTTATTGAAGTAATTGTATGTCTGCCGATTGTTTATTCGGAGAAGGCACGAAGACGATGAATATTTTATGAGGGCCAATTTCATGAGGCATTGCCTCTATCTTCTTTAAAAAGCTATTGCGATATACCTATAATTTTTAAGTAGGAGCATGAACGCCTAACTATTGTTAGGATAACATGAACACCTACGTTTGTGTCACAAACGCTAACATTTCATATGATGTATTAAGCATTTCCTAAATTCTACAACTTCATGTTAACGTGCTTTCCTATACCTACAAACAATCAGGGCCCCAATTCTACTAAACCTATTGTTTCACTATGACTATGGTATCGTCGAAAAATCGCCACTATAGATACCTTTTGGTATTCTACTAACACAATCTTTTTTCAATGACCGCCGTTGCTATGACAACCCCATTGAACATTTGGTAGTTTATGACAGGAATAACAATCATAATCGTTTAACAATGGTATGGCTCCATAATAGTTTTTCTTGAAAATTAGCAGAATTGGCCCCCAGTGCAAACATTCACAAGATAACTGAACAGTACTAATTTCTAAACATATGCGTATCGAATTAGTTACGTCTTATAATTGTCGGCAAATCAATAAAATTGCACACGATATCGTAAATATCTAAGTATTCATAATTTTCACTTATTTGAAATGTCATCAAAAAAGTGTTTTTTTCGAGTTATTGTCTTTTACGAATAAAGTGTGCAATTTCTTTGATATGCCGACAATAATAAGGCGTAACTAATTCAATACGCATATGTAATACATTTGTATTGTTCAGTTATTTAGTAAATGTGCACTGATTGTTTGCATAGGAATTGAACCACATATTCGTGCTATGTTGTTATGTATGTCGTGGCAGTTCGGTCTATGAGAGAGGACACGGGGTACGCAATATCTCAGAGGGTACGACTAATTAACGTTAGCAAGACGATAGTAAAGCATAAACCAGTGTAGCATTTATTTCTCAATCGTAAACGATATCAACTTTTGTACTCTAAGAACTAGTCCGTCCTTTATATCTCTCAACTGAAGAGGTTTTATACAACGCATATGGCAAGCAGTTATGGGTAAAGAACTCATCCAAGTCCATCTGAAATTTGGTCCCGCCTTACTACCTGGGACAGGATTTCAGGGGCTATGAACAAACTTCACGCTTGCCTTAAAAGAACCTGTCCACTCTGGGCTTGAAAACTTTGAGATTATACCGGTCCGGAAAACCTACGCTGGAAGTGAGTTCCACTCCTTACTCATGCTATACGATGCCGAATCGCATTGTATTATGAATGTTTTTCGAACATATTCTGTCCGTAATCCTAAATGTTTTAGAGTCAGCTATTACGTACTATGTAGCTATTATTGAGTGCCCCACATAGCGCGGTAATCGCCGCCTTGATCCGAGCAAGCGCCGCCATTAGCTGTGCTATTCCTAATTGCATGGATGTAGGACACGGGAAAGTGACTAGACATACTCTTTTACAACATACATTTCGAAAATGTGCTCTTGCCATTCCTAATTGTTTGTTGAGAGGGATAGCCCGAATTCGGGGGCTAATTTGTGATAAAACAACTTTTTAACAAAAATTATAACGTAAGACATAAAATCTAAAAAAATTCGGAAACTGAACTCTAAAAGTATCAGATCTTTTACCTTTTTACCTATGATCCTAATGAATTGATTGAAATAAATGATTAATTAATTAAATTTATATGACCACCAGTAGGTACTTTCTATCAAAAAAAGAATCATTGAAATCGGACAAGGTGGTAAAAATTTGTCGCTAAAACATAAAAAATATATACCGCCGAATTGAGAACCCCTTCCTTTTTTTGAAGTCGGTTAAAAAGCGAATTTTGTAAGTTGTCTACCGATACAGGGTGAATTCGTAAACGAGTCCACGAAGTAGGAACGGGTCTGCGGTTACCTATAACATTAACCTGTGTTTATTTCAATCTATTTTTAAAATTTAAAATTTGTCGACTTGTACGCAGGGCTTACACATCAAGCCTGTAAATTTCCAGTATAAGCTGATCTCTCATTGTACGGAAAGCCTACACAATGCGAGGTCATCTTATACTGGAATTTAATATCTTGATGTGTACGTTGGGGCGTGTTTAGACAGTGCGGTTTGTATGGAACAGGGGATTTTTAGCTTTACATAATGAAATCCACCATGAAAATCTGAATATTAGAGTAATCTATAAATTCATTGAACGATTGAATTCAACTGAGCGAATCAATGCTACGGAGGGTACGAAAAATGCCGACTCTGGCTATTAAAAGTCGTCAGCCAACGTCTTTGTTATTAGTTACTAGTTGTTGCCCGCGACTTCGTACGCGTTACACTCCTAAATGCGTAGGTAACCTAGAAATAAAGCTAAACTCGCTGTTGCAACTTGACTTGATACCCCATTTTTATCCCATGGGAACTGATTTATAGGATAAAAGGTAGCCTATGTGGTAATCCAGGTTATAATATATGTATGTACCAAATTTCATAGAAATCGGTTCAGCCGTTACGACGTGATTGAGTCAAACATCCAACCTTTCACATTTATAATATTAGTGTGATACAATTTTTTTACGGAAAGGTTTTTTTACTCCGTATTTACCTTCTCGTTGCCCAGGTTTTGACGGTTTGTTTTTTTACTGTTATTGTGTGTGTTTAATTTCAATAAAGATCTTTGTAAAATATCTGTTCTATTTCATTTCAACTCCTCTCTTTCTCTTACTTCTGCACTTTCTTTTAACTTCTCTAAAATAACGTCGTAAGGCTTTTGATAGTTTAAAGCATTCTGCCATATTCAAAGCATTAGAAAATCAACAGATAGACAAAACTTATATAGACTTAATTAAAATCATATATCATAATAGTACCGCCAACATAAAGCTCAACTCCATCGGCCCACTGTTTCATATTAAGAAGGGAGTGAAGCAAGGAGATCCGCTTTCTCCCAAAATTTTTACTAGTACCTTGGAAGAGATCTTCAAAACCCTAGCAGACTCATGGACCACAAAGGGAATTGTCATCGGAGGCAAACGCTTGACAAATTTGCGGTTTGCGGATGACATAGTACTTTTTGCACCTACTCCTTCAGAACTGCAACAAATGCTCCAAGATCTGAGCGCGGCAAGTCTTGAGGTTGGGCTTCGAATGAACCAGTCGAAGACGAAGATCATGTCAAACAGCACGAAACGTAAGGTCGAGGTAGATGGACAGGTAATACAGTATGTCGATGAGTATATTTACTTGGGCCAGTTAGCTAGCTTCGGAAACAGGCAAGATAAGGAAATCGATCGCCGTATCGAGTATGCCTGGAAGAGCTACTGGTCCATGAAGGAGCACATGAAGGGTGACCTTCCTGTGACACTTAAGCGCCAACTCATCGACATGTGTATCCTGCCCATCCTAACTTACGGTGCGCAGACATGGTCTCTGACTGAAGCCCAGAAGTCAAAGCTCAAGATTTGTCAAAGGGCAATGGAGCGCAGCATTCTCGGCTTTAAACGTGTCGACCGAGTTCGTAACACCATTCTGCGCTCACTTACCGGCATTTCAGATGTAGGGAGGAGATCGGCTGGACTTAAGTGGGACTGGGCGGGCCACGTTGCCCGAATGCACTCCGAGAAATGGGCCCATATTGTGACACCATGGACGCCTGAAGACGGAGGGCGACGTCGGGGTCGGCCGAGAAAGCGTTGGCGGGACGATTTGGTCACCTTCCAAAGAAGATGGTGGGAGATAGCGACGGATAGGGATACTTGGAGGGACTTGGGGGAGACCTTTGCCCAGCAGTGGGACGAGATAGGTTAGAGAAAAAAAAAATAACGTCTCTAATATTAAGTAACTTTTCTAAAAGTATTAACTTATCTTTGGCGTCGCCGCACTCGAGCCACAAAACCCCGCCACCTGAAGCTTGAAACACTTAGTAGCGGAAGCGCGTGACAGCCACATTTAAATTTTACTAATCATTTTCGGTCGGTGGCGCCCACACGACCACACGAAGCGAGAAGCTGTGTCTCGTGGTGATTAGCGACCACTGACGTCAACCGTCTGCGGCGAGTTCATATAACATGTACGAAAAATGCAGTTTGCAACTCGGTGGTTGCGTTTTGTTGCTGTGGCGCGTGGCTCGTGTGCGGGGAGACAAACTTGGATGGATTGCATACCTAAAGCACAGCTTGCAGTTGACTAATGTTTTCATTTCTGCCTGACTAACAACTAATTTCCTTGTCCTTACAGGATTTGGTACGAGAGTTGAAGAATGAAAATAAAAAAATTAAGAAGGTAAGGTTGCTCTTTAGTTTTTTATATATAATAATTTATTTATATATCAAGACCAGAGATTATGGACTTTGACCAGAGACGGTCTATAAGTCTCTCGAATTCTTAGATTCTCAAGTCCTTAGTAACTTTTTGAAGAACCAAATGGAGTTGGAATTTTTTATTGGCGGTGGCAAGTTGATCCAGCATTTCGTGGCAGCATATCTAATGATACCACGAAATGCAGCTGTTCTACGCGACTTTTACGAGAAGAATAGGTGTTTCTAGATCATCGATCTCCACATCATCGCCTACCATCATATAAGACGCAAATGTATCTTTGATAAAAAAGAAATATTCATCTTTAACTTCCTCTTAAAATCCATAAATTGGCTTCTTTACTGAATCTATGATTATATGTAAAACTAATTAGTCCTTACATCAGCTACCAGCTTCTGGTTCAAACGTGATTTACGAAGAGTGAGACTGAGCGATTCAATTAATATCGCAGTTATAGCTATTACCAATAGGGTTGCTAGACTTTAGCTGAACTACGAAAATTGACATTTTGTATGCAACGTTGTAGTAAATTTACGCTGCTAAACCAACCGATTTGCGTTAACTTTTATTATCTGTACAAAGTGAAAAGGTAGCTGTTGCTTAGTCTATTGTCTAGAGCCTAAACTGTATATTTATGAAAAAACTTTTGGTACAGTAAAACGGGGTGGATAGAATTCAAGGGGTGAATGGAAATGAGACCAAAAAAGTTTTATTCTGGCAATTATTAACAAACATTTTCAAATAAAAACACCAAATTCTACATACATACTAATATGTAATGTATGTGTGTGTTGTATATAATAATACATTAATAATTGCCAGAATAAAACTTTTTTGGTTTCATTTCCATTCACCCCTTGAATTCTATCCACCCCGTTTTACGGTACCCAAATTGTAAAATGAGACCCTATTACTAAGACTCCGCTGTCTGTCTGCCCGTCTGTCTCCAGGCTGTATCTCGTAAACCGTGATAGTTTGACAGTTGAAATTGTCACAGATGATGTAGGTATTTCTGTTGCCGCTATTACAGCAAATACTAAAAACAGAATAAAATAAATATTTAAGTGAGACTCCCATACAATAGACATGATTATATTGCCGTTTTTATAAATAATGGTGCGGAACCCTTCATGCGCGAGTCCGACTTGCACTTGGCCGGTTTTTATTTTAGTTTTTATCCTAACTAGTGGTCCGCCTCGAACTGAGATCTCGTGAGTCTCCCATAAAAACAAAAAATATTATTCGTAATCTTTGACTATCAAAATAGTGCCACGAAACAAATAACTTGGCCTACAGTTTCATTCAAATAACAGGTAACGGCAGTCCATGTTATTTGGTAATTTTCATGTTTTTTACCTATCTTGAACCCCAATATCTCAACAACCTCCCAACATTTTTAGCACATTTAGTCACACCAAAATTGTGCCATCACTACCTACCTATGTATCTAATTTCACGATGATCGAATCAACGCTTCGAAAGTTATCCTCGGACAAACAAACATACATACATACATACAACGCCGATTTGCGCAAGTTAATTTGGAGATTTCGCTTCGCTCGATCAACTAAAACACCCATCCTAGTTTGTCCAATTGCTAAATACAAAGATAAGAACAATCCAATTGAATCGACGAAAAGTAGATTAAAAGTGCCAAATAGTTCTAAAAGCCGGACATCCAACAGACCTGGAAACTAATCTAGCGAAGGCACTGAATTCGCTCAATTCCTTCGAATGGGTAAATTAATCTAAGTTAAATGGCTCTATGATTACGGCCATGTTGAAATTGTAGAGTGTTTGCGAAGTTGAAGTTTGAGATAAACCTAGGAATTTGTACAAATTTACTAATTTTGGTCGTTCTTACTGTTCTTTAGTGGGTAGGTAGGTTTGTTCTTTCTTAGTTTTCTAATAGTAAGTGGCTCTAAACAGAACTTCAATTTTTAATTCCCAATGCGAAAAAAAAACGAGTGGTGTTATAAGTTTGACATCTAGGTATGTCTGTTCTTTTACAGTTGACATTTACAGTACTTTCAATTTTCAAATTTATTTTATAGGATATACAGGTAATGGAGTTGAGCTATCTATAGATCGTTTGCAAAAGTTTTTAGATTGCTTAAGACTTGGGATAATAATTAGGTATATTTTTCAGGTAATACTCGTAAGTGTGTTTTAATGAGATTCTTGAACCTTTGAGACAACGTTAGTTTTGTCGACTTTTCGCATCACACTAATATTATAAATGCGAAAGTTTGGATGTTTGTTTATTTATTTGTTTGTTCACGTCATCACGTCGAAACGGCTCCACCGATATCGATGAAATTTAGTATGTGCGTAGATTATAACTTGGATTGAAACATGTAAATGGTAATAAGACGTTTTTAAAGTTGTTCTTATTAGAAATAAGTACTGTTTGTTTTCTGAATAAAATAAAATAAAATAAAAATTAACACATAGGCTACTTTTTATCCCATAAATCTGTTCCCATGGGATAAAAATGGGATGACAAAGTTTCTATATGTATTTTTGCACCCTAGAACAACGTGGGCGAAGTCGCTAGCAATAGTAAAAGTAAAAATAATAAAATTCTCGTAAAAACGTATATTAAATCAGCCTTAATAGAGTAAGCTCGTAAAAGCCTAGGTAAACATTATTTAGTTTCATCTTGAAATTGCCAACAAACTCGCATTGACCTACTCCATGTCATCTTTATCTCTTCAAAGAATTAAATTTAATTAATTGCCGCGTTTCCCGCTAAACTCACGCTATATAAGTGTCAACTTAACCGTTGGTTACCACTTACCAACCAGTCTCTGATGCATCTTCATAATTAATCTACCTGTATCATATGACCAACTTATTTTACCACTTACAATATAAACAGCGTTATTTTGAACCTTATTTTCTGGGGAATAAGATACTTGAAAGACGAGTTTAAAAATTGACTCAGTAAGGGAATATACGGCGTAAATCTTTGGGGAATGAGTAAGTTGGGTGCGAATTTCAGTTCATTTTAGTTTGTTTGGTATCAAGTTTTTATTTAAAACAGAAGCCATTGTATACCCGAATTAAAAAAGCTATTAAATATTTTAATACAAAATATATAATGGAAGATTATGTTGAAATTTTAAAGTTTGACACCGCTTTTGTGATAAAAAAGGCCGTTGGCTTTTTTATTTATTTTAAAGAAACTGGGGTCCATAATGATCACATTTTTGTACCTACCTAATTACCACCTGATACATTTTGGAATGCAATAAACGATTGAGTATTGAGTATTTATAACTATCAATTGAAGATGATTGATAAAGCGGCTGATAGTAAATTGCAACAACGAAGGATGCAACTATTGCAGTACCTGAGTCAGGATTTTTTATATGTTCAATTGTAATTGGATCATAAAGGGTATTTTAACTAAAGCAATCACATTTCTAATAGTATTTAATTTTTATAGTGTTATCCGAACACTTTCGGAAAATTCTAAGATATTTAATCATTCATTCATTTCATTTTAGAGAAGTCGGTTTTATTATTAAAAAGTTACTTGTCCCATTTCGGTACCGAAATCGGGGCAAGCGCGACGCATGCGCTCACAACAATTTTTTAGTATTATTATTAAGCCTTCTTTATTTCATTATCCTTTTTTTATTTTTTTTCTTAAGTTTTGACTAATATGTATGATTAGGAATCCCTCTTTGAGTATAAGCCTCCTCCTGTTTACTCCATATCTCTCTATCTTTTGCGGTTATCATCCACTGATTCCCAGCGATATCAGTGATGTCGTCCGCCCATCTTTTTCTAGGTCGACCTGTTTTCTTTTGCCGCTGGGTCCAACCCATCTCGTTGCTCTTATGGTCCACAGTATATCGGGCTATCTGTCCTGCCAACCGCCATTTTAACTTAAGTGCGTGGTGGAGTGCATCTGTTACTTTTGTTTTTTTTCACGCTCAAGCTCATAACAATATTGGTCCCAAAATAGGGGTCGCAAACCAGTTGTCATGGAAATTTAGAAGAAAGGTAGGAAAACATATCCATAGGTACTAATATTATACATTCGAAAGTAACTCTGTCTCTCTATCTGTTTGTTACGTTTTCACGAATAAACGGCTTGATCAGTTTTGATGAATTTTGATTTATAGATAGATTAATATATAGACTACTTTTTATGGACAAACCACGCATGCGCCGCTGCGGGTGGAGGCTTACAGTTTATAGGTTTTCCTATTCTTCTCGATTTCAATATTGCATTGCGCATTATTCACGAAGAGTTATTAAAAAAACTATTGCTACATGGCAACAGACGGCCTTACCCCATAAAATACATCTATCATTACCCTATAAAATACATGAAAAAATAGCATATTTAATTAAAAAAAAACTCGATTTCATCTCTACATAAATTCATGTTTATCTTGATGAATTTCATCATAACGATTCGTATCAAAATGTTAAAAGCGCGATGCTACTTTCGCGAAACGATAGCGCATAACTCGAGATAAGAATTATGCAAATGTATGTATGGCACTTATGTATGTATGTATGTTGTCAGTCAGTCGACTATCTTGGTGATGATCGGTAACTGCTGCCTGCATGTTGAATTAGCACCTACCTCGGTGTTAAGAATGATTGGTTTAATCAGATATCTGACATAATCATATTTTTGGCTAAATTAATAGATGATTAATTTTAGATATCAGATTTCAGGCCTTTTTTTATAATATCGAAATTTACAATTTTGATTTCATTGATCGAAAAAAAAACCTATTTTTATGCCATTTTGATAATAGGCGATTCAACTTTTTCTTCTGTATTTTAGTCATGTAAATAATTGTTTTATTCTTTCTGTTATTTTGCATTTAATATATTAAAACAATATATTTACTTATATAAAATAATGCACTCAAAAGAAGTGTTTAGACAGCTATACAACTTCAAGGAACACTAGTAACCAAGTAAGCTCTAATTTACCTCTGGGTATCGTAAAGCAGCGATTAACGCAGGTTAACCTGCGCCTGCGCAGCTCGCACGCAGCACGTCCTTAAGTATGGCGACAGAAATGTCGACACATTACCGCCGACTAACGAGCCGGCTGCCTAGTGATGTACCTTGTTATCGATAACACTTTTTGCGGCGAAAATATGAATTTTAAAACAATTCTACGTCGATGTCACTCTTTTTATCTATTCAGCACGTCCTTTTATCGGGCGATTCAATTACAGAAAATAATAAAACGGCTTTTTGTACTTTAAAAGCTAATTGGTTCGATTGAAAAAGCGAGTGGTCTCTTTTTGTGTTGTTTTAAGTTATTTGCTAAATACATTTTCAATTGAACTTGTATTTTAATACTTTTTGCTAGTCTAAATACATTAAACATGGTCGTTGATAAATATAAACATTATTCGGGAATTATCAATACTATGTTGTTTTGTGATAATGCTAACGTTAATTTAACGTTCAATATTTTTTCCTTTTCTTGACTCAGAAAAAACTATCTCGATAATCATTGGCTTGAAAATAATTGCGTTTTTTTTTAAACACAAGTTTATTCAAATTCTGACGTTTAAATCCAGTCAGATTAAAGAAGCTTGTAAAACTTGTAAGTACTACAATCTCATCATCTGTTGCAAAACAAACAAAAGTTTTGTGGACGTGCGCCTCTCGGCTAACAAATTGGCTCGTTATCAGCCGATCGGCGGCAATAAGTCGCCGCGTCACATCGATAAATATCGATATCGACGCCCGCTGCTGACGACACGCGAACTGCACAACACTCATTTAAGACACAGAATAAAAATACAGAAGGATAGAAGACTCACTTCGACTGGTACTATGTTTAGAGTTTGATCCTTTTTACTATTTTTTGAAGTGAAAACTTCTTTAGGCGCGTTGGCCATTTTTTGAGAGGGAAAAAAAACCATTGAACCGCGACACTGTTAACGTTACTGATACTTCTGTATATAAGTATCTGTAGTATAAAGTCCCCAAACATTGCGCTAAATTTTTCACTTCTGTAGGCAATCCCGAAGTGCCACTTTTTTTCTATAATTTTTTGGTTTATGTAAGGCCTCAAAGGAGAGACCTTTGCCCAGCAGTGGGACAATATAGTTTTATAAAATAAAATGTAAGGAGACCGTATTTCAAAATTATGTTTGATTACGAGTTTATATTTTTGAATCTTTTTTTATTTAACTCATTGTGGATCACGCCAATACATTTTTCTATGGTCTGGACGATATCTTCGACTGTCTTAAATTGCGGCGTTCCATCTATGAAATGCTTCCTCCTGAAATCCCTCGTCCTTACCTCCTTTAAATGTTTATTAACCCTTACCTTTACCCCTTTAATTAATAATGTTATATGTAAATTTATAAATGGTAACAACATTAGGTTGTAAATGTATATATGAGTTACTAGCTCACTAACCCACATTATCTATAATAGTATTAGCAACTAACATTGTGCTGTTTTATATGTTGTATTGTGTCTTTTATTTTAGAGTTATCAAGGGTTTTTCAAAATTTAGAATACCGGTCATATCTTGACTATCTCCCTAATTTTATGAAAATATCGCGACATTGACATCGGCGGAATTGTGACACTCCCTAGTCACAGTAACCACAAACAAGAACTGAACTGAACTGACCTGGGCGATTAAACTGCAGCAGTGTTCCAAAAAGCTACATGAATCCCTCCCTCGCCATAAAACTATTTTCAAATTACAAAATGTTAGTTTATATCATAATTAATATAACTTTTGGGCAAATTTTTTTGAGAGCTTCCATTGAAAAAACAGTCAAAAATCTATTTGTGTCGATAGTTCTGGCGTAAGTGACACAAGCCTCGCTTGCTTGACGTACTTGACAGCCATCTGATTTAGTATGCGCCAATGCTAAACATTTAAGCGCAGTGAATTATTTTTAAACTAGTTACCTAAACGATTCGACTCGAACTAGATAACCTAATAGATTAGAACCTCGAACATTTATGTTTCTCAGTTCAGTAAGACGCAAGTGATTTTTTTACTACTATTTTTTTAAATCCTAAAGAACCAACTCTCAAATCGTCCGCTTTATAACAAAAAAACTGCATTGAAATCGGTCCATCAGTTTGGAAACTAAGATGCCATGGACAGGCACATACAAACATGCAAAGGCTTAACATGTAACAACCCTCGTTCTGTCGGTGGTTAATTATATTTTTGACACCATACCTACTCATCTGCCAAAACGATCCATAATGAAAGTACATTTTTTGTGCTGATAATCAATATATCCTATATTGAGATCACATCACCAAACACTAGATAACCGAGATGCTTCAAATGATTTTTGTACTAAAGGGCGTTTAAATTTACTTTGGACAGTATTTTTAACTCAATGACTCAAACAATTTGTAGGTTAGTAGCATATGAAGTTATTCAAGTAACAAAGCTAAGCTAAGGGTCACACAGATTACAATCTGATTGACACAAACCTTACGCACATATTAAAGGAAATAAACTAGTCTATCAACTGGCTACCGTTGGGTGACGTCATCAGAGCAAGATGCACATAACTCAGTAACATAAAACAGAAAAGGACGGGTGTACGGTAAAAACAAGATACCAAATACGGCGCTCACATGTGGCTAAATATCGAGATAAAATGCGAACCGGAGAAGATATTGCAATGAAAATTTTACCGTTTATCTTATTTTGGAGTAGTTTTCCACGATTACGATAGCCAATACGTGGTGAGCTCCAGGGGTGCGCAGGAGTGGATGTTTTGTTGTCATCTGGCGCGCGGCGTGAGAAGATGCGTCGACAGTTAGTTGAGAGTTTTTTAACTGAAAATTCATGTGACTGGTTTTCTTAACGGGAATTTAGAATAGTTACAGCTGCTAATGAGACGATAAATGTTAATTGCAGCGACTTGTTTTGTAGAATGTTTTGTTCTGAGAACAAAATAGCTTTCTAAGAATTATGAGAGATGTAAGTTTGAGATAATATGAATTATGGCTACCTATAACTTTTAGACTATGAATAATAAACTTGCTGTAGCGAATTTGTACAGCATCTACCGTTACAAGCCTGGTGTCCTAGTGGGATGTAGACTTCCGATTCGGAGTGGGTTTGAATCCCGGCCGTCCATCATGAAATTTATCTACTCTCAAATGTGCGCTTTTACACTTGCTTCAAACGGAGAAGAAAACATCGTGAGGTAACCGGCATGCCCTGGGACCAAACATTCGAAAGTACCATCGAATAATTACCGCTTCTTTAATAACTTAACATAGGTTTAATACGAAAATAAACAATTAACGCTGGATATTTCACACTGCACTATCTAGCCCCAAATTAAGCAAATCTTGTATTATGGGAACAAGAGAACTAAGAGAATACATTTATTAGAATACTTAATTATACTTATGGGGTGCTTCAAAAAGGGCGTTTTAAAAATTCTAAAGGGTCGGCAACGTGTGAGTAATACCTTTGGTGTTACAAATGTCTATAAGCTACGGTAACCTCTTACCATCAGGTGGGCCGTATGCTTGTTTTTTTTATACTATGGAGATGGAACAAGCCCACTAGATGTTAAGTGGAAACCATCGCCTATAACAAAGTTCGCCCCGTAGGTCACGCTCCTTAGAAATGTGCCTTACGATGCACTACCCTGCGTCCAATCAACTTGAGGCATACAGGTGTAAAGCCTCATGTGCCTGTAATTTCACCGGCAACCATACCCTTCAAACTGAAACACAGCAATGCTGTTTGGCGGTAGAAATATGGTGGTAGCACTTCCCCGGGCGAGCCCTTTCACAAGAAACTCTACTACTCTTAAATATCTTGTATATTGTTTGCTAACTTACGTACGTAACTAAAACTTATGTACGTAAACAATTTTTTAACCCAATTATGTCAATAAGCAGTTTTTTTATTAAATTAAAATATTCTTCAAACGCAATGTTATTAGGTCAAATACATTTTCTAATTACCAAGTTATTTTTATAACTAGCTTACCGAGTTACAAGTCAAAATGGATAAGTGGACAACATTTATAAAACTTCAAGTGTATAATTATGAATCGTGTTATAACGACCATGATTTATAAATGTAACTACCGTTTACCACGTGTCCCTCAGGGAGTAAGTAGTTTTTGAATTAGCATTTTGCAATTAGCACTATTTTAAACGATGAAACATTTTACATAGTTAAAAAAACCCGTTTAATATCAATAATTATTTATAGTGATTGCGATGGTTTAAACAATTCTATGGTTTTTACAAGCTTTTTATTAACTTGCAATGTATGCATGTTTGTCCGCGTGTAATCTTGAAACTGAATTTTAAACCCGTTCCCCTCAATCGATTGAGCTAAAATTTGGAATACGTATGTAACTTTGGTGACAATGCAATAATATGGTACCATGGGGGTGGTCTCATGATGGAGACGGATGCTAGACAACAGAACTTCTGAATGGATTATAGTAGGCTACTAGTGTTTGGGCTCATTTGAATCTGCTTGCGGTTCCGATTATGAATTTTATAAAAGCTTGTTTTGAAAAAGTAATTTTTCAACAAAAAACTTATTATTAACAACTTAATGGGGTTTTTAAATCTAAGTAATATAATCTGTTTCTATATCATATCGAACCACAGAAAAATGTATTGAGGTGATCATTGAAGGGTTAATTAAGTATTACTAGTAATTTTATTAAAGTGTTTTTATGTGCCGATATTTATCCTAAAATAATTAAACAAAAATAAATGGGCAAAATGACTTTAATCACAGAAAGATTATACAATTATTTACATGACTAAAATACAGAAGAAACAGTTGAACCATCTAAAGACCGTTGCAAACGATCTATGATAGCTCAACTGCTCCAGATCACTACCAGGCGGAAGTGTCCCCAAGACACATTGCATGCAGCCAGCATTGCCGCACTGAATTGCAATGCTTATGCGTTAGATAAGATAGATAAGCGCCAGCTCCCCAGACCAGACGCCCAGAAAGAATTTTGAAAACGCGATGGGCTCCGGTACCCCATGGGCCCAGAGTCTCGGCCCCAAATAACTCAAATACGTAAGCTCTGTCGAGGCTTCCATATGTGCGCCGCTTGAGATCTTCGGCTGAATTAAAAATAATTAAATTAAAAAAGAAATTCCATTGTTGAATATTGACCGTCCATTGCTTTGTTTGTATTTTTTATTTTAATGGTGTACATAAAGTCTTGTCATTCATTTATACTTGTCCATCCAAAGTTTGTCTGGAAGATGCTCTCTTTAGCAATAAGATCGCCATCATCATATGACAATCACTGCTAAATATATCCTTATAGATCAATAGAGCGACCGATCTTGTGCGGCGTATACCCAAGGGCTAAAACCTTCGTCGTTACAACTTTCGTTGTCGTTAGGTCATCCTATATCGTTCGTTGTTGAATCGCCAGCCGCACTAAACAGCTTCCTGCAGTCTTTCATATGTCGTCTTTCTATTTAGTAGACAATTGGGTTGTATAAGTAGATACAGATCGTTTGTAATAGATCAGCGTGGTTAAATAATGTTCTGCGGTTAATTTGATGGGTGACCGTTAGTAGGATAAAGCTCAGGAATTTTATGCTTCAGAGTAATCTAAACTGGCCTATCAACTCCAATACCAAGCTAGGGCATTTGAATTTACCTATTTTGCATCGTACTAAAGCCAACTTACTATTTAAAATCACGATTAGTTAGTAAAACACGAATTAAGTAAGTTCTGTACAAAACTGTTGGTTTTCAACAAATGGGTCGCGTCAACATCTTAATACGAATCTACAATGTTTAAGCCACACCTCGCCTATAAAACAGTAAGACAGTAGAGTCGGAAAAAACCAGTAGAGTTACTTTTAAAATAAATATCTCAAGATCACACGCACACACATGACAATTTATTGTAGCTTGCGCTTGCAATCCAGCCCGGCATAGCTCTCAGAATTAGCAAGTCAAAGCGGCGGAGAGAAACAATAGCTAAACTTCTCACTGTTTAACCCTGACATTATCGGGATTCGGCGAAAGTTTGCGTTGTATCTTTCTGTATATCTGTATCATTTACGCGTACCACATAAAAAACAAAGATACACAGCACGAAAATTTGGTGTCCGGAGGATTAGATTAATACCCCTTAAGACACATGTACACATATAAAAATGGACAATAGTTTGCTCATAATATATGCCTGTTTAACCAACCAACTAACTTGCTATTTGCTAGCTGCAACTTGCTAATTCTGGGAGCAAGTAGGTGCTAGACTCTGGACGCCAGACGTAGCTCCCAAAATTAGCAAGTTGAAGCGGTGGCAGCTGTTAGGCAAAATTGCTAATATAACTGAAGATTGTTGGGGAAAGATATACAGATTCAACCGCTTCATCCACGGAGATAATATGCATATCATCTTCTCAGAGATCATCTTATACGCAGGGCTAAACATCAAGCTATTAATTTCCAGTGGAGACTGACCTTTCATTGTACGTAAAGCCTACAATGCAAGCTCAGCTTATCCTGGAGTTGTATAGCTTGACTAGAGGTTGCGTTGTGCGCGAGCTGCTCGCAGCTCGCGTGTTTTTGTTTTAAACGAAGAAGTTATTAAAGAGGATATCGAGCTGTTAAAAGCCATCAAAGAGGATATCCATGTGTAAGAAGCAGTCAAAGACGATATCGAAATGGAAGGAGCAATCAAATCAAAGAGGATTTCCAAGTGGAAGCAGCAATTAAAGAGGATATTGAAGTGAAAGAAGCAATCAAATAGGATATCGAAGTAGCAGAAACAATCAAAGAGGAAATTAAAGTTGAGTAAGCAATCAAAGAGGATACTGAGGTGGTAGAAGCGTTCTAAGAGGATGACGAAGTGAAAAAAGCAATCAAAGACGACATCGAAGTGGAAGAAACAGTCGAAAACGATATCGAAGTGGAAGAAGCAATCAAAGAGGATATTGAAGTGAAAGAAGCAATCAAATAGGATATCGAAGTAGCAGAAACAATCAAAGAGGAAATTAAAGTTGAGTAAGCAATCAAAGAGGATACCGAGGTGGTAGAAGCGTTCTAAGAGGATGACGAAGTGAAAAAAGCAATCAAAGACGATATCGAAGTGGAAGAAACAGTCAAAGACGATATCGAAGTGGAAGAAGCAATCAAAGAGGATATCGAAGTGGAAGAAGCAATCAAAGAGGATATCGAAGTGGAAGAAGCAATCAAAGAGGGTATCGAAGTGGAAGAATTCATCACAGAGGATATCGAAGTGAAAATGCTATCAAAAACGATATCGAAGATGAAGACGCAATCAAAGAGAATATTGCAGTGCAAGAAGCAATCAAAAGGAAATCGAAGATGATATCGAATTGGTAGAACCAATAAAAGAGGATATCAAAGTGGAAGAAACAATCAAAGAGGTTATCGAGCTGTTTAAAGTTATCGAAGAGGATATCCATGTGTAAGAAGCAGTCAAAGACGATCGAAATGGAAGAAGCAATCAAATTAAAGAGGATATCCAAGTGGAAGCAGCAATCAAAGATGATATCGAAGTGGAAGAAGCAATCAAAGAGGATATTGAAGTGAAAGAAGCAATCAAATAGGATATCGAAGTAGCAGAAACAATCAAAGAGGAAATTAAAGTTGAGTAAGCAATCAAAGAGGATACCGAGGTGGTAGAAGCGTTCTAAGAGGATGACGAAGTGAAAAAAGCAATCAAAGACGATATCGAAGTGGAAGAAATAGTCAAAGACGATATCGAAGTGGAAGAAGCAATCAAAGAGGATATCGAAGTGGAAGAAGCAATCAAAGAGGATATCGAAGTGGAAGAAGCAATCAAAGAGGGTATCGAAGTGGAAGAATTCATCACAGAGGATATCGAAGTGAAAATGCTATCAAAAACGATATCGAAGATGAAGACGCAATCAAAGAGAATATTGCAGTGCAAGAAGCAATCAAAAGGAAATCGAAGATGATATCGAATTGGTAGAAGCAATAAAAGAGGATATCAAAGTGGAAGAAGCAATCAAAGAGGTTATCGAGCTGTTTAAAGTTATCGAAGAGGATATCCATGTGTAAGAAGCAGTCAAAGACGATCGAAATGGAAGAAGCAATCAAATCAAAGAGGATATCCAAGTGGAAGCAGCAATCAAAGATGATATCGAAGTGGAAGAAGCAATCAAAGAGGATATTGAAGTGATAGAAGCAATCAAATAGGATATCGAAGTAGCAGAAACAATTAAGAGGAAATTGAAATTGAGTAAAAGGCGTCGAGGACAATGATAAAAATAAAAAAAGGTTTCACCAAAAACTTATACTAATATTTTGTAAAAGTTTCCTCGAGCTATCTCTTCCCGTTTAAAAGATACGAGCGATTTAAGTTTTGTATGAAAACCCATAATTTTGTAGAGTGGAAATTGAAGTAAAAGAAGCAATTGAAGAAGACATATAAGTAGAAAAAGACATTAAAAAGGATATCAAAGTGGAAGAAGCAAAAATAGAGGATATCGAGGTGAAAGAAGCATTCAAGGAGGAAGACCAAGTGAGAGAAGCATTCAAAAAGGATGTCAAGAGCAATGATGGTAATAAAAAAACTATTCGACCAAAAATTTGTACCAATATTTTGTAAAAGTTTGCTAGGCGTAACTGTTCCCGTTTAGAAGATACGAGCGATTTAAGATTTGTATTAAAACCCATAATTTTGTAGAGTGGAAATTGTAGTAAAAGAAGCAATTGAAGAAAATATATAAGTAGAAAAAGCAATTAAAAAGGATATCAAAGTGGAAGAAGCAAAAATAGAGGATATCGAGATGAAAGAAGCATTTAAAGTGGAAGACGAAGTAAGAGAAGCATTCAAAACGGATGTCAAGGGCAATGATGTTATTAAAAAAACTATTCCACTAAAAATTTGTACCAATATTTTGTAAAAGTTTGCTAGGCGTACTTAACTCTTCCCGTTTAGAAGATACGAGCGATTTAAGATTTGTATTAAAACCCATAATTTTGTAGAGTGGAAATTGTAGTAAAAGAAGCAATTGAAGAAAATATATAAGTAAAAAAGCAATTAAAAAGGATATCAAAGTGGAAGAAGCAAAAATAGAGGATATCGAGGTGAAAGAAGCATTCAAAGCGGAAGACGAAGTAAGAGAAGCATTCAAAAAGGATCTCAAGGGCAATAATGGTATTAAAAAAACTATTCCACCAAAAATTAGTACCAATATTTTGTAAAAGTTTGCTGGGGCTAACTCTTCCCGTTTAGAAGATACGAGCGATTTAAGATTTGTATTAAAACCCATAATTTTGTAGAGTCGATATTGAAGTAAGAGAAGTAATTGAAGAAAATAGAAAAAACAATTCAAAAGTATATTGAAGTAAAAATGCCATCAAAGAGGATTTCGAAGTTATAGAAACAATTAAAGAGGATATCAATGTGGAAGAAACATTCGAAAACGAAAAGGAAGTGAGAGAAGAATTCAAAATGATGGCAAGGGCGATGATGACCGTAAAATAACGATTCCACCAAAAATTTGTGCTAAAAAAAATTGATTTTCCAAAATGATCACAGTGGATGTTGCATAATACAAAAAAAATAATAATAATTGACGTTCCAAAGTGATCATTGTGGATGAGGCGTAGTTAAAAAAATGATGTACCAAAATGATCACAGTGGATGTTGCATAATACAAAAAAAAAATAATAATTGACGTTCCAAAGTGATCATTGTGGATGAGGCATAATTAAAAAAAATGATGTTCCAAAATGATCACAGTGGATGTTGCATAATAATAAAAAAAAAATAATTGACGTTCCAAAGTGATCATTGTGGATGAGGCGTAGTTAAAAAAATGATGTACCAAAATGATCACAGTGGATGTTGCATAATAAAAAAAAAGAAATTGACGTTCCAAAATGATCATTGTGGATGAGGCATAATTAAAAAAAATGATGTTCCAAAATGATCACAGTGGATGTTGCATAATAAAAAATAATTGACGTTCCAAAGTGATCATTGTGGATGAGGCGTAATTAAAAAAATGATGTACCAAAATGATCACAGTGGATGTTGCATAATAAAAAAAATAATAATTGACGTTCCAAAGTGATCATTGTGGATGAGGCATAATTAAAAAAATTGATGTACCAAAATATCACAGTGGATGTTGCATAATAAAAAAAAAAATGACGTTCCAAAGTGATCATAGTGGATGAGGCATAATTGAAAAAAAAATGATGTTACAAAATGATCACAGTGGATGATGCATAATAAAAAAAAATAATAATTGACGTTCCAAAGTGATCATTGTGGATGAGGCATAATTAAAAAAATGATGTACCAAAATGATCACAGTGGATGTTGCATAATAAAAAAAAAATGACGTTTCAAAGTGATCATTGTGGATGAGGCATAATTGAAAAAAAAATGATGTTACAAAATGATCACAGTGGATGATGCATAATAAAAAAAAAATAATTGACGTTCCAAAGTGATCATTGTGGATGAGGCATAATTAAAAAAATGATGTACCAAAATGATCACAGTGGATGTTGCATAATAAAAAAAAAAAATGACGTTTCAAAGTGATCATTGTGGATGAGGCATAATTAAAAAAATGTGGATGTTCCAAAATAAACATGATGAACGTTGCATACTAAAAAAAAAAAAAAAAATTGGATGTTCCAAAATGATGATGATGACCTTTGCAAAAACTATGAAAGTTATCTCATGTCCCTCCACCACCATTATATAGAATCAAGCAAATTTACAGTAATTTTATAGTACACACAAGCCGTGGGCTCCCTACAAAAACAGTATGAAAATTACGGCAAACGAAATTTACGGTTTACGGTATTCATACAGAAATATTTTGTATGGGACAATTTTTTTTTTGTATGAAAGACCATTTTTTTTTCATGGAACCGGATATAAAAAAATGTCCTCTGCAACATTAGTTTTTGCGCCAACGCTGTAAGACCTATACTTTCCGAGATACGAGGTGGATGGGAGCGAATGGGGGACAAAAGGGGTACTTTAGGATTTATTCCCAACTCATCGGAACTCCCTCTATACGATCCCACCAAACATTTTCACCCTACGAGGTGGCATCTGGGAGAACAAACATGTCAATGAGTCAGTCAGTGAGTGGTAATCGAGCTTTATATAATATAACTAGAGGTTGCGTTGTGCGCGAGCTGCTCGCAGCTCGCGTGTTTTTCTTTTAGTCGAAGAAGTAATTAAAGAGGATATCGAGCTGTTAAAAGCCATCAAAGAGGATTTCCAAGTGGAAGCAGCAATCAAAGATGATATCGAAGTGGAAGAAGCAATCAAAGAGGATATTGAAGTGAAAGAAGCAATCAAATAGGATATCGAAGTAGCAGAAACAATCAAAGAGGAAATTAAAGTTGACGAAGAAATCAAAGAGGATACCAAGGTGGTAGAAGCATTCTAAGAGGATGACGAAGTAAAAAAAGCAATCAAAGACGATATCGAAGTGGAAGAAGCAATCCAATGGATATTGAAGATGAAGAAGGAATAAAAGAGGATATCGAAGCGGAACAAGCAATCGTAGAGGATATCAAAGTTAAAGAAGCAATCAAAGAGGATACCAATGTGGAAGAAGCAATCAAAGAGGATATCGAAGTGGAACAAGCAATCAAAGAGAAAAAAATTGGATGTTCCAAAATGATCATGATAATGGTTGTATAAAAAAAAATTGAACGTTGCAAAAAAGATCATGATGAACGTTGCATAAAAAAAAATCTGGACGTTCCAAAATGATCATGATTGACGTTGCATAATATAAATGTATGTTGCAAAATGATAATGATCAAAAATTTGTACTAATATTTCGTCAAAGTTTGCTAGTGCTATCTCTTCCCGTTTAGAAGATACGAGCGATTAAAGTTTTGTAAGAAAAAATCATAAATTTGTTGATTGGATATCGAAGTGGAAGAAACTATCAAAGAGAATGTTGAAGTGGCAGAAACAATCAAAGAGGAAATTGAAGTTGAGTAAGCAATCAAAGAGGATACCGAGGCGGTAGAAGCATTCAAAGAAGATGACGAAGTGAAAAAAGCAATCAAAGGCGATATCGAAATGGAAGAAGCAGTCAAAGACGATATCGAAGAGGGAGAAACAATCAAAAAGGAAATTGAAGTTGAGTAAGCAATCAAAGAGGATACCGAGGTGGTAGAAGCATTCAAAGAAGATGACGAAGTGAAAAAAGCAATCAAAGACGATATCGAAATGGAAGAAGCAGTCAAAGACGATATCGAAGTGGGAGAAGCAATCAAAGAGGATATCGAAGTTAAAGAAGCAGTCAAAGATGATGTCGAAGTGGAAAAAACATTCAAAGAAGATGACGAAGTGAGAGAAGCATTCATAAAGGATGTCAAGGATGATAATAAAAAAACAGTTGCACCAAAAATTTATACCAATATTTTGTACAAGTTTGCTAGGGCTATCTCTTCCCGTTTAGAAGATACGAGCGATTGAAGTTTTGTATGAAAGACCACAATTTTGTAGAGAGCATAATGAAGTAACTGAAGCAATTAAAGAGGATATGAAAGTAGAAGAAGCATTTTGAAGGGATAACGAAGTGGAACATGCAAAAATAGAAGATGTCGAGGCGGAATAAACAATCAAAGAGGATATCGAAGTGGAAGAAGCAATCAAAGAGGGTATCGAAGTGGAAGAAGCCATCACAGAGGATATCGAAGTGAAAATTCTATCAAAGACGATATCGAAGATGAAGACGCAATCAAAGAGAATAATGCAGTGCAAGAAGCAATCAAAAGGAAATCGAAGATGATATCGAAGTGGAAGGAGTAAACAAAGAGGATATCGAAGTAGCAAAAACAATCAAAGAGGAAATTGAAGTTGACTAAGGAATCAAAGAGGATACCGAGTTGGTAGAAGTATTCAAAGAGGATGACGAAGTGAAAAAAGCAATCAAAGACGATATCGAAGTGAAAGAAATAGTCAAAGACGATATCGAAATGGAACAAGCAATCAAAGCGGATATCGAAGTGGAAGAAGCAATCAAAGAGGATATCAAAGTGGAAGAAGCCATCACAGGATATCGAAGTAAAAATGCAATCAAAAACGATATCGAATATGAAGACGCAATCAAAGAAAATATTGCAGTGCAAGAAGCAATCAAACGGAAATCAAAGAGGAAGGAGCCCTTACACAGGATACCGAAGTGAAAATGCCATCAAAGAGGATATCAAAGATGAAGAAGCAATCCAATGGATATTGAAGATGAAGAAGGAATAAAAGAGGATATCGAAGTGGAACAAGCAATCGTAGAGGATATCAAAGTTAAAGAAGCAATCAAATAGGATATCAATGTGGAAGAAGCAATCAAAGAGGATATCGAAGTTAAAGAAGCAGTCAAAGATGATGTCGAAGTGGAAAAAACATTCAAAGAAGATGACGAAGTGAGAGAAGCATTCAAAAAGGATGTCAAGGATGATAATAAAAAAACAGTTCCACCAAAAATTTATACCAATATTTTGTACAAGTTTGCTAGGGCTATCTCTTCCCGTTTAGAAGATATGAGCGATTGAAGTTTTGTATGAAAGACCACAATTTTGTAGAGAGCATAATGAAGTAACTGAAGCAATTAAAGAGGATATGAAAGTAGAAGAAGCATTTTAAAGGGATAACGAAGTGGAACATGCAAAAATAGAAGATGTCGAGGCGGAAGAAACAATCAAAGAGGATATCGAAGTGGAAGAAGCAATCAAAGAGGGTATCGAAGTGGAAAAAGCAATCAAAGAGGGTATCGAAGTGGAAGAAGCCATCACAGAGGATATCGAAGTGAAAATGCTATCAAAGACGATATCGAAGATGAAGACGCAATCAAAGAGAATAATGCAGTGCAAGAAGCAATCAAAAGGAAATCGAAGATGATATCGAAGTGGAAGGAGTAAACAAAGAGGATATTGAAGTGGGAGAAGCAATCAAATAGGATATCGAAGTAGCAAAAACAATCAAAGAGTGATCATGTGGATGAGGCATAATTTAAAAAAAATGATGTTCCAAAATGATCACAGTGGATGATGCATAATACAAAAAAAATAACAATAATTGACATTCCAAAGTGATCATTGTGGATGAGGCATAATTAAAAAAAATGATGTTCCAAAATGATCACAGTGGATGTTGCATAATAAAAAATAATTGACGTTCCAAAGTGATCATTGTGGATGAGGCGTAATTAAAAAAATGATGTACCAAAATGATCACAGTGGATGTTGCATAATAAAAAAAAATTGACGTTCCAAAGTGATCATTGTGGATGAGGCATAATTAAAAAAAATGATGTACCAAAATGATCACAGTGGATGTTGCATAATAAAAAAAAATTGACGTTCCAAAGTGATCATTGTGGATGAGGCATAAATAAAAAAATGATGTACCAAAATATCAAAGTGGATGTTGCATAATAAAAAAAAAATTGACGTTCCAAAGTGATCATAGTGGATGAGGCATAATTGAAAAAAAAATGATGTTCAAAAATGATCACAGTGGATGATGCATAATAAAAAAAAAATTGACGTTCCAAAGTGGTCATTGTGGATGAGGCATAATTAAAAAAAATGATGTACCAAAATGATCACAGTGGATGTTGCATAATAAAAAAAAATTGACGTTCCAAAGTGATCATTGTGGATGAGGCATAATTAAAAAAATGTGGATGTTCCAAAATAAACATGATGCACGTTGCATACTAAAAAAAAAAAAATTGGATGTTCCAAAATGATGATGATGACCTTTGCAAAAACTATGAAAGTTGTCTCATGTCCCTCCACCACCATTAAATAGAATCAAGCAAATTTACAGTAATTTTATAGTACACACAAGCCGTGGGCTCCCTACAAAAACAGTATGAAAATTACGGCAAACGAAATATACGGTTTACGGTATTCATACAGAAATATTTTGTATGGGACAATTTTTTTTTTGTATGAAAGACAATTTTTTTTTCATGGATCCGGATATAAAAAAATGTCCTATGCAACATTAGTTTTTGCACCAACGCTGTAAGACCTATACTTTCCGAGATACGAGGTGGATGGGAGCGAATGGGGGACAAAAGGGGTACTTTAGGATTTATTCCCAACTCATTGGAACTCCCTCTATACGATCCCACCAAACATTTTCACCCTACGAGGTGGCATCTGGGAGAACAAACATGTCAATGAGTCAGTCAGTCAGTCAGTGGTAATCGAGCTTTATATAATATAACTAGAGGTTGCGTAGTGCGCGAGTTGCACGCAACTCGCGTGTTATTGTTTTTGTCGAAGAAGCAATCAAAGAGGATTTCGAGCTGTTAAAAGCGATCAAAAAGGATATACATGTGTAAGAAGCAGTCAAAGACGATATCGAAATGGAAGAAGCAATCAAATCAAAGAAGATATCCAAATGGAAGCAGCAATCAAATATGATTTCGAAGTGCAAGAAGCAATCAAACAGGATATTGAAGTGAAAGCAGCAATCAAATAGGATATCGAATTAGCAGAAACTATTAAAGAGGAAATTGAAGTTGAGTAAGCAATCAAAGAGGATACCGAGGTGGTAGAAGCATTCTAAGATGACGAAGTGAAAAAAGCAATCAAAGACGATATCGAAGTGGAAGAAGCAATCAAAGAAGGTATCGAAGTGGAAGAAGCAATCTTAGAGGATATCGAAGTGGAAGAAGCAATCAAAGATGATATCGAAGTGGAAGAAGCAATCAAAGAGGATATTGAAGTGAAAGAAGCAATCAAATAGGATATCGAAGTAGCAGAAACAATCAAAGAGGAAATTAAAGTTGAGGAAGAAATCAAAGAGGATACCAAGGTGGCAGAAGCATTCTAAGAGGATGACGAAGTAAAAAAAGCAATCAAAGACGATATCGAAGTGGAAGAAGCAATCCAATGGATATTGAAGATGAAGAAGGAATAAAAGAGGATATCGAAGCGGAACAAGCAATCGTAGAGGATATCAAAGTTAAAGAAGCAATCAAAGATAAACAAGCAATCAAAGAGAAAAAAATTGGATGTTCCAAAATGATCATGATAATAATTGTATAAAAAAAAATTGAACGTTGCAAAAAAGATCATGATGAACGTTGCATAAAAAAAAATCTGGACGTTCCAAAATGATCATGATTGACGTTGCATAATATAAATGTATGTTGCAAAATGATAATGATCAAAAATTTGTACTAATATTTTGTCAAAGTTTGCTAGTGCTATCTCTTCCCGTTTAGAAGATACGAGCGATTAAAGTTTTGTAAGAAAAATCATAAATTTGTTGATTGGATATCGAAGTGGAAGAAACTATCAAAGAGAATGTTGAAGTGGAAGAAGCAATCAAATAGGATATCGAAGTGGCAGAAACAATCAAAGAGGAAATTGAAGTTGAGTAAGCAATCAAAGAGGATACCGAGGCGGTAGAAGCATTCAAAGAAGATGACGAAGTGAAAAAAGCAATCAAAGACGATATCGAAATGGAAGAAGCAGTCAAAGACGATATCGAAGAGGGAGAAACAATCAAAGAGGAAATTGAAGTTGAGTAAGCAATCAAAGAGGATACCGAGGTGGTAGAAGCATTCAAAGAAGATGACGAAGTGAAAAAAGCAATCAAAGACGATATCGAAATGGAAGAAGCAGTCAAAGACGATATCGAAGTGGGAGAAGCAATCAAAGAGGATATCGAAGTTAAAGAAGCAGTCAAAGATGATGTCGAAGTGGAAAAAACATTCAAAGAAGATGACGAAGTGAGAGAAGCATTCAAAAAGGATGTCAAGGATGACAATAAAAAAACAGTTGCACCAAAAATTTATACCAATATTTTGTACAAGTTTGCTAGGGCTATCTCTTCCCGTTTAGAAGATACGAGCGATTGAAGTTTTGTATGAAAGACCACAATTTTGTAGAGAGCATAATGAAGTAACTGAAGCAATTAAAGAGAATATGAAAGTAGAAGAAGCATTTTAAAGGGATAACGAAGTGGAACATGCAAAAATAGAAGATGTCGAGGCGGAAGAAACAATCAAAGAGGATATCGAAGTGGAAGAAGCAATCAAAGAGGGTATCGAAGTGGAAGAAGCCATCACAGAGGATATCGAAGTGAAAATGCTATCAAAGACGATATCGAAGATGAAGACGCAATCAAAGAGAATAATGCAGTGCAAGAAGCAATCAAAAGGAAATCGAAGATGATATCGAAGTGGAAGGAGTAAACAAAGAGGATATTGAAGTGGGAGAAGCAATCAAATAGGATATCGAAGTAGCAAAAACAATCAAAGAGGAAATTGAAGTTGACTATGGAATCAAAGAGGATACCGAGTTGGTAGAAGTATTCAAAGAGGATGACGAACTGAAAAAAGCAATCAAAGACTATATCGAAGTGAAAGAAATAGTCAAAGACGATATCAAAATGGAACAAGCAATCAAAGCGGATATCGAAGTGGAAGAAGCAATCAAAGAGGATATCAAAGTGGAAGAAGCCATCACAGGATATCGAAGTAAAAATGCAATCAAAAACGATATCGAATATGAAGACGCAATCAAAGAAAATATTGCAGTGCAAGAAGCAATCAAACGGAAATCAAAGAGGAAGGAGCCCCTACAGAGGATACCGAAGTGAAAATGCCATCAAAGAGGATATCAAAGATGAAGAAGCAATCCAATGGATATTGAAGATGAAGAAGGAATAAAAGAGGATATCGAAGTGAAAGAAGCAATCGTAGAGGATACCAAAGTTAAAGAAGCAATCAAATAGGATATCAATGTGGAAGAAGCAATCAAAGAGGATATCGAAGTGGAACAAGCAATCAAAGAGAAAAAAATTGGATGTTCCAAAATGATCATGATAATAGTTGTATAAAAAAAATTGAACGTTGCAAAAAAGATCATGATGAACGTTGCATAAAAAAAATCTGGACGTTCCAAAATGATCAGGATTGACGTTGCATAATATAAATGTATGTTGTAAAATGATAATGATCAAAAATTTGTACTAATATTTTTTCAAAGTTTGCTAGTGCTATCTCTTCCCGTTTCGAAGATACGAGCGATTAAAGTTTTGTAAGAAAAATCATAAATTTGTTGATTGGATATCGAAGTGGAAGAAACTATCAAAGAGAATGTTGAAGTGGGAGAAGCAATCAAATAGGATATCGAAGTGGCAGAAACAATCAAAGAGGAAATTGAAGTTGAGTAAGCAATCAAAGAGGATACCAAGGTGGTAGAAGCATTCAAAGAAGATGACGAAGTGAAAAAGCAATCAAAGACGATATCGAAATGGAAGAAGCAGTCAAAGACGATATCGAAGTGGGAGAAGCAATCAAAGAGGATATCGAAGTTAAAGAAGCAGTCAAAGATGATGTCGAAGTGGAAAAAACATTCAAAGAAGATGACGAAGTGAGAGAAGCATTCAAAAAGGATGTCAAGGATGACAATAAAAAAACAGTTCCACCAAAAATTTACACCAATATTTTGTACAAGTTTGCTAGGGCTAGCTCTTCCCGTTTAGAAGATATGAGCGATTGAAGTTTTGTATGAAACACCACAATTTTGTAGAGCGCATAATGAAGTAACTGAAGCAATTAAAGAGGATATGAAGTAGAAGAAGCATTTTAAAAGGATAACGAAGTGGAACATGCAAAAATAGAAGATGTGGAGGCGGAAGAAACAATAAAAGAGGATGACGAAGTGTAACAAGCAATCAAAGAGAATGTTCGAATAGTGGATGTCGCATAATAAAAAAAAATTGACGTTCAAAAATGATCATAGTGGATGAAGCATAAATAAAAAAAAATTGATGTTCCAAAATGATCACAGTGGATGTTGCATAATAAAAAAAAAATTGACGTTCCAAAAGTGATCATTGTGGATGAGGCATAATTTAAAAAAAAATTGACGTTCCAAAATGATCATTGCTGATGAGGCATAATTAAAAAATATTGATGTTCCAAAATTATCACAGTGGATGTTGCATAATAAAAAAAAAGAAATTGACGTTCCAAAATAATCATTGTGGATGAGGCATAATTTAAAAAAAATGATTTTCCAAAATGATCACAAAGGATTTTGCATAATAAAAAAAATGACGTTCCAAAAGTGATCATTGTGGATGAGGCATAATTTAAAACAAAATGATGTTCCAAAATGATCACAAAGGATTTTGCATAGTAAAAAAAATTGACGTTCCAAAAGTGATCATTGTGGATGAGGCATAATTAAAAAAAATTGATTTTCCAAAAAGATCACAAAGGATTTTGCATAATAAAAAAAAATAATTGACGTTCCAAAGTGATCATTGTGGATGAGGCATAATAAAAAAAATGATGTACCAAAATGATCACAGTGGATGTTGCATAATACAAAAAAAAAATAATAATTGACGTTCCAAAGTGATCATTGTGGATGAGGCATAATTAAAAAAAATGATGTTCCAAAATGATCACAGTGGATGATGCATAATAAAAAAAAAAATAATTGACGTTCCAAAGTGATCATTGTGGATGAGGCATAATTAAAAAAATGATGTACCAAAATGATCACAGTGGATGTTGCATAATAAAAAAAAAAATGACGTTTCAAAGTGATCATTGTGGATGAGGCATAATTGAAAAAAAATGATGTTACAAAATGATCACAGTGGATGATGCATAATAAAAAAAAAAATTGACGTTCCAAAGTGATCATTGTGGATGAGGCATAATTAAAAAAATGATGTACCAAAATGATCACAGTGGATGTTGCATAATAAAAAAAAAAAAATGACGTTTCAAAGTGATCATTGTGGATGAGGCATAATTGAAAAAAAAATGATGTTACAAAATGATCACAGTGGATGATGCATAATAAAAAAAAATAGTTGACGTTCCAAAGTGATCATTGTGGATGAGGCATAATTAAAAAAATGATGTACCAAAATGATCACAGTGGATGTTGCATAATAAAAAAAAAATATGACGTTTCAAAGTGATCATTGTGGATGAGGCATAATTAAAAAAATGTGGATGTTCCAAAATAAACATGATGAACGTTGCATACTAAAAAAAAAAAAAAAATTGGATGTTCCAAAATGATGATGATGACCTTTGCAAAAACTATGAAAGTTGTCTCATGCCCCTCCACCACCATTATATAGAATCAAGCAAATTTACAGTAATTTTATAGTACACACAAGCCATGGGCTCCCTACAAAAACAGTATGAAAATTACGGCAAACGAAATATACGGTTTACGGTATTCATACAGAAATATTTTGTATGGGACAATTTTTTTTTTGTATGAAAGACAATTTTTTTTTCATGGAACCGGATATAAAAAATGTCCTCTGCAACATTAGTTTTTGCACCAACGCTCTAAGACCTATACTTTCCGAGATACGAGGTGGATGGGAGCGAATGGGGGACAAAAGGGGTACTTTAGGATTTATTCCCAACTCATCGGAACTCCCTCTATACGATCCCACCAAACATTTTCACCCTACGAGGTGGCATCTGGGAGAACAAACATGTCAATGAGTCAGTCAGTCAGTGAGTGGTAATCGAGCTTTATATAATATAACTAGAGGTTGCGTTGTGCGCGAGCTGCTCGCAGCTCGCGTGTTTTTCTTTTAGTCGAAGAAGTAATTAAAGAGGATATCGAGCCGTTAAAAGCCATCAAAGAGGATATCCATGTGTAAGAAGCAGTCAAAGACGATATCGAAATGGAAGAAGCAATCAAATCAAAGAGGATTTCCAAGTGGAAGAAGCAATTAAAGAGGATATTGAAGTGAAAGAAGCAATCAAATAGGATATCGAAGTAGCAGAAACAATCAAAGAGGAAATTAAAGTTGAGGAAGAAATCAAAGAGGATACCAAGGTGGTAGAAGCATTCTAAGAGGATGACGAAGTAAAAAAAGCAATCAAAGACGATATCGAAGTGGAAGAAGCAATCCAATGGATATTGAAGATGAAGAAGGAATAAAAGAGGATATCGAAGCGGAACAAGCAATCGTAAAGGATATCAAAGTTAAAGAAGCAATCAAAGAGGATACCAATGTGGAAGAAGCAATCAAAGAGGATATCGAAGTGGAACAAGCAATCAAAGAGAAAAAAATTGTATGTTCCAAAATGATCATGATAATAGTTGTATAAAAAAAATTTAACGTTGCAAAAAAGATCATGATGAACGTTGCATAAAAAAATCTGGACGTTCCAAAATGATCAGGATTGACGTTGCATAATATAAATGTATGTTGTAAAATGACAATGATCAAAAATTTGTACTAATATTTTGTCAAAGTTTGCTAGTGCTATCTCTTCCCGTTTAGAAGATACGAGCGATTAAAGTTTTGTAAGAAAAATCATAAATTTGTTGATTGGATATCGAAGTGGAAGAAACTATCAAAGAGAATGTTGAAGTGGAAGAAGCAATCAAATAGGATATCGAAGTGGCAGAAACAATCAAAGCGGAAATTGAAGTTGAGTAAGCAATCAAAGAGGATACCAAGGTGGTAGAAGCATTCAAAGAAGATGACGAAGTGAAAAAGCAATCAAAGACGATATCGAAATGGAAGAAGCAGTCAAAGACGATATCGAAGTGGGAGAAGCAATCAAAGAGGATATCGAAGTTAAAGAAGCAGTCAAAGATGATGTCGAAGTGGAAAAAACATTCAAAGAAGATGACGAAGTGAGAGAAGCATTCAAAAAGGATGTCAAGGATGACAATAAAAAAACAGTTCCACCAAAAATTTATACCAATATTTTGTACAAGTTTGCTAGGGCTATCTCTTCCCGTTTAGAAGATACGAGCGATTGAAGTTTTGTATGAAAGACCACAATTTTGTAGAGAGCATAATGAAGTAACTGAAGCAATTAAAGAGGATATGAAAGTAGAAGAAGCATTTTAAAGGGATAACGAAGTGGAACATGCAAAAATAGAAGATGTCGAGGCGGAAGAAACAATCAAAGAGGATATCGAAGTGGAAGAAGCAATCAAAGAGGGTATCGAAGTGGAAAAAGCAATCAAAGAGGGTATCGAAGTGGAAGAAGCCATCACAGAGGATATCAAAGTGAAAATGCTATCAAAGACGATATCGAAGATGAAGACGCAATCAAAGAGAATAATGCAGTGCACGAAGCAATCAAAAGGAAATCGAAGATGATATCGAAGTGGAAGGAGTAAACAAAGAGGATATTGAAGTGGGAGAAGCAATCAAATAGGATATCGAAGTAGCAAAAACAATCAAAGAGGAAATTGAAGTTGACTAAGGAATCAAAGAGGATACCGAGTTGGTAGAAGTATTCAAAGAGGATGACGAAGTGAAAAAAGCAATCAAAGACGATATCGAAGTGAAAGAAATAGTCAAAGACGATATCAAAATGGAACAAGCAATCAAAGCGGATATCGAAGTGGAAGAAGCAATCAAAGAGGATGTCAAAGTGGAAGAAGCCATCACAGGATATCGAAGTAAAAATGCAATCAAAAACGATATCGAATATGAAGACGCAATCAAAGAAAATATTGCAGTGCAAGAAGCAATCAAACGGAAATCAAAGAGGAAGGAGCCCTTACAGAGGATACCGAAGTGAAAATGCCATCAAAGAGGATATCAAAGATGAAGAAGCAATCCAATGGATATTGAAGATGAAGAAGGAATAAAAGAGGATATCGAAGTGGAACAAGCAATCGTAGAGGATATCAAAGTTAAAGAAGCAATCAAATAGGATATCAATGTGGAAGAAGCAATCAAAGAGGATATCGAAGTGGAACAAGCAATCAAAGAGAAAAAAATTGGATGTTCGAAAATGATCATGATAATAGTTGTATAAAAAAAATTGAACGTTGCAAAAAAGATCATGATGAACGTTGCATAAAAAAATCTGGACGTTCCAAAATGATCAGGATTGACGTTGCATAATATAAATGTATGTTGTAAAATGATAATGATCAAAAATTTGTACTAATATTTTGTCAAAGTTTGCTAGTGCTATCTCTTCCCGTTTAGAAGATACGAGCGATTAAAGTTTTGTAAGAAAAATCATAAATTTGTTGATTGGATATCGAAGTGGAAGAAACTATCAAAGAGAATGTTGAAGTGGAAGAAGCAATCAAATAGGATATCGAAGTGGCAGAAACAATCAAAGCGGAAATTGAAGTTGAGTAAGCAATCAAAGAGGATACCAAGGTGGTAGAAGCATTCAAAGAAGATGACGAAGTGAAAAAGCAATCAAAGACGATATCGAAATGGAAGAAGCAGTCAAAGAGGATATCGAAGTGGGAGAAGCAATCAAAGAGGATATCGAAGATAAAGAAGCAGTCAAAGATGATGTCGAAGTGGAAAAAACATTCAAAGAAGATGACGAAGTGAGAGAAGCATTCAAAAAGGATGTCAAGGATGACAATAAAAAAACAGTTGCACCAAAAATTTATACCAATATTTTGTACAAGTTTGCTAGGGCTATCTCTTCCCGTTTAGAAGATACGAGCGGTTGAAGTTTTGTATGAAAGACCACAATTTTGTAGAGAGCATAATGAAGTAACTGAAGCAATTAAAGAGGATATGAAAGTAGAAGAAGCATTTTAAAGGGATAACGAAGTGGAACATGCAAAAATAGAAGATTTCGAGGCGGAAGAAACAATCAAAGAGGATATCGAAGTGGAAGAAGCAATCAAAGAGGGTATCGAAGTGGAAGAAGCCATCACAGAGGATATCGAAGTGAAAATGCTATCAAAGACGATATCGAAGATGAAGACGCAATCAAAGAGAATAATGCAGTGCAAGAAGCAATCAAAAGGAAATCGAAGATGATATCGAAGTGGAAGGAGTAAACAAAGAGGATATTGAAGTGGGAGAAGCAATCAAATAGGATATCGAAGTGGCAAAAACAATCAAAGAGAAAATTGAAGTTGACTAAGGAATCAAAGAGGATACCGAGTTGGTAGAAGTATTCAAAGAGGATGACGAAGTGAAAAAAGCAATCAAAGACGATATCGAAGTGAAAGAAATAGTCAACGACGATATCAAAATGGAACAAGCAATCAAAGCGGATATCGAAGTGGAAGAAGCAATCAAAGAGGATATCAAAGTGGAAGAAGCCATCACAGGATATCGAAGTAAAAATGCAATCAAAAACGATATCGAATATGAAGACGCAATCAAAGAAAATATTGCAGTGCAAGAAGCAATCAAACGGAAATCAAAGAGGAAGGAGCCCTTACAGAGGATACCGAAGTGAAAATGCCATCAAAGAGGATATCAAAGATGAAGAAGCAATCCAATGGATATTGAAGATGAAGAAGGAATAAAAGAGGATATCGAAGTGGAACAAGCAATCGTAGAGGATATCAAAGTTAAAGAAGCAATCAAATAGGATATCAATGTGGAAGAAGCAATCAAAGAGGATATCGAAGTGGAACAAGCAATCAAAGAGAAAAAAATTGGATGTTCCAAAATGATCATGATAATAGTTGTATAAAAAAAATTTAACGTTTCAAAAAAGATCATGATGAACGTTGCATAAAAAAAATCTGGACGTTCCAAAATGATCAGGATTGACGTTGCATAATATAAATGTATGTTGTAAAATGATAATGTTCAAAAATTTGTACTAATATTTTGTCAAAGTTTGCTAGGGCTATCTCTTCCCGCTTAGAAGATATGAGCGATTGAAGTTTTGTATGAAACACCACAATTTTGAAGAGCGCATAATGAAGTAACTGAAGCAATTAAAGAGGATATGAAGTAGAAGAAGCATTTTAAAAGGATAACGAAGTGGAACATGCAAAAATAGAAGATGTGGAGGCGGAAGAAACAATAAAAGAGGATGACGAAGTGTAACAAGCAATCAAAGAGAATATTCGAATAGTGGATGTCGCATAATAAAAAAAAATTGACGTTCCAAAATGATCATAGTGGATGAGGCATAAATAAAAAAAAATTGATGTTCCAAAATGATCACAGTGGATGTTGCATAATAAAAAAAAATTGACGTTCCAAAAGTGATCATTGTGGATGAGGCATAATTTAAAAAAAAATTGACGTTCCAAAATGATCATTGCGGATGAGGCATAATTAAAAAAAATTGATGTTCCAAAATTATCACAGTGGATGTTGCATAATAAAAAAAAAGAAATTGACGTTCCAAAATGATCATTGTGGATGAGGCATAATTAAAAAAAATGATGTTCCAAAATGATCACAGTGGATGTTGCATAATAAAAAATAATTGACGTTCCAAAGTGATCATTGTGGATGAGGCGTAATTAAAAAAATGATGTACCAAAATGATCACAGTGGATGTTGCATAATAAAAAAAATAATAATTGACGTTCCAAAGTGATCATTGTGGATGAGGCATAATTAAAAAAATTGATGTACCAAAATATCACAGTGGATGTTGCATAATAAAAAAAAAATTGACGTTCCAAAGTGATCATAGTGGATGAGGCATAATTGAAAAAAAAATGATGTTACAAAATGATCACAGTGGATGATGCATAATAAAAAAAAATAATAATTGACGTTTTAAAGTGATCATTGTGGATGAGGCATAATTAAAAAAATGATGTACCAAAATGATCACAGTGGATGTTGCATAATAAAAAAAAAAATGACGTTTCAAAGTGATCATTGTGGATGAGGCATAATTGAAAAAAAAATGATGTTACAAAATGATCACAGTGGATGATGCATAATAAAAAAAAAAATAATTGACGTTCCAAAGTGATCATTGTGGATGAGGCATAATTAAAAAAATGATGTACCAAAATGATCACAGTGGATGTTGCATAATAAAAAAAAAATGACGTTTCAAAGTGATCATTGTGGATGAGGCATAATTAAAAAAAATGATGTACCAAAATGATCACAGTGGATGTTGCATAATAAAAAAAAATGACGTTCCAAAGTGATCATTGTGGATGAGGCATAATTAAAAATAAATGTGGATGTTCCAAAATAAACATGATGAACGTTGCATACTAAAAAAAAAAAAAAAAATTGGATGTTCAAAAATGATGATGATGACCTTTGCTAAATCTATGAAAGTTGTCTCATGCCCCTCCACAACCATTATATAGAATCAAGCAAATTTTACAGTAATTTTATAGTACACACAAGCCGTGGGCTCCCTACAAAAACAGTATGAAAATTACGGCAAACGAAATTTACGGTTTACGGTATTCATACAGAAATATTTTGTATGGGACAATTTTTTTTTTGTATGAAAGACCATTTTTTTTTTCATGGAACCGGATATAAAAAAATGTCCTCTGCAACATTAGTTTTTGCGCCAACGCTGTAAGACCTATACTTTCCGAGATACGAGGTGGATGGGAGCGAATGGGGGACAAAAGGGGTACTTTAGGATTTATTCCCAACTCATCGGAACTCCCTCTATACGATCACACCAAACATTTTCACCCTACGAGGTGGCATCTGGGAGAACAAACATGTCAATGAGTCAGTCAGTCAGTGAGTGGTAATCGAGCTTTATATAATATAATGTGTAGCTGTATGTACTATAGTAAGTAAGGCCCCTAGCACGAATCAAATCAGTGTTTTTTTATTGACAACAACATTAGCACGAATATAAAGTGTGCTCCTAAAGATTTACAATGTATCTCATATTGTTTTAGCAAATAAACTAATTTTATTACATTTCAGTATAGAACTACTTACTGTGACAAATCCAGGTTACAATTCATAAAATAACACCAGTGACAGCTGTGTGCGTGAGCGCCATGCGTGCAGATTCAAGTTTATGAAGTTGAGTTACTGTATACTTGTTGATTGCGATAAACAGTGGCTTAGTGCAAACATCTAAACTTATCGCGCGGTATAATCTGTGCTATTATCTCGGTTTATTGCAATAAATTGAGATTTAATGCTAGGGCGATGACGCATCGGTGAAAATACACCACTGGTTGTGCTTTAAACTCAAGCTTTTTGTAGAGAAATATTGTGATTGTGATTTTAAACCAATTCTACGAATAATGTTTACAATACCATCATTATTTGCTATTCGTATATTTACTACTACTTGTAGCTGCCGTCAGCAGCTTCGCACGCGTTGTTTGTAAAAACATTACCGTCCTTCTGCTCAGTCGGGTAAACATATATTTTTTATTGAATTTATACTAGTGGTTCGCCCCGAACTGAGGCCTAAAAAATATTATTTGTAATCTTTGACTATCAAAATAGTACCACGAAATGCATAACCAAATAACTTGACCTATTCAAATTACAGGTACCTAATGTTAATTGGTTTTACTTTTCTGGGGTATAAATTACAGTTGTTCTGGATTTCAGACTTTTCCCTATATTTGTGTCAATCTCAATAATAAAGCTACACGCATACTAATTTTCATCACTGTGGGGTCACTGGTGTACCCTGTGAATTTTGTCAAGGTTCAGTTTTTATTATGGCTAATAACTTAAAAACTACAAGGTTTAAACTAAAAATAAAAACATTGTCGAAATATACTCACAAAGACTATTAGACGCGCCACTTGACCGGATAGTCCCATTTTGTTTTTTAACCCTCTTGAACCCCAACATCTCAACAACACCCCCACATTTTTAGCTTATTTAGTCACACCAAAATTGTGCCATCACTACCTACCTACCTACATACAAAATTTCACGAAGATTGGATAAACGCTTCGAAAGTTATCCTCGGACAAACAAACCTACATAATACATACTACGCCGATTTGCCCAAGTTGATTTGGAGAGCTCGCTTCGCTCGATTAATTAGTATGGATGGAGTGAAGACAACGCACTGGAAAGCGCAGCGTATGACGCCCCCCCCCCCCCACTAAATAGATAGACGACCTAATAAAGATTTCTGGGAGCCGTTGGGTGCAGGCCGCACGCCGCTCGCTCTGGAAATCTATGGATGTCAGTGACTTTGGTTTGCCTATAGTGACTTTGTTTGGTTGTCGGAAGCCTGCAAACTCTGATACCACTGTTTACTAACTCATACAAGTTTTATAACATATTTATATAAATCTTAATTTCTTTTGTCCGATGTGTCCTCCGCCTAACATCGCCGGCGCCGCTGTCCGTATCTGCATCATCAACGCATGCGCATAGACATTATTGCCTAAGTAATAACTTAGCTCGCGACAGATAATATAACACTTGGATTTCTTTCACTAATGTTAACTTAAACATCGTGATATCATCTATACAGTACATAATTAAATCCCACTGCAGAGTGAGAGGACCTTCCTTTGTAAATGTAAAAGTCCACTATAGCTTAGATAGCTTCATATGACCTCAATATTTTACCATTAAAACTGCATCAATTACTTTGTAATGAATATATGTAAAAGTTGAGGATATAAACTAAAGACTATGTGTAGCAAGATTCCTTCAAAATTTCTCCATAGTAAATAATTCCAAAGTCATGTCTAAAATTTACAATAAACACGTACTATTCAATAAATACTAAATATGGAAGTCTCTACAGAGCTTACGTATTTGGTCCATTTGTGGTCGAAACCCTGGGTCCACGGGGTACTGGGGTCCATCGCGTTTTCAAAATTATTTCTGGGAGTCTGGTCGAAGCGACGTGTTATTCGAGAGCTGGTGCTTATCTGGGTCAACGCTAAGCATTGCAGTTCAGTGCGGCAATGCAGCCATTGTTTTGGGGACACTTCCGCCTGGTAGTGATTTGGAGCAGTTGAGGTATCCATAGATCGTTTGCAACGGTCTTTAGATGATTCAACTGTCTCCTGTATTGTAAATAATTTTATATTATTTCTGTTATTAAAGGCATTTTGCCCCTTCTTAAATAAATACTATAAATGAGTTCATGAAACTTTACATACTTATCGATATTTATATGACGCATAGCACCTGTGTTTCGATTTATCACATTAACCAATAGTTTTGTAATAAATCATTATTTTATGCAATTTTATTTGGATTAGCTCTCGCGCCTCGAATTAGTCCTTTTCGCACTGCGCGTATTGTCGCATGGAGTGACTGAGACAGTTGCTCAAGGTGTAGTTCGACTCTTAAGAAAATCACTAATTCCAAATCAGTTGTTGGTTTTACCTTGGACTGGTTTCAAAAATAATACAGTACGTTCTCGAACTGACGGTGTTTCTAACGTGAAGTTCGTTAGAATAGAATAGAAAAAAATTATTTGCAACAATACAGTAAATACACAAATAAAAACACGCCAAGTGCGAGTCGGACTCGCTCACGAAGGGTTCCGTACCATTATCTATAAAAACGGCAAAAAAATCACGTTTGTTGTATGGGAGCCCCCTTAAATATTTATTTTATTCTGTTTTTAGTATATATTGTTATAGCGGAAACAGTCATCATCTGTGAAAATTTCAACTGTCCAGCATCACGGTTCATGAAATACAGCCTGGTGACACACGGACAGACAGACAGACAGCGGAGTCTTAGTAATAGGGTCTCGTACCCTTTGGGTACGGAACACTAAAAATTATAAAGGTACAAAAGATAATAACTTAAAACTAAACATAAATTGCAAAAAGTTCTCTAACTCAGCATGATGCGGGTTGTAATACCCGGTAAATTTATGATTGTGTAGATTTTGAAATAAATGCCACACATTTTAAAACCTTAGCTTTAAGGCTTTAAAGCGTTTTGTCCGGTGCATACATATTGTACGTACTTTACAAAAGTTAATTTATTATTACGTATTATGCTTTATCACGTATCGTTTTTTCAGCGTTATTATTGAAAAACTCACCCTGAAGAAGGTCCACAAATTTAATTGGACATTGTTGGCCGTTACGTAACGTAACACCGATAAAATGATAATCATTAAATTCTGTAGAAGTAAAAACATTAAACCTTAGAAAAGAGGGTCAATAGTGCTACTAGACTTGAACCTGCGACCTTAACTACCTGTAAATCCCAATTACCACTCCTCTTAAATATCTGCCCCATAAAAAGCAATCCAATACTTAATTAAAGTAATCGCAATATCGATCGATATTTCATCTGGAGTTATGACCTTTGTAATCTGAGTCGATATTTACTGATAGCACGCGAAATGCCGTCTCTTTCTAGCTGTAGCTGATAAGATATAGGGTTCTCGTTCTCGTGGCTTATCTGATTGGTTAAGATGTGATTTATTTGTGCTATCTATTTACCGTTCGTTTTCTGTGCTTGCTAATTTACCTACTGATGAAAGCTATGAACATATATACATATGAACATTCTTGATTTTCTACAATTACTGGCGTGGTGGTGATGTGGTCTCTAAAGACTATAATTATCTATGAGAACCTGAAAAATAAAGAGATAATAATAATTAAATTACGCTCCATCCAAAGGTTTGCTGAATGAGATCGCTCTCAGCGAAAAGGTCGATAAGTTTTTTAGAATAAAAAATAAATAAAAGAAATATGTATTAAAAAATGCTAAGTACCTATATATAGTTATAATTATAAGTGTCTTTTTTTTTTTAATTACCATCTCACTCTGTCTAGAAATAACATGTTCACTCTGGAACTGAAGAAACCTAGCTAAAAGTTGCATTTTTTTTTAATAATATTTTTGCACTTTACGACAACTGAAACTTCCGATCACGATATGAAGGTCTCATTGTCGATGAGAAGTTCAGGAAATAAATGGGACTAAGTAACTAACTTCATATTTTTAGACAACTAGCTTCCACCACCGGCTTCGCACGCGTGGTTTGTCAGTAAAAAGAAGCCTGTCTCAATCCAAGTCTTAATCTATGTACCTAGCAAATTTCATCGAAATCGGTTCAGCCGTTACGACGTAAAAGCATAAAAAACAAACTCACTTTCTCAGGTATTACTCGAAGGACCTATATCATGATGCGGATTACAATATTCTGAAACCAATATTTGTCTTTCGGGTTCCTCAAATATTCTGTTGCAAATTCTCTCGAACCAATTTAATCTAGCGATTTGATCCATTTACACCAATTTATTCTAGTTAATGAAACATACCACCGTACAGTCATTTTGAATACTATTTAATGAATTTAATATCAACTAACAGCCATTAATAAATCTTGGTCGCAACTGGATCACAGAGTATTAAAAATAGACCAATTACGCACAGCGAGATTTCATTCATTTAATTGTTTCCTGTATACTATCGGTAGGTACAACTGGCATTTACTAGGTAGGTAATTAATAAAATGATTACCTATTTTATGTTTATTATATATTAGCTGACCAGCCCGTGGCTTTGCACGCGTGTTATGGTATGTCAATAAAACATTAACCTCGTTTTGCTTAGTCGATTAAGTAGCTTATGTCCCAATCCTCGTCATAATAATAAATATTAAATATTGCTGGACATTTCACACAGCGCTATCTAGCCCCAAACTAAGCAGAGCTTGTACTATGGGAACCAGATAACTGATAGAATACTTATATACTTTTTTTTGTAAATACATACTTATATATATATATAGAAAAACATCCAGACCCGGAACAAATATCTGTAGATCATGCAAACATTTGTTCCGCGGTGGGAATCGAACCCGCTACCTCCTGCGTCTCAGCCGGCTATACGCCCAATGCGCCATGGAGGCCGTCAATAATTTATCAGTGTACTGAATTTTATCGAAATCTGTCCAGCCGTTTAGTCGTGAAAACCTCACAGACGAGACAGCGACAGAATTACATTCGAATACATACAGTATTTAAATTCTGAAACTTTTCATTATTATTATTTTGAATATTGTGTAATTATTATGTAAATTGTATTTTAACAATTTCTTATTCTGAAGTTTACGAAGCGAAAAATCTGAAATTAATATGATTGATAAAAATATATGCAAACATTACAGGAAACTAAAACGAAATCTCTACCTAGAAGATAGAACAGTTTTTTAGGAATCCATATACGTATACACAGCTACGCTCGGTTTTCCTACGTGGTAACAGATCAAAGCAACTCAGAAAAATAGTTAACTTCTACTGCGGCGCCTTACTCGAACTTAATAAAATTCCTCACTATATGTATATGATCGGATCGCAAACAGACAGACAGGCAATAATCGCTCGATCTAGACAGATGCCAGCGCGAGCGCAGCTAGGGACTAACATTCATTATCATTTCATTATTTATAATCTGATTTCTAAATTCTCGTGACTACTGTTTGTAATTTCATGAATTTTCTTAACTTATATAGCTTTTAACCCTCGCTGCTAAAAGAGCGACGTTATAAATTCAGAGCATTTATCTGTCTGTCTGTAGCATCGTAACTTCCAAACGGATGTAGTTATTATTCAATACTAGCTTCCGCCCGGCTTTGCATGAGTTGTAATAAAAAGTAGCCTATGTGCCAATCCAGGTCATAATCTTCGACACACATAATTTCATAGAAATTGCTTCAGCCGTTATGACGTGATTGAGTAACAATACAATACAATATCTTTATTGATAACACCAAGTTATAGGTAACAAACAAATATCCAAACTTCGCATTTATATTATTAGTGTGATCTGATGATTATCCATACTAATATTATAAATTCAAAAGTATCTCTGTCTGTTTGTTACGTTTTCACGACTAATCAGCTAGACCGATTTCGATTAAATTTAGAACATAGATAGATTAAATAAATAAATATTGCTGGACATTTCACACAGCGCTATCTAGCCCCAAACGAAGCAGAGCTTGTACTATGGGAACCAGATAACTGATAGAATACTTATATACTTTTTTTTGTAAATACAATATTATTTATAATATATAGAGAAACAACCAGACCCGGAACAAATATCTGTAGATCATGCAAACATTTGATCCGCGGCTGGAATCGAACCCGCTACCTCCTGCGTCTCAGCCGGCTATTCGCCCACTGCACCACGGAGATTATATTCTGGATTGAGATATAGGCTACTTTTAATTGACAAAACACGCGTGGGAAGACGCGGATAGAAGCTTGTATTTTAATAAGTTTTCCGAGTCACTTACCTACCATAATTTAAACCCTCACGATACACATTAACAGTATCATCTTACCGCTAAATATTTTTATTTCTAACAATGGTTTAAAGCCGTTTTTTTGCGAGACAGATAATTGGTTAAAAATGGTGGTAGGCAGCCAAAAGATCGATCTGGAAGTCTGTAGGGGAGGCCTATATTGAACCATAGAAAAGGATTCTCTTTACGTGTCTTGTGACGTACATGAAGGGGTCCCAACCGTTATTATAAACATATATATGTTTTTTTTATTAATATTAGCTTTTCTATATTTGCCCGGTTCTATGGCTAATTGAACTTTTAAGTTGGTACGATATGAAAATTCACTTAGGTATGTTTTTAAAACTATAGCTGCTATACTGCAATACTAAATTCCAAATGAGTTATCGATAGTTCTCACAAAAAGGCTCAAGCATTTCCTCTGTACCAGAAAGTAAAATGATTTCTGCGTAGCTCGGAACGTTTTCTCACTAGTGTTGTGACCTGGCCGGAAACATCGATAAGTGGCGCGTGGTAATGGCTAACTCCTTATTGAAAGGTGCGTTTCTATAGAGTTTTTTAAAACCTGTCCTAGGCACTATGATTTAGTTTCTTCTTCGTTCTAATGAGTAAGCTACTGCTAGCTGGGAATAGTGCTTACACTTGCCACCTGGTGCTGTATATACTCCATTATCATCATCATCATATCAGTCTCAGGATGCTCTGGTCGTATCGGTCGCTCTGGAGATCTATGGGGGAGGCTTATGTTTAGTAGTGGAATACTTATCATCTTCAATTTATACACACCTCGTCACATGAATAGGACCAGCATAATTTCCTTTGCTATCTAAGATATAAGACAAAATAAATATATAATAATGGTACGTACAAACATTTTTAGGCACGTGAAGTTTAGCTAGAAACAATTGAACTCAGCGAGTCTTTGTAACAATGCCGGTAGGTAATTATGACGCGTCACTTGAACACGACCATTAAATAAAACACAGAAAATTTTGCTATTAAATAATATTTATTTAAAAAAACATTGACTAATAATTAAGGCTTTTTCCCTTTTTTTGAATTAAATCAAAAATCCGAGATGGCATTGAACCATAAAGACTTCTTATGTATTTAATCGGCAGTTTGCTCCAACACTTCTTTATACCCTTTTCGAGTTCTTGCTTACTGTTATATTGTTTGCCGTTCTTATAAAGTTCACGTGACAACCACCCCCATACATTTTCTATTATATTTAGGTCGGGGGAGAGTGATGGCCAGTCGAGAACATCGATATTATTTTGTTGAAACCATTGACGGACATCATGTGCTCTATGAATACTGGCATTATCATGTTGAAAAATGAAACTTTTGTCATCTGTGATACTGCTAAATTTACATATTTCTTTTTTTAAAAGATTTATGTAGGTTCTAGAATTTTGTCTACCTTGTATAACTACTAAATCAATCGGCCCGTTGTATGATATTGCACCCCAGACCATTACTGAGCCTGCATCATTTCGCCGACGCGATAAAATTATTTCATTTTTTCGTAAATCATGAAAATAGTAAGAATACCCGTCAAGGCCATCCAAATTAATTTTTTTTTCATCACTGAATATGACTTTATACCACTCTTTAGTCCAATGCATTTTGTTTCGAGCAAACTGAAGACGTTCCGTACAGTGATGCTCTTTTAAACATGGTTTTCTCTTCATTTTCAAGCGTTTTAAATGTGGACAATTGCGTATAATCTTTTGAACAGTCCTCACAGATGCTTTAGTTCCAACATTATGGGCTATTTGTCTAGCTGTTAGCGTAGAATTCGATGCTTCGCGTAATATTGCTTGGCGCTCTCTTTCAGTTGTCGCGAATTTGGTTCGGCCTTTGAATTTCTTACCATAATTTTCATGATCGTCAAGAAAATTACTTATTACCTGGTGTGAACGCCCTATTCATTTTGCAATTTTTCTTAAAGAATAGCCCTCTTCACAAAGAATTTTTATTTTCCTTATTTCCTCGAGTGTCAAACACTTTTTCCGACCCATATTAATTAAAAAAATTATTATATCGTCACGACTTGATGTTGTTCACTTAGTTATGCATAATACGTATGCACTGTGCCGTTTTTGTTTTACAACTGAGCCGCGCAGGGGGGAAAAGTAATTGGTCGTATTCAAATGACGCGTCACGTACCTAAGCATCGTTCGCGGTCACACTGGGCGCTTAAAAAGTTCAATTGTTTCTAGCTAAACTTCACATGCCTAAAGATGTTTATTCGTACCATTACTTTATATTTATTTTGTCTCATATTTGAGATAACAAAAGAAAACATGCTGGTCCTATTCATGTGACGCAGTGTGTATATTATTTATGGCCTCAGTTTTTTATGGAGATTTGTTTAAGCTTTAAATTTTTGATTTGAAAAAATAATCTAGTTCCAATTAGCGTAATAGATGGCGCTGTCTGGAGATAAGCCGCCAGAAAATATGGTCTAGGTGCCAAAAACTCATAGCTACAATTTCAAAATATGTCTAAAACAATCTCATTTCGTCACTATCTGACGAAACACAAATAAAAATAATGTTGTCACGGCAATTAACATCGACAATTGATTTTCCTTTGCTATCAGTTATAAAATCATGGCCTTAAAAACCTCTCATTAAGGTTTATTTTAAAATAAAATTGTAATAGGTATATATCAATGAATTAGTCCCAATGTTTTTATAAATCTTAATTGCTCATTGCTTCAATAAGTCCATTTATTTTTGAAATTATTCGTATAATAAGCAATCTAATTTTGAATAATATTTATGGGTTATTAAATGTTTTTGTCAAAAGTGACTTTTAGCGTGAACCTTGTAATAACTGATATTGGTTCTGTGTCGTGGTCGAGATCCGACGGGGGCGTGCCGTTGCGTCACATCCTCAACGCGTGCACTGATTATGACCGTGTGAGACGTAAGGCACGGAAAACTGACTACAAATAAATAATACAGAATAATTAGAAAATACCTTATTGTATTTTGAAAACTTCATTAAGATAAGATTTAATAGAACTCTTTCATCAAAGCGGGTAGAGTTCTATAGCATGGACATGGACTTACATTTAATTATTTTAACAAAACACCAAATTGGACGTTATCTTCTATGCGTACTAAATGTTGTACACCAGTCTTATTATACTTAAGGATTGTTTCTGTTTATTTAATGTTTAATAATATTAATATTTAAAGTAATTTATTTTCCATCGACAAAAGATTACAAATATAATATGTGTTTAACCGTATAACTAAAAGGGTGCTGTGATGATGTTATAATTTTGTTCTTTTAAAGCTGTGAGACGGCCACAGGTGTCTTAATTCAATATTTAAAACGTTTTTATTGTACTTTTGTTTTTTTTTATACCACCAGGATACGGAGTTTCGTGTAAATATTACTTTCTTCCAAAGTTTACCACTTGTACCAACGCAACCCACGAGGCCGTATCGCTTCCGTTGATCGATAAACTAACATTTTACATTTTACCCCATCACTATAAGCTCTATTTTCCAACAAGCGAATCTTACACACGGTGTAAATTATCTAATGACAAATTGTCTTGTTTGAACTCTAGTGGGTTGCAATAAGATCTGTTTTAGTGTGTTTGGACGGAAAGAGTTCAAGAGGGTGCTTGGAGGATGTCCGTGATACAAGGAACTTGAAGAATCTGTGAGAAGTGGATGTAGTGCGTGTGTGGGAATTATCGTGATAACTATTCCTAGTTAGGAATAGTTTAGTTAGCCAAGAAGCTCATTTGCAATGACGAGTTAGCAAATGCAAGGCTCCACAGCCTCGAGCATCGTCGAAAGGTTGCAAGCCTCTCGGTTTTTTATCGGATACATTTCGGAGAGTGTGCTGCGGAGCTTTTCAACTTGATCCCACCATCCCCAATCTATGATCGGACAACCAGAAGCTCCGCGATGCGCCACCGCTACATGGTAGACATACCTCCCATACGCACAAAGCGGTACTCTTCCACCTTTATTATGCGCACCGCCAAGGAGTGGAACGCCTTACCTGAGTCTGTGTTTCCTGATAACTACAACCTAGGGATCTTCAAGTCACGAGTGAATAGGTTTCTTCTAGGCAAGCGTGTACCATCGTAGACTGCATCATCGCTTACCATCAGGCGAGATAGTGGTCAAAGGCTAGCCTATAATTTATAAAAAAAGAAAAAGTTTTTTTTATTCAAATTTAATTCTAATAAAGAATACAAAGGTACAACAACAAAAGTAAAGTTAAACAAAACAAACAATTACAGTAGAACTCCAATTATCCGAATTAATGGGGACCGGGACCCATTCGGATAATCAAATATTCGGATAATCGGAGTTTTTAAAAAAAATTGCCATTGGAGAGAAAAAAAGCTACGTTTTGATATTGCACTATTTTTTTATTGAATTAAATGAAAGAAACATGATATTTTCACATGTTTTAAATATAAATAAAATGTACTTATGTACAAGTTTTTGCAAGTTGCAAGTGGTCACACTCGGGCTGACGCTCCATCCACTTATAATAGTGTGACAATAGTGAGCGAACGCGCAAACACTGGCTTCGCGGGGGGAAGAATAATAGCGCACTTAGACTTTTTTTGGACAAATTTTTTTCTGAAAGTGATTCGGATAATCGGCGATTCGGATAGTCGGAGTTCGGATAATTGGAGTTCTACTGTAACTTATTTAAATCGGTAGGAATAGTTGTGAAGCAAGTAACCAGTCTGACAAATGAATTGATTCATATTTTTGACATTTAGTTTAATTTATTAAAAAAATATACTGATCTACTGGCTCATTAGCTCATTGAGTTGATAAGATTTAGAAGAATGAGACTTTGACTTAATTAAACTGTACTGAACTGTAACTGAGCTGAAGTTAATCACACTTTAGTTAAAATCTGTCATGTACAGAGTGTGTCAGTACTAACACTAGCGGTATACGGTTTGACATTTGATAAACATCAAAATAAATAAATATTGCTGGACATTTCACACAGCGCTATCTAGCCCCAAACTAAGCAGAGCTTGTACTATGGGAACCAGATAACTGATAAAATACTTATATACTTTTTTTTTGTAAATGCATACTTATAATATATAGAAAAACACCCAGACTCGGAACAAATATCTGTAGATCATGCAAACATTTGTTCTGCGGCGGGAATCGAACCCGCTACCTCCTGCGTCTAAGCCGGCTATACGCCCACTGCGCCACGGAGGCAGTCAATCGTCAAAAAAATATCAATCGAATTAATTTTTAGTCTTAAATTTAGTACTTATGTAAGTTGCATGTTCTTCTTTTCTGGTAAATAAACTTTATTCTTATTCTTCTTATTCTTATTCTTAACTGTCGGAGTATAGAAATTGATGATCTCCATAGTGCAGTGGACGAATAGCCGAATAAGTAGGAGGAGGTTAAGAGTTCGATTCCCGATGGACCAATTAGAACGCGGTATTTTTATAAAAATATAGTTTAACTTAGTTGGTTCTGAATAGGAACATTCGAGAAAAAACTATAAACCTACTAATAAATAATATACCCTCATCCCTCTCTGTTCGTATATATGTATGTAAAAATAAATAATCAAACTCGTACATACTATGGGAACCAGTTAACTGATAGAATACGTTTTTTAAATATTTATAGAGAATTATCCAGACCAAACATCTGTAGATCATGGAAGCATAATGTTCCGCGGCAGGAATCGAACCCGCTTTCTTCTGGGTTTCAGTTGGCTATTTGCTAACTGCGCCACGGAGGTCGTCAAATATAATAATTTAAAGACTATTTGTATGCCCGCGACTTCGTCCGCAATTTTCTGGATATCGACACAGCGCCACCTACCGGGTCTAATTGTGAATCTAAACCACCTAGGTACCTACTCACAAACACAAAAAATCATCAAAATTAGTCAAACCGTTTTTTAGTTTTAGCGAGACGAATATGAACAGCAATTGAGACCTACTTAGTGAGTTTTCGCTCTACGGCGACGATGTGAATTTTTTAATTTATTTATTAAAAATTTTACACAGCCATTATAGTTTAACCAAAGCGACAGTAAAAACCCTCAATATCCAGTACTTATAAACTACTTAGACTAGATAACTTCTACTGAGAAAATGCAAGACCATATTTGTGAATTTCGCCAAGGTAATATTGAGCATATTAACATATTCGGCAAGACATAAGCTGTTGGTAACGATAACGATTTTGAAAGAATGATTTAAAATGAATGATTTCATCAGTGGACATCACACGTGTAAAACTTTCTACTGATATAATACAAGGTAGAGTAGGTAATGATACTAGGTAATGATCATATGGCGGCGGCATTCTGCCCTCCACTTCTCAGAAATCGATGATGACACCACTGATTTTCGAGATATATCATCGATTCAGGGGTTCTCAACCTTTTTTCGTAAGTTCGTGTTCGTCCTTTACTAGCGCTAGTACTCGTACCATGACTGCCGTTGAAAAATTTCTCATTAGAGAAGAATAGAGTAAAATTACATTTAGGCGTTTAAAAAACTTTTATTAATAAATTAAAATGTATTTTAATTAGACAACATAGATCCATACATAATAAGACAAGTATTTAAATGACACAAAATATTTATACAAAGAGAGAAAAGGTTTGTGTGGAGTTGATAGAGAGAGAGAGATTTACATGAAATTTGAAATAAAACCTCCACCTACTTCATTTTTAAAAAAGCTTTTCAACAATAGGTACCACAAACAAATATTTTGTTCATCCCCCTTACGTTAATGGAAAGTACTTTCAAAATTATTTTACATTAATAAAACTTAAACGGGACCACATGTAAGTTAAAACCCATCAATTAATAAAAAAAATTAAAACAATTTAAAAAAGAATCATCAAAAGTGGTTCACCCAATAAAAAGTTATGCGTGAACATGCACAAAAAACCGACGAATCGAAAACCTCAGTTTTTTAATTTTAAAAACCATAATTCATTTTTTTTCTTTCGACCTTTGTAACCGGTCTTAACGATTTTTGTTGGTCAAAGTTTTAATAATTCAATTAAATTGTATTTATTTCAGCATTATTACGATTTACAGCCAACGATTTACAATCGTTCAAGCCATAGCAATAAGCAGCTATAGCTATCTATAGCTATATTTATATGTACCGACCCTGTTACTTTAAATAAGTAGCATTTAGTAAAATTCTTAGGCAAGCCTGGATTTTTGACAGCTTCCTATGTCTGTCAAATTGTGAAAAATGTATGCTTGATTCTTGATTTAGCATTGAATTTAGTTCTAGAATACGGTGCTAAAAATTTGCTAAACAAAAAAGCAATAACCCAAAATGCTTAGCATCCCTGTCTGATCCTTGAGATGTGCCGTATCGGATGGCATTACAATCAGCGATTTGTTTACCATTGAGCGGGTCAAAGTATCTACGCTGCTTTATATCTGTGGCGTGTTTATGGCTCTTTGAACTTGCACGTGATCGTGAGTTACGTTGTGTGAATAAAGCTGCTATCATCATCATCATCATATCGGTCTACGTGGCGCAGTGGGCTGAGACGCAGGAGGTTGCCGCTTCCGAACAAATGTTTGTATGATCTACAGATATTTGATCGGGTTTGGGTATTTTTCTATATACCACTAAGGTAGCAAACAAGTATACGGCCCACCATACGGTACCATACGGTAAGCGGTTACCGTAGCATATGGACGTTTGTAACACCCAAGGTATTACTCGCGCGTTGCCGACCCTTTAAAATTTTCAAAACGCCCTTTTTGAAGAACCCCATACTGTAGTCCCTAGGGAAAACTTCGGCAGGGAGACCATTCCACAAACGAAGTGTTCGCGGGAGGAAATTCCTCTGAAACCTCACGGTACGCGACCAGATCGTCTCCAAGGTGTGTGGATAGATTCCCTGCCGATGGCGAGCGGTGCGATGATAAAACGTACCTACAGGCACCATATCAATTAACTCCTCAGAACACAACCATTATACAAGCGGTAGAACACACACAAGGAGGCAAAATCTCTCCTGAGACTTAAGGGCTCAATACCGCTTACCTATATCATTTTAAGTAGATATATCTTGGTTTTCCGCTGCCTCCTCGCCTTTTCATATAGTGAGGTCTTACGCTGCATTCTAAAGCTGCTGAATTCATTTGTATTTATATGGTAATAATGCTTATTTTACTATGATACCGGTTACGTTTGCTGACGCTTTGTTGAAAAGATCATGTCTGTTAAGAGAAGGAGGGGCGAATGGTAAAATTAAGCTTAAATAAGTTTTTGTTAAAAACTTACTTTTTCAAAACAAGCTTTTATATAATTTATGATCAGAACCGCAAGCACATTGAAATGAACCCAAATACTAGTAGCCCACTACAATCCATTCAGAAGTTCAATTGTCTACCATCGTCTCCATCATGACGCCACCTCCATGGTACTGTTACGAGCTGAGGGTTCGGGATAAAATAATGGGAATCGATCCAACCAAAATAACACTTTTATTCAACACTAGAACGATGAATACACGAACTTGGTCACACGTATCACAACACACTAATTCACACCACTGGTGCACCACTTAAAGTCACCGAAATGTTCGCACGTATAGCTTAATCCAGACTGACTCGGGAGCAACTACTGTTCACGCGAGACCCTTCCCACGTCAGTCCTCCAGGGCCTCGCCGAGACTAACTGACTTAGACTGACTCAGACTCGAGACTGACTGTCCGGCCATCTCTCCGGCCTATTTATATCGCACACATTTCGATTGTTCGAGAACGATGTCGATCCTTCCAGGAAAGGGTCGGTCCCTCGACACAATGGCCACTCCCCATTCTGCGAAACCACAAACAATAGCAACAATAACACAGCAAGACAAAAGCGTTCGAGAAGGTTCGATTATTACTCATTGTTTAACAGCCTCGGCGTAACACTGCCCCCTCCTAAAACATGCTCGTCCCGAGCATTCTTAGCCCCATATCGTGGCAGCCGATCAACATGAACAATTTTAGGCGCACCTCGCGCTGAAGATGTAGCAACTAGAGGAGCCACATTGCCGTCTCCAGTACTTCAGGACACCCAGAGTCCCTTTCTCATCAGCGATCCCAATTCCAGCCTCCAAAACACGGCTCTCATGATTTCTATCTGTTCTTTCACTTCCTGGAATTCCTTTCCAGATGAACCGAACGATTCCCTCATCAGTCGAGCACGCTCTTATGGCCAACGTCACTGATCTTCCTGTTGACGACGCTGCTCTTCTTTATCCTGACGTCGCTGTTCCTCTTGCAACCGAGTCTGTTCCACCTGTTCACGCCGCTGTTCCTTCTGCAACCGAGCCTGCTCTTCCTGCTGACGACGCTTCTCTTCTTTATGCTGACGGCGTTCTTCCTCCTGCAACCAAGCCTGCTCTTCTTGCTGACGACGCTGCTCTTCCTTATCCTGACGTCACTGTTCTGCCTGCAACCGAGCCTGCTCTTCTTGCTGACGACGCTGCTCTTCCTTATCCTGACGTCGCTGTTCTTCCTGCAACCGAGCCTGCTCTTCTTCCTGACGTCGCTGTTCTTCCTGCCAACGTCGCTGCTCTTCATGTTGACGATAAAGCATGGCCATAATAGCAGCAAGATCGCCTGTCACAGGAGCTTGCCCCACGGATGATGATGATTATGATGCTCCAAATGATTCGGTGGCGGCTGATTCCATCTCCATCGACTGACGACTCTGCCGAGCTTCTTGAACCGGAGACTCCCCAAACCGCCTTTCATCCATTTCCTGTTGTCGTTGACCTCTCGTCCTGACACCGTCCACGTTATCCTTTGGTAGAACCGGCATTATTTTATCCCACTTCTGACACCAAATTGTTACGAGCTGATGGTTCGGGATAAAATAATGGGAATCGATCCAACCAAAATAACACTTTTATTCAACATTAGAACGATGAATACATGAACTTGGTCACACGTATCACAACACACTAATTCACACCACTGGTGCACCACTTAAAGTCACCGAAATGTTCGCACGTATAGCTTAATCCAGACTGACTCGGGAGCAACTACTGTTCACGCGAGACCCTTCCCACGTCAGTCCTCCAGGGCCTCGCTGAGACTAACTCACTCAGACTGACTCAGACTCGAGACTGACTGTCCGGCCATCTCTCCGGCCTATTTATATCGCACACATTTCGATTGTTCGAGAACGATGTCGATCCTTCCAGGAAAGGGTCGGTCCCTCGACACAATGGCCACTCCCCATTCTGCGAAACCACAAACAATAGCAACAATAACACAGCAAGACAAAAGCGTTCGAGAAGGTTCGATTATTACTCATTGTTTAACAGCCTCGGCGTAACAGTACCATATTACTGCAAGGTCACCAATGTTTTCCAAATTTAAATGCGTATACAAAATTTCGTGTCTATGCTGTTGACCGTTGAAGAGTTCTTTCGTCTGGAGCTAATCAAGTCATGCTTACCATAAAAATGCATTGTCATCGAAACTGAACCAATACGTCAAATTTCAACTCCGTAAGATAAGAGGAAGTGGTTCTAATTCAGCTCGCAAGATTTCACCTAAACCAACTAACAAAAAAAAACATTTAAAGCTAAATAAAAGCTTGTAATAACGAGTTAAAAATCGGTTGATTCACGATTCGAGACCATAGCACGTAATTTTCGTAATTTCGTCGCTTTTCACTGATTTCTAAAATATTTAGTTTTCAATATAAAAAATAGTAGGTAGGTACTCAGTTTAGTATAGGCATACAGTATAATAATATCGCAGTATATCGCAGTAGGGGAACCGCGTGATATGTATGTAAATAAATTCCATTAACCGAAAAGCTCGCTTGCGTAAGGATGGACTCGCATCGCGGAATAAATCTGTAGACTTTCACCCACTGACACCGACGTTTATTAACGCAAGTGGACACAGGGCATGTTGTGCAGAAGAACATCACTAGCATCACACTAATATTATAAATGAAAATGTTTGTTTATTAGACGACCTCCGTGGCGCAGTGGGTGAATAGCCGCCTGAGACGCAAGACGTTGCGGGTTCGATTCCCGTCGCGGAACAAATGTTTGCATGGTCTACAGATATTTGTTCTGGGTCTGGTTGTTTCTCTATAACTTATAGGTATGTATTTACAATATATATATATATATATATATATAAGTATTATATCAGGTATTTATTTCCCTTAGTTCGAGATTTGCTTAGTTTGGGGTTAGATGACGCTGTGTGAAATGTCCAGCATTAATTTTATTTTTATTTGTTTGTTAGTCAATCAAGTCGTAACGGTTGGATGGAATTTAGAATACCTATAGGTTATAATGATTTATGACCTTGATCGAAACATGGTTACTTTTCTTGGACGCGTGCGTAGCTGCGGGCATAAGCTAGTGTTGTTATTAGATGAAACTTGGTTTTACTGTTTGTCCATGAGAAAAACGCGCGTCGTCTACGCGTTTAAAATACGCCGTGAGCATAGACCCTTAGGTTTCCCTAGTAAAAAATTAAATAGTGTGGAAAAAATCATAGCAAAAAAATAAGAGCCACTAAACTGGTCGTTACACTAGATTTAAAAAAAAGATACAATTGTAACAAAGACGGTTTACGCCGATCTCGCTCGAAGTAGGCACCAAGTAAAAAAATCGAAGATAAAGTACACATAGGTACATAAATAAATGAAAAAGATAATATATTTTTCTATTGATAATTGATATGGGTAACAAAAAAGTGACAACGGAGATGACGGCTGACGAGAGGTATGGAAGAAAAATATATGTTGTGCCTACCCCACGTAATGTAGGAAAAGGGCAGGAAGAAGAAGATTTTTTCCATTATAATTACCTAACTACTCATTTAAACGGGTATTTATCGCGTATGTACCTTTTTTATTCACAACAACCGTGGTCGCGGGCAGACCACGGCTGTTGCAACACAATCGAAACGTCGGGATAACAAATAGAAAAGATACATACGCGATAAATACCCGTCATTACATGGGGCACACTAAAAGTTTTGCACTTCTAGCTAATGTTATATTTTTTGAAACGTTGCAACCTAAATAGTAAAAAAAAAATTGACGGGAAATCATTTGTCAATTGTTTTTTATCACAAGTTCTACGTACGCAACGAAAATGGAATTAAGTCGAAAAGATTTTAGAGCGATGATTTTTTATGATTTTGAAAGTTCTCTCTCTCCGCAAGACTGTGCCGCTCGTCTTCAAAATGTTTTTGGGAGAGAAGCACCTTGTTTGAGCACCGTAAGGCGATGGTTTGCTGAATTTGAGAGAGGTCGGGTTTCTTTACATGACGAATTTCGTGAAGGGCGGCCTTCAACTGCCGTCAACGAAAATAATGTGGCTACTGTTAAGCGGCTAATTGAAGGAAACCCGCGGATTACCTATGAGACAATTCGAGGACTATTGGGGATTAGTATGAGCCAAATTCAGAAAATTTGACACCTAGAATTGAAAGTTTTGAAACTTTGTTGTCGTTGGATCCCTCATGAACTGACAGCGGAGCAGAAGCGGGCTCGCGTAGAATGGTGCTCACAGATGCTACTGAAGTACGACCACGGGCATTCTAATGCTGTTTTAACATTGTCACAGGAGACGAAACTTGGATTTGTTGTTTTGAACCCGAAAAAAAAACAGCAATCTTGTGAATGGGTGTTTGAAAATGAGAACAAGCCAACAAAAGTGAGGCAGGCGAGAAACGTTGGTAAAAAAATGATCGCGTTTTTTTTCTCAGCTACGGATCCCATCTGCACAATTCCACTTGAAGATCAAAAGAGTGTTAATGCCGAGTGGTATTCTACCATTTGTTTACCCAGTGTGTTAGAAAAAGTTCGCGAAAGACGACCGAAAAGCCGCGTTCTCCTACATCATGACAACGCTTCTTCACACACGGCCAACAAAACAAAGTCATTTTTAGCTTCCGAATAAGTACAACTCGTCATCCATCCTGCACATAGCCCCGACCTAGCATCCTGTGATTTCTGTATTTCCCCCAAAATCAAAGATTTAATTAGAGGTTTCACTTTTACCAACTCCGAAGAGGCAGTGATAGCATTCAATCAGCACGTAGAAAACATGCCTTCAGATGTGTGGTCCTCCTGTTTTAAAAAATGGTTCGATCGCATGAAAAAACGTTTAAAATGTAAAGGAGAGTATTTTGTAAAGCAATAAACATAATATTTTTGTTATAACATGTTGTTTTTCTAAGTTACGCAAAACTTTTAGTGTGACCTACGTTTATAATAGTGATCGCGAAAGTTTGAAAAATACTCGTTTTCTATTTACCGTAATAACTCTTTGAAAGTGTAATACACTTAGCTATAAGTTTTAGATTGATAATTATAGTTACTGATTATTATTCCCCCATGTAAACGGGCCGAAAAATGATCATTATGATGATTTATATTGTCCTGTATACGTTTATAGTTTTGCAAATTAATAATCATATTTGATTCGTCTGAGACACAGGTTTTCCTAGTTCAGGCATAGTGAAAAGTGTTACCTATAATTAGATTTAAAAAAATGCCTCTCTGGGAGTGCCCACAGAAGTAAAAACTTTAATAAAAGCAGAGTACACTACAGATACAACTTTGTATACAGAGGTGTCAGTAACCAAATAGAATATAATACAGTAACAGTCAGTGTCAGTAGTCAGTGACAGGTGTCGGTAACAGTGTCGCGAGTTCAATGGTTTTTTCCCATCTCAAAAAATGCTCAACGCGCCTAATGAAGTTGTCACTTCAATAATTCATAATGTTAACCTTAGTACTAAGACAATGAATAAAGACTTATTTATTTATGAATGTTTTAGATATGCTACATGACGCTCTGCCTTAGCTCCACTGTGCGCACGTTTTGTCGTATTTCGGAAGTAATGTCGATGCTCTCGAATTGGACCGATAACGTTATTGTATAAGTAAACTTGAGGCTCTGCTTCATTACAAAGATCCCTGATATCACGACCCAGTGATATAACGTAACCCCTTTTGGGAGTTTCGTAACTACACTGAAGGAATTCTAATAGGTCCGATTTTACTTCTATAATATTAACTACCTCCGTGGGGCAGTGGGCGAACAGCTGGCTGAGACGCAGGAGGTAGCGGGTTCGATTCCCGCCGCGGAACAAATGTTTGTATGATCTACAGATATTTGTTCCGGGTTTGGATGTTTTTCTATACGAGGCATGCCTTTTAAGTTCTGTCGTTTCCATATTTTCCGGCAATTTTGAATTTGGAACTGTTCTATATTCGAATGTGTTTACATTTTGAATCTCAAAACAGTTGAAAGTATTAGGATTAATGCTATTGTTTAGTCACAGTTTCGATTTGAATCTGTCAGGTCACGTACGAAAATGAATCTTTCTAAGGAAAATGTTCGTGCAATAATTTTCTACAACTTTAGAAGAGGCCTGACACGACTTCAGTGTTTAGAAGAGCTAACATCTGTGTTCAGTGATGTAGCCCCATGTCTGCGGACTGTCGAACGCTGGTATTTAGAATTCCAGCGTGGACATACTAGTGTTAGTGACAGATTTCGCGAAGGACGCCCAAAATCCGCCTTCACTGAAGATAACATCATTGCTGTGAGACAACTAATTCTCGAAGATCGTCATGTGACGTATCGAGAGATAGAGGCTCTATTAGGCATCTCAGGGACAACCATTCAGAAGATCTTGCATGAAGCGCTTGGTGTGAGAAAGCTAGTTTGCCGTTGGATACCGCATCTACTTTCCGACGATCACAAGGCGGCCCGCGTCAGATGGTGTAAGAAAACTCTGCAAAGGTTCAACCGAGGGGAGTCAAATCACGTCTACGACATCATAAGTGGTGACGAATCTTGGATCTATGCCTACGATCCTGATTCCAAACAACAATCTACAATCTGGGTCTTTCAAGACGAGCCAAAGCCGACTAAAGTTGTTCGTTCTCGAAGCACTTCAAAGAAGATGGTGGCCACGTTCGTTGGAAAAACCGGCCATGTTGCGACTATTGCACTTGAAGATCGTAGAACGGTTAACGCAGAGTGGTATACTACAGTTTGTTTACCACAAGTCATCGCCGAACTTCGAAAATCTAACTCAAAGCGACACATCATCCTGCACCACGACAACGCAAGCTCACACAGCGCTCGTCAAACGATTGAGTATTTGAAGCAGGAAAAAGTAGAAATTCTTGACCATCCTCCATACAGTCCTGACCTAAGCCCTAACGATTTCTTTACATTTCCTAAAATTAAGAAAAGTCTTCGTGGTCAAAGGTTCCAGTCCGGTGAAGAAGCAGTCGACGCTTTCAAGTCAGCCATTTTGAACACCCCCACTTTAGAGTGGAATAAATGTTATAATAACTGGTTTGAGCGAATGGAAAAGTGTATTAAGCTACGCGGTGAATACTTTGAAAAACAATAAAAAGTACTATAAGGTTCTAGTTGTGTTTTTTTCTTCAAACGACAAAACTTAAAAGGCATGCCTCGTATATGATAAGTATGTATTTACAAAAAAAAAGTATATAAGTATTCTATCAGTTATCTGGTTCCCATAGTACAAGCTCTGCTTAGTTTGGGGCTAGATAGCGCTGTGTGACATGTCCAACAATATTTATTTATTTATTGCATGCCGTGATAAGTTTGTACGAACACCTACACAAGAAATCGAAAAATCAATTATGACGATAATAACTTATAATAATTACTTATAATAATAACTTATAATGACGACCCCCGTGACGCAGTGGGCGAGCAGCCGGCTGAGACGCAGGAGGTAGTGGGTTCGATTTTCGCCGCGGAACAAATGTTTGCATGATCTACAGATATTTATTGCGGGTCTGGTTGTTTTTCTATATATTATAAGTATGTATTTACAAAAAAATATATATAAGTATTCTATCAGTTATCTGGTTCCCATAGTACAAGCCCTGCTTAGTCTGCTTAGTTGAAATGTCCTGCAATATTTATTTATTTATTTATTTTTATTATAATTATTATGCTTAAAACACCTCTTCACGAGCGCGTGCCGAGTTTTTTTTAATTCGATTCGAATAATTATTTTACAAGAAACTTTTTAACAAAAATATAATCGACTTCAGATAACAGTAAAAATCAAACTACTCTACCAATTTTGATGAAATTTCCATGGGATCAATCTAAAAGTATACCCTTTCAAATGTACATAACATAAAAATTAAACAAATTTCAAAACTGGATCAAATTGAAATGGGGCTACACGGGAAGCACCAGATTTCAAATAAAAAAAAATCATCAAAATCGGTTCACCCAGTCGAAAGTTCTGAGGTAACAAAGATAAAACAAATACAGTCGAATTGAGAACCTCCTCCTTTTTTGAAGTCGGTTGAAAATGACACATTATACAAATAAAAATAAAGAAAAATGTTTAGAATAGAATGGAATAATATTTATTTGCAATAACACCAATGCATAAGTTAACAAAAAAGCATAAACAAATCTAAATTTAAGCACAAAGTAAATTAGTGGTTGCAAAAAGGTCCTTAACTTAGGTTTTTAGAGTTAAGTTATATTAAGGTTATGTGTACTTAATTGTAGTAAATAACTAAACCACCAAAAAAAACTACGCGATTAGATAGGTAAGTTAAAGATAAAATAGAGAATTATCGTTCGATTTACTAAGATTTAACGGTGCAATAATATTCCTATTCTATGGTGTAAACCCGGTAGATAATAATAAAGTGAAAAGAAGATTATCGACAGTGCCTACTGTCAGGAGTAGGTATAACAAACAAGAAACCCGACACCTAGCCCACAAGGAATGCCGTTGACTCACATGTTTGCGTACGCGGCACGTTCGATAGCCTAATACCATGTCGCTACGGTTTATCAAACTAAATACTTTGATTGATCATGATCGAATGTTGGGAAAGAAACTGGATATGAGGATAACCGAACCCAATAGTTTATTCTCGAAATCCCCACCGCTACGTCCCCACCCGTGCGTAGAAGTCTTGTAACCGGACAATTGCTACAAACATGCTTTAACACGGGCAATTTATTTTAACTGTGGTTTATTCCCGAAATCCCTACCGGTGCGTAGAGGCCTTGGAACCGGACAATTACTACAAACATGCTTTAAAACGGGCAATTTATTTTAATTGTGGTTTATTCCCGAAATTCTCACTGCTACGCCCCCACCGGTGCGTAGAGGCCTTGTAACCGGACAGTTACTACAAACATGCTTTGACACGGCTAATTTATTTTAATTGTGGTTTATTCCCAAAATCCCCACCGCTACGTCCCCACCGGTGCGTAGAGGCCTTGTAACCGGACAATTACTACAAACATATATGCTTTAACGCGTGCAATTTTCATTCAATTGCAAGTTATTTTCATATATTTATTGGTATATGTTTTCTTTTTGTAATTTGTTATCATTCGATTTTTGAATTGCCTCCCACTATGGAAGCAATTTTAAAAACTTATTCACGTCAAAAATAAATTCATCCTGTATATCAGTGTAAAACGGTAGCAGCACAAACGTCTGTCGCATGCCTAGCTTTTTGCCAATACCGTTCAAATTAAATTTCACGAAGATAATTAAACGGTATTAACAATTCATGAGGCCACGGGGTGCTTCTCGTGATGTGGAGCCGATAACAGTTGCCGGGCTGGTGGACCCTCAATCGCAGTATCGAAATGACAATGGTGAACACAGTAGGTACCTAATCATTAACCTCTGATGCAAAAAGAGGTGTTTTAAGTTTGAGGATTAATGTCCGGCTGTGTGTGAGTCTGTCTGTCTATGGCATCGTGGTTCCCGAACGGATGGTCCCTTCCCCTTTAGGGATGAATTTGCAAAAAGTTGAAACACGATTTCTTTATTTCTTACCAAAAGCCTGAATATGAATTTTCAGATCCCTAACTTAAGGAATTATGGATTGCCCATAAAAACTTTCAACCCCTATTTCACCCCTTCAAGATTATTTTTTGAGACAAAAGATAGCCTATGCCTTTTTCGAGGATAATAATCTATCTTCTTGCCATATTTCATTACGATTTGTTCAGCCGTTTAGTCGTGAAAATGTAACAAACAAACAAAGTTACAAAAGTATTCTATCAGGTATCTGCTGATTCCCATAGTACATTTGCTTAGTATGGGGATAGATAGCGCTGTGCTAAATATGCAGGATTATTTATACATTTATTAATTAAAGTTGATTTTGGTAACTTCAGGGCTTTTGCTTAGGGTACAGGGATAACATATGATTGTAACAAATAATGAACATGTAATACCATCATTGTTGTAATCTCTATTGCCATTTGGTAGCGTAATTAGGGGCAACTACCACCTTGGGAATAAATTAAGAGACTTTCTTTTCGCTACTTGTTTGAAAACACGTTGAAAGATTTCCTCTCACTTAGGAAACGACTATAAAATCACTTTTACTTATTTACTTAACCGTTTTAAAAGGAGATAATTTATATTGCTGATACAAAATACTCGTAAATTAATACAAGGATGACGGCTTATAGAGGATAAGAAGAAACCATATGTTATATGGGAAAAGGGGATTATTCCTAGCGAGCCCCACTGGCGCCACTGGTGACGGTTAGGACAAAAAGAGCAGAAAAGCATATATTTCTTTCAAGCACAAAAATCGATCCATCCGTTTAGCAGCTAAGAGTTAATATATATATACGTAGTCTTGAAACTTATAAAACCTCTATTTGTGCCGCGTCGGGGGGTTAAAAATGAAATTAAAAACAATAATATCTGCTTTTTATGTTGTTTTTATTCGCACGTCTGACCACCTCTTTGCACAAATCATTACCATCAGATCCCAAACAATATTCCTGATGCTATTGGTGGGTACCTGATTAACGTTAATTAGGATTCTTTAAAACGGTAGTGTGGGCGTGGCATGAGAACTGAGGGTAAAGATAGCTTGAGTTATGCTAAGCTTTTATAGTTAAGGCTTTTTAATGGTGGTTTAAGTTGTAGAAGTAAGGAAGGGAAGCCAGTTAGATCGTTATAAACCCTGGGCTTTAAGTAAGAGTATATAATAAGTATGCTATACCCACTGGCGGGCATAGCACCACCTGCCGTCAGGCGGGATGTTGCTTGTGCTACAGAGAAGGCTACTCAGGCAATCGACCACCGACACCCCCTTTTTGGCTACCAAATTCCAGCAGCCCGTTTGAAAAGTCGACAGAGATTTATACGCACAACCCTAGCCGCAAAAGACCACCCAGCTGCACTAAAAATCAACGCATGGAAGGTGACGCACCCACAGGAACACCTCTCCCCAGGTCATGACCTGCCTTGCCCAGTCTGGAAGTCAATGTACAGACTCCGGATTCAAACTGGCCGCTGCAGACAAAGCCTGTGTAAATGGGGTGTAAGAGACTCCTCCCGGACTGAATGTGACTGCGGAGCACCCATTCAGTCCATGTCTCATCTGCTCTCCTGTCCCTTGTGCCCTACCTGCACAAGGGATGACCTTAACAAAGCCACGCCCAACGCTGTAGAAAGTGGCAAAGTACTACTCTTAAATAGTTTAACTTACCATTGACACGAAAGAAAGAGAAGAAGTAAGAGTTGTAAAATTACGTAACTGAACGATCCGAGGAAATACTACCATCTTACCTATTTGTGCCGCCGCAGCAATACTGTGTTTTTGTTCGAAAGGTATGGTTGCCGGTAACATCGTATGCTTCCAGTTGATGGACGCAGAACACGCGCCTTAGAAACGTGCCCTACGAGGCAATACTTTGTGATAGGCGATGGTTAACACCAGGTGAGCCATAAGCTTGTTACATCTCCAGGTGGTATAAAAAAATGCAATAGTTTTCGTTAGCTCGCTGGGGCACTGCAAGTAAATTTATGCTGGCTACACGTCAACGATTTTTTTGCGCAATCCTTGCGTAAGTGGGCCGTGGGACTGTGTTGCATTTGGGCCGTTGGGCCGTCAGGGGCCGTACGCAGCCACCTGACACACATCACCGATCATCCGACAATGTGGTCGCGGCCTAGGTACGATTTGTATTTAAATTGGACATTACTTCATAATTAATGCACTAAATTGATTCATCACCATGGTACTTTTTACAGAATCGAGTTTTTATAGCTTCAATAAAACTAAGCGTGACCAAAAAATTATAATTGGCAGAATGAACTAAAACCGCTAAACTCTTATACCTTACCCCCACGCTTTAACCCGCTAACAGTGGAGCAAACCCTGCTAAGTGGCAAACGAGAGGAGTAATTGTTTTAAACTGTGTACCTACCGTTCTTGCATTACAGCGTGAATCTGTAATCAGTTTTTAAAGAACGCCTTTACACGTAATCTAGAACAATTGATTGAAGATGATTTATACAGCAATTGGTGGCCGTCATTATCATCATATCAGCCAAAAGACGTCTACTACTGGGACTGACAGCTTTTTGACCAACGTATTCAGCCTGCGAATATTTCAACCTTCAGTGATCGCTCAACCCTCACAACGTGCTCACAATCATACAAAAAGGTATTGGAGTGATTCAATATAAGTTAAGATTTAAAAAAAACTTTTCTTATAAAACACGAATACCTATAAGATACATAGACATTTATTTTTGGACACAAGTAACAAATACACAGAAACTACGTACGGTGGATAATTAAATACAAACAATTATAAACACGAAGAAACACATAAGAAAGTGGATTTTCAACTTCAATACTGCATTGAAGTAAATACAGATTATTGCACTGGATTACGGCCAGAGCCGTGTTTAAAAAGTCAACTGTATACAAATTCACCCTGTATACCGTGTACTTTAAATACTGTGTACCTTGTATACTGTGTACTTTGGATACTGGGTAATGTATACTGTAGAACAAAGGATGCGTTAGTTTTTCCAAATGATTGCTGAAGGCATTAGTGCGATCGTTGTAAAGTTTTTAGCTCTTGATTGTATGGGAAAGTGGGCGCGTATTATCCTTGTACGTGTTAATAGGAGTTATTAAAAGCCTTATTATTGGGTGATAAAATAAAAAAAAATATGTTATATGATGGCGCAAAAGGAGGGTCATGTTTTTATAGACAAAAACACGCGTGCGAAGCCGCGGGAGGGACAACTAGTTTATTTTTTATTTTTTGTACTACATGGAGATAGAACAAGCTTATGACCCACCTAATGTGAAGTGGAAACCATCGCCTATAACAGAATATTACCTCGTAGGTCACGCACGTTAGAAATGTGCCCTACGATGCACTGCGCTGCGTCTATCAACTTGAGATATACAGATGTAAAGCCTCTTGTGCCTGTAATTTCACCGGCAACGAATTGAAGGCAAACCGAAACACAGCAATGCTGCTTAGCGGCAGAAATAGGTATGGTGGTAGTACTTCCCCGGCCGAGCTCTTTCACAAGGAACTCTACTACTCTTAAAGTTGCTCATATATCTTGAATTTCCCAACTTTATTGCTTCATTAAAATAGTGGATCTGAATCAGGTATCCTTGACCACTGACTCCAGCGCGCTGTGACTCATGCGCATACGCAAGGGCAAGATGTCACTGTGAACTTGCGAACTGTTATAAATATTCAACACCTATGGACCTCTGTAGATACATTTCCATTTGAGCGTAAGCGGAAAACGCTAAATTGAGCTGAAGTCTTATAGAATTATCATTAATCTGTACTTATTATTACATATTACTAGTTGCCAGTGGACGTGATCGAAATTCGACCGTAATTCATTATTATTTATTTTTAGCTAAATTTTAGCAATCATACTTGTGTGTTACTCAATCACGTCGTAACGGCTAGACCGATTTCGATGAAATTTAGTATGTACGTAGATTATATCCTGGATTAACACATTGGCTACTTTTTATCCTATCAATCAGGTCCCATGGGATAAAATTGGGGTGTCAAGTCAAATTGCAACAGCGAGTTTAGCTTTATTTCTAGGTTACCAACACATTTAGTAGTGTAACGCGGACGAAGTCATGGGCAATAGCTAGTATTATTATAAACAGATACAGTTTGGTGTTTGTTTGTAAGTTTGTAGGAGTTATCTCAGAACTGCTGAACTGATGATTCTATAAATTATTTCACGGACAGAAAGTTACATCATCCTTGTAGTTTGTTAAAAATCTGTAAATTAATCCTCATAATGTACATCTTCTGATCTCTTCCTCATTTCGTAGATCGGTAAAAATATCCCTCAAGGGGTAGTTAGAGACAAATCCAAGCATTACGTTTGATACATTTTTTTAATACTACTAAGATAGCAAACTAGCATACGGCCCACCTGATGGTAAGCGGTTACCGTAGCCTATGGACGCTTGTTAAAACAAAAGTGTCACTTGCGCGTTGCTGACCCTCTAAACTTTTTAAAACGCCGCTTTGAAGAACCCTGTAGTCATTGGCGAAAACTTCGGCAGGGAGACTATTCCACAAGCGAAGTGTTCGCGGGAGGAAATTCCTCTGGAACCTTACGGTGCGCGACCACATCGTCTCCAAGGTGTGTGGATAGGTTCCCTGCTGATGGCGAGCGGTGCGATTACAAAAGGCCCACTATTTGCATAGAAGTAGGTAAAACATTCACGGGACAGGTTAAAAAGTTGCAGGTTGTAGGATATTTATTGCGTTTCTTACGTTTACATTAACCATTTGTCTATAGATCCTTAAGATTGGCCACTTTGGCGTCATTATCGGATCGTATGCAACAAATTATCCATGTAGTACCGTCTAAAAGTAATTACAGCAAGCTATAGAACACTTCAAGTATGGTGTGAACAGTGAGTATGAACACACACATTATCTTTATTATCGTACAGTCAACGACATAATATTAGATAATGATTGTGTACAATTGGCGGTCTTATCGCTAAGCCGCATTCTCTACCAGACAACCTTTGGATGAAATGGATCATGTGAGTTAAACATAGGGTATCAATGGTGTATCACATACAATATAAACATATATACTTAAATATATATATACAATAATATACCTACGATAGGTTACGTTTACAATATATACAAAAATATATATTCATAATACAAGTTAGTTATGATGTAAGTTTATTACTAACAATTAGAGTTATTCTAACCTCAATAAATTTAGCTCTTTATCTCCGAAGTTCGCGAAGTGAAAATGCAAATATTACAGGAAAACTATAGCGAATGTTCTATCTAGAATTTATTTTTACATAAGTATATGTCTTAAATGTTCTCTTGGTTTATCGGTCACATAACTGCTTAATTAATATAAATAAACTCCAAACAGAACTTAAGTTTGTTGCTTTGTTAGTAATTGAGGTAGATGTTGTTGATGCGTTTTGTTGTGTTTTTTTTGTGTGTTCTTGTAATTTTTTTTCATTTTCTTTATTTAGATTCAGAACCCTCGGTGCGCGAGTCGTACTCGTGTTTTACCAGTCTTTTTTTCTCTTGATTGCGTTTAAATTGAAGCCCACTAGCAAAACCTCCGGGGGAAATTCATTCCACATCTGACAGGTTCGAAATTATTATTAGGCCGTCTCGTATATCTAGTGCAGGAAGAATGAAGAATCTTTGTATCATACTAATGTTTTTTCTTCAAGTTTGACACCGTGAATCATTATTTTTTATCAAACAATTATTCATTGTAAACTAGGTTTTTCTAGATTAAGTATTGCCTTAAACATTAATATATTGGTTGAATTAGTGGAACGACAAATATTTGATTAATAATTACTGTATACTCTTTTTGTGCAATAAATAATTCATTCATTCATTCAGAGCCGTCTTTATGCACATGATTTGTTTATAGCTTGCTTAATATTACTCGAAGAGTCCCACAGAGTAAAATCCACGGGTAAAAAAGTATTAAAAGTATGTAATGTTGGGGAAATTAATGGATGTGTCCAATCTTATGTCAAGGCTTCCAAATAACTTGGTCGAAAGTTCGACGATTGAAGCAAACTGTAAGTTATCATCTTTTGAATTAAGAGGTCGTTTTTTTTCGCCGTGATGTTTAATTTAATTACCACCTGATGTTAAATGGTAACCATCGCCATAAAGTATTGCCTCGTAGGTCACACAGTACCCTGTGTCCATCAACTTAAGATGTAATCCTCATGTGCCTGTAATTTCACCGGCAACCATACTTTTCAAACCAAAACAGAGTAATGCTGCTTGGTGCAAGAAATAGATATGTTGGTAGTACTTCCCCGGGTGAGCCTTTCACTAAGAATTCTATTTCTCTTGAAGTGGTCTACTTATATAGTAGACACCGAAGCGCCTATTTATAGGCTTACCGTTCGCTTTTTTCTACCTTACAAACATATTATTATATTATTATTGTTAGAATACCAAATCCAGATACAAATCAAAGCCGTTTTTTTAATGTTGTCCCACGTCTGGGCATAGGTTTTCCCCAATTCCTTCCGATCATCTCTGTTCTTAGTGGTCTCTTACTATTATATTTCTTCAAAATATAAATATTACTGGACATTTCACACAGCGCTATCTAGACCCAAAATAAGCAGAGCTTGTGCTATGGGAACTAGCTGTTAGAATACTTATATACTTTTTCCAGATCCGGAACAAATTTATGTAGGTCCTGCAAATATTTGTTCCGCGGCGGGAATCGAACCCGCTACCTCCTGCGTCTCAGCCGGCTATTCCCCACTGCGCCTCGGTGGTCGGTTCTTTGGCGGATTTCTTAGGGTCGATGTTACTAAAATACATTGTAAATTACAATAAAAACAAGCTCGCCTCCAAAGCGGCGTACAACCAACTAACACGGCCCACTTAGTCACGCGTACGCCCACCTCAGTTACCAATCCTTTGTGTTACTGTCTCGCTAATTCTGTGCAACATGTAAAAACTAAAAATAGTTAACTTACTAAAAACATAATTTAATATTTAGGTATTTAAAACAAATTACAGTTTACCTTAGAATATGTATTCCCAAAAGAGTATCCTATAATAAAAGTACAATATTTTATTTGAATTTACAACTACAAGAATCATCTATTCAGATAATCATCATCATCATCATTACAGCCCCAAGCCTCCCCCGTTGATTTCCAGAGCGATCGATCTTGTCCATCCTGTACCCAACGGCTCCCAGCAACCTTAAACAGATCGTCTTTCCATCTAGTGAGAGGAAGTCATTTGCTGCGCTTTCCAGTGCGTGGTCTCCACCTTTCTTTCTTTCTGGACCTTTCTGCCTAAACGGCCGTGGGTTCTTGGAGCTATGTGCCCTGCCTGCTGCCACTTCAGCTTGCTTATCCTTTGCAGATAAGCAGATTATCAGCTGATATTAAAATCAAAAGTTTTTAAAAGGGGTTCAAAGTTTGTTTTTGCTGTAGTTTTCGAAAGGTGAAAACTCCTTTTAAAAATGCTGTAGGTAGTCGACGTGTTTTTCCATAAGTAGGTACATTAAGTACCTATTTATTTTTCAAGCAATTATAACAAAATATTACCTTCTTTCTTCTGTTTGTCAATAAAACATTACCTTCTTTCTGTGCAGTCGCGTAAAGTGTATCCTATGTCTCAAGTCCATTTATAATCTATCTAGGTATATAGGTACCAAATTCCATCGTAATCGGTCGAGCCGTTAAGTCGTGAAAAGGTAACAAACAGACAGAGTGACAGAGTTACTTCCAAATCGGTATGTACGTAGATTATAACCTGGATTAACAAATAGGGTGCGTTTTGTTGACAAACAACGCGTGCGAAGCCGCTGGCGGAAGCTAGTTATACGTATATCTCTTGAATCTATTACTGAAAACTGCATTAAAACCCGTTGAGTAGTTTAAAAGATCTAAGGGAACAGACAGCGGAAGCGACTTCATTTTATACTATGTAAAGAAAGATAATATTTTGATTTTCGAATAAACTGTAATATTACTAACATAAATGATAATAAAAAATGTATTACTTACAATCTATAGACAAATACGGCTGAAACAAATATATTGAATTGAACAAAAAAAGGAGGAGGAGAGGAGGCTTATACCCAGCAGTGGGCGAAGTCGAGATGATGATGATGAACAAAAAAAAGATTATCTTTTTTAATCTGCAATTTTAAGCGTTATGCAGACGTGACGTTGTCCCGCTAATATCAAACATCGACTTTAAAATAATGTTCAAAATAGACAAAGATTTGCGACAAGACAATGACAATACAGACGCCACGATACTTACAAAAAAATTCCAAAAGGTCAACAGTAACTCATGACTTAATCCCACAGTCATCAAACAAAAAAGATATTATCAAATAGACCTAAATAAACAAACAATAAACTTTCGCTCATGTGCGTTAGTATTGTTAAAGACGCATAACAATAACTCCTACAATGAAGATAATGATCGGAAATTAATAAGGTTTTTTGTGCGACTGGGTGGATTGAAGATGATTTATCATCTGGAGGCAAGCCAGCACTAGCTGGTTAATGGACAAAGCTGCTGTTTTTTTTTTCTTGAAGTACTAACTCGCTGTTGGCCTCTGAGGCTGATGGCAGCTTAACTTTTGGCAACTGGTTTTGATGAGGCAACTAGCGCAAAGCCCGTACTTAAGTACGATCCTCGGCTTGGGCCGTTGCCAGGGTGGGGATAGGAGAGAAAAGCCCAGGTCTATACCTTGTGTAGGTGGCAACTGAAGGGACTCGTCGACCTCGCCGGCGAGGTCGCGCGTCTTGTGGATAACTCTTTTTAGATACTTATTATAAATACAGGATTTATCACGTACCGCCTTATTGGTGTTTCGACCGACAATGTTTCGGTTCAATTCGTGAACCTTCATCAGGGTGACTGCGATCCGCTCCGAATAACGTCTCGCCTCTGCGCACGAGTAGACGGGCGCGGTGGTGGGGATTGAGTCAACGATGGACCAGCGCGTTGACAGGATGCATCATCATCATTATCATCACTGTTGCTCTCTTCAGTAGTTCTCGGTATAGGCAAACACACAACTCTAACTATATCTGTACCAGGTTAACTCACTCTTCTGTCGCTTGCATCATGAAGACATGGCCTCCAGGCTGGCAGTAGGTCTTTTTAGATCGCTTATTTTTTGACGCATATCTAGTTTGTACGTGACACAATTGACATAAAGTGCTATGAATAATTTCATTACACAGATTTGCTTCTATTCCATTCCGCGGCAATGTAAATTAAGCCTTGAATGCCTCTTACATTTCGTAGAGTCTACTTCAACTTCTTTATTTATTATCCCGACGTCTTTATTATTACGCAGCCGAAACGTCGGGATAATAAATAAAAAAGGTACATACCCGTTTTAACATTAATTATGTACAGTGATCGCGAAAGTTTGAAAAATAATACTTCAACTTCGTCATCCTCTTTACAGTTGTAACCATAATCTTATTAGTAAAACCTACAAATGTTGGTCGGTATGATGTAGAAGGGTATAAGAATGACCAGCTTTGTTTCTTGTCTAATTCTCTCCTGGCTTGATTGCGGAGGAACATGCGGTAAAATTAACGATTCAAAAACATCCTTGTGATTTTCATAATTTAAATATAAATAGCTATTCAGTTTGAATTTGTGATTTTTTTAACTTTCATAAAATCATATTTGAAGATACATATATAATTCATTCCCAATTCTTTCTGTCGATAGTGCCTGGTGCCCTATTTTATTCATAACACAATATTTAGTATAAATGATTTAACTATTAATTTCTTATGGAATACGGAACAAAATACAAAGGAAACAGCTGACCTATCGATTTACCTGTTCCAAATTACTAGCAGACATAAATGTCCTTAAATCACTGGCTATTTTGCCGTGCTGAAGTTCATTGCTTCATAAGTCTGTTCGATTAAGGTGATCACCTTTTTCAACACTCACAAAATTTTATGAAGTATCTTTTCTTTTTTTTTACTAGCCCGTACTGTCACACTGCTGGGCAAAGGCCTCCCCCTCTTCCTTCCACTTGTCACGGTCTAGAGCCAGATCCCGCCAGTCTCTTTGGAAGACGTCCAAGTCGCCGCTCCAGCGCTTGAAGTATCTAAAAAGAAAAAAAAGATCAGTAGATATCATTAAGCTGAATAAAAATATACGTCTTAGATTCACTATTATTTGTGAAACAACGGTTTCATAAATACAAAGACCATCGGAATAGGTAAAAGCGCTAACAAGCATTCGGTTTAATATACCTGTTGAGTCTAAACACAATGAACCCACATTTCAAGCCATACAATTGCCAATTTATTATATTTTCCTTGTTTTAACGGTCAATTATAAAAAAATAAGCAAAAACGATATTGAATGAAACTCCCGCCTACGCACAGCTTTAATGCCGGCTCTAATATGACGTTATTTATCGCGCCCAGTGTGCGGTGGGCCTTATCTGGGTTAAGCTTTGTTGGTCCACGTATAAATATCAAGTTGAATTAGTTGATATGAATGTGTAAGATGGATGGTACTGAATGGGTCAATTGTTGTAAGAAAGCGTAATTCGTAATTGTGTGCTTAGAAAATTCGATTGTGTTTACAAATACTCGTAGCTATTACTACGAGTGGATGGAAAGTCGGTAGATGTTGGTTGTTAAGTTTGTAAAGGGTATATAAAATTATTTTTTACTTAGACCACAAAAGTATAATTCGAGGCAGTTTTAATGTCAGTAATTGAATAAATAATTCTGGACATTTCGCACAGCGCTTTCTAGCCCCAAAATATCCTGAATAATATGTAAATCAATTATGTATAATGATTTATCTCGGAGAGTTGAAACAAAAAGTTGGATCATATAGTTAAAGTTGCATAATCTCCAATGTTTGCGTATAAAATTGAAACAAAAAAGAAAATCGAAGAGCATCGTTACGCAAGAAGGGACAACATGAGTACGCAAAAGTCACGGACGGGTCAGCCAGCAAGCTTATGATTTATTACAAAAACAGTAATTTAAAAGTTGGGACCTTTTTGCGGTGACACACCCACGCCACACCTACGCTATGATGTTAATGGCGACCTTACACGGGCAATTAAAATATTAATGGTGAATATCGTTGAATTATACACGCCCCTATACAGCAGAAGATCCTAAATTTTATTAGATAATTGTTTAATTTTACACCTATTCAGTGTTGTTCAGGGTTATCTTGAAGAGATCGCTTTTAGCGATAAGACCGCCCATTGTTACCTTTAGTTCTGTGTATTTTTAATTTTGTTGGTGTGCAATAAAGAGTATTTTATTTATGTGGAGCAATCTGAAGCAATTGCGCACTACAAAACTATGTATATCTAAATGTATGTGTTCTATTGTGTGTGTATTCTATATATCAAATCTTTAATTCCTGATCAAATAGCCTTATGACTATTGGGTTGGGAAGCGAATGAAATTTAAAAAAAATACATATAATGTTACTTATTACTAACCAAAATATTTAAGTTATATTCCCTACCAACACAAATATTGTAAACTTGTAAACTACTATGTGTCTGAATTAATAAATCAATTTAATTTAATTATATCCTCGTTTGACCTAATTCAAGTATTTTTTTACATAATCTCTGAGTTTTGGATTGACTGCATCAATTTTTCACAATCATTCTAAGAATCATCTCGGAGACACCAGCTTTGAAATAGATTGACCAATACGGCATCTGAGTTTGGCAGGTAATACAGTTTGGTAGTAAAAAAAACCCTTTCGCAAACTTCTGTGTATTTTATGCAATACTTTTTTTTTATTCAACCTGTGTCATCCCACAGCTGGGCAAAGGTCTCCCCCACTGTCTTCCAGGACTTTCGCTCGCGTGCCAAATCCTACCAATCTGTCTCGAAGGCATCGAAATCATCACGCCAGCGTCTACTAGGCCTTTCTGGGCGTCGTCGCCCGTCTTTAGGCACCCATCTGTCTGAGTGCATGCGTCTTACATGCTTCAATAAAATAAATAAATAATTAAACGACTGACGACACACAGAATAGAGAGCCTTTCTCAGTTCATACGTCAAAATTATAGAATCTATTTCTATATTTTTATTTTTGTGATGGGGTCAAAGAGAATAACAAAACAATGTATATTTAGCTACAAGTTGATGTAATGTGATGATAAATTGTTCAATTACGCGGAATACCATTTTTGTTGTGCAACATTAATTCATGAACAGTTTTACCGTTAAAACCGTAACGCAGTTGGGTAAAAATTGCGCGATTAAAATCAGAGTTGCTGAATAATTCGCCCGTGTAAAAGCTTTAACATCGTCGAAAACGTGTTGCGTGGTTTGAATTTGTTTTGCGGTATTGTCGCGATTTTTAATTTGCGAAATTGTTCCAGATGTAAACAGAGTATGATTGCAACAAACACGTCCGTGTTTTCGAAACATATTTTAATGTAGGTACTATGAGATTTATCACGGTGGTTTAGGTTTCATATGCTTTAAGGGCTAGTAATATTAACTTTAAATGTAAATGGAGTGTTTTTAGTTGTAAGGGGTTATAACGTAACTTTCTTTGCTAATTAGAATATAAATAGGATTATTACGGTTGATTGAAATCCTACGTTACGTCTATAAAAAATGGTATCTTCTTCCAGGTTTGCTGGAAGAAAACTGTTAGAGTTAAGCTTGGCTTTGTACTTGTCGTTTTTCTAACCTTTTTTGTGCGTAGTATATTTTTGTACAATAAGCAATACTAATACGAATACTCGTAATTTGGTTGCCTAGATTTGTCTAGGTCTTTAGATTGTGTGTATTGTTTTAGGCCGGTCACATACAGTCGGAATTCCGTTTCGGAATATCGTGTGGATTTATGGGGTATTTATGGTGAATTTAAATTTTATCTTATTGAGATCACCTTTTCATTTGTAGTAAGAAGGTTTTGTTTTTAGGAAGCGACAGCTTACAAACTTGTTTTTTTATATATCGATATAAGCCAATGTAACAGTTTAAAAATAAAAGAAAGATGTGTTTTAATACGTATATTCAAATATAAGAAGTCGGTAGAGCGGGTGGGATTCTTACAATATTTTCCTTATACTTGTGGCAAGGCAACAGAGGTTGACAATATTTCCTTGGTTTATCGATGGTAGACAGTTAAAAGTAGAGATTACAATTATGGTGTATAATAAAGAGGTAGACAAAAGAATGTTAGCTGGAGGAGCACATAATCCTGAGGCTTATGGCCTTACAGCATAGCAGTATACAACGTGGTAAGCACAGCAGGTATAATTGTTACAGTTTAGTAAAATAGAATGGGCGCCATCTGACGACAAGTGCGTCAGAAAATAGAGTATGGTTCCTAGGGGTTCAACCCGGGTAAAAATATGGATTAAATATACCTAGTATGATGTTCCGTCGACCGATGATATAAACCTGTAGGTTTATATTAAAAGAAAGAAAAACAACCGCCTTTTCGGATTTTTGTGGAAACCTTTTATTTTATTTTTTTGCTAAAGCTTTAGATTTCATTTGGTTAGTTACTTTGGGCATTAGAAACAGCTTTAATGACCGAATTATTTTTTAAGTACCTATAGATTTACTGAAAAAGAGCAATTTTTATACATCTCTCATTTTAAAATAGACTTGTAAGTCGCAATTTCGATAGTATCGCTAAGCACAAAGAGCTATCATAACAAAGCAACAGAACAATAAACGAGATAAATCGGATAGCAGTATCTTGTAATCTCACAGTTTTGTCTCATACGCACATGTAAACAACTGTCCGCGCGTCGTTCTACCCGCATTGTTCTGTCATAATAATTATGTATCGCACGCGTTAAATATCCCAGATTTTGCAGTTGCCTTTAGCGTGTGCTGGAGATTATCTCGGATGATGGTATATGGTGCAGCGTTTTTAACGGGGTTCGTTTGTTTTTCGGGTTTCAGACCAAAATAGTTAAAACGAACCCTTGTTTTTTGTGTCCGTCTGTCCGTCTGCATGCCCCAGCTAATTGGACGACCTCCGTGGCGCAATGGGCGAACAGCCGGCTGAGACGCAGGACGTAGTGGGTTCGATTCCCGCCGCGGAATAAATGTTTGCATGGTCTGCAGATATTTGTTTCGGGTCTTGTTGTTTTTCTATATATTATAAGTATGTATTTACAAAAAAAGTATATAAGTATTCTATCAGTTATCTGGTTCCCATAGTACAAGCTCTGCTTAGTTTGGGACTAGATAGCGCTGTGTGAAATGTCCAGCAATATTTATTATTAATTATCTCAGCAGCTACTGAAGATATCGACTTGTTCTCTATCGCAGATGAAAACAATTAAATACTTGAAAGGATTGCGAAAGTGACCAAAATGGTGGAGTTCAACATTTTTAAATGGGTTATTAAGTCATAATTAAAGAGCTCAATTTAAAAATACCGGTTTTTTAATTTCGTATACTCAGTTATGTAGTTATCATTAAAAAAATATTTATCAAAAGTGTCCCCTCCTTATCTCCGAAGTTTGCAAAGCTTAAACCAAAAATAGTTAAGGTAATATACGAGTATAGAGGTTGAATATAAACAAAAAATAAAAAGAATGTTTTAGAAAAGTTTTCTGAGTTTACTTCACAAAACTAGCCGGCGCCGGCGCAACGAAATTAACTTAAATCTAGGTAGGTACGGAACCTTCGGCAGGCAAGTCTGGCTGAAAAAGACGTAGAACCATATCGAAGACCATCATACTTCCTATCACCAATTTAGGTCATACGAGCTTACTTTATACCGACATACATCCTAATCATTTCCCGTCCTAGCAAATCTCGTTACAAGTAACTATATCTCAGCAAATACGAACAAACAAGTACGTCGGTTCGTCTGTTTGCGTCAAATATTTGACATCCGTGTCTGCGCCTTCCCGTCCCGTTTCCTTCGTTAGTCAGTGTTGGAGTTTTTGACGCGGCCATGACCTTTGAGCAAGATTGTGGTAGATAAAGGCTTTTATCTCTAGCTTTCTAAATCGTGGCTCTTCAATGCCTGTACTACGATGATAAGTACGGTTGACCTTTCGTAAACTCTGGCTATTTTTCCTTATTTGTTCACATAGATTCTGTCCATCCGAAGGTTGCCTGGAAGGGATCACTTTTAGCGATGATGCTGCCTATTGTAACTATGATTAACTATGACTTAACCAAACTACTGAACTGATTTTGAAAAAATTTCTATGAGACCAATATGAAAGTATATCCTTTCAAATAAAAAAAAGAATCTTCCAAATCGTCCAAATCCAAATTTGATATTTTACGGAGTTCTGAGGTTTAACAAACATAAAACCGAATTGCGCCCCTATAAAATTTGAGGTTTGCCCCATTTTTTTGGGAGCCCATCATCAGATCCTGGCTTGGTGCCAATGGGACCACCTGGGAAGTATACCCCTGTAAACAAAAGAAGCATTTCTCGACTTAGTCCAGGCGTCCTAATACATAAAAAAAAGATTCGGACGAATTGAGAACTTCCTTCTTTTTTTGAAGACGGTTAAAAAGTGTATTTTCTTTAATTTGTTTATTTATGATGGTGTGTAATAAATACATTATCTAGTATATGGCCTACGCGGTAATTCTCTGTTATAGGTGATGGTAACCCCTTAACATCAGGTGGGCCATAAGCTTGTTCCATCTCCATGTAGTATAAAAAAACACAAAGCCCGGCTTGCACAACTATCCCGAAACGTAATTAGCGACTAAACATGTCCAAAATTGTTGTATTTGTATGACATGACAACTCTTTTAAACATATTTAGGCGTAATACGATTAGGTATACGTGTATATGTTTAAGATATACATATTTATGATTCTTATACCTCAGCCTCAAAGGTTTGCTGGAAGAAAACTTATTAAGGTTAAGCTCGCCTTTGTACATGTCCTCTATTTCTGTATGTTTTAATGTATTTTCTTGTGTACAATAAATAATAAAGGATTAGGTATCATTGCGCAAGTCGCTCTTAGATTGGGAACTTATTATTTGAAGTCCTGCGGATTAAACCACGATTTCCTAGAGATATAGGAGGTAAAAGGGTCGACAACACGACCTATTCTAGCACTCAAAAATGCATCACAGCACACGATAACGCACCCGCTCGGCGCTCGGGAGAAAGCGTATCGCTTATCGCGGTCGTGTCGCGCGATCCCGCGATTGTCACCAAAGGCACCGCGCTTTGTTGTCGCCGCGCGCTGGTCTCCACTACGCGGATAGCTGATGATGTTGTGTGGAATTCAGGATTCGAGATATCAACTATGAGAAAATGGGTATTTACTCCACGAGATAATGTATTAGCTGGAAGCCAACAGCATGAACATTGTACAAAAGTTTATGTCTAGGTAAGAATTGCATATATTCGTAGAATATAGAAGCATTTTTTTATAATAAATACATTAATATTGTTGGACATTTCACACAGAGCTATCTAGCCCCAAACTAAGCAGAGCTTGTACTATGAGAACCAGATAACTGATATAATACTTACATACTTATTTATGTAAATATGTACTTACATACTTATAATACTGTATTGTACAAAATACATATTACATTCACACAAAGGTGGGGTTAGTGCTAAAAGTATTTTCTCCCTGCCAACCTACGATGTAACAAAGAAAAGGTTGGTGTGCTACTTAAAAAAAGAAACAATATTAACTTATTAGTACTTAAAATAACAAAGAAATACAAATAACAATACATTCTTCTAATTAAACTAAAAAGGTATTTGACGTATATGTATATGATGATCATGATCCAGTACTGAAATAATGTTGTTTTTAGCTCAAACTTTAGTGTTTTATTCTGCACGCAAACATCTGGAAGTTAAAGTGTATTTAATATATGGCCATCAATTGGCTTCGTAACAGAAATACTATGCACACACAGTTACGCTAATAGCCCTTAGAACCCATCTTCACATGGTCATAGACCATTCGCCACCCATAGCTACCGCATGACAATTTATACACATCGGCCACCGTACGCCCACCCATTCAGCGGGAATCGAACCCGCGCCCGCGCAATTAAACGACGCCCGGGGACCTCTCGGTCATCCGATACTATCTCTGTGACCCTGCGCCGCCTGCGGAGATCTCCTTTAAAACCTCCTCATCACATAAAAGTCCCAAGACTAACAAACAACCAAAGCAAATCCCTCCTTAACATCCTAGCTAGAAGTCTAAAAGCCCTTTGAATACTGAAAGACCTATCGCTACAATCGAAAAAGGACTTAGCTACGAAGTTAATAGGTAGCAATTCCGAATGGCTTAAGGTTAAATTAAGTACTATATAGTTGTCTGTTTGCACAGTAACAGTATAGAGGGGGTACCCTACGCTCTGACCCCGTCTAGTGGTCATAGTTAAGGTCTGAGCTAAAATATGGACCCAAAGAAATTGGTTTAGGTCGTGCGCGCTTCGGAAAGTGGGTATCACTGATTTAGCGGGCTGAGTCGTTTTTTATCTATTATATTTTTAGATCTATGGATGCTAAACACATTTTAGATTGTCATACGATTGGACATATTTTTTTATATTTATAATTACACTAGTGGATCGCCCCGAACTGTGATCTCGCGAGTCTCCAATAAAAACAAAACAATATTATTCGTAATCTTCGACTATCAAAATAGTGCCACGAAATGCATAACCACTTAACTTGACCCACAGTTTCATTCAAATTACAGGTAACGGGAGTTCATGTTAATTGGTTAGACTTTGTAGGGTAGAAATTGCATTTATTCTGGATTTCAGACTTTTTACTATATTTGTGTCACTAAAGCTACACGTATACCAAATTTCAGCACTATGGGGTCACTGGTGTACCCTGTGAATTTTGTCAAAGCTCAGTTTTTATTATGGCTAATAACTCAAAAACTATAAGAACTTTACTAAAAATAAAAACTGAGTCAAAATGTACTAATGAATACCTTTCATTTGACGTCCCACTTGACCTAATAGTCTCAGTTTTTTTTTACCCCCTTGAAACCCAATATCTCAACAACCCCCCAATATTTTTTGCTCATTTAGACACATCAAAATTGTGCCATCCCTACTTACCTACATACTAAATTCACGAAGATCGGATAAACGCTTCGAAAGTTATCCTCGGACAAACAAACATACATACATACATACAACGCCGATTTGCCCAAGTTGATTTAGAGATCTCGCTTCGCTCGATCATTAAGCTAGAACGTCCGGCAGCGAGATGGGTGGACGACATCGTTAATGTCGCGGACCGTCAATGGGTGAGACTAGCTCAGGATCGTGGCGGATGGCACAAACTTGGCGAGGCCTGTACCCAGCAGTGGGTGAAGCCGAGCTGTGGATGATGATGATGATGTTGATTCAACATTAAGTCACACTAGCTGAAGGGCCTCCGGGGGCCCAATTCTACCAAACAAATCGATTCACTTTGACAATGGTATCGTCGCTAAATCGCCACTATAGAATATATCCCTTTGGTGTTCTACTAACACAGTCTTTTTTAATGATCGCTGTTGCTGACAACTCATTGATCAGCGTATGACAGGAACAACAATCATAATTGTTAAATAATGGTATGGCTCCTTAATCGTATTTCTTATAAATTGGCAGAATTATGCTCATGATGTTAAGTGGTCACCGTCGCCTACAAACTCCTTCAGAACTCGTATTACCGATTTGAAAGTATTTCCTGGTGGTCTGACTTCAATTGCCAATTCATACAGTTAAGGTATCATCGTTTTCATCATTAGCATCAACAGTCGGTATCGCATCAATCTATAAGCCTACAAGACCACCTTGAAAATTATACCCCCGGCCATCAATAAACAAATCAATCTCGAACATTCAAATATCACAAATAGATTCTGCAAAATCAATTCGAAATTCAAACGTAACTGACACTTCTATTGGTCAATAAAACAGCGCGCGTTGGCGACATCTGCATAAATCTAGAAGCGCACGCGCATCTTTTATAATTATTCAAAATACAGCAGACAGTGGCTTACTATTAAGGGCATATAAATCGGCCGGTTAATAGTGTGGACAAGCTATACAATACTGCGGTCGGTACTGCATATTGTGAGGTAAATCCGACGTGCCGTGGTACAACACTTAATAATATTCGGATATGGTAAAATGGAGGACACAGTACTTTATTTTTCTTAAAATAAATAAATATTGCTAGACATTTCACAGAGCGCTATCTAGCCCCAAACTAAGCGGAGCTTGTACTATTAGAACCAGATAACTGAGAGAATATTTACATATTTTTTTTTGTGTAAAAATACTTATAAAATATATAAAAACATCCAGACCTGGAACAAATATCTGTAGATCATGCAAATATTTGTTCCGTAAACAATAGTAACCCTCTTGACCGCTACCTCACATGGTGGTAGATTATGGTCTGTTTTCTACAAGCAAGCAAGACATGAAATACATTCACTTAAATGAAATACATTCACTTAAATAATAGCGTTTTGTATAAAAACAAACAAAAACTTTCAATACCGATGTTTACATCTCCCGAACAAGTATAACATCCGAAAAGATGTTATACTCATTATATTCATCAAGATGATTGTAGTACTGAATAATTAATGTATATTTTCAATTAATCTCGTTAGTCAAATCCATATTTAAGAACTCGTATCTATATTTGATAAATAATTCAATTCGTATTTTTGACGTTCAGTGGGTTGCACTTTCAGAGGAAAAATGTGAAAATGACGTGAAAAAATTAACAGCAGCTGATACGTTACCATCAAACACAGTAGTTGCTTTATGATAAAACATGGCCTGACCTAGAGTTTTTTAGATTTTGTTGGTCGTGACGTGTATTACTGATTTAAAAGTTAATTTAAAACACACACTCATACACACACACACACACACACACCCACGCAAATCCTTCTTGTCTGTTGGAATATAACTTTAATTTTTAGTTTAGTTTTTGTTTATGTACCATTTACCTGATTGGAACTAATTGCTGTAGGGAGGAGGGCGTTGGTGTCTGTAACACAGTTTTCATAATAATATAGGCATCATCGTTTCAAACTGTACTCATAATTTTATATTTGTTGTTCCTTAATAAATACTTTTATTTTACTTAGAAAACTTTCGTGATTTATTTCAATCATTATTATAAATACGGGATAATGTGCGAGGCGAGACGTTATTCGGAGCGGATCGCACTCACCCTGATGAAGGTTCACGAATTGAACCAAAACATTGTCAGTCGAAACATCGATAAGACGGTACGTGATAACTCCCGTATTTATAATAATAAATGCTTTTATTTTATTAATTTTAGTTTTTTAACTATAAAACTTGAAAAAAAATTAAGGTGTAGTGTGTGTTGGTTGATTTGGTACGAAAAAGCAGTAGATATGTTTCACGGTTTATTGGAAGTTTACTTGATGGTTGCGAGTTTAAGCCATGACGTGCTGTCGTTTGGATGATTGTTAGTGACTGCCGGAAATCGGCCATAAAACCACGTCACATCGTAAACTGCTGATCCGCAGAAACATGCATAACTGTGGTTTACCAAACCGTACACACTCATTCATATGTGTGCTGTAACAACACTAGCGGTTGGGATGTGGCAACATTATTACATACTTTGATATTTCATAAACGTCAAAAATATTGAATCGAATTATTTTCGAAGTATAAGCTTTTGTCAGTAAAACAAAAGTTGTTGCCACGTACCGAGTACCGAGTCACATCCTTAAGGGTCCGTGCGACCAGCTCAGTCGTAAATAGAGCAGTGTCACGCGCGAGTACAATGTACAAGCCACCCCGGGAGCCAAAACTAGCTGTTTGAATCACTGCACTGACCGTACAGAACCCACACGAACTAAACTGAACCCTAACCTTACAAACTAAAGTAGGAGTTTGAAAATTCGGATCTTGCATTAACGACTTTATTATCGGAAGGCATGCGGTTGTTCAAAAAGACTGAGTTTGATGAGCTTTAGTGCTGTGGTTTTAGAGTGCATTTTCCTTTGATTTTGTTTTATAAAGTTGATGCACGAATTAAATTCGTTATATTTATGCAAAAGCAGGGTAATGGTGTCTCAGAGTAAGAAATGTGATGATCTTTGTTGAAATGAGATTAGCTGAGAGGTCGATTATCGAAATTGAGATGTACGCAATTTGATGCGGTTGAGATGATATGAATGAGGATGACAAAATGTTTATAATCATCGGATCATAAACTTGTTTTACTTTTACCATGTGACAACTTGTGGGATTTTTAACTGAGCGCTTTTGAGTTTCGGAGGGCATGTAATGCTGGTCCCGGATTTAAACAGTCGTTAGAACTATTTATTTTATATTGTGTACCAAATTTCATCGAAATCGATCTCGCCGTCAAGTTGTGAAAACGTAACAAACAGACAGACAGAAAGACAGATATACTTTCGAATTCATCATTATAGGATCTTCTATATACCTATTTATGACAAAGTCGGGTCACTTACACCATTTTATAACTCAAGAAGGCTGTACCGATTTTGATGATCTTTGATTTGTGGGATTTGTCTCTGCCCCGAATAGCAAAATAACTATTAAAGTATCGAAAAAAATAACGCAAAAAGAAGTTATGGACAATTCTACCGTATTTTGGCAGCCCGCGTCATATGCATGTCAAAGCGGTACAAAGTTCGGAGAGATCAAGAAATAATGCTGGACATTTCACACAGTGCTATCTAGCCCCAAACTAAGTAAAGCAGAACTATGCGAACCAGCTACTCGTAACTGATGGAATACTTATATACTTTTTTATAAATACATACTTAATTATAGAGAAACACCTAGACCAGAGATCTCCCCTATGCAACCATTGGAAAGGAAATAAAAGTAGATTAAAACAATCTGGATGTACAGAATAAATAACAGTAAATAACAAGCAATAAATACAATATAAACTTTAATCAAAATATCAACGAATTCAATTTCCCCCCAAAATACCATAAATCAAGCGAAATTATAAAAACCCTTGTCTACTGCTGCAAATACGAATTTAATTTCGAAATAATTCGCTTAACGAATTAAATGTGCATCAATTTAAAGTTTTAGCCTGAAGTGCATTCAGATATGAACTCCACCTCACACCAATTCCAACCCTAATCTGCAACTTAGTAAGAGTCATTTTCGCATACACAATGTAAACTTCTGAAGAATTTTGTTTGCCAATGAATTATCAGTTATACGGCTCTAGTTTTAAGGTTGTGGTCTGTTTGGATGGTAAGATGTTGGTAGAGAAATTGCCCTGGTGGTCCTACCAGTAGGAGGCTATGGTGATGCAATATGAAAGTTCACGGTATTCGAAGCGATGATTGTAATCGTTATACCAATTAATGAATACCTATCGAGCTCTTAAAACATGTTATCTTCTTCAGCTTAAAGGTCGAGAGCTGGAGAGCTACCTCTTTAGATGATCTATTTTTTATGACCTGATGAAATATGGCCACCTGATGCTAAGTGGTAGCCATCGCCTATAATCAAGCATTGCCTGGCCTGGGTGTGATCACACCCACACAGAGTCAACAGGTTCTTTTTAAACCGTGCTCCGTCTTCGATCACACCATCACTTACCATCAGGTGAGGTAGTGGTAAAGCGCTTGACTATCATCAGTATAAAAAATAAAAACATAAATTCTCCTTCTCCGTCGGATGTCGAAATCCGACGTCGCACAAAGGTTGCGGACGTGGGTATGAGGATCGCAGGGCTGAAGTGGAGATGGGCTGGATACTTGGCTAGAAAGGATGACGGGCGTTGGACGAAGGCGATTACAGAGTGGTGGCCAAGGGATGCTCGTAGACCAAGAGGCAGACCACTCGCCCGATGGTCGAATGACATTGAAAGCGTAGCTGGGTGTCAATGGATGAGACTCGCAAGGGACCGGAAAGAATGGCGTAATAAAGAGAAGGCCTATACCCAAAAGTGAGTGCAGATGGGCTGAGATGATGATGATGATAATGAAATTCTCCTTATTAACGTGCCCTACAGAGCATTGCTCTGCCTACACCAATATGAGGTTAAAGAATGACCAGCGATTTTAACCATGTCTATTGATGAAACTAGCGTAGGATGGTGGTGGATGGCACAAACTTGGGGACTTAGGGACGAGTATATCCGGGTTTTTAGTAAAAATTGTGTTCATAACCATGATTATTTCAAAGTTACTCTTATAATACCTCTAAATATAGAATGTATATTTAGAGTGTCTGATAAGGTTTAACTAAAAAAAACTTAGGTACGTAGGTAGTTGTAACGTTAGTTAGGTAATGATTTCCTACAAATCGTCAACGTATATAAGACAATATTATGCATACAGCAGTTCAGTATATTATTCTTCGTCTATATTAATCAGAATGAAGAAACACAGCTTATGCTTAAACTATCCCTGCTCAATAGCACCGCTGCAAAGCTAACTCCAGATTAACTTCATACAAACTTACGACCAAGTCTTATAAAAATGCCTGCCCACCACTATCCTCCAAATAGCATTACGTTTTATGGGGACAGATGCGACCCGACAAAGCCAATACCTATTATTCAGCGGCTATACTGACTGGCTATGCTATTCTAATTCCAATTTTACGCGCCTATCTAACAGTTTGACAGCTTCCGCCATTTTGTTTTATGACTGTCATTAGATTGTCAGAGAATTGAAGTTAGAAGGGAATGCACTCTATGACTATTAAGTTGACCCGTTGTCGATCTATCAGGAAACCGGTAGTCAATCTCCTAGTCCTTTCTACGATGCCTTGTGAGTTTAATATGCAATCGCAACAAGCGCAATCAAGTAGGTCATCTATTAGTTCATTTATGTATTACTTGAAATGTATTTCAAAAAGCTCGTGAATTTGGTGTGTATTTTATGAGACTTTGACAGCATTTTTATTACAATTTGTAACCGTGTCCTCGGCGTGCTTGTTGCATTAATTGGAAATATCTTAATCCCTTTCAGTTTAAAGTTATGCACGAAATCTGAGATCTCAATTTTATCTGCCCAAATTTGTCCTCCGAGAGACCTTTACGCACGCGCAGAAGAAACCACACCAAATATAGCGACAATTAGAGTGATAATCATCAGTAGAATCAATATCTTTTTTGGCGAAATAAACCCTTAAAATTCACACCTCACCTTCTGAAGCCAGAGCAAAAATCAGCGAGACTTAACGACCTATTGATTCAGATAAAGATGTAGTCGAAAAACTGGTGGGGATCTTCACCATTGTGGCACAATAGGCAGTTAACTGTTACGGCCACCACGCGACGCGGTAATTGGATCCCGTCGATACGAATCACTCCCGTGCATAATTTCGGGAAGTGAGACAATACCTGGATTTGACATTTAAATGTTAATTCGCGGGAATCATCTCGTTGCTGCCCGCTTTTTTCGATCATCAAGACGTAGACTTTTTCCCGAGAAAATGAATCGATTTGAAGGATAAAATCACGCTTAATTTTTCGCAATTTTACCTTTTCTGGCATGATATGTCCCATACCAATTATTGCGAGTTTGGTTTTTGTTTCTGCGTCTCCAGGGGGTCACTAATGAGTGTACTGTCCTGTTAATCTACACGTTTTTCTGGTAGCACCTGTCAGAGCTTAAGGAAGTGCTCTGGGGGGAGTCCATTGCTGAGTGCTGTGGTATGACGAAAGATTCTCAATCATGAGGAAACCGAGCCTTGTGTATAATTTGTTTTAGTATCCGCATTATTAATTGCATACACTTTTTTGCTATCCTACCATGTTAAGAAGTTAAAGTATTTGATGACGATGAATACATAAGAGGAAAGTCTATAGACGCTATCCATAAAGCCTTTGATAGACACTCCTGTAGTGTGAACACGCCGCTTGAAAATTGATTATCGGGCAAAAAGCAGGCGACAGGTTCGACGCGGCACGTGTTTGACGATGCGGCAAAAAAGCGTCGCAGGATCGCCTTTCTGCGGCAATTCGTAAAAAGCCAATGCGAAAAAAGAATGGAATAAAGGAATATTGGGCGGCTGTTGATAGAACGCGTGAGAGTATTCCTAAATTGTTCTCCGGTAGGTAGGTCGTCAACGTAACGACTAAGAACGCAGAAGTTTTTGGCGATTAACGTTTTCGTTGATTTCGTTATCGAAGAGTTGATATGTTCGGAGTTCAATGGACAATTAAAACTTCAATATTCCATGAGAGCTTTCAGCGTTATTGGAATATTTTGTGAATGTTTCATAACCACTGGAATTTTATTAGAATATCTTAGAAACTAGCTTTGTCTACTGGAAAAACACTTACTAGGTACGATATCATTATACAGTTTATACGTAGTAAAGGTGAGTGCACATACGATATCGATCGCCGTGCCGCTCCCACGCCGCCGCGCGGCAAAAACTCATCTCATTAGAATGCGACGCGCGACACGAGCGCGCGAATCCGCGGCAAACTATCATACTAACTATTCATTAACCTGTGGTTAGCAATCCATACAAAATGTTAGTGAAGCTGTGGTTGGTCGGACAATTGCACTTTTTGATCGTCACCGCGGGCGATTATATTAATTCTTTACGAAATTGTAATTAGCTGGAGTTTGTTCAACTCGCGATGGAATGCTCGATGTGGTTTATGAATTTACAAACATATGAAATATAACTTGATGTGTTTTGTTGGTTTTTTTTTGGCAATTAAAAAGGCAATTTTTAATTGGTTTAAGTTTTAATAGGTTAAATAGGGTTTCAATTATATTTATTTGTTTTGTTAAAATAAATTAATTGAAATTGAAAATTTTTATTTGCATTTCATTTGTGCATTGTATCAACGAATTAGTGATGATGATGATGATGACTAGAAATAAAAACTTAACTATTGAGAGGTCACTGCGGCCAAAAATTATACTCGGTAATTCTAATCTTAAGAATTAAATTCGATTGTTTATTTTTTTTGCTTTAATTATTTATATTGTGTAAACATCCCTAGGAATGCTGGTTTGTGCAATATCTTCGTATGTGTATAGTTCTTGTTTATTTGATTGTGAGACCAGAATTATACTGAAATCTGAATCAAGACTCAGCTTGGCTTGCATAACGATCCCTAAACGTAATTAGCGCCTAAATATTTTTTTTGTTGCAAAATAACTTTTTCAAAACAGGCTTTTATAAAATTCATAATCGGAACCGCAAGCAGATTCAAATGAGCCCAAACACTACTATAATCCATTCAGAAGTTCCGTAGTCTAGCATCCATCTCCATCATGAGGCCACCTCCATGGTACCATATTATTGCATTGTCACCGAAGTTACATATGTATTCCAAATTTCAGCTCAATCGGATGAGGAGAACGGGTTTAAAATTCAGTTGCAAGATTCCACCCGGACAAACATACATACATTGCAAGTTAATAAAAAGTTTGTAACATGTTCAAATTTGACGGATTTGTATGATTTAACATCTCTCTTAAACGTATTGTAAATAATTGTAAAGAAATTATGCACTAAATACGATTAGGCATCATTGCGTAAATCGCCCTCAAGTAACCTGAGATCTAGAACTATGCGTTCTAGAATCCCTAAGTTTTGCACTAGTATAGTAGATCCGGCACATCAGTAGCGCGTCCGTAATGGCTCAGACTGGGGGGCGCCGTGGTTCCGGGAAACCAGGCCCTAGGGTGGGTACTAGGGGTTAGGCGGGAGCGGATGCAACATTTTACATTACCTTAACCTCATAGTGTTTTCTCATTAATACCACATAGCTCATAGTATGTGGTACCAGTAAGTATGGAACAGAAACGTGGTCTTTCACTATGAGCCTCATAAAAAGGCTCAAGGTCGCTCAACATGCTTGGAGGGGGTTTTGCTTGGTGTTTCTCGAGATCGAACCAGAAATGAGGATATTCGTAGATAAACCACAATCACCGACATATCACAAAGGATTAGCAAGCTGAACTGACAGTGGGCAGACACATAGCTCGAAAAATTTATGTCCGTTGGGGCAGAAAGGTTCTTGAGTGGAGACTACGCACTGGAAAGCGCAGCGTAAGACGGCCTTCTCATTAGAGGGCAAGACGACCTGATAAAGGTTGCTGGGAGCCGTTGGATGTAGGCCGCACAAGATCTGTCATTCGCACAGTCGTTCTGGAAATCTACGGAGAAGGCCTATATTCAGCAGTCGATGTCTTTTGGCTGATATAATGATGATGATGATGTCAACTGTAAGATGTCTTCTCCTATACAATCAGCTCCCATAGTTTTACAGAGCTGCCAGATTAGAAGAGGTGTCGGTGGTCAGGGCTCACCGGCGTTATCGCAATGACGATTTGCGAGCGTTTTTCCAACGAGGCGATTTGTGAACGAGTTTTCCGCAAGCTCGTCGCAACGGTATCGCAAGTGGACGCCGCGTTAACTCTAAAGATACCTCGCGCGCTCTGTCATACTTCAGTGAATGGTATTGTAGGAAAAACGCTGATGTGAGCCAGATGAGCAGTCTACGCACCAAAGCCTTCGTTTATCCTTTCTTGATAGGACTCAAGTGCCTGTAATTTCATTAGCACTTATACAATCAGCACAGCAATGAAGACTTACTGCATTATGGGGACGAGGAGGCTCCTAAAATTTTATGATTTGTATCGGAGCTTGCCAGGTCAAGCACCCACATGAAAAGTGACACGAAAACTGCACACTCTTTTCAGGTAATCGTGTAAAAAGGATTATCACTGACGCAGTTTCTATTTTCGATTTGAGCCAGTCATTTCACTGCATCGATATTTCAGATCAAATATTCAGCAAGCATTGGTTTGGAGCTTTCTGGATTTTATACATTAAATTTAACTTTTGACTTTACCGGTCTTTTTGACCCCTCTAGCAATCAACTATTTTTTTACTTGCAATAGTGGTGGGCTAGTATTATTTATAATTATTACGAGTATAATTATAAATAATAGTATAATTATAAACATTGGTATAATTATAAATAATAGTATAATTATAAATAAGCCTCGGTACTTACTGAGATAATCAGCTGTGATGTGACAGACAGACAGACAGACAAAGCCGCACCGTCAGGGTTCCGTTTTATCATTTTGGCCCGGAACTCTAAAAAAGCGAGATAGATGGACGAGATAGCCAAAATCGCGTGCCGTCATTGGTGAAACTATTGCAGGATCGAGGCACAAACTTAAGGATCCTATACCCTCTATGAGCCCTCTATAAAAATGCCTTTTATGAAAATGCCCTTTAGGAAGATGCCCGCTATGAAAATGTCCTCTATGAAAATGCCCTTTATGAAAATGCTCTTTATGAAAATCCCTGCTATGAAAATTATCTATATGAAAATGCCCTTTATGAGAATGCTCTCTATGAAAATCCCCGCGATGAAAATGCCCGCTATGAAAATGTCCTCTATGAAAATGCCCTTTATGAGAATGCTCTTTATGAAAATGCCCGTTATGAAAATGCCCGCTATATAAATGTCTTCTACGAAAATGGCCTCTATGAAAATGCCCGCTATGAAAATGTCATCTATGAAAATGCCCTTTATGAAAATGCCTTCTACGAAAATGCCCTCATTGAAAATGCACGTTATGAAATTGCTCGATATAAAAATACCTTTGGTAAAAATGTCTATAGAAATGTCCAGTTACCGTGTGAGCTCGACCAATAACACCTTTCTTAGTAAAGACACTAATAGTTAAAAGCTTTAATTAGCGAAATAGAAGATCATTAATTCCATGCTTCTACAGGACGACACTTCCACGTACTGCCAAAGAGTAAACGAAAGTGTAGATAGGACACCTGAACCGGAAAACTATATTTAGATATTCCTAGACAGAAACTTTTCAGATGGACTCTAGCGTTTCAAAACGCGACATCTTTACTGTCTCAGCTCCCGATAACAATGACTTGCAAATAAAGTAAAAATATTGGCCGCTGTCGAGACAATCTAGCCAAATAGGGCTACATCGACGCTTTCCGGAGCCAGTGTCACTGCCTTTATAAACCTGCTCTCATATCCTCTGCCTAATCACCTGCACATGAAAGGACCTGAACCAGGTGAGAGGGGTGTTAAACTTGCTTTCTATTAGTCCAATAAAATTTGATATTATTTAGCCATTTATAGAAGAAGACTTATCATTATTATAAATACGGGATATATCACGTACCGTTTTATCCGTCGGGCTATGTTTCGGTCCAATTTGAGATCTGAGGGCTGGTCAAGTTACATTCGATTAGCGATGACACTAGTCGATAAGTCTAAAAATGTATGGCATTTGACACATGCTATAGAAATATCATGTGATATATCGACAACAAACTTATGTCGAATCGATTCGAAGCGAATGTAACTGGGCTACGGGCCCTGGTCCGGTCTTGCCTCGCAATCATTCAACCGATAAAACGGTAGGTGATAAATCCCGTATTTATGTATTTATTGAGTATATTTATTGAGTTCTGTAATGATTGAAATAAAATACAAAATTTTAAAAAAAAAGAGGATCTATCTTATCAAATAGTAACTTATCTCTAACCATACGAAGCTTGCATTCTCGCGCGTGCAACTTTTTGCAGACGAACCGCAATGATGAGTCAGATGTTTTCGTTTATCGTACTATAATAAATAACTGATATTTGTATTACGCATAGCTCGCATTTTTGCTTGTAAATAAACCTCTGATACTGTATATATAATTTATATCTAAGACATTTTTAGGGTTCCGTACCTCAAAAGGAAAAAACGGCATACTTATAGGATTACTTTGTTGTCCATCTTTCTACCCTGTATCTCGGAAACGCGTGGAGGTATCGAGTTGAAATTAAAACCATATACTCAGGTGTACAGTCCCTTGAAGCTATGAAAAAATGAAAGTTCTAAGTTAACGTAAAAAAAAGATACGGCCGTTTATGGCGCAAAAAACGTATATTTCGACATTCAAATACAATCAAAATTTATAGGGTACTTTCCGTTGACCTAGAACTATGAAATTTGGCAAGTAGTATCGTCTTATACTACAGGTACAGGAAACTATACATTTGTAATTATTTTAAATCATAAAAAATATAGCCTTTATTTAAATAACGTAATCAATCATCGAGGTTAAGCAACGGTATGCGCGGTCATAATTGTATGGTGACCAAATCTTTTTGTAGATTATTTAAACTTTTACCGTAGTACGGAACCCTCGGTGGGCGAGTCCAACTCGCACTTGTCCAGTTTTTTGATTCGTCCTTCGGAGGTCTTATAAGCATTCCATAGAAACAAACATTTTTTTTATACCACCTGGAGATGGGACAAGCCTATGGCCCACCTGATGTTAAGTGGTAACCATGGCTTATAACAAAGTATTGCCTTGTAGGTCACGCACCTTAGAAACGTGCCCTACGATGCACTGCCCTGCGTCCATCGACTTGAGGCATACAGGTGTAAAGCCTCATGTGCCTGTAATTTCACCGGCAACCTTCAAACCGAAACACAGCAATGCTGCTGGGCGGCAGAAATAGGTATGGTGGTAGTACTTCCCCGGACGAGCCCTTTCACAAGAAACTCTACTACTCTTAATTGATTTAACGGGACTGATTTAATGATTCGTTAATGCCCGATGTGATATGCCTAATACACAATAAACTTGTTTCGAATTTAAATAATCGATTACAATTGGTGCTACTTTATTTGGTCTTTAGATACCGTTTGCTTCCATTTACCGTTTTAATATAATAATTTTCAATATACGATTGTTAATTTGTGATATTTTCTAGAACTCTACGGTCTACGGACTTCGTTAAGAAAGTTATAGGACTTACCATTGCACTAAGTGCACCAAATTCAATAATCATAAATAGCATTAAAACAACGGCAGTGTACACAGGTATGGATTAAGGTAATAAAAAAGAAGAAAATCAGTTACCTCGTTACCACAAAAAAGTTAAACACCTGATAACGCGTGCTTAAAAAAAACCTAACCATGTTTTGTTTTATAGGATTTTTTTAAACACGCGCTAATCTGTGTTTTAGTATTTTGTGGTAAGACCCTTTTAACAAAATGTGTAATCACACTAATATCCCACTAACATTATAAACGTGAAAGTTTGTATGTATGTATGTGTGGATGTTTGTTAGGTCGTAACGTTACGTTACGTTGTCTTTCACGTCGTAACGGCTAAACCGATTTCGATGAAATTTGGTACATAACGTAACTTTTTCTTGACAAACCACGCATGCGAAACCGCGGGCGGAAGCTAGTTATAAATGAGAAAGTTTGGATGTTTGTTTGTTACTCAATCACGTCGTAAGGGCTGAACCGATTTCAATGAAATTTGGTGTGTTGATAGATTATGTCCCGGATTCAAACATAGGCTACTTTTTATGACAAACAACGCGTGCGAAGCCGCTGGCGGAAGCTAGTTTTGGATAAAGTTAGCATCGATTTCAGATTTCTTTTATATTCATTTTGAACGGGCTACCAGTGACTGTATGGGCATAAATTATTATCGATTACCAGCACTTATAAACAAAGCGTTTTCTGTGCTTCGGATGACACGCCAGGTTAATTTCGTTAAATTTCGTTCTAGGCTAGAACTCTAAGTTGAGACTTCTTGACGGTCTTTCAATATCCAAAATTACTTTAAAATATTACTATTAAATTTCAAACAAGCTTAATATAAATATCTTCTAACCGCTATCTTCTACTAATTTAACGTCGTTACCCGTGAGAGCTTTTTTATTAAACTTCAGTAGTATTTTTTCCTTTAATGGTTCCGCTGTCTTACCTCCAGTTTTCTTGGTACTAGAATACACCCCTGTCCCCACAGAAACAATAATATAATCGGTTGAGTGGCCGCTCGGTCGTGCCCGCAACCTTTTGATCGCTTTTTCCCCGATCTGATCTTTTTGTTATCTCAGCATCTACTGTGTAATGATTGTGTACTTGTACTGGTAGTAAAAGCATCTGTTTTACATGGATTTTGACGCCATTTACTCTTGTTAAGGCTAATGAAGCAGGAATTCTGATGAAAGATCCCTTAACGAGATAATTCTTATTACGTTAAATTAAATGACTTATCAGCTCTGGATACAATTGCCTATTTGCCAATTTTACAAACGTAGCTGTTTTGTAAAATATATACTACACTACAAACGATTTTCGAATATTTTTTAGATTGACCATTCAAAATTAGATTTACTATGAAAATACGAAAATATGGCCAAAAAGGCTCTTACCTACGAAAGCATTAGTGAGTGGCTAGATAATTCTTTAGGAGATAGATAGATAATTCTTTATTGCACACCATAAAGCAATACAATCCAAAACAACAAACAAAACAACGTAAATCTATGTGATACAATTGGCTCTCTTATCGCTAAATAGCGTTCTCTTTCAGACAACCTTTGGATGAAATGGACTGCGTGGACATAACCTGGGGTGTAATGGTGTACCTACTACATACTTATACTAATGATATGAAAAATAAAAAAAAACGGCCAAGTGCGAGTCGGACTCGTGCTCGAAGGGTTCCGTACCATTATCTATAAAAATGGCAAAAAAATAATGTCTGTTGTATGGGAGCCCCACTTAAATATTTATTTTATTCTGTTTTTAGTATTTGTTGTTATAGCGGCAACAGAAATACATCGTCCGTAAATATTTCAACTGTCGAACTATCACGGTTCATGAGATATAAGCCTGGTGACAGACGGACAGACAGACAGACGGACATATGTAATGCTGTATACTAATGCTATCCCACCAGGAACTGTCGATGTAAAGAATAATTATTTCAAGGATTGTTTCTGTTTATTTGATGTTTGGAATCGAAGCGAGATCTCTAAATCAACTTGGGCAAGTCGGCATTGTACGTACCTATGTATGTATGTTTGAAGCGAAGCGTTTATCCGACCATCGTGAAATTTGGTATATGTTTATGTTGTGATGGCACAATTTTGGTGTGTCTAAATAAGCTAAAAATGTGAGGAAGTTGTTGAGATATTGGGGTTCAAGAGGGTTTAAAAAAAACAAAATGAGACTATCTGGTCAAGTGGCACGTCTAATAAAAGGTCTATGTGAGAACATTTCGACCCCGTTTTATTTTTAGTTTAAACCTTGTAGCTGTTAAGTTATTTAGTCATACTAAAAACTGAACTTTGACAACATTATCAGGGTACACCAGTGACCCCACAGTGCTGAAATTTGGTATGCGTGTAGCTTTAGTGACACAAATATAGGGAAAAGTCTGAAATCTAAAAAAACTGCAAGTTCTATCCCAAAACATGGTATCCAATTAACATGAACTCCCGTTACCTGTAATTTGAATGAAACTGTAGGAAAAGTTAGTTGGTTTTGCATTTCAATAATGGTACCGTGGAGGTGGTATCATGATGGAGACGGATGCTAGACAACGGAATCTGAATGGATTATAGTAGGCTGCTAATGCATGGATTTATTTAAATCTGATTGCGGTTATGATTTTAATTTTTATAAAGGTTTAATTAAAAAAAGTATTTTTTCATAAAATAAAATAAAAATAAATATGTCAGCAGTAGTAAGTAAAAATGTAAAGTTCTGTCTGTACAAATTAATTAATACAGTATTTACGTGAGTCGGCTTTGTCGTGGTTAAAGAGCCCGACCCGCCCCGTGATCTTCGCTGCCTTAAGGCGATGTATTATGTGGACCAGATCATTGCAGACAGCTCTGCGATGATCTACTTGTTAGATCTGGATTATTTAGATTTCGTCTCCTAGTTTTAGGAAGATACTTTCCATGGTGGACAAAGCTGCTTTAAGGGTATGTGTTATGTGGAACAGATCAATGCTGTAAGCTGCTAAGAGTGGTAAAGTTTCTTGTGAAAGAGCTCGCCTGGTGAAGTACCTATTTCTGCCGCCAAGCAGCATTGCTGTGTTTCCGTTTAAAGGGTATGGTTGCCGGTGATTATAAGCACTGAGGCTTTACACCTGTATGCCGCAAGTTGACGGACGCAAGGCATCGTAGGACACTTTTCTAAGGTGCGTGACCTACGATGCAATACTTTGTTATAGGTGATGGTTATCTTGTTTCATCAGGTCGACAATATACTTGTTTCATCCCAGGACGTATAAAACAAAAGCTCTGGGGTGTGTGCTACTTGTTGGCTTATTCAGATTTTTTCCCTTAAATTTAGGAGCTTTCGGAAATTTAGGAAATTTAGATACTTTCACACGGACAAAGGTATCTCTGGTGTCACTTCATATGTTGTAGTATGCTGCAAGTAGAGTTCTTTGAGTAAGAGTTTGTCCGGGGGAAGTACTACCACTGTACCTACTCAAATTACCACAGTTATGCTGCCAAGTAGTAATTCTCGCTGTGTTCCAGTTGTTTGAAGGGTACGGGTAAGACTTCTCACCTGTATGTCTCATGTGACGGGCGCAATTCAATGTCATGTAGGCCAAATCTTAGTTGGACGTATTACATACCTATTTTGTGTCGGTGACAGAAGTTACCCTCCTAATCCTACTTATAAACTAAAATCTGGAGTTTATAACATCTAAAAAAATATCATTATTTTCCGTCTCACTGCTGGGCAAGGATCTCCCCAAATGGTCCACCTGTCTTTAGTGGTATCCCATCTTATGGCTTACGAGAAAAACAACATTAAACAATTATTTCGCCTTAATAATATTAAAAACGTTATCTTCCCGGGTTTTATCTCCGTTGAATATTAATACTGTTACCTGCATTGTCCTGCCCTGGATACATTTATTTGTACTGGTTATTTGTGTGTACCTATTTATCTTCAGTTTACTTCATTATGATAATTAGTTTAAAGTAATAACTAAAGGTAAGCGACTAATGAGGAGACATCTAATAACTAACTTAGTTTTTTAAAACCAACGATTCCCAACATATCACATTTTCATAAAAAAAATATATAAATTTATGATCAGACTGTAAAATTATAAAACCAGTTAATGCATATTTGCATACAAAAGACTTAAACGCGTGAATTATTAAGTCAGATTTCATATATTTCAATTTACATAATAGTGTAAATAATGTGGATTCATGCGTTATTCATTACAATTTGTGAAATAAACGGCCTACTAGTAAATCTACCGACGAACGGAAATGATGTCATGAAGTAATTATGACGAATATGACTTTGATAGAGGAATATATTTTTCTGAAGGATAGAATCCGAAACGAGGTTATTTGACAGAATCTTGGTCGACATATGTAGTTCGAAGAGTCATCAAGTTGAAGTCGTGGCAGTGGACACATCTAACGCAGAACCGATAGCCGTTGGGTTAGACGTGTTCTGAAGTAGATACCATGTCTAGGATGCCCCTCGGCTAGATGAAGCGACGATTTGCGCGCTTTAGCTGGTAGAGATTGGATAAGAAGAGCTGAAGATCGGACTTAATGAGAGGATACCTACGTCCAGAAGTGGACCGTAATAGGTTGTTGATGATGAGACGAATATCCAGTCACTGCAAAGGGACCAGACGTATTCTGTTTTACTAATGAACACTAATGATGTTTAAAGTTGGATCCATTGAATTATATCATTACAGAAATACCTTGCAGCTGTCTGCTAGCTCTCAAGTTGTGTTTATCTTGGTGCCGGCCCAAAGCCCATCCTGCCTTCGGAAAATGTTGAAATCTAAAATCTGGAGACACTAATACGAAAGAAGTTTATAATAAAAGAATTCACGCCATTTAAATCCGTAGTCACGTTTGTGTCCTTGCGAAATTATGCAAATTTTCCATGTGAGGGCGTAGTGTTGAATCAAATCACACTAATTGTATAAATGCGAAAGTTTGGGTGTTTGTTTATTACTCAATGACGTCGTAACGGCTGAACTGATTTAGATTAAATTTGGTATATAGATCATGATCTATATACCGTACGCGTGCGAAGCCGCAAACGAAATCTAGTTTTCTATAAATTAAATGCTATTCGTTATTGAGCGCATCATTTGAGAGTTAAGAACGGCTGGACCGAGTTGGCTATATTTATTTTGTTTCTAATGGTCCGAAAATATTATTTAGGAAAAGAAAAATTGGAAAGCTTACCCGGAAAATTAGAATATTCTGAAAAAACGGAAGGTGCTTTTTCTATGGGATTTTTTATGAACTCAAGACCATGTAGCTTATATTTTATTTTGAAATCGGTGCAAAAGGGCAGGTCAGCAAGTATGGAATAGATAGACAAAAATGTATATTATGATAATATGTATTTTAGGTTAAGGTATATCTTTATGCGCCGTAGAATAAGTTCATTACTATCTTGTAACTATTTTTTTGTTGCCTGAATTAAATGATTTATTATTATTATAAATAAAACACAAATAATACAGTCGAAAAATATAACCGTCTCATAACAAAATATTCGAATGACTGAAATTAAACAAACAGCTATTTACATGAAAAAATACATTTATCAGTGAAAGTAACCGGTTCGTAGTAAAAGGTTGTTTATTTGACGGCATCGAGCCTTCACAATGTAGTGCAAATAAATATCAATTACGGATCTTAATTCGGTACTCGCGAGCCCAGCTCGATTCAAGTTGAAGGAGACAAGCGAATACATTTTTACTTATTTTTTATGAATTGAGCGAAGCGAGATCTCTAAATCAACTCGGCGTTGTATGTATGTTTGTTTGTCCAAGGATAACTTTCGAAGCGTTGATCTGATCATAGTGAAATTTAATACATAGGTAGGTAATGATGCCAAAATTTTGGTGTGAATAAATGAGCTAAAAATGTTGGGGGGTTGTTGAGATATTGGTGTTCAAGAGGTGTAAAAAAACCAAACTGAGACTATCTGGTCAAATGGCACGTCTAATAAAAGGTATTTGTGAGTACATTTCCACCCTGGTTTTATTTTTAGTGTAAACCTTGTGGTTTTTAAGTTATTAGCCATAATAAAAACTGAACTTTGATAAAATTCACAGGGTACACCAGTGACCCCACGGTGCTGATATTTGGTATGCGTGTGGTTTTAGTGACACAAATATAGGCAAAAGTCTGAAATCCAAAACAACTGCAATTTCTACCACAAAAAAAACAAATTACATGAACTCCCGTTATCTGTAATTTGAATGAAACTGTGGGTCAAGTTAATGGTTGTTTATTTCGTGGCACTATTTTATTAGTCAACTTGCACAACGATCCCTAAACGTATTTATCGACTAAACATGTTAAAATTTTACGTATTTGTATAATTTGACAACTTTTTTATTTATTATTATTATTATTTTTATATTTAGCCACTAAATATGTTTAGGCTTTGTTGCGTGAGTCGCCCTAAGAATATTTTTTTTTGCGTTTTGGGAGACTCGCGAGATCTCAGTTCGGGGCGAACCACTAGTGACATTATAGGCTTGCGTTTGACCACGATCTCGCCTGATGGTAAGCGATGATGCAGTCTACATAGAAAACTTGCGTGATCGATTTCTATCATTATTATAAATACGGGATTTATCACTGAATTAATAAATGAACTTATTAATGAATTCACGAATAGAACCGAAACATTGTCGGTTGAAATACCGATAGTACATGATAAATCCCGTATTTATAACAACGAATTAATTTTTATTAACGAATTAACCTGTTAGATGTTGCTGGGAGCCGTCGGGTGAAGCCGGCATAATATCGGTTGCGGTTTGGGGTGCATAACCTAACCTACCTACCCAATAATAGAAAAAAAATAAGAAAGGGAAATGGTTAAAGCCATAAAGGTGCATAGCGATATCTTTAAGCAGTGCAGTTGTTAACCCCCAACGCAAAATGGGGTGTTATAAGTCTGACGCCTATGTCTGACTGTGTGTCTGTCTGTGGCATCATAGTTCCCAAACGGATGGACCATATGGTACGCGGTTTATTTTAATAGAAAGCTAGTTTAACTGGGGTTGTTTTTAGCTATGTGTGGTGAAAATCAGGTCACCCGATCTTCGGATCGGACTATCAACACTTTTCCTTTTTGGTGAAGGGATCTCAGCTCTAAACTGTTTTTTATTAACGCATGGTTTTTTAAGAGTCGGGATTTTAAAAGAAAGGAAAAGCTTTTGTTTGTAACGAAACAAAACACACACAGCACACAAGTAAACATTATTATTTACATGTTTATATATCATTTTATAAGATATAAAGTCGCAATATTAACAAAATATTTCGAAATAAACGTCAGGTATATCATCGACACCTTAAACCACAGTATAATAAAACCACTAGCGGCTCAACCAAAGCACAGTACAATTAACGGCTCTTAATTAACAACAAAAAGAGCAATGTAGAACTGTATCAAAATCGCGGCTAATGTCCACGGCTTTCATTTGCATTAATTTATTCGGTTTGTACGAGATTTCATTCTGTTATTGTTTATACTATGACCTTAATATGTGCAAATGGGGATTTAGGGACCTTAATTTAACGCAGTGTGACTTGATCCTGCGCAGTCAATGCAGCACTTGCTTCTGTGTCCTTTGTGCCCGAACACCTGCCACGTTGTCTAATAACCGCCTCACCTGATGCTAATGTTTAGTATTTATTTTTCCACTTACATCTATTTATACTGGCCTAAACCTAATACGATAATGTAGTCAACTTAGTTATCTAACTTATTCTACTCCAATTACAATTAATAAAATAAATAAAAAAAAATGTCGCTGGACATTTCACACAGCGCTATCTAGCCCCAAACTAAGCAGAGCTTGTACTATGGGAACCAGATAACTGATAGAATACTTATATACTTTTTTTTTGTAAATACATACTTATGATATATAGAAAAACATCCAGCCACGGAAAAAATATCTGTAGATCATGCAAACATTTGTTCCGCGGCGGGAATCGAACCCGCTACCTCCTGCGTCTCAGCCGGCTATACGTCCACTGCGCCACGGAGGCAGTCAATTTAAATTATCAAAATTAACTTACTACATTTTATTTACAAGCATAAAATAAACAATGTGGCCTTTGCAAATTCATTCAGAAACATGAAACACAACCTATCCAACTAATAAGAAAGAAATCGTAAAACTGTTGACACGCTAAGAGAAAGAAGACCACTGACCAATTAAAATGGGATAAAGTTAAAACTTGAGGATTCTCTGGGTGATTAACAATTTGTGCTGATTCTGCGTAAGAGGGCCGAGGTGGCCTAGTAAGATATACCCTGACTTCCGATTCAGAGGTTGTGGCACTAATGGATTTTTCTCCTTGATTTGACTTTTACCTACAGCCTCGCTAATTTCCACCCTGTTTATTCCCCTATCACCGGAGTACAAAGCAAACAACCTGAAATTAATATGATTGATAGAAATATATGCAAAAAAAAGTATGTACAGAATAAGTAATCGAAAAAAATTCTTGTTTTAAGATCTGTGAGAAAACGTGTGCTCCATTTCCTAAAGATCACAAACATTATCATTAGTTCATCTCTAAACAGTGCCGGGAATCGAACCCGCTATCCGTGAGTTAGGACCGAGAATAATTTGGTTAGTGTCGGGGTCACGGTTCATTTTTAGCGAGCGATAACGCGCGTGGTTGCCGAAGGCTTGCTAGTGATGTGCTGATTCGATTATTGATATTGATGGGATTGGCAGCCATTAAAAAAAAACCTACGATCCCAATCATCATCATCATATCAGGAAAAAAATCACAAAATCTTGTGTCCCCAATCAAAAATTCCGATCGACTAAATATTTAAATAAATCAAGAAACTTGTGTTCCAATTTTCGTCAAAATCGGTTGAAAAATGCGACCTGTAGGCGAGAATAGACAGACAGCCGGACAAAAACATTTTTGGCCAATCCCGAAACTGAAATGCTTCGCTCGCTCGGTCAATTATAAATGTTTAAGTAGCTCTGTTTCTCTGTCTATTTGTTACGTTTTCACCGCGAAACGGCTGGACCGTTTTCGATGAAACTTGGTTTAAATGTAGATTATAACCTGGATCAATTGATATACTACTTTGTATTGATAAACCACGCTTGCGAAGCCGCAGGTGAAAACTAGTTTGATATTACAATGTGATAGTTTGTGTGTTATTTTACACTTAATTAAAACAGCTTAATTAATAATTTATTACTTCTTTTTTCCTGTTTTATTCTGTGAGAAACAACTGGTTTATTGGAAAAATATTTGCGAGGCGTCGAAACGGGCGGCTTACAATTTTAATTTGATAAAAGCTCTCGTTACAAATTGGAACGCTAGTTGAGTCTGTTTCCACGGGTATAAATTATTTTCAAAATCCACTTTTCATATTGAGTTCAAATATATTTAGCATGGTTTTTCATTGATCGCATTTTCTATTTTGAAACTGTTCGGCTGATAGCCAATCACTTTAGGACGGGTTTTTGATGCACCGTTTAATTTCTATTGGTAATGTGATCGTTGGCGAGATGGGCAGATGATATTTTAAATAGATAGTACTAACCTTGACATTGTTATAAGATGTAAAAACGTTACAATAAAATTAAAGTATTTTTATATTCATTTTTTTTGTCTTTTCTCTGTCTTAAATGTAACTGTACTTTGTATTGTATGCTAATGTAATGAAAAATGTTTGTCTACGTCTAAACTGTAAAAAAAAATATATTGGATGTCTTAAACGCTGAATATGGCTGTACCTACACAAAAACTGTACCTTATACAAAATACAAACACATTAATTTTACCAAAAACTTTCAATACAAGTACTCGTATACGTGTAGACTTATGTTGGTTATGGTCCCAGCACTAGGTTTAGCCTGTATCGCGGACAACTGGATTACAACTTACATTCTAAAGTCTAATCTATGAGTTTTACAATATGAAAATAATCAAATCTAAACTAAATTTAAAATAAACTAAAATACTAAATACGGTTGATCTCAGCTCAGCTTATCACCTTGTTATTATTCTTAATACGCCATAAATTCAATTTGATTTTATTTAAACACCGTGGGTTATAGGCACATGGGTTGTACGAGGGTTGTACGTGGCCTGAACTAGCACAGGACTGGTACCCTTATTACGTAAGCCGTTATAAATAAATTATTGTATTGTATTGGTCAGATACAGTATACGTCGGTAAGTCACCACTGTAAGTCTCATCCGTTAGTATGTTTCTAGCTTTAATATTTGGCTTGTTTCAGGGGGGTAGTCACAGGAAGTCCTTGTCCTTGACTAAGTCATACCAGCAACAGCTTGGTGACCGACCGCGATCTAATTGCTAGTTCTCGATTTATCGATATCGGGTAGCTGCTAGTAAGCGCATCCCTATTTTTCTATGAGGCGCGTAAATCGGTGCGCGTGCGCGCCGCGAGGCTCGCCTCGTAATTCGCGCCGGCCTCCTCACCGCCTCACAACTAGATGACTGAAAAATACAAAATAAGATTATGTACGGAACAACATCTTAAGGTCAATATCGCTACAATGTTTTATGTGAAACTAGCTTCCGCTGGCGGCTTTACACGCGTGGTTTGTCGATAAAAAGTAGCATATGTGTTAACCCATGTTATAATCTACGTACATACCAAATTTCATCAAAATCGGTTCAGCCGTTACGAAGTGATTGAGTAACAAACAAACAAAAAAATAAATAAACAACCATCCCATGTGTGATGCCAATATGCAACTCCCAATAAATACTTCATCTCTCTTCAAAGTAGCCAACAAAAGATAGCACTTTGTGCATATAATATGTATTTCGTTTAGGTATGTGTATTATTATTGATCGAGCGAAGCGAAATCTCTAAATCAACTGGGGCAAATCGGCTTTGTATGTATGTTTGTTTGTCTGAGGATAACTTTCGAAGCGTTGATTCGATCATCGTGAAATTAAATACATAGGTAAGTAGCAATGGCACAATTTTGGTGTGACTAAATGAGCTAAAAATGTTGGGGGGTTGTTGAGATATTGGGGTTCAAGAGGGATAAAAAACATGAACACTACCAATTAACATGAACTGCCGTTACGTGTAATTTGAATGAAACTGTAGGCCAAGTTAGCTGGTTATTTATTTCGTGGCACTATTTTGATAGCCAAAGATTACAAATCATATTTTTTTGTTTTAATTGGAGACTCGCGAGATCTTAGTTCGGGGCGAACCACTAGTATTTTATTAGATCAATAAAGAATTTTCTAATCTAACGCACTGATATAGATAGATAATTCCTTTATTGCACACCATTAAATACAAATATTTATAAAAAAATACACTCTTAAATAATAGGTACAATGGGCGGGCTTATCGCTAAAAGCTATCTCTTCCAGGCAACCTTTGGATGGACAGGATCTATGTGAACAAAATAAGGACGGCGGCGTAAATCCGATATTATTAGTACACGTATATTTATAAAAAATATAGATAATATAAAATAAAATGCATAATTATAATGTATAATATAATCATAAAATTCCATAAATATTAATATTATAATACATAAAATATATATTGTCATACCTACATATTATATATAAATTATAAAAATGTAAAAATTAATAAGTGGCCTAGTGAGCGATGGATGACAGATAGTGTTGTCTGACCAAGTTTTTAAAGATAGGGAGAGATTTAGCATGACGAATTGAGACAGGTAGGTCATTCCAGAGCCTGGTAGCCTGCAAAGTAAAAAAAGTAAAGTAAGTGATATTTAGTATTGGGAGAGTTAGGACATATGAAGCATTTTTCTAACCCCGATTGACTAATAGTGGTTGTTAAAAAACCTGCCAAGAATGAACGAGCTCGCACAATTATGGTTCCGTACCAATACTAGCCGTGAAACAGAGTTTATTTTTTGAATAATATTTCGAATTTATAATATTAGATAGATAGAAATACTCGTTATTGGACACCAAACAACATTAAAAAGATAAATAAATACACAAAAATATAGCTAAGGTAAGTAAGGTAAAGGTGGTCTTATCGCTATAAGCGATATAATAAATATAAAGCGATTAGTATGGATAGTACAGATAAGACAATTTTCAACAACATTACACTCCTAAAATTTTACCAATTTTTAAATATTAAAATACGTTTAGCTCCACCGTCAGTGCATCAAGCCGTCCTCATTGTCCGGCACGCCTCGCAAAATCGAAAAAAATAAATAAAACCGCATATGATTAAACCGAGCAATATCCGAAACGATAGCCATCTTATCTTTTGATCAGACATGTGCATCTCTTGACTTTTTAGACCTTACGATTCTGAATACGACCTTTGACTTTTTTCGTCGAATCTTCGGGTTAAGGTAAATCGCTCACTTGATGTTTTATGACGCGTGACTTAACAGGCAACAAAACGCTAGCATCGTTTTAACTATTATATTTATTTAATTTAGGTATTTTCTATATACCTATTAAAAGTATGTAGATACATATTAAAAAAAAAAGTATATAAGTATTCTATCCGTTATCTGGTTCCCGTAGTAAAAGCTTTGCTTTGGGGCTAGATAGCGCTGTGTGAAATGTCCAGCATTATTTATTTATTTATTTATCTTTTTTTTTTGGGGAAAAGCTCGAACGGTTCCTCAAGGGAAAGTACCTACCATAGATATTTAGTTAACGTTAATTTAAAGGAAGCATTATTTTATTTGAAAGTAAGTAAAACTGATTTAACAAACACGAATGGCTTCTTGATATACCTAGTCAGGTCATCAGTATTGTCACACAGTAAAAACTTTTCTTTTAGAATGCTGGCCACAAAAAAGTTTATAGAATTCGAATTGTTCATGAAAATAAAAATGTATACTTTTTAGAATTTTACTCATTTTTAAATATGGAGTGGACGCTTAAAGAAGACCGTGTTGCAGTTATTGCGTTGCATCGTTGCGGTTAGGCGCCAATTCAAATTTTTGACATACTGAAAAATTTGAATATAACCAAAAGATTCGTTTATCGCACCATCAAACGATACAATGAAGACTCTAGTGTAGATGACAGGTCAAGAAGTCGGTCTGTTAGGACTCCAGCAGTGATAAAAGCTGTGAAGGCGCGAATTCAAAGAAATCCCAAACAGTTTCTGCTTACAGAAACTGTTGGCCCTTCAGATGGGGTTAAGCAGAACCACGGTGAAAAGGGTGTTAAATGAAGACTTAGGGCTTCGGGCATATCGAAGAAAAACAGGACATCGTTTGAATGCTCGTCTAATGGACCTGAGACTGAAGAGATGCCGCACTTTGTTGAAGCGGTACGCGGGAAAAAAATATCGGGAAATTCTTTTTTCGGATGAAAAAATTTTTACCGTAGAAGAGAGCTACAACAAACAAAATGATAAGGTGCACACACACAGTAGTGAAGAAGCGAGCAACCGTATTCCGCGTGTCCAACGAGGTTATTTTCCATCCTCGCTCATGGTATGGTTGGGAGTTTCTTATTGGGGCTTAATAGAGGTACATTTTTGTGAGAAAGGTGTAAAAACGAATGCAGTTGTGTATCAAAATACAGTCCTGACGAACCTTGTGGAACCTGTTTCTCATACCATATTCAATAACAGGCACTGGGTATTCCAACAAGATTCGGCGCCAGCTCATAGAGCGAAGAGCACACAAGACTGGCTGGCGGCGCGTGAAATCGACTTCATCCGGCACGAAGACTGGCCCTCCTCCAGTCCAGATTTGAATCCGTTAGATTACAAGATATGGCAACACTTGGAGGAAAAGGCGTGCTCAAAGCCTCATCCCAATTTGGAGTCACTCAAGACATCCTTGATTAAGGCAGCCGCCGATATTGACATGGACCTCGTTCGTGCTGCGATAGACGACTGGCCGCGCAGATTGAAGGCCTGTATTCAAAATCACGGTCATTTTGAATAAACTTTAGTGTCATAAGAATCTATGTTTTGTTAAGTTCATTTTGGTATATAAATGGTTACATAATGAATAAACTTGTTTCAATTATTTTATATTAAACATGTGACAGAATTTATGACCTGACTAGGTACCTATTTGCTAATATCATTACTTAGGTTTCGTCTTTTCCACCTTGTCTGTGTAATAAGTCTGTATTAGATGCTTCAAGTCTGAATGTATTCAAGGCAAATCTGAAAAAATAGCTTGTAGAAAAAGCTTAATAAAGTTGTAATGAATATTTAGATGACTATGATCTTGTTTATATTTAACTCAATAATTTTGACATTGTCATTACAATTAAAATGGAACCTACTAATTAAGCTCGACATTGCGCATGCGTAAAAGGCGAATATGGCTGTACTTATACTATGTAATACTAAACACCTTGTACCTACCCATATTACGCAATAAACTGATTTGATTTGAATAATGGTCTTACTATATTTGTGTACATACTTTAGGTAATACTTTAGGTTGTAGACTGTAATTTGGGTGGGTAGGTACCCTTAGGACAAACCTCTAGGGTTTTACAGTGCTTTATGCAATACTGTTAGTATGTAACTTTTTATCGAATAAATATATTAAATAAAAACACTAACCAGATATGGCTAAAGTGTATACTAACTGCAAACTGCATGGATACAAAGCTTTAAAAAAAAATTGATAACAATATTCGGTGATCCCAAACTCGTGGTATGACAGAAAACTAATGCCACACCAGCATACTGCTAAGTGATGACCTGTTTTGTTGACTTATTATTATTAAATACTCCTGTACATTTATGACATAATATTTTAATTCATTTTAGGGAAGGAATGTCAGATTTATGAAACAAAAGACTTAGTGTGATCGAACTATTTAACACCTGGTCGTGTGAGCGTTTATGTGAGCGACGTGCCTAAAATCTTGGCCTGGTGTATTGAGAAATCGTAAATATCATTTTGAGAAGTACAACTTGTGCTCATTAATTGTTAATTTATAAAAAAGCTTATACCCGCCATATTGCGTAAAATCCAGAACTTTCTTTGCAAAATTTAGAACATACAGGGTGAAAAGTTGAAAAAAGACTAAGGGTAGCTACTAGATTTGATATATCTACACGAAAATATTCGTAGGAAGTTTAACTTTTAGATAAATAAATTTCTGCATTTACAGATTTTGTAAAAAAGGGTTAGCCCACGAACGCTTTCTTCTATCTCTTTGTGCCTCATATTACTCTTCAACCCTGTATAACTATTTATTTTCTTTGACCAAAATTTGCCATAAAACATACCTGGATATATATTTTTTGACATCGAATAGATGTAAAATAATTTAATTATTCAAATCGTATCTCCTTTTATAAAGATCACCTTATTAATGCACCTTTGTAATCTGTCTTGTGAAATCCTGCATTGTCCACTTTCTTTTGACTTTTGCGAAAATCCTTTAAAAATAAACAATTGACCAACGAATTCTGACGAAAACTATTGAGAATTTTCGAAATTCAAGTCTCAACGACATTCCTAATTCAATTTTCTCGACTTATAAAATTTAAGTATATTTTTTAAATAATCAAATTAGGAACGTGTTGTTTTTTAGTGAAGATTTATGTATTACAAAGAAGGATGTTCTCAATTCGTATGTTTATATTTTTTCCTTATTTACAAAATCTCCATGGGTTTCATATTTCAAATTAAGAACGCTATATCTATTTCTATCTTTATCTATTTTCTATAGCGGCAGATAACAATTTATAGCCAGTAACATAAAAACTTTAACAATATTGTCTTCGTTCAATTAAGCGGGAGCCAAGATATTTTCAAAGAATTTCGCGCGCACTCGCATCGCCGCGGCCTCTTGTCAATAAACTCCATATAAATTGCCTTTACCAAGTGATTTGAATATAATAGCTGCATCCTATGGGTCGCTTTTTACCTCCTTTCCTTGAAGGTTTGCAATCTTTGTCCGATTATATTGTAAGCAAATTATCTGCTTGGATCTGGCAAGAGAATTGAAGTTGGGAAAAAAGTATTTGACATATCTTGTTTTGTTTATTAATAACAGCATTGAATTATTATGTGGTCTAATTATAATAATCGAGAGGCATTTTCAAGTTTTGCATTATGCATGGTAGCGGTAGAATAAATGAGTGTACTATGCCTGCGATGTGCAATTTTCACTTCTGTTCCATGCTTCATGCGTGACAAATTGATTGGCATTTTTGCTATGAACATTGATCGTTCGACACTTGAATTTATTGTTATCGTTAACATTGTGTGTAGTCATTTTCAATTTTAGATCCTTCATCTAATTTATTTACTTTACCTATTAATTAATGTGTGCATTATAATTTTACCAATTAAAAGGGGCAAAATGCCTTTAATAACAGAAATAAGGTGTTGTCCATGTCTCTAGCCTCAAAGGGTTGCTGGAAAAAACTCTTCTTAGGGTTAAGCTCACCTTTGTACATGTCCTCTATATAGACTAATAATACTAATAAAGAAAGAATATAAAATTATTTACATGTCTAAAATACACGAGAAACATTTGAATCATCTATAGATAACGATCTATAGATAGCTCAACTGCTCCAGATCATTACCAGACGGTAGTGCCCCCAAGATACTAGCTGCATTACCCCGCTGACTGGCAATGTTTTTGCGTTGACCCAGTTAAGCGCCAGCTCTCGGATCACACGTCGCTTCGACCAGATTACTTATAGAACATTATTAGTATTACTTTTGAATAATTCCAAAACGTCACTTTGAAATTTTAACTTAACATATAACGAAAAAAAAATCCACGTTAAATGAATCTAAATAAACAATAAAAAAATTACTTGTGGATACGACAATTTGATGTGCTCATAGTCGTCTGGATAAAATCACTTTCAGAGATAAAGCCGCCGGCTAAATGGAAAAATGAGTAAAAGGTCTAATGTCAGCAGTGGACGTACTATCTCTGATATGATGGTGTGTAGACGTTTAAGGTTTTCTTGCTGTCATCTGTAATAAAAACAAAGCATTATTTTAATTGCCGTTTTGAAAGTATTTTTGTGCAAAACTGCTGCGAAATTAGCGCAATTAACATTCGAGGAGCCGCTATAAATAAAAAAACCGATAACATTTTATTTTAACGAGAAGTAAAACTTTTACAACCCCATGCTGTGAATTAAATTTATCGATAACACTAAATTTTCATATAAATTTTGTCTCTTATAATTATTTCTCTCATACGATAAAACTAACCGTTTTGTAGTTAGCCAATTTAATAGCCCAATAATTACGATATCATCGGCACTTTTCAAAAAAATATAAGTCATAAAATCGTCGATTTATGATAAACGAAAGTATCCCTGATTTAAATGTTCCGGAGAAATTAAAATTTCGCCGCCAATTAAAGTTTTTTAAGGTACAATTAAAACGGTAGCATTTTAGAGTTGCATAATAAACGCGTTTTGTTGACAAATTTACGCAACGAGATCAGGAGATTACACCAGGATTTGGTATACATAAAAAATGTACAACAGAAATTGTATGAACGTACTGTTTTGGTACAAAATTATGATTGTTTGTTGGGTCTAAGAGCTTTCTTACCTTTTACAGTATCTTAGATCATGTAATAAAAAAATACTTTGTGGATACTCAATCAAAAAATCAGGTCTAAGGAGCCACCTTTAAACTTACGTACCTCTTACTAATTAACTCTTTGTTTGTATATATTGTTCCAATTTCCAAGAGTGGGCCTACACAAGTAACTTTTTAACAAAAATAAACATAACCTAAATCATAAAAATTATCTGTTGGGGTTAGCAGGTCCATCATGTCTCGATTATTGTTGCTGAGCAGAGTCAACAGAGATGAATGAATGAATGAACACACTTCACTGTACACCAAAAACAAATAAAAATTACAGACAAAATAGAAGACATAAAGCAAATAGTACAGTGGGTGGTCTTATCAGCGATTTCTTCCAGACAACCTTTAGATGGAGATGATTTAGTTATATCAAAGATCTTGCGGTGCACATTTAGGACCAAGATTTCTTTTATTTAATAACATTTTTTATTCATCTATCATATTTTTATAATCTACCGTATTTTTGAGAAAAAAAATGATTTAATTTCATTTAATTCTACATAACTTCCAATTCATAAAAGAAGACAATATGGACTTCAAAAAATAAGATACTTAAAATAATAAACACATTACAAATGTAAAATAGTCGGTCATATCACTTAAAGCAATTTCTTCCAGACAAACTTAGAATGGAGAGGACTACATAAAAGAAAAGGATTGTGGTGTCGTTTTACGATTATAGGCTTAAAACAATATTGATTTGCAAAGCCAATAAAACGATGCCAATAATAAGAAACCCCACGTGATTAAGCGTGGGGTGTACCATGGGTCCGTAGACAAAGTGGGGCATATCGCTGGATGAATGGCTCGCCACGGGGCGCAGACCACACAGCCCGGACACCCGGACACCCGGTCACTACGGGATCTAGCCACTATTGATAGTTTGGGCATAGATAAGATAAAACTTTACTAGTACAGATGCCTCATTCCTTATAACGAAACTCGACTGTTTTTCTGGCTATTTGCTCGGCCAATATTGCTTGGCTTGCAGAGGTTCTAGATGCCTCTCCCATTACTAGACGCTTTTACCTTAAATCATAACTAGATTTATGTGGTGGCGCCATCTATTAATGCCTCCAGAAGACATAGACAATACTGACATTCACTTGGTTTACATTTTATTTATATATTAATTTATATTTGCACACCATCTGTATGGTAGAATATATAAGGATCAACAAAATGTAACATCGAAACATATGTACCTACCTATATTCTGGCAAATACACTTTCTGATTTCTGAATAGTTTATTGTAAATATATTAAAATTTAAACAATTTGATTACATTTGAATAGTTTTACGAAAGACACCGATAACAGAGCGATACGTAATGTCATCATATTGAGATTTGTTTTAACTATTTTTTTTTAAAACATAGATCCCTTGGTTTAGGTTTAGATACTCAGCCTTAAAAAATAAGAACACTGTTTTGTCTACCTACTCATAAGAACCTTACTTCAAGTTTTACAAATTTGGCAAAGACTTATATATAGATAAATATGTATTATGGTCTTCTTAACCCAATCCCTGTTAAAGAAATCTAGATCGCGTCGACGTTTTCTTTTAATCATATTTTTATGATGAAATAACCTGTCTATGTTAATATTATAAAGAAGTAAAGTTTGTGAGTTTCTTTGGATGTTATCTCCGTACCTACGGAGCTAGTTCGGAATATAATGATATACAAACCGAAAATCCATAAAAGAACTAGTACACGATTAATTTATAAAAAAAAAATAATCTAGTTACATATGTAGATGGAAATTTAAGATTTAGAGAGAAAACACGAAAAGTTTTCAGCAACGAAATTTTTAAGAGCATTGACTGACATAGGTACTGTTTATTTAAAAATATATTGAGATGGTTTTATTTTTTATTATTTATATTATTTTTTCACAAACAATAAATTCGCCAGCTTATTTAAATAAGATCTCCCTCGGGCAACCCAAATTTAAATAACCAATTACACCAAGGCCGGGCTGAGTTATTGATCAATATACCCTTACATTGATTGCGCCTGGATTACATATTGACAGGTTGAGCCACTCCATTTATTGACAGGTCTGTTTTACCACGACCCAAAATCCCCATGTCAATGTCTGTGTCAAAAGTGACGTCATTGTCTGGATGCCTGTTTCAGCTACTTGAAATCAACTCTAAATTGTTTGCTTTTATTTTTTGGCGTGTAAATATTTCGTCAGATTTACACTTTGGTTTAGATTTCCAGAGTGAATGGTCTTGTGCGTCAGGTACCTAACGGCTCCCAACAACCTAGGCGACTTGAGAACCTTTCTGCCCTTACGGTCATCAGTTCTTCGAGCTATGTGCCCCGCCTACTGCCACTTCAGCTTGCTATGGTCAATGGTGTAGGCTGCAAAAGATAGGTCGCTCTGGAGATCTATGGGGAGACATGTTCGGCAGTAGATGTCTTATGGTCGATATGATGATGATAATCATACTATTATTATAAATGCGAAAGTTTGGATGTCGGTTTGATTGTTACTCAATAAGTTTGTTACTCGTAACGGCTGAACCGATTTTGATGAAATAGTATGTACGTAGATTATAACCTGAATTACCACATAGGCTACTTTTTATCCCATAAAACAGGCCCCATGGGATAAAAATGGGGTGACAGGTCAAGTTGCAACAGCGAGTTTAGCTTTATTTCTAGGTTACCTACACATTTAGTTGTGTAACGCGCACTAAGTCGCGGGCAACTGTTAGTTATCTATATTGCTAGTTACTACGAAGATCATTTTCAAACATCTCAAAGATAAACGTTATTTTTACCAGGTGCGTCAGTTTAGTCGATCTTTGAATGCCTATATTTTCTAGATAAATCACTGATTTCCAATCGATGCCATCAACTTTCTATCGTCATGCGAGGCATGTGGCATGCGTGGAAAAGTATCAGAGATATGCGCTTATTTATTCTGAAGCGGTGCAGGAAATTGATTTTAAGATTATTTTAATTTATTGAACCCCAATATCTTGACAACCCCCCCCCCCCCCATTTTTAGCTCATTTAGTCACACCAACATTGTGCCATCTCTACCTACCTATATACCAAATTTCACGATGATCGGACGCTTCCAAAGTTATCCTCGGACAAACAAACAAACCTACATACAACGCCGATTTGCCCAAGTTGGTTTAGAGATCTCGCTTCGCTCGATCAAATATTCGCATTAGTGTTTCTTCGGCCTATCTGGACGATGGATCCCTTGGCCCATATATCATGTTGCATACAGAAGTAATGTCATATTAGACAACCATTATAAGTATTTTAAAACTTTCACGATCACTAGGTATACATAATTACTGATTTAAACGTAATATAATATTTTTATCGCGTATGTAACTTTTATCGAGAGCGCGGCTGTTGCAACACAGCCGAACACATACGTGATAAATACCCATTTAAATCAGTAATTACCCATTATAAGGAATCCCTTTAAGCCACCACTGCTGGCCAAGAAGTGGTGGCGTAATGAACCTTCCTATCCTTGGTTGTTTTATTGATCACTAAGCGTATTAGTCATCTTGCGAATTTGCGTGGGGGTTTGGAACAATAGGTGACATTTACACATTTTAGTTTTTTCAGTAAATTGAGAAAATAAATAAATAACAACTACTGTTTTTGAATGAAAATTAAAAAGTTGAATGAGAGTGAATGAAAATGAAAAAGTTACTGGGGGGGGGGGGGGTATGGTTGCCGGTGAAATTACAGGCACATGAGGCTTTACACCTGTATGCCTCAAGTTGATTGGACGCAGGGAAGTGCATCGTAGGGCACATTTCTAAGGAGCGTGTTATAAGCGATGGTTAGATGGTTACCACTTAACATCAGGTCATAGGCTTGTTCCATCTCCATAGTATAAAGCAGTGCCGGAAGCAGATATTTAGATCGATTTTTCTATGAAATAAGTCACTTTTTGAATTTGATCTTTACAGATAATGATAAAACATTTAGAGTCGTATACAAAAACTAAAATGACCAAATACGTAAATGTCACTTTTTGTTAACCTCCTCGTATGTCATTATGAGTATTGATATGTAGGCTGACTGTAAAATGCGTCAGATATTATGAAATAACCCGGAATTTTTCAAGTGTTTCATAAAATATTTAAAAAAAGTATTTATCACTGTCATTCACAGCCCGAATGGGTAAATAGTTTATGTAGGCGACGTAAACTATTATACATTCGGGCTGTGACCACGATTAACTAACTAAATTGTTCTTTAATTCAATACACTAGTCCCATTCTGTATCTTAGCAGCAGGTCTAAGATAATATCGAATTAAAATTGCTATTAAAGAATACTTCCGCGATCCACAGCGGGGGTTAAAGAGCGCTATTGGTGATTCATTTGAGATTTTCAGCAATAATTTTTTTTTATTATTTTCAGGAAACTTACAGCTAGGTATACAGAAAAACTAATTATATTAAAATACATGCAACAGAAACATGTATGCTTAGGGCCAATTACAAATTTCCACATTTAATTTTTAAAAAGATTAGGTAAAAACACAGTTACCGTGGACGAAAATCGAACACATATATTATGTATCGCATCTTATGAATGGGACAAATATAAATCGTAGGTAGAATTAAAATATCTAAGTTGGTCGTATGGTTATTGCATAATTCCATTTTATTGTGAAATTCACAATTATAACGGAATTTTCATTCCATTATTTACCTATTAAGTGTTATTTCTTAGTTATCCATATATAATTTTATTTTATGACATGATATTTGCACGCCACTATGCCTGAATATGGTGAAACTATTAATATTGTAACATCTGTATAATTCTACACATGTTGTAGCAAATAAATAAATAAATCTTTATATAAACTATTAAAGTTAAATAAAACATGAGTTTGTATAATGTTTTATAGCCTTTAAGTATAAGTACTAATATTATAAATATGTATAATTTGTATGTTTATAGGGAGTAATCTCGAAAACTAGTGACCGATTCTGGACATTCTTTCATTGATATAAAGTTACATTATCAATGCAAAACATTTTATTTTGGTAACAAATATTTTTAAGTACGAATTCTCAGTATGTGTATAAAGTAAAAGAATAAGACGCCGCTTAGCGCTAGTTAACGAAGTTGGGAACAGATCAGTTAAGCTAAGCTTTTTATTTAATAGTATTTCCTTGTGAAACTGCTCGCTCGGCGATGTGCTACCACCATACCTAATTCTGCCGCCTAGCAGCATAGCTGTGTTTCGGTTTAAAGGGTATGGTTGCTGGCTTATATGCCTTAAGTTGATGTATGCACGACATTGCATCGTAGAGCACGTTTCTAAGGTGACCTACGTGGTAATACTTGGCTCTAGGCGATGATTACCCCTTAACATCAGGTGGGTCATATGCTTGTTCCATCTCCAAGTGGTATTAAAAAAAACTATAATCAAATCAAACCAAAACCCATTTATTTAGTAGTTATTTGATTTAATCAGAAAAGAGAAAAGAAACTCAAATTTATGTTTATGCGTATTTCGTCTACCTGAGCGCGAAATTTTCTGGGCCCGTAGCCAAATGTCATTCGCCACGAATCTATTCGATTTCTACATACATTTGTTGTCGCTGAATGACGTAATATTTCTATAGCATGTGTCAAATCCCATACATTTGCGGACGTATCGACTAGCGTCATCGCTAATCGACTGTAACTTGGCTAAGCCCTCTGATTTGTCACACTTTACGATATACTCGTATTACAAAGTAACTACCTTTTATGTCCACTATTAACACGTATTGTACTGGCATATTATTTCAGATAATTTACATAATCTGTGATCTCATTCCCAGCGTTTTATAGTAGCTGGCCAATATAATTACTTATTAAAAATCGAGATATTTCCAAAATACCGATGTAATCAAACAGATTGCAGACTGCAGGTAGAGTTGTACCTAACGTCATTGTTAAGCTTGGCCGGACAATAGCACGTCGCAGAGGAACAGGCAGTAAAATTTACGTTTCAAAGTGATACTTGTGATTTTCATAAATAAAAATGTTTTTTATATAGCCTTATTCGGCTAAACTTGAGGCTTAGTTAAGCAAAAATAAGACGTGATTTATTTAGTAAAACTTATTACAGCAAGGTCTTAAATTATGTTAATGTTCATTTATACTCTTATTTCTATCAGTTTGAAGATGATATTTCATATATCGTTTGATCGCAAGACAAGAGGGATACAATCCCTTCAGCTTAGTCTTAACCCGGAGGAAAGGCTTGGTCAATATCTCCTGAGTTACTAAGTAATTCTAAAAGTACATTTCATCCATACTGTTTAATTCAAACATAAAATAGAAACAAACTTAATTTGGAAGTAATTTTAGACTTTTAAACGGCAACATTTTTGTAGCTGTCATTGTTGTAAATGTTAGTTTTCAATCCTTCTATACAAAATATCTGTTCGTGATAGACACTTTTTTACTTTATAAAATTCTCGTAGATTGATTTAAATAAACCTGTGTTTAAAAAATACTGAGCCTTTTATTAAACACATACTTTTTATTATTACTAGTGGTTTGCCCCGAACTGTGATCTCGCGAGTCTCCGATTAAAACAAATAAATATTATTTGTAATCAAAATAGTGCCACGAAATATATAACCAGCAAACTTGACCTACAGTTTTATTCAAATTACAGGTAACGGGAGTTCATGTATTGTGGTTAAATTTTTTGGGGTACAAATTACAGTTATTCATGATTTAAGACTTTTGCCTATATTTGTGTCACTTAAGATATACGCATATCAAATTACAGCATTGTGGGGTCACTGGTGTACCATGTGAATTTTGTCAAAGTTCAGTTTTTATTATGGCTAATAACTCAAAAACTATAAGGTCTTCACTAAAAATAAAAACGGAGTCTAAATGTACTAATGAAGACCTTTCATTTGAGGTCCTACTTGACCTAATAGTCTCATTTTCATTTCTTTTACCCCTCTTGAACACCAATATCTCACGTTTTTAGCTCATTTAGTCACACCAAAATTGTGGCATCACTACCTACCTATGTATCAAATTTCACGATGATCAGATCAACGCTTGGAAAGTTATCCTCGGACAAACAAACATACATACATACATACAACGTCGATTTTAGAGATCTCGCTTCGCTCGATCAATTATTAGGATCGGGATTGGGACATAGACTACTTTTTACGTGACTGCGCAAAAGGAGGGTAATGTTTTTATTGAAAAACTACGCATGCGAAGCCGCAGGTGGGTCAGCTAGTTGTTATAATATACGCTGTAGTCCAAATCATCCCGCTGCTAATACTGGCTAATCTATGATTTACTGATTTCTTCGGCTTTTTACCGTGGCAACTCTCAATCCATATATTAGGTAATCTGTCTCAATTAATCTATACGTCTCGCCGTCCCGTTATCGGGAATTTATAAGTTTTACACGAAGATCCAACAGGACTCGAGATTCCGTCGATTTTATGACTTTCATAGTTAAATCGAGCTTTTTAATATAAAGAGACGTTTCATGAAGAATCTTTATATGGACTATCTTATCGGCATTTATTTTTATTTAGCACACGTGTTTCTTATACAACTGTATAAAATGGAGTACACGACATAAATTTAAACTGTCATGGTTATGAACACTATTTGCACTAAAAACGGGATATTTACAGCATAATACAATTTGTGAGTTTTTGAGTATCCTAATATTTCGACGCAGTTGCATGCGCCATGATCACGGGTAAACTGAAGTCTGCGAGTGGATGGTTATTAGTAATAGTAATATTATTTGTGAATTCATCCTAGCAAGTGACTGAGAAAGAGGGTTATATCTGCCAATAACCATCCACTCGCAAATACTTCAGTTTACCCGTGATCATGGCGCATGCAACTGCGTCGAAATATCGGGATACTCAAAAACTCACAAATCATGGTAAATATCCCATTTTTAGTGAAAATGGAGTACACGATGATCGTCGAATCATCATAGTTAAACCCATAAGACGTCCATTGCTGAATAAAGGCATCCCCAATGGATTCCAGGGCTACCAGTCTTGTTCAGCTCACACCAACCTTTATAAGGTTGTCTCTTCATCTAGTAGGGGGCCGTCCTGCCCTGCGCTTTACAGTGAATGGTCTCCATTCGAAAACCTTACAACCCAATGGCCCCAACGGCCATCGACAATTGAAGAGATCGCTTTATTTAGTAATAAGACTAACTGATACATTTATTTGTTTATTAATCTTGTACCTAGCTTGCTTAATAAATAGTTTTCATTCACTCATTTATCACGTGCTAAACTTTTTAATCCTATTTACCTATACAAATATCCTATATACTTTATTTTTCAAGTTATCAACCTGGCGAGAGACGAAATTGGCCTAATTAAAAACGTTCCCCCATCATCATAGACCTTTATAAATCAACACACCTTTCAGAATAAAGGGCACTATCCAATGAACCCAACTGTATTACACACAATAGAGATGATGTTAACAATAGCTAGCGGGCTTGTTGATATACCTATGTTGAGGTCTGGGGGGTCATGTCAATAAATATATTTTTTTTGAAATTGTCTATAGCTTCTTGACAGAGCGGTCGTGGTCGTCATGTTAGTTGTATCGTTATTTTCAAAGTCAAAAGTCAAACATTTATTGCGTACTTCTGTTTTATATATATATAGGTATAGTCCTCCGCGACGTTTCCGTCGATGGCGAACCTTTCGCTATTACCTATGTTCTGTCATAGGCGCGAATATGACTGGCAAACCCAAACATACTCTGTCACACAGCATACAATACAGTTGACCAGAAGAGTTGTGGGTGTAATTGTATATGGGCCTTGGTTTTGTTTTTTGAGATAGGCGTTTAAAGTCTAGGTTCTCGAGACGAACGAATTCATACTGCATGGTAGCCTGGTGGACGGTCCTGTGCCATTTAGGTCGTCGTTGTACGAACTCTTCCCAGCCTTCGCATGGGATGTCACATGCAGACAGGTGGCGCTTCAGGACATTCTTGTACCGCAGAAACTGTCCCGCCGACTTGCGCGAAGAAAGCCACTTTAGGAACCCTCGAGTCGTTCATGCGCTCAAGATGTCCACACCACCTGAGTTGACCTTTTATAAACAAAACTTGTTGTTTTAATCTAAGTGTTTGTATTTCAAACATGAACCGTGCAAGGGCACTGCAATTTTTCGTAGCTGATATTACAAGCCTCACGATATCTCGCCATTTGTTTCTGTTAATGGACATTCTGGTGTATTCATGCAGTTTGCCGCCCACTGCAGATTTGATTTGATCGGTCCACCGCATGGGCGACCTTCCGCGAGTTCACCGCTAGGTACATGTTTATTTCCAGACACAACTTGAGCATCCCCATGTCCTGCCTTCTATAAAAAATCTAAATTGGGTGGTTTTTGTTTATATACCTACTAACATTCGTTTATTTAAGGAATTTTATTTATACTAGCACAATTGTACCTAATAATAAGTTGATCGAAATAAATGATTCATTAATTCATTCATTAATAAACAGAATAAAGTAGTTGAAGGAGAATGGAGAGGATTAAGAGTCGTTTATCACCTTTTCTATCCAGCTTGGATCTATCTCCCTTTATACTATCTAATGTGTGTATCAAATGTTCTCAATAACTAAATACTTACTATCTATCTACAATTTTTTTACCTACGCTGCGCTTTCCAGTGCATGGTCTCCACTCGAGAACCTTTCTGCCTCAACTGGTGTCAGTTTTTCGAGCTATTTGCCCTGCCCACTGTCACTTTAGCTTGCTTACACTTTGTGCTATGTCGGGGAGTTTGATTCGTCTTAAGAATTTATTAATTTCTGATTCGATCTCGTAGAGGAACAATGAGCATAGCCCTCTCCATAGCACGCCGAGCTACCTTATGAGGCCCAAATATAATCAGTCATAATGATAATATTTGCAGAAGTAAAAACACATGTCGCAGACATCAATGCCCTCCACAAATTAAGATCTTGAACAAATCTAGAAATCTGAACTTGAATATTCAGCGCTTGAGAGGACACTAGACCTAACCAATCCGATGATATATTCATTCATTATCTCGTCAAAGAGGCTTTGACGCGAAAATGACGGGATTTACGAGCTTTAACACGGCAGATGCAAAAACTGAATTACTCGGGCGGTGCCGTTGCGATATATTGGCGGTTAATCTATGCGAAATTGGAGTTTACAAAGGGATGTCTTTTCGTACACATTGTTTTTTTTGGCTAGTTATGAAGACACATGCTGTTTTATCATGTTAACGGTAAAGATAAGTTGTGTGAAGAATCATCATCCACATACATCGCGTGGTCGTTCGTGGTCTCGGATCCTCGAGAACCTTTCTGCCTCAATGACCGTTGGTTATTCGAGCTATGTTCCTTGCCCACAGTCACTTCCGCTTGCTAATTCTTTGTGCTATATCAGTGACTTTAGTGGACTAGATGGAAAGACGACCTGATAAAGGTTGCTGGGAGATCGGATTTGCCAAGATCGATCGCTCTGGAAATCTATGGGGGAGGCCTATGTTCGACAGTGGAAGTTCTGCGGCATAATGATGATGAAATTAATAAATATACTTTCTATAATCATTCTCTTCTCACATCACCACGGCAAGCGAAGTGTCGCCTGTCGGACGCCCACCGGCTGGATGGAGTGACGATTTGCGCGCGATCGGGCTGAATGGCGCACCCTGGCAGAGACCTACGTCCAGCAGTGGACTGCTATAGGTTGATGATGATGATGATGCATAATCCTCTTGACTATACCAATTAGTTAGGTATAAACACAGTGTTGTCTGTACTTGTATCAAGTTAACCGTACGCATCGTTACTTCCATCTCGCCTAGACCGATACAAAACGACCACCGATCGATAATTATAACAGATATCGAGCAACGCATCTATTACCGTTAATATTGGATGATCGCTCACTGTAATTATCTATTCTTATTTGTCATTCATTGAAATTGGTGAGTGTGGGACAAGTTATAAGCAACTTTGAAACTTTAACAAAAAAATTGCATTTCCCAAGACACAAAATACAAAAACTAGTTGGTGTTTGAAAAAAGCAACACAAATTCAAATAAATAGATACAATAAAGGAGGACAAAAAAGTATCTTACACAAAATTATCATCATATTTGACCGAGCGAGCGAAGCGTCTTAGTTTCCAGATTGCCCAGAAAATACTTTTGTCCAACTGTTTGTCTGTCTGTTCTCGCCTACAAGTTGCATTTTTCAACCGATTTTGATAAAAATTGGCACAGAAGTGCCTTGATTTATTTAATTTTTTTAGTAGATCGCAACTTTTGACTTGGGGTAAAATAGAGGTGGAAAGGGGGGAAGTTTTCTGTAGCATTATATATGATATATAAAATTTTTAATTTGTTCGGAATATTTATACCTACCTATAATACCAATCATATTACGCAGTCTCCTCCACCTTCACAAGACGAACCCGTAGAGATCAGATTTCTAAAAATGTTTTACTATACGTTGAATAGAAAATAATATATCTTCAAATTTACTATGTCTTCTATGATGATGATCTTATCCGGTTTTCAGGGTTCCTTAGGTGAACTAGTAACTCTTATAGTTTCGCCGTGTCCTTCTGTCTGTTTGTCTGTCCGTCTGTCCAACCAGTTACAGCTGTTTTATTTGTAGACTATTAGTGCTGTAAAGCTGAATTTTGCATGAAGATACGTTTTAGTGACGCCTTGTAAGTTAAGAAATAAAAACTAAAAACAATTGTTTTTTACCAACGGCTCCCAGCAACCTTTATCAGGTGGGCCGCCCTACGCTGCGTTTTGATAGGTATATCTAACAAAACCCGCTATCTGCTTATAAATTACACCAATTTTTTTCTTCCGTCAATCGAAATAGGTTTAAACAAACATTCCATTTTGTACCGGAAGGTGATCATCACAAAAAATATCATTACTCGATCAGAATGGTGGAGGTGATAATTTTAGAAGATTATAGTGTTTAGGACAATCTGGTGATGATAGGTGCATCACTATTTGAGGATTTTTAGGGTACCTTAATCTACAACGATAACTATTCAGAAAATAAGATGGTCATTATCAGACGCTATTCCCTCCTCGCTAAGGGGGTCGTAACAACAGAATGACAACATAACTTTTTTCACTAAAAACGGGCACCATGAATCTGAGTTTTTGAGTATCCCGATGTTTTTATATGCTTCCGCCCGCGGCTTCGCACGCGAGTTTTTTCAACAAAAACATAACTCTCCTTTTGTGTAGTCGGGTAAAATGTCCCAATCCCGGTCATAATCTAATTACCAAATTTCATCGAAATCGGTTCAGCCGTTAGCCGTGAAAACGTAACAAACAGATAGAGAGACAGGCAGACAGAAAAACCGAGTTACTAAGAATATTAGTAGGATTCTAATCAGTTTGTATTTGCAGCAAACTACCGTCCTTAATAATTAACGGTCTGCCAATTCACGCTGCGAAAACATTGCCCGGCTCCAATAATGAATGAATTAATTAATGAAATACTCTTTATTGCACACCAAACAAAAACACTAACAAACGAAATAAACAATAAATAAAGGTACAATAATCTATTTCAAACAGACAATTTAATTTAATCACTCTGTTGTGGACTGTATTTGATGTGAATAAAACCTTCGATTTCTTCTTCACTTGTTATTATTTATTGAACTGTTCTACACGAAGTCTTAACGCTGAATACAATTTTGAGGGCGGCCGCCGCTACTTTTATAGGCCGGGATCTAAAATGTTATACTGCTGATCCGATAGTGTGGGAGAGAGACGGGTGTATCTCGCTCACACACCATAACATTTTACTGCCGATTCGATAGTGTGGGAGAGGGACGGGTGTATCGCGCCCTCCCGCTCGCACACTATAAATATACAAAAACGGCGGCGCCCGGCTGCCGCGCTCAGTTCGGCGGCGGCGACCCTATCGTTCGTTTCTAATTTCTAAATTTATACAATGCATTTTCTATCCTAGATCTAGCTCGGCGTCCGCTACAGTTCCTCCCACCGGCGCAGCTTGCGTAGCCTCTTCTTTTTTCAGGACGATGAGCTTTCTCACGGGCCGCTTGAAGACGCCAGTCCTCGTTCGGACGTCTGCCACTCGTACTCCGCCGTCTGGACCCGGATAGGCGCGCTCGACGATTCCCATGGGCCACACGTTCCGTGGCAAGGTGTGGTCGACTACGATGACGATGTCCCCGACTTGTAGTCGCCTCTTGTCGTCCGAGGGTTCTCCTCGTGGCACCAATGTGGGCAGGTATTCTCGGACCCAGCGCTGCCAGAAATGGTCAGCGAGCGCTAGACTGGCCTTCCAGGTGCGTCGATCGGTTTCGTTGTGCTGTCCGGCGGTGGGCAGGCCGGCGGATGACCCCAAGAGGAAATGGTTTGGAGTCAAAGCTTCTGGATCTTCATGACTCACGCTGACATGTGTCAAAGGTCTCGCGTTCACAGAGAACTCGGCTTCTGTCAGTAGGGTGAGCAGGACTTCCTCGGTCGGTTCCTTTTCGTTCAGTGTGGCGGCTAATGCGACTTTGATGGATCGCACCAGTCGTTCCCAGGCTCCTCCCTGGTTGGGAGCCCCTGGCGCGATGAAATGCCACTCCAGTCGGTGTAGCAGGGCTTCATCTTGCAGCGCTGGTGCCCACTCGGCGTAGGCTGCTCGCAGCTCGTTGTTGGCCCCTCGAAAATTGGTCGCGTTGTCTGAGTACATGGCGCGCGGCCAACCTCTTCGCGCCGCCATTCTTCGCAGTGCCATGATCGCAGAGCTCGTGGATAATGACGACACGAGCTCCAGGTGTACCGCGCGTGTGGTGAGGCACGTAAACAGTGCGCCCCATCTTTTCTCTCGGCGGCGTCCAATCTTCACTATCATCGGCCCGAAATAGTCCACCCCGCAGTGGGTGAATGGGCGGTGGTAGGGCTCGAGGCGGGCTCGTGGCAGGTCCCCTGTCGCCGGAATCAGAGGTCTCGATCGCTTCCTTCGGCAGAGGGCGCAGTCCTTCTCAATGGTGCGCACGGTGGGTCGTAGATGAATGATCCAATATTTCTGACGGAGATCATTTGTCACGCGCTCGCGGTTCGCGTGCCCTGCTGCGCAATGCTCTCGCAGCACGATGAGTTTGGTGATCCGGTGGCGGCCGTCGAGGATGATGGGCTGTTTGACTTCAAGAGGTGCAGTGGCCGCCCCGATGCGGCCTCTGACTCGCAGGATGCCGTCTTCCAGGACCGGGTCCAACCGAAACAGTCGGCTCGTCCTGGTGATCGGACGAGATGCTTTTAGTTTCTGCAGCTCGTCTTGGAAGCTCTCCTGTTGGGCTTGACGTAGGAGAGTGCGTTCCGCTTCCTCGATGTGTCGATGTTCTAATCCCGAGGCTCGGCGCCGACACAAGTCGATGAATGCCAGCACGCGGGCCGACGCTCTGACTAGCGTCTCGTATTTGGAGAAGCGTGCGGGATCTGGCAGCCACTCCCCTGCTTTGTTTTCTTCCGTAACATGCAGGATCACTTCTTCCTCGCCATCTTCGCTCGACGTCGTTTCTGTCGGCCACTGATTCTCGGGGCGGAGCAAGAATTCTGGGCCCTGGAACCAGCGGTCTTCTATGGAGATTGGTGTGCTCGCGAATCTCGTCGCATCGTCGGCTATGTTCTCTCTGGTGGGCACCCATCGCCATTCTTCCTTGTGAGTGAGCTCTGCTAGCTCACCCAAGCGATGGGCGACGAACGGAGTGTACCGTCTCGCGTCGTGCCGCACCCAGTGAATCACCGTCATTGAATCGGTCCAGTACACTGTTCTCTTGACTTGGACTCGATGTTCTTTCTTGATGGTGTCAGCCAGTCTGGCACCGATGACAGCCGCCTGCAGTTCCAGGCGGGGAATGGTCTGCGCGCGTTTCGGAGCCACTTTTGACTTGGCGGCCACGAGACTCAGTCTGACGCTTCCGTCGGGTCGTGTGTCGCGCCAGTATGCCACAGTGGAGTAGGCCTGTTCGCTGGCGTCACACAGAACGTGCAGCTCCAAGTTTTGGTCGTCTTCCATCGAGTAGCGTCGTTCCAGTCGCAGACCCGAAAGATCGGCGAGGTGTCCCAGCCATGTGGCGAAAAGGTCGTTCTCCTCATCAGGGATAGGCTCGTCCCAGGAGATGTTCAAGCGCCACAGGCTTTGCAGGATGATCTTTGCGCGTATGGTGCAGTGGCTCAGCAGTCCAAGAGGGTCGTATATGGACATGACCGCGCTGAGTGCTTCTCTCTTGGTAGGCGCGCGACTTCGTGCACGCACTTCGGTGGGGACTCTGTTCATTGAAGTGTTAAACCCCAATTCATCTCGCTCGGCGTTCCAGTGCAGCCCGAGTATCTTGTTCTCTGGCCCGTTTCTTCCAAGTTGAGTCGGTGTGGTCGCTCGCAGTTCTTCGGGTACGTCTCGCAGTACGTTATTGTTGCTAGCGCTCCAGCCTCGCAGTGTGAACCCTGCCGCCGCGTGAACTGCTTGTACTTCAGTAATCACGCGGTGGGCTTCCTGTTCATCCTCGTAGCTCGCTACCAAGTCATCCATGTAGTGATCTCGAGTGATGGCTTCGTAGGCGAGAGGGTGAGTTTGAGCGTGTTCTTTCGCATTGTGGTTGCGTACGTAATGCGCCATGAAGGGAGAGCTCGCGGCGCCGAATATCATGCTCGTCATCTTGAAGTGATGAGGTGGTTTCTCTCTGTCGGCGCCTCTCCATAAGAACTGTTGTGCCGGTTGATCTTCCCGACGAATCTTCACTTGGAGAAACATCTCCTGTACATCGGCCGTGACTGCGATGCGTTTCTCCCGGAATCGAAACAGGATGCCTGGTAGTGACATCAGTAGGTCCGGCCCTTCCAGGAGATGGTCGTTCAGGCTGACTCCGCGACTTTTCGCTGCCGCGTCGAAGACAAGCCTCTGTTTCCCCGGTTTGTTGACGTTCTGTACCGCGAAGTGTGGCAGGTACCAACAGACCGGACTTGTCTTCTCAGTGCCGTCGCATGGTTCGGCGTATCCTTTCTGCAGCAGGTTCTCTATCTGCTCGGTGTATTTTCTAGCGAAGCCTGGGTCAGTGTCCATCTTCATTTCCATTTTGTGGAGGCGACGGAGCGCTCCACTGTAGCTCGGAGGCAATTTCATGCCGTCCGCCTTCCAGGGCAGCCCGATCTCGTAGCCCTTGTCCGTCTTCTTTATAGTTCGCTCGATTATTCTAGCGGCTCGCTGATCCGCGTCACTCACATGTGGCTTATGAGTGATGCCGAGCGCTTCGATGCTGAAGTGGTGTTCCACCAAGTCGTGGAGATGATTGTCCTGCTGCTCTCTCGCCTCCACTCTTCGTTCCGGAGTGTAGACGTGCAGAACGCTGTTTCGATCTTCGATGATGGTGCGTGGTACAGTCCCGTGCACCACCCATCCTAGTCGAGTTCGGGATGCGGCCGGTTGGTTCCGTTTACCGACGCGCAGTTCTTGTGTTACGATGTATTCCCAGTGATCTGCTCCCACCAGTATTCCAGGCCGTACGGTATCGTAGCACACTTCCTCTTGCGATAGATCTCGGAGATGTTCGTACTCCAGAAGCGTGCTCGGTATGGATTGTTGAATCAACTTCATGCCTCTGATTGTTCTTGCTTGAAATTTGTGCAGCTCTCTGTCGGTTCCCCTCAAATGTATGGTGACCAGCTTGCTATTATTTTCTTCCTGTGTCACGTTGACTCCTTGCATCCGTAGTGGTAGCAGCGATCCCTTGGCACCGATGTTCTGCGCCAACTCCTCATCGATCAGCGAGATTGTAGCCCCTTCATCCAGGAGGGCGTGTGTGCGGATCTCCCCCCGTGGACCCACGACAGTGACTGGACACATCTTCAGCAGCACTGTCCTCTTGCTGGTGGCGGTCGGTGTTGCCATCGTCAGGACAGACTCTGCGGTGCCTGCTTCGGACCTCGGGTTTTCGGGACGTTCCTCCTTATCTTGCTGATGCAGACTCGTGTGATGAGGTCGTAGGCATTGTCCTATGCTGCACCGCTTGGCCTTGCAGTGGAGGCGCATGTGTCTCTTGGCAATACATTTGAAGCAGAGCTTGTTCTTGCGCACAAGCTCCCACCGTTCGTCTACGGATAGCGCTGCGTATTTCGGGCAGTCCGGTAGCTTGTGCGGCTTCTCACGCATCGGGCACTTGTCTGGCTGTTCGTCTTCAGCTACATTGTACACGGCGTTCGGTTTCCTTTTCGGCCTGGCATCGGTGATGGTCGGCCTGGGGTCTCTCTTGGCAGCGGTTGCTATTGCAGATGGAGCGTAACTATATCGGAGCGCTCGGTCTGCCTCTCGCATGAGGAAGCGAGATAGCACGACGATTTCTGGGTCCGCTGTTCCTTCTTGTTCGTTTGCGTAGTCGCACCACCGCGCCTTGATGTGAGGGCTCAGCTTTTCCAACACTTCTCGGGCCAGCATGGGGTTAAAGAGGTACCCCTGGCGGTTGATGCCCTTGATTACGCAGACCACGTTCTGAAGCTTAACAGCGAACACGTTCAGTTCTACCGCTGATGATCCTGGCTTCGGCAGCCTCTTGAGGTCATCTAAGGCTCGGTCGATGATGGCCTCAGGTCGCCCGAAGCATTGTTCAAGTGTCTTCAGGATGACCTCCGGATTGCTTGCAGTGTACAGCAGGGCAGACACTAGTTCCCTAGCTTCTCCTTTCAGGCAGCTCCTTAGCCGCTGCAGATTTTCTGCCGGTGTCAGCCGGTATATCGTCGTCGAATCTTGAAAGGCGGCCTTAAATGCCAACCACTCATTTGAAGCTCCGGAGAATGGTTGCAAGTCAGGACACTTGATCCTGGGTCTGGCCAGCTTTTCCATAGCCTCGGTCAAGGCGTCGACATTACTTCTTGATCTGACGGGGGTGGTTGATCTGTCCCTCACGTTGAACCTCAGGTGTCGGTCGTCCTTGGTTCCGGACTTCGGCACGTCCCGTCGTTCCCTTCGTGCATCAAGGGTGTTCGATTGGAGCCAGGCGTCAACCTTCTGATGATGATCGGTTCCGTTATCACCGTGAAGGCTTTCCTGGTCATCCTGAATAACTGCTAGGCTCACAGCCAACCGCTTCTTGATAAGGTCTGCCTCGATCTGAAGCTCCTTTCTTCGCAGGGCGGCTAGCTTTTCTTCAGCCTCCAGCTCCACCATCCGTGTCCTCGTGGCAGTGCTTGCGGTCGATCGTACCGATTGTGCGGGGGACCGGGGTCGGGCACCCCCCGCACCGTCATCGGCGGCCACGTTCGTTGGCCTTGGTTCGATCGCGACACCGCCTCGTGGGTTTGGTGACGCAGGTGGATCCAGCGATAGTCTTCGTCTTCGTTCTCGTTCGATGGCCTGAAGATCGGCTCCGGCTTCTCCCTGCAGCTCGCGTTCCAGTTCGCGACGTTCCGTGTCGCGACGCTCCTGGTCTGCGGCGTCTGCTTGGCTCCGGGTTACCACCATGGTAACGTCGTCGATTTTTCAATCCGTCGAATTTTCTGTTCTGATCCGGCTTCTGATCCGTGTTCTGATCCGTGTTCTGATCCGCGTTCTGATCCGGCTCGAAGGACCAAACTGTTGTGGACTGTATTTGATGTGAATAAAACCTTCGATTTCTTCTTCACTTGTTATTATTTATTGAACTGTTCTACACGAAGTCTTAACGCTGAATACAATTTTGAGGGCGGCCGCCGCTACTTTTATAGGCCGGGATCTAAAATGTTATACTGCTGATCCGATAGTGTGGGAGAGAGACGGGTGTATCTCGCTCACACACCATAACATTTTACTGCCGATTCGATAGTGTGGGAGAGGGACGGGTGTATCGCGCCCTCCCGCTCGCACACTATAAATATACAAAAACGGCGGCGCCCAACCGATCTCCTTATTTGGCAAGCCCATTCGCTGGGCCCCATCAGCCAAATACTTGGGTGTCATCCTCGATAGGCGTCTCTCCTTTAGGTTGCACATCACTAAGAGGTGCAATCAGGCAAAGTTCACCTTAGGACGACTGTCCTCACTACTAGGCGCGAAAAGTAAAATGTCCCTTAAAAATAAGGTGACCCTTTACAAAGCGTGCATTCGCCCCATCATGACATACTCCTCTGTAGTATTTGCCCACTCTCCTAAAGTTGGTGCCATTCAGGTTATTCAAAATCGCTTCTTGCGAAAAGCCTCAGGCTCGCCCTGGTACTTTCGCAATAACGATCTACATCGCGATATGAAATTAGAATCAATAGCCAGGTTCATGAAGCTCGCTTCCAAGCGGTTTTATGAACATGCCTCTAACCATCCGAACCCTTTGGTGCACACCATTCCGGTCTACCCGTTGGATCCGCCCGCCAACAAAATTCTCCGTCGTCCGAGACACGTTCTCGGAGACCCGGATGACGAAATCACCTCTGCTAATGCGGAAGGTGAGTCATCTATATCAGACAGAGCAAACACTTCACAGAAACACCGACCTCGCCGGCGAGGTCGACGAGTCCCTTCAGTCGCCGCTTATACGAGGTACAGACATGTACCCGGGCGTTTCTCTCCTATCCCCATCCCGGCAACAGCCCAAGCCGAGGTTCGTACCTAAGTGGTGCCCTTGCGCTAGTTGCCTAAAAAGCTTACAGGGCTGAGCGCCATCTGCGCTCGCCAAAAGTTCGGTTAAGCTGTCACGGCCTCAGAGGCCAACAGCGAGATTAGTCCATTCGAAAAAAAAAAAAAAAAAGCCCGGCTGCCGCGCTCAGTTCGGCGGCGGCGACCCTATCGTTCGTTTCTAATTTCTAAATTTATACAATGCATTTTCTATCCTAGATCTAGCTCGGCGTCCGCTACACACTCAGTTGAACGAAGCTTCAGATAAACCCTTTCCCTCCACTGCACTAGAAAGCTTCAAGGTAAATACTTTACGGAACCCACGGAGCGTAAGTTTTAAACGCGCTTGACCTATTTTTTATTCAGACGGTACTTTCACGAAGACGCTCCTAAAAAGAAAGTACTGTCGGGGAAAAACAAAAAAAAGAGAATTATGACTTACGCCCGGGGGCCATCGAGACGCGGAAACAAAATGTACAATCCATAATTATCGACCTGTAGCCGTAGTGATGTATCGTACTTATCGACTATTGAATTTATCGGTCGTGTGTTATATTGTAAGTTATGATTCTTTCAAATTATTTTGAAACGCAGTACACTTCCATCCTACCCATTGTTATTTTATTTCAATACGTTTCTTACCAATTATCCTGTAATTATTATAAATACGGGATTTATCACGTACCGTCATAACGGTGTTTTGACCGACAATATTTCGGTTCAACTCGTGAACCTTCATCAGGGTGAGTGCGATCCGCTCTGAATGACGTCTCGCCTCGCTCCCGTATAAATCCCGTATTTATAATAATGATTGAATACAATCGAGAAGTAAAATTATCCTGTAATTGATATTAATGGAAATTATAATATGAAGTCGTATATTTTTATTCCACCGTAACACTCGTACACTTCTAACACACAGCACAATTTTTTTTTGAAGTGTAATCTATTTTAGGCGCGTTGAGCATTTTTTGAGATGGGAAAAAACCATTGAACTCGCGACACTGTTACCGACACCTGTCACTGATATTGACACCTCTGTATATAACTATCTGTAGTGCAGTCTGCTTTTATTGAAGTTTTCACTTCTGTCGGCATTCCCGGAGTGTCACTTTTTTGTATTTTAAACATTCAGACACAAGCTGACGGGCCTCCTAATCTTAAGGGGTCACCGTCGCCTTTAAAGTCCTGCAGGACTCGAAGTACAGCAGTTGCGTTGCCTAAAACTTAATGCCTTATTTATACCTCACTTGAAGGGTTTGAACAAATGTTGGCAATTATACAAACAGTTGTCTCGTATTGGGAATACAACGTCTCAGTCATCTACTAATGTGCTATCTGTGGCATGGTGGTGATATAAAGAAAATCATATTTATATTAAATTTTAGCTTAAATTTGTATTTTTATCGATGAACTCGGTAGTTCCGGCACATCCCTACTGTGGGCAATTACGAACGCGATGAGCGTCACGTTTACTTTGCGCGTAACATCAAAGGCGCCGCCGGACCGCCGATATTCGCGCCAAAATTTCCCTTAATCGACCCCCTTTTACGATATTTACCATAACGTCGTGGGACAATTTATTTATTTACTCGACGGTCGTATATCTTTATAATGGTCATTATTCAATCTCAGTCGATATTCAAATTAATGCAAATTGACTTGAATTTCAAGAATTATTTGGACAAAGAGAAAGAGAAGTGAGCCGTTGAGCCTAGTGGGATGTACCTCGATTTCTGATACGGAGTTTGTAGGTTCGAATTCGTGCATCCATTGATTTTTCTCCTCGAAAAAATTATGTGTGCGTTTACACGTGCTCAAAATGGCGAAGGAAAACATCGTGAGGAAACCGGCATGTCTTAGAGCCTAAAATTCAAAGGCATGTGCTTTTGAGTTCGTATTTTAAGCGGCGATGTGCTTGGAACTTGTCACGTGAACGCTTTACTTCTATACAAAAAGTAGGATTTACCTCTGACTGCTCCTTGTGGGGTATCTTCACGGGTCTGCGTACTGATTAAGTGATCCAAAGATGCCAAAGGAATTAATATAGTAGTGAGATATATTATACAATTTATTTATTTTAGAGAAACTCAGCAAGCTTACAATGTTTTTTTTTTTAATATTGTCTGTGCTGGTACTAAAACTGCCTACCAAACAGTTTGTAATGCGTTTTTAATGTTTTTCAAGGTTTAATAGAATAGTAATACTTTATTTATTAATTAGTCTTTACTAGCTGACCCGCCCGACATTTTATACTATGTAAAGATTGTACTCAAATAGATTACATATAAAAACAGCTTACAAAATAGATTTGCTTAACCCTAATACGAGTTTTCTCAAAACTTTCTTTACTTTCACAATTAAAAAGCTCAGGATCAGAAAGAGACGACTATTTATGAACTCTCTCTCTTCCCAGCTATGTATCCCTAGCTAGCTATGAACTACTTTTTTGTAAACGATGTAATAAAGTACTGTTACAGTTACAGTATGTAACTGAGTTGGTTAATATTACATTATTCCCTCGTTGTTTTTGTTTCTATTATAATATTAATTCATCAAGGATCACTCCAATACATTTTGTATGGTAATGCCTGCCCGATAAATAGAATTCCTAATTTTTACGCATTACTCATGCCAATTAAGTATAAAATATTATAGTAAGTTCTACGATTACTCACTAACTACGGTATCAAGTATTAATTAACTTATTAATTCTATAAAAATACCATATATTAACAACCCATCTTTTTATTCGCAGGTAAGTCAACACACGTCAGACGAGCATCGAGGTGAGGCATTTTTCTTCCCAAACAATTATTGTAACTTGTTTATAAAAGTCATTAATATCTTGTACACTGAGAAATGTAATCGAAACGGTTAATGGAAGTCCTGAGGGCCTGGCGCGATTATTTACGTTATCGAGGCTATCATAATCCAGTGGTTCATGTTCATATCACTAACGTTCAAATCATGTCTTTAGTACTGATGTCATTATATTTTGACATTTGCGTTATGCTAGCGTAATTGATTTGTGCTAGGGCCGCAGTGTTCGTTAGGCGTGCGCGGTGTCGACAGGACCACAGAGTATTCGATAGTTCAGTTGTCGATTTATCGATGCCGCGCCGCGCACCGGCACAGTAATCGATATCGACACGCTAAATCATAAGTATGGTGCGCATCACTAGTGTCAACAGAGGATTTTATTCGAGCTATGAATAATTGGATTGGGAATCGGTAAATTTTGCAGTTAAACCAAAAACAACGTGAGAAAAACCTAAGCTTTGCAAGTAATGACCACTACTGTCATGTGGGTCACCGTATCTAAGTGAAGAGGCTCTCTTCTCTTTCTCTCTTCTTATCTCTTCCAGACAAGTTTTGGATGGAGAGTATTTGTAAATGGAAGATTGGCCGAGGTGTAATATAAAGAATAGGTATTATACTAAAAAACCTTATCACACTAATATTATAAATGCGAAAGTATGGATGTTTGTTTGTTTATTTGTTTGTTTGATTATTTCTTTGTTTGTTACTCAATCACGTCATACCGGCCGAACCGATTTCGATGAAATTTAGTATATACCTAGATTATAACCTGGATTACCACATAGGCTACCTTTTATCCCATAAATCAGTTCCCATAAGATAAAAATAGGGTGTCAAGTCAAGTTGCAACAGCGAGTTTAGCTTTATTTCTAGGTTACCTACACATTTAGTAGTGTAACGCGTACGAAGTCTCGGGAAACAGCTAGTAATAAATACATTCTTATTTTTACACAAATATATAAATAAATACGTATTGTTACTATATTCATTAAAACATACGTCTTTTGTGTTCTATTCAAATTTTCTTATTGTATGAAGTTTATAATTTATCTTTTCACAAAACTAGTAGATTTTCTTACCTGGCAATACAAAAGAGTCTGTATTCTTCTGCCCGTGAAGGTCATCACAATATTTTGACAAAGGCACATACATATTATTTCCTTCACCATTCATTTTCTTTCTGACCATACAAAAATCTTTATGGGACAATCGTTTGATGCATAACCAGGCGCCATTTGCGGCTTTTCTTTTCAACATCCAAAACTGATCGAATAATCTTTATACGACTAAAAATAAAGTTTAAACTCGTTTGAAAGTTAAAATTTCGTGACTGCAAAGAATAAGATCAGTTATAACTTTGTATTGCAATGACACGTGTTTAAACGAGGTCCATAATATGTATTATGTACCTCTTCAAACGGCTTTCAACTCTATAGTTCGCAGGCGAAAGTCGTTTTTGACTATTAAAATATAGAGTAACCTAATTTTGAAAATAGTTGCAAGTTTCATGCACAGACTTTGATATGATTTATGCGTGCGCGATATTTTATGGTAATTTGTTAAGACAAATTATGCGCTTTCATCTATGTAGGTCGTTTTTTTTTGCCTGCTCACTTATTAATGACTATTGCCAGTTAATTATCTGGGACATTGGATATTTTTGACCCCGACTGTACTCTATTTTGTAACATATATCAACAGATTGATATTGAATCTTTTTGTAAGATTTTAGTAATTTCGGCGATAAATGAATGAATTGATGAATTAACGAATGAATTCTTTATTATAACTTAAAAGCTAGACACAAAACAAGAAAGAGAAAAATAATTAATAAGTAAATAAACGTAAGGATAATGGGTGGTCTTATCGTAATGGGCGATTTGGAAACTAAAATAAAACGAAACATCAGTTTTTCAATTGATATAATTTTTATAGAAATCCATGCTAATATTATGAATTTGAAAGTAAAGTCTCACTGTCTGTTTGTTGCGTTTTCACGATTAAACGGCTAGATCAATTTAAATGAAATTTGTTACATTAATAGACTATCACCAAGATTGAGTCATAGCCATAGGCTACTTTATATTGACAAAGCATGCGTACGCTGAGACTATACTTGAATTTTATTGAGAATTAAATTATAAGTTGATTACGCAAAATAATTCATAACATTTGTATATTATTGTCCATAATGCACATTTACGGAAATAATGCAATGCAACTTCGCAAATGGTTAATTAATATGCCATCGCCCCCAAGCACGCCACAGTAAAAATATAGTAATAACCTGTTCATTCTCACTTTAAACTTTATTTTAGAACTAGCTTTCGCCCGCGGCTTTGCACTCTTGGAATGCCAATTCAATATAGCCTATGTGTTAATCCCATTTATAATCTACGTACATACCAAATTTTATCGAAATCTGTTCAGCCGTTACGACGTGATTAAGTAACAAACAAACAAATAAATCCGGAATCGGAAATGAGGAGATTTGTAGACAAACTAAGTTCACTGTCATACCCCAGAGGATTAACAGGCTGAAGTGGCAAGGGGTATATAGCTGGAAAAAATTATGGTCATTGGGGCATAAAGGTTTTCGAGTGGAACACGCAGCGCAGAATGGCTCCTACATGACGGAAATAGGGTGCTGGAAGTTGTTGCATTTAGGCCGCACAGGCCCGGAGGCCTATGTTCAGCAGGGGACGTCTTATGGATGATATGATGATGATGTATCTGAATTTGGTTCAACCTGAGCGTAGAATTTTTTTTTATACTTCCTGGACAAGCATATGTCTCACCTGATATTAAGTGATAACCATCGCCTATAGCAACGTATTTTTCGTAGGTCACGCACCTTAGAAATGTGCCTTACGATGCCAGGGCAGTCCCTGCATCGATCAACTTGAGGCATACAGGTGTATAGCCTCGTGTGTCGATAATTACATCGTAAACCATACCCTTCATACCGACACACAGCAATGCTGCTTAGCGGCAGAAATAGGTATGGTGGTAGTACTAATATTATTAAAAGTCGAGTGGAGTGCCGTAGGCTTGGCCAGTTATCACCACCATGCACTGCGCAAACTGATAGCAAGAATAGAAATATTTGAACGCAGCGCTGCAATCGCTGCGCAGGCGGCGCACTTCAGCATCTTAGTTCGCAAAGGCGCCGCTAGATACCGCCACTGCGCCGATTAGATGCGCGCGCGCAGGATTTACTGCTTGGTGTGGACTATCGCACACAATAAATTAGAAATTCGTTAGATAGAGACGTTGCTGTGGATTCCAATTATTGCGAATTCCAATTATCTATGTTTGTTTTGCTAAAGGGTTCTCCGTATTATAAGTATTCGTAATAGTTCGTGGTCTAAATAAGTATTATGGCAATTAAGTAATCCAAATTGTTTACCAGGGAAATACCTAGGTTATTTAATTATAGTGAAGCGAAATATTTAAAGAAATAAGCGTACCATCCCATATTCGTTTATCAATTCAGATTTTTTGGCGACGTTCTTTAGAATCAAAGTTTCACTTTACAATCACATTAGTATGGATAGAAGGTAGCTATTGCACTGTCAGTGGCTTAGTTTAAGCTGTCCTTTGTGCAGGTGGTAGGGCACAAAGGACAGTTGAGCATGTTAGCTCTGAATGTTATGTGTGTTGTTAAACTGTGTAGTGCCTGACTAAAGTATAGTTTGAAATGTATTAGGTTGGGGAAAAAGTTTCTTCGCATTTTTTAAGAAAATTCAAAACATTTTTTAATATTTTTTATTTACATTTAACTAAAGTATGTAGGTACCATTTTGTTCGATAACTTTTTGCCATCTTGTAGGTAGGGACATGATCCCATTGCTATAGAAATTTTGGGGCTTCTGATCAAAATACCGCGACAAGTGGTTTTGGCAGTCCTGTCGTGATGTTAACCTGACACTGCCTAAAGAATTCTGAAGAGACCGAAACAGGTGGAAATCTGAAGGTGCAAGGTCAGGACTATACGGCGGATGCATTAAAAAAAAAAGTATATAAGTATTCTATCAGTTATCTGGTTCCCATAGTACAAGCTCTGCTTAGTTTGGGGCTAGATAGCGCTGTGTGAAATGTCCAGCGATATTTATTTATTATTATTATATTTATTTATTTATTATTAACACCTCCCAGCCAAACTCTTTTAATTTTTGCTGAGTGGCTAAAGATGTGAGAGGTCTAGCGTTATCATGATGAAAAACCACACCCCTTCTGTTGCTTAATTCCGGCCGCTTTCTCTCAACTTCTTGCTTTAATCTCATCAGTTGTTCGTAGTAGAATTCAGAATCGATGGTCCTGCCTGGTGGTAACAGCTCATAATGAATAATGGCCTTCCAAACCCACCACACACACAGCATCGCCTTGTTGCGACTTAACCCGGGTTTCGCCACAGTCTGTGAAGCCTGACCGGCCTTTGACCACGACCTTTTTCGCACGTTCTTGTCGTACGTGATCCACTTTTCATCACCAGTTATCAGCTTCTTCAAAAATGGTTCGGTTTCATTACGTCGTAATAAAGAATCACAAATGAGTACACGGTTCATTAGGTTTCTTTCAGTGAGCTCGTGGGGTACCCAAATATCGAGCTTTTTTGTGTACCCAGTTTTTTTCAAATGCGTCAAAACTGTTTTGTGGTCAATTCCCAGTTCTTCAGCTACGTCGTAACTACTGATATGCCGATCTTGCTTCACTTTTTCAAAAATGGCATCATTTTTATCCGTAATAGGGCGACCAGAGCGACGTGCATCTTTGACATCAAAATTTCCGGATTGAAAATGCTTAAACCAAATGTGTGCTACTCTCAGAGACAGTGCACTAGGTCCATAAACATCGTAAATTTTTTTCGCGGCTTGCGTTGCATTTTTACCTTTTTTGTAGTAAAATTTTAAAATGTATCGAATTTCTTCACTCATCTTTACAGTACGAAAAACAAATAAAATGACACATTTTCCTAATTTGAATTTGGAATTATCTTCTTTAAAATTTAAACTTTGAATGATACCAAAACCAGCCAGATTCAAATAGTATAGCCAAAGAGATTTTATTACAAGTTCATACATACTATAATACGAAAAGACTTTTTCCCCAACCTATTATTACATATTGTGTTATATTAATATTTTGTGTGTGTCTTTTCCATTATGTGTGTAGTGTAATTTATAACTAAATTTAGTAATTTAATTGATTGAATATCTATAAGTTCTTACTCGAAATAAATAGATAAACTAGTGGTTCTGTGATAACAGTAGAACTCGCGTGCGTCCAAAATCAAAAGTAATTTGCGCAACAAAATTAACGAAGAAAGTCTAATTTGAAATCGAATTTCAGATGCTTAAATTTTCCAATAGGCTTAGGTACCTATGTAGGCTTTTGGGCAAAATATTGGTATAAGTTTTAGCGATTACTCGCGTTCCCTTTGTCCTAGGAGGTCGAATCTGGTGTCTTCGGCTTCGTCTCGTGAAGGCGGAGAGAACTACGTAGTCTGATTGGGAAAGGTAGGTATACAATTTTCGAAAAGATTTTAAAAATTGAAATCCGTCCATATATAACGCAACAGCAAACTTCCCTCCCCTCCCCCTCCACTCCCCCCTTTTGGACATTTTTTCGCAATATCTTGTGTAGAATGGAGTCCTTAGTGTGCCTCTCGAATTTGATTGAAATCCGTCTATAAATAACACTACAGCAAACTTCCCCCCTTTTCCCCCCTAATCAAAAATCGCGATCGACTGAAAAATTTAAATAAATCAAGGAACTTGTGTGCCAATTTTCGTCAAAATCGGTTGAAAAACGCGACCTATAGACGAGAACAGACAGACAGACAAACCCATTTTTTGGCCAATGTCGAAACTGAAACGCTTCGCTCGCTTTGCTCGCTCGGTACTCGATATCCTTAATTTAATTAATTAAGGCTATCGAGTCTGGGTTTTAAAGGGTCTGGTTTTAATGCATTCTAAATAATGCCCTCACACAATTCAAATTCTTGTTTGCATGCACTAAGCAGTAAGAAGTGGGATCTAGATCCGCAGATCGATCTCTGCCCTTTAGCGACCTTTGTTCCACCGACAACTTTATCTCGAAACTAGTATTTCACATGTTTCTATTGACATTTCTAAGATTTATCATGTGAGGGATTTGTCCTCGTTTCATTGTTAGCAGAGACTGTATACGGTGAAACCAGTTGAGCTAAATTGTCTATTAAGTTGTAGATTTTGAGATTTGGAAAACTGGTATTTGCTAAGTGGTAGACGATAGTGCATTTATATTACTGTAGAGCAAATGAGTTAAAAGTTTTAAAAGAGCCTACTGAATTATTTTGCGTTGTTTCAATAACCTTTAGCTACAAATTTCAGAGCCTGAAACCTGAGCCTTCAGAACCAGTTTACATACCAAAAAAGTACCAGTAGCAAAACAAACGTACGAATAGAAAGCCTGAAGTAGAAGTACCATGTGCATTATTTTACATAGGTGTGTGTAATTTAGATTGTATCTAAAAGTTATACGTTATAATATCCAAAGATAAACCTGAAACAAGTTGATCATGTAAAATCATCCGTAAAAAACAGTGGCGCCGACACCAGATACGGCGTGCAAGATGTGCACTTATATCATCTATCAGAGAGCCTTGAATCTCAAAACAATCGCGACATCCAACCTTAAAAACACAGTTCATCATTATCTCTAATTGACGTCGGAGTGGAACAATGTCGTTTGGACTAGTGTGTGGACCGTGCACCGGCAAAAACTGTAATCTATCGATTCTTTCCTCGCACGTAACCGTTTTTATTCCCGAAGGCATGCCGATCGCGGCCGAGCTCAAATTGCAAACAATGTCTGCCAATTACAATATCGACCTTAAGAGCGCACGAGAAAAATTTCTCAAAACTATTTTCCTTCGCAACGGACGATAAGGTCGAATGTACGATGCACGGAATCCACAATACGCACTTTACGCAGCAAAAAGCTGTACTGGGAGTCATGCATTAATCATGAGCAGCGACAAATAGTATAGGCAAAGGTCAGTCGCTTTATTACAGATGCGTCCAGCTCACCTGTTTGATTGGGCGGCTCTTACTTATTCATTAGCGACAGTTCAATCACGTGGGATAACTAGGAGTTCATACTGGCAACAATAGGTTCAGGCATCCCAAATTTGACAGTTCGATTTTCAAAGTAGTGCGGGAAAAGGCGCGGGCGCTGGAAAGCGCGGCGCGTAGTGTCGCTCAAAGCGGTCGCTTGGCGCGCACTGAGCCGTCACACCCAGAACCGCCTTCGCTCCGCCCACTGCTGTGTTGCCAACTTCACTGCGGTCTGGAAAAGTGGGAAACTTGACAGGCTCGCGGCTAGTGGGGAAGGCGAAGCTGCCATGGTGGACGCTCACTGGTGGGGTGGACGTGTGAGCGCTATTTGTCAACAGCGTTTGATCGATCGCGCTCGAACACCTCAAGCCAGTTGCAAGCCTTGCAACTCGTTGCGAAACCTCACCAAATACCTAATACAGAACCTAGTTTTTATGGAGTTAGAATGTCAAACTTGGTCCATTAGGCTTTAGACGGACAATTTCAAAATTGATGACTTTACATTCATATATTCAATACTTAGCCTGAATATTTGATCGAAACTTATCAAAACCAAAATAGGTTGTTCGGTGCTACTTATCAAATTATGTCGATTGCCCAAAGCCGATGTTGTTTTGCTATATAAATGCGCATTTTGAAGATACTTTGCCACAGGAAAAGGAATAAACACATGTTTTAGAAATTGAATGTGTAAACATAGATCTATTTACTGATCAATTTGTTGATTTAGCAATTCCATGTCATTTGAGCCTAGTGACATTGATACTCCCTAATTGGTTAACTAAAAACTAAAAGTGTGAATAATTTAAAAATAAGAATTTTCAAGATTTTATCCTTTCTGGTCACTGAGATTGAGCTTAGATAATTATAACTGCAATGGTGTTTCCTTTCAAATACTTAGTGTTTCTCAGCTTTAAGTTTTATTATGTTTTATTGTGTTTATATACTGTATTATTTTTATTTATTAATAAGTGTTGCAAATAAATCAAATCTTGATTTGATTTGAATAAAAAAAATATATGTAAAGGACAAAAGAAACAGTTATCCCGTAAAACCGTTGCAAACTCTAGTTTTCACTTACTTTCAAAGACTTTAGTTTCTCATGTATCTGGGTTAGGAACTTTTCATTCAGGCTGTATTTTCTTCGTCACAAAACATGTCAATTTTATTACCCGCGTCTCAGTTGTAGTGGAAGCATCGATCGTGGAGCTCTCAAGGGAAATTTTCGCATTGCACTCTGCATATCTCTGCAGGCAACTACATCTTCAGGCTACGTTGGTATTGCAAATACATTTTCAGTATTTCACAATTTTGGCGAACAGCCGATTGATACGCAAGGGTGTGATGATGCAAAAATAGTTTGCATGATCTGCAAATATATTTGTTTCTGGTCTGGGTACTTTAGTAATCGTAGTTTCTGATGTTCATGGTACAAGAAAGCCTAGTGTGGGGCCACTCTATTCGTATGTAGACTTTTAAGAGCAGTAGAGTTTTTTTTTAGATTTTTTATTATTAATCATAAATAAAGTAAGGGGTTTTCCTTAGTGTAACACAAGGTATAGGTACCTCTTTAGTAAAATATTTGTACGTAAGAAATTATTGTAAAAATTCCACTGTTACTTTTGCAGTTTTATAATGTACCAACTTATTACTATCGGCTGACTTCTACATAAAACACCATCTCATAAAAACATTAAGGATGCTTTGCACCTGTATACCTCAAGCTGGACGCAGGGCAGCGCACAATTGTCTCGTAGGTCACGCATCTTAGAAACGTGCCCTACGAGATAATTCTTTGTTATAGGCGATGGTTACTACTTAACATCAGCTTGTTCCATCTCCAGATGTATTTTTTTAATGAAAACTTCTTTAGGCGTGTTGGGCATTTTTTGAGATGGGAAAAAATCATTGAACTAGCGCCACTGTTACCGTTACCGACACCTCTGTATATAGTATCTCGTATTTGTTCAAGTTTTCACTTCTGTCGGCACTCCCGGAGTGCCACTTTTTTTGAAGTGAAAACTTCTTTAGGCGCGTTGGGCATTTTTGAGATGGGATAAACCATTGAACTCGCGACATTGATACCGTTACCGACACCTCTGTATGTAAGTATCTGTGGTGCTTTTATTCAATATTTGTACTAAAAACGGAATATTTACAATGATTTGTGAGTTTTTGAGTATCCCAATATTTCGACGCAGTTGCATGCGCCATGATCACGGGTAAACTAGTACAAATAGTGTTCATAACCATGATAGTTTCAAAAGTTATATTGCTTTTATTCAAGTTTTCACATCTGTTGGCACTCCCGGAGGGCCACTTTTTTGTCCAGATTTTTGCCCAGATAGTATAAAAATAAAATGTGTGTTGGGTGCTATATTTCTAAATAAGTTAGCAATTTAGGAGAAAGAACTTAACAGGGTGTTGGTGCGTCGTAGAAAATATGTGTAACTATGAAGGTATAATTATGAATAAAATAATTATCTATATTTGTTGCGATGTGTGTGTTTATATATTTCAATATGTCGGCACAATATATTTTGCTACATTATATAATAAAATTACAAAAATTCTGAAATTGAGCTGGCCACTAGTATTACTAACTTCTTATTATTACGAATTTATATACAAATCTAATAGAATGCCAATTTGTTAAACTCTGGACCACTTTACAAAATTATACTTTATTGTAAGTTCAAAGGGTTATTTCGCGGTGATAAATATTAGACTGCCCTTATTAATATTGCAAGCTACCTCCAGTGAACAGCAACAATATTCCTACCAACAATCCGGACTTCCTCGGTCCTGGTGGATAATGCTGTTCTAGGCGATTCTAGTAAGCAGTGACTCACTTTATGTGAACTTATGTCATCATATTTATGAGTTACGAACTGGATATTTGCATTCGGTATTGTTCGGTGTCTCATAATGGCTTGTCTTCATTGACATAGTTTTTCAACTAGCATGGGAGATATGAATACTAAACCTCACTGCTGATTTTAGTTTTGGGATTTGTTTGTTAATTTTTTTTATTATTTGTTAATAATTATATAATGTACACCATTATAAGATAATTACAGCAAAAATAAACGAAAAAATGTACAAAATCCGGTATTATTACTAAGATCTATCTCTCCCGGACAATCTTTGAGGTAAGCCCATGTAACTAAATATAAAATTTTAACTTATCGTTATGAAGCACTTTGGAATAAAGATAAAAGATCATTTATTCGCAGAAAGTTAGTACAATTTTACACTGGCCTTAATGTATACAATTTAAGCTCAATTAACATTCTACCGGATAATGTCCTGGTGTGCAAATAATATGTACCTACGTCACCCCAAAATAGGTTATTGTACCAATGAAACTGAACAACTTTGAATAATAATTAATTAAGATATAGGTATTCCTATAGAATACAGGTGTATGATAGTAAATTTATTTTGTTGTCAAATTAACTGTATAAACTGTAAAATCTCAGTGCGTACTCGTCAATTGTGTGATAAAATTTCGGCGTGAAGTGACAGAGAACTTTCAGGAATCGCAGTGATGATGTGGGTGGCCGGTCTCATTGTCCACAGGCGGTCACCTGCCATAATAATTCTGCGCGGTTCTATGAGGTGGTTATTGTGTATGCAGGACGCCTATTTCAATTATTATTTTTCAGTTTGTGCGTTTGTTATTTTCCTGTCTTGGCAAAATGTTTTGTCGTTTGAATACCTACCATACTTCAAAGGGTGCGTTAGATGTCGGAATATAAAAGTCGACATAGCTATGAAATGACCTTAAAATAGACATACGAACTATCTTCTTCACCATTATCATCCATCATCATAGGAAGCTATAAATAAATAAATAAATATTGCTGGACATTTCACACAGCGCTATCTAGCCTCAAACTAAGCAGAGCTTGTACTATGGGAACCAGATAACTGATAGAATACTTCTATACTTTTTTTGTAAATACATACATATAATATATAGAAAAACACCCAGACAGGGAACAAATATCTGTAGATCATGCAAACATTTGTTCCGCGGCGGGAATCGAACCCGCTACCTCCTGCGTCTCAGCCGGCTATACACCCACTGCGCCACGGAGGCAGTCAAACCTTCCAGGTTTGTGCCACCTATCACGATCCTGTGCTATTCTTACTCATAGGGAGCCCTAACTGTCGAACTAATCGACGTAAGATTTTAAATCATAAAAAAAATACGGATCATACGGAATTACTGCTTTTTTAACCCCCGATGTAAATAACGGGGTATTATTAGTTAGATACTTGTCTCTTTGTGTGTCTGGCTGTGGTATGGTAGTTCCCAAACGGATGGACCGATAAGGACGCGGTTTTTTTAAATAGATATCTAGTTTAACTGCGGTGGTTCTTAGCTGTGTGATCAGATCAGCCGATCCGAAGATTATAAGCATATTTCCTTTTGGTGAAGGGATCTCAGCTGTAAAGTGGAAACATGAGGCGGATTATTACATTTTTAATTTATACTTGTTTCATTATTTTCAAAGTGCCTTAAGAGTCACATAACATACAAAGACAAATAAATTTACTTTTCAAAGAAATAATATATAAAAACTAGTATTGTTTTTTTATTATTTTATGTATTTTTATTTGATATTGGTGTAGTTTAGTCTATTATATAATGTATTTCAGTAGGGTTATTTATGTAGTATGTACCTATATTATGCTATTTTTATTAGTCCTGTGCAAATTTTCATTAGTCTTTTTTTCTGTGTACTACCTACATATCTTTATCTACAATACACAAAGGTTATCTGGAGGAGAATGCTCTTTAGCATTAAGATCGCCTTTCTACTAGTTTTATAAGTGCAATAAAGTATTTTCAATCAATCAATCAATTGTTTCTAGATCGGTCGCTCTATAAATATATGTTCAGCAGTGGACGTCTTGTTGCTGATATGATGATGATGGTTTTTAGAAAAAACTGTTAACGCGACAAAATATATAAAAATAATACAAAGTAATGGTATTTTGTCATAGTAAACTCTTACAGACGCCTATAAAACTGTATTTTCAACAAACAACGGAAATAAAGAATGACAATAGAGAACGACCCTTGTTAGAGCAATAATTCTTCCAATACATTCGCAAAGAAAATCCTTCTTATATTCAGGCCCCAATGTCTTCGATACAACTTGTAAACAAACTGACATTTAGGCACATTTTATGCTTTGTGATTGTGAACATTCAGCGGATGAATGTGAGCGGAAGCCGCTCCATAATCTCGTTTTTTTAACAAGAATATGTCTTTATTATAAACTAGCTTCCGCGGCTTCGCACGCGTTGTTTGTAGCCTATGTGTTAATTCAGGTTATAATCTACGTACATACCGAATTTCATTGAAATCGGTACAGTCGTTACGACATGACTGAGTAACAAAGGAACAAACAAATAAACAAACATCCAAACTTTCACATTTATAATATTAGTGTGATAGACTTATCACGTACCGTATTATCGGTGTTCATTGTCGGTCAAAACACGGGTTAAACGGTACGTGATAAATTCCGTATTTATAATTATGATTGAAAGATATCACGAAAGTTTTCTAATATGTAAATGCCTTGTTTGGGGCATAATCTCACCTGATGGTTGTTATGATGGACTGATTCGGATGTGGTTTTATGATAGAAGGCTAGTTTAACTGGGGTGGTTCTTAGCTATGTGTGATGATCAGGTAAACCGGTCAGAATACTATTAGCACTTTTATTTTTTGATAAAGAAATCTCAGGAGTAAAATGTTATTTTTTTTTACTTCTCACGGGGTTTTAAGTATAAGTTAAGAACTCACTAAAACCACAGGTACCGTGTGCAAAACCGCTGTATCACGTCTGCTCTGTGTGCACAGTGCGTATGTAAATGACCCTTCCGATCGGGTGTTAAAATCTGCCCCCGTGGGCGGCTGACTCACCGCCATATTTGTACATTTCGTCTCTAAACCCTCCCAAATAGGAGAGGAAACAATTAAACGTGAGTTTTTGTCCATATCTTAGAGTTTTACCATTTTTGGTGCAGCTACCGTGTTTCTAGTTGGTCTGACAATGGTGATGGTATAGTTAGTTAGGCTATTTTGGAAGCTTTCTCCTATTTGTAATGAGTAATTAGATTTTTTTAGATCTTGTCTGTGGATGTTTGTTGGATTGTGTAATAGGGTAGTGTAGTAAAATAACGCTCTTAGATTATTATTAACTAACTGAACCACCTAACTTCGTACCGTATCTGGGGGGCAATCGCGCTCGCTAATTTTGAACGTGTCTGTCGTTGGGTTTCACGTTGGTTTGACTGATGTGACGCGTGTCAGCGCGATACAAAATGTGCATAATCGTAACGTTTTTCTTTTGATTTTACTTTGGTATTATCGTTCAAAATTAGCGCGATTGTCGCTAGTCTGTTTGAAGTTATCAACTACTGGCTGAACAACTGAACGTCAATCTGTCAATGTTCTGTCAATATATTGAAGTCTCATTCACTTACTCACTTTTAATATGAGATTGAGAAAAAAAATCTGTTCGTTTTTTTTTAAATTTTCTTTTATAAATAAATAAATATTGCTGGACATTTCACACAGCGCTATTTAGCCCCAAACTAAGCAGAGTTTGTACTATGGCAACCAGATAACTTATAGAATACTTATATACTTTTTTTTTGTAAATACATACTTATAATATATAGAAAAACACCCAGACACGGAACAAATATCTGTAGATCATGCAAACATTTGTTCCGCGGCGGGAATCGAACCCGCTACCTCCTGCGTCTCAGCCGGCTATACGCCCACTGCGCCACGGAGGCAGGCAAAAGAGGTTTTATACAAACCTTGTCCTGACAATAACGAACACAAAAGAAATTAAAGAATTATCCAATTTGGTGCAGTCGTTCGGAAGTTATGCGCGTAGGTAGGTACATACTTAAATTTTGACAATTTTTTTTTATATAGGGTGTTTGATATTATACGCACAAGAATGAAAAGGGTTATTTTGATGAGCATAAGAAATAAATTAATAAATAAAATAAATAAATAAATATTGCTGGACATGTCACACAGCGCTATCTAGCCCCAAACTAAGCAGAGCTTGTAATATGGGAAACAGATAACTGATAGAATACTTATAAACCTTTTATTTTGTAAATATTATGTCTTTACCTATGAAATTGCCGTTTTGTATGGAATAAGTGAAATACTTATTTTATTAAACTTTTTTATTTCTGTTATTCAAAGTAATCATCCATGAAATCGACGCATCTTTGCCAACGCATTGGCAGTTTATTGATGCCCTTCTTGTAAAAATCAGCTGAACGGGGAGGCAACAAACTCTTCAAAGGCATTTTGTACTGCCTCTCCGGAATTGAATTTTTTACCCTCTAAAAAGTTGTCTAAATTTTGGAAAAAGTAATAAGTAGTCGGTAGGTGCAAGGTTTGGTGAGTATGGCGGATGAGGGAGAGCTTCCAACCCCAGCTCTTGCAGCTTGGAGATTGTCTGTTGTGCAGTATGGGGTCGCGCGTTGTCGTGAAGGAGCAGTGGGGACAAAGCTGGTTGCTGATGTGCAAGCTTCTCCATCATTGTCTCCAGTTCTTCACAGTACACATCTGCAGTAATGCTCATGCCGTTTTGTAAAGAGCTGTGGTGAATTACACCCGCACTAGACCACCAAACAGTGACCATCACCTTTTTAGGGGTCATTTTTGGTTTAGGGCATTGCTTTGGTGCTGAACCAGGATTTAACCAACTTGCTGAGCGCTTTCGACTGTCGAACAGAATCCATTTTTCATCGCACGTAACAATTCGGTTCAAAATTCCTTCATTTTTTTGCCTATTGAGCAGCGCGAGGCAGGTCTTGACGCGTGCGTTGCGCTGGCGATCGTTAAGTTCGTGGGGCACCCATCTATCAAGTTTTTTTACCTTGCCCATTTGTCACAAATGGATCAAAATTGTTTTGATGCTAACATCAAAAGCTGCTGCTAGCTCAGCTGTAGATTGAGTTTCGTCAGCTTCCACAATCGCCTTTAATTCATCATTGTTGACCAAAGTGTCCGGACGACCACGAGCTTCATATTTCAAGTCAAAATTTCCAGAACGGAACCGGGAAAACCAATAACGGGTTGTGCGTTCGTTTGTACAGTTCTCTCCGTAAACGTTTTTGATGTTACGTGCCGTTTGTGTCGCGTTGGTGCCACGACGGAACTCATATTCCATAATTACACGATTTTTTAAAGTATCAATTATGACGAAAAATGTTCAAATGTAATGAAAATACAAAGCTAATCAATAAACAAAAGACTGAGTGTGTAAAAAGAATGTCATGTTTTTAAAACAAAATTAATTTGAATTTAGAATACAAAGCCATTCCAAACTTTTTTTCTATTTGAAATGACCAGTACTGAAGAACGGCAATTTCATAGGTAAAGACCTATTACATACTTATCATATATAGAAAAACATCCAGACCCGGAACAAATATCTGTAGATCATGCAAACATTTGTTCCGCGGCGGGAATCGAACCCGCTACCTCCTGCGAACTAATTTGTGAAATGTTTACCATAGAAATGCAAAATTTATTTTGGCATGTAAGGACAAACACTTTATTAAACTTATGTTGCGCTATTGCATACTGTTTGCCATCTAACCACAGATACTGTATTGGTGATGTCTTGAGATATCTCTTGTTGTCCCTTTTTAACCCAAAACCCGCAGCCATTTCAGATATCAAATCGGCCTTTATTTTTGGATATCGAGTGCAAGAGTAGGCAGTAAGTTGTTATCGAATTAATCAACTAAACTTAGTCGTTTTTCTTAAAAAATTGATAATTTAACTAGTAGTTTTTTTCCGAGAAGTATATTCGTAAGCTATTGTTATTTATAAATTGAATGTTATCAAGGTTTTTTTACCGGCTTAAAAAGGAGGAGATTCTTAATTCGTTGTATTTTTTATGTCTCATCATTATCATCGACCTATAAGTTATACGACGTCAACTGAACATAGGCCTCCCTCATTGATTAGCAGAGCGATCGATCGATTTTTATGTACTCGTATGTTCAGTGATAATGATATACCACATCGTCCGATTATAATGGTATTTTTTTGTAAATAAGGTTTTACCTTATCGGTGGCCCCATATAAATTTGGTCAATATCTGATGATGGATTCCATGAGAAAATAACCAAACTCTTCAGTTTGTAAAGGCATTTGCACATTTTTTTTAATATAAAATTTTCTTTATTCTGTTATATTTTTTGTTAAAACGGTACTTGTTATGGTAATAAAAAAGTAAAGATAAATCACTGCCTAATGTAGTATACTAATCGCTAATAAATAGAAATAATTTATAACATCTTATAACAACAACGTTTGTTTGAATCCAAATTAACTTACCATATATTTTTTTGTTTGCATAAATTATTATAATTACCGAGGACATGATTAGCTTTAAATAGAAAGAAAATGATTTGTCCGTAAAAGGAGCGAAGGTCGCGATTGGTCATCGGGTGGTGACGTCATCGGCGCCGGATCATCCTACACAAAGGTACAGAATCAATCTTAATAACTAATCCTAATGTTCACTCACAATAAATATACGACTGCCTCCGTGGTGCAGTGCGCGAATAGCCGGCTAAGACGCAGGAGGTTGCGGGTTTGATTCCTGCCGCGGAATAAATATTTGCATGATCTACAGATATTTGTTCCGGATCTGGTTGTTTCCCTGTGCGCTTTTATGTTCTACACCAGCGCGCTTTTATTTTCATTATGCGTCTTGCTCTGAGCATGCATGAAGCGCCATAGCGCATTTGACAACAGCGCATGCCCTTAGTGCATGCCGATCCAGCACCGGTTGGCGTGCAACATTCCGAGCGGTTTACCTGACAAAATGGCGTTCCGTTCAAATAATCTTTTATCCAGATTCTCCTTTTCTTGCGTTTTTTTTGTGTGCAAACACACTAAACCTGCCGCACAGATAGCTAAAAAAACACACACGTCCATCACGACCGAGGTGCACAGGTGTAGACGATAAGCTACATGCGTCTTATGGGAATTAATATTGCATACGCTTGACGAAAGACGAATTAAAAGTTGAAGCTGCAAGATGAACATGAAAGCGCACTGGTGTACACATAGCTTTAAGACCATTGCAAAATTGAACTAACATTCTGGGAATAAATTATCTTTATCTTTAGTAAAAGACGCAGCCATAGTGCCTGATAGTTACAAACCATTTGAAAATTTAACAAAAACGAATTGAAACGAGCTCTATTATTCTGATTCAGATTATTCTCTAACCAACTATACTTTTGGTTCTGTGATAAAAGTAGACCTCGCGTCCCAAGTCCAAAAAGTAATTTGCGCAACAAAATAATTAACAAAAAAAGTCCAATTTTAAACGAATTTCAGGTGATTGAATTTTCCAATAGGCTTACCTATGCTTACCTATGTAGACTTTTGAGCAAAATTGGTATACGTTTTAGCGATTACTCGTGGTCCTTTGGTCCTAGGAGGTTTAATTTGGTGTTAGGGTTCGTCTCGTGAAGGCGTAGAGGACTGCGTAGTCTAATTGGTATAGGTTGGTAAAATATTCCGAACTGATTTCAAAAATTTAAAGCCGTCCATATATAACGTTACAGCAAACTCGCCCCCCCCCCTTTTCCCCCTCCACTGGGAGATGAAGTCCTTAGTGTGCCTCTCAAATTTGATTGAAATCCGTCTATAAATAACGCTACAGCAAACTTCCCCCCTTTTCCCCCCAATCAAAAATCGTGATTGACTAAAAAAATAAATAAATCAAAGAACTTGTGTGCCCATTTTCGTCAAAATCAATTGAAAATGCGACCTGTAGGCGAGAACAGACAGTCTAGCCGGACAAAAGCTTTTTTTTGGCCAATCTCGAAACTGAGACGCTTCACTCGCTTCGCTTGCTCAGTCAACTAACCATAATGGATCTTAAATCAGTGCAATTAAGCTGATTTTTAATTGAAAACTGATTTGCAGTAAAACAGGCCTAACAAAGCTTATTCATGTAAAATGATTTATTTATCACGAATTGAATCGTGATCTATTGGCTAAATGGTGGTCTTTCATAAAGACGTTCTTGAAAAAGTTATGATGTTACGAAAGGAGTTATGTTTCAATGACATGACTATAAATTATTAAAATATTTATAAATAATGCTGGACATTTCACACAGCGCTATCTAACCCCAAACTAAGCAAAGCTTGTACTATGGGAACCCGTTAACTGAAGAATACTGAATACCTATATATATTTTTTAAATGTATATAATCGCAAACCTGAAAAAATATACGTAGATCACGCAAACATTTGCTTTTATCAAGATAATAATTGTTAATAATTCCAAAGTTACGGACCAGTCGCGAGTTCAAATCCCGTCTTATTTTGAGCATTTTCCTGTATGACTCTAAGTTTCGAACTTTCCTGGACGTGACGGGTCATATTTTAAAATAAAATATGACCACGAACTGGATAGTGCAGCTTAGGACAGCCCCGATGTAGATGAAAAGATGACCTCATAAAGGTTGCTGGGAGCCGTTGGGCAGGCCGCACATGATCAGTCGCTGTATGCTCAGCAGTGGACGTTCTATGATTATTATGATGCTAGCTGCTACTAGCTGACCCGCCCCGGCTTTCTCCAGATTTCAGAATCAAATATAGTTTATTATGGTCTTGAGTTAATATAAAAATCCCGTAGGAAAAGCACTTTCATGTTTTCCAGAATTTTCGTATTCTCTCGGCAACTTTCCAACTTTTTACCCTTTAAAATCTTGTCCACCCTGACGTAAAAAGACGTATAAGTTTAACGACTCCTTGAGTACTTTGGTCAACAGGCACCGATGGTGCAGCATAATTAAAGAGAAAATCACGCATGGAGAAATAAGTGTGACACCTATGTCTGTCTCTGTGGCATCGTAGCTCCGAAACGAATTCAAATTCAAAATTCTTTGTTGTTTTAAAATCATCTCAAAAACTTTCAAGCCGGACGGGACTTGAACGCACAACCTACCTCTTAACACGAAGATGCACTGCCAATTTTGCTACAGACTTTTGTCACGTCAGGGTCGAAATTAGTAAAATGATTTAGATTACGACGCAAATCGCCGTCTTGAGATGGAGAAACTAACTGTTAAAATGTACCTACCTGTGTAACAGCATGTTTTTGACAGGACTTCGAAAAACATCTTGTCAAGTTTTCTAAATATTATAGTAAAGTATTTACTAGTAACATTTTCTAAACAAACAGCTGATCACTTAGATACAGGCAAAACCGGAAGAAACGCCACACGAATTCTAATCATCGAAGTCAACGCACTCCGAAAAACGTAATATCCTGCCAATGTGACCGTAATAGATATTAAAAAAAAATTCACAATGCAGTACTAACTATAGCACTGACTGTGGCACTTCCCTCAGACGCTTCCGCCTTTTAAAAAGGTCGTTGACGTGGCTATACTGCCTAGTAGGTATTCTGTGGCGTACTATTTGAATGCAGAATGGTGTTTTGAAATTCTATTTAGGTAATTTTTTTGCTGGTTGACTATGATTATAAAATGCATAAACCGAATCTTAGCGCTAAACAGAAAAAATCTTCGCATTATAGTTAGAGCTCTAACTGGACACTGTCGACTTAACAAGCACATGTTCCAGATAGGGCTATGCGATACACAAACCGTCAGATTCTGCAATACGGTGGTAGAATCGCGTTTACACATGTTAGGCGAGTGTGTTCCACTAACGCAGCATTTATCTGGGCAAACACATCCTCAGCCCGGAGGAGCTAACAGCTATCACCCCTAAAAATATCCTTCAGTTTTTAAGAGCTGTAGGGCTTAGTGGTGAACTATGAACGCCTCCATAAACTCAATGGCCGTAGTGATACAACAGCCGCAAAAGCTAATAAAAAAAATGATCATAAACTGCATGGTTATTAGACACCCTGTATTTTTATAACCAGGTGTTTTAAGTTAGACTACTATCTTTTTTTACACCTTATAGATCTTCGTTTGACCACAACCTCACCTGATGGTAAGCGATGATATGGTCTAAGATGAAGCATGAAGATCTAGAAGAAACCTATTCACTCTTACCTTAAAGAGACCCGGATTGTATTCTTTAGGAAAAACAGACGACGGCAAGTGTTCCATACCTTAGCTATACGCATCAAGAACGTAGAACCAAAAAGGTGTATGCGAATGGGTGGTATATCAACTAGGTACGTATGGTACTGACCTGCTTGTCCTTTGATGGAAGGGAGATGGCGGGATCAGATCGTATAGTTCCTGGGCACATTCCCCGTAATGTATTCTGTAAAAGATCGATAGGCTTGCAACTTCACGGCGGTGTTCGAGACTTTGTCTGTCTATTCGTCTCTCTGTCTGTGGCATCGTAATTCCTAAACGTATTAACTTATTAGGATGCGTTTTTTAAATAAAATAGCAGTAAACGCTAGTTTAACCCTTTATTGTACAGCATATAAAAACAAACAGTTAAATCGCGAAGTACAATTGGCGGTCTTATGAGCGATCTCTTTAAGACAACCTTTTGCTGGTTCTTCTTCACTTACGGTCACATTATAATTTTCACCCTCTTCCGTTTAGTTTGGATACGTGTGCGATACACGTATGAGCTTTATTTTTATTATTTGTCAAAAATCGTCAAGTGTCTACCTCCTTGGCGCAGTTGGCGAATAGCCGGCTGAGACGCAGGAGGTTGCGGTTCTGTTCCCGCCACATTTCTTTTTAAATCACAAATGAAAAGCCCTCATTACAGATGTCTATACTTATGTATAAAAACACTGGCGGGCACTAAGTTAAAGAACTTAACCTTCCGTTCTAGTTTGAGGTTAGATAGTGCTGTATAAAATATCTAGCATATTTAATTATTTATAAAAAAATTACATAATGATATCCGTGTCTTAAACTGGTTAGAATAATATCGAATGAAATTTCATGTCACGTTGCACCGGAATCACGTATGCAAGTCTCCTAATTGCACTTGTGCATGGGGCATAGCAAATGCTTCTAAACAGTGGAAAGTAGATTTTTTCTCGTCTGTATGTCGTTGAGATAGAGTTCAGAATGAACCGGTTTTCTAGCTTTTAATGCGTTGGCGCCGCTGCTTTTGAAACGTGTTTTTTTTGTGTATTTATATATTTTTTTGGTTTGTTTCTATTATCACACTTTTATCAAAATATAAAGATAGATTAACGCTTTATTGGCTAACCAAGTTTACTTTAAGAACTAATTATGTTTAATACAATAAGCGGCCTTATCTCCAAAGACGATTTCTTCCTGGCAACCTTATGATTACAGTAATGAGCGAAGCAGTAATGGACAATATTGTTTGTATGTACAAGATTCAAAATCTACATGTACTCGTATATTGTAAAATATAAGGTAAATAAAAAAATATTTTAAGAAACGTAAGAAAAGTTAAATGACACCAAAATAAATATGAAGGTACTTTTAACACCATAGAAGTAGTTAAAAATTAGAATTTATAATTAAAAATGATTTCTATAAATATTGTTAAAATATGTCTAAAAATATACCCATAATTAGTTTGGGATAACGTATTAGTTTGTATGCATATCGCTATAAAATAAACATTAAAAATACCCGGAATTACTAGAATTAGTGTAAATATATACAAAATAATTGAAAGATCTAATGTAAATACTTCAAAAAAAAATTAACGACGTACCATCTCCTATGTGACGCACAAAAAATCGCTATGATATTTTACGAGAAAGCCCAATTTTACACCTTCGGTTAGATTATTGAAGTAGGGATCCCTAATTTTAACTAGTTATAAAATATATTCCATGTTACTCAAGGATAATGTAGCATTCTAATGGTGAAATAATTTTTGAAATCGGACTTGTAGTTTTGAGATTATTCGTTACAAACATATAAATCTTTCCTCTATAAAATATTAAATTAAAGTGTAGATAGCTCAATGTTGATTATTATTTATTATTATTTGACGACCTCCGTGGCCTAGTGGGTGAATAGCCGGCTGAGACGCAGGAGGTAGCGGGTTCGATTCCCACCGCGGAAGAAATGTTTGTACGATTTACAGATATTTGTTCCGGGTCTGGATGTTTTTCTATATATTATAAGTATGTATTTACAAAAAACAAAGTATATAAGTATTCTATCAGTTATTTGGTTCCCATAGTACAAGCTCTGCTTAGTTTGGGGCTAGATAGCGCTGTGTGAAATGTCCAGCCATATTTATTTATTTTATATTTATTATTATAGTTTCTCTCGACTCTGTAATTATTTCTCTAACATTCAAGGACAATGACCATTGACATCGTCTATAACTATTGAATATAGTTGTCAAAAGGTGCAAGCACCCCCCTTTCCTGATTGCCAATGTGTCCTGCATACTGAGCACCGGATATCACTGTGTGAACTTTTCAAATCACAATAAAACAATGACCATCAACAAAAAATATCATACAATCTATTCCGATCGCTATTATAGTCAGCTAGAGTTCTTTTATGCTAGTTGAGGGTAGATAGCAGTAAAAATTGATGGGTATTTTTTCTTGTGGCGGAAGAAGACTTGACGTCTTTATGGATGACATAATAACTTGTAGCGCGTGCTGTACATAGCAATTACCATTTTGGTAGTGTATTATAAACTTTGAAGGGAATAGCAATAAGGCGGTGTCATGAAGTTGCAAATTTTATTTGCGGTTTTATCGGCGCTTTGAATAAACACAATGCATCATAAAATATCTCTGTTTTTAGAAACAAGTAGCGTGTTTTTTATTTACCTAAAAGCTGAATTGATAAAGGCTTATATTTTAACCGACTTCAATAAAAGGTGAAGGTTCTCATTCGTTGAAATCTTTTTTTTATTGTATGTTCCCCGATTACTGGAAGATACCTAGACCGATTTGAGAAATTTATTTTTTGTTTAAAAAAATATACTTTCTAGTTAGCCCCATTGGCACCAAGTCAGGATCTGATGATGGGATCCCATAAAGATCGAGAGCAACCCTCAAATTTTATAGGAACGCAATTCGGTGTTATATTTTTACCTCAGAACTCCGTCATTTATTAACCGATTTGGAAATCATTTCTTTATTTGAAAGAATATACCTACTTTCATATTGATCATCAAAATCGATCTTGTAGTTTGGTTTTTTTCTGTTATCTGAAGTCTGTTATATTTTTGTTAAAAAATTACTTTAGTTTCATTAGATACTTTAGTACATTAGTGAGAAAAATTAAGTATCTCTTCCGTGGTTTCTAAGATTCTCCCTACAAACACACAAACAACAAACTTTACTTCCTTAAAATTTAAGTATAGATTTATTGAAGTGATTAATGTAGTGATTTATTTATTTACCTACGAGGCAATACTTTGGTTTTATGCGTGTTCCATATCCAGGTTGTTTAAATAAAATCTACAATATGTTTAAATATGCAAGGAAATGCAACATTTCTCCAGTCAATGCAATAAGCTGTTTTAAATGTTCATTTAACTATAAAAAGTTACTTATTAGAACTAACATCTAAAGCCCGAAAAAATTATTAAAATATTTGTACCAATGTACTTGCATCTAGGCTGTAAGTACTATAAATATTAATTAATTATTTATTGTAAATGTAATTCATCAACCTTATCAGTGACTTAATAAAAACTGTTTAAGCTTCCTTTACCAGCTGAGTTAAAACGCATGATACCAGTAATTACGTCATTAGGCTACGGCCTATTATCGCCTTAGTTACAATAAAATTTAAATGAATTACAGAATTACATACGTTTCATTAGTTATTACTAATTAGAAACAAATATTACCTAAGTTGCAAGCTGATTATAACCCAATCCCCTTCTGCGTCATTATATGCCTGTTGATTTTCGCATACCTACGAGTATCATAGTCAGTCATCGCATAGAGTAGTATTTTATTAAATAAGAACACTTAGTTATTATGACCACTAAATTATTATTAATACATTATTAATAGGTATTTCTCTCGCATGAATACTGTTTCTTACCTAATGTTTATAGTGTAATTATTTGTTGTACCGAAATAAATAAAACACAAGTAACTTTTTAACAAAAATATAACCAACCTAACTGATTTTGATGAAATTTATATGAGACCAATAAATCCTTTCAAATAAAAAAAGAATTTTCAAAATCAGTTGATAAATGGCGGAGTTCTGAAGCAATAACAGACATACAACCGAATTGCGTCCCTATAAAATGTGAGGGTTGCCCTCGATTTTTTTGGGATCACATCATCAGATCATGACTTGGTGCCAATGGAACTACCTGGGAAGTATACCCTTTTAGACAAAAAAATAATTTCTCAAATTGGTCCAGGCGTCTTCGAGTAATCGAGGAATATACATAAAAAAAAAGATTGCGACGAATTGAGAATCTCCTCCTTTTTTTGAAGTCAGTTAAAAATAAATTAATTGTGTAGATTTTCATCGGTTTATTAAGAACGCACGTTAAAAAAAATACGATACAGTAATAACAGATCAAAGCTATCTTTCTGATAAAAAAACTAATTCAACAAAAGCATAATTAAACCATTACTAGGTGCAATTCGTGTATTATATGAGTGCGTGCGATCCGCTCCGCAGTGCCTCTCGCCTCGCAATTAAAATTCTGTTAGTATCATGTATCATAATGATTGAAATAAATCACAGAAGTTTTTAATAAAATACCGTATTTAATTGAGGCAATAAAAGTCATAGAAAGCACCGAATAGCCCAATTGGTGAATATCTATTCATGTCACATTCAAATGGCAAGGTGTGACTGAACTCGGTAAAGGCGATATTTGGCAGGCGATCATCGGAGCCCACTGCCCACTTCCTACCGGAAGCTGCACCGCCGTAGCATGTGTCGAATATTTAGTACATTGTATAGTTTTAAATAGTATTCTTTAGGTTTTGGGCCTTTTCTTTGTGGCTGTCTAGCATAAAATGGAATATTTCGAGTACTGGCTCAGTAGAATATTTATAAAAGTGCATTTTGAGGGTCAAAAGGTGTGTGCGTATTTTTCAAAGTATGTTCATTTTGAGGATTAGAGGTTCTTTATTCTTGATTGGACACAAGAAAATGCATTAAAAAGTACAGAAATCTTAATGTACAAAGGCGAACTTAACCCTAGGATATTTGGTCCGGGTTTGGGTATTTATCTATGTATTGTAAGATTGTATTTACAAAATGTATTTATGTGTTCTATCAGTTATCTGTTTCCGATATTACAAGCTTTACTTAATTTTGGGCTAGATAGCGATGTGAGAAATGTCTAGCATTATTTATATATTCATTTTAGTCGTTTTGAACTGACTGTAAAATAAATTAATGATGAGTCTATTTTCTAAAGATAATTAAAAATATAAGGAAGGTAAAGAAATTGCTGTTGCTTTTTTGGAATGTACTCTGGGGAACGTCTGATTTGAGAATATCTTTTTACTATGCTGATCTATGTTTAACTAGCTTTCGCTCGCGGCTTTTCACACGTGGTTTGTCAATAAAATGAAGCCTATGTGCCAATCCAGGTCATAATCTATCGACACACCAAATTTCATCGAAATTGGTTCAGCCGTTATGACGTGATTAATTAACAAACAAACATCAAAACTTTCGCATTTATAACATTAGCGCGATGTGATTTGAAATAATTTTTACTGCAATAGTGACGTAACAAAACTCTGCTATATGTATAGTACTCGTATTTAATTTAACATTATAATCTCATACCGCGTATTCCCGCAATATACGCTTATCAATGGATATCGGATTGTGGATTCTGTGCGTATTTCCGCTCAGAGTAAACAAGATATCGGTTATGACGTTACGCACGTGACAATCCTGCATATTTGCTATACGTATTATAAAACTCAGGAGATAAGGGAAGGAGGAAATCAATGGTTGTAATTCGGGCAATATTGATATTTATATGACGCAAGTGCGAAGTTTGAATCAGGAATGAGTAGATCCGTAGACAAACCAAGGTTACAGACATAGCCAGGAGGATTAGCAGGCTAAAGTGGCAGTGGCGGGGCACATAGATCGAAGAACGGCCGTTGGGGCAGAAAGGTTCTAGAGTGACCGCGCACTGGAAAGAGCAGCGCAGGACGGCTCCCCACTTGATAGAAAGACGAGCTGATAAAGGTTGCTGGGAGCCGTTTGGTGCAGGCTGCGAAAGATCGGTTGCTCTGGAAATGTATGGGGGAGGCCTATGTTCAGAAGTACATGTCCTGTGGGTGATATTATGAAGTGAAAAGTTCGATATAACTTTTGAAACTATCATGGTTATTAACACTATTTGTACTAAAAACGGGATATTTACCATGATTTGTGAGTTCTTGAGTGTCCCGATATTTCGACGCAGTTGCATGCGCCATAATCACGGGTAAACTGAAGTCTTTGCGAGTGGATAGTTTTTTGGCAGATATAACGATCTACCCTCTTTCTTAGTCTCTTGCTAGGAATGAATTCAGTAATACTATCACTACTACCGGTTTCATTCTCGATCATAACTCTATTCCGACACACAACACTCACGGTATCAGGGCGCGTAATTGACACTACACTTCTTCGGTTCTTACACATTCTCACCACAGGATTCCAGGCTCCAGATAGTTGAAAACCATCTTCACGATTGAAATTCTTGTGTTTGGTAATCTCAATTGCCTCTTGAACCAGTCTTGGGATGTAATGTCGCTCAGTTGAGATTACTTGTGGGTTGTGTAGCTCGATCCAGTGGTTTGAGCCTGAGTCCAGCAGATGTTCCGCTATGGCAGACTTTTGTCTGTCAACATTCTTCACCGCCCTGATATGTTCCTTCACCCGACAAGCTATTGTGCGTTTGGTTTGACCAATATAAGAACTCCCACAGCTACAGTCTATCTTATACACTCCTGGTTTTTCTAGTGGAAAGCAATCTTTTGGTGAGCGCATGTAGTGTGTGATTTTCTTTAAAGGAGTAAAGATGGTCTTCAGTGAAAATTTTTGTAGAATGTTTGCGATTTTATCTGTCACTCCTTTAATATATGGTAGAAAAGCAGGGTTTCGTTCCACCCTGCAACTGTGGAGTTTAGGTCTTGGTCGAAATGGTAAGGACCGCAATTTATATCCATTCCTAACCAGAACATTACGGACATGTGCCAATTCACCCTGAATGTGGTCCTCATCGCACAGGTCGAATGCACGATTGGTAAGTGATGTTACCACCGAATTAAGATGTCGAGGGTGATGGTGTGAATCAGCATGTAGGTATCGGTCCGTATGTGTAGGTTTTCTGTAAACTGAATGGCCCAAACTACCATTATCTCGAACCTGAACCAAAACGTCCAAGAATGCCAAACGATCACAAATCATGGTAAATATCCCGTTTTTAGTACAAATAGTGAAAAGTTCGAGTTTACACGTGAATTACGTTATATTTCCTTTTTGTTTATTTTGCTTACATGCACATATACATTTTGTACAGCTTAGATAAGAAGTAGCTTAAGTAAGAAAGTACACGTGTCTTACACATGTAAACGTAACGTAACGTAAGGGCACTTGTAGTTTTGCTATTAATAATTATTTTGTACAATTTTATTTGGTTTTGGTTCTCGCGCCTCGAGTTACAGTGCTTCTCGCACTGGGCGTATTTTTGAATAGAGAGATAGTTGCACAAGGTTGTATGAGCTAAAGATAGAGTTATCATGGAACTATTTGTTTTAATGTCTTAATTCGCGCAGTGCAATTATACAGTGTTTCGGAATATGTCTAATCATCAATATAAACACCTTTTAAAAACAAACTTTAATCACTGAACTGAATCGCGCTTTACTAAAGCTTTTTTGTCAGTTTGAGTATGTATTTTCAGACTATTCATTAGCAAATCTATCTATGTAATCAGCCCACATCGACCCAATGCTGGGTATCATTATCATGATCTCAGCCAAAGGACATCCACTGCTGAACATAGGCCTCCCCATAGATTACCAGAGTTAGCGATCTTGTGCGGCCTGCACCAACTTTTATCAGGTCGTCTTTCCATCCAGTGGGGGGCCGTCCTACGCCAAGGCACCACTGGGTTATAGGCCTGCTTGCTTGCACGGCATTCTTTCCGATCCTGCGCTAATTAAATCCAGTGTCCACCACGGTTTTTATTTAATTCTTTATTACATAAACATGTAACATAAAAATGTAGAAATGGAGGGCTTTATGATAAAAGTATTCATGTGATCTAATCAACAGCGTTCGCGTATTAATATTAGCAAATACTGTGTACGTTTATTCAACAGTTTTAAGTCATGACACACTGACCACAGAAACCACAGCTATGGTTACTGCATACCCAAGTGATTTCACGGTAAATTACTAGCACTTGAAAATGCTATTTTTGTTTGCAACTCGTATTATTAATAGATTTTAGGAGTCTACTTTGACTGTCCGTCAGTCTGTCACAGCTGATTACCTCAGCAGCTATTGAACCTATCAATTGGAATTTAGGAATAGTTATAAAAAAACCGGCCAAGTGCGAGTCGGACTCGCGCACGAAGGATTCCGTACCCATTATCTATAAAAACGGCAAAAAAATTGTCTGTTGTACGTGAGCCCCACTTAAATATTAATTTTACTTACAGTATAGTATTAGTTAGTTAATATTAAATTAACAGAAATACATCATCTGTGAAAATTTCAACTGTCTAACTATATATCACGGTTCATGAGATAGCCTGGTGACAGACGGACAGACCGACAGACGTAGAATTTCACGTACGACTTTATTATTAAACTTCCCCATTACCAGTAACGTTTGGTATCGTCGCATCAGCCTTGAGCAATGACTAATGTGCTATTTGAACGAATCTCATCATTAATGTCACGTACACTCCGCTATTGGCACGACATTTATAAACAATGACTTTTATATCATTTAGCTAATCAATAAGCCAATGAATAATATCAATGAATGATGCAGAATTAAGGGTAAGGACCGGATGGCGACATAGACAATGGGAACGTCAACGCCAGTGTAATTATTGAGTTTCAAACAGTGTAGCAGGTTGTACGCAGACGAGTTCCTTATAGTCGTAGCAGATATACGTATTCATAAACATAATTTTAGCTTTAAGACGTCTACGTCTAATGCTTAACATACATAGGTCCCCCCATAGATTCCCAGAGTGAACTATGTGCGGCCTGAACCTAACGGTTCCCAGCAACGACTATAAGTCGTATATACGCCGCGTTTTCCAGTGCATTTGACGACCTCCGTGGCGCAGTGGTTGAATAGTCGTCTGAGACGCAGGAGGTAGCGGGTTCGATTCCCACCGCGGAACAAATGTTTGTATGATTTACAGATATTTGTTTTGGGTCTGGATGTTTTTCTATATATTATAAGTATGTATTTACAAAAAACAAAAGAAGTATATAAGTATTCTATCATTTATCTGGTTCCCATAGTACAAGCTCTGCTTAGTTTGGGGCTAGATAGCGCTGTGTGTAATGTCTAGCCATATTATCAAAAATTATCAAAAAAAAAATCCTCCACTCGAGAACCTTTCTGCCCCAACGGAAATGCGTCTACCAGAAATTGATGACACTAGGGTAATTTAATTATCCAAGAAATGTTTTGCACTATAAAATTTAAATATGCATTATATACTTTTAAATTTTAACTTTCCATAATTTACATACTTAATCTGGACTCCACAAGCGAAACGTGGGCCGTAACGCCCGGGATTTACGAGATAGAAGAAGGTACATACCATCCAAGTCGCCGAAATGAAGATGCTAAGGTGGATGTGCGGTGTCACCACCCTCGATAAAATCCGTAACGAATACGTGCGAGGAGCCTGGGCGTTCGCGACATCGCTGACAAGATGCAGGAGAGTCGGCTGCGATGGTACGGTCACGTGAAGAGGAAGCCACCTGACTACGTAGGGAATTTGGCACTACAACTTTCCATCCCCTGTCGAAGATCTAGAGGTAGACCCAAGACAAGGTGGAAAAATGTAGTGTCAAAAGACATGAGAGAGTGCCAAGTTTCTGATGACGACGTCGAGGATAGAGCGAAGTAGAGAAGAACAACTAGGAAAGCTGACCCCACCACCATGTGGGATACATAGCTGGGTAGAGAAAGAGAATCTGGACTCCACAAAGTAAACTCTAGGTAAATGGGATTTTATAAATTCGTTTAACCATTACGGGTAAAGATATATATCGTAATTTTTCACCGATACAGACATTTCTGATCCCTATAAGCCTACTTTATCTACAATCTACAAATATACTTAATTTTAATACAAAAAAATCTCTCTTAATAAATAAGTTATGTGACCCAAAAGATTAATCTTTATTTATTGAAAAAATAAATCAAAATCATTTGTAGATTGTATAGTATATCTTTAAATAAATATATAAATAAATAGTGGTGAACATTCCACAACGCGCCATCCATCCCCGAACTAAGCAAAGCTTATACTATGGGAACCATATAACTGATAGAATACTTACGTACGTTTTTTTTAACCCGCGACCTCCAGCTTCTCAGCCGGCTATTAGACCACTGGGCAACTGAGGTCGTCGTATATCGTGTAAATAGATGTTGCTTTCGTTTCCCAAAGCAGCAACTCTTTTCGGTCAATGGCGCTACGAAATACCCTATACAAAAAATACATAAACCGTAGTCGCATACATCAAGTGCCAAATTAAGCACTCGCTCATGACCACACAAGACTTATACGACCAACAGCTCCATAACGAACCCGTAAATCCATCTCATATATCCCCAAGTTATTTTAATAAACGATTAAAACGCGCACGCGCACCTTTCCAAGGCAACGCTATGTCAAATATCTGTTTATGTAAATAATTACTCTTGTTTAATGTCAAAGAACGTTTTTAAAACGCTAAAAGGTACGTCTTTTAAAAGAAAATGGCCGTTTAATTGCTTAATCAAGCTGATTAAAGTGATAAATATATAATGTGAGTTTAACACCTCGCTTGTTTTGATGGCCTGTGGATTTATCGTTATTATTGCTTCCAGTTTGTTTAATTGCATTTGTAGGGGAACCATTATGTTTTTATTAAGGTACTTTTATGCACTTATTAATAACTAGGTGTGTATTTTATGATTATAAGGTAAAGCAATGCATGGTCTAGTAACCGAGCATTGGTCTAGAGATCCGTGATCCAACTAAAGATACTGACATTAGCAATGTAGTAGCGGTGGTCAAGGCACATACGGCCGTTGGGACAGAAAGGTTCTTGAGTGGAGACCACGCACTGGAAAACGCAGCTTAGGATGACCCCTCACTAGATGGAAAAAATACTGGGAGCTCTAAAAATCTATGGGAGCCTATGCTCAGTTGACAACAACATGATGATGATGAAGGATTTGCAATGACGAGTTAGCAAAAGCAAGGCTCCACAGCCTCGAGCATCGTCGAAAGGTTGCAAGCCTCTCGGTTTTTTATCGGATACATTTCGGAGAGTGTGCTGCGGAGCTTTTCAACCTGATCCCACCATCCCCATTCTATGATCGGACAACCAGACGCTCCGCGATGCGCCACCGCTACATGGTAGACATACCTCCCATACGCACAAAGCGGTACTCTTCCACCTTTATCTTGCGCACCGCCAAGGAGTGGAACGCCTTGCTTGAGTCTGTGTTTCCTGATAACTACAACCTAGGGATCTTCAAGTCACGAGTGAATAGGTTTCTTCTAGGCAAGCGTGTACCATCGTAGACTGCATCATCGCTTACCATCAGGCGAGATAGTGGTCAAACGCTAGCCTATAATTTATTGAAAAAAAAAAAAAGTTAAAACAAAAATGGGTTTGGCTCGTATGAACTGTCTGGTAGAGACTTCCTTTAGTGGATATCCCGACGACAAAGATAGAAAGATAAACATGACTCAAAACTATCCTGTACTATTGTTAAATAGATAGAAAACTTCTGTATTGATCCTTATAAAACATTAATATTTAATTTAGAACTGCGAAAATGTATGTTCAAGTTGCCGTTAAAATTAATGTTGATATGAGACACCTTTTTGAATCAATAACTGAAACTCGACTTCATTCACGTATTTTTAGGTTAAAAAGCTATTTATGTGTAAAATGTACTTTCTTACCCAACGTAACGTTTCGGCATGATTGAGTAACATACAAATCCACAGATTTTTCTATTTATATACTGGAAAGTGGGATAGTAAAGTAAACAGTGTGACAAATACAGGAATAGGTATGATAGAGCTGTCGTCATCTCTCTAACAAGTGGAGATATCACATTATGTATTTAAGCCCATAAAAACATATTTTAACCATTTCAAACGGCTTCATTACTATAATTTACTTGTCATAATCTGTGTTGGCGGTTGCACACGGTACGATTATTCTATTAGCATATAACACTACATCTTAACTCTCTAGATATAGAGTTAGAAATCGTCTGATAACTTTGAAATAAAATCCTTTTCTGCTCGATCCTTTTAAGGCTTCTATAAAATTGAGGTTACATTTGCGTCTATAAACACCACCGTCTCTGGCTTTCATTACGATTTTTGTATGTCTGTTTCATTCGTATATTTTATTTTAATTTGATAGATCCGCTAAAACGTCGATAATTATGTTCGGATGGGTCTTTTTTGGAAATTAAGGCCACATTTTTATGATGTTATGAAAGCTAAGTTTAGAAAAGGACGTGTTTTGAAACCCGCGTATTTTATTAATTAGTTGGATTTTACGGGCTTTCGTAATTTGTTTATAGCAAATTAGTTGTAGGCTTTATTAGGCAAGAATAAATTAGACTGGTTATGATTTGCCTGTTGTTTTAGTGCCAATTATTTGGTGATTTCACGGTAATATCACCAATTTACTAATAAACAGCCGAGGTGTTCACGAGAACACCTCGGCTGGTTATTAGTGAATTGGTGGGATGTAGTTTATATCCTTCATCAAAATCGATAAACATAAGAAACCATTTTACTTAGAAAACTTTCGTGATTTATTTCAATCATTATTAAAATACGGGATTTACGGGATAGTGCGAGGCGAGACCCGGCTCTGAGCGGATCGCACTCACCCTGATGAAGGTTCACGAATTGAACCAAAATATTCTCGATCGAAACACCGATAAAACGGTACGTGGTATAATGGACGGTCTTATTGCTTTAAGCCATCTCTTCCGGGCAACCTGTGAATGGACTGCATTGAAAAGAACGTGAGACGAGGTGGTGTTACAATTAGTACAAACGATTAGACAACGATGTATTCACGATCAAATAATAAATATACCTACAAAATACACATACCTACATGTTTAGCCTCATTATAGACAAAATATCGTAAATAACGTTTCTTTCACCCTGTATAGAATTTTTTTAATCACAGGAACTAAGCTATTCACCCACACACACACTTTGAATGACCACCATCATGATAGTGATCAAATACTTACTCAATAACCTCTTTGATATAATCGTAGACGATGCAAGTAGCAATTATTATTATCATCGGTAGGTAGTGGACGACATCCAATCGTAATAATACGATCGCTTGGAATAATGACGTAGATGATAAATATAGGTGAGCTTTAGTTTGTTTAGTTCACTGGTCATTTTTAGGGTTCTGTACCACAAATGGAAAAAAGGAACCTTATAAGATCACTTCTCATATTTTCTTGGCCTCTACCTCATACTCTCTTTAAAGCCTTCTGCCAGTCATTTTACACATGCAGTCTATGGACCAACCATACGCAGAAGACAATCAATGCCCTACGGTTCAGTACAATAACGCGTTTAGGATGCTGTTGGGGCTGCCGAGGTACTGCAGTGCATCAGGCATGTTTGCAGATGCTCACACGGATGGTTTTCATGCCATTCTACGCAAGAGAGCCGCCTCGATGCTGTGCCGTGCCCGCGGCAGCGGTAACACTATCCTACGCGTTTTATCTGATAAAGCTGACTGCCCAATATTGTGGCACCTAATTCAGCTGCATGTTATAAAATAAATATTAAGTTTTTATTTATTCATATATTTTTATCATTATTTGGCATGTGTTTTTAATTTATTTTATTTTGATTTTAAATTTGATTTGTTATTTGTTTTGATTTAAATTGATTTGTCCTTTATTGTTATTTATTTTATATTTGTATTACTAACATAGATATAAAATAATGTACTAACCATATATGGACATGATACTTACGTCTAAAATAAATTTTATTGAATTGAAATGAATAGTGAAAAACTCCTTGGAGGTTACGTGAATACTAACTAAAAATAAAATATTGCGCTACATATTTATTCCGAATTACTAAATATTTGGTTTCCAAATACACGGAGAAAAACAATAATGGCCAACACGACATTAGTCTGATTTTGAACGCAATAAAATCACAAAACAAGAACACCAGAAAATCAGAAAAGCAGAACACGTCCTTAAAACAATCGGATTTATGTTTCGGAATTTAATTGGAATAACAATAAACTTAGTTACACAAATATTTGGCAAAGAAAAATCGCGAAACGTCGCAAAAATAAGAGATTAAATTTATTTTGTTGACGAACGCGTACAACCAAGTTTACAAGAATCGTAAAAAGGAATATTCGGTTTACGAACACGATTCTAACACGAGCGGAGGCATGTTCGTCGTTTTTGCGAACATGCCGGAGCATGTTTCGTGCATGAATCGGAAATGACTCTGGATCTTTGAGACGGGCATTTGATATTCCCTTTTTGCGGGTAGTTATTTGAACTGGGACAGCTGGGTTCGAGGAATGTTAGGGTTGAATTGATTTGAAGCTTGAAATAGCATAAAATTCTCTAAAACAACAGAAAATAATCATAATCGAATTGTTTATTATCGCTGCCCATACATAAAAAAACCTCCTCATTTTTTGAAGTCGGTTAAAACAGTATAGACTTCTTATTTCGAGTCAATTTACCACAGTAGAGACGATATTATATCTTTGATATTTACTTCTATTACGTTGTCAGTATGTCAAAATACATTTAGCCAAATGTATTTTGAAATAAGACTAAATAACATTAACTATACCTAATTATGTGTATTCAGGTTATTGAACTTTTCTACCTATCTATCTTAGTTAATCTTGAAAAATCCAGTGCCCAACTCATTTGACAAATTGTTGATAGTAGCTTAGAGCAGTTTCTAGGCGTTTAACAAAACGAACGCTTGGTACCGGCGGTATGAACGAATTCATAATCAGCAATTCCTACAATTCAGCTCAAAAAAGCATGAACAATATAATATTATATCGACACACGCAATCACACCTCAATCACACTCAATCACACTCAACACCCGCACACTATCACACTCACACCTTAACACACGCGTGCATACAACTTAACCCCTTCATACATAAACACACACACACACCCTTACTCCCAAAAAACACTCACACACCTTTTTACAGATACCATAGTCCACAATGTCATTTCCCTCTCTATAAAATAAATATAATATAAAATAAAATAAAACAACATATTAATACATACATATCTTTTATTTGCAATTAGTTAAAGTAGAGTTTTGAGTTTATTTATAACATACATACATATTTATACATATTTTTAACATACATATTTAATTTCAACAAAAAAATAATAATATATATAACAACACATCACTGTCTAGATGTACCATTGCTGAACGGAAGAGAACTTATCTCCACAACACAGGTATTTACCTAGGGTGGAGGTTAGGACACTACCTTTGCACTCATGTGTATACCACGTACTTTAAGTTTTATTGTACTTTATATTTCACAATAACTTTATGTTTTTATACCTTGTTTTGTACACATGTGTTTATATATTTTTTGAATAAATAAATAAAAATATCGAGCACCGAAAGATCATTTCTGTTCAACTTTTTATCCCAACTGTAAGTAGTACTCTGCATAATCATAATATGTCAATCGTTATCAAAAAGTTATCTTTATGTAATAAAATAAAACAAGAAGTTAATAATTATCCATCCAACAGTTGATTATACACAGAGGCGCGTGAATGAGTGAATGAAATGAGCGATGAGTGAATGAACTAATGGCTAATTATAATAATTTCACACTCGTTGACGGGCGCTGGTAATTACACAGAGTTTAATGAGTATTATTTACTGCCGTGAAATAGATTAGGCTTAGCACAATCTTTTTAAGTGAAGACCACTTCACTCTCCAATAAATAAAAAATATTTATGTTTATATATACATAATCAATGGGTATATATTATTTTATGGGTTCTGTTTATGTATGTTTTAGGTACAGGTGTATACTAGGTACTCTTACGCCACCGTCTTTTGATTTTTGTTTATTCTGTCCATCCAAAGGTTGTCTGGAAGAGATCCTGTTTGGTGAGCAAAAAAGAGTATTTCATTTCATTCATTCATTCTTTTTTTTGTATATACGACCTAGAGATGGAACATGTATATGACCCACCTGATGTTAAGTGGTAACCATCGCCTATAACATAGTATTACCTCGTAGGCCACGCACCTCAGAAACGTGCCCTACATACGATGCACTACCCTGCGTTAATCAAATTGAGGCATAGAGGTGTAAAGCCTCATGCCAATTTCAGTGTTTTTAACGAGGATACATCTTCATTTGACCACAATCTAACCTAATGTAAGCGATGTTGTGGTCTAAGATGTATCACGAAGATCTATATACACTCTTACCTTAAATAGACCAGATTATCATTATTATAAATAAGGGATTTATCACGTACCGCTTTTTCGCTATTTCGACCGACAATGTTTCGGTTCAATTCGTCAACCTTTATCAAGGTGAGTGTGATCCGCTCCGAAATGCAACGACGGTTGCGTCAACGGTGGGCAATCGCGTTGAAATAATCTTCTAATATATAAAAATATCGTGTCACGGTGTTTGTGGTCGGACTCCTCCGAAACGGGTCGACTGATTGTAATGTTTTTTTTTATATATTTGGTAGGTATGAGAATAGGTCGTAAAGTATTTTTCACCCTCCTACCCCCGTTTTTTAATCGTGATTTTAGTACTTTGGACGAAATATATCCGTATAATTTTACCGTCGTTCATTGACATGAAGTGTCGCGTTGCTTTGACAAGATTGTTTTATATAGTTTTATCCCGAAGTTCCCACGGGAACGGGAAATTTCAAGCGTGCGAAGCCGCGGACGGGTCAGCTAGTGATTGAAATAAATTACGAAAGTTTTCTAAGTAAGACCAGATTATGTTTTTCAGGAGAGATTGCATTCGCAATAGAAATGTTGAAACTCAATAAATCTGACGAAGGTTGCACTACAATGTGTGTGCGTTTAGAAGCGAGCCACGTAAGCCATAACCATGAAATGTTACAGCCGACAGAACACCGCTCCTCACATGCCAGGACTACACTTATGGACGAACAAACCCTTGGACGAACTAACCCATAGACATTGCTTTACACACGGTTTACAACGAGCCAATCCTTCGACAGACTGTCCGCGTGACAGTCATGGCTAAACTGTTTATGAACTCCAGAGGCTACAACGCTTCTTAGTACAACAGCATTGTCCAGCAAAAATGTCATAATTCCTGAACGTTAGTGCTCATACGAACACGGACGACGTTTTTGTGAAAAATAATGCTTTAAAATGTCGTGGCCTCGACTAAAATGTCTGTAGTAATTTTGGTAGACAACGTGCCAACGTGTTTAGAGTTGAAGTAAAAAGGAGGAAAAATATTTTTGGATTAGAGTGTTTAAATCAAGAGAAATTGGATAAGAGGGACTGAATTTACGGAATTTCATGGATTTTTACTTGATCGTTTTGATGAGATTAGTGAAGACTTAGCCCGACTTGCACAACGATCCTTAAACATTCTGAGCGACTAAACATGTTTAAATTTAACGTATTTGTATGATTTGACTCTCTAAATCATATTTAGCCACTAAATACGTTTAGGCATCGTTGTGCAAGTAACCCTAAGTCTTCACTATAGTAACTTTATTTCTATATTTGGATTCTCATAATCTTATTTTTATGTTTGTCATTAAATCATAATAATTCGAAAAAAACACCTTTTTAATGACATTTCAATAAGTGAAAATGATGGATACTTACTTAGATACTTATGAATGAAAGTGTGCAATTTCGACTAAGTATAATAAGTATATAATAAGAGTGTATAATAAGACGTAACTAATTCGATACGCATCAGCTGCTCAGATCGAACCCCCTTAAATTACAACCTCCAACACATTTCGCTTAAGATAAGCATTTAAGTATGCAATTTTATTATATTTAAATTAAGAATAATTATATACATAGTCCAATTTATCAATAGATCATTAGGTACTAGGTTTTGTATGATAAAATTATTTTAAAATACATTTCTACTTAAATACCTCTTCATCGTCCACAGCCTTACTTCACCCACTACTGGGTATAGTCCTACCCAATGGTGGGCCATCCGCCACGATCCTGCGCTAGTCTCACCCATTGACGGCCCGCGACTCTAACGATGTCGTCCACCCATCTCGCTACCGGACGTCCTACCCTCCTACAGCCATTCCTCGGCCACCATTCATTCGCTACCCTGCTCCACCTGTTACTAACCCGCCCAAGACCTTTGGGCTCCATAACTCGATTCCCAACGTCATGAACCTTTGTTCTTCTACGGATCTAGACGTTTGAAACTCGATCTAAGAATTTGTTGCCGAGCATGGTACGCTACATGGCTCTCTGTGCAACTCTTAACTTCTCCTGCGTGAGCGTCCATGTCTCGGCACCGTAAGTCATGGTAGGCAGAACACATTGGCTAAATAAGCGGGTCTTCAGACTCCGTGGAGTTTTAGGAACTTAAGGATGTCGTCCAGCTTGCCAAACGTGGCCCATCCCAATTGGATCCTCTTATTTCTACTTATGATTTCAGACCACCACGAATCTCGCAAAAAACTCTGAATCACCTGTGACTGATAGATACATTTGAAACAATTAAAATTTTAAAGTCTTCTCAGGTCTCGTTATAACACAGAATAACCAATAGTTCTACCAATAGGTCTCACTTTGTCATCAAATAGTTACTATGTATCATCTACGGCTTGCGTGCAACCGAAATTGAGACTTAAAGTTATTACGTGATAGTTCTATTCCAATAGAAGATTCATAAAGTCAGCTTAAAGCTCATTTTCCTTTGATTTGAAATGGCACACAAGTGACAGTTGTTATGGGTCATTCGAAATTCACGAGGCTCACCACCCCACTGGGACTACGAGGGAGGTCGAAGCTTCTGTAGAAATGGAGGTAAAGGAGATAGGGGAGAACTGGCAATATCATGACCGTTTCATCGTTTTATGTGCATTGTACACTCATAAACTCGGCACTAAGGCCCGTTAGATCAATAGCAGTTTAAACTAAAATTCTAAGCTTAAACTAAAACTTTTCTTTGTCAGTCAAAGTCAAGTCAAAATCTTTTATTTATTAAAATCACAAGGATCACTTTAAAACGTCAAAAGTGATGGTTTAAAAGTTTAGAATTTTAGTTTAAACTGCTATTGATCATACGGGCCTAAATGGTGGAGAGAATGGTTTCTCTAAATATACTTGTCAAGATGTTTAAGAACTCAATACTAGTAATTTAAAGCTTGGAGAGGTACATTTTTGGATAGATTAGTGTGCATAAATAAAGAAACTAAAGGTTAGCGGGATGAAAATGCTTGTTAGCATTAAGTTCGCCTGTGTTTTATGTTTTACTAGCTGACCCGCTGAACTTCGTATCGCCTTGACATGCATATGACGCGGGCTGGCAATGTATGGTCAATCGGCCATCATTAGCTACATCTATGTATGAGAAAATGAATTATCGTCATATTTTTTTTGACATAAGTAAATTATTTCAATATTTTAATAGTTATTCTGCTATTCGAGGCGGAGACAAACCCAACAAATTAAAGATAATCAAAATCGGTCCAGTCGTTCTTGCGTTATAAATTTAATGGTGTAACTAAGGTTTTAAATATAATATATAGATTGGTGCAATAAAGAGTTTTCTAATCTAATCTTTAGAAATGCTTCAGAACAAAATCAATAAACATTTGTTAATGTACATTTTAATAGCTTTAGCATGATTATGAAATTTAAACATGTGTAATTGAATCCAAGCATTCTCAGTTGAAACACCGATAAAACGGTACGTGATAAATCTCGGATTTATAATAATGATTTAGCACATGCTTTTACAAACTGCGGCTTTACGCTAAGACTATTTTTTTTTCGAATAATGGAATCATTATCTCTTATTCTATTGTGTATTCTCTTTCGTTGGTTTTATTCTTAATGGTGTGCAATAATGCAATTATCTAATCTCTCATAGATAGGCCACTTTCGCTCAGTTTCCTTTATCTGTCAAATCCTTTTTATTTCCCCCACAATTAATTGGAGATATCGGTCGCGACGAAATCATTCCGCCGTGACAGCTCCTAAGTCGATTTATTGATTTTTTTCATGACCCCTATTACAGTTAACTAAAGTTCAATATTGACTGGAGTTTATTTGTAGTAAAAAGTGAGGAGATGAGTTTTTGCAATGATGGGACGGACCACACAAGGCGGTCCGGTCCTGTGGTCCGACTTTCAAAATATAATTGCGACTGAGAGGTAAAAGTGACATTAACGCTTCATTTTTTTGTATTCCTTAAAGTCGTTTAATGATAATGAGAAATTGAACTTTTGCCATTAATTAATCACATTTTTTATCTAAGAAATTCCTTTCCATAGTGTGATGGATCTGAAGATATTCGTAATACCTTCAAGAAATTAAAATTTAGTTGCTTTATAAAATGTTAAAAATTACTCAAAATAAAGATATGTGATTGGTAACTTAACTTCCTACCTATTATAATATAAGTTACCTACTTTTATTTTTTGTAAAAACCTATTTGTGGTGGGAGAATAAATGTATTATTTTAAAAAAGTGGCACTCCGGGAGTGCCGACAGAAGTTAAAACTTGAACAATTACGAGATACTTACATACAGAGGTGTCGGTAACGGTAACAGTGTTGCGAGTTCAATGGTTTTTTTCCATCTCCAAAAAAGCCCAACGCGCCTAAAGAAGTTTACACTTCAAAAATGTGTTTAAAACGATAATGAAAAATATCGTAAGGAAATTATCGATTAGCGTGTGTATGAACAAGACCTAGACAAGAGATATAAGAGATATTTTAGAGATATGTTTATAATATATTTTTTCTTGTTACTTATATATAATTTTAACTTGTTACCTACTAATTTAACTGGGTAACTTTCTTAAAAACTGGTTTTTTATGTGAGAGAACCTATAACTAGGTAGGCAGTTTATTAGGTTCGTGAAACCTTGGATCATAAGTTGCTTGAATATGTTGTTTAACTTAATTCAGTGTTGTGTACGCCTATAATAGGCATATGTATCAGTCTTAGAAAACAATGTTAAAATTTGAAAAATGTGAAAATATGTATGCTGTTGGCGTGCCTATTTGTTATTGAATAAATAAATTAAAAACCGGCCAAGTGCGAGTCGGACTCGAGCACGAAGGGTTCCGTACAATTATCTATAAAAACGGCAAAAAAATCACGTTTGTTGTATGGGAGCCCCCCTTAAATATTTGTTTTATTTTAATTTAATTATTTATTTTTAAAGTCAATATATAACTAAATATTCTGTGAATATTTCAACCGTTGCCTGTTGCCGTTATCAATATCGAGCTAAAACTAGCAACAAAATCACGTTTGTTGTATCGGAGCCCCTTTAAATATTTATTTTATTCTGTTTTTACTATTTCCTGTTATAGCAGCAACAGAAATACATCATCTGTAAAAATTTACGGCGTGGTGACAGACGGACAGACAGCGGAGCCTTAGTAATAAGGTACCGTTTTACTTTAGGTACCAAACCCTAAAAAGACCTCATACGCAGTAAGAAAAAAGAGAAATCATGCCTCATTATAATGCATTCCATAACGCAAATGCCACAAATTGAATTGACCGCAGCTCTCAGTCGCAATCATCACTACAGAAAGGCAACGCCATTAGCACGCACGTCACAACAAATACTCAATTAAAACAATAATCTTCACAATAAATCGAGCTGAAAATCAATCATTCGACATAAAGTAGTATTTCGCTGAAGTCGTCATAAATACAATGAGACTTTCTCTTGTGCTTTTAGGGTTCTGCTTGTGCATGAAAGGAGTCTTGCGTATGTTCAGTTGTACCTATTTGAGCAGGTAGGATAAAGATTATTTTACCACCCACCGGTTAGCTTTGATGGTAAGATTTGTTTATTAAGTAAACTTATACCTGCCTATGTTAGCATCGTGTTATTTTTTTTTTCATTATGTTTATAGATTTTAAGTTTATTAATTTGACTATTTATAAGTTACTCCTATATTTTTGCCTGAGACACAGGTTTACCTAGGTTAGGCATAGTGTAAATTGTTACCTATAATTACAGTAAGTGTTCTTAAGTTTTGGCCATCTTAGTACCACTTAAAGCTCAGTGATTACTGCCCCAAACTTGGGGATTACGAGCCCTAAATGAGAAAATTTACAAATACAAGTAAGTTTTTAACAAAAATATAACCGACTTAACCAAACTACTCAAAGTCAAAGTCAAATATTTTATTCATTAAAATCACAAGGATCACTTTGAAACGTCAATTTTACTGCCTGTTCCTTCGCGACCAAGTCAGGAAAGAAAGGCGAGAAACAAGGCTGGTTGTTTTTTTAATGATCCTTTTACAATACATAATACAGAAAATAAATTACGTCTAAATTGTAACATTTTGAACGAGTTGGAGCAATTTCAATCCCAAGCTTCTCTATCATCTAAATAATCCGATATTTTATAGTAGGCTCTTTTATAAAGATTTTGTTTAATTACGTTTTTTTTTGTTAATTGTCAATTTTTGTACATCCCTTGGGAGTTTGTTATAAAAGCGTACACCTTTCCCTTTAAACGATTTACTAACTTTATGGAGTCTACAAGTGGCAACAGCGAGTTTATCTTTATTTCTAGTATTCAAATTATGATTATCGCTATTTTTCTTAAGCAAATTAGAACTGAACTGATTTTGATGAAATTTCTATGACACTAATATGAAAATATAACCTTTCAAATAAAAAATGAATTTTCCAAATCAGTTTATAAAAATGGCGGAGTTCAGAGGTAATAATAAATAAAACTGAATTGCGTCTCTATAAAATTTGAGGGTTGCCTTCGATTTTTTTGAGGTCCCATCATCAGATCCTGACTTGGTGGCTGCGACCACCTGGGAAGTATACTCTTTTAAACAAAAAAGAAACAAAAAAGTTCGGGGAACAGTACATAAAAATGAAAAAAAAATAAAGAAAGATTCCGACGATTTGAGACCTCCGCTTTTTTTGAAGTTGGTTGAACAATGTTTACAAGCTTAGTTAATAATAAACTACAGCGAACTTTGATTAAGTACTACTTTGTACATGCTTATGCTACTGGTTTTCTTTATTACACTAGTGGTTCGGCCCGAACTAAGATCTCGCGAGTCTACCATAAAAACAAAAATATGTTATTCGTAATCTTTGACTATCAAAATAGTGCCACGAAATAACAACCACCTTACTTGACCTACAGTTTCATTCAAACTACAGGTAACGGGAGTTCATATAAAGTGGTTCTCCTTTTTTGGTGTACAAAATGCAGTTATTCTGGATTTCAGACTTTTGCCTAAATTTGTGTCACTAAAGCTACACGATTACCAAATTTCAGCATTGTGGGGTCACTGGTGTACCCTGTGAGTTTTGTCAAAGTTTTGATTTTATTATGGCTAATAACTCAAAAACTACAAAAATTAAACTAACAATAAAACCAGGGTTGAACTGTACTAATAAAGACCTTTCATTTGACGTCTCACTTGATCTAATAGTCTCATTTTCATTTTTTTTTACCCCTCTTGAACCCCAATATCTCAAAAACCCCTTAACATTTTTAGCTTATTTAGTCACACCAAAATTGTCCCATCACTACGGACCTATGGATTAAATTTCACAATGATCAGATCAACGCTTCAAAAGTTATCCTCGGACAAACAAACACACATACATACAATGTATGTACATATGTGTGTATGTTTGTTTATCTAAAGTATCTTTTATATCACAGAGACTCGGAAATCAATCAAAGTCAGCAGAAAAAGAAAAAAAAAATCCATACTTAAAAAATCATACATACATAATTTCACTTTTGAAACACCCTAACATATGTACATACAACACCAATTTGCCCAAGTTGATTTGGAGATCTCGCTTCGCTCGATCAATAAAACGTAAAAGCTATGGTACGAACCCTTAGTTGCACAAGTTTGCCTCGTTCTTGGCATGTTCATAGTATTACCAAATAATGTCTTAATGAGACAGGATGATGTGTCACCCATACATAAGGTTCGATATCAAACTTTTATTTTGTTTGTAAGTTGATGTTTGCAAGATGGATTATTTAATCCTATTCGAAAGATTGCAAACACCAACTCATCACAAAGTTTTAATATCGAATCATATATTTTTATTAATCACATAGTTTTCTCTTCACGTATTAATAAATAGTAATATTTGTGTTAATACGTACCCCTTTTTAAGCTTATTGCGCGCACGGAGGAGTGAGATTTAGCATAGTTAAAGTTTATATGAAGAAAGAGGGGCGTATCCTAAAATTGAGCTTAAATAAAAAAATCTAATAAATAAGTACGGTTAATATCGACCGCTGTGTACTGGCTTACTAGTATCAATAATTCGTTGCCTTATTTATGAATTACTAGCTCTTGCCCGCGACTTCGTACGCGTTACACTACTAAATAGGTAACTTAGAAATAAAGCTAAACTCGCTGTTGCAACTTGACACCCCATTTTTATGCCATGAGATCTGATTTATGGGATAAAAAGTAGCCTATGTGTTAATCCAGGTTATAATCTAAGTACGTGCTAAATTTCATCGAAATCGGTTCAGCCGTTACGACGTGATTGAGTAACAAACAAACAAATAAATAAAACAACTCCAAATTTCGCATTTATAATATCAGTGTGATGGGCCATTACATAATTGACGCGATGTGCACTGTTTCTTTTACAATTATAACTTACAATTTTTGCCGTCTGGTTCTTTAGTTGTTAATTCTTTAGTCTTTAAGTCCAGAGAGAATAGGTTCATTCTAGGCAAGTGTGCTCCATCTTCGATCACACCATCACTTACCATCAGGTGAGGTAGTGGTCAAGCGTTTACTATCATCAATAAAGAAAAAAAATACAGGAATAACCAATTATATATATTTTCATAAAAAACCAAACAAATTATTGAATAATTTAAATACCGTTGCAAACGGTCTATAGGTAGCTCAAGAGCTCCAGATCACTACTCCAAATCAGTACCAGGCGGAAGTGTCCCCAAGACACTGGCTGGCGGCTGCATTGCCCCGTTTAATTGCAATGCTTATTCATTATCCCATTCCAGCTCTCGAATAATACAGTTAATAGGTAACAGGTGCTTCCCACTTCTAACATCGAAACTCCTACAACTGGCAACGAGCTCACTCACGTTGAAGATGAAGGAAGTAGCACACGGTGCGTTTCACCCGCATGTTTCTTCAAGATATGGAATTACCTTCCTCCTAAGGTTTTCCCGGTGAGCTTCAACATGAACGCCTTCAAGAGGGTTGTAAATAAGGCATTAAGTGTTAGGTAACGCGACTGCAGTACTACGGGTACGACTGCTGCAGGAGTTTATAGGCGGCGGTGACCACTTAACATCAGTCTAAATGATTAATATAAAAGAAAAGAATAAAGGTTTTGATATTTTAAAGGAATTGATAATATAGGGAAACATTAAGTTAGTTTTTCCATTCATGGAATAAACAAGGATATCAGCTGTCGAACCAGAATCTCGCTTTAGTTTTTCGAATTTATTAAAATGAGAACCGCATAAATTACGTATCACTTAAAATATCAACTTACAAACCTATCATAATACAAAAATTAAGAGCATCGGTGTATTAACGTGTTGATCTTCATAAAAAGTTTACTGCGAATATTTTCATGCTGTTATTAAATTAATTTTAAATGGCACGGTATAGTATTTTTTTATTTTAATTAGTCTTCTCACAGCTGTTTAATTAAATATCATGTTTATCATAACTGCATCCGACACAAATGGATAAAACCGCATTCAAATCGAATAAGTCGTTTTGGAACTACGTGTCATACAAATCTACCCCAAATTGAATCATTGCCATCACACTAATATAAGTAAGTTTGTATGTATGGATGTTTGTTACTCTTTCACGTCGGAACGGCTTAACCGATTTCGATGAGATTTGGTGCGTACGCAGATCATAACCTGGATTAACACATAGTCTACTTTTTATTGGCAAACCACACGTGCGAAGCCGTGGGCAGAAGCCTGTGTTATAAATGCGAAAGTTTTAATGTTTGTTTATTTGTTTGTTTCTTACTCCATCACGTCGTAACGGCTTAACCGAATTCGATAAAATTTTGTATGGACGCAGATTATAACCTGGATTAACACATATACTACATTTTGTTACCAACAACGTGTGCGAAGCCGCGGGCGGAAGCTAGTTGTTAATATGAAAAGTTTAATCAAGTTAGATTTAATATTAGGCAATCGAATTAACATAGGCACCGTCGAATTTATCGACTATATTAAATTTATACTTCGAGTCTAGTCACTTATTTCACAATAATAATCTCCTTAAGAATAAACACAAGTGAACTAAGTTAGTTGTTACTTGCTTTAACAACAAAAAAATCTTCAAGAAACAGTCGGACTGATATTGCTGAAATTAAGGTATCATTTCCATTCCATCACTGTATTTCCTTTGCCAATACTTATGTACCTAAAAGAAAGAAGTAATGGACAGGAATATTGTGGAAAATTGTGATCCAATGTGTAATCTGAGACTTTGACTGCGAAGTTGCGCCGCGGGACATAAAGTAAGCATTCGAAAAACAAGAGCTACTGGTAGGGATACTATCATTCCTTTACATGCAGGGATATTGCGGGAAATATAAATAATGTTAATATACAATCATCATCATATCAGCATCTCCACTGCTGAATATAGATTTCCAGAGCGGCCGATCTTCTGCGGCCTGCACCCAACGGCTCCCAGCACCTTTTTTAGGTCGTCATTCAATTTAGCGGGGGGTTGTCCTACGCTGCGCTTTCCAGTGCTACTCGTAGGTCTCAACGGCCGTCAGTTCTTCAAGCTATGAACCTACCCTACTGCCACTTCATCTTGCTAATCCTTGGCTATGTTTGTGACCTTGGTTTTTTTCACTACCGGACTGTGGCCTGTTCCATTTTTAAATAGAAATAAGGATTTGTCATGGAGATTGTATTTAATTATAGCATATTATGAATGTGACCAGTTCCATTTTTAAATAGAAATAAGGATTTGTCATGGAGATTATATTTCATTTCAGCATAATAAGAATGCAAATGTACAAAATGCAACAATCTGGCTGGATAAGTTTTAGAATAGAATAAAAATGTATTTGCAACGTTACAGTAAAAAATACACAGGAAAAAAAGAATGAGGAACAAAATATAACTTCAAACTAGACAATCTGCCATAAAATACATATAAGTTGCAAAAGGGACCCTAACTCAGCATAATGCGACTGGTCTTCCGTGAGGGCCGAATCTGAGTTGCGGACTAACAAACAAAATTAATAAAATTAAAAAATACATTGAAAAGCTTGGCATGTATAAAATCTATAATAATAAATATGTATTTTGAAATGTTAAATACATTTAATGACTATATCTTCATTTATATACTACTTGTGTCATGTAGGAGGCTTTCCTGCATTTTTTGCCAATCAAAAAGATATAATTTAAGTTTTTTTCTAAAGCCATAACTACTCTGCAGGTTCCTGATCGGCGGGGGGATATTGTTCCAACACTTCGATGCTGCGTAGCGGAAACTGCCTTTAAAAGGAGCTGTCCTATGCCGCTGCGTTGAAAGTTGCATCGAGGCTCGCAGGACCTCATGCTGGTTACCCCTCTTAGCTCTCACAAAGATACTTAGGCGCGTTATGCTTCATAACTCCAAATAGAACGCAAGCAATAGCTTAAACAAAACAACAAAACCTACAATCTCTAAAATAGCTATGAATGTATCTGTATTTCGTAAAGGATGGTCCCCACACGGGTCATGGGGTGAAGTCGGTAGCTGAGATGATAGGAGGAGATACAGTGACGGTCAGAGGTCGCGGCTCCCGTATTGAGGTCCATTGTCTGACGTGACTCGCGCAGATATATGAGCCGGATTCTATTCTAGTAGGTAGTACGGTTACAGTTATCACTATAAAAATGTTAAATAAAAAACTCTGAAAAGAAGAAAACGACGCAGTGGGGTGGCACCGCGCGCGCACATCACAACACAGCTGACGCGGATACAAAGGCGGATAATTATAACGTCGAATCTAGATAGGCATAACGAAATTCAGGCCGACTTGCACAACAATCCCTAAACGTATTTAGTTACTAAACATGTTTAAATTTGAAGTATTTTTTATGATTTGACGGCTCCTTAAATACCAGGCACCGTTGCGCAAGTCGCCCTAACCGTCGCTACAGTACCTACGAAAAGCTACCAATTTAAAATTACCTGAAACTCAAACAAAACAACTGAAATGTTCACAGTAAAAGTTAATTAAACCCTCATTATACGTTTCGATTACATCACTGTTATTATATTTTAAATGGTCTGATTTTAAACTCGATTCACGATATCAGTTTTTATCGAAATATGATTTTATAAATTCGATTTGATAAAATCAACGAAACTGAAATTCTTATAACGGAAAGATGAAATGTTATGACAATGGATAAGTTTTTGTGGAAGATGCGATATAGCTAACTTGGTGTTATGATAGATGGAATAGATGTGTTTGTTTGTTTGTACGAAGATAGAAACTAGTTTCAGGTAGAGTTTGAGTGAAGTGTCATTTGTTACCGTCATCTTTCTTGCACATGTTTTCTTGTATGCTTTTTTGTGTAAATTGCCAAATTAAAGATAGTTACGAATATGTATTACTAGCTTCAGACAGCGGCTTCTTACGCGTTGTTTGTCAATAAAAAGTAGCCTATGTGTTAATCCAGGTTATAATTTACGTACATACCAAATTTCATCGAAATCGTTCAGACGCTACGACGTGATTGAGTAATAAACAAACAAATTAATAAATAAACAAACATCCAAACTTTCGCATTTATAATATTAGTGTACCCGCGGCTTCACCCGCTTTGTTCTGGGTTGTTAAAATACATACAGCTGATTTTAAGATATTCATAATGAGACTTTACCTAGAAAGGTTGGTCTGAAAAACGCTGCGGTAGCTGTAATTTTTGTATGACTCATCATTGCAACCATGTAGTGAATTCAAATAAGAGACATAGTTGAACTTTTCGGGTAGTTTCAAAAGTTGTACTTAACGTTGTACTGACATTTTTACTAATTTTATAGTTTTCACGAGCAAAACCGGAGTGAATCACATTCATCTCGTTTAATTCCAAGATACGACCCACAAAATCGTATCAAGCACATCAAAAATGTTAAAAGGCCTCCATTCCTCCAAAATAAATTATTTATCGACTCGTATCGATTCACATTTTAATTCGAATTGTCAAAATCGATCATCAATCATAACTGTCGTGCTTCGGAGACATTATCACAAAGTGCATCGCCGGGACTCGAACCTGTATCTCTGTGTTTCTTGCCAGCTATTTAACAATTATCTATTGTGTATTGTATTGCAGTATTGAATTGAAATAGCAAAAAGGAGACTGAATATGTTTAAATAATATATTGGCTTGTGAATGGACTGTTTTGCGAATCGTAATTTTTGAGTTATTATTCTGACGTTCATTTTAACTGGAAGTATAAATTCGTTTCAGTAAAGTATGAAAGCATATCGTGTTAAAACAAAATAACCAATTACAATAGTTTATTTTTGTTTTTTTGTGAACCCGGGTAAGGTTTTACACTGTTTTCATTCGCAAAATAATTCCTGAAACAAAATGTTTTAAGGTTTCAATTCCAATTTCGCGAATTTCCAATACTCAGATGAACATTTATAAATACCCTATTTAAAATACCACTAAAATATAATTACGCGGCAGCTCGGCCATTATTGACTCAACATTAGAGATCCCTAAATATTTCCAACACAAAACCCACATAAATAAAAGCACAATACATTCAGACTGTCACATTAAGGAGTATTAAACACACAAGTATTCCATCACTCGATGCCGACGCAAAACATTGGGCCAATTTTTATATGAAATACATTCCTATATGCTTTCGTATTATACGGGACCCTTGAATTATATTCCGTTTTTTGTTTGTGAACTCGCGTACTTGTTGTACCTTTTGGTGTACGATGCTAGGTCACAGAGCAAGCGGAAAATTCAGACAAATCATTAAAAAATATATTTAAGAAAAATTGCGTGATTTTTTTCAACTTTTTACTTTATTCTTTATTATAAATACGGGGTTGATCACGTGCCGTATTATCGGTATTACGACCGATAATATTTAGATTAATTTCTTGAACTTTTATCATCATTCATCAGGGTGAGTGCGATCCGCTCCGCACTGCGTTTCGCCTCGACCACAGCACTCTGCGCCGCGAAACGCATTGTTGGTCATAACAGCTATAAAACGGTACTTGATCATTCCCGTATTTATAATAACGATCATCATACAATTATTTGTCTGGTTTGCTATGAAATTTTTATCCAGTTTGCTAGTCAAAGCCTTTTTCCTTGCAAAATTAATGAACTTAAGTGCGTCAATAGCATGTGTTTTTCCTATTCACAATCTTCATAATTTCTACTTACGCGGATTTTAAGGAGGAAAACCGTAGAAGTCCTTTTAATTAAATATTACCTTATCGTGGTAATTATGGTTATTGCTAAATTTAAATTTACGCCTAAAACAGAAGGAATATATACATATCACAATAGTGTTATATTAAGTTATTAATAGTACGTAAATTAGTGTTACTCGTATATAAAGAATATAAAAAATTATATAAATTTCGATGCCAGGACTTCATTTCATACGAACGTACGGTTTTAGTTATTTACATTGAGTAAAAATTACCCAAACGAGAGATATGATAGATCATTTCTTTAATGCACACCATTAAAAATAGACCGATAAGAGGTCATAAGGTTAAAAGAGTTCCTAGTACGAATAAGTTTTTTTTTTTTAAATAAATTATAGGCTAGCGTTTGACCACTATCTCGCCTGATGGTAAGCGATGATGCAGTCTACGATGGTACACGCTAAAGTAAACCTAATAAAGTATATAAGCGAAAAATAAATATATACTTAATATCAATATTTTTTTGGATGATGATGACGTTGATGCATTCATGTTTAGATAGATAATGTATTTATTGTATACCATTTAAAATAAACAGATAAGAGGTTATATGAGTTTCTAGTACGAAATCCTAAACAGGTATATCTTTATATTTTATTAATAGGTGTCATCAACATAGCATACATTGACAATATTTAGCGGTTACATGTACAAATGAACGATAAATACCTATTAAATATCAATATTTTTTTTTTGATGATGATAATGAATTCAGATGTTTTATCTGATAATCGCAGATTAACTGCATCCAGATTCCTGCTCCAGCGTATCTAAGCAGCGCTTATGATAATAATGTGTTTTTTTGTGGAATACAAGAGCGCAGGCGCCGTCGACTAAAGGAACGTGTCCGCTAGTTTAATATCAATTATTAATAATCCCACTTTTTGTCCCAAACCCGAAACTGGGGCATAAATATGTCATTATTCGCACTATTAGTCAATTAAGATGAAGAAATTTTGTTTCAACATGACTTTAATAAATAAATATGATTTCTTTGATATAAAAGATACGTTATTAAATTTGTTGTAGGGTTATATTAAATATAATTATTGTATTAGAATAGAATAGAATACAAATAATCATTCTTTTGGTACACACAAAATGGCACATTAAACTATTATAAGGAACAGTAGATATAATTGGATCTAATAAGACAGTTCTAATAAGTAACAATAATAATAATAACAATGTTCTTTTTGTTTCAGGTAAGACGTTTGTGAAACTTTCCCGATCTTTAAATAAAGCTGAGTAAGTAACAGAACACGAAAATAAAATAAAATAATAGAGAATGTTTCCTCTACTTTTTACCTATTTGTCTATTGTAGCTTTCAACCGGGCAAACGAATCCAATTCGATTTTTTTAAATTGAAAGCTGGTGTTGCGGATAAGCTTTTAGCAAAGCTAAGATGAGTTACCGCTGTTGTCTGAAGCGGTTTAATGAATGAATGAATGAATAAAAATACTTTATTGTACATCATAGAAGAAACAAACATAAAAATAAAAATTCACAAAGCAACAAGTACAATGGCCGGTCTTATCGCTTAGACGCGACTTCTTCCAGACCTTTGGATGGATAGATTTTTTGTAACATTACAATAATGTATACATTAATTAATTTGGGCGGTATACATTACCAAAACAAAAACTAAATTTTAGGAGAGCGCTGATCACTTACAACAATATAAAACAATATACTTAAGTAAATATACCTACAATAATATACCATAAAATAAAAATATACATAAACACACATACATACATATCTATAGCGATACTACGACGTTTCTGAGATAAAACACTATTATTGTGTTAATTTTTTTGCAAAAATTAACTTAATATATTTTTCAGCTGTTGCTCTGGTGTTCATTTTATTTATTTATTCGTATGGCTTTTTGTAATCGTGCAAATTTCTTATAATCATCATCATCAGGCATTGGAGGTCATTTACGACGGTAGCGACGACCTCGGAGACTCTGGAAAACTGCTATCACCAACCCAAAGTCCTGCTCCGCTACTTTAAGGAGTTGGGATGGCTGGGGTCAGGTTAGAAGGGGGGTAATGAATGCGGGACATCGGTGCAGATGTTATTCCCCCCCACCCAAGAATTAGAATTATGTATAAGACTCATAAACCCAAAATATTACAATTAGTAGCGAATAGGTTTTGATTTATTTGCGACTGTCAATGTGAATCCAATGTCATAAATGGCCGTATTTTTTGATTGCGTTGCCCCATGGCGGGTTCCTATACCCGTCGGTAACGAGCTACGACTCGTTTCTCCTTGAAAACGTGTCAAAAGTTCGACACTAGTTTGACACTTTTTAAGGAGATACGAGTCGTAGTCGGTTACTGGCGGATATAGGAACCCGCCATTAGAAGCTTGATTTTTTTTTACAGCTCAAAAGGAACGTTGGTTTAAGTATTTGTTAATAATTTCAACTTAGTATCTCCACGGATTCCAGAGAAAAAAGGTCTTTACAGACAGACAGACAACGAAGTGATCGCATAAATAAGGATCCCTTAGTATGTTTCAAACTTTCGCGATCACTGTACATAATTACTTATTAAAACCTTTTTTATTTGTCGAAACGTCAGGATAACAAATAAAAAAGGTACATACGCGATAAATACCCGTTTTAATAAGTAATTATATAATGGTTCGTATTTTCCTTTTGAGGTACTGAACTCTAAAAAGCAAAAACATGTATCAGAAAATATTGTTATTCGATTGTCTTTGCTTTTAATTCCAAATTGAAATAAAATTGATTTACTTTGTATCACTAGAAATTACATCAAACACACATAAACTTACTTACTTACTATCCTGGCGCATCAACCCCGAAGTTGGTCTTGGCCTCCTACACTAAAAGACGCCACTGTCTCTATTCTGCGCCACTTCTTGACAGTCTGACACTTGGAGAGCGCGAAGGTCTTTCTTCACCTCATCCTTCCAGCGATATCTGAGTCGGTCGACGACCAGACTGGCATTCCTAGGTGGGCTCGTTTGGCACCACGATTGTCCCCCATTCGTTCATCGTGACCAAGCCAGCGTGATCTATGAGATTTAATTTCGCCCATGATGTGGGGTCAGCCACCAGTTCCGCTACCTCCCGATTCTTCCTCACTCGCAGAGTGCCATCTTCTCGTCGCACCAGGCCTAGGATCTTTCTTAGCACCTTAAACGGTTAAATAAATTCAGCACATATTGTTACCGCAAGTTCCCAAACTCAGTAAAAAAGCGGTACAAAAAAGGTGCAAAATACGGTACTTACGGCCTAAAGGCAGATGCACACTGATGCACCGGTAAAGGGCACTTAATCACACTTGTAACTTGATTCGCAGATAACGTACGAAAAATAACGCCTGCCGTGAAATATACGGCTCGACGGCTTTTAAATATTAACTGTTTGGATTACCTATATGCGATAAGGCCGTGTGGATGTGTGTTCGTATAGAAATAAGAAGTAACATTTTGAAACACCTCATTTTAAATCATATACTTTCTCTTAGATTAAAATTTAAAGTCATTTTTTAAATAAAAGTTTATTGGAAAAGGTCTATTTACAAAAAAAAATATAATATTATTAATAATTATTAATTTCCAATTAAATGACTATGCAACTCACACGAATACCAAGATTCTTCATTACCACTATATGTATTGGCAATGAAATTAATGTCGTGCATAACAAAAGATGTTGTATACATCCTATTTGTTATGTACGACCGAAATCGTATTAACTGATTTTAGAGGTAAGTTTAAACCGGTGGCTTGAATATTTATCCTGTAATCGATACATTTCCAATAGTCAATTTTTAACGTAAATCGGCGGCGCCTTTACGACGATGGTCAATGCCGCTTCAATTTAACAGGTAGGTACCTACTTACATAAACCAATATGATTACTTCACCTATTTTATCAGGCTGTTTCATTGATATTTTAGGACTTGATATTAATGTTGTTTGAAAATTTAAAATTTTTCTATGTTAATTAATATATAAAACCTATTTTACAACAATACTATCCATAGCCCTACCCGTGTTTTCATTTAATGTCGTACATAACAAAGCACGTAGTATAATGAATGATGACAGAGAGAAACGAACTCAATGATGATATAGACTGAAAACCCTTTAAAAACTCTGCAAAGCAGTTAAGTAAGTAGAGCCAGCGGAAACCACCAGTATAAACTGTTTGGCTAAAGTGGTTGTTTCGTTATCACAAATGATAATTGGTGAACGTTGCTGATCGTGTAATGACCACTTTTCGGCGCGGATGTGTTGTTCTGAGTTATAGGCGCTACGAAATACTACGTAGAACTTACGCTACACTTACGAGCATAAAAATATCTACATCAGAGAACATTATTTATTATACCTTACAAATTATATGCAACAAATTATAAGAAAGTAATAAAATGTATAATGGATGGTCTTATAGCTGAATAAAGCGTTATCTTAAGATGGTTCGATTCCTATACAAACAAGCAGCGCACGCAATTGCACAGTAGAAACTAAAATATGCGTATCGAATTAGTTACGTCTTAATATTATCGGAAAATGAATACAATCGCACACTTTCATTTATAAATATCTAAGTAGGTATTCATCATTTTCACATATTTTAAATATCATTAATTAGTGATTTTTTCAAGTAATGTTGACTTTTATGATTGAAAGTGTCCAATTACATCGATATGAGGACAATTAATAAGACGTAACTAATTCGATACGCATATGTTTAGACATTTGAACTGTTCAGGGTTCTAGTGAATGTGCATTTTTTTTATTGATGATAGTCTAGCGCTTGACCACTACATCACCTGTAGGCCTAGCATAGTAACTGTAGAGAAGAGTTTTGTCTTAAGTCATTTTTCGGAAGAAAGAAGACACTAATCGACCGTCTCGAGCATGGCGATTGCGAGAGTGAACGGAAAGAAACGTTGTCGACACTTCCTCGACAGTAGTCTACAACGCCGAGCACGATAGCCATCATTTTCTCTATCTTTGACATTTAAGGATAGACAACTTTCTTCTGAAATTGTCTAGGTCTTGCGATGCCTAGACAGCGCTGTCTTCTGAAGTTGTCTCTTTCAGACTCTTCTCAATCGCGTGTTTGCCAACAATTTTTGGTTAGAAATTTAATTAATTATATTTACAACGTACGTTGCTATAGATAGAGTATCCTTCTCTTGTCTAGGAAGAAACTTTATTGATCCTGCTCGGGGCAAAGCCAATTTCGGAAGAATCGACCGAGATTAGAATAGAATAACGCTTTATTGTGCATCACACTTAAATTTAAAGACAAAATAAAAAAAACAAATAACAATACACGCAGAAATACAAACTGCGGACAAAGCCCTGTCGTCTCTTTGAAAAGTAGACAAGGAAATCGCAGTGCTAGCTTTGCTGGTTGTTTGTACTCGTATAGAAAAGATATTGTAAGTTGACGACAGGCATTGAGAAATTGTGTTAAACTACTTACAGGGCAGAGGGAGTATTTTTGATATAAGTATATACAGTTCAGATATTTTAAAAACTTATGCTTCGTTAAATTCATCATCATTATTATAATTGGCTGCAATCATAATAATACGCCTCCTCTCTTGAACTGACCTCAACCGACCCGATGGCAAAATACATTTTTACGTAAAAATATTACATAAAATAAAGTACGAATTATACGATATCAATAAAGAACAAAAAATAATAATCTAGTTAACTGGGTTTGCATGTTTTTCTGTATATTATATGTATGTATTTTTTTTTAATTTTTTTTTTTCCTCCTGATTGTCTCCGACATGGAGATCGGATACATTTTTAGGCTAACATTTTGTACATTCTCGTAACTGTTTACTCTGTTTTATAGCAATCAGTGCAATCTGCTCTATCAGTTATCTGGTTCCCATAGTACAAGCTCTGCTTAGTTTAGGACTAGATAGCGCTGTGTGAAATGTCCAACTATATTTATATTGCGTCTATATTATTTCAGTCTTATTTCACCACAATAACATCTTTATTCATAGTCTTATAATATAGATATAATTAATTTAAATAAAGACACGAACCAATGACAATATGCCCAAATTATTCACTCATGAAATGTAGATTCATGAAAATATTCGCCAATAAGAAGTTGTCTATATGCATGATATACATTTGCAAAACAAAAATAGGGTCCCTTTATATTAAACAAAATGTCGATAAAACACCCTCATAGTTACAAACATCAAATGGAAATGAAAGCATAATTGAAAACCACAGTTTAAAAATTTAGATTAAAATGTGTCTTTTTAACTATCTTCTAATATATAAAAATCTCGTGGTAATGTTTTTGTGGTCGCACTCCTCCGAAACGTATAACGTAAAATCGTGGCGCAGTGGGCGTATAGCCGACTGAGACGCGGGAGGTAGCGGGTTCGATTCGCGCCGCGGAACAAATGTTTGCATGATCTACAGATATTTGTTCCGTGTCTGGGTGTTTGTCTATATATTACAAGTATGTATTTACAAAAAAAGTATATAAGTATTCTATCAGTTATCTGGTTCCCATAGTACAAGCTCTGCTTAGTTTGGGGCTAGATAGCGCTGTGTGAAATTTCCAGCAATATTTATTTATTATATCGTAATATCGTAGACATTGAATTGACAAAAGAACGAAACAATTCAATATAATATCTCTATAAATAATTCAGAAGTCATCCAAAAATTTGTTTAGCAGGAAGTATTTGTATGCAAATCATCTCAAAAACCGTCAGCGATAATTAAAGTAGGTAGTTCCAAACACAATCGATTATAATCATCAAATCGATCATCAACGTTTCGAGGTCGGCGCGAGAGCGATGTCAGAAAATTGCACCTTCATTACTATACGGGAGCGGGCCGCAAATCACTCCACAGACAGACGGACAGACGAGCGCACGATACAATAAGATATTTACAAGCGGGTTCTCGATATACGAGCCCGTTCTTGATCGAGTTGAGGATTGTAGGGAAATTTTTGTTTTGACAATGAGTGCTTATTTATTTGGTCGCGAGGGTAGTATACATGCTGAACAGAACATCATTGTTTTACTGCCAGGAAGTGTCAAAACACGGTTTCATATTTATATTTTGTGAATTTTTATTTATTATTTTTATTAGATATTATAATTAAAAATTACGGCAGTATGTACTATGTACATCAGAATTGAGGAGCCACATTAAAAAAATCATAGGAAAATCACCTATTTATTAAGTAGAATCGAAATAATTTTGTAACAGTTAATGTTGAAACTTGAAAATCTTGAAATTATCTTTATTTGATACGCGTACATGACATTATGTTCTTTTTTATCAACCGACTACCTAACGAATTGAGAAAATCTTTTGTTTTACAAAAGAGGATCTCAATTCGTTAGATATTTTTAAAATTTTTATGTATCTTACTTTAGAACTCCGTCATTTATCAAACGATTTGGAAAATTATTTTACTTTCAGATTGGTCCCGTAGGAATTTTATCTAAATCGGTTTAGTAGATTGTTTTTTTTCTGTTATCTGACGTTGGTTATATGTTTGTTAGAAAGTTACTTGTCTTTCTATACATATGTCAGGCAGTCAACTTAAACAACTAATTTTCAACATAATTTGCAACCTATTATTTCAGTTTTGTTGATGTAGCCGGTGTGTAGGTAAAATGCAAGTTTGGTTTGCCCTGTGTAATTATTCTGCGATTCACCAAAAAAAAAATACGCTAATGACTAACATTGTACTAAATCTATTTATAAAAATATGTTCTGTATGATAGTTTGGTGAATTTGGTGTACAATAAATACTTATCTTATTGGTGCCTCTACAAGGACGTTCATGCTCGTTGATCAAGTGTCAGTGTGCTCGACGTTTTGACGTTTTGTGAGCATTTCGATTCGACTTCGAACATAAGTTCTATGTTATATCGGTCTACGTTCGACGTGCGCTGGCGGAACGCTGTACGTTTACGTAAAATATGCTGGAACAGGAAGGTAAGTCTCCATGTGCGTATATGGACACTTACCTTCTTGTTCTAGCATCGTTTTTTAAGAATAGTATCTAAAGTTATTTGGGCATAGTTTTATTATGTGGCCTAAAATAATTACTTTTTTCTTTCTAGCTTCCTAACTAGCTTCCGCCAGCGGCTTTGCACGCGTTATTTATCAACAAAAATTAGCTATGTCTTAATCCAGGTTATAATCTACGGTCATACCAAATTTCATTGAAATCGGTTCAGCCGTTACGACGTGATTGAGTAACGAACAAACAAACAAACTTTCGCATTTATAATATTAGTGTGGTTACAAGTTAAATTTCAGTGTACATTATGGTAGAGGAGAATTTTCTCGCGATACACAAAAATAAATTAAGGCTAGAGGTCACTGTTCCAGGGTCAGTATAGCTTTCAAAATACGTAACAACAGTATGTCACAACCCTATACCTATGTCACAAGATCTTCAATCATCATCACGTGACATGTCACCCGTCAATAAGGATCATCAAGCGTCCACTGTAATCTATTTGATCCAGTTCATCTGCAAGCCATCGCTGCGACAATTTCTATCTCTACTAATATATAAATGGTAAGTGTTTGTTTGTCCTTGAATCACTTTACAATGATCACTTGTTTTTTAACACGAATAGATCTTCTTTTGACCACAATCTCACCTGATGGTAAGCGATGAAGCACGAAGATCTAGAACTTACTCACCATCGTATTTATATGTATATTTGCGAGAGAGCCTTTTCTTTATTCAAAATAAAGAGTAGACAACCTTATCTTTATTATTCGGTGTAAAAGGTTGTCTAGAAGCGATCGCTTTGTAAGAGATAAGACTGTCAAAGGGAATTTTGTTTATTTGAATAAGTCTAATTCATGATAAATTATAACAGTAATATGCATGATACTGCGTTACTTTTCGATAAAAAATGGCTATTCTAATTTTCGAGGTTTTCGAGGTAATTTTCGAGGTGGTTATTATGTCCTCCATCGTGCAGGTGTTCCGACACAAAGGGCGCAGTAGCAAGAGCTGCATTGATTTCACAGGATTACCTGCGCATGGTTTAACTCAGTAGGATAACGCAAGTAAAACCAAATGCATCCACTACGTCCTTACAATTTTTCCCGAGTCACGATACAGAGCATCTTAATGATGCGCTTAGTAAATCGTGGCTGTATAGTAGTACGTACGGAATTTCTTGGGTGCCTTCTGTTACCTTTTTAGAACTAAAACGATCGTAAAATTGTTGAAATCGTACTTTAATATAGCTATTATAGAGTTGATTATGCGATGATCTTAATTTATGTTGTCTTTGTAGAATACTAAGCTTCATACTAGCTACTGTTTATAACTTCACTTGTAGAGATCTTTCGAGCCAAAATAATGCAGTGAGTACGTCATCGCGTCAAAGCGAAGTAATCTTTATTAATATGATTTATAAGGATTATTTTGAAATGTAGTACTGTGAATAAATTTGAAGTAAACGATGTGGAGGGGTACAAAATTTTAGCATTTCAATCTAAGCTTCATTGCAACATTGACTCGTTATTGGGTTTATTGATCGTTATATTATGGATTTACATATATGCCGTGGTTAATAATAAAATAATAATAATAAATTATTTATTCAATAACAAACTTCAAAATTTCACAAACAAAAAATTACAATGGTTTACTAGGTATAATACAATTCAGGATGGAAAACATACGTACCCAAACTAGGATTGACTGTATGATGGCATACCTATACCTCCCTCCGGACTATGGTACATAATAGAACGATCAGTGAATGTATGTGTGAGTGTGGGAATATGTTGGTTGTGTGATTTGTGTGTGTGTGTGTGTGTTTGTGTGCGCGAGGTTCTATGGCTGGAAGTTTAAAAAAGGTAAAACTACAATGCAAGCAAACATTTTCTTCTCTTATTAAAGAACTTTGTTCGATGCACTTATGCAATTCCCATCATTCGTCTCTTTCTAAAGCGGTCTCTTTTACCTTACGATATGTGACTGATCTTCTCTATCTGGCTCTAGCTCTTCTTCAGTATTATCCGCAACAACGGTGACTACGGATAACCAGAACGTCAGAACAGATCTGCCATATCGCATTTGTAGAGTGGTGTTGTAGAGATTCGTTTTAAGATTATGTTTTTGTTAGTTTTTTTTTGGTGACAAAATATGCGTATTTTCTCATCATCTACGCAATGCAAATTAATTTAGCCGTTTTTGTTGTTTTTGTTTGTTTTTATATCGAATAGTATTGAAATGGTATGTTTTTCTTTTATCCTTTATCTTTATGAATTAGACATATTAAACAATAAAATAAACAAAATGCTATTTGGCGGTCTTATGTCTAAAAAAGCGGTCGCTTCCTGACAACCTTTTACGCTGAATAATTTATTAAAAGGCTGTCTACTCTTAATTTTAATTAAAAATATAAATTAAGTACTAAAAAAACTGGATAAAATAACAGAAGTCAAAATAAATTGTTTATGTTTTGGAACAAGTACAGGCAACTTAATTCACATGATTTTTTGATATATAAATAATCTGATACGTAATAACAAACTTTTATAAAATGTTCGTTCAAATACGTTTTGATTCGTTGAATTATTTAGCATTATCATTTAGACGTTTGCCATTCAAGCGTAAGCTCCGTCCTTTGAACGATTTACTAACTCTATAGAGTATGCACTAAAACATACAATTACTAGATACTCGTATAAGTTCACTCGTGAAAAACGTGAACACCCACAGAGAAGGCAGATTTCGTATGAAAAACTCGAAAATCTAAAATATTTCCTGACGTTTAATATTCATGGGTCTCCAGAAATCCTTGGAGGTGGCCTTACCCAGCGAGATTCCGAGAGTGGTAGAGTCAGTTTTTTGGAGGCAATTAAACATGTATAAGGTTTGAAGAAGTCTGATGCCACGCGACCGACGCACGACTTACATGGGGAATCCAGGTTCCCGATTTGGGTTGGTTTATTGTCACTTTTATAATAATAATAAATAATGCTGGACATTTCACAAAGTGCTATCTAGCCCCAAACTAAGCAGAGCTTGGACTATGAGAACCAGATAACTGATAGACTGCTTATAATTTTTACACCTGTATGCCTCAAGTTGAAGGACGCAGGGCAATGTCTCGTAAGGAACGTTTCTAAGGTGCATGACCTACGCGGCAATACTTTGTTATAGGCGATGGTTACCACTTAACATATAGATTAAAATTTGGGATATTGTTTTATCTTTGTTTATGATGATGTTATAGGGATTAATCTCCAGAACTACTTGAGTAACCGATTTTGAAAATTCTTTTACTGATAGAAACCTACACTATCTCTTAGTGCTGAGTATGGTTTATTTTATGTTATAAACATCCGTGCGAAGCCGAGCGGGTGAGCTAGTATTGAAATGAATGTCAAATAATTGCTTGGGACTTGCTGTTAACAAAATGTCCTTAAGTAAGAATGCACAGAATACATTTAACGATGTAGTCTCTTTGTCTAGTAAATAATTGGTTAGATTAGAATTGATCAGCATTTTTTTTAATTATGCCCTTATTGGAGACGGAAGCTTAGTTTGATTTATTGTTAATTATTCTACTATGTAAAAAGTGGTATTATGTTATATACCAACTCAATACTGCTATGCCATAAAATAATATGTTGAATAGATGTGATTAGTACTAAAGTTCGGATTCTAGAGTTAGGCGGAAATGCGCAGCACTGATTTTAAATAAATATAAATAACAATTGCTGTTTCGCTCGCTAAAGCCCTCAAACGGCTTGACTGATTTGATTTTTTTTTTGTTTTTTGCTCTCTAATACAGGGGTGGTTTAAAAGAAAAAAAGAAATGGGGAAAACCCATAAAACAGTTGAATAATTTAAAAATTCAAAATTGGTTATTTTGTATGGGAATTGCCTCTTTGGAATATGGACCCATTTTCATTTGTGTCGATAGAATTTGGTAGATAGTAAAATAATGGCCGGGAATAAGACATAGGCTACTTTTTTATCCAACTGCACAGAAGTAAGGTAATGTTTTATTGACAAATGACGCGAGAAAAGCCGCGGGCGGGCCAGCTAGTTTTAAATAAAGAAATATCTTGATTTACCTGAATTTATGACTGACAAATTTTTGCTGTTCCATACAATAGTTCAATGCTTAATGTATTAAAATGTATGAAACAGGATATTTTTCTCTCCCACAGTGTTAGTACTGTTAGTAAAAAGTATTTTATTGCATCCCGTTGATAGAGTCAACCCATTTGTTTAGATGTGAAGCGATTACCACAGCCAATAACAACTCCATTACTGCACAGATTACGGCGTACATGGCAATGCATTACGGTCTTTACTTTGAGAGTATAAAGGGAGTCTGAAGGTAGGTTTCATTTAGTATTCAATCAATGCGTAAAAAGCTTGTCTTAAGCTAAAATACATAAAACCATTGTACTTTGTATTCAATACTATATTTCTCCACGCGTGTTTCTCCCAAACTATATGCAAGTATTATTATAAATAAATAGAATTTTTTTTTTTAATTTATTAAAATCACAAGGATCACTTAACAACGTCAATTTTACTGCCTGTTCCTTCACGACCAAGCCAGGAAAGAAAGGCAAGAAAATAGGCTGGTTGTTCTTTTTAATATTTTTTTTAGAATACATAACAACACAGAAAATAAATTAGGTCTAAATTGGAGCATTTTTGACCGAGTTAGAGCAATTTCAATCCCAAGCTTCTCTATCAAGTAAATAATCCGATAATGTTGTTATAGTAGGTTTTTTTATAAAGATTTTGTTTAATTAAGTTTTAAATCTGATAATTGTAAATTTTTGTATGTCAATAGATACGGGATTTATCCACGCACCTACAGTTTTATTGTTGTTACGACCGACAGTGTTTTGGTTAAATTCGAGAACCTTCATGTATCCTTGACGATCGTCACACTGATAATCCCGTTTTTATATTACTAGTGGTTCGCCCCGAACTGAGATCTCGCGAGTGTACCATAAAAACAAAAAAATATATTATTCGTAATCTTTGACTATCAAAATAGTGTCACGAAATAAAAAACCAAATAATTTGACCTACAGTTCCATTCAAATAACAGGTAACGGGAGTTCATGTTAATTGGTTACTCTTTTTTGGGGTACAAATTGCAGTTATTCTAGATTTTAGACTTTTGCCTATATTTGTGATACGAGTACTTAAGCTATACGCATACCAAATTACAGCACTGTGGGGTCACTGGTGTACCCTGTGAATTTTGTCAAAGTTTTGTTTTTATTATGGCTAATAACTCAAAAACTACAAAAACTTTACTAAAAATCAAAACGGAGTCGAAATGTACTAATGAAGATCTTTCATTTGACGTCTCACTTGACCTAATAGTCTCATTTAAATTTTTTTTACCCCACTTGAACCCCAATATCTCAACAACCCCCCAAAATTTTTGTTCATTGAGTCACCTCAAAATTGTGCCATCATTGCCTACCTATATACCAAATTTCACGATGATGGGATAAACGCTTCGAAAGTTATCCTCGGTCAAACAAACATACATACATACATACAACGCCGATTTTCCCAAGTTGATTTGGAGATCGCTTCGCTCGATCAATTAAAATAAATCACGAAAGTCGTATTAGTAAAAAAATTATCCTCCTTAGCAGTCGGGTAAATAGACAAGTAGGAAAACACATCCACAGTTTTCCATATTTCATGGTTTGTTAAGTGTGTAAGAGTTTGTTAAGAGAGGCGAGACACAGAGGCTGCCTTCGAGGGATGACATCATTAGCTGAGTAGAGGTATACTCAGCTACATTAATTAATAACCAACAACTAAGGCTAAGAATTAATGTAAGTTAATATTTACAAAAATTATATACATTTAATATCATCCACTGATGATTTAAAAATCGTAATTTTTAATTAATTATGTACGTACAGAATAATATATATAAATATAATATTGTTGGACATTTCACACAGCGCTATCTAGCCCCAAACTAAGCAGAGTTTGTACTATGGGAACCGATAACTGATAGAATAATAAAATATTTTTTTTGTAAATACATACATACTTATAATATGCAGAAAAATATCTAGATCCGGAACAAATATCTGTAAATAATGCAAACATTTGTTCCGCGGAGGGAATCGAGCCCGCAACCTCCAGCGTCTCAGCCGGCTATTCGCCCACTGCGCTAAGGAGGTAGTCAAAATCAAAAAGAATGTTATGGTAGTTCTGTTTTTAGTTTTTAAATATTTTGTTACTCGTTCTGTGTTAGTGTTATGTATGTACAATTATTTAACTATATTTGTAATTTAAAAAATCGTCATTACATTTAACTGTTTTATTTGTTCAGGCTTGTATTTAAAAAAAAACATTATAAGGTTTACTCAACACTTTTTAGATGGAAGAGCTCGTTTACGAAATATAGGTATTGCCTCAAAATTGGCACTTTTGTAATATTCGTGTCTGTTAATCATTTAATGTCGCCGACTGTACGCAATACATCCAATTACAGCGCTTTGAGGACCGCTGATGATTGGTATTAATTGGTATACGATTCGGAAGTAAACATTGGTTTGCGTTTACAATCGAATATCAATATCATCACCAGAAAAATGATTTTAGAAAGATAGTTAGATTAATTCACTCGCTCGGCTTAATATATTAATGCATGCAGGCTGTCATCTCTAATTCTAGTAGCACTAAGTTCTACCATTTGAAATGTAACCGCTAAATATTGTCAGTGTATGCTATGTTGATGATTCCTAAAAATAAAATAAAAAATAAAAATAAATAAAATAGTAACAAACACAGGTCAGTGCTAATAGAATTTAATTTTATTACCTACCTAAAGTCTGTATAATTTGAGTATTTGAGTGTGGTGCAGTGGGTGAATAGCCGGCTGAGACGCAGGAGGTAGCGGGTTCGATTCCCGCCGCGGAACAAAATGTTTGCATGATTTACAGATGTTTGTTTCGGGTCTGGTTGTTTCTATTTATATATGTATGTATTTACAAAAAAAAATGTATATAAGTATTTTATCAGTTACTTGGTTCCTATAGTACAAGCTCTGCTTAGTTTGGGGCTAGATAGCGCTGTGTGAAATGTCCAGCAATATTTATTTATTTATATAGATATCTAAACAGTTTCTGTAATGTAATTTTTTAAGTTTAATAATGAATGCATACTACTTCAAACCTACTGTACTATATTTAATCTCATTTTAAGTGAACTGTAATTGTTATTATGAGAATAAACTCTTTAAACCGATGTCAATTATATTAATCCATGAGACAGTAGTTGACATGTTTTAATCGTAGTGAACTTCTGTGGCATTCGTGGCTTTGTTTATGGTTTGTGGAAAACCCCTCACCATTGCAACATTGCTGTGTTTCGGTATGTGGTGTCCGGTCAAATTACAAGCACATGAGGCTTTACACCTGTATGCCTCAAGTTGATGGACCCAGGGCGGTGCATCGTAGAGTACGATTCTACTATAGATTCTCTTTGATTTGATCACAAATCTTTATTATAAATACGGTATTTATCACGTACCGTTTTATCGGTGTTTCAACCGACAATGTTTTGGTTCAATTCGTGAACCTTCATCAGGGTGAGTGCAATCGGTTCCGAACCACGTCTCGCCCCGCATTATATTTGAAATAAATCACGAAAGTTTTCTAAGTCAAATTGATGACAAATAATTCAGAATTTGTGTGTTCGGCACATAGCTCGAAGACCGTAAGTCTTAGGCCGTTGGGGCAGAAAGGTTCTCGAGTAGAGACCACGCACTAAAAAGCGCAGCGTAGGATGGCCCGCCACTAGACGGAAAGTTGACTTGATAAATAATTACTGATTTAATCGCGTATGTACCTTCTTTATTTGTTATCCCGACGTTTCGACTGTGTTGCAACAGCCGTGGTCACGGGCGGACTGGAGTACTTGGCGCTACCGTCGAGAAGTGATGGCTGCTGCAGCAACTACCCTCACTTGTTCTTCAGAATTATAAATGTTCTCATTCATATTACGACACACTACACTAACCGTATCTACGCACTGAGACGACCAACCACGACGTGCACACCTAATCAGTAATTATGGACAGTGATCGCGAAAGTTTGAAGAATACGACCTAATAAATGTTGCTGAGAGTCGTTGGGTGCAAGCCGCACAAAATCGGTCGCTCTGGAAATCAAATACAGATACAATCCTTTATTTGCTAAACTACACAAAAATTACAATAAAAGATCTTAGATCTACGCTTGTCAATGTATTCAACCTGCAAATATTTGTCATTAGGTATTTATTACAACGTCAATAACTAATATTAAAATTCAAAAAAATCATGAATACTATAAAAACAATAAAAATCTAGGGAACATTGGGAGGCCAATGTTCAGTAGTGGACGTTCTGTAGCTGATAATATGATGATGATGCTGTGTTGGGTGTAAACCCGAACAGTATTACTACCAGGATACTCGTATCAGCACGTACTTACTATCGTAACATAATATAAGCAAACAATACTAATCGCAGTCGTCAACAACATCTACAATTCAATAGTGAGCATAATTGCAGTGCGTGGCACCCTACCACGACTCCACAAAAACTAACTTATGGTCTACTGATATGTCTACGAATATGAGAGATTAGAGTGTATGTCTGTAGATATATGATATATTTATATATATATGACATATATATGCCGGCTTGTAGCCATCATATTGGAGCTTCAAATAGCATATGTCACTCTCGTGATTCAGATAATGCCAATGGTACCTCAATCCATCAAGCTTTTTGAAGTAAAAACTTCTTTAGGCGCGTTGGACATTTTATGAGATGGAAAAAAATCATTGAACTCGCGACACTGTTACCGTTACCGACACCTCTATATATAAGTATCTGTAGTGTAGTCTGCTTCTAAATTTTGAATACCCAAACATTGAGCGCTAAATGTTTCACTTCTGTCGGCAGTCCCGGAGGGGCATTTTTTTTAGCCTACACGATGCGCCAAATGATATTTACCCTCCTATACCCTCCTTTTGTGTATTTACTCGACTGCAAAGGTACCCTCCTTTAAAGTCGAGTAAACACACAAAACTAAGTACAGTGGACGATGGGACATACAAACACATTATCTAAACAAGAATAATATATCTCTCTCAACTAGAGCAATATACATATTATGTTTCTATGAGCCCCGTGCCGAAAAATTGATGAAAGTTACAAGTGATTTTTTTCAACAAGAACAGACATAGCTAAGAACCACCCCAGTTAAACTAGCTTTCTTTAAAAAAACACGCCCAAATCGGTCCATCAGTTTGAGAACTTCGATACCACATGGATGCCACAGGCGTCTCCTATTTTTGGGTTGGGGCGTTGCAAAGTCGAAGTGTATTATTTCAGGTCTTGTACTATACGTTTATGTGACGTGTAAAGTCAGGGCTACCTCTAGTTTCCAAGGAGTTACTGGACAGACTGTGTGACTGTATCTAAGGTATTCTAGGCACGAGATCCATGAATGCTAGGATTTCAGCGCGCTTGCCGATGGCTGAGGAGTGCAGATTGATTATAGGCTTTTTTGGATGACAGTTCTCAAACGGTAAATTATTTCTACGATTTTAGTAGAGCGTATCGTGACAAAATTTTCTCGACCTGTTATGTCCTGTCTACCTGTGATAACATGCGCACCATAATTTAAACGAATTTTGACATTGGCAGCGTGAATTTGGCGTCGTACTTTTTGAGGACGAGATGCCGAGATACGACGTAGAGAGAAATTTTATGACCAATATAATAATGGCGGCGAATGACGACAAACTTCTCTATCGTGGCGTGCATGTCGAGTTAGACGCAATAAGTTTAAAGAAATAAATATTATGACATTTGCTTGTCAATACATCTATGAAAATCTGATGTATGTTCACAAAAATATTAATTTGTTTAAGAAAAATAGTGATAATCATAACTTTAATACTAGAAATAAAGATAAACTCGCTCTTGCCACTTGTAGACTCCTTAAAGTTGGTAAATCGTTTAAAGGGCAAGGTGCTTTTATAACAAACTCCCAAGTGGTGTACACAAATTGACAATTAACAAATTTAAAAACGTAAATAAACAAAATCATTATAAAAAAGCCTACTATAAAATATCGGATTATTTAGATGATAGAAAAGCTTGGGATTGAAATTGCTCCAGCTCGTTCAAAATGTATCAATTTAGACGTAATTTATTTTCTGTATTGTTATGTATTCTAAAAGGATCATTAAAAAAACAACCAACCTTGTTTCCTGCCTTTCTTTCCTAACTTTGTCGCGAAGGAACAGGCAGTTAAATTGACGTTTAAAAATGATCCTTGTGATTTTAATGAATGAAAGATTTTGGCTTTTAACTTTAGTAAACGGGAAATTAGTCGACATTGACAAAATATGTGTCGTGTTGTGATATTTCTTACGGCATTCTTGGTAGCCCAGTTGCAGGACAAAGATTTATACAAATATTGGTTCTGGATTGTTTGGTACTAGCATTTCCTGCTATTCACGATATAGATAATCTTAGTGTGAAGTGAGGTCTGCTGTGTATTTTGTATATTTATATTGATCTATCCTGGTAGTAGAATGACACAGAAAGGAAAAACTTAAAGCTTTGACAAATCCTCACAATCATTTTATGGCCGCACTGGTAGAGAAATCCTATCAAGATTATTCTCAAAATGTTATATTATTTATTTTGCTTTTTTTATTCTGGCAACCCAGTACCCGGTCTGGCAACTCCCGGCTGGCATCCCCGTACGGCACAAGTAGAGAGTACACACTCGTAGCGTAATTTTTTGCTGCGCGCGCGCACCGCAGCATACAAAATCCAGTGGTTCCCCATCCTTATAAGGAAAGCAGGATTCCTTCTGAGGACGTGTGTGCACAATAAAAAGATTTTATATTTATTTATCGGTAATATAAGCGCGTTCCGTGAAAGTGTTTAAATTAGTATCATCTGCGTGCGCGTGCGTCGACAAATTGGAGCTTTTTAATTGTCCTTCGAGACGGATTCTGGTGAAGGTTAGATTCTTGGTATTGTCATCTTATTAGAGAGCGCGCGATTTCAGCTATGTTAATCAATTAGTTTGAACGGCTTGGTATTCTGGTACGACTTGATCTCAGATAAAGATAACAGGCGTATCTTTGTGTACAAGATACGTTCAAAACTGCATGCAATTTTCTACCATAAAAATTGCACAAGAGGTTGAAAAGAGCCTCTTATTTTATATCCTTTTAAGGTTACGGCTGTTTTAGTGGCTACTATACCTTGCGGTCAGTGACCTACCACAGAGAAACTAAACGAGATCGAAAACAAAAAAAAATCACCGATTATTTTTGCCATATTGTTTGCAAAAACATCCAGTTTTCTTCTTTACCAGCTAACAGTAAACAGAGGCTCATTTCTAAAACAAACCGCCCATCAATAGTTATTTATTATTATTGTATATGTCGAAGCGCGACGGCTATGTATAGACGAGGACTTGTCATACCATGCCTCGAATACTAGGATCCTAGTTGGCGTAGGGATGGGAAGGGTTTCTCTATTCTGCTATCGATTTTTGACGGGAATATTTTTTTAAAATTGCTTCCATAGTAGGAGGCAATTCAAAAAACTAATGATGATAAAATCGGGGGATACAGTTTGGTATTGCAGCTACATAACATGAAAAGTATAACTCGCGCGTTGCAGACCCTTTAACATTTTTAAAACGCACTTTTTGAAGAACCCCAGAAGAATCCAAGAATACTGGAATCTCTGGGGAAAACCTCGGCCTATATTCAGTAGTGGACGTCCTGTGACTGATATTATGACAATGAAACGAAAGTGGACGAAAATCGACATTACTTTTCCGCCGCTTTTCCGCGTAACCTCCCTAGCAAACCCAAGAAAAACGCGATACGCTACACGTTGCGTACGGCCCCCAGTTCCCAGCGTCGGTTCCGGGTCTTATTCCCCGTACACTACCCCACGTGGGAAAATCCCGATCATAAATCAAAGATTGCCATTTTTTACTCAACTACCTTTGAAATCATCGGACGTAGAATTTGTTGACGTTTTTTTTGAAGTAATCGTAGTGTTTACTAATTGTTGCGTTCGTATGACGTGCTTGGCTTTTGATGTGTGCGATGGATTTATAAGGTTTGATAAGAGATTATTATCATCCAATAACAACACAAGGAGTTACAAAAGTGCTTTTATTAATTACTAGCGACCCGTCCCGGCTTCGCACGGGTGGACATTTAGTTTTTAAACATTTTAAAGGCTAATTTGTTTACCACCTTGGGTAAAATTATTTAGATTTTAGTAGGGATTCCTAATTTTTTCTAGTAATAAATATAGCTTAAGTTACTCATGGATAATTTAGCTTTCTAATGGTGGAAGATTTTTTGAAATCAGACCAGTAGTTTTTGAGTTTATTCGTTATAAACATAAAAAGTGCAAATCTTTCCTCTTTATAATATTATTAAGTATTAAGTATAGGCATCAAATTCTGCATCTAAGTGTTTACAATAATTATATTTGTCCACTTCACAATATTCGCTTCCAATATTTATCACTAAAACATAGTTTTCATCTTTTAAGGTCCTACTACAAAAAAGTTAAACGACCCGCTAAACACTGTTTAAATTATCCTAAACAAAAAATGAGTAAGGATTTTTGTAAACATGCGTTAAACAGTGTTTAACTTGTTTTGTGGTTACAAGGTAAATTTTCTTTGCCTTAAAAAAGATCTTAACTCCTATTTCTATGCCACCACTAAAATTATAATTGGTTATATTAAAATTATTTCGCGCGCTAGAGATTAACGGCCCGTCTACTAACGTTCATTCCTTCTGACTTGTCCTGTCGTTCAATCTGTACAGAACCGGGACAGGATAAAACTAAGAACAAATTATTCTGAGTAGTAGTAATTTTTTCTTGATAGATTTTAAAACCATCTCCAAAATGTTCAAGCCTAGGTGGGACTTGAACCCGCAACCTTCCTCTTGATACGAGGATACACTATCCAATTGTGCTACCGGGCTCTGTCACGTCAGGGTCGAAATTATTGAATTAAGAAATCTTGGAGTTTTCCGTATGTGTTCGGATAACACTATAAAAATATAAATACGATTATTTTGAATACTGCCTAAATACCTTTTAACTGCAAGTGCTGCGGCTGCACGCAATCGGTCGCAGCGACACTACTGGCTTGTATGTATTTCTATGACAGATGTTCAACTCACGTGAGAGGTAGTTACAGTCGGCTGTTGTTTGGAATAGTAACTTTGACTTTTTTATGCTACATGGAGATGGAACTAGCTTATGGCCCTGATGTTCAGTGGTAACCATCGTCTATTACAGAGAATTTCATCGCAGGTCACGCACCTTAGAAATGTGCCTTGTAATTTCACCGGCAACCATACCCTTCAAACTGAAACATAGCTGCTTGGCGGCAGAAATAGGTATCGTAGTACTACTCGTAAATGACTTATCAACATTGAGCTATGCTATGCTGTTTTAAACAAAGCGCAGCAATAAAAAGCGCAGCGCAGCAAGTTTTGTTTGTTATCACTTGTCACAATAATCTATGAGGAGCGAATTGGGTAAATAAAGGATAGCACAGCATAGCGCAGCATAGATCAGCATAGCTTAATGTTGATTAATCAACCTTACTATGGTTAATATATTTATTTCTCAATTTCTGATCTAACTACGATATTGTCAGAAATACTCATTTAAAAAGCTCATAATAATTATCAACTTTCTTAGTAATGACGTCATAACATTCAAGAGAAGTTTTCAAATTAAAAACAAAGTTATAAGCTAAAGCGGTCGTAAAGTTTAAAAAGTGTAAAAATTGAGTTGATAGCCACCGTCGGTTGGCGGCGGCTATTATTGGATTTGCATATAGATTACCGACTATTCTGAGTCATGACATAGTACGTATCGACACAGTAGACCTACTGTGGGTTCTTAGCTAAATTGAGTTGATTAATTAATGAAAATTCTTTATTATATCATATAAGCTAGACACAACAGTTAAAAATAAATAAAACAACAAATAAATGTAAGCATCGTTGGCGGTCTTATCGCTTAACAAAGCGATCTCTTACAGATAACTTTTGAATGGAGAGGATCATTGCTGTAAAAAGAATATACTTATTGAATGAATGAATGAAGATTCTTTATTTTAAAGAATAAATCAATCTTTTCACAAGCGAACTTAATACGCCTTTTCTTCCAGTTAACCTTTGTGTAATGCAGAAAAACAGTGCGTAATAAGAATAGGGCGAAGTTAAAAAAATCTAAGATATGTTGATATCATGAAACCTTTAAAAAAATCTAATTATTTTGAAAAATTAGTCTGTCTGTGGTAACGTTGAACAGTATAGAGTGTATTTAGAGTAATATAAATTACTAGCTGACCAGTTTTAGGCTTCGCACGTATTGTTATAAAAATATAATATAGCCGTTCCAGTAGTTTCTCAGTCTCCAAACATACAAACTTAAAACTTTACCTCGTTATAATATTAGTATAGATTATAAATATGCTGGACATTTCACACAGCGCTATCTAGCCCCAAACTAAGAAAAGCAATGGAAACAAGACAACTGATAGAATACTTATATTACGTACGCCCGCGCACAAGCTGTGCAAGACGGAGAGGTCCGTATATATAATGGGTCCCTCGGTCTACAACAGACTGCCGGACACGATTAAAAAGTATGCAAACAGATTTAAAAAATGGCTCATAGAGAGTTCTTTTTACTCCATAGACGAGTTCTACACATTGCCTATTATTTAATTTTGTTATAAATTAATTTACTATGAGTACAATTAATTAATTATGTTTACATTAGATATTTTTATTAATGCTCAATATTGAATTTTTTATATACATTTATATTTTTTATATTTGACTTGTAACTTATCGTTTTATATAAGGAATTGTATTGTAAATAATATTGATTGAAAAAATCACGAAAGTTTTCTTCGTAAAATTAATAGTTATCAATTACCTAGAATACGGAAAATATACTTTATTTTCACGCCCATGCTTGTGGGTAACAATGTAATCTATCTACAGATGCAACACTGTTTTTAAAAGACACTCTGTCTCAACAAACAATGATCGAGATGCAGCAGGCATCTTCAACTAAGACAGGCTGAGCAATTATTGATAAAGATAAATAAGACGAGAGGATAAACTGTTATAGGAACAACAAAGTTAGTGTTATTGTGATAATATTAACGAATATGCCTTGTTGTAAATATTTTAACTTTTTATCGAACAAATAGGTTTAGTCCGTGTTATTTGTTAACGTGAATTAATGACAAAAGCACGCGGTTTTACATGGTGCGTCGCGTCATGCTGTCAACTCGAACATAATGGCCATGTATAAGAGTGGTCATGTAGAGGCGTTTTCTTAGTATGTGGCGTTGCTCACGGTAAAGCACGCGGCGGGCATCGCTGTAGTGCACGCAGCAGCATTAGTTTTGGCGGTGTACGCCGCGTAACGCTTTGTGCGCGGACACTGACGCTGAGCTTCCTGGCAGGTATCGCCACGCATCACACGCCATCGCCAATGCGTGGCGCACCGCGCGAGACGACGCATCACGCGACGCGCAACGCGCCCTAAGAATGCATAATTTGAGATCTCAAACTGTAAATGAAACCTAAACAAAGCACCAACAATAGAGAAAATCGGGTCCAAACGTCATGATTTAAGAGCAGTCAGGCAGTCTAAGACCGCGGGCGCCCGCGCCGGCCTATCACGACTGTCGGATGCAAATAACCACGACTCAACTGTATCGTTTAAAAAACCATTTGTCAACTGTCTCCGATTAGGCCGATCGAATTTGGCTAGTTTTCCATGCAATGGCACTTTACCTTATTATTCAAGAAACTCATACTTACTCATTTAATCAAACCATTTAGACACAGTAGTTGATTATATTTGTCATTTAGTTGTACGCTTATTTTACCAGTGTTGGGCAAAGGTATTTCCCATATTCCTCTATATCTTGAGATCCCACAGGTATGCTAATTAGGTGTTCTTAATCATACTAAGTACAAATTTAAATCCGAAAGTGAGCTTGTTTATTTATTTGTTATGCTTTCACGTCTTAACTGCTAAACTGATTGCGAAGAAATTCGGTATATAGATAGATTATGACATGGATTAAGATATAGGTTACTTTTTATTGACAAACCACACGTGCGGAGCCGCGCGCGGAAGCTAGTTACATATACATTTTTAGGTAAGTAGCTCATTACACTATACATTTGGAGAGGTGCTAGAAATAGTCAAGCATTTCATATATGACATCTTATTGAGCTGATTAAGATTATAGATTTGGTTAAGATTTCGTTATCTCTGTTTGACAAAGGTTAACTTAAGGTTGACGCCGTGAAGTTCTTTATTTTTAATCACACATTTATTATTTAGAAATAATTTCCTTGCAAAGAATCCCTAAAGTGCTGAAGTTTTCGAGACTATTGCTTGTTGTAAAAGCCCCGACAAGAGCTAGGTCATCCGCGGAACATCGGGGATAATCGTAGATAATCGAAGATGGTGAAATGTATGCGGATGGTAGCCGCCGGCGCGCGGGCGCAGTCTCCCACGTGCCAGCCTGCTAGGTGGTATGTAGCTGGGAATATTATGTTTGTTTTTTTTTATATATAAATACAAACATTACCTTAGTCGTAATCACCTGCAAATGGGCGATGAAGCTGGGTCAGGCTGAATAAACGTTTAAGTGACGACCTTAATACTACTCAGGACAGCTCCTGAAGGAGGTAAAACATTCAGTACATACAGAGTATATTATTACCTGTAAAATTAAAAATATACTTTACTTCCTTTGCTAATGGGACGTAGCGAATGACCGTGAGAAATGGAACAATTTGGGGATATGTCCAGCAGTGTTAAAATACAGATTAACAAAAATAAAAGACAATATCCATACTATTATTATTATTTCAAAAGTAATTCTGACTCTCGATATATTTGTGTGTTTGTTACATTTTCACGACTACGGCTAGACAGATAATTAAATTTAGTACACGCAGTTGTAAATCGTTTAATTGCATTACCTTCCGTTGATTTGAAATAAGTACGACATTCCGGTAAACTGATACAATATACTAGAGAAACTATACACTGAACCCGACCCACAAAATTTGCCACAATCTATTTGGAAACGCGGACACGCGTGAAATTGTCATGCGGGATTATATACCTGCGCTATACGCAATCAATTTTTGAACCCCGATAAAGGTAAGGCCGTTTGCAGGCGACCGACGATAAACGGACCAACAAGTCGGCTCAAATAGAACAGGCTTTCATTCGGCTTTTTGTTTGGCTAATCTATGTAGTCCCAGTACTGGACGAAGGCCTTTACTTTCTCTTCCTTTCGTAGTTAATTGCCAACTCCTGCCTGGTTCAAATGCATACAGATCGCCTCTATCTTTTTCTGGGTCTATCACGGCACTATCACTTTTTAGTTATCCACTTGGTGACTAGGTACGTCCAGTGTTCTGGATGCTAATCACATTTGGTTTCCAATGAATGATTTCAACAGTTTCTAAGAACTCTAAAACAGTAAACGCGAACGAACTAGCGCACGCGTCCTACAAACATCATACAGAATTAGTTCAGACTCTTCGTGATCCACATTTTTTGAAGTGAAAACTTCATTAGGCGCGTCGGGCATTTTTCGAGATGGGAAAAATCCATTGAACTCGCGAAATTGTTACCGTTACCGATACCTCTATTTATAATTATCCGTAGTGTAGTCTGCTTTTAAATTAGGAAAACCCAAACATTAAGAGCTAAATTTTTCACTTGTGTTGTTCCACTTTTTTATACTAATAAGGTGGCAAACATGGATATGACCCTGCTGTAAACGGTTACCTACCGTAGCCTATGGACGTTTGGATATTGTAAAGAAATAGTCGTATGCCGATGAGGCAGCAACATACCTCACTGCCGTCAAGTGTGAACTGTTTATCCGAAGCGCGAGCGTGGCGATCTATCGTTTCATTTGCAGTCACGTGACTTCTTACACCATCACTGTACATTGCCTCTGTGAACAGTGAACGAAAACATCCACTGGAAATAAAAATCTGTCTTCGAGTCTTAATCCCCAATGCTGAGGGTCGTGACCTCCTTCATGGGTGATTTTCTCTTTAATTATGCTAAGCCATCGGTATCAGCTGGCGGCGACATGGCATCATAAAGCTTAGAGTTGACAGTCGCACAGAACTGGTCAACCGGGCTAGCCCCGTGCTCTTTTCCCTCGATTTTGCTAGTGATGATAAGTTTCTCCAGGTTGTCACCGTGTTTCCTTGCTATGTGCCCAAAGTACGCAAGGACTCGTTGGAGGCAGATGGTGATAGCCAGGTAGTTATTAGTTATTTTGAATATAAATATAATGTGTCCTGAAAATTGCCCATAAATGGAATAGAAAAACATCTTAATAAAACAGGCACACTACGAGATGCAGACATCACATAGTTGCCACTAACAAAATTAAAATTATAAAAAAAAATTAACAAGTCCTGCAAGAATACATTTTCTAGGTTGCATTTTATTTTAGAATGCTTTGCATAATTCCAGTTTAGGTTAGGTTAGATCTGTTCAGGCATCTGTTGATGTATAGATCAATACACAACCAATTCTCAAACATAGCACATAGATATAACCCTCTCTTTTACAAGAAAGATTGGAACTAAAAAGCGATGTACCCACCACAACTCGATAGCATCTAGTGTCGAATCGATTGCGGGCGCCCGAGGGCCGCACGACAAGCCGCCACCGCCTGTGATTTGCGTTATTCGATGTTTGTGCGATCGATTCCAATTCGTCACGTTTCGGACGAAATATCGATATTGTGGTGCAAATTTTCGAGGCGGAGTCGGGAACGCGAGAATCCGCTCTAGTGTTACGGGCTGATGCAGTTTTTATACGTATTTTCGATCTATTTGCTAACTAAGCAGCCCGGTGGATGATATAGAGGTCGAGGGTAAGACCTGGATGCAATAGCACAGGACTGGTTGGAGTGGGGTTTGAGGAGGCTTGCACCCAGCATCACTTAAGACAATGATGATAATGTTATGGAACTGCTTAAGCCATAGCTAGATCAAATAAGAGCCATAACAGTAAAAATCTAGTGTGTTTTAATCCTAGGTTTTCATAGGTTATTCAATTGATAATATACGACCTGATAAAGGTTGCTGAGAGCTAAGGCAGGCCACGTAAGATCAGTCGCCCGGGAATAATATTGGGGAGGTATATGTTCATCAGTGAACTACAGTGTTCAACAGTGATGCTAAAGATTAATTAATTATATCCATTATCACTCGTCCCACTGCTAGATTCACTAGATTTTTCTCATGACTCCCAAAACAATGCCGAAATTTGCGGGTTAGTTCTGAACTAATAGATATTTCTTGCTAATTAAAGCTATCTAAGCAGAGAGGTATAGGTCCCGGGCAAACCTACTCCATCTATAAAGCTAACCCGTACCCTTATTACGTAGGCCAGTCGCCGTCGCCAGTCTGTCGTTCGGCCAGGCCGTCACTTTCACACCTACAGTGCGTATATACATGTGTAATGGTCGGCCTGACCCAGCGACAGCAACTGCGACTGGCTAATACGAGTAATAACTAAAGTGGCTGCATCCTTCACTCATCATTGCTGCAGCTTGCCACCAGTCGCAGTATAAGGATCTGGCCATATACTAGGAGCCTCCCTTAATGCTGAGAGCCAAGCTTAGTGCGTGATCCTAGTGATCAGACGTATTGCTGTATGTAAGCGACGCGCTTCGCTAGGTGCCCAGTTAGCCACGAGCATAGCTCATAGCTCTCAGCTTGGCATAGAGTGGCCTCAGCATAATCATCTTTAATTAACCATCAGGGTTTCAGTTTCTTTTTACGAGTATGACTTTTTAGCCACAGAATACATTAAATAATTTATTGCAGAAGTATTTTTTAGAATAAGTTTTTCTCTGAGTAAATAAATTAGCATCTGTAGAAAAGCTTAAAGTGACGGAAATTGTTATCGAAAGTGTTCAATGTAAAGTACTTTGCATAATCCACTGAGTCTTCAATGTACGTAAATAAAATAAAGGAATGCCGAGAAAAAGAAGTTTTGGGCAATGTATTTATCTTGGGGTTGTTAAACCCACACGAAGTCTACTTAATGTTGCCAAATTCGCAACTTTTTGCTAAATCCAGCCAGTTTTACGCCAAACTATTATTCAATGACAGTTGGGTTCGTAAATACAACTTTATGGCGACTTCGACGATGATCATAATGATTACATTACAAATGTTGCGAACATAAATATCATCCATTTACTCATGATATTAAAAAAACTGACCAATACCTTAATGGAAGACGGGATTAGGATCGGCCAAGAAAGCAACAGCGAGATAATCTCAACGTCTTTAAAAAGGAAGAGTGAAGCGCAACAAAGAGAATATTAGAAAGCCCTAGTCTTTTAACTTGACTCAAGTCTTCCATCTGTGCCTAGTTAGTGAACAAAAAGAAAAATAAATACTGCTTTTACTGATATATTTAGCCACTAAACACAAGCACTAGTAGGCAACAGCTACTCTACTAAACGGATCTCGCAAATCTCTCTCGACGTCCCTCCGGTACAATATAGAAGAAAGCATAGAGGAATATTAAACTATAGAGCTCAAAATACCAACACATTATTTGTCAATAATAATTCGTATATTAATCCAAAAGTCAATAATTCACCGAGTTACCCCACAAAAACACCTACTTTTGGCCTCTCAGACGTAACGAAGCCGATGTCTTGGCCTAAGATGGTCAAGAGTGGAATATTGATTAATTGACAGATTGTGCGAGTGAAAATTTATATGACCATGTGTTCATACTATCTCCTGCCTACGACGGTTCGTATGTATGTCTATTAGACATAGTTTGGTAGGTAATGTTGTCTCTGTAGTAGAGTGCTTTTAAATTACTCTTTTCTCTAAAGGTACCGTATTTTGATGTTCAAACTGGGATCTCAAAGTCGTTTGCGCGTATATTGAGTCAATTTGAATATTCGCTTTTTTGGAGCTTTTATTGGTGAAAGGGTCATTGTTACCAAAATAAGAGATTTTTCTTACGTTTAATCAGGATTTTCGATAAACTCTCGGAGGGATTTCTTGGGATGTTATTTTTTTGTAGAAAATGTCAAAATAATTTAGATTTTTGAGAATTAGAAGCTCTAAGATGGCCTAACGGTTCGAATTCACCAACTCCGTCATCGGCCGTAGTATGATCGGATGTTAACGGCCGAACTCAGGACTTAGTTATACCAATCCGACAAAAACTGAGTTTTCCGTTTCGACAGCTTTCCAACGTTTTAAAACAGCCCCCCTGATGGTATACCGGTTTATTTTTATTCCACGGTAATTTTAAGTATTAAAAGTATGTAAGCATCCTGTATAAAACGGTGGGTGAGCGATGACCGGCATCAAACGGAACTCTGATTCACGCAAATATCGACAATAATCGCCTATTGTTGCCTGGTGTTAGATCTATGTGGGAAAATAAATAAGATTCAAATTTGCCAAAACTTTCATTACCTTAGATCTATATAAGAAAGAGGATTAGCAAGCAGTGGGCGAGGCATATAGTGCGAAAATCTGACGGCCGTTGGGACAGGCATCTCAAAGTCAAATATTTTTATTCATTGCAATCACAAGGATCACTTTGAAACGTCAATTTTACTGCCTGTTCCTTCGCGAGCAAGCCAGGAAAGAAAGGCAAGAAACAAGGCTGGTTGTTTTTCTAGTGTGGATACCACGCACTGGTTTTATACATCGAAAGTGCAGCGTATGACGGCCTCCTACTAATGAATACGTGACCTGATAAAGGCTGCTGGGAGCAGTTGGGTGCAAGTCGCACAAGATAGGTCACGTTAATAATTTATCGGGGAGACATGTTCAGCAGCGGACGGTATATGGCCGATATGATGATGATGATGATGATTATGACTATGCCATGTTTTCATAAGCGCCGTCAGATGCTATTGGCTGATAAAACGCAGTGTTAAAAAAGTAATTACTAGTTTGCGTTTATTGACAATATATGTCTCTACTTCTAAAGAAATTCAGACACATGTGGCCAAAAATGGCTAAAATAGGCAATTATAAGTAGTTTATCTATCGCCTTCCAATCCAGTATTCAATGCGAAAGACCTCACGACGAATCCTTAGCGGGTGCATAGTACATTATACAAGTAGGTAGTGACAATGCAAGCGAAGCCGGGGCCGCCATTAGCACGTTACGTCACGCATATTAAAAGGCTTTCATCTGGCCGCCTATTGTGGGGAGACTTCCGTGTGCCTTGAGAGCACGAAATGTAAGATGGGATAAGTCTTAAATTGCAAGAAAATTGCAAAAAACTAAAACTGTGTTGCAGTATTTAATAGACCCTATTGTTCCTTCAAAATGTAAGGTGGTATAAGTCAAATTTTTAAACATAGAGAACATTTTAAACCTAAATTATCGCTTCTGGTGCGGCGTCTAGTCGGCCATTAGACTGCACCGATTACCATTAATATACTCTTGAAAACCTCTTACATATACAAAAATAACTTTTTTTTTTGTAACATAATATAATATATTTAGGTCACAGTGCATGCGAGGTTCAAAGTTTTTGCAGATAATAAATTATTTCTTAATTATTTTTCTGCGTGTGTGAGGCCCTACGCATGGCAGCAATACACTAAGACGGGGCCTGTTTGTCCCAAATAGTACGGAGCAATACACTAAGACGGGGCCTGTTTGTCCCACATAGTACGGAAGACTACTCGCCTACCTATGTCCCCCCAAGACCGTCTATACCTACACGTATGATGTTATAGGACGGTTGTTCTGTGCGTCCTGCAACAGGACTTTTAAAACAAAATAACGCGAGTCATATACGCTCCCATTTGGGTAATGCCTCGTAAGGTTTCGCTTTTTTCTTCTTGTGTGTTACCTGTTTTTTCTGTTATCTTCGTACTTTGTGGTCTTTCCTGAGTATCGAATAAACATATTTTCTTTTTCTTTTAAATAAACAACGCATTTAAAACGGTCCATCCGTTTGCGGGATACGATGGCAAGGACGAAAGGTATCAATCATCCATTTTGAATCCGCCTAAAATACGTTTCGACAAAAAAATTATACTCCTGACGTTACGTTTTATGACGCCATTACTAGCCAGAAAAGCAGTAATAGAGAAGTTATTGCACTTCAGCGTTTTAATTTTAATGTCGTTTTATGAATATTCCGAGCATTTCGTTCTTTTTATGTTAATTGTCTGGTTTGTGCAGCGTTTGCGGGCTTTAATTATGTAATCTAAATGTTAGTTTTTTATTTTCAAATGCTATGTTTGCTTCAGGAATTGCATCATTTATAATTTTTTTAAGATTTTAGACCGTTGTTATGCGGAGATTTTAATAAAATAGTAATATCTATTTAATGTTTTTAAAACTGAATAAATTAATACTGATGGGTATTTCACACAATGCACACAGCAGAGGGGGGGGCTAAGCAACATTTTGTACTGTGTATTTAAAATAAATATACAGTCTGAATGGTATGGATGCCCGTTAAATTACAGGCACATGATACATTGTAAAAAAACATACATTGATGAAACTACACCTTCTAACAACAAGTTATATTCTTTGTGTCTGTTAGTTCAAGTCAAATCATTTTTTTAATTTTGATTTGACATCCACCACTATCTTTAAAATCTTTAAATCTTTTTTGAGAGAGAGCTTTCAAAAGTTTATTAGTTATATGAGATGTTATTGCGATTTCATTATAGAATTTTATGAATGTGGATATTTATTCATATTATATGAATAATCTATCTTTAATCTTTAAAATCTTTAAATCTTTTTTGAGAGAGAGCTTTCTAAAGTTTATTAGTTATATGAGATGTTATTGCGATTTCATTATAGAATTTTATGAATGTGGATATTTATTCATATAATGCTATAATGACTCCATGACAAATCCTTATTTCTATTTAAAAATTATTTTCACATTGTATTTCTAAATAAACTGGGCAAAAGAGAAAGAATATACTATAAATATTTACATGACTAAAATACTGAAGAATCAGCTGATTTATCTAAAGATCGTTGCAAACAATCTATAGATAGCTCAACTGCTCCAGATCACTACTAGGCGGAAGTGTCCTCAAGACACTGGCTGCATTGCCCCGCAGAATTTCAATGCGTTGACCCAGATAAGCGCCAGCTCTCGGATCACAATAATTGTTTAATTTCTGTCCTGCGCCGGGGATCGCAAAATCGGAATTTTCGAGTTAACAATGACTTACTTTCAGAGTATGAGTCAGTTTTTTTTTCTTAAATTTTGTACTTACTCTAGTTTGCCATTTGCGGTAGGTCCCGTTTGCTCGAGTTTCAATCCCAAATGGGCCGTGTCTTGTTATTATGTTATTAACATTAGGAATTACGACATCTTATTGTGCTCTAATGGTATTGCGGGTATTGCTTATGGTATTGCCATAATTTGTTGCTATATTGCTATAGCTTGTTTATTCGCCTTTGTTATTGCACTAACTGAAACACTTAACTATTACCCGTGCTTTTTATATTCTCAACTATTAAAGGGTTCCTTGTGAAAGGGCTCGCCCGGGGAAGTACTACCACCATACCTATTTCTGCTGCCAAGCAGCATTACTGTTACGGTTAGAAGGGTATGGTTGCTGGTGAAATTACAGGCACATGAGGCTTGAACTTGAGGCGTACAGGTGTGCCTCAAGTTGAAGGACGAAGGACAGTGCATCGTACGGCACGTTTCTAATTTGCGTGACCTACGAGGTTTTTCTATGTTACAGGCGATGGTTACCACTTAACATCAGGTGGGCCATAAGCTTGTTCTATCTCCAATTAGTATAAAAAATTAGTGTTATAAGTACCTACGCCTATTTCTATCTGTGTGTATGTCTGTCTTTGGAATCGTAGATCCCAAACGGATGGACCGATTTGAACGGGGTTTTTATAGAAAGCTAGTTTAACTGGGGTGGTTAAGAACCAGTTTTTAACCAACAAGAGGGGGAGAGGGGAATCCAATTTTTGTAAAAATGTACATGTTAGTTTTTCATTTTAAGGCATTCGCAACCCTGGAAATACTACAAACGTACTCGTAGATACTGTACTAGTATTTTTTATTTATGTTAAAAAAAAATGTTAAACAAAATTATTAGTAGGTACTTGCACATCATTGTGGTTGTGATGGTAGGTACATTTATGTTTTGGGGGCCCTTTGAAATACTATAAAACTATTTTATTTCTTGACTCTATCTCATTTTTAATTAAAATATATTTTAGGCCACGGTGTCATATACAAGACGGCCACATTGTAACATCAAGAATTCTGGCAAAATTTTACCCGGCCACAATGTAAACAACCCATTATATTTTTCAACAGTTGACTCAAAAAATCTAGTGAAAATCCTCTTCGCAAATAAAGTATTTTCTTCTTAATCGCATAAACATGTAATTGGCACCAGCGCTCGTTTGAAATTCAGGTGTCCCGTCAGCGTTATCGGGAATCGAACCCCGTATACAATGGACACGCGTCAACACTTCAGTAGACAGCTACATGGAGCAAAGAGTATGTTCTATCTCGATTTAAGAGATTTACGAAGCACAGTAACTTACTCATTCTTAACAGATCAACTGGGTTAAGCAATGTATATTTCTTGGATGAGTGACCAATAGCAGCATTACCAACTATTTTATCTTTAATAGATCTTTATTTAACCACTATGTTAAAACATTAATAATGCTGGACATTTAGCACAACGCCCTAAACTAAGCAATGCTTGTACTATGAGAACCAGACAACTAATATAATTACAAACTTAGCATCAGACTGCAGGTCTGATGCTAAGATCGTGCAAACATTGAAATCGAACCCTCCTGGATCTCAGTCGGCTTTTCGCCCACTGCGCCACAGAGGTCGACCTGATGTCCTGAGATCGTCCTGATCTTACCTGATGATAAGCAATGATGTGGTCTAAGATGGAGTATGTACAGACAACAGCACCAGAAAACCATGTAAATGATTTCTAAACAGTTTTTATTACTCGTCTTGTGTTAGTTAAAATATATATTTTACTAAACAATCTTTCACGTTTTTTTCAATCCAGTACATCTAAAAGTTGCCTGAAAGAGATCGCTTTAAGCGATAAGGCCGCCCATTGTACCACCGAATCACAACCGAATTGTACAGTCTTTAATTTTTCTATGTTAAGTAATTGTAATTTGGTGTATCAATAAAGAGTTATTAATTATGTGCACACTGACAGCCAAAACTGACATGATGAAGTTAGCTGATAACTCTCATGCGCGCGCACACCTACAGCCGAAAAGCGACATGATGAAGTTAGCTGATAACTGTCTCATGCGCGCACACACCAAAAGCCAAAAAGCGACATGATGAAGTTAGCTGATAACTAACTCATGCGCGCGCACACCGACAGCCAAAAAGCGACATGATGAAGTTAGCTGATAACTAACTCATGCGCGCGCACACCGACAGCCAAAAAGCGACATGATGAAGTTAGCTGATAACTAACTCATGCGCGCGCACACCGACAGCCAAAAAGCGATATGATGAAGTTAGCTGATAACTAACTCATGCGCGCGCACACCGACAGCCAAAAAGCGACATGATGAAGTTAGCTGATAACTAACTCATGCGCGCGCACACCGACAGCCAAAAAGCGACATGATGAAGTTAGCTGATAACTAACTCATGCGCGCGCACACCGACAGCCAAAAAGCGACATGATGAAGTTAGCTGATAACTAACTCATGCGCGCGCACACCGACAGCCAAAAATCGACATGATGAAGTTAGCTGATAACTAACTCATGCGTGCGCACACCGACAGCCAAAAAGCGACATGATGAAGTTAGCTGATAACTAACTCATGCGCGCGCACACCGTCAGCCAAAAAGCGACATGATGAAGTTAGCTGATAACTAACTCATGCGCGCGCACACCGTCAGCCAAAAAGCGACATGATGAAGTTAGCTGATAACTAACTCATGCGCGCGCACACCGACAGCCAAAAAGCGACATGATGAAGTTAGCTGATAACTAACTCATGCGCGCGCACACCGACAGCCAAAAAGCGACATGATGAAGTTAGCTGATAACTAACTCATGCGCGCGCACACCGACAGCCAAAAAGCGACATGATGAAGTTAGCTGTCTCTCAAGTTTCTGTGAAAACTCATAACTAAGTATATTTATTAATTTATCATTCCTTTTACAAACAAAGAGTTGTGGCATACGGGATGAAATCTTTAGCTATTTTTGTTCTGTTATGCCAAAGAAGTATAACTTCTTACGTGCGTACTTATGTGCACGTACGTTTTTTAGGGTTCCGTACCCAAAGGGTAAAACGGGACCCTATTACTAAGACTTTGCTGTCTGTCTGTCTGTCTGTCTGTCCGTCTGTCCGTCTGTCCCCAGGCTGTATCTCATGAACCGTGATAGTTAGACGGTTGAAATTTCCACAGACGATGTATTTCTGTGGCCGCTATAACAATAAATACTAAAATCAGAATAAAATTTATATTTAAGTATGGCTCCCATACAACAGACATTATTTTTTTGCCGTTTTTATAGATATTGGTACGGAACCCTTCGTGCGCGAGTTCGACTCTCACTTGGCCGGTTTTTTGAGTTTTTTGAGTTGACGCAGTTGCATCGAAATATCGGGATACTCAAACACTCAATAGCTATCTATCTTTTCGGAAATCATTCTTCTACAAGTTTTCATTTAAATTTTCGAACAAGCTGTGGGTTGCCCGTTAGCGAAGCTGTCTGTGCCTATACTATTGACATCTAAGCTATGTACAATTTTGATACAAAAATAAGCTTCCGTTCAATTCCGCGGCAATGTAAATGGTGCCTTTTTTGAAAAAGTTATCGCTCTGACGTATTTGCTTGTAAACAACACTTTTAGGAATTTCCATTTGCCTTTCATCACACTAATATTATAAATGCGAAAGTTTGGATGTGTGTTTATTTGTTTGTTTGATACTCAATCACGTCGGCTGAACCGATTTCAATGAAATTTGGTATCTACGTAGATTATAACACATAGGCTACTTTTTGTTGACAAACAAAAAGCTGGCGAAAGCTAGTTTGTTATTTGTTATAATTATAAAATTTAAGTAATCTGAATAGCACAACACAATGAATTAGATACTACAAAGTAATAAATTACCTATGTCTATGTGCGATAGCCATAACATATTATGGCAGTAGGTTGATTAAAACTCATACAAATATACTTTTCCTACTATAGAGCCTGATTTGGTATGAGACTAGGTACTGGGTGCTTCCACGTTCCCTATTTTGTTGTTTTGTATCACCAGAAGTAAGTACCATTGTAATTTAACTAAGAAAACTTGCGTTTTTTTCAACTATTTTATGAATACCTACTAGTGGCCAAGCACAGTGGTCGAAATTCAACCGTAACTTTTTTACTGAGAAATTGTATGGAAAGCTTTTGTTTCTGAAAAACCTTACGATTTGATATACGTTTCTTTGGGAAAAGTGTTCCTGGTGGGAAATAGAGTTGATTGCGATCAACTTTTTTATTTACAATATTCACTTTTTAGGCTGACTGTACTTGGCTGGCTGGCTTTTTTTGCAAAAATCTGAAAATGCGGTTCTTTTTTTTCTTCAAAATAAACATACTATGTCTTACTAGAAAAAAGTTAAAAACCTGCTAAATAATGTTTGAATAAAATCCTAAACATAAATTGGTAAGATTTTTTTTAAACACGCATTAATCAGTGTTTAACTTTTTTATGGTAACAAGGATAGTTTCATAAGAATAAAACCTTCTAACGACAAAAGAAAAGGTGGCTGCCCTCAATGAGATAAAGTTTTGCCCCCTCCTGTATATTCAAGATTAATATTGTTGTTTAATATATTGAATTTTAAGTTCAGTTAAGTTAAGTAGTTAAGTAAAATAGATAAAGTAAGTTAAGTAGTAAGTAAGTTAAGTAAGATTTTTACTGATAAATCGTTCATTAGACTTGCCGTTTATACATTTAAAAACGATAAAGGATAACCATCATACATGTTAACCATGAAAGGACTGATGTCACGACCAACGAACAAATTTAAAGCAGCTCAAAGCTAACTACTTGTACTCGTAAATAAACAATACACTACCCCTTATCGCCCACAGATCGGCACGGTCCACGAAAAAGGGAATAACTCAGAAAATCCAAAAAACAAAAACCATCAAAAGCGTTATTTAAAGCAGCATTGTAAATCATTATTCAAGCCTCCCATACAAATGTCTGGACACACATACAGACGAACAACATGTGTATAGTGAAGAATTCCTATTATACACCGCGAGGAATGTATCTGGTTGATTTTGAATGGTCCCTTATTATGCACCCATTTACACCCAGCAGCCGCGGCCGGGGACATAGAGAGGGACCACTGGAATAGACAAATTAGGGAGAGGTTACTGTTTCAATTTCAAAGACGAGATTAAAATTTAAAAAAATACCAGAGATAAAATATTAAATAACATTATAATACTAAGTTATTAATAAAGAAATAAAAATAATAAATATTACTGGACGTTTCACACAGCGCTATCTAGCCCCAAACTAAGCCAAGTTTGTACTATGGGAACCATTAACTAATAGAATATTGTATACTTTTTTTTGTAAATACATACTTATAATGTATAGAAAAACATCCAGCCTCGGAACAAATATCTGTAAATCATGTGAACATTTGTTCCACGGCGGGAATCGAACCCGCTACCTCCTGCGTCTCAGTCTGCTATTCACCCATTGCGCCACGGAGGTCTGACGCATATGTCTTTCTGTCTGTGGCATCGTAGTTACGAGGCATGCCTTTTAAGTTTTGTCGTTTGAAGAAAAAAACACAACTAGAACCTTATAGTACTTTTTATTGTTTTTCAAAGTATTCACCGCGTAGCTTAATACACTTTTCCATTCGCTCAAACCAGTTATTATAACATTTATTCCACTCTAAAGTGGGGGTGTTCAAAATGGCTGACTTGAAAGCGTCGACTGCTTCTTCACCGGACTGGAACCTTTGACCACGAAGACTTTTCTTAATTTTAGGAAATGTAAAGAAATCGTTAGGGCTTAGGTCAGGACTGTATGGAGGATGGTCAAGAATTTCTACTTTTTCCTGCTTCAAATACTCAATCGTTTGACGAGCGCTGTGTGAGCTTGCGTTGTCGTGGTGCAGGATGATGCGTCGCTTTGAGTTAGATTTTCGAAGTTCGGCGATGACTTGTGGTAAACAAACTGTAGTATACCTCTCTGCGTTAACCGTTCTACGATCTTCAAGTGCAATAGTCGCAACATGGCCGGTTTTTCCAACGAACGTGGCCACCATCTTCTTTGAAGTGCTTCGAGAACGAACAAATTTAGTCGGCTTTGGCTCGTCTTGAAAGACCCAGATTGTAGATTGTTGTTTGGAATCAGGATCGTAGGCATAGATCCAAGATTCGTCACCACTTATGATGTCGTAGACGTGATTTGACTCCCCTCGGTTGAACCTTTGCAGAGTTTTCTTACACCATCTGACGCGGGCCGCCTTGTGATCGTCGGAAAGCAGATGCGGTATCCAACGGCAAACTAGCTTTCTCACATCAAGCGCTTCATGCAAGATCTTCTGAATGGTTGTCCCTGAGATGCCTAATAGAGCCTCTATCTCTCGATACGTCACATGACGATCTTCGAGAATTAGTTGTCTCACAGCAATGATGTTATCTTCAGTGAAGGCGGATTTTGGGCGTCCTTCGCGAAATCTGTCACTAACACTAGTATGTCCACGCTGGAATTCTAAATACCAGCGTTCGTCAGTCCGCAGACATGGGGCTACATCACTGAACACAGATGTTAGCTCTTCTAAACACTGAAGCCGTGTCAGGCCTCTTCTAAAGTTGTAGAAAATTATTGCACGAACATTTTCCTTAGAAAGATTCATTTTCGTACGTGACCTGACAGATTCAAATCGAAACTGTGACTAAACAATAGCATTAATCCTAATACTTTCAACTGTTTTGAGATTCAAAATGTAAACACATTCGAATATAGAACAGTTCCAAATTCAAAATTGTCGGAAAATATGGAAACGACAGAACTTAAAAGGCATGCCTCGTATCAAACGGATTGAATTATTCTGACTTTTTTTTTTAAAGAAAGCTAATTAAACTAACTTGGTTCTTAACTATTGGCGGGTTCCTATATCCATCGGTAACCGACTACGACTCGTATCTCCTTGAAAATAACAGTTTACAATGTCAGTTTTACGGGTTTATTAGGTGATGATGGTGTTATGTGAAATTTATTTTACGATTTCAGGCTCATAAAATGTTTTAGATACAATACTCTGTCCCTCTCCTACTGTGTTATATCCCTCTCTGTATTCAGAATTACAGTGAGTTTCCTCGCTCCGTTCGTGAGTTTATTCTAGAATCCTTCGTTACTTTTGGGATTCAATATAGCGCCTGTGACGCAAGCCACTGCTCGTTCAATAATCTACTATTACATTATATTCGTTAATAATCGTTTTATTATTATATTATTTTCATAAGATTTTTTTACAGTTTTTATTATTAACCTTCAATATTCGTGTCGCTTCTAGTTACTCTAAATCCCCAACGAAGATACGAAAACAGTAGCCCAAAGGAGTGAGATACGCATCTCGATACGGCGGTAACAAGGCCCGTGTAGCTGTCAATCGCGCTAATGCTTGCCGCCTGTACTCGTGCGTGTACACTGTACCTGCAGGGTGGTGTGTACCTGTGGGGTAGACGGTACTTGGGGATACAAATCTGGATTGGAAATTTAACGTTTAACCAAACTAAGTTTATTATTACAGCCATCTATACTATAATATAAGAAAGAGGTAAGTTGAATGTTGGGGGTTTCACTATTATTTTCTCTATTATCTATTATTATATGTGTTTGTTACCTTTTAACGACTAAATGGCTGAAAGGATCGTAATGAAATTTAGCAAGGAAATAGATTATATCCTGGAGAAGGACGTAGGCTATCTTTTGTCTCAAAAAAGAATCTTGAAGGGGTGAAATAATAAGAAGTTGAAAGTTTGAATGACCAATCAATCTCAAGTTAGGGATCTGAAAATTAATATTTTCAGATTTGGTATATACCTAAATAGATTGTGACCAAGATTGACACATAGGCTACTTTTTATCCGACTGTAGAAGGAGGGTAATATTTTTATTGACAAACAACGTGTGAGAAGCCGCGGGCGGGTCAGCTTTTATAATATATAGTATATATAATATGTATGTAATATATAGTGTTTAGTAAATTATTGTTTAACAATGATTCAAAGTTAAATTATCAAATTCTATCGAAATTACGTTTATTCACTATCAAACCCGGCGATGAGCATTAATATGCCATAACACAGGTTTTACTAGTTTGGTCCATAGATTACCAGAGCGACCAATCTTGTGCAGCCTGCACCCAATGGCCCACAAGAACCGTTATTAATTTCACATATCATAATTGCATCTAGTGAGGGATCTTTTATATGTTACTAACCAGCTTAAAAACAACAATAATAAGAATTCACCGTTACAAAAGAACAACCCATTCAAAGGTTACCCACAATAGCCGTGTCATCTACAAACAGACCGACAGACAATAAATCACAGCGGTAATTAGCTGATATCGCCCATCAAACAGCACAATTGTTAATAAATACCTACAGGATGATTCGAATGCAAGAGATACAATCGTGCACTTACTGTTAGGTAGAATAGTGTGGACATGGGCCTTTTTTATACTACCTAGAGGTGGAGCATGCATAATGGCCCACCTGATGTTAAGTGGTAACCAATCGCCTATTACTCAAGTACAAAGTACTGCCTCGTAGGTCACGCATCTTAGAAACCAGGTTTTTTAGGCATATTCCATCGTCAACCAAACCATCGCTTGTCATCAGGTGTTTGTTACATAAAATTAAAATAAAAACTGTTTAAGAGCTGAAACTCTTTCATCGTCATCATCATATCAACCACAGGACGGCCATTGCTAAACATTGACTCATTTTCATCATAACATTGAAAATTAAAATTAAATAAATTATTTGAGACGACATGGAAACATGAAACACAATAACAGATGGTGGGATACCTAAACTTCTGACTAATAACGTTGATTTGTACATAAAATAAGACAAAATGCTGGAAGTCATACATAGTCCTCCCTCGTAGATTTCCAGAGCAATCGTACTTGTGCGCCCTGCACCCAACGGCTCCCAGTAACCTTTAACAGGTCGTTTTTCCATATAGTGGGGGGCCGTCCTACGCTGCGCTTTCCAGTACCTTGCAATAAAAGAAAAAGTGCTGATAAATTTCGGATTGACCTAATCTTCCTCACATACAGCTAAAAATTAATGAAACGAGCTTTCTATAAAAAAAACCGCATCCGAATCGGTCCATCCGTTTGAGAACTATGATACCACAGACAGACAGATGACAATCACAACGATGCTAAAGAAGTTATCACTTCAAAAAAATACAAAATTTAATATATATAATAAAATTGGATGAGGAGAGCCGAACACCGGGCTCAGTGGCGCGTGTTGGGAGAGGCCTATGTCCAGCAGTGGACTAATGTGGGCTGATGATGATGATGATGAATCAAATTTAATTGAATATAAAACTTAATGTAGCGTTTATATTACAGAAATGATATACCTAACCGTTAAACTGTCGAAGATTTCCTGAAAAGTTAAAGAGAAGTTTTAACCACGTAGCTTTTTCAAATCCCTCGATCTTTGGACTGTCTTCACTTATTTCCACTGAACATCATCTCATAAAACAGATTTTAAAATAATAACGCAAGTTTTAGACTACGCAAGCCTACAACTGGGTTTTGGGAGCTACGAGTATTATGCCAGATACGAAAAAAACCGTCAAACGCTTCACAAGTGAGACTGTCTTTTTACGCCGGAGATAATAAACAAAATCCTTTCTTCCAGAGACACTTAGACAAAGTCGTAGAATAAACTACTATCTCATAAATAAAGGTATATCCACACATTACTACCGTGCGTTCTATGAGCCGCGTGGGCGTCCCCTTTATTCGCCGACGCACTAAATAATAATAATTGCGGCTAACTAACTACCGTTTAACGCATTCGGCTTTCTTCTTAAATCTGATACGGTACAGTGCGCATGCGCAAATAAATTGCAAAGATCTGATAGGGTTAATGTGACTGCTATTTATTTTTGTTCGTGTTTTTACGGATCTGTTTATCTTGTTCTCACTTGTGTAAATGGAGCATATTTGCCATTCAGTAGGTACCAATTATTCGAAAAAGCAGTTAGGCAATCTTCGCTATAGTTTTTGTACGGCATATAATTATTACATCAAGTCAAAATACTTCATTTTGACTTGATGATATTGTTGCATGATCTACAAATATTTGTTCCAGGGGTGGGTGTCTCTCTTTACGTTCCATTAATTACGTGAGACGTTTTTGACGATTTTTTGACCCCCCCCCCCCCCGTGAGATGTCGCGAGATTTATTTCGATCCCCTCTCCCCCTCCCTTTATCCCAAGTGTTGCTTCTCTCGTAATCTAGATTTACAGTGATAAAATAAAATAAAAAATACGTGACATTAGCCGAGACCTCCCCCCTCTCCTCCACGTGAGATTGGATGAGATTCGGCTAGACCCCTCCACCCCTGAACACATCACGTAATCACGTAATTAATAGACGACCCCTTTATCCGGTTCCCATATACAAACTTTGCTTAGTTTGGGGCTAGATAGCACCGTGTGAAATGTGTCGCATTTTAAATGTATTTATTACGGAAGGAGTGGAGACCACGCAATGGAAAGCGCAGCTTAGGACGGCTTGCCATTTGGAAAGACGACCTGATACAGGTTGCTGGGAGCCGTTGGGCAAGCCGCATCAGATCAGTCGCTCTGGAAATCTATGGGGGAGGACTATGCTCAGTAGTAGATGTATTATGACTGCTATGATGATGAAAGAGACCACAACGACCGAGAAAACTTTAGCCAGCCAGCCCTTAATAGCCACTTTTAATGGATGTGCTATATGTTTGAGAATGATTTTCTTCTAAAGCGAAAAAGTAGGGTCTACATGAATATGTCGACGGTACCCAAATGTCCAAAGCCAAGCCACAACTCGCCACTATAGTGGAGTAGAGCACCGTTTTTGGACGCACAGTTCGTTTGTCGAGTGACGTCACAATGCAGTATTGCCTCATTATGGCCTAACTGTAAATTAGTACAACTAATATGGCCTTTATCTTACTTTATGGTGTTTATCTGGTTTTACTCAGATTATATCGAGACGTAGTTATTGCGTTTCAGTGTTGTGGCGTCGATTGCAATTGTTATAGACATGGGGTAATGCTTTTGGAATGTTATTGCGAAAACAATAGGAAAGCTTAGGCTAAATGTTTTTACGTCAGTAGGGAAGCGTTGGTTATAATCGTCATCGTCATTCATGGCCGTATCATTATATTAGGTCTTTACCTATTAAATTGCCGTTTTGTATGGAATAAGTGAGAGTACTTATTTGTTTAAACTTTTTTGTTTCTGTTATTCAAAGTAATCACCCATGCAATCGACGCATCTTTGCCAACGCATTGGCAGTTTATTGATGCCCTTCTTGTAAACATCAGCTGGACGGGAGGCAACAAGCTCTTCAAAGGCATTTTGTACTGCCTCTCGGGAATTGAATTTTTTACCCACTATAAAGTTGCCTAAATTTTGGAAAATATAATAGTTGGTAGGTGCAAGGTCTGGTGAGTATGGCGGATGAGGGAGAGCTTCCAACCCCAGCTCTTGCAGCTTGGAGATTGTCTGTTGTGCAGTATGGGGTCGCGCGTTGTCGTGAAGGAGCAGTGGGGACGACCGATTGACCAAAACTGGTTGCCGATGTGCAAGCTTCTCCATCATTGTCTCCAGTTCTTCACAGTACACATCTGCAGTAATGATCATGCCGTTTTGAAAAAAGCTGTGGTGAATCACACCCGCACTAGACCACCAAACAGTGACCATTACCTTTTTAGGGGTCATTTTTGATTTAGGGTATTGCTTTGGTGCTGAACCAGGATCTAACCAACTTGCTGAGCGCTTTCGATTGTCGAACAGAATCCATTTTTCATCGCACGTAACAATTCGGTTTAAAACTCCTTCATTTCTTTGCCTATTGAGCAGCGCGAGGCAGGTCTCGACGCTTACGTTGCGCTGGCGATCGTTAAGTTCGTGGGGCACCCATCTATCAAGTTTTTTTACCTTGCCTATTTGTCGCAAATGGATCAAAATTGTTTTGATGCTAACATCAAAAGCTGCTGCTAGCTCAGCTGTAGATTGAGTTTCGTCAGCTTCCACAATCGCCTTTAATTCATCATTGTTGACCAAACTCTCCGGACGACCACGAGCTTCATTTTCAAGTCAAAATTTCCAGAACGGAACCGGGAAAACCAATAACGGGTTGTGCGTTCGTTTGTACAGTTCTCTCCGTAATTGTTTTTGATGTTACGTGCCGTTTGTGTCGCGTTGGTGCCACGACGGAACTCATATTCCATAATTACACAATTTTTAAAGTATCCATTACGACGAAAAATGTTCAAATGTAATGAAAATACAACGCTATCAATAAACAAAAGACTGAGTTTGTAAAAAGAATATCATGGTTTTATAACAAAATTAATTTGAATTTAGAAAACAAAGCTATTCCAAACTTTTTTTCTATTTGTAATGGCCAGTACTGAAGAACGGCAATTTCATAGGTAAAGACCTATTACAATGAATGCCCTAATATTGATTAAGATAGATAGATAGGTAATGCCTTTATTCCACACCATTTAATATAACCAAATTATATAAAACACTTTAAAATTAAAGGTGCAATGAGCGGCCTTATCTCTAATAGCGATCTCTTCCAGGAAATCTTTGGTGGAATGGACAGGATCTATGTGAACAAATAAGGACGGCGGCGTAAATCAGATAATAATAAAACAGTATATCATAATAATAAAGAATAAGTTTAGCACTATATACAAAGATTCATATGCAGTCATGTTTTACAGACTCAATTTAACTTTATAGTTAACTAGCTTCCGCCAGCGGCTTCGCACGCGTGGTTTGTCAACACAAAGTAGCCTATGTGTTAATCCCGGATATAATCTACGTATAATTTATAATTAAGGTTATAATTTTGTATGCCGAATTTCATCGAAATCGGTTCAGCCGTTACGAATGAAAGAGTAGCAAACATCCACACATACATCTATACAAACTTTCGCGTTTATAATATTAGTAGGAAGTGGGATTAGCTGACCCGCTCGCGGCGGTTTCTCAATAAAAACATTGCGCAGTTTTGTAAAAAGTAGCCTATGTCCCAATCCCGGTCATAATCTATTTATATACCAAATTTCATCAAAATCTGTCCAGCCGTTTAGTCGAGAACAGTAAACAAACATACAAAGAGATAGAGGGATAGCGTTACTTTTGAATTTATAATATTAGTTAGGATTCGTTCAGAAAGTTTAACCGACCTCACAAATAGCGCAGGTTAATAGAACAAAGTTTGTGATAGGTTGTAAATTGTTCGTTGACGCTGAAACGATAAGAGAAATTCTAAACAAGTGCCCGTCGGAGAAACGAATCTCGGATAATCGCTAAGAAAATAACTTATGAATGACGTTTGCAAAATCAGCGCGCAGTCATCGTCTTTTGCTTATGAATGAATGAATGCATGAAATACGCTTTATTGCACACCAAATAAAAATACAATAACAAAGGAAATAAATAATAAATAACGGTATAATGGGGGTCTTATCGCTAATAGCGCTCTCTTCCAGACAACCTTTGGATGGACAGGATCAAAAGACGACGGTGTAAGAGTACCTTTAACATATGTAAACACGTTTATGTTATTGCATATCACAGCAATTAAGATTATTGTGCTAGCACATCTCCTGTATATAGTGCATTGTTATAAAAGGGGCGTCAACGATCAATTGAACCCGAGATATTTTGACGTACGAGCAAGCGAGGACGCTAATGAATCGAGTAATTGTAGTATATTATGAATGCAATGCCTCATTCTATTTCAAATGTACTTACGGTCTTAGGGGCGTAAATTGCATATACGCATCAGATCTCGAGCTAACAATGGCCAACTTTCAGAGCATAAGTGATGAAAATAAATTAAATTAACCTAGCATAACTAAATAAAATATATATATATATATATATATATATATTATTTCAGACAATTTTTTGCATAGAAATAGAAAATATTTATTTATGCCACATAATTACACATATATACACATATGACATACATAAAAAGACACATAACAAACAAAAATGTTGTGATCATCTACTACTCAGCATTTGCTGCGGAAGCATAGCTGCTGCAGACTGGTTTCAATGGCGCCACGCGTTTCATATTAAACTAATTGTAACTTATGCTTATAACTATTATTATAAATATTATTATTTAATATAAACGCGGGTAATCAATAAATATATTAAATATTGGTGGACATTTCACACAACGCTATCTAGCCCCAAACTAAGCAGAGCTTGTGCTATGGGAACCAGTTAACTGATAGAATACTAATATACTTTTTTTTGTAAATACATACTTATAATATATAGAAAACATCCAGACCCGGAACAAATATTTGTAGATCATGCAAACATTTGTCCCGTGGCGGGAATCGAACCTCCTGCGTCACAGCCAGCTTTACGCCCACTGCGCCACGGAGGTGGCTACTATAGTATATATATAAATAGTAGTTAGATTAATATAAATAATTGTAGTTAGCCATATAAATGAGCAATTGATATAACAGATTGCAAGCCCATCCATGATTATTGAAATATTAACCCGGCACATGCCTTCGAAGTTTTGTTCCAATGTTTTCCTTCACCGTTTTGAGTACTTGTAAATTCTGTGTCTACTGTAATACCGTGTCCGTATTAATAATGAGTATAAGTTTATATGGTTCCGTCAATAGACACTTGTCTAAGCAGATCGATACCGACGGAAGACTTGTTTTTCTCGGTAACTCCCAACATGTTTGTTTGTGAAGCTTTCCACAACATCGGGAAATACTTTCATTGCGTTCGAGCTCGTAAATCAAACATCAACCGGTGAAATTTCTGAACGAAATGAATAATCCGATTTACTATGCAAATGTTTGTCGGGGAATATAAGAAATGTTTAGTCATATTGTGCTTTCAAAACTAAATAATAATTACTTTCCGTCAGAAGTCATGATTTTTAGGGTTCCGTACCCAAAGGGTAAAACGGGTCCCTATTACTAAAACTTCGCTGTCTGTCTGTCCGTCTTTCACCAGGCTGTATCTCATGATCCGTGATAGTTAGACAGTTGAAACTTTCACGGAAGATGTAATGATGATGACATAAGCTTGTGTCGTTTTATAAAAAAAGCCGTAAAACGAACCATGTATAAGTCTAAATTGTGGAACTGTTATGAACACTATTTTAACTAAACACGGGATATTTACAATGATTTGAGAAGTGAAGTACCAATTACGCGTCCTGATACCGTGAGTGTTGTGTGTCGGAATCGAGTTACGATCGAGAATGAAACCGGTGGTAGTAATAATATTAGTGAATTCATTTCTAGCAAGAGACTGAGAAAGAGTGTAGATCGATATATCTGCCAATAACCATCCACTCGCAAATACTTCAGTTTACCCGTGATCATGGCGCATGCAACTGCGTCGAAATATCGGGATACTCAACAACTAACAAATCATGATAAATATCCCGTTTTTAATTAAAATATAATTTTTATATTGACAATTCATTTGTTGCTCAAACACTCCGCTGCAAGTTATAAAGTATTAATGAAATATGAAGAGCGCCAGCTGCTACCAGTATTAAGTGGCAGTTAACTGCTTCGAAGTTTTTCTCCTAAAAAGCCTATTTTCAACACCACCTGAGCCTGTACGTGGGTATGACATTTTCAGCAAAACATTAGGTATTCACTTAAGTATTTACGCTGACTGGAAGTTTGTTATTTAGTATCTACCTACTTATTGGAAACCCTCGGTCTAATTACTATGTGTGGTTTATAATGGGTTCAAAATTGACTAGTTACTTGAAAAACCATCATATCCATTTGCGGACAACATAAATGTATTCCAGTGTAAAATTGTACTAACTTTCTGTGAATCAATAATCTTTATTTTACAAGCTTTTTATTAACTTGCAATATAGAATAGAATAGAATAGAATACTCTTTATTGCACACCAACAAAATTAAAATACAATAAAAATACACAAAAATTAAGGTAAGTACAATGGGCGGTCTTATCGCTAAAAGCGATCTCTTCCAGACAACCTTTGGATGGACAGGACAAAACAAAATCAAAAAGACGGCGGTGTAAATACGAGTATATTCATAAACTTACATAAACTATCTATACTTACTAATAAACTTAATATATATACTTACAAATATAATAATATATAATTATATATAAACTACAATAAAGGAGATAAACATAACGATAAACTAGCAGTGCGTAGACAAAGAAAGGAAATGGTTGTATACCTTAGCTTTGAAGATAGGAAGAGATTTAGATATATAATATGTATGTTTGTCCGAGTCAAATCTTGAAACTGAATTTTAAACCCGTTCCCCTCAACCGATTGAGCTGAAATTTGGAATACATATTATGTAACTTCGGTGACAATGCAATAATATGGTACCATGGAGGTGGTCTCAGGATAGATACGGATGATACAACGGAACTTCTGAATGGATTATAGTAGGCTACTAGTGTTTGGGCTCATTTGAATCTGCTTGCGGTTCCGATTATGAATTTTATAAAAGCTTGTTTTAAAAAGTAATTTGTTGACAAAAAAACTTATATATCATGTTTTTCTAAATTTATTGTTTATTATCTTTTGTTACAGGATGAACCAGCATCATCAGGGGACAGCGGTGATGAGAGTGGCAGCGAACCAGAGTCTCCAAGTGAGAAGCTTATGCAGATTCACAAACAGGAGTGGGCCAACCATGAAGCCAACGAGGCTATCAAGAGGTGAGCTTACTCAAAGAGATAACCAGTGTTACCTGAAAAACTCTTCAGGCTAAGTGGCGATTTTATTTTAACTATCATGATGACCATGAAATCTGCCATAGGAAATCCACTGCTGAACAAAGGCCTCCCCAATAGATTTCCAGAGTTACCGATCATATGCGCCCTATCCCCAATAGCTCCCAGCTACTTTTAACAGATCTTTTTACCATCTAGTGAGGGGCCATCCTACCTATCCTATCTGCCCCAATGTCCGTCAGTTCTGTGCCCCACCCACTGCCGCTTCAACTTGCTAATCCTCTGGATCTCCTCATTTCTGATGAGATATTTAAACTTATTAAGATTTCATATTCCTAATGTAAATTTATTAATCTAGCTGGCACAGATACTCAAATAAGAGCATAGAATATTTTGGGTTTCCTTCAAGATTTGACGACGAAAGAAATAATTTTCTTGTTTAAAAATAAACTAGTCTTTTCCACAGGGAAACGCACCAGGAACCCCATGCATCCACATCGTCCACCACACAAGAAGCAGACAGCAGTAAGGGCCAGCCAGGTCTCGCCAAGATCCTGCCTAAGATCCCAGGGGGTGCTATGCTGTACCCTGCTGGAGTCCTGGGGCTGGACGGCATCGGGAGTAACATGGGACTAGGCAGTCTGGCGATGTCGTATCCACACAGCTTCATTCTGGGGCTGGCCAATCAGGGACAAGAAGGAGGTTAGTATTTTCACCAAGAAGATCAATCAAATTGAGACCAATCTGGCTAATAAATAAATAAATATTGGTGGACATTTCACACAGCGCTATCTAGCCCCAAATTAAGCAGAGCTTGTACTATGGGAACCGAATAACTGATAGAATACTTATATACATTTTTTTTCTAAATACATACTTATAATATATAGAGAAACAACCAGACCCGGAACAAATATCTGTAAATCATGCAAACATTTTGTTCCGCGTACCAGGCTATATCTCATGTACCGTACATGAGATATAGCCTGGTAACAAACCGACAGACTGACAGACAGACGGGCAGACAGACAGCGGAGTCTTAGTAATAGGGTCCCGTTGTACCCTTTGGGTACGGAACCTTAAATAGGTCGCCTTATTTAAGGCGGCTTTATTCTCCTTTCTAACTCCTATTTTTGTGACTTACCCATGGCTGTTATGTTTTTTTTAATTATAGTCTTTGGCTAGCGTTTGACCTCGATCTTGTCTAGTGATAAGCGATGATGAAGTCTTCGATGATACACTATTTTGGGTTTTATACTATCTCTGATTGGTTTAATTTGGCAGACGCGCTTGAAAACTACGTACTTTTTGTAGTTTATTTTAAAACATTCCGAAGCAAACTAAACATCGTAAGAAAACTGACACATAAAAACCAGTATTACCTTATTAGATGCATATATCCTCAGTTGATTAGGTACTAGGCCAACTTAGTATATTTAATGAGCTTAATTTGCACATTTCAAAACTGTTTTTTTTATATCGTACAATTTTAGAGAAAATCGAAACAATACCATTCCTCCGAATCTGACCATGATAGTCGATATCGAATTTTCTAGTTTTCTACTGCATAAAATTTCCGTGAAAAGTTATGAAATTCAGGCGCATTCGTATTGAAAATTCATGTAAATCTGACAGCAACTTTTTGAATTCAAAGCTGACGAACTAACGGGCGTGCAGATGAGTTTTAGTTATGTAAGAGCCGGAACTGGGTTAAATTGGCACTGGGCGACTTTTGTAGCCTGTGAAGGGCGGTTGGTTCACTTTTGATGCTTTAACACATTGACTGCTGAAAACACCACATGTCTGTGTTTTATATATGCAACGCCTAGCTATGTAGATTATTATTTACCTAAACTTTATAAATCACCAACCATTATAATCTCTAGTACACCGCACTCCGTCTTCACTAATTTATTTCCATCCAAAGGTTGCCTGGAAGAGATCGCTCTCAACGATAAGGTCGCCCATTGTATAGTCTTTTAAGTTTTATTGTAGTGTTATATTGTTTCAGAATAATCAATTGATGGGTAAAATAATTTACAATTCAATCTAAATCATAATAAATAATAAATTTAGAATTAATTAAATTAAAATAAAATAATTGAGTACTTAGTACATTGACACTAATTAAAATTAACTATTTTAGTATGTATTTAGAAAAATATAATCGGTCATTAATTAATAATTAATTAATTATCTTAACAGTTATATCAATAAGTATAAAATAAAAAAATGTGAACTTTGCAGACAAAACCCTCAACATTGTAGAACGCCCTCTCCATGAGCCATGATTTTAATTTAGATTTAAACGGTGCTTGGTGCCTCAATAACATGCTCTGTTTCTGTGTGTTAATTACAATAAAGAGTTCTTAATACTAGCTGACCCACACGCGGCTTCGCACCGGTGGTTTTTCAATAAAACATTACCCTCATTTTGCGCAGTTGGCTAAAAAGTAGCCTATGTCCTTTCCCAGGATGTAATCTATCTCCTTGCAGAATTTTATTACAATCCGTTCAGCCGTTTAGTCTTGTAAATGTAACAAACAAACTAAGAAACAAACAGAGTTATGTATGTATTATATATATATAAACCTTCCTCTTGAATCACTCTAACTATTGCTGAAAACTGCATTAAAACCCGTTGAGTAGTTTAGAAGATATAAGCGAACAGACAGCGGAAGCGACTTCATTTTATACTATGTAAAGAAAGAAGATTTGCTATGCGTATGCGAATTGTTACGTACCGCTGTGCAGCTACGCACGAGACCGCACTGGCAGAAAAGCATTGAGTGCGACTTAGCACCGGTGGCTATATGAGAAAAAAGTTCGCTGACAAAGTGTTGTACATTTTATTTTATTAGTTGAGATAACGGCACAAGCCTACGGCCCACGTTTGTTAAGATATTACTAATGCCTATAAAAATTACCTCAGAGGTCATGTCCAACTTGACCTACATGGCATTGCATTGTGTCCGTCATCTTGAGACATACTGGTGAAGTCGCATGTGTTTGTAACTTCACCGGCACTGATACCCTTTAAATCGGAACGCAGTAATCATTATAAGCTTAGCCTGTATTAAAGTAACTACAAGTTTCTGAAATGTATCAGATTCCTTACGATGCGCGATGTTTAATTGCATTGCAACCACAAAAACTACGTTTTGTTGAAAAATGTCTACACAATCTCCAACGACAAAAATAGTAAAAACCCCAAGCAGTTGCTAATCATATTAATAATAATAATAATTAGGAATTCAGTAGCTTTTTGTAGTGAAATACAAACAAAACTTGTTTGCTCAAAACATCACACGAGTATTATAAATGCGAAAGTTTGGAAGTTTGTTTATATATTGGTTTGTTTGTTACTCAATCTTCTCGTAAAACCTGAACTGATTTCGATTAAATTTAGTATGTACGTAGATTATAACCTGGATTAACACATATGCTGTTTATCCTATAAATCAGGTCCCATGGAATAAAAATGGGGTGTCAAGTCAAGTTGCAACAGCGAGTTTAACTTTATTTCTAGGTTACCGACACATTCAGTAGTGTAACACGTACGATGTCGCGGGCAACAGCTAGTATTATAAATGCGAAAGTTTGGGTGTTTGTTTATTGTTTGTTTGTTACTCAATCACGTCGTAACGGCTGAACCGATTTTGATAAAATTTAGTATGTACGTAGATTATAACCTGCATTAACACATATGCTGTTTATCTTATAAATCAGGGCCCATGGAATAAAAATGGGGGGTCAAGTTAAGTTGCAACAAGTTTAGCTTTATTTCCAGGTTACCTACAGATTTAGTAGTGTAACGCATACGATGTCGCGGGCAATAGCTAGTGTTGTAATAAAAAGTGGCACTCCGAGAGTGCTGACAGAAGTGAAAACCTGAGTAAAAGCAAACCACTCTACAGATACTTATATACAGAGGTGTCAAGTGTCAGTGACAGATGTCAACAGTCAGTGTCAGTAGTTAGTGACAGGTGTCGGTCACAGTGTCGCGAGTTCAATGGTTTTATCCCGTCTCAAAAAATGCTCAACGCGCCTAAAGAAGTTTTCACTTCAATTACCAAATATTTAAAAAATATATCTCTTAACTCTTCGCTCTATCAAGTATGACGACCTCCGTGGTGCAGTAGGCGAATAGCCGGCTGAGACGCAGGAGGTAGCGGGTTCGATTCCCGCCGCGGAACAAATGTTTGCATGATCTACAGATATTTGTTCCGTGTCTGGTTGTTTCTCTATATATTATAAGTATGTATTTACAACAAAAAAATGTATATAATCATTTTATCAGTTATCTGGTTCCCATAGTACAAACTCTGCTTAATTTGGTAGCCCCAAATTAAGCAGAGCTTGTACTATGGGATAGCGCTGTGTGAAATGTCCAGCAATATTTATTTATTTATGTGTTGTGTAGGGCACGATTATATTAGTAACTTAGTTTGCGTTTGCAACTAAATCACTAACTAGCATAAATGTGTGTATGAAGTGGACTAGCTGTATGTTTAGTCTGCGGCTTTACTGCTGCGAGACGAGCGTATACTTTTAAATTTCCGAAAGAGATTTTAGCTTTTAGTTCAGGTGTCCGGTGCTTAATTAGGTTAGTCTTGGCGACAGGTTTGAATATAAGATTTGAAATTAGTTTTATGTTCTTGTTTTTCTACAGTTTCTTGGAATTGAAATGGAGCTGCGAAATCTTAGTTTTCTCGAGCCAACTGAATATATCAGACATGTTAATTTAGTTATTCAGTTTTCTATGAACTCGAAAACTCTGACTTTTGCTGAGTTTCAAAGTAAGTTATTTTACTCGTCTTTACCTACAGGGGGAGGATAGTATTCAGTTGATACGTATCCATATTATTTTAGTAAGTGCATCTGATACGATATCGATAAGTATGTTTTGCATTTTTTCATAACCCACGTTTTTCAAAATAGAAAAAGCATTTTCTATAATAAATTTCATAATAATATTTTTAAAACTTTCGCGATCACTGTACATAATCACTGACTATTGTGCGCGTCGTGATCGGTCGTCTCAGTGCGTAGATACTGTTAGTGTAGTGTGTCGTAATACGAGTATGAACGAGAACACTTCTAATTCTGAAGACCAAGTGAGAGTAGTTGCTGCAGCTGCCATCAGTTCTCGACGGTAGCTCTGAAGCGTTTCTTATACTGTCCTAGGTGTTCTGCTAGGTAGCCGGTAGGCCGGGCGATGAATATGAAACAGCAGTATGATTTACGGAGTTTAATGAGGATAGTAGATAGTTACAGACGTTAGAAGGAAGAATGAAACGATACAGTACAATACAAATTAAATGAAGTGATGCGATATGAATTATGCTTTAGAATTAGCGAGTAAAAGGCGCGAGCGGCTGAGCAAGAGCGGTACGTGTTCCCCGTCGCGAGGCGCTAGGTGAGTGTGACCGCGTCGCCGGCGCAAGTGCGCTCCGTAGATCTCCTCCGTCGCGTCCCGCGCCGAACCCCGCAGCGCAGGGTCGCACTAAGGGGACGGACTCGGTGTATCGAGGATGACGCCACAGTACTCCCCCGCCGAGATCGTAACTGTTACGATCGATAGTAGTCGGGAAATCTCACTGTCCTCCCGCTTTTCGTCCTCTTAGCGGGGCTTGTAGGTACGTCATCGGAACCTAGAACAGGAGTGGAAGTGGAAGTGGCAGTTGGCGTCGGTGTTGGTGTTGGCGTGAGCGTTGGTGATGGAGTGGAAGGTGGCGTTGGCGTTAAGTCGTCGTCTGCGCTGTACGCCGGCTTCAGTCGGTCTACGGTAACGGTAAGTACTTTGTCTTGTACCTTGATGTCGTATGTTTTAGATCCTCGGCGTACAACCTTGTATGGGCCGGAGTAAGGTGCTTGTAGCGAACGACGGACTGCACCTTGGCGTAGGAAGACATGCGTCGCGGTACCCAGGTCTTTTGGTATGTAGAAAGGACGATGTGAGTGCCACGAAGTTGGTTTTGGTGCCAGTTTGCTCATTCGGCTGCGGAGGCGATCGGCGAAGTTAGTGACATCGACTTCTTCTTCAAGGACGGTGTTGAAGAACTGTCCAGGCAAGCGGAGGGGCTCGCCGTAGACAAGTTCGGCTGCTGAAGATTGGATGTCGTCTTTCCACGCGCTACGGATACCCAGAAGCACCATCGGAAGCGCTTCGGTCCACTGTGATGACTCGTGGCAGGTAATAGCGGCCTTGAGTTGCCGGTGTAGGCGTTCCACCAGGCCATTGGCGGCCGGATGGTAAGCCAACAACACTCAAGCACAGTACCGTACATCACATCCGGACGACAGATGGACCACCTGTATCAAGCCGCCCGCGACGTCTGGATCCTGAAAGGTTACAGATCGCGAAACAGGAATTTGATGAAATGCTACAATGCGGAACAGCACGAAGATCCGAGAGTCCTTGGTCATCCCCTCTTCACTCCAAACACAACAAGTACTCCAGAACACCCGCGACCACGGCTGTTGCAACATAGTCGAAACGTCGGGATAACAAATAAAAAGCGTACATACGCGATAAATACCCGTTTTAATCAGTGATTAAGATTTCATTTTGCTAGAATATTTCTTTCACAATAAAAAACTTATGGTTTCTTAGGAACGTACGACCGTAATTACTTTTATCATCTCTATCTTCAAGGATTTGCTAGAAGAAAACACTTATTAGTGTTAACCTCTTCGTACATGTCTTTTTTGTAAGCTTCTTTGTCCGTAATCTATTTGTGTTAAATTAATAATTTAAATAATGACCTTTATTAAACGGAGTCAAGATACGCGTCAGTTTATCAGTTGATCCATTTCTTATAGTAAAATCCCAGGATTATAATTATACAAACTTTCTCCCGCAGTTTCGCACGTGTGGTTTCTTAATTACCCTCATTCGGCGCAAATTTCATCGAAATCGGTCTAGCTTTTTAGTCATAAAAACGTAACAAACAAACAAAGAAACAGGCAGATAGATAGATAACTCTTTATTGATACACCAAATTACAATTAAAGACTAATACGCGGTGGTACAATAGGCGGCCTTATCTCTTAAAGCGATGTCTTCCAGGCAACCTTTGGATGTACTGGATTACATGGACAGAGTTACTTCGAATTTCTAATGTTATTGTTATGTATTTTAAATATGCTGTCAGTGTTTTCAACCAAGCGGATTTGACTGGATTTTAAACCAGCCAAAACCACCCATTGTTATGGAACCCAGGAGTGGAATTCACTTCCGGCGTATGTTTTTCCGGACCAGTATAATCTCGGAGTCTTCAAGTCCAGAGTGAACAGGTTCTTTCTAGGGAAGTGTGCTCCATCTTCGATCACACCATCACTTACCATCAAGCGCTTGACCACTACCTATTTTATTAAAAATTGTTACATTAATGAATTAAATAGCACCATCTTTCCAGCATCATCATCAACCCAGCCGCAGTTCATCACCATCCCGCTGTCGATGGCGAACATGGCGATGGCAGGCGCCGGCTCCGCCAACGGCTGCTCCAGCGACGACAGCAGCGAGCTGCAGGACCTTAGCACTGGCAGGAAGTGAGGTGAGACTATTCAAAGATGAAGCTGAATACGTATTTCAGCGCTTACCATTACGGCGGGCATAATGCTGAGTTGAGTCCCATTTACTGCTGTAGCACACAGTATTCACCCAGTTCTCCCATGCTTTTGTTTATGTTTTTTGTTTACTATTTAATCGTTTCTTTTTTGTCTTTTCTCTATTTTAAGTCGCCCCGAACTGAGATCTCGTGAGTCTCCCATACAAAAATATATATATATTATTCATAATCTTTGACTACTGAAATAGTGCCATGAAATAAACTTGACCCACAGTTTCATTCAAATACAGATACAAGTAGAAACTACAGTTATTCTGAATTAAACCTACACGAATACCAAATTTCAGCACTGTGGGGTCACTAGTGTACCCTGTGACTTTCGTCAAAGTTCAGTTTTTATTATGGCTAATAACTCAAAAACTACAAGGATTAACCTATTTTTTCATTTTAATTATAATTTTAATTAGTAATTTTTCATTTTACTTTTCATTAGTCGTCCCATTTGACCTTCTTATAGTATCATTTTGATTTTTTATTATCCCTCTTGAACCCCAATATCTCAACAACTCTCCAACTTTTTTAGCTCGTTAGTCACAATAAGATTGTGCCAACGCTACCTACTATACGATATCGAAAGTCGAAATCGGCGTTGTATGTATGTATGTTTGTTTGTCCGAGGATAACTTTGGAAGTGTTGATCCGATCATCGTAAAAATTGATATATAGTAGTTAGGTAGTGTTACAAATAAAATCATAAACGGCGGTCTTACCGTTAATAAAGCTATTTTGTCTGGACAACCTTTGGATGGACAGGATCTTTACTTCATGGAAGGTTGGCAAACGTGTTAAAAAGAATTACTTACTACAAGATTTAAATCATAAATAGGTACATGAAAAAATACTCGATAAATGTTATATAAATAAAAACATTATATGTGTATGTACATTGACACAGGCACATACTTAGGCGTCAAACTTACAATACCCCTCTTTTTGCGCCGGGAGTCAAAAAGTAAAACAAGGCGATCGCACGATATCTTGATACGTCGCACGATATCTTGCTACGTCGCACGTATCGAGACGTCGTCGTACGTTGACAATGAACTGCGATCGTTATGTGGAATTAGTAACTTTGACTATAGTGGTAAAAAATTGATGCAATGAGAAAACTATTGCAATGTACAACAATAACATTCGAAGCGTTCCAGTGAGATATTGTGACAATTATTGACAACTAGCTTCCGCCAGCGGCTTCGCACGCGTGGTTTGTTACAAAAAGTAGCCTATGGGTTAATCCAAGTTACTAGTGGTTCGCCCCGAACTGAGATCTCGCGAGTCTCCAATAAAAACCAAAAAATATTATTCGTAATCTTCGACTATCAAAATAGTGTCACGAAATGAAACCACATACTTGACCTACAGTTTCATTCAAATTACAGGTAACGGGAGTTCATGTTAATTGGTTATACTTTTTTGGGGTAGAAATTGCAGTGATTCTGGATTTCAGACTTTTGCCTATATTTGTGTCACTAAAGCTACACGCATACCAAATTTCAGTACTGTGTGATTACTGGTGTACCCTGTAAATTTTGTCAAAGTTCAGTTTTCATTATGACTAATAACTTAAAAACTACAAAGTTTGAAGAAAAATAAAAACGGGGTCGAAATGTACTCGCAAAGATATTTTATTAGACGTACCACTTGAGCGGATAGTCCCGTTTTGATTATTTTTACCCCTCTTGAACCTCAATATCTCAACAACTCCCGCACATTTTTACCTGGTTTAGTCACACTAAAATTGTGCCATAGCTGCCTACCCATGTACCAAATTTCACGATGATCGGATAAACGCTTCGAAAGTTATCCTCGGACAAACATACATTTCATACATACATACAAGCCGATTTGCCCAAGTTGATATGGAGATCTCGCTTCGCTCAATCGATAATCTACGTACATACCAAATTTCATCGAAATCGGTTCATCCGTTACGACGTGAAAGCGTAACAAACATCCACACATACATCCATACAAACTTTCGTATTTATAATATTAGACGGATGATTATCTAACTAGAAATTTTTGTTTCAGGTGCATTGTAAAGGCTGGAATAACTTTATATAATCATTTCTATAAATTAAGTAGTAACATTATTATATTATGTACCAAAGTTTTGGACTTAACATTGTGTAATTGTATAATTAAGTTAACTATCTACATACTCGTATTACATCATTGAAGATAGAAAACTGTACATCACTCAATTTTTTATTTTATGCATAATGAGATTATTCTTGTGGTAGAACCATGTTCTGTAATTATTCTGTATACAATATCTGTAGCTTTTGATGTAGTGTTCTTTTTCTATCGTGTTATGTGTTCATGAATACTTAGTCACACAACTTGGCGCATGACCTTTTAAAGAACCACAGGAGGAAGTGTCCTCGAGCACTTTCGTTAGATTTGTTCTTATCAAAATTTAGAAAACTTTCGTGATTTATTTCTAACTTTGGAATTTGAACTTTGAATCTATATATTTCAATAGTAAATTTAGATCAATCATAATTATAAATACGGGATTTATTACATACCGTTTTATCGGTGTTCCGACCAACAATGTTCTGGTCGTAAACCGCGTAAATAATGTATGATCAAAATTTGCTATTGAAATATTTTTGAAAATTCTGTTGGTTTGATTGGCCTACTTAGTTAGATACCTAATAAATGTGGCTTATTATATGTTATATATTTTAGCAACGCTTTTGCAAATCTATGCGGATAAAATCACATCTTTCGCTATATATAGCGAAAGATATATATTGCCACATTTATAAATGTGGTAATTTTGCGCATCGGAAAAAGTTTTGTCTTAACCTTTACCAATAGTTAAACTCTGATCAAAATACATGATTACTCTTTTTTGGGATACAAATTGCAGTTATTCTGGATTTCAGACTTTGCCTATATTTGTGTCACTTAAGTTACACGCATACCAAATTACAGCACTGTGGGGTCGCTGGTGTACCCTGTGAATTTTGTCAAAATTCAGTTTTTATTGTGGCTTACTGTACTTATACAGACCTTTCATTTGACGTCCCACTTGACCTAATAGTCTCATTTTAATTTTTTTCACCGAGGGGTGAACCCCAATATCATTTGACCCCCCCCCCCCGCCACTTTTAGCTCATTTAGTCACACCATAATTGTGCCATCACTACCTACCTATGTATCAAATTTCACGATGATTGGATCAACGCTTCGAAAGTTCTCCTCGGATACACAAACATACATACTACGCCGATTTGCCTATTGATTTGGAGATCTCGCTTCGCTCGATCAATTATTTAAAATAGATTGTAAACTGGTTCTTTTTTAGGACAGCGCCTGAATGGTCTTGTCATATACATATCGATATAACTGGCCGGACTAATTGTAAGCTAAGAAAAAATTGTAAGCGTCTAGTTCCGCTCATAAACGCAGTTTTAAATAATATACCTTGTTACCACAAAAAATAAACACCGTTTAACGCGTGTTTAAATTTTTTTTAAACAGTGTTTAGCGTGTGTACAACTTTTTTTTGGTAAGAACCTTTTAATAAAAAATATAAGCAATGCGTATTTTTGTACCAATTAACATTGTTGCATAAACTTGTTATAATCTATATTTACTTAAATTCCTGTATTATCAATTTAGTTTGCGTTTATCAATTTCCTAGTTACCGTTAGTTTTTTTCTCGTTTTATTTAAAAACTGGATCGAGTTGATACTTGATTATGTATATTAGTTAATTTTCGATTTTAAAGAAATCACTTTTCATTATTTTCTCGATGCATTTATTTTTCGTTATTCGTCAGTATTTTTAATTTCTCTGACCACGGGTGGAAATACTGTTATTTCATAAACTAAAATTAAACCTTGTGACAACATAAAAGATAATCAACTGTTTACCGCGTATTTAAAAAAATCCTTACCAACTTTTGTATAGGTGTTTGTATAAAACGTGCTAAACAGTGTTTAAGTTTTTTTGTGGAACCTAAAAGATTTTTAACAAAAGCTAACATTATTTAAACCTGTGGTTATAGGACTATTAAGCCTTAGTTTGCTGTATCTTTAACTTGCAAGTTAATGTTCATTTTTCCTTAATTTTTATAATAAAATATTACAAAATATAATTTATTTCATTTCTACTTTTTGTACCTGACTTTTAATTTTGAACTTAGACAAAGCAATCGGCCATCTTCTTCAAAAAACATTGCAGAACTCGAATGAAGAAACCACAAAACATAGACTCGTCTTTTCACAAAAAATATTACAATCATTGATGGCTGGCCAATTTATCTAGACCTCTCTTACATCGCTGACATTTAGTTATTGAAGTAGGAATAAAAAAATGCACGAATACCCAGAGGTCTTGCGATGCTGGTGGTAATATTTGGCATAGTATGTGGCTTTATTATTCGATGTTTAATAATATTAACTGGCGTGGTATTGGTCGTTCATCAGCCAATCGGAGCAGCTGATTGATAATCAATTTACTACAAAACTGTGGAGTCGTGTAAGTATTTTAATGAATACTTGATGACTTACTATTTGAGTGTTTGAAATTCCGTTAAAAAGGACACAGCTTTTAACACAGGGGAATTAATACTTATCTGTAGAATAATCATCATCATGATAATAGCGACCGCCGTGGTGCAGTGGGCAAATGCCGGCGGAGACGCGAGTTCGATTCCCGCCTCTGAACAAATGGTTGCATGATCTACAGATATTTGTTAAGGGTCTGGATGTTTTTCTATATAATTATTATAAGTATGTATTTACAAAAAAACATACATATAAGTATTCTATCAGTTATTTGGTTTCCATAGTACAAGCTATGCTTAGTTTGGGGCTAGATAGCGCTGTGTGAAATGACTAGCAATATTTATTTATATAGTAGCCTTTTTGTAATCCAATCCTGGTTATAGGCCTCTTCCCTTGTTCTCTATTCCTGTCGACCCGGGCCTGTCTCCTCCAGTCATGTCCTGCCTGTCGTCTAATATCATCCACCCAGTGATTCGGCCATTCAATAATGGCTATCAAAGCGAAGAAAAATGGCCATGGGTAGGACACATCGCTGGACCGGAAAAATCCTAGAATGGATATCCAGAGCAGCTGGGGATGAGGCCGAAAATAATCATACGTTACTAGATTGTTAAAGTAGTCTCCAGACCTTTTTTTAAAGATTTTGTGGAATTTCGGCTATTTATTTAGATATATCTTTGACTACAACACTTTTAGTTATGGAAACTGACGGCCGCTGGAGCAGAAAGATTCTTGAATTGAATTGGATAGCGCAGTCAAGGATGAAAATCAAGTACAAAATCGATCACACTTGAAATTAAAGGGGAGGCCTACGACTAGTCTATAGACTCTAGTAGACATCCTGCTCAGCATGCCTGATCTATTGAAGATTAAAAACACTTTTTCTTTATTATGCAGTGAATTACATACTTCCAAAGTCAAAATAATATTACTAATAATTTTACTAAGTCAGCAGTCCGTTAGCAAACGTAGTGTTCATCTGGGCAAACACATCTTCACCCCGGAGGAGCTAACAGTTAGGCTCGGACTATATGGCATCCGGGTCTCCTCGATCCTGCGAATCCGGACCATGTCCCGGTTGCTTTCAGGTAAAAATCGGAGTCGGATGGCCTCGGATCGTGTGTAGTCGATACAGGAAAAATTAAAATGTTTGGTTGTGCGACGGATTGGTCACGGGCCGTTAAAAAACGGTCCCTGACAAGCCCGGATGGCATGTAGTCCGAGCCTTAGGGTGCCTTCAAATTTGCCGCAACGTGCCACGCAGAATCAGCGCGTCTGCAGCCGCTGCTTTGTAAATCCATATAATTATAAAACGCGCGACTGCAGCGCTACAACCACGCTGAGGGCGCGCATCAGTTCATCGAGCCACTAGTGACTCCAAACTCCTTTCTTGTTTTAATAGTTAGGTCCACTAAGAGCAGTGTTTCTTTGTCAGAGTCCATAGTGAAACTAAATGTACAACACTCTGGTTCTCGAACCTAGCGACACGACGGCAGCGCGGCCGCAGCGCTGCAGACGAGCTGCCTTGGCCGCGGGACACTGCGGTAAATTTTAAGGCGCCCTTATCACCCCTTAATATCCTTCAGTTTCTATCAGCTGTAAGGCTTAGTGGTCAACTATGAAAGCCCATTTGAACTAGGGGCGGTTTATACACAAGTGGCGATCACAATATGTCTCAATGAACATAGAGATACAAAAGCCGAACACTCTAAAAAAAAATTTTAGCCTACTCCACTACCTCTGTCCTCAATTGACGAGAACCCAATATGGTACATATTACATATTCCGAACTACATGCTGGTGTTAGTGCCACATACATACTGATACACGGCAGAATAATACGAAGTTGTTTATCAAATAATTGAAACATGATGACGTAGTTAGGAAGGCGAAAAGGGCCTCGTAAATAATAAAATAAATACAATTACTCATAGCACATGAGACTCTTCATTTTTGTCTTAGGCTGACTTAGAATACAAAAGATACACCACCTAAAACAAAAACGAAAGGGAATTAAGTACATAAATAGGTAGGTAGGTACTGTGTGAGATTTCACGAGTAACCGATCTTTTGCGGCCTGCACCCAAGTAGCCTGTATTAGGTCGACTTTCAATCAAGAGAGAGCCATTCTACGCTGCGCTTGACCCCAATTGAGAGCCTTTTGCCCTAACGGCCGTCAGTTCTTCGAGCTATATGCCCCGTCCTTTGCCAGTTCAGCTTGCTATTCCTCTAATCAATAATGTTGTATATCTATAAATACTTATTGGAAAATCTAGTTCTAAAGTAGGACCTTGCAAAATCTAACCTTGGCTACGTCCATCGCGATACACGGTTGTGTTAAATAGTTGAGTCTATATCGATCAAGATTTTTTATCTTCAAGGGTCGATTGCTTGTTTGTACCTAATGAACGCAGTAAAAACATAATGATTATTATTTTTGCTTCGGTAAAATTACCGATTTTGAAATGAAAATGACTACGGTAGTACGCTGTTAGGCTACTTTTCCAGCAGAGCAAGGAAGCTGAGCGGACGAGGATGCGTAGCAGACTCATTTCAATTATTGGCTAACAGCTTTAGCTAGCTACACCCCCTCGTAAACATCCTCGCTCGCGTCCCTCGTACACGTTCTCGCTCGGGTTCCTCGCACACATTCCTCGCTCGCTTCCCTCGCACACATATATCGCTTTTTTGTAGTACTAATAAATAAAACTGGGCATTCCACACAGCGCCATCTAGCCCCAAACCAAGCAAATATTGTATTATGGGAACCAGAAAGCTGATTGAATACTTCTGTACTGGGCGAGGCTAGGAAAGTGAAGATACCTAACTTACCTAAATAGCCTTAGAGCGACTAGCACAACGATGCCTAATCGTATTTAGTGCCTAAATATACTTAAGAGATTTGCCAAATCATACGAATAGGCCAAATTTAAACATGATTAGTCGCTAAATACGTTAAGGGATCGTTGTGCTTAGTGTTTTTACAAAATACTATTTGTTATTTATTTTCCTGCTATATGAAACTTTCCGGTTAATGTTAATGTTCACAGAAAACTAGATTTACCGAATACAGTCAACAATTTCCACAGAAAATTAGGCTTGCAAAGGAGTGTGCTGCTTTGACAGCCATCGATGGCTGATAGCCTTCTCCGCTGACCACTTGTGACGAACAAACAATACTCAGTTAATAAATATGTGGACCTGCTGGCGTGTTTACAAGTCTGATTGATTTCTAATTCTTGGGCGTAGGCCTGGAATAAATGAAGCAGGGAAAACAAATTATGTACCGCAAAAGATGTAATACTCGTAAAGTGCGTCAAAGTTTTGTTTTTCAAAAGACGAATCAAGCTGGCATAGTTAATTTGAAAAATAATATCAACAAGTTACGCTTTGGAAGCTATTTACTTCTGCCCTTATCTTTAATAGCTTAACTCTTAATTTCGACTACCTCCTTGGCGCAGTGGGTGCATAGCTGGCTGAGATGCAGAGGTTCCGGGTTCGATTCCCGCCGCGGAACAAATGTTTGCATAATCTACAGATATTTGTTACGGGGCTGGTTGTTTCTCTATATCTATAAGTTTGTACTAACTAACCTGCCCGCGGCTTCGCACGCATGGTTTGTCAATAAAAGCATTACCCTACTTCTGTGCAGTCGGATAAAAAGCCTATGTCACAATCCCGGTTATAGTGTATTTCAAATTTCATCGAAAACGGTCCAACCGTTTAGTCCTGAAAACGTAAAAAGACAGACAGAGAAACAGCGGGACAAAACTTTCAACCCCTTCAAGATTATTTTTGTGAAAAAGATAGCCTATGTCCTTCCCCAGGATATAATCTATCTCCTTGCCAAATTTCATTACGATCCGTTCAGCCGTTTATTCGTGTAAAGGTAACAAACAAATAAACTAACAAAAAACAGAGTTATTTTCGCAGTTATGAATTACTATGGATTTACAAAAAAAAGGTATATAAGTATTCTATCAGTTAACTGATTCCCATAGTACAAGCTTTGCTTAGTTTGGGGCTAGATAGCGCTGTGTGAAATGTCCAGCAAGGAAAAAAAATATTTTCACCTTCCATAAATTTACTTGCAGCGCCTCAAAGCGAGCTCACGAAACTATTGGTGTTTACGATATTTCACAACTCGTATCTACCATAAGCGTTTTACGAAGCGTTATTTTTGATATACCGAATGGGGGGCGGGGTAGGGGGTATGCTCGTTAAGTTTGTGTGTTTTATTATTTCTTGTCTTTTTGTATCTAAAGTGTTAATTTATCTTCCTAAGCAACGCCTTAGTTTGCACATTCAACCCCCGTACCTGTTTAAAGCCAAAAGGGAGGGCCATGAACAATTATCCAATAAAACAGAACAAGAATAAATGAACAACACGAGAGCTGAATCCATAATTATTCAATTATTCGTACGGACAAATGGACGTTTGTAGATAATTTATTTCCAATACATTTCATTAGTTGTTTCATTTGTTGGGTGTCAATGATAATGGTATACCTACCGAGTTTGGGAGAATCTATTGATAATATTTTTTGATCTTGAATTTTGTCCCGAGAGCTGGCGCTTACTTGGGTCAACGCATAAGCATTGCAATTCAGCGGGGCAATCTAATCAGTGTCTTGGGGACACTTCCACCTGCTAGTGATTTAGAGCAGTTGAGCAGATGATTCAACTGTTTCTTCTGTATTTTATAGTTTTGTAAATAATGTTATACTAGTGGTTCACCCCGAACTGAGATCTCGCGAGTCCCCCCATATAAACAAAATTATATTATTCGTGATCTTAGACTATCAAAATAGTGCCACGAAATAAACAACCATATCACTTGACCTACAGTTTCATTCAAATTACAGGTAACGGGAGTTCATGTTAATTGCTACACGAATACTAAATTTCAGCGTTGTGGGGTCACTGGTGTACCCTGTAAATTTTGTCAAGTTTGGTTTTTATTATGGCTAATAACTCAAAAAGTACAAGAATTAAACTAAAAATAAAAACAGGGCTGAAATGTACGAATGAAGACCTTTCATTTGACGTCCCACTTGACCTAATAGTCTCATTTTAATTTTTTATTATCCCTCTTGAGCCCCAATATCTCAACAACAACCCCCCCCCCCCACATTTTTAGCTCATTTAGTCACACCAAAATTGTGCCATCACTACCTACCTATGTATCAAATTTCACGATGATCGGATCAACGCTTCGAAAGTTATCCTCGGACAAACAAAAATACATATGTACATACTTACATACATACACATACACCGCCGATTTGCCCAATTGATTTGGAGATCTCGCTTCGCTCGATCAATTATTTCTCTTTACAAATATATAATATTAAAATAACAAATATTATTATGTTTTGATTAACTGAAGATTAAATTAATATTTAACATGATTAATAGGTGGATTTGTCTGCATGTTCATTCGCCACAGGACCGAGTATTCCTAGCATACGTAACGTATATATTTAGGTAGTGATATACATATCGGAAACCAAAATTATATAAGGAAGTCTGTGGTCATTGATAGGAAAATAATATATCATTGAAAACCTGACGAAGTATATATTCGTTTCTACTTTTTTATATAAATTTAAGATACGATGGCAATTTTTACATAGATCAACACAACACGCAAACCATGGTACATAGCAAAACACGGTCCCACGAGACTGGAGACCAAATACTGGAAAGCGCAGTGTTGGACGGCTCCCCACTAGATGGAAAGACAATTAGCTGATATAATGAATATACCTTCTTCTGTATTTCAAATTCTCAGAAGGTAAAACTATAATATCTTAGTAAACAATGACAAACACTAGTGATCCAAGGATATCTGCTATCGGACACAAGGTTTTTATACAAATAGGTATTGTAATCTATTTCCACATTATTTGCGAGTTTAGAATATATATGCATGTTTCCGGCTTATTTTAATCTAATTGACAGACTTGATTTTCCATACAAGTAAAAAACAATTTTAATTTTAAATATCTTTGGCTAGACTGGTGATTACGCTCAATTTATGTTTAACATAGAAACACTTATGGGTCAACAAATGGTCAAGAAAACCATCTGATGTTAAGTGGTAACCATCGCTTGTAAAAGCATTGTTGGTCACGCACCTTAAGAACGTGCAACGATGCAATGCGTCTGCAAATCGACTTGAGGTTTAAAGGTATAAAGAAATGCCTGTAATATCACCGGCATCACACCCTTCAAACGGAAACACAGTAATACTTATTGGCGCGGAACAGTTCCCTGAGTGAGCTCTTGTACAAAGATTTCTACTACTACTAATTATCTGCAATAATGCAATTATGAATTAATCAAGATGGTGGATAGCCTGCCGCGGTGGTAATGAACTCAATACTCCACTTAGGTATACACCATCTGCATGTTTGTCACAAACTTAATTAACAAAAAACCAACACGCGCCGACATTTCATCTGAATTTTATTGGAAAATTTAAAACAATGAAAAACATTATTATTTATTCAATGTGGCGCACAAGAGCATTTTGCCGAACCTCTCTATGGGCAGGTTATTATAATAATGGTTTCCGTAATTGGGAGCGCGCGTCATTTTATTGTAGGGTGACCATTTAGTTGGGATCGGAATTTTCACGATTTTTCCGGATAACCCGGTAACCCTTACGTTCCGCACTTGGTGTTATCATCATATCAAATGTGAAACATCGGGATGACAAATAAAAAGCGATAACGCGACAAATACCCGTTTAATATTATGACAGTAATCGTGTTAGATCTTTGCTCATTAAAAATATAAGGTAGATGAATTCTGTTTGACATCCGCTTTTTCTGCGACTACCGTCGTTTGAAAACGTTGGATAGGCGGGTCGGCTAACTGCCATGCCTCGTCCCGCGTGCCCCTGCGCGCCGCTTCCTGACATCGCGGGCGCCGTTCAGTTTACTTGCACGACCGCACCTTGCTGGTCGCTGTCTTACCCTCTGAGGAAACTATTCCGTGAATAGACAATTTTAATTCTATTTTGTAATTGCTGTGCTCGAGACGTTTCTCGTGAAGTGCTGTGCATTTTCAATTGTGCCTCAGAAGACATTCCATTATCAGGGCACCCGTGCTGAACAAGTACACGTCTAGAAACGTGCGGTTTGAAGTAATTAAGGTGGGTGGCATGCTTTTTTCGTCTATTTTATACGATTGAGCAAAAATTCTGCTCTGAGAGCATACCTACTCCCATATTATTCCACACTTATTATTTCAACTTAAAGGTCCTTCGAAATTACTAAATCTCCATTACCAGTGCCCTATATTCATCCTCAACAAATCGCTAAAGTTTAAAAAATAGTATCATCAAATCAAATTCAAATTCATTCATTTATTGCGTAAACGTAGGAGCCAGGTGTTCAGTGTAACAGTATTATTTAGTTGAATGCCCTCGATTTCATCCACGAATTTTTTGGACCTTGACAATAGCACCACCTGCCGGGTCCATCTATAGCTGAAAATCATCCAGGTAACCCCAGAAATATAAAAAAATATCATCAAAACTATTTGAGCCGTTTAGGCGGAGAAGAATTATGAAGAGATGCAAACCGGAATCTGTGTATAAAGATGTGCAGGCATATTCGGTATTTTGTTAACATTTAAGTATATGTATTTAAGTAATAATAATTATTTAAGAAGATTTTAATCATCTAAGTGTTCTTTAGAACTTTAGAACCGTATTACGCTGCGTTTTCCAGTGCGTGGCTTCTACTTGAGGATATTTCTGCTCCAATGGCCATCAGTTCTTCGAGCGTGGCACCTCACGCCCACTGCCAGTTCAGATTGCTAATCTGAGCTATATATGCTATGAGCATTGGTGATTCTCGTAGATACTGTCTGCAAACCCTGTAACCATGGACATATCCTGTCCATTTCCTGCCGCTTGGCCACTGAGTTACATCAGTATGCCCGCGTGCGCACGCGCCGCCTAACTTGCGTCCGCTCCGCGAAAGGCAAGCGTCGTCGCCGGAATAATTTTCATGAGGAAACTCTGCCCCTGTCTGACTAGTTTTGAAGTTTACTTTAACTTTTGACTAATGAAGACCTTTGCCATAAAATCAAAATCTATAAAAGACAGGGCATCTATAGATTAATGTATTAATTTTGAAACAAAGAATATACATATATTGAAAGTAACTTTTTTATCTGTTTATTGGTAACGATTTCACGACTACGGCTGGACCGATTTCAATGAAATTTATATAGTACTAGCTGACCAGTCGAACTTCGCCTTGACATGCATACACCGCCTTGACGGGCTGCCCATGTACGTCGCCGGTAGTATTGTCAATCGCACATCATTACTTGCATCTATGTATGAGTAAATGAATTTTCTTCATAATTTCTTTTTGCGTGAATTTTTAAGATATTTTAATAGTTATTCTGCTATTTGGGGCCAAGACAAATCCAACAAATCAAAGAACATCAAAATCGGTTTAGCCGTTCTTGAGTTATAAATGGTGTAACTAACCCGACTTTGTTTTATATATATAGATTATGTATATAGATAGATTTTAGCCTGGATTGAGACATGAGTTTATTTTTATTGACAAACAATCCCGGGGCAGAAGCGTGTGTTAATAAAAATAGTTAGGTCACCAATTCAATTCCCATGTGAATGGCTTAAATGGCATTGCATTGCGCCTGACACCCTGAGACATACAAGTGGAAAGGCTCATGTGCCTGTAATTTCACCATCACCTCAACACAGAAATGTGAACATTTTTTTAATCACGAATAAATCTTCGTTTGACCACAATCTCACCTGATGGTAAGCGATGATGTGGTCAAAGATGAAGCACGAATATCTAGAAGACACCTATTTACTCTCAGGCGGTGTCCTAATAAAACGCGATACATTACGTATGTTAAAAGTTTTTACCTATCATCCAGTGTACCAGTAAACAACCAGTGGCACTAACACTACCTAACTTGTAGCTTCATCAGTTCTGTGAATAATGGAACATAAGTTTCAAAGGAAACAACGCCTTTGAACAGCGTCCTAATTAAAACAACAGCGGTTTAGCTCACAGCTACAATCTGTGGGGTTCTTGTTCTAAAAATATGCTACAAAACTACGAAGCTTGTTATTAACAGATAGAATACAGATCCTACTGATTTTAGTTTAAAGTTAAGAAAATTATTAATGATAAAATCTTATTATACGACGACATCTTATTATATGACGATGCACTCGCTGATAAATAAATAAATAAATATTGCTGGACATTTCACAGAGCACTATCTAGCCCCAAACTAAGCAGAGCTTGTACTATGGGAACCAGAAAACTGATAGAATACTTATATACTTTTTTTTGTAAATACATACTTATAATATAAAGAAAAACACCCAGACACGGAACAAATATCTGTAGATCATGCAAACATTTGTTCCGCGGCGGGAATCGAACCCGCTACCTCCTGCGTCTCAGCCGGCTATACGCCCACTGCGCCACGGAGGTTGGTGACCTAAATACATAGTTTTTTTGGGCAGACTGTCTTCACCTGCCAAATTCAACCAATCTGTCTCGAAGGCATCGAGATCCTCACGCCAGCGTCTTCCGTCGCCCGTCTTCAGGCACCCACTGCGTGACGATCGTTGCCCATGTGTTATGTATTACATAGTTAAAAAGAAATAATACATAGTTAATGTATTATTTCTTACTTTAATTGTTTAATGTTTTTTTGTGTTTGTGTTGATATAAAACTGTGATGTATTATTTTTACTTGAGAGACCTTTAATTATGATACTCAAAAATTGTAATGTATTTTGACTTTTCCAAGTACCTGCTACAGTTGCACAAAGTAGAATAAATTAATAAAACAAACAACAAAATTTCTTCGTAGTGACAGTTGGATGAGTGACCGGTATTTTAAACCAAAGCTGTTTTTACGGTTCCGTAACTCAAAAGGAAAAAAACGGAACCCTTATAGGATCACTTTGTTATCCGTCCGTCTGTCTGTCTGTCAATACCCTTTATCTCGGGAACGCGTAAAGGTATCGAGTTGAAACTAAAACCATATACTCAAGTTTACAGTCCCTTGAAGCTGTGCAAAAATCAAACTTCTAAGTTAACGTAAAAAAAGATACGGCCGTTTATGCCGACCAAAACGTATATTTCGTCACTCTCAGGGGAATCAAAATTTATAGGGTACTTTCGACCTAGAACTATAAAATTTGGCATCGTATACAACAAGTATATTACAAGTACATGGAAAAATCTAAAACTATACATTTGTAATTAAATCATAAAAAATATAGTCTTTATTTAAAGTACGCAATCAATCATCGAAACTGTCGGTACGAATTTGTACACAGGATGCACCTGAGCTAAGAACCATCAAGTTGACCCAATACATACAAAAAAAGCATCAAAATCAGTCAAGCCGTTTAGAGGGAGAATAATTACAAACACCCGTATTTTCCGGACATATATTTCTTGGTGGTATGTTCACTTCGCTGGCAGTAAAATACATGTTACAGAAAAAAAATACAACACAGCATAATTGCAGAATGCTTTGAGCTAGTCCTGACTTAGGTTTGTAATCCGTAGACCCTTAGTCTGTTTGTAATTTACGAGTTCACGTTTTCAGTTGGTGAAAATATTTTTTTAATAGAACTACAGTGTAATCGTAGAAAATGTAAATATATAAATATAAATCAAAGACAAGTTGTGAGAATTCTTGGCGATCCCATTCTCACAAACGGTATTGAGCCCTTAAGTCTCAGGAGAGATTTTGCCTGCCTGTGTGTGTTCTACCGCTTGTATAAAGGTATGATTCCGATCTCGGCAGCAAGCAGCAGTGCTGCCGCAGCACTTCTGGTCCCCATAGATTCTCTATAGGTTTATATGAGATTACATTCCGAGCTCGGCAGCAATGCAGCGGTCGCCCTACCGCCGCGGCAGACCAGCAGTGACGCGTCCGACGCCACAGTGATAACAAACAATGAATTTAAAAGAATAAAAGTTGGTCACCAATCGAAATTTTGTAAACTCAAAGCAAATAAATGACTATACGAGTACAACAGCGCATCACCACGAACAGCGCAACTCTGCCGCCTTGCTCGGAATCAGCGCGGCAGGCAGCACTACTGCATAGCACCACAAGCAGCACTGGTGCTTGCTGCCGAGATCGGAATCAGCGCGGCAGGCAGCACTACTGCATAGCACCACAAGCAGCACTGGTGCTTGCTGCCGAGATCGGAATCAGCGCGGCAGGCAGCACTACTGCATAGCACCACAAGCAGCACTGGTGCTTGCTGCCGAGATCGGAATCAGCGCGGCAGGCAGCACTACTGCATAGCACCATAAGCAGCACTGGTGCTTGCTGCCGAGATCGGAATCAGCGCGGCAGGCAGCACTACTGCATAGCACCACAAGCAGCACTGGTGCTTGCTGCCGAGATCGGAATCAGCGCGGCAGGCAGCACTACTGCATAGCACCACAAGCAGCACTGGTGCTTGCTGCCGAGATCGGAATCAGCGCGGCAGGCAGCACTACTGCATAGCACCACAAGCAGCACTGGTGCTTGCTGCCGAGATCGGAATCAGCGCGGCAGGCAGCACTACTGCATAGCACCATAAGCAGCACTGGTGCTTGCTGCCGAGATCGGAATCAGCGCGGCAGGCAGCACTACTGCATAGCACCACAAGCAGCACTGGTGCTTGCTGCCGAGATCGGAATCAGCGCGGCAGGCAGCACTACTGCATAGCACCACAAGCAGCACTGGTGCTTGCTGCCGAGATCGGAATCAGCGCGGCAGGCAGCACTACTGCATAGCACCACAAGCAGCACTGGTGCTTGCTGCCGAGATCGGAATCAGCGCGGCAGGCAGCACTACTGCATAGCACCACAAGCAACACTGGTGCTTGCTGCCGAGATCGGAATCAGCGCGGCAGGCAGCACTACTGCATAGCACCACAAGCAGCACTGGTGCTTGCTGCCGAGATCGGAATCAGCGCGGCAGGCAGCACTACTGCATAGCACCACAAGCAGCACTGGTGCTTGCTGCCGAGATCGGAATCAGCGCGGCAGGCAGCACTACTGCATAGCACCACAAGCAGCACTGGTGCATGCTGCCGAGATCGGAATCAGCGCGGCAGGCAGCACTACTGCATAGCACCACAAGCAGCACTGGTGCTTGCTGCCGAGATCGGAATCAGCGCGGCAGGCAGCACTACTGCATAGCACCACAAGCAGCACTGGTGCTTGCTGCCGAGATCGGAATCAGCGCGGCAGGCAGCACTACTGCATAGCACCACAAGCAGCACTGGTGCTTGCTGCCGAGATCGGAATCATACCTTAATAGGTTGTCTTCTGAGGAGTTGTTTGACATAGTGCCTGCAGGTTCCTTTTATCATTAGGCAGGGAATCCATCCACACAACTTGTAGACGATGTGGTCGCGTACCGTGAGGTTTCAGAGTAATTTCCTCCCGCGAACACTTCGCTTGTGGAATGGTCTCCCTGCCAAGATTTCCTCAGGGACTACAGTATGGGGTTCTTCAAGGGGCGTTTTGAAAATATTTATGGGTCGGCAAAGCGCGAGTAATACCTTTGGTGTTACAAACGTCTATAGGCTACGGTAACCGCTTACCATCAGGTGGGCCGTATGCTTGTTTGCTACCTTAGTAGTTGTATAAATATATATATTTTATATTAATTTATAATTGTGACATTCGAAATAATTGTCTGATAGACAAGAAGTACACACGGCTACACATCAAGCTACACATTCCAGAATATGCTGACCTCTCATTGTTCGAAAAACCTACACAATGCGAGGTCAGCTTATACTGGAAATGTATATCTTGTAAGATAATAGCTCAAGCGCACTATTATAAAAAGCGTACGTTAGATATCTCGTACTACTTTGACATACCTTTATGTACCTAGTACAGTCAGCGGCATAAAAAGTCAAATTAGCCATGTTAAAGATCATCTTGAATCATCGAATTATACCATTTTTAAAATTATCTTTATTAAGTTACGTCTAAATTGGCATATTTGGTATTTTCATCGTGTTAGAGCAATTGTGAGAACTGACGGCCGTTGGGGCAGAAAGATTCACGCACAAGCGCAGCGTAGGCCCCCACTAGATGAAAATAAGACCTGATAAAGATTGCTGGGAGCTGTTAGGTGCAGGCCATACAAAATCGGTTGCTCTGGAAATCTATAGAGGGGACCTACGTTCAGCTGTGGAAGTCCTTTGGATGATGTGATGATGATAAAAGGGGTGTTAAAATTCAAAATCGTTTTATTGATTAAAATCACAAGGATCACTTTGAAACTTCAATTTTACTGCCTGATCCTTCGCGACTAAGTCAGGAAAGTAAGGCAAGAAACAAGACTGGTTGTTGTTTTTTATGATCCTTTTAGAATACATAACAATAAAGAAAATAAATAACTTCTAAATTGTAACATTTTTGACGGAGTTCGAGCAATTTCCCAAGCTTTTTTATAAAGATTATGTTTATTTACGTTTTTAAATTTGTTAATACTTGGGAGTTTGTTATAAAAGCGTACACCTTGCCCTTTAAACGATTTGCGGGTCACCTATCTCTTCATTTGACTGTACATAGTAACTAGTACGTACGCTATGGTACTACGTAGCGCTTAGTATGCGAGGCGATGCTAGCCACCCTATTATAAGCTAGGCCTACGCGTAGACATCTAGTACCGCTAACAAATGGGACTTTACCTTCGGTTTATCTAGATATAGATCTAATTACGTGTGTTTATTGCTTTACAGACTAATAGGGTAGGATAGACTTCGATTGTCTTAATAATTTCTGAGTACCTTGTGTCTTTATAAACCTAATTGGTTTAAATAAAGAACTCTCACTGAGTTCTTTCTAGTCTTCAGATAATTGTCTTAGAGTGACGGACGTACTACGATTTAAGTTAGACGCCTTGGTTAATTCCATCTCTCATCCGAATATACCAGAACCTATATAAGGTGATGCAATTTTAACTACAAATAATGGTTCGCCCCGAACTGAGATCTCGCGAGTCTCCCATAAAAACAAAAAAATATAATTTGTAATCTTTGACTATCAAAATAGTGCCATGAAATTAATAACCAAATTAATTTACCTACAGTTTCATTCAAATTACAGTTAACGGGAGTTCATGTTATTTGGTTACTCTTTTTTGGGTAGAAAGTACAGTTATTCTAGATTTATGATTTTTCCTATATTTGTGTGACAAAAGCTACACGCATACCAAATTTTAGCACTGTGGGGTCACTGGTGTACCCTGTGAATTTTGTCAAATTTGTTTTTATTATGGCTAATAACTGAAAAACTATAAGGACTTTATTAAAAATAAAAACGGTGTTTAAATGTACTAATAAATGCTAATAGTAACATTTGACCGAATAGTCAAATATTCATTTTTTTTACCCCTTTTGAACCCAAAGATCTCAACAACCCCCCAACATTTTTAGCTCCATTACACTTAGTATCAAATTTTATGATGATCCGATCAACGCTTCAAAAGTTATCCTCGGACAAACAAACATATATACATACATACAACGCCGATTTGCCCAAGTTGGTTTAGAGATCTCGCTTCGCTCGATTATTTAACCTCCACCAACACCGCTTCTACAACAACATCCCGGGGATCCTGGAAAGTTGCAGCCATCAACCCAAACTCTTACTCAGTTATTTCAAGGAGTTATAGCTGGGGTCAGGTTATATACTATACACCCCAATGCGGGACGTCAGTGCAGATCTCATTCCCCCCACATTAGTACGGTAGAATAAGTAATTCGGAAATACGAACGTTGCCGAGGCGTCTAATTTATACTCAACGTAGTACTGTAAGGCAAGTCTTCGTTGGACATAGCCTGCGAGTACATTATTTTTTTGTATAGCTCAAGTTGATGGTCGCAGGGCAGTGCATCGTTTTCTAAGATGCATGACCTACGAGGCAATATTTTGTTATAGGTGATGGTTACCACTTAACATCAGGTGGGCCATGGGCTTGTTCCATCTCCAGGTGGTATAAAAAAACTGCATAACATTGTTAATTGTTTTGTAAAATTAATGATTGTATTTTGATAAATGCATTTTTTGCAATAGGTGTTTATATGGATATGTTTGTATATAACTGATCATAGATGGCGATGCAACAAGCATTAGGTTGGCCATGGGCTTGTGTCAAGTGTTGGTAGTTAGGAATAACCGCAAAAAACACCAATTTCGATTTTCGTTTTCTGTATTCCTCTTATTCTGGTCGTTAGTATCATAGCAATAGGAACCGTCATCCTGCATAGCAAGCGCCAGTGACGTAATCGGTCACTTACGCAGCCTTAATAAGGAGACCACATCGTATCGGAAAAAGGTAAAATTACGAGAAGGACTGATCGTGTTACGAGAGGGGGCAAAAACTGCACTCATGCCACGTACGAGGAGGGGGTGTCTGGGTTTAGGACATACGATGAATTGTTCGGTCGTATCGGATCGGCTTTTGTACAATTTGTAACTTGAAAATCACCGAGATCATTGGCAATTAAAAATCTTATCCGGTTGATAAAAGCCAAAGCTATTATCAAGAATTGTCAAATTACAACAGGAATTGTCTAATTTAAAATTGGTACGGCAATTGTCTGGGTTCAGATATTCAAATAAAGATTAGTTTTATACATAGAACGTTTTTAACTTTTAAATGTGAATGGAATTCTATCATTAATTTACTTTAGATTTTGTTTATACATTTTATTCAAACTTTTTCAAAAATTTAAACTTCGAATATCGTTTGGGATTCAACTTTTTTGTAAGATTTTGTTTGATAGTGTCCAGTTTTTTTTATGAATTGTGCTGACGCTTGACATGAGTTTTCTGTAGTCGTATCGGAAGTTTCAAGAAAGCGTATCAGCTGTAGATAGCGAGGCTGTCGCGAGGTGCAGCGTACAGAGGGCGTAGCAGTGTCTCCCGTCGGCTGTAGTAAATGCACACGGGGTGATTGCGGGGGAATGCTACGAATTACTTGATAAATGTTTTCATCATCATCAACAAGACGTCCGCTGCTAAAAACAGGCCTCCCTCAAAGATTTCCAGAGCGAACGATCTTGATCCTGCACCCAACGGGTCCCAGCAAATATTTCTTGTTTTGTTATCAAAATTTCGAGAAAATTGTTTAAATGCTGCTTAGCGAAATGTTAGCGAACTAGCCTACTGTGCGATGCCACAGATTCTTAAAAGTAGTATTTACAGTACGTTTTTAGCCCAGAGGTACTGAGCTATAAAGCAACTGTTTTTTTTTATTTTGCCCCCTGCCTAAAATCGGTGTTACGTTAAAATCACAATCCAAGTATTTAAAAATGGATCAAACCTAATTAAATATGCGTAATATCCGTCATGTTCTATAAATTCACGTAGGTATTTAGTTTGATGCAACAATACAAAATGAAAAGCTCCATGAAAAATGCCCCCGTGTACATCCACGCACGCAGCTTATGATATTCAGCGTAGGTACGCAGCCGCGCGCAAAAACCAGTACGCGCCAATTTTGGAGTCGCGCGCGCTCCGCGGTTATTACGGGAACCCTCATGTTAATTACAAGTATGTACTCGCAAGACTCACATACGATACTAAAGCAAAAACTACATCTTATACCATTTTAATGCGACCCGAAGTATTTACGGAGGGATTCCTTGAGGGGGAAAAAGACGTGTTGTTATCGAGTGAGGCGAATTTTGATTCGTCTGCTCGTGTGCGGTGGGTAATGGATTCTACATTCAAATTGACTGGGATAGAACAATTTGAATTTGGAACAGCAGTTTGGTTAAATCTGATGCAGCATTCTACCAATCGACAACAAGACTGGTTGAGTAGATTTTATTTATGTAATGAAACTAAATTTAAAAATCATTTATAAATATAATTTCATATAAAGGCGTAACTTTAGTATAAATTAATTTACCTATTTGTTAATAATACTCGTTACTTTTGGCTTTAAATTCAGTTGATAGATAAAAATCATTCTCTCCATAATTGTTTTTAGATGTTTATATATTTCCGTTACATATGGTGGCCTATTTCACCATAACTTCGTTTTTAGTTTATGTTATAAGTTTAAAGATGTATTACTAGTGTAACAACTATAAATGCCAGAAAGGGAATGTTAAAATTCAGATAATAAAATTGAAATTATTTTTATTTGTATTTCTTCAAAAAAACAATCTCTCGATAAATAATTTCCGATCTGTCGATCAAATTAAGTATTGATACTTGCCGTAGTAAAAACTAGTCCACAATCTGCTGAAATAGGGGAGGAGTTAGTACCAACCCTCATAAGGGTACGTCCTAACAATGTAACCACATAGATCATTAATTTTATGTATATTTTTTTGCGCAAGGACAGACATTTCTGCGATCTATCCCACAGTAACAAGACGTAGGTATGCTATGATGTAAATAACAAATTGAATACGTTACATTTTAAATAATTGCGGCAATTAACATGATCTTATCGATCTGTCGGGCCTAATGGGATGTGAACAAGCATTATATTTTTTTTTACATTTCGTCGAAACCGTATGCGACTTTGTGACTTTGTAACTGCATGCGGTACCACTTGATTACCTTAAAATGATAAAAACAGATATTTAAATGAGAGAACAATTGGTTTCGTAAATGTTAATAAAACAATTAAACGTTTATTTGAATATTTTATGCATAATTTTGTAATGGAGACCTTTATTAAGTTCCTAGAAAAAAATAAAGATGCATACGATATTTTTAACTGAATTATGTCAGCCAGCATTCTTTTTTATCGAGCTGACTGACATCAGTTTTGGTATAGCATTTAAGTTTTTTTGTATTATTATCATCATCATTATATCAGAAATACGTTGTCCACTGCTGAACATAGGCCTCCCAATAGATTTCCAGAGCGACCGATCTTATGCAGCTTGCACCCAACGGCTCCCAGCAACCTAATCAGGTCGTCTTTCCATCTAGTTGGGGACTGTCCTAGGCTGCGCTTTTTGGTGCGTATTTGACATACGATTGAAAACTTGAATTGGACGTTTGATCGGTTTTCAGTCGCTTTTATATAATTAATCAAGCAAAGCGAGATCTCCAAATCAACTTGGGCAAATCGGCGTAGTATGTATGTAAGTATGTATGTAAGTAAGTATGTATGTACGCCTTCGCCGGGATACTCACATCCTTCAGCATTTATATAACATCCTGTTCAACCCTTCCTCACCTTCCTATCTTAAAGAACGCTTCCATTTCCTCTATCAATCCAATCCTCGATCCTTGCGTTCATCTGACACACTCCAACTCAGGACACCTGTACACTCCTCCTCCTACTTTGATAAGTCTTTTACAGTGCAGGCTGTCCGGTTATGGAACGCGCTGCCGGTGGCTATCAGATGTGCCAAGTCACTTGCCATTTTTAAACGTATGCTCAGAGAACACTATCTGAGTATTTGTCGCTAAATATATATGTATTTATTATTAATTATTTGTTTCTTAAATAAGTCTAAGTATGTATCTATGAATTATTATGAGTAGTTATTATTTAGATTCATGTAGTTTTCATTTATGCAAGTTTTATATATTTTTTTTTATTTTTATATAATTAGTATTAGTATGTAAGTACATGTAGTATGTCAGGTACACCCCAGGTAATGTCTACACAGTCCATTCCATCCAAAGGTTGTCTGGTAGAGATCGCTAATTAGCGATAAGACCGCCAATTGTATCCATAGATTTACGTAGTTGTTTTTTTTTATATGTATTTGTTTCGTGGTGTGCAATAAAGTATTATCTAATCTAATCTAATCTATGTATGTAAGTATGTATGTATGTAAGTATGTATGTATGTAAGTATGTATGTATGTTTGTTTGCCCGAAGATAACTTTCGAAGCGTTGATCCGATCATCGTGAAATTTGATACATAGGTAGGTAGTGATGGCACGATTTTGGTGTGACTACATGAGCTAAAAATGTCAAGAGGGTTAAAAAAAATGAAAATAAGACTATTAGGTCAAATGAGACGTCAAATGAAAGATCTTCACTAGCACATTTCAACCCTGTTTTTATTTTTAGTTCAGTCTTTTTAGTTTTTGAGTTATTAGCCATAATAAAAACCAACTTTGACAAAATTCAGAGGGTACACCAGTCCGACCAGGTCACAATGCTGAAATTTGGTATTCGTGTAGTTTTAGTGACACAAATATAAGCAAAAGTCTGAAATCTAGAATAACTGCATTTTGTACCCCAAAAGAAATAACCATTTAACATGAACTCCCGTTACCTGTAATTTGAATGAAACTTTAGGTCAAGTAATGTGGTTGTTTATTTAGTGGCACTATTTTGATAGTCAAAAATATTTATTTATTTATTTATTTAATACCCATTTTAATCAGTAATTATAGAAAGAACCTGTTCACTCTGGACTTGCAGACCCCGGGCCTGTTTTTTCCTGTTTATCTTGCTGATAATCCTTAGAAAATATTTTTTCCAATAAGTACATTTTCAAGAGTAGTAGAGTTTCTTGTAAAAGGGCTCGCTAGAGGAAGCACCTATTTCTACCGCCAAGCAGCATTGCTGAGTTTCGGGTTTAAGAGTATTGCTGCCGGTGAAAATACAGGCACATGAGGCTTTTTTCTGTATGCATCAAGTTGATGGACGCAAGGTAGTGTACCATAGGGCATGTTTTTAACGATACAATTTATTTTTACTATTACTTTATTTTGTTTATGTAAGTACTTATTTCCTTTCAGCTAGTCTACACAGAACTGCTCTAGAATTGTCATGCTGTACACAGCATGTACGCATGTGCATGTGCACACACACATGCTTTGGTCTACAAATTTATTATTTTATTTTGTATCTGTTTGACTGTATTGTTTTGTGTGTCATAATAAATAAATAAAATGACGATATCCGTGGCGCAGTGGGCGAATAGTTGGATGAGACGCAGCAGGTAGCGGGTTCGATTCCCGCTGCGGATCAATCACATAAGTACTCTATCAGTTATCTGGTTCCCATAGTACAAGCTCTACTTAGTTAGGGGCTAGACATCGCTGTGTGAAATGTCCAGCAATATTTATTTATTTATTTAAATTAATACTTTATAGGCAATTGTTACCACTCAACATCAGGTGGGCCATCTCCAGTTGGTTTAAATTTAAAAAAATCACTTCCGGGCCTGCTGACCTATTCGCATGCCGGCGTTGTGCCGACCAGCTTAGTTTACTTTCAAACGTCCGCCGGACGCGCACCGTTCCTTCCCGATTTGGTGCTGACGATGCACGCTTCATAATGATCGTGTCATGGGAGATAGCTTCATTATTATTAATAGGTTATTAGGGTTCACCTTAATATTGAACAAATATACAGCCTGAGCGTTATTTTGATTAATTCCTATAGCACGGATTTATGATCGAGCGAAGCGAGATCTCTAATCCAACTTGGGCAAATCGGCGTTGTCCGAGGATAACTTACGAAGCGTTGATCCGATCATCGTGAAATTTGATACATAGGTAGATAGTGATGGCAAAATTTTGGTGTAAATAAATGAGCTAAAAATATGGGCGGGGGGGGGGCGATCTTGAGCTGATATCTTTCCATCTAGTGGGGGCCGTCCTACTGCGCTTTCCAGTGCGTAGTTTCCACTCGATAACATTTCTGCCCCTACGGACGTCAGTTCTTTGAGCTGTGCCCTGCCCACTGCCATTTCAGCTTGCTAATCAGCGCTATGTCAGTGACTTCGGTTCGTCTACGAATCTTCTCATTTCTAATTCGATCTCGTAGAGAAACGCCAAGCTTACACATACTTATACATAAATTTACCCAAAATAATGGTCTTAATTTTATTTGCTTATAGACTTGTGCCTGTACAGTAAACAAAAGTATATGGTAGGTACCAGTAGGTACGTACATAATAGAAACCTACAATAGTAGATTATTAAACAGTAGCAGTGTCTTGCGTCACTGGCCCTCTTTGCACTCAGGATTCTAGTAACTCCCTCGCTCCGCTCGTGAGTTAACTCTAGATCCTTCGTTAGGTTCGGGATATAAGCACTCTTAAGATGCAGACAGCTTTATAGGAGAATACTCTGATTTTCACACTTTCTGCGAGACAATAAACACCAAATCTAGGTTGGTGCATTCTGTGCAGAGGTTAGTTCGATTTACGAGTAAGTTCTTATTGTGTGAATGTCTTTTGTTCAAATAATATTATGCCTGCGAGGGCATAATGAACTTTACTCAACTTTACTCCCGGCTCAGCCGTAGGGATTTAATCACCTGCTTTCGGTGAGGTTTACATGACATATAATTTGACATTGTCGAGCAGGTGGTATGAAAAAGTATTTTATTAAATTTTCATTCGCAGATTTACGAATGATTTTTGTATTTATTTATAGTAAAAACAAGTGAATGTACCTATTTGTTTTGAAAAACCAACATATTTAATTTGAATTAAAAATACCGGCAACAGAAACATATAGGTATTATTCGTATTTAAGTATCTATAAAAAATATTATTATTAATTTTTTGTTCTCTGTGTCCCACTGCTGGGCAAAGGCCTCCCCACATTCTTTCCAGTCACTTCTTTCCAGCGCCAAGACGGTCCAATCTGCTCGGAGGTTAGTAAGCTCGTCCCTCCATCTTTTCTTTGGTCTGCCGCTACGTCTTCAGATTTTGTCAGGGCTCCACTCGGTGGTCTGCTTGGCCCACTGATCATCCGTGACAAGGCAAACATGACCAGCCCAGTCCCACTTGAGCTTGGCGGCTTTCGTAGCCACATCGGCGATTTGTGTTCGCTGTCAGCGATATAAAAAATATATTTTAATTAAATAACAGATGGACTTTAACAGTGCTTTTCAAAATACAGAATAGAGGAATAGAGTTGAATTTTAAATTCACTTTTAAAGTAAATAATAATAAATCGTTTAATTCAGACAACAATAAAATAGTTACAGGAGTATAAAGTAAATAAATAAAATGTTTCCTAACACTGGCAGAGGAAATACCCACTGCCCGTCAAACCTAGTGCCAGCAAGAGCACCCTAGAATGCTAATGCAGCTTTGGACTGCAAGTTGCAATTTTGAATGCAACTGTCATCCTTTCCATCAGATTACCTCAAACATTATATTCCTTCCATGCTAAGTCTGCTTAACACTAAGTAGATGGATTTTAAAGACTTGTAAAAACCTTTGAGTGACTCGTTTTTTTGTCTAGATTTATTTAGGTACACGTTAACATTAGAATTTAAGATCTGACTCAGATTTGTGGAAACACCATGAGTCACTTGTTTTGTTTTAATTACCCTTTATCATTAGAATTTTCTGATTCTATGAGTGCAAAATCATTATGTGCGAGTATTTTATTAATGATTAGCTGCCCGTCCCAGCTTCGTTCGGATGGACATTTATTTTTTAAACATTTTTTATGGCTTATTTTTTTATTCAAATTGTGTTATATTTTTATGTTTTAGTATTAACTTAATTTTTTATCCTATTATCTCTAATTGTTTCTAATAATAAATATAGCTTATTTTACTCAGGGATAATGTGGCATTCTAATTGTGAAAGAATTTTTGAAATCGGACTATTCGTTTTTGAGTTTATTCGTTACAAACATACAAAATTATAAATCTTTCCTCTTTAATATTACTAGCTACCGCCTGCGGCTTCGCACGCTTTTTTTGACAATAAAAAGTAGCCTATGTGTTACTCCAGGTTATAATCTACATACATACTAAATTCATTAAAATCCATTCAGTAGTGTTTGCGTGAAAGAGTAACAAACATCCACACATACATACATACAAACTTTCGCGTTTATAATATTAGTGGGATTAGTATAGATTTATTTGAATTAATTTGATAGTTTAAGATATTTTGTGAGAATCTATTTAAAATATTATAACACCCTCTTTCACAGTTGGGGGTTAAAAAATAATCAATCATTCTTACCGAGCAGATTTATCGCGCAGTAATAAGTACCTTCTATTGTAGTCCAATCTACGTGTTTATCAATAAGTTTCGCATTTCCTGATGGTTATATTATTATGCAACACAAGAAAAGTAACTGTCCACTGCCTTCCTGTGTCGCCGGATGTACCAAAACACCATCAAAACGGATAGCACACGTACGGAACGGTGTGTGATTGACATTGAAACTTATGGTAGGAAAGTACTATTAGGTTTGATTTCACTTCTACTTCTAGGGGACTCATTGAAACACTTATGTGTGGATTATTAAATATTTACATTTGGTATCTACCATCAATTATCTTGAAAACGTTATGCTTTAGAATATCAATCTTTTTTTAACATGAATAGATCTTGAATAAATGAGGTCTAAGATGAAGCACCCTTATGAACTTCTGCTTCGAGGAATCGTCTATACTTTGGATCAATTCTTCAGGCATGAACCATTCCAAATCACTGATTACAGCATAAGATCACTGATAAACGGTATACAAACCGAATCTTAGCACTAAACAGAAACAATCTCCGCATTACAGTCAGAGCCCTGACTGGAAACTGTCGGCTTAATAACCACATGTTTAAGCTACGGCTATGCGAGACACAAACCTGCAGATTCTGTAATGAGGCGGCAGAATTGCCCCTACATCTGTTAGGCGAGTGTGCTTCACTATGCGTAAAAGTAGCATTCATCTAAACACATTCTTAGCCCAGAGGAGCTAAGAGTTATTACCCCTACTATTCTACAGTTTTTAGCAGCTGTAGGACTTAGTGGTGAACTTGAATCGCCCCATAACGAGAGCCATAGAGGCGACACAAAAACAAGTGGCGACCACAATAGGCCTCGTGGCCGCAGTAAAACTAAAGCCACAAAAGCTAACAAAAAAAAAAGATGAAGCACGAAGATCTAAAAGAAACCTATTCACTCTTACCTTAACGAGGCCCGGATTGTATTAGGAGAAACGGACGACGGTAAAGTGTTTCATACCCTTGTACGCATTAAGAACATAGAATCAAAACGATGAGTATATACTAGCTTCCGCCCGCAGCTTCGCGTGCGTGTTTTTTCAATGATAAGTGGGCTGTATTAATCCAGGTCATAATCTATCGACATATCAAATTTAATTGAAATTGGTTCAGCCGTTATGACGTGTTTGAGTAAGAAACAAACATCCAAGCTTTCAAATGTATAATAATAGTGTGATAGGTATTTCGTGCATCGCAAGTTTTGGTAAAAAACCATGCGCTATAACTATAGTGCAAGCCTCCATACAAAAATGTTACAACTAGTTTAAATTGTACCTATTTTCAACCTTGCCTGTATTTGAAAATGTAGTCCCTTTCAATCCATTCATTGTAAACCCAATATCAGCAATTCCAGCAATTCACAAACACCACGGCACTCTAAAAAGACCAAATAGTGTCGCTATCACACAGAATATCGTCGCAATACTATCCAAACACAAAAACACAGTTATTTCCCTGTCAGCACAGTATATTTCTCTCCCAATACGTGCACCGCAGTGTACAATCCAATCGAAATAATTTTACTCACAATTTGCCTTTCAACTATCCATTTAAATAAAGCAAGTTCTCAGTAAACGAACCTTAACCACTTCCACAAAAACTGATCAAACGTAAATACAGTTCAAGTTCATTCACATATTGCATAACTATCCTTTTATGTGGTCAGTCCTAAAAAGAGAATCCCACGAGACTTAAGAGCATCTTTAGCGGCGTCCTAAATAGGCTTGGGCCTTAAGTGGTGTGCTTGGAACTGGGGTAGGTGACATGTCCCTTGCTTATGGATCGGAACCAAAAATATGGTTCGACGTGAAACTAGTATGGAAATGCACGTGTTGTCTGTCTCCTGGGTGAGGGGTTTTCTTGGACTGTGACTCAGTTGATCAGCTGTTGAAGGAAAATTATGTATTGTTTGTGAATTCTGGTTGGAATAATGGTTGACGCAAGATGGGATTCAAATAAGGAGTCTTTATAAGTTAGCATTTGACCGCGATCTCGCCTAATGGTAAGCGATGATGCAGTCTACGATGGTACACGTTTGCCTAGAAGAAACCTATTCACTAGCGACTTGAAGACCTGTGTTGTATAATCTGGAAATATTTATATTAATATTGAAAAAAAAATGCGTGAGTAATAAATAATAATATTAATACTAAATTAGGTATATATTAATATAATTATTAATAATAAAATATATATAATATTATAATACATATTATACAATTGATTAATTTTATTTTATAGCATACGCGCTATGAAAGTCTACACTAAAGAAAGGGTCGTGACGAAAACTCGTGATGGAAAACTCTTACACTATTTTTCGCCTAGCCACAATCCGCCAAGTCCGTACCGTGCGATGAGGAACTTCGTTACAAAACATGGGTTGGAAAGGTTTATGTTGAGGAGGTAAATAAAGTAGAAATTGAATGAATAAAAAAATAATCATCTAAATCGGTTAACAATTGTGGAGATATCGAGTAAACAACATGCAAAAAAACATACAGCCGAATTGAGAACCTCCTTTTTGAAGTCGGTTAAAAACTAGAGGCATTTGGATTTCAGTTCGTTTTCACAAAAGGATAATAGGTAGCTTTTGTATTGTGAGCTCTGCGAGCCAACACAACTGTTTACGGCATCAGCTCTTCGAAATCTAGTAAAACATAGTAAAACATCAACATTTCAATTTGTAGCAATAGGTAATAATACGTTTTTTTTTATTAATAAAGGCCTACATGATGGTTTCTGATCACAATGATCAGCGTTTTCGTATTTAGTTTGCATTAAATCCATCGTTACAGGTATCCCAAAAAATCATTACCCGTTAAGTCTTTTCGTAGAGCATTTGCCACAAAATTAAAACAAGGCAATTTTCCTAAAAACTTTGCGCAATACCTTTTTTAGTTATGGAATTTCACAATAATCTTACGGTAAAATTACTTTTTAAGTAACATTGCTTTTGCAAGTTATTTGTATGTTAAATTTGTACGTAATATATTATTTATCAGTGGTAATATTTAGGTATTGAGTGTCAACTCGCGTGTGTTTGTCCGACGGGCGCGTGACATTAGGCCTAGCGATAGGGTAATTAAAAATAGTGTTTCTAGTAATTATCGGTTTGAATATCATTTGATTTTAAATAGAATTTCATTTTAGAGTAGAGTTTCTTATAAAAAGGCTTGTCCGGGAAAGTACTCCCACCATACTTTTTTCTGCCGCCAAGCAGAATTACTGTGTTTCTGTTTGAAGGGTATGGTTGTCGGTGAAATTACAGGCTGAACAGTATGCCTAAAATTAATGGACGCAGGACAGTGCATCGTAGGGCACGTTTCTGAGGTGCATGCCTAACATCAGGTGGGCCATGGGCTTGTTCCATCTCCAGGTGGTATAAAAAAATAAGAAAACAACGTATTGCAAATTATAATGTTACTCAACTTAACAAGTAACTTTTTAACAAAAATATGACCGACTTCACAAAACAGAAATAACCAAACCACTAAACCAATTTTAATTAAATTTCTATGGGACCAATCTGAAAGTATATTCTTTTGATAAAAAATAATATTCCAAATTTGTTGATAAATGACAGTGTTCTGATGACACATCAAAAATACAACCGAATTGAACCTCCTCGTTTTTTTTTGAATATTCACCGACATTAAAAAAGAGGGGTTCTCAATTCGGTTCAAACGAGCGGTTTTTGATATAAAATTATTGTTTTCCTAGCTAGTGCAGTAACTAGTCTCAAACTAGGTCATAATTTAGGTCATACCATATGTCATCGAAATCGGTCCAGCCGTTTAATTGTGAAAAGGTAACAAACAGACAGACAACGAGACAAACAGACAGTCAGAGAGATAGAGAGACAGAGTTACTTTCGAATATATAATATAAGTATGGATTATATACGTAATATTAGTACGCACATAAAATTTACAGACTGTCAAGTCTATAAATAAGTGCTATATATTAAGGCCAGCTTGCAAAACGATCCCTAAACGCATTTAGCAACTAAAAGTGTTTAAATTTCACGTATTTGTTTATTTGACAACTCTTTTGTGCAAGTCACCCTAAGTGTATGGAGGCCTATTTTCAATTGTGGACTTCTTATAATTGTTAATTAAGTATATGGTATTAAACCCAATTAACACTTTTCTAGGTAAGTTTTTGTTTAAGTTGGCGAATGCTATAACGTTAAAACATACAAACAATTTTGCAAAACTACACAAAAAATCCTTACCAATAGTATAGCATTTTTTTTAAACGCGCGCTAAACAGTGTTTAACTTTTTTATGGTAAGATCCTTATTTAATAGCGTTGCTATCTTCCAGATTAAAATCACCAAAAGAATCCTTGGTTTATTGTGACATAAATCACCTAATTAACACTGCACTTGTCAAGTTTCCTACTTGTTATGTTGACCTGTCAATTCACGTTACCAAATATGACAGGTGTTTGGTCACATAATTTGGGCAGCCGAATATGGACCGCCCCTTTTTGAAACGATACTCTAATTACAGCACAGGCAAGTTACGAAACGTTTTTTGAAAGATGAAAAATTATGAATATTGATCCCACCATCCCCATTCTATCAACGGACAATCAAACGCCACCGCTACATGGTAGACATACCTCCCATGCGCACAAAGCGGCACTCTTCTACCTTTATTATGCGCACCGCCAAGGAGTGGAACACCTTGCTAGAGTCTTTGTTTCCTGATAACTACATCCTAGGGGTCTTCAAGTCACGAGTGAATAGATTTTTTCTAGGCAAGCGTGTACCATCTTATACTGCATCATCGCTTACCATCAGGCGAGATAGTGATCAAACGCCAGCCAAAAATTTATAAAAAACAAATAAAAACAGTTTTAACAAGCAAGTTCTCTAGTGTTTTTTCTTATATGTATAAACGTGTTTTATCCATTCTATATTCAAAAATGATTCTTTCTAATTTTAGAATAGAATATTATGTATTGAAAAAGAAGAACACAATAATATTCATTAAAATTAACAAAGTGGGACCTTGTCCCACTGCTGGGCAAAGGTCTCCCCATCTCTCCTCCATCCATCGCTTCTGAATATTTACGTTTTATTAAATAAATCAAAGTCAGAACATGGCTCTCGTTAATACAGACAATAACTCCCTTTCATATAATAGTTTAATAGTTTTTTTACAGTATTCTTCCTTTTTTAACCGACTTCAATATAGGAGGAGGTTATCAATTCGTCAGAATCTTTTTTTTATGTATATTCCCCAATTATTCGAAGACGGCTAGACCAATTCGAGAAATTCAGTATTTTAAAGGGTATACTTCCCAGGTGGTCCCATTGGCACCAAGTCAGGATCTAATGATGGGATCCCCAAAAAATCGAGGGCAACCCTTCATTTTTTTGTTATCTGAAGTCGGTTATGTTTTTATTAAAAAGTTACTGGTTTCAGTAGCTTACAAATAATCTTATTTAATAATTTAACACAAAAAATAATAACAAATAAAATGTAATAATAGGTTAGCTCACAAATACTTTTTGTGTCATACAAGTCTATTTTAAAAGTCCAGCTATCAAAAGGGCTTTCAGAGCTTTGCATTGTTAGAGACAGAACTAATTTTGGCCCGTTTTGGCTTGTTTAATTTACGTATTATTGTCAAAGTGACGTTTGTGATGAGTTCGACAAATATTGTGATGCTGGAAAAAAAGTGAAGGCTGTCTGCTTGAAAAAACGTGTTTGTGTCAATTGTAGAATCTGCTGTCATCATCGTCTTCATATCAGCCATAGGACGTAGGCAGAACATATGCCGCTCTCCATAAATTTCCACAACGAGCGTACGTGTGCGGCCTGTACCCAACGGCTCCCAGCAACCTTTTATATCTACTGACCATTGGACGTCCACTGCAGAACATAGGCCTCCCCCCATAAATTTCCACAATGAACGTACTTGAGCGGCCTGCTCCCAACGGCTCCCAGCAACCTTTAACAGGTCGTCGTTCCATCTAGTGGTGCGCCGTTATATGCTGCGCTTTCCAGTGCGAGGCCTCATTTTGAGAAACTTTTTGCCCCAACGGCCTTCGAGCAAAGGGGCAATGCATACCGAACGGCGCGGGGCGGTTCTTGCGGCAGGCGGAGTTGAGCTCGTAAGATTCTCGCAAAGAGGAACGGAAAGGAGACTGCTCTTTATGAAAAATTTAATTTCGGTTATTAAATGGTAGGGGCCCACAAAATTAGATATATTTTTTTTTATAAATTATAAGCTAGCGTTTGACCACAATCTCACCTGATGGTAAGCGATAATGCAGTCGACAATGGAACACGCAGGAAATACGCATTCATGAAAACAATAATACCGAAAACGAAGCAATATTATCAAGATCATTGTTTTCTAAATCACCTAAGTAGGTATCTTAAAATTCTACCTACTTTCATTATCCTTGTAGGGTAAACGCGCCGTTACTCTGATCTCATCTCAAGAAATCGATATCAGACCGCTATTCCGATTTTCCTAAAAAAGCTATTTTCTCTTGTAGAGACTCGTAAATCGCCGAAAAAGGGTAACATCGCCATTATTAGAGTTGAATCACGCTGATCAGCCATTCATACGCATTTGGAGTCGACCCGTTTTGTTTGTTGATCGGGTAAATGGTGTGTTACTCGTAGTGGATGGGATTTATTTACTGAAAATACTGTTTATTTCTCATTCTTTTGAGAGTAAGCCAGAGGCCAAATAGTAAAAACATTAGTTGGTAATACTAAAGGACAACTTATTCTCAGAAACGAAATGTAATGATATCTTCTCTCAGCTTACTAGATAGACATATACTTTTTTGCATTCTCTAAAACAAAACAATTAAATTAATATTGTAAAATTAATAATAATTATACATGCTGTTTAACAACGGTACTGTTAAACAGATTTAAATTACTGAAATAACATTTTGATATTCTGAGCAAAGCTGGGAGCAAAAGCTCGTAACATTAATTCTCCCACTAAACAGATTAATCTATCAAACCATAATAGCATTATGACATCCCCTCCCCGCATTAATCTAGTAACCGTATCGTGTTGATTGATCTGTCAAAACCAGGAAATGCAATGTACACGTTTACAATATTAGTTCGGTCATTGACCTTTCGTAGCAGTCGGGAAATGTTGTGTTTACCCTACAGTTCCTTTTTTGAAAATGCGTGGTAGTTGTTTGTGCAAGTGGTTTTAAGGTTGAACTCGATAAGAGATACGATCTTTAGATCAATGATTAGTAGCTTTGCTTTGTATTTGTTTACAAATCGTACCTATTAATAATACTGAGATAATACAATCTTATGTCGATTTTTTATATATATAGTATTTTTAATGATAACTCATTCTGTGTTTTACACGGGTCGCCAAATGATAGAAATCGGTTTTCGGTACAAAATCTTAAAGTTTTTTTAGTACTCTAACGTATCATTTTCTGTACTTTTTTTCGTAGTAGTTTTTTTTAGTACTTTTCGTGTTGAATCACCGTCCATTATGCTACCATTTATTTGTTTTTTATTTCTTTTTAACTGTTGTGGTGTGTAGCTTTTAAGGTATGGTAAAAAAATTCATTCATGTATTCACCTACTTTTAGGTTGACGCATAACAGTCCAAAACCCTATTTAACCTCAAATTAACTTCTAAAGTCGATAGGTACTAACGTTAAAGTTACCCAATCAGGAAACCCTTTATACCGAACTTTAACAAACCAAAGCCTGATTTTAATCAAGCGAGGACACTTTTAACAAAGAATTATAGGGAAAGCTAGACATTTTCATTATAGAAACACAAAGGCAGGTCATGAAACTGCGGTCATTTACCCTATATTAAGTAGTTCATTGCCTGAAACATCAAAAGCTTTTTAGATGATGCTATCTTTGCTGAGTCTAGCATTTTAGTGCAGTAAAATTTTATTTATATTGTTTTTTACTGAGTTGCTGAAACTCAGTAAATAACAATGTACGTTTCTGTCAGTTATCCACAAGTAAGAATAAATTATTAGGTAAGATTTTAGATATAATAATTTTGGAGCGTTAAAAGCCCGCGATAGAATCAGAGAGAGGAGTTTATCAAGTGTTTGTATGTTTAGGCACATAATTTGCAAAAATAAAGAGTAGATAAATAATAAATAAATACCTGTAAAAAGCGAGTTGAGTACTTCTAACGCCATCTACCGGTATTTAAGCGCACACAACTGATTGATGAATCGATTTATGAAATAGAGCCTTCACTGTTTGAGGTGCAACAACTTAATTCTGTTGTCGCTAGATGGCGCTGCACACAACTTTTAGTAATTTGTTTAATATTGTCAAATGCTAAGATCTTACCCCACACTAAAATTAAGTAGGGTATTTGAACTACGAGTTTCTGTATAGGTCTCTACTCCCGGATTTAGACAAATATTTGCAAAATATGAAAATAATATGCTGCGCAGGTAGAACCCAACCGCGTGCTGGGCACTTGCAAGTAGAACCAAAGTTATTTTTAATTTTATCAAACTGAAAAAATACTTATTGTTTTGCAATTTATACAGGCTAAACTATGTGTGAGAAATCTTATTTTGTGATTTGTAACGCTTCCCTCTTAAAGACATTTCACCAGGTTCATTATCAGGGAGAAAATTGAATGCCATAAAAATACTCAGTGATATGGCCACTTTTCTCTCCAACTTAAAGATTTTATTTTAAATATACCTGTCATCAGGAAATTACCTACGAGTAGGTAACGCGAGGTGGACTAAGACACTAGCAGAGTGGAGGCCGAGAACTGGGCATCGAAATGGGGGACGTTCACCAGCGAGATGGGTCGACGACATCCACGACCGTGGGTCGTACTTGATTCAGACTGGCACAGGATCGAGAAGAAAGGCAGAAATAAAGAGAGGCCTATGCCCAGTAGTGGGTCGATATGGGCTGAGAATGATGATGATGATATATATACAATACATTTTAAATTTTACTTTAATATCAATCAACTTCGTCTATATTTTTTGTATCTTTAATGTCTATATGCCTTTATGCCCTATCTCAATTTCGATCTCAAGCGTTTACGAGATGCACTAAAATCACAAAACAAGAAAGACCCAGTGCCATAACAAACAATCTTAAGCTCAAACTATTGAAAGACGTGAACGAGATAATATTTACAGTAGATATTCCCTTTGATACAGCCGTGATTGTGTGCATTTAAGTACTTTTGTAAATATTTGTATTGACAGCATTTCCGAGGAGACAAGAGCAAGCTTACATTCTATTTGCAATATCGGCAATCGAAGGCGCTATTCGTGGGAAACAAACACTTAGCTATTATTATATATTATATTATATAAAGCTCGATTACCACTGACTCACTGACTGATTGACATCATTGTTCTCCCAGATGCCACCTCGTAGGGGGGAAATGTTTGGTGGGATCGTATAGAGGGAGTTCCGGTGAGTTGGGAATAAATCCTAAAGTACCCCTTTTGTCCCCCATTCGCTCCCATCGACATCGTATCTCGGAAAGTATAGGTCTTACAGCGTTGGTGCAAAAACTAATGTTGCTGAGGACATTTTTTTATATCCGGTTCCATGAAAAAAAAATTGACTTTCATACAAAAAAAAATTGTCCCATACAAAATATTTCTGTATGAATACCGTAAACCGTATAATTCGTTTGCCGTAATTTTCATACTGTTTTTGTAGGGAGCCCACGGCTTGTGTGTACTATAAAATTACTGTAAAATTTGCTTGATTCTATATAATGATTGTGGAGGGGCATGAGACAACTTTCATAGTTTTTGCAAAGGTCATCATCATCATTTTGGAACATCCAATTTTTTTTTTTTAGTATGCAACGTTCATCATGTTTATTTTGGAACATCCACTTTTTTTTAATTATGCCTCATCCACAATGATCACTTTGGAACGTCAATTATTTTTTTTTATTATGCATCATCCACTGTGATCATTTTGGAACATCATTTTTTTTAATTATGCCTCATCCACAATGATCACTTTGGAACGTCAATTATTATTTTTTTTTTGTATTATGCAACATCCACTGTGATCATTTTGGTACATCATTTTTTTTATTATGCCTCATCCACAATGATCACTTTGGAACGTCAATTATTTTTTTTTATTATGCAAAATCCTTTGTGATCTTTTTGGAAAATCAATTTTTTTTAATTATGCCTCATCCACAATGATCACTTTTGGAACGTCAATTTTTTTTTTACTATGCAAAATCCTTTGTGATCATTTTGGAACATCATTTTGTTTTAAATTATGCCTCATCCACAATGATCACTTTTGGAACGTCATTTTTTTTATTATGCAAAATCCTTTGTGATCATTTTGGAAAATCATTTTTTTTAAATTATGCCTCATCCACAATGATTATTTTGGAACGTCAATTTCTTTTTTTTTATTATGCAACATCCACTGTGATAATTTTGGAACATCAATTTTTTTTAATTATGCCTCATCAGCAATGATCATTTTGGAACGTCAATTTTTTTTTAAATTATGCCTCATCCACAATGATCACTTTTGGAACGTCAATTTTTTTTTTATTATGCAACATCCACTGTGATCATTTTGGAACATCAATTTTTTTTTATTTATGCCTCATCCACTATGATCATTTTTGAACGTCAATTTTTTTTTATTATGCGACATCCACTATTCGAACATTCTCTTTGATTGCTTGTTACACTTCGTCATCCTCTTTTATTGTTTCTACCGCCTCCACATCTTCTATTTTTGCATGTTCCACTTCGTTATCCTTTTAAAATGCTTCTTCTACTTCATATCCTCTTTAATTGCTTCAGTTACTTCATTATGCGCTCTACAAAATTGTGGTGTTTCATACAAAACTTCAATCGCTCATATCTTCTAAACGGGAAGAGCTAGCCCTAGCAAACTTGTACAAAATATTGGTGTAAATTTTTGGTGGAACTGTTTTTTTATTGTCATCCTTGACATCCTTTTTGAATGCTTCTCTCACTTCGTCATCTTCTTTGAATGTTTTTTCCACTTCGGCATCATCTTTGACTGCTTCTTTAACTTCGATATCCTCTTTGATTGCTTCTCCCACTTCGATATCGTCTTTGACTGCTTCTTCCATTTCGATATCGTCTTTGATTGCTTTTTCACTTCGTCATCTTCTTTGAATGCTTCTACCACCTTGGTATCCTCTTTGATTGCTTACTCAACTTCAATTTCCTCTTTGATTGTTTCTGCCACTTCGATATCCTATTTGATTGCTTCTCCCACTTCAATATTCTCTTTGATAGTTTCTTCCACTTCGATATCCAATCAACAAATTTATGATTTTTCTTACAAAACTTTAATCGCTCGTATCTTCTAAACGGGAAGAGATAGCACTAGCAAACTTTGACAAAATATTAGTACAAATTTTTGATCATTATCATTTTACAACATACATTTATATTATGCGACGTCAATCCTGATCATTTTGGAACGTCCAGATTTTTTTTATGCAACGTTCATCATGATCTTTTTTGCAACGTTCAATTTTTTTATACAACTATTATCATGATCATTTTGGAACATCCAATTTTTTTCTCTTTGATTGCTTGTTCCACTTCGATATCCTCTTTGATTGCTTCTTCCACATTGATATCCTATTTGATTGCTTCTTTAACTTTGGTATCCTCTACGATTGCTTCTTCCACTTCGATATCCTCTTTTATTCCTTCTTCATCTTCAATATCCATTGGATTGCTTCTTCATCTTTGATATCCTCTTTGATGGCATTTTCACTTCGGTATCCTCTGTAAGGGCTCCTTCATCTTTGATTTCCGTTTGATTGCTTCTTGCACTGCAATATTTTCTTTGATTGCGTCTTCATATTCGATATCGTTTTTGATTGCATTTTTACTTCGATATCCTGTGATGGCTTCTTCCACTTTGATATCCTCTTTGATTGCTTCTTCCACTTCGATATCCGCTTTGATTGCTTGTTCCATTTTGATATCGTCTTTGACTATTTCTTTCACTTCGATATCGTCTTTGATTGCTTTTTTCAGTTCGTCATCCTCTTTGAATACTTCTACCAACTCGGTATCCTCTTTGATTCCTTAGTCAACTTCAATTTCCTCTTTGATTGTTTTTGCTACTTCGATATCCTATTTGATTGCTTCTCCCACTTCAATATCCTCTTTGTTTACTCCTTCCACTTCGATATCATCTTCGATTTCCTTTTGATTGCTTCTTGCACTGCATTATTCTCTTTGATTGCGTCTTCATCTTCGATATCGTCTTTGATAGCATTTTCACTTCGATATCCTCTGTGATGGCTTCTTCCACTTCGATACCCTCTTTGATTGCTTCTTCCACTTCGATATCCTCTTTGATTGTTTCTTCCGCCTCGACATCCACATATTTTTGCATGTTCCACTTCGTTATCCCTTTAAAATGCTTCTTCTACTTTCATATCCTCTTTAATTGCTTCAGTTACTTCATTATGCTCTCTACAAAATTGTGGTCTTTCATACAAAACTTCAATCGCTCGTATCTTCTAAACGGGAAGAGATAGCCCTAGCAAACTTGTACAAAATATTGGTATAAATTTTTGGTGCAACTGTTTTTTTATTGTCATCCTTGACATCCTTTTTGAATGCTTCTCTCACTTCGTCATCTTCTTTGAATGTTTTTTCCACTTCGACATCATCTTTGACTGCTTCTTTAACTTCGATATCCTCTTTGATTGCTTCTCCCACTTCGATATCGTCTTTGACTGCTTCTTCCATTTCGATATCGTCTTTGATTGCTTTTTTCACTTCGTCATCTTCTTTGAATGCTTCTACCACCTCGGTATCCTCTTTGATTGCTTACTCAACTTCAATTTCCTCTTTGATTGTTTCTCCCTCTTCGATATCGTCTTTGACTGCTTCTTCCATTTCGATATCGTCTTTGATTGCTTTTTTCACTTCGTCATCTTCTTTGAATGCTTCTACCGCCTCGGTATCCTCTTTGATTGCTTACTCAACTTCAATTTCCTCTTTGATTGTTTCTGCCACTTCGATATCCTATTTGATTGCTTCTTCCACTTCAACATTCTCTTTGATAGTTTCTTCCACTTCGATATCCAATCAACAAATTTATGATTTTTCTTACAAAACTTTAATCGCTCGTATCTTCTAAACGGGAAGAGATAGCACTAGCAAACTTTGACAAAATATTAGTACAAATTTTTGATCATTATCATTTTGCAACATACATTTATATTATGCAACGTCAATCATGATCATTTTGGAACGTCCAGATTTTTTTTTATGCAACGTTCATCATGATCTTTTTTGCAACGTTCAATTTTTTTTATACAACCATTATCATGATCATTTTGGAACATCCAATTTTTTTCTCTTTGATTGCTTGTTTATCTTTGATTGCTTCTTTAACTTTGATATCCTCTACGATTGCTTGTTCCACTTCGATATCCTCTTTTATTCCTTCTTCATCTTCAATATCCATTGGATTGCTTCTTCCACTTCGACATCGTCTTTGATTGCTTTTTTTACTTCGTCATCCTCTTAGAATGCTTCTACCACCTTGGTATCCTCTTTGATTTCTTCCTCAACTTTAATTTCCTCTTTGATTGTTTCTGCTACTTCGATATCCTATTTGATTGCTTCTTTCACTTCAATATCCTCTTTGATTGCTTCTTCCACTTCGATATCATCTTTGATTGCTTCTTCCACTTCGATATCCTCTAAGATTGCTTCTTCCACTTCGATACCTTCTTTGATTGCTTCTTCCACTTCGATATCGTCTTTGATTGCTTTTTTCACTTCGTCATCTTAGAATGCTTCTACCACCTCGGTATCCTCTTTGATTGCTTACTCAACTTCAATTTCCTCTTTAATAGTTTCTGCTAATTCGATATCCTATTTGATTGCTGCTTTCACTTCAATATCCTGTTTGATTGCTTCTTGCACTTCGAAATCATATTTGATTGCTGCTTCCATTTGGATATCTTCTTTGATTTGATTGCTTCTTTCATTTCGATATCGTCTTTGACTGCTTCTTACACATGGATATCCTTTTTGATCGCTTTTAACAGCTCGAAATCCTCTTTGATTGCTTCTTCGACAAAAACAATAACACGCGAGTTGCGTGCAACTCGCGCACTACGCAACCTCTAGTTATATTATATAAAGCTCGATTACCACTGACTCACTGACTGATTGACATCATTGTTCTCCCAGATGCCACCTTGTAGGGGGGAAATGTTTGGTGGGATCGTATAGAGGGAGTTCCGGTGAGTTGGGAATAAATCCTAAAGTACCCCTTTTGTCCCCCATTCGCTCCCATCCACCTCGTATCTCGGAAAGTATAGGTCTTAGAGCGTTGGTGCAAAAACTAATGTTGCTGAGGACATTTTTTTATATCCGGATCCATGAAAAAAAAAATGTCTTTCATACAAAAAAAAAATTGTCCCATACAAAATATTTCTGTATGAATACCGTAAACCGTATATTTCGTTTGCCGTAATTTTCATTCTGTTTTTGTAGGGAGCCCACGGCTTGTGTGTACTATAAAATTACTGTAAATTTGCTTGATTCTATATAATGGTAGTGGAGGGACATGAGATAACTTTCATAGTTTTTGCAAAGGTCATCATCATCATTTTGAAACATCCAATTTTTTTTTTTTTTTAGTATGCAACGTTCATCATGTTTATTTTGGAACATCCACATTTTTTTAATTATGCCTCATCCACAATGATCACTTTGGAACGTCATTTTTTTTTTTTTATTATGCAACATCTACTGTGATATTTTGGTACATCATTTTTTTTAATTATGCCTCATCCACAATGATCACTTTGGAACGTCAATTATTTTTTATTTTTTTATTATGCATCATCCACTGTGATCATTTGGGAACATTATTTTTTTTTCAATTATGCCTCATCCACTATGATCACTTTGGAACGTCATTTTTTTTTTATTATGCAATATCCACTGTGATATTTTGGTACATCATTTTTTTTAATTATGCCTCATCCACAATGATCACTTTGGAACGTCAATTTTTTTTTATTATGCAACATCCACTGTGATATTTTGGTACATCATTTTTTTTTAATTATGCCTCATCCACAATGATCACTTTGGAACGTCAATTATTATTATTATTTTTTATTATGCAACATCCACTATGATCATTTTGGTACATCATTTTTTTAATTACGCCTCATCCACAATGATCACTTTGGAACGTCAATTATTTTTTATTATGCAACACATAATTTTTTTTAATTATGCCTCATCCACAATGATCACTTTGGAACGTCAATTATTTTTTTTTATTATGCATCATCCACTGTGATCATTTTGGAACATCATTTTTTTTAATTATGCCTCATCCACAATGATCACTTTGGAACGTCAATTATTATTTTTTTTTTGTATTATGCAACATCCACTGTGATCATTTTGGTACATCATTTTTTTTATTATGCCTCATCCACAATGATCACTTTGGAACGTCAATTATTTTTTTTTATTATGCAAAATCCTTTGTGATCTTTTTGGAAAATCAATTTTTTTTAATTATGCCTCATCCACAATGATCACTTTTGGAACGTCAATTTTTTTTTTACTATGCAAAATCCTTTGTGATCATTTTGGAACATCATTTTGTTTTAAATTATGCCTCATCCACAATGATCACTTTTGAAACGTCATTTTTTTTATTATGCAAAATCCTTTGTGATCATTTTGGAAAATCATTTTTTTTAAATTATGCCTCATCCACAATGATTATTTTGGAACGTCAATTTCTTTTTTTTTTATTATGCAACATCCACTGTGATAATTTTGGAACATCAATTTTTTTTAATTATGCCTCATCAGCAATGATCATTTTGGAACGTCAATTTTTTTTTAAATTATGCCTCATCCACAATGATCACTTTTGGAACGTCAATTTTTTTTTTATTATGCAACATCCACTGTGATCATTTTGGAACATCAATTTTTTTTTATTTATGCCTCATCCACTATGATCATTTTTGAACGTCAATTTTTTTTTATTATGCGACATCCACTATTCGAACATTCTCTTTGATTGCTTGTTACACTTCGTCATCCTCTTTTATTGTTTCTTCCGCCTCCACATCTTCTATTTTTGCATGTTCCACTTCGTTATCCTTTTAAAATGCTTCTTCTACTTCATATCCTCTTTAATTGCTTCAGTTACTTCATTATGCGCTCTACAAAATTGTGGTGTTTCATACAAAACTTCAATCGCTCGTATCTTCTAAACGGGAAGAGATAGCCCTAGCAAACTTGTACAAAATATTGGTATAAATTTTTGGTGCAACTGTTTTTTTATTGTCATCCTTGACATCCTTTTTGAATGCTTCTTTCACTTCGTCATCTTCTTTGAATGTTTTTTCCACTTCGACATCATCTTTGACTGCTTCTTTAACTTCGATATCCTCTTTGATTGCTTCTCCCACTTCGATATCGTCTTTGACTGCTTCTTCCATTTCGATATCGTCTTTGATTGCTTTTTTCACTTCGTCATCTTCTTTGAATGCTTCTACCACCTCGGTATCCTCTTTGATTGCTTACTCAACTTCAATTTCCTCTTTGATTGTTTCTCCCTCTTCGATATCGTCTTTGACTGCTTCTTCCATTTCGATATCGTCTTTGATTGCTTTTTTCAGTTCGTCATCTTCTTTGCATGCTTCTACCGCCTCGGTATCCTCTTTGATTGCTTACTCAACTTCAATTTCCTCTTTGATTGTTTCTGCCACTTCAATATCCTATTTGATTGCTTCTTCCACTTCAACATTCTCTTTGATAGTTTCTTCCACTTCGATATCCAATCAACAAATTTATGATTTTTCTTACAAAACTTTAATCGCTCGTATCTTCTAAACGGGAAGAGATAGCACTAGCAAACTTTGACAAAATATTAGTACAAATTTTTGATCATTATCATTTTGCAACATACATTTATATTATGCAACGTCAATCATGATCATTTTGGAACGTCCAGATTTTTTTTTATGCAACGTTCATCATGATCTTTTTTGCAACGTTCAATTTTTTTTTATACAACCATTATCATGATCATTTTGGAACATCCAATTTTTTTCTCTTTGATTGCTTGTTTATCTTTGATTGCTTCTTTAACTTTGATATCCTCTACGATTGCTTGTTCCGCTTCGATATCGTCTTTGATTGCTTTTTTTACTTCGTCATCCTCTTAGAATGCTTCTACCACCTTGGTATCCTCTTTGATTTCTTCCTCAACTTTAATTTCCTCTTTGATTTCTTCCTCAACTTTAATTTCCTCTTTGATTGCTTCTTTCACTTCAATATCCTCTTTGATTGCTTCTTCCACTTCGATATCATCTTTGATTGCTTCTTCCACTTCGATATCCTCTAAGATTGCTTCTTCCACTTCGATACCTTTTTTGATTGCTTCTTCCACTTCGATATCGTCTTTGATTGCTTTTTTCACTTCGTCATCTTAGAATGCTTCTACCACCTCGGTATCCTCTTTGATTGCTTACTCAACTTCAATTTCCTCTTTAATAGTTTCTGCTAATTCGATATCCTATTTGATTGCTGCTTTCACTTCAATATCCTGTTTGATTGCTTCTTGCACTTCGAAATCATATTTGATTGCTGCTTCCATTTGGATATCTTCTTTGATTTGATTGCTTCTTCCATTTCGATATCGTCTTTGACTGCTTCTTACACATGGATATCCTTTTTGATCGCTTTTAACAGCTCGAAATCCTCTTTGATTGCTTCTTCGACAAAAACAATAACACGCGAGTTGCGTGCAACTCGCGCACTACGCAACCTCTAGTTATATTATATAAAGCTCGATTACCACTCACTGACTGACTGACTGACTCATTGACATGTTTGTTCTCCCAGATGCCACCTCGTAGGGTGAAAATGTTTGGTGGGATCGTATAGAGGGAGTTCCGATGAGTTGGGAATAAATCCTAAAGTACCCCTTTTGTCCCCCATTCGCTCCCATCGACCTCGTATCTCGGAAAGTATAGGTCTTAGAGCGTTGGTGCAAAAACTAATGTTGCAGAGGACATTTTTTTATATCCGGTTCCATGAAAAAAAAATTGTCTTTCATACAAAAAAAAAATTGTCCCATACAAAATATTTCTGTATGAATACCGTAAACCGTATATTTCGTTTGCCGTAATTTTCATACTGTTTTTGTAGGGAGCCCATGGCTTGTGTGTACTATAAAATTACTGTAAATTTGCTTGATTCTATATAATGTTGGTGGAGGGGCATGAGACAACTTTCAGAGTTTTTGCAAAGGTAATCATCATCATTTTGGAACATCCAATTTTTTTTTTTTTTAGTATGCAACGTTCATCATGTTTATTTTGGAACATCAATTTTTTTTTAATTATGCCTCGTCCACAATGATCACTTTTGGAACGTTAATTTTTTTTTTATTATGCAAAATACTTTGTGATCATTTTGGAAAATCAATTTTTTTAAATTATGCCTCATCCACAATGATCACTTTGGAACGTCAATTATTTTATTTTTTTATTATGCATCATCCACTGTGATCATTTTAGAACATCATTTTTTTCAATTATGCCTCATCCACTATGATCACTTTGGAACGTCAATTTTTTTTTATTATGCAACATCCACTGTGATATTTTGGTACATCATTTTTTTTAATTATACCTCATCCACAATGATCACTTTGGAACGTCAATTTTTTTTATTATGCAACATCCACTGTGATCATTTTGGTACATCATTTTTTTTAATTATGCCTCATCCACAATGATCACTTTGGAACGTCAATTTTTTTTTTTTTTTGTATTATGCAACATCCACTGTGATCATTTTGGTACATCATTTTTTTTAATTATGCCTCATCCACAATGATCACTTTGGAACGTCAATTTTTTTTTATTATGCAACATCCACTGTAATCATTTTGGTACATCATTTTTTTTAATAATGCCTCATCCACAATGATCACTTTGGAACGTCAATTTTTTTTTATTATGCATCATCCACTGTGATCATTTTTGTACATATTTTTTTAAAATTATGCCTCGTCCACATGATCATTTTGGAACGTCAATTTTTTTTTATTATGCACTGTGATCATTTTGGAAAATCAATTTTTTTTTTGTAGCACAAATTTTTGGTGGAATCGTTATTTTACGGTCATCATCGGCCTTGCCATCATTTTGAATTCTTCTCTCACTTCCTTTTCGTTTTCGAATGTTTCTTCCACATTGATATCCTCTTTAATTGTTTCTATAACTTCGAAATCCTCTTTGATGGCATTTTTACTTCAATATACTTTTGAATTGTTTTTTCTATTTTTCTATTTTCTTCAATTACTTCTCTTACTTCAATATCGACTCTACAAAATTATGGGTTTTAATACAAATCTTAAATCGCTCGTATCTTCTAAACGGGAAAAGTTACCCCCAGCAAACTTTTACAAAATATTGGTACTAATTTTTGGTGGAATAGTTTTTTTAATACCATCATTGCCCTTGAGATCCTTTTTGAATGCTTCTCTTACTTCGTCTTCCGCTTTGAATGCTTCTTTCACCTTGATATCCTCTATTTTTGCTTCTTCCACTTTGATATCCTTTTTAATTGCTTTTTCTACTTATATATTTTCTTAATTGCTTCTTTTACTACAATTTCCACTCTACAAAATTATGGGTTTTAATACAAATCTTAAATCGCTCGTATCTTCTAAACGGGAACAGTTACGCCTAGCAAACTTTTACAAAATATTGGTACAAATTTTTGGTCGAATATTTTTTTTATTACCATCATTGATCTTGACATCCTTTTTTAATGCTTCTTTCATCTCGATATCCTCTATTTTTGCTTCTTCCACTTTGATATCCTTTTTAATTGCTTTTTCTACTTATATATTTTCTTAATTGCTTCTTTTACTACAATTTCCACTCTACAAAATTATGGGTTTTAATACAAATCTTAAATCGCTCGTATCTTCTAAACGGGAACAGTTACGCCTAGCAAACTTTTACAAAATATTGGTACAAATTTTTGGTCGAATATTTTTTGTATTACCATCATTGATCTTGAAATCCTTTTTGAATGCTTTTTTCACCTCGATATCTTCTATGTTTGCTTCTTCCTTTTGATATCCTTTTTAATTGCTTTTTCTACTTATATATTTTCTTCAATTGCTTCTTTTACTACAATTTCCACTCTACAAAATTATGGGTTTTAATACAAATCTTAAATCGCTCGTATCTTCTAAACGGGAACAGTTACGCCTAGCAAACTTTTACAAAATATTGGTACAAATTTTTGGTGGAATAGTTTTTTTAATACCATCATTGCCCTTGACATCCGTTTTGAATGCTTCTCTTACTTCGTCTTCCACTTTAAATGCTTCTTTCACCTCGATATCCTCTATTTTTGCTTCTTACACTTTGATATCCTTTTTAATTGCTTTTTCTACTTATATGTTTTCTTCAATTGCTTCTTTTACTTCAATTCCCACTCTACAAAATTATGGGTTTTAATACAAATCTTAAATCGCTCGTATCTTCTAAACGGGAACAGTTACGCCTAGCAAACTTTTACAAAATATTGGTACAAATTTTTGGTGGAATAGTTTTTTTAATACAATCATTGCCCTTGACATCCGTTTTGAATGCTTCTCTTACTTGGTCTTCCACTTTAAATGCTTCTTTCACCTCGATATCCTCTATTTTTGCTTCTTCCACTTTGATATCCTTTTTAATTGCTTTATCTACTTATATATTTTCTTCAATTGCTTTTTTTACTTCAATTCCCACTCTACAAAATTATGGGTTTTAATACAAATCTTAAATCGCTCGTATCTTCTAAACGGGAACAGTTACGACTAGCAAACTTTTACAAAATATTGGTACAAATTTTTGGTCGAATATTTTTTGTATTACCATCATTGATCTTGAAATCCTTTTTGAATGCTTTTTTCACCTCGATATCTTCTATGTTTGCTTCTTCCTTTTGATATCCTTTTTAATTGCTTTTTCTACTTATATATTTTCTTCAATTGCTTCTTTTACTACAATTTCCACTCTACAAAATTATGGGTTTTAATACAAATCTTAAATCGCTCGTATCTTCTAAACGGGAACAGTTACGCCTAGCAAACTTTTACAAAATATTGGTACAAATTTTAGGTCGAATAGTTTTTTTATTACCATCATTGCTCTTGACATCCTTTTTGAATGCTTCTCTCACTTGGTCTTCCTCCTTGAATGCTTCTTTCACCTCGATATCCTCTATTTTTGCTTCTTTCACGTTGATATCCTTTTTAATGTCTTTTTCTACTTATATGTCTTCTTCAATTGCTTCTTTTACTTCAATTTCCACTCCACAAAATTATGGGTTTTCATACAAAACTTAAATCGCTCGTATCCTTTAAACGGGAAGAGATAGCTCGAGGAAACTTTTACAATATATTGCTATAAGTTTTTGGTGAAACCGTTTTTTATTTTTATCATTGTCCTCGACGTCTTTTACTCAATTTCAATTTCCTCTTTAATTGTTTCTGCTACTTCGATATCCTATTTGATTGCTTCTTTCACTTCAATATCCTTTTTGATTGCTTCTTCCACTTCAATATCATTTTTGATTGCTGCTTCCACTTGGATATCCTCTTTGATTTGATTGCTTTTTCCATTTCGATCGTCTTTGATTACTTCTTACACATGGATATCCTCTTCGATAACTTTAAACAGCTCGATATCCTCTTTGATTGCTTCTTCCACTTTGATATCCTCTTTTATTGCTTCTACCTATTCGATATCATCTTCGATTTCCTTCTGATTGCTTCTTGCACTGCAATATTCTCTTTGATTGCGTCTTCATCTTCGATATCGTTTTTGATAGCATTTTCACTTCGATATCCTCTGTGATGGCTTATTCCACTTCGATACCCTCTTTGATTGCTTCTTCCACTTCGATATCCCCTTTGATTGCTTCTTCCACTTTGATATCCTCTTTGATTGCTTCTTACACTTCGATATCGGCTTTGACTGTTTCTTCCACTTCGATATCGTCTTTGATTGCTTTTTTCACTTCGTCATCTTCTTAGAACACCACCTCGGTATCCTCTTTAATTGCTTACTCAACTTTAATTTCCTCTTTGATTGTTTCTGCTACTTCGATATCCTATTTGATTGCTTCTTTCACTTCAATATCCTCTTTGATTGCTTCTTCCACGTCGATATCGTTTTTGACTGTTTCTTCCACTTCGATATCGTCTTTGATTGCTTTTTTCACTTCGTCATCCTCTTAGAACGCTTCTATCACCTCGGTATCCTCTTTGATTGCTTACTCAACTTTAATTTCCTCTTTGATTGTTTCTGCTACTTCGATATCCTATTTGATTGCTTCTTTCACTGCAATATCCTCTTTGATTGCTTCTTCCACTTCGATATCGTTTTTGACTGTTTCTTCCACTTCGATATCGTCTTCAATTGCTTTTTTCACTTCGTCATCCTCTTAGAACGCTTCTACCACCTCGGTATCCTCTTTGATTGCTTACTCAACTTTAATTTCCTCTTTGATTGTTTCTGCTACTTCGATATACTATTTGACTGCTTCTTTCCCTTCAATATCCTCTTTGATTGCTTCTTTCACTTCGATATCGTTTTTGACTGTTTCTTCCAATTCGATATCGTCTTTGATTGCTTTTTTTACTTCGTCATCCTCTTAGAATGCTCTTACCACCTCGGTATCCTCTTTGATTGCTTACTCAACTTTAATTTCCTCATTGATTGTTTCTGCTGCTTCGATATCCTATTTGATTGCTTCTTTCACTTCAATATCCTCTTTGATTGCTGCTTCCACTTGGAAATCCTCTTTGATTTGATTGCTTCTTCCATTTCGATATCGTCTTTACTGCTTCTTACACATGGATATCCTCTTTGATGGCTTTTAACAGCTCGATATCCTCTTTAATTACTTCTTCGACTAAAAGAAAAACACGCGAGCTGCGAGCAGCTCGCGCACAACGCAACCTCTAGTTATATTATATAAAGCTCGATTACCACTGACTCACTGACTGATTGACATCATTGTTCTCCCAGATGCCACCTCGTAGGGGGGAAATGTTTGGTAGTATCGTATAGAGGGAGTTCCGGTGAGTTGGGAATAAATCCTAAAGTACCCCTTTTGTCCCCCATTCGCTCCCATCCACCTTGTATCTCGGAAAGTATAAGTCTTACAGCGTTGGTGCAAAAACTAATGTTGCAGAGGACATTTTTTTATATCCGGTTCCATGAAAAAAAAATTGACTTTCATACAAAAAAAAAATTGTCCCATACAAAATATTTCTGTATGAATACCGTAAACCGTATATTTCGTTTGCCGTAATTTTCATTCTGTTTTTGTAGGGAGCCCACGGCTTGTGTGTACTATAAAATTACTGTAAATTTGCTTGATTCTATATAATGGTGGTGGAGGGGCATGAGATAACTTTCATAGTTTTTGCAAAGGTCATCATCATCATTTTGGAACATCCATTTTTTTTTTTTTTTAGTATGCAACGTTCATCATGTTTATTTTGGAACATCCACATTTTTTTAATTATGCCTCATCCACAATGATCACTTTGGAACGTCAATTATTTTTTTTTTATTATGCAACATCCACTGTGTTCATTTTGGTACATCATTTTTTTTAATTATGCCTCATCCACAATGATCACTTTGGAACGTCAATTATTTTTTTTTATTATGCATCATCCACTGTGATCATTTTGGAACATCATTTTTTTTTTCAATTATGCCTCATCCACTATGATCACTTTGGAACGTCAATTTTTTTTTTATTATGCAACATCCACTGTGATATTTTGGTACATCATTTTTTTTAATTATGCCTCATCCTCAATGATCACTTTGGAACGTCATTTTTTTTTTTATGCAACATCCACTGTGATCATTTTGGTACATCATTTTTTTAATTACGCCTCATCCACAATGATCACTTTGGAACGTCAATTATTTCTTATTTTTTTATTATGCGTCATCCACTGTGATCATTTTGGAACACCAATTTTTTTTAATTATGCCTCATCCACAATGATCACTTTGGAACGTCAATTATTATTTTTTTTTGTATTATGCAACATCCACTGTGATCATTTTGGTACATCATTTTTTTAATTACGCCTCATCCACAATGATCACTTTGGAACGTCAATTATTTTTTATTTTTTATTATGCATCATCCACTGTGATCATTATGGAACATAATTTTTTTTTAATTATGCCTCATCCACAATGATCATTTTGGAACGTCATTTTTTTTTTACTATGCAAAATCCTTTGTGATCATTTTGGAAAATCAATTTTTTTTAAATTATGCCTCATCCACAATGATCATTTTGGAACGTCAATTTTTTTTTTATTATGCAACATCCACTGTGATCAGTTTGGTACATCATTTTTTTTAATTATGCCTCATCCACAATGATCACTTTGGAACGTCAATTATTTTTTTTTATTATGCAACATCCACTGTGATCATTTTGGTACATCATTTTTTTTAATTATGCCTCATCCACAATGATCACTTTGGAACGTCAATTTTTTTTTTTATTATGCAATATCCACTGTGATCATTTTGGTATATAATTTTTTTTAAATATGCCTCATCCACAATGATCACTTTGGAACGTCAATTATTTTTTTTTATTATGCAACATCCACTGTGATCATTTTGGTACATAATTTTTTTTAAATATGCCTCATCCACAATGATCACTTTGGAACGTCAATTATTTTTTTTTTATGCAACATCTACTGTGATCATTTTGGTACATCATTTTTTTGATTACGCCTCAACCACAATGATCACTTTGGAACGTCAATTTTTTTTTTTTTTTTATTATGCATCATCCACTGTGATCATTTTGGAACACCATTTTTTTTAAATTATGCCTCATCCACATGATCATTTTGGAACGTCAATTTTTTTTTATTATGCAACATCCACTGTGATCATTTTGGAAAATCAATTTTTTTTTGTAGCACAAATTTTTGGTGGAATCGTTATTTTACGGTCATCATCGCCCTTGCCATCATTTTGAATTCTTCTCTCACTTCCTTTTCGTTTTCGAATGTTTCTTCCACATTGATATCCTCTTTAATTGTTTCTATAACTTCGAAATCCTCTTTGATGGCATTTTTACTTCAATATACTTTTGAATTGTTTTTTCTATTTTTATATTTTCTTCAATTACTTCTCTTACTTCAATATCGACTCTACAAAATTATGGGTTTAAATACAAATCTTAAATCGCTCGTATCTTCTAAACGGGAAAAGTTACCCCCAGCAAACTTTTACAAAATATTGGTACTAATTTTTGGTGGAATAGTTTTTTTAATACCATCATTGCCCTTGAGATCCTTTTTGAATGCTTCTCTTACTTCGTCTTCCGCTTTGAATGCTTCTTTCACCTTGATATCCTCTATTTTTGCTTCTTCCACTTTGATATCCTTTTTAATTGCTTTTTCTACTTATATATTTTCTTAATTGCTTCTTTTACTACAATTTCCACTCTACAAAATTATGGGTTTTAATACAAATCTTAAATCGCTCGTATCTTCTAAACGGGAACAGTTACGCCTAGCAAACTTTTACAAAATATTGGTACAAATTTTTGGTCGAATATTTTTTTTATTACCATCATTGATCTTGACATCCTTTTTTAATGCTTCTTTCATCTCGATATCCTCTATTTTTGCTTCTTCCACTTTGATATCCTTTTTAATTGCTTTTTCTACTTATATATTTTCTTAATTGCTTCTTTTACTACAATTTCCACTCTACAAAATTATGGGTTTTAATACAAATCTTAAATCGCTCGTATCTTCTAAACGGGAACAGTTACGCCTAGCAAACTTTTACAAAATATTGGTACAAATTTTTGGTCGAATATTTTTTTTATTACCATCATTGATCTTGACATCCTTTTTTAATGCTTCTTTCATCTCGATATCCTCTATTTTTGCTTCTTCCACTTTGATATCCTTTTTAATTGCTTTTTCTACTTATATATTTTCTTAATTGCTTCTTTTACTACAATTTCCACTCTACAAAATTATGGGTTTTAATACAAATCTTAAATCGCTCGTATCTTTTAAACGGGAAGAGATAGCTCGAGGAAACTTTTACAAAATATTAGCATAAGTTTTTGGTGAAACCGTTTTTTATTTTTATCCTTGTCCTCGACGTCTTTTACTCAATTTCAATTTCCTCTTTAATTGTTTCTGCTACTTCGATATCCTATTTGATTGCTTCTTTCACTTCAATATCCTCTTTGATTGCTTCTTCCACTTCGATATCATCTTTGATTGCTGCTTCCACTTGGATATGCGCTTTGATTTGATTGCTTCTTCCATTTCGATCGTCTTTGACTGCTTCTTACACATGGATATCCTCTTCGATAACTTTAAACAGCTCGATATCCTCTTTGATTGCTTCTTCCACTTTGATATCCTCTTTTATTGCTTCTACCAATTCGATATCATCTTCGATTTCCTTTTGATTGCTTCTTGCACTGCAATATTCTCTTTGATTGCGTCTTCATCTTCGATATCGTTTTTGATAACATTTTCACTTTGATATCCTCTGTGATGGCTTCTTCCACTTCGATATCCTCTTTGATTGCTTCTTCCACTTCGATATCCTCTTTGATTGCTTCTTCCACTTCGATATCGTCATTGACTGTTTCTTCCACTTCGATATCGTCTTTGATTGCTTTTTTCACTTCGTCATCCTCTTAGAACGCTTCTATCACCTCGGTATCCTCTTTGATTGCTTACTCAACTTTAATTTCCTCTTTGATTGTTTCTGCTACTTCGATATCCTATTTGATTGCTTCTTTCACTTCAATATCCTCTTTAATTGCTGCTTCCACTTGGAAATCCTCTTTGATTTGATTGCTTCTTCCATTTCGATATCGTCTTTGACTGCTTTTTACACATGGATATCCTCTTTGATGGCTTTTAACAGCTCGATATCCTCTTTAATTACTTCTTCGACTAAAAGAAAAACACGCGAGCTGCGAGCAGCTCGCGCACAACGCAACCTCTAGTTATTATATTATATAAAGCTCGATTACCACTGACTCACTGACTGATTGACATCATTGTTCTCCCAGATGCCACCTCGTAGGGGGGAAATGTTTGGTGGGATCGTATAGAGGGAGTTCCGGTGAGTTGGGAATAAATCCTAAAGTACCCCTTTTGTCCCCCATTCGCTCCCATCCACCTCGTATCTCGGAAAGTATAAGTCTTACAGCGTTGGTGCAAAAACTAATGTTGCAGAGGACATTTTTTTATATCCGGTTCCATGAAAAAAAAATTGACTTTCATACAAAAAAAAAATTGTCCCATACAAAATATTTACGCAAATTACTACCACGCAAAAGAAAGTCTTAAAATCAGTAGCTAAAAGCTTATATTCCAATAACTTGAGTGACTCATTTACGACGATTTGTCTCCAATCATCAGGAACGTAAAAGAGACAGTTGCATTTTTTTCTATATTCGCACCTGTGCGTGCCGTCCGATATTGCCCGAACTTGGCGTAAACGACACAATGAGTGTTCGCCGTTCGCCACAGAATACAGAAAAAACAGTAGGTCCAAGCGGTTCTTACAACCGGATTTGTCTAAAGAGAATGCGACTGTGAATGTCACCAGGTAATAACCGCGCTCATATCCATATTAGAAACTAACATAAAACCGATGCGAGATGATATTTCGGCAATTTTTCACTGGCAAGGTGCGTCCTCTGAAAGTGTGCTTGGAGAGAAATAGGTCCGAATGTATCCTGATCAAACACCTTAAAGAGCTCAGCCAAGAATTATGAGTATATGCCTAACCCTCAATCTCATGAAGACATGAATACTTACCAACTATGTCACACCTATCAGAATTTACAAACCACTAAGTCGTGCCTCAACTTCTTGTATGCCAATATGCGGACTTTACTTTTTACTTTACTTTATATACATACAACGGATAAGTACCTACATACGTGACTATATGTACACAGTCACGCTAGCTGGTTGACTTACTGTATTATTTACACTGTATCATACCGAGTGAACTGTGGAAGTGTGACGAACAAGATGGCGGATTTTGACGTTTGGGTAAAATAAAAACAAACAGGTTTCGACGAGCGATTTTTGTAATTTTAGCTTTTTCATAATAAATAAAATGTCTGCGGTTGTAAGTTTGGGTACAATCATAGAGCAATTTAAGAACGAAATTTCTGTATTCAAGAAAGGTGAAAAGAGTTACGATAGTGGTCGGTCATGTATGATGGTTCTTTGGGGATTCTGAGAGGACAGATATTTGCATCAATGAAAAATAACAAGTACTCAACAGAGGTAAGCCGTAATATTTTTAATTGTATAATGAAAAATTGACTAGCGATATCAGTAAGTACTATATTTTGCTGTAAAATCGACATACTGCACAATATAAAGGTTTCCCACAAAGAGATTTTGGCCATTGCACATGCCACTATTGGGCAAAGCACATGGCACTATTTGACGACCTCCGTGGTGCAGTGGGCGCATAGCCGCCTGAGACGCAGGAGGTAGCGGGTTCGATCCCCGCTGCGGAACAAATGTTTGCATGATCTACAGATATTTATTCCGGGTCTGGCTGTTTCTCTATATATTATAAGTATGTATTTACAAAAAAAAAATGTTTATAAGTATTCTATCAGTTATCTGGTTCCCATAGTACAAGCTCTGCTTAATTTGGGGCTAGATAACGCTGTGTGAAATGTCCAGCAATATTTATTATTATTAAAGATGTAATCCTCTGTGGCATGAAATGAGGCTAGGCTGCATTACTGCAAGCAATTTTGGGATTGTGATTGCTGCTGTGCAGCGTAACAGGTACATATTTGCACAAGTTTTGAATTTGTTATGCTGAGTCGCAAGGAACACTACCAATACTTTATTCTGTTTATTTCAGATTTCCTCCATCATTATTTCATCATTAAATCTGGATGGTGTTAAAAGTATCCAGTGGGGAATAACTCATGAAGAGGTGGCTTTAAAACTCTTCGAGGAAGCAACACAGAAGAAAGTCTCTCCGACTGGGTTTTGGCTTCACAACTCAGGTGCTTTAGTAGCATCACCTGACGGAATTGTTGGAGATGATGCCATAGTGGAAGTGAAATGTCCATTTAAACACATATACTGGAAATACTGTTTTGATACTGATGGAACATTGAAAACGAATCATGCATACTACCACAAAATTACTACAAAACAATACAACAATATTACTATGCTAACACCTACTTACCACTTAGTCCAGTAGTGGCTACTGGATAAGGACACCGACCGACGCGCATCATTTAAGACACCATCCGAAGTGAAACCAGGTAATAAAAATATGTATTTTATAAACTAGCTTCCACTGTCGATTTTAAAAAGTAGCTTACTTTTAAATCCAAGTCATAAATGCTAATCAGGGTTTTTTAATGCTACCTGGTAATGAAACAAGCTTATGGCCCACCTGATGTTAAGTGGTAACCATCGCCTTTAACAAAGAACTGCCTTATAACGTAGGTCACAGACCTCTACGTTGCAGTACCCTGCGTCCATCAACTTTAGACATACAGATGTAAAGCCTCATATGCCAGTAATTTCACCAGCAATCACCTTCATACCGAAACACAGTAATGCTGCTTGGCAGCAGAAATAGGTATGATGGTAGTACTTTCCGGGCGAGCCCTTTCACAAGGAACTCTACTACTCAATACATTTGTTGCTTTCACATAATGACAAAGTTATTTAGTCCATTGAAATGTTACATTTTTTAGGCCTTACCTTGCGTTTTTTAGAGGACGCAATTTTATTTTTTTGATGTTTAGGGGGGGGGGGTCAGTGTAAAGCTAAAACCAAGTTTGTGGGGTCGCCACCCTTGTCCCTCGGCCGCGATCATGAAAATAGGGGTTGAAATGGTTTTTACGATATATCTCTTAAACTGTTATTAATTGTTTATTTGATAAAAAAAATTTGTTAACATTTTTTGTTGTAAATTAAATTCTCTACAACTTTGGTCCAGTAACTTTTTGTCGTAGAACTATAAATAAAAAAGTTATAAGCGAAAATGTTCAGAAATTCGAGAAAAAAGTTTATATTTTTCGATATAACTTTTTTTTAATCATTTTACGAAAAAATTATATCAGACCATTTTTGTAGATCGTTTTATGAGAAACAACTTTTATTCGCAACATTTTTTCATTTTTTTATTATTAAAAATAAATTTATTTTTAAAATAATTTTAAATCTGATGGCCGTTACCGAGAATATACTGTTCAGGTAGAAAATACCCAAGTGACCATGAGGGAACAAAAGAACAGCTGCCTGCTATTATTATTATTATTATTGTTATTCCTAACCTCTCTTATTGTAAGAATAGCTAATAATATTGTGTTGAAGTTGGCGATGTGTGGATGTCGAAAAGCAGGGCTGAAATGTTCTGCAGTGTGCTTTGTTCTGGAGAGACTTGCAGCAACGTAATGGAACTCTCAGAATTAATACATGAAAATGACTTTGATGATGAACCGCCGACATTAACACCCCTTCCTTCTCCAGTTCTCCCAGTGATATTTAATTCAGAAAGCCGATCAGATGCTGAGCCGCAGCCTGGTCCATCGAAAAGACTGAGGACGGAGTATTTCTAATTTAGAAAATCACCGTGGATTATGCCTATTGGGGATACCATATAAAAAAACGCGTCGTCGGTGGGGGGGGGAAAAGAGTCAATAATTAATTATTAATAATATTGCAAAATTTGTAATTAAAAAAAATTATAATAACACAACAAAAAAAAACAACAATAACTGATGACACATTATTAGTACACACGTATAATATAGGTATATTTAAGAGTACTGAAAAATAGTACTCACTTCGGAGCGCTGTAAAACCTTAGCTATTGACTTAATGAAAAAATTTTGTGAATAAAAGTTGTTCATCAAAAAACGATCTACAAAAATGGTCTGAGATAATTTTTTCGTAAAATGATAAAAAAAAAGTTATATCGAAAAATATAATTTTTTTCTCGAATTTCTGAACATTTTCGCTTATAACTTTTTTATTTATAGTTCTACTACAAAAAGTTACTGGACCAAAGTTGTAGAGAATTTAATTTGCAACAAAAAATGTTAACAAAATTTTTTTATCAAATTAATAGTTTAAGAGATATATCGTAAAAACCATTTCAACCCCTATTTTCAAGATGGCGGCCGTGGGACAAGGGTGGCGATCCCTCAAACTTGGTTTTAGCTTTACACTGACCGCCACTATACATCAAAAAAATAAAATTGCGTCCTCTAAAAAACGCAACCCCAAATGTAACTTTTCAATGGACTAATTACAAGTAGTATATAGTTTGTTTCACATATGAACCCTGCCCCTGAGAATTGCAACAGGAAGACAAACCATGTTTTCCTATCTAAATAGGCAGGCATGCTGTTTACACTTTACGACAATTTTTTCGATATTTTAATATACCTACCCTTGATGAACAAACAAACATAGAAACATACTTATAATATTGTTATGTTTTTATAAAGCATATGCACTGAGTAGCAGATAGGCGACGCTAACTTCGTAAAATCATGGTATTCAGGAGGGCCGTCACGTCAGTTTGTGTGGATAATGTGACTATTCAATATTATTACAAAAAATATGCGCATAAATCCCAAATGTTTCTATTTTTGTTGAGTTCTACATGTTCTTTATTGAATATAAGGTGAAATGAAATGATATTTATTTGCCAGAAGTACGGTGTATAAGTTGATACAGCGAGGTGTGTACATAGATGAAAAAAAATTAAGAAAATTTAAAAAACCTATATATTGATATAAGTATCTCGCGTTAAATATTTTATTAAAAACCACATCTCATATATTTTTTGTTTTCGAACAGACAACAACTGGAACGACTGCGACTGGCATCTTATTACAGCTCATTGAGGATGGTGGCGAACGCCGAGTCAAGCAAAGATAATATGAAAATTATCAACTGATTCAAATCTATTAACTATTTCATTTGTCAATGAGTATTCAAATTTAATAGCATTAGTTTGTTGAGAGAGATGAGATTGGTTGCTCTAGAGATATATGAGAAGGATTATTAAAATACGTTCATATTACTTTTTTACTTGACATATTATGTTCAGCAGTCTACTTCCTGTGGCTGCTGATATGATGATGATTATAAGGTATACCCAATGTAGAAAATAATAAAATATATATACCAACTTCTCAATTGTTTAATTTATAGATATTAACTGACCTTGTACGCCTCTGCGGGAAACACCCTAACGGCCTACTGCTAATACGGGCACAGTAGACTTTGGAATGGTTAAAGCTGGTGGGATTTATTAAACTAACCCGTCTCGCCATTCTTACATACCTAATTGCATCATTAAAGAATTAATAAATATTAAGTAAGTATGCTGAAGTAAGAATTTGCTGATTATGATACAAAACTATTGATTGTTTATGTAAGTTATAAAATTGTAAGTAGAAGTATCCTTAAATCAACTTACTTATTTTTAAGGTTCCTTCTTAAAATACATGTTTTAGCCTTATATGATTTGGTTTTGTCAGAGTTACGAAGGGGGGATTTCTATCAAACAACACATTAGCCCTCGCGAGCTGCGAGCAGCTCGCGCACAACGCAACCTCGATACCCTCATTAATTACTTCTTCGACTAAAAGAAAAACACGCGAGCTGCGAGCAGCTCGCGCACAACGCAACCTCTAGTTATATTATATAAAGCTCGATTACCACTGACTCACTGACTGATTGACATCATTGTTCTCCCAGATGCCACCTCGTAGGGGGGAAATGTTTGGTGGGATCGTATAGAGGGAGTTCCGGTGAGTTGGGAATAAATCCTAAAGTACCCCTTTTGTCCCCCATTCGCTCCCATCCACCTCGTATCTCGGAAAGTATAAGTCTTACAGCGTTGGTGCAAAAACTAATGTTGCAGAGGACATTTTTTTATATCCGGTTCCATGAAAAAAAAATTGACTTTCATACAAAAAAAAAATTGTCCCATACAAAATATTTACGCAAATTACTACCACGCAAAAGAAAGTCTTAAAATCAGTAGCTAAAAGCTTATATTCCAATAACTTGAGTGACTCATTTACGACGATTTGTCTCCAATCATCAGGAACGTAAAAGAGACAGTTGCATTTTTTTCTATATTCGCACCTGTGCGTGCCGTCCGATATTGCCCGAACTTGGCGTAAACGACACAATGAGTGTTCGCCGTTCGCCACAGAATACAGAAAAAACAGTAGGTCCAAGCGGTTCTTACAACCGGATTTGTCTAAAGAGAATGCGACTGTGAATGTCACCAGGTAATAACCGCGCTCATATCCATATTAGAAACTAACATAAAACCGATGCGAGATGATATTTCGGCAATTTTTCACTGGCAAGGTGCGTCCTCTGAAAGTGTGCTTGGAGAGAAATAGGTCCGAATGTATCCTGATCAAACACCTTAAAGAGCTCAGCCAAGAATTATGAGTATATGCCTAACCCTCAATCTCATGAAGACATGAATACTTACCAACTATGTCACACCTATCAGAATTTACAAACCACTAAGTCGTGCCTCAACTTCTTGTATGCCAATATGCGGACTTTACTTTTTACTTTACTTTATATACATACAACGGATAAGTACCTACATACGTGACTATATGTACACAGTCACGCTAGCTGGTTGACTTACTGTATTATTTACACTGTATCATACCGAGTGAACTGTGGAAGTGTGACGAACAAGATGGCGGATTTTGACGTTTGGGTAAAATAAAAACAAACAGGTTTCGACGAGCGATTTTTGTAATTTTAGCTTTTTCATAATAAATAAAATGTCTGCGGTTGTAAGTTTGGGTACAATCATAGAGCAATTTAAGAACGAAATTTCTGTATTCAAGAAAGGTGAAAAGAGTTACGATAGTGGTCGGTCATGTATGATGGTTCTTTGGGGATTCTGAGAGGACAGATATTTGCATCAATGAAAAATAACAAGTACTCAACAGAGGTAAGCCGTAATATTTTTAATTGTATAATGAAAAATTGACTAGCGATATCAGTAAGTACTATATTTTGCTGTAAAATCGACATACTGCACAATATAAAGGTTTCCCACAAAGAGATTTTGGCCATTGCACATGCCACTATTGGGCAAAGCACATGGCACTATTTGACGACCTCCGTGGTGCAGTGGGCGCATAGCCGCCTGAGACGCAGGAGGTAGCGGGTTCGATCCCCGCTGCGGAACAAATGTTTGCATGATCTACAGATATTTATTCCGGGTCTGGCTGTTTCTCTATATATTATAAGTATGTATTTACAAAAAAAAAATGTTTATAAGTATTCTATCAGTTATCTGGTTCCCATAGTACAAGCTCTGCTTAATTTGGGGCTAGATAACGCTGTGTGAAATGTCCAGCAATATTTATTATTATTAAAGATGTAATCCTCTGTGGCATGAAATGAGGCTAGGCTGCATTACTGCAAGCAATTTTGGGATTGTGATTGCTGCTGTGCAGCGTAACAGGTACATATTTGCACAAGTTTTGAATTTGTTATGCTGAGTCGCAAGGAACACTACCAATACTTTATTCTGTTTATTTCAGATTTCCTCCATCATTATTTCATCATTAAATCTGGATGGTGTTAAAAGTATCCAGTGGGGAATAACTCATGAAGAGGTGGCTTTAAAACTCTTCGAGGAAGCAACACAGAAGAAAGTCTCTCCGACTGGGTTTTGGCTTCACAACTCAGGTGCTTTAGTAGCATCACCTGACGGAATTGTTGGAGATGATGCCATAGTGGAAGTGAAATGTCCATTTAAACACATATACTGGAAATACTGTTTTGATACTGATGGAACATTGAAAACGAATCATGCATACTACCACAAAATTACTACAAAACAATACAACAATATTACTATGCTAACACCTACTTACCACTTAGTCCAGTAGTGGCTACTGGATAAGGACACCGACCGACGCGCATCATTTAAGACACCATCCGAAGTGAAACCAGGTAATAAAAATATGTATTTTATAAACTAGCTTCCACTGTCGATTTTAAAAAGTAGCTTACTTTTAAATCCAAGTCATAAATGCTAATCAGGGTTTTTTAATGCTACCTGGTAATGAAACAAGCTTATGGCCCACCTGATGTTAAGTGGTAACCATCGCCTTTAACAAAGAACTGCCTTATAACGTAGGTCACAGACCTCTACGTTGCAGTACCCTGCGTCCATCAACTTTAGACATACAGATGTAAAGCCTCATATGCCAGTAATTTCACCAGCAATCACCTTCATACCGAAACACAGTAATGCTGCTTGGCAGCAGAAATAGGTATGATGGTAGTACTTTCCGGGCGAGCCCTTTCACAAGGAACTCTACTACTCAATACATTTGTTGCTTTCACATAATGACAAAGTTATTTAGTCCATTGAAATGTTACATTTTTTAGGCCTTACCTTGCGTTTTTTAGAGGACGCAATTTTATTTTTTTGATGTTTAGGGGGGGGGGGTCAGTGTAAAGCTAAAACCAAGTTTGTGGGGTCGCCACCCTTGTCCCTCGGCCGCGATCATGAAAATAGGGGTTGAAATGGTTTTTACGATATATCTCTTAAACTGTTATTAATTGTTTATTTGATAAAAAAAATTTGTTAACATTTTTTGTTGTAAATTAAATTCTCTACAACTTTGGTCCAGTAACTTTTTGTCGTAGAACTATAAATAAAAAAGTTATAAGCGAAAATGTTCAGAAATTCGAGAAAAAAGTTTATATTTTTCGATATAACTTTTTTTTAATCATTTTACGAAAAAATTATATCAGACCATTTTTGTAGATCGTTTTATGAGAAACAACTTTTATTCGCAACATTTTTTCATTTTTTTATTATTAAAAATAAATTTATTTTTAAAATAATTTTAAATCTGATGGCCGTTACCGAGAATATACTGTTCAGGTAGAAAATACCCAAGTGACCATGAGGGAACAAAAGAACAGCTGCCTGCTATTATTATTATTATTATTGTTATTCCTAACCTCTCTTATTGTAAGAATAGCTAATAATATTGTGTTGAAGTTGGCGATGTGTGGATGTCGAAAAGCAGGGCTGAAATGTTCTGCAGTGTGCTTTGTTCTGGAGAGACTTGCAGCAACGTAATGGAACTCTCAGAATTAATACATGAAAATGACTTTGATGATGAACCGCCGACATTAACACCCCTTCCTTCTCCAGTTCTCCCAGTGATATTTAATTCAGAAAGCCGATCAGATGCTGAGCCGCAGCCTGGTCCATCGAAAAGACTGAGGACGGAGTATTTCTAATTTAGAAAATCACCGTGGATTATGCCTATTGGGGATACCATATAAAAAAACGCGTCGTCGGTGGGGGGGGGAAAAGAGTCAATAATTAATTATTAATAATATTGCAAAATTTGTAATTAAAAAAAATTATAATAACACAACAAAAAAAAACAACAATAACTGATGACACATTATTAGTACACACGTATAATATAGGTATATTTAAGAGTACTGAAAAATAGTACTCACTTCGGAGCGCTGTAAAACCTTAGCTATTGACTTAATGAAAAAATTTTGTGAATAAAAGTTGTTCATCAAAAAACGATCTACAAAAATGGTCTGAGATAATTTTTTCGTAAAATGATAAAAAAAAAGTTATATCGAAAAATATAATTTTTTTCTCGAATTTCTGAACATTTTCGCTTATAACTTTTTTATTTATAGTTCTACTACAAAAAGTTACTGGACCAAAGTTGTAGAGAATTTAATTTGCAACAAAAAATGTTAACAAAATTTTTTTATCAAATTAATAGTTTAAGAGATATATCGTAAAAACCATTTCAACCCCTATTTTCAAGATGGCGGCCGTGGGACAAGGGTGGCGATCCCTCAAACTTGGTTTTAGCTTTACACTGACCGCCACTATACATCAAAAAAATAAAATTGCGTCCTCTAAAAAACGCAACCCCAAATGTAACTTTTCAATGGACTAATTACAAGTAGTATATAGTTTGTTTCACATATGAACCCTGCCCCTGAGAATTGCAACAGGAAGACAAACCATGTTTTCCTATCTAAATAGGCAGGCATGCTGTTTACACTTTACGACAATTTTTTCGATATTTTAATATACCTACCCTTGATGAACAAACAAACATAGAAACATACTTATAATATTGTTATGTTTTTATAAAGCATATGCACTGAGTAGCAGATAGGCGACGCTAACTTCGTAAAATCATGGTATTCAGGAGGGCCGTCACGTCAGTTTGTGTGGATAATGTGACTATTCAATATTATTACAAAAAATATGCGCATAAATCCCAAATGTTTCTATTTTTGTTGAGTTCTACATGTTCTTTATTGAATATAAGGTGAAATGAAATGATATTTATTTGCCAGAAGTACGGTGTATAAGTTGATACAGCGAGGTGTGTACATAGATGAAAAAAAATTAAGAAAATTTAAAAAACCTATATATTGATATAAGTATCTCGCGTTAAATATTTTATTAAAAACCACATCTCATATATTTTTTGTTTTCGAACAGACAACAACTGGAACGACTGCGACTGGCATCTTATTACAGCTCATTGAGGATGGTGGCGAACGCCGAGTCAAGCAAAGATAATATGAAAATTATCAACTGATTCAAATCTATTAACTATTTCATTTGTCAATGAGTATTCAAATTTAATAGCATTAGTTTGTTGAGAGAGATGAGATTGGTTGCTCTAGAGATATATGAGAAGGATTATTAAAATACGTTCATATTACTTTTTTACTTGACATATTATGTTCAGCAGTCTACTTCCTGTGGCTGCTGATATGATGATGATTATAAGGTATACCCAATGTAGAAAATAATAAAATATATATACCAACTTCTCAATTGTTTAATTTATAGATATTAACTGACCTTGTACGCCTCTGCGGGAAACACCCTAACGGCCTACTGCTAATACGGGCACAGTAGACTTTGGAATGGTTAAAGCTGGTGGGATTTATTAAACTAACCCGTCTCGCCATTCTTACATACCTAATTGCATCATTAAAGAATTAATAAATATTAAGTAAGTATGCTGAAGTAAGAATTTGCTGATTATGATACAAAACTATTGATTGTTTATGTAAGTTATAAAATTGTAAGTAGAAGTATCCTTAAATCAACTTACTTATTTTTAAGGTTCCTTCTTAAAATACATGTTTTAGCCTTATATGATTTGGTTTTGTCAGAGTTACGAAGGGGGGATTTCTATCAAACAACACATTAGCCCTCGCGAGCTGCGAGCAGCTCGCGCACAACGCAACCTCGATACCCTCATTAATTACTTCTTCGACTAAAAGAAAAACACGCGAGCTGCGAGCAGCTCGCGCACAACGCAACCTCTAGTTATTATATTATATAAAGCTCGATTACCACTCACTGACTGACTCATTGACATGTTTGTTCTCCCAGATGCCACCTCGTAGGGTGAAAATGTTTGGTGGGATCGTATAGAGGGAGTTCCGATGAGTTGGGAATAAATCCTAAAGTACCCCTTTTGTCCCCCATTCGCTCCCATCCACCTCGTATCTCGGAAAGTATAGGTCTTACAGCGTTGGCGCAAAAACTAATGTTGCAGAGGACATTTTTTTATATCCGGTTCCATGAAAAAAAAATGGTCTTTCATACAAAAAAAAAATTGTCCCATACAAAATATTTCTGTATGAATACCGTAAACCGTAAATTTCGTTTGCCGTAATTTTCATACTGTTTTTGTAGGGAGCCCACGGCTTGTGTGTACTATAAAATTACTGTAAATTTGCTTGATTCTATATAATGGTGGTGGAGGGACATGAGATAACTTTCATAGTTTTTGCAAAGGTCATCATCATCATTTTGGAACATCCAATTTTTTTTTTTTTTTTAGTATGCAACGTTCATCATGTTTATTTTGGAACATCCACATTTTTTTAATTATGCCTCATCCACAATGATCACTTTGAAACGTCATTTTTTTTTTTTTATTATGCAACATCCACTGTGATCATTTTGGTACATCATTTTTTTAATTATGCCTCATCCACAATGATCACTTTGGAACGTCAATTTTTTTTTTTTTTATTATGCATCATCCACTGTGATCATTTTGTAACATCATTTTTTTTTCAATTATGCCTCATCCACAATGATCACTTTGAAACGTCAATTTTTTTTTTTTTATTATGCAACATCCACTGTGATATTTTGGTACATCATTTTTTTTAATTATGCCTCATCCACAATGATCACTTTGGAACGTCAATTTTTTTTTTACTATGCAAAATCCTTTGTGATCATTTTGGAACATCATTTTGTTTTAAATTATGCCTCATCCACAATGATCACTTTTGGAACGTAATTTTTTTTTATTATGCAAAATCCTTTGTGATCATTTTGGAAAATCATTTTTTTTAAATTATGCCTCATCCGCAATGATCATTTTGGAACGTCAATTTTTTTTTAAATTATGCCTCATCCACAATGATCACTTTTGGAACGTCAATTTTTTTTATTATGCAACATCCACTGTGATCATTTTGGAACATCAATTTTTTTTTATTTATGCCTCATCCACTATGATCATTTTGGAACGTCAATTTTTTTTTATTATGCGACATCCACTATTCGAATATTCTCTTTGATTGCTTGTTACACTTCGTCATCCTCTTTTATTGTTTCTTCCGCCTCCACATCTTCTATTTTTGCATGTTCCACTTCGTTATCCTTTTAAAATGCTTCTTCTACTTCATATCCTCTTTAATTGCTTCAGTTACTTCATTATGCGCTCTACAAAATTGTGGTGTTTCATACAAAACTTCAATCGCTCATATCTTCTAAACGGGAAGAGATAGCCCTAGCAAACTTGTACAAAATATTGGTATAAACTTTTGGTGGAACTGTTTTTTTATTGTCATCCTTGACATCCTTTTTGAATGCTTCTCTCACTTCGTCATCTTCTTTGAATGTTTTTTCCACTTCGACATCATCTTTGACTGCTTCTTTAACTTCGATATCCTCTTTGATTGCTTCTCCCACTTCGATATCGTCTTTGATTGCTTCTTCCATTTCGATATCGTCTTTGATTGCTTTTTCACTTCGTCATCTTCTTTGAATGCTTCTACCACCTTGGTATCCTCTTTGATTGCTTACTCAACTTCAATTTCCGCTTTGATTGTTTATGCCACTTCGATATCCTATTTGATTGCTTCTTCCACTTCCACTTCAACATTCTCTTTGACAGTTTCTTCCACTTCGATATCCAATCAACAAATTTATGATTTTTCTTACAAAACTTTAATCGCTCGTATCTTCTAAACGGGAAGAGATAGCACTAGCAAACTTTGACAAAATATTAGTACAAATTTTTGATCATTATCATTTTACAACATACATTTATATTATGCAACATCAATCCTGATCATTTTGGAACGTCCAGATTTTTTTTATGCAACGTTCATCATGATCTTTTTTGCAACGTTCAATTTTTTTTATACAACTATTATCATGATCATTTTGGAACATCCAATTTTTTTCTCTTTGATTGCTTGTTCCACTTCGATATCCTCTTTGATTGCTTCTTTCACATTGATATCCTATTTGATTGCTTCTTTAACTTTGATATCCTCTACGATTGCTTGTTCCACTTCGATATCCTCTTTTATTCCTTCTTCATCTTCAATATCCATTGGATTGCTTCTTTATCTTTGATATCCTCTTTGATGGCATTTTCACTTCGGTATCCTCTGTAAGGGCTCCTTCCTCTTTGATTTCCGTTTGATTGCTTCTTGCACTGCAATATTTTCTTTGATTGCGTCTTCATATTCGATATCGTTTTTGATTGCATTTTTACTTCGATATCCTGTGATGGCTTCTTCCACTTTGATATCCTCTTTGATTGCTTCTTCCACTTCGATATCCGCTTTGATTGCTTGTTCCATTTTGATATCGTCTTTGACTATTTCTTTCACTTCGATATCGTCTTTGATTGCTTTTTTCACTTCGTCATCCTCTTTGAATACTTCTACCAACTCGGTATCCTCTTTGATTTCTGAGTCAACTTCAATTTCCTCTTTGATTGTTTTTGCTACTTCGATATCCTATTTGATTGCTTCTCCCACTTCAATATCCTCTTTGTTTACTCCTTCTACTTCGATATCATCTTCGATTTCCTTTTGATTGCTTCTTGCACTGCATTATTCTCTTTGATTGCGTCTTCATCTTCGATATCGTCTTTGATAGCATTTTCACTTCGATATCCTCTGTGATGGCTTCTTCCACATCGATACCCTCTTTGATTGCTTCTTCCACTTCGATATCCTCTTTGATTGTTTCTTCCGCCTTGACATCTTCTATTTTTGCATGTTCCACTTCGTTATCCCTTTAAAATGCTTCTTCTACTTTCATATCCTCTTTAATTGCTTCAGTTACTTCATTATGCTCTCTACAAAATTGTGGTCTTTCATACAAAACTTCAATCGCTCGTATCTTCTAAACGGGAAGAGATAGCCCTAGCAAACTTGTACAAAATATTGGTTTAAATTTTTGGTGCAACTGTTTATTATTGTCATCCTTGACATCCTTTTTGAATGCTTCTCTCACTTCGTCATCTTCTTTGAATGTTTTTTCCACTTCGACATCATCTTGACTGCTTCTTTAACTTCGATATCCTCTTTGATTGCTTCTCCCACTTCGATATCGTCTTTGACTGCTTCTTCCATTTCGATATCGTCTTTGATTGCTTTTTTCACTTCGTCATCTTCTTTGAATGCTTCTACCGCCTCGGTATCCTCTTTGATTGCTTACTCAACTTCAATTTCCTCTTTGATTGATTCTGCCACTTCGATATCCTATTTGATTGCTTCTTCCACTTCAACATTCTCTTTGATAGTTTCTTCCACTTCGATATCCAATCAACAAATTTATGATTTTTCTTACAAAACTTTAATCGCTCGTATCTTCTAAACGGGAAGAGATAGCACTAGCAAACTTTGACAAAATATTAGTACAAATTTTTGATCATTATCATTTTGCAACATACATTTATATTATGCAACGTCAATCATGATCATTTTGGAACGTCCAGATTTTTTTTTATGCAACGTTCATCATGATCTTTTTTGCAACGTTCAATTTTTTTTATACAACCATTATCATGATCATTTTGGAACATCCAATTTTTTTCTCTTTGATTGCTTGTTTATCTTTGATTGCTTCTTTAACTTTGATATCCTCTACGATTGCTTGTTCCGCTTCGATATCCTCTTTTATTCCTTCTTCATCTTCAATATCCATTGGATTGCTTCTTCCACTTCGATATCGTCTTTGATTGCTTTTTTTACTTCGTCATCCTCTTAGAATGCTTCTACCACCTTGGTATCCTCTTTGATTTCTTCCTCAACTTTAATTTCCTCTTTGATTGTTTCTGCTACTTCGATATCCTATTTGATTACTTCTTTCACTTCAATATCCTCTTTGATTGCTTCTTCCACTTCGATATCATCTTTGATTGCTTCTTCCACTTCGATATCCTCTAAGATTGCTTCTTCCACTTCGATACCTTCTTTGATTGCTTCTTCCACTTCGATATCGTCTTTGATTGCTTTTTTCACTTCGTCATCTTAGAATGCTTCTACCACCTCGGTATCCTCTTTGATTGCTTACTCAACTTCAATTTCCTCTTTAATAGTTTCTGCTAATTCGATATCCTATTTGATTGCTGCTTTCACTTCAATATCCTGTTTGATTGCTTCTTGCACTTCGAAATCATATTTGATTGCTGCTTCCATTTGGATATCTTCTTTGATTTGATTGCTTCTTCCATTTCGATATCGTCTTTGACTGCTTCTTACACATGGATATCCTCTTTGATGGCTTTTAACAGCTCGATATCCTCTTTAATTACTTCTTCGACTAAAAGAAAAACACGCGAGCTGCGAGCAGCTCGCGCACAACGCAACCTCTAGTTATATTATATAAAGCTCGATTACCACTCACTGACTGACTGACTGACTCATTGACATGTTTGTTCTCCCAGATGCCCCCTCGTAGGGTGAAAATGTTTGGTGCCATCGTATAGAGGGAGTTCCGATGAGTTGGGAATAATTCCTAAAGTACCCCTTTTGTCCCCCATTCGCTCCCATCGACATCGTATCTCGGAAAGTATAGGTCTTAGAGCGTTGGTGCAAAAACTAATGTTGCAGAGGACATTTTTTTATATCAGGTTCCATGAAAAAAAAATGGTCTTTCATACAAAAAAAAATTGTCCCATACAAAATATTTCTGTATGAATACCGTAAACCGTATATTTCGTTTGCCGTAATTTTCATACTGTTTTTGTAGGGAGCCCATGGCTTGTGTGTACTATAAAATTACTGTAAATTTGCTTGATTCTATATAATGGTGGTGGAGGGACATGAGATAACTTTCATAGTTTTTGCAAAGGTCATCATCATCATTTTGGAACATCCACATTTTTTAATTATGCCTCATCCACAATGATCACTTTGGAACGTCAATTTTTTTTTTTTTTTTATTATGCAACATCAACTGTGATATTTTGGTACATCATTTTTTTAAATTATGCCTCATCCACAATGATCACTTTGGAACGTCAATTATTATTTTTTTTTTATTATGCAACATCCACTATGATCATTTTGGTACATAATTTTTTTAATTACGCCTCATCCACAATGATCACTTTGGAACGTCAATTATTTTTTATTTTTTTATTATGCATCATCCACTGTGATCCTTTTGGAACATCATTTTTTTTCAATTACGCCTCATCCACAATGATCACTTTGGAACGTCAATTATTTTTTTTTATTATGCAACATCCACTGTGATCATATTGGTACATCATTTTTTTAATTACGCCTCATCCACAATGATCACTTTGGAACGTCAATTTTTTTTTTTATTATGCAACATCCACTGTGATCATTTTGGTACATCATTTTTTTAATCAAGCCTCATCCACAATGATCACTTTGGAACGTCAATTATTATTTTTTTTATTATGCATCATCCACTGTGATCATTTTGGAACATCATCTTTTTTAAATATTCCTCATCCACAATGATCACTTTGGAACGTCAATTATTATTTTTTTTATTATGCAACATCCACTGTAATCATTTTGGTACATATTTTTTTTTAATTATGCCTCATCCACAATGATCACTTTGGAACGTCAATTATTTTTTTTTTATTATGCAACATCCACTGTGATCATTTTGGAACATCATTTTTTTTAATTATGCCTCATCCACAATGATCACTTTGGAACGTCAATTATTATTATTTTTTTTTGTATTATGCAACATCCACTGTGATCATTTTGGTACATCATTTTTTTAACTACGCCTCATCCACAATGATCACTTTGGAACGTCAATTATTATTTTTTTTTTTATTATGCAACATCCACTGTGATCATTTTGGAACATCATTTTTTTTTAATTATGCCTCATCCACAATGATCACTTTGGAACGTCAATTATTTTTTTTTTGTATTATGCAACATCCACTGTGATCATTTTGGTACATCATTTTTTTAACTACGCCTCATCCACAATGATCACTTTGGAACGTCAATTATTATTATTTTTTTTGTATTATGCAACATCCACTGTGATCATTTTGGTACATCATTTTTTTAAATTATGCCTCATCCACAATGATCACTTTGGAACGTCAATTTTTTTTTTTATTATGCATCATCCACTGTGATCATTTTGGAACGTCAATTTTTTTTTATTATGCAACATCCACTGTGATCATTTTGGAAAATCAATTTTTTTTTGTAGCACAAATTTTTGGTGGACTCGTTATTTTACGGTCATCATCGCCCTTGCCATCATTTTGAATTCTTCTCTCACTTCCTTTTCGTTTTCGAATGTTTCTTCCACATTGATATCCTCTTTAATTGTTTCTATAACTTCGAAATCCTCTTTGATGGCATTTTTACTTCAATATACTTTTGAATTGTTTTTTCTATTTTTCTATTTTCTTCAATTACTTCTCTTACTTCATTATCGACTCTACAAAATTATGGGTTTTAATACAAATCTTAAATCGCTCGTATCTTCTAAACGGGAAGAGTTACCAAACTTTTACAAAATATTGGTACTAATTTTTGGTGGAATAGTTTTTTTAATACCATTATTGCCCTTGAGATCCTTTTTGAATGCTTCTCTTACTTCGTCTTCCGCTTTGAATGCTTCTTTCACCTCGATATCCTCTATTTTTGCTTCTTCCACTTTGATATCCTTTTTAATTGCTTTTTCTACTTATATATATTTTCTTCAATTGCTTCTTTTACTACAATTTCCACTCTACAAAATTATGGGTTTTAATACAAATCTTAAATCGCTCGTATCTTCTAAACGGGAACAGTTACGCCTAGCAAACTTTTACAAAATATTGGTACAAATTTTTGGTCGAATAGTTTTTTTATTACCATCATTGCTCTTGACATCCTTTTTGAATGCTTCTCTCACTTGGTCTTCCTCCTTGAATGCTTCTTTCACCTCGATATCCTCTATTTTTGCTTCTTCCACTTTGATATCCTTTTTAATGTCTTTTTCTACTTATATGTCTTCTTCAATTGCTTCTTTTACTTCAATTTTCACTCCACAAAATTATGGGTTTTCATACAAAACTTAAATCGCTCGTATCTTTTAAACGGGAAGAGATAGCTCTAGGAAACTTTTACAAAATATTAGTATAAGTTTTTGGTGAAACCGTTTTTTATTTTTATCATTGTCCTCGACGTCTTTTACTCAATTTCAATTTCCTCTTTAATTGTTTCTGCTACTTCGATATCCTATTTGATTGCTTCTTTCACTTCAATATCCTCTTTGATTGCTTCTTCCACTTCGATATCATCTTTGATTGCTGCTTCCACTTGGATATCCTCTTTGATTTGATTGCTTCTTCCATTTCGATCGTCTTTGACTGCTTTTTACACATGGATATCCTCTTCGATAACTTTAAACAGCTCGATATCCTTTTCGATTGCTTCTTCCACTTTGATATCCTCTTTTATTGCTTCTACCAATTCGATATCATCTTCGATTTCCTTTTGATTGCTTCTTGCACTGCAATATTCTCTTTGATTGCGTCTTCATCTTCGATATCGTTTTTGATAGCATTTTCACTACGATATCCTCTGTGATGGCTTCTTACACTTCGATATCTTCTTTGATTGCTTCTTCCACTTCGATATCCTCTAAGATTGCTTCTTCCTTTTGGATATCGTCTTCGACTATTTGTTTCACTTCGATATCTTCTTTGATTGCTTTTTCACTTCGTCATCCTCTTTGAATACTTCTACCATCTCGGTATCCTCTTTGATTCCTTAGTCAACTTCAATTTCCTCTTAGATTGTTTTTCCTACTTCGATATCCTATTTGATTGCTTCTTCCACTTCAATATCCTCTTTGATTACTCCTTCCACTTCGATGTCATCTTCAATTTCCTTTTGATTGCTTCTTGCACTGCAATATTCTCTTTGATTGCGTCTTGGTCTTCGATATCGGCTTTGACAGCATTTTCACTTCGATATCCTCTGTGATGGCTTCTTCCACTTCGATACCCTCTTTGATTGCTTCTTCCACTTCGATATCCTCTTGATTGCTTCTTCCACTTCGATATCCTCTTTGATTGCTTCTTCCACTTCGATATCGTCTTTGATTGCTTTTTTTACTTCGTCATCCTCTTAGAACGCTTCTACCACCTCGGTATCCTCTTTGATTGCTTATTCAACTTTAATTTCCTCTTTGATTGTTTCTGCTACTTCGATATCCTATTTGATTGCTCCTTTCACTTCAATATCCTCTTTAATTGCTGCTCCCACTTGGAAATCCTCTTTGATTTGATTGCTTCTTCCAGTTCGATATCGTCTTTGACTGCTTCTTACACATGGATATCCTCTTTGATGGCTTTTAACAGCTCGATATCCTCTTTAATTACTTCTTCGACTAAAAGAAAAACACGCGAGCTGCGAGCAGCTCGCGCACAACGCAACCTCTAGTTATATTATATAAAGCTCGATTACCACTGACTGACTGACTGACTGACTCATTGACATGTTTGTTCTCCCAGATGCCACCTCGTAGGGTGAAAATGTTTGGTGGGATCGTATAGAGGGAGTTCCGATGAGTTGGGAATAAATCCTAAAGTACCCCTTTTGTCCCCCATTCGCTCCCATCGACCTCGTATCTCGGAAAGTATAGGTCTTAGAGCGTTGGTGCAAAAACTAATGTTGCAGAGGACATTTTTTTATATCCGGTTCCATGAAAAAAAAATTGTCTTTCATACAAAAAAAAAATTGTCCCATACAAAATATTTCTGTATGAATACCGTAAACCGTATATTTCGTTTGCCGTAATTTTCATACTGTTTTTGTAGGGAGCCCATGGCTTGTGTGTACTATAAAATTACTGTAAATTTGCTTGATTCTATATAATGTTGGTGGAGGGGCATGAGACAACTTTCATAGTTTTTGCAAAGGTCATCATCATCATTTTGGAACATCCATTTTTTTTTTTTTTTTTTTAGTATGCAACGTTCATCATGTTTATTTTGGAACATCCACATTTTTTTAATTATGCCTCATCCACAATGATCACTTTGGAACGTCAATTTTTTTTTTTTATTATGCAACATCCACTGTGATCATTTTGGTACATCATTTTTTTAATTACGCCTCATCCACAATGATCACTTTGGAACGTCAATTTTTTTTTTATTATGCAACACATAATTTTTTTTAATTATGCCACATCCACAATGATCACTTTGGAAAGTCAATTATTATTTTTTTATTATGCATCATCCACTGTGATCATTTTAGAACATCATTTTTTTAATTATGCCTCATCCACAATGATCACTTTGGAACGTCAATTATTATTATTTTTTTTGTATTATGCAACATCCACTGTGATCATTTTGGTACATCATTTTTTTTAATTATGCCTCATCCACAATGATCACTTTGGAACGTCAATTATTATTATTTTTTTTGTATTATGCAACATCCACTGTGATCATTTTGGTACATCATTTTTTTTATTATGCCTCATCCACAATGATCACTTTGGAACGTCAATTAGTTTTTTTATTATGCAACATCCACTGTGATCATTTTGGTACATATTTTTTTTTTAATTATGCCTCATCCACATGATCATTTTGGAACGTCAATTTTTTTTTATTATGCAACATCCACTGTGATCATTTTGGAAAATCAATTTTTTTTTGTAGCACAAATTTTTGGTGGAATCGTTATTTTACGGTCATCATCGCCCTTGCCATCATTTTGAATTCTTCTCTCACTTCCTTTTCGTTTTCGAATGTTTCTTCCACATTGATATCCTCTTTAATTGTTTCTATAACTTCGAAATCCTCTTTGATGGCATTTTTACTTCAATATACTTTTGAATTGTTTTTTCTATTTTTCTATTTTCTTCAATTACTTCTCTTACTTCAATATCGACTCTACAAAATTATGGGTTTTAATACAAATCTTAAATCGCTCGTATCTTCTAAACGGGAAGAGATAGCTATAGAAAACTTTTACAAAATGTTGGTATAAGTTTTTGGTTAAACCGTTTTTTTATTTTTATCATTGTCCTCGACGCCCTTTTTGAATGCTTCTCTCACTTCGTCTTCCTCTTTGAATGCTTCTTTCCCTTCGTCATCCTCTTTGACTGTTTCTTCCACATCGATATCCTCTACTTTTGCTTCTTCCATCTCGATATCTTCTTTGATTGCTTCTTCCACTTTGATATCGTCTTTGATTGCTTCTTTAACTTCGATATCCATTTGATTGCTACTTTTACTTCGATATCGTCTTTGATTGCTTCTTTTACTGGGATATCCTCTTTGATGGCTTCTTTAACTTCGATATCCTATTTGATTGCTTCTGTAACTTCGTCATCCTGTTTTAATTCTTCTACGACCTCACTATGCTCTTAGGGCGCGTCTTCAACTTCGATACTGAAACACATAGGCATAGTAAACTTTTACAAAATGATAGTACAAATGTTTGTCGGAATCGTTTTTTTATTGTCATCAACAACCTTGATATTCTTTTTAAATACTTCTCTCACTTCGACATCCTCTTAGACTTCCAACACCTTGATATCCTCTTTTAATGCTGTTCCACAGTATATTGAACCCTGTTTGATTCCTTTTTTCACTTTGGAATTGTCTTTCTTCTTTGATTGCTTCTTCATCTTCGATATCTTTTATGATTGCTTCTTTCACTTCAATATCCTTTTAGAGTGCTTCTTTCACTTCGATATCGTCTTTGTTTGCTTCATTCATTTCGTCATCCTCTTTAAATATTACTACCACCTCGGTATCCTCTTTGATTGCTTACTCCACTTTTGTTTTATTATGCAACATTCACTATTCTGGTATTCTCTTTGATTGCTTCTTCCACTTCGATATCCTCTTTGATTGCATCTTCCACTTCGATATCCTTTTTGATTGTTTGTTCCACTTCGTCATCCTCTTTGATTGTTTCTTCCACCTCAACATCTTCTATTTTTGCATGTTCCACTTCGATATCCTTTTAAATTGCTTCTTCTATTTCATATCCTCTTTAATTGCTTCATTTACTTCATTGCCCTCTCTACAAAATTATGGTGTTTCATACAAAACTTCAATCGCTCGTATCTTCTAAGCGGGAAGTGATAGCCTTAGCAAACTTGTACAAAATATTGGTATCAATTTTTGTTGGAATCGTTTTTTTTATTATCGTCCTTGAATGCTTCTCTCACTTCGTCTTCCTCTTTGAATGTTTCTTCCACTTCGACATCATCTTTGACTGCTTCTTTAACTTCGATATCCTCTTTGATTGCTTCTCCCACTTCGATATCGTCTTTGACTGCTTCTTCCATTTCGATATCGTCTTTAATTTCTTTTTTCACTTCGTCATCTTCTTTGAATGCTTCTACCACTTCGGTATCCCCTTTGATTGCTTACTCAACTTCAATTTCCTCTTTGATTGTTTCTGTCACTTCGATATCCTATTTGATTGCTCCTTCCACTTCAATATCCTCTTTGATTGCTTCTTCCACTTCGATATCATCTTCGATTTCCTTTTGATTGATTGTTGCACTGCAATATTCTCTTTCATTGCGTCTTCATCTTCGATATCGTCTTCGATAGCAATTTTACTTCCATATCCTCTGTCATGGCTTCTTCCACTTCGATATCCTCATTGATTCGATTGCTTCTTCCATTTCGATATTGTTTTGACTGCTTCTTACACATGGATATCCTCTTTGATAGCTTTTAACAGCTCGATATCATCTTTGATTGCTTTTTTCACTTCGGCATCCTCTTAGAATGCTTCTAGCAACTCGGTATCCTCTTTAATTGCTTACTCAACTTCAATTTCCTCTTTGATTATTTCTGCTGCTTCGATATCCTATTTCATTGCTTCTTTCACTTCAATATCCTCTTTAATTACTGCTTCCACTTGGAAATCCTCTTTGATTTGATTGCTTCTTCCATTTCCATATCGTCTTTGACTGCTTCTTACACATGGATATCCTGTTTGATGGCTTTTAACAGCTCGATATCCTCATTAATTACTTCTTCGACTAAAAGAAAAACACGCGAGCTGCGAGCAGCTCGCGCACAACGCAACCTCTAGTTATATTATATAAAGCTCGATTACCACTCACTGACTGACTGACTGACTGACTCATTGACATGTTTGTTCTCCCAGATGCCACCTCGTAGGGTGAAAATGTTTGGTGGGATCGTATAGAGGGAGTTCCGATGAGTTGGGAATAAATCCTAAAGTACCCCTTTTGTCCCCCATTCGCTCCCATCTACCTCGTATCTCGGAAAGTATAGGTCTTACAGCGTTGGTGCAAAAACTAATGTTGCAGAGGACATTTTTTTATATCCGGTTCCATGAAAAAAAACTTGTCTTTCATACAAAAAAAAAATTATCCCATACAAAATATTTCTGTATGAATACCGTAAACCGTATATTTCGTTTGCCGTAATTTTCATACTGTTTTTGTAGGGAGCCCACGGCTTGTGTGTACTATAAAATTACTGTAAATTTGCTTGATTCTATATAATGGTGGTGGAGGGACATGAGATAACTTTCATAGTTTTTGCAAAGGTCATCATCATCATTTTGGAACATCCAATTTTTTTTTTTTTTTTTTAGTATGCAACGTTCATCATGTTTATTTTGGAACATCCACATTTTTTTAATTATGCCTCATCCACAATGATCACTTTGAAACGTCATTTTTTTTTTTTATTATGCAACATCCACTGTGATCATTTTGGTACATCATTTTTTTAATTATGCCTCATCCACAATGATCACTTTGGAACGTCAATTATTTTTTTTTTTTATTATGCATCATCCACTGTGATCATTTTGTAACATCATTTTTTTTTCAATTATGCCTCATCCACAATGATCACTTTGAAACGTCATTTTTTTTTTTTTATTATGCAACATCACTGTGATCATTTTGGTACATCATTTTTTTAATTATGCCTCATCCACAATGATCACTTTGGAACGTCAATTATTATTTTTTTTTATTATGCATCATCCACTGTGATCATTTTGTAACATCATTTTTTTTTCAATTATGCCTCATCCACTATGATCACTTTGGAACGTCAATTTTTTTTTTTATTATGCTACATCCACTGTGATATTTTGGTACATCAATTTTTTTAATTATGCCTCATCCACAATGATCACTTTGGAACGTCAATTATTATTTTTTTTATTATGCAACATCCACTGTGATCATTTTGGTACATCATTTTTTTAATTACGCCTCATCCACAATGATCACTTTGGAACGTCAATTATTTTTTATTATGCAACATCCACTGTGATCATTTTGGAACATCATTTTTTTTAATTATGCCTCATCCACAATGATCACTTTGGAACGTCAATTATTGTTATTTTTTTTGTATTATGCATCATCCACTGTGATCATTTTGGAACATCATTTTTTTAAATTATGCCTCATCCACATGATCATTTTGGAACGTCATTTTTTTTTATTATGCAAAATCCTTTGTGATCATTTTGGAAAATCAATTTTTTTTAATTATGCCTCATCCACAATGATCACTTTTGGAACGTCAATTTTTTTTTTACTATGCAAAATCCTTTGTGATCATTTTGGAACATCATTTTGTTTTAAATTATGCCTCATCCACAATGATCACTTTTGGAACGTCATTTTTTTTATTATGCAAAATCCTTTGTGATCATTTTGGAAAATCATTTTTTTTAAATTATGCCTCATCCACAATGATTATTTTGGAACGTCAATTTCTTTTTTTTTATTATGCAACATCCACTGTGATAATTTCGGAACATCAATTTTTTTTAATTATGCCTCATCAGCAATGATCATTTTGGAACGTCAATTTTTTTTAAAATTATGCCTCATCCACAATGATCACTTTTGGAACGTAATTTTTTTTTATTATGCAACATCCACTGTGATCATGTTGGAACATCAATTTTTTTTTATTTATGCCTCATCCACTATGATCATTTTTGAACGTCAATTTTTTTTTTATTATGCGACATCCACTATTCGAACATTCTCTTTGATTGCTTGTTACACTTCGTCATCCTCTTTTATTGTTTCTTCCGCCTCCACATCTTCTATTTTTGCATGTTCCACTTCGTTATCCTTTTAAAATGCTTCTTCTACTTCATATCCTCTTTAATTGCTTCAGTTACTTCATTATGCGCTCTACAAAATTGTGGTGTTTCATACAAAACTTCAATCGCTCATATCTTCTAAACGGGAAGAGATAGCCCTAGCAAACTTGTACAAAATATTGGTGTAAATTTTTGGTGGAACTGTTTTTTTATTGTCATCCTTGACATCCTTTTTGAATGCTTCTCTCACTTCGTCATCTTCTTTGAATGTTTTTTCCACTTCGACATAATCTTTGACTGCTTCTTTAACTTCGATATCCTCTTTGATTGCTTCTCCCACTTCGATATCATCTTTGACTGCTTCTTCAATTTCGATATCGTCTTTGATTGCTTTTTCACTTCGTCATCTTCTTTGAATGCTTCTACCACCTTGGTATCCTCTTTGATTGCTTACTCAACTTCAATTTCCTCTTTGATTGTTTCTGCCACTTCGATATCCTATTTGATTGCTTCTTCCACTTCAACATTCTCTTTGATAGTTTCTTCCACTTCGATATCCAATCAACAAATTTATGATTTTTCTTACAAAACTTTAATCGCTCGTATCTTCTAAACGGGAAGAGATAGCACTAGCAAACTTTGACGAAATATTAGTACAAATTTTTGATCATTATCATTTTACAACATACATTTATATTATGCAACGTCAATCCTGATCATTTTGGAACGTCCAGATTTTTTTTATGCAACGTTCATCATGATCTTTTTTGCAACGTTCAATTTTTTTTATACAACTATTATCATGATCATTTTGGAACATCCAATTTTTTTCTCTTTGATTGCTTGTTCCACTTCGATATCCTCTTTGATTGCTTCTTCCACATTGATATCCTATTTGATTGCTTCTTTAACTTTGATATCCTCTACGATTGCTTGTTCCACTTCGATATCCTCTTTTATTCCTTCTTCATCTTCAATATCCATTGGATTGCTTCTTCATCTTTGATATCCTCTTTGATGGCATTTTCACTTCGGTATCCTCTGTAAGGGCTCCTTCCTCTTTGATTTCCGTTTGATTGCTTCTTGCACTGCAATATTTTCTTTGATTGCGTCTTCATATTCGATATCGTTTTTGATTGCATTTTTACTTCGATATCCTGTGATGGCTTCTTCCACTTTGATATCCTCTTTGATTGCTTCTTCCACTTCGATATCCGCTTTGATTGCTTGTTCCATTTTGATATCGTCTTTGACTATTTCTTCCATTTCGATATCGTCTTTGATTGCTTTTTCACTTCGTCATCTTCTTTGAATGCTTCTACCACCTTGGTATCCTCTTTGATTGCTTACTCAACTTCAATTTCCTCTTTGATTGTTTCTGCCACTTCGATATCCTATTTGATTGCTTCTCCCACTTCAACATTCTCTTTGATAGTTTCTTCCACTTCGATATCCAATCAACAAATTTATGATTTTTCTTACAAAACTTTAATCGCTCGTATCTTCTAAACGGGAAGAGATAGCACTAGCAAACTTTGACAAAATATTAGTACAAATTTTTGATCATTATCATTTTACAACATACATTTATATTATGCAACGTCAATCCTGATCATTTTGGAACGTCCAGATTTTTTTTATGCAACGTTCATCATGATCTTTTTTGCAACGTTCAATTTTTTTTATACAACTATTATCATGATCATTTTGGAACATCCAATTTTTTTCTCTTTGACTGCTTGTTCCACTTCGATATCCTCTTTGATTGCTTCTTCCACATTGATATCCTATTTAATTGCTTCTTTAACTTTGATATCCTCTACGATTGCTTGTTCCACTTCGATATCCTCTTTTATTCCTTCTTCATCTTCAATATCCATTGGATTGCTTCTTCATCTTTGATATCCTCTTTGATGGCATTTTCACTTCGGTATCCTCTGTAAGGGCTCCTTCCTCTTTGATTTCCGTTTGATTGCTTCTTGCACTGCAATATTTTCTTTGATTGCGTCTTCATATTCGATATCGTTTTTGATTGCATTTTTACTTCGATATCCTGTGATGGCTTCTTCCACTTTGATATCCTCTTTGATTGCTTCTTCCACTTCGATATCCGCTTTGATTGCTTGTTCCACTTCGATATCCTCTAAGATTGCTTCTTCCACTTCGATACCTTCTTTGATTGCTTCTTCCACTTCGATATCATCTTTGATTGCTTCTTCCACTTCGATATCCTCTAAGATTGCTTCTTCCACTTCGATACCTTCTTTGATTGCTTCTTCCACTTCGATATCGTCTTTGATTGCTTTTTTCACTTCGTCATCTTAGAATGCTTCTACCACCTCGGTATCCTCTTTGATTGCTTACTCAACTTCAATTTCCTCTTTAATAGTTTCTGCTAATTCGATATCCTATTTGATTGCTGCTTTCACTTCAATATCCTGTTTGATTGCTTCTTCCACTTCGATATCATCTTTGATTGCTGCTTCCACTTGGAAATCCTCTTTGATTTGATTGCTTCTTCCATTTCGATATCGTCTTTGACTGCTTCTTACACATGGATATCCTCTTTGATGGCTTTTAACAGCTCGATATCCTCTTTAATTACTTCTTCGACTAAAAGAAAAACACGCGAGCTGCGAGCAGCTCGCGCACAACGCAACCTCTAGTTATTATATTATATAAAGCTCGATTACCACTGACTGACTGACTGATTGACTCATTGACATGTTTGTTCTCCCAGATGCCCCCTCGTAGGGTGAAAATGTTTGGTGGGATCGTATAGAGGGAGTTCCGATGAGTTGGGAATAAATCCTAAAGTACCCCTTTTGTCCCCCATTCGCTCCCATCCACCTCGTATCTCGGAAAGTATAGGTCTTACAGCGTTGGTGCAAACACTAATGTTGCAGAGGACATTTTTTTATATCCGGATCCATGAAAAAAAAAATGTCTTACATACAAAAAAATATTTGTCCCATACAAAATATTTCTGTATGAATACCGTAAACCGTATATTTCGTTTGCCGTAATTTTCATACTATTTTTGTAGGGAGCCCACGGCTTATGTGTACTATAAAATTACTGTAAATTTGCTTGATTCTATTTAATGGTGGTAGAGAGGCATGAGATAACTTTCATAGTTTTTGCAAAGGTCGTCATCATCATTTTGGATCATCCAATTTTTTTTTTTTTTTTTAGTATGCAACGTTCATCATGTTTATTTTGGAACATCCACATTTTTTTAATTATGCCTCATCCACAATGATCACTTTGGAACGTCAATTTTTTTTTTATTATGCAACATCCACTGTGTTCATTTTGGTACATCATTTTTTTTAATTATGCCTCATCCACAATGATCACTTTGGAACGTCAATTTTTTTTTATTATGCATCATCCACTGTGATCATTTTGGAACATCATTTTTTTTTTCAATTATGCCTCATCCACTATGATCACTTTGAAACGTCATTTTTTTTTTTTTATTATGCAACATCCACTGTGATCATTTTGGTACATCATTTTTTTAATTATGCCTCATCCACAATGATCACTTTGGAACGTCAATTATTATTATTTTTTATTATGCATCATCCACTGTGATCATTTTGTAACATCATTTTTTTTTCAATTATGCCTCATCCACTATGATCACTTTGGAACGTCAATTTTTTTTTTATTATGCAACATCCACTGTGATATTTTGGTACATCAATTTTTTTAATTATGCCTCATCCACAATAATCACTTTGGAACGTCAATTATTTTTTTTTTTATTATGCAACATCCACTGTGATCATTTTGGTACATCATTTTTTTAAATTATGCCTCATCCACAATGATCACTTTGGAACGTCAATTATTTTTTTTATTATGCAACATCCACTGTAATCATTTTGGTACATAATTTTTTTTAATTATGCCTCATCCACAATGATCACTTTGGAACGTCAATTTTTTTTTTATTATGCAACATCCACTGTGATCATTTTGGAACATCATTTTTTTTAATTATGCCTCATCCACAATGATCACTTTGGAACGTCAATTTTTTTTTTTTTTTGTATTATGCAACATCCACTGTGATCATTTTGGTAAATCATTTTTTTAACTACGCCTCATCCACAATGATCACTTTGGAACGTCAATTTTTTTTTATTATGCGACATCCACTATTCGAATATTCTCTTTGATTGCTTGTTACACTTCGTCATCCTCTTTTATTGTTTCTTCCGCCTCCACATCTTCTATTTTTGCATGTTCCACTTCGTTATCCTTTTAAAATGCTTCTTCTACTTCATATCCTCTTTAATTGCTTCAGTTACTTCATTATGCGCTCTACAAAATTGTGGTGTTTCATACAAAACTTCAATCGCTCATATCTTCTAAGCGGGAAGAGATAGCCCTAGCAAACTTGTACAAAATATTGGTATAAACTTTTGGTGGAACTGTTTTTTTATTGTCATCCTTGACATCCTTTTTGAATGCTTCTCTCACTTCGTCATCTTCTTTGAATGTTTTTTCCACTTCGACATCATCTTTGACTGCTTCTTTAACTTCGATATCCTCTTTGATTGCTTCTCCCACTTCGATATCGTCTTTGACTGCTTCTTCCATTTAGATATCGTCTTTGATTGCTTTTTTCACTTCGTCATCCTCTTTGAATACTTCTACCAACTCGGTATCCTCTTTGATTCCTTAGTCAACTTCAATTTTCTCTTTGATTGTTTTTGCTACTTCGATATCCTATTTGATTGCTTCTCCCACTTCAATATCCTCTTTGTTTACTCCTTCCACTTCGATATCATCTTCGATTTCCTTTTGATTGCTTCTTGCACTGCATTATTCTCTTTGATTGCGTCTTCATCTTCGATATCGTCTTTGATAGCATTTTCACTTCGATATCCTCTGTGATGGCTTCTTCCACTTCGATACCCTCTTTGATTGCTTCTTCCACTTCGATATCCTCTTTGATTGTTTCTTCCGCCTCGACATCTTCTATTTTTGCATGTTCCACTTCGTTATCCCTTTAAAATGCTTCTTCTACTTTCATATCCTCTTTAATTGCTTCAGTTACTTCATTATGCTCTCTACAAAATTGTGGTCTTTCATACAAAACTTCAATCGCTCGTATCTTCTAAACGGGAAGAGATAGCCCTAGCAAACTTGTACAAAATATTGGTATAAATTTTTGGTGGAACTGTTTTTTTATTGTCATCCTTGACATCCTTTTTGAATGCTTCTCTCACTTCGTCATCTTCTTTGAATGTTTTTTCCACTTCGACATCATCTTTGACTGCTTCTTTAACTTCGATATCCTCTTTGATTGCTTCTCCCACTTCGATATCGTCTTTGACTGCTTCTTCCATTTCGATATCGTCTTTGATTGCTTTTTCACTTCGTCATCTTCTTTGAATGCTTCTACCACCTTGGTATCCTCTTTGATTGCTTACTCAACTTCAATTTCCGCTTTGATTGTTTCTGCCACTTCGATATCCTATTTGATTGCTTCTTCCACTTCAACATTCTCTTTGATAGTTTCTTCCACTTCGATATCCAATCAACAAATTTATGATTTTTCTTACAAAACTTTAATCGCTCGTATCTTCTAAACGGGAAGAGATAGCACTAGCAAACTTTGACAAAATATTAGTACAAATTTTTGATCATTATCATTTTACAACATACATTTATATTATGCAACGTCAATCCTGATCATTTTGGAACGTCCAGATTTTTTTTATGCAACGTTCATCATGATCTTTTTTGCAACGTTAAATTTTTTTTATACAACTATTATCATGATCATTTTGGAACATCCAATTTTTTTCTCTTTGATTGCTTGTTCCACTTCGATATCCTCTTTGATTGCTTCTTCCACATTGGTATCCTCTTTGATTGCTTCTTTAACTTTGATATCCTCTACGATTGCTTGTTCCGCTTCGATATCCTCTTTTATTCCTTCTTCATCTTAATATCCATTGGATTGCTTCTTCCACTTCGATATCGTCTTTGATTGCTTTTTTTACTTCGTCATCCTCTTAGAATGCTTCTACCACCTTGGTATCCTCTTTGATTTCTTCCTCAACTTTAATTTCCTCTTTGATTGTTTCTGCTACTTCGATATCCTATTTGATTGCTTCTTTCACTTCAATATCCTTTTTGATTGCTTCTTCCACTTCGATATCATCTTTGATTGCTGCTTCCACTTGGAAATCCTCTTTGATTTGATTGCTTCTTCCATTTCGATATCGTCTTTGACTGCTTCTTACACATGGATATCCTCTTTGATGGCTTTTAACAGCTCGATATCCTCTTTAATTACTTCTTCGACTAAAAGAAAAACACGCGAGCTGCGAGCAGCTCGCGCACAACGCAACCTCTAGTTATATAATATAAAGCTCGATTACCACTCACTGACTGACTCATTGACATGTTTGTTCTCCCAGATGCCACCTCGTAGGGTGAAAATGTTTGGTGGGATCGTATAGAGGGAGTTCCGATGAGTTGGGAATAAATCCTAAAGTACCCCTTTTGTCCCCCATTCGCTCCCATCCACCTCGTATCTCGGAAAGTATAGGTCTTACAGCGTTGGCGCAAAAACTAATGTTGCAGAGGACATTTTTTTATATCCGGTTCCATGAAAAAAAAATGGTCTTTCATACAAAAAAAAAATTGTCCCATACAAAATATTTCTGTATGAATACCGTAAACCGTAAATTTCGTTTGCCGTAATTTTCATACTGTTTTTGTAGGGAGCCCACGGCTTGTGTGTACTATAAAATTACTGTAAATTTGCTTGATTCTATATAATGGTGGTGGAGGGACATGAGATAACTTTCATAGTTTTTGCAAAGGTCATCATCATCATTTTGGAACATCCAATTTTTTTTTTTTTTTTAGTATGCAACGTTCATCATGTTTATTTTGGAACATCCACATTTTTTTAATTATGCCTCATCCACAATGATCACTTTGAAACGTCATTTTTTTTTTTTATTATGCAACATCCACTGTGATCATTTTGGTACATCATTTTTTTAATTATGCCTCATCCACAATGATCACTTTGGAACGTCAATTTTTTTTTTTATTATGCATCATCCACTGTGATCATTTTGTAACATCATTTTTTTTTCAATTATGCCTCATCCACAATGATCACTTTGAAACGTCATTTTTTTTTTTTATTATGCAACATCCACTGTGATCATTTTGGTACATCATTTTTTTAATTATGCCTCATCCACAATGATCACTTTGGAACGTCAATTATTTTTTTTTTTATTATGCATCATCCACTGTGATCATTTTGTAACATCATTTTTTTTCAATTATGCCTCATCCACTATGATCACTTTGGAACGTCAATTTTTTTTTTATTATGCAACATCCACTGTGATATTTTGGTACATCAATTTTTTTAATTATGCCTCATCCACAATGATCACTTTGGAACGTCAATTATTATTTTTTTTATTATGCAACATCCACTGTGATCATTTTGGTACATCATTTTTTTAATTACGCCTCATCCACAATGATCACTTTGGAACGTCAATTTTTTTTTATTATGCAACATCCACTGTGATAATTTTGGAACATCAATTTTTTTTAATTATGCCTCATCCGCAATGATCATTTTGGAACGTCAATTTTTTTTTAAATTATGCCTCATCCACAATGATCACTTTTGGAACGTCAATTTTTTTTTATTATGCAACATCCACTGTGATCATTTTGGAACATCATTTTTTTTTTATTTATGCCTCATCCACTATGATCATTTTGGAACGTCAATTTTTTTTTATTATGCGACATCCACTATTCGAATATTCTCTTTGATTGCTTGTTACACTTCGTCATCCTCTTTTATTGTTTCTTCCGCCTCCACATCTTCTATTTTTGCATGTTCCACTTCGTTATCCTTTTAAAATGCTTCTTCTACTTCATATCCTCTTTAATTGCTTCAGTTACTTCATTATGCGCTCTACAAAATTGTGGTGTTTCATACAAAACTTCAATCGCTCATATCTTCTAAGCGGGAAGAGATAGCCCTAGCAAACTTGTACAAAATATTGGTATAAACTTTTGGTGGAACTGTTTTTTTATTGTCATCCTTGACATCCTTTTGGAATGCTTCTCTCACTTCGTCATCTTCTTTGAATGTTTTTTCCACTTCGACATCATCTTTGACTGCTTCTTTAACTTCGATATCCTCTTTGATTGCTTCTCCCACTTCGATATCGTCTTTGACTGCTTCTTCCATTTCGATATCGTCTTTGATTGCTTTTTCACTTCGTCATCTTCTTTGAATGCTTCTACCACCTTGGTATCCTCTTTGATTGCTTACTCAACTTCAATTTCCTCTTTGATTGTTTCTGCCACTTCGATATCCTATTTGATTGTTTCTTCCACTTCAACATTCTCTTTGATAGTTTCTTCCACTTCGATATCCAATCAACAAATTTATGATTTTTCTTACAAAACTTTAAACACTCGTATCTTCTAAACGGGAAGAGATAGCACTAGCAAACTTTGACAAAATATTAGTACAAATTTTTGATCATTATCATTTTACAACATACATTTATATTATGCAACGTCAATCCTGATCATTTTGGAACGTCCAGATTTTTTTATGCAACGTTCATCATGATCTTTTTTGCAACGTTCAATTTTTTTTATACAACTATTATCATGATCATTTTGGAACATCCAATTTTTTTCTCTTTGATTGCTTGTTCCACTTCGATATCCTCTTTGATTGCTTCTTCCACATTGATATCCTATTTGATTGCTTCTTTAACTTTGATATCCTCTACGATTGCTTGTTCCACTTCGATATCCTCTTTTATTCCTTCTTCATCTTCAATATCCATTGGATTGCTTCTTCATCTTTGATATCCTCTTTGATGGCATTTTCACTTCGGTATCCTCTGTAAGGGCTCCTTCCTCTTTGATTTCCGTTTGATTGCTTCTTGCACTGCAATATTTTCTTTGATTGCGTCTTCATATTCGATATCGTTTTTGATTGCATTTTTACTTCGATATCCTGTGATGGCTTCTTCCACTTTGATATCCTCTTTGATTGCTTCTTCCACTTCGATATCCGCTTTGATTGCTTGTTCCATTTTGATATCGTCGTTGACTATTTCTTTCACTTCGATACCGTCTTTGATTGCTTTTTTCACTTCGTCATCCTCTTTGAATACTTCTACCAACTCGGTATCCTCTTTGATTCCTTAGTCAACTTCAATTTTCTCTTTGATTGTTTTTGCTACTTCGATATCCTATTTGATTGCTTCTCCCACTTCAATATCCTCTTTGTTTACTCCTTCCACTTCGATATCATCTTCGATTTCCTTTTGATTGCTTCTTGCACTGCATTATTCTCTTTGATTGCGTCTTCATCTTCGATATCGTCTTTGATAGCATTTTCACTTCGATATCCTCTGTGATGGCTTCTTCCACTTCGATACCCTCTTTGATTGCTTCTTCCACTTCGATATCCTCTTTGATTGTTTCTTCCGCCTCGACATCTTCTATTTTTGCATGTTCCACTTCGTTATCCCTTTAAAATGCTTCTTCTACTTTCATATCCTCTTTAATTGCTTCAGTTACTTCATTATGCTCTCTACAAAATTGTGGTCTTTCATACAAAACTTCAACCGCTCGTATCTTCTAAACGGGAAGAGATAGCCCTAGCAAACTTGTACAACTTGGTATAAATTTTTGGTGGAACTGTTTTTTTATTGTCATCCTTGACATCCTTTTTGAATGCTTCTCTCACTTCGTCATCTTCTTTGAATGTTTTTTCCACTTCGACATCATCTTTGACTGCTTCTTTAACTTCGATATCCTCTTTGATTGCTTCTCCCACTTCGATATCGTCTTTGACTGCTTCTTCCATTTCGATATCGTCTTTGATTGCTTTTTCACTTCGTCATCTTCTTTGAATGCTTCTACCACCTTGGTATCCTCTTTGATTGCTTACTCAACTTCAATTTCCGCTTTGATTGTTTCTGCCACTTCGATATCCTATTTGATTGCTTCTTCCACTTCAACATTCTCTTTGATAGTTTCTTCCACTTCGATATCCAATCAACAAATTTATGATTTTTCTTACAAAACTTTAATCGCTCGTATCTTCTAAACGGGAAGAGATAGCACTAGCAAACTTTGACAAAATATTAGTACAAATTTTTGATCATTATCATTTTACAACATACATTTATATTATGCAACGTCAATCCTGATCATTTTGGAACGTCCAGATTTTTTTATGCAACGTTCATCATGATCTTTTTTGCAACGTTAAATTTTTTTTATACAACTATTATCATGATCATTTTGGAACATCCAATTTTTTTCTCTTTGATTGCTTGTTCCACTTCGATATCCTCTTTGATTGCTTCTTCCACATTGATATCCTATTTGATTGCTTCTTTAACTTTGATATCCTCTACGATTGCTTGTTCCACTTCGATATCCTCTTTTATTCCTTCTTCATCTTCAATATCCATTGGATTGCTTCTTCATCTTTGATATCCTCTTTGATGGCATTTTCACTTCGGTATCCTCTGTAAGGGCTCCTTCCTCTTTGATTTCCGTTTGATTGCTTCTTGCACTGCAATATTTTCTTTGATTGCGTCTTCATATTCGATATCGTTTTTGATTGCATTTTTACTTCGATATCCTGTGATGGCTTCTTCCACTTTGACATCCTCTTTGATTGCTTCTTCCACTTCGATATCCGCTTTGATTGCTTGTTCCATTTTGATATCGTCTTTGACTATTTCTTTCACTTCGATATCGTCTTTAATTGCTTTTTTCACTTCGTCATCCTCTTTGAATACTTCTACCAACTCGGTATCCTCTTTGATTCCTTAGTCAACTTCAATTTCCTCTTTGATTGTTTTTGCTACTTCGATATCCTATTTGATTGCTTCTCCCACTTCAATATCCTCTTTGTTTACTCCTTCCACTTCGATATCATCTTCGATTTCCTTTTGATTGCTTCTTGCACTGCATTATTCTCTTTGATTGCGTCTTCATCTTCGATATCGTCTTTGATAGCATTTTCACTTCGATATCCTCTGTGATGGCTTCTTCCACTTCGATACACTCTTTGATTGCTTTTTCCACTTCGATACCCTCTTTGATTGCTTCTTCCACTTCGATATCCTCTTTGATTGTTTCTTCCGCCTCGACATCTTCTATTTTTGCATGTTCCACTTCGTTATCCCTTTAAAATGCTTCTTCTACTTTCATATCCTCTTTAATTGCTTCAGTTACTTCATTATGCTCTCTACAAAATTGTGGTCTTTCATACAAAACTTCAATCGCTCGTATCTTCTAAACGGGAAGAGATAGCCCTAGCAAACTTGTACAAAATATTGGTATAAATTTTTGGTGGAACTGTTTTTTTATTGTCATCCTTGACATCCTTTTTGAATGCTTCTCTCACTTCGTCATCTTCTTTGAATGTTTTTTCCACTTCGACATCATCTTTGACTGCTTCTTTAACTTCGATATCCTCTTTGATTGCTTCTCCCACTTCGATATCGTCTTTGACTGCTTCTTCCATTTCGATATCGTCTTTGATTGCTTTTTCACTTCGTCATCTTCTTTGAATGCTTCTACCACCTTGGTATCCTCTTTGATTGCTTACTCAACTTCAATTTCCGCTTTGATTGTTTCTGCCACTTCGATATCCTATTTGATTGCTTCTTCCACTTCAACATTCTCTTTGATAGTTTCTTCCACTTCGATATCCAATCAACAAATTTATGATTTTTCTTACAAAACTTTAATCGCTCGTATCTTCTAAACGGGAAGAGATAGCACTAGCAAACTTTGACAAAATATTAGTACAAATTTTTGATCATTATCATTTTACAACATACATTTATATTATGCAACGTCAATCCTGATCATTTTGGAACGTCCAGATTTTTTTTATGCAACGTTCATCATGATCTTTTTTGCAACGTTAAATTTTTTTTATACAACTATTATCATGATCATTTTGGAACATCCAATTTTTTTCTCTTTGATTGCTTGTTCCACTTCGATATCCTCTTTGATTGCTTCTTCCACATTGGTATCCTCTTTGATTGCTTCTTTAACTTTGATATCCTCTACGATTGCTTGTGCCGCTTCGATATCCTCTTTTATTCCTTCTTCATCTTCAATATCCATTGGATTGCTTCTTCCACTTCGATATCGTCTTTGATTGCTTTTTTTACTTCGTCATCCTCTTAGAATGCTTCTACCACCTTGGTATCCTCTTTGATTTCTTCCTCAACTTTAATTTCCTCTTTGATTGTTTCTGCTACTTCGATATCCTATTTGATTGCTTCTTTCACTTCAATATCCTTTTTGATTGCTTCTTCCACTTCGATATCATCTTTGATTGCTGCTTCCACTTGGAAATCCTCTTTGATTTGATTGCTTCTTCCATTTCGATATCGTCTTTGACTGCTTCTTACACATGGATATCCTCTTTGATGGCTTTTAACAGCTCGATATCCTCTTTAATTACTTCTTCGACTAAAAGAAAAACACGCGAGCTGCGAGCAGCTCGCGCACAACGCAACCTCTAGTATATTATATAAAGCTCGATTACCACTCACTGACTGACTGACTGACTCATTGACATGTTTGTTCTCCCAGATGCCACCTCGTAGGGTGAAAATGTTTGGTGGGATCGTATAGAGGGAGTTCCGATGAGTTGGGAATAAATCCTAAAGTACCCCTTTTGTCCCCCATTCGCTCCCATCGACCTCGTATCTCGGAAAGTATAGGTCTTAGAGCGTTGGTGCAAAAACTAATGTTGCAGAGGACATTTTTTTATATCCGGTTCCATGAAAAAAAAAATTGTCTTTCATACAAAAAAAAAATTGTCCCATACAAAATATTTCTGTATGAATACCGTAAACCGTATATTTCGTTTGCCGTAATTTTCATACTGTTTTTGTAGGGAGCCCATGGCTTGTGTGTACTATAAAATTACTGTAAATTTGCTTGATTCTATATAATGTTGGTGGAGGGGCATGAGACAACTTTCATAGTTTTTGCAAAGGTCATCATCATCATTTTGGAACATCCAATTTTTTTTTTTTTTTTTAGTATGCAACGTTCATCATGTTTATTTTGGAACATCCACATTTTTTTAATTATGCCTCATCCACAATGATCACTTTGAAACGTCATTTTTTTTTTTATTACGCAACATCCACTGTGATCATTTTGGTACATCATTTTTTTAATTATGCCTCATCCACAATGATCACTTTGGAACGTCAATTTTTTTTTTTTATTATGCATCATCCACTGTGATCATTTTGTAACATCATTTTTTTTTCAATTATGCCTCATCCACAATGATCACTTTGAAACGTCATTTTTTTTTTTATTATGCAACATCCACTGTGATCATTTTGGTACATCATTTTTTTAACTACGCCTCATCCACAATGATCACTTTGAAACGTCAATTATTTTTTATTTTTTTATTATGCATCATCCACTGTGATCATTTTGGTACATCATTTTTTTTAATTATGCCTCATCCACAATGATCACTTTGGAACGTCAATTATTTTTTATTTTTTTTATTATGCAACATCCACTGTGATTATTTTGGTACATAATTTTTTTAATTACGCCTCATCCACAATGATCACTTTGGAACGTCAATTATTTTTTATTTTTTTATAATGCATCATCCACTGTGATCATTTTGGAAAATCAATTTTTTTAAATTATGCCTCATCCACAATGATCACTTTTGGAACGTAAATTTTCTTTTTTCCTATGCAAAATCCTTTGTGATCATTTTGGAACACCATTTTGTTTTAAATTATGCCTCATCCACAATGATCACTTTTGGAACGTCATTTTTTTTATTATGCAAAATCCTTTGTGATCATTTTGGAAAATCATTTTTTTTTAAATTATGCCTCATCCACAATGATCATTTTGGAACGTCAATTTCTTTTTTTTTATTATGCAACATCCACTGTGATAATTTTGGAACATCAATTTTTTTAATTATGCCTCATCCGCAATGATCATTTTGGAAAATCAATTTTTTTAAATTATGCCTCATCCACAATGATCACTTTTGGAACGTCAATTTTTTTTTATTATGCAACATCCATTGTGATCATTTTGGAACATCAATTTTTTTTTATTTATGCCTCATCCACTATGATCATTTTGGAACGTCAATTTTTTTTTTATTATGCGACATCCACTATTCGAATATTATCTTTGATTGCTTGTTACACTTCGTCATCCTCTTTTATTGTTTCTTCCGCCTCCACATCTTCTATTTTTGCATGTTCCACTTCGTTATCCTTTTAAAATGCTTCTTCTACTTCATATCCTCTTTAATTGCTTCAGTTACTTCATTATGCGCTCTACAAAATTGTGGTGTTTCATACAAAACTTCAATCGCTCATATCTTCTAAACGCGAAGAGATAGCCCTAGCAAACTTGTACAAAATATTGGTATAAATTTTTGGTGGAACTGTTTTTTTATTGTCATCCTTGACATCCTTTTTGAATGCTTCTCTCACTTCGTCATCTTCTTTGAATGTTTTTTCCACTTCGACATCATCTTTGACTGCTTCTTTAACTTCGATATCCTCTTTGATTGCTTCTCCCACTTCGATATCGTCTTTGACTGCTTCTTCCATTTCGATATCGTCTTTGATTGCTTTTTCACTTCGTCATCTTCTTTGAATGCTTCTACCACCTTGGTATCCTCTTTGATTGCTTACTCAACTTCAATTTCCTCTTTGATTGTTTCTGCCACTTCGATATCCTATTTGATTGCTTCTTCCACTTCAACATTCTCTTTGATAGTTTCTTCCACTTCGATATCCAATCAACAAATTTATGATTTTTCTTACAAAACTTTAATCGCTCGTATCTTCTAAACGGGAAGAGATAGCACTAGCAAACTTTGACAAAATATTAGTTCAAATTTTTGATCATTATCATTTTACAACATACATTTATATTATGCAACGTCAATCCTGATCATTTTGGAACGTACAGATTTTTTTTTATGCAACGTTCATCATGATCTTTTTTGCAACGTTCAATTTTTTTTATACAACTATTATCATGATCATTTTGGAACATCCAATTTTTTTCTCTTTGATTGCTTGTTCCACTTCGATATCCTCTTTGATTGCTTCTTCCACATTGATATCCTATTTAATTGCTTCTTTAACTTTGATATCCTCTACGATTGCTTGTTCCACTTCGATATCCTCTTTTATTCCTTCTTCATCTTCAATATCCATTGGATTGCTTCTTCATCTTTGATATCCTCTTTGATGGCATTTTCACTTCGGTATCCTCTGTAAGGGCTCCTTCCTCTTTGATTTCCGTTTGATTGCTTCTTGCACTGCAATATTTTCTTTGATTGCGTCTTCATATTCGATATCGTTTTTGATTGCATTTTTACTTCGATATCCTGTGATGGCTTCTTCCACTTTGATATCCTCTTTGATTGCTTCTTCCACTTCGATATCCGCTTTGATTGCTTGTTCCATTTTGATATCGTCTTTGACTATTTCTTTCACTTCGATATCGTCTTTGATTGCTTTTTTCACTTCGTCATCCTCTTTGAATACTTCTACCAACTCGGTATCCTCTTTGATTCCTTAGTCAACTTCAATTTCCTCTTTGATTGTTTTTGCTACTTCGATATCCTATTTGATTGCTTCTCCCACTTCAATATCCTCTTTGTTTACTCCTTCCACTTCAATATCATCTTCGATTTCCTTTTGATTGCTTCTTGCACTGCATTATTCTCTTTGATTGCGTCTTCATCTTCGATATCGTCTTTGATAGCATTTTCACTTCGATATCCTCTGTGATGGCTTCTTCCACTTCGATACCCTCTTTGATTGCTTCTTCCACTTCGATATCCTCTTTGATTGTTTCTTCCGCCTCGACATCTTCTATTTTTGCATGTTCCACTTCGTTATCCCTTTAAAATGCTTCTTCTACTTTCATATCCTCTTTAATTGCTTCAGTTACTTCATTATGCTCTCTACAAAATTGTGGTCTTTCATACAAAACTTCAATCGCTCGTATCTTCTAAACGGGAAGAGATAGCCCTAGCAAACTTGTACAAAATATTGGTATAAATTTTTGGTGCAACTGTTTTTTTATTGTCATCCTTGACATCCTTTTTGAATGCTTCTCTCACTTCGTCATCTTCTTTGAATGTTTTTTCCACTTCGACATCATCTTTGACTGCTTCTTTAACTTCGATATCCTCTTTGATTGCTTCTCCCACTTCGATATCGTCTTTGATTGCTTTTTTCACTTCGTCATCTTCTTTGAATGCTTCTACCGCCTCGGTATCCTCTTTGATTGCTTACTCAACTTCAATTTCCTCTTTGATTGTTTCTGCCACTTCGATATCCTATTTGATTGCTTCTTCCACTTCAACATTCTCTTTGATAGTTTCTTCCACTTCGATATCCAATCAACAAATTTATGATTTTTCTTACAAAACTTTAATCGCTCGTATCTTCTAAACGGGAAGAGATAGCACTAGCAAACTTTGAAAAAATATTAGTACAAATGTTTGATCATTATTATTTTGCAACATACATTTATATTATGCAACGTCAATCATGATCATTTTGGAACGTCCAGATTTTTTTTTATGCAACGTTCATCATGATCTTTTTTGCAACGTTCAATTTTTTTTATACAACCATTATCATGATCATTTCGGAACATCCAATTTTTTTCTCTTTGATTGCTTGTTCCACTTCGATATCCTCTTTGATTGCTTCTTCCACATTGGTATCCTCTTCGATTGCTTCTTTAACTTTGATATCCTCTACGATTGCTTGTTCCGCTTCGATATAATCTTTTATTCCTTCTTCATCTTCAATATCCATTGGATTGCTTCTTCCACTTCGATATCGTCTTTGATTGCTTTTTTTACTTCGTCATCCTCTTAGAATGCTTCTACCACCTTGGTATCCTCTTTGATTTCTTCCTCAACTTTAATTTCCTCTTTGATTGTTTCTGCTACTTCGATATCCTATTTGATTGCTTCTTTCACTTCAATATCCTCTTTGATTGCTTCTTCCACTTTGATATCATCTTTGATTGCTGCTTCCACTTGGAAATCCTCTTTGATTTGATTGCTTCTTCCATTTCGATATCGTCTTTGACTGCTTCTTACACATGGATATCCTCTTTGATGGCTTTTAACAGCTCGATATCCTCTTTAATTACTTCTTCGACTAAAAGAAAAACACGCGAGCTGCGAGCAGCTCGCGCACAACGCAACCTCTAGTCTATGTATAAACATCCAATTTGGGTAGTGTACGGCCCGCACAGCCTGGTAAAAGATGATAGTAGCAGTAAAACTAGAGATACATTTTAACTGATATATTGATTGATAATTAAATGATGAGACGCGTGGTTTGATTGATGACCAACGCGGACTGAAGAACTGATGATTTTGATGTCTGGCGTAAAGTGCAAGGTGGCACAAATTATGTAGGCCAGTGTACGTGCTCGTACAGATGGATAGATAGATAATACTTTAATGCATTACGTAATTACTTTTAGTTATATAATTATACTAATTTGATTTTATTTATCTATTTTTTCCGCAATAGTTGCCTCCACGGCGTAAGCCTCTCCTAAATCCCTCCATACATCTTTCTTTCTCGCTGTTCTCATCGTTGTGTGAAAATGTTTCTCTATCTCCTGTTTGGTCTACCCTGTCTTCTTTTTCCTTCCAGTGGGATCCACTCTGTCACCAGTTTTGTCCACCTATCGTTTTTTAATCTACAGATGTGTCCTGCCCACTGCCATTTTAGCTGTCTTATACGTTTTCTTATATCTATTAACATAGTTTTAAGTTTTTATTAATGCTTACATACCTTATATTAATAATATTATTTTGAAATTCGAAACCATCGATATTTGGATTCGCTGTACTAATTTCTACATTTAGACAACACACCCTTTCGGAGTTAAATAAAGGCTCTCCGGGAGTGCTGACAGAAGTGAAAACTTGAACAATTACGAGATACTTATATACAGAGGTGTCGGTAATGGTAACGGTAAGAGTGTCGCGAGTTTTTTAATAATAATAATAAATATTGCTGGACATTTCACACAGCGCTATCTTGCCCCAAACTAAGCAGAGCTTGTACTATGGGAACCAGATAACTAATAGAATACTAATATACTTTTTTTTTATATATACCTACATACTTATAAGAACTTCCTTATAATAGAAAAATACCTAGACACGGAACAAATATCTGTAGATCATGCAAACATTTGTTCCGTGGCGGGATTCGAACCAGCTACCTCCTGCGTCTCAGCCGGCTATACGCCCACTGCGCCACGGAGGTTGTCAATGTCAATGAGTTTCATATGGTTTTTTCCCATCTCAAAAAATGCTCTACCTAAAGAAGTTTTCACTTCATATACAGAGGTGTCGGTAACGGTAACAGTGTCGCGAGCTCAATGGTTTTTTCCCATCTCAAAAAATGCCCAACGCGCCTAACGAAGTTTTCACTTCAAAAATTGCTAATGTTTGCCTCAAGGCATTGCTTAGTGGACAGAACTGATTGGACTTTCAATTTGTTTTCGAAATACTGATAGAAACTGACACAACACCTACTAACATCCATATAATTATTAAAATCGATTCGAAATTATCGACATGCACAAACCGACCAATATACAGTGAGCCTAGTTAGTAAAGTCACTGTATAATTAGCTTACAAAGGAAACTGAACTTTATTTAGCTGAACTAAGACTCAATGCCTATTTTTCAAATCCAAATAAATAGTATTTTTCACGATTTTGTAGAAGTAGGTAAAGTTATTGAGTTTACAATTGATGCAAGTACAATCTCAATAATGATTTTTCATCAAAAGGTATTGAACACTTAATTTCTTTGGCATTCAAAGTTTTGGTTCCGCGCAAACTAAGCATTTAAGCATAAGGCACTAGCCATTGGTCAATTGGCATTTGGTCAATCGGAGATCTAGGTTTTCCTTTTAGTCTAAATACCTTTACGTTTTGTATAATTCCTACCTAAATATAAAGAGCTCAAATTTTCAAAGAGCAGCCTACGAAGGTCTATTTACACTGGTGTTAGATATAATTTGTGGACACATGGGGGTGGAGGGAGAAGGGTTGTCTATGCATTATGTAGTGGCAATCAATGGTAGGTGTTGGTGATTGCTACTGACGAGACGGATGTATGGAGTCGATTGTATGGATACATTTTTTAAGGGTCTTTTCTTTTTGTAGGTGATCATCATTATAGTAGCCCTGACCCCTGACCCTTGGTTTGCCTTAGCTGGCCGGTCAAGGGTTGAAGTGTTAAAGGCATATAGCGGGAATAGCGCTTAGTGAAACTGCAGCACACCTCTCAAAACCTTCTAACCGCCCACACCAACGCTTACGCTGCCTTTATTGGCGGCACTTATGGGGGCCCGTTTAGTGGACGGCTAGTCACCACCTGCATCAATATCTCATTTCTCTGATAACCCGTACTCTATTTCATAAGCATTACTCTAACAATAATCCGAACTCTAATCCATGTGTTGCAATAGTACTATCATCTGTCTCACCTCCATCTTGTCATAGTGATTTTTATAAAACAAACAGGCCTCTTACTCGTTGGCTTCGGCCCCGGTAATGCCTTTCTAAAGGCCCAGGCCTTTAATACGTGGAATAATAATAAATATTCATTTCAGGTAACAATATAAAAGTGTAAATGTTAAAATTTAATTCTACCGCCCATATCAACTTTTCTTGTTAGTACAATTAACGAGTGGAACTCACTTCCGGCGTATGTTTTCTGTATATAAATCTTAGTTCGCATTATTTATTACGCTGTGATACTGAGCTTATAGCAAAGTGAGTTAATATTACCGCGACCGAAATAATGAGTCATTCGGAATCGAACACGTAATCCCTCTAACAAAGTATCTTTGAAGTGAAAACTTCTTTAGGCGCGTGGGCATTTTTGAGATGGGCAAAAACCATTGAACTTGCAACACTGTTACCGTTACCGACACCGTTCCTGACGATTCATAAAATATTTCCTGACGATTCAATAAATACATACGTAAGAGGAAGTCCGGGAAGCAAGACATTTGGAAAATAGGTATTTAACAAATCTGTCGCGCTGTGCCCTATATGCCATATGTGCGTGTGATAGAGACAACTGCAGGTCGGACTGATTATACCTATCTAAAATAGACGAAATCACTGTTTCGTAGTCCCCTGTTTCCTCTTCCAAAACTGGACCGATTTTAATTTTTTTTTCAAATGTGTAATAAAAAGGGATTTGGCTATGTTTGTACGTTTCGTTTTTTTTATTTATATTCGTCAAATTTGTTTGCTGGATCTCTGAAAAGGGGCAGTAAAAATTAGCAATTTCTGTGACTTTAGAAGGTTCCTGTTTCTTATAATAATTAATTTATGGAGAAAAACCAAACGTAGTGACATGCCCGTGGTACTTGTAGATTGTATGGTAAAAAAATATTTGCTCTAGTATCACTATCCAGAGAGGAAACAGAGGACTACGTTTGTATGGGCGAAACGCAGCCCAGATTTCCTCGTAATTGTTCAAGTTTTCACTTCTGTCGGCACTCCCGGCATGCCACTTTTTTGTAACCACTTTTTAATAATTTCAACGTTCGTGCATGGACATTATAAAAATGCACACTATAAGAAACAGTGAAAAGCTTACAAGAATTTCCTCGGAGTCTTCAAGTCTAGAGTGAATATGTTCTTTCTAGGAAAGCGCGCTCCATCTTCGATTACACCATCACTTACCATCAGGTGCACTACCTCACCTGATGGTAAGTGATCAAGTGCTTGACTATCATCAACGAAAATATATTATATATATATTAATACCCTTGGTGACTAACGTACCTAATATAATACTTAAAACTATTTGCTGATTTGCTATTATGTTACCCAACGAGCTGACGGATGAACAGGGTTTTGATCACACATGACAGCAAACATATCAGAAATCAACTTATTGATTATTGCTATCTTATATTGACAGGCGCTCTGTATGATTTTCACTATCATAATTTCAGGCCATCTGCTACTGTCTGTATCCAGCCTGTTTTGTTAAGTTATTAATGTAAAACACACATCCGGAATTGTATTAACTGATTTTAGAGATGGGTTTATATTTTTTTTTATTGCCAGAATATAGGTTATTCTCTGTCAAATTAATCATGTCATTATTTAATAAAGTATTCTTCTTATGTATAAAAGGTCTTATCTAAAAGCCATAATTTTAATTTGTGCCTAAATTTAAAAATATTTAATATTTAAAAATATTTAATACCGGTAGCTTAAATATTTCTCAGGTAATCGATACATTTCCAATAAACAATTTATCACATACATCGGTGGCGCCTTTGCAACGATGCCGCTTAGTCAGTTTAACAGGTAACTACCTACTTACACGATGAATGAATATGAATTGTTTAGCTTTTTTTTTTTATAAATTATAGGCTAGCGTTTGACCACTATCTCGCCTGATGGTAAGCGATGATGCTGTCTACGATGGTACACGCTTGCCTAGAAGAAACCTATTCACTCGTGACTTGAAGATCCCTAGGTTGTAGTTATCAGGAAACACAGACTCAGGCAAGGCGTTCCACTCCTTGGCGGTGCGCATAATAAAGGTGGAAGCGGTGGCGCAATGCGGAGCGTCTGGTTGTCCGATCATAGAATGGGGATGGTGGGATCAGGTTGAAAAGCTCCGCAGCACACTCTCCGAAATGTATCCGATAAAAAACCGAGAGGCTTGCAACCTTTCGACGATGCTCGAGGCTGTGGAGCCTTGCTTTTGCTAACTCGTCATTGCAAATGAGCTTCTTGGCTCTTCTCTCAATTGAATCTAGAGCCTCTAGCTGGTACTTCGCTGATCCGTCCCAGAGGTGAGAACAGTACTCCAGACATGATCGGACTTGTGCTTGGTATAAGTTGAGCCACTGTCCCGGTGTGAAGTATTGCCTCACCTTTGCAAGTATTCCAAGCTTCTTAGCGGACAGCTGGGCTTTCGACTCAATGTATGAGCCAAAATTGAGAGTGGGTGTTAATGAGATACCAAGAAGCTCGAGGTGGTCAGAAATCTGCACGGGTACATTACGGAAAGTAGGAGCCAGATGAAATGGGCTCCGTTTCGCGGAAAACAGGCACGCCTGGGTTTTATTTGCATTAAACTTAACCATGTTGGCATCGCCCCAGTCGGAGACCGCCTTCAAGGACAAGTTTAAGCGCTCAACCATGGCTATTTCATAGCCATTTAGCTATTTCATACAGGCTGTTTCATTGATATTTTAGGACTTGATATGAAGGTTGTTTGAAAATTTAAAACTTTCAGTCGTAATGAATTTGAAAAAATAAACAATTTTACAACAATATTAGCCATTAGCCCTGCCCTTGTACATAACAAAAACGTAGTATAACTCTCAGTATTAATTACGCCTGCGGTCCAGCCGCAGGCGTAATGAATACTGAGAGTTAGGGAGTTATAAAAAAGATATACAAAATGACTTTGTAGGTGAGAATTTCAGGACATATTGTTACGTACCAGGGTGTTAGGGATAAATATAAGGCGCTGATGTAGGTTCACGAATTGTACCGAAACATTATCGGCTGAAACACCGATAAAACGGTACGTGATAAATCCCGTATTTATAATAATGACTAAAACTGAATTTGCTATTTTACCCATATGTGCGCTTTTTGGTGTACGGATATAAGAAGTATCGAAACGAGGAAATAGAAAGCTTTTAAACTTACATCTGACTACCCCATCTTTGGTGAAATGTGGACAGATTTGTATGCTCTAATTTTCTAAGGTAGTGTAAATAAAATATATATGTACACGTGTTTAAAAATAAATACTTACTTCGATTAAATAAGTAAAGACCCCTGATTTAAATAGCAAGCGTCCAGTTCAAATAAAACCCCCCAACAGTGCAGTTTACATAGGACCAAAACTTGCCCACATACTCCGTTTAAATGAACCTATGTCCATGAATAGCCGTATTTGTTCAGCGGACTACTTATCATGGCACACTGTAAACAGCTGGTTTTCTCTTTAAATGTTGCTTCTTAATATCACTAGTGGTTCGTCCCGAACTGAAATCTCGCGAGTCTCCCCTAAAACAAAAAAAATATTATTCTTAATCTTTCACTATCAAAATAGTGCCACGAAATGAGTAACCATTTAACTTAGCCTATAGTTTCATTCAAATTATAGGTAGCGGGAGTTCATGTAATTTGGTTAGCCTTTTTTGGGGTACAAATTGCAGTTATTCTGGATTTCAAACTTTTCGCTATAATTGTGACACTTAAGCAACACGAATACCAAATTACATATTTTTAGCTCATTGAGTCACACCTTTGATTGATGATCGGATAAACGCTTGGAAAGTTACCCTCGGACAAACAAACATAGATACATACATACATACAACGCCGATTTACCCAAATTGATTTTGAGATCTCGCTTCGCTCGATCAATTATCATACCTGGCTTCATCCACTGCTGGGAGACCAGGGCTCCTTAAGTTTGTGCCATCCATTACGATCCTGTGCTGGTCCTCACTCCTATGTCTCCTACTGTATACTGGTAGACTTCACCTTACCCTCATTACTGAGGTTCGTGAGTCTTCTTACCCCCTATGAAAAGGGGTTTTGTAAGCTTGATGCCTATGACTGTGTGTGTGTATGTCTGTGGCAACGTAGTTCCCAAACGGTTGGACTGATTTGGATGCGGTTTATTTATTAGAAATCTAGTTTAACCCGACGCAAAAAGAGGAGTTTTTAATTTTTTTGTTAATACTTGTTGTACTAATGGTTTCTGACAGCTTCCAGATGTAGAGCTGCGCTGTCCTGGTATCTCCGCCCATTTTTCGTGAAGGAATCAATGCTTGGGACCGTATATGTACTGCCTTTGCACATTTCCGCTAGATCTCGCAAGCAAGACGAGTGACGAGTATTGTTTACACATGCATTCTCGCCCTTTGTCTCGTCACGTATAAAACAAATAAATAACGCTGTACATTTCTCACAGTGCCATCTAGCTCCAAACTGAGCAAAGCTTGTACTATAGGATAGGAGACAGTATCCTTTATTTTTGTTATTTGTTTTATATTAGCTTTTGTGGCTTTAGTTTCACTGGGGCCACGAGGCCTGTAGTGATCGCTACTTGTTTTTATGTCGCCCCTAGTTTATGGGGGCGTTCAAAGTCACTAAGCCCTACGGCTGCTAAAAACTGTAGAATATTCTTTACAGCATACTTAGTATACATATAAACTCGGTAGAAGGCATTTTCCACGAGGTATTTTACCCTCTACTTTGCCCATTGCCACTCTCTATTTTTTATACGACCTGTTGGTAGAACAAGCTTATGGCCCACCTGATGATAAGTGAATCACCTATAACAAAGTATTGCCTCATAGGCCACGCACCTTAGAAATGTGCCCTACGATGCACTGCCCTACTATTGACTACTGGTGGACTGGAGAACACAAAAATAAAAAAAATATTTCGACTCCACACTTTCCACTCGCCAGTGGGCCAGGTTGTACTCACGATGGTAATTTGTATGTAAGCATTGTGCTCCTGAATGTACGGGGGTGGCTGGTTTTGATACTTGCTGGCTTAGATTATATCACGTGATTCCGAACTTAATATGATTATGGACTTGATTTTTTAGGAGAAATGGTAAAAAATAAGGAAAGTACAGATTATAAAAATCTTCATTATATGGTGAATAATGAAACCGTTTAAAACTTTCTGAGTAATTATAAATATATGCAATGGATAGGAAGAATTTAGTAAAATTCATGGTTTGATCAAATATGTACTTGTAAACGCACGTAACGCAAAGTATCTAACTGAAAAATGATGCTCTATAGATCGTAACGCGACCGATAGTGGTTTGAAAAGACTTGGGACAGGCTTAGTCTCCTTTTTATAAGGTCTTGACTTTGTAAAGTCCAAATATACAAAACAAATACAGAAGAGTAAACGCTACATAAATATTTACTGAATTAATGTAGGTATATATATGTATATATATATATATATATATATATATTATTAGTAGTATTCCTGCGCGCAGCACGTTATTTTAGAACAGAATATTTTTAGCAAATATAAAGCATCAAACAGTTTTGGTCGCAGTAGGAACATGTCAGGGTAGGAAAGGAAAAAGTCGGGTTGAATGTAATCCACACTAATCGGCGCCAGTCGACGTAACGATGCGTTCGTGGCGCGACGCGGGTTCGAATCTCGGACCGTCACATAAGTAATCAAGCATTTAATTAAAAAAGTGACAAACAAAATTGCAATCATAAAGGTTCAAGTTTAAATCCAATTCGTTTTAATAGTTGTCATCTTAGTCAATAGAAATTGAGTTTCTTAAATCTCGAAAAAACGCTCGTAGGTTTGATTAATTGAAAATTTCAACTGTCTAACTAACACGGTTCATGAGATACAGCCTGGTGACAGACTGACGGACAGACAGACAGACAGCGGAGTCTTAGTAACAGGGTCCCGTTTTACCCATTGGGTGAAAATGAATATAGATTCTAAGAGCGTCTAATTAAGAGACGCTTATCTGAGTCAACGCACAAACATTACAATTCAAAAGGACAATGCAACCAGTGTTTTGGGGGCACTTCCGCCGGGTAGTTTTCTGGAGCAGTTGATATATATAGACATCTATAGATTTGTAACGGTATTTAGGTGGTCTTTAGTATTTTTTAGAGAGATGGAAATACTAGAGTGAGATAGAGTTCACTAGTTGACTGTAAACAATGCTTACTTACTTTATATTTTTAAAATTGGCTATTTCTGACAATCAAAAACACTACACAGGAACCGTGCCAACTTCGCTCCAGAGATGATCTTAAACATCAATTTCCGTCACGATCCTGTCTTATATTTCCGCAGGCCGGGTTTATCCAGCCAATGTTTTTATTTGCAAGCGCAGGATAATCAGGAAATATAGCTGGCAATCCATCCTGTTTCCCAGTCTTCGCTTCTGTTATAAACCCACACTCCACACTGGGGCAGCTTTTTACGAAGATATAACCTACTTAAATGAGTGAACAGAGTTCTAAAAAAATAGAGATTTTCGAAATTAATAGATATGGTTTAATTATCCTGCAAAATCAAGTTTTAATTATTTTTTGTCACTTCTCAGACAGCTTTTTTACTTTAGAGAATAAATGTACTTTTTATTCGTGAAAATATCGAAAAAGACAATGATTGTTTTTTTACAATAATCAATCAAAATTTTACAGTTTCTGTTTTTTAATTAAACAAGTTTTATGTAGGTACATGATTAGAACAATTAACAATTAATGAAATGAATATTTTTATACACATAATTTATGACCACCAGTCCTCCCACAATTGTGGGTACACAAATACCTTCCGATAAACTGTGTATCCCTATTTAACAGCTAAATGGTATCAAAAATTCTCATTACATTAAGACTGAAAATATAAACACTTCTCCATATATATTTGAGTGTAAAAAAGTTCCATCACCCACCCTAAACTGTTGCCGCATTGAAAAATTGTTAGTATCAGTCGTCCAGCCGTGGCCATTTTGAAAATTGTTTTGTGTACGGGTTAAAGGTTTTCTCTAGGTTTATGGAAATATCCGCGTATTATGGTAAGCTTTGTGGAGTTATTGAAAGCTGCGCTTATCTCGCCGCAAAGTTGTTTAAAGTAAAACATGATTACGAGGGTCTTTGAGGCTAAGTGCCGACCTTACGCTTCTGTAATGGTCGTGACAGCGTTCCTTAATGTTTATATCTGATCAACTACAAGCAACGTTCTGCTATGCCAATGTTTGGATGGGTGGATGGTAAATTTATATAATTTTACTGTTATAGAACATGGAACAAGGGATACCAGGGATTGGTTAAACTATAATAAAAACTTAAAATTATTGAAAGTAAAATCACAAAATGAATAAATGATTGGATAAACTTTAGTGAAACTATCTTAAATAACCATTATTTATAGGTCGTTTATTAATGAAGGCTTTTAAAAATTTCAAAATGGGATGCGGTTTTCTAAAATAACTGTGTTTGTTGATTCATTGTACAATTACCTTAGATTACTTTAAGAGTGAACACCGGAAAACGAACATTTTCTTAATTTCTAACTGGATTAAATAAGGTTGATTGTTTTTCTTGGTTTTTGGTCATAAGTTTTCCCTAAAAAGGTTCTCGATATCTCTTACTTTGTGCGTAGATCTTTATCGTATCTTTACTTAGAAGAAATATAACAAATGGTAGATGTAATGACCTTAGTTATTGTTGCAAAAATATACTGCAAATAATTGCAAAGACATTTTACCAACTGAAATAAAGAGCATATATTACTTACATGGCCTTATAAGAAGGCTCGTTTAGTGAGAGGGTTATGCTTGGTGTTTCTCTACGAGATTGAATCAAAAATGAGGAGATTCATTCAGAAATACTCATACTCATTTATTCAAACCATACATACATCAGAAGAATAGGATACAATAGAAAAAACAGTTGGTTACGTCAATAATACTTCAATAATTAGGCTTTATCTACGTAGCAGTTCATTGCAACATAATTTTGGAGGTGCTAGAAAGAAACAAGCATTTAATTATAGACATTTAACACTGATTAATAAGTTCTTGATTTTGCAGTAGATGGGCAATTCCAAAGAATTTATTATATACCTAACTAGCTGACCCGCTGGACTTCATACCTCCTTGACATATGACGCGGCTGTAGAATTGTCAATCGGCCATCATTTGCTGCATCTGTGTATAAGAAAATTAATTTTCATAATTTTTTTACGAGAATTTTTCCTATGTTTTAATAGTTATTCTGCTATTCGGGGTAGAAACAAATCAAAGATCATCAAAATCGGTCAAGCCGTTTTTGAGTTATAAATGGTGTAATTAACCCGATTTTGTTTTAAGTTAAGATAAGATTTAAATTCTAAATTACTATGTCTGTCAGTAGGGAACAATTATAAACATTGTATTGAATTAATGATTCATTACATATTGATGAATGTCAAGAAATAGGAACTTGAGATAAATAAATTAAATGTCAGATCGTAGCTGCTGTACGGCATTGAGGACAAAAACAAATGAGAAGTTAGACTTCCTGAGGCTATTATGTTGATGATGATGACTTACTTACATAGGCACACTAAATTGGTATCATTAAAATCATTGATTAAATAGTGTCAGGGCCAAAGTGCATAATTGTGGGAGCCAACATCTGTGGATAGCAGGACAGGTGGATAATTAGCTTTCATTTTCAAGTCAGTGCTCGGTTCAAAGCTTTGGTGAAAACATCTTTTGCGAATCGTGATTTAAAAACAATAAAAAATGTGTAACATTTAACACATAGCATTTGTTTCGCGGCGGAAAAGAACCAGGAAGCTCCTGCGTCTCAGCCGGCTTTCACCCACTGCGCCACAAGGGTCGTCAAAGGCGCGTGCAGAGGTAGTGCGTGACAAGACGCAGTGCGGAGCGGATGGAACGAAACATCATATTCACGAATTGAACGGAAATATTTTCGGTCCTAACACCGATAAAACGGTACGTGATAAATCCCGTTAAAATAAAAAATAAAAATACGAACAGAAAGAATTTACAAGACTAAAGTACAGAAGAAACCGTTGAATCATCTAAAGACCGTTGCAAACCATCTATAGATAGCTCGACTGCTCCAGATACTCAGTGTTTTAAAATAAATCCTGTTATGCTAACAGGTTCTACGCTACGAACTGCTACGAATGGGCTCTACGAGGTTCTACGAAAGAGATGGATGCTACAAAATAGTGTCGGCCATACTTACAATAAAACTTTCACTTGATTTTTCATTATCAATGTGGAAATCAAAATTTGATCGGCATTTTAATGATACTAAATAGTGATTGATGCCTTATAATAACATAATAACAATATTAACCAACCTTAAAGGAGGTTTTCAACTCGAATATTTTGTGATGAATAGTTTGGTTTTTTGTTAATATTAATCATAAAGTAACACGTACTTACACAATAAATATACTTAAAAACCTTAGAAGGTTTTTCCTTCACAAAGTATTTCTAATATCACTAGAAAAAATAAAGGGAAAATACACATATTAACAGATAAAATAGGTAACCTTATCGCCCAAAGAGATCTTCTAAAAAACTGGAATTTTTAAAATATTTGTTAATCTATTAATAATCGTAAAAATCGTAAAAATTTTGAAAAAATCAGTTGTAAAATGATAACCCTAGAATTTCCAACATTACTTAACTTATTTTACAACTTTCTGAACCAATATCGGTACTAAGCGCCGCCTTCAAAGTGATAAATTGAACCCCTTTAACACGCGGCGTTGATGGAAAACCCGTAGGACAATTAATTTGATTACATTTTTCAGGTTAATGGTGACGATGAGACGGAACGATTACAGGACTGAAGGAGGTCACGCTTTCACTGGAAAACGGAAAACCCTGTTTTAGCCGAACGTGTTATAGGGGTTTCAGGTCAAGTTGTGGAGAAAATTATTAAAAGTAATTTTTAAAGTGAAACTTTTATTACATCGTCTCAAACTTTTTCGTCTGTGTGTTGCATGTCGCGTGACGGTCGGCCGCGGAGTAGGGATAAAGTGAAAGGCGCTCGTCAGAGCAGCTGAGGCCAATATGGCGGCGCCTATAGTTCGCATCAGATGACCGTGTAGTGTTACTCCTATTTTTTGCCAACGAAAATTTTTAGTTAAATGTCTATAATGTGAAACAAAGTTTCACTTTTACCGTGGTTTCATAAAACCACACAATCATTTTTCTTAATTGGTATACATTGATTGAAATTATTTATAATTTATATCTAAAATATACAAAACAGTTAAATCGTGTATAGATAGCTCCAATCACTACCAGGTGGAAGTGTCCCTAAGACACTGGCTGCATTGCCCCACTGAATCGCAATGCTTATGCATTGACCCATACAAGTCAGCTCTCGGATCAAACGTCGCTTCGACCTGACGCCCAGAAAGAATTAAAAAACGCGAAGGGCTCCGGTACCCCATAAAGTACCATGGGGAACCAGGAACATATGTTTTCAAACAAATATTTTTGGATGTCTGGTCGAAGCGACCTTTGATCCGAGAGCTGGCGCTTATCCGTTTTAATCATATTTAATACAAGTGTCAGCCCGCGGTTTTATACGCGTAGTTTGTCAATAAAAACCCTCCTTCTGCGCAGTCGAGTAAAAAGTAAACTGTGTCCCGGTCACAGAATACATCATAATTTAAACCCCTTACTTCAACCCCACCCCCACCCCTTTAGGGATGATTTTGGAAAAAAGTTGAAACAGAGCACGTACAAACTTTCAACCCCCATTTCACCCCCTTCAAGATAATTTTTGAGACAAAGGATAGCCTATGTCTTTCTCGAGGATATAATCTGCAGTGGTTTACACACTTATTAGATACACGCACGTATGCAATAGTCAACTCGCTGCAGAATACTTTGAATGAATGAATTATTTATTCGCAGATAAAGGGTGTACAGTAGTTATTATTATAATATTAGTACATGTCAAATTTAGATATAATTATCGCCCTTTCACTTGTAAGGTGTAACAAAATTATAAGTCCTGACTATTTATAAGAAGTATTTAGTTTATGTGTAAATATTTGTTTGTATTTATTTATTTTTCAGTTCACCATCAAACCAAGATATTCAGAAAAGCAATAAAAAAATAACAAATTTTTGTGTTTGAAAAGAGAACCTTGATAATATTGAGAAATTTTTAACCAAAACCTTAAATTTGTTTCTACTAGTGATCTAAAAAGTGATTTAACAAATGATTTGCCAGTGAACCTAAAAATACCACTGCAAAGTGAAATGAACTCTACCACCTAAGTCCAAGTTCCACAATGGGTTGCGGTACTTCATCCAACGCCGTGGGGTCCCAGGATAACCCTGCGAACGGCGATGTGAAGGCGAATGGGAATGGTGCCTCGAACGGGCACAATGGGACCCATGATGATGACCTTCCGACTGTAGTCTTACCTGAGACGCCGATCAAGCCTAAGCCACGTAAGATATTTTCTATAAGGTTATATATAAGGACGCAGGAAGTAGCAGGTTCGATTCCCGCTGCGGAACAAATGCTTGCATGATCTATAGATATTTGTTCCGGGTTCCTATATATTATAAGTATGTATTTAAAAAAAAAGTATTTAAGTATTCTATCAGTTATCTGGTTCCCATAGTACAAGCTATGCTTAGTTTGGGGCTAGATAGCGCTGTGTGAAATGTTCAGCAATATTTATTTTATTTATTTATTTTATCTATTATATACTATCAATTAAATTATATATTATTTATGTTTCTACAATATTTTTTATTTATTTTGTAATATTGTCATGGAATGTCGCCTTATTTTGATGTTATCCATTCATCAATAAGATTTAAATACCTATGCAAATCTAGAAAATGAAAGAATACAGAACGTCAAAGATAGAAAAAATAGCGTCCATCGTGCTCGGCGTTCTAGACTATTTGTTTTGGAAGTGTAGTGTGTATTTGAAATAGATACAAGACGTTGAATAAAAATCGATTAAATCTTCCAATTTACATTGGGTATGATGATAATTACGAACGGCTATTAATAATGCTTCTGAAATAATGCTTCTTTAGTAAAATATAATTTGTTCTCTTCTAAACTCAGTTTCTCTTTCCAGCAATAGCATTCGAGATTCCTCTGGAGGATTTTGAAGGAGCCAAGCGTCCCAACTCCCCTCCACCCCACCTCCAGCGGTTGCTGCAGCCTCTGCAACCTGAGATCAGCCTTCCAAATATTGAGGAGAAGCTAGCTGAAGCTGAGATGAGAAGACAAACGGTAAAGTTTTTTAGATAAAATATTAATATTATTACTAGCTAGTTCTGTCTCTGCCGACGGGTTGGTCATTCCAAGTATCGCTGAAACGATTAGATGTAAGCTGACATGCGCGACCTTGAAGCCGATGACTGCCAAGAGATGGCAATGGACAGCGGAAAGTAGCGAGTACTCGTATTAGAGGCCAAGACTCCCTTTGGGTCCCTGCTCCAATGGATTAAATAAGTCACTAGTAAATCCTGTCTCACTACTGGGCAAAGGCCTCCCCCGTTCCTTCCAGACATCTAAATCCTGATTCGCTGTATAGGTATTGTGTAGGAACTTGTCTTATTCGTCTCGCAATCTCCGTCTTGGTCTGCCGCATCGCCTTCTCGCTGGGTCAGGGTGCCACTATTTATATACCTACTAGTTGACCCGGCGAACTTCGTACCGCCTTGACATGCATATGAATACCTGTTTAAAACGTTCCATACCAATAATTATTGCATGCACTTTATTACATATGTTCAACGGGTGTTTAACTTTTATGTGGTAAGGCCATCACAGTTTAATATCATGCTAGTGACGTCATTTTTATTCAGTTAATATCAGTGACACATAATAGCATTACATTTTATTCCCGATAAAAATGTCATAATACGTATATTTATTTCGTGGAAATCGTCCTTGAAATAGTTACTTTTGATTTAAACATATTTCAAGGACAATTTCCTCGAAACCCGGCGGTCATTTTTAAACTACTATTGCTCATGCAAAGAAATTATTGGAGGATGACAAGGCCGCAGCATTAGAGTGGCATTTGAGGGATCTACTAGTGTAGTTAATAAATTATTGTCTATGTCTATGTCTCATGATGATGAAGGTTATGTTTGATTGAACACTTGTTAATATTAAATGTCAGAATGAAATACGGCCTAAGGCACTTGTCTCACCGCCGCCGAGTAAGCGATTAGCTATCAACTGTTTTCTCACTCAAGAAACGAACAAAAGATATAGAGTTCGTGTCAGTAAAAGAGACACGTATATTAATAGTTGATCGCTGGCCGTTCACACTGCCACCGAGAACTCGCTCTCTACTATTTTGTCGCAGCGGCTACAACACTCGCTTAGCGATACTCGCTCAGCGATGCTCGCTTGGCGGTCAGAACATACGCCGTGAGATGATGAGTATCCTCCGCCGTACTCGCTAACTCGCTTTATAGCACAGCGAGACAACTATAGGAACTACACACTCGCTTCTCGCTGCTCCCCAACTCGTTTCTATTTTCTAGCTCTACTCGCTTCTCGCTCATCGCCGGCGGTGAGACAAGTGCCATATGCGGCGTAGGTACACTAATTTTCGTATTTTTATCTCTTTATATCTATTTTTAACTCTCATTCTTTTGTTCGATCTATCGAGAAGTAGAAAGATTCTCGAGTGAATACCGCGTACTGGAAAGAATAGTAGCTCACTATATAGAAAGAGCCTAGTAAAAGTAGCATGCCCGTATTTATCTCTATGGAAGAATTGTGTAAAAAGTAATTTTAGCATAGAGAGTAGAAACGTTGTTCGTACGAGTGTTAATACTGTCTACGCTGTCTCTTAATATCATTTTATTATTCCAATAGGGGAAACTTTTCTAGGGCGGTTATGCAAGCTGCCGGGTTGCAGACAGCACAAGATCGGCCACTCTGGAAATCTATGGGGGAAGTAAATATATGACGTTCAGCAGTTGACGCCTATGATGATAATGAAGAACATTTAAAACCATAACTATAAATACGGGATTTCTCACGTACCGTTTTATCAGTGTTTCGACCGACAATGTTTCGGTTCAATTCGTGAACCTTACTTACCACTTTGATGAACCGGCTGATTTCGATGTTTAGTATATAGCTATATTATGACCGGTATTGAGACGTAGGCTACTTTTTAATCGACTGCGCAGATGAGGGCAATGTTTTTATTGATAAAACCTGCATGCGAAACCACGGGCGGAAGCTTGTATTTCATAACACAGCCATTTACATGCTTTAAAAATGTAAAAGGTACGAGTAATTTAGCTAGACCTCCCAGGCAACAATTTATTTTACTCATTGTTTTATTCCCTAGAAACGTATACACTAAGCAATTTATATTCCCAGCTCGTAGTTAATTATTTAGCTCTATTTCCTTGTGAGTCTAGCTTACTAAGTTACAGTTCAGCTAAGCTAAGCAATGCAAGACAGCTTTCCTAATAAGCTAAATAAATATTTTTTTTTATAATTGTTATTAAAAAAAATTACGATGTCAAACTGTAAAAAATCCATGTCTTCCTTCCCTTTGACTTCCCTCCCCTTTACCTTGGACACTTTAAGTTAAAATAGGTTGATGCCTTAATGGTTGTTTTTTATACATACATTATAGACAAATTTGAACATAAATATAAGATAACTAGCTGACCCGCCCGCGACTTTGCACGTTTGAAATTTCCCGTTCCCGTGGGAACTTCGGGATAAAAACTATATAAAACACTTTTGTCAAAGTGACGCGACACTTCATGTACACGTCACGATTTCACGTCAATGAACGACGGTTAAATTATATGGATAATTTTCATACAAAACTACTAAAAACATGATTAAAAAATGGGAGTAGGGGATAGGAGGTTGAAAAATACTTTACGACCTATTCTCATACCTACAAAATATACAAAAAATAAATCATTATAATCGGTCGACCGGTTTCGGAGGAGTGCGACCACTAATACCGTGACACGAGATTTTTATATACATATTAGAAAGATTATACTACACCTATGTCACTTGGTTTTTACTCTCTATGATGTATAATTTATATTCAATTTGGTGTTCATTATGTTGTTGCTCAATAAATAAAATAAAATAATAATTTCCTTCCAGATACTCCAGCTCCGTGCAGCGTCAGCACAGAAAAGGACACAGAAAATGATGAAAACTATGCACGAGATGGACAGACTTGACTCTGAACATGTGAGATAAAATACCACTATTACGCTATCACAAAATAGATAGATAGAAACATTTATTTCGACACAAGTAACAAACACACATGAGCAGGCGCGGTGATGACAGGTGGAGCAGGGTGAAATGGAACCAGAAACGCAAGTCGTCCGTCGGCAATATGGGTCAATATAGTGGGTTAGAACAGCGCAGGACAGAGCGAAGAGAGGCCTATGTCTAGCAGTGGGATGAGAAGGGCTGACGATGATGATGATAATAAATAAACACACAGTAACGATGGATTATTAAATACAGACATTATATACACGATAACTTAATAAAAAAATAAAAGATACCTACCCAGTCACTATGAGAGCTGTGCCGAAAAGTAGGTACCTATAACTCAGCATTATGCTGAACAAGTTAATTATAGCTTAGTTTATTAGCACAGCGCTAGTTTTAAGACATGAAACCTGGTGCATTGACGCCACGGACGTCAGTTAAAAGTGCATTAAAAAAAAACAAAAATAAAACTAGTATTCAAGCTGCATGCCCAACCATTTTACATACCTAAGATTTCGAGTAACTATGCATAGAGATAAAAATTGGCATTTTCTTGCAAGGATATTTCCTTCGTTATAATTGGATAAGCAAAAGTAACAAGTAAATTTTTAGTGAAAATATAACTGACAACCAAATTATGAAACTGATTTTGATGAAATTAAAAAAATAATTTTCTAAATCGATTGATAAATGACTGAGTTCTGAGGTAAAAACATAAAACAATTATGCGTCCTTATAAAATTTTGAGGGTTGTACTTGATTTTTTTGGAATCCCATCAGCAGATCCTGGCTTGGTGCCAAGGGGACCACCTGGAAAGTATACCCTTTTAAATAAAAAAAAAAATCCGGCGTCTTCGAGTAATCGGGGAACATACATAAAATAAAAGATTCCGACTGATTGAGAACCTCATCTTTTTTTGAAGTTGGTTATAAATAAAAAGCTCGTTTACGTCGGGCTGAGATAACATCTCCCTACAACTTTTTAAAGAGTTGTAGCTGGATGAGAAGTTGATTGCAAATTCAATTCTATTGCAAAGCCAATACTCTATTTATGCTTGTTCATTGCCATGTCAAAAGTTGACTGAGACGAAGGAGGTTGCGGGTTCGATTCACCCCGCTGAATAAATAGATAAATAAATAATGCTGGATATTACACACAGCGCCATCTAGCCCCAAACTAAGCAAAGCTTGAACTATGGGAACCAGATAACTGATAGAATACTTATATGCTTTTATTTTTTGTAAATACATACATTTATTTAATATAGAGAAACAAACAGACCTGGAACAAATATCTGTAGATCATGCAAATATTTGTTCCTCGAACCTCCTGCGTCTCAGACAGCTATTCGCCCACTGCGCCACGGAGGTCGTCATGTTATCAAATGTTTGCATGGTCTGCAAATATTTTGGTCTAAGTACATATGTTACAAGTGGCAGTGGGCGGGGCACATAGCTCAAAGAACTGACGGCCGTTGGAGCCGAAAGGTCCTAGATTGGAGACCACGCACTGGAAAGTTCAGCGTAGGATGAAAGGTTAGATTTATTAGCTTGGTAGTATGTAACGGAATCTTTGAACACCCCACGCTTTTTTACAACAAAATATTTTTTTTTAACGATACATTACTCTTAATTTAAATTTATTGAAAATTATTTCTACTGTTTAGTTCGGTTATCTACAAAAGCGTGTTTTTTAGTTTTTTAAATTATTATTTATTAAAAGTTTCTTTTATGAATCATCGCTTACTATCAGGGGAGATCGTGGTAAAACGCGAGCCAAGAAAATATATAAAGAGGATAACCTGATGAAGGTTTTTGTTGGGTGCAGACTTAACTTCTTTACCTATGTATTTTGTGTTAAAAAGGCCGCAAGGTAGGTCTTTTAGTTTCTGATACCTACGTCTGAAGGAGTGAGATAGAAGGATGTGACGAAATGGTGGTTATTTTATGTGTTTTTTTATTATTATTAATCATTTCAGAGTCTCACGGGAAATTCGAAGCATGTAAACACCCTCACAATTCCACCTGAACCCGGAGTTTGCGAAGATAAAAATATTTCGTAGAATTATTTAGATATTAATTTTAAATCCTTAAATTAAGTAACTATTTATACCATATTTTAAGCAAATTATCAAATTTTACACTGAATAAAATAGTACGTGATTTTAGGATATACTACTTTAACGGCGTTACGACCGACAATGTTTCGGTTCAATTCGTGAACTTCATCAGTGAGTGCGATTGTCGTATTTAAAATCAACTATCTCTATCTTAAAAGAATTGCTGGAAGAAAACTCTTATTAGGGTTAAGCTCGCTTTTGTACACGTCCATTTTGTAAGTTGTTTTTGTCTCTAATCTATTTGTGTATAATAAAGAATAAAATAATAAATAATCAGATATTCATTCAAATTAGAAATGTAAAAGTTTAGGATTCATTTTTGTTTTTGAACCTGGTTTATGTAACTTGTCCCCAAACATGTATTTTTCTTTTGGCAATCAACATTGTTAATATTTACTACTTTTGTACGCCTGGTTTATCAGTAAAAAGTAGCCTACGAGTATATTTCAGTCCAAGTCAAAATCATACCAAATTTCATCGAAATCTATGTAAACGTTTAATCGTAAAAACTTAACCAATACACAGAGAGACAGCGTTACTTTCGAATTTATATATTAGTATGGAAATTTTATTAATAGTTGGTTTCGTGTTACAAAAATTTTGCAAACGGAAGCATACAATTGAATAAACTAACTGTTACGAAAACGTAGTTCGACAAAAAATAAAAGAGGCAACGTGAATTTTCAGTAAGCGAGTTAGTTGCGCTTTGAATATTGTATGTTTGGCTTTTTTGAAAATAACTGAAGCTTTTATAAATGTGATATAAATTTTAATATTTTTATATGAAATGTTATTAATTTTCATGGTCGGAATCACTCTGTATAGTCTTAAATATCAGGTACGGGACACCCTGTATTTGTATATTATTATTCTTGATTACAGGATAAAGTCGAGGTTCCTCTCTAGTCGACTATTTCCAAATTCCCCCTGTAATGTCATTTATTTTAATGATAATACATTTTAATTAGTTTAATATTCTTAAGGCTACCTAAGTGAAAGTGTATTAATCGGTTTTTATGGAATATTATAAAATTGAGAAAACAAACCACTGTATTTTTGTTACAATAATTTATTTAAAGTTGGATAATTACCTAAAATTAAAACCTACCACTACAATTAATAATTCTGGTAAAATGAGGAGTTATTATATCATAAACACGTTACTATTCCGCTAGTGTACGAAAACAAGAGAATATAACTTTTAGAGTAGTTTCTAGAGAGGTTTCCTTGTGAAAGGGCTCGCCCGGGGAAGTAAATACTCGTACACTATACCTATTTCTGCCACCAAGTAGCATTGTTTCGCTCTAAACGGTATGGTTGCCGGTGAAATTACAGGTGCACGAGGCTTTACAACTGTATCCCTCAAGTTGATACACGTAGGGCACGTTTGTAATGTACATGACCTACGAGCCAGTACTTTGTTTTAGGCGATGGTTACCATAACATAAGGTAGGTCATATGCTTGTTCCATCTCCATTTTTGATCGAGGGAAGCGAGATTTCCAAATCAACTGGGGCAAATCGAAGTTGTATGTATGTTTGTTTTTCCGAGACATAAACAATACTAATATAAAGTTTATGTTAGGAAACATGTTATTAACATGTATTGTTATGTACGATATTAATTTAAAACACACATACGGAATCATATTAACTGATTTTAGAGGTAGGTTTTATATCAGTACTTTGAATATTTATCCAGTAATCGATGCATTTCCAATAAATAAAAATAACGTAAATCGGCGGCGCCTTTGCGATGATGCCGCTAAAGCAGTTTAACGGGTACCTGCTTACATGATGAATTAATATGATTTGTTTACCATTAATTTTATACAGGCTGTTGCATTGACATTTTAGAACTTGATATTTAAAGTTGTTTGAATATGGTAATTGATTTGAAAAAACCTATTTTACAACAACCCTACCCGTGTTTTCATTTAATGTCGTACAAACAAAACACGTAGAAATAATTTTACAGGGTTTACTGTTCGATTTTTACAAGAATTGACAGAGATAGATGCACAAGGCTTTTAATATGCCTGCTATTGTAATATGGCAACGCCAGTCATCTATCCCGGTAAAATTGCTCTATTTCTATCATTTTTAGTGTACCGTATTTTCCGCGCAAGTACCGGAGCGTGGATGGTAATGAATTTTAAATCGCATCCCGGTCGCACAAAACAATTTGCATCGCGCTTATTTCCCGCAGGGCCTCTCTCCTGTCATTACCGTTTCACGTTCAGTTGCTAGCTAAAATAATCCTTTAACGGCTGGTAAAGCTAGTGTGGGGAAAACATTACGAATGAAATAATGCTGGACATTTTACACGCTTTCTAGCCCCAAACTAAGCAGAGCTATGGGAACCAGATAATTGATAGAATATTCATTTATAGTATTTATAGTGACTTTAAATACTTACATGTTATAAAGTGTAGTTCCTTGTGAAAGGGCTCGTTCGGAAAGAAGTACTACCACCATACCTATTTCTACCGCCAAGTAGCATTGCTGTGTATCAAGTCTATGGTTTCCGGTGTAATTACAGGCACATGAGGCTTTACATCTGTATGCCTCAAGTTGATGGACGCAAGGCAGTGCATCTTAGCGCACGTTTCTAAGGTGCGTGACCAACCAAGCATATAGGCAATGGTTACCATTTAGCATCAAGTGGGCCATATTAAATTTCAGGTTCTGTAATACAGAGATTTAAGATTTTTTTTTTAGATTTTTTTAACCATGTTTTGTCTTCTAATTGTAATTATTAGGAATGATCTTACGTTATTTTATTTTATTTTTATTTCTTTGGAAAACTAACAGTACGAGACTAAAAACGTAATAATACGTAAAAATACGTAATAACCGCTGATGGCCTTTAATAAGTTTCCGCATATTGAATCCAAGTTACTTAAGGTTTTTGTTTTTTAAAATCTAGCCTATGCTGACTTACTACTGGGCAAAGGCCTCCTCTTTATCTTTCCACTTAACTCGATACTGTGCCCATTCTTGCCCGTTCAAATCATCGCACCAATGCGCCAACACTTCCTTCCGCGGCCTCGCTTTCTGTCCACAGGGATCCATCCAGTTACGAACTTGTTAAGCGAGACATACTTAAGTTTAAGTTAAGAATAAAACATACAAAAAATGATCTAGGGACAAAGAAAACTATAAAACTATTTCAAACCAGCGATTTGATGAAATATTTTCAATTTTATAAAAGTGTTGCTAAGGGTCTAACAAACACATTTTTTGTGTTGAATAAGTTTGCAGTTGATTCTGTGAACTATTTATAGAAGGACTATTATTATTAAAAGGAACTCGGTTTGTATGCCTAAGACAACTCTGGTGTCAGTTTGTTTAGAGCCTCCAGACCTAAGTAACATATGGGTCAACGATATTAATACGACTAATCACACTAAATGTGAAAGTTTGGATGTTTGTTTGTTACTCAATCACGTCGTAACGACTGAACCTATTTCGATAAAATTTGATATGTACGTAGATTATAGCCTGGATTAACACAGAGGCTACTTTTTGTTAACAAACAACGCGTGTGAAGCCGCTGGCAAAGGTCTTTATATTTCCCTCACTAGCAGTCACATAATTCAGCTTATCTATTAGGCCGGTCACATACAGTCGGAATTCCGTTTTGGAATATCGAATCTTACGGAAAATTACACGACGTACGTGTGTGATAAGTTCCTTGATTTTGTATGGATCTGCCTTCATTATTCCGATTCGATATTCTGACAATATGTGACCGTCCTTATGAATGTAAAAATTCATTGGACTGTGACCTGAAGCAACGATTACAATAAAATCTTCTCTATATACTTTATTTTTTGCAAATACATGCTTAGAATATATAGAAAAACATCCAGACCCGGAACAAATATCTTTAGATCATACACCCGCTACCTCCTGTGTCCCAGCCGGCTATTTGCCCACTGTACCACGGATGTCGTCAAAATAAATGATTCAATTAAAATAAAACAAATATTTAAGGGGGCTCTCATACAAGAAACGTGATTTTTTTGCTCGTTTTTGTTCGATATTGATAACGACAATACCTACGCTTGAAATATTCAAAGAATATCGAGTTCTATTATTCACTTTACAAAATAAATAATTAAATTAAAATAAAATTGATATTTAATACCAATAGCAAATTAAATGTTTACAAAGTAATTGAACTACAAATACAAAATACGTATTTTAATTATAAGTAATTTAATTACTGGCCACCCCTGACTACATCTCTCAGCAACTGTTTACAGGATACTGTTGTGACTGCCTAGTACTCCGCTCATCAGAGACGCAGTCTTATTGCATAGAATCCATAAGTCGTGGTCAAGTGAGTATAAGGATAATAACGGTAAGTATAAGGGCTTTCTAATCTGTGCTGTCCCGCTGGGCAAATGCGTAAAAAGGTATAAAAGTTATGGAACAAAAGTAGACTACATTAAAATGTATTTTAGGGAAAACTTTATGGGTCTACGTGCAAAAATAAGTAGGCACCATTGTATAAAGGCAAGTCAAATATTAGCCAAACCCACCTTCCTTCCTACCTACTTTTTAATGTAAATACATCTAATGAAACCTCGTGGTTAAGTTATAACCTACTTTAACATATCAGATTATTCAGATGATAGCTTGGGATTGAAATTGCTCTAACTCGGTCATAATAGTCGTAATTTAGACGTAATTTATTGTATTTATTGTTATGTTTTAAAAGGATCATTAAAAAGAACAACCAGTTTTGTTTCTTGCCTTTATTTCCTGGCTTGGTCGCGAAGGAACAGGCAGTAAAATTGACGTTTCAAAGTGATCCTTGTGATTTTAATGAATAAAAATATTTGACTTTGACTTTGCTACCTCCTGCGTCTCAGCCGGCTATTCGCCCACTGCACCACGGAGGTCGTCGCTATTTTAATAAATAAATACATTTTAATTTTTTATTTTGGGGTACACCAGACTAGGCCATCACGGCTCTTCTCTCTTTTTATAGGGAACAATCTGTCACGTGCCTTTCTTTTATATATATATATATATATATATATATATATATATATATATACATATATATTCTGGGACACCTTGTATGTACGTAAGAGTTGTAAATGATGTAATATAAACTGTGTTTCAGGAAGAGTACGTTTTACAGGAGTTCGCATATTATAAATTATTTATGGTTGCACTCTCCATCCTTATTATAAAGCTGGTTTAACCTTGGTATGGGCATCTGCAACTGAGCCCAGATGATTAGCAAGCTGAAGTGGCTTGAATAACTGACTGCCGTTGGGGCAGAAAGGTTCTTCTCGCACTGGAAAGCGAAGTGTAGGACGGCCTCCCACTATATGGATAGACGACCTGATAAAGGTTGCTGGGAGCCGTTGGTCGCAGGCCGAATAAGATCGGTCACTCTGAAAATCTATAACGTTGGAACTCACGTTAGTTTGACTGATGTCACGCATGTCAGCGCGGTACGAAATTTGCATAAAGGTATGATTCCGATCTCGGCAGCAAGCAGCAGCGCTGCCCCAGTACTTCTGGTCCCCATACATTCTCTATAGGTTTATATGAGATTATATTCCGATCTCCGCAGCAATGCAGCGGTAGACCAGTAGTGGCGCGTCCGACGCCACAGCGATAACACCTACGTGAATGTTGACAAATAAATTTGCAACAAACGATGAATTTAACTAATCATTAGTTAATAATTTGTTCCATTATCTTCTGACTAATAATTTAACTAATCGACATCTTGTCAACTCAACGCAAATAAATTACTATACAACAGCGTAACACTGCCGCGTTGCTCGGAATCAGCGCGGCAGGCAGCTTGCTACCGAGAACGGAATCATACAAAAGCATTACAATCCTTCAGTAGAGGATAGGGTGCGTGAAGTGGTGTATCCGTGAATTGAGAACAACTTTTGGAAGTTATAATGAAGATACATCGAACGATAGACGATAATATCAAAGTAAAACCAAAACAGAAACGTTTTGATAAAGTTATTTATTTGGCCCACTTAACTAGACGTTTTATTAAGTTAACTTTTAATTAAGTTAGCCTTTTAATGAAAAACCACGCGTGCAAAACCGCGGGCGGTAGCTAGTCACACTAATATTATTAATGCGAAAGTTTTTTTATTTATTTGTTTGTTTGTTACTTAATCACGTCATAACGGCCGATTTCGATGAAATTTAGTATTTACGTAGATTATAACCTGGATTAACACAATTTCGGGTGTGAAATTTGCTATAGAAAAATGATTTTGCTCTTTGCGCGTGTGAAGCCACTGGCAGGTCGGCCAGTATTAAATATTTTCTCCGCTTAAATGTATTGTAGCCTAAAATGTCCTTGCGATTTTGCCCAAAGCCATATGCAACCGGATAAGTTAGCCTTTGTACAGTAAAATGTGAAGAGCACAATAAACCCACTGAAGAGGCAAAATAAAATCCTTCATAATTTCCACGCAAAATACCAGTTCAAGCCGGTTGCAAACCGGATTCGTTGCACTATAAAGTTTTTTTGACGCCATTGAATGGTAAAGTTCTACAAAAGTAGTATACAAAGTATATCCTACAAAGTACACCGCACTCCATATATAAATTTCGCTCCATCCAAAGGTTGCCTGGAAGAGATCGCTTTCAGCGATAAGGCCGCCCATTGTATTGCCTTATTTATTAAAGCCTTATATTTATTTTTGTATTATTTCTGTTTGTGTGGTAATTCAATAAAGAGTTATCTATCTATCTATCTATCTAAAGTTAGAAGTATCCTGCGGTACAATGATTATCCCTTATTTGGGTCACTTGTAACCTAATTTTTTCCGAAACTCGCTAGTTGATGAAATAATAATGAAATGAGCAGATTCGTAGACGATCCTAGGTCAATAGACAAAGACAATAGAAATAGAAAATCATTTATTTATTAATGTCAATGATATAACCCATTAGCAAGCTGAAGTGGTAGTGGACAGGACACATAACTGGAAGAACTAACGGCTGTTGGAGCAGAAAGGTTTTCACTGAAAAGCGCAGCGTTGGATGGCCCGCCACTAGATCACTAGATTTATCAGGTTTTCTTCTCGTCTGGAAAGACGGCCTGATAAAGGTTGCTGGCAGCCGTTGAATGCAGGTCGGTCGCTCTGGAAATCTATGGGAGAGGCCTAATGTTGACATGCCTGATGTTCTAATGTTTAGCAGTAGACTTCCTATTGCTGATGTGATGATGATGATGCTTTCGTTGAAGCTGTGAACAGAGGCAAAATGAGACGGACAGCAAAGTGCATGATTTTCAGTAAGGGCGCATCTTTTAATCCTACAGTTCGATAGGCGCCGCAGAGTACGGTCATCGTATCAATGATTTTCGGGGTTGTGGGTTTTTCTTACTTTTAACTTCAGTGAATGCAACAGAGTAGACTGCTTTTCCACCAGAGATGTGCGAGAAACTGAGAGTGGTACGAGGATACGTCTCGGACTCTTTACCGTCTATTGACTAGTCCAGTCACTTTAGCTCATTACACCGTTTCGCACGCAACCCACGCTCGCGTCCCTCGCACACATTCCTCGCTCTCAGCCCTCGCACACATCTCTCTTTTGTATGTACCTCGCTCCGCTAGCCCTTTTCCACTAGGCACGCGCTGAGCGAGGCTAAGAAAATGAAGTGATACTATTGATTCTTTTTTTCCTCGCTCACCGCATAGCTTCCTCGCACAGCTTTGGTGGGAACGCTGCCTAAAACTCTTCAATAACTACAAACGAACGATGCTGTATCGGCCGCTCGCTTTGCTATCCAAGTGCCTTGAGAACTTTTTATTCACACTTATATTTTGCATTTTGCGTGGAAAATATTAAAATATTATGCTGAATTGCGGTTGAATACTTGCTTTACAATAGCGTGGTTTGGTTTGGCTTTTAGTTCATATATTTATTTTAGTTAGGCATCAGTTAAGTGGCCTTATTTGTTCACATAGATCATGTTCATTGAATGGTTGCCTAGAAGAGATTGGTGTTAGCGATAAGGCCACCCATTGTGCAGTTAGAAGCACTAACAGATAACCCCCTGCATGTTTAAAGTAAAACTTGTAGAAGAATGATTTCCGAAAAGTTTTTATTACAAGTTGTGTATTTAGATCCTCTTCTTTGGGTCAACGATTCACTTCTCAATAACAATAAGGATGAATAAAAATTTGTCATTTCTATTGCGTTGTCAGTGGCTAAGTTTACGTCTTCCTTTGTGCAGGTGGTAGGGCACAGAGGACAGATAAGCATGTGGTGCTTTAAATGGGTTCCCCACAGTCACAGCCAGATAAAAAATAAAATCTATATTTCCACCTCTTTTACCATCAACGAAAAAAAACGAGAAAAATACTGTTTATACTATAATTCGAGGTTTCAGCACCAAACTTTTGAAAACTAGGGGAAACTAATTGCCTATTATGCAAATAAAGTCCCAATATTCAAATGAACCGCCAAATTAATCAATTTATCAAAACGAGTATGTACCTGCAGGTAATTATAATTATTGCGTAACTTCTTCAATATTTCATGAGCTGTAATTACTGAGTTGAACAAGAATTTCAACATTGACATTTACAATCAGAGACGTTTGTTTTTGTAAAATAAATGAATCTTGATCAAAATAATGGACTCTCAAATGAAATTTATACCAGCTCCATCCAATTTCACAAAATTCTGAGGTATCATTCAATAATGTATAGGCTGATACAAGAATGATGGTATGAGGTGGACTATAGGGGCGACGCAATGGGTTCGACCCAGTGGCAAAAGAAGACGGTCAACCAAGAAATAGATGGAAAAGACAACGTCACAGAAACAGCTGGGAAACAGTGGATGATAACAGCAAAATACACGGCGTAAACTGGAGGCCTATACCCAAAGAGGGGTTTACTAATCATATTTGCTATATTAAAAGTTTTAAAATAAAAAAACACTAAAAGATAAAGCCGCGTCGACACGGTCAAAGTGTGCTTTTGTCAAAGTAGCTTTGATTAAAGTTCACTTTGATTCGGGTTGACACTAACATAGTTCACTTGGATAATTTTTCAAGCAGTTATTGCGAGGAGTTTTGCAGTTGACCATTTTGTTTTGAACACCGACTATTGAAACCTTGGACTATTGAACACCGTCGTCCAAGTACGCTTTGATCAGCGTTGCCACGATCAAAGAAGCGTCCAAGTAGTCATCAAAACTACTTCGACAAGGCGTACTTTGACTGTGTCAACGCGGCTTAAGAAGGCTTTATTATTATTCAAAAATGTATGCGAAAATTCCCATAAAAAGCAACAGTATTGCTATTGGCATATTGGCTTATTTTTGGTACGCGTGGTTTGTTAATAAAAAGTAGCCTGTGTCTTAAACCATAGCCCGTAGCCAAATTACATTCGCCACGAATCTATTCGATTTCTACATACATTTGTTGTCGCTGAATGACGTAGTATTTCTATAGCATGTGTCAAATCCCATACATTTTCGGACGTATCGACTAGCGTCATCGCTAATCGACAGTAACTTGACTAAGCCCTCAGGTATAATATATCTCCATACCGAATTACACCGAAATCGGTCCAGCCGTTTAATCGTAAAAACGTAACAAACGGACAGAAAGATAGAGTTATTTTAGAGTTTACTATATTGTAGTACTTACTGTATATATTTCAGTTTCAGCATCTCAGTTTTTTCTGAGGCATCAGCTGTCATTGCAATACAAGGATATGAAATGCTAATATCACGTGATGCAACGAGCGCAACTGTTTGCGCCAGCGTGCGTGCGCCTCGGACGTGCGCTTCCGCCGAATTTAATGCCCTTTACTGAATTGGGCATTAGGATATCAGTGCTGGGTATAAAAACACGGGAATTCAACAACTAGATACACTTCGTCTCAACTCGAAGCAATATGAACACCTACGTTTTTGTAAGTTTATTTTTTTTCAATATTATTTTCAAGCAGAGGTTTACAAGGCTTCGTAGTTTTTGAAACTTTGTGGTTGTCAGCATTTTTATTTGTTCTTAGACTATCAGCTGTATTGTTCCTACTAAATAACTAGTGGTTCGCCCCGAACTGAGATCTCGCGAGTTTCCGATTAAACAAAAAAATATTATTTGTAATCTTTGACTATCAAAATAGTACCACGAAATAAATAACCATTTAACTTGACCTACCGTTTCATTCAAATTACAGATAACGGGAGTTCATGTTAATTGGGCACACTTTTTTGGGGTACATTCTGGACTTCAGACTTTTTCCTATATTTGTGTCACTAATGCTACACGCATATCAAATTACAGCACTGTGGGGTCACTGGTGTACCCTGGGAATTTTGTCAAAGTTCAGTTTTTATTATGCCTATACTCAAAAATATTACTCAAGAACTTTACTAAAAATAAAAACGGTGTCTAAATATACTAACAAATACCTTTCAGTTGATGTGCCACCTTTCGCTAGTCTCATTTTCATTTTTTTCCCCCTCTTGAACACCAATATCTCAACAGCCCCACAACATTTTTACCTCCTTTAGTCACACCAAAATTGTGTCATCACTACCTATCTATGTATCAAATTTCACGATGATCGGATCAACGGTTCGAAAGTTATCCTCGGACAAACAAATATACATACACACAACGCCGATTAGAACAAGTTGATTTAGAGATCTCGCTTCGCTCGATCAATTATGAATTTTACTTTGTTTTCGAATAAATCTGATGCCTAGTCTTTCAGATAAAGGAATATTATGCGTTGTCGCACACGGCTCATAGCCTCAGCCACAAAACGCCACTTCGGTCTGCATTTTTCGTACATTTTATATGAAATCGCACATGGTTGATGCCAGTGGTCGCTACACCCACGAGATGCCGCTTCTCGCTTAGTGTGGTCGTGTGGCCGCCACCGACCGAAAGTGAAGAAAAAAAGTTAACAAGTGGCTGTCGCGCGCTTTCGCTAAAAAGTGGCATGTGGCGGCGGTTTTGTGGCTTTGGCGCGTGGCTTGCAGTTGCATATACATGGGTACTTTGAAGGTGCGGGGAGGTTTAGATGGGGGACCATTTACGTTTTAACGTGTGGTAGCCAAAGAATTTTGTAATGTGGGTTGACCCGGTTAAGTTTTATTTAGTTCAGAATTACAAATAACTGAGTATTTCAGTGTGCTAATTCAGAATGTTTTTCAGCTGGGTTGCCTCTTGGCCATCGCTGGGGTCCAATGTTACCCAGGAGGAGTAGGTAAGTTTCAAATCAAACATAATTTTACCTTTGATTTACCTTATAGAGTGCTTATTATTATTGACGACCTCCGTGGCGCAGCGGGCGAATAGCCGGCTGAGACTCAGGAGTTAGTGGGTTCGATTCCCGCCGCGGAACATATGTTTGCATGATCTACAGATATTTGTTCCGGGTCTGGTTGTTTTTCTATTTATTATAAGTATGTATTTACAAAAAAAAAGTATATAAGTATTCTATCAGTTATCTGGTCCCATAGTACAAGCTCTGCTTAGTTTGGGGCTAGATAGCGCTGTGTGAAATGTCCAGCAATATTTATTTATTTATTTATTATACTAATAATAAGGGCGACTTGCGCAACGATGCCTAAACGTATTTAGTGGCTAAATATGATTTAGAGAGTTGTCAATACATACAAATACGTCAAATTTAAATATGATTAGTCACTTAATAAGTTTAGGCATCGTTGCACAAGTCGCCCTAAGCGTCCAAACTTCTTAGTATCAACAATACTGAAACAAAGATGGATAATTTGGATAAACCATTAAAATTTTCATCGACAGTCCATTATGGACATGACTGATCATAGTCTGCCCACGCTATGTCTGAGGACTTGAACGGTCTATATCCACTCAAAAACGATATAAATAGAATTGGATATTCATTGAAAAACATCGAGCTGCTAATGTCTCGGTCTTCTTGCTTTTCTATAGTTAAGAAAACTTATAATTCATTAAAAGATGATTCTAATTTTTCAAATGTCACTTGCGTGCGTTGCGTGACACTTACAGGAAAACAAAGGTTTTTAAAATCGTTTCATAAATATTGAACCTGACGGGGTTTAAGCCGCAGATAAGATAACACTAAACTAGTACCGCGTTCCCATTTCAAGAAGAAAGTTGTAGGTTCCCGTAAATTTTGAGATTATTTCGATCCTAAAAACTAGGTTACCATTAAGTTTCAGGTATCAGATTTAATAGTACTAGTAGTAGTTTTACTCGAAATCGGTTCAACCATTATGACATGATTGAGTAACAAACAAATAAAGAAACATCCAAACTTTTGCATTTATAATATTGTGAGATGAGATCCTTAGAATGCAATAGCTGGTATAATATTGTCTTCAATGTCCGCAACGGCCTCGGGGACTCTGGGAAACTGTTGCCACCAACCCAAAGTTCTACTCCGCTACTTTAAAGAGTTGGGATGGCTGGGGTCAGGTTAGAAGGGGGGAAATTAACACACAATACACCCGTATATATAATACACACAATGCGAGACGTCAGTGCAGATTTTATTCCCACGACCCTGGAGTTTTTTTAAACTCTCAATGTGTTTTCTTCACAGGTCTCGGTGGCCTCGGAGGTCTCGGTGGCCTTGGTGGTCTCGGCGGTCATGGCGGGCTGGCCCTAGGTGGTCCTATCATCACCAGCTCGATCCTGGCTCCTGCGATCTCTACCGCTAACCTGGTGAAGGCGGCCCCCATCCCCGTCATCAGACCCGTCATCACTGCCCCCATCATCACTCCCATCACTGTGCCTGTGGTCAAGACTGTCGGTGTCGGTCTTGGCGGTGTTGGTCTTGGTGGTTACGGGCTAGGTAACTAAATCATTATTTTGTGTTATAACTACAGCCGAGAATGCGTTGGCAGGACCATTTCGAGACCTTCCAAAGAGGATAGTGGAATATATCGACGGATAGTGATGCTTGGAGGGACTTGGGAGAGACCTTTGCCCAGCAGTGGGACGAGACAGGTTAGAGAAAAAAAAGGATGTCCACTGCTGAACATAAGCCTCCTCCATAGATTTCCAGCGCAACATATCTTGTGCAGCCTCCACTCAACAACTCCCAACAACCTTAATCAGGTCGTCTTTCTATCTAGTGGAGGGCCATCCTACGCTGCGCGTTATAATGCGTGGTACCCAGTCTTAAATTATGTGAGCTATGTTAGGCTTGGGTGCCTAATAATAATAATAATATTTGTATTGTAGGTGGTCTCGGAGGCATAAACACCATTGGTCTCGGCGGCCTGGGCCTCGGAGGCATTGGTCTAGGACACGGAGGTTTGGGCCACGGCAAAATCTACGGTTGAGCACGAAGTGATTCTATCATCTGACCTCCTTCTATTTGGCCCCATACTGAAATAAAACTTAAAAGCATTCATTTAAGTAATTGTTTTATTGTATCACCATTATTGGTGGCTTCACTAGCCCTCTGCTGGGTATACCCAACAGTAGGCTTATAAGTCTCATCACTCAGATCCTACTCCAACTGATCCTGTTCTATCCACATCCAAGCAGCATTGGTGTGTTTCGGTTTGAAGGGTATCATTGCTGGTGAAATTACAGGCACATAACACTTATGAGTCTTTACACTTATGTGCCTCAAGTTGATAGGCGCAGGGCAGTGAATCGTAAGGCACGTTTCTAAGGTGCGTGACCTAAAGGCAATTCTTCGTTATAGGCGATGGTGGCAGTGACAACAATATTCAACCTCCGATTGTATAAAAAAATCCAGGTCTTCATGGCCTCTATACCGTCAACACCAGGTTGATGGTATGTCACGGTATCTAACATTCTTATGGTCACTTTATTATAACAGTACCTAATCACAATTTGACAAATATAGTAAACTAGCTGTTGCCCGCGACTTCGTACACGTTACATTACTAAATGTTTAGTTAACCTAGAAATAAAGCTAAACTCGCTGTTGCAACTTGACTTGATACCCCTTTTTATCCCATGGGACCTGATTTTTGGGATAAAAAGTATTAGTAGCCTATGTGTTAATCCAGGTAATAATCTACGTACATACTTAGTTTCATTGTAATCAGCTCAGCCGTTACGACGTGATTGAGTAGCAAACAAACAAATAAACAAACATACAAACTTTCGCATTTATAATATTATTGTGACTGGCTGACCAATTCGCAGCTTTGCACGCGTATTTTTTTAATAAAAACATTACCTTCCTTCTGCGCAGTTGGGTAAAAAGTAGCTTATATTACTCAGGAATAATGTAGCATTCTAATATTGAAATATTTTTTTAAATAGGACAGTAGTTTTTGCGTTTATTCGTTACAAACATACAAAAATACAAATTTTTCTTCTTTATAATATTAGTATAGACAGATACGCCGCGGAACAAATGTTTGCATGATGTACAGATATTTTGTTCTAGGTCTTGGTGTTTCCCTATATTTGTGAGTTTTTGACATAAATATTTTATCTCTCTCATGTTGTTTATGTATCTTATTTTAAATAAGAACCTATTTATTTAGGAACTTATTTTTTTCTAGAATAGTGTGAAATGTGATAGGATTTTATGGAATTAATCTTAGATTTTAAAGTTAGTTTAAATAATTTACAAAAGGTCCTGCTTTTCCTTGCAAATCCTGGCTTAATAAATAAATAATAATAAATAAATAAATATTTCTGGATATTTCACACAGCGCTATCTAGCCCCAAACTAAGCAGAGCTTGTACTATGGGAACCAGATAACTGATAGAATACTTATATACATTTTTTTGTAAATATATACTTATAATATATACAGAAACAACCAGACCCGGAACAAATATCTGTAGATCATGAAAACATTTGTTCCGCAGCGGGATTCGAACCCGCTACCTCCTGTGTCTCAGTCGGCTATTTGCCTACTGCACCACGGAGGTCGTCATAAATGACTCAAATGTCCATGAAAACTTTTTGTTGAACTTAGAAAGCAAATAAAGTCGTCCAACCGTCTTCGAAAACAAAACCAATTAAACCGGCTAACCAAAGTAACTCGGACGGGAACTGGAAACCGCAAGACAGATAGTAATAAATTATTCAGAAGCGAAGAAAAGCCGGAAAAGTGGGGTCTGGGGTACACAAAATGCGGGGTCGCTAAGCGGCTGAAATACGTGCGACGTTTCTAATAATACGGGCTTACTAACCGGTATGTTACAACTTTTGTAAATCACTGTACTACCATGACACGTTTATCATATCAACCATAAGATGCCCATGGGCCTCTCCCATAGATTTCGAGCGACCGATCTTGTGCGGCCTGCATCAACGGCCCCCAGCAACCTTTATCAGATCGTCTTTCCATCAAGTTGGGGGCTGCATTACGCTTTCCAGTACGTGGTCTCCACTCTAGAACCTTTCTGTCCTAACCTAATCCTGGTTAATTTTTTTTTGGTACATATTGCAGTTATTCTGGATTTCAGACTTTTGCCTATATTTGTGTTACTAAAGCTATACGAATACCACATTTCAGCATTGTGCGGTCACAGGTGTACCCTGTGAATTTTGTCAAAGTTTTGTTTTTATTATATTTTATACTCAAAAACTACAAAAATTAAACTAAAAATAAAAACAGGGTTGAAATGTACTAATAAAGACCTTTCATTTAACGTCCCATTTGACCTAATAGTCTCATTTTAATTTTTTTTTACCCCTCTTGAACCCTAATATCTCAACAATCCCCAACATTTTTAGCTCATTTAGTCACACCAAAATTGTGCTATCACCTATGTATCAAATTTCACGATGATCAGATCAACGCTTAGAAAGTTTAGTTATCCTCGGACAAACAAACATACATACATACAACGCAAATTTGCCCAAGTTGATTTGGAGATCTCAATCATAAAATAAAATTATTATTTGTCAAACAAAATTGTCATAGGCTAGATAATCATTAATACTGTAGTAAGTGTTTTCCTATTAAAAGCTTTTTCAATTTCAACTTAAATAAATTTAAACTAGGAGCATCTAGCACACTCTTTGGGAGATAATTGTCCAAACGCACAATCATGCAGATCACACTTTTATTGTATAATCGTATGGCAAGTTGTTAAAATGCGTGTCCTGCAAGGTACTCGTAATAGGTAGTTTGTTTTATGCGATGGTTACCATTTACCATCAGGTGGGCCTCATGCTTGTTCCATCTCAAGGTAAGCACATGTAACCAATGTTGCCATAGGTATTGCAAATTGGAAACTGCCGGAACGACAAACATTTGCAAAGCCATCAAACTGAATGTCGAATTAGTTCGCTGCCATGCAAATTAGGTAAGTTTACCTTGGCGTTTCAGGGAGGTAAATTTACTTGTAATGTCAGAACTCGCTTTGAACATGTTTTAGTAGCTCAAAAGAAGGGTTTTTAATACATTTTAAACTTCTTTTAAAACTGTTGCTTATGTTGTTAAAAAAATAAGATTGAATATACACCTTACAAGCTAACAACAAAAATAAACAAAATAATTTCTAATTGGCGGCCTTATAAACGATCTCTTACAAATAACCTTTAGGAAGGATAGGATCTTTACTGGTTGCGTACTGACTAAAGCAACTGATCTAGTAATCGCTGAATTACTCGCATATAGGATTAGAAGAACCAAACTCACTGACATTGCACAAAGGATTAGCAAGATGAAGTGGCAGTAGGCAGTGTATAGCTCAAAAACTGATGACAAAAAACTGTGCAGAAAGGTTCTCGAGTGCACAAGAAACACACAAGAAAGCGCAGCGTAGGACGTTTTCCCACAAGATGGAAAGAGGACCCGATATGGGTGCTGGGAGCAACCACTCTGGAAATCTATGAGGGAGGCCTATGTTCAGCAGTGGACGTCCTGTGTGGCTGATATTATAATGATGATGATATCAACCTGCGTATGTTTGCGTGAGTGACCTTACTGCTATATTTCACCCATTCGAACTACATGCCCGAGCCCGAGGAGTCTAGAGGCTTCCATAGAGAAGTGTCGACTTGAAATCCTCCCTCCCAGAGAGATCTGTAGTTAGACTATACGGTACTCAAATGGAATTATGATCGTCTGAGTGTAGCATCTACTGTCCAAAGAATATAAAGGAAAGGCTAAGACAGAGCTGAAGTTATTTTTTATTTTGTTACAAGAAGTTTACTGGGATGGGCCTCTGAAACTCAGAAGGTTGCGAGTTCGAATCCCGCTGCGGGACAAATGTGTGCATGGTCTACAGATGGTTCAGGGTTTGGGTATTTTTTTCTATATATTATAAGAATGTATTTACAAAATTCTATCAGTTATCTGGTTCCCATAGTTTTGCTTAGGTTGCTGTGTTAAATGTCATTATTTATTTATTATTTATTAGTTTCCACCAATGCGGTGAAATCAGCTTTATTTATCTTTAAGGAGCTTTACACGTGTGTGTGTGCATACATAACTTTCATATATGTGTATTTATGTTGTGGCCACGGATATCGATTAACATGAAGAAAACATTTAAAAAGTTATGATGTCTTCGTTTACATATTCATGCGACTGACGACTCGTGTGACGAGATAAATAGAAAGCGCTTGTGGAAATGGTCGCTCGTCACACGTATCGTTAGCGAGTCGCCAGTGACAATCGCACATATTATAAACACCGTAGGTAGGTATAGTAGGTGAGTGCGAGGCGAGACGTTATTCGGAGCGGATCGCACTCACCCTAATGAAGGTTCACAAATTGAACCGAAACATTGTCGGTCGAAACGCCGATAAGACGGTACGTGATAAATCCCGTAATTATAATAATGATTGAAATAAATCACTGAAGTTTTCTAAATAAAGCCGTAGGTGTAGTAGTTATGTCCTCATGTAGGCATTCTACTCTATCGCCTCTACTCCTTTTATCTGTGGCCAGTCCATTACGCCTTCGAGGATGCCAAGAGGGAAGCATCCGTGCTAATTGAAAAAGCAATTAAAATTCCCCCCCCCCCCCCCCCCTCTTCCTTTAACTATCCTGATGGGCACTCGATCACCAATCATTTCAGTTTCTTAATGAATTTCAAAAGTTTGTATGACTGGAAATTTCCAATTGAGAGAAAACTATTTGTATGCATAGGTTTTAATAGAAAATCTTGGTGAAGATTTGTATTGGATTTGGAGCTTTTAACGGCTTAGGCATAATGCAATTGTTATCGGCAGTCGTACCAACAAAACATCAGATTGTCATTAGATTTGTGCCCTCATAACATCTTATAAAAAGAGATGAAAAATATTAAAGATTTTTTATAGGACCTGCTGCTTAACCAGCATACGTGGAAGCAGCCTTCTAGCTCATGCACCACATGAAAGTGCCCTTTGACGCACTGCCCTGTGTCAATCAAATTGAGGCATACAGGTGTAAAGCCTCATGTGCCTGTAGTTTCATCGGATACCATACCATACTCCATATATAGGTATACCATACTTGATACTCAGAACTCCTTTGCACAGCACTTCTTCCTTTTACAGCGCTTCTTTTACTGTCCAGGCTGTTCGGCTGTGGAATGCTCTGCCCGAAGAAATAAGACGGTCATCCTCCTTACAGCCATTCAAGCTGAAGGTGAAGCAACATTACCTAACGATGTCATCTTCCTAGCGTTATTTATTTACTATTTAAACATTTTATCTGTTAGGATAGTTAGCTATTTGCATATATCTATATATTAGTCTATTTTATAAGTATTTTAAGTATTAGGATTGGAACCCTATCATATTTTTTTTTGTGTAAATATATCCTACAAAGTACACCGCACTCCATATGTAAATTTCGCTCCATCCAAAGGTTGCCTGGAAGAGATCGCTTTCAGCGATAAGGCCGCCCATTGTATTGCCTTATTTATTCTAGCCTTATATTTATTTTTGTATTATTTCTGTTTGTGTGGTAATTCAATAAAGAGTTATATATCTATCTATCTATCATACCCTTCGAACTGAAACACAGCAATTTTGCCAGAACATGGGTAGAATTAAGATGTCACAAAAATAAATAGTATCACCATATTCAGGCAGAAACGTGCGAATTACATGGCATATATAGAAATTAACTTATGGCTAGCTACGAAATTATAGTCATATAATGTCAGTAAAAACATAAGCTAAAATAAACAAATAACAGAAAAAACAATATCGAGTCCCACGATCTAACTGATTGCTAAAACAGTTCACACATTCCACTGTTCGTTTGTTATTCTCCAATTTCCCCAACTCAGAGAATGTCACATATATTTCTCCTTAAAAGGATTTTTGCTAGGGTTGGGAACATGTAGCGCATTGAGTACTTACTTAGCGGTCACATTTTCAATGGGTAAATTTTAGTGCTACTAGAGATGACAGACTACATTACGCCGAGAGAGTACATACATTAATTATAGTATAATAAAACGGCATGCACTTCCTTCTAGCCTTCTAGCTATTCGTAACAATGTTAAAAATGTTAAAACTTTATACAGTTCAATTATTACAAAAATATGAATTCTCTTACTCTCTTTTACCATCTAGCCCCAAACTAAGCAGAGCTTGTACTATGGGAACCAGATAGCTGATAGAATACTTATATACTTTTTTTTTGTAAATGCATACTTATAATATATAGAAAAATATCCATACATGGAACAAACATCTGTAGATCATGCAAACATTTGTTCCGCGGCGGGAATCGAACCTACTACCTCCTGCGTCTCAGCCGGCTATACGCCCACTGCGCCACGAGGCAGTAAATATATATAAATATTACAATGATAAGGTTAGCTTATATTATTATTTATTTATAAACATGACGATTCCCACTGCAAGGGCAAAAGGCATAAAAAAATTGCCCAATATAGCTGAAGATGAGATATGTGGTTAACTTATATAAATATATATGACGACCTCCGTGTTACAGTGGGCAAATAGCCGACTGAGACGCAGGAGGTAGCGGGTTCGATTCCCACCGCTGAACAAATGTTTGTATGATCTGATAGATATTTGTTCCGGCTCTGGATATACGATATATACCTATATATATATATTATATAAACGTGTAAACTCCACAGTTTTTGCACGTAGCTCGCAGATGGCAGATTTTATTTTCCGACTTACTTGACAATTATCGTTATATTTTGGATTATGTTTAAAAAGACTATGTTTAAAAATTATAGTCTATATGTTATTCTAATGTATAAGCTATATTATTGTACACTTTTATTAAAATCCATTGTGTAGTTTTTGCGTGAAAGAGGAACAAACATCCATACATCTATACATCCATACATAAAAACTTTCGCGTTTATAATATTAGTAGGAAGAAGGATTATAAAGAAGAAATATTTGTATGTTTGCAACGATTAAATTCAAAAACTACAGGTCCGATTTTAAAAATTATTTCAGCATTAGAATGCTACATTATTCTTGGGTAACATAGGCTACTTTTTACCCAAAACCGCAGAAGGAGGGTAATGTAATTAAATAACTACGCGCGCGAAGCTGCGGGTTGGTCAGTTGGTATAAAATAACTATGTACGGGAATTCAATAAATGACTGATGTGAGAGGTAACTGACCTTAGTTTGGTACGTCGTGCGTTCCTGACATGTTCTATGAAATCAGCAATTCTTATGTCCGTAGGCTGCTGAGGTTGATGAGAAATGTATGTCGTCTTCTTGAGGGAAAACTACCTCTTAGCCTATGGCCGACGTTGTATACTATTTTATATTCTTTGTTAGGTGCTTGCAATGAGAAAGACTAAAATGCTTAAAATAGGTGCTAATCAAATCGGTGCTGTTCGTGAAATACCTCATATCATTTCTTTCACATCTCTAGTTTAAGAATTACCTAACCTGTCACGCTGAGCTGACTCCTGGAGAGCCGTTATCGTTTTATTTTTAAATGGCAAATATATTGCGTTACGGCTTTACGTTGCACGAGATTAAACCTGGTTGTTAACGAGTTTATGATGCTGGAACAGGAGCTGTAGAAAAAAAGGAATTCAATGTATTTCTTTCTTATTTTTGTTAGATACTAACGTGATAATTGCAAATAGCATTATTTTAAACCCAAATTGACCATTGTGAGCTTTACCAAAAAAAGGTAAACACACGTTGAACGCCTGTTTACAAAAGTCCTTAGCAATAATTGTTACAGATTTTATTAAACAGGTGTTCAACAGGTGTGTATGAGTCTCACATAAAAACAAAAAAAAAATATTAAGTATTTGTAATCTTTGACTATCACAATAGTGCCACGAAATAAATAAACAAATTACTTGCCTACAGTATCATTGAAATTACAGGTAACGGGAGTTCATGTATTTTGGTTATCGTTTTTGGGGTAGAAATTGCAGTTATTCTGGATTTCAAACTTTTCCCTATATTTGCGTCACTATACGAATACCAAATTTCAGCACTGTGGGGTCACTGGTGTACCCAGTGAATTTTGTGAAGTTAAGTTTTTATTATAGCTAGAATTCAAAAACTACATGGTTCAAACTAAAAACCAAAACGGGGTCGATATACACTGGTACACTGATGAAGAACTCATTAGACGTGCCATTTGACCGGATTGTCATTATGATTGTTTTTTACTCTACTTGAACCCCAACATTTTTAGCTCATTTATAAGATCGGATCAACGCTTCGAAAGTTATTCTCGAATAAATAAACATACAACGCTGATTTGCCCAAGTTGATTTGGAGATCTCGCTTCTCTCGATCAATAACTAGTTGACCCGCCCGCGGCTTTGCACGCTTGGTTTATCAATAAAAACAATACCATCCTTCTGCGTAGTTGGATAAAAAGTAGCCTATGTCCCAATACCGGTCATAATCTATCTATATACCAAATTTCATAGAAATCGATCGAGCCGTTCTCGAATTATAAATTGTATAACTACCCCGACTTTGGTATATGCTAAAATTATATAAATGTATGTGTTACTTAATGATAAACAATAAAAAGTAAATAATGTATATCGGCTAGAGTCTAAGCACCAAGACAAGAGTTTTACGACGCTAAAGTTATAGTAGACAGTATATCCGTTGTATAAAAAAATTATTTTATTAAAATTAACGCTGCACATTTCCTGTCTCCAAAATAAACTCAGCAAAGTGAATGTAGGTCTGTAGGGTAAATATACCAATTGTCGACGGGTTCTTACCTTGGTAAGGGCGCTAAACGCCTCACCACTCGACTCTCGCACTTACGAGTACGTTTTGGCCGAAAGTTCTCTTAGCGTTTTTTGCGTTGTACATTATTTAACGCCCTATTTTTTGTGCCTTGTATAGCGTTTTTCCGTTTTAAAGGGTTGATTTCAAAAAGTTGTTAGTTTTTAGGATTATGTGTATTTAGAACTTAAAGAACTCACACTAATGGATATTAAAACACAGTTTTTAAAACAAAAATAAAATATAATTCAATAAATATACGAATTAAATGCCATTACATCCATCAATTTGAGATGATTTATACAGCGCCTGATGGCAAGATGGATAGATAATGTCTTTATTGCACGCCATTAAAAATAAACATGATAAATAATACACTTTTATTGATCGAGCCAAGCGAGATCTCCAAATCAACTTGGGCAAATCGGCGTTGTATGTATGTATGTATGTTTGTTTGTCCGAGGATAACTTTCGCGTTTATTCGATCATCGTGAAATTTGGTATATAAGGTATTGATGGCACAATTTTGGTGTGTCTAAATGAGCTAAAAATGTTGGGGGGGGGGGGGGTTGAGATATTGGGGTTCAAGAGGGGTAAAAAAACAAAATGGGAATATTCGGTCAAGTGGCACGTCTAATAGAAGGTCTTTGTGAGTACATTTCAAAACAGTTTTTATGCATTTCGTGGCACTATTTTGACACAGTATTTTGATCTCAGTTCGGGGCGAACCATTAGTAGGTACCAGTTTAGTCAGCAGGAAGAACATAAGGAAGGCTAAACTTTAGCTTTGCACGTATACTATCGTCGTATAACATCGTATACGTAGATAGTTTTAGTACCTAGGTAGGTACTAAATCTATAACTAACATATGCATATTGAGTTTGATTAGTTAGCACCCAAAACAGAAGCAAACTTCGCGCTCGCAATAAGCAATTAACATCGAAGACTGACAATCGAAACTAGAAGTTGCTTAACTGCAATTTCGCAACTTGTGTTCACGCCAGCACCTAATTACTTTATTAGATGATCAATCTGTTTTTCGTGCCACCTAATGGTGCATGTACCCTAGTTTTGGCCGTTTATTACCGGAATATTTACTCTAAATAGTTGCAATTTTGATATAAAAATTCGCTTCGATTAATTCCGCGGCAATGTAATAGAGCCCCACGAATGCTGCACAGAAACGACACCACTGTTTGAGTTCCTAAGTGCTAAATTTTCACTTAAGAATCGCCAAGATCACTTAGGACACGCCCCGTGCCTGTCAGCCAGCCTGCAGATTCTCACGACATAGACGACGGATATTGGAGGTGGAAATTCCAATATCGAGCATCTTACGCCCCTAGAGAATGTTGAAAACTCACAGGTATTTTTCATTGGGAATTTCATTTAAAATATTATACGTTACGAAAATGTTGTGTATCGGTTTGTGTTAAGTCCTCGGATCAACATAGGTAATATCGGTACAAAAGAGACGGGTACAGAAGTTAAGGTTAATACAACGTGCGAAAACAAGCGCACGCACGTTCGACCGAGATCGTTCCGCCTCGATTTGCCTCTTTTGTCCGTTTCTTTAGATTTTTACCCTAAAATCTCTGTAACTCCCTTTTTTCTGTTTCAAGTGTACATCAAGATGGACAGTCACACCTCGGAGCCAGGAAGAAGGATTCAATATAACAATTGTTATTATTTTATATAATAAATCCAATAAATTTCTAAAAATTACGTAAATATCGAGGAAATCTATGTAGGAGGCCTATGTTAAGCAGTGGACGTCCATGGCCGATTAAATATAGATATAGATAGAAATCAAATGCGTCCAATTGTGAAAATATCCGCCAAGGGTTCCGTAACTGAATTAAAAATATCTAGAAGCGAAGAAACTTGGAAATCGCAGCACAAATTGTGAATTTCCATGAATTAGTTACCATAACTCCAATACTTCCTGCGAGAATTGATTGCAAGGAAATAATGCAAAGCAAACTGTAGCTCAGTTAAGGACGCGTTCGACTCGAGGCGACATTTTTGTTTGGTTCTCTTTTCATATCGTCTCTTTACGTCGCGAATGAAATCCTATTATTATTTTATACTAATTTACCACGATTTGTGTGTTTTTGAGTATCCCGATATTTCGACGCAATTTACGCTTGATCATGGCGCATGCTACTGCGTCAAAACATCGGGATACTCGAAAACTCACAAATCATAGTAACTAGTGGTTCGCCCCAAACTGACATCTCGCGAGTCTCCCATAAAAACAAAAAAATATTATTTGTAATCTTTGACTGTCAAAATAGTGCCACGAAATGCATACCCAACTAACTTGACGTACAGTTTCATTAAAATTAGAGGTAACGGAGTTCATGTATATGGTTACTCTTTTTTGGGGTAGAAATTGCAGTTATTCTGGGTTTCACACTTTTTCCTATATTTGTGTCACTAATGCTACACGCATACCAAATTTCAGCACTGTGGGGGTCACTGATGTACCCTGTGAATTTTGTCAAAGTTCAGTTTTTATCATGGCTAATAACCTAAAAAAACTACTAATAACTAGGTTTAAACTAAAAATAAAAACGGTTCGAAACATACTCACAAAGATCTTTTATTAGACGTGCCACTTGACCTAGTCTCATTTTGTTTTTTTTACACCTTTTGAACCCTCATATCTCAAGCACCCCCACACCTTTTTAGCTCATTTAGTCACACCAAAATTGTACCATCACCTATATATGTACCAAATTTCACGATGATCGGATAAACGCTTCAAAAGTTATCCTCAGACAAACAAACATAAATGCATACATACATACTCGTACAACGCCGATTTGCCCAAGTTGATTTGGAAATCTCGCTTCGCTCGATTAAATATCCCGTTTTTGTGAAAATAGTGTTATTAACCATGATATTAACAAAAGTAATCTTGTATAGATGCATTCGAAACATGGCAGACACCGTCATCGCGCTGCCTCGCACCGCTTTCAGTGTGTTGAACTCCTAAAAGCAACTCGCATTCTACACCAAGTTCGCTACTTGTTTCATTTCATTTCATTTATTTTCCACTTCAGGTACATTATAGAACACTAAGTTACGTCAAATTTAGAATATAACAATAACAATTGTGATAAAATGAACATTATAGTAGCTCAAACAGACAGGTATCGGGACTAATTAAGTTAATATATCAAATAATGTCAACTTAAAATAATAAAAATAAAACAAAAAACAATAAAACACAGAACAAAACAATGTCAAATAAGTCAATCAATCAATAAATGTCAATACTAAATCGATAATTAATGTTTTAACGTCAAAAAAAAATCTTACAAAATGCGGCTGTAAAGGCCTTGTAATAACGATAAATTATAGTAAATGCAAAATGTCAAAAATATATAACTTTAATAAAATAATTACAAAATAAAAGTAATAACATGAGTTCGCAGAATTAAAAGTTAAAAATTGCGGCTGTAAAAGGGCCTTGTAAGTATTGTAAAAAGACAAGTTATGGAAAATAAGAGGTAAAGAATAAAAAAAACATATTTTAATCTTCAATAGGTCACAATAAAATTAACATCATATAAAGCTTCACCCAATGTGTAATAACTTTTTTGTATTAATACATTTTTAACTTTTTTCTTATATAGATTATTACTTGAGTTTTTGAGCTCGTCCGGTAGCTTATTAAAAAGTTTTACGCCTTTGCCCAAAAAGCTTCTTGATGATTTACTTTACCTAATTTTTTGGATCCGAAGTCTGCCACCTTGTCTTGTACCATGTATGTTATCTGCAGATAAGGTTTCAAAATCACTTAATTTCTTTTTGGCATACAGTAGGCAGTGTAAGATGTAAGCCCCAGTATAGGTGAGAATATTGAGTTGCTGAATAGGCTCGCGACACGTTTCTCTTGGTTTGAGACCAAGGACAAACCTAACAGCACGTTTTTGCAAAATAAATATTCTTTTGGTGTTGGCTGCATTACCCCATATTAGTATGCCATATAACATCAGGCTATGAAAATAGGCAAAGTACACAGACTTGGCAGCAGCCTGACCACAGAAACCTTTAATCTTTTTTATTGCATAACAAGCAGAACTCAATCTTTTGGCCAGATGATCAATATGGGTTTTCCAGACCCAGGAATGTAATGTTGTCAACAAGGCGAAGTATTAAATTGTTATATGTATCAAGGGACTCTTTAGAGCCTAATATTCGATTGTTAAGAGAAAAGTGTTCATATTAGATTAATTTATGTTTAACAATAGGTTGTTGCAAATGAGCTTTTTTTTTTACTTGGCTAAGGCGTCATTAATTTTTTGTAATACTATCAGTCATATTTTTGCAGTGGACTATTAGGGAAATGTCATCAGCTAACATGAATATCTCAATGTCTTTGTTTAAACTAACACTTATGTCATTTATGTAGAGAATAAAGAACAATGGGCCAAGGATTGACCCTTGGGGGACGCCATATTTGGTAAATCCTTCTTTAGAGCATGCCCCATTGACATTCACTACCTGCCTTCTGGTCATTAGGTGCGATTGGTACAAGCTTAAGTCCTTGCCAGTCACGCCATAGAGCTCGAACTGGGCTAAGAGAATATCATGGTGCACACAATCAAACGCCTTGGAAAGGTCACAAAAAACACCGAACGTTGACATCTTTAATTCAGGATGAATTAGAATACTCTTGAACAAAATTGCAATCGCATCAATTGTTGAAAGAGATTTTCTAAATCCAAATTGTTTAGGGTTGAAAAGGTTAATACAATTTAGATATTTCTCTAGTTTAATGTACATAATTTTTTCAACAACTTTGCTGAAGATAGATAGTAGTGAAATAGGTCAATAATTCTGTGCATCTAGGCTACTCCCCTTTTTGTAGAGCGGAATGGCTTTGGCTAGCTTCAAAGAGTCTAGAAAAGTTCCGGTTTCTAAGACATTATTTACTATGTAAGTAAGAGGAGTGATTAACTCTGTTCTAATTGATTTCACAACTGTTTAGGACAAGTACCAGTAATCTGTTGATGTTTTAGATTTTAAATCACCTACAATCTTTAAGATTTCCTCTTCATTAGTTAAATTAAATATTTTATTCTCATTGCTTATCTGACCATCTTTTAGAAATAGCGTAACAAACTTAGAGCCATTAATTAGTATTTAAAGTCTCAATACCCGGACGGTACCCTAAGCTACAGGTAAGTACATCGGCGTACGGAACCAAACTTGCGTCGTAAATATCGTGTTCCGTATATTTACGGCCCCGCGGGACCTATCCGGCGATGTTGGACCAATTTAGATTTAACAATATATGATGCAATGGATTCGGGGAGATTCGCTAAAGGGAATGGTTTATGTGCGGCTGTTTCTATAAAATAACTTTATGCATATATATAACATGTGTTTAAATATACTTTTTTGAACACAGTTTTTATTAGCAATTAAGCGATTCCAATTAGCATAGAAAACGATTCCAAACATGAATTTGACGATGATAAATAATCTTTTAATGACTAAAAATATCGTGTCAAGGTTTTAGGTCGCACTCCTCCGAAACGGGTAGACCGACTTTAATGATTTTTTTAAATATTTGGTATGTATGAGAATATGTCGTATTGTATTTTCCAGCCTTCTACTCCCACCCCCATTTTTAAAACGCGAGTTTAGTATTTTTGTATGAACAATATCCTTATAAATTAACCGTACTTCATTGACGTGAAGTCATTTACATGAAGTGTCGCGTCACTTTGACTAGAGTGTTTTATCCCGAAATTTCCACGGTAACGGGAAATTTCAAGCGTGCGAAGCCGCGGGCGGGTCAGCTAGTATATTTAATATACAAGTGGTTCGCCCCGAACTGAGATCTCGCGAGTCTCCGATTAAAACTAAAAAAATATTATATGTAATTTTTGACTGTAAAAATAGTGCCACGAAATAAATAACCATCTAACTTGACCTACAGTCTCATTCAAATTACACGTAACGGGAGTTCATGTCGCTTGGTTTGTTTTTTGGGGTACATATTGCAGTTATTCTAGATTTCAGACTTTTGCCTATATTAGTGATACTTAAGCTACACGCATACCAAATTATAGCACTGTAGGGTCACTGGTGTACCCTGTGAATTTTGTCAAAGTTTATTTTTATTATGGCTAATAACTCAAAAACTACAAAAACTTTACTAAAACTAAAAAAGGGTCGAAATAAACTAATGAAGACCTTTCAAATGAAAGGTCTTCACTTGTTGTAAAGTTTCACTTGTCACACTTGACCATTTTAATTAATTTCTCATTAGTCTCATTTTAATTGTTTTTCCCTCTCTTGAACCCCAATATCTCAACAACCCCACAACATTTTTAGTGCATTTTAGTCACACAAAAATTGTGGCATCACTACCTATTTATCAAATTTCACGATGATCGGATCAATGATTCGAAAGTTATCCTCGGACAAACAAACATACATACATACATACACCGCCGATTTGCCCAAGTTGATTTAGAGATCTCGCTTCAGTCGATCAAATATAATATGCGACATTTCTCATAGCGCTATCTAGCCCAAAACCACCCCAAACAAAGCATAGCTTGTACTATGGGAGCTGTACTAACTAATACAATATGTAACAAAAACCCCGTCGGATCCATGAAGAGCGTATTCCGTCATAAAAATTAAAGTCGGGCAGATGTATAAAAAACATATGTATCAAATAACTTTGAAAGTTATTTCATTTTTAATTTCAAGAATTATCTGAATTTACCCCCCAAATAGGCAAATTTTACCGAGTTGTCAACTCTCGATATTCAGCTGTGGACCGAGCGAGAATGAAGTAAACAGTTATAGTAACTGTAGTAAACAGTTAGAGAATGAACAAAAGTAAGTAGTTGATAACTAGCTTTATGACACGTGCAATGTGCATTGTCTTTGCGTTCGGTATGCATTGAGGATTATTGTACCGTTTCTTTCTTTTTGAACTAAACTACGAAATTAAAACTACCTATCTATAAAAATTTATAACTCTTGTAATTATGATTGCCGCCGTCGACTTACTATGTTTGCAAGAGAAGAGAAACGGTGTTTTTAACTCGCACAATGAACACGTTTGGGCAATGGAAAATCCGTTTGCTATTAAACCAAGCCATTTCCAACATCGTTGGCGTATTAACGTGTGGGCCGGTATACTCGGAGATCGAATCATTGGTCCGTATTTTTTAAATCGTTTTATGAGCGGTACGAACTACTTGGCGTTTTTGTGCGAAGAGCTTAGTGAAGAGTTGGACGATTTAAACGTGGCTTTCCATCGTTCAATGTGGTTCCAGCATGATGGCGCCCCGCCTCATTTTTTGCGTGCAGTTTGCGATTACTTAAATGAACAGTTTCCACAGCAATGGATAGGCAGGGGGGGACCTATTCCATGGCCTCCACGATCTCCCGACCTCACGCCATTAGACTTTTATTTGTGGGGGCACGTCAAACAAGTTGTGTTTAATAAGCTGTGTGACTCGGAAGCGGAAATGCGAACTCGAATCGTCGCGGCTTTTGAGTCAATAAAATCTGATACAAGTGTGCTGCGAAAAGTGCGTGCCAACGTTATAAAACGGTGTCGAAGGTGCATTGAAGTTGGAGGTCGACACGTGGAACACGACCGCCGAAGTCTTGATCAAGTTGACGTGCTTCTACATAACTAGCAATACCTACCTAAGCTCTTGTTAGAGCTAACTCCAAGTTCTTTTCAGAGCTAAACCCAAGTTCTTTTCAGAGCTGCAATAAACTTATTGTTTTTTGACTACAATCGTCAACAATTTCTGCACGTGTGTATTCGTCGTCTAAAAGGCGGTCACCGTCTCCGGCGCGCCGCGTAGGCCGCCGGTGTTGCCAGATGTAAGTTTTAATTTTTGAGCGCCAAATAATGAAATTTAGTCGGGTATTTTTTTTTCTGTAATAGAATTACATGATTGTGACCAAATATCGATACTATATCACACCCTTAAAAATCCGACAGGGTTTTTGTTACATATTGTATAATACTTTTACTTAAAAAACTTCCATGATTATAATGATGATTGAAATACATCATTATTATAAATACGGGATTCATCACGTGTCACCAACAATGTTGAAACATTCCGTATTTATAATAATAATTCATGGAATACATAAATTTATACTTTTTTGTATATGTAAGACGTAGGTACTTATTATACATAGACAAACAACTTCGGCCGCGTACGAAACCAGAGGTTCGGTTCATAACCAGTTACGGTAGAAGCAAAATTCATCTTTATACGATACTAGCTACTATAGAATGCGCTTTTTTCCTTAAACGATACTTTCGACTTTATATTCTTCATACGTAACCTTAAAAAAACACCTTAATCCTGAACAAATACTTGTAGATCATACAAACATTTGTTTGAACCTGCAACCTACTGCGTCTCAGCCGACTATTCGCCCAGCGCGCCACGGAGCTCGTTGAAAATCATTTGTAATAATATATGCGAAAGTTTGGATGTTTGTTACTGAATCATGTCGTAACGGCTGAACCAATTTCATCGAAATTTGGTATGTACGTAGATTATAACCTGGATTAACACATAGGCTTCTTTTTGTTTACAACCCACGCGTGCGAAGCCGCTAGCGGAAGTTAGTGAAACATATTCTCATCACTTGTAGAAGGAAGTCGACCTAGTTAAAGACAATCTTCAGCATTGGTCTCTAAGGGCACATCTCACGAGAACAATCGAGTCAAAGCTCCGGATTAAATTTTAATAAAAGACTTTTTGAATTGGTATTTTGCGTGTAGCGATGTAAGGGAAGCTTTTTGAAATGGCTCTCTTTAATTTAAGCTAAAAACAAGACCAATCAAGTACGAGCAGGACTCGCTTACCGAGGGTTCTGAAAGATAGGTTTATTTATGTAATTTTTTTATTTTAAGAAATTAATATACAATTATTTAAGAGAGGATGTTAGGATCACCGTATGTGAGTCTTTAGTACTGTCGAGATTGAATTATTGAGACGTGGTTTATGGGACGTGCTTGTTGGCTCGGACTGAAAGGTTAATACAGCGGGTTCAAAATGCCTGTGCGCGTTTTTGTTTCCACATCCCCCCCCCCCGCACACATGTCACTCCTTACCTAAATTCTTCAAACATGCTAAAAATTAAATCTCGCAGGCACTTGCACCTCGCATCTCTGCTTTTTGGTATCGTCGCTAATAAAATACCCGTTTACCTTTACAATAAGCTAAAATGGGTTCAAGACTGGTCTCGCTACCAAAAGCGAACCTGTACTCACGTGTTTTTGACACGTAGACACAAGTGTGTCGCATTTCATGGGCCCTTTAGGATTGCAGCTTCTCGGTGCTGGAACGACCTGCCGCCACCTTTACGTGCCCTAAAAACAGTAACTTTTTTTTAAATTTGCACGAAAGAGGGAACTTCTATCACTACAAAAGCGCTCATAGCTCACCGAACTTTTAGTGAGCAAAGAGAAACCGTGTAGTCTTTTTCTCCTTATTGTTGCACTGCCCGCAACACTACTCCACACTCTCTGCTCACTCGTTTTCTGGTCCCGGTTGTTGCCTCCTGTATATTTTCCTTGAAGGTCCTGCTAGCCTTTCATGCGCCTTTATCGTGAGTAATTTATTCAGCAAATATGTCACTGTCAATTGTCATCTATTTGTCACCCACCACAGACAACATAAATTGGCTCCACCTTACTCTTATGTATTTTATTCTTACAAGATTGTTTTATTATTTACCTATGTATATGTATCTATGCGTGTCTATGAACCTGTTTACTTATTTATTTTTCTGCGTTCGTGAGGCTACCCATGGGTCCCATCTGAAAACCAGCGCTGCTTACCTTCCTCGGATGGGTGGCAGCAATACGTTGAGACGGGGCCTGTTTGGCCCACACAGCACGGAAGACCATATTGTCTGTACCTACCTATGTATACTTATGTATAAAATTTTTATTATGTGTTATTTCCTGTGTTTATATAATTTTTCTTTTCTTTTTACTAATTTATAATCTATATGTAAGTAGGTATGTTTGTTCTGTTCTGAATGGTCTGTCCTATGTGTGTGTCAAATAAATGTATTTTCTTTTTCTTCTTTCTTTCTTTATGTACAATAAAATAGAGAAGAAACAGTTGAATCATCTAAAGACCGTTGTAAACGATCTATAGATAGCTGAACTGCTCCAAATCACTACCAGGTGGAATAGTCCCCAAGACACTGGCTGCATTGACCCGCAGACAATTGCAATGCTTATGCGTTAATGGATTAACGCAAAGCTCTCGAATCACACGTCGCTTCGACCAGACGCTCAGAAATAATTTTGAAAACGCGATAGGCTCCGGTACTCCTTGGACCCAGGGACTCGACCCCAAATGGCTTAAATATGTAAGCTCTGTCGAGACTTCCATGTTTGCGCCGCTTGAGATCTTCGGCTGGATTCGCCGCCGCACCGGGCCCCAACAGATGAGATAGCGCAAGGGTATCGACGCACGTGGCGTCCCACACCAAAAGCCTACTCTTCTCCCAAGGTAAGAGTCATATTATGTCAATTAGGCAGCGCCCTCTGGTTATGGGACCGGTAAACTAAGAAAACTTTTAAAACAGATATCTAAAAAAACTGTTCTTGATAGAGACATCTACAAATCATATTAATTTTAGATTTTTCACTTCGCTAACTTCGGAGATAAGGGGGGAGACCGGTATTTGTTTTTCTTATCTTTCTTTACTTTAATTATCATTAACCCGACTTTACTCATTGCTAGATGGATATCTTGGTGGATGGCAAACTTAGTTAGGCCTGTACTTAGGTTAGGTTGGTTTTATGATACGCCTATTTTAGTTAGCTAATGTTTTGTATTCCTGTTTTATATGTAAAGTTGCGTATCCACCGAAATTATTGGCAACTTCTGTGTTGGCAACAGTTTAGAACTCTTTAATTTTAATCCACACCAAATTAATTAAGTTGTCAACAAAGCAGCACAGAGCATTTAAATATCGTCAACACTCGTATTCCTTTAATGTTTACCGTCAAAAACGGAAATACGGTTCCCAACTTTTGTTGACAAATTTGGCAACTTTCGTTCAGTGGAGTCAGTTCAGTCACCTTTATGTTTATTGATCGAGCGAAGCGAGATCTCCAAATCAACTTGGGTAAATTGGCGTTGTATGTATGTATGTATGTTTGTTTGTCTGAGGATAACTTTCGAAGCGTTGATCTTATCATCGTGAAATTTGGTATATTGGTAGTGATGCCACAATTCTGGTGTGACTAAATAAGCTTAAACTGTGGGGGAGTTCTTGAGATATTGGGATTCAAGAGGGAGAAAAAAAATCTAAATGAGACATTAAGGTCAAATGGGACATCTAATGAAAGGTATTTATTAGCACATTTCGACACCCTTTTTATTTTTTGTTTAAACCTTGTAGTTTTTGAGTTATTAGCTATAATATAAACAGAACTTTGACGAAACTCACAGGGTACACCAGTGACCACACAGTGATGAAATTGGTATTCGTGTATTTATTGACATAAATATAGGGAAAAGCTTAAAATCTAGAATAACTGCAATTTCTACCACAAAAAACTGTAAACAATTAACATGAACTCCTTACTTGTAATTTGAATAAAACGGTTGGTCAATTAAATAAGTTAGAAGTGCTTTTCGTTGCACTATTTATGCCAACTTCAAAAAAGAAGGAGATTCTCTAATTCGTTCCCCGATTACTCAAAGACGCCTAGACCGATTCGAGAAATTATTTTTTTGCTTAAAAGGGTACCAAATCAGGATCTCATGATGTGATCCCAAAAAAATCGAGGGCAACCCTCAAATTTTTTAGGGACGCAATTCGGTTTTATGTTTGTTATTACCTCAGAACTCCGTTATTTATCAACCGATTTGGAAAACTATTTTTTTTATTTAAAATTACATACTTATATTGGTCTCGTAGAAAGTTCATCAAAATCAGTTCAGTAGTTTGGTTAAGTCAGTTATATTTTTGTTAAAACTTATTTATAATAGTCAAAGATTACAACTAATAGATATATTTTCGTTTTTATGGGAGACTCGCGAGATCTCAGGTCGGGGCGAACCACTAATTATTCTGTGTAAGAGCGTTATCACGCTGGCAATTTGTGAACGTGCACGCTCCGTTGTTACAATACGTAAAGTATAGAGTACAATACAATAACTTCTTCAATATTGAGCGAACGCGGCATCGACGTCATATTCAGAAATCACTTCGCTAGAAACACGCTCAAAAATCGCCAGTGTGATAACCCTCTAAAATTACAAATAAGTACATGCACATGAATTTGTTAAAATATCAAGAAATTAAATAAATTATTTTTAAGCAAAGCAATCGCTAACTAACATAGACTTTTCTAATCATTTTGTATAAGTTCCTAAAACTTGACTAAGACCCTAAAATCGGTTCATTGTATTCAGAGCTGGGCAAAATACATGCTTTGCGTTAATTAAAATACAAATTACAAAATACTATCTCACACATATTTAAAATACGAAACACAAAATATTTTTAAGTCGTGTATTTGAAATATAAAATACAAAATACCGCATTTTAACTATTTTTATTTAAAATACAAATTACAAAATACAGTCAACTGCTAGGTAGTTGACAATTTGACGTACATTCAGTGTTGCCAACTTTAAAGATGGACATATTTAACGGTCACCATTTTGCTTACGAATAGTTACGAAAACAATCGAGCGCTATTTTCTGTAGAACGCACCATTAATAAGATCGCTAAATGTATTTATGTTCAGATGTATTTTGAAGCCATATGTATTTGAAATACTAACCACAAAATACCTCAGCGTCACGTATTTGAAATACTAATTACAAATTAAATTTTTGCGAAGTAATTGAATTATAAATACAAGATACGTATTTGTGCTTCAATTACGTATTTTAATTACAAGTAATTCAAATACTACCCACCCGTGATTGTCGTAATTTTTTATAGATTCTGGGCATCAATTTGTATTCTTTCATTATAAAATGGTGCGCTTTGCATATTGAATCAGTTATTTAAAGGAACAAAATAAAAGCCTCGTTGATTTTTAGTTAAATTTTTATTGTCTTTGGTTATACAAAAACATGGATTAATTTTTAAAATAACTTACAAAAACACATTTATATTATTTAATAAATACGTTGTGAATGATTAAAATTGTACATTGATAATAATAAATCCTTAGATATAAAATGCGAAAACTATTTTGACACTTCGTCTGTATCTTTGTTAATTTTCTGGTATGTTGGCACCTTTAAGTTACATTTTGTAATCTGTATGAACTTGATGTCCATAGATAATATTATCTACTGACAATAAATAGATTTAAATAAAGAAGAACTATCTACATTACTTTTTTAAACTATTATGAAAGACTTATGAGAATGAAGCACACAGATGCATGACGGAGCGGCGGCGGCGGGGCGTATATTACTTACGACCATAAATAACATTGTATTCTGAGTTGTTTTATCAAACAGTTACGGCATTTTCTTGTTTATGTAAAATCGTAGGGCCTTACCGCAAAAAAAGTTAAACACACAGTAAACACCTATTTAAATAGTTCCTTACCAATTATTGCTAATTTTTTTAAATAGGTGTTCAACGGGTACTTAACTTTTTTGTGGCAAGCCGATAATCTTTTGACTGATCTCTAACGCCGGCGTCTCGGTCGCCGTCGCCGGACGCTGCTATGTGCATTTACTAAACAGTTTGGTATATTTAAACATTTAAACACGTCGAGGCCCACCCACGCCACGCAGCCGTCCAGGCATGCCCACTGTGAGCCGCCAGCATTTTTAAGGTACCAATAGCACTGTTTCTTCCGCAATCGAATCAACTAAACCTTGACTGACAAGGGTCTCCGTCAGTATTTAGAATTTGCAACAAGTTCTCAGTCGATTTGAAAGCATTTGAAACTAGTGCTAAAAGTTTTAACTTGATATTTCTTTATGAAATCCTGTATATTTGCTTTATCTAAGTTAACTTTAATTACATAGAGTTTTGTTAAATTAATTAAAGTATATTTTGTACCTATACATAAGGAGTCAGTGGCGTGTTTAATAATCAAAAGGAGGGTGCTATATTATTAATATTACTATTACAATAATACGTACATATTATTTATCGACCCAAAAACATATCGACAAAACATACACTGCAAATTTTGTCGAATACCTAATAAACTGTATTTTAAGATCAGTACACAGCAGGCGTGACGGGGCGGCGGCGGGGCGTGGCGCGGCGTGCATGTTACAGTGGGTGGCTCAGTTTAATACAATTCCGACGTCTCAGCTCACCCACGCCGCGCCCGGCGTGGCGGCGACGGCTAATGTCACGCAACCAACACGACTCGACCGCCCCCGCCACGCCGCCGACCCATCACGCCCTAAGTGTACCGCTAGCATTAGTATTAATTTTTAGTTATTTTACATAACTACAAATCACCACAATACGTAATTTAATTAAATAATTCAGTTCATTTTATTCCCTCATTCATTATACTCGAAGTTTACAATGATTTTAGAATGACGATAATTTTATTTTTACTGAACGATACACTTTTTTAAAATGCAGGGTACCAGAAGTCAACTTTGAGAACGTCTTATGAACAACTTCTGGAACCACTTTAAGCACGAGTAAACCTGTACCATATAAATACTCGTATATGGATACTCGCCTAAAATGTATGAATCACCATTTATTTTAGCAGCGTTGCTTCGATGTTACCGATAATGTTGATGTTAGCTGTAAACCACTGATATTACTGCTTTCACTAAACAGTAATATTACTGGTTTACAGCCCCAAGGAATAGTTAACATCCGGTAGAGTCACCGTCAATAGTTGTCTACAATCCGATCTCGATTCTACTGAAGAGTGAAGTGTACTCGTTTTAATAATTCAACACTTTTTGAAAACTTTTTTCACTAAAAGTATGCCAACGGGAATTAATATGATATTCAAAATGATGGACCGAACAGATTTCAAACCTTTTTCTTTATATCGTATCTAGTGGAAGGTGGTGGGTTTGAACCCCGCCACGTCCGTAATTTTTGGTTTATTTTTACGTAGGTATTTTTATTTATTTTTTTAATTTATTTTGTAACAAAACACTCCATTTTATTTAAATAATATGTTTCGTTTACTTTTTGCTGTGTTGCATCTATCAGTAGAATCTAGACTACTTTTTTCAAAAAAGGATTTTATTAGTTGTACTCCATTATATATACAGTGGGATCCAGGTCACTCAGCTCAGAAATGAGGAGGTCCGTATGAAAACTAAAATCACTGAGATAGCCCAGAGGATTAGCAAGCTGAAGTGGTAGTGGGCGGGGCACATAGGTCGAAGAACTGACGGCTGTTGGGGCCGAAAGATTCTTGAGTACCACAGGTGTAGCACAGGAAGATACTAAAAGACGGCCACTACTAAATGGAATGATTACGTAATAACGTTTGCTGGGAGCTGTTGGGTGCAGGCCGCGTGGGATCGGTCGCTCTGGAAATCTATGAGGGAGGCCTATGTGGACGTTCTATGACTGATGATGATGATAATAGCCTATTTTAATAACTATTATGATGAAACACGAGGAATAAAATCCAAGGTTTACAATTCTATTAAATTTTGAGTTCTATATGTTACGGGGTACAATTGTAAAATTACAAAAAAATACTTGGTTTGGGCCTTTTTTAAGTTGACAATGTTTTAGCAATTAAAATTATATGAATAAATAAGAACTTTATAAAACAATCTATTAATCCACCGTAATTTAGTTTTTAAGCTCGAGCTTTTTTTTATTTTTTTATGCTCGAGATAATATAGGGTGGATTTGTTAAGAGTCGACTGATGAACGGTTCTGTACGGAATCTGTCAATAATGTCTGTTCAAACCGCATTGTCTAAACACGTCGCAATGTAGGAAATAAATTAGATTTTAATAAAAATATTTATTGATTTATTAATAACATAATCTATCTATTCAGAGTGTTTTGAAGATATACTTCTTTTGGCGCGTTTTGAAAAAATATGAGAGTAAATTTTTTATGATGCGCGCGCACACCGACAGCCAAAAAGCGACATGATGAAGTTAGCTGATAACTGTCTCATGCGCGCGCACACCGACAGCCAAAAAGCGAGATGATAAAGTTACCTACAAACAAAGAGTTGTGGCATACGGGATGAAATCTTTAGCCATTTTTTTCTGATACGCCAAAGAAGTATAACTTCTTACGTGCGTACATAAGTACACACACACACGTTTTTTTTAACTGGGACAGTATGGAAAAATCCGAAACCAAAGAACGATGGTACAGATAAACATTCTGAGGAACCATTTAGGAATAATTTCCTGATGAAGATGAATTGAAAAGAATATTTTTCGGTCCTAACACAGATTAAATGGTACGTGATAAATAATAAGATTACCGATAGAGTCGTTCCGTACCCTTCAGTAAGCAAATATAATTTTGGAAAAATTATTAATTTAAATGAAACGAGACTGAAAATACTTAAAGTTATTACATGTCACAATTTTGTACAACTTACACTACATGAGGTTTTGGGGGAACAAATTACACGCACATTTAAAAAATATATATATTAGGTGCTCCGAAATATGTATGTTATCCTGAGATAGGGTTGAAACTACCCATGACACTGAACAACTTTTCTTTTAATATATGTCTGTATAGTTTATATATTACGAACTTCCGTTTCGTACGCGTAGTTTATCAATAAAACGCCTCAATCCAGATCATAGGCTGTTTTATACCAAATTTCATCAAAATCGGTCCAGCTGTTTACTTGCGAACACTTATCAAACAGAAAGACAAAGTTATTTTCGACTCACGTACGTCTTTTCAAAACTCAATATGAACTTAAGGGAAAAGTTGTTAATTTTCTTGGATTGCAACCCCTTCAATATAAAATATGTATTCGGAAGCGCGTTATGTTTTTTATAATTAGCAAAAGAGCAACCAAAATAAATCATAATAAGTTTAGACGCGTAATATACTATTTCGATGAATTCAAAGACAATACAATACTTCAATTGTTACTAGCCGACAAAAAACCAAAGCGAAAAAGATTTCTGAAAAAAGTTCAAGGCGTATAGTATATTGTTTTTAATTAATTTGCACCGTAAAGCTGTATTTATCTGTAAAATATTTTAACAAAACATGTTTTGCTTTCTTTTATGGCAGCACCTAGCGTTCAATCGTCAATCGGGACCACGTCGTAGCGTTAAAAATAAATTAAAGTTTAGGTAAAATAAGGTTAAGGTTAGGTTAGTTATTAACAGTACGGCAACTATTTAATTATTGCCTGATTAAATGATGTATTATTATAATGTAGTTAAAATCAGATGGTAGAAAATTCTAGCGAGCAAAGAATTTACTATGACAAAGAAAACGATGTTGTTTCGTTCGGTTCAATTCAATAAAACGGTAAGTCCATAGAGTATCGGTTTAAATAAACAGCTTTAGTTATTAGTTAGCATTTTGAAAGTGGGCCTTAATTTATTAAAAATATTAAAAAGTATAGACACAGCTTAAAATTAGAATGAAGATGAACTACAAGGTACATTAAAAATAAATACCGTCTAAATCTAATACAAAGAGACACACAACAGGATGCCAACCACAATCTTTTAGAAAAACATCATGTTTCGGGACCGTTTTGTTTCAAGCTTGTAGCAACATTACTTCGATTTGAACCACAACTCTTTTAAAAATTACTGTTATAATTCAAATAATGTTGTATATTTAGTGCATTCTAGTGATTACACCACGTTCAGTATAAAACATTGCGAAAATAGACACGATTTACTTACTTTTTAGGATAATTTTACGCTTTATTTGAGCTCTAATAAGAAACTTTTTGAGTGAACTATGGTGACGTCACCAAAACTGATTCGCCTTTACAATAATAAAGTAAGCTTAATAATTGAGGGTCAGTGAACGAAATCAGTGTAATATTATTTTAATATTGCTATAAGAGATTGCGGTCGTCCCCCAGTGTTTAATTTTGTGCGCATTAACAATATTAGGAATAATAACTCTAACCACAATCTTAATACAAATATAATAAATAACTTTGTTAATTATTATGTAAGAAATACTATGAAAACTTTTGGGGTAAAAGTACCCATCATTATAAACAAAGTTAACGAAGACAAGTTGAAAATGCAAAAACAAAATTCCACACAAATTTTCCAGACCTTCCAGTACTTACAAAAAAAGTTTCCAAATGATTCCTGCGATTACAATAAATTAAACTGCTTTGTGGAGCCTTAAACAATAGTGAGGCTCGAACTTTAAAACTGTAAGTTCTGATTAAAATGTATGCAATAGTTTTTATTTGCAGGTGGTTCGATTCCTACAATCAGTTCACATTCACTAGATAATTGAACAGTACAAATGTCTAAGCATATCGTATCGAATTCATCATCATCATCATTTCAGCCCGGAATCACCCACTGCTGGGTATAGGCCTCCCTTGTTTACTGCTAGCCTCCTCTATCCTGTGCGTCTCTCATCCATGTGTTTCCCGCGATTTTCGCGATGTCGTCTACGCATTTCGCCTTCGGACCTGGGTTTCTCTCACCTGACTTCGGTCACCATTGGGCCAAAGTTTTGCTCCATCGGCCATCACTACGTCTGGCCAGTTGTCCTGCCCAACTTCACGTGTATCGAATTAGTAACGTCTTATTAGTGTCGGCAAATCAATCAAATTGCACACATTCGTAAAACTCGAAAAAATAACATTTTTAATGAGTCAAAATGGTGGATACTTAGATATTTATGAATGTGCAATTTTATTGATTTGCCGAAAATAATATGACGTAACTAAATCGACACGATGTTTATAAATTGATGACATGTAGTTTTGATGAACGATGTTTGTATAGGAATCGAACCTCTTAAGGTTTCGTAGCGGTGTAACAGTTGTTGATATTGATGAGTTAATTCATCCCTTGAAGTTGTAGTCTCTGACACTTTTTGATTACATTAATATTTTTTCAAAATTTAGCTAAAACAATTTTTAATACAATTCATGAAAGGGTTTTTTTTTAATCTTAACTCTGAAATGCATAATCATCGGTAAATAATTTGGCATAATCAAATTCATAATTAAAAATTGTATTTGTGATATAATTTGGTCTTTGTTATAAATTATAGGTGGAATTACGCATTTCATATTATTTGTGAATAATAAATAATCATAAAATGATAAGTTACTCCTGGTAAATGAGTTTGGTGAATCCAAACCTAATTTTGATGCATTATTCCCGTTTCTCAATATTTAATGTTCATATGTCACTGAGAATATCTTTATTAGTTTTGAATAGATTGGCTAAGATGCAACTATAGGGCAGCGATTCCTAAAGTGGGTTAATAATTCATTTTCTCATACGTAAAAGCAGTGGGTGACGTACATTGACAGTCCGCGTCATATGCATGTCAAGGTGGTACAAAGTTCGGCGGGACAGCTAGTTAATACATAAAACCCGACATATTTTATCATTAATCATATTATACATACTTAAAATAATAATAAGTTAACTTTGACAAACTCAATAAAAATAATAAATAATAGGTGACTGACTGACATCATAAAATTAATCAATATCAATAATTAATTGAATCATTATTATTTGGTACGTATTCATTTGTTCATCGTACCTCCCACAACCGGCAACGAGCTCACCCACATATTGTAGATGCGTGGAAGTCTCACACGGTGCGTTTGACCCGCTCATTTCTTCCAAGCAACTGCAAGATGTGGAATGACTTTCCTCGGGAGGTTTTTCCAGTGGGCTTCAAAATGAACGCCTTCAAGAGAGGTATAAATAGGGGTTCAAGTGCTAGGCAACGCGACTGCAGTACCACGAGTACTGCAGGAGTTTATAGGCGGCGGGGACCACTTAACATCAGGAGGCCCGTCAGCTTGTGTATATAAGTTTAATATAAAAAACAAAAAATAAATCATCATTTGACAAATTTCAATATTCATAGATAGGTGTGTCCGTATAATAAGAATAATCAAATAAATAGATATAATTAATAACTTATATGCAAATTACAATAGATTAAAATATCGAATAAATTGTAAAGTGTAAAGAGCATGCCTATATATCTAAATAGGAAAACATGGTCTGCCTTCCTCTTGCAATACCCGGTTCATATGTGAAACTACCTACTACTTGTAACACCTTGGTCACACAAAGCAATAAATATATTGAGTATTGATGAACCAAGTCGAAAAATCGGGATTATAAATAAAAAGTTTAAAATACTTGATATTTATCCGTTTAATTATGTATAGTGATCGCAAAAGATCAAAAAGTACTAATAATTATGTATATCTCGGATGGGCAGTTCTGCACATGACTACACAATTTTTAACAAAAATAACTTTGATATCAAAATTTTTTTTAAAACATTTACTGTTTATTTTCCTTCAAATCAACTGATTTTAGACTTTCAGCCGTTCCCAGAAGTTACATTAATCCTACAATGTTTTTGTTTAAAGGTCATTTAACTAAAACAGTTTAACAAAATTTGCAGATTTTATTAAATAATCAGAGTAGTACGGATTTGGTGAGACCGACGTACCGGGTGACGACTAGTTTCTTCAGGTTGTCAATATTTAAAACATGTCGTAACCATAATTGAATTAACATCGAAACTTTAATTTGACTAGATTGGAACAATCTTTTGGAAAACAAACAAAAGTAAAATGATCGAGAAAATTTGAATGCGTAACTCACCATAAAATGTATAAAATTTAAGGTTATTCAAAACTATAACTTATTTCCATTATTAATTAGATACTATTTTGATATTATTATAATAAACTCTATAACTACACACTTATTATGTTTATAAACAGGTTAATAGAACCTCATTTACAACAAAGGAACGTTGTACGACACACAGAATTTGATGTATAATATTATAGTTATTATAATATAAGTATTAATTAATTATTAGAATTATATCATCCTTATGCTTACATATAAATATATAAACAGTAAATTAAATCTTCCTATTATAAGACTGACGTGTTTTTTACTAGAAAGTTTGAATCAAATGTATTTACACTTATAATATTATAATAATATTTAGAATTATAATCACTTACTACTTTGACACATAAGTACGCAATATTAAAGTATTTTGAGAGTATAATATATATGTTTATAGATATACAATATTCTTATACATGTATTTATAGAGGTACCATTTTAACTCGCTTTAGATTATAATATATTTTCATTATCACAAAAGTGATAGTAGATTATATCAAATACAAGTTTAAAGGCATTTTTTGCAAGATCTCGATAAAAGTGAGTCAAAGTGGCACTATTCTAATGTGGTTCTCTAAAGGTGTACTTGACTCGTTGTATGGTATTTAGTTTTAGAGAGCACTATCTCGTGTAAAACAACGAAATTATAAATTATTCGTTAAAATTAAAGATGAACACAAAACTCTTAAAGTTATAAATAGACGACAACAAATGTGTGTACAATTTGCGTATTGCTTAGAATTCCTATAATTAGAAAACTTATGTTAATAAATAAATATTATTAAATTTAAACACACATTGAGTAAGAACATTAAGGCTTAGGATCTCTCGCAGGTAACGATTTGTAATAAACGATTCAGATTCACGTCTTAACTATCTAATAATAAACATCAAATTGGTCTTTTAACGAATTAAACAAACATGTTTGGCATTTTGAGAAGTATGGCACATGGAGTCAGTTCTTAGGAAATCACAAATGAGGATTTAAAAACTGAGCCAAAAAATACAAAATAACCAGCACTAAATTCGTCGACGTTAACCCTAGAAGCTCAAAAATTTTTGGGACTAGAAAATCACATGAATAATTACGAGAAAGTTACTATTAGTTTAACTATACATTTCACTTTTTATAAAGCTATCCACATTTTGGCTTTAAACTTTCTTTTAGCTCCAGGCTTCTTCTTACAACAAAGACTTGAGCTTAAAAAAAAAGAAGGCTCAACCTTTATAGTTCACGATCAAAAAAAAACTGTTTAAAATAACAACCTTTAAATCCAATGTTTGAATCTATAAATCATATTTCTACGAATGGACGGGATGGTCAAATCACAAAAACTAAAATTTGCTTATACAAAGAACGAAATTATTTAATTACCAACGAATAAGGTACAAATCACTGCTCGTTTAGCTTTTAGTTTAGTTCACATTTAAAACATACTTCATCACTTGGATCCTTATTAATAAATCTATATCTATTCTGCAACTTTTTTGATGCAATGAAATCATTCTCAGTTCCGTATTCCAGAACAGAATTTAGGCATAAACTAGCGTAGAGTTTTGACAGTTTTTCATTTAAACTTCAAGAACCTGTTATTAAGAATACGGATCTCAGAGTTGATATCGATTTACCAATACGGGCTAGAGACTCCGGCAAAGTACCAAAATTGGGCAATTAACATTTTGGTACCCCGAAACACACCGACTCAATAATTCACAAATCCACTTCACTAATTGTACACCCCTCTTGTCATAGCTTCTCTGTTTCTGCTGTGCCATTTGCAAGTAAGAATTCTGACGTACGTTTTCCTGAACGTTGCGTTACATAGCGCGTAACAAACCGGATTTATTGTAGAATTGATGTAGCAAAGCGCGTAGAAGAACGACCAGAGTTCATCAGGAATACACTTGGTACAAGCTGTTAGAGGCTTCAACAACACTAGGATATTATACGGCGTCCACGTTATGATAAACGACAGAAGAATCGCAGACAATGTTTTGGCAGCTTTGGACTCTTGTTTCTTTTCCTGTGTCTTCTTCTTCTTCGGCTGTTTGGCAGTGAATCCTTTCCCGGCTAACTGTTTCGGTATTATTTTTGCGTTCAACGGAATTCTCACGTCCTGTATGGCTGATGTTCTTCGAGTCAAATTGGTGTTTCCTGCGGGGTGCAAGTTCAGTTCTGAGTCTCCTCTTGTCGGGCGGAAATGTGTTCTAGTGGCAGAAGGTGGAGAATCTTCCGTGATCATCTTTATCGTAGCTCTTTCGGTATCTGCGTCTGGTAGTCTGATCAGTATGGTGTAGACTGAATCTGCTGATGTTGATTTGGGGGCTGGCGAAGCATTAGCGTTGATTCTAGTGTTGGGTGGTAGAGATCGGCTGTCGCGAGCTGATGGGATATTGAGGGGGTCGTAGGTGCGGCGGAGAGGGGAGGTGCCTCCATCGCTGTTGCCTGCGGAGCCTCCGCGAGAAGCGTAAGGGTCTCTGATTACGTTAAGTGATGTGCACCTGCGAGATAATTAGAAGCGTGATCAATCATAACAAGAAATAATATACATTTTGACAGTTTCTTGATTTTTATAGCATCACTCGGATTACACTGCAAGTTTTTACCTGGATACAGAGCTCTGTAGCGGAGTCTCTACCGACACGGGTGTGGCGTACCCAGCTTCCGAAGGTTCTTCTTCTCCCTCAGTGTCCTCCACATCCTCACGGCCTGAGTGCCACCATGCCAGGCACCATGCACGTATCGCCGGCCACCCTCTGGCTTCGTTGGCGCGCCGGTAGTATGCCTTTTTGGAAGAAAAATATTCGTTAAAAATACGAAACCTATGTGTCGTTAATGGATGCAGGGCCATGCATTGTAGGGCACGTTCTTAAATTACGTGACCTACGAGGCAATGCATTCTTTTTAAAGAAAAATTCAAGGCTCAGCCACTTTACATGCAAGAAAATATTTTCGTATAGACCCTCTGTTTCTTCGAAACTAACGCCTTTGTAATTTGCTGCGTGGGCTACATAACTTGCGTCCGGGGTCGACGTCTTGGCCACCCCTGTTAAAAGTGATGGTTACCACTTAACATCAGATGGGTCATTTGCTTGTTCCATCTCCATGTTGTATAATATAAACCCATAAACTAGTTGTCGATTAATCTCAATTAGCCATCGCCAAGTCTAGTCAGGTAACCGTACCAACTCCATCTAAGCTTTATCACGCTGTTCCCAACGGGTGACTCCTGCGACAATTTTTCATCATAAATTGTAGTTAAAAAAATTTTAAACCAATAGCGAATTATCTACTAAGTACCTATAAAAGTAGTAGTAAAATACGTAAAAGTACTTAGTAATGGGCGCTTTATATCATGTTCGCTTGAAAAAGGTTTAAGAAATTAAGATAATAAATAATAAATAAATAAATATCGCTGGACATTTCACACAGCGCTATCTAACCCCAAACTAAGCAGAGCTTGTACTATGGGAACCAGATAACTGATAGAATACTTATATACTTTTTTTTTGTAAATACATACTTATAATATATAGAAAAACACCCAGACACGGAACAAATATCTGTAACTGTAATATCTGTACAAATATCATGCAAACATTTGTTCCGCGGCGGGAATCGAACCCGCTACCTCCTGCGTCTCAGCCGGCTATACGCCCACTGCACCACGGAGGCAGTCATGAAACTATGAAACTATTGTGTAAAATAAAGTATCGTTTTGGCTTCAAAAAAAAAACACGGACGTTTTGCCTATTAAAAACAGATTTCACCAGATTAACAGCGTCTACTGCCAACCCGTTGGCGTATTGTTAAATCGAGGCCCATTTGCTGTCATATATGTTTATCTACGTCTATGTCTTTTGCTCCAACGGACTGTAGTAGTCTTGAGAAAAGGGGAAGGAGGGGAGAGGGGGGGGGGGAAGCTTCACTTATTATAAAAAATTAACTACCGTTGAATTTACCTGAAACTTAACTCTATATTCTGAACCGGATACAGCCGGATACGAGTGGTTTTGACATTTTGTGCCAAATGATTGCCAGCAGTCGCCCTGGCATGAGTCCAACTCTCCAACTTTTACCAACATGTTGTACAGCAGAATTATGAGAAAATGAACTCTATGGATGGGTATTAAAGATAATTGTAAGTGTTATGGAGATTTGTTTTGATTTATCCATGTTAGCTGCGTATGCATAAATATGAATTGTGTGTTAGAGCTTAAGTTGGATGGAAAATGAAGATGGAATTGTTATGGACCGAGTTATTCGAAAGGGAAAGACTCTTAATCATCTCAAACATTCTGTTTGATAGTGAAAATAAGATGCTGTAATCTACGACTTTCGACGCCTATGACAAGGAGTACCATTATCAGTTACTGTATGAATGATATGATTAGTGTTTTAAAACTACCCAACAACACCAGCGCTTCAAACATAAGCGAACTTACTTACTTTATTTGTAGAGCATTACATAGCATACACCTCCCCCATAGATTTAGTGAGCAACCTTTATTCACGTCGTCCTTCTATTTATATAGAAGGTCCTCCTGGACGCAAGCCCTGAATGTGATGTGTTTGCGGACGGATGGAAGTTGATAATATTGGAGTGCTTGAGGTTTTGTGAGAAGAGTGTGTGAATGTTTTTGATTAATATTATTATTTATTTCTTTTGCATTATTTGTTTTTTATCTTATTGTTTTGACATTTTTTATAACATTAACATTTATTAATTATTTGTGACAATTACTCCTTTATTCCAAATTTAATAAATAAGACAAGTGTTGTAAATATTTTATATCTCTAATTATTATAATTAGCCAAGGCTGTTCTAATTACTTTGTTTGTTTGTTACCTTTTCACAACTAAACGGCTGAACAGATCGCAATAAAATTTGCCAAGGAGATAGATTATATCCTGGGGAAGGACATAGGCTACTTTTGACTTGACTGCGCAAAAGGAGTGTAATGTTTTTATTGATAAACACGCGTGCGAAGCCTTTGTTTATAAACAGAGTAATTCAGTCGCCTCAATCAGTGATGTCACAGTAAAGCAGCTGGGTGTTGCAGCTCCAATGGACAGTTGTATAGTATTTTGTAGCTGGAATCAGATTCTAGCGTCTCAGTCGGCAATTCGCCCACCACGCTACTAATACTCAGTAAGCAACTCACTAAAAAGTTATTTAAGCTTACGGTGACAGAATTCACGGTCAAGCCCTAGATGCTTTGCATCTCTTCATTATCATCCTCACCATCCCCTACTAAACATAGGCAGCCCGCACCCGACCTCAGCTTTCTATTTAGTGAGGAGCCAACTTACGCTGCGCTTTCCAGTGCATGGTCTCAACTACTAGTGAGTAGTAGCAATCGTACTGTATATGTCTTGTCTAAATTTGCAGTTTCTAGTTTTATGGTAATATAAATATAATGCATGCTACACTTTTTTGTCATATTCCCATATTTAATTTCAATCTAGATCTAAAATTGTATGTTTAGTTTAATTAGTGCTAAGTGGATAGTTATCTGTTTTGTGGATTAATAAATAAAATAATTTGAAAACCTTTCTGATCCAACCTCCGTCAGTTGATCGCTCAGTCTGACAGTATTCCACGCTGAACCTAAATATTGTTGGGCATCAGCTTAGTCATAAAACAGATCAGTCCACTAATTAATAGTTTAATACATTTTGCTAACATTGCACCCATCCGATTAATCATTAACATTACCTGATTAACTAGTTCAATGTTTGCGTAATTGTTATGTTTCACTGATTAATTGGAATACAGATTAGTAGTTAGTACTAATACGAAATTAACTAATCATTTGAAATCATTTAATGAGATGTACATGACAAGTTAAGGCTTTATAGATTATTGTACTACCTTCGAACCGATTTTGATGAAATTTGGTATAAGTATAGATAGATTACGGCGACGACCGTTGGAGCAGAAAGGTTCTCGAGTGGAGACCATGCACTGGAAAGCGCAGCGTTGGAAGCCCCCCCCCCCCCCCACTAGATGAAAAGACGACCAAAATTGCTCCAACTCGTTCAAAAATGTTACAATTTATTTTCTCTATTGTTATGTATTTTAAAATGATCATTAAAAAACAATCAGTCTTGTTTCTTGCCTATCTTTCCTGGCTTGGTCGCGAAGGAACAGGCAGTAAAATTGACGTTTCAAAGTGACCCTTGTGATTTTAATGAATAAAAATATATTGAATTTGATTTTGACCTCATAAAGGTTGCTTGGGAGCTGTTGGGTGCTGGCTGCACAAGATCGGTCGCTCTGGAATCTCTGAAGGCCATTCAGCAGTGGACAGTCTCAATCTAGGGCGTAATCCATCTAGATTACGCCCTAGATTTAGACATAGTTTACTTTTTATTGACAAACCATGCGTGCGAAGCCGCAGGCAGGAACTGGTAAAAAATAAATATTAAAAAAAACATTACACAGTAATTTTGCCTTTCATCTTGTTATTCCAAGTTTTTTAACATCCATACTTCCACGACATAATCAAATTATAGTTGCGCGTGCGCTGTAAAATAGTGATTATAACTTTGTTTATACTTTGTTGCTAACAAGGTTCTGATCAAGATTTGTTGGTAACAAACAGAACTTTTCAACCTACTTCCTTCTATCCTAACAAATTACCTAACTAATATTAAAAATGCGAAAGTTTAGAAGTTTGTTTTCTGATGGTAGGATATCTGTTAATTTAATGAGATATTGACACTCTACACTTAAAAATCTAATAGAATCTAATCGGCTGAGACGTAGGAAGTAGCGGGTTCGATTCCCGCCGCGGAACAAATGTATGCATGATCCGTTTTTTTTCCGGGTCTGGATGTTATTCTATAAGTATGTATGGACAAGAAAAACAGTACCTATATAAGTATTCTATCAGTTATTTGGTTCTCATAGTACAAGCTCTGCTTAGTTTGGGGCTAGATAGCGCTGTGTGAAATGTCCCGCAATATTTATTTATTTATTGATTTGATATGTGACCTATGGGGCAGTTCTCTGTTATAAGCGATGGTTATCACTTAACATCAGGTGGGCTATAGCTTATTCAATCTCGATATAGCATAAACTAAAACTGTTTGAATGCTGCCGTGATAACGTTATACGAACGGACTACACAAAATATCGAAAAATCAACCGCATAATTCTAAGTAAATATTATATTATCAATACACTATAACAATGAGTATAATAATCACGAAGTTTCACTTTATATTGAAAAATGACACCAGGAAAAAAGAAGCTCTACAATTGTTTTATTACCCGACTTCAAAAAAGGAGGGGATTCTCAATTCATCGGAACCTTTGTTTTTTCCTTTTAAAATGTATGTTCCCAGATTACTCGAAGATGCCGGGACTGATTCGAGAAATTATTTTTTTGTTTAAAGTCAGGATCTGATAACGGGATCCCGAAAAAATCGAGGACAACCCTGAAATTATAGGGACGCAATTCGGTTTTATGTTTGTACCTCAGAACTGCATCATTTATCAACCAATTTGGGTTTTTTTCATTTGAAAGGATATAGTACTTTCATAGTGGTCTCATAGAAATTTTATCAAAATCAGTTCAGTAGTTTGGTTAATTCGGTTATATTTATGTTAAAAAGTTACATGTGTTTATTATTATTAGGCCTTAAAATCTTTGTAGGATTATTTTGTTGTCCGTCTGTCTGTCTGTCAAACTCCTTTTACTCAAGAACGCATGAACGAACTAACTTAAAACTAATATCAAATACATGTCTACAGTCCCTCGGAGCTGTAAAAAAACCAAGCTAATAAAAAAATACGGTTATTTATGACGCATCTTTTGACACTCGCTAATAAATCAACACCTTTATGGTACTTCCCGGTTGATACAAAATAATGAAATTTGTATTGTATGCAGGTCTAAGCAAGAAAAGTCGTTGGCATACGCTAGATAAGAAGCAAAATTAATCTAAAGTTAGACATTGAGAAAGTGCGTCGTTCGCCGCTTTCTCGGCATATATATTCAACCCCCGTCTGTCAGCGGCTTTGCTCGCCTTGTAGGAAAATGTGATAATTTTTACTTATTATAAGATTATTAATCAATCTATAAAAATTTTGAGATGTGAGTTGCTAAAAAACTATGTTTTCTTGCTTTGAGTGTTTGTTTTTGAGAAAAAACTCGAACAGTTTCAGAGAAAAATACAAATAACTTTCATGAAAGCATCATTATTCAAAACGAAAAGTTATAATGTAAAAGTATCTGTTTAAAAAACTGAAAACTCTGTTCGACCGAAAAATCTCTGAAAAATAACATATTGAAGGTTTATATTGATATGAAATTCACTAGACTTCATAGAAATCGAAATAGATTTCGAGAACCTCTAATCTTCTGTTTGTTAGACTGTGTGCTTCATATAAATCTATAAATAATAAACAATGCGGGACAAATCACTCTTACTAAACATGATTTTAGTAACTAGATGACTTGACGACTTCCGTGGCACAGTGGGCGGCTGAGACGCAGGAGTTTGCGGATTCGATTCCCGTTGCGGGACAAATGTTTGCATAGTCTACAGATATTTGTACCGGGTTTGGGTATTTATCTTTATATTCAAAAAAATGTATATTACATATCAGTTATCTGGTTCCCATAGAACAAGTTTTGCTTAGCTTGGTGCTAGATAGCGCTGTGTTTAAAAAGATTATTTAAAAAGATGCATTTAGCGTATGGCCCACCTGATATTAAGTGGTAACCATCGCCTATAATAAAGTATTGCCTCTTAGATCACGCACCTTAGAAACGTACCCTACGATGCACTGCCCTGCGTCCAACAACTAGAGGTATACAGGTGTAAAGCCTCATGTATCTGTAATTTCACCGGAAACAACGAAACAAAGCGATGCTGTTTGGCGGTTGAAATAGGTAAGTTGGTAGTACTTCTCCGGACGAGTCCTTTCACAATGAACTCTACAACTCTTTACTAAATATGTTACAAGTCACGAATTATATTTTACTTTTCTTATCGGTTTGGTCATATAAATAAACAAACAACCACACAATCTTCGCATTTATATTAGTAGGAAGGGTAGGGGTGGGTTCTCCCCACTCTGGAGTAATAGACGCAAATGACTACAAATGGCGCGGTTATTATGCTCGGTGTTGTAAATCAAAGTACTTTAAAAGACGAATTGAAATATATATCTTGCATTTTACAAATGGGTGTAGTTTCAATAACGACTTTGTAATGTACTGCGGTTGGCCATTAGAATGAACTTACCAACATCATTGAATAAGGCGAAAATAGGGGTCAACCTTTTTGAGGCAAACTTTAGAAGGTCAAAACAAAGGTCCATGCCAAAATCTAGCTGGTTAGCTCGAATTCCGAGGTTGACCCCTATTTTCGCCAATCAAAAATTTAAGGATTTTTGAGAAAACCTTTAGAAGGTCAAAACAATGGTCCATGCAAAAATCTAGCTGGTTAGCTCGAATTCCGATGTTGAACCCTATTTTCGTCAGTATTAAATCTAAGGATTTATGAGACAACCTTTAGAAGGTCAAAACAAAGGTCCATGCAAAAATCTAGCTGGTTAACTCGAATTTCAAGTTGAAAGGTTTTACTGGACTTTTAAGATTTTTACTATTTACACGATTAGACGTCTATCATTTTGCACGCCGTGATAACTTTGCACGAACGTCTACACATAAAAATCAAAATATCAACCACATAATGCCAAATAATTATTATGTTATCTAACCAAGTTTAACTTTATTGAAAATTATACACTCAGAAATACCAGTAATCCTGGATCAATATTTCGACAGGACGATATTCCAATGTTGTCTCATTTGATTCGGTTATTCGTTGGTAGTGTGTATATTGACGACGAGTTTATAACAACTTTTTCACACCACCTGCTCGACAACGTCAAATTATATGTCATTATAAACCTCACCGAATGCAGGTGATTAAATCCCTACGGCTGAGTCGGGAGTAAAGTTGTACTGGATTTGATTAGACCCTCGCGGGCATGAGGTGATTTGAATTTGGAACCTCATTTGTATTAAAATTTGAACCTAAGAGACCCACACGTTAAGAATTTATTCGTAAATTGAACTAACCTCTGCACATAATGCACCAACCACCAATTGGTTTATATTGTCTCGCAGAAAATGTGAAAAGTAGAGTATTCTTCTCGTGGTCTCGTCTGCATCTTAAGCGTGCTTATATCCCTCTCTGCATTCAGGAGTTAACTCCATCGCTCCGCTCGTGAGTTAACTCTAGAATCTTTCGTTACGTTTTGGATTCAATATAGCTCCCGTGACGCAAGACACTGCTTTATCTCCGTTTGATAATCTACTATTATTATTTCAAGGAGTTATTTCCATGCATTTGCCGATTGTGCCTTTGATTTAAAACTTTAATATTTTCAATGTTAATGTGGTTTTTTTTAATAGTGTATAATAAAGATTTTACCTATCTATTTACAAGAAGAAGTAGCTACTAGCTACCTATTTCTGCCGCCAATCTGCATTGTTGTGTTCCGGTTTGAACGGTCATAGGGTGACGATGACGGACGAAAAGAAATGTCATGTAGGCAAATTGTATATTTTTTGGCGTCACGTTTTATATAATAAATTAGGGAAACAAAATAAGGAAAGGATCAGGAGGGGGAAGGAATAATAATGGAATATATTAAAAAAATCTACAAATGGGCCTTGTCTTACTTGGATGTACTTATGAGGTAATATTATTCTTATAGGCAGTAGTAACAGCTTTACATTTAGTGGGCCCAAAACAATTTACATTTTGTCTAGATACATGAGTCATTCGGTGTCAGTTTTTCCAAACTGGCCCAAAGGTTATAACGTACACACGTAATAACATTTTATAGACAAACAGGCTTCTGCACGTGGCTTCGCACGCGTGGTTTATAAGAAAAAAATGTGGCCGTCACGGGACGTCCGGCAGATGTGAAACATCTAAATTGATGGTAGGTAATTTAAAGAATTTATAATTGAAGAAAACGGAAGGCAAGGGGCGAGTGGAGAGTGATGGCTGGAAAATGCATAACTTCCTAACAACTTTGATATTTATTGATATTTCATTGATAGATGGCGCCTTGACGCCATGAAGCCACGACGTCATGCATTCAGAGCCGACATACGAGTTGGTCTCACCCTGGTGCGCCAATAGATGTTACACATCAAAAGTAGCCTATATCTCAATCCAGCCATAACTAAAATGTTATTTTAATCTATGCTTCCGAAAAGAGAAACTTTTCTACTGCCGTCTAAGTAGCCCCTGTGGTTGTAATCTATCTATATATCAAATTTCATGAAATCTGTCCAGCCATTCAGTCGCGAAAACGTAACAAACAGACAGAGATACAGTTACTTTCGAGTTTATAGTATTAGTTTGGATGGGTAAGTTCTTAACAAAGTAATACGTAGATAAAACATTTGTTAAGATTCCTACAAACAGAAAGCAAACCTTAAAGAGACCTAGACATCTTAATTTCCGTTTCTAGTTTAATACTTTATCCCGGATCGTGTTATTATTACTAGTGTGCAGACCGAACGCCACAGAGCTATGCGAAGACATGCCATTGCAGTAATTCGGATCCGCAAATTCCATTGAAACCGAGTGGTTGTAGGATGAGATTATTGGAGCCAATAGTACCAATGCCATCGTAGATTTGAGGAAAATTTCACTATTATCTAATTTTATCCCGTGTTTTATAAATTTATACTTCTTTTGGCACGTTTGGAAAATAATAAGAGAGTAAAATGTTTATGATGCGCGCACACACCGACAGCTAAAAAGCAACATGATGAAGCTAGCTAATGACTGTCTCATGCGCGCGCACACCAACAGCCAAAAAGCGACACGTTGAAGTTGAAATCTTTAGCTATTTTTGTTCTGATACGCCAAAGAAGTATAACTTCTTACGTGCGTACATAAGTACACGCACACGTTTTTATAAAATCAAACCAAATCCAAGGTTGACCTGAGTCAGAACAGCCGGGCTAGCACGGGCGCTCTAGAAAAGTTTATCTATGAAAGAAACTTAGTAATTTTTTGATTTTGCTATGACATTACAGTAAATTGAAATTTTTGCGTACACCGTAGAAACATTAGTACGGTCGTTTTTCTACTTTTTCCACAGAGAGAAAGGTTTTATGGCGGTCATCGACAGCTACTGGGGCTGTTCTAATAAGAACGACCCATTAAAGATTGCTGGAAGCTGTTGGCTCCAGGCCGCACAAGAAATCTATTGCTAGGTAATGATGTTCCATACAAAAGTTCAACTACTAATCAATTAAAATATTGTATAAAACAGCTAATTCTTCCCCCCCCCCCTGAAGTTTAGGATGGAAGACGTTTTGTTAAATCCGGTAAAATTTTACTTTAAGTAAATAATTTTTGCATGAGCTAATGGCCAATCCTGGCCAAAGTCAAAGAAAAATTCTCTTAATCAATGAATGCATTAGATCATTTTGAATCGCCAATTTACGCTTGTTGCAACCACTCGAAAAGTGTTGGATTTTTATTTCCTTGGCATAAATGTCATTTTCACTTTAGAAAAAACGTCAGTTTTGTTAGTTTGGAAAGAACTTAGTTGAACTGTATAATGCCCTTTATTTTAACAATTCTTACATAAATTTATAGTGAACAATGGTTTTACAAATTTAAGAGGCAAATTTCTAAAATCCAAAAGCATTCTGAAAGGAATTTTTCCATTGCATAATCAAAACCAACGCTGGATGTTGGTTTAACGTATTTAAATATAGTTCAAATCCCTACAAAAAATGTAAAACTTTAAAATTTAATATACACACACCAGTAGGAGTTATGTATGCACATGCAATATAGCAGGAGTATGGTATTCAACCCTACCTAATTGAGTTCCAGCCAGAAACATACAAGGGATGTAGAAATGATACGATGATTAAAAATAATAACTAATTTAAGAGCACATAGGCCATATATTTGTAAAATCTGTGTCATTTAAGTTATGTTAAAACTATTTAAAACCGCGTTGTTTGGACCAGCGGCTGCACTAATTTTTACCAAACAATCTTACAGACACCTGCTATAAACAGTGAAACGCTTTAAGGTTAAAACACCTCTCTTTTTGTGTCTGGGCTAAAACAATTGGCCTGGCCGGCTAGAGCACAATACCTCATTTTGTTTTTTTTTTGTCGTATCAATTATCTACATGCTGGTATTTGATGAGGTAGTGTTGATTAAAGTGCTCTCTTGGTTGAACGAGCATAGTGATTAAATCTAAAGTTGTAGTTCCCATTAAATGAGTGGGTACAGTCAGTGATACAACTTGATTAACTATTTCCAATTTCAAAGAAAGATTTTCAAGTGAGTTTTCTTGGTATTTTTTGTGTTACTTACAGAAAATGTTATTTCTGCTATTTAGAATATAAGCAATGTACATATTCACACAAACAGCTAACGGTGTGATTATCACCTGACAGTATAAGAACAATAAAAAATGCTGGACACAGCGCTATCTAGCCCCAAACTAAGCCAAGCTTGTTCTATGGGAACCTAATAACTGATATACTTTTTTTTGTAAATACATAATAATACATGAAGAAACTCAAAAAATATATGTAGATCGTATGCAAACGTATGTTCCGCGGTGGGAATTGAACCCGCAACCTCAGCTCGCCAACGACGTCAAAATGAAAAAAACCTTCTTTTAGAGTCGGGTATCAAAGAACACTAAAAATGATAATCCACTTATGTTCATTTCTTCTGACTTGTCCTTTCGTTCAAACTATACAGAAACGAAACGGGATAAAACTCGCTTTTTAGGCAAGCGTGATCCATCTTCGATCATATTATCACTTACCATCAGGTGAAATAGTGGTCAAGCGCTTGACTATCATTAATAAAAAAAATCATTCCAGAGGGCTTAGCTAAGTTACATTCGATTAGCGATGACGCTAGTCCGAAAACGTATAGGATTTGACACATGCTATGGAAATATCACGTGATATATCGACAAAAAATGTATGTAGAAATCGAATCGATTCGGAGCGAATGTAACTTGGCTACGGACCCAGTTCATCGTTAGTTCCATAGCGATTGTAGATTCCGGCAGAAATGAACGTTAGAGGATGCGACGCTGATTTATGCCGCTGACCGTACATTTCAGAGTCACTGGAGGACGGAAAGTTTTCATTTAAAATGTGCGAAGCCCGACGCTGTTTTTCAACGTCCGATTCGAGAGCAAGTTAGGGCTGCCCCAAATATTTAATTCGCGCCGTGTTAATTCGTTTAACTTTTGTTTTAATTCATTTTAGTTAGAGAATTTGAGTTGAGTGTTTCGTTGTAAATTAATAGTGTTTTACAAGTTTGCTTGTAATTTTGTATTGGTCGAGATTTGTCTAGATTTTGGAGTCAGAAAAGCTATTTGTCGATGTAAGTTGCCGTGGCTGAATGAACATAACTATATATTTTCAAACTATTATGGTTATGAACACTATCTTCACTAAAACACGTTTTATACCATAATTTGGTGAGTTTTTGAGTGTCCCGATATATCGGCACAGTTACCGAGTACTTCAGTTACTTCAGTTTAACCGAAGTATTGGCGCATATGATATTTCGACGCTCAAAAACTCATAAAAATCCCGGTTTTAATGAAATAATTGAACATAAGCTTGTTATTATTATAAATACGGGATTTATGACGTACCGTTTTATCGGTGTTTCGACCGACAATGTTTCTGTTTAATTCGTGAACCTTGAGTGCGAGGCGAGACGTGGTTCGGAGCGGATCGCACTCACCCTGATGGAGGTTCACGAATTCAATCGAAACATTTTCGATCGAAACACCGATAAAACGGTACGTGAGAAATACCGTATCACATTAATATTATAAATGAGAAAGTTTGGATGTTTGTTTGTTACTCAATCACGTCGTAACGGCTTAACCGATTTTGATGAAATTTGGTATGTACGTAGATTATAACCTGGATTAACACATAGGCTACTTTTTGTTGACAACACGTGCGAAGCCGCTGGCGGAAGCTAGTTTATAATAATGATTGAATTAAATCACGAAAGTTTTCTACATAATCTTGTTTTTTAGGCTTTTCAAGTTTTTAACAAGTCCTTCCAAGAACTGATTTGATCTCGGAGTTTTCAAGTCCAGAGTAAACAGGTTCTATTCGAGAGAATACCACGTACTGGAAAGCGCAGCGTAAGACGGCCCCCCACTAGATGGCAAGACAATCTGATAAAGGTTGCTGAGAGCCGTTGGATGATGACGAAGCATACGCTATCTTCCAAACACCATCACTAACCATCAGGTGATGTAGTTAGATTAGATTAGATTAGATTAGAAAATGTTTTTTTGCACTAATAAAATAATAGTTAGGTGAACTTAATGCTGATTAGCATTTCTTTGTGTATTTTTGTGTGTAATCTTTGTGTAGTGTAGATAAAGTAGTAATTTTTTTATATAAATTATAGGATAGCGTTTGATCATGATCTCGCCTGATGGTAACCGATGATGCAGTATACGATGGATGGTACACGCTTACCTAGAAGAAACCTATTCACTCGCGACTTGAAAACCCCTAGGTTCTAGTGCCAGAACATAGATAGATAAAAACTTTAGCTTAGGTACCATAAAATAGTTACAAAAATCGTTTATGTATGTGTATTATAATATCATTATACGATATAAACGAAATACCTAACCTAATACCTACATAAAGTTCAAGCGCTTGACTATTTCTCGAACAAACGCGCGATACTGAATTTGTTTAGTTTACTTGCTTTTCTGCATCTCGTTTCAAGCGCGTTAACGCGCGTCATCTTCACGTAAAAAAAACGTCGTGTGCATAGCCCTTCATTTTTGTTTCGAAGAATCGTTCAAACTTTGAATCAATTCCAAGATTTTTAAAACCATCACAAAAATTTCAAGCCTAGACGGGACTTGAACATCTTCTTGATACGAGGATGCACTATCCAACTGTGCTACCAGGCCGTTGATAAACGTTTTACAAACTGAATCTTAGCACTAAACAGAAACAATCTTCACATTATAGTCAGAGCCCTCACTGGACACTGTCGGCATAATAAGCTAGGGCTATGCGATATACAAATCTGCAGATTCTGTAATGAAGCGGTAGAATCGCCCCTACATCGGTTAGGCTAATGTATCTGAACAAATACATTCTTAGCCCGGAGGAGCTAACAGTTTTCACCCCTAAGAATATTCTACAGTTTTTAGCAATCACAAAAGGCTTCGTGGCCGCAGTGAAACTAAAGCCGCAGAAGCTAATAAAAAAAATTGGCCTCCTTACTACTGTCTCAGTATTAATCGTATTGTACATACCGCGGAGCCTTGCCCTCGACTATCATGAAGCGCTCCACGCACGTGGTACACGGAGTCAGCATCGCCGGACTCCGAGCGAGTGCGCCCGTCGACGTCTCGCGTCTCGTCGCTACTGAAACAAACATAGCCCTTTATTATTCAACTTTTTATAAATTATAGGCTAGCGCTTGACTATCACACTAATATTATAAATGCCAAAGTTTGGATGTTTGTTTATTTATTTTTTGTTTGTTTATTACTCAATCACGTCGTAACGGCAGAACCGATTTCAACGAAATTTAGTACTTACGTAGATTACAACCTAGATTAGCACATAGGCTACTTTTTATACCACAAATCAGGTCCAATGGGATAAAAATAGGGTTTCAAGTCAAGTTGCAACAGCGAGTTTAGCTTTATTTCTAGGTTACCTACACATTTAGTAGCGTAATGCGTACAAAGTCGCGGGCAACAGTTAGTCACCAATAAACAAAAAATAATAATAAGAGTCGGCTGCTGTTGACTATTTGAACTCCAACGTTGCATTGCATTTGACATTAATGTTACATTAGCATCGCATCCACTAACGTTAATTCCTGCCGGAATCTACAATCGCTATGTAACGAATACCAGTGGATTTGCAACGTTAATTCCTGCTGCGTTATTCCCCTCGTATCATGCCGGATAGAAAAGACGAACGGGCCCAGGAGGTAGGAAAAGTACCCTTAATATTGAAATGAGCAAGTTAAACAAAGATAAAGTTTTATTATTTTTAAAAGTCAGTAAAAGAACACTCAACTCGTCTCTTCTAGTTCTTAGAGGCTAACAGAAATACAAAAAAATACCTGTATTTTTATGACAATAACCGATCTTTCTAATAAGAATTACCTTCTAGCTTCCGCCCGCGGCTTTGCACACGTCGTTTGTCAATAAATGGTGGCCTATGTCTCAATCAAGGTCCTAATCTATCTATAGCTTTCGTCGAAATCGGCTGTTACAACGTGAACGCGTAACAAACAAACAAACATACATATAAAAAAAAAAATAGTGGCACTCCGGGAGTGCCGCCAGAAGTGAAAACTTGAACTGCAGATACTTATATACAGAGGTGCCGGTAACAGTAACGGTAACGGTAATGTGTCGCGATTTCAATGGTTTTTCCCCATCTCAAAAAATGCCCAACCAACGCGCCTAAAGAAGTTTTCACTTCAATAAACAAACTCACTTTCGCATTTTTAATATTAGTATAATATCTTATATTATAGATCTTTAAATCTTGCAATAAATTTTAAAATCTATGAACAAGGGTTGGTAGAAAGGCAAATGTTCGAGTTTTTTTGCCTTAAATAAAGACGTTTGAGTATTTTGAATAAATAGTAGCTAGATAAATTAATCAAACAAAAAACAACACGTTTCGATGAACCACGCAAAGAAATAACGACGAGCTAACGCAAAAAGCAAAACTTTTTTATTTGCTTTACTTTATTTCTGCGCAAATGGTTTATGTCGGAATAGTTCGAAATTTTATTTTATTGACTCTAAACTCAGTTTAAACACAGGAGTGTTTCAAGGCCTTTTAATCCTGGACCGCTTTTTAGGGTTCCGTACTCAAAGGGTAAAACGGGACCCTATTACTAAGAATCCGCTGTCTGTCTGTCCGTCTGTATCTCATGAACCGTAATACTCGTGAACCGTATTTCTGTTGCCGCTGTAATAACAAATACTAAAACAGACTAAAATAAATATTAAAGGGGGCTCCCATACAACAAACGTGATTTTTTTGCGGTTTTAATGGTACAGAACCCTTCGTGCGCGAGTCTGACTCGCACTTGGCCGGTTTTATAATATATTTTAAAATCCTTTGTTTCCATCGATGGCGTCATCATCATCACATCAGCCATAGGAAGCCCACTGTTGAATATAATGCTATATGGTTGATGTGTTTATAATTAATGTTTTTTTTTGGCGTCATCTGTAAATAAGTTTGCAAAATGTAAGTAGATAGATAGATAACGCTTTATTGTAGATCACACTTAAATTACTTATAAAACCATATAAAAAAACAAATAACAATACATGCAGAAAGTGGCGGTCTTATCGCTAAACTCGATCTCTTCCAGATAACCTTTGAATGGACTGGAATATAACTTGCATTTAGTTGCAAACTTCTTTCAAAGCTATCTTTAAATCGTTTCAATTGATCTAAAGATAGCTAAATGTAACTTTAAATAACTCAAATGTTTTGTTTGAATTTTTATAACCACTATGTTAATCATGTTTTTAGTAATTTCAGATACCTTCGACTATGGTATGACGTAGTACCTGCTACACAGCACCTACTTTACGTACCTACCGTTCGTAGCGCTTCTACGAAACTTAAACCCATTAAAAATATAAGTTGCCTTAATAACCTTTGCCCAGGACTGGGACAATTAAAAAAAACTAATCGTAATTCATCGTGATTCGCAAATTCATAAAGAATATAAGAATACTCATATCACGCTTGAAAAGTTATGATAAATCACATATTAAAAACTTTTGATCGTAGACTAAATCTCTGAAACCTCATCCAAGTTCCATCAACACAACATTAAGTAATAACACTCGCGATATAATTTAAAGAGAACAGAATGAGTTAATCAAAGGCACGTAAAAAGAGCACAATGGCACTGTAACCGTTTGGCGACGGGCCAATTGTCTCTCACTCGCACTTGCCGTCTAACTGATGGGTGTGAGAAGGAGGGAATGTACGTGATTGGATATTAATGTGTGAGATGAGGCGAGCTAGGCATGTTCTGAATTCTATAAAACGCTGAAGACCTAGTTTTACTGCGTAGTTTTAGGTAACATTTCCTAAAGGAAATAAGATCGTATCGAATGGCTTTATGATTTAGAAGTATTTTTTACCAAAAAATATAATCTACCTACCTTATATTTTTGTGCTCCCAAACGGTAAAGTAAATCACATCTATAAATTATAAACTCAAGTTTTAACATGATCTCCCCTAGTGGTAGAAAGATATAAATGAATAGGCTACCTTTAATAAAAAAAGGATTGTGTGGTTTTATGAAACCACGGTAAAAGTGAAACTTTGTTTCACATTATAGACATTTAACTAATATTTTCATTGGCACAAATGAGTAATAGTCTATATACTACACGGTCAGCTGATGCGAACTATAGGCGCCACCATATTGGCCTCGGCTGCTCTGACGAGCGCCTTTCACTTTATCCCTACTCCGCGGCCGACCGTCACGCGACATGCAACACACAGACGAAAAAGTTTGAGACGATGTAATAAAAGTTTCACTTTAAAATTAAAAGTCCACTCCGGTCTAAATTTACTCACTCCGGTTTGTCAATTATTAACAAACCGCGCGTGCGAAGGCGAGAGTGGAAACTTGTAAATGTATATGTATAATAAATAACTAACATCTACTTAAAATATAATAATAAACATACTTATTACTTAGCGTAAAATAACATCTTTTAACGATTTATTGTTTTCCCTAAAATAAGTGAAACAGTCATCTCCTGAATTGAATAACAACTTTGCCGAGCGGACTGGACAGTAAATTGTCCGCGTGGGACTGCGTTCTGTCGACAGGCAGCTGCGACCTGTTTATTCTACCTTATTGTCCTGTTTAGGACAAACGGAACAAATAGGAAAACAACATTACAACCGATTTCCTGTTTTAAGTAGGCCAATATTTACAATTCTACCTTTATACACTTACGAATGGCTGAAGTAGACTGAGTTATTATAATTATAAGATAATTCGCATGTTTCTAAATAGATGAAACAAACTTATTATAATCTTGTAACTTACTCTATTTATGGGAATAAATAACTTTTCACACCACCTGCTCGACAATGTCAAGTTATATGTCATGTAAGCCTCACCTAAAGCAAGTGATTAAATCCCTACTAAAAATTCGTTGTACCAGCTACCGATAAGACGTGTGCCATTTGTTACCAACTTTGTTTATTTGTAAGCCAGGGTTCTATCATATATATCTACTAGAAAAATTGTATTCGCATCTTGGCCAATATAAAAGTAATAGAAAGCTGTAAGCCACACTTTTCTAAACTTCAAATACGGACTACGTACTACGTACTGATATATGTACTAGAAATCTGTTTTGTAAGAAAGTATCCACATTTTTTTCAAAAAATACTTATTTATCACGTTGCTTCCAATGTAGGTAGAAGTACAATCTAAAACTACCTACATCAACATTAAAAATGCACAGCTCGGGTCAGAACAAATTAAAGCTCAAGAAAAGGGCAGATCTTTAGTTACTAGAGTTACTATATACTAGACAACTTCTATAACGACAAAACATGTCAATATTTTCTTCAATAATGACTTCTTTATCCAATTATTATCCAAAACATAAAATCGGCCAACTTTGACTCCACTAGATCTACTACTAGTGGTTCGCCCCGAACCGAGATCTCGCGATCTCCCATAAAAACAAAACAACATTATTTGTACCTAATCTTTCACCATCAAAATAGTGCCACGAAATAAATAACCACTTGGACAAATAAACATACATACAACGCCGATTTGCCCAAGTTGATTTAGAGATCTGTCTTCGCTCGATCAATAATATTGCTACACCCTTACCTACAGCAGCATTATGAAGTGCTGGACTCTTGACTATTCAATAAGATCGGATATATAATATTGTAATATTTTAATCCACTTTGTATGAACATAATCAAATACTGAATTCCTATAGGAATCTCCACTAGCCCAAAATGTTTTACCTCTCCAGTAATTACGAGACACTTTCCGAGTGAAAGTGGTGGAATTCTCCAAGTGGGAGCTGCGTTTTGTCAGCGTACAGCTGCGACTAATCTATTCTACCTCATGCTCTGCATTTAGGGTAATAATAAGCTTTATTATCTGTTGTATTTTCATGTTTTCAATTCAATTCATGTATTTCTCAGACATATCATCCATTTTGTTAGTAGACAATAATAAAATCTTAGAATTTTGTTAGTAGAATTTTGTAGTAGGTAATTGCAATAACATTTCAAACGAAATAATATAAAAAATTGGTGCACAAATCAAACAAACAATAATAAATTCAAATTCAGACACTTAATAGCTGGTTTAAACAAATAAATAATAATATAATTATTGAGTCACAAGCTGAACAACTAGCTGGTGCTTTAAATTCCAGCAGCCAATGATGCTGGAATTAAAATTAAAATTATCTGCCACAACGGCCAACCTGTTTTTTGTGTGTTAATAGTTCGTAAGTAGGTACTTTAATGAGTCCAAATGTATCTACTAGTAATAATATGGTTTAAGCTTGCAATCGATAATTGATAACACAGTTCCTGCTCTGCACAAACAAAAATGCCACCACGGAAGACCAGCGCTATAGTGGCATAATATGCTACTATAGCATAATGCTGAGTGGTGACCGATGCTCACAAAATTGACTATAATATTTATACTCATTTGTCTAAACTATAATGTACACTTGTTACGCAAAATAAACGTTTTTCTATTCTATTATTTTTTTCTTTTACGTGATAGAGGTACTGCATTCTAAAGCCATTTTCATGAGGTATAAAAACGTAATGGCTTGTTTTTCTTAACTAAACAATGTAAATGAATGTAATGAAGTTTTTAACGAGACAAATTTTTTAAAAACAATAAAGTTGCATTTACTGTTTTATGGTTAGCTGACCCGCCCGCGGCTTCGTATGCGTGGTTTGTCAATATAAACATAACCCTCCTTCTGCACAGTCGGGTAAAGAGTAGTCTATGTCCCGATCCAACGGTACAAATGGAGTGCATCTAAAGAACACCTCATAATTTTAACCCCTTACTTTACCCCCCCCCCCCCCCCCCATTTAGTTTTTAGATCTCTAACCTAAGGAATTATGGATTACTCACACAAACTTTCAACCCCTATTTCACTTCTTTAAGATTATTTTTGAGACAAAAGATAGCCTATGTCCTTTTCTAGGATATAATCTATCCCATTGCCGAATTTCATAACGATCTGTTCAGCCGTTTAGTCGTGAAAAGGTAACGAACAAACTTACAAACAAACAGAGTTACTTTCGCATTTATAATATTGTTATGGATGGATAAATTAATTGAATTGAATAGACATAGCTCGAAAAACTGTCTGCCGTTGGGACAGGAAGTTTCTACAGTGGATACCACGCACTGGAAAGTGTAGCGTAGCACGGCTCTGCAGTAGAGGGAAAGACGACCAGATAAAGGTTGCTGGGAGCCGTTGGGTGCAGGCCACACAAGCTCGGCTGCTCTGGAAATCTATGGGGGAGGCCTATGTTCAGCGGTGGACGTCTTGTGGCTGATATAATGATGATGTTGATAATGACATACATATTTTTAGTACCTAATAGTTTTTTTTATACTACATGGAGATGAAACAAGCTTAACCTGATGTTAAGTGGTAACCATCGCCTATAACAGAGAATTGCCGCGTTGGTCACGCGCATGAGAAATTATAAAGTTACGAGTAGTATGTTAACCCTATACTTTCAAATCAAATCAAATCATTTATTTGCATCAAATAAGGTTTAAACAAAGTTCTTAAAATTATTATAGATCCAACTTAGTTCTATCACAGGGGCATGCAAATTATTAAAATATAAATAAAATAAATGATTACAAATTACAAAATAAAAACAATAATAAAAATAAGTCAAGAACACAAACAAACCAAAATAAAATAAATGTTAAATAAAATTAATTGATCAAATTCAGATGTCAGGCAATATTAATTATACATTACGTCAATATTAATATTCATTTATCTAGCAAATATTCCTGAATGCTATAGTAGGCTTTCTCAATTTAAAAATTTGTAATTTATTTTTAAACATATGTTCAAAATCCGTTTCTAAAATTGATTGTGGTAAATTATTAAATAACCTAGGTTCCATACTCTTTACGCTTTTGTCTAAAAGTGCTTTCTTTCTCATGTGTATTCTACACATAAGAAAGAAAGCACTTTTTGAATTTTCATTTTCTTATTACTGTTTATTTTTACTTTCTTATTACTTTTTCTATGATCATAAAACATTCAGTATAAAACGACTTCCTTCGCTAAGAGCGTATCCCATATTGTATTAGTAACCGGTTCCAACTGCTAAATGATTGGATTACTAGATTCCCTGGCGCTGCCTTCAACTGGCTCCAATGTCGAGCCTAATTGTACTCCAATTGCAGTAGTTGTATGGGAATGGAGTTCTAAACTAGCATTGTCATGTTTAGCAACGTTTACGTAACGGTTCTGTGAGAATAGTAGACCTCGCGTTCCAAGTCCAAAAAGTGATTTGCGCAACAAAACTAACGAAGAAAGTCCAATTTTTAATCGCATTTCAGGTGCTTTTATTTTCCAATAGGCTTACCTATGTAGACTTTTAAGAAAAATATTGAATGAATGAATGAATGAAATGAATGAATGAAATGAATGAATGAAATGAATGAATGAAATGAATGAATGAAATGAATGAATGAAATGAATGAATGAAATGAATGAATGAAATGAATGAATGAAATGAATGAATGAAATGAATGAATGAAATGAATGAAGAATGAAATGAATGAATGAAATGAATGAAGAATGAAATGAATGAATGAATTGAATGAATGAATTTTTTTTATTATACATTACAAGCTAGACACAACAGATATAAAAATAAAACAAATAAATGTAAGCATAATGGGCAGTCTTATCGCTTAACAAAGCGATCTTGGAGAGGATCGTTGCTTAATGGAAGATTGGCTGAGGTGTAAAAAGAATAAACATAATAATAGAAAAAGAAAAATTACTTAACCTTAAATACATAAATAATAGGTACATAAATAATTTTAAATAAGTAAATATCATATATAAAATAAATAAATATGTACTTACATACATACATATATTAATAATATTATAGATCAGATGAATAATGACGACTCTTCATGGAGATAAAAGTTTTTGAGTCTAGCTTTAAATACGAAAGGTGAGGGTATATAAGTTTTAGCGATTACTCGCGTTCCCTTTGTCCTAGGAGGTCTAATCTAGTGTCTACGGGTTCGTCTCGTGAAGGCGTAGAGGACTGCGTAGTCCGATTGGTATAGGTAGGTATACATATTCGAAAAAAAATCAAAATAAAAATTCATTTATTCATTAAAATCGCAAGGATCACTCTGAAACGTCAATTTTACCGACGATACAATTTTAAGATTCTTCACCTTAGCAGGCTATAGTTATGAGAACTTTACTTTGGGAATGTATTCGTTAATTAGTTATTTACGATTTAAAAATCAATAACTAGAGAAAGAAGGTACTTTTTTTACAAGTTTTAAACAAACTGTCAAAATGAATACTGGAAATTTTTGATAAAGCACCAACGTAAGCAGAGCTTGTGTTTTAGGAACCACATGACTGATATACTACGTACATATTTTTTTTAAATTCATACTTACATACAAAACACTCAGACCCGAGACAAATATTTACAGATCATACAAACACTTATCCCGCGGCGGGGAATCGAACCTACAACCTTCTGCGTCTCAAGTGGGTCTTCACCCACTGCGGCACAGAGGTAGTCAAAATTGACTTAACTATGTGCTACATTGCCATCTAACTACCGCAATACAGGGGGTGGTTCTCGATCCTAATTGTACCATGTTGAGCTTATAGAACCGGTTTGTTAGTTATTGGTACTTTACTTAGCGTTTGTAGAGCGTAAAGAAAGTAAACACTACCGGTATTCCAAGTTTTGTAGCGACTAGCGACTATTAAGATGCGTAGAATGATTACATTTATGTAGGTATGCGGATTTATGGGCCACAAATCGCGAAAACTGTATGTATTGGATTCCCTCAAAACCCTGAAATCAATTCAAAAACTCCCACAAAACTAGGAGAGCGTGTGAGCAGATAACCACTGTCGGCAAAATATTCGCAACGAATTTTTTGCACCTTATCTGCTTAGCGAGCTACTTCGCTTTTATGTCCCATTTAAATATGTCCGGTGCGCCTAAAGAAGTGTTCATTTCTAAAATCTACCAATAATATTAATAATAAATCATTTATTTCAGGCAACAATAAAATAATTACAGGATAGTAATCAATTTATTGTACGGCCCATAAAGATTAGCCTAAAATACATCATCATCATCATCATCATTCTCAGCCCGTGTCGACCCACTCCTGGGCATAGGCCTCTCCTTGTTTCTGCCACTCTTCCCGATCCTGTGCCAGTCTGAACCACGTACAACCCACGGTCTTATGGATGTCGTCGACCCATCTCGCTGGTGGACGTCCTCTATTTCGATGGCCAGTTCTCGGCCTCCACTCTGTTAGTGCCTTAGTCCACCTGTCGTCACTACGTCTGGCCAAGTGTCCTGCCCAACTCCACTTGAGCCCCAATATTTGCTTGCTGACGTCTTGTACTTTAGTCTGCTTGCGAATTTCAGTATTGGGAACTCGATCTAAGAGTGTGATGCCGAGCATGGCGCGCTCCATGGCTCTTTGTGCTACACTTATTTTGTGCACAGCCACCTTCGTGAGCCTCCATGTCTCGGCACCATAAGTCATAGTTGGCAGGACAAGACGAAAGTTATGTCGAGTATTTCTGGAGGTTCGGTCCCAAACGTCGTTGTTGGAAGCGAGAAACTAGAAATAGTCGACTCGTACGTTTATCTTGGCCATGTTTTATCTTTTGGCAAAGAGTATCAAATAAAGGAAGTCACCAGGCGTGTTCAACTTGGATGAGCAGCTTTCGGCAAACTAGATGATATACTAAAATCCACGCATATTCCACAATGTCTTAAAACACGTCTCTATAACCAATGTGTCCTAAAATACATAATATAATAAAAACCTATATCTATTTATTATATAAACACTTTAAATTTTCGGTGTTCGGTATCCGTCCTCGGAAACTTTGAAATACGACACCCTTCGGCCAAAAATCTTCCAATAGGATAGCTGCTCTGTGCGATGCTAGGTAAATGAAGCAAAGGCCACTTATGAACCTCGGTGGAAAGGCCACTTAAGTTTTAATCATTATTTAGCGTTGACACTTAATTATTCTCTTTAGAAAAGAACTCTGAATTCAATGCAACAAATGAGAACTAGCGGAAAACGGTTCACAGTAAATAAACAATTCACTTCCTTTTGCTTTCCGTGTAGTCTAAAAGCACAAAGGCTTACTTTACAACTGTGACTCTGGATGTATTAAATTCTTGACCATAGCATATTTTGATGTTGTGGCCAGTAAAAGAATGTCTGAATTAGGTAGGTAGAACGTAGGGCTTTTAGGCTTATACGTGAGCAATATATGGCGGAGACTAAGACCCAAAGTCTCGAACACTGCCGTAAGGTTGCAAGCCTATCGACCTTATACAGAATACATTTCGGGGAATATGCCCAGGAACTTTAAGATCTGATTCCGCCATCTCCTTTCCACCAAAGGACAAGCAGGCGCACGGTTCAGTACCTTCCATACCTAGTTGATACCCATTCGCACACACCGTTCACCGTACAGAAAATATACGAGTACACTGACAACAGCAATCGTAGGACTACATCACAAGACATCCCCATTAATCTCCCCAGTACTGCGGACTCTGATCTCTCCGCAATCATCTTCAGGATTCCATTAGTAGGTACTCAAATTCGGTGTATAAGTGAAAATGACTTTTTATACATGATTGCGTATAAGTCATCTGTCCTCACATCAGCAAACATTCCTGAGGCAACAAACTCGAGAAATAATAGGTACTTGAAACAAAATTATCAAAAAGTAATAATTCTCTAACCCTTAGTGCATTCGATTTCACACATCGAAGTGTTCATGTTATTTTTTTCTCATATAAGCCTCCTCCACCTTTATAGGATATAGACCTTTGTTGTGGTTTTTTAGTTACGAGTATTAGTTTAAACAATTCGGTTAATATTATTTGAACCGTAGTGAAGACATTGAATCGATGCATGTTATCAGACCATGCCTCTATTAATATCCTGTCTGATATGACAGCTTAGTTTTCTGCCATGTGATTATATCGATACTAATATTATAAACTAGCTGTTGTCAGTAAAAACATTACCCTCTTTTTGCGCAGTCAGGTAAAAGTAGCCTATTTCCTTCCCCATCTATCTCCTTGCCAAATTTTATTACAATCCGTTCAGCTGTTTAATCGTGAAAAGGAAACAAATAAACTAGCAAACAAACAGAGTTACTTTCGCATTTATTATACTAGCTGTTGCCCGCAACTTCGTACACATTACACTACTAAATGTGTAGGTAATCTATAAATAAAGCTAAACTCGCTATTGTAAGTTGACTTGACACCCCAATTTATCCCAGGGGAACTGATTTATAGGATGTAGGCCTATGTGGCAATCCAGGTTATAAATCTACGTAGGTATATACCAAATTTCATCGAAATCGGTTCAACCGTAACGACGTGATTGAGTTACAAACAAACAAACAAATAAATAAACAAACATCCAAATTTTCACATTTATAATATTAGTGTGATTAGTATGGATTCGAAATTAACTCTCTCCCTCTGTCTGTTTGTCTGTTTGTACGTTTTCACGACTAAACAGCAAGACAAATTTCATTAAAACTATGTATACAAATTGAATATGACCAGGATTAGGATATAAATTACTTTTTACCCGATTTCGCAGAGGGAGGGTAATGTTTTTAATAACAAACCACGCATGCAAGGCCGTGGGTGGCAGCTAGTACCGTATAACTTTTTTACAATCAGTCGACTGAAAGCCTGACTGAGTTTACAAAGTATGATTGTACTAAAAATTCTATAAATATTATAAATGCGAAAGTTTGTTTGTAAGTTTGTTTGTTTGTTACCTTTTCACGACTGAACGGCTGAACGGATCGTAATGAAATTTGGCAAGGAGATAGATTATATCCTGGAGAAGGACATAGGCTATATCTTGTCTCAAAATATAACCTTGAAGGGGGTGAAATAAGGGTTGAAAGTTTGTATGGGCAATCCATAATTCCTTAAGTTAGGGATCTGAAAATTCATATTTAGGTAAGAAATAAAGAAAAACGTGTGATAAGTAAGGAGTTAAAATTAAGAAGTATTATTTAGATGCACTCCCTATATATCGTTGGTATATAGATAGATTGTGACCGGGGTTGAGACATAGGCTACTTTTTACTTGACTGCGCAGAAGGAGGATGATGTTTTTATCGACAAACCACGCGTGCGCTGCCGCGGGCGGGTCAGCTAGTTATCCATATATTTACCGGTATCAAATTGAAACCGACTAGAGACTTGCCCTACTGGGCACTAGATGGCGCTATTTAGTCATATTATTGTTTTAAATTAAAGTTGTAATTATACAGGTGATGTGTATAACAGAGGGTGATGTTGTTCATGAAACTGAACAAATTTACTTTAAAAAACAATTTTTTAATGTGATATTTTTATTCTGGCTTCAATCCGTTTTCTTTTTAGATTTTATTTTACAAATAGAATAGTTACAAAACCGTACCTTCCTGCTAGATTTAACTGTGTTACGGCAGGATACACGCTTCAATCTTGAACGCTTGAGAACAAAATATATAGATAATGGTACGTCGGGATAACAAATTAAACACTAAAATACCCGTTTTAATCAGTTATTAAAATATATAGAGCATATGAGTCCGCAGAGTTTTATAACATAGAACAAGGATAGAGTTAAAATACTTATATTGAAAGATATCATCATAAAAATCTTCATATCAGCCCCCGGACGTCCTCTGCTGAACATAGGGTTTCCGCATAGATTTCCAGAGCGCCCAATATTGTACAACCTGCACCCGACGGCTCTTAGCAACCTTTAATAAGTCATCTTACCAACTAGTAAAAATATTTATGTTTTTAATTTGAATTAATTGAGATGGGTGGACGACATCGTAAAGGTCGTGGGCCGTCAGTGGATGAGACTAGCGCAGGATCGTGGCGAATGGCACAAACTTGAGGAGGTCTATACCCAACAATGGGTGAAGTCAGGCTGTGGTTGATGATAATGATGATTTTAATTTATCTTTTAAATTGTTATTTATAAGTGCTTGTACCTTAAAAGAAAATATATCAATTTCGCGCCTGTATGCACCAGAGTTAGGATATTTTTTTCTAAGTTTTAAGTATCAGCTAAATTTTCCACTGAAAGTAAAAGAAAGTTCCGACTTTACAAAGTTCCTTTGATACTAATTGGTCACGTGTATGAACACGCATAGTGTTCCAAAGTTGTTCTATGAAATAAAAAAGTTTTTATTACAGGATAATAAATTGAGAGTTTTCACTGTACACTAACTTTGGCATAATATTTCTCTAGGTCAAACAATTTAAAAGTGCCATGAGGGGTATTTAAAAGACTTTGGCGGGGCCATTATAGACTTTAGATATAACTAAACATCTAAAAACTTTTTACGATAAATACCACAAAAGGAGACACATTCAATAAATGTATTTACATCACCTCGCCTTACCTATAGGAGTTTGCTAAGTACATAAAGAATCTCATTTTTTTTAATTCAAATCGAGATCGAAAGTAAGTCAATATCAAATTTCGTGTCGTTTTTTTATTTTAAAATCTACAACTTAGGGATTTACTAGATCGACTTGGGAACCCAAATAATAACTTTTCCAGAGCAGTCGCTAATAGCCTCTACGTCGTAGCGCTGCCTCTACGCCGTAACACTGCCTCTACGCCGTAGCATTTTCGAGAAAAACACACTTCAACTACGTGACAAAGAGGTTTTGTAAAGTGCTGTTAGCTTTTGTTTGAACCCGAAAATTCAAAAACTACACCTATATTTTGTCGGCGTCAATTGCCTCTCAAGAGCGTTTTGTTCGCAAATAATAATGTTACTGTTTTCAGTATTGTCCATTTACATGATGAAAAACCAGTTATTTACTAACACCCACTACAGATACCACTAAAAGAGCAAAAATAATGACGTCACAGAACCCGAAAACACTCGATCCCAAACAAAAGCAGAAAACAAAGATGCAAAAGCTTCAGTGAGATCGTCTTCCAAAACGATTTCAGTCTGACTGAATAGCATAACGCAACATAAACACCTTTGGAGTCCCAAACTGAAATAAACCCTAAAGATCTTGACAATACGAATGCAAATTGCGTGTCTAACAACCACGAGACGAGGGCCTCGTAAGTACTCTCGCGGATTCATTTCTGGCTTCACCGAAACATTAAAACTACATGCCTATCAAGCGATTATGACTCTTCTCCCCGAGATGAGGGGTTGACTTTTGATTGCACCGAATCTCAGGAGTCTGACTGAAGGAGAAAGGTGAAAGTAATAGGAAATGCTGCACAATTGTGAGTTCTATTCTTTGGTAGAAAAATCGTTAATCGTTTATCTGAGTGGTTAGAGTTAACTTATTGTGAAAGATTTTCATAAATAGTAAGAGAAATGCTTGTACATTTTCCGGACATTTCGGGTAAGGGAAGGGATGGGGTAGTTATATATGGGGGTAACATGTGGTGGTTGATAATAGCGTAGCGGAACTGGCAGAAACGTTGAGATAAATTGATAAAGTTGAACTCGCTTGAACTTAATTTGATGTTATGATTGTATGGTAATGTAGGCGATAAGGGTTGGAAGGGGAGATTCAATTAGATGAGTTGAAATATTCGTTTTTTGTGTAAGGCTTTTTAGGAGAGTAAGAAATAAAACGTAAGTCATTCTTGAGACTACTTATAATATTACTCAGAAAACTTTCGTGATTATTTTCAATTTTTTTATTATAGCCAGCCTTAAGGCTGATGCAAGCGACAAAGAAATGAGGAGACGTGGTTCGGAGCTGATCAAACTCACCCTGATGAAGGTTCACGAATTGAACCGAAACATTGTCGGTTGAAACACCTATAAAACAGTACGTGATAAGTCCCGTATTTATAATAATGAGTACTTATAATTTTGTAATTTTTGACAAACACAGAAAATTGAGGGCGATTTATTCAGTGCTTCGTGACTAGTTGTATCTCTAACTGGCTGTAAGACCTAGGATGTAGTGCCTGGGACAGAACCTCAAATGGAGTAAGTTTTTTATACACATAAGAACAAACAAATCTTTACATAGTATAAAATGAAGTCGCTTCCGCTGTCTGTTCGCTTAGATCTTTTAAACTACATAACTCTGTTTGTTTGTTAGTTTGTTTGTTACCTTTACACGACTAAACGGCTGAACGGTTCATCAATTTTGCATGGAGATAGATTATATCCTGGGAAATGACATAGGCTACTTTTTAGCCAATTGCGCAAATGAGGGTAATGTTTTATTGAAAAACCACCTGTGCGAAACCGCGGGCGGGTCAGCTAGTAGATTATAAGACACATACTAAATATATATAGGTATATTTAACAAGCAAAAACTATATATATACACAGAAGTCACTAAATATACACAGAAGTCAAAATTTCAAATAGGCAATGTCAAACTGATCATAAAAAAAATATTTTATTTCTATTTATTATAGGCTCTCATTTCACCACGGTAAGCGATGATACAGTCTACGATGGAACAAGCCAATAACACAAAAAAATGTTTATCTCTCACATTAACATTCCCAACTTTAAGCCCATGTAAATTCCAAACCAAAGAGTCGACATAATACATTACGTAATACACAATCCTTCAGAGATTTTGATTGAGTTATACCCACAGCCTGATTACACGTCATTTGTTGTCGAAGGCTTTCATTCCCTCCAACACTCAGGATTCGTTCCTCCGGGATACTGTTTGTTATAGTTTGATGATAAGGTACGATTGTAAATAGAAACTCGGAACTTTTGGGATTAACCAGAGACCTTTATTTAAGTTGGTTTGTAAGTTATCCTAGAGGCTGAAATATGGTAGTGGAACGTGGAAAGGTATAATAAGGTTGTCTGGAAGATAAAGTTAAAAAAGGTATTTATTTGCTTAACATGTTTTAAATACTGAGTTGACATCTGATTTAAATTTTAGGCTCTAGGGCAGTTGCCCTCTTGGCAACGCCTTTACTTCAGTGTCAGAAGATATAATACGAGCGAAACGAGATCTCCAAATCAACTTGGGTAAATCGGCGTTGTATGTATATATGTAAGTATATATGTATGTTTGTCCAAGGATAACTTTCGAAGCGTTGATTCGAACATCGTGAAATTAGCTATATATATAGTAGATAGCTTCGATCAACAATTCAACTAGATTACGGGTCTTATACAAAATCAAACCTAAATGCTGTCCGCGTAAACATATAAATATACAGCTACATTCGTTTACCAATAGAATGATACAAAAGATTTAAATTCAACCTAATCACAACCACAGCACCTTGTAATAAAGTCACAAATCCTTTAAATGTTACGATCATTCCTCTCAAAAAACAAAGTAATAAATTACACCTGTCACTTAAAAATGAAAAGACGTAGGTTATATAACATTTATTGGGAAATCAACCTTATGCAGCAATAAATAAAGTACTTTTTCCTGTTATTGTCTTGCGAGCTACATCGTTTTATTTCGTTTCTGTTTTCTATTGGCGTCTATTGGCCCAACGCTATATCACACGTTTGACGTTGGCCAAACATTCTTAGCAGTGGTTTAAAATCGGCAATGTTCGTCAGTTTAAAGCTTAAAATATAACCTATTCCACATGTATTTACCGAAAGTAAGACACTCCGGCTGATAAATTGCTTTTCCAGGCATTATTTTTGCAACTTTTAAATGCGCATTGAGGCATTGTGGTACGTGTTAACGTTGGCTGTGTTTCAACCTGACGAAACAAAATAAAAGTTCACGCCGCAAGTGAGCTGTTATTTACCGAGACGAATTTTTTGCGGCGACCCTTTATCTAGGTGTATTGTTGATCGAAAGTTCCACGCATAATAATTCATTTGCAAGGCTTCTCTGGCGAAACATAAGTTAGCTGCATAATGAAAAACCATTAGTACCTCGATCGCTATTTAATAGGTTTGTGAAAATGTATTGCGGCTTGTGGAAAGTAAGTAAGTAAAGTAAGTTACCCTTGTAAGTAGGTACTATAGAACTATAGATATTTAGGTTTTTTTCCAAGTTGGTAGACAGTGGTGGCGATTCTGTTGTTTACGCTGACTAACTAAAATTGTGTAAAATACGAACAGTCTTATTTTGTACACGCTAAACATCAAATAAGAATGAAATTTAAAGTTATAGAATAATTTTTTTTTTTTTGATGGGAGACTCGCGAGATCTCAGTTCGGGGCGAACCACTAGTATCTAATAATACAGTAAATAATACATAAAGGTACAATTCCCAACCTTTCTTTTTCCTGCCCTTTTCCCACATTACGCAGGGTCGGCACATGTATTTTTCTTCCATATCTCTCTATCAGCCGTCATCTCCGTTGTCACTTCTTTCCTACCCATATAATTCTTCACACAGTCTATCCATCTCTTTTTCGGCCTGTCTCTACTTTACCCATTTACACTCATATCACTTCTTATATTTGACCACCTCCGTGGTGCAGTGGGCGAATAGCCGGTTGCGACGCAGGAGGTAGCGGGTTCGATTCCCGCCGCGGAACAAATGTTTGCATGATCTACAGATATTTTTTCCGGGTCTGGATGTTTTTCTATATATAATAAGTATGTATTTACAAAAAAAAAATATATAATTATCTATCAGTTATCTGGTTCCCATAGTACAAGCTCTGCTTAATTTGGGGCTAGATAGTGCTGTGTGACATGTCCAGCATTATTAAAAAAAAAAACTCACTCTTTTAGTCACATGATTTTCTTCCCTCCACATGACATGCCACGCTAGTCTCTTACTCCTCAACTTTTCTATCACTAGCGCTTCTTACAAATAACTTTTCAAATTTCATCCATCCCGCATTTATTCTATTTTTAACGTCCCAGTCTATGTAACCATCTTTTTGGATCAATGACCCAAGGTACCGAAAGTCGGAGTAGACAGGTAGGGATACACCATCCAAGGCAATATTGGTAAAACTGGAGAGACCACCAAAGTCACAGAACAAATGCTCGGTTTTCGTTCTGCTGATCTTCAATCCGACACTCTCCGGTTTTTTCTGCCATTTTGCCAGCATGCTCTGGACCTCTAATATACTTTCACCGACAAGAACAATGTCGTTGGCGATCAGCATGCACCAGGGTGCCTCCTCTTGTATATCTGATGTCAAGGCATCCATTACCAAGACGAACACATTAGGGCTTAATCCCAGGTGCAAGCCTACAGCCACATTGAAATGGTTTGTGCTGGCTCTTCCATACATAGCTTCAATGAGCTGTAAATACTTTCCAAGCACTCATTTTTCTTTCATAAGTAATAAATAAGAATACTCAACTGCGTTTCATAATTTACGTAATAGGCAGTCATATCACCGTAGCGTCCCTAATCAAATATACCTAACAAAGATTCTGATTCTTTTAAATAAAATAGGTCAATGTTCAATTAAAACCCGAACCTAATCTTAAAATAAAGACATTAAATAATTTTGCAAATTAAGAAAACTAATTATATTTTCACAGCAACCATTAGGTAATACAAATCTTTGCAGTATACAAGTTCAAACAAGTGAATAGATAAACTGTTTCCAAGAGAGAATAATATGCTTAGAGGAATTAGATAAATAGAAATCCATAACAGGATGCTACCGAAACGCCCGCGCTTAACTATAAAATTATGTTTAGGTGAAGGTGACAGGTTTTTTAAGTACCTATTTAAATAATATGTAGCGGCTCGAGTGTCTCTAAGCACCGAGACAAACCTTTAAGGTTTTACAGTGCTTTAAGTATTAAGTACTAGTAGTATGATATTTAGTAAAATAAATTCTAAAAAAATAATCCAAACGAGTGGTATAATTTTTAAGAGTTTGTCTATTTGTGCGTGTTTCTATGGCACCCGTACGAGCGCTGACCGCAAGATTCACTACGTAATTTGATACTATATTTTGTATACTACTAAGCATATAATGGCCATCTGATGGTAAGCGGTTACCGTGGACGTTTACTAAGATAGCCTCATGGCACATGTTTAGAAAAGTAAAGCTAAGCTTGAAATAATCGGGGATTTTTTTTATTAGCAAAATTACAAAAACGTATCTTTTCCGGTGGAAACAATAAGTGGAAATACGTCATTTTATACAGAAAAAACATGTATGGCATCGAATAGTAATTGGTAACGACAGAAAAACCTAATCTGCCAGTTCCGTGTATGGCCAAAAGTACTTGGCAGTATGTTTCAAGGACGTCATCACTTTTCTAAACATGTACCGTGGGGCTCATCCTAGTATCAAATAATGTAGTGAATTGCGGTCAGCTATCGTACTGTTAGCTCAAACTAATGGATGATTTTTAATGCGTCTTATTTGCGAACAAGTGATTCACTATTGATTTGATACTGAAATATTGTTACGAGCTGAGGGTTCGGGATAAAATAATGGGAATCGATCCAACCAAAATAACACTTTTATTCAACACTAAACGATGAATACACGAACTTGGTCACACGTATCACAACACACTAATTCACACCACTGTTGCACCACTTATAGTCACCGAAATGATCGCACGTATAGCTTAATCCAGACTGACTCGCGAGCAACTACTGTTCACGCGAGACCCTGCTCCACGTCAGTCCTCCAGGGCCTCGCTGAGACTCACTCACTGACTGACTCAGACTGACTGTCCGGCAATCTCTCCGGCCTATTATATCGCACACATTTCGATTGTTCGAGAACGATGTCGATCCTTCCAGGAAAGGGTCGGTCCCTCGACACAATGGCCACTCCCCATTCTGCGAAACCACAAACAATAGCCACAATAACACAGCAAGACAAAAGCGTTCGAGAAGGTTCGATTATTACTCATTGTTTAACAGCCTCGGCGTAACACTATTTAGGTACATTTTCTGTGACTAAAGTTGTCTATAGTTTTTTTAAAGGCTTATTGATAATTTATTATCTGATTGAAAATTACCTTAATCTACCAATTAATGTGAATATGAATACGGTTTTTATATTGTTCTGGTTGAGTTTTGCCAATCTTCTTTTGTAAAAATACCTTGTTCATGCCTTTGTGCCATATCAATTTAAATTTCTTTGAATTGTGAGAAATCCTTTTAGAAAGTGAATTACTATCAAATGCATTGCAAACGTGAAGTGCGGTACAGATTGCAATATGACAAAATGTAACGTGAACAAATTCAAAATCCCGAATCGACCGGATGATCTATCTGTGGTCGGTTCATCTCCTGATCAAAGAAGCAGAACTGTATTAAAACACCAAAGACCGTAAATGAACGTTGTGTACCAGGCTCGCAGATATAAGAGGAGCTTCCGCCATGCATACAAAGTTGTAACAATCGAGACGCAACACAATGATACATGTCCCTCTCATTCACGCGCGAGACGCGGGTATAATGCTGTCTCGCTCGCTGACACGTCCTTCCTGAGACTATAATGGAGGAACTAGGGACGGCTGATAGTATCAGTAGGTACTATTATTTGTTCTGTGGTATCGGCGCGTGTTTCAATGCCTTGAATGGATCTCAGAAGTTCAATGGATATCTGCATCAATTGTTCTGAGTGAGATACGAGTAGTTGAGTATTGTTATTTGTAACTAGCTCTATTTTGTCATCAAAGGAACATAGTTTGTTTTTGATCACCGTTTGTACCTTGAAAATAGGAGAGCTTTATCCAAAACGTTGCAAGATACTCACTTTGATGCAGCTTTTAGTTGTAATATAGGTATACCATACTTACTAGCTGACCCGCCCGCGGCTTCGTGCGCGAGGTTTGTCAATAAAACATTACCCTCCTTCTGTGAAGTTGCGTAAAGTGTATCCTATGTCTCAACTCTCAAGTCCATTCATAATCTATCTAGGTACCAAATTCCATTGAAATCGGTCGAGCCATTAAGTCGTGAAAAGATAACAAACAGATTGAGAGACAGAGTTACTTTCAAATCGGTACGTACGTAGATTATAACGTAACCTGGATGACGTACTCGTACATACCACAATGTGTAAACAACAAACAAACGTTGACAAACAACGCGTGCGAAGCCGCTGGCGGAAGCTAGTTAGATATATTAACCTTCCTCTTGAATCACTCTATCTATTTCTGAAAACTGCATTAAAATCCGTTGAGTAATTTTAAAGATCTAAGGTAACAGACAGCGGAAGCGACTTCATTTTATACTATATAAAGATGACCGTGCTTGGATTTAATGACGCCATTTTTTATCATTGTTATTAGATTTTTTTATCATACACGAAAAGATTACAAATAAAGAAAATACAAAAAGGACAAGAGTTTTCTTCCACAAACCTTTGAGTATAGAGATAACTGATTACAGTTGTGTTTACGTGCACAGCAACGGGCCATTTTATAGACCAAATCCTGAAAAATCTATATAAAAGAACGTATTTTGTGCCACTTATCATCAGGTTGGCCATTTACTTGATCCATTTCCAAATTGTATTAAAAAAAGCCTACAGTCAACAATAATACTAACAGAGAACGCAACTCTTGCTTAACAAGTACACCAGTAGATTACTGCGATTTAAATTAATAGCCTTGCCCAATATCATCTATCATCGGAAATCGGAATATATCGGCATCTATACTACGTGTTTTGTTATGTACGACATTATACGAAAACACGGGTAGGGTTAACGGTTAGTATTATTGAAAAATTGGTTTTATCAAATTCATTACCATAGAAAATGTTAGATTTTCAAACAATCATAATATCTAGTCATATAGTATAAAAAAGGTCAACCAATCATATTCATTCATCATGTAAGAAGGTACATGTTAAACTGACTAAGTGGTATCGTCGCAAAGGCGCCGTTGATTAACGTTATTGGAAATATATCGATCGGTATTAAACCAACCTCTAACATCAGGTAATACGATTCCGGATGTGTGTTTTTAACTAATGTCGTACATAAAAACCTTAGAAGCTCGCTGGTGACAACAGACTACTTTGGTGACTAGTATTGCCAGGTCCTGTATGTCAAATTTCGGAACAGAAGGTTAAAATCATCGGGATTTTGGTTTTCAAATCAGGACAGCTACAATGGCTACAAAATAACTGGTTTTTGTGAATCATCATTTATTTTTATCGGATGGTCAATTTTTTTTAATAGTCACGTTAATAATTGTGTATTATTTCTGTTATCCACACACCTACCCAACAATTTAGGTAGGTACATAGAATAAATAAATACGGACTAAGGAGGTTAATGAAAAATCGGGACATTCGGCGTCCCGCCCAAGGGTGAATCGGGTCGTGTCACCTGACACCTAAAAATCGGGATGTCCCGCGTAAATCGGGATACCTGGCAACACTACTGGTGACTAACGAGCCGTCACGAGCCGCGGGACGGCCAGACATTGATTGTCTGATCGTACTAATTCTGAAACACGAACGTTGCAGCGTCTAACTTCAATCGTAGTACTGTACTTAATTCTTTATTCCACCGCTTTTTCTTTATTTTAGGGCATTTTTTTGTATCCACCCTCTTTATTGTTTCTAATCAGCAAACACTCGCCTCATCTCGAGGACAGCACTCTGCATCGAGAGGCAGCTCTTGATCACGTTTTATTATCAAGAAATGAGCCATCTTTTTATGAGCTTGAGACATTTTATTTTAGCATCAAAAAACCTCTTGTTTTATTATGTTTTTTTGTACATTTAACGAGCTTATTAATTACAATCGCCTCCAATTGTAACCCCATTCCTTAATTAGTAGTACAATGTATATTACATATTTATTTTTAAAATCCAATGATTATTCTATCGCATCATTTTTATTTTATCCCTTGCTGAGACAGTGACAAAGTCATTCACTTTTTGCAGAATCATTTTCGCGCTATTGTTTTCCTACAATATTGAAAAACATTAATTTGAACTGAGAAATCGCCCCCACATTAGCAAACTGACCTATATTTTTATTTCAACCGCATTGGACTGTAATCGCTTGTATTATGGTATAATTTTGTGTGTGCTTTCAGGGTTGTTAGGTCATTTTGCTGGTGGAATGTGAGACATTGATGGATAGAGCAGCGCGGTCGGTGCGAGGTCGGGGAAGCGATTTTTCTAACTTTCTCTTGTAAAGGCACAATTTCACCCTTATCCGTCTCATTTGAAAGCTATTAGTTGAAGACAGAAAGAGCGTACTTAATTTGAATTTGAAGAAGTCCATTAGAATTCATAAGAAGATAAATTGAGTACCTACCACTATTACTACTATAGGGCTAGTATGCGAACTCGAAAGCGAAGGAGATTTCTCTCAACATGAAACAGTGTTCCAAACAGTGAAGATAACACCCAGAGGAACATTTTGACATTTTGATTTGCTTAGCTAGTTAGGATAGATAGAATATAGGGTTCGGCCGTAAGACATACCTACAGATGAAAAGTAGTAAAGATTTCTTTGACACGTCAACAGCATATAACATAGAATAAGAGACATATTTATCAAAGTAAAATTAAACACACAAGTACAATAATAAAAAAGTATGAGGTCTCATCTGCCTGTGATTTCCCCGCAACAACAATTCGCAATACAATTTCTCAGTGTTCTCAGCTATGAGATTTTATTGGATGAAGCAGTCAGCATGATCTGATTTCCGTTGATCAAGACAGGCTTATATCCAATAAGCCTGGGATCCTTTCCCAGGTTCAGTTTCTAGGTCCCTCGTCGGGCGGGAAATGGAATTGGTTTTACTGTAGATATTCTTTTTGAATGATAAAAATTTGCTTCATCATCATTCTATCAAGTATAGGACGTCAACTGCTGAACATAGGTCTCCCCCATAGATTTCCAGAGCGACCGATCTTGTTCAGTGTGCACCCAACATCTCCCAGGAACCTTTATCAGGTCGTCTTTTCATCTAGGGGTTGCGCTTTCCAGTGAGTGGTCTCCACTCGTGAACCTTTCGGCCCCAACGGCCCTCAGATCTTTGAACTACGTGCCTTGCGCACTGCCACTTCAACTTGCTAATCCTCTTGACTATGTCTGTGACCTGGGTTTGACTACGGCTCTCCTCCTTTCTGATTCAATCTCGTAATAAAAGAAACACCAAGCTTAGCCCTCTCCATAGCACTTCTTATGAGGCCCGTAGTGAGAGACCACGTTTTTGAGTCAAATGGCATTACTGATTTTGAAATTTTACTTAAATATAAAAAAAATATGATGAAACTTTACATTAGTTATCTTATGAATGGTTTTAGTCATCAAGATCAATTTCAGAGTTTATAAACCTTAATAAGTTTGGAGGAAACATGTTTTTTTTTTATCTCATATATTTGGCCTCTTTTATAGATTTAATCTTGCTTAAATAATAAATCCGCGTGTAATGTTTTGGCCAATCCTACAAAAAAATCTCAAAACATATGTTTTTTTTATTGAAAATATTCAAGCGCATGGTTTGATGTGTGCACATCAAAGTATAACCTGAAATTTTTTAAATTATTTATTATGTACTAGCAACCACCCGCGGCATCGCACGTGTGGTGTGTCATTAAAAAGTAGCATATGCCTCAATTCGGGTCATAATCTATCTTTTTACCAAATTTAATCAAAATCGCTCCAGTAGTTTAGTCGTGAAAACGTAACAAACAGACAGACAGCCTTACTTACTTTCTAATTTATAAATTAGTATGGACTGTACTATAATTAAGTACCGGAGAGATTGAACAATACAAAACTGTTTGGTGTCATGCAGGCCAGCCAGGAGTCTCAGTATGCAACTACAATCCATTAAGTTTAATGGCCACTACGCGGTTTGTAAACTGAACAGCAAATTAAATACAGTTTCAGTTTTTTTTATTGAAAACATTGTTTACTAGTGCCTATTAAAGAAAATAATACTATTTTCATGGACGACCTCGGTGGCACAGTGGGCGAATAGCCGACTAAGACGCAGGAGGTAGCGAGTTCGATTCTCGCCGCGGAACAAATGTTTGCATGATCTACAGATATTTATTTCGGGTCTGGATGTGTTTCTATATATTATAAGTATGTATTTACAAAAAAAAAGTATTTAAGTATTCTATCAGTCATATGGTTCCCATAGTACAAGCTCTGCTTAGTTTGGGGCTAGATAGCGCTGTGTGAAATGTACAGCAATATTTATTATTATATTTATTTATTATTATTTCATTTAATAACTGTATTCTGTAAAAAAATGGTATTATTCGGTATTATTCTTCTTTCTTTTTTTCAATCGAGTATCAGTGAATTATTAGTGATTGTAGATATTTGATCAATGATGTGATGGCATATGGCACGCAAACATAGTCTCCCACTATGAGTCTGATTACCCCTCCTAAAAGCTAGAACCTGCTGGGGAGCTACTTGCCGGAAAAGACCTTCAGTGGCCTACGTGGAAATCACTCAACCGTCTCAGGACTCAAGTGGGTCGTAACAGGCAAAATATGAGTAAATAGGGCTGCATTGGAGAGTCGGCGACTAGTTGCCCATGCGGTACAGACCCTCAGACTATGGCACACTTACTAAGCTGCCTATTGTGCCCTTATTCTTGCACCCTGAGGGATAATGCTGTTGCAGTCGCCAAGTATTGGCAAAACAACATTTGATGTTTAAAATAATATGAACCATATCGACACGAAGAAGTCTGATGAGTAGCATGCTATGAAGAGGACAATTCCTGGTGTTTATTTACGAGACCTAATCAGAAATAAGAAGTGAATGAATGACACACGACTATAAGAAAATGGTTACTTTAAGGCTGTATATTTTATAATCGGGCTCTTCTATCAAAAAAGTGTTAGTAAAAGTACAAAACCTTATAATGTTTTTAAAAGACCTATTTGACGAAACCCCACAAGATGGAGTAAGTTAAAACTAAAATCACCCGCAACTTTCATTAGGGGAGCATTTTTTTATGATATAACTACAAATTATCGATATTCAGATTTGTTGTGCTGTGAGACCTAGGTCTTTTTGCAAGTTTGCTTTTTGCCAATTGAGCTTTATAAAGATAGTTTGAAAAGTATATAAGATTATTCGCTTTTTCTTTTGTATTTGAATAAAGCCTGAGGCTCCGTACGCGTGGTTTTACAATCGAATCTAATCTAAAGAGCCCTGGATCCCACTGCTGGGCAAAGGCCTCCTTTCCCTTCTTCCGTTCATCCCGGTCTAGGGTTTCTTGGTTTTACAATAAAAAAACTTTACCCTCCTTCTGCGCAATCATGTAAAAAGTAGCCTATGTCCTAATCCCGGTCATAATCTGTGTACCAAATTCCACTGAAATCGTTTCAGCGGTTAAAAACGTAACAAACAGACAAAGAGACAGAGTTACTTTCGAACTTATAATATTAATTTTATTTATTTATACAGCAATTGGATAAACAATGATTTCAGAATACTTAAACGGAAGCGTTGAAACTTAATACACAATTGGCAATTATAATAATGTGCAGTAGTTTCGATTAATTCAGTGGAAACTCTATTGAATATTCATGTTTTGCTCGCAGTGTGTTTTTACATCGTCGCCGCACGTCCATAATACCTAGTGCTTATACTGTGGTGTTATTTCATTATTAGCTAGTTTTAACAATACTACATGTTTTGTTATGTACTACATTAAACTAAAACACGGGTTGTGGTTGTGAAATTGGTGTTTTTCAAATTCATTACCATAGAAAATTTTAATTGAGCCTTTGAGTGCAGGCCGTACAAGGTCGGTTGCTCTGAAAATCTAGGCCTATGTTTATAAGAGATCGTCCTGTGGCTGACATGATGATGACGATGATGAAGGTGATGTGATGATGATGATTGAGTTCAGTTTTCGAAATCTTCTTTCTATTAAAGTTCTAGCATGTCGTCATCCATACTATCCATCCATCCCTATCCATATATACGAGTATACTGATAATATAAATGCGAAAGTAAGAGGTTTGTTTGTTTGTTACCTTTTCACGACTAAACGGCTGAACAGATCATAATGAAATTTAGCAATGAGATAGATATTGTCCTGGAGAAGGGCATCGTTATCGTTTGTCACAAAAAATTATCTTGAAGGGGGTTAAATCGGGATTGATAGTTTGTATGGGCAAACCATAATTCTTATTTAGGCTTGTGGTAAGAAATAAAGAAATACGTGTTTCACTTTTTTGAAAAATCATCCGTAAAGGGGGGGAGTAATGGGTTAAAATTATAAAGTATTTTTTAGATACACTCCCTATGTACAGTTGGTATATTGAACGCGTTACACTTCTAAATGTGTAGGTAACCTGAAATAAAGCTAAGCCCGCTGTTGCAACTTGACTTGACACCCCATTTTTATCCCATGGGAACTGATTTATGGGATAAAAAGTAGCTTATGTGGTAATCCAAGTAATCTACGTATATATACCAAATTTCATCGAAATCGGTTCCGCCGTTACGACGTGAATAAGTAACAAACAAACAAATAAACAAACATCCAAACTTTCACATTTATCATGTTAGTGAAATGTAAATAAATTAAAAACCACAAATTAAAAGAATACTATTTTCTTCTGACCAAAATGTTTAATTTAATGTCCTTACCTACCACTTCAAAGTAATTCAAGTCAATAGTACGGTGACTTTCAATACATTCCAATTTTAAAGAGTATTTGCTTATGTTTTTAAGTGAGTTCAAACTTTTTTAAATAAATTCGGATTCAGTTTTCAAACATGTGTCAAAATAAATGTAATTTAAATCAAAAGCACTAAAGAATATTGATATCAACTTCGAAGCAAATTACCACAAAAATAACTTTCTACCCCTTTTTAACCCCGATAGGGGATGAGTTTCAATAAAATACGAAACACATTTTCCATCACTTCTGTTAAAAAAGTTTTATGCAAAATTTGAAGTAGATTGGACCAAGGAATCACGTTGTCCCATACAAACTTTGTCCCCCTTTTTCACCCCCTTTGGGGTAGAATTTCGAAAAATCCTTTCTTTTCGAATGTCTACGTCACACAAAGAACACACCCTCCATGTTTCAGGTCTCTACGATCAGCGGTTTAGGCTGTGCGTTGATCCGTCAATCAGTCATTCAGGAAAAAGCATTTTATAAGTATAGATTGTGACCGGGATTAGGATATATGCTACTTTTTAACCGACTGCGCAGGAGGGTAATGTTTGTATTGAGAAATCACGTATGCGAAGCCCCGGTCGGGTCAGTTAGTATTCATATAATCATTATATACACTCGTGGGAAAAAAATTTACTCAGGACGCACGCTCGCGGTTAAAAGTCTCTAGCAAAAAATATGAAGCTTTCATTTTATTTCTGATTTTAACATCTCAAAGCTATTAGTTTTGGCTTTAAAATGAGTGGTCCACGTTGTAATTTTTTTTTTTGTTAAAAAAATATTAAATGGGAACGAGGCATAGACAATGAAAATAGGTGATAATTAACAGTAAAGAAAATACAAGCTTAAATTTGTCAAAACATTAATTTAATTGCTGTAGTCTATTACCGCACTCTCTAAAGACATCGCAAATAGTCGCAATTGATGAAGGTGGATCTTCAACTTCATTTTAATCCTTAAACATATAATTAACTAATTTTATAAACGTGAAAGTTTAAATGGATGTATGTATGGATGTTTGAATGAATGAATGAATGAATATACTTTATTGTACACCACACAAGAAACAAACAAAAAATATAAAAATTCACAAAGCAATAAGTACAATGGGCGGTCTTATCGCTTAGAAGCGATTTCTTCCAGACAACCTTTGGATGGAGAGGATTTTTGTAACGTTACAATAATGGAGGGGGGTATATACTAACAGAACGCTGATCATTTACAATAAAATAAAACAATATACTTAAATAAATATTGACAATATATACCTACGATAAATAAAATTAAATAAAAATATACATAAACACACATACATATATATATATATATATAGCGACACTACGACGTTTCTGAGAGATAAAATATTTTCACTCTTGTTTTAAATGTGGCTAATGATGGAGCTTGCCGTATTGAGACCGGTAATGTGTTCCAAAGACGTGTTGCTTGAACTGTAAAGGAATCATCATAGAATCTAGTTCTATGCACTGGGGTTTTCAGCATCAAATTTTCAGATGATCGGAGCGAGTGAGGATTAGAGCAGTGAAGGAACTCAAATCGTTCCTTCAAGTAGGAAGGGGTTAAGGGATTTTGGAGGATGTTGTACAAAAGAGAAAGGATATGAGCATTCCGGCGAAGACGAATAGGTAACCACTTGAGTTTGAGACGAAATTCGGAGATGTGATCAAATTTACGGAGTCCAAAAATAAATCGAATGCAGAAATTTTGCAGACGCTCAAGCTTGTTTAGTTGGTCCTCCGTAAGGTCAAGATAGCTGGCGTCAGCATAATCAAGAACGGGGAGAAGAAGTGACTGTGCAAGCGCAATTTTTGTAGCGGTAGGTAGAAAGTTACTCTTAAGTTACTACTTAAGTAGATTGTTACTCTTTCACGTTGGTTCAACTTTAACGGCTTAACCATTTTTGATGAAATTTGGTATGTACGTAGATTACCACATAGGCTACTTTTTGTTGACAAAATATCTGCGAAAGTTTGGATACATGTTTATTTGTGTTTGCTTGTTTGTTACTTAATAACGCCGTAACGCCTCAACTGATTTAGATGAAATTTGGTATATAAATAGATTACTCCCTGGAAACACAGGTTACTTTTTATTGACAAACAAGGCGTGCAAAACCGCGCGTTGAGGCTAGTGTTAAATAAAGTATTGGCTTTAACATTGTAATGGTGTTTGAATAACACATGTAGAGCCGAATACCGATCGGATTGTAAATAACGACCCTCCGGATACATCAAATACATTTCTCTATAGTCCACCCACGGTAACTCTGCAACAAAAAATTGAATATTTTTAAAATTATTAAATTTAAAAATCCGTTTATTCATTTAACTCACAAGGTGTCTTATAATAAGTAAGAAAAGAAAGAAAGAAAATATTTTTATTATGCCAACCACTACGAATTAACCACACAAAAATACAGTACAACAAAAGATTACACAAATATAAGTTATTAGTAGCCGCCACAAACAGGTTCCAACTCAGCATTTTGCTATGTCACAGCAAGGTAACACAGCGCTGGTCTTCCGTTGGAACCTTTCTGAGTACCTACACGGAAGTCTGCTAACATATATAAATATAAAACCACATGAAAATAAACAAGTAGATGACTTGTATTAAGACTCAACTAGCATAATAAACTAAAATATATAAGTAACATAATTAAAATCAACTCGTGCGCTCAGTGCCAAAACTTACAAGTTTTACTATAAAACCCACAAATATTGTGATACACAAAAAGTTACCGTTATAAGGTATAAGGCACCGTCTTATCCTTCGCTACTAAGCCTGGTTATTTTTATATGCTTATACAGCCTTCAACACTCACTTTTATAAATATGTTGGGAATAGGCCTACTCTCTATTACACCACTTTATATGGTCTTGAGCACGTGTGAGCTATTGCTGTCCACCGGCTATTAGATCGTTAGACTGTGCATAACGTGTTTAAATAATCTTGAGCGTTAAGGTATTTTTGTTTGTATTTTTTTCCTTGAGTTTCATTCAGTCTTATTCTATATTTCTTTATATATTATCTTTAGATGTTATCTATATTATCTTTAGACTCTGTTTTATTATTTTGTTTTGGGCTAGTATTCCGATTCTACTGTTGGTACACCTAATATTATAGGGTTAAAACATAATAGAATATGTAGAAAATAAAAAACCTTTAAATGCATCACCATCATCATATCAGCCACAGGACGTCCACTGCTGAACATGGGCCTCCCCCATAACAACTGCAAATGCATAGCAACTGTTTTTAAGCCTTAACTTAAGCATAAGACTTCATTAAGAATTTAATTAAATAAAAGTAACCCAAAATTTTAAATTTAAAATACATTTATTACCAACCATTCTTACCGTTCTGCAAACTTAACGCAGCCAACTATAAGATACATTTCCATTTCCCATAGACCCAATTTAAGGCTCTTCAACTTCTCTAAAGGTATTGGTGTTTTATTGATACAGGGTATAAACGAAATAAATAATAGTAGATTATTAAACGAGGTGATAAAGCAGTATTGCAAACGGGCGCTATATTGAATCCCGAACGTAACGAAGGATTCTAGAGTTAACTCACGAGCGGAGTGAGGAAGTTACTAGAATCCTGAGTGCAGAGAGGGCTATAAGCACACCCAAGATGCAGACAGCTTTATCCACAAGGAGGATACTCTATTTTTCACACTTTCTGCGAGACAATAAAAACCAAATCTAGGTAGGTTTCAAATTTTTATACAGATGAGGTTCCAAAAACTTTCGAATTCGTTACGCCCGCGGGGGCATAATGAAATTCAGTACAACTTTACTCGCGGCTCAGCCGTAGGGATTTAATCACTTGCTTTCGGTGAGTTTACATGACATTTAATTTGGCATTGTCAAGCAAGTGGTGTGAAAAATATATTCCGCTTAGATGCCTTGCATCTGGGATGGTTTAGCACATGTAATATATATAGGTTACTGTGAAATGCATACGAATTAGAACTGAACGAACGCAGTGAGTCGGATATAGTTCTATATCGGTAAAAAGGGGACAGTTATTCTGATAATAGAATAGATTTTCTTTTATTCGGTCTGAATATGAAACAATGGCCTACCTGATGTTATGTGGTAAGTATCCATCGCCCGTCGCCTATAACAACGTATTGATCGTTGGTCACGCGCTATAGAAACCTGCCCTACGATGCACAGCTCTGCGTCCATCAACTTTAGGCATACAGGTTTAAAGCCATAATTTCACTGGCAACCATTTAAATCGAAACACAGCAATGCTGCTTGGCGGTAGAGATAGGTATGGTGGTTTTTTTATTTGTATTGTTTTATGGTGTGCCCGTCTAATCTAATCGAATCTACTTCCCTGGACGAGCCCTTTCACAAGGAACTCTACAACTCTTCTTGTAATCCACACATTAAAATCAAACAAATTAACAATAACAGAAAAAGCTATTACTTATTTAATAATACTAGTGGTTCACCCCGAACTGAGATCTCGCGAGTCTTTCATAAAAACAAAAAATATTATTTGTAATCTTTGACTATCAAAATAGTGCCATGAAATAAATAACCAAGAGACTTGACCTATAGTTTCATCCAAATTACAGGTAACGGGTGTTCATGTAAATTGGTTATCTGTTTTGGGGAAGATTATTTGTGTCACTAAAGCTACACGCTTACTAAATCAACACTGTGGGGTCACTGGTGTACCCTGTGAATTTCGTCAAATTCAGTTTTTGTTATGACTAATAACTTAAAAACAGCAAAGATTAAACTAAAAATAAATACGGGTTCGAAATGTATTCATGAAGAGCTTTCCTTAAACATACCACTTGACTCATTTTGTTTTTTTAACCCTCTGGACCTCCAATATAACAACCAAAAAAATGTGAGGGATATTTTTAGCTCATTTAGTCACACCAGAATTGTGGTATTACTTCCTGTATATCAAATTCCACGATGATCGGGTCAATAATTCAAAAGTTATCCTCGGACAAACAACACACATGCATACAACGCCGATTTACCCAAGTTGATTTGGAGATCTCACTTCGCTCGATCAACTAAAGGTATTCGCCAATTGTATCAAATAGTTTTACTGTGTTATTTTTAATTGTGTTGTTTAAGGTGTGCAATAAAGAACTAGCTAATCTAATCTATTTAGCGTTTTAAAAATATGCTTTTTTTTGCTAGAATTTTGGTACATACGTTATGGTGTTATAATTCGTTCATAACAAGATATTTATACAAACATTATTATCTAATGTCATGTAAACCAATATAAACCTAGTATGTACCTAGTAACTAATTCAAATTGGTCAAATATTTATGAATGTCATAAAAACTTAGGCAATAGGTACTTTGTTACAGGTTGGTTACCTAAGTGGTAACCAACCCGTAACTTAAGGTGGGCCATGTTTTTCCATCTTTAGGTCGTATAAAAAAACAGTTTTGTGTCATTTAAAGTTGATGAAATCATCAACTTTAAAAAGTTCGTGATACCCTTTATGTTTTCTAGAAAAGTACTGTCGTACCCTGTATAGAAAAAGTCTATCCTTCTTTCAGACGAATTTCTAAAAGTATTTATACTCTAAGCTCTCTATTATGGCTGATCAACTTTGTCGCCCTCTGTACGCCCTGTACGCGAGATTACGTATACATACGCTGGCGTAAATCTCCCCGTATCTTAAACTAATGTCTTTTACTTCGCCTTGAAAGCCTGGGGGGTTCCCCACCCCCTAGCTCCCTTTGTAGAAGGTGGTTTTTGTCACTGAGAAACAGCCTGCAGTGTAAAATGACCTTTGTTAAGATGGTTTTAGAGCTTATTGTTTCGTTTAGTTTAGTAGTGGGGCATGGAGCAAGCCATGCTTGGCATTAACCTTCTAGACCGAGTACGCAACACTGAGATCCGACGCCTGAAGAAAGTTTTTGGCGTCGGGGCAGAGCTATAAATCTCAAGTGGAGTTGGACAGGACACCTGGCCAGGCGTGGTGATGGCCAATGGAGTAAAGTTTTGACCGAGTGGTGGCCGAAGTCAGGCCAGAGAAATCCGGGTCTTCCGAAGGCGAGATGGGTAAACGACATCGCGAAAATGTCAGAAAAAACCTGGATGGACGCACAGGATATAGAGGCCGGGAGAAAACAAGGGAGGCCAATACCCTGCAGTCAGTGATTCTGGGCTGAAATGATTGTGATGATGTATCTATTGGCACGCAAATCCGGGATTTGTTCTTGTGGTACCGCCATACTAATAAACTTACATTATCCTCGCAATCATTATCACCTTCACGCATTCGGTTTGCGCAGGCCTTTAGTAACATTTCTGTTCGCAAGTGACTATCATACATCCTGTGGCAAGGGGTTCCACGGTGTGCAGACGATGAAATTTTTAAAGCCTTTTAAGGTACGCGTTTTTATTAGATCTGTGTTTCGCCCGGTCGGGTTAAATTTATCGTTTTTGAGGAACTCGGGTGCGCCTATTTTATGGCAGGTCTTTGAAGGTGAGTTGTGTGGCTCAAAATACAGATGGTAGGAAATATGGCGATGTTCTTGTAATGATTTTAAGATTGGGGTTTTGAACTGAATTTTTCGTTCCATAACCTAATAACTTCCAAACTACGAGTATAATTTCATCTTAGTTACTTTAGTTATATAATGTAGTTGTTTGTTGTTCCATAATAAATAAAATAAAAATATTTATAATAAATAAATAAATATAAATATCACTGGACATTTCACACAGCGCTATCTAGCCCCAAACTAAGCAGAGCTTGTACTATGGGAACCAGATAACTGATAGAATACTTATATACTTTTTTTTTGTAAATACATACTTATAATATATAGTAAAACACCCAGACACGGAACAAATATCTGTAGATCATGCAAACATTTGTTCCGCGGCGGGAATCGAACCCGCTACCTCCTGCGTCTCAGTCGGCTATACGCCCACTGCGCCTCGGAGGCAGTCAAAATAAACAAATATTTCAATTCATAGGTTTTTACCATAGTAAAAAAAACACTCCTTTTATCAGAAAGACCGCTCGTTAAAACCTAGATAATTACTTTCTATTAATTAGAATTAGAATAGAATTGAGGCATAGTTGTACCGCCATAGGTATATAACGCTGTTGCCGTGGCCAAGTATTGGCAAAACAACATTTGATATTTAAAAATACAAACCACTAGCTTCCTCCAGCGGCGTCGTACGCGTTATTCTTTAGTAAAAAGTAACCTATATTTGAATCCAGGTCATAATCTAATAACACACCAATTTTCATCGAAATAGGTTCAGCCGTTACGACACGATTGCGTAACAAACATTTATATTATTAGTGTGATATCGACACGATGAAGAAGAGATTAAATATAATTCTAAATAGCAGTAACATTATTCAGAACATCATTGCAGTCAGAACTGTCCATATTGAAAAAGCGCACGTTTCAGAAATACTTCTAGGAAATGATGTATTTTCAAACAGCAACCATGTAATTAAAAAAAAATGTGTTATCTTTTACTATTTATAATGAATTTCTTATAAAATTTAATTGATATTCATTAATAATTTATTGTTTAGGTAAGTTACTATAATTTTAATAATCAATTCATTTCAATTTTCAAACATTATAAAAATTTTGAGTTTAAGATACCGTTTGAAGATACCCTTCCTTTGCATAGTTTAGATTCAAGCGTTGTCTAACAATTCAATATTTTAGACAACTGTAAGTACCCTTGTGTTTCACAGTAGGTACAAACGTAGGGCACCGTCTACCGTCAGTACAGAGCGTACGTCTAACACAAAGCGATCCCTACTCAAACGGCTGGCTAAAGGGATATTGTATTAAATTGTATATCTTAGTAATATTAGAGTATATGTGGAATAGTTGGGAAATGCCTGTTAATAATGTTGAAGTTTTAAACCGAATGAAGACAGATTGCAAATTATAGGGAGTGACTTTTGTCATACTATTTCTTTAAGAAGGGTGGAAAAAGGTTTTTGTATAACAATAATAATAATAAATCTTTATTTCAGGCAACAATAGAAATAAATAAATAAATATTGCTGAACATTTCACACAGCCCTATCAAGCCCCAAACTAAGCAGAGCACTATTGTACTATGGGAACCAGATAACTGATAAAATACTTGTATACTTTTTTTGGTAAATACATACTTATAATATATAGAAAAACAACCAGACCCGGAACAAATATCTGTAGATCATGCAAACATTTGCTCCGCGGCGGGAATCGAACCCACTACCTCCTGCGTCTCAGCCGGCTGTTCGCCCACTGCGCTACAGCGGTCGTCAAATGTACAAGATGTTTAAATTTAATTCATTCACTTCACGCACTTGCGCTGTGTCGTATAGTCGCCTGCGAAAACGACGAAATAATTTTAATCTTTGGTGTGCACAGACACAGATCTGTACGAGACATAATAAAATATCTGTTGTATTTGAAATCAAAGCATACCAAAGGTTAAATTTTCATTATACACTTTCATTCGTTCACAGTCCTGAGACGGCCAAAACAGTCACCTTCCTGAAAGTAGGTGAGAGGTAATCAAATCTGTTTGCGTCGCAAGTGGGACTTCACTCAGCTAAGCAATCCGTGCGAACTAAATAAATTAGTAGTGTATATGAGATGGTAATCAGGCTGCTAATTTAATAACGGAGGAAGACGAGATCTAAGGAGCGCGGCAAATATCTTCGGAACTTGTCGATATTGATGTTTAATTCGAAATAATCGTTAAAATTTCGCGAATTTCTCTAATTTCTCGACTTGGACGATTTTACAACCTCAATTTGTCGACTGACAAGATTGTGATCTTGCAGTGCTACCAATAAATAAGCTTTCAGTCTCTTATAACAAAAGTTTTAGAGCAGTGAGTGTTACCAGTAATGACAGGACACAAAAACTCACTATAGGCCTCATAAGAAGGCTCAAAGTCGCTCAGAGTGCTATAGAAAGGGCTATTGGTATTGCTCTACGAGATTGAGATAAATAAGAATTGTAGAGGATCAACAAGCTGAAGTGACATAGGGTGAGGCACATAGCTTGAAAACTGACGGCCGTTGGGGGCAGAAAGGTTTTCCAGTGGAGACTATGCACTGGAAAGCGCAGCGTAGGGCGGCCCCCCGCTAGATGGAAAGACGATCTAGGCTGCACAAGATCAGTCGCTCTGGTAATCTATGGGGAAGCCCTATGTCCAGCGGCTGCGAATGTCCTGTGGTTGATATTATGATATGTGATAACTATTGTTTTAAGCGAATTCATCAATAACAGATCGTAAGGAACCAAGCTAAGCGTGAATTTTATCATTTGGTACGACTTCGAACTTAATGTTTGATTTAGCTCGATTGGACACAAAAATGTCGTCGCACGTGGAGACAAGTAATAGTGCTGGTACATATTCTTCTTTCCTACTTACCGTCTCTCCGTAGGTATTATGTTCTCTTTGCTTGCGATTACCACAAGCATTTGTCAAAATAATCGATGCAATTATGTCAAAAATGAAATTAACTAACCATAGACTCACAGTATTCGTTAATAAAGAAGTGGTATACTCGTAATGTGTCAAACAATGTTTTCATAATTTAAGCGCTTGCAAGTTCGTAATAACTAGTAGGTTTTTCTCTTCATCTGAATTTTTTTTTAATAATGTTGAAACTAGTCTACAGTCTTGAGCATGGGAAAAAAGTCTACACTTCCACGACAATAATCTACTACGAGGATGGACATAATTTTTTGTCTTTGATATTCATGGTTATGGAACTATCTTTGTTCTCGCGAGGCCTAGGCAACAGCTTCTTCAGCCACTCATTTCGGTCTGTCTAGAGTCTTTTTGTATCTTTACATAGTTTAAAATTAAGTCGCTTCCGCTGTCTGATCGCTTAGATCTTTTAAACTACTCAACGGATTTTAATGCAGTTTTCAGCAATAGATGGAGTAATTTAAGAGGAAGGTTTATAAGTATAATATATATATAACTCTGTTTGTTTGTTAGTTTTTTTGTTACCCTTACACGACTAGCTAACTGCGCAAAATGAGGGTATAATGTTTTATTGAAGAACCACCCGTGCGAAGCTGCGGGAGGGTCAGCTAGTTCTAAGAATAAATCAGTCTTTATGTCAGAGAGAGCAGAGATCAAGACTATATTTGAGATTTCGAGAGAATCTTTTCTTAGAAGAATAGACAAGGAAATCGCCGTGCTAGCCTTACCTACAGGTCAATTTATTTCCATCAATTTCAGTAACCAATTGTGATAGTGGGAACCTTTCTCTGGAGCCAACACAGTGCCGTCCCTAAAGTGATTTACCCGGGATACACCCGCATTCATTATTCCGGGATCGATAAAATGCGAAGGATTGATCAAAACTTAATTTTTAGATGTAAGGTTTGATCAACCTCTCGCAGGTTTATAGTATACAGGACATCACTTCGCTATAAACAAATAAACGAGAGTTCTGCGATAAGACCTGGAATTAGAGGTCCACCTTGACCACTTTAGGTTTTGCAAATTGCATTTCGATCCCAACATCTTTATTTTTTTGCCCTAGCAAAGGTTCTCGACATGATTCAGATATGAAATGTAGGTAGCATTTTCTCATGTACGTAGTAGTAATGGAACCTAATAATTAAGCTCGACATTGCGCATGCGTAAATAGCTGAATATGGCTGCACTTATACTATGTAACACTAAATACCTTGTACCTACCCATATTACGCAATAAACTGATTTGATTTGATTTGATTTAGTACGATTAGGTACACCAAAGATGACTGAGAACATAAAAAACGGTTTATTAAAACTCTTGCATAATATACGATCCGTCTAAATACATAAATAGGAAAAAGTTTCAATCAACTAGTGTAAGCGTTACGGTCCTAGAGCCGTAAGTAAATTTGATATTTATTTCATATTTTACGTACATATGTTTCATGCTGGTACACAATATGTTAGCATACTCTAAGGGTATCCCGGAACTAGTATTTTAAAGCTGAACGTGCTGATTCCGACCATGAAAATGAAAATCATCGAATTGTCAATAGCCCCCCCTCGGGATAACATACCTACTAGTTCTGGGACATCCTGTATAATATCCACCCAATCTACAATTTATTCTGATACATTTTTAGCATTAGCAAAGAATTGATAAAAAGTGGGTAACTCGCAAGTTCCCAAATTCGGCTACAAGTGAACGCTTTCAACCCTACATTACATACTTAATCTCAGTTACGTCGACAGGTGCGGTTGGGCTGCTACTTGCTGTATCCTGCCACATCAATTTCAACTTCAACTTACCGCAGTCTTTAATAAAATATTGTTGTTTCAGAGTTATTTAGAGTAACAGCTTTTTAAGAAGCTGAATTGCATTTTTACGAATCTTTTTGGAAGGAAATTGATGAAATTGGTTTGGCTAGTTGTATTGAAACCCAAGCATCTATGTACGGCTGATTTTAGTCTCACGCTCACCGTCAGCGCTCATAGCTCAGCCCGTAGTTTTTCAGCGCTGAGGCTCAGCGTGGCTCGTTTTAGTATCGTACTGACCGCCTTACTGTACAGACGACGACCAAAATGCGTAGTGTATTAATTATTGCTGCTTTGTACTATCTATCCCAAAAAAATAAAAACCGGCGGCGACGAAGACTCTATGTTCATCCATTAATTGAGCAGAGAGCCGTTGCAGGAGACTTTGTCTTGTTATATGACAGTTTGAGGGTTGACGAAAGTAAATTCTTTAATTACTTTCGAATGTCAACTAGAACTTTTGACGAATTACTGGCAAAGATACAGGATAAACTGGTCCATTGCAGCTTACGACGTGTACCTATACCACCGATTGAACGACTAATGGTGACTTTAAGGTAAGAAAAAAAACATATTTACTCGTTTTATCATTATGTTTAATTATAGTAAAGTAAGAGAACAACATATTTATTATTATAATGTTTCATAAGGACAGATTAAAAAAAAATTATAATAAGTAATTGAACACATATAATTATTTATTCATCAGTAAGTCTCGCTGTTTGATAACCAGAGTAACCAGGATTCGCATTGTTGGTTTCGTACTCTGGGTAAGCTGGAGTCTGATAATTGTATGATGATGATGCATATCTTGCGTCGTTGGAGTAAGAGCTATTTGAGCTATTTGATCTGTTGTAATTTCGAATATCCATGGCTTCTCGTAGCACTCTCGATCTAAACTCCAGCTTTTGTCCTACATCAAAACTTTTTAAAATTGGACCCAAAGAAGCGAAAAAAGCCTGTCGTCAGCGGCAAGATCTGGGGTTTGGTTACTTAATAAAGTTAATAATTCTTTTTCAAATGGAGAACTTTCTGGATTTGTTTTCGGGGCCCTTCTTTTCTCTTTTCCAACCAAGGTTTTTGTGATGATGCTGAATCAACACCACGGTCAATCTGCTCACTGTGTTGAGTGTTTGAAAAAACTTGCTGCATTAATATATCAGAATCTTGAGTATTTTCTGAAGACCCCATACTATCCAATGTATTATCTATATTTACTGAGGGTGAGGGAAGGGAAGAGTCATTCAGTGATTCATCAACTTCATTCTCAACTGTTGGAGCTAGGAAGCTTAATTCGTCATAATAGATGTACTTTTTGTATTTTGGAGCAGCACTTCCAGAGGGCGTTTTTTTAACTGCGTTCTTTGTTCTAAAAAACGCGTCCCGGGCTGTTTTCCACCTTTGTTGAACCAGTTTTCCTGAAATAACAAAAACTTTTTTTTCAGATTTCTTGCTACGGGTCGAACATATACAGATTTGCAGTATTCATTTAGGATGGGAATCGCAACAATCAGTAAGATCGTGGACGAAGTGTGTAAAGTTATATGGGAAACGCTACACGATGAATGTATACCATCAAATACTCCTGATATGTGGCAAAATATTGCTAACGGTTTTCTACAAAAGACCAACTTTCCAAATTGCATCGGAGCTATTGATGGCAAGCACATCCGAATCGTAAATCCAACCGGTGGTGGATCAATATTCTACAACTATAAACATTTTTACTCCATAGTTCTTCTAGCTATGTGCGATGCAGATTATTGTTTTACATATGTAAACATTGGAACATATGGAAAAAACTCGGACTCGACTATATTCCAAAACAGTACACTATACAAGAGCCTTGAACAAAACACTTTAAATATTCCAGGACCAAAGCCACTGCCTGGAACAAATACTCCAGTTGAACATGTAATTGTGGGTGATGGTGCGTTTGGAATATCAAATAAAATTCTGAAGCCATATGCACGATCCAATATGACCCACAAGAAAAAAATATTTAATTATAGACTGAGCCGCAGTAGACGATACATAGAATCGACATTTGGTATCATGTCAAACAAGTTCAGAGTGTTTTATACACCTATTAATGTGAGTTTTGATGTTACAAAGAAAATAGTTAAAGCATGCTGCGTATTGCATAACTTTATAAGAATTCGAGATGGTTATCGTATTGAAGACACACTTACAATTGAGGGTATGGTGGACTTGCCAACTGTACCTACGAACAGGTCTGGACACGCTCTGCGAGAACATTTTGCCGAGTACTTCGTGAGCCCTATTGGAAGCGTGCCCTGGCAAGACTCGTGTATATTTTAACTTGAAAAGGCTTTGTCCTGTAGTGTAGGTATTCAGATAATAAAATAAGAAAGTAAACAAACCAAGTTGTTGTTTTTCTTCTCCTGAAATATTTTCGAACAATGCGTCCACAATATCCTCCCAGGCTTTGTTTCTTGCATCTTTATTTTTGTAGAGTGGATCGGATGCATCCCACAATACCTTCCTCAGGCGTACCTCATCGATAACTCGACCTGTATCCACTTCGCGATTTGCCATGATTGTACGCCCTGACGACGTCCGCTCCGCTCGACACAAGAACGCTCACTGAACGCAGAGGCGCTCGTGCGATCGTCAGCGCCGACAGCTACGCGAGGCCGACGCGCGACGCGTACGGCCGCGTAGCTATCAGCGCTGACCACCGTGCGCGCTGATAGCTACGCGTTATTTAAAAACGCTTCCTAGAAGTCCATATATCTCGGACATCAGCGCTGACGGTACGCGTGCCGTCGGCGTAAGACTAAAATCAGCCTACCTCGTATCTATCGACGTCCGTAGGTACAAGATACGTTTTATATGGTAATGAAATTTAGATACATATATCGCGACTTGTTCGTTAGTAAGGACGTTGCTAACGGCATTTCAATTCCGTGATTGGGACCAATTAGGGTAACACTTACTAACGGTACGCAAATCAAATCATGTATTTTGCCGCGCGCAAAAGTTTTGCGCATAGTTGTTTATTATCGCTGGTAAGGCAAAAGCGGAGATAGATAAAATATTAGAGTTCGGTCGTTAACCGGCAGGCAGGTCGAGGCTATGAAATTGTAATGAATAACTTACCTAGAATTCGACCGCTTCGACGAGTCATGCTTTTTCCCGCCCTGCAGATTCGGCAGATCCTTCTGCCGCTTCTTCGTCTCATTATATATCTTGCCGTAGAGGAACACCATCACTGTGACCGGCACATAGAACGCTGCGATCGCTGTCCCGAACGTAATGAACTGGTTCGTCTCTATGAACTGAATGTAACACTCATTCGGCGGCACTTTCCGTTCTCCATCTATGTACGGCCACGCGTAAATCCAAGGCGGCCACAACACTAAACTGAACCCCCACGCACCCCCAATCATCACAGTCGCGCGCCGAGTAGTCCTCTTCGCGCGGTAAGTCAACGGCCGCGTTACACTGAAGTACCGATCGAAACTAATAATCATCAAATTCAACACTGACGCGTTCGAAGCCAGATAATCCAATGCCAGCCAAGTATCACAGATATGCGGCCCGAGCGGCCAATATCCGTAAATCGTGAACATCGTGAACAGCGGCATAGATATCAATCCGACAGCGAAATCAGCCACCGCGAGAGAGAACAGGAAATAATTGCTGATTGTCTGGAGCTGTTTATCGATCTTGAAACTGATCATGACCATGGAGTTGCCGACGACTGTGAGCACGGAAAGGACGCTGCCGACGACCGCGATGACTATCTTCTGGGCGAGGCTGTAGGGGCTGGTGGGGAGGTCGCCGAGCACCAAGTCGGTGAAGTTGTCTGACTCGTTGAACGCGCTTAGCATGCTGTCAACTCAGCGAGCGACACGCGCGCAAGCGCCCGCAGCGCCCACGCACCGGAGACCTCGCTGTTGACAAACAAAACACAAACGTTACACGGACATCTTATCTTATCTTTCTCTACAATACTTCCACAAGTTACATTGCCATTTGTGTTTACTCTTTTTGTGGGGGAAGTGTGTGCTTTGTGACGACATTACAAGCCTGCGGTTTGTGGCTAACATATTTTACCTAAATTCTTTATAACTTGTAGAACTGTAAACTGACTGTTGACAGATAAACATATCGGCCGTCAACGAGGATTGACTATTAGAAACTCAAAGTCATTCATAAACTGTAGAATACCTTTCTACACTTTTCGCAAAAGACTCCTTTGTGGAAAAATATACTATCAAATCATATGACTTATGACAATCTATGTGAATTTTCTACGATTATTCATTGAGTAATAGTTGATATTTAAACGAGATAAAATCATGGCATAACAAACACAATATGCGCACACCGGAAATGGCGGAGCGGAAGTTGACAGCAGGCATTGTCTGCTGTTAAAGTACCTGAACTTTAATAACATGACATCATTTTACAAGCACCGTTCTACTAAAATAAACCAAGATGATTATTCTCGTTATTTATTTCTTTTTTAGCCTTATTTTTCTTAATGGAGCCGTGGCATCACACTAGGCCATAGTGTGATGTAACCCGACTTATGATTCGGATGTGGAGTCGGATCCCAATAGATTTTTCTACTCATATAATGTATGTGCGCATTTTTACGTACTCAAAACGGTGAAGGAAAACATCATTAAGAAAGCGGCATATCCTAGAACCATTAATTCTAAGAGTTTGTTATTATAGAACCTCCGTGACGCAGTGGGTGAATAGCCAGCTGAAACGCAGGATGTTCAATTCCCGCCGTGGAACAAATGTTTGCATGATCTACAGATATTTATTCCGAGGTTGTTTCTCTATATATTATAAACATGTATTTAGAAAAAAACTCTGATATAAGTATTCTATCTGTTATATGGTTCCTATAGATACAAGCTTTGCTTAGTTTGGAGCTAGATGGCGCTGTGTGAAATGTCCAGCATTATTAACATAGGAAACTACGAGAATGTAATGTTTAGTCTTGCCTCTGACTACCCCCTTGTGGGATATCTTCACCAGTCTAAGTACTGAGTAAGAGATCTGAAGATGTTCGTCATGTGGATTTATAGACGACCTCCGTGGCGCAGTGGGCGAATAGCCGGGTGAGACGCAGGTGGTAGCGGGTTCGATTCCCACCGCGGGACAAATGTTTGTATGATTTACAGATATTTGTTCCGGGTCTGGATGTTTTTCTATATGTTATAACTATGTATTTACACAAAAAGTATGTAGTACTCTATCAGTTATCTGGTTCCCATAGTACAAGCTCTGCTTAGTTTGGGGCTAGATAGCGCTGTTTGAAATGTCCAGCCATATTTATTATTTATTTATTTATAGCCGTGAGCTATAATAATAATTTTAATATTTATATAAATGCTACTGTAGATGATGAGAGCAGAGCAAATTGGGGGAAAAATAGTTACCTACTGTTGGAAGAGTAACCTATCTATCATGTGGTACATACATAGCCAGAAAGAGGGAGATAAACACCGTAAACCACATTACTATTCAAAAGGGTAAAATCCAAAATGAAAAGATCACTTATATAAAGCTTCTTTTCGTATTTTTCAACGTTTAATAATTTATTTCGCCCCCAAGTGATCTAAACGAAATCTGCTCTATTATGTATAAAGCAATTCATCTCGCTTTCTTTCAAGCGGCCTCCGATCGCGATAGGTAAACACGGCTGAAATAAAACATCAGGGGGGTTCAACACGGCCATAGAAAAGGTCAGGACAAATGGTTTGCTTCGTTCAAAATCCTTTTAGCTCTAAAAACAGACTGTCGTGTGGGCAGAAAAGTTCACAAGTGGAGACCATACACTGAAAAACGCAGCGTACGGCCCCCCCTAGATGGACCTAATAAAAGTTGGGAGCTGTTGGGTGCAGACTGCACAAGATTGGTAGCTCTGGGGGAGGCCGATGTTTAGCAGTGGACGTCCTGTGGTTGATACGATGATGATGAAATCATTACTCGTTAACTTTTAAATCATTACTCGTTTCATAATTCTCTCTAAAAATTATTTTTGCAAATCTTTTTCTGTGCACTACCGCCACATTTATATCCGCGATACACAAAGATTATCCGGAAGAGAATACTTTTTAGCATTAAGTTCGCCTTTGATATTTTCAATCAATTTAATCAAGACTAAGTGCTCCCAAATCTAAATTAAATCTAACTAGTGGTTCGCCCCGAGCTGAGTTCTCGCAACTACAGTTTCATTCAAATTACAGGTGACAGGAGTTCATGTTAAATAGTTAAATTTTTTTTGGGTAGAATGTGCAATTATTCTGGATTTCAGAATTTTCCCTATATTTGTGTCACTAAAGCTACGCGCATACCAAATGTTGTGCCATTACTACCTACCTATATACCAAATTTCACGATGATTGGATAAACGCTTCGAAAGTTATCCTCGGACAAACAAACATACATACATACAACACTGATTTTCCCAAGTTGATTTAGAGATCTCGCTTCGCTTGATCAATAACGATAGGTTTCTACAAACTGAAACGATGGCTATAGCCTACCTAAAACATTGAACCATTCTACCCGAGTAAACCTCCTTTACGGCCGGATTATTTTACTACTCGGTTCTTTACTGTTTATTGGATTTATGTTATTTATTGAGAACGGTAAAGAACCAGCCATTATTCGCAGGCTGTGGTAGTCCCAACATGACACGACGTGACCTAATTCACACAACGGCAACGGTTTCATTGCCAATCGTTTCGGCTGTAAGACAAGCTGTGTTGACCTGGTTTATATACTACGTGCGAGAAATACGATATTTTTGAAGAGAAGTAATAAATAGGGAGGATGTAGGATAGCAATGTGACACCTCGTTGGTCCTTGGAATGTATTTTTCAATTCTCTGAAAGATAGTAGTTTTGTTGCCAAATCAATAGCATTAGAGACTTAATCGTAAAGAGCTTCACAGAAAATGTACCTAATAGCCTGAAACTTTCAAATATTTAAACAGTACCCTTTAACAGTTAATAAACTTTTTGGGTAAGAATGAGAAGCATGACAAAATAATCATCTCGTAAAGCCTTTGAACAAGCAAAATAACACATCAAACAGATTTCTTTTTTGTTCTTTTTGTTGCAAATCCCAAATGATCTGATAATTAACACTTTAAAACATAACACTATAAAATACATCCCACATCACACACACTAGGTATGTACACTACAGGGTGTATTCAAGTGACGGTTTCTCAACATATAATAAAAAAGAGTACTCGAAAAAAACCACTAGTTATATTATCAAATTTTAAAGAAAATCGACTAAGTTTAGGTGATTAATTCGATATAAAACTTACTACTTACTCTTGCATTCGACATCCAAAAATAAAGGCCGTTTGATATCTCTTTCGGAAATGGTTACGGGTTTTGGGTTAGAAAGGGACACCAAGAGATATCTTGAGACGTCACCAATACAGTATCTGTGGTTAGATGGCAAGCATTATGCAATAGCTCAACATAAGTTTAAAAAGTGTTTGCTTTTACATGCCAAAATAAATTTCCCATTTCTATGGTAAACATTTCACAAATGTATTATTATGCTCAACAAAATAACCCATTTAATTTTTGTGCGTATATTATTAAACACCCTATATACACACATAAACACACACACACTCCAAATGCGATCAAGCAAACATTCTCAAGGGATCGAGCTCCAGGGGCACTTTTTTCATTAATATAAATATTCTAAAAAAAATAATACTCACTATTTCTTGTATTTTTTTTCTTGTAAATTTAGTTTAAAATAGGTATGTTAAAGTTAACAGGCGGGCTACTTTGCCGCGTCAAATTTATAAAAGTTTAGCATTAAATAACGTAGATTAAAGGTTCAAGTGCAGTACTATGTTAATTAGTTTATAATATACGGTAATGTTATGAATTTAAGTATTAATAAATAAAATTTTAAAAAAATATTCTAAGTTATAACACTCTTTTTCACATCGTGGGTAATTCCTGTCATTCAAAGTGAAATATGCCAAAGCTGATCAAGATATGTCGCGTGCCTTCAAAAGTATGTTTCGTTCTCTCAGTAGCGCACCATTACGCTGAAACCTACTTAGCACTGGCTCGTTAGCTAAGTGCTAGGTAGATATACTTAAGAAATTCCTAGAAGTGAATTAAGTTTAGTCATAACCTTTAAGTTCATAAGTAAAGTAAAGCAATGTCAGAGCTATGCTTAAAAGCGCCCCTCATCTTTAGTCCGAATTTGTGAAGTTGTTTGTCAAGCACATGTTGGAGTTTATGAACTTTGTCGTTGGACTATTATGTATGCCTTGTCTTGGACCACTTTACTTGTCCTAGCCTTGACTGCTTCAGCAACTTATCGAGTACTCATTACAAATGCCTTGACATGGACACAAAAGACAATTTTTGATCGATCGAAGCGAGATCTCTAAAGGCCGGTTTCTATATCCGATATACGCTTCGTATTTGACTATTGTATTGACTACTATTATCGTATTGACTGCCTCCGTGGTGCAGTGGGCGTATAGCCGGCTGAGACGCAGGAGGTAACGGGTTCGAATCCCGCCGCGGAACAAATGTTTGCATGATCTACAGATATTTGTTCCGTGTCTGGGTGTTTTTCTATATATTATACGTATGTATTTACGAAAAAAAAAAGTATATAAGTATTCTATCAGTTATCTGGTTCCCATAGTACAAGCTCTACTTAGTTTGGGGCTAGATAACGCTGTGTGAAATGTCCAGCAATATTTATTTTATTTATTTATTTTTTATTTGCTACGACTCGTTAAAAAATCAACGGGGCGTATGTCAAAAGCGTTCCTATAAAATTTAAAATCAACCGACAGATGACAGTAACCGGCCGATCTGAAACTTACGGATGAGAGGGCCTCCTAGCTACGACTCGTAGCCAAAATGTATGAGAATGATTGTTACTAGGGTTCCTATAAAAATTATAAGATGTCAGCTGACTGTCAAAGCTACGAGGCATATTTGATTTGCTTACCGACCGATTTCTGTTGGTTTTGTTGTTGTTTGTTGCTGTTGGTTGGTAGCAAGGAAACGGCTCGTTGCTTTCTACCGATAACGGACAGTTGAATATAACTGAATATAACGGAACTCGGCATAAATCAACTTGGGCAAATCGGCGTTGTATGTATGTATATATGTATGTTTGTTTGTCCGAGGATAAGTTCGAAATGTTGATCCGATCATCGTTAAATTCGATATATAGGTAGGTAGTGTCGGTACAATCCTAGTGTGATTAAATGAGCTAAAAATGTAGGGGGGTGTTTGAGATATTGGGGTTGAAGAGGGATAAAAAAAAATTTGGCTATTAGATCAAATGGGACGTCTAATTAAAGGTCTTTATTAGTACATATCGGTGCCGTTTTATTTTTAGTTTATTCTTTGTAGTTTTTGAGTTATTAGCCATAATAAAAACTGAACTTTGTCGAAATTCACAGGGTACACCAGTGACCCCACGGGGCTGAAATTTGCTATTCGTGTAGCTTTAATGACACAAATATAGGGAAAAGTCTGAAATATAGAATAACTGCAATTTCTACTCCGAAAAAAGTTACCAATATCGTAAACGTGAGTGACCCGTACAGTGTTCGGTTAGATTTTGTATTTTGTTGTTGCTTTAAATTTTTTTAAATGGCCTGTTTATTACTATTTACTGTAACTATTGTGTTTAATATGTGCCGATGGTTTTCCTAAAATAAATAAATAAAAAATATCATGAACTCCCATTACCTGTAATTTGAATGAAATTGTAGGTCAATTTAGATGGAATTTCGTGGCACTATTTTGATAGTCAAAGATTACAAATAATATTTGTTTGTTTTTATAAGAGACTCGCGAGATCTTAATTCGGGGCGAACCCCTAGTACTAAAAAAACTCTATTAATATAAACTAGTGGACAGTGCACAGTGGTTGAAATTCGACCGCAATTACCTTTTTTTTGCATAGTTTTGGCACTCAGTCCTCCTTCTCTATATAAACTTTTTCTATGCCAAATCTCTCGTCCATAAAATGGGGTACAAAGTTTTTTCTTCACGTTGTAGATAAAGATGCAGCGCATGAGCGATTCGCACTAAGTTTAACTCACAAATTGAACCCAAACATTGTCGTAACATCCACTACCGAACCAAGTGTCGTACGTTGAGGATTTCACCAGTGCCTGCAATATGGAGTTCTTCAAAAAGGGCGTTTTAAATTTTTTAAAGGGTCGAATACAGGGTCTAATTTCTTTGGTGTTACAAACGTCCATAGGCTACGGTAACTGCTTACCATCATGTGGGTCGTGCGCTTGATTGCCACGTTAGTAATATAAAACCAGCTATACGAGTATAAGTTTAAAACTGAAACCCGACTACACTTATGTCGATGGTAGCTCCAAATATATTATTATTACAGGACAGTTCCCGCGGTGCCGTTATAATCAATGTGAGAACAAACTGTTGTGACACCTCGCCAGCGGACTAACAGTTCCATTACCCGTGTAACAATGAATTGAATGCATGATCCAACAAAGGCAAATGTATCCGGCCTTCAGAGCTTGTCTAACGGCAGTTCAGTCGTTCTACCGACGCGTGCTGGCGTATGCTTTACCTTAGTTAGATGAAGGACAAGCTTCGCCTGTAGGTACACCTCATTAGTTAGTAAAGACTAATGCCAGATACACGAGGATAGCAAGCTAGGATAGCAAGCTAGTTATCCAATTCTATGTATGCAAAGCAATAGACGAACAGATGTTTTGTTATTTGTATTAAAAACGGGATATTTACGATGATTTGTGAGTTCTTGAGTATCCCAATATTTCGACGCAGTTGCATGCGCCATGATCACGGGTAAACTGTGTCTTTGCGAGTGGATAGTTATTGGCAGATATAACGATCTACCCTCTTTATTAGTCTCTTGCTAGGAATGAATTCACTAAGAAAGAGGGTAGATCGTTATATCTGCCAATGATTACCCACTCGCAAAGACTTCAGTTTACCCGTGATCATGGCGCATGCAACTTCGTCGAAATATCGGGATACTCGTACTCAAGAACTCACAAATCATCGTAAATATCCCGTTTTTAGTATAAATAGTGTTCATAACCATGATAGTTTCAAAAGTTAGATGTTTTGTTATAAAGACATATGTATTTGGACAAGACCATGAATTTTAAGGAATGAACGTGGAACAAATTTTTGCATGATCTATAGATATTTGTTCCAGGTCTGGTAGTTTCTCTATATATTATAAGCATATATTTATAAAAAAACGTATTCTATCAGTTATCTGGTTCCCATAGTACAAGTTTTACTTAGCTTAGAGCTAGATGGCGCTGTCTGAAATGTCCAGCATTATTATTATTATCTCTTAGAAAAACTTCGCACAGAAAATCTAGGCGAGTACAAAAGTGTTCTGCGAATGTTGCCAGATATGTTTGTGTTCTGTTGAGATAGTGATGCCAAAAATACAACGCATGGATACTATTATGAGAGAGGCAAGAGTCACCAGCAAGAATAAAACTGGTGATCACTTTAGATTTTTTTCTCTCGTGTAGTCACTGCTCAATAGCCGATCGGATACTAGCGTCGATGGCTACACGAAGCTAGTGCACAAGCCAGGATAGTAAAATTGGTGGTGGGAAGCGATACTAGCTCAAAAAACAGAACCCCATCCTATTTAACTATCCTAGCATGAGACGCTAGCTTACTAGCTTAGAAATTAAGCTAGTTTTGTATACACGAAGCCAGAGTTACTAGTGTACTATCCTAGCTAGAAATACTAGCCCCATGTATCCCTGGCACAGTGTTAGGTTTCTACAAACATCGGAAAAACTCATTGGAAAAAGTGTCAAACTTGTCCAAAATATTTGACACTTTTCAAAGAGAAACGTGTTGCAGGCGGTTAACGACATTTCTAAAAACCGCAACCGATTGACTTGGACCGATTCGGACGTGGTTTTTTTAATAGAAAGCTAGTTTATCTGGCGTCGTTCTTAGCTTTGACAGTTTTTAACCCCTGAGGGACAAACAAACAACAACTTACACAACAACTTAACAAGTAAGCTTCCATCCTTCGGTCTACCCACTGGTCTTTGTGTTTGGATCTCGGACTTTTTGAGAGACCGATCGATACGAGTCGTCGTTGATGGCTGCTCGTCCGATCAATTGGCGATTAACGCCGGAGTCCCTCAAGGGTCGGTACTCTCTGCAACTCTCTTCTTGCTGCATATCAACGATCTGCTAAAGCCTGGAACCTTTGGGTATGCGGACGACAGCACAGTTGTGGAGAGTTACACATCTACTGCACGAGCCAGTGGGGCGCAGATTCAGTCTCACAGAGAGGCCATGGTTGAGCGCTTAAACTTGTCCTTAAAGGTGGTCTCCGACTGGGGCGATGCCAACCTGGTTAAGTTTAATGCTAATAAAACCCAGGCGTGCCTGTTTTCTGCGAAACGGAGCCCATTTCATCTGGCTCCTACTTTCCGTAATGTACCCGTGCCGATTTCTGACCACCTCGAGCTTCTTGGTATCTCATTAACACCCACTCTCAATTTTGGCTCATACATTGAGTCGAAAGCCCAGCTGGCCGCTAAGAAGCTTGGAATACTTGCAAAGGTGAGGCAATACTTCACACCGGGACAGTTGCTCAACTTATACCAAGCACAAGTCCGATCATGTCTGGAGTACTGTTCTCACCTCTGGGACGGATCAGCGAAGTACCAGCTAGAGGCTCTAGATTCAATTGAGAGAAGAGCCAAGAAGCTCATTTGCAATGACGAGTTAGCAAAAGCAAGGCTCCACAGCCTCGAGCATCGTCGAAAGGTTGCAAGCCTCTCGGTTTTTTATCGGATACATTTCGGAGAGTGTGCTGCGGAGCTTTTCAACCTAATCCCACCATCCCCATTCTATGATCGGACAACCAGACGCTCCGCGTTGCGCCACCGCTACATGGTAGACATCCCTCCCATACGCACAAAGCGGTACTCTTCCACCTTTATTATGCGCACCGCCAAGGAGTGGAACGCCTTGCCTGAGTCTGTGTTTCCTGATAACTACAACCTAGGGATCTTCAAGTCACGAGTGAATAGGTTTCTTCTAGGCAAGCGTGTACCATCGTAGACTGCATCATCGCTTACCATCAGGCGAGATAGTGGTCAAACGCTAGCCTATAAATTATAAAAAAAAAAAGGGAGTGTTATTATAATTTTGTAAAAATCGTAATGAGACTAAAAGTTGAGTAATATTACGAGAATAGTACTGGACCGAACGTTTTCTAACTGTTATATTAAATTTCCAAATCAGACATGACGATTTTCGAAAATTCAGGATCGTTTGTCGCCTATAACGTTTAGTGCAAGCAAGTATGTTGCAACGCACATAAATTATTAAGAGTAGGTGAACAAAGGCCGGACTCCCAAATGTCCATTAGACCGGAGGGGCACGGGGGCTTAGCAATTACCCTGGCTAGCGGTGCGTCTCACTACCGTAGGCAGGCATTGACTTTCCTACCCCTGGACTTAATGGTAATAAAATATATTATACACAAAACACAAAATATGTATCAATACCAGGACTATCCAAACGGTGGGGTGCGCCCCGCTGGGGGAGGGGGGGGGGGCGTATAGAGATCCTAAGGAAGACAAAATGTGTTCGGACATACCACAATTTGTTTGATCACTCATTGTACTAAACAAGGCGGGCACTCGCTCCATCCGCCCTTGCGTGGGGGCTGCATAGAATATATACATTAAAAAAAATTGTAATCCGGGGGGGACCTAGGCGCCCGACAAAAACGGTTGGGCAACCCTTTAGTTGCAAAGGTTGGTTCAGATCTCGTCAAATTAGAACTTGTTAATCTCGTCAATTATTAACCGAATTATCGCTTTTAATGGGTATCGATAGTTCGGAACTTTGTACCAACCAGACTATTGCCACCGAAAAGTATCAGTAGGTAGTTCGGACTAACAACCGAACTACTGATACTGGGTTCTGAACCTATAAATTGTCTCTACAATTTATATGTACCAAAATACCATAGGGACCGTTTTTGTAGTCCAGTAGAACTCACATTGGTATCCATCATATAAAACAAGGAACAAGGGAAGACAATTCAGGAGATGGAAAGATCAAATTAAAACAACAAGAGGTAATTTGGAGCAGAACAGCAAGAGATAGAGAGGATTAGAAAAGGTGGGGGAAACCTTTGCCGAAAAATAGCAAACAGACATGGTTTTCGATGTCGATAAAATCTGGTTAGAATCAAGTAGTTATAAGTTCAATGTACTAAACTCTGGGTAACTTGCGCAACGATGGCTAAACGTATTTAGTGGCTAAATATGTTTAAAATAGTTGTCAAATCATACAAATACGTCAAATTTAAACATTTTTAATCGCTAAATACGCTTAGGGATCGTTGTTCAAGTTACCCGAAAGTGTTTGAATAAAGATTATAAACTAAAATACTAGTGGTTCGCCCCGAACTGAGATCTCGCGAGTCCTCCCATAAAAACCAAAAATATTATTTGTAATCATTGACTATCAAATAGTGCCACGAAATGCATAACCCAATAACTTGACCTACAGTTTCATCAAAATTACAGGTAACGGGAGTTCATGTTAATTGATTACGTTTTTTGGGGTAGAAACTGCAGTTATTCTGGAATTCAGACTTTTGCCTATATTTGTGTCACTAAAGCTACACACATACCAAATTTCAGCACTGTGGGGTCACTGGTGTACCCTGTGAATATTGTCAAAGATCAGTTTTTATTTTGGCTAATAACTTAAAAACTACAAGGTTTAAACTAAAAATAAAAATGGGGTCAAAAATTTACTCACAAATACCTTTTATTAGACGTGCCATTTGATTGGATAGTTCTATTTTGGGTTTTTTTTACCCTCTTGAACCCCAATATCTCAACAACCCCCACACATTTTTATCTTATTTAGTCACACCAAAATTGTGCTATAACTACCTACCTATATACCAAATTTCACGATGATCGGAGGAACGCTTCGAAAGTTATCCTTGGACAAACAAACATACATACATACATACATACAACGCCGATTTGCCCAAGTTGATTTGGAGATCTCGCTTTGCTCGATCAAAAATATTAGTACGTGTAAGTGACGTCCAGAGGTTGATTGGTCTGAGTGCGATTGACAAGAGTGCAAGTAGCGGAAGATATGCATTGTTGTCCCTCAAAGGCTGTGGAAATATCATATTTATTTATTTTTAGGGCTACCTTTATAGAAAATATCAAGTACGTAATTTAATGCCTTGTGCATACAGCACAAGGCTTTGTTCGCGTAGGACCTGGATAAAAAATATTATTTATATTATTCTAGATGTTAAGGAAGGTATGCTAAATTACATCGCGATCCGTTAATTAGTTAAGATACGAATGATAAAAAAAATATCAAAACTTACAACTTTCACATTATTAGTCACAGATAAATAAAAAAAGAAGGGTGCCACTTACTTTAAAGTGAAGTATCCAAAGTGTGCCGACCCGCTCGTAAATATACTTCACGCCCAAATTTGCAACACCTATTCCGCAAAATAGATGATGAGCTACAAGCCCGACTAGGCGATTAGCTTGACCCGCCGGCTGCCAGATCTATATCGGATAATCTTTGAAGCTGAAGTGGCAGTGGGCGGGCACTCACAGAACTGACGGCCATTGGGGCAGAAAGGTTATCGAGCAGAGATTACGCACTGGAAAGCGCAGCGTAGGATGGCCTCACACTAAAGACTTGATAAAAGTTGCTAGGACCCACAAGATCAGACCTATTTTCAGCGGTGGACGTCCTATGGCTTATATGATGATGATCTGTTTTTTATTGGTGCTTTAAAGAGTATTACATAGTTGGCAAAAATGTGCGTCGACTACGAGCTTCGCTCGCAATGAGCATTCCGCTACGAGTATTTGAGTAGTCAGTACGTTGAGTCGAACTTGAGAAGCGAATGCTCGCTCGAGTACTTTTTAGCAAGAACGCATCTAAGCCTCCCACACACAAGCCACATGCCACAGCCACAAAACGCTGCCACATGGAGCTAAAAGTGGCCATTTAGTAGCGGAAGCACACGACAGCCGCTTTCTTTCTTTACATTCGGTCGGTTGGGGCCACACGACCACACGAAGCGAGAAGCGGCATCACGTATCGTTTGGCGACCACTATACGTAACCGTATGCAGCGAGTTGTACGAATTGTAAAATGTACGAAAAATGCAGTCCGCCCTCCGCAGCGGTGGCGAAGCTTTGTGGCTGTGGTGCGTGACTCGTGTGTGGCGATGCTAAAAGGAAGTAAAGCGCTCGTTTTCTTTGTCTTTGTTATATTTAGTTGTAGACCAAAACACGACCATTTACAGCCATACAATAACATAACAGAGATTTCATAAAAATAACAGGAGTCTTTGTGCAACATGTAAGCTCTTTTATTGAGACTATGTCGCTCCAACCGGTGAGTTTATAGCACTGTTACAATGTGTTAGTACCGTAAAACATCTGTTATCTTTACAACGCCAACAAGGACAATACAGAGCTTTGAAATGTGAAATTGGAATATTTTAAAGACAGGCTTTTAAGGGTTCCAAAGACGAACTGGTAATCCTTCACGTAAGTTTGCCTGTCTGTCTATGCATCCGTTGTAACAGCGGTTTTACTATAAAGCTAAAATTTGGCTACACGCCTAGGAAGTAAAAAAAAAGTTTTACAAACATTTTCTAAGAACATGTTTTACCATAAAGTATTGTCTGTCATACTAGGTGAGTATCTTACGTTTTGTTTTACGATATTTAAAACTTTATGTTGCTAGGCATAAGTGAATAATCACCATCATCATATCAGCCACTGCTGTCCACTGCTGAACATAACCTCCCCCATATATTTCTTGAGCGATCGATCTTGTGTGGCCCGTACGCAATGGCTCCCAGGAACCTTTAAATCAGATCAAATTGCGTAATATGGGTAATAACAAGGTGTAAGATACAGTTTTTGTCTAGGTACATCCATATTCAGCGTTTAACGCATGCAATGTTATCTATCTAGTACATCTAGTGGGGGGCTTTCCTACGCTGCGCAGTGATCAGTTGATCAGCTGTATTACCAGTGATGATATATGGCACAGAAACGTAGTCTCTCACAATGGGCCTCATAAGAAGGCTCAAAGTCGCTCAGCGTGCCATGGAGAGAGCTATCCTTGGTGTTTTTCTACGAGATCGAATCAGAAATGAGGAGATTCGTGGACGAACCAAGGTTACAGACATATCCAAAACGATTAGCAAGCTGAAGTGGCAGTGGGCGGGGCACATAACCCGAAGAATTGACGGGTGTTGGGGCAGAAAAGATCTAACACCCGTGCGACCAGACACAGAACTTACATAAAAAACAATTAGGTACACCTACAAATATCATTCATTATTTGATAATCAATGGTAAAGATTAAATTTTCAAAGAAATCGTAAGTACAACAAGTGATTTTATTATGGCTAGTAACTTAATAACTACAATTTAAAATAAAAATAAAAATTGAGTCCAAATGTACGAAGGTCACGAAGACCTTATATTAGACGTGCCATTTGACCGAATAGTCCCATTTTGTTTTTTCTTACCCCTCTTGAACCCCAATATCTCAACAACCCCCCCACATTTTTAGCTCATTTAGTAACACCAATTGTGTTATCCCTACCTACCAAATTTCACGATGATCGGATAAACGCATCGAAAGTTATCCTTGGACAAACAAACTGGTTGCGCTGATTCAATTGTAATCGTAATTTTCATCTCATTACTTTCTTCGTAAAACGAACCGTTTGATTGTTGTCAAAACTCCTATATCTCTGTTCCTTTCCCACGCACAACTATCCCTATACGTGTGAGCGAGTACGCGCTATACGCTCGACATAATCGTATGCGCCTAGAAAGTGATGCCATCTATCGAAGGCGTGACGACAACACAGTTTTGAAAAAGGACAATGGCCGCGCCGGTACCGCTTCGAATTCGTCTCGCATAAAAAACTCAATTTTGTGATTGAACTATGGTGAAAATTAGTGCATCCTGTTGTGGAATTGTCGCTTCAACTCGCCGTCAAAGGATATAAAGGTACTGTGCACCCTTCCTTATGGAAACTGTTTCTTTCTCATCCAATACCTAAACAGTTTTCAGCCTCCGTCTTTCGCAACAATCAAACTCATATTTTCGAACATTTTCGCTATATTTCGCATTCCCCGCGTAAACATTTATGGTCCTTCGTCCCGGATATTGAATCAGTGTTAGCCATTAACCTAGGTATTCTAGATTGTTCGTAAAAACAATTCGTTTATCATCGCATAGGCCGGCACGCCTGCCTACCTACAATTCGTTCATTCGCATCGAAAAATCTTCAATCAAATTTCGTTCGTTTTACTCGCATTTAGTCACTTTAATAACTCGCATACGTAGGTACATACCGTATTATATTGTCGTTCATCCCGCATTAGGTATAAGTTAACTTTCGTCGTCGTTTTATCATCTATCCATTCGTAAAAATAAAGCAGGTACTTAGTTACACCTACAAAATAGTTCGTTCACCCCGCGTAAAATCGTACAACTCGTATTTATTCGTATTCGTAGTCATTATAGGTACTTATGTACTTGCAATAGGTTAGCACACGCGCATCACTTGTCGTATACCTACCTATCGTTGTTGCTAGGAAGTAGGTAAGCTTATTGTATAGGTACCTACCTACCCGCGTCGCGTCGATCGGTACCTACGGAGATCGCCGTAGATCAGTGCCGTGATTTTGTCTTTATTTAAATACCTACCTACTTATAATTAGGTGCAGGTAGGTATTTAGGTTCTAATATTTCGATACAGAGACGTATAGGTACGTAGTATTATTTATCTAGTTGCTAAAATTGGAACTCGTGTATCGTGATTTAACCGACTACCTACGAAGGTATTCTGTTTTCCGCTGATTGGAAAATCTATTCGTGTCGTTTATCATAAAGATATCCGCCTATCTATTTTAAAATGGCACCTACTACCGCAGCCAGTAAGGTAGATTTTAACGTTCAATTGAAGGTGTTATACGTTAAAAGAGATAGGATATTTTCTCGCATGCAAGGTATTTGTAATCGCGTAAAGGATCTTGAGTCCACAGCGTCTAAGGAATCATTTTTGTGTGAAATGGAAACTGTAGATACATTGCATGAGGATTTCGAAAGTGTGCTGGACCAAATAGTCAACCTGGAGCTAAAATTAGATCCCGATTTCGTTATCAGTTATCAGTCGCTCTCAGCGTTCGAAGATCTATTAGGTTGCGTCAAGCGAGCTGCTAAGAAATTATGTTCGTCAACGGGCGATGTCAAGGTAGGAAGCCAACCCAGGTCACCTAAATTACCACCGATGGAGATCCCCGATTTTAATGGCGAGATCAAAAATTGGCCGCTATTTTTCGCTAGTTTCCAAAACGCCGTACACAATAATGCATCGTTAACAGACTCGGAAAGATTGTATTATTTGATAGGAAAATTGACCGGAAGGGCTAAGTCCGTCTGCGCCGGCATAACTCCGTGCGCCGAAAATTATTCGATTATTTTCGACTTGCTTAAAAATAAGTAGGTACGAAGACAAACGGTTGGTAGCTACTTCGTATTTAGATCAAATGTTTGATTTCAAAGCTATCGTATCCGCAACCCCTAGTAATCTAGAACAATTTTTAGATAAATTCGCATCGTCTGTCGCCGCTTTGAAAAATCTGAAGGTCAAGGACCTCTCGGATTTCTTATTTCTGTATATCGCACTTAAGAAGTTAGACCCAGACACCGCACGTTCGTTCGAGTCAGACAACCGTAAATGCGATATGCCATCTTTCGATGATCCAACGTTGTTTGTGCGCGATCACATAAAAATATTGCAACGCACCTCGTCCGAGAAACACGAAGTGCCGAAGAAATACATTGAACGTAAAACGGATGCGGCATCTAAGTTTCCGAAATCGTCTACTACGCATGCCTACGTAAATGCCACATCCAGTTCTCACGAATCTTCGTGCTCCTTGTGCAATAGTAAACATGACCATTTATATAAATGTTCAGTGTTTCACAATTATAAACCGATTGAACGTTTTAAATTCGTTAAAGCGAATAATTTGTGCATCAATTGCTTAAGTGGAGGACATCGCGTTTCCGCGTGTGGGTCGAATTCTTTGTGTAAAAAATGCAATTCAAAACACCACACTTTGTTGTGTTTCGGAAATGTATCCGTGGATAGTAGTGCGCCCGCGCCACGCGTGTCTGCCGCTACTTCCGCGCCCGCACCGCCGCCGCCGCCTGCACTCTCTGCGGGTCCCAGTGACGCGTCGGTTGCACCCGCTCGCTCCGCTCGTATTAATGACGTCACACTCTGTGCGTTATCAGATAACGTAAACAAACTTGTTCGCGGTCCTACCACGGTACTAATTGCAACCGCTCGTATTATTATTGTCGATTCTCGTGGTTATGAACATAGCGTACGCGCTTTATTGGACAGCGCTTCTCAAAGCAACTTTATCACTAGTGATTGTTGTCAACGCTTAGGCTTGAATGTAAACCGTAGACCAGCTTGTTCCGTAGTTAAAGGAATAGGGGGCTCGTCTAAAACGATTCAAGAGTCGGTAAAAATTAAATTTTCATCTCGCTTTGATCGAAACGTTAATTACGACATGGAATCGCTAGTGGTAGATAAAATAACGGAACGCTTGCCGACTGTCTCGGTTGATGTTTCGCATTTATCGAACTTCAAAGACCTACCACTTGCGGACGATACGTACTGCGTTTCTGGTCCTATAGAAGCGTTAGTTGGAGCTTCGATTTTCCCGCATCTGCTTTTGTCTCACAAGGTTCACGGACAATCTTCGCATCCGTCCCCGCTCGCTATAGAAACCGTTCTTGGCTATGTGATTGTAGGTGATGCTCCGGTCTGCGTTGGTAGTTCCGAGACCGTTTCCTATTGTTGTGCCACGGACCCCCTGAACTCCGCCGTCCGTAAATTCTGGGAATTGGAGGAGGTGAACGTTCCACCTATACTCAGCCCAGATGACAAAATCTGTGAGGAATTTTATACCCGCACGACCTCTCGCGATGGTGATGGACGTTACGTAGTAGCGCTCCCATTCAAGGGTGATATTCATTCACTGGGTAACTCTCGTCAAGCAAGCGAACGACGCTTCCTTTGCTTAGAAAAAAAGATGCTGGCATCTCCGAAATTAAAGGAAGCCTATGATGCCGTCATTCATGAATATTTAGAAAAGGGTTACATTTCGCCTGCTTCGGCAGACATAGATCAATCGGATGCACAATCGTATATAATACCGCATCACGGAGTGATTAGGGAAGATAAGGTCACGTCTAAATTACGTGTCGTACTAGACGGTAGTTGCAAGACAACTACTAATGTTTCTCTCAATGACCTTCTGTATAATGGTGAAAATCTCCAGGGAAATTTGTTTAACATAATCGTCAACTTTCGTTTGTTTTCGATCGCCCTCTCTGCCGACATTCGTCAAATGTTTCTCAGTATAGGCATTCGGGATTGCGATCGAAGATTTCAACGCATCTTATATCGTTTCTCTCCGCAAGAACCTTTAAAGGTTTACGAATTCAATGGGCGTTTTTCCATTACCCGGCCCGGCACCGGCACCGGCACCGGCGCCGGCGCCGGCACCGTGCCGTTGCCGGGGAAGCAAAAATGTATGAAAATGTATGGCTCGCTTTTTGACTTACCGGCGCCGGCGCCGGCCCGGCATTGAGTCCTGCCGGTGCCGTCGCCGTCGCCGGGGTAGCAAGCTTCCCACCGGTGCCGGCCCGGCAAAATTGCATGTGTATTGCATATTTATATGAATTGTAGCCGTGTGAGTGTGTAACTGCGCGGGGCGGATTCTTCTTAATTTTCAGATACAAGTTCTCTAACAAATAGTTAGTTTCTTCGGTCATGCGAAAATAGTTGAAGAATTTTCTGGGGTCCTTTTTTAACTTTTCAAATAGCGTATAATATGTTCCTTCTACGTATCTTACTTTTAGTATTGGATGAATCCAAAATTCGACGTCTCTGCGTCTACGTCTTTGGCGTCGTAGATGTAAAAGATATAACAAATACCTCCGACCTCCGTGGTGCAGTGGGCGAATAGCCGGCTGAGACGCAGGAGGTAGCGGGTTCGATTCCCACTGCGGAACAAATGTTTGCATGATATACAGATATTTGTTTCAGGTCTGGATGTTTTTCTATATCTTATAAGTACCTATGTATTTACAAAAAAAAATGTATATAAGTATTCTATCAGTTATCTGGTTCCCATAGTACAAGCTCTGCTTAGTTTGGGCTAGATAGCGCTGTGTGAAATGTCCAGCAATATTTATTATTTATTTATTTATAAATATAGTCGACGGCTTGACGATACCATTGTTATATCTAAACGTAAATTACACTTTACGTGTCGTCGTGCTGAAGTCCGTCAGTACTGTACCACTCACCGGGCGTAAACCGGCATCGACACCGGCGCAGTGGAAAAACGAAACCCCGGCGCCGGTGCCGTGCCGGTGCCGGGCTGGCTAATGGAAAAACGCCCAATAGAGTCGTTTTTGGGCTTAAATCAAGTCCATTCCATGCACTACGTACGATTAGACAGCTCGCGACTGATGAAGGCGATTCTTACACTAAGGCTAAAGATATTATTGGATCTGGGATGTACATGGATGATTTTGTGCATTCCGTCCAAAATGAAGAAGACGGCATATCTACCGCTTCTGAAATGATAGGTCTTATGAAGTCTGGTCAGTTTGAACTCGTCAAATGGACGAGCAACTCGCAAGCCGTTCTTGATTCGATTCCGCCATCGCATCGTCTCTCTTCAGTCAAAGAATTTGATGAGTCGGATCAACATAAAGTACTCGGCTTATGTTGGTCACCTGAAACCGATCTGTTCGGTCTAAAGATTAGTACACCCGCTAATACTTGCACAAAACGCATCATATTGTCATGTGTCTCAAAAATATGGGACGTAATGGGATTCGTTGCGCCCGTTGTGTTGTATGCCAAACTCTTAATTAAGCAGCTTTGGTTGTGCGAGTGTGATTGGGATGACACGCCACCTGAAGGTATCGTTCAATTGTGGTCTCGATTTAGGGAAGAACTTCCTTTGCTCTCTAATATAAAGGTTCCACGCCACGTGGGTATCATCTCTGATAGTGTCGTTACGATTGTTGGCTTCGCAGATGCCAGTGAGAAGACGTACGGGGGAGTCGTTTACTTCCACGTTCAGAATAGCAATGCTAAAGATTTCCCCTCGTAAAGTCGTTTCGCTCGCGAGACTTGAGCTTTGTGGTATTCTCATTCTTGCCCAGCTCATAAAGAACATCGTCGTCGCTTGTCAAAACCATATCAATCTTCGAAACGTTTTCGCATTTTCGGATTCGACAGTCGCTCTGTGCTGGGTACATTCGTCGCCCCATCGATGGGACATATTTGTGGCCAACAGAGTATCGAAAATACAAAGTGACTTATTACCGAAAAATTTGTATTATGTATCCGGTACTGAAAATCCTGCGGATTGCTTGTCACGCGGACTTACACCTGCGCAAATTATTGACCACCCGCTTTGGTTTAATGGCCCCACATGGGCCCGTTTAGATATCTCTCAGTGGCCTATTGTTTCCTTCAATCCTTCCACGGTGACAGAGGCACCGGAAGAAAGGAAACATTCTTTGCTTACCGCTACGCCACGTGTTGAGTCTCCAATTATTTCGTTGGCATACCGTCTTTCGTCCTGGTCAAAATTGTTGCGCTGCGTCGTTTATATGTGCAGATTTGTAAAACTTTTACGATCTCATGACCAAATATCGGCGTCAGATCTCGACTTCGCTGAGATACTGACACTTCGTGAACTTCAACGTTATTATTTTCCGGATGAGATCGCTAATCTGCAATCAGGCAAGGCTTGTAGCCGTTCCTTTCAACACCTCAAACCATTTCTCGATGGCGGGGTTATTAGAGTCGGAGGTCGTTTGTCTAATTCAAACTTAGATTATCATCAAAGGCACCCTATTGTGCTGCATCGAAAGGATCCCATTTTGGATTTGTTGATAGATTACCACCACAAAGTAAATTGTCACGCAGGTCCTGACCTGTTGATGTCCCTCTTACGTCAGAAGTATTGGATACTCTCTGCTCGTAGCTTGATTAGGAATAGGATACACAAATGTCTCCCTTGCTTTAGACTTCGACCAAAACCAACGTTTCCTGAAATGGCGGATCATCGCTCATGTCGTGTCGTTCAATCTGCAAAACCGTTCGTTCACACGGGTACGGGCTACGCAGGCCCGTTTAAAGTTACTTTAACTCATAGTCGTGGTATTCGGTCCACAAAGGCCTACGTGTACCTCTTCGTCTGTATGACGACTCGCGCAGTACACATAGAGCTTGCTGGTGATTTAAGCACTTCAAGCTTTATGGGTGCTTTTAAACGGTTTTTATCAAGCCCCGGTTCAAATGGTGTTACCCGAGTGGTACGTATTAGAACACCAACTGGATCGTACTTGCGTCCGGTTGTACGTCTCTGCCCGTCACCTAATCAGTAGCTCAAATAGCTTTGTTCGTCTAGATTAGGTTAGGTTATTGGTAGCTAGTTTAAGGTACGTTATTTGTTATTATTACAATAGATTAACATTATAGTTCGTGTTAGTTGTTGTAACAGATTAGCATAATAGTTTGTTATACATTTTTGAAGGTATCCCTTCAAGCCCGGGGGAATGGTTGCGCTGATTCAATTGTAATCGTAATTTTCATCTCATTACTTTCTTCGTAAAACGAACCGTTTGATTGTTGTCAAAACTCCTATATCTCTGTTCCTTTCCCACGCACAACTCCCTATACGTGTGAGCGAGTACGCGCTATACGCTCGACATAATCGTATGCGCCTAGAAAGTGATGCCATCTATCGAAGGCGTGACGACAAAACAGTTTTGAAAAAGGACAATGGCCGCGCCGGTACCGCTTCGAATTCGTCTCGCATAAAAAACTCAATTTTGTGATTGAACTATGGTGAAAATTAGTGCATCCTGTTGTGGAATTGTCGCTTCAACTCGCCGTCAAAGGATATAAAGGTACTGTGCACCCTTCCTTATGGAAACTGTTTCTTTCTCATCCAATACCTAAACAGTTTTCAGCCTCCGTCTTTCGCAACAATCAAACTCATATTTTCGAACATTTTCGCTATATTTCGCATTCCCCGCGTAAACACAAACATACATACATAACTACATAATATGCAACGCCGATTTGTCCAAGTTGATTTAGAGATCTCGCTTCGCTCGATCAATTACTTAGAAGGTAAGTATCATACAAAATAATTAATGAAATACCGACTTACATATCTTGACCTAAATAAACAATCCCGGAAGTCCGTCATAGAAATCTACTCGTTAAATCGACTAATTTCTGATTCTTTCAGTTGTCAAAACTTTTCAAGTAATTACCAACACAATTCAAGCTTCTTTAACTTAATTAGCTAGTTCTGTTTGAGATGCTATTAGACTGAATTTAATACCGAGTAACTTTGGTTTTCTAAAAGACGGAAGTCGAAATAAGACGGCCATGGTTGGTAAAGTTAATAATAAGTAAGGTAATTATTTTTAAATATATGGTATTGAACCATTATTGGATTAGAAATGAGAAGATCCGTAGACAAACCAAGGTTACAGAAATAGCCAAGAGGAAGCTGAATTTAGGCGAAGAACTGACGGCCGTTGGGTAGAAAGGTTCTAAAGTGGACACCGCGCACTGGAAAGGCCAGCGTAGGACGGCCATACACTATTTTTTATTTTTAACGGTATACCCACCCACGGCGCGCCCACCCTACTTTCGCATATCACCAACCTGTTCAATACCATTTTGCAAACTGGCCAAATACCGAAACAAATGTGTCACTCGAACATTGTCCTCCTACACAAAAAGGGGGATAAAACAAATATAGGCAACTATAGACCAATAAGCCTGATCTCGCATTTGTATAAGGCGTTTATAAAAGTTGTGCAAAACCGCATTAGTGGCATTTTAGACCAACACCAGCCGCCTGAGCAAGCAGGTTTTCGCCCCGGCTTCTCCACAATAGATCATCTACACACACTAAACCAGATAATTGAAAAGTACACAGAGTTTCATAAACCACTCTATATAGCCTTTGTGGACTACACAAAGGCTTTTGATAGCCTTCAGCACTCAGCAATATTCAAATCACTAGAAAACCAGCAAATTCACAAAACATACATTGATCTTATTAAAATTATTTACCGCCAAAGCACAGCCAATATAAAACTCCAGTCCACTGGTCCAGCATTTCACATACAGAAAGGAGTCAAGCAGGGTGATCCACTATCTCCCATTCTGTTTACAAGCACCCTCGAGGAAGTGTTCACAACATTATCTTGGGCAACAAGGGGCATAAACATCGGTGGCAAGCACCTAACTAACTTGCGTTTTGCGGATGACATTGTCCTTTTTGCCCAAACAGCACATGACTTACAAGAAATGCTCCAAGAACTGAGCGCGGCAAGTCTTGAGGTTGGACTGCAAATGAATCGGTCGAAGACGCATATAATGACCAATGCCACGAAACGTAGGGTCGAGATAGATGGGCAGGAAATACTATATGTCGATGAATACATCTACTTGGGCCAGTTAGCAAGCTTCGAAAACAGGCATGATAAGGAAATAGATCGCCGCATCGAAAATGCCTGGAAGAGCTACTGCTCCATGAAGGCGCACATGAAGGGTGACCTTCCTATGAATCTGAAGCGCAAACTCATCGACATGTGTATCCTGCCTATCCTCACCTACGGAGCGCAAACATGGTCATTGACCGAGCTGCAGAAGTCCAAGCTCAAGATTTGCCAAAGGGCAATGGAACGCAGCGTTCTAGGATTCCGGAGAGCCGATCGGGTGAGGAATACCACGCTTCGTTCATTGACTGGCATTGCCGATGTGGGAGCCAAAACCGCGAAGCTCAAGTGGGATTGGGCCGGGCACGTGAGTCGAATGCTTCCGGAGAAATGGGCCCACATTGTAACAGATTGGGTACCGGAAGATGGACAGCGACGTCGGGGTCGGCCGCGAAAGCGTTGGCGTGACGACATCAATGGATTCGAGAAGGAATGGTGGGAATCTGCCAAGGATCGTGATAGGTGGAAGGAGTTGAGGGAGGCCTTTGCCCAGCAGTGGGAAAATGTAGGCTAGTTAAAAAAAAAACGGTATACATTTTCGTTTGACCACAATCTCACCTGATGGTAAACGATGATGTGTTCTATGAAGCACGAAGATCTAGAATAAACCTATTTACTCTAACCTTAAAGAGACCCGGATTGTATCTTAGGAAAAACAGACAACGGCAAAGTGTTCCATACCTTATTGATATTCATATTCTTTATTGTACACAAATAAATTTACAGACAGAAACAGCTTACAAAATGGACATGTACAAAGGCGACCTTAAGCCTAATAAGAGTTTTCTTCCAGTAAACCTTTGAAGATAGAGATAGTTGATTATAGTGGTGGGTACGTGCACAGAAAAGGGTATTGGAATAAAATACTAATAATATAAAAAAATACCTAAGAACTATACCAACATTAGATACAGATAAACATAACATATTATACAAAAATACGTAAAACATTATACAAAATATACATCATATACCTACTTATACCTACATAATAACCTAAAAATTTACAAGGACAGGTAATGCTCTTTGACTTTAAGCTTAAAAGTGCCTAGTGACGGACTTGCGCGGATAAAGTGTAGTAGAGTCAAGTCCGATCATGTCTGGAGTACTGTTATCACCTCTGGGACGGATCAGCGAAGTACCAACTAGAGGCTCTAGATTCAATTGAGAGAAGAGCCAAGAAGCTCATTTGCAATGACGAGTTAGCAAATGCAAGGCTCCACAGCCTCGAGCATCGGTGAAAGGTTGCAAGCCTCTCGGTTTTTTATCGGATACATTTCTGAGAGTGTGCTGCGGAGCTTTTCAACCTGATCCCACCATCCCCATTCTATGATCGGACAACCAGATGCTCTGCGATGCGCCACCGCTACATGGTAGACATACCTCCCACACGCACAAAGCGGTACTCTTCCACCTTTATTATGCGCACCGCCAAGGAGTGGAACGCCTTGCCTGAGTCTGTGTTTCCTGATAACTACAACCTAGGGATCTTCAAGTCACGAGTGAATAGGTTTCTTCTAGGCAAGCGTGTACCATCGTAGACTGCATCATCGCTTACCATCAGGCGAGATAGTGGTCAAACGCTAGCCTATAATTTATAAAAAAAAAACAAAAATGTAGAGAATTCCACAGTTTGACTCCATGTAAAGTAAAGGAACCGCCATAGCGACTGGAGGAATGAGGAGGAATTTTGAGGAGGGACATTGATGACCTACAAGGCATCTCACGTGGGACAAGAAAATCAAAGCGCTCACGGAGGTAAGAAGGAGCTAGAGGATTGAAAAGAGTGTTGAAGAGAAAAGTCACAACATGAAGATCACGTCAACGACGAATTTTAGCCATTTAGCTGAGATCTAAACATGGAGACGTCATCAAACTTGCGCAACCCTAGCTGTACGCATCCAGATAGAAAGACGACCGGGTAAAGGTTTCTGGGAGCCGGTGCAGGCCGCACTAGATTGGTCACTCTGAAAATCTATGGGGAAGGCCTATGTTCAACAGTGGACGTCCTATACTTGATATGATGTTGATGATCGTTATATAACGGCAGTGAAATATCGTTCACCTCTTCTTAGAGAAGCGAGGCAAAAGTGGTCCAACGCATAAGGAAGTCCTTTTTTTCTAATTCATTAAGGAACAACTACTTTAAATGGTTTAAATACAGTCCATGTAGGTACATTCTGGGAATGTAAAAATTATTACTAATGTAGCCCACAGCGTTATCCACATATTAAATGAAATACCTACATGTTACAATTATGAGCTGTTAGAGAGTCTAAGAGTACAGTGTTGTGGGGTATATTGACTAACGGCACTTCAATAGACTCAATTTGCCGAGGTAATTGAGGTAGTTGATCGAGCAAAGCGAGACCTCCAAATCAACTTGGACAAATCAGCGTTGTATGTATGTATGTATGTATGTATGTTTGTTCGTCCGAGGATAACTTTCGAAGCGTTTATCCGATCATCGTGAAATTTGGTATATAGGTAGGTAACGATGGCATAATTTTGGTGTAACTCAATGAGCTAAAAATTTTGGGGGGTTGTTGAGATATTGGGGTTCAAGAGGGGTAACAAAAATGAAAATGAGACATCAAATGAAAGGTCTTCATTAGTACATTTCGACCTTGTTTTAATTTTCGAAATGTTTTCGTAGTTTTTGAGTTATTAGCCATAATAAAAACTAAACTTTGACAAAATTCACAGGGTACACCAGTGACCCCACAGTGCAGTTATTTGGTATGAGTGTAGCTTAAGTATCACAAATATAGGCAAAAGTCTGAAATGTAGAATAACTGCAATTTGTACCCCAAAAAAGGGTAACCAACTAACACGAACTCCCGTTACCTGTAATTTGAATGAAACTGTAGGTTAAGTTATTTGGCTATTTATTTCGTGGCACTATTTTGATAGTCAAAGATTACGAATAATATTTATTTGGTTTTTATGGTAGACTCATGAGATCTGAGTACGGGGCGAACCACTAGTTTAGTTGATAATCCGTTTGCATAAGGGTAGGTGAGCAAAAGACCGTCATAGGAATAGTAGAGTTCTTTGTGAAAGGGCTCGCCTGGGGAAGTACTACCACCATACCTATTTCTGCCGCCAAGCAGCATTGCTGTGTTTTGGTTTGAAGAGTATGATTGCTAGTGATATTACAGCCATACGAGACTTTACACCATATTTTTCAAGTTGATGGACGCAGGGCAGTGAATCGTAGGGCACAAGTCTTAGATGCGTGACCTACGAGGCAATACTTTGTTATAAGCGATGGTTACCACTTAACATCAGGTGGACCATATACCACCAGCAATATATCAGCATAATGGTAAAGTATCATCTCCAGGTCGTATAAAAAAACATTCAATTCTGTACTTAGTAGGTTTAGTTATGTTATCAAAATAAATCCAATACCTACTAATATTTGAGGGGGTATAAAAGAGTGTGACCTACGTCATTACTAGCTGACCCGCCGAACTTCGTACCGCCTTGACATGCATATGACGCGGGCTACCAATGTACGTTACCGGTAGAATTATCAATCGGCCATTATTAGCTGCATCTATGTATGAGAAAATGAATTTTCTTCATAATTTTTTTCCGTGAATTTTCCGATGTAATAGTTATTCTGCTATTCGGGGCGAAGACATAATATACAGGGTTTCCCAGAAATGGTGGATAATCCTGCACGTGCGTGTGCGGGGGGGGAGGTGGGGACCCACATCCCAAAAAAAAAAATTCTATTCCCAACAGTCCGCGGTCTACGAATTTTTTTGTAAAATTTAGAAATTTCCCAGTTTGCCTCACATTTGTGGGCATCACGTCCGCTACATGAGGCCTAGTTCGGATTTTTTTCTTTTAAAGTATTCCCTAATAATGGTATTCCTAAATTACCTTAAAAAAAACGCAACTACTTAGGATAGTAGTTAACTAGTAGTCCCTAAACATAAATTTTATTTCTGAAATTTATTTTACTGCAAAGTTTGAGCACCTCTGCTGTAAAAAAAATGTATTGGAGTTTTATAGCCAACCACATAAAAAAATTACCTACATCATAAGGATTCTAAAACAGTAGCATAAGTACCTACTTTAATGGTAAAATTACTGAGCTATAGCTACTAATGTGTAAAAGTAGGCGTTTCATTACAAAATTGCAAAAGAAAAAAATAAAACAAGTAATGACCAAAAAAGTATTTATTATAAAAATAATCAAAGTAAATGTTCAAATTGGGCTCCTGATGCCCTTATGCAAGCTCTACACCTTTTTATAAAAGATTTTTGTAATCTGTTATTATAATTTTTTGATGATATAATTCTGGCTGCTTCGGCGACGCGAAGTCGAAGTTCTTCTAATGAGTTTATTGGTTTCTTGTAAACCTGCTCCTTCAAACAGCCCCAATAAAAAAAATCCAGAGGATTTAGGTCTGGGGACCGTGGTGGCCACAGTATTGGCCCCAATCGGCCGATCCATCTGTTGGGATAGGCATCATTTAGATAATTTCTTACTTGCACAGCATAATGTGCCGGACAACCGTCGTTCTGGAGCCACATTCCTTGCCGGATGGCTAGTGGCTCATCTTCTAATAATATTTGCAACTGGTTTCGAAGAAATTGTAAATAATTGTTGCCATTTAGGTTGCCCGGCAATTCATATGGGCCTATAATTTTTCCATTTAATATGCCCGTCCAGTAATTTATTTTAAATTGATACTGGGATTTATCTTCTCTCATCAAATGTGGATTTGTCAATTGCCAACTGTGCAAGTTATGAAGGTTAAGATACCCATCCCTTTTACATGTAGTCTCATCGCTCCATAAAATTTTTCTGAAAAAATCTTGATCTTCTTGAATTCTTGTTAACATTTCATTGCAGAAAACAATCCGTGCTTGGTAGTCTCGTGGTAGCAATGTTTGTACACGTGTCACGTGATAAGGATGCAGTTTAAATTTTTTCACAATACGATGTGCTGTAGATTTTGATATTCCCGTACGGCGTTCGATATCTGGCATCGAAATACTGGGATCTTCTTCCACCATGTCAAGGACAATATCTTCAGTTACAGGATTGTGGGGTCGTCCTCTGCTCCTAGGGCCACCAACGCCAGTACCAGGTATTCTGCCCTCTGAGTAAGCTTGGTGCACTCTTGTAAAAACTCGATAGTCGGGGTGACGCGCGTTCGGGTATCTCTCCCGATAAAGTGTTGCGGCAGCACTTGCGTTGCCACTACATTCTCCGTAAATGTAATGCATATTGGAATACTCTTGGGGTGTATAAATTTCTCGTGACATCACACAGTCCTGTTGATATACAGAACAAATGTCCAGTAGAATGCCGAGTCGTCGCAGTTATCACCAAACAAACAAAATCCAATCAAAATGCACAAATCGAGTCCAGTAGAATGCCAAATGTAGAATTTTGTCACCGAGAATCAGAAAAACAAGAGCACATGCGATGTCGAGAACGTCGAAATACGCACTAAAATTAAAATAGTTTTAACTACGGAGACAAAACAATAACCAAACACGAATTCTACCATACAAAGGAGATTTGTTGACCCTTTCACTCGCAATATTCCCAAGCACAGTTTTGTCTCGCTCACACAGCTTAGAATTCAACTGAATGTGCCGAGCAGGTAGTAAAGTCTAATTTTAGGGTCGACAGCGCTACTTAACTGGTAAAAACTAAAAAAAAATATCTGCAAATAATTTTGCTATTTTGTAATGAAACGCCTACTTTTACACATTAGTAGCTATAGCTCAGTAATTTTACCATTAAAGTAGGTACTTATGCTACTGTTTTAGAATCCTTATGATGTAGGTAATTTTTTTATGTGGTTGGCTATAAAACTCCAATACATTTTTTTTACAGCAGAGGTGCTCAAACTTTGCAGTAAAATAAATTTCAGAAATAAAATTTATGTTTAGGGACTACTAGTTAACTACTATCCTAAGTAGTTGCGTTTTTTTAAAGGTAATTTAGGAATACCATTATTAGGGAATACTTTAAAAGAAAAAAATCCGAAATAGGCCTCATGTAGCGGACGTGATGCCCACAAATGTGAGGAAAACTGGGAAATTTCTAAATTTTACAAAAAAATTCGTAGACCGCGGACTGTTGGGAATAGAATTTTTTTTTTTTGGATGTGGGTCCCCACCTCCCCCCCCGCACACGCACGTGCAGGATTATCCACCATTTCTGGGAAACCCTGTATATAATTTATATATAGTACATATAGATTATTGGCTTTAGGGGTTCGAAATTGTCATAATGATGCAACCCCTAATATACTGATTAATCCTTTCTTGATGAGGAGGTTGGAATGATAAGATGCATCTTGCAATTATCTAATCTTCTAATATATAATATTTCCATGTCTCAATGTTAGTTACCGTACTCCTCCGAAACAGCTTTACCAATTTTTACCAAATTTTATATGCGTATTCAGTAGGTCTGAGAATCGGCTACTATCTATTTTCTATACCCTTAAGTGATAAGGGTTGTTCACCCTTAATTTTTTTTTTTTTAATTTTTTGACGAATTTTTTTATTTTATTTTTCTATGATTTGCCAATATAAAATACATGCTACCATAAATTTTCCCCCTTCTACCACCAACCACTATCTCAGCTTAGCAACACAAAATTTATTTATTCTAAGACGAGACGAAGTTCGCGGGGTCAGCTAGTTAATATATAATATATTATCACAACTCTACATAGAATTTACTGAATGAGCGGGGAGAGGTGACTGGCGTGGCCAGACTACAACAGCTACCATCTACGAGGTACGACTTACGCGAGTCAGCTATTCTGTATGTAGTGTGTCCCTACATCGGCCCCACAGATCTCCCCTTCCCCTTATTTATTAGGTCATCTTCCCATATAAAATATCTTCTTCCACATCCCTTAGTAATAGGAAATAATATTAATATTACCCGCAGAACACGCTTGTGTCGAGCGTTCGGTGCGTAGCGACACCGTGGAGCCCCATTACTACCTGGGGTTGACAGAAACCCCTGAACCTTGGTTTGCCTTAGTTGGCGGGCCAAGGGTGGAGGCGCAAGAGCAGAACCTATGTTCCATGTGTTAAAGTGTTAAAGGTATAAAACTGGGAGTAGCGCTTAATGAAACTGCAGCACACGACCCTTTAACCGCAAACATCGAGTTGTCCCTTACGCTGTCTTCTATTGGCGTCACTTATGGGGACCCGTTTAGTAGTCAGCTAGTCACCACCTGCCTCAATCATTCTTAATATTACAGGATTGGCAGATGCAGTATCTCATCTCTCCCATAGCCCAGCATCCATTCCATAAGTCATACTCTAAACAATAGTCCGAACTTTAATCCATGTGTTGCAATAGTATTATCATCTGTCTCACCTCCATCTTGTAATAGTGATTTTTATTAGAATTAAACAAGCCTCATACTCGTTGTCTTCGGCCCCGGTAATGCTTTTGTAAAGGCCTATAACCTGAGATATGAAATAATAATAATGGTCTTTATTAACAATCTTAAAGATAATATCTTCTTTCTACTTAGTACTACAAAAAATTGTTTAGGTATATATAAAAACAATAATTTTCGTATAAGACCCCAGTTTCTTGAACCCCATCCCTTAGGATCCATTTTTTAAACCTTATTTCAAAAAAAAATTCTCACACAAAAACTTTATGTAAGATAATCTTTCGAACATCTTTTGTTTTTATCTCCCTTCATGAGCAGTGAACAAGGGTGCATTTTCTGGTAACTGCCGATTCTGATGTATGGCGAAGGCTTAGATAACTACTAAGCTGGCCCTTGACCCCGCTTTGACCCAATTCTGGGATATAGTCCACGAGGCCTCTGCTCTGTGGGACGCATTTTTAGTGCAATAATTCTCTGGAATCTTAACTTAACCGTTTGCAGAATATTTAAAGGTGTTAAATTATCTTCTGTTTTTGTTTTATATGCTACAGGCTTCCACCCATGGCTTTGCATACGTGGTTAGTCGATAAAAACCTTATAATCATTATTATAAATACGGGATTTGTCACGTACCGTTTTATCACGTATTTACGTTTTATTTCACGAATTGAACCGAAACATTGTCGGTCGAAACACTGATAAGACGGTACGTGATAAACCCCGTATTTACACTAATGAATGAAATTAATCACAAAAGTTTTCTGTGAAAGTATATTCTTTTAAATAAAAAAAGAATTTGCCAAATCGGTTGATAAATGACGGAATTCTGAGGTAAAAACATAAAACAATTATGCGTCCTTGTAAAATTTGAGGTTTGCCCTCGATTTTTTTGGGATCCCATCATCAAATCCTGACTTGGTGCCAATGCGACCAACTGGGAAGTATAGGTACTCTTTTAAACAAAAAAAAAATATTTCTCGAATCGGTAAATAGACGTCTTCAAGTAATCGGGGTGCATACATAAAATAAAAAAAAGATTATACGAACTCAGAACCTCCTCTTTTTTTGAAGTCGGTTAAAAATGGGTGGTTAGTATGAACAAGAAGTAGGTACTTATGCCTAGTGTTTGTACGAAATGTGTTGACAATTTGAAATTTTGATACCCACTTTTCACGATAAGATTAGGTTTTCAAAATGTAATCGGTATTTCGTAAAACTCGGTATTTCGTCAGCAGCTAAAATGGCTTGACATCAGAGCTCGTCGAAATGAGCACATGCTATCCTGTATAATATTCTTCGCAACCCTCTATCTCCCAGCTACCTCAGAGAGAGATTTGCATCCGTATCAACTGAGGCTAGACCTGTGCGATCGTCTCGTCGTTTCCAACTAATTACTCCACAGCATAACACGGCTACTTACTCTGACTCTTACACCATAACCGCTACTCGTCTCTGGAATAATATGCCACCAAACTATTTCGAGGTTACTTCAGTGGAAGCATTCAGATTGAGAATCTATAGGCATCTTCTCGGTCAAACCGACCAAAAATGTGCAACTTAATATTTCCATAACACTTCGTCTATGGTTATGTATGTATTTTTATTTGATATTGGTATAGTTTAGTCTATCATATAAAGTATTTAAGTAGGTTTATTTATGTAGTATGTACCTATATTATGCTATATTTATTAGTCCTGTGCAAATTTTCATTCTTCACCTTTTCTGTGCACTACCTACACATCTTTATCTACAATACACAAAGGTTATCTGGAAGAGAACGCACTACGTACTGGAAAGTTCAGCGTAGGATAGCCTCCCTACTATTCAGACTAGATAGAAAGAAGATCTGATAAAGGTTGCTGAGACCCTTTGGGTGCAGGCAGCAAAGATCGGTCGCTCTAGAAATCTATGGGGGAGACCTATGTTCAGCAGTGGGCATCCTATGGCTGATATAACGATGATCATGATGAATGGGGAAAACCATAACGTAGCAGTATACATAATGTAAATAATACCTCTCCGCACAATTAGCAAATCAAACAAAAGTAGTTCTTATAAACTTATGTAGTCACAAAACTGTTCTAATCGCTGTTGCTGTTGCATCAACCTTGAATTACTATTCAAACAAGTATTAAAAATAATCACACAGGTGTTTATGGTATAAACACTCATCTCAAACATTGGTGGTATTAGGGTTCCGAACCATAATGGTAGAAACGAAACCCTTATGGTACTTTGGCCGTTCGTCCGTCCGTCTTTTACAACTCAATAACTCAGCAGTTTCTGTAGTAGTGTGCAGTAGTTATTCAAGCTAACTGGCTTAAAGACTTGAAATTTGAATCAGAAAGAAATTATGCTAGCCTAACTTTATTCCAAGTAAAAAAATCTAAATATTTTCATTTGCAGTGACAAAGGGGCCAAAATAGTGGGGATCAAAATTTCAAAGTAGCGTTACAAAGTTGGGGTTATATCCAATGGGGTGTCACACAAATTGTTATGTTGCATAGTTTAGAAATTATAAAGAAAAAAAAATATACCATTCCCCTTCCTTATCTTCGAAGATTGCCAAGCGTAAAATCAGAAATTGATATGGTTGATAGAAATACATACTAAATAAATAAAAGTACTTTAAAAAAGATTAAAATAAAAATAAAACGAAGTCACAATACATACCAGTTGTTTGGAAATAAATCTTAAGGTTTACTAGTTTACCGCTCACATAACTGGATGACTCTGCTAGATTAGATTAGATAATTCTTTATTGCACACAACGAAACAAATACGAAATATAAACAATAATAAACCAATTAAATAACAACTACGTAAATCTATGGATACAATTGGCGGTATTATCGCTAAATAGCGATGTCTACCAGATAACCTTTGAATGGAATGGACTGTGTGGACATTACCTGGGATGTAATGGTGTACCTAACATACTACATGTACATACATACTAATACTAGTTATATAAAAATATAAGATATAAAAATTACATAAATGAAAATTACATGAATGAACCTAAATAATGACTACTCATAACAATTTATACATACATACTTAGACTTATTTAAGAAACATATTAATTAATAATAAATACATATATATTGAGCGACAAATACTCAGATAGTGTTTTCTGAGCATACGTTTAAAAATGACAAGTGACTTGGCACATCTGATAGCTACCGGCAGCGCGTTCCATAAGCGGACAGCCTGCACTGTAAAAGACTTATCAAAGTAGGAGGAGGAGTGTACAGGTGTCCTGAGTTGGAGTGTGTCAGATGAACACAAGGATCGAGGATTGGATTGATGGAGATAGGATTGGATAGATGCTAAAGTAGCACGAATCTAGGTAGGTGACGAATGTGAGTACCCAGACAAACTTTGCGCGGTTTTTACAAGCTTTTTATTAACATGCAATGTATGTATGTTTGTCCGGGTGGAATCTTGCAACTGAATTTTAAACCCGTTCCCCTCAACCTATTGAGCTGAAATTTGGAATAAATAATTTCGGTGACAATGCAATAATATGGTATCGTGGAGGTGTTCTCATGATGGAGACGGATGCTAAACAACGGAACTTCTGAATAGATTATAGTAGGCTACTAGTGTGTGGGCTCATTTGGATCTGCTTGCGATTCCGATTATGAATTTTATAAAAGGTTGTTTTGAAAAAGTAATTTTTCAACAAAAACTTATTAGGCTATAATATTAAGGGTATAATGTACTTATTTATTAAATTCAATAAAAAAAAAAGATACGAAACCCTTAGGCACGCGGAGTCTCACTTGGACTGTACTGGTCTTGTTATTTAATTGTATTCAGTCCAGTCATGGTTGAAGTGCGAGTGAGTGAAGGTGTTTTAGAAGGCGAGGTGTTGCAGAATGAGTTTGGAGGACCGTTCTTCAGTTTTAAGGGGATCCCTTATGCGGCTCCGCCTTTAGGAGATCTCCGGTTTAAGGTAATTGTGACAAAAAGGATCATCAATACATAACTGTATCGTGTACTAGGTACATACAACATTATATAACATCTAATCGAACAAAAGACACTTTTTATCTCTAGCGTAGTTAGCACAATCAAAACTCAAACAACTCATGTAGTTTTTGGATACCTTTTATTTTTACCAGTCTGTGCAGAAAAAGTTTATTTTTTTAGCCTGTATGTACATATGTCTGTTCATAAGTCGCATCCTGTAGGTAGGTACGCTTACGGCTCGACGGACTTTAACAAATGAGATATTATTAGAATCATGAATCACGAGAGTCCAATATGACATCCAATAGTCTACCCCATAGGCGGATTGTAATCCCCCTTATTGGGTCCAACATTTTGATAATCGCAGGCAGGAACTATAATTGAAACTTGTATGTAAAATTCCAGGCGCCACAACCACTCAAACCATGGACTGGAGTGCGCAGCGCCAAGAAATGTGGCAATGTCTGCTACCAACATGACTTCCTCAATATTAATGAACTCATTGGCAGTGAAGACTGCCTCTACCTGAACGTCTATACCCCAGATTTGAAGTTAGACAACCTTCTACCAGTTATGTTTTATATACATGGTGGAGGGTTCGCCAGTGGCAGCGGTAACGCCGACGTCTACAGCCCAGAATTCCTCATCAAACATAATGTAATCCTTGTCACTATCAACTACAGGCTTGAAACTCTTGGATTCCTCTGTCTAGATATTCCAGAAATCCCCGGTAATGCCGGCATGAAGGACCAAGTGGCAGCACTAAGATGGGTCAACAAAAATATACGGAACTTTGGAGGGGACCCAGACAACATAACTATTTTTGGAGAAAGTGCTGGAGGAGCCTCGGTGGGCTACCATCTCGTCTCGCCGATGTCGAAAGACCTCTTCAAAAGAGCCATAGCCCAAAGCGGACTCGCTTGTCACTGGTGGGCAAAAACCATAGCTCCTAGAGAAAAAGCCCTTGCTCTAGCCAGAAAATTGGAATGCTATTCGGAAGATGACAAAAAACTGTACGAATTCTTCAAACACCAACCAATTTCCAACCTAATAGATACAAAAAGTCCTATTACACTTGCTGAAAGCATAAAAACTAGTTACGAACCCCCCTTTGCTATCGTCAGTGAAAAAGATTTTGGAGAAGAAAGATTTTTTTACGGTGAATTCACTCATTCAAATTTTGCTAGCAGTATCCACGAGGGAGTGGAAATTTATACAGGATTTACCACCGATGATGGACTGTTAGGCTTGGCCATCGGCAGCCCATTGGAAATAAAGCTCCTACAGATGAATAACTTTTACGAAGAGTTTGTTCCCAAAAATATCGCGATGACCTGTCCAATTTCGAAGCAGCTCGAAGTCGGAAAAAAACTAAAGAAGCTTTATTTTTCCAATAAAAAAATACAAGGAGAAGATTGGAAGCAGTTGGTGAATTTTTTTTCCGCGAACTATTTTCTTTACGACTTAATCCAGTGGATAAATTTTATCGCAAATCTCAAGAAAAACAAGGTGTATCTTTACAAGTTTTCTTGTATTTCGGAGAGAAATGTGCAGAGCAAATGCATGGGGTTGGAGTCATTGGTTGGGGATACGCCCGTGGTTTGTCATGTTGATGATCTTATGTACCTGTTTAATGCCAAGGAGATATGTGAGAAGGTTGATAGTACATCGAACTCCTTTCGACTCATCGATATGGTAACTACGCTGTGGACGAATATAGCTAAGATTGGGTGAGTTTAAGTTTATTATTTTGTGATTAAAATAGAAGAGTTGGGTGAATGATTTTGTGTTATCCGATGGCTGAGCATTGTTCAGACTCATACAAGATTATGAGGAGAATAAATAAAGAGGAGCCTATATGGCCTACAGGTTGATATCCCTATAGGGGTAATCAAAAGCATTACATTTATTGATTTTAGCTAGGACTTCGTGTAAAGTTTCGTTAATTGCATACAATGTAAGGTTCTCGAGTGGAGACCACGTACTGGAAAGCGCAGCGTAAGATGCCCCAACTAGATGCAAGGACGATTTAATAAAGATTGCTGGGAGCTGTTGGGTGCATGCCGCATAAGTCACCGTGAAAATCTATGGGGGAGGCTTAAAAACAAGAAATTGTAAGCGCAGGCAATTTTGGCCGTCCGCTAGACAGGAGTCAATACAGAGACTAGGTAAAAACTGAAGTAGTATTAAAATATGTACTTTTTAATATTTAAAATTATAAATAATTATAAAAAAAAATATACATATATATATATATACACCCGTGTTGAAGGCTGACGCGTGGAAACGCTACAATAACAATCGCGTGGACAATAAGTAAACATCAAAATCGCTAAGAATGAAGCTATGCAGAATGATAGTAATGCTATTTATATATGTAGGTACGTATGATTGCAATTATAAAGACTGCTATTTAATATTTATTTTTTTCAGTAATCCAACACCTGACGGCAGCTTCGGGGTGACATGGCCTCCATACTCACTGGAGAAGCAGCAATATCTTGACATTGGCAACCAACTGGAGATCGGAACAGCTCTAAATAAAGAGGAAATGGAGTACTGGGAGGCAATCTATAGAGAATATGCACCAGATTTTGTGTATTATAAGCAAAATTAATCAACAAGTACAGTCGAATTAGGAAATAAATAACTGAACAGAAAGCACTATGTTAAAGCTAGAACTCCACTGGAGGCAACCGTGAGTCGAGTGGCTGCCTCGACCCGCGGCATAATTGAGACGCATTTAGTGGTGCTAACACGTTTTCACGTTTCCTCACACGGATCCCCACATTTTTTCAATCCAGTCCATCCAAAGGTTGCCTGGAAGAGATCGCTTTGAGCGATAAGGCCGCCCATTGTACCACCATGTATTAGACTAAGTTTTCTAGGTTAAGTTATTGTAATTTGGTGTAACAATAAAGAATTATCTCTCTCTCTCTCTCTAACTGAGGCAGCTGCGAGGCGAGCCATTCAGTATCTGTAACAATTCCGTGCTCAAAGGTGCCTCAAGTGTGTGCCATGCAACGACTGTGATGTGCTCGATACAAGACCAGATGAATAATAAAACACGTTTGAAAATAATTAACTAGACGAGTGAAAAGGCGTGAAAGGACTAGGCGGTATCTCAAAACTGGGTAAAGGTTAACTGGAAAAGAATGCTTTCCAGAGGGCTTAGCCAAGTTGCAGTCGATTAGCGATGACGCTAGTCGACACGTCCGAAAATGTATGGGATTTGACACATGCTATAGAAATATTACGTCATTCAGCGACAACAAATGTATGTAGAAATCGAATAGATTCGTGACGAATGTAATTTGGCTACGGGCCCAACATTAAGTTCACCTATGTCCAGATTATTTTTATTTTGTGCAATAAATAATTTTCATTAATTCATTCATTAGCTTAAGTGATCTCACCTTTTTTTTATAGCCAAGCGTTTGACCACAATCTCAACTATGATGGTAAGCGATGATGTGGTCTAAGATGAAGCACGAAGATCTAGAAGAAACCTATTTACTCTGACCTTAAATAAACCCGGATTGTATTCTTTAGGTAAAACAGCCGACGGTAAAGTGTTCCATAACTTATCTGTACGCATCAAGAATTTAGAACCAAAACTGTGGTTGCGAATGGGAGGTATATCAACTAGGTACGGATGGGACTTATCTCGAATTAAGTCAATATTATATTTTGTGTATTTTTATATTTTTAACCCCCCACACAAAAAGAGGGGTGTTATAAGTTTGATGCTTATCTCTGTATTCTGTCTGACTGTATCATCTCCCAAACCGATGGACCGATTCGGACGCGGTTTTTTAATAGGCAGGTAGTTTAACTGGGGTGGTTCTGAGAGATATATCCATATGTCTCTTTCCTATGTCTATGTCTATGCCTGTGTCTATGTCCGTTTTTCACCGCCGAAGCAAAAATTTTTGTAATTATTCACTTGCTATGTAATTTAATTGTATTTTGTTCTCATTATGAATTTTTGTTGTTATCTTAATGAGAAGAGGTAAGTGGAACTTATTTCTGATTGCAGTTTCATAGGATAAATCTATTCAATAATAAAAAAAATACCTCTCATCGTGACCTTTCTGTAAACACCCCAACATAGTTATTGTAAAAAATGGAGTGTATGATATTGTTTATCCTTCGATGAATTATTAAACATATAAATTAAACTTAATACTTATTAACTTATAGGATACTTTTTGTCCCCGATTTCAGTCAATAACTCTGGAATAATCCAGAGAGAACCCAAGGATGAAAGCCAGTAAGCTGTGTATTTAAATGTGCATTGGATGTCTGCATATATGTCACTCGAGCTAGCCACGCCTCAGCCGCAGATATCGCGTGTGGCCGCAAACCGCACCGATATTGTTATTGTTTATTTACGAAGCATAAATACACAATATGCCCTACTTTTCTATATTCGGTGGTAAACCTATAAGGTCTTGTGTATGTTGCCAGTAATGACTTATGCCTCCTAGGTGCTCCAGAACTTCAAAACCAAACCTAGACTACTTATAATTATTCAATTCCAACAATGCTCCACAATTTCTAACTTTAGAGAACAGTTAGAGAACATAAAATTCAACTACCCACATTTAATTTGAACATCGCAAACAGCTTGCCAATATACAGAGTTTCACGCAATACAGAGTGTTCATACTATACAAATATACAGGATGCTTTGTATAGCGCTGTCGCGTAGCAAATTTAATATCTACGTGTTTCGATGTTCACTGAATTTTGACACGATGTAACTAAACCGTTGTTTTAGCTCTTCGGAAGCCATTATCGATAGGATCTCATTGAATTTTTAACGTTTCTTCTAGTATTTGACTGAAAATTTAGAAACACGTAGCTTTAGTACGTAAAAGTAGTAGAGTTCCTTGAGTGGCTCGCCCGAGGAAATACTACCATACCTATTTCTGCCGTCAAGCAGCTTTAGCTTAGCTTAGTTTCGGTGCATCGAGGCAATACAGAGAATACAATATTTAATACATACTTTTGGTTAAAAAAACCTCATAGCAAAAAACATTATCATCATTATATCAGCCGTAGGACTTCCACTGCTGAACATATATTTATATTATTTATTATTTCATTTATTTCGGAACAAGTCCATTTCAATACATTTTAAGATATACAAAAATAAAATAACACACACAGAAATAATAAAATAATAAAAAACATACATCACATTACAATAAAATAACATTACAATAAAAATCCTTAGATTTCCAGAGTGATGGATCATGTGCAGCTTGCACCCAAAGATTCTCTCACAAAGGTAAGAATAGATAATACAATTTGAGGAACATTACAAAACAGGAGCGCATACCTGTTGTGTGACAGACTGGTGACTGAGGAAGGCTTAACACCAGTTTTATACCTGTATTGATCAGTTCGTCTTTCCGTTTAACAGGGGGCCATCCTACGGTGCTCTGTACAGGGCGTGGTCTCCACTCGAGAACCTTTCAGCCCCAACGGCCGTTAATTCTTCGAGCTATGCGTCCCGCTCACTACCACTTAAGCGTGCTAATCCGGGCTACGTCAGTGATCTTGATTTGCACACAAATCTCCTCATTTCTGCAGCCCCGGATCTAGGGGGGTGCAAACCGGGGCACCTAAGTTTTATTTATAACTTGTGCATTGACGAAGGTAAATTCCCTGAAAAATTAAAATTAACAATAGTTAAACCACTTTTCAAAAAAAACGAAAGAACTTATATGGGTAACTACAGACCTGTTGCCTTGATACCCATTTTCTCAAAAGTGTTTGAAAAATGTATAAACTCAAGCTTTAATACTTATTTAGAAAAATACAACGTTCTTTGTGATGAACAAGTTGGATTTCGGAAAAACAAATCAATAAATATGGCAATCTACAATTTACTTAAAATCGTCATCACCAATCGTGATAAGAAAACTCCTGTGTGTGCTATGTTTATGGACTTAACGAAAGCATTTGATTGTGTTGACCATAGTATTTTGATAAAGAAGTTAAGTAAATATGGAGTCAGAGGAAACGCTCTCAGTCTAATCTCATCATACTTAGAAGATAGAGCGCAAATCACACAAATAAATAAAATTTGTCCAAAATCTAGAACCGAAGAAACATACGCATCGGATATTGCTCCAGTTAAGTGCGGAGTTCCACATGGAAGCATACTAGGGCCACTTTTGTTTATAACATACATAAATGACCTTCCCCAATCAGTGAATCATCCTATGGTCCTATTTGCTGATGACAGCACGGTAATATTTTCCTCAAATAATTTAGAATGTGACATTAATAAAACTCTAGAGGACATTGTAATCTGGCTAAAATCTAATAAGCTATCAATAAATCTTAGTAAAACTAAAATAATGACATTTAATAATAAATCTTTGACATTAAATATAAATTACTTATGTAAGAAAATCGACGAAATCTCAACCACGAGATTTCTAGGACTCCATATTGACTGTAATTTGACGTGGTCAGATCAGGTTGAAGACGTATGTGTTAAATTGAATCGGTTCTCGTACGCTCTTTACATGCTTGCCAAAATAGTAAACCAGAAAACAGTCCTAACAGCTTACAATGCTTATGTCACATCCACCCTCCGATACGGAGTAATCTTTTGGGGTAACGCTACAGAGAGAGAACGAATTTTCAAAGCACAGAAGAAATGCTTACGAGCCGTCTGTAAATTACGACAAATTGATACATGTAAGCCTCATTTCCAGCAACTCAACATATTAACTTTTCCCTGTTTATACATATTTGAAACAATTGTATTTGTCAGACAAAACAAAAGTCAATTCGTAACATTGGGCAACAGACGTCAAATTAATAAAGTACAAATGCCTCCGCATAAAACCGCTCTTTTTGACAAAAGCGTAATGGGTATGGCACCTAGGTTATTTAATAAGTTACCAAAATCAATTTTAGAAACGGATAATTGAGAAAGCCTACTACAGCATTCAGGAGTATTTACTAGATAAATGAATATTAATATTGACGTAATGTATAATTAATATTGCCTGACATCTGAATTTGATCAATTGATTTTGTTTGACATTTATTCTATTTTGGTTGTTTGTGTTAGTTTTATTAGTTCTTATTTTGTGATTTGTAATAATTTTATTTATGTTTTAATAATTTGCATGCCTCTGTGGTAGAAATAAGTTGGATCTATAATAATTTTAAGAACTTTGTTTAAACCCTTATTTGATGCAAATAAATGATTTGATTTGATTTGATTTGACCTGCCTCGGGTGGCAATTTAAGGGGGTGCCAAATTCTTCAATAACTAGTGGTTCGCCCCGATCTCGCGAATCTCCCAAAACACAAAAAAAATATTCATAGAGCGATCGCGAAACGATGCCTAAACGTATTTAGAGGCTAAATATGATTTAAGGAGTTGTCAAATCATACAAATACGTAAAATTTAAACATGTTTAGTAGCTAAATAGTTAAGGAATTTAGGGATCGTTGTACAAGCTGACCTTAATCTTTGACTAAAGGCCGGTTTCTATATCCGATATACGCCTCGTATTTGCTACGACTCGTTAAAAAATCAACGAGACGTATGTCAAAAGCGTTCCTATAAAATGTAAAATCAACCGACAGATGACAGTAACCGACCGATCTGAAACTTACGGATGAGAGGGCCTCCTAGCTACGACTCGTAGCCAAAATGTATGAGAATGAGTGTTACTAGCATTCCTATAAAAATGTCAGCTGACTGTCAAAGCTACGAGGCGTACGAGGCATGCCTTTTAAGTTCTGTCGTTTCCATATTTTCCGGCAATTTTGAATTTGGAACTGTTCTATATTCGAATGTGTTTACATTTTGAATCTCAAAACAGTTGAAAGTATTAGGATTAATGCTATTGTTTAGTCACAGTTTCGATTTGAATCTGTCAGGTCACGTACGAAAATGAATCTTTCTAAGGAAAATGTTCGTGCAATAATTTTCTACAACTTTAGAAGAGGCCTGACACGGCTTCAGTGTTTAGAAGAGCTAACATCTGTGTTCAGTGATGTAGCCCCATGTCTGCGGACTGTCGAACGCTGGTATTTAGAATTCCAGCGTGGACATACTAGTGTTAGTGACAGATTTCGCGAAGGACGCCCAAAATCCGCCTTCACTGAAGATAACATCATTGCTGTGAGACAACTAATTCTCGAAGATCGTCATGTGACGTATCGAGAGATAGAGGCTCTATTAGGCATCTCAGGGACAACCATTCAGAAGATCTTGCATGAAGCGCTTGGTGTGAGAAAGCTAGTTTGCCGTTGGATACCGCATCTGCTTTCCGACGATCACAAGGCGGCCCGCGTCAGATGGTGTAAGAAAACTCTGCAAAGGTTCAACCGAGGGGAGTCAAATCACGTCTACGACATCATAAGTGGTGACGAATCTTGGATCTATGCCTACGATCCTGATACCAAACAACAATCTACAATCTGGGTCTTTCAAGACGAGCCAAAGCCGACTAAAGTTGTTCGTTCTCGAAGCACTTCAAAGAAGATGGTGGCCACGTTCGTTGGAAAAACCGGCCATGTTGCGACTATTGCACTTGAAGATCGTAGAACGGTTAACGCAGAGTGGTATACTACAGTTTGTTTACCACAAGTCATCGCCGAACTTCGAAAATCTAACTCAAAGCGACGCATCATCCTGCACCACGACAACGCAAGCTCACACAGCGCTCGTCAAACGATTGAGTATTTGAAGCAGGAAAAAGTAGAAATTCTTGACCATCCTCCATACAGTCCTGACCTAAGCCCTAACGATTTCATTACATTTCCTAAAATTAAGAAAAGTCTTCGTGGTCAAAGGTTCCAGTCCGGTGAAGAAGCAGTCGACGCTTTCAAGACAGCCATTTTGAACACCCCACTTTAGAGTGGAATAAATGTTATAATAACTGGTTTGAGCGAATGGAAAAGTGTTTTAAGCTACGTTGTGAATACTTTGAAAAACAATAAAAAGTACTATAAGGTTCTAGATGTGTTTTTTTCTTCAAACGACAAAACTTAAAAGGCATGCCTCGTATTTGATTTGCCTACCGACCGATTTCTGTTTGTTTTGTGTTAATTTGATTGATATTCCAGGAAATATTGGAAAAAATTTCAATTAATTCCAATAGTTTTGAGGAATCAAGCACTGAAATGATATTTCTATTCTGAATATGACGAAAACAAAGGTGATCAAGATATTTGTTTGCGTAATCAAATGTTAGTACAATAAGGTCTTAAAAACTATGTAATAGCACTTTATACTTGTTAGCCCTTTATGAGGATCGCAAATTACTGATTTCAGTAATCGTTTAACAATCAAACACTTATTTTAAAATCTACAGAACTAATCAATGAACATTTTAACTTTAAAGTAACCTTACTTTTATCTGTTTTTACAGAGTATGATGAGTGGTGATGACGAACGGCTTGTAGAGGACGATAGTTTGAGGGTGCTGGGATTGAATTATGTCTCCTAGCAAGACTTCTACCTGAAGGATTGGCCCTTACTCTCCTATCTCTATACTGACGCTACAGAGGATCAGCTAAAATAAGCCTGGAGTGGTTGCAAAACATATCAGTCTTCCGCACTCAACTACAATGATCAGAGAATGTCGAGATGCCCATCTACTATGTCTTCTTTATAGCATCTTATATGATCCTAAATCACACAATTACCTCAAAGAATGATTTACCCCCTTGTATGCTGAGAACCGTTTTGTACGTCCCTCGCAAAACCTGACTCTACAGATTACTATTGCAATTCATTCACCATCACTGTTATCTGACTATGGAATAGTACGAGTTTGAGTATGTTTCCCCCGTTGAGATCCAAAGTGTACAAGCCTTACTCTCATGAATAAAGGCTACAAAATGAGTGTTATCCTGTAAATACTCTGTTACATCTATTATTTACTTTCTTTATGAATTGTAGAACATCCCTAGTTCTACAATTCACAATTACAATTACTGGTATTTAAGTATTACAAAGATTATTGAAATGCCTTGTATTTTTGTTAATGCTGTCTTGGAATTTAATTAAACTTCTCCCTTTACGCATCATGCACTACATACAATAAACTGTTTAAAATATACGAATTTGAAAGATATTTGCAAGTTGTACTCCGTCATTGGATATTAAATTATTGAACAGTGACAATCCTAAGTAATGGAATTTCCGATGCCGGCGCTCATCCAGCGTTGATAAACACGAGATATTTAGAGAAGGTATTTCTAGTCGATCTGGTGATAAACCAATAAGCGAAGGGTATACATACCCATGCTACAGTAATTAATCATCATTATATCAGCCATAGGACGTCCTGTTCATCATGTTGATGGACCCAGGGCAGTAGGACACGTTCCTAAAGTGCGAGACCTACGAGGCAATGATGTGTTATAGGCGATGGTTACCACTTGGGCTGTTCGTGCAATTTATAATATGGGCCCCAGAGAATCATTACGCAATAAGTTTAAAGAAATAAATATTATGACATTCCCTTGTCAATACATCTATGAAAATCTAATGTATGTTCACAAAAATATTAATTTGTTTAAGAAAAATAGCGATAATCATAATTTTAATACTAGAAATAAAGATAAACTCGCTGTTGCCACATGTAGACTCCATAAAGTTAGTAAATCGTTTAAAGGGCAAGGTGTGCGCTTTTATAACAAACTCCCAAGGGATGTACAAAAATTGACAATTAACAAATTTAAAAACGTAATTAAACAAAATCTTTATAAAAGAGCCTACTATAAAATATCGGATTATTTAGATGATAGAGAAGCTTGGGATTGAAACTGCCCCAACTCGTTCAAAATGTTACAATTTAGACGTAATTTCTTTTCTGTATTATGTACCTATTGTAAAAGGATCATTAAAAAAAACAACCAGCCTGGTTTTCTTGCCTTTCTTTCCTGGCTTGGTCGCGAAGGAACAGGCAGTAAAATTGACGTTTCAAAGTGATCCTTGTGATTTTAATGAATAAAAATATTTGACTTTGACTTTGACTTTGACTTAACATCAGGTGTCATTCACTTCTTCCAATTGGCAGTAGCATAAAAAAAGTGGCAAAAAAGATGATGTGCAGGCCACACAAGATGGATCAACCTGGAAATCTATTGGACATGCGTATGTTGAGCAATGGACGATCAATGGCTGATATGATGATGATGATAAATACAGCAGTCAGCGCACACCTATATACTCCTGTCTTGGTATATTATTTTGACCCCACACTTCCCTAGGTGTCATGGTGTCATAATTGATGGGTATCCAGGAGTACAAGTACCTCATCCCAGGCCTGGAAAACTACTTTCAGAACATACAGACTTGCTGGGCGCCGTTGGGTGCCCAGCAGGAGCACAGAAGCCTGCACAGGATCAGTCGCTCTGAAGATCTATGGGGGAGGCCTATGTTCAACAGTGGACGCCCTAAGGCTAATATGATGGCTGATATCATCATTTGAGGTCAGCAGAATACCTGCGTTAAGTAGGTACGTATTTAACCTACCTACTTATCTAGCACATGCTGAGCTGTTTAAACACTATTTTGGCGCGATTTTTGGCTACAGTTAGTTGAAAGTTCTGGGCTGTTTCGGCTGCCTAACTATTTATATTATTTGAATTTATCGTCTCCTGCATTTTGTCTTATTGTATGTAAAAATTAACGTAATTAGCTAAAAGTCTAGGTATCCCACGATCTGAAAAACTTTACCAGACAGCTAACGTGCTGACGGTTAGGCAATTGTACATACAGCAATGCGTCCTTAGAATTCACAAAAGCCTAAAGATAGACCCAAATATTAAATGTAAAAGAAATTAACGCTCTGTATTAAGACATCATGTGACAAAAACTGTACTTGCTTCAAAACTATTTTTTATTTAGTAATCAATGTGTCAATTTATATAACAAAATTAATAGAAAATTAAAAAATTATACAATGTCCTACTTTCAATGCAAAAATACAATAATCTCTTGGCTAAAACCCTTAACGTACCAAGAAACAGAAGATCTCTTCTAGGCCTTAACAACTAAATACATATATTACACATACGAGTACATACATATTTACAAGTTTGTTTACTTTGTACCTATTTGTGATCATTTATATTTTGTATTCTATTATTTATCTATTAATATCTGTGTATATCTTTAAATCTGTCCAATAATGATGAATATTCATATTTGATAATTTTACTAAAATACCTAAGTTTAATGTTTAGACCGTAAGAAAGGGGACTCCTCTAATACAGGTTATTGCAACTTAACAGAGGAGATCGCAAACCTTCTTGCGCTCGATGGGAGCCAGCAGGGTTCGGGTGCGGGGAGCTCCAACTCTGCATTGCACAGGCCTCCTACGCCGGCGAATGTCCTCAATATTCCAGGACATTCCTCTCCCTCCCAGGGGGAAGTCAGAGGGGTCCGCTTAAGGCGGGCAGTCATCGACAGGGCCGCGGTTGAATCCAACCGGAACCCCGTGACCCTGTCAAGTGCTAGTGCAGCATCGACTCACTCATCTCAAGACGGGCAGTTTGATGATGCACTGGCACTGAGGTGAATGAAGGAATATCGGTGGGTTTTTAGTCGGTATGCGTTGGTTGTCACCGGAGAGTCCGACAGACCCCTTCAGCTCTCCCCGAGCTGGAGGACATGTGTAAAGCATTTTCCCATCGTAAAAAAAGGAGATCCCAAACCAATGTAACCCACAGTTTTTGTAATATAATAAAGAATTATTGAATTTTTGAATCTGTTATTGTGTTTCCTTTGTACTTACTTCATGTCGTGTCAATAAATATTTTCATTTACATTTCATTTTTCATTTTCATATACAGACATTTTTCTGCAGCAGTAAATGACTTTTTTGAGACTTTTTACAACAATTCGAACAAAAACTTTACCTATCTCTACCAAGTTTTAAAATAAATTTTTCTATACGTTTTCATTGTACCATAAACTTTATCTGCAAGTCAGCAGAACAAAGCTACAAGAAAAACAAGTACATAAACCTTTATCCTTTTATTGGTTTCCTCATCCTGAAGAAACGTAAAAGTTAGTTGCAGAAATCAACTGGGAAGGTTACTGATTGCTGATGAAGATATTTGCTTTTTAATTGTAAGAAAATATATAAGTATAAATATTCATTGGACGATTTAGACAACCTCTGAAGGTTGCGGGTTCGATTCCTGCCGCGGGATAAAATGTTTGTAGGATCTGCAAATATTTGCCTCGGTTTTGCGAGTTTTCTGGGTATAATATGTATGTATTTGTACTAAAAACGGGATATTTACCATGGTTTGTGAGTTCTTGAGTGTCCCGATATTTCGACGCAGTTGCATGCGCCATTCTTTATACTATTATTTGTATTATTATTATTTGTACTATTAGTACAAATAGTGTTAATAACCATGATAGTTTCAAAAGTTATAATATGCACTAGTTATAATATGTATGTGTTACTTTACCTGCAGAATGAACGGTCGTAGCTGTCAGTCCTAAGTCTTAACCCCCCCCCCCCCCCCCACCCATTGCGAGCTTGGCGAGCTTTTTTGACGTGCCTTAAATGTGGCTTCATGCAACGTTCAAGCATGTTCTAAATGGCAAACAACTTTGAACAACTAACGGGGCGTTCACAAATTGTGTAGCTTAATTCTTAAATATTCAGTATTTGATAAATCCATTCTTAGAAAGGTTTTTTTAATTACATAAACCAACACAACAACTCAATACTGATCATCATTATTCGAAAAAACATGAATGGAATTCTACTTTCAAATATGTGATATCAATTCTTTTTTTTATTTGTAAGTATCACCACAGTATCCGGCTAATAAAACTAATAAGTTTCACACATAACGACCAAAAAGTTTGAATAGGAGGTGAGTTTTCTTCTGTGTAAAAATATTAATAATATAGTATAAATTTGCTATTTCCTTTCATTTTTAGTAATAACTTTCTTTGCAAAGATTGATACTTATTTGAAACAGAATCCATTGGTTATAATAAAGGCTGTTATTTTTAATCATTTGGCCGATTTCCGTCAAATGTAAAACATTTAAAAAAAACGAAATATGCAGTTATTGTTTTCTTATAAATCGAGGAAATTACTCCTTGACTTCATGACTTTTCTCTAACTCTCGTGGTTTCGGACTTGGCCATCACCACCCTGTAAATGTCAAACAACAAACTGTAACTACAAAAACCATTCTGTATAAAATCTTCTGGCGTCTATAGGCTACGCCGTAGCCTGATTACCGTAGTAGCTACGCTAACCACTTGCAATCAGGTGGGCCATATCCTTGTTTGTTAACTTAAAAATGTGTGTGAAGTACATATTAAAAAAAATAAGAAAATACCTGTCGTAGATGTTACATAAAATAGAATTCGCAGAAAAAGGTTCTATACTTCGTTATGATTCTAATTCTAGGGTGGGGGGAATAAGATCTGCACTGACGTCCCGACTTGGGGTGTATTATGCATTACCCTCCATCTAACCTGACCCCAGCCATCTCTCTTCTCTTGCAATCAACATCCAAAAATAAAGCCCGTAATCCACAAAAGCGTAGATTAGCAGAGATGAGAATACAATGCGAAAATAACAAATAGCATTTCAAAATTCTGACTTCTCTCCGCTCAGTTTTAGTGGAAACGGTCAAGCGGAGATGTCTTATTTTCACAACGCATTTGCAGCGAAGTTGTATGCAGAGAGCGCGTAGACAAAGGACATAAGTAGCAAATCTACGCATTTGTGGTCTACGGCCTTTTTTGTATGGCATTTTTGGATGTCGAGTGCAAGATTAGGCAGTAGGTTTTATATCGAATGAATCACCTAAACTTAGTCGCTTTTTTTAATTTGATAATATAACTGGTAGTTTTTTTTCGAGATGTCTTTTTTATGTTTTGAGAAACCGTCACTTGAATATCGTCGCCATATTACCAAACACCTTATATATATTTTAAAAATATACGATGTGATGTCCAACCAATGAGAAGTCAGTGAAGGATGATGATGATGAAGTTAAACATTCTTTACACTTGGTAATCTACGGTTTTGCAAATTCTATAAATTACTAGTAGTTGTTTATCTAAAGAAAAATCTTTCATACGGTTATGTTCACAGTCCAAGAAATAGCAAGAATGAATGAATTAAAACACTTAATTTCACACCACAAAAGAAACAAACAGAAATATAAAATACACATAGCAAAACGTATAATGGGCGGTCTTATCGCTTGGTAGCGATTTCTTCCAGTTCAATGTGTTCTAGGGACTTGCTGCTTCAATGACAAGCTGAAGTGACAGTGGGCGGGTGTCTATTGATCTGATGAAAACCTCAATAAGGCTAATAAAATAATTAAAAGTAAGTAACTTAACCTATTTAGGTATTCTTTTAAAAGAAACCCTTAGACTTAAATTAATAAATTAAAATACCTAATTTAATTAGGTTGCATAATGAAGCTTGATTTCTTTGTCACGATTTACATAAAGAGAGTTGACGGCACTCCGCCATTTGTAATTTTCTAGAGTGCGCGGGAAAAGAAACTTGTTGATTTTGAGAACTGTTTTCTTCAGGGATTTTAATTATTTAATGGAAAACATGGTATTTACACACGGCGAATTCAGCAGTGAATTTTATAAACATAGCGTAGTTATAATATCTGTATCGAGTACATTACACAATTTTACAATGACAAGAACTTACAAGAGAATACTAGGTAACATCATCATCATCATATCAGCTATAGGACGTCTTAGTCAACATAGATTTCTAGAGCAACCCATCTTGTGCGGCCTGCACACGGTTTTCAGCAACCCTTCAGCTTGTTTTTCCATCTAGCCGAAGGCCTACGCTGCGCTTTCCAGTGCGTGATCTCCGTTCGAAAAACTTTCTACCCCAACGGCCGTCAGTTCCCCCTTCCACCACTGGAGAAGTAGACGTATTTAAAAGTATCACCTATACCTGGTCGGCATACCACCTTACCGTACCAAACCATGAGTACGAAGTGGAACTTACTTCTGGCGTATGTTTGTATGTTTTTCCGGACCAGTATAATCTCGGAGTTTTCAAGTCTAGAGTTAACAGGTTCCTTTTAGGCAAGCGTGCTCCATCTTCGATCACACCATCACTTACCATTAGGTGAGGTAGTGGTCAAGCGCTTGACTATAATCAATAAAAATAAACAAACTTCTTCCAGCTATGTTCCCCGTTAATTGCCACTTCAGTTTGCTAATCCTGTGTTTGAAATGTTGTGTCAGTGACACCCACAATTATTATTCGGCTTATACCAGTTTATTTCAATTGAAGCAACTTTCGGTTCAATATTTATACTCTAGTGCAACCATTCGATGCGTGGGATTTCACGTGCCGGAACATTATACTGAATTCAATTTGGAGGTGAATAAGGTTCCACGTAAATTGCAATTTTACTGAAAGTTTAGTGATAAGCTTTACGTGTCGGTGCTTTTCAGAAATGTTAAAATTATTTTCTATAATATTTTCAGTGCAAAACGAGTGTTTGAAGTAGACAGAGAATTTTTTTTTGTACTAAATTGAAAATTAGGTATGGTATGTATAGGAACAGTATTTTTTTAAATATTTTACATGCAAACATCCGATAAAAGGGGAGGGGGCTTATATCCGAAATTTGCAAAGTGAAAATTTTTAATTAATATGATTGATAGATAATATAATATGCATGTCTTAAAAGTATTCTTTGTTTGCCGTTCACATAACTAGATGGCGCTGCTAAATTTACATAAATAAACTTATCTAGGTTCGGAACACTCGGTGCGCGAGTCCTACTCGTACTTGAAAAGTCTTGTTTTTTTTCAACAACAGTTGAGCAGAATACGTGGGGGAACGTTGACCGCGTAATTTGCTTTTACGAGTAGCGAATGGCCAAGAGGGATTGGTTTCGAACCGTATCGGTTATATCGATATAGTAGCTATTTGTATTATTGGAAGCGTATTGCAGTGTGTGTAATACTGAGAGCGATATTAAATCGGCAAGTTTCCAACATTTTGAACAAGAAACAAGAAATAAAGACAATGAAAACTAATAAAGCTATTAGACACAAGTATACCTATTTATAACAATAGTTACATAATAACCGAAGTCAAACAAATATGTATGTAGTAATTCTACATATATTCATAAGATAAGATAACTCTTTATTATACACCAAAATAAAATACAAAACATAATTTTTACAAATAGATTTAGTACAATGGGCGGTCTTAAAGTGAGTACATAGTTACATACGCTAAGATATACTTTTAGTGTTTAAATATTAAGTAATACTATACTTAGATAGATGTTGCTACACCGTAACACGATGTACCTGATATTTATGTGATCATACAAATTTCCATCCATAAATTTATGTACTTATTATGTTGCAAAATAAATAAATAAAAATGAAAAACCACTTTCTTTACTAACAAGGGGAGGATACGACCTTGGGGAAACGGATTTGGATAATCTTTGACGTAGTGGTAGTACACCATGTGGGTATACTACCTCTGAAATACTAAAGTGCAATACTCAAAAATGGCTGAGAAAAACGCACTCAAAGTTTACCCAGCACTATAGACATAGACAATTATTTATTCACTACATTAGCACACAATATACAATACAGTTACATTTTAAAACAGAGAAAATACAAAAAAAGAAACAATTAAATAGTACTTATAAACGTAAAATAAACAAAAACACAAGGGAGAACCTGGTAGATACTGTGTGCTACAGCAGTAAATGGTAATAAGTAAACTATAATATATTAATAGGTAAATAATAGATACATTAAATTATTCTTTAATAAAAATGTTTTTATTTTAAACTTCATTTCTATAAATTATCTGCGGTGGTACAAACAAATAATAAGTCGAAAATTAAATGGAAAATTTTACATTTTTTTAATTAATTAAAGCAATATTTTACAATTACGTATTATGAAATATTATTACATGATCCTGAGTGATACTTATGATAAAAACATTCAAAACAAAAAGTTTTTCTACACCAAGAACAACAAATAAATGTTGCTTTTTTACAATGACATGGTATTTTTAAACGGTCTAATGAGAAACACCCATCATTGACATTAGTAAAAAAAATTCTTGTGTCACAAAGCCCGCTGGCGAACCAGGCATATTCCATCATGTCTCGAAATATTGGCGCTGACAATTGGTGATGAATAATCGAATGAATTTTTATGCAATCCTCTCGGGAATTAATTTCATAATTCTTGTCTAGAAGTTCAGCGGTACTTTGCAATCGTTTGATAAAATTTTTCACTTGTCTATAGAAATAGACATCACATGGTTGAACTAACGGAACATTTTGGAGGTATAACTTTAAATGTACATGTAGGCATTTTTTTATCATCCTGAAATATTTCATCATAATATAATTCTGGCTTATATCATCATATAATGTATCAGGAGTGTTTTCATCTCCATGAGAAGAACTTGCTTCGCTTGATGACATTTTATAAATTATAAAACAATTTTCAACAACGTACAACTTTACAAGAATTATTGTACCCTAATACCATATTCGACCCTTCTTATTGTCTGGCGCAGGTATATATTTTTCAGTTAAACTTATAATGAATATGAGAGTTATAAGAATTATTCATGAATTACAAATATCTCATGAAATACACCGTAGATAATTTATAGAAGTTGCAAATAAAAAAATATTTTTTTTTTTTTTTTTTTTTTTTTACTAACCTATATTATCCCACTGCTGGGCAAAGGTCTCCCCATCTCCCCTCCATCCATCACGGTCCACAGCCAAATCGGACCAATCTGGTTTGAATGCATCCAGGTCGTCTCTCCATCTTTTTCTGGGCCTACCACGGCTGCGTCGTCCGTTCGGTATCCACTGGGTGACTAGATTCGCCCATCGTTCTGGATGCATTCGAACCACATGGCCTGCCCAATCCCATTTTAAGCGGGCGGTCTTAATGCCTACATCGGCTATGCCGGTTTTGGCTCGTAGGTCGGTATTTCTGACTCGATCGATTCGCTTCACTCCAAGGATGCTTCTCTCCATCGCTCTCTGGCAAATCTTGAGTTGGGACTTTTGTGCTTCTGTCAAGGACCAAGTCTGAGCTCCGTAGGTCAATATGGGCAGGATACACATGTCGATGAGTTTTCGCTTCAGTGTCAGTGGAAGGGAACCCTTCATAAGCTGCTTCATGGACCAGTAGCTCCTCCAAGCGTTTTCAATGCGGCGATTGATTTCTGTGTCTTGGCGGTTTTGGAAGGAGACTAGCTGGCCCAGGTAAATATACTCATCGACATATTGTATGACCTGCCCATCGACTTCGACCCTACGTTTTATACTGTTGGTCATGACTTGAGTCTTTGATCTATTCATGGCCAGTCCCACCTCAAGACTTGCTGTGCTCAGGTCTTGGAGCATTTGTTGAAGTTCTTGTGCGGATGGAGCGAAGAGAACGATGTCGTCAGCAAAACGTAAGTTTGTGAGTCTTTTGTCACCGATGCTGATCCCTCTCATGTTCCAGGAAATTGCCAACTTTTTAAAAATTTCCTCAAGCGTACTTGTGAAAAGCTTAGGCGATAGAGGATCACCCTGTTTTACACTGTTTTAAAAAATATTTTATTAAAGAATAATTTAATGTGTCAATTATTTACTTATTAATATTAATAATTAATTAAATAATGAAAAAAAAGAAGAAAAAGAGATCAAGTGGGTAGGCTCGAACTCATGCATTCAAGAGCACGAGTCGAGAGCGTTACCACATACGCCACAGTATGTTTGATCGATTTTTACTATAACTTATATATAGTGCTGGGTAAACTTTGAGTGCGTTTTTCTCAGCCATTTTTGAGTATTGTACTTTAGTATTTTAGAGGTAGTATACCCACATGGTGTACTACCACTATGTCAAAGATTATCCAAATCCGTTTCCCCAAAGTCGTATCCTCCCCTTGTAAGTCAATCAAATTTTTAGCTATGTGTAGTACAACTTTTTCTATTGATTAAAACAATGCCTTCACAATTTTCACATTTTTATACTAGTTAGGTACCCAAATTTTCGTAATTTTAATGAGTTAGACTTTTGGGCTCATAAGGTTTTAATTATAATGCATCATTAGATAAAAACTTGAATTTGACTGAGTTTAATGTACTTAATTATCATATAACGAACAATAACACAAACGAATTTATCTTCATAACTTTATCTCTTCAGAAACCTAACACTACCGTAATATTAGATCCAGGCAGACAACTAATAAATACCCGCCATTTTGTGTCAGCAAAAGCAATATGGCGGGCCTCGTAAATTGTCTGTGGTCGTAAATGGCGGGAATCGAACTTTACGAGTAGAGCCGGAACTGATTGAAATTAGAGTTACTCTATCTCCGCTTTTAATGGAGTTAAGTTTTTACTGCTCTGTTTTTTTAGGATGGGTAACCTTGGTAAGAATAATTATAATACAGAAATCATTTACTAACCTACCAATTTACTACTATTGTTGTGTCTAACTTGTAATGACAAACTATACTTATTATTAAGTTTAGGGTAGACTTCCAATATAGAGGAGGTACCTTAAAAATTAGGTTGTTTAAATTCTTGTATCATACCTTATAAGGCATCACTGAAACATAGTATCATGCTAAACTTCAGTAAAAATAAATATTGCTGAACATTTCACACAGCGCTATCTAGCCGCAAACTAAGCAGAGCTTGTACTATGGGAACCAGATAACTGATAGAATACTTAAATACTTTTTTTTGTAAATACATACTTATAATATACATAAAAACAACCAGACCCGGAACAAATATCTGTAGATCATACAAACATTAGTTCCGGGGCGGGAATCGAACCCACTATCCCTGCGTCTCAGCCAGCCATTCGCCCACTGCGCCACGGAGGTCGTCGTTAATAGTGTACTAATAAAATGGTTGAAATTCATCGGATAGACAAAGAGACGGGCATGGCGAAACTAATAAGGGATCCTTATAGTATATATAGGGTGTTTGATAATATACGCACAAAAATGAAAGAGGTTATTTTGATGAGCATAATAAATAAATTTGAAATCTTTACCATAGAAATGTGAAATTTATTTTGGCATGTAAAAACAAACACTTTATTAAACTTATGTTGTGCTATTGCATAATGCTTGGCATCTAACCACAGATACTGTATTGGCGACGTCTCGAGATATCTCTTGTTGTCCCTTTCTAACCCAAAACCCGCAGCCATTTCCGAAAAAGATATGAAATCTGCTTTTATTTTTGGATGTCTGTCGATTGCAAGAGTAGACAGTAAGTTTTATATCGAATTAACTTAGTCGATTTTCTTAAAAATTTGATAATATAGTTATATTATCAAATTTTTTTGTGTTTTTTTTTGAGAAGTCGCGTTTGTACCTTTTTATTAATTATCCCAAAGTTTTGATTATGTTACAACAATCGTGGTCATGGGTAGGCTATTGTTATGTATAATGAAGGTGTAATTTAAAAAAATACCAATCGAAAGATTTCAAAAGAAATAAGTTACGCTTATAGGTAACCACCTTCACATCATCTCCACTTATTCACATAGGACACCTTTCTAACTCAATAACGCTGATATTAACACCCCGATCCGAACCTGCCTTGCAATTGAGAAGCTTGCATAAGTTACTTCACTGCCTCCCTATGTCAAAGACGAGCTGTGCGTTGCATTTGGTAAAATACTTGTGTTTTTAATATTAGGAACACAATATTTATCCTTTAAGACTTATTGTGTTCTATCCTATAAGTAATTCACTACTACCTACTGTACTATAGGTACATTTCTATTTATAGGCTGAGACGCAAGAGGTAGCGGGTTCGATTCCCGCCATGGAACAAATGTTTGCATGATCTACAGATATTTTTTCCGTGTCTGGATGTTTTTTCATATAATATAAGTATGTATTTACAAAAAAAAAGTATATAAGTATTCTATCAGTTATCTGGTTCCCATAGTACAAGTTCTGCTTAGTTTGGGGCTAAATAGCGCTGTGTGAAATTTCCAGCAATATTTATTTATTTATTTCGACTGCCTCCGTGGCGCAGTGGGCGAATAGCCGGCTGAGACGCAGGAGGTAATGGGTTCGATTCCCGCTGCGGAACAAATGTTTGCATGATCTACAGATATTTGTTCCGGGTCTCGATGTTTTTCTATATATGATAAGTATGTACATATTTACAAAAAAAGGTATATAAGTATTCTATCAGTTATCTGGTTCCCATAGTACAAGCTGTGCTTAGTTTGGGGCTAGATAGCGCTGTGTGACATGCCCAACAATATTTATTATTTATTTATTCTTAGGGTGAAGTATGTGGAACCTTTTTTACTGTACTGTTTATATACCTACCATGTTTTTTTCAAGTTCATTTATTTTCACCATAGATAGCAAAGCAAGTAATGAAGTGCGCATCTCGTGACAAATATCATAGAATCACCATGAAGAAACTCGCAATAACCTTCCGAATCAACAGGCTGGTAATTTCATTATTTTTACGAGTTACCACTACCTTCACTGGTCATAAAGAAACTGTAGTAAAATTCATAACGATGTTAAAGTCAAGCCACTCCCAGCTTGGATGTCGAGAATACGAGTATCGCGAGATTATGATAGTTACAATTTTTCTCCGACTTATAAAGGAAACGATATAGATACCTGCCTTGCTACTAATAGACAGGGCTTAACCTAAGAATTTTTACATAATGCTTTGTCTTTTGTACCGACAGACAGCTTCAGAAGTCAAGTTTATTAGTAACCAGCTGACCGCGGAACTTCGTACTGCCTCGGCACGCATATAATGGTAGAATTGTCAATCAGCCATCATTAGCTACATCTATGTATGAGAAAAGGAATTTTCCTCATCATTTTTTTGCGTGAATTTTTCAAATATTTTAATTTAATAATTTTGCTATTCGGGGCAGAGACAAATCCAACAAATCAAAGATCATCAAAATCGGTCTAGCCGTTCTTGAGTTATAAATGATGTAACCAGTGGCAGTGGACGGGGCATATAGTTTACTCAGTGTGCTATAGAAAAGGATATGCTTGGTTTTTCTCTACGAGATGTAATCCGTAGACAAACCAAGATCACCCAAATAGCCCAAGTAAAGAATTTGCAAGTTGTATTGGAAGTGGACGGGGCATATAGCTCGAAGATCTGACAGCTGTTAATGGTAAGTTCCCACTTACGTACATGCTCGACATTTTTGCGTCCAATCGAGCAAGATCGAACTTATATACCGATAGAATAGAACACATCAGAATAGAGTTATTTATTTCAGACAATGTCCATACACAACATAAAAGAAATAAACATATGTCAAATTAAAATCATACAAAATAATAATAATTCAATAAAATGTTATATACAAAATTAAACTTCAATAAGTTAAATACAAATTCATAATAATACGGTTAAATATAAAAAGTCATGTGTCATAAATTAAAATAAAATACGGACATAATTATCATTAAATTGAAAATTGACTCTTGAAAATCACAAAACGTCGAGCACACCAATACTATGCTACTCGAGCATGATCGTACGCGTAGAGGCACCATAAAACAGAAAGGTTCTCGAGTGAAGAGCACGCACTAGAAAGCGCAGCGTAGGACGGCGGCTCTCAAACTTGTTAAAAAGATGACCTAAATTTGAATAGTCGTAGAACTAATTGTTTCTAATAAATAAATAAATATAAATATTGCTGGACATTTCACACAGCGCTTTCTAGCCCCAAACTAAGCAGAGCTTGTACTATGGGAACCAGATAACTGATGGAATACTTATATACTTGTTTTTGTAAATGCATACTTATAATATATAAAAAAACACCCGGACACGGAACAAATATCTGTAGATCATACAAACATTTGTTTCGTGGCGGGAATCGAACCCGCTACCACCTGCGTCTCAGCCGACTATACGCCTACTGCGCCACGGAGGTCGTCTCTCATAACTGGAAGTACTGACCCATCATTTGGACAATATTAGATATTTGGTAAATCTATACTACGCAAAGGTTAGCTGAAAGAAAATGCTAATTAGCATTAAGTTCGCCTATGTATTATTTTATTAGTGCAATAAAGAATTTTCTAATATAATCTAATAATATAAAGGAGGTGTGTTTTATTTTTGTTGCGGTGATCTCAAAAACTGCTAAACCAGTTGTAAATAAATTTTCACGGATGGAAAGATAGAAACCTACATTATCCCTGAGTGCATTAGGCTGTATTTTATATTCTTTTCTATTTTCAGCCATTTATCTCCCACTGCTGGGCAAAGGCCTGCCCCACTTCCTTCCAAACATAACGATCCTGTGCCGAGTTCACAGGATCGTGATCTATATTTTATTTTGATAAAAATGCGTGCGAAGCCGGGACAGCTTTATAAGAGAATATATCTTACAGGACAGCTATATAATGATATCTATATAGGGGCAGATATATAAGTAAGAGCTATATAGGGAAAAATGTATAGCAAATTGTATAATTTAATAATGAATGTTGAGATCTTATTAAACTTTTTTACGAAAGCTTTGGTTATGACAGGATGCGTTCACGAGTTCTCTTTTAAAAGTTTCGCTCTTGGTTGGATTCATTAAATGAAAATAATGGTAATGGATGCGCCACCACACCATCCATTTAAATTAATTTCGAATTCAATTCGTTTAAGGTAGACACGGCCCGTGAATACAAAGTACGAAAAGCCTTCGAATTACGGCCAATGTATGAATCAATTGACAACAATTCAGTTATGGCAAACTAAAAATACAAATGGGCGTTGTATGTATCTATGTACGTATGTTTGTTTGTCCGAGGATAACTTTCGAAACGTTTATCCGATCATCGTGAAATTTGGTATATACCTGATGGCATAATTTTGATGTGACTAAATAAGCTAAAAATATGGGGGGGTTGTTAAGATATTGGGATTCAAGAGGGGTAAAAAAAACAAAATGGGACTATCCGGTCAAGTGGCACGTTTAATAAAAGGTCTTTGTGAGTACATTTCTTTCATTTTAATGAAAACTGCTAAACACGTATCGAGCGCTTAAATAAAGAAAAAAACAACAAGGTATTGAATTATTATCAAAATCCCCACTGCTACGTCCGTACTAGTTTTAAGTTTGTGTTACCCCTTTTGTGTTTTAATAAATATTCCAAAGCACCGTTTATAATCGTGCTCATTATTCAGGCTATTTTTTCCAGTCGTGACGTCCGTTGGCCCGCCCTAGATAGCTACCTGCACGCACGGTCCATAGAACCCCGTAGGTCGCATATTTATAGGAGGCTATATTAAATACGAGATGGTATTTCAAACCCTCTACAAGCTGCTGTTATACAGGCTGGTTTGTAATTCGAAATACTCTTTAGAAAGAGTTATTTATTCTATGAATTTATCATCATCATCACTATTTTAGCTACAGGAAGTCCGCTGCCACTCCCCATTGGCTTCCAAAGCGATCAATCTTGTGCTACTTGCACAACACACTGATTAAAGACTTTTATTTTACCTTGAGGTCATTTAAACTAGAAGACGTCACGCAGTTTTCCGAATTTTAATACATAATTAATGAATTTATTAAATTATATAAACAATAATACAAAAATTAAAGATAGGTACAACATTAATAGTTTATTTTTTGGTTCATTATCCCCACTGGACGCGCGGGGATAATGACAGATATTCAAATAATCCCCTCTTGTGGACCCAATCAAGTGGGTACTATGGCTACAACACAAGCCTTTTAAGAAAACGAAGCAAATTTAAAACTATTTGGGTTATTTTCTTGGTAAAGAATCTAACGTTTTACTGACAAATTAATCCTTTCTGGTCTTTTAATAGAGTATCGAACACATAAAAATAATCCAAAGTTAGGTCGAATTTCAGAAAATATATTTAACTATATTTGAAGATGTGTCTGTTTCCAGTGAGGCGATTTGTGAACGTGTACACCGTGTGGTTGCAATACATAAAATATACAATACGTAATTACGATAGTTTCTTCAATATAACGGGCTGATGTATGGCTGGATGCTCGTGTTGTATTGAGCAAATGCCGCGCGCTTGAGGCGAATACGTTCACAAATTGCCTAGCTGGAAACACGGTCGCACATGCACAGAACGTCAACTGCTGAACATAGGCCTCCCACATAAATTACCAGAGTCACCGATCTTGTGCGCGCTGCACCCAAAGGCTCCTAGAAACCTATTTCAGGTCGTCTTTCCATCTAGTGGGGGCCTAGTTATTATTTTTAAGTTAGCACGCCAGCCTTTTTATTGTTACCTCTGAGGTTGTCAGGTAGAATATGGTTTTAGCAATAAGCCCGCCTTTTGTAAACTTCATAATTGTATTTTGTGCAATAAAGTTTTAAATAAATAAGGCCCCTTTTGGAACAACATTCTAAAGTCGTAGCTAGATTGTTGCGGCTACGAAAATGCTACGCCGTAGCGTCTCGTAACACAAACAAAATTGTGAATTATTTTCTCGAACTCATCACTGCTATTTCGTGAATATTTTGCAAATAATTCATAATTGCATAATTATAATACGTAATATGTTTTACGAATCCCGTAGATGGAACACCTTATGTTATAGTGGTAACCATAGCCTATAATAAAGTATTACCTCTAAGGTCACGCACTTTAGAAACGTGTCCTACGATGCACTGTTCACCATCCATCAACTTGAGGCACACAGTTGTAAAGCATGTGCCTGTAATTCCACCAGCAAATACCCTTTAAGCACAATGCTGCTTGTCGATAGAAATAGGTATAGTGGTAGTACTTCACCGGGTGAGCCTTCACAAGGCGTCTATCTACTAGTTAGCAACAAGTAGGTTTCAGGTCATTACCCACTCCTCGGCTCGGTTGCAATAAAAAAACGAGATAGAACAAATTGGCGAAGTACGAGTACGTACCAGACCACGTGTAAAAGGGTTCTGTATAAAAACAAACACTGCTTATAACTTTTCAAACTATCATGGTCATGAATATTATTTATACAAAAAAAACTCACAAATCATGGTAAATATCCCGTTTTTGCAGATACGATCACCACAGTTTCATAGCCAGCTGTGGTAATAGTTTGGTATCATAATATAACTTTTGATACTATCATGGTTATGAATACTGTTTATACTAAAAACGGGATATTTACCCTGATTTGTGAGTTTTTGAGTATCCCGATATTTCGACGCAGTTGCATGCGTCATGATCCCAAAAACTCGCAAATCATGGTATATACCTATCCCGTTTTTAGTGCAAATAGTGCAATCATAATATACCTATATTAAAATAGTAAAACATTTCCATTTTGACTATGTAAATTTTAATTGTTTTGTTTCTTTATGGTGTGTAATTAAGTAGGTATTATTTACCTATTTACAATTGTTTTTAAACCCAGACGCAAAAAGAGGGGGTGTTATAAGTTTGACTGTCTGTCTGTGTGTCTGTATGTCTGTGACATCATTGTTCCAAAACGGATGGACCGATTTGGATCCGATTTTTTTAATAGAAAGCTAGTTTATCTGGTGGTTCAGTTTTTAATTTCGGGCGCAAAATCAGGGGATCGGGGGTTTTTTGCGTATTAAATGTATGCTTGTTATTTAAAGTGTTATCCGACACTTACGGGAATTGGTATCGCACTCTTATATCAAAAGGTTGCGGGTTCAATTCCTGGCGGGTTCGTAATTTTTGCGATGATTTAGAAAATCTTAGTTATACCATACAGTCCTCATAAAAAAATATATAACGATTTTAACTGTGTTATCATCTAACTTAATACACACATTTCAACAATTCACGTGTCATGGATTTATCTTAAAAGTGAAAAGGTTAAAGTGAAAGTGAAAACGTGAAAGTTAAAAGGTAATATGTTAATTTTCCACTATTGAAACTACAGTAAATAATAGTGTTACTGCTAAGTTTAATTCAAAACTGAAAGCTATGACGCAGACAAACTGGGACGGACGAACGGAATAAATGATCTTATAAAGGTTCTTAATCTGCCTACAGAACCCTAATAAAACGAGCAGTAAACGCCGCGAGATTGAGACTACCTAACTGAATCACGCTAATAATAAAATTACTGGCTATTGTGAATTATGGCTTCTGGCGAGAAAACTTAGTTATACGGGTAATGTACGACTTGGAAATACAGTTAGAAATGTTCAAGCCTGTGTACGGCGTACACTTGAAGCTCAATTACAGTGGCACGTTTCAAAATGATTTATATCCTGCGGCTACGTTATTGTTTTATACGTTCCTGCCGTGTGTCTTTAATTTTGTATTTAAATGTTTAATCTTTATTGTTTGTGGTTCTAGTACAATGCAGGTACATGATGTTCGTGCAGAATCCTAAAAATAAAAAATATAAGCCTTCCAGCAAACAAACAGAACAGAGGAAAAAATATTATTAGGCACACTCTAAAAATCAAATTTAATTCAACTTTTTGAAATCTTATTTTTATAATTAATAATGTATTTTTTGACTAGAATATCTGCAACCTGTTTCATTATGTACGACATTAATTTAAAACAAACATCCGGAATCGTATTAACTGATTATTGAGATGGGTTGATACCCGTAGCTTGAATCCAGTAATCGATACATTTCCAATAAACAATTTTTAACGTAAATCAGCGGTGCTTTTGCGACAATGCCGCTTAGTCAGTTTAATAGGTACTTACCTACTTACATGCTGAATGAATATGATTTGTTTACCTGTTTTATACAGGCTGCTTCATTGATATTTTCAGGACTTGATATTAAGTTGGTTTAAAAATTTAAAATTTTATATGGTAATGAATTCAAACGAATCCTATTTTGCAATAATATTAGCATATTACCTATAGCCCTATCCGTGTTTAGGCGTTTAGTCGAAAACTTAACAAACAGATTTTGACAAAAATTGGCACACAAATTTCTTGATTAATTTAAATTTTGTAGTCGATCGCGATTTTTGATTGGGGGGAAGGCGGGAAGTTTGCTTCAACGTTATTTATAGAAGGATTTCAACCAAATTGGAGAGGCACACTAAGGACTTCATTCTACACAACATGTGGGAAAAAAATCCAATAGGAGGGAGTGGAGAGGGGAAACGTTTGCTGTAGCGTTATATATGGACGGATTTCAATTTTGTATTTTATTTTTAGAAAATGTATGCCTACCTATACCAATCATACTACGTCGTCCTCTCCGCCTTCACCAGATGAACCCGTAGAGACCTTCTAGGTCCAGATTAGACCTCCTAGGATCAAGGCAACGCGAGTAATCGCTAAAACTTATACCAATATTTTCCTCAAAAGTCTACATAGGTTAGCTTTTTCGAAAATTTAAGCACCTGAAATTCGATTTAAAATTGGATTTTCTTTGTTAATTTTGTTGGAAAAAGTTTTTAAGTTATTAGCCATAATAAAAACTGAACTTTGACAAAACTCACAGGATACACGAGTGACCCCACAGAGCTGAAACTTGGTATGCTTGTAGCATTAGTGGCACAAATATAAGGAACAGTCTGAAACCCAGAATAACTGCAATTTGCACCCAAAAAAGTGTAACCAAAATACATGAACTCCTGTTACCTATAATTTGAATAAAACTCTAGGTCAAGTAAGTTGGTTACGCATTTCGTAACACTATTTTGATAGTCAAAGATTACAAATAATATTCTTTTTTGTTTTTATGGGAGCCACGCGACATCTTCGTTCTGGGCGATCCACTAGTATTAGTATAGATTTATTAAATGATGAGCTACAGCATCAATAATCGATACATCTTAAACTTCAGCTAGATTTGCTAAAGCCATCTTTTACTACAGATCTTTAATTTCATTTAAAATAAATTATTTCATTTTGTAGTCATCGTGAAAAAATATTTAATGCCATTTCATCTTAGGTCATCGTAAACCTCTGTCGGTATAATAAAAACATGATAAAGAGGTCTAAAAGCGCCTAATATACATTAAAACCCGTCGTCAAAGTGCGAGATCTCATGAAATTTTAAGCAGTCACAGTAAAAAATAAGTACAGATCGCACAAACAAGTGAGTCATTTGTTTTTTACTTACATTATATATTATTTTGGTTTCTTAGTATGAATGAATGAATGAATTTTTTTATTATACTTTACAAGCTAGACACAAAAACATAAAACAGACACATAGACAGAAAACGTATACATATAAGCATAACGTTCGGTCTTATCGCTAAACAAAGCGATTTCTTCCAAACTTGGATGGAGAAGATCATTGTTAGATAGGCCGAGTAAAATAAATATTCTATCAGTTATCTAGTTTAAATACTACAAGCTCTTCTTAGTTTGTGGCTTGATAGCGCTGTGTTAAATATTCAGTATTGTTTGTAACTAGCTTTCCCAGCGGCTTCGCGCAATTTAAAGATAACAAGTAACTTTAAAAAAATATATAACCTTCAAAAAACATAAATCGAAATAAAAAATGATACGGAACTTTAAAATGAACATGGTTAATGAAACCTCAATTTTTAAAGAGCTGTCAAACAATACAATTCAAATAAAATAAAATTCAAAGCAATTTCTTTTTACATCCTCTTCACCTCAATGGCACCTAAAACCCATTAATTAAAAAAACCGCCCAATTGCGAGTCGAACTCGCGCACGAAGGGTTCCGTACTATTATCTATAAAAATGGCAAAAGAATCATGTCTGTTTTATGGGAGCCCCCCTTAAATATTTATTTTATTCTGTTTTTATTATTTGTTGTATAGCGGCAACAGAAATACATCTGTGAAAATTTCAACCGTCTAACCATCACGTTTCATGAGATACAGCCTGGTGACAGACGGACAGACAGACAGCGGAGTCTTAGTAATAGGGTCCCGTTTTACCCTTTGGGTACGGAACCCTAAAAAGAATCATTTAAATCGATTCACCCAGTAAAAGATACAAGATGTTTATTTGCATAAACAAGTGTGCAATATGGAATGCGGGAATATAGATACATAAAAAATTAAAATCAAAAAACGACGCATGATTCTGCTCACTAGTTGGGGGGATTTTCTATTAGTTTTGATAATTTTATCTTATGCAGGTTTAGCGTGGTTGGACTTTATCTCGTTACGATTTCTGAGTGACACACTTTAGGGATCCTTGGAAGTTGAGTGAACCTTCTGTATTCTGTTTAAACTTTTACCTTAATAGGATATAGTAGGGTCCTGTGTGGGTATGAGTTTATTATTGAAATTAATAATTTAGGATCCTAATTTAGGATAATAACGACAAAGGTCCCGACCTAAAGTCCTCAGTCAAAGAGAATCACTGTTAAAAAACTAAGTATGAGCATTTATCTGCTTCAACACATCCATAACCCTTCCTTTTGGCTGTGTCGTAGTCGGATAATAAAGCATTTACGAAAAATTTTCTAACTTCAATATCTAGTACTTTTTCCCTCAGAACATATTTGGTCCAGCCTGTAGATAGATAGATACCTATATCTTAAAAATGGTAGAGATGAAATCCATTAGAATCATTTTTGGGTTGGACTAAATGACTACACATATATTGAGGTAAAAGTACCTACTACTTTATAACCCGTGGGGTCAGGTCAACATTACGAGAACCCAGACCATCAAGGCAGAATGCTTTTACATGAATACAATAATATTGTTAAGTAATGGCAAGGGTCTTTTGAATGCGATGAGAAAATGTAAGGTTAAAAACTACGGGCCTTACCACAAAAAAGTTAAACACCCGTTGAACCCCTGTTTAAAAAATTCTCTTGCAATTTTTCCTTAAACGTTCAATGAGTGTTTAACTTTTTGTGGTCTAATATCTAATGTGCTGTAATATCACTAACTTTTTTATCTAGATTTTGATCGTGATATTCACGTTATCTAATACTTATTATATATGTATATAAAATAGATGATTGTATGGGTAGATCGATTCTGTATTTCCTTCTACCATACTATAACATTTTCATCATTATTTTGGTCAGAAAACTAAATTCATTCTCAAACCCTTAAAATACCCATTATTACTTGTTTATGTGGGTGGAAAGAGCAGAATTTTCTCGTTACAAGAGTATAAATGATGCTATATTTATTTTAACTTTTTAGCCTGGTGGCTTGCAATAGGTACTCTGTTTTGTAGAGTGCCGATGACATTACAGTTACAACATAATCAGCGTCTACATAATGCTGCGTTCGTTTCGTAGAGACATTGCTTCTCTCGTAGAGACATTGCTTCGCGCGTAGAGGTGATAATGCTACGGGATTGACGGGTTTTCTAAACTTTTAAAAAATACATAAAAAATAAAGATAATATGCAATTTTTTGTATGTAAGATGAGACGACGACACACGCTATTGACCACCTGATGTTAAGCGGTGCCTATAACAATTGCAATAAGCAAAAAGTTTATTGATGGTATGTATGTTTGTTAGTTTGTCCGAGGATAACTTTCCAAGTGGTTTGGTCCGATCATCATGAAATTAAGTATATAGGTAGGTAGTGATGGCACAACCCTGGTATGGCTAAATGAGCTAAAAATGTGGGGGACTGTTGAAATATTAGGGTTCAAGAAGAGTAAAAATAAAATGGAACGTCAAATGAAAGGTTTGAATAAAATTATTTCATTGTACTTCGTATTCTTATTCGTAGACAAAGATATAGGTAGTGTCGTGACGAAGAGGTTTATATAGCAGAGCAGTGGATGAGCTGAATAGATAGAAATACGATTGAGGATTAAAATACCTTTAAAATAAATTAACCCGCCGGCGCCGGCGCTAGCCGTGCACTCGTCCTGTATGGAACCCAATTTTCCACATCGCGGCTCCCTTTTATTTTATTTTTATAAATATAAAGAAAGATCCTGATAATTACCGCTGGTTTAATTTCGATTTTGGCGGTAATTACCTACTCCCTGTAGGTAGCCAGCATCACCTAAACTGTCAAAAGTCATAACTTACTTATTTTTAATCTTTGTTCTGTATATTACAATAACTTTTTTAGTTTTATTTGTATTTTTTATGTACGCTTTCGTTTTTTATTAACAGTTATATTATTTCTGGAGTAATAAACGTATTTGAATTTGAAGTAACACTTTAACTGAAGTACAACTTTTCAATCTAGAACAAAGCTCGATGAAAAAAAAGACTGTTTCAATTTCCACCCTGAGGTATGTGATGAACGAAACTTCGGAAGCATGGTCGAGCGAAACTGACAAATTTAAACCGCTCTAGTGTGATTGAAATGAGAATTTACCATACTTTTTTACTCTAATATCGTCTTCTAATATGTTTAATTTAAATTAACGAAATCAATATTTGTATTTCTATTTAGCTAGAAATGCATTTATATATGTGTGCGAGGAGGACAAAAACTACTCTCCGAGATATAGTTTTCAACTAGTTCGGTGGGTAGGGTGAATCCAATTCTATTAATTGTCATCGAACTACCTACGCGCAAATAAAAAAAAAATACGTTTCATTTCATTTCTTTCTATTGATAAAAAACATTGAATTCAGATCCTCCTTAATCAGCTAATAAGCAATATCAATGATTAAACATGATTATTAAATTCGATTATTAAAAATGTCAATGGATTAAAAATTACAGAGAATAGGTACAATAATGTCAACAAATACAATCAAATGTCAACGAATACCATAAAATTAAACAAATGTCATAGAAACTTAAACTCGGACACATTCAATTTCGTCATCTAAAATTCGTCAACACTATAGTACACTTTTTCTATGTGCAATTTTTTAATTTTAGGTTTAAAGATATGATCTGAGGTTATTTCTAGCAAATACCTTAGCAGTTATAGATCTTTGGTGCCATACAAAAGATACTGTTGCCAAGTAAAGGATTTTGTAAAACGGACAAACAAGTTTACGATTTTGTCGCTTGCTTTGAAAAGTGTCATAGAGATGGCGGTTGCTCCTTACAAACCGCCATTTCATAAACAAATATGCAAGGCAGAGTTAAAATGTTGAAGCTTCTAAGCCGTACGTATGGTTATAGTCAATCTATTTCAGCTTGCAAATAACTCTAATGCATATCTTTTACGCTTTAAATTCCACTTCTTTATTGGTAGCGTTCCCCAATGTTTACTTACATTGTAATAACAAATCGATATCGATAAAAACTTATCGATAACGAGTACCTACTAATACATAACTGCTAATTAAATAAGCGATAATTATTTTCACTAAACGGGATATTTGATCGAGCGAAGCAGGATCTCCAAATTAACTTGGGCAAATCGGCGTTGTATGTATGTATGTTTTTTTGTCCAAGGATAAGAAACAATAATCCGATCATCGTGAAATTTAATACATAGTTAGGTAGTAATGGCATAATTCTGATGTGACTAAATGAGGTAAAAGTGTGAGGGGGTTGTTGAAATATTAGGGTTCAAGGGGCGTAAAAAAAATTAAAATCAAGTGGGACGTCAAATGAAAATTTTTCATTAGTGCCTACATTTCGATTCCGTTTTTATTTTTAGTTTAGTCCTTGCAGTTTTTGAGTTATTAACCATAATAAAAACTGAACTTTGACGAAATTCACTGGATACACCAGTGACCCCACAGTACTGAAATTTGGTATGCGTGTAGCTTTAGTGACCCACATATTGGGAAAAGTCTGTAATTTACCTATAATTTAAAGGAAACTGTTGGTCCAGTTAGTTGATGGTTATTTCGTGGCACTATTTTGATAGTCAAAGATTACGAATAATATTTTTTTTGTTTTTATGGGAGACTCGCGAGATCTCAGTTCGGGGCGAACCACTAGTTATCATGATTTGTGAGGTTTTGACTGATAAAACTTGGGAGACTGAGAAAGAGGGTAGTGCGATATATCTGCCAATCTAAATATATAAATCCAAATATAAATCCACTCGCAGACTTCAGTTTACCCGTGATCATGGCGCATGCAGCTACGTCGAAATATCGGGATACTGAACTACTCACAAATCATAGTAAATATCCCGTTTTCGGTAAAAATAGTGTTCTTAACCATGATAGCTTAGGTGGTCCAAAACAATATTAAATCAGTACCCCATATACAAAAACAGGAGAAAGGAAAGCTACTCAATAGGGCGATAACATCGTGAAATAATTATTAAAATTGGTGGCCGGAACACAAAGCATGCATTACGCGCGCTTGCGGCAAAAATGTCAGGGCATTATAGAAATCAGGTTATACGTCAGGACTTTTCAGTTTTAGATCTGGTTACTGTATTCAGGGCGCATCTCCAAAGTCCCCCCAACAAAAGGCTCCAAAAGGACGAGCTTCGTCTCTGCTTCTCAGATTTCATTATCCATCAATTACATGAGTCATTAGTTTTAATTATTCCTTCTTTAATTAAGGCGGGGTTTTCCGAAAATAGGTTGTTTTAAACAGTCTTAATCGCTAGTAAAGTATTCAAACAATCTCTCTTCTCATTCAATCAATCTTAATATAAATAGATATATGTTAAGTTACATTAAAATGGGCCTACAAATAAGAAAATAATAATTAATAATAATAATAAATATTGCTGGACATTTTCACACAGCGCTATCTAGCCCCAAACTAAGCAAAGCTTGTATTATGGGAACCAGATAACTGATAGAATACTTATATGCTTTTTTTTGTAAATACATACTTATAATATATAGAAAAATAACCAGACCCGGAACAAATGTCTGTAGATCATGCAAACATTTGTTTCGCGGCAGGAATCGAACCCGCTACCTCCTGCGTTTCAGGCGGCTATTCGCCCACTGCACCACGGAGGTCGTCAATTATACAGTAACTATTTCATTTAATCAAAAATCCTGACATTTTCATAAAACCACCGGAATCCTGACAAGTGCCTAAAAATCCTGACATGTCAGGACATATCCTTATATCTGATAACCCTAGCCCTGAATCTTTATTAGGTACATAGACTTCGCGAAGATATTTACGCTTTCTCTAATGAAAGACTGAATTTGCTACTGTTTTGTAAATTAGGACTAGGTATATTAATGTAGAGATTAGGCCATATACTTTAACTTTAATATTTGCAACGTTTTTTGTGCGAGACAAAAGTTTATGAGTTCTGTTATCGGCCGTTACCGTCATCAGTTTAAAGGTTTTCCATGATCACCACACCTCAACCAGGTCACTGACATAACGAAGAACCAAGAAAAAACCAACGGCAAAGAGATTTTCTTATCTATTTATGCCTTTTGAACCAAATCCCCTAAATACCTATGTAGTTACTTTTATTCTAGGCTATATTAAGCTTTAACGTCATTATATCTTCTTAAATAAAATCTATCTTAGAAGGCGCGCGAGAAACGTGGTTTCGTCACATAAGGAAACACAGAACGGAATATTTCTTTGTAGAATTACGATTCGCAATACATTTTCCATTTTCAGTCAGGTATTTTCATTGAACGCTGGACTGGGCTTACCTAATGTGCTGGCAAAACGTGTCCAGATTGCGTAGAGGTTACGCACCCTCAAAACCATTACAGCTAACAAAGCTGCCTGTCATTAAAGATAAATACATGACATCATCATAAGGCTTCGAATTCAAGGATTTTAATCACAGGGTTATATTATTAGGGGTTAGGGCGTCGTGTCTTGTCACCATCGGGATTGTTTGACCTTGGGACTTACCTACGGCGGCAGGCATCGTCTGAGTTGGCCGGGCCCGATCGAGCGCGCGGCCATCCTGGTTTCACGCGCGGGGCATCACTATAACGCAGCGTGCACTGAATCACTCATAGCAGAGTTGGGGCGCGGGTGCGTGCGGTCGGCCCGCCGGTAATTCATTCACTGGCGGCCGGCGCGGCCCAAGCCCGGGCTGGTGCCTACTGCGCAAGCTCGGACAGGCGCGACCCGCGACTTCGCTCATCCTCGCCATTCCGCCGAGGATACCGATGCTACAGAGGTCACAAGGTCATAGGGCCTCCAACGGTAAACACCGTTTGCTTGTCGTAAATCGCCTTTTTGTGACTGAATGGTCCTGCCTCGCCTTTCTACCCAGCGGAGACCCATCTACCACTCGGCACTTTATATAACTAAGGTAGATCACATACCTACATAGAGCGGACTCTTTATTAGAAATCTGCCCGGCTTTTTGTTTGTCACGTTTTGTTTCAAGTAACAATTGCCTATGAAAGGTCTACGACGTAGCATTACCTGGGTAGTTGCAGTCAGCAAAATAAGTTGATAAACAATTTGTGATTTATATAAAATTTTCCAAGCGAATACAAAATGATAAAGGTATGTCCTACACCTAATATCGTTCTTATAGTTCTAAGAGTGAACATGTTTGTCAATAAAAATATAATAAAAGCTTATAATTTATTTGGCTTTAAATCTCAATTTGATAATCAATGTATGTAGCTGACTGTACCATCATACTATTATAAAACTAAAGAGGTATAGCTACACCTAATTTGGATTAATTTTATCTGTTAAGATACTCTTGGCTGAATAAATGAATCTTGAATTTTGAACACGACTATAGAGAACTTAGGTGTCCGCCGATCATCCAAAACTTCTATTATAAATTATTATCTACTTAGTTAAGTTGCATTTCATAAAAGAAATAAAAACCGGCCAAGTGCGAGTCGGACTCGCGCACGAAGGGTTCCGTATCTATAAAAACGACAAAAAAATCACGTTTGTTGTATGGGAGCCCCCCTTAAATATTTATTTTATTTTAATTTATTTTTTTTTAAAGTGAATATATAACTAAGTTTTCTGTAAATATTTCAATCGTCTACCTGTTGCCGTTATCAATATCGAGCAAAAACGAGCAAAAAAAATAACGTTTGTTGTATGGGAGCCCCCTTAAATATTTATTTTATTCTGTTTTTAGTATTTGTTGTTATAGCGGCAACAGAAATACATCATTAGTGAAAATTTCAACTGTCTAACTATCACGGTTCATGAGATACAGGGTGGTGACAGACGGACAGAAAGACAGCGCAGTCTTAGTAACAGGGTCCCATTTTACCTTTTGGGTACGGAACCCTAAAAAGAGGGCAGAGTAGGGGAGTGTCTGATAAAAACCATAGCATTTGGAATCGTACCCGTAAAAAATATAATTTAACCACCCCATAGGTCAGCGCCATCTATCTCAGCAATCAGAACTAATTTTTTTTCTCTTAAACCTCATAGTATTTTTAGGGTTCCATACCTCGAAAGGAAAAACGGAACCCTTATAGGATCACTTTGTTGTCCGTCTGTCTGTCTGTCTGTCAAGGCTCTTTAAAATAAAAATAAAATATTGCTGGACATTTCACACAGTGCTATCTAGCCCCAAACTAAGCAGAGCTTGTACTATGGGAACCAGATAACTGATAAAATACTTATATACTTTTTTTTGTAAATACGTTTTTATGATATATAGAAGAACACCCAGACACGGAAAATCTTTATCTCGGAAATCGAGTTGAAATTAAAACCATATACCTACTCAGGTCTACAGTTCCTTGAAGCTGTGAAATCAACCTTCTAAGTTAACGTAAAAAAAGATACGGCCGTTTATGCCGCAAAAAAACGTATATTTTGACACTCTCAAGGGAATCAAAATTTATAGGGTACTTTTCGTTGACCTACAACTATGAAATTTGGCAAGTAATATCGTCTTATACAGGGTTACAGGAAAAATAGTGCTAGATCCGTTAAGGGCGTGGAGTACCCATCATTTCTGACTTATTTCACTATGAAACACCCTACCCTAAACTTAACCCTTTTCGAGATATTCGACTTTTAATTTTTTTATTGAAAATTGCCGATTTTTAGGCTACTAAATTTATTTTTGTTTATTTTGTGTATCTTATTATTATTATTATTGCATTTTTACATGTGTAATAAGATGCTTTAGGACGTCTATCATTAAAATAGTGCATAAGTTAATTGAATAGACCGTAGTAGACAAGTGAAAGTTAAGAAATAAAAAAAAATATTAGAAAGTTTATTTTTCTCTAAGGGATATCTAAAAAAAATATTATGGCAATTGTTCGGCAGATGTTTTTTAAAATATCTACGTTTCATCAGCTATCTAACGAGGTATAATAATCTAGGGTTTTATTCAAATGCATTGAAAAAAATTTAGTTTTATAGGCGACAGTGGAGAAGAAAATTTATACTTAGCCCTAATAAGTAAAATAAAATAATAGGTAAGCATGAAATGTCATTTATTAAAGATTTTCACACAACTTTTTCTTATTCTACAGTTCATGTTCAACATGGCCGCCTCTATTTCTGATACATTGTCGCATCCTTCTACGGAGACCAGTCTTTACTACTCCAGTGGTTAACGTGGTCCTCATTTTATTGGCTGCATCCACAATCCTTTCTCGTAAGTCTTCCACAGACGAAACTGGATTCGGCTCGCTGTACACAAGACTTTTCATGCACCCCCACACGTGAAAATCCATGGGGGTTAGGTCCGGACTTCTTGCTGGCCATGGCAACGGTCCACCTCGTCCTATCCATTTGTTTGGATAATTTGTGTCCAGCCAGTCTCTGACACTTCTCCTGAAATGGGCAGGGCAGCCATCGTGTTGGAACCACATGTCCCTGATCAGGTTGAGTGGCAGATCATCCAGCAAATCACTTAAGTCTGCTCTCAGGAAATTTTCGTAGCTTTCCCCATTTAGATTATCCGGGAGAAAGTAAGGTCCAATCAAATGATTGGAGATAATGCCCATCCACACATTCACGCTGAATCTTCGTTGGGACCCCTTCACTCTTTTCTTATTGGGATTCCTTAGCTCTTTTGGGGCCCAGTAATGGGCGTTGTGATAGTTAGTTATGCCATCTTTATCAAATTTGGACTCATCCGTCCACAAGATATTTCTTAGAAAATCTGGGTCTTCTACGTCAGCATTTAGCATAAATCTGCAAAAGTCCAATCTTCTCGCGGGGTCTCCTTCTTCAATAACGTGTACCGGCGTGTAATGGTACGGGTATAGGCCAGCAGTATGCACTGTAAACCACACTCTCCATTGCGAAAGTCCCAGATCACGGGCAACAATATTAGTGGAAGTAGTCGGATCCGCTCGAAAGCGTTGCACTATCTCATTGTCCTGTTCTTCGTCATCAATTCGTGGTCTTCCCATGTCTGTATTTCGTCTCAAAACAGAGCCGGTTTCTCGAAGTCTTCGATAGACTCTGTCAAAAACGGCCACATCCGGCACTCGACGACCGGGGTAGCGAGTTATGTATTCGTTGCGAGCTTGCGTCCCAACTACTTTTTTTCCACGAAATGTAATACAAACCCTAGATTGTTATACCTCGTTAGATAGCTGATGAAACGTAGATATTTTAAAAAACATCTGCCGAACAATTGCCATTATATTTTTTTTAGATATCCCTTAGAGAAAAATAAACTTTCTAATATTTTTTTTTATTTCTTAACTTTCACTTGTCTACTACGGTCTATTCAATTAACTTATGCACTATTTTAATGATTGACATCCTAAAGCATCTTATTACACATGTAAAAATGCAATAATAATAATAATAAGATACACAAAATAAACAAAAATAAATTTAGTAGCCTACAAATCGGCAATTTTCAATAAAAAAATTAAAAGTCGAATATCTCGAAAAGGGTTAAGTTTAGGGTAGGGTGTTTCATAGTGAAATAAGTCAGAAATGATGGGTACTCCACGTCCTTAGCGGATCTAGCACGATTTTTCCTGTAACCCTGTATACAAGTACAGGTAAAAATCTGAAAACTATACATTTGTAATTATATCATAATAAATATAGTCTTTATTTAAAGTACGTCATCAATCATCGAAACTGTCGGTACACATTTGTACGGAACCCTCGGTGGGCGAATCCAACTCGCACTTGTCCGGGTTTTTTTATGTAGTATCAGCAACTCTACAATTAAACCATTACATTGCTGTATGGGCCTCCTTAGAGGATATTAGCACTTGCTTTCTAACACAGTATAGTAGGTAAGTAGATAGTGATACAATTTTTATACCATCATAGCAGCCTCAAAGTGATCCTTGAGATTTTTAGGAATAAATGATTATTGAATTTAGATTTTTTCGAAGCTAGGTGCCCAATATCAATATGTACCTTGAGAAACTGGTTAATCCTAGAAACAATATTGGGTCCTAATTTACCTAATATTAATTTTATTGGTTAAGGATTATATTTAACTCGCATTAAACAGTTCTACATCTCAAATTTGTTTATTTACACTTTACAGCATTACAACATTAACTCAGTACGCTATATATTATACGTACTACTACTAGAAAAAAAAATACAAATTATAATAGTAATTATATAAGCCATCTTATCAAAAACACATACATACATTTACATCTTATATTCATTTTGGAACTTATTTCAGGTTCTACTAAAAATAATAATAGTAAAAATTATAACATTATGTACTGCAGCGGCCAGCAAAAGAGGCATTGATGGACTTACGTATGAGTGCCTCGGCTTCGCCTCGGCCCACATTTACACGTTCGTCCATCAATGCCTATTTGTGGCCAAGGCTTGTATAGTACTTTTCTCAAATAATGCGCGGAAATTATAAAATAAAATAAAAAACACAATTACTTTTCAAAATCAATGACGAACAACAAACAACAATATTTTTTCCCGCGTTAAAGTGTTTATTTGGTTACTTGGTTTTTTCAATAAACAGCTTTCTACTTGCAAGCCAGTTCGAAATTTAAATAAAACCTTTGTTATGTTACGTCCTTGGTTGCCATGTTTCGGAGTAAAAAATCGTTCCATTTTTAAATTACACATACCTAGTAAACTCATACCTGTCGTATGAGTTTACTAGGCATGTAATTTATTTGGCCGCTACACCAGTACGCAGTTATCGAGTTTCATCAAATTTTCATACAACTTTTGTCGGCCGCTGCTTGCATGTATTTGGCCAGTACAGCAATTTCGATTTATCTCGAAGAAGGTTGTCAAAATAATGCTCAAATTTCCAAGCATGTTTGAGAAAATAAAATTTAAAAAGGTACATACTTAAACAAAACTAACGATAACGTTTTTGTGGTAACAAGGTTTAACTTTTGAGAGTTGCTGGTAGATGCTGGTATGTACTGCATGCATTTAGCCCCTTTTGGAAAGTAGGTAAATCCTTTTTTCTTTTTGAAATAAATAATTGGCTAATTGGCTGATTATTGCGTGAAATGAAACGTTACTTTGACAGTAGATCTAAGTATTGCCATTTTATAACTTTCTCCGCAATCAGTAGGCAAAGTAGAAGTATTTTTTTGTACTTATTAAAATTATTGACATAAATCTAGCCCAAACTAATCTTGATTTGCACCGTTATTTAAATAACAATATTTTAGCCCCTTCTATTCATTTGAAACAGCGCACAATAATTTTAACTAAACCTATTTTTGCGCAAGATGGCATTTTGTGAACAACGCATGGCAACATTCTAACAAATTCCTTTTATTTCGATTCTTTGCCGTGTCGTTTCGGGTACGTTGAATAATCCGTGAAAATCTGTGTAATTCCTCAATTTATTTAGTGAAAGCAGTTCTAATATAACGAAAGATATTGTTCAACATCGTATGCAATGTATATTTTGTGCAATTTCGTTGTCAGTGATGAAAATTACAATCGCGGCAAACTGACAGTTTGCATGCAGGAAACCGTAACCTAAACATTGGAGTCTGTAAATAAAACGTGCTATTATTTTGGCTTTTCAGTGAAGAGTGACAGAATGAAGTACAATAAGCTCGTCACATCCTCGAGGAGGAAAAACAGGAAGCGCCATTTCAGCGCTCCCTCTCACATCAGACGAGTTCTCATGTCATCTCCCCTTTCCAAGGAGCTGAAACAGAAATTCAACGTCAAATCGATGCCCATTCGTAAAGACGACGAAGTTCAGGTAAGATACTGCATATTTCCCTCTCAAGTACTCGCCGACAGGTTATGTTTACAAGTTGTAAATCCAAATGATGATACCAAACCATTCACAGACCATGGATGATTGCACCTGTGTTCGGGATAAACCAAAGGTTTTCTTTGGCAAGTCCTGAGTACTTTTGCTAGTCTATGCCCTGGTTAAAAACTTGGCGCTGATGGATTTACCAATCTAAATAGAACTTCATAAAATTAGGCTAGGAAATCCTTGTTTTCCTCTATATGTCCGATGCTAGGTTATGTTCAGTGATAACCAAATGATGATACCAAACCATTCACAGACCAGGGATGATTGCATAATTGTTTGAGATGAGCCTAAGGTTTTCTTTGGTAAGTCCTGAATATTTGTGCTAGTCCCTGCGCTGGTTAAAAACTTGGCTCTGATGGTATAACCTAAACAATAATATAAAGTTCAAGTTTTCCATGTGACCCCTTGTCTCTCTAGAATAAGTTTACAAGTGGCAAAACCATATGATGATACCAAACCATTCACAGATGATGGATGATTGCATCTTTATTTGGGATGAACTGAAGGTTTTCTTTGGCAAGTCCTGAGTACTTTTGCTAGTTCATAACCTGGTTAAAAAATTGGCTCTGATTGTTTTGTCTACTGCTTGAATCTGATAACACTTCTTTAAAAGTTACTATAGAGTAACTCATTGGCTACTAAGATCATTTTTACCAGCATATTGCATTGACCTTACAAATACTGGGCTAGTTATAATGAATACCATTTATATCTCAAATACTATAATTCTAAATATTGACTACACAGATTTCCCAAATGGATTGAAATCTTATTTAAAGCTGTCTTAGTAACTTACATGCAAATAAGACTATCTCATACTAAAAAAAACTCTTTAACTGTCTTCCAGGTTGTACGTGGACACTACAAAGGCCAGCAGGTTGGCAAGGTTGTCCAAGTCTACCGTAAGAAATTCGTAGTCTACATTGAGAGGATTCAGCGTGAAAAGGCCAATGGAGCGAGTGCATATGTCGGCATCCACCCCTCAAAGGTATGTAAGATCATATTGTCAAAGAACTGGCATCTGGTTAGAAGATAACCAAGGCAGGTTACCAGTGTATACATATATTTTAACTTAAACTTCTGCTTCATAAAATATCTATGTACTGAAATAATTAAAAGAAAGCTTGAATTACAGTCTGTTTATAAGTAAATCATTCATTCCCATAACAGAACAAACATTATTAGCTATTGCTACTAAAAGGTACAGATCTCATCAATTTAGAAAAAAACTCATCACTTGATTAATACTTAATTAAAACTTGATTATACTTATGATTACCAATGAGTTTGCACAAAACCTACCTGTAAATATATGATGTTTCAAGGGATTCTCATTCTGTGCCCTCTTTAAATCTTCCTAACTGATGTCTATCAACATTTACATGAAAATATGTTTTGAAATGTTATTAACACCCCTCGTCTGAAATGATGATTAACTTTAACTTAGACTCTTGTCTTGTGTGTCACCAAGGCCTGCGGTTTTGGCCAACGGCTGGAGTTGTGCAGGGACACTGCTAATGCTGTGACATTTCCATGGCTCTGATCCTCTCATCTTCACACGCTCATGTTAAATCTTGTCACTGAAACTAGTCTTTCTTTCAGTGCGTGATCGTAAAGTTAAAGATGAACAAGGACCGTAAAGCGATCCTCGACCGCAGAGCCAAGGGCAGACTAGCGGCCCTCGGCAAGGACAAGGGCAAGTACACCGAGGAAACAGCCACCGCGATGGAAGCCTCGTAAACATCTAATAGTTTATAAGACCAAAATAAAAACTGCAAAATTTCTGGATTGGTTTTATTTTGATTGTTCTCAAAGATGGATCAATCTCAGTAGGTAAAGTCACATCGAGGTATTGACAATTAAATCAACCAACTCTAATTCCTAATTCTTGTCTAAAAAAATTGTTTCATGATGGTTTTGAAGTATAAAGGCTCGAATACACTAGGGGACAAACAGAGCGACATGTTGCGGAACATGTTGCTCGACAACTACGTGAATGTCCCTAGAGAACATTTTGCAGGCCACACTAGTCTGTGTTTATAGAAATGTCGCCCGAAGAGGTTGTGGCGATTAGTGCTGCTTATTTCAAAAGTGAAACGTAAGCGAAAGCACGTTGTCGTTTCCCCACATTACAGAAATGTTGAGGGGCACGATGCGCACACAACTACACTAACAATTAGCAGGACGCGTGCGTGCGCTTGCTCTCTGAGCGGGAGCAAGCAACATGTCCCGCATCACGTAAACTGTTGCGGAACACTACAACGTTACAGCGTCACGTAGATTGAGTATTGCGGGACAAAATGTCCCCTAGTGTATCCGATGCTTAATCCTAAACGACAAATGTCCCAGGACATATGAAAAGGCTCATCCTAGCCAGGTTAGCATGACGGCCTCCTTCCATAGAAAGTTTTTTATAGGGTGGTCATGCTAGCCGTGTGTTGTTGACTCCTAATACGTACTGAGTAGTCAAATGACTAGGCGCTTACACGGTAGGTTTCCACAGCCTTCGGTTCTCTCGTGCGTTATTAGCTCTCAGGGTCGCGTACGACAATGCTCGGAGTCGCACGCAGGTTGGCTTCGCAGGACTTCACCGGCGTAGTGTATTATCCTATCTGTGACAGGCGATAACCCTAATGAATACACCATATCTCTGCTTATACAAGTTGCTCCGTATATTCTCCCGAAAGGAGGTAGGTACCTAATTCTTCATGTACTTCAAGAAGGCGGCAGCACCAACTTCTGTTTTGGAAAATATTGTCACCACCACATTAATACCCATTCGGTACGTCGATAGATTAGAATAGGGTAGGTAGGTATATTTTAGGTAAGATCCAACAGCGACGCGTTTTTTCTTTCGTAAGTTCGTTCGTTGTTGATTTGGAGATTTCGCTTCGCTAGATCAATAAATAAATAAACTTACCTAGCTTACGGATAACGCTATCTTTCTACTTTTACATTTAAGTGCACTTAACTATACCTACAAAATATTCAATTATGTATACGTAATACAGGTATTTTCAAATTAATGATGATGATGATATTTTTCGAACTTTCGCGATTAATATACATAACTACTGATTTAAACGGGTATTTATCGTCGCATTGATTTAAGCGTCGAGATTAGATACAAATAGAAAAGGTACATACCTACGCGATATTAGCCGTTTTTGAATCAGTAATAATGATGATGATTTTTATGAAAAGGGAATTCTGTCCCTATTTGAACCTACACGAGTAGGTACTCCCACTTTTAGTAGTAGGTACTTAAGTAATTCCTACAACTGATTGAAATCATTGTCACCCTATCTCAATATCATAACCTATAAGACGCTTATTTGAGTTTTTTTTCGATCCAATTATCTCATAAAATACTGAACCGATTTCGGTGAAACTTTGTAATTAACTTTTCCTCGACTACGGCAGTATTTTGAGCGTAGTACGGTTCTTCTAGATTTCTTCGTGGTGGAGATATAAGTGAAACTTCCATTTTGACTAAAATCCATTTATTTCTGAATAGAAGCCATTAGGTACATAAAAATAAAATCCACTACAAATTCGAAACTAAACAACTACAAAAAGCTGAGCTATTGACGGATTCTCCAAGGTGTACAGTCGTCGGGCGGTACAGCCTGATATTACTTTGATTCAACCCCATTTATTTCGGTATACAAGCCATAACAAAAAAAGTAATCCACTACAAAATAACTACAAAAACTTCAGCTAATGACGGATTCTCCAAGGTGTCCAGATGCTGGGATCCAGCTGGCCGTACAGCCAGAATTCTGGCTGTACGGACCTAGATTTTTTTTTTTTTTAATTGGATAGAACTTCGTTTGACCACAATCTCACCTGATGGTAAGTGATGATGTGGTCTAAGATGTAGCACGAAGATTTAGAAGAAACCTATTTACTCTCACCTTAAAGAGGCCCGGATTGTATTCTTTAGGAAAAACAGACGACGGCAAAGTGTTCCATACCTTAGCTGTACGCATCAAGAACGTAGAACCAAAACGGTGTGTGCGAATGGGTGGTATATTGACTAGGTACGGGTGGTACTGAGCCGTGCGCCTGCTTGTCCTTTGATGGAAAGGAGATGGCGGGATCAGATCGTATAGTTCCTGGGCACATTCCCCAAAATGTATTCTGTAAAAGATCGATAGGCTTGCAACTTTACGGCGGTGTTCGAGACTTTGGATCTTAGTCATCGCCATATATTGCTTACCTATAAGCCTAAAAGCCCTACGTTCTATCGAGTCTAAGGTAGCGAGCTGGTATTTGGCCGAACCATCCCAAAGGTGGCAGCAGTACTCCATACCAGACCGGACTTGAGCTTTATAAAGACTAAGAAGCTGTCCTGGTGTGAAGTATCTCCTGACCTTGTTGAGGATGCCCAGCTTCATGGCAGCTGTTTTAGCCTTAGACTCGATGTATGAGCTAAAGTTGAGAGTAGGCGTGAGCGAGACCCCTAGGAGCTCGAGGTGATCTTTTACAGATAACGGTACATTTTGGAAAATTGGAACTTGGGTAAACTGACTCTTTTTCGCCGAGAAGAGACATGCTTGCGTTTTTGAAGCATTGAATTTGACAAGATTGGCATCGCCCCAGTCAGAGACGGCCTTGAGTGTCAAATTCAAACGCTGCAACATCTCGTCTCTCTGCCTCTGAATTTCAGCTCTGCTGGCTCGAGCATCAGAAGTGTACCTCTCCACAACTGTACTGTCGTCTGCGTACCCAATGATACCGGGCATGAGCAGATCATTGATATGCAGCAGAAACAGCGTGGCAGAGAGTACTGACCCCTGAGGTACCCCGGCGTTAATAGCCAATTGATCAGACGAGCGGCCATCAATGACTACCCGAATGGATCGTTCCCTCAGAAAGTCTGCAAGCCAAGAGCAGAACTGAGCTGGAAGTCCGTATGAAGGAAGCTTGCCAATAAGGCTGGCATGCCAAACCCTGTCAAAAGCCTTCGAGATATCTAGTGAAACAGCCAGTGCTTCACCATACTTCTCGATGGCTACACTCCAGATGTGTGTAGTATACGCAAGAAGATCCTCAGTAGACCGTTTCTGACGAAACCCATATTGACGGTCACTTAGGAGGTCATTGTCTTCAAGGTATGCGAGGAGCTTCCTATTCAGCACACGCTCCATACATTTACACAGTAAGGAGGTGACCGAGATAGGGCGGTAGTTTGACGGGTCGGCACGACTACCTTTTTTGGGCACAGGCTGCACGTTAGCTAGCTTCCATGACTTGGGCACTAAACCAGTTTTCAGAGACAGGCGAAAAAGTCTTGTCAGTATTGGAGACAACTCAGGGGCACAAGTTTTTAACACTACGGCTGATATTCCGTCCGGTTCACGTCAAGACTACGCAGCGTTTTAAGCACTTCTTTTTGCTGGATGCGAATTTCTTGCATAGACACTTCGCATCGAGGAAGGCTAGGTGGTGTTTCACCAGAGGTGTCAAGACGTGAAGCTTCTGCAAATTGAGTTGCAAATAAATTTGCTTTCTCAATAGCAGTGTGGGCTAGGGAACCATCCAGTTTCAGTAGTGGGGGGAGTGAAGGGCGGTTGAAATTTGCTTCCACCGATTTAGCCAGAGACTAAAAAGCTTTGCTTCCCGCGGGGTACGCGGCAAGCTTAGACCCCATGCGGCCAATCATGATAAATGCTCTTAACTTCTAAACTGTTGAACTACAAATTCAGGCAATATGATTTTCGGGAACTACAAATTCTTAGCTATAAGTTGACATGGAAACCAGATCCCTAGCGAGCAGGGCCCAACGTTCTGATGTTAATAGTAGGTACTTCGTCTCTCATCTTTTTGCTCCGTATGCAAAGCACGATCACGATTAGCTCTTGGAACAACTGAGCTCAGAAAAAGTCCGACACAGAATCGGATGTCTATCGAGTGAATGCGATCAGATAGTCTGATAAAATCGTAAACCAAATCTGGCGTGTGTTCCTTTGTCTGCCTCCGTGCTGCAGTGGCCGTATAGCCGGCCGAGACGCAGGAGGTAGCGGGTTCGATTCCCGCCGCGGAACAAATGTTTGCATGATCTACAGATATTTGTTCCGTGTCTGGATGTTTTTCTATATATTAAAAGTATGTATGTACCTATTTACAAAAAAAAAAGTAAGTATTCTATCAGTTATCTAGTTCCCATAGTACAAGCTCTGCTTAGTTTGGGGCGCGATAGCGCTGTGTGTAATGTCCAGCGTTATTTATTATTTTATTCTTGGCCTAAGCCAAAACCTTACTGCTATGGTACACAATTTTGGCATCCGAGACTGCCAGGTTTCTGTAGACACTTCAGTCCATTCGAATTGCACGAAGTTCATATTTGTGACACCTAATGTGCCTCAGATAGAAAGAAAAACGGAAGATATTATAAAATCTTTATTATCAAGAAAAAAATTGAGCGTTTCATACATTTCTCATAGAATCCATGTAAACTTAAGAAATTTGGACTATGCAAACTAGGTTTCTTTAGAGTTCTCATGCTAGATATCTTGATGTTGATAGAAAAACATATTTTTCAGATCTGAATTGTCTCTCCTTTTCTAAAGTTTTTTACCATTAGTAGGTACAGTCATAAGCAAAAATATGTACATTTAGTATCATCATTTCACACTAAATAATTGACATTGTACTAAAACCTAGTTATGATACAATTAAGCCAACGTCAATTAAAGCGATGGAGATCATATTTACACTGACTCAACCACAAGTCAAGGTGATTTGTTAAACATGGTCCTAAAAGTCAACTTTGTTCAATAATATGACGTGGTTGTCGTGACTATCTAAGCAAATAACTTTATATACTATGGAGCTACAAATTTAAGGAATAATGTTTTAGGGCAGTAATAAATCACTACCTCCTATAGATAGGTGCCAGCTCCCTAGCTCATTGGGCCCGACACGCCTTGATATTAGTAAACATCTTACGACTGTGACTGCAGCTCCTCTTAGAATTTTTCCTAACCGGGGCAGAAACTTGTGGCGCCCCCTCTCCTCCAGAGCGTTTGAGGGTGTTAAAGTTTGAAGCGTTCGAAATCAAATGAACTAAGTAGGTGGACCACGGACGTGGAATAATCGATAGTACGACGTGCACTGGATGCCAAGCGCTTTTTTAAAACAAGTTTTTTTTAAGCATATTTTTTATTGAAGTATTTGGCGCCTCCTGATATTCCCGCCCGGGGGCAGGTGCCCCCCCCCCCCCCGTAGATCCGGGGCTGGTGACTGTGTGTGAAATCTCCGACATCTTCAATAGACGTTTTTTTATGTTTAATGTTGAGGGATTTTATAGCTAACATGAGGACTAATAGCCAAATGTAAGTAAAGCAGTTATAAGACAAAACTGTAAGGCAATCAATTGAATAGAAGCACGGATCCATTGTCTACAACTGGACAAGACTAACTGACACACAGATTATATATCTAACTTGAGAAAAAAATATCAAGTCGCACATCCTCTGAAAAACTATACCTGCATAATATGGCATACATTATCTAAAAACATGTTTTTTGTGTAAGGACAGTTTTTAGAGGATGTGCGACGTATTGCACTGCAATACGGACTTCTAGAGTACAGTCAGTAACAAAAGTATGTACTGAATCAAATTTATCTGTTCCAGCAGATTTTTTGTAAGTTAGCAATTTTAAAAACCATATAAACCTTATATTATGTATTATTTCTGCATTTTTTATGGTTAGAATGCGGAAAATACGGTATAATAATACCCACGTACCTATAGACTCATACCAATAGCACTAAAATACATTATGCCATGGTCATGACATAAATTGATTAACTCTTTTTTGTACATAACACCAACCATAGAACATAAAAGTTAAAATCATTTAAGTTATTCTTTACAATACAAAAAATATTTAAGCAACAGAAATCCACAATCTTGTTACACTTTTCAGACCTGACAAATTATATGTACTATTTTTTGTGATAGTTGTATTTTTAGTCATTTATGAGTTTCAAAAGTCATAAAACTCATATTGATAATCTACTTATGTATCTGACTGTACCAGGTAAAATAATCTAGCTGTAACTAATGTTAGTTGAATAGGCTCATAAATCACATGTTTAGGCATTATTGCTATAGGCTCCATAGATCTGGAAAGGCTCTTTAGGACTTATGGTCGATGTGGATATTCTATGCTGCTTTCCCTTTTTCTTCCTCCATAGCAGCTTTTGATGCACATTTGAAATGTTTTTTCACATCATTGTTTAAATTCTCCCTATTTCTTGCTATTTCTATCGCATAGAACTGAACTCTAGGCACGAGAATTGTGTTTCGTTCTGAGTAATCTCCTTTCGTGTCTGCTCGCATTAGAGTTCCGAAACTGTAGTCTTCAATAATGTTTTTGAATTTATCGCAGAACACTCTCCACTTGGCTTTGTTTGTGTTGTTCTTTATGACATCTTCTTTGATGTAGGCAACGTTTACATCGGGGAAATCTTGTCTAAAGGTTGTGTGAATCAGGTCATCATGGGGTGTGAGCTGCAACCATCTTGTGTCTACAGAACATAATACCTGAAATTTGGGGATAAACCTCTTTGAATTGATTCTTTATGGGTACCAAATTTTTAATAGGAAACTTTTTGATAAGGTTAGTAGTATCAGTGCAGATAAATGACACTTTGAAGAACCTATTAGTAATTTAAACATACTTAGCAATTTGTTATTTACATTGAAATAAATGTCGCTGTGTTCCATAGCTCGGGCGGCCCATAGGTGTTCCAGGGTTTCATCATTCCCAAACTCCTCAGCAGGTTTCGTTAGAACATCCTGGAAATATTGATACAGTAATACAATAATCCTGAAAAAATGCGGTAGGAAGGATATAATTATGAGTAAAACTTTAATTGAATATATCTTGGTGTGGTTTTACAGTTCGCAGTCTCAGAGAATTACGAGAGCGGTTTATATTGAAATAATTAGATCTGTCGAATACAGAGCCCACTGGTCGTCCGAACTCACCATTATGGATAATTATATCACACACAGATTACTTTTTATCAAAAATCACCAAGATTTTATAATTTTCCACGAAAAATGCACATGGAAAAACGGAACAGCAAAGTTGACTGACCCGACTTGACATTGACTGACTGATCAATTTTATAAAACCACTGCTTGATCTACAATTAAGTTTGTCACTGTCAAACATAATATTTCGCACTTGATTATTCTCTGTCTTTGTCTGTTTTATGAAAGTAATAAGGTGTAAAAAGGAGACCAATAATCGACCAAGCTAAAAACCAACCGTATTTCCTAAACTGTGAGACCTTTTGTAGCACTTGATGCCCTTGATGGCGAAGGAAGCCATAATAAAATAAAGCTATAAAGGGGTTAATTTCGATCACTCCATTTGAAAAGTTAAAACGAGTCCGGAAGATATTACAATATTTTTAATACCATACCGGCAATTAGTTTTCTTAAAAAAAAACCGCTATTTAAAACTTAGTAACTATGACGTCATGACGATTTACGATACGACAAAAAGAGATAGCATTACCTAAAATTCCTGTAGTATGAAAGAGTAAAACGAAATTCTTAGAAAAATTCGTTCAAAATTCGTTGAGCATCGTTTCGTCACAAGTTTTTATTGGCGGAAGGAAAAAGAGGGTGGCGCATGCGCGTTGTGCCGACGCCATCTCTGAACTTCTGTTCCCGATTATGTACTTGTTCTCGAGCAAAGTAAATGCTAATTCGTGGTTAAAAGTGTGAATAAATCATGGAATTATACCGCGAGTGAGATCAAGTTTTAGATCAGTGCAATAGTGAACAAATCTGTGCAATCATCAAAAGTGTACCATCGGCGGGCTGTTAGCTGGCGGAAGTTTCTTGGCTTTAGCAACGCATATTTTTTGCGGCTAACTGTGCTGCTGGCTACAACTGTTTGATGGGCGTTCATCTTCAAAACCTCTAGCGGTAACTTATCAACATCTACATTCTACCGTTTGCCGTTTGCCGCGTACCCTAGAAAGCGGTCCGATCGCATCCAGCGCTCCCCGCGTTCTTGCGTTGCGCGCGTTCGGGTCGTACATACTTACGTCTATTCTATTGAGTTATTGTTGTGGGTCAAACACATAGATGTGTGCGATTCAAAAACGGTAAACAAATCATCTTTTGTGTTACAGCTCGAAGATATCGAGATGAATTCCGCTCTGAAGCCGGTTCTTGCGAGCGCGGGAGTTCCGCAGCCGGCTGGCCAGTCTAGTCCCGCTAAGGGGAATGTGGCGAGCGTCAACCACGCTTCGGTAGGGCATCCTCAAGGAGCGCAGAATTCCTTGAATCACGCAACTAACAGTAATAACTTGGCAGTGCAGAATCTGACGCAGCACGTTCCGGCGCCGCAGGTCCCGCCGCACGCCGTGCCGTCTATGGCGCCTGTGTCCGCCAACATGGCACAAATGGCCCAGAACATGAGCAATCACGGGAACCTCTCCCACGTCAACCAGAGCTCGTGCCCTCCCGCGCCCGCTGTTGTGGCGAGCCCTAGCAAAGCCCCCAGCACCAGTTCCCCGCTAAGCTTAGTTGCTGAAAAGCCCCAACCTCTGGCTCTAACAAGATCACCAGAAAAGCCAGAGAGGAAAGAGCCAGACTCCACCGGACAATCAAACGGTACTGTAGACTCCCCTAAATCAGCCTCAAATGCCCCGGTAACTTTGAAAGCTCAAAACACAGAGGCCAATAAAGACAAAATAGACATTGCAAAGACATCACCAAGTACAACCAAACCTCCTGAAAAACCTTCTGCTTTGCCGAGCACTCCTCAGAAACCTGAATCAGCCAACCCAGCGACTCAGGCAGATGTTCCCACGCAATCTAAAGCAGCAACAGCTAGCGAACCATCAGAAAAATCTCCAGCAAAACCGGTAGAACCAAAACCAGCACCGACAGCCGACATTGCACTAACACAAAGTGACTCCAAACCAGTCCCAGAATCCGCTAGCAACAGTGAACCCAGTCCACCTGAAAAAGAAACAGCTCCAACCCCTGCCAAAGTAGATCCTCCTGCTGAAAATGCTAAGACAGAACCGGTCAAAGCAGAGGAAAAGAAAGAAGAAGCCTCAGAGAAGCCTCCAAGCACAGAAGAGAAACCAAAAGAGGCAGAAGTAAAAGAAAAACTGGAACCTGAGAAGGAAGACACAGTAGATGCACCAGTTAAAGTAGTGGAGAAAGAAAAGGTTGAACTCAAAAAGGTTGAACCTAAAAAAGAACCCAAACCCAAGTCTACGCTCAAACTGGCTACTGTGACACCTCCACTGAGGAAGAGAAGACAGGTGTCACCAGCAAAGGGTGATGGGGTGGGTCCAGTAAAAAAGGCAGTGGAAGGAGAGAATACCCCTGATGCCAGGACTAAAAGGAACAGGACTAAGGTATGTATTATTATTATTTATTATATTATTGTATATGTTAAATAATTATTAGTTTAATTACACTTTGTCATGTAGACATAAAAGCAATAAGCTTGTCTATACATAACAAAATAAATAATAATTCTATAACTAGGGACTTGAATTTTATAAACAGTTGACAAATTTTGAGAAATGGCTTTATTCCTAGACAATAATATGTGTTTATTTCAATCCAATATTGATGTCGATCTACTGTTCTACTAGCTTCCGTCCACGGCTTGGCGCGCGTATTTTTTTAATAAAAAGTACCCTATGTTAATCTATGTACCAAATTTTATCGAAATCGGTTGAGTCAGTACGACCAACTTGACTGAATAACAAACATACACCAGTAGGGCATCTACTGCTAAACATAGGCCTCCCCCATAGATTTCCAGAGCGACTGGTATAGTGCGTTCTGCACCAAACGACTCCCAGCAATCTTTATCAGGTCGTCTTTCTATCCAGTGGAAGGCCGTCCTATGCTGCACTCTCCAGTGCATGTTCTCCACTTGAAAATGTATATTCTCTAATGGCCATCAGTTCTTCGAGCTATGTGCCCCGCCCACTGCCACTTCAGCTTGCTAATCCCCCTATGCCAGTGACTTTGGTTCGTCTACGAATCTTCTCATTCCTGATTCGATCTCGTAGAGAAATATCAAGCATAACCCTACCATATCATAGCGACCTTGAGTCTTCTTATGAGAATATTACAAGACGATAGTTAAATGTTTTACTTTCACTTAGTGAAGTAGAAAATCAATAGAACAAAGTCCTCAATCTAACTTAAAGATTTTCGTGCCATTCTTTTACCTAATAAATTAGTTAAGAGCGTGTTGGACAGTGAAGGGTGGCATAGTCAGATCATCTGTTTCATATTTATTTTTAAATATAAAGTTAATTTTGCAGTTACTTTGGTCATTTTGTATGAACATTATGAACTGTTTGCAAACCCAAAATTACAGATACAGTCAAAACCGTTTATATCGACATCGTTTACAACGACCTATCGGTTATTACAGCCAGATTGTATGGTCCCGTCCGAATTCCTAGTAAACTATTCAGTAAACAAACCGCTTATAACAACATCGGATACAGCGACATATCGCTTACAACGACGAAACTTTATCGATATTCATCGGCTATAACGACCAACCGCTCCTTGTCTCAGCAAAACAAAACAATACAAACGATTTTAAATCTTATTGATAAGCATTGAAAACATATTTAGGCATATTATTACTTACGCACTTTCTCCCACCTCATCCGAAACTCTTTGCGGCCATTTGACCTTGCATATTTTACACCAATTGTTTAGTGCGGTAGTTGACTGCGTGAGTAACAGCTTGATTTAAAAGTGTTGGTGTTGTTTAGACTGTGAATTTATGTGTTATCATGTCGCAAAAAAGAGGAAAACGTTTTCTATTGAAGAAAAATCTGTATTGCTTAAAACGACTATCGGATATAACGTCGGCAACTATACGGTCCCTTCGATGTCGTTAGAAACGGTTTTGACTGTATAAGATAGTAACTAGTAAAATCAATAAATAATATTAAAGAAAAAAAAATAATAAAAACAATGAAATCACTTCCTCCCTTACACGACTATTACGAAAATGGCAAGATAACATATCTCGTATATTATATGTATTAATAAAGTGTTGAACCTAATAGTGTTTTTAAAAGACCAACGACGCACAAAATAAGTGCGCGAGAAAAAAAATATTACCCCCAACCAACCCAACAACAAAAAAAAAAAGTGGTACTCCGGGAGTGCCGACAGAAGTGAAAACTTAACAATTACGAGTTACTTATATACAGAGGTGGCGGTAACGATGACAGTGTCGCGAGTTCAATAATTTTTTTCCCATCTCAAAAAATGTCCAACGCGCGTAAATAAGTTTTCACTACTTATATACAGAGGTGTCGGTAACGATAACGGTAACAGTGTCGCGATTTCAATGGTATTTTCCAATCTCAAAAAATGCCCAACTAATGAAGTTTTCACTTCAAAAACTTGCTAGGGATATCCGAACCACCAACAACCGAAATGTATCGTGCAACATTTCACCCAAATGCTCTGTTGCACTGTCTACATTACAGACGTATTATGCCTGTAACTCCGGACAGGGCAGAACGGAAAAAAGCTAAACTAGGTGTTCCTAGTGAGACTACGGACTTTTCCTAACCCTGAAAAAGTCAACTATCAATCCTTTGTTTGTGCAAAATTGTATTGGCCTTGACTTCTGCTTGTCGTAATGAACGACCCCAGATTAAGAAGATCAGTCAATCAAACGTAAACTTTCATAAAGGAATCTGTTTCACGATCGTGGCTAAACGCGTGCCTTTAATTTATGAAAACCTTTTCATCACTCATGCGTTGAAAGTTGGACATTGATAACTCTATAACTGCTCCGAAAATTCGATTTACGGCTCTAGGGAAATTGGAAACGGAACATTCTTAATTATGCTCCAGTGATACTTCATCATAGTACTCAATGTTCATGATGACTTTTTATTATTTATTTTTTTGCAACAAACTGAACTAAACTGAGCTAAATTTAATCTAATGAAAATGTATTATAAGACTTAATTTCCTTGTATTTGTAATGAAAAGTATGTCCTCGCTCGGGTTCGCTCGCACGCCAAAATATTTCGGATGTAATTGATCACTATCGGCCCTTGTATAACAATATACTTTTCACGTTGCACGTTTCAATGCATAATCTAATCTATCTCTAAACCAAATTAAATCAAAATTGGTTTAGTCGTTACGACGTGATTAACAAACAGTTATCCAAACTTCCGTATTTATAATTTAAAACCAGCGAAAGTTTAAAAACTGAAACCTGTGTACCTAATACTTATCTCACCCATACCATAATAACGAATCGATTGACACCTCATTCATCAAAATCGGATGAGTAGTTTAGGCGCTCCGGTGAAACATATATGTATATATGTATAGCTAAAAACAAACATACGCTAAAACAACCCTCCCTTTTACCCTTGCTGTAGTTGGATAAAAAAAAGTGTGATGTGATACATAAAATGTAGTTAAACTTTGACTTTGTTGACCAACCAGTGGTAAAATGGGTTCCTATTTTACATGTTTTGTTCCAATTGACCACTGGTGGTGAGATTCAGTGGTCAGATGGTCCGGAGCAGATTATTATCAGGGTGAGTGTGATCCGCTGCGAATAACGTCTCGCCTCGCACTGTGTGTGCGTGTGTTATTATGGTCCAGGTGACATAAGTGCGAGGCGAGACGTTATTCGGAGCGGATCACTCACCCTGATGAAGGTTCACGAATTGAACCGAACAATGTCGGTCGAAACACCGATAAAACGGTACGTGGATATATCCCGTATTTATAATAAAGACTACCCTTCTTGTACTTGCAGTAATTCTGTTGCTTGTGTTTTCAGGTCCAGCTATACCAGTCTCCAACTCCTGAGCTGGCGATGGCGACCAAGCTGTCTGCCTCGGCGGGCCGGTCCACCCCCACCAAGCCTAATGATGACAAGCTTATCGTGTTCTACAAGTAAGTGCTTGGAGTCAAAGGAAATTAATATTTTGCAATGTCTTAGAATTGTTTGAGGTCCATTGTACGACGTAGAGTAACACAGGGTTCTTACAGTGTCGTGAGTAACCGCCAGGCTAGTACGACGGCAACAGAAAAGTTTCTCTCTATAAAATAGAGTAAAGAATAGAATAATGCTTTATTGTACACCAGGAATACTTAAAAAAACGAATTAATGCTAAATATAGTACAATGGACGGATATGAACAGCCCACAACAGATATGGATTTTCATACAACTTTTGCCGGCCGCTGCTGGCATGTACAGCAATTTCGATTTATCTCGAAGATTGTCAAAATAATGCTCAAATTTTCAAGCATGTTTGAGAAAAATATAATGTTATCCATACACTATAACAATGAGTGTAATTAATAAGCACCAAGTTTCACTTTATATTGAAAAAAACGTGAGTGTGTACTTAAGTATGCACATAAGAAGTTATACTTCTTTAACGTAACAGAACAAAAATAGCTAAAGATTTCATCCCGTATGCAACAACTCGTGTGTTTGTAGCTAACTTCATCATGTCACTTTTTGGCAGGCATGAGACAGTTATATTTTTGTAATATTTACCTCACCCACACCACCCCACACTAACAAACAATACAAATTATTTATGTGGGTACGTAGGTAGGTGCTACACATACCTACCTTCACTCAATCCCAGAGAGCTTGGACACGAATACCAGAAGCGTACTAGCAAAGGCTGTGTCCAGGGATCCATTGGTGGACCGATCTTCTGGATCCCCTTCTGAAGGGCCTGGAACAGCGAAATGATTATGTGCAGGCCTTTGCTGACGACGTGGTTCTTGTATTTGATGGGGGCACAGCTCTGGAGGTGCAGAGGCGAGCCAATGCTGCTCTCGCCTATGTGCGGGAGTGGGGTATCAAAAATAAACTCACATTTGCACCGCATAAAACATGCGCAATGATCATAACCCGCAAAATTAAATACGATACACCACTCCTGAGCATGGGGGGGGTCAGCATTGGCTTTTCTGATGAGATTAAGATCCTGGGGCTCACCATTGACAACAAGCTTACCTTCAACCAACACACTGCAAACACTTGCACGAAAGCACTGAAATTTTACAAGCAGTTGTCAAGAGCCGCCAGGGTCAACTGGGGGCTGCACCCGGAGGTGGTCCGCATCATATATACGGCCACAGTCGAGCCTGTCATGACTTACGCTGCCAGTGTCTGGGCGCCTGCGACAAAAAAGTTAAAGGTGCGAAAACAGTTGAACGCCGTACACCGTGTGTTTGCCCAGAAACTCACCAGAGCTTACCGAACTGTTTCTCTCAACTCGGCTCTATTATTGGCCGGAATACTGCCGCTGGATCTCAGAATCCAGGAGGCGGCAGCTTTATATGAGGCCAAACGTGGAGTCCCCCAGCCGCAGTGGCATATGGCATGACCCCGCACCCGGCAAAGCATATGAGCCTGGAGATTGTTCACCTGATAGACCAACAAGATGTCGAGAGGTACAACACTCAGGCAGTACGCATATTCACAGATGGCAGTAAGATTGAGGGGAAGGTTGGCGCAGCGCTATCCTTATGGAATAGCGAAGCGGAAATCAAGAACCTCTAAACTTAAACTGCCATCGTACTGCACGGTCTATCAGGCGGAGCTTTACGCCATATGCAGAGCCACACGGGAAATTGTCAAGCGCAAGGAGGCAAGCTTTGGGATATACTGTGACTCCCGATCAGCGCTGGAAACAGTTGTCAACAACGGGTCCACTCATCCCCTGGCAGCAGAAACACGCGTAAACCTAAAAACTGTCGTACTCCAGGGCAAGGAAATATCCTTGTTCTGGATTAAAGCTCACGCCGGGATGAGTGGAAACGAGAGAGCCGACGAGTTGGCAAAGAACGCGGCCCTTCGTCTAAAGACAAAACCGGAGTACGATGCGTGTCCGGTCTCATACGTCAAGCGACAGATCCGTAAGGACTCGCTCGACGTATGGAACCGGAGATACAAATTTGAGGACAAAGGAGCCGTTACAAAAATGTTTTTCCCAGACGCTGTGGCGGCAAACAGGATAATTAGAAAAATCGCAATCTCAAACGTGCTCACGCAGATATTCACGGGGCACGGTGGGTTCTCAGAATACCTAACCCGGTTTAAGTGTAAGGAAAACCCATCGTGCACCTGTGATCCAGATGTAGATGAAACTGTTGCACATATCCTGTTTGAATGCCCAGCTTTTGGTCGTCGGAGATACGAAACTGAACATATGATGGACTGTGTTTTAAATGCTGGGAATGCCAGCAACATCGTCTCAGACGAGTATATTAGACCAATGTTTCTAAAGTTTTGTACAGATATCGCGAATATAGTAATAAAAAGAAATAAATAGTTAAATAACAATATGATTTATATATATTATAGTAATATATATAAAATGCATATAACATAAATTAGAACACCAAGTAAATAGATATAACATACTACAAATATTAAGACTAAGATAATATACAAGTAATAAATTAGAATAATATAAAAATTGTAGATAAATAAGTTTGTATAGAAATAAGTGTAGTAAATAAGTATAAATTGTAAGCTGTGTAAACTGTTGCCATTTGTACTGCGTTTTGTCCCCTGTTAAATGTCTATTATTTTGTAAAAACCCTGTATATATTTAAGATTATGTGTAACCCATCTTGGGTAGCTATTAAATAAATAAAGATAAGATAATATGTAAACTAAAACAATAGATTAAGATTAGCCTTAAATTAGCATGTACGCCCAATGGCATGAGGGCAGTGAATAAAAACACTTTGCGTTTCATTAAAGTCTCTGACCACCCATGTCAGAGGGGATAGACTTCTACTAGTGCCATTTCTAGATGGTGGTACGGGTAGGGCATAACAAAAAAAAAAAAATCCCAGAGAGCAGTGCAAGCTTCTGACGTCCGTGACGACATTATTTGGGGTCAGCAGAATACCAGCGTTAAGTAGCTAGGTTCTAGCCTACCTACTTACCACATGCTGAGCTGACGCTATTTTGGCATGACTCGATTTTGTAATTTAAGATTTTGTTTATTTAACCGATTTTATGATTTTTTATTTTATTATTGTAATCTTCGACTTCTGGCATTCTTATCACATATCCTTCTATTTACATCCACATACTTCTTAGAGCCAGAAGTCAAGATTCGACATTACTTGTATGTCACCATCTTCTTTTGTGTTTTTATTCTGTATGTGTCAAATAAATTCTTTCATTTTTTTTTTTTTTAGTTATTAGCTAACTTCATCATGTCGCTTTTTGGCTGTCGGTGTGCGCGCGCATGAGACAATTATCAGCTAACTTCATCATGTCGCTTTGTGGTCGTTGGTAGTATTTTGACCCCTGCCAATTCTAAACACGCACTGGAAAGCGCAGCGTAGAACGCAAATTCCAGTAGGTTCCAAATTCAAATCAACTTTACTCCCGACTCGATGACATTGTATGTAATGACATGACATGTAATTTGACATTGTCGAGCAGGTGGTTTAAAATGTATATTTTGTTCATTAGAAACGAATACCTAGCAGTCCGCAATGCGGAGGGCGGTTTCTACGTGTGCCAGGCGATGCAGAACGTGTACCGGACCACGCGTAAGATCAAGATCCGCTGGCTGTCCCAGGACAAGGCTGCTGACCCTTCAGGAGAGACTTACAAACCTGACTTCTATGATGTTACTGGTAAGCAAGTACCTTCATTCTGCATTATGAACTACTCAATACTCAATACATTAATTGCTTTCACATGATGAGCAAGGTGTTACAAGTAGTAGGTAGATAGTTTGACATCTGAACCTTGGTAGGGTATAGCAACAGGAAGGCAGACCATATCGATGGTCCCTATTAACAATGTCGGTTCTGCAAAATGGCTACTTTTGAGTAGAGCGGGTCAAAGTTAGTTTGTACGATAAAAAAAAAGTTAAGAAACCGGTAATGTTGAAATTTGTACTGATCGTTTTTCGTATTGTTTACTAAGTAATGATATAGAAAAATCATAAAATTTCTTGATATTATAGGAAATAAGGTATTACCGACACTTTCACATGGACTATTTTCAGGGTGAATTGTAGGTTATGACACTTACGACAGTTTTTTTTGGATATTTAAAAGTAATTAATGTAGATAGTGGTATATTCGACATTTTCAACTGGAGATTTAAAAAGAAAATAATAATTATACTTAATAAAAAACTTTTTATTGAAAAACCATTTATTGAACATTAAACATTTGAACAGTTTCATCAACACAAATTAAAATAAGGAAATCACACTTTGAGGTCAATGTACTTAATGCTGAAATAAAATTAGGAAAGTAAAAGCAATCAACACACAATAAAAACATATCAGTTAAAACACCTTTAGAATGGCAGGTAAGTATCACAAAGTTTTATGAAATGTATTTAAGCTTAAAAATTTTATATCTTGGCACCTTTAGGAACTTTCTGTGAACAAAACTTACATAATTATTACAACCAATGTACAGTCTTAGTTTGTACTTTAAAAGTCAGTCTACACCTTATTCTAAGGCAACGTACTTATCATACTTATAAATAACTGTACCTATAATAAATCAGGAAATGCAAAATCACAATAGAATCAAAAATAAATTTTCTGAAAAAACATTATCACAGCCGTCCATTCAGTCAGAGTCACTTTCTTGTGCTACTGCATTACTAAGAACGTGTGGCAGGTCTCTATAAAAACTATGATATTTTTCCGGGATGACACCAGATCTGCACATATCATTAAGATCTTTGTTCTTTCCATATGGAAGAAGAACAGGGCCATCATAAGCTTGGGATATTTTAAAATCATTGTTGCGTTGGGTGCTTCTTTTGGTGGATCTGAGAACCACTAAAGTCTTCGGCTCGTCATCAAAATCATATTTGTATTCAATTCGATCAAAAACGTTACCCTTAACTTTAACCTCTTTAATTTGTGTCCACTTCATTTTTTCATTTTCTACATCTTTCACCCAGTTTTTGTTTGCTAACAAATCTTTGAAATTGTAGAAGTCTCGTGAGGCCATTTCTTTTACATTGTACGGCGTGCCTTCTGTTTTTGCCCAACGCACCAAGCAGTACCATTCATCAGGAACGTATATCATTCTTCGCTCACTCTCTCTTTCTATAAGCGCGTGAACACTGTCCCCTTCATTTTGGGTGTGTCCTTTCTCCATAAACCTATGCGTTATAGTTACTCCAAACTCCTTCGCAACAAGCAAATATAAAGCAAAGACAATACGGTTCCGATTTTGGCCAGCGCAATTGTCCGACCAAAATCTAAATTCCTTCACTCCTTTTTCGGCATTCACTTTTATGAAATCGTACAAGCAACTTGAGACTTCATTAGCCCCTCTTTTGGCAATACATTCATGCCACATGTAGCAAGTCGCAGTTTTATTTCCAAGCTCAAACAGTGTAAAGTTGAAAGAGTTCAGTTTCCTTTTGTAATAGAATATGCTTACCTCACCGTGCGGAGTCTGTAACACCTTTTGAAAATCGAAAGTAGCCACAACAATTTCAGGATTTTCACTTGCTTCTGTTTTATCAGCTTGTTTAAGTGATCGAGCCACTTTTTTTCGTGTCTGATGTTCCAAGAATCTCTGTTTTTCTTCTTCTGTGGGAAATTGGTTATTCGCAAAGATATGGCAAACTTCACACAAGTCTTTCTTGGGTTTGTGAAATGCCAAGTTGAAATTAGCATTCACAATGTCACGGTATTGACGTTTGTTGGCTTGATTAGTGTATTTGTTAGGATCGTACCATTCAACATACAGTTTGTACATCTGCGAGGTACTTTTTATGTTATTCAAGTACAGTTTCTTAGAATCTTTGCGTGCATAGTGCGAATCGACCCGATCTAAGCAATTCACATGGTCTTTTACACTTTGTACCATTTCTTCATTAATAACTCTAAACTTATGCTCATATTTTCCTCTCTTGTCCTCTTCTACAGCCGATATGCCATTAAACTTCTTCCAAGCCGTTGTTATTATCCGCTCCCCAGAAGATATTGTACTCAAAAACATCTGCTTACAGACTCTTTTTATTTTTCTTTCTGCAGTTGGGAGATGGTAAACATAGGTATACTCACGTTTGTGTTTAGTTATTTCTGTGGTTTTTCGTCCTTTAGTTATTTTTTTTGTGTATTTTATAACAAACTCCCATTGCTTATTACGATCGCCCAGTTTCCAAAACTTTGAAAATATGTCCTCTCTTTGTTTTAAATCGTAATTTTCAGTACACTTGTAGCGACATTTATTTCCACACGGCTGCCCTAATACCTTTTCTCCAATTTGTTTTCCTTATTTATTTGTATATGGTTTTCCTTCATTTTTCATTTTCTTCCTTTGAACTACACTCCAATTTTCTTTGTGTACAAGTCTCTTCTTTCCTAGATCTGTTTTATAAGTTTTCTTTCTGGAACTTTTATGTGTAGTCGGTGTTACATTAGTGGAAGTGTCTGTTATAGTTGTAGGTGTTGGAATATTTAAATAGACTTCTTCGGGCCTAACGGCATACGCTTCCAAGCATATGGCACAGAATTCATTTCCACATCCGTCTTCGTGAACTGCAGCTGGTGACGGTATTGGCGTTGAATTGTTAGTGGGCGTTGATGCGCCTTCGGAGATTACCTGCGTTTCTTCTGTTACGGAATCAAGGATACCCCTCTCAGGTATTGCCTCTTCAGGAATTCTCTTTTCAGCTAAAGAAGTATTTACAGGCTCGTCGCTATCACTGAATACATCATGCATCAAATCTTGAAGACACTGTGTCAATTCCTCATCAGAATGCGCACGTACTGGTGAAGACTCTCGATCTGCAAATATAAATAATTTCTAGAATTAAAATGCTAGGTGACAGTGATAGGTAGGCACCAACTTACTGATAAGTCAGGAAGGGAAGTATTCGTATAATGAAGAATATTTATCAATAATAAAAAAAAACTTAGAAAAATCCAAATGGCCGGGATTCGAACTCCCGACCTTCGGACCAAAATTCGAGCACTATCCCACTTAGCCAACACGGCTCTTAGGTAAAGAAACTAGGAAATGACACATCCAACCGACTGACTAACTATGGATTACGTGTAATAATGTCGAAAGTGTCACATCCGACAAAACATCTGCTTTTAGGTTACATGTAAAAATGTTGGAAGTGACACATACGACAAAATCATTGTATTTGCCTCCATGTAATAGTGTTGGAAGTGGTACATCCCACAAAATGATCTAATAAATTTTCATGTAATAATGTAGGAAGTGGTACATCCGACTACATTGTCTACTTGAAGTCCAATGAAAATAGTTGTATCTACCGGAACCTACTTTGTTGACCGGAATATACCTATATTAAGCAAAATACGAATGTTTCATGAAAAGTGGTAGGTAGTCTTTAAATTAATGAAATTGCTGTAAAAACTCCAATCACTATCGACTAATTATAGTAATATAAAGGATGCTTACCTGGATCTGTAGTTATAGGATTATGTTGACAGTCACTTATTGCCTCTTTCGGCTGATAAAGAGGATCTTGTTTATGAGAATTTACTAGATCTAAAATCCGCTTAGAACGTTTCGACATGATGGGATCTTCACTTTTTAACACGCACAAAAACAAAACATTTCTTTTAATTTCGGCCGCGCGTGCGCTCCCCCAGTGACAAAGAGCGAAGTGGCAGATCCGCGCTCCCCCCGCCCCGCAAACAACGGCGGTTCCGTCACTACCAACACTTGCGTGGACAAAGTTATTACTACTGACAATATTAGCCTACAAACTGACTAAATACCATGATTTTCAATCAAATAAAATAGTACATACAATGTAACTTTTTATTGTGATTCTATTTATATAAATAAGTAAGTAAAAATTGGCAAAAATGTATATCCGACATTGTTAACCAGAGGAGTGCTCTCACTGGCTTTAATCGCGAAACATTTTTTTATAACAGTTGCTTTGAGATTAGCAATTAAAAAAATTTTCGCGCCAAAAAATTACCGCGCTGCGTTTGAACTAAGTTTTCTCAATTATTTTCAATTAACAATGTATTAAAATCTTACTGTACTAGAATCTAGGTGAAATAGGCTTTCTAAAGGTATAACTTTTATGCCATTTTATTAGTAAATTGTAATCAAAATCACAGGTTCAAAACTACAATTTTACGCATTTGTTCCCGAATCTCAGATTAAAATGCTTATGATTTCAAAAATATAACAGTTATCTATGTAAATGTTATTTGTTTTTATAGCTTAATACATTATTTACAAGGTTTAATCAAAAAATTAGACAGAAAGAACCCTTACTTATAAATATTGAACCCTAAATCTGCGCATCGTAAAATGACAAAAAAAAACAGACCGCCCGGGAACACTTGTTGATAAATCGTCGAGTGTTGATGGATCGAAATCGATTAATACTTCTGTTTTTAAATAGCTTAAACATTGTAGCTTTTTATAACAACTCATTCAGGACGGTTTGGTTTGTAAATATGAGAGTAATTATTTTACAAAGCAATGACGTCACGTCTTTTGTTGGGTTGGGAAAGTATCTCATTAAATGGAGATATTTTATATATTTATATGGATTAAAGTTATTTATTATTATAGCCTAATACATTATTTATAAGATTTAATAAGAAATAAATAAATAAAAATTGTAATAAATAGAAAATAAATAACTTTTATCTGCATCCAGTCCCAATTCACGGTAAAAACGCATGACCTTTTTAAATAATTATTGTAGGTGTATGGTTTATCGTAGAGATTTTTTTATTTTTTATTTATTTTTATTATGGTTTTATTAAGCCTAATAAAATACAAAATAAGATAAGGATTCATAATTTGAACTAATTAAAATCAAAACAATGCAGCCGCGGCGAAAAACACGTTAAAAAAATATACGAAAAAAAAAAAGTAATAACATACCAAAACTATTAACTTTCTTTCTGTCGGAAATACTTATTCCATAAACTACATCCGTGTAGCTACACGGCAAATACAAATACTACAGTAAAATTACGTCACATGAAAACAGTAACAAACAATCAATTTGATGTAAACTCAAGATGGCCGGTAAAAATGGCGCCAAACGTAAATAAATTTTATATTTTGATTGCTGCCAAATTTTCAGACGTATGACATTTTGTTATCGCCGCCATTATCAAGCCTGCTCTATGGAGAATGACACACAGAAAGAATGAAAGGAATCGGTTCAGTCAGTTTGAAATGAAAAATCATAATATTACCGCGCATTGCGCATGCTCCTGGGTGGTCGTTGAGCAACCAAGGGAAAAAAACGGCTTGCCTCCCGGGAGCGTGAAAGCACTCTAGAGGTAGGGACCATCGATATATTCCTATCTAAATAGGTAGGCATGCTGTTTACACTTCATAATTTATTGTCTAGCTGATCCGCCCGCGGCTTCGAAAGCGTAGTTTTTAAATAAAAACCTACCTATAACCTTTTTACCCGCAGTCGGGTAAAAATTAGCATATATCTGAATCCTCATCATAATCTATCTACATACCAAATTTCATCGAAATTGGTAGTTGTGAAAACGTAAAAGATAGAAGAGTTACTTTCGAATTTATAATATAAGGTGTTGCAATTTGAACTGCAAGTAATGACGGAGTATATTTTTGAGTGCATATAAATAATAAATAAATAATAATGTTTTTTTTTATCCAAAAACTTTATTTTTGAGTTTGTGCCTAGCATGTAGGTACTTACCGCCCTGTCGTACGCACCGTACGCGCGGGACATTGAACGGCTCGTAGTAACATTTTAGTAATCTGCGGCATCGTACAATACGCTAGTTCTCTAACATTTCGTCGAGCGGTATTTTATCGATTGTTTCGTGATGTTGATAATAAAACAAGAAAATGTTCTAGATAAATTTATTATTAATTTTTTGTGTGGAAACCGTCCTATCAATATAATTAGTTTAAATTGCAAGACATTGTGCAAGGTTTGCTTAGGTTGGGGTTAGACAGCGCTGTGTGCAATGTGCATTATGTTGGATGCAGACATGGAGTGCGTGCTGACGACGCTGTCGCTGTCGCGCGCGGCGGGCGGCGGCGGCTCGCAGCTGCTGAAGGCGGCGGAGCAGGCGCGCGCCACTTCCATCCTGCAGCGCGCTCTCAAGGCCGAGAGCAGCCCCGGCAGCCTCCAGCTCACACCGGAGCACCCGGACGGACGTGAGTACCATCTCTTATTCTGTGCCTATTTCACGACCTCCGACTTACTTTGATTTTGTTTTTGTTAATTTTCCTACCCTTTTCATATTCATATTTATTTATTCTGCTTACATGTACATTTTTCAGTTTAGATAGTAAGTATTTTCCTATATTACGAGGCATGCCTTTTAAGTTTTGTCGTTTGAAGAAAAAAACACAACTAGAACCTTATAGTACTTTTTATTGTTTTTCAAAGTATTCACCGCGTAGCTTAATACACTTTTCCATTCGCTCAAACCAGTTATTATAACATTTATTCCACTCTAAAGTGGGGGTGTTCAAAATGGCTGACTTGAAAGCGTCGACTGCTTCTTCACCGGACTGGAACCTTTGACCACGAAGACTTTTCTTAATTTTAGGAAATGTAAAGAAATCGTTAGGGCTTAGGTCAGGACTGTATGGAGGATGGTCAAGAATTTCTACTTTTTCCTGCTTCAAATACTCAATCGTTTGACGAGCGCTGTGTGAGCTTGCGTTGTCGTGGTGCAGGATGATGCGTCGCTTTGAGTTAGATTTTCGAAGTTCGGCGATGACTTGTGGTAAACAAACTGTAGTATACCACTCTGCGTTAACCGTTCTACGATCTTCAAGTGCAATAGTCGCAACATGGCCGGTTTTTCCAACGAACGTGGCCACCATCTTCTTTGAAGTGCTTCGAGAACGAACAACTTTAGTCGGCTTTGGCTCGTCTTGAAAGACCCAGATTGTAGATTGTTGTTTGGAATCAGGATCGTAGGCATAGATCCAAGATTCGTCACCACTTATGATGTCGTAGACGTGATTTGACTCCCCTCGGTTGAACCTTTGCAGAGTTTTCTTACACCATCTGACGCGGGCCGCCTTGTGATCGTCGGAAAGCAGATGCGGTATCCAACGGCAAACTAGCTTTCTCACACCAAGCGCTTCATGCAAGATCTTCTGAATGGTTGTCCCTGAGATGCCTAATAGAGCCTCTATCTCTCGATACGTCACATGACGATCTTCGAGAATTAGTTGTCTCACAGCAATGATGTTATCTTCAGTGAAGGCGGATTTTGGGCGTCCTTCGCGAAATCTGTCACTAACACTAGTATGTCCACGCTGGAATTCTAAATACCAGCGTTCGACAGTCCGCAGACATGGGGCTACATCACTGAACACAGATGTTAGCTCTTCTAAACACTGAAGCCGTGTCAGGCCTCTTCTAAAGTTGTAGAAAATTATTGCACGAACATTTTCCTTAGAAAGATTCATTTTCGTACGTGACCTGACAGATTCAAATCGAAACTGTGACTAAACAATAGCATTAATCCTAATACTTTCAACTGTTTTGAGATTCAAAATGTAAATACATTCGAATATAGAACAGTTCAAATTCAAAATTGCCGGAAAATATGGAAACGACAGAACTTAAAAGGCATGCCTCGTACGTAGGGTTGGCACAACATATATTTTTTTCCCATATCTCTCTATCAGCCGTCATCTCCGTTGTCACTTCTCTCCTACCCATACCATCTCTTCTTCGGCCTTCCTCTACTTCTATATCCATCCACATTCATATCTAACACTTTTTTAGTCACATGATTTTTTGACTGATAAAGATCATTCTCTCTATATTTTTTCATTTGAAAACAAAAGACCTATAAGTATATTTGTTATCAGTTGGTAAGCGTTACTCAGAGGTAGTGAAATAGGTACAATTAGTACTCAAGTCTTGGGTAAACAAGTTCCTTCTAGACTGGGAAACTATAAGACGTCTTCTCGTTCACAATACCTCGATGTCTGAAGATGAAAGTTTTTATCAGTATGTGTTACCAGTGATGACATATGGCACAGAAACTCGCTCACTTTAGGCCTCATAAGAAGGCTAAAGGTCACTCAGCGTGTTATGGAGAGAGCTACGCTTGGTATTTCTCTATGAGATGTAATTAGAAATAAGGAAATTGACAAACTAAGGTCACAGACAGCTCAGAGGATAGCAAGATTCTACATGATGCATAATGAAGTACTGGACTCTTATATAAACTCGCAACAAATGTTTAGATTCATATTTTGACGACAATGAAATCTCAAAATGCGTAATAAAAATGCCACACCCAACCGGTCGTGTTGTTGCAGCATACCAATAGTGATTTTCTTTAATAACGTTCATGATCAAATCATCAATCAATCTGATCAAATCAACCAGTGGCGTAACTATACCATCAGAGGACCATGGCAAATTCATTGGATGGGGTCTAAGTAAAAATCGTTATGTTGTAATTTAAATTTTAATAAATCACTGAAGTAGTTACCTTACACAATTTAATTTTCAATAGACAGAATAGCCAATTTGATAAAATGTTAGGTTATTTCTGAGCTCACGGGCCTCTGGCCGGCATTTTGCCAGCCTTGCGACCATATAGTTACGCCACTGAAATCAACTCTTAATTTTTTTACGTCACTATTTATATTTCCTCTAAGAGGCTCAACGTCAAAAATATAAATTGAATTATCTGAATTTAATGCACTTAGCCCAGCTTGCATAACGATCCCTAAACGTAATTATCAACTAAACATGTTTAAATTAGAGGTACTTGTATATAATTTGACAACCCTCTAAATCAAATATATTATACAAATATATAATAAAAAAATATTTAGATACTAAATATGATTAGGCACCGTTGCGCAAGTCGCCGTTAGTGCCTATTTCACCACCTCTGAGTAATGCTATCCAACAGATCACACTAATATTATAAATGCGAAAGTTTGGATGTTTGTTTATTTAGTTGTTTGTTTGTTACTCAGTCACGTCGTAACTGCTAAACCGATTTCGATGAAATTTAGTATGTACGTTTCCATGAAATTTAGTATGTACGTAGATTATTACCTGGATTAACTCAAAGGCTACTTTTTATCCCATGAAAACAGATAAAGAGAGAATGATTTTTACCCGCCAATTAAAGTAACTCAGAGATTGTGAAATAGGCACTTAGTATGAGCGCAATAAAATAGCGAATAGTAGAGTTGAGTGTATTTGGTGTGTATGTGAACGTTATGTATGTGCAGTGGACCTCTCGCTATACACAGACGAGTCGCAGCTGGAGCAGCGAGCTCGCAAGCGCGCCGCCTCCAAGCCCGAGCCGAGCAAGCACGCCGCCGGCGCCGCGGAGGCCAAGGTCACTCTCATTTTACTAATTCATTTTTACTCAATTTCAAAACCCCCGACAGTTATACAAATGCGTATCGAATTAGTTAAGTCTTATCAATAAAATTGTACACTTTCATTTGTATAAAGTAACGTAAAAAGTTTTACCGCTGACATCCCTACACCAAAAAGGAAAAGGGCTGATAGTATTTGGACCAGCTGACTTGATCTTGCTAATCCTAGACAAGACGCATAGCTAAGAACCGCCCCAGTTAAAATAGCTTTCTATTAAAAAACCGAATCGGTACATCCGTTTACTACGATTCCACAGACAGAAGTCAAATTTAGAACACGGCTCTTTTTGCGTCGGGGGCTAAAAACAAAAATAGCCTTCTAGTTATTTTATTTTAGTGTTATTCGACACTTACGGGAAAAAATTAAGGTGTTTAAAATCAACTACAACCTTTCTTGTTACGAGGATACGATGACAATTTCTTGTATCAAGAGATAGGGGAAGGTTGTTATTACAAGCGAGACACAACAAAGGAAAGGGAAGAAAAACATAAAGAATAATGGGTGGTCTTATTTCTGATCTTTTGCATAATGGAAGATTGGCTGAGGTGCAAAAAAGAATATACCTACATAATACTAGAAAATGAAAAATCACTTAACCATAAATAGAATAAGGCCCATAGTAGTATTGCAGTTCAATCCCGTCGCAGAAAGAGGCACGTTATCTGTGATCTTGATGACAAAATCACCTCTACTAACGCGGAGGAGATTTCAGAGTCATCTTCTCTCGACAGAGAAAATACTTCACAGATACACCGACCTCGCCGGCGAGGTCGAAGAGTCCCTTCAGTTGCCGCCTGCACAAGGTACAGACATGTACCTGGGCGTTTTTCTCCACATCCTGGCAACGGCCCAAGCCGAGGCTCGTACCCGTACGCGTGGTGCCCTTGCGCTAGTTGCCTCATCAAAACTTTCTAGGCTGAGCTCCCTCTGCGCTCGCCAAAAGTTCCGTTAGGCTGCATCGGCATCAGAGACAAACAGCGAGTTAGTCTATCAGAAAAAAGTAGAATTTACAGTGTATAATGGTAACATTGTGTGGATTTGCAGAAGGAAGAGGCGTCACCTGCGAAGAAGGCACGCACTACTCCAAAGCGCAGTCCAAAATCCGGCAGAAAAGCCAAACCCGCGCCCCCCGCGCCCAAACCCAACAACAATAAGCGAAAGCCGGCAGGTAGTGCGCCCGTAGTGGCGAGCACTAGCAAGGTAGGCATTGTACACCGGATCTATAGAAATGTACGTATCGCCATCATTCATTACATTCCGTGTGTATAGCGCTGTCGCCGTCTCGCTCGCACGCCGCCCGCGCCGCGCCGTGCGACCGGGACGGCGATACTATCTGTTTAGATACCTTTACTAAACTATGCGCATCATTGTGTCTCAATGTTTCTTTGAATATCTGAACAGATAAAAGCGTTGATGTGTTTCATATAGTATTTTTTATTTTCTAGTTAGATTTCCTGTTGTTTTGAATATTATGATATTGATGAATAATGCATGCTCTGTGGTCACCAGTAAGTCAAACTATTGTAATTCTTATTGCTTTGGTGATAAGTCCGAGGATTACTTGGCAAGATTTCGTGCATTGTTTACTATAATCCAGTTTTCAGCATTATTTTTGGTAAAGGTATTATTATCTATTATTCATCATCATCCTGCGCGTTGAGAGTCTTTAAATTATAAGTTTGGACAATTTGGTAGGAAATTAGAGATGCATGGTTGCATGACCTCAAAATAACGGAAAAGTTATTTAAGTAAATACTTATGGGTAGACCATTGGAAAGAATAGTGTTCCGATTCTGGTATGTACAACCATCTAAATATATCACAATGGGCAACTGTTTGGGCTGATAAAGAACTTCCAAATAATCAGCATCATTCATGTCAGCACCTGCATTGAGCTAATTATTAGAAATGTCAACAAACCGCCCGCAGCATCACCCCGCCCGCGACGATTCGCAAAGCGTTACGTTGTACTGTAACGCCTAACGGTTCACTTTGCAACTCGCAATGTGCGAGTAAGCACACGTTCTGTGTAGATACGTCACGTAACTTAGGTGGTATTGGTATTTTCTCATAACTCCTTATTTATTGTGAATTCTACGTAACTGATTAAAGGAAACGATACGTAAATTAACCATCGCCAAAGTGTAAATAGATGGTCTTGGTTCTTAAGCGTCGATGTGAAAGTTTAGATGTTAGTTTGTTTGTTACTCAATCACGACATCTGAACCGATTTCGATAAAATTTGGTATGGTATAGGTAGAATATGACCTGGATTAAAACATAGGTTGCTTTTTATGGAAAGACCATTTGTGCGAAGCCGCGGGCGGAGGCTAGTGTGGTAACCATCGCATATAACAAAGTATTGGCTCGTAGGCCACGCACCTTAGAAATGTGCCCTACTATGCACTGCCCTGCGTCCAAATCGGACATTAAAAATTCAATAATTATTTATTTGGAACTATGAACACGATATATATGTTAAAAAACGTTGGCAACTGCAAAAGTTAAATAAAACTGAGTATGTAGCAGAGCCAGCGCCCTCCTTCTTAACCCTTAGTATAATTTTGTTAGATCGTATAGTAAAATACAGTTGTTGGTTATATTCTAACAGTAGAAACTAACCTAGGAATTTATCAAACCATTCACCTTCATACATCCATTGCTTGTGTTTTATCATTTTCTATTAACAGCAATAGCTTTTTTATAATTTGCATTTCAAGTTTTATCTGCATGTGACGTGAAACTGGATTTGTCTGTCAAAATTTATATTATCTTTCTCGTTTTTGTGTCTCTGCTTTAAATTGAATGAGAAACTTAAAACTTTGAATCGAATCTAATAGGTAATGTTTGTTTTAAAAAAATATCAAAGTGCTCCCCAAAATTAAAGGACAATTTTGCTCTAATTATTAAAAGAACTCGATTACATATTGTGACGGAGTTGAAGTCACTCTTTGAAAAAAGAAAAACTGAACATTTAGTGTCCTAATGCTGTGAAATCGTCCTTCAAATCAATATTCCTTACTGGCCTGAAAAGTTTAGAAGTTGGTGTCACAAGTATTTAACTAATGGTTCGCCCCAAACTGAGATCTCCCGAGTCTCCGAAAAAACAAAAAAATATACTATTTTCTCTTTATTATCTTTGACTAATAAAATAGTGCCACGAACTGCGCATCCAACTTACTTGACCTACAGTTTCATTCAAATTACAAGTAACCGGATTTCATGTACATTGGTTACTCTTTTTAGGGGTAGAAATTGCAGTTATGCAAGATTTCAGACTTTTCCTATATTTGTGGTACTAAAGCTACACGCATACCAAATTTCAGCACTTTGAGGTGACTGGTGTACTCTGTGAATTTCGTCAAAGTTCAGTTTTTATTATGGGTAATAACCCAAAAACTAAAAATACTACTTAAACTAAAAACTAATTGTAATAATGAAGACCTTTCATTTGTCGTCCCACTTGACCCCGCTCCCGCTTTGATAGCTTTCTCATAGATAACTCTGCTGAATTACCGGATCGTAATTAAATTTGGCAAGGAGATAGATAATGTTCTGGTGAAGGACATAGTTTTTATCTTTTGTCTCAAAAAATAATCTTGAAGTGGGTGAAATAAGGGTCCTCAAGGGATCTGAAAATTCATATATGTATATGCGTTTGATAAAAAATAAAGAAATTCGTGTTTCAACTTTTTTCTAAAATTATCCCTGAAGGGGGCAAAGTAAGGGGTTGAAATTATGAAGTATTCTGAGAGGTAGATTTCTTTTTGATTGGCAAACCAGCTAGTCGGTCAGCTAGTCTTTTGTAAGTATAACTCCGTCACCTTAACTCGGTACCTGGCTCGAATTGCAATTCTGTTAAGTAAGTACGGTCAGCATAAAAACGAGTACTAAGATTGAAAAAATACAATTTTAAAATATGTACATAATGACAATGATTTTTTATTTTTAAATTAAAAAGAAAGAAGGAAGGAAGGTGGCGGCGCTATTGCATTTTTTTGATTCTCATCAATGTCGTTTTTGATATCCCAGTTGCAGCACAAGTTCTTTTAATTACTTGTTCCACGGAAATAATAAATTTCTTATTTATTTTCTCATGTTCACTTGCTGCTCGGGTACTAGTTGGATTAACAGGAATAATAAGTTTACGTTATGCTTATTCCCGTTCAAAAAATGCCAACGCTTTTAATACTAGCTCACGTTCTTTGCTGTGAACAGTTTTTTACCCGTATCGTTATAAATAATAACAAAAGTCCAAACGTTAAAAAAAAACAATAAAACTTTAACAACCCAAAACTTAACAAACGGCAAAAGAAAAATCTCTGAAGTGAACTGAAATGACGCGCAAGCGTATATCGTTAACAAGTATGCCAACGCTACTGGCGGGAGTGAGGCACGGGGAACGCGAGACGGGTCGCGTTTCGAGCCAGGTACCAAGTTAATTTGACGGAGTTATAATCTCTTCAACGTATCACCGTTAATATTATTTAATTCTTAAAGAAATTGACACCAGTTTTTAAAACTTTCTAATATGTTAGAATAGTAAATTGTTCGATGTAACAAGCGTTGCCCCTGCAGACTGCAACGGCGATGATCGAAAAGGCTAAAGCGGCCGCCAAGGCGACGCCGAAGCGGACACCGCCGCTCCGGCAAGCCAAACCCGAGCCCGTCGTGACGCCGCTACGCAAAGGGAGGAGGGCGGCAGCTAAAGGTAACTCGATAAATCTATTGCTGGACATTTCACACAGCGCTATCTAGCCCCAAACTAACCAGAGTTTGTACTATCGGAACCAGATAACTGATATAATACTTATATACTTTTTTGTAAATAGATTTATATGTAGATAGAATTTGACGACCTCCGTGGTGCAGTGGGCGAATAGCCGGCTGAGATGCAAGAGGTAGCGGGTTCGATCCCCGCCGCGGAACAAATGTTTGCATGATCTACAGATATTTGTTCTGGGTCTGGTTGTTTCTCTATATATTATACGTATGTATTTACAAAAAAAAATGTATATAAGTATTCTATCAGTTATCTGGTTCCCATAGTACAAGCTCTGCTTAGTTTGGGGCTAGATAGCGTTGTGTGAAATGTCCAGCAATATTTATTTATTTATTATAATTTATAGAAAAACATCCAGACCCGGAACACATATATGTAGATCATGCAAACATTTGTTCCGCGGCGGGATTCAAACCAGCTACATCCTGCGTCTCAGCCGGCTATTCACCCACTGCGCCACGGAGGTCGTCAACTCTAATTCTAGTTCTGGCTACGTTTATGGAGACGCGGCGCGTTGCACGTGGCCATGTATCAGAGCGTTCCTGCAGCGCTGCTTGATCTGGAGCTGCGAGCATCGCTGTAGCGCTGCGTGCGTTAGTAGCGCCCCGCGTTGTGTAAACGAGCCAACGCATTGCTATTAGTTTGTATTTGCGCGGTTGATGGCCGCCGCGGGCACCGTCGTAGGTGAACCACGTGACCCGCACGACACGACACATCCCACGACGCGTAACGTGCCGCGTCCCCATAGTAGGCATGGAAATTATTGATATTTTAAAATCATTTCCATAATTATGATCATTATGATTATTTTTTATCACTGCTATTTGACATGTGAAAAATCACGGTCAATGATTTTTCATTAAGATTGCCGTAATGTCACACTTGCTATTTCACGCTAAAATCATAGTCATGGGAAACGCCCAATGAATTCCGAAGAAATGCGAATGACTGTTATTTGTAGTAGACCCGAATGACTGCGACCCGATATACAATGAAAACCGAAAATGATTTCATTTGAACGATGTTTAGCAGGTTATGCGAAGGAAAATAGCAGGTGTGACATCTGATTTTTTACGTGCTACTCATGAAACGGTCCATCCCTCAAAGTCAAATATTTTATTCATTAAAATCACAAGGATCACTTTGAAACGTCAATTTTACTGCCTGTTCCTTAAAGGACTCCTACTCCATAAACGTGCCTTAAGGGGGGAGGGGTGGGGGAAATAAGATTGGCGTCCCGAATTGGTAATTGTGCATTATCCTCCTTCTAACCTATCCCCAATCATCTGAACTCCTTGTGGTAACGGAGAACAACTTTGATCAGTAGTTTTCTAGGATCCATGATGAAAAAAAACATTATTTAGGTAAATCCATTTAGTGAGGTTAGGCAAGCCATTTGATTCGAATCGTTGGGCGAATCATGAAATTTTTACAAATGTAGAAATAATCTTAATTGTTATCTAGATATGAGTGTATGATTGCAAATCACTTTTAGCGATAAGACCGCCCATTTTACTTAATCTATTATTAATCTTATAATTATGGGTGAGCACAGGAGATTTTGGCTTAGCAGTAGGAACCTACATTATGTGCGAGAGTTCAGTGTAAATGATAAAGATGTATAGGACCCTAGAGTAGGCGTGGCAGCACGCAATTGGCCGGTTATTTTAAACTGTCCACTTGTTTCAGCCTTCATCCTGTAACGGGGCGAAAATGACTACAGAAGGATTGGTGCTAACAAAACTCTATCCATTGCAGAAGCGCCCACTCCGATAGCGCAGCCGTCGACCTCCACGGGCAAGAGCACGCGCACACCCCGCAAGCCGCCCACCAGGAAATAACCACTCGAACCACCTGGGTTCAACCGCGGTCAATGTGCAACTAACTATTATACTATTATTATAAATACAACCTGTTTTGTTATGTACGACATTAAAAGAAAACACGGCTAGGGTGAATAGGGAGTTTCGTTGTAAAATAGGCTTTTTTCAAATTATGTATTTTTTATCTAGCGTATGCTGTCCCACTATTGGGCAAAGGCCTCCCCCTCCATATCTCCACTTATCTCAATCCTGTGCCAAATCTCGCCAGTCCCTATAAAAAGCGTCCAAATCCTCATCTCAAATACATAAGTAAAATTTAATTTTCAAACAACCTTAATATCAAGTCGTAAAATATCAATAAAACAGCCTGCATAAAATAGGTACCCAAATCAATCATATTCATTGATCATGTAAGTAGGTACCTGTTAAACTGACTAAGCGGCATCGTCACAAAGGCGCCGCCGATTTACGTTAAAATTTGTTTATTGGAAATATATCGATTTAGTTGATAAAGGTTCAAGTTACCGGTATTAAACCCACCTCTAAAATCAGTTAATATGGTTCCGGATGTGTGTTTTAAATTAATGTCGTACATAACAAAACAGGTTGTATATAACCTGGTCTATTAAAGAAACTAATCTAAAATGGTGCCGAAAATCATTACCTCTCACTTTCATACGAATGCATGCAATAGTGTGGAAAAAGGTAATGATTTTTGACGCCATTTTAGATTCGCTTCTTTATTATATCAGGTTATACGGGATTAAATCACGTACCGTTTTATCGGACGACCGACAATGTTTTGGTTCAATTCGTAAATCTGCGTCAGGGTGTTTGTGCTCTCACTTGTATTCGATTTATTTTTGTGATTCTTCAACTGATCTTTCGGCATTCCTTGCAAACACAGGAGCCTTTATTGGTCAAAGTCAGTTGACGAATCATTGAAAGGAATCCATTACGAGTGAGTGCACAAACACCCTCAGGGTGAATGCTAAATCCCCTATTTATAATAATGATTTAAATGAACCACGAAAGTTTTCTTAGTAAAAATGACCTCGTAGACCAACGTAAAATTGTACAATGTACACCCATTATTGAAAACTTTATAATTTAAAATGCAAATTTTAAAATTATTTATGTTTACTAATCGATTACTGGGCGATTGAAAACTATACTTCGTTGTACAATTTTCTAATGGAATAAATGAAAAGGAGATATTTGTAATAATTAAACCACGGCAACTCTTCTGAAAAACACCTTTCAGGCAAATACGTTAATCGGATTCGTACATGATAGACAGTTCTTAATTGAGAGATGGTTATATACAGAGAACAAATAAGCAAATGATTGGACAGACAGACAAACTGCCACGTCAGCTTGTTAATTCTCTGCGCTATGTCAGCGACGTTAGTTTCTCTACGAATCTCCACATTGAATCTTTAAAAACTGTCTAAAAATCTATGTTCTAGTATTCATTCACGTTTAAGCATTATTCTGGTTTTAATGTACTTAAGATTTTAATGAATCAATCCCAACACGGTAATAACATTTGCTGATATCGCAAGACTCATATGAAATCTAAAATAAATAAATAAATACATCATTTATTTGCAGACACAACAAAACAGACAAGACGGACATAAATTGGGTCTTCAGTTAACACATCGCGGCGAAACGACAAACTTTGTATGCCGCGCTGTTATTCTGCGGTTCGTGGCGTAGACAGTGCAATAAAACCCAATAAAATAACATGTATTTTAATCAGACAACTTAGATCCACACATAATAAGTATTTAAATGATGACATTTTTCATACAAAAAAACAAACTAACCTTGTTACCACAAAAAAGTTAAACAACTGATTAACGTGTGTTTAAAAAATTCCTTCACATATTTGTATAGGATTTTTTTAAACAAGCGCTAAACAGTGTTTCATATTTTTTGTCGTAATATCCTAAATATTCATGACATTCAAATTAAAATTAAATAAACCACACAGAAGATAAGAAATTCCAGCATTGGGGTTAATTAGAAGAGCTGACAACATCTCTGCATGGAACTAAAGTGAAAGTTGCTCAAATGTGAATCAACAATTTTTTCTAAACTTTTTGGCGAAGCTACGTACACCTACAAATATCAGGTTAAGTTCTGTTCATTTTGAGAATGCCCGCGTTAGTTTGGATTGTAATTTGATCGTGTTTTGATCAAATTTAAAGTTGCTCACTAAAACATATCTGTTAGTTGCATGTTTACCGCCGCAGTGTCTGTACTTTAAAGTGATTCCTAATGTTTTGTTAGGTATCGGGACGTTTATATGATGTTATTGTATCCGTTATCAATATTATGTTTTTATCAAACCCTTTATTATCCACTGGCTGACCCGCTCGCGACCTCGCACACGTGGTTTGCCAGTAAAAACATTAACCCTCCTGCGCAGTCGGGTAAAAAGTAGTCTGTCTCAATCTCTGTTATAAATATCAATTCTGAAAATATGAATTTTTAGATCCCTAACTTGAGGAATTTTGGATTGGCCGTACAAACTTTCAACCCCTATTTCACCCCCATATCCGGCCTAACATTGAATTTTTTTTTCTAATTTTCTGTGACTTGTAAAATTTTCGTTATAAGGACTCGCGAGGTCTACTGTTCTCACAGAACCACTAGAGATACAAATAGTCAGCTAAACTCGCGTTATTTATAACTTTAAACTCATTTTAACTTATATTTCCATTGAACCGTACCGTGAACCTACTACGTAAAGTTGGCAGGAATGTTCCTCACGCCCTAGTAGAGGAATCAGTTGCCATAAAAAAATACTGATGGTATTTTCAAGGCATTGGCATTTTAAGGCGAGATCTCTAAATCAACTTGGGTAAATCGGCGTTGTATGTATGTATGTATGTTTGTTTGTCCAAGGAACACTTTCGAAGCATTATTTCGATCATCGTGAAATTTGATATATTAGTAGGTAGTGTTGGCACAACCCTGGTGTGACTAAATGAGCTAAAAATGGGGGTAAATACTGGGGTTTAAGAGGGGTAAAATAAAACAAAATGAGACGTCAAATGGGACGTCTAATGAAAGGTCTTCATTAGTACATTTTGACCCCTCCTTTATTTTTATTTTAATCCTTGTAGTTGTTGAGTTATTAGTCATAATAAAATTAAACTTTAACGAAATTCACAGGGTACACCAGTGACCCCACAGTGCTGAAATTTGGTATTCGTGTAGCTTTAGTGACACAAATGTAGGGAAAAGTCTGAAATCCAGAATAACTGCAATTTCTACCCCTAAAAAGTATAACAGTAGGTCAAGTTAGTTGGTTGTGCATTTCGTGGCACTATTTTATTAGTCAAATAATATGAATAGTTTTTTTTTGTGAGACTCGCGAGATCTTAGTTTGGGGCGAACCACTAGTATTAGTATGGATGGATAGTACGGATTTAAGATTACATCGTCTTAATCTAGTGCATGTTACTGTGTAAAATATGAAACAGCTGTAGTGCCTGGGTTAGGATTTAAGATGGCTTTCTCAGCATCTCCATACTATTCTGTTATTAAAGTTTCATAAAAGCGCCATGTTTGCAAAATGAATGTTAATTTTTTTTTATTAATATTATTCAAGCGCTTGACCACTACCTCACCTCATCAGGTGATTACCATCGTCAGTGATGGTGTGATCGAAAATTGAGCACGCTTGCCTAGAAAAAATCTGTTCACTCTGGACTTCAAGACTGCAAAAAATATCTAATTTGCACTGTCATGTGCTAAATTATTTTTACGGATAAATCTAGACAGGCCGTTTTTAATGGGTTGCTTCTAGCCAGTTGATTAGGAAAGAGGTTTTTCAATTTTAGGCAGTCGCATTTTTTTGTAATATCGCACTTTTAATTAGATTGGGGACATAGACGATCAAAAAATGTCTTATTGCATAATGCCCTGTCAAGTTTGAAAGGGCGAAACAAAATGGAAAAAAAATGGCGAACCGAGAACTATGCCCATCTTTATACAAAAATTATCAATCACTTTCATCTGATGTAGTTTTTGCTTTAACGTTTTGAACTATATTATATTTCCTTTGCATGACGTTTTATGAGAAAAACGAATGGTTGGTACAGAGTTATAAATTACAAAATAAATATGAATACAAACGTACAAGTCTTACGTAAACCCTTAAACTGAAAACAAGATCAATCTGTCCTATTAATTTCTTACTTTTTTTTTAACATAGTCATCTATGATAATATTAAAATTCAAAAATAACTCTGTATCTCTTTTTACGTTTTCACGACTAAACGGCTGGACCGATTGCAATGAAATTTGGTATATAAATAGAATATGACCGGGATTGAGACAGGTTACTTTTTACCCGACTGCGCAAAAGAGAGTTAATGTTTTTATCGAAAATAACACGCGAAGACGCGGGGGGCTCATCTGGTATTGTATAATACAGACAAAACCTCCCGAATAGGACATTACAAAGGCGGGCTCAACCCTAACAAGCATTTTCTTCCAGCAAACCTTTGAGGATAGAGATAACATATTGATAAAGGATATAAACTTAAAAAGTGGAATTGTAAGTTTGGTTCAAACTGATTGTCCATTATTAAATGTTTTTGTCTGAATAATTTTATTGATAGTAATCGCTGGATAAGTTTACAAGAATCACAGTAAAAAAAATGCATATGTATAATATTTTATAACAAATACATTGGTTTTTAAAATTTTTTCCATAATCTGCGCAATTTATTGTTGTGAGTTTATCCAGGCAGATTCGATGAGTTTCTTGGTGAGCGTTATTTTAAATGTTTTACAAACAGTTCAATATTTATTGTAATTAAAAAATGTTCTTTGCAACATAAGTTGATGTCTTCAGAAGTACATAATAAAATAGAGTAAGGGCCTTTCACAGAATTTCCTGTCTATGAATAGTGGAAACTTTTGAAAAATAATGAGAATTATAATTGAAATTTTTCGTCACAGGTCTTGTGAGTAAGGTCCATATTAGCACAATTCGTTGTATACAAAAATAAATCTATAAAATAAGTTGCTTGATTTTAAGACAAATTATTAGTGTTGTCCATTTTCCATACAAATAAGCTTTTACTGAACTCTGCGATGTTGCCATGTTTTAACTAAAATTAAATGTTAAGTCGGGCAAATATGAGAACTAAAGCATTAACTGACCTGAACTTTTTAATAAATTTGTGTTCTGTGGAATTTTAAACCGAGAAATGTTTTACTTGTTTTGATATTATTGTATTCAAAAATAAGCAAAATAAAGAAACATACAAGATTATACTTTTATGTGGATGGCATAAGACTTAAATTTTAATAATACGGACTAGTAGCCAAATTGCCCATACGGTATATTTGTGACCATAGCATGGAAACTTGTTTACCAACTAAATAATTTTATTAATGTTTTAGTTTTTGAACGAAATATTGTGAGTGAATTGATCAGGTTAATTTAGTTTCACTAACTTTGACTAACACAGTAAGAATTATTCACTGTAAATATAACATTTACTGAATTTATAAATTCTATGTACTGGTTTAGGGAGCTTTCATATTCATTCGCTAACTTATTGCTGGGTTCAAGTATTGTTTCAATTAACTTGTATTGAATCAATGAAGTTTTAACTGTAGTTTTGCCTATTTTGTTTTGTTAGGATAATACATTTGGTCATAATGTCGAATGAGTACGAAAATCCCTAACCAACTTTAGGTTAAAGCATTGGAGCGTTATTACCTCCTCTCGCTAGATAGTTCAGGTTTCTTCTAAGTCTAGATAAAAATTCTAAAACTGCGAGAGCTATCTATTTTTGTCGCAATAAGTTACTAGCACGGTACAGTTGTTTTGATGGATGTACGTTTATATGATAGACTTTTATCATCAATCAAAAGGAATTTATAACGTGTCTGGATTGTAGGTAATGCGACAAAAATATTGTATATCAGTACAAAGAATTTTAAATCTATTGGAAATTGATTTAATCGTAGAACTTTGGTCGGTTATGAAAATATTTTGATCAATCTATTGGTGTAGAAATCGTGCGGTGTGTTAATGGAAATAAGACGAAATTCTAAATGTGTTTGATATCCCGTTTGGACCAAGCTCTTTTATAAAATATTAATCAATGAATGCTCACTGAATGCAAAGTAGATGCACTTACAGCCATTATTGGCTCTGTAGCTCGTTGTCTTCTGTTTCATACATTTCTACAGCTAATAACTAAAGTGATTTAAAAAAATCAATTTGCTAATAATTATGATATGTCATAGACCCATTTATACACATATTTTCATATAATGTTTATTTTAGTTTATGTGCATATATATTGTATGCAATATGGTTTATTTTAGTAGATTTTTGTTACATCACCTGTATTTGTTTAACATATGTTGGAGGTAAGGTTCCCTTAACATTTTTGTTAATTCGTTTTCCATAAGGTACCCCCATGTTGTTGTTTAACAGCTCTTTGGAGCGCGAGTGTGTGTGAAACATTATTAGAGAATAATTATGTAAGTTTTAGGTGGTATTTTGAAATAGGTTAATTTTAAAAGAGCAGATAAGGGTAGAATATAAATGATTGTGTGTGTATTTTCTGTTAGGTACCTAAGTGGAGTGAATGGTAATGACTGGCTGTCTGTTGGCAACACTCTGGTACAATAGATGTATGTAAAACTTATTTTAGCGTTTTATACAAAAAAAATATCAGTTGGAGAGTACTATTGTAACAGAAAGTCCACAAATTTATATTGCAATTCAAAATAAATTTAATAATTTAAGAAAATTGTGTTTTACTTTATTTTGTAACCTCTTTATCCTGAGGACTAACTAGGTAACTAGGTAGGTACTAAATAAGGTCACAATCTGATATATATCTATCTAAAGTAGGATGTTATAAAGGAAAAACATTAAGTACAATCGAAAAACTCATTTAATCATCTTCAACAGTTTCCAGTGGATACTCAGACATGATCAATCCTCGACTCCACAAAGCATCAGCCAACTGAATCTTCTCTGTATCAGAGGCCAAATGAAGGCTCTCCACTGACACATACTCAGGATAGGCAGTTATTAAGTTCTCAATTCCTGGAGCAAAGTCCTCCTCAATCTCTAGGAATGGAAGCTCACTTCCATGGTATTCCATGGAGTTCTCCACATAATAGTAGATCCTTATCTTGTCCTCGCAAACCATTCGCAGAATATTCTTGCGTAATAGTCTTATTCTTGTATCGAGACCTATTTCTACTCTGTTTATCACTCTACCGTTTTCAACCATTACATCTGAATCTCCATATACTGTGACTGCCTTCTCTAACGAGCTAAGAACAGGTGGTAATGCATCAGTCTGGTAATTCTTGTGCATTTGGTCAACAGCATCGTCAATAGGTAAGTGGTTTTTGATTGAATCAAACAAGGTCTTGACCAGGCTTGTGATCTCATTTCTCCTAGGAGTGTTTGAATCAGAGTGAACTAAACCAAAGTTGTCGTAGATATCTAATGGCAAGCCTCGTCTTAGCTCCACATTTTCTGATATAGCCATTTGTAATGCGGCTGGGATAAGTCTCTCAAATAGATCTGCCCATGAATGCTTTTGATACATACTGACTGTAACATGAAGAGAATGCTCTCCATCAATGGTGACTCCTTGGTGGATGTAGCCACGAGGGAAGTAGAGCATGTCACCAGCTTCTAAAGTTACTTCTAGAATAGGATCTCCAATCTCGCTTTGGTCGTAGTTTTTGGAGGAGACCCGTGGTAGAATCTCATTTTCACTCAAAGGTCTATAAACACGCCAGAGCTTTTTGCCTTCAGCTTGTAGTATAAACGCTTCAATGTCATCATAATGTGGAGCAAAACCTTGGCTATCAGGCGGGGTGAGGTAAGCATTAGCTCCAACAAATGAGTTAAAATATTCTTGTAGTGTAGCATTTAGTATGTGCAGTTTTGGGATATAAGTCTGCGGGTTCAATAACCTAATACTGCAGCCGTTTAGGTAGTAATCCCAAACTAAATGTGGATGAGCACGTCCTTCTGGATTGTGGGTCTCTCTTTTGCCATCAATGTACGAAGTCACATCGATATTTTTGGTGAACTGAATGTTTTCATTTCGAAGCATGTGATCTATGGTTGGTGTGGATATTATTTGTTTATAATAAGCTGGTTTCTTCCGAGATATGTGGAGAGGTTTCTTTTCCCAGACTCGTTGGAGGAACTCTTCAGGGTCGTATGGAGCTATCATCCATTTGAATACCTTCAGGCCTTCTTCAACACTGTCAGTTTGTATTGGCACAAACTCGAAGCTGCCATCACTCGAATTGTCTCTGATCTCTTCAACATCTGAATTATTTCCTGACTGATTAGCAGCCTCCACTAAGATAGGAATCTCTTCAGTTTCAGAAATTCGAATTATTCTCTTGTTTTCAAGATGAATCTTGGTATCGACTTTAGCTACCTTTGCTCGCTTCTTTTTGTGGGTTTTTTTCTTGCCGATGTTATTGGCTTCCTTAGCGTTTTTCTGTTTGTTTTTTATTTTATGAGCAGCTTGAATCTGAATGTTTTCAGGGATGTTTTCCAGTACTGTTAGGGAAGAATGCGCATATTTCCTCTTTCGATTCTTCCTGACTCTTTTTGGCTTTTTATTGGCACTGTACATGGCAAATGCAGAAACTGGAAAATCCATCTTCACGTCTTCAGTAATGTATTGGTTGGTTAGCAGTAACTTTTTGCAGTAGTACCTAGAAGTAGGTAGCAGTCTCGTTAGTACTTATGAATAATAATAGGATAGTCTTCATAAATAAATCCTTTCAATAGAAAGTTATTATTATAACACGCCCGCCGGTAGAAAAACTAAAAAATCAACACATGATTTTGAGGTTAGACGTTTACTTCCGACTTTCCGTCACGTCAGTGCAGCCAGTGCTGCCAACTCCTTTAAATTCGAGTGCCTAGACCTATATACCAAAGTCGCTAAAACTGATTCTACCATGATAGAACCGACCATGGTATGGTGCGACTCAGGATTTTGTTCGTCGTTCTCTAATAAAGCTTATTAGATAACTAGAGCTAGAGTTTTTAAAATATTATGTGTACAAATCAAGTTTGAATAAAATTGGATGTTTGATTTGAATATTTTTAGAAATAGCTACAGTTAGAGCATATATTCCAATGCAACTAAGTTTGAATTTGGCACGCAAGCGTGTTTGTGTTTTCCATATATATATATAACTTGGCACTGTATAATTTTGTGTCGAGTTAACAAAAAAAATATCTATTACAGGCCCTAAAACTGTTTTGATTTGTACTCCAAAAATCGGCAGTTATGTCGCTAAACCAGTTTTATCGCTAAGACGACAAAGTCGCAAAATTGGCAACACTGAGTGCAGCCAATCCAACCAAAATTTTTCCCCCATTAATCATTATAAATCAAATTAGAATCCCTTACTACAAACTAGATTTTTTTTTATACCAAGCTATCTTAATATACTCGTAGACTATTTAATGATTTAAAAGTTGTCATGATGATACGTTTTAGTCACGCCTAGTAAAATAGAAAAATTATAAAATACTAGCTGACCCGCCCGCGGTTGTGCCCCGTGAATTTTGTCAAAGTTTAGTTTTTATTATGTCTAATAACTTAAAAACTACAAAGTTTAAACTAAAAATAAAAAAGCGGTTGACCGGATTGTCCCATTTGGTTTTTTTTTACCCCTTTGAACCCCAATGTCTCAACAACCCCCCCCCCCCCACCCCCATTTTTAGTACATTTCGTCACCTCAGATTATACAAACAAACAGATAGAGCGCGCCGAACGTGCGAGTGAAGCCAAAACAAATTGCGTCAAAACAAGCGAATACAAATTTAAAAGCGAATACAATCTCGCGGCAGTGCTAAAGATAGCGTCGTACTGCTTGAACGTCTCGAGTGATTCATTATTTTCTGTCAAAAATGCCGTCTTGTGTTATTAAACAGTGTAAAAGTTGTTCCCAAAAACAAAAAAAAGTGGATGGAATATCATTTCACAAGTAACTATAACTTATTTAATTGATTTTATTATTTATTCACCCAATAATTAAACGGTTGTCTCGAAACACAAAACCTCGACATTAGTTCGACTGTGTTGCCAGTTTTCGATAAAATGTTTTCCCTTCAATTGGGGAAACTACCTGTTGATCTAGGCGTTAGCTAGCCTGACTGTTAAATGTACGGACGTGGGTTCGATTCCCACGCGTGTTCTCACGCCTAAATTGTTATTCCAAATTTGGATGTATTTCTATAATTATGTTATTGCCGTTTACTGTGATTCGGTGATTAATATCTTATGCGGGATTTTAAATATAATTGTATATGTATAACAATTTAGTTCCGTATGTATATATGTAATGTATATACATTACATATACATATACACATATATAATAAATGGTATATATAGAGAAGTAATAGCGATCCGCCCTCGCTTCGCTTCGGGAAAAATATCCTACCAGAACATTTTACCGGGATAAAAATATCCTATATGTTAATCCAGATCATATTCAATATGTGCAAAATTTCACAGAGTGAATCTGATGAAGATGTTGATAGAAAAGTATTTAATGGTGCAATTGCACTACATAGCAAAATTAGAAACATTCTTGAAATGTAGAAGCCAAACGGCAATATTACAAGAAATTAGTGCAAAATAAAGGTGGTTAATTTTTTTGGCAATATAATTAATTATGATTTTAATAAATATTTTGGATTAATATGTATGTTTTTTTTATCAGTCTAATGAAATGAATATGATACTACAGAAAAAACTAAAGTACCTATTATTATAAAGTCCATTTTTCCAAAAAGAGTTATTGTAATTTTTCAAATTCTAATAACAGTCCGGAGTCAGGAATATATCCTGCGTTGTTGGCTAGTCTCTTGCGAGATGGCCGCCGTAGCCGTAATTCGGCCAGGAGGACATTAAAGTCCATGTAAACCTCAATAAACACCGGACGGATCGCTAGTTATAAAAATCTTCACATATTATTTCTTCTGTAATTTTACAATGCGTTTACAATGGTACATGAAATATGTAAGTGTTTAATAAACTAGTTAATTAAACAATTGTTCAATCCTAATACTCACACAAATTTGTATTCAATTAGTAACAAATTCATGTATCCAAATAAAATTTTAGAACCTGTTGTCGTAAAAGGACATTAAAAAAAATACAGGGAGTTTTTTCTTTTTCTGGTATCATTACACGCACACTGATGCACGTGTCCCTACAGAGCTATTTCTAATCGCCACGCACACATGAATGATAAGTGGCGTCATACTGTTTGTTGCGTACACTCCATCTGTTTGTTTGTATAATCTGAGTTCGTCACACCAAAATTGTAAATTGTGCCATCACTACCTATGTACAATCCGCGAGGTATAAGCTGAGCTTTGCATTTGTGTGAGTGTACATGGATAGTGTAGGTGTGACAACCGGCCTTAGGCGCGGCGCCATTTTCGCCCGGTAAAAACCGGTTTAAACTGATTTTGGGTAACCGGCCTGAGGCGCGGCGCCATTCTGTCTCGCCGCGCTCCTGCCGCACTTCACCTCTTGTACAGACTGCAGCGTGACGTGTTTAATATTATTTTGTTTTTGTTTGATATAAGTGTTAGTAAAATGGATGCCAACACAAATAAGCGCAAAATACGGAAACCATTAAATAGCCAAGTAAAAGAAATTTTGTGTAATTTAAATAGCTATTTTAAAGACATGAACGATAAAGACATGTCAAGTGTGACTACATCAGCCCAATTCATTATTAATACAAACGACACATCAGACGAGAGTGAAAATGATAACGAGAGTGATAAAGAAAGTGATTATGGTGCAATGTCTGGTGTAGAAGATGTGTAGTTATTTTGTCTTTCAAATTGAATTTTTAGTAATAATCACACAATAATATGTACTCATCAGTCAAATACACAGCTGGACTTTATTTTATCAATTTAGTTTTATTTTATTTTAATACTAGAATACTTCTCCGACTTATGTTATGCCTTAAGTACCTACCTAAAATATAATGATATTAATTTTTAAGAGTTTGTTGTCTGACTGTACTTTTGGTGATCACTCACACTAATGCAAAGCTCAGCTTATACCTCGCGGACTGTACCAAATTTCACGATGATCGGATAAACGCTTCGAAAGTTATTCTCGGGCAAACAAACATACATACAACGCCGATTTGCCCGAGTTGATTTGGAGATCTCGCTTCGCTCGATCAAAAATCTAAAATAACTTGGTTTTTTTAGGGAAGTAGGGGTGATTTTCTTTACTCATGCACCCTTATACGGTATCATATGGAGTATCGTTGAATAGGTATTTTAAAACTCTAAAAGCTTTTCTGAACACTTTTTATGCAAGAATTACGAAACATGCGCTTCAAAGTGGGCATTCTCGTAATATTCGTGGGTGTGTTTGGTAGATGCCTTAAAAGCATCAACACTAGGAGCACATATTATACATACCTACTTTAGTCTGTAGATGTAGGAAGAAATATCAAAGCTGAGTAGACTCTATTAGTTGACGAGCAGTGGTCGACCAACTTATGTCTGTAGTTGGGTCTAAAAACAGTTCATAGAATTTACATACAAAATGACCTAAATTAACTTAGTATTTTAAAATGACAAAAACAGCTGTATTACCGTACTAACTAGGAAACCCTTAACTGTGCGTGACCCGACATGCACTTGAACAAATAAATAAATAAATAATGCTGGACATTTCACACAGCGCTATCTAGCCCCAAACTAAGCAAAGCTTGTAATATGGGAACTAGATAACTAATAGGATATTTTATTGTAAATCCATACTTAAATCCTACTTACTACCTATACAGAAAAATACCCAGAACAAATATCTGTAGATCATGCAAATATTTGTACCGCGGCAGGAATTGAACCCACAACCTCCTGCGTCTCAGCCGGTTAGTCACCTACTGCGCCAAGGAGGTCGTCTAAATTATTATTAGTTACTAGCTTCCGTCAACGGCTTCACACGCGTTGTGTGTCAACAAAAAGTAGCCTATGTTTGAATCCAGGTAATAATCTATTAACACACCAAATTTCATCGAAATCGGTTGCGCTATTACGACGTGATTGAGTAACAAACAAATAAACTAACATCCAAACTTTCACATTTATAATATTACTAGTTCTTGCATTGACTTGACTGACACCCCATTTTTGTCCCATGGGACCTGATTTATGGGATAAAAGGTAGCCTATGTGGTAATCCAGGTTATAATCTATGTATCTAATTACCAAATTTTATCGAAATCGGTTCAGCCGTCACAATGTGATTGAGTAGCAAACGAACAAATAAATAAACAAACATTTAAACTTTCACATTTTATAATATTAGTGTGTATAGGAATGTATAGGGTATATATTTTTATATCCATTTTGTAGGTATCCACTTTATTTCTCTTTTTAAATTCTTCATTTGACACAAATTTGTATTAACCAGAAAATAAATTTTACTTTTAAATTTATTATCTGTTAAATACAAATTTTAGGTAGGTAGGTAGGTACCTATTATTTACATAGCAGTAGCGCAAATTCAAGGAATTAGGAAAATAAAACAATGTTAGGCTTGTACATTTTCAAGCTGATTTATTCAGACATTTACTTTTTGGATACAGTTTTGTTCTATTATGCAGAAAACCACTCAATTCGTATTTCTATGCGCTACGGTCTACATCATCTTCAAATTTATATAACATAGTTAAAATGTAAGAATAAGATGTACCTACGATGCGTTTTTATTGATCCTACATTTGAAATCCTAATGTTATTTCAATATCTGTTACTTGTATCTATTCTTTTAAATTAAATTTAAGATATTGTCATAATTATAATAAGTTTGCTGAGATGAGAGTTACTTCAGTAGGTACCTACTACTTACTCACTTATATAACTTTTCAATTAGAAAAAAACATTATATCGTATTTGTATGGTATTTAATAAACATTTTGATATTACACAAATTTATTTCTCATATCTGTTGCAGTTTCATGTACTTATACGTATGAATAAATATTACAATAATGTTAAGGTAGGTATTTAGGTTTAGGTGAGTGAGTATGTAGAAATAGTTTTTACTCTGTTAAAAAATAGTTTTGTGGGTAAAGCTACAGATAGATCATCACTAGTTTATTATGCTTTCTTTATATTGTCATCAGTTGCATTTCAATATCAACTTACAAAATTAGAAAGTATTTACCTTAGTTAAAGTTGTTTCCATAAAATGTAGTCAAAATTTAGATAAAAAGATTTTATATATTATTTGTGGTATGAGATGACGTAGGTTTATTTTTTGTTTAATAAATAATACGACTTACCTACATAGCACTTAATAGACACGTTTAGATAAGTAGGTACTCTCTAACACTAATATTTTAATTAATAATATTAAACGGTTTTTATAGCGTATTTATCTTATTTTTGTCGGCCCGCGATTGCGGCTGTTGATATTATTATGCAACACACTCGATCACATCAGGATAATAAATAAGAAAGGTAAATACGCGATATATACAAGTTTAATATTAGAAATTGTACAGTGATCGCGAAAGTTTACAAAATACTAATATTTTACTAGAAGTATGTTGATATTATTTTATAGAATATTATGCTGATATTATTTGGGTAAATATTTATATAATTATATATTTTATAAATTTCAAAGGATCTAAGGATTGGTCTTCTATCACACATAAAATTGATACGCAGTCACGTCAAATATCATCTACAAATTGGTAATAAATATAATAATATACTTTGTGAATATTCTTTATATTTTAATATTAATGATTATAAATCGGTTTTAATAACACCTATTATTTTACTACATCTAAATAATGTCGTCATAGTTAGGTATTATGCCCGAGGATAATTAATATTTTTTATCAAGGAGTCACACTCAATGATTATATTTGAAGCTTCGAACGATATGATAGAATCAATAACATTTTACAAATTTTTGAGGGCTAAGCATCATTTTGATATGACATCGTTTATTATTTCCTTAAGTAAGTAGGTAGAAATTAGCTTTATGAAATGTTTTCCCAAAGTGTATGGACCAATGATGTTAATGTTACTCATGTCTCTTATCTCAATGGTATGGACCATATCTTGCGTATAATTAACACGAAGAACATTTTGATAGTCAGTCTGTAAGGGCTTACAATGTTTCCGTCATGTATATTTTTAAAAACTTCCTCCGCCAAGTTTTCATAAAAAATAATTAGAAAAGTGAGAAAAACTTGCAAAACTTCGTCAGTCTTATTTCCGACGGTTCACGTGCCTTTGACGTTAGAAAGAAAGCGATGGGACGGACAAGGGAATCCTGAAACCAAACTACAACAAGTGAACAACACTTAACACAAACAACTTAATATTACCTTAACTACTCCGCATTTTGCTACAAGGTACATGAGCAAAAGTAATGAATTTTCAAACCAAAAGAGATTCCTGAGAATATCGCCTGTAGCACCCTTTCTGCGTTCTCCGATAGTTTAGTGAACGCGCATGTCTCTAGCATGGACCGGTGTGGTGTCCTCTGGGCTCGGGGAGTCGTCAAGATGTGGTCGGATGTGGACGACGGAGCGGCGCTGGTCCTGGTGGTTGTAGTCGTCTCGTATCATGAGGCCGCTGAGCCCGTAGCCTGGGCCCAGGGCGCCGGAGCCGCTGAGCCGCACCTTCTCCGGGTCCTCGTCGAGGTTCATGGATGAGAAGACGGCGCTGAGGTTCAGTTGCGGAATGTCGTAAAATACATTCAGTATTAAAACCACGAATGCGAGGCCGAGTATCAGGTATACTGGAAAAGAAAAAACAAATGATAAAAGCGACTTGCGCAAGAGTGCGTGAACTTTTTTTGACTTTAGAGATGTAATATTCTGGAACAATGTAGAACAAACGTAGAACAATTCGGCACAGCTGTCAGAATTCAGATTATTCAAAATAAACGTATTTAGTGGCTAAAATCATACAAATATGTCAAATATAAGCAGTTTAGTCGCTAAGTACCCTCAGTGATCGATGTGAAAGCGACAACGAGTACCTATTAAGCTGGTTTTACTAAGCTGTTGGGTTATTGTCTAACTTTGAACACAAATGAGATGTTAAAATCGATAAAGGATTTTCTTCAGTTTCCGATCATAAAGGAAAAAGTAAGACAAAAATCTAACAAAACGCACAAACAAAGACGCGTTTGATTCGTGCACAATAAATAAAGATGTAAAACAACCGATTTCAAATGTTTTAAATAAAATGTTGCCGTTTTAAACCCCAATAAACTCGTTCACAAGAATATTAATATGTTTAAGAAAAATAGCGATAATCATAATTTTAATACTAGAAAGAAAGATAAACTCGCTGTTGCCACTTGTAGACTCCATAAAGTTAGTAAATCGTTTAAAGGGCAAGGTGTATGCTTTTATAACAAACTCCCAAGGGATGTACAAAAATTGACAATGAATAAATTTAAAAACGTAATTAAACTAAATCTTTATAAAAAAGCCTACTATAAAATATCGGATTATTTAGATGATAGAAAAGCTTGGGATTGAAATTGCTCCAACTCGTTCAAAATGTTACAATCTAGACGTAATTTATTTTCTGTATTATGTATTGTAAAAGGATCATTAAAAAAACAACCAGCCTTGTTTCTTGCCTTTCTTTCCTGGCTTGGTCGCGAAGGAACAGGCAGTAAAATTGACGTTTCAAAGTTATCCTTGTGATTTTAATGAATAAAAATATTTGACTTTGACTTTGAATAAATCGTTTTAAACGGTTGAAAATGCGCCTACATAAATAAAAGAGTGTGTTTTACACTTCATTAAGGACAACTTTTGGTGACCTGGTGTTTCGTTTTAATTAGTTTATAGAAAATCAATAGAAAGTATCTACATTACCTACTACACGAAAACTTAATTATGTAGGTATATCGTTAAGTATATCGCTAAGTATATCAATATAAGTAATATAGATGTGTTTGCGGATGACTGGAAGACGATCGAGCGAGTGTGTCTCAGTTATTGTGAGAGTATTTAATTATGTATTATGTTATGTTAGTTATTTTAAGTGCCTATTGTATTTGTGTATCTGTTGTGTTTTTTGTGTACCTTTTTAACCTAAAATATCTACCTAAGTTTCATAATGAATGTAGGTAAGTATATTATAATTTGTATATTTTTTTCTTGTAGTAGTTTTAGATATAGCGTATTAATTCTGTAAAGTTATATTTAAGTGTAAATAAACGAATTTGAATTTGAATATCAGTATATCACACATTTAAAAAATCTTTGCACAGTTTATAGATACTCCGTTATATCCCTACCTCGGTAAAATCAAGAAAATGTAGTTTTATTCAAGAAAGACATAGTCATCTACACCAACAGTTTTAAATCGAAAAAAATGGTTTATATCGGTTTTAAACAAAAAAAGCTCGTTATTTCGTTTTAAACCGATTGGTTTAATTGGTTTTAAACCGGATTTACATTTATAACAATAACAATGTACCCATATACCCAAGATGTAAAGCCGAGGAGAAAATCTGGGGCTGGTCTCTAATTTATTTTCCAACGAAAAAACCCCCATTTGCTGTTATTAACAGTCAAGGAAAATAATATTAAGCGATAACAGATTAGTATCAAACTAAGACTTTGAATTACGTTTGAAAAACGTGTGCAAAGTAAAAGTGAAGTTTCAAGGTACGTTCAACAGTCTCGACTCGAACGAAACTCGTGTTGCAGCGAACTTGAGAACTTCCTGAATAAATAGTAGGGGCTTTAACTTTTGCTGTCAAAAAACTTTTGTAAGCTGAATAATTTATTATTCCACGAATTTCCATTTCAAATCTCAAGTAACAAATAATTATGTTTTTGTTAAAATAATACAAAATAAGTAGGTGCCTGCTGACGAACCAACTTTTTACTAATAAATAAATATCGCTGGACATTTCACACAGCGCTATCTAGCCCCAAACTAAGCACAGCTTGTACTATGGGAACCAGATAACTGATAGAATACATATATACTCTTATTTTTGGAAATACATACTTATAATATATAGAAAAACACCCAGACACGGAAAAAATATCTGTAGATCATGCAAACATTTGGTCCGCGGCGAGAATCGAACCCACTACCTCCTGCGTCTCAGCCGGCTATACGCCCACTGTGCCACGGAGGCAGTCAACTAATCTAGATACTTATCTATACATTTAGTATCATGCCAGTGATTGATAAAAAGCTTCTCAATCAAAAACCGTCTAGACGGTAGCTAGACTAGGTTAGTACTAACACATAATGGATAGCATTCCTATGCTGTGGTAGTTGTATTTATCAAGTTTCAGACTACTCAAAGGTGTTTGCACTAAAAACGGGATATTTACCATGATTTGTGAGTTTTTGAGCATTCCGATACTTCCACGCGCCATGATAACTTGATATTTCAAGTGATTGTCGTGATCGGTGTTTTTGTGGTTTTTTAGGCGGGGTACCGGACGACCTCTTTTAGGTGCTTGTTTCACCGCCGGCGATGAGCGAGAAACGAGTAGAGCTAGAAACTAGAACCGAGTAGTTACCACTGGTAAGTATCTTGTAGATGGGACGGTTGGCCTGGTCGGGGGCATCGCCCGGGATGTAATCTCCCAGGCCGATGGTGGTGAGGGAGATGAAGCAATAGTAGAACGAGTCCAGGTAGTCCCACTCCGGTTCTAGGTACTCGAAGATAGCGGCCGGGATCAGGAGGAAGAATGCGAGGAATGAGATAACTGTAATTAAAAATAATTAAACTATTAAAAATTGTAATGACATTATCTTTATTAGACTTAGCCTATTCTTTGGACACCAATATACAGTCTGTTACCGCATTCACGATATTAATTTAAAACACATATTATGTAGAATCGTACTACCGTCGTATGAACTGATTTTAGAGATTGGTTTAATAACGGTAGCTTGAATATTTATCCAGTAATCGATACATTTCCATTAAACAATTATAAATGTAAATCGGTGGCGCCTTTGCGACGAACCTACTTCCATAATAAATGAATGGGATTTGTTTACCTACTTTATACAGGCTGTTTCATTGATATTTTAGGACTTGAAATTAAGGTAGATTGAAAATTAATAAAAATTCATGGTAATTAATTTGAAAAAAAAAGTGGCACTCCGGAAGGGCTAACAGAAGTGAAAACTTGAACAATTACGAGATATTTATATGCAGAGGTGTCGGTAACGGTAACGGTTCAATGGTTTTTTCTCAACTCAAAAAAAGGCCAACGCGCCTAAAAAATTTTTCACTAGTTATGATGGAATTTGGTAACTAAATGTGTGAATAAAATGAGCTGAAAATGTCTGGCGGTTGTTGAGATATTGGGGTTCAAGAGGGGCAAAAACAAACAAAATGAAACTATCATGTTAAGTGACAGGTACATTTCGACCCCATTTTTGTTTTAGTTTAATCCTGTAGTTGTGTAGTTTTTGAGTTATTAGCCATAATAAAAACTAAACTTTGACGAAAATCACAGGGTACACCAGTGACCAGTGCCGTAATTTGGTATTCGTGTAGCTTTAGTGAAACATATATGGGGAATAGTCTGAAATTCAGAATAACTGCAATTTGTATCCCATAAAATAAAACCAATTAACATGAACTCCCGTTACTTGCAATTTGAATGAAACTGTAGGTCAAGTTATTTGATAGTGCATTGCGTGGCACTATTTTAATGGTCTTCTTCTTCTTCGTGTCGATATGGTTCATAATTATTTTTTAAACATCAAATGTTGTTTAGCCAATACTTAGCCACTGCAACAGCGTTATCTGTGGCGGAACAAATATCCCTTAGTTAGGGTGTAAGAATAAGGGCACAATAGGCAGCTCATGCTCATTTAATTAATTTAATGGTCAAAGCTTACAAATCATATTTTGTTTGTTTTTATGGGAGACTCGAGAGATCTCAGTTCGAGGCGAACCACTATTAGTTAATTTTTATAAGATTTCTACAACTTACCAATGATCACTAGATGCATTAGCCGTATAGTGAAGGGACGGAACAGATGTCCTAGGCCTGCGTTCAGGGCTCTCAATAGCGCGGTGGCCGGCAGAAGCATGCGTTCCACCACCGCCGTCAACAGCACCAGGGTCAAGGGGATGCCGAGGATCGCGTACATCAGGCAGAACAACTTGCCCGGCTTCGAGAGTGGGGTAAAGTGGCCGTATCCTAAAATAAAAAACTTAAATAAGTTGTTGAAAACTATGCAAAACATATCTAAAATAAAAGGAAAAATGATTGGATACCTGAGGACATGACGGCTTCATAAAGAACATCATAGAAGAGAAGGTAGAAGGAAAGCGAGGAAGAAAAATACTTAGAATAAATTACGTGATAATGCAGTCAAATAGCCAAAATAAGGGGTCAACCTCGGAATCAGAGATAATAAGCTGGAAACTCGTATACTTACACCTTCAAAGTCTCATAAAATCTCGTGCCTTTGTTGTAAGTTATTCAAGTCAAAGTTCATAAAAATCGGTTTCTATAGAGCGGGGAGCGCGTACCGCGCAGCTACTCGTATAGGTACATAGGTACTCTATTGCAAGGTCAAGCCTGAATCTGGGTGAATAATACCTTATATGTATTAAATTATTCATTTTTTACGACGCAGACACGAGTTTTTATAAGACTTATAAGACAACTTTTAGAACGCGAAAATTAAGGTGTATCCAGCCTGTTATCAGCCACGGATCCATTTTTTTTCCGAAACTCCAAACGTATCTGCGTTTGGAGGAGGAGGAGGAGGAGGGGCGGAGGGGAGGGGGAGGGGGGGAGGTTAAAGTTCCAAATCAAATGAACAGCCATGTGAACTATGTAGATGGATGCCAAGCGCTTTTTGAAAACAAGTTTTCTTTTCAAGCATATTTTAGAATAATTTTATAATTTTGCGCCTCCTTGAATTGCCTCTTGGGGCCAGTGTCCCGGTTTGCCCCCCTAGATCCGGGGATGCTTAATATATCTCATTCTTATGAAACCTATGACTGAACTAATGAGGCAGATAAAAAAGAAGATCACCATCATGTCGTATAAGGAAGTGAAGGAAGCCGCATTGGAAAGAACAACATGGAGGGATTGCATCATTACCCCGACAAGAGCCAAGCTCTTAAAATTCTTGAATGAAATAACATCCAACAGTCATGAAATACATCCATTATAATTGAAACACATTTATTTGACAATCAAAAGCAAACACAACATCTGATGGTGCAATACAGAGACTTGACCTTTGGCTCAGATACATTGATAGGTTAATAATACAAAACAAAATCAAAATGCCAGGTGTCGAAAAATTCAAATACATATTAGAAACATCCCACGTAGCTTCTATCTTACAACAGCATAATTTAAATTTATGCACAATTGGCTCATCGAGCTGTTTCCAAATGAAGGTTTTGTTTCAAAGTTTATAAAGTTAAATAAGTTTTTTGTTAAATTATTATTTATATTTTAATTAGACCTTGAAAATCTATTTTATGATTTTATGTAGAAAACATAATAAAGTAGCTACTTAGTTAAAAGTTGTTAGAGCACTTTGTATAGCGCGCATTTTTAATATCAAGAGATCAAGCTTTATCTACCTACCTATTTACAAGTCATAGTCCAAATATTTTTAGGTAGACAAATCTACCATGCTCATATTGTATATTAAAACTTGCTCATAATGCAATCAAAACTATAATTTTATTTTTAATTGATCGAGCGAAGCGAGATCTACAAATCAACTTGGGCAAATCGGCGTTGTAAGTATGTATGTATGTATGCATGTTTGTTTGTCCGAGGATAACTTTCGAAGCGTTGATTCGATCATCGTGAAATTTGATACATAGGTAGGTTGTGATGCCACAATTTTGGTGTGACTAAATGAGCTAAAAATGTTGGGGGGTTGTTGAGATATTGGGGTTCAAGAGGGGTAAAAAAATGAAAATGAGAATATTAGGTCAAATGGGCGTCGAATGAAACGTTTTCATTAGTACATTTACACTCCGTTTTTACTTTACAATTTTCTTTATAGTTTTTGAGTTATTAGCCATAATAAAAACTGAACGTTGACAAAATTCACAGGGTACACCAGTGACCCCATAGTACTGTAATTTGGTGTGCGTGGCTAAAGTGACACAAATATAGGCAAAAGTCTGAAATCCAGAATAACTGCAATTTCTACCACAAAATAGAGTAACCAATCTACATGAACTCCCGTTAACTGTAATTTGAATGAAATCGTAGGTCAAGTTGGTTGGTTCCTTATTTCGTGGCATTATTCTGATAGCCAAAGAGTACGAATTATATGTTTTTTTTATGGTAGACTCGCGAGATCTCAGTTCGGGGCGAACCACTAGTTATATTTAAGATTAAAACGTAGGGTATTTTCAAGTTGTTGCGGACGGCATATGGTCTCACCTACCCGCACTCGCGCCTCTAGCGGGGACCCGGCCGGCCGGACACTCTATTCCAAATGAAGGTAGTGGGGTCCCAGTGCCTCGCGACCTCCACTCGGCAGAGAAGCAAGTGCGGCATGCTCTGTGTGGGACCTAGAAGCACCGCACTCACAGTGGCCATGCAGACGAGCTCATGTAGACCTGTGAATGATGGCCTCCGGTACTTCCACTTACCGATGGTAGTAACAACAGATGTAGAGAAGAACACCGATTGGCCGAAGCTCCAGTTGGGGCCTTCGCTCACGTTCCGCGAAGCCGACACGCCTCGACTGTTGGCGCGGATCACCACTTCGAGCAGGCTCTCCAGATCAGCATCTAGAATAAGAATACCTACGAGTTACTGATCAGAAAATGATCAGAGTTTATTTTGAGATTTGTTAGAGATAAGTTACTGTTCATGTCCATGTTTGGAATTACCACTACCTCACGAGATGCTAGTTAAGAGATAGTATGGTTTAAAATGCAGCACGCTGGCTTTGAAAGTTTTGGACGTGAATACTCCAAGATTATAGTAGCAGGAGGTAGCGGGTTCGATTCCAATCACACTAATATTAAAAACGTGAATTTATTAATTCGAAAATTTGAGTGCTTCAAATAGTATTTTTATAGTGTTATCCGAACATTTATTAAAATCTCGGTGTGGATGTTTGTTACGGCTGAACCAATTTCGATGAAATTTGGTATATATGTAGATTATAACCTGGATTGCCACATCGGCTACCTTTTATCCTATAAATCAGTTCCCATGGGATAAAAATGGGGTGTCAAATCAACTTACAACAGCGAGTTTAGCTTTATTTCTAGGTTACCTACACATTTGGTAGTGTAACGCGTACGAAGTCGCGGGTGACAGCTAGTTTTTTCTATATATTTTAAGTACGTATTTACAAAAAATAGTTTGTAAGTATTCTATCAGTTATCTGGTTCCCATAGTACAAGCTTTGCCTAGTTTGGGGCTAGATAGCGCTGTTTGAAATGTCTAGCAATATTTATCTATTTGTTTATAGTGAACCGGAAAAGACGTCATTCTAAGCTTAGTTATCGCTGCTGAGTAGCGACCACTAGATCTTTATTATTGTTTTCACCCTAGATTTAGTTTTTTTTAAACGTTGCTCCTTTAACCATAAGGTCGGGTGTAAACTGCAAAAGTTTCCAATGTTTTATTCAATAAATCCAAATTTAACAATTTCAGTCGAGCAGTCCTAAATCAGAGGCAGTCTCCGCACTATTCAGTACCTTCCTACATTTCTATCTATAAAACAACGTCGGGTTAGTTACACCATTTAGAATTCATGAACGGCTTGACCGATTTCTATGAAATTTGGTAGGTAGATAGATAATGATCAGGATTGAAACACAGGCTACTTTTTACTCGATTTCGCAAAAAGAGGGTAATATTTATATTGACAAACCACGCGTGCTAAGCCGCGGGCGGGTCAGCTAGTATAATATAATCCAAGCAACAAAAATTCAGCCCAGCCCCAGCCTAAATTCAAAGCAGTTGGCTCTCTGTTCAAAACCCAGTTCGGATTAACAAAAGCCATTCATTTAAATTAGGCAAATGTGTCATGAAATGTTGCCTATTAATGTCGTTTTTAGTTGTTTTCGTTCAGAGTAAGAATTTGATTAGACTTGTTAGCAAGCGTGGATATGTTTCAAATCAAGCGATATCATCATCATCATATCAGGTACAGGACGTCCACTGCTGAACATAGCTCCCCCCCACCGCATAGATTTCCAGAGTGAACGGTCTTGTGCGGCTCCCAGCCTTTACCAGGTCGTCTTTCCATCTAGTGGGGGACCGTCCTACGCTACGCGTTCCACTGCGTCGTCTTCACTCGAGAACCTTTATGTCCCAACTTCAAGCGATATAATCACGCATAATAATAAAATTATCAATAGGTATTTTTATTTTTATAGTGTTATCCGAACACATACGGAAAATTCCAAGATTTAGGTACATAAACATAATTTAACGTTCTAAAATAATGTCAAGGTCAAGGTAAAACAATAAATAATCTACACTAATAATAAAAAGAGGAAAGATTTGTGTTTTTGTATGTTTGTAACGAATAAACTCAAAAACTACTGGTCCGATTACAAGAATTCTTTCACTATTAGAATGCTACAATAACACTGAGTAACATAGGCTTACTAAACTTTTTGTTGCTATTAAACAAAAATTATATAGTGTGTGGACGAATTTTTAATAAAATCTCTAATAGTATTAAAAAATCTCCCAACAAGATTCTTCTGCACTATTCATGAGTAACATCGGCTTACTCAGTGTTATTGTAGCATTCTAATAGTGAAAGAATTCTTGTAATCGGACCAGTAGTTTTTGAGTTTATTCGTTACAAACCTACAAAAATACAAATCTTTCATCTTTATAATATTAGTATAGATAAAACATATACCTTTATACTTTTTACTCAACTGCTTAGAAGGAGGGTAATGTTTTTATTGAAAAACTACAGGTGCGAAGATGCGAATTGGTCAGTTAGTAATAAATAATCAAATGTCATTTTCTAAGAATTCATGAATAGTGCAGAAGAATCTTGTTGGGAGATTTTTTAATATTATTAGAGATTTTATTAAAAATTCGTCCACACACTATATAATTTTTGTTTAATAGCAACCTCTGTAATGTAATTATTGTTAATCCTGCAAATGATTATGTGGATATTGCTATTAGTATATTATGTTGCTATAATGTTAGTTATATCACAATTGTTATTGTTTTAATCTAAATTTAACGTAACTTAGTGTTCTATAATGTACCTACAGTGGAAAAAATAAATGAAATGAAATGAAATTGTTACCGTTTTTTTACCCATCACCTATTTATCAAAGATTGTATATTATTATATCTGTATAATGTCCCTAGGTAAATAATAGTAGACTATTAAACGAGGGGATAAAGCGGTGTCTTGCTTCACGGGCGCTATATTGAATCCGAACGTAATGAAGGATTCTAGAGTCAACTCACGAGCGGAGCGAGGGAGATGCTAGAATCTTGAGTGCAGAGAGGGGTATAAGCACGCCCAAGATGCAGTCAGTTGTATCCACGAGGAGAATTCTTTAGTTTTCACACTTTCTGCGAGACAATAAAAACCAAATCTTTTGGTTCATCATCAAAGGTTGGTGCATTCTGTGCAGAGGTTAGTTTGATTTATGAATAAGTTCTTATTGTGTGGGTCTCTTTGTTATATTTTAAGAGAATTTTATAAAATTTTAATAGAGATGAGGTTCCAAATTCAAATCACATTATGCCCGCGAGGGATTAATGAAATCCAGTACAACTTTACTCCCGGTTCAGCCGTAGGGATTTAATCACCTGCTTGCGGTGAGGTTTACATGACATAATTTGACATTGTCGAGCAGGAGGTGTGAAAATAAAATAACTATCAATTGGTTTAAATTCTAACGTAATATTTATCCGCTTTTGTCAACTTCATTTTTACCCAAATCAAAACTCAATTCACCATACCTTGGTACCTCGATACATTTTTAATTTGGCACACAACTGAAAAAGCTGCACGCCAAATTAACTTGGCTTCATTTAGTAACATAAAACAGCCGAACATAGTAATTTACGCAGGTTCGTAACAAAAGAGAAGGTAATTTGATATTGGTTCGCCATTTTCTTTTCCATGAAACGTTTTCCCGCGCGAATATCGCGTTCCGTTCCACGCATAATAATTCATTTGCAAGGTACGGCTTCTCTGGTGAAACATAAGTTAGCTGCATAATGAAAAACCATTAGTACCTCGATCGCTACTTAATAGGTTTATGAAAATGTATTGCGGCTTGTGGAAAGTAAGTAAGTAAAGTAAGTTACCCTTGTATGTAGGTACTATACAACTATAGATATTTAGGTATTTTTTTTCCAAGTTGGTAGACAGTGGTGGCGATTCTGTTGTTTACGCTAACTAAAATTGTGTAAAATTCGAACAGTCTTATTTTGTTCACACTAAAGATCAAATTGGAATGACATTTGAAGTGAAATTTCTAAATTTAAGAGTTTTAAATAAGAAGGCGTGTTTGCGGGCTAGTTTTAGTCAACACCAATTTGATTGATCACTAAAACTAGCCCGAAAACATGCCATCATAACAAAAATTACTTATTTTTAGAAATGTCACTTTACATTTCATTCTTATTTGATCTTTAGTGTGAACAAAATAAGACCGGTCGTATGTTATACAATTTTAGTTAGTCAGCGTAAACAGAATCGCCACCAGTAGGTATATGTACCTAATGTACATTAAAACTAACTTAGTTAAGCCAAGACACCTGCAAAAGTTTATTTTGGCGAAAGAACTTTATTTATTTAAACTTCAATAAAAAGCAGCCAGCGTCTAAATTAGAATTTCTAATGAGTACTTCACTGACTCCACGCAAAAACCACAGACCTCAGCCACGGCGTTAAGCCAATGATAAAAATAAAAAATATAGTTTTGCCCGCTTTGAGAGCTTACAATTTTGCGAGTCGCGTTAATCGTGTTATGACGGGTTCTTATATCCGTCGGTAACCAGCTACGACTCGTTTCTCCTTGAAAAAGTGTCAAAAGTTTGAAACTAGTTTGACGAGTTGTAGTTGGTTACCGACGGATATAGGAACCGGCCTTTAATAAACTATGTTTGGCGCGGATCGCAACGTGAATATGCAGCTTTTATTAGCGTTGTTTTCACATATTTTGTGCTCGTAATAGGTATACAATGTGCAATGTGCCTAACTAGGATAGAACATAAATGTGCCGAACTTCTAGACGACTTATTGTTGTAAGTATTTACTATGTTACAGCAAATAAATCTTATCTTATCTTACTGAATATGATAGCCCAAAAATGGTTATGGTTATTCTACATTTGATTCCTAAATTCTCTCCATACTAAGGTTGTCTTTGTAGAAATCGCTATAAGCGATGATACCGCCCAGTGCATTACTGTCGATTTTAGTTTTTAAGTATTGTTTTTAAGTTGATAAAAAATGACTGATATCACTTTTTGCATCTAAAACAGTTGATAACAAAAAAAATCCCAAAACAGCAGATTTTATCTAGTATTTCTACAATGGAGAACATTAAATTTAACAGAATCGTAGAACATTGTTCTTGTAAGCGAGCAATGACCTATTTGGGTCATAATTCTGAAGCATTTTAAATACAATAGGTACGAGTAAGTAAATAGCACTGGCCTAATAATACGCGTGGATTTTAGTATGTATGTCACCTAGTTTGCCGAAAGCTGCCCATCTAATTTGAACACGCCTGATGACTTCCTTCGTCTAATACTCCTACTCCTAGATGATATAAAAAATCCACGCGTATTCCACAATGTCTCTATAACCAATCTTCTTTGATCGATTTAGGATATGTGTGACTGAGTGAGGATGAGTTTTTGATAAGTAATTTTGTAATATATCTACTTGTAAATTGAGTGACTGGCACCTGATTTGGTATGGTGAACGTGAATGACCCGTACAGTGTTCGGTTAGATTTTGTCTTTTGTATTTTGTTGTTGCTTGTTAGTATAATCTGATTCTATCAGTGGAGACCTTTAAATGGCCTGTTTATTACTATTTACTGTAACTATTGTGTTTAATATGTGCTGATGGTTTTCCTAAAATAAATAAATAAATAAAAACAATGTGTCCTGCCAACTATGACTTATGGTGCAGAGACATGGAGGCTCAAGAAGGAGGCTGTGCACAAAATAAGTGTAGCACAGAGATCCATTGAATACGCCATGCTCGGCATCACACTCTTAGATCGATTTCCCAATACCGAAATTCGCAAGCAACTAAAGTATAAGGCGTCAGCAAGAGAATAGTGGGGCTCAAGTGGAGTTGCCTAACTCCACTTGGGACACTTGGCCAAACGTAGTGACGACAGTCGGACTATGTCACTAACAGAGTGGAGACCGAGAACTGGGCATCGAAATAGGGGACGCCCACCAGCGAGATGGGCCGACGACACCAATAAGATCGTGGGTCGTACGTGGTTCAGACTAGCACAGGATCGGGAAGAATGACAGAAACGAAGAGATGCCTAGGCCCAGCTGTGGGTCGACAAGAGCTGAGAATGATGATGATAATGATGCATCATTATCTATTATGATGGCTTCATAATTAATTGAGGAAAAACATTAGTAAACAATATAATAATAACCAAAAAGAGATTAATAACCCCAACGAACTCGAAAACAATCTATAATAAATAATAAAGAATTAAAGTCTGTCTGTCACGCTGTAACTACTAGATGGATTTTAATGGATTAACATTTTGAATAATAATTATCCCGAAAAACAGTAGGGTTCCTGGGGTAAAGGGGGGCTTAAGTTTGTATTGATATAAGTTTTAAAATGATCTAATAAAGAGTTTATGTAATGGGCAATCTCTGGACTCTTAACTATAAAGTGATTCAATTCTGAAAATTATTTCACTTATAGAAAATATTATCCCTGGGTTATATAAGCTATATTTTTTTTTATCTGGAGCAGTTGAGCTATCTATAGATCCTTTGCAACGACTTTTAGATGATTCAACTGTTTCTTCTGTATTTGATCGAGCGAAGCGAGATCTCCAAATCAATTTGGGCAAATCGGCGTTGTATGTATGTATGTATGTTTATTTGTTCGAGGTCAACTTTCGTAGCGTTTATCCGATCGTCGTTAAATTTGATACATAAGTAGGTAGTGCGGCACAATTTTAGTGTGACTAAATGAGCTAAAAATGTGAGGGCGTTGTTGAGATATTGGGGTTCAAGAGAAGTAAAAAAAAATTAAAATCAGGCTATTAGGTCAAGTGGGAAATCAAATGAAAGGTCTTCATTAGTACATTTCAAACCAGTTTTTATTTTTAATTTAATCTTTGTAGTTTTTGAGTTATTAGCCATAATAAAAACAAAACTTTGACAAAATTCACAGGGTACACCAGTGACCGCACAATGCTGAATTTGGTATTCCTGTAGTTTAAGTGACACAAATATAGGGAAAAGTCTAAAACTCAGAATAACTGCAATTTCTACCCATAAAAAGAGTAACCAATTGACATGAACTCATGTTACCTCTTATTTGAATGAAACTGTAGGTCAAGTTATTTGATATGCATTTCGTGGCACTAATTTATTAGTCAAAGATTAAGGCCAGACTGTACAAAGATCACTAAACGTATTTAGCGACTAAACATGTTCAAATTTGACGTATTTGTATGATTTGTATATACCACTAAATACGTTTAGGCATCGTTGTGCAAGTATTTTGTTTTTTGGGAGATTCGCGAGATCTCAGTTCGAGGCGAACCACTAGTTTATAGACTTATAAATAATTATATATTTTTCTATTAATAAATGCTTTGTTTATAGAAGAATAAAAATCTATGCGAGGCCGATGCAGGTCAGCTAGTCATATATAAAATAATTCCTTGTCTCGAGTACAATCATTCACAACAGGCTATTAAATCATTACAAATTGCGTGTACAGTCGCGTGCAGCGCCTGGGGGTAATAGTGATAGCCTCTCACCCCGAGATCGGTCAACGCTGTGACATCAATAATATGACGAATAAAACCGACGATGTTGAGGGCGGTATAATAATAATTAGGTACTTATTAAACAGGAAAATTATGTATTACTAATGAGGCATGAAAATTATGTACTTTCCCTCTTTCGATAATGCTAAGGTCCACTATTAATATTATTTTTACATAGTTGACCAGCGTTTTAAATCTTTAAGAATGAGTTTGCGTAAAATTTAGCCGAAAATAAATAGCATCAATAATATAGGTATGATCGTTACAATGTTCTAAATCCATACTAATATTATAAATTCGAAAGTAGTTACCTAACTCTATCTCTCTGTCTCTCTGCCAGTCTGTTTGTTACCTTTTCACGACTAAACGGCTCGACTGATTTCGATGAAACTTGGTATACTTATAGGTGAAAGAAGTGAAACATTAGCGAATCTTTACCCTGTGCAAAAGGAGGGTAATGTTTTTGCCACGCCTGCGAAGCCGCGGGCGGGCGGGTCTGTTAGTCTTTTATAAAAGTAATTGTAAGGTGAATAATCAAAATAGGAAGATCGTACGAAGACCTCTCCGAGATTAAAGTCTTTGACTTTAAATACCTAAGCAAAGTTAACTGGTCTTTTAATCTATTATTTTCATTATGTATCATCTACCTACTCGCTCTTTTTCAATCAAAATAGCCGGGACAAAAGTAATATATTCGAAATTTCTTGCTATTGTAGCATTGCACTCACAATATAATCACAAAAAAGATCCTTGAGACGCTTTCAAAGTTAGCTTGAGATGAGATCATAATATTAGGAATTCAAACAAGTTTTGGTTGAACTTGTTTTGGTAAAACTTTCGATAAGAAATTTATTTATTAAATTATTGAAGCGAATGTTTAACTTATCGCATTTGGAGTGCACACACACATTCTAAATACGATAAAGCAAACATTGTAGTTCAAGGGGCACTTTTTTCATTAATTTAAATATTCTTAAAACTCACTTTTTCTTGTAAACTATTTCTTGTAATTTTTTTTCTTCTTGATCGAGCGAAGCGAATTCAATCAATCAATCTTACTACCCACTTATTCTGTTTTTTATTTTAAACATGTAATTACTGTTTCTAAAATAATTAATAAAGTTACTTCTTCAATTAATCCGTGGATGATGTCGTGGTTCATGTCATGTTTAACTTCATAACGTATGACTGTATACCTTTCCAAATAAATGAAATAAAAAATAAACAAGCTTTTAAACTAAGTTTATCTATACTAATATTATAAAGAGGAAAGATTTGTATTTTTGTATGTTTTTAACGAATAAACTCAAAAACTGCTAATCCGATTTCAAAAAATATTTCACTATTAAGATGCTACATTATCCCGGAGTAACATAGGTTACTTTTTACCCAACTGTGCAGAAGGAGGGTAATGTTTTATTGAAAAACTGCGCGTGTGAAGCTGTGGATTCGTCAGCGGTAGTAAAGTAATAGGTACATAACTTCGTATCACGAATGCGAAGCAATTTAAAAAAGTATTTTTTATAACAGTTTGTGGCTAATAACAAGAATATTTGAGTACCTACCTACCTTGTTTGTTTTCACAACCGGACCGGGGCCAGTTGCATTAATAAGTAGAAATAAGGATTTGTCACGGATATTTTATTTAATTATAGAATATTAGGAATGTGGCCAGTTCAGCTTCGTTCCATTTTCAAATTTACTTGCGGCACTAGGGCCGGAAATCCCATTTTCGATGACCTACTTTCAGAGTGTGATTGATGAAAAAATTATTGCTATTCTTTTTAGTTTTGGATAAAGAGTGACAGTTGTCGTTTTAGTATAGTTAGTAATAGTAATACAAAATTGTGTTATCACTACATACCTATGTATCAAATTTCATGATGATCGGATCAACTCTTCGAATGTTATCCTCGGACAAACAAACATACATACATACAACGCCGATTTGCCCAAGTTGATTTGGAGATCTCGCTTCGCTCGATCAACAAGAAAAAAAAATACAAGAAATAGTTTACAAGAAAAAGTGAGTTTTTAGAATATTTAAATTAATGAAAAAAGTGTCCCTTGAATTACATTGTTTGCTTTATCGTACTTAGAATGTGTGTGTGCACTCCAAATGCGATCAATTAAACATTCGCTTCATAATTTAATAAATATTTCTTATCGACAGTTTTATCATAACAAGTTCAACCAAAACTTGTTTGAATTCCTAATATTATGATCTCATCTCAAACCAACTTTGAAAGCGTCTCAAGGATCTTTTTTGTGATTATATTAGTGCAATGCTACAATAGCAAGAAATTTCGAATACATTATTTTTGTCCCGGCTATTTTGATTGAAAAAGGGCGAGTAGGTAGATGATACATAATGAAAATAATAGATCAGCTGCTCGAATGTCAATCATCCCTACAAAAGTATATGGCAAAATGTACTCTACAATTTAGTAGTTAAAAAAAATAAATGAAAAACAAAAATATTTTATTTAGCAACAAAAAGCACACCTTATGACTAATAATTTAAAAACAGGTAATTTTTAAGTAAACTTAACTTCTTTTTTAACTTTAGTCGTACAAGAAGTTTCAAGATGGGAGCTCTTCATCATCATCATCATTCTGAGCCCATAGGCCTCTCTTTGTTTCTGCCATTCTTCCCAATCCTGTGCCAATCTGAACCACGTACGACCCACGGTCTTATGGATGTCGTCGACCCATCTCTCTGGTGGATATAGGGGACTATTTCGATGGCCAGTTCTCGGCCTCCACTCTGCCATAGTGCCACGTGTCCTGCCTAACTCCACTAAAGCCCCAATATTCGCTTGCTGACGCCTTGTGCTTTAGTCTGCTTGCGAATTTCGGTATTGGGAACTCGATCTAAGAGTGTGATGCCGAGCATGGCGCGCTCCATGGCTCTCTATGCTACACTTATTTTGTTCACAACCTCCTTCGTGAGCCTCCATGTCTCTGCACCATAAGTCATAGTTTGCCTGAAAACCAGCGCTGCTTTGCACAAAGGAGCTTAAAGCTGAGGCAGGACCTGTTTGGGCATGCGTGGCACGGAGCGGGACTAGTTAGTACACCTACCTACTGGCTGGGTAGATACTTGTGTTCTACCCATGTTATAATATCTCATTCTACTGTATTTTTCCTGTCTATCTACTATTTTGTTTCTGATCCGTTTTGTGTTTCTTTGTGTGTGTCAAATAAAATTTATTCTATTCTATTCTATTCTATAGTTGGCAGGACACATTGGTTATAGAGACGTGTTCTAAGACATTGTGGAATACGCGTGGATTTTAGTATGTCATCTAGTTTGCCGAAAGCTGCCCATCCAAGTTGAACACGCCAGGTGACTTCCTTCATTTGATACTCCTTGCCAAAAGATAAAACATGGCCAAGATAAACGTATGAGTCGACCATTTCTAGCTCTAAAAATGAAAATATTGATGAGAGTAGGTATGTTCTAATTTAATAAAGAATTTGTGAAGGAACTAGCACATGTCGAACCCAATTGATCCAACTCCAAGTAGTATAAAAAATAAAAAGTTTGGGCTCAGTCTCCCAACTCAGTCTAAAATGTTATAATAGGTACACGATGCTATCTGATAGTGATACCTTCATCAAGGCAAGGGATTACAAAGTAATATAACTGCGTATCTACTGTCTCCTAAGACAACCCCTTTGCTTATCACAATCTAGTTAAATATGAGGTAAATACCCAGATTGGAAAATAACAAGACTTACAATACTGCAAGTACTTGAAAATTGACTACTTTAACTCCCTTCATCAATCAAATGATTATGACGAGTCCACAACTTTATTTTTAACCGACTTCATAAAAAGGAGTTTCTCAATTCGGTTGTTTTTAGGGTTCTGTACCTCAAAAGGAAAAAAACGGAACCCATATAGGATCACTTTGTTTTCCATCAGTCTGTCTGTCAAGACCCTTTTTACGCCAGCAGTGGGACAGGAATAGCTGATAATAATAGAATAATAATATTTATGTTGGATGATACATCGTTTTCGATGACGGTGGTGTCAGCTAAATAAGAAAACCTAAAATTAATAAAATGACGGTAAAAATAATTAATTATTAATATGTGGTGTACAATAAAGGGTTTTCTTTTTACTAAGCTACTAAAAATCCGTCGATAACACTGAAAAAACAACGGCGTGTTTACAATGAAGCTCATAATACGATGCACGTCCTACGTTACACAATATTTAATTGCGTCAGCTATTTCCATACGCAATACCACTGCTACGAGTAAACTAGAAAATCTCATAATCCTGACGTCACAGCAATTAATTATAGTCAAAGTAATGCAATGTTCAACGGGAAAGTTAGTTGGAATTAGGGTTGCCTCGTAATAAATGATGATGTCTTAATTAAAATAGCTAATACCGAAAAAAATGTAATTCAAAGGTAAAATAATTATAAAAATCGTTTTATTTACGGTTGTCCTCCTTTCAAATAAATCCTTCTTTTCCATTTTCCCATCTGGCAACCCTAGTTTAAATGGAAGCTGGGAGTTTGCAACACTGCTAAGGATGGACTGAGTAGTTAGGACACTAAATTAATAGTGAAAAGCAAATTATTAGTCGAATCGAGTTAGTCGACGCGTTCGTGTGATGGTATGCTTCTATGTAATAACCTTTAATAGCCCAGATAATCACGTTCAGTGTACAGATACTATACAGAATTTGTTAACAGTTTAAAAGTTCTGATGAAACTTTGTCTGTAATCTAAAACAATACCATATCTTTATCTATTAATTTAAATTAATTAATTAATTTATTCAATTTTCATTATTGAACGAGCGAACCGAGATCTCCAAATCAACTTGGGCAAATCGGCGTTGTATGTATGTTTGTTTGTCCGAGGATAACTTTTGAAGCGTTGATCCGATTATCGTGAAATTTGATACATAGTTAGGTAGTGATGGCACAATTTTGGTGTGACTAAATGTGCTAAAAATGTGGGGGGGGGGGTTGCTGAGATATTGGGGTTCAAGAGGGGTAAAAAAAATGAAAATGAGACTATTAGGTACAATGGGACGTCAAATGAAAGGTCTTCATTACTACATGTCAACCCTGTTTTTATTTTTAGTTTAATCCTTGTAGTTGTTGAGTTATTAGCCATAATAAAAACAAAACTCTGACAAAATTAACAAGGTACATCAGTGACCCCACAGTGCTGAAATTTGGTGTGCGTGTAGCTTAAGTGACACAAATATAGGCAAAAGTCTGAAATCCAGAATAATTGCATTTTGTACCCAAAAAAATAACCATTTAATATGACGTTACCTGTCATTTGAATGAAACTGTAGGTCAAGTGATGTGGTTTTTTATTTCGTGGCATTATTTTGATAGTCAAAGATTAATATATTTTTGTTTTTATGGGAGATTCGCGAGATCTCAGTTCGGGGCGAACCACTAGTTATAAATACGGGATTTATCACTTACCGTTTTATCGGTGTTTTGATCGACAATGTTTCGGTTCAATTCGTGAATCAAGGTGAGTGCGATCCGCTCCGAATAATGTCTCGCCTCGTACTGAACCTAAACATTGTCGGTCGAAACACCGATAAAACGGTACGTGATAAATCCCGTATTTATAATAATGATTGAAATCAATCACGAAGTTCAATAATGAAGTTAAAAATCCAATTTCTCATGTATATTGAGTTTTTGGACAGTGCGGTTAGTATGGAACGATGGATTTCTTGTAATTAATACAGATAATCCCTGCCTATAATCCAGACTGGATTATGGGCAGGATCGTAACTCAAAATGTGGATTTAGTTAAGAGTAACTTGCTCCATTCTGTGCCAGTAGATAGACTAGAAACCTGTGTCCTCGTGACATTAAAGGGTATCGTTTGTGGCTTGTAGTGAGTACGTCCTAGTGTTCTGCAGTAATAGTAGGTAGGTAGATATCGGTACCTAGTAGCGAGTAGCGACGTAACCGGGGTCGATGCATTTCATGCGATCTGTGTTAACGCTCCCGAGTTGGGTCATGGGGGCTGGCGTCTGCTGATGAGCGGAGCGAGTTTGCTCAAAAACAATATTATGCGAGCGTCGACAATGGAAAAAAGGGTGTAATCACATCCGTGTCAGGGGGAGTCTGAAGCCTTTCCACTTGTTAAAGAAGAAATAAACAAAGAAACTGTACCTCACAACAAACAGACGCTAACAATAAAAATAACATAATTATACTAGATAAATAATTTAAATAATAAAAAAAATCTTGACATACCAAATTGAAATTTTTCTTTTCTTAAACTATGGATAATTTTCTTAAAATAATCATAATTTTATAACATAGCACGTATCTTTTAATTTTGTGTGAAAATTGTCAACGTTATGTTTTTTTACAGCACACATTTCTAACCTGGGATTCAAATATATAACAATGTAAGTATGTAATATAATATTATACAATTCATGTTTTTGTATGAATAACTGAATTATAATGAAAATAAAGGCTGCTGGGAGCCGTTGGGTGCCGCACAAGATCGGTCGCTCTGGAAATTTTTTGGGGAAGCCTATGCTCAGCAATGAACGTCCTTCGTGAGCTGTGAACTGATGCGATTCTGAATATTCTTTCACTAATAGGAAGCTTCAATAAATCCGTGCGAAACCGATGCGAGTCAGCTAGTGTAAATGACAAGTTTTATCGCTACGCTTCACCACCTACGACCACTTTACAATCTAGCTACAGCGAGATAGTTCTTAGGTCAGGCGTCTATAGGTACATGTAGGGGGTGTGGCTGTCAATAGCAGATTCTACGATCCGTTAGGTATAGGAAACAGATATTTTCAATATAACTTCGCTACGGGTCCTCGGTCGCTGAAAATGACACTCCCCTTCCATGAGCATTCTACCATTTAAATTGTTATTTTTTAACAATTCAAATAGCAAGATTAGAGAAGATTAGAAAATACAAAAAATAAAAAAGCATGTGTGCATTTCACACGTGATAGAAGTGAAACCTTCAAACATTTTGGTTTCAAGTTAATGAGACGAATGTAAAATTTCGGACAGATGATAATTGTAGGTTTTAGTAATGATCATAATGATGCAAAGTTAGATAATTATTAACACGAGTGGAGGGAGTACGAAGCAAAGCACAAAGAGAACCACGAACATAAGAAACACTGTATAATGCTTCGTATCTCATTTTCTCATACGTTAAATCTTATGAATTTATGTGTCTGTCTCTTTTTACTGTCGCTTTTTCGTTTCATCGACTTTTAAATCACAACTATGCTAAAGAAGTTCAATAAATAAGAATTTTACCCTTCCGAAAAATACAAATCTAGCATCAATAATATGGATCTAGCATTGCGAAAAATACTATAACTGTCCAACCAAACGATCTAATCCAAACAAAAACTGGAATGTCAATATTCGTTACCTCTATCAAAACAAAAAACTATTTCGTTTGAAATTCCAATTCTGAAAAGCAGCGGATTTAGTTGTTCTTTACATTTCAACGTTTGTGAAAACTTGTGAAAAGAGCTCGCAAATTTGACAGAATTTTCTTTTGCAGGAAATTTCATTGAGGCTTTGCTAGTTATGCAAGAAAAATGTAGGTGTGTTGGTGAAACTCAGCGAATTAAAGCGGTCTGATAAAGTTTATGGTGAACTTTACAAGAATATTTAAGTTCGGACTTGTTCAAAGTTCTTCAGTTCATTATGAATTCTTGTTTTATATTATTTACTTTCATAGTACTTACTATTACTATTAGCCCATATTATTGTCCCATTGTTGGGCAAAGGCCAACAATGGGTACTTATTGTTTTTATTTCTACATACCAAACCGTACTGTTTTAAGTCACATCCCATCTTATCTATATATCAAACAAATCCCATGCACGAGATGACGTCCAATCGTGAGATGAAGGTGATGAATGGATTATGAAAATCATAATTTTCTTCCAAGATGTTCGTGACGTCATGTCCTGTACGAGATTTTAGTAGTTATCTAAGAATGAGGACCCTATTTCCTAACTTCGTCTTCTTAGCGTGTCAAAAGTTCAACGTTATATTTTATACTATGATGGACAGGTGTTTGACCACAACAATAGCATCAGGTGAGGAGGTGAGGTTATTAGGTCCTCCATCGTGCAGGAGTTCGCGTACAAAGGACACAGTAGCAAGTGGTAACAAACAAAAAAAGAACACAAAAATAATAATTTCCCGACGAACAAAAATAATAACAAACCTGTTACGTTTGGATTTTTGGTTATAAAATCCTGCTTAGCCCTTATGACGCTCAGCCTGAGCTCATTCTCCATGGGAGCCTCTAAAGTTGAGAAAACCAGGCCTCCAGTTACCAGGAAGCAGGTATAGAACACCACATATATAACCAAGAGGTACATACACCTCTTTTCACCAAAGATCTTACTGGTGGCGAACAAAGGCTGGAATGGAGGATGTTCTTCCTCATACAAGATCTCTCTTTCTACGATCATTTTCTTGGGATAAGGATATAGCTGGCTGTGCACCGTCATGTCATCTTCACTTCGGCTGGATGTCATACTTCCATAGGACTGAATGCGGCCAAACTTCTGTTGCTTCTCCATATTTGAAATTTAAAAAGTTTACGGCGAATGAAAAAAATTAAATGTTCGAATCTCAAAAGTTCATGTCAAAAATCAGTTCAAAAATTAAAAGTTCATGTTCGAATTTTAAAATAAAGAGTGGTTTCTTCTGCTTCCGCAGGTCGTCCACAGTTCCGGAACTCAAACCGAATATCCCGGAACGCACTGGGTTCTCGGTCAACTGTACTTGAAGAATCTTTTCGGGTGATTAGGTTCGAAGAACAACGCGAAAATTTCTGTCACTTTAGTAGCGCGGCGGCAGTTTTCGAGCTTATAAATTACCATTTTGATGCATGTTTTCAAACTTTATGGTGTAAAAGCGCGGATAACCGGAGTGTCGTATATGGTATCGAATAACCGACCGGAACAGTGACCGTTGGTTGACTGACTGGTGATGTCAGTGCCACCACTGCGGTAATAATTCTAGAGTACCGTCAACTGTTATTTGTTCTGTGGTTGGTACCGTCAGCGTCATGAGTTGATTAACCAGATGAATCACAGAGAGGCATAGCAATAATTGTGTTGTGTATGTCTTTATTTGTGTTGTCTCTTTTCTTTTCAGGTTTATTAAATCACCTTGTAGTCTAAATTCTAGCTGAGTCCCTATAAGCACTGACCATTTTAACACGCTTTTATTAGCTTGGTATGTATGTAAGTAACAGAATCTTTGAACTTGATTTTCATCTACTTAAAAACGTCGAATTCAATTGAAATTTTGCACACTTATCAAGGACCGATGACAAAAGATAAAATAAAAAAAAAATCGACTTTTTAGTTCGGTAATCCAGACAAACGAGTTTTTTAGATGTTTAGGCTATTATTATTGTATTTTAGCTTGTATTGTTTTACTTATGATTTTTTTTATTTTTTCGTTCTATTTCCGATTTGTCCTTTATTTTAACATGCTTTTATTAGCGTGGTATGTATGTAACAGAATCTTTAAAATGCATAATTCAATAAAAAACAATAACAATAAACGCTTTTGTAGTACCCGAACTAAAAAATAGAAAATAAATAAAAAACTAAGAAATACGCCTTTGTAGATAACCGAACTCAAAAGTAGAAAATAATTGTCAATAATTTTAAATTAAGAATAGTGTGATTAACAAATAAGTGTATTTTATTTTAAAAAAGCCCTTATTTTTCCAAATTACTGTTATTTAAAAAAATGTTTCTTTTTTAATAAAAAAAACTAGTGTTTCGCCCTGAACTGAGATATCGCGAGTCTCCCATAAAAACGAAAAAATATTATTTGTAATCTTTGACTATTCAAATAGTACCACGAAATTGGACACCAACTCACTTGACCTACAGTTTCATTCACAAGTAACGGGAGTTCATGTGATTTCACTTCAAAAAATTTTATTTCAAGCCTCATTACGAAAATTGTATTTATAGAATCTCAAATTGCTAATAAATTTATATCGGTGACTGTAACATCGTAACCACTATCGTACCGTATCTTGAATACACTGATACGATAGGATTATGTCTGTTTGTTTGTTGCTGGTCGGAACGTAGGGCAAACAAATATGAGACGTGATGTTTGTTTATCAATTCAAACAATAATAGATACACAATCAATTTAAAATTACGTAGGTACCTTCAGGTGGCATGAAGTTGATTTATTATACATACTAATGTTTTAAATTCAAAAGTAACTCGTCTGTCTGTTCCGTTTTCACGACTAAACGGCTGAACTTCAATTAAATTTGGTTTATAGGTTGTAGATTACGACCAGGATTAGAGTACTTTTTACCCAACTACGATGAAAAAGGGTAGGTAATGTTTTATTGATAAACCAAGCGTGTGTTGCCGGGTGGGAGCTTGTATTCATATATTTAGTTATGGTTCTCATGTAAGCATACTACAATAATGTTATACGTAGTCAGAGATATATCTAATTCTAACTAGTGGTTTGCCCCGAACTGAGATCTCGCGAGTCTACCATAAGAAGAAAAAAATATTATTCGTAATCTTTGACTATCAAAATAGTGCCACGAAATAAATAATTAATTTACTTGAACTACAGTTTCATTCAAATTACAGGTAACGGGAGTTCATGTTATATGGTTATTTTTTTGAGGTACAAATGGCAGATATTCTGTGTATCAAACTTTTGCCTATATTTGTCATACTTAAGCTACACGCATACCAAATTACAGTTTTGTGGGGTCACTGGTGTAACCTGTGAATTTTTTTAAAGTCCAATTTTTATTATGGTTAATAACTCTCAAATTACAAAAACTTTACAAAAAATAAAAACGGGGTCGAAATGAACTAATGAAGACCTTTCATTTGATGTCTCACTTGACCTAATAATTTCATTTTCATTTTTTTTACCCCTCTTGAACCCCAATATCTCAACAACCCGCCAATATTTTTGACTTATTTAGTCACACCAAAATTGTTCCATCACTACCTAGGTACCTATGTATAAAATTTCACGATGATCGGATCAACGCTTCAAAAGTTATCCTCGGACAAACATACATACTCGTACATGCATACTTACATACATACGTACGTACAACGCCGATTTGCCCAAGTTGATTTAGAGATCTCGCTTCGCTCAATCACTTAATTTAAATCATAGCTATCTAATTCTTAAGAACTGAAAATTTATAATTTTTATTTAATTTTAATCGGAGGAGCCACGAAGAATGAAAAACTAAGCTTTAATAACGCCCGCCCTAAAAAATACATCAAGCTTGCAAAAAAACTAGTAACCTCATTACGTTAGATAAGCTGTGATAGTTAGATAAGTGCGAGTTTTAGAAACGCACAATATGATTCCGTACCAACATTGCAAGAACGTAACATGTCAATCAGCCAATTTAAATTTAAATTCTACACAAGTGAAATCTCGTAAGGGCGTTTGTCCACCTCCGTCGTCACCGGGTTGTCACCGAGAAACGCCCTAGTCGGTAAATACAAAAAAAAATAACGATTTTATCGAATTAGGTTGTCGACTTGTCATTTGTCGATCGATAAGTTGCGTACTTGCCCACCGACTTTTAACATTCAATTAGACAACCATGACTATGCCTAGCTAATCTAATAAAATTGTAAATTTACGAAATTCGGGCCACAGAAAATCTGTGAAAATCTTCGATGATTATTTTTTGATCAAATGTGAAAATTTAAATTTGTTTCCAAGATTAACCTAGTGTGTTAGAGGCAAACAGATAAAAAGCGTGGCTTGATAATAAAGGGTTTAGTAATCCCGTTGTTTTTATCTTTTCTTGTCAACGAACTTAACTACCGTACTAAATTATCTATCTTACCTACCACTATGGCAACAGTCAATCTTTGGGTTCATTTTGTAACCTTTTAGATACTTACTAGGCACAACACTTTTATTTACTTATTAGTTATCGTCAACGATTCCAAATCGTGCCAAGCGATAACTTTAATTAGGTATTATTATTAAAGAGTGAAACTCGCTTCAAACGTCTATTTTTCGAGACCACCGTTATCTTGGAGTCTTCAAGTTAAGAGCGAACAGGTTATTTTTAGGCTAATGTGTCTATATCTTCGATCACAGACCAGTATAAGTACAACTAACTTTTTAACAAAAATATAACCGAGTTAACCAAACTACTGAACTGATTTTGATGAAATTTCTATGAGACCATTAAAATAAATTAAAATAAAAAATCAAAAAGCCTTTATTGATTTCCTAATAAGTTCATATTTCTTTTCTCACTTTAATAGTTATATTATATATTTATGTAAGTTTACGTTTTAATTAAGAACCCCTCGACAAGTATAGGCCTCCTCCAAAAGTTTATATCTTTGTCGGTTTTCTGTTTCCTTCACCCATGTTTTGCCTGCTATCTCTGCTATCTCGTCCTGCCATCTTTCTTGGGGTCTCCCTTTTCTTCTCTTGCCAACTGGGCCCTTCCATAGGGTTGCTGTCTTGTATGCGTACCAAGTGGCCCGCCCACCTCCATTTTAGAGCCTGTGCGTGTTGGAGAGCGTCAATTACTTTTGTTTTTTTCCTAATAAGTGTGTTTCTTTGTTATGAGACCATTATGAAATTTTAAATAAAAAAGAATTTTCCAAATCGGTTGATAAATGACGGAGTTCTGAGGTAAAAACATAAAATTGCGTCCCTATAGAAGTTGAGGATTGCCCTCGATTTTTTTGGGATCCCATCATTAGATCCTAACTTGGTACCAATGGAAAAATACCCCAATTAAAAAAAAAAATTCTCGAATATGTCCAGGTGTCTACGAGTAATCGGGGAACATACTTAAAAAAAAAAAGATTCCGATGAATACCTCCTCCTTTTTTGAAGTTGGTTAACTATCTCGATATTAACTTTGCCTGTCTATCCGTTTGTTACGTTTTAACAATTCAACAGGTGGACCGATTTCGATTAAATTTGGTAGATAGATTTATGACCGATATTGAAACAGGCTACTCTTTACCCGACTGCGCAGGTGGACGGTAATATGTGTATTGATAAACATTTGACAAACCATGTATGTAAAGCCGTGGGGCGCAGCCAGTTCCCAGTAAAAAATATTTAGTTTAATGAAACTTTAGATAGTTGTCCTATTTAAGTTAGTAGATAGGAGGTAGCTCAATTAGTATTTACCTATATAATTAGTAAATTTGTTTTGTTTACATTACCAGGGTGACATAATCGCATGAGCGACAAAGCCCTTTTGTTAACTGATAAAAAAAAATCTTTAGATAGTTGTCTATTTGTGTAGCTATAACAATATATTTATAAGGCATTAACTACCACGAGGTATTAACTATTCAAACAATGGCTTCATACCCGAAATAATTATGTACTTAGTTACTTACTTACGTTTCATTAACAAATTACCCACCTATTTTACAATTACCTTCGTGGTGTAGTGGGCAAATAGTCGGCTTCATACCAAATTAACTATGTAGGTAGGTTTTTAAAATGGCTAAGCTAGTAAATATACTGACTAAGGAATCCTTCACAATGCGTCCGACACTAATACTAACGAAGTATACAGGGTGTTTGATATATGCATGACAGCTATAGCATGGCAGAAGCTCTCAAGGATGACTCCATTTCACAGGAAATTAATTGATAGTAGGTATGAATTATTTATTTTGAATTGTTGTTTCTGTGATATTAGTATTAGGTATATATGCATTTTTTATATAATAAATAAATAAATAAATATTGCTCGACATTTCACACAGCGCTATCTAGCCCCAAACTAAGCAGAGCTTGTACTATGGGAACCAGATAACTGATAGAATACTTATATACATTTTCTTTTATATATACTTATAAGTAATATATAGAGAAACAACCAGACCCGGAACAAATGTCTGTAGATCATGGAAACATTTGTTCCGCGGCGGGAATCGAACCCGCTACCTCCTGCGAATAATATGCATTATTTAGGTAAGATGACAATGCCCTTTTATAGCAGCTACGATTTGACATTATTAAATGCATACCTTGACATTCCATAAAATATTATCAATGACTAATTCAATTCAATACTTATAATTAGCAATTTAGAATTCTAATTAGGTATTATAATCAATTCTTTGACAACGCCCCTCTACAGCAGCTATAATCTGGAATCAGGACCTGCATATTAATCAGTATTTAGATGCATAAATGTAAATAAAATGTAAACGAAATGCTTGTCTGTTTCTGGCACCTCCAAAATTATGGTGCAATGAACTAGATACTTAGATAAAGACATTTAATTAAGTAAGTACTTATTGACGAAACCAAGTGTTCTACTGTGTCCCTACGGTTTGAATAAATGAGTATGAGTATACGCACAAAAATGAAAGGGGGTATTTTGATGAGCATAATAAATAAATTAGTGAAATGTTTACCATAGAAATGTGAAATTTATTTTTGTATGTAAAACAAACACTTTATTAACACTTATGTTGTGCTATTGCATAATGCTTGCCATCTAACAACAGATACTGTATTGGTGACGTCTCGAGATATCTCTTGTTGTCCCTTTCTAACCCCAAAACCCGCAGCCATTTCCGAAAGAGATATCAAATCGGCCTTTATTTTTGGATGGCGATTACAAGAGTAGGCAGTAAATTTACTATCACCTAAATTATCACCTAAACTTATTTAATCACCTAAACTTATTTAATCACCTAAACTTAGTCTAGTTTCTTTAGAATTTGATAATATAACTAGTAGTTTTTTATTTCGAGAAGTGTTTTTTTATGTTTGGAGAAACCATCACTTAAATATCGTCAGTATATTACCAAACACCCTGTATAGTATGTAAATAGCTCTGGCTCAAAGAACTTGATTGGGTTCAAACACTCAGTGACTCAATTGATCATTTCCTTTTACGATATCGGTTAAAGACATCAATTTATTTGCTACTGTAGTACTTAGGTATAAGTATCTACTACATTATGTAGCTAGAGGGCAAAACCCTCATATTTCTTAATACAATGGTAGTGATTAACAGAAATAATTACAATTATTTACATAACTATAAAAATACATCAGAAACAGTAGAATCATCTAAATACCGTTTCAAACGATCTATAGATAGCTTAACTGCTCCAGATCACTACCAGGCGGGAGTGTCCCCAAGACACTGGCTGCATTACCCCACTGAATTGCAATGCCTATGCATTGACCCAGACAACCGCTAGCTCTAGGATCGAACGTCGGTCGCTACGACCACATGATTAGCATTCCGAAAGGTTTCATAAAATATGTACTTAGATAAATAAATCAATCAATGAATATGTACTTTTCCTTCCACGTATTGCGGAGAAAGCCCTTACGACTTTTAATTCCGGGGCAGTGGAGTTAGTATTCGTAGAGGAAAGACCCTACGTTGACTGGCTGTGACTGCGGAGAACCCATACAAAGCATGCCTCACATGCTCCACTGTTCTTTGTACCTGCTAACCGCACAAATGACGGCCTAAACCAAGCCACTGTTAGCGCAATAGAAGTGGCTATCTATATTATGATTGTAAAGTGAAATGTTGACTCGAAAGAAGGATCAATATGTACTGACCTGTAACGCACGGATGGTCACTCAGGAAGTTGGCTCTCAGTCGGTCCAGCGTGTCTTTAGTCTCCTGCTGGACTGGGTTTTCCAGTGACTGGAACATCCAGGCACCTGCACGGAAAGATAACATTCAAAACTGACCAAAACAAAGCCCCTTTCACTAAAATTAATTCGCAGAAAAACTGTACGCTCAGAATAAGCCTGGCTTGCAATGTTTAAATTTGACGTATTTGTATGACTTGACAACTCTCTTTATGTACTAAATATTATAAGATTAGGCATTGTTGCGCAAGTCATCCTAAGTGTGGTTATTATACGTACAATATACATGTCAATTATTTTTTTTAACTATGGTCTTGGGCGAGACACTTGGCTAGATGCGGTAATGACATATGGAGCAGGGCAGTGGCTGAATGGTGGCCGAGGAGCGGGTATATACGGGTAGGACGTCCGGCAGCCAGATGGGTGGACGACATCGTAAAGTTCGCGGGCCGTCAGTGGGTGAGACTAGCGCAGGATCGTGGTGGATGGCACAAACTTGGGGAGGCCTATACCCAACAATCGGTGAAGTCTGGCTGGATGATGATGATGATAATGAAGGTCCAATCACATTCTGTATTATGTATTCTTTATTGTTACACAGATAGATTACACACATTAAAACATACAAAAAGGACATGTACAAAAGCTAGCTGAACCCTAATATGAGTTTTCTTACAGCAAACCTTTGAGGATAGAGATAGCTGAATATAGTGCATCCTCCCACTCTAGTAGACCACTCCCTTCTACGTGGAGTGTACGATATATGAACCATTGTTAAAATTAACCTACACTAGTGGTTCGCCCCGAACTGAGATCTCGCGAAATAATAACAAAAAAAAAATGTTATTTGTAATCTTTGACCATGAAAATAGTGCCACGAAAACCCCAAATAACTTGACCTACAGTTTCATTCAAATTACAGGTAACGGAAGTTCATGTTAATTGGTTGCTCTTTTTTGGATTACAAATTGCAGTTTGGATTTCAGACTTTTGCCTATGTTTGTGTCACTTAAGCTACACGCATACCAAATTTCAGCACTGTGAGGTTACTGGTGTATCCTGTGAATTTTGTCAAAGTTCAGTTTTTATTATGGCTAATAACTCAAAAACAGCATACATTTTACTAAAAGTAAAAACGAAATAGAAATGTACTAATAAAGACCTTTCATTTGATGTCCCATTTGACGTGATAGTCTCATTTTAATTTTTTTTTACCCCTCTTGAACCACAATATCTCAATGGCTCCCCCCCCCCCCCCCCCACTTTTTTAGCTCATTTAGTCACACCAAAATTGTGCCATCACTACCTACCTATGTATCAAATTTCACGATGATCGGATTAACGCTTCGAAAGTTATCCTCGGACAAACAAACGTACATACATACATACATACAACGCCGATTTGCCCAAGTTGATTTGGAGATCTCGCTTCGCTCGATCAATAAAAATATGGACAACTTTTTATCATCTAAGTACACATAAACTATTTTATTTGACTAATTATAATAAGTATTATCAATACTGAAAGATATAGGAGGAACCAAGCAAACGTTGATATTTCAACGATGTTCGAACAACATTACATTATACATGGCGAATTGACAATTCCAATGAATAAATAAATAAAATCCATTAGAGAAAGAGCATTTCCAAAGGATATTTAATGGACTTACTGACTAGACGTAGACACCCACGCAGAAGAGCTGTCCCGTTTAAAAACGTGGACTTGTAAAAAAATAGATTTGTCGTCAATTCAAGCTAATTCAATTTGAATTTATACCAAGAGATTTTTAGAGGGCAATATTTTCTGTTCTAGAATAGAATAGAATACTCTTTATTGCACACGAACCAAATTAAAAATACAATAAAAATACACAAAAATTAAAGTAAGTACAGTGGGCGATCTGATCGCTTAAAGCGATCTCTTCCAGACAACCTTTGGATGGATAGGACAAAACAAAATCAAAAAGACGGCGGTGTATCTACGAGTATGTTCATAAACCTACATAAACTACCTATACTTACTAATAAAGTAAATATATATATATATACTTACAAATATAATAATATATACTCATATATAACCTACAATAAAGGAGATAAACATAACGATAAGCTAGCAGTGCGTAGACAAAGAAAGGAAATGGTTGTATACCCTAGCTTTAAATATAGGAAGAGATTTAGATGATCTAGTAGAGAAAGGTAAAGCGTTCCACAGCCGCACACCTTGAACTGTAAAGCGTCAGATGAGCGTAGGTTTCGATCATGCGCCTGGTGCAAGAACACAAAACGCTCCTTTAGATAGGATGGTGAAGAAGAATTGAAAAGAATGTTAAAAAGAAGGGACAGAATATGTGCATTCCGGCGAAGACAGATAGGGAGCCATTTGAGTTTTGCGCGAAATTCTGAAACATGGTCATATTTGCGCAAGCCAAATACGAACCGAATACAAAAATTTTGAAGACATTCAAGTTTGCTCAATTGGACTTCGGAAAGGTCGAGATAGCTGACGTCGTAGTAATCTAAGATAGAGAGTAGAAGGGATTGTGCAAGCGTAATTTTGGTGGCGGTTGGTAAAAAGTTGCGAAGTCCTCGCAACGAGGCTGAGGACGCAACCATTTTTCGGCTGATCTCGACAATACACGGCACCCACGATAGCTTAGTGTCCATAATAATGCCTAAGTTTTTCACCCTCTGACTGATACCTATCTGAGCCCCATTAAAAACTACAGGTGAAAGTTGCTCAGACTTTAGCCCTATTACTATAGCTATCCAATACATAACCTATTTTTTTATTATTTTTATTAAATGAATAAATTCCAAGTGTAAGTTTACGCCTATTAAACTCCACTCCACCAAACTTTAAAAAAATACTAAATCTAATCTGAGATCAAAATGTTTTCAACTCCAAAGAAAAATAAGAAAAGTTTCCACTCTCAAACGATTTTTATCACTCGGCGAAATTAAGAAGTTTAAAGTTACCAAGATAGATTACATTCGCATTCTCCCGATACAGGACCATTCGATTCGGTGATTTATCTAAACGGTAGACCCGTAACGGATCACGTGAAAATGTACAAACGCTAAACCTGTCAGACCCGCTACATCAACAAAATATATACATACTTCATTATAATTTCCTAATTCATTTATTTATTTATTTGTAGGAAAACCAGCAGCTGTTATATCTTATACGCTTCTTCTTCTTCTTCGTGTCGATATGGTTCATAATTATTATTTTAAACATCAAATGTTGCTTGGCCACTGCAACAGCGTTATCTGTGGCGGAACCAGTATCACTCAGGGAGCAAGAATAAGGGCACAATAGGCAGCTTAGCAAGTGTGCCATAGTCTGAGGGTCTGTACTAGTCGCTGACTCTCTAATGTAGCCTCATTGTATCTCTCATGTAGACAACCGGTGATGGTTCGATAGGTCTCGTTCAGGGCAACATCTACTTCTCGTGCATGAGCGGATCGATGCCACACTGGGCATGCATACTCGCCAGCAGAGAAGCAAAGTGCCAAGCCTGTTGTCCGCAGTACTTGTGGCGTGGCGCTCCAGAAGGTGGAAGTTAGACGTCGGAGGATGTTCTTGCGCGTGTTGACCTTCTGCTTAGTGTTAATGCAGTGTTTTTAAAAGTATGTGCCCTATCAAGCGTAACTCCCAAATATACAGGGCTAAAAGTGTGCTGGATGGGAACGCCTTGCCATGTAATGTTTAGCTTTTGACCAGCTTCCGCATTTCGCAGATGGAAGACGCAAGGTTTAGTTTTCAGAGGGTTGGTTTAAGAGCGTTATTCTTATAGTACTATAGTACACTTCAAGGCGTTCGAGGGCTCGCTTGAGGAGTTGTTCAGTGTCGTTAATATTTTTATTCTGACTAGCCAGGGCACGGTCATCTGCGTAGAGAAGTCTCTCTGTGTATTCTGAACTTGGCTGGTCATTGGTGTAAATATTAAACAACGTGGGGGCTAATACACTACCCTGAGGTAAACCATTCTTTTGGGTTCTCCATCTACTTTTATCCGAATTAAGGAGGACTTGAAAGTGGCGATCCCCCCCCCCCCCCTCCGATTGACTTTCCCGTTTTTTAGCATTTTTATTGCAGGTATGATATCAGATAGGGTAAAAGGTTTACTGATTTCTATGGAGGAGTTTATGGGTTTAAGGGTTTTGGCGTTTCCGGTAGTCTGACAGAAGTCTTGCCATTCATCAGGATCTTAATTGGTTTCTCCCGAAATCCCCACCGCTACGTCTCCACCGGTGCGTAGAGGCCTTGTAACTGGACAATTAATTTAAATATACATGGTTTAATACTGGCAATTTCTTTTCAAATTATTTGTCAACAAATTGTCCGTGTTAAAGCATGTATCTTTGAAGTAAAGCAGTCCAGTTACGAGGCATCTACGCACCGGTGGGAATTTTGAGAATATCTGGTTATTGATTTATTACTGTACCTGGACCATATTACCACGTGCCAAAGATGATTTTTTTTATTAGGTTGATCTCCTATCAGTCTTTTGACTATAAGCAACTATGTTCTGGTATATGCTGTAATGCACTTGTGCTCCACTTTTGGCGCACAACTCGTCCTGTATACTGCTAGTATCTCTGTTCTAGTGGTTGGATGTCTACTTTCTTTAATCGCTTTTGAAAGCTAGGTACAAGCATGACTGCCAGTTGGTTGGGAATTGGGATGATGTGCTAAGCTCTCCATGTATTTTGCAACAGTTATCCTGATTTCCTCTGTAATTGTGTTCATTTCTAAGTTCTCATGAACTTTTATGTGTTACATTTGCTATTCTCATGTGCCAAAGAAGTATTTTTCTTTTAGTTATCACACTAATATTATAAATGCGAAAGTTTGAATGTTTGTTTGTTGGTTTGTTACTCAATCATGCCGTAACGGCTGAACCGGTTTCGATGAAATTTGGTATATACGTAGGTATATAAGTCGCGGGCAAAGCAAGTAAAATAATATTTATTTACGATGACCAGGTACGCAACATGCGTGATTGATTGACTGTACATAACCTTTGATATTAAACGCACTAAGATTTTGACAGCACAGAAGGACAGCCGAATCTAGCCGCCTCGAATCGGGGGCGAGGTAAATCGTGATATTTGGAAACTCCAAGTTAAAATTAACTTTTCAATATCAAATGTTACGTGGTGAGGACGAAAGGTAAGACCTATGTATCACATGACTGGAGGCTTTTTCAATTTATAACCCCCGGTGCAAAAAATTGTTATAATTTAGAATATAATTTAGTGTTATAATTTAGAAGCCTTTACAACTGAAGTTATCTTGGGTTTATATATTATATTTTTTCATTAAAAACTGTACGTACTGAAATATCTCTTTATCTTAGTCAGTCGTATTCAATGTTAAAGTTAAGGTCGTGACGTGGTACATGGGTCAATATCATCATTATATCAGCCATAGGACATCCACTGCTGAACATAGGCCTCCTCCATATATTTTAAATCAAAATCAAATGAAATATTTTATTTTCAACACATACCTACATAATACAAAACTAACTACAGAAAATAAAACCGTATATTAATAAAAAAAACATCAAAAAACTTAAAGCGATTTCCAGAGCGATCGATTTTGAGCTCCTGCACCAAACCGCTCCCAGCACCCTTTATCAGGTCGTCTTTCAATGAAGTGGGGGGCCTACTGAAATATGGGACACTCATAAACGCATTTTAAAGTGGCGTCGCCGTCGTAACTCCCAAACGGATGGACCGATTTCAATGCGCTTTATTGTAATTTTTGAGCATTGGGCGGGTTGAATGTAGCAGTAAAGCCGCGGTTCTATTGCTGCGCGCGGGCACGCTACGCACGTGTATAATCTTCTCTTCGCTTTGAATGAAAATATTGGTGAATGTTGACGCTTTGTATAAAATCCACTGCGACGTCATGACTGCGACCCACGGCCATGCTACGTACGGATTTGTGGCTTGATGACATCACCAACGCACACGTGCCCCTTGGATTCGTCGTCGCCCATGCAGTTCAACGTGGCGCACGCTATACATGCGGCATACGGTGTCGGCGCCGCAGCTTTTAAAAAGCGTTGGTACTAACTTGTTTATGGCCGCCCCAGCCGTGGGCATGGAAAAATGTCTGCAAGTTCTGCAGTTAAAAGAAAGGTAGACCGACAAATGGATCCACGCAGCTAACATGCGTAGGCTCTGCGCGCACATCATACGCAGCAATGGAGCAGCAGCTTGAAAAGTAGAAACTCACCCATGCTGATGTACAGGCCGAATGCGAGTACGAGCGTGACACATCTCAGACCGGGCATATTGCGGGCATCCCTGATACAACCGGGCAGGACCAGCCTCATTTTCACCAGAATCTGTAACAAAAGGTAACGTAAGCTTTTACGAGTTACGAGTAACGTACAAAGGGAGTTATTGGTAGCCCAAATCCACTGTTACTGTTGTGCCACTGAAGTGGCGATAGCTGGCTGAAACAGTGGAGGTTGCGGATTCGATTTCTGCCGCGGAACAATGTTTACAGCATCTACAGATATTTGTTCCAGGTCTGGGTGTTTATAGATTATAGGTTAGTAAGAATTTCCAAAAAATAAATCTGATTTCCATAGCATTCTTTATACTTATACCATAGCTTTGTTTAGTTTTGGTGCTAGATAGCGCTGCGGAAAATGTCTAGCATTATTTACAATTAATTTATTATATTTCCCCATTCTTGGGTAAGGCTCCCCCCATTCCCACTATTCACTGCGAGCTCGTGCCACCACTTCCTAGTCCATCTGAAAGGCGTCCAGCTCTTCTTGCCACCTCCAGCGTGATCTGCCCTGCTACCTCACGTTAGTTCTCAGAAATTGAACGGCATGTGTCCAAAAGAATTGGAATATAATATTTGAAGAATACATTCGCCTTGGGGGTAAGTGGTCGTGTATCAATAGTTGTCAAAAGTCAAAAGTACGGATAATGAATTGGTTGCCGCCACGCGTATTTATATTGCACAATAGGTATTGAGAGTTTTCTTTCTTTCAATAACCATCAAGTTAGACACTGCTGTACTTGCACGCCGCAAGGCAAGACCTAGCTAGGATAGATCTGGATCTTATATACAACCCCTACCACCTAACATTGTACCTTGATTTACAAGGAATAAATGAATTTGAATTTGATGTTTCACATCTGCCGGGAGTCCCGTGACGACCATTTCATTGTCTATTTTTATAAAAAATTAAGTTTCCTAACTAATACTTGTTGATAGTGTATAAAAACACATCTTCGTGCTGTAAATACCTACGTTTTTTTGTAGTATCTAGGAGTTCCGAATCTTGCGCCTGTCGATAATGATTAGCTTTATTGTGAGCAAATTGCTAATAAATCAGTCTACGAATCTCCTCATTCAAATTCAAATTCGTTTATTTACACTTAAATATAACTTACAGAATTAATCTAATAAGAAAAACAAGAAAAAAATACAAATTATAATATACTTACCTACATTTATTATGAAACTTAGGTAGATATTTTAAGTTAAAAAGCTTTTATTAAATTTTAGCTCATATCCGATTCGATCTCGTAGAGAAACACTAGATTATAGTAACTTCGTTTTGAGAATAACCCCACGCAAATCTTTCTCCGCCCACTTAATACCAGCTTCTTAATATTCTGGAGTATTTCATTTCTAATTTTGAAAAACCAATTAATCGCATTCAATTTTAGAGGGGCTCTGCTAAATATAACCAGTACACGAGCGGATTTTCATTCATTCCAAAATGAACCTTATTTTTCTCAAAGCCCTAGTTATTTTAGTGAACAACTAAGAACTACCACTTAGACACGTTTACGACCTTTTCAAAAGTTGGGAAGTTGTTAGCGAAAACGGGGTCTAGCGTGTGCCCATAAAAAATAATGGTTGCAATTATCTACTCAGTTCCTATCGGTCACAGAGAAATAATATGCGAATTACAAGTTTCTACTCTATGTACCCTTCGATAACTACTTACCTATTCAAACAGGAAGAGAACACAGGGTATCCTAGTGTGGGGGCTAGTATTGTTCTATGTAACCTACTTAATTTAATGTTGAAATTCTTTCTAGCTAAGTACTGAATATTAACATAAAATATTGTACATGATGACGACCTCCGTGGCGCAGTGGGCGAATAGCCGGCTGAGACGCAGGATGTAGTGGGTTCGATTCCCGCCGCGGAACAAATGTTTGCATGATCTACAAATATTTGTTTCGGGACTGGTTGTTTTTCTTTATATTATAAGTATTTATTTACAAAAAAGTATATAAGTATTCTATCAATTATCTGGTTCCCATAGCTCTGCTTAGTTTGGGGCTAGATAGCGCTGTGTGAAATGTCTAGCAATGTTTATTTATTTATTGTACATGATTTAATTTTGTTGCAATTAAACACTTTTTATATTTTGTATTTGTATATGCATGAAAAAAGGAATTACCCGATTTTGATTGCTTATGTAGTCAGAGTGTGTAAAAGACAAAACACGTGATACTAAATAATTGAATGTATTTTTTGAAATGCTCGTTTCTGACCACACTCATTGAAGAGTTCCGTAGCAGTATGGCTGAATCTTAGTCATTATAAAATGCAAAGTTAATTTTACATAGTTTTTGGTTGATTTGTAAAAACTGAAATAAGTTGGTCGACTAATGCTCGTAAACTAGTAGAGTTTACTCAGATTTCATATTCTTACAACTGTAGTAAAGTTGCTACATGTGCTATTATTCTGGGTACTTTTAAAGTATAAAAATAGCAGTTTGGGGGGTAGGACACATCCACGCCTATTATATAACAAATAGTGTTAGTATTTACTTATAGTTTTTTGAAAGACCTATTCAACTATACCCAACATGATGGGTGCGTGAGTAAAAAAAACACCCCCAACTTTCGCGCTAAAATTTTCTTAAATTTTTACTTTTTCATAATTTACTAAGCGTTAGTAACTAAAACGTACCAATAGTCTACGAATAAAATGATTGTAACTGGTCGGACAGACAGATACACAGACGAACATGGCAAAACTATAAGGGTTCCTAGTTCGACTACGGAACCCTAAAAACTGGATTTAAACGGGGTATTAAGTTTTGGCTGATTCGTCAGATTCGTTAAATCCCTAGAACTTCAAAGCTAACAGACTTGAAAGGCAATCAATTTGAGATTTCTTTTGGGTTTTAGATTCATGCTGGTACTCGCTTCAAAGGATTTGTCGATATAAAATGATTAGGTACTTAATAATAAAAAATCAGTGAGATTCAGTGAGTGAGTGAGATTGTAATTTTATTTTCACACCACCAGCTCGACAATGGCTAGTAAAAAATGTCATGTAAACCTCACCGAAAGCAGGCGAATAAATCCCTACGACTGAGCCGGGAGTAAAGTTGTACTGAATTTTACACATTATACCCTCGCAGGCATATGATGATGTTTGCTAAAATATAGTAGAGCGAGATTTTCTCCAGGGACTACAGTATAGGGTTCTTCAAAAAGGGCGTTTTAAAATTTTTCACACCACCTGCTCGACAATGTCAAATTATATGTCTTGTAAACCTAACAGAAAGCAGGTGATTAGAGCCCTGAATTTCATATACCTGCGTGGGCATAATGTGATTTGAATTGGAACCTCATCTGTATTATACTGCTGTATATATACTGCTTGGCGGCTTAGATAGAACGTCGTCGGGGCGGTAGTACTTTCCCGAACGAACTCTTTTACAAAAGGTCTCCTACTCATCATCCACAGCCCAACTTCACCCACTGCTGGGTATAGGCCTCCCCAAGTTTGTGCCATCCACCACGATCCTGCGCTAGTCTCACCCATTGACGGGCCGCGACTTTAACGATGTCGTCCACCCATCTCGCTGCCCGACGTCCTTCCCTTCTATAGTAATTCCTCGGGCACTATTCAGTCGCAACCCTGCTCCACCTGTCATCACCAGGTCTTGCCAAGGTCTACTACTATCTACCTACAATTAAGGAATTTAGATTTTTTTAAATAATAAAGAATAAATCCCTAGCTGACCTGCCTGCGGCTTCGCACGCATGGTAAGTCAATAAAAACATTACCCTCCTTCTGCGCATTCGGATAAAAAGGTAACCTATGTTACTCAGGGATAATGTAGCATTCTAATGGTGAAAAAATTTTCGAAATCGGACCAGTAGTTTTTGAGTTTATTCGTTACAAACATACAAATATACAAATCTTTCTTCTTTATAATATTAGTATAGATAAAACATATACCTTTAGATAAAACATTTTATATTAAATGGATAAATTCCCATAAATCATTTTTGTAATAAAATAATAAATATATAGGTTCCTACATTAATATTATGCTCTGACTGTCCCAAAAAAAGATTAAAAAACAAAAGGTAATCAAGCCGAATTTACCCCTCCGGCTCATACTTTAAAGTGCTTTTAAAGCTCTCAAATAAATTGGATTCGATCTGATCTGAAAGGGTTTTGGGTCAGCGTTTCAGTGCCATATATTTACCTAGGTAAGCTGTGGAATGGACGCCGATTCAGATTGTGCATTATATATCTGACATTATCAGGCAAGGTTTTTTGATGTGTGATATTTAAAAGGCGCTGTAGGTATAAATAATGTTCAAAATATGTCGTGATCTCAGTTAAAAGTTTAGCGAACAGTTTTGTCAAATTAAAGACAATTATGAGTTAATATATACAAATTCCCTTATTAATTGCATTATAATGAGAAGTTTGCATGTCGTTAATCACTTACATTTCACTTGTACCTATTTGTTTTACGACGCTAGTTTAAAAAGGGAAATTAGGTATTAATAACTATCGGATATTCATCGGAAAGTGTCTAGTCAATGAGAGGGGCAGGATGCAGAGGAATACAAAAACTGACTCGGATTTACTGAAGCACTATTTATTGTCCGTTTACATTGCGTGCTCTATAACAAATATTGTAATAATAATCGACCAATATTGAACGAAAGTCACTACAAACCAACATACAAATATTCACGCAATGTGTCCTCTGCTAAATACCTTCCGAGACCGGACGCAAATCGGAAGGGAATCGCCACCGCTTTATGTCCTTTTAGAAATGGTCCGTATAAGCACTTTTAAAGTTCACTTTCACGGGGTCACCAATATTCGGATATTCATCGGGAAGTGTCTAGTCAATGAGAAGGCTGACGCGGATTTACTGAAGCACTATTTATTGTCGGGTTACATTGCGTGAATTACTCTATAGTAAAGGCTGGAGGCGACTGCCGAGGCGGTTGGCTAATGACGCTACGTTGGGCCAAACTGCAAACTTGCACAAAACTCAGTCATAGTATATACTGCAGTAGCCCAGAATAACTAATAACAACTCGGTTCCAAATTCAAATTTAATTATTGACCAACCTTCTTATTGGTAATTTGCTTATTCCATCTCCATGTTGGATTAAAATAAAATATGCAATCTAGGCAGAGTATTATTTGGATGTAAATTGTGAGGACGATGTTGACAAGTTTTCTTATCATGTGCAGTCACCTCACCTTTCAATATAGACGATATTCCAATGATCATCATCATCGTATCATCCACAGGACGTCCACTGCTGAATATAGGCCATGCACTTAGATTTCCAAAGCGACCGATCTTGTGCAGCCAACGGCTCCCGGCAACCTTTATCAGGTCGTCTTTCCATCTAGTGGGGGAAGGGGCCGTCCTACGATACCCTTTCCAGTGAGGGCTATGCTTCGGGGTCGAATAAGAAATGAGGAGATCCAACACATTTGTGTGAGAGTGATCAAACCGACCTAGGTTGGTCACTCTCAGTGTTGTTGTATTTTAATTTTATTTAATTATTTTCCTATTTTATGTGTACCTACTAATCTAGCCTTTAAGTAACTAACAATGTATGGATTTGTATAATCAGAAATCAAATATTATCATTTAATTTTTATTGCAAGCTGATATGTTGGATGAGTACAAACAAACACATTAGCAAGCTGAAGTGGCAGTGGGCCTTGCACATAGCTCGAAGAATTGACGGCCGTTGGGGCAGAATGGTTCTAGAATGAATACCACTAGAAAATTCTAAAGATATAGCGAGTTTATTATACCGCGATAAGTCTTAAATTTTGTAAAGTTACTGCGAGTGCAATTAACGTGAGTTCAAGAATGAAATGAATGAGGGATTCATTAAGTGCTGTTAAAATATGTAAGCACTTACTTTCCAGAATCGGCCCCGAGGAATAAAAATAATAATATTTTTACATTATTTTAGGCGCGTAATTTGGCACGGTAGCTTCGTATCCCAACCCACGAGACTCATAATCATCAGGATATAAACTTGTAACGCATTGACACTAGAAGTAACCATATCTCATAAAACATAGGGAAAGAGGATACAATGTAACTTTGTACCACAAAATAGATAGGTAGAGAAGTAAAGTTCGGGCACCGATTTTAATTACCTACCGCTCGAGAGCCTAGCGCTAGGGCTAGCATCTACAATGTTCTACAATATTCTACAGCCAAATACAAAATAATTTTGATAAGAACTAATTCATTCAATCCACCAATCAAAAATGCCAATCCATCTGACTGGTCTTCACGATACAGGCTTGCCTAGTGTGAAGGCCGCTGCATAAACTGTGGTAGTGCCTTCTGCCTCAAACTATGTACCTACCTATAATATTTGTACTTACTACAAAAATTGTCTTCAAAGTAATTTTATTGATGTTTTTGGCTACTAATAAACACTTTAACTCAATTTATAAAAAAATTATAATTATATAATTTATTTTACAATACAAGATTTATGTCTCCCCAAAGCGCGAAAATCATCGAATTCACCAAATTGGAACATGTGTTGTTCTCGTAAGTGTCGAGAATCGGGCCCCCTCGGGATAACAAACTAGTTCTAGGACATGCTGTATAGCCCTATAGGATTCTCATTTACTTTCATTTATGAATCTTCCATGTAAGCTTCCATAGTGAGAGGCAATGATAACAAAATCGGGGGATACAGTTTGGTGTTGCAGCTACATATCAATCATCTCCATCCAAAATTCAATAACACCACTAGATAGATAAAGGATCAAAGAATTCGTTACGCTAAGTGAGGACTGTGACGCATCGCGCGTGGTGGAGGGGGAAGCACCGCCATTTTGAGGCCATTTTGCTACGTTTGGAGATTTTCATTGAGTATGACCCGAGGGACTTCTTAGTGTTCAAACATGATTATAACATACATGAAATAGCGTATTTTATATTTTGTATAGGAAATATTACCTGTTACGCACACGTATTCACGTACACATAGCCGTTTCCATGACTCAGCCTCAACCCCATTTTTTTTATTCTTTACTTACCTATCTCGTTCCTCTACTGGGCAAAGGTCTCCCCCAAGTCCTTCCAACCGTTCCTATCCGTCGATATTTCCCACCATCCTCTTTCGAAGGTGTCGAGATCGTCCCGCCAATGCTTTCTCGGCCGACCCCGACGTCGCCTTCCATCTTCAGTCCGGATGTCCAATAATTTAAACTTATAACATATTCCACCGGGGGATAAAAAGTAGCGATACACCATACACGTGTCGGCCTTCAGTAAAGAGAAGTGAAGAAAGTTTATTTATAGAAATTGTTCGAAGGTTCACGTGACGGTAACATCCGTACATACGGTAGTCTCCTACATGAAGCCCGTGTTGAATTAAGTTTTAAAAGCTCTGAAACACCACGGTATATTGTAACACTCACGAGAAAACTATTTTAACATTTTGACTATTTTATGCTGGGTGAGCTTATTACCATGAATACATGTAGATATTTTTTCGAGCCCTAAGTGCTGCCGCCCCACCCGCCACAAAACGCCGCCGCGAGATGCGGATCGCATTATTCGTATATTATATGTTATATGACCTCGCTGCACACGGTTGACGCCAGTGGTCACCGCTGCTCGCTACGGTTTTTTTAAAAAAAAAAACAGGATAGATCTTCCTTTTACCACACAGATGAACCACAAATATCTAGAAGAAACCTATTTACTCTTACCTTAAAGAGGCCCGGATTGTATTATTTAGGAAAAACAGACGACGGTAAAGTGTTCCACCTTAGCTATATGCATCAAGAACGTAGAACCAAAACGGTGTGTGCGACTGAGTGATAAACGGATGGGACTGAGCCGTGCGCCTGATTGTCCTTTGGTGAAAAAGAGATGGCGGGATCAGATCGTGTAGTTCCAGGGCACATTCCCCAATATGTAATCTTCGTATGGTCTTGTGGCCGCCACCGATCGAAAGTGAAGAAATAAAGTATATATCGCTTGCCCGGGGAAGTGCTACCACCATACCTATTTCTACCGCCAAGCAGCATTTCTGTGTTTCGGTTTGAAGGGTATGGTTGCCGGTGAAATTACAGACACATGAAGCTTACACCTGTATGCCTCAAGTTGATGGACGCAGGGAAGTGCATCGTAGGGCACATCTCTAAGGAGCGTGACCTACGAGACAAACTTGTTATAGGCGATGGTTACCCCTTAACATCAGGTGGGCCATAGGCTAGTTCCATCTCCAGTAGTATAAAAAAAACTATTGATTCGCTCCGAACTGAGATCAAACGAGTCTCACATAAAAATTTAAAAAATATTTGTGATCTTTGACTATCAAAATAGTGTCACGAAATCAGTTAATACGATTCTGCATGTGTTTTAAATTAATGTCGTGAATGCGGTGACAGACTGTACAAGGATAAAATGGTGATTATGATAACATACACAGTACGCACTCTATTTTCAGGTTATCTTGTGCCTCGACTTAATTCATCTCTTTAAACTTTATGGTTTGCTTGAACGTTAATGGTAATAGACGTACCTATACGATTTACAAAACCTTCCTTCGGCATTCAGGCAAATAGTAGAATGGGAGGTCGGATTATCAGGCCAACTTCAATATCCGCCTTTATTAGACGCAGGCTTTCCTTTTCTACCCTGTTTGCTTTGTAAAAGTTATAAGTATGTCTTGTTTTCTTTAAAAGCGGAGACCGCAATTTGACGGCCGAATAGAAGTATAACGAACGTAGTCATCGTCGACGAATCATAGTCGATTTCGGGTCTATGAATTTAATTTTTTTGAAATTAATTTTGGGCAAAGTCAAGTTAAAGTGAAATATTTTTATTCGTCAAAATCACAAGGATCACTTTGAAACGTCAATTTTACTACCTGTTCCTTCGCGACCAAGCCAGGCAAGGCTTGACCAAGGCAAGAAACAAGGCTGGTTGTTTTTTTTTGTGAGTTGTAAAACTAACAAGAATATTTATAACTTTGCAATATAGTTCAATAAGCACTTTAGTTGACCGAGCGAAGCGAGATCTCCAAATCAACTTGGACAAAACGGATAACTTTCGAAGTGTTAATCCGATCATCGTGAAATGTTGATATACATACATGTAGTTAGTGATGGCACAATCCTGGTGTGACTAAATAAGCTAAAAATGTAAGGGGTTGTTGAGATATTGAGGTTCAAGAGGCGTAAAAAAAATTACCCTATTAGATCAAGTGAGACGTTTAATGAAAGATCTTCATTAGTACATTTCAACCCCTTTTTTATTTTTAGTTTAATTCTTGTAGTTTTTTTAGACATTAGCCATAGTAAAAACTAAATTTTGACGAAATTCACAGTGTGCATCAATGACCCCACAGTGTTGAAATTTGGTATTCGTGTAACTTTAGTAACACAAATATAGGAAAAAGTTTGAAATCCAGAATAATTGCAATTTCTACCCCTATAAAGAATAACCAATTAACATGGACCCCCGTTACTCGTAAAATAAATGAAATTGTAGGTCAAGTTAGTTGGTTGTGCATTTCATGGTACTATTTTACTAGTCAGGCAGTTCCGTGCGAGCACTCGTACGAGTCGGTCCACTTATGCGCGCACTGTACTTTTATCAGTCAGTACGATGGCAAAGTCCACGATAGAATCGTTAGAAAAACTGTTAGTGAAATATATATCTCCAATAGAGCAAAAGTTCGCCATTGTGATGAAAGAATTAAAGAAACTTGAAGACAAAATCGATCACTTGGAAGCAAGGAGACCGTCAACCAACGCTGAAGCGGGTAGGAATGAATCTACTAAGTCCGCAGCGAAGCCGAGCGCGGACCTACCGGCGGCCGCTACACCACCTCAGCCACAGCTCGAGCGCACACAGCGTACACGCACACGTACGGGGAGGGGACCCACGCACGCAGCTACACCTCCCGCCACCGATGCTGCCAAGACCACGCCGATTCGAAAGCCTATCACTCAGCGGGCGCCAGTGCCGACGGTGGTCGCTCCTGTATGCGTGACTGCACCACCGGCTCCACCGGCGCTATCGAGCCCAGCTGTGACTGACGCTGTTTTTACCGCTGATACGATCGAGGACGAAACTAAAGAGTGGATAACCGTGAACCGTAAATTCAAACGACCGTCAATGCGTCGGAATGCCGTTACGGGTAGCGGTGATATTGACTCAGACCTACAGACCGTCGAACGAGTGAGAAAAATGCATATATGTTTTTTGAAACATAACACAGCGCCGGAATCTGTTATTTCTTATATGAATAGAAAAAGCCCCTCTAACGACTACCATGTAGAAAAGATAGCGTTGGCTCATAGTCATTATTCGTCATTCTCGGTAACCGTACCGTACAGCCGGTTCAAGTTTTTCATGTCAGCCGAGAACTGGCCCCCCGGAATTGAAGTCAGCGAGTGGTTTCGGCGCAGCGCCAGACGCGCGAGAGGTGCGTCCACGTCCAGCCAGAACCACCGCCGCCCCATCACCAACTCCGGGGAGCAGCCCACGGCCTCCAGGAGCGCCGGTGCTGCCGCCGCGACGATCTTGTGACACTTTCTCTATTTGCCACCAAAACATTAGATGCATCAACAACAAAACGAAGCAGTTGGAAGTAGGTACTATTGACGAAGGAATTATCTTGTGATATACTTATAATTACGGAGCACTGGCTCCGAGCTTATCAGCTAGATTCCGTTACATTATGTAACTACGATTTAATCTCTTCCTACTGTAGACCGAAGATAGGTCACGGAGGCTGCTGCATCTACGTCCGATCTGGCATCAAGGTTAGTAATAAACTAGACTACCGCGATCTAGCGCATGAACAGGTTTTTGATATTTGTGCGGCGCATCTTGCAGATGACGATATCCTGATTGTAGGAGTTTATCACTCAAATAAAACGAGCGACTCTGATTATTTAATATTATTTGAAAAATTATTGAGTAAAGTTACAGACGAAGGGCTCGTTGCAATTATTATGGGGGACATTAATATTAATATTTTGGAAAATTCATCAACTAAAAAACAGTTAGCCGATCTCCTGACTAGTTACGGCTTCACACAGTTAGTCGATTTTCCAACTAGAGTGGAAGACGGTAGTAGCACCCTGTTAGACCACGCGTACACGAACCTTCCCGCGGAGCGCGTCGCGGGCATCGCCGGCGTCGACACGTGCCTCAGCGATCACGGTGCCCAGCGGCTTACCATCTCACGAAGCTCCACTCACCCACCGCCTCTAGTGCTAAAGCGTAGTTTCAACACGATCAACAAAATAAATTTCGTATCGGCTGTAGAGTCTGTAGACTGGGAGAAAATGATAGGATCGTCTGACGGCGACTGCAATGTAATGGCGGAATCTATACTATCCACGTTAGTAGGCAAAATCAATATCTGCTTCCCTCTTAAAAAACGACCCGCTAAAACAACTAATCGTAACCAGTGGGTGGACATGGAGGTACAAAATGCAAAACACCTGTTGTACGACATCCTACATCTCAAAGCTACGTTTCCATCTGACGCAGCGATTTTGAAGTTTTCCGACGAACTATCATCCAAATATAGCGCCATGTTAAAGGACAAACGCACCCGCTTCTACTCAGACCTTATCCGCGCTGACCCTAACAAATCCAAGTGTATGTGGAGGATCATAAATGCGGAACTGGGCCGGAGTAGCCGCGAACGAGTTGACTATACTGATCTCATTCGGGGTATAGACGGACAGCCGTTCGCTTCTAAAGCTGACCTTGTAGACGCACTTAACGTCGAGTTTGTAACTGCTGCAAGTAAGTGTGGCGCCCCGGCTGCCGACTCGTTCCTTGCCATGGCTACGCTCGGGGATGACTCTGGCACCAGTGACACCTCGCTTAGGTTGAGTCCATTCACACATTCCGAAATTATAAAAATTACTCATTGGTATATAGCCCCAAAAAAGAGCGTAGACTATTACGGCCTATCCGCTAGTATATTGAAAGCCGCTGCAAAACCCTTAGCCAGCACAATCAGCCAATTGTGTAACGCATGCCAGCGTCAAGGAATTTATCCCACGGCGCTGAAAAAAGTTAAAATCTGCCCGCTATACAAGGGTAAAGGCAAGAAGACCGACACCAAATCTTACCGCCCCATATCTTTAGTGCCGGCCATTAGTAAGATTCTCGAGGTTGGGCTCAACAATAGGCTGCTCGCATTCGTAGCGGGCCGTGGTATCTTATCGGATAGACAATATGCATATAGAGCGGGCCGCGCAACCACGGACCTGGTGCGCGAGGTGGTGTGGCGTGTACTGAGCGCGCGCGAGGCTGGCCAGCGCGTCGCGTTGCTATGCTGTGACCTCTCGCGCGCGTTTGATACCGCTGACCACAATCTCATCGCCAACAAACTCCGGTTCTATGGAATCCGCGGTCCGGCGTTATCTTTACTCACCTCCTTCATGTCTGACAGATCTCAAGTGGTAGTGGGTGATGGGGGGCGCGTTACTTCATCAGAATTGGCGAATACCATAGGAGTTCCCCAGGGCTCGTGCTTGTCGAACACCTTGTTTAGCTTGCTCCTGAACGACCTATCCGGTGTCGTCGAAAACGCCGAAATCTTCATGTACGCGGACGACGTTGCCGCGGTGATTACTGCACCCACCGATCGCGAACTGGAGCATGGGCTGAATGAGGTGGTGCGACAACTTGAGTCTTGGTTCAAATCTAACGGTCTGGCATTGAACCGGGATAAGACTTGCTACATAACATTCTCCCTAAATGGTAGGAGACCTCTTTCACTTAAGATTACCGCCGGGAATACCATGCTGAAACAAGTCCAAACTACGAAACTGTTGGGTTTTTACATAGACAGCTCGCTCGTGTGGGACACCCACATAGAGGAGCTATGCACGAGGCTCGGGAGGGCCTGTTTCGCATTACGGAGGCTGGCGAGCACCGCGTCCCGCGACGTGGTGCGCTCCTGCTATTTTGCTACCGTCCACAGCGCCGTCACCTACGGAGCCGAGCTGTGGGCGCGCGCCGCTGACACCCAGCGCGCCTTCGTGATGCAGAAGCGGGCTGTGCGCGCTATCGTGGGTGTCCCAGGAGATGTCTCATGTAGGGACATTTTTAAAGAATTAAAGATCCTACCCCTGCCATGTGAGCTTCTATACTAGGTGGCATTGCTTACCTTTACAAATTTGGACTTGTTTCAGCGTCGGGGCGTTAACAAATCCCGTGCCCTACGTAGTGACAAATTTCAGCATTATCTTGTAGCTCCGTCGCACAAATTGACCAAATCCAAGAGGTCCGCATATATCATGGGCCCATCGGTGTTCAATAGATTGCCAGAATCGATAAGGACAGCAGCGTCCGTGCCTATATTCAAGAGCAGGCTTAAAAAGTGGTTGTTGAGTGAGATATTCTATAGTGTAGATGAGTTTTATGAACTACCTACACTATAGAATATCGCACCGCGACTAGTACAATTTTTTTTAATGAATTTGGATTTTATTATAATTAAATTATTAACTTTATTGGTGTTAACTAATTGTTATTTTTTTATAATAATAAGTTACCTACTGTTGAAAATGACTTGTAACTATGGAGTTATTAATAAAGTATTGTATTGTATTGTAGTCAAAGATTATGAATATTTTTTTTTGTTATTGTTTTCTACCCCTAAAAAGAAAAACCACATAACATTAACCCCCGTTACTTGTAATTTCAATGAAAGTGTAGGTCAAGTAAGTTGCTTGTGGATTTATTAGTCAAAGATTATGAGTAATATATTTTTTGGTTTTTTGGGAGACTCGCGACATCTTAGTCAGGGGTGAATCACTAGAAGGTACCTTTTAATTCTAACAAAATAAGTATCGAAAGAGGGATTTTCTAAACGTTAGTAATTGCCCGGATCCCACTAACTAATTCAGTCCATCCCGGCTAAAGGAACATGCGAGCCGAGCTCAAAGGGATTAGTCGACGTAAGTGGAACTTTATGTGGTTTTTCGAATTACTCTGAAATGTACGTGCGTAATGTTACTTACAGATAATACGGAAAACCAAATTATACTTTAGTATAAAAAGTAAACCGACTTCTTTCGAAGAGTTTGGATGTGGATGATAACTTCATTTCCAACAGACTTTTGTTAATTACCACCCAAGTTAAATGTTACAATATTTCAAGAACCCCTGAAAAAAAAGGTCTTTTTGCGTTGGGGATTAAAAACTGAGAGTTAAGAAAACCGAGTCCGAATCGTTTCATCCGTTTGGAAACTACAATGCAACAGACAGACACACAGCCAGACGTACCTATTAATTGATATCACATACAATCAAAAGGTACTCGTAATATGTTATGTAATGAAAGAGTTAAGTAAGTACTGTTTCTGTTAAGTACACCTCTCATTTTTATCATACTAATATTACAAATTCGAAAGTAACTCCGTCAGTCTGTATCGCTGTCTGTCTGTCTGTTGGTTACGTTTTCACGGCTGAACCGATTTCGAAATTTGATGTATGCATAGATTATGACCGGAATTGAAACATAGGCTACTTTTTAACCGACTGCGCAAAAGCAGGGTAATGCTCATATTGAGAAACTAAGCGTACGAAGTCAGGGGTGGAAGCTTGTATTATTACACATTTATCGAAAAATCATTCAGGGCCCTTTACTAGACCCTGAGTATATTTTTGAGTTATATTAACTTCGGTTTTCCAACTTTTCCACTAACTTATTCATGCTAACCTAAATCCAAAAATACACGGACCTTTCTCTGTGGTCAGAGGAATTACGAAGTTGTAATCAAAGTTGCACGTTCCGAATTTTAGGATTTAAATCTATTTTTAGAAATAGACGCATGAATATTTTAATTCGCATGATGTAAATCTTTTGTAGGCATCATGCATCGTAGGGCACGTTTCTAAGGTGCGTGAGCTACGAGGCAATGCTTTGTGGTGTTCCATCTCCAGCCCGCATAAAAAAATATTCTGTCCACCAGGGTAGCATAACCTCCTTAAAAAAGTTCTTTCCTACAGAAGAATACAGTAAAATGACATTTTAGCGTAGAGACTGGAAAAATTTATCCGCGAGACAAATATTTCTGCTTTCTACGATTCAGTACAGTTTTAAAATGACGAAAAAAAGGAGGGTTCTCAAGTCGACGAGTTTTTTTACAGAGTAGTCCGGGTTTGATATTTCTTTTTTTGAAGTGAAACTTCTTTAGCATCGTTGTGATTTGTAAGTCGATGAAACGAAAAAGCGACAGTAAAAAGAAATAGACACATAAATTTATAAGTGAAGTGAAAACTTTTTTAGTATCGTTGTGATTTGAAAGTCGATGAAACGAAAAAGCACAGTAAAAAGAGACAGACACATAAATTCATAAGTGAAGTGAAAACTTCTTTAGCATCATTGTGATTTGAAAGTCGATGAAACGAAAAAGCGACAGTAAAAAGAGACAGACACATTAATTCATAAAATTTAACGTGGGAGAAAATGAGATAAGAAGCATTATACAGTGTTTCTTATGTTCGTGGTTCTCTTCTTGCTTTGCTTCGTACTCCCTCCACTCGTGTTAATAATTATCTAACTTTGCATCACTATGATCATTACTAAAACCTACAATTATCATCTTCCCGAAATTTTACATTCGTCTCATTATCTTGAAACCAAAATTTTTGAAGGTTTCACTTCTACCACGTGTAAATTGCACACATGCCCTAAGGGTAGGAAAATAGGTAATGATTGATTGTTAACCAACTGATTTTTTACCTGTTAACCGATTCAACCACGCATAACTTTATATTGGGTAATCCGATTTCGATGATACTTTTTTAGAATTTATTTCAGCAACAAAAAATTAAAGGAGTAGGTTTTATACAGATACACTTTTCTAGGGCGGTCATGCGAGCCCAGCTGGCATTCTGATACAATATTTCTTTGTTTGTCATTATAATTATAATTCATTGTGTAATAATAAGTGTACGTACTTATCGTACTTATAATTCTAATACATAATAAATAAATAAATAATTCGTGCGTTTTGACCAAATCAATGTTTGTTTTTTTATAAAAATGTATCAAAATATAATTACATTTTTATACAACCCGTCACAGGATGACTGGAAAAAATGCTATGTACTCGTATTTAGGTTAAATCAATGTTTTGCCACTAAAACATGGTTTTAACCTAAATACGTGTATCTCAAAGGCTAATCTGATTTGTATTAGAGGTGAAAGGTAGGGAGGGCGAAAGTCGTACGTGAGCAGAACCACAATAATTTTAATAGAATGAAAAACCGCTCATACATATTTAGTTGATTAAATAACGCGGGGTAACGTGCCGTTCTGTTTTATTACGTTTTAACTCCTGGCGCTCAAAAGAGGTGTAAAGTTTGTGTGCTTTTGTCTATCTATTTATTGACCACTCTTACGAAGGCGGGCGAGTCATACTTGTAGTTGACACGCGCACTTGTGTGCGTCACTTAAATAAATAATAAATAAATTTTGCTGGGCATTTCACACAGCGCTATCTAGCTCCAAACTAAGCAGAGCTTGTACTATGGGAACCAGATAACCGATAGAATACTTATATACATTTTTTTTGTAAATACATACTTATAATATATACAGAAACAACCAGACCCGGAACAAATATCTGTAGATCATGTAAACATTTGTTCCGCGGCGGGAATCGAACCCACTACCTCCTGCGTCTCAGCCGGCTATTCACCCACTGCACCACGGAGGTCGTGAAATTATCGTGTTTTTATGTCTATTTCTTTTAATTAAATTCATTTGTGTTATTCACCTAATAATATTTTTTGTTCAAACTATCATTCTTCACACCTTCATCACTTCACGCTTTCATAACTTCGCGTCCACAGGTTGATTAATTGATGAATTTCGATCATGTGGCCTTATATGACTTATACCCTATTTTAGTTATAAATTATTATGTATTATTCTTGTAGTAGTCAATTATGTTAGAAGGCGGTCTATTATTCAGTGCGTTGAATTTAGGTCATGTTCACGTCTACTAACGGCCTCAAATCACCAGACATTCTGTTTCGGTCTCCTCCATCCCGAGCGGTTTTCTACTAGTTTTTCCTCACTGTTACCGACACCTGTCACTGGTTGTTACTGACACCGCTGTATATAAGTATCTGTAGTGTAGTCTGCTTTTATTCAAGTTTTCACTTCTGTCCGCACTCCCGGAGTAACACTTTCTTTTTTAAATTAGCTTTTACGGCTTATGTTTCACTGCGGCCACGAGGCCTATTGTGATCGCCACTTTTGTCGCCCCTAGTTTAACGCCCCAAGCTTCAAACTTTACTACTAAGCCCTACAGCTGCTAAAAACTGTAGAATATTCTTAGGGGTGGTAACTGAACTGTTAGCTCCTCCGGGCTGAGAATGTGTTGCCCAGATGAATGCTACATTTTCGCATTAGTGGGCCACACTCGCCTAACATATGTAGGGGCGATTCTGCTGCCTCATTACAGAATCTACCTGTGAGTGTTCGCAAAGCACATGTGAACATGTGCTTATTAAGTTTTTCCTAACATAAGAGCTCAATGTTATATCTTTTCATCACTTTTCTAAATATTTTCGAAACTGGTCTTCTGGTTTGCGTTTGCCCTTTTGGAATTTAGAAAGGAAAATACATTTCGCCACTCTCTCGTCTAGCATCCCAGATAGTATGGTAGTACACACACAATTAAGACTAACCCGCTTTCGTGAGATAAACATCTATACTTACTTAGGTACCCTTATTTATCGGCCTCGCAGGTAGACCGGTAGAGCGGTCTATTCATTGAGTTATCCCTCCAAGTCTAATGGGAAATCTAACCGGATTTAATTCCGGTTCTAACCGGTACATCCCTGGTAATCGAGAAAGGTCGGCTGGTTGACTGCGTACAGACAACATCAAAAGTTCGACTTAGTTACCATCAACATCAAAAGCAAGTGATTAATTCCTTTTGTCTACTTCAGTAGGTTTATATTCATCTGAAATACAGTTCAGGAGCTTACGGATTCAAAAACTACTTCTATAACATTAATAAGTCAGATAAATTTATTATCCTGTTACATTTTCATGACTCTGTGTGTGTCTGTATATCTATACGTAGCATCGTAATTTGCAAATGGATTCAAATCAACTGGGGCAAATCGGCGTTGTATGTATGTATGTTTGTTTGCCTGAGGATAACATTCGAAGCGTTGATCCGATCATCGTGAAATTTGATACATAGGTAGGTTGTGAAGGTACAATTTTGGTGTGACTATATGAGCTGAAAATGTGGGTTGGACGCAATTTTTTTATTAGAATGCTAGTTTAGTTGGCGTTGTTCATAGCTATGTTTTTGTGGTGGTACAAGTTCTCTGAGAGGCGGTGTTTTTAATAATTTTTATTTTTACTTGTCTATTGCTGTTTTGGAATGTGTACCTTTTTCTTGTCAACCTTTTTATGTGAACTGGTACCGGGAAATGAAATTAGTTTACAAAGTTCGACATAATCTAGTTCCAAGGACAATATTGTACAGATTGTAATTTGAAAGACTCATTGCACGCTAAGTAACTCAATATTTAATTTGTATGTATGTATGCGAATTCACATCAATTTGTTTATTAACTCCCGGCAACGAAACCCTAAATACCGACACAAATTTGAGTTAATCCCAGTACACCTACTTATACAATGACCAAAAGCCCCCGGAAACACTTTGAAAAGCAGGATTGTCACGCTTCTCGAAATAAACATTGTGTTGTACTCTATACAGGATGTTTTGTAATATACTGACGATATTCAAGTGGCGGTTTCTCAAAACATAATAAACACTTTTCGAAAAAAAAACTACTACTTACCTATATTATCAATAAAAAAACCCCGACTAAGGTTAGGTGATTAATTCGATATAAAACTTACTACCTACTCTTGCAATCGACATCGACATAAAGGTCGATTTGATATCTCTTTCAGAAATGGCTTCGGATTTTGGGTTAGAAAGGGACGACAAGAGATATCTCGAGACGTCACCAATACAGTATCTCTGGTTAGATGGCAAGCATTATGCAATAGCACAACATAAGTTTAATAAAGTGTTTTACATGCCAAAATAAGTTTCACATTTCTATGGTAAACATTTCACAAATTTATTTATTATGCTCATCAAAATAACCCCTTTCATTTTTGTGCGTATATTATCTAACACCGTATAGATCGTTTGCGACGGTCTTTAGATATTTTTTTTTTTTTTTTTTTTCGAATGGACTAATCTCGCTGTTGGCCTCTGAGGCCGTGACAGCTTAACCGAACTTTTGGCGAGCGCAGATGGCGCTCAGCCCTGTAAGTTTTTTAGGCAACTAGCGCAAGGGCACCACTTAGGTACGAACCTCGGCTTGGGCTGTTGCCGGGATGGGGATAGGAGAGAAACGCCCGGGTACATGTCTGTACCTCGTATAAGCGGCGACTGAAGGGACTCGTCGACCTCGCCGGCGAGGTCGGTGTTTCTGTGAAGTGTTTGCTCTGTCTGATATAGATGACTCACCTTCCGCATTAGCAGAGGTGATTTCGTCATCCGGGTCTCCGAGAACGTGTCTCGGACGACGGAGGATTTTGTTGGCGGGCGGATCCAACGGGTAAACCGGAATGGTGTGTACCAAAGGGTTCGGATGATTAGAGGCAAGTTCATAAAACCACTTGGAAGCGAGCTTCATGAACCTGGCTATTGATTCTAATTTCAAATCGCTATGTAGGTCGTTATTGCGAAAGTACCAGGGCGAGCCTGAGGCTTTTCGCAAGAAGCGATTTTGAATTACCTGAATGGCACCAACTTTAGGAGAGTGGGCAAATACTACAGATGAGTATGTCATAATGGGACGGTCTTTAGATGAATCAACTGTTTCTTCTGTATTTTAGTTTTGTAAACAATTGTATTATTCTTTCTCATAGAACACAATGTACTTAAATATATCGCACCTTTAGAATTATACAGACCCAATACGAAATTTTGATATTTTGACTTTCCGCCACAGAACGACCTAAAATGATCATCTGCATCGACTTTAATTAAAACAGTAACCTATTTATGAGTAGAAAAGGACAAACACATATTTCGGTCATTATCGCTCCGCCCCTGTTCCCCTCGCCCTCTCGGGTTTAGAGTGACGCAATCTGTAATGTGCCACATGTCATAAGTGAAAGTCGCTAAGTGTTTGTTTTTATGGAGACCTCATCCGGATTCAGTCTTTACATTACTGAAAAATAAGGTATGTACACGTTACTTTTTTTGATAAAGTAAAAACCTATTTTGTAATAAGTCCATGTTATAGCAAAAATGTTAATTGTGTACAAGACTTATTAGCTATTGTTTAAGTCCATCTATAACTGAAAATATATTACAATTAAAGACTCAATCATCCTTTGGTCGTTATAATTATAAAATACTGTGCATTATAAAAACTTATTCGTGATTACGGCTTTCTTGTAATAAAAGTTATAGTTTTTAAAAAGTCCTATTTATCGAAATGCCTATCTGGTAATGAAATTGTTTTGTTTCTTCTATTGAATGTGACTATTATTGTAGTTCATATTTTTTTACATTTTAGGTGAAACAAGTCAAAACATGAAGAGAAGAGTAGATTATATTTTAGAAAAAGTCAATTTCAACAGTAAAAACCAGGTAAAGATACTTTTGTTCGTATTATTATTCTTGTTTTTACCAAAACAGTAATTATTTTATACAATAACCTTCTTAATACCCTTATTTCTAGGCACATGCTAATAATATTATGACGGAAACATCACAAAATTACCAAGATAACTGTGTTCGTATGGTATGTACCTTGGTAATATATTTGAAACAAATTGGTGTTAAATTGTTGGATATCAAAAATTTAAATATTATATTTTCAGACTGACACAAACAAAGAAAATAATATTCTACCATTTAATTCATCTTGTGAGGAGTATCCAGATAAATGATCATTCAACCAGATGGACCAAATTGTTGCAGAGGTAAATACACACATCAATAATGTCAATAGATATTATTTTATTGTATTAACATCAGAACTTAAAACTATTCGCGGTATAAAAAAAGTTTGGACTTACGTGGGTAAAATCGTAAAGAACAGCTGCTAGTATTAGGTAGTTACCAAAAAGTTTCCTCAAGGTAGATGTTGTGTGTACTTTGACTTTTATATTGACATAATTTAATCCAATATTTATTTGTTAAAAAATTACCTTCAGGTCATCCCCGAAACAAATAATAAATCGTTAACGGATAGCCCTTCCGTAATAGAAAACTCTCCAAACCGATCCATTCCATACTTTGACCCAAAGGATCTTTGTGTAGCTGACACCAACAAGGTGGGTTTTCAATTGACAATTTAAATATTATGTTGTTAATTTCTTCTTCTATTTAAATGAAATAATATTATTTCCAGCTACAAAAGAAAACGCAAATCCAGGAATTTACTATAGTTTTAAAACCAGAGTTGAACAATTCTGAACAGTCACATGTACCTACTAATGAAAAAGAATACCCACCGTCAAAAAAGTTATATCGTGATTCGTCAACATCATCTGACAGTACTACTTCTTCTTCAAGTAGATCTTCATCATCATCGTCGTCGTGTTCTGATGCTCACACCAATTTTGACAATAATACATCAAATACCCATTTATCCATAGATGGCCTTCCACATCCAACTTGACGGGTCAAGTTACACGCAAAAATACAAAGAATTACCATCAGTCACCCATTCATTCAAATGAAAGTGATGCAGACTTTAGTGACATAGATCCAACTTATACTCTTGATAGCTCTCGGTCTAGAGGAACTACTCGTTTATCCAGCAGCAGTTCTTCGTCTTCAGCCAACACTGCCCTCGAATTGACTAAAACTTCCGAGACAACTAGAAAATCAAGAAAACGCATACGAAATCCATCAAACTGGAAGCAAAATGTTGCAAAAATCTTAAGAAACACTGGAAAGGCTTATGTTTCATGTACCACTAAAAAGGAAGTATCTAAACCTAGACTACCGAATAATGCATTTTATTTCACAATAAATAACACCCGAATTCGGGTATGTAAGACTTTCTTCATTAATACTCTGGGAATATGCGATCGTCAGATCAGAACAGTAAAAAAGAAGACTGACCCACAAGGATTCTTAAATACCGATATAAGAAGTAAGCACGTGTCAAGACAGCCTATAGATCCAGCACTCATTGAGAATATTAAACAACACATACACTCAATTCCAAGAATAGAGTCTCATTATTTGAGAGCAGCAACTTCCAGAGAATACATCAGTGGGGATAGAACAATAACTGACATCTGGAAAGATTTTGATAAAATTCAAAAACAAGAAGGTAAACCTTCTTGTGACTATTGGGTCTACTATGAAATTTTTACAAAACAATTTAATATTAGAAAAAAAATATGAGAAAGAAGTTAAAAAAAACAAAAAAGCTGGACCAATTTATGCACCAAATCAATATGTAACTCTGATTAAAAATGCACGTAAGAATGGGAAACCTTTTACCGTTAAAGAGTTAACATACGAGTTTTTTACTAATTTAAAGGCACTTCAAGAACTATGGGGATATAATTTCAATGAAGATGATGATAAAAACAATAAATAATAATAATAATAAATAAATATGTACATATTGCTGGACATTTGACACAGCGCTATCTAGCCCCAAACTAAGCAGAGCTTGTACTATGGGAACCAGATAACTGATAAAATACTTATATAAATATATATTTTTTAAATGTTATTTTGAATGACGTAAAAGTTTTGCAGTTTAATAAAGCCGAACCATTTTCTTCTCTTATAAAACTTCGTACAGTCAAAGTGAGTTAAAAAAGGTTAACATAAGGAACAAACGTAAGAAAATGATGAGTCCAGAAGAAATAACTGTGACCAAAGCATTTTCACAAAGACTAGAATTAAGTGAACGTAAGAAAAAAGACTTGCGCGATCTCATTAATAAAAACCTAATTCCTAGTTATTACGCAGATTTTTATAACTCTATACTGTAATTTTTTGTTATTATGAAAGTTTTAAGTATTAAGTTCCAAACAAGTTCCTTAATGATTGTGATAAGCTATACTTAATTATTAGGCAATTTATATCAAAGATTTAAGTTTTGTTATGCAAAGTTTATAGGTAAATTATTTACCATGGTTGTGATGATTGATAATAATAATAAAAGTAGATTTTTAAGCTAAAACTCTTTGTAAGTTTAATTTTTAATAAAACATTTTTATTTCTTATGTTGTTTTTTATGTATCGAATATAAAATTACCCTAAATAATTTAACTATTATAGTGTCTTATTTGTGAATGTAACACATCTTACAATCAAAACTCAGAAATATAGAGACCTAAAACATAAAAGGTCTTTTTAAAAAATCCAATTTCATTAAAATAAAAACCTAAAATGCACCATGATTTAAAAATGTTTTAAATATTATAGTTTTATTTATTTAATTTCATTTATTTATTTTAAATTATCTAGGTAAATAACTAAAGTTTGATATAAAAATAACAATTTCATAATATTTTCAAAATTCAGTCGAATATCTTTTGTTTTCTACAAGATTGATAGACTTGTGAATCTTTATGCCACGCTTACCAAAAATTTGCGTTTCCTTGTTGAGTCTCTATAATTCTAAGGGTGCGATATTGTACATCATAGATTAGATTAGATAATTATTTATTACACAATGTAAAACTATGTGATACAATGGCGGTCCTATCGCTAAATAGCGATCTATACCAGGTAGCCATTGGATGGAATGGACTGTGTGGACATTACCTGAGGTGTAATGGTGTACCTACTACATCATACTTCCTACCAAAGTTATAAATGGATACGTTTTTGTGGATAATCATTATCATCATTATATAAGACAGGACGTCCATTGCTCAACAAAGGCCTTCCCCATAGATTTACAGACCGACCGATCTTGTGCGGCTTGCACCCAATGGCTCCCAGGAAGTTAAAAACACAGAATACCTCCGTCTTACTTACATTCATAATTCATTAGACCGTGGTACAAGCAACTGCTATGTTAGAATTTCGAAGCCTTCACGACGATGCACGCTTGGCCTAGTGTTAAGAATGCCATTCGTAGAAGGAGAGTCAGTGGTAGGAGGAGAAACCTTTATGGTATATGTCCCCCATAATAAAGGCTTGGGTCACCCCACTGTGGAGTGTCCGTTGCCTGCTAACCCAAAACTGCAGAGGTGGCATGCGTGGAGGTTCCGTGCACTTCTCACACCAGAGATAAGGCGACGAAATTGGAACCAGATGTGATTCGCAAGGAGCCAACACCGTTGAAGCCATGGAAGAATGCAAAGCGTATTCACAGCCTCGACCAAAGGTATTTAGAAGGAACTCCGTGAGATTTTAGACAGTACGAGTCTGACATAACCTTCCACCGCCACCACCCCAAGGCGGAAGGTGTCCGAGAAGGATTTCCTCAGGTTAAAAAAAAAACAAGAGTGTCGAACGCCAACTTTTTTTTTTCTTAATTCTTAATTTTTTTTATTCGCTTGATATTTATCAGTGATAAGATGTGTTTTTTTGTTGCGAACTAGTATCTATTTTTCACGTACACCCTATAAAAGCCTCTGACTGATATGTATCGATCTATCCATTTCGAAGTCCCAGATTAAATGTCAAAATTCTATTTATTTTAAGATGGGGTTTCTTTTAGATGTAAGCTTCTTCCTTTGCATTCCTTATGCCTTTGAAGAATATGTATATTTTCATGTATGTTTTGATATTCAGGTATTTTATCAATATTATTTATAAATATAAATAAATATTACTGGACATTTCACACAGCGCTATCTAGCCCCAAACTAAGCAGAGCTTGTACTATGGGAACCAGATAACTGATAGAATACTTATATACTTTTTTTTTGTAAATACATACTTATAATGTATAGAAAACACCCAGACACGGAACAAATATCTGTAGATCATGCAAACATTTGTTACGTGACGGGAATCGAACCCGCTACCTCCTGCGTCTCAGCCGACTACACGCCCACTGCGCCACGGAGGTCGGAGGAGGTTGTTTAATAAATAAACAAATAATATTGATGAAATACCTGAATAATATTATAAAAGTTCAAACGTAGAGGGTTGCACGAGGATATAAAAATAAGTAGAGGAATTTATTTTTTTTATTAAAGAAAACATTTGTTCTTCTATCCTTAACATCCTAAAGTGGCCGCCATTGGCAGGTGCCGTATCACATTTCTCACATTAGTCCATAGTTCATTTAATAAGGATTACTTCAACAATAGCCTAACTCTACCTGAGTCTGATCCATTTATTGCAATAGTATTACCATCTCTCTTACCTCATCCGTCTTGCGATATATTCTCTCTAATAATGAATTTATAAGCTTTAACCCGGCGAGCGTAAGCTTGGGTAAAATACACCCGAGGTATGTAATAGTCATCGATATTTTTAATTTGGTGCGTTAAATACCGCTGTGCCTTTGAGTAGCTGTGCGAGGGAAGGTTGGGAAGCACTGAGTCACACCGCTTTGTCAGCCGTCGCACGGGGTAAAAGTTAGACGGTGTCAAAGTGGTCGGCGGGTGAGTTTGACCCACCGGGACCAACGGGTGTTACTATTTTGCACACCTAAGTTTTGTTCTTATTTAACTTTATTTTAATTTTTTGGTTATAGATTGATTGATTGATTGATTGATAACTCTTTATTGAATTACCACACAAACAGAAATAATACAAAAATAAATATAAGGCTAGAATAAATAAGGCAATACAATGGGCGGCCTTATCGCTGAAAGCGATCTCTTCCAGGCAACCTTTGGATGGAGCGAAATTTACAATATGGAGTGCGGTGTAATTTGTAGGATATATTTAAGTACACAAATATTCTTAAGTATAATAAAAAAAAATATGATAATGTTCCAATCCTAATACTTAAAATACTTATAAAATAGACTAATATATAGATATATGCAAATAGCTAACTAAACTAACAGATAAAATGTTTATAATTATAGTAAATAAATAACGCTAGGAAGATGACATCGTTAGGTAATGTTGCTTCACCTTCAGCTTGAATGTGTGTAAGGAGGATGACCGTCTTATTTCTTCGGGCAGAGCATTCCACAGCCGAACAGCCTGGACAGTAAAAGAAGCGCTGTAAAAGGAAGTGCTGTGCGAAGGAGTTCTGAGTATCAAGTTTTCTGATGACCTAAGAGTGTAGTTGTTTGAAGAATGAAGAAATTGAAATCTATCTTTCAGATAGTGAGGAGTGAAAGGATTGAAAAGAATAGAATAGAGAAGAGAGAGGATATGCGTATTCCGACCAAGACGAATTGGAAGCCACTTAAGCTGTGAACGGAAGGGAGACACATGATCATATTTTCGGAGGCCAAATATGAATCTGATACAAAAATTTTGTAGGCGCTCGAGCTTGTTAAGCTGTTCTTCAGTGAGGTCCAGATAACAAGCATCGGCATAATCTAAAACGGGATGTAAAAGCGATTGTGCAAGCGCAGTCTTGGTGGACGTGGGCAAAAAGTTGCGTAGTCTTCTTAGTGAACCGGCTGACGCAAACAACTTCCGGCTGGTTAATTCAAGCTGAGCCTTCCATGAAAAGTTGCGGTCAATGATGATACCTAAATTCTTAACGCTTTCGCTGTATGGGATTGCTATTCCGTCAAAAACCACTTGTGGGAGGGTGGACCAGTCAATTTTGCTAAGCGTTCTTGAACTACCTACAATAATGGTTTGCGTTTTGGTAGGATTCACTTTCAAACCGTGGAGCTTGCTCCACTCTGCAATACGGCGTAAATCACAGTTGGTAACGTCAACAGCATCAGCAATATTACTGAGCGTAGCCTGATTATAAATCTGAAGATCGTCTGCGTAGAGGTGAAAGGATGAAGAAAGATTGAGAGAAATAGAGTTTATGAAGATTGCAAAAAGAAGAGGAGATAAAACGCCACCTTGAGGTACACCAGCAGACGTATTACACCACGAAGAGAGAGACTCCTCAAGTCGAACACGCTGACGGCGCCCGTGCAAGTAATTGAAAAACCAACCAACCACCGCTGGAGATACGTTCAGGGAGTATTGCCAGGAGAATATCAAAATCAACGGTGTTGAACGCATTACTGAAATCGAGTAAAGTCAGCACGGTAAGTTGCCCATTTTCCATGCCCATACGTATGTCGTCCGTGATTTTGACTAGAGCAGTGACAGTACTGTGGCCTTTACGAAAGCCAGACTGCAGAGGATTAAGGATACTATAGGAGGAAAAAAAGGAGTTTAATTGATTATGGACCAAGCGTTCGAGAACTTTGGAGAGAAAAGGAAGGATAGAAATCGGACGATATTCAGAAAAGGATTTGGGATTAGGTTTCTTTGGCAGAGGAATTATTTGGGCTTCCTTCCAAATGGAAGGGAAGGTACCGTTCATTAGGGAGTGGTTCAGGAGATGGCAGAGGGTAGGTAGTATGATATCAAGGATAGGGATAAGCATATTGCGGCTGATACCGTCAAGCCCAACAGCATTGGATGTAATGGACAATATACTTTTCTTAACGTCAGCAACGGTGATTTGGCTAAATAGAAAAGGAGGATGATCAGGAGTTGGTAACGAAGAGAGAAAATGAATTGAACTGATTTTATCAGCATAAGCAATTTAAGAAGATGAAGAAAAATGTTGATTAAGGGAGTCAATGTTTAAATCGCTTGGAATTGAATCCTGGCGAGATTTACCAACACCTAACGATCTCAGAAACTTCCAGACTTTAGCTGGATCTTCATCGGAAACGGATTCATGGATATGGCGACGTTGTGCGTCCCTACACACTCTATTGCAGCGATTTCGAGAATTGTAATACTTGTTTTTGTTGTACTCACTTGAAACTATTTTGTACTTCGTTTTAGCAACCGATTTTTTATGAATAAGAGTTTTAATTTCATTAGTGAGCCAGGGAGCCGGGTGATGTTTCAACTTAATGGCACGAAATGGTGCATGGATATCAAATAGTTGCGTAACTAAAGTATTGAAAATAGCAATTTTGTCATCTATGGAGTCTGCATTAAAAACGGCTGACCAATCAATCTTCTCAGCATCAACAAGAAACTTCTCTTTATCCATGCTCCCAAAACTACGCTGCAAGATGACCTTTGGCTTAGCCTTAGGAGGACGTATTTTATAAGATAGGAATATTGCATCATGATAGGAGAAAATATCCGCTGCACACTGACCGTGCTTATCAACGTGATTTAGAGAGGATACGATGATAAGGTCGAGAAGCGACGGCTGTGTATTAGGGAAATGATGAGTAGCAGAAAGGGGAAGCGTATGCAAATTACATGACTTAACAATAGATTGGAAGGTTAAAGAGCGGCTGTTTTTGGATAGAAGACAAGTGTTAAAATCACCCATAATTATAGAATGACTGTAAGAGGGAACAAGGTTTTCTAGGATATTTTCAAAAGATGAGAAGTAATTAACACGGTTAGAATGAGAATAATATACTCCTAAAAGGATTTTAGTATGAGAAAGAGTGACTTCAAGAAATAGGTGCTCACCGGCCTGGAGTGGCGGGGGCTGTGCAGACATATTAATAACAGAAAAGGGGATGTGAGCACGGAGATATATAGCTACACCGCCACCACGACTACCATTCCTGTCATTGCGAATAATGCGAAAACCAGGTAGGGAGTAAGAAGTAGAAGGAAGGCAAGGCTTTAGCCAAGATTCAGAAATGAGAATAGCATGAATGTTTTTGACGTCAAACGATGACAACATTTCCGAAAAATGGGCCGGAATACTTTGTGCATTAATGTGTATTACATTGAAGTTCTTAGGTACATCAGAGAACTGGAGAGTAAGTTGTTCAGAAAGAGACGGTAAACTGACGAAACTATCATCACTGTCGGGATCGGTCGAAGAGGCAAAAGATTTGTAATCATCACTGTCATCACTAACGGTATTATCCAAAGCGACGTTGAGCATAGCTTTAAAATAATAAAATAAATATATATAAATATGTAAAAAAGTAATAAATATGTACTTACTAAATAAAATAATAATAAGCTAATTATGTATTAAAACTCCAATCGACAATCTAATCAAAATATGTCAATTAACAGCTCGTTTTCTCCACCTGCCGGTTGTGTTGTAAAGAGATTACTTTAATTTTACAAGAATAATCTAAGCAAAACATAACAATCATAAATAGTTCCTTAAGAGCTGTACATACGTAAACAATTATTTAACGTGAAACGAAACGTAGCATGATGTAAGAAAAATCAATTTACTAATGTGTCACTGTCTTAGTAGTCATTGTTGACTGACATTCTTGACTTGACATTTCTAAATAAACATTATTGACAGTTAATTTTATTCACTTTAAATACCCACAACAAAATAAATATAAAATAGTTTATACGGACCAGAAAGGGAGGGTAGTAAGTCCTTTGAGATTATGAGGCTGCAAAAACAAGAAGAAATCACTTTTTGGTGGCTACGCCAACCCGCCTGCTCTTTGAAGAAGTTGCAGCCGGCTGCTGTGGCTCCTTGACGACTGCCGCCGGCTTGGCGGGTGCGTCTTGGGTTTGGATTTTATCAAGCTCCTGCTGACTATGGATGCGACGGCGCGTTCCATCCACTCCGATGACAAACACGGAGCCGTCTTGGGTCCAACATTTCGTCACGCCAAATCGCTGCCTTGCTGCCATAAAGGTTTCATGACGTGACTTCGTTAAAAACTCCGACATAGTGATCCCAGTGTTTTTGAGGCTAGTTTTTGCAGACCACATCTTGCCTCGCAGTGCTAAATCATGGAGTTTAAACAAAATAGGCCTAGGTTTATCACTTGACGTTAAGCGACCCATCCTGTGACAGCGGCTAATGGCAGCTAGAGTGAAACCGTTGAGACGCAGCTTCTGCGTCACCGTCTTTACAAGGACCTCAGCTGTATCCTCCTTTGCACCCTCTGGAACACCATGCAGCAACAATATCTTGCGTCGGCTTCGCATTTCCAGGCTATCTACCTCATTGCAGATGACTTGAAGTTGATCCTGTAGTAACTGAAGTGCACCCATGACAAATGTCCTGAACGAAGAGAGGTCCGTAGCCAGGCTGGTGATGGTTGCACTGGGTGGTGATGTTTTTTCGATCTGATCCTTCAACTGATCCATCTCCTGCCTGAACATGCTCTTCAATTGTTCCATTGATTTGGCCATAACATCCAAAACTTGCTGTGACATCTTCAGTGATATTCTCCACTATAGTGCTTGGAAATTTATGAAAACACTACCAGACAGGTATTGTAACTTAATCTATATTTTGAAGCATAAATAAGTTGTAAAAGTTAATTTTAAATATTAATTAAAGGAATTAAGAAGAAGGAGTTTTTAATTTAAATGTCAATCGTACAACTACCCGCATTGAACGTTTATAATTTCAGACTAAACATTCTTAACTATCAAAATGTTTCATTTTTCTTGGAATTCATTTAGTTTATAATGAAAAGCGGTTAATTAAAGCCCTACTGGAAAAATATGTACCGAAAAGGTTGATTATGATTAAAATAAGCAGAATAACTAAGAATATTTGTTTACTTTCTAGATTTTATTTACTAATATATAAACATCAGACTAAGTAAACATACTACGCAATAAAAGTTAGTAATAATTGATAAACTAATAAATTTGCTTTAGTAACATTTCGGGTTTTAAAAACCCAACCTAACGCTCGGTGTTACGAATTTGAACCTTACGCACGCCGAGTTAAACAGGCCTCTTACACGTTGGTATCTACCCCGTATGAATAAATGTGCGAAATAATAGAATTATAAATAAAACAATTATGTTGTTCGAGGTTTTAGAAGCCGTGAAACCATGCCTTAATTGATTCAGATATTAAATGTTTTGCTTCCAATTCATCTATAATTAATGTATGAATGAAAACACTTTATTGTACACCTTAAAAAATAACAATTACAGAAAAAATAGAAGACAAAGCAAATAGTACAATGGGCGGTCTTATCGCTTTGAAGAGATTTCTTCCAGACAACCTTTGGATAGAGAGGATTTAGTAATGCCAAATATATGGTCGGGGGTGCACAATGTTCCATTCTATGAGTAAAAGAACATAATATTATGATCTCATAAAGCTACTGATCAACCATAATGATGATTCAAAATGCCACTTCAGATCGAAGTCTCCATGGTTTTGTTGCTACGTTGCTACGTCGTAGAGGCATGTCACCGTAGCACCAGCTACGAAAAACAAGTACTTCACGTCATGTTGTGTTGGGATAGAAAGGTTCTCGAGTGGATACCACGTTCTGCAAGCCACAGCATAGGACGCCCCCCCCCCCCCCACTTAGATGGAAAGTAGACCTAATAAATGTTGCTGGAAGGCGTTGGGTGCAGGCCGAAAAAGATCTATCGCTTATTTTCAGCAGTGGTCTGATATGATGATGATGGTGATGTTGACACACTTCACTTGGAATATGTTTCATTGAATCCTCAAAGGGAATGTATGTTTATGTAGAATGTGATACCATATGTGTTTGTTTATCGGAGTCCTTTCAACTCAAGTTAAGCTTGGTGTCTCTAAGCCTGACCCAAGGGAATGCCTACCTTTGTTAATGTTAGATTGACAAAAACTGTTTTTCTGTCGTTTGTCATTGAAATACTCATGGATCTGTTTATGTCCCGATCGTATTAAGCCCATAGAAATAGAAACTCGAGAAATTCTACATTATTACCCGACTGCTTTGATTTGAAGAATCTATAAAATCATCCAATAATGCGCGATTATCTTTACGCGTAGCTTTAATTTTGCGAATTTGAAAACGCATTTTTTTATGTATTACTTACCGAGGAAGTCGTCGCTATTTTTAACCGGCTTCAAAAAAAGGAGGAGGTTGTCAATTCGTAGAAATCTTTTTTTTTATGTAACATACATAGAAAAAAAGATTCCTACGAATTACTCGAACCCCGATTACTCGAAGACTCCTGGACTGATTCGAGATTTTTTTTTTTGTTTAAAAGAATACTTTCTAGTTGGTCTCATTGGACAACCTCCGTGGTGCAGTGGGCGAATAGCCGACTGAGACGCAGGAGGTAGCGGGTTCGATCCCCGCTGCGGAACAAATGTTTGCATGATCTACAGATATTTGTTCCGGGTCTGGTTGTTTCTCTATATATTATAAGTATGTATGTACAAAAAAAAATGTATATAAGTATTCTATCAGTTATCTGGTTCCCATAGTACAAGCTCTGCTTAATTTGGGCTAGATAGCGCTGTCTGAAATGTCCAGCAATATTTATTTATTTATTTATTGGCACCAAGTCAGGATCTGATTATGAGATCTCAAAAAAATCGAGGGCAACCTTCAATTTTATAGGGACGCAATTCGGTTTTATGTTTGTTATTGTCAAAAAGTTACTTGTCTATAAAAAAAACTGTTATGCTGCTGATGATAATGGAAGGTACAATTACTTGTTTATTTGAAAGGATATACTTTCAGATTGGTCGAATAGAAATTTCATCAAAATCGATTAAGTAGTGTGGTTTTTGCTGTTATCTGAAGTTGCTTATATTTTTGTTAAAAACTTACTTGTCTTGTATAATATTATATTTTGCGTTTTATTTTTGTATGTAGAACCCCCTTATAACACAACACAACACACCACCATAATTATTTTCTACAAAAAAATTTCCAACATAAAATAATGGTATCAGAAAATAATTCAAAATAAAATAATTTGACAGCTCACGCTGTGCATTTGTGGCAAGGCTGCCAGATGTATGATTTAAATCGTACTTCTACGATTTTTTGCCCTTTTACTCATGTACGATTTTTATATACCTAGCAACATTTCATAATGAAACGAACGTGTTCCGTCGGCAAGTATGAATTTCGGGAAATTCCCCAACAACCTAATCTTTTATTTGAATGAAAATTCTTTCTCCAATCATATAAAGGCTGTATTTGTTTGTATTTTTACGAAACTTATTATTTTTCACTTGCAATAATAATTGCAACTTGTCAAAAACCTGTTTTTCTCATCAGTCTCGCTCGATCTGTACCGTAGATCTGTACGTAGTGTTTATATGCTCTTTGGATCTGTATACAGTCTTGAGTGCTTTTTTTGTACTAGTTCAATACGTTTAAGCAAGAATGAGTGATGAAAGTGAACAAGAGCGACCTGCGAAAATTGTACGAAGCTTAAGCCAACAAAAAGAATAAAAGAAATGTTAAAAAATACGACCGCAGAAAATTTGTAAAACTAAAAGAATTTTAGTTATGTTTGATAAAAACTTTCTACTTCTACGAGGATCTTTTCATTTCAAAATTTCCTTCGAATACGATTTTTTTGTAGTTGGCGTACGATCACACCTTTTTTGTCATCTTGCAGCCCTGACTTGTGGAGTCTGCTCTTTTAAATGATACAATAGTGACAGTTAAATGCGTTTTTTAGGTTTTTACTTTGTTAATTCATTCGTTCAACGACGCCAAAAAACCACAGCAGGTACATCTAATTGATATTTTAATTTTTGCTTTTGCAGATATGCAGATATTCTTATACTGGTTCAATTTACCGTTTTCACCATACATACCATACAATATGAGGATACATATTCTCAATTGCATACCGTGTATAAAAACGCCCGCTAAATGTAGGGTAAAACAAAGTTGTTTTCCACAGTAATAACTAAATATGAACAAAATGTGGGTCAGCTGTACCCGGGTCGCGACATAGATATCTAGATTCGCTAACGTGGGACCGTGCCGAGAATATAACCCGCTTTTTAAGACATCATTATGAATACACAAGTTATTTTTAACCCCTGATACAAAAGGAGACTACTATAAGTTTAAAGTGTTTGAGTTTTTGTGTGTGTGAATAGCAATATTAAGGATGTTTTTATTTTGTCAAAAATACTTTCATCATCATCATCAACCTATAAGAGTCCACTGCTGGACGTAGGTCTCTCCCAGGGTGCGCCATTGAGCCCGATCCTCAGCTCTTCTCATCCAATCCTAAAATACTTTATCAAGAAATAACTTTTGATAAGAAAATGGATAAAGATGATTAAGATAAGAAATGAGTATATTAGATAATGTTTGAAAGCAACGCCAGTGTTAGAAAAATTCAGGAGTAAGAGGCTAGCGTGGTATGGATGGGCATGTCATTCAGAGGGAAGAAAATCATGTGACTAAAAAAGATTTAGATATGAGTGTGGATGGATATAGAGTAAAGGCCGAAGAAGAGATGGATGGACTTTGTGAAGAATTATATGGGTAGGACAGAATTGACAACGGAGATGACGGCTGATAGAGAGATATGGAGGAAAAATGTTTTTCCGACCCCACGTAACGTGAAAAGGGCAGGAAGAAGAAGATTATTCCTATTGCTAAATGTGTAAAGGATAATTAAAAGAATAGTCAGCCTTAATTATTTCTTGTAGAGCTCGCGGAACAGTTCGGAACAAAACTTTTTACAACCTTAGTTGAATCTACAGTCAAAGTTTCAATTTATTATGTGAGGCAGGAGTGTTGTTAATAATCACATAGGTAATCCTTGCATTATAAGGTTGTTAAATGATTGTAGAAAGTTCAGTTTAAAACAATGGGTAAATCATTTTGTTTTGTTCCGAACTGTTCCGCGAACTCTAATTTTAATGTAAAAGTTTTCTTTTGTTCGTACGGACCGTTGGTCGCCTTTTAATATTGCAGTTACTTAGTTTTACGTTTTTTGAAGGTTTTAAAAATGTTTAATTTGTAAAATAATAAATCCCGTCAGGGATCACACCTGTACATTTTTGTATGGTTGTGGTGCCGGACCGATTTAAATAAGTTAATTGTTGTTGTTAATCTTTATTTTGTTTGCTTTGTTTGTATCTTTGATTCAATTAACTTGTACATACGATAGGACCGACATGTATCCTTATAAAGGTCCTTATAATAAATTGGAATAAAAAAATAAAAAAAATAATAATAAATGAAACTTAAATTTTCAATCATATTATGTTTTCCCAAATTCTACTTCAATGATGCATTTAGCATAAAATTTTGAACAAATTGACAAGTCTCCGTTAAATCTTTTCAATTATCTTTCTTTTACGGTCTTTTACTAAATTAAAATCATAATGGCGTAATGATAAGGGATATTTTTAAATTAAACTTTACAGTACCTTGTTTTTTATAATGAGTATTATTTCAAATTTAAATAAGTACTTTATGCATATCGCCTAAACTTATAAAACAATTCTTTGTTAATACTGCGGCAAAACATATTCTTCATAGTTTTTTAACCACATCGCAATAAGTAGGCGTGGTAGAAAACAAGTACTCAAATAAATAAATAATGCTGGGCGTTTCACACAGTGCTATCTAGCCCCAAACTAAGCAAATGTGTATTACGGATACCAGATAACTCATAGAATACATATTTACATTTTTACATGTTAGTAAATACATACTTATATCGAGAAAATTCCAGAATATTTGAAGATCTTGCAATCATTTATTTTGCGGGGGAAATCGAACCCACAACCTCCCGCTATTCGCCCACTGCGCCACGGAGGTCGACATAATAATCAGTTGTCTTCCACGTCTGTGGATTACCCAAAAACTTTGTACAAAAACAACAAAGTCTAGAAATGTCTAAAGTTATATGTATCGATATTTCTAGAAATATCTATAGAAGCCTGGGACGAATCGATCGCTTGAATGACGTCAGTCACAGTTTCCGTGGAAACCGTAGGGCTGTCGGGAACTGTCTATTTTAGTCTCTCTTTGTCCATTTCTATTTCAGAGAACAATTTATTGGTTGTGACTTTTTAATTCTATTTCAGAGAACATTGAATTTCTGTTTGAAAAAGTCTTTGGTGCGATTTTCAAAATGTATATGAAATAATAGTATTAAATCACTAGGTTTGTTTCATGAAAGCCCAGCTGGCCGCTAAAAGCTTGGTAAGCAAAGGTGAGGCATTACTTCACACTGGGACAGTTACTCAACTTATACCAAGCACAAGTCCGATCATGTCTGGAGTACCTACTGTTTCACCTCTGGGACGGATTAACGCAATGCCAGCTAGTGGCTTTAGATTTAATTAAGAGAAGAGCCAGGAAGCTCATTTGCAATGATGAGTTAGCAGATGCAAGGCTCCACAGCTTTGAGCATCATTGAAAGGTTGCAAGCCTCTCGGTTACATTTCGGAGAGTGTGCTGCAGAGCTTTTCAACCTGATCCCACCATTCCCATTCTATCATCGGACAACCAGACGCACAAAGTGGTACTCTTCCACCTTTATTATGCTCACCGACAAAGAGTGGAACGCCTTACCTGAGTCTGTGTTTCCTGATAACTACAACCTAGGGTCTTCAAGTAGCGAGTGAATAGGTTTCTTCTAGGCAAGCGTGTACCATCTCGTAGACTGCATCATCACTTACCATCAGGCGAGATCGTGGTCAAACGCTAACTGTTTTATTTATTTAAAAAAACTATTATAGCCAACATAATGTTGTTACGGTTCTAGAGTGAGACCACGCACTGGAAAGCGCAGCGTAGAACGGCCCCCTACTAGATAGAAATACGTCTTGATAATGGTTGCTGGGAATCGTTGGGTGCAGGCAGCACAAGATCTGTCACACTGGATATCTATGCAGGAGGTCTATGTTCAGCAGAGGATGTCTTTTGTCTGATATGATGATGATAATTGCAGAAGGTTGGTGAAAGTAGGGGCCTCACAACGATTGTATTGTTCAAGTTTCTTAAACGAGTAACTTCGAGGGTAACCCTCAAATTTTATAGGGACGCATAATGTGTTTTATATATTTTCTAACTAATCAAGTACTATTCAAGTATTTGTTTATGTTAACAGGTTAGCTGTCCGATGAGGCACATGTGCCTCATGGGTGATTGCACTGGTACGTCCATGAGGCATATGTGCCTCATGGCCAATGATGTAGATAATGCAATCGATCTATCGATAATTTTTTTTAATAATTATATTATTTGTAGCATTAGTAAATTATACTACAACCAAATTCTACCAACCTAATTGAATGGTGCAATTCAATAACAGAAGATTGTTTTCAAAAAGATATTTTTCAGATGTCTAAAGTGTTACGAACATAAACGTACATTTTATCATTAAACGTAAATAATTAATTTCTTATCATACTCATCTAACATTAGCAATTATCGATATAATTATTTTCAATCACTAGGACACATAAAGTATCATAAAATACTTGAAGAGAATGACGTAACTTAATACGAAACTTCATGAGCGTTAGCTGTCATTATTTACTACGAGGACGTGTACAAAGAAGATCGAAACTTGCTTCGGGACAGCTAACCTGTTAAAGGAAGCTTTGAGATTGATCCCATAGAAATTTCATCAAAATCGGTTCAGCAGTTTGGTTAAGTTGGTTATATATTTGTTAAAAAGTTACTAAGCCCTTAACATCCCTAATAGTAATAAGCGACTAAACATATTTAAATTTGACGTAATTGTATGATTTGACAACTTGGGCACTAAATACGTTTAGGCATCGTTGCGCAAGTTGCCCTAATTATTAATTTGTGATAATGTTGTCGTGAAAACTTCACTGGTTGTTCTATCAACAGTATATTTTTAATCCACATTTATTTTTAAAATGTTGGTTTAGATCTCGTTTTCGGGATACCTTTGAAAGTTTATGGTGGGAGATATGGAAGGATGAGGACAGTTTGAAAGACCTGGGAAGATCTTCGCCCAGCAGAGAGACGAGAAGAAAATAAAATAAACAAGTAACTTTTTAACAAAAATATAACGGACTTAACCAAACTACTGATTGATTTTGATGAAATTTCTATGCGACTAATATGAAAATATATCCTTTCAAATAAAAAAAGATTTTTTCAAATCGGTTTATAAATGACGGAGTTCAGAGGTAAAACAAACATAAAACCGAATTGCGTCTCTATAAAATTTGAGGGTTGCCCTCGATTTTTTTGAGATCCCATCATCAGATCCTGACTTGGTGCCAATAGGACTACCTGGGAAGTATACTCTTTTAAACAAAAAAAGAATTACTCGAATCGGTCCAGGCGTCTGCAAGAAATCGGGGAAAAAAGATTCAGATGAATTGAGAACCTCCTTTTTTGAAGACGGAACACGAATTAGAATCGATATATTAGACAAGATAAGTTAAAAACAGTAAGGTAAGTGAAGGAGCCTATTACCTACCTATGATCGATACGAATACACAGTGTCAAATCGGATTCCGTTTGTCAGTAATGTTTGGTTCACTAATGCACCCTCTAATTGTACACGAAAGTTGGACGTAACGTAAAAGCCTGATTTGATTTGATTTTACGATGTGACAACGTATGTTATGTGTTCTCATTTGTTAAAAGCATTTGTTTGATTTACCTCCAAATAGACTTGAACAGTATTTTAGAATTAAAAGAAAAAAATAATGCGGTTTGATCTGTAAAATGTGTACTAATCAGTTAGGGTGATCATCATCATCACAGCTGAAAGACGTCCACTGATAGACAAACTGTAAAACACCGTGGGTACTTACATAAATACGCGGAAAAACGAATTCGGCCAAAAATAGTAACTGACGATTATTTATGTTTTTTGCATAATTAATTACTACCTTCCGCTCCTCGCTTCGCTCGCGTGGTTTGTCAATAAAAGATAGCCTATGTCTCAAGCCAGATCATAATCTGTCTATATATGGACCAAGTAATAAATGGGTAATTTTTCATTATGCCCGGGCATTATACATAATGTCTATCACCTTTTGGGCAGAGTAATAAAAAGAAATAAAACGCAAATAACATAAAGATCCTTCATTTCCTAAGATACATTTACCTATGATTATAAAACTTAAAATAAACTATAGTTTAAACAATTTTGGTTCCTGGTTAGGTTAGATTGGTAAGGTTAGTTTTATTATATTGTTCGGTTAAACAGTGAATCATTTGACGTCCGCACGCTGTCATCAACTCTGGTTGGTCAAAGCGTGTCACGCGTTTGTTTCTTTCCCCACACCCCATCCAATTGCCCAAATATCACGTAGCAATATTCATAATGACCAGACAATGTGTTAAATAATGAAGTTTAGATAATAATTAATCACTTGGCCCGGTATATATATGTATTATTGCTGGACATTTCACACAGCGCTATCCAGCCCCGAACTAAGCAGAGCTTGTACTGTGGGAACCAGATAACTGATAGAATACTTATATACTTTTTTTTTGTAAATTCATACTCATAGAAAAACACCCAGACACGGAACAAATATCTGTAGATCATGCAAACATTGCCATTATTCATAATGGCAAGCTATACCGCCACTATACCAAATTCATTAATCACTTGGTCCATCACACTTCACACTAATAATATAAATGCAATAGTTTGCATGTTTGTTTGATTGTTTGTAACTCAATCACGTCGTAACGGCTAATCCAATTTCGATGATATTTGGTATGTACGTAGATTATAACCTAGACGCATAGGCTACTTTTTGTTGACAAACAACGCGTGCGAAGCCGCTGGTGGAAGCTAGTAACATATATACTGAAACGTAACAAACAGGCAGATAAACAGAGGGACAGAAAGACAGAGATATTATCAAATTTATAATATTAGTGTGATTTTACCTACTATCCGTTAACTATAGGATGCAAAAGAATAGCCTAAATAAATTAACATTATCTTTACTTTTTTATAAAGGTATTTAGTGAGGCAAGCCGAAAGAAGAAGCTAGGTATAAAATAATCAAGAAATATATACAAAAGTAACAGCTGTGGATCACTGTCCACCCGATTGCACTAGCAAAATGATAATGGAATCCTCATCATTGGTTATCAATTGATTGATAGACTTAAAAGCGTCGCAAACATGATTTTTTTGCCTTATTAACATGGCATTTTTAGTTTGGAGAAGTTTTGTTAGAATGTTATTTTATCTTTAGATCAAACTCAATTTCATATGAAGGATTATTTCGACCAAACTTTATTAAAAAATCACAGATAACTAGAAAGAATCAGGTAACTTGTCTAAAATATATTTATTAAAATACCTACTCTTTTATTCAACTTTCAAATTCATTCGTAAATACTTAAAGAAAGCGATTCGATTCAAAAGGGATTTGAATCTTAATCATCCGGATCTGAAGTCGAGGTACATCCCACTAGGCAAACCAGGCGGCCCATAGCCATCTCCATAGCCATTGCCATTCTACTAGTGCAATTGAGGGCCAGGATCGGATCGATGGCTCAAGGTCACGGTCGTAATAAATTCCCTTCGTCTGTGGACGTGGCTCGATCTATTTATAAACATCCCATTTTGTTATATTAGAGGCTCTCTGAACTTAAGAGCTTTTTGGTCCCATCATCTTTCTTTAAGTACATATGTTTTTTATTAATGAGATACTTATAATACTATTTTAAACCTCAGCGTATAAAAAGGGGTGTTATAAGTTTGTCGCCTGTCTTTTGTGTGTGTGTGTCTGCCTTTTTTTATATAAAACATTTAGACACACAAGCCTCCTGATGTTAAGTGGTCACCGCCGCCTATAAACTTCTGCAGCACTCGTGGTACTGCAGTCGTGTTGCCTAGCACTTAAACCCCTATTTACACCTCTTTTAAAGGCATTCATGTTGAACCCTACTGGGAAAACCTCCGAGGAAGGTCATTCCACATCGTGCAAGTGCGTGGAAGAAACGAGCGGATGAAACGCACCGTGTGAGACTTCCACGCATCTACAATAAGTGGGTGAGGTCGTTGCTGGTTGTGGGAGGTTCGATGGTAGAAGTGGGAAGCAGAAATAAAAATGAATAGTTCTTCAGACCATTCGCCGTTATATATTTTATAGAACACGCTGAGCGCTCCGATGTCTCGGCGCAGACTCAGCGGTTTCAGGGGGCCAACCTCAATCTCTTATAGCAATATTAAAATAATATTGCACTGACATTTCGTACCATGACTCTCAGTTAGTAAGCTTACTTTATTATTGTAAGGGCGAAGCAGTTTTGGTGACGTCACCATAAATCGTTTACTCAAAACTTCACTCAAATAAAATGTAAAATTATCTTAAAATGTAAATAAATCGTGTTTATTTTCGCAATGTTTTATACTGAACGTAGTGTGATCACTAGAAAACACTAAATATACAACATTATTAGGATTACCTGCATTGATAACCATTATTATTTTATAATATTATTGTTATATAATATCTGCCATAATAAATTCGACTGTAACCAACTTGTGAACCAAATATACTGTTACGCCGAGGCTGTTAAACAATGAGTAATAATCGTAACTTCTCGAACGCTTTTGTCTTGCTGCGTTATTGTTGTTATTGTCTGCGGTTGCGCACAATGGAGTGGCCATTGTGTCGAGGGACCGACCCTTTTCCTGGAACGATCGAGATCCTTCTCGAACAATCGAAATGTGTGGATATAAATAGGCCGGAGAGATGGCCGGACAGTCAGTTGTGAGTCAGTCTGAGTGAGTCAGTGAGTGAGTGAGTCTCAGCGAGGCCCTGGAGGACTGACGTGGGAAGGGTCTCGCGTGAACAGTAGTTGCTCCCGAGTCAGTCTGGATTCAGCTATACGTGCGATCATTTCGGTGACTTTAAGTGGTGCCACAGTGGTGTGAATTAGTGTGTTGTGATTACGTGTGATCAAGTTCGTGTATTCATCGTTTAGTGCTGAATAAAAGTGTTATTTTGGTTGGATCGATTCCCATTATTTTATCCCGAACCCTCAGCTCGTAACAATTTGGTGTCAGAAGTGGGATAAAATAATGCCGGTTCTCCCAAAGGATAACGTGGACGGTGTCAGGACGAGAGGTCAACGACAACAGGAAATGGATGAAAGGCGGTTTGGGGAGTCTCCGGTTCAAGAATCTCGGCAGAGTCGTCAGGCGATGGAGATGGAATTAGCCGCCGCCGAATCATTTGGAGCATCATCATCATCATCCGTGGGGAAAGCTCCTGTGACAGGCGATATTGCTGCTATTATGGCAATGCTTTGTCGTCAAGAACAACAGCGTCGTCGGGATAAAGAAGAGCAGCGTCGTCAGCAAGAAGAGCAGGCTCGGTTGCAGGAGGAAGAACGCCGTCAGCATAAAGAAGAGAAGCGTCGTCAACAGGAAGAGCCGGCTCGGTTGCAGGAGGAACAACGCCGTCAGCATTAAGAAGAGAAGCGTCGTCAACAGGAAGAGCAGGCTCGGTTGCAGAAGGAACAGCGACATGAACAGGTAGAGCAGACTCGGTTGCAAGAGGAACAGCGACGTCAGGATAAAGAAGAGCAGCGTCGTCAACAGGAAGATCAGCGACGTTGGCCATAAGAGCGTGCTCGACTGATGAGGGAATCGTTCGGTTCATCTGGAAAGGAATTCCAGGAAGTGAAAGAACAGATAGAAATCAAGAGAGCCGTGTTTTGGAGGCTGGAATTGGGCTCGACTGATGAGGGAATCGTTCGGTTTATCTGGAAAGTAATTCCAGGAAGTGAAAGAACAGATAGAAATCATGAGAGCCGTGTTTTGAAGGCTGGAATTGGGATCGCTGATGAGAAAGGGACTCTGGGTGTCCTGAAGTACTGGAGACGGCAATGTGGCTCCTCTAGTTGCTACATCTTCAGCGCGAGGTGCGCCTAAAATTGTTCGTGTTGATCGGCTGCCGCGATATGAGGTTAAGAATGCTCGGGACGAGCATGTTTTAGGAGGGGGCAGTGTTACGCCGAGGCTGTTAAACAATGAGTAATAATCGTAACTTCTCGAACGCTTTTGTCTTGCTGCGTTATTGTTGTTATTGTCTGCGGTTGCGCACAATGGAGTGGCCATTGTGTCGAGGGACCGACCCTTTTCCTGGAACGATCGAGATCCTTCTCGAACAATCGAAATGTGTGGATATAAATAGGCCGGAGAGATGGCCGGACAGTCAGTTGTGAGTCAGTCTGAGTGAGTCAGTGAGTGAGTGAGTCTCAGCGAGGCCCTGGAGGACTGACGTGGGAAGGGTCTCGCGTGAACAGTAGTTGCTCCCGAGTCAGTCTGGATTCAGCTATACGTGCGATCATTTCGGTGACTTTAAGTGGTGCCACAGTGGTGTGAATTAGTGTGTTGTGATTACGTGTGATCAAGTTCGTGTATTCATCGTTTAGTGCTGAATAAAAGTGTTATTTTGGTTGGATCGATTCCCATTATTTTATCCCGAACCCTCAGCTCGTAACAATACATTCGTATTCCATTTCGTTCGTATTCCAACAGAGAGACCCGCAAGCGTTATCTATTCGCGCTTACTACTTGTAAAACGAACGCGGGTGAGCGAGCGCCACTCAATACAATTCCTAAGTTGTATAACGATAATTTCTTGGAAATTGAATTTTTTGCAAACTCACCCGCCTTGTTTAAGAAAGCAATCAATCAGACAATCCTGTCTGATTGTCTAATTTCAATTTCAATGAATAGTGACTAAGTTACTCATTACTAAATATGAACCTGTATTGTGTAGTGTAGGTACCTAGGCACTTGCTTGCCTGCATCATATAGGTTCATTTATATACTTACATTTTTTTATATGTATTTAATATTGTATACACTCATGCCCACCATTTGTCTAATGTAATCTGTGGATCACGGTGTTGGTTATGCCTGTAGTAACACATCTTGTAATAAATATTGAGTCTAGTAATATTTAGGCATAATTGTTTGTTGTCTCAAATAAATATAAATAAAAATAAATAAATTATTATATAATCGTTACCATTATTAATTTACCTACACATACCCTATCGTTCTTGCTCTCGAGAGACTCGCAAACGTATTTGTTTGCGCCTATTCACTGCAAAACTAATGCTGGTGAGCGCGCACCCTTAAACAGAATCATGAAACAACATAATGATTTCTTTCCGAATCGAACTGTTTGCAACCTCATCCGGCTCTTTCAGAAAGAGTGTATCCGATGTTAATGTCGGATAAACTCTTTCTGTCTGACCTAAAGTAAAAGTTAAAATCTTGATCTATAAGTATGCATTAGCACTTCTTATGCTCTTATCATTTGTCAATCCAAACTGTGGACACCGGGCTGATTATACATAAATAACCTTATTTAGTATTAGCATTAAGTAACCTAATTGTATAATTGTTTGTTGGCCCTAATAAAGAAAAATAAAACAAAATAAAATTATAACAGTAATGTTTTTAAGTGTTGTGGTTCAAATCGAAGTAATGTTGCTGCAAGCTTGAAACAAAACGCTCCTGAAACATGATGCTTTTCTAAAAGATTGTGGTTGGCGCCCAGGTCCTTAGATACTGCTGTTTGTCTGTGGTATCGTACTTCTCAAACGGATAAAAAGCTAGTTTAACTGCAGGTAGTTCTTAGCTATATCAGTTTTTAGCCCCGGATGCTAAAAGAGAGCTTCTGGATATTTAAATTATGTAAAAAACTTGTAGTTAATGGTTTGAGACTTATGATAATTAAACCATTTGATAATTAAAGTAGGTTAGTAATAGCAATACGAATAAGAGGATTAATTAACACATGAGTAAGTTTCCATTTTTCAGCTCCGAGATCCTTTCACCAAAAAGGAAAAATGCTGATAATCTTCAGATCGGCTAACGTCGGGATGCTATCGGAGGATCGACAGTTTGTTTCGGATCGATTTCAAATCATTTATTTTGTAAACTATCAACCTTTGAATCCTAGTCTGAAAAGTTTCCGAATTAGTTTTATCAATCCACTAGCTGACCCGCCGAACTTCGTACCGCCTTGACATGCATATGACGCGGGTTGCCAATGTATTGTCAATCGGCCATCATTAGCTACACTTATGTATGAGAAAAATAATTTTAGTCATATTTTTTTAGGCGTTAATTTTTTCAATATTTTAATAGTTATTCTGCTATTCGGGGCGGAGACAAATCCAACAAATCAATGATCATCCGGACTTCATCGGATCCATAACCGGACTTTGTTATATATATATAGATAAATCAATGCGAAATAGTTTTAAAAGAGCTTTTTGGATTAGAAATGGAATCCGAACAAAAATGTCTAACCAATCCGACAGATTTCCGACGTTTAAAATAGCTCCGCTGATCTTCATATCACTTAGCTAAGAACCATCCCAGTTAGCTTTCTATTTATAAAAAAACGCGTTGGAAACTGCCCAAACGGTTAAAAATGCATTACCACCTACAAAACGACCATCAATTTATTACCAAGGTCAAGGTATTCAATGGATCTATTCAACAAAATTAGGTATACGTTTGTTAAAACAAGAATTCAAGAACAAACGGCCACTTCATATGAATAAATTGTGAAATAAACGGAGACTCATGCGTCAATATCGTTTCTTCTTCATATTGGTCTTTATACCGACTTGAATCAATTATGTATGATGAGGCGGGGAAAATAACTAATAGATGCGAAACTCCTATAAAACTAGAAAGTATAGAAACCACGTGATCTTTAGGTATGAAAGTCAGTTTCTATGATCATCTTAAATCTAAATTTATTTATCAATTAAATATTTAGATGAAATTATTTGCGCTAGTGTTGCACGACGTGGAGGACAACGCAAGATCGTGAACTATGGAAGTCTCTGGGGAAGGCCTGTGCTGAAAATCAGATTGTTTTGCTTTTCAGCATAGGCCTTCCCCAGAGACTTTTGAATACCGATGTCTAATTTAGATTATATCATAATTAACTGTAAAACCAGTAGTAATGTTGTTAATAAAGGTTATTTTAAATTGAAATTGAAGGTTGTGCTAGTTACGCTTCTGTACACCCGAATGATTATCTTTGTCTTAGGGGCCAGGTAAAGGTCGACTTGTCATCGACTCATAAATTTAATTTTGAGGCATAAAATGAAAATAACGTATTCTGATTCGTTCGAGACCGTTCGATAGATAAAGATTATTTTTTTTACCTCTGATAAGTATGTATATTTTTATTTTTATTTATTTAGTGAAGTTTTTATTTTCATATAGTTAGTTGCTTTGCTTATGACTAAATGTTTATAGGCAACATTTTCACGGCAAATCGTAACTAGCAGGTTACGGTAATATACCTATTATGTGCGCAATGCTCGGCAATATTGCTATATTGCCTAGCCATATTGATTCAAAGAATAAGGTTAGGTCTAAATTTTGGTTTACGGTAATTTGTTTTTTAGGGTTCCGTATCCAAAGGGTAAAACAGGACCCTATTACTAAGACTCCGCTGTCTGTCTGTCCGTCTGTCTGTCTGTCCGTCTGTCACCAGGCTGTATTTCATGAACCATTATAGTTAGACAGTATTTTTTATTTAGTGATGTATTTCTGTTGTCGCTATAATAACAAATAATAAAAACAGAATAAAATAAATATTTAAGGGGGCTCCTATACAATAAACGTGATTGTTCTGCTCGTTTTTGATCGATATTGATAACGGCAACAGGTATTTCCAGTTTCAACAGGTATAAATATTCACAGAATATTTAGTTATGTATTCACTTTAAAAATAAATAATTAAATTAAAATAAAACAAATATTTAAGGGGGGTCCTATACAACAAACGTGATTTTTTTGCCGTTTTTACGATACGGAACCCTTCGTGCGCGAGTCCGACTCGTAAATAGCCGATTTTTATTTTATATACCTTCTTGTAATATATAGGGTATTACAATTTAAACTACATTTAATAACGGTGCTATATTTTTATAACTAGTGTTCGCCCCGAACTGAGATCTCGCGAGTCTCTCTTATAAACAAAAATATATTATTCGTAATCTTTGACTATAAAAATAGTGCCACGAAATAATTAACCAACTAACTTGAGCTATAGTTTCATTTAAATTACAGGTAACGGGAGTTAATGTTAATGGGTTACCCTTTCTGGTGTACAAATTGCAGTTGTTCTGGATTTCAGACTTTTGCCTATATTTGTGTCACTATACCTATACCAAATTACAACACTGTGGGGTCATTGGTGTACCCTATGAATTTTGTCAAAGTTTAGTTTTTATTATGGCTAATAACTTAAAAACTACAAAGATTAAACTAAAAATAGAAACGGAAATGCCTTTCATTTGACGTCCCACTTAGATTTACAACATAAATAAATTATTAAGGAATTAGATAAACGTAGGTAGGTAATATGTGAATCGATAACACGATTCCTTGCAATTTTCTGAATTCAAAATCACGTCCAAAATGTAAGTTGTATATGATATCTCTGACATATTGATATAGCACGAAGAAGAAGAATTGATGATGTATGAAACTTCTTATTGATTTCCAAGTTATCTGTTCCAAATATTTCCCAGATAAGATAAAATATTCAGTTGTAGTCTTGTCTCAAGAGCTTCTGTCAATAAACACGAAAGTTATCCACAGAACTTTCCCAAACTTTATCATCTAAATATCAAGTAGCGGCCAAAAGTTACGAGCATGTACTTACACAGGGTTCTTCAGAATATTTATTGAAACCCAAAAATACATATATTCGTATTCGTTTATTCATATAATGGGTGTTAAGTGGTAACCATCGCCTATAACAAAGTAAGTCTCGTAAGTCATGCACTTTATAAACGTGCCCAACGATGCACTGCCCTGCATCCATCAACTTGAGGCATACAGGTGTAAAGCCTCATGTACCTGTAATTTCACCGGCAACAATACCCTTCAAACCGAAACACAGCTATGCTGCTTGGCGGCAGAGATAGGTACTGTGGTAGTACTTCCTCGGCTTACCTTTTCAACAATCATCATCGACAATATGATGATTTTCGTTTCCACCCTGCACAGGCTTCATGTTATAACCTTAATTACCCTTTAATTAGATATAGAACTCAATAATAAGGCTCTTTATTTTCTATAACTAGCTGACCCGTCCGCGGTTCGCACGCTTGAAATTTCCCGTTCCCGCGGGAACTTCCGGATAAAAACTATATAAAACACTCGTGTCAAAGTGTCGCGACATGATGTGTCGTTTATGTTAATGACTTCACGTCAATGAACAACGGTTAAATTATGTGGATATTGTTCATAAAAAATGCGAGCAAAATATTGGGTGGTGGGGGTAGGAGGTAGAAAAATATTTTACGACCTATTCTCGCACCACCAAATATCCAAAAAAAATTCTTTAAAATCGGTCGACCCGTTTCGGAGGAGTGCGATCACAAACACATTGACATGAGATTTTTATATATGAGAATAATTAATAATATAGCGTTTATTTCAAGCAAAACTGTGCACATACAAAATATGATACACATAATTTTTGAAACGGCTCCAACCCAACTTACAGTGCCCTTACAGGGTATATTATGTACTTACTCTCTAAACTACTTACTATCTAAGCTGAAAAATGTATATGTACATGTAAGCAGAATAAATGAATATGAATATGACTACAAGGCCCATATCTATAAATACCTATACATAAAACTAACACTTTCATTTGTTTGGGGGATTTTAATTCGTAGCCGCTTCCCTGTAGCGCCTGTAAACGATGCCGACTGGCCGAAAAGAACTGAAAAGACAATAGGCTATAGAAGCCATGTAACCCATTTTCTATTTTCAGGAACAAAAGGTATCCTGAATCCATTAATTAATGAGCACTGCAGTCGACAAAGGTGCTTGTAGAAACCTCTCGGCTGCAATGCGCGGGCAATTCAATACAGTGGGTGGTAAATCCTGTATCTAGCTAATAAAGCCGGGGTTAAAAATAGATGAGTTACATTTTATAGGGTCACATCAACCTTTATTTATAAAATACCTTATGTATATAAAAGAATTGTTAAAAAGTTGAATACCTGAATCTTTCCTAAATCTTAACGGTGCTTTCAAAATAAAAGACCATTTTTTTTTCTCAGAGCTATTTTAAAACATGTTTATTTTTGTTTGTAAAGTTATTACTCTATAAATACAGGTATTTACTCTATAAATGTTATCGAGCTATATTTACGGCACCGTATATCGAATTTGATTTAAAGCACGCAATATTGAGAATTCCAGCATAAAAGAGTAGTTAAATATTAGATTATTAAACGAGGGGATAAAGCAGTGTCACGAACGTAACGAAGGATTCTAGAGTTAACTCACGAGCGAGGGGGTTACTAGGATCCTGAGTGCAGAGAGGGATATAAGTACGCCCAAGACGCAGACAGCTTTATCCACGAGGAGAATACTGTACTATTCACACTCTTCGACACAATAAAAACCAAATCTAGGTTGGTCCATTCTGCGCAGAGGTTAGTTCGATTTACGAATAAATTCTTATTGTGTTGGTCTCTTTGGTTCATATTTTAATACATATGAGGTTCCAAATTCAAATCACATTATGTCCGCGAGAGCATATTGAAATTCAGTACAACTTCACTTCCGGCTTAGCCGTAGGGATATAATCATCTGCTATTGGTGAAGTTTCCATGACATATAATTTGACATTGTCGAGCAGGTAGTGTGAAAATGTATGAATTGCAAATTATTTGTTGTTTTAACCATGTTTTTTATTCATATTTATAAGACATTTTCAAATAGCCGACCTTTGTGCTCTATGGTCTTCTAAAAAAGTTTTTTTTTTCGGTTTTTTAACGCCATTCTGTGGTTTTAATATTTGTGCGTTATTTAGCTGTTTTTTGTTTCGGGTATTTATTAGTGCTTTGATCCAGTTTCCTCAATATTTTTCATCATCATCATATCTGTCGAGGATGTCCACTTCTGAACATAGGCCCCATTGATTTCCAGTATGATTTATTTGCAGCCTGGAACCAACGGCACCCAGCTACATTTATCAGATCGTCTTTGCATCTAGTGAGGGGTCATCCTATGCTGCGCTTTTCAGCGCGTGGTCTCCATTCTAGAACCTTTCATTTTACGTGCCCCGATCACTGCCATATATTCGTTACTAGATACTTGTTAGTAAAAATATAATAATTGAGCACTATTTAGGGGCACCTGAATTATATTTTCTTTTATTAAAATAGTAGCCAAATATTACAGCGTATTATTTTCCGATAGTTTTGCCTACAAAGAGCGTGGTAATTTAATTTCTTAGTTTTTAATGTTTTAGCCAGCGGCCACCTTCGCACCGACTGATAAACCAATTAGAAGTAGAGAATATAAAATTCAACGAACTTTTATTATTATTCCACACATTTATTACTTAACACAGGCTTATTATTATTATTAAATTATTTATATTTACTTTTATTATTGATTTACTTATAACAGCTATAGGATGTATACTGCTGAACATAGGCCGCCCGCATAGATTTCCAGAGCTTATGCGGCTTGCACCCAACGGCTCCTTGCAACAGGTCGTCTTTAAATCTAGTGCAGGTAGCGAAAATATAGCAGCAGAAGCAGATACTTCATATTATGGAGATAATGAGCTAATCAATATGTAATATAAAAACAATATAAATCACTAGTGGTTCTGTGAAAATAGTAGACCTCGAGTCCCAAGTCCAAATAGTAATTTGTGCAACAAAATTAACGAAGAAAGTCCAATTTTAAATCGAATTCCAGGTGCTTGAGTTTTACAATAGGCTTACCTACGTAGACTTTTGAGCAAAATATTGCCATAAGTTTTAGTGATTACTCGCGTTCCCTTGGTCCTTGGAGGTATAATCTGGTCTTAATCGAGTTCGTCTCGTGAAGGCAGAGAGCACTGCGAAGTCTGGTTGGTGCAGGTACGTATAAATTTTCCGAAAAAAAGTATGTAATTGAAATCCGTCTATATATAATGTTACACCAAACATTCCTCCTTTTCCCCCCTCCACTACCCCTTTTCCCCCCTCCACTCCCCCTTTTGGGATTTTTTTCGCCACGTCTTATGTAGAATGAAGTCCTTAGTGTGCCTCTCAAATTTGATTGAAATCCGTCGATAATAACAGTAAAGTCAAAATCGGTTGGAAAATGCGATAAGAACAGACGCTTCGCTCGCTCGGTCAATTAACTTGAGTATTGAATAATTATTATAAATGACAATGGAATCCTTATTCCCCGTGATACAACTGCTTGACTCAACCAGTAGAGCCATTTGATAAGAATATAATAAATAAATAAAATAATAAATAAATATCGCTGGACATTTCACACAGCGCTATCTAGCCCCAAACTAAGCAGAGCTTGTACTATGAGAACCAGGTAACTGATAGAATACTTACATACTTTTTTTTGTAAATACATACTTATAATATATAGAAAAACACCCAGACACGGAACAAATATCTGTAGATCATGCAAACATTTGTTCCGCGGCGGGAATCGAACCCGCTACCTCCTGCGTCTCAGCCGGCTATACGCCCACTGCACCACGGAGGTCAAATGGTGGTCACAATGGGTGGTCGTCCATATATAACATCAAATACAATTTCAAATAAATTACAATAAAATTGAAACAAAATTTGTCCTCCTAAATTTAGTTTGGTGCCAACTTGCGTCATAAGTTCAGAATACAAATACAGTCTTATTCAGACGTTTTGCTCACAATATCTATTACCCTTATAAAAAATCAGTAAAGGCCTCAAAGGTAATGGCATGGGAGGCAAAATGTATATTGTACGGGTACTTAAGCGATACAGGCATTACCAAAGTCGTTGCGCCGGAAAAATATTTGTAAGTAGAAAATGTAGTCCGCACATTCTAAATCTGCAGAACGGTAGGAATGGTAGATCTTAATTTGTAGTTGGGAACAAATTTCACACTCTGGATACGTTTCTCGCGATTGCTTTCCGTATATCTCGAAATCAATACAAATAAATAATTTTAAGTTGTGTTCGACATCAGTATTTTATCATATGTAATCAATATCACTGGCAATCAAACTATCGTTATTTTTTTGTATATTTTGGTAGTTTTTGTGGTAGGTTCTTAAGATCATTTTTACAAAATTTTCAAATCTACGCACGTCTCTTTTTGCGTTTGCTAAGATTGACCCCAGTAAACTCAAGAAACCCACGTCTAAATTATTTGGGAGCTACGATGCTACAGACACAGGCAGACTATAAGTCATAGTATCGCCTTTCGCCTTGTCGTCAACCAGGCGTCAACCTAACATAAGCACGTAATCACAGTGGATCAGTAGCTCCTTGGTTACGGCTAGGCGACGCTGCGCTTATAGCTCGCCGCCCGCTGGTTGACGGCTAGGCGGCACCAGTTTCACCGCTCGGGTACGGAGAGACGTAAGCGCGGATACGACGAGCCGTAAGTGCCGCGGTTGTGAGCTTGTCCCGAGGCGAGGCGATTACGTTACGATTCCAATTAGTGTGCATTACAGTAGGGAATTTCATACAAATAATACTGAACGGCTCGAGCTGATACGGTGACGATCCCTTTTCGAGTTAATATGTGTGATACCTTAAGTATCAATCTTATAGCATCCCTCTTTTTACGTCGTCTACACATTTCGTATGCGTTTGTTCTACTTCTGTTTGTATGTATTAATTTGTGTAGGTCGATAAATTACCTGAAAATGTAAATATTTTATCTTTCATTTATATTTTTAACTGACTTCAAAAAACGGAGGAGGTTCTCAATTCGTCGGAATTTTTCTTTTTTATTTATATATATATATACTTCCCAGGTGGTCCTATTGGCCTGGACCACATTGGTTAGGATCTGATGTTGGGATCCAAAAAAAAATCGAGGGCAACCCTCAAACTTTATAGGGGCGTGCCTAATTCGGTTTTATGTTTGTGTTTTACCTCAGAACTCCATCATTTATCAACCGATTTAGAATATTCTTTTTTTATTTGAAAGGATATACTTTCATATTGGTTTCATAGAAATTTCATGAAAATTAGCAGTTTGGTTAAGTTGGTTATATTTTCGTTAAAAAGTTACTTGTGTTTTAACTTTATGCAAACTTACCGTTGCCGTACTACACTCTTTTCCCGCAAACCCACAGACGTAAATGAACGTACAAATATTGATCAGAAAGCTTTTTCCAAACGCAAACATTGAATCCGATGTTTCTGGGAACCCTTTTGGTTGAGAAATCAAAGCCTATGTTTATCACACCAATATTATAAATGCGAAAGTTTGGATGTTTGTTTATTTGTTTCTTCGTTTGTTACTCAATCACGTCGTAATGGCTCAACCGATTTCGATTTTGATGTTTTTCTTTGTTCCTAATAAAAATGGTATACAATTTTTTTTGCTATTAATTCGCCCTTGGATACGTTAATTTAACAAATTACGAAATTTGCCAACATAAATAAACACTTATTTTAAAATATAAGCATAGTTTTTGAATATTTTAACTTTTCTATGCGTTTCCGTGCATTTTTGGAACTCGTGGAACATAGTTTTTATTTAAAACTATATCGTCTCTAATAATTAACTATATTGACGACCTCCGTGGTGCAGTGGGCGAATAACCGGCTGAGAGGCACGAAGTGGCGGGTGCAATTCCCGCCGCGGTTCAAATGTTAGCTTTTTTACAGACATTTGTCTGGGTCTGGGTTTTTATATACATCCATATCATCCATATTAATATTATAAATGCGAAACTCTGTTTCTTTGTTTGTTTATTAGGTAACACGACTAAACGGCTGAATGGATCGTAATGAAATTTGGCAAGAAGATTGGTTGTATCCTGGGGAAGGACATAGGCTACTTTTTACCCGACTGCGCAAAATGAGGGTAATGTTTTTATTGAACAACCACCCGCCGCGGGCGGGTCAGCTATTATTATTACAGATATGTATTAAAAAAACCGGTTCTAATAGTACCTACAAGATTTGCTTGCTAAAACTAAAACACTACTTACATTAAAATTAGGCAAATAAATATCTGTTATCTTTAAAATATAAATTTGTTGCAATCAGGCATTATGACGAAGTTATTAAAACCAACATGTTTTGGTTTTAGTGCCATAGCATTAGTAACTACTGAAAGTACTGTGGCTAATGATAGATAGATAGATAATGGCTACATCATAAGTAGTTTTATGTACCTATTTTACGTATATAAGTCAAATTTAACCACTACTCTCTACGTGGCCATTATGTTATTCCAATATCACGATCAACTAGTGTTTTTATTTGTTATGGCGACTCGAGAAGTTGTATAAAGTTTCTTCACATTGACCTTATTTCATATCGTTGTAAACAACACAAGTTGCGCACTGCAACCGGATCTTATCAGGCGAAGCTTCTTGTACAGTAGACAATGGATCGATATCACAAGCCTTTGAAAGAATCACATTTAAAGAGGGAAAAGTTATCAGTTTAGTAGCAAAAGCGCCTTTTATACATATGTATTTGTTGTTTTAAGAGTTTCGGGCCGAAGTGGTAAAAACGGAACCCTTATGGTGCGACTTTATCTCTCTGTCCGTCCGTCCGTCTGTCTGTGTTATTCTATTAAATACTGAAACTATTGAAATTTGTATCGTCATAAATAATTTCGGCCTTCCTCTATTAAAAACTCATGATAAAAATCACACTAATATTATTAATGCAAGAGTTTGGATGTTTGTTTATTTATTTATTTGTTTGTTACTCAATCACATCGTAAGGGCTGAACGAATTTTAATGAAATTTAGTACGTACATAGGCTAATTTTTATCTCATAATTCAGGTACCATGGGAGAAAAATGGGGTGTCAAGTTACAACAGCAAGTTAAGCTTTATTTCTTGGTTACATACACATTTAGTAGTGTAACGCGTACGAATTTGCGGGCAACAGCTAGTATAAAATAAGACGAAGCTTCTACCTGGAGCCGTTTTAAAAATCCATTTTCAGCATATTACTTGATTTCTGAATCACATAACTAGATGGAACTGCTATGATAATATAAATAGTAGGAACTCTCGATGCATGCGAGCGAGTATCACTCGTACTTGATCTGTATTGTTTTATTTGTTAATAGCTTCCACCAGCGGCTTCACACGCGTGGTTTGTCAATAAAAAGTAACTTTTGTCTCAATCCATATCATAATCTATTGACATACCAAATTTCATCGAAATTGGTTTAGCCATTAATATGACGTGATTGAGTAACAAACAAACAAATATCCAAATTTTTGTATTTATGATATTACTTGTAAGGAGTACAATAATACTTAACATGCATTTATTCATGGCCCATAATTGAGCACAAATGCAGTAGTAGAAGTGAAGTGCGCATCTTGTTAAATATAACATAAGGTCATGTGAAGTAATTCACATGAACTTCCCGAACGGCATGATAGGACGTAAACCTAAAAGCCTCAGACCACCCGATGCTAAATAACCGTGAAACAAAAAAAACTATATTCAATACGTCCATGGAAATGCCGGCTGCAAAAATTCACAGGCCAATTTTCCTATCGATTATATTGATTTTTAGTTGAATATTTACAATTTATAACTGGAACTAAGTAAGGACTGCCTAGTTTTATATGAATCAGAAAGTATGAATACCGAATGATGAGAAAATATTATTATATTACCTAACACGTATGAAAACATTTAATCGGTGTTTTGGATCTAACTCCAGGCGCTATATTCTATAGTCAACAACATTCACTATTATAATTGTATAACTAGCTGACCTGGCCCACGGCTTCGCACGCTTGAAATTTCCCGTTCCCGTGGGAACTTCGGGTTGATAAATATATAAAACACTCTTGTCAAAGTGACAGAGTGAAAGTGAGTAAATGACTTCACGTCAATGAACGACGGTTAAATTATATGGATATTGTTCATATAAAAATACAAAATTCGCGATTAAAAAATGGGGGGGTGGGGGTAGGAGGGTGAAAAATACGGTACGACCTATTCTCATACCCACCAAATGTACAAAAAAATCATTAAAATCCCGATTCGAAGGAGTGCGAGTGTATTTCCATTACAGAGAGATTATAGGTACGCGCCAAAAGTACACAAAAACCTTCCCAACTCAACGAATTCATTTTAATTCTGGAAATCGCTGCGGAATCCTATAAAACATAACGGTTGAATAAGTCACCTTAGCTACGATAGTACTACGGCGTAGAGGTGTAGCTCGTAGAGGTGTAGCGCGTAGAAGAGTAGCAAGCGCTACGCTTCGTAGACCGTGAAATGACGACCGATGAAATATAACTCCAAAACGGCTCTTAATTTTATATCTAAACGACGTTGCACGGGTAGTTCCCCCAAGAATAAATATGCTTAAGTAGTAATGTAGGTCGGGAACCCGCTATAAATTCAAAATCACAGCATAGCCACCAAGCTATATTTTTGTTGCGGAATAAATAATTCTGACTAAAATCTCCTAAAATCTGTTCAGCCGCCCGGCGCGATTAAACGTCATACGTTATATATTTATTATGCAAATGCTTAAATAATTTTAACTTATACCTAAATTTTAATAACAAAATACGTCCATAAATATGTATCTACAGGTATATATAAGTAACTGCACATACAAACTTAATACATAAACATCACAAAAGCGCTCTAAACTTACCAAACTACAAGCAGTACTTGTGAGCCGTCAGTTTGTGCTAAGCGATCATCGCCTCGCGCGGTTTAATTAAAAAGAAAAGTTCGTTAATGTAAAACCGCGCGAACTAGCGTCGTTCCCGACGGCAGGGAGGCATCTGTACAGTCTAGTTTATAGCTGGAATAGGCTCTTGGAAGGGAAAGGACATTTATACAATAAGATTAAAAGTTTAAAGTAAAGCTATTTGTTTATTGATTGACCACGATTTTATGAATACAACATCATTTATCATTAATTGATTAAAGATGCAAAAAGTAAAAATGAAGGCTTCTGTAATCAGTCTGTGTGATATGATGTTGCATTTAGTAATTTTGTATTAATATTACGTAATTTTTTTACAAACCTAACTCCAGTTTCAAGTGCACTGCTTGTGAACTAGAAGAGCCTTATCTGGTCTGATAAAATATGTCAAAAAATTACGTACGACATGTCGTTGCTTCGCAGCTTTTCTGGACTGTAAAAAACCTAACTACACCTAGACTGCAGCCAATATCAGCAAAAAGCTGATATGGGGCGAAAGTGGACACAAAATAACTTTAAAAACTCGGTTTTTCTGAGAAGCAGCCTGCTAGATATTGTTTGGTTAAATATTTTTTTTTAGCTGTCAAATTACGAACCGACCTCCTAAACATTATTGAAATGAAAACTTCTTTAGGCACGTTGGGCATTTTTTGAGATGGGGGAAAACCATAGAACTCGCGACACTTTTACCGTTACCGTCACCGACACCTCTGTATATGAAGTGAAAACTTCTTTAGGCGCGTTGGGCATTTTTTGAGATGGGAATAAACCATTAAACTCGCGACACTGTTACCGTTACCAACACCTCTGTATATAAGTATCCCTTAATTGTTTAAGTTTTCACTTCTGTTGGCACTCCCGGAGTGCCACTTTTATTTATGTAATTTGTTGTCCTCTTTTACCCTTATTTCTGGTACATGTAAGACTGGTTAGGTTACGGTCGCTTCTTGTCTTGCTCTGGTACTAGTTGGAAAGCCTGAGGAGAAGAGAAAGCTCAATTTACTATTGTGTGCCAAATATAAGTTGGCACGTGGCACTCATAGAACTAACACTTACCGATTAACAAAAATGGTCCTTAACACTAGTGGTAAGCAATGGTGGATTTACCAGAAGGCTGAGTACGCTTGAGATAAGGGCTGGAGATATTTTTGGAGCCTTTTTGTGACGTCGGTCGTTTAGATATAGGTAATTGTGAGACACACATTTGTTAGGTATTGTTGTTCTTGTGTGCATGAATATGTACTCTTATGTGTACCTTACTTGTGTGCTGTGTGTGTTTTGTACCGTCACTAATAAATGTTTTTTCTTTCTTTCTTTCTTTCTTTATATTCGGGGTGGCAAATTTGGCGATCGTTTTTGAAATGAAAACTTCTTTAGGCACGTTGGGCATTTTTTGAGATGGGAAAAAGCCATTGAACTTGTGACACTGTTACCGACACCTGTCACTGACTATGACACTGACTGTTACTGACACCTCTGTATAAAAGTATCTATGGTTTAGTCTGCTTTTATTCAAGTTTTCACTTCTTTTGGCACTCCCGGAGTGCCACTTTTTTTTAAGATTTCTGTAACACTGTTACACTACTGTTTTACTGTTTTAATGTTTTGCCGAAAGATGGCTTTTTGACTACATGCCATCTTTCCGATGACTTTTCTCTCTTCCCTTTCATTGTACATTAAAGCAACGAACAAACTTTATATTTAATTACAAAATTATATTTAATATTATAAACACCCAGTTCACGCTTCAATCAGTAACATACATTACCCCGCCTTATCGGTACATGCCTGAGCTTTGATTCGCTCAGAAATATATACAAAAACTATTTCTTTTGCAATTTCAATTAAATTGTTGCATTGAAAGGCGGCAAAAATTTAACAGCCTATATACTTTCGAAATGTGTAAATCCGCCATTGAGAGTATGTCAGTCGTTATAGGTAACAACAGGTGTCACCATTTTAAATGTAAGTGGCACCATAAAACCATTGACAAAACGCCAACTTATGCTTTGCTCTATTCCTATAAGTTCACCAGTAATTTGTAAAAATCGGATCGTTACCTATAACTACCCTCAAATACCTATCAATGGTTGTAGTATAACCAGCCTGCGCATATCCCTCGCGCCGGTCGGAGCCTTTATCAATGGACCCGCCATCTTGATGACGTCAACAGCATGGCCGCTATAAGTAGGTAATGTTTGTTTTCCTTTTTCCGGATTTATGACAGCTTTTGACCGATGGCTCTCGGTGTTGTTGGAAATTAAATGGAGTTTGGTTTAATGTTTGAAACGTTTGTTTAAAACTCGAAACTATATTTATTCGAGAAAAACTTCGGGTTACAAGTTTATTTTTAAAGAGTTTAAAAAACCCTTGACACTTACAAACTTTCTACTCTTTACCACAAAGGAAAAGTGCTGATAGTGTATTAAAAAAAACTATTGTATGTCAAATCAAAAGACGTATATATTTTTTATTCAGTTTGATAGCGCTACGCGGAGGTGGTGAAATAAGTACTAAATGTTTAATATACAAAAATAAAATAAAAATAGAATAATCTATGAGGTTAGTTCTTTATCGTACTACCATCGGATAATATTTAGGGATGGGAAAAGTATTTATGCTTGCAGATGCGTTTTTAGTTGTCCAAACAAAACCAGAGTAGAATATTTTATTCAGTGAGCACAAACATTACTAAATGTTTGAATTAAAAAAGGTTCATAAGGTATGTTTTCCTGTATAATGAGTTTTTTTCATTAGAGTCCAGAGTAAATTAAACTGAAGGTCGAAGTAAATGAAGGAATCTGGGCCGTCGAGCATCTCTTATAAACAACCATATCACGGACAACGCGGAAATGTTGTTAGGTCAGATATGGGGTACCATGAATAACTTTGATGTAATATACGGTGCGAGTTTGCGTATATTGGCAATTTATATATAAACCAATGACATCTACAAATAAATCTTATAAATCAAAGATGAAAGTATCAATGTTTTACATTTTATTTTTTTATTTGACACGACATACCAAAGTAATGCACAATATATATTAGAAAACACATTAGTATACCTTGACTTCAGGGACCAACCTCAATCTGTTACAGCAATATTAAAATTATATTGCACTGACATTTCGTATCATGACCCTCAATCAGTAAGCTTACTTTATTATGGTAAAGGCGAAGCAGTTTTGGTGACGTCACCATAAATCGTTCACTCAAAAAATTTCACATTGGAGCTCAAATAAAGCGTAAAAAGTAAGTAAATCGTGTTTATTTTCGCAATGTTTTATACTCAACGTGGTGTAATCACTAGAAAGCGCTAAATATACAACACTATATATTAGGATTATAACAGTAATATTTAAAAGTTTTGTGGTTCAAATCGAAGCCGAAGTAATGTTGCTACAAGTTCGAAACAAACCACTCCTGTAACATGATGGTTTTCTAAAAGATTGTGATCGGTGCCCAGGCTTTACTTATCAAAACCCACGATTAAAACATAATCGTTGTTGGTAAGGAATTTTTCAAACACTCGTAGAATAGTTGTGTAACTTTTTTTGTGGTAACAATGAATATATTTTCAATTGCTCCGGCTCGATATCGAGTCAGGAGTACTAAGGTTCAATAAGTAGGTTGGTAAATAGATAGTTACACAAAATGCCGGTAGACAAAGATTACAGATAGAAACGATGTACAACAAGTATGAATTCAAAAATTCAAAAACCTCCGACTCTAAAAAACCAGTTACAAATTTCCATTTTACAGTTGCGGTTAACCAAAAACTTTACCTTCGAAATAACTGAACTCGAAATAGCTGAGAACCACCCCAGTTTAATATTAGCCTTGTGTAGTGAAGATGTGCTCAGAAATTTATGATATGCCAACAAGTGGTCGATAATTGTGCGGCTTAACGCGGAACGGAGATCAAACGTGAATGAACTTGGTTCAAAGGAAGTGTTACGAAGTAGGTTGCAATGTATTTTCATTCAGAACAAAACAGTACGTAACAAAATAAGTCGAAACTCATGAGCATAGACTTCATCACCATGTGACCGTTAAGGATCCAACTCCTCGACAACACGGACGTAGTGAGAAGACTCAAGAGAACTAAGCCTTTTTAGTTAGTGTAGTGTTCATTATTAGATTTTAGTGTAAAGTAGTAAAAGTGTACCTATAAAGAACACTAGTGGCTTCCCCTTCACCAGACACACTAATAAAAGTGATATTGGACACATTCTTAGCTTATTATTGTCATCAAAAATCTAGGTCAAAATCAAATTACTTATTACAGACAGATATTCTACAGATATTTGTTCCTGGTCTGGTTGTTTTTCTATATATTATAAGTATGTATTTACAAAAAAAAAAAGTATATAAGTATTCTATCAGTTATCTGGTTCCCATAGTACAAGCTCTGCTTAGTTTGGGGTTAGATAGCGCTGTATATATTTATTATTAAAATTAAATCAGCAATATTTATTTTTTATTTATTTATTTATTAGCCTAAATATAATTAATTAATTAATTAAAATTTCTGGACATTTCACACAGCGCTATCTAGCCCCAAACTAAGCAGTACTCGTACTATGGGAACCAGATAACTTATAGAATACTTATATACTTTTTTTTGTAAATACATACTTTTAATATGTAGAAAAACAGCCAGACAAGCGGAACAAATGTTTGCATGATATACAGACATTTGTTCCGGGTTTGGATGTTTTTCTATGTATGATAAGTACCGAGGTCGTCCAAATAAATCCAAATCGTTACCCTAATACACAATAATTAATAAAATAAACTTAAAAACTGTGTTAGAAGATAACTAGTGGTTCGCCCCGCACTGAGATTTCGCGAGTCTCCCATAAAAACAAAAATATATTATTCGTAGTCTTTGACTATCAAAATAGTGCCACGAAATAAACAACCAACTTACTCGACCTACAGTTTCATTCAAATTACAGGTAACGGGAGTTCATGGGAATTGGTTACTCTTTTTTGGGGTAGAAATTGCAGTTATTATGGACTTTAGACTTTTCCCTATATTTGTGACATAAAAGCTACACAATACCAAATTTCAGAGTTGTGGGGTCACTGGTGTACCCTGTGAATTTAGTAAATTTATTTTATTATCATGGCTAATAACTTAACAACTACAAGAATTAAAATAAAAATGAAAACAGGGTTGAAATATACAAATTAAGACCTTTCATTTGACGTTCCATTTTACCTTATAGTCTCATTTTCACACCTCTATATTTTTAGCTCATTTAGTCACACCAACATCGTGCCGACACTACCTATTTATGTTTCAAATTTCACGATGATCGGATCAACGCTTCGAAAGTTATCCTCGGACAAACAAACATACATACATACATACAACGCCGATTCCCCCAAGTTGATTTGGAGAACTCGCTTCGCTCGATCAAAAATATAAAAATATATGTTTGGGCATTCAAAATTTGAAAGCAGACTATACTACGGATATATGTTGAGGTGGCGGTAACGGTAACAGTGTCGCGAGTTCAATGGTTTTTCCTCACCTCAGCCCAACGCGTCTAAAGAAGTTTTCCCTTCAAAGATATACAAAACGTATCCCCATGTACTTACTATACCTACCTACTTATATTCTAATTGTTCGAGTTGTGTGTGCGAAGCGGTGGGGCATTGAGTTGACTGTAATTTTGTCGCGGCCATGACGCATTTTATGGTACTTAATACCTATCTGGGGGCACGGCGGCAGTGCCTCCGCCAGGTCGAGCGCAACGCAAACTGCCGTAATAATACCTTTTCTGGAACCATTTCGGCTGATTGTCGAGCCTCTGTATCTTGGCACCAGGAACGATTAAAACGTTAATAATATAGCTACGTCTTGACGTAACCTGTAACTTAATGTAATTCTTATAGGGTGTAATGGCTAAGGGTTTGAATCTAACAGTGTTACGTAGAGTAATTTTTTACCAAATATAAGGCCGGCTTGCACAACGATCCCTAAACGTATTTAGTGACTAAACATGTTTAAATTTGACGTAATGGTATTATTTTTTTTATTTAGGCAAGGCCGACAGCTCACATATTAAATACAGTATTACAAAGCATTTTTAAAATAATTCGGCGAACCACTAGTAAAATAAAATTAAGTCTCCTTTAAGTAAAATTTATATAATCTTTTTTATAATATCTTATTTAATCTTAAAAGTACTTTCCTTCGGTGTGGCATTGCCGGTATCGTTATGAACTCTACCATACAAACGGATCTTTGAAGTAGGCCGTATAAAATATAAAATTCCGGTGTGCGTCTGTTCGTAATTATTATCCTGTAAATTCCTGTACTATTCGGCTGATGTTTCTTAGCTATAGTTGGACTCGGTAGATAGCGCTATTGTCGAGATTCAAAAAATTGGTGGACACAGTCGCGGGCATTTAACTAGTTAACTACTAAAATCCCACAAGGTACTTAATTTACATTTATCGCTAACTTTATGTACGTTGTACTCTGTGTGTTTTTATTTAATTCTATTTAAAATTACACCAACAGAACACATATTTCATTAGTTTATAGCTAACTAGCTGTTGCCCGCGACTTCGTACGCGTCACACCACTAAATGTGTAGGTAACCTAGAAACATAGCTAAGCTCGTTATTGCAACTTGAATTGAAACCCCATTTTTACCCTATGGGATCTGATCTATGGGATAAAAAGTAGTCTATGTGTTAATCCAGGTTCTACGTACATACCAAATTTCATCGAAATCGGTTCAGTCGTTACGACGTGATTGAGTAACAAACAAATAAATAAACAAACATCCAAACTTTTACATTTATAATATTAGTGTGATGATCATCATCCGTAATCTCATCCACGCATGACTTGACTATCAAACTATTTTGAAGTCACGTTGACTAGAAAAATTTGTAAACAAAGGAATTCAAATCTCTTCTCTCTCTCTTCAATACAAAAAACCTACGAGAAAAGTGAGATAACTATAATACTAGCGGTTCTATTTAAAACCGCTAACTCACCCCTTGCGAATAAAGTTTACCGCGCGTGCGAAAATCAATAATATGACCCGCACCACTGTACTTATACGATCCTACGCTTTTGTAATGTTCGCTCTATATTGCTGGGTTTGTTTGAACTTGTGGCCGAATTTTATTATGAAACGGGCGTTGAAAAGGGAACATTCTGAAATGTTGTAGAGTTTTAAAAGGTTTGTTGTTATATTGGTACCGTGTCGCGCCTGCGCTCTGCATCCCTGGACCAATACCAAAGCAAGTGAAACGCGAAGTGCACCCATTTTGTTGTAAAACACGAAAAATATAATAAAAAGTAAGTTCTTTTGTGTAATTTGATAGTTTGTTGAGTGGAATTATCAACTAGTTGAATAGGGTAGATAGTAGAATTGGTATTTTTCATATGTGATGGTTTTTGTCTAGTGAAAGGATTAATGACTCCAATTAGCATTATTTGTGGGTAGGTAATGCTAAGATATTTAGGATACTACATAATTTATCTTCAGAATAAGAAGTCGGTTTAGATTAGAATATGTTAGTAATAAACTTTATTAGTGTGATTTTTAGGGTTCCGTACCTCAAAAGGAAAAAAGCGGAACCCTTAGGTATAGGATCACTTTGTTGTCCGTTTGTCTGTCTGTCTGTCAAGACCCTTTATCTCGGGAACGCGTAAAGGTATCGAGTCGAAATTAAAACCATATACTTACTCAAATTTACAGTCCCTGAAGCTGTGAAAAATTCAAACTTCTAAGTTAACGTAAAAAAAGATATGACCTTTTATGCCGCATAAAACATATATTTCGACCCTCTCAAGGGAATCAAAATTTTACAAGGTTCTTTCCGTTATCTTAGAGCTATGAAATTTGGCAAGTAATATCGTCTTATACTACAAGTATAGGAAAAAATCTGAAAACTATACATTTGTAATTAAATCATAGTAAAGATAGTCTTTATTTAAAGTATGTAATCAATCATCCTGAACTATTTATAATATGTACTTACCTACAAATTTGTACGGAACCCTCGGTGGACCTCGGAGTCTGACTCGCACTTGTACGGTTTATTTATTTGTTATGATGTAGGTGTAGCACACAGAGTTTAGAGATATAAATGACTTAAAAAAAATTACTTAGCACAAAATAATTTTACTACGTCCTAAGGTTTCCTGTAGGCAAGTATAGAATTTTAGTTTGTTTAGCGAAACGTTTATAACAAATGGTTTTGAGAAGTCTTTTTAAGGTTGTTCTTTTGAATTTGTATAATATTGTTTTATTTTTAGATGCCTAAAATACAATTCAAAAACGGGAACTAGTTGGTTTATTTAAAAAAAACTGTTTTTTCCCGCCAGAATGACTTGCGGGTCAGAATGCCTGTCTCTCGGGCCGCCGCCGGACTCAATCCTACACATGCCACCGCCGCCATTACCGTCCTTCCTGGCCAATGCTGCCAACCTGACGCCACCGTGTCGGGCGTCCAAATGCCCGCCATTACCGAACACGGAGGAGAACTCGCTCTTCCCCGGAGTGGAATACCATGAGCTGCCCAGACATGGTAAGTCTTTTAAACTGATAATGTTAGATGTAAGAAAATCTCCGAAGCTACCAAGAGTCCTCTGGCCGGATATACTACATAAATAATAAATAAATATTGCTGGGCATCTCACACAGCGCTATCTAGCTCCAAACTAAGCAGAGTTTAACCTTAAGCTTAAGCTTTTTTTAAGAGAACCAGATAACTGATAGAATACTTATATACTTTTACTTATGTAAGTACATACTTATAATACAGTAGAGCCTCGATAATCCGTACTCAGGCTAATCCGAACGCCGCTGTAATCCGAACTGCTGACTGTCCCTTTCTCTCTCTTACCGTGAGCACTGATCTTATGTTTTGTCTTTAGTTGCGAATGAGTCACCTCGCGTGTCAAGAAAATTTCTCATTCACAAGCTAATACTTTATACTTTTTTGCAATACTTTTTTGGATTGGGCTAATGAAAATGACTTGTCCTTATCGGAAAAGAGGATGCTGCGTAATTTGAGGGACAAAGCCTTTTTTGGTCAATAAATACTAGAACCTTCCAAACTAAAATTGCTGACTTTATGAATAAGTAACGTATTCTATGGTTTAAGTATGTATCTTTTAATAACTTCAATAAATATATTATGTCAAAATACGTTAATTTTTTTTAACATACTATAATCCGAACGCTCCGTGAATCCGAACGGGGGTTATTTTTTGGTAGTTCGGATTATCGAGGTTCTACTGTATATAGAAAAACATCCAGACCCGGAACAAACATCTATAGATCATGCAAACATTTGTGCAGAGGGAATCGAACCCGCTTAGCTACCTACGTCTCAGCCGTACATGTAACAAACGAGTACTTAGTCTTAGTTCGGAATGTTGCCTGCTTACACTTACACTCGTGATAATGATAACTGCGTTACTGATATAACGATTCTCGCGTAAATTGTATTTATTTTTAGCCTTATTGCCCCACTGCAGGGCAAAAGTCATAAAATTAACTTTTTAGAAATGAAATTTATTTAAAGCATGGTACCTATAGGCTAGCTATATATGTATATATAGCTATACAAGTTGATATAGCTATATATGTAGGTATATAGGTAGGTTTCACATACTTCACCGATTAACGGCGCGCAAATTACAGCTATTCATAATTATGTTTTACACAAAATTTCATGAATTTAATAAAATTTAATAATAACTACATCAAATATCGTAAGCGCCATAGAATAATCAATAAAAAAAGCCTATTAATAAATATAAATCAGTAAGTACGACATGGCACGCTTCAAGAGAAATGTTAAAAGGTTTCTACAGGGTAGGGAACGCATCGACAATACCCCGGGTGTTGCCGGTGTCAATAGGCGACGGTGGCCGATTACCATCAGGTGGGCCGTAAGCCTGTTTCCCCACAAATAACATAAAAAAAACTTACAAATAAATACTTTTTGACGTGAATACGTTTTTAAAATTACTTTTGTAATGGGAGGCATTTCAAATAACGAATGATAACATAATCGGGAGATACAGTTTGATGTTGCAGCTACATATCTATAATCTCCATACCACTGGATCGCTAAAGGATCAAAAAATTCGTTACGCTAAGTGAAGACTGTGACGCGCGTGGTGGAGGGGGAAGCGCCGCCATTTTGAGGTCATTTTGCTGCGTTTCTAGATTTCCTTTGCATACATAAAATAGCTTATTTTATATTTTGTATAGAAAATATTATATACCTATTACGTACACGTATTCACGTACAACACACGGCCGTGTCCATGACACAGTCACACACCAATTTTGTTTCTTTAACTCCGTCTAAATTAAAAAGCACACTTTCGTCTAACAACAGCAAAAGTGTTTTGTACAAGTTGGTTTAACTATTTCAGAGCCAGCCAGCAACGACGACACGTGGTTCCTGGTGCTGATCACGTGCTGCATCGCCGTGCTGTGCATCGCGGCTCTGCTGGCATTGTTCCTGCTCAAGTGCAGAGAGTGAGTACTTACATACATAAGCCACAATCATGACCAGTTTGTCGATTCCGGAAATTGATTTATGAGTCTTCACTGTTTGTGCTATGGAGAGGGATATGCTTGGTGTTTCTCTACGAGATTGAATCAAAAATGTGGAGATCCGTAGATGAACCCAAGGCACCGACATAGCACAATAGATTAGCAAGCTGAAGTGGCAGTGGGCGGGGCATATAGCTCGAAGAACTGACGGCCGTTCAGGCAGAAAGGTTACCGAGTGGAGACCACGCACTGGAAAGCGCAGCGTAGGATAGCCCCCCACTAGATGGAAAGAAGACCTGATAAAGGTTGCTGGGAGCCGTTGGGTGCAGACCGCACAAAATCGGTCGCTCTGGAAATCTATGGGGAAGGCCTTTTTTTTTGAAGTGAAAACTTCTTTAGCATCGTTGTGATTTAAAAGTCGATGAAACAAAAAAGCGACGGTAAAGAGAGACAGACACATAAATTCATAAAATTTAACGTGGGAGAAAATGAGATAGGAAGCATTATACAGTGTTTCTTGTGTTCGTGGTTCTCTTTTTTTTGAAGGTTTCACTTTTATTGCACACATGCTTTTTTTTGTCACGATTAGATCTTCGTTTGGCCACAATCTCGCGTGCCTATGTGCAGCATTGGACGTCCTTTTACTGATATGATGATGATGATGACTTTTTGTTCGGAGTATTTTCATTAATCTCTAAGCCTTCCCGCACGAGCCACGTGCTACAGCCACAAAACGTTGCCACCGAGCTGCGGACTGCATTTTTCGTACATTTTATATGAACTCGCCGCACACGGCTGACGCCAGGGGTCGCTACACGTCACGAGACGCCGCATCACGCTTCGTGTGTACGTGTGGCCGCCACCGACCGAAAGTAAAGAAAATGTGAAAAGAAAAGTGTGGATGTGGCTGGTGGCGGTGTTTTGTGGCTGTGGCACGTGGCTCGTATGCCGCGAGGCTAATTGATAATTTGTGGTATCAACTAATAATAATGCTTAGGCGCGACAATAATAGAAACGTTACATTAAATATTTTTACTGTTCCTATAAAACAATATCTAGGATTGGCAAGATCCGGAATCGCAAGGCAGGTTAACGCCAGTCAGCATTTCCCTTTGAAAGTATATAATAATGTACTCAGGTACTGTAAATTCGTGTCCATCAGGGCCCGCGGCGGCTGCAAGGGCGGCGCTGGCAAGGCGAGCGGCTCCAACGCGCTGTACGGCGGCGCAGCCCTAGACTCCCGCGTCCTCTGGGCGGCTCTGACTCCCCGCGGCACGAGACACTTCGTAGCCGACACCTACCCTCACGACGAAACAGAAGACCACCACTACGAGTGCGTCGAGCCGCCGCTATACAAACTCGGACCTCCCGAAGACCTCGCGATCACCAGACACTTCAACGTAGAATACGAAGACCCAGCTCCATTGATCGAGAGCTACAGCGAGCGGACCGAGGAATACTTCCGCAACGGTATCGACACCCTTCGCAGAGGGAACAGACCGCTGGTTTCCTCCCCCACCAGGATCGAACGCCCGAATCTCCCCCCTCTGAATCTGCAGCCTCGTACTCTCCGCCGAGCGCCGCACTCGCGCCGCGTCAGCGATGCAAACAACTCCGAGAAGTCGGCCATCTGAACCGAAAATGGCGCGGTATTTTCCGTCGCCGACTCGACCTCGATCGACTACGAATGGCAGCCGCTGGAGCACTCGAATGTCGATCGCCTCGTCTGAAGACCACTGTGTTTTTTCTGATCTTCGGATCTTCAATTCTGTGGAACTTTTCTGACTGTGTGGTAGTTTTGAAAGTGATAGTTTCAATAGTGTTTGCAGTTTTACCGCTTATGAAAATGTACTTATAGCGCTCTGATTTTTAATTTGAGATCGCGAGAGCAAGGGACAAGATAAGCATTCCCTCCCCCTCGCTCTCATGAAAAACTGTCATTTCTTTGTTGACATAAAAGATCTCGAATTAAAAATCAGAGTAAGGATAGTGCTATCGAGACATTTAGACTAAATAAGTATTTATTCCAAAGCACTCATAGCCATATAAACTAATTTATAAAATTATATCTACTAGGTAGATTAATCCAGTAAAGTAAGGTCTTAATCATTTTAATAGCTATGTGCAATGTAAATGCAAATGCATTGTAATTTAGGCTTAACACTTCTAGTCATTTTAGCACTACCTACGTATTTATTTCTAACTAGGTTTAATTTTTAACTCATAATATAGATACAAACTCTTTTGGACGTCTTTTTATATTAATAAAACAGGTACCCAACCGGAAATAAATAGAAATAACAATTAAATGTAAGGATGTTTCTATCCCGCTATTTCTTGTGTACTTAATTTATTTTCATCTAAGTAAAGTCGAAGGTCTTACTGCAAAAAAAATAAACACTGATTAGCGCGTGTTTAAAAAAATTCTATATAATAATTGGTTAGGAATTTTTTTGAACACGCTAACATTTGTTTTACTTTTTTGTGGTAACAAGGAAATAATTTATGATCAAAACAATTTGTTACATGAACAAGTTTTATACCGTAAGTACCGGTAGTATGTGAATAAAGTGTACCAATCTAAATACCATGCTAACTTTATTTTGTAGACCACACAACAAAATCGGTAAGAAGAAAACAATGTAGCAAAACACACGTTTTCACGACTAAACGGTTGGACCGATTTCAATGTGGTCATAGATGAAAAATCATTTACCTAAAATTGTTTTAAATTTCCATAAAACTGCGACCGACGAGACATCACGTCTGTGTCTACGTCAGACGCTCCGCGATGCGCCACCGCTACATGGTAGACGTACCTCCCACACGCACAAAGCGGTACTCTTCCACCTTTATTATGCGCACCGCCAAGGAGTGGAACGCCTTGCCTGAGTCTGTGTTTCCTGATAACTACAACCTAGGGATCTTCAAGTCACGAGTGAATAGGTTTCATCTAGGCAAGCGTTTACCATCGTAGACTGCATCATCGCTAACCATCAGGCGAGATAGTGGTCAAACGCGAGCCTATAATTTATTAAAAAAAAAAAAACGTATAGGTAGGTAAATGATTCTTCATCAACATCCATCGTGAAACTGACGGGCGAACCGGTTACTGTGATTGTGTCTTATTGCCTGATGGGTGTCCTGTATCAACAACAAAAAGTGTCTATGTTTGCGCAGCACCTAAAGGCCCTGTGGGTAGTGAGTTTAGCTTTTCTGGTCAGATATAACTATCTAGATATAGTTTTTAATAAAATAAACCCTACACCTTATTAAAACTCAATATTTAAAATTTTATCTAGGTCCTGACAATGTTCTAGCAAATAAATTCTTAGTACAAGAAGGAGCGCCTTAACCTAGTGTAAGCAAAGCAGCTAAAACTCTACGAACTAGCGCTATTAGCGCTTTTAAAACTGGCGGTAATTTTTAAGTAGAATATCAAGCGTATGTGTTCGCATATCTGATGACATTGACAGACAAATAAATGTTAACCAGCTGTCTAACAAACTACTTTGACTTTCTTTCACTGACTGACTTTCATCGAACCTTTGTTTTTGCACCATTTCCAAAACGAAAGTAAACTATTTCCAGAACATGGAAGGTATCCAAGTAGTTACCCAAGACTTTGTAAATGTGCTCATAACAAAATCGGACAGCGAAGATGCAGCCCCTGTGGAAAGGCGATTCAAAAAAGGCATCACTATCCTGGATTTCAAGGTGGGCACTATTTATCCTGTACACATGCTATTATTTTGCCGGCTTTCACAAATAATACGTCTTAAATCGTGTTTGATAGCTGTTTGATCAACGATGTAGACGTAAATGCTACCATCTACCGGCAAGCGAACTTCACAAAGACAAAAATCTTTAAATGTTTGGTGATTCATCACCATGGGGTCGAGAGAAGTAATTTCTAGACAAAAAAGGATTGGGGACATCAAAACAATCCCTTTATAAGGCTCTCCGACTTAATAAAATTTAGGAGCAATATTGTATTACTTACACATTTTAATTTTTATTTAATATACACAAGATTACGTTTACATCTGCATGCATCAACCAACATGTTTCTTTTGATAAATAAATAAACAATTGCTGGACCTTTACACAGTGCTATCTAGCTTTAAACCAAACAAAGCTTCTACTATTGGCACCAGATAACTGAAGGCCAATTCACATAACATAAAATAGTAAAATTCAAGTTTCAATCTAGTCTCAATATGTTAAATGTTATAAAAGGTATTCACGTAATGACAATGATATGAATTGACTGACGAAGGATAGACTTTAATTAGGTATATCAAGATGATATTGTAATAATAGTGGAGCAGGATACCAAAATATATTCAATTCATCGTCCAAAGTCTAGGAATGCACTTTGATAGAAGACTGATGTGGAAAACACACATCAAAGCAAAGAGAGATGAAGCTAATCTCCGATCTAGAAACCTTAACTGGATCTCAGGAAGGAAATCAAAGCTTACCCTAGAAAACAAGCTTCTGGTATACAAAGTGGTGATAATGTCTCAAAATCAAATATAAACATCGTCCAGCAACTCCAAAATTCTATACTGAAATCTATGACAAATGTGCCATGGTTTATCACACCCCAGGAACTGCATGAACACTTAAAAATGGCCACAGTGAGGGAGGAGATTAAACTCATGGAAAATCGTACAAAATCAGACTATCGAAGCATCCCAATCAACTAGCTGTGAAGCTCCTCGAACCAAATCCGCTTAAGGGCCACAACATACTAGAACTGAGTTACAGAAACTAGTTTTTCCAAATGTGCAATACTCGATGGAGTCCAGCACAACATGCCAATTATGCTCTCCAAATATCTGCTTATAGCCAAAGTCAGAATGTCGATGAACTGAAAAAAAAAATTTGCCCAATCTCATTTTGGTCAACTGTCGTTATGTTAATATTTTATTAAGTGAATTGACCCCCTGATAGAATACTTACATAAAATAAAATGTTCATTCATAATCTCTAACAGACAAAACTGGAGCTGGTCACTGGAGGATCAGCATCCACCATGAAGCTGAAGGTATACGACCATAAGAACAACTTTGTGTGCGACATAGACGATGATGACGCACTCCTCGGATCATACCACATTGATGATGGCAGCCGAATCCACGTTATTGATAAGTTTGTGCTACTAAAGGACTTTTCAACTACAGACAGTGCTGAAAGGTAAACACAGTTTCACAATTGTATATCATTTTATGAACAAGCAATGACCTGATAAAGATTACTGGGAGCCATTGGGTGCAGGCCACACAAGATCAGTCACTCTTGAAATCTATGGGGAGGCCTATGTGTGTTCCAATCCCGATCATAATCTACCTACTGATATACCAAATTTTATCTAAATCGGTTCAGCCGTTTAGTCGTGAAAACGTAACAAACAGACAGATACAGAGTTACTTTCGAATTTATGATTTATGTATGGATAAATAACCACCAGGTTCCAGCTATCAGAAGACGAGTACAGCAAGAAAGGTGACACTCTCCGCTCATTCCTGCAGCAAAACCGTCTCGGCAAGTACAATGAGGAAGAGATGGCCAAGATGAAGGAACAACAGCAGAAAGAACAGGAGGAGGAAGCCAAGTGAGTACTTTAGCTAGTCTAGCCAACTTGATTCTTTCCAGCATGGATTCTTCAAGCTCAAGAATGTGACACTGTGATCTGGTGTATACGCATACTTACCTACCTACCACTACCTAGCCCTGCAAATATTGCTAACTAGCTACCCGTGGATTGTTAATAAAACCATGTCCCTATATCCCAATTCCGGTCACAATCTATATCCACAATCTATATACCAACTGTTCATAGGGACATTGGGGGTGCATCTAAAGTTCTAAATCTAAAATTTTATTTTACCTACCCCCTTTATTGTTGGACCCCAAAAGGAGTTTGAGACAAAAGATAGCCTATGCCCTTCTCCAGGATATAATCTATCTCCTTGCCAAATTTTATTACGATCCGTTCAGCCGTTTAATCGTGAACAGGTAACAAACAAACAAACAAGAGTTACTTTCTCATTCATAATATTAGTATGGATGTCTTCATATTTGTATATCATGTATACGTCTGCAAAAATTGCAGACTGGCTCTCGGCGTGGTTGTGGGCGCGCGGTGCGAGGTGCGCGTACCGGCGCAGGGCGTGCGGCGCGGAGCGGTGCGGTACAACGGCGCACTCGACGGCGCCAAGGGGATATGGATCGGAGTGCAGTACGACGAGCCCAGGGGGAAGAACGACGGCTCGTGAGTATCTCATCATATTGCAGACTGGCTCCTTAGACGACCTGATAAAGGTCGCTGGGAGCTGTTGGGCGCAGGCCACACAAGATCGGTCGCTCTGGAAATCTATGGGGGAGGCCTATGTTCAGCAATAAACATCCTGTGGCTGATACTATGTGTACGGTACGCTCGCTATTCGTCTCGTCACTCGCCTCGCCCAATGTGATTTCCCGTAAGTGTGGGCTTTTAAAATAAAGTGTCAATTTTTCCAAGGTTTTCACAGCCATGTTTTAATAACTGATAACAGATGGCTTTGCTCTGTCATATGCTGATTATCAAAGGAAAGTGAATTGTCAATGTCAATTGCCGTGTCAGCATTAGTTTTCGAGGAACATAAAATAAAAACACTTTTGTGTTTGTATAACTGACTTAGTGAGACTGTTTTAAGAAATTTTGATGAGATTTTTGCAATTAAACTATATTTTTTAGTGGATTAATTCCAGTGAGCGCCATCTTTTAGGCTAGTAGGAACTAATAATAATAAGCCACTTATTCTAAAGTTTGGGTTTACATGTTTTTAGTAATATTGTGAGTTCAGATTTGATTATAGGATGTCCCGCAGTTCGGTATAGGCCTTCTCTAACACTTTTCACTGGGTTCTATCTTGTGCTACCCTTCTCCGGTGTTCTCCAGCTGTAAGGTTTAGCTCGTCTTCCCATCTTGTTTGTTGACGCCCTCTATTGCGATTACCATCTCTGGGGTACCAATCAGTGACCCTTTTACACCATTGTCCTGAGAATCTTGGATCATCTGGCCTGTCCATCTCCACTTCTGTTGGTCTATTTCGTAATTATATCAACTACTTTAAGTAGTTTTTTTCCTTATTGCTACTTTTCAGTTTGTCTGGCTTTTTAGGGTTCCGTACCCAAAGGATAAAACGGGACCCTATTACTAAGACTCCGCTGTCTGTCTGTCTGTCCGTCTGTCACCAGGCTGTATCTCACGAACCGTGATAGTTAGCCAGTTGAAATTTTCACAGATAATGTATTTCTGTTGCCGTTATAACAACAAATACTAAAAACAGAATAAAATAAATATTTGAGGAGGCTCCCATGCAACAAACCTGATTTTTTTGCCTTTTTTATAGATGGTACGACTCCGTGCGCGAGTCCGACTCACACTTGGCTGGTTTTTTTTAATTCTTGTTAAGCTTCTCTCCATGGCTTTCCTTATGGCTCTCTGACATCGTTTCAACTTTTCACTATGATGTTTGGTCAGTGACTAAGTTTCACAGCTATAAGTGAAAGTATCTTAAATTCCTTTGATTTCAAGACTTCTTTCAAGGACCAGTATCTCTTCCAACCATTTGCAGTTCTCCTATCAATTTCTTAGGTGGTTTAGTCTTTGTGAGAGATTATCTGTACTAGGTAGATGTATTCTGTCACTTATTCGAGTGGCTGGTTGTCAATATCCATGGTTACTGGTTCAGAATTTGTAAGTAATTTTGTTCTATCTTTGTTTATGGAGAGACCTCCTTTCGTGCGTTCTTCCATCAGTGGCTTTATCATTGTCTTTAAGTTCACCGGGTTTACTTCAAGCAGGACTATATCATCCGCAAATCTTAGGTTGTTCAGTTTCACATCTTGCATGTTGAGGCCGAAGCTGTTCCATTCTAGTTTGTGGAAGATACCTTTCAGAGCGGCGGAAATCAATTTCGGTGATAGAGGATCCCCCTGTCTCACTCCCTTCTCGATCTTGAACTTGTTCCCTATGGCGAGGGTCCAACTAGTTGGTACTAGTTTTTTTTTAATCGAAAACGAAGTGCCTGAATTCCATAATTTAAAAAAATATATTTTACAGTGTCAACGGTCATCGCTACTTCACGTGCCCTCCGAAATACGGCGGCTTCGTGAAACCTGTCTACGTAACAGTTGGAGACTTCCCCGTCGAGGAGTTCGATCTGGAGGACGAGATATGAGCGCCTGGAGTCTGCCTGAAGATTCTGCTATTAAATCTGCCATTTCCAAAGTTTGATCCATCTATTACCATTATAACACAATTTTTATAAGTAGGTAGGTAGTATTTAACTGAGGCTTGAGGTTGTCACTTAAATATTTATACTGCGCTTGGTGACAAGATCCAACACTAGCTTTTGGAACAAATAAAATGTTTGCATCATCTACAGACATTTTTGAGAAATCACTCCTCAGTTTTATATATAATGTTACGAGCTGAGGGTTCGGGATAAAATAATGGGAATCGGTTTAACCAAAATAGCACTTTTATTCAACACGATGACGATGAATACACGAACTTAGTCACACGTATCACAACACACTAATTCACACCACTGGTGCACCACTTAAAGTCACCGAAATGATCGCACGTATAGCTTAATCCAGACTGACTCGGGAGCAACTACTGTTCACGCGAGACCCTTCCCACGTCAGTCCTCCAGGGCCTCGCTGAGACTCAGACTGAGACTGACTCAGACTCACTGTCCGGCCATCTCTCCGGCCTATTTATATCGCACACATTTCGATTGTTCGAGAACGATGTCGATCCTTCCAGGAAAGGGTCGGTCCCTCGACACAATGGCCACTCCCCATTCTGCGAAACCACAAACAATAGCAACAATAACACAGCAAGACAAAAGCGTTCGAGAAGGTTCGATTATTACTCATTGTTTAACAGCCTCGGCGTAACACTGCCCCCTCCTAAAACATGCTCGTCCCGAGCATTCTTAGCCCCATATCGCGGCAGCCGATCAACACGAACAATTTTAGGCGCACCTCGCGCTGAAGATGTAGCAACTAGAGGAGCCACATTGCCGTCTCCAGTACTTCAGGACACCCAGAGTCCCTTTCTCATCAGCGATCCCAATTCCAGCCTCCAAAACACGGCTCTCATGATTTCTATCTGTTCTTTCACTTCCTGGAATTCCTTTCCAGATAAACCGAACGATTCCCTCATCAGTCGAGCACGCTCTTATGGCCAACGTCGCTGATCTTCCTGTTGACGACGCTGCTCTTCTTTATCCTGACGTCGATGTTCCTCTTGCAACCGAGTCTGCTCCACCTGTTCATGTCGCTGTTCCTTCTGCAACCGAGCCTGCTCTTCCTGCTGACGACGCTTTTCTTCTTAATGCTGACGGCGTTGTTCCTCCTGCAACCGAGCCTGCTATTCCAGTTGACGACGCTTCTCTTCTTAATGCTGACGGCGTTGTTCCTCCTGCAACCGAGCCTGCTCTTCTTGCTGACGACGCTGCTATTCCTTATCCTGACGTCGCTGTTCTGCCTGCCAACGTTGCTGCTCTTCTTGTTGACGACAAAGCATGGCCATAATAGCAGCAAGATCGCCTGTCACAGGAGCTTGGCCCACGGATGATGATGATGAAGCTCCAAATGGTTCAGTGGCGGCTGGTTCCATCTCCATCGGCTGACGACTCTGCCGAGCTTCTTGAACCGGAGACTCCCCAAACCGCCTTTCATCCATTTCCTGTTGTCGTTGACCTCTCGTCCTGACATCGTCCATGTTATCCTTTGGTAGAACCGGCATTATTTTATCCCACTTCTGACACCAAATTGTTACGAGCTGAGGGTTCGGGATAAAATAATGGGTATCGATTTCACCAAAATAACACTTTTATTCAGCACTAAACGATGAATACACGAACTTGGTCACACGTAATCACAACACACTAATTCACACCACTGTTTCACCACTTAAAGTCACCGAAATGTTCACACGTATAGCTGAATCCAGACTGACTCGGGAGCAACTACTGTTCACGCGAGACCCTTCCCACGTCAGTCCTCCAGGGCCTCGCTGAGACTAACTCACTCACTGACTGACTTGAGACTCGAGACTGACTGTCCGGCCATCTCTCCGACCTATTTATATCCACACATTTCGATTGTTCGAGAAGGATCTCGATCGTTCCAGGAAAAGGGTCGGTCCCTCGACACAATGGCCACTCCATTGTGCGCAACCGCAGACAATAACAACAATAACGCAGCAAGACAAAAGCGTTCGAGAAGTTACGATTATTACTCATTGTTTAACAGCCTCGGCGTAACAATAACATCCACTGGTCCAATTCTACAAATTTATAAAAAAATGACTATGGAGCCATACCATTATTTAACGATTATGATTGTTGTTCCTGTCTTAAGCTGACAAATTTTCAATGGTGTTGTCATAGCAACGGCGGCCATTGAAAAAATCATCATCATTGAAACTCAAATAATCATTGATAAAAGATTGTGAATAGAATACCGTTCAACTGAACCAATCACTTCACTGTGACAATAGTATCGTCGCAAAATGACCACTATGGCAACACCATTGAATATTTAAATAATTCTTATGACAGGAACAACAATCATAATCATTTAATAATGGTATGGCTCCATAATCGTTTTTCTTAAAAATTACCAGAGTTGGGTCCCAGGGCCCCAGTTTATTTGTTGGTTGCCTACCGTTGCTTTGGTAACCAATTATGGATGGATTATTATTGAAAATGGCAAATAATGCTTAGATTTACTTTAATCATGCACATTTGTGATACTGGTGTTTTTATTTAATGCTAAATTGTTGTATGGCAAACTTTAAATCATGTAAATTTTGATATTAATTCAATGTGTTAGAAATCCTAACATAACAACATCTAAAAATATACATAACTATAATCACTTGTTATTTGAGTCTGTGGCATATTCTAAGTTGACTCATTTTTTTTTAATTTAGCTTGCTGGCAAGCTTATAACTCACAGTGCATAATGTAAACTATTAACTATTGTTAATGTACCTATTGCAACAAGCATTGTGTTTGTCTGAGTTATAAACAGATTTTTCAAGATTCACAATTAATTTATAATGATCTCACGCCACTTTATATTGTACGGGTTTTATTTCAATTACTGCTTAAACAATGATGGAGTTTACAAAATATTCAATTACATCTACATTAGTGATGCAACAGAGGTTTTATATCAGGAGATATCATTAATACATTTTAGCAGAAGCAAAAGTACAAGAGGCGGAATTTTCACAATTAAAAAATATTCTAGCACTCAAATTGATCTCAAATGATCACGCTGCCTGAGGAATATGAAAGCTTCGCCACTGAACTTGTTCAAGATGCCAGGGAAGTTTTACAACTAAATACTCTTAACCGGAAAAGATTTAATTTGACGCAGTGAGAGGAACATATAAATCAAGTTGATAGATCCAAAAAGCTTGTGGTAGAAAATTATGCTGATTTGGCTGGTCCACCTGAAAAGTTTACAAACATTAATCAATTATACCTGGAGCTGGTGTTGTAATTCCTGATGATCTTCCTATTTGGTTGTGAATGTTCAGCATGCAATTTGAGAATGTTTTTATATGAGTAGTCTGTTACATTTGTTATAGGTATTATATTGCTGCTCATAAATGATCACACAGATACAGATAAATTAGCGATGTTTATAAATATATATATATTGCTGGACACTTCACACAAAGCTATCTAGTCCCAAACTAAGCAGTATGGGAACCAGATACAACTGATATAATACTTATATACTTTTTGTTTGTAATTAAATACAGCTATAAAAAAACTACAATTTTCAATTATTATTTTTTAATCAATCAATGTTCAAAATTTAATAGCTGTAAGTTATACTGTATAAAAAGTAGTCATCCAGCAATCTGCTTCATGTTTTCGTGTGTTCTTCATTTTATTTTATTAGACCAGCGTTATTAAATATTTTTTTACGGGCAACGTTGCTGGGAGGGGGCTAAAATTACCTCACGAAATAGTCAATACTGAATAATATTAACAACTACCGGCCGCGGTCAGCGCCAGGTAGTCTATTTCGCCATTTCTTTTTGGAAACTTCTGTTAAACTTCCGCACAATAAAAGTTGTAGAAGCGGATGTGAAAAAGTATTCGAAACTTCCGCAGTTACGGAAGCAGAAGCAGACGTCTGTTGCATCACTAATCTACATTCCCTAAGTGGACTACATACATTATTGTTTAAACAAAATCCATAATTCCCTTACGTTAATACTAGCTAGATTGTAAACAGTATGAAAATATATTTTTTACCTACAATATAATTTATTATTTCTACCTTCTACATAGACTTTTTTGCAACATTAACTGGGTTGTAGACGCAACCGCTGTATCTAGTGCCTTGGATAGGCTTATTTAACATTCTACAAATGAAAGTCCTACTTATCACACTGTAAATTGCTCAACAGGGTTTTTCATATTCGATTTAAAAAAACTAGTTCCACCTTGCGTAATAGATGGCGCTGTTTGGAGATACACCAGCAAAAACTATGTTTCACAATCAAGGGTTTCCACGGCCATGCTTTATAACTGCTAACAGATGGCGTTGCTCTGTACTACGCTGATTATCAAGGAACTTGATAAAAAAAATCATTTGTCTTTTTATAACTGACGAAATGAGATCTTTTAGGCATCTTAACATGATAATGTGTCTGAGATTTTGTATTATAGGGTGTTTGATAATCTTCGCACAAAAATGAAAGGGGTTATTTTGATGAGCTTATTAAATAAATTTGTGAAATGATTACCATTGAAATGATTACCATTGAAATGTGAAATTTATTTTGGCATGTAAATACAAATACTTTATTAAACTTAAGTTGTGCTATTGCATATTGGTTGCCATCTAACCACAGATACTGTATTTGTAACGTCTCGAAATATCTCTTGTTGTCCCTATTTAACCCAAAACCCGCAGCCATGTTCGAAAGAGTTTCAAATCAGCCTTTATTTTTGGATGTTGATTGCAAGAGTAGGCAGTAAGTTTTATATCGAATTAATCACCTAAACTTAGTCGATTTTCTTTAAAATTTGTTAAATTTATCTAGTAGTTTTATTTTTCGAGAAGTCTTTTTTTATGTTTTGAGAAACCGTCTCTTGAATATCGTCAGTATATTACCAAACACCCTGTATAAACCATATTTTTTGCCAGTGTATCTCAAGCACAGAACAATAATATCCTAACTCAAGGCAGCGCCATCTATAACGCAAGTTCAAATAGTTTTTTAAAAATCGAAAATGAAAGCCCTCATACGAGGCATGCCTTTTAAGTTCTGTCGTTTCCATATTTTCCGGCAATTTTGAATTTGGAACTGTTCTATATTCGAATGTGTTTACATTTTGAATCTCAAAACAGTTGAAAGTATTAGGATTAATGCTATTGTTTAGTCACAGTTTCGATTTGAATCTGTCAGGTCACGTACGAAAATGAATCTTTCTAAGGAAAATGTTCGTGCAATAATTTTCTACAACTTTAGAAGAGGCCTGACACGGCTTCAGTGTTTAGAAGAGCTAACATCTGTGTTCAGTGATGTAGCCCCATGTCTGCGGACTGTCGAACGCTGGTATTTAGAATTCCAGCGTGGACATACTAGTGTTAGTGACAGATTTCGCGAAGGACGCCCAAAATCCGCCTTCACTGAAGATAACATCATTGCTGTGAGACAACTAATTCTCGAAGATCGTCATGTGACGTATCGAGAGATAGAGGCTCTATTAGGCATCTCAGGGACAACCATTCAGAAGATCTTGCATGAAGCGCTTGGTGTGAGAAAGCTAGTTTGCCGTTGGATACCGCATCTGCTTTCCGACGATCACAAGGCGGCCCGCGTCAGATGGTGTAAGAAAACTCTGCAAAGGTTCAACCGAGGGGAGTCAAATCACGTCTATGACATCATAAGTGGTGACGAATCTTGGATCTATGCCTACGATCCTGATACCAAACAACAATCTACAATCTGGGTCTTTCAAGACGAGCCAAAGCCGACTAAAGTTGTTCGTTCTCGAAGCACTTCAAAGAAGATGGTGGCCACGTTCGTTGGAAAAACCGGCCATGTTGCGACTATTGCACTTGAAGATCGTAGAACGGTTAACGCAGAGTGGTATACTACAGTTTGTTTACCACAAGTCATCGCCGAACTTCGAAAATCTAACTCAAAGCGACGCATCATCCTGCACCACGACAACGCAAGCTCACACAGCGCTCGTCAAACGATTGAGTATTTGAAGCAGGAAAAAGTAGAAATTCTTGACCATCCTCCATACAGTCCTGACCTAAGCCCTAACGATTTCTTTACATTTCCTAAAATTAAGAAAAGCCTTCGTGGTCAAAGGTTCCAGTCCGGTGAAGAAGCAGTCGACGCTTTCAAGACAGCCATTTTGAACACCTCACTTTAGAGTGGAATAAATGTTATAATAACTGGTTTGAGCGAATGGAAAAGTGTTTTAAGCTACGTTGTGAATACTTTGAAAAACAATAAAAAGTACTATAAGGTTCTAGATGTGTTTTTTTCTTCAAACGACAAAACTTAAAAGGCATGCCTCGTTTAATAGTTACATACAGCTTATTCTAAGGCCCAGCCATTAGCAGCACTGCATTCATTCAATTCAAATTTTTTTCAAATGTCAAAGTCAGTTGTGTGTGTGTCAGTATTGTCTGTCACAGTCGTATTGAATGGTGTGTTTGTTTGTTTAAAATTTTCAATCTTTCTGTGCTAAATACATCTATTGAATTAAAAGCTAAGATAGACTCAAAAGTACTGTGCATTCGCCTCTAGTTATACTACGTACTCCGAGCTTAATTCCAATCGCACAATGTCGGACGACGTGATAAAACATTCCGTGCATACCCTGGTATTTAGGTCTTTGAAGAGGTCTCATGATATGTTCCTCTCGAACCAGGGTATGCTGCCGCCAATTGATGATACTGCGTAAGTTTTTCATTTTTTAGCTTCAATTACATTCACAAGAAAAGTTAGGTTATGTTTACAAGCTTTTTGTACCAAAGTAACACTTGTAGAGAAGAAAGTTACTCACGACCTAATTTGTAATGTACTAGCTCGCTCCGGCTTTCCACAGATTTTTATCACAATAACATACAGCCTTTATTCTCAGGGTTAGTGGGCTTTCCTTCAATAAATGAATTTTAAGAATCTGTTTAGTTGTATCTGAGTTACCCTCTACAAACAAACATACAAACTTTACCTCTTGATAATATTTATTGTATGACTATTGTATACATAGACAGTCGTATATTTTGTTAATTTCTAGCGAGAAAATATTGAGAATGATAAAAGCCCGGGACAGTTACGGACAAGTGATGTCAGTTGTACATAAAGCACAGGATATGAAGAATCTGGAGTCGATGAGCCGCCCTGATACTCCTATGGACTCTATAGGTAACAAATAGTACCTTTAAGATTTCTGTAGATAAATTCAACCATTATAACTAACAACACATTTTTCACTTTCACACAATGCCCTCAATTCATGTAGGTATCTACATGTTACATTTGCAAAAAAAATTATAGTTTGCAAGCCTCTTTGTACTTTATAAGATATATTTCATTCTCTTTTGTTTTAGTACAAGTGTTTGTGGCTTGAGCTAGGCATTTCTGCATGATCATTTACTAAAAAAAAATCCTAAAAGTATTCATACTAACAAACTACTACGTAAATGTATACTAACAGACTTAACTAGTTAGGACAGAAAGCCACTTAAATCTATCAGAAACATAAGAATGTATATGTTGCAGATATGGCAGAGTCTGCTGCCCTGGGATCAGATGGAGCTATGTTACCGTACAGTGGCCCCGCCCCTTCACCCTCACCGGCCCCACCTCCCAGTGCTCTCATCCTGCCTCGCAAGGCTCCCACTATGCCCAAACCCAAGTGGCATGCTCCATGGAAGCTATTCCGAGTCATATCAGGGCATTTGGGTTGGGTGCGCTGTGTAGCTGTGGAGCCGGGTAATGATTGGTTTGCTACAGGTAAAAAGCTTTAAATATTTGATTAAAGTAGCATTTTGTTTGAAACAGTCAGGCACCATACTAAAATGTATTGGTGTGATCACCAGTCAAGTCATAATACTATATGAAGCATGAAAAATGGGGCATTTTAATGAATTGGGGCCTTAAAGCCATGTATCCACTGAGAAACAATTGTTTATAAACACTATAACTTTTGAAACTATCATGGTTATGAACACTATTTGTACTAAAAACGGGATATTTTATTTACCATGATTCTGGAGTTTACCCGTGCGTTGAAATATCGGTATACTCAAAAACTCACAAATCACTGTAAATATCCCGTTTTTAGTACGAATTTATAAACACTGTTTCAGAAACAAATCAGTTTCGCAACAGATGTGTACGAGTGTGAACGCATATTATGGGATTGCTTGTTGATGGAGCGAAGCGAAATTTCTAAATCAACTTGGATTTGACAAAATTGGCGTTGTATGTATGTATGTATGTTTGTTTGTCTGAGGAAAACATTCGAAGCATTGATCCGATCATCGTAAAATTTGATACATAGGTGTACATAGGTAGTGATGGCACAATTTTGGTCACTAAATGAGCTAAAAATGTCAAGTGGGACATCAAATGAAAGGTACATTAGTACATTTAGACTCCGTTTTTATTTTTAGTAAAGTCCTTATAGTTTTTGAGTTATTAGCCATAATAAAAACTGAACTTTAACAAAATTCAGAGGGTATACCAGTAATCCCACAGTGTTGTAAGTTGGTATGAGTGTAGCTTAAGTGACACATATATAGGCAAAAGTCTGAAATCCAGAATAACTGCAATTTGTACCCCAAAAAATTGTAACCACATAACATGAACTCCCGTTACTTGTAATTCGAATATAACTATAAATAAATAAATAAATATTGCTGGACATTTCCCACAGCGCTATCTAGCCGAAAACTAAGCAGAGCTTTTACTATGGGAACCAGATAACTGATAGAATACTTATATGTATACATTTTTTTGGTAAATTAAAAAAAAAAGTATATAAGTATTCTATCAGTTATCTGGTTCCAGATAACTGATAGAATACTTATATGTATACATTTTTTTTGGTAAATTAAAAAAAAAGTATATAAGTATTCTATCAGTTATCTGGTTCCCATAGTACAAGCTCTGCTTAGTTTGGGGCTAGATAGCGCTGTGTGAAATGTTCAGCAATATTTATTTATTTATTTACATACATAAATGATACATGATACATATGATGATAGATGATGATACTCAATGAATACATGACTTAGGTGAGCAAGCCATAGCTGCAGACACTTGTGGCTCTCATATAAAGCTGCAAAAATGTAATCCTGCAGGCAAACTTTGACATATTATTTATATTAATTAATAATTATTATTAGTTACTAACTGACACTAGAAAATTAGTTACTTTTATTAAATTCAATTATTATTTTTGTGTATTCAATCAAATTCAATGCATTTATCCATCCTTTGACAAATTACAATATTCTTAAATTTGTCTGTAAAATAATAATAATTAATAATGTGTAAAGTACATGATAAATTTGTAAAACTAAAAACATGCATAAATATAATACCTAAAAAATTTTAGGAAAACATTATCTGCCTGCCTGTTGCTATACCCTGCCAGGGTTCATATGTGAAACTATCTACCTGTAACAACTTTGTCACCATGTGAAAACAATAAATGTATTAAGTATTGAGTATTTTGTAGGTGCTGCAGACAGAGTTATAAAAATTTGGGACCTTGCAAGTGGAAAGCTGAAGGTATCTCTCACAGGCCACGTCAGCACTGTCCGAGGTAAGTCAAACTCATCACAATAAACATTACACAAAGCTATTCCTAAAAAGCACCAAAACATCAATCTTTTATATTAATATAGGTTGCTGGACAGTTCACACAGCGCTATTTAGCCCCATACTAAGCAAAGCTTGTACAATGGGAACCAGATAACTGATACAATATATGATATATATTTTTTTGTAAATACTTATTATAAAGAGAAATCAGTCCTGGAACAAATATCTGTAGAACGAGCAAACATTTTTCCACGACGGGAGTCGAAACCGCAACCTCCTGCGTTTGCTCTGAAATTGTTGAGAAGTCATCTTATACTAGAAACGTATAGCTTGATGTGTAGCCGTGTGTACAATAGAGTTAATCTATCAGTTTCTGCTGCAATATTTGTGCGTACAAAATTATTACCCAGTGACCATCATTGACAAGTCAACTGCCTTAAGTGACTAAAGAATCGTCAAATAAGTAGTTTTAGCGATAAGACCGCCCATTGTACTTATCTTAATTTTTGTGTATTAATTTATTATTATTGTAATTAAATTTTGCAAGGAGATAGATACTGGGAAAGGACATAGGCTACTTTTTAGCCAACTGCACAAAATGAGGGTAATGTTTTACTGAAAACCCACCCGTGCGAAGCCGCGGGCGGGTCAGCTAGTCATAAATATATATATTTTTTTTATATGATTTCAGGTTTAGAAGTATCTCCCAGACATCCATACCTATTCAGTTGCGGGGAAGACAGACAGGTTAAATGTTGGGATTTAGAATACAATAAGGTAAATGTCCATAACATCATTTAGTCTGGATACAGTGGCGGATCCAGGATTTGGCTTGGGAGGGGCTTGACACAGCTGATGGTAGGCTTTATCACTTTTACAATGGCCCAACTTCGAAATCGTGAAAAAAAATCTGCTATTCCCCATAGCAGGGGACCCGGTGAAACCCGGAGGGATGCCAGCCCAAGGTTTAGGTACTTATAGGGCAGGCAGAGAGAATCTAGTGTCCAGAGCCCACAGCCACCCGCACCACACCAACCAAAAGTAAAACGAACTACACTCCACTAATTGTGTTTATATGAATTTCATTAAAGTATTTCATTTAATTGGGGTGTATATGCTTCTTGAGTCAGTGGCGGATTAAAAACTCGATACCTACATATGAAAATTTAAAATTTGAAAATATACTACATTCAAAATGGATGAAGTAAGGATAAGTGATGTATCATTTGTCAGGGGTGGACCCAAATACTGGGGTGGGGGGAGGGGGGCGTCTTCCCCATACCCCCTCCCCCTCCCTCTGTATCCGCTACTGCCTGGATAGTATTAATTTCATAAATTCAAATATATTTATTTCAGTAAACTTATAATAATCTATATATATTTCATGGGTTTGGGACCCTCTTTTAAGTATTAAATACCTGTGTTATAATTTATTCATTAAGAGTTATTAACATCACTGACAATGTTTAGGGCGATTTGCGCAAGATGTCTAAACGTATTTAGTTGCTACATATGATTTAAGGAGTTGTCAAATCATACAAATACGTCTAATTTAAACATGTTTAGTTGCAAAATACGTTTACGGATCATTGTGCAAGCCGATCTTAATGGGCACATGTACAAATGATGAATCTTAGTGTAATTTTATAATCATTGCAATTTTAAGTAATGTATACATTTAATTGACATAATTATAAAAATAAGGTCAAAAATATAATTAGCTAAAAATAATATTTGCTGTAAAAAAGTGACTATTAAAAGCCAACACCGAACATTCAAACATTAGATTGTACACAAAATAAATTAAACCGTACAGGGGTCTCTCGAAAGCCTTCAGTTCGCGCACTATTGTTCTTTTCCCGCGCCTCTAATGATAGTAGTTACAATGTGCAGGTGATAAGGCACTACCACGGGCACCTGTCCGCGGTGTACACCATCAAGCTGCACCCCGGCATCGACGTGCTGGTGACGGCGGGGCGCGACGCAACGGCGCGCGTCTGGGACATGCGTACCAAGGCCAACGTGCACACGCTCTCTGGACACACCGACACCGTCGCGTCGCTCGCCTGCCAGGCGGCGGAGCCTCAGGTGATGCCCGCTGTCTTATCTACACGACTCACTACCCTATCTACACGACTCACTACCCTATCTACACGACTCACTACCCTATCACACGTCTCACTACGCTATCTTCACTTCTCACTACCCTATCTATACATCTCACCAGCCTATCTACACGCCTCATTACCCAATCTATACATCTCACTGCTTATGTCTACATCTCACTGCCCCATCTACACATCACACTACGCTATCTACACGTCTCACTACCCTATTTACGTCTCACTACCCTATCTATACGTCTCACTAGGTTATGTACACATATCACTAGGCTATGTACACGTCATGATTACTCACTTGTCTATAAATATATCAATGATCTATAACTATCAACATATCCCGTTGCTAAGCGATATGCTAAATTCACGTTAAGTTTCCTGCAAAATGCTACGCGTAACGGTACCTGATAAATGATAAATAATAATAAAATAAATAATGGACATTCCACACAGCTCAAACTCAAACTAAGCAAAGCTTGTACTATGGGAACGAGATAACTGATAAAACCTTATATTATATGGTGAAACAACCAAACCTGGAACAAAAATCCGTAGATTATGGAAACATTGTTCCGCGGCGGGAATCGAACCCACAACCTGCGTCTCAACCGGCTACTCGCCCACTGCGCCACGGAGGTCGTCAAATCTCTTATTTATAATTGTTCGTTCGAAGCGAGATCTTTTGATATTTGTTTGTCCGAGGATAACTTTCGATGCGTTGATCCGATCATCGTGAAATTTGGTACATAGTTATAGTGATGGCACAATTTTGGTGTGACTAAATGAGCTAAAAATGTTGGGGGGGTTGTTGAGATATTGGGGTTCAAGAGGAGTAAAAAAAAATTAAAATGAGACCATTAATTACGTCAAGTGGGACGTCAAATGAAAGGTATAATTATAAATATTATTTAACCGTGAAGCGTGTGGTGCGATACCCAATGATCGACGACTGTTCAATAGCCCAGGTTCCATATATTAAGTAATAGCAGAGCGTTGCTTATTTATAATCGTTTTAGACAAATGACGACGCAAGAAAGGCAATGGTTGAGAGTGAAGGAATGGCCGAATGTTGCTGCTAGAGCCAGCTATGCGGCGGTGGCGGCGACGCGGTGGGGCTCCATTCACTCCTGTGCAGTAGGCCGTCGACTAGACTACTAATTTTAAAAGTGTTTATTTGCAGATAATAACAGGTTCTCACGACTCCACGATCCGGCTGTGGGACCTGGCGGCCGGCAAGTCCATGTGCACGCTCACCAACCACAAGAAGTCGGTGCGCGCGATCGCCGTACACCCCGCGCTCTACACCTTCGCCAGCGCCTCGCCCGACAACATCAAGCAGTGGAAGTGCCCCGAGGGGAAGTTTATTCAGGTAAACTAACTTTCACACCACGGTGTACGTTTAAACACTTGTTTCGTGTCAATGGCTGTTTCACTTTCTAAATTTTATCAGCCTCATGGTTCACAACCAACAAAGAGATCTATGAGTACCTAGAAGTTCCTAGAATTGACCAAGAAATGGGCTTCAAAGGGAACATATACCTGGATCGCCTAAAGGAGATGAAAATCCGTTGGCAAGAGCGCTGGTGGAAAATCATTTTGACACAAAGCGACGAAAAGAGGCCATATCTTGGACAACTTGCTTGCTGCTTCTAAAGAAGGGAAGAAGGACTAATATGTCTTGATCCCGAACGCCACAAATAAATAAGCTCATCCGCCTATAGTCTTCCAACTGACTGCGGATCACAATGAGAACAAAAAAAATTAGCCCAATAGGAAGCAACTGGTTTAAACACTGAACCCCAACTTCGTAATATCTATGTCGATGGTAGCCTATATCGCCCGCACCATAATAACGAATCGATTGACACCTCATTTATCAAAATTGGTTGAGTAGTTTAGGCGCTTCGGTGGAACGTACACGCATACATACATCCATGTACTGCTAAAAACATAACCCTTCTTTGGTAGTTTTTACCCAACTGCCCTGAAGTAGTTTTTGTAATGAAACTTTCAGAACCTGTCGGGTCACAACGCGATCGTGAACTGCATGGCTGTGAACCCTGAGGGCGTGCTGGTGAGCGGCGGCGACAACGGCACCATGCACTGCTGGGACTGGAGGACGGGACACAACTTCCAGCGGCTGCAGGTCAATACTATCTACTTTTTTTATCTTCCTTCGTGTGCTTACAACGTATTTTAATTCGCAATTTTTTATATTAGTGTTGAGTGGAACCTGGCCACGTCTATTGCATTTACGGTAGCCTTATTGAGATCGTCCCTTGTGCAGGTCGTAGGGCACAAAGGACAGTTCATAGGTAGGGCATAGTCTGGATGGGATGCCCACAGTCACAGCTGGTTGGCGAAGGCTTTCGCATTCCTCAACTACTGAGGTTTTTCCTACACTGCCTAACCTGAGTCCGGAGTCGGTTAATAAACAGACCGGCCACGCAAGGTAAATTTATTTCTTTTTTTTTATTAGTTCTTTTTACAACGTGGGCTAATGGCTAGTATTATTGTAAAATAAGTCTTCAAATTCATTACAATAGAAAATTTTAAATTTTCAAACAACCTTAATATCAAGTTCTAAAATATCAATGAACAATAAAATAGGTAAACAAATCATATTCATTGATCATGTAAGTAGGTACCTGTTAAACTGACTAAGCGGTATCGGCGCAAAAGCGCCATCGATTTACGTTAAGAATTGTTTATTCGAAATGTATCGATTACTGGATAAATATTCAAGCTACCCATCTCTAAAATCTATAAATATGATTCCAGATGTGTGTTTTAAATTAATGTCGTACATAACAAAACATGTTCTATATTTGAATCATCTGCTGGTGCCTGTAATTTCACCGGTATCCGTACCCTTCAAACTGAAACACAGCAATGCTGTTTGGCGGCCGAAATAGGTATGGTGGTAGTACTTCCCTAGACGAGCCCTTTCACAAGGAACTCTACTAGTCTTGAAAACAATGCTACAATCTGCTTATTGGGCCTCTACGGGTCGTCTGCGTGTTTAAAATACGTCGTGTGCAGAGGCCCTAAATGTTCACTTTTTTGCAGAATATCACTAATAATATAAATGTCCTAGTTTGGATGCTTGCTACTCAATCTCGTCGTTACGGCTGAACCTATTTCGATGAAATTTAGCATATAGAAAGATTTTGACCTGGATGTGAACATGGGCTACTTTTCATTGACAAACTACATGGCTGGAAGTTAGTTTTAAATAATGGTTGAAAACTACTATAATATCATTTAGAAATCAACACGTAAGAATCCTAGTGGTAACTGAAAAAAATTACTTATTTTGAAGATTGGACTTATACTTGGAGGTTGCTGGTTCGATTCCCACTGTGTGACAAATGTTTGCAATGTCTACAGATATTTGTTCCTGGTTTGGGTATTTTAGTTACTTAGCTTAGTTTGGGGCTACACAGCGCTACACCATATTAAAGTAATTTGTATCAGTGTATTTAATAGTTGCGGGTATTGAATAGTGAATATTGTATCTCCAGGCGGCAGTCCAGCCGGGCTCGATGGACTCGGAAGCCGGTATATTCGCGATGACATTTGACCAGTCGGGCTCGCGTCTCATCACCACGGAGGCGGATAAGACCATCAAGATATACAAGGAAGACGACACCGCCTCTGAAGAGACGCATCCCATCAACTGGCGCCCTGACATTCTCAAGAGACGGAAATTCTAAGACTTAAGCGTTAAGCGAAGTAAATTTTGTATTTAAAACAAAATAAAATATTTTGGTTCCACTTGCTATTTTATTTACACATGTACTTCTGTCGAGTACCGAATATGTCGAATCCAAGAATCTGCCCAATTCACGATCCGTCGAGTAGCGAATTTGCCAAACTATGAATTTGTCCTACACCGAACAAAGGCTATTAATAGTCATTATTTAATTTATTTTTAGCTCATTTAGTCACACCAAAATGATGCCATCACTATGTATTAAATTTCACGATGATAGGATCAACCCTTCGAAAGTTATCCTCGGACAAACAAACATACATACAACGGCAATTTGCCCAGTTTATTTGGAGATATCGCTTCGCTCGATCAACAAGTTCAAGATAGACGGTAAACTGCAAAAACTCAGTAAATATTAATCAATATGTGAAAAAGCGTCAGCAACTTTGTATGGAATCGTTAGATTGTCGTACGGTTGCGGTCGTTAGGGAATGCCACCTTAAATGAGCCTAAATAATCATCTATTATTATACTACGCAGATGGTTTGTTCACATAGTTACGATGAACTCACGATCGTACCTAACGTTTATGTCTATTTGGAATCTCTCTGCATATACTTAGGGCAACTTGCGTAACGATTTCTAAACTTATTTAGCTGAAAAATATGATTTAAGAAGTTGTCAAATCATAAAAATACAGTTACACATGTTTAGTCGCTAAATACATTTAGGGATCGTTGTGCAAGCCTTAGTCGCGATTATCTGAACCTAACGGAAACGTTTTCATGTTCCTAAAATTCCCTAAAATAGATAAATGAACTTGCTCGTAAAATATATGAGCCACTTCCAGGCCTCATCATCATCATCTCGTTAACACCAGTATATAGTGCATTCTTAACCCTTAATCAAATGGAATACTTTTTGTGAGATAAATAAAAACTGAGATCGGTTCTTAGGTGAATTTTGCGAGTAGATTTCAAATCTTATGATAAAAACTTGGAAAAGTGGGGGGAAAGGGGGGTTTTGCGGTGGGAAATAGTTTCCCCTTGTTCATAACGCCATTGCAAAATATCACCAAGTGGGAAATTATTTCCCATTATCCGGCATAGGTTACGAGTTTTTCAAGAATTTTAGTACTGTTTTTATACTAGCTCCTCACCCTGCTTTGTTTTATATTTTATGAATACTAAATATAAAATTAAAAATTCCAACATGAAATTGCAAAATTAAACAATAATGTTAGGGTTACAATGGGTTTAATGAGAAAAATACAAAAATACAAATACCTAATAATAAAAAACTTAATTATGAAAATCTCTATGACGAAAATTAGACGATCTCTATGACATAGCGAGTGAAGGTACCTATTTCAATTATTGAGATGAACTCGTGTGAAATTCTTTGAAACAATTTTTAGCACACAGAGGTACTTTACACGTAGTGCATTCTATTTTGGTCCTTTGTTCTCTCTTCTTTGTACTGCAGAATCTACACCTTTTGTAAGTGCTGATTTCATCTGGCAAGTGTATGCCCACATTCAATAAACGAATTTCATCCGGAACACCGAAGACACCGCCTTTCTTGTTTTTAAAAACTGTTCCTTGTTGTCTTGCTTGTATTTTCCGAGTAGTGTAATTGTCTATAAGTGCACGTGCTAAGCGCAACTTGAAATCACGATGTCCATGCAACGTTGCAACATGTGTGTAGTTGTAGGTAATAAATGCGTTTATGATTGACGCATCAAACAAGAAGAACAGAAGTCTCATCCAAAATTTTCTTGATTTGCGGCTAATTGGGTACGAAGACCTGAAATGGTCGAACAAATCAACGCCACCCATACTAAGAGTATAAGTAGCAATTGCTTTTGGATAAAGAATTTCTCTTCTAGAGCCATCCTTTTGCGTTCTTTTCACGAACATAACATCTCGTGGCTGATGTGCTGTGGAGAGTACTGCTACTTCTTTGGTATCAAACCACTTGACGGCTGTGATTGGCTCTGCTGTGACAGCTGCAAAGTTGTGTTTTTCTAGTCTCAATGCTTTCGTTTGTTTTACTTCTAACTGTTCCTACGCTATAAATTTTCTTTTCATACAGGTCTTCCAAAAGGTTGCAGCTGGTAAAGAAATTATCAAAGGCTATTAGGGTATTACTAGGTACATTATTGCAGAGCTTCATCACCACATTATAGCCAAGTCCTTCATTCTCAATATTGTCGCCTTTTCCAGTATATATATCAAATTGATATAAATATCCGGTTTTTGCATCGCACCTGGCCCAAACTTTAAAACCTCTCTTAATAGGCTTTTTGGGCATATATTGCTTTAATGAACTACGGCCCTTAAATTTCACCATACTTTCGTCAATCGATTGCACAGCTGAGTTGTGGGCTTCATTCTGATATACGTTATTCAGTTCTGTAATCAGAGGTCTCACTTTATACAATTTATCGTACTCCGAAGACCCTCTTGGTGGTTCCATTGAATTATCATTCAAATGTAAGTTTTCCGTAATTTTTTTAAATCTTACGAGCGGAAAAGCATGGGCGATTTCATTGTTAAAGTAAAATGGGTCTGTTGACCAATATAACTCCATGTCTGGGAGAGGATTTAAGCCCATCAGCACAAGAACTCCTAAATACGCCTTAATATCTTGTTCAGTAACAGGTATCCAATTATGGCTATTTTTTTGACGAGCGTACATATCTATTTGTTTGTTCCACTATTATCAGAATTACTTTATCAGGAAAAAACCTCTCGAAAACAGTCAGTGGTGTAGTTTTGTGAGTGTCACTTACCATGGGTTGAAATAGCTTTTCAAAGATGGAACATCATGGGCTAAGTCTACTGTTTTCCATTCTCTTGGTTGAGAGCGATCCCTAAGTACCACATTGTGATCTTGTTGATCATCTTCCAAAAAGTCGTCTATTGGATTGTTATCTAGAAAATAGTTGTCTAATCTGGCAATTGTAGCTTCTTGTTCAATTGGTGCACTAATAGGAGATACAACATCTTCTTGCGGAATTTCAAGATATACTGCCTGAGGACTGCCTTGATTTTCATTTTCTTGTACTTCGAATTCGCTATTATAAGTATCTTGGTCGAAATTTAAATCATCTGATGTGGTAATGCCAGCGGTGTTATTTGTGTTGTCAAATTGATGATTTAAAACTGACAATAATGATTCTGTAGTCTGTATAACGGGTTCATCTTGTATATTCACATCATTATAATCATCTCCCACGCCAAAAATTTCTTCAAGACGCTGTTCTATCACGTAATCGTCGGGTTGATTCAAGTAGGTATCGGGAATAGAGTTAACACTATTGGCATAGCAAGTGTCGTCTTCAGAATCAGATCCAGATAAATCGGATATATCAGCCAAGTTATCGACAGCTTCTTCGAGATTCTTCTTGGTAAGTACTTTTGGCTTCTTTTTGGCATTCATTTTTCAAAGTTGCTAGGGATATAAAATAATATAAATCAAAAAGGAACTAAAATAGTAAACATATTCTGTTCAATGAACTGACGCACATTTTTTATATAGTTAAAGTTTTTTTGAAGACAGGGACAGACAAAGGGAAATTATTTCCCACTAATTCAAGATGAAAATTCTCCAAGAAATCTAATTGTTTTCACGGTTCTTTTTCAGCTAAACGTTCGGAAAATAAGTCTAGTTTAGTTTATTATAACGTGTACTCACTTACCAGATTTTTTTTTTCAAAAAACTTTCTAAAATTCGTAACACAGCAAGTATTTTCGCGGAAAAATCACAAATTGTGAGTTCGGCTTTGACATACGACGTCAGATTATCAACTTCTTGACAAATGTTGCCATTAATCAGTAAAAAATATATCCAAGATTATTTTTCTCTATGGTTGGCACGGCTAAGTCTAGACATTTAAAAAAAAAACGAATTTGCTAAGCCGGACGAAGTGGGAAATAATTTCCCCTCATTTTATTAAGGGTTAACAGAAACTGGACACAGACTGATAAGTGTAAAATATAAATAAATGCAATTTCGATACCAACACGTTGTTTTATTGTAACTAGTATGGGAATGCTTAGCCAAGTTTAGTAAGATGTAGGATTTTATCCACTTTCCCCATAAATGCCGGTGTCCTGCAAGGCTCTGTACCTACTGTCCCCAACGCTGTTTTTACTGGCCGTGACAACATCCCTCGTTCTGTTGTGGAGGAAAGCCGAAGACAACTTGTGTCTGATATCGAGGGCATATTAACAGAGTTTCCGATTGGGGAGAACTAAACCTGGTTCAGTTCATCCCCACTAAGACACAGGTTTGTGCGTTCACCGCTAAAAAAAACCCATTTTCTGTAGGTCCGCAATTCCAGAGCACACCCTTAAATATCTTTAAGAGCATTGGAATCCTGGGTGTCGACATCTCCAGTGACGTACAGTTCCGGAGTCACTTAGAAGACAAGGCAAAGTTGGCATCCAAAAAGCTTGGTGTGCTCAACAGGGCAAAGCATTAGTTCAGTGCGGGGCAGACTGCTTCTATATAAGGTGCAAATCCGGCCCCACATGGAGTAGTAGAATAGCACCAACGATCGCCTCCGTGACCCGACTCTTCAATGGGATCATGCGAAGCGGTCACTTCCCCTCCCCCTGGAAATCCGGCCGGGTTATCATGATACCGAAACCCGGCAAAAACATCCTGCTCCCAGAGAGCTACCGTCCAATCACCCTTCTTCCCAGCCTATCGAAACTGTTTGAAAAGCTCCTCCTCACCCACATTAATCCCTATATCCCCCCCGCGTCCAGAACAATACGGATTTCGGTCAGAACACAGTACGACGCTCCAACTGACTAGGGTACTGCATCACCTCACCAACGCCTACAACAGGCGCGAACACTCCGTCGCAGTATTCCTGGATATGGAAAAAGCGTTCGACCGAGTCTGGCACGCGGGACTCCTCTACAAGATGGCTACCTCGCCAATACCGCAGAAGGTGGTGAAGGTAATAGCGTCGTTTCTTCAAGGCCGCAGCTTCTCAGTGCGCGTGGAGAAAGCGCTCTCCTCCAGACGACCCATCGAGGCGGGAGTACCGCAAGGCAGCTGCCTCTCCCCTGTGTGTTACTCGTACTCACGATACACCGACGACATTCCCATCACCGAAAACGCTCTGTTGGCCCTTTACGCGGACGACGCAGCATACATCACCAAGTCAATGAACCTTAACCACGCCGCCACCAAAATGCAAAGGGTCCTAACAGAGCTCCCCGCCTGGCTTACTAAATGGAGACTAAGTGTCAACGTGAGTAAAACACAGGCGGTGGCATTCTCGAAGAGGCTCACCCTGCCGCCGAAGCTCACTCTGGAGGAACAACCCGTGCCCTGGTCGCACACGGCGAAATACCTGGGAGTAACTCTAGACCGCAACCTCACGATGAGAAAGCACGCAAGGGACGTCCGCGGTCTAGCGAGCGTAACCCGAGCGCTACTCAATCCCGTCCTGCAATCCAACATTCCGCTCCGAATGAAGGTTGGATTGTATAAGACGTACGTCCGCCCGCGTCTCACATACGCGGCCCCCGCGTGGTATGCTTTGCTAGCCAAAGGCCACAGAAAGATACTGCGAAGTCAGCAAAGCCTATGCCTCCGAACGATCGTTAACGCGCCACGGTACGTTCGAAACGCCACCATACAGCGGGACCTGAAAATTGAAAGTCTGGATCAATTTATAGGCCGCTTAGCGAGCAGGATGTTTGAGCGCCTAGACAACTCCACTTACTCTCATCTGCGAGAACTGACCCCTCTCGCAGAAAGACCACCGAAGAGTAAGCCGTACCCGCGGGAACTGGCCACAGACACTGACGACGACCAGGCGTCGTCAGATCGGGGTATCCCTCCCTCATCCCTTCCCCCTACCCATCTTCATTTGAAGGTACCTGCGCGGCGGCTGTCCGACGATCCTCCCTGCGGAGTGAGCATCGGGCGGCCAGTAACGCGTGAGTAGCAAACCTGAGGCTCCGCGAGCCGACCCGATGACCCCCCCGTTGAAACGGGGGGCGGTAAGAACTCCGCAGGAAAGGGCCAAAAAGCCCGGCACTGCATCCCCCACACCGGCTTCGCCGGTGTGTGAGAAGAAGACACGTCTAACACATGGAGTAGTATTGCTGTCATTTATGGGCAGGAGCACCTGGATATCAACTAGGGTCACTTGACTCTGTTTAAAGACGAGCTGTGAGAATTGTCGACGATCCCATTCTCACAAGCGGTATTGAGTCCTTAATTCTCAGGAGAGATTTTGCCTCCCTATGTGTGTTCTACCGCTTGTATAATGGGTTGTGTTCTGAGGAGTTGTTTGCTATGGTGCCTGCAAGTACGTTCTATCATCGCACCGCTCGCCATCGAATCACACAGCAGGGAATCCATCCACACACCTTGGAGACGATCTGGTCACGTACCGTGAGGTTCCAGAGGAATTTCCTGCCGCGAACACTTCGCTTGTGGAATGGTCTTTCTGCCGAAGTTTTTCCTAGGGACTATAGTATGGGGGTCTTCAAAAAGAGCTATTAATATTAATTAATTTTGAAAATTTTACAGGATCGGCAACGCGCAAGTAATACCTTTGGTGTTACAAACGTCCATGGGCTACGGTAACCGCTGTATGGGGTTCTTCAAAAAGGGCTATTAATATTAATTAATTTTGAAAATTTTAAAGGGTCGGCAACGCGCGAGTAATACTTTGGTGTTAGAAACGTCCATGGGCTACGGTAGCCGCTTACCATCAGGTGGGCCGTATGCTCGTTTGCCACCTTAGTGGTATAAAAAAAATATATGTTTTTACCCGACTGCGGAGGAGGGTTATGTTTTTAGGGTGTATGTATTGTTCATTTGACCCATCGAGTAGACTAACCAGTTTGATGGATTTTGGCAAATGATCTAACATTGAAATCGTCTAAAGGCCGGTTCCTATATCTGTCGGTAACCGACGACTATACTCGGCGCGGCGAACCTTGATCCCTATGACAGTTCGTGTTAGTGATGGGTCGTGTCTTTGGTCGTGTCGATAATTTTTGAAGTTATACTTCTTTTGGCGCGATGGAGAAAAATGATGAGAGTGAATTTTTACGATGCGCGCGCACACCGACACCTAAATTTAACAGCATGAAGTTAGTTCTAGGTGGTATTAAAATTGATAACTATGTTCAAGTAGTATATTCTAGTATTTTTATATGTAGAACACGTGTTTCATAAGGGTACAATTAAACAGTGTGAATAAATAAATATTATTTTGGTGTTTTTATTAAATCAATTTCATATACGACGATGATACTAATAATTTATTATTTATTTTTCCATACGCCAAAGAAGTATAACTTCTAACGCGTGTACCTACATAAGTACACACACTCTTTTTTTTTTTTTTAGACAATGGCGTGGCTTGCATTCAGCCACGTTGGTAAACATGTTTTAAAAAATATTATAATGTGCATTTTTAATGTCCATTATGTTGTTGTTGTATTAATTTAAGATTTTTGGCATAGATTAAGTAGGTAAGTTAAACGAAAGTTTCCAACCTTGTTATTTTCTAATAATGTTTAACCCGGTAAACACGTTTTTGCTATATAAGTATATATTTTATCATGAAAATGAATGTTCCCCATTTATTTATTTTGTCTGAAAAAGTGCACTCGTTTCCATTACCGACATTTTTTTATCGATACTTGCCGCCCTAGTCGATAAACGTCATACGACGTAAGCTTTGCAGGACGTAAACATAAATTCAGATTGAGGTAACTTCTTGTAAATGTTAAGAATTGTTAAAAATATCAACGGAATATCATTACTAATGGTATAAAGCTACGTAAAATATATAAATGGCATTTTTAGACGCCCCCAATATGATCCCAATTTAATGGTGACGCCACTACAATGTTATATGGTGATATTAGCTGTCAGTGTCATAGGGATCAAGGTTCGCCGCGCCGAGTATAGTATCCTTGAAAATGTGTCAAACTAGTGTCAAACTTTTGACAAGTTTTAAGTTTTTTAAGTCAAAAGGAGAAACGAGTCGTTGCTGGTTACCGACGGATGTAGGAACCCACAATAAATCACGAGTGTAACGCCGCCATAATGGATTTCAATGAAACAAAAATGTATCAAAATGAAGGTAGGTAAAAGATTACTAAAAAAACTCTCAAGCCACTATTACCGTGTCCATCAAGTTGGGAGCCTCACCATGGAATTTGGTGATTTCAACTAAATTATGCCAAAAAACTTAGAACCCTCATGAATGACCTAAATATCTCCTAAACTACAGCGTCACTATTTATCACTTTCATCAGTTTTTTTGTCATAATTGAAACCACCAAATTCCATGATAAGGCTTCAACTTGATATTACCCCTGTTTTAGAACTATTTTTAAATTATTTTTTTATACTACATGGAGATGAGACAAGCTGATGACCCACCTGATGGATGTTAAGTAGTAACCGTCGCCCATAACAGAAAATTGCCTCGTAGGTCACGCACGTTAGCAATGTGCCTGTAATTTCACCGGCAACTATAATACCCTTCAAACCGAAACAGCAATGCTGCTTGGCGGCAGAAATAGGTAGTAGGTATGTAAAATTTTGACAAATGTGGAAATATAAATTGTTTTGACGGATGTGTCCTAAATGTTTAGGAAACTAGCAGTATGGTACCTGTTCTCTTCTGGCTTTGGTAGCTTCATCTCGAGACATTCTCAAAAGGAGCTAGAAGCTAAGTCTTCGGCGTTTTGTTTAATGTGATTGTTTGAAAAGGAATGAAATCAATTTGGATGCTCAATTAGCTGTATTATTCAAAAAACTTAATCAAGTATGCATTTTTGTCCATTAGAATTTGATGAACCCTGGTAGACTTTGCAGAAATTAGGTGTTCCAGGCTGGCTCTAGATTCTGATATGGATTCGCTGAAATGTATACAAAAGGCAACACAAGCTAATCAATGTGTGCAAAAGGGACCCCTGCAGCCTGCTGGAGGGACATTCTGTCGATCACTAACTGGACCTGTTGGAAGTGAAAACTGACATTGGATTTTATAAAATTTTATTGAAGCACAAAATGACAAACATCGAAGCATGCAATTATTCAACTACACAGCTAGATTTATAATAATAATTTAGGTGAGTAAGCACTCATTCCTCCTAATATAATATTCAATTTCATTTTTCGATTATATACTTGAAATGATATAAATGTATTATACATATACACAGTTAAATGTTGAAATAGTTGATTCGCGAATGTTTTATTTCGTACAACTTTTCCCTAAACATCCTACATTAGAACTTTATGTGGTGGATAAATCAATGTAGATATCTACACACTTCATTAACTTTTAATTTGTTATCTATTTAATAGATTTCAATATTAATTAAGAATCCTTTTCTACCTCCACCTTACAAATTAATTAGACATTTAGATGCAAGAAGTAATTATTCCTAGAAATCACTGCTTTAATTATAATTTCGACTACATGTTCAACTCTGATAATAAACTGGTAGATCGGAAGAAAATTTGTGATAAATCGATAAAAATAAATCCCTTAGTTATACTAAAAATGTAGAAGTAACAAACTAATAACTAGAAGTATTCGGTAAGAGTATACTAGAAATAATATAAGTATAACTTGATCGTCGCTAGCGGCTCCCAGGGGTTCCCAGGGTGCATTCGGGTGACGCGGCCGTCTTGACGCAGAGGTATTTTGCACACATTGCTAGCGATATTATAATATGCCGAAATGGTTGTCTGTTATTATATTTACTCATAAAAACATTATACAACGTTATTGCACAAAAGGTTAAAGCAGATTCCATTCCGACATTATCAAAAATATACAACCTGTTTCGATATGTACGACATTAATTTAAAACACACATCCGGAATCGTATTAACTGATTTTAGAGGTAGGTTTAATACCGGTAGCTTAAATATTTATCCAGTAATTGATACATTTCCAATAAACCATTTTTAACGTAAATCGGCGGCGCCTTGACGACGATGCCGCTTAGTCAGTTTAACAGGTACCTAGTTACATGATGAATGAATATAATTTGTTTACCTATTTTTCAATATTTTGGGGCTTGAAATTAACGTTTGAAAATATAAAATTTTCTGTGGAATTTAATTAAAAAAAAACCTATTTTACAACAATACTAGTCATCAACCTTGCCCGTGTTTTCATTTAATGTCGTACATAACAAAACACGTAGTATAAAAAACACGCCCGTCGAGTACAATTTGTTGAAATTGAAAATTCCGAATGCAACATCGTCACAAATTACATGAACAAGTTTGAAAGTAGCGCGAGTGTTGCCGTCAGTACTGAGAGAGAGAGAGAGAGAAGTGCAAATTGTTCTGCGACTTGCGTTCGTAGAGTTAGAACCGTACCTTGCCCGGATCACTCGACTTGAGCGCCCGGGCGGGTTCCTCCGCCGGGCGGGCTCCTCGCCGCCGCGTCGCCGCTAAAAATAAACACGACATTCGGTAACCAATAAGGCACTCGTATATTTCAACTTTCGAAGTGTGTATAAAAATAATTCTTTGGCGTTAACGATATCGGCATCGAGTTGCGGCCTCCCCGCGATTACTTCAACGGGACTATTCTTTTCAAACTGGATAGATCTTTTTGAGCACAATCTCACCTGATGGTAAGCGATGAGGTCTAAGATGAAACATGAGGATCTAGAACCAACCTGTACACTCTTACCTTGAAGAGTTTAGTGAGTAACAGTCAGAGTAATTGTATAATCAGTAAATGTCCCGTTTAGTATCGGCCGAGGCTACAACTCGTGCGTCGCGTCACCCGAATCAAGACCTCTGGGAACACCCGACCGTCCTCCAGAGGGTCAAGCACCGCTTTTACTATCCGTACTGTCTTCATCTTTGTCAAAGATATCCTCGCTGGTAGATGCTTCCGGGCTAGGTTCATGTATTTTTTCCACATTTTCTGGTACCACGACTGCAAAACTGGTGTCAATAGCTACATCTGTTGTAGCATCGTCGTAGAGATCCGATACCAGTTTGTTGTCAGGCTCGCTTTCCATGGAAGGATAGCTTTCCGCGTTCTGCGGACTACTCTCAGCATCCTCGAAGCTCTGCTTGGTATTACTTTGAGACGAATCACTTTGTGGAGGTTCAAAATCCTCTTTTTGCGGGCTCTGATAACTTTCCTTCTCTGGTGATTTTGTGATATCGAAATCATCTTTCAGAGTATTATCGAAATCATTTTTCGGAGTGATATCGAAATCATCTTTCGCAGTGATATCGAAATCATCTTTCTGAGTAATATCAAAATCATCTTTCGGAGTGATATCGAAATCATCTTTCCGAGTGATATCGAAATCATCTTTCTGAATGATATCAAAATCATCTTTCTGAATGATATCGAAATCGTCTTTCTGAGTGATGTCTATACTATCTGTTTGAGGGCTGCGGTTAGTCTCGCTCTGTGTGAATACCGCAGGTTCGAAACCAGCGTTTTGTGGACTCATTGCTTTGCTTTCCACTAATTTTTCTAAATCGAAATCATCTTTTACCGAACTGTGATATTCCTTCTCGGGAATTTCAGTAGGTTCCGAGTCCATTTGTGAACTCTCTGGTAATTTCTCCGAATCTTTTTGGCTTTCGCTCTCACTTTGAGGGAACTTTGCAATGGTCTCTTGTAATCTCTGTTTGATCTCGTCCGGTATAAATACGGGAGCGGCGTCTTCCAGAGCGGTCTCCATGGCTTCGAGGGAAGGGGGTTCGTCATCGTCTTTCGGCAGTAGTTCTGCGGCGCCCCAGCGAGACTTCCTGTCCTGTCGGTCGCGGCGTCTTTCGTTTCTCTCCTCTTTGCGTGCGCTAGTATCATCTTTAGACGTGTTTCCATCATTTTTGGGTGCGTTTTTGTCATCTTTTCCGGTTTTGTCGTCCCTTGCGGTCTTGTCGTCCCGGGCCGGCCTGTCGTCCCGGGCGGGCCTATCGTCGCGCGCGGCGCTCGGCGTGCGCTTGTCGTCGCCGCGCCTCCTGTCGTTGCGCTCGGGTCGGTCGCGCCGGTCCTCGTGCTCTCGCTTGCGGTTCCGGCGGTCGTCCCACTCCCCTCTCCGCTCCCAGTCACGGTCGCCACCGCCGCCCCCGCCCCCGCCCCACGGGCGGTCGTTGAACTCGCCGCGGTCTTCGAACCGTCTGTTGTTCCTGTCGAAGAATTCCGGCGGCGGTTCGAAGCCGGGCGGACCGTCGAAGGGCGGCCGGTCGCCGTCGAAGCGCGAGGGGCCGTCGTATGCCGGCCGGGGGCCGTCGTACGCGGGTCTCGGTCCGTTGAACGGAGGCCTAATTCCGTCGAAGGGGGGTCTCGGTCCGTCGAAGAGCGGTCTCGGGCCGTTGGGCCGGGGTCCGTCGAACGGCGGGCGGTTCATATCGAAGGGCATGCGGTTGAAGGGCGGGCGGTCGAAGCGCGGCGGCATGCCGTCGAAGGGCGGCCTCTCGAACGGCGGGCGATTGAACGGCGGACCCATCCCGTTAAACCTCGGCCCGAACGGCCCGGGCGGGCCGGCCGGTCCGTCCATCCACGGCCCTCCTGAAAGCATATCAAGGAAACATCACGCAATGTCCTACCGAAGTGAGATCACACGAGGTTCGTTCGAGAGCCGTACCTGGCATTGGCTTGTTAGGCGGCCCTCGCATTCTCATGTCTGCAATATGAAAGAGCCCTTTTATTTCGATTACTGGTGTTGTTAATATAGGACTACTACTAGAATACGGAAGAACTAAAAAATAGAATAGAAGAAACGAAACTTCCTAAACCCTTATAAAAAATGTTAAACAAAAAAGAGAAGAGAAGGAAAAAACAATTATAAAAAACCAAAAATATTCACTGAAATACCTATATTAGTATTATTTCAGAAATAAGTATATTGTAGAATGAATTAGTACAACACACTTTTATGACTGTAAAATTGCTCAGATTCTAGTAACAGATGGATGTTTAGTGAACAACAATTTACTACATTTAGTATTTTGTACTGTTTTCGTGTTTGTGTGACGTAAGGGTTAATATGATTGATGAGTGAGCTAATAACTTTGTGTTTGTGAGTTCACCTAGCTTAAACTTATGATATGTTCTGTTTTTGCTGTCGCAGTTACTCTTCTTTTTATTTTTTCGTACACACAAAAACACGTTATGCAAATCATCTCTGCAAATTTACACTTTTGTGGATTTTACGGCCTTTATTTTTGAATGTCGATTGCAAGAGTAGGCAGTAAGTTTTATATTGAATTAATCACCTAAACTTGGTCGATTTTCTTTAAAATTTGATAATATAACTAGTAGTTTTTTTATCGAGAAGTCTTTTTTATGTTTTGAGGAACCGTCACTTGAATATCGTCCGTATATTATCAAAAACACCCTATATATGTTTATGAGAGGTTGAGTTGATGTTTATGATGGGTCGTATGGCGTGTGTGTGTACTGACCGGCGCGATGCGGCGGCGCGAGGTGCGGCGGAGGCCGCGGCGGCGCGTTCCACGCCCCCTCGGGACCGTCGCCAGCACCACTGTTGTCCTCCGACTCTGTCACCAAACAAACAACCATCACTACCATAGCTTATCCTTAGATCACCACTTGTAAGTCCCACAGTGTAAGTTTGTACAGTAGTAAGGGCTCCTTGTGAAATATTTTGTCTAGGGAAGTACACACATGTACCACCATACCTATTCCTGCTAAGAGTAGTAGAGTTCCTTGTGAAAGGGCTCGCCCGGGGAAGTACTACCACTATACTTATTTCTGCCGCCAAGCAGCATTGCTGTGTTTCGGTTTGAAGGGTATGGTTGCTGGTGAAATTACAGGCACTTATGGTACGCAGGGCAGTGCATCGAAGGACACGTTCCTAAGGCAGGTAACCTACAAGGCAATGCTTATAGACGATGTTAACCATGGCATTTGCTTGTTCCATCTCCATGTTATTCATAAAAAAAAAACGCCTCAAACGTATTATAGTTCTCAGGTAACCCTCTCAGGTCTCAGTTCTTCTAGCACTTATCTCTTAGATTATATCCCTTGTATAAAATAACGTAAAAAACGTACTATAGTACGTTTTTTACGTCATAACAAAATAGGTTGTATAAATCATTATTATAAATAAGGGATTTATCACGTACCGTTTTGTCGGTGTTTCGTTTCACGGTACGTGATAAATCCCGTATTTATAATAATGATTGAAATAAACCACGAAAGTATTCTAAGTAAAAAAGGTTGTATAAAAGCAGAGCCCTCCCTCTTGTCTCCGTTCTTCTAGCACTTGTCTCTTAGCTTGATAAGAGCAGTAACTCACCGTTGTCCATACTAGGCCGCATCCTCTCATTCGCAGAGCCCTCCCTCTCGTCTCTGTTCTCCTGGTACTCGTCTCTGGGCTTGTCGGCTGGTTTCCCGTTCGCCATCTCCCACAGTCGCTCTTGCAGCGACTTCTCAGAGTTGTCGGGAGGTCCCGCCTGGCGAGGCGATTTCTCGCGGCTGCGGTCACTGTTAAAGGAAAAAGTTACTAAATTTGTCATGAAACTGAAATGACAGCTGATAAAGGGATACGAAGCAGATGATGGAGTGAGAAAATGAATAATCCTTAAAATAATAATTGATTTTTCATATAAAACAATTCGACAATTGTTAGCCAAAATTTTCAGCACAACTTTTAGAATAGTTGGTCCAGCACATGTCGGACCACGTAAGACGTAGACAGTACAGCTGTATCAAGTCATGATCTGTTCCTCAACCATACAAAACAATGTAATATATATTTTATATAAATATAATAAAGATTTAAAATTGCTCTTTGAAAACAGCGATTTGCATGGAATATTTATAAATTTATTTATACTTGTTTTCTGCTTAAAACTATATAGTACTAGTTTCCACCAGTAACTTCGCACGCGTTGTTTGTCAACAAAAAGTAGCCATGTTTGAATCCAGGTCATAATCTATCAACACATCAATTTTCACCGAAATCGGTTGAGCCAATACGACGTGATTGAGTAACAAACAAACATCCAAACTTTTACATTTATAATATTAGTGTGATTGTGATGTGTACACCTATTTTGGAATATCTTCTAGTTCAACATTCTTTATAATATATTCATATTTGCTTTATGTGTTCTGTTTTGTGTGCCATATGTAATAAATAAAACAATAAATAAATGTCGTAATGTGGTGGTGTGCGCAATATGAATGAATGAATATGTATTCATTTTCAAAAAAGTTATGCATAGTGCATATAAAAGACTGAACGATCTTTATTATTAGGCCATATTACGCCATTAGGCCATATAGGCAAAAGCTTATACACTGACGCTAGAAAATAACATATTTTTTGTTAGTTAGTTTTTGTTTTTGTTGAAACTTACCCATTGTTGTTATCCCTCGTGGCGCCTCGCTCCCGGTCCCGGTCTCGATCTCTCCGGTCCCGGCCCCGGTCCCGGTCTCGATCCCTGCGCTCGTCCCTCCCTCCGTCCCGGCTGCACAAACAACAATTATCACATTAGTTACGTTTAAGAAATAAGTGTTTTAAGATTTTTAAAACCATTTCATAGAACATCTAAAATGAATCATCTCTCGCGAGATGATGGTTTAACTTAAAGCATCGCTAGGCGTGGATTGAGCCTGTAGCGCATCCTCGTATCAAGAAGAAGGTTGCGGGTTCAAATCTCGCCCGAATTGGTTCGAAATATTTGAGATGGTTTTAAAAATTTGAAGATCTCCCGTAAGTGTCGGATACAACTTTAAAATAAAATTACAACTAAACCCAGTTGCACAACGATCCCTAAACGTAATTGGCGACTAAACATGTTTAAATTTGACGTATTTGTATGATTCGATCACTCCTTAGATCATATTTAGCCATTAAATACGTTTAGGCATCGTTGCGCAAGTCGCCCTAAGAGTTTATTTCAATCCATTAATAAAGTTGAAGATCCACCTCGTCTAAAGACGAAGTGAATTTTTAAATTGAATATTAGATTGAAATACACACATTACTTTTTAGGGTTCCATACCCAAAGGGACCCTATTACTAAGACTCCGCTATCTGTCTGTCCGTCTGTCACCAGGCCCTCATGACCCGTGATAGTTAGACAGATGATGTATTTCTGTATAACAACAAAATAAATACTAAAAACAGAATAAAATAAATATTTAAGTGGGGCTCCCATACAACAGACATTATTTTTGTGACGTTTTTATAGATAATGGTACGAACCGAGGCAGAAACTTGATATGGCGCCCCCTCTCCTTCAGCGTTTGAGAGGGGGAGGGTATTAAAAGTTTGAAGCTTTCCAAAATCAAATGATCAGCCAGGCGAACTATGTAGGTGGACCACGGGCAGGGACTGGAATTATCGATAGTACGACGTGTGCTGGACGCCAAGCGCTTTTAGAAACCTTTTTTTTCTAACGTTTTTTTATTGAAGAATTTGGCACCCACTGAAATTGCCTTCCAGGGCACCTGCCCCGGTTTGCTACCCTAGATCTGGGCTACCTTGAGCTAAGGGTCGCCCTCTAAGGAGATCTCCCCTTATCCTCGGCAGATACCTATTAATCTGTCGTGAGTCATTCATTACTGTACATTCGTACAGTAATGACGAATTCATCCTGTGTATAGTAACTAGTGGTTCACCCCGACTGAGATCTGAGTCTCCTATAAATATTATTTGTAATCTCTGACCATCAAAATAGTGCCACGAAATGTCTAACCAACTCTCTTGACCTACAGTTTCATTCAAATTACAGGTATCGGGAGTTCATGTTATATATGTAGCTTCACTTTTTTGAGGTAGAAATTGCAGTTATTCTGGATTATAAACTTTAGATATTTGTGTCACTTAAGCTACACGCATACCAAATTTCAGCACTGTGGGGTCACTGGTGTACCCTGTGAATTTCTTTAAAGTTAAGTTTTTATTATGGCTAATAACTTAAAAACCACAAGGTTTAAACAAAAATAAAAACGAAGTCAAAATGTACTTATGAATACCTTTCATTAAACGTGCCATTTGACCGGATAGTCCCATTTATGTTGTTTTATACCTCCTCTTGAATCCCACAATCCTCAAAATATTTTTAGCTCATTTAGTCACACCAGGACTGTGCCATTCAAATTTCACGATCAACGCTTCGAAAGTTATCCTCGGACAAACAAACAAACATACATACATACAACGCCGATTTGCCCAAGTTGATTTCCAGATCTCGCTTCGTTCGATCAATAAACACTTACCTGTCCCTTTCATTCCCGCGCTCCCTCCGATCATTCCCCCGATCGGTGCGTTCATTCCCTCTCCTGTCCCTCTCCCTCCGCTCCCCCCGCCGATCCCTATCGCCTCTGTCCCTGTCCCTCCTATCGCGCTCTCTGTCCTTCCGCTCGTCGTCTAGTTTCTCGTCAATGGGGGGTGGTTGGGAGAAGGGCGGTGGTTCGGCCGCGTTGAAGCCGGGCGGTGGTTCCGATGCGTTGAAGCTTGGGGGCGGCTTTGATAGTAGTGCTTGGATCTGAGGAAGAAATATATAAGTATAAGCTGTTGTCGGCGACTTCGTACGCGTTACACTACTAAATGTGTAGGTAACCTAAAAATAAAGCTAAACTTGCTGTTGCAACTTGACTTGACACCCCATTTTTATCCCATTGGACCTGATTAATGGAATAAAAAAGTAGCAAATGTGTTAATCCAGGTTATAATCCACGTACATACTAAATTTCATCGAAATCAGTTCAGCTGTTACGACGTGATTAAGTAACAAACAAACAAATAAATAAGTAAACAAACATCCACACCGAGATTTAAAAAAATGTTCGGATAACACTATAAAAATACTATTTGAAGCACCCAAATTTTCGAATTAATAATTTTAGTGTGATGTGATTAGCTGGTCAAAATGTATCGTCTATACTATACAATGCTCTGTTAGTCAACCATACCCATGCAATAGAATAGAATAGAATAGAATACTCTTTATTGCACACCAAGAAAATTAAAATACAATAAAAATACACAAAAATTAAGGTAAGTACAATGGGCGGTCTTATCGCTAAAAGCGATCTCTTCCAGACAACCTTTGGATGGACAGGACAAAACAAAATCAAAAAGACGGCGGTGTAAATACGAGTATATTCATAAACTTACATAAACTACCTATACTTACTAATAAACTAAATATACAGGGTTTCCCAGAAATGGTGGATAATCCTGCACGTGCGTGTGCGGGGGGGGAGGTGGGGACCCACATCCCAAAAAAAAAAATTCTATTCCCAACAGTCCGCGGTCTACGAATTTTTTTGTAAAATTTAGAAATTTCCCAGTTTTCCTCACATTTGTGGGCATCACGTCCGCTACATGAGGCCTAGTTCGGATTTTTTTCTTTTAAAGTATTCCCTAATAATGGTATTCCTAAATTACCTTAAAAAAAACGCAACTACTTAGGATAGTAGTTAACTAGTAGTCCCTAAACATAAATTTTATTTCTGAAATTTATTTTACTGCAAAGTTTGAGCACCTCTGCTGTAAAAAAAATGTATTGGAGTTTTATAGCCAACCACATAAAAAAATTACCTACATCATAAGGATTCTAAAACAGTAGCATAAGTACCTACTTTAATGGTAAAATTACTGAGCTATAGCTACTAATGTGTAAAAGTAGGCGTTTCATTACAAAATTGCAAAAGAAAAAAATAAAACAAGTAATGACCAAAAAAGTATTTATTATAAAAATAATCAAAGTAAATGTTCAAATTGGGCTCCTGATGCCCTTATGCAAGCTCTACACCTTTTTATAAAAGATTTTTGTAATCTGTTATTATAATTTTTTGATGATATAATTCTGGCTGCTTCGGCGACGCGAAGTCGAAGTTCTTCTAATGAGTTTATTGGTTTCTTGTAAACCTGCTCCTTCAAACAGCCCCAATAAAAAAAATCCAGAGGATTTAGGTCTGGGGACCGTGGTGGCCACAGTATTGGCCCCAATCGGCCGATCCATCTGTTGGGATAGGCATCATTTAGATAATTTCTTACTTGCACAGCATAATGTGCCGGACAACCGTCGTTCTGGAGCCACATTCCTTGCCGGATGGCTAGTGGCTCATCTTCTAATAATATTTGCAACTGGTTTCGAAGAAATTGTAAATAATTGTTGCCATTTAGGTTGCCCGGCAATTCATATGGGCCTATAATTTTTCCATTTAATATGCCCGTCCAGTAATTTATTTTAAATTGATACTGGGATTTATCTTCTCTCATCAAATGTGGATTTGTCAATTGCCAACTGTGCAAGTTATGAAGGTTAAGATACCCATCCCTTTTACATGTAGTCTCATCGCTCCATAAAATTTTTCTGAAAAAATCTTGATCTTCTTGAATTCTTGTTAACATTTCATTGCAGAAAACAATCCGTGCTTGGTAGTCTCGTGGTAGCAATGTTTGTACACGTGTCACGTGATAAGGATGCAGTTTAAATTTTTTCACAATACGATGTGCTGTAGATTTTGATATTCCCGTACGGCGTTCGATATCTGGCATCGAAATACTGGGATCTTCTTCCACCATGTCAAGGACAATATCTTCAGTTACAGGATTGTGGGGTCGTCCTCTGCTCCTAGGGCCACCAACGCCAGTACCAGGTATTCTGCCCTCTGAGTAAGCTTGGTGCACTCTTGTAAAAACTCGATAGTCGGGGTGACGCGCGTTCGGGTATCTCTCCCGATAAAGTGTTGCGGCAGCACTTGCGTTGCCACTACATTCTCCGTAAATGTAATGCATATTGGAATACTCTTGGGGTGTATAAATTTCTCGTGACATCACACAGTCCTGTTGATATACAGAACAAATGTCCAGTAGAATGCCGAGTCGTCGCAGTTATCACCAAACAAACAAAATCCAATCAAAATGCACAAATCGAGTCCAGTAGAATGCCAAATGTAGAATTTTGTCACCGAGAATCAGAAAAACAAGAGCACATGCGATGTCGAGAACGTCGAAATACGCACTAAAATTAAAATAGTTTTAACTACGGAGACAAAACAATAACCAAACACGAATTCTACCATACAAAGGAGATTTGTTGACCCTTTCACTCGCAATATTCCCAAGCACAGTTTTGTCTCGCTCACACAGCTTAGAATTCAACTGAATGTGCCGAGCAGGTAGTAAAGTCTAATTTTAGGGTCGACAGCGCTACTTAACTGGTAAAAACTAAAAAAAAATATCTGCAAATAATTTTGCTATTTTGTAATGAAACGCCTACTTTTACACATTAGTAGCTATAGCTCAGTAATTTTACCATTAAAGTAGGTACTTATGCTACTGTTTTAGAATCCTTATGATGTAGGTAATTTTTTTATGTGGTTGGCTATAAAACTCCAATACATTTTTTTTACAGCAGAGGTGCTCAAACTTTGCAGTAAAATAAATTTCAGAAATAAAATTTATGTTTAGGGACTACTAGTTAACTACTATCCTAAGTAGTTGCGTTTTTTTAAAGGTAATTTAGGAATACCATTATTAGGGAATACTTTAAAAGAAAAAAATCCGAAATAGGCCTCATGTAGCGGACGTGATGCCCACAAATGTGAGGAAAACTGGGAAATTTCTAAATTTTACAAAAAAATTCGTAGACCGCGGACTGTTGGGAATAGAATTTTTTTTTTTGGGATGTGGGTCCCCACCTCCCCCCCCGCACACGCACGTGCAGGATTATCCACCATTTCTGGGAAACCCTGTATATACTTACAAACATAATAATATATACTTATATATAAACTACAATAAAGGAGATAAACATAACGATAAACTAGCAGTGCGTAGACAAAGAAAGGAAATGGTTGTATACCTTAGCTTTGAAGATAGGAAGAGATTTAGATGATCTAATATAGAAAGGTAAAGCGTTCCACAGCCGCACACCTTGAACTGTAAAGGAGTCACCATAAAATTGAGAACTGTGGACAGGGGTTTGGAGACTTAGAGCTTCAGATGAGCGTAGATTTCGATCATGCGCCTGGTGCAAGAACACAAAACGCTCCTTTAGATAGGATGGTGAAGAAGGATTGAAAAGAATGTTAAAAAGAATGGACAGAATATGTGCATTCCGGCGAAGACGGATAGGGAGCCACTTGAGTTTAGCGCGAAATTCTGAAACATGGTCATATTTGCGCAAGCCAAATACGAACCGAATACAAAGATTTTGAAGGCGCTCAAGTTTGCTCAATTGGACTTCAGAAAGGTCGAGATAGCTGACGTCGGCGTAATCTAAAATAGGGAGTAGAAGGGATTGTGCAAGCGTAATTTTGGTGGCGGTTGGTAAAAAGTTGCGAAGTCTTCGCAACGAGGCTGAGGACGCAAACATTTTTCGGCTGATCTCGGCAATACACGGCACCCACGATAGCTTGGTGTCCATAATAATGCCTAAGTTTTTCACCGTCTGACTGATACCTATCTGAGCCCCATTAAAAACTACAGGTGGAAGTTGCTCAAACTTTAGCCGGGGAATCATTTTGTGGCTACCAATTATGATAGCTTGTGTCTTCTGTGGGTTTACTGTAAGGCCAAAGGATTTGCTCCAATCACAAATTCGGTCCAAATCTGAATTTATTATGCTGATTGCTCCGTTAATGTTATCAACCGTAGCTTGTGTATAAATTTGTAAATCATCTGCGTACAGGTAGGAAGAAGATAATTTTTGAGATATTGAGTGAATGAAAACAGAGAAAAATAGATTTTTTTTTTTTTATCTAGTTTTTTAAGAAACTTGCGTCGTTCACTACGACGATGTCAGTTCCATAATTGGCTACAGTAATTAATGACTATACAGCATCCTTCAGCAGGTCGTATATGGACCGGTAGAGCATGTTAGCTGAGTCAGATGTTTGCTCATCTAATACACTCTGAAACAGGCCCACATCGACCTGGTTGAATTTCAGCGCTCTGTACAACTCCTCTCTCATAGTTTGACTCCGGACACACTCTGTTAAAAAGTGGTATACATCCTCCACCACTCCACAAGTATTACAATTAGGAGTATCTATCTTTCTCATTAAAAATTTAAAGCCGTTTAGAGGCATATGCCCGGAGCGCAATCTATGAGCGATTACAATCCACTTCCTACTTATACTAGTGTTGGTAAACCATGGTATGTGAGGGGGCTCGCTTTACCCATGCAATAGATGTTTTAAATAATCACACTAATATTATAAATTCGATAAGTTTGGATGTTTGTTCGTTACTAAATCGTAACGGCTGAACCGATTTCGATGAAATTTGGTATGTATGTAGATTATAACCTGGATTAACACATAAGTTACTTTTCTTGACAAACAACGCGTGCAAAGCCTCTGGCGAAAGCTACTAATTTATATAATTTTTAAAGACTTAATAAGCGCTCTTGGAAGTGATTAGGGCTGAATATATGTGAATATATTGAACTTGTTTTCTGCTTAAAACTAATTATTGAGATGTGTACACATATTTTAAATATGTCCTAGTTAACATTATGTATAATGTATTTATTTCACATATATGCTGGATGTGTTCTGTTTTGTGTCATATGTAATAAATAAAATAAATAAAACAAATACATGTAATTTGCTGCTGCAACACACAATACTAAATTCTCTTCTGTTTTTGTTTTGTATGTTACTAGCTAAACCCGCCCGCGGCTTTGCACGCGTGGCTTGTCAATTAACGTTACCCTCCTTCTGCGCAGTCGAGTACAATGTAGCCTATGTCTCAATCCCGGTTATAATCTATCTATATACCAAACAAGCTTCCGTCCGCGGCTTCGCACGCGTGTTTTGTCAATAAAAAGTAGCCAATATGTTAATCAGGGTATATTCTCCGTACATACCAAATTTCATTAAAATCCATTCCGTAGTTTTAGCGTGAAAGAGTAACAAACATCCACACATACATTCATACAAACTTTCGCGTTTATAATATTAGTGGGATTTTATCTTATATTAGTGGGTCAAGCCGTGAAAACGTAACAAACAGACAGACAAAACGACAGTTATTTTTGAATTTATAATATAAGTAAGGATGTGAGAGAAGGTGGTTGGCTTTCCTTGACCTTTTGTCAGTCAGAACGTAACAATTTTTTAAATGCTAGATATTTCACACAGCGCTATCCAGCCCCAAACTAAGCAAAGCTTGTACTATGGGAACCAGATAACTGATATAATTATTTTTGTAAATAATGCAAACATTTGGCACGTGGCATTAGGAACATTAGAATCGTGTCTGTCCGTTTGTAAGTGGACACAGCAATAGTATGTCTCGCGGTCTTCAAGCCCAGAGTGGATAGGTTATTTCTAGGCAAGCGTGCTCCATCTCTAATCTCACCATCACTTACCATCAGGTGAGGTAGTAGTCAAGCGCTTGTCTATTAATAAAAATATATGTATATATATATTTTACCTGATCGGGCAGTAGTGCGGGTGGGGGGCGCCCTTCCACGTGGTCTGCGCCCCCCTCCTCCGCGTGCATGTCCTCCGTGTCCAGATCCATCGCGTCGTCGTCATTAGGATCTGAACGCTGCTAAACACAAGTATGTACTTATTTAAAAAAAACTTCATTTCAGACAACAACAGAAAAGTACAAGATGTTAAATTTACTTATTCTACAGCCCGTATCAACATTATACCATAGTGACTATTATAATAATAATCATCATCATGTCAGGCGAACGAAGGCCGACCTCAAAGTTATTAAACCTTTAAGGAATTAAAAATACATATAAATAGGTGTGTGAATACCTGGTGCAGCTGCGGCAGCGCAGGCGGCGCGTGCTGCGGCAGCACGGGCGCAAACATGGGCATACTGGGCATGCCCATGCCGCCCAGCCCGCCCACGCCCAGCAAGCCGGGCAGGAAACCGGGCACCATACCTGCACAAACACACATTATCGTATTTTATTATTACGTTTTTCTACTCTTCTATTCTATTCTATTCTATCAATATTCAACATTGAACATGCTCGACTCAACAACACTGTTTTTGACGACCTCCGTGGCACAGTGAGCGAATAGCCAGCTGAGGCGCAGGAGGTAGCGGATTCGATTCCCGCCGCGGAACAAATGTCTGCATGATCTACAGATATTTGTTCTGGGTCTGGATGATTTTTATATATTATAAGTATGTATTTACACAAAAATAGATATGCTATCAGGTTCCCATAGTACAAGTTCTGCTTAGATGCTATTGATATATAGATAGCGTTGTATGAAATGTTTATTAAATCAATATTTATTTATTTATATACTGGCTTGGTCGAAAATAGGTATCCAAACCCATACTAAGTCTCTGTTACTTTTTAAGTTTTCATGAGCTTGACCAATTTTGATGAAATTTGGTATAGGTAATGACCTGGATTTAGACATAGGGTACTTTTCATTGGCAAACGCACGCGAAGCCGCGGGTGGAAGTTGTTGAGGATAGTGACTTCATCTCATTGTCTCGTAGATTCATCTCAGCCACACAAGACATAGTCCCATAGATTCTCAGAGCGAGCGATCTTGTGCGGTCTGCACCCAACGGCTCCCAGCAACTTTTATCAGATCGTCTTTCTATCTAGTGGGGAGCTGTCCCACACTGCAGTTTTCAGTGAGTGGTCTCCACTGTAGTCCCTGGCTAGTCCAGCATTTATAGAATGTAAGTGTACCTTGCGGCGGCATTCCCGGCGGGAATCTGATCATGGGCCCGCTCGGCGGCATACCATCAGTCGGCAAACCTATTCAATAATACATACTATATTACTAATAATAATAATATATTACTAGTGGTTCTGTGAGAACAGTACAACTCGCGAGCCCTTATAACCAGCCAATAACCGACACTTTGTTTTATGTATGTTTGCTTGTTTGTTCGAGGATAACTTTCGAAGCGTTGATCCGATCATCGTGAAATTTGGTATATAGATAGGTAGTAATGGTACAATCCTGGTGTGACTAAATGAGCTAAAAATGTGGGGGGGGGGGTTGTTGAAATATTGGGGTTCAAGAGTAAAAAAAAACAAAATCGGACTATCTGGTCAAGTGGCACGTCTAATGAAATGTCTTTATCAGAACATTTCGACTCCGTTTTTATTTTTAGTTTAAACATTGTAGTTTTTAAGTTATTAGCCATAATAAAAACGGAACTTTGGCGAAACTAACAGGGTACACCAGTGACCCCACGAAATTTGGTATACGTGTAGCTTTAGTAACACAAATATAGGGAAAAGTCAAACATAGAAATCCAGAATAACTACAATTTCTACTCCAAAAAAATAAACCAAATTACATGAACTCCCGTTACCTGTAATTTGAATGAAACTATAGGTCAAGTTATTTGGTTATGCATTTCGTGGCACTATTTTGATAGTCAAAGATTACAAATAATATTTTTATTTGATGGGAGACTCGCGAGATCTTAGTTCGGGGCGAACCATTAATGTTGTATGAAATGAAATCAATTTATTTGCTAAAATACAGTAGAATAAATAATGTAAAAACATACAATACTACATAACGTACACAATCTCATTATTATAAATACGGGATTTATCACGTACCGTTTCGACCGAATGTCAAACATGAATGAAACATTGTCGGTCGAAACACCGATAAAACGGTACGTGATAAATTCCGTTTTCTAAGTACATAATATTTTTAGTATAAATAGTGTACATAATGTAAAGGTGAGGAGCACATGGGGTTGCTTTGCAAGCATGCTAATGTACTAGGTAGTAATAAGTAGATATATACCTGGAACTCCTTGTAGATTAGGCGGCCTGATTCCGGGGGGCAGCCCAGGCGGCATTCCGGGGGGTAATCCTGGACGCATCCTGTTAAACAGATACAACTATTTTAAAAAAACTATTGTTAAAACTACCAGCCAGGCTAGCCGACCCTAGAAAAGTTTCTTTCGGCTGAAGAATAGGGTAAAATGACATGAGAAGAAACATTTATAAGGGACCCTACAAATTTTTTTTTTATTCTGGATATTACACACAGCGCTATCTAGCCCCAAACTAAGCTTGTAATATGGGAACCAGATAACTGATATAATACATACTTATAATACAGATAAACAACCAGATCCGGAACAAATACCTGTTGATCATGCAAAAATTTGTCCCGCGGCGGGAATCGAACCCGCAACCCCTGCATCTCCATGGGCTATTTACCCACAGCGCCACGCAGGTCAACTTTATAATATTAGTATAGATTATTGTAAGAAAATGAAGGAAGATACTTACCCTGGCGGCGGCATTCTGGTGACAGCCATATTGGCGGGAGAGCCTAGAGCTGCTGCCGCCATTTCTGTCGACAACATTCCTATTTAAAACAGGAACAATTTATTTGGGTTATATTCATTTTCGTAATTTGCAAGGAAATTTTTGACTCTGTACCTCTGATTTTTAATTCGAGATATTTTAAGTAAACAAAGAAATGACACTTTTTTACGAGTGCGAGGGGGAGGCTTATTGACATTTATTCATTTACCTAAAATATCTCGAATTAAAAATCATAGCATAGAATCTAATTTTTGTAAAAAAATTATTATCAAATGTTATTAAGGGAAATAACATAGAAAACAAATAGTTCAGCTACATATATACTGTTGCAATAATCTATAGATCGCTCATTTACATGAGGTAGGTATGTATTTAAAAAAAGGGGGTGAACCTTAGTTTACAGGGTGGTTAGATAAAATTATGTAACATATAAATACGCGTGATTAAAATAATCTACAAGTCGTGGTATATTATAGTAGTGATCAGATATTCGGATGCATATTTACCTAAAGTTCAAAGTTGGCTAGTATGGATAGCACTTTTTTATCGAAAAAGTTCCGTGATTTCGGGATTAACAAATTTATTATGTGTTAATTTTTTTTATTTATTTATCTTCTTAACCTAGACATCCCTTAAAGCTGCATAGGTTTTTATGGTATGTCATTGATCTCTCATATAGTCTAACTAAAGAAATTCACATTCTATGAAAAAACGCACACTTTGGCACAGAGGTATATTAGGTACACATAATGCCTTGTTACAACATAATACGCTTGCTTTTCCCTACTTTTCCTCTCAGTAATTTTTGCCGAAGCGAAACAACCTTGTAACATGTGTCAGATCAGGCCTATTAGACCTCAGGGAATATAAGCATTTTGTAAGTGTGAGATGGCAAATTCTACCTGCTTAATATTTAACGTTAAATTAATATGCATCCAATTCCGGGATTTTAGTTTTAATAAAAATATTCTAAGGCGCTTCCATAATTTGTTAAACAAAAACCAGCTTTAGGTAAATATGCATCCGAATACCCGATCACTAAAAGATATATACGATGATATTATAAGATATGATATTTGTTAGTAATAAATATAAACAAGTGTTGTACCTGGCGGCATTTGCGGTCGCATGGGCGGAGGCAAACCTGGCGGCAGAGAGATCATCCCCGGCGGCATTCCCATCAGCGACATGTTCTCCATTAACGACTTCGGCATTATCTGACGATTACAATTCATGTTTTAATGATTGATTATCATTTTGAGATGAGTTATTTTAGTATGACAGAAAGATTAGATTATTTATTTTGTTATTCTGTCCCATTTTGCTAAACATGTCTGCAACTAGTAAACTGGCCTTAATGGAAGACCAGCGCTGGTTGTTGCGAACAGCACAGGCTGAGTTGAGGACCATTTTGTAACTACTTATACTTTGTGCATACATTTAGATTTGTTTTTGTATTTTTTTTTCTTTGTTAGCTTATGTATAGGTGATTGCAAATAAACATTATTCTATTCTATTAGATAATATCTTTATTGCACACAATTAAATATTAAGCACAGCCAAAAAAGAAAATACACTATTATTAAATCAATAGGCCTTATCGCCAAGACTTATTCTGTTTTTCTTATTGATCGAGCGAAGCGAGATCCCCAAATCAAATTGGGCAAATCCGCGTTGTATGTATGTTCGTTTGTCCAAGGATAACTTTCGAACCGTTTATCCGATCATCGTGAAATTTGGAATATTGGTAAATAGTGATGGCACAATTTTGGTGTGACTAATTGAGCTTAAAAAAATGGGATTATTTGGTCACGTGGCACGTCTAATAAAAGGTCTTAGTGAGTACATTTCGACCCCGTTTTTATTTTTAGTTTAACCCCTGAGGTTTTTAAGTCATTAGCTATAATGAAAACTGAACTTTGAAATTCACAGGGTACACCAGTGACCCCACAGTGCTGAAATTTGGTATGCGTGTGATACAAACATAGGTAAGTCTGAAATCCAGAATAACTGCAATTTATACCCCAAAAAAAATACCAATTTACATGAACTCCAGTTACCTGTAATTTGAATACAACTTTGGTCAAGTAGATTGTTAGGCAATATTTGGCACTATTTTGATAGTCAAAGATTACAAATAATATTTTTTGTTTTTATGGGAGACTCGCGAGATCTCAGTTCGGGGCGAACCACTAGATTAATTTTTGAGATACACAACGTTAACGGGCGATCGTACATACGACGCGGCCGTTGACGGCGTGATTGTACATATGACGTGACAATGCCGGAGAGTTCGCTCTCACCCGTGGAGGCAGCCAGGGCGGCAGCGTCTCCTCGTCCACCATGCCGCCGTCCTCCAGCGCGTCCAGCTGCAGCTCCCCCAGCGCCCAGCGCGCGTGCAGCGCAGTCCAGGGGAGGTACGAGACGCCGAGCTCGGCCTCCCACTGCTCCTTCCACTCGCGACCTTTCACGCCTTTGCCGGGAGCCCAGGCCACCTGAAATTATGTTTAGCTTAGATTAGCAAATATCAGCAATCGTTGCTTAAATTTCCAGCAGAATTATCCTCAAGACTCACATCATTAGATGTTGGTTCGCTTAACTTAATATACCTAGAACCCTAATATGGATGAATGGATGAGTTTTATGAACTACCTAAACTGTAGAACACCAGGACTAATATAAATTAATGGACTAAAAGAGTTAATGTAATAATGACGTGTAACTATGGAGTTATAAATAAAGTATTGTATTGTAATATGTACCTATATGTATTCACGAAGCACCTGGCGTTTGAGCTATATTAAACTTTATTTTGATTGCGTTAGATTTTTTGTAGGACTTCCAGTGTCCAATAAAGGATGTTAAGTTCGTCTAATTTTGCACTTACAGTGATCTCCTTGGTATGCAGTTTATGTTTGTTCAGTTTATTCAACGCCTTATAAGCGTCTCTTCTCCTCTCCATGACTACAAATGCACATCCTCTCGGCGCCACCACGTCTATCGACACAACACCTCCGATGCCTCCGAATAGATCTGATAACTCTTCGGGTGTTGCAAGTTTGGAGAGGTGACCGACCCATAAAGTTGTACTACATACTGTAATGAATATAAAGAAAGCGTTATAACATGTCATGTCAAAAGTTTTAACCCTCCGTAGACAGAGACACTGTGATCCAGATGACGAAATCCCCTCCGCTAATCTACACTCTACAACCACTTCAAACATACACCGACCTCGCCGGCGAGGTCGACGAATCCCCTCAGTTGCCGTCTACACAAGGTACAGACCCCAACGCCCTGATAACGGGACAAGCCGAGGTTCTTACCAAAGTGGTACCCTTGCTCTAGTTGCCTCATAAAAACTAAAGTTCAGTTAAGCTGCATCAACCTCAGAGCCAATAATTGTTTTTAACACACTGAAAAAGATGATACCCACAGGAGTAAATTACTGTCTTAGACATCAATGCCTTCCTTCATAAACCTTATCAATAACAAAGTTAAATTCTCAGATTTTCTCCGATTTATGTAAAAAATTTAATAAGTTTATGTCCATTAAAACCAGATAATTAGTTAGAAATATTACCACTAAGGTTTTCTTTCTTGATTGGAGGAAGTCCTTTTTTCTCTCTTTCCTTCTGTTTCTCTCTGTCTGCCTCTCTCTCTTTGTAGTTGCCTTTATCACGGTCCCTTTCTTTTTCTCGGTCTCTGTAAAATCCGATTAATTATTATTTTAGTTTAAAACCTAATTATAGTCCCCCGTAGATTTCAGAACGACTGGTTTTAAGCCTTTCAACCTTTATTAAGTCGTTTTCCATAGTGAGGGACCGTTCTACGCTGCACTTTCCGTCAATTCTACGAGCTCAGCCTTGCCCGGTGCCTTCAGTTTATCGATGGATCTCCTCATCCTCTATTCGATCTCGCAGAGAAAAGCCAAGCGTAGCCATCTCAGTAAATAGCTGAGCGACCTCGAGCCTGTTTCAATCTGGTCGAATCTGTTTGCGTAAAAACTGTACCAGAACCGTTAGAATGAGAGGGCTTTAATGTGTTACCTCTCTCTGTCTCGGTCGCGGTCGCGGCGCCTGCGCGGCGAGCGCGAGCGGGAGCGCGTGCGCGAGCGCCGGCCTCGCCTCCGCGGGGACTTGGAGCGCGAGCGGTGCCGCCGGGACTGAGGGGACGGACTCCTGCAATATGCACAATCACTAACATCAGATACTTCTTTTTAGGGTTCCGTATCTCAAAAAGAAAAAAACGGAACCTTTATAGGATCACTTTGTTGTCCTGTCTGTCAAGACCTTTTATCTCCGGAACGCGTGGAGATATCGAGTTGAAATTAAAACCATATAATCAGGTCTACAGTTCCTTGAAGCTGTGAAAAAATCAAACCTAACTAAGTTAACGTAAAAAAAAAGATACGGCCGTTTATGCCGTAGAAAACGTATGTTTCGACATTTTCAAAGTAATCAAAATTTATAGGGTACTTTCCGTTGACCTAGAGCTATGAAATTTGGCAAGTAATCTAATACTACAAGTACATGGAAAAATCTGAAAACTATAAATTTGTAATTAAATCATAAAAAATATAGTCTACGTATACGTAATTAATCATAGAGGTTAAGCAACCGTATGCGCGGTCATAATTGTATGGAACCCTCGGTGGGCGAGTTCGAATCGCACTTGTCCGGTTTTTTTTATAAGATGTGATGCCGGCAAAAGCCCGTGGCCCACCTGATGTTTAACAGTTACCACTGCCTGTAACACTATTACCTAGGTTACTACTAACTCAGCATAGGGCTGAGACGCAGGAGGTAGTGGGATCGATTCCCACCACGGAACAAATGTATGCATGATTTACAGATATTTGTTCCGGGTTTGGATGTTTTTCTATATATTATTGATCAATCAAAGCGAGATCTCCAAATCAATTTGGGCAAATCGGCTTTGTGTGTATGTTTGTTTGTCCGAGGATAACTTTTCAAGCGTTGATCCGATCATCGTAAAATTTTATACATAGGTAGGTAGTGATGGCACAATTTTGGTGTGACTAAATGAGCTAAAAATGTCAGGGGGTAGATGAGATATTGGGGTTCAAGAGGGGTAAAAAAAATCAAAATTAGACTATTAGGTCAAGTGGGATGTCTAATGAAAGGTCTTCTGATTAGTACATTTCGATCCCGTTTTATTTTTAGTTTAATACTTGTTATTTTTGAGTTATTAGCTATAATAAAAACTGAACTTTGACGAAATTCACACCAGTGACGCCACAGTGCTGAAATTTGGTATTCGCGTAGCTTTAGTGACACAAATATAGGAAAGTCTGAAATCTAGAATTATTGCAATTTCTACCCATATAAGAGAAACCAAATATCATGAACTCCCGTTACTTGTAATTTGAATGAAACTGTAGGTTATGTGTTAATCCAGGTTATAATCTACGTACATACCAAATTTCATCGAAATCGGTTCAGCCGTTACGACGTGAAAGAGTAACAAACCTTACATACAATATACATCCATACAAACTTTCGCGTTTATAATATTAGTGCGTAATATATAATATTAGTAGTGTATATATTAGCAAATTTTTTTTCTATTATAAGTATTTGGTTGTTTGTGAAATGGACCTGTGCATGTTAATAAGTGTAATTGAGAATTATTAGTTCTAATAAAATTATTTGAATAAATCTTCTTTACATAATATAAAATGAAGTCACTTCCGCTGTCTGTTACCTTAGATCTTTTAAACTACTCAACGGATTTTAAAGCAGTTTTCAGCAATAGATAGAGTGATTCAAGGGGAAGGTTTATATGTATAATACATACATAACTCTGTCAGTTTGTTTGTTAATTTTGCAAGGATATAGATTATATCCTGGGAAAGGACATAGGGTACTTTTTAGCCAACTGGGCAAAATGAGAGTAATGTTTTATTGAAAACCACCCGTGCGAAGCCACGGGCGGGTCAGCTAGTTAATAATAAATAAAATAAAAAAGGGAAGATCTTTGGCGGAGCGGATTTATGTTTCACTAGCTGCCACCGACGGCTTCGTACGCGTGGTTTGTCAATAAAAAGTAGCCTATGTTTTAATCCAAGTCATAATCCATCTCATCCATCAATCATACACCAAATTTCACTGCAATCGGTCCAGCCATTGCGACGTGATTGAAGAACAAATAAACAAACATCTGAACTTTCGCATTTATAATATTAGTGTGTTTTTATTTTTATAGTGCTATCCGAACACTTACGGAAAATTCCACGATTTATAAAACGATCTCAAAAAATGTTCAAGCCTAGATGGAATTTGAACCCGCAACCTTCCTCTTGATTCGAGGTACAATTAGTAGTACATCCTCGTATCAAGAGAAAGGTTGGGGCTTCAAGTTTAGTCATTTATTAATAGCGCTTATTACACGTCACCATATTTTGTACGTCTAGGCTTGAAATTTTTTGAATATGGTTTTAATATTTTTTTTTTAAATTGGATATACTTCGTTTGACCACAATCTCACCTGATGGTAAGTGATGATGTGGTCTAAGATGAAGCACGAAGATCTAGAAGAAACCTATTTACTCTTACCTTAAAGAGGCCCGGATTGTATTCTTTAGGAAAAACAGACGACGGCAAAGTGTTCCATACCTTAGCTGTACGCATCAAGAACGTAGAACCAAAACGGTGTGTGCGAATGGGTGGTATATTGACTAGGTACGGATGGTACTGAGCCGTGCGCGTGCTTGTCCTTTGATGGAAGGGAGATGGCGGGATCAGATCGTATAGTTCCTGGGCACATTCCCCCAAATGTATTCTGTAAAAGATCGATAGGCTTGCAACTTTACGGCGGTGTTCGAGACTTTGGGTCTTAGTCTCCGCCATATATTGTTCGCCTATAAGCCTAAAAGCCCTACGTTCTATCGAGTCTAAGGTAGCGAGCTGGTATTTGGCCGAACCATCCCAAAGGCGGCAGCAGTACTCCATACCAGACCTGACTTGAGCTTTGTAAAGACTAAGAAGCTGTCCTGGTGTGAAGTATCTCCTGACCTTGTTGAGGATGCCCAGCTTCATGGCAGCTGTTTTAGCCTTAGACTCGATGTAAGAGCTATAGTTGAGAGTAGGCGTGAGCGAGACCCCTAGGAGCTCGAGGTAACCTTTTACAGATAACGGTACATTTCGGAAAATTGGAAATTGGGTAAACTGACTCTTTTTCGCCGAGAAGAGACATGCTTGCGTTTTTGAAGCATTGAATTTGACAATATTGGTATCGCCCCAGTCAGAGACGACTTTGAGTGTCAAATTCAAATGCTGCAACATCTCGTCTCTCTGCTTCTGAATTTCAGCTCTGCTGGCTCGAGCACTAGAAGTGTACCTCTCCACAACTGTACTGTCGTCTGCGTACCCAATGATACCGGGCATGAGCAGATCATTGATATGCAGCAGAAACAGCGTGGCAGAGAGTACTGACCCCTGAGGTACCCCGGCGTTAATAGCCAATTGATCAGACGAGCGGCCATAAATGACTACCCGGATGGATCGTTCCCTCAGAAAGTCTGCAAGCCAAGAGCAGAACTGAGCTGGAAGTCCATATGAAGGAAACTTGCCAATAAGGCTGGCATGCCAAACCCTGTCAAAAGCCTTCGAGATATCTAGTGAAACAGCCAGTGCTTCACCATACTTCTCGATGGCTTCACTCCAGATGTGTGTAGTACACGCAAGAAGATCCCCAGTAGACCGTTTCTGGCGAAACCCATATTGACGGTCACTAAGGAGGTCATTGTCTTCAAGGTATGCGAGGAGTTTCCTATTCAGCACACGCTCCATACATTTACACAGTAAGGAGGTGACCGAGATAGGGCGGTAGTTTGACTGGTCGGCACGACTACCTTTTTTGAGCACAGGCTGCACGTTAGCTAGCTTCCATGACTTGGGCACTAAACCAGTTTTCAGAGACAGGCGAAAAAGTCTTGTCAGTATTGGAGACAACTCAGGGCCACAAGTTTTTAACACTACGGCTGATATTCCGTCCGGTCCACTAGCTTTAATCACGTCAAGACTACGCAGCGTTTTAAGCACTTCTTTTTGCTGGATGCGAATTTCTTGCATAGACACTTCGCATCGAGGAAGGCTAGGTGGTGTTTCGCCAGAATCTTGGAATATTAGTGTTATTATTATAAAATACGGAATTTATCATGTAGGGATCGCACTCACTCTGATGTAGGTTCACGATTTGAACCGAAACCTTATCGATCGAAACACCGATACGTACGTACGGTACGTGATAAATGCCGTATTTATAATAAAGATTGTCAGTGATGTTGATGACTCTTAATGAATAAATGAATACTATCCAGGTAGTAGCGGATACAGCATTTGTACCCCAAAGTATTTGGGTCCACCCCTGACAAATGATATATCCTACTTTTTTAATACTACTTACTCTACCTTATCTAAATAAGATGAATGTTTATGTTTATGCATGTTTATGTAGGGAGGAGGATGGTATACCTGGAGTCGTTGGCGTCGGGTATCTCGATGACTTGGGGGCCGGCGTCGACGAACTCTATATCCGACTCGTTCGCCATCTCGTCCTTACCCTCGTTCTGCTGATCTTGACTCTGCAATTATTACAATTATATACATACCCATACTTTTTGATAATTAATTAGCAGATTGAGTTAGTATTTCAGTATAAGTTGGTTACCAGATATGGGAGGCCTTGTTGGTTTGGGTTTTGTTGCAGCTGCATATCCGACATTGTTGGCATTAGACTCTGAAATCATATCATGAATGCGTTACAGGTATTTCATTTCAATGCCTGTGTGTATACTGTTCCGTATCGGAATTGATTGGCCACACAATTTGCAGGGTACATCAGAACCTTAATTTACTTGATATACCACCCTCATTGGCTTAGCGAAGTGACATACCAAGGTGACTTTTAACCCCTACGGGCCGACCAGTCATCACGCGACTCCCTCAGTGCAAGCACCTACCAAATAACATGAAATAGTGTACAGCGCCGGCCGGCGGCTAAGGGGTAGTTTTAATCAACCACAGCAACCTATGGATAGAGCAATTGCGGAGTTCATAAGGCATGCGGAACACAACATGGAGTAAACCAAAGTTAGTCAATCTGGCATTGGCCTTTTATTGAATTCCCGTACCCATATCATCATCATCAACCTATAACAGTCCACTGCTGAATGTAGGTCTCTCCCAGGGTGCAGCATTGAGCCTGATCCTCAGCTCTTCTCATCCAATCCTTGCCAGCCACAGCATGCAAATCGTCACTCCATCCTGTCTCCACCTGTATGTAATACCTGTATGCATGTATATATTTGACGACTTCCGCGGCGCAGTGGGCGAATAGCCGGCTGACACGCAAGAGGTAGCGGGTTCGATTCCCGCCGCGGAACAAATGTTTGCATGTTCTACAGATATTTGTTCCGGGTCTGGTTGTTTCTCTATATATTATAAGTATGAATGTACAAAAAAAAAAGTATATTTAAGTATTCTATCAGTTATCTGGTTCCCATAATACAAGCTCTGCTTAGTTTGGGGCTAGATAGCGCTGTGTGAAATGTCCAGCTATATTTATATTTATTTATTTATGTATATGTTTCCTGGCTTAATCGCGAAGGAACAGGCAGTAAAATTGATGTTTCAAAGTGATCCTTGTACTTTTAATGAATAAAAGATTTTAACTTTGATATGTACGTGTGGATCTATGTTGTCTGTATAAAATATATTTTAATATTAATTTAATTGATCTCTTGCTCAGTACACAGACTTGGAACGATATCCCACAAGGGATACCTGTTTTTTTTATGTTTGTAACCTCAGAACTCCCGTCATTTATCAACGGATTGGTAAAATATTTTTTTATTCGAAAGGATATGTTTTCAGATTCTTACATATAAATTTCATAAAAATTGGTTAAGTAGTTTGGTTTTTTCGGTTATCTGAAGTTTACTTTTAAGTGTTTACTTTTTACAGTTTTACTTTTGTTAAAAAGTGACCTATAGAGTCATCATCATATCAGGTATAGAACGTCCACTGAACATAGTTCTCCCCCCATACATTCCAGAGCGACCGATCTTGTCAACGGCTCCCAGCAATCAGGTTGTCTATCCACATAGTGGAGGGCTGTCCTATGCTGCGCTTTCCAGTACGTGATCTAGAGAACCTTTCTGCCCCAATGGCCATCAGTTCTTCAAGCTATATCGAGTACACTGCCATAGTTTTTTAGAGTAATTAAGTTAAAATATATATTTAGATTAATGTGTTGTTATACTTACTGGTATCTGCATGCCCGTCATGCGGGACATCTGCGCCTGCAAACTCTGCAACTGTCTCATAATCTCCGGGTTCGTTAGTATACTGAAATTGCAAAAATATCATTACTATTTTTTTTTAATGTAAAAAATTAATTACTGGATTGGTCCACAATATCTCAAAATAGAGATGACTGGAGAGAAGTAAGGGAGGCCTTTGCCCTGCAGTGGGACACTACAGGCTCATAATAATAATGTTACTTTGTAGTGAAAAATGTATTTTTTATAAACGAGTTTTAAAATAAATATGTGTGAATAATAATGAAAAAAACAAAAAAAAAATATTTTAAATAATTATTGGGTTGAATTCAATGCTATATTAATACTCAATCATTTATTGTATTCCACAATGTAATAATGTGGTAATTGATAAGTACATGATCATTATGGACCCTGTTGTTTGTTATTTATGATAATGACTGGGATTTTCTCCTTTGCCTTATGTGAAACTAGCTCCAGCTCACGGTTTCGCACGCAGTGTGTCAAAAAGTAGCCTAAGTTTCAGTTCATAATTTATCTATAAACCAAATTTCATCATAATCGGTTCTGCCGTTACGACGTGATTGCGTAACAAATAAACATCCAAACTTTAGTATTTACAATATTAGTGTAATATTAATAATAACTAATACAGAATGCCGACGTGAACAGTGGTAATTAAAACACAATGTTATGAAAAACATTATGGCGCGTTACATGGGGGGGAGGGAGGGTCAAAAATCTTCAAGCATTGCGTGACTTAATACTTGAACGAAATACTTTACGCGTCCGAAACAGTACTTTCACTGTAACTAATTCCAATTTATCCAATCTTCGTAGTTTAAGCAGTTTACACACCAAAGCCGCCGACCCGTCGACACAGCGCAGCAACGTGCGGCAACATGTCGGCGGCATGCCGCCGGGCTGTGTCGGCGGGTAGGGTGCATTACAGTCTAAGCCCAACCGATAAAACCGATAAATTTTTTTCATATACTCTTTTGATTTGCGTGTAATTTGCGTCTCTTATGACACGTTTCAAGTACAAATGCAAGTTTCCTTAAAAACTGACACTGTTTACGACGCCAGCCTGTATATGCTGAATAATCAATTATTTTATTTAAACCACGACTTATTATTAGACGAATTATTATGGCGACTTGCGAAACGATGCCTCATCGTATTTAGTGCCTTAATGTGTTTAAGAGAGTTGTTTAATCAAACAAACACCTCAAATTTAAACATTAGTCGCTAATTACGATTAGGGATTGTGGTGCAAGCTGGACTTAGAATTTAATTATATAAAACTTAGTGCCTATTTCACCACCTCTGAGTATCGCTATCCAATGGATAAAAACTATTCATTCATTTATTTCATTTATTTAGTTCAGATGTCAAAGTCTATATACTATACAAGTACTATATATATACTACTTATATACTTACATACTTATAGACTTATATAGTACTATATAAGTCTTTTGTTTTCACATAAAAACAGATAGAGAGAATGATTTTATCATTTATCACGTCAAATTAAAGTTACTCAGAGGTCGTGAAACAGGTATTTAGAATAACAAAGTGAGTCACCTAGCCATAGCATCAGTTGGGTTACTCCCCTGCGTCATGTTATGACTCGTATGACTGTGTGAGTGACTGGAGTGTGTTGAATGAGTGGTGTGAGTGGGGTGTGAGGAGGTGGGCAGGGGGGGGTCCAGGATCATCGCCTCATCCTCACTCTCGTATTCAAAGTCATTAAGCAGCTTCCGGTTGAACTTCATGTTTGGAGGGCCGGATGGCTCATCTTGGAACTGAAATTGAGATAACAATTTTAAGATGGTTGGATTGCTCATAATATTTTAAATTATTATAAGTCTTAAACACTTAAGGGCGAATTACGTAATGATGCCTAAACGTATTTAGAGGCTAAATATGATTTAAGGAGTTGTCAAATCATACTCAAAACTCAAATCATACTACGTCAAACTTAAACGAGTTTAATCCCTAAACATCATATCAATTAGATGGAAAAACGATCTAATTGATAGAATATACTAGGAGCCATTGGGCACAAACCACATATGATTGGTTGTAATTAGAGGAGACCTACGTTTATTGGATGTTCTATGGGTGATTTTTTTTAAGGGGCATTGCATCGTTTAATGACGATTTTAGCTCCATAGTACTCTCTATTACCGTAGAGAATATGAAGTAGTGAACTGGTAGAGCGTGTTAGCTCCATCTGATGATTGTTCAGCTAACATGCTGTGAAATAGGCCCACATCGAGCCGGTTGGCTTTGTAAGCTCCAAACAGTTTCTCTCTCATAGAGGTACTCCGGGCACATTCCATCAAACTATGATATAGGTCATCTGTCATCCCACACGTATCATAATGAGGGCTATCCACCTTCTTCGTACTTAATGAACGTATACAAATACACACATATACTTATGTGAGTGTATTTGTATTCGTTCATTGAGTATAATATGTGTGATACGATGATTAATATTGGCTACATCAAGGTTAGTTTATGAGGTTGATATTGCCTACTAATAGTGTAGTTATGTCTGAATACCTGTCACGGAATTGGTAATACTTTGGTCGTCGTGACACGATGAACAATTAGATGGGGGCGCACCGCGAGCAAACCCGAATGCTCTAGAAATTTGTGGATATAAAAAACGCGAGTATAAGAAAATGTTTATTTACTATAATATAGTAATTATAAAAAGGAAACCTATCAATGAAAGACTTGCAGCATTGCAAGGAAGATTTTTGAAGTGAAAACTTTATTTGGCACATTGGGCATAGTGAAAACTTCTTTAGGTGCATTGAGTATTTTTGAGATGGTAAAAAACCATTTAACTCGCAACACTGTTACCGACACCTCTGTATATCTGTAGTGTAGTCTGCTTTTTTTCAAGTTGCCACTTCTGTCGGCACTCCCGGAGCGCAACTTTATATATTTTTTCTTTTACATACCATATACGCTCGTGTTTGACCACGATCTCGCCTGTTAGTAAGCGATGATGCCTTTTACGATGAAACACGCTTGCCTAGACACTCACACACTCAGGTTGTAATTATCAGAAAACACAAACTAAGGCCAGACATTCCACTCTTTGGCGGTGCGCATAATAAGGGTGGTAGTGAATAACTTTCTGCACATGAGTGCATTTCTACCATGTAGCGGTGGCGCACCGCAGATAATGTGAAATAAAAACTTTGGTATAAATGTTATTACCTGATTGCCATCCATTGGAGATGGCATTCGTGGTGAATGCTGAGAAGGTCCAGGAGACAATTTGTTATCAGATGTGTTGTGACTCAAGTTAAGACTGCTCCCTGAAAATGGTTTTAAAGGCATGTTATCAAAGTTTTCTACTTATATCTCATACTTGTTTCTCATATGGCATGTTGTGCAAATAGCTAAAATATTAAATATGAATTATTGGACATTTCACACAGCGCTATCTAGCCCCAAACTAAGCAGAGCTTGTAATATGGGAAACAGATAACTGATAGAATACTTATATATATATATAATATATTTTTTTTGTAAATACATACTTATAACTTATAGAGAAACACCCAGACCCGGAACAAATATCTGTAGATCATGCAAACATTTGTTCCGCGGCGGGAATCGCACACTCATTGTTTGTAATAAAGTTAAATTTCAACAAACAACAATGATAAAACGTTTTGAAACTTGTAGATCAAGATGTTTTAATGTTTTTAAGTTTAAAAAGATTTTGAGCATTGCTAATGTGTATAAAAATCAATTGCAATTTTGCCACATTTACTGGCTGAGTATCACAATGTGAAACTTTTAGCTCAATCATATTGGTTTGGTAAGTAGAATCTACAAGCTGGTTATTACCATTAGCATTATTCTGCTGCTGAATCTCCTGATGCAGTGGGTGGTTGGGGTCCGACATATCCAACAGAGGCTGGATCACTTGCGAGGTGAACACATTGTTCTTTTGCCACAGATTCAGCACTCGGATTATATTGCGCTGGAAAGTAATGTTGCAGTTTTATTTTGCATTCTATACAAACTGCCTTGGGCACATTTTTTTTAGTATATCGGAGTCAAGTTATTGCGATGCCCCGCATCGCTCCCCACCTATAAAGACAGGGACCAGGGGAACCGAATCAGCTGGCCGCCAGCGCACATCGGCGCCGACTCCATAGTCATTAAAAACCCTTTAACAAACTAGGCTCGCGTTAATACAACCAGTTATACCTACAGTCCCTTGCTTTATTTACCAACTGAGGAACTCCAACAAGTATCACTAAGAAAAAAGTAGGCATGCGGCCAAGCAGCATTGCTATGTTTCGGTTTGAAGGGTATGGTTGCTGGTGTTTTATTACAATTAAAAATTACAGGCTTTACACCTGTACGCCTCAAGATGATGGAAGCAGGGCACTGCATCGTAGGGCACATTTATAACGTGCGTGACCTACGAGGCAATACTTTTTTATAGGCAATGGTTACTTAATATCAGATTATTTATTCGTAGTTTTAATTTTTGTTACATGATATCTTAACCTGTATCTATTGGCGCCCCTATTGGCCGCATGCCGTCACCGCATGACGGCGTACGAGTTGGTCTTATCCCCCAGGCGCGCCAATAAATATCTCAACAAATGATTTTTAGGCAAGCAACTTTTCAGCATTCAGATATAAATGGCTGCCCCAACTCCTACAATGTTGGCCCATTTTTCAGGAAGCTTTTTTTTTTGGTATGATTTATAGAGCACAATTCTGCACAACCTGCATCGGCTTGCATATTAACTGGATGCTAGATCTTTCTAATAAATTATCCTGCTATAATGCCTATCTTATATACAAGCTAACAAGTTATCTGGAAAGCCCAGCATATCAAGGGAGCCCTGCTCACTAAATGAAAAGACAACCTGGTAAAGGTTGCTGAGGGTTATTGGGTGCAGGCTGCACAAGATCGGTCGCTCCGGAAATCTATGGGGGAAGTCTGTTTCGAAGTTGACATCCTATGGCAGATATGATGATGATTAGTCATCTGCATGACAAACAATATAGAGCTACCTACATCTTACAGATCAAATTCAACACTATCTCATCAAATTATGCTTATTAGATAAAGGTGCCATAACAACTGAATACCACAGTACAACAACAGGTAGGCAACCCAACAAACTATGGAGCTACAAGTTTATTAGTCTCCCTATTTTATCCAAACACTGATAAGAGCATTATAACCTACGAATTTTATGTAACCAACCTTGTCTTCAGGAGGGCATCTAAACAAGTTAGCAAATGTTAGCTGCATGTTCTTGGCGAACCGCGGCGCAAACACATCCTTCTCCTGCCCAAACTGGTGTCTTGACTGCCGTACTATCGAGTCTATCACGTAAAGACCTGGCACTTTATACTCTGGCTTGCATTTTTGTATGAACTTCTCGACACTGTGCACTACATGCTTGTAGAACTTTATGGCCTTTATAGCACCTTTGGTAATAGCACTCATCTTCGCCTTGGATATAGGCGGCTTGTTATCGTACAACCCGGATAACTGAAACAAAACCATAGTTTTAGCTGATGCCACGGAACACCTCCATCTATCAGAAATGTTAGGTTTGTTTTATGTTTTATTTACCTCCGCGTTGAACGATTTTACTTCCGGCGTGTCCATTTTGTTTTTATTATACTTTACTATTAAAAATATACTAAATTACGCCGTTATAACTAAAATGCAAAATTGAAATCATTTTCGAAGCAAATCAACATGCTCAGAAATTACAAAATGGCGAGCGTCTGCCAATGTTGCCAGCTTGGCAAGCAACGGATCTAGGCGTAGTAGCTAAAGCGTGCCGGGAAAATGACTAGATTTAGGGAAACGACTTCAAAAAGTGGCTGAACTTAGAAAGCAACAGGAAATCATTTTAATGTACAGGGATTTTAATTACATACTCTTTTCAATATTTCATACAAATTTTGCATAAAACACTAATTCATCGAGCGAAGCGAGATCTCCAAATCAACTTGGGCAAATCGGCGTTGTATGTACGTATGTTTGTTTGTCCGAGGATTACTTTCGAAGCGTTTATCCGATTGTTGTGAAATTTGATACTTAAGTGATAAATAGTAATGGCATAATTTTGATGTGACTAAATGAGCTAAAAATGTAGGGGGTTGTTGAGATGGTTCAAGAGGGGTAAAAACAACCAAAATGGGACTATCCGGTCAAATGAAAAAAATGACGACCTCCGTGGTGCAGTGGGCGAATAGCCGGCTGAGACGCAGGAGGTAGCGGGTTCGATCCCCGCCGCGGAACAAATGTTTGCAAGATCTACAGATATTTGTTCCGGGTCTGGTTGTTTCTCTATATATTATGTATGTATTTACACAAAAAATGTATATAAGTATTCTATCAGTTATCTGGTTCCCATAGTACAAGCTTTGCTTAGTTTGGGGCTAGATAGCGCTGTGTAAAATGTCCAGCAATATTTATTTATTGAAGTTATACTTCTTTTGGCGCGATGGAGAAAAATGATGAGAGTGAATTTTTACGATGCGCGCGCACACCGACACCTAAATTTAACAGCATGAAGTTAGTTCTAGGTGGTATGAAAATTGATAACTATGTTCAAGTTGTATATTCTAGTATTTTTATATGTAGAACACGTGTTTCGTAAGGGTACAATTAAACAGTGTGAATAAATAAATTATTTTGGTGTTTTTATTAAATCAATTTCATATACGACGGTGATACTAATAATTTATTATTTATTTTTCCATACGCCAAAGAAGTATAACTTCTAACGCGTGTACATAAGTACACACACTCTTTTTTATTTATAAATGTCATGTTTAATAATAGGTCTTTGTGAGTACATTTGGAACCCATTTTTATTTTAAGTTTAAACTTTGTAGTTTAAAGTTATAAGCCTTAATAAAAACTTAACGTAGACAAAATTCACAGGGTACACCCATGACTCCACAGTGCTGTAATTTAGTATGCGTGTAGCTTATGAGCACTTGCAAAAGTCTGTAATCCAGAATAACTGCAAATTGTACCCCATAAAAAGTAACCAATTTACATGAACTCCGGTTACCAGTAATTTGAATGAAACTGTAGGTCAAGAGAGACACAAATATAGGGAAATGTCTGAAATCCAAAACAACTGCAATTTCTACCTCTAAAAAGAGTTCCCAATTAACATGCACTCCTGTTATTTGTAATTTGAATGGAACTTTAGTTCAAGTAAGGTAGGTTGCTCATGTCGTGGCACTATTTCACTAATCAAAGATTAAGGCCGGCTTGCACAACGATCCCTAAACGTATTTAACGACTAAATATGTTTAAATCTGACGTATTTGTATGCTTTGACAACTCCACTAAATAAGTTTAGGCATGGTTGCGCAAGTCACCCTAAGAATAATATTTTTTTGTTATTTGGGATACTCGAGAGTTCTCAGTTCGGGGCAAACTAAAGTTCTAACTAAAGTAGCAAGAAAAAGTGGCTAAATTATTTTTAGCTACCACCACCCTACACCGGTGCTGCGGTGTAATTGTTTGGTAGAAATAATTGCCAAATCTCAAAATGAGGATAGATTTAGCCAGAAAATGGCTAAAGTGGCAGCACTGGCATCCGTCAATCGACAGCGAGCGAGAGGGAGCGTCACACACAGTCCATAGGTAACAAAAGCACTCACCCCTCCAAGCAAACAAAGACTATCTAGTCTGTGGTTGTTTGTAGCTGAGGTTTGTGGTAATTCAAAGTCACTGTCATTTGCCACTGTCTTTTTTAGGCTGGTGCTGCCAGCTGAGTAGTTTACCCATAAATTGGGAATTATTTAACAACTTCCGTGGCGCAGTGGGTGAACAGCCGGCTGAGACGCAGGCGGTAATGGGTAGATTTCCCCCGGGGAAAAAATGTTTGCATGATCTACAGGTATTTGTTCTGGGTCTAGATGTTTTTCTATATATTATAAGTATGTATTTATAGAAAAAAAATATAAGTATTCTATCAGTTATCTGGTTCCCATCCCACAAGCTCTGCTTTGTTTGGGGTTAGATAGCCGTGTCAAATTGCCCGAAATATTGATTAATATTTATCTATTAAGTTCATCAAATAATACATTTATTCGATAATAGAGGTACAGAATACCTTCAACACATGACTGACTGAATTCGACGCCACGAACTACGTGGTAGCAGAACCAAAACGGAATACATCGAATGTGACTTAGGTGGCTCTGAGCAGTGCCGGATTAAGGTAACTTGATGCCCTAAGCCATCTTCCCCTGTGGACACCCCTTCCTTATGTGAACTACAAAGAATTAATTTAAAAAAAAAATGTTAATACGTATTGTAGGTAGAATATGTATGTGTTTGTTCCTCCTGCCCTTATCCCATGGTTCGTTTTTTTTTCTGGGTCGTCTCTGGTGCCCCCCTAGACGGGATGCCCTAAGCAATTGCTTAAATAGCTTGTATGCTAATCCAGGACTGGCTCTGAGGCAATATACCATAATATCCGTATCGACGACACACATTTACCCAAAAAATATGTATCACATTTCAAACACCTCAGCGCCATGATCACGACTAGTGCGCACATAGAAGAAGACGTGGACCATCGAATAAATTCAGTAGTATTAGTGTTTAATATGTATGTAAGTTAGTAATATTGGCAATTATTCATATCAGCTGTAAAGGTCTTATACAACATTTAGTTCCAAAATTCAAACTAGATGTCGCGACTAAAAAGTGTCAATTCCTGAATCGCGCTGACGAAAACCGCACGCAATGTTATATAAGGCCTCAGAGTAAAATGTATGTTGAGCTCGTTCGGGTGACTTGTTACTTGCAATAAAGCAAATTTGGAAGTACAGTGCCTAGTTTTTTTTTTTTTTTTTTTTTTCGAATGGACTAATCTCGCTGTTGGCCTCTGAGGCCGTGACAGCTTAACCGAGCTTTTGGCGAGCGCATATGGCGCTCAGCCCAGATAGTGATTTGGGAGGACCCTTTACATGGTCCTACGAGCGGATTTCACTAGCTCCTTTGGTGTTGCTAGCACATCGATTTTTGTGTATTTTATTTTGGCATAGAAACGAAACCAATGGTAGATCGCCATTGAAGTGCCATACCCACACTGAGGTGGGAAGTGTGTTCAGTGTACGCCGCCGCCACTGGATCGCTAGCTGGCTGGCCAGCACGGCTGACGCATAGACAACCAAGGTGCACTGTGGATGCGCTAGAGGGCGCCACCGCAGTTGAAAAATCGTTGGAGTATCGAGGCTATTACTGGATGGATGGATCATTGTAAAGTTTGTGAAGTGCAATCGTGAGTACAATTTCGTTTATTTATATTTCAAAGTGTGGTGAATGTTTTGCGAAGTAAAGAAGATTTTGGACTTTTTACCTTTAACATTTTTACTGATTCTTGGACTTAGAAAAATTGAACAATTTTACGACTTATCTTATTTTGTGTGCATGTTAGTTGAGTTAGCTATAAGTTTACCAAACTCTGTTGAGACGGGGAATCCATGCCCGATTTTTAAAAATTTGGTTAGTTTCTCAAACACTTGTAAAATTTTTGGAAAAAATTACTTATTTTGGACTTAGAAAAATTTCGTTTAAATTCATCTTTACAAAATGGAACCATTATATAGATTGCAAAATGACGCTAAATTGCGCATTGAAAAAGCGAGAAGTAATATGAAAAAGTCTCCTAAAGCGCGTATTAAGGTAGCCATTGACGATGCATCCATTTAGAAGATTTCCAAATGGACGCATTCCCAATGGATATACTCCAAATTATGGGCACATTGACTGACTTCCATTTGGACGTACGCGCCGCCGCCACTTCGAATATTGCACGCTATCAAGTAACACGTACGGAACAAAACAATGGATTTTTTAACGGTGGCAACAGCAGTGTGCATTTCGATAAAAATACAGAAAAGACGTAGGAGAAAATGGATGAAAGGGTGGTTGGAAAAAAGAAGTACATTAACACATACCAACTTATTGTCTGAATTATCATTAGAACCCAGCGATTGGAGAAATTACTTGAGGATAGACGAACAGACTTATTTCAAATTACTGCAACTTGTGACACCAATAATAAAAAAACAAGATACTAACATGAGACAAGCTATAAGTCCCCATGAGAGGCTATGTGCTACACTTCGCTTTTTAGCTTCAGGAATGACGTATGAAAATCTGAAATTTTCAACAGTAATTTCTGCACAACGCCTAGGAGTTATTATTCCTGAAACTTGTAAGGCAATAATAACTGTTTTGAAAGATTATATGAAGGTAAGTAAATGATACAATTTGTATTCAGTTTTTATTATATAAGTGTATTAAAGTAAATTATAACTTCACTCTGCAACATCAGTTATTATTATATTATTAGTGTTTTCTGGTGTTTCGCCTATAGCGGCAACAAATGCGTCATATAATATATTATGGTCACTTGTACTCTGTGTTATTTGTGAATTTCGTAGCTGATGTAACGAATTGTTGGAATTGAATTGTTGAATAATCGAATCATCGCGGTTTTGAGTTGGTGGTCTGAAAAGTACTTGTGAATTATGTACAATGCGCGAGTCCACGGTCAAATTGTTAGTTTCAGCCATAAATACCGCATCGTTAATTATTTTTTGGCAGTATATAGCCATCATAGTCGGCAAATTTCTTAACTTTTCCGCAATATGTTCTCCAAACGCATCGTATTCCAGTTTCGCCCGTTGAGGTGGAGTGGGTTCGTCCATTTTCTTAGCAATTTTTTCTAGAATATCATTCGCTTGGGCCTTGGTTTTTCGTGATTGATATCTTGATGATGAAGCCGTACTACTTTGTGATAGTGGAGATTGCACATTGGTTGATGCTGTGTCTTCACTTTCATCGTTGCTGACCTGTAAAACATTTTTTTTTGTTACAGATGCCAGATACTGAAGAAAAATGGAGGAAAATAGCAAAGGACTTTGAAGAAAGATGGCAGTTTCCTAATTGTTTAGGGGCTATTGATGGAAAGCATGTACGGATTATACCCCCTCCTGGCAGTGGTTCATATTTTTGGAATTACAAGATTTTCAATAGCATTGTGCTTATGGCGTGTGCAAATGCCAACTATGAATTTATATGGTGTGAAGTTGGTACAAATGGCCGAGTTTCAGATGGAGGCACCATTCAGAATACGCTTTTTTACAAAAAATTGCAAACAAAGGAGCTGAACATCCCTAATGATGATAGTTGTCAAAACAGCAATACTAAATTGCCCTTTGTATTTGTAGGGGATGAAGCGTTTGCCCTCAGAACTGATTTTATGAAGCCTTTTAGTAGAGCGGCTCTGACCACAGAAAGAAAAATATTCAATTATAGGTTGTCAAGAGCTAGGCGAATAATAGAAAATGTATTCGGTATAATGTCAAACCGATTCAGAATCTTCCATTCTGCTATAAACTTAAGTTTGGACAGAATAGATCTAGTGGTTTTAACATGCTGTCTCCTTCACAATTTTCTTCGTAAATCAAACTGCCCTTATGCAACAGACAATGCATTCGATATTGATAGTGATGAAACTACTGCTACCATCGGGCTCACTCCATTAAATGTTACAAATAGAAATGCCAGCACTAATGCAAAAAATGTAAGAGAAGCCTTCGTACAATATTTTAACGGGGAAGGCAGTGTTACTTGGCAATATGATAAAATAGCATAGTAACGTAAGTTCTGTATGTATGTACCTCAGCATCTTCAAACGGCATGTCATCAAGGATTGAATTTACTGATCTCGAGGGCCTTGGTACATCCACATCTGCCAAGAAGAGCAATTCGCTGTAGTACCACAGCTTAGGGACATGAATATCTGCTGTTCCTGCACCAGATCTGCTGGACGTTTTAACCTGTAACGCAATACAAAGTTGATTCGAATATAATAATTAAGCACCTAGTTCTCGCAGAACATAGTTATACTAAAATATATACATATTCGTAGAACCAAATAAATGAATGGGAATACTAAATATATGTACTTTCATTTGTCTCTCAGATATCTCTTAGAACAGGACACTGCCTATCATCATCATCAACAGCCCATAACAGTCCACTGTTGGACATGAGCCTCTCCCGTAGGAGGATTTTGCCGTAATCTCCACGCTTGGCAGGCGGGTTGGAGATCGCAGTAAAGGAAGACAAACAGATAACGCTGCTGCTCGTTTTCTGTTCTATGGAGGCTTTAGGTGTTCCGCCTCAGACATCAGTCGCCTTGTACGACACCCAGTCTTTGTAATGGGTTGGTGCTATTCTACTCTGCCTATAGAAAGTAAATATAAATACTAAAGTGAAATAGGTTACTATAATGAACAGAATAAAATAAATACCTTATTTAATTCCTTTTTAAAACAATTTCTCAGAGGTTATCTTTTTTTTAACGGTATCTAAGTTGGCGTCAGGGTCCTTTGTTTTAAACAATGCCAACAAATCATTCATTGCTGCATTTCTCTTTTCCCTGTTGTGATAATCAGTATGTTTCACTTGCCATAAACATGGGTGCGATTTATATTTTTCAATTACTTCTAAAACAAAGTCACGGGCAGACGTAGACATAATTACAACACATGTATCCGCCGTCAACACAAAGCATAAACTGAGACGAAAATCACAAAAAAATGGACGCGGTTTTGCCCATTCACGGACAATCCGGACGGCTTCCAAATGGCGTGGCGCTCGTTTTTGACATTGACAGTCGGCCGTGGATGACGTCCATTTGGATTGGATGCATGGATTTCAATCCGTTTGGAAATCCAAAGCTGGAAGATATCCATTTAATTGGCATACGTTTAGCACATTCACGAAACGATTTTGGAAGACGTCCACTCCATTTGGATTGATGGACGTATCGTCAATGGCTACCTTTACTCGTTCGTACGTAGATGCAAGATTAGAGTCTTTAGAAAGTAGTTGGAAAAGTTTTGTAAAGATACATGAAGAAATTATTCAGAACGTAACAGATATAAATGAAAACGATAATTATTTTAAAAATGAGATTTATGAAAATATGGTCGAGTTTGGTAATGTAGCTACACATGTAACAAGATCCGATCAAAATTATAAAATTAATGCAAAAAATTACGGTATTAAATTACCAAAAATTACAATTCCCACATTTACGGGCAATTATGCTCAGTGGCCAACTTTCAAAGATTTGTTTGTATCTTTAATTCATCAAAATGAAAGTTTGGACGATGTACAAAGGATGCACTATTTAAAAGGCTTGTTGTCGGGCGAAGCCGAGCAGTTGGTTAGGAATATTCCAATTACGTCTGATAATTACACTGAATGTTGGAAAATGCTTAGCAGTAGATTTGATAATAAAAGATTCACATCTAATTGTTTGTTAAAACGTTTGATGAGCCAAACTATTGTGGCAGATAAATCTAGTGCCATTAAGGATCTATTAGACACTACAATGGAGTGTTTAAATGGTCTAAAGAATCTTGGTGTTAATGTACAGTCGTGGGATATTATAGTGATCTACATTGTAAGCTTTAAATTAGATATCGAATCCCGAAAACTATGGGAGACAAAGATAAGCTCACATGATAAACTACCCACGATCGTAGAATTTAGAGAATTTTTAGAATTCAGATCACGTGCATTAGAATTTTTAGATTCAAAGTCTACTAGACCTAGACTGCCTTTAAGTAAACCAAAGATTTGTCATATAGTCAGTGCCGACAACAATGCCAATGTAAACATTACATGCCCATATTGTAAAGAGAACCACAAGATTGCAAATTGTAAGCAGTTTGCAAAACAGAGTTATGAATCTCGTCATGACTTTGTTCAAACCTAAGGCTTATGCTTTAACTGTTTAGGTTCCAACCACTCCATCAGGTATTGCCGTCAGAATTCATCATGTCACATATGCAAGCGAAGACACCATTCGCTGTTGCATCCCAATAATCCCAAATCAAGCTCCAGCTCAGTCGTATCTAATGCGGTCTCTAATTCAACGGCTGAAGTCAAATCAACGGTGTCTGCTATTCAGACAGCGTTATCAGAGGGCGAATTATCTTCGTCAAATAATATAGCGTCACATTTTTCTCTAAGGTCAGTGCCTACACGAGTTTTGTTGGCCACAGCTCTTGTCGAAGCACAGACAGGATATGGGTCTACGCAACTGTTGAGGGTGTTATTGGATCAAGGATCCCAGGCATCATTCATAACCGAGTCGGCAGTTCAGCTGCTTGGACTAAAGAAGAAGCCGGCCAGAACGGTCATTTCAGGGATAGGTGGCGAGAAAAGCAGTTTTGCTTCTAGGTTTACAGTCACAGTGACTATTCACTCGCGCATTGATTCCACTTTTAGCGTCCAAGTAGAAGCATACGTGTTAGGTACCATTACATCGCTCTTACCTTCTGAGAAACTTGCGAAATTCAACTGGCCTGAGTTACAGCTAACTTTAGCTGACCCAGAATATCACACACCAAATAGGATTGACATCTTGCTTGGTGCTGAAGTCTATGGCCAGGTATTAAGAGAGGGTTTGACACAAGGTCCTCCAGGCCTTCCAGTAGCTCAAAATACAGCCCTGGGTTGGATTTTGTTTGGTCAAATCCCATCGAGTTTAGACTCGAATATTCATTGTCATCATGCCACAATTAGCGTAGTAGATCAGGTTGATGACAACGCACTCCTAAAGCAGTTTTGGGAGATAGAATCCATAGTTCCCGGATCACCGAAGATCCTTTCAGTGGATGAGCAGCGTTGCGAAGAAATCTACTCTCAAACCACTTCAAGAGATGAAAGTGGTAGATACGTTGTTCAACTTCCATTTCGTGATGATGACCCGTTAAGCAAGTATAGTAGTTCCAGAGACCTCGCTGTAAAGATACTGCAGCAGGTAGCAGTCGATGAGTGCGCACATTGTCCTGAAGTATCTGAAAAAATATGCAAAGAATTAAATTTATTGATTGCGGATAGTGAAAAGGATCAGAAGGAAGGAAATGATCAGGGAACAAAGGAAAAGGATATAAAAATAGATGAGGTCATGAAGATCTTAGGGATTTCATGGGATCGAGAGTGCGATGTGTTTAGATACTCGGTAAAGCTATCTTCACAGCAGACTCCAATCACAAAGCGGCAAGTCATATCTGACATCTCCCGCCTATTTGACCCGTTGGGATGGGCAGCACCGTGTGTTGTCACATCAAAAATATTTATTCAAAAGCTTTGGCTTTCGGGAATGGGCTGGGACGAGGAGTTGCCGTCAGAGTTGTTGGTAGAATGGCAAACTTACCGAGAAAATCTTGCAGAGACGCGGAGGTTCAGCATTCCAAGATGGGTGGATATGTCAGCTGATAACTTTAGTGTAGAGTTGCACGGCTTCTCTGACGCTTCTGTTGCTGCTTATGCTGCGGTCGTATATGTCAGAGTAGTACGCGCCGACAAATCCATCACAACGGGATTAATCACTGCTCGAACGAAGGTTTCCCCAGTAAAGCAGCAATCGATTCCAAGGCTTGAATTGATGGGAGCGGCTCTGCTGGCTGAGTTGATCTCAGAAGTGTCCGTAGTTATGAAAATACCACAAACTCGTGTCCATGCTTGGACCGATTCATCCGTCGTTTTAGCTTGGCTTAGCAGCCATCCTAGCCGATGGACCACTTTTGTTGCAAACAGAGTTTCTGCTATTCTCTCTCTGTTTGACAATTCGCACTGGGCTCATGTCCAGTCCTCTCAAAATCCAGCAGATATTGCTTCAAGAGGGTTAACTCCACAAGAACTTTCTTGCAGTGTTTTGTGGACTCAAGGACCACAGTGGCTACGAGATGAAAACATCAAATATACAAGACCGAAAGCCATATCCACAAACATGGAACAGAGATCGGTTAAAGCTCATGTTGTTACTGAAAATACAGAAGATCCAATGTGGATAAAATATTCAACACTGCAGAAATTAGTGAGAGTTATTGCTTACTGCCGGAGGGTTTTGAGATGGAGGAAATTGGGAGATGATAGTAGAAGGTATGAAGAATACTTAACGAAGGAAGAGATAGAAGAAGCAACAAAAGTGTGTATTAGACAGGTTCAAAAGCAAGTGTTTAGTAAAGAGATTGAGGATATAGGAAAGACAGGAATGGTAAGGGCAACAAGTAAACTTAAATCCCTTTGTCCCATGTTGGATAGTGATGGGATCTTGCGCGTTAGTGGTCGTATTCAGAACGCCAAGTTGGATGTGGACACAAAACATCCTATCATTATACCACAAAATACTCACTTCACAAATCTTGTGGTTGGTGAAGCCCACAAAAGGACCCTTCACGGAGGACCTACGTTGGTCTTAAATCATTTGCGTACCAAGTATTGGGTAATTTCAGCCAAAACTTTAGTTAAGGCATTTGTTCGCAATTGTGTCACATGTAAACGGTACTCTATAGCTGCTCAAACCCAGTTGATGGGTCAGTTACCGTCAAGTAGAGTGACACCAGCTAGGCCATTCCGACACAGCGGAGTTGACTTCGCAGGTCCCGTCAACATCCGAATATCAAAGGGTCGTGGTCATCAGTCCTATAAGGGATACATTTGCCTATTCGTTTGTATGGTTAGTAAGGCCATACACTTAGAAGCTGTAAGCGATTTGTCGTCTCAAGGCTTTAATGCGGCTTTTAAAAGATTTGTTGGACGTAGAGGCATAGTCAGTGACGTTTGGAGCGACAACGGCACAAATTTTGTTGGAGCCTCCAAAGAACTGCGTCATCTGGTCGCCGCAGAAAAGTCATCTGTGGCTGTAGATATTAGAGAGTGGTTAGGCAATAACGGTACTGCGTGGCACTTCATTCCCCCTCATGCGCCGAATTTTGGAGGGCTTTGGGAGGCGGGAGTGAAGTCCACCAAGTTCCACTTGAAACGGGTGATAGGTAATTCAACTCTCACCTATGAAGAGATGTCCACTGTGCTAATTCAAGTGGAAGCATGTCTCAACTCGCGACCGTTATCTATGATGCCTGACAATCCCAACGACCCTGCCCCGTTAACACCAGGCCATTTTTTGATAGGCGAGCCTCTGATAACGGTGCCTGATCGCAATTACGATAGCAACATGAGTAGTTTGAAGCGTTGGCAGCTTTCTCAGCGTATATTGCAGGAATTCTGGCGGCGATGGTCTGAAGAATATTTGGTTCATTTATTGCAGCGTTATAAATGGAACAAGCATGTTCTAGAGCCAAATATTGGAGATGTTGTCTTAGTAAAAGAGGATAATCTACCTCCTGCTCGTTGGTTGTTAGGTAGAATAGTAGAAAAACATTCTGGTTTGGACAATGACACACGTGTGGTCACTCTCAAGTGTAACGGTTCGTTATGTAAACGTCCCGTATCTAGGCTATGTGTTTTGCCTGTATGTGATTAGAATTAAGTAGTGTTAATTTATAAGTCATCTGTAATCACTAGATTGTGTAAGTTTTGTTTCGGAGTTGTCATTTAAGTTAAAATTTTGTTGAGTTTATGGTTATATACAGTCCACATTATTGAATACTATTTTTGAGCTATTAGTAAATTTGGAATGTTTAATTCTGTGTTTACACCTCACCTCATAGTGGGCGGTGTCTTTAGTTAAGAACATAAACAGATGTTCATGGTGGGCGGTATGTTTAATATGTATGTAAGTTAGTAATATTGGCAATTATTCATATCAGCTGTAAAGGTCTTATACAACATTTAGTTCCAAAATTCAAACTAGATGTCTCGACTAAAAAGTGTCAATTCCTGAATCGCGCTGACGAAAACCGCACGCAATGTTATATAAGGCCTCAGAGTAAAATGTACGTTGAGCTCGTTCGGGTGACTTGTTACTTGCAATAAAGCAAATTTGGAAGTACAGTGCCTAGTGATTTGGGAGGACCCTTTACAATTAGTGTTGTCATATAAAAAGTTTGCAAAAAAATCCAGTATCTACTTTCGTTAGCCAGACTCTATGTTTGTTTGTCCAAGGATAACTTTCGAAGCGTTGATCTGATCATCGTGAACTTTGATACATAGGTCATGACATAATTTTGGTGTGACTAAATGTGCTAAAGTGGCACGTCTAATAAAAAGTATAGGTACGTGAGTGCATTTCAACCCCGTTTTTATTTTTAGTTTAAACCTTGTAGTTTTTAAGTTATAAGCTACTAGTATAATAAAAACCGAACTTTTTACACTTTCGTACTTAGCTTCAGTGACACAAATAAAGGGAAAAGTCTGAAATCCAGAATAACTGCAATTTCAACCCCAAAAAAGTATAACCAATTTATATGAACTCCCGTTGCCTGTAATTTGAATTATACTGTAGGTTAAGTTATTGGTTATTCATTTTGTGGCACTATTTGGATCGTCAAAGATTACAAATAATATTTTTATGTTTTAAGGGAGACTCGCGAGGTATCAGTTTCGGGCGAACCACTAGTGCATGCATTATTGTTCATCATGCTTTATGAGGAATCAGTTCATCTGACGGATAGATGACTGACCGAAGGACGGACGAACAAATTCGCACCATATGGGTTCCGTTTTTACAATTTTGTTCCAAAACTCTAAAAAGGCATGGCAAGATTGACAACGTAGGTAGGCAGGGTAGATAATGGTGGCTTATGATTGGAAATTAATGAAAAACTATGTACGTACATACTACCAGCCCTGGGTCTACGATATTTCCGAACCGGGGCAAAAACTTTATGTGACGTCCCCTTTCTTCCAGCATTTGAGGAGGTGGGGGCATAATAATATGAGACACGCATTTTTTACTTTCTGTCAAATGTCAAAGTTTAATTTTCTTGGATACATTTTATGTCATTTTGGGGCTATTTGACTGGACTACATATTTACACTGATATCGGGTGTAGTCAGAGGGGGTTAAGGGGCCATTAATCAAATAAATAATCTATAGTACACACGGCTACACATTATGGTATACTTTTCCAGTCTATGCTGACCTCTCATTGTACGGAAAACCTACACAATGCGAGGTCAGTTTATACTGGAAATGTATAGCTTGAGGTGTAGCCATGTGTACGACGTGCGTTGGATGCTAGCTAAGCGCTTTAAAAACAAGTTTTTTTTTAAACATGAATTTGGCGCCCCCTGAATTTACCTAATACATTCATACGTTTGGCAACTCCAAGGTAGGTTAATATGTAAAGACGGGGTCACAGAGTACCTTGAATAATACGGAATAGAGTTGTCAGTAAACCAATTGCTACTCGAGCGCCGCCAAACGAAGTGTGCCCAAAACCCTTTAGCTATACCAAAACTTCATCTACTATAGTAGGTACCTGTATACCTGTATATAATACAAAATTGGTTAACTAAGCTATCGGATGGGTATGAAAGGTATTTCTTAAAAAAAAAATGTATGATCAGTAGAATTTTTGTACATTTTTTTGCGCCATCTAGTAATTTGCGGAGCAAACAGTTGCCAAGCAAATATTTGGCCTTCATTCTACCTATTCTACTGAGTGAAAACACCCTGGACGGGGTGGCCACACTGTTATTACCCGAACGAAACAACGCGATTTCTGCAAAATAATTATATTGATGTTTTTTAGTAGGGCTCGGACTAGTTGGACTGGAACGCATAAATATAATTTAGAATTTCATCATAAAAACCTGAATTTCATCAAGGAAGGATTTTGTCGAACAACGTAAAAGTTTGAAATTTTTGCTAAGATAGCTGTGGTTCCGATATGGATTTGTCGTTATTTTGTTTTTAGGCTTACCGAGTATCTCCCAACAGTATCTCATTTATACTCCCTTTCATTCAAGGCTGTTCTAAATACGTTTTCCTGCACTGAAACAGAGCAGCCAGCAGGCGCAGTGTTGTGAATAAAACATAGTGAAATACATAGTTTTCTTTTGGATATAATATTCATTCATCGAACAAAACACAACAGAACAGAATGGCTGATGAATATGCTGCTGTTAAACGAGGAAAACTTTTATTGAAAGGAGAGAAACCTAAGTAAGTGTATTGGACTTGCATCAGATCCGTCACTTCACTACTATATTTATATAATGACTTCATATCGTTTGGTGATAGTAACCTCTGAAAATCTGAACTAAAAATAAATAGTAAGGGGTGGACTAGTTATCTGGGAATTAGTTTACCATTTGGATTTGTTTTATGCCGGGGACATTCACAAGAAGTGTTGATTGTGGGCATTCTAGTGTTTGATTTTGATACAACATGTATTTCTAATTTGGGCACAAATTTGGGGCAGCGCCAATAAAACTACTATCAAAGACCTACAAATCAAACAAAATAAAATACTAAAATTTCTTTTTAATTATGATTTACTAACACCAACTGACAAATTATATAAAGAAACAAAAATAATGAACGTCTTATAAACATAATTGCTATAACACATGTATACTAATTAAAAAAATCATAACCAATAAAATTCATACACAAAAAACATTTAAAACAAATAGACAAAAGAGGAAAATAGTTCTTCGTAATGGTGATAATATTAATTTAACTAAGGTCCATACGAATTATGGAAAAAAAAGTGTATGCTTTGAAGGTGCAATATTATTTAATAAAATCCCAAATGAAATTAAAAACCTAAATAATTGTAACAGTGTTAAGGCAAAACTAAAAAAACACATTATTACAAAGATTTAATGCCATTTCTGTATCCTCGACATAGCTGTCCGATTGCTGTCTGTCAGGTCACTCGTCGTGCGATGCTTTTGTTTAGTACCCACAATGACCCACTTTAAGAATTATTGTTGTTTTGATGTTTTGCAAAGCTCCTTTTCGTATTAGATTTAAACTCGATAATTAGTAGTTTAAAATCGATAATCATCTAGTATAATTATAGTTTGACTCTAAACGATAATGTAAACAAAATGTTTATAATATAGGTACCCTATATTTCAACTTCCCACAATGTTCTGCATGCTCACTGTATATTTAACCTAAGTTTAAACCTATTGTTTCTCATGAAGTCAAATTCATATTTCTTTTGAGAATAAATTCTTTAACCACATTCGTCAAAAGAAGATAACCTAGCTCTAGTGCGATTGGCGAATTTGTGTACGATCAGAACATATTTGGTGAACCTTGTGTGGTGACTCGTGTCTAATTCTAATTCTAGGGTGGGGGGTATAAGAGATCTGCACTGACGCCCCGCATTGGGGTGTATTGTGCATTAACCCCCTTGACTCTTGTGTATGTCCTCCACCTTATCAATTTCTACATTTGAAAAGAGAAATTCTAATAAATATTTTACATTACAGAGCTAAGAAGCGCAAGCATAAGAAAGAGAAATCATCTGATGAGAGCAAAGTTGATGTGGATCCAATAAAGCATGGAGGCTGGTGGAAGATCGAGAAAGTTGAAGATGTCACAGGATCCATATCAATTGAATTTGGGAACAACTCATATGTATCAGCCTTGGATAATGGGTTGTTCACAATTGGTGCTCCGCATGGTGATGGTGAAGGCCCAGCCCCTGAAGAGATATTTACAGCATTCCCAGCCGGGGATAACAAGTTTGCACTGAAGTCAGGGTATGGGAAGTATGTGGGAGTGTCAAAAGATGGAGTTGTCACTGGCCGGTCTGATGCTGTGGGGCCTATGGAGCAGTGGGAACCTGTTTGGCAAGATGGTAAGACTTTCCTGAGTGCCAGTTAACACTTTCTTTTGGCTGTTATTACATAATAAATAAATAAAAACAGTGAGTTCAATGGTTTTTTCCAATCTCAAAAAATGCTCAATGCGAAGTTTTAACTTCAAAAATAATGCTGGACATTTCTCAGTGCTTAGTTCCAAACTAAGAAAACCTTGTAAAATGGGAAGTGGAAAATAATGATAAAATACTTTTTTTGTTAACAAATTCTTATTGATCAAGCGAAGTGAGATCTCCAACTCAACTTGGGTGAATCGGTGATGTATGTATGTTTGTTTGTCCAAGGACAACTTTAGAAAGCGTGAAAGTGAGTGGTCAAATGGAAAGGTCTTCATTAGTACATTTTGACCCTGTTTTTATTTATAGTTATTTTTATTTCCTTATAGTTTTTGAGTATAATATATATTGAGTAGCCATAACAAAAACGGAACTTTCATGAAATTTACAGGGTACACCAGTGACCCCACAATGCCTCCTCCTGCGCAATAAATGACTCTAACATGTTTAATTTCTTTCTTGCATATTGTCATCTATAACTGTTGAGTTGTGTTGTTGTGTTACGAAAAATATAACCGACTGCAGATAACAGAAAAAAACAAACTACTGAACCAATTTTGATGAAATTTATGCATAATTTATGAAAATATATGCATAAGAATTTGCCAAATCGGTTGATAAATGATGGAGTTCCGAGGACATTAAAAGAAAAAATACAACTCAACCGAGCAGAAACTCCTCCTTTTTTGAAGTTGGATAAAAAGTAACAAGCACTACTTAAGTAATAAACAAACTCTTCCACAGGTAAAACAGCAATTCTGAGCTCTGTAAACCAGTTCATGTCCATTAGTCCAGAGGATGACTCGCTGGTTACTCGCAGCACCAGCGCTGGCAGTCAGGAGGTCTGCAACATCCGCACCAACAAAAGCAAGGAGATCAGCAAGCCGGTGCTGGCGGAGGAGGAAGGGGATTTGAATGAAGTGGAAGTTAATTATGTGTAAGTTTGATGAAACCTGAGATATTCCAAATAACAGTAAAAATCATAAAAATATAGAAATGAAAAAATAGGTTGGAGGAGGCCTATGTAAACAAACTGTTAAGTTTAAAAACTGAAACCCGACTACGTAATATAACGAATCATATTAACGAATCGATTGACATTTGACACCTCATTCATCAAAATCGGATGAATATTTTAGGTGCTACGGTGGAACATGGGTAAATATTAGGTTGGGAAAAAAGTTTCTTCGCATTTTTTAAGAAAATTCAAAACATTTTTTAATATAGTTTATTTACATTTAACTAAAGTATGTAGGTACCATTTTGTTCGATAACTTTTTGCCATCTTGTAGGTAGGGACATGATCCCATTGCTATATAAATTTTGGGGCTTCTGATCAAAATACCGCGACAAGTGGTTTTGGCAGTCCTCTCGTGATGTTAACCTGACACTGCCTAAAGAATTTTGAAGAGACTGAAACAGGTGGAAATCTGAAGGTGCAAGGTCATGACTGTACGGCGGATGCATTAACACCTCCCAGCCAAACTCTCTTAATTTTTGCTGCGTGGCTAAAGATGTGTGAGGTCTAGCGTTATCATGATGAAAAACCACACCCCTTCTATAGATTAATTCCGACCGCTTTCTCGCAATTTCTTGCTTTAATCTCATCAGTTGTTCGCAGTAGAGTTCAGAATCGATGGTCCTGCCTGGTGGTAACAGCTTATAATGAATAATGCCCTTCCAATCCCACCACACACACAGCATCACCTTGTTGTGAGTTAACCCAGGTTTTGCCACAGTCTGTGAAGCCTGACCGGCTTTTGACCACGACCTTTTTCGCACGTTCTTGTCCTACGTGATCCACTTTTCATCACCAGTTATCAGCTTCTTCAAAAATGGTTCGGTTTCATTACGTCGTAATAAAGGATCACAAATGAGTACACGGTTTATTACGTTTCTTTCAGTGAGCTCTTGGGGTACCCAAATATCGAGCTTTTTGTGTACCCAGTTTTTTTCAAATACGCCAAAACTGTTTTGTGGTCAATTCCCAGTTCTTCAGCTACGTCGTAACTACTGATATGCCGATCTTGCTCCACTTTTTCAAAAATGGCATCAATTTTCACACAACATCAAAATTTACGGATTGAAAGCGCTTAAACCAAATTTGTGCTACTCTCACAGACACTGCACTAGGTCCATAAACATCGCAAATTTTTTTCGCGGCGTGCGTTGCATTTTTAACTTTTTTGTAGTAAAATTTTAAAATGTATCGAATTTCTTCATTAGATTCACTCATCTTTACAGTACGAAAAACAAATAAAAATCACACATTTTCCTAATTTGAATTTGGAATTATCTTCTTTAAAATTTAAACTTAGAATGATACCAAAACCAGCCGATACAAATAGTATAGCCAAAGAGATTTTATTACAAGTTCATACATACTATAATGCGAAAAGACTTTTTCCCCAACCTATTACTAACATACGTACCTACAAAGCCGAGATGAAAAGGTTCGTCAATTTACAAATTGATTCGTTCAACGTATCGCGAGTACCTTTTGACCGAGTCTACGACGAACTTTTTCATTCCATCACTGTACATACATAGACTGCTAAAAACATGACCCTTCCTTTTTTTGCCGTAGTCGACTAAAAAACCGCTTTTGCTCTCGTATTTTTTACCGACGATAAAAGGAGGAGATTCCAAATATATTTTTAAATATTTAACAATGCGTAAGTATAATTTTGTTTATGGATGACCGAGCTCACATACCTTTTTACAGAGTAGTCCTATTTGGATGATTCTTTTTTATTGGATAGGGTATAGGTACCAATTTAAATTTAAAAAAACCCTATGAGGAAAATAGGGGATTGTTTTTCACCCACTGAATTTTACCTACCGATTCTACCACGCATATTTGTAGGTTACATTTTTTGTTATCTTAATTATCTCAACAGAAATATGTTTTGTTCAGTAAGAAGTTTCAAAAGTTCCAAGACAAGAAACTACGCGTGAACGAAGGGAATGTGATCGAGCTGAAGAAAGCGAAGACAGAAGGGAACTTCCATGAAACCTTGTTGGACAGGAGAAGCAAGATGAAAGCTGACCGATATTGTAAATAGCATCTTTGTAGAGGTCCTACCCAGGCTTCATTGATAGACTCGGTGCAAAAGTGGACTGTATTTATTTTTCTTCTTAGTTGCTAGTTTACAAGGTATAAATCGCGTTCTTGAATGATCACAAATTTCGGCTTGAAAACGGTCTATCTTTATACAAAACTACTCCTCGCCCTAGCCATGGTGCGGGGATCGTAATTCACGCTTTCACAAATCATGTTGTATAATTCCTAATACATCGAAGTTTCCAGCAAAGTTAGACGGGGACTTACATGTAGCTATCTCACTCTTTTGACCTTTACAAGTTTAAACTGTTACAATCTTAGCTACCTGTTAACATTTGAATCTGATTCGATCTTATAACTACCTAATACATTTCAAATCTAGATTCGATCCTTCCCCGTCTTTGATCGTCCGTTACAGTCTCCCCCCGGCGCAGATCCTCGCAGCCTTCTTATTCAATCGGGAGGACGATCAACCTTCTCACTGGCCTCCGGAAAACGCCTCCCCGCGTCCGCACCTCAGCGCTCCGAACTACTCCGTCCGGACCCGTAATCACGCGCTCGATCTGGCCCCGCGGCCATACGTTCCGAGGTAGCAAACCGTCCGCGATTATGACGACGTCCCCTTCTTTGATGTTCTCTTGCTGTCTTCTGACGTCGCCTCGCGGCGCCAACGTAGGCAAGTACTCGTCGATCCAGCGCTTCCAAAAGGAGTTTGCCAGAGCTTGTGCGGCGCGCCACGTTCTTCTGTCGGCTACGTCGCAGTCTCCCACATATGGCAAACCTACTGCCGTCCCCATTAAAAAGTGGTTCGGCGTTAAAGCTTCCTTTTCCTCTGGGTCCACGGGTACATGCGTTAAAGGCCGCGAGTTTACGGTGTGCTCGATTTCTGTCATTAGCGTATTCAATACCTCTTCTCGCGGGGCACGTTCATTTAAGGTGATGGCTAGGGCTCTCTTCACCGTTTTTATCATTCGCTCCCAGGCTCCCCCCTGGTTTGGAGCACCAGGGTCGATGTACCGCCATTCGATCCGCTCTTTGAGTGCGTACTCTTTTAGGCCTGGGAGCCACTCATCGTACGCCTTTCTTAGTTCCACTTCCGATCCGTGGAAGTTCGTTCCATTGTCTGATACGATTGCACTAGGAGTCCCCCGTCGGGCAGCCATTCGCCTGATAGCCATAATAGCCGAGTCGGTGCTGAGACTCGCTATAAGCTCCACGTGTATAGCTCTCGTTACCAAACACGTAAAGAGCATACCCCATCGCTTCTCACGGCGCCGCCCGATCGCTACCCACATAGGGCCGAAACAATCGATGCCGCAGTTAGTGAAGGGCCTCGTGTTCATCTCTATGCGAATCCTCGGCAAGTCGCCCTTTACTGGCTTCCTAGGGTTCGCTCTCCTTATCTTACACAGCGTACAATCGTTCAGAACCGTTCTGACCGCCGGACGCAACCGCAGTATCCAAAATCGCTGGCGCAGATTATTCACGATCTATTCTCTGCCCACGTGCTTATTCTTCTCATGTTCCCGCCTGATCAGTAGACGTGATAAGCGGTGCGCTCCGTTCAGAATGGGTGGATCCTTCAGGTGATCCGGTACTGTAGCGGCGTTGATCCTACCGCTCAGCCTTATGATTTCCATATTCATGTGCATTGGCCGCTAGCTCTTTCGGTGCATGCGCTCGGTTCTCCGGGGTAATACTATCCAGTAAGCCTTCACGGTTTGCGCTCCAGCTTGCAAGTTCAAAACCCGCTTGTTGATGCACCTCTTGCACTTGTGCCATAGCTCTGGCGGCTATCTCTTCCGTTTCAAAGCTGTCCACCCAGTCGTCCATGTAGTGGTTCCGAGTTATAGCGTCAATCGCTAGCGGGTGTGTCCGCTCGTGATCTTTCGCGTTCCTGTTCTTGACGCTATGAGCCAGAAATGGAGAACTTCTCGCTCCGAATATCATGGACTTCATCGTGTACTTCTGCGGTGGATCTGTTCGGTTGTCGCCGCGCCATAGAAAGTGTTGGGCTGTACGGTCCTCTTGTCTTATGGTCACCCTCAGGAACATGTCCCGAATGTCTGCAGTGACCGCGATCGGCTTCGTTCTGAAGCGAAACAAGACGCCATGTAATGTCTGTAGTAGATCTGGTCCGTCCAGCAGCGCGTCGTTGAGACATGTTCCATTAGCGCGCGCGGCTGCATCGAAAACCATTCTAAACTTCCCCGGCTTGTTGGGGTTTGTCACCGCGAAGTGAGGGAGAAACCAGAGACGTTCGTTCTGACTCTGTTCCTCCTCGCTTTTTTCTGCATATCCCTTTTCTAGCAGCTTCTCCACTTGCGCGGTGTATGCACTTCTAAACTCCGGCGATCTGTCCATCTTACGTTCGATCCCATGTAAGCGTCGTATGGCCATGTCGTAGCTGGGCGGCATCTTCACCTCATCGCTGGCCCAAGGTAGTCCCACTTCAAAACGACCGTTCACTCGTCTCGCTGTTCTGTCGAAAATGCTTTGAGCCCGCTCATCCTTTGCGTTTGGCTTTCTTTTAATTGAAACGCCCAAAGCATCTATCTCAAAGTGTGCTTTCACGAGCTTGCTTAATTCCTCGTCTTGGTCGTTCAAAGTATGTCCGTTCTGGACACCTTGGCACGTATGGACGTGTAGTACCGTCTCCTGCTGTCTTATTGTGCTCCTGGGGATTGATCCATGGATAACCCATCCCAGCTGCGTTAGTGATGCAGCTGGCTGGGTTCTCTTCCCTGTCAGAAGCTTCCTCGTCACAATAAGATGCCAGTTGTCGGCCCCGATGAGTATGCGTGGCTTCGCTGACGCATAGCACACGGCTTCTGGACGGAGTTTCCTTAAGTGCGCGTATTTTAACACATCGGTACTGACGAGTTGATTTCCTAAGGTCAGGTTCTTCACAGTGCGCGCTGTGATCCGATGTGCGTCCGACTTGTGTCCTCGGATCACGATATCCACTACCCGGCTCTCGGGTTCCCTCTGACTGGTCGTAGCCCCCACGATGTTCAAGGCTTTTGTCGGGCCTTCCGTTCCGATCATCGCGGCGATCTCTTCATCGATTAGAGTTATCGTTGATCCTTCGTCCAGTAACGCATACGTATTCATTTTCATGCCGTTACTGCCCTTAATCACGACTGGACACACCTTCAGTAGGACTTGATTCTTTGCTGTTACATGCGCAGATGCAGTGATGGCTGATTCTTCGGTCTGGCCCTGCTCACCGGCACCCTCGTTCCTTATTTTCGGCGCATGTAACAGTGCGTGATGCGGACGTGTGCATTCACCTACTCCGCATCGCTTGCTCTTGCACATAAAGCGTCTATGCTTGCTGCTCAGACAGCGAAAACATATGCCTGTCTCTTTGGCCCATTCCCATCTCTTGTCTACTGGCATCGCCGCAAGCTTTTTACACTCGACGGTTCTATGGTTGCCCCCGCAGCAACGGCACTCGTTCTTGTCCGTTGCTGCGTTCTGTCTCGTTGAGGCTTCCTCCTCCGATGCCGCGTTCTGTGTAGCGTACACCGACCCACGATTTCGTTCGTTCACCCTGGGTCGCTGCTCTATGGGTCGGGCCTTTGAGGTGTTCTGCGAAGGCGTAGCTGTATACGCGTATCGCATTGCGCGATCTGCCTCTCTCATCAGGAACTGGGACAGCGTCAATATTTCTGGTTCATTTCGGCTGCCAAATTCCTCTGCATAGTCGCACCATTTTGATCGGATGTGCGGTGTCAACTTCTCGGCTACCTGTCGCGCAAACATCGGGTTCTGCAGGTAGCCGCGTTGGTCCATACAAGAGATGGCGGTTACTACGTTCTGTAGTTTGATGGCGAAAGCGTTTAATTCGCCTGCGGTCGCGCCCAGTCGCGGTAGCTTCTTAATCTCTTCTAACGCGTTGTCTATAATCATCTCTGGGCGACCGTAACATTGCTCCAAAGTCTTCATTATAACTGCCGGTTCGGTTGCAGTGTATAACAAAGCCGACACTGCTTGACGGGCTTCGCCTTTCAGGCACGTTCTAAGCCTCGCTAGATTCTCAGCCGATGAGATCTTGTGGATGGTCGTCGATTCCTTCATGGCTGCCTTGAACGGTAGCCAATCCCCCGCAGCACCTCCGAATACAGGTAGGTCGTACGTCTGTCTCGGAGGTGGTCTACGGTGAGCCATCTTCTCTATGGCTTCCGTTAACCGATCAATCCCTCTGTCTCGCGTTCGGTCCGGCGTGAGTGATCTGTCTCGCAGTGTTCGTGGTTCAAAAGTGACCCGATTGTTCGTAATCGGAGGATACCGCTCCGTATTCTGTTCTCTCGTGGTCGATGAGAGATACCTGGTATCCTGATCCGTCACTTGTTCTGGCTCCCCCCGTTTATGATGGCGTTGGAGCCAGTCCTCTATTCTGTGCTCTGTGTCTAGGGCCCCGTTCCGTGCACCCGTGCCCTGGATGCTTTCTTGTTCATCTTCTTCCCGTATTGTAGCGACTTCGGCAATCAACCTCTTCCTTATAAGTTCCGCTTGAATATGGAGCTCTTGCCTCTTAATCTCGGCAAGTCGTTCTTCAGCTTCAAATTCAATTTGCCGTATCCTTGCTATCGCGCTGGCGCTGGAGCGTTGCGAGCGGACGGACGGGGCACGCCGGCGTTCGGGCTCGGCGTGTGCGGTCACTCGCGGTGCTACCTCGGTCGCGGGCGCGGGCGCGGTCGTCTCTGACGCTACGCGAGCGGAGGAGGGTCCCGCTTCGGCGGGTCGCGGCTCAACGGGAGCATTCGGAAGCGCGGGTTCGGACGGGGACGCGGGGTAGTCTTCGTAGACGCGAAGTGCAGCCTTCTTCCCCCTCGTCACGGGTGGGCTCCTGGTGGTCATCTTCTTCAGCACTTGATGCCCCTACCTACCTAGCGGTCCCTAACACTAACACTAAAACCGCCCTAAGGCGTTTACCCGCTATTCCGACCGTTTGGCACCGTTAGGTGGCCGGAATAAACGGGCCGTGGACCAGCCACGTGAGGGGGTGGGGGGTCTTCACTCTTCGGGTGACGTCCTCGTTCGGTCGTCTTCAACGGACGCGGGCTTATCTTCAGGCACCCCGTGCCCTTGCGCCGGTCTTGACAACGTCGCACGTCGCACCGTTGGGTGATCTTCAGGCACCCCGTGCCCTTGCGCCGGTCTTGACAACGATGCTCGTCGCACCGTTGGGTGATCTTCAAGCCCGCGCCGTCTCTTCAGTGGTTATACGATGTAACTGTTTCTTGAAACCCAGTGGAGCGGGTCTTGTCGGCTCCGCAGGAACAACTGGTCCGGTCGTCTCAGGAACGGCTTATCCGGGTCGGAGGACCAAAACTTGTAGAGGTCCTACCCAGGCTTCATTGATAGACTCGGTGCAAAAGTGGACTGTATTTATTTTTCTTCTTAGTTGCTAGTTTACAAGGTATAAATCGCGTTCTTGAATGATCACAAATTTCGGCTTGAAAACGGTCTATCTTTATACAAAACTACTCCTCGCCCTAGCCATGGTGCGGGGATCGTAATTCACGCTTTCACAAATCATGTTGTATAATTCCTAATACATCGAAGTTTCCAGCAAAGTTAGACGGGGACTTACATGTAGCTATCTCACTCTTTTGACCTTTACAAGTTTAAACTGTTACAATCTTAGCTACCTGTTAACATTTGAATCTGATTCGATCTTATAACTACCTAATACATTTCAAATCTAGATTCGATCCTTCCCCGTCTTTGATCGTCCGTTACAATCTTATCTACATAATAAATATAATAATATAAGTAAAAGCTTATTTTATTGATCTTCAAATGTTGTTTGAATTAACCTACTCATATTTATTACCCGCTTTCGCCAGCGGTTTTGCACGCGTGGTTTGTCATTAAAAAGTAGCCTGTGTTAATCCAGGTTATAATTTACTTATATACCAAATTTTATAGAAATCGTGTAAGACGTTACGACGTGAAAGAGTAACAAACATCCATACAAACTTTCGCGTTTATATTATTAGTGGGATAATAAGTTCACAGACATACTCATATCTTTACGCAGATTAGGATTCATTAAGCTGAGAGGATCAAGCCTGCTTCTACCTCCTAGTCAATTGGATTGGTCTACTTGTATAGAAAAAAATACAACATAATGACCTACTGCCATCTGCCACTGGATGGCAGTAGGTCGTTAGGTTTTTTTCGATACAAGTACATAGTTTGACAACAAAAAAAATATTCCTGTAGGACCAACTATTAGGCTGTTAGGGTTTTTTAACACAGCAAGGTGTTTAGTTTTCTAAGATTACCCAATCAGCGTTTAACCTATCTGATTTGTGATCTAACTGATTTGTCCAACAGGAATAATGTTCCTTGTGTAAGAAGCAGTTAACTAGCAGCTCAAGTGGGGTTGGGCCGGACACGTAAGTCGAATGCTTCCGGAGAAATGGGCCAACATTGTAACACCTTGGGTACCGGAGGATGGACAGCGACGTCGGGGTCCACCGCAAAAGCGTTAACGCGACGACATCAGTGGATTCGAGAAGGAATTGTGGGAATCTGCCAAGGGTCGCGATAGGTGGAAGGAGTTGGGGGAGGCCTTTGCCCAGCAGTGGCAAAATGTAGGCTAGTTAAAAAAGGAAAATTATTCCTGTTGGACAAATCAGTTAGTCTAAAAAGTTTATCCACGAAAAAAAAACCCATCAAGCCTACTCAATCTAAACATTTTGTCTTAAATCTTAGGCGCTACACCTTCTGACCCAGATAATGCTGCAACTTACCCTAAATCATCTACCTGCCTACCCTTAGCAACAGACTTGGGTGCATAAAAAAGCTAAATTCTCTTGAAAAAAAATTTATTGGAGCAGAAATTACTTGAAAATTACAACTCTCATTCAAAATGTAACTAAAACAAGACAATTTTAATACTTTTTGATAACATTAATGGCCTAAACGTTCATGAGTAATTCGTAAGTATACATCGTTTATTTTTACAGAAACAAGGTGTAACCATGATAACTTATTCATGAAAATAATCTACATACAGTCATAAGAACAAGTACCTATCAACACTGGGTAAATCTACCGCGTCCATTGTTCACTGTAAGCGAACGTTTATGGAGACGCAGCGCGTTGTGCGACGCGCGCTCCGCCGCGTGCAACGCTTCTACATGTTCGAGTTGACAGCGCGACGCGACGCACTACGCGCCGTCAACACGAACATTATGGCCATGTATGAGAGCGTTCATGTAGAAGCGTTTGCTTGATATGAAGCGTTGCTCACGCCGCGTCTCCATAAACGTATATAGATTGCAAGGAAACCGTGTTGTTATTATAATGAAGAAAACGTGTATTATCGTAACGATAGAATAGGAATTCACACAAAGTCGTCAAACTCAAAACTCAAAGCACGTATAATAATCTGTTCCTACGTTTAGTGATAGATAGTGCTGTTGGCGAAAAATTCACTATTGCATTGAGTGTTTAAAAGATATATATTTTTTGCAAAATAAATAGTACAATTTGTTGCGGAGACCATTTAAATTATTTGTAATTCTAGACAATCTATAGACACTCAACAATGACGCGGTGAAACATTTACCTCACTACTGCGGCTGGTTTCAGTCATACATAATGACCGGTCATTGTGAATAATGTAGACCAAGTTTTGTTTATGAATTTAATTGATTAATAAATATGTTATCTGGGACAAAACCATCATGATTACACCCTCTAATTCAGATAATTTGAATATAACTACCTACACATCTTATACAAAACTATATCTACACCTATACCTAGTGTAGACTAGACAGAGACCTAACCTGCAGAACATGATCCAAGTGGCCTCATACAGTCTATTAACAGCAGTGGAATTCTTATTTATAACTTGTGTGTTCGTACATTATATCTAGCGTTTGTAGGGACTCTGCCTAGGAGACACAAGGTGTATTCAGTGGAGTAACAGACTGACATATTTGTGGCCAAGGCTTCCCTTCCATACTTCCACAGGTTACAGGTCCCTTCCATACTCTTATCTTGACTTAATTGGAGCAGTCCTTATCGTAGGAGTCCAGCTCATCCCGCCATCGCTGTGGCCGCCGAGTGCTCTTAGTGGAGTAATATACGCACATTTAATTACATATCTACTTAGTTCATTGTAAAATAAGTTTTTATGCATATTTTAACTGGTCACATCATTTTTAACATCAGGTCAGAGTTTTTATGTTTGTCTGTGTCGTCCGTCCGTGACATCATCATAGATCCCAAAAGGCAGGACCAATTTCGTTAAGTTTTTTGATAGCTGCGAGTTGTTTGTAAGATTTTCTTAGCCTCAATGGAAATTGGAGCAGTGAGCAGTACAACAAAAGAAAAAAAAAATTAAAACAATCCTTCTTTCATAAAGTCCTCTCCATCCTAGTGTAGTCTGGAAGAAATCGCTTTAAGCTATAAGACCGCCCATATAAGTTCATCTTGTGTCACCCAGGCATTACAGAATATGATACAGAACATTTTAAACATGTTCTAGTAATATCTATCAATGTAGTATAAAATTGGCAGTTAGCAATTTTGTATATAAAATCAGTCACAAGGCCATTTGGAAACTGACAGAAAGTAATGATGAAGTGATCGCTACCCCTCGTTCCCACCTTCGCGTTTATCTGGACTTTAAATAAACAGCTTCCTCCTCATGCTCAAACTGGTCCAACAGGAATAGACAAATGAATAACGACCTACTGCCATCTGTCACTGGATGGCAGTAGGTCGTTTTTTTGGTAGTTTGACATTCCAACAGTTTGACCACACGGAAATGATTCCTGTTGGACCAATCAGTTAGACTAAAAAGTTTGACAATGAGGATGAACCCAAATAAACAGCCTGTTATGTTATACAGGGTGATTCACGTTCATGTATACCACAGAGAAAAAACACCTATTACGCCAAGGGGCGGGAACTAAGTTCAAAATAGCGAACTTTAATGAGTTTTCTGTATGTTATACTTATTCTGTGATAAAACTAAAAAAATTGTTTCTCAAATCACCCTGTATAAGAATTTGCGGTATTGTACAGTAGAAGAATGAACAGTTCGGTGGGTAAATTGATTAAGTAATGGTTCTTTACGAGTTGAGATTGGTTACTAGTCAATGAGTGGATTTGAGATGTGTGCCAACCATTATATACATACATAATCACCTAAAATAAATGCTTAAAATATACACAACTAAATAACTAGAATGCAGAAAATATATAAAATTCAATATACTGACCCATATTGCAACATTATATGATTTTTTAAATGTACCATATTAAATTTAAATAAAAGTAAAGCAAATGGTACATTAATATTACAATTGCACCAAGTTAATGGATTTATAATATTACAGATACATAGAAATCTTCAGACAATGAACCCTTTATAAACTAATTAATTTTAAATTTCATCTATAGAAAATAATCTTTAATTTGAGTACAAACTTTACATAACTCCATAATGTGTGCCTCCCAAACATGCATATTCATTATGTTATCGGAAATGTATGCAATCCGTTATTATCTTATTACTTACAGTTTTATTCACAAATTTTACGGTATAGTATCATTTAGTGCATACAATGGTGGCGATTCTGTTGTTTACATTGACTAACTAAAATTGTGTAAAATACGAGCTGTCTTATTTTGTTTACGCTAAAGATCAAATTAGAATGACATTTAAAGTGACATTTCTAAAGTCAAATTGGTGTTAATTAAAACTAGCCCGCAAACACGCCATCTTAGTAAGAATTACTTAACTTTAGAAATGTCACTTTAAATGTCATTCTAATTTGATTTTTAGCGTAAACATAATAGACAGTTCGTATTTTACACAATTTTAGTTAGTCAGCGTAAACAACAGAATCGCCACTAATAATCTAAACACATACATATCCTAGAAAATGTATGTACGTAAAGAATCTGAGAAATTATGTAATACATTTCCTAGGAATTGTATACAATTCCTAGGTACATTTCCGCCAACGTATACAAAAGAAATAATAAAATCATATAGATTGTGTGCATAGTCTTGGCTTATCTTATAACGGCATAACTTACGATATACTAGGAAAAAACAAACATAAAAGGCTGAAAAACAAGTTCATTTGAATAACTAATGTTAATGTGTGTTGTAAATCTTCCAAGTCAATTTGGAACCAGTTCCCACCCACAATAAGAGTTGAATTTTGCCTGTCAAATTTTAGAGTCCGCTCACACTGAGACGCGAGTAGGCGCGCAGATACTTGAAGAAGCTACGAGTATACTCAATCGTTTATTGTATTCCAAAATGTAATAATAGGTGGTAAATATAGGGTGCTTGATAATATACGCACAAAAATGAAAGGGGTATTTTGATGAGCATAATAAATACATTTGTGAAATGTTTACCATAGAAATGTGAAATTTATTTTGGCATGTAAAAACAAACACTTTATTAAACTTATGTTGTGATATTGCATAATGCTTGCCATCTAACCACAGATACTACTGTATTGGTGACGAATCGAGATATCTCTTGTTGTCCCTTTCTAACCCAAAACCCGCAGCCATTTCCGAAAGAGATATCAAATCGGCCTTTCTTTTTTGATGTCGATTGCAAGAGTAGGCAGTAAGATTCATATCTAATTAATCACCTAAACTTAGTCGATTTTCTTCAAAATTTGATAATATAACTGTTTTTTTTTTTTTTTCGAGAAGTCTTTTTTTGTTTTGAGAAACCATCACTTGAATATCATCAGTATATTACCAAACACTTTGTATAATAGGTACATGATCATTATGGACTCTGTTGGGCACAACAATATTTTGGAGAGAAGAGGACGTCATTGTTCTTGTTATAATATTTATTTTAAAAAGAAAACTAGTTGTTTTAACGCTTCGTGTTGAAACGCACTCCACTGCTTGAAGTATCTGCGCACCGGCAACCGGCGAGACGTTACGAGAAGTAACGAAGCGTCCTTCGACTCTTATACAGTTAATTTTTTTGACGCGGAACGGAATGGAAGCGAATCTCCAAATCAACTTGGGCAAATCGGCGTTGTATGTATGTTTGTTTGTTTGTCTGAGGATAACTTTCGAAGTGTATATCCGATCATCGTGAAATTTGTTATATAGGTAGGTAGTGATGGCACAATTTTGATGTGACTAAACGAGCTAAAAATGGGGAGGGGGGGGGGGGTTGTTGAGATATAGGGGTTCAAGAGGGGTAAAAAAAACGAAATGGGACTATCCGGTCAAGCGGCACGTTTAATAAAAGGTATTTGTGAGTACATTTCGACCACGTTTTTATTTTTAGTTTAAACCTTGTAGTTTTTAAGTTATTAGCCATAGTAAAAACTGAACTTTGACGAAATTCACAAGGTACATCAGTGACCCTATAGTGTTAAAATTTGGTATACGTGTAGCTTTAGTGATACAAACAGGGAAAAGTCTGAAATCAAGTATAACTGCAATTTCTACCGCAAAAAACAGTAACCAAATTACATGAACTCACATTACCTATAATTTGAATGAAACTAGGTCAAGTCAGTTGGGTAAGCTTGTCGTGTCACTATTTTGATAGTTATAGATTAAAAATAATATTTATTTGTTTTTTTGGGAGACTCGCGAGATTTTAGTTCGGAACGAACCACTAGTACTAACATAGTTTTAAGATTTCATTCTTTACTAACAAATTATGGATGTAATACCTGAATCTTAATATATAAAACAAAGTCGGGTTTATTCGAATGCTTATAACTCGAAAACGGCTGAATCGATTTTCATGGTTTTTGATAAGTTGGATTTGTCTCCGCTCTGAATAGCAGAATAATTATTAAAGTATCAGAAAAATGCACGTAAAAATAAATAATGAAGAAAATTAATTTTTTCATACATGCAGCTAATGATGGCCGATTGACAATTAACCGGGGCGACATTGGCAGCGTGCGTCATATGCAAGTCAAGGCGGTACGAAGTTTGGCGGGTCAGCTAGTATTAAATAAATTGAATTGAATAATGAACCATCGAAGAACTGATGGCAGGCGGGGCAGAAACGTTCTCGAGTGGAGGCCACGCACTGGAAAGCGCAATGTAGGAAGGCCCCCCACTAGATGGAAAGAAGACCTGATAAAGGTTGCCGGGAGCCGTTGAGTGCAGCCCGCACAAGATCGGTCGCTCTGGAAATCTATGGGGAGGCCTGTGTTTAGCAGTCAACGTCCTTTGGCGGATATGACGATGATGATAATGAAGTATGTCAATTTTGTAACGTACAAAATAAATAAGTACCAGTCAAAGTACAGGTCGCGCGTCCTCCGGATAATAATTATTGGCTCGTATCCAGTTTGTTCGTTACACAATTGACAAAGTACATTTTGCTATGTAAAATTCCGTTACAAATTAGCTTCCATTCCTTTCCGCCGCGGCAATGTAAATTGAGCCTTATACTACGTGTAGTGTCATTGACTTGTACGATATCATTTCATTATTTTTAGCATGGGAAAACTTCATAAAAACTCGGTTACAACTGTAGTATACACGTTGATATTGAAATCACTGTTTTTCCAGCGGGGCTATTTTAAAAACGTCGGAAATCTGTCCGATCCGTCCGACAGTTTTTGTTGGATTCGATTTCGAATCCAAAATGCTATGTAATAACTATTTCGGATTGACTATAAGGCTTGGATACCTTTCTGACATGCATTCAAAGATTCTATAGTTTGGAAAATAGCGTTCGCGGATCGGTTCGAAAATTTTTCGACGTTTTTGAATAGCGCCGCTGAACAAAAATCATAATAATGATTGAACAACGTTCGCGATTTATCATTGTACGTGATAAATCGCGTATTTATAAGTCAAACGTTGTTGACAGAGCATGGTCTACTACCGTTCTATATCAAATACTTTAAATATCGCCTGGTAGTGATCTGGAGCAGTTGAGCTATGTATAGATCATTTGCAACGGTCTTTAGATGATTCAACTGTTTCGTTTGTATTTGAATCTTGTGAATATTTATTGTATGTTCTTTCTGTTATTAAAAGCACCTAGAAAAAAATTAACTAGGCATTCTCAAAAGTCATAAGTTACTCAAACATTAACAGCGACGTAAAGTTCATTCACCGCGGTAGAGATACTACTATTATTTATTCTGTGGCGAGTATTATTTCGTGTGTTGGGAGTAACGTCAATTCAGACCTTTTAAAATCGTAACTTTTTATGTTTTTCAAAATTTCAATGAATTATAGGGCCAATGTAGTAGTAAACCATGGTCTGAACCATGTTTGCTCAAAAACAGTGATTTAAATTTCACCGTGTAGTATGATATAGGGAGGGTATAGTTATTTCATTACAAGTAGTGGGAAGACTAATAGAGTTCTTTTCACGGAAGTCCCGGCTATTTAAGGAACTAACTCTTATCTGGTGAACATATGGTAGAAAATTAACACTTTGACTGCGAATTTTGTCTCTTCTGTCGCACACAAGGTTTGTGTTGCACTTGTAAAAATGGTCTGTGTATATCATCAGGCTTAGCGTGTTTTCGTTCGTAGTACCCGCACAGCTGTACAGTCGCCAAGAGCGAAGCGTGGCCGGGGTGGATTTTGTTTGCAGTGACCAGGGGCTAATATCAAGGAGGGCGGCGGTTACTTACTTTGCCCCCCAATTACCAGTAAAACTAACCATCATCATCATCTCAGCCCACATCCACCCACTGCTGGGTATAGGCCTCCTCGTTATCACGCCACTCTCTCCGTTCCTGGCCAAGCGTATCCATTGCCTTCCCGCAACTCTCGCGATGTCGTCCGACCATCTGGCTGGTGGTTTGCCAACTGGTCTTCGCTCTTCTCGCAGCCACCACTCGGTTGCTGCCCTCGTCCATCTAACGTCTTTCTTCCTTGCCAAGTGTCCAGCCCATCTCCACTTCAGCCGGTTGATCCTTCTACCCACATCCACGATTTTGGTTCTGCGTGGTATTTCGATGTTGGGTATATGGTCCAACAGCGAGATGGCTAACATGGCACGCTCCATTGCTCTCTGAGCAACTCTAATTCTGTGAATGAGTTCGTTCGTGAGCGGCCATGTTTCAGCACCGTATGTGAGGATAGGTAGGACACATTGGTTGAAAACCTTTGTCTTAAGACATTGCGGAATTTTAGGCCTGAAGACGAATTGCCAAAGGCAGCCCACCCTAACTGAACTCGCCTAGATATTTGTTTCACTTGAGATCCCGGGCCAAATGATAAACAATATCCAAGATAAACATACTCCTTAGTTAGTTGTAGTTGTTGATTACCTACATTGATATTAGGTATTCTTCTGAAGATGTTTGTCATGACTTTAGAATTGGAAAAAAACCATAAAAAATGTCCTTCCTGCTTTATTCAAAGGCGCAAAACTTACGTTACGTAATAAATATTTTTCAAGCTTTTATTTAGCTTGCAATGTATGTTTGTTAGTTGGTTTAGGCCAAATCTTGCGAGCTGAACTAAAACCACTTCCTCTTATCCTCCGGAGTTGAAATTACATGTTGATTCAGTTCCAATGAGAATGCATTTTTATGGTAAACATGACTTGATTCTACACCCTGGATTGGACACTCCAGACGAAGGAACTCCTCAACGGTCAACAGCACAGACACAAAATTTTGTATACGCATTTAATAATGATAGCTCGTTCTATGTTCCACCATGACATAGCTGATCTACTCAGGGTTGGCTTCCAAGAAGGAACTTCTCAACGGTCAACAGCACAGAAACGAAATTTTGAAATGAGGAAAGTCAGTATTATTTATAACTATTCCAAATTTCAAGCCGATAGGTTCAGTAGTTACTGAACTAATCAGCTGTGACAGACGGACGGACCAAGTCGCACCATAAGAGTTCCGTTTTCACCATTTTGGTCCGGAACCCTAAGAACACAGACCTGTGATTCCAACAGTCAACGTGCTAAAGTTGTCGATCCATAGAGCATAGACCAAGAGGCTTCTTTCGTGGAAGGAACTTTAGTTTGGGACTTATACAGTGAATAGCAGCGGGTACTGAAAGGGTAGGCAGAGGCGCAGGACTCCTCAGCTGTTGGTCGCTGCATTGGCCGCGCCCACGCCGCGTTCTGTTCGCAGCCATTCCACAAACTCGTCTAGCATTACCGGCCCTGAAAGGACAAATAATATACATCAAAACACGATCTTTAAATGCATTAGACTAGTGATTCGCCCCTAACTGAGATCTCGCGAATCCCCAAAAAACAAAAAAATATATTAATTTTAATCTTTGACTAATAAAATAGTGCCATAAAATGTACAACTAACTTACTTGACCTACAGTTTCATTCAAATTATGAGTAACAGGAGATCATGTTAATTGGTTAAACTTTTTAGGGGTAGCAATTGCAGTTATTCTGAATTTCATACTTTTTCCTTTATTTGTGTCACTATAGCTACACGCATACCAAATTTCAGCACTGTGGGGTCACTGGTGTACCCTGTGAATTTTGTCAAAGTTCAGTTTTATTATAGCTAATAACTTAAAACCTACAAGATTTAAACTAAATATAAAAACGGGGTCGAAACCTATTGATGAAGAACTTTCATTAGACGTACCACTTGACTTGACTGTCTTATTTTGATTTTTTCTTGCCCCTCTTGAACCCCAATATCTCAACAACCTTCCTACTTTTTTAGCTCATTTAGTCACACCAGGATTGTGCCAACACTATGCCCCAAATTTCACGATGATCGGATCAACTCTTCGAAAGCTATCTATGGATAAACAAATAAACATACATACATACAACACCAATTTGCCCAAATTGATTTGGAGATCTCGATTCTCTCGATAAATTAATCCACAGATCACCTTGGATGAGAGGACTTTTTAAAAAGGCTTCAATACGTCTTATATACGTCAATAGGTCTTTAAAGTTCTTTCTTAAGATTTTTGTTATCGCCAAAAATGTTAATATACCTCGAGACTCAAGGGTTACGTCGCCAAGTATTGTATATATTCTGCAAATATACCTCTGTACGTTGCCTGTTAGTGCACTTACGCCATTGTGCACCTACGTCATTGAGCGAAGGAGGTTGAAAAGGAGCCATAAATTCACTGCGCGACCAAAGAATTAGTCGTAGTAGTTGTCAAGCACGACCACGACCTCTGCCAAGAGTGTAATGTAACGACTGAGAAGAGAAGTTATAACAAGTGTAGGCGGTACATACAGGCTCCATCGGCATCGTACGCCGCGAGATGGTGGTCGACAGTGCGGCTGAACTCGAGGATGTTGCACCACTGGTCGCGGTTGACGACGCGGTACCGGCGCTCGCGCGAGAGGAACTCGCCGAGCGCGCCGCGCAGCGCCCAACGCGGCAGCAGCACGCCCAGCAGCGCGCGCGCCGTGCCCGTCTCCAGCGACCGCTGCTCTTTGTCCTGCATATTACATCCATCCATACTAATATTATAAATGCAAAAGTAGCTGTGTTTGTTTGTTACCTTTTCACGACTAAACTGCTGAACGGATCGTAATTAAATTTCGCAAGGAGATAGATTTTAACCTCAAGAATGACACAGGCTATCTTTTGTCTCAAAAAATAATCTTGAAGGGGGTGAAATAGTTATTGAAAGTTTGTATGGGCAATCCATAATTCCTAGAGATCTGAAAATTCATATTTAGGCTTTTGGTAAGAAATATAGAAATACGTGTATCAACTTTTCTGCAAAATCATTTTTTTAAACACGCGTCACTCAATGTTTAACAATTTTTGTGGTAACAAGGTAGATTAGTAGGTATACAATAGGAAAAAACAAAACTTAAGTTAAAATCGCAGTATCGTGGCAGATACCACATACTTGGGGAGGCCTATACCCAGCAGTGGGTGAAGTCGGACTGCGGATGATGATAATGAATAATAAACTTACCCTAGCGAAATCGTATGAGTATCTGTAGATAGCCTTGAACACGTGCGGGTCGTTGAGCGAGTAGCGCAATGATTCTAATTTGTTCTGTAATTTCAATGCACTGTCACACTGCACTTCTGTTAGCCCTGCAATTGAACAAACAATAATCATATAATTTATATTCCAATCATTTACTTATTTATAAATATGAGTCTGTGGCAACACAATCATCATTTGGGGGTCAGCAGAATACCAGCGTTAAGTAGGTACGTATTTTAATCTACCTATTTAGGGAATGTACCCATAACAACAGAGATAGAGGATGGGTTCTACCGCCAGCCTGGAGGCCGTGTCTTCATGATGCAAGCGACAGAAGAGTAAGTGAACCTGGTAGAGACATAGTTAGTGTTGTGTGTTTGCCTGTACCAAGAACTACCGAAGAGAGCAACAGTAATGATAATGATGATGATGCATCCTGTCAACGCGCTGGGCCATCGTTGACTCAATCCCCACCACCGCGCCCGTCTACTCTTGCTTGCGTTGCTTGTTGCGATGTTGTCTTGCGTTATTCGGAGCGGATCGCATTCACCCTGATGAAGGTTCACGAATTGAACCGAAACATTGTCGGTCGAAACACCGATAATACGGTACGTGATAAATCCCGTATTAATAATAATTGAAATGATTGAAATAAATCACGAAAGTGTTCTAAGTAAATATACTATACTACGTGACCCATTTTTTTTTTTTTACAACTTTTACCCCCCCCCCGTCGGTACCCACCTGTAGTTATGCCCCCCTTCCACCCCCCTCTAGTTTTCACGTAGTAATTAATAAATTTGTGTTTAAATCATTTTTTGCAAACAGAAAGTTAAAAAATAATAAATTGGTTAATATTTAACTTTATTAATACGGCGCTTGCCGCGTGTCGCCAAGAGTGCGTGCATACCTATACTAACAAGTTTAAAAGGCTCTAAACGCTACGCGCCATAGTTGAATGTACCTCGAAAAATCGCAATATTTCCCTAGAGGAACGACGAACGACGAAAACCTAAGCCCCATCCCCGCCCCTGTGACCAGGTGTGGTATGTTGAAGACAGAACGGGTCACATAGTCTTTGTGAGAGACTATTGGCTCAGGACTTGAGTGAGGGACTTTTATTATTATTATTTGAATTTTGTTTGTTATACTTTGTATTAACCCATGTCACATGTTTGAATTAAGTTTTTTTTACTAACAAATATGGATCTTTGACATCTGAAAATGGAATAAATGAATTGAATTTAATAGTATGGGTACGTTCCCTTACATTGGATGTGAGTTCTTCCGAAACCTTTTGGTAAGATCTTTTCTCATAAAAGAGATGCCTTAGGAATGAAGAGATGGTGAAACACGTGCTACTGCACTGTATAGCAACACAGGAAGCCAGACTGAAGACGGAACAGCATGAACTCATAGAGATATATTCATTGATTTCGAAGACTGGATCTGCTACTTCAAGAAGTTTGTTTAGTTTCACTGCTGGGCAAAGGTCTCCCATCTGTATCCCATCCAATCTGTACAAAGCCATAAACTAATTACCTTTTAACCATTCTTCTTGTGTGAAATATCCCATTTGTTTTGCTCCCATTTTGTATGCAATAACCAACATTACTATATTTTCTGGGTCAACTCCAATATCCTCACAAAACTTTTCCATTCCTTCAGGACCTGTCAAGAAAATAAAATATTAAATATATGAAACAAAGTCGGGTTAGTTACACCATTTATAAATCAAGAACAGCTGGACCGATTTTGTTGTATTTATCTCCGCCTCGAATAGCAGAATAACTATTAAAATATCGGAAAAATTCACGCAAAAAGAAATTATGAAGAAAATTCATTTTGTCATATGTAGATGCAGCTAATGATGGCCGATTGATAATCCTACCGGCAATGTACATGGGCAGCCCGCGTCATATGCATGTCAAGGCGGTACGAAGTTCGCCGGGTCAGCTAGTTATATAAGTATTATTAAAAAGGAATTGAGATACAAATTTGTCTCACAAATATATTTATTTTTAATTATTATTATTATCAGCCATTCGTGTCCCACTGCTGGGCAAGGGTCTTCTTTTTGATTAATTTTATTTAATTGTTTAATATATTTTTATTTTAGCACAACAGTCATTACATAATATAAAGTACAATAAGACTCAACTACAAAAGAAAAACAGCGCCTAAAAATGACTGCATCATGTTGTTAATGATCGAGCTATACTAAACGGTAATGTTTACTAGAGTTATATATATATCTTTAATATACTTTTAAGTTAACATCCTTTGGAAGAGAGATTTCTGCTGACGATGATAATGATGAAACACTATAAGTACTTTCTGAGATTAACCTTTAACTTACAAACTCTTTATAATATTACTAGCTGACTCGGTCTGACTTTGCACGGTTTTATTTATAGCCATTTTAATATTCTAGTATAATATAACTGAGTTTTACCTAAAACATCTGGCTCTGAAACTGTGGTGTATTCCTTAAACCATGTTAAACATTTCTTTACACTGAAACTGGTATCTTCTGCTTTGGAATGTCGACGAGAGCTGAAACAAACCATTATCAAATCAGAATCAATTACTAATTATAATCATAGATATAATACAGCATAACGGACAGTTTTATTGGTGTTACAACCGTAATGTTTCGGTTCAATTCGTGAATCTTCATAAGGGTGAGTGCGATCTGCTCCACACTGAGTCTTGCCTCGCACTAAAACCCTCACAATAAATATATAATGATGGCTATTTCACACAGCGCCATCTAGACCCAAACTAAGCAAAGCTATGGAAACCAGATACAAATGCCGAACATTCGGCACAAGAAAAATAATACCTACTTGCACTATTTTGACTGAAATTATCTCTGCCAAATTAATTAGACATCAAAATTGGACATACTATTACAAAAATGAAATAAACTTAGTATTCTTCAAAAAAACATCCGGGTTACAATTCATAAATTGAATAAAAGAATCACGTTTTGGGTTCACAAACTAAATATTCATTATCATCAAGTATTTTTTATTACAAATTACAATTAGAGGGTATTTTTTTTCAACAATCAATTTAAACAAAGTTTTCTCGTCTATCTACTCACTCATATTTAAAATTTACTAGAGGCAGGTTATGGTGCAAAAACACCAAAGACTGCCTTATCTGGCAGAAGTTTGTTCAGTTTTTTTCGCATACGTTTCCTACCTCTGAAAAAAGTCGCTCAGTATATACAGAGCTTCCAGGATACGATAAATACATTCGAGCCAAATAAGTCATGTTAGGGAACTTGTCTTTATTCTTAGCCCACCAGCCATATGGACATAGGTCATTGAGTAGCAGAACTCTGCTACTCGAGAAAGCGCGCGAAATTGAAGCGAAGTTTTTCATTTTAACCAAATGTTCGGCCGAAGTTCGGATTCGGTTCAACCCACATTCGGCCCATCTCTAGAAATTTGGTATAAAGGTAGGTAGTGATGGAACAATTTTGGTGTGACTAAATGAGCTAAAATTACCCCCCCAGGATTGTTGAGATATTGGGGTTCAAGAGGGGTAAAAAAAAACAAAATGGTACTATCCGGTCAAGCGGCACATCTAATAAAAGGTATTTGGGAGTATATTTCGACCCCGTTTTTAGGGTTCCATGCCCAAAGGGTAAAACGGGATCCTATTACGAAGACTCTGCTGTCTGTCTGTCACCAGGCTGTATCTCATGAACCATGATAGTTAGACAGTTGAAATTTTCACAGATGATGTATTTCTGTTGCCACAATAACAACAAATACTAAAAACAGAATAAAATAAATATTTAAGGGGCTCCCATACAACAAAAGTGATTTTTTTGCTCAATATTGATAATGGCAACAGGTAGACGCTTGAAATATCCACAAAATATTTAGCTACATATTCACTTTAAAAATAAATAATTCAATTAAAATAAAACAAATATTTAAGTGAGGCTCCCACTATTTTTTTATTAGCTTTTGCGGCTTTAGTTTCACCACTAAGTCCTACAGCTGCTAAAAACGGTAAAATATTTTTTACCTGGTGTTCCGTGACCGTTTGTGATGGTGATGCTCCTCGATGTTTGTGGCGCCCTGCAGCACGTCGCTGTTCGCCGGGGCGCCGCTCCGTGTTCGTTTGCTGCAGCGAGGCATCGTTCCACCACCCTGGAACACAATGCTTTTACCATTAATTTCTGCATTTGTGCATTTTTTTATCTGTTTGTACAATCTAGAATTAAATAAACACCTGTGCAGCCCTGTTTTTAAACTAGATTTCTCATTTACAAACGGCACTTTGAGTAGTAAACTGAATCATCTCACTAATTTCGACCCTGACGTGACAAGAGCCTCTAGCACAATTGGCAGTGCATCTTCGTGTCAAGAAGGTTGCGGGTTCAAGTCCCGTCCTGCTTGAAAGTTTTTGTGGGGGTTTTAAAAATTTAGATTTTCTCCACCTCTTAAAACTTATATCAAGAAATTCTTTAAAACATGGCAAAAACTGCATATAAGTTCATCAAGTACTGAAAGTAGCAAATACACATACAGATGTGTATTGGTTTCTTCATAAATTTTATTAGTAACTTCCTGATAACTTTGTAAGCCAAGCTAGACATCCTAAATACTGTAAAATATGTTTTAACCCATCTCTACACCATAGCTTTTTTTTATAATGTGCCTACCATATTATAAGCTATATCACACTAATATTATAAATGCGAAAGTTTGGATGTTTGTTTGTTACTCAATCAAGTCGTAAAGGCTGAACCGATTTTGATGAAATTTGATATGTACGTAGATTATAACCTGGATTAACACATAGGCTACTTTTTGTTGACAAAGAACGCGTGCGAAGCCGCTGGCGGAAGCTAGTTATTCTAGTTAGACAACCTTCGTGGTGCAGTGGGTATGCCGGCTGAGACGCAGGAGGTAGCGGGTTCGATTCCCGCCGCGGAACAAATGTTTGCATCATCTACAGATATTTGTTCCAGGTCTGGTTGTTTCTCTATATATTATAATTATGTATTTACAAAAAAAAATGTATATAAGTATTCTATCAGTTATCTGGTTCCCATAGTACAAGCTCTGCTTAGTTTGGGGCTAGATAGCGCTGTGTGAAATGTCCAACAATATCTATTATTGTTCTACTACTGAGAGATATCTACCAAGGGCAAAGCAGTTTTTAACAAGAAAAATTTATGCTCACAAATTCATTTGTCAATTTTGCATAAGAGATCAGTGAAAATATCATGCATTATATTATTGCAAGAACCCTCAAAAATTTGGTCTCTAGAAGGCTGATGTATGAAATCTGCTGAGTCTTTTTGATTATATGATGGAGATTATCATATAGCTATGTCAATAACTAAACAATTTAACACTTCCACACTAAATATGACTATGAAGGTCACCTATTGAACTTTTAGGATTTCCATCTATTTTAGAAAGTATTTATCTAGAAGGACAGCCATTTTAAAATACTATATTTTTTATAAAATGAGTTGATATAAGCCCGCTAGAAATTAGCCAACTTTTTTTTATTTTACGACATGGTATTGGAACTTGCTTTTGGCTCACCTGATTTAAAGCGGTAACCATCGCCTATAACAAAGTATTGCCTCATAGGTCACACCTTAGAAACGTGCCATACAATACAATGCACTGCCCTGAATCCATCAACTTGAAAGCATACAGGTGTAAAGCCTATGTACCTGTAATTTTACCGGCAACCATACCCTTCAGACTGAAACACAGCAATGCTGCCTGGCAGCAAAAGACTTGAACTACATGGCATTTCATTGCACCTATCACCCTGACACTTACATACAGGTGAAAAGCCTGTCTGTAATTTCACCAGCACCATAACCTTCAAATCGGAATCAATCCAATCATTACTGCTTGGCAGCAGAAATAGATACAGTGACAGTACTTCCCCAAACTTTTTCATTATGGAGCTCTAACACTAACCTAACTACTAATATTATAACTAAAATAACTTATTTTGTAGGTAAAGGTATTATGCAAGCCAATTTATCTAATCATGGTCAGTAGAATTATCACTTATTTGTAAGTTTGAGAATGAATTAGCAGTTTTTTCTGTGATCTAGGTAAATAGCAGGCAAGAAATAGCCATGGAGTACCAACTGATAAGACTTGAACATGTAGAAAATGTAGCTGTTTGGAGGAGTAATGTTGTTGTTACAATGTAAGAGGTTACTCTGCGATGGATTAAAGATAGTAAGTTATGTAAAGATGAAATAAAGCAGTTTATTTGTGCTAGCGTCAGGATCACGGCTACAACTTTAGTATTTGCACAAGACAGCAAACATTTTAGAAAATGTTTACTTTCTCACCCACTTATCACATCAAACTCAAACACCTATTACTTTTGCAGTACTGAAAATAATTACATTATTTCTGAATATACATGAAATAACTTACTATTGGTGGCAGATTCGATATGAAATTGGAAAACTTGAAGGGATTATCGTCTCCTATTTTGCGAATTTTGCAGGAGCTGCTTCACGAAAAAAATGTCCTCCTGACAGGTCGATGATAACCTGAAATAAAAATCAATGTGGAGCACAAGAGGGAACTGAATTATCTGGTGTTGGTAAAACTGACATGCTCGGCAAAAATGTCTTAGAGTTTGCAAAAATCGATGTGAGTACAACTGCGAAATTGATAGTGAAAAAACTTGGGCTTGGGACTGTTGTCAATAAATAATTTGTTGATTTTGGTACCTTAGCGAACTAGCTGTCCACATTAACTTTGCAAGCAGATGTTTTCTAACAAATATCAACTTTTTAAATTTTGTAGTATCCAATAAATTGCTCAAATTTTCCAAAACGAAACAGCAAAAATACAGACACAGCGAGCGGCTGAGAAAACTCAAAATGAATTGACGTTCCGTTACTCTTTTCAGAAATTCGCACATAAATTATTTTGAAAATAACAATTTAGAAACGATTTGCATAAACGAACTAGCTTTATAGGTATTATCAAAATAAAATGTAAAATATTACAAAGTTAATATCGATTCTGCAATGACAAGATGGACAGTATTATAAATAACGAAACGAAAAGTTATTTATTCACTGACTCAAATTCATTTGGTTCACATTTCGTTCATTTTGTTCGCATTCACCATAGATTATATATATATGTGTATTGTTGGTGCCACACCAAATAGTATTTTCAAACTTTCGCGATCACTGTACCTACATAATTATTGATTAAAACCATAGCCGAGCGTGTTAAAGAGCATATCGCAGCTGTCAAAAATCGCCAGGTAAACAAGTCAGTGATAGCAGAGCATCTGGTAGACTCGGGACCGAATCATTGGATTGAACTTCACGATCCTAAAGTTCTCTCTAGTGAACGCCATTAATATAAGAGTACGGTTCGTGAAGCGATTGAAATCAAGAAATATCAAAATCTTCAATCGGGAAGATGGCAATAGACTCTCAGCGTCCTGGAACCCGGTGATTGCTAGGTGTGCGCGTCGTGATCGATCATCTCAGTGCGTAGATACGGTTAGTGCAGTGTGTCGTAATATGAACGAGGACATTTCTAATTCAGAAGACCAAGTGAGGGTAGTTGCTGCAGCTACCCACACTTCTCGACGGTAGCTCCAGTCAACCCGTGACCACGCCCGTTGCAACACAGCCGAAACGTCGGGATAATAAATAAAAAGGTACATACGCGACCAATATCAGTTTCAATCAATAATTATAGCCACACCAAATTCCTTGTACAGTACAGTAAGTAGGTAATGAGTAAAGTAAAACTTACGAAACAGTAGGTACACTCAACTATGTAAACAGGATTATAGCAGTTTGCATTGCGCTAGACTTGGCGGGGGCACTGCCGCCGATGCCGTGCCCCCAGATTACTGACTATAATCAGCTCTACGATAGCGGGACGGGTAGAATCATCTCACTCAGGGATACCTGCACTATTTTGCTCCCAATAAGATTGATTATTAAAAACATTCCTAGAGACGGCAATACATTATTATAAATATCTACAGTCGTCTAATGCGCAGGCGGTATTGCACAGCTCTCTAGTGTTGGTATTAATTCATCCTAACTTGAGTAGGTTAGTTAGTAATAATTAAAACGGGAATATTTTGGAGGCCGAAATTATTGGTTGTACATACAATACCGGACTATGCAATAACAGGGCCGAAAATGTAAGGCCCGCTATGCCTATGACTGACTGGCAAACTTGCGGAGCCGAGCCTGATAATTGCCATGTTTTGGGATATTGGCTGAACATTACAGTGGCATGCAATCTAGGAAGCCCTAGACCCTAGTACACCAAAAACGGATGGTAATGTTTTCTTTGCTACCATTTAGCCACTGCGCCACTTGTCCCGGACATTACCGCTCGGAACAAAACAACTAATCCAGTAAGGCCCCTACGGTAGACGAGGGTGCAGTGCGAGGGTGTGACACCCCTCGATGTCTAGATTTGAAGTTCGTATCGATTTTAAATTATGCCACGTCAGGTAGGTAAAGCTAATATGATTCTGAATGTACCTATGGTAGAGGCACGTAGAATGTTAGTAAAATGGTCTAAACGGAAGACCAGCGCTGGGATATACTGAGAACCTTTTGCCAACTGAGTTGTACAACTACAGTACCTACCTACTCTTTAGTTTGTGTTTATTGAAGTGAAAACTTCTTTAGGTGCGCTGGGCATTTTTTGAGATGGGAAAAAAATCATTGAACTCGCGACACTGTTACCGTTACCGATACCTCTGTATATAAGTATCCCGTAATTGTTCAAGTTTTCACTTCTGTCGGCACTTAAAATTTTTTTTACTTGCCTACCTATCTATGTAGGCAAGTAAAAAGAATTTTAGGTATCTACGTAGAGTTAATTTTTTGTTCATAATAATGTTGTGGCAAATGAATATTATTCTAATTTTATATAATCTACAAGAGGATGGCCTACTCGTGATGGTAGGTGCCTACCTAGATTAGATTAGATGATTAGATAATACTTTATTGTACTTCATAAACAGCAAAACAATAAAAAGTAACAGTACATATTCAAATGTATACAATTGGTGGTCATATCGTTAAGTAGCGATCTCTAACCTACCAGACAACCTTTGGATGGAATGTAGGTATCATTGGATCATGTGAGTTTTACCTAGGGTATCAAATGTACCACATAACTACAATGTACGTACATACGGCATACTTTAAAATATACCTACTTTAATAAGATTGAACTGTAGTCACATCTAGAACACGGTTTAGAGCTTTTCCTCTGTTACGGAGCAAAAGTGCCAAAGTAAAGTAAGGTGGTGGGGGATAATGTAATTCTTAGGTAAGTAGGTAGGAATCTCGTAACACCGCACCGACAGGTCCGAACGGCTTGATGGATTTCAATAAACTTTGGCCTCGTCTTAATCCTCTAGAGAGAACACGTATGATAGGTTACGTAGGTAGGTAGGTACAATGCGGAAAACGTTTCACCACAATTTTCGTACGTGGAACTAGGTACCTACTTACGTCATAACTTTATGTAATTCGAATGTTGAACATTTCATTGATGAAAGCGTTCAATACCTAAATTGGTAGGTAGGTGTACCTAGATTCCAATTTCTGAATGACTGGACTTTGCTCTACGTATCGATCTATGTGAAAAATATACATAAGTAATTTCTTTTGTTATGTACTGGGTAGATGGATCCTATGACTATGGTGTTTTTCGTTTTCATATCTTCAAAACACTGAAACTGAATAAACTTTTTACAAATTCGAGACCAACGAGGAACCCTTTGAGAATCGTTCGTACGTAGGCAATGCTTTTCATTTGTTTTTGTTTTGCGGAAAACATTATCAGTCGTTACCATTAGCAAAGAGAGCGTTTAGTATACCTCGCGATAATTAGAGCAATATTCATTGCGAAGCTAGGGTGCGCCGGCAAGCGTCATGCGTTGCGTAGCCGGCGTCCATTCAAGTCGTCGACATGACACCCCCGCTGTCTGCCAACCCCATTTCCACCCCAACGCAAGCGGAATAGAATTCATCCTCTATTCCTCAGTGTGAGTCCTACAGCGCTACCTTTCTGTCGTTCGCTCACTCAGTTCGGCTCGGTCGCGCGAAAAATCATCGCGCTTTCTCGAACTATTTCAGTGCAATTTACTCAACGTTTCGAAATTCGTACGTGATCTCGTTTGAAATTTAGCGTTTTGTTTTTTCGTTATTTTAACCAGTGTTATTTTATTGTTTTTTAGAGGTCAGTGTTGTTGTGGTTTAAGTTTTGTGGACATCCGCATTTGGCAAACAGCAAACTTACGTAAGTGATACTTACTGCATTGCGTTATAATGAAGTTTTATTGGTATTATCTGGTGTTAACGGATAGTTTTAATGGTCAAGGTAGCCAATAAAATCATTATAGCGCATCATATTTATTTTATTAACAACCTGTTAGTTCGCCTGCGCCATTTTCCGGCTACGATTTTAAACAGTATCAAAAAGGACAATTCGAACAACAACTTTGTGAGCTTTTTAGAGAGAAAAAGGAAAAAATCAGGACGCAATTTTCTCGAAAGAGGTCGGTAACAAGTAGATTGAATTAGGGGATGAATCGAGTCGGCAAAGTGGGTAGAGACGAGTACGTAGAGACGAGTAGAACACGCAAATTAGTATTTATTGTTGTGCTTCTAAAGGTCAAAAGCTGTCGTCTTAATTATTTAATGCATTTGGAGAAGACTAATGAATTGGTTCTTTTGAGGTCGGCAGGGGGTGGTTCAGGGGTCGGTCAGAATTAAGATTTATGCTTGTTTTTTGGGTTTGTTCCAAAAAATAGGGCATTGACGATGGAAACTAATGTAGTGGTAGGTAAAGTATATCTAATAATAAGAAAACTGAGTAGTTTGGTAAGGATAATAAAAATGTGGTAATTGGGATCCCCGGTCTTACCTGTGTTCCTACAATAACTTTGCTATTATCATTATTGTATCTACTTATCTATGAATCAAAGTCTGGACTGACTGACATAACATACAGGCTAAACCTAGATTCCTAGAGATGAACTAAGGTGGACCATAGGCAATAAAAAGTGCCCATGGTCCACCCAAGGAAATTGAGGTGGACTACAGGCCTTAAAAAGTGTCCATGGTCCACTCAAGGAAACTCAGGTGGACTACATACAGGCAATAAAAAGTGCCCATGGTCTACCGATGTGAACTCAGCAGGTGGACCACTACCAAGGAGCGACTTCAAATTTTTGAGTTTTCGAAATTAATGAAAGGATGAAAGGGGGTGTTGAAGTTTGTATGAAAAACCATAGTCCCAGCAAAAAAAACTAATCTGTGTTTTTCTGGGTTATTTAATGTTAACGATTTTCTTTTAAAAATACAGAATCTTAACATGGGTGATAAAAATATCGAAGGTGCCGATTGGATAAAAACCTACCTTGGTTTATTTCTTTCAGGATGATGGAAGCTGCCTATCTTATGTATCAGAATTTCCTAGCGCTAACTTTTGATCCCAAGCTTCGTCATCCCAGACAAACAACTTATATATTTAGTTGTTATTGTGCAAACAACAATCTTGCTGAGTGGGTATAAGATACATTGGAAACCTTTTAACAAATCATTTGTTTTAGCAGTACGGTTGGTATAAAATGTACTCGTAGCTATGGAGTCATTTTAATCGAGCCCAATTGGAAGGTATTATATAAATGAATGAATGAATAAAAACATTTTATTGTAAACCATAATAACTTGATAAAGATAAAAAGCTATACATTTATTAAGAGAAATAATATACAATTATTTACAAGATTAAAATACAGAAGAAACAGGTGAATCATCTAAAGACCGTTGCAAACGATCTATAGGTAGCTGAACTGATAATATAGATAATACATACTGTCACGCCTTTATCCCGGAGGGGTAGGCAGAGACCACGGATCTCCACTTGCTACGATCTTGACATACTTCTAAATAATAATTTCTTAAATGCACCTTCTTGGTGTAAGTTATTACTTCCTGTGTTTTGTCATTCTGATTGCGGAAAATAATATTTTTTTAATTTTCAAAGTACAAACAAAGTAGAAGAGAATGAAAATAGTACAATAAGCGGCCTTATCGCTTTGAAGCAATTTCTACCTATAAATTTGTGACGGACGGTCAAGAACGAGATAGCTGGTCGTACAGTTATACATATCTCTGTTTATCATTTAACGGTAATTTGGACGCTTAGATACTTTATTTGTCAATATGCCTAAAATTTAAATTTTAATTACGCTTTGCGCGGTAGGCGCTAGGGCGAAGAATTGATTTGTTTAAGTCTAGTGCAAATTTTGAACAAAATTGTGATCATCAAGTGTGTGCCTTTATATTGTAATTCTTGAACATAAGAAAGAAGAAAATACAGTTCATTCTGCTGAATACCGTTGCCACTAAGGCAGCAAACAAGTATACGCCCCACCTAATGGTAAGCGGTTACCGCCTATGTAAGTATCACCATAATAACCAATTCCAAAATAAGTGGGGGTAATTCAAATCAATGAAATAGCAGTCCATATGAGCTGATCAATCTACAGACCGTCCGGACATGTCTTATCGACTGGCAAGCGTTGACCGGTATTAGTATCCTTGGACGCAAGAAAATAATGAATGAAAATAAGGGTTAGGTACCAATCCAGATAGCTAGTCTTCTAACTTTAACATTTTAAATCATATTTTAGGCCAGGGGAAGTGTTCTCCAGACACTGGCTGAGACTTCAATCTGACTTAAATCTACTTATGAACGACAAAAATGTAAGCTTAGATTTAGGTATAAAAAGACTGGGAAGCTTCTAGTAACATGAAAATCTAGCAGATTCTGAAACAAAGGTGCCTGTCGCACTGTATTTCACTCCGCACTGGACAAGTTCTTTGTTCCATCAAAACTTCGGAACTCCGCGCCGCCGGCAGAACCGTTGACGCTTTTTTCAACATTGCATATTTTTCTCCATTGGTGTCAAGGGAAAATAAAGTTTATTTCAACTTCGCAATGATACTTTTTCGTTGTGGATTTGGCCATTTGCTTACTTGAAACAGGAAAAGCCTGATATGAATTTCGGAATTTCGACTTTCGATCCTTGTCGTGGGTTTTAATTTCGGTGGTATAACAATAGATTATTGACGAGAAATTATAAGTATTTCTTGCTTACTTTGTGCTGTTTCTCAAGTGTATAGACAGGCCGACAAACGTCTCCAATCTCGATTTTTTATAAGAACGAATCTTATAAAAAATCTGCTCTAGAGACGAAATCTAGAGAACTTTCTATCTAAGACTGGCTGAGCCGCCTAGGCTTCGCACGGATTTTTATCAAAATAAAATATAGCCTCAGCCTCAGCGAAGTAAAATATACTTAGCCTATATAGCAAGCTTACCTTTTTAATACTAGTAGGTATAGATATTTATTTCTTTAACTGGCGCCTACTTTGGTGGTCAACATCGGTCGATGTAGAGGCCTTCGTTTAGCAGTCCATGGCTGCTATGAAGATAATTACTGATTTAAACGGGTATTTAACGCGTATGTACCTTTTTTATTTGTTATTTGTCGTTTCAACTGTGTTGCAACACGCGATAATTACCCGTTTAAATCAGTAATTATGTATGTATAGTGATCTCAAAAGTTTGAAAAATACTATTGCTATGAAGTATTTCTCTCTCTACTATAGTGCATTTTTACTTTTACTAAACCTGTGAAGGCTTGCTACAAGGTAACTGCTGTTACTAGTTGGCAGGGTGCGTGGAATGTCTGATATTCAATTTTGGCGTCAGTTGGCAGTACCGAATGTTCCAATTACACTCGGCCTTTCCAGTCGGCTGGTCTTCCGACACGCAAGTGCCCATTTACCGTGCAGTCCCTATAACTACCCGAATACCTATGTGTAGTACATGGCTATAGGTCGTCCAGACTGCATAATGTAGAGCTACCATTGGATGTATTGTATACTCATCATTCAAATATTAGATGTTTCAACCTTTTGTAGTTTACTTCAAACAAATACATTATATACTTCTATCTATCCAGCCTACAGCACCCACTGTTCGGTATAGGCCTCCTCTCTATGTCGCCAGTCCAATCGGTCTTGAGCAAGTTACATCCATTGCTGTCCAACTTCAGATCGCCAGATCATCGGGCTGGTGGTCTGCCCTGCGGTCGACGTCCATCTCTTGGCCACCACTCTGTGACTGCCTTGGTCCATTATATACTTATTCAACTTTTATTGTTAATACGAGCTGTGGGCTCTGCGAAGGAGTGGAACTCACTTTCGGCGTCTGTTTTTACGGACTCTCATCAAGTCTGTCTCCAAGTCTAGGAGTAGACAGGTTCTTTCCTGTGTGCTTCATATTCCACCCCACCATCACTTATCACCTGGTGAGAGAGTGGTAAAATTATTAACTATTATAAAAAAAATACTTATAGAGCCAAACCTGTACCAATCTGTAGATTATGCAAACATTTTATTCTGCTGCGGAAATGGAGCCCGCAACCTTTTGCTTCTCAGAAGGTTATTCGCCCACTGCGTCGGAGGCTGTCCGTCGGGAAGGGAATGATATGTAGGACTTGAAGGATAGCCTTCAGTAGCTAGAGTTAGGTACAGATTCACTCATGTACCTAACCCTAATCTTGGAAACAAAGTAGCGTAACAAATTCTTTGATGCCGGTGCACAGAATAAACTAAAATCAAAATGAGAACTTGCAAACTAAATAAAACGAAACCTTATGTACCCGGAAAGTCCCGTGATTGAAACAGCACAAAACAGAACAGATATAAAAAACAGGAATAAATGCAGAAGCACAAGCACAGGAAATTGAACGAAGCGTTGATATCAAGAAAATACTCTACATTTTCAGCGTTCAGGTGGGCTTTCATTAATCAAACGCAGGAATACTGCGAATGGAAAAAAATATATAATGAGAAATCCTCAACTGAAGCGTACTTGAAAAATGTAGATGGCCATCTTTTAAACCGAGACAACACTTTATGAATGGCGTTATATTTCGCGACGAAAATGCTATTCTCCTGAATGTTATAAATGAGGAGATTTTGGATACTTTTGATAAACGAGACCGGTCAAGTATGAATGAGACGCACGCGTCGAGAATATAATACTGTTTAGGAATGCACAAATTATAATTTATTTAATTAAATGTAGATAGGCAATATTTTTTTTTAATTAATCGTGTTACTAAGTTGATACTCTTGACCACAACCCAGGTTATCGAGAACCTCTTCTCTGGACAAACCTAGTGTTCGTTTCAAGACACTATTGGCCGATGTATAACCAGCTTTTATGTGTTAGAAAATTAATAAGTTTGGTAATCAAATTTAAAATATTTTTGAATTTATTTACATAAAAGTTGACAAGTATTATTTATAACTGGTCGATTGCTACAGTAATTGCTCAAACAATCATCTGTGATAGACGGACGGATGGATTAAAGCATTGATATACAACCCAGTTTGGTTGGGCCCAACCACCGGATGTGACGTCACGTACAGCCATATTGCATTGTGTGTAGGTTTGAGCTCAACTGTTAATAGCCTAAGAGTTTCATTTTGACTATCTCAAGTCCAGAGTTAAAGGTTAGCGTGCTCCATACATAGTTTGGGACGGTGTTGTGTGAAATGAGATCTTTAAACCTAAAATTTATATTAAACTGTAACTAAGGTGCGTGACCTACGAGGTAATGCTTTGTCATAGGTGATGGTTGCCTCTAACATCAGGCGGGTCATTTGCAAAACGTGTTGTATTATTATCATTTTACTAGCTGTTGCCAACGGCTTCGCCCGCGTTGTTCTCGGGGGTAAAAATAGATATAGGAGTTTTGACATCCCATTTTTATCCTATGAGAACTGATTTATGGGGTAAAAAGTAATGTGTCCAGGTTATAATCTACGTACATACCAAATTTTATCGATATCGGTTAAGCCCTTTCGAAGTGATTGAGTAACAAATAAATAAACAAACATCCAAACTTTCGCATTTATAATATTAGTGTGATAATAATCTGGAAAGATAAATAAACTTTACTAAAAATACTTCTCATTCGGTGCTACGAGACTCTTAGCAGTCGTAGCATTCGTAGCACACTCGTAGCAATAAAAAACGTGTATTTCTTTTACTAAACTAAGATTTTTAAGCGTCCATTTTATTTTATCAAAACTTTTTATGCTAACATCGTTCTTTAAACAAACTACTAACATAGTTTCTAAGTTTATTACTAACTAGCTGTTGCCCACGACTTCGTATGCGTTACACTACTAAATGTGTAGGTAACCTAGAAATAAAGCTAAACTCGCTGTTGCAACTTGACTTGACACTTTTTATCCCATGGTACCTGATTTATGGGATAAAAATTAGCTTATGTATTAATCCAGGTTATAATCTACGTACATACTAAATTTTATCGAAATCGGTTCTGCCATTACGACGTGATTGAGTGGCAAACAAATTAAAAAATAAAGAAACATCCAAACTTTCGCATTTATAATATTAGTGTGACAAAATATCAATTTTGGTCTAAAATAAAGTATTTTTTAGGGTTCCGTTTGTGGTCCTGATATGTATGTGGTCAAGGGCTTGACTATTGCTGACAAACAAAAACATGTTTGACTACTTATAATGTATTTGAATTGAACTTCTTTAACTTAGTACATAAGGAACCCTAACCCTAAACATGGGTCTTCAAGCTACCGAGAACCGACGGCCGTTGGGGCAGAAAGTTCTAGAGTGGAGACCACACACTGGAAAGCGCAGCCTAAGACTAGATGGAAAAACGACCTGATTAGGTTGCTGGGAGCCGTTGGGTGCAGGCCGCACAAGATAAGTCGTTCTGGAGGTCTATGGGGGAGACATATGTTCAACAATATACGCCCTGCGGCTGATATGGTACTGAATGCATTAGAAACAGTTGAATACAGGGTGTTTGGTAATATACTGACGATATTCAAGTGACGGTGTCTCAAAGCATAAAAAAAGACTTTTGAAAAAAAAACTACTAGTTATGTTATCAAATTTTAAGAAAATCGACTAAGTTTAGGTGATTAATTCGATATAAAACTTACTGCCTACTCTTGCAATCGACACCCAAAAATAAAGGCTGATTTGATATCTCTTTTGGAAATGGCTGTGGGTTTTGGGTTAGAAAGGGACAACAAGAGATATCTCGAGACGTCACTAATACAGTATCAGTGGTTAGATGGCAAGCATTGTGCAATAGCACAACATAAGTTTAATAAATTGTTTGTTTTAACATGCCAATATAAATTTCACATTTCTATGGTAAACATTTCACAAATTTATTTATTATGCTCATCAAAATAACCCGTTTCATTTTTGTCCGTATAATATCAAACACCCTATATACCTAAGTGTTTCTTTAATGAAAAACGTCGGAGCCACATCATGTTTGCGTAATCAACGAATCGTCTTCCCTTCAGTAGATAAATGGCGTTTCATTTGGCATTTGCAATTCTGTTTCGCGTGTGCTCCTAATGGATCAATTAATGTGGATTTATTCGCTAAATCTTCCTTCCAAGCTTAATCTGATTTCTAGCTGATTCATTATTTTGTTAGTACTTGTTTGAATGTTGATTATTTGATTACTACCGGTTTAAACTTTCCGTATTTTTGTCCGATAACTGAAGGACGTTAAGATATGTAGCAGCTTATCGTAGTACTGAATAGTTTACAAAATAACGTAAAAAATATAACTTTCTAACAAAAATATAAACAAACTACTGAACTAATTTTAATGAAATTTTTATGAGACTAATATGAATGTATCCTTTTAAATAAAAAGGAATTTTCCAAATCGGTTGATAAATGACGAAGTTCTGAGCTTAAAACATAAAACCGAATTGCGTTCCCTTGCAATTTGAGGGTTGCCGTAGATTTTTTTTGATCCCATCATCAGATCCTGACCTGGACCACCTGGGAAGAAACCCTTAAAAAAAAAGAAGAATTTCTCGAATGGGTTATGGCGTATTGGTGTAATCGGGGAACATACATAATAAAAAATACCGGCCAAGTGCGAGTCGGACTCGCGCACGAAGGGTTCCGTAGCATTATCTAAAAAGGCAAAAAAAAACATGTCTGTTGTATGGAGCCCCAGTTAAATATTTAGTTTATTTTGTTTTTAGTATTTGTTGTTATAGCGGCAACATAAATACATCATCTATGAAAATTTCAACTGTGTAACTATCACGGTTCATGAGATACAGCCTGGTGACAGACGGACAGACAGACAGCGGAGTCTTAGTAATAGGGTCCCGTTTTACCCTTTGGGTACGGAACCCTAAAAACAGTGTTCTTTTATCAACACAATTTTTTTGTTTCATATTGTGTATTTTATTTTATTTTTGGTTTTCAGTGTTTTTCTCACGTTAAAATGCAGTCTTCACCTGTAATTATAGTAACACTAGCTGACCCGCCCGCGGCTTCGCACACGTGGTTTTTCAATAAAAACATTATCCTTTTTTTGCGCAGTTGGGTAAAAATAAGTCTATGTCCTAATCCTGGTCATAATCTATCTGTATACTAAATTTCATCGAATATGGTCCCGCCGTTTAGTCGTGAAAAGGTAACAAACGAACAGTTACTTCCGAATTTCCGATTAAGTATGGATGTATTTAACTCGTGGGAATATTAATTGATCCATTATATTGTGTTAATTTATACTATGTTGGTGTTCAAATAAATAATAATAACAACAAGCCTCAGCAAATACTTTTTTAATTCTAGCAGGTTTAGTTAAGCTACCTATTTATTACAACTTGATTGTCTTCAAATCGCGAGTGAACAGGTTTCTTCTAGGCAAGCGAGATCAATCGTAGACTGTATCAACGCTTACCATCAGGTAAGATCGTGGTCAAAAGCTAACCTAATATGTATAAAAAAAAAGATTATGGAACAGTATACCGTATAGTATAGCCGGCTGTTCTAAGAAAGTCTGCTTACAAATCCGTTTTGCCTCGCCTAGTTCCGACACGCTCTAGGGATCAGCCTTGACATGTCAGCTCAGTGCGGGCTTTTGTTCACTCTGAAACAATATTTGTACAACTAGGTTTGGTATAAAGTTGCTTTTCCACGCGAGGCGAGACAAGACGAGGCGATAATTGAGATTACAATTATCTCCTCCCAGAGGAAATCCTCCGAAAATTGCTATTGATATCTATCGCGACCTTAAAAAAAAATTTTAATCATAAATCGTAAATACTTCATAACCTACATCAATTGATCACTCGATCACTCGGCACCGCAAGCTGGCGCGAGCCCACGTGACCGCTTAACGATTCGGGAGAATCGAGTTTCCGTTGCAGAGTCAACCATTCAGCGCGGCAATGCAGCCAATGTCTTGGGGACACTTCCGCATGGTAGTGATCAGGAGCAGTTGAGCTATCTACAGATCGTTTGCAACGGTTTGTTATGTATAGTTATGTAAATAATTGATCGAGTGAAGCGAGATCTCCAAATCAACTTGGGCAAATCGGCGATGTATGTAATGTATGTATGTATGTTTATGTGTCCGAGGATAACTTTTGAAGCGTGTATTCGATCATTGTGAAATTTGACATACAAGTAGGTAATGATGTCACAATCCTGGTGTGACTAAATGAGCTAAAAATGTGGTGGGTGGGGGAGGGGGTATTAAGATATTGGGGTCCAAGAGGGGTAAAAAAAAATCATAATGAGACTATTAGGTCAAATGGGACGTTTGAAATGAATGAAAGGTTTTTCTTTATTAGTACATTTCGTCTCTGTTTTATTTTTAGTAACGGAACGGTAGTAAAATAGAACTTTGACGAAATTCACAGGGTACACCAGTAACCCTACAGTGCTGATTTGGTATTCGTGTAACTTTTAGTGACACAAATATAGGGAAAAGTCTGAAATCCAGCATAACTGCAACTTCTACCCCTAAAAAGGGAACCAATTAACATGAACTCCCGTTACTTGTGATTTGAATGAAACTGTAGGTCAAGTGTTTTGGTTTTTCATTTTGTGGCACTATTTTAATAGATAAAGATTGTGAATAAGATTTATTTTTTATTTTTGGGAGACTCGCGAGATCTCAGTTCGGGGCGAACCACTAGTTGTATATTATTTCTGTTAATAAATGTATTTATATTTTAGTAATATAAATAGAAAAATACAAAGCGCATAATTTACGGATATATGTCATACTGATAATGTGGTTAAAAATAATCCTATTGGTGCCCCTGATCAGCTCCGAAAATCTCTTTATCGTTCCACTAAACACCCTGTATAAATTTATGTAGCTGAATGTACGTCTGAGTCAGACTTCGCGAAGACATCTGATACTCAACTTACAAGGTTTCTTTGTCCTAAGGCTCTTCCGCAGTACTTTGTGACTGTACTTTTAAATTAATCGAATTTCTAGTTATATAAGAAGTTTCTTGCTTTCTTTTACTGTTTGAATGTCTTTGTATAGTTCGTCGTGTATTGGTGTTTACTTGGTCACCGAGGTGACCAGCGCATTATTTAAATACTAGTGGTTCGCCCCGAACTGAGATCTCGCGAGTCTCCCATAAAAATAAATGAAATTGTAATCTTTGACTATCAAAATAGTGCCACGAAATATTTAACCAACTAACTTGATCTACAGTTTCATTCAAATTACAGGTAACGGGAGTTCACATAAAATGGTTTTCTTTTTTGGGGTACGAAATGCAGTTATTCTGGATTTTAGACTTTTGCCTATTTTTGTGTCACAAAAGCTAAACGAATACCAAATTTCAGCATTGTGGGATCACTGGTGTACCCTGTGAATTTTGTCAAAGTTTTGTTTTTATTATGGCTAATAACTCAAAAACTACAAGGACTAAACTAAAAGTAAAAACAGGGTTGAAATGTACTAATGAAGACCTTTAATTTGACGTCCCACTTGACCTTACAGTCTCATTTTATTTTTACCCTCCTTGAACCCCAATATCTTAACAACCCCCCAACATTTTTAGCTCATTGAGTCACACCAAAATTGTGCCATCACTACCTATCTATATACCAAATTTCACGATGATCGGATAAACGCTTCGAAAGTTATCCTCGGATAAACAAACATATTGGTGGTATAGGACGCCGATTTGCCCAAGTTGATTTGGAGATCTCGCTTCGCTCGATCAATTATTTAATCTAACGAAGCGAGATCTTCAAATCAACTTGGGCAAATTGGCGTTGTATGTATGTATATGTAGGTTTGTTTGTCCGAGGATAACTTTCGAAGCTTTTATCCGATCATCGTGAAATTTGATATATAGGTAGGTAGTGTTGGTACAATCCTGGTGTGACTAAATAAGCTATAAATGTTGAGGGGTTGTTGAGATATTGAGGTTCAGGAGGTGTAAAAAAATGTAAATGAGACTATTAAGTCAAATGGTGGTGGTCAGTACATTTTGATTCCGTTTTTATTTTCAGTTTAAACCTTGTATGTAGTTTTTCAGTTATTAGCCATACTAAACACTGAACTTTGACGAAATATATATATATATCATATAGGATTATTTAGATGATAGCAAAGCTTTGGATTGAAATTACTCAAACTCGTTCAAAAATGTTACAATTTAGACGTAATTTATTTTCATTATTGTATGTATTCTAAAAGAATATTTAAAAAGAACAACCAGCCTTGTTTCTTGCCTATCTTTCCTAGCTTGGTCGCGAAAGAAAAGGCAGTAAAATTTACGTTTCAAATTGATCCTTGTGATTTTAATGAATAAAAATATAAAAAATATACTTTTGATTTTTTACGCTAACTTAGAGACAGTTATCAGCTAACTTCATCATGTCGCTTGTTGGCTGTCCGTGTGCGCGGACATCGTAAACATTTTACTCTCATATTTGTTTCCAAACGCGCCAAAAGAAGTATAATTTCAAAAGTGTAGATCCACAGATTATGTTGTAGGTAGCATTTTAAGCATAATCAGCATTTTTCATGTTTGATTTTTTGTCTGAACTAAGTATCTACTTAGGTGTACCAAGCTCAAGTCACACAAAAAAGAAGGTTTTACCGTTATTACGGCTAGTAGAATACCTCCTCTTAGTCGTAAAAAAATAAATATATAAATAAATAATACTGGACATTTCAAACAATGCTATCTAGCCCCAAATTAAGCAAACTTTGTAAGCTATGGGAACCAGATAACTGATAAAATACTTATTACATTTTTTTTTACATAACCCATACTTCTTTAAATTTCAATTTATTTTAATGATTCCAAAATGTTATGCTCCAAAATCGATTCTTATAACAGCGCGTTACACACACGCTATTAAATTAACGATGTTTACACGAAAAAAAATTTACAAACGTTATTCGGTGTCACGTTTATCTAATATGGATAATGAAACGACGTGGAATCATTTGCGAAATCCCATATGTATTACTGAATAAATATGTAAGGATATGTAATTTTTCGATACAGACCATACCCATACTCCATACTAATATTATAAATAAATAAAAAATAAATAAATATTGCTGGACATTTCACACAGCGCTATCTAGCCCCAAACTAAGCAGAGCTTGTACTATGGGAACCAAATAACTGATATAATACTTATATACATTTTTGTAAATACATACTTATAATATATAAAGAAACAACCAGACCCGGAACAAATATCTATAAATCATGCAAACATTTGTTCTGCGGTGGGAATCGAACCCGCTACCTCCTGCGTCTCAGCCGGGTATTCGCCCACTGCACCACGGAGGCACCACAATATACATGTGAAATAAATAAAATAAATGTGAAAGTGTTTCCTTTTCACGACTAAACGGCAAAACGAATCGTTATGAAATTTGGCAAGGAGATAGATTATATCATATTTAATTACATTTTTAGTTATTTGTTAATTTTTGTACATCAATTTTTAATATTATAGTTACATACTTCACGTTAGTAAAATCGTTAGCAGAAGCTAGTAATTACAATTTACTCCAAAATATTCTGGAAATTAACACCAAAACACATCAGCCATCTTCGTTAGCGTAACTAGTCTCATAAGACATCTATTCGTAAATTAAAGGGAACGGTTGGGCAACCCAAGGGGAGCAAGCAAACACGACAAAAGGTGGCCATTCATAACGCGACATAACGTAGCGACTATACTAGACGCCAACGCTTCTGGCAGACGGGGTCATAAAAACTGAGACAAGCGACGATGATATTGCTATCTCGCTCGCTCTTCCAGCCCTTACGGGAGCCGTTAGTGATGTGCTGAGTACCTATCGATATCACTAATTACGAGTAACTGTATTGAAAAGGAGGCCTTTGTTCAGAAGATAGAACGTCCTGAAGATGATAAAGATAATGTATTTAAATGGAAAATATATGTATACTGTCGAGTTTACATCTGCCAAGAGACTTTTATCAGCAACAAATTCATCATTCTTTTTGAAATTGGTAGCAGAATCGCTAAAGATGTCAAGGACTTCTATTATCTGAGTTATGTGATTTACGTGTGTTTTGGTGACACAGTCTCACAACTGGGGCATGCAAGGCACATGCATTTTTCAAACTTTCGCGATCACTGTACATAATTGCTGATTTAAACGGGTATTTATCGCGTATGTACCTTTTTTATTCTATCCTATTTTATCGAGTCTGTCCACGACCGCGGCTGTTTCAACCAGTCGAACGTCCGGATAACAAATAAAAAATACGCGATAAATACCCGTTTAAATCAGTAATTAATAATTAATACAAGAAGCGGTGTAACTAAATGAATAAATAATATCTATTTGACTATGAGAAAAGTACGTAAATATATATAAGGAAAAATATTTTATTGCACACCATAACTATATATATGTATATAAAACACAGTCGGGTTAGTTACACTATTTATAACTCAAGAACGGCTGGACCGAATTTAATGATCTTTGATTTGTTGGATTTGTCTCCGCCAAATAGAAATTATGAAGAAATGCATTTTCTCATACATAGATGCAGCTAATGATGGCCGATTGACAATACGGGGGCGACATTGGCAGCCCGCGTCATATGCATGTCAAGGCGGTACGAAGTTCGGCGGGTGAACTAGTACAACATAAAAACAAATAATTAAAATGATGTTGGCAAGATTATGTTCGAGTAACATTGCTTTTATTTTTCCACAGAATCTACACAATATTATTAAAACTTCAAGTCCACAGCAATTTTACACACGCAAATTTGCAGGTTAATTTTCTTTATTAACATTAAGGGCACCGATGTAAAATCACGACGAAATTTGGTATATTTTTTGCATCGTTTCGCCGCGATTTCGCGGTTCGCGGCGTCGTCGGTGTGCTAAAGAGTTATTTTACTTGTTGTCTACCGTTCATAACACTTTTAATGTGCTTCGCCGTTCCGAGTTGATGAAGGCCAGTAAATAGTCGCCCTTAAATTCGGATGAATCAATAATTTGGCCCCTTCGTTTTAGCGCGGCACTCCCGTTTCGCCGTCCATACATACATTAATGTGTGTCTGTCTGTTGTGAGGGTGTGATGTAATGGTAATGCAGTTTTTTTTGTGTTTTATAGTGGTAGGTCAGGGTTATTGTTGATTAAAGTTGAAAAAAGAACTTATTTTTGTAAACTGTTTTATAACCAACAGTTATCCTCCGTCCGCGGCTTCGTACACGTGGTTTGTTAATAAAGTGTAGCCTTAGTCTCAATCCAGTTGATAATCTATTTAAATACCAAATTTCATTGAAATCGATAGAGCCGAGATAGACACAGTTACTTTCGAATTTATAATATTAGTATGGGTATTAATTTTATTTGCGTAATGTGCAAATAATTATTTGCGTAATCTAAGCTCACATTAAAGTATTTTTTTATTTAATTTCAAGATAACTTTAAATGAAAATTCTTGAAACAGAAATTGAAAAGATTATAATCTATATAATTCTTAAACTCGAATTCAGCTTATTAAATCCAGTCTCTCGAAAATAATCTCTAAGTAAGTTGTCTACAACCAAGGACTTTAAAATGAGCTTAATTTTCACAAGAGTCTACTTACCTCTTTGTACTTGAAGTAGATTTACAAGTCTCTAAGCATTACATTAAGACGAAATCATCTATTTATTAAAATCACAATACAGGGTGTCCCGTCAAACTAGGGAGTAGGGAGTAACCCTCATAGGGTTGCCTCGCGTGACGAATGCATTTTATTTAATACAAACCATGAGACAAGATTACAGCTAATTTCATATTTGTGGCGTGTGGCCGCGTGTGTGGAGGCTATAATGTTAGTACGACGTAAAATAATTTGGGTAGGTTTGTTGACTTCCGTGTTTTGTTTAGTTTTATTACATAATCCAAAGTTTCGGTGAATTGCAAAGGGTGATAAAATGTTGTACCCTGTATTAATTAATTTAATTTAAATAAGTAAGTAGCTATACAATTAATACTTGCTCTACCAAAGGTATATGTGCTATATTATACAAATATTCACTATAAATGGCCCTACGAGAACATAGTGTTTACATATAAATGTGAGTAATTAAAATAATTATTATTCATAACCAGCCTACACATAATCAGTGTCAACCCTATCGCCGAAGGGTTGTCGCAAACATTTTCAACTTCATTATACATACGTCGCCCCTCACCGATCGTTATTCAAGTTACGAGTACCTACCTAATACGTCAAGATGTAGAATGATCGGACGTTGTTTTGTACGCAGTAAAACTGAAGCACCAATTCACCATTTCTTTTATTTCAAGTGTAGATTTCGACGTAAAAAATCTAATAAACTATGACATAAATGTATCAGGGCGTTACGAATTTGTCATGAAATATCGACGACGTCGGGGGACCTTTTATTTCGCCGTACAAACCTCTATCTTTATTGCAAATTTATTACTCTCCCCCACAGCATGGCGGCGATATAATGCGCCATTTATATTGTACGTATTAACGATTTTCTTATTATTTTCGACCGAGCTTTTATACCGTGCTTTGAAATCGAGCGCCAGATGATTACAGCAAAATTCATTCAGCGCGTTGCTATTTATTACTGGTAGGTGCTTCAAACTGCGCTAAGCTAACAGGACGAGAAGCTGTTACCTGCCCCACAAAGGCAAAGGTTGTTCGACACATCGGTATGAGGTCATGTGTAATATGCTTAGACGTCCGAGCCAGATGTTTTGTTTGTTTGTTCGCTTACAGATGTTCTTTGAGCGTGCTTACTTACTTCCTGCCACTGCCCTACATACGTGGGTATCGTGTGAAGCCTGCATCTGTAAAGGCAATATTTCACTTGCAACTAGACACGATTCAGGATCGATAAGGCTGAACGATTTAGGACGCCGTAAAAGCTAAATGTCGGTGAGATTGAGACCGATTTCTACAGAAAGTGGGAATTCTTAGAATAAAATCCGAACATTTTCCACAGAGGTAGGTAGTTAGGTAAGCCACACTGACCTGAAGGCGTTCTAGATACCTAATTACGTAGTTTAGTTCCGCCTTGAGCTTTTATCTGTCAGTGATTAATGAATTTGAAGGATCCTGAGAAACAGCTTCGAGAAAGAAACGATTTGTAGGTCGCGTTTTTATTGTCTTAGCCCTGAAAAACTAAGCTTTGAGGCTAGATAAAGTATTTAGGGTAAACATCCCATTAGGATGAAAACAACGTTTAGCTTTTTTGTAGCTTTAATATAGTAGGGCCTATTTTTTAAGAGCTATAAAAAGTTGTTACTGTTTTAATAAAGTTGGTAAATTCGCCGTAATACGTATCTTGCTAGTTGCTATAAAATTATTTCTATTATCGAAGAAGTAACGTTTGATTTAAATGTATGAGTGCATACATAATCAGAGGTAACAATGCTGGTTGGCGCTGCTCAATAAGCTTTTACTAATTCAGACAAAACTCACTTTGGAAATAGAAAATGAAATTGATAGACGAATGCTCGACTATCGCTGACACTTAGTGCCCGCAAGGCGTAGCACTTCGTAGCAGTTCGTAGCACTTAAGTATCTAGTTAGTTCGTCCACCGTAGCGGGCGTTGGAAAGTAGAAATGAATAAACTGTAATAACTTGTACATATTTTAACTAAAGCCCATTTTGCAGAAAGCCAATAAATCATTGTGATTATTCTTTCTCCTGCCACTTTCACTCTTCCCACTTATATTTGTTAAATGATTCTCAAGAGTAAGTTGCGCACCCTTCTATTACAAGTTTTCACTTAGTGGGCTTATTTGAAGTTTTAAATCAAAATTGCAATAATAGCAAGAGAGCTGATGACGAATCTGGGGAGGTGTTTAAGGCAACTTGTCAGGTCATACTTCAAAACCGTCCAAATCGATTAAGTACGGAATTTTTATTTCTGGATTGTATGAATTATTACTCTATTTAACTAACATACATAGTTTTAAGAACCTTTACTAACATTGATATGTATCTGAAATAAATAACAATTTAATTTAATTTAATTAAAACAAATTCGTCATTAGCACTCGGGCTATAAGAAAATACTGTTTGGTTTTGACGTCATGAAGTATTGGTTATACAATTTCCTCGGCATAACACAAGGCATGGTTTAAGGTGATGTTTATTCGGTTACCTACTTTAATAATAATCGCGAGTAAGGTTATGTTTGTCGATATGCCAGCAAGGCATAGGACCTTTGTAATCCTCATATCATTGGACGGTATCTCATAAACATAGGCCTTCTCATGGTTTCCAAAGCGATCGATCTTGTGCGACCTGCACTCAACAGCTCCAAGCTTTATTAGATCGTCTTTCTATTGCGCTTACTTAGTTAGCCAGGAGCTTAGTCGAACATGTACGTGCTTAGTACATCTTCCATTATTTTCTTTCTTTACCTCTCGAGGTTCTTTCTGTAAAATACCTTTGGTCTTTGGTGTTCGCGTGAGTTTCGTGCGAACGCCGCAATAACTCAATGGCATGACATCACGCCATGTTTACCTACCTTTATTCTGTTTCCAGAAAACATGAAATGTTGTGGGAAAATTCCCAGAAAGGAACAAGGGTTGTACTTGGAATGAAATAGTTTGGAATTATTTCATTCGTCAAGGCAATAAATTCCAACGATTCTGTGGTTTGGAGTTTGGTAGCCATATTTTACGGACCGCAAAAGTTTTTATTTATTGGTTTCTTAGGCTTCGTTCAAATATTTCGTTGTAAATCATAATAGTACCTAAAACATTGTACACTTAGCATTTTCATTATTACAGGCCGTCCCAATCACACCTACCACAAAATCGGCCACTTTGTGATTCTATGGAAAAGGCTTTTAAGTGGCCGTCCTATGGCTGATACAAAGATGATCATCATCATCAACATATCAGCCATAAAACGCCCACTGCTGAACATAGGCCTCCCCCATAGATTTCTAGAGCGACCGATACGTCTGCAGCAATTTGACGCAATTAGCACATTCCAATTTTAAACCTGGTCTTATCTCTAAAAGCAATCTCTACCAGACAATCTTTTTTTTCCATAATAAATAACATCGTATGACTCTACTTATGTATCCTGAAGGTATTTTAGGATATGTTACTCGTAGCACCGGTTATTTCTGCCTTCCGAACTAAAACACAAGAATGTAAGCATTTGTACGGTAACTTCACAGTAACTTCGCAAGAAGCCCGAAAAGTACTTCCAGAAGTTAAACCATTTGTAGTACCAGTTACACCGCAAAGAAAGGGTTAAACTGGTCAGTTGCCGGAAAACTACGAGGTTTTCTACCCATTGCTTCTAAATAACAAGTGGTAAGCGGTTTATCTACAAGAAGCGCTCTCTTCTACCTAATCGTACATGTATCTGTTTATACCTAGTGCGTCATGTAGTGCAGATTGCTAGTACACATACAGCTACATATCAAGCTAAGCTTTCCAGTATAAGCTGACCACGTATTGCATAGGCTTCCGTACAATGAGAGGTCATGCAGAAAATGTATAGCTTGATGAGTACAAGTTTCGGTTATCAGCTAACTTAAACGCCGCGTGTTCACTGATTGGATTGGTAACCTCTGTGTTATATAAACTGGCTTTTTAAATTCAGCGTTATTGTGCCTCGGAGAGCTCGTTTGAGTCCTATATAAACATTCAGTGGTGATTCACTAGATAACTGAACAGCAGAAATGTCTACACTTGTGCGTTTCGAATAAGTTACGTTTTATTATTGTCACAAAATCCATAAAATTGCACACTTTCATTCATAATTCATGATTAGAAAAAAACACTTTTTGAATGACATTTCAAATGAGTGAAAATGATGAATATTTGGCTATTTAAAGATGAAAGTGTGCAATTTTATTGATTTTACTTAGAAAACTTTCGTGATTTATTTCAATCATTATTATAAATACGGTATTTATCACGTACCGTCTTATCGGTGTTTCGACCGACAATTCAATTCAAAAGTGCGAAGCGAGACGTTATTTGGAGCGGATCGCACTTACCATGATGAAGGTTCATGGAAGAAAGAAAGAAAATACATTTATTTGACACACACAGGACAGACCATTCAAAACAGAACAAATACAGAACAAACATACCTACTTACATAAAGATTTTATTGAAGAAGAAAAATTATATACAGAAACAGGAAAAACACAAGATAAAAACTAAGTACATATATATAGGTAGGTAAGTACAGATAATATGGTCTTCCGTGCTGTGTGGGCTAAACAGGCTCCGTCTCAGCGTATTGCTGCTAACCATCCGAGGATAGTAAGCGGCGCTGACTTTCAGATGGGACCCATGGGTAGCCTCACGAACGCAGAAAAATAAATAGGTATATACATACACATACATAGTACGTAAATAATAAAACAAACTTTGAGAGTTTGAGATAAAAACAAAAAGTGTTATGTGGGTGAAGATTGCGCTTCCATGAATTGAACCGAAACATTGTTGGTCGAAACACCGATAAGACGGTACGTGTTAAATACCGTATTTATAATAATACTTTTATCGATTTTGAAGAATAATAAGATATAAGTAATTCGACACGCATATTTATGGTTGCACTTCTATTTTAAGTTATCTAGTGAATTGTCACTGAACGTTAGTCTAAGAATCAAGCCACCTTGATATTTCGGTTTCAGTCAAAGTAGTCAAAAACGTAGGAGGCCTACGGTCGGATACACAGATTAGGATGAGTACTAACTATTACTAGTGGTCTGACGACCTCCTCTCAGCTGGCTATTCCCCACTGTGCGAGAGGTAGCGGGTTCGATTCCCGCCGCGGAACAAATGTTTGCATTATAAACAGATATTTGTATCCGCATCTGGATGTTTCATTGTACATTATAAGTAAATAAATAAATAAATATCGCTGGACATTTCACACAGCGCTATCTAGCCCCAAACTAAGCAGAGCTTGTACTATGGGGACGAGATAACTGATAGAATACTTATATACTTTTTTTTTGTAAATACATACTTATAATATATAGAAAAACACCCAGACACGGAACAAATATCTGTAGATCATGCAAACATTTGTTCTGAGGCGGGAATCGAACCCGCTACCTCCTGCGTCTCAGTTGGCTATACGCCCACTGCGCCACGGAGGCAAGTACATATGTATTTACAAAAAACAAGTATATAAGTATTCTATCAGTTATCTGGTCCCCATAGTACAAGCTCTGCTTAGTTTGGGGCTAGATAGCGCTGTGTGAAATGTCCAGCAATATTTATATTTATTAACATTAATTAAGGAAAGATGAAGGATTTGTATGACATTTGGTATATAGATAGATTAAGATCAGGATTGAAACACAGGCTACTTTTTACCCGACTGCGCAGAAGGTGGATAATGTTTTTATGGACAAACCACGCGTGCAAAGCCGCGGGCGGGTTATTAATAATATTATTTATTATATTATAATTTGACGACCTCTGTGGTGCAGTGGGAAAATAGCCGGCTGTGACACAAGAGGTTCCGGGTTCGATTCCCGCCGCGGAACAAATGTTTGCATGATCTACAAATATTTGTTTCGGGTCTGGATGTTTTTCTATATAATATAAGTATGTATGTACAAAAAAAAAGTATATAAGTTAAGTATTCTATCAGTTATCTGGTTCTCATAGTACAAGCTCTGCTTAATTTGAGGCTAGATAGCGCTGTGTGAAATGTCCTGCAATATTTATATTTATTAATAATAATTACTTAATCTCTTTTCAAATGTACAAAAAAAATAATTGAATTATCTTAAGACCGCAAACGATCAATAGAACACAACTGCTCCAGGCAACCAACCGGAAATGTCAAACAAAATTCCGCTCTTTTCTTCACAAAACTTCAAACAAACCCTTAAACTTGAAGCCCTTCTTTTTATTAAGGTTAAAAATAACATGCTCTGTAGTAGGTCTTCGCGGCCTTTGTCTTGTAGGTCGAGTCTTTGTTTTCTTATGTCTACAGTATGCGGTCAAGGCCTCCTCTCGTCTCTACCTGCCATCACCACTGGCACTGGCTCCTTAACCTTAGTAGCACCCTGAGACTTCAATGTGAAAAGTCTAATGTGCCTGTTAATATAAATAAATATTGCTGGACATTTCACAGAGCGCTATCTAGCCCCAAACTAAGCAGAGCGTGTACTATGGGAACCAGATAACTGATATAATTGTTTTATATATTTTTTGTAAATACATATAATTTTTTTGTAAATACGAGCCTCTGTTTCGCGGCGAGAATTGAACCCGCAAACTTCTGCGTTGCATCGCCACTGCGCCACGGTAATTTCACCGGCACCCATAAACTTCAAACTGGAACACAATAGTGCGGGCATTACTGTGAAATAGCGACAATTGACAGCCAGAAGGTTATCGTTCAATTATGTACCTGAAATTATCTCGTAGCACTCAAACGATTGGGCGGGTTTAGACCAAATAGGTGAAAAGAACCGTTCAAACGAGGACATAGGGTACTAGAAATATGGAATACTAGCTTCCGCCAGCGGCTTCGAACGCATTGTTTGTCGACAAAAAGTAGCCTATGTTTGAATCCAGGTCATAATCTATCAACACAGCTTCTTGGTATCTCATTAACACCCACTCTCAATTTCAGCTCATACATTGAGTCGAAAGCCCAGCTGGCCGCTAAGAAGCTTGGAATACTTGCAAAGGTGAGGCAATACTTTACACCGGGACAGTTGCTCAACTTATACCAAGCACAAGTCCGATCATGTCTGGAGTACTGTTCTCACCTCTGGGACGGATCAGCGAAGTACCAGCTAGAGGCTCTAGATTCTATTGAGAGAAGAGCCAAGAAGCTCATTTGCAATGACGAGTTAGCAAAAGCAAGGCTCCACAGCCTCGAGCATCGTCGAAAGGTTGCAAGCCTCTCGGTTTTTTATCGGATACGTTTCGGAGAGTGTGCTGCGGAGCTTTTCAGCCTGATCCCACCATCCCCATTCTATGATCGGACAACCAGACGCTCCGCGATGCGCCACCGCTACATGGTAGACATACCTCCCATACGCACAAAGCCGTACTCTTCCACCTTTATTATGCGCACCGCCAAGGAGTGGAACGCCTTACCTGAGTCTGTGTTTCCTGATAACTACAACCTAGTCACGAGTCTTAACCTATCTTCAAGTCACGAGTGAATTGGTTTCTTCTAGACAAGCGTGTACCATCGTAGACTGCATCATCGCTTACCATCAGGCGAGATAGTGGTCAAACGCTAGCCTATAATTTATAAAAAAAAACACCAAATTTTATCCAAATCGGTTCACCATTAAGACGTGATTGAGTAACAAACAAACATTTAAACGTTCACGTTTATAATATTAGTGTGAATTTAATTCTTTTTAACCCCCTAGTATTAAAAAGAATGCTGTTATAAAATTTATGCCTATGTCAATCTGTGTCTGTCTGTCTGTCTGTGACATTGTAACTCGCAAACAGATGGACGGATTCCGACACGGATTTTTAATAGAAAGCTAGTTTAACGTGCGGATCTTAGCTATGTCAGTTTTTAACCCCCTGAGGCAAAAACAGGGGACGGGGAGTTTTAAATAAAAAAAATACTTGTAAAATTATTTATAGACTCTTACAAGTAACTTTTAGAAACTACCGACTTCAGATAACAGAAAAAAAACCGGCTTTTTATCGTGTTGACTCAGGACCTTGATTTTTATACACCTAATAGGGACTATAGTATTTGGTAAAAATTTCAGCTTGCTAGGTCTACCCGTTTCTGAGAAAATCGGTGGTGACACACGGACAGACAGACGGACAAGAAAGTGATCTTATAAGGGTCTTTTTTTACCTTTTCAGGTACGGAACCCTAAAAAGATTCCGACGAATTGAAACCTCTTTTTGAAGTAAAAATAAATTATAAGAAAATTCAAAAGTAGACACTGAACAAATCAATAGGCCATACAACTCCGTGTCCTATGGCTTCGGGTCATACGACCTACGTGCCGAGGCCGTCGACCTCGGTTTAATCGGCGTTAATTAACAAGTTTCAAACAAACTGTTCAAATTGTCCGATGGGGCATTGACAGGTAAGGATTAATTTGGGGACGACACGTGGTATCAAATATATATACCAATATAATTCAATACGAGGCATGCCTTTTAAGTTTTGTCGTTTGAAGAAAAAAACACATCTAGAACCATAGAGTACTTTTTATTGTTTTTCAAAGTATTCACAACGTAGCTTAAAACACTTTTCCATTCGCTCAAACCAGTTATTATACCATTTATTCCACTCTAAAGTGGGGTGTTCAAAATGGCTGTCTTGAAAGCGTCGACTGCTTCTTCACCGGACTGGAACCTTTGACCACGAAGACTTTTCTTAATTTTAGGAAATGTAAAGAAATCGTTAGGGCTTAGGTCAGGACTGTATGGAGGATGGTCAAGAATTTCTACTTTTTCCTGCTTCAAATACTCAATCGTTTGACGAGCGCTGTGTGAGCTTGCGTTGTCGTGGTGCAGGATGATGCGTCGCTTTGAGTTAGATTTTCGAAGTTCGGCGATGACTTGTGGTAAACAAACTGTAGTATACCACTCTGCGTTAACCGTTCTACGATCTTCAAGTGCAATAGTCGCAACATGGCCGGTTTTTCCAACGAACGTGGCCACCATCTTCTTTGAAGTGCTTCGAGAACGAACAACTTTAGTCGGCTTTGGCTCGTCTTGAAAGACCCAGATTGTAGATTGTTGTTTGGTATCAGGATCGTAGGCATAGATCCAAGATTCGTCACCACTTATGATGTCGTAGACGTGATTTGACTCCCCTCGGTTGAACCTTTGCAGAGTTTTCTTACACCATCTGACGCGGGCCGCCTTGTGATCGTCGGAAAGCAGATGCGGTATCCAACGGCAAACTAGCTTTCTCACACCAAGCGCTTCATGCAAGATCTTCTGAATGGTTGTCCCTGAGATGCCTAATAGAGCCTCTATCTCTCGATACGTCACATGACGATCTTCGAGAATTAGTTGTCTCACAGCAATGATGTTATCTTCAGTGAAGGCGGATTTTGGGCGTCCTTCGCGAAATCTGTCACTAACACTAGTATGTCCACGCTGGAATTCTAAATACCAGCGTTCGACAGTCCGCAGACATGGGGCTACATCACTGAACACAGATGTTAGCTCTTCTAAACACTGAAGCCGTGTCAGGCCTCTTCTAAAGTTGTAGAAAATTATTGCACGAACATTTTCCTTAGAAAGATTCATTTTCGTACGTGACCTGACAGATTCAAATCGAAACTGTGACTAAACAATAGCATTAATCCTAATACTTTCAACTGTTTTGAGATTCAAAATGTAAACACATTCGAATATAGAACAGTTCCAAATTCAAAATTGCCAGAAAATATGGAAACGACAGAACTTAAAAGGCATGCCTCGTAAAGAGTTATCTATTTATCTATCTATCTATCTATCAAATATAAGGACCACGATCTATTATTATTCTGTCTGTTTAATAGCCTACCTTGTCTTATAAGTACATTTCTGTCCAAGATTGGAGTTTTCTGAAAAAAAAAAAATCCTTACAAAAATTAGATTTCTACATTGTACCTAATATATTTAGCAGTTTACATCGCAGTACCTACTTACACACGCTTTACCACGCTTTGATCCTTCTAAACTAGAAGATAGGTGCTTTGCACCTAGGTGAATTATGTAAAACTAGCTGTTGCCAACGGATTCGCCCGCGTTGTTCTGGGGTGCAAAAATACATATATAAACTTTGACATTCCATTTCTCTCCTGACTGATTTATGGGGAAAAAGTAGCCTTTATGGTAATCCAGGTTATAATCTACGTATATACCAAATTTATCAAAATCGGTTTAGCCGTTTTGACGTGATTGAGTAACAAACAAACAAATAAATAAACAAACATCAAAACTTTCGCATTTGGAATATTAGTGTGATACGCCGTATTTACCTAATTAAAAAAAAAAATTATACATTAAGGGCCGATAAAAGGATGGACAACGCACTGCATTATTTCGTTTTTCTTATGGAATATAAATCTATTTTCATATCATGCAAACGTTTATTCCGCATCGGAAATCGAACCCAAACCCGCGCTTTGGTTTCACATTTTAGAAATGATGGTTCCCAATTTTAGGTTTAGGTACCCTGTAAAGACCACAAATCATGCATTTCTGACTGTGAAATTCTGGCGGAATCTGCATTAGGCCGTCGAGTCTATTGTTTAAATATCAGCTGGAATGTACACGGTGCGTCCTCCGTGTAACGTGTAATGATTAATGTCTCCATTCAATGGGCATTGCCCGTGTCCACTCCGCGCTTACAGCCTAATCATTAGGCGTCGATGACCGGCAGGACTGGATCTAGGGAATTCTAGAAAGCTAGCAAGATTATAAGCAATAACAGTGTTTATGTCAGGTTATGACAGAGCATGAACACCTTAGCCAAAAATCTTACTGTATGGTCAAAACACCCTTTTTGTGGATAGCGTTTACGTAAACATATGTATTAGGGCTCGGTTAAAAAACATCAAGTGGCACTCCGGGAGTGCCGACAGAAGTGAAAACATGAACAGACTACGCTACAGATACTTATATACAGAGGTGTCAGTAACGGTAACGGTAACAGTGTCGCGAGTTTTTTCCCATCTCAAAAAATGCCCAACGCGCCTAAAGCAGTTTTCACTTCAAAAATACAAAATAAATACACAGGAAGCGCACTGAGGCACAATGGAAAACCCACGTGGGCTCGGTTTAGTAGATGAGTATGATGTGACTATCTTAATTACTTGTCATTTTATGTATTCTATCTCTTTTTCTGTGTTACCCGCCTGTGTTTTTTGTTTAGATTACTAAGTATTTTGTTATCTGTCGTGTGTGTATTTTTTTTTATACTATAGAGATGGAACAGGCCTATGGCCCACCTGATGTTAAGTGGTAACCATCGCCTATAACAACGTTTGCCTCGTAGGTCACGCTCCTTAGAAATGTGCCCTACGATGCATTTCCCTGCATCCATCAACTTGAGGCATACAGGTGTAAAGCCTCATGTGCCTGTAATTTCACCGGCAACCATACCCTTCAAACCGAAACACAGCAATGCTGCTTGGCGGTAGAAATAGGTATGGTGGTAGCACTTCCCCGGGCGAGCCCCTTCAAATAAATGTATTTTCTTTCTTTCCATGTTTCTCGAAGGACCACATGTACTGTACGTTGGCAGGTACTTAATTTATGACGATTGGCTTAGTTTCTGGGTATTTTTTTTGCGGATTTTAAGAGATTATAATTAAAATTGATCTTTTTCTTTTAACCACGATGCGTGTAAAGGCGTAAGTCTTGAGTACAAAATTCGAGGAACGGGGGAAAGGCACAGTATTGATCGAGCGAAGCGAGATCTCTAAACCAACTTCGGAAAATCGGCGTTGTGTGTATGTATGTATGTTTGCTTGTCCGAGGATAACTTTTTGAGGTCAGCTGACATGGGCATTGTATAGCTTGTAGTGTAGCCGTGCGTACATATTATTGATCGATCGAAGCGAGATCTCCAAATCAACTTGGGCAAATCGGCGTTGTATGTATGTAAATATGTATGTTTGTTTGTCCGAAGATAACTTTCGAAGCGTTTATCCGATCATCGTGAAATTTGGTATATAGGTAGGTAGTGATGGCACAATTTTGGTGTGACTAAATGAGCTATATTTTTATTTTTAGTTTAAACCTTGGAGTTTTTAAATTATTAGGCATAATAAAAACTGAACTTTGATATAATTCACAGGGTACAGTGCTGAAATTTGGTATACGTGTAGCTTTAGTGACACAAATATAGGGAAAAATCTGAAATCCAGAATAATTGCAATTTCTACCCCAAGAAAGAGTAACCACTAAGTGACAACACATGAATATGAATTCCCGTTACCTGTAATTTGAATTAAACTGTAGGTCAAGTTTTCTGGATGAACATTTCGTGACACATTTTTGGTAGCCATAGATTATAAATAACATTTTGTATGTTTTTATGGGAGATTCGCGAGATCTTAGTTCGGGGCGAACCAGTAGTATAATAACCAATAGAAATAAGCTAAATAGTCACGTGATGGCGACCTGCGTGGATAGTGATAATAACACCGTAAGGAAGAACAACTGAAACTTGAATTTAGCGTAATCGCGAATTACATTACATCCTTTTTTGGGGCAATACAAAGTGGGCACTGGATCCGGCCCTGTTGACCAGTGCCGTGTCCACCATTAATCACTGGACAGGGTTATCATTTATCATACACAGTGCCCTTCCCTGGTGTATTTACATATTTTTTGTTGCTACTCGGAAAATCTGCTTTTTATTACGATGACGTGATACTGCGATTTTCATGTTTTGTGAGTTTTACGGAAATTTGAATACAGATGCGTCGCACATTGGACAATTTATTTTAAATTTTAGTTTTAAATAAAAGGATTTCTTATTGAGTCAGTAACACACTATACTATACCTAATTTACCGATTGATTCATAACAATGGTTCGGCATTTTAATGGGCGGATCAAAACAAACGAACGTGTCAGTTTTTTATACAATTTCCAGATGGAACTAACAAATGCCTACCTGATGTTATGTGGTAACCATCGCCTACAACAAAGCATTGTCTCGCAAGTCCTTAGGAATGTGCCCTTCGATGTGTCTTGTATTCATCAACTTGAGACATACACGAGTAATGGCTCAAGTGCCTGTAAGTTCACCGGCATCCATACCCTTCAAACCGAAACACAGCAATGCTGCTTGGTGGCAGAAATAGATATGTTGGTAGTACATCCCCGGGCGAGCCCTTTCTCACAAAGAATTCCACATTATTACTCCTATTCATCTCCATCCCTTTCAACGCAGTCGTAACTGCGTCTATAGAACAAAAGTAGAATGAAAATAGAATTAGCCAAATTACAGTAGAAAGTCTGTTTTACAGTGGGATAAAAGTCACGTTAATTATAGTTCAAAACAAGTAACTTTGTTGTTTTACAAAAATTTAACCGGCTTAACCAAACTACATAAATGATTTGATGAAATTTCGATGAGACCATCCTTTCAAATAAAGAAAGGATTTTCTAAATCGGTTGATAAATGACGGAGTTCTGGAGTAAAAACATAAAACCGAATTGCGTCCCTATAAAATTTGGCCTCGATTTTTTTGGGATCTCACAATCAGATCCTGATGTGGTACCAATGGAACCACCTGGGAAGTGTACCCTTTTAAACAATCAAATAATTTCTCGAATCGGTCCAGGCATCTTCGAGTAATCGGGGAATATACAAAATAAGTGCCACTCCGGGAGTGCCCACAGAAGTGAAAAATTTAGCGCTCAATGTTTGGCTATTCAACATTTAAAAGCAGACTACACTACTGATACAGAGGTATCGGTAACGGTAATGGTAACAGTGACGCGATTTCTTAACAACGCGCCTAAAGAAGTTTTCACTTCAAAAACAAAAAAAATTCCGACCATTTGACAACCTCCTCCTGTTTTAATTCAGTTAATAAATAATAATTTCGTCTTTAAAACTGTTGTATAACTTCGTAATTATAAGTTTAATTACTTAGAAAATGCGCTGCGTGAATAATTACAAGTAATTTTCTCCACCATCGCCAAAGTCTTTACAAAAAAGTATACAAAACCACATTTTCACTAAGTACGGCAAATATCCTTCATAATGTGACTTGCTACAAAAAGAACCACAGAATAGTAGTAAACAAAACCACTGAAATTTAATCACATTTGCGGGTTTTCTAAAAGCCTCCTTACATGTATTCTGTGGAAACCGCACAAAAGAGGTTGCATCGGTAACACGAGATGCGAACATATTACTCGCTCCTCTATAGGTACTTGTGGGACTGTATTTAGCACGGTTCATAGAAATAAACCTTATCTTTTTAATTTCAATGTAATTTGGCGCTTTTGTGTGGTCTGCAGAGATGCAATTGTCTGTATATTGTGGCACGACAATAATTAATCGAGCGAAACGAGATCTTGGGCAAATCGGCATTATATGTATGTATGTTTGATAACTTTCGAAGTGTTGGTCCGATCATCGTGAAATTTGGTATCTTACTAGGTAGTGATGGCTCAATTCTCGTGTGAATTAGGGGGGGGGGCAGGTTGTTGAAATGTTGGAGTTCAAGAGGGGTAAAAAAACCCAAAATGGGATTATCCGGTCAAGTAGTACGTTTAATGAAAGATCTTCATAAGTACATTTTGACCCCGTTTTTATTTTTGTAATTACCTTGTAGTTTTTGAGTTATTTAGACATAATAAAAACGCAACTTTGACGAAATTTACACGGTACCCCAGTGACCCCACAGTGCTGAAATTTAGTAGGCTATTACATATATTCTTGTAGCTTTAATGACACAAATATAGGGAAAAATCTGAAATACAGAATAACTGCAATTTCTACCCCTAAAAAGATTAACCAATTAACATGAACTCCGTTACTTGTAATTTGAATGAACTGTAGGTCAAGTTATTTGGTTTTGCATTTCGTGGCACTATTTTATTGGTCAAAGATTATGAATAACATTTTTTTTTGTTTTGGGAGACTTGCGACATCTCAGTTCGGGGCGAACCACTACTGTCTGTTGTATGCTAGGATAATGTTTTATGTATGGAGAATGTTTTAAGAATCGAAATATAAATATTCAACTTTATTTTCATCTGAAAACTAGGGCAAAAAGGCCGCTCAGCGATAAAGTCCTTTTCTGTTTTTAATCTTATTTTAAACAAAAAATAATACCCGTTAGATCCTCAAACAACCGTGGGAATTCTATTGTGATGCGGACTCGACATGATTATTTTTATTGGCTTTGACTCACCTTCGTACCAATAGATTGGTTTCGATTCGACCAAAGAGAATTGAAAATTAATCTTTTTATTTGCTTTTTTCGAATGTAGAGTGTGCCTAACCTTCCGTGTTTGTAATGACACGGAAGGCTCCCAGGCGTTTTATTGATCGAGAGATGCGAGATCTCCAAAACAACTTGGGAAAATTGGCGATGTATGTATGTTTGTTTGTCCGAGGATAACTTTCGAAGCGTTTATCTGATTATCGTGAAATCTTATACATAGGTAGGTAGGGATGACACAATTTTGGTGTGGCTAATTGAGCTAAAAATGTTGGGAGGTTGTTGAGATATTGGGGTTCAAGAGGGGTGTCAAGTTGGACGTTAAATGAAAGGTCTTCATTAGTACATTTAGACTCCGTTTTTATTTTTAGTAAAGTTCTTATAGTTTTTGAGTTATTAACCATAATAAAAACTAAACTTTGACAAAATTCACAGGGTACACGAGTAACCTCACAGTGCTGTAATTTGGTATGCGTGTAGCTTAAGTATCACAAATATAGGCAAAAGTATGAAATCCAGAATAACTGCAATTTGTACCCCAAAAAAGTGTAACCAATTACATGAACTCCCGTTACCTGTAATTAAACTGTAGGCCAAGTTAGATAATTAGTTATATGGCACTATTTTGATAGTCAAAGATTACGAATAATATTTTTATTGTCTTTATATAAATAAACTGCGACTCGAGAAGTCTCGTTATTGTTAACGATAACTTTTCGATCACCCCTTCCACCCCAGGAGTGGTATTTTCGAAGTTGCTCCAATTCTTGAAATCTTAAACCGGTAATTTTTTCTTAAATGTGGTGTTCCGAACTATGATTATCTATCGAGCATCACCGTTCTTCTAAGAAGAACACTAATAATTCAAGGCGCTGTTAGAGAGTGGTCGTGGTCGTCACGTCAGGATTGTGGCGAGCTGATAATAACCTGATAATGATTCTTTCTAACCTTATAACCTAGAACGAACCTGTTCACTCTGAACTTTAAGACTCCGAAATTGTAGTGGTACAGAAAAACAAAGAGACGCCGTAAGTGTCTTTCAATTCTTACTACGTCACGCGCCACAACCACAAAATTCCGCCAGCTTAAACTCGAAACGGCTACTTAGTAGCGGAAGTGCGCGACACTCATTTATTCTTCCTATAAAATGTACAAAAAATGCAGCCCGCAGCTCGATGGGGCGTTTGCGCGTGGCTTGTGTGCGGCAACGCAAATGTTTCGGAAATTGGCCGTCATTTTAGGAACCAACCTTACTCACCTACCTTATTAATTCGAGGAGACTTATTACCATCTTCTCAGGTAAAGCAAGATTCTCTTAGATTAATTTCCTCAGATCAATACATAAGTAGGAAGGCCGGAAACAAAATAGGCAGGTTAATTTACGTCAAGTGTCTGTAGACGGCTATCAGTCAGCTTTAGTTACGGAGGGTTACCTGAGCCCTTTAAGGGAAGGTAGGAATGAAATAGACCGCGTAATTCAGGGCGTAGGCCTACTGTCAAACATAATCCACATAGTAGACCTACGCATAGGTATGACTATTTATTTTCTTGCGTCGTGCTCAGTTTTGGACACCTTATAATAAATCAAATAAAATGAACATTTATTTCTGCTACTATTGCTAGTACAAATTTATTTAAAACTATTATTTCTGTTGAACATTAAACGCGTATCTTGCGCTAAGTCAGTGTTCATCTCCTTATTTAAATGTAGTCAAATTTAAATCCTCCTCACTACCCTAGCGTCAACTCGCAGAGGCAACTACCTTGGTCTTGTGGTGGAAGCTATAGTTCTTTTGCTCGATAACTCACAACGCACGTCAATAACAACTTACTCTATAGATATAACTCTAAAGTTTTTAATAATAAACAAGCTTCCACCCGAGGCTTGTGCGCGTGGTTTGTGAATAAAAAAAGCCTGTCCTAATCTGGGTTCAGGTTTCATCGAAGTCGGTCATGCCGTTTAGCCGTGAAAACGTAACAAATATACAGTCGCACAGACAAGTAACGAGTTTCGTTACTTGTCTGTGCGTTTATAATATTAGTTAGAACATTGATTGATTGATTGAAAATACTTTATTGCACTTATAAAACTAGTACAAAGGCGAACTTAATGCTAAAGAGCATTCTCTTCCAGATAACCTTTGTGTATTGTAGACAAAGATGTGTAGGTAGTGCACAGAAAAGGTAAAAAAGAAAATTTGTACAGGACTAATAAATATAGCATAATATAGGTACATACTACATAAATAAACCTACTTAAATACTTTATATGATAGACTAAACTATACCAATATCGAATAAAAATACATACATAACAATAGAAGAAGTGTTATGGAAATATTAAGTTGCTCATTTTTGGTCGGTTTGACCGAGAAGGTGCCTATAGATTCTCAATCTGAATGCTTCCACTGAAGTAGCCTCGAAATAGTTTGGTGGCATATTATTCCAGAGACGAGTAGCGGTTATGGTGTAAGAGTCAGAGTAAGTAGCCGTGTTATGCTGTGGAGTAATTAGTTGGAAACGACGAGACGATCGCACAGGTCTGTCCTCAGTTGATACGGATGCAAATCGCTCTCTGAGGTAGCTGGGAGATAGAGGGTTGCGAAGAATATTATATAAGAGGGATAGCATGTGCGCATCTCGACGAGCTCTGATGTCAAGCCATTTTAGCTGCTGACGAAATACCGAGACATGATCATATTTTCGTAGGCCGTAGATATAGCGAATGCAAAGATTCTGCAGACGCTCCAACCTGTTCAGTTGCTCTTCCGTAGCATCGGGATAGCATACATCTGCATAATCTAGGATGGGTAAGAGTAACGCATTAACCAGTGTGGACCTACTGTGGAGAAAAGATGAAAGCTGGCGATGCACAACTTTTTCAAGAATTTTAGAAAGGAAAGGGAGAATTGATATTGGGCGATAGTCTTTAAGTTCAGTTATGTTAGACTTTTTGGGAATGGGTATGATGAAAGCTTTCTTCCATATATGTAGTAGGGAAATTGCTACTTGTGAGGGAAAAGTTAATAATATGAGTGATATATGGAAGAGTCAGTTCAAGTATTGGAGTTAGCATCTTTAAACCGATTCCATCATGACCAACCGCCTTGCTGCTAATGCTAGCAATAATCTTTGCAACATCACCTTCATCCACCTGCCCAAAAGAAAAAGATGTGAAATTTTCTAGCGGCTGCCTAGCTAACTGCATTATGGTGTCAGCCTTAACAATGTTGTCAATTTTAAACGGAACAACTGAAAAATGGTTGTTGAGAGCATTGATATCGACCATTGGGTTGACAGCAGCCTTACTCTTCCCAAATCCTAAGTTGTTGAGCACTTTCCAGATGTTATTTGGAGTACAGTTCTCAATGGCTCCGTAGATGTTACGACGCTTAGCATTCCTAATCTCCTGATTGCACCGGTATCTCGCCTTTTTATAGCTAAGAAAAGTTTCTTCATTAGAGTCTCTCCTATATTTGCGGTATAGTTTATTACGCCTAGCCATTAATTTGTGGATATATTCAGTCAACCAAGGTGCGGGAGGTCTTTTCATGCGAACCGCCTTGAAAGGAGCATGCTTATCTGAAAGGAGCATGCTTATCATAATTGTACATAATTGTGAGTTATACTTATCTAATGTTTAGTCAGAAGTCACAACCCCAAAATAAGACACAAATGAAGACAACCAACTACGTTGCTTCTAATTTAAACTTAATTCCCAATGAAATCGACATTCTACAAACACCAAACACTTAAAAAAAAACATTCTAAACTAACACAGTCTAATAAGTTTGTCCACTCCACTTACGTTACCCGGTCTCTCCTTTATAGGGAAAAGGTGGACCATCCAGCAATTGGTACTGAACACTGCACACAGCACGCACAGCCGAGCAGAATACTGGTCGGTTAAAACAATTTCAAACTGCACAAAATACAACCATATTATTTGAGAGCTAAAATCTAATTTTGTTATTTTTAGATCTTGCTATTCTGGAGCGCAATTGAAAGAAAAACTGTTTTAAAAAAGCCATTTTGTTGTGTAATGTCGTCGTTTTTAGGTCCTAAATTTACTCAATGTTCCAATTTTCTGTTTTTAAGTCGGAATGAAATGAGAGTAGTTTTCATGAGTCATGAAGTTGGACTTCTACGATCCGCTTCGAAAGATGGCTTGAAAATTGTTAGAAACTGAATTGTACTTTCATGAATTTTTGCAGCTTTGTTTTATAAGTACTAGTGGCTCGCCCTGCACTGAGATCTCGCGAGTCGGCATACAAATAAAAATATATTATTCGTAATCTTTGACTAACAAAATAGTGCCACTAAATAAAAACCAAATAACTTGACCTACAGTTTCATTCAAATTGCAGGTAACGGGAGTTCATATTAAGTGGTTACTGTTTTTTGGAGTACAAAGTGCAGTTTTTCTGGATTTCAGACTTTTGCCTATATTTGTGTCACTAAATCTAGACGAATACCAAATTTCAGCATTGTGGGGTCACTGGTGTACCCTGTGAATTTTGTCAAAGTTTTGTTTTTATTATGGCTAATAACCCAAAAACTACAAAGATTAAACTAAAAACAAAAACAGGGTTGATGTACTGATTAACGGATCAACGCGTCGAAAGTTATCCTCGGACAAACAAACATACATACATACATACAACGCTGATTTGCCCAAGTTGATTTAGAGATCTCGCTTCGCTCGATCAATTTGTATCAAAAAAGATTCTATAGATGGTAATATTTCTATAGTAATATAGTAAATTGTATCTTCGTAAACCTTTCGTATAAAAGTAACCAATTCGCGAGTCATATTTCATCTCACATATTCCATTTCAAAAGGTAAAAGTTTTATCTGACTGACTAGGACCAAAATATCACATTTAAGAAAAATACAAGCTTTTTCACAAGAGGCGTCGATTGACCTTGCCGATAGTAAAGGCTAGGTTGGAAATTGTAAGAGACGGAAAAATTGAACAAAGATTTCTGACATCAGTTTTTTTTATAAATAGATATAGTAATATATATAATATCTAATAGGCTTGCATCTCGCCTGATTTTAAGCGATGACTGCAATCTACGTTAAAATACGCTTGCCTAGAAGAAACTTATTCATTCGCGACTTTAGAACCACCATGTTACTTGTATAATTATCGGGAAACACAAACTCAGGCAAGACCTTCCAGTATTTAGGGGTGCGTCATAATAAAGGTTAAAAAAACCGCTTTGTTGTTTCCAAACATTGTGAAGAGAAATTCAATAATAATGAGAGATGTGATATAAAATTCGTTTTTGGGTTCAATTCTGCTCCCAATTGCTTTTACAGAAACAAAATGGACAGGTCACATATATTTTTCGACATTCGAATTTAGTGAAACACATTACAATGCGACGTTAACTAAGTCTTTCCTTAACGAAACCTGTAAGATTATGTGATTGCTATTATGCTGAAAATATATTTTACCTTCAACCTCACGTTGGCACCAAAAATTCTTGCAAAACATTTATATAAGTACTTGTATTTATTTGTATTCTCATATAACACATTTCTACCGATATTTAGTAGCAACTTTTTCTATTCTCCGTTGAGGGAGTCATAGGCAGGTATAGAGGGTCGTCGATAGCCCCTTATTGGCCTGACCGCTAATCGAAACGGGCCACATTGCGGCCTTGCGCTGCTTTCGTTGATTAAATAAATTTGGCCAAGCGTGAGTCACTATGATTTTTCATATTTTTATTCAAAAATCAGCTTTAGACCATATGCGACCTGATTGCTCTTTAACAGCTATTTTAAATATTAATCTCATTAATTTATTTAGTTATCTATAACTAAATAATTAATTAATCAGATAGATCGTTAATGACGACCAAACATTGCGATTAGACCACAGATATATTTATGTGTTTCACGTTTTGTTGTATCTAGCTTGTAAGTATAAATAATTTTCATTCATTCATTCATTCAATTCAAAGAACGGACAGACAGAGAGGCCGAACTCACAAACAATCTCACTACAGTTGTTACTGTACGATGATGAACCAAGATACCCCATACGTTTGAATAAATCATCGGAGCTTTACCGTGTCTAAAAAAACCGGCCGAATGCGAGTCGGACTCGCGCACGAAGGATTCCGTACCATTGTCTATAAAAACGGCAAGAAAATCATATCTGTTGTATGGGAGCCCCACTTAAATATTTATTTTATTCTGTTTTTAGTATTTGTAGTTATAACGGCGACAGAAATACATCATCTGTGAAAATTTCAACTGTCTAACTATCACGGTACAGCATGGTGATAGACGGATAGACAGACAGACTTAGTAATAGGGTCCCGTTTTATCCTTTGGATACGGAACCCTAAAAACTGTCACAACCAAAGTAGGTGTCAGATTTATTTAGAATTTGAGATAATATACAAATACAGATTTACACATACGAATGATCGGCGAGTCAATACTGTAAAATGATCAACTTAGGTACTCCATACGGGTAAGAGATTTTTTTTATCAATTACTAGCCTCTGCCACATGCTACATGTGTTTTTAATATTAATGAGATTAATGTGATAGGCTAGCGTTTGTCCACGATCTCGGCTGATGGTAAGCTATGATGCAGTCTGCGATGGCACACGCTTGCCTGGAAGAAACATATTCAATCGCGTCTTGAAGACCCTAGGTTGTAGTTATCAGGAAACAGACTCGGGCAAGGCGTTTCACTCCTTGGCAGTGCGCATAATAAAGGTGGAAGAATACCGCTTTGTGGGTATAACGCTTAACAAACGTTTGAATAAATCATCGAAGCTTGGCCGTGTGAAAAAACCAACACAACACAGAGTATTAGATTAATTTATATGATATGGAAAAATAACGATACACACTGAATGGCTGGCGAGTTGGCGAGTCATACTTCATTTGGATTAGCCTCAGCGCTTTGGGATTCGCGGTTTGAATCTAATGTTTTTTGCTCGTGCTTGTATGATGGAGGATTAAAGTTTAAAAGGCTTTTTCTGGTGTTCTCAGCACTCAATTTCATGGCCATTGTTAAATGTTGTTGTATCAACATTGTTAGGGTTCCGCAAATATAATAAAACCTTTTTTTTCGACCTGTTTATGTAAGTCCTTTTTAGTTTTCGACCCTTTTAGTTGAGTAGTTTTTAGTCATGAAATTGAATGAAAGAGGCGTTGTTAGGCAAACTGATTCCTCCTCTAAATAATGTCCCATAAATACTGGAGGAAAGCCTAAACAAAACGGTAATATTTTTATCAATCAAGATGTTGCTTGTTTAAAAGTTTAAGAGAGAAAAGTTTAAGTTAAAGACCCTGCTTTTTCAAAATACGCACAAAATACACAATTGGCATCAAACGGTTAGTGTATTCGCCATATTTAATGATAATAAATAGGTAGGTATTACAAAAACCTGGCTAGTTGCACTCAAGTATTCTCTCCAAAGAGGCTCGTTTTACGAAAAACGTAGAACTTGCCATTTCAGAGCCACTATACCTCAACCTTTTCATTATAATAATAACCCCACAAACCCCTATAAATATGCCCTACTTTTTTATTGATGATAGTCAAGCACTTGACCACTACCTCACCTGATACAAATGGATACAGATGGAGCACGCTTGCCTAGAAAGAACCTATTCACTCTGGACTTGAAGACTCCGAGATCTCCGAGCCCTACAACTTCATGACAATTTATCTCCTAGAGGTCACAAATAAGAGATCACTTCCAGCCCACTGTACGTTTCAGCGTCATTTTAGACTGCTATGCATTGATTCTTTCACTTAACTAGTTCTAATAATAATACATAATAATAATAAACCTCTCATAAACTCTTTTAGAACCACCATACCTACCTGAACCTTTTCATTACAATATTAACCCTACCAGCCCCCTACAGCTTCATGACAATTTATCTCCTAGAGATTACAAAATGAGAGATCGTTTAATTTGCAAGCCCACAGTACGTTTCGGCGTTCCTTTAGGCTTCTATGCATTGCCTCTTTCACTAAACATGTTCTATAACTTCTCAAAAACCCTTTCAGAACCACCATACCTACTTGAACCTTTTCATTACAATATTAACCCTACCAGCCCCCTACAGCTTCATGACAATTTATCTCCTAGAGATCACAAATCATGGCATCGTCGTTCGCAACCGTACGTTTTGGACGCCTCCCTTTAGGCTGGAATATATTTGCATAGAAATTAATGTTTCAACAATAACCGAGAGACGATGCACCTACGAAACGCTCATGAATTTGTAATGTTTGAGAATTTTGTAACGTTTAATTAGAGAGCTGAGGAGAATGTTTCGTTCTAACAATAAGTTACCGTTATTAAACCGGAGCAAAAAGTGTTTTCGGTTTGAAGGGTATGGTTATAATAATAATAATAAATAAATATCGCTGGGCATTTCACACAGCGCTATCTAGCCCCAAACTAAGCATAGCTACTACATGTACTATGGGAACCAGATAACTGATAGAATACTTATATACTTTTTTTTTGTAAATACATACTTATAATATATAGAAAAACACCCAGACACGGAACAAATATCTGTAGATCATGCAATCATTTGTTCCGCGGCGGGAATCGAACCCGCTGCCTCCTGCGTCTCAGCCGGCTATACGCCCACTGCGCCACGGAGGCATTCAAAGAGGCCGGAGGTTGCCGGCATGGAAGCTCTCCTTATGCAGCGACAGCTCAGGTGGTGTAGACACGTCCTCCGCATGGGTGACCAGCGTCTATCCAAAGCGGTATTTTATTCTGAGATGACTGAGAGTAAGCTTAAGCACGGTGGTCAGCATCTGCGTTATAAGGACGTGTTCAAAAAACATCTAAATGCCTGCGATATAGACCCTGCAAGTTATCCTGGTCGTCCTGGCGCTCTACCATCTATAATTACATTAAAACTTTCGAAGAAAACCGACTTCATACACTCGATATAAAGCGCCAGATACGTAAAAAAATATCTAAATCCTCCTATACTTACACTTATAATGCAGCAGGCCAACTCTATTGTGACACCTGTGATAGGATTTTAAAAACTAAGTTTGGTCTAGCAAGCCATATTAGGGCTCACGCTACAATTTATATATAAACGCAGGTTAATTAAATTTAGTGTAAATTTTATGCATTTAATAACATTTTCTTTAAATTTAAATATTGTTAGGGTCGCCGTTATCGAAATCGATGAGGAGGACTATATATGGTTGCCGGTGAAATTACAGGCACATGAGGCTGTATGCCTCAAGCTGATGGACGCAGGGCAGTGCACCGTGGGGCACATTTCTAAAGTGCGTGGTCAACGAGGTAATTCTCTGTTATAGGCGATGGTTACCACTGAACATTATGTGGGCCATCATAAGCTTGTTCCATCTCCAAGTGATACATACTAGTAAAAAAAGAAGGGTGTTATAAATTTGATGCCTAAATCTATGTGTATGTCTGTCTGTCTGTAGCATCGTAGTTATTAAATGGATGGACCAATTCGGACGCGGTTTTTGTAATAGAAAGCTGGTTTAATGGGGGTGGTTCTTGGCTATGCTACTTTTTAACCCCCCACGCAAAGAGAGGGGGTCAGGGGTTTTTTAGTTACTATATTATACTTAACTAATAGTACATACGAACAGACAAAATGTATGTTTCTAGTTTTTTTAACGTTTTGGTCAAAATAGGAAATGTCTATTAAATTATCACGGACAACGCTTTTTGGCCATCAAACAAGGATTACTAAAAATAGTATAATGTAAGAGCACTAAAAGATATAAAACACAAAGTTTAACGACCGGTCTTATAACTTAAAAGTGTTTACTTCTAGAAAAAACTTTGGATGGAGAGAAAGAGGATTAAAAACAATTTACCCAGCAACCCCTTTTCATTACATTTTCGACATAAAGATATTTTTTTTCAAAAACGTATCATATTTTGGTGGTGACGCTAAATGTACAAAATGTAAATATATTATATACCTTCAACAATACCCTCCGCAGGGGATGCACGGACAAAACGTACGATTATGAATTTACATCTGTCTGAAAACTTCGCTACGTGTTATGGAGCGAAGTAATCTTCGTGAAAGCACAGAATAATGAACCTTCGTGAAGGTGGGGTGAAGGTTAGAAGGCCACGCCATGTTAATTTAATGGCATAGCTTGCTATTCTTAACCTTTGATCAACAATCAGCTAGATAACGGATCTGAACACTAAAGGCATCACCGATAAATATTACCACTTATTATTTATAGATTGTCAAATTTTACGTATTCAAGAATAAACATAATGGCATATTTGTTAAGAAAGCATATTATAATGTTAATGAGTTTTTATGTGACCAAAATATTAAATAATTATTGCCGTAAATTGACATTATAATTAATATTCTTGACATTTTTGATCCTAATTATTATTTTTTGACATATTTTTTTGTATTAATTTAAATAATTATGTAATTATAATCTTATTTCATGTTTAGAATTTAGCATGTATATTTTTAATTCACAATAACACTAATTTATTCATTCAGCTTAAACTTCAATATTTCACAAACAAAAAAATACAATGGTTTACTAGGTAATATAATTTAGGATGGAAAACATAGGTACCCAAACTGGACCTATGGAATGGATAAATTATAAAATACTTGAACGCTGCAAGGAAAAATGTAGCGCTTATATAAAACCCCTACCACCTAACATTGTAAGTACCTAGATTTACATATTATAAATGAAATTAAAAATATATAGTAATATTATCTAATAGCTGACTAGCACATAATTTATTATCAAAATAAAATATATATTTATTCTATTTATACAATATAAATAGTGTAAAATAATAAATAGTGTAACTTCTATCAGTGAAATAATTTTCAGTATGCGTTCAGTAATTTAATAATCGTGTTTATTATGTATGTACATTGTTTAATATTGCATGCTCATTAGCTGATTATGGACGATCTGAATTTTATATTTATTTATCATCTGTTGCTATGTAGTTATACCCATTTTCGCAATGAATATATGAAATTATAGTAGATTATTAAACGAGGGGATAAAGAAGTGTCTTGCGTCACGGACGCTATATTGAATCCCGAACGTAACAAAGGATTCTAGATTAACTCACGAGCGAAGCTAGATAGTTACTAGAATACTGAGTCCAGAGAGGGATATAAGCACGGCCAAGGTGTAGACAGCTTTATCCACGAGTAGAATACCCTACTTTTTACACTTTCTGCGAGACAATAAAAACCAAATCTAGGTTGGTGCATTCTGTGCAGAGGTTAGTTAGTATTAATAGTAGTAATAAGTTGTTATTGTGTGGTTCTTATATTTGGTTCAAATTTTAATATGGTTCAAATTTTAATACGAATTCAGAAACTCAGTACAGCTTTTTTCCCTGCTCAGCCGTAGGGAATTAATTAATCACCTGCTTTCGGTGAGGTTTACATGACATATAATTTGACATTGTCGAGCAGGTGCTGTGAAAAATATCTAACATACAATTTACAAACTTTGTCTCTTTATAATATTTGTAGATTGTGGTCTTATTTCAAATTGTTCTGAACTAAATAAAATAAAATAAATATTTTGGGTTGATATTAGATTACTAATACGACATTTTAATTTTATTATATTACTAATTCATCTTAAAATTAGGCTCTATCTATATCTATCATATCATCTATCTATCTATACGTATATTGTTATTTTTAACTAAACTATATTTTCTATCAAATTATGGTAAGTAAAGATAACAGATAAAGTTCGATGACCTCGAAGAAGCTGACGACATTAACATTTATCCAAGACATGCAAGTTTATTTATATTTCACAATAACTTGAAAATAGCTCTTATTGCGAAGCAATAGGAGCGTCAGAACAGTTTAAAAGTTGCAAGAGTAACGCATCTCTGGAGAACAGGGGGGCAGAAATTGAACAAACAATGTATTGCAAAATGGCTATGGAATAGGTCATAGTGGATGAGAGACAGTGGTCCCCAAACTTTCTAAAGAACTCATTATAAATACGAGATTTGTCATACCGTTTCCAAACCATTACTAAAATTAAACAGACACTTGAAAAGTTGATAATATCGGATTAATAAGATAAAAAACCATAAAACGATAAGAGATAAATCCCGTGTTTATAATAGTGAATGAAGATATATTGACTTCTGATTATATTAAATTTTGACTTATGATTATATTATGAAACTTAATCGTCAGTGCATAAGAAATCATTAAAATGAAACAACTCTTGGTAAATCAACTGTAAAGGTGTAAAGGTCCAGCAAGCCCATAAATGTTACAAAATAGTCTGTCCAAGTAAAGAAATGAAAATAGTAGATTCATTTTTCCATAAGGAATACAGAGATTTGTCTTGAAAAGTTTCTATACACGTCTAACCAATACAAAAAGTATCAAGACACAAGTCTTGTGAACAAGTGGTTAGTACTAAATAAGTGTGATTTTTTATAATAATTTAAATATATAAATAAATAAATATCGCTGGAAATTTCACACAGCGCTATCTAGCCCCAAACTAAGCAGAGCTTGTACTATGGGAACCAGAAAACTGATAGAATTCTTATATACTTTTTTTTGTAAATACATACTTATAATATATAGAAAAACACCCAGACACGGAACAAATATCTGTAGATCATGCAAACATTTGTTCTGCGGCGGGAATCGAACCCGCTACCTCCTGCGTCTCAGCCGGTTATACGCCCACTGCGCCACGGAGGCAGTCCTCCAGGCACGGAGGGAGGTTATATTTTTGACACAAATTCATTGAGAGGCGAGACCCGGCTCAGAGCGGATCGCACTCACCCTGATGACGGTTCACGAATTGAACCGAAACATTGTCGGTTCTAACACCGATAAAACGGTACGGGACAAATCCCGAACTCATAATGAAATTCATTGTGCCACATTTTTGAAAGCTTCTTCCCCATTTGTGTCAGTTTCATCCAAACTACAAATCTCGAAGAAGCCCCTAAAGTGGAGACTGTCTTCAAGTTGCTAGTTTTCCTCTGGTGTTGATTTTGTCTCAGACAATAGTTCGTTGAGGATTAAAATGTAATTACGAGCCTTTGGAACGCAAGTTTCGTTCTGAAGAAAATGGCGGCAAAGAACCGTTGCATACTGTTTGCTTTTTATTATTTACTAGTTGACCCGCTCCGGCTTCACACTCATTTCAAAATAAAATAAAGCCTAATATGGTCTTGAGTTCATACAAATATCCGATAGAAAAAATAGCTTTCAGTTTTTCCAGAACTTTCAAGTTTACCTTGTTTAATGACGAATTCATCAAAAAAGTATGCAAATCGGTCAAGCCATTTGCTTTTTTATAGTTATAGATAGATGTATCGATATTGGCGTTGATTTTATTGTCAATGTTAGAAAAAACTCATGAGCTTTCAATCTTAATAATTTATCATTTAAGCAACAATACTTACAAATAACATCTTCTTAGATCAAGACAATCTTTGTAGAGAATTAACTGTATTATTTAACTGAATTTAGGAATAGACGGTAAAATTGATGATCTGAAAATGTCAATCATGAGGATGGGTGTATTTTACAAGCTTTTGATTAACTTGCAATGTATGTATGTTTGTCTGGGTGGAATCTTGCAACTGATTTTTAAACCCCCTCAACCGATTGAACTGAAATTTGGAATACATATGTAACTTCGGTGACAATGCAATAATATGGTACCATGGAGGTGGTCTCATGATGGAGACGGATGCTAGACAACGGAAATTCTGAATGTATTATAGTAGGCTACTAGATTTTGTTTTATTTTCACTTATTCAATCTGCAGTCTAGCAGGCATCGCTTAAACACACAAGCAAAGCCGTATCTTACAGATATCTATGTAAGAAAAGAAATTTATCGCTTTCTAATCTTATTGTGCGCAAGAAGGAGTGTTAGATATGGCACAGTTAAAGTTTATACGGACACGGACATGCTCCTTCTCGGGCAAATGCTACAAGTAAGCTAACTTAATAAAAACTGTTTAATTTTGACCACTGTGAACTCATCCAAACAAATCCTTACTTAGCTAAAACCCTCTCAAACAAGCTCATAATGAGAAAGCATATGAAATGAAAAGCTTCGCAAACATTACATACTTTGCTGTAAACATCCGATATGGAGGGGAGGAAAGGGGGTGCGGACGTATCTCTCAGCTGACGTATTTGAGTTGCTCTCGAAATGTGCCTATTGCCTGAACACTGTTTGTTGACGGACTGTGTGACCTAAACATCAGCTCAGAAGTGTACTTGAGGATTAACTGGTGGGCTTATAATCATCATCGTCATCATATCAGCCCTAAGACATCCCCTGCTGAACATAGATATCTAAAGAAAATGATCTTGTGTGGCTTGCACCCAACGGCTCCCATCAACCTTAATAAGGTCGTCTTTCCTTTTAGTGGGGAGCTGTCCTACGCTGCGCTTTCCAGCTTTCCAGTGCGTAGTCTCTTCAAGTGAGAATCTTTCTGCATCAACGGCCGGTGGTGGGCTCATTGGTTGATAATTGCTAGTATTTGAAGTTTTCTACCGCGTTTACGTCCACGATCTGTGCGACGGTCGTCCGATTAGTTATGGTCAAACTGCTATCATATATATTATCGGTGTTGTTTTGTGACAACACTTTAAACAACATGTTTGTACCATACATAGAAATAGGAGTTTTTTTCGAACTCATTGGTTTGTACCGGAAAATTACTAGACTTTTTATTATATTAAAGCTGGCTTGCACAACGATCCCTTAACGTATTTAGCGACTAAACATGTTTAAATTTGATATATTTGTATGATTTGACAACTCTTTAAATTATATTTACCAACATAATATGTTTATACGAACCCATCAAATTTGAACATATTTACATAAGTTCATAAACAATTTTACGGTCTCACATAATACACCATGATTTTTTTTAGCTTAAATTAAATCGAGAAGATTTTTATGGTTCCGTACCCAAAGGGTAAAATGGGACCCTATTACTAAGACTCCGCTGTCTGTCTGTCTGTCTGTCTGTCCGTCTGTCACCAGGCTGTATCTCATGAACCGTGATAGTTAGACAGTTGAAATTTTCACAGATGATGTATTTCTGTTGCGGCTATAACAAAAAATACTAAAAACAGAATAAAATAAATATTTAAGTGGGGCTCCCATACAACAGACATGATTTTTTTGCCGTTTTTATAGATAATGGTACGGAACCCTTCGTGTGTGAGTTCGACTCGCACATGGCCGGTTTTTTATTAATAAACATTAATAATATTATATTGTCCATAATAAATGTCCAGAAAATATGAAATGTAAAAATATGAAATTACTATATCAAATGTCAGTTTCTAAGAATTAATTAATTAATATGATTCATAACGACATTAGTAAAAGCTTCACAGATAGAATCTATAGCTTTGATTTTTGAGACACAATGTATAATGCACCTTTCTTGTATTAGCCCCGCCCAGTCCTGAGTACTTCCTTTGCCTATTCTGAAGTTGCTAGGTCATAAATTAGTCTCTGTCCGACCCTGGTTAATGAGACAACTTTTGGGCGTTTGGCCTCCTACGCTCTACTTTTACACGATACCTACCGATTACTGGACTAATGTGGGGTTATCTACATGACAGGAGAGTTTGTTGGTTTGTTTTCAGAGTTTGGTCAATGGTTTTATAAGTAGGTAATACAAACGGTGAGGAATCGTGGCTGATTTTGTGCAGCCTGCGCTCAACGACTCCTAGCAACCTTTATGAAGTCATTATTATAGATACGGGATTTATCACGTACCGTTCTATCTTTATGAAGTCGTGTTTCCATCTAGTATGGGCCATCCTACGCTGCGCTTTCCAGTGAGTTGTTTCCACTCTAGAACCTTTCTATCCCAACGGCCGTCAGTTCTTCGGGCTATGTGCCTCGCCCACTTCAGCTTGCTAATCCTCTGGGATATGGTTTGTCTATGGACCTCATCATTTCTGATTCGTTCTCGTAGAGGAACCTCTGAGCATGGCCTTCTCCGTAGCACGCTGAGCTTCTTGTCAAGCCTACTCTATCTAACATCACTGCTACTAGGCGCTTGGTTGATGCACTTCTTGGGTTTATTCATCGTATTTTATATAAACAAAACACCTTTTATAAAACCCGTTATTTTAAGATTTTTTTACTTTTATATCTGACTACTACACGTAGTCCATTCCATCTTAAGGATATTTATATACAACTAATTGTATTACATAGATTTAAATTGTTCTATTTAATTGTTTGTTTTACGGTGTGCTAATAAAGTATTTTCTATTATATTCTACTAAATCTTTATGTATAATATTTTATTTATAAAATACAGTTAGTCGTTATTGAATTGCACTCGACATTTTGTAAAAAGTTTGAGCACCGCTCTGAATGACCCTCTCAATATTTCACGGCACATTGGATCCCCTCGATACAGGGGGCGCACCTCCCTAGACAGCGATACAGCTCAGCCACGACAACTCTGCATAACGCTAAAAATAATTATCATCGTCTGCCCCCACGAATGTAGAATTTTGAATTCACTTACATTACATAAATCAATCACAATATAATTCGATACATCTATGCACTTTTACAAAAGGTAGAGCGGTGTGCTAGAACGTTAACGCTCTGAATCGTTGGTTTTCTTTGACCCTTGGTAGGTAGTTGGAACCACTGGAAATGGCTTCTTATGTGGGGTTTTCCCGGACATGATTTTAGAACTGCTAAGAATAATAGATGTTCAATAAAAGCTCCTTTTCGATTAAAAATAAATCTAGTTCCTAATTTCAAATATCGTAACAGATGGCGCTAAGCGATAAGCTGTTATTAAAAGAAAGTAAATATTTGGTGTCAATTTGCCGTGTCAACATTATTTTCCGAGGATCTTAGATTAAAAAAATATATATACGAGTATATGTTTGTTTTTGTTTACAAACTGACGAAATAAGATTATTTTAGACAAACTTCGAATTTGGCTAGTTTGATATATTACAAATCTTTTTTGGCAGTTTATCTCCAGACAGCGCCATCTATTACGCTATTCGGAACTAGTTCTTTTAAATCGAAAATGAAAAGCCCTCATTGAATATCTATTATTGTTAGGGCTACGCAGACTTAGCGTGAACAGACTATACAGTCGGCAAAACTCCGCTTCCAACTTATTACCGGGAAATGAACTTTAGAGTTTCATGCGCGTGGATTCATTTCGTTTTCTATTCGCATTCTGTTTCTTGGCGACAAAGAAGCTTTGTTTAAATATTAAGAATATACAGGGTGTAAGAGTACAGTGGAGGTACAAGGGGTAAAATTTAAATTGAATGAAAATGTGACAACGATCGATCTTGTACGGCCTGCACCCAACGGCTCCCAGCAACCATCATCATCTGGCCAAAAAAGGAACCTTTATAAGATAATTTTCTTGTCCGTCTGTCTCTCCGTGTGTCACCACCGATTTTCTCAGGAACGGGTGGACCTAGCCAGTTAAAATTTATACTAGATACTGAAGTCTATAGTTCTTATTACGTGTATAGAAATCAAGGCCCTGAGTCAACACGATAAAAAGATATGGGGAAATTTAGATTTTCGAGAAAACATGTAGGTACCAAAATTTGCCTTTTATATTTCGGAATTTTCCCTTTACTTGTGCTTTTAACCAAAATTGACAATTCTAGGTCAACCGGAAGTACCCTATAGGCTTTGGGTCGAAAACCTATATGGTAGTTCCCGTTGACCTAGAATCACGAAATTTGGCAAAAAGCAAGGTCTTACAGCTCAAATAAAGGAAAAATAAAAAAAAATAAACAAGTTGAAAATTAAAGGGTGCCCCCATACATACATAGTTGACGCCAGTTCAGATAGTCCTCTGAGTTGTATGGGCGCTCATACAATTTAGAGGACAATGGGTAGGTACAGAACCCTCGGCGAACGAGTTTGACTTGCACTTGACTGTTTTTTTTTCTTTTTAGAGGGGGGGGGCTGCCCTACGCTGTGCTTTTCAGTATGTGGTCACTCGAGAACCTTTCTGCCCTAACGGCCGTCAGTTCTTCGAGTTATGTGCCCCGCCCTCTGCCACTAGCTTGCTTATCCTCTAGGCTATGTCAGTGACCTTAGTTTGTCTTCGAATCTCCACATTTCTTATTCTATCTCGTAGAGAAACACCAAGCATAGCATGCTACATAGCACGCTGAGCGACTTTGAGCGGGCTAATCAACTCGTCTTAATAAATAAATAATGCTGGACATTTCACACAGCGCCTATCTGCTCCAAACTAAGCAAAGCTTATTGATTGAGCGAAGCGAGATCTTCAAAATAACTTGAGCAAATCGGCGTTGTATATATGTATGTATGTTTGTTAGTTTGTTTTATTTTGTTTTTTGGGAGATTCGGCGAGATCTCAGTTCGTGCCGAACCACTAGTATAGGTACGTTTTTTTTTGTAAATGCATAAGTACTTAAAATATATAGAACATTAACCAGACCCGAAGCAAATATCTGTAGATCATGCAAACATTTGTTCCGCAGCGGGAATCTAACCCACAACCTCCTGCGTCTCAGCAGGCTAGTCCCCCAGTTAGTCCCCCTAGTGCACCACGGAGGTCGTCATAAAATAAATTTATGTATTAAACTTAGTTGCATTGACAGATATCGAGAGTTGAAAACAACGATTAAAATTCAATACGACTAGATTTTATTGTCTCCTATTGTAATAAACCTTTAAAATGAGAATCTAGTGTTACTGGGGTGAGAGCAACCCCAAATGCCCCCAGGGACCCCAAAGGAGTGCAAATCGCTGCTCCCTATTAAGATCGATTTTCCAATGGTTAAAGGTCAACTCTACATTTGAGAAAGCTGAGATTTAATGTCTCCGATAATGTGCAAAGTATATATGTATAAGGGGAACTAAAAAAAGGATGTTCCCCTTTCTTTGTATTTGTTTTTTTCTTAGTGTTCTTAGTTACAGTTTTCTTGGTGTCATTAACTCATTAGACACAGTTTTCTTAGTGCTATTATACATAATTTTCTTAGTGTTCTTAGTGGCACTAGACACAGTTTTCTTAGTGTCATTAGGAACAGTTTTTTCTATTCGTATAACATTAATTTGTTCACCCTGCGGCCACATTATCAGGCATTATAAATATTATAAATGTTCGTGGCACATTATAATTGTTCGTGGTGTGTCTTTGTCGTTCATGTGACGAATGATACATACCTACATACAACGCGAATCTTCGTCAAATCCCTATGATGCAGAGTACAAAATATATGACATCTCTGTCAAAAATGAATAAATTAAAAACTTATCAACCCCCACACATTAAAAAAAAACGGACAAGTGCGAGTCTGACTCGCTAAAAAAAGGGTTTTTAAGACTGGACAGATAGGCAGACAGAGAGACAGACAGACATACGGACAACGGAGCGATCTATAAGGGTTCATTTTGAGTTACGAAACCCTAAAAACTCCTAATAAATTTCCATTTAACAGCTGAGATCCTTTCACCAAAAAGAAAAAGTGCTTCTTCAGAAATCTTCAGATCAGCGGGGCTGATCTTCGTTACACATAGCTAAGAAAACCCCAGTTAAACTAGCTTTAGTTAAAAAATACCGCGTCCGAATCAGTCTATTCGTTTGGGAACTGCGATGCCACAGACAAACAGGCACACAGACACAGGCGTCAAACTTAGAACTCCTCTATTTTTGCGTCGGTGATGTTGCTGTCGATGTAATTTAGCTTTTCTCTCAGTAGTTTGATCTATTTATCTGACATTGCAATTGTTCAATTTAACTCTTGTGGCCATTATTATAAATACGGAATTTATCGGTGTTTCGACCGACAATAGAATAGAATAGAATACTCTTTATTGCACACCAACAAAATTAAAAATACAATAAAAATACACAAAAATCAAGGTAAGTACAATGGGCGGTCTTATCGCTAAAAGCGATCTCTTCCAGGCAACCTTTGGATGGACAGGACAAAACAAAATCAAAAAGACGGCGGTGTAAATACGAGTATATTCATAAACTTACATAAACTACCTATACTTACTAATAAACTAAATATATATACTTACAAATATAATAATATATACTTATATATAAACTACAATAAAGGAGATAAACATAACGATAAACTAGCAGTGCGTAGACAAAGAAAGGAAATGGTTGTATACCTTAGCTTTGAAGATAGGAAGAGATTTAGATGATCTAATAGAGAAAGGTAAAGCGTTCCACAGCCGCACAGCTTGAACTGTAAAGGAGTCACCATAAAATTGAGAACTGTGGACAGGGGTTTGGAGACTTAGAGCTTCAGATGAGCGTAGGTTTCGATCATGCGCCTGGTGCAAGAACACAAAACGCTCCTTTAGATAGGATGGTGAAGAAGGATTGAAAAGAATGTTAAAAAGAAGGGACAGAATATGTGCATTCCGGCGAAGACAGATAGGGAGCCACTTGAGTTTTGCGCGAAATTCTGAAACATGGTCATATTTCCAATGTTTCGGTTTAATTCGTGAACCTTCATCAGGGTGAGTGCGATCCGCTCCGAACTACGGTATGCGGTAAATCCCGTATTTATAATAATGATTGAAATAAATCACGAAAGTTTTCTAAGTAAAACTCTTGTGATATTAAAAATACGCTACGGAACTACTTCTTGGACTATGAGCCCCTAAAAATGGCCGCTTTTCAATTCTATTTGTAGCCACTCTTTAGAAAATTGTCTGGACATTCTTCGCTTTGTGTATTTTACCTTTTTCTTGGTTTATGAAGATACTGACGAATGCCCCCATTTCTCTAAGATCACTTTATCTCGGTTTTATGGCGTTTCTTTTAGATGCTGATCATGGCCGCTGAGATAAAACCGACCCTTTTAGGTTTTGTGTTTTCTATATAAAACAACATGTCATAAAAAGATGGTGTGTTTCAATCGGTTTCTGTTATTGGTGACTTTTGGCGAAGTAGGTAACCTACAACCTTTTGCAAGTTTGTTCAATTCCCGCTGGGTGACAGAATTTAGTAATCAATATTTGCTCGGGGATTCATAGTTCATGATACCTACGTTAAGAGGTATCCTAATGTGGTGTCACGACTACGAGTATGTATGTGACTTGGATGTTTTATTAAATCTATATATATATAAAACCAAGTCGGGTTAGTTACACCATTTATAACTCAAGAAAGGCCAACGAATCAAAGATCATCAAAATCGGTCCAGATTTTGATGATCTTTGATTTGTTGGATTTCTCTCCACCCCGAATAGCAGAATAACTATTAAAATATCGAAAAATACACGCAAAAAAAAAATTATGAAAATTCATTTTCTCATACATAGATGCAGTTAATGATGGCCGATTGACAATTCTACTGGTGACATACATTGGCAGCCCGCGTCATATGCATGTCAAGACGGTACGAAGTTTACCGGGTCAGCTAGTTAAATATAATATGAAAATATTAAATATTGCTGGACTTACTTTACTTACTTAGGATGTACATATTTGTGAAATATTAAAAATCATATTTTCGTATCCATTGCTCATAACGAGAACATGACGGTGATAAAATATCGCAATAAAAATTTAATTATCCATAAATGTTATCTATGACCAGATTGGGAACCTATAAAAGGTCTCCCTAATCATTTTAATGTACCTCCATATTATTTTGATACAGCTTGTATTGTATAGGTATTTAATTTTTTTAAGTGACATTTTTAAGATCTATAAAAAATACAGTTAGCATATCGAAAGGAACTTTACTGTCCTGTATTTTTAAGCCCTTAAAAATCATTATGCCAAATAAACATCCCATTTTAATGGTAAAAACGGAACCTATGGTGATACTTTGTCAGTCCGTCCGTTTGTCATAGCATTGTGGTGCAGTGGGCGAATAGCCGGCTGAGACGCAGGAGGTAGCGGGTTCGATTCCCGCCGCGGAACAAATGTTTGCATGATCTACAGATATTTGTTCCGGGTCTGGTTGTTTTTCTATATATTATAAGTATGTATTTACAAAAAAAAATGTATATGAGTATTCTACCAGTTATCTGGTTCCCATAGTACAAGCTCTGCTTAGTTTGGGGCTAGATAGCGCTGTGTGAAATGTCCAGCAATATTTATTTATTTATTTTTATTTATTGTTATCACAACAACTGCGACTTGAAATTTGGAACGGTTATAAATAAAACTAGCCCGCCTATTACTGATTTAAATCTTTTCCCAAAACTTTGAAGAATATAACCATTTTGATGATTATATTTGATAGGAATATATGTAAATATTACAGTAAAAATGAAACAAAGTCTTTATCTATAGCACTTTTTAAAAAATCTGTGTCTAAAGTTTACACTAGTGTCTTAACTGGATGGTGCTAATAACTTAATAAAATGTGGGTAGGCACGGAACTTTCGGTAGGCGAGTCTCACTCGCACTAGAGCGGTCTTGTAACACCTGATGCCATTATACGTTTATTTTCTTTTCATAAAAAATATTTATTATACGTTTATTTTAGGTGTCTGTACCGGTAAGATTTTTTGTTAGTACTACCCACAATTTTGTTTGATGAGAATGCATTGTTTCAGGTTCGTATTATTCCCGTCAGTGTAACGTGCCCATCACATAGGTAAGCCAAATATTTATAACTGTGACCATCATTCAATAGGTAATTCAAATATTTATAACTGCGAGCATTATTAAACAGGTAAGCCAAATTTTGTAACTGCGACCATCATTCAATAGGTAAGCCAAATAATAGGTCTTTACCTATGAAATTGCCGTTCTTCAGTACTGGTCATTTCAAATAGAAAAAAAGTTTGGAATGGCTTTGTATTCGAAATTCAAATTAATTTTGTTTAAAAACATGACATTCTTTTTACAAACTCAGTCTTTTGTTTATTGATTAGCCTTGTATTTTCATTACATTTGAACATTTTTCGTCATAATGGATACCTTAAAAATTCGTGTAATTAAGGAATATGAGTTCCGTCGTGGCACCAACGCGACACAAACGGCACGTAACATCAAAAACGTTTACGGAGAGAACTGTACAAACGAACGCACAACCCGTTATTGGTTTTCCCGGTTCCGTTCTGGAAATTTTGACTTGAAAAATGAAGCTCGTGGTCGTCCGGAGACTTTGGTCAACAATGATGAATTAAAGGCGATTGTGGAAGCTGACGAAACTCAATCTACAGCTGAGCTAGCAGTAGTTTTTGATGTTAGCATCAAAACAATTTTGATCCATTTGCGACAAATAGGCAAAGTAAAAAAACTTGATAGATGGGTGCCCCACGAACTTAACGATCGCCAGCGCAACGTACGCACCGAGACCTGCCTCGCGCTGCTCAATAGGCAAAGAAATGAAGGAATTTTGAACCGAATTGTTACGTGCGATGAAAAATGAATTCTTTTCGACAAGTTCAGCACCAAAGCAATGCCCTAAACCAAAAATGACCCCTAAAAAGGAGATGGCCACTGTTTGGTGGTCTAGTGCGCGTGTGATTCACCACAGCTTTTTACAAAACGGCATGAGCATTACTGCAGATGTGTACTGTGAAGAACTGGACACAATGATGGAGAAGCTTGCAAGTCGGCAACCAGCTTTGGTCAATCGGTCGTCCCCACTGCTCCTTCACGACAACGCGCGACCCCATACTGCACAACAGACAGTCTCCAAGCTGCAAGAGCTGGGGTTGGAAGCTCTCCCTGTTCCGCCATACTCACCAGACCTTGCACCTACCGACTATTACTTTTTCCAAAATTTAGGCAACTTTTTAGTGGGTAAAAAATTCAATTCCCGAGAGGCAGTACAAAATGCCTTTGAAGAGTTTGTTGCCTCCCGTCCAGCTGATTTTTACAAGAAGGGCATCAATAAACTGCCAATGCGTTGGCAAAGATGCGTCGATTGCATGGGTGATTGCTTTGAATAACAGAAATACAAAAGTTTAAAAAAATAAGTACTTTCACTTATTCCATACAAAACGGCAATTTCATAGGTAAATACCATATATTTATAACTGCGACCATCATTCAATAGATAAACCAAATATTCAAAACTGCGACCATTATTCAATAGGTAAGCCAAATTTTATAACAATGACCGGTATTAAAAAGATTTTTGAATTAGTTTACTTACTAATTGCTAATTTAGCTGTACTAACTAATTGTAGGGAAACAACACACACGAAATAAACTCACCACAGAAGAAATAATGGTACTCCGGTTTCGCTACCGCGATGAGTGAACTTTATGCCGCTATTAATGTTTGAGCAACATAAGACTTATTTGAGAACGCCTAGTCAAGTTTTTTTAATAACGTATTTGATGATATAGATAGTAAGGTAGATCACGGTCTGAACAACGTTTGTTCTGGCAAAAACATGATTTCAATTTCACCGTGTTTACAGAAAGCGGTATATATTCAGCATCAACATAAATTTAGTGCAATTTGAAGTGACGCGCAGAGCGGAACCGGTCCCACTTTAATTCACGCTACTGGATAGCATATCGATTCTCATCGCACCATAATTGCTAGGATTCTTGGACTCAACACAGTGCCATAAATGTCCTCCGAAGTTTAGATTTGTTGGTCACAATTCGCTTTGCTTGGGCTTAGTTTAGTTTTGGTTTAAATGCATGATAAAAATGATATTGAATCGCAAGAAAATGTTTTTTTTTGTTGTTTTACCTACCCCCGTTAATTCAGATGTTTTTTTATTTGTTTTTAATGCCTTAAACTGAATAACGTTTGTTATTACCCTAATTTTAAAACTGAAAATCCCTGATTATGGTATGACCGCATCAATACTAATCAAACTATAGCTTTTCTTTAACATAAAAACCGCATATAATGTCACAGACGGGAAAGGCTACAAACTTATAACCTGTCTTTTTTATCAGGAGTTGGGTACAAAAATTTTGTTCATCATATATCACTGCGTATTCCATTACATACGGAATTCATTACGCACATCGCATTCACGGCACGTTGTTTCGTCGGAATCGAGTAGAGCGACCACACTTTAACACGTCAAGGATTACGTCACTACATTTTCATAATAATAATAAAGAACATTTTCATTTAACATTATGAATGTTAAAAATTACGGACTGAACAATTTATTTTTATGTTAAATAAAAGGCGTTTTTTATTTTATTTTACTTTGTTATACATTTGGCGTAAGCGATCAATTGCACAGAGATATTTTTGAAAGCGAGCGAGGAAGCTAATAAGTCGAGGCTTCACCCTTGACTTATTAGCGTCCCCACAATGATGCATGGCATAATGCAGTGAGCCTTATTCTATTTTCACATTAACTTACGATCCTAGGAGCGTAAATCATATTTACGCGTCAGGTATCGAGCTAACAATGACCAACTTTCAGAACATGAATGATGAAAAATAATAAATTCATTTATTTCAGATAACTTAGTCCATAATTATTGATATTATTTTGTATGGTTGTGGTGCCTGGCCGATTAAACGTTAGCATAATATTTAAAAGTAATTAAATAGTTACAACTGCTCGGTAACAAAAGACATAATTAAGAAAAATGCATGGTTAGATTATGTATTTCTTGAATGTGTTGAGTGATTTTTTTCTACAATAATTTTTAGAGCACAAAAAATAAGTAGATACCAAACACTTTACTGTACAAAACACTTACATTAACAAACAAATAACTAGACACGCGTAAATACCAGAGGCGGTCTTATCGTTAAAAGCGATCTCTTCCAGAAAACGTTCGATGAACTAGATTTCACGAGAAAGTTATAGAACTGTAGCTTTTATAAATGGAACAAGGATTAAACAGTGTACACGCGTAATAAAGTAAAATAAAATAAATAAGATACCTACTCGAGTGCAGTCAGAAATATTTAAATATTATTTCTGTTAATAAATCTATATATAATCTAATAATAACATTAAAATTTAAGTCACTTTAACCATTCCCTTAGCTTCTCAGAATACAATCCGGGCCTCTTTACGGTCTTTAAGTAAATAGGTTTCTTCTAGATCTTCATGCTTTATCTTCATCATCGCATACCATCAGTGATGGTCAAACGAAGATCGATCATTAAAAAAAAACTAGGATTTTAAAAATCCAGCTACATCCGCACATATGGTTACCCTAATCGTATGTGATATGCGGCAATATCAGGTGCTTAACCGCGGCTTAAGAGATCGCTTAGGACTTTATGATTATGCAAGCTGCTTTTATTACGTTTTTACTGAACCCTGAAGTAGGTACGTCTAAGGATGTGTAGATTTTGATGAGTCTTGCTCAAGATATTATTACGCTTTTAGACATATGTTTTTTTATAACGCTGGGCATTTCACACAGCGTTATCTAGCCCCAAACTAAGTCAAGCTTGTATTATAAGAACCAGATACCTGATACAATACTTATATATGTACTTGTTTTTTGTAAATACTTATATAGAAAAACATCCAGACCCGGAACAAATATCGGTAGATCATACAAATATTTGTTCCGCGACGGGAATCGAATCGCCTCCTGCGTCTTAGCCGGCCATTCACCCACTGCGAAAAAAAACTACTAGCTATATTATCAAATTTTAAAGAAAATCGACTAAGTTTAGGTGATTAATTCGATATAAAACTTACTGCCTACTCTTGCAATCGACATCCAAAAATAAAGACCGATTTGATATCTCTTTCGGAAATGGCTGCGGGTTTTGGGTTAGAAAGGGACAATAAGAGATATCTCTAGACGTCACCAATACAGTATCTGTGGTTAGATGGCAAGCATTATGCAATAGCACGACATAAAGTTTAATAAAGTGTTTGTTTTTACATGCCAAAATAAATTTCACATATCTATGGTAAACATTTCACAAAATTTATTTTTTATGCTCATTAAAATAACCCTATATGGTTGTTCCATTTCTAGGTAGTAAAAAGGTAGTCCTCAGTATACCTGACTTATCGTCAAGTACCATTTATCATTGTACCTATTAAGAAACATGCAAAAATAATACCATTTAATAAAACAAACTGTACAACTAACCAAGATTTGAAAAAATCGGTTAGTAATTTATCTGTACAAGTCAATCTTGCCAAGTTCCATAAATTCCTTCTCAATATCAGGTTGCAGTAATGAACAGGAATGCCATTAGCTTCCCCCTTACTCCAGACACAGACTATAGGAAAGCTGGATCATTCCATGCAGAAGATTTTAATTTTAGGACTATAGAACAGCGACTGACGATTTGTCATAATAAACAGCGAAACACTACCGTTTGGTTTTAATACATACTAATACTCTGTCTCTCTGTCTGTTGGTTACGTTTTAAAGACTTAACTGCTGGACCGATTTCAATGAAATTCGGTATACAGATAGATCATGACCGGGATTCGGACATAGGTTACTATTTACTCGATTATGGAGTCGGGTCATGTTTTTATTGAAAAACCACCCGTGCGAGGCCGCTGGCGGAAGCCTGTGTGCTTATAACTTGATTGTAACTCTAAAATGACGACCTCCGTGGCACAGTGGGCGTATAGCCGGCTGTGACGCGAAAGGTAGCGGGTTCGATTCCCGCCGCGGGTCAAATGTTTGCATGATTTACAAATATTTGTTCAGGGTCTGGATGTTTTTCTATATATTAAAAGTATGTATTTACAAAGAAAAAAAAGTATATAAGTATTCTATCAGTTATCTGGTTCCCATAGTACAAGCTCTGCTTAGTTTGGGGCTAAGTAGCGCTTTGTGAAATGTCCACCAATATTTATTATTATTATTATAATTAAAAAAAAAATAGGCTAACAGCTGTGGCTGTTTTTGTTTTGTTCCCGACATATTTCTTTACAATGTTCAAACGAGATACCTGTTATTAGCTTACGTTTAGTTCTAAGCTATTTGTCCATACAAATTGTATCGCCGTTGGTTTCTCTAAATAAATAAATAATTTCACCTTCTTCTCATACATTAAAAAAGTAAAATAGAGCAATGCGGTAGCAAATTACCCTATGTACGGTTAATTTTGGAATAATAAATACAATTGTGGGAAAACAATAAAAAGATTATTTTTGAGATAAAGTTTTACAAAATATAAAGGTTGAATAGTAAATGATTGTAAAAACTCGTATTTTACAGAATATAATAATTAACTAAGTGTGTCGAAATACGATTAATTTTAGGTTCTGAACGTATTATGTTTTAAGTTTATATTTCTGAAAATTACTACATATGTTTAACAAAAGATATCTGATCTGCATCTGCAATGGGTTGTTTTTGACCCCTTGCTATTTTGAGATATATATGTATGCATTAGATATAAATTAGATTGGACTCTGCAATGAAGTGGTCCAGCTTTTCTCTACTAGCTAGGACCAGGATAAACACAGTAAGTTACTGCACAGCAGGTATGTACCAGCTGATATTAGACGTTTTTACGACGCCGTGTGGCCTCGCCTATACACGTCTTAAATTAAAAGTCTTTCCGAAGTAAGTGCCTAAGCTAATAAAATACAAATATAACGTTAATATCTTACAATATAGCAATATCTTGTATATAGCGGCTTTCTATTTAATAAATATCTTATGATATTTATTAATGTCACATAATGATCACAGTATAAAGAAACACATAACAGACTGTAGCATAATTATGTAAATACGGGATTTATCATGCACCGTTTTATCAATATTGTCATTTGAAAGATTGTCGGATGAACTACTGATAAAAGGGTACGTGATAAATCCCGTATTTATAATAATGTCTTAATTATGTATTATGATCGACATAGTTTGAATAATACCAATGATTTTGTAACAAATATTATGGATTTAATAAGGATCTTATAGGGGTTCATTCTATTTAGGTGGTCCCTCCCTAGCACTTCGATTTCTGATCATGGAAAAAATGAATTTTAGCCTTCCCCACCTGCAACCCTAAGTTTCTAATCTAATTTAATTACTAACAAATGTAATTTCTGGATACTCTCCTAGACATTTATTAGACACTCCAACTAGGCAGGTACTTCTTCATGATATCATCCCAGACGGTGATGTCTTCTCCATCAGGGTTCCTCTTCATCACGAGCTGGTTGCCAATGTCCAGGTAGTTCTGGTTGTCTGTTGTGAAGGGAGTCCATTGCACTCCAAGGTTGCTGTTAGGAGTTGGGTTTCTGAAAAGTAAAACCACAAAAAAGCCTTTTAGTTATTTTCAGAAGCCACAAAATAACAACTAAAGTCCCAATAGTATTTTATTTTTATAGTGTTATCTGAACAATTACAGAAAATTCTAAGATTAAAAAACCATTTCAAACATTTTCAAGTCCCGTCTAGCCTTAAAAATGTTTGAGATGAAAATCTTAAAGTCCCAATTTTGTTTTTAATTGGAAATGATGGAAAATATAAGGTAGCTATATGGAAAATACACATTTTAGAACTAAATATAAGGTAAGTACAAGCCAGGCTTGGACATATATTTTTTGATCTCTAAACACTACTCTCTTGATTCTCTCTTTCTCGCGGAAATACACTACCTTAGTCTCTCAGAAGCCATCTGTCTCTCATGTCCCTACTAATAAAGTAATAACCTACCTATTTTAAAAAAAAAATTAAAATTAAATTTATTAAGAAGTGTTCTTATAGACCGCTGATTACGAGGGGACTCTTCTAACATTCTATTTGAAATTAAACAATAAAAAGTTTAGTTTCAAGCCTCAAAAAAACTATAAAAAGGCTCTTTAATTTGCAGCTTAGTGGATTGTGTAACCAAAGTCAACTTACCCAAACTTTGCAAAGTTAGTCCATAGTGTTGTGATCTGATTAATCAATTTCTCAGCTTCGGAACCTTTTTCTAGTTTCAACTGTGCCATTTTCGCCGGGAAGAGGTACAATAAATCATCGCCATGGCAAACCACTGGCCTTCCTTCCAGCAAGCTACCAAGATTGAAAAAATGGGCAAAAATATTTCTCTCCGATTGGCAAGTCACTTTGTAGAAATAAACTTTGCTTTTCTGCGCTACATGTCTTCCAAAAAGCACGATACCAAACACGAACATATTCAAATTTAAAAACTGGAGAAGACGGTCGAAGTCTTGTACAGTTGCTTGGTTATTTTCTACGTAGTATTTCTGTAACTTTCTTCCCACTTCCATCTGCACTTTGATGTTACATTCTCTTTGGATTGGAGTCGGCGCGAACACCTCCTTAAAAGAATTTGCTTCAGTCACAAGCTGTTTAAAAGTCAGATCGCCAGCTATTGCCATAATCCCCTCGTCTTTGGTGTAACCTACCATCACCTCCATGCTTTCGTGGATCCCATTTCTAATAACATCGCACTCATCACCATAGAAAAATCTTTCATTATCATTGAATTTCTTCTCACTCACAATACCAAAGTCAAGGTCGATGGAAGAGGTAGTTTTAGTTACGGGTAGTTTTAGGTTGACAAGTTTCTCTTTTGGGACATTTTTCAGGAACTCGTAAAGCTCTTTGTCATCTTCGGAGTAGAAATCGAGTTGCTTGGCTAGTTTCAGCGCTCTTTCTCTAGCCTCAAAGCTCTGGGCCCAGGTGTTAGTGAGGCATCCACTCATGGCGATGGCCCTCTTGAAGAGGCCTTTACTCATTGGCGATACGAGATGATAGCTCACACTAGCTCCACCAGCACTTTCTCCGAAGATAGTGATATTCTCTGGGTCACCACCAAAGTTCTTGATATTTTTCTTTGTCCACTTGAGGGCTGCAACTTGGTCCTTCATGCCTGCGTTGCCAGGGATGTCTGTTGTACCTAAACTAAGGAATCCGAGAGCCCCGACTCTGTAGTTGGACGTAACGAGAATGACTCCTTTTGTTATAAGGAACTCGGGACCGTAGAAATCATCGTTTCCACTGCCCATGAGAAAGGCCCCGCCGTGGATGAAAAACATGACTGGAAGAGGTTTGGCGGGCTTGATATCTGGGGTGTAAATGTTGAGGTAGAGACAGTCTTCCTCGCCGTAAGGTGCTTGAGGCGACAACATCATATCGTGCTGGTAGCAGACGGAGCCGAATGCTTTAGCGCTGCGGACTCCTGTCCATGGTTCTGTTGGTTGTGGAGCCTGAAGATAAGACGAAGAAGTTATTTTATATATTATTTTGTACACAAGTCCAGTCTAACTGAATGGTAAAAAATGCAAGGCAGGTAGGATGGAAATCAGTCACAAGATAAACACAGCTTTGTTATCGAGGAATAGGTACTAGAGGACTAATTGAGTTCATTTTTTTTTTCAATAACCTATACTGTCCCACTGCTGGGCAAAGGTCTCCCCCATTTCCTTCCATTCCTTGCGTTCTCCAGAAATCTCCTGCCAGTCAGAGTGGAACCCATCCAGATCGTCGCGCCAACGTTTTCGCGGTCTGCCTCGTTGCCGTCTTCCTGTAGGTTGCCAGTCGGTAGAGATCTTAGTCCACCTTTCAGAGTGCATTCGAGTGACATGACCCGCCCAGTCCCATTTGAGTCTTGCAGCCTTGTACCCCACATCGATGATTCCGGTCATAGAGCGTAGAGTAGTGTTGCGGATTCTATCGGTTCGCTTAACACCTAAAATGCTACGCTCCATCGCTCGTTGGCATACCCCGAGTTTGAACTTTTGTGAGTCCGTCAATGACCAAGTCTGAGCACCGTAAGTTAGGATAGGTAAGATACACATGTCAATGAGTTTTCGCTTAAGTGACAGTGAAAGGTTGCCCTTCATTAGCTCTTTCATAGACCAGTAGCTCTTCCAAGCGTTATCGACACGACGGTCTACTTCTCGATCTTGTCTGTTCTTGAAAGAGACTATCTGGCCCAGATAAATATACTCATCGACATAGTGTATCTCTTGCCCATCTACCTTGACCCTACGTTTCTTGCTATTGGTCATAACTTGGGGCTTTGACTGGTTCATCATCAGTCCAACCTCGAGGCTTGCATTGCTCAATTAATAATAATTATCCTTGAACTGTAGTAGGTATCTATGTATCACTTGTTCTTATATATATAATGGCACTCACGTAGACATAATATTAACTAGTGGTTCGCCCCGAACTGAGATCTCGCGAGTCTCCCAAAACACAAAAAAAATATTCATAGGGCGACTCGCGCAACGATGCCTAAACGTATTTAATGGCTAAATATTATTTAAGGAGTTGTCAAATCATAATAATACGTAAAATTTAAAAATGTTTAGTCGCTAAATACATTTAGGGATCGTTATGCAAGCCGGCCTTAATCTTTGACTAATAAAATAGTGCCACGAAATGCGGAATCATCTAACTTGACCTACAGTTTTATTCAAATTACAGGTAACGGGAGTTCATGTATATTGGCACCTCTTTTTTTGGGGGCAGAAATTGCAGTTATTCTGGATTCCAGACTTTTCCCTATATATGTGTGACTAAAGCTAAACGCATACCAAATTTCAGCACTGTGGGGTCACTGGTGTACCCTGTGAATGTTGTCAAAATTCAGTTTTTATTATGGCTATTAACTTAAAAACAGCAAGGTTTAAACTAAAAATAAAAATAGGGTCGAAATATACTCACAAAGACCTTTTATTAGACGTGCTATTTGATCAAATAGTCTAATTTGACTGCCTCCGTGGCGCAGTGGGCGTATAGCCGGCTGAGACGCAGGAGGTAGCGGGTTCGATTCCCGCCGCGGAACAAATGTTTGCATGATTTATAGATATTTGTTCCGGGTCTGGTTGTTTCTTTATATATTATAAGTATGTATTTACAAAAAAAAATGTATATAAGTATTATATCAGTTGTCTGGTTTAATTTTGTTTTTTTTACCCTTCTTGAACCCCAACATCTCAACAACCCCCCCCCCCCCACATTTTTAGATCATTTAGTAACACCAAAATTGTGTCATCACTACCTACCTACATACCTATATATACCAAATTTCCCGATGATCAGATAAACGCTTCGAAAGTTATCCTTGGACAAACAAACATACATCCATACAACAGCGATTTGCCAAAGTTGATTTAGAGATCTCGCTTCGCTCGATCAATAACTCTAAGTATAATAACTGTAATAACTCATAAGTTATGTTTGACCGAATATTTTATTTAATCGTGATTTAGTACATAAACATTTTAGAACTTATCTGTCGTACTATGTGATAATGATATCATCAAGATATAAAGTCAAGGGCAGAAATGTTTTATTTTTAGTTAAAAAAATGTTACCTTAAACCTCAGTTCTCCCACAGGTGGCTTGGCATAAGGTATGCCCTTAAAGCTGACAAACTCTGCAAGTTCATTCTGCACAACCTCGCCCTCCAAGGTTCCTTCACTCACGGTCACTTGCACCATTTCCACTTCTATACTGCCGGAGTCGTTATTAGGTGAAACTTCAGTAAATACAATGCTATCTGAAATATAATACAGATAACTTGTAATATCGCAAGTATTTTGATAATGACAGTTTGGCTTTACTAAAACTAGCCTCGTAACTCCGAACATAAACGCATCTGTTTTTACCGTAGTTTTAATAACAAGTTTTGATAAAAAATAGTAAAATATTAATACTGTAATTATGTAGGTACTAAGGTGGCTTCAAATGCAAAAATGTTACAATGTTGCTGTTGCTGGTCAGTGGTCACATCGACAGCCAAGGGGGACTGCGCGGGCGCGCGGGAATGAACGATGATGCATCGAATTTTTACGGTATATGTTTGCGTTAACCAGTTTACAAGCACAACAAAAACTATGAGTGCTGGCAATACAACTGGTTTTATAGTAATGATACTGCTAAGATAATTTTTATTTATATTATGATTTTTGTTAATAATTTGAAACAATAGATTCATAGTTAAAGAAAATTTTATAACTTCAAACAAACTATAATTAGGTACGGAAGTAAAACTGTCTTACAAGGAAAACTATAATGTACAGAAAAAATACAGAATTACAAACTGTTCCGATCAAAGCACAAACACAACTGAGTGGAATAGAATCGTCTGATAGAAGTGTAAAATAACAGTGTTTAAGCCCGGAAATTTATTTTTGAACCATCAAATTATTGCTAGGTAGAACTTTTCATAAACGTAATATTTATCTAAGAATGCTTTAGACAAAGTTAAAATACAATATACAATTGTTATTGATCGAGCGAAGCGAGATCTCTAAATCAACGTGAGCAAATCGGCGTTGTATGTATGTATGTTTGTTTGTCCGAGGATAACTTTCGAAGCGTTTATTCGATCGTCGTGAAATTTGGTATATAGGTAGGTGTGATAGCACAATTTTGGTGTGACTTAATGAGCTAAAAATGTGGTCAAACAAACATAAAAATGAGTCAATAAAACTGTAGGTCAAGTTAGATGGTTCCACATTTCGTGGCACTATTTTTTAAGGCCGGCATGCAAAACGATCCTTAAACGTATTTAGCGACTTAACACGTTTAAATTTTACGTATTTGTATGATTTGACAACTCCATAAATCATATTTAGCCACTAAATACGTTTAAACATCGTTGCGCAAGTCATCTTAGAATATTTTTTTAATATTTTGGAAGACTCGCGAGATCTCAGTTCAGGGCGAACCACTAATTATTAGTCAAGAAAGTTCCTAGAAGTTCCTGAAGTTAAAAGCGAATAAAACGATTTATTATTATTAGACACTTTTATTTAATTAAACTTTTAAATGATGCATTTATAAAAACAGTAAACAAATAATATAAATATTGTCTGTAAATAATATAAATCTGTCTTGCTTTGGTTCCATCGTCTTATGAGCGTTCAAATCAAAACACTTAATTTTCGCGGTTCGGTACGCTCGCCGATAGTTGGCTTCCTCCTATTGTTGACGTTTCAAACTCCCGCTCCCACTTAGTGAACTATAGAAGCCGCCACTGAGTGAAATAAGTTTGAGAACCTATCTTTTTACAAGCTTTTTATTAACTTGCAATGTATGTATGTTTGTCCGGGTGGAATCTTGCAACTGGATTTTAAACCCGTTCCCTTCAACCGATTGAGCTGAAATTTGGAATACATATGTAACTTCGGTGATAATGCAATAATATGGTACCATGGAAGTGGTCTCATGATGGAGACAGATGCTGGACAACGGAACTTCTGATTATATTATTAACTGGATTATAGTAGGCTACTAGTGTTTGGGCGCATTTGAATCTGCTTGCGGTTCTGATTATGAATTTTATAAAAGCTTGTTTTGAAAAAGTAATTTTTCAACAAAAAACTTTTAAAGTTCTTGTATTGTTTCTTGTCTACGCTTGCCCTGGGCGATCATTGCCTTGGCTACGACACTGAATACAATGCTATCTGAAAAGATAATACAGATAACTTGTAATATCGCAAATATTTTGATAATGACCCTGGCAGTCTGATGGTTTACAAAAACTAGCCTCGTTACACCAAACAAAAACGCAGCTATTTTGCCGTAGTTTTAATTACAAGTTTTGTTGGTTATGAACCCAAAGTATAAAAAAACATGTGAGTATACTAATACTGTAAATAATTTAATTAAAAGTGTATAGATTGCGTTTTAATAATTACTGCTTTCCAGTGCATAGTGGTCTAAATTCAACCGTAATTCATGTTTTTTTGTATAATTTTATCTTTGCCACCTCGTTTTCCATATAAATTTTAACTATGCCAAATCTCACTCTCCCCCGTGTGCGCCATAAGCTTAAAAAGGGGTAAAATGTTTTCTGTATCATCATCATCAGTATCATCCACAGTCAGACTTCACCGATTGTTGGGTATAGGCCTCCCCAAGTTTGTGCCATCCACCACGATCCTGCGCTAATCTCACCCACTGACGGCCCGCAACCTTTACACGTCTTTACATTGTCCACCCGTCTCGCTGCCGGACGTCCTATCCTGGTATAAGTAGATACTTATTATCTGCTTTACAAAAACTAGTCTTTTATCTCCGGAAATAAATTCAACAAACGCAGCAGATTATATTATGTTGGTTGAAATAAGCAGACCTTTGTTACACAATTGTCTTATATTGATAAAGATATTATAAAAAATACATTGGTTTCATACAAGTTCACAATTTTGCAAATGATGCAACTATACAACAAAAAATAAGAATTTAAACTTTAAAAAACACAATTGAACGAAGAAACATCAATTTTATTTGAGTAAACTATATTAATAGATATCGATATTTAGCGTTTCGGAAAGTTCCTTTCTCTTAAACCTTAATCTATGTGTATAAATATATAAATAGATGTAGACATTTAATTCGACACAAGTAACAAACTACATACGGTGGATAATACAGACACATTAATTTACAAAGAAAATTAAAAAAACAAATCGTACGTACTTAATCACAATGAGTACTGTGCCGTAAAAGGGGTATTAAAATACTCACTCAAACAAACAGGTCCAAACGATGCCCAGACACAACTGTAGGAGTAGAGACGCCTGATAATTAATCAACGGTTTTCATTGACCAGCAGATTAGGTATATAAAAACCGGAAAGTTCTTGCGATATAATACTTTTTACCGACGAAAAACAAGTTTCTAAAGTCGAGACGTGTATTTCTTTTATTTGTAAACTAAATTTTAGTTCAGAACTATAGATAAAACAAAAATTATCAATACAATGTGTGAATAATAATAAGTGTATGATAAATGATTATACCTACAATTATTTACATAGGTACAAAATACAAAAATAAAACACACAATACATTGCTGTTTTTGGTTTTAAGGGTTGCCGGTGAAATTATAGGCACATGAGGCTTTACACCTGTATGCCTAATGTTATTAGACGCAGGACAGTTTCTAACGTGCGTAATATACAAGGCAATTCCCTGTTAAAGGCGATGGTTACCACTTAACATCAGGTACGCCATATGCTTGTCCGATCTCTAGGTAGTATAAAAAAAGAAAGAAGCCGGGGTACGCCCCTTTAGGCCAGAACGCCTTACCGACTTTACGTAATTATTACTTTGTTGTACCTATTTATATACAGTCGCGTCTTTCAAAAGGACGTGACAGGAAATAGACGATCATCTCAACGCAATAATAATGTATGTTGACCTTGGCACAGTGTAACACGTTGTTATTACTATTAGACTACAGGGGCTTTTAAGGTTTAAGATGGATGTAGGTATATGAGATTTTCTGTTTGATGAGATTATGTTTATGCATAAAAACGACGGAAATCAGGGTTACTTCCCGCGTGCCCACGCAGTACACCATCACTTGGCCGTCTAAGTAAACAGCGATAGACATCATTATCACGAAATAAAAGAAGTTTATCCAGTAGCCTAGCTTCAATAAAAAAAGTTGTTGGTAATATTTTTTAGACCAATTATTCAATAAATATTTATTCTTCTCAATCGTAACGCTCTTGACAGAGCGGTCGTGTTAGTCATGTTGTATCATTATTTCTGGGAGCAGATGTTACACACCTCACGATTTCTCGCCATTTCCTTTTATAATTTTTATTTTTAATAATTTATAATCTTTATGTACTCGTAAGTAGGTATGTTTGTTCTGTTCTGAATGGTCTGTTCTGTGTGTGTGTGTGTCAAATAAATGTATTTTCCTTCTTTATTTCTTTCTATTTGTTTTTGTCAAAGGAGACAATCTGGCCCAAGTAAATGTACTCATCAACGTAGTATTTATTATTATATTTATACATATATATTATTGTCTCCTTCGTAAACAGGCAAGATAAAGAGGTCGTCCGCCGCGTCGAAAATGCCTGGAGGAGCTTCTGGTTCATGAAGACGCTAATGAAGGGAGACCTTCCATTGTCACTTAAGCGTAAACTCATCGACATGTGTATTCTGCCCGTCCTTACCTATGGTGGCCAAACTTGGTCATTGACGGAATCTCAAAAGTCTAAACTCAAGGTTTGCCAAAGAGCTATGGAACGCAGCGTGCTAGGGGTAAAGAGAATCGACAGGATCCGCAATTCCACACTGCACGCGAAGACCGGCATCGCAGATGTTGGCGACAAGACTGCCAGGCTGAAGTGGGACTGGGCGGGTCACGTCAGTCGTATGGCCACAGACAAATGGGCAACAGTCGCCACACAGTGGGTGCTTGCAGATGGGCGTTGAAGCCGTGGCAGGCCGAGGAAGCGTTGGCGTGACGACCTCGATGCATTCCAAGATGGCTGGTGGGACGTGGCGAGTGATCGTGAGATGTGGAGGAACATGGGGGAGACGTTTGCCCAGCAGTGGGAAAGTATAGGTTAAAAAAAAAATTGTTTTTGTAGATAGACATTCTCGTGGATTCATGGAGTTTGCCGCCCACTGCAGTTTTTATTTAGTTGATCCACTGCATGGGCGACCTTCCGCGCGGTGTGATGCCCTCCACTCGTCTTTGTAAGACAAGCTATTTATAGCGGTCCATAAAAAACAAAATAAGTATCACAGTAGGTGTGCAAAAAAATAGGGGACGCCCATACTGCCCTCCTAATTTAGACAACCGTAAGTAGGGTTTTTATCAAAAATGAGTTAGCTATAGATTCGGAATGAGCGTGATGAGATCTATAATGTTCTCTTTGACGTATTTTTGATAAAACCTACATTTACGAAGTTATTTGAGTCATGAGAACCGTAACCGCGAATTGTTTCATAGCATTCCTATACATTAATACCGTATGAGCCCTTACGGTTCTTTTCCTTATCGCGATTATATGAATTTGGTCATGCATCCAAATTAGTAACCTTATGAATAGCACCGTATAGTAATATACGGCGGATATCTGAAGTCTGAAGGTGACGGAATCTGAGCATTCCTGTCATTCCTCGTAAACATTATCAACAGTGATTTGATTGGGACAGATTCGATAACAATCAAGTACTTTGAGCCGGGCCACAGTTTTATGTCGGCAGATTCATTTCATCATCAGGTGGAACTTGCTATGAAAGCGAAATCTAAAGTTTATGACTTTCGGGACTTTGTAAATTGTGTTCGAATAGCAAATTCAAAAAAAAACTACGTGAAAGTAATGGAGCTACCTGATTTTTATAATTATAAAGATCATTCGTCACAACACAAGCTCCGGATGAATGAACAGCGAACATATTTAAAAGATGTTATGGCTGTGAAGGTCGAAAGAGGATCTTTTACTCTGAAATATGTATAAGTCAAGTCACAGTGCTGAGTTTGAATCATCCTTGGATTTTCTTCAAACAAAAATTTCCAAAACACGTTGTTTTCCGGAAACCATGCAAAAAGTTACAGCAAGAGGTATAACTGCAGAAAGAAAAGCGGAGATTATAAACAAATTAGTACCACTCATGCCGGAAAACAGGCGGTTTTTCTGGGACAATATTCCAACTGGTAGCTCCGATATATTTGATTTAACAAGGGAATACTGAGTCCTCTAAAAGTTTAATTTTAGATAGAAGGCATAAGCAGTTACAGTTCCTATTTATATTTTATCTTGACTTCTTATTTAAGACTGAACCTGGTTTTAAAAAAACTAGGAATAACAAGCAATTTATCAGTATTGTGGTTATTTTTTGTATTTTTTTATATAGTCTTACTTTATGACTGATTTTTATATTTCGTTTAGTGTACCTAATAATGTAAGTCTGATGACTGAGCTAATAATAATTATGTACCTAGTGTGTAAGATTTTATCGCCTATTTTCCTAGTGGAGAAGTGATTTTGAAAGTGCCATTGAAAACTTAATAAATAAGTAAATTACTTTTAAAAAGTAAGATTTGATTAGTACTTAGATTTTGATTTGTTATTATGGTGGTGTTATTGTAATTTCTTACCAATAATATGTTCTTATTTGCATGTTGATCTCATTGGAATATATTATTACTTGATAACTAGTTGTTTTACTTAAATATTTTTCCTTTTTCTATCTATGCGTTTGTACGTAAAAATAAGTTAGTGCTGTTTGTTATGCCAAGTAAAATCGATTCCTAGGCATATGAACCGTAACTACTTGACATACGGTGCTCATGCTCAGGATAAGCACATAAAATATTTTCACTGTGCTAAGCATAAATATTACTTGCTAAATTAAATTAAAAGTAATAACGCTATCCCAACACTATACCAATCATTCTGTAGGGAATCATCGCAACTATGCACCAAAATAATCAAAATCAAATACTTCTTAAAACTGCGACACTGGTCACTTTTTTAAGAAAAAAAACTTTAGGCGCGATTATCTCGAAACTATACTTTTAGTAGTTACGGTTGTCTAAATTAGGAGGGCAGCATAGGTGAGATAGCTGAACGACATATGCGTCACACCGAAGTTACTTTTTGTGGAGTAAAATTTTGCAACACGATAACACTAACACTCTATAACTTTTGAAGCCACTTGTTCACTTGTTACTATTTGTTGAATGCTGTATCGTAGCCACCAATAACATAGAATAACAAAACGAAACATTGGAGTAACATTCAGCAACAAGTAGAGACCGCGCTTCGATTGACATTTATGTGTGTTTACTTCAACAAAATGTTATTTCATGGTACTGTTTATTAACGCCTACGTTTTTAATTCAAGCAACCCTCGCGACGTATCTTGCGCGCATCGTACTGCCTAGTTATTTAATGTATTTTCATTCCATTCGTTCGACCTGTTAAGATAATACTGTTCCAAAACCCTTTGGAGGTAAAACTTCTTTACGCACGCTTGATTTGGGGGGTAAGTTGGTGAATGCGTGACGAAAGCGTTGCGAAAAGTGTGATCGGGCGAGGCGAACGGAAGTTGAGAGGGAGATATAAGTTAGTGAAGATAGAAAGAGAGAGAGTTACGTTTCTTATATTACTGTAGGGGCAAGAGAGAGAGGTGCTTAAGAAGTTTTACTTCAGTCGTGTGGCACACTCGTTTTTTTTGTTTCCAAATGCGCTGTAATAAGGACAATATACACCTAAATTCCATTTCGGGAGTTTCATTTGCGACCCCTGTTTTCATTGTTTTAATCACATTGCGCAACATTATATGACAATGTTAGTAAAACTTATCACATGTTTACTGTTTTTAAAGTTTCACCACACGACAACTTATGATAACTTTTTGCTGTCCATTGTTGCTCGCTAACATTTGTAAACATTGCTCCACAAAATGTAACATCAGTGTGGATGCACAACGTAAATTATTTGTAATACGTCCTCTGACACTAGGCTACCCGTGCCAATCCTATTCAAATATTGAAGATATAATAATCTAATATGATTTAGTAGCTTTGTTATCAAGATAACGTTTAGGATCGGTGGGTAATTCAATTTGCAGGCTCTTGGTGTTAATATCACAGGATATATTGGGAAAGCAAACGTGTGTTCTATACTCCCATATATAGATATCTATATTATATCTCCTCTCTCAATAGATATGCATCTGTGGTTTTCACATATTAGATTTTTTAATTAAAATTACCGAGGTTATGGGGCAGTGAGGACCGTTGGTGCAGAAAGTTCTTGAGTCGGAGACCTTGAACTAGAAAACGCAGCCTAGGACGGCCTCAACTAGAAAACGACCTGATCAAGGTTGCCGGGAGCTGTTGCTTATGTTAGCAGTGGACGTCATTATGGCTGATATGATGTTAAAGAAGAGGTAAGTTGGTGTTTCTGTGGTATTTCAGTTTCGATAAAGCAAGCACATCTAATTTTTTCTAGGCCTATTTGATCGAGCGAAGCAAGATTTCCAAACCAACTTGGGCAAATCGGTGTTGTATGTATTTAAGTTTGTTTTTCCGAGGATAACTTGTTGGCACAATTCTGGTGTGACTAAATGAGCTAAAAATGTTGGGGCGTTGTTGAGGTATTCTGGTTTAAGAGGGGTAAAAATATAATTAAAATTAGACTTTCAAGTCAAATGGGACGTTTAATGAAAGATTTGTATCAGAACATTTCGACCCCGTTTTTATTTTTAGTTTTTGTTTTTTATCTTTGTAGTTTTTGAGTTATTAGCCATAATAAAAACAAAACTTTGACAAAATTCACAGGGTACACCAGTGACCCCACAGTGCTGAAATGCATGTGTGTAGCTTAAGTGGCATAAATATAGGCAAAAGTTTGAAATCCTGACCCGAGAAGATCCTTCATTAGAACTCAACACCAGCGAACTTGAAGATACTCTTCCAGAACTCATAGATATCAGCATCCAGATCAGCTCCAACTGTGAGCTCATCTCCAATATCCACGAACTGCTTACTGCTGACGTCATACTCGGGCCAGATCAGACCCAAGGAGTTATCAGGAGTTGGGGTGCTGGAAGAAATAAAAAATATTTTTTTATTACAAATAGATTATCATTTGACCACAACAAGGTTAGCGATGAGTTTGTTTTTTATATACGACGTGGAGATGGAACAAGTAATTAGCCCACCTGATGTTAAGCAGTAACCATCGTTTGCTCCTAGATCACGCACCTTAGGAACGTGCCCTAGGATGCATTTTCCTGAGTCCATCAACTTGAGACACACAGAATTCACTCTTACCTTAAATGTACCAAGACGGTAGATATATAAAACAAGAGTCTTACAAAATAAATCTTTAGCCATCATAAGACTATCAATCATCATCAAGAGAAGTACTACCATCCTATCAATTTCTGCCGCGAAGCAGCATTGCTGTGTTTCGGTTTCAAGGGTATGGTTTCCGGTGAAATTACAGGCACTGTCTTTACACTTGCATGCCTTAAGTTAATAGATGCAGGGCAGTGCATCGTAGGGCACGTTTCTAATATGCGTGACCTACAAGGCAATTCTCTGTTATAGGCGATGGTTACCATTTAAAATCAGGTGAGTCATAAGCTTGTTCCATCTCCAGGTAAATTAAAAATAAAATAAATTCTTCCTTTGCATCTATCTACTGCTAGACGTAGGTGTCTCCTAATTTGCATTACTAAACCTAACTATCAGCTCATAAATAAAATGTTATAAATCTAGCATTCTCAGCGTTTTGAAGCAACAAATATTAAAAGTATATGAAAAAGTAAATAGGATTGATAATTTTAAAGTTCTAGCATTACAAATATTGACTGTTGATAATGAAAATTACCATGATGATATCAGGCATCACCACATCTCTGTTCCAATATTGGCTCAAGGCACAAAAACACTAATAAGCCCGGATTGCTCAACGATCCCTAAACGTATTTAGCGACTAAACATGTTTGAAATTTAGCAACTAAATATGGTAATCCAAAAAATAGTGCAAATACTCACGTGTAACCAAAAATATAGGTTCCAGTTAATACTTCTAGCAAAAATATAGATCAACGAATGAGTTGTTTTTGAAAACTTACCCATATTTAGCAAAGTTGGTAAATACAGTATTGACCAGTTGTATTAGTTTGTATTCCTTGCTGTTCTTTTCAAGCTTTAAGTTCTTGCTTTTGGGGTCAAACAGATATAATGTATCATCTAAATGAGCAGCTCCATTCATGCCATACTCCGCTCCCTGGTTTCCAAACAAATTCCTCTCGGATAAACATGAGAACCTGTAGAAAAATCTGTTGTTGCTACCAGTTTTTGGCAACTTACGGAGAAATCTTTGAATATCGTAAGTGAAACATGAATCATTCGCGTATTTGACAAATTCTTTTATAGTGTCATTGTTTATTGGCTTGTTGTTGAAGTAAAACTTGCGGATTCTATCCGAAGCTTCAAAGATCGTGTCTGGATTACACTTGATTAATATTTCCCTTGGGACAACCATCTCAAAGAATCTATTATACGTCGGAATATAATCACTCACGAATTTCGGTAGTAGAATCAAACTTTCTTCATTCGTGTGACCGATGAGAAGATCCACACTATTGATCCTGCCGTTGACTACCGCTTTGTAAGGCTCCTCTGTCAGAAAATGATTTTGTCCAAAATCTTTCTCAACAACCGGAGTGAAATGATACATCTTCAATAAGTTGTTTGTAATTTCTTCTGAAGATATGATTGAGGGTTTCTGAGACACCAGTTTGTCTGCTGGGAGACTTTGAAGGAATTTTAGAAGTTCTTTGGGATCTCGTGTGTCTATTCCAAGTAGTTTTCCAAGCGTGAAAGCTCGCTCTCTGGCTCTGTAGACTATCGACCAATCACAAGATGGCACTCCGCTCATAGATATAGCTCTTTGGAACAATCCTTTAGACAGCGGCGATATGATATGAAACACAGTGGAAGCACCACCTGCGCTTTCTCCAAAAACAGTAATATTAGATTGATCTCCGCCAAAATTCGCAATGTTTTCTTTTACCCATCTCAGCGCCGCGACTTGGTCTTTCATACCAGCATTACCAGGTACCTCTTCAGTGTCTAGACAAAGGAAGCCTAGCGCTTCTAATCTGTAGTTAATAGTGACGAGAAGTACACCATGATTTATCAAAAAGTCTGGACCGTAGTGGTTCTCGTTCCCGGATCCGCTCTTGTAGCCGCCACCGTGGATGAAAACCATGACGGGAAGAGGTGACTGGGGGTTTAAGTCCCGGGTGTAGACGTTCAGGTAGAGACAGTCTTCGCTGCTGGCGATGATTTCGTTTGTGAAGATGTCCTGTTGGGGACAGACTGGTCCGTGAGCCGTGGCTTTCTTTACTCCTTTCCAGGGTAGAGGTGGACGTGGAGCCTGAAAAAATCGATTTGAAATGTAAAGATGATTCAATTATTATTATTATTTATTTTTTATTTTTTTTTCTCGCAGTAGTTCTATGGTAGTTGTCGGGTGACAGTAGTTCCTTAGGTAGATCCATGATGGGACTACTGTATGTAAATCAGCAGCTAGCTTGTTAAACAAATGTTAATAATTGGTCAAGCGCTTATCGGACCATGCACAGTGAAGGGTTCCGTAGTCAGTACAGCTGTATCCAAGTCATTTTAAAATACAAAGTTAATTTGGTTATTGATTTTGGCCATGCTTGTAAACTAGTAGTCTACTGTAATTTAATGTTGAACATTTCACGCAGCGCCTTCTAGCCCCAAACTAAGTAAAGCTTGTACTATGTGAACCAGATAACTGATAGAATACTTAAATACATATTTTTTCGTAAATATATAGGTACATACTTATAATATATAGAAAAATACCCAGACCTTAAACAAATACTGCCTCCGTGGCGCAGTGGGCGTATAGCCGGCTGAGACGCAGGAGGTAGCGGGTTCGATTCCCGCCGCGGAACAAAAGTTTGCATGATCTACAGATATTTGTTCCGTGTCTGGGTGTTTTTCTATATATTATAAGTATGTATTTACAAAAAAAAAGTATATAAGTATTCTATCAGTTTTCTGGTTCCCATAGTACAAGCTCTGCTTAGTTTGGGGCTAGATAGCGCTGTGTGAAATGTCCAGCGATATTTATTTATTTATATTAGTAGAACATGCAACCCGGCAAATCCGGCAGTGGGAATCGAAGAGTGAGCGAATAGCCGGAGGAGGATAGGAGGAGGATGCCTCCTCCTCTCAACCGGCTATTCGCTCACTGTGCCACGGAGGTTGTCTTTTCTTCTTAGAACTACAGTATATGCTATGGTGGATACTTTCTTCTCTTACTAATACTAGGCGTCAATGACACGTATCGTCATGCCGAATTTCAGCTTTACAGCAATAATAGTCTGCGAATAAAACGGCTATAACAGACATAAGAACATGGCAAAACTAGTTCGACTAATACTATAATATTAAATTAGAACGTGTAGATTCATTTAAATTATTAGGATTAAATATAGATTCAAATATAAACTGGAAAAATAATGTTCAAAAAATTAAAACAAAACTATCAAGTTTTTCGTACGCATTTAGAGAATTAAGGAACTCTACAGATTTAAAAACGTCCTTGTCAGCATATTACGCGTATGCCAATGCTTGGATTCGCTACGGCATTATACTTTGGGGAAACAGTGTCGAAGCGGAGGAACTGTTCATATCCCAGAAAAAATGTGTTCGCATCTTGCCCAATATAAAGGTAATAGAAAGCTGTAAGCCACACTTTTTAAACTTAAAATAATGACTTTAACCTCAATATACGTACTAGAAATGTGTAAGTTCGTCAGAAAATACCCACAATATTTTTAAAAAAAGACTTACCTACCACGTCGCTTCCAATGTAGGTACAAGTACAACCTGGAACTACCTACATTAACATTAAAAATGCACAGCTCAGGTCCGAATGTTATGGCAGTAAAAATATATAACAAAATACCAGAACAAATTAAAGCACAGGAAAACGGCAACATCTTTGACCATAGATTAAAACATATACTAATGAAAAAGAGTTACTACACATTAGACGACTTTTTTAACGACAAGACATGTAAATATTTTTCTACAATAATGATTTCACTAAGCAATCAAATTCAAAACATAAAATCGGTCAACTTCGATTCCACTTCACCTGCCTATTTTAGCATTAATATTGCTACGCCCTTACTTGCAGGGTACATATGAAGTGGACTCTTGACTAGTCAATAAGATCTGACATGTAACATTTTAATCCACTTTATATGAACGCAATAAAATACTGAATACTGACTACGGAACCCTTAAAAAGACAAAGTAATAGCTAAGACTAAGTCCCAAAGTCTCGAACACCGCCGTAAAGTTGCAAGGCTATGGATATTTTACAGAATACATTTTGGGGAATGAGCCCAGGAACTATACGATCTGATCCCGCCATCTCACTTCCAACGAAGGAAAATAAGGCGCACGGCTCAGTACTATCCGTACCTAGTTGATATACCACCCATTCGCACACACCATTTTTGTTCTACGTTCTTGATGCGTACAGCTAAGGTATGGAACACTTTACCGTCGTCTGTTTTTCCTAAAGAATACAATTCGGGCCTCTTTAAGGTAGAGTAAATAGGTTTCTTCTAGATCTTCGTGCTACATCTTAGACCACATCATCGCTTACCATCAGGTGAGATTGTGGTCCATCTCAAGTGAGAAGTTTAAAAAATAAATAAATAAAAATTATGTAGATGCGTAGTTGATATTTCAACAAATGTTAGACTTCATAATAACTTTTGAAGTTATACTTCTTTTGGCGCGTTTGGAAGAAATTATGAGAATAAAATTTTTACGATGCGTGCGCACACCGACAGCTAAAAAGCGACATAGCTGATAACTGTTTCAAATTACCGTGAAAACTCATAACTATATTCAAAGTACACTGAAAAAACGAATAGGTTGAATTCCATAACGTTGATTCCATTTAAGTTGCGTTAACTTAATATAATGTTTAATCAACTATTATAGTACATTTATTCTACAAAAATTAAATTGTTAAAAATTAATAGGTTAAACCAACCACTAAAATAAGTCACTTGCCATTTTTAAACGTATGCTCAGAGAACACTATCTGAGTATTTGTCGCTAAATATATATGTATTTATTATTAATTATTTGTTTCTTAAATAAGTCTAAGTATGTATCTATGAATTATTATGAATAGTTATTATTTAGATTCATGTAGTTTTCATTTATGCAAGTTTTATATTTTTTATTTTTATATAATTAGTATTAGTATGTATGTAGGTACATGTAGTATGTCAGGTACACCCCAGGTAATGTCTACACAGTCCATTCCATCCAAAGGTTGTCTGGTAGAGATCGCTAATTAGCGATAAGACCGCCAATTGTATCCATAGATTTACGTAGTTGTTTTTTTTATATGTATTTGTTTCGTGGTGTGCAATAAAGTATTATCTAATCTAATCTAATTTAAAAGAGGTTATTACAACACAACATTTTTGGTATATTCGAATCTAAGAAAGTCTAACTGATAATTTAGTAAAAGTCAAAATGTTAACGAAGTTGAGTCAACAAAATAACTAAGTTAAATATATATAATCAGGTCAAATTTACATTTATAGTTCAACTATTTTTATTTTGTTAATTCAGCAAATAATGTCGGTAGGTGCAAAAATCAACCTAAAATCTAGGTTGAAAAAAGGTTAAAAGAACTTATTATTTCTTTCAGTGTAGTTTCTCAAATATTCATAAATCTACAAAACGTGTTTTATATCAGTGGAGATAAAATATATATATATACATATGAGTATGTGATTTAAATATAAAATTAAATTAAAAATGACTTTTATGTTAAAAAAAACGTTATTTATAGCATTTATAGATTTGAGCTTAATGGTCGGTATGCATTATTTTTATTTGTTTACATTATAAATTATTTTATTAATTTATCATTCCTTTTACAAACAAAGAGTTGTGGCATACGGGATAAAATCTTTAGCAATTTTTGTTCTGTTACGCCAAAGAAGTATAACTTCTTACGTGCGGACATAAGTACACACACGTTTTTAGGATTCCGTACCCAAATGTAAAACGAGACCCTATTACTAAGACTCGGCTGTCTGTCCGTCTGTCACCAGGCTGTATCTCATGAACCGTGATAGTTAGATAGTTGAAATGTTCACAGATGATGTATTTCTGTTGCCGCTATAACAACAACTACTAAAAACAGTTTAAAATAAATATTTAAGAGGGGCTCCCATACAACACACATGATTTTTTTGCCGTCTTTATAGATAATGGTACGGAACCCTTCGTGCACGAGTCCGACTCGCAAATGGCCGGTTTTTTAAAATGCCAGTCACTCCAAGTGTCTAGATTTGCGGAATGTCCTTGCAGCAAAACCTGTATCAAGGCCAGTAAATGCATTCGTTGTTAAATTACCTTGTTTAAACTAGTTTGAACTAGCATCGGGCCACAATTTCTGTGCAATATACATACTCTGATAAAAATATCATAAATATTAATGTGATAAAAATATAATAATACTGTCACGAATTCTGTCATAAAAATATTAGACACGACTATTAGATAATCAAATCATTTACAATCTGCAGCGCTACGAAGTTGTTTTATAAATTTTGTACCAATTTACCTTAAACCTTAGTTTTCCAAGTGGGGCTTCTGCGTAAGGGATCCCCTTAAAGCTGTAGTACTTTCCATCTCCCGTCACCAGCTCCAAAACTTCTCCTTCCAACCACCCCTGGGTAACCTTTACTTTTGCCATGATCACTTCTGAAAAATAATTTTAATTACTTATTTAGGGATGACATTAGACCATAACATAGATAAAGATGTTTGCATAATCTAAAGATATTTTGTCTGGTCTGGTTGTTTCTTATTTCAAGTACGTATTTTAAAAAAATCCATAGAAATATTATAAATGCGAAAGTAACTCTGTTTTTTTGTTTGTTACCTCTTCACAACCAAACGGCTGGACCGATTTCGATTAAATTTGGTACACAGATGGATTACGTTTACCCAACTGCTCAAAAGGAGGGTAATGTTTTTATTCAAAAACAACGTGTGCGAAGCCGCGGGCGGGTCAGCTAGTATACCTATAAGTATTCTATCAGTTGTCTGGTTCCCATAGTACAAGCTTTGCTTAGTTTGGGGATAGATAGCGCTGTTTTAAATGTGCAGCATTATTAATTAATTTTATAATTAACACCTAATAGTCACTAGACGGTATAGATAACGTCTGTAACTGGTGCATTTAATTCTAAAAACTTAAAACATGTGGAAGGATGATTTTCAATCTGATCATTTTGCACACATATTCTCAGTTCAAGGTTAACTCACTATAAAAATATTCCATCTATCAAAAAGGTTAAAACACCTAAACAGACTTACCTTAAATGTCAGTATACCAGAATACTTGTGCCTTATTCCTGAGGCCTTATTTGCACAACATAAACACTACAGATAAAAGTAAAGATAAAAAGACTAAAAGACAATAACACAGAGTTGAAAAAACAAGTAAGCACCTGCGTCCATGCGCTATGCTCACCCGCTAGGCAATAACAACACTTCACTCGATCGCTCACAAACTTCGATCAAAAATACAACTAGATCACGGGTCTTATACAAAATCAAAGCTAAATGCTGTCCGCGTAAACATATAAATATACAGCTACATTCGTTTACTAATAGAATGAGACAAAATATTTAAATTCAACCTAATCACAAAAACAGCATCTTGTCAATAAAGTCACAAATCCTTTAAATGTTACGATCATTCGTCTCAAAAAACAAACAAAGTAATAAATCACACCTGTCACTTAGAAATGAAAAGACGTAGGTAACATTTATTGTGAAATAAACCTTACGAAGCAACAAATAAAGTACTTTTTCCTGTTATTGTCTTGCGAGCTACATCGCTTTATTTCGTTTCTGTTTGCTATTGGCGTCTATTGGCCCAACGCTATATCACACGTTTGACGTTGGCCAAACATTCTTAGTGGTGGTTTAAAATTGGCAATATTGTTAAAAAAATTGATATTAATCGTCAGTTTAAAGCTACAAATAATAACTTATTCCACAATATTTACCGAAAGTAAGACACTCCGGCTGATAACTTGCTTTTCTGGGCATTATTTTTGCAACTTTTAAATGCGCATTGAGGCATTGTGGTACCTACGTGTTGACGTTGGCTGTGTTTCAATCTGACTAAACAAAATAAGAGCTCACGCCGCAAGTGAGCTGTTATTTACCGAGACGGACTTTTTGCGCCGAATCTAGGTGTACTGTTGATCGAAGCTCACAAAGGAGTAAACAATTTCATCGCAACATGACTTGCAAGTTGCAAGATCTGAAATTCGATAAATGTAATGTTTTGATATCTGCTACATCATATTACTAGCGATATGAATTCTAAGATCTTTTCTAAAATATTTTTCAGAACCGATAAGAGTTTGTATACCTTATTTGCGTTGCACGGCACACTTCTATGCACTGGTCCGATTCTCGTTTGTTTTACATACAGAACTACCCACGTGTTATTTTTATTGGAAAAATAGTAATATACAACCTGTTTTGTTATGTACGACATTCATTTAAAACACGCATTCGGAATGGTACTAACTGACTTTAGAGGTGGGTTTAATACCGTTAGCTTGAATATTTATCTATTTAGTATCGATACATTTACAATAAACAATTTTGAACGTAAATCGGCGGCGCCTTTGCGGCGATGCCGCTTAGCCAGTTTAACAGGTTAGGTTCATGGTGAATGAATATTATTTGTTTACCTATTATATACAGGCTGTTTCATTGATATTTTAGAACTTGATTAAAGTTGTTAGAAAATTAAAATATTTCTATGGAAATGAAATTGAAAAAAACCTTTTTACAACAATACTAGCCATTAGCCCTACCCGTGTTTTCATTTAATGTCGTACATAACAAACCATGTAGATATATTTTGAGAATATCGTAACAATATCGTAACTCCCCCCTTTATTTTGTATTTTCTCTGTAAGTGTAATTTTTTGAAAAAATAAATGTTTACCTACTGCTACTGTTACCGACTAGAAGACAGATAGATAGTCTTTAGATGGCTCAACTGCTTCCTTTGTATTGTATAGGTAACTAGCTATAGCTGGTGACCCCACAAAGAAAATATCCTACATATTTCAAGTTGTAGGACCAGCGTTTCAGGCTGTGCGTTGTATATTCGTTAGTCAATAACAATCAATCTAAATATATAAAACAAAGACGGGTTAGTTACATACTTTGTAACTGAAAAATGGCGACATCGATATTGATGATCTTTGATATGTTGGATTTGTCTCCGAACTGAATAGCAGTATAACTATTAAAATATAGGAAATCGACACAAACAAAATATGAAGATGATTCATTTTCTCATACATGCAACTAATGATAGTCGATTGACAATTCTACCGGTGACGTACATTGGCAGCCCGCGTCATATGCATGTCAAGACGGTACGTTCACCGGGTAGTTCGCCGGGCCAACTAGTTAATTTATCAATTGCTAGCTGATCCGCCCGCAGCTTCGCACGTGTGGTTTGTTAATAAAAACACTACCCTTCTTTTGCGCAGTCGGGTAAAAAGTAGCCTAGGTCCCAATCCCGGTCACAATCTATCTAGGTACCAACGGTACATAGGGAGTGCACCTAAAGCATTAACCTTCATAATTTTAACCCCTTACTTTATCCACAGGTTACTTTGCAAAAAAGTTGAAACACATATTTCTTTATTTCTTACTAGATATGAATTTTGCAGATCTCTAACTTAAGGAATTATGGATTGGCCATACAAACATCAACCCCTATTTCATCCCCTTCAAGATTAGCTTTTGAGATGAAAGATAAGAATTTTAGAAATGTCACTTTAGATTTCATTCTAATTTGATCTTTAGTGTGAAGAAAATAAGACCGTTGGTATTTTACACAATTTTAGTTAGTCAGCGTAAACAACAGAATTACCACCAATGATAATATGCTTTAGTCTCATACGCTGATTATTTTGGCCTTGAAACAAACTATTTTGACTTATACATTGTGACACCGATCACAATCTTCTATTATAAAGGAGACAATGAACAAAAATAGAACAAAACATGTTTGAGGTATTTATTAAAAAAAAGAGGTTACGGCTGCACCCAGAGAAAACATCTATATTACATTAATTTGTATCAATAAGTGGTTAAAATAAAAATGTGAAATATTGTATGAATATATAAAATGTGTAATTTTAGTAGATTTTATACTAAAAACGGGATATTTACCATGATTTGTGAGTTCTTGAGTGTCCCGATATTTCGACGCAGTTGCATGCGCCATGATCACGGGTAAACTGAAGTCTTTGCGAGTGGATAGTTATTGGCAGATATAACGATCTACCCTCTTTCTTAGTCTCTTGCTAGGAACGAATTCAGTAATACTATCACTACTACCGGTTTCATTCTCGATCATAACTCTATTCCAAATATAAATATCGGGACACTCAAGAACTCACAAATCATGGTAAATATCCCGTTTTTAGTACAAATAGTGTTAATAACCATGATAGTTTCAAAAGTTATTTAGTAGATTTTGTTTGTATTGGTAGGTAATAATAAAAATCGCTGTAGAAAAACACAACTCATAATTTTAGGTTTTTTTATATATATCCACACTGAAAAAAAGAATAGGTTAAATTCCATAATGTTGATTCCATTTAAGTTGCGTTAACTTAATATTATGTTTAATCAACTATATTATTATAGTACATTTATTTCTACAAAAATTAAATTGTTGAAAATTAATAGGTTAAACCAACCACTAAATGAGGCAATATTTTTGGTATATTCGAATCTAAGTAGGTAAGTCTAACTGATAATTTAGTAAAAGTCAAAATGTTAACGAAGTTGAGTCAACAAAATAACTAAGTTAAATATATATAATCAGGTCAAATTTACCTTTATAGTTCAACTATTTTTATTTTGTTAATTCAACAAATAATGTCGGTAGGTGCAAAAATCAATCTAAAATATAGGTTGAAAAAAGGTTAAAACAACTTATTATTTCTTTCAGTGCATGAATTTAATCAAAAAGAGATCCTATATCTCCGTGACAACCTCCGTGGTGCAGTGGGTGAATAGCCGGCTGAGACGCAGGAGGTAGCGGGTTCGATACCCGCCGCGGAACAAATGTTTGCATGATCTACAGATATTTGCTCCGGGTCTGATTGTTTCTCTATGTATTATAAGTATGTATTTACAAAAATAATGTATATACGTATTCTATCATTTATCTGGTTCCCATAGTACAAGCTCTGTTTAGTTTGGGGCTAGATAGCGCTGTGTCAAATGTCTAGCAATGTTTATTTATTATTTATATCTATATCTTTTTTTATCACAGCACACACGGACAAGTCAGGGATTAATTACTGATAAAAACGGGTATTCAACGCATAAGTATATACCTTTTTTATTTGTTATCCCGACGTTTAGATTATGTTGCGACAGCCGTGGTCATAGGCACCCGTGACCACGGCTGTTGCAGGTGGCACACAGTACATACGCGATAAATAGCCGATTTAATCAGTAATTATGTACAGTGATCGCGAAAGTTTGAAAAATACTAAGTTAGGGATTTACAACTTCAATCTATTACAAAATTGTGCCTACTTATAAATTCACTTGTTTTTACACAATAAAAAAACAAACTTAAACAAAAACAAACTACCTATAAATTGATACAAAAAAGTTAGAGTTAACATTAGTAGTTAAAGTGATACAAAATTACTAAACCAAAGGAAATCCAATACGTCCGATTTGATATATATCATTTTGCGTGTCGTGATAACTTTGTACGAACACAAGAAATCAAAAAATAAACCACGTTATTATTAACTTATTAAGCACCAATTTTCGCTTTATATTGACAAACACCAGTTAATCCTGGATTAATATTTCATAGGACGATATTCCAATGTTTGAATGGTACTGTTTTTCGTTGGAAGTATTTTGACATCTGTCAAATCTGACCTATTACATTTCCACGAGTAAAATATTAAAGTAACATTTGACTATTGGTTATAGTAAAATGGTTTACCAACGTACTCGAAAACGCTCTGCCAGAAGGCCATCATGTCTGCACCAGGGGCAGTTCCAACCGTCAAGGTGTTCCCGATGTCCAGGTAGCTCTGACTGACAGTGTCGAACTGAGGCCAGATCACGCCTAGGGTGCTGTTCTCTGGAGTCGGGTTGCTGTGTAACATTATAAAGAATATTAAGAACTCAAATATTTAATAAACTACCAACGCCTCAAAAGCCGCCATAGCTTCCTGAAGTCAACTTCTGCAAAACACCCTTCCCACGCACGTCGAGAACTATGGTTGGAAAAGATTGCCCCTCCTGAAAACTACATAAGGCTTACTGAGGAGCTGCTTGCTAGAAAATACCTTCCTTGGCTTTTGGATGGACAGGATCTATATGAACAAATGAGGACGGCGGCGTCAATGAAATGGTTCTAACCTAACAGAATCTTAAGTATAATAATCAGATATAAATGAAATAAATATTATACTTATGGGTACCTTAAATAAAGATACAGATATGTAATGTTGATCATAAAAATCATACATAATAATATTATGGTATCTACAAATTGAGTGATGACAAAAAATGTTGATGTAGCATATTTTTAAAAGTAGGGAGAGATTTAGCATGCCAAATTGAGACAGGTAGTTATAGTTCAGCAGTAGACGTTCTGTGATTGCTATGATGATGATGATAATAAAAAGAAAGTCTTACCCATATTTTGCGAAGTTGGTCAAAATGGTGTTAAACGTATCGATCAGCTCCAATTCCGTGGTATTCAGCACAGTTACGTTCACCTGATCGTTTGAGAACGAGTAACAAGTGTCATCAAGATGGCCCACACCATTGTTTAAGCCGAAAGCAATCCCTTGGTTCCCATAGATGTTTATTGTTGAGCTCATAGAGAATTGGTACAAGTAGCGAGTTTTGCCACTCATCGCGGGAAGGCTATGCATAAATCTGATGACGTCGCACTTAAAAGCGGAATCAGCGGTGTACGCAAGAAACTCTTTTATTACATCCACATTGAGTGTCTTGTTCTGGAAGTAGTACTGACGTATCATCTTCTCAACTTTAAGATTTGTCTCAGGGCACTGATCGAAGAATCACTTTGATGGCACGAAAAGTTCTTGATAATGCTGGTAGAGCGGCATATATGTGGTATTTATCTGATGGGCTATTGTCATCGTCTCATCCTTGGTGTAACCTACCATCACATCCGCATTATTAAGAGTGCCATTTGCTAACATTTCTATTTTATCTTTTGGTAAAAAAGTATTGGTTGTATGATTTGTCTCATGCACCGGCACCATATAAAATAATTTGATGAAATTAGAGTATATCGCTTCTGATGTCAGTACAGTGCAGTTAGTGTTGATTAACTTTTCAAGGGGTAACTTCTGCAGTCCGTCCAGGAGTACCTCTGGGTCGTCAGTATAGATGCCATTTTGACTTCCAAGAATAAACGCCCTTTCCACTGGTTTGTATTCTTGTGTAAAGTCGCAAAGTGGGACACCGCTCATCATAATAGCTCGATTAAATAAGTTTTTCGATAAAGGCGATAGGAGATGGTAGGCGACGGATGCACTACCCGCGCTCTGACCGATAATTGTAATGCGATCGGGGTCTCCTCCAAAGTTCGCAATGTTGTCTTTCACCCATTGCATAGCGGCGACTTGATCTTTCATTCCCGCGTTGCCGGGTACTTTCTCAGTGCCCAAAGAGAGGAAACCTAGAGTTTCAAGCCTGTAGTTGAAAGTTACCAAGATGACGTTTTTGCCCATAAGGTAGTCGGGTCCGTAAGAGGTAGAGTTTCCAGAGCCGCTCTTGAAGCCGCCTCCGTAGATGAAGATCATGACAGCGAGCGGTTTGGGGGGCGAAATAGATGGCGTGTAAACGCTGAGGCACAAGCAATCCTCGCTTCCTAAGTTCAGCAAGTTTGTGAATATGTCGATTTGAGGACACGAAGCACCGTGGGATGTAGCGTCTCTGACACCAGTCCAAGACGTGGGTGGTTGTGGAGCCTGCGGATAATTGATTTTCATTTATTTGTTGGATTTGATATCGTAAAATCAATTAGTTATCAAAGCTTACCACAAAATGTGTTATTTACACAAAAACATTCCCAAATGTGTTTATTACATATTTATGATATTTCCAAAACCCATTCTAAAAATTATCTCATTCATAAATAGGTATACTGTTTCTGAGTGATATCGCTAGTTTATTCTGATCGAAATAGCTTCAGCTAGCTTAGATGTCAAAAAAAAAATCTATAATACCTAGTCATATTTGAATTTGAAATTTAAAAGTTCTTATTTATTAAAATTCCAGTGTAATTTCATTTCTAGATTCACGATTTAACGGCTGGACCAATTTGGTATATAGATGATCGGGATTGAGACATAGGCTACTTTTTACCTGACTGCGCATAAGGAGAGTACAGTTTTTATTGACGAACCATGCGTGCGAAGCCGCGGGTGGGTCAGCTAGTATCAAAAACGCTTCTCAAAAGGAATACATAAAAAATCTTAGTTAAGTGTAACATTTTAATTTATAAGTACGACATTTAAAGCATAGAAGCATTAAACATAATCAGATTGAAGTAGCTTGAAAGGGCCAGCGGCGATGACGGTAAAAACTAGAACTAATAATGTACATGAAAGTATAGCTAAAAAGCACTTGTGAGGGTAAAAAGGTACCTTTTTATTTGTACATACGCGATAAATACCCGTTTAAATCAGTAATTCGAAAGATACTCTCACAAGTTTTTATCCCGACGTTTCGATTATGTTGCAACAGCCGTGGTCGCGGGCAGACTAAGTATCGGGTATCGACTAGAGACGGGTATCTGTTCAGCCTGTTTGCACCTACTGCTGGATAAAGGCTTTCGTAAAGGCTTTTTATCACGTCACTCTCTCTGGTCCTGATCTCTGCTATCCTCATGCATTCATCACCATCATATCAGCAGCCACAGGATGTCCGCTGCTGATCATAGGCCCATAGATTTCCAGAGTGACCAGTCTTCAGAGATAATTGACATCATGTTGATATCATAATAAAAAAGTCAAAGTCAAATATTTTTATTCATTAAAATCACAAGGATCACTTTGAAACGTCACTTTTGCTTCCTGTTCCTTCGCGGCCAATCCAGGAAAGAAAGGCAAGAAACAAGGCTGGTTGTTTTTTTTAATGATCCTTTTAGAATACATAACAATACAGAAAATAAATTAAGTCTAAATTGTAACATTTTGAACGAGTTGGAGCAATTTCAATCCCAAGCTTCTCTATCATCTAAATAATCCGATATTTTATAGTAGGCTTTTTTATAAAGATTTTGTTTAATTACGTTTTTAAATATCTAATTGTCAATTTTTGTACATACCTTGGGAGTTTGTTATAAAAGCGTAAACCTTGCCCTTTAAACGATTTACTAACCTTATGTAGTCTACAAGTGGCAACAGCGAGTTTATCTTTATTTCTAGTATTAAAATTATGATTATATTTTCATAGCTCCATTCTTCAGATATAGGAATACAGTAATTTTACTAGGTAGTGCCTTGTCCTACAAGGTAGCATCGCACGTTTTTAGATCGATCACATCGATATAACTCGATTCAATTTAATCGATACCAACAAGTGTCACGTCACTACAGCTCGTCTAGATTCTCATTCTTTTTCCGTGCGAGGTAGTAAACGCACGCGTCAACAAGCTCATCCAAGTTCCGTTATAGATATTAAAGGTGAATTTTGTGCAAATGTCTAAACGGAAAAATGAAGACCAGTTAATCCAACAGTATCAAGCAAAAATTAAAAAGCTTGAGAAACAACAGGCTGGTCGTCGTCGACGAATTGTTATTTTCTTTGATTCAGATTCGGAAAATGAAGGTAAGTTTACACGTTACTTCGTATTCATATTAGTATTTTATATCAAATTTTACACTCGTTATTACACCATCTATAAGTCTGCCGGGCGGTTAACTGCGGGTTAAACACGAAGGCTAGACATGATGCGATAAAAACCTGGAGGTTGACCGAGGGTCATACACGAAGGTCATTCTAAATATGCATAATTAAAATTATGCTAATCATGAATTTTCCAAATATTTTTTTTTCATTAACCATGTATTGGCAAAACTTTTTTGCAACTACCCGCAAGTTGATATTTTTATCAAAGATTATTTCTTTCGTTTTAGAAATCGAAAGCCCATTAAATACCGAGTCGACGGGGACCAATTTGATGATTGATGGTGGCCTAGCGACCACGGAAAAGTCACCTGATGAAACGATGATCGATTCGTTGCCGACGGAAAATCCATCTTCCCTCGAAGCTATACCTGAGGTGTCGGAGCTAGATCCTGAAATGCGCCTTGCGTTAGGAGACCCAGCTGAAGAACTTCCAGCTTATGGTGAAAATATTCACAATGATATAGCAATCCGTTGGCTTCCTATACTACGTAAAGGGCTGGTAAAAGATGTGAAGGAAAAATTATTAAAAGAACATAGTGTTCCGGACAACTGCGGGCTTTTAAAAGCCCCAAGCTTGAATCCCGAAATCGCTGCAGCGGTCGCTGAAATAGTTCGCTCTAGAGACAAAAAGTTAGAGGCTAAACAGGGTCAGTTAGGCCTAGGAATTACCGCCATATCTAAAGCAATGTCTTTGTTGCTTGGTGATGGAAAGAAAGTCGAAGTTATCAAACTTCTCTCGGAGGGTTGCAAAACTTTTGGCAGATCTTCATTTTACAGAAAGCCAAACACGATCTAAGCTTATAACGCCCTGTTTAGACAAGTCGTTTTTGAACATCATACATGACGAAGAAAGGGATGATACCTTGTTTGGAAAAAAATTTACCGAAAAAATCAAATCTGCAAAGGTCATTGAAAAACAAGGTCTACAGATAAAAAGAAATGCACCATCAGTTGCTACTAAGTCTACAGTTCAGCCACATACACCAGCGAGACGGCAGGTGGGAAACTGGACAGCCCCTTCTCAGTACTTCACGTCGGCGAACAGGGGGGGGCGAGGAGGTTATACTGCGAGCCGGCCCGCACAGAGTTCGACCTACAGGAGGTATCAAACTCAAACGCCGCCGCCACCGCCTCCACCAGCGCCGGCGTCACAGCCCAAACAGGTTACGACACGTCAACGTGCACCGACACGACAATAGCAGCAACCCAGGTACATGCGGGAAGATTACACTATTTTTATAATTGCTGGCTAGCTATAACTAAAAATAAGTTCGTATTAGATTGTGTATTGAATGGTTATCGTATCCCTATAACTAGTAAAATATATCAGTCCTATATACGATCTAATAATACATCTATAGATAAAAATGAAATGCAGGTTGCAATAAATAATTTATTAGATCTAGGCGCTATAGCAATCTGCAAGAATTAAGAACCGCAATACGTATCACCAATATTTTTAACGCCTAAGCCTAACGGTAAACATAGCTTCATTTTAAACTTAAAATCATTTAACAAATTTGTGCGGAAACAGCACTTCAAAATGGAGGATTACAGGACTGCCTGTAATCTATTACCAGCAAATGGTTTTGTAGCGACGATTGACCTAAAGGAGTCCTACTTGTTAGTACCTATTCATTTAGAAGATAAAAAATATTAGAGGTTTCAGTTCGAGGATAGTACCGGACAAAATATATTTTACGAATTTAATGCTATGTGCTATGGCTTTTCTAGCGCACCTAGAACATTTACTAAAATAATGAAAGAAGTTTTTTCTTATTTAAGAAGTCAAGGCTTTAGTTCAGTCTCATATCTCGATGATACCCTTTGCTTAGGAAACAGCTATGAAGAATGCCTTCAGAATGTCAGAGAAACAGTCAAACTTCTCGAATGTTTAGGATTTGTAATTAACTACGAAAAAAGCATGTTAGAGTCCAAACAAGAATGCAAGTTTCTGGGTTTTGAATTGAATACTGTGGATATGTCTATATCTTTACCTGCCGACAAACGTAATACCATATTACAACTGACTCATAAATATTTAAAATTACCACGATGCACCATTCGAGAATTTTCACAGTTTATTGGCATACTGACTGCTGCTGGTCCAGCTGTACGATACGGCTGGTTATATACCAAGATTTTTGAAAGGGAAAAGTTTCTTGCTCTTCAAAACTACGCCAATTACGACGCAAAGATAAATCTGTCTACAGTAATATTACCAGATTTATATTGGTGGGAAGCTAATATTTTAGTAACTAAGAAAACAATAGTTCCTACAACATACGCTCTAGAAATTTTTACTGATGCCTCAAGGTCTGGTTGGGGAGCCGTCTGTAATAGTATGCGGGCAAATGGACAATGGAAGGAAAATGAACTGAAGTTCCACATTAATTATTTGGAACTTCAAGCTGCCTTCTTAGGTCTAAAATGCTTTGCTCAAAATAAGTTTGATTGCGCTATATTGATGCGTATCGATAACACGACAGCTATCAGCTACATCAATAGAATGGGGGGCATACAGTTTCCTAATTTAAATGATCTAGCTAGATCCATTTGGCAGTGGTGCGAGCAGCGCAGAGTGTGGTTGTTCGCATCCTATATTAATACGAAGGATAATATAGAAGCAGATAAGGAATCGAGAAGAGTTAATCCTGATACTGAATTGGAACTCTGCTCAAATGCTTTCTACTCTATGGTTGACCAGTTTGGTCAACCTGACATAGACCTCTTTGCATCTCGAACCAACGCCAAATGTGACATTTACGTTTCATGGAAGCCTGATCCCGATGCCATCATAGTAGATGCTTTTACCTTTTTATGGCATTCTTATTATTTCTATTGTTTTCCACCAATATCAATGATCCTTAAATGCCTACACAAGATTGTTACCGAACAATCAACTGGAATCATTGTGTTTCCCTATTGGCCTTCACAGGCATGGTTCCCTCTGCTAAACCGGTTGTTGGTGTCAGAGGTTATATTCTTTAACGATGCGTTGCGGTCTCATTACAGGGTCCATCTGCCGCGGGAGATTACCCTGGGAGCCGCGATTGTCTCAGGCAAGCGTCCACACGCAGAGCTGTTCCCCATGAAGCATTAGATCTGATGATTGCTTCTCTATCGGCAAGGACCTTAAAACAGTATAACACTGCTTATAAGTTATGGTGGAGTTACTGCCGTGATAATAATATTGATTATTTAGAAGCTCCAATAACGTCTGTTATTTCGTTCTTGACAAAACAATTTCAAAAAGGGGCTTCATATGGGTCTTTAAACAGTCATCGCTCAGCCCTCTCGTTGTTAATAGGTAACAAAATAGGTGCTAATGAACAAATTTCACGCCGGCTCTAAGGAGCTTATAAACAGAGGCCGAGTGTACCTAAATATAATTTCATATGGAACCCTCAAATAGTACTTAACCACATTTGCGATTGGTACCCCAATGATAGTTTGTCCCTCGATCAAATTACTAAAAAGTTAGCAATGCTGCTTGCATTATCAACGGGTCACCGCGTACAAACCCTTTCAGTCATAAAATTGACAGATATGGTGTTTTCTCACAGTCAAATAGTAATTAATATCTCAGATCTCATTAAAACATCAATTGCAGGTCGCGAGCAGCCTACTTTGATTTTACCTTATTTTACCGATAAACCCAGTATTTGTCCAGCAAAATGTTTAGTTTATTATTTGTCGATTACAAAAAATATACGAAATGAAATCAGTTACTTGTTTGTAACTCATAAACGTCCACATAAGCGTGCCACCGCACAATCCATCAGTCGATGGATAAAGTATGTGTTAGCGGCGAGTGGCATCGACTTGGCGACATTTAGCGCGCACAGCACGCGGCACGCCGACACCTCGAGCGCGCGCGCAGCCGGCCTCTCCGTCGAGGCTATCCGTAAGGCAGCCGGCTGGACAGCGAACTCACAAGCCTTTGCAAAGTTTTACAACCGTCCAATTGTTTCAGAAAGCTTTGCAATATCGATTATTAAATAACTTAATTGACATTATTTAATGTACCACTGTAATTAATTATTTAAGTATAATTTAAGTTAAGTTTGTTTGTACGCAACTTAATAAAAGTTAAAGTTATGTTTATTTAGTTACACGTTTCATTTGCATTAAACCTGATCATAGTCATGTAGGTACTTACCAAAAACTTTTACTGGTAGGTAGGTCTCTAAACATCTACCTAGTAAAATTACTGTATTCCTATATCTGAAGAATGGAGCTATTCATATAATAGTGATAGAATTTCACTTGTGAAGTTCGTTTAATCATCTATTATCGCTATGTTTCTTAAACATATTAATGGTTTTGTGAACATACATCAGATTTTTGTTATCATGTTTTATGTTATCGATTGATATCATGTTCATTGAATTATCTTTGAGATGATAATTGATAATAATGCAACAAAAAGTTTACTTTTAATTTTTAATGGTTTTTTAAGGATGTTCATACAGGATATCCATGTATTAATGATTTAAATTAATCATTTATAGATCATTTATATTACAGATATTTGTTCCGGGTGTGGATGTTTTTCTATATATGATAAGTATGTATTTACAAAAAAAAAAAGGTATATAAGTATTCTATCAGTTATCTGGTTCCCATAGTACAAGCTCTGCTTAGTTTGGGGCTAGGTAGCGCTGTGTGACATGTCCAGCAATATTTATTTATTTATTTATTTATTTGATCAAATATTCAAAAGGCTTAGTCCAGTTGCATAATAGATACAGTTATTTGACACAAACCTGAAACCTGAGAACGCCGACAGGGGGCGCTGCGTACGGGATACCTTTGAAACTGTAATACGGTACGTTCCCTATCGTCGAAACCAACTCTTGACCTTCCAACGTCCCCTGAGTTACATTTACTTGCACCAATTCCACACTCGCAAACCTGTTTAATCATGGTTTATTAATTAAAAACTTTCCTGATTGATTTCAATAATTATTAAAAATATAGGATTGCCTCCCTGATGAAGGCTCACGAATTGAACATTGTCGTTCGTAACATAAAGCTGTAGGTGATAAATACGGTATTTTATTATTTATCTTTTTGAGTCAACTCTTCATAATTTGTATATATTCATTTCCACTTACATTTATCATAACAGGGCTAAACCTAATACAATAATGTAGTCAACTTAATTTTTAACTTAATTATCTAACCTATTTTACTCAATTTCTATTCATTAATATACTACACTTCATTTACAAACATAAAATAAACAATGTGGCTTTTGCGAATTCATTCAGAGAAACATGGAACACATCTATGTTCTCCGCAACTAGATTCAGCGTGTGCAGGATGCGCGTCAGAGGCTCTTTGTCAAAAAAATTGGTTCTGCCTCGGGGCACCTCGAACAGACGCGGTCGCCTACGCCGATGTATGTATGTACTCGTATTCATTGGGCACGCACATACTAACTCTCCCTAAGAGGCCCAGGAGCACCTTCATCACGCACAAAACCAGCGCCAGATCCCTCCGAGTTTCCAACTTGTTGTATCCAACCATGCCCAGAACGAACAAAGTTGGTTACATCTATGCATAGAAAAGATAGACTCCGTATCGCTTCCAGTAAAGGTACCGTGCGAATTTGTTCTGTATGCGCTCCATCATGAGAGTGTACTTAGTTTCATGAGGAGTCCATGCAGCATCACTGCACTCTAATTGGCTCCTGACCAAAGCGTCGTACAGAACTGTTAGCGCTTTCATATTTGTAAAGGCGTTTGCTCGACGAAGTATAAACCCCAGACTTCGAAATGCCTTTTTACAAACACCTACAGCCTGCTCTCGGAAACTCAGCTCCTTGTCCATTCGAACTCCCAGATCCTTCACTGAGTCGACGCGCTTCAACAGCATCTGGTTTACATCGTAGTTGAAATGGACAGGTGTTTTAGCATAATCCATTTACCATTCAGCCACAGGACATCAACTGCTGATCATAGGCCTCCCCCAAACACTTCTAAAACAACAGATCTTGTGCGGCAACTAACGGCTCCCAGCAACCTTTATCAGGTCGTTTTTCCATCTAGTGAGGGGCGGTCCTACGTTGCGCTTTCCAGTGCGTGATAAACATACATATTACTTTGCCTATAAAATTTTAATGCACGTTTTACGACATATTTTACTATTAGTGTATTCGTAGCGATAACCAAAATAAATGAAGGTAACAACGTTAGTTTTAATCTATACTTTTTACTTAACTTGACTACCTCCGTGGTGCAGTGGGCGAATAGACGGCTGAGACGCAGGGGTAGCGGGTTCGATTCTCGCCGTGGAACAAATGTTTGCATGATCTACAAATATTTGTTCCGGGTCTGGATGTTTTTCTATATATTATAAGTATGTATCTAGAAAAAAAAATGTATATAAGTATTCTATCTGTTATCTGGTTCCCATAATACAAGCTCTGCTTAATTTGGGGCTAGATAGCGCTGTGTAAAATGTCCATCAATATTTATATTTATTTATTAATTATAAACACTAAAGTAACTCTGTCTGTCTGTTTGTTACGTTTTTACAACGGCTGAACCGATCTTGATGAAACTAAACAAGGAAATACTGTGTATCATGAGAGTACAAATACAATCACAAGGATACATGATCAAGGAGATAGGATAGTTTTTTTGGGATCGCACACTTGGACTGCGCCATTGATTAAAAAATATTAGTTGAGACGTCATTGTCACGTCCATTTTCGTCTTGGTAAAAAGGGTTTTACCTCGAACTTCAAAGTCGCGTCAGACGGGGTGGGGGAGGCACTCAGGTTCAACCAAAGAGTTTGGAAAACATCAACTTTTTGGTCTAACTGTGACTATGCTTACCCGGCAGACGAAGTGGTCAGACGTATGCGATTTTCTTTAATTGGCGCTGTTAATATGACAATAGGGATTTAAGTTCACGCGAGCGAAGTCGCGTGAACGAATCTGAGGCCTTTCACACCATCAAACGCCTGATGCCAAGTAACAGCACAAGCTGAGTAAAGACGCAGCTGCTATGAGGATAGAATTTGCGGTGGGTGTAGCTTGCCTACCACTAATACCATCCTCTCATCTAAGTTGCCAGCAAAGCATGACATTTTATAAAAAAAAACTTTTCTTTTTATTTCTGTAAGAATAAGAATACATTTATTTATCTTCTTATAAAACAGTAGTATACCTACTCGATTATCATAATAAGTAATAAAAAAACCATTTAACAATCTTAAGTAAATCTACGAAACAATGAGGGTAGGTAAGTATACAGTTGAAGAACTTGCCATGTATATACGGCTTATTTTTTATTACAGTTTGACAGATACAATGGTATGGTACTGCAGGAGCACACAAATTGACGCAGTAGTAATGTACATATATGACAGAAAAGCAGACAAAATCTAAAAAACTTATAAAAATATAAATAAAATAAACACTATTTATGGTAAACAACACTGACATACAATACAGTGTTTTAAAAGTTTAACAATTATACAGAACTTAATAACTAAGTAAGTTTATGATCTATCTGTACGATCTATGTATTTATGTCTCCTATGCTTCATTGCCTATGTATTATTTTATTATTGCAATAAAGATTAATGATTTATTTATTTGCTAGAACATGTGTAGAATTAAAGAGATGTCACAAAAATAAATAGTTTCACCATATTAAGCCATAATGGCGAGCAAATTACAAGTCATATAAAAAAATTATATTATGTATGAATAACTAAAAAATAATAATATAATGTCACAGAATTTTATAATCTAATTTTCAAAATCTTTATAATATAATATATATTAGTAATATTAAAATACTTACAGTGCTGCTAGCATCAGAAAAGCTAAGTTGATTCCCATTTTGATGGGAATTTTCAAACACCCACTCGATAACAAGGACGTGATGATAAATGACACGATACACGTTACGAGTATTATATACTACAGTTAATTATATTTACTTGTTTGATTATTATATATTTTGCAAAATTTCGTTCCAGTAAAAGAGAATTGTAAATTCGGACCAAACGGAAAGTACTTCAAGGTCATCATCATCATCATCAACAACCTATAGCAGTCCACTGCTGGACGTAGGTTTCTCCCAGGGTGCACCATTGAGCCCGATCCTCAGCTCTTCTCATCCAATCCTTGCCAGCCACCGCGTGTAAATCGTCACTCCATCTAGCCGGAGGGCGTCCTACACTTCGCTTGCCTAGACGTGGTTTCCACTCCAGAACTCGTTTACCCCAACGGTTATCGGTTCTGCGGCAGATATGACCGGCCCGCTGCCACTTCAGCTTGCTGACCCTCTGAGCTATGTCGATCACCTTGGATCTCTGTCGGATAACCTTCAATTCGGTTGGATTCAAGTCGGATTTCAAGGTCGACGCAAATTATTATCAAGCTCAAAATTTTTAAAATGTTTTTGTTTCTAAGACATTTACAGTGCATATGCTATAGTCAAACATCGAAGCTCCGGCGATCCTATGTTTGGCTAGTCAAACCTTAGACATAAAGTCTTAGTCAAAGTTCAAACCAATAGCATTTTTCTACCTTTGACTAAGGAATGTTTGTAATGTTGCTAATCCTAGGAGAGACTAATTTGGACAGTCAAACGCCGAAATTGAATTTGATGAAATCGGGGTTTGACCAGTCAGACCTAAATTAGTAGGTAAGTGTTAGTTTGTAAGATTAGATATAATTCAAGACGGGGCACCCCTACTAGCTTATGAATGAATGAATGAAAATCCTTACAAGCTAGACATAACAGATATAAAAATAAAACAAATAAATGTAAGCTTAATAAGCGATCTTATCCCTTAACAAAGCGATCTCTTCCAGACAACCTTTGGATGGAGAAGATCATTGCTTAATGGAAGATTGGCCGAGTTGTAAAAAGAGTGTAGTTTAGGTTCAAAGTGAGTGGCACAACTGACTCAGTGCACCCCGAATTGAGTAGGTTAGGTCTAGATTAGAGGGAGAACCGACACGGGGCACTCCGATCCACACGAGTTATGAAAAAGCGCGGAGTAAGAAGCTCGCGTGAAATGTCCTGAGTGGAGCAAACCCGCAATGGCGAGTGGAGCGAAGGGGGTATGTGCCGCAGTGGAGTGAAAGTTGAGGGTTGAAGCGACACTCAGGGGCAGCCACGCGAGAGTTCTGGTGAGAACATATCTCAGAAAACTATAGAGACAAAATCGAAACGGGCCACCCTGACTTAAATAGGTCAGGTTCAAAAAACAATCTAACACTTATTAATTAAACTTAGCGATAAGCCCGCCAATTGTATACATTCATTTGAATAATGTTAATTTTATTTGTTTTGTTGTTTATGGTGTGCAATAAGGTTATCTACCTATCTACGCAGATCCGATATATCCCACAAGAGGGCCGGAGGGTATGAATGAATTAATGAAGGAAAACACTTTATTGTACACCTTATAAACAAAAAAATACAAACAAAATAAAAAACACAAAGCAAATAGTACAAACAATCTAAATATACACAACAAATCTATTTTTATTTTTAATTTAGATACACATTGTACGAGTACAATTTAGATACATTTACCTTTGGGTTAACTTCCTCTACCAGCTTCCACTTGAATAATTATTTGAGGTGTCGCGTTAAACAAAAAGAATTTGCAAATATGTTTATTATGTTGAATGTATATTATATTAAATAATCACCTACTTATTAAATACTAGCTAACCAATCCGCAGCTCCGCACGCGTAGTTTATCAATAAAAACATTACCCTTCTTCTGCGCAGTAGGGTAAAAAGTAGCTTAGGGATAATGTAGCATTCTAATGGTGAAATAATTTTTGAAATCGGACTGGTAGTTTTTGAGTTTATTCGATACAAACATACAAAAATACAAATCTTTCCTCTTTCTCATATTAGTATAGAAAAGAAACGTAATTTTTTGAAAATTTTTTATAACATTCAACAACATTAGCCAAAATTATGAAGTCGCTTTCATACTTTTATTTTTATACTTTCATAATTTGATTTATTTTTGCATGTGTTTTCCTCCTATTGTACTTTTGTGTTCTTGTGTAGATTTGTGTAATTTCCTGGTTGTCACATCAACATCTCCAAGACACATCCTTATATTTTTTTTAAAAAGAAGCTGGCTAACAGGCCGCTTGTGAAAAAAAAGAAGCATGATATACGAAGATAGTTTCAAAAGTTATATTGTATCATCATCATCGTCAGCCCTTCTCATCCCACTGCTGGGCATAGGCCTCACTTCGTTGTCGCTATTCGCCTCTGTCCTGCGCTGTTCTAACCCACATACGACCTGCGATTTTTATAATGTCGTTGACCCATCTTGCAGCCGGACGACCTGCGTTCCTGGTTCCATCTCGGTCAGCACCCTGCTCCTATATTATATAAATATCTTATTTGATTTATACTGTTAGAAGTTATATTACAAACTAGACTGCCGGTAACCAGCTTCCTGGATATGCCTAGGGATTAGCATTTAAAAGCACTAATTATCTAGAACGGCGTCCAACTCACCTAAATACTACTTACCCGGCTCGAAGCTCGTTTAATCTGTGAAACCAAGTTGAGTTTAGTTAATAGCTTTGACGTAACCACTGTAACGTAAGATTGGTCACTTAAGTACCACTACTGCAGATTCTGTGTATGCTCTGTGCGCCTTTTCTGTACCTTTGAAACAATTTTTTTTATACCTCCTGGAGATGGAACAAGCATATCCATGTTAAGATATGATGTTCAGTGGTAACAAACCTATAACAAAGTATTGCCTCGTAGGTCACGCACCTTAGAAATGTGCCCTTCGATGCACTGCCTTGCGTCCATCAACTTGAGGCATACAGGTGTAAAGCCTTATGTGCCTGTAATTTCACCGGCAGCCATACCCTTCAAACCGAAATACAGCAATGCTGCTTGGCAGCAGAAAAAGGAACTTTCTTTGTGAAAGGATCTCTTCATTCGGTGACCGACGGATGACGGCAACTAAAACGCATAACATTTTTATACGCAATTTTCAGTGAAAATATTTCTAAAGTGAAGTAAGAGTGAATTTAGTAAAAAAAAAAAATGATAAATAAATTGTCGGGGGGGGGGGCATGACCTACAGATATTTGTTTCGGGTCTGGATGTTCTTCTATATATTAAAAGAAAAAATTCACAAAAAAATGTATTTAAGTATCCTATCAGTTATCTGGTTCCCATGGTACTCCTTATGTTATGGCTCTCCTTAGTTTGGGGCTGGATGTCCAGCAATATTTATTTATCTATGTCTAAATAACTAAATCTAAGACGTTAATAAGTCAAAGGTGCTACTTAACTTAAATTAGCTACACATAGAAAAAAAGTACATGGAAATTTGTTCCGTACTTCAGTTTTATTTGTAGTTATTCTAAGCATATTTACAGCATTCTAGGTATCTTTACAAATGTTGCAAGTGGAAAAGGTGATAAATACGCAAAAAACAACAATGCTTACACACAGGCACGTAATTTTCATAATTACTCCTCCAGTCATTTATTCTCAAGACATAAATCCATTTTCAGACATTCAATTTCGAGTTATTCATTTGAAGCAGTTTTGAGGAGCTCGCGATGATTTATGTTGACTTATATTGCTGAAATAGGGACGTCTCCCGGGTTTAATTCCCGCAAATCGTTGTATCACAGGTGGCTCGGTGATCATCGCATGGTAAATTGAAAAGGCGGTTTCACACTGTCAATACACACTTCAATAAAGTATTGACAATAGTTTGACGTTTAATTTTATACCTACCGATTGACTTAATAACACAGTCTCGATATCTGTCTTGATATGTGCAATTTAGTCATTGTTAGTTTGTGATTTGACGTGACTTAGTGTTTTTTGGGTACCAACCGTTGTTGGTACCAACAGTTAAAAACATATGAAAAGAGCTGAAACAAATGATTATACGTCTAAATCATAACAAAATTTTTTGTTTGTATTGATCCGTCTCGACATTAATATAATGATAATGGTGGAGTTAGATTAAGTGAACAATGTGAGCCTTTTCATCGATATGAAAGTAAAAAAGAAGGGAATTTTTACTCTGCTATGGGGTCAGATACGATTAGATTACTTCTATTATGAGAACCTACAAATGAGTTTATCATCTTATTCTAATGCTAAGGTGCGAGGATAATTTATTTGCTCTCACTCACCTCCCGTATTGGGGTGTTTTGTACATAACTCCTTCTACTTGGATTACATTAGATCTAGGTTGTAATACAACCTTAATAAAAAAATAACCTAAAAAATAACTTTATTCGTATCTAAGATTAACGTTGCGGATTAATATTTAATTATAAGTTACAGTTTATATTATGCCTGAACTAGAATAACCTGTGTCTCAGTCGAAAAAGGCTTTAATGGGATAATGCCAATGGAGGAATAAGATCTGCTTTAACGTGTGGCATTGGCCACTTCCTCGAGACTTGTGACCGCAAAATATTTTGATGATAAAATTGATCGTGTGGAATAGCCTAAGCTCAGTTGAAATAACGACGCTCAACGGTCGGTATTGCTTTTATAGGTAAGTTTAGCAAGTGCTATCAGAGTCAAGAGCTTTTAGGTTAGTTTCTGTACGCTTTGCTGATCTGCTTTTATAGCTTTCGAAATAGCATTTTGAACAGGGCTCTTCGTTCTCAGGAAATGGAACGAAAGTATTAAGTAAATATTTTAGTTGGTGTATGTTAAATTAAAGAAAAGATACACATGATTCGTTAAATACTTTGAATTGAGAAGGAACATCTCCTCAATTCAAAGTATTGAGCTGAGAATACCAAAAGTTGATTTTAAAATCACAAACATTTTTTATGGACAAAAACACTTTAACTCCGTTTAAAAGTAAACAGTAGATTATCAACTTAAATACCGTATAAAAAAATAAAGAAAATTTATTTCATGATCATCTTTACTCAAAACTAGATCTTATATTTTATTAAATCATTATTCAAATGCAATCGTTTATTCATTATTATTATAATTACTGGATTTATAAATCAAATCAATCATTTATTTGCATCAAATAAGGTTCTAACAAAGTTCTTAAAATTATACGTAGATGGGTCCAACTTACCTCTGAGGCGCAAAAAAAAATATAGGTACAAGTCGCTTATTTGCTAAAATACAGAAAAATTACAATAAATGCTCTTAATCTTTAATCTATGCTTGTCAATGTATTCAACCTGTATGCAGGCCTGCACATATTTGTCAGTAGGTGTCCTGCCTGTCCTCAGCAATGTCAATATTATTATTATTATTATAAGCCTGTTGTGTCCCACTACAGGGCTAAGACCTCCCTTCCCTCTTTCCACTCGTCTCTGTTGTTCGCAAGTAAGGGCCAATCCTTGAGGTAGGAGTTTAGCTCATTTTATTTATTTTATTTTATTATTTACTCATCCCGCCACTTTCGCCTGGGCCTTCCACGCGGGCGTCGTCCGTTGTTTGGGGCCCATTCTGTGGTGGTCTTCGACCACATTGTATCTTACATACGGCACACGTGTCCGGCCCAGTCCCACTTGAGTCTTCCAGCTTTTTGAGCGACGTCGGCTACCTGTGTTCGGGAGCATATAACCGAGTAATGTCAATAACTCATATTAAAATCGTTCACGTCCTGCCATTTACGTACCTTCTGGTGCCAAGTGTAAAATTTGGGCGTTCACTGTTCTGGCCCTAATTGATTTCCTCAAGAGCACATTAATTAAAGCACAGCCATTATCAACGTTGCAAATTAAGATTTTCCTTTTCGTGAAGTTTTCACCCTGTTTTTTACTTCGCAGGTACTTGTAAACTGGCTGCTTGAAAAGGTACGTGTCTAAACTTTCGAGAGTTTTCAGGTGTGAAAAGTTAATTATTAAATTGGATGAATTTTATTATCGACTTCAAATAAGGAGGTTAAAAAGTAGCCTATTTAAAAAATATGTTCACGCAAAGTACTGAACCGATTTTGATGTTTTTTTGAATTTTTAAGTGTTGTATTTATATCCAGAAATAAAAATCCCAGACTATACACTTATAAAAACGGCGTGTAAAGGTTATGAAGACATAAACATATAATATTAATTAATTTACTACGAGAAAAGATATAACAAAAACGAGAAAAGCGAAAAAATATAAGTAAACTAAAAAACAGTAGATAATTTAGATAATAAGTCGTAACCCGGTATTTTTATCGTTATATTTGTTAAAAGGTATTCATCTTCTCTAATATATAAAAATCTCGTATCACGGTTTTAGTGGTCGCACTCCACCGGAACGGGTCGACCGATTTTAATGAATTTTTTTTAGTATATATTGTAGGTATGAGAACAGGTTGTAAAGTATTTTTGAGCCTTCTACCCCCACCCCCCATTTTTTAATCATGATTTTAGTCTTTTTGTATGAACAATATCCATATTTAACCGTGAAGTAATTTATATGAAGTGTTGTGTCACTTTGACAAGAGTGTTTTAGGTATATAGTTTTTATATCCCGAAGTTCCTACAGGAAAGGGAAATTTCAAGTGTGCGAAGCCACGGGCGGGTCAGCTAGCATTCCATATTTCGCCTTTTACCGCTGACCGCAGCCCATCAGCAAGACGTTATGGAAACACGGTCAGGATGAGTTATCGACGAATGTTATTGGCAACATCTACACAAGCGCATAGAGCAATTACGCTTATGTTCAAACTGAATAATTACCCTCAACGTTTACTGGCAATTATCAATATTTAAATTCGTGAATTGACGGCCGTTGGGGTAGAAAGGTTCTAGAGTGGAGACCACCCGCTGGAAAGCGCAGAGTAGAACGACACCCAACTAGATGAAAAGACAACCTGATGAAGGTTGCTAGGAGCCGTTGTGGCTATTAAGATGAAGTCGTGAAGCTTTTTTAACAAATTTTTTTGATTTTTTACCGATACAATGAAATAATACTACCATTATACACAGTCGATTCTAATTATAAATAAATAAGGGAACTTTATTAATTTTCACGGAAAACTCGCACTTGTCTTAAAATTAACTAAGTATACAAAAATATTTCCATAAAACAGACTAAATGGTTCCTCAGACAGTTTCTCTGTATCCGCTACGGTTTCGGATTTCCCCATACTGTCCCAGTAAAAAAAAACCGGACAAGTGCGAGTCGGACACGCCCACCGAGGGTTCCTACAAAAAGATCCAAAAAAGATAAAAGGATATAGAAGACTATATTTTTTATGATTTGATTACAAATGTATTGTTTTCAGATGTTTCCCTGCACTTTTAGTGTAAGACGATATTACTTGCCAAATTTCATAGTTCTAGGTCAACGGAAGGTACCCTACAAATTTTGATTTTTTTAGACTGTCGAAATATACGTTTTTTGCGGCATAAACGGCCGTATCTTTTTTTTTACGTCAACTTGCAAGTTTGATTTTTTCACAGCTTAAAGGGGCTAGACATTTTTAATATGATACTTCCACGCGTTCCTGAGATAAAGGGTTTTGACAGACAAAGTGATCCTATAAGGGTTCCGTTTTTTCCTTTTCAGGTACGGACCCCTAAAAACACTATATAGTATAAATAATAAATAAATAAATAAATATGGCTGGACATTTCACACAGCGCTATCTAGCCCCAAACTAAGCAGAGCTTGTACTATGGGAACCAGATAATTGATAGAATACTTATATACTTTTTTGTAAATACATATAATATATAGAAAAACATCCAGACTCTGAATAAATATCTGTAAATCATACAAACATTTGTTCCGCGGTGGGAATCGAACCCGCTACCTCCTGCGTCTCAGCCGGCTATTCGCTCACTCCGCCACGGAGGTCGTCAAAAGTATCATTATAAGTATATCATTATTATTATTCGTATAAAGTGTCATTTAAATACTTGTCTTATTATTTGTGGATCTATGTAGTCTGATTACAATACATTTTACCTTAATTTTAATTATTAAATAACATCCAAAATACATCATGTTTAAAAATAATAATACTGTTTATGTATACTTACATTATAATACTGTATGTTTGTTTCTACGTGTAGGTACTGTTCAAAATCCTCTGTCTCCATGATATCTTAAAGAATGTTTTTCTCTTCTTTTTTCATCTGATCGTCCTTCACGTTCTCCTCAACATCTTTTACTCAAGACGCCTGAGCATAAAACTTCTTTCTTCACTAACTCTTTCACTGTGACGACTATCCTCTTGTGGAACTCTCTTCCAGTGGAAATCCGCAGGGCAGCCTCTATGGGAGTCTTCAAATCCAAACTCTTTAAACACTTCATCTCTCTTCAAGGTACCCAACAAAATAGAGCACTTTATGTAGGTATTTTATGTATTTCGTTTATGTAAGTTTATAATTATTATTATTAATTTTTATAAGTTTTTTTTTGAAACCTAAGCTAAAGTTGTTTTACCTCTCTATTTTCTATTCTATCTCTATTTTATGGCACTACCACTTTCTCCACACAAAGGTTAGCTGGTAGAAAATGCTAATTAGCATTAAGTTCTCCTATGTATTATTTTTTAGTGCAATAAAGAATTTTCGAATCTAATCTACTGTTTAACTTTTTTATGTTAATTAGAACGAGGAGTCAAAACTATGGAACTATGTCAAATCAAGGTCTTTAGTAATATAAATCTCTACATTGCTTCTCTTTTACCCTTTATCGTTTAAAATAAGAGTAGTTCCTGCATACCAGCGAATATAAAAGTGTTTATTTTAAAGTATTTTCAAGTATTCCCATAAGCGTAACCTGTAAGACGATGGTTATAAATTATTATAAAGTCGTCTTAAAAAAAAACCCGCTTAAATACAACTAACAGCATTAACTTGCGCCTGTTTCCCTAAACATTTGGGAAACAGGAATGAAATGGAAAACATGAATACATATAATTACAATTAAAATAAATCATCTCATTAATTTACTACACGTTCAAATCCCAAACATAATTAGATGACGTGCTTCCCCACTGACGTTCGCGGGGTCAATGCTAGCCTCGGACACTACCATAGACAAGTACCTACCTACGTGACGCGCCTTCTATATCCTAACGGCCTAGTGATACCATTTACGATAACACAAAGCAACATAAACTCATCAACATAGTATAAATTAGCCAGCGAACTACCGACCAGCATCAGTCAATCACAACTAATCATGAAGTGCATCATCCTGTCTATTGTAGTAGTTGGAGCATTGTCCGCTGAGCTGCCTCGCTTTAGACCGGCGAGGTTCCGCTTACAGAGGCAAGAGCTAGCCCCTACAACCACAGACTCCGCGACCGAGGCAACCACAGAACCCTCAGGGCCGTACCCACCTTCAGGATGGAAGCCCGCAGGTGAACCCTTCACACTGCCCAACGAAACTCCTGACAACACCTACGGAACTCCTCAAGAACCTACTGATTCTTACGGAGCACCGGCGAAGGAGGAAAGCGGCCCGTATCCTCCTTCTGGTTGGAAACCGAGCGAACCTTTTGAACTGCCTCAGCAGCCACCAGCAATCTACGGAGCACCGGATAACACTTACGGCACCCCTGAAGTTACCACTACTGAAGCGCCTACAACCACGGATAATCCTCAAGCGGAAAGACTGGAGGGTCCAGTGGATGTCCAGAAGAGCGAGGGAACTTACTTTGTGCTTCTGCCAAATGGTCAACTGCAGAAGGTAGAGTTTGTGACGGAGAACGACATTCAGAACATGAAGTACACGGCCAGGCTTCAGTACAGGGAGCGCGCGCCTCTGATCGTGTTCAGACAATGATCATATTTTAAAATTAGTGATTGTGATATCTGATACCTCATAAATAAAGTACAATATTGTATATCTTATTGTTTACGTCTAATACCACTTGGTTCAATGGGCCAATTTATATTTACTGCAGTTGTAATTTAGGGACTTATTTGCAAACCATTTCACACAGTAAACATTTCCAGGGTCAGTATTCGGGTCAAATTAACGACTATTGTCGACAAGATTACGAAACCTTCCGAGAGACAATTTAAACAGGAATACCTAGTAATTAAGCTGAAATTATTCGAAATTAAGTATTTCTCGTTCTAAGGAGTGGAATGAATTCGCAGAAAATCGGGGAACTGTTTAAATAGACGATGTCACAAACAAAAATAACGTAAATCCTTGAGATACTGAAAATGCTTGTCGGTAATAATTCATTTAATAAAATTCTAGCAATTTTGAATAAACGAAAATAAACGGGTGAAATAACTTTATATACCATCATTATAACTTATTTCAAACTTAAAACTCACAGCCACAGTTGCCGCAATAATAATATGCTTTTAGTTGAGAAGTTTGTTAAAAAAACAAGTGATTTCTCATTAAACATCAGAAGCGAGACTGATCTAAATGATTTGGGCCACTGTAGACATTAGACTAAAATTTGATAGTCGAAGAGGAAGAAGTTACAATTTCTGTCACAGCATTTTAAATTTCACATCTAGAGTAACGGTCCAAATCGCCTTCCAAGACTAAATCAAATTAAACATTAACCTTGTTACCCCAAAAAAGCTAAACAACTATTTAACGCGTGTTCAAGAAATTCCTCACCATTTTTTGTATAGCAATTTTTTAAACACTGACTTCTATTTTAAAAATTGTTTAGGATTTGTTTGAATATATGTTAAATTTTTTTTGGTAACTAGGTTATAATTCTAAAAATGAACTCAAAATGAAATAAATCATAAATGTTTGACAGTTTTTTCATTGAAACCTGTTGATAAATCTACTCACGCATAATTTAAAAATATGGGTCTATCTCGTCTTATACCTCGATGCATTCAAAAATGGCTGGTGGGCGAGTGATCGTGAGATATGGAGGATATGTGGGTTAGACCTTTGCCCAGCAGTGGGAAAGAAGTCTGGTTTTAAAAAAACGTAAGTAACTAGTTTTTCCCGAGGTAAAAAAGGCCCCCCCCCCGCCACCTGGCTATGTTAACACCTACCTTGGCCACTGTGGAGGACCCTCAACAGACTGCGTACCCAAGTTACAGGCGTAATCTTAGTATTCTTAGTTATGATGGACAAATCGGCGACGCAATGCCAATGTAGTGCCCAGCTCCAAACAATGACACACGTCCTTGCATGTCCATCCTACCCTACCACCTGCACGATGAGGCAAGTGATGACCTGCTCCGACGCTGCCATGAACGTGAACCTGGCGGACGTCCTGGTCAAAATGGCTATAGTCTTGAGACGAAAGAAGAGGAAGAAGTCTGGTTTTCCACAATTTCTTGTATTTTTTAACCGTTCCTTAAATAGAGGGAAAATTTAAGTAGCTGCAATTAGTTACTGTTATGCAAAAGCTTACGGCAACCACACTATCTTCATTAACCCAAATAATCTCAGCGCTGGATCGAGTGAAATAAAGATTTAGGTCAGAGACTAACTCTCTCGTATATGACGTATGAATGAATAAAGATTCTTTATTATACATTACAAGCTCAATACAACATAATATGAAAAAAAGTAAATGTATAACGGGCGGTCTTACCGTTACAAAATATATAGTTTCTCAGCTGTATAAATAGTATAATTGTTTTATTAGTTTTACGATTATAACAGTTTTTCTAAAAAAAACAGCTATCGTTTCTATTAATCCCTATGATGGACTTCCACGGATCTCTTATTCAGTATTCAGATCCGTATATAGAAATAGGGAGAAAGTAGTCAGAGCTAAGTTAGGTATGTACGAGTACATACCCACTTATTACATATAGTTGTACTTGGTAGTTTTTTATTTTATTATTTATTTATTCGACAAAAAGTTACAAACTAACAATCGCACAAAGCACTAGGTTTGTCTCGGTGCTTAGAGACACTAGAGCCACTACTACACATAATAATTATCCGTGATAGTAGCTAGCATTCCATAATAACACAGGTTGCAAGCACATCGTCGCAAGATTTACAGATATTTGTTCAGTCTGGATTTTTCTCTATATATTATAAGGTATTAAAAAAAAAAGGATATTGTATTATATCAGTTACCTGGTTCTCATGGTAACCACGGCTACACATCAAGCAAGACATTACCAGTCTATGCTGACCTCTCATTGTACGGAAAACCTACACAATGCGAGGTCAGCTTATACTGGAAATTATAGCTTGAGGTATAGCCGTGTGTACAAGCTTTGTTTAGTTTGGGGCTACAACGCGTTGTGTGAAATGTCCAGCATTATTATTATTTCTAAATTAATCATAGTCATAGGACCCTGAGTCAGTGTTCATTTGAATAAATAAACTATTGCAAGTCTGAAGCCCGCCCTGGATCTTTGGATAGCGTTCATTAGTAGTGGCCGCGACGCAATCTCGCGATAATTATGTAATATATAATAGACATCGCCATAATTGCTGCTGCCATTCCGCGGGGCGGATACGGAACCTTGGAGCCAGGATCTGGCGTTTAATAGGGGTCTTTTACTTGCGGATGATGGTATAGATAATCACAGGACACTGCGAACTGAATCATCATCTCCTGTGGACAGGGTCCACGGATAGTTGGCTGTGTCGGGGATGCCTACAGGATTAAGAGACAGTGGAGCACGTGCTGCTGCACTGTACGCATACACGAAGGTCGACTGAAGACGAGGCTGCATGAACTCATCGAGTCATCTTCGACGTGAGCAACGACCTCGGGGACTCTGGAAAACTCTGCTACCAACCCAAAACCCTATTCCGCTACTTTAAGGAGTTGGGATGGCTGGAGTCATGTTAGAAGGTATGCACAATACAGCCCTATGCGGGACGTCAGTGCAGATCTTATTCCCCCCACCCTAGAATTAGAATTAGGGGTCTTTTACTTATCCCGTTCAGATATATCTAAATTCTGCCAAGAAAATTGAGATGTTTAGTGGCAAAATTAAATAATTGGACAAGCGCGTGTCGGACCACGCACAGTGAAGAGTTCCGTAACTACGGCTATAACGGCATTCTAAAATGCAAAGTTGATTTTGTAGTTAATTTTGGTAATTTTTGATCAAGCGAAGCGAGATCTCCAAATCAACTTGGGCAAATCGGAGTTGTATTTTTGTATGTTTGTTTGTCCAAGGATAACTTTCGAAGCGTTGATCCGATCATCGTGAAATTTTGTATATAGGTAGGTTGTGATGGCACAATCCTGGTGTGACTAAATGAGCTAAAAATGTGAGGGGTTGCTGAAATATTGGGGTTCAAGAGGGATAAAAAAGAAACAAAATTAGACTATTCAGTCAAATAGCACATCTAATGAAAGGTCGTCATCAGTACATTTCGAATCTGTTTTTATTTTTAGTTTAAACCTTGTAGTTTTTAAGTTATTACCCATAATAAAAACGGAATTTTGACGAAATTCACAGGACACACCAGTTACTCCACAGAGCTGACATTTGGTGTGCATGCAAGCTTTAGTGACACATATATAGGAAACATACATAAAAAATATAAGTGGCACTCCGGGAGTGCCGGCAGAAATGAAAAATTGAATAATTACGTGTGTGTTTGGGTATTCAAAATTTAAAAGCAGACTACACTACAAGACACTTATATACAGAGGTGTCGGTAACGGTAACGGTAACAGTGTGGCAAGTTCAATGGTTTTTTCCCATCTCAAAAAATGCACAACGCGCCTAAAGAAGTATTCACTTCAAAAATATAGATTCCGACGAATTGAGAACCTTCTTTTTTTGAAGTCGGTTAATAACAGCTCCGCGGGTTATGACTAAAAAATATCACAGATATTATTCTACATTCATCGACACTTTCATAGCTCGAGGTTTTCTCAGCGACTGTAAAATTTTCTTTTTCTATTGTCTCTTGGGAAACTGTGAACCCGTAGAAAGTACGGGTAGCTGTTATAAATTAAATCTGAATTTATTCCTGGAATATAAAACGATTCCAAACCATTTAGCGTCACAGAAATTTTATAAGAAACTGACATAATCTTACTTCCGCCTGTTTCGAAGTTCATAATTACAAAGTGATTTCTTGAAATCTCAATCGACACGAGGACATCAAAAATAATCAGAAAGGCACTTGCTCTAAGTGCTCTCGAAAATAATTAAAAGCTGACAGTTTCTATGACGAGGGTCTGGTCCCGAATTTCCAAGCACATTGATTGAAACACAAGTTTGAAATCTTGCTTTATTGACTGCATAATTTACACTTGAATGTGGTGGGTATATTGTGAGTTCTTAGAGCTTAATTTGCTTTTTGTACTTTGGTACTGGATACTATCTGAAATTACAATAATGACTGATTTAAACGGGTATATATCGCATTATTAAAATCTAAGTATGAAATTAAAATCATATTTTGAGTGAGAGAATTGATCTGAGCATACAATTTTAGACTGCATATAACAATAAACGCTATTTCACGTCGCAGAATATTTCTGTCAAGGTTAACGCCTATATATTTTTGTTTGCGATTAATATTGAAACAACAAAGTTGATAAAAACATTGTAACAACTGAACCCAATTAAAAACTATTATGAAAAGATTAAGTTAGTAAGTTAAAATATTGGCTACGTTTAACTAAGTATCACAGTGGTAAATCCATAACTAAATAAACAGTATTGTTGTTAAAACGCTAAAAATATGATTAATTTAAATGTTTAAGTTTTTCACTATCCCGTTTAAAACTAACGCATGCAAGTATAAAGTGCTGTTGTAAAGTCATATATTGACAAAAAATATGCGCCTAAAAATCAAGCAAAAAAAATTTTTTAATACGACTTGGGAGCCAACCTCAATCTCATAAAGCAATGATAAAATAATATCGCACTAACATTTCGTACCAGGACCCACAATTAGTAAGTTTATTTTATTATTGTAAAGGCGAAGCAGTTTTGGCGACGTCACCATAAATCGTTCACTCAAAAAGTTTCTTATTAGAGCTCAAATAAAGCGTAAAATTATCCTAAAATGTAAGTAAATCGTGTTTATTTTCTTAATGTTTTATACTGTACGTGGTGTAATCACTAGAAAGCACTAAATATACAACATTGTTAGGATTATAACACTAATGTTTAAATGTTTTGTGGCTCAAATCGAAGTAATGTTGCTACAAGCTTGAAACAAAACGCTCCTGAAACATGATGGTTTTCCAAAAGATTGTGGTCGGCGCCCTGGAGATGGAACAATCTTATGGCCCATCTGTTCGCAAGTGGTAGGTAACCATCGCTTATAACAAAGCATTGCATCATAGGTCACGCGCCTTTGATACGTGTCCTACGATGCACTGCCCTTCGTCCATGAACTTGAGGCATACTGATGTATGCCTCATGTGCATGTATTTTCACCGGCAATCATTACCCTTCAAACCGGAACAGCAAAGTGGTTAAAAATCTCTTGCTAAATGTAAAACTCATGTGTTGTTTTCCATCAATCAAATACCAACTTTTGAGTTAGTGTAGCATTCATTAATATTAGTGTACAGTTGGGAAAGTGTTAGTGCTACTATAAAGAACACATGAACAAAGTGTCTTCCCCTTCACTAGAGACATTAAGAAAAGTGGTATTGGACATATTCAATATATAATATAAAAATATCGTGTCACGGTGTTTGTGGTCGCACTCCTCCGAAACGACTTGACCGATTTTAATGATTTTTTAGTTGTATATTTGGAAGGTATGAGATAGGACGTAAAGTATTTTTCACCCTCCTACCTCCACCCCCCATTTTTATCGAAGATGGAGCACGCTTGCCTAGAAAGAACCTTCACTCTGGACTCTGGACGTGAAGTTATTTACATGAAGTGTCGCGTCACTTTGACAAGAGTGTTTTATATAGTTTTTATCTCGAAGTTCCCATGGGAACGGGAAATTTCAAGCGTACGAAGCCACGGACGGGTCAGCTAGTAATTTGTACTAAAAGACTAGGTCAAAAGCAAATTACTCATAAGCCTATATTATACGACTGGATTGTAATTGTATTACTAGGGTATTTTATAGTTTTGAACACTAGGAATAAAAAAAACAACTTACGGTAGTTGGCCAGCCCGTCATAAAAGCTGTCCTTTACGATCCAGAAGTTCACGACCCACTGCACCACGCCCCTGATGCTGGAGTAGGCGAGGAGTACAGAGATCCAGGAGGTATCCTCCTCTAACACCAGTGCATTGAGGGTGGCGTTAACGCTGCTACTGCTGCCACTCTTGGAGTTGATGAACCGGAGGATGTCAGCTGAAGACAAAGAAAAAGCTTAACTGACGTTCGTAGCAACAGTTCAGGGATTTTGGCAAAAAAACATCGTTGAACAAGAACAAGCATTATTAAGCATAATGCTGAACCTCTTTTTTAACCCTCTACGCAATAAGAGGAATGTGTTTGACGCTTAAATCTGTTTGTATGTGGCATTGCAGTTCCTAAACGGATGGATCGATAGTTTCACTAGTGAGATTAGTTCATTAATTCAATTCTTTTATTTTCATATGTCAAAAATCCATATTTGTTAGTAAAAAACTTAATTAAACATGTCAAATGGTTAGTACAAGTGTGACATAACAATGAAATAAAAAAAGCTTTTATTGGACAAAACACTATAAGATTTGTACTAAAAACGGGATATTTACCATGATTTGTGAGTTTTTGAGTGTCCCGATAGTCCATGATCTCGGGTAGAGTCTACCCGTGATCATGGCGCATGCAACTGCTTCGAAATATCGGGACACTCAAAAACTCACAAATCGTGGTAAATATCCCGTTTTTAGTACAAATAGTGTTCATTACCATACATTTTACATTATAGTTTCAAAAGTTAAAACGGCATAAAATAATATTCGCAGAATAATTACCATAACTTTAATATAGACCAATCTAATAACATTTAGAATACCTACCTACCTATTTTTATATTATGTTTTTAGCAATGAATTAATTTATTAAACACGCCCCTATACAGCAGAATATCCTAAATTTTATTACATAATTGTTTAATTCTACACCAATTCAATGTTTTTTGTGTGCTTATTGTTTTGTACTGTACTTTGTTATGTCATGTTTAGAGCATATAGTCAACACCTGACGAGCTATAGACTGTTAACACTTAATTTAAGTATTAATGACTTGTTAATGTGTTTTTCGCCTATGGCAATAAGGATTTTCATTTCATTGTATGTAGTTTCTGTGTATTTGTTACTTGCCTTCAAATAAATACATTATCATTATAACGAAAGGAGGGTTACAAACTTTCACGTTTACATTTAAATTTCAAATGCAAAAGCAAACATTTCCTATTGTGATTGTCGGTTTCAGGTGTACCGTGTACGCTAGAAATAATATTTCACTCCCCCTCACCGCTGACAGATTTTTACGGGGAAGGTTTTACAATTAGATTCAGATTTAGGTACAGTGTTTATTGTTGTTAAATATAGTAGGAGAATTCATGTAAAATATGATCTTTCTAATAAATAAAAATCTCGTGTCACGGTTTTAGTGGTCGCATTCCCCCAAAACGGGTTGACCGATTTAAATTTTTTTTTGTACACTTGTTAGGTATGAGTATAGGTTGCAACCTTCTACCCCCCCCCCCCATTTTTTAACCGTGTTGTCAGTATTTTTGTTGAACGTTCATTGACGTGAAGTAATTTACATGAAGTGTCGCGTCACTTTGACAAGAGTGTTTTACATATATGGTTTTTATCCCGTAGTTCCCACGGAAACGGGAAATTTTAAGCGTGCGAAGACGCGGGCGGGTAAAAAGTAGTAATATTAGTCTTGTATTTTAAAAACTTTTAAGCAGTATTCCAAGAAAATTGCGCTTATTAAAGTTTAAGATATAAAAGACGAGTAAGACGTGTCAAAGGATCTCTATGACAACATTAAAGAAACATTGTTTGGATTTAATATTGTAGTAATGAGAGATTTTTCTCTCAAATAAATCAAAACCTTTAGGGTACATCCTGTTGAACTAGAAACATGAAATTTGCCAAAAAGTCTCACAGCACACGTGAAGGAAAAACCCGAATATTGATAGTTTGTCGTTATATCACATAAAAAATTTCGTATTGTTACGGACCCAAGCCTCGGTGCGCGAGTCGACTCGCACTTTTCCTGTTTTTTCGATCTATTCCGATTCACTGCTGGGCAAAGGTCTCTCCCAATTTTTCCACTTGGCCCTGTCTTTCGCGTTTGGTATTCCACCAATCTACCTTGGTGATAAACATTAAATAACAATATTGAAGGCGCTATAATATTTTATGTTAATATAAATAAATATCGCTCCCAATACAATCCAATGTAAGATGAAAATATCTTCGCCGTGTGTGATGAATCCATTGGATTGCATCTCCGAGCGATATTTTATCTTAACATAAAATATTATATTATATATATATTATTATAGCATATTCACCTTGCGTGAGGCAATGGAACCTCACGGTACGCGGCCACATCATCTCCAAGGAGTTGAGATAACTCAAAATATCGATATAAACATTGCTTGTCTATCTATCAATTGTTAATAACCGATTGTATTAATCTGTTCAATCACCTATCCAATTTACTAGACAACATTGATCAATCAATAGATCTTCAGTTTAGTACCAACGTTCTCGTACCAACCTGTATGCTTCAATTTAGGATTATATTGTGTTAGCTTAGGCTAAGATGAAACTATTGAACCCTTCTCCTCTAATCACAGTTGCATAATGACAATGGGGAACATTCGTAATATAAGAGATTTATATCGTTCCGTTTTTTCGGTGTTACGTGATAAATTCCGTATACGTATGCACATAATAATGGTTAAAATATGTAAATCACTCAAGATTTCTTAATAAAATTTACGAGTAAATTTACGTTTTGACAACCATTATTATTTTCAACCAAAATAATAGTTTATATTAGATTAGAAAATTCTTAATAAATAATAATAATAATTCTAATAAAATAATATATAGGCGAACTTAATGCTAATTAGCATTTTCTTCCAGTTAACCTTTGTGTAGTGTGGATAAAGTGGTAGTGGATATAAGAATAATGTTGTATTAAAATGTTTTACGTTAGCGATGTCTTTAGAAAATGGCACTTGTAACCTTTTAAGAGTCAATGACTTGAAATAAACAATTTTTATTTTTAATTATTTTATTGGCCGAATTGTCAAGCAAGTGTCAGCTCACGAACAATGAAGTGTTATTAAATTTAAATTTAATTTTGAGTTTATTTTTAGTCATTTTGTATGAACTGTTTACTAATTCAAGTACATACATATGTACATACGAGTAAGTTCGTCGGCTACTGCTCGTAAACTAGTAGTTTTTAAAACTAATAAATATGCTGCTATTTTAATACTCGTTAGGTATATTTGGGTTTATAATAATTAATCGAGCGAAGCGAACTCTCCAAATCAACTTAGGCAAATCGCCGTTGTAGTATGTATGTTTGTTTGTCCGAGGATAACTTTCTAAGCGTTTATTCGATCATAGTGAAATTTGGTATATAGGTAGGTAGTGATTGCACAACTTGGTGCGACTAAATGAGCTAAAATGTGAGAGGGTTGTTGAGATATTGGGGTTGAAGAGGGGTAAAAAAAATAGAACTATCCGGTCAAATGGTACGTCTAATAAAAGGTCTTCCTGAGTACATTTCGACCCCGTTTTTATTTTTAGTCTAAACCTTGTAGTTTTTAAGTTATTAGCCATAATAAAAACTGAACTTTGAGAAAATTCACAGGGTGGTACACCAGTGACCCCACAGTGCTGAAATTTTGTATGCATATAGCTTTAGTGACACATATATAGGAAAAGTTCTAAAATCCAGAATAACTGCAGTTTCTACCCCAAAAAAGTGTATTCAATTAACATGAACTCCCGTTACCTGTAAATTGAATGAAACTGTAGGTAAAGTTGTTTGGTTAAGCATTTCGTGGCACTATTTTGATAGTCAAAAATTACAAATAATATCTTATTGTTTTATGAGAGATTCGCGTGATCTCAGTTCGGGGCGAACCACTTTACTAGTATAATATATACAAGTATAATAATAAATACCAAGTTTCACTTTATAATGAAAAACACTCAGAAACGCCAGTAATCCTGGATCAATATTTCAACAGGACGATATTCCAATATTGTATCATTTGGTTTTGTTGCTCGTTGGTAGTATTTTGACACACGTCGAATCGGACTTATTCGATTTCAACGAGTATTAGACCACCAAAACGATCGCCACAATTTCGTGCTTCATTGTCAATTCGCTACGGCAATTAGAGAGTATTTAGTTAAACAGACAGAGCAATGATTACGGCTATGATTGCATTGCATTGTTACAAATAAACTTGCCATCGCTGTAATTGAACACATTAGATAATATATTTATTCTTAAATGTCATAGAGTTTAGATGACAGTCATTCAATTATGGACCAAAACAACTATACTAGCTGTTGCTCGCGACTACTAAATGTGAAGGTAACCTAGAAATAAAGCTAAACTCGCTGTTGCAACTTGACTTGACCCCTCACTCTTATCCCATGTGAACTAATTTATGGGATAAAATGTAGCCTATGTGGTAATCCAGGTTATAATCTACGTATATACCAAATTTCATTGAAATCGGTTCAGCCGTTACGACGTGATTGAGTAGCAAACAAACATCCAAACTTTCACATTTATAATATTTATGGAATATACCTACACGTATCAACGTAAGTAAGCACTGACTGAACCCCTATTCCAGAATTGAACTCAATGTTGAATCGAGCCTCAAGTTGTTGACAGTTGTTTTATTGGATGCTGGCTAAAAAATCTACTTGATTCTTGATACTTCATCATCATGAGATATGAAAGGACGTCCACTGCTGAACATCCCTCCCCTGTAGCCTCCCCCATAGATTTCCAGAACGACCGATCTTGCGCGGCCTGCACCCAACGGCTCCCAGCAACCTCGGTTTCCACTCTATAACCTATCTGCCCATCAGGTTGCTAATCCTTTGTACTTGATTCATATTTGAGCAAAATTCTAGAATATCCATAATAATAAATAAAATAGTAAATATCGCTAGACATTTCACACAGCGCTATCTAGCCCCAAACTAAGCAGAGCTTGTACTATGGGAACCAGATAACTGATAGAATATTTATATGTACTTTTTTTGTAAATACATACTTATAATATATAGAAAAACACCCAGACACAGAACAAATACATATCTGTAGATCATGCAAACATTTGTTCCGCGGCGGGAATCGAACCCGCTACCTCCTGCGTCTCAGCCGGCTATACGCCCACTGCGCCACGGAGGCGGTCAAATACCAACCAAAGGGCTTTCGATGCGTTTAGATTACGTTAAACTTGTTATTGTTATTTTTTAAGTTATACTTTTTTAACCGACTTCAAATAAAGAAGGAAGTTCTCAATTCGTCGGAATCTTTTTTTTATGTATGTTCCCCAATGACTCCTGGACCGATTCGAAAAATTATTTTTTTGTTTAAAGAGGTGTGGAGACTTCCCAGTTGGTCAAATTGATACCAAGTCAGGATCTGATGATGGGATCCCAAAAAAAAATTGAGGGCAACCCGGAAATTTTATAGGGACGCAATTCGGTTTTATCTTTTTACCTCAGAACCATTCATTTATCAACCGATTTGGAAAATTCTTTTTTTATTCTAATGGATATTGATATTGGTTTGTTTGTTTACAAAATTACTTGTTTGTTGAAACAGATTGGGGTGTATTTTCAGCATGTTACGGAAAGTATGTGCGCTGATGTAACGCATCATAAAGTTCGTTTTGCCGGTCTGAAGTTATCCAAATGATGCGTAAAATCAATGTTTCCTAAATAAGTCTAAGTATGTATATATAAATTGTTATGACTAGTTATTATTTAGGTTCATTCATGTAATTTCCATTTATTTAATTTTAATTTTTATATCATTAGTATTAGTATGTATGTACATGTAGTATGTTAGGTACACCATTACACCCCAGGTAATGTCCACACAGTCCATTCCATCCAAAGGTTGTCTGGTAGACATCGCTATTTAGCGATAAGACGATTTACGTTGTTGTTTTTATATGTATTTGTTTCGTAATCTAAAATAAAATATCAAGTAGATATTTATTCGAGCCAAATACGTGTGTACACGTAAGAAGTACACACTCGCTTTAGTTTTTAAGACCATTATACACTTGTATAAGCAATAAATATCTTGTCTCGGTTTTGGGGTTCGGTACATCGAAAGGGAAAAAACGGAACCCTTATAGGATCACTTTGTTGTCCGTCTGTCTGTCTGTCAAGACCCTTTATCACGGACGGGAACACGTGGAGGTATCGAGTTGAAATTATAACCAAATACTCAGGTCTACAGTCCCATGAAGCTGTAAAAAAAACTTCTAAGTTAACGTAAAAAAAAGATACGGCCGTTTATGCCGCAAAAAAAGTATATTTTGACACTCTCAATGGAATCAAAATGTATAGGGTAATTTCCGTTGACCTAGAACTATGCAATTTGGCAAGTAATATACTATACAACTTATTATATTATTATTATACTATACAAGTACAAAAAAACATCTGATACTGAATATCTGAAGCATCTATACATTTGTAATTAAATCATTAAAAATATAGTCTTTTTTTGAATTCGGGAAAAGCTTGAAAAAAATTGCCAGATTCGATTCTTGAACTTTAGTTATAAAATGTTACTAAAAATTTGTACGGAACCCTCGGTGGGTGAGTCCGACTCGCACTTCTCCGGTTTCTTTATTTGTGTTGCGTTTATTTTCCTATAAGATTAAAGAAGATAACTCTATCATGTTTATCCGCAATACACAAAGGTTATCTGGAAGATAATGCTCTTTCGCATCCTCTTCCAAATAACTGCAAGTCCGCCTTAGTACTAAAAGGCAATAAAATGGGTGGACTTAACGCTAAGAGTGCTCTCTTTCTCACCAATAGTGATCCACATTTTTCATCATAGAATTATTTTATCCAATTTCTATGACTTTTATACGAAGCTAAAAGCTTTAAAATAAAATATAACTCATATTTCATGAATATAAAATCGCAATCCTATTGTTCGGTGACCTTTTCGACAGTATTGCATAGGGGTTCAAATATTAACAAAATGCTATGAATTTTTATAGTACTTTTTATTGCTTGTTCACTGTTCAAATTTATACTACTGACATAGATTTGGCTTAAAACAAGTAACTTTTTTACAAAAATATAACCGACTTAACCAAATTACTGAACTAATTTTGATGAAATTTCTATGAGACCAATATAAAAGTATATCCTTTTAAATAAAAATAGAATTTTCCAAATCGGTTGATAAATGACGGAGTTCTGAGGTAATTACAAACATTTAACCGAATTGCGTCCCTATAAAATTTGTGTTTTTGGAATCCCATTAACAGATCCTGACTTGGTGCCAATTTGACTACCTGGGATGTATACCCTTTTAAACAATAAAATAATTTTTCGAATCTGTCTAGGCATCTTCGAGTAATCGAGGAACACTTCCACCAAAATAGGAGGGACCCTCCTCCTATTTTGAAGTCTTGAAAGCTTTATATTTGAAGTTTATTTCGCTCTTCTTGAACGCAGGAGACGTGGAGAGAATTTTGTTATGACTAAGATAATGGTCAGTGGTGCACATTTATGTCTAAAAATTAAAGAAAATATAAAGATACTAGCTGTTATCCGCGACTTCATTCGCGTGGACTTTTATCCTCATAGCTCCTTAATGTCATAATCATAACAGATTTTGCAAAAAAGTTGAAACAAAAGTCTAACAAAAGAAATAAAGTTTTAATTTCTTACCAGAAGCTTACATCTGAATTTTCAGATTCCTAATTTGAGGAATTATTGATAGCCCATACAAACTTTTAACCCCTATTTCACCTCTTTTAAGATTATTTTTTGAGACAAAAGATAGTATATGTATGTCCCACCCCAGGATATAAAATATCTCCTTGCCAAATCATTATGATCCGTTCAGCCGTTTATTGATGAAAAGGTAACAAACAAGCAAACAGAGTTTCGCATTTATAATATTAGTATGGATTCAGAGAACGAGAGACAAAGGCTTATAATACAGATTTATTGCACCGGGGGTAAAGTTTAAAAATTTAATGCAATACAATTTTGTTGAGCCACAAAACCGGTTTCACTAAGAGCACTCTAGTCTTATCTCATTATTAAGTTCATAAAGTTGGAAATATGTGAGTACCTGAAAGTTCTTCTGAAAAGTTCACAAAGTATTTCAAAAGGAATTTAACAAGTCATTAGCAAACTAAGTAACATTGCTAACTAGTTTGAGTAGTTTAACTTGAATAGAGTCTTGGATTACAAGTTTAAAGTGATTAAAAGCTTATCTCGACAAAGGCAAGTAAGTGTGCGTTTAAGCTAACAGCTTGTAACTTAAGCTTTTAAGTAGAGGCCTGAACATATACATCCGAGCCTACTCCGTACTGTAAATTCGTGAGTTTGCCTGGCGATTGGTGCCCAATGAGATCATATTAACTAGTAGTTCGCACCGAACTGAAATCTTGCGATGATAATATTGGATGCGAAAGGCATCATTTTTTTTTTTAATAATTTGTGCCGGCATCGTCGCTGCGTTAATAGTAAAATTGTATGATTTTTGTCGGAACTTGTGAGTCAAGTTCGTGACACATCAATGTAAAACTTCAGTATGTTATTTTTCAGAGTTTTGTCTTTCGACTATTCAAGTTTTTTTGATGGTAAGTGAGCATGTGATCATTAATTTCCAAAATACATTGGCATATAATTTTTTGTTTTGCGAATTATATTTTTATGAGTATTTTTGTAGTTTTCTCTGAAACTGTTCGAGTCTTTTAAAACGAACAAGAAAATAAAGTTATCTAAGTAGTTGATAATAGTCAACTACTTAGACAACAGTTTGATAGATTGATTAATAATCCTATTATAGGTAAATTTACTTTTTACATTGATGAGAAGCAAGATGACTTTTTGAGCATGATCGCAAAATAGTCATGCCCAAGGCGCTACAAAATCGAGGAAGCCTCACCAGAACCACGTAGGCATTATTGCCTATATTATTACAATTATTATTGTATTGAACACGAGAAGTGTTGAAACACCTATTATTAGATAAGTATTTAAATTATAAAATGTATATCTTTTATTGGTTATCAGTTTTATCATAAGTTACACCCATAATATTCTAAGAGCTGTGGATTTTGTTCGAAATAAAATAAAATAAAACACGATTTGTAGTTATTATTATTATATTTTTTTCTCTAACCTATCTCGTCCCACTCCTGGGCAAAGGTCTCCCCCAAGTCCCTCCAAGTATCCCTATCCGTCGCTATCTCCCACCATCTTCTTTGGAATGTGACCAAATCGTCCCGCCAACGCTTTCTCGGCCGACCCTGACGTCGCCCTCCGTCTTCAGGCGTCCATGGTGCCACAATATGGGCCCATTTCTCGGAGTGCATTCGGGCAACGTGGCCCGCCCAGTCCCACTTAAGTCCAGCTGATCTCATCCCTACATCTGCAATGCCGGTAAGTGAGCGCAGAATGGTGTTACGAACTCGGTCGACACGTTTAAAGCCGAAAATGCTGCGCTCCATTGCCCTTTGAAAAATCTTGAGCTTTGACTTCTGGGCTTCAGTCAGAGACCATGTCTGCGCACCGTAAGTTAGGATGGGCAGGATACACATGTCGATGAGTTGGCGCTTAAGTGTCAGAGGAAGGTCACCCTTCATGTGCTCCTTCATGGACCAGTAGCTCTTCCAGGCATTTTCGATACGGCGATCGATTTCCTTATCTTGCCTGTTTCCGAAGCTAGCTAACTGGCCCAAGTAAATATACTCATCGACATACTGTATTACCTGCCCATCTACCTCGACCTTACGTTTCGTGCTGTTTGACATGATCTTCGTCTTCGACTGGTTCATTCGAAGCCCAACCTCAAGACTTGCTGCGCTCAGATCTTGGAGCATTTGTTGCAGTTCTGGAGGAGTTATTATTATTAATTCTCGTAAAAATGTGGAAGCCTCCAAGTATACAAAACATTTCGTAATATAATATTTCAATCCACAGATTAAGATTTATTAAATCCGTTTCATTTCAATACTGCTTCCTTGTTTCAACTGGAATTAATTTGAGCCATTGTTAAAACGATTTATCAAAATTATTATACAACTATCAGCCATAGGACGTCCATTGCTGAACATAGGCCTCTTCATGGATCTCCAGGACGACCAATCTTTGACGGTCTGCACCTAACGGCTCCCAGCAACCTTTATCTGTCGTTTTCCATCTAGTGAAATCACCCAATATTTATTGTTATGTACAGGTTTTTAAATTAAATATTTCAAATATTTGAACCATATTGATTTAGACTTAGACCTAAAGCCAGGGTTGCTTTAAAATGGTAAACATCAATACCACGGTCGAAGTACTAAATTTTCAAAAAAAAATCTAAATATTTACCTCATTTAGTCACACCAAAATTGTGCCATCTTTACTACCTATATACCAAATTTCACGATGGTCAGATAAACGCTTCGAAAGTTATCCTCGGACAAACAAACATACATACATACATACAACGCCGATTTGCCCAAGTTGACTTAGAGATCTCGCTTCGCCCGCTTCGACTGTTAAAACGATTTATCAAAATTATTATACTATTATCAGCCATAGGACCTCCATTGCTGAACATAGGCCTCTCCATGGATCTCCAGAACGACCAATCTTTTACGGTCTGCACCCAACGGCTCCCAGCAACTTTTATCTGTCTTTTTTCATGTAGTGAAATCACCCAAGATTCATTGTTATGTACAGGTGTTTGAATGAAATATTTCAAACATTGGAACCATATTGATTTAGACTAAGACCGAAAGCCAGAGTTGCCTTAAAATGGTGAACATCAATACGACGGTCGAAGTACTAAATTTTCAACGTAATGATAATAATCTCTGATGATGGTGATGATGAATATTAAAAATTCAAATGTATCTAACTCTTTCTATCCCTCTGTCTCTCTGTCCCTCTGTCCTACTGTCTGTCTGGTTGTTACGTTTTCACGACAAAACGGCTGGTCTGATCTTTATTAATGAGGTCAATGAGGATCGGGTTTTAGAAATCTAATAAATCGCAAATATGATTTACCACAAAAGAGAAAAGTTAAATAGAAATCCTTTACTCACACTCAGTGCCAGTACTCTTTGCATCAGCTAGGAACAGCCCGGCGAACACCAAATCCACACCCAGGAGTATCACTCCCGTGATGGTAAACGGAATAAGGGTTATGTAGAAGGCGCAGGGTCTATTTCCTTGACTCGCGTTCGCCAGTCCCAGTAACGACCAGAGAAGATGGAGAAAGAGCCATATACGTATCTTGCTGAAACATGTTTTTGAAGTAATACTTCTTTACGCACGCTTGACTTGGGGTGTAAGCTGGTGAATAAGCGTTAATGAGCGTTACGAAAAGTGTGATCGGGCAAGGCGAACGGAAGTTGAGAGGAAGATATAAGTTAGTAAAGATAGAAAGAGAGAAAGTTACGTTTCGTATATTACTATAGGGGCAAGAGAGAGAGGTGCAAGCACACATTTTATTTCTCTGTTTCTCTCATAGCAAGTTACGTTTCGTATATCTAAGAAACAGTGCATGCCTATTGTCTGTATCACACTGTAGGAGCAAGAGAAAGCAGTGCACGCGTACAATTTTTTTTCTCTCATAGCCAGTGCATGCAATATATTATATACCTATATATCAGTCAGTAGTCCGTTTGCGAGTTTGCTAGTAATACGCGAACGGTGATTTCTTGATTATTTTTCGTAATTTTATTTCGTTCTTGAACAATTTTATAAACGAGTGGTTCGCCCCGAACTGAGATCTCGCGAGTCTTCGATTTAAATAAAAAAATATTATTTGTAATCTTTGACTATCAAAATAATCCCACGAAATAAATAACCAATGGACTTGACCTACAGTTTCATTCAAATTACAGATAACGAGAGTTCATGTAATCTGGTTACGCTTTTTTGGGGTACAAATTGCAGTTATTCTGGATTTCAGACTTTTACCTGTATTTGTGTCACTTAAGCTACACGCATACCAAATTACAGCACTGTGGAGTCACTGGTATACCCTGTGAATTTTGTATTTATTATGGCTAATAACTCAAAAACTACAAAAATTAAATTAAAAAAAAACAGGGTTGAAATGTACTAATGAAGACCTTTCATTTGACGCCCCACTTGAACTAAAAGTCTCATTTTCATTTTTTTTACCCCTCTTGAACCCCAATATCTCAACAACCCCCCAATATTTTTAGCTCATTTAGTCACACCAAATTTAACGATGATCAGATAAACGCTTCGAAAGTTATCCTCGGTCAAACAAACATACATACATACATACAACGCCGATTCACTTAGTTCCCAAGCCCAAGTTCACTTAGAGATCTCGCATCGCTAGATCAATTAATATTTTGTAAAAGTAGTTTTACTTCAGTCGTATGGTCTAAAGCACACTCGTTTTTTTAATGGAGCACACACAAATACAAGTTTTGGAAAAGCCAGATGAGCTGATTAACTCCGAGTAGTTCATCTGACAGCTCCCTTTTCAGGTTTAAAAGCCCCTCCGGGGATCCTGGATAACTGTTGCAATAACCTAGAGCACTACTCTGTTATCTTACGTCCAGGTTAGTTGGGGTCAGGTTGAAGGAAGATAATACACATTATACCCCAATGCGGGACATCACTACAGATCCTGTTACTCCAGAATAAGATTAAGCGTCTGTTCAGACGGGTCACATACAACCACACCACAGATAATATTTAGATTGATGATCAGAATCGAAAATGAATTGAAAAGAATACCTACAGAATACAATAAATTAATATTAGTTAGGCATTGCTTTAGGCAATGTAAGCCAAGTATAAATTAAAATGTTAAAATTATTAGAAATAGAAATGTTGTTGCAATATAAAAGTCACAGTTAATACAATTCTTATGAAAAAAACAACCACAGCGCAGTGACAAAATTTAGCCGGGCTAGTGTGAATGGAAATCATGAAGGGCTGGAAGTTGCGTTGTGGCCGCGATGCCGTCGGTATTGACTACACGTTTACGATACAGTTGAACGCAGCTACAAAATGTGGTACGTGTGAATGGAATGTTTCACACGATTTTGTGGCCGGCTACATTATCGTCGCTGTGGTGTGGTTGACGCCGGTCTGAACGGATGCTTACTGTCTAAAACTAGCAGCCACATCGTTGCTAATCGGCCACACAATCGCCGTCGTCAGCCGAGTATTGGTGTTCGAGACCCTGGTAGTAAAGTTATAGAAGTACATCCTTTCACAGGCTTCAGGGTCGTAGAGGTACAGGAGCTTCATAACGGTCACCTCGTGGAGCTCCGAGGCATCTGGAGCGAGGTGGCAGCTGAGGGTTAGCCAGCTCAGTATAAAGCAGAAGAACGCTGGAGAAAAGATATATTTGCATACTCGTGACAGCAAAGCAGTATTATTGTTTAGATTCACTATTAAACTACTTTTTAAATCCAGTATTTTTAATCAAGTGCTATTCTGGCTTATGTAATTCATACGGAAGGTACCTATATATATTTAAGTACGGTCTCATTGGACTTTAAGTCGACTAGGCCAGAGAACTTCAAGTCGCTTTAAACTTGCGTAAGTCTGCTTGTACATAGAGAGTCAGTAAATAAAGCAAACCTAGGGTTTAAACATATTATTCTAACTAGGGTGAAGCAATATAAGAAAGGGAAGATTGGATAGACAAGTATAATAAAATAAAATTATGCAAATTATGCATACATTCATTGATTGAGCGAAGCGTGATCTCCAAATCAACTTGGGCAAATCGGCGTTGTATGTATGTATGTTTGTTTGTCCGAGGATAACTTTCGTAGCATTTATCCAATCACCATGAAATTTGGTATATAGGTAGGTAGTGATGGCACAATTTTGGTATGACTCAATGAGCTAAAAATATTCGGGGGTTGTTGAGATATGAGGGTTCAAGAGGGGTAAAAAAAAAATTAAAATAAGACTATTAGGTCAAGTGGGACGTCAAATGAAAGGTCCTTATTAGTATATTTGAACCCCGTTTTTATTTTTAGTTTGATTCTTGTAGTTTTTGAGTTATTGGCCAAAATAAAAACCACACTTTGACAACATTCACAGGGTACACCAGTGACCCCACAATGCTGTAATTTGGTATTCGTGTAGCTTTAGTGACACAAATACAGGTAAAAGTCTGAAATCCAGAATAACTGCGATTTGTACCCCAAAAAAATATAACCAATTAACAAGAACCCCCGTTACATCTAATTTGAATGAAACTGTAAGTCAAGTAGGTTGGTTACTCATTTCGTGGCACCAATTTATTAGTCAAAGATGAAAGCTGGCATGCACACAGTTAAATTTGAAGTATTTGAATGATTTGACAACTCCTTAAATTATATTTAGCCACTAAATACGTTTAGGCATTGTTGTGCAAGTCGCCCTAAGAATAATATTTATTTTGGGAGATTCGCGAGATCTCAGTTCGGGGCGAACCACTAGTTTAATTTTACTAGGTTATTTACCTGACATGTCATCCACTCTGTTAGATTGTGTTTGTAATCAGCTGTCATGTAAACAATTTAACTAAAACTAATAAAAAACTAATAATAATAATAAAACATAATAACATAATACCTTTTGTCTTTATTCGATTTAATTAAAATTGTAATAAAATAAAGGATTATAAAATAAAATGTAACTACAACCAATCACCTAATGATCCGATGGAGAGCACTGAAGTTCGGGAAACAGATATTTCTAGTCCGAATATATTTATGTACTATTATATGATATAATAATAGTACATGAAAATACATATTATATATTGCAAATTATTTATAAATAAAGTTGTTGTACTATTTATTACTGAGGGTTCGTTTCTAATTGCATTGCATGTTTATTTCTAATGATATTGTCATTGTGTCTGCCTAATGTTGGCAGTTATGCTCCTTTGTACCCTATTTGTTATCAATAAACATTATTGAATATTTATTGTATATTTTATTATTATTGATAATTCTGACCACTGGCTAGTAGCTCATACTTAACATAAATAAACTTTATTAAGCACATAAAGAAGGTAATTTAGAACAGTTCAGAGTACGGATGATAAAAGGATAACGTACTTTCAGGTAATTACATTAAAAACTAAGCTCGAATGAAGTTTTATTTGATTACATTCATAACAAATTTAAATAAAATTGTGGCGATGGCAATGTTACGGTGATGGTAGTGAGTAGTTGCTGCCACTTACAAAGCAGTCGGTAAACTTACTTTGATACAAAATTACCACCATTCTCCATAAACCAATACCCATTTTCAATAATTTAACAAGAACTTTATTTCTTTAGTCACTTAAATGATACTTCAATTGAAGGTCTATCGATTCCAAAGTCTAGTCGGTCGCAAAATCAAGATGGTCATCGCAATTTATCGCAGTAAATTGGCCGTTCTGTTGTGATCACAGCAGCCCAGGTAAAGCACAAAATTAATGTACGTGCCCACGGTAATAATGAAGAAAATAATGGCGTCCGTCGGATCCAAATTGAATTTCAATTTTGTATTACAGGAACGGTATCCGATAAATTAAATTTTGAATTAATATTCGTTACATTCTGGGAGCCTCCTTGATATCCTGCTGAAGGTCTCCTGGTCTGTAATATAACACATTTACGCCCAAAGGCAAAGGACGACTGTGCACAGGATTAGAGTCGCACAGAGAGCCATGGAGCGCGCCATGCTCGGCATCACACTGCTGGACCGAGTCCCCAATACCGAAATTCGCAAGCGGATTAAAGTTCAAGACGTTAGCAAGCGTATATTGGGACTCAAATGGAGTTGGGCAGGACATGTGGCCAGGCGCGGTGATGACAGGTGCAGCAGGGTGCTGACTAAGTGGTGGCCCCGAGATGGAACCAGGAACGCAGGTCGTATGTGGGTTAGAACAGCACAGGACAGAGGCGAATGGCGACAACGAAGAGAGGCCTATGCCCAGCAGTGGGATGAGAAGGGCTGACGACGATGATGATGACGCCCAAAGGTCCATCGAGTTTCGGTTCTGGTATTGGTAGATTCCTGACGTGGATATAACGTTGCAGACGAGCGGTTTTCTGGACTGCAATATTGTAGATTATTCGGCAACCCCATTAGGGCTTTCAGAAAACTATATAGACCAGGGCCTTTGAAAATGGTAAAAAGTGAAAAAAAAATAGTAGGATGAAACCCATTAGGAAAGGAAGATAATATAACAAAGTTGAAAGGAAAAATAATTTACGGGCGATCTGAGGTCGGGAAGTGGAAGGGGATGAGTTTTTAAGGGTAAAAAACGGTTTATCTCGATTTCCGGCAAAACTACAAGTCCTATGGAAAAAAGTTAAATGGTAAAGTTGTAGGTAATAAAAAGATCAACTTTTATATGACACTTTTTTCACAAAACCACAAAACTTATGTGAAAAATTCAAATAACCAAGTTTTTGGTTTTTTATTTTTATCATTAAGAAAAAAAAGCCACGAAATTTGGTAAAAACTTACCTAGTTATGTTCCAAACACACAGTAATTTTTTTGATTTAAACTATTTATTTTTTCACCTTATTTTGACTTAATACCGAAAAAGCACCCTACATCGAACATCCTACAATCGAAAATTCTCCGGTCAAAATATCAGCTTTTTTAAAAAAGTCGGTGAGCTCTGTAGTATAAAAAAATATTCATTACTATGGGTAAATGTTCTCAGAAAACGCAAAGAAATTAGAGTTTGTACAACAAAAATAAAATACCAAAAACTTGGTTATTTGAATTATTCACATAAATTTTGTGGTTATGTGAAAAAAGTGTGATACAAAAGTTGTAGATATTTTTATAACCTAAAACTTTATCCTGTAATTTTTTTCTATAGGACTTGTAGTTTTTCCGGAAATCGAGATAAACCGTTTTGTTCCCTTAAAAACTCACACCTTCCACTTCCCGACCTCGGATCGGTCGTAAATTATTTTTCCTTTCATTTTTGTTATAATTATCTTCCTTTTCCAATGGGTTTCATCCTACTACTATTTTTTTTTTGTTTCAAAAATTAGCGGCCCTGGGCCCGTAGCCAAATTACATTCGCTACGAATCTATTCGATTTCTACATACATTTGTTGTCGCTGTATCACGTGGTATTTCTATAGCATGTGCCAAATCCCATACATTTTCGGACTTATCGACTAGCGTCATCGCTAATCGACTGTAACTTGGCTAAGCCCTCTGGTCTAATAATGCTATTGACTTCCTGTCTAGTCTGGCATAACATTTTACGAAGCTAGGCGTAGTACAACCATTTAGATAAGAAGTCAACTCCAATGCAATTCAAACGAGTGCCCAAGGTAAGTAACTTTAGCCTGGAAGAGTCGTTGAAAATGCTGTTATTATGCAAAAATATTCATAGTGGTCGTGACGGTCAAAAGTGGATGCCAAAGGATCTATTTGCCGAGCAAATGCACGGTTTGCGTTGAGAGTATCATACGATATTATGTTCGAGGATAAGTCGGATATTGTTTTCAAAGTGAAGACCAAGTCGAAAGTCAGTTGTATGTTTTTCGAAAACATTTGTTTATACATATAGTCATGAGGAAATATGACTTCAAAAATGATGGACTTATGATAACGACTTGATAAGACTTTAAGGCTTCTTTTCTACCAGAGATGTGCGAGGATGTTGAGCGGTGTCCTCGCATCCTCATGCGCAGCGGACTCTTTTCAGCTGTCACCTGGTAGTCCAGTAGCTTTAGCTGTCTATACCCCTCGCACACATTCCTTGCTCGCATCTCGTGCTTATTTTTATTGATAGAGCGAGCGAAGCGTCTCCGTTTCGAGATTGGCCAAATAATGCTTTTGTCCGTCTGTCTGTTCTCGCCTACAGGTCGCAATTTTCAACCGATTTTGACGAAAATTAGCACACAAGTTCTTTGATTTATTTAAATTGTATGGTTGATCGTGATTTTTGATTGGGGGAGGAAAATAGGGAGGGGAAGAGGAAATTTGCTGTAGCATTATTTATCGACGGATTTCAATTTTTGAAATTTATTCGGATAATTTGTACCTACCTATAATCAGTCTACGAAGTTACGAGACGAACCCGTAGACACCAGATTCGACATCCTAGGACCAAGGGAACGTGAGTAATCGCTAAGTCAGGGGAAAGGTGAAAGTGTCGGTTATTGCATGGTTTTATGGGCTCACGAGGTCTACTGCTCTCACAGAACCACTAGTATGAACAAATACGTCACTTCGCTAGCCTTTTCTTTTCCTTTTCACTAGGGCTACGCTGAGAAAGGCTAGGAAAACGAAGTGATACTTTTGGTTCTTTTTTTCTTCGCTCACCGCATAGCTTCCTCGCACTGTTTTGGCGGAAACGCAGCAAGTGTAAGTGTAGAAAACTTAACTTAATTGATGTCTGTCAAGAGAGCTAGATACTAATTACAATGATGGCCCAGAAAAGATACCTCTTGAGACCGATGATTAGTAGCGCTGACCCCAAATTAAAATAGATTTAGACCAGAAGCGGATAAATATGATTTGAATAGCATGATAAACTTGAAGAATAGCCAAGATTTCAACATTTCATATTGAATTCTTACAAAATTAAATAAAAATATTCTGTTAAAACCAGACAACTGACTAAAATAGTTAACCAGTTATCAATTTCCAGCAAAAAACATGAATGTTTCCGGGATATTCAAGAGGATCGATATCACAGACCCCCTCATTTCGCTTAACATCAGGCGAGATCGTGGTCAAGCGCTAGCCTATATTATAAAAAAAAATTGCATCGTATGTTAAAAATTTAATTGTACATTATTTATTGAACGAACGAGAACGTGCACAGTGCGTAATTTGCATCTAAACAATTTTTTATATTACCCGCCCGCGCCGCCGTACAATTATGCAAAATCATAAACCTGAGTATAATTAGGTACGCTTTAGAGCTTTGTGCATGTTGCGACGTATGAAAACGAGCGTTGATTTTTTTAACAGCTTTAGTGAACAGTTGTCAAACTGAACTCTAAGTCAAATACCTTTAGGCTAAGTTCATATGAACGCGCGGTACCGCGCGGAACTACTAACCGCGCGGTACAAGATCAAACTAAATAAAATTTATCGCGCGGTAATGTAGATAATAAACTCTATTTCGTTTGGTCTTGTACCGCGCGGTTAGTAGTTCCGCTCTGTACCGCGCGTTCATATGAACTTGGCCTTAATTTGCAACACATAAATAGTAATGACAAACTGGTATAGCACAACAACAACATAGTGTGGACGTCCTGTGGATGATATGATGATGATGACGATGAGTACACTAATACTCAGAAGTCAATTAGTATTGTAACCTTTTGCAGATCTTCTTGATAAGTTTTTTTAATACGACCTGGAGATGGAACAAGTAATGGCCCTTCTGCAAAGCTAGCACAGTGATTTCCTTGTCTACTCTTCGAAGAGACGACAAGGCTCTGACCGCAACTTGTATTTCTACGTGTATTGTTATTTGTTTTTTGTATTGTTTTTAAATTTGAGTGTGATAAAGCGTTATTCTATTCCATTCACTGTCGATTCTTCCGAAATTGTCTTTGTCACGAGCAGGCTCAATAAGTTTTCTTCCTAGACAAGAGAAGATAGTGTCTATAAGCAACGTACGTTGTATATATAATTAATTAAATATCTAACCAAAAATTGTTGGCAAGCGCGCGATTGAGAAGAGTGCGAAAGAGACAACTTGAGAAGACAGTGTTGTCTAGGCATCGCAAGACCTAGACAATTTCAGAAGAAAGTTGTCTATCCTTAAATGTCAAAGATAGAGAAAATAATAGCTATCGTGTTCGGTGTTGTAGACTACTGTCGAGAAAGTGTCGACAACCTTTCTTCCCGTTCACTCTTGCAATCGCGGTGCTCAAGACAGTCGACAAAGTGTCTTCTTTGTTCTGAAAAATGATTCGTGACTCAATTCTTCTCTACAGTTACTGTGCTAGGCCTACTGATGTTAAATGGTAACCATCGTCTATAACAAAGTACTGCCTCGTACGTCACGTACTACGCTGCTAGGCCCTGCGTCCATCAACCTGAGGCATACAGGTGTAAAACCTCATCTGTCTGCAATTTCACCGGCAACCATACCCATGCCATGCTGCTTTGCGCCAAAAATAGATATGGTGGTAGACTTTACCGGGCGAGCTCTTTTACAAGGAACTCTACTACTCTTAATGTGGTGGTTTGAGTGACAGATATCACTTCTTAACTTTAAGGCTTTCGTATGTGTCTAGCTAGCTAATAGGATTACGACGCAAGACAGAGGACAGTGAGCGCGTCCCGTGTGTAAAGCTCCCTAGATTTTACGTACATTGAATCATGACGAAGTCAGCAATGCACAGGCATTGTCTTTTTTCCCCGGCATCAGAAATAAGAGCGGCTTCGTTACTATACTTTTCCGTAACATTGTTAATTATTTTATTTCACCTATAAAATTGCAAAATACTTTCATTTCAATTAATATTGTTGGAAAAATAGCACAAGAAAGTTATCAGTTTGATGAACATTACCAATTCAATTTGACATAAATCAGACATTATAAAAATGGTAAAACAACTTAAAAGATCTGGATCAATTATATATCTGTAGATCATGCAAACATTTTTTCCGCAGCGGGCTATTTGTCCACTGCGCCACAAGCACAGTCGAAAATGAGTTTTTCATAAATGAACAACTCATTTTCGACTGCTTGATAAAAAATTTATTATATACTAAAAATACAGTTAAATAAACTGCACTCGCGTGTCGATTAGTGCTTGTTAAGTAAAGTACATAAAATGGACCTAGGAGTAGTCAGTACTGAATCAACTCTATCGCAAATGTATAGACAGCTTCGCGTACTGGTAACCCCGTGCATGTAAAGTTTGAAATAAATACCTGTAGAAGGATGATTTCCATACCAACTGACATTGACACTTCTCTTTTCAAACATATGTCAGAATGTAACATGAACAAAATACCCCGTTGAGCTCGAGAGCGCCAACAAAGGGTACTGGGTGAGTGTTGAATCAAAGTGGTGTCAGGTCGACTTACTGACACGTTCACTTGTCAAAAGTATCGTGTTATGAATTGTATGCCGTGCTTTGTCGCTGCACTAGTGAGTGTTGACTTGCTCAAACAGAATTTGACACATTATTGGCCCCTGATGCAACCCGACGACAATTGAGGCATCAGAAAACTGATATACAATTATTTGTTCTGAGTTTCGGGCAAATCTAAGGGCATGCCCTCATGGTCTAACTAGGTTGCCTAACTCGTTTGGCCATATTATACATTATAAACACCCGATTCTACTACCTGACCGAAAAGAGGACTATTTGATTTGCCAATACGCGTCCCGTCACGTTTCATCGGGTTGGATTGTGTTGCCGCTTGTTGGAGAATTTTCTTTTTTGATGTTTCTCTTTGTCTTTGTTGTTCAGCAGTGGACGTTCTATAGCTTTGATTATCCACTTGATGTCCTTTAATCTTACATTGTGCTAATAATGAAACTATTATTTAATTAGTTGAAGATACGTATAATCATCTCAGTTCTTTCTGTATTTTGTCGGTATTCCTACCTAAAGTTATGCCACAGAAATTATTATTTGTTATGAAAAAGGTAATAAAGAGGTGTATTATAATGATTACTTATTCTATCAGTTATCTCATTCCCATAGTACAAGCTTTGCTAAGTTTGGGGCGAGATAGCGATGTGTAAATGTCCAACATTATTTATATATTTATTTTATGTAGCACCATAAATGGATAGTAGAATATTTCTTTAAATAAATAACACCCATATACAAATAAATTATATTTTCGAAATTCCATGAGTCGTTGGTATAGTAATTATTCTAATTTATAAAAATCTCGTGTCACGGTTTTTATGGTCGCACGCCTCCGGAACGAGTCGACCATTTTAATGAATTTTTTTTGTATGTTTTGTAGGTATGAGAAGAGGTTGTTAAGTATTTTTGAGCCTCCTACTCCCACCCCCCATTATTTAATCGTGATTTTAGTATTTTTGTATGAATATTATCTATATAATTTAACCGTCGTTCATTGACGTGAAGTCATTTACATGAAGTGTCATGTCACTTTGACAAAAGTGTTTTATATAGTTTTTATCCCGAAGTTCCCACGGGAACGGGACATTTCAAGCGTGCAAAGCCACGAGCGGATCAGCTATAAATTATAGTATACGTACCAGAACATCCAAACTAAAACAAAATATGTGTAAATCATGCAAACATTTGTCTTGAACTGGGAATTGAACTAGTAGCCCCTCATTCGGTATTCGGCCACTGCGCCACAGAAGTTGGAGATTGGTTATTCTAAAATAAAAACAATAGATACCAATGTTTGTGCCAATACACAGTGTCAATTAAATATGGCCATACTACCTAACCTCTATGCCTCGACTCCAAATATGTCTTTACAAGTAAAACTTTCTTTCAAAAACAATGATATGACTGTCGGAAAAAGATTCATAAAACAATACGAACTATTGCCCTTTGGAATCTAATAAAAGAGCATTAAACATTCCAGGCAGGTGTATGGAGGGAATGTCAAATCACAGACAGACGACATCTAATATGGTTACGCCTACCATAATAATGTCTGTCGATTCAGGGGTTGCCGTGAGCTTACATAAGGTAACTTTGTGTGTGTTACCAGTGATGATACCTATATGCCACAGAAGCGTGGTCTCTTACTATGAGCCTCATAAGAAAGCTCAAGGTTGCTCAGCGTGCCACGGAGAGTGGTATGCTTGGCATTTTTATACGAGATTAAAGAGAATCAGAAACGAGGAGATTCGTAGATAAACTTAAGTTACTGACATAGCCCAAAGGATTATCAAGCTGATGTGGCAGTGAGCGGGGCACATAGTTTGAAGATCTGATGATGGTTGGTGCAGAAAGTCGTGAGTGAAAAAGAGTGAAGTCCACGCATAGAAAGCGCAGCGTATAAGTAGTCGTCATACGATGGAAAGACAAACTGATAAAGGTTGCTGGGAGCCGTCAGGTGAAAGCCGCTTAAGATCGATCGCTCTGGAGATCTATGGGGAGGCCTATGTACAGCAGTGATGAACCTTATATTTATAATGGCGTAGCGTTGTAGGCCTGATAGATAAAAGGAAGACTTATTATTATCGTGGTGCACTGGGCGAATAGCCGGCTGAGATGCAGGAGGTAGCGGGTTCGATTCCCGCCGCGAAACAAATGTTTGCATGATCTACAGATATTTGTTCCTGGTCTGGTTTTTTCTCTATATATTATAAGTAAGAATTTACAAAAAAAATGTATTTATGTATTCTATCAGTTATCTAATACCCATAGTACAAACTCTGCTTAGTTTGGGGCTAGGTAGCGCTGTGTGGAATGTCCAGCAATATTTATTTATTTGATTTATTTATTTATTAAGGATTTTTATATGTTTGCATCGATCCATACTAATAACAGTCGGCAAAGGAGCTCTCCAAAACATGACGGCACCAAACTTTACCAAGCACATGATCAGTGCGCAACTCGTTCCTACATTAATTATTCCTTAAAGCATTCGTGAAACAATTCATGATAACTACTGGAATTGCAAGGTTGGATAAGTATGAAGAGAAACACATAGTTCTAGTAATAGCTGTGGTAATAGTAAAGTCGGATTGGTTTGTAATATTTAGATAACATTTACTAGTTATTTGCAAAGGTACGACCTCGTAATAATTTTTCATACACTGTGAACTGGATTCAAAATATGAAAATAGAATGAGGCTCCATGACAACTCCTTATTTCATTTTAAAAATCAATGAGGCCACATTCATAATATGCTATGAAATAGAATTTCTATCTATTTCAAAATAAAAGAGGTCACAGTCCGGAATCCGGTAGTAAATAAACAATGGATACCGGGATCGCAAATTTACTTTTAAAAACAGTCTTTTTAAGACTTTTTTAATATCCTCGAATTCGTGATGATAGGTGCTGTACTTGGATAACTGTACCTGTGTTTTAACTGCTAACTTTACCTATATGGCTTAGGGGCACAAATGTCTACCGGAAGTGTACTTGAACTGAAGCGAGGTCAAATGTGTTTGATATTAGTTTATTTCATTTATAGAATTCGGATTCTAAATAGAGAAAGATTGATGCATTTCAATTTGGTCATCATCATCATCATATCAGCCACAAGACGTCCACTGCTAAACATAAGCCTTCTTTATCAGCAACCTTTATCAGGTTATCTTTCCATCTAGTGGGGGGCCGCCTTACGCTGCGTTTTCCAGTGCACGCTCTCTAGAACCTTTCTGCCATAACGGCCGTCACTTCTTCGAGGTACGTGCTCCACCCGATGCAACTTCAGGTTGCTAATCCTCCTGGCTATGTCTGTAACCTTGGTTTGTCTACGGAACTCACATTGCTGATTCGATCTGATAGAGAAGCACCAGGCATAGCTCTTTCCATAGCACCTTAAGCGACTTTGAGTCTATGAGGCATATTTTTTTTACTTTCCCTATTTTCTTGCAATCTGTCCAACAGGGCATTGAGTTAGGGTTTGGTGAATAGTTCGCTTTGGGCATGTATGGAAATAGCCTAGTGGCACTTTCATCTTCCATTAAGGTGCTCTAGAAGGTCTTGAAGGACTGTCCTCTTTAATCTACTAAAGGTTGTGGTGTTTTTCATTAGATCATTGGCAAGCTCATTTGGGTGATGCTCCATTCGTTTAGCGTAAGATTTCAGTTTTTTGGCTACTTCTTGTTTCACCGTTGGCACTTTTAGGTCGGTGCAGTTGGATGTTAGTGATGTACCATGGTGCGTTTGTTATCATTCATAGTATTTTGGATTGGAAACGTTGAAAGATTTCCAAGTTTGAGTTCGCTGCTGTATCCCACAGCTCAGCTCCGTAAGACTACACGGGTTTTTGGATGCATTTGTAAAGGAGGAGTTTGTTGTTCAGGGTCAGTTTGGATTTACGTTCCATATGGCAATACAGTTTCCTTAGTTTAGGCCATGTAGTGAGAGACCACTTTTCTGTCCCATGCCATCACTGCTAAAATACACTTTGGTCTTCAGTCTTGGTATTGGAATTGAAATGTCTTTTTATGTTAAGAAGATTTTGTAACAATATTTCCTAATAAGTCATTGTGCCGAGATAGTAAATTTTCACGGATTTACAAACTTGAAATAATCGCATTCACATACGTAGCCCTATTACGTAATCAATTGCGGTCGCGTCAGTGTCACTGGTCAGGCCGTCCCTCTCACACGTGAGATACGAACCGTTGGTGAGAAAGGGATAGCATGACCAGCGACAGCGATGCGTCAGAAATTGCTTACGTAATAAGGCTAACGATTAAATAGTGCATCAAATACACACTGATTGGCTATGATAAATCTTGAAAAACAACACGACAATAAGAACTTAAAGTAGATAATTAAGTTTACTGGTAAAGGTCCAAAAAATATTTTTCTATTTACATTTCACGAGTACTAGAGTTTCTTGTGAAAGGGCTCACCCGGGGAAGTGCTACCACCATACCTATTTCTACCGCCGAAGCAACCATACCGAAGGGTATGGTTGCCGGTGAAATTACAGGCATATGAGGCTTTACACCTGTATGCCTCAAGTTGATGGACGCAGGGAAGTGTACCGTAGGGCACATTTCCAAGGAGCGTGACCTACGAGGCAAACTTTGGCGATATAGGCGATGGTTACCACTTAACATCAGATGGGCCATAGGCTTGTTCCATCTCCGTAGTATAAAAAAAACTTACCCCTCACATCCCACCATATAGAATATACTCAGATTCTTTTTAATTAATTTTATGTAGAAAATTATTCAATCGGTAAATTTCCAGTATAAGCTGACCTCGCATTGTGTAGGTTTTCCGTACAATGAGAGGTCAGCATAGACTGGAAATGTATAGCTTGATGTGTAGTCGTGTGTACTTAGGCAAACTTAATGCTTTAAAGCATTCACTTCATGCTTAACATTGTGTAATGGGGAAAACCTATTTTGTCGATAGGTAGTGGAAAATAAGTAAAGCTTAGTCTATTTTGCCCTGAATTTCAAAAGGTCCTCTATCCCCAGCTGTACCCTGAATGGCTACCATTAATCGGTATCTGATATCATTTTAGTCGAATAACCCTATTATCCTTCTTTCTTCAGACATTTTGCTAAAATATTAATTCCGTTACAACCAACCGGAATAAAAAGTTAATAAATTGCGGAGAAGTAAAGCAATCACTTGCCTCTATTGTTTCAAATGTAAAGGAAAATGGCGGAGTGTGGTCCTGACGCGACCTCTGTTACACAATACTCGACAAGCAGAAAGAATAAGGTCTAACAGATGACCGATTATAATTGGTCAACAATTTGAGACCACGCCCGATATTAGTTGCAGAAAGTCGATGTCGATATCCGATTTCCGCCGACCAGTGTATACTCTCTATGACGTGATTCTTCTAGCGTGTGATAAATTATGTCGTGTATCAGAGAGAAGTCAGACAAAATCAGGCAGAAACTATCAGATCCATTCCAATCTGATTATTGACTGATGATTGACAATAATCGGATTGGAACGGATATGATCAATTTCTGGCTGATTTTTACAGGACCAACAAAAAGCATGTTTTATTGGCCGACTATTTATCTATCGGATCAATTACCAACTGTCGGTCGTCTGAGATCGGCCTTACTCGAGAACCAAGTAAAATAAATACACAAAATTAGACACGTTACAAGGAGGTACTACGAGGGTACGTTTCTTTGCTAAAAACCTTATATTGTTGAGATGTAATTTTAGATGCTCTTTTAAGTGTAAATAAATGGTATAATAAATAAAAAATCTTACTTAAAATAACTAGATGATAAGACTTCATACGGAAAACGAATACGCACTGAGTCAACCTATATTATTCGAAATGTTATTTGCATATATATTTTTTCTACTCAATCCATGGTTTACTTTAGCAGGTAGAAAGTATCCTCGTTAAATTTACCCAAACCTCGTAATGTAAATCATCTGCGGTAGTTAGCAAACACTGTGACAAACTCCTTTGTTTGTGTACCGACTACACTTCGGCCGAAATGTCAGAAAACCAACACAAATTATGTAAGACTCCTTTATTCTTGACATGACATGCATGTGCCCGACCATGACCTATTACGGTAGTATGAGAAATAAACACATGCAATTTCGGTTTGACGGAACAAAAAAAGTTAGCAAATAATTCGAAATTTGAAATCAAAACGAAAATTGTATGTTTAGTTTTAATATATTAAAATGTTGTTGGGTGTCAAATACTATTTATTCACTTTTTAATTTCACTTGTATTTAAAACAATCTTTTGGTCCTTTGAGTCGTCAACTAGTAAGTTTAGTAGAGCTGGATATAGGCAGCTGAGGGCTGGTACTGAGGCACAGCAGAGTACACGTACAACGGAGCACGGTCTTCATTCTTGTACTGAAGACGGGCCGTGTACGCCATATTCCTCAGATCGTTCTCCGTCTGGTACTGAACTCTCTGCAGTTGAGAGCCGGGAAGAAGCACGTAGTAAGCACCCTGGTTGCTCAACACCTCAGCATCATTCTTCGGGGCCTCTTCGAGTTTCTCTTTCTGTAGGCCTTCGACTTTGAGGTTTTCATCGACGCTTCCCTCAGCAATTTCTGTTGCTGGGGTGGTTTCGGGTACTCCATACTCCTGCTGGGGTGCTACATAAGTCTGAGGGGGTGCTCCGTAACTGTTGTCGGGCACTCCATATGATGTGGCTGGTGGAGCAGCTTCGTTAGGCAGATTAAAAGCAGTCGCTGGTCTAAATCCTGCCGCGGGGTAAGGAGCGTCTTCTGTGCTGGGAGTCGTTGATTCACGGTCAAGTTCCTGACGTTGGAACCTGAAGTTTTGACGGCTCTGCCTGTAGCTCGGTGGCTCAGCGACCGCCACTGCCGCGATGAGAACTACACAGGCGAATGTGTTCATTGTTGATTGCTCGGCTGACTGCAGACGAATGATGCTGTGTCCAAACGCATCAGTTCTTTTATACTGAATCCCGAGTTTCCTGTACAGTTTCCGTTTTGTCCGGACGTGGTTCGTCCAAATCATGTATTCTCCTTCAAGATCGATATTCCGAGTGGACCGCGACATTGGCCGCCTAAACGAGGAGCGGTTGTGTAACGGATGCCGATTAGGACCTGTCATTGTACCACGGGACGTGACCAGCCTGCAAATGAGAAGAGGTGACGAACTTAAGAAAATTAGGAGTTCAATATTCATGAGAAGACATCTTACATCGTCAGCGGTTCAGGGAGCTTGGATCTTTACTTTTTCTTGTGATTGCTAACATTAGTTCTGTGTCACGTGATTTGGCAACGTCTGATCGAGGGGTCCTAGGCTATGTATTATGTATGAAGTGTCCTGGCTGTTATGGAGTTCAATGGGCATGTCAAGTGCATAAGCAAGCGTGACCGAATTGTCGAATAATGAATCATTTCTTTTGTTGTTACATCACAATGGGCATTTGCATAGTTGTTTATGCAGTGAAGTTAAATTGACAAATCTGATGGAAAAGTTAAAGAAAACTAAGTATAAGTATTAGTCGTCTAGACTAGACAATCCACTAAGAACAAAAGGTTTCGCGGAGTCATAATTTTCATTAAAATATGATGGTACCTAAAGGCAAAGTTGACAATGTGTTCAAAAGGAATAAATCAGGCTCGGGATGTTTTCGCAAGCGATGATGTAACTTCGCTTTCACGTCGTAAAACATTTTACCTGTCACCACTCGCAAAGTTAGATTCGTCATAAAAAGATTTAAAAGTATTTTGCATTAAAATTCTCTGTATGTGACGTGCTTCACTTTGCTCATGCATGTTTATTTCAAAATGGCTGCTTGACGTTTAATTACGCGGGAAACGACGTCTGCCGTCGTCACTTGTTATGGCGGCAAAATGGAAATTAAAGTGATTATCGGGATTTTTCTATTTAGTTTTATATTAGAAAGCCTGTTGTCGATAGAATGTATTATAGGACAAGAAAACCACTTCCCTTTGATGTAATATGCAGAATTACGGCAATTCTGAATTTTACCACTTTTAATAGATACCTATTTATGAATTCATTAATATTATTTACCTCTTTTACACATTAAAAGCTAGTTACAACAAAATAATATAAAAAAACGTTCATTATACAGTATTATCACTTTAAAAGCAATATCTCCCAAACAAACTTGGAATGGAGAATATCAATAATAAAATTTACTTTTATAACGAACAAGTTTTTAACTGATACCTACTAGTAAAAAGTTTGTAGGTAAGTAGGTAGTCTTATGTAAGTGCTACATCTTTAGAGACAGTTTCTTTTATTTTGGATAAATCTCGTCCAAAAGATGACGTCATAAGGTCTGACGCTATACAAAGGAATAATAGCTTATGAGATTTGACATCGCTAACCAGAGCTAATACATTGTTCCATTCGAACCCACTTCCCTGATAGAATTATACCAGTTTTTACATCGCACATCATCATCATTATATCCTCTATAAGACGTCCAGTGCTGAATGGGCTACATACCCCCCCCCCCCCCCCCCCCATAGATTTCTAGAGCAACCGATGTCAGAAATTAAAACGTTTAATGTGTGCGATGGTGTGCAAATATTTTTTTTTTTTACTAACCTATAGGTATATTGTCCCACTGCTGGGCAAAGGTCTCCCCATCTCCCCTCCATCCATAACGGTCCACAGCCAAATCTGACCAATCTGGTTTGAATGCATCCAGGTCGTCTCTCCATCTTTTTCTGGGCCTACCACGGCTGCGTTCGGTATCCACTGGGTGACTAGATTCGCCCATCGTTCTGGATGCATTCGAACCACATGGTTTTAATGCCTACATCGGCTATGCCGGTTTTGGCTCGTAGGTCGGTATTTCTGACTCGATCGATTCGCTTCACTCCAAGGATGCTTCTCTCCAATTATTATATAATTTTAATTAGTTAAATATCTAATTTCATGCGAAACATTATCAGTCAAAACAAGAATAAGAAAAAAAAATTAAATGTCAATACAATACAAAATAAAAACAAATTTCATAGTCAATTAAAACTCATTGGAATGGGTTAAATATTCATTAATATCATAAAAACAATAGTTTGCCAACCATATTCGCATCTTCGTTTTGAATAGATCTTGTGCACCCAACGGCTCCCTGTAGCCTTTATTGGGTCACTTTTTTATCTAGTGCCGTCCTACGTTTTCCAGTGCGTGGTCTCTATTCGAGAGTCTGCCCCAACGGCCATCAGTTCTTTTCAGTTTCGGTTTCGAGCTGTGTGCCCCGCCCAATACCACTTCAGCTTGTTAATCCTCTGGGATATACATATATTTGGTTTGTCCATTCCGCATATTTTGTGTAAATTTGAAAGCGCTAAATTCGATTGTTTTTTTTGTTGCCTACTACGTAACGTAATTCCCGTACTGCCATCCATTTGGTAGTAAATTGAGTTTTAGGATCGTTTTCGACTGTGAAGTTGTGATTACATAAAAGGTCGGGTACCTGTAAATCTTTGTGGGTGGCCGTTTCGTTAATTTAGTTTATTTTGAAGTGAAAACTTCTTTAGGCGCGTTGAGCATTTTTTGAGATGTGAAAAAACCATTGAACTCGCGACACCTGTCACTGACTACTGACACTGACTGTTACTGACACTTCTGTATATGTACAGGGTGTTTGGTAATATACTGACGATATTCAAGAAACAAAAGACTTCACGAAAAAAAACTACTAGTTTTTTTCAATAACCTATACTGTCCCACTGCTGGGCAAAGGTCTCCCCCATTTTCTTCCATTCCTTGCGTTCTCCAGAAATCTCCTGCCAGTCAGAGTGGAACCCATCCAGATCGTCGCGCCAACGTTTTCGCGGTCTGCCTCGTTGCCGTCGTCCTGTAGGTTGCCAGTCGGTGGAGATCTTAGTCCACCTTTCAGGGTGCATTCGAGTGACATGACCTGCCCAGTCAGTTATATTACTAGTTATATTATCAAATTTTAAAGAAAAGTTTAGGTGATTAATTCGATATAAAACTTACTGCCTACTCTTCGGCAGTAAGTGATATCTCTTTCGGAAATGGCTGTGGGCTTTGGGTTAGAAAGGGACAACAAGAGATATTTCGAGACGTCACCAATACACTATCTGTGGTTAGATGGCAAGCATTATGCAATAGCACAACATAAGTTTAATAAAGTGTTTGTTTTTACATGCCAAAATAAATTTCACATTTCTGTGGCAAACATTTCACAAATTTATTTATTATGCTCATCAAAATAACCCCTCTCATTTTTGTGCGTATGTTATTAATTTATCAAACATCCTATATAAGTATCTGTAGTCTAGTCTGCTTTTATTTAAGTTTTCACTTCTGTCGGCACTCCCGGAGTGCCACTTTTTTATGTTTTAAATTTTTGGGTTTAATATAAAGGGCTGAACTTTATAAAATAAATAAAATGATGACCTCCGTGGCGCAGTGGGCGTATAGCCAGCTGAGACCCAGGAGGTAGCGGGTTCGATTCCCGCCGCTTAACAAAATAAATGTTTGCATGATCTACAGATATTTGTTCCGGGTCTGGTTGTTTTTCTATATATTATAAGTATGTATTTACAAAAAAAAGTAAATAAGTATTCTATCAGTTATCTGGTTCCCATAGTACAAACTCAGCTTAGTTTGGGGCTAAATAGCGCTGTGTGAAATGTCCAGCAATATTTATGTATTTATTTATTAATAAATTATATCTTTTCAATCCAATAGTAGAGATAAAAAAACATAATAACTTGGGTATGGAATAGTTTCGTTATAACTCAACTATCATTTGCTAGTTACCCGTCATCAAATGTTAGATGTAGAACTCAAGACCCCCAAGACGTAGACAAAACCTACTTTTATCCTGTGCCACGTCAGGACATGTTTATGACAACAACCTTTCCTCAAGGAAGTATTAAACAATAAAATCCTTCGTGTGGAATATCACGACCTTCTTGATGCGTGATCAAAATCGCGTGATTAGATTATAATCAGGTATTTGGAGGTATTCTACTATGCAAAGTCTGCTGAGTTATGTTGGTACACTTTTAGGGGTCCGTACCTCAAAATAAAAGAATGAACCCCAACGAAATATCTTAGTTTCACCACAATCTCACTTGTTGGTAAGCGATGATGTGGTCTAAAATGGAGCACGAAGATTTATGTAGAAGACACCTATTCACTCTTACCTAAAGATATCCAGATTATAGTCTTCAGGAAAGCAGATGACGGAAAAGCATTCCATACCTTAACCTTCTCTCTATTTGTTACGTTTTCACGACTAATCGGCGGCAGAACTGATTTCGATGAAATTTGGTATATAGATACATTATAACTGGGATTAAGACATAGGCTACTTTTTACTTTTCGTTGCAAATGTCTCTATAGCGACTTAAGTCCAGTAAGACTACTAACTTACAATTAAAAAGATAATTAACTTTTCAAAATTTCATACATTACATAGTATTATTCAATTCTTGTTAATGTATTTTTAATCGTATCGATACTTGATACTTTCAATTTGTTTAACATTAAAATGAACATTAGCTTCTCTTTAATTCTTCTCTTAATGTGAAACTCTTTATTTGTTATGGTTTATGGAGGAGGGCGTTGATGCCTGCGACACAGTATTTTTACTCCTGCGGGTATCACCGTTTCCATTTTGTTTCTGTACGCTGTTTTATGTACCAAATAAAGATATTTTGATTTTGATTTTTGAACTTCAAGACCTATAGACCTCAGATTCTGGCGATGTGCTGAAGGATGTGCTACTTGATCCGGATTTCTGGCCAGTTGGCATCATTTACAGGCGCTACAGGAAAGCTGCTACGAAGCTAAATAATAAAAAAAATGTTTTAAGTTTATGGTTTTATGTTTGTTAAATTAAACGTGGTATTATTATGTACCCGACTTCGCAGAAGGAGGGTAATGTTTTTATAAACTACGCGTGCAAAGCCGCGAGTAGAAGCTTGTTAGCTATAAATCGATCTCGTCTCGAATTAAACTCGAAACTAATGAAATCCATCAAACAGTTAATTTGATCGTTGACTTCCTAATTTATCGCTGCAATACTGCTGCTACTAATAATTATTCTGTGGGTACAGTCACCGACAAGATCATTCACTTTAAACATTCAGATTCGGGTGATTATTTAGATTACTCATTAAATTAAATTAAATAGTCATTTATTTCAGATATCCATGATCCATATGTTAATAGTATGAAAATTACATTAAATTATAATGATATTAAAATTAAATCAAAATTATATTAAAATTAAATTGCAATTACATCAAAATTAAATCAAATCAAAATTAAATTTAAAAATCTGTGTTGGTTTCTATTACATTAAATAAATAAATAAAATAATACACACAGAAAATAAATCTGTAACAAATAGTTATTGTACAAAAGATGACTTCTGAGCCGCAGGAGGCCGCCGGTTCGATTTCCGTCGCAGAATAAATATTTTCATGATCTGTTCCATTTTTAAATAGAAATAAGGATTTGGCATAGATATTTTATTTAATTATAGCATATTATGAATTAAAATAGAATCGTTCTATTTTCAAATTTACTTACGGCCCTAGAGCCGTAAATCGCATTCACGGAGCACTTATTGAGTTTACAATGACCAACTTTGAGTGATGAAGAAACTTTTTTTTAAATCTAAAATTGCTAATCGATTCTATCGCCGACTGTACTATTGAATCTATAATTCGTCGACACGTCTCGTCGTATCTCCTAAATAATGGCGCAATAAAATATATTAATACTGGGAACTGTTAGCGATCCCTAATGAACTGATAATGGATATATTAGAATCACAGATGTGTTATATGTGTGATTAATAATAATAGATCATTTAATTCAGGCACCAGGTACTTTATTTAATCCAATTTTATTGTATTAATTTCTGTGACTAATTGTAATGTTTGTACGCTACAAGTAACTTTTTAACAAAAACATAACCAACTTAACCAAACTACGGAACAGATTTTGATGAAATTTCTACGAGACTAATATGAAAGTATATCCTTTCAAATAAAAAAAGAGTTTTCCAAACCGGTTTATAAATTTACGGAGTTCTGAAGTAATAACAAACATAAAACCGAATTGCGTCCCTATAAAATTGGAGGGTTGCCTCGTTTTTTTGGGAACCCATCATCAGATCCTGACTTGGTGCCAATGGGACCACCTGGGAAACCATTTTAAACCAAAAAATAAATTCTTGAATCGGTCAAGGCGTCTTCGAGTAATCGGGGAACATACACAAAAAAAAATCCCACGAATTGAGAACCTTTCTCAATTCCTATTTTTCCTAACATTCCTATTTATTACCTAACAATCCTATTTTTGAAGTCAGTTTAAAATGGCGAAACCTAATCTTACGTACATAGGTTTACCGGACAATAAACAAATTATGAATTATGAATAATAAAATAGTTAAATAAATAACTTATTCTACTGCCATTAAACATACCTTACCCTAAAATACATGTGATTATAAAAATGTATATTTATTTACTATATAAACACTGCAATTTTAGACGAAGAGTTTTCGGTGTTCGGTATCCGTCATCGGAAACGGCGAAATACGACACACTTCGGATAAAAATCTACCTTCATGAATGTCGACAGATATTAGAAACAAGATTCCGTCCGCGGTTTCGCATGCATGGTATGTCATAAAAAGACCGGACAAGTGCGAGTCAGACTCACCTACCGAGGGTTCCGTACTACGATAAAGATTTAAACAAATCTACAAAAAGATTTGGTCACATATAATTATGACCGCGTATACCGTTGCTTAACCTCGATGATTGATTACGTACTTGAAATAAAGACTATGTTTTTTATGATTGAATTATAAATGCATAGTTTTCAGACTTTTACCTATACTTGTAGTATAAGACGATATTACTTGCCAAATTTCATAGTTCTAGGTCAACGGAAAGTACCCTATAAATTTTGATGCACTTGAGAGTGTCGGAATATATGTTTTTTGCGGCATAAACGACCGTATCTTTTTTTACGTTGACTTAAAGTTTGATTTTTCACAGCATCAAGGTACTGTAGACTTGAGTATATGGTTTTAATTTCAACTCGATACTTCTACGCGTTCCCAAGAACTACTAAATAAGTTTTCGACTCAAAACATATAGGGTACTTCCGGCTGTCCTAGAATTCTCAATTTTGGTTAAAAACAAGGTCTTATAGCACAAATAAAGGGAACATTCTGAAAAATAAAAAAAGTTGAAAATTAGGTACATTTTGGTACTTACAAGTTTTTGCGAAAATCTAAATTTGCCCGTATATTTTTATCGTGTTGACTCAGGAACTTGATTTTTATACACCTAATAGTAACCATAAACCTCAGTTTCTGCTATAACATTCAACTTGCTAGGTTCACCAGTTCTTGAGAAAATCGGTGGTGACACACGGACAGACGGACAAGAGAGTGATCTTCCTTTTTCTACCTTTTGAGGTATGTACCTCAAATTTTTTCAGGACGATTTTCTCAGGAACGGGTGGACCTAGCAAATTGAAATTTATACCAAATACTGAGGACTATAGTCCCTATTAGGTGTATAAATATCAAGGTCTTGAGTCGACATTATAAAAAGATATGGGCAAATTTAAATTTTCGCGAAAACTTGTAAGTACCAAAATTTACCTTAATTTTCAGTTTTTTTTATTTTTACTTGTGGGGGCGCTCATACAATTTATTATAGATAATGGTACGGAACCCTTCGTGCGCGAGTGCGACTCGCACTTGGCTGGTTTTTTGTTGTAAGTTCAACGTTTTATTTATTTAGCAAGCTCAATCGAATGCGCTAGACAATACTTGCTCAAGCAAATTACATCGAAGTTTTGGCGCAAAATTCCCCCTTCATAAAAAGGGATCCTATAACATAACTTTCCCATATTTACGTTGACAGTCCGTATCTAATCGATCCGTACATCCTTGAATGCCCCGCGTTATGACCGAGTGGAAGTTAATGGCCCAACGGCCCAAAGGTCCAACTAGCTCATAGCGTAATTGCAACCCTTTCGGGCGACTGGGCCTTGGCACTACCACAAATAGCTATTTTACATAAAATGAGCCGTTTATTCGAATTTATGGGCTCATTTCCGAACAACCGAAATCAACCATGAAGTTATCTTGTGTGGGAAGGTATTAGTATTGTATTTTTTTTCCTTTTTGATACTATACCTACATAACTGTACACTAGGAAAGGTCACAGCAGAATACACATGGCTTCGCTTATGTAGTGCGTAAGCATGTCTATATTTTACTTAGAAAACTTTCGTGATTGATTTCAACCATTATTATAAATACGGGACTTATCACGAATTGAATCGAAACATTGTCAGTCTAAACACCGATAAGACGGTACGTGATAAATTCCGTATTTATAATCATGTCTATATTATTTTAGTTTATGAGCTATGTACATACATAAGGTCACCGCACACCGTAATATTTTCACTAATTTCGTTTTATTTAAAGGTTTCCTGGAAGAGATCGAACTCAATGATAAGGTCAATCATTGTACCTATTGCATTTAATCTAGTTTAATATTACAAATTACAATGGTAACGCATTTGCAAATGTTATATAAACAAATCAAATTAACGTTGGTAGCCATGTTTATGCAAATATTTCATCAAAATAAAATTTCTAACCCAATACTCCTCAATTTCTCGAAAACAGAACATTGTAACGAAATACACCATTCCGTAAAATCGTCGAATTGAATCGGATTCACTTCGGACGGCTCACGGCGATTCATTTGTAAGTCAAAAAGGTCGGAAATATTTTTCATTGAGCCCCAATATGTTTGCAAATCGGGACACTGAACGGGCTCAAACAGGCCTCTGTCACTGTAAATAGAATTTATTGCAAAGAGAGCCTTATCGCATATATATTACATTCTATATAATAAACACAAGTAACTTTAAAAAAAAATATAACTGAGTTAACCAAACTACAGAACCGATTTTGAAGATATTTCTACGGGACCAATCAGAAAGTATATCCGTTCAAATAAAAGAAGAATTTTCTAAATCGGTTGATAAATAACGGAGTTCTGTGGTAACAAATTAAATTGATACCTTTAGTAAGTCTTGAAAAATCTAACGTCTAATCTAACGAGGCATTAGAAAAAAAACCCTAATAGGTGAACCCGAATTACATTTCATAATAAAGTAAATGATGTCTAAAGGTGCCTACACTTCGGTTATGCTTGTTCGATTTGCTTGATTGGACGTCTAACATGTTGGTAAGCGCCATTAAGGTCACAGCACACTACATCAACCCGGCACCCGACCTTTCTTTATATGAAATTGTATGGACGTGCGTTCACTACATCACCTCCGGATCGCTTCGGGCGTATGCCGTTCACGCGTGGACAACGAGTTGACCACTCGGTGACCCCGCGCGGCCCGCGCGTTGATTGCGCGCGGCCCCCGAGTGATTTGATTAGTCTGTCAGTTACTCAAAAATATTTGTTCCGGATTGTGGAGGTCTATACCATATTTGGTACACGTAATGCCCGATATCCACGATACTGGGAATTCTATGAATGGTACTGTCAGGTCTAATTTTTGGTAAACTTTGGACGTTGCGAAAACTCTGGCTAACAATTTACTGTGAGGCCTTTCTTTCATATAGGTACGTACTGAGACCGCTCGTTTCAACCAATTGTGTTTGAATCAACTGTTTTATGCTTGGTGGAGCTCGCAGAAAAAGCCCAATTTAGATTTGAAAGGAAAATAGACGAGTTTTGGGAATTTCTATGGCGTAATTGGTTTCTTTATGTAAAATTGCTCTATGAAAAGGTATTGAATATAACCATCGAATGTTGAGAATGTGGAATGCTATTAAGAAGCGTATTACTGATCTGTGAATACTGAAATATCTCGTTACTTACCAGATAGGATACACTATTATTTACATATCTCTGCAAATAATTCAAAACAAACAGTTGAATTTATTATAAATTCGAAAGTAACTTCCGCCCCATCTGTCTGTTTGTTTGTTACGGTTTCACGACTAAACGAGTTTGAAACTGAACAAAGAAATACTGTGTAATCATGAGAAAGGACTTAAGATGCATTTTTTTTATTTCACCTGAATAATGTCGCGGGTAGCAGCTAGTATAAAACACGCAACATTTCATGTTCTTAATTGGCTGAACGAAACAATAGTGGTTGGATTCCTCACTTTAAAATTGAATATCTGCACACCGTACAGATTTGGAAAACCATTTGTACAGAACCCTCGTTTATTTTATGTTCTATTGTTATTGCTATTTAGGTAATTAAAGGATACTTTACGATGTAATGAAAGGTCACTTATTAGTTTATTTAGAATACCATTCGAAGGCCAATTAATTGTGTGTTTTTAGAGTTCCGTACTAAATTGGGAAATTTAAATACTTATATATCACTTGTGTGCTGTCTTTTAAGCGGCATGCGCCATGGCAACTGAGTTTCCTAGTCTTAACAGAATAAATGTTGTATATAATATTGCTGACGAAAATTACTCATATGTTATGTCTACACGAGTGCGCTTTCTTGTTCATCTTGCGTCTTCCATTGAGCATGCAATAGCGCATGCTTTATATTTAGGGTTGCCATACGTCCGGTTATTTCCGGACATGTCCGGTAATATAGGTCTTTGTCCGGAATACGGGGGCAAACCTAAACCGTTCGGAATTTCTACAATTTAAGTAGGTAACGTATAAAATAGAACATTACCAAATTTTTTAATTACAAATAAATTAACAATCAACATTATGCTTATTATCATTTTGATCATTACTGATATTTATTGCTCCCAAAATTCGAGAATTCGCTACGTTCATTCACATGCACAATGCTAACGACATTAATGTTATATTTACAAGAAAGTCAGGAATTTTCATCAAATGTCAGGAATTTGGTCCGGAATTGCGATTTTTTTATCTGGGAACCCTACTTGTACTAGTTCGACAACAGCGCATGCGCTTAGCGCACGCTGTTCCGGCACCGATGGGTTGGCGTGTAACATTCCGAGCGTTTTACTAAACAAAATGGCGGAAGATTGTTGTTCCGTTTCTTTAAATAAGTTCACACGCGTCTGTCTTGACGACTGATCGAGGCGCACAGGTGTAGACGATAAGCTGCATAATGCCAATCAATATTGCATACGATTGACGCAAGACGATTTGAAAGTTGGAGACGCAAGATGAACATGAAAGCGTACTGGTGTAGGTACACTAGCTTTACGCGGCGCATCGTGTAGGCAGGAGAGCTGATGACATATTTAGGGAATGTGTTTTAGCCCATTTGAAATTATAAAACAATTGCACCATATCTATAAATGATGTGTGATGATGATGATGTGAATCTGGAACCGAGAATCGTGCAGGGAGTTTTCGGTTATTTCGCTATTGCACAGTATAGGATATTAGCAAAAAAAAATATTTGAAAAACATTGTTTTATGCAATTTGAATTAAATTAAAATTTTAAGTTTAGCAATTATTTATATTAAAACATATAGGGACATATTAATATGAATAAAAACATCAGACCAGTACGGAACACTCACAATGCAAAAGCAGATACGAGCTTCTCCGCTTTTAATAGGGCATGATAATCTTAATGGCGGCCGTGAGCTTTTTTAATTGCAAATTCTATAGATACCTTTGCGTGCCGAATACCTTAAATACCTTAAATTTAGGTCGTGGTGGCCCGTACTGTGGATGAGAAAGCTCAGGGATTAGTTTTTAAATTAGGTATACGATCTGATAATGGAGCAAGCATATGACCCACCTAATGTTAAGTGGTAACCATTGCCTATAACAAAGTATTGCCTCATTATTATAAATACGGGATTTATTACGTACCGTCTTATCGGTGTTTTGACCGACAATGTTTTGGTTCAATTCGCGAGGCGAGACATTAATTCGAACCGGATCGCACTCACCCTAATGAAGGTTCACGAATTAAACCGAAACATTACACTGGCCTACACTCATTTTGGTGCCTAAGATTTTAGACCTGATTTTAGGTATATTTTGTGACCGGATACGAGAAAACTAGTCACATTTTTCATATTAGCTCTTGTTGATGAGAAAGAAAAAAAAAGCAAGCAAAATACAAGCGAATTACCGTGTCATTAATCGGTTTCCGTTGATCTTTCATTATATACTCACCGCATATGTAACAAAACATATCAGGATCGTTAATGCAACTTCTTGACTTACTTGCCATTATAAATTTATACGATAAATGTCATAAAAGTAGTTATAACATGGACTGATTTTGAATAAAACCGTAAAAAAGTTCAAATAAGAATTGTAGGTAAACCAGAGCTGTCAGCTGGCATCTAGTAGCAGCAATGTAGTTCATACTACCTACTTTACCGACTACAGATGCGAACAGAGCTGCACTAAAACAATTTTTTTTTTGTAGGCCTGTGATTATCGGTCAAAACATAGATAAGACGTGATAAATCCCGTATTAATATTAATGATTGAAATCAATCACGAAAGTTTTCTAAGTATTGTCTCATAAGTCATGCACCTTAGAAACGTAACCTACGATACACCGTACCTGTAATTTCATTACAATCATATCCTTCAAACCGAAACACAACAACGCTGCTTGGCAGCAACCATATCGATCTTGAATCAAGTAAAAGCAAAGCTACAAAGAGCTTCTTTATTTTTAGTTACGTCTAATTATTCCCAGGAAATCAATAAAGTTGCACACCAACCTAATCTAACTAATTCGTCTTTTTACGTAGCACAAAAGTACTCTTTCATTTAATTCCAAGCACTTGCGCACAAATAACTTCAATTTCATTTCACCCGCAAGAAAATAACAGTAAAATAACAAACTTTTCTGGCCCAATGATGACGTCGCTTGTGTCTATGCAACAGCTACGATTCCTTTTGTGTTCTTTAGTTATGCGTTCGTAGCACTGGCAGCTTTTAGAGCAATGCGTATAGTGCGTACAGGCTGTCCGCCTGCGAGCTGTCCCCATGCGTAAAGTCCGCAGTGCCTTATATAGAGTAGCAGTCGCGGAACGTGACCGCACGGAGCAAACCGAGTCACTGTCCAACGATGTTCCGCCTCACGTGTGTTATTCTAACTGTATCTGTCTCATTTCATTGTTTTTTTCTTGTTTGTTTACTTATTTTTACCCGACTTCAAAAAAGGAGTAGAATAGAATAGAATAATGCTTTATTTTATACCAGGAATACTAAAAAAACTAATAGGAGGTTCTCAATTCGATTGGGACTCCGTCAATTATCAACCGATTTGGATATTTTTTGTTTTTTATTGGAAAGTTACTTTCAGGATAATCCCATGAGTTTCTTCAAACTTGGTTAAGTAGTTTGATTTTTTATATACATACACTCAAGTCGGTTATAATTTTGTTTAAAAGTTACTTGTGTTTATTATTTGTTCTGTGTTTCTTTATATGTCAAACAAGTAACTTTTTACAATAAATATAACCAACTTAATCAAACTACTGGACTCATTTTTATGAAGTTTCTATGAAACTAATATGAAAGTATATCCTTTCAAATAAAAAAGAATTTTCCAAATCGGTTGATAAATGACGGTGTTCTGAGGTAAAAACATGAACCAATTATGCATCACTATAAAATTTGAGGGTTGCCCTCAATTTTTTTGGGATCCCATCATCAGATCCTGACTTGGTGCCAATGGGACCACTTGGGAAGTATACCATTTTAAACAAAAAAAGAATTTCTTGAATCGGTCCAGACGTCTTCGAGTAATCGGAGAACATACAAAAAAAAAAAAGATTCCTACGAATTGAGAACCTTTTTTGAATTCGGTTGATAAATATATTCTATTCTATACGTGTATCTCCGCTGCGGAGATCCACACAGACTGACCGTACGGTACAGACCATATGCATTGCTCGGAAGCCAGCCTTAGTTCTTATTTTGTCCGACTTGTTTTAACCGATTGTTGTACGACTACCAGAAAATAAATCTACCACCTAGCTGCCACCTGACTTGTGGCAGCTAGCAGCTATGAGCCGGACAAATTGGCCTTTTTAATTTGTCACGACAGTGTCCGGACTGTCCGAGCCGGCCGGTCGTAAGTAATGGAGTGTCCGGATTGGATTGGATTCATCCGACGTGTGATTGTTCGGGAAAGGAATGAGTTGATGAGATTTTTGTGTTAAAGAAAGCTAGAATACCAATTGGGTGAATTGGAGTTTTGTTCCGTTTTTGCTGCAAGATATTTTCACCTTAGATTTATTAGATACCTGAACTTTCGCACTAAGCTAGTATAACATTTTTTACATAAACAAGTAACTTTTTAACAAAAATATAACCGACATTAGATTTTTTTTTATCGCACTAATGCGAATGTTTATTTATTTATTTGTTTGTTACTCAATCACGACGTAACGGCTGAACCGATTTTGATGAAATTTAGTATGTACGTAGATATACCTGGATTAACACTTATGTTACTTTTTATCCTCTAAATAAAGTCCTTATAAAAACAAACAACATTGTAACATTGTATATTTATTATTTCATTATATTGTTCCTATATTTGTTGGATATTTGTTGTGTTCCTGTATTTTCTGTTTTCTTCTACTTGTGCTTTCTCTTTGTTGTTATACCTTTTGAATGTATTGTGCGAATGTTTGTGTGCTATGGTAGCAAATAAATGTCTGTCCATATCTATGTCTAAAAATGGGGACACCCCATTTTTATCCCATGGGACCTTATTTAGGGGATAAAAAAAAGCATGTGTGTTAATCCAGTCAAGTTGCAACAGCGAGTTTAACTTTATTTCTAGGTTACCTACACATTTAGTAGTGTAAAATAATAGTAAAATTTGTGTGGTAGTAAGACACATTATGCGATTTTTGGGGATCCCATCGACTTGGTGCCAAGTGCCAAAGAGATCACCCGGGAAGAACAAAAAAAGAATCGGTCCAGGCGTCTTCGAGTAATCGGGGAACATACATAAAAAAAAAATCTGACGAATTTAGAATCTCCTCCTTTCTTTAAAGTCGTTTAAAAACTCATTTTATTTTGCGCAAATTGAGTACACGTGAGTGTAAAGGGTAGCTTATTAAGTTAACTAATTAAATTAACTTTTCTACAGAAATAACATAATGAAGTTCCGTACATGTTGCCGGGAATACTATATTTTATTTGCTAGAAAGCGAGTAGCGAGTGTAAACTGTAATAAACTTTCTTTTCATCCGTGAATCAAGAAGTTTAATTACCCGAGGAAAAGACCGCTGTGGTGCGAGTTTCAGCGGATATTCAGTGATTCATTTTATAAAATGCAGCGTAAAATAAATAATTTAACGCTGCGTATTTTTAATTCCTTCCCAAAACAAGCTGTGTAAGTTAATAAACAAAAAACCGCCTATGTACACCTATGTCGATGGTAGCTTATATCACCCACTATATAATAACGAAACGATTGACACCTCATTCACCAAAATCTGATGAGTAGTTTAGGCGCTCCGGTGTAACACACATCCATAGACTACTCGACTACTCCATGTCGTACTTTACATATAATCCTTTCACGTTTAGCATGTGTGAGTGATTTCGTAAGAGAAGATCCCTTCTCCTCTCCTCTTTTGAGTTAATAATTATTATACTGACGATATTCAAGTGACGGTTCCTCAAAACATAAAAAAAGACTTCTCGATAAAAAAAACCACTAGTTTTATTAACAAATTTTAAAGAAAATCGACTAAGTTTAGGTGATTAATTCGATATAAAACTTACTGCCTACTCTTGCAATCAATGCAAAAAAAAATTATCTGTGTTTGAAATCGTAGGTGCGAATTAAATGCGGTTTTTGAAAACTGGTATTTGCAAGACTCAAAGTTATGTTTTGTTGAACCAAGAACGGGTTTTTTATTTGAATTAAAAGGGCTTCTAGTTTGAGATCGGTTAAAAACATGAGTGCTGTGTTGCAATTACATTATGCAAGACTACTTATTATGTGTGTCAAAAACTTGTTGCGTATGTTCTTGGGTTAAGAATTTAAGATGAAACCTGTGACCATTCTATTGGTTACGCTTCTAGGTGGTCATTTGGTAACGCTCAATAAGGGTCACCAAATGGAAATACGAAGAGTGGAATAACAAATTATTGTTTATGCTCATACAAAGTAAAACAATTCGTGATAATTACAATATATTGTTTATATTATGGGTTATCGTAAAATACAAACGGTGTATTTAAAAGAAATGTTTAAACAAAATAATTCAACTGTGTCATTTCATTTCACATTACAATTGTTTCACCGATCGCAATAACCACCACTTCCAATTTGGCAAGCGATCGACTGAAACCATTGACGATGTCACACGGACCACACCCTACGTACGGTGCGCAAATTAAAACAGCTTATAAGCAAGAAGAATGCGAGCAGCTTCATAGTTTGTGCACTTTTCAAAGGTAGAGTCAGCATAACAAACAAAAATTTGTTTGGCACAGTCTAAGTTAGTTTAAAAGTTCACAGTCGAACTTTATAGGATATCTTTATAGTCTTTTTAGGGTTAAGCTCGAATTTGTACATGTTCTCTATTTCTGTACTTTTTAATGTAATTTATTATATACTAGTTGTTGCCCGCGACTTCGTACGCGTTACACTTCTAGAAATAAAGCTAAACTCGCTGTTGCAATTTGACTTGATCTTTGACAATTAACAAATTTAAAAACGTAATTAAACAAAATCTTTATAAAAAAGCCTATTATAAAATATCGGATTATATAGCTGATGGAGAAGCCTAGGATTGAAATTGCTCCAACTCGTTCAAATGTTTCAATTTAGACGTAATTTATTTTCTGTATTGTTATGTATTTTAAAAGGATCATTAAAAAAAACAACCAGCCTTGTTTCTTGCCTATGTTTCCTGGCTTGGTCGCGAAGGAACATGCAGTGAAATTCACGTTTCAAAGTAATCTTTGTGATTTTAATGAATAAAAATATTTGACTTTGACTTAGACTTTATCCCATGGGAACTGATTTATGGGATAAAAGGTAGCCTATGTGGTAATCCAGGTAATATACGTATATACCAAATTTCATCGAAATCGGTTCAGCCGTTACGACGTGATTGAGTAACAAACAAATAAATAAATAAACAAACATCCAAACTTTCACATTTAATTTATTAGTGTGATAGAATAAAGAATCTGATGCACATAAGTCGAGCAAACTTATCGAAAGACTGAGGATAAATATTTCGATCAGAATAATGACCACCTATTTATTTCTTGCTAAGATTTTTTTGGGGAGGTGGCGTAGAATATTGGCTAACTTCGTGAAATATTTTGGTAGGATGTCAAAGTGAGAGCATCATTAATGGAACCTTCAAGTTTCGTTTTCAAATATAACAGTTAATGGGAAGTGATATATTTTTCAGTAAAAATAATTATTGAGAATAATCAAGCTCTACGTCACCTGATGGTAAGTGATGGTGCGTTCAAAGATGGAGCACGCTTGTCTGGAAATAACTTTTGACTTGGATAACATGACTCCGAATAATAATGATGTTGAAAAAAACATATGCCGGAAGCGGATTCACCTCTTTACTCGTTCTAACAATAATTAAATTAATAAAACTAGTGGTTCGCCCCGAACTGAGATATCGCGAATCTCACAAAATAAGTACCTATTATTCTTAGGGCGATTTGCACAACGATGCCTAAACGTATTTAGTGGCTAAATATGATTTAAGGCGTGGTCAAATCATACAAATACGTCAAATTTAAACATATTTAGTCGCTAAATACGTTTATTGATCTATGTGCATGTCGGGCTTAATCTTTAACTGATAAATCAATGCCACAAAATGCATGCCCAATGTAACGGGGGTTCTTGTTAATTGGTTATTGTTTTTTGAGGTTCAAATTGCAGATATTCTGGATTTCAGACTTTTGCCTATATTTGTGTTACTAAAGCTACACGAATACCAAATTTCAGCTTTGTGGGGTCACTGGTGTACCTACCCTGTGAATTTGGTCAAAGTTTTGTTTTTATTATGGCTCAAAAACTAAAAGGACTAAACTAACAATAAAAATGGGGTTCAAATGTCCTAATAAAGACCTTTCATTTGACGTCCTATTTGACCTAATAGTCTCATTTTTATTTTTTTTATCCCCTTGAACCCCAATATCTCAACAACCCCCCAACATTTTTAGCTTATTTAGTCACACCAAAATTGTGCCATCACTACCTACCTATGTATCAAATTTCATGATGATCGAATCAACGCTTCGAAAGTTATCCTCGGACAAACATACATTCATACATACAACGCCGATTTGCCCAAGTTGATTTGGAGATCTCGTTTCGCTCGATCAATTAAATAAAAAGTACTTTAATACAATATACGTTTTCTTAAATCCCATGAGATACATTATAGCACATTGGTTTGCGTTCAGTACAGTATACCGAGTGAAAAGAAGCTATTAGTGCCAGCGGTATGCTCGCTTTGTCTGAGTGAAATGTGTCACATTGGGGTCGGCTTAGAGCTTACGTCTTGTAGGTTCTTAGCTCCCCGTGGCCTAGGCATCTTAGAGGGGTATTGCACCACTTCTTAGGTTTTAGATAGACGGGCTGTATCATAAATGGACGCTGCTAACAATCTGAGCAGCCCGTTTGCAGTTGACGAACAGTTCTTACATACGGTTGGTAGTTTCGATGCAGCGCAGTTATGATGTAGTCCATCTGTCTAGACCCTTAGGGTAAAGCTATTGTTTAAAAAGCGATGGTATATGACTTTAGTGACAGCCCCTTATCTAAAAAGGGGACAAACCGGGGCACCTGCCCCGTTCGGTAATTTCAGGGAGCGTCAAATTCTTCAGTAAATAATACGCTCGGAAAAAAACTTGTTTCAAAAAAACTGTTGAGATCCAGCGCACGTCTCGTATGATTATTCCATCCCCTGCCCGTGGTCCACCTACTTAGTTCATCTGGCTGTTCATTTGGAAAGCTTCAAATTTTAACCCCCCCTCTCAAACGCTGAAGGAGAGGAGGCGCCACGTCAAGTTTCTGCCTCGGTAAATAGCATTGGGTAGGTAGTTTGTATGCTTTGTGATCGATATTGCTAAGATATTTTGTAATCTGTCATAAATAACATACTGATAATATGATTATCTGACTGATCTGTCAATAAATGGATGTTCGCTTGACGTAGACGAGTGTCTAGTGAGCATAACTGAGTACGTTTGTTACTGTAACGCTTAGGGGATTATGGTTAGAGTGTTAGCGATTATTATTATTATTATTTTTTTTTAATATTTGGTGAATATTTATTTATTTGACACAATATACAAGTACAAAAATACAATACATAATTATTAGGTAGGTACATGTAACAAAAATTAAGATAATTATTATGTGACAACAATTATGTATGAGCCTCAGTTGCCTAAACTAGACTGAAAAGCCTGTATGATAGGCAGCTGTGCTCCCCCTGCTTAATATCAAGTGGAATAAAAAATAACAATACATTAATTTTATATAAATAAGAGCAATAATTATTGTGTATATGTATATATGCAATTAGAAGTACATTAAAATACAATTGTGCTGTATAGGTAATATTTGATTTTTGCAATAATAGGAACATGAATTAGGTCGGTGTTATGGTCCGAGTGTGTGCGAGTGTGGATATGAGTGTGTGCGTGGGTATGTTTGTGTGAGTGAGGGTGTGTGTGGGTGTGTGTGATTGTTGAGTGTTGTTTTATGTGGGTGTCTAAGTATGAGTTTGTATGATCCATGAGGGAGGGTAAGTTATTACAATAATTGTAGGTAATTATTAGGTTTATTACACTATTACTTCAAAACATTAAGTAGTTCATCGTACGAGTAACTCAAAAGAATTTGTGTGAGGCACTTTTTAAATTCATAAGGCTTGAGATGACACAGACAATCCTCAACAGAACGCTTGTTATAGAGATACCCACTTAAAAAACAGGGAAAACGATTAGTGAAAATTGTATTAAATCTGATGCTATCAAATACTTTTTCAGAGCGCCTCTTATCCTGTTGCAGTGGGCGGATCTTGTGCTGTTTTATCAATAGTCTGAGTATGAATAGTTGACGTACGGACAGCACATTAGCTTCCTTAAAAAGTACCGAGGTTGAGAATTTATATGGTAAGAAGTTACTAACTTTGAGCACGGCACGCTGTGCCCGTTCAAGTGAAAGGAAAGTAGTTTTAGCCGCGCCACCCCAAGCTTCAACACAGTACATTATAAGACTCTGGCAAAGAGAAAAATAGATGGTTCTAATTGTGCCTTTGTCAGTGACGTGACGAATATTTTTGAATACAGCAATCAACTTTCGCACTCTATTACTGAGTGATGAAATGTGTTGTTCAAAGGATAAGTTAGAGTCTAGGGTCACGCCTAGATAGCGCAGACAAGCAGTTCTTTCTAATGTACTACAATTACATGAATTGTGAGCACATACTTTGGGGTCAGTTATATTCGTGTGTGCAACAATAGTGAAGTTATTAGATGGTTGGGTATTTTTGCGAATAGAAAATGTCATGAGCTTTGTTTTGGAGACGTTTAACTTAAGGAGACTCTTTGTTAGCCAGTTTATTGTATCGTTTATACCAGCCTGAGCATTATCAAAGACGGATATCCAACTATCACCCCCAAAAACCAGAGCCGTGTCATCAGTGTAGGTGAAAATATTCCCATTAGATATTTTCAGATTGCAAAGTTCATTTATATACGCAAGGAAGAGAGTTGGACCGAGAATACTACCTTGTGGAACTCCGTGGTACACTGAGACAGCTGCACTAATATAGTCATTAATTTTTACACTCTGTGTTCTATCCGCGAGATAGTCTCTGAAGAGTTGTAAAGGTAGTCCGCGTACTCCCATCAACTCTAGTCTTTGCAATAGATGTGGAGTTGACACAGTGTCAAATGCTTTGGCTAAATCAAGAAATATCGCCAAGCACTTGCCACCAGAGTCCGAGAGATTATTATCCTTATGCACTTTCGCCAACGAGGCAACTAGCTATCAACTATTTTCTCGTTCAAGACACGTACAATTGATGTATGATTCCGTGTAAATACAAGAGATAAATATATTAAAAATTGATTGCTGACTGTTTAAACTGTCGGCGAGAACTCTCTCTCCACTTGTCGCAACGACAAGACTTACCAAAGAAAAATTTTGCTCGCCAACTGGATGGAAAGATGACCTGATAAATGTTTATGGGAGTTGTTGGGTGCAGGCAGTGACAAAATATATCACTTTGGAAATTTATGGGGTTCAGCAGTGGGCGTCTTATGGCTGGTATGATGGTGTTGATTCTATAACATGCATAATTTATTTGACTTGTTAAGAGAAAACCTTAACATGATCTTTGTTTAAATCCCTGACAAAGGTACACGCTAATCGCGATCACACACACCGCACTGTAAAACCCTCAGCTAAACGTAAACGTATCTATAATTCGATCCTGTCGTTACTCGACTGTCAGATCGACAAGCGGCAGGTAATCGAGCGATTGTTGCCCGATTGTGCTGGTTCCACACGAGTTCAGTGGACGGGCAAGTGCGCTTAACCGAGTACTTGATGTGCTTTTGAAAGAAGAAAGAAATAAAATAAGCACCTCAGGAACACAACGACAATAGTATTGTAGTTAGGCAAATTTTTAGATGGAATACCCCACTCGATGGAAAGACGATAAAGGTTGCTGAGAGCCATTGGGTGCAGGTCGCACCAGTTCGGTCGCTCCTGAAGTCTATGGGGGAGGCCTATGATCATTATGATGATATCAAAAGAATAGTTTCAATTACTTTGAATAATGGTGCATATATAATAATTTAATACCACGACTAAGGGTTGAAATCTTGGTTAGAAGAATAGTAGGATGAGACTCGGAGAAGCAAAGCGCTATCATGTGTGTAGACAGATTGAAATGTAGTAAATTTCAATCAGTTTTCACTATTTATAACAATTTAGAGTTGAGTTTGAGTAGGCGTATCATTGCAGTGTGCATCCATGCTACTAAACTTAATTTCTTTATATTTGATCGAGCGAAGCGAGGTCTCCAAATCAATCAACTTGGGCATTCGCTCGTATCGGCGTTGTATGTATGTATGCATGTATATATGTATGTTTGTTTGTCCGAAGATAACTTTCGAAGCGTTTATCCGATCATCGTGAAATTTGATAAATAGATAGGTAATAATGGCACAATTCTGGTGTGACCAAATAACCTAAAAATGTTGGGGGGTGGTTGAGATATTGGGGATCAAGAGGGGTAAAACTATATGAAAAAGGGACTATTAAATCAAGTGAGACGTCAAGTAAAAGCTCTTCAGTACATTTCGACCCCGTTTTTATTTTTAGTTAAGTCTTTACAGTTTTTGAGTTATTTATTAGGTAGCCATAATAAAAACTGAATTTTGACGAAATTCACAAGGTACACCAGTGACCCCACAGTGCTGTGATTTGGCATGCGTGTAGCCTTAGTGACACAAATATAAGCAAAAGTCAGAACTCCAGAATAACTACAATTTGTACTCCAAAAGAGTAACCAATTAACATGAACTCCCGTTACCTGTAATTTGTATGAATCTATCAAGTTATTTAGTTTTTTGTATTTCGTGGCACTATTTTGATATTCAAAGATTACGATTAATATATTTTTGTTTTGTTGGGAGACTGGCGAGATAACCGACCCCCTAGTTTAAGTAATTTTGAATCATTAATTTCCTTACGACCAATTATCGGTTACAAGTACCTACTCGGCTCGGATAGACTCGAGCAACAAACCTAGGTGATTATTTTTTAAATAACTCTGTTACAAAGGCTTTGTTTATCTACATTGCTATATTTGTTTGTTTTGTATGAAGCTGGAACAAATTCATTCCCAAAAGAATTCCGGCAGCGGTTTTATTCAACAATTTATTAGTTGCTATATGTAACTATTTATTTTTCCCAAGTAAATCAAACTAGTATAAACTAGTTTTCTTTAGTGAATTAATGAAGGAATAAGTAATAATCCTTTTCAACACACTTGCTCGTAAAGTGAGCATTATTACATCGTTCTTAGGGCCATAAACCGGACTATAACATACACGTGCATAATAATATTACACACTAGTGCATAATAGAATTATCCCTACAAAGTTAAGTTAGTACCTAACTGCAAATTATATGCGAGTAAACACAGCATTTTCAATTTAACCGGGTAATACAGTTTTGTAACAATAAAGAGGTTTTATGCCGCTGAAAATCGATTTACTTATTTTTAGAATAAATAAACTTAACCCTAATTATGATGAAAAAACCTTTATTATTATTAAATTATTTCTAATTCACAATAATTTGTTATAAAATATTTGCATTTCTTCACTAAAATTATAATTTTGAAGTAGGCTGTATGGCTATATGTAATCAATCACCTTACATTTGGCGCATGCAACAATATCATTTTGAAAATTGTACATTCAACAATTGTTTTAATAATTTTATGCTTAACGATTTATGCAATACATGTTTGTGTTTTCCTCGCATGTCTGTTGAAAAAGTGCGTATGAAACTCGTGAGCAACTTGCTCACTAGACACTCGGCTGATTTACGAAAACCACAGCCTCGTGTATAATGAGTAACTTAGCTCACTTGTATCACAATATACTATTATTGTACACTTACAAGCTAGTTAGTTAGATATGTATTTTATATTTGATTTTATATAGGTACTTAAGTTTTTTTTTCAACGGTCTAGTATGATCTATTAGCTAGCTTAGCTTAGAGTTTAAAATTACTAAACTAGTGTAAACCTAGCATAATCGAAGCGATTTTACATTCTGAAGGATTAACTTTAGGCATCGGATATCGGTAATATCCCTTCGGAGGGTAGTCACAAAGTTTTTTTATAAAAATTAGATAAAACAAATTAAACTCCGGTGTTTTGGATCATTTGTAACGATTAGGAGATAACAGGAAATGAATTATGGGAAGGGAGAGAAAGGTTAAAATAAAATTCGGAAGTAAAATGAATTGGAAAAATACTAAACCATATCGAGGAAGTGGATAAATAAATTTAAAAAGTAGCACTCCGGGAGTGCCGACAGAAGTGAAAACTTGAATAATTACGAGACACTTATATACAGAGGTGTCGGTAACGGTAACAGTGTCGCAAGTACAATGTTTTTTTTTCCTATCTCAAAAAATACCCAACGCGCCTAAAGAAGTTTTCATTTCAATAATGCAGGATATTTCGCACAGCGCTATCTAGTCCAAAACTAAGCAAAGTTTGTACCAGATATAATTGATGAATGAATGAATGAAAACACTTTATGGTACACCTTAAAAAATAAAAATTACAGACAAAATACAAGACAAAGCATATAGTACAATGGGCGGTCTTATCGCTTTGAAGCGATTGAAGTTGATTTAATACTAACAAGTATATTTTGTAATTAGAGAAACACCCGCCTTGAACAAATACTTGTAGGTAGATATAAATAAATAAAATGTAAATATTGCTGGACATTTCACACAGGGCTTTCTAGCTCCAAACTAAGCAGAGCGTGTACTAAACAGATAACTCATAGAATACTTATATACTTTTTTTGTAAATGCATACTTATAATACATATATAGAGAAACAACCGGACCCGGAACAAATATCTGAAGATCATGCAAACATTTATTCCGCGGCGGGAATCGAACCCGCTACCTCCTGCGTCTCAGCCGGCTATTCGCCCACTGCACCCCGGAGGTCGTCAAAGTCAATGATGCAGCCTTGTTTCACACCGGAAATCGATCACAATAAAGTGGGGTTTATTTCTATTGATACATTTTATTATAATTGTTTTTTAGGGTTCCGCACCTCAAAAGAAAAAAGGGAACCCTTGTAGGAGCACTTGGTTGTCCGTCAGCCTCTCTGTCTGTCTGTTTGTCAAAAACGTTTATCTCAGAAGCGCGTGGAGCTTCGATCATATATGGAGTTATCAAGTTGAAATTAGTCTATGGTTCCTTGGAGCTGTAAAAAAATCAAGCTTCTTAGTTACGCAATCAAAATATAAAGACATTAATGCCGTATATTTTGCTCTCAAATAAATCAAAATCTATAGAGGACTTCCCGTTGACCTAGGATCATTAAATTTGGAAAGAATCAAGGCACAGCAGAAGTAAAGGAAAAAAATCCGAAGAAGGTTAATTTGTAGTTTTATCACGTATAAAAAATATTTATACGGAACACTTGGTGCGCGAGTCAGACTCGCACTTGTCCGGTTTGTAAAAATGTGTACAGTACAGAATTTTCATTAAATAATTCATACATATCTTCAAGTAAGAGTAAGTTTACAAGTACGTAAGAGTGTTACTGCTTAACATAATGAGTAGAGCGCACTTCACATAAATATCTGTCAAGGACGGCACGCGTTGCGAATTCAATTAACACATTCTACATCTCTTTGTCCACATTTTATTCTATACTATCGGCCCGTCCCGGCTTCGCACGGGTGGACACTTATTTTTAAATATTTTGGGATAAACGTAAATGTATCTTTATGCAGAACATAACCAGTTTTTTTTGAAAATTACTTTTTAGTTGGAAAAATGTTATCGTGAAGTTTTTTGTAGATACTGATATGTTCTTTAATATTGTTAGTCGTAAAAATGTAACAAACAGAGAGATCTTTTGAATGTATAATATTAGGTATTTACCTATGAAATCGCCGTTTTGTATGGAATAAGTGAAAGTACTTATTTTTTTAAACTTTTTTATTTCTGTTATTCAAAGTAAATCACCCATGCAATGACGCATCTTTGCCAACGCATTGCCAGTTTATTGATGCCCTTCTTGTAAAAATCAGCTGGACGAGAGGCATCAAACTCTTCAAAGGCATTTTGTACTGCCTCTCGGGAATTGAATTTTTTACCCATTAAAAAGTTGTCTAAATTTTGGAAAAAGTAATAGTCGGTAGGTGCAAGGTCTGGTGAGTATGGCGGATGAGGGAGAGCTTCCAACCCCAGCTCTTGCAGCTTGGAGACTGTCTGTTGTGCAGTATGGGGTCGCGCATTGTCGTGAAGGAGCAGTGGGGACGACCGATTGACCAAAGCTGGTTGCATATGTGCAAGCTTCTCCATCATTGTCTCCAGTTCTTCACAGTACACATCTGCAGTAATGCTCATACCGTTTTGTAAGCTGTAGTGAATCTCACCCGCACTAAGTGGCCATCACCTTTTTAGGGGTCATTTTTGGTTTAGGGCATTTATTTGGTGCTGAACCAGGATCCAACCAACTTGCTGAGCGCTTTCGGTTGTTGAACAGAATCCATTTTTCATCACACGTAACAATTCGGTTCAAAATTCCTTCATTTCTTTGCCTATTGAGCAGCGCGAGGCAGGTCTCGACGCGTACGTTGCGCTGGCGATCGTTAAGTTCGTGGGGCACCTATCTATCAAGTTTTTTTACTTTGCCTATTTGTCGCAAATGGATCAAAATTGTTTTGATGCTAACATCAAAAGCTGCTGCTAGCTCAGCTGTAGATTGAGTTTCGTCAGCTTCCACAATCGCCTTTAATTCATCATTGTTGACCAAAGTCTCCGGACGACCACGAGCTTCATTTTTCAAACAAAATTTCCAGAACGGAACCGGGAAAACCAATAACCGGTTGTGCGTTCGTTTGTACAGTTCTCTCCGTAAACGTTTTTGATGTTACGTGCCGTTTGTGTCGCGTTGGTGCAACGACGGAACTCATATTCCATAATTATACGAATTTTTAAAGTATCCATTATGACGAAAAATGTTCAAATGTAATGAAAATACAACGCTAATCAATAAACAAAAGATTGAGTTTGTAAAAAGAATGTCATGTTTTTAAAACAAAATTAATTTGAATTTAGAATACAAAGCCATTCCAAACTTTTTTTCTATTTGAAATGACCAGTACTGAAGAACAGCAATTTCATAGGTAAAGACCTTTTATTAGTACGGATATACATAGGTTACTTTATGGCATATATTTGTACCGTTGGTACGCATACTTTAGGTAAACTTTTTGACAAATGTGAGAATGGTTGAGCGCTTAAACTTATCCTTGAAGGCGATCTCCGACTGGGGCGATGTCAACTTGGTTACGTTTAATGCAAATAAAACCCAGGCGTGCCTGTTTTCCGCGAAACGGAGCCCATTTTATCTTGCTCCTACTTTCCGTAATGTACCCGTGCCGATTTTTGACCATCTCGAGCTTCTTGGTATCTCATTAACACCCACTCTCAATTTCGGCTCCTACATTGAGTCGAAAGCCCAGCTGGCCGCTAAGAAGCTTGGAATACTTGCAAAGGTGAGGCAATACTTCACACCGGGACAGTTGCTCAACTTATACCAAGCACAAGTCCGATCATGTCTGGAGTACTGTTCTCACCTCTGGGACGGATCAGCGAAATACCAGCTAGAGGCTCTAGATTCAATTGAGAGAAGAACCAAGAAGCTCATTTGCGATGACGAGTTAGCAAATGCAAGGCTCCACAGCCTCGAGCATCGTTGAAAGATTGCAAGCCTCTCGGTTTTTTATCGGATACATTTCGGAGAGTGTGCTGCGGAGCTTTTCAGCCTGATCCCACCATCCCCATTCTATGATCGGACAACCAGACGCTCCGCGATGCGCCACCGCTACATGGTGGGCATACCTCCCATACGTACAAAGCGGTACTCTTCCACCTTATTATGCGCACCGCCAAGGAGTGGAACGCCTTACCTGAGTCTGTGTTTCCTGATAACTACAACCTAGGGATCTTCAAGTCACGAGTGAATAGGTTTCTTCTAGGCAAGCGTATACCATCGTAGACTGCATCATCGCTTACCATCAGGCGAGATGGTCAAACGCTAGCCTATAATTTATAAAAAAAAAACCTAACTGTACAAAGTACTATACATACACTATCCTATTATAAAACACTATTAACATCACTCTCACTACAGTGTATTCGTCCAATTCATTACGTAAAGCACACAAGGTCTGGTGCTCGCCTTACATTAACAGTATTACAAGGAAACAAAGATTCCTCTGCGGTGACGAAGCAGCAATGCACTCCGCTCCTGTCTTTCATCTCGTATCTCAAACAACGACTTAATACTGTGGTGTTTTAGGAAATTAAACGCCAACATGGGTCATGTCACGCTAAAGTCAAAGCTCTGGGATTTGGGTGAGGGCAAATATGATTTTCTGTATTTCTAACGTAGTCTTCATAATATCAATTATTTGGTGAACAAAGTACTATATTTGATTAGTTTGGGGCTATATAGAGCTGTGAGAAATGTCCAGCTACTAAACTATCCTGGCGCATCAACCCCGAAGCGGTATTGACCTCCAATACTAAACGACGCCACTTGTCCCTATGCTGCGCCACTTCTTGCCAGTTTGACATTTGGAAAGCGCGATTTTATTATTACTGCTTGGAGATAGATCAAGTTCATGGCCCACCTGATGTTAAGTGGTAACCATCGCCTATGATACATTGCTCTGCGTTCATCAACTTGAGGCATACAGGTTTAAAGTCTCATGTGCTAGTAATTTCACCGGCAACTAGGTACCCTTCAAACCGAAACACAGCAATGCTACTTGGCAGCAGAAATCTACTCTTACGTCTGTGTGTCTGTGCGCTCTTTGTGCCTATATTTATTTATTTTATATACGATTTTTATTTATTCACAATTATTTATGTACCTAATATGTATGTATTTAAGGTTAAGTAATTTATCTTCTTGTTCTATTATTCATTCTTTTTACACCTCGGCCAATCTTCCATTATGCAATGATCCTCTCCATCCAAAGGTTGTCTGGAAGAGATCGCTTTGTTAAGCGATAAGACCGATCATTATGCTTACATTTATTTGTTTTCTTTTTATTTTTATATCTGTTGTGTCTAGCTTGTAAGGTTTAATAAAGAATTTTCATTCATTCATTCATTCATTGTGGCTGAAGTTTGCCCACCCTGTAGAAACGTAACTTGGGCGGTTTAACCTAACTGATAAACTTTATAAACGAAAGATGACGAAACCAGATAATACCGATGTCTCGTATTGACGTTACTCGACTAAGGTCTACTGTCTACCGCAATATCATGTAAATTGCCGTATTACTGGCAAAATAGTCCCACGCTAAGTTTCCATTAACAGCATGATAGATTTGTACATACTTGTAGTTGGAAATGGAAATCATTTTAAATACAAAAATACAGCAGAAAAACTAAAAAAGACTTAAAACGAAGAACTTACATACAATGGATTAACTTAAAACTATTTAAATTAAATTTAGTGCTGAAATGCGTTACAAAAAAGGATTTTCCTACTATCTAAATCACGAAATAAAAGTGATAAAAAAACAATAAAGCGGTTACAGCAGAACCTTCTAACGTAGATTGTAAAATTTACAGCTCATTTATTTATAATAATGTAAAAATTATTGATCGAGCAAAGCGAGATCTCTAAATCAACTTGGGCAAATCGGCGTTGTATGTAACTTTCGAAGCAGTTGGGGTTCAACAAGGGGAAAAAAACAAAATAAGACTATTGGGGTTAAGTGGAATGTTTAATGAAAGGTCGTTATACGATCCCGTTATTATTTTTGGTTTAGTTCTTGCAGCTTTTGAGTTATTAGCCATAATAAAAACTGAACTTTGACGAAATTCACAGGGTACACCAGTGTCCCCGCAGTGCTGTAATTTGGTATGCGTGTAGCATTAGTAGCTCAAATATAAGCAAAAGTCTGAAATCCAGAATAACTGCAATTTGTACCCCACAAATGATTGACTAATTACACGAACTCCAGTTACCTGTAATTTGAATGAAACTGTAGCTCAAGGTATGTGGTTATCAATTATGGGGCACTGTTTTATTAGTGAAAGTTTATGAATCATATTTATTTGTTTTTTGGGAGACTCGTCAGATCTTAGTTCGGGGCGAACCACTAGTTTATATTAATACGAGTGGTACATGTCAACGGTAACTTTACTAGCACATCGCTTTGTCACTAAGCTTTTAAGCTTTTTGCGTACATACAAAAATTCAAAAAAGTTTTAAAAGAACTTTAATGGTTACCAGCTAACATCAGGTATGCTCCATTTGCATTTTCAAGTAGTTAGAAAAAAAAAACTTAAATTGTACCAGTGTGCAGACTCAGCGTTACCATACTGTCCTATATCTAAAATACCACTATTTTGTGGTAATACTGACAAATACATACAAATAACTTTGTAAGTAATACCTGTCTAGCGTTTGAATCTTAATATTGAGAGGAAGTTAACGTTTGGAGCCGACAGGTTCAGACGAGGGTGGATTTACGCCAGCTCGCCAGGTATTACCTACCTCTCAAGTGGATTTGTTTACATCATCTCTGATATATCAAACATCAAACATATCACAGTACTTTGTTCGGTATATCACACTATTACTTGGCGCCACTAGTGGATGACGTCACGCGGAGGAGAACTGGGATCAAAAGTCAAAAGTCTAAATTAATTTTTCTATGAAATCTTAAGATTATTCAAATCGTCATTTTATATCATTTATGATTTTTTTTGTTTTAGTTGGAGCAATTTCAGTCCCAATCTTTTGATGTGTAACATCTTTCCTCTCGGTTTGTGGGAGTGATTTTGACAAAAGGGACGGAAATGTGTAACAGGAAACCGGGAAAGTGCACCCTATTTGATTTGACCAATGAACGCGCATGGTGTTACACATCATATGCGATTACTGTAAGGCTCGTAGTTTTTTTTATGGAATAGCATATAATAATCTTTATTGATAACTGCTTTTAGCAAAAGGTGGTAGGTTTTTAACAATACGTAACAAAAAGTTTGCCCTTTTCGAACATACAACAGGAACCCAATAACTAACGTTAATTTTTTCATACATGCAACACATAGCTAGGTTATGGTTAACATTTTTGCAAAAGGCATTCAATTATAGAAGAAGCATAGACAAGACATTAAATCGTTATAAAATTCTTGAATTGTGTAAAAACTTTTGAAATTAGCCATTTTTAGGACTATTTACAAATAAATATCCAGTTAGTGATTTAATGACATAGGTAAATGATTATCTTCGAAATTATCCGATAATACTATAGTAGGCTTTTTATAGTCTTTTTTTAACAAAATTAGTTTGTCTATTTTTATATAGTGCTTTCCTCACTATATATACTATAGATATACTTGCCTGGTACAAATTTCTGGGAAGTGGCCATTTTGATAATTAATATATAAAAACCTCTAAAGGTTTTTGCACCTCTGAAAACGACACAGTTGCGTTTTGGGGACAAAATACCTACCACACATAATTATGGAAGGTGGTACATACCTACAGTGGATCTGTCATGACCAAAATAAATCTACTATGAAAATCAAAAGTGAGAAAGTTTTTTTTTAAACTGATCTTTGACTCACCTGATGGTAAGCGATGATGTGGGCTATGAAAGATGAAGCACGAAGATCTAGAAGAAACCTATTTACTCCTACCTTAAAGAGGCCTGGATTGTATTCTTTAGGAAAAACAGACGACGGTAGTGTGGAAAATCGACTCTACTATTAGAATGCATTGGATAAATTATGAACGTTATTTGAACTAAATTGAAAAGGTCAGCCACGACTAGTGTTGCCAGATATCCCGATATGCGTGGGACGTCTCCATTTTCACGGGTCTTATGACACGTCCCGATTCTTGATCGGGACGCCGAATGTCCCAATTTTTCGCTAACCTCTTCAGTCTGTATTTATTCTATGCACCTAAATAAATTGTTGGATAGGTCTGTGATGGGGAAATTAAATACCTAGTTTTTATATGGGATAAATTTCTTGACAGAAATTATATACAATTATTTACGTCAATTAAAAAAACTGACCGCTTGATAAAAATAAATGATGATCCACAAAAATCTGTTTTTAGTTACTCGTATTTATAGCTATTTTAGCTGCTCCGATTTTAAAATCAAATTGATTATTTTAACCTTCCGTTAAAAAATTAACCACACTGGACCTGGCAACACTAGCCATGACCCTCTAAATAATCACAGGCATACATTCCATTTGGCAAATGAAAGAGCCGATTAATTACTAAATGATAATTACACTATCTACATTAGCTCAAACGTTTCTAAAGATAATTTCTGATCTAGAGTAAATATAAATACGGTTATAAATATAATTCTGGCCAATGATTCAATTTTTGTAATATTTATAAGATTTTTAAACTAAGTACTCAAAAATTTCAAGTCGTCGGGACTTCAACTCGCAACCTCCGTCTTGATACGAGGATGCGCTACCAATTAAGCTACATGCCCACTCCACGTCAGACTTGTAATTAATGTGATAATTCATTTTACGACTCAATGCGCCGTTAGTTTTTCATCTGCTCAATGACCAACAAATTTCTTAAAATTTTCGAGTAATATTTAAAATCCTAAGATTTTCCATAAGTACCTGGTGACTTTTTAGGTAAAATTAGTCGCGAAACGTCTTTACTATGGGAAATAGTTATATCTTTGCTGGTAGCGCTAATTTCTGTGTAATTTGACGTTTCGCAACAGATTGCTGTCGCAATGGTATCGCTAATTTGACATAATAACACCATAAAAACTATAACACTTTTTTTTGGCCAAATTTGGGCTAGTTACTTTTTTATATGGAACATAACAACATCCAAAGACAGAGCTTTGTTACCACAAAAAAGTTAGACATCTGTTTAACGCATTAAAAAAATCCTAAGTAAGGATTTTTTTAAACAGACGCAGAGTTTAATTTTTTTGTGGGAATACCTATTTAAAATGAACATGTCTGCAAGGTAGCACCTAAGTAACACCATGCCTGGTAATGTGCCGTACAAGATCGACGACCGTAAGAAATTATGTTTCACAGCTTCATTCTTAGCGATTTTGATGTTTACTTATTGTAGTAGCGTTTCCACGCGTCAGCCTTCAACACGATGTTTAGTTATTTATATATATAAATATATATATATATTTATTTAAATATAAATATATTTATTTATATATTTAAAATTATTTCTAATTTTAAATATTAAAAAGTACATATTTGAATACTACTTCCGTTTTTACCTAGTCTCTGTATTGTCTAGCGGACGGCCGCCATTGCCTGCGCTTACAATTTCTTGTCATTACGTGTTTTCGTGCTCATGCCTTCGCACGTCTCTGCGCTAAAAGTGATTTATATTTGTAAAAAGTGAAAGTGTAGTTAGAATGGCAAATAAAAGGAAGAAACAAGACAAGGAGGATCAGATACGAAGAAAAATTAGGAGGTTAGAGGAAAAGTTAAAAGTACCACGCCGCAGAATTATTGTTTATTCTACTTCGGAAGACGAATCTACACGTGAGTACATAACATATTTTTATTGTTTTGTCCTGTATCGCAGTATTACCAAATAATACTTGCGTGTCGATTAGTGTTGCGAGCCTTCCATCTTTGGTTGTCTCCTTCAGATCTATTTTCGTTGACCGAAAATTCTAATCGAGGACTGTATATAATTCTACGTTACTGAAACACCGATTAGTGATGTGAGCTACCTTTTTTGGTAATCTCCTTCAGATCTATTTCTGTTGACCAGGAATTCTAATCGTAGACTTTGTTTCTAATGTTTCGTAATTCGTCTCACTATTGATGAACCCATCATCAGATCAATTTCTGTTAACCAGAAATTATATTCGGGAAAAATGTCTCCATTACAGGTTCTGAGCCTGATATGGAACAGGTCTCTCGCTCGTCCCCCTTACCGGAGGACGAGCCAGAAGGCTCCATGGGTATATCTTGTGCAGTGCCATCTACATCGACTGCGGCACCACCTATACCGATGGAGGAACAGCCTACACTGAGGGACGAGAACGATGATGCTGAGGCTGCACAGATAGAGCTTGACGAGGAAATTCTCAACTTGTTGGGTGAAGCTCCTAAAACGCAGACACCTTTTGGAAAAAACATACACGTGGCGATTTATCTCGTTGGCAAGATGTCCTATCTAAGGGCCTAACGAAAGAATCCAAGGATAAAATGCAACAAGAATATTTAGTCCCTGGAAATTGTGAATTGCTAGTCGCTCCGACACTTAATCCTGAGGCAAAGGTGTCAATGACCGATTTTATGATAAAAAGAGACCAGAGTTTGTTTCAAAAACAACAACAGCTTAGTACCGCGTTAGCAGCTCTTGCTCAAGCCACAGAGTTATTACTTTCTAAAGAGGCACCAGAAAAGGTTTTGAAGCCTCTTAGCGACGCATGTCGTCTTCTGTGTGATAGTCATTATCAAGACACAAAAACTCGTCGAAACTTCGTCGTATCATCAGTGAAGCCAGACCTAAAAGAAACCCTTGTCAATACTGTTAGAGACAAATTTCTTTTTAGTGAAAGGTTGACAGATCAGTTGAAATCAGCCCAGACGATTCAAAAATCGGGAGAAGGTTTAATAAAACTCGCACCAAAACAGCAATTTAATAAAAAACAATTTATTAAAAACACCAATACAAATAATGTGCCTAAAAATCGTTTAAACTTCCGGGCTGTGCATCGACAGGCCCCGAGAGCAGAAACAGCCAAGCCTCAGCAATTTCAGCGCCCGACGACGAGGTACAACAGCAGATCACAGAATCAGCAGTACCAGGGACGAGCCCACTCGCCGCCCAGGAAGACTTCGTACAGGAGATAGCTAAACAAGGGGTAAGATACGCCGGTCGACTCAAATGGTTTACACAGAAATGGTCTGAAATTACATCTGATCCTACAGTTTTATCATGAATAAAAGGCTATGTCATACCATTTACTTCAATTCCATCCGGAAATAGCCACTATACCGCTAAGATTCCTTCGACCCAAGATGCAGCTGATTTTGAAAAATCTGTTGACTCTCTCCTATCAATTGGCGCAATATCGAGGTGTAACCATGAAGAACATGAGTTCTTATCCAGTATTTTTCTAGTACCTAAGCCAAATGGAGACAAAAGGTTTATCTTAAATTTAAAATGCCTTAATAAATATATTAGGACAATACATTTTAAAATGGAAGATTATCGTACAGCTTCCAAACTTATAACAAAACATTGTTTCATGGCATCCATTGATTTGAAAGATGCCTATTTTTTAATACCTATTGAAGAGTCTCAAAGGAAATTTTTACGTTTTCAATATTTCAAAGATCTTTATCAGTTTAACTGTCTCGCATTTGGCTTATGTACTGCACCATACGTGTTCACTAAGGTTATAAAACCTGTTATGAAATATCTTAGATCACGAGGTCTCAGGGTCTCAGTCCAATATCTTGACGATATTTTAATTATAGGATATTCATATAAGGAGTGTTTGGATAATGTTAACCAGGCAAAGTACTTATTAGAAAGTCTAGGTTTTATATTAAATCGTGAAAAAAGCCGTTTGATTCCATCCACTCGTGAAAAATTTTTAGGATTCATTTTTAATTCCTAAAAAATGTATTTGACTTTGCCAGATATTAAGATTAATAAAATTCTAGATAATCTTTATCGCTTTTCTAAATTACGAAGGTGCAAGCTTAGAGATTTTGCTCGGTTAATTGGACTGCTAGTATCAGCTTGTCCAGCAATACAATATTCATGGATGTATACAAAAGTACTAGAACGCCATAAATATCTCTACTTATCAAAAAATCCGAACTATGAACAGTATATTTCCATTTCTATTACAATAAAGGAGGATTTAAATTGGTGGCTAAAAAATATAAGATTTGGCTTTAACCCTTTTAGATTTAATGATTTTAAGGCTGAAATATTTTCAGATGCCTCAAAAACCGGCTGGGGAGCTTATTGTGATAGCAAAAGGACTTATAGTTATTGGAAGGAAGATGAAAAGACTTTACATATCAAAAGTTTATGCTAATACCGATTTTCATAATTGTGAAATTCTATTACGCATTGATAACACTACAGCTATTGCTTGTATTAACAGAAGTGTACATTTAAATAATATATCCAGAGCTATTTGGCAATGGTGTGAAAGGCGTAAAATAATTATTGCATCATACATAAATACTAAAGATAATTGTGAGGCAGATTCTTTGTCACGCAAAAAGTTTAATGATACTGAATGGGAGTTGGGCGATTATGCATTTAGTGAAATAAAACACAAATTTGGAATTCCTGAAATCGATTTGTTCGCTAGCCGAAGTAATTCAAAATGCCTTACCTATGTTACCTGGAAAATCGACCCTGAAGCTTGGGCGATGGACGCATTTGCCATTTCATGGTCAAATTTAAACTTTTACGCCTTCCCACCGTTTTCTCTGATTTTAAAAATGCTGAAAAAAAAAAAAAAAAAAAAAATTGTTACGGACAAAGCAGAGGGTATCGTTGTTGTTCCAAATTGGTCATCTCAGCCATGGTTTCCGTTATTCCAAGTTATCTCTGAAGTTACTTATTTTAAGCCTGACATTAAACTTCTCAAATCTCCTCTCAGGTTCGCTCACAACCTACACAGCTCCCTGAAATTAGTTGCCGCGAAAGTCTCCGGCAAGCGGAATTTTCACCGAGCACAGTAGAAATAATGTTATCTTCACTGTCACAGAACACATACAAACAATACGATGTCTGTATTAAAGCGTGGATTCAATATTGCAGAAACCATGGCTGTGATCATTTAGAATCATCCGTGCCGATTATTTTAGATTTCATCTCGGATGTTTTTCATAAAGGTGCTAAGTACGGAACTGTAAATACCTATAAATCTGCTTTATCTGTTTTGCTAGGCAGCAGTGTCATTAATGACGACAGAATCAAACGTTTCATGAAAGGAGTTTATAAATTGAGACCTTCGTTACCTAGATACAATTTTACTTGGGACCCATCAATTGTGTTAAAGCATTTAGCACTTAAATGGCCCCATGAAGACCTCAATTTAGAAACACTTTCAAAAAAGACTATTACTCTGTTGGCTCTAGTCACTGCTCATAGAGTACAAACATTTTCACTGATTAAAATATGTAATATAACAGTACATAGCAGAAACCAAATTTCTATCAAAATTCCGGATTTAATAAAAACATCCGGCCCTAACTCATTGCAACCTATTTTAAAATTACCGTATTTTAGTGAAAGGCCAGAAATATGTCCAGCCACTTGCTTATATACATATATGAACAAAGCTAGAACATTACGTTTACCAAACAATGATTTTCTGTTTATCAGTTATCGTAGACCTCATTCGAAAATATCTTCCCAGCGACTGAGTCACTGGATCAAAGATACCCTACAGAGTAGTTGTGCTACAAGTGGCATTGACAGCAACATGTTTAGTGCACATAGCACGAGACATGCTGCCACGTCTAGAGCTAACAGAGTCGGAGTTAATCTCGATGTAATTCGAAAAACTGCTGGTTGGACTCAAAATTCATGTGTATTTGCCAGATTTTAAAATAAAGAAAGTATGCATGATACCAATGAGTTTGCAAGATCGATTCTAACGTAATGATTCGATTGTAATGAAACATGATTAAAATGATATGAAATAAATGATTTAAATTAATAAAATGTTAATGGTTATAAAAAATATATAACTTTTATTATGCCTCTAGTAGTTTGCAACAAAATTTCACATTTATTGATATTCTCTGAACATCCTACAATAAGTAAACATCAAAATCGCTAAGAATGAAGCTGTGAAACATAATTAATGATCAAACGAACTTACCCTTATGTGAAGTTCGATCACAATTATGTGAACAGCTTCATTCGATGCGATTTATACACACCCGCCCAATGTTTTGTTTCCCATCCCAATGTAAATGTGAAATTAACTGATAGTATTATACTTTAAACAAAATGACAAGAAATTGTAAGCGCAGGCAATGGCGGCCGTCCGCTAGACAATACAGAGACTAGGTAAAAACGGAAGTAGTATTCAAATATGTACTTTTTAATATTTAAAATTAGAAATAATTTTAAATATATAAATAAATATATTTATATTTAAATAAATATATATATATATTTATATATATAAATAACTAAACATCGTGTTGAAGGCTGACGCGTGGAAACGCTACTACAATAAGTAAACATCAAAATCGCATCGAATGAAGCTGTTCACATAATTGTGATCGAACTTCACATAAGGGTAAGTTCGTTTGATCATTAATTAATGACTGATATGAATGAAAGACCGATGCAATAGGCCGGATGACAAGTAATCGGTATGTGTTCTAATCTGTGCCTGTTTTTGCTATATTTTTCCATTCATTCATTCAATCCATGTGCCGGATCTGGATGTTTTGTAATTTTTGAACACAGACCAATTAGATGTTTTTGTAATAGCGGCCATTATTGTTTGTTTGTGTTAACGAAAGTGTTGTGTTCCTAAATGCGACAGCCAACGACAGGACGTTATATTTCACAAATTTCCTATGAGAAAAGAACTTCTGGGTTAGTGGTTACGTCTTATTAATAGTGAAAAACTTTGGCGGACGCAAAGTGTGGTCAATAAAGTATTCTTTTGTAATAAACACTGAAAAAAAGTTTCTTACAAATACTAATCGTTTAAAATTTGGTGCCTATCCAACTGTATTTTCTGTAAGCGAAATTTTATCTGGTAAACATACATACATACATCATGTACATGCCAAAGTTCAAACTAGTACTCCTTGTAGTTTCGGAGATATCGTGATGAGTGAATGTGTCAGTGGAAGATTATGTATCTACTCTATTATTAAAAAAGGTACCAATGCAATTGTGATGTTAAGATTGAATAAAATAGTTTGACTGAATTTGCTTGTTTTGTTCTTTATTTGATGTTAAGTAATAAGCGTAATAGTGGTAGTGCAATATGATATGGATGTAGGTATGTACGCGGGGCGTTCAATGTATTCTCGGTATCGGGGTAATATACTAATGATAAAAAAATAATAATAATAAAAGGGCATTTATTTACACACACACCTCTTATGAGGGTAATTAAATTATCTCATTAGTTTATGACACTCATTGAGGGTATAAATACAAAATTTTATTTGATTGTCGCCATAAGTATTCAAAATATCATTTCGGAAAGGCAACTACGATGACTGATACGACAATGTTGAAAAAAATCGAGCATCGCGCTGTGATAAAATTCCTCACTAAACAAGGAAAGACTCAAAAAGTAATTCACAAAGAAATGATGGCTGTTTACCAAGATTCTGCCCCTTCATTATCTACAATTCAGAAGTGGTCAAGTGAATTTAAACGGGGTAGAGAGAGTATTGAAGACGACTCTCGTGCCGGTGGGCCGGTTAGTGCCGCTACTGAAGAAAACGTAAAAATTGTTGAAAAACTTGTACTCGAAGTTGCCCACGTGAGTGAAAATATTAGCAGAAAGAACAAAGCTATCGGTGGGTACCATTCACACTATCCTTCATGATCATCTGAATTTGTCAAAGGTCAGTGCAAGATGGGTGCCGCGAATGCTCACAGCGCTTCAGAACAAGTGCGAGTTGATTGTTGCAAGGAGTTTTTGGAGCTCTGTGGTGAAAATCCGCAAAGTATTTATGATCGGATTGTTACTAGTGATGAAACGTGGGTTCATCACTATGATCCTGAGAGCAAGCAGGAGTCTATGCAGTGGCATAAAAAAGGAACAGCTCCACCGAAGAAGTTCAAAGTCAGCCCATCCGCCGGAAAGCTCATGGCCGCAGTGTTTTGGGATTCCAAGGGAATCTTATTAATTGAGTACACAAAAAAAGGTGAAAGTATTACTGGCGCAACTTACGCTAACACCCTGCGCAATTTAAAGGAGGCAATAAAAGAAAAAAGACGGGGAAAATTGACCGCAGGTGTATTGCTTCTGCACGACAACGCGCCTGTTCACAAGGCGCGCATTGCCAATGCTGCTGTGCGGGATTGCGGATTTGAAGAAATCAATCATCCACCCTACAGCCCGGACCTAGCCCCTAGTGATTACTTTCTGTTCCCAAATCTCAAAAAAGAACTTCGAGGCAAGCATTTTTACGATGATGAAGAGTTAAAGGCAGCCAGGAAGAAAAATATTTTTTGGAGGGAATTGAAAAGTTATTTTCCAGGACAAATAAGTGTGTTCAGATCCTAGGGGACTACATTGAAAAATAAATTTTATTCAGAACTTTTTGCTTATTCTTTCATGCCTATACCGAAAATATATTGAACTGTATAATAAAACCTCGTTCGCAGGTAGAATGCGCATGCTGGCAGTTGCCATAAAAGAGTGACCGAAAAGGAAAAAAAAGAATGAGTGAAGATGAGATTTAAAAAAAACACTTGTCAAAATCTACTGTAGCATCGGTCCATTCGGTCTTTTACGCTCCAACTCGAATGTACGTCACATGACCGTCTGTAGGTCCGTAGTACATCTAAGTGTCTAAGTGGTCTGTGTGTAACACTGTGTTCGAACGATGATGGAATCATTTATGTCGTACTCAATCAGTCTATGAAAACTAAAATAAGACAGCTTGTGTATGAAATCAAAACTAAAAAGTTAACATACAATTGACTTTTGACAATTGACTTATTACCATATTTACAATTGACTGCCTCCGTGGCGCAGTGGGCGTATAGCCGGCTGAGACGCAGGAGGTAGCGGGTTCGATTCCCGCCGCGGAACAAATGTTTGCATGATCTACAAATATTTGTTCCGTGTCTGGGTGTTTTTCTATATATTATAAGTATGTATTTACAAAAAAAAAGTATATAAGTATTCTATCAGTTATCTGGTGCCCATAGTACAAGCTCTGCTTAGTTTGGGGCTAGATAGCGCTGTGTGAAATGTCCAGCAATATTTATTTTATTTATTTATTATATTTAATTAACCAATTAACAATTAATTAGTCGACGACCTCCGTGGCGCAGTGGGCGAATAGCCGACTGAGACGCAGAAGGTAACGGGTTCGACTCCCGCCGCGGAACAAATGTTTATCTACAGATATTTGTTCCGGGTCTGGATGTTTTTCTATATAGTAAAAGTATGTATTTACAAAAAAAAGTATATATAAGTATTATATCAGTTATCTAGTTCCCATAGTACAAGCTCTGCTTAGTTTGGGGCTAGATAGCACTATGTGAAATGTATAGCAATATTTATTTATTATTTATTTAATTACCTCCAACTGCAAAACCAAGTACTGAACTCACAGTTAACATAAAGAGAAACAAAATGAGTTCTTAATGTGCCAGTTGGGCACTTCTCGAATTCATTACTGCGCTCTCAGCAGACCTCTTAGCCTCTTAGGCAAAATACGTGTCGCGAGTCGACACTCAAGACATTATTTGAGACAAGGGAACGCTAAGAGCACGTAGGCTGAATGCCGACGTCATCATTTTTTTTGGCTCCTTATTTTCTTGCAATATGCTTAAAGGGCATTTTGTTGCGCTTAGCATGAGTGGAATAAGCCCAGTGGCACTTTTATCTTCCATCAATTTGTGCTATTGAGGTCTTGAGGGATGCCCTCTTTAACCTGCTTTAGGTTGTGGTTTTTTGTACTAGATCATTAGCAAGCTCATTTTGGTGATGCTCCATTTGTTTAGCATAGGATTTCAGTTTATTTTTCTTATTATCAAAGATATTGTTTACAAAAATATTTTTAATTTAATTTAATTTATAGAATTGATACGTAAATTAAATGACGTCTTTCTTGTTGTTTCAGAAAACTAAACCAGCTCTTCGTAAATTGGGTGAGTCACACAAAAACAAATCAGGCTCATCTTATAAAAGTCTGAAGATAATATCAGCCATAGATTGGAATGCCCACTACTGAATACAGATCCATATAATTACAAATCAACCAATATAATGGGAGCCGTTGAGTGCCAATGGTTTCCAGTATCCATAATAGGTCTTCATTCCATATAAAATATTTTGATTAACCCACGTTAAGACTGCTTTTAAGAGCAATGCGTATGGTCCGCATGTGTGTAGTCCGCAGTGCTCTTGAGGGCTTCATGCGGAGCGTGATATTACGGACGGACATACGCATTGCGCTGAAGCCAGCCTAACTCAAAAATAAAACTACGAGCCTTACAGTAGTCACATATGATGAGCAACGCGCGCGCTCATTGGTCAAATCAAATAGCGCGCGCTTCCCCGGTTTCCTGTAGCACATTTACGTCCCTTTTGTCAAAATCACTCCCACAAACCGAGAGGAAAGATGTTACACATCAAAAAACTGGCGACGTTAAATCTCTCGCAAAGATCTAAGTAGTATATCAGTTTTTGTGTAAAAATCTTTGTCAAACGAAAAAGGTTACAAAAGCCGAAATGAAAATGACACTGACATTTCAGCTTATCGAGTGTTACAACAAAGGGATGTGAAGTTTCTAGCGAGTCGAGTCTATTTCAGGCTGAGGGTCTTTGAGAAGAGCACTCTTGGATCGAGGACGGCCTTTGTCTGTTGTTTTCAAACAAGAAAAACCTAGTAACTCAATCTTGCACGTGTTATTTGTAACTTGTCGGGTATTGGAGGCTTTTTGGAAGGAAAAATCGTGAAAAGAAAAGTAATTCAAATAATAAATATGGTTTTATAAATATTCTACTGATGTTTGAATAGCTGACTATTTAAGTAACGCATTTCTGTTCCGGTTTGAAGGGTATGAGTGCTGGTTAAATTACAGGGACATGTAACGGTTCTGTATGTCTCTGGGTGACGGGCGCAATGTCATGACATTCATTCATTTTGCCTATAGTTAAACGAGAACACATTCGTTATAGCAAGGACAAAGCGAGCATTTTCTCTATTTCTTTGTTTTATCTGAAGTATTGGTATAAATGCTATCTGTTATATTGATGGAAAATTGAACACGAAATTAAATGGTCAAATCTTCGCCACTAATCGACAACACAGTTTATAAGCTAATGAATCGAATGATGTAAACGGTAAAATTCATCTTGCTCTGTCTAAAGTTCGAGTTAAATCTGTTATGATTAATAGGTTGCACGATAACTTTCGAAGCGTTGATCCGATCATCGTGAAATTTGATATATAGATAGGTAGTGTTGGCACAATCCTGGTGTGACTAAATGAGCTAAAAATGTTGGGGGTTTGTTGAGATATTGGGGTTCAAGAGGGATAAAAAAATCTTAATTAGTAAATTTAGACTCCATTTTTACTTTTAGTTGAATCCTTGTAGTTTTTAAGTAATGACTTATAAACGGAATATGAGCTAGAATAAAAACTAAACTTTGATGAAACTTACAGGGTACACCAGTGACCCCACAGTGCTGAAATTCGGTATGTGTGTAGTAGTGTAGCAGCAGAAATATAGGTCAAAGTCTGAAATCCAGAATAACTGCAATTTCTACCCCTAAAAAGAATAACCAATTTAAATGAACTCTCGTTACCTGTAATTTGAATGAAACTGTAGGTCACGTTTTTTGGTTATTCATTTCGTGGCACTATTTTGATACCTAGTCAAAGATTACAAATAATTTTTTTTTTGTTTATAAGGGAAACTCGCGAGATCTCAGTTCTAGACGAACCACTAATTAGATATAATATGTCTTATCTATCTGTATAGCGTAAGTATAGCTTGCCAAAATGCTACTAGCATATCGTAACTTTTTATTCGGGTAACCAGTCAATACGTTCCAATCGAGGACCCTAAGCGTAAAGTAGAACAGCGATTTTCAGCTTTTTCGTGTTCGCCTTTTCGCAAAATATTGGCACATAGCCTCTTGTGACTATAGGTGGACCTTTAGCATGAGTTTCGTTATCAAATCGACTGTTCATAAATTCTGATTGATTAATATGTTTCGGCAAGTCGATTATGTGCGAAGCTGCAGACGTTTGAGCAGAAAGTTTCCGAAGTGGAGAACACGTACTGGAATGCACAGTGCTCACTCTAGATGGAAATAGTACCTCATAGTTTAGGAGCCGTTGGATACAAATAAGATATGGAGTCCTAAAGTAAAGCAGTGGACGTTCGATGAATGAAATAATGGCGATGATACTGCTGTAACTTCGGATAACATCCAACTCACGCAAAAGTGATTGAAATTGCTTCACAAAAAACTAGCTTGCAAATAAAAAACCGCACGGAAATTGTTGATCTGTATGGAGAACCGATGTCACAGACATTATTGATCGAGTGATAGCGAGATCTCCAAATCAACTTGGGCAAATCGGCGTTGTATGTAAAACTGAAATCATAAAAATAGTTAGCACAAAAAGTTTACCTGAGCACTAGAAAATTACGTGTTGATATACTATCCTTATACTTTATTACTTTATTGTTAGAATATTGAAGTGTGACACGTCGTTAGAAGCGCCTTCACGACAGCTTTCCGATGTATGTAGGTATGTATCTTTGTTTGTCCGACGATAACTTTCGAAGGTTTTATCCGATCATCGTGCAACTTGGTATATAGTGGTGATACAATCCTGGTGTGACTAAATGAGGTAAAAATGTGGAGGGGTTCTTGAGATATTGGGGTTCAAGAGGGTTAAAAAAAACCAAATTGGTACTATCCGGTTAAATGGCACGTTTAATTAAAGATCTTCATCAGTACATTTGGATTTCGTTTTTATTTTTAGTTTAAACTTTATAGTTATTAAGTTATTAGCCATAGTAAAAACTGAACTTTGACGAAATTTACTGGGTATACCAGTGACGCCACAGTGCTGAAGTTTGGTATGCGTGTCATTTTAGTGACACAAATATAGGGAAAAGTCTGAAATCCAGAATAACTGCAATTTCTACCCCTAACATACTAACCCATTTACATGAACTCCCGTTACTTGTAATTTTAATGACACTGTAGGTTAAGTTTGTTGGTTGTGCATTTCGTGTCACTATTTTGATAGTCATAGATTACAAATCATTTTTGTTTTTTGTTTTATGGTAGTCTCGCGAGATCTCAGTTCGGGACGAACCACTAGTGTAGATACACACAGGCATTTTAGCTCTATAGAGACGTAGAAGTACTTTAAAAAAACTGATTTTGCTCATTCCTGTCACAGTTGAGATTTGTGACATGTTTACCATTCGTGCTATAGCGGTAAGATCCTGTGCTAAGGCCACAGAGCACGGTGCTTGGAGCCGAGCCAACGGCAAAATGTGTGTAGTCAAATGCACGCCTTGCAGGCTACTCGTTATTCATAAAGACTGGGCTTTCGGGAGGCTGTATTTTTAATAAGGCTTATTGTAAGGGCTTAGAGTTGAAATTGTTTCTTAATTATTGATGAAGTGGGAAAGGCTTGTATACATTTAGAAGTATCGGATTTTCTTATGTTTATTTCGGCAAGGATCACGCAAATACATTTTTGTATGGTGACCGATTATTGTATCAACTTATTACAAACACCAAACTATTTAACACACCAATATTATAAATGCAAAAGTGCGGATGTTTGTTTGTTGGGTAGGTTTCGTCGTCATGGCTGTAATAATTTAATTTTTTTGGTATACTCGTAGATGAATATGGCCTGGATACTTTTCATTCACAACCACGTGAGCGAAGCCGCGGACGAAAGCTGACTGCAAGTACATCGTTCAATTAAGTAGCACCAAGACTTATTTTGATATCGATCTTCATCATTATCATCATCATCACCCACCGCTGCTGGTAAATAAATATATTAAATTTGTATTTATAACCCACTTTAAAAAAGGAGGAGGTTCTCAACTCGAAGACGCCTGGACCGATTCACGAATTTTTTTTAAAGGGTGGTCCCATCGTACCAAGTCTGATGATCTGACGATGGGATCAAAAAAAAAAATCGAAGGCAACCCTCAAATTTTATAGGAACGCAATTCGGTTTTATGTTTGTTATTACCTCAGAACTCCGTCATATATCAACCGTTTTGGAAAACTCTTTTTTTATTTGAAAGAATATACTTTCGTTTTGGTCTCATAGGAATTTCATCAAAATCAGTTCAGTAGTTTGGTTAAGTCGTTAAGGTTATATTTTTTATAAAAAGTTACTTGCATAAACATAACCTTGTAACCTGGAAGGAGTTGGGGAGGCCTTTGCCCAGCAGTATGGAAAAGTAGTCTAGTAAACAAAAACTTTCCTACGAGCAAAAAGAGAATTAAGCTTCCTAGCCTAGATTGATAATGCGGATATAGGTATCTACTACCTAGGAACAATCTGACCGTGGCATAGTTGGAAGCCGTCCAGCGTCTTGTTCACATTACTTGCAGATTGCGTAACGTGCTATTAACTGATCCATTCAACTTACACATTTTGTAGACAGGGATGACTTTATCAGCCGAACAATACCAATATTGAAATTAACATAATAAATTAAAACATAAAATTAAAAGTACCTATTAAATGTTGGATGTTTTTCTATATATTATAAGTATGTATTTACAAAAAAAGTATATTAAGTATTCTATCAGTTAACTGGTTCCTATAGTACAATCTTTGCTTAGTTTGGGGCTAGATATCGCTGTGTGAAATGTCCAGCAATATTTATTTACATCCCTTGTATTTATAATTGCTGCCGCCTCAACTTACTATGTTTGCGTACATACTTTTGGTAATAGATTGTAGACGGTAATTTTTTTAGGTAGTTCGGTAGTAATTGTGTAATTTTGTAAAATTATGTTTAGGTAAAGTAAGGGGGTTTTAAGTATCTAAATAATGTGTAGCGGCTTGAGTGTCTCTAAGCACCGAGACAAACCTTTAAGGGTTTACAGTGCTTTATGTATTACTCTTAGTATGTTACTTTTTGTCGAATGAATTAATACAACACAATACAAAACAGACTTGATGGGCTAAATAATATATTGGTTTACTAAGACATCTCGATTAGGGTTAATTGTTGGTGCATTGTAAAACTGACAAGAATTTGTAAAACTTTGCAAGCCCTAATCAGCTGATAAGCTATTTTGTAAAATTTTATCAGCAAAAAATAAATGAATTATGACTTAAGATGGGGTTGTGGGTATGTCTCACTCGACGACCGATGTCGATGAGTAAGTCGATGCTGCACTAGCACTTGATAGGGTCACGGGGTCCCGGTTGGATCCAACCGCGGCCCTGTCGGTGAAAGTCCTTAAGCGGAGCCCTCTCACTCCTGGGAGGGAGATAAATGTCTTGGATGGTTAAGGACATTTCCTGGCGTAGGCCTGTGCAATGCAGAGTCAGAGTTTCTATAGAGTCATATAGTGGATACTTACTGGGCGTCGTCGTGGCGCAGAAAAATGTAGAGATGACCTAGACGACCTGGATGCATTCAAACTTGATTCACATTCATATATTTAAAACCATGGGTACATATATAACACTATATCTAAAAAATCGTTAGCAACATGTCTGGATTGAATACTATGAAAATTCTACAGGAAACTTAACAAAAATAAGATCTGCTAAAACTACAGTCAATAAATCCATTCCACAAGGCAGCGTTCTCGGTTGCATTTTATTCCTGGTCCTGCTTTATCTATGATTTACAAAAAAAAATATTGTTCTAACAGAAATAGAAACTTAGAAGACCACAATTTATAACTTAGCTTCAAACAAACTAAGCTCATGCAATTTAAATGGTATCAGAAAAAACCCATTAGCTACTAACTACTCATTTAATAACATACCTCTCGAACTTTTAAACCCCTTCCCATTGTTAGGCATAATTATTGACACCTCCATTAACTGGAAAGACCATATAAAGAAAATCGTAGCTAAAATCGTATTAAATCACTTGTTTACTCATAAGTTTCTTGACGTGTCCACTAAACTCTTAAAAACACCAAACTTTATTTACCACCCATGACTAGACTGCAGGGAACCCGTCAGAGATAAACGTTTGAAACTAGTCAAGATAAGGCGTTTGCAGGCGACAGTACCTACCTATGGGGTTGCTTATCGCTTGTAACTTCATCGGTCACGAAGGACACTCGCAAACAAAAGGCTCTCGTGTGTGGCTGTTAACGTAGCGGGTTACTTTAGAGCACGAATTTTTATTGTATTGTATTCATTTATTTCAGATAATTAATTAATCCATAATATGTCATAATCAAAATAAATAGAATTAAAATTAAATTTATAATATGCCATTTACATCCAAACTAATATTATAAATTCAGAAGTAACTGTCTTTCTGTCGGCTTTAATGAACTGATTGCGATGAAATTTGGTATCTAAATAGATTATAATCTAGATCGATACATAGGCTTCTTTTTATAGACGAACCACGCGCGGGAAGCCGCGGGCTAAAGCAAGTAAACTATGTGATAATTATCAGGAATCATAGTGTCAAAATTATGCAAGGATTTTAGGAATAAACCGACAAGCATCATTTTATTTCGTTCATCCTCATCATCTTATAAATAAATAAATATTGCTGGACATTTCACACAGCGCTATCTAGCCACAAACTAAGCAGAGCTTGTACTATGGGAACCAGATAACTGATAGAATACTTATATACTTTTTTTTGTAAATACATACTTATAATATATAGAAAAACACCCAGACACGGAACAAAACTTATATACTTAACTATAAACTCATAACCTTCCCTACTTTTGTTAAATGCACTCTAGAAGCGATACAAGCTCCAAGCTTAGTTTGTGTCTCACTGTCATGCTCTTAACATTTTTTTTTGTATCTGGTTTAAGTAACCTGGCAAATGATGTATTTTTCACTTGGCAATAAACATTTTTATCTTTTGTCTTTGTCTTTATCGTCAATAATGTCGTCAGAGTAGCGTTACGATATTCGCTAAAAGTTATACAGGTTTACGCACTGTAAAAACTAAAACGTACGCTGAAATTTCACTCGTCCGTTTCATAGCCACATCCAACACAAAGGGTTCATCGACCTGCACTTCAGCTACCTATCGGAGCACGGGTAATCATGTGAGTGCAATACTGTGTACACCTGCCCTTTCCCATGATATAGGGGGGTTATGGGTTATCAGTTTTATGCCTATTTTGTTATTATTTGTCGGTCGATTCGTTTGGGAACTACGATGCCACAGATAGAGAGACCTAAGTGTCAAACATATAACACCTCTCTTTTTGCTTAGGGGTTCAAAAATAAATTCATTTACTTATAAATACATTTACCACCTACATCTTTATCCACAGAGAATGCTCTTTAGCATTAAGTTCGCCTTTGTACATTTTTTATAAGTGCAATAAAGTATTTTCAATAGATTTTTTTAAAATTCCAATGGAGATAGAACTTGTTTATGGCCCACCTGATGTTAAGTGGTAACCATCGCATATAACAGAGAATTGCAGCGTAGGCCACGCACCTAATAATTGTTTTCATGTTACCTGTGCATCAAAAAATATTTCTGTCAAAGCGATTACCACATAATCCATTGCCATCTCCTACTACAATACAGGGTGTTTCAGTATTTAAATGAGTTTATTATTAAAACTCCAATTAACTTGTCAGAAACCGCAGGCTCCAATAAAATGCTAATTGTATCGACAAAGTAATTTAATAACTGTTAATGACTGTTTTAACGTATACGTATCGGGTTTTAATTATTGTTGTTTTCACCTCTTTTACCTATTAATTTGATGAAGTTCATAAGAATTTTAATACGTAGCCACTATTTTATATTTTCATTATTATTTTAGTTTCTTATCGCCGTACTTTGTTACCTATAATGTGTATGTCTTTGTTTTGTTATGTATTCAAATAAATGTATTTTCTTTTTTTCTATCTAATTCCCTTTAATCTTTTTCCTGCCCTTTTCCCACATTACGTGGGGTCGGCACAACATGTATTCCTCCTCCACATCTCTCTATCAGCCGTCATCTTCGTTGACACTTCTTTCCTACCCATATAATTATTCACACTGGACATCCATCTCTTCTTCAGCCTTCCTCTACTATAGAAGTAGAGGAAGGCTGAAGTGTGGATGGATATAAATCCATCCACACTCATATCTAACACTTTTTTCGTCACATGACCCTACGCATGAAATTACCATACCACGCTTTGCTCTTACTCCTCAATTTTTCGATACCTGGCGCTATTTTTAAACTAATTAGCTGTGATAAAGTAATATATTTTGATGACACTTTTGGCTTCATAATTATTATTTTCGGTAGTATATGAGCTTTTCAGTTGACTAAACCATAGCACTAGTGGTTCGCCCCGAACTGTGATCTCGCGAGTCTCCAATAAAAACAAAAAAATATTATTCGTAATCTTCGACTATCAAAATAGTGCCACGAAATGCACAACCAACTACTCGACCTACAGTTTCATTAAAATTACAGGTAACGGGAGTTCATGTAAATTGGTTTAATTTTGTGGGGTAGTTAGGGGTAGAAATTGCAGTAATTCTGGATTTCAGACTTATGCCTATATTTGTGTTACTAAAGCTACACGCATACCAAATTTTAGCATTGTGGGGTCACTGGTGTACCCTGTGAATTTTGTCAAAGTTCAGTTTTTATAAGGGCTAATAACTTAAAAACTGCAAGATTTAAAGTAAAAATAAAAACGGGGTCGAAACGTACTTGCAAATACCTTATATTAGACGTGCCATTTGACCGGATAGTTCCATTTTGTTTTTTTTACCCCTCTTGAACGCCAATACGTCACACCAAAATTGTGCCATCACTACCTACTATACCAAGTTTCACGATGATCGGATAAACGCTTCGAAAGTTATAATCGGACAAATAAACATGCATTCATACATACATACAACGCCGATTTGCCCAAGTTGATTTGGAGATCTCGCTTCGCTCGATCAAATAGGAAATAGGGAAAGGTTTTTTCGTCAACTTTGTACAAGCACCATTTTTTATTCTGTGGTTTTTTTTACATCATATATTTTCGTTTGACCACAATCTCATCTGATGGTAACCGATGATGTGGTCTAAGATGAATCGCGAAGATCTAGAAGAAAACTATTTACTTGTACCTCAAAGAGGCCCGGATTGTATTCTTTAGGAAAAACAGACGACATTAAAGTGTTCCATACCTTAGCTGTACGACTGTACGCATCAAGAACGTAGAACCAATACGGTGTAAGCGAATGGGTGGTATATCAACTAGGTACGTATGGTATTGAGTCGTGCGCCTGCTTGTCCTTTGATGGATGGAAGATGGTGGGATCAGATGGTATAGTTCCTGGGCACATTCCCCAAAATGTATTTATGTATTGTAAAATATCAATAGGCCCTCAACTTTACAGCGGTGTTCGAGACTTTGGGTCTTAGTCTCCGCCATATATTGCTCACCTATATGCCTAAAAGCCCTACCTACGTTCTATCGAGTCTAAGGTAGCGAGCTGGTATGTGACCTGTTTCTAAAAAACAACAATTATTTAGATTAGTAATATGCTTACATTTATATAATACATTTTACTTAAAATTTATTTATTACATCATATATTGTTTTTATTTCTTTTAAATGTTGTTTTATCTAGCTAGTAAAGAAATAATTATATAATAAAGAATTTTCATTTATGAATTCCTGCATACAAAACATATTACATCATTATCATATCCGTCACAGGACGTCCACTGCTTAAGATAGGCCTCCATAGAGCCCCCGTAGGGAGATATGAGCCCCATAGGTCTCCAGAGCGACCGATCTTGTGCGGGCTGGACCCAATGAAAAATATTAATAATAAATTACGAGTAAGTATTATATTATTATATATTAAGTTAAAGTATGACCACGCTTGGTCTACACACGTAACAGTATAAATTATAGATTTTTTAAATAGAATAGATATAAAATTATATCCACTGTATCCGAACGGATCATAACAAAACTAAAACTAAATCTGGTATTCTAATAAATATTAGGATTCCACATCCGGAAACTACACAGCCACAACTTCGCACCACAGAAAGAACCCTTCACGTTACACGTAATTTAATCCACACTCCGTGTGTTTCGTCACATTTATAAAGTTTAGAGACAAATGGAAAACTTCCAACTCCCCATCTTTCCATTAAAAGAAAAACCTTTTTATCCAACTGGGGCATATTTAGGTATAATAAAATTCATGAGTGCGCCTACAGTATGAACCGGAAGCATCTAATGCAGGGTTTTTTAACCTGGGGTCCATGGAATGTGTGCTGGGGGTCCATGTCAGTTAAGAATAATATTGTGTGATAATTAACAATATTGTGTAAATAAAATCGTGTAATACGAGGCATGCCTTTTAAGTTTTGTCGTTTGAAGAAAAAAACACAACTAGAACCTTATAGTACTTTTTATTGTTTTTCAAAGTATTCACCGCGTAGTATACACTTTTCCATTCGCTCAAACCAGTTATTATAACATTTATTCCACTCTAAAGTGGGGGTGTTCAAAATGGCTGACTTGAAAGCGTCGACTGCTTCTTCACCGGACTGGAACCTTTGACCACGAAGACTTTTCTTAATTTTAGGAAATGTAAAGAAATCGTTAGGGCTTAGGTCAGGACTGTATGGAGGATGGTCAAGAATTTCTACTTTTTCCTGCTTCAAATACTCAATCGTTTGACGAGCGCTGTGTGAGCTTGCGTTGTCGTGGTGCAGGATGATGCGTCGCTTTGAGTTAGATTTTCGAAGTTCGGCGATGACTTGTGGTAAACAAACTGTAGTATACCACTCTGCGTTAACCGTTCTACGATCTTCAAGTGCAATAGTCGCAACATGGCCGGTTTTTCCAACGAACGTGGCCACCATCTTCTTTGAAGTGCTTCGAGAACGAACAACTTTAGTCGGCTTTGGCTCGTCTTGAAAGACCCAGATTGTAGATTGTTGTTTGGAATCAGGATCGTAGGCATAGATCCAAGATTCGTCACCACTTATGATGTCGTAGACGTGATTTGACTCCCCTCGGTTGAACCTTTGCAGAGTTTTCTTACACCATCTGACGCGGGCCGCCTTGTGATCGTCGGAAAGCAGATGCGGTATCCAACGGCAAACTAGCTTTCTCACACCAAGCGCTTCATGCAAGATCTTCTGAATGGTTGTCCCTGAGATGCCTAATAGAGCCTCTATCTCTCGATACGTCACATGACGATCTTCGAGAATTAGTTGTCTCACAGCAATGATGTTATCTTCAGTGAAGGCGGATTTTGGGCGTCCTTCGCGAAATCTGTCACTAACACTAGTATGTCCACGCTGGAATTCTAAATACCAGCGTTCGACAGTCCGCAGACATGGGGCTACATCACTGAACACAGATGTTAGCTCTTCTAAACACTGAAGCCGTGTCAGGCCTCTTCTAAAGTTGTAGAAAATTATTGCACGAACATTTTCCTTAGAAAGATTCATTTTCGTACGTGACCTGACAGATTCAAATCGAAACTGTGACTAAATAATAGCATTAATCCTAATACTTTCAACTGTTTTGAGATTCAAAATGTAAACACATTCGAATATAGAACAGTTCCAAATTCAAAATTGCCGGAAAATATGGAAACGACAGAACTTAAAAGGCATGCCTCGTAATAAATAAAAAGTTCCTGTTATTCCTGGTTTTCTAACCCAATAGGTATGTAATAATGTTGCTAGTGGTCTATCACTTTAGAAAGGTTAAGAATCGCTGATTTAATGAAAACAATTGAACTGAGTATATACGATTCAATAAGATTCATGTATTATTACAATGTTTCGGTTCAATTGGTGAACCTTCATCGGGGTGAGTGCGATTCGCTCCGCACTGCGTCTAGCATTTTACCGACGGTCGTAACATCGATAAAATGATACGTGATCAATCCCGTGTTTATATTAACTAGTGGTTCGCCCCGAACTGAGATCTCGCGAGTATCCCATAAAAACTTATAAAATTTATTATCAGATAATACATTGATAATTCATTTTATATCTTTGCCTCTTAAAATAGTATATATCGTCGCATTGTTAGAGGACAATTACAAGAAATGTTTTCAGTCCAACATACACCTCGCTAATTTGTTTTGATACTCGAGCACGTCGTTTTAATACTCGTCTTATTTCGACCACTAAAAACAACAGTCTTATTTCGACCACCGCACTGGCAACTAGTGTAAATAAAACTTTAAAGAACTCTTAATATTAAAGTGAATATTGCTTTCAAAATGTATTGTATATAATGTCTATAGGTAGCTCTGCCTACTCTGTTGGTTTAACATTTTTATCAATTTTCCGTGAAAAGTTTCTTGATCCGGTTTGAACCAGACACAGCCGGATCCGATCCCTTATACCGGTTTAGCGAAGTATTAATATTTCGTATATTTTTTTAACTTTTTTTATTGCTTTTATAACTTCAACCTTTGTAATGAATATATTAAATGCTTATTTTTGATGTACTTTGATGAATTCTGATGATCTTTTAATAACCAATTTGTATAAAATTTTAGTAAAGTTTCATTTATTAAAACTCATCAAATTGTTTAGATAGATTGATAGGTATACTCTTTATTGCACACTAAACAAAATTAAGTAGACAAAGAAATTTACAAAAATAAAGGTAAGTACAATGGGCTGTCTTATCGCTATAAGCGATCTCTTCCAGACAACCTTTGGATGTACAGGACAAAACAAAATCAAAAAGACGGCGGTTAAGGTAATAAAATGACCAACTTTAATTAACTAAAATGATTGGCTCAATATTTACCCTCTCTATATTACTGTAATTAACGGGTATTTATCGCGAATGACCCTTCTTATTTATTATCCCCTAGTGGTCTTCAAGTCGCGAGTGAATAGGTTTCGTCTAGGCTAGCGTGTTCTTTCGTAAACTGTATCATCGATTACTTACATGGGAGCATGAAATACCTGCTCCGAGGCCGACATAAGCTTTGTGACTTCTGAAAAGACGTCGACTCGAAAGACTAAGGTGAGATTGTGGTCAAATAAAGATTTATCTATGTAATAAAATCGAACCCGCAATCTATTGCGTCTCAGTCAAGAGTCACAGTGGTAGAGTTTCTTGTAAAAGGGCTCGCTAGGGGAAGTATGCACCGTACTTATTTCTAGCATAGCTGTAATTCGATTTTAAGAATATATCTATACTCTTAACCCTTTCAGGCCGGGAAAAATTATTTCTGCGCAACTTGTTTTCCAGTTTATGATCTAAGTACATAGGTCTAGAGACATCCTAGAAAAATATTTAAAAAAATCGCACCCCCTCCCCCTCTAAGAAAACCCCATGTCACGATCGTGCGATATGGGCTTTAATATGTCTATCTGAATTATGTGTAAGTATAACTTAGTTATGGTTTTATTTTGCAACTTCACTGAAAATTAAAGGCATGTTTATACGTTATTATTTATTTATTAAAAAATATTTGAAAAATCAACAATAAACTAAAAAATAACTTCTTGAGATCAAAAATGTCTTAAACATTCGTACAATTCAAGTTCAAGTTAGCCTCTATTTATTGTTTGTGAAACGAAATGAAACAGTTGTTTTTCTGCTTAGGCATAGATATACGTTGCATTTTCACATCTTATCTTAGATATGCTTACACACCTTTCCATTCTACAGGATCAAGGGTTTTCGATCTCGTCAAATACCGAAAATGTTCATAGCCGTCATGACGCTTTGTCTCTGAAGGTACATTAGCCGGTCGGTATCTTTTAGGTGGAATATTTGAGTCGACATTTTCTGGACCCTGAGCATCTATGACTTCCATATTTTCGACAGTATCTTGTTCTGGTCTTGGGTGTGTTGGTAAGACCATCAGCTACTTGCAGTTTGAACTGAAGTAAGTCAAAGACTTGGCCTCTGTGAATGCGAACCGTCTCGCAGTGTATTTTGTACAAAAGCCAAGGATTTGGGACTGTAAGATCAAAAAAATGTAACATGACCTTCAAGGTGCATTTCCTAGGCTTCATAAAGATTCGATAATACTCGATAGATTGATCGAGGACGTCAACTCCTCCCATGTTACGGTTATACTTGGAAATGATAAAGGGCTGTCTGACATCAACGTTCGTTTTCGTCTTTTTGCCCTATCGTTTCACATATGTTTGATCATCAGCAAGTGCAATTGAACGCTGCTAAAACTGAATTATTGTCCATCCAGTGCACAATTACGACACCATTATTTACAAATTGTTCCGAATCCCCTCGATTCATTTCACGTTCCTTTTTAACAATAGTATTATTTATCGGGTATTCTATTCATCATTATCGTTCCTGTGCCGTGCAATCCTTTTTGAGACAGAGGTACTGACGTGAAATATCGATCAAAATAGATGTAACTTCCTGGAGGAATAGACTTGGAAAAATGCAAAATAACTGAAGCACCCACACCGAGAGATTTATCTGTAAATGCGGTTTTAGCACCGTGATAGACCTCAAAGTCGAGCATCAGACCATCGTTCGTTGTGGCTACAAAGGCTTTCAATCCGTTGGCTCGAGGTTTCGATTTTATGACTTGGCGAAGACCAGTTGGGCATACACCGCAGAAGGGGATCATCTTTCCTCCTCATCATCTTCCAGACCTTCTATCTCAGAGTAATTTCCGTCTCCAATCAATTTCAGTAAGTATTCTGAAGTTAATGTTCTTTCTGAAATAACAAAAACGTAAATTTTATCAATTTAAAACAATAAATAAATCTATTTAATTTCTCATCAATGAAAATTCAATAGTCGAGTTAAAGCCGGGATCGCACTATCGTGCGTGTTTGACTTGTAAACCTAATATCTTCATATCCAATATAAATATTCATTCAACTATAGTAGTCTCATTAACTTAACCTAATTGCCTTTTAAAATCATACCAATGACGTAGATAATCACTATTTCAAATATACAAAATTAATACTTACTTTTACCACGCGCGTCGACCAGCTGGATTGCCATCTTGAAAAGGGCCGTGACGCGCGAGAAGTTCACACAAGTCTAACATTCGCAGCAATATTTACTAAACGCACTATCGTATGGCGCCGGCCGGGTCCAGTTAAGTTGATTGAGCGTGCCAAAATATTTTTTTAAAGTTGAACGCACTATCGTATCATAGAGTCGTGAAAGGGTACCGGCATCTGCCGGATCATGAGGCTTTACACCTGCATGCCTCAAGTTGATGGACGCAGGGCAGTGCATCGCAGGGTACGTTTCTAAGGTACGTGACCTACGAGGCAATACTTTGTTATAGGCGATGGTTACCACCTAATATCAGGCGGGATATACGCTTGTTCCAAAGCGTATATCCAACCTGATATCGCCTTTATTGTACCTGGAGATGGATCTCCAGGTAAAATAAAAAAAATGTTACCTTGTTTTCCATGTCGTCAATTAAACAAAAGTTATCAGATTATAGACCAGTTCCATCAGTTTCGACTAGACCAGATACATAAATGTGTCTGCTCCAACTAATTTATACTCGTAGACTGAGCCACAAACAGTATAATAACGTAAAAACAATGGCGTGCAGACGTATCGATCGCACTCATTAATTCAGGGCGGATTTTCCATTGACTAAGGATATGGCGGTGGAATTGTGTATTTTAAGTAAACAAGTAATCATCTGGGCTAGCATGATCCTAAAAAAGTTTATCTCTATGGAGAATAGCGTAAAAATACTTTTTATTATTTTATAAATTCATAATTTCATTTATTAATTTCAAGCAGATGTTAACAATTTGAAATAATATAATTTACAATGATTTTTAGTATAAAGAACATTATTTTCTACTTTTAATTCGGTATCTACGAAAGAGTGTTTTTAGGTTTTTTAAACTATTATTTATTATTGACAAATTACGCGAAGCTGCGGGCGGGAGCTAGTAATTCATAATCATTACATTATGTCAGTGTTGTTTTTAATGTATTTTTTCAATGTTTTATTTATTACCTTTTGTTTTGTCTGTGCTGTTGTGTGTGTGTATTGTGTCTGTTGTCCCAAATAAATGTTTTTATCGTCGTATCTACGAAAGCGTGTTTTTTAGGTTTATTTAAACTATTATTTATTATTGACAAATTACGCGAAGCTGCGGGCGGGAGCTAGTTATTCATAATCATTAAATTATCTCAGTGTTGTTTTTAATGTATTTTTTCAATTTTTCTTATTTTTGTTTTTCTTTTGTTTTGTCTGTGCTCTTCTGTGTTGTGTGTGTGTGTGTGTGTGTGTGTTGTGTCTGTTGTCCCAAATAAATGTCTTTTACTTTACTTTATTTTAAATTAATTACAATACATCCGTGGCGCAGTGGTACGAATAGCCGGCTGAGACGCAGAATGTTGCAGGTTCTATTCCCGCTGTGGAATAAATATTTGCACGATCTACACATAGTTGTTACGGGTCTGGATGTTACTCTATTTAATTTAAGTATGTATTTGCATTTAAGTTAGTAAGTATTCTATCAGTTATCCGGTCGCTAAGGACAAGCTTTGCTTAGTTTGGGGCTAGAAAGAGTTGTGTGTTAGGTTCAGCATTATTTAAAATTTATTTATTTATTTATTCTTAATCATCATCATTACTATTCCATGTAAGAAAACTCGTATTCCATGTATGTTAGAAAGTTAAAACATTTTGTACGGTAGTGTAGAACATAAGTCTGTTCGGTATCGATTTCCAAAGCAATCAATCATGAACGGCCAGCGCCCAACGGCTCCCAGCAACTCTTATTAGGTCGTATTGCACTGCGCTTTCCAGTATGCGGTCTCTACTTCTGAGCCTCAGAATACACTGTATTCTGAGTTGTGAACCTTTCTGCCTAAATTACGGCAGTTAAAAACTAATCCATAATTAACAATAAGGACTTGATGACTCCTATAACATTTAGGTAGATTTAGGTAATCGGCCTTCTGTAAGTGAGCGTTTACTTTGTTTTACAACAATTGTATTATATTTCAAAAGTCACAACTCCCAAGTTTCTCTAATTTCCAACATTAAAACTCCTAGGTGTGACATTGATGGTACTTACACACACGTGTTGGTTCTCGATTGTCCCAGAACATTCCCTAAACCAACAAAGAACAAAGGGCCCGCATATGTTAATTGTAAAAATAATACGAATAAAAACGTTCTTGTTACTGTGGGTTAAGGTTCGGTTGATAAGGATCTGCAGCTATTATTGTATCTCAGTTTCGAGATTGGCCAAAAAATGCTTCTGTCTGTCAGTCTGTCTGTTCTCGCCTACAGGTCCCATTTATCAACCGATTTTAACAAAAATGGGCACACAAGTTTCTTGATTTATTTAATATTTTTGTCAATCCGGATTTTGGATTGGGGAAAAAATAGGGGGGTAAAGGGGTGAAGTTTGCTGCAGCGTTATTTATAGACCGATTTCAATTAAATTTGAGAGGACTTCATTCTACCCTACACAAGATGTTGCAAAAAAAAAATCCAAAAGGGGGGAGTGGAGGGGGGGGGGGGGAAGTTTGCTGTAGCGTTATATTTGGATGGATTTCAATTTTAGAATTTTTTTCGGAAAATGTACCTGTTAAATGTAAATGTACCTACCTATACCAATCAGGCTACGCAGTCCGCTCCGCCTTAACGAGACGAATCTATAGACACCAAATTAGACCTCCTAGGAGCCAGGGATCACGAGTAATAGCTAAAATGTATACCAATATTTTGCTCAAAAGGCTACATAGGTAAGCCTATTGGAAAATTCAAACACCTGAAATTCGATTTAAAATTGGACTGTTTCCGTTAATTTTTGTCAAAATTTTTTTTAGTTTACTTACCATTAATTCTTCTGATCAATTCTGATCAGTTATTAAGGTATCTTTTGGTAAAATCTCCGACGATATTTTTTTTTTCAAAAAACACAATTTTCCGAGTTTCTCCGTGTTTTCTCCATTTTCCAGTAATACAGGCGAAAAAGTTTCGCAAAGAAAATCTTTAGCACTCAACGAGGCCCACTTTCTGGTACACTTTCTGTTCTCTCGCGAGATACTTGTATTGGCAAAATAAAATTTGATATTTAATTTATGGACCATATACACGATGAAGAAGACAAAGATAACGGAAAACTTCAATTGATTAGACTTGAATATAAGTGAGAAGTATAAATTAAAAAACTCTCGACACATAAATGAAACTCTTAATAAAGCTGAGCTCTCCTGACCAAGTCGGAGAGGTGGTGATTGGCAGACCTGATCTTTATCACACATAGCCACAAACCACCCCAGCTAAACTATATTACTACAAAAATAAGTTTTTTTTGAAAAATTAATTTTCAAAACAAGCTTTTATAAAATTCATAATCGGAACCGCAAGCAGATTCAAATGAGCCCAAACACTAGTAGCCTACTATAATCCATTCAAAAGTTCCGTTGTCTAGCATCCGTTGCTATCATGAGACAACCTCCATGGTACCATATTATTGCATTGTCACCGAAGTTACATATGTATTCCAAATTTCAGCTCAATCGGTTGAGGGGAACGGGTTTAAAATTCAGTTGCAAGATTCCACCCGGAAAAACATACATATCTACATTGCAAGTTAATAAAAAGCTTCTAAAAAACCGCGTCCTAATCGGTCCATTCGTTTAGGAGTAGCCACAGACACGGACAGACATAGGCTTCAATGATACGTGTAACACGCCTCTTTAAGCGTCTGAGGTAAAAAAAATTGCCACCGCTATATAACGAGTACGGCAATACCGAAGCCGTTTTTAATTAACTCCTGGTTTAAGGTGACGGGATAATTAAGGGTTTGTATGTGGCTGTAATGGGGTTTTGGAAAGGGTGATTACTCCTTTGTTAGCGGTGAAATTATCTGTAAGGTAAATATTATTAGACTAGATAATTTTAGAAACATGATTTTAAATATCGTTACAATAATTTGTCACAACAAAAACCAAGTGACATGACAGCCATTCAACCATATACTATATCTCAGCCAGTCTGTTACATTATAATTAATAACTTCCGCACGTTGCTTCCCAAGCGTTGTTTGTCAATAATTAGTCGCCTATGTTTAAATACATGTCATATTCTTCATTGAAATTGGTTCAGCCTTTGCTATGCGATTGAGTAAAAAACAAAAAAAACATCCAAACTTCCGCATTTTTAATATTAAAGTGTGATTGTTTGGCGTAGAAAGCGCTAGAGATGGGATAAGTAAGGGTTCATCCATACTATGTCCTTAGACCACATCATCGCTTACCAGCAGGTGAGATTGTGGTCAAACGAATATCTATTTATCATCGTGATAATGATTACTATCAAAAATAATGTCTGAGTAAATAATGAATCAATGCTATCCTCAAATGAAAGTAGGTTAAAAGCCACTTTCAGTCATCGCCATCAACATCATAATACTCCCAATAATAGCATTTTTATGTTATATCCTCCAATATCTGAATACCAGTCCATAACGCGATTTTATGACCCCCCTGAAACAAAAGGCGGTATTTCGATAACGCCCCTTCGTGCCCCTATAAATGTAATGAATGGTCTCATCAAAACAAAACAATGAAAAAACGGGAAACAGCATGAAATCTGTCACAGCTTAGTTGGGAAACAGCACAATGTGCATGTCCTATACTCGTATTAACTGTATGTCATACAGTTAATACGAGTGTAGGACATGTATGTTAATAATACATGTACTGCTACGTTAGAAAATAACGTCTCCTGTTGAACGGAGATTTTTATTATAAGGTACCCTTTACTTTTTATATGTTTTTTATTTGTTTATTTTATTTTATTATGGCACACAAAACAGAATACAACCAATCAGATATTAAAATATAGTTATCAACTCTTAGACCTAGATGTATCTCAAAGCATGTGCACACAGCCTGACAACTCAGCGCAGTTCTGTGTAGACCAGCTGAAGGAACATATTTGCTTACGTAGACAAAACAAAGTTACAACAAAAAAAAAAATAGCCTATAATAATGAGATGAATACAAAATAATAATTAATAAAATATAAATGTTTAGATAATTATTGCATAGAAGCACTCTCGTTAATAAGAGTGGTTTCGATAGCTTTATTTAAATTTAAATAATTTATTTTTGAAAATGTCAATATTATTATTAGCACCATTATTTACTAACAGATAATTGTAAAGACGACACATTCTGACTATTGGATTATAAAAGGACGTATTATTAGTATATGTCGCATCCGGTCGTGAATAGCGACACAAATTTTAACACAAAAATAACAGCAGTCGGCTGTGATTGGCTGGAACGGAACGCAAGCGACCTGTTGGGCGAAAGTATTGCATTTTAGGGAGATAAACAGCATAATAGTAAAAAATAAGTTATATTTTTATTTATACAACGTAGGTTACGTACCTTAAGAACGTGTCCTGCGATCCACTTATCTGCAATCAAATTGAGGCATACAGGTATAAATCCTCTATTTCACCGTCAACCATAACCCTTCAAACCGAAACAGCAATGTTGCTTGGAACCTGAAAGGGATCTGGAGGCCAAGGAACTTTGCTACTCTTGGCAAAGGTGCCAACTAAGCCCACCATATGATATTTTATTAAACATGTAACGGATCTACGTGTGAACTAGACCTACCTTAGTGATTCTGATTAATTGTTTTAAATTCACTATCTCATACTGTAGGTCACTTTAAGATTATCCCCCCGACTGAACTAGCTGTTTATTAAAAGCTGTGACGCCTTTCATATCTGTATTTCCCTTGTACCTTGTACGTACAGGTGTGTACAAAAACGGTTCACTGCCCTCCATTTCAACAAATCACAAAATACGCTTTTTGAAATTTAACATAAAGTGGATTTTACTTTGATAGCATCAGTACATTCGTACAGTAATTGTACTGGTTTATAGGTACTTTTGAAATTCTGAGTTTCGCTTTGTATTTAAATCGGTTTAAGCGATTTGTACTAAAAGCTTTACATGTTCGAGTGAAATGTAAAAAGGATGGTTTAATAGCTTAATTTCAGGTACATTAATTACTACTGTAGGTAAATCCGATTGAACCAAAAATTTCAATGTTTATTGATCGAGCAAAGCGAGATCTCTAAATCAACTTGGGCAAATCGGCGTTGTATGTGTAACACAGACAAAAAGTCTTGCTTACAAAACTTAAGGCTGATCTTGGTAGCAGGTAAGGTTATAATTCTTATTTGGTTGGTATTAGACTTTATCCATACCCTAAAATCCCAGGCAGCAGAAACAATTATGCTTTTCTCAAAAAATAAATGCTGCATTTTAGCCTGGCAGATTTTTGTGATGAATGACTGAAAACACGCCATCGAGGGAGAATAGGGGGAAACCACCCCCTTTAGGGGAAAAGAGGCTAAATAATTTATAAGTACCGGGTCAAAGGACTTTTGTCCGCAGATGTACTTGTAAAGTCTAACGGGCGTAGGATTTTGAAAATTAAATGCGTTTTGAAATTTTGCATAAATGGTTTAAGTTTGAGGGAGTTACGTGTTTATTTTAGTGACATCAGGGAAAAAATAATTTCAGTTTTTGAAGCTGAATGTTCCAATTAAAAGCATGTTGCATGCAAATGAAGTATTAGCACCATACCTATTTCTGCCGTCAAACAGCATTGCTGTGTTTCGATTTGAAGGGTATGGTTGCCGGTGAAATTACAGACACATGAGGCTTTAGACCTGTATGCTATGTAGTTATGGACGCAGGGCAGTATACCGAAGGGCACATTTATAACGTACGTGACCTACGAGGCAATTCTGTTACAGGCGATGGTTACCACTTAACATCAGGTGGGCCATAAGCTTGTTCTATCTCCATGTAGTATAAAAAAAAATTGTTTGGTTATCTTTTTAAGGGTATAAATTGAAGTTATTCTGGATTTCAGACTTTTCCCTATATTTATGTCACTAAAGCTACACGAATACCAAATTTCAGCACTGTGGGGTCACCGGTGTACCCTGTGAATTTCGTCAAGGTTCAGTCATTAAACGTCCCATTTGACATAATAGTCTCATTTTGATTTTTTATTACCCCTCTTGAACCCGAATATCTCCACAACCCCCTCACATTCTTAGCTCAGTTAGTTACAACAGGATTGTGCCATCACTACCTACGGATTATCAAATTTCACGATGATCGGATCAACGCTTCGAAAGTTATGCTCGGACAAAGAAACATGCATACATACAACGCCGATTTGCCCAAGTTGATTTGGAGATCTCGCTTCGCTCGACAAATTAAAATGATGGCGATCATTTTAAAACATCAGTTACACCGCCTGTTCCTCCACGACCAAGCTAGGAAAGAATCAGGCAAGTAATTCTAAATGTTACGATCCATTTGAGTAGTCCAAATGCAGACACCACGACAAAAAGTCAATCAATCTTACCGTTTTTGTTCATCGACGGGCAAGTCGGAAAACTATGTGTATTTTTTTGGAAATCTCTTTCTTATGTCATACGTCATTTCCCGTTTCTTTGATGGCCATAGAACTCAGGAAATGTCGCCTGGTAGAGACGGAAATAAAAATATATAGATGAAAATGATATCGTGTTAGTTGATAGACATGTTGTTACCCGCGATTTCATCAGCGTATAAGATGAGTAAATGGATAGATTATTATGTTGATGACCTTCGTGGCATAGTTGGCGAATAATCGGCTGAGGCGGAGTTTGCGGATTCGATTCTCGCCGTGGAATAAATGTGTGCATGAACAACATATATAGGTATGTTCTGGGTCTGGAAGTTTCTCTAATATTCTAAGTAAGTTAAATACTTACGAGATAACTTACTAAATACATTTTTTTTTAACAAAATAAAATTAAAAAATAATATATTGGACGTTTTGGGACACTGTACATGGACCTTTATGATTCTGGACGTTTTAGGACACTGGGATGTTGGTAAGTGGACCTTTTTGATTCTGAACGTTTTAGGACACTGGACATTTTGGTACTACTAGACATTGTCAGCCAGAACGGTGCTTACGACTCGATGAAAGTTCCTTCTGTTACTAGCCACAAATCAACTCTATGCTTGTACAGAAGCTTTATTCCTCACTATTTGTACACATCACACGTAAACATAAGGAAATGGTGAGCTGATTCCAGCTCACGGTAATATTTGTTCACAAAAGATGATGTTATCTCATCTTATGTACGTGTCAGGAAGATTCGTTACGGACATTTCTTTATATTTCATTCGATTATCTTGATTGTTATGCCGTTATTTTCTATTTATCTGGTTTTCCTTCTTATTTTGTCATTTTGTAAATGCTTATTATTATATATTAATACGTGAAGATAAAACTTCGTATCCTCGTAACTAGTGAGAGATTTATGATAGTTCGAGTTTACATGGAGAAGCTAAGATTTAAAAACTGAAACAAAGCTAAAAAAGTGGCACTCCGGGAGTGCCGACAGAAGTGAAAACTTAAACAATTACGAGATATACAGAGGTGTCGGTAACGGTAACAGTGTTGCGAGTTCAATGGTTTTTCTCCATCTCAAAAAATAAACAAAGAGCCTAAAGAAGTTTTCACTTCAAAAATAATTAATGAATTACGGTTGAATCACTATCACTTTGCGGGCAAGTAATCTCAATAAATGTGCAAAAACAATATATGAGTGTATGAAAATACAAGAAAATACATTACATAGGAACTTAAAATGACAAAAAAATTAAATTGACAGCTATTAAGAACATATAAATATTGTAATCAAAGGCGTTCTTTACGTATAATCAAATTCTATTCAAAACAGCTTTACCATATTTGAGTATTTGTTCGAAAAAAGCAGTAAAAGCAACCCCACAAAATTCGAACAAATTGCGAACTGCAGCCGATAAGTAATCCCATTCGTACCCCCAAAACAACTTCTGTGAAATATCCAAGACCCTCACCCCTGTTGCCATTTCTCCCCTACTTCCTCGAAGTGACAAAAATATCAATAAAACAAATGAAATTGTTGGTTTTCGACCAAAAATTATTCTACTTCACAAGTTATTTAAGAAAAGTCAATTTGGGATGTCTTTGTTTCTAATTTGTTCACGATATTTATTGAAATTGAAAGGATGAATTTTAGAATTTCCCTTCCACAAAGAGGCGATTCTATATTTCCTTATTCGAATTCGTTTGCGAATATTGATTTTGTCTAAATTTTTGTCTTGTTGTTTCGGGTGGGGCTGGCCCGGGTAAAATCCTCTGTAGCGTAGTTGGGTTTTAACCCGTTAAAAATATCGTGTAATAATAACATCACTTGATCGGTTATGATAAAAACCGATAATCAAAATCATTTATTTGGAAAGAATATTCATTATCATCATATCAACCACAGGACGGCCACTGCTGAACATAGGCCTCCCCCATAAATTTCCAGAGCAACCGACCTGCGGCCTGTGCCGGACCCCACTAACCTTTATCAGGTCGTCTTTCCCCCTTTCTGTCCCAGCGGTCGTCATTTCTTCGAGCTATGTGCTATGCCCACTGCCACTTCAGCTTGCTTATCCTTTGTGCTATGTCAGTGGCTTTGATCTCGTAGAGAAACACCAAGTAAAGCCCTTTCCATAGCATGCTGAGCGACCTTGAACCTTCCTATGAGGCCCATAGTGAAAGAATAAATGCCAAAGTGAGTTTGTTTGTTCAATACGACTGAACTAATTTCGATGTACCCAAAAAAACTGGCAGTTTTTTGGGTATTTATGATATTTAGAAACATTGGCATACGGCAATGGAGTATAGCAAAGGCAAAATTGTCATTCTCAATATTGGCAATGTTTTCGCCAGCGTAGCGTTTTTTCTGAGAGACCGTGTTATTGGAAAATAAACCTTGTCTAAACAGACATCCATTGTCTTTTAAAGTTCCCTATCGAATATTCATGGAAGTAGAATTTAAGCTCATTTTAATTATTTTAAAAACCCTGCAGTTTGTTAATAAAGAGTGAAGCGTGTGAAGGCCTTATCACACTGGTGAGTTGCGAGCGTGGTTTTATTGTGGCGATTTATAAATGTGCTCGCCGGTTATAGTTTCGCTTTCACAACCCAAATTTTCTTAACGAAAAATGTTGTGTGCTACCTTTCAATCATACAAACTAAAAAAATATGAAAAAATTATATCAAAAAACAAAAAACACGACTGTTAAATGATCTGAAAAGAAGGAAACAAGCTTGCTTGCTAATTTTGCTAATCGCAGACGTTGACTATTATAATCAACATTAATAATACCGCAACGTTAGCATCATCACATCAAGTTAAAGCCTATCAAAATAAGCAAGCTTGTTTATTTCTTTTCAGTTCGGGTTGCAGTCGGGTATTTTGTCTTTAAAATTGTATTTTTTATCGTATTGTTGTTATCGTGTTTCAACGCGGCGGCGGCGTGCACGTCGCGAACTCGTGACGCACATCGCCTCGATGAAAACGCGCTCGCAACTCGCCAGTGTGATGATAACGCTTGAGGTGAAGCATTCTTCAATCAATTCTGCTTTAGTGCTTTATAATCTGGGGTAGTGGTCCAAGTAACGAGAGTCTGAAGAATTCGATATTCGATATTTTTTCATTTATACCACCTGGATATGGAATAAGCATAATATATATATATAAAAATCAATTGCTGTTCGATAGTCTCACTAAAACTCATAAATGGCTGAACCGATTTGCCTAATTTTGGTTTTTAAATATTTGTAGAAGTCCAAGGAAGGTTTAAAAGGTGAGAATAAATAAAGAAATTGCAATGAAAGTAGTAAAAAAGTAGTAAGTAACTATTTTATTTTCTCATACAAACTGTTCGTATCTGTCAAACTGGATGCGTTTATTTCATTTGTTATCAAAACGTTATTTTAATTATTTAATTTCTGAATGCACTATAAATATATGACCACAGACAAATGTAGCATATATGTTTGTCGTCAAATATTGGTGAATCCTTGGATATCTTCTTTATAATTTGTGTTTGTGAATTCGTGAAGTGCGCGGAAACTTTTTATGTATCCATATAATTTAACCGTGGTTCATTGACGTGAATTCATTTACATGAAGTGTCGCGTCACTTTGACAAGAGTGTTTTTTATCCCGAAGTTCCGCGGGAACGGGAAATTTCAAGCGTGCGAAACCGCGGGCGGGTCAACTAGTAAATAATAAATAAATCAATAAATAAATAAATATGGCTGGACATTTCACACAGCGCTATCTAGCCCCAAACTAAGCAGAGCTTGTACTATGGGAACTAGATAAGCGATAGAATACTTATAAACTTTTTTTTTGTAAATACATACTTATAATATATAGAAAAACATCCAGACCCGGAACAAATATGGTCCAATCGCTTATAAAAAAGTATTGTCTCGTAGTTCACGCACCTTAGAAACGTACCCTACTATGCACTGCCTTCCGTCCTTCAACTTGAGGCATGCAGGTGTAATGCCTCATGTGCCTGTGATTTCACAGGCATCTATACTCTTTAAACCGAAATACAGCAATGCCGCTATATAAAATAAAAAAAGATTTATTCATTTACCACAAATTAAAATAATAATAGAATTATTACAATTTAAGTATGTAGGTAAGCAGCAAGGGACGTAAGATTAATCGAATAACAGGAAATTAACAGGCGATCACGGAGAATAGCAATGACTTGCTTGGAAGGGTGTTTGCCAAACCCACCCACTATAGTAAAGAAGAGAAAGAACTGGAAAAAAGGGATAGAGGACTTTACCCTGCAGTGAAATACCAAAGCAAGGGACGGCAAAAAAAAAACAAGTTAGGGGTAAACTTTGTTATTGACAAGGAAAAGAAAAAAAATTATCTATAGTAAAATGATGATGATGCTTGCTTAGAAACTTGGTCGAGTAGGGTTACCTTTGGGACAATAACGTAACTATCGATGAAATCTTTTTCAAGACTGGTATGGATAACACGAATCATTAAAAATGATTAGTAAGTTTAATGACGGGTTCTACAATAAAACTTTTTAAATTATTCGAGTTTCTGCCGACTGGTTACAAAAACAATTATTAAAGTGAAACTTTTATTACATCGTCTCAAACTTTTTCGTCTGTGTGTTGCATGTCGCGTGACGGTTGGCCGCGGAGTAGGGATAAAGTGAAAGGCGCTCGTCAGAGCAGCCGAAGCCAATATGGCGGCGCCTATAGTTCGCATCAGCTGACCGTGTAGTGTATAGACTATTACTCATTTGTGGCAACGAGGAAAAATGACTATAATGTGAAACAAAGTTTTAATTTTACCGTGGTTTCCTAAAACCACACAATCCTTTTTTTTTATTCACAAATAAAGAATCAATTTGCTATTGAGCTCCGCAATAGTTGCATTTGTATCGCGAATACCCGTGATAAATTTTACAAAAAATGAATCGGAGAAAGCAAGCGAGACTAAACAGAATAAATAATATTAGAAAGTAAAAAATTTCAGAAACAAAAATTTATAAAATAAAATCAATTTATAGAAAAAAAATAAGTGATTTAACTATAAAATCTAACAACGTAATACTGTCATAATGTGTGTCTATATGATCCCAAGTTGGTTGAAATAAATGATTTATACATATTCCAAGTAACATAATCCCATGTCTCTACTTCTCTTTTGTTTTGAACCTAATTATGGTATCTCGTCTACATTTTAGACCATGTCCTAATAATCCTCCAGGGTCTCAGCAGGTCGGCACCCCGCTGTTTACAAAGCTTTAATTAATTATTGCGCCGGTGAACTAAGCAGGGTTTGTAGGAAAAAAACCGTTTTATGAGTGCCTCATAGACTTAATAAACGGATGAGGATTTGAATATTTTAAACAATATTCTACGTAAATTTTGCATGAAATATAACTTTTAGGTTGCTTAGAAATATGTACTTATGTATATACCCGGAAAGAGATGATTATCATTGAGTTTTGTTTGTTTAATGCGTAGAGAATATAAGGAATTCAATGTTTTGAAACACTCTGTGAAAATTCGACAAGTCAAATGTATTTTAGCTGTAAAACCTGTAGCCTAACATCTTGACCCTAAAGTTATGTCAGAAGAAAAGAACCAATGTTCAAGAAACATTCTAATCTTAAGTTTTTAACCCATATCGGCCTAAAAACTCTAAAGGAGACACATAAAAAAATGCGTATATAATAAATCTAACATTAAAATATTGAGATAAATCTAGAACGTGTCGTCGCTCAAAGGTGTGCTAAAGTAACAAACATTCCAGTAGCGCTGTTTTTCGGTATCGTTGTTTACGATATTATCCTAAATTTATCGTTACTTCTATTTTTATATTCATTGCATTAGCAATTTAAAACTTGTTAAGATCAATACATTTTTAATGACGTGTGTGGTTATTAAATTAATAGGTCAACTATAAATACCCAATATTTCAAATGTTTCTCAATCATTCGATTGTTTTGTTTGACAAGGTACGAGGTTGGTAATATATTATTATTTTTAATTATGTAAGATATTCTGTGGAGACCGCAGTTCTTATTTTCTTGGTTAACGGTATAAAGTGTGTTAATTTTTTAAAAATATTTATGTTTAATATTTATACACCGTCATAATGTCCATAGGATATCCACTGCGGCTTATGGCGGGTTCCTATATCGGTCAGTAACCAGCTACGACTCGTTTCTCCTTGAAAACGTGTCAAAAGTTTGACACTAGTTTGACACTTCCAAGCAGTTACGAGCCGAAGTCGGCTACCAACGGATATAGAAACCCGCCCCATGGATTTCCACAGCGACTGATCTTGTGCGGTCTACTTGCAATGACTCCCAGAAACCATTATCTTCTTCGTCTTTTTATCTAGTCAAATTCAAATCTAGTGCTTATTTATAATTAAAATCACAATGATCATTTTAAATAAATAACGTTGACATTGTTGTTAGATGCAGAAACGTAATAACTAGTGGGTCGCGCCGAACTGGGATCTCGCAAACTCCAATATAAACAAAAAATATTATTTGTAACCTTTGACTATCAAAATAGTGCCACGAAATACATAACCAGTAAACTTGACCTACAGTTTCATTCAAATTACAGATTTTCAGATTTAGAAGATTCCTTTTTTGGGGTAGAAATTGCAGTTATTCTGCATATCAGACTTTCATCTCGCTTCGCTCGATCAATAAAATGAATATGTAAAGATTTAACATTGTATGCGTTAAGTGCTGAATATAGCTACACAAAAACTGTACTTTATACCTTGTTTTTACCCATATTACGCAATAAATACAATTTGATTTTGAATTGAAAAATGGAATGTTCTTTTGAACAAAGCCAGTCTAAACAGCAGAAGTGCGTGATCTCACCTCGATAACTTTACTGCTCTAACAACAGTCTTTTTCTTCAAACTCAGTACCTACAGGTTATTATTTGCCAAATCTTGAATTAAAAAACGCGTAAAAAATAAACCAGCAAAAAAACGCGTCCCAATTTTACCAAAACAACAGATTATTTTAAAATTCAACAGCTTTCTTCCCTATTTAAATAAAAACGGTATAGGAGCCAAGGTTAAATACTGATTAGTGGAAAGATAAACGACTTTCGAGTGGGGTCTCGAGAGGACTGGGGCTCTTTAATTTAAACGAAGCACACTTGACTCTTAAGAATTTGGGGCTCTTGTTGACCCTATTATGGTTATGTTGTGTTTACTTTTAATTCAACTTTATTGGAACAGCTAAGGCTTTTACTTAGCAAAATTAATAGAAAAATATCCCTTGCCCCCTGATTCACAACACAACATACAGATTGTCATAAATCTTTTACAGACATAGGTATATGCTACATAAAACTTAGCCCGATTTGCACAACGACCTCTAAACGTATTTAACGACTAAAAATGTTTAAATTTGACTCCATATATCATATTTAGCCACTAAATATATAAAGGCATCGTTGCGCAAGTCGCCCTTAGAGCGACTTATCAGGATTAGGCTATACTCCGCTATGCTGCCCTATGCTGAGCTATGTTGAGCTATGCTCTATTTAGCCAATTGGCTCTTTGTAGATTACTAGCTGACCCGCCCGCGGCTTCGCACGGGTGGTTTTTCAATAAAACGTTACCCTTATTTTGCGCAGTTGGCTAAAAAGTAGCCTATGTCCTTTCCCAGGATATAATCTATCTTCATGCAAAATTTCATTACAATCCGTTCTGCCGTTTAGTCGTGTAAAGGTAACAAACAAACAGAGTTATGTATGTATTATACATGTAAACCTTCCTCTTGAATCATTCTATCTATTGCTGTAAACTGTATTAAAATCCGTTGAGTAGTTTATAAGATCTAAGAGAACAGACAGCGGAAGCGACTTCATTTTATACTATGTAAAGATAACGAGAAAACTAACAAAACGTGCTGCACTGCGCTTTGTTTAAACATTTTGTTTAAACCAGCACATCTCACCGCAGCATAGCTTCACGTTGATTAGTCACCCTTAATTTGATTAAATCACCCCTAATTTGATTAAAGCAGGAATAATCAAAATACTTTAAAAGGCTCCACATGTTTAATCCAGCATGTAAAATTGATATTTCGATGTGATCCTTGTGATTTTAATGAATAAATATTGACTTTTAAGATCCACCTACGCTTCACGAACTTATGAAGAGGTTCCAAGAGAAACATGAAATCATAACAGGATTTATTTAAAAAATTAAACAACATCTCAATTTTAAAAACTTTCAGATGAAGCTATTCGTACTAATCTCACTCTGCGCGTGCGCCGTAATGGCCGAGGTACAATGGGACCAAAGCGGCCAATACCGGCTGATCGAAACCGATCCGTTTCTCCGCTATCAGATACTAGAACAACCGGACCTCAAGCTTCGTATCACCGGACCTGCCGCCGCGAGATACCGGATCATTGGGTCAACATTACCCACTGATTACCCATTTGCTTACCGGTATATGGACCCGTTAATGTACCCGGCGATTGACTCACGCATAGCGGCTTTATCTGTGAAGTCTATTCAGCCGTTTGTTTATTCTTACAGGCAAGAGAATCACGGAATCTAATGAGTTTTTGTTTTTTTATGAAAATGTTTCAGAAATAAAATATGCGATAATGCCGTTATAAAATGATCACATTATTATTTTCCTACCCTCATTCTTTTCAGCCTCATGTATTAGGATAATAGGGGATTATAGGAAGATAAAAAATAATAAAGTAATATAATCAAACTTATAGGTACATAGATAAACTGGTTGATTCAGGGACCCCACTCACCCCAATGTATGTCCTACGATTTTATATACGAGAAGTTCAGATGCTACGGATGTTTGTACGAGTATGTCCTGATTTCGTTAATGTCATCAGGAACTTGGTTAGCGTAGATTTATAATTGTTTGTGGTGAAGCCATTGAAATAACTTTAAGGAATTTCAAAAATTTAAAAATGTTTAGCTACTGTAAATTTTTTTGAAAACAAGAACTAAACAAAATATTCTGTGATCTTTTTTGGAAAAATGTCATCTAAATTATTCATCTATTCCCGAAGTTTACTATCTAGTCGGTCATTTAATTATTACGAAAATAAAAGAAATACATGATTTCTCTTTGTTACCCGACTGCACAAGGAGGTTTATGTTTTTAATTTTTAATTTTTTGCAAAACTCATGTCATCACTCATCCAGTTACCGGATGTTACAACTGAAGAAATTCGTGAAAAGTATCTATCATATATAAAAAAATTATAATGATACATTATTTCTTGAGTTCTTACTATCATAAAAAAAAAGTATATAAATATTCTATCAGTTATCTGGTTCCCATAGTACAAGCTCTGCTTAGTTTGGGGCTAGATAGCGCTGTGTGAAATGTCCAGCGACATTTATTTATTTATTATTTATTTATTTATAAGCTTTGATAGTTCAATTACTGCTTATTCTGAAATTTTCATTAAATTATTCCAACGTTATGTTTAGGTACGTTTACGAAAACGATTTTGTGCAAAAAATTTTGTTCGCACAAAATCATTTTCGTAAACGCAAACATTTTATTTTTGTATTATGTAAATGAGACATTTTATTTTCTTAGGAAATTGTCGAAATTGTATTGGTGCCGGTGAAATTACAGGCGATTTTACACTTGTAGGTATGCCTTAAGTTGATGGTAGCATGGAAATGCATCGTAGGGCACGTTCTGAGGTGCGTGATCTACGAGGTAATGCTTTTTATTATAGGCGATGATTACCATTTAATATCAGGTGGCCCATTTACTTGTTCCATATCTTCGGCGTATAAACAAACCACAATCTTGACCACAATCTCACCTTATGGTAAAGCGATGATGTGGTCTAAGATGAAGCACGAAGATCTAGAAGAAACCTATTCACTCTTACCTTAAACACTCCTTCTTCAACGCTTGCTGTGACCAACAACAATTCGCATTCCACAATTCTAGTTAGTACTTTCGGCCAGTTTTGTGCGCGTAACTTGTCAAACCTTGGTCACTGTGTGATTTCCAAGCAGTTTTCCAAGATACTGAATCAACAAGCTGGTTTATTACGCTTAAATACAAAAAAAAAAACAGGAATGGAAGTCAGTTTTGTACGACGTAACTTTGCGACCAAATTCGTTTGCGAAGTCAGCGCTAACAATCTCAAGACTTCCCTCAGAAGTGGAGACAGTCTTCCACATCGACATCGAATTAGCGATTATTGATATAGCGGTAACTATATCAATATTTGCGAGAAACCACTGAATGAAAACCTATTCATCTAATTATTATCATGTTAATGGAGCCTGAAATATCCCATTCCAAAGTACCGGCCGACATTATAAATATTCCTTGTTTCATTAAAATAAGATGCATCACTTTAAAATGCCAACCGCCTATTCCTCCGTGACCAAGCCAGGAACGATCTCGGCAAGCAACGAAGCTGGTTACTCTCTTAACTGCCTAAGTCTCCGTAAAAATATCTGTAACTGGTCGGACAGAGAGTAATATGTAATTAATGTGCATATTTTTAATCAGTAGTATAGTACGTCTGACATGCGACAAGACACGCACACTTATTAGTAATTTATAACTTAAGCTGGGGTAACAGTTAAAGGCCTAATTTTTGATGGTTTAAAAATTTATATAAATAATATTGTGGACATTTCACTCAGCGCTATCTAGCCCCAAACTAAACAGAGCTTGTACTATGGGAACCAGATGACTAATAGAATAATTATATACCTTTTTTTTTGTAAACACATACCTACTTATAATATATACATAGAAAAACATCCAGACCTGGAATAAATATCTGTAGATCATGCAAACATTTGTTCCGCGGCAGGAACCCGCAACCTCCATTGTCTCAGCCGACTATTCGCCCACTGCGCTACGGAACTCGTCAATCCGTTTTAATGGTTAAAACAGAACAGAAAAATAGCAACAACTCGGAGCACTCGTTTCAAATATAAAAAAAGTAATTCCTGTACAAAAAGTAGACAAATCCCAACAAAAATATTCTGTAAGAAAATGTGAAAGCATTAGGTATATCGAAAGCTTGATCCATCTCGAGGTCGTATAAAAAATAAAATAAGACTAGTGGTTCGCTCCGAACTGAGATCTCGCGAGTCTCCGATTAAAACAAAAAAAAATATTATTTGTAATCTTTGGCTATCAAAATAGTGCCACGAAATAAATAACCACAGAACTTGACCTACAGTTTCATTTAAATTACAGGTAACGGGAGTGCATGTAATGTGGTTACACATTTTTGGGGTACAAATTGCAGTCATTCTAGATTTCAGACTTTTGCCTATATTTGTGCCGCTTAAGCTATACGCATACCAAATAACAGCACTGTGGGGTCACAGGTGTAACCTGTTAATTTTGTCAAAGTTCAGATTTTATTATGGCTAATAACTCAAAAACCATTAAGACTTTATTAAAAATAAAACGGAGTCTAAATGAACTAATTATGACCTTTCATTTGACGTCCCGGTTTACCTAATAGTCTCATTTTCATTTTTTTACTTATGTATTAAATTTCACGATGATCGGATCAAAACGCTTCGAAAGTTATCCTCAGACAAACAAACATACAACGCCGATTTGCCCAAGTCGATTTAGAGATCTCGCTTCGCTCGATCAATTACTTGGCCATAAAAAGCCTGTTTCACTATCTCTGCGTTACGATATCCAACGGATAAAAATATATACATATTTTTTTTTTTATAAATTATAGGCTAGCGTTTGACCACTACCTCGCCTGATGGTAAGCGATGATGCAGTCTACGATGGTACACGCTTGCCTATAAGACACCTATTCACTCGTCACACCAAATATAATATACGTCGTTTGTTTTGGCATGAAAACAGATACAGAGAAAATTATTTTTATTCATTAATTAAAGTTACTCGAATGTCGTAAAATAGGCATTTAGTGAATAAAATAAAACGAGTGATTTGGGCGTTAAACATTTTGTAAGAACGTACCACAGGCATTTTTGCACCTTAAATTCAGTTTAAGCTCAACGATGTTCAGGTACGATGACATACGACAGGACTTCATAATCCAGGATCTGATGATGACCAGCATACGATGAACAGGATCGAGGGTACTACTGAAGCTAGAATTTAAATTTGAGCTTAAATATCAAAATAAGACGTTAAAAAAGTGTACAATAAGGTATTTTCGTTTATCAAAAGCAAATAGTACAACATTGGAATATCGTCATTTCGAAATATGATCCAGGGTTAACTAGTGTTTTTGAGTGATATTTTTCAATATAAAATGAAACTTGGTGCATTAGTTATACTCATTGTTATAGTGTATGGATAACATAGTAATTATTTAGCATTATGTGGTTGATTTTTTGATTTCTTATGTAGACATATACATAGACAATCAGTTATTTGCTTAATAGCATGCATGATACATTTAAACAGTAAAAACAGAACAAAAAATGTATATCTCACTAATAATAAAAACGCGAAAGTTTGTATGTGTGTATGGATGTTTGTTACTCTTTCACGTCGGAACGGCTGAAACGATTTCGATGAAATTTGGTATATATGTAGATCGTAACCTGGATTAACACATAGGCTACTTTTTATTGACAAACCACGCATGCGAAACCGCGGCCAACCGTCACGCGACATGCAACACACAGACGAAAAAGTTTGGGACGATGTGATAAAAGTTTCACTTTAAAATAATTTAAAATGAGACGTTTTTTAAAGTTATCGCGGCATGCTACATGATTTGACCTGAGTATTAGATATCTTTTAATTGAGTTCTTATCGTCATAGGTTTAGTTTTTAAAGATCCGGCTTAATCTTAAAAAAATAAAGCTATTAAGGTAAACTAAAACTCAAGAAAAAGTAATTAATTTAATGTGAACTAATTATAAAATAATAGCTTTCTTACGATGTTAACAATATTTTAGCGATTAAAATCCTATTACCATCGTGTTGTTTTTTATCTTATTTATCTATAAAAGTGAGTTTTTTGTTTGTTTTATATACTAACTGATTTAGTTTGGAAGAATCAACACAGCAAGGTATTATAGTATAAATATATATTGTACTTACCGTCGTGTAGTAATAATAAAACTGTAAAAATCCAGGTTCAAAACTCAATAAGTTTTCAACTTATATGGCTATATATATCGTGTCAGCTGGGAATCCTTAGGTTAATGTTTCTACGTTAGAACTCACGTTGGTTTGACCGATGTCAGGCGAGTCAGCGCGATACGAAATGTGTATAACGTAACGTTTTGTTTTGGTTTTACACAGGTATTTTCGTTCAAAATTAGCGCGATTGCCCCCCTGATGAAGGTTCGCATATTGAATAAAACAATAGTTGATCGTAACAATGCTGGAAATTTCAAACAGCACTATCTAGCCCCAAACTAAGCAAAGCGTGTACTATAGGAACCAGATAACATAAAATATATAAAAGTACCCAAACGTGGAACAAATATGATCATGCAACCATCAGTCCCGCAGCGGTAATCAAACCCATTTGCGTCTCAGCTGCCACTGCGCCACAGAGGTCGATAACTGCTATATCATAATGCCTTATTACGTATTAATGCTTATTTTTTGTATTTCTAGATGAAGATCTATTTCTTCTTCGCTCTGGCCATATTCGCTTCAGTATCTGCAGAAGACTCCCAACCTGAAGCCGACCCGAAGCCATTGCAGATCCAATGGCAAGCCCGGTATGGGCAGTACGGGGTCGAGGGCTTCATACCGTTCCAATACCAAGTACCAACTTACCGGTACGGATACCCGTCCGTAACAGTACCCTACCCGCTCCGGGCAGTGTACGGAACCTCGGGTAGGGTAGTGTCCTCGTATGATTCGGATTATTTCAGCAGCATCTACGGTTTTTATCCTGATAAATATTTTTAAGATGATGGTTAAATCATTATTATAAATACGGGTTTTATCACATACCGTTTGATGGTTTAATAAATATATTTGCAATTCTATTTTATTTTATTTCCATTTTATTTTATCCATATCCATACTATCGGTTAAAGTATTTATTTGTGAATAATCTACAGAGCTTACAAATGATACGACAGTGATCCAGCCATGATTTATTTATTACAATTCTACTCACAACTTTTAAATAACATCTCGGTATACCCACACTATCCATACTACGAGGCATGCTTTTTAAGTTCTGTCGTTTCCATATTTTCCGGCAATTTTGAATTTGGAACTGTTCTATATTCGAATGTGTTTACATTTTGAATCTCAAAACAGTTGAAAGTATTAGGATTAATGCTATTGTTTAGTCACAGTTTCGATTTGAATCTGTCAGGTCACGTACGAAAATGAATCTTTCTAAGGAAAATGTTCGTGCAATAATTTTCTACAACTTTAGAAGAGGCCTGACACGGCTTCAGTGTTTAGAAGAGCTAACATCTGTGTTCAGTGATGTAGCCCCATGTCTGCGGACTGTCGAACGCTAGTATTTAGAATTCCAGCGTGGACATACTAGTGTTAGTGACAGATTTCGCGAAGGACGCCCAAAATCCGCCTTCACTGAAGATAACATCATTGCTGTGAGACAACTAATTCTCGAAGATCGTCATGTGACGTATCGAGAGATAGAGGCTCTATTAGGCATCTCAGGGACAACCATTCAGAAGATCTTGCATGAAGCGCTTGGTGTGAGAAAGCTAGTTTGCCGTTGGATACCGCATCTGCTTTCCGACGATCACAAGGCGGCCCGCGTCAGATGGTGTAAGAAAACTCTGCAAAGGTTCAACCGAGGGGAGTCAAATCACGTCTACGACATCATAAGTGGTGACGAATCTTGGATCTATGCCTACGATCCTGATACCAAACAACAATCTACAATCTGGGTCTTTCAAGACGAGCCAAAGCCGACTAAAGTTGTTCGTTCTCGAAGCACTTCAAAGAAGATGGTGGCCACGTTCGTTGGAAAAACCGGCCATGTTGCGACTATTGCACTTGAAGATCGTAGAACGGTTAACGCAGAGTGGTATACTACAGTTTGTTTACCACAAGTCATCGCCGAACTTCGAAAATCTAACTCAAAGCGACGCATCATCCTGCACCACGACAACGCAAGCTCACACAGCGCTCGTCAAACGATTGAGTATTTGAAGCAGGAAAAAGTAGAAATTCTTGACCATCCTCCATACAGTCCTGACCTAAGCCCTAACGATTTCTTTACATTTCCTAAAATTAAGAAAAGTCTTCGTGGTCAAAGGTTCCAGTCCGGTGAAGAAGCAGTCGACGCTTTCAAGACAGCCATTTTGAACACCCCACTTTAGAGTGGAATAAATGTTATAATAACTGGTTTGAGCGAATGGAAAAGTGTTTTAAGCTACGTTGTGAATACTTTGAAAAACAATAAAAAGTACTATAAGGTTCTAGATGTGTTTTTTTCTTCAAACGACAAAACTTAAAAGGCATGCCTCGTATACTATTTCCATTTCTTTATTTTCTCGATGACAGTTCTAATTTGATAGTTATAGTGTTGTGACCAAACAAGTAATGATATCGATCGCATATATTTATTATTTTTTGAACAAAGACAAACACAAAAAAACATTCAAATATATTTTTTCAAGGTGAGAACAATCAATGGCCCACCGCCATTTTGTGTTTGTTTTAATCTGTCACTCGCAACAAGACGGAAGATAATTTTAAAGAAGTTGGCATTATCAATCAAGAATTAATACGTGTAACATCTTGTAATGAAATATCATATTAGTTAATAAATTTGTACAAAAGTATCCGGCAGTATTTTAGTTTCTTACATTTTGTGAAAAAATATCGGATCTGTTATCGCGTTACGTTTATCGATATAGCTCCATCCCTATCAGTTTTTCCGGTATAACCTTGTACGTGTGTAAACGTCATATTTTTATAAAATAATGCATACATAATGTAAAAAAGACGCTTGTTCAAGTTTTCACAGGAGCTGTCATCGAGAAAATAAAGAAATGGAAATAGTATAATATATGTATTATAAATGCGAAAGTAACTCTGTTTTAACGTAATTAAACAAAATATTTATAAAAAAGCCTACTATAGCATATTAGATTATTTAGATGATAGAGAAGGCTGCGATTGGAATAGCTCCAACTCGGACAAAAATGTTACACTTTAGTCGTAATTTATTTAATTTATTGTTATGTATTCTAAAAAGATCAATAAAACCTGGCCTGGTCACGAAGGAACAGGCAGTAAAATTGACGTTAATGATAATGAATATAAATTACATGAAAACATTTTGAATTTGAATTTAATTTTAGAATATTGTAGGTGCCAGAGAGTTTAGCATTTTAGTTCGATCAGAAACACTAATTGACCGAGCGAGTGAAGCGAGCGAAGCGTCTGCTTCAAGTCTGGCAAAATTTGCTTTCCACCGTCAGTTTGTTGGTACTCCTCTACAGGTTGTATTTTATAACCGATCTGGACGAAACTTGGTATGCAGGTTTTACAGCTTTATAGATTTTTTTGCCGCTGGGAATTTTTGATTGGACTACTTCCTCCAAAAAGGGGTAAAAAGGAGGCTGCTAGATAGCTCCGCCTTATGAGATCCGATTTTTATGGTTCTTTTTTTATTTACTTTAAGTTGGTCTCATAAAAATTTGGTGAAGAATTGATGAGGATCTGATGAGGTTGTGGCAAAAAAGTGTATGGTCGTGAGGTCAACTGTTCGCAGAACTACTAGTAGTTCTCTAGTTTCAAAAGAGCCAAGAGTATAATAAACATGTCTCGATCTTGTCCCCATAGTTTAGACGCGGGAGGAAAGCCAGACACAAACTTTGCAAATTCGAATAGATTCAATTTGAACTGCAGTCGGAAACTTTCGTTACGTGACGAACTCTTTGGCTTTATTTGCTTCATTTATTTCGTAAAGGAGTGAAATGAAAATGGTTTAAAAATGTTCTTCATTAGACTTCTATTGGTTATTTTTGATTCGCAATTGTGAAGTCGGTACTAAATTACAATGAATAAATCCTCTTCACCCTGGATAAATATCTGGAAGGATAAACATGGAAGAAATTGATTCTATGCGATAAGGCCGCTCATTGTACTTGTGGCTTTGTTTTTATTTAAATTTGTTTCTTTTGTGGTGTACAATTATGTATACCTATTTATTATTTCATGCAATGGTTCTTCAAGTATAAATCAAAGATGACCAGGGCCCGTAGCCAAATTACATTCGCCACGAATCTATTCGATTTCTACATATATTTGTTGTCGCTGAATCACGTGGTATTTCTATAGCATGTGTCAAATCCCATACATTTTCGAACGTATCGACTAGCGTCATCGCTAATCGACTGTAACTTGGCTAAGCCCTCAGAGCCCGTAGCCAAATTACATTCGCTGCGAATCTATTCGATTTCTACATACATTTGACTGCCTCCGTGGCGTAGTGGGCGTATAGCCGGCTGAGACGCAGGAGGTAGCGGGTTCGATTCCCACCGCGGAACAAATTTTTGCATGATCTACAGATATTTGTTCCGTGTCTGGGTGTTTTCTATATAATATAAGTATGTATTTACAAAAAAAAAAGTATATAAGTATTCTATCAGTTATCTGGTTCCCATAGTACAAGCTCTGCTTAGTTTGGGGCTAGATAGCGCTGTGTGAAATGTCCAGCAATATTTATTTATTTATTTGTTGTCGCAGTATCACGTGGCATTTCTATAGCATGTGTCAAATCCCATACATTTTCGGACTTATCGACTAGCGTCACCGCTAATCGACTGTTACTTGGCTAAGCCCTCAGATCTCAAAGTCAGCTCTGAAAGTAATCTCTAACAACATTAAAGGATATTTTGAGAACAAATGAACATTCTAGCTTGGATAAACACACATTCACAATACATTAATTGCATCACCGCTGGCCTCAAATACCTGGAAAAACTCTAATGCCTGAGATAAATGCAACACTTGCTGCTATGTAGTACATCTGTGTAAGATTATCAGACTAATATTAAAAATGTGAAAGTTTGGATGTTTGTTTATTGATTTGTTAGTTTGTTACTCAATCACGTCGTAACGGTTGAACTGATTTTGATGAAATTTGGTATATACGTAGAATATAACCTGGATTACCACATAGGCTACTTTTTCCCCCATAAATCAGTTCCCATGGGATAAAAATTGGGTGTCAAGTCTAGTTGTAGCAGCGAGTTTGGCTTTATTTCTAGGTTAATTACATATGTATTTAGTAGTGTAACGAGTACTAAGTCGCGGGCAGCAGCTAGTTAGACTATGAATAATTAGCCTTATATAAATTTATATAACGTATAAACGGGCCTTTATATAAATTGTCTATCGCAAGATTCTTTAAGAACGTTGTGAGTTGTGAGATTTCTGAGACACTTCTTAACCAAATCAAAAAAGGAGGGAGGTTCTCAATTCGTCGGAAGTGAAGTGAAAACTTCTTTAGGCGCGTTGAGCATTTTTTGAGATGGGAAAAAATCATTGAACTCCGACACTGTTACCGTTACCGCTACCGCTACCGACACCTCTGTATATTTTCCTGACGATTCAAAAAATACACACGTAATTGTTAAATTTTCACTTCTGTCGGCACTCCCGGAGTGCCAGTTTTTTATATATGTTCCCCGATTACTCAAAGACGCCTTGACCGATTCGAGATTTTTTTGTTTGTACTTCCCAGGTGGTCCCATTGGCATCAAGTCAGGATCTGATGATGGGATCCCAAAAAAATCGAGGGCAACCCTCAAATTTTATAGTGACGTAATTCGGTTTTATGTTTGTTATTACCTCTGAACTCCGTCATTTATCAACCGATTTAGATTTTTTTTATTTGATAGTATATTGGTCTTATAGAAATTTCATCAAAACCAGTTCAGTAGTTTGGTTAGGTGGTTTTATTTTTGTTAAATTTTACTTGTAATTATAAATTTATACTTATTTTATTATTTTATGCTAATTCTCTATAGACACGGTTTGACAGCTAGGAGTAGGTACTCATACACAATGCCAAGTAATAAGCTGCTGCGTTTATTACCTATTTATTTACAGTATGTTTTTTTTATTATATTGATGATAGTCAAGCGCTTGACCACTACCTCACCTGGTGGTTAGTGATGGTGAGGTCGAGGATGGATCACGCTTGCCTAGAAAGAACCAATTCACACTGGATTTAGAGACTTCGAGATTACACTGGTTCGGAAAAACATACGCCGCAAGTGAGTTCCACTCTTTATTTGTGCTAACAAGAAAAGTTGAAGCAAATCGTTTGGTACGGCAAGGTGGTATGCCGACCGGGTATGGGGTACTTCTCGGTACGCCTGCTTGTCCGGTGGTGGAAGGGGGAAGAATGTATTTGTATTTTTCGTATTCTGGCATTTTGTTTTATTTTGTTTACCTATAATGTATCCGAGTCAGAAATCAAGGTCCCTGTAATCCATCAATTGTAATATTTTTTTGTATTACGAGTAAAATAAATCTTTTTCATTTCTTTTCAATCTTAGACAATATTTTGTAGGATACAAAAAAGAACATTTAAATGTCAAGTTTTTATTAAGACATCGTAATCCTTAAACTACTCTTTACATAATGTAGGAGAGAAGGTTGCGGAACGGGTAAGCTAATTCGTAAGTAGCGGGCTGGAAGAAACGCTGTTGCGGGTAATATCCGTATCTATACGGGTACCCATAACGGTACTCATAGGACGGGTAAGTAATGAACGCATGACGTTTCTCAACATTCTTTGCCGTCAATTCATGTTCCACTTCAAGTGCGCCATCTAAAGCAGATGCGTCATTTACTTGCTCTTCTGGTGCAACAGCATCTTGCGTCGCCGAGAAGTCTGGAGCTGCGAACGCTACGGCTCCGAAGGCGAGCACGAAGATCAGAGCTTTGTTCATCTGGAAATTATGAAATACACAACTGATCAGTAAACGACCTCTGTGGCGCAGTGGGTGAATAGCCGGCTGAGACGCAGGAGGTTGCGGGTTCGATTTCCGCCGCAGAATGTTTGCATAATTTATATCTGTTTGTTCCGGGTCAGGTTATTTCTCTATGTACTGTAAGTACATAATAAAATGAGTATGTATTTCCTTAAATATATTATAAAATAATAGTAGGTTTATAATATTCTATCAGTTATCTGATTTCTATACTACAAGATTTGCATAGTTTTTTTATATCACAAGGTCAAGCATATGATCGTTCTTGTTTTATTTTAAATCTAACTAGATATAGAATAATTTGGGTAAATATTTACTCTGAAATCATGGGGAAATATAAAAAAGGACCTATAGCGAATGTTTTAAAAGTAGCAGGTGCAAAAAGCCTGAAAAAAAACGAAAGCAAAAGCTGTAAATCTTGGACTCAAAAATATCAAACAAAAAGTATCAGATATAGACAAAGAATGTATTGAAATCAGCAAAACTCCTACTAAAACCCAAAGTGGCCTAGAAGAAGCCTCAGCCGATATCCAAGGAGGATGTTGCAAAGACAGCAGAAGAAATAGTCAAAATGGATTTTTAGTATTGACTCCACCTAGTCGTAAGGTTAACTATTCAAATTTCTATTTATTATTTATATGGCCCACCTGATGATAAGCGGTTACCGTAGCCTATGGTCGTTTGGTGTTACCAAAGGTATAGTTTGGGACTAGATGGCGCGGTGCGAAATGTTCAGCAATATTTATTTTATTTTTTTCTATTACCAAAGTCAGAATTAACTAGTCTTAGATAGTCTGGGCAATATAGTCAGCAATAGAGATTCTGGGCTCTTTCTCTCCAGCTTCAACATAATAATTATTTGTATGAAGTCTGTTAAACTGAATATTACACAAAAAATTAAACTAAACTATTGTTTTGCCTTAAAATACCTAAGTTTTAGAACATAGAATATAGAATATAGAAGTGAACACGACGTGCATACAATATGAAATTCTTAAAAATTTTATCTTTAAAAAAAAAGTGCATTAATAGTTTTCCTTTAAAAAACGGTATATATAAATTAAAAATATGTCTTGGTAAAAAGTAAGGTACACGTAATAGATAAACCATATTAAAATATCAACAAAGATCAGTATTACGAATTTCAAGTCATTGTTACAATTAGATACAATAATTGTTTTAAAATGAAGTATTAGGAATGTTACCTTGTCTTTAGTGAGATTCACCAGATGAATGATACCATTTCTGTATTTGGTGACTTTATATAGGTAAAGAGCTCATTAAAAAACCCTCAATTTCCAATTATTTATCTTATCGTATTATTATTACATAAAACCTCAGAAATGTGGTCGATCAAACTATAATTAGCGACATCATACTCTTTCGCCGTTGAACAACGTACGATCATTATTTATTCAATTCTTTATTACATAGTAAAATATCTACAAAAGGAGGGCTCAATGTTAGACAGTAATGTCTACCAGTAATTAGATTATTAGATAATTTATTTATTGCACATCATAAGAGAATACATACACAAAAAATCAAAGTTACAATGGGCGGAGTTACCGTTAAAAGGCATCTCAGACGTGACGGAATAATCTAAATTAAATGATTACTCGTAGATAAATACATTTTTAAATTAAATTAAAACGCCAAATTCCATCGTTTAATCATGAAATTCAACAAAATATAAAACACTAAAGCCCGTAAGATCGATAGTAGTTTAAACTAACATTCTAAGCTTAAACCATCACTGTCAAAGAAAAGTTTTAGTTTAAGCTTAGAAAAGACAGAAGAGCAGTTTAAACTAAAATTCTTTTCTTTGATCTTACGGGCCTTAGCAACAACTTTTGATTATTTTTCTTATTTTTAATTGACATTTTTTGTGACATATATTGAATAATTAGTCCCGATACCCGTCTAATAAAATTTTGAATATAAAATTGATAAATTCTTAAAATGACGTAACTTAGTGTTTGATAATGTACAGTGGAAAATAAATGAAATGAAATTTTGAAGCGATATGTTCCAGGCAAGCTTGGACGATGAGAGTTTTTTATTGATCGAGCGAAGCGAGATCTCTATATACACTTGGGCAAATCGGCGTTGCATGTATGTATGTATGTTTGTTTGTCCGAGAATAACTTTCGAAGCGTTTATCCGATCATCGTGAAGTTTGATACATAGGTAGGTAGTGATGATGAGCTAAAAATGTGGGGGGGGGGGGGGTTGTTGAGATATTGGGGTCATGAGGGGTAAATCAAAATGAAAATACAACTTTTATGTCAAGTGGGAAATCAAATTAAACGCCTTCATTAGTACACTTAAACTCAGTTTTTATTTTTAATAAATTTGTAATTTGGTATGCGTGTAGCTTAAGTGATACAAATATAGGCAAAAGTCTGAAATTTAGGATAACTGCAATTTGTACCCCAAAAAAATGTAACCAATTTACATGAACTCCCGTTACCTGTGATTAGAATTAAACTGTAGGTCAAGTAATTTCGTTCTTTATATAGGGGCACTATTTTGATAATCAAAGATTACAAATAATATTTTTTTGTTTTTATAGAAGACTCGCGAGATTGGTTCGTGGTTCGGGGCGAACCACTAGTTTATTACCAAAAAAAATCCCGAACGTTTAAATGGCCCCTACCGAAGAAATGACGAACGTTAGGGCAGAAAGGTTCTCGAGTGGTGCACACACACGAGTGAACGGCTTCCCACTAAATGGAAAGACGACCTGAGAAAGGACGATGGGAGCCGTTGGGTGTAGAGTGCACAAGATCAGTCGCTCTGGATATCTCCAGGGGAGGCCTATGTTTGGCAGCGTCAGTAAACGGTCTAGGGCTATTAATAATGATAATATTGAATACTAGCTTTGCACGCTTGAAATTTCCCGTTCCCGTGGGAACTTCGGGATAACAACTATATAAGACACTCTTAATTACTGTGAATTCCGATATTTTAATAGTTATTCCGCTAATAGGGGCGGAGACAAATCCAACAAATTAAAAATCATCAAAATCGGTTTAGCCGTTCTTGAGATAAAAATGGTGTAACTAACCCGACTTTGTTTGTATATATAATATTGCTGGACATTTCACACATCGCTATCTAGCCCCAAACTAAGTAGAGTTTGTACTATGGGAACCAGACAAACTGATAGAATACTTATATAAATTTTTTTTTGGTAAATCATACTTATCTGTAGATCATGCAAACATTTGTTCCGCGGCGGGAATCGAACCCGCTACCTCCTGCGTCTTAGCCGGCTATTCGCCCACTGCACCACGGAGGTTCGTATATATAGAATATAGAATAGTATAATATAGAATGTTCAAACAAAAATACTTTAATCGATTAAAAAATAGAGTGGAGGTAGGAGGATGAAAAATACTTTACGACCTATTTCTCATACCCACCAAATATAACAACAAATCATTAAAATCGTTCGATCCGTTTCGGAGGAGTGCGACCACTAAACCCGTGACACGAGTTTTTTATGTATTAGAGAAGGATATTTTATCAAAAGACTTAAAATAAACCTGACATATGTTTTCTATAGAGACTGAGTTCGAGGAGTTCAAGACTCAATGTTCGATATTGAACCCTACGGTAGTTTTAGATTAAAATTATACTTTACATAACTGGTCAAGTGTGTGCCGATGTTTATTGAGACCTCTGGCTATACGGGAACAAAATAAATATATGTACCTTTATACATTCCGAATTTAGAATTCAAATAAGTATTTTGTTGAAATATTACTTTTTCAAAATAAGCTTTTATAAAATATAATAAGTAGGTATGTATTATAGTAGCTATGGAACGGCCAAGGGTGAACATAGGCCCCTTAGATCTTCAAAGCGACCAATCTTATGCGGCCTACACCTAACGTATACCAGCGACATTTATCAGGTCATACTTAAATCTATTATTATTATTTATTCCTTCCATCTAGTGGGGGGGGACGTCGTAAGCTGCGCCTTCCAGTGCGTGGTCTTCACTCGAAAATCTTTTTGCCCCAACGGCCATCAGTTCTTCAAGCTGTAAAAGATCGTTGAAAACAAAACACAATAATCTTTATGGTGTATGATCAGTTCAGTTTAAATAATCTTTATTTCTCACTTAAAAACATTGTCAATTACAATGAGAAAAAAATATAAACTTACTAAAATTATATGTCGTCTCAAATAAAACCTTACATAAGAAGGTAGAAATATACTAGTTTAGGTATAGCGACCTCCATGGTGCAGTGGGCGTATAGCCGGCTGAGACGCAGGAGGTAGCGGGTTCGATTCCCGCCACGGAACAAATATTTGCATGATCTACAGATATTTGTTCCATGGCTGGGTGTTTTTCTATATATTATAAGTATGTAGATATTTACAAAAAAAAATTATATAAGTATTCTATCAGTTATCTGATTCCCATAGTACAAGCTCTGCTTAGTATGGGGCTAGATAGCGCTGTGTGAAGTGTCCAGCAAGGTTTTATATACCTAAATATAGGTCCAGCCTCGCTTATATTCTTTCACTATTCCAAAATGACCAAGCCGTTTAGCTAAGGAACTCTAAAATACAAGTTGAGCTTCACATTGTAATCATAACCAGGTGTTTTCTATCGACATCTTTGCATTGAAAGTTTTCAGACTTTGCAACGTTCAACGGCACTTGTGTATACCGTTTGAGCCAAATCGTGAAAGTTTGTGCACGAGGTACATATAGCTGTACAGATAACTTTTAGTCGGTACGTGATGTATATGATGTATACAACTTGTTTTGTTATGTACACACGGCTACACCTCAAGCTATACGTTTCCAGTATAAGCTGACCTCGCATTGTGTAGGTTTCCTTACAATGAGAGGTCAGCATAGACTGGAAATGTAGCTTGATGTGTAGCCGTGTGTACGACATTAATTTAAAACACACACCCGGAATCATATTAACTGATTTTAGAGGTGGGTTTAATACCGGTAGCTTGAATATTTCAGTAATCGATACCTTTCCAATAAACAATTTTTAACGTAAATCGGCTGCGCCTTTGCGACGGTGCCGTTTAATCAGTTTAACAGGTACCAACTTACATGATGAATGCATATGATTTGTTTACCTATTTTATACAAAGCTGTTTCATTGATATTGTCCACAGCATTATGTCATACGGTATACTGCTGTGGGGGAGTGCTGCAGATATAAACACCGTTTTTGTGCTGCAGAAGAGGGCTGTTCGTGCAATTTATAATATGGGCCCCAGAGAATCATTACGCAATAAGTTTAAAGAAATAGATATTATGACATTCCCTTGTCAATACATCTATGAAAATCTAATGTATGTTCACAAAAATATTAATTTGTTTAAGAAAAATAGCGATAATCATAATTTTAATACTAGAAATAAAGATAAACTCGCTGTTGCCACATGTAGACTCCATAAAGTTAGTAAATCGTTTAAAGGGCAAGGTGTGCGCTTTTATAACAAACTCCCAAGGGATGTACAAAAATTGACAATTAACAAATTTAAAAACGTAATTAAACAAAATCTTTATAAAAGAGCCTACTATAAAATATCGGATTATTTAGATGATAGAGAAGCTTGGGATTGAAACTGCCCCAACTCGTTCAAAATGTTACAATTTAGACGTAATTTCTTTTCTGTATTATGTACCTATTGTAAAAGGATCATTAAAAAAAAACAACCAGCCTGGTTTTCTTGCCTTTCTTTCCTGGCTTGGTCGCGAAGGAACAGGCAGTAAAATTGACGTTTCAAAGTGATCCTTGTGATTTTAATGAATAAAAATATTTGACTTTGACTTTGACTTTGACTTTGTAGGACTTGATATTAAGGGTGTTTGAAAATTTAAATTTTTCTATGGTAATGAATTTGATAAAAATATATTTGATCGAGCGAAAATAATAAATTCAGGGCATAATTAAATTCAGTACAACTTTACTCCCGGCTCAGCCGTAGGGATTTAATCACCTGCTTTCGGTGAGGTTTATATGATATATAATTTGACATTGTCAAGCCAGTGGTGTGAAAATACTAATTATCTACGATTACTACCTAATTATCGCTTCAAAATTTTGATTATCCAATTACAATTTGAAACAATAATACTCGTCCAGTTTTCATCAAAATTACTCACAAACTGACATTACAAATTAATTATGAATCAATATAATGTTAATTTGACTATTACGCTTTATTCGATCAACAGAGGAAGGCAATACATTTGCCAATCATTTGTTCATTCATTCGTTCATTTTGATTTTCAACGGGCTAATGGAAATTATCATTGCTCTGTTAAACCTTTATCGACTCTTATAGCTTTAAATAATGTTAAATTGTTAATTTGGGGCTTAAAATCATATTTTCATAATTAACATGACGTCAAATTAATCTTTGTTCTACCATAAAATATGTCCCATCAGTGCTCATTGATGATATTCCAAAAATATCAAATTATCCTCACTAATATTATAAATTCATAAGTAAGTCTGTTTGTTACGTTTACCCGACTAAACTAAACTATAGATTACAAGCTGACGCGCCCGCGGCTTCGCACGTTTGAAATTTCCCATTCCCGTGGGAACTTCGGGATAAAAACTATATAAAACACTCTTGTCAAAGTGACGCGACACTTCATGTAAATGACTTCACGTCAATGAACGACGGTTTAATTAGGGATAGTGTTCATACAAAAATACAAAAATCGCAATTAAAAAATGAGGGGTGGGGATAGCAGGGTGAAAAATACTTTACGACCTATGCTCATACCTACCAAATATACAAATCAAAAATTAATTCAAATCGGTCAACCCGTTTTTTTATATATTAGAATGACCTGGATTGCGACACAAGCTACCTTTGACCTAACTGAGCAGAAGGAGGATAATGTTTTTATTGATCAACGACGCGTTCGAAGCCGCAGACAGAAGCTTGTATTAAATATTTCAATTTAAATTTATTTATTTATTTGAACAAAACACAAATTCAATTCAAAACCAACACAGATAAAATACAATAAATAATAGTTTTTTACAATAATGGTCATTAGGCAATGGCCCCACACTAGGCTCGGGGCCTGTATCGTGGGAACCGTTTACAAATGTAAACATTATACTCAAGATTTAAAAGACCTGGCGTTACTTATACAGCGCTGGAGGTGTATACATACATAATTTACATACTAGACAAATAATACATGATAAAACTGATAAAACTGTCCATGGAGTATGGTAGAGGGCGGGGGTAGGTAGGGGGATCAATTGAAGAGTGAGTTAGTGGGGGGGGGGGGGCAGAACATTGTATATACTTTGGCCTCCTTCATAAAGAACTAAATAATCCTCCGTCGTCCGAGACATGTTCTCGGAGACCCGGATGGCGAAATCACCTCCGCTAACGCGGAAGAAATATCTGAGTCACCTACATCAGACAGAGCAAACACTTGTGGTGCAACAACTGGTGCCCTTGCGCTAGTTGCCTAAATAACTTACTGGGCTGATCGCCATCTGCGCTCGCCAAAAATTCGGTTAAGCTGTCACGGCCTCAGAGGCCAACAGCGAGTTTAGTCCATTCGAAAAAAAAATAAAAAAAATAAAGAACTAAACATTTATACAGGTGTACTACTACCAACTACTACCAGTAGTATCCGTGGTGGTCTATTGGGATGTACCCCAACTTCAGATTGGAGGTTGGAAATCTAGCGGGCAGATTACATTCAGCAGTGGACGTCTTATTGATGATGATTCGATGATCGTAAACTGTAAACCAATATAGATGATATTTGGGAGAGTATCTACCTTGGGGCCTGATATAACACATGCCTACCACGTACTTAACAAAGTTTAGCTAGGTACTCGTTATTATTTCATTAGATACTCAGAAACGATCGGCAGGTAATCATTATTTCATTATAAATCTCTACCTACGCCTATCTTCGATTATCGAGTACCACTTCCAAACTCAATAATGTATTTATTAAGTTACGTCGGTACGTTTAATAGATACTTTGAAACAAAGGAGACACACCCTTACTCAGAAATGGCATAATTTCTGAAACCTATAGGTACATTCATTTCATCAATCGGTATACTTTTATCAAATCGAATCGTACTAGTAATTACCGTAAAACTGAACGTAAAGCTGGGTACAGATTATTTCCAACATAACATGTAATGCAACATTTTCTATACTTTATACTTAAGGCGTATGTATGCGTTTCATACAAATATTCTGCAGACTACGTAGTATAACAATACTCTGATATAAGAAAAGTTTGAGACTTACTTTCAGAAATATTTTTTTTTATTATATCAAGTGTGAGGGATTTTTGTGGATTCACAAGGTCTTAGACGTTTACCAATATCCTTTAATTACAGGAACTGGCCTTGAGAGTGCGACTCTCATGTTATTTCGAAGCAGGCCATGTTTCATGGCAATTTGCCCGGCCACACATGATTTTTAGGGCTCCGTACCTCAAAAAGTAAAAAAAGGAACCCTTATAAGATCACTTTCTTGTCCATCTGTCCGTCTGTCTGTCCGTGTGTCACCACCGATTTTCTCAGGAACGGGTGGACCTAGTAAGTTAAAATTTATACCCCATACTGAGGTCTATAGTCCCTATTAGGTGATTATAAAAATCAAGGTCCTGAGTCAACACGATAATAAGACATGGGCAAATTTAGATTTTCGCAAAAACTTGTAAGTACAAAAATTTACCTTAATATTCAACTTTATTTATTTTTCAGCCTTTTCCCTTTACTTGTGCTGTAAGAATAGATTCTGAGGTAATAACAAACATAAAACCGAATTGCGTCACTATACAATTTGGGGGTTCCCCTCGATTTTTTTGGGATCTTCCCTTTTAAACAAAAAAATAATTTCTCGAATCGGTCCAGGCGGCTTCGAGTAATCAGGGAACATACATAAAAAAAAGATTCCAACGAATTAAGAAACTCCTCTTTTTTTGAAGTCGGTTAAAAAGGGTTACAAAGTATATCTTCACGTACATCAACAGATTTAATAAGGAAATTGGATTTCAGCGCGTTTCTTATTATCTGGTAGGTATTTGTAAACTATCAGACCCTCAGCTTTCTTCAGACACTTCCTTGAATATTAATAAACCCAAGTCGGAGTATTTGCTGAGGGATTTAAAAGCGATTACTGTTCTAAGTGGCCGAGCTTTCTTGGATTAGTTAATCTGTTTACACTAAATTAGGTAAATACTTTTGTCATAAGATCACCTACCAGTCGGCACGTAACCCTACATGCGACCCTAGGCTGACGCACGGTTGTGTGACTAGTAGGTGAAAATACGTAGTTGCTACCTAATTAAGAGACACCTAGTACTTAGTACTTGGCCTCCGTACGCGAAGCACTAAGTGTCTCAACCTAACCCTGCTCTACCCTACTGTACCTGCCTACTTAGTTACGACGCGTAGACAGAGTGTCTACAAACGGTGTGTGTCCTAACCTACCATATAAATATATAATGTATATATAGATAGTATGGGATGTCTGTTACCATGAGACCTAAGGTAACAGACGGAAGGTTGGTAGGAAAGGGGGTTGTGTACGGCGTGCAATGTACACAGGACAGGGATTTCTCACTGCCGGTCAAGCAGACTCACAAGACCGATCTACGGACCTAATTTACTAACATAATGATTAGCTTGATTAGGCAAGTAACATTACTGTATTGTTTTATTCAAGATCAAATTATGTACTCAATTTGAAATTTACTTTATGAGATTGCTCAAAGAAATACTTTAGGGTCTATTAATTTTAGGTTTACCAGTTGTTTTGGTGAAGCATCGTGGTAGAAACATAAGCCAGACTAGACAATGCGTTAACGTGCCTTACTGTCACCTTGTGCCCCATGTGCCCAAACACTTGTACGAGGGAAGACCTAAACAGTTCCACTGAGAGTGGTATTAATGTGGTGACTACTTATTATCAGAAAATATGGAGCATTGACACGTTAAGAAGAAGGTTTACCAGAAAAAAACTAATGCCTGTATCGTTTTAGTTAACAATGTTTAGAAACCGTTTTATGTTAAAGGTGGTTATTTTAAGTTATATTCGGATATCTTTAAATGATTCAACTGTTTCTTTTGTATTTTAAAGAGAATGTAAATATTTTACATTCATTCTATTAATTTAGTGTCATTTATATGTAACTAACTGACCCGCCCGCGACTTCGCAAGCATGGTTTGTCAATAAAAACATTACCATCCTTTTGCGAGTCGGGTAAAAAGTAACCTATGTCCCAATCCCGGCCACAATCTACATATCTATATACCAACGGTACATAAGAGTGCATCTAAAGAATACCCCATAATTTTAACCACTTACTTTATCCCCCCCCCTTTTTGGGGTGATTTTGCAAAAAAGTTGAAACATGTATTTCTTTATTTTGTTCCGAAAGCCTAAATATGAATTTTCAGATCCCTAACTTTAGGAATTATGGATTGCCCATACAAACTTTCAACCCCTATTTCACCCTCTTTAAGACTATTTTTGAGACAATAGATACCCATGTCCTACTCGAAGATATAATCCTTGACAAATTTAATTACGATCCGTTCAGCTGTTCAGTCGTGAAAAGGTAACAAACAAACAAACTTGCAAACAAACAGAGTTAGTTTCGCATTTATAATATTAGTATGGATTAGGATATTTTAGATAGGATTTTAGGATTAGTTATTATATTCAGCGATAAAAAAAAATACGTGAAGTAAATAACTAATAAGTATGAACTAATGAGATATGTTAAAAAACAGATCCACGTGACTACCGGTTTTCCCATGGGGATAAAAGGAATCTTATTTGGAGAAAGAATAACTGTAAGTTTCCAAAATTTTACACAGCTATATCTAGCTCCAAACGAGGCAAAGATTTTTCTACAAGAACCAGGTTATTGATAAAATATTAACCTCATTTTTTTTGTAAATAACCTTTAATAATATAAAGAGAAACATCCAGACCCGTAAGAAATATCTTTAGATCATGCAAACATTTGTACCGTGGCGAGGTCGCAGTATGCGTAGTTTTATCCATAATATATTTCCATAATATAATACCTATACCTATATAATTCATGTATGCTAATAATATGTTACAAGTACGTACTAAATTTGTATTCACGAATACTCGTGATAAAATATGCCGTAAAAACATGGTAATTATGAAATCAACAAAACATGAAACCAAAGAATCGTTCAGAATAGTCTTCTTTATTGGAATTTTAATTATGAAACGAGGACAATCAAGAAATCTTTTTACAACCTGCTACATCCAAATCAGTTAGATTTTATCGACTAGAAGTGGTTATTCCGACCCTTAGTTGTATGTTAGATCTAAATGACAGTATTTAATCATCTATAAGTTTGTATACAAAAGCTTAAGGACAGTAAAACTAAGTCCAAACATCTTCGTAATTCCCTAGTGACGTTCGTCTTACTATGTGAGAACTAACGAAGGATGTGGCAAGTTCGCGTAGCACATTGCTACGAAGGTCCTACGTGTAGCATCTCTGCTACGAGACGCGAAACATTCCTGCTACGAGCGATTATTTCAATCAGGGATGTTGCGAATATTCGCAACGCATCCGCAAATGCGGAGCCTCCGCATAGATTTGGTCATTTGCATCTGCATCCGCAAAAATCTATGCGGATGTTCATGCGGATGTAGATGCAGCGCAGGTCGCGACAAGAAAGAAATTGGGTGAGCCGTGCGAGTGGCGCGTGCCGTGGGCATGTGCTGATTGACCACTAGGAGCGAAGATTTCAGTGACAAGGTCCGACGCGTTTGCTAATGTTTTTCATTTGTATCTCATAAATCAATCATAACGTTCTTACTTGCGCTTATTGTATGAACATTGCAGTTTAAGAGTGTTATTGTGAGTATACAGTGGGTAAGTGGTATTGTATGTTAAGCGAGTTTTCTGCAGTTGATAGTTTTTGTTTTATATCTGCAGCAAAACGAGGTTTCTTAAAAAAAATCTTAAGCTCCGCATCAGCATCCGCGGCTGTGAATCTTCAAAAATTCTCATCCGGATCCGCATCCCCCGGTGTCTCAAAATCTGCACCCGGAATATCCCTCATTGCAATGAAGTTTTGGATTATTCTCGAAATCCCCGCCCTACGTCCCCACCGGTGCATGCTGAAACAAAACAATCCGAAAAACGGCTGTGCCTTTTAAGCAAATCTGTATTTATTTCAATCTATTAAAGAAGTTAAAAATCAACCTTCTATTACATTACGTCTTTGTTAGACAGTGTGATATCTATGAGAAGATATAGAGAAAAGAAAAGACTTTAGTATTTTTACTCCTTTAGAAAACTATTAAAATTCTTACGGAAAAACAAATTTACGATTGTTAACCCAGAGAGCAAAACAGTGTATTTCCGCAACATTCGTTGTTGGTTCTCTCTGAGTCCGTGTACATTATACTCTGCAAAGTGCTTAACCCTTAAACTTAGCCCGGCTCAAGGGTCCTCGGAGATATCTCCGTTGGGAGGAAACAGACATATGTTAAGGATTAGATGGACTTTCACATTGGTGCGGTTTCCTGTCGTAAACATAATTAGGACTAGCTGTTGTCCGCGACTTCGTACGCGTTACACTACTAAATGTGTAGGTAACCTAGAAATAGAGTTAAGCTCGCTGTTGAAAGTTTAATTATATTTATATTATTCTATTCCTGATTTATGCGATAAAAAGTAACCTATGTGTTAATTCAGGTTATCAGCTGCGTAGATACTACATTTCATCTAAATCGGTGAAGCCGTTACGACGTGATTAAGTAACAAACAAATAAATAAATAAACAAACATTCAAACTTTCGCATTTATAATATTAGTGTGATGAGATAAATAATTGTTATAAGATAAAGAATGTGTAGTAGAGTCCCTTGTGAAAGAGCTTGCCTGGGGAAGTACTCCCATCATACCTATTTCTGCCGCCAATCAGCATTGCTGTGTTTGGTTTGAAAGGTGAAATGGTTGCCGGTTGCCGGTAAAATTACAGGCTCATGAGGCTTTACACCTGTCATGCATTTATGTATGCCTCAAGTTTATGGACGCATGGCAATGTATCGTAGGTCACATTTCTAAGGTGCGTGACCTACGAGGCAATTCTCTGTTATAGGGGATGGGTACCACTTGACATCGGGTGGGCCATATGCTTGTTCCATCTCCATGTAGTAAAACAAAAAAATAGAAAATGGCACATGTAAAATAACGAATCAAAATGATGTCAAATTTTTAAGATCCATAATGGTTTGGAATAGCGGAGAAGAATATGAACATTCATACAGTAGCTCTGGGATATGCTTGGTGGGTTTTTTTTAATAAATATAATTTTTGAAAACTGTGTAGATAAGCTCCGTGAGGAAATAGGCATATCCTAAAGTTCACATGATGTTACAAAGAAGAAATGCAGATTTAAAGGAAACAACAATACGAGAAATTGAGTATGCCTGTTGTCCCCGTTGGCCTTATCTCAATAATGGGGACAACGGTAAAGAAAATAAATGACGACTCAATGTCCCCGTCACGGGGACACGGACTACGGGGACAACGGTAACATAAAAAAACTACGAGCCTAACCGTAGTCGCATATGATGTATAACATCTGACCACCGCGCGCAGTCATTGGTCAAATCAAATAGCGTGCGTTTCCCCGGTTTCCTGTTACACATTTCCGTTACTTTTACCAAAATCACTCCCACAAACCGAGAGGAAAATGTAACACATCAAAAAATTCGCTTCCATTCCGTTCCGTTATAAATTAAGCCCTAATGTCTTCATTTTAATTTTTCGCTTAGGTTCTCTAACACCAATGTAAAAGTGTCCCAGCTCAACCTTTAGCATGTAAATGCCTGCTAATATGTTGAGGAACACTTATTCGGAATTCAGATTAAAGTCTACTGGGTAGGAAAGGGTTAGGTATTCGGCCCGTTTGGTTAGAAATGTTTAGTTTTTGGATAGCGATGGTCGAATATTCTAATCTGACCTTTGAGGTTATTGATCATTAAGTAATATGGATTTATTTATAAAACAACTTTAATTTTGTTTAAGATAGGGAAGAGGTAGATAGACGTCCAAGACTTGGTTTACATGGCATTGCATTGCTCCATTTGCTCTTGTCGCCCTGAAAAAGAAGGAAAGTACGTTTATTTAACACACACAGGAAAGACCATGAGCAAGACCAGGACCTGGGCCCGTAGCCAAATTACATTCGCCACGAATCTATTCGATTTCTACAAACATTTGTTGTCGCTAAATCACGCGGTATTTCTATAGCATGTGTCAAATCCCATACATTTTCGGACGTATCGACTAGCGTCATCGCTAATCGACTGTAACTTGGCTAAGCCCTCAGGACGCAAGGAGATAAAGAATAGGTACATAGATAAGCGAGTAGCAAGAATAGTCTTTTGGTTGTGGGGGCCAAATAGACCCAGTCTCAGCAACCGCCCGAGAATGGTAAGCGGCGCTGGTTTTCAGATGGGACCTGGGTAGCTTCACGAACGCAAAACCCTAACCCATACTAATATTAAAAATTAAAAATTAACTCTGTCTCTACGGCTCGACCTATTTCGATGAAATTTGGTACACAGATAGATTATGACCAGGATTGGGGCATAGGCTACGTTTACGTAGGTTTGGTTAGAGACCGTCCCGCACCGTTTCCGGTGTGCAATGCCCACACGCGGTGGCGCTGGTGCGGATGGCCAGGCATAGGACAGGCGGAAGAAGCGGCGGCATGATGCGGTTGGCGTCCGCCCCGCCCCGCATTTTGTGTGTTATCATCGCGTTCGGTATGTGGTTAAGATCTTATAATGCTCCATAAACTGAAGAAAACACATATTACTATTCTGGGCAGAGACATTTCTTAAATATCTTGCAATAACAAGAATCTGCATATTAAAACACTCGTTCATTGTAGCATGAATTGTAAATGATTGCAAGACCGCAGCACTCAATAACGCAAAGTTCAGAGGTTGCCGAGGAAGGCACAAACAAATGCCTGCTAGGAAATATGATGAACTTACTTCATAGTAGTAGGTCAATCACTGGCAAACCGCAAGTTACAAGAGACTGGAAATAAAATAAATGGTATTTCATAATGGTATAAATGGTTTTTGTTTTTTTTTAATCTTCTTTACATAGTATAAAATGAAATCGCTTCCGCTGTCTGTTCGCTTAGATCTTTTAAACTACTCAACGGATTTTAATGCAGTTTTCAGCAATAGATAGAGTGATTCAAGATATACAGCTCTGTTTGTTAGTTAATTTGTTTGTTACCTTTACAAGACTAAACGGCTGAAAGGATCGTAATAAAATTTTGCAAGGCGATAGATTACATCTTGGGAAAGGACATAGGCTACTTTTTAGCCAACTGCGTAAAATGAGGGTAATTTTTTTGAAAAACCACCCGTGTGAAGCCGCAGGCGAGTCAGCTAGTTGTTTTATATTAAAGTGTGATGTACAATAAAGCGTTATCTATCTATCTATATATTTCTTCTTAATTTAAATTATAGAGCCGTGGTGGCCTCTTACTACAAAAATACATATAGGTAAATATATTTATGTCGGTAAACATAATCTAGTATACATTTCAGGTTTTGGGACCCTATTTTAAGTATAAAAATACCTGTGTTAGATTGTTCGATTTAGTAGAGACAAACGAATTGAAAAAAATAGTTAACAAATCAAATAATTTAAGGTAAGTAAAATAAGATATGTTAAGTTAAATCAACGTAGGTCAAGTTAAACTAAATTTAGGGGTAATAATGTACCCTAACTTCGAGGAGGTTGTGCGTTCTTACATTCCGTTTATTGTGTCTCCTTACTATTTTATAAATACGAAAGTGTATTTTTGTCTGTCTGACTCTCAGTCTGTCTATCTGTTTGTTACGTGCTTACGACTAAATTGCGGAACGAGTTCGATGAAATTTGGTGTACAGATAGATTATGACCGGGATTGGGACATGCTATGTGTGACCTGACTACGCAGGAGGGTAATGTTTTTATTGACAAAGTACGCGTCCGAAGGCGCGGTTGGGTCAGCTAGCTACATAATGTAAGTTTATTGTTTGCACCATACCTATACGACTATGAGTAATAACGTCCACAAATCAGCGCTCCGCAAAGGGCGGGCCACTTCTCTCATTACTCAACATTCTATAAATACACTGTCTACTGGTTTGGTCGACAAGTGCCTTTTGTCTACATGGGTGGACTATGGAATTATTTGTGCGCGATACCCATTACATAGAGGGCTATGCTTGGTATTTCTCTTTGATAACAAATCAGAAATGAGGAGATTCATAGAAAACCTAAGTCACTGTAAATGCGAAAGTTTGGATGTTTGTTTGTTTGTTACTCAATCAAGCCATAACGGCTAACCGATAACGATGAAATTTGGTATAATATACGTAGATTATAACCTGAATCACCACATAGGCTGTGGTTTATCCTATAAATCATTTCCTATGTCATAAAAATGGGGTGTCAAGTCAAGTTGCAACAGCGAGTTTAGCTTTATTTCTAGGTTACCTTAACATTTAGTAGTGTAACGTGTACGAAGTCGTGTGCAACAGCTAGTTTATAATAAAAACGATTATGAAGCCATAACATTATTTAACGATTATAGTTTTTGTTCCAATAAGATGCCAAATTTTCAATGTCATAGCAACGCTAGTTATTGAAAAAAGATGAGTTTGTGGCCAATTTGCGCCGATACCATTGTCATATTGAAACGATTGGTTTATTAGAATTGAGCCCCGGAAAATTAGCAATGTTGTTGAGAGGAGACCACGCACTGAAAACCTCAGCGTAGGAGGGTCCCCCTAGATGGAAAGACGACCTGATAACAGACACACAAGGTCTAAGGCCTGTTTAGCAATGGAAGTGCGTTTTCACGATTAAGCGGTCAGATTTTAATGAAATTTAGTTTATACATTACTAGCTGACCCACCTGCAGCTTCGCACGTGTGATTCGTCAGTAAAAACACTACCCTCCTTCTGCACAGTCAGTTAAAAAGTAGCCTGTATCCCAATTCTGTATAGCTTTAGAAAAAAACTCAACATCAATGTCGACCTCTCTTTGATCTAGTCACCCAATAACTCTTCTTGAATATGTAATATATGGCAATATATTTTGAATAGTTACCCATATTAATTAAAATTTAACCTTTAGATTCTATATAAGTTATTTGACAAACTTCATTTATACTATTTATAACTTCATTATATTATGTTAGAAAATTATGATTATAAAATATATATCTACATATTAATAAAACTGCACAAACCTTATATTTACACACTTCTTTATTTATTTTTTATTTTACTTCATCGCTGCTGCACTACCTTTGCTTCTGGTTTCAGCTGAAAATAAGCGCCAAACATTCAACATTATGCTGAGCTGAACGCCATTTTGGTACGCAGACACATGAGTCGAACTGTCAGAATAGATTCAATTGTATATATTGTTTCTTATAAATTGTTTCATGTGTAATTTTGTGTGTACCAAATAAATGTTTATTCTATTCTTTTCAATCCCGGTATAATAACAAATATCTATACAAAAATCTATACACCAAATTTCATCAAAATTAGTCAAGCAGTTTAGTCGTGAAAACGTATCAAACAGACAGTTACTTTCGAATTTATAATATTAGCACGGATGACCTGGATTGATACATAGGCTACTCTTAATTGACAAACAACGCGTCCAAATCCGCGAGCGGAAGTCTGTGTTTTATAGTCCTCTATAAAACAATATTAGCGGGAAGGACCTACCCAACAAACGACCGCTACAAATTGTCCACATGCTTACGCAAGACGTGTGTGGATTACCGCAACCGCGCGGATCAACTATTCGCGGATCATCTTGTATGGCTATGAAAAATACGGTCTAGAAAACATATATGGTTTAAGGTCAAAAGTGACAAATCGGTCAGAAATAGAACGAATAGAGCTTTTAGGCTTATAGGTGAGCAATATATGGCGGACACTAAGACCTAAAGTCTCGAACACCTAGGTAAAGTTGCAAGCCTATCGATCTTTTACAGAATATATTTCGGGGAATGTGCCCAGGAAATATACGATCTGATCCCGCCATCTTTCTTCCATCAAAGGACAAGTAGGCGCACGGTGTATCCGCACATACCGTTTTGGTTATACATTGATGCGTACAGCTAAGATATGGATGACTTTGCCGTCGTCTGTTTTTCCTAAAGAATACAATCCGGGCCTCTATAAGGTAAAATTTAATAGGTTTCTTCTAGATCTTAGTGTTTCATCTTAGACCTCATCACTTAGAGAGTGACCGCAAATGTCAGATGACAGATTGTTGTTTCTGTAACATGCTGCCAAATTTTTAATGGTGTTGTCATAACAACGGGCAGTCATTGACAAAATATTGTGTTATTAGAATACCAAAAGGTATATTGGCAATTTTGCGACATTGTCATAGTGAAGCGTTTGGTTAAGTAGAATTTGGGCCCCGGGGCGACGCTATTTCGATGGCCTCATAGGAAACTGGCCATCGCATAGCTAAGCCTATTCCGGCATTCGACAAATTGTTTTCTCCGGCTCGTCTCGGCGTCTTTCTGACGCGGGTTATACGTCACTTTGACAGCGGCCATTGTTTTAACGTCAGATATGACAGATTAGGACATCTGTCTCGGACGGACGGTTGTATTTGTATGCACGTTTTGTTTGGTGCTAACTTAAATAACTAGTGGTTCGCCCTGAACTGAGATCTCGCGAGTCTCCGATTAAAATAAAAACATATTATTTGTAATCTTTGATTATCAAAATAGTGTCACGAAATAATAACCACCCTACTTGACCTATAGTTTCATTCAAATGACAGGTAACGGGAGTTCATGATATGGGGTTCGACTTTTTTGGGGTACATATTGCAGTTATTCTGGATTTTGTCCATATTTGTGTCACTTAAGCTACACGCATACCAACTTACAGCACTGGGGGTCACTGGTGTACCCTGTGAATTTTATCAAAGTTCAGTTTTTATTACGGCTAATAACTCAACAACGATAACTAAAGAATTTACTAAAAATAAAAACGGAGTCTAAATGTACCAATTACCTTTAATTTGACGTCCCTAATAATCCTAATAATCTCATTTAATTTTTTTTTTACGCCTCTTGAACCCCAATATCTCAACATCCCCCAACATTTTTAGCTCATTTAGTCACACCTAAATTGTGGTATCACTACCTAACTATGTATCAAATTTCACAATGATCAGATCAACGCTTCGAAAGTTATCTCGGACAAACAACGCTGATTTGCCCAAGTTGATTTAGAGATCTCGTTTCGCTCGATCAACAAAGAAGGGTTGACAATTCGCTCAGTCCCTACTTATAGGGAACTATACGTGAAATGTTGTGTTTACGTCGACTATTCTGTGATTGCTGGTTTGATTTTTGCAAGGTTTTTTTGTATACAACCTATTTTATTATGTGCGACATTAATTTAAAACACACACCCGGAATCGTATTAACTGATTTAAGAGGTAGATTTAATACCGGTAGCTTGAATATTTAATCAGTATTGATCGTGTGATCGTCAAAAATTGTTTATTGGAAATGTATCGAACATTTCCAATAAACAATTTTTTACGTAAATCGACGGCGGCTTTGTAACGATGCTGCTTAGTCAGTTAAAGAGGTACCTACTTACATGATGAATAAATATGATTTGTTTACTTATTTTATGAAGGCTGTTTCATTGATATTTTAGCACCATTAGCCTTACATGTGTTTTCATTTAATATCGTACTTAACAAAACATGAATTTGATGTTATCTTGTGATATAAGTAATCTGTTAAACTCTAGGGTAAAATAAAAAAAATATTCGAATTAAATGTTAATATTTTGCTCAACAGCCAAAGAAGGATTATGAAAGCTTGTATTCTTACAAAAAGTTCTTTCTTCGCAGATCCATTCATAAAAACCTAATTTACAAGTACGTATTATTCATCATAATCATCACAGGCTCAAGTAACAGTCCATTACGGGATCAATGAAGCACTTTAAACACCACTCCAATCGATCCTGAGCATCAAAATATTGAATATAACAGAAAATACTAAACACATCAAAGGACAATTTTAATACCAAATTAAATTCCTGATCCTGTGTGAAGGAATTTCTTAATAGGTTATTGATTATTTAATACAATTCCACCAAATTAATTAAGGACATTTTTTTCTTAGGGAGCTATTATCCCGCTTTTGAGATAAGGTTTATGTCTGAGCTCGTTACGAGCTCTTATTAAAAACCACAACCAATTTAATCCCTTCGATAAACCGCGGGAAAACAGAGATTCATAAGAAAATGTACGGCCGTGCTGATATTACTTTCTTGGGAAAAAGCTCGAAAATCCTTTACTGCTTGGACTAAAAACTATTAAGAATAATATCCATTATAATCGGTCGTAATATTTCGGGATGATTTTACTTACTAGTACTACTAAAATATATTCGAGGTAGTACTATGATCTATGTTAAGAATACAATAAAAGCTAGAAACAGACAGGATATCGTGGAACTATCAGTTGACAAAGAGTTCGAGGTTGGCTGTGTAGAGATGAATGATATGCTACTGTTAGTTGTATATAGATCGCCCTCTGCTAATATAGATTCATTTGTGGATAGACTTGAGGAATGTCTATCAAAAGTAATTAGGCACAATAACAAAACTATTGTACTCTGTGGTGATTTTAACATTCACTTTCCTTTGAAAAGGGGTGTATCTCATGCCTTATCTGATCTATTGAATAGTTTTTTGCTTAAACAACAAGTCTTTGAATACACGAGAGTCAAACTAGATACTAAATCGTGCATAGACAACTTTTTTACAGATGGTAATGTTTCCAAGGTGTCCGTATTGCAAGGGGTTAAATCAGATCATAAAGCCCAGATCATTGTCATAGAAAGTAGCTCCAAGCAAAGTATTTTAAGCAACAAAGTGATAGAGCGCAGGATAGTCACAGATAGTAGACTTCATGAATTAAGGCATACATTGGTAAATTTCACAAATAACATTCATATGCCTAGCGATCAGTTGATGAATTATATAGTAAAGCTTATTAATGAGCACCTGCCACTTAGAAAAATAAAACCTTCTGTCAAACCCAATAAATGGGCGACGAAGGGTATACTGATATCACGACAGAAATTATTTTACATGTACGACTTACTTCAAACATATGACAATGATACTTTAAGAGATTATATTAGACAATTTAGCAAAATATTTAAACGAGTGTCATTGGAAGCTAAGAAATTATCGCTTAGAAATAGGTTATTGAAATCGGATAATAAGATCAAAATGTCTTGGAGCATTGTAAAAGAAATTACTGGTAAGACTCACGATAATGTTTCCGATGCAATAGAATTAAGACTGCCTGACGGAAACAAAACAAAAAATGGTGAAACTGTAGCAAATTATTTTAATACTATGTACGTTAATCTTCCGGAACAAACTGTAAACTCAACGAATGTAGATATAGAAAAAAGTAAGAAATTTGTAACGCTATTTCTGAAAGATGGTCAGATAAGCAATGAGAATAAAATATTTAATTTAACTAATGAAGAGGAAATATTAAAGATTGTAGGTAGTTTAAAATCTAAAACATCAACAGATTACTGGCACTTGTCCTCAAAAATTGTGAAATCAATTAGAACAGAGTTAATCACTCCTCTTACTTACATAGTAAATAATGCCTTAGAAACCGGAACTTTTCCAGACTCTTTAAAGCTAGCCAAAGTCATTCCGCTCTACAAAAAAGGGAGTAGCCTGGATGCACAGAATTATCGACCTATTTCACTACTACCTATCTTCAGCAAAGTTGTTGAAAAAATTATGTATATTAGACTAGAGAAATATCTAAATTATAATAACCTTTTTAACCCTAAACAATTTGGATTTAGAAAATCTCTTTCAACAATTGATGCGATTGCAGTTTTGTTCAAGAGTATTCTAGTTCATCTTGAATTAAAGATGTCAACGTTCGGGGTTTTTTGTGACCTTTCCAAGGCGTTTGATTGTGTGCACCATGATATTCTCTTAGCCAAGCTCGAGCTCTATGGCGTGACTGGCAAGGACTTAAGCTTGTGCCGATCGTACCTAATGACCAGAAGGCAGGTAGTGAATGTCAATGGGGCATGCTCTAAAGAAGAATTTACCAAATGTGGCGTCCCCCAGGGCTCAATCCTTGGCCCATTGTTCTTTCTTCTTTACATAAATGACATAAGTGTTAGTTTAAACAAAGACATTGAGATATTCATGTTCGCTGATGACATTTATCTAATAATCCACTGCAAAAATATGACTGATAGTATTGAAAAAATTAATGACGCCCTAGCCAAGTTAGAAAAATGGTTCATTTGCAACAACCTATTGTTAAACATAAATAAATCCAATATATTACACTTTTCTCTTAACAATCGAATATTAGGCTATAACAATATATCCCTTAATAGCTATAACAATTTAATACTTCGCCCTGTTGACAACATTACATTCCTGGGTCTAAAACTTGATGCTAAACTGACATGGAAAACCCATATTGATCATCTGGCCAAAAGATTGAGTTCTGCTTGTTATGCAATAATAAAGATTAAAGATTTCTGTGGTCAGGCTGCTGCCAAGTCTGTGTACTTTGCCTATTTTCATAGCCTGATGTTATATGGCATACTAATATGGGGTAATGCAGCCAACACCAAAAGAATATTCATTTTGCAAAAACGTGCTGTTAGGTTTGTCCTTGGTCTCAAACCAAGAGAAACGTGTCGTAGGGCTTTTGAGCAACTCAATATACTCACATTTACTGGGGCTTACATCTTACACTGCCTACTGTATGTCAAAAAGAACATAAGTGATTTTGAAACCCTATCTGCAGATAACATACATGGTACAAGACATGGTGGCAGACTTCGGATCCAAAAATTTAGATTAAGTAAATCATCAAGAAGCTTTTTGGGCAATGGTGTAAAACTTTTTAATAAGCTACCGGACGAGCTCAAAAACTCAAGTAATAATCTATTTAAGAAAATAATTAAAAATTTGTTAATACAAAAAAGTTATTACTCATTGGGAGAAGCTTTAAATGATGTTAATTTTATTGTGACCTGTTGAAGATATATTTTTATTCCTTACCTTTTAATTTCCATAATTTAATTGTCTTTTTACAATACTGACAAGGCCCTTTTACAGCCGCAACTCTTTACTTTTAATTCTGCGAACTCATTTTATTATTTTGTTTTGACAATTATTTTCTTTTAATTGTATATTTTTGACATTTTACAATTATTATAATTTATTGTAATGACAAGGCTCCTTTACAGCCGCAATTTCTAAGGTTTTTCCTTATTTACTAAATCTAAATTTATATTCATTAATTATAATTCATCATCATCATTATATATAATTCAGTTTTAATCTAAATTTGACGTAACTTAGTGTTCTATAATGTACCTACAGTGGAAAATAAATGAAATGAAATGAAATGAATTGAACCATGGCTTCGCTTGCAAAATACTCGAATAAAAAGTCCTATATCATCTCCGTTGTAATGCTACCTGTGTTTAAAATTCATAAATTTTATACATAGATAGTTAACAAATTGAGGTTCTGATTACAAATTGTATCACTATCATCATCAGCTGGAAGACGACACATAAAGTTATTGTATTAAACTTATTTATGTAATACTAGCATTCACGCGCGTAGTTTATCAATAAAATGTAGCCTTGTTATATATTTAAACCTTGTTTAAAATCTATCTGTATTTCCAATCCATTTAAATCGGTTCACACAATTGAGTAACAAATCAACAAACTTTCGCATTATAATATTAGTGTGAAAACAAATATAATATTAGTTTTTTGATTATCAACATAAAACAACAACACTTTCTTTCTTCACAAAAACTCGGAAAGAATTTCAGAGATTCATAAAAACACGAGTTGAATTCATAAAACCTACTTTATTTTAGTTAAAATCCTGGAAATTCTCGTAACGAGGAGTTTCGAAAACTCCCGACATTTTTCGCCGCTCGTTTCGTTTTATTAGAACTACTTATTAACAGTTAGGGATGTATTTTACACACATTCAAGCTGAAGCGTTATTTATTTACTATAATTATAAACATTTTATCTGTTAGTTTAGTTAGCTATTTGCATATATCTATATATTAGTCTATTTTATAAGTATTTTAAGTATTAGGATTGGAACATTATCATATTTTTTTTTAGTATACCTAAGAATATTTGTGTAAATATATCCTACAAATTACACCGCACTCCATATTGTAAATTTCGCTCCATCCAAAGGTTGCCTGGAAGAGATCGCTTTCAGCGATAAGGCCGCCCATTGTATTGCCTTATTTATTCTAGCCTTATATTTATTTTTGTATTATTTCTGTTTGTGTGGTAATTCAATAAAGAGTTATCTATCTATCTATCTATTTTAGCTGTTAAAAATAAAAATCGTATTTATAACGTCGGCTTCGTAAGTAAAACTATTAACTAACTAGTAATAACTATATTGAAGGTACCTCATTTTTAGAGCCATGTGCTCTAAAAATGAGGTATCTTCAAAATAGTCATGGTTCTCGCATCTTTATGGTAAGAGTGAATAAATGTCTTCTAAATTATCGGGTTCTATCATAGATTACATCATCCCTTTCCATCATTACTACAGATTGTGGTCAGACGAACACGTACATATCTATCTTAAATACCTACATAAAACAAAGTCGCATTAGTTACTCAAGGCCGGCGGGACCGATTTTTATGATCTTTGATTGGTTTCATTTGTCTCCGCCCCGAATAGCAGAATAACTATTAAAACATCGGAAAACTTTACGAAAAAAACATATGAAGAAAATTCATTTTCTCATACTCAGATCTCAGAGCAAATAATAGATGCAGCTAATGTTGGTCGATTGTCAATTCTAGCGGTGATGTACATTGGCAGCCCGCGTCTTAAGCATGAACACAACATTTATTGATTCTAAGGCGGTACGAAGTTCGCAGGGTCAGCAAGTTGATGATAAATAAAAGATGAAACAAAAAAATAATAATAAAAATATCTGCAAAATAAATAATAATAAATATATTTTAAATTATGGAAATCATATGTTATGGATTTCTTTAATTTAAGATATATACATGAGAATTAGGTAAGAAAAAATAATTGCCTTGGGACGCACTGTGTTTAATTCGTGTTTTAAGTGTGGTTTACACTAAAAGTCAGACTATCACTATTAAAAGTAATCTTTTGAATTTAGTATTCAGTATAATACTGGGTAAGAATTAGCTTAAGTACTTATTACGAAACTTATCCACTTCATACATAGTTCCCTCTTATCTCCAACACTGATACCACCCAACACTACGTCTAAACTTCGGTGCGATTTTTAAGTTGCCGCGACTTACTTCACGTACATTTGTCACATTCAGGAGTTTCGCACTTGACATTTGTATTTGGTAAAGTTCAGTGTATATAATAAATAATTATCTAATTATTTATTTTGAATCTAGGTACAGAAATAGATGCCTTTCAGCGTACAAAAAGGTATTTAAGAAGTTAAAATCAAAATGTTTAACATAAAAATAATTATGTAGGTATTAAGATAAATAAGCGATATAGTGACGAGGTTAGTAGCATTTTGAGCTGAGCGTTTCTTTGCTTCGGAGGTGACGTGTCGATGCTACGACTTTCATGGCTACAAATGTCGTCAAGCCATGTTGGAGGCCTGCGAGTGCCCTAAACACTCTGACACCACTGTTGGTGGCTCATACAAACTTACTGACTGTCAAAGTGCAATGCACAACTGTCACAAAATAACATAAGTCCAAGTGAAGACAGTCCCAGCTTACTAGAATCGCCTTTACTCTCATTTCGCCCTAACATTCCTTCAAAATTAAAGCTAAGATCACGCGCCGATCTCATTTCAACCAACTCAGCGTTTATTTTCCGGAAAATTCCGGCTCGTACCGGTTCCATCCAGTTCCATGCGGAACGGTGGAAACATAAACGGGAGACGTGTCAGGTGAATACGTGACTGTAGTTGAATGTAAGCATTAAAATATATTGCTTAGAGGAGCTATATGGCATAACTTGTTCCACTAATTATGCCAAGCAATTGTATGTAACGTATGTTGATGTAGCCAGAATAATCAGAATAAGTTCCGATCAAAATTAGACAATTTTAGGAGTATACCACCCATTTGCACTTACCGATTTGTTTCTACAAAATCAAAATCAATCCAAAACTTTCTATTTATTAAAATCACAAGGATCATTTTGGAACGTCAACTTTACTGCTTGTTGCTTTGCGACCAAGCCAGGAAAGAAAGGCAAGAAACAAGGCTGGTTGTTATTTTTAATGATCCTTCCAGAATAGATACAATAAAGAAAATAAATGATGTTTAAATTGTAACATTTTTGAACGAGTTGGAGCAATTTCAATCCCAAGCTTCTCTATCATCTAAATAATTCAATATGTTATCGTAGGCTTTTTTATAACGAAACTAGCTGAACCCGCGAATTTCGTACCGCCTTAAAATCAATAAATTTTGTGTTGCTAATCTGTGTTAAATTCATTTTTTTTAATGTCCTTTTCTGTGCACGTACCCACTATAATCAAAGTAGAAAATTAGAAGGGTGAAAATTTATGGTTGTATGTATTTTTTATTGCCGAATCATAAAAAAATAGAAATAAAAAAATTGTCCAAAAAATAAAAAATAAATTTAGTAAAAAATAAAAAAATAATTTAATAAAGTGGACCACCCTAATCACATGGGGGTTTCAAAAATAGTTTACGTCCTATTCTTAGACCTACCGAATACACACACAAAATTTCATAAGAATCGGTCATGCCGTTTCGGAGAAGTTTTCTTACTAACACTATGATACGAGAATTTTATATATTAGAGATTGTTTATTAACGTTTTTAAATATGTTAATTCTCAATTTTTGTACATCACTTGGGAGTTTGTTATAAAAGCGTACACCTTGCACTTTAAACGATTTACTAACTTTAGTTTAAAAGTGGCAAAAGCGAGTTTTTCTTTATTAAAATTATGATTATCGCTATTTTTCTTAAACAGACTATAGTACATTATGATATAAGTGCGGTAAGTTGAAAATTACAGTCGAGGTGATATTGCTACAAGAAAGCAGAGGCTGTAATTATCAAAGCGCACGTATGTCATACGACGTTTTAAACATATTTGCGAGGAAATAAATAAAACTCGGACTGTCTCGGAAAGAAAAGCGCGAGGAATAATTTTAACTTGTTCACAAATTAGCGATGCGCGCGTATCAGCGCTTTTTTTAAGGCAAAGGCACAAAAACAGCCAGTGTTACTAATAAAGTAAATTAATATTTTTTTTTGTTTTTGTTACAGATAAACGGTTGTAATTTATTGTCAAAATTAATTAAATAAAATAATTAAATGTTTATTTTTATATTTTATCTCCCAAAATTAATTTTATTCATAAAATGTTGACCACTTTTCTGACATAAAAACTCTTTGCTAAGATTTAATAAAGTACCGTTCGTTTTAGACAAAGCATCTTGATAAACCGTACGTTTTACCTTATTAAAAGGAAACTCGTGCGTTTTATATTACAATAACGCACAAGTACGTAATGACATACATTACGATATTGAAATTGGTGAAATAAGAGACCCTTTACGAGCAAATGTGTTATAAATATTATTATGTACATACATCAGATGTTCATAGATGTATTGACAAGGGAATGTCATAATATTAATTTCTTTACGTTCATCTAAGGTATGGAATTTTTGACCGTCGTCTGATTTTCCTACAGAAATTCGGGTTTCTTTATGGTAAGAGTAAATAGGTGTCGTCTAGATCTTCATGTTCCATCTCAGATCACATCATAGCTTACTGATAAATCTGGAAAGACGACCTGATAACGGTTGCTAGGAGCCGTTGGGTAAAGGTTGCACAAGATCAGTCGCTCTGGAGATCTATGGGGGAGGCCTATGTTCAGCAGTGGACATCCTGTGGCTAGTATGGTGATGATCAATCATCACCATACTAGCCACAGGATAGAACACATATTTGACTTTGACTTTGACTAATATAAACTATATCACTAAGTGTTACCAACCCATAATCGCAATAAATGGATTTATTTTATTTTATTGATCGAGCGAAGCGAGATCTCTAAATCAACTTGGGCAAATCGGCGTTGTATGTATAAATAAATAAATGAAATAAATAAATAATGCTGGACATTTCACACAGCGCTATCTAGCCCCAAAATAATCAAAGCTTGTGCTATGGGAATCAAATAACTGATAGAATACTTATATACTTTTTTTGTGAATGCATACTTGTAATATGTACCATGCAAACATTTGTCCCGCAGCGGGAATCGCCCACTGCGCCACAGAGGCGTCGAAATAACTAGATGGTTAGATAAAGAGGATCAACTCCTTTGATCTCCTCCTTGAGGGTGCGAAAGGTTACCACAAGTGTCACAAAAAATGGCGATCGCAGCGTACAATTTTGCCTTGCATGTCAACTTTTTTTTCAAAATAAATCGATTATCAAAAGTATCAAAATGAAAAAATGAAGAACTATACAAAGTTCGAGTACAATTTGTATTTTCTTTAGATAAAAAATCATTGAATCTGTGACTTCGGATTTTACACAGCGTAATCTCTTCAAATATTTCCAATAATAAAACGTTATTGTCAGGTCCCGAATGGAGAATTGGCCGCAATAACGTCGAATTACCGGGGGAGTTGTGACTTGCCTTTAGGGTTGCCAGACTGGCTTGCCCGACTGACTTGTCGGACTTACATGCAGGACTGACTTGCCAGAATGACTTGTCGGACTGTCTTGCCTAACTTTTATTTCGGCTATCGATGCTCTTCTTCTTCTCCAATGAATCATTAAATCCATGATCTCGACGTAGCCACGCCCAATGCTATTGCAGTGGCAGAGAACTCCCACGTCTCAAAACGTTTCAATAAAAAATATAAACGACTTCAGAAAACAGAAAATCGAAAAAAAACAGAAACAAAACTCTAGTAAGAAAAGTGGTTAATCAAACGTCTTTTTTTAAAGAGTTTTCCAAGAATACCACAGGTATTTTTAAATCTTTTAATATTCTAAAACCTATGCGTGTATTCGGCTTCTCCGACTTTTTCTTAACACAACTCTAATTAAGGGAAGACGCGACGCAGAAATAATAAAGTTGTATCATTGGGAAGTTTTCTTGGAAATAATAGAAATCGATGACATTCATGATGTCTCGCTCGAACCGTGGTTTTCTGAAAAACGGTGACCGTAATTAGACTGCCAATAAAAAGAATGATATAAAGAAATTAACATTTTATTTAAAACCACACAGTAAAAGAAAGATGACTCACTTCATCATCATCATCATCCACAGCCCGACTTCACCCACTGTTTAGGCCTCCCCAAGTTTGTGCTATCCGCCACGATCATGCGCTAGTCTCACCTATCTCATTTAATCACCAAAAAAAACCGGCCAAGTGCGAGTCGGACTCGCGCACGTTGGGTTCCGTACCATTATCTATAATAAACTGTACGAGCGCCCATACAACTCAGAGGACTGTCTTAATTGGCGTCAACTATGTATGAATGGTTACACCCTTTAATTTTCAACTTTTTTTATTTTTTGTAATTTTCCTTTATTTGTGAAATACCTTACTTTTTGCCAAATTTCGTGATGCTAGGTCAACAGAAACTACCATATAGGTTTTCGATCCAAAACCTATAGGGTACTTCCGGTTGACCTGGAATTGTCAATTTTGATTAAAAGCAAGGTCTTACAGCACAGGTAAAGGAAAAATTCCGGAAAATAAAAAAGTTGCAAATTAAGGTAGATAGATAGACAGATATGGACATTTATTTCGACACAAGTAACAAACACACAGAAACTACATACAGTGGATAAGTAAAGACAGACAATTAAATACTCGTAAAGACAATAAAACACAGACAATTAAAAACACGTTACTTAAACAAAAAATAATAAATAATACTAAAAATACGTACCCAGTCACTATCAGCCCTGTGCCGAAAAAGTAATAATAATATATATATATATATAAATAGGTAAATTTTGGTACTCACAAGTTTTCGCGAAAATCTAAATTTGCCCATATCTTTTTATCGTGTTGACTCAGGATCTTGATTTTTATACTCCTAATAGGGACCATAAGCCTCAGTATCTGGTATAAATTTCAACATGCTAAGGTCCACCCATTCCTGAGAAAATCGGTGGTGACACACGGACAGACAGACAAGTGAGTGATCTTATAAGGGTTCCTTTTTTTACCTTTTGAGGTACGACAATTTTTCAACAATAAACTTATTTAAATATTAAACCATAACTTTGTTCTTATTAAAATTAAGTAGGTTAATTTCCGGTTAATAGCACATTTTAGTTGTGCAGATAGATGCAAACACCCACCGGTAATAACAAAGAGAGGTCCTTGTGAAAGGGTTCGCTACGGAAATTACCACTAACATACCTATTTCTACCGCCAAGCAGCATTGCGTTTTCGGTTTGAAGGGTATGGTTGCCGGAGAAATTACAGGCACATGAGGCTTTACACCTGTACCTATGCCTCAAGTTGATGGACGTAGTGCAGTGCAACGTAGGGCACATTTCTAAGGTGCGTGACTTACGAGGCAATTCTCTGGTTTAGGCGATGGTTACCACTTAACATCCTGTGGGACATATGCTTATTCCATGTAACATAAAAAAACAAAATGCGTTAGGTAGCGAAGCTTCGTATAACGGCCGTCGCTACTATCGCGTGTTAGGAAACGGTCTTTATAATCTGTGGCGAGTTTCAGAGTTTCGGCGGGAATCGTTCGAGTAATGAGAGCGATTGCTTTTGTATAGATTGTTTTGAACTCAACGCGTTCAACGCCGGCTGATTGTAATATTTATAATAATGGAACAAAATATGAACGTTACCGTGCAATTTCAGATTGTTTCGGCAACAAAAGAATTCATCTAGGCTTGGTAGAATATTACAAATTATTTTGCTGGTATTTGAAGCCGAGGAACTGTTTTGACATTTTGTCGATAGTTATCGGAAACAGTAAATTTTGTTCAGTTTTTAACAATTTTACCTTTGGAGTGATTTTAAAAATGATTGACATTCCTTAAAATATATCATAGTTACTGTTTAAGATAAATCGTTACCTACCTTTGTATTAGTGGTTTCTTGGATATTGTACCTATATGTAGACATACGTATCATAAAAAACATTGGTTCGGTAAATGTTCCTAGAACACATCATGTTAAACTATTTCTGTAACTAAAACAGGAGAATTTAACGAGATAATTCCTCAAAATTTAATAAGTTTTTTTAATCGCAATGGAGGTGGCCCAGTATTATCTACAACTATTCGCAATTTTAAAACGCTTCAGTAGTTTCTGAAATAATCATCTATGACAGAGTCGCACAATAAAGGGGTTTTTAATATCACACCTGGAGATGGAACAAGGCTATGACCTACCTGATATTAAGTCGTAACCATCGCCTATAACAAAGTATTACCTCGTAGGTCACACACCTTAGAAACGTGCACTGCCCTGCGTCCATCATCTTGAAGCATAGGTGTAAAGTCTCATTTGACTATAATTTCACCGGCAACCATACCCTTCACACCGAAACTTAGCAATGCAGCTTGGTGGCAGAAATAGGTATGCTGGTAGTACTTTCACAAGAAACTGTAATACTCTTCCGGGATACTCTACTCTACAAGGGTTCCGTTTTTACCATTTTGTCCAAAACCCTAAAAGCAGATTTCACCAGACCCACCTTTTTACTGTACAATCTAACTTCATCTCATCCAAGTGGTCTTATGTCGTAAATTGCAAGTTGCCACCCCCTATTTAGATTCTAGCGAGTCCCTACAGGAAGGGCGCTAGTTTATTCCCTCCAGACACACCGAAGTTTTAACTAGTTTCTAGTCCGGCTAAGGATATACTTAGTAGACCAAGCGGACAACAGTAGATAGCCCTGTCTTATCGTGTACCAGCAGAAGAAAAGACTGAAAGAGGAATGAAAATAGCTTAAGATATTTGCTTGCCATGACATGATTATCAAGTCAGGTTTTTTACGACCTTGAGATGGGATAGGCATATGGTCTAGGTACCTGATGTATGATGTATGTATGATTTATGGTACTGCATACTTGTACCATAAATCATGATTAAAAAACTAAATGTGGTGTGTAGATGATATAGATGGTTGACCGTGTGGCCCGCATTCTTGATGCATCGTTGTTGTATATATACATATACCTATATAAAACGTAGAGATAATTTGGCTTACTTAGTAGTAAAAATCTATTCTGTACTTTTTATTAACACCAAACAGATAATAGTGGTTATAGTGAACTAGAAAATAAACACTTAAAAAAATATATAGTTGCTATTACTATATTTATACAGTCTGTCACCGCATTCACGACAATAATTTAAAACACATATGCAGAATCGTAATAACTGATTTTAGATATTGGTTTAATACCGGTAGCTTGAATATTTATCCAGTAATCGATACATTTCCAATAAACAATTTTTAACGAAAATCGGCGGCGCTTTTGCGACGATGCCGTTTAGTCAGTTAAACAGGTACCTACCTACTTACATGAACAATGAATATGATTTGTTTACTTTCTTTTTTTAGGACTTGAAAATAAGGTATATTGACAATTAAAGAAAATTCATGGTAATGGATTTGAATAAAACTATTTTACCACAATACTAGCCATCAGCCCTACCCGTGATTTAAATTAATGTCGTAAATACAGTGAGCAGTATACTAACAAAATATGAAGACAATCCTGAGGGCTTAGCCAAGTTACAGTCGATTAGCGATGACGCTAGTCGATACGTCCGAAAATGTATGGGATTTGACACATGCTATAGAAATATTACGTCATTCAGCGACAACAAATGTATGTAGAAATCGAATAGATTCGTGGCGAATGTAATTTGGCTACGGGCCCTGGTCTGCAATAAAAATATTGTATCGTTAAAACATTATTTGTATCTGCCATATGCATATTTAATTATTGTACTCGATGAAGTAAAGTTACCTACATTGTTATCTTGTTCTACCGTATAACGTCAGTGTCCAGTAGATGTAAATACAATGAGATTGGTGCAGTTTGCTGTATATCCGCTATTTACCTGATTAAACTTTGAAGTTGTGAAACTCTGAAGTGGTCTGGTGTGAATACTAAGTCAATAATGTTCTGTATTCCAGTTTGTAACGACTAGTCACAATAAAATTACTTGTATGTAGGTATAAAATTTTTTTTTTGCTAATCTCGCAAGGGACTTGGATATAATTTTGCAAAATTTAGATATAATGTTCCCGCCCGCGAAATAGTTGGCCCGACAGCGTCCGAGCAACCTACACGATGCACAATGCAATATTTGTTAGGCTGCTTATATTGGTGTAAACTGGGTCGTTTTTTAATGCTTTTAACAATTTGTTTCTAATGTAACAAAAAATATTAAACAAAGGTATAAAAGTACATATCAGTTATATAGTTCCCATAGCTCTGCTTAGTTTGGGGCAAGATAGGGCTGTGTAAAATGTCCAGCAATATTTATTTATTTATTTAATGTGTTTTGTATTGTTTCAGATGAGGACGCACAGGGTGCATTGATGGCGCGGTGACGCAGCATGCGCCGCGCGCCACTCGCCGCTTTACTGCGGCTGCTACTCATTGCAAGTAAGTCTCATCTTGCACCACGGAAATGTCCTAATAAACCCATCCAAAACCGCACTCAAAAATTTACAACGTTTAATTTTAGCCCTGGATCCCTAAAAGTATTAAGCGACTAAGCGTTTAAATTCGATGTACCTATTTTTATGATTTGATCATATTTAGCCACTAAATACGTTTAGGCATCGTTGCGCGAGTCGCTCTAATTCGATATAACAAAAAAATATATAAACGTATTCCCTCAGTTATCTAGTTCCGTAACTGGTAACGTTAATTACTGCCGGAATCTACAAACGCAATGAACGTCAGTGGATTTGACGAGAAAGAATGACGGATACTCGGTATACAGAACAATTGTTCCGAGTTTTGACGCATTACGTTTCCGTACAGTTTGAACACTGAACGCATCAGGAATGAACGTTAGTTGATTGGTCGCTTTCCTCCTTAGTTTGGGGCTAGATAGCGCTTTGTGAAATGTTTAGCATTATTTATAGTATTTAATAAGTAGTTATTTACATCCAATAACTAAATCTGGGTTAAACCACAATCTGGTTCGTATCCAACACACCTCATTCCAAAGGCAGTGAACAATAAATGGATTACTGATGGTAATCCTATTACAGTGCAACGGGATTCAGACCCGCCAAGCTTAGCTAGTTTATTCGTTTACTATTTTTGTAATCCGTTATTTTGTTACACTAGTTTTACACGCGGTTTTAATATACCTACATACGAAAAGTCTCATGTGTCTATCATTTCTTCAATCCGAAACATAGCAATGCGAGTATGGCGGCCTTTGCAAAAATACAATGGAACAATACTTTCACACCACCTGCTCGACAATGTCAAATTATGTCATGTAAACCTCACCAAAAGCAGGTTATTAAATCCGTACGGCTGGGCCGGGAGTTTTTTCATTTCATTTCATTTTATTTTCCACTGTAGGTACATTATAGTACACTAAGTTACGTCAAATTTAGAATATAACAATAACAATAGTGGTAAAATTAACACTATAGTAGCTCAAACAGACAGGTATCGGGACTAATTAAGTTAATTGATCCAGCGAAGCGAGATCTCCAAATCAACTTGAGCAAATTGGCGTTGTATGTATGTATGTATATTTGTTTGTCCGAGGATAACTTTCGAATCGTTTATCCGATCATCATGAAATTTCGTATATAGTTAGGTAATGATGGCACAATTTTGTTGTAACTCAATGAGCTAAAAATGTGGGGGGATTGTTGAGATATTAGGGTTCAAAAGGGGTAAAAAAAACAAAATGGGACTATTTGGTCAAGCGGCACGTCTAATATAAGGTCTTTGTGAGTACATTTTTAACCTATTTTTATTTTTAGTTTAAACTTTGTAGATTTTAAGTTATTAGCCATGATAAAAACTGAACTTTGACATAATTCACAGGGTACACCAATGACCCCACAGTGCTGAAATTTGGTACGCGTGTAGCTTTAGTGACAGAAATATAGGCAAAAGTCTGAAATCCAGAATAATTGAAATTTCTACCCCAAAAAAGCATAACCAATTAACATGAACTCCCGTTACCTGTAATTTGAATGAAAAAATTGATAGTCAAAGATTACGAATATTTTTTTTTGTTTTTATTGGAGACTCCCGAGATCTCAGTTAGGGGCAAACCACTAGTATATCAAATAATGTCAACTTAAAATAATGAAAATAAAACAAAAATCAATAAAACACAGAACAAAGCAATGTCAAATAAGTCAATCAATCAATCAATGTCAATACTAAATCGATAATTAATGTTTTGATGTCAAAAAAACAATCTTACAAATTGCGGCTGTAAAGGAGCCTTGTCATTACGATAAATTATAATAATTGCAAAATGTCAAATATATAAAATATAATTAAAAATATATATTATAAGTGTCAAGGATTGGAGTAAAGCTGTACTGGATTTCATTATGCGCTATAATATGATTTGAATTTAAGTGTCAAGGATTGGAGTAAAGCTGTACTGGATTTCATTATGCGCTATAATATGATTTGAATTTGGAACCTCATCTGTATTAAAATTTTAACCAAAGAGACCCACACATAAGAACTTATTCTTAAATCGAACTAACCTCTGCACAGTATGCACCAACCTAGATTTGGTATTTATTTTATTAGATGGCAATAGTATAGGGGTTCAACTAAGCTAAGCTTTTTACATACTCATTAAAGCTAAAGATGCGAGCTTACTTAGCTGGCGTCGCACATCTTTATTGCTACACCACTTAGTAGCTTAGCTTAACTTAGTCTTGGTTGACATATAGTTTCGTGGCTTAGCTTCAACTGAGCTCACCGCTTAGCTAACTCGCACATCTCTGATGAAAAGTTGTTCCAGTTTGAAGTTTCACTTACCATCAGGCGCTTGGCTATCATCAATAAAAAAAACTACGAGCCTTACAGTCGCATATTATGTGTAACATCTGACCACCGCGTGCGCTCATTTGGTCAAATCAAATAGCACGCGCTTCCCCAGTTTCCTTTTACACATTTCCGTCTGTTTTGCCAAAATCACTCCCACAAACCGAGGGGAAAGATATTACAAATAAATAAATAAGTGAGATTTATTTGGCACTGGTTTTTATAATCGAGAATAATAATAATTATAGGCTTCCAAATTTAAATTTATTATAAAATTTTTGGCACAATAAAATTTAAGAAACTACTTACTACTACTAAGCTACTACTTTGAAGTATTATATTCTTATTTCATCTTAAATTTGTTTATAAAAGCTTTTAACTAAGCCTTTCGGGAAATCACACTAAAGCCGCATACAACTAAAAAGTAGATTATACTTTCTAGAAACTGATTTTAATGACAAAACTTAGGCATAGAAATTGATGTATTTTGCCATTCGCGTTTTCAAAGTGTATTTCTGGGAGTCAATCGTCTGCTCGAAGCGACGTTTGATTCGAGAGCTGACGCATAGCAACGCAAACATAGCAATAGCTAACCTACGTAACTTGAGGATGAGCACAGTACAGCAATTCACGAGGCTGCTCATACTTTTTCGTAATACCTTGCAAAGTGTAATGATATTTTAGTAAAAATCTGTAATCTGTATAAATAATTCCTATATTTTTAGGAACCCAGTAAGACTTGTGTTGTTATACTGGCACTGTTCACGTTGCACCCTGTATAAAGGGTACTTAGGTATTACTCTTAGAGACACACTAATTGGCCTTTGCTTTTTGCGAGCTAATGCTCCTAATTTGTGTAAGCAGCCTACCGCAGCCAGATTACTGAGATCTCTCGTATTTCATTGTTGCTAAAGAAGTTTTAAATGTTTCAAAGAGCTGTGAAACGGAAGAGGTCGTGATAAGGTGGTCGGATGCCAGCAGATATAAAATATGGTGTTTTGTCGTGGCTCTTATGTACGTTTTCTTAAATGAAATAAGGTTATTTGGGTATGAAAATAATCAGTTTTAGAATAATGAGGAGTGTTTCTGTGATATGGGGTAATCCATACTAAGATTATAAATTCGAAAGTACTCGTAAATATAGGAAAAATGTTACTGGATTTTTTACCTTTGGGTGCAGGCCGCACTAGTTCGATCGCTCTGAAAATCTTGTAGGCCTATATTTTGCAGTGGATGTCTTTTAGCTGATGTGATGATAATTACAATGATGCTCCTCTTTCTTGCTTCTACACGCTACATACAAAAAGAGAGGTGTGCCGATTGGCGCCATCTACAACGCCCAGATTTAAATCCTCCGTCGTCTGAGACACGTTCTCGGAGACCCGGATGACGAAATCACCTCCGCTAATGCGGAAGCTGGGTCATCTATATCAGACAGAGCAAACACTTCACAGAAACACCGACTTCGCCGGCGAGGTCGACGAATCCCTTCAGTCGCCGCCTATACGAGGTGCAAACATGTACCCGGGCGTTTCTCTCCTATCCCCACCCCGGCAACAGACCAAGCCGAGGCTCGTACCTAAGTGGTGCCCTTGCGCTAGTTGCCTAAATAACTTACTGGGCTGAGCGCCATCTGCGCTCGCCAAAAGTTCGGTTAAGCTGTCACGGCCTCAGAGGCCAACAGCGAGTTTAGTCCATCAGAAAAAAAAAAACAACGCCCAGACAATCGAACAAGTCAATAGCTGCTAATCGATCATTATTGTGCATGATTGATTTATTGTCTGTGTCTGTGCATTTGACGTAGCAAGCAAATCGTTACAGCACTGTTTGTTTTTCTACGACTTCCGCCGGCCAGCGTTGCTAATGGCGTCATTTCTGCAAAGATAATTTAGACATTACCTACGTTACATTTCTGTTCAAGCTTTGAACGAGTGTTTAGTTATTTAAAAAAATAAAAAGCTATTCAGTCAAAATATGTTCGCATACACAGAAAGTGAGTAGATATAAAAGGTGTTGTGTTAGTATTTTTTGAAGTGAAATCTTATTTAGGCGCGTTGGGCATTTTTTTGGGATAAGAAAAAACATTGAACTCGCAACACCGTTACTGTTACCAACACCTCTGTATAAAAGTAGTGAAAACTTCTTTAGGCGCATCGGGCATTTTTTTGAGATGGATAAAAACCATTGAACTCACGACACTGTTACCGTTACCGACACCTCTGTATATAAGTATCTCGTAATTGTTCAAGTTTTCACTTCTGTCGGCAGTCCCGGAGTACCACTTTTTTTTATTTAATCTGGAGATGGGGCAAGCGTAGTGTCCCACCTGATGTTAAGTGGTAACCATCGCCTATAACAAAGTACTGCCTCGTAGGTCACGCACCTTAGAAACGTGTCCCTCGTCCATAAACTTGAGGCCTACATGTGTAAGGCCTCATGTGCCTGTAATTTCGCCGGCAACACCGGCTGCTTCGCGGCAGAAATAGTTATTATGGTAGTACCTTCCCGGGCGAGCCCTTTTACAGGGTCTACTACTCTTTATAGAAAGTGATATAATAGAGTATATTATTATACGGATATAAGCGCGTACACCATCTTGGGTAAAATTGTTTGTTTTTCATATATTGCTTCGTTTAACGCCGAATTTAGTAAGCCAACAAAAAAAAACATTTCCTACTGTTCTTTTTTATAGGGACATATTGACTAAAACCACAGAATCATGTGGAAACCAAATCTCCCTACGCATAACGCAGCCGTTACTCGCTAGAACCGTGGAATTTCCCCCAGGACGGATCCTTTGATGAACACAACAAATTTTCATCTTTCTCAGAATTCGAGCAATCAATTTCTGTTGTGTCTACTTGAGAAAGTCACAAAGGGTTGTCTTTTTCTTAGGGAAATTTACGTTAGTACATTTACTTGGGGTATAAATAAGGAATACACATTGCTGGTTGTAGGTACTGCCTTAGAGTCCAACCTTAAGAGGAAATCCGGGAAGCAAGACATTTGGAAAATAGGTATTTAACAAATCTATTGCTGTCGCGCTGTGCCCTATATGCCCTATGTGCGTGCGATAGAGACAACTGCAGGTCGGACTGATTATACCTATTTAAAATAGACGAAATCACTGTTTCGTAGTCCCCTGTTTCCTCCTCCAAAATTGGACCGATTTTTTTTTCAAATATGTAATAAAAAGGGCTTTGGCTATGTTTGTACATTTCGTTTTTTTTATTCATATTCGTCAAATTTGTTTGCTGGATATCTGAAAAGGGGCAGTAAAAATTAGCAATTTCTGTGACTTTAGAAGGTTCCTAATTCTTATAATAATTGATTTATGGAGAAAAACTAAACGTAGGGGCATGCCCGTGGTACTTGTAGATTGTATGGTAAACAAATATTCGCTCTAGTATCACTATCCAGAGAGGAAACAAGGGACTACGTTTGCATGGGCGAAACGCAGCCCAGATTTCTTCTTAATGTTGTTCAACTTTACTGTACACAACTTAGAGTAGTAGAGTTCCTTGTGAAAGGGTTCGCTGATGATGATGATGATGAGGCTTTACACCTGTATTCCTCAAGTTGATGGACGCATGGCAGTGCATCGTAGGGCACATTTCTAAGGTGCGTGACCTACGTGGCAATTATCTGTTATAGACAATGATTACCACTTAACAACATCAGGTGGGCCATAAGCTTGTTCCATGAAGCATAAAAAAAACTTAAATAATGTTTTTCATTACACAAATAAAAAAAACCGCGACACTTAAAACCCCGTAAAGGGAAATAAAATATTTTACAGCTGAGATCCCTTCACCAAGAAGGAAAAGTGCTGATCTTCGGATCGGTTAACCTGATCTTGTTCACAAAATTAAATATCTAAGAACACTCCAGTTTAACTAGCTAGTGAAGAATGATATGGGTAGGAAGGAAGTGACAACGGATATGACAGCTGATACAGAGATGTGGAGGAGGAATGTTGTGCCGACCCCACATAATGTGGGAAAAGGGCAGGAAGAAGAAGACTCCAGTTAAACTAGCTTTCTATTTAAAAAAACCGCGTCCGAATCGGTCCATCCGTGTGGGAACTATGACCCAACAGACATTCTTGATTGATGTTTCAAAGCGATCTATCTGATTTTAATGAACAAATGAATATTGACTATTGACGATTGACATACACCTCAAATTTATAATATCCCTCGTTTTTCGACGGGTGTTACGAATGGTCACTTGGAATGTTTATATTCCGTAAACTGGCTCTTGTATTAAAATGTGTTGGGGAAACCTTATGCGTGGACAACATGCGTGAATAAAAAAAATCATCTCCAACTTTCTTACCCCTTGTGGATATAAGATATGGTCGCGAGTGAATAGGTGTCTTATAGCAAGCTGTACCATCGTAGACTGCATCATCGCTTACCATCAGGCGATATCGTTGTCAAACGCTAGCCTATAATTTATAAAAAAACAACCAAAAAAAATGGAAGTTAGAGATGTTTTTTAGGGTACCAGTTTTTATTTTATAACTTAATAATAACGCCACTAAAGCGTATTGTGCATCATTTCAACTTTACAGCATTAATAGTCTATGAATACAACTGGTCGGACAGACAGAAAGATATGGTGAAACTATAATGTCGATTAAAAAACCCTAAAAGGCTACTTATTTTACAATTACATAAAAAAGGCACACAAAGTGTTACCAACGACCTAAACCTAATATCTCCCCGCCATTAGCGATCTTCATCTAAACAAGGAATAAACAAATATTTGCCGCCCTTATGTGTTTGTGTTGGCACCCTAAAAGCCACACCCCGAGCCAAATGGCCATTTTCCGACATACATTAGCGCTTTGTCGCTGTAGATATTTTAGTGTCTAAGTTAACACCCCCGAACATTGCAGGCTCAAGAATACTTAATAGTGGGTGAATAATTTGTCTGGGATAGAATAATCGCGAGTACGCGAGGATTATCCTACTTGAAGATAAAATATTAGCTAATGCATGCAGGCTGTTATCTTTAATTAGCACTAAGATTTACGATGTGAATATGTAACTACCAAATACTGTCAGCGTATGCTATGTTGATGACTCCTATTAATAAAATAAAATAAATATATTAAGATAGATACAGGGCAGAACAAATCTAGAATTTGAAATCAAATTTTTGGCGTTAGTCTAGCGCTTGCAAAGATGGAGCACGCTTGCCTAGAAAGAACCTGTTCACTCTGGACTTAATAAAATGCAGCTTAGTAAGCTGCTTAGAGGATCCACTTTTTGTGTAGTAGCTAGCATTTCTTATGTGCTAGGTTGCAAATCTTTCGCAGCTTATAGGTATGCTTTCTAGTTTATAAATCTAGATTAAATCCATTATTACGCTAGGTTCCTTTAAAAAGACCCTTTAAAATTTTAAAAACTCTCGTTTTGCTGAGCCCCAGATTTTAGTATCTGGGGAAAACCCTGGGGTCTTATCGCTGAAAATCGATATAAACCAGACAAACTTTGAATGAAATTGGCTTTGTAAATACCTGTCAAACATACCATACCTAAATCAATCCTCACTTCCCAGAGTTCCCCCAGAGCTGATATTTAATGGAGTCCGACATTCCGATCTGACGGGCCGTCCACTTCATTAGCCGCATTATCGCAAAGGGCTTTAATTAGGCCTCTTACGCACATAATTTAGACACAGGATAAACATAAATAACTAGGTCATTCTATATGGTACTCGTGCGCCATGCATAGGCATCTAGCAAAATGCAAAAGGGATAGGGGAAAGTGGAGAAAAATCCATGTATCCCTACCAATGGGGACAGTCTGGTAGGGACAGGTGGAACAGGATTATCTCGCTTTGTAAGATAAGGTAACTCTTTATTGTATACTACACAAATTCTAGAAATGGATTACTGATTCGCCAATATAAAAAACCAGTTGTGTCCCGAAGAATACTGATTAGCTACTTCTCCATCTAATTTCCAGAAAACCAGCTGTTGGAAATAAGCTGTGGACATCCAAAGAGCGGCGTTTGCACGCTCGCGTAATGCCACATTTGCATGTAATTTCATAATGTACGAACAAAGCCGAGAGTTTTTGTAGGGTTTTTCCAGTATGAGTTAATGTTAGCGTTTGAATTTTTCAAGCGCATTTGCAAAGAAAATATGGCAAAGAGACTTCAATTAATGCTTTAATTTAAAAAGCGAAAGAGAGAAAACAAATTCATTCGTACCACGACAAGGAACCAAAAAATGTACACTACAATAAAACTAGGTAATCTAAATAAGATTAAAATTACAAAGGAACTTAGCAAACACAATAAAGTGGTCTGAAAGACAAACTACGAAGTTCTATTTATTAATACGCGAAGAAAACTTTGTACCGCTTTTTAATCTTAATGCGCCCACTCCCTCTTCAACTTGGTTATCCTTCGGAATATGTCGGTGACTTTAGTTTATGTATAGATTGACGACCTACTTATCCTCTTATATATACTCGTATAGAGCTCGTGTTGATTTCAAGTGTATATATTTTTTGTGATAATAATACGATAAACGTGTGGAGTCCGGCGGGGCTTGATATAAATTAGAAAGTAATGAAGTAAAGAAGGCTGAGCACCATCTCCGATCAACAAAAGTTCGGTTAAGCTGCAACGGCCTCAGAGGTCAATAGCTCGAGATTAGTCCATTCTAAAAAAAAACCTTAGAATAGAATAGAATAGAATAATCCTTTATTGTACACCAGTAATACTTAAAAAACTTAAAACTAATTTAAGCTAAATAAAGTACAATGGGCGGCCTTATCGCTGAAAGCGATTTCTTCCAGGCAACCTTTGGATGGAAAGTAAATAACGGAGCAGTAATGTGCAGCGGTGCACAGAGTATATTTACAAACGAATGAAATAATCTATATAAAAATTATATCAAATAAAACTAAAAATAAAAACTGTAGGTACTTATAATCCTAATACATAAATAAATACCTAAAGATAGACTAATATATACCCAAATAATAACCCAAATCTTACAGATATTCCAAAATGAGGACAATAAAATAAAATAATAAATAAATAGGTAATTCAAATGACAAGAAAGCTAGGCATTAAGGTAATGTTGCTTTAATCTCAGCTTAAAAGAGTGCTGTGAAGGAGCCCGTCTAATTTCCACAGGCAAAGCATTCCACAAGCGCACTGCTTCGACAGTGAATGATTTCCCGTAGAAGGAACTAGAGTGTACGGGTGTTTTGAGGGATAAGTTTTCCGATGACCTGAGAGTAAAAGTATTGGAAGAATGGATATAAGCAAACCTCTCTTTAAGATAGCAAGGGGAGAAGGGATTGAATAGAATAGAATAGAGAAGAGACAATATGAGAATCACGGCGAAGGCGAATAGGGAGCCACTTGAGAATGATGCGATAAGGGGAAACATGGTCATATTTGCGCAACCCAAATATAAACCTGATGCAGAAGTTCTGGAGACGCTCAAGCTTATCTAGCTGCTCTTCTGTCAGATCTAGGTAGCAAGCATCCGCGTAATCCAACACAGGTAGAAGAAGGGATTGTGCAAGTGCAATTTGGGTGGTAGTTGGGAGAAAGTTCCGCAGTCGTCTCAGTGAGCCTGCTGAGGCAAAAAGTTTTTGTGTACCTTGTGTGTGTACTCTAAGTTTTAACGACTAAACGGCTGGATCGATTTCGATAAAATTCGGTATATAGATAGATTGTGATCAGGATTGGGACATAGGCTTACTTTTTACCCCACTGCGAAGAAGGATATAATGTTTTTAACACGCGTGCGAAGCCGCGGGCGGGTCACCTAGTTTCATACAAATGCACACAAGATTTAGCCCGGCTTACACAACGATCCCTAAACGTAATTACCGACTAAAAGCGATTGGCAACCCTCTAAATAATATTAAGGTACTAAATGCGATTAGGAAACGTTGCGCAAGTCGCTCTTAATATCAAAAAAACTAACATGTATTAAGCTGTCCTATTTAAAAGGACATGTTTTAACAGGCTTCCAGCAACGTCAAAAGCAGAAACATTCATGAAAACGGTTCACGAAACTTTTAATAAACAAGCTGTAAATGTTTATTAAACTTCTAAATTGTAATAGGAATGTCTAAATAAATTGTATTTTAACGTCAAGCTTTTTTAAATATAATTTTAGAGTAGTTTTAGACCTAGATCCTAGTTTGACTCGTTATCATCATATCAGCCAAAATACGTCTGGTGAACATAGGTCTCCCCCATTTCCAGAGCGCCCGATCTTGTGCGGCCTGCGCCCAACGGCTCCCAGCAACCTTTATCGGGTCTTCTCCATTTAGTGAGGGGCTATTTTACGCTGCGCTTTCAATTTAGTGGTCTCCACTCGAGAACCTTTCTGCTCAACAGCTGTCAGTTCTTCGAGTCCTGCCTACTGCCACTTCAGCTTGCTAATCCATTGTGCTATGTCCGTGACTTTGGTTCCTCTAGCTTCCATATTCTGATTCGATCTCGTAGAGAAACACCAAGCACAGCCCTCTCAACAGCACTACAATTTTGACTACTGAACCCTCGATTATGATTGTTGTTTCTGTCATAAGCTGCCAAATTTTCAAGTGTTGTCATAGCAACGGCGGGCATTGAAAAAAGATGTGCTAGTAGAATACCAAAAGATTACTGCAGTAGTCATTTTGTGACAATACCATTGTCATAGTGAAGCGATACAGGCAATCCGCGAATCTGCATAGGCTAAGTAACAAAATTAATTGGCCTCAATGGCCAAACAACAGCCAAAAACCAGTCAACACCATAATTACATATACGGTAGAATTGGGCCGTTTTGTTCGTAGACTATGAGTGCTGATTTGTCGAAATTTGGCATAATGATAGTTTTATAGTGAGACGTAGTAACTTGTTTAAGGTTTATTTCATGGAGATGGTTTTTATGTGTTTTTATTGACAAACCTTAGGTACGTACTTAATCTCGGGCGGAAGGTAATGTTTTTATTAACTTTCTGGGTAGTCTACTCTTTAGTTCAATGATTATTATTTTATGTTTTATCCAAATCATTTTTTTTGGTCATACTACTCTTTTCAAATATTTCCAATAGACTCTTCACAAAGTCAAAAGTCAAAAGTCAAAAAAAAGTCAAATATTTTTATTCATTAAAATCACAAGGATCACTTTGAAACGTCAATTTTACTGCCTGTTCCTTCGCGACCAAGCCAGGAAAGAAAGGCAAGAAAACAAGGCTGGTTGTTTTTTTTAATGATCCTTTTACAATACATAATACAGAAAAGAAATTACGTCTAAATTGTAACATTTTGAACGAGTTGGGGCAGTTTCAATCCCAAGCTTCTCTATCATCTAAATAATCCGATATTTTATAGTAGGCTCTTTTATAAAGATTTTGTTTAATTACGTTTTTAAATTTGTTAATTGTCAATTTTTGTACATCCCTTGGGAGTTTGTTATAAAAGCGCACACCTTGCCCTTTAAACGATTTACTAACTTTATGGAGTCTACAAGTGGCAACAGCGAGTTTATCTTTATTTCTAGTATTAAAATTATGAGTATCGCTATTTTTCTTAAACAAATTAATATTTTTGTGAACATACATTAGATTTTCATAGATGTATTGACAAGGGAATGTCATAATATTTATTTCTTTAAACTTATTGCGTAATGATTCTCTGGGGCCCATATTATAAATTGCACGAACAGCCCTCTTCTGCAGCACAAAAACGGTGTTTATATCTGCAGCACTCCCCCACAGCAGTATACCGTATGACATAATGCTGTGGAAGTAGCTGAAGTAAACTAGTCTAGCTGTGTCTACGTCTGTAAAAAGACGGATCTTTTTGACTGCGTATGCCGCAGAACTAAGTCTCTTCGACAACCCATCAATGTGAGGGCCCCATTGAAGCTTATTATCTAGGGTTATACCTAAGAATACGGTGGTGTCCACAAGAGCCAACTCCTCGTCTTTGATTTTTATGTCTGCTTTAACTTGTGTAAAATTAGGTAGTATAAATCTAATACATTTTGTTTTCTTTTCATTTAGAAGTAGATTGTTTACATTGAACCATTTTACCACCTTAGAGATTGCATTGTTTACATCGTTAAAATCGGTTTGTCGTCGCTTTAATTTAAATAAAAGTGACGTGTCATCTGCAAACAATACAACCTCATGATCGTCCCGTACAAGAGGGGAAGATCATTAATATATACTAAAAACAAAAATGGTCCCAGAATTGATCCCTGTGGTACACCCATTTTAACCAGAGACCCCGGAGAACGCTTCCCATTGAAGTCAACTCTTTGCACTCTGCCACTTAAATAAGAAGTGCGAAAGTCTAGAGCAACGCTCCTAATGCCATAATGGTGTAGTTTCCTGATTAATGTGTCATGGTCTACGCAATCAAATGCCTTGGAGAAATCACAAAAAACACCTAAAGCGTCATGAGACTTCTCCCAGGCATCAAATATGTGCGATATTAACTCAATACCAGCATCAGTGGTTGAGCGACCCCTGGTAAATCTGAATTGTTTATGATGCAGTAAATTATGTGAATTGAAATGTCTAAGCAGTTGATTTAAAATTAGTTTTTCAAATATTTTACTAAATGTCGGAAGTACTGAGATTGGTCTAAAATTACCAGGATCTGATTTGAAAAGTGGAGTTATTTTACTGTGTTTCATTAAATCAGGGAATACACCACAGTCAATACACTCATTGAATATTAAAGCTAGTTCAGGAGAAATTATGTCAATCAATGTTTTATGACGCTAACAGAGATGCCCCAGAGGTCCGTGGTTTTCTTAACATTTATCAGTTTGAAAGCTTTTATAATGTCATGACTATTTACATAATCAAATTTGAATTGTGTTTTGCATTCCGTTAAGTTTGCTTTTAACAATGACTCTGCGACTATGGGAGAGGAGTTTAAAGATTTTGTGGTAGAGACTGGAATATCGGTAAAAAAGTCTTCGAACGCATTAGCTACATCACCATCCTGATTGATCGTGGCATTGCCAATTTTCAAATTAAACTTATTGTTCTTAGTTGCGACTCTTCCAGTCTCGCCGTTGATTATTTTCCAAGTGGCTTATACTTCGTTTTGACTAATTTTAATTTTTGAACTCAAATGACGCGCTTTTGCTTCACGACAAACATTTTTAATAATCTTTGAATATTTTTTGACTTTTTCTTTAAACTCCTCATTAAAATTATATTGTTTTTCAGCATAAAGATCATACAATGTTTTTCTGCTTTTATGTATTCCCACTGTTGCAAGGGATTTTTTTAACCCCCTTTCGGCTTTAAGGGTATTTTTGTAACAAACTGTATATGTAAAAGTTGAAGCATATATGTGTACCTACTATGTGAATATGTAATATTATTCAAATAGTTCACGATACGTCCGTAACTTACAATAAACTTTGATGAAATACTATAAAATAGATTGTGAAACTTAGCGTGCTTGCTGATATTTGGATCTTTATAGATAGCTAGGTCCTCATCCTCCAACACCGCTACTGCATCAACACCCACGGGGACCCTGGAAAGCTGCTGCCATCAACCCAAATTCCTAATCCGTTACTTCAATAGGTTAGGATGGGTGGGGTCAGGTTAGAAGTAAAGGACAATACTCCCTAATGCGGCACGCCAGTGCAGATCTTATTCCCCCCCCCCCCCATCCTAGAATTATGATTAGATAGGTATTACGATGAAAAAAAACTGAACAAAAAACCTGTACTTCTTTTACTAATTAAGGAAGTTAGCATGCCTAGTACATACTCTAGTAATAATGAACCTATGTCTTCGTAGCTTAATATCGCTGTAATTCGAGCGGCTTGAAACATGTTTGCATAATTAATACCTTTGTGCAGCTTGCCGTCATTTACGAAGATAATGTTAGATCATTTCCTAGAATCTAAAACGAAACCCATGCATAGTTTGAAGTCTGGAGGATATATACAGGGTGTGGCGTAATGAGTGGATAATAGGGTACCTGCGGGTAGGGGCCATTGTGGCGGTTCAGAAAAATATTTGTTATGCTCAGTAAAAGTGCCTCGGTTTTCGAGATATTCGACATTTTCGAAATTTAAGAAATATTTCACCCTTCGTCATTATTTTTGGCGCCAAGACTGCAAATGAATTTTTTTTTCTATCTATTTTTTGGATAGTATTCTTGGATAGATGTGCTATCGAATGGAAACTATTATTTTTATAACACAAGCACAGTTATGTTTTTAAAATAAGATTTCACTAAAATTTTACTTGCTTTCGTTTGTTTTCCTGACTTTTACCCTTCTGTGGTGTAAAAAAAAGATATGGTCACTTGAATGCCAAATTTTAAAAAAATTAGCCTATTTCATCGAGATTCCGAAATGGTATATTACATGGTATTTCCACAAGTTGATTCAAAAGTAATTCCTATTAAAATGGGTAGAGCTAATTATTATAAAATTACAAATAGTACTAAAATTTACTTCATTACTTAAAATCACCTAAAAACGTTAGTTTAAAAATCGGTAATGGAATAAAACGAAACAATAAATTTTAAATGCATTTCATTTATTAAATTTACTATCACAAAAGGTGTTCGAAAAGGCCACCACGTGCTCTGATGCATGCTCTGCACCTTTTGATAAAAGATCTTTTAATCCTGTTCGCAATTCTTTGCTCTGTGATTTTCTGAGCAGCTAATCGCACACGCTCCCGTAGCTGGTCCACTGTATTGATTGGGTCTTTATAAACCTTTTCTTTAAGGCATCCCCAGTAAAAAAAGTCCAATGGGTTGAGGTCTGATGAACGAGGTGGCCACAAAATTGTCCCCAAACGACCGATCCATCGTCGACGATATGTTTCATCGAGGTATTGTCGAACATTTCGGGCGTAATGAGCGGGGCAACCATCGTGCTGCAGCCACATTCTTCTTCTATCTTCTAATGAAACATCTTCTAATAAAAGTGGAAGTTCGTGCCGTAAAAAATGTAAATACGTTTCTGCAGTCAATGTTCCAGACAATTCGAATGGTCCGATGATTTTGCCATTTAGAATTCCAGTCCATAAATTAATTTTGAACTTGTACTGGGACCTGTCTTCTCTGGCCAAATGAGGGTTTGTACGCTGCCAACTGTGCAGATTGTGCATATTAAAATACCCATCTTTTTTGCACGTGGGTTCGTCGCTCCACAAAATTTTATCGAAGAAATCAGGATCAGCGTTCATTTTTCTCAGCATTGTTTGGCAAAATGCAACTCGTGCAGGATAATCTCTTCTTGGCTGCAAACATTGCACGCGCTGGTAGTGAAAAGGATGTAATTTTTCTCTTTTTAAAATTCGGTGCACTGTTCTTGCTGACATGCCAGTATTAGAGGCTATTACGCGCACAGATGTGGTCGGATCAGCAGCAATTTCATCAAGTACGTCCTCTTCATTATGTACTTGTGGTCTCCCAGAACTCGTGCCACCGATGCCACTTCCAGGAATTCAACCTTCCATGTAAGCATTGTGTACGCGAATAAACACACGATAATCGGGATGGCGTGCATTGGGAAATCTTTCCCGATACAGTGCTGCTGCTCGATTGGTGTTACCACCACACTCGCCGTAGATTAAATGCATTTGCGCATTATTCAGACGCAGTGTATAGCTGAGGCATTGCAATCAATATGTAATACCAAAAAATCCAAGTTACAAAGCAAATCAAGTCCGAGATCACAGCACAAAATCGTTAGGTTCACAAAATTAAGACGTCCAAATCGCTAGGCAAAACAAAGTCCGAAATCACTGCAAAAAATCGACGAGTATCAATCCAAAACAGGATAACACGTTGTTGTACGGGAGTAGTATGATAGCACACTGACTCGAAAATCATTAAAATTCGTTACGCGAAACGATAGTTCTCTTTCACTCATAGCATGAAAGAGCAAGATAGACATAGTGTCGATTGCCGCTGGGCCGGGAACCAATCTGTTCCAAGAATTACTAGTAGTTCTGCGAACAGTAGACAATTATTGCTAATAATAGTTAAAAATATTTCTTTAAATTACGCCTTGATAAGTTTGGTAGGAATTAATTTTGAATCAAGTTGTGACGATGATATGTTATATACCATTTCGGAATCTCGATGAAATAGGCTAATTTTTTTAAAATTTGGCATTCAAGTGACCATACATTTTTTTACACCACAGAAGGGTAAAGATCAGGAAAACAAACGAAAGCAAGTAAAATTTTAGTGAAATCTTATTTGAAAAACATAACTGTGCTTGTGTTATAAAAATAATAGTTTCCATTCGATAGCACATCTATCCAAGAATACTATCCAAAAAACAGATAGAAAAAAAAATTTCATTTGCAGTCTTGGCGCCAAAAATAGTGACGAAGGGTGGAATATTTCTTAAATTTCTAAAATGTCGAATATCTCGAAAACCGATGCACTTTTACTGAGCATAACAAATATTTTTCTGAACCGCCACAATGGCCCCTACCCGCAGGTACCCTATTATCCACTCATTACACCACACCCTGTATATTAAAATAAATAAATAATGCTGGACATTTCACACAGCGCTCTATTACCCCAACTTAAGAATTCGAAGGCACATGATTTCTCCCAAACGAAAACAGTAATGCTGCTTGGCGGCAGAATTATTGACCGGGGCAAGTCTTTTCACTCCGAATTCTTCTACATGCTCACTCGATAATCGTCCCCCCAGTCGAATGTACTGCATCACAGTTTTTGAAGTGAAAATTCTTTAGGCGCAATGGGCATGTTTTGAGATGGAAAAAAAACCATTGAACTTGCGACACTATAACCATTACCGTTACCGACACCACTGTATCAGTAGTGTAGTCTGCTTTTAAATTTTGAATACCCAAACCTTGAGCGCTAAATTTTTCACTTCTGTAGGCACTCCGGGTGTGCCACATTTTTTATAACTACTGCAGCTTTCGTTTCAATCGTTTCCTTATTTTTAAACCCCGACGCCAAAAGAGAGGTATTATAAATTTGTCACCTGTCCGTCTGTATGTGGCATCGTAGTTGCCAATAGATGGACTGGTTCCAACGTTCCAAAAAAAACGTGTTCTTAAATCAAAAGCCAGTTTAACAGGGATTGTATGTCAGGGCTATTTTTTTTATTTTAACCTTTACCTGTGTTTTTAAGTAACCTGTATTTTTGCTACAATAAACATATTTCATCATCATCATCAGCATTGTCAGCCTTTCTCATCCCACTGCTGGGCATAGGCCTCTCTTCGTTGTCGCCATTCACCTCTGTCCTGCGCTGTTCTAACCCACATACGACCAGCGATTTTTATAATGTCCTCGACCCATCTTGCTGGTGGACGACCTGCGTTCCTAGTTCCATCTCGGGGCTACCACTCAGTCAGCACCCTGCTCCACCTGTCATCACCGCGCCTGGCCACATGTCCTGCCCAACTCCATTTGAGTCCCAATATACGCTTGCCGACGTCTTGAACTTTAGTCCGCTTGCGAATTTCGGTATTGGGGACTCGGTCTAGCAGTGTGATGCCGAGCATGGCGCGCTCCATTGCTCTCTGTGCGACTCTAATCCTGTGCGCAGTCTCCTTCGTGAGCGTCCATGTCTCAGCACCGAAACATATTTAGTATCAAAAAATATGACATGTGTTAACTCAATATAAGTTCCGGGCGACCTTAATTTATCTCCATAGTAACCATGATTTGACTAATTTGTATTACAATTTAATACGGCATTTAGGTCTGGCCCACTTTCAAAATGGTTACCTATTTTAGAAGCGTCTTCTCTTGGGGTTTGAGCTTTTGATTGAGCGCTTTGATCGTACGTAATTCTACCTGTCAATGTGACTGATGTTAATTTTGGTTTAAATATGAATATTATTAACATTTAGGGCAACTTGCGCAACGATGCCTAAACGTATTTAATGGGTAATTATTAAGGGTTGTCAAATCATACAAATACGTCAAATTTAAACATATTGAAATACGTAACAAGTATCGGTGGATAATGGCAAAAATTATGGGTGGCCAGGGGAGTTCTTTTGGCGATGATCATAAAATAGATATAAATACAATAGATTTGAAAAAAGCATTGACTTAGTACAATTTAGTTTATTTACTGATGTATAGCATCTTTCCGCTCGGTTTGTGGGATTGATTATGGCAAAAGGGACGGAAATGTGTAACAGGAAACTGGGGAAGCGCTTTGACCAATGAGCGCGCGCGGTGGTCAGATGTTTTTCACTATATTCTCTCATTTAATAGAATTAAGGATTTGTCATGGTGGTTGTATTTCATCATAGCATATTATGAATACAATGAACCACAATTTTTAAATTTACTTACGGTTAATCGCATTTACGGAGCCGTTATCGAGTTTTCAATGACTAACTCTCAGAGTGATGAATTCGGTAGGTAAGATTAAGATTTGCTTTGTGTTTTTTATTTTATTTGTAACTAGTTGACCCGGCGAACTTCGTACCGCCTTGGCATGCATATGACGCGGGCTGTCAATTTACGTCACCCCGGTAGAATTGAAAATCTGCCATCATTATGTATGAGGAAATGAATTTTCTTTATAATTTCTTTTTGCGTGAATTTTGCCGATATTTGAATAGTTATTGTGCTATTCGAGGCGAAGACAAATCCAACAAATCATAGATCATTAAAATCGGTGCAGGCGTTCTCGAGTTACAAGTGTTCGAATAAACCCGACTTTGTTTTATATATTACGTTTTTTTGTTTATATGGTGTACAATAAAAATGATGTTACACATCATATGAGACTACTATAGGCTCGTATTTTTTTCAGACTAATTGATTTATTATAACTAAATATTTAGTATTAGATATAAGGATATATTAATTATACCTACTTAATACTTAGCAAAAACGCCACTTTTTTCGCAATGCTTATTTAAAACACTAAGTACTGCAAAAAAGTGGCGTTTTTGTTATGGTAGATTACATAGTAATTAATAGTTTCGCTTAAGGCTATTCAAACAAATAGCGATCCTATACTATAAAGTTAAAAAATATTGAAAAATTAAAGATTCATCATGTAAGTATGTGATAAACTGATTAAGCGGCATCGTCACAAAGGCACCGCGGATTTACGTTATTTACGATCATTATTTATTGGAAATGTATCGATTAATTCATATATTAAATATTTTCCATATATTTTAAATAATTTAAATCTAAAACTAATCATAAAATGGCTTTTCACCCTTTCCTATGATGATACGGAGGAGTTAATACAAATTACAAAATAATACTGATAACGAATATACATAACCATACGTATCCTGTTTAAACATGCGCACACACTACACACACACACACTCCCACACCACATACAACTCCCCACATACACCCCCCCACACATACACACACTCCCTCGCCCCAATAAAGACAACCTATATATATATATACATATATATCATAAAAGATTATCGTCCACAGGCGGCGCAAACTTCGTAAACCCATACACAAGTGAGGAGCGAACCGACCTCAACCAAGTATGGGTGGATATCCCCACCACGCTGGTGGCCTTGGGGGGCGATGTCCACATACAGGTTGGTTATGAAAATCCTTTACATACTTTCGTGATCATATCAGCCATAGGACGCCCACTGCTAAACATAGTCACAGATTTCCAGAGTGACTAACGGCTCCCAGGAACCTTTATCATGTCGTTTTTCCATCTAGTGGGGGCCGTCCTACGCTGTGCTTTCCAGTGCGTGGTCTCTACTCGAGAACCATTCTGCCCGAACGGCAGTCTGTTCTTCGAGCTATGTGCCCCGCCCATTGCCTTTTGTTAATTAACAAAAAAAATATATATATTATGTACCTTATAAATGCAGTAAACGGCTGACAAAATGTCTACCAAACTTAGATAAAAATAAGATGACCTCCGTTTACTAGATCACCCGCGGCTTCGCACACGGAGAAAAATTAATTTTGTGAGAACGAAAAAATGACAGTACAAATGATATTTTTATAGAACTTTTGTTAATATATGGGGTTTTACGCACACTTTAACGATAAACTGATATTTTTTACCGTTATAGGTATTGTCATGTTAAAATAAATTGCTACGAACAATAAATTGTCATGCTTTTTACCTAAAAATACCTTCCGATCTTTTAAGTAATGGGGTATGTAATGCTGGTTTATCAGTTTCCTGTTAATATTTGCGTTTGGACGCCTAGTCGTTTTTTAAGAGGAATACCTCATAATTAGTGCAGAATCCCGCTTAAAACCAGGGGTATATTTTCCTCCATGCACGCTTGGTTTTCTCCTTCTATCTACTCTTCTATTTTCCAAATAACATCGAAATCGGTTCAGCCGTTCCGACGTGAAAGTCTAACAAATAAACAATCTAAAAATAAATAAACAAACTCACTTTCGCATTTTTAATATTAGTACCACACTAATTTATAAATGCGAAAGTTTGGATGTTTGATTATTTATTTGTTTGTTACTCAATCACGTCGTAACGGCTGAACCGAATTCAATGAAATTTGGTACGTACGTAGATTTTAACCTGGAGTAACACATAGACTATTTTTTATTGACAAACGACACGTGCGAAGCCGCGGGTGGAAGTTAGTGATTTATAAATCATATAACACATTGTTACGAGCTGAGGGTTCGGGATAAAATAATGGGAATCGATCTAACCAAAATAACACTTTTATTCAGCACTAAACGATGAATACACGAACTTGGTCACACGTAATCACAACACACTAATTCACACCACTGTTGCACCACTTAAAGTCACCGAAATGTTCGCACGTATAGCTAAATCCAAACTAACTCGCGAGCAACTACTGTTCACGCGAGACCCTTCTCCACGTCAGTCCTCCAGGGCCTCGCTGAAACTGACTGACTGGCCATCTCTCCGGCCTATTTATATCGTACACAATTCGATTGTTCGAGAACGATCTCGATCGTTCCAGGAAAGGGGTCGGTGTTTCGACAGAACGACCAATCCCCATTGTGCGCAACCGCAGACAATACAATAATAATACAGCAAGACAAAAGCGTTCGAGAAGTTTCGATTATTACTCATTGTTTAACAGCCTCGGCGTAACAATATCAATCTCATTCAAATAGCTCCATCCACTCTGGGCTACGATGCTTATTTGTAAACTATTGTTTACAAATGTATGTTGTATGCAAGACTCCTAATTCATCTATTGACATTCTAGTTGTATAAATAGTTTTTGTTAATTCAGGTCCACGGCGCCATCGGCCCAGGATTACGGGTCCGTCTCGCCAGAGAAGACGACGAAGGTCGAATACTCCTCGCAACCCTCCCCCTAGCGCTGGACGCTGAGAGCAGGGTCACTCTCCCATGCGGATACTTCTCCAGGGGAGGAGTTTACTACATAGAACTCATAGCTGATAAAGACAGCTTTGTAACAGACTATGATAATGCCACAGACACTTTCGAAGTGAAGAACAGTTTTGATAAACGTGATGTTAATGAAATTGATTCAGAAGTGAAAGATGGAGCTAATAGTGAATCTTTAAAAGTGAAACGTGAAGTTGATGTTAAAGAAAGTGATGTGAAACTTAAAATAAATGTTGAAGATAGTGACTCTAAACAAATGAAACGGGAAGATGTTAGTGAAATTTACTCCAGTAAAGTGAATATCGATAGTGATGCAAGAGTGAAGCGAGACGTAGACGAGGGTAGTATAATGGAGACTGGTGACAGCGTCGTCAAATCCTGGAAGTTCGATGTGCTTTGGCCATCAGCTAACTTAGACGTAACCCCAGAACAGATACAGACGTATCCAGAACGCCAAGTGACAGCAATCCTAGAGTTTCCCAGGGTAGTGTGCTCGCCTGTGGAGTCGAGTGCAGACTTCTGGTTGGAGTTGCTGTACTGTGGACACTCCAGCGGTGGTGCGGTGCTGTGTGATGGAAAGAATACTAGCTCACATGCCCATGTGCTTTATTCTGAACAAGTAAGAGTTTTGCTGTCTATTAAGATATTATTCATACGTTATTTTCTTTAAACTTGAACTGTTAAACAAATACAGGACAGGTGCGAAAAACTAGTACTCTTAGACTTCCTTACCATTGGCATAATTTTGTCAAATTCTAGCATTTTCTACTCGTAGCTGTTCATTTATCATTATCAGTATCAGGATGTTCACTACTGAATATATGCCATAGATTTTCAGAGCCCAAAGCTTAGAAATATACTATTTTGGAAGGTAATCAATGTCAAAATTCATCAGTGTGATTGTAGGCTTTTCTACTTCAAAGAGCTGTAAGCCAGTTTCCAAGCCTGATTGATGCTGTTCCAGCAAAGCCTAAATATTAGGCTAGCCTTCTGCAAACATCCACAGAGTAATGAGTTAATATTTACGAGCACTAATAGTGTTGCCGTAAGTCAAGGCGGAATAGCTATGCATACATTCCATTCGTTTATTCAGGTAAATGAGATTTCAAATTTATGATCATAATAAAAACTAGGGGTCGCTTGCTAGAGATATTAATCGCATTATGAAGAGCTTTTTAAAATGTGGTTCGAATATTCCTGCTTTGAAACTGAGCTGACTGTGCTCTACTAAATCAAGATTTAACTTGATAAAAAGCTATTTCTATAATTATTAATACATCTATTTCGGCATAATGTTAGTAAAATTACGAAAGAATAAAATAAGCACCTGTCTTATTGACACGTAAGAGAGGACTTCTAAGCGTTTTATAACTTTTAGGTGTCATTAATACCTGGTGATACAGCTTTACAGCACCAATAATCTATGTGTAAAACAGCTGTAGCTACAGACGGGCAGACAGGCAAACAAACAGACATGACAATACCAATAAGGGGCCCTAGTTAAACAATGTACTTTTAATAAAAATTACATAAGGATAACGGAGTAGACACCGTGTATTGGAGGCCAAATACTAGGCAGACTTATAGTCCGACGATATAAGTAGCTGGTCAGCTATGGAAACGAGACGTAAGGAAGAGAAGTGGTTAGGGAGGTAACATTTATGTTTAACTAGTTGTTAGTGCACATTGGCCGAAATTCGACGGCAATTCATGTTTTTGATGTGAAACATCTATTGGCGCGCTTTGAGGGTAAGACCGACTCGTATGCTGTCACGCCGTGACAGCATTAATCCAATACAATTAGGGTAAGATTTATTATCATTATTTTATTATATTTTTAGGGCAAGATATTGTGTATCAATAATTGTCTTGGGTCAAAAGTATGAATAAAACATTGTTTGCCGTCACGGTCATCGCTCCCAGCAACCATATAGGATGTCGGTTCTTCGAGCTATATACTCCACTGCCACTTAATTGGTCATCACTAATGATGAGTGACGGTGATGAAATAACCACTTTGGTAAATCTCTCCTCTCGATGGACCTCCATTTATGAGTTGTTATATTTCAGATGCATGGCTTCCCAGGGCGTCGCACGATGACACTGCGCTGTGAACTCTTTGGTCAGGCTGGAGACTACGCGCTGACGCTGAGACCAGCAGCTGCCGCTGGTCCTCAGGACCTGGCCACTTCATTTATAAAGGTTAGTCATAACAGTCAATTTTATTATGGAAGCGATTTATTACAGACAACCATTTATCATCATATCAGTCACAGGACGTCCTCTGTTAAACATAGGCCTCCTCCATAGATTTTTGAGTGACTGATCTTGTTCGGTCTGCACCCAACGGCTCCCAGCAATCTTTATCAGGTCGTCTTTCCATCTACTGGGTAGCTGTTCTACGCTATGCTTTCCACTGTGTGGTCGCCACTCAAGAATCTTTCTGCCCCAACGGCTGTCAGGTTTTCGAGCTGTCATTGAGCGAGATAACAATATTACTAGAGTGACAATACTATATACGAACCACTTAATTTGATCCAGTATTATCACTCTGTTTTCACATTTTTGTAACAAAATCCATTATCGAATTAACTCAAACATTTTACCTCAAATCCTTAAACATACGAGGAGTAAACCGGAGCATATCTCCTATTTATTAAAATGATCCATAAACATTTCCGTAAAAGGCTCACAATAAACCTCGATAAATATTTACGAGCCCACAGGTTTACCTCCTAGATTGCTACATATTTTATATGGACAGTCAACCGCAAGAATAACATGAATAATGTTATTCGTCTGTATATTTTTATCCATGTTAAATTATCTAATAATTAATTATATTAATACATGAAGATACGACTTTGTGCCCCTTTCTATTTTGGATTTGGCATAGTTAAACTTTAAATGGAGAAGGAGGGGCAAATGCTAAAATTAAGCTAAAACTAGTGGTTCGCCCCGAAATGAGATCTAGCGAGATTCCCATAAAAACAAAAAATATTTGAATCTTTGACTATCAAAATAGTGCCACGAAATACTAACCAATTACTTGACCTACGGTTTCATTCAAATTACAGGTAACGGGAGTTCATTGAATGCTCATTTTTGGGGTAGAAATTGCAGTTTTTTAGGATTTCAGACTTTTATGGATTTGTGTCACTTAAAGTACACGCATATTAAATTTCAGCACTGTGTGGTCACTGGTGTACCCTGTGAATTTGATCAAAGTTCAGTTTTTATTATGGCTAAACTTAAAAACTAAGGTTTAAACTAAAAATAAGAACGGGGGCAAAATATACTGATGAAGACCTTTTAATAAGCATGCCACTTGACCAGTCCTATTTTGATTTTTGTTACCCCTCTTGAACTCCAATATCTCAACAACCCCCCCCCCCCCATATTTTTAGCTCATTTAATCACACCAGGATCATCCCATCACTACCTAAGTATATACCAAATTTCACGATGATCGGATCAACGCTTCGAAAGTTATCCCCGGCCAAACATACATACATACAACGCCAATTTGCCCAAGTTGATTTGGATATCTCGCTTTGCTCGATCAATTAAAAATTACGATTGAATTTCTGTGCAAAAACTTACTAGGAAAATCGTGATAAGTGGGAGAAAGAACAGAAGTTCAAGAAAAAAAGTGGGACAGTATGGGCTAGTAAAACAATTTTTACTTATCTACAAATTAACTGCTGACTGTACGAATATTGAAACTGCGTATAATTTTCACAAACTCTTGCGAAGAAGGGTGCTTTAGGAAGCACTGTTTATTTAGATTTATTGACAACCTTTGTGGCGCAGTGGCTGAGAGCACAAGAGGTGCACGTTCAAATATTTGTAAATACCTACTTCAGTATTTACAAATGCAAGTATATACTTCGGTTGTAGGTAGTGCAGTATCATAGTCATCATAGTTTTAGACACTTTCGATATCTCTACGAATATTAATATTAAAATGAGGAAATATTTGTATGTTTGTAACGAATAAACTCAAAAACTACAGGTCCGATTTTAAAAACTCTTTCACCATTAGAATGCTACAATATCCCTGAGTAACATTGGCTACTTTTTATCCAACTGCGCAGAAGGAGGGTAATGTTTTTATTTAAAAACTACGCGTGCGAAGCTGCGGATTATGCTGCTAGTAAATAATAAAAGTGTTATTTATTAAAACCTGTAAAGCCGTTTAGCTTATACGATGGGCTAAATGAACAGACAAATATACATAGGTACATATACATACAATACCCTCTTTCGCAGTCAGGTAAAAATACAGAACACAAGTAAATCATAATCAAATTCAAGTGCAAAAAATATTTCCCAAACAATAAAATATAAACAATACCGTAAAAGCGGCTGCTACTAGTTTCAATATTTACATTCTCATGTTGTTTACACGGTATGAATTACACTTCCTTTAAATAAAGGAGGATATCAATTCGACCAGTATTTAAATTTAATAATTGATCGTACGAAGCGAGATCTCCAAATCAACTTGGGCAAATCGGTGTTGTATGTATGTATGTTTGTTTGTCCGATAACTTTCGAAGCGTTGATCTGATCATCGTGAAATATGATACATACTCGTAGGTATGTAATGATGACACAATTTTGGTGTGACTAAATGAGCTAACAATGTTGGGGGTTATTGAGATTGGGGTTCCAGGGGGGTAAAAAAAAACAAAATGGGACTATCCGGTCAAGTGGCACGTCTAATAAAAGGTATTTGTGAGTTCATTTCGACCCTGTTTTTATTTTTAATTTAAACCTTGTAGTTTTTTAATTTTTATTAGTCATAATAATAACATAAATTTGACAAAATTCACGGGGTACACCAGTGACCCCACAGTGCTGTAATTTGGTACGCGTGTAGCTTAAGTGACACAAATATAGGCAAAAGTCTGAAATCCAGAATAACTGCAATTTGTACCCCAACAAAGTTATATAAACTCCTGTTACCTGTAAGTTGAATGAAATTATGGGTCAAGTTATTTATTTAGGGGCACTATTTTGATGGTCAAAGATTACAAATAATATTTTTTTGTTTTAATCGGAGACTCGCGAGATCTCAGTTCGGGGCGAACCACTAGTTATTAGGTATTATATAATGTAAACATGTACATTTTTTGCATCCATTATTTCACAAAAACATTTACTTTTATTAAATAGTAGTAATTGATGACCTCTGCGGTGTAGTGGTCGAATAGCCGGCTGAGATGCAGCTGGTTGTGGGTTCGATTCCCACCGCGGAACAAATGTTTGAATGATCTACAGATATTTGTTCCGGATCTAGATGTTTTTCTATATATTATATGTACGTGTTTACAAAAAAGTATATAAGTATTACATCAGTTATCTGGTTCCCATAGTACAAGCTCTGCTTAGTTTAGTGCTAGATAGCGCTGTGTGAAATGTCCAGCTATATTTAAATGGCAATTTTTTTAGGGTTCCGTACCCAAAGGGAGAACGGGACCCTATTACTAAGTCTCCAGTGTCTGTTTGTCCGTCTGTCACCAGGCTGTATCTCATGAACCGTGATAGTTAGACAGTTGAAATTTTCACAGATGATGTATTTCTGTTGTCGCTGTTACAACAAATACTAAAAACAGAATAAAATAAATATGCTAGGGGGACTCCCATACAACAAACGTGATTTTTTTGCTAGTTTTTGCTCGATATTGATAACGGCAACAGGTAGACGCTTGAAATATTCACAGAATATTTAGTTATATATTCACATAAAAAATAAATAATAAAATTAAAATTAAAGAAATGTTTAAGGGGGGCTCCCAACGAGATTTTTTTGCCGTTTTTATAGTTTTCATAGATTTCCGTACGTATTTATAGTACGGAACCCTACGTGCGCGAATCCGACTCGCACTTGGCCAGTTTTTTTAATTGATTCTATTCGTGAAATTAAGTTTGTACGCCTATTTTTGTAGGAACTAGTGAACTATAGTGGCAGTATCCATTGTCCAATTCATTGTCAAATTCAAAACAATTCAGTGTCCATTGTAAAACACTAAAATTTACCTCGTATCTATCTTTTATTATCTAGATTTATTATCTATGCTGGAATAACTGTGATGCCACTACGCGCTGGCCTTTTCGCTGAGAATATGAATGTATTATAATGAGGATAAAAAGCATAATTAAGTATCTAATATTATCCCATTTAATAGTAGTACCCATTCCTTAATATATCCTACTTTCTATCTTTTTCCAGGCGGACTGGTCAGAGCAGTTCGTGCTGAACGTCCACGGAGGATCCGTGTTCCCCTGCGGAGATGGAGTCAAGGTACTATTCCAGTACCCCGAGTGCGTGCTGGAAGGAGCTGATAGAGTGAGGGTCTTCGGGAGGGACAATGACCGGCTGAGATATGTCGCTGAGAGGCGAGTGAGGAGGTAAGAAAAAAAAATATTTAAACTTTTATTTATTTTTCTGATTATGTATTACAATTATGTAGTCAAGTAGCAATTTAAAAGTAGCATATTTTAAATTGTTATACTACTAAATTGTTGGTGTTGCTATTAGTGGTGAACTTTTAACGGCCCCATGATCTAGACATAAACACAAGTGGCGATCATAAAAGACCTCATGGCCGCAGTGATTCTAAAGCCGCAAAAGCTAATAAAAAAGATAGGTAGGTAGGTACTATAATGTCAACCATTTCGCGATTCAAAGAAAACAAATCAGATAAATATTTTTCTTCACATTACCATCAGAGAAGTAAGGTTTCTTGCGAAACGGTTGTGAACCTTAGTTTTTTTACCTGTCACGATTGACTGGTAGCAAATGCTTTTAGCAATAAGTCCTTCATTTGTACATTTCTTTGTTTAAGCAATAGATAATTAAACAAACAAAGGGGCGGGGAAGTGCTACCACCATACATATTTCTGCCGCCTTTACTCTTGGTAAGAGTAAATTACAGGCACATTTGAGGTTGCCGTACGTCCGGAATTTTCTGGACATGTCCGGTAATATAGGTCCGGAATGCGGGGGGAATCCTAAACGATCCGGAATTTCTACAATTTAAGTAGGTAACGAGTAAAATAAAACATAAAATAAACCAAATAATTTGCTTCGTTCGTTCACGAGCACGATGCTAACGACATTAATATTATATTTATAAGAAAGTCAGGAATTTACTCCGGAATTTCGATTTTTTAATCTAGTAACCATAGTCACATGAGGCTTTACACCTGTATGCCTCAAGTTGATGAACGCAAGGCATTGCATCATAGGGCACGTTTATAAAGTGAGTGACCTATGAGGCAATACTTTGTTATAGGCGATGGTTACCACTTAACATTAGTGGGCGATCATATGTTTGTTCTATCTCCATAGAAGTTATAAAAAAAAACAACTTTCTATTCTTTTCTCTGATCATTTATATGATCGTCAGTGACTTGCGTAAAAGGTACTTTCTAAACTTCATCTAAAAACAATAGCCATGATAACTATGCCCTTTATTTTAAACCTATAGTTACAATAAAAATTGATAGCACATTATGATAATCCGTGGAAACAGAAGGGACACTGAGAGGAAACCTCACCAGATTTGTATTGCCATAATAGCCCATAGCCCTGCCGTTTGGTCTATTATCGCGGTAACGGCCGTTACATTTGATGTCCCCGCCTTATGTTGCAAATATATTTTTATGGGACATAGGTAGTGTATGTTTTATTGTGTTTAGTATTTAGGAAAAGTTTGATTCCTTAAAAAATCGTTATTTTATCAAAATTAAATAAAGGGTAGTATTTAATCTGGAGTTGGGCAGGACATGTGGCCAGGCGCGATGATGACAGGTGGAGCAGGGTGCTGATTGAGTGGTGGTCCCGAGATGGAATCAGGAACGCAGGTCGTCCGCCGGGAAGATGAGTCGACGACATTATAAAAATCACAGGTCGTGTGTGGGTTAGAACAGCGCAGGACAGAGGCGAATGGCGACAACGAAGAGAGGCCTATGCCCAGCAGTGGGATGAGAAGGGCTGATGATAATGATAATGATGGTGATGATGATTTAATTACACACCAAAATATTCATGTTTTTTTAACAAAACATAATCGATTCTTATCAAAAATACTAGCTGCAGTCCAAAAGAAATCAAACTCTGCCAAAAAATTACCATCCATATATCTGAATGCATACCAAATTATTGTTAGTATAATCATTAAAAAAAACTAACGAGCTACCTTCCAGTGTTTTAGAAATTAGTTGAAAATTAGTATATTTGATATCTCAATTTCTACTGAAAACACCATTACATGGTTCGGCAGCCTTTCATAGCAGCTTCTGCTATGCCGCTACCAAGTGTAGGAACACAATCCCACCACCACTAAAAAATGTTATTAATGTTGATGTGTTTAGGTTAAAGTTAAAAAAAACGTGTAGGTATTTACCTTACAAATCAACCAACGATAGTAGGCATAGTAAAGGCAAATCTCATCTTGCTCACTTTTCACTTCATATTTTCGTCACTTTGCTTTTTATTGGCCAGTCATAATTTGTATTTTTTAAGTGATTAAATTGTTATTGTGGATGTTTTTAATGTAGTTGGTTAGGGTATACATACAATTAATGTTACATTTAGTTAAAAGTACCTTCTGCTAATAGTCAGGTTCTGTTATTAGTTGGTTAGTCAGGTCGTTCGTGAAATCAACACTGGTGTCAGCAGAAGACCAGCGCTCCAGAATGGTAGCATACAGTACGTACATGCATATGCTGAGCTGAAGGCCTTTTCGCCATCACACTGAATTATATAATTTAAAAAAACGTGCCTAAGTTATTGTTAATTTTCTGTTTAACTAACTGACCCGCCCTCGGCTTCGCTCGCGTGGTTTGTCAATAAAAACTTTACCCTCCTTCTGCGCAAGCGGGTAAAAAGTAGCATGTGTGCCAATCCCGATCATAATCTATCTATGTACAAAATTTCATTGAAATCTGTCCAGCTGTTCTTGAGTAACTAACCCGACTTTGTTTTATATATTTAGATGTTAATGTTTAGTTTTAATTGTTTGAGATTATATTTTCATGATTCGCTTGTGATGCGAATAAATATATTTTCTTCTTTCCTGGTATGCATTATTAGATGTGCGTTATTTGTTTTGAAGTGCAAGTAAAGAATTTCTTCAAATAGTTAGCATAGTTGCTTCTATTGTCTTTACAAACTACGTGGTATTTAAGTATTTTGTTGAATAATACCAGAATCATAATCCAATTCACAAACCCAGATATAGACAGTTCAATCACAATGCTAATTGCAGCACAAATATACGTGTTTTAATAATCGTTCTGGACCATTGGACGGCGACGTTGCAAATTGAATCAGCGGTCGTTCTAACCGCAAATTAGTAGATTTATCTATTGTTGCTTTAATAATTACGAACAATCTTCGGCCCGCGGCTTCTCAAGCGTGATTTGTAAATAAAACGTAGCCTGTGACTAATCTATCTGCTTAAATACTTAATTTCAACGAAATCGGTCAAGCCGTTTGATCTTTAAAACGTCACTTTTATTTGTTTTCGTTGGTCGCACATATCATTTCTTAACAAAGAAGTACGTAATTAATATTTTTATATATCTTGACACAAAAGAGCTTTTTGGATCGTTATCTGATATCTTCTTCGGATCGGCTGACCATCTTCAACACACATAGCTTAAACTAGCTCTGTATTTAAAACTGCATCCGAATCAGTTCATCGGCTTGGGAACTACAATGCCACAGGCAGACATACAGACAGACATAGGAAGTTATAACACTCCTCTTATTGCATCGGAGGTTCAAAAAACCAAAAATAAAGTCTATTTGTTGCATGGTTTTCTCCTTGTTAATGAAAACAGAAACGAAACACGCCTGTAAAATACATTTTCAACCGGGACTTTATTTCAACAGATTTTGATTTCTGCTCAACATAGCAGAGTAATTTGCTTGTCCATTTGGTCACTGCAAGCAAAATATATGTTTTACACTACTATTCTATTTATAAAGCTACTAGCTTCCGCCTACGGTTTTGCACGTGTGATCTGTTAATAAAAAATAGCGAATGCTTCAATCTAGGTCATAATCTATCTATATACAAAATGTAATCGAAATCAGTCCAGCTGTTACAACAAATAATTTAGGAAAACATATTTAAAACATACAAAATAATCGTTAAAATAATTATTTTTGACCGTCGCACGTCATTAGACAAAACTAGTTTTGACTGATTTTAGCAGGTCGGTTTTAACCGGTTATGAGTTTTGACTGTGACATTATTCATCTATTATGTTCAGAAATGCTGAATGCTTTTAGATCAAAGTGGCTACAACTGGGTCAACGCATTAGCATTGCAGAGCAATTCAGATTCAGTAAAAAGAGTCTTGAATACACTGGTTTAAATGTTAATATCGCTTGGGGATATTTTGGCTAGGAGATTTCTGGATTAGTCGGGAATAGGTTTATGCAACGATGCAACGATAGCTCAAACATCTATCTATTTTGTGACTCAAATGTTTGATTTGCATTGTGTAAATTGTGGATTACTTTACCTGTATTTGTAACTAATGGTACGTCTCCACGTGCGTACACTTTGCGTTTTTGCGTCTAATCGAGCAAGATCTAATGTATGTATAGCTATGAACGACGATACATTTTCGTTCGAAATAACAAGATGGCACAAAATAAGTACAAAGCCGCGTGCATCTTGTTATTCTCTTGAACTTTTTAGTTTAACTTGGAACATGATGTCTTAAACCAATAAGCGCGCAACTATGACTGGGCACAGCAAATAGCATACGCGCTATAGATAACCAACACTAAAGAAAGGTTCGTGACGGAAACTCGTGACGAAAAACTCTTAAACTTTTTTTCGCCTAGCCCCCATCCGCCAAGTCCGTACCGTGCGATAAGGAACTTCGTTCCATTAATTTTAGGGCGGTCATGCTAACCTCGCTGGACTCAAAAAATATAAAATAAAACAAGACTAATCAATTTCACCAACATACCCATGGTTTTACTTATACAAAGCAATATTACTAAGCAAATACGTTTCTACCGGAACCCACATTTATTATGAACTAAGTCCCAACTTCTAAGGGTCCCTATAAAACTTGCTGTAAGCATCGTTTCCGCGCCTTCCTACATAAGGTCCTACAGATACACGTGTATGTTTAAAACTAAGTTAATCCTTAGAGAGTGTTAGTTCGTAACCTATGGTACATTTTCCATTCAAAGTTGCTTTACATACACTCTTGTTAAGTAGATATTTATATTGTTAAGTCCAATATTTTAATAGTTATTCTGCTAAGGGGCGGATACAAATCAAACATCATCAAAATCAGTTCAGCCATTCTTCTAATATTTTATTCCAATATTATAAAGAGGAAAGATTTGTATTTTTGTATGTTTGTAACGAATAAACTCAAAAACTACTGGTCCGATTTCAAAAATTCTTTCACCATTAGAATGATATATGCCCTGAGTAACATAAACTATAATCTTCCTATTTTCCTAATTTTTCCTACTTCCTAATTTTTTCTAGTATTAAATATTATTTAATACTAGAAAAAATTAGGAATCCGTACTAAAACTTGACATTTTTCCATGGCTTCAACGGTGTTCGCTCCTTGCGAGTCCCATCTGGTTCCAATTTTGTCGCCTTATGTTATCTAACCCTATGTTAACTATTTTTAAGTTACCGGTATAAACAATTTTATTTATTTATATCTAGCTCGAGTTGATTGTGAATGTATTTTTTATGGGACAAAAAAAAACCTTCTTAAAAAAAAATGGAGGAGGTTTTCAATTCGTCGGAATCTTTTTTTTTTATATAATATTTTAGCCGATTACTCGAAGACGCCTGGCCTGGACCGATTCGAGAATTTTTTTTTGTTTAAGAGGGTATTTTTTCAAGGTACTCGTATTGGCCAGGATCTGATGATGGGATCCCAAAAAAATCGAGGGTGATCCTCAAACTTTATAGGGACTCAATTCGGTTTTATGTTATTACCTCAGAACTCTGTCATTTATCAACCGATTTGGAAAATTCTTTTTTTATTTGAGAGGATATACTTTCATATAAATCATATAAATTTCATCAAAATCTGTTCAGTGGTTTGGTTTAGTCGTTTATATTTTTATAAAAAATTTACTTGTTACCTAATAAAAAAAAACTTTGGTTAAAACTTCTTCTGTACAGTTTATTTTCGTCCACAGGGGACAGCATACGGCATCGTTCGATTGCCGATTGTTCAGTGAGAGATACCCTGAGTACTGCTTCGTGTACGTCTCCCAAGCTGTGACGGGCGCTGTGGCTGATGTGAGGATGGACTGCTTACCTACCCTGGCTATGACAGGTACTTGACCCTAGTTACGACGGATACTGCTGGCTGGCTGTAAAAATATCAAATCAAATAACTTTATTTGGGAACAAAAACATGGTACAACAATACTGGAACACGATAGTATTCGCGGAAATTATAAACTGTGTCGCGAATACTAACGGCCCCTCTGAGTTTATTATTTCTAACAATTTTAAAAAATTTTAGGGTTCCGTACTCTAAGGGTAAAACGGGACCCTATTACTAAGACTCCGCTGTCTGTCTATCGGTCTGTCTGTCTGTCTATCCGTCTGTCACCAGGCTGTATCTCATGAACCGTGATAGTTAGTCAGTTGAAATTTTCACAGATAATGTATTTCTGTGGTCGCTACAACAACAAATACTAAAAACAGAATAAAATAAATTTTTAAGAGGGGCTCCCATACAACAAACATTTTTGTATATTTTTTGCTTGTTTTTGCTCGATATTGATAACGGCAACAGGTAGACGCTTGAAATATTCACATAATATTTAGTTATTGATCGAGCGAAGCGAGATCTCTAAATCAACTTGGGCAAAGCGGCGTTGTATGTGTGTATGTATGTTTGTTTGTCCGAGGATAACTTTCGAAGCGTTCATCCGATTATCGTGAAATTTGATACAGAGGTGGGTAGTGATGGCTCAATTTTACTGAACTTTGACAAAATTTTCAGGGTACACCAGTGACCCCACAGTGTTGGTGCTATACGTGTAGCTTAAGTGACACAAATATAGGCAAAAGTCTGAAATCTAAAATGACTACAATTTATACCACAAAAAAGTACAACCACGGTACATAAACTCCCATTACCTGTAATTTTAATGAAACTGTAGGTCAAGTTATGTGGTTATTTATTTTGTGACACTATTTTGATAGTCAAAGATTACAAATAAAATCAGTTCGGGGCGAACCACTAGTATGTTCACTTTAAAAATAAATTATTAAATTAAAATAAAACAAATATTTAAAGGGGGGCTCCCATACAACAAACGTGTTTTTCTTTGCTCGTTTTTGTTCGATATTGATAATGGCAACAGGTAGACGCATGAAATATTCACATATTCACGGAATATTGAGTTATATTATTCACTTTAAAAATAAATAATTATATTAAAATAAAGGTAAAACAGGGTGATCCTCTATCGCCTAAGCTTTTCACAAGTACGCTTGAGGAAATTTTTAAAAAGTTGGCAATTTCCTGGAACATGAGAGGGATCAGCATCGGTGACAAAAGACTCACAAACTTACGTTTTGCCGACGACATCGTTCTCTTCGCTCCATCCGCACAAGAACTACAACAAATGCTCCAAGACCTGAGCACAGCAAGTCTTGAGGTGGGACTGGCCATGAATAGATCAAAGACTCAAGTCATGACCAACAGTATAAAACGTAGGGTCGAAGTCGATGGGCAGGTCATACAATATGTCGATGAGTATATTTACCTGGGCCAGCTAGTCTCCTTCCAAAACCGGCAAGACACAGAAATCAATCGCCGCATTGAAAACGCTTGGAGGAGCTACTGGTCCATGAAGCAGCTTATGAAAGGTTCCCTTCCACTGACACTGAAGTGAAAACTCATCGACATGTGTGTCCTGCCCATATTAACCTACGGAGCTCAGACTTGGTCCTTGACAGAAGCACAAAAGTCCCAACTCAAGATTTGCCAGAGAGCGATGGAGAGAAGCATCCTTGGAGTGAAGCGAATCGATCGAGTCAGAAATACCGACCTACGAGCCAAAACCGGCATAGCCGATGTAGGCATTAAGACCGCCCGCTTAAAATGGGATTGGGCAGGCCATGTGGTTCGAATGCATCCAGAACGATGGGCGAATCTAGTCACCCAGTGGATACCGAACGGACGACGCAGCCGTGGTAGGCCCAGAAAAAGATGGAGAGATGACCTGGATGTATTCAAACCAGTTTGGTCAGATTTGGCTGTGGACCGTGATGGATGGAGGGGAGATGGGGAGACCTTTGCCCAGCAGTGGGACAAAATAGTTTAGTAAAAAAAAAAATTTAAAATAAAATTAATATTTAAGTGGGGCTCCCATACAACAAGCGTGATTTATTCCTATTTTTTTTTCTCGGTACGGAACCCTTCGTGCGCGAGTCTAACTCGCACTTGGCTGGTTTTTTTACAAGTTAAACATGCGTGATTATGTGTGCGTATGTGTTTATGAGTTTGTGTGTGTTCGTGTATGTATGAGTGAACTTGCGTGTGCTAGTGGCTGTAATAATCATAGTTAAGAGCCTCATTACTTCCTGGGGTCGACAGAGACCCCTGCCCCTTGATTTACCTAAGTCGTACGGTCGAGGTTGGAGGTGCAGGAGCGGAACCTATGCTCCAAAGGTTGAAATGTTAAGGGCTTAAAGCCGGGAGTAGCGCTTAGTGAAACTGTAGAACACCTCTCAAAACTTTTTAACCACCCACACCAACGCTGCCCCTTAAGCTGCCTTCTATTGGCGGCCATTAAGGGCCCCGTTTAGTGGGTGGCCAGTCACCATCCGCCTTAATCATTCTTGGCATTACGGATATGGTTGGTGCTGTATCTCATCTCTCCTATAGCCCAGCCATAAGCATTACTCTAACAATAACCAGTACTCATAATTTATTTGTTGCAATAGTATAACCATCTGGCTCAGCCCCATTATCGAGGTTAATTTAATTTAGCTACGAATATGTTTATCTATTTTATTATGCGCGATAGCGACAAAATACGACAATTGACGTTAATTAAAATATTCTTATAGACCTCATTGTTGTCATTCAATAAACAATTTTTTATTATTAATACTCTGTGATGCAAGTAATTACTTTATCTCTTTGTTTATTAGCGGGTGGAGCCGGTGGGTGGGGCGAGTGGTCACCATGGTCAGCCTGCCCTGCTCCTCAGCACTGCTCTACCAGGACTCGATCCCGTCATCGTTTCTGTGACTCCCCGCCACCAGCTTACGGCGCTAAGTACTGCGAAGTAAGGAAATGTTAATATAATTCTTAAGTTACCTACGTTTCTATTTCGATTAACCTTTTTTTTTTTTTTACGTGGGGAAATCCTCATGGATACCACCCGGTGCGGGGGAGTGGTTATGCCGGACTCTTACCGGCTAAAACCACCACGGTGAGCAATCATTCCGCCCAGGTGGGGCAAGGTGTGGTCGCGCTAGCATTCACCACCCTGTCCCGGCGGTCGGCCCAGTTGCGAGCAACCAGGCCCCGGCATGAAGGGGGGCGGTCTTTCTCACAAAGACCCCCCCTCAAGACGACGAGTGTGGTCGTGCAAGCCGGCTGTGAGTCCCCCGACTCGCAGCCAGTCACCCCACTTAAGAAGGAGGAGAGAGGAGGCGAGCAAACCGCCTCCTCCTTGCTCCCGTTCGTCTGCGCCGGAGCGGGTCCGAAGAGGCGTTGTCCTCCCTGGCCCGCTCCGCGGTCTCCTTCTGCGTCATCACCTCTTCGCAGAAGGAGCTCATCGCCTGCCACGATCCCTCACTGCCGAGCATGGCGTTCACTACGCTCGGCAGAGAGAGATCCCCTCCGATACACTCCGAAAGTATGTGCCGCTGCGAGTTCCATGCAGCACACACTTCCAGCGTGTGGAGCGCCGTGTCCTCGGGCGCTCCGCATTCATGGCAGGCTGGGGCTCACCTCCCTTCTTGCAATTCCATGCAGTTACTTTCCGAAACATCCGTGTCCGGAAAGCACCTGCACCACTCGGAAGGTCAGCGAACCGAACCGCCGATTAACCCACCTATGAAGGACCGGCCTCACGGCGTCCACCGTCCACTGTCCCGGCACCGGTGGCGCCAGGTCCTCCGTCCACCGCCCTACCAAGTCGGCCCGCGCCTGCCTCCGCATGCGTGTGACCTCCTCCCGCATTGGAGGCTCCCCTCGGGATCTCCTCGCCGCCACAAAGTGGTAAACTTCAGCGAGGATCTCCGCTTGGAGCTCCCAAGGGGGATCCCCGGCTAGCACGCACGCTGCCGTCCACGACACCGTCCGGTATCCGCGTATCGCCCTCGTCCCGATGACCCGCTGCGGACGTCGCAGCAGGGTCTTATTTTGGCGGTTGAGGGCGTCCACCCAGACCGGTGCCCCATACATGGCCATACTCCGGATCACTCCGGAGTACAGCCGACGGCAGTTGGCACTCGGGCCACCCACGTTCGGCAGCAGCCTCTCCAAGGCGGCAGCAGCTCCCATGACTCTCGGAGCCAACCCTGCAAAGTGGGCCCCAAAGCCCCACCTCCCGTCTAAAATGAGACCCAGGTATTTCATCTAGGTCCCGACTTTGACTGGGATCCCGTCCAGCAGCACCCGCGTTCCTGGCGTTCGAGGAGGACCCCCTCCTCGAGGCCCATGAAACAGCAGGGCCTCGGTTTTGGAGAGGGCAACCTCCAGTCCCAGGGTGCGTATGCGGTCAACCACGAGTGTCGTACCCACCGTGGCCAACCGCGTCACTTCCCCGAGGTCTCTCCCCTTGGCGACGACTAGGGTGTCATACGCGTAGCACGCGACCCGTATACTTGCGGGAAGCGTGCCGCGGAGCACCCAGTCGTAACCGATGTTCCACAGGAGCGGTCCTAACACCGACCCCTGTGGAACCCCGCAAGAGACGCGACGGCGCCTCAAACCGTCGCGCCCTACCACCAGGAACTCGCGATCTTGAAGGTAGTCCTCCAACAGCCTCCGCAGATACAAGGGCACTCCATGATAGCGGAGCGCCTCCTGTATCGTTTTGTGTGGGAGGCTGTTGAAGGCGGTGGCTATATCGAGTGAGACAGCCAACGCCTTTTTGCCCTCACCGACCGCCGCCTGCGTCCACTCTTTGAGCCAGAGCAGGGCATCCACTGTAGATCGCCCCGCTCTGAAACCATACTGGGCCTCTGAAAGGCCCGGCCCAGTTCCTTCCAGGTGCCGGATGACACGAGAAGCCACCACTCTCTCCAACAGTTTGCCCGTGTCATCCAGCAACACTATGGGCCTGTATGCAGAAGGCGAATCGACAGGTCGGCCCTCCTTCCGCAACAGACACAATCAGCCGTCCTTCCAGGGCTTCGGGAACCGCCCCGACGTGAGGCACGCACTAAAAAGTTCCCGAAGCCAGTCACACATTTCCCTGAGGGCGAGTCCAAGGACTCGCCCTGGGATCCCGTCTGGGCCGGGCGCCGTCTTCTTGCCCCGTAGGCGGTTGACCACTACCGCCATTTCCACCTCTGAGACAGGTGGGATGGAGGCCGAGTCCAACTCCTCGGGAAAGGAGACGGCACCCACCATCGTCGGAGGGGTGTAGGTAGGGTCTCTGTTGGGGAAGAGCCCCCCCAACACCCTGTCCAAGAGCTCAGGCTCCATGGACCCCGCGACTGGGGGCGCCCGGCACCGGAACATGTTCCGAGCTGCCTTGTACGGACGCCCCCAAGGATCCCTATCCATGCTGGCCAGAGCTTCGCCAAATGCCCTAGACTTGGCCTCGACAATAGCCAGCCTCAGCTCTCGCTTGGCGCCGCGGTAAGCCTCATGCAGCTGGCCCTCAACCTTCAGCTCTTCATCCGACAGCTGCTCGTCGGTCCGGCCATGACGCCGCCTCCTGCAATGGGTGAAGGAGCGCCGTGCCGCCGAGCAGGCAACCCGGAGCTCCGCGATCTCTGAGCACCACCAGTATACCTCGCGGCGCTCCGGGTGGCCCCGCGACCTCGGCATGGCCGCGTCGCAAACAGCCGTCACCGCTTCGCGGAAACGGCCTGCAGCGACGTCGACGTCCGGGTGCGTGGGAACAGAAAGCCACGACTGGACGATCGCTGCCTCCTTTGCTAATTCAGCATCGAACCGGCTGACGGCCCAGCGCGGAAAGTCCGCTCGAGCCACGCGCCGAGACCCTCCCACGTTGTGGGAGGTGGGTATCTCGAACCTGATATATTTATGGTCCGAGAGAGTCTCCACCTCCAACATTACCCTCCATGCCCGGACACGTGTGGCGGCAGACGGGGTGGTGAACGATAGGTCGACCACGGAACTCCCGTTGTGTCGCACGCACGTGTGGACCGACCCTCTATTGAGCAGGGTCAGTCCCGTGGCAACTGCCCACTCCTTGACAATCTCCCCACGAGAGTCAGCTGAGGGGTTGCCCCAATCTCGGGCCTTCGCATTCAGATCCCCTAGAAGGAGGATCTGACACGGCGCCTGCCTCCCTACGGCTGCAGCCAGTAGGTCCACAAAGACCTCCAGCTCCGCAGCGGTTTTGTTGGGGGAGAAGTATGTGCCCACCACAGCGTACTCTCCCCACCGGGCCACCACGTATCCTGAACCCCTCTCTTTGACTGAGAGAGGTGAACCACCCGATCGGCTTACAATGGCAACGGAGCCGTCCAGGTTCCTAGCCCAATAAGGATGGGAAGAGGGAACGTAATACGGCTCCGCTGCTACCGCCACGTCTACTTGCCACTGCGCCAGGGCCTGCATGAGCAGGTCTTGGGCCTGGGCGCAGTGGTTGAGGTTCGTCTGGAGGAAGTTGTGATGTCGGACCTGATCCATCAATCAGACATCACAACCTCCTCGCTCGCCACTGGGCGAGCAACTTCCATCGCGACGCTCACAGCCGCAGGGTTGGCCTGGGTCCTGACGGCCTTGCTCTTCGTCTTTGGGGGAATGCAGCTCCGCCCCCCCATCACGTGCCCAGAAGGCTTCCCTGCCTCTGCGCATATCGCACAGCGCGGAGTGGACTTCACACAGCTGGCCGCTTTATGTCCTGCGCTTCCACACCGGAAGCACAGGTCTCCCCTGTCGGCCGATTCTGTACACTTGGGGCGCGTGTGCCCCAGCCCCATGCACCTGAAGCAGCGCATGGGACGCACCTCCAAGGCAGCCACTCGCACCGAACTCCATCCGACCAACAGCCTACCCGTTCCCGACAACACTTTGGCTGCCGTGATCGGACAGGTCACAATGGTGGAGCCGGCGCTGCCAAAGCCGCGGCGAATTTCCCCCACCTTTATTGCAGTCAGCTGACAGCCACCTGCTTTGGCAACCGCCGCTGCCACTTTCTCCTTCGTGGCTGCATCGTCCAGACCCGTGATGCTCAAATTGGTAGATTTTACGGACCTGGCAATGTTGGCCACCTCGGACAGGACTCCACGGAGCTTCTCCGCGAGTTTGTCCGCCTTCTCAGAGTTTTGGGAGCCAGATATTTCCAGAAGCCTGGCTCCCAAAAGCTCCTGCAAATCGACCTTATCCTGCGCCAGTTGGAGGACGACACCGTATGTGACCCCCTTCTCTGCGGCTTCAGGTTGTAATGACAGCACCACAGCCGCAGTCTTAGGGGCCCTCAGCGCTGCCTTCGGCTTGGCAGAAGCCTTCGACTTTGGCACAGTGGCGGTGGGACGAGCCGACGGGTCAGCTACAGGGGCAGAGGATTTGCCCTTCCGCTTTCCCTTCCTTTTCCCCTTCCTAGTTACTGTTACCCAGTTTTCCATCAGGGGAACGGCAGGTTGGGCAGCCTCAGTGCCACTTTTGGTCCCTTTTGGATTGGAGGGGCCAGCAACTGGTGCCACTACGGGAGTGGCAGCCATCTTTGGGCGTTGAGCAGCCTGCTTATCCGCCTTGGCAGCGGACTTACGAGGCGGCTCAGGCGTCAACTTGGGCTTGACGGTAGCCGCTGCCACTCTGCTGGCGTCCACTCTTAGTGGCGGACGAACTATCGGGGCTGGCAGAAGCCGGTCCTCGATCCCAGCGAGTCTGGCGTTGAGCATTTGCCCAAGCGTGCTGGTCAAGGACCGCTTCAACTCCTCGACTAGCTCCTCCGCCCCAATCCCCGCCACGGGTGGTGCCCGCGTCACAGAAGTCGCAACAGCGGCGGCGGTATTGGCCGCAGCTACCTCCGTTTTGGCTTCGTGGAAGCCGCGACGCAGCGGCCTTCACCTCCGCTTTTCGTGACTCGACTTCGAGTCGCAGCCGGCTGTTTTCTGCCCTTAAGCGCCGCGTCTCCTCTGCCTCGCTTCTGCTGGCTAGAGCGTCAACGACCTCTCTAAGGGCCGATGTGGAACTTTTCAGGCGAGCCACAAACTCACCCTTTAGGTTGCCCGACTTCTTCGCCACCTCTAAAATGCTGGCAAGCCCTTCGCCCGCGTGCGCTCTCAGTTGTTGGGCGTTCAGCATGCTGATATCCTCAGCCCTCGCGATGACATCGGACTCGTTGCCCGTGTCTGTCGCGAGGTCTGAACCAGCACCCGCCCCCGTCTTCTTTCTTTCGTATTGCCTGCGACGCAGTACGTCCTCCAGTTCGGCGTCTGACGGCACCGGAGCAGGCTTGAGGAACTCCGCTCGCGAAGATCCCGCTTTGGCGGTGTTTCTCCTTCCTCTCCCTGCTGAGTTGACCTTAGCAGCCACCGTCCCCTCGGTCTCCGTGTCTGAGTCGAAAACTTGAGCCATGAGGAACGACGGCCGCTTGCGGCCACTCGCTTTCCCAGTCGCGGTACCGCTTGACCGCACGTCTAACTCAGACGATTCGTCTGACACGTCTGAATTGGGCTGCGAAGGGCCTTTTGGACCGCCCTGAGAAGTGCGTTTTTTAAATTTGCCCTTCGCGTCACGCAATGGACGCATCGTCACATCAGATGTAAGCGTCCTACCGTCGTCGCTATGCGCAGATGCATACTCGTATAGTAACTCCTCCTCACTCCCTATCGTCGTCTTACTTAACCTAGATTTTTCATTAAAATTTTCCATAACTAATCCCACGAGTACGTGGGAAGGGTGGGTCACCCCGGACAGTGCCCACTGTAACCGGGGAAGTCTGGCGTAACCCGCTCAGGGGAGCGACACTTCCCTGGCGGGGGACGCAGTAAGGACTGAAACTCCGTTCAGCCTTCCAGACCTCACGCTGCGCCGCCGCTTATCGTCGGGTGATTTTTTATAGAGGTTGTCTTCCTCGTAGCCCGGGCGACCAAGCCAAGGCCTATCGGTCCCGCTCAGATCGTGAAACATGACCACGACCATGTTGCGGGATTACGATTTTGGGGCGGTGGCAGTGAAGTAGACTCCCACTGCCTGCCCGGCGGCAGGGTGAGTGCACGCCAGACCCGACTCCCGACTCCTCCTAGCCTAAAAAGGCTCTCCTCTCTTGTAGGCACCTAGCCTACAAAGGGAAGGCTCCACCAGCCCATCCCGACTTCCCATCCTACCCCACCGACAGAGTGCCGGCGCCTGGTGGTTTCTGTTACGTCTATTTTTGATGGAAATAGACCAATAGCGGGCAGCAACCGCGAGAAGGAACGACCCCACCAGACTTGCCTTGAGGATCTACACGACCTGCGCTCTCCCTCAAAGCCATTCGCCTCACTACTCGCTCCCAGAGCCGAGTAATGAAGGCCTAGATTTATCCAATACAAGCGACCGAAGCCGCAAGCTAGGCATAGCAACTACTAATGGATAAACCCAGACCCGCCCATAAACCCAGACCCGCCCAATTATTTCGATTAACCTAACCTAACCTCATCAAGCACAAAAATTATCAAGGAAGGTAAGTAAATTATATTAATATTAAAATGGAACTTATAAACAAAAACCACTTATAAATTGCGGTGAACTCCAAAATAAATCAAGTGCGGATTCCAATAAACCTCATTTCAGTCCAATTTCCATACAAAAAGTTTTTGCTTTGAAAAAGGTCGCCATGGGACGCGTTACCAGGCAACCGTTTTGTCAATACGCTGTCAATACTCGCGCAGTCACGCGGGGTTTAATTTAATTTTATATCGCTTTTATTTTGCAACAAATTAACAAATCATGGCTCCGAAGAAAGATAAAGGGAAAAAGGAGGAAGGCGGGGGAGGTGGTGAATCAAAAGGAGGCGGCACTTTCACGGAAGTCGAGAGGACTTTTCTTGAGCTCCAAGTAGCTGATTGTAATAGAAAAATAGCTCGTCTCCGCTCATCCGTCGATGAATACGAACAACGGAACGAGGAACTACAAAAGGCTTACGACAAATTGGACGAGGATCGGGCGGATATAATCGCTTATTTGAAGAAAACTCTAAACTTGAAGAACGAAGAGAATAGTGAACTTAAAGACAAAGTCAAAGGTCTTGAAGAGACTAGGGAGATCGAAACAGCTCAGTTTAAAGAAACTGTTACTGAGCTAGAGAGAAATTTTACTGTTATGAAAGATCAACTCACATCTGAGAACAAGCTTTTAGCGGGGAAATTGAATACTCTCGAAGAATTCAGAGCGATTAGAGACGATTTGATGCGTAAATTCGAGAAACAGGAGCAAGCATTCAAAGATCAGGAAATGAAGTATAAACGAGTAATATATGATGCAGAAAAGAAGTTTATTATTGGAAAAGATAAGCTAAAGAAAGAAATGGAAGAACGTCTTTTGCAACTTGCTCAAGATTTTCAAGATGCCACAGAACTTAGAATTGCTGCATCGACACACCGTGTAATTAGAGAAAATATTGCTATTAACAATGAGATGGACAGCATCCTATCATCGCAAGCAAAATTGGCAGAACAAAATGAAAAATATAAGGAAAGTGAAAAAGACGCTCGTGTTGCTATGGAATTAGCAGAAGAAGAAAGAGACAAAGCTATTAACAAAAACGTAGTCCAACTCAAAGTCATTGATCAGTTGACCACAGCTTTTCAAAACATTAAGAAAGAAAAGGCTTTGTATGAGAAGCGGACATTTGACCTTGATATTTTAAACTGCAAAATACAAAAATTGACCGAAGAAAATGAGAACTTATCACTAAATGTCCGAATTCTCGAACAAAACTTACACGCTCGAATGAGTGATCAGAACAAATCAATTGTTGAGGCATCAAAAACTGCTCAAGAAACCGTCAAATTGAAACAGATTCTAAAAGAAGCTGCTTTTGCTATTCAAGCTGCATTAAAACTCGATAATTGGGCAACGACTGATCCGAGTCGAGAGATTATGGACCGCCAAGCTTTACTCTCAAGACTGCTTGATATCGTCTCTCAGTACCGCGAAATCCAGCGTTCTGAATCCATGGACACGGTAGCATCTTTCGGAAAAGTCTACGAGGAAGGGGATCTTGGCTTTATTCCGAAACCAGTTGTAAAGAAATCTGCAGTTTCCACCCATTTGTCAGCAACATCTAGAGATAAAGACGTTGGTTTTACCAGAGGTGAAAAAATACCAAGTTCTACTTCTCTAGCATCATCATCTCATGGCAGCCTGCAAACAGTACCAAGCCTTAAACTTGTACCACCATCTTCTGCACAAGAATTAACGCCTAAAGATAGTTTGCCATCCTTTATTACATCGACAAAGTCTAGTGAGTCTGAAAGTACAGTAGAAGTAGAAGAAGATGAAAATAAGACAGATATTGAGAAGCAATTGGCAGCAAGTAAGCTGGAGATCCAGAAGTCTATTATGAAGGATCTTGCGTACTCTCAGATGGCGTTTGAGTCTCAAGCTCGGTTCACTCAAGATCTGAAAGTGTCGAAGTCTGTTATCTTCGAAGGCGTTGAAGATGAGCAGAAGAAAACCGAAGGAAAAGAGGACAAGAAAGAAAAGCAGGCGGAAGGTGAACAAAAGGCAGACGATGAGAAACCAGTAGAAGAAGAAGATAAGAAAGGAGAAGAACCACCAGTAGATAAAGCTCCAGCTCCTGAAGAGTAATTTTATTAGGGTTTAAAATGGCATACCATATTTTTGTACTAGCTTTAGAGATTGTGTTTTCTATTTTTTATATCAACAAATAATAATAAATTATAATATAACGTAATACATATTTTATTTATAAACTTTTTTATATTTAGGAACGACAGATCTTGTCACAAAAATTGTCTCTATCCTTAAACATCCTGTCTTCTTATGTATCTCGAACGCGATTTAGAGAATAAAAAATAAAATTTCCTTTCTTGCCTTAAAGCTTAACAGTACAATTAGATGGTAGAATTAGTTGGTATGGTAGATTTGACAAGACACCTGAGTCTGAGGTATGCTAACAGCTGCTTTAGAACTATTTGACCAAGTGGGCACTATGTAATTCTGAAAGACTGCATAAAATAGTAAAGAATAAAAAATAACCTTAGAAACGTTATCTAACACAATCTGATACAAATGTGAAAATTTCTACGACCAATTTCCAACACAGACAAACTTATTAACTTATTTTCTAGATCTTTAGCATCGATAAGAGATGGTATTTTAAGCAGAATTGGTTCGTGAGGTTCAGCACTTTCGCATATGATTTGTTGAGCTCGATACGAAAGCGACAACAACGGTCTTAGAACTTGTAGGTGAATTGGGTGGTTGTTATTAAATAACGCTGTGTGGAATGTCCCGCATTATTTATTTAATAATGTAAAAAAACTTTAATGTAATCAAACTACATTATTATATGGTATAACATAAGGGAAAATTATCGTCACTATCATGCTGTGTTGGCCTCTAAAAATGTGTTTAGATCTAAATATTTATGGGGTTCTTTCACTTCACATAATGGCTGATAATTTTGTTTTGATGTCGGGGTTTTTAGGGCATATATGAATTATGACTTACCTCTGTAGTCTGTCAGGAAGATATATGGCCCTCGCTATATAAATTCTACTTTCTGGTTTTGATTCAGGGACAAGCAGTAGAACTGGCAGCTTGCGAGTGCTCAGCCATCCCCTGGGCAGGCGACTCGTCCGTGGTGATGGCGGAAGTAGGCTCCAAGTGCAGGTGTGGCTGCATCCTCCACCTAGCACCTTCTTCGAGGCTGCTGGCTGGCTCGCTCAGAGCTTGCCCACTTCGGTCCTTCTGGCTTCTTCAAGTAAGTTAATAGAATAAATGTTTTACATGAACCACTTTTAACCGTCTTCAAAATAGGCGGAGGTTCTCAATACATTGGGTTTTTTTTAATGTATGTTGTAGCATTACTTTTTACTGGGGGAACAAATTTTGATGACTCTTTTTTAATAAAGGTTATTGGGAGCCATTGGGTGCAGGCTGCACAAGATTACTCGGTCACTCTGGAATTCTATGGTGGAGGCCTATATTCAGCAGTTCAGCATTCAGCAGTAGTTTAGACATCGCGAAGGCATTCGATCGGGTGTGGCACAAGGCGCTTCTCTCGAAGCTTCCCTCATACGGCCTCCCTGAGAGATTTTGCAGTTGGGTCGCCAGTTCCTTATCCGGGCGGAGCATAAGAGCCGTCGTAGATGGTTCTTGCTCGGACTCAAAGCCCATCAACTCTGGTGTACCTCAAGTGTAAGTGCTATCGCCCACACTGTTTATTCTTCACATCAATGATATGCTGCACATAAGCGGCCTTCATTGGTAAGCGGATGACAGTACGGGTGATACTCTCTACGCTGGCTGCCCTAATGTCTATCGATCTGAAGTGGAAGACAACAGAGAAAAGCTTGTGTCTGAGGTTGAAGGCTCTTTGGAGCGCGTGTCAGATTGGGGTAACCTTAATCTGGTCACCTTTAACTCAACCAAGACTCAAGTCTGTGCGTTCACCACTAAGAAGGATCCTTTCACAGTAGCTCCACGGTTCCAGGACATTCCTCTCCCCGTCTCGGCGAGTATAGGGATTCTGGGAGTCGAAATTTCTAATGAGGTCCAGTATGGGAGTCACTTAGAAGCAAAAGCTATACTCACTTCCAAAAAACTTGGAGTTCTTAACCGTGCCAAACAGTATTTTACGGCACAACAACGGCTATTGCTGTACAAAGCGCAAGTTCGGCCGCACGTAGAAGACTGTTCCCATCTTTGGCATGGAGCCCCAAAGTACCAATTGCTTCGTTTTGTCTCCCTTCAGAGTGATTAGAATCATCGGCGATCCCAAACTCACCAACAGGCTGGAACCACTGAGTCAACGCCGTGACATCGGATCGCTCAGTGTTTTCTACCGCCTGTATAATGGGGAATGTTCTGAGGAGCTATTCGATCTGATCCCGTCGCCGAGATTTTACCACCGCACTTTTCGACAGCGTAATAAAGCTCATCCACATATCATCGACAATTGGGTATCGCGCACCACACGCTTCACGCGATCTTTTCTACCCCATACTTGCAAGATGTGGAATGAGCTACCATCTGAGGCTTTCCCGTTAGGCTACGACATGGCACGCTTCAAGAGAAATGTTAAAAGGTTTCTACAGGGTAGGGAACGCAACGATAGTACCCCGGATGTTGCCGGTGTCAATAGGCGACGGTGATCGCTTACCATCAGGTGGGCCGTAAGCCTGTTTCCCCACAAACAACATTAAAAAAAAGTGGACGCCATATGGCTGATTTAATGATGTTTACATCAGAACATTCTATATATTCAAACTTCTAGCAAATATTTGAACCCACACAATACCTACGTAAAAGCACTTTTGATGTTTAATGAACCGTTACAACATTCCCTGCCCGCAATTTATAGATTTTAATGACCCCAGAACTCGATAGCGATTTTCCATAGTCAACGTTTACCCAGAATTTACCCAAAACAGTATTACTTGTTAAATGAATGGCGATTGGTTAACGGTGAACCCTTGAAAATTGAAGTTTTAATGAGTCTATGGCGATACAAATTCAATGAGGGACCGTTTAGATGGGATAGTTTGGTGACAATTAACAAAATTTTCTGATGACATGTAATTAATTTTTATTGATGACTTGGTTTTCTACAGCGTTTATCGTATTAATAAAGAATATGTAAAATAAATAAATAATAAATAAATATTGCTGGACATTTCACACAGCGCTATCTAGCCCCAAACTAAGCAGAGCTTGTACTATAGGAACCAGATAACTGATAGAATACTTATATACTTTTTTTTGTAAATACATACTTATAAAATATAGAAAAACACCCAGACACGGAACCAATATCTGTAGATCATGCAAACATTTGTTCCGCGGCGGGAATCGAGCCCGCTACCTCCTGCGTCTCAGCCGGCTATACGTCCACTGCGCCACGGTGGCAGTCAAAATGCTTTATGCTTTTTCAATTTACAACATTACAAATTGGTTTATTTATTATGTAATTTAAGGTACACGAACCGATTATTCGGGTAAGGACAGATTCGTTTTATATCCTAACTTTTGAACTTATTAGTAAGTTATAATGCATAAAATGTTTTAAGTTATGATTATTAGGATTTGTAATGAATCTAAAAATTATGTTGGTCTCGCCCAGGATAACTTACTGATGCTACCGGGCAGTTGGTGAAACATGTACATGTGAAACATGTGTACATACTACACATACAGAAGCTAAAATTTCAACTGCCATTCCCAATAGCAGTCCATCCACTAACATTCCTTTTGAGCTGTCGTCCTGTTTATTAATCTGGTCAGAAAAGCGACGGTATAAAACCCAGGACAAATTTTTATAAGTAATACTGTAATTATTTCTCGCTTTGCAAATACACATCATATCCATATTATTGGTGCATTCCGAATCACGCTAAAATCAATATCATCACGCTAACAAGCGTTCCGAGTCACCGTGAGCGCGACAACAATGTCCCATGAGTCGTCATAGATGACGTCATCACATCCGCCATTTCGCGCTAACAACGTGTTAAAATCCCTGTCAAAATTGACGTGACAGCTGGTTGGTTGGTTGCTTGTGAGTAACAGTATGCTGTGGTTGGTTGGTTGGTTATATTGTTGTTATGAAATTAAAGGATACGTTCCAAATCTTTGACAGCACTCATCTGTCATCAGCGCGATAACTGAATCGGTACGCAAAATAGCTACGTGAACGCTAGCAGCGATTATGTCGTGTTTCGGAATGCACCTCATGTATAAAGTTATTGATTATGTAGGATTTGTTATTTTTATTGTTAACTTTATTTGCTGTATATTATGTTATTTTGATTCAGATTATATAGTAATAAGAAAAAATTTACTAATAATTATTATTGATTGACGTATTTAACTATTGTATGAATGAATGAATGGGGAGGTAAACATGAATGAACAGGAATGTACGTTAGTGGATGTGACGTTACTATATCAAGAACATACTTGTTTTGTCCTGTTACGGCATAGTAACCACGTTGCCTTCATAAAATTAGATCTTCTCTTGAAGCATAGTTCCAAACTTACGAGTAGGTACTTAGCATAAAATTGCTCTTCATTGATTATGCATGCCGATGCTCCGATTTACAAAATACCGTGTGAGCTGACGTCACGTGACCTGCATTTACAATTAGCATCGAATTAGTTCAACTTAAACATGCCACTTAATATACGATCGATCGAATGTGTGGAGTGAAAAAAGGTGAGGATTGATTTTGGATTTAGAGATCAAAGGATATATTTGATAAAGCTCGATATCCTTAAAAATTACCTTTCTGTTATTCGTTCGTTCTTAGACACGTGACCAGTTCTATCTATAGTGTATTTTACGGTGAAGTGATTCATTACGTCTTACAGACATAAACAGTAATTTATTTGTTACGCAAGCGCACGCAAAGAGATAAAAGGTAAGATGTTTTTCACGGTTAAAGAAACTATATTCTCAAAAAAGAATTGCATTCATAATAACGAGAACTTAAAAGAACAAAATAGGTGTTTAAAACTATGATAGTATGCGAGCGTATTAAATGAACAATAAAATTAAGTAGGTATATTATTTGTGTTTCCTTCAATATTTGTATGGAGTGGGTAGTTTTGTATTATAGTGCCACTACACGATGGACCATGATGGGCGATCATAGACGATCACCATCGTGTAGAGGGCAAGTTGTCTGTAATTGTTCATGATCGGTGATGAGCGTAATTGTCGCTATGTTGGTTTTTCGGACAAACATCTTGTAGCCTGTACACCATGGGCCACGATGGACATTCACAGAATGCGCCATGATTGCCACTATGATTGCGCAGCTGTCTACACTATGGGCCGTGATGGACAATCACAGAATGCGCCATGATTGCCACCATCACTACCAGGCGGAAGTGCTCCCAAAACACTGGCTGCATTACCCTGCTGAATTGCAATGCTTATGCGTTGACAATTAATTGATAGAAAATCGTAGTACACCAATGACGCTAACATGAACGCTAATGACATCTGTGGAAATTCATATAACATTAATGCTGATGATCTTTTATCGTAAGTAAACAAGAATATACAAGTGGGACTTGTATTTAAAAGTACTGTTTCAAATCCAAGTAACTCGTCCATTCCAACACTCCATCCAGAGGCGGGCTGAAGCAATGAAATTAGTAATGGCTTCGTCAAACAGGGCAGAACAACCAGCAATCGACAGAGTGGAACTTAGTTACTGGACTGCTTTAGCCGGTCTTCAGCGTTTATAGACCAGAAACTAAGGCCGGGAATAAATAAATAACATTCCCCGTGAAATGTAGTCCAGCTAGCATGACCGCCCTAGAAAAAAATATTTCTACGGACGTACAAATTCCTGAAGGCTCGAATACAAAAAAATCCTTTATCGGCCGTAGTTTACTCGAACATCAGCGGCCGAATTCGGCCGATCAAATCAACTGTATGTAAAATAAAGAGAGATAACCGGGACGATGTCGGTAAAAAAAAACTAAAACTAAACTAAATACTCATTATTGCATACCAAACAAAAATACAGTAACAATGGAAATAAACAATAAATAACGGTACAATGGGGCAGTCTTATCGCTAAAAGTCATCTCTTCCAGATAACCTTTGGATGGACAGGATAAACGAAAATCAAAAGACTGCGTCAAAAGTGTACAATTAATTGATAGAAAGTCGTAGTACACCAATGTCGCCAACATAATCGCCAATGACATCTGGACAATGGAAATTTTGTATTAAAATTAATGCTGATGATCTATTATCGTAAGTAAACAAGATTATATAAATGGGACTTGTATTTAACTACATATTAACTACATATTGATATAACTACTTTGAAGTAATAAACAATTTTTATTATTTTATTTTTATTACATACGATTGATTTGGTCGGCCGAATTCGGCCGTTGACGGTCAAGCATATCTACTAATTACTACGGCCGATGATAGACTTAGTGTATTCGAGATATTCTAAATGAAATATTATATTTTACTAATCCGGTCTGAAAACAGTGTCATATGAAACTTACAATTTTACTAAGATATTAAAATAAATAATAATACAGCTCACAACCATATTATTCTCCATGATACTCAAAACCTCAAAACCTTCAAAACCTCTGTATTCGGTTTATATTTGGCTTGCGCAAGTATGACCATGTCTCTGATTTTCGCGCAAAGCTCAAATGGCTCCCCATCCGTCTTCGCCGGAATGCACACATACTGTCCCTTTTGTATAACATCCTTTTTAACCCTTCTTCTCCCTTCTATCTTAAGGAGCGTTTTGAGTTTCTCCACCAGGCTAATGATCGCAATTTGCGTTCTTCAGATTCCCTTCAACTTAAAACTCCTGTCCATACGACAGAGTTTTATGGTCGATCCTTCACTGTAACAGCCGTACGATTGTGGAACGATTTGCCCTTCTCTATAAGAACATCCAAGTCTATTAGTAATTTTAAAACAAAAGTACACACGCATTATCTGTCCCTGCGTTGAAGTTGTCGCTGCTTGTTAATTCATCATAACCATTTTTATAGTTGCTTGTTTTATTATAATTAAATTTGAGTTATTATTAGTATTTTAGGTTTATAGTATGTAGGTATGTTTTTAATTTTATATAGATGCACCGCCGTCATGTGATATATTATAATCCTGTCCATACTAAGGTTGTCTGGAAGAGATCGCTTTTAGCGATAAGACCGCCCATTGTACTAAATTTATTAGTAAAAATTATGTTCTGTATTTTACTTTGGTGTACAATAAAGAGTTATCTTATCTTATCTTATCTTATACTCAGTACGTACTCGGTACGCAGATCTGTGAGGATATGGAGGAGGACAACGGGGTAGTTAGAGGCAAATCCAAACATTACGTTTGATAATGTTGTTAACCAGACATAGAGGAGGCCTATAACCAAAGAGGGCTTTATTATTTGTTAATATTATTATATTCCTATTTTTGTGCATAAAAGTTATGCATTCACGTGACTAGTTGCAAGCCTGTCGCTACAATACATGCGCTCCCGCTATTCAAAGCTAAAGCTCACTACGAAATTGTCTATTAGAGATTGCCATTTAGCGATAAGACTACCAATTGTGTCACATAACTTTACATATTTCTAATTTAATTGATGGTAATAAAGTAAAATAAAAGTTTTTTATTTCTCGTAAAAAATACGGTTGTAACTCGAGCATAAGAAATTAAAACAAAAAATTTATAGAATTGCACACGTAATGGTTGTAGAAAGCAGCATTCATCATCATCATTGTAGAAAATTCTAGTACAGCTATCCAATGTTTTCTCTTAAACTCCGTTTTAATTATAGACAAAACATTCCACAAACTGACAATAACTGTTACATTGGCGAATAGCCGTCTATATAATAGCCGACGCAGGAAGTTGCGGGTTCGATTTCCACCGCGGAACAAATTTTGCACGATCTACAGATATTTTTTCAGGGTCTGTTTGTTTCTCTAATATTATAAGTAAGTATTTACAAAAAAAAAGTATATACTTATTCTATCAGTGTTCTATCAGTTATTTGGTTCCCATAGTACAAGATTTGTCTAGTTTAGGGCTAGATAGCGCTGTGTGAAACGTCCATCATTATTTATTATTACAATTTGTGAATGAAGGTACATAGCCTATACGTTCCAAGTATTTTTTTAACTATTCATCTCGTAACTCGCGACGTATCTCGCGCAAAAGTGTAAACATAGTACGAGATATTTATAAGAACTTCGTTATTAAAGGAACGAAGCTTGTACGATCGAAGATGTATGACTGCATTCGATGTACTACGGTGTATCTGACATAGTAAGTAGTAAAAAGGTTGTATTTATGAGTTGTTGCGGATTTAACCATTTAACTACCCTGTTTTCAAATAAAGCGGCTGGAGTCGATTATAAGTCGTACGGAAAATCTTTATTTTTGAAGTTATACTTCTTTTGACGCGTTTAGAAAAAAATATGAGCGCATTTTACGTTGCGAGCGCACACCGACAGCCAAAAAGTGACATGATGAAGTTAGCTGATTCTCTCAAGTTTCTGTGGAAACTCATAACTATATTTATTAATTTTTCATCCTTTTTACAAACAAATGTTTTTTTAACTTCTACTATGGGAATCAGAAAACTGATAGAATACTAACTGACCCGTCCGTGGCTTCGCACGGTTGAAATTTCCCGTCCCAACAGGAATTTCGTGATAAAAACTATATTCGTGAAGTCATTTACATGTCGCGTCATTTTTACAAGAGTGGTTAACTTTTATATTATTATTGAATATAGTCAATGAACGACGACTGTTAAATTATATAGATATTGTTCATACAAAAGTACTAAAATCGTGATTTAAAAATGGTGGAAAAAATGGTAGGAGGGTGAAAAATACTTTACGACCAAATATACAAAAAAAACATTAAACTCGGAGGAGTGCGACCACAAACACCGCAACACGAGATTTTTATATATTAGAGATAAAATAACATCCAGACCAGGTACAAATATCTGTAGATCATGCAAACATTTGTTCGCGGCGGGAAATGAACCCACTAACTCCAGCGTTTCAGCCGGCTATTCGCCCAGTGCGCCACTGATAAATTAAAGTTACCGACCTAGCCTGGAGGATAACCAAGTGGAAGAGGCAGTGGGCAGGCACATAGCTCGAAGTACCGACAACTGATTGGGTTCTCGAGTGGAATATTATTCATCTTTAGACGTGGTAAAATGCACTTAGGTAAGTCGAAAGTTTACTAGTTATTATGAATACTTACATAGCTACTACAATAGTTCTAATTCTATCTTTTTTTTGAGACCGACAACTCAATCACATGAAAACACAACAACATAAGATTTCAGGATAGAACTTAGAATTTACAAACTAAACAAATTACAATAAATAATGTTCAATAAATTTTCTGCAATAGCATTGTTAAATAAGTAAAAATTAATAATATACAATTTGAACAATAATAATTAAAAAAAAACCATGATAATAATTCAATATAAACGTACTGCTAAGCGCATCGTAGGACAACCCCCCACTATAAATAATGATGATTTAATAAAGGTTTCTGGGAGTCGTTGCGTATACCACACAATACCGGTTACCCTAGAAATCGAGTTTTGGATATTTTTTGACTGGTATGATGATAATTATAACGTGTTTAGGTAAATCACTGTCCATATTACTTATGTACAAACCCCAAAATCTTTGTGACCGTGACAGGGACTTACTTGACTGAACATCGGCTAAGTAACGATTATTTATCTGCAAAGCTCGGGTACATAATAGGGAAGTACTTTATAGAAAAATAAGTTTTGAACCGGTGGTAGACCACGTCTAAACAACGTTCGTTCTGAAAAAAACAGTTGTTTAAGCCTCACCGTGTGTACTGAGCTAATTATAAAAAAAATGCACAGGCAATACCAGCAGCACCTATGCGCAATACGACACAGCAATACCGACTTTTGAATTACACAAAAACTTTAAAACTCGGTTCACTTGAAACTTAAACAGAATTAGAAAGTTGAGGAAAAGTAAGCTCTATTCAGTAACAAAGGCTACAGAAATCTGAAACGGACTCAGGCAACCAACCGACCGAACGGCCATTCAGGGCTGGAACTTGAAGAAAGTGTAATAATGTTAGACTTTCTGACGACATTTTATGGTTTTAAAGTTGGTTTGTGCAACCAACCTGTAAAAGTGCAGGGTGTAACTAAAATTTAAAAATGCACTAGCTTCCGCCAGTGGCTTCGTGCATGGTTTATCAATAAAAAGTAGCCTATGTGTCCACAATATTTCATCGAAATCGGTTAAGCCGTTACGACGTGAAAACGTAACAAACAAATAAATAAACTTACTTTCGCACTTATTATATTTAGAGCCATTGGGAGCAGGCCGCACACGATCGGTCGCTCTGGAAATATATGGAAGAGGCCTATGTTCAGTAGTCGACCTCCTTTGGCTGATATGATGATGGTGATGATACAACTAACCATGGTATAAATTTCCTGCTTCCGTCAAATACCTAACATAACTAGATACTAATCCCAATGCCCCAGTGTTGACTTGTTGATATTCCCTTTAATCAAAAGTTACATTTCTCGTTCCCAGAGCGATTAGCATGTTGTTAAAACTTCAACCTGAGTTATATTTCAATTAAAACTTGGATACGGTTACCGCTAAATGTACACTTCCTTGCAATGTGATAGTGTATGTCAGGGACGCGCGATAGTCACACGGTGTTGATCCATACGATTTATTGCCATCTGCCTGCGGTTCTGCTGTGAACTAAACTGATGAAGATTGAGGTTTGTGTATAAGTGAACAGGTTCAGACCAGAATTAACTATAACTTATGAAACTATCATGGTTATGAACATTATTTACAGTAAAAACGGGATATTTACCTTGATTTGTGAGTTTTTGAGTATCCCGATATTTCGACGTAAACAGAATTAACTAGTCAGTACCTGAAGCAAAATAATATATTTTTCACACCACCTGCTCGACAATATCAAATTATATGTCATGTAAACTTCACCGAAAGCAGGTGATTACCCTACGGCTGAGCCGGGAGTAAAGTTGTACTGAACATTCTCGTCTGTATTCAAATTTGAACTAAAAAGACCCACACAAAAAGAATAGAATAGACTAGAATAGAATAGAATAGAATACTCTTTATTGCACACCAACAAAATTAAAAATACAATAAAAATACACAAAAATTAAGGTAAGTACAATGGGCGGTCTTATCGCTAAAAGCGATCTCTTCCAGGCAACCTTTGGCCCATGGACAGGACAAAACAAAATAAAAAAGACGGCGGTGTAAATACGAGTATATTCATAAACTTACATAAACTACCTATACTTACTAATAAACTAAATATATATATGTACTTACAAATATAATAATATATACTTATATATAAACTACAATAAAGGAGATAAACATAACGATAAACTAGCAGTGCGTAGACAAAGAAAGGAAATGGTTGTATACCTTAGCTTTGAAGATAGGAAGAGATTTAGATGATCTAATAGAGAAAGGTAAAGCGTTCCACAGCCGCACAGCTTGAACTGTAAAGGAGTCACCATAAAATTGAGAACTGTGGACAGGGGTTTGGAGACTTAGAGCTTCAGATGAGCGTAGGTTTCGATCATGCGCCTGGTGCAAGAACACAAAACGCTCCTTTAGATACGATGGTGAAGAAGGATTGAAAAGAATGTTAAAAAGAAGGGACAGAATATGTGCATTCCGGCGAAGACGGATAGGAAAGAACTTATTCGTAAATCGAACTAACCTCTGTACAGAATTCACCAACCTAGATTTGGTTTTTATTGTCTCGCAGAAAGTGTGAAAAGTAGAATAGTCTCCTCGTGGATAAAGCTGTCTATATCTTGGGCGTGTTTATATCCCTCTCTGCACTCAGGATTCAATATAGCGCCCGTGACGCAAGACACTGTTTTATTCTCTCTTTTAATAATCTAGTATTAGGTTTTCGTCAGTCCGTGTACACACTACAGAATAGCTGACTCATGTAAGTCGTAAGAAGATACGACCTCCGTGGTGCAGTGTGCGAATAGCCGGTTGAGACGCAGGAGGTAGCGGGTTCGATTCTCGCCGCGGAACAAATGTTTGCATGTTCTACAGATATTTGTTCCAGGTCTGGATGTTTTTCTATTTATTATAAGTATGTATATACAAAAAAAATTTATATAAGTATTTTATCAGTTATCTGGTTCCCATAGTACAAGCTCTGCTTAGTTTGGGGCTAGATAGCGCTGTGTGAAATGTCCAGCAATATTTATTTATTTTATTTATTTATACCGGATATGTTATAGACTGTAGTGTTACCACGCAAGTCGTCTCCCCCCGCTCATTCGGTGAAGACGTGTAGATGATACAGTTGTGAATATTATAAATAAGTAAAACGAAAATGCGACTCTTCATTCCAACTTACCCCTTAGAAGAAAGCCTGAATAACTAATTATGCGTCATTATTAGCTTTAACTCCTAAAGTCCATTCTATTATACGGAAAATATGCATAAGAAAATGTAATAACAATGAATCGCGCCTCAACTTTCGGTGTTCGGAACTTAGATGTTACTTTATTATAGAAGGTATCAGGTTTAAGACTATTTATTTATTTCTCATAAAGAATAAATTCAGTACATGAGAATACACGACAATAATCATGAACAAATTTTATCTTTTTAGACGTACGCTTGAATTTTTTTTATTACAATATATGACTTCGTACAAACAGTTTAAAAACTTGCATTTTGTTTTATGGATCGCTTAGGCCTTGTGACGAAAGTTGAACCTTGCTGTTAAGCCATAGATGTCATTGTGGTCAACTGCTTGGAGCTTTATACCTGGAGTTAAAAATAAGGACGATTTGTGTACGTGTGTAGGTTCTTTACCTCTTTTAAGACAGTCCGTACAAAAGTAATTTAATTTTTATTATTATGTAGGTTTTTCGTTGTTTCATTCATCAAGTATAGGTTCAATGAAACAACACATTACCAAGTTACTATTGTGTATTCATGTGACGAAAGATGAACCTCGCATTGTGGTTTAGCAGCTAAGCCATAGATGTCACTGTGGTCAACTGATTGTAAACTTTATAACTGGAGTTAAATTTAAGGACCAATTCGGTGCGTAGTTATTAAAGTTGTATTAATGTATATTTCTTACTGTTTCATTCATAACGCCTAGGTTCAATGAAACTACACATTACCACATTACTACTGTGCGATAAAAACGCGCGTCAGTGATATCTCCTATTTCCATGCTCGAAGGTTTACCTTAACTGCACCCTAACTGTAATAATTTTACTATGAATCATCTACTAAATGGTTTTGAAATCGTAGTTGAGAGAAAGTTAGGAATAGTTATGGTAAAACTTTTCTACTTTTAGTTACTAAAAGCAGCTTTGCCATCATTAATTTTTTGTGTTTTAATGTTCCGTTTTTATGAAAAAGAAAGGTGTTTGGGACTATTACGAACTTTTAATTCCAAAACTTATTTTACTGTTTCTGAAATACTCATTTGATTTTCCAATGAGTTGGGATATTTTCACAAAACTGAATATACGAGGATCAGTTTGAATACTTTATACTCGTATTATTATATTTTGATTTGTCTTTCTCGTCTTGTCATCTTTTCAAAATAGGTTCTAAAATAACTAAATATTGTAGGAAATTGTCACATGTAATTTTTATTTATCTCTCTCTCTTATGGCTCCAAAATATTACTTCTTTAGGTTAGAACTTTAGTATTGTTTTCTACGATATTATAAAGCCGTATAAACAAAATAGTAAATACTAGAGAGTTGTTTACTGGTTATTTTGAAGAATAATGCCTCCAGCCTGGTCGCTTATCTCTATATCTTACTGTGGCTGTACTTATCACGTTATTTTGTCCCATAGGCTGAAGAAGGCCTAGTTGTGCGAATGCGCATAGAGTCAGTGAAGCTGCCATGTGCTGGCCAATGGCTGAAGATACGAGATGGAGATTCCTTAGGCTCTCCACTGCTGGCGTCGTGGGATGGTCCAGACAGTTCTGCTGTGGTAAGTTACATATATGATGTAGTACGTAATAATACTTATGTATTGTTTTTTGACATTTAAACATTATTTAAGATTTTGCATTGACATTGATTGATTGACATATATTTGTCATTGTTTTGTTTTTTATTTTCAATGTTGAACGTTTAGTTGACATTCTTTGTGGCATATAATAACACAATTAGTCCCGATTTCCGTATTTTTGAGTTACTATAATGTTAATTTTATTATAATTATTATTGATAAATTCTGAATATTACGTATCTTAGTGTTCTATAGTGTACCTACAGTGGAAAATAAATAAAATGAAAAGTACTTTATAGATGTTTTATCTCATGAAGGCGGCTTGGTCTTAACTAATTGTGTGTGGCCAAACCATATACACATGTGCTCTTTCTTCTACAGTTGTGATGAACCTAAAGTGACGCAAATAAATGCGCGTGGCAATACACATTACAACTACAAGTATTTCTCGCCCACCTTCATGGTTTGAAACAACTTCAAAGGACAAAATACCGTCGTCAAATAAACTCAATCAAAGTATGAACCTGATGGAGAAATTGAAAAAAAAATCATCTTCATATGCACATTTATTAAATTACGTGGAAGGAAATATTATGTGCACGTGACAAAGCCTGATTTTATTTTCCAAAAGTAGAATATTTTTTTTAATAATTCTTGACTCCTTTTATTACAGTATGCTTGTTTTCAGATTGCGAACTTATTGAGTTATCCACCATAAAAATCTATCTGTTGCCTGAAAATCACGTTTTTGCAGGCTGGTGACGTAGAAACCACGACAGACAGTGGTGGAGTTACAGAAATCGCTGGTGGTCGTCACGTCCTGGTGGAACTCAAGTCAGGAGACTCGAGTGAGAAGTGCGTGGGAGGGTTCTTAGGGCATGCCATTCAAGTTGGTTAGTAACTTACAAAACAACGGTAGCCTTATTACGTAAGACAACTGATGTTACATCGATATCGCTGGTCATGCCGTCACTTACACACGTAAGGTACACTGTAGGTGTGGTTATGACAGCGATTGGCTTACGTAATAAAGCTACGGACCTTATAGCATTGATGACAACTTCAAATCGTAATCAAAACTTACATGTGATCTGTGAATGATGCTGTGACCTTACGAAGGTAAATAACTCACACTGTAATTAATCTAGTTGAATTTAAGTTTCGATCTAATTAACCAAGATTTCACAGACAAAGATCAATGCAGCCTGTAAAGATCGAAATGCAACCTAAAGTTACGGGAGGAATTGCTTGAGGACTTGATACGCAGTGTGATAAAAATTATGTGATGAAATGGCAAGTGAAAGTATAATAAAACACTAAAGAGTGTAGGTTTTTTGTTTGACCTTTGGAAGTTGGGCAAGTAGCCAGTTCAGAAAACTATAGGTAAATGTTCGATACCCGCATTGTGTCGTAATGATCTACAGAATTGTGTAAGTTTGTTTTTGATAAGTATTAGAGGATCATATTCCCATTACTTGGAATTGCAAACATATCTCATCTCACAGCGCACTGATCTGCTAATGTTATTGATGTCACCCTAGCACATTTACAAACCAGGGATAAACTAGGAATATACGTTTTACAAATGTATAAGTAAAAAGAAGAACGGAACGAAACGGAAGAACGGTAGCGTAAGAATTATTGTGTTCTAATAACATAGTCAAAAAACTGCCAGGCTTAAATGGGATTGGACACTTTAGCATAATGCACCTCGATAAGTGGGCTTATCTGGCTACAACCTGGAGACAGGTTTCCAGGATGGAAGACGCGGTCAGGATCTGCCAAGCAAGCAAGCGTTGGCGATCTTGTTGCCTTCGAGCAGAAATTGGAGTATCGCACAGGATAAGGACAGTTGGAAGGACTTGGGGGAGACCATTGCCCAGCTGTGAGACAAAGTAGGTTAAAAAAACATGTTTAGAAACCATTAAATTTCCTCGTAAATTTCACCAGAACCAATCCGCAACGCGTCAGCCGCCTGGGCTATGAGTAGCGGTGTCTGGTGGCGTGGTGGCGCCGGAGCCCGAGGCGCGGCCGTTGCTCTCGCAGCCGCTGCAGCGCTTGCAGCTCTGTGTCTAGCGCTGCATTCAGCGCACCGCACGAGGGCGTACCAACGGGCGGCAGACAAGGAGTCGCTTACTGATAGTGATGGTAAGAATTAGCTACAATTAGGATGCGTAGAATGATCACATTTATTTAGGTGCTGGTTTTCGCACCTAAATAAATGTACATAAATGTAAAACGGGGGATACCGTTTGGTACCTTTTGATAGGTATACTTATATAGGCCAATTAAGCTATCTAACGACGAAAACAAATCGATAGAAATAGTGATTGGGCAACAGAGCCTAATATTTAACAGAATTATACACACCCAAAAAGGATACCCTAACTACTATATAGAAAAATACCCAAACCCGAAACAAATATCTGTAGACCATGTAAACTTTGGTCTCACAGCGGGAATCGAACTCAATCTCCTGTGTCTCAGCCAGCTATTCACCCACTGCGCCACAGAGATCGTATTTCCTGCTAAGGTGGTAAATAAGCATACGGCTCACCTGATGGCGGTTAACTTAGTCTATGAACGTTTGTAATACCAAAGGCATCGTTCACGCGTCATATTTTTTTTTTCGCCAGCATGTTCAGCATCCCTGGAGTTTGGAGCAGCAAACACTGGCTCCCGAAGCACTTTACTGTCTGAAGTTGTGGGGGGAGGAGTCTCGTTGCGTCGTCTCCTGCCTTCGGGGAAGACCAAGCACACTAGGCTGAGAGATACCGCTTCAGAAACTGTGGAACCAGGGTAAGGTATAACATGTTTTTGTTTTGGAAAAAACAAATCACTATTAATTTCTTGTTATTTGATGCCTATATATTATGGCAATACAAATCTGCCATAGCACATGCTCAGCGGTGGTCATTTTAAATTTTTAAAGAATTGAAACTAAGTATACGAGAACTAGAAAAGAATATTTTTTTAGTAAAGTTTGTTCGTATCAGAATTACGTATGATTGTCTAGTGTACACAAGACATTTTAGTTAAATATAGCCAGTTAGATAATTAGTTAGATATAATATAAGTCAATTAAAAGTACTTATTGTCTGAATAAATAATATTATCGAGATATTATCAATAACAAAATAAATTATTGTCATAAAGCGATACAAAAGCAATTAAATTATTACCTCCAAAATTTATTTGTTTAAATTAAAGTATATTGTAATCATTGATAAAAGCTACCCTAATTGGGTACCTTTACTTCAAGGCAATTAAAATCATCAAGTCATTCATCAACATCGGATAACGAGGGTACGTGTTCAAACAAAAGCAGTACTGTATTAACAAGCTTACTCGGTACAATAATAGTACTTGTTATGTCTGGTGAAATAGTACTTGTGATTATAGCCCCCAGTCTGAGTCAAGTGTGTGTTTCAATTAGTTTAGTCAAGAAGTTTGAAGTTTATGATGTACTTGGTGTAGTTTTTAAATCGAAGAGAGTTGTGTATATAGCGGATTGTTTATTAAAGATAATGTTCCCATAAAATACAAATGTGTGTGTGTCTTGTGCTTTTTTGTTAAACATTTTTGCATAATCGACCCCATAAGATTTTGGTTTATCCAAAAATACCCCCTCACGACATGAAGTAGAAGGTCTTAAAGGCAAATATATCTCATGTGATTAATGAATGGTCGAAAATGGTAAACGGCAGGTAACTAAATATAAAAAATGTTTAAACGATATTAAGAAGATTTGATAACTCCTTGAGATTGTTAAAGAAGAAGTATAAAAAATATTATCACTAATCAGGGACGATGAAGAAGAGGAGGAAGAAGAAGAAGAGGAAGCTTCAGATGAAGAAGCAGAAGATAACATCAGCGAGGCTAGTGCACAGAGTGTGGCCAGCCAAGCTACTGTCACCCCTGAGACTGTCTCTTCCAGCAGCGCTCCTGTTGGTCGAGTGATCAGCATCCAAGCTTCGCCTCTAAGAAGGTCACATACTTTGTCAGCTACCAACGTCACGGTTACTCAGACACTTGTGAGTATTTTCAGATATTATTTACTATGCTTATTAATTAAGTTGTATCACTGTTTTTAGTCACGCTATCTTATTACCGGATTGATGTCTAAGTGGTTTTCAAACGGTAAAAGAACTTAGTTATATTTTTTACCGATTTATCTAATTAACTTAAGAAATGTTTTCTTCTTACGCATATAGGCACACTTTTTTAAGATTACATTATTTGTGCACGACTGTGATCGGAACTCATGACCCTAGTATTTTATTAGATGAACATTTATTAGTGCTCGTATCCCACATCCTATCCTGCCTATCCCCGCTTAAAATATTTGTTTCCTGCCTAGGCCAAGCCACTGACACAACCTTCACCTCGCGATTCAATAACAGTAGAAATTACACCAAGCATCAGCAGTGCGAGCGAGAGGACCGACAGTGAGAAGGATAGAGACAGCGCGTGGGAGAAGGATAGAAGCGAAAGCAGAGCATCGTCTTCTACTTCTGCTGCTACTCTTACTAACGTGAGTGGTAGTGTGGATAGTCTCAATTTTGTACCTTGAATAATTATCTCGAAAGATCATATCGAACAAAATATAAATATCCAATTAAATAACTATTTTTTTGATACGTTCTGGATATAAAGCAAGCATATTATAGCCCACCTGATGTTAAGTGGTAATCATCCTATGATGCACTGCCTGGCAACCATCATCCAGCTTAGCGGGAAAAATAGGTATACTTCCCCGAACGAGCCCTTTCACAAGGAAGTCTACTCTTTGCAAGATTTTTTCACGCAATTTTGAGTGCAATCTTATTGTGTTTTAGTTTTCAAGGTTGTGGTTAACCGCTACTACCATTCTATAATCTTATTTTGATGTAACGTAGACCACCAATCTCAACTTCGATACCTTCTGCACTCTTGTTACATTAATTTGTTTAAATTAAAATACAATAATTGTTTTACCTAGGGCTGGTATTCCCCCGCTCTAAGCGGTGTCTCCTCAGCCAAGATTCGCGACAACGCGAAACAAACCAAAGAGAGCTGCAATCGCCGTCTGCTTCGATCAGACCTTAGCCTCACTTCACATCCTGAGATGGAGATCGACTATTACGACTACGAAGTCAACAATGCGGGTAAGATAACTTTGCTCTTGATACAGTTTTTGAATCTTACTAAAGCTTTTTAATGGCTTTGATCATGTTTTTTTCTTAAACGACCTCTAGTAGGTAAGTGTGTTACAGACATACTTTTTAGGTCAGAATAATTTAAGAGTTCAGGTAAAAGCAAAATTAGGTTAATCTAGAATATAAGAATACCATTATGTGTACCACAAGGTTCCATTTTAGGGATGTTTTTTTTTCTTAGCATATAAAATATTTAAGGAGTTGGTGGGCTTTGGAGGCCAGTAGTGGGAAAATGCAGGCTAGAAAAAAAATGTCACGATAGGCATCATTGCCATTTATTAGCAAAGGATTTGATCTTCACATTGTTACAGGTTCAGTTCCCGGCTCATATTTGGGAATGGATCCTGCATTCCTGGTTTGGATACCGCCGCTTGAAGAAGGCGATATCTTGAAGGAGATGGATGAAACTGACGCTGAGGCACCTATTTACGAGGTACAAATACCACAAATGCTATATGTTTCCAAAGCTGCTCTAACTAAACCGACAAGGGCAACATACAACACCTCTATATGCTCAACAATCTTTATGCTTACATATTTTTTTTATTAATTATATACATACTTATAAAATAAATACACTTAAAAATCCTTAGAAGGTTTGCCCTAAGTGTAACACAAAGTATTCCTCTGTAGTAAACTATTTGTATGTAAGAAATTACCGTAAACGCATTCCACTGTTTCTTTCACATTTTATAATGTACTAACTTATAACTACCGTCTGACTCCTACCTCTAACCACATCTAATAAACACATTAAGTTATGTAAAAAAGTAGAAATTAATAATGTTCTGATGATAAACAACCTGCATAAAATTTTGTTTTTTAAACACAGGAAATCCTACCTAAAGAACTTCTCCCAGACCCTGGCAGCAACACAGAGTCCCCTGAAGAAGCTCCATTCTCCAGCACACTTAAAAGAAACGACAACCGTTACAACCGCTCCAGCGATTCCATTAAATCAATCCGTAAGGACAGAGGCAACATCATCCATCCACTGAACTTCAGCATCACTGATTTGCAAAATATGCCCAAACTGTCAAGGCGGAACAAGAAGAAGAAGGTTGAAAGTCCCGTGGGCATACCAATGAAGGATCTCACTTTGACTAGGTCTCCAATTAAAATACATAGAAGTAACGATGAAAACTCATCAACGCTAAAAAGGATAAATGATACAGTAAGAGAAACCAAAGATGCGGATACGCTAAAAAGGTCCGATTTTGGCGATATAAAGTTTGCAGATGAGAATTCTGATTCGTCTAACGATATAAAGTTTGCTGACGACTCATCGCCTGATAGCAACCGAATATGCGATCGGTATAATGTTAAAGTTTAAAGCAATCTAGGTATCAATATTGATGAAGTGTTTAAAATGAAAGATATTCTAGTCAGTATAATGTTTGAAATAAGTGCCCTAAAAGTAGATCTATGTCTTCTTCGTTTCTAGAAGTTCTTTGCCAAATTGCTGTTTTCTTTTGTAAAAGTCCCATCTTCCATCGTGCTCGGTAATAAATACAATCTTCACATTATCCTAGACGTATCTTTATGCACAGTTTTTTTTAATACTATAAAATATTACTGTTCTCACTAAAATACCAATCTATGTATTTTTGTATTCTGCGATACAGAAAAGCGTATATTTTTTGCGTGTAGTTAATTCCTAAATCCCCATTATAAATTTTAAGGACCAATCTGGAGTAAGGCCGAGTGTTTCTATATCTCAAATCATACTATAAATTGTATATTAATTCCCCTTATTCATATTACTTTTATAAACCTATTTCAGCTGTAGTGTTTTTTTGGCGTCGTAGATTAGCTATAGTTATTTTTTTATGTAATTGTTTCGTTTGATTTTGTTTTTCATACGTTATACAATATTTTAATTATACGCCCTAAACATGGCAACCTGTTGATACAAATTGAAATTACCAAGGAATTAATTAATTGGAGCTTTGTATCCAGGAATTGCTTGTACATATTCCATGTACACAACTTTTATTATAATTCGTTTCAAACAATTTCTAACCTAAAAAGATTTATTGGCATTATGAATAAGAAGGATTCTATTTTCATCTATCACTAATATAAAACGTAGATTCACCGTAGATGGAATTTTATAATCGGACGTGTTTCCAAGTATTAGATATTGTAGAGAATTTATAAAATTGTAGATCGGTGTTTCATCTACATTTGTATTATTATTTATATTTAAATTGCCTGCGACAGTTTCTATATTAAATTATTCAATTATTGTTACCACTTTATTTAAATGTATTCATAAGAGTTCATATTTATTGGAAGACTGACTTTTCGGGCAGTGCAATAACACCAAATTGATTAAAATCTAATATTTAATTTCATTTATTGTCGTTTGGTCTCAAAAATCTAGTCGATGAACTATATAATAATATAATTAATTGCATAATATAACTATATTATTATATATATAACTAATATATACTAATATAACTATATAATTAATTGCATTTCTGTCATTGCATTTAATTTGTACTGAGCTACAAATATTCACTTGCATAAAAATGGATATAAGTATTATTGTTTTTAATATTATTGTAAACGCGTTTAGCAATGTATTATAGCGTTAAGTGTTTCTATGTTTGATTGTGAAAGCTCCAATAAAACGTTTTTATTTTGTATTTGATATTGTTGTTTGTATTTACCTCCCAAATGAATCATCTCCACATATAAAACAAAGTTGGGTTAGTTATACCTCATAACTCAAGAAAGACTGGACCAATTTTGATGACACTTTGATTTGTTGGATTTGTCTTCGCCCCGTGTAGCAGAACAACTATTAAAATATCTGAAAATTCACGCAAAAAGAAATTGTGAAGAAAATTCATTTTCTCTTACATAGATGCAGCTAATGATGGCCAATTGACAATTCTACCGGGGCGACGTATGTACATTGGCAGCCCTCGTCATATACATGTCAAGGCTGTACGAAGTTCAGCAGGTCAGCTAGTTATTTACTAAAAACGTGGTTAGGCTGAGGCTAACAAAGCATCATCATCTCAGCCACAGGGCATCCAGTGCTGAACAAAAGCCTACATCATAGATTCCCAGAGCGACCTATCTTATGCAGCTCCCATTAATGACACCAAATCTACGAGGTATAACTTTCCCGTGGGCCTTTTGATATCTGTTGTTTAAAATCTTTCATCTTGTACAACAGAACTGGTCAAGCAAGAGAGGTAAGTACTATTGTCGTCCTATTAATAGGACAATATCTTGGGTCCATAAAGAAACACCCGTTAATACGCGCGGAGTCAAACAGACGTGTTGTATCGTAATGTGGATCTAACTAACAATAATTAACGAACTCGTGAGACACGGCGCAGTGAGTGAATTGCCGGCTGAGACGCAAGAGGTTGCTGGTTTGATTCCCTCCACGGAACAAACGTTTGCATGATCTACAGATATTTGTTCCAGGGCTGGATGTTTCTCTATAAAAAGAAAAAAATCTATCAGTTATCTGGTTCCCAGAGTATAAGCTTTGCTTAGTTTGGGGCTAGATAAAGCTGTATGAAATGTCCAGCATTATTATTTATATATTTAATAATGCATGAAATAAGCACGGGATGGAAAAATCGCGATAAGCAACTCACAAAACTAAGCTCACTTGGACCCAGTCTGGCTTTGCTACGTCCACGTCGCCGCGTCGTAGCTATTTCGTAGCTGTCGTAGCTATTTCGTAGCTTTCGTAGCTGTCATAGCAATGAGCTTTTTGAAGTCTACATAATAGCTCGCTGAGTCATACTACGGGGCAGTGAATATCATAGGTGCTATTAAGCAAGCTACTACGAGCACATAATTAATGATTAAACAAAGGGGGCAGGATTTACGTGGCGTTCTACAGGAGAGGCCTATGTCCAGTAGACGCATCAGCATTATCAGCCCGGGATATATTGGATCACCAATATATCCCGGGCCGCCGGGCATGTGCCTTAATTGAAAGATATCACATCACGTTATTAAATTCCATTGTCGAAATATCTCTGAAATTGACTAATCGATTACTCTATGCCTTCAAAAGAGTCTAGGCCTTATGTGACCGGGATACGTTTTATAATCACATAACGGTTAGACTATTGGAAAATCTCATAGGCTCTAAGGAATAGTTCCTTTATAAAAAAAGTTTTTTATGTCTCATGTGGGTATCTGATTCAAGGACGTGTTTGGTTTTATAAAATTCCGATATTAAAAACTACTTTCTCCTCATGGCTTTGTTTGCATTAGTTTGGCGGGTAGAGATTGCCGCCTATTATAATTTATATTTTTTTATTTATAGAATAGAATAATCATTTATTTGAGACAGTGCCCATACAAAAAAATAATAGTCACAAATAAATATAAGTTGAGATTAAAAACATACATATTAATAAAAATACAGTAAATTAAAAAAAATTAAAGTAAAATGACACAGATTAAAATAAAATAAAATATAACAAGAACATATCATTAAGTTGGAAATTTAAACAGTAATTAAATTAAATTTATATTTATTTTTATTTATTGTTTTAATTTTATAACAATAGATCCATTTTGTAACTAAAAAGCTCAAATTTAAGCTATTGCCTTTCTAGTTATAATATTATATAATTTATTTAGTTTATTAGTAAGTATAGGTAGTTTATGTAGGTTTATGAATAAACTCGTAGATACACCGCCGTCTTTTTGATTTTTTTTGTCCTGTCCATCCAAAGGTTGTCTGGAAGAGATCGCTTTTAGCGATAAGACCGCCCATTGTACTTACTTTAATTTTTGTGTATTTTTATTGTATTTTTAATTTTGTTGGTGTGCAATAAAGAGTATTCTATTCTATTATATTCTAATATTACATGTACATATATAGTTCATCGAAATTGGTTCAGCCGTTGCAACGTGAAAGCGTAACAAACAAACAAACTTACTTTCTCGTTTATAATAGCATAAGTATTCACTAAAAACTGCCTAAATATTCGAACTCAATAACTCACAAATCTCATTATGAAAATCTAATATATGATTTTAATACATCGCTTCTTAAACAAACTACTATTGCTTTTCATTAAATTTAAGTCTACGCTATGTAGATTTAAGGAGCAGCTGCAATGTGGAATATTGAGAAGCAAATGTGGAGCAATAATGTAGAGCAATATGTGAAGCGATATGGAGTGGCACACTTCGAGATTATGCCGTTCTGTATGTAAATTGCGCTGATTGCCTTTTATTGAAACACATTCTTTCCAGTGAACGATGTAGGTAAAATTATAGGCATATAAGACTTTTTACCTGATAAAGGTTGCTGGGAGCTGTTGGGCAGACCGCACATCGGTCGCTCTGGAAATCTATGGGAGAGGTAGTGGACGTCCTTTGGCTGATAAAATAAAAATTAGTTATACAACCTGTAAGATGGTAACTAGTTGCTAACTTATAGTGTTGTTCCTGATATAGGGATGGGGATGGGGATAAGGGGGCTAAGATCAGCTCCAAGAGAGGCTGAAAGCAAAAGGGACGAACTGCACGACGGGCTCATTGAAGAGTGGCTCGAGAGGTGGGCGCAACCTAGCGCCGGCATTGAGATAGTCGGAGCAGTTCGTCCGCTTTTAAAGGAGTGGCTCGCTATGGAGCAAGGTTCGATGCCCTTCCTCTTGACACAGGTGCTAACGGGGAATCATTGTTTTGCAAAGTGCCTGTGCCAAATTGGACGGGAATCAACGACGGAGTACCATCACTTTGGTGCCCTCATGGACACATCTCAGCATACGCTAGAGTTCTGTACTGTCTGGGCAACACAACGGCAGGCGCTGGTGGGAATAGTAGGCCAGGATATCTCACTGCCGAGCATAATTCAGACTATGCTTAGCAATGATAGAGCCTGAAATGCCGTAATCTCCTTCTGTAACGAAGTAATGTCTCAGAAGGAGGCTGCAGAGCGTATCAGAGAGGATGATCCTCTCGCTGAGCCGCTCCGCAGACGAAGGACCGGAAGGAGGCGAAGACAGTTTCTTCACCTTCTTCACCTACATCTTCTCGATGGTGGCCAACAGGATTCAGGTGCGGGGAGCTCCAACCCAGCATCGGACAGGCTTCCTATGCTGAGGAATGTCTTCCATATTCCAGGACATTCCTCTTCTTCCCAGGAGGAGGACAGAGGGGTCAGCTTAAAGCGGACATTAATCGACAGGGCCGTGGTTGAATCAAACTGGGACCCCGTGATCTTGTCAGGTGCTAGTGCAGCATCGACCCGCTCATCCGATGGGCGGTTGGATGATGCACTGGCACTGAGGTGAATGAAGGAATATCGGTGGGTTTTTAGTCGGTATGCCGTTGGTTGACAGCCTACGGAGAGTCCGACAGACTTCTTCAGCTCTCCCTGAGTTGGAGGACATGCGTAACACATTTTCCCATCGTAAAAAAAAGGCCGCACAAGATAGGTTGCTCTGGAAATCTATGGGAGAGGCCTATGTTCAGCAGTGGACATCCTTTGGCTGAAAAAATAAAAATTAGTTATACAACCTGTAAAGATGGTAACTAGTTGCTAACGTATAGTGTTGTTCCTGATCCACTTGATTGACTTAGTTCAGTCGTACGTTAAAATCCACACATAAAAACTGTGTGTGTACAGGTCGCTGCTAGTGTAGATGTAATTGGTAAATTAATCAGTTCACTTGTATGAAATTTCAAGGGGATGCTATAAGCGTCAGTAACCGTTAGAATATACCGTCACGTAGACTTCGTAACTTATTACCGACCGCCATCAAAACTATGCTTGCACAATCCCTTCTACTCCTTATCTTAGATTACGCTGACGCCAGCGACCTCGACATTTCCAAAGTCCAAATGAGCAAAATTGAGCGCCTTCAAAACCTTCGTATTCGGTTCATGTTTGGCTTGCGCAAGTATGACCATGTCTCAGATTTCCGCATAAAACTCAAGTGGCTCCCTATCCGTCTTCGCCAGAATGCACATATTCTATCACTTCTTTTTAACATCCTCTTTAATCCCACTTCATCTTCTTATCTATAGGAGCGTTTCGAGTATCTGTATCAGGCACACTCTCGAAACCTTCGTTCTTCCGAAGCTCTACAGCTTTGAACTCCCGTCCATGGGTCACAATTTTATGGTGACTCCTTCACAGTACAAGCTGTGCGACTGTGGAACGCCTTACCTTTGTCCATAAGGTCGTCCAAATCTCCTCCTATTTTCAAAGTCAAGGTATACAACCATTTCCTTCCGATGTCTCGTAACTGCTAGTTAGTGTTTATGTTATTTATTATCCATATGTAGTGTAGTTTATTTATACAGGGTGTTTGGTGATATTGACGATATTCAAGTGAGGGTTTCTCAAAACATAAAAAAAGACTTCTCGAAAAAAAACTATTAGTTATATTATCAAATATTAAAGAAAATCAGCTAAGTTTAGGTGATTAATTCGATATAAAACTTACTGCCTGCTCGTGCAAGCGACATCCAAAAATAATGACCGATTTGATTTCGGAAATAGTTGCGGGTTTTGGGTTAGAAAGGGACAACAAGAGATATCTCGAGATGTCACTAATACAGTATCTATGGTTAGATGGCAAGCAAAAACAGAACATAAGTTTAATAAAGTGTTTGTTTTTACATGCCAAAATAAATTTCACATTACTATGGTAAACATTTCACAAATGTATTATTATGCTCATCAAAATAACCCCTTTCATTCTTGTGCGTATATTATCAAACACCCGATATTTTATTGGTGTAATCAATAGGTATATTTTATTTAATGGGTTCTTACACCGCCGTATTTTGATTTTTGTTTATCCTGTCCATCCAAAGGTTGTGTGGAAGAGATCGCTTTTAGCGATAAGACCGCCTATTGTACCACAATAAAGAGTACTTTTTCTCTTTAGAGATACGCTCCATAGGCGCAATAAAAAGTCTCCAAAAGATAAAGACCTAGAAACTACATATAAGCGATATAGGAATCATTGCAATAATATTATTCATAATCTTAAACAAAAATTTGATCAAGCAGACCTCCTAGATGCCAAAAATAATATTAAAAAAACATGGAAAGTCATTAAACGTGTATGCAACCTTAATAGCTGCAAAAATGATAAATCAAATGAGCTAATAAGACTTAAAGATTCACCCATAGACTCAGCTAATCACATAAATGACTTTTTTGTAAGTGTGGGGCACGGACTTGCGGCAGATATCCTACAAAGACTAAACGTTAAAGAGGAAGAATTGGCACAAAGATATAAACCCGCAGTAACCCAGATCAATTCATTATTAATTCTAGAAACCGACGTTATTGAAGTTAAAAAAATAGTGAACTCTTTCAAGAATACCTACTCTGCAGGATGGGATGGTATTTCTTCTATCTTCCTAAAAAAGTGTATTAGCGTCTTAGACTTGCCAATCTCGCATCTCTGTAATCGGTGTCTGTTAACAGGAACATTTCCTAAAGTTCTAAAGGAATCCATGGTAGTTCCCATATTTAAAGCAGGAAAAAGTGATAACATAAATAATTATCGCCCTATATCTCTATTACCCTCTGTTGCCAAAATTCTTGAAAAGCTCATCAACGTTCGCCTCGTAGGATTCCTTGAAAAAAACAATATCCTCTCAAAAAATCAATTTGGATTCAGGGGTAAAAAATCTACGGTCGACGCTATCGAGAGCCTTGTGACGCAGATTGCGGATAATCTTGACAGCAAATATAAATGCATCGGAGTGTTTCTTGATCTGGCCAAGGCCTTCGACACAGTCTCAATTCCGCTATTATTCCGTAAATTAGAATCCATTGGTGTTCGAGGTACTCCATTAGATCTACTCAAAGACTATCTCCGAGACCGATCCCAGACTGTGAAGATAGGCGACAAGTACAGTTCTAAACAAACTTTGAATTTTGGGGTTCCGCAAGGATCTGTACTCGGACCGACACTATTTCTCATTTATATAAATGGCCTATGCGATATTATGTTACCTAACGCAAAAATCATAACGTTTGCTGACGATACAGCCATCATCTTTAAAGGTAAAACTTGGGAGGATGTTCGATTAGAAGCTGAAAGTGGGATACGTACAATTATACACTGGTTAGATAATAGTTTACTAACGCTCAACTTAACTAAGACAAAATATGTAACATTCTCCATTTACAATAACCATCAACCTAGCTCAGACTTTATAATAAAGGCTCACAATTGCCCTGTTGATAGTAAGAATAACTGCCATTGTCACACTCTCTCAGCTACGGATACTATCAAATACCTTGGAATAACTATAGATAAGAATCTGAACTGGAAAGCTCATATTGACACTCTTAAAGCTCGTGTCCGTAAGCTCATTCATGTATTTAAAAAAATAAGATATCTGCGTGATGAGGTAACCAGTAAAACAGTCTACCTTACCCTCTGTCAGTCCTTAATAACCTACGGTATCTCAGCTTGGGGAGGAGCGGCTAAAACTCATCTAATTAAATTAGAAAGAACCCAGCGGTCTATTCTAAAAGTTTTAAACTTTAGGCCGTTTAGATACCCTACCGTTGACCTCTATAGAGAAACCCTAGTACTTACTGTGCGCCAGCTTTTTATCAAATTCGTGATCATAAGACAACACTTCCATCCTTGCCGAACTGACAAACTGTCAAGCAGAAGAGTGCATGAAGTGTACAAAGTCCCTGCATGTAAGACTGCTTTTGCGCATACCTTTGTGTATTTTCTGGGACCTTTTTTATATAACCGCATGAGTAAAATTGAAAAGTTGGAAGACAAGACCAGATTCATATTGGGAAAAATTCTAAATCGGCTCTTACGGCAGTATGACTATGATTCTACTGAAAATTTATTACATACTATTAAATAATTTCGAACAGAACTGTTAGTCTTAAGTTATCTTTTATTTGTTGTTGCTATAAATTTGCCTATAAACTGTTATTAATTGTAAGTTATATTTATTTATAAATATATATATATGTTTTGCATGTTAGTTTATATTAGATAATCATAGATATTTATAGTTTCATGTTTGTTAACCATTTACTCTATTTATAATTACAAGGAAAAAATAAGTGTCTGCCCTGCATGGGGAGTGAAGAGCTACCTCGCCGTAACACAGTTTTTAACTAGCACGGGAGGTATGTTTCGAAACCTTAGTGCTTGCAGTATTTATACTGTTTATTATATTAATAAGTCATTGTTTGTTTGTACACAATGCAATGCACTCTGTATTCCAAAGTGGTTAAATAAACTTATTCTTATTCTTCGTTATCGACACGCTGGCTGTCTCAATGACTGGTTTGTGTACGTATCTCCTCATTTCTATGATACAATTTCGTAAGAGATACCAAGCATAGTGCGAAAATAAGGGCAACATCCTTATTCTCTTCGCTCAATTTCTATAACTAAAAGTTATAATATTTTAACTAATATTTTCAATATTATTTCTGGGAGTCTGGTTGAAACAACGTGTGAGCTTATCTGGATCAACGTCAAATGTCATGTATTGCAATACAATTCATTGTATTCCTAATTATGTGATGTCCCAAAAAAAATACAGCGGTGCAGTCCTGTATATCAGTATATCAGGTGGTATATCAGTACCATCAGTACCAGGTGAAACTTCCGCCTGGTAGTGATCTGGAGCAGTTGATCTATTTATAAATTGTTTGCAACGGTCTTTAGATGATCCAACTGTTTCGATTTATAATTTTATTTAGTAATCTTTCGTGATTTATATTTTAGTCTTATAAATTAGTGCGAGGCGAGACGCAGTGCGGAGTGGATCATACTCACCCTGATGAAGGTTCACGTTTTGAACTGAAACACTGTCGGCCATATCACCGATAAAACTGTACATGATAAATCCTGTATATATAACAAAAATTTGTTAATACATACATTTTAATTCCTTCTGCATTTTCTCTTACCAATAATATAAATGCGAAAGTGAGTTTGTTTGTTTATTTGTTACGTTTTCAGGTTGTAACGGCTTAATCGATTTTAGTGAAATTTGGTATATCGATAGACTATAACCATGATTGAGACATTTGTATTGGCATACCATGCGAGGGAAGCAGCCGGCGAAAATATTTTTTAAAATGCATCACAATTGGCTAGTTTAGGTGCACAATAAAACAGCTAGCTTATCCATCAATGTCGCAATTTGCATACAAAACGGCAAGTTTGAAAGTGTCCCACATGCAGCTGAGCCTTGACGGTATAATGGAGGCTAAAGCCGAGATAAATAAGCACTACTTAACACGAGCTAACGCTGTTTTTCCACCAGAGGGCTGTGCGAGGAAGTTTTGTTGCAACTTGATTTTGTACTTACAATTGACACACAAAGTTGAAACTAAGACAGTGAGATCTATCAGGATATTATAGGGAATAGATTCTAGGTAGAAATAGGTCCATTTTTACATGCTTTTATTTAACTTGCAATATACATATGTATGTTTGTCCGGGTGGAATCTTGCAACTGAATTTTAAATCAGTTATCTTTAACCAATTGAGCTGAAATTTGGTATACACACTTATTTCATGTGACAACCTCCGTGGTGCAGTGGGCGAATAGCCGGCTGAGACGCCGGAGGTAGCGGGTTCGATCCCCGCTGCGGAACAAATGTTTGCATGATCTACAGATATTTGTTCCGGGTCTGGTTGTTTCTCTATATATTATATGTATGTATTTACAAAAAAAAATGTATATAAGTATTCTATCAGTTATCTGGTTCCCATAGTACAAGCTCTGCTTAATTTGGGCTAGATAGCGCTGTGTGAAATGTCCAGCAATATTTATTTATTATTTATTTATTATTTTGTATGACAATGCATGCTTAGCTATGTGACGTCATTCTGCACTACCACAGTCAAATGCATATCAAATGAAAGTGCTTGCTGAGGAGGACACGAAAACTAATACAACGTCACATTGACGACCTCCGTGGTGCAGTGGGCTAATAGCCGGCTGAGACGCAGGAGGTAGCGGGTTCGATTCCCGCCGCGGAACAAATGTTTGCATGATCTACATATATTTGTTTCGGGTCTGGTTGTTTTTCTATATACTATAAGTATGTATTTACAAAAAAAGTATATAAGTATTCTATCAGTTATCTGGTTCCCATAGTACAAGCTCTGCTTAGTTTGGGGCTAGATAGCGCTGTGTGAAATGTCCAGCAATATTTATTTATTTATTTATTAAATCCAAAATTTGGGTATACCATCCAAACCTCACGTGATTAAAAGACGACCCCTTAGATAGGAACATAGTGTTAGCTTGCCTAAAAATTATCTCTTTGATTTATATAAATATTTAATGGTATTATTTATTATTTGATTGCAATTTATTAATTTAGTCGTTCATGATCAATGCAATATTGACGGAAGTCAGTTATAATTAAATTTGTCATTTATGTATACCTTGTTTAAAATAATTGTGATAGCGATTATTTGTAATTACGTACTAAATTGTAGTTTTATTATTTGAGCAATATTTACTAGTTTAATATTCATTTTTAAACAAAAGTCGCGCCACCATCGCGTGACTATTTAAGCATTGACGCCTATTCGTAAGAGGCCAATCTTTCTCGAGCTGCGAAGCGTAACGGTCACCTAAAAGTGTATAATGTGTGTGTAGTAATGATTGAAGTATTTGACATAAAGGAATAAATGAATAAACGAAGACTTGTAAAGCATCGTGGTGTTTTTCTACTAACCTCGCTTTCAATTTCGGAAGTGGAACAACGCACGCCTTGGAAAATGAAGTTAAGTACTTATTATTTATTTATCATGGTTTTCAACTTATTTTGCAAACGTAATAATTTAACAAAGAAGTTTCCTTAAATTGTAACGTTACATAAGTGATTGTTACAAAAGTACTAAAATATATAGGTAGGCACTTACCTTGCCTAAACTAAGCAAATAGACAATCCGTGGCAGAATAATCTGAATCTGGATTGTTGTCTGACAAAGATTTATGGAAGCATCATATCGAATGGTGTTTCTTTTACTGGATAATGCAATAATGGATAAATAGTGAATAAATAATGTAGGTTCGTATAAACTGCGAGTAGGAGTTAATCCTGATGTTGGGATCTTGCTTAGGTCACTATAGCTTGATTTATTTTAAGCACACTGTTTCAATAAACGGTGTTTCACTTTGTGTTTGCATAATTATTAATCTGAAATAAACAAAATGGGAGTGCCATGTATTCAATGCAGTGGTATGGTCTATCTACCTAGTTGCCATTTTGGAATACATAAAAAGTTTTTCAATACAATAGCGATGTAGAATTTTTAACCGTGTGTGCATATGCATGATCAACCATTTAAGACTATCACGGCGTCACCTGCCACATGACCAGACGGGTTGCTAAGTATGGGTTCGATTCCCAACTTCGAGATTAAAGTTTGGTTGATGTGCAACTGGTTGTAAAAGTTAATAAACTGTATCAATACAGTTTCTGATGGTTGATACAGTCTCGTCAGTCGGGATTATTTACTGTTCTTGTTTATGCATGCAGGCAGTTTTAACAGGCAGGCATTATATTATGGGCGCCATGTGTGGCTATATTTTTTTTGTCATAGTCTTGATAACTATGAATATCTTTTATACAGTTGGAATATATTTTTTGTAGTCTATAGTATAAAAGTGAATCGGTATTCTACCCCTAATTTCACCTGTGTACGCAATTTTTAAAATCCAATGAAGTTCATGAACTGGTGTCTCTTTCTTTGTTCCATTATTTTACCAGCTTATTGTATACTTACGCTTTTCGTTGTTCTTTAATATGGATCCACCCACACTGTAGTATGACATCCTTTGATATAATGTAGTGTGATATAATGTATAATAAATATGTGTTTTATGATGACCATTCATATAGGAAAACAGTTTTTCAGTTTGTTGATTTTTTATTTAAAGGATCATGTAACACTAAAGAGATGCAACACGTATCGGCTCTCCGGAGTTCGAGTAGCCACGGTGAAACCAGCAGTCCTGCAAACGTGGGTATACTATAAAGCGTGGCCGCAGGAGTCAAGGACGCGCTTGCAGTGGTGCAGGTCGCGGTCAAGATCACCTTGAAGGGCGCGGACGGAGCCGTGGCTGCGACCGTCACTGAAATCGCAGCCGGGGGACTACACGGGATCGCAGCTGGAGGCCTAAACGAGGTCGCAGCCCTGGTTTCTCACAGCGTGGTCGTAAGATATTTAGGCCTAATAATGTGCCGCTTGCATGTTCTCATAGTAAAAACACGAGGTAGCGGTACGGATCTCATTGCGTGACCTAAAGTAATAGGGTAGTCAAGAAGACAGACACTCTAAAACGAGTTCTGTTCATTCGAAGTCAAATGTCTAATTAAGTCCATTCCGGCACTTTTATGTAGCTGTGATATCACGAATGTCTGAATGTCGAGTGGCCCGTTCAAAATCAATAGGCTTTGTTTGTCAAGGGCAATTCTCCATTTATTCCGGAGCAACCGATCTTGTGTGGCCTGTACCCGGTAGCTCCTAGTGACCTTTGTCTTTACGATACATAGTCTCCACTCTAGAACCTTTCTGTCTCAACGGCCGTCCGTTCTTCGAGCCATGTGCCCTGCCCACTGCCACTTCAACTTGCTGATCCTCTTGGCTATGTCTGTGACCTTGATTTGTCTACGGATCTCCTCATTCTGATTTTATCTCGTGGGGAAGCACCGAGCATGGCCCTCTTCACGGCGCATTTAGCGATCTTGAGCCTTGTATGGGGCCCATAGCGAGGGACCGCGTTTCTGTTCGAGAAGACGTTACGTAGATTCCTGAACGCTGCCCGACCGAATTGGATTCGTCGACTGGCCTCTTTCTCGAGGTTATGCCTGCCTAACTGTGATAGATAGTACCTAAATCCACCATAGTGCCTGATTCGCTAGGCAGTGAGAATTATTGTGCTGGTTTTTCATTCAATAATGGAGTTTACGAATAATAATAATAATAAGAGTATGTTATAACTTTAGTATTTACAATTTGCAATTGCTGGCGCCTACTTACTATGTTTGCGTACATACTTTTGGCAATAAGTTATAGACGGTAATTTGGGTGGATACATCGGTTGGTTGTTGTAACTTATGTATAGGTAAAGGTAACGGGTCTTAGAGTAGGTAAGTATCTAAATAATGTGTAGCGGCTTAAGTGTCTCTAAGCACCGAGACAAACCTCTAAGGTTGTTGTGCAGTGCTTTATGTAAATACTGTTAGTATTGTTACGAGCTGAGGGTTCGGGATAAAATAATGATAATCGATCTAACCAAAATGACACTTTTATTCAGCACTAAACGATGAATACACAAACTTTGTCACACGTAATCACAACACACTAATTCACACAACTGTTGCACCACTTAAAGTCACCGAAATGTTCGCACGTATAGCAAAATCCAGACTGACTGTCCGGCCATCTCTCCGGCCTATTTATATCGCGCACATTTCGATTGTTCGAGAACGATCTCAATCGTTCCAGGAAAGGGTCGGTGTTTCGACATAATGGCCACTCCCCATTCTGCGAAACCGCAAACAATAACACAGAAAAAGCGCTCGAGAAACTTTGTAACTTTGTAACGCAACGTAACATGTAACTTTTATTGAATAAATAACTACGATATAAAACGGAACTGGTTGTCCTGGGTGGTCATGCTCGTCGACGAAATTCGAGACTTGAGTTCCCAACTGACACCTAGGGTCGGCACCGCATGGACGCCCTCTGGATGTGCTGCAGATGTTGCTGGGTAGGCAGAGAATGTCTTTACTTCAAGTTCTTGGTAATATTGGCTCCATCTATTGTTGAAACCTTCGTTGCATGGCAATAGCTGTCCATCTTTACTTCAGGTGCATTTATCAAAATGCCAGAGGTTAATAAGCCAAAGGATATCTATTCATTAAAATCACAAGGATCACATTGAAATGTCCAAGCTGAAAAGTAAGGCAGGAAACAAGGCCGGTTGTTATTTTTGATAATTCTTTTACAAAACCATAGGTACATTATAAAAGATAAGTTACGTCTAAACTGTAACTTTGATCAACAACCGCGGGTTTATCCTTATTTCCAGTATTAAAATTGTGGCTGTCGCTATTTTTCTTAAACAAATGAATATTTTATGAACATAAATCAGCTTCTCATAGATGTACTGACAAACGAATGTCATTATAGATACATAGATATTTACTTTGTTGCACACCATAAACCACAAGACAATTAAAATTAACATTATTCAAATTAATGTATACAATTGGCAATCTTATCGCTAAGTAGCGATCTTTACCAGACAACCTTTGGATGGAATAGATCATGTGAGTTTTACCTAAGGTATCAATGGTGAACCACATACATAGGTACTTACATGCTTTAAATTATTTATGCTGTAATATACCTACGATAGGTAATGTTTACATTAAATACATATAAATACAAAAAATATTCATAATATGAAAAGAATAAGCAATAGCTAACGACAAGTAGTCAAGTAATGTTCCTTGACCATAAGTTTGAAAATAGTGAGTGGATTAACACGTCTGATAGCCACCGGTAGCGCGTTCCCTAAACGGATAGCCTCCACCGTAAAGAAAGAAAAGTAAAGAAGTCATCGTAGTATTATATTTAATTCTTAAAACTATTGGCATAGTGATTCTCTGGGACACTTATTAGGTCTCTTCTACAGCTTATAAACGTGAGGGCCCCATTGAAGCATAATATCCGGGGTGATACCCAAGATAAATACATTATACTTATTAACATATATGTTGAATATTATAAATGTTACAAAATATATGTTGAAATTTGTGTAACATTAGGTTGTATAAACCTTACATATTAGGTTTTCTTTTCATTTAGTAAAAATGATCTTTGGGAAATCAGACAAAATGTCTACATTCCTAAGTGTTATGTTTTCTTTAGTGAGAACATTTAATTTAATGCATATATTAGTAATCAAGTTTTTTCTATAAATTATAGTAACGTCAACAATGTTTCTTTTATTTTGATACTGGGATACAATGCTGAAAAGTAAGTTCTTCCCATGGGATGACTTTGCAATTCTTGAAAATTTAAGAACGGATGAAATCAATCTAGATGCTAGTCGATGGCTTTTGTATAATTATATTATTGGATGTTCAGGTTTCTTCTTATAGCATGAATTTGCATTGGCAGAACCTTTGTCTTGTAGAAAAGTATTGGTTGTACCCTCTTTGTACTACTATACTATGCCCATGTCACGGATGGATTAAGTATTTAGCCTACGAACTCCTTGATGGGCGATAGCTGTTTCTTCTATAGTTCCCCGCCATTATGTCTTAATTCATCTGCCAGTATGAAATGGTTATGTAAAAAAAAAAATCAAAAGTTCAAAATCATAATAAACATTGGTCGGGTTAATATTTAAATTAATCCGTGTATATTTAGAGTAAATTAAAGAGTAGTGTATCATGAAATAGTTAGAACGCTATATTATATCTACGGTCACTCGGTTTGGTCATTATTGATCTAGTATAACAGTCTACTGCTGGACGTAAGACTCTCCCAAGAGATGATACTCCTTCACGACTTCGAGAAGAGTTGCAACTGCAATCGGCTCTGTGGTAGTCGGATAAGGACTTTGGTTTTATCTATGTTCATTCCCAGGTCGTTGGTTGTCTAGAATCAATTAAATCTATAGCTAATGGATTATTTGAATGCCGTTATTATGTTTATTCCTGTAGCAGTATTTAAGTGTGCAGGAGAGTGTCTTAAAGTATTTTAGTTGGCAACTATTAACGGCCAAAACTTGAGATTGTGTTATAGATAGAGTCTATAATTATTCTTTTTCGAAAATTCACGTAGATTATCGTATCACAGATATTTTGACGTATGAAATAATAAAGAAAAACCACAGGTTCACTATGGCATGTACTTTCAAATTATTGTGTACCTTTTAAGATGTTTTGACAATGTTACTTTAGCACTTTATTTTTATTTTGCATATACGATACCTCGTGGAAAATCTACGAGACCTAATCAAGAGATCAAGAGAAGGCGTGCAGTGGCCACGTGGCCTGTGTGCACCAGCTATTCAGCCAGCGTGCAGTTACCATGTGGCCTGCGTGCATCATTCGTGAGATCTGCGCGCATCTGCCGTGCAGCCCGATTGCATCTCCTGCGCAACCTACGCAATCCTGTAGTGCAGCCTGCACGCGTCTGCTGCGCGTCTTCCACCGTGCAATTATCGTAAAATTACCATGAGCAAAGTGAATGAAGTGAAATGATGAAGTGCAAAGTGAATTATACTGTTATGAGCATATATCCGCTATGAGCAAAGTGAATGACGTGAAGTGATGAAGTGCAAAGTGAACCATACGGCTATGAGCGTATATCTGCTATGAGCGTACCGATACATGGCTATGATCGTATCAATTTATGGCTATGAACGTATACAGTGTATGGCTATGAGCGGATACAATTTATGGCTATGAGCGTATACAATGTATGAGCGTATACAATTTATGGCTATGTCTATGAGCGTATACAATTTATGGCTATGTCTATGAGCGTATACAATTTATGGCTATGAGCGTATACAATTTAGATATGCAACTGGCTCGGTATAATGTTAGTTTTACACAATAAAATATTTTGTATTAATATAAAATATTTCACACGATTGAAAAGTAAAATGTGCACAATTGCAAGCGGGGACTTCAATTGATATGATGATACTAAATGTGCGGTATTGTTAATGTTGATTACAATGGTCCCCGTCTGTTTAGAAATACACTTATACATTCCAATCCATATAGAGCCCGATGAGATGTTAGTTTTACAAAGTAAAATCTTTTGTATTTGCATTTTCTTGTTTATGTGAACGCTGTAACATACGTACACCTGTACTTATTATTTATGTGAAAAGTTTAATATTTTATTATTGTTGTTCAAATTATTTTTTTTATTTCTCTTTGTTTATCTGTTTTAGATATATCATTTTAAGTCCGCGAGGACGCGAACCATTGTCAGGATGGACGAATTGTTAGCTTGCCTAAAAATTATCTCTTTGATTTATATAAATATTTAATGGTATTATTTATTATTTGATTGCAATTTATTAATTTAGTCGTTCATGATCAATGCAATATTGACGGAAGTCAGTTATAATTAAATTTGTCATTTATGTATACCTTGTTTAAAATAATTGTGATAGCGATTATTTGTAATTACGTACTAAATTGTAGTTTTATTATTTGAGCAATATTTACTAGTTTAATATTCATTTTTAAACAAAAGTCGCGCCACCATCGCGTGACTATTTAAGCATTGACGCCTATTCGTAAGAGGCCAATCTTTCTCGAGCTGCGAAGCGTAACGGTCACCTAAAAGTGTATAATGTGTGTGTAGTAATGATTGAAGTATTTGACATAAAGGAATAAATGAATAAACGAAGACTTGTAAAGCATCGTGGTGTTTTTCTACTAACCTCGCTTTCAATAGGTATGTAAAGTTTTGTACAACGATCGAAAACAGCCACACGCACAAGTCAATCGAAGCTTCCAACAAATTAATCTGTCTAGCAACAATGGAACTTCTGAATGGGTTGTAGTGGGCTACTAGTGTCTGGGCTCATTTGAATCTGCTTGCGGTTCTGATTATGAATTTTGTAAAAGCTTGTTTTGAAAAAGTGCTTTTTCAACAAAAAACTTATTAAGTTTACTTATATTAAGTTTTTATTATAATATTATTTTATGTTTTAGTTTTATAGTATGTAGTTATGTTTTTATTGTTGCACGCGTGGTTTGTCAACAAAATAATAATAAATAATAAATAAATAATTATTGCTGGACATTTCACACATCGCTATCTAGCCCCAAACTAAGCAGAGCAAAAACACGGCCGTAGCCAGGTTTCAGTATCATTTCAAGAAAATTTTATTTTATTTATTTTGTTTTTTCATAGCTTACACTAAAGCGACAATGAAAACCCTTAATATAATATAATACTTATTAACTATTATGGCTATTTTTTTACACTCTGGGTTACATTATTGAATTTTTAGTAGGGTCCCTAATAATAGTAATAAATATAGCCTAAATTAAAGAGTACTTTTAAATTATCTGAACACATACGGAAAATAAAAACGTGACATTTAAAAAACGTAATGATTCTTAAAACTTTTGAGATGGTTTTAAAAATCTTAGCCTATTAGCCTATGGAATCATGTCTTGAGTGCCGCATATTGAGTGTAAAGTGTCCAGAATCAGAAAAATAATGTACATTTTTAAGCAACTTCGTTACAGCGCTGGCTTTCCTTGCCTTAAAATGGTTTACTATGCTCTAGCTCAATCGGTCTTATCCTACTGTATAACTGCATGGGGCGGTTCTACTAAGGCTCTTATGTTGAGAGTGGAGAGAGCCCAGAGAGCTGTATTGAAGGTCATGCCCTCTAACCCTAGACGTTTTCCCACTACTTCCTTATATTCGATCTGTTAGGTTCTTACAGTGCGACAACTATTTGTCCTAGTGACAGTTTTGCGGAAACACACTGAACTTTCATTCGATCCAGTTTTGAGCTCCGTTAGGCGTCGTTCTGATAAGGTTTGCAGCATAAAGCCCCACAAAACTGCCGTAGCTGGAAGACACTACCTTTATATAAGCTGTTCTTTGACAACAGTGTAAACAACAGTTGTACAACAGAGTAAACAAAGCTATTGACATTCCACAGATGTAAAATTAAATGCAAAACCTGGCTTCAATCACTAACGTACGATGATACCAAGAATATTTTGATTCCTAGCAAAATTAAACACACGCGAACACGCACGCACTCACACAAACAAACTCCCGCACAGACACGCTTCTACACACACACATACACACGACCCACACTTCCAGACACACACATACACATACACACACATACTTCCACACACACACACACACACTCCACATAAACACACCACACACACACACTCACACACACGCAGTATTCAACTTTAAATTATAATCATAATTAGAAAAAAAACATTTACTTACTTATATCGACTCGTTATAAGCTGGAACGTTGTTCTGTTTGGTTTTGGAAGAGGGCGGTGACACTGCTACTCAGTTTTTCTTAACTATTGTAGTTGTCAACGTTTTCATTTGTATATTGTACTTTATTTATGTATATTTATGTAAAAATAATTTTGAATAAATTATTTTTAAAAAAATTTAAAATCGTTTTTGAGTTTATACGTTACAAACATACAAAAATACAAATCTTTCCTGTTTATAATATTAGTGTAGATGTAGATAATGTAGATAAACCGCCGTCATGACTGTGATCAAGTATTATCCTGTCCATACAAAGTTTGTTGTAGGTACATTAAACAGTTATCTTATTTTAGAGGACAATGACGGTTTCCGCCGTCGGTGACCAGCTACGCCTCGTTTCTCCTTGAAAACGTGTCAAAAGTTTGACATTAGTTTGTCATTTTTTCAAGGGAATACGAGTCGTAGTCGGTTACTGACGGATATAGGAACCCGCTATATGTGAGTTTTACGTGAGACCGTACAAATATGAAGAAACCTTCTTCCGTAAAGATACTCTTTTCTAGGGCATGCAAGCCCAGCTGAGTCTGCACAGTCTGCAGGGCTTTCTGCGTGAGCGACATGAGGGTGCTTCAGTCTTCACTTAGAATACGCGTGTGAATATACGAAGTATATGACACCGATCGCCACACTAGACACTCCGCCTCACAAGACGCTCGTCTCGAGTGGCCACTCTTGCCTTGTTCTTATTCAGTCGCATGGGGGGGACGTCTAAAATGTCCTTGTCTGTCCTTGTCGCGTTCAAACCCGCGCATTCTCTCAATTGCATCATGTTTCCGCAGTTGTGAGGCCGCGTGCGCAGTCCCACACTTGAGGATTTTTAGGACTATTTTGACAGACCGGGGAAAAATTAAATAGAGGTTTACTTATTTTGCTAGGAAGATATCAAGTACAAAAAAACATAGAACAACCCCTAACCGGATAAATTGAGTGGGTCATTTAATTTGTGTTATGCTTTTATAACCAGACACATGCGACGGTCTTTTGTTTATTTTTCACTAGCTTCCGCCAGCGGCTTCGCACGCATTGTTTGTCAACAAAAAGTGGTAGAAAAGCCGCCTGAGACGCAGGAGCCGATTCCGAGGGGGATAGGTTCCCCTCGGATTCGATTCCCGCCGCGGAACAAACGTTTGCATGTTCTATAGATATTTGTTTGGGGTTTCTCTATATTATATTTTAAGAATATAATAACAAAAAAGTAGGTAATGTATTTTATCAGTTATCTGGTTCCCTTAATTAATACAAGATTCGATTTGTTTAGGCCTAGATAACGCTGTGTGAAATGTCCAGCACTTTATAAAACAAAGTAACGCCTGTTTATTTTGGCCTAAGTATTGGAAACCAAAGTTTTGCCTGTTTCGCTAAAACTTTAAGAGCTTTTTAATACAAAGTAGTTTGCAAACATGTCACTCTCATGTCAACATGTATTCTCTACAGGATTCTTCAGAATATGAGAACACGGCCATTGTGACATGAAATTACATAAAATATGATGTTTTTAATGGAGACTGATATTTTCATAATCATATCAGTCAAACGCATTTGTTTTAATTAAAATATTCTGAAATCCACGAAGAAAATACCCAGTAACCTTAGTAGGTTTAATCAAAATCTAAAATTAATCATTTTTTATTAATTTACACTAGTGGTTCGCCCAGAACTGAGATCTCGCAAATATATATATGTATTTTTTGTAAATAAATACATATAATATAAAAAAAATATCAAATAAAAACGGAGTCTGAATGTATTAAGGAAGACCTTTCATTTGACGTCCCACTTGACCTAATAGTCTCTTTTTCATTTTTTTTTACCCCTCTTGAGCCCCAATATCTCAACAACCCCCCAACATTTTTAGCTCATTTAGTCACACCAAAACTATGTATCAAATTTCACGATGATCGGATCAACGCTTCGAAAGTTATGCTCGGACAAACAAACATACATACATACAACGCCGATTTGCCCAAGTTGATTTGGAGATCTAGCTTCGATCGATCAATAATTATTCAAAGGACATATTTAGAGATAAATAAATAGTAGAATACAAATATGAATAATGAAAAATACACAAAAATACTTGTAATTAGGTACATATTAGTGTAATTTGCATCTAATCTATGTCACCAAACAGATTTAACGAAATCCAACCAGCATTAGCCAAAATGGTGTTTGCCCCGCAACTTCTTTGTCCTCAGGCCAATTGGCTAGATAATGCACTTTAACTCGCAAACAACAAAACTCTAATCTAGTTAAGTACTACAAAATCCCTATGGTGCGGTGCAGTCTTGTGTGGATAGAGTAACGATCAGCTAGTTCACTGTCTTATGCCCGGTTCCTACGGCTATTGTCGGTAGGAATAAATAATATTAAATAAATATGTCAATATTGCTGGACATTTCACACAGCGCTATCTAGCCCGAAACGAATTTAGCTTGTACTATGAGAACCAGATAACTGATAGAATACGTATATACTTTTTTGTAAATATCTACATACTTATAATATATAGAAAAACATCCAGACTCGGAACAAATATCTGTACATCATACAAACATTTGTTCCTCGGCGGGAATCGAACCCGCTACCCCCCTGCATCTCAGCAGGCTATTCGCCCATTGTACGTGGTGGACACTGGTCGTCTTAAGAGTCGAGGAATCTACGAGGCGTTTTCGTGTTATGGGTCATATTTTGCGTTTCACAAGTTTATTTTGAGATCGTCCATTTACGGTTCGTTAATAAAATACCGAGCCCCGTTTCGTTTACGCAAAAGGAACAAAAGTTTTAGTCAATCAGCGGGGCTATTTTAAATAGTTGTATAGCTTTCCGTCAAATGCTAATTGAAAATAATTTCGAATTGACCATACAGCTCGGATACCTTTTCAACACGAATTCAAAAGTTGACAAAAACTGTTAAGTACCACTTATTGCTGCTACCAAGCAGCATTGCTGTCGCTAACTGGCAAGACCCTGCAAGCTTACATATTTAAATTTCCAAAAAAAATTTTATACACGTCGTGTGTTCAGATTAAATCTATAATTGAATATCAATCAATCAATTCATTTATTTCAGATGTCAAAAATCCATATTTGTTAGTAAAATGAATAAGAAACATTTTAGAAATCATACTTTTACAAGTTTTTATTTCAATCTTTTAACTTTTTGTTGTATAAATATGTAACATTTTTGTACGGGGGTGACAAAGTCACTGTGTGGCCAAATCCCTCATTAAAAATGAAGAAAAAAGAAAAAAAGTGGCACTCTGGGAGTGCCGACAGAAGTGAAAACTTGAAAAATTACGGGATATTTATATACAGAGGTGTCGAACGTTAATAATAAAATTAATAATGTCGCGAGTTCAATGGTTTTTTCCATCTCAAAAAATGCCCAACGCGCCTAAAGAAGTTTTTACTTCAAAAAAACTTTTACTTGCAGTATCCCCCTGGAAGTTTAAAGATTTTTTTTTTGTTACAGTTAGTGACCTGTCTGTACATACGAGTACACTACATTTCAGTCTTTACATTTCAGCACATTTTGCAAATTTAAATATAGTTTTAGCTATATTATATATTATCAATACATATTAGTTAATATTATAATATTACTATTAGTTAATATAGTTTGATGACCTCTGTGGCGCAGGGGGCGTACAGTCGGCTGTGACGCAGGAGGTAGCAGGTTCGATTCCCGCCGCGGGACAAATGTTTGTATGATCTACAAATATGTTTACCGGGTCTGGATGTTTTTCTATATATTATAAGTATGTATATAAAAAAGTATATAAGTATTCTATCAGTTATCTGGTTCCCATAGTACAAGCTCTGCTTAGTTTGGGGCTAGATAGCGCTATGTAAAATGTCCAACAATATTTATTTATTTATAGCTTAATCCATTGTATGTAAGTTCTTTGTTTAGTAATTTTTTTTATGCCGCATATAAATATTTTATCATTTTTCAAGGAAGAAAATGAGATGTTAGTATTCTAGCTGTTCCGTTCTGTGAGTCCAGAACTAGCCGGCTAAACGTTAATTAGGAAAAATCTCCCGAGACGCGAAATCTTGCTTACCTACTAAAAATGTGACGCGGAATTACTTTAATCTCCTTTATGTTCGTACAGTGCCCTTGGGGCAGTTTTTAATATTTTGAAATATTACTTGTAGAAATGCTTGTTACTGGCACTACAACATTTTAAACTCCATTATCTACAATAGAATAAATAAATTATTAAATATTTTCCCATTGACTTACTTTAAATGTGAAACTATAATCATAAAATGGCTTTTCATCCTTTTCTATGATGATACGGAGGAGTTAATACAAATTACAAAATAGTACTGATAACAAACATACATAATAATACTTATCCTGTTTAAACATGCACATACACTACATACACACACACACACACACTCCCACCCCCCCACCCACCCGTACACATACCCACCCTTAAGCACACCCCAAATTACTCACTTCACACATACAAACTCCCCACTCATACACACCCCACACATACACACATATTCACACCTACACACACACACACACACAACCACACAGACACACACACCCTAGACCCAATACACACATAACCTTTGTAATAAAAGTGCTTTTTATAAAACTTGTTAATATCATAATAAATAAATAAATAAATATTGCTGGACATTTCACACAGCCTCAAATTAAGCAGAGCTTGTACTATGAGAATACTTATATATTTTTTTTGTAGATATATACTTATAATATATAAAAAACACCCAGACATGGAACAAATATCTGTAGATCATGCAAACATTTGTTCGGCGGCGGGAATCGAACCCGCTTCCTCCTGTGGCTATACGCCCACTGCGTCAAGGAGGTCGTCAAAATATAAATATTCATTAATTAAAATATTTATTAATTATAAATAATTTTCCTTGTTTATTTTTTTCTGTTTGTTACAATTAATTTTGCATCAAAATCTCTGTATCTAGATACTCTGGAATGGCAATGTCTCCTTTAGTTATAAAGTCGGGCACTGGAAAGTGCGACACAGTTTTTACTTCTGCACTTTTCAGTTTTTCATCTATGTATAAAGCTATCCTGTGTGCACTATGTTCAAAATAAATGATTGATTGACTGATTTATGTATGTTTGTGGTTTTACAACTTTCTTAGCATCATCATGTTAGCTGTATGACGTCCACTGCTAAGCATCCCCCATAGATTTCCAGAGTGACCGATCTTGTATGGCCTGCACCCATTGACTCCAAGAAACATTTATTAGGTCGACATTTGCCTTTTATTCGTCTATCCCCATGATATTTGGAACCGATATCGAATAGCTAACATTATGTATCATTATTTGTAAAAGCAAATGGAGGAAGTTGCAACGGTTGCACCGCCAAGAGCAACGAGAGAGGTTTATCTGTCGTACGTAATGCCCAGAAATATTATCAATCAGAAAAATAATGTTGCTGCAATTATTGCACCACTTAGCTACTCTCTGGCGGCTCCATTCTGTGTCATCAATGATTAGCAGGTTATCCGTCCGCAATATGGTTCGACACTGTAGAAAAAACCGTGGATCAGAAAAGCGGAAGACAGAAGCGAATGGCAACAACGAAGAGATGGCCAGCATTGGGACGAGAAGGGCTGATGACGCCGATGCTGAGAAGATTTTGATATTCATTGGATCTAACTCACACTTTTCAGAAACTCACACAACATACACACTCCCCTCCCTCCCTCGCCCCCTCAAGTATAACCATTTACACAACACCCCTTACACTCTTACCTTTCAAATTCCGTACCTACTAAATTCCTTAAAAATTATATTATCTTAAATAATGATATTTAATAATTTCTAAGAAGTTTTGTTATAAACAAGTAACTTTTTAACAAAACTACAACCAACTTAACCAAACTACATAACTAATTTTGATGAAATTTCTATATGACCAATATATCCTTTCAAATAAAAAAGATTTTCCATATCGGTTGATAAATGACGGAGTTCTGACGTAATAACAAACATAAACCGAATAGCGTCCCTGTAATATTTGAGGGTTTCCCTCTATTTTTTTGGGATCCCATCATCAGAACCTGACTTGGTACCAATAAATATAATAAATATAAATATCGCTGGACATTTCACACAGCGCTATCTAGCCCCAAACTAAGCAGAGCTTGTACAATGGGAACCAGATAACTGATAGAATACTTATATACTTTTTTTTTGTAAATATATACTTATAATATATAGAAAAACACCCAGACACGGAACAAATATCTGTAGATCATGCAAACATTTGTTCCGCGGCGGGAATCGAACCCGCTACCTCCTGCGTCTCAGCCGTCTATACGCCCACTGCGCCACGGAGGCAGTCAATGGCAAACCAATGGACCTGGGAAGCCTTTAAACAAAAAAATAATTTCTCGCGTCGGTCAAGGCGTCTTCGAGTAATCGGGAAATATACATAAAAAATAAAAATAAATTATCCGACGAATTGAGAATCTTCCTTTTTTGAAGTCGGTTAATGAGAATCTGTTATTGGCATTAAGTATTAGCTAAAAGAGTTTGTTTACATTGATATCAAGTGCTGTTGATTCTGTTGTAAAAGAATAAAAAATAAACTCAACATTTATCAAATTTCATAACAATAAAATTACAAATTTCTAGGCCAAACGCATAATAAACTAGATCTCTACTCTCGATCATGACTATATTTTTGTGTAATGTATTATCTCACAAACTAGACTTTTGGCGGATGGCACAGCGCCAAAGGCAAGCGATAGAAGCACAAACTTTAGTTTTACTAGTGCAATATCCTGACTGCAATGTGCATTTGTTTGAACTAGGCCTGAATAGCACATAATATAACGATATAGTTTATATTGTGAAACATATTTTAACTCGCGTAGAATGAAAAAGCTTGGGATTAAAATAGCATCTAAATATTGCCGCATCCGGTCGCGCGCCATCTTATGGCGTTTCAAAATTCCCTGGCATCAACTTCCTCTAAAATTTTTTTATATATTTCCAAACAAGCATACGGCACACCTGATAGTAAATGGTTACTGTAGTACTTAAGAACGTTTGTTACACCAGACATTTGCGCGTTGCCAAACCTTGCGTTGCCAAACCGTGTAAAGTTTGTACAACGCCTTTTTGAAGAGCCCCACATGTCTTTGAGGAAAACCTCAGCAGGGAAACTACACAGAATACAAATATACAAATACTGACCAAAAAATAACCAAAATTATTTAAACAGGATTGCTGTGTTTCGGTTTGAAGGATATATGCCGGTGAAGTTACAGGCACATGAAGCTTTACACCTGTATCCCTCAAGTTGATGGACGCACGGGCAGTGCATCGTAGGGCACATTTCTAAGGTGCGTGACCTACAAGGCTTAACATAAGAGCCTTAAGCTTGTTCCATCTCTATGTAAGTTGTATGAAAAAAAACGTAACCTAATTCAGTTTAATGAATTCTCTGACCTTTACTAAAGTCAGCTAGACACATTACCTGTGACCGCAATACTAAGATAATTGCATTACCCTTACGCGAGTAGCCGAGAGATACTGGCTATTTCATTACCTACAGTAGCCCGAGGTGCTCCTAGGTAAGACCTCCGTATGTTTTTACGACACCAACCTACATCATTAAAGTTACGCTTTTCAAAGCGTACTGTCAGAGTCTATGGGAAGTCTATGGGTCGACATACCAAAAGATCATTGGATATCCTACGCATCCAATATAATAACATCTTCCGGATGATGTTGCAGTTGACCTGATACTGCAGTGCATTGGGGATGTTTGCCCACTATCACACAGATGGCTTTCACGCCATCATGCGCAAAAAAACGGCATCGCTGACGAGCAGAGTTCGGGACAGTCTAAACAGCATCCTGAGGACGGTGGCTGAGTGCTGCATATCTCCGCTCTGGAGGTGCCTTGTGCGAAGGGTGATTAATGAAGGAAGTAATTTCCTCAATTAGTCACCCTTGGCACAAAATGGCAGATTCTGTTTTCACCCAGTCCCTATTTTATTCTTGTTTAAAAAATTGTTCATGTTTTATTTTCTGTGTGTGTTTTTCTTTTAGTGCTGATATGGACTTTATTATTGTCTGAAACAAAATATTTTTATTTATTTATTAATAAATCAATGACCTGCAGAGAACTTATGATTAATTTAAATTTAATATAATAGCATAACACATAGCTTTAGGATATTACGAATGCGAGGAAATAAAAGTGTTTTATAACAATTAGATGCTAAAGTAAAATTAAATAAAAAAATAATATTTGCGTTCCCGTGTCCATTGATTTTATTCACAACCGGACTGTGGTCTCTTATACATATTTTTGATTTTATTTCATTATATTCTAGCAGCGCTTATTGGTAGCCCGCCTGGATGTTCCATTATGGTAACAAATTAACAAAAACATATTTAAAAAAAAGTTTGATTATCGTGTTAAAATAGATTTTATAGTAATAAAAACCCGGCCAGGTGCGAGTCGGACTCACGCACGAAGGGTTCTATACCATTCTATAATAAATTGTATGAGCGCCCATACAACTCAGAAGACTATGAGAATTGGCGTCAACTATGTACCTATGTATAGGGACACCCTTTAATTTTCAACTTTTTTTATTTTTTAGAATTTTTCCTTTATTTGTGCTGTACCTTGCTTTTTGCCAAATTTCGTGATTCTAGGTCAACGGGAACTACCATATAGTTTAGGGCCCAAAACCTTTAAGGTACTTCCGGTTGACCTAGAATTGTGGTTAAAAGCAAGGTTTTACAGCACAAGTAGTAGCGAAAATCTAAATTTGCCCATATCTTTTATCGTGTTGATTCAGGACCTTAATTTTTATACATCTAATAGGGACTATATACTTCAGTATCTGGTATAAATTTCAACTTGCTAGGTCCACCCATTCCTGAGAAAATCGGTGGTGACACACGAACTGAGGGACAAGAGAGTGATCTTATAAGAGTTCCTTTTTTACCTTTTGAGTTACGGAATCCTAAAAAAGTTGAAAATATTTCTTTGGTGAGAAGTATGTGTTATGTGACATCGTTTGTTAGCAGGTTGTGAATTGATAATTTACGTTCAAATGTAAATGACAATGAACGTGGTGACAATGAACAAACGTTCTTGTTATGAACACACATGTTGTGTATTTGAATAATCCATCACAGAATATTGTAGATATCAGTTGGTCTTCTTTAGCTATTTATTTTGTGTTCAAATGTATGCCTAGTGCTCGACAGAAAACGTGAGCTGGATAAATAAATTGACCCAAACCATGTGACAGCTCAGTAAATACCCACTGAACTACTTTGCCAAACTATAAATTCAGTTTTCAGAATCCATTATATAGTTTGGATGTCCTGTTACCATAACGTACTCAACATGGCTCCACTAAAATTGAATACAAACAACTTTCAGAAGCAATAATGTTCCGGCTAAACGTAGTTAATGAGGCAAAAAGGGATTCCATTTACACAAAGTAAAGTTCAAAAGGATTTGAACGTTGTTGTCAGTAGATAGAGTCCTGAATCGATTGGTTGGGTTAAGAAGATTGTCCTCTGTCGGTTTAAGTATCCACAAACAAATTCATAAGCTTAGTATAGCAATAAAAACTGTGATAAACAGCGCTGAAAAATGTACTTACCTAAGAGTGGTCTAATACCTCCGTATCTAGGTAGGCCGCTCTTTTTTTTATCAGTTAACAAAAGGGCTTTGTCGCTCATGCGATTATGACACCCTGGTAATGTAAACAAAACAAATTGACTAATTATATAGGTAAATACTAATTAAGCTACCTCCTATCTACTAACTTCAATAGTTTTTTGGCAGTATCTGATAACGGATCTGCCAAAATACTATTACAATCACCAATATTAAAGTTAGAAGAATCTCTCGCACTAGCATTCTGAACACATTACATAGGTACGCCGCTTTAGAAGTAACTTAGCAAAATGGGGCATATTTGACCCAAATCATGTACATGTATGAGTGCTATACAAAATATGATGCACTTCTCTGCCCCCAGTGCCCCACCACCTTTATCCGGTAGCAGCTCAATGAGGCACCTGACGAGGCTGTAGATGTGTCTACCCACTGCTCCAAATCAATATAATTAAGACTAATGCGTCATTGACACGAGAAGAAGTGATCTAGTGCAGTTCGATTCATAATATTAAGAGTTTTTTAATAACTCCCATACAAAAAGCAAAATTAATAATAATAAATCTCTTATCCTATTTATTTCCCAATCTCTATGTTGTATAAAAACTGGACAAATGTGAATCTGTTTCGTTTCGTAAAACAACTTCTTGATTCTAGGTCGAGAAGTGCCCTATTTGCGAGTGTCACATTATGCGGCATATGTGGCTGAATTTTTGATTGCGTTACTATGAAGCTTGTAGATAGTATTTGTTTGATATTAATACCTCCACGCGTTCCTGAGAAAAAGAGTTCCAATCAGACAGACAGACGGACAAAAGTGATTCTACAGGGTTACTTTTTTCCTTTTGAGGTAAAGAATTCTAAAAATATATATAAAAACAACCGGCCAAGTGCGAGTCGGAGTCGCGCACAAAGGGACTGTATTATATATATATAAAATTCGGGTTTGTTCGAACACTTATTATAACTCAAGAACGACAGACCGATTTTGATGCTTTTTGAATGGTTGTTTTTGTATCCGCCCCGAAAAGCAGAATAATTGTTAAAATATCTGAAAAAAATACGCAAATAGATATTGATGCAGATAATGATGGCCGACGTATATTGACAGCTCGAGTCATATGCATGTCAGGACGGTACGAAGTTCGCCAGGTCAACTAGGTATCTATAAAAACGGTAAAAAAATCATGTCTGTTGATGGGAGCCCCCCTTAATTATTTATTTTATTCTGTTATTAGTATTTGTTTTATAGCGGCCACAAAAATACCTACATCATCCGTGAAAATTTTAACTGTCTAACTATCACGGTTTATGAGATACAGCCTGGTAACAGACGGACAGACAGTCCGTAGTCTGACTGAGTCTTAGTAATAAGGTCCCATTTTACACTTTGGATACGGAACCCTAAAAAGTATATTCACGTACAACCATACACTTCTTTTCAAGTGAGCTTTTATCCCTGCTCATCCTTGAATGATCCTCAGACGTACCTTTACTCGTCACAAATTGTTTCCTGTAGGGGCTGTAGGATGCGTTTAGGAACAGTTAACAGGAAGTGTTTAGCGGAAAGGAAGCGTTTAGGGGAGATAGACCTCAGAGAGAAGGGATGGATTCCAGTTCCTTTGGTAAATTAGAACCTGTTTGCCTTTGGCTGTGCCTCCGATGTAAAAATACAGGTAAGTTTGACGCTTCTGGCTGCGTGCCTGTGTCTGTCTTTCTGTCTGGATGGATGGATCTATTCGGACGTGGTTTTTTATACAGAAAGCCAGGTTAATTAACGTGGTTCTTAACTATGTCAGTTTTTAAACCACGAACCAATAAGTGGACCTTTTTTATTTATTTATACTCGTAATTTATACGTCTTGTTCAACCAAAATTTAATTTTTTTTGCAATTATGAAATTTAAGTTTTCCGGAAAGTAAAATTCAAAGGTTTAATGAAATAATGTACCCTAGACTAGATATAATTGTTACCTATACGTTTTATTTTACGTTTTTTTTTTTACGATTTATTTTAAAATAATGAATCGTCCGAGATGTACCAATATAATCAGATTTCCATACTACGCGAACCATCAAGATAACCTTCTTCAAATCGTATAATCAACGGCAAAAGTTGAATAAGATTTGAGATTTTAAAATATAATATTATTTATAATATTATTAGTTAAATGTAAATCAATATATCTAATAGGTACTTAATTCCAATGCATCCATAAATCAAGTTTACTTTTTCGGATAAAACTGGCAATATACTGTTTATTCGGGCTGAATTAATTTTGACTTCGTATCAGCCGTAGGATGTCCGCTACTGAGCCCAACGGCTCCCAAGCAATCTTTATCAAGTCTTTATTACGTTTAGAGGATTAGAAAGCAGAAGTAGTAGTTAGCGGGGCACATAGCTCGGAGAACTCACGGCTGTTGGAGCAGAAAGGTTCTCGAGTGGAGACCACGCAATGGAAAGCGCCACGTGAGATAGCCTCCACTAGATGGAAAGAAGACCTGATAAAGGTTGCTGGAAGCCGTTAGGTGCAGGCTGCACAAGATCGGTTACTCTGGACATCTATAGGCAAAGCCTACTCGTATGTTTAGCAGTCACGACTTCTTATGGCTGATAATGGTGAAGTTCTGTCAGTTGGTTAAATAAATAAAAGCAGTGGATTGTATTTTATAGTGGGTTATATGCGCGCTGGCGACCGGTGGCTTCGGCCCCCATTCCTTCTCTGGTCGGTCTTGTCTTCTTCAGTCTCTGGTCATGAAGGTGGCGAGCGATACGGTGATTTGTCTCCGACAGTGGATAACGTAAATCATATATCTTTACTGTTTTTGAATCTGGATTACATGGGAGGTACAAACTATGATGACCTCCGTGGCTCGTGGCGCAGTGGGTGAATAGCCGGCTGAGACGCAGGAAACTGCGGGTTCGATTCCCGCCGTAGAACAAATGTTTGCACGATCGACAGATATTTGTTCCAGGTCTGGATGTTTCTCTATACATTATAAGTATGTATTTACAAAAAAAATTAAATAAGTATTATATTAGTTATCTGGTTCTTATAAGCTTTGTTTAGTTTCAGGCTGGATAGCGTTGTGTGAAATGTGCTGCAATATTATTATTGTTACGAGCTGAGGGTTCGGGATAAAATAATGGGAATCGATCTCACCAAAATAACACTTTTATTCAACACTAAACGATGAATACACGAACTTGGTCACACGTCATCACAACATTCTAATTCACATCACCACTTAAAGTCACCGAAATGTTCGCACGTATAGCCAAATCCAAACTGACTCGCGAGCAACTACTGTTCACGCGAGACCCTGCTCTCAGTCCTCCAGGGCCTCGCTGAGACTCACTCACTAACTAACTCAGACTGAGACTGACTGAGACTGACTGTCCGGCCATCTCTCCGGCCTATTTATATCGCACACATTTCGATTGTTCGAGAACGATGTCGATCCTTCCAGGAAAGGGTCGGTCCCTCGACACAATGGCCACTCCATTGTGCGCAACCGCAGACAATAACAACAATAGCACAGCAAGACAAAAGCGCTCGAGAAACTTCGATTATTACTCATTGTTTAACAGCCTCGGCGTAACACTGCCCCCTCCTAAAACATGCTCGTCCCGAGCATTCTTAGCCCCATATCGCGGCAGCCGATCAACATGAACAATTTTAGGCGCACCTCGCGCTGAAGATGTAGCAACTAGAGGAGCCACATTGCCGTCTCCAGTACTTCAGGACACCCAGAGTCCCTTTCTCATCAGCGATCCCAATTCCAGCCTCCAAAACACGGCTCTCATGATTTCTATCTGTTCTTTCACTTCCTGGAATTCCTTTCCAGATGAACCGAACAATTCCCTCATCAGTCGAGCACGCTCTTATGGCCAACGTCGCTGATCTTCCTGTTGACGACGCTGCTCTTCTTTATCCTGACGTCGCTGTTCCTCTTGCAACCGAGTCTGCTCCACCTGTTCATGTCGCTGTTCTTTCTGCAACCGAGCCTGCTCTTCCTGCTGACGACGCTTCGTAATGCTGACGGCGTTGTTCCTCCTGCAACCGAGCCTGCTCATCTTGCTGACGACGGTGCTCTTCCTAATCTTGACGTCGCTGTTCTGCCTGCAACCGAGCCTGCTCTTCTTGCTGACGACGCTGCTCTTCTTCATCCTGACGACGCTGTTCTTCTTGACGACAAAGCATTGCCATAATAGCAGCAAGATTGCCTGTCACAGGAGCTTGCCCCACGGATGATGATGATGATGCTCCAAATGATTCGGTGGCGGCTGATTCTATCTCCATCGGCTGACGACTCTGCCGAGCTTCTTGAACCGGAGACTCCCCAAACCGCCTTTCATCCATTTTCTGTTGTCGTTGACCTCTCGTCCTGACACCGTCCACGTTATCCATTGGTAGAACCGGCATTATTTTATCCCACTTCTGACACCAAATTGTTACGAGCTGAGGGTTCGGGATAAAATAATGGGAATCGATCTCACCAAAATAACACTTTTATTCAACACTAAACGATGAATACATGAACTTGGTCACACGTCATCACAACATTCTAATTCACATCACCACTTAAAGTCACCGAAATGTTCGCACGTATAGCCAAATCCAAACTGACTCGCGAGCAACTACTGTTCACGCGAGACCCTGCTCTCAGTCCTCCAGGGCCTCGCTGAGACTCACTCACAAACTGAGACTGACTCGAGACTGACTGTCCGGCCATCTCTCCGGCCTATTTATATCGCACACATTTCGATTGTTCGAGAACGATGTCGATCCTTCCAGGAAAGGGTCGGTACCTCGACACAATGGCCACTCCATTGTGCGCAACCGCAGACAATAACAACAATAGCACAGCAAGACAAAAGCGCTCGAGAAACTCGATTATTACTCATTGTTTAACAGCCTCGGCGTAACATTATTATTATGTTCGGCGCCTTCTACCGCTGACTGTACAAGCACAGGTACGTTCCCCTCAATTTAGATACCTACCTACATGAATCCTTCGCGTAGCCCCCGGCTTGGGGTCCACCTTCCACCTGCTATAATAATTACCAGGGTGGATAATCTTAGACGGTCTCGACGGTCTAAGATGAATTTATGCATGAGCTCCGAGATGAATATGATTGATTAGGTAGCCAATTTGTGTTAGGATCACTTGGGTTGTAAGATGTTGTATGAATAGTTAAACCGGTCAGGTTTCCATTAGATTTCGAGAATTAATGTAATTCGTTTATTCTAGGGTGTGTAATTGAATTGCTTCAGAGTTGTATTTTGATAATAAAGTTCAATGATAAGCAATGTTGAAAGTTGATTCATAAAACAGTCGCTGACCCGCCCGCGGCTTCACATGCGTGGTTTTTAAATATTCAATATAATTCAATAAAAACGTTAGCATCCTCGTGCAGTTAGGTAGAAAGTAGCCTATGTCACAATCTATCTATATACCAGCTGTACAGAGAGTATGATCTAAAAAATACCTCATAATAACCCCATACTTTACCCCCCCCCCCAACCCCTCTCTTTACGGATGATTTTGCAAAGAAGTAGAAACACGTATTTCTTTATTTCACACACAAAGTCTAAATATGAATTAACCCTAACATGAGGGATTATGGATTGCCCATACAAACTTTCAACCCCTATTTCACCCCCTTCAAGGTTATTTTTCAAGACAAAAGATAGCCATGTCCTTCTCCAGGGATAATCTATCTTCTTGCCAAATTTCATTCGTAAAAATGTTCCAATTTATAACCTTCGTGGTATGTTAGCAAAATAGACTAAAATGCAAGCGCGATCATGCGTGATCCATACTATTCATTCGAAAGTAACTCTGTAGCTCTGTCTGATTTTTATGTTTTCTCGGCTAAACGGCCGGAATGATTTTGATGAAATTTGGTATACACGTAGATTATCACCGGAATAGGGGCATAGGATACTTTTTACCACACTGCGTAGATGGAGGGTAATGATTTTATTGACAAACCCCACCCCCACGCGTGCGAAGCCGTGGGCGGGTCAGCTAGTTTAATCATATTAAAAAGAAAAGTTCGATTAGAAAATAACATTGAAAGAACAAGTTACAATGAAAACCCTTACAATGAGAAATGAAATTGATTTGATAAAGTTCACTCGATTGCGAATTCAAAAAGTGAAATTGTCTGTGAAGTTAATATCCGTAGTGAACAATCGTCCAATTCAAATTAAAGATAAACGTTTCCGCGCCATTTGTTGTTTTCCAATTTCGATCTTGAAAACTTTAAAAGTCGCAATTTCATAAGCAAATTTTCAGAGAGGGTTTTGTAAATTTAGGTAATTAATAGCCGTATTGAGCCTGAGCCATATTCACGGACAAACATCTTCACATTTCTATCCCATTATACGCAAACCCGCGAGGTAGGAATCTGAAATATTTTATTTTAAACTAAACAAGTGGTTCGCCCCGAACTGAGATCTCGCGCGTCTCCCATAAGAACAAAAATATATTATTTGTAACCTTTGACTATCAAAATACTGCCACGAAATAAATAACCAACTAATTGGAATTACAGTTTTTTTTTTATAAATTATAGGCTAGCGTTTGACCACTATCTCGCCTGATGGTAAGCGATGATGCAGTCTACGATGGTACACGTTTGCCTAGAAGAAACCTATTCACTCGTGACTTGAAGATCCCTAGGTTGTAGTTATCAGGAAACACAGACTCAGGTAAGGCGTTCCACTCCTTGGCAGTGCGCATAATAAAGGTGGAAGAGTACCGCTTTGTGCGTATGGGAGGTATGTCTACCATGTAGCGGTGGCGCATCGCGGAGCGTCTGGTTGTCCGATCATAGAATGGGGATGATGGGATCAGGCTGAAAAGCTCCGCAGCACACTCTCCGAAATGTATCCGATAAAAAACCGAGAGGCTTGCAACCTTTCGACGATGCTCGAGGCTGTGGAGCCTTGCATTTGCTAACTCGTCATTGCAAATGAGCTTCTTGGCTCTTCTCTCAATTGAATCTAGAGCCTCTAGCTGGTACTTCGCTGATCCGTCCCAGAGGTGAGAACAGTACTCCAGACATGATCGGACTTGTGCTTGGTATAAGTTGAGCAACTGTCCCGGTGTGAAGTATTGCCTCACCTTTGCAAGTATTCCAAGCTTCTTAGCGGCCAGCTGGGCTTTCGACTCAATATATGAGCCGAAATTGAGAGTGGGTGTTAATGAGATACCAAGAAGCTCGAGGTGGTCAGAAATCGGCACGGGTACATTACGGAAAGTAGGAGCCAGATGAAATGGGCTCCGTTTCACGGAAAACAGGCACGCCTGGGTTTTATTTGCATTAAACTTAACCAAGTTGGCATCACCCCAGTCGGAGACCGCCTTCAAGGACAAGCTTAAGCGCTCAACCATGGCCTCTCTGAGTGACTGAATCTGCACCCCACTGGCTCGTGCGGTAGATGTGTAACTCTCCACAACTGTGCTGTCGTCCGCATACCCAAAGGTTCCAGGCTTTAGCAGATCGTTGATATGCAGCAGGAAGAGAGTTGCAGAGAGTACCGACCCTTGAGGGACTCCGGCGTTAATCGCCAATTGATCGGACGAGCAGCCGTCAACGACGACTCGTATCGATCGGTCTCTCAAAAAGTCCGAGATCCAAACACAAAGACCAGTGAGTAGACCGAAAGATGGAAGCTTACTTATAAGGCTATCATGCCAGACCCTGTCAAAGGCCTTTGAGATGTCGAGAGAAACAGCAAGCGCTTCTCCGTATTTCTCAATGGCCTCGCTCCATAAATGCGTAGCATACGCCAGAAGATCCCCAGTTGACCGGTTTCGGCGGAAGCCATATTGGCGATCACTGAGGAGGTTACTCGTATTAGCTTCTAGGTGTGCCAGGAGCCTGTTGTTTCATTCAAATTACAGGTAACAGGAGTTCATGTTAATTGGTTACTGTTTTTTAGGGTACAAATTACAGTTATTCTGGACTTTTGCCTATATTTGTGTCACTAAAGCTACGTGCATACCAAATTTCAGCACTGTGGGGACACCGGTGTGCCCTGTGACTTTCGTCAAAGTTTAGTATTTATTATGGTTAATAACTCAAAAAGCATAAAGACTTTACTAAAAATAAAAACGGAATCTAAATGTACTACTAAAGACCTTTCATTTGACGTCCCACTTGACCTAATAGTCTCATTTTTATTGTTTTCCCCCCTCTTGAACCCCAATATCTCAACAACCCCACAACATTTTTAACTCATTTAGTCACACCAAAACTGTGCTATTACTACCTACCTATGTATCAAATTTCACGCTTCGAAATTAGCGTCGGACAAACAAACATACATACATACATACAACGCCGAATTGCCCAAGTTGGTTTATAAATCTCGGTTCATTCGATCAAATATTATTATACACTCTGTCACCGCATTCATGACGTTAATTTAAAACACATGCAGAAGCGTATTAACTGATTTTAAAGATGGGTTTAATACTGGTAGCTTGAATATTTATCCAGTAATCTTTTTTCTATCTATATATCTATCTTTCTACTTTCTATCTATATACTCTGGAATGTCAATGTCTCCTTAGTCATAAGGTCGGGCATTGGAAAGTGCGACACAGTTTTAACTATTGCACTTTTCAGTGTTTCATCTACGTATAAAGCTATCCTGTGTGTATTATGTTCAAAATAAATGATTGATTGATTGATTGATTGATCTTTGCGCTGATGCCGCTTAGTCAGTAAAACAGGTACCTATCTTATATGATGAATGATTATGATTTGATTCCTATTATAAACAGACTGTTTCATTGACATTTTAGGTCTTGAAATTAAGATAGATTGAAAATTAAAAAATCCATCCTAATTAATTAAAAAATAAAACTATTTCACAACAATACTAGCCATCAGCCCTACCCGTGATTTAAATTAATGTTGTAAATGCGGTGATACGCAGTATGCAAGACAAAACAATTGGCAGTCGGCAATAAGGCATCCATGGTAATTGATTTTGAGCAGTTTTATTTAAAGTGTTATCTGACACTTACGGGAAAATCCTTAGATTTTGAAGTTATCTCAAAAAATGCCATAACGAGATTTGAACCCGGCACCTTCCTTTTGATACGAGGGTGCGATACCAATTTCACCACTACGAGCTCACCACACGCCAAGCACAAAATTAGTGAAATGTTTATTTTACGGCTTCAAAGCGCCGTTAGCTGCGTCTACAGAAAAACTAATACATTTTATCTAATATAAAATCTGTCGGTTTGCCAGTGCATTAACAAAACGCGTAAACAGTCCATTTAGCAACTAAGGCCAAAACAAAAAGGGCTTGATTAACAAAACGAACGTATATCGGAAAACGATTTTCTGCTTAATTCCTGCATGAAAAAGGTAGCACAGGTATTTGTAACGAGATTAAATTGAGAAAATACGAATTCGCATCATGGTTGCAAAATGTGGCCAGAATGTAGCAAAGCAAGTAAATAAAAGGAAAGAAAACAAAAAGTCTATCCATCATCATCATCAATCAGCCAAATGACCGATTTTGTACGGCCTGACAGCAACGGCTCCCAGCAGCCATCCTTTGCTGTGCTTTTCAGTGCGTGATCTCCACTCGAGAACCGTTCTGCCCCAATGGCCGTCAGTATCCTTTGCGCTACGTCGGTGGCTTTGGTCCTTCTACGAATCTCCTCATTGATTCGATAGTCTCCATATCACGCTGAGCAACCTTGAGTTTTCTTGTGAGGCCCATAGTGACCACGTTTCTGTACAATGTGGCATCACTGGTAACACACACTGATCAAAGACTTTCCCAACAAAGGTCTAGGTCTGAAATATGTCTAAGCTCAACAATAACTAGAAATTAGGCAAGTATGAGTTTCCACTTCACGTGCCAACCGGGTTTGAACGACCTTTAACGGCAAATTAAGCCGAAACTTCAACTCTAAGAAATTGAAGGAAGTTTTTACGAGTTCCCTCTGGCTCCCATTATCTTGTTAATGGGACCAAACAAGGAGGTATGTAGCCGGTTTTGTGGGCATTGTTAATCGTACATGCGTGTACTTCATTTCAGATGGATAACAAGCAAAACGGTTTTCTTATACTAAGGGTTATTATAAATACGGAATTTATAACGTACCGTCTTATCAGGGTGAGTGCAATCCGCTCCGAATAACGCTCGGCTCGCATTGAAATAAATCACGGAAGTTTTAAGTAAAAGTTTACAGGGTTGGTGGCTGACCAGTCATTTGGTTATGTCCTTGGTGTGTTTGTCACAGATAAGCAAACATGTTAATGAATATTACTGCCTATACACGTAAGTACTATATTATATCTTAAGTACTTGTTTAATCAATAAAATGATTATAAAATAACGTGTTTTCACTTTTAACTTGCCTGTACTTGGCTATTCAGTACGTAAACAGAATTATTAGCATAAATTTGCATATTTCATGAAAATAAATAGCAAAGGTTTCTTATTGGCTACGTAGCAATGAAAGCATTGCTTGCCGACAGAAATAAATAGTAAGCCCAGCACAACGATCCTTAAACGTATTTAGCGGCTAAATATGTGTTAAAATATGTCATATTTAAACATGTTTAATCGCTAAATACGTTTAGAGATCGTTGTGGAAGACTGACCAAAACTGAACCCGACGTAGACATTTATAAAGTACAACCTCACGTCTCTAACATTTTCAATCATGTATCTCAGACGTGGTAGATGGCAATAAAGATCAAAATGGACACTTTTAGTTTAAACTTAAACGCTAGAAACCCTAGATGCTTCTACCCATTCAGGCGAGGGCTTGACGTGACCATAACTAGGACAGGGGTTTAGTAGACCCGATATTTTATACATTTTCACATTAATTAAAAAATAAGACCGGTCAAGGACGAGTAGGACTCGCATCGAGGGTTCCGAACCTAGATAGGTTTGTTTATGTTAACCAGTGGTTCGCCCCGAACTGAGATCTCGATAATCTCCCAAAAACACAAAAAAATCCTTGACTATTAAAATAGTGCCATATATACGAAATTAACTACCAACTTACTTGACCTACAGTTTTATTCAAATTACAAGTAACGGGAGTTCATGTTAATTGGTTTAAATTGCAGTTATTCCGGATTTCAGACTTTTTCCTACATTTGTGTCAATAAAGCTACACGCATACCAAATTTCAGCATTGTGGGGTTACCGGTGTACCCTGTGAATTTCGTCAAAGTTAAGTTTATATTATGACTAATAACATAAAAACTACAAGGCTTAAACTAACTAGTGGTTTGCCCCGAACTGAGATCTCGCGAGTCTCCCATAAAAGCAAAAAAATGTTGTTTGTCATCTTTGACTATAAAAATAGTGCCACGAAATAAGAAACCAACTAACTTTATCTATAGTTTCATTCAAATTACAGGTAACGGGAGTTCATGTTAATTGGTTACATTTTTTTAGGGTATTAATTGCAGTTATTCCGGATTTCAGACTTTTTCCTTTAACTGTGTCACTTAAGCTACACGCATACCAAATTTCATCACTGTGGGGTAACCGGTGTACCCTGTGAATTTCGTCAAAATTAAGTTTATATTATGGTTGATAATATAAAAACTACAAGGATTAAACTAAAAATGAAAACAGGGTCAAAATGCACAGGTCGTAAACGTCCCACTAGACCTGATTGTTTAATTTTGATGTTTTTTTATCCCTCTTGAACCCCAATATCTTAACAACCCCCTTATATTTTTAGCTTATTTAGTCATATACAGATTGTGCCATCACTATCTACCTATATACCAATTTTTCGATGCTTCGAAAGTTATCCTCGGTGAAACAAACATACATAGATACATACCAAGCCGATTCGCCCCAGTTGTTTCGAGATCTCGCTCGATCAATAAAAAATAATATCTCAAAGACTAGTAACAGCTCCACAGTTTCCTCTATTAGCCGTCCTTCAAGTACAGAGTATTAAAGTTGGTTTAATAATGAGTTAGCGTGTCTAGACCCGTGTATGAACGCGCACCTGCTCAACTATCAACGTAAATTAAATTCAGACTAAGTCCACCTGCACCATCACCACGCTATTACCACCCCTAATCCCTATTAGTTAAGGTAGATCTTCGTTTGGCAGGAAAGTAAAGTCCAGTGATTATTATGCTAAACTAATTTGATTCGAACTGCTAATGAAATAGGATAAAATTTAGGATGCAAGTCATGGAGATCGTAAGTGCAACGCTTTGGTATGCTTCCTGAAATGGTAATGGTCGGAATAAGTAATTTTGCTGTAAATTGAAATGCAATTTTGACTTAAATATTCCACCATTTATTATACTCAGATCATATTTTTGAGAACTTTAAACACAAGAATAAATTTAAACTTATAACTTCAACACAGTTACAGAAAGTTTTAAAGGATAGACCATGCATTTGAAATAATAATACCAACAGCATACATAATTTTGCAATAATCTCTTACTAATTTGAAATCAATTTTTAAAGTTGTTGACCACAAACACAATTATTTTTAACAGTATAAACATGATGATCAAAAAATTACATAAATATTTATGTATGTAATTTTTTTGTTGAAATATTACTTTTTCAAAACAAGCTTTTATAAAATTCATAATCAGAACCGCAAGCAGATTTAAATGAGCCCAAACACTAGTAGCCTACTTTATTTCATTCAGAAGTTCCGTTGTCTAGCATCCGTCTCTATCAAAAGACAACCTCCATGGTACCACATTGTCACCGAAGTTACATATGTATTCCAAATTTGAGCTTAATCGGTTGTTGGAAACGGGTTTAAAATTCAGTTGCAAGATTCCACCAGGACAAACATACACACATTTCAAGTTAATAAAAAGCTTGTAAAAAGCTAGAATAAATTATTTTTATAAATTCCAAAGCCGTGAAGTTTTAATTAAAAGTTTCACTCGAAATGCTCACATGAGGGAATCAAACCTGCAACGTTTAGTACTAAGCAGTTCGTTACCCCTTAAAGACTAACTGAAAGAATGTTTAATCTAGCTCGGATCTAGGTCGCCCCTCATTATAGAATGTCTTTAGGAAACTAGCGTTTACACACGGGTCTGCCCTGGTATCCGGGTAAAACAATGAATAGATATCTTATTAGCAGCCTAACGTCGCATACAGTGAAACCTGGATAATTGGGCCCTGGATATGAGAGAAATCTCTATTATTTATAACTAGTGTCTCTCAAAACACAAAAAAGTATTCTTAGGGTGACTCGCGAAACGATACCTAAACGTATTTAGTGGCTAAATATGATTTAAGGAGTTGTCAAATCATACAAATACGTTAATTTAAACATGTTTAGTTGCTAAATACGTTTAAGAATCGTAGTTCAAGCTGGCCTTAATCTTTGACTTACACTAATCTTTGACCTACAGTTTCATTCAAATTACAGGTGACGGGAGTTCATGTTAATGGTTATTTTTTTATGGGCTAGAAATTGCAGTTATTCTGTATTTCAGACTTTTTCCTTATATTTGTGTAACTAAAGCTACACGCATAGCAAATTTTAGCACTGTGGGGTCACTGGTGTACCCTGTGAATTTTGTCAAAGTTCAGTTTTTATTATGGCTGATAACATAAAAACTACAAAATTTAAACAAAAAATAAAAACGGGGGTTAGACGTGCCACTTGACCAGATTGTCTCATATTGTTTTTTTTACCCCTCTTGAACCCTTGAACAATCCCCCACATTTTTAGATCATTTAGTCACACCAAACTCGTTTCTTCACTAGGTATATACCAAATTTCACGATAATCGGATAACGCTTCGAAAGTTATCCTCGGACAAACAAACATACATATATACATACACACATACATACAACGCCAATTTTCCCAAGTTGATTTAGAGATCTTGCTTCGCTCGATTAATTACAATGAGGTAATTGACACACACTGTTGAATTGAAATATCTCTGTTACGGGGAATTTTCAAACCTTTGTAACTGAGACTTGTTTTCTTAGATTTTATTCGATGTTTACCTGTTTAATTGGGACTGTGTAGCTCAATAGACCGTATAAGTAGAACAATTTATCAGTTTTAGACAAGTTATGATGAATTTGTTTACAAACAGTCTAATCCCTTCCAGACTTGTTTTACGGGACCCTCTATAAATAAGACAACTGTCATGTTAACCCGCCTATTTGGGAAACTGGGTGAATAAAAAGCTCTCTAAGTGATAAAAAATATAGGTCCCTTCCCCATTTATCCTGTAATAAAATACTAATCCAATCAAATTATGTGTCATAATTTTTGTTTAGGATTTGATGGATTTTATTTTGTGTTAGTTGTTATGTAATTATATATCTTAATCTGAAATAAATGAGTTAATAAAAAAATAATAGTATGTGATGTGTGACGCACTTGCGCCTGTGTCGTACTCGCCCACGAAAACAAAGTTTGTGTGTTGTTAGGAACACACTTTCGGGCTAAAATCTTCCTGTGTAAAGATCAAAAGATCTGCAGTTAGAACACTGCTTCTTCTTCCTGCCCTTTCCCCACATTTCGCGGGGTCGGCACAACATGTATTCCTCATCCACATCTCTCTATCAGCCGTCATTTCCGTTATCACTTCCTACCTACCCATATCATTATTCACACACTCCATCCATCTTTTCTTCGGCTTTCCTCTACTTCTATATCCACCCACACTCATATCTAACACTTTTTTACTCACATTTTCTTCCCTACGCATGACATGCCCATACCACGCTAGCCTCTTACTCCTCAATTTTTTTATCAGTGGAGCTACTTTTAAACTTTCCTAATATATCTACTCATTCCATAACTTATCCAACACACATCCATCTCAACATTCGCAATCTTCTTTCGTGGCCCAACACTCATGACCATACATTACGACAGATCTTATGATCGTCTTGTAAATTTTCCCCTTAAGTTTAAGGGGCATTCGAGAATCGCAGGTTGTTCCTGTAACCTGTCGCTATTTCGTCCATCCCGCATTTATTCTATTTTTAACGTCCCTATGTCACCCTCGTTTTACAGTTGGAACACGCAACACAAAATATTTTAAATTATTATTAATGCGTTTTGTATGAGTACCTAGTACCTACGAATGTCGAAGATCCTATCGTGTTGAACTTGCGATGCAATTTCCGCCACTCGCTCTCGGATATTGCTTGAAAGCATGGTATGTCTGCACAGATGGATTGCGGTAAGTGGTTGCTGTTTTTTAGTCTTAGAAGTTAAGTTTTAAGATACTCAGTGGGATACCCGAGAGTTTTAGTTAGTTAATAAAACTTTATTTTAAACTTTGCACGATTTTTAGAAAGTGCAGCGTAGGACGGACTATATGAAAAGACTTGATAAAGGTTGCCAACCTAACAGATTGGGAGCCGTTGGGTGCTCAAGATCGGTCGCTTTGGAAATCTATGGGGAGGCTTATTTTCAGCAGTGGACGTCTTTTGACTGATATGATGATGATGATATCGATTTTAAGGTTTCGAATTTTTATTCTAAAAAAATGGGATACCTAACCAATTTACATGAACTCGCGTTACTTGTAATTTTAATGAAACTGTAGGTCAAGTTTTCTGGTTGATGATTTCGTGGGACTATTTTATTAGTCACAGATTATGAATAACTTTTTTTTTGTTTTTTTGTAGACTCGCGAGATCTAAGCTCGGGGCGAACCACTAGTATGTTTTATTTGCAGACACTGAACTGCAAAATTATTTAGAAAAAATAATGTAGCCTAGGTGCCGACCATCACGCGCGATCGTTTTCGGGTACGACTCCATTGTATTGCATTGAATCTCCACGAACAAGTGCGTGAAATCCATACCTTGCACCCCCGCACCGTCCCTTTACATAGTAAACACAAAAACAAAACCCTACTACCCTTTAGGGACACACTGTATTATCCGGACATCTCAACACAATCGCTTATTATCCTTTATCAGAATTTTATCAGAGCCGGGAAACAATTTTTGTAAATCCTACATGTCCGATATTTGATTTGGTTGAGTTTTCCGGGAAATAGGTTTAGGACCGGGAATCGAAATACACTAGACAACTTTCAGTGCCGCGCAGGACACATAGATCAGTTTTCTATGCGATCAGGTTGCGACCAGTATTACCAGGTATTTTTTTTTATACATCGAGAAAAGTGATTGTACATATAATCACATCTTAGTATTTTTCAAACTTTTGCGATCACTGTATATGTACATAATTATTGATTAAAGTCAAAGTCAAATATTTTCATACATTAAAATCACAAGGATCACTTTGAAATGTCATTAAAACGGGTATTTATCGCATATGTACCTTTTTTATTTGTTATCCCAATGTTTCGGCTGTGTTGTAATAGGCGTGGTCACGGATTGACTGGAGTACTTGGAGCTACCGTCCAGAAGTGTGGGTAGTTGCAGCCACTACCCTGACTTGGTCTTCAGAATTAGAAATGTCCTCTTTCATATTACGACACACTATACTTACCACATCTACGCACTGAGACGACCGATCACGACGCGCACACCTAGCAATCACCGGGTTCCAGGACGCAGAGAGTCTATAGCCATCTTCCCGATTGAAATTTTGAAATTTCTTGATTTCAATCGCTTCACGAACCATTCTTTTGTAATAATGGCGTTCACTAGAGAAAACCTTAAGATCATAAAGTTCAATCCAATGATTCGGTCCTGGTGATTTTTGACAACTGCGATACGCTCTTTGACACGCTCGGCTACGGTACGTTTGGTTTGCCCGATGTAAGAGTGGCCACAGCTACAGTCTATCTTATAAATACCAGGCATCTGCAGATCACATCTTGCATTGAAAATCACTTTGATAGAAGCTTGGAAATGATACTGAAAAAAAATAAAAAACAATATTTACTACTTAAAATTCACATAGGAACATAGCTTGACTTAGGTAAGTACATAATTATGCATAAATATAACATAGTTTATTACAGTATGAGTTAGTACATTTTCGTAGACCGGGATAAACATTTAATAAAGAAAGTATGTTACTGGTATAGGCGCAAATCGGCACGAGTGTTGTAAATGTGTGCGTGAAATACTCGCGAGTTGGCTTTACCCGAGTGAGTCATGTTCAAGTTAATTGTACTGTATTCTTTTTTTACACCTGTGTTTATCAATACAAAAGTAATGATTAAAAACAATCCAACGACATCGCTTGATCCATCTCCAGCCCGTACACTGAAAAAACGAATAGGTTGAATTCCATAATGTTGATTCCATTTAAGTTGCGTTAACTTAATATTATATATATTATAATATTATGTTTAATCAACTATTATAGTACATTTATTTCTACAAAAATTAAATTGTTAAAAATTAATATTGTTACGCCGAGGCTGTTAAACAATGAGTAATAATCGAACCTTCTCGAACGCTTTTGTCTTGCTGTGTTATTGTTGCTATTGTTTGTGGTTTCGCAGAATGGGGAGTGGCCATTGTGTCGAGGGACCGACCCTTTCCTGGAAGGATCGACATCGTTCTCGAACAATCGAAATGTGTGCGATATAAATAGGCCGGAGAGATGGCCAGACAGTCAGTCTCGAGTCAGTCAGTGAGTTAGTCTCAGCGAGGCCATGGAGGACTGACGTGGGAAGGGTCTCGCGTGAACAGTAGTTGCTCCCAAGTCAGTCTGGATTAAGCTATACGTGCGATCATTTCGGTGACTTTAAGTGGTGCAACAGTGGTGTGAATTAGTGTGTTGTGATACGTGTGACCAAGTTCGTGTATGCATCGTTTAGTGCTGAATAAAAGTGTTATTTTGGTTAAACCGATTCCCATTATTTTATCCCGAACCCTCAGCTCGTAACAATTTGGTGTCAGAAGTGGGATAAAATAATGCCGGTTCTGCCAAAGGATAACGTGGACGGTGTCAGGACGAGAGGTCAACAACGACAACAGGATATGGATGAAAGGCGGTTTGGAGATTCTCCGGTTCAAGAAGCTCGGCAGAGTCGTCAGCCGATGGAGATGGAATCAGCCGCCGCCGAATCATTTGGAGCACCATCATCATCATCCGTGGGCCAAGCTCCTGTGACAGGCGATCTTGCTGCTATTATGGCCATGCTTTGTCGTCAACAAGAAGAGCAGCGACGTTGGCAGGAAGAACAGCAACGTCAGGATAAGGAAGAGCAGCGTCGTCAGCAAGAAGAACAGGCTCGGTTGCAGGAAGAACAGCGACGTCAGGATAAGGAAGAGCAGCGTCGTCAGCAAGAAGAGCAGGCTTGGTTGCAGGCAGAACAGCGATGTCAGGATAAGGAAGAGCAGCGTCGTCAGCAGGAAGATCAGCGACGTTGGCCATAAGAGCGTGCTCGACTGATGAGGGAATCGTTCGGTTCATCTGGAAAGGAATTCCAGGAAGTGAAAGAACAGATAGAAATCATGAGAGCCGTGTTTTGGAGGCTGGAATTGGGATCGCTGATGAGAAAAGGACTCTGGGTGTCCTGAAGTACTGAAGACGGCAATGTGGCTCCTCTAGTTGCTACATCTTCAGCGCGAGGTGCGCCTAAAATTGTTCATGTTGGTCGGCTGCCGCGATATGGGGCTAAGAATGCTCGGGACGAGCATGTTTTAGGAGGGGGCAGTGTTACGCCGAGGCTGTTAAACAATGAGTAATAATCGAACCTTCTCGAACGCTTTTGTCTTGCTGTGTTATTGTTGCTATTGTTTGTGGTTTCGCAGAATGGGGAGTGGCCATTGTGTCGAGGGACCGACCCTTTCCTGGAAGGATCGACATCGTTCTCGAACAATCGAAATGTGTGCGATATAAATAGGCCGGAGAGATGGCCAGACAGTCAGTCTCGAGTCAGTCAGTGAGTTAGTCTCAGCGAGGCCCTGGAGGACTGACGTGGGAAGGGTCTCGCGTGAACAGTAGTTGCTCCCAAGTCAGTCTGGATTAAGCTATACGTGCGATCATTTCGGTGACTTTAAGTGGTGCAACAGTGGTGTGAATTAGTGTGTTGTGATACGTGTGACCAAGTTCGTGTATGCATCGTTTAGTGCTGAATAAAAGTGTTATTTTGGTTAAACCGATTCCCATTATTTTATCCCGAACCCTCAGCTCGTAACAATATGTTAAACCAACCACTAAAAGAGGTTATTACAACACAACATTTTTGGTATATTCGAATCTAAGTAAGTCTAACTGATAATTTAGTAAAAGTCAACATGCTAACGAAGTTGAGTCACCAAAATAACTAAGTTAAATATATTATATATAATCAGGTCAAATTTTTTTGTTGTATTTTTATTTTGTTAATTCAACAAATCATGTCGGTAGGTGCAAAAATCAACCTAAAATATAGGTTGAAAAAAGGTTAAAACAATTTATTATTTCTTTCAGTGTATAAAAAAAACATACGTAATCAGAGAGGACGGTTACAGCTGGACCAAAATACATATAATCGGTCCCTTGACTTCTACCTTCTTTACTAAGCAAAATAAGAACAAGGCTTATTGATACGGCAAGTATTCTGCATAATAGAATACAAGTTAGTAAATTCTCGTTTCATTTGCAGAGTTAGGTTGAATGTTGTTTGTAATCGAGTTAGTTTCAGGCAAGAAGTTTTGTTTTCCGTCACGTTGCTGTGACTAGAATAGTGGGTTAACCTAGCGAGAATTGTTATAATTTATGTACTCATTTAAGGGGTAGATTTTGCAGTTATTCTGGATATCAGACTTTTCCCTATATTTGTGTAACTAAAGGTACACAAATACCAAATTAGAGCGCTGTGGGATCACTGGTGTAATCTGTGAATTTCGTTAAAGATTCGTTTTTATTATAACTACAAGGATTAAACTAAAAATGAAAACGGGGTTGAAATGCATGAATGAAAACTTTTTATTAGAAGTCCTATTTGACCTAATAGTCTCTTTTTTTATATTTTTACCCCTTTTCAACCCAATATCTCAACAACCCTGCAATATTTTAAGCTCATTTAGTCACAGCAGGATTGTGCCAAAACTACCTGTACATCAAATTTCACGATGATCTGATAAACACTTCGAAAATTATTCTCGGAGAAACAAACATACATACATACTACGCCGATTTGCCCAAGTTGATTTAGAGATCTCGCTTCGCTCGATCAATTATTTTTTCTAATAATTTTGCTGTTCAGTGTCTGTAAATATAACATAAACCCCCATTTGATTATTTCTATATTTTATTTTATTCAACTATCAAACATCCGATACCCTTCTTGGACAATATTTGAATATTTCGTTTACGAAACTTTTCTCATTACAAATTAGTTTTTACTGATCCCTACGCCGCCGCCCGCCGTGCCGCCGCCCGCCGTGCCGCCGCCGGATCGATTATTAGTAGTTCTCAGTGAAGTATTTTTAGGGTTCCGTACCAAACTGGTGAAAACAGAACACGTATGGTGTTACTTTGTAGTCCAATCTGTCAAATCTGATTATCTCTTACTGAAGCTTGGAATATATAAATAGAGCTTGAAATTTGGACTTACCTGTATTTCAAGAAAAAAAAATATTGAATGTGATTATTTCCGTCCGCCGTCCTTATTTGTTCACATAGATCCTGTCCATCCAAAGGTTGCCTGGAAGAGGTCACTTTGAGCGATAAGGCCACCCATTGCACCTATGATTTAAAAGTGTATTTTCTTTTATTATGTTTAATAATGGTGTGCATTCAATAAATTATCTAATCTAATCTAATCTACCTCGCTATAAACAAGGATGAGGTACCTATTTTGCCACGGACCCACTACTCGTCAGGTGAAATTATTGAGATTTTTCTTTATATTTTGATATTGAGAGGATGCGATTTCAAATCCCGTCCGACTCGTAATTTTTGGGATGATTTTAATATCTTATTAATATTTTGCTAATTTCATTTTAAATTTGGGTTATTTAGCTTATTTTGTTCAGTTTACTTCGCCCATTTAGTTCCTTTCGTGGAAGATTCAAAAACTCTTAACATAACTGTCTAAGACGAGTTTACGACAATTCGATAGTGGGTCCAATGAATACCTTATTATTCGTGAACGAATGGGGGTCATCCCTCAGGGCCTCGAAACAAGTATCCATTGAAAAGGTTCTGGTACGAAGCCCTAAATTATTCACATGTAACACCTTTTGGATCAATCACACTAATATTATAAATGCGAAAGTTTGGATGTTTGTTCGTTTATTTGTTTGTTACTCAATCACGTCGGAACGGCTAAACCGATTGCGATTAAATTTGATATATAGATAGATTATGACTTGCATTCAAACATAGGTATGCTTTTTATTGACACACTACGTGTACGAAGCCGCGGACAGAGGCTAGTAGTAAATAAAACTGTTTTTGCGAAGATATGCTCCGAATTAACAGACACATATACACCCACAGATTACACAAAAGGCAGATAGAGTGTACGCAACAAACAGTATGACGCCACTTATCATTCATGTGTGCGTGGCGTTTAGAAATAGCTCTGTAGGGACACGTGCATCAGTGTGCGTGTAATGATACCCGAAAAAGAAAAAACCCCCTGTATTTTTTTAATGTCCTTTTACGACAACAGGTTCTAAAATTTTATTTAGATACATGAATTTGTTACTAATTGAATACAAATTTGTGTGAGTATTAGGATTGAACAATTGTTTAATTAACTAGTTTATTAAACACTTAAATATTTCATGTACCATTGTAAACGCATTGTAAAATTACAGAAGAAATAATATCTGAAGATTTTTATAACTAGCGATCCGTCCGGTGTTTATTGAGGTTTACGTGGACTTTAATGTCCTCCTGGCCGAATTACGGCTACGGCGGCCATCTCGCAAGAGACTAGCCAACAACGCAGGATAATATATTCTTGACTCTGGACTGTTATTAGAATTTGAAAAATTACAATAACACTTTTTGGAAAAAGGGACTTTATAATAATACTTTAGTTTTTTCTGTAGTATCACATTTATTTCATTGACTGATAAAAATAAACGTACATATGAATCCAAAATATTTATTAAAATCATAATTAATTATATTGCCAAAAAAATTAACCACCTTTATTTTGCACTAATTTCTTGTAATATTGCCGTTTGGCTTCTACATGTCGAGAATTAGTTTCTAATTTTGCTACATAGTGCAATCGCACCATTAAATACTTTTCTATCAACAACTTCACCAGATTCACTCTGTGAAATCTTGCACATATTGAATATGATCTGGATTAACATATAGGATATTTTTATCCCGGTAAAATCTTCTGGTAGGATATTTTTCCCGAAGCGAAGCGAGGGCGGATCGCTATTACTTCTCTATATATACTATTTATTATATATGTGTATATGTAATGTATATACATTACATATATACATACGGAACTAAATTGTTATACATATACAATTATATTTAAAATCCCGCATAAGATATTAATCACCGAATCACAGTAAACGGCAATAACATAATTATAGAGATACATCCAAATTCGGAATAACAATTTGGGCGTGAGATTACGCGTGGGAATCGAACCCACGTCCGTACATTTAGCAGTCAGGCTAGCTAACGCCTAGATCAACAGGTAGTTTCCCCAATTGAAGGGAAAACATTTTATCGAAAACTGGCAACACAGTCGAACTTATGTCGAGGTTTTGTGTTTCGAGACAACCGTTTAATTATTGGGTGAATAAATAATAAAATCAATTAAATAATTTATAGTTACTTGTGAAATGATATTCCATCCACTTTTTTTTGTTTTTGGGAACAACTTTTACACTGTTTAATAACACAAGACGGCATTTTTGACAACTCGAGACGTTCAAGCAGTACGACGCTATCTTTAGCACTGCCGCGAGATTGTATTCGCTTCTAAATTTGTATTCGCTTGTGTAGCTTCACTCGCACGTTCGGCGCGCTCTATCTGTTTGTTTGTATAATTATATTATATAAAGCTCGATTACCACTGACTCACTGACTGATTGACATCATTGTTCTCCCAGATGCCACCTCGTAGGGGGGAAATGTTTGGTGGGATCGTATAGAGGGAGTTCCGGTGAGTTGGGAATAAATCCTAAAGTACCCCTTTTGTCCCCCATTCGCTCCCATCGACATCGTATCTCGGAAAGTATAGGTCTTACAGCGTTGGTGCAAAAACTAATGTTGCTGAGGACATTTTTTTATATCCGGATCCATGAAAAAAAAATTGTCTTTCATACAAAAAAAAAATTGTCCCATACAAAATATTTCTGTATGAATACCGTAAACCGTATATTTCGTTTGCCGTAATTTTCATACTGGTTTTGTAGGGAGCCCATGGCTTGTGTGTACCATAAAATTACTGTAAATTTGGTTGATTCTATATAATGGTGGTGGAGGGGCATGAGACAACTTTCATAGTTTTTGCAAAGGTCATCATCATCATTTTGGAACATCCAATTTTTTTTTTTTTTTAGTATGCAACGTTCATCATGTTTATTTTGGAACATCAATTTTTTTTAATTATGCCTAATCCACAATGATCACTTTTGGAACGTCAATTTTTTTTTTATTATGCAAAATCCTTTGTGATCATTTTGGAAAATCAATTTTTTTTAATTATGCCTCATCCACAATGATCACTTTTGGAACGTCATTTTTTTTTTATTATGCAACATCCTTTGTGATCATTTTGGAACATCAATTTTTTTTTTAATTATGCCTCATCCACAATGATCACTTTGGAACGTCAATTTTTTTTTTTTTAATTATGCAACATCCACTGTGATCATTTTGGAACATCAATTTTTTTTTAATTATGCCTCATCCACAATGATCACTTTTGGAACGTCAATTTTTTTTTACTATGCAAAATCCTTTGTGATCATTTTGGAAAATCAATTTTTTTTAAATTATGCCTCATCCACAATGATCACTTTTGGAACGTCAATTTTTTTTTTTTTTTACTATGCAAAATCCTTTGTGATCATTTTGGAAAATCAATTTTTTTTAAATTATGCCTCATCCACAATGATCACTTTTGGAACGTCAATTTTTTTTTATTATGCATAATCCTTTGTGATCATAGTGGAAAATCAATTTTTTTTAATTATGCCTCATCCACAATGATCACTTTTGGAACGTCAATTTTTTTTTTACTATGCAAAATCCTTTGTGATCATTTTGGAAAATCAATTTTTTTTTTAATTATGCCTCATCCACAATGATCATTTTGGAATGTCATTTTTTTTTTTTTTTTTTTTTATGCAAAATCCTTTGTGATCATTTTGGAAAATCATTTTTTTTTATTATGCCTCATCCACAATGATCACTTTTGGAACGTCAATTTTTTTTTTATTATGCAACATCCACTGTGATCATTTTGGAACATCAATTTTTTTTTAATTATGCCGCATCCACAATGATCACTTTTGGAACGTCAATTTTTTTTTATTATGCAAAATCAATTGCTTCTTTTACTTCAATTCCCACTCTACAAAATTATGGGTTTTAATACAAATCTTAAATCGCTCGTATCTTCTAAACGGGAACAGTTACGCCTAGCAAACTTTTACAAAATATGGGTACAAATTTTTGGTCGAATAGTTTTTTTATTACCATCATTGATCTTGACATTCTTTTTGAATGCTTCTCTCACTTGGTCTTCCTCCTTGAATGCTTCTTTCACCTCGATATCCTCCATTTTTGCTTCTTCCACTTTGATATCCTTTTTAATTGCTTTTTCTACTTATATATTTTCTTCAATTGCTTCTTTTACTACAATTTCCACTCTACAAAATTATGGGTTTTAATACAAATCTTAAATCGCTCGTATCTTCTAAACGGGAAGAGTTACGCCTAGCAAACTTTTACAAAATATTGGTACAAATTTTTGTTGGAATAGTTTTTTTAATACCATCATTGCCCTTGAGTTCTGTTTTGAATGCATCTCTTACTTCGTCTTCCGCTTTGAATGCTTCTTTCACCTCGATATCCTCTATTTTTGCTTCTTCCACTTTGATATCCTTTTTAATTGCTTTTTCCACTTATATATTTTCTTCAGTTGCTTCTTTCACTACAATTTCCACTCTACAAAATTATGGGTTTTAATACAAATCTTAAATCGCTCGTATCTTTTAAACGGGAAGAGTTACGCCTAGCAAACTTTTACAAAATATTGGTACAAATTTTTGGTGGAATAGTTTTTTTTAATACCATCATTGCCCTTGACATCCGTTTTGAATGCTTCTCTTACTTCGTCTTCCACTTTGAATGTTATCCTCTGTGATGGCTTCTTACACTTCGATATCTTCTTTGATTGCTTCTTCCACTTCGATATCCTCTAAGATTGCTTCTTCCTTTTCGATATCGTCTTCGACTATTTGTTTCACTTCGATATCGTCTTTGATTGCTTTTTCACTTCGTCATCCTCTTTGATTACTTCTACCAACTCGGTATCCTCTTTGATTCCTTAGTCAACTTCAATTTCCTCTTAGATTGTTTTTCCTACTTCGATATCCTATTTAATTGCTTCTTCCACTTCGATATCGTTTTTGACTGTTTCTTCCACTTCGATATCGTCTTTGATTGCTTTTTTTACTTCGTCATCCTCTTAGAATGCTCTTACCACCTCGGTATCCTCTTTGATTGCTTACTCAACTTTAATTTCCTCTTTGATTGTTTCTGCTACTTCGATATCTTATTTGATTGCTTCTTTCACTTCAATATCCTCTTTAATTACTGCTTCCACTTGGAAATCCTCTTTGATTCGATTGCTTCTTCCATTTCGATATCGTCTTTGACTGCTTCTTACACATGGATATCCTGTTTGATGGCTTTTAACAGCTCGATATCCTCTTTAATTACTTCTTCGACTAAAAAAAAAACACGCGAGCTGCGAGCAGCTCGCGCACAACGCAACCTCTAGTTATATTATATAAAGCTCGATTACCACTGACTCACTGACTGATTGACATCATTGTTCTCCCAGATGCCACCTCGTAGGGGGGAAATGTTTGGTAGGATCGTATAGAGGGAGTTAGGTCGAGTTGGGAATAAATCCTAAAGTCCCCCTTTTGTCCCCCATTCGCTCCCATCCACCTCGTATCTCGGAAAGTATAGGTCTTACAGCGTTGGTGCAAAAACTAATGTTGCAGAGGACATTTTTTTATATCCGGTTCCATGAAAAAAAAATTGTCTTTCATACAAAAAAAAAATTGTCTCATACAAAATATTTCTGTATGAATACCGTAAACCGTATATTTCGTTTGCCGTAATTTTCATACTGTTTTTGTAGGGAGCCCACTGCTTGTGTGTACTATAAAATTACTGTAAAATTTGCTTGATTCTATATAATGGTTGTAGAGGGGCATGAGACAACTTTCATAGTTTTAGCAAAGGTCATCATCATCATTTTGGAACATCCATTTTTTTTTTTTTTAGTATGCAATGTTCATCATGTTTATTTTGGAACATCCACATTTATTTTTAATTATGCCTCATCCACAATGATCACTTTGGAACGTCATTTTTTTTTTATTATGCAACATCCACTGTGATCATTTTGGTACATCATTTTTTTAAATTATGCCTCATCCACAATGATCACTTTGGAACGTCAATTTTTTTTTATTATGTAACATCCACTGTGATCATTTTGGTACATCATTTTTTTTAATTATGCCTCATTCACAATGATCACTTTGGAACGTCAATTTTTTTTTATTATGCAACATCCACTGTGATCATTTTGGTAAATAATTTTTTTTTAATTATGCCTCATCCACAATGATCACTTTGGAACGTCAATTTTTTTTTTATTATGCAACATCCACTGTGATCATTTTGGTACATCATTTTTTTAATTACGCCTCATCCACAATGATCACTTTGGAACGTCAATTTTTTTCAATTATGCCTCATCCACTATGATCACTTTGGAACGTCAATTTTTTTTTTATTATGCAACATCCACTGTGATATTTTGGTACATCATTTTTTTTAATTATGCCTCATTCACAATGATCACTTTGGAACGTCAATTTTTTTTTATTATGCAACATCCACTGTGATCATTTTGGTACATCATTTTTTTTAATTATGCCTCATCCACAATGATCACTTTGGAACGTCAATTTTTTTTTTATTATGCAACATCCACTGTGATCATTTTGGTACATCATTTTTTTAATTACGCCTCATCCACAATGATCACTTTGGAACGTCAATTTTTTTTTTTATTATGCAACACATAATTTTTTTAATTACGCCTCATCCACAATGATCACTTTGGAACGTCAATTATTTTTTTTTATTATGGATTATCCACTGTGATCATTTTGGTACATCATTTTTTTAATTACGCCTCATCCACAATGATCACTTTGGAACGTCAATTTTTTTTTTTTTATTATGCAACACATAATTTTTGTTAATTATGCCTCATCCACAATGATCACTTTGGAACGTCAATTATTTTTTTTTATTATGCATCATCCACTGTGATCATTTTGGAACATCATTTTTTTTAATTATGCCTCATCCACAATGATCACTTTGGAACGTCAATTTTTTTTTTTGTATTATGCAACATCCACTGTGATCATTTTGGTAGATCATTTTTTTTATTATGCCTCATCCACAATGATCACTTTGGAACGTCAATTATTTTTTTTTATTATGCAACATCCACTGTAATCATTTTGGTACATCATTTTTTTTAATTATGCCTCATCCACAATGATCACTTTGGAACGTCAATTATTTATTTTTTTATTATGCAACATCCACTGTGATCATTTTGGTACATATTTTTTTTAAATTATGCCTCATCCACAATGATCACTTTGGAACGTCAATTATTTTTTTTTATTATGCATCATCCACTGTGATCATTTTGGAACATCATTTTTTTTAATTATGCCTCATCCACAATGATCACTTTGGAACGTCAATTATTATTATTTTTTTGTATTATGCAACATCCACTGTGATCATTTTGGTACATCATTTTTTTAATTACGCCTCATCCACAATGATCACTTTGGAACGTCAATTTTTTTTTATTATGCATCATCCACTGTGATCATTTTGGAACGTCAATTTTTTTTTATTATGCAACATCCACTGTGATCATTTTGGAAAATCAATTTTTTTTGTAGAACAAATTTTTGGTGGAATCGTTATATTACGGTCATCATCGCCCTTGCCATCATTTTGAATTCTTCTCTCAGTTCCTTTTCGTTTTCGAATGTTTCTTTCACATTGATATCCTCTTTAATTGTTTCTATAACTTCGAAATCCTCTTTGATGGCATTTTTACTTCAATATACTTTTGAATTGTTTTTTTCTATTTTCTTCAATTACTTCTCTTACTTCAATATCGACTCTACAAAATTATGGGTTTTAATACAAATCTTAAATCGCTCGTATCTTCTAAACGGGAAGAGTTACGCCTAGCAAACTTTTACAAAATATTGGTACTAATTTTTGGTGGAATAGTTTTTTTAATACCATCATTGCCCTTGAGATCCTTTTTGAATGCTTCTCTTACTTCGTCTTCCGCTTTGAATGCTTCTTTCACCTCGATATCCTCTATTTTTACTTCTTCCACTTTGATATCCTTTTTAATTGCTTTTTCTACTTATATATTTTCTTCAATTGCTTCTTTTACTACAATTTCCACTCTACAAAATTATGGGTTTTAATACAAATCTTAAATCGCTCGTATCTTCTAAATGGGAAGAGTTACGCCTAGCAAACTTTTACAAAATATTGGTACTAATTTTTGGTGGAATAGTTTTTTTAATACCATCATTGCCCTTGACATCCGTTTTGAATGCTTCTCTTACTTCGTCTTCCACTTTAAATGCTTCTTTCACCTCGATATCCTCTATTTTTGCTTCTTCCACTTTGATATCCTTTTTAATTGCTTTTTCTACTTGTATATTTTCTTCAATTGCTTCTTTTACTACAATTTCCACTCTACTAAATTATGGGTTTTAATACAAATCTTAAATCGCTCGTATCTTCTAAACGGGAACAGTTACGCCTAGCAAACTTTTACAAAATATGGGTACAAATTTTTGGTGGAATAGTTTTTTTAATACCATCATTGCCCTTGACATCCGTTTTGAATGCTTCTCTTACTTCGTCTTCCACTTTAAATGCTTCTTTCGCCTCGATATCCTCTATTTTTGCTTCTTCCACTTTGATATCCTTTTTAATTGCTTTATCTACTTATATATTTTCTTCAATTGCTTCTTTTACTTCAATTCCCACTCTACAAAATTATGGGTTTTAATACAAATCTTAAATCGCTCGTATCTTCTAAATGGGAAGAGTTACGCCTAGCAAACTTTTACAAAATATTGGAACTAATTTTTGGTGGAATAGTTTTTGTAATACCATCATTGCCCTTGACATCCGTTTTGAATGCTTCTCTTACTTCGTCTTCCACTTTAAATGCTTCTTTCACCTCGATATCCTCTATTTTTGCTTCTTCCACTTTGATATCCTTGTTAATTGCTTTTTCTACATATATGTTTTCTTCAATTGCTTCTTTTACTTCAATTCCCACTCTACAAAATTATGGGTTTTAATACAAATCTTAAGTCGCTCGTATCTTCTAAACGGGAACAGTTACGCCTAGCAAACTTTTACAAAATATTGGTACAAATTTTTGGTCGAATATTTTTTTTATTACCATCATTGATCTTGAAATCCTTTTTGAATGCTTCTTTCACCTCGATATCCTCTATTTTTGCTTCTTCCACTTTGATATCCTTTTTAATTGCTTTTTCTACTTATATATTTTCTTCAATTGCTTCTTTTACTACAATTTCCACTCTACAAAATTATGGGTTTTAATACAAATCTTAAATCGCTCGTATCTTCTAAACGGGAACAGTTACGCCTAGCAAACTTTTACAAAATATTGGTACTAATTTTTGGTGGAATAGTTTTTTTAATACCATTATTGCTCTTGACATCCTTTTTGCATGCTTCTCTCACTTGGTCTTCCTCCTTGAATGCTTCTTTCACCTCGATATCCTCTATTTTTGCTTCTTCCACTTTGATATCCTTTTTAATGTCTTTTTCTACTTATATGTCTTCTTCAATTGCTTCTTTTACTTCAATTTCCACTCCACAAAATTATGGGTTTTCATACAAAACTTAAATCGCTCGTATCTTTTAAACGGGAAGAGATAGTTCGAGGAAACTTTTACAAAATATTAGTATAAGTTTTTGGTGAAACCTTTTTTTATTTTTATCATTGTCCTCGACGTCTTTTACTCAATTTCAATTTCCTCTTTAATTGTTTATGCTACTTCGATATCCTATTTGATTGCTTCTTTCACTTCAATATCCTCTTTGATTGCTTCTTCCACTTCGATATCATCTTTGATTGCTGCTTCCACTTGGATATCCTCTTTGATTTGATTGCTTCTTTCATTTCGATCGTCTTTGACTGCTTCTTACACATGGATATCCTCTTCGATAACTTTAAACAGCTCGATATCCTCTTTGATTGCTTCTTCCACTTTGATATCCTCTTTTATTGCTTCTACCAATTCGATATCATCTTTGATTTCCTTTTGATTGCTTCTTGCACTGCAATATTCTCTTTGATTGCGTCTTCATCTTCGATATCGTTTTTGATAGCATTTTCACTTCGATATCCTCTGTGATGGCTGCTTCCACTTTGATACCCTCTTTGATTGCTTCTTCCATTTCGATATCCTTTTTGATTGCTTCTTCCACTTCGATATCGTCTTTGACTGTTTCTTCCACTTCGATATCGTCTTTGATTGCTTTTTTCACTTTGTCATCCTCTTAGAACGCTTCTACCACCTCGGTTTCCTCTTTGATTGTTTACTCAACTTTAATTTCCTCTTTGATTGTTTCTGCTACTTCGATATCCTATTTGATTGCTTCTTTCGCTTCAATATCCTCTTTGATTGCTTCTTCCACTTCGATATCGTTTTTGACTGTTTCTTTCACTTCGATATCGTCTTTGATTGCTTTTTTTACTTCGTCGTCCTCTTAGAATGCTCTTACCACCTCGGTATCCTCTTTGATTGCTTACTCAACTTTAATTTCCTCTTTGATTGTTTCTGCTGCTTCGATATCCTATTTGATTGCTTCTTTCACTTCAATATCCTCTTTGATTGCTTCTTCCACTTCGATATCGTTTTTGACTGTTTCTTCCACTTCGATATCGTCTTTGATTGCTTTTTTTACTTCGTCATCCTCTTAGAATGCTCTTACCACCTCGGTATCCTCTTTGATTGCTTACTCAACTTTAATTTCCTCTTTGATTGTTTCTGCTGCTTCGATATCCTATTTGATTAATTCTTTCACTTCAATATCCTCTTTAATTGCTGCTTCCACTTGGAAATCCTCTTTGATTTGATTGCTTCTTCCATTTCGATATCTTCTTTGACTGCTTCTTACACATGGATATCCTGTTTGATGGCTTTTAACAGCTCGATATCCTCTTTAATTACTTCTTCGACTAAAAGAAAAACACGCGAGCTGCGAGCAGCTCGCGCACAACGCAACCTCTAGTTATATTATATAAAGCTCGATTACCACTGACTGACTGACTGACTCATTGACATGTTTGTTCTCCCAGATGCCACCTCGTAGGGTGAAAATGTTTGGTGGGATTGTATAGAGGGAGTTCCGATGAGTTGGGAATAAATCCTAAAGTACCCCTTTTGTCCCCCATTCGCTCCCATCGACCTCGTATCTCGGAAAGTATAGGTCTTAGAGCGTTGGTGCAAAAACTAATGTTGCAGAGGACATTTTTTTATATCCGGTTCCATGAAAAAAAAATTGTCTTTCATACAAAAAAAAAATTGTCCCATACAAAATATTTCTGTATGAATACCGTAAACCGTATATTTCGTTTGCCGTAATTTTCATACTGTTTTTGTAGGGAGCCCACGGCTTGTGTGTACTATAAAATTACTGTAAATTTGCTTGATTCTATATAATGTTGGTGGAGGGGCATGAGACAACTTTCATAGTTTTTGCAAAGGTCATCATCATCATTTTGGAACATCCATTTTTTTTTTTTTTTTTTAGTATGCAACGTTCATCATGTTTATTTTGGAACATCCACATTTTTTTAATTATGCCTCATCCACAATGATCACTTTGGAACGTCAATTATTTTTTTTTTTATTATGCAACATCCACTGTGATCATTTTGGTACATCATTTTTTTTAATTATGCCTCATCCACAATGATCACTTTGGAACGTCAATTATTTTTTTTTTTATTATGCATCATCCACTGTGATCATTTTGGAACATCATTTTTTTCAATTATGCCTCATCCACTATGATCACTTTGGAACGTCCATTTTTTTTTTATTATTATGCAACATCCACTGTGATATTTTGGTACATCATTTTTTTAAATTATGCCTCATTCACAATGATCACTTTGGAACGTCAATTTTTTTTTATTATGCAACATCCACTGTGATCATTTTGGTACATCATTTTTTTTAATTATGCCTCATCCACAATGATGACTTTGGAACGTCAATTTTTTTTTTTATTATGCAACATCCACTGTGATCATTTTGGTACATCATTTTTTTAATTACGCCTCATCCACTATGATCATTTTTGAACGTCAATTTTTTTTTATTATGCGACATCCACTATTCGAACATTCTCTTTGATTGCTTGTTACACTTCGTCATCCTCTTTTATTGTTTCTACCGCCTCCACATCTTCTATTTTTGCATGTTCCACTTCGTTATCCTTTTAAAATGCTTCTTCTACTTCATATCCTCTTTAATTGCTTCAGTTACTTCATTATGCGCTCTACAAAATTGTGGTGTTTCATACAAAACTTCAATCGCTCATATCTTCTAAACGGGAAGAGCTAGCCCTAGCAAACTTGTACAAAATATTGGTGTAAATTTTTGGTGGAACTGTTTTTTTATTGTCATCCTTGACATCCTTTTTGAATACTTCTCTCACTTCGTCATCTTCTTTGAATGTTTTTTCCACTTCGACATCATCTTTGACTGCTTCTTTAACTTCGATATCCTCTTTGATTGCTTCTCCCACTTCGATATCGTCTTTGACTGCTTCTTCCATTTCGATATCGTCTTTGATTGCTTTTTCACTTCGTCATCTTCTTTGAATGCTTCTACCACCTTGGTATCCTCTTTGATTGCTTACTCAACTTCAATTTCCTCTTTGATTGTTTCTGCCACTTCGATATCCTATTTGATTGCTTCTCCCACTTCAATATTCTCTTTGATAGTTTCTTCCACTTCAATATCCAATCAACAAATTTATGATTTTTCTTACAAAACTTTAATCGCTCGTATCTTCTAAACGGGAAGAGATAGCACTAGCAAACTTTGACAAAATATTAGTACAAATTTTTGATCATTATCATTTTACACCATACATTTATATTATGCAACGTCAATCCTGATCATTTTGGAACGTCCAGATTTTTTTTATGCAACGTTCATCATGATCTTTTTTGCAACGTTCAATTTTTTTTATACAACTATTATCATGATCATTTTGGAACATCCAATTTTTTTCTCTTTGATTGCTTGTTCCACTTCGATATCCTCTTTGATTGCTTCTTCCACATTGATATCCTATTTGATTGCTTCTTTAACTTTGGTATCCTCTACGATTGCTTCTTCCACTTCGATATCCTCTTTTATTCCTTCTTCATCTTCAATATCCATTGGATTGCTTCTTCATCTTTGATATCCTCTTTGATGGCATTTTCACTTCGGTATCCTCTGTAAGGGCTCCTTCCTCTTTGATTTCCGTTTGATTGCTTCTTGCACTGCAATATTTTCTTTGATTGCGTCTTCATATTCGATATCGTTTTTTATTGCATTTTTACTTCGATATCCTGTGATGGCTTCTTCCACTTTGATATCCTCTTTGATTGCTTCTTCCACTTCGATATCCGCTTTGATTGCTTGTTCCATTTTGATATCGTCTTTGACTATTTCTTTCACTTCGATATCGTCTTTGATTGCTTTTTTCAGTTCGTCATCCTCTTTGAATACTTCTACCAACTCGGTATCCTCTTTGATTCCTTAGTCAACTTCAATTTCCTCTTTGATTGTTTTTGCTACTTCGATATCCTATTTGATTGCTTCTCCCACTTCAATATCCTCTTTGTTTACTCCTTCCACTTCGATATCATCTTCGATTTCCTTTTGATTGCTTCTTGCACTGCATTATTCTCTTTGATTGCGTCTTCATCTTCGATATCGTCTTTGATAGCATTTTCACTTCGATATCCTCTGTGATGGCTTCTTCCACTTCGATACCCTCTTTGATTGCTTTTTCCACTTCGATACCCTCTTTCATTGCTTCTTCCACTTCGATATCCTCTTTGATTGTTTCTTCCGCCTCGACATCTTCTATTTTTGCATGTTCCACTTCGTTATCCCTTTAAAATGCTTCTTCTACTTTCATATCCTCTTTAATTGCTTCAGTTACTTCATTATGCTCTCTACAAAATTGTGGTCTTTCATACAAAACTTCAATCGCTCGTATCTTCTAAACGGGAAGAGATAGCCCTAGCAAACTTGTACAAAATATTGGTATAAATTTTTGGTGCAACTGTTTTTTTATTGTCATCCTTGACATCCTTTTTGAATGCTTCTCTCACTTCGTCATCTTCTTTGAATGTTTTTTCCACTTCGACATCATCTTTGACTGCTTCTTTAACTTCGATATCCTCTTTGATTGCTTCTCCCACTTCGATATCGTCTTTGACTGCTTCTTCCATTTCGATATCGTCTTTGATTGCTTTTTTCACTTCGTCATCTTCTTTGAATGCTTCTACCACCTCGGTATCCTCTTTGATTGCTTACTCAACTTCAATTTCCTCTTTGATTGTTTCTCCCTCTTCGATATCGTCTTTGACTGCTTCTTCCATTTCGATATCGTCTTTGATTGCTTTTTTCACTTCGTCATCTTCTTTGAATGCTTCTACCGCCTCGGTATCCTCTTTGATTGCTTACTCAACTTCAATTTCCTCTTTGATTGTTTCTGCCACTTCGATATCCTATTTGATTGCTTCTTCCACTTCAACATTCTCTTTGATAGTTTCTTCCACTTCGATATCCAATCAACAAATTTATGATTTTTCTTACAAAACTTTAATCGCTCGTATCTTCTAAACGGGAAGAGATAGCACTAGCAAACTTTGACAAAATATTAGTACAAATTTTTGATCATTATCATTTTGCAACATACATTTATATTATGCAACGTCAATCATGATCATTTTGGAACGTCCAGATTTTTTTTTATGCAACGTTCATCATGATCTTTTTTGCAACGTTCAATTTTTTTTTATACAACCATTATCATGATCATTTTGGAACATCCAATTTTTTTCTCTTTGATTGCTTGTTTATCTTTGATTGCTTCTTTAACTTTGATATCCTCTACGATTGCTTGTTCCGCTTCGATATCCTCTTTTATTCCTTCTTCATCTTCAATATCCATTGGATTGCTTCTTCCACTTCGATATCGTCTTTGATTGCTTTTTTTACTTCGTCATCCTCTTAGAATGCTTCTACCACCTTGGTATCCTCTTTGATTTCTTCCTCAACTTTAATTTCCTCTTTGATTGTTTCTGCTACTTCGATATCCTATTTGATTGCTTCTTTCACTTCAATATCCTCTTTGATTGCTTCTTCCACTTCGATATCATCTTTGATTGCTTCTTCCACTTCGATATCCTCTAAGATTGCTTCTTCCACTTCGATACCTTCTTTGATTGCTTCTTCCACTTCGATATCGTCTTTGATTGCTTTTTTCACTTCGTCATCTTAGAATGCTTCTACCACCTCGGTATCCTCTTTGATTGCTTACTCAACTTCAATTTCCTCTTTAATAGTTTCTGCTAATTCGATATCCTATTTGATTGCTGCTTTCACTTCAATATCCTGTTTGATTGCTTCTTGCACTTCGAAATCATATTTGATTGCTGCTTCCATTTGGATATCTTCTTTGATTTGATTGCTTCTTCCATTTCGATATCGTCTTTGACTGCTTCTTACACATGGATATCCTTTTTGATCGCTTTTAACAGCTCGAAATCCTCTTTGATTGCTTCTTCGACAAAAACAATAACACGCGAGTTGCGTGCAACTCGCGCACTATGCAACCTCTAGTCTGAGTATACACCCTAAAAATACTACCGTCATGCTGCGCTGTCGGGTAAAAATATAACACACAATAACTTTGTTATTAATCATTCGATCCTCTTGTTGCTAAGGGATCAACTGAGGTTCGGGTACAGGCAGTTTTCTCATAGATTTACTATGAAGAAGAATATTACGTACAATATTAAAAAAACAGAGTTACAAAGATACTCCACCGCCGTTTTTTTTAAAAGAAATTAAGTTCTTTGTGTGAATTAGCTTCAACATTATATGCATTGTCTCGATGATTTGAGGCTAATCCGTTTTATCCTAAGGTTTTATCCCACCCTCATTAAACGTAATCACGTAGAAGTCATCAGGTAATTTATGTGGCTAATTATGACCCTTTTTGGGACCCTATTATTCATTACGATAGGAACATTATAAAAGGGATAATTTAACACTACCTCATATATATGAAATGTGTTTAAATATTTTTTACACTACTAAAAGCTTAGAAGCAAGCTTGGTATTATATTGAAATGGCTCCAACACGATAAAAATGTTACAATTTAGACGTATATTTTTCTATTTACGTGTATGTATATATTTTTTTATGCTGTAAATCGTAAACGGATAAATAAAAATACTAACCAGCCTTGTTACTTACCTTTCTTTTCAGACTTGGTCGTGGAGGAACATACGATAAAATTGACGTTCAAATCGGTAATGTAACACAATTATACAAAAATGTATTGGCGTGACCCATAACAGCGGCTGTGAAAATATAACCTGTCATTTTAAAATAATTGATCGATAGTAGCGAGATCTCTAAATTAACTTGGGCAAATCGGCCTTGTATGTATGTATGTTGGTCGTATGTTTGTTTGTCCGAGGATAACTTTCGAAGCGTTTATCCGATCATCGTAAAATTTGGTATATAGGTAAGTAGTGATGGCACAATTTTGGTGTGAGTAAATGATCTAAAAATGTGCTGGGGTTGTTGAGATATTGGGGTTCAAGAGGGGTAAAAAAAATCAAACTGGAACTATCCGGGTAAATAGCACGTCTAATAAAAGGTTTTTGTGAGTACATTGTGACCCTGTTTATATTTTTAGTTTAACCCTTTAGTCTAACTTTAGTAAAGTTATTAGCCAAAATAAAAACTAAACTTTGACCAAACTCACAGGGTACATCAGCGACCCCACATTGCTGAAATTTGGTACCTATGCGTGTAGATTTAGTGACACAAATATAGAGAAAAGTCTGAAATCCAGAAGAATCGGTTATCTTAAAAAAGATAACCAATTCGCATGAATTACCCGTTAACTGGAATTTGAATGAAACTGTAGGTCAAGTTAGTTAGTTGTGCATTTCGTGGCACTATTTTATTAGTCAAAGATTAAGGCCGGCTTGCACAACGATCCCTAAACGTATTTAGCGACTAAACACGTTTAAATTTTACGTATTTGTATGATTTGACAACTCCATCATATTGAGCCACTAAATACGTTTAGGCATTGTTGCGAGAGTCGCTCTAACAATATTTTTGTGTTTTGGGAGACTCACTAGATCTCATTTCGGGGCGAACCACTAGTTATTTCAGGCAACAATACACACATAAAAAAACTTAAAATTAACACTTTGATTTATTTGAGGGATTTTGATTCGTAGCGTAAACTATGCCCACTTGCCCGAAATCCGGATAGAAAAAATCACACTAATATTATAAATTCGAAAGTTTGGATGTTTGTTTATATGTTTGTTACTCAATCACGCCGTAACGGCTGAACCGATTACAATGAGATTTGGTATATACGTAGATTATAACCTGGAACACATAGGCTATCATTTATCCCATAAATCAGTTCACCTGCGATAAAAATGGGATGTCAAAGTTTCTATACGAAAATGATTTTGGTTTTTGTAACCTTTCACACCAAAACTACTTATCGGATTTTGCACAAACTTTGCAGAAGTTAAGTTCTAGACCTAGAATAACATATAGGCTACTTTTTATCTCATAAATCAGGTCCCATGGTATAAAAATGGGGTGTCAATTCAAGTTGCAACAGCGAGTTTAGCTTTATTTCTAGGTTATCTACACATTTAGTAGTATACGAAGTCGCGGGCAACAGATAGATGATGAATATATTTTGAGTATCATCATCATCATCATCAGCCCACATTAGTCCACTGCTCGACATAGGCTTCTCCCAATACGCGCCACTGAGCCCGGTCTTCGGCTCTTCTCATCCAGTTTCTGTCCGCCACCTTTCTTATGTCATCGCTCCACCTAGCCGGGGGGCGCCCCACACTACGTTTTCCGAGACGCGGTCTCCACTCAAGAACTCGTTTACCCCAACGGTTGTCGGTTCTCCGGCATATATGGCCAGTCCACTGCCACTTCAGTTTGCTAATCCGCTGAGCTATGTCGATGACCTTGGTTCTCTGTCGGATAACCTCGTTACGGATTTAACCTTCAGAGAAACTCCAAGCATAGCCCGTTCCATAGCTCGCTGCGCGACCTTAAATTGGTGGACTAGTCCTACCGTGAGCGTCCACGTCTCAGCACCGTAGGTCATTACGGGTAGGACGCACTGATTAAACACTTTAGTTTTCAGGCATTATGGTATAGGTGACCTATACCACAATTTTGAGTATGAATTTGATAAATATCATATATAGTATATGAATATGTACTTACAATATTTGAATAGCTCCACATCTAAACGTATTCATTATATATCCATATATATGTATTCCTAATATAACGCGATAGTTAACATATTGACACACGACGTAATGATCAGAGTAATTACAGACATTCCCTCGGGATATACCTAAATTGTGCTCTAATATTGATACAGGGGATTTGATTGTTTCAAATATATACCTATACAGGGTGAATTTCAGAACAGTCGACCAATTTTGAAGAACGACAGTGCCGTTAACGAGAATGAATTGAATTTTGAAAAAGCCCAAAGGGAAAGACCATATGGAACCAGGCTGGACCCCAAATGGCTTAAATACGTAAGCTCTGTCGTGACTTAAGATTATTGGATTGAAATAACTAGTGGTTCGCCCCAAACTAAGATCTCGCGAGTCTCCAATAAAAACAAAAAATTATTATTCGTAATCTTCGACTATCAAAGTAGTGCCACGAAATCAATAACTACATTACTTGACCCACAGTTTCATTCAAATTACAGATAACGGGAGTTCATATTAATTGTTTATTGTTTATTGGAGTAGAAATTGCAGTTATTCTGAATTTCAGACTTTTCTCTATATTTGTGTCACTAAAGCTACACGCATACCAAATTTCAGCACTATGGGGTTACTGGTGTACCCTGTGAATTTTGTCAAAGTTCTGTTTTTATTATGACTAATAACTTAAAACTACAAAGCTTAAACTAAAAATAAAAACGGGGTCATTTACTCAAAAAGACCTTTTATTAGACGTGCCACTTGATTGGATAGTATGAAATTATCCGGTCAAGTGGCACGTCTCTCTTTGTTTTTTTTTACCCCTCTTGAACCCCAATATCTCAACAACTTCCCCACATTTTTAGCTGATTTAGTCACACCAAAATTGTGCCATCACTCTCTACTTATATACCAAATTTCACGATGATGACCTGTACCATCTACAACTTCGACGAATTTGGAAACCAAAAGGCAATATTAGAAAATCCAGAGCAAGACAAAGTCATCAAAACAATGAATACTGCAAACGAGGCATCTCAAACTTTAGCGATAGGTTCAAAACTTATCACCCTAATATGCAGGTCATATTCCCAAACCATTTCAAGCTCTATTTCACGCTAACATAAGGTTGAAGTTATTGTAAAACAATTTCTGATGAATTTTGCTTTTAGCTAAAACCCTACATGATCAATTTTGGAGTTTCGTATCGGTTTTAATGAAACTGTTACTAGGGAATTTCAAATTAGAGGCTTTGTTATCGAACATTGTTTGATATGCACTAGCTTTGACACCCAACGCAAAAAAACTGCGCCTTAGCTGACCAGAGTACGGCATATTCGCAACAGCATCATGAGGACGGTAGCTGAGTGTTGGACATCTATGCACTGGAAGTGCCGCGTGCGAAGGGTTATTTTTTAGGGTTCCGTACCTCAAAAGGTAAAAAAAGGAACCCTTATATGATCACTCTCTTGTCCGTGTGTCCGTCTGTCCGTCTGCCTGTCCGTGTGTCACCACCAATTTTCTCAGACACGGGTGGACCTAGCAAGTTGAAATTTATACCAGATATAGTCCCTATTAGGTGTATAAAAATCAAGGTCCTGAGTTAACACGATAAAAAGATATGGGCAAATTTAGATTTTCGCGAAAACTTATAAGTACCAAAATTTACCTTAATTTTCATCTTATTTTATTTTTCGGAATTTTTCCTTTACTTATGCTGTAAGCCCTTGCTTTTAACCAAAATTGACAGTTCTAGGTCAACCGAAAGTTCCCGTTAACCTAGAATCACGAAATTTGGCAAAAAGCAAGGTACACCAGTGAACCCACTGTGCTGTAATTTGGTATGTGTGTAGCTTTAGTGATACAAATATAGGCAAAAGTCTGAAATCTGGAATAACTGCAATCTGTGCCCCAAAAAAGAGTAACCACAGTACATGAACTCCCGTTACCTGCAATTTGAATGAAACTGTAGGTCAAGTTAATTGGTTCCTTATTTCGTGGCACTATTTTGACAGTCAAAGATTACAAATAATATTCTTTCGTTATAATTATAACATTATTTCAATCCATTTGTGATCATACACAAGCACACAATCAAGGATCACAAGGACATTAATGAAGGAAATTATGCCTTCAATAGTCATCCTTGGCACAAAAGGTGGCTTCTATTTTTCACCCAGTCCCTCTTTTGATTTTTATTATTTTAATTGTTTAGTATGTTTTATGCTAATAATATTATGGGCTGAGTTGTCTGAAATGCAATACTTTTTTTATACCGTGGTTTGACGTCTTTATCTGTCCAGCTGCCTGTCTATCTGATTTTTTACGATTTTAATACGAGTATGAACCTGTCATCCTTTGAATAGATAGATCACAAACATAATCACAAATAATACCTACCTTTTAATCAGGATTCAATAAAACAGATAATTAAGAACACTGAGAAAAATTATTAAAACTTAATAATTCCTTGTCCATTTTGTAAGTTGTTTTTGTCCGCAATCTATTTGTGTACAATAAAGAAACTTATAAATGAACTAGCCCTGTTTCGATTCCATTAGAAACAACATCCCTAGATCTTGTAGATTTCAATTTCCATCTTCGAGTGTAAACAGGCGACAGCAATCACAAGGCTCCAGAGACGTCGGGAGACGCTCTGCTTCCGGACAGTGCAAACCTTTAGTTTACACAATCTGCATCCACTTATATTGTTGCAAATTGCAACAGACGATCCAACTGTGCTGGGTGCCTTCAAAGATCGTCCTAAACTTCATTACATCATCAATATATCAACAACAGGATGTCCACTGATGAGCATAAACCTCCCCATAGATTTCCAGAGCGACCGATCGTGTGCAATCTGCACCCTACGGCTCCCAGCAACCTCCATCAGGTCGTCTTTCCATGTAGTGGAGGGTCGTCTTACGCTGCACTTTCCAGTGATCCGTGGTCTTCAATCTAGAACCTATCTGCCCCAACGGACGTCTTTTATAGACTGCCTTTCAACCAGAGATATGCTTCGTTACTAAGCTATGGATAGAATAGGACCCACCAATAGGAGGATCTCTTGATTTTTATAGCTTAGCTTAGCTTGATTTTCATAGCTCTTGCATAGCATTTTTGCAGGGCATGGGAAAAAACAATAGAACTCGCGACACTGTTACCATTACCGTTACCGACACCTCTGTATATAAGAATCTCGTAATTGTTCAAGTTTCACATCTGTCGCCACTATTTTACATAGGTACTCGTTGAAGCTAAGGATTCCGGCTAACTTGCTGACGTCGCGCATCTTCATCGCTACACTACTTAGCTTAGCTTTTGTGGAAATAGACTTATAGTTTCGTAGCTTAGCTTTAACTTAGCTTACCGCTTAGCTATCTTGCATATCTCTGGCGGAAAGGCACCCAAGGTTGTCTTCCTTCTAATCGGGAGCCGTCGTACGCTGCGATAATAAAGCCGCACAAGATTACTCGCTCTGAAAATCCATGGAAATCTATGTTGAACAAAGTACGTCATGTGCTTAGAAGTTGATCCTATCTTCATTACTTCAAAATGAAACAGTATTTACACATGGCAGTCATAAGGATAACATCCGACAGTGATCGGAACCGACCATATCGGACCGTATGTTAGAAGTATTAGAGCTTTGCATTTTTACAAGAGTGCGAAGATGGGAAATGCAATTGGATTTTCTTCTTTAGGAGTGGGTTTTATCGTTTTCTGAATCCTCTTTTTTATCGATATAAAACTCTATGTAATTGTATAGACTCGATATTTGAAGATTCAAAAATTACTTGTAGGTGTCATTGAAAGAGTAAAGCATACCTGAAACACGTTGACAGAAAAACTATTATATTTGTTTCTGTTTTTGCATGTACTGTTTAATTTTAATTTTTATGTTCATTATTTTAAATCATCTTTCTCTGTTATGTAGCAAATAAATTATTGTCTATGCCTAGGTCTATGTCTATTAAATAAACCTGAGTCCCTACTGTTATAAATAACGGCGCATTATAAAACAGTAGTGTCCATCAGATGTTCCAGAAATTTCGACCTGACTTACAAAATCTGTTTGAAAATTCAGTGACAGTTTTCATTAAATTTGTAAATTAAAACATACCTACAATTTATAAGTAGCATATTATTTCACTGTACTACAATGTACAGGAAATAAACACCATTATCATCAGTTCACTCGTCCACATGATGGGTTCTTATTTTGTAATTTTAGTTCAACCCGTTGCTAAGAGATGGCGCTAGTATGGCGACTTTTCATATTTTTTTGAACAAAAAATGGTATAACAAATTTTCTGGGTGCAAAAAGTAAATTTTTATTGAAATGTTGTATTTTTGAAATAAACTCTCTGTAATAAATTTATGAAAAGTAACAAAATAGGTAAAACTTTTGAATTTTTCAAAAAAGTTCTAGATCGCGCAAGTGAAATTTTATTTAATACTTGTTTCATTTTTGTTTCATTTATGTTTTATTTTCTGTGTTCTAGAAACCAACATAGATTTTTAAATTTAATTTCATTTCATTTAATTTTGATATAATTTCAATTTAATTTTAGTTTAATTTTAATATAATTTTGATTTAGTTTTAAATTAACTTTAATTTTAATATCATTATAATTTAATGTAATTTTTCACTTTAATTTACTAACATAGTTTATAAGAACCTTTATACTATTCGGTTTAAAGATTTATTCTCAAAAGAACTTAATATTAGATACAGTTCACTTATATGAGATATAGTTTTATAATACCTAGGTAAGACCTAAGTATATTTATGGTACATATTAATAGGTGCTGGCGACAATCAATGCGTTTTATTGAGCTATAGGTACTTGTTACTTATACCTAGTATAGTTAAAGATAATACAAATCACAAAAATGCAATACTATTAATTTGTGGGTAAATTTTAATAAATAATTACCCACTTCACTGGCGTTGTTTTGATCGGAAGGAGTAAGAGTGTGTGCGAGTTCGGTCTTTGTGTGAGTGAAGGTGCCTAGAACACTGACCACTGTGGCGCAGTTATGTTATAGAATACGAAATGCAAAAATCAATGTGTGCGTAAAAATAGTGTAGGAGTAACATAACTGTTTTATTAATAGGCTTTTGAAGTCTTGCGAATATTCTAGGATTATTTTATGATTTGACATGTTTTATTATAGTAAATTATATATAAATATTTTTGTAATTAAAAGAGTAATGTAATATTTTATAAATAAAAGTAATGAATTAATGATTTAACTAAAGTGATTTGACTCCGATAATGTAGTGCTTAACTTTCTTTTAACAAAATTTTGGGTGGGACACTATTCGACTTAATTTTATTTACGGCTAAGGTATTAATGAGATTCCACATTTTTTTCGGGCTCTTTTCACATGTTTTAAACTCTTTCAAATAGTAGCTACTTTTGTCCTTTTTTTATCTTCCTACTTACTCTATTTCTTTCTTCTATAAATTTATTTTTCAAGTCTTCATTTTCTTTTATCGGTCTTCATTTGCTTCCATAGGCTATTTCTTTTGTTAATTATATCTATGACATCTTTATTAATCCAATCATCTTGCGGTAGATTTGTTATTTTCGTTTTAAATATTTTATTTTCTATTATCTGTGTTTTTACAAAAAGTTCTAAATTATTATACTCATTTTCCTCATTTATATAGGTAGTTTCATTAATACTTTTTTGTAAATTTTCGTAGTTGACGGTCTCGTATTGGATTCGCTGTTTGGTTTGTGTTTTGTATTTTGCAAGTTCTAAGTAGATCTGTTTATGATCAGATAGCGAAGACTCCATCAAAGCAAATTGAAAATTATTCTTGTTTAAGTCCGATGAGACGTGATCCAAAATAGTATTAGTGGTGTCAGTTTGGCGTGTAGAGTAACGTTTATCTATTTTATTCAAAATTGTATATCCTGTTTCATCTAGCATATCCAGATATCGTTTTGTATAGTTATTTGTGGTAAGTAAATCCAAATTAAAATCTCCGAAAACCAACGTTCTTGATCTTCTTTCCAGTTGTTCTGAGAATTAACATATGGATCATGGATATCTGAAATAAATGACTATTTAATTTAATTTATGCAAGATTGAGCATATATAGCAGCTAGTTGTTCATACTGTTGTACTTGCTTCGGCAGTACAGGTTTATAAAGACCCAATCAATACAGTGGACCAGCTTAAGGGAGCGTGTGCGATTAGCTGCTCAGAAAATCACAGAGCAAAGAACTGCGAACAGGATTAAAAGATCTTTTATCAAAAGGTGCAGAGCATGCATCAGAGCACGTGGTGGCCTTTTCGATCACCTTTTGTAAATAGTAAAACTAATAAATGAAATGCATTTAAAATTTAATGTTTCGTTTTATTTCATTACCGAATTTTAAACTAACGTTTTTAGGTGATTTTAAGTAATGAAGTAAATTTTAGTGCTATTTGTAATTTTATAATAATTAGCTCTACCCATTTTAATAGGAATTACTTTTGAATCAACTTGTGGAAATACCATGTAATATACCATTTCGGAATCTCGATGAAATAGGCTAATTTTTTTAAAATTTGGCATTCAAGTGACCATACATTTTTTTTACACCACAGAAGGGTAAAGGTCAGGAAAACAAACGAAAGCAAGTAAAATTTTAGTGAAATCTTATTTTAAAAACATAACTGTGCTTGTGTTATAAAAATAATAGTTTCCATTCGATAGCACATCTATCCAAGAATACTATCCAAAAAATAGATAGAAAAAAAAATTTCATTTGCAGTCTTGGCGCCAAAAATAGTGACGAAGGGTGGAATATTTCTTAAATTTCGAAAATGTCGAATATCTCGAAAACCGAGGCACTTTTACTGAGCATAACAAATATTTTTCTGAACCGCCACAATGGCCCCTACCCGCAGGTACCCTATTATCCACTCATTACGCCACACCCTGTATACTAAAATTGGAACGATACAGAGAAGATTAGCATGGCCCCTGCGCAAGGATGACACGCAAAATCGTGAAGCGTTCCACATTTTTTGGACTATTTTGATTCGAACATAATTATGAAATATTTTTAGGTATCTATTAAATATTTTAATCTATATGGTATATCCTGTGATCTGCAGGATATTTTAGTTTAAATATCGCGTACCTACGAAAATATTTTGGGACGATAAAAATATCGTAGATAAATTGGATAGATATCTGGAAATTGGATATCTCCTGTGATCCGTTAACAGAGAAAAAAAATATTAAATGTTTGGTAATTAGACTGGACATAAAATGTTCCACGACCATAACTCACAGTTTACGGTCAAACCCACCACACGGTACAAAGATTATAGAGATTTGCCACGTCCCCCCTCTGCCGCGTGATTGTAATAAATAAAATAAATATGTATTATTAATTACACTTTGATGTAAATTTAACGACTCCTACTATACCATCTCAATTAAAATAACCATTGTTATTGATTACCCGCCTGCGCTGAAAACGGGTAATGTACCTAATGGGCATGAATAATTCTAGCAAAGAATTATTGCTCGTGTGCGCAGAACATTTTACAGTAAAGACTAAAGCGATCGTTACACTGTGCACTTCCCAATTTGTTGAACCCGGTTTTTTTCTAGCTCAGTATTTTTTTGTATTATTTCTGTTTTAGTGGTAATTGAATAAAGAGTATAGTATTTAGGTATCGTATTACAAAGTACAACTACGTAGACAATCGCAAGCTGCAGAAGTTGAACGGGTATAATCGCTCCGTCAAGTGCCTGGGCATACAAAAGGTGCTTCTGACAAGTTCCGTCAGACCTCTCTCTTGTCTGTCTCGTAGACTCCTTCCACATGCAAAACTAAGCGTTACTTCGGAATGGATGCGGCAGTTGAAGGCGCTTGGCTAAAGTTTTACGCAGTAGTGGCCTCTACGAACGTAGAACTTCGTGTGCAAGTTCGTCGCAAGTGGCTCCCTATCCGTCTTCGCCGGAATGCACATATTCTGTCCCTTCTTTTTAACATTCTTTTCGATCCTTCTTCACCATCCTATCTAAAGGAGCATTTTGTGTTCTTGCACCAGGCGCATGATCGAAATCTACGCTCATCTGAAGCTCTAAGTCTCCAAACCCCTGTCCACAGTTCTCAATTTTATGGTGACTCCTTTACAGTTCAAGCTGTGCGGCTGTGGAACGCTTTACCTTTCTCTATTAGATCATCTAAATCTCTTCCTATCTTCAAAGCTAAGGTATACAACCATTTCCTTTCTTTGTCTACGCACTGCTAGTTTATCGTTATGTTTATCTCCTTTATTGTAGTTTATATATATGTATATATTATTATATTTGTAAGTATATATATTTAGTTTATTAGTAAGTATAGGTAGTTTATGTAAGTTTATGAATATACTCGTATTTACACCGCCGTCTTTTTGATTTTGTTTTGTCCTGTCCATCCAAAGGTTGTCCGGAAGAGATCGCTTTTAGCGATAAGACCGCCCATTGTACTTACCTTAATTTTTGTGTATTTTTATTGTATTTTTAATTTTGTTGGTGTGCAATAAAGAGTATTCTATTCTATTCTATTCTAACTTCGTAACGTAGCTGAAACTGGATTAAAAAAATGATTAGGTACGATGAAATGATTCTCGTAGACTCCTTTGGCATGCAAAACTAAGCGTTACTTCGGAATGGATGCGGCAGTTGAAGGCGCTTAGCTAAAGTTCTACGCATTAGTTGCCTCTATGAACGTAGAACTTAGTAGCGTAATTGAAACTGGATTAAACTAGTGGTTCGCCCTGAACTAAGATGTCGAGAGTCTTTGATTAAAATAAAAAAATATTATTTGTAATCTTTGACTATCAAATAATGCCACTAAATAAATAACCAAATAACTTGACTTACAGTTTCATTCAAATTACATGTAACGGGAGTTCATGTAATCTGGTGACTCTTTTTTGGGGTACAAATTGCAGTTATTCTGGATTTCAGACTTTTGCCTATATTTGTGTCACTTAAACTACACGTACACCAAATCACAGCACTGTGGGGTCACTGGTGTACCCTGTGAATTTTGTCAAAGTTTTGTTTTTATTATGGCTAATAACTCAAAAACTACAAAAATTAAACTGAAAATAAAAAGAGGGTTGAAATTTACTAATGAATACCTTTCATTTGACGTCCCAATTGACCTGAAAGTCTCATTTTCATTTTTTTTTACCCCCCTTGAACCCCAATATCTCAACAACCCCCCAACATTTTTAGCTCATTTAGTTAGACCAAAATTGTGCCATCACTACCGAATTTACCTATATACTAAATTTCACGATGATCGGACAAACAAACATTCATACATACATACAACGCCGATTTGCCCAAGTTGACCAAGAGATCTCCCTTCACTCGATCAAAAAATTATTACGATTCTCCATCCACCTTAAATTGGCAAAACAGAATGGTAGATTTAAAAAATGTTAGATATAACTTCTGGTATTGTTTATTTAAAATAGCAACTCCATCAGCTTATATGTATATCAATACATAGATTATTACATGATTGGTTTGATTTGATTTTGTTTTGTTCATTTTTGATTAACTTGTTATTATTATAAATTAAGATCAAATGAATGCTAATGAATTAAAATGTTTAAATATGAATACCTACCCATTTGTTTATATTTTGTAAATAAATAGTTTTAAGTAATAGCGTTAAATTTAAACAAAACATCAATCTGCCATTCCTATTCTATACCATATAAGCTAGAGCTAAGCTTACCACACATACGTGTTAAACTTTTCCACACTTGGGCCACGCGCCACAGCCACAAAACGCCGCCACATGAAGCTGGAAGCGAACGCTTAGTAGCGGAAGCGTGTGACAGCCCCTTTTTACTTTACTTTTAATCGGTGGCGGTGACACGACCATACGAAGCGAGAAGCAGTATCTCGTAGCGTGTAGGTATCGACCACTGGCGTCAACCGTGTGCTATTTCATATAAAATGTACGAAAAATGCAGTGTACAGTATTGTGACTGTGGTGCCATTGCTAACAGTTAGCGTATTACGCTGTACACCAACGCGTAACATCTTAAAGATTTCATTCCAAATAACTCTACAAGAACCCACATTGAAATGCTAAGCTTAACATGCGGTACCACCTCCACATTTAGTTCACTCTATGTTTCCATCTCAGTTGGAGTGGTGTTACCGGGATTGCGATGCATTTGCGGCAATCAGCGCATCTCTTCACAGCTGTTTACGCCAGTGGCGGAGCCGCCGCGTCGTTTAAAGGGCTCGCTTTGAGGTGGTATTTAAGCCTAAGTTTTTCTGTACTACTCGGTTGTACTACTTTGGATTTAACTACTCGTTTATTCACGTTGATATCAGTAATTTTTTTCATCATCGACATCATAACAGCTATAGGACTTCCAGTGCTGAACAAAGAGCTCCCCCATACATTTCCAGAGCGACCGATCGGCGGCCTGCACTCAACGGCTCCCAGCAAGTAATTATTCATAATAACTACACTTCTTTTGGTAACCCACGACACAAAGAAGGATGTTAAAAGTGAATTTGAGGCCTATTTCTGTCTGTGGCATCGTAGCTCACAAAGGGTGGATCGATAATGATGCATTTTTTTTAAATTTATGTGTGATGAAGACAAGTTCAGCAGGTTCGAAGATTATCATCACTTTTCCTTTTTGATGAAGGGATATCAGCAGTAAAATGGTTTTTATTACGAGTGTTTTATGTGTCAGGGGTTTTTAATAGACACTTGTTGCTATTTCAGTATAGTTGTTAATAATCTGTGATGCACGCTTTTGCTACAAAGTGCTTAATTTTGGTAGTGCTAAATACTGAGCCGAGTGTACGTAGTTACATAGTTAAACTAAAACATTCAAAAAATGTGGAACGCTTTACATTCCCAAATACAATCTTTATTTAGGTAGAGCAGATGAGAGCTAATATTTGTACACGTAAAACATTATGTTCGGTCTAATCTTTAATCCCCTTGGCTCCTAGGAAAATCCCCGATTTTTTTTTTGATATTTCGTTTAAACGAAATCACTTATTAAAAAATTACTCACCAATTTTGCGATTAACAATAAACAGTTCAAATATACAAAATTATTCTGTTTATATTGCCTACCAAACCGTATCTAAATGAGACGTATCTATTATATTATATTTATACATATATTTTTTCTCACAATCTCTGTAATCTTTATTTACATATAATATATCCGTACCAGGCGTGAATAAGTTGATAAGTCAACTTACATATATTTTTTTTTATTGCATAATAGGCATAAGGATTGTTCGATTCATAGGGTGAATAAATGACTAAGTCGATAGGTCATGTTTTACCGCAGATACCAAACATGTGAATTTTTAAATAACACCATTATTTAAGTGTATAATGTGACATCTTGAGATGATAAAACCTACAAATCATAATTATTTACACAACTTGACATGTCATTATAATACTGTCGACTATTTAAAAAAAAGTAATGAACATCTCAAGATGTTTATTTATTCAAACAATCTACTTAGCGTTTTTAATAAGATAAATCGAGTTGTTCAGTTATTACCGCATCGAAACTGCTTTCCATTTTGTGACAAATCGAACTATCAATTATTACATTTTTTAACCGTTGCGCGTGTGATGAGACAAAGCGATATGTTTAACAGAGATAGCTATAGTTTTAGCGGTTATCACGCCATTTTTTCGGCATAACAGAAACTCCCGAGACTCGCGCCACTTGCTCCAGTGCCCTTGACCTAATTTGTTCGTGGTGCATAGTTCAAAACAAGTTATCTGAAACCTCAAAGAAAATCAGTTACATTTCAATTAAAAAGTCTTTAAAAACATAAACTCGGGATTTACAGATCGAATTCAAATTTTAAAATGGCCGCCCTGAAAAATTACAATTTTCGACTTGTCAAGTTATTCACGCCTGGTACGGATATAATGATCACAGGATATGTTATTAATGTTTATTTTTGGTTGTACCAAAAAAATTTTCGTAAGTACATACGTTTTTCAAACCAAAATAGCCCAAAAAATGTGGAACGCTTCACGATTTTGCGTGTCATCCTTGCGCAGGGGCCATGCTAATCTTCTCTGTATCGTTCCAATTTTAGTATATGTACTGCCGAAGCAAGTACAACAGTATGAACAACTAGCTGGTATATATGCTCAATCTTGCATAAAACTTCACTTGCGCGATCTAGAACTTTTATGAATAATTCAAAAATTTTACCCATTTTGCTACTTTTCATAAATGTATTACAGAGATTTTTGATTTAGAAATACAAAATTTTAATAAAAATTTACTTTTTGCATGCAGAAAATTTGTTATACCATTTTTTGTTCAAAAAAATATGAAAAGTCGTCACACTAGCGCCATCTGTTAATTTTGAGACGAACTAAACAACAAACAAGACATTTTAGGTTCAACGGTGACATGCTTCGTTCAAACCGTTTTACATTTTAGTTTCTAGTAATATCGCTAGATGGCGTCCATATTTTTTTTTAGTGCCATCTTAAAAATGAAACTAGCTGTTCAGTGAAAAGTGTATCTGTCGGTAGTATCATTCCATTGCGAAAGATGGTGCTGTACAAGTATTTTACTTTATTTTGATGGACTTGCTAATTGTTTCATCATCATTTTTCACATATTTCTCCATTATTTTATGCCTACCTAAATAAACATAATGATCTGAATTAAATTACGATTATTGGCTAATGATTTCTTTTTGCCTTATGTTCAGTAAATTACTTACCATATTAAAGAAAACCTAATCACTCAATTTTGCATGCCGCCGCGCCGTGATAACTTTCCACTAACGTACTCGTAGAAAGAAAAGAAATCGAAAAATGAACCAAATAATGCCAAATAAGTATTAGGTTATCCGCTCCTACACTATAACAATGAGTCTATCATTAAAACCACCAAGTTTCCCTTTATAATGGAAAATTACACTCAGAAACACTAAATTGTTAATCCTGTATCAATAATTGACAAGACGATTCGATTTCCTAGAGTTTAATTTAGCTATTAGTAGCGAAAGATCACCCATGACATTACCTACCTCTTTGTTCTATTCTTTCATGTTTATTTCTATTAGTAGGTATATACATTACTAGCGGACCAATCCGCAGCTTCGCACGCGTAGTTATTCAATAAAAATATTATTTTTCTGCGCAGTCGGGTAAAAATTAGTCTTCGTTACTCAGGGATAATGTAGCATTCTAATGGTGAAATAATTTTTGAAATGGACTAGTAGTTTATTCGGTTCAAACATACAAAAATACAAATCTTTCTTCTTTATAATATTAGATAGATAGCTAGATAATTCCTTTATTGCACACCATTTAAATACAATCATTTATAAGAAAATACACTCTTAAACAATAGGTACTATGGGCGGCCTTATCGCTAAAAGCACTAATATTATAAAGCATAACAAATAATATTTACCTCTATACTTTTTAGGGTAGGTTACTATTTTTAGCGATTGTTAGCCCATTTTCCATACTCTATCAAATTATAAAAAATACCTATCTACAAAATAATTGCCGTATTTATTTTAACAATAATTTTCCGACTCGCTAAGTACTCCCCAAGGCAAGTGTGATTGGATAATGACAGCTAAACAAACATTCTTATAATTTTGTATGTTTTTTTTATTTTGTTTTCTCATGGCACGTGGCTGCATTGGTTTAATAATGCACTTGGGGATGGCAGCTTAATTAGAGGGATGAAAGTATTGTATGAGGGAAGCGAAAACTATGTTAGGTATTTTTAAGAAAATAAATAGTTTTCTGTGTTTAGGGTTGCGTACTCGAAGGGTGGCAACAGGAGGTTGTCATTAGGCCTTAGACTGTCCGTATGTCTGTCATAATCTGCGACAAGGGTATTATTTGAGCAACTGTAAGAGGTATCCAGTGTTCAATGTTACCCGACAATTGAGGGATTATTTCAAGGTTTTATATAATACTAAGAGGATAAGAGAATATCTATCATGGGGGATTATAACAGTGGGCTTTATATTTCCAATGCCTTATAAGTGGGCCGTAGAGTCCTGGTAAGAATCCCTAGTAAATAAAAACTCATTTTTTCCTTAAGACCGTAGCTTCTTGTTTATTATGTTCTTATGTTTTGGATCAAAATCAAAACAACTTTTTAGTAGTAACAGTTCCTTATCATTTAACCCGCGATGCAAATGAGGGGTGTTATAAATTGGAATTGTCTGTCTGAGTGTCTGTCTGTCTGTGGCATTGTAGCTCGCAAACAGATGGACCGATTCGGACGCGGAATTATTAATAACAAGTTAGTTTTGATTTGTGTGGTTCTTAGATAAATGTCAGTTATTAACCCATAGGCAAAAAGAGGGGGTCAGAGGTTATAATTTAAGTAAAAATTGACTTGTGTAGTACCTTGTACCCATGTTTATTATAAAACATCTGCTTGCTGGCGGTTAGTGCAATCGAGATACGTATTTCACGCCTCATTGGCTCATACCGGGCGATGGACAATAATGTACCCTAGTCATATGACAAATTACGGAAAAAAAGTTATCTTGAAAGGGGAATGATAGAAATAAATAAATAAAGCCTTTATTCCCACTTAATATTATTCACTTATTAATCATTTAATTCATTCATTATAACTAGTGGTTCGCCCCGAAATAAGATCTCGCGAGTGCCACGAAATGCATAACCAGGAACTTGACCTACAGTTTCATTCAAATTACAGGTAACGGGAGTTCATGTTACTTTGTTTATTTTTTTCGGGTAGAAATTGCAGTTATTCTAGATTTCAGACTTTTGCCTATATTTGTGTCACTAAAGCTACACGCATACCAAATTGCAGCACTGTGTGGTTACTGATGTATCCTATGAATTTTGTCAAAGTTCAGTGTTTATTATGGTTAATAACTTAAAAACTACAAGGTTTAAACTGAAAATAAAAACGGGGTTGAAATTTACTCACAAATACCTGTTATTAAACGTGCCATTTGACCAGATAATCTCATTTTTTACCCCTCTTGAACCCCAATATCTCAACAACCCCCCCCACATTTTCAGCTCATTTAGTCACACCAAAATTGTTCCATCACTACCTACCTATATACCAAATTACACGATTATCAAATAAACGTTACGAAAGTTATCCTTGGACAAACAAACATACATACATACAGACATACATAGGTGCATACATATATATACAACGCCGATTTGCCCAAGTTGATTTAGAGATCTCGCTTCGCTTGATCAATAAGCTGGAAACTCGTACACACCTTAATTTTGGCGTTCTAAAAGTTGTCCCAAAAGTCTCATAAAATCTCGTATCTACGTCGTAAGTTATTCAAGGTCACACACATTTCGTCCAAACATTTTTTCATGCGTTAAATAAGACAGTGCGATTTGTATGGAACGGTGAATTTTAAACTTTATTATAGGTTTGCGACGAATTTTTGCGGGGTCGGCCGCGAAAGCGTTGGCGTGACGACACCAGTGAATTCGAGAAGGAATGGTCGGAATCCGCCACGGATCGCGATAGGTGGAAGGAGTTGGCCTTTGCCCAGCAGTGGGAAATGTAGTGGGAAATTTAGTAAAAAAAAAGGATGGAATAAACAAATATTCTAGAGTTCTGGATTTATTTTTGAATTATGTGTCATATTTATTATTTTGTGTAAAATCTGTGTTTTTTTTTCATGTATTATTTTATGTGTACCTAATGAAATATGAGTCATGTAGCATCAATTAAACAAATACCTAAATTAAATTACGAGCAGAGCAGATCTTTCAATTTCCTGGACTGTTTACAAACTCACCCTGTAAACTTTTTCGTTCAAAAACCTCTTTTCTCCAAGAATTTTTTATAATATTCTAGTCTGGTCTAACCCACTTTATATGCAAATTTAATTTTTCAAAGGCACACGCCGTAAAATCTGCAAGATTACAAAAGGTTTAGCCACAAGTTAGCGATAAGCCTTCAAGGCTGGTAATAGCCGCTTTATGGGAGTATTATACTTAATCTCACTTTGGGGTTTGGATCGAAAAAAAGAGATTTTTAGAGGTTTTGGAATACGTACACTTTTTATAAAATTGTAGTAGTAACTATCTAAAAATAATAAAATCATAACAATGGTCTTTATTTTTTTTAACTTAAGATACGTTAAATCTTTAGTGAACAAGCATTAAGTTTAAAAACTGAAACCCTACTACGTAATTTCTATGTCGATGGTAAACTATACTCGTATAACCCGCACCATAATAACAAAACGATTGACATCACATTCATGACAACTTGTCTTAGTTAAGTAGTCAAGAAGACTTCTTTGAGAGAGACTGTTCGGGACTCGAGTGAATTAAATTTCATGTATATAGGGTGTTTGATAATATACGCACAAAAATGAAAGGGGTTATTTTGATGAGCATAACAAATAAATTTGTGAAATGTCATAGAAACGTGAAATTTATTTTGGCATGTAAAAACAAACACTTTATTAAACTTATGTTGTGCTACTAGGCATGCCGTTTAAGTTCTGTCGTTTCCATATTTCCCGGCAATTTTGAATTTGGAACTGTTCTATATTCGAATGTGTTTAAATTTTGAATCTCAAAACAGTTGAAAGTATTAGGATTAATGCTATTGTTTAGTCACAGCGTCGATTGGAATCTGTCAGGTTACGTACGAAAATGAATCTTTCTAAGGAAAATGTTCGTGCAATAATTTGCTACAACTTTAGAAGAGGCCTGACACGGCTTCAGTGTTTTGAAGAGCTAACATCTGTGTTCAGTGATGAAACCCCATGTCTGTGGACTGTCGAATGCTGGTATTTAGAATTCCAGCGTGAACATACTAGTTTTAGTGACAAATCTCGCGAAGGACGCCCAAAATCCGCCTTCACTGAAGATAACATCATTGCTGTGAGACAACTAATTCTCGAAGATCGTCATGTGACATATCGAGAGATAGAGGCTCTTTTAGGCATCTTAGGGACAACCATTCAGTAGATCTTGCATGAAGCGCTTGGTGTGAGAAAGCTAGTTTGCCGTTGGATACCGCATCTGCTTTCCGACGATCACAAGGCGGCCCGCGTCAGATGGTGTAAGAAAACTCTGCAAAGGTTCAACCGAGAAGAGTCAAATCACGTCTACGACATCGTCAGTGGTGACAAATTTTGGATCTATGCTTACGATCCTGATTCCAAACAACAATCTACAATCTGGGTCTTTCAAGACGAGCCAAAGCCGACTAAAGTTGTTCGTTCTAAAGCACTTCAAAGAAGATGGTGGCCACGTTCGTTGGAAAAATCGGTCATGTTGCGACTATTACACTTGAAGATCGTAGAACGGTTAACGCAGAGTGGTATACCACAGTTTGTTTACCACAAGTCATCGCCGAACTTCGAAAATCTAACTTAAAGCGACCCATCATCCTGCACCACGACAACGCAAGCTCACACAGCGCTCGTCAAACGATTGAGTATTTGAAGCAGGAAAAAGTAGAAATTCTCGATCATCCTCCATACAGTCCTGACCTAAGCCCTAACGATTTCTTTACATTTCCTAAAATTAAGAAAAGTCTTCGTGGTCAAAGGTTCCAGTCCGGTGAAGAAGCAGTCGACGCTTTCAAGTCAGCCATTTTGAACACCCCCACTTTAGAGTGGAATAAATGTTATAATAACTGGTTTGAGCAAATGGAAAAGTGTATCAAGCTACGTGGTGAATACTTTGAAAAACAATAAAAAGTACTATAAGGTTCTAGTTGTGTTTTTTTCTTCAAACGACAAAACTTAAAAGGCATACCTCGTATTACATAATGCTTGTCATCTAACCACAGATACTGTATTGGTGACGTCTCGAGATATCTCATGTTGTTTCTTTATTTTTGGATGTCGATTGCAAGAGTAAGTTTTATATCGAATTAATCACCTAAACTTAGTCGATTTTCTTTAACATTTGATAAAATAACTAGTAGTTTTTTTTTCGAGAAGTCTTTTTTAATGTTTTGAGAAACCGTCACTTGAATATCGTCAGTATATTACCAAACACCCTGTTTATCAATTTACTGTATCACATTCATAACATGTCATATGTTCAATTAAGTTTTTACTAACAAAATATGGATCATTGACAATCTTTTTAATGTACTTATTGAATTAAATTGATAAAGTAGGAATTATTTGGATTTATTTTCTACTTTATTTCTTATTATTAAACTTTTAAAATTTAGTCCTAATACTGAAGGCGGATGTTTATATAAAAGCTGTAACAAAAATGGTTCGACAAAAACATATCGGTCATCAATGTATATTAAACCGCTCTCACTTAGCGCACTTCAAGCGGACGATTCCCTAGTCCATACTAATATTATAAAATAAGATTTGTTACGTTTTCACGATTAAATAGCTGGGCTGATTTCGATGAAATTAGGAGATAGGTTATGGACCTGGACATAGGCTACTTTTTAGTGACAAACCATGCATGCAAAGCCGCTGACGTGAAGCTTCTATCAAATAATATGGATTTTAGTACCAGAAAAAATGGTAACTTAACAACTTGCACACATTGGAAATCAAAACCGCAACCTTTCGCTAACCTACTCGCCTGCCATTTGCCACAGCGATTTTTAACATTCAAAACAATCTAAATTAAACGAGGGATCTATGTAGTTTGATTTACATTTAGAAAACTGACGGCCGTTAGTTTTATAGGACGCATCTAGCGAATGTTATGGAGTTGGTATTAGTTGTCAACGCGGTCAGATAATATGCTTAGATAAGATAATATCTACTTTATAGATTTTGAATAAGAAAAATGTAACCGAATTCAGAAAACAGAAAACTGAAACAATGTTCTGAAGATGCCTTTGCAATTTGAAGAGTTAGATGATTTTCTTATGGATCCCATTACCCGAGGTATTTTCTTTTTAACAAATATAATTAAAGGAATTATGGCATGTCAAATCAAACAAATTAAAATTAATTCATGCAATTATTTCAAAGGATTAAATAAATAAATATTGCTAGACATTTCACACAGCGCTATCAAGCCCCAAACTAAGCAGAGCTTGTCACCTATGGGAACCAGATAATTGATATAAGACTTATATACTTTTTATTTTTTTAAATATATACTACATTAAATAGAAAAACAACCAGACCCGGAACAAATATATGTAGATCATGCAAACATTTGTTCCGCGGCGGGAATCAAACACCGCTACCTCCTGCGTCTCAGCCGGCTATACGCCTACTGCGCCACGTGGATGTAAAAACTGAAAATATACATAAAAAAACAATTTTTTTGAAGTCGGTTAAAAGCCGCTACCTCCCGTCCGCTTCCCATACCTACGCATCTATCAGACGTTACATTGATGTGGTATCACCTGTCAACGCGGTCACCGTAAAATTGACTGCTATTAAAAAGCGTGATGATAATGAAGCGATTTTGTGTGTCCATTAAACGTAATGGAATATTAGGTTGCGGTTTGGGGCAGTTGGTAGTTATATTCCGACCACGCTAAGTCTGCAACGGTTGGAATATACTTAAATAATGGCCCGATGGTCTGACAATTTCGTAGCGGAAGTAGGACAGCCATGGATCAGACTTGCTCAAGACCTATTAGACTGGCGTCATAGAGAGGAGGCTTATACCCAACAGTGGGTGCTGGAGGCTGGATAGAATAATGTTTAAACAATTGAGATTGTTCCCAAAATCTTAAATAATGTAATTTCATGAATATTTATCTATAATTAGCTGACCCCCCGCGGCTTCGCAGGTTTAAAATTTCATGTTCCCGTGGGAACTTCGGGATAAAAAATATATAAAACCCTCTTGTTAACGCAAAGTGACGCGACACTTCATGTAAATGACTTCACGCCAAAGAACGACGGTCAAATTAATTGGATATTGTTCATAGAAAAATACTAAAATCACGATTCAAATATGGGGGGTGGGGTTAGGAGGGTGAAAAATATTTTTCGAGCTATTCTCATACCTACCAAGTATACAAATAAAAATTCATTAAAATTGGTCTACCCGTTTCGGGGGAGTGCGATTACTACAACCGTGGCACGAGATTTTTATATATTAGAATCACACTAATATTATAAATGTGAAAGTTTGGATGTCTGTTTATTATGGCGGTGTCATCTGCAAAAGCAAATATCTTCGCATTTTTTAAGTTCAGTGAGCATAGACTGTTGATGTAGAGGAAGAACAACGTAGGCCCCAGCACACTTCCCTGTGGGACACCAAAATCGGCTTCATAGAAGTCACTGGACCGATTTTCAATCTTTACTCGCTGCTTACGGGCACTAAGGTACGATTTAAACCATAGCAATGGCGTACCGCTAATACCCATGGTTTCAATTTTTTAGTAATATTGGTTTTGACACGGTGTCGAAAGCTTTTGCAAGATCAAGGAAGACACCGATACATCGTTGTCCTTGATCGAGCTTGTTAGTGACAAAATCAGTAACATTTGGAACGGCGTCCTCTGTTGATCTGTTGCTACGGAAGCCATATTGGTTATCTGATATTAGCCCATGCCTTTCAAGGTAGGAAAGGAGACGTTTATTGATAATTTTTTCTATAATCTTTGAGATAGAGGTTAGAAGTGATATAGATCTATAGTTTGAGGCTTCTTGGGGATCACCGGACTTAAATATTGAGGCAAAATTTGCAATTTTTGCCGATTCTGGCAGCACTCCACAATTGATACTAAGATTCGCTATGAAGGCAATAATGGGGGAAAGGGTTTTTTGTTTTGTTTTAGCAAGTCATTGGTGATATTATCCCAACCCGGAGAGGAAGTAGTTTTTAGTGAATTGATAATCATTGAAATTTCGAAGGGATCAGTGGGAGTGAGAAAGAATAAGTCACTAGGTGTTCCAGATGTGGGAGGATTAACAAGAGATACTAGTTGTTCTTCCGTCATAACAAGGGAGCTTAATATTTTGTTTTAATTATATCGATTGGTTTTGTTCAATTAATTGATGCAATTTAGTTAAATGATTATGAAGAACAGAATCCTCCAAATTAATTATCCTAAATCACGATAACTAACTAAGAAGAAACAATATTATATAAATTGCATAATGTTAATTAGTTTAATATAAAGTAGAGTTTCTTATCTTTAATTTATACATAAATATAGACAATGTAAATTAGAATAAAGTTTCTTGATTTTACATGAGATCATCTACAGAGTAAATTGTCATCATCATCGCGGACAGGATAACACATAGCATAATTAAATACTCAAACAAACTTACCCCTGTAAGTGATGTTCGACTGGAATTATGCCAGCTGTTGTCCAGTCCGAAGATGCTACGAAATCAAAATTGGTCACACTGTGCGTAGCGTTGTTTATCTGTGACACCTCAGTAGTTATAAATACAGGAAGTTGTATTAACTTTTTTAAATCTACCATCTCCACCGTTATGCATACTTAACGTGGCTGGACTATAGTTAATGGAGTTTATATTGAAAGGTCGTAACGTTTTGGTGTCAAACAAAAAGCAATGATAGGTGAAGACAGTCCTTAAAAGCTTTGCACATCAAATATACGAGTACGTATATATTTTTAAGGGTCGATGGGGTTTTCTACCGCTACAGCAAGTAAACTAATTTATCAATATCATCATCATCATATACTAGGACGTCCACTGTTGAACATTCAGAGACGATCGATCTTGTGCGGCCTGCATCAAACAGGTCTTTTCATCTAGTGGTGGGGGGAGGCGACCTACGCTGCGCGTGGTCTCCACTCGAGAATCTTTCTGCACCTGGGTCAGTTTTTCAAGATAATAATAATGTTTCCCGCTCACTGCCACTTTAACTGCTAATCCTTTAGGCTATATTACGGTTTTCTATTATGTTATGAAACCCTCTTCATAAATTTTATCATATATTATGTAAGTCATATTATATATATACCAACAAAAGTTGTACATGATTAGTATAAACACTTAAAAACTTACATTTTTATCGCACCCAAGAATATGTTTTCGTGTCAAGCGTTTTTTTCGTATCAGCTATGGCAAAAAAAAAGGACAAATCTCCACATCTCTACGTGTTTTGCTGTCTTTTAATGACTTTACAAGGAAGACTTACATTTCTTAATAAATATACCAGCAACTTTTACGGGGTAATTTTTTTTAACTTTGCACGAACTTATAGCCGTTGTACCCAAAACTCAATGAAGAAGCGTTAGAAGTTTTGTGATAGAATGTACGTTGATCAAGAAGATCAGAGTTAACGATTTTATGTCAAATTTCTAATAAAGTAAGACTGTTTCCGTGGCGCAGTGGGCGTATAGCCGGCTGAGACGCAGGAGGTAGCGGGTTCGATTCCCGCCGCGGAACAAATGTTTGCATGATCTACAGATATTTGTTCCGTGTCTGAGTGTTTTCTATATATTATAAGTATGTATTTACAAAAAAGTATATAAGTGTTCTATCAGTTATCTGGTTCCCATAGTACAAGCTCTGCTTAGTTTGGGGCTAGATAGCGCTGTGTGAAATGTCCAGCGATATTTATATATTTATTTATTTATAGTTATTTAAGTAACTTTAACAATCGCCTTGAGTTTAAATGGACAAGAGTTTGCTCTTGTTTATGATTGAGGTTTACTATTTTAAAGTTTTTAATAAATCGTTTATACTGTCTAAACTAGTCTAGATAATTTTTATGTGATTTATCTGTTAGTTTATCCTGGACGAAGCTCTTGCCGATGACTTTAGTACTATTTAATTATGACTGTATTCATTATTCTGTTATGACGTGTATCTGATTGTACTTATGTACCTACTTGGTAACTTCTTTTTAAATGTTTTATGTGAATTTTTGTATGTATGATTATATTTTGTATAAATTATGACCTTTCCAACTGTACAAACAATGTATCTTTATAGAATAAAAATATTTTGATTTCATTTGATTTGAGGGTTATCTATGTTATGACCGACACCGGTCCACGTGCTACGTGTTTCGGTTCAATTCGTGAACTTTCGTCAGGGTGAATTTGATCTAATTTGCTCTGGGCATGGAAATGATTACTACTTTTAAATCATTTTCATATCATATGATTATTTTTTATCACTGCTATTTCACATGTGAAAAATCACGGGCAGTGATTTTTCATTATCATGCCGTAATCTCATACTTGCTATTCTTGCTAGTGCTATTTTACATATGAAAAATCACGGGCAACGAAAACGCCTGATGAATTCCGAGAAAATGCGAACGACTATGATTTGTAGCCGAATGACTGTGCCCGATATACGATGAAAACCGAAAGTGATTTAATTTAAATGATTTTTAGCAGGTTATGCGTATGAAAATAGCAGGTGTGAGATATGATTTTTAATTTCATATGATTTTTAACATGCTACTTGTGAAACGTTCCATTCTTAATTTGCTCCGCAGTGCGAGGCCAGACGCGGTTCGCATTCAACATGATTATGGTCCACGGTGCGACGGTAGCTCATTGACGATGTTCTATATGACTCTAGTTTGCCCGTGACCACAATTGTCGTAACACAATCAAAACGTCGAGTTCTTAAATAAAAAGGTACATAACATATACGATAAAATCCGTTTAATGTTAGTATGTTGCTAAAGTTTTTTAATTCCAAAAGTTCGAAACAAAGTCCAAACATGAGATGTTCAGCAAATCTCAGCGAACATAATTTATTCAGTTAGACAGTTGGAGGTACTTGTAATTCGCCTTGAATAATTTGGAAGGATTTATTATTAATGATCTAACTTGTAGACTGTTTACTTGCTGACGGCCGGATGGAAGAAGTTTTTCAAATTGGGTCATCATCATCATTATAAGCCCCCATAGCACACACCATCTCCACTGTTGGGCATAGGTACAGCAAAGCCAAAAGGAAGGGTTTTTAGCAGTCTATGTATATTTATTAATTTTTATTTTATTTCGAACAAAATCCACAGCTCTTAGGTAAGGTACCTTACGTTATAGCTTAGCGATAAAGCAAATAAAGGATTTACATTTTATAGTTCAAATACTTAGACGTAAGTCACTTATCGCAATAAATATGACCATGATTTGAACAATAAAGAATTACAATAAAAACAATATTATGATATATATAAATTTCACAGGGATACATAGCTGGGAAGAGAGAGACACAGCAACCATAACCACTAACCATAAGAATGTATGTATGTTTGTATGTATGTATTTATGTTTGTTCCATCTATGTTCCACCGTAGCGAACTACTCATCCGATTTTGATGAATGAGGTGTCTATAGATTCGTTATTATAGTGCGGGTGACATAGGCTGCATTTTTACCGGACTACGGCTGTGTCAAAAGGAACGTTTAAGTTTTTACCACTCTATTGATGGATATTCAACCCTAGTGCCTAAACTACTCATCCGATTTTGATGTATAAGATGTCAATCTATTCGTTATTATAGTGCGGGTGACTTAGGCTACCATAGAAATAGGTATTACGTAGTCGTGTTCCAGTTTTTAAGCGTTTGCCAAGACGCGGTCTCCACTCAAGAACTCGTTTACCCCAACTATTGTCAGTTTTTGGGCATATAATTATGTCCAGCCCTCTGCCACTTCAGCTTGCTCATTCTTTGGGCTATGCCGATAGCCTTAATTCAAATTACAGGTAACGGGAGTACATGTTAGTTGGTTACTCTTTTTTGGTGTAGAAATTGCAGTTATTCTGAGTTTCAGACTTTTCCCTATATTTGTGTCACTAAATCTACACGCATACCAAATTTCAGCACTGTGGGGTCACTGGTGTACCCTGTGAATTTTGTCAAAGTTCAGTTTATATTATGGCTTATAACTTTAAACCTACAAGGTTTAAACTAAAAATAAAAACGGGGTCGGAATGTGACGTGCCATTTGACTGGATAGTTCCATTTTATTTTTTTTTACCCCCCTTAAACACAACAATCCCCGTTTCGGACGGATTTCAATTTTTGAATTTTTTTCGCTTTTATACCTACTTATAACAATCAGACTACGCAGTGCTCTCCGCTTTCTTGAGACGAACTCGTAGATCCTAGATTAGATCTCCTCGGACCAAGGGAACGCGAGTAATCGCGAAAATATATACCTACCAATATTTTGCTCAAAAGTCTACATAGGTAAGCTTATTGGAAAATTAAAGCAACTGAAATTCGATTTAAAATTGGACTTTCTTCAATAATTTTGTTGCGCAAATTACTTTTTGGACTTGGGACAAGAGGTCTACTGTTCTCACAGAACCACTAGTGTTATATTTAAGATAAATTATAAAATATTTCACACGATTTCCTCGAAGTAAATAAATGATTCTGCACTGGACATTTCATAGAACGCTATCTAGCCCCAAGCTAAGCAAAGCTTGTACTATAGGAACATACTGTTAATATAATTTATTACATACAATATTTTATTTTATTAAATTGTGTGTTCTCTTTTGTTTGCTTTATTTTTTAATGGTGTGCAATAAATAAATTATCTAATGTAATCTTATGTATCTAATGTAATATATAAAGAAATACACCTGGACACGGAACAAGTTTATGTAAATAATGCAAACATTTTTGGTCCGCGGCGGTAATCGAACCAATCGCTTGCGTCTAAGACAGCTATTCGCCCACTGGCGCAGTGGGTATTATTTTAATGTAATTTTATATTAATTATTGATATTTGAATACAGACAAGAGTCTATATTTAAATATCAAGGCATAAAAAATATATTTTCTTTTTACAATCCATCAAATATTCATCTACAGCCAACATTCGTTAATTAGAATTACAAACAGGTTCGATAACTGAATTAATTTTGCAACTATCGATTGAATTCGGTTCGACAATCGAATACTCTCTCTTTAATATTCAGAGCTGATTGAACCTCGTCACAATAACAAAGGTTTGGTTTGGGAAATCTAGAAATAACATTTATAACCATGTCGGTGCTTTATCCGCTAATTTTAGTTGTAACTCGGAAAGTTAATTCAAAAAAGTATGCTACACAAGATACTCGTATTGTAACTATGTGAAAGAGTAACAAACATCCACATATACATTCATACAAACTTTCGCGTGTATAATAATAGTGGGAAGTAGGATTGTCAGTCAGATCTAGCGCTACGCTCGAACATATAGGTAAGTAACTAAAATGAAAATGGGCCCGAACTTTATTTCCTTATCTATCTGTTTTGCTACACAAAGGCTTGTGTATGTACACTGTGAATGAAATAAGTGGTTATGTTTTTCAAAATGCCTCTTTCATAAAATTATTTGGTTCACAAAATTAAATAAAATAGAATTATCAATATCTTTATCATAATATAGTAATCATACGATGTTATAATAGAGCCATTGAAGGGTATAATTCAAAATTAGGATAACCCTTTCTATCGTAGTTAAGTATTATGAGGATCGGTTCTGATAAAATTTTGTATGTACGTAGATTATAACCTGAATTAACACATAGGCTACTTTTGTTGACAAACCACGCGTACAAAGCCGCTGGCGGAAGCTAGTTTTGATATAAACGTGTATTCATTGTCATTTACGTAAATTATCACAAGTAATTCACTTACTAATTATGTCACACAAAACATGATAATATAGTCTTATGTCGCGTGCGCCGCTCATGGCGTTGAATCGACTTGACCCGCGATCCTCGTACGAGCGCGTTTATGTGTGCGTGCGTGTTGTACAGTCATTGTTGTTATGTTTATTTATTAATAAAATATGTGTTTTGTGATCTATAAGTGCACATAGTAAGTACATTTTCACAAATATGTTTTACTCAATCAATTGTTTTTTGTATATAATTTATCTAGCAAGGATTTAAGTTATTATTTTAATTAATTTATGCACAGAAAATTAAAAGAAGAAGAATTAAAAGAAAAAGCATTAGCTAAACATAAGTTACTAAATTTCCGGGAAAATCTTAAGATTTAAATAATTCCTAATAATACAGGTACCTAATCCCAGTATTACGGGGAAGGTTGCCAGGCCAAATCCCGTCAGGGTCGTTTTTATAATGATTTTAAAAATATGTAACAAGAGTATAACTATTCAAAAAAATTTAGTAAACCCTATTCGTAACCTCAAATACGAGCAGCACCCATATTAATTTATAATTATAAATTAATAGTTAATATTAATATTTGATGACCTCCGTGGCGCAGTGGGCGAATAGCCAGCTAACAAGCAGGAGGTTGCGGGTTCGATTCCCGCCGCGGAACAAATGTGTGCATGATCTACAGATATTTGTTCCAGGTCTGGATGTTTTTCTATGTATTATAAGTATGTATTTACAAAAAAAAGTATATAAGTATTCTATCAGTTATCTGGTTCCCATAGTACAAGCTCTGCTTAGTTTGGGGCTAGATAGCGCTGTGTGAAATGTACAGTAATATTTATCTATTTATTTATTTATTAAACCTATTCCATATCCAAAATAATAAATGACAATAAGTAGACAAGTTATAACTATTATTGATTAACTTCGCCGTAACTCCCTATCGAAAGTCACAAGAGCCCACATTTCACAAAGGAGTCGATTCGTCATACTTTGACATAAATTACTGATCATTTCACACCGATTCACAACGATCTATGAACTAGATACATCTATGCATTGTACCACCGGTGATTCGTCACACACACTTGTCTTTTTATGAATGAAGCTGCATTCTTTGTTATTCATAGTAATACGACTTGTAGCTATCCTGTCCTGTTGTTCGCAACTTGAAAATGTATTGAGGTATTGTAAAATCTTGTACTTGAGAAATTGTGTGGAAAGTTGGGGTGCTAATGTCATTGTGGTTGTAAGTGGTTGTAAGTGGTTATAACTGAACATTTATTTTTAACCTACCTAAAAAAAAGGAGGAAGTTCTCAATTCGTCGAATTCTTTTTTTTTTGTGAAAACTTCTTTAGGCGCGTTGGGCATTTTTGAGATGGGAAAAAACCATTGAACTCGCGACACTGTTACCGTTACCGACACCTCTGTATATAAGTATCTCGTAATTGTTCAAGTTTTCATTTCTGTTGGCACTCCCGGAGTGCTTTTTTTTAAGTATATTTCCCGATTTTTCGATGAGCCTGACCGATTCGAGAAATTATTGTTTTATTTAAAAGGGTATTCCTATTTTCTATGGTCCCATTGGTATCAAGTCAGGATCTGGTGATGAGCTCCCAAAAAAATCGAGGGTAACCCCCAAATTTCATAGGGACACAATTCGGTTATATGTTTGTTATTACCTCAGAACTTCGTGATTTATCAACCGATTTAAAAATCTTTTTTTTTTTTAAGAATATACTTTCATATTGGTTGCATAGAAATTTCATCAAAATCAGTTAAGTAGTTTGGTTAAGTCTGTTATGTTTTTGTTTAAAAGTTATTAGTATCTTTGATCAACGAGGATGTTCTATACGAGACCTTCATTCATTTAAACTTGCACCAGTTTTGTACCTTAGATAACCAGTGAGATATATATAAAATAAGACTTCTCGAAAAAACAATACTAGTTATATTATCAAATTTTAAAGAAAATCGACTAAAATTAGGTGCTTAATTCGATATAAAACTTACTGCCTACTCTTGCAAACGACATCCAAAAATAAAGGCCGATTTAATATATCTTTCGGAAACAACTGCGGGTTTTGGTTTAGAAAGGGGCAACAAGAGATATCTCGAGACGTCACCAATACAGTATCTGTGGTTAGATGGCAAGCATTATGCAATAGCACAACATAAGTTTAATAAAGTATTTGTTTTTACATGCCAAAATAAATTTCACATTTCTATGGTAAACATTTCATAAATTAATTTATTATGCTTATCAAAACAACCCTTTTTATTTTTGTGCGTATATTATCAAACACCCTATTTAATATTAAAAACATACCTACATACTATAAACCTAAAATAATCAAGTTAACATTAATTACTGTATGAAATTGACAGACAAACAAAGTCGCACCATAAAGGTTGCGTTTGTATCATTTTGACCCGGAACCCTAAAAAAAAATACAAATTCTAAAACAATTGCGTAGGTAAAAGGTAAACTTCAGAAATTCCTAATCAGATAAAATTAAATGTTTTATTTGCAACTTAAAATAACTACAAAAAATAATACAGTAGGTACCTATATCAATAAAAGCGATTAGTTAAAAGCAATTTGGGGTCATACCTATCAGGTGGGAGTGAATTGATCGACGTTCAATGTCGCGTGAAATATCAAAATAATACGTTTCTGGCCAATGATGACCACAACGTTGGAAATTAAAAACGGCTAAGGGAGTGTTTCGACTCTAAATATACTATTTTAAACCCCCAACGCAAAAAGAGAGTTGTCATAGATGACTATTTGTCTGTAGCATTGTTGTCTGTGGATCCCAAACAGAGATATCTTTTGCAGTAGAAAATTTAGTGCGTGAGACGCTTCACTCGCTCGAGATTAGCCAAAAATGCTTTTGTCCGTCTCTCTGTCTAATCTCGCCTACAGGTTTTTCGAAAATTGGCACAGATTTATTTAAATTTTTTAGTTGATCGTGATTTTGAATTTGGGGGAAAATAGAGGAGAAAGGGGGGAAGTTTGCTGTAGCGTTATTTATCGATGGATTTCAATCAAATTTGAGTGGAGAGGCATACTAAGGATGGATTTAAATTTTTGAATTTTTCTGGAAAACTTATACCTATGCAGACCTCCTTTATCAGACTATGCAGTGCTCTCCAACTTCATGAGACGAACCCGTAGACACCAGATTAGACCTCATAGGAGCAAGGGAACGCGAGTAATCGCTAAAACTTATACCTACCAATATTTTGCTTAAATCTACATATTGAAAAATTCAAGCACCTGAAATTCGATTTAAAATTGGACTTTCTTCGTTAATTTTGTTGCGCAAATTACTTTTTGGACTTGGGACGCGAGTTCTACTGTTCTCACAGAACCACTAGTGTAATGTGAGTTTCATTTTGTAATGTCACCGAGTTCATTATAACCCTACTATCCGCGTACCTTATCGAATCAATCTATATTTTGTTTCGCAAATACAAATCAAAAAACAAATTTAAATTTTCATCTATCATCAAACGTTTCATTCGTTACACCAACAATTACATTGTATTGTACTGTGCCCATCAAAATCGAATTTGCAATCATAAAGGACATAAAGGAATTTTCAATTACAAACCAAAATCAACCCTCTACCTAGACGAGAAGAATCAAATTGCATTGAAATTTAAAATTTTAATAAAAGCTGTTAAGCTAAAGATGGTGATGATGAACATTGGAATATATACTTTAGCGGCAGCAACATAAGATTTGAATTACAATAGATATGAACGTACAATGGGTGACATAAGTTTTGAAAACCGTATCCTATTAGCAATGACAAAATACGGTTGTCACCATGATATGGGATTTATTGCTACAATCTAATGCAAATCGATGATCCTTAATCTAAGGTATTAAGGTCGATGTTTGAATGAAATAATACTAGTGAATGGATTAAGAAGCGTAACAAGGCACTTGGTGATATTGAATGATACTGACAATGCAAAATTGGGTGGATTTTAGTTGCAAATTAGCACAGCCCGCACGAATGCAATTGAATATGGTAATGAAATTTTTCATTCGTACGATTTTTTGGAATCGTTATATTATTAGGTACTAGTTGGACAGTAATCGAAATTCGACTTGGAAATTGTAGAGAGGGTTGTTTTTAAAATCACCGTACCTAAATAAAAATTGTTTTAGCGTACGCTCGTGAGCGCTACAAGCTTAAAAATACCGTACTTTGTAGGTTCTTTAAATAACGACTATATTTATTATGATTTAATCACAAATGTATTGTTTTCAGATTTTTCCCTGTACATGTAGAATAAAACGATATTACTTGCCAAATTTCATAGTTATAGGTCAACGGAAAGTACCCTATAAATTTTGATTCCATTGAGAGTGTAAAAATATACGTTTTTTGCGGCATAAATGGCCGTATCTATTTCGTACGTTAACTTAGAAGTTTGATTTTTTTACAGCTTGAAGGGACTGTAGATTTGAGTATATGGTTTTAATTTCAACTCAATACCTCCACACGTTCTTGAAATATAGGGTCTTGAGAGACAGACAGACAGACGGTCAACAAAGTGATCCTTTATGGGTTCCTTTTTTCCTTTTGAGATACGGAACCCTAAAAAGGGAGGTACAAAGTGTTTTCTTCACGTATTACTTGAGAGCGTAGGTAACGATATTAGGTATGCACCTAGGTATATATACAACCTGTTTTGTTGTGTACGTCATTAATTTAAAACATACATCCGAAACTGTATTAACTGATTTTAGAGGTGGGTTTAATACCTATCGGTAGCTTGAATATTTATCCAGTAATCGATACATTTCCAATAAACAATTTTTAACGTAAATCGGCGGCGCCTTTTCCACGATGCCGCTTAGTCAGTTTAACACGAACTGTTGTTTTGTTTACTTATTTTATGTAATCTTGTGATCAGAGTTTTTTTTAGAAAAAATCTATTCTTCCACAATACTAGCCTAGCCTGGGGATTAATTGATGTAATGATACTAATGTTGCGATATTGTTAATGTTGATTACAAAGTGTTGATGTATACATTCATATAGTATACATACACTCTAAAAACATAACCCTCCTGCGCAGTCGGGTAGAAATAACACTATCCTAATTTCTTAGTGAGCCGAACCTAAAACCATAAACAAATAGACATATTCCCACTGCACCCTACTAATAGTTGACCGAATAATCACATCAACAAATAAATCAGCCGACGAGAACGCACTTAATGACAGTTCAATCGTAAAGAAGAACCGGCTGATGAAAAACAAATTCCACATTTAGATGGGTTCCAAATTCAAATAGATACCGTTGAAAAGGAGGCCACGTGACCAACTCCAAAATAACCAATTTGTTTTGCCTTCCAAAAACAAAATGTAAATAAAATTAGCCATTATAGCTAAAGGCATAGAGGTTGTTGATAATTTTGAGGGTGGTGATATAAATAGGGGGTAGTAAGTGTGCACGCGGCAGCGCGTCTCTCCACGGATAATAAATGCTTTTCGCAAATAATTACTGTTTGATTTTCGATGGATGATGGTCGTCAGTAAACATGGCTCGGTTCGTGGGACTTGCGTAGGGTTAGGGTAGTCGCTAAATAATTGTAATGATACCATAGAAATCTCCACGATAAAGAGTAGGTACCTACTGGTAAGGATAGGTAAATCTGTTCTATTTGATTACTAAACTAAAAGTTAGTGTAAAAGATAAAAAAAACCCTGACTCTCTCTCTTTCTTAGGGTTCCGTACCTCAATAGGCAAAAACGGAACCCTTATAGGATCACTTTGTTGTCCGTTGGTCTGTCTGTCTGCCAAGACCCTCTATTTCAGGAATGTGTGGAGGTATTGAGTTGAAATTAAAACCATATACTCAAGTCTACAGTCCCTTGAAGCTGTAAAAAAAATCTAACTTCTAAATTAATGTAATAAAAAGATACGGCCGTTTATGTCGGAAGAAACATATATTTCGATGCTCTTAAGGGAATCAAAATTTATAGGGTACTTTCCGTTGACCTAGAACTATGAAACTTAGCAAGTAATATCGTCTTATACTACAAGTATAGGGAAAAATTTGATAATTATACATTTAAAAAATAAAAAATATACCTAGTCTTTATTTAAAGTATGTACGTAATCAAACATCGAGGGTAAGCAACGTATGCGTGGTCATAATTGTATGGGTGACCAAATCGTAGAAGAACTATTTATAATATGTACCTACAAATTTGTACGGAACTCTCGCTCGGTGGGCAAGTCCGACTCGCACTTGTCTGGTTTTCTATCGGGGGTTAACTCAGAATTTAGGAAATCTGAGCTAAGCTTTTGCGGTTGGAAACTACAATGCCACAGACAAACAAACACATAACCAGGCGTCAAACCATAACACCCCTGTTTTTGCGTCGAGGGCTAATCATATCTAGTGTTTGAACACACCTTACTTGTTGATCGAGCGAAGTGAGATCTCTTAATCAACTTGGGCAAATCGGTGTTGTATGTATGTATGTTTGTTTGTCCGAGGATAACTTTAGAAGCGTTGATCCGATCATCGTGAAATTTGATACATAGAGGTAGGTAGTGATGGCACTATTTTGGTGTGACAAAATGAGCTTAAAATGTTCGGGGGTTGTTGACATATTGGGGGCATCCTCGGACAAACAAACATACATACATACAACGCTGATTTGCCCAAGTTGATTTAGAGGTCTCGCTTCGTTCGATCAATAAAATAATGGAAAAAATTTCAAAAATTGATATCCGTCCATATTTATATAACGCTACATCAAACGTCCCCCACTTTTCCTCCCTTCACTCCTCCCTCCACTCCTCCCTTTCGGAATTTTTTTCGCAATGTCTTGTGTAGAATAAAGTCTTTAGTGTGCTTCTCAAATTTGATTAAAATCCAAAAATATAAAAGGCTACAGGAAACTTCCCCCCTATTTTCTATTTTCCCTCCAATCAAAAATCATGATCGACTAAAAAAATTAAATAAATCAAGAAACTTGTATACCAATTTTCGACCCAAAATGCAACCTGTAGGCGAGAACAGACAGACGGACTAAAGCATTTTTTGGCCAATCTCGACACTGAGACGCTTCGCTCGCTCGTTTAATAATGGCGTATATGGACTTACGAGTACTAACAAGTAATTTACACCACAACAGTCTTTGCTCTGGGATAAATAGGATAAACAAGGAAAACAAAGGAATCATCTGAAATACCTAAGAAATATATGAAAGAAGCCTGTAGCTGAATGTTGGGTGCGAACATCTAACTATTTCACGAATAAAGTACCTAAATAAAACAAGGTAAGAAAAAATACAAAAAACTTCGACACATAAAAACCCATTTCCATTTTAAAACAGACTCTTTACGAAAAAGGATAAGTGCTTATAATCTTCGGATCAGCTGACCTGATCCTCATCACATACCTACTACATGTTTTGTTATGTACGACATTCAAATTAGAACACATCCGGAATCGTATTAACTAATTATAGAGGTGGGCTTAATACCGGTAGCTTGAATATTTATCCAGTAATCGCTACATTTCCAATAAACAATTTTTAACGAAAATCGGCGGCGCCTTTGCGACGATGCCGCTTAGACAGTTTAACAGGTACCTACTTACATGATGAATGAATATGATTTGTTTACCTCGTTTATACAGGCTGTTTCATTAATATTTTAGGAACATTAAGGTTGTTTGAATGAATTTGAAAAAACAACAATACTAGCCATTAGCCCTTACCCATGTTTTCATTTAATGTCGTACATAACAAGACATGTAGTATAAGCTAAGCTTTAAACTAGCTTGCTATTAAAAAAACTGCATCGAAATCGGTCGGACATACTAGGCGTCACCAAAACATACCATGCAAACTTTCAAATTTACGTAAAACGGCTGTAACTGATCCTACAGACAAAACAGAAACTATAAAGGTTCCTAGTTCGACTGCGGACCCCTAAAATTATTTTAAATTACTTTTTTTTTATATAGATGTTTATTTTCTCTCTCACAAAAGGCACTATTGAACTAAGTATTCTTAAAGCTATTATAATGAAGAGTTAAAATTAAAATTAAATTAACAATGAAAATAAAATATAGGGCTTATATGAACTTACTAACAAGTAATCTACACCACAATAGTCTTTGCTTAGTCTTTGCAGTCTTTTTTATAATATATATAACCTAAATTAAACATACCCAGTACGTAACCTGTTTTGTGAGAGACTGGTGCCTGAGGTAGGTTTATAAAAAACCTGTAGTACAGGTCACCTAGTACCAGTGCTCTCAATCCACGGCAGTTTCTCATACAAGTGAAATGATAATTTCTTTTGAGAAATTAAACGTCCTGTAACCATTAAAAGAAACCGCATTTAATCATTGAAAGGATCATTAAATAGAATTACTAGAGAAATTTAAAAAACTAGAGAATGTAGAGTTTCTTGTGAAAGGGCTCGCTCGGGAATGTATTACTACAATACCTGTTTCTGCCGCCAAGCAGCATTGCTGTGTTCGGTTTGAAGGTTATGGTTGCCGGTAAAATAACAGGCAGAGGCTTTACAACTGTATCCCTCGAGTTGATGGACGCAGGGCAGTGCACCTTAAGGCACGTTTCTAACGTGCGTGATCTACGGGGCAATACTTTGTTAAAGCTTAACCTCAGGTGGGTCACGTGCTTGGTAAAACTCCAAGTCATATAAAAATAACCAGCCTTCTTTCTTTCCTGGCTTGGTCGCAGAGGAACAGGCGGTGAAATTAACGTTTTAAAGTGTTCCTTGTGGTTTTAATCAATAAATTAATATTGACTTAGATTTTGATAAAAATCGCAAATTGTACTGTTGATATCTTGATTATTTTGTCTTTGCGATACCCAGGCGTTTCTCTTATTCCCGGGACGTAAGGCTTTCAGTTTGTCTTCAAACTTCCGATTGCTTCTGTGATTAAACTGGGTATTACTGTTTCGTAATTACATTTTAGTATACGGAGTTGTTTAGTTTAACTATTGTTTAGAGGAAAATAATAATGAAACGCTTAAGACTAGTAGATTTGTTAATATCTTGGTACCAAGGCATTGAGCTTAAAGTACATTTGCTGCAGTACCACATACAATATTAAGTTGAATCTGTACTGTTACCGAGTTATTATTAGATATTAATTATTATTATTCGATATTTAAGTCTCATTACGATACAATTTATTCTAATGGGCCACACACACCTCAACGATTTCTTTGCGCAAGTCTCTATGAGAAGAATTATGTATGTTTGATTGTTATACCTAATCTCCGGAACTACATAATCAATATTGAAAATTATTTCTCTGGTCTTGACTGCTATAGGCTATTTTTAGGGTTCCGTATCCAAAGGGTATAACGGGACCCTATTACTCAGACTCCGCTGTCTGTCTGTCCGTCTGTCACCAGGCTGTATCTCATGAACCATGATAGTTAGACAGTTGAAATTTTCACAGATGTATTTCCGCTATAACAAAAAATACTATAAAGAGAAAAAAATAAATATTTAAGTGGGGTTTCTATACAAAAAACGTGATTATTTTTGCTCGTTATTGCTCGATATTGATAACGGTAACACGTAGACGCTTGAAATATTCACAAAATATTCAGTTAATTATTCATTTTAAAAATAAATAATTGAACTAAAATAAAACAAATATTTAGGGGGCTTCTATACAACTAACGTGATTTTTTGCCGATTTTATAGATAATGGTACGGAACCCTTCGTGCGCGAGTCCGACTCGCACTTGGCCGGTTTATTTTTTATTTTGATAGCATATCGTAGCTAAAATAGTAATGAATAGTGTAGGTGTGCGCTTAAACAATTAATTAATTCCTATTATTTAACTAGTGGTTCGCCCCGAACTGAGTACCTACTAACGAGTATCCCATAAAAAAAATATTGCAATATTTGACTATCAAAATAGTGCCACTAAATAATATCCAACATACGTGACCTACAGTCTCATTCAAATTACAGGTAACGGGAGTTCATGTCAATTAGTTATTTTTTTTTGGGTAGAAATTGCAGTTACGAGTATTCTGGATTTCATACTTTTCCCAATATCTGTGTCATTAAAGCTAATCGCATACCAAATTTCAGCACTGTGGGGTCACTGGTGTACCATGTGAATTTTGTCAAAGTTCAGTTTTTATGATGGCTAATAACTTAAAAACTACTTACAAGGTTAAAACTAAAAATAAAAACGAGGTCGAAATGTACTGATAAAGACCTTTCATTAAACGTGCCATTTGACCGGATAGTCTCATTTTGGATTTTTTTACCCCTCTGGAATCCCAATATCTCAAGGACCCCTCACATTTTTTGCCCATTTAGTCACACCAGGATTGTGCCATCACAATCTACCTACTCGTATATACCAAATTTCACGATGATCGGACCAACGCCATGATAACCAAAGTTATCCTCGAACAATAAAACATGTGTGTATGGCGGCGTTGTATGTATGTAACATAAACACATACAACGCCGATTTGCCCAAGTCGATTTGGAGATCTCGCTTCGCTCGATCAATAAAGGAAAGACAAACATTTATTTGTGACGGAACAAAACACACATAGCACACTAATAAGGTACCTACCAACACACAAAAAGCAACATTACCTAACAAATGTGTGGCTCACAATTATACGTAATCGATGTCCGTCATAAAAAGGCATCCAACTCAGAATTTGTTGTGCTTTTGGCACAATGCTGACCTTCGGCTGGAACCATTTAAAAAACCACACAAGTGCGAGTCGGACTCGCCCACCGAGGGTTCCGCACAAATTTGTAGGTACATATTATAAATAGTTCAGGAATCGAGTCTCGCAGTTTTTTCCGAGCTTTTCCCGAAATTCAGAAAAAATACTATTTTTTTATGATTTAATTACAAATGTATAGTTTTCAGATTTTTCCCTGTAATTGTCGTATAAGACAATATTACTTGCCAAATTGCATAGTTTTAGGTCAACGAAAAATATCCTACAAATTTTGATTCCCTTGAGTGTCCAAATATACGTTTTTTTTCTTAATAGAAGTTTGATTTTTTCTCAACTTTAAGAGATTGTAGACCTGAACACTGAAATGGTTTTAATTTCAACTCAATACCTCCACGCGTTACAGAGATAAAGGGTATTGACAGACAGATGGACAACGAAATGATCCTATAAGGGTTCCTTTTTTTCTTTTTGAGGTACGGAACCCTAAAAAGGATAAAAAACTACGAAACCTGACGCCACGAGAAGGCGTCTGCTTCTAAAGAAACCCTAAACCTAGGTACGTTTTATTCGCAACTAATCGAGGGGTAATCCAGTAATAGCTAATTAAACTCCAATCAGTATGGTTTCGCCAGCCTTAATTACGTGGTCTTATGGAATTGATTGAAAATATAGCTCTGTAGATTACCATATCATACGGTACGTTTTAAGGCGGGGCTCCACTAGAGCACCCGCTTCAAGCAGCTGTCCCAACCCGCGGATATATGCCGTCACCTCATCTTACAATAACTGATCAAACGTACAGCGAAGGTTCCGTAGTCAGTACAGCTGTATTTAGTTATTCTAAAATACAAAGATGATATTGCAGTTGATATTGGTTTTTTTATATACGAACTGTTTGCAAACCCAAGCACAGACATAAGTTCGACTATTGCTCGTAAACTAGAAAAATCTAGCTTTCATAATTCTTTTTACGATTACGGTATATGTGCTATAATTGTTTCGTTTTGAAGGGTACGGTTGCCGGTGAAATTACAGGCTCATAAGGCTTGAATACCTCAAGTTGATGGACGCAGGGGAGTGCATCGTAAGACACGTGTCTAAGATGCGTGACCTGGCAATACTTTGTTATAGGCGATGGTTACCATTTAACATCTGGTGGGCATAGGCTTGTCCAATCTCCAGGTGGTATAAAAGAAAAAAAGTGGCACTTCGGGAGTGAAGACAGAAGTGAAAACTTGAACAATTACGTGATACTTATACCTATACAGAGGTGTCAGTAACAGTAAACAGTGTCGGGAGTTTAATGGTTTTTCCCCGTCTCAAAAAATGCCCAACGCGCCTAAAGAAGTTTTCACTTCAAAAAGTGGAGAAGTTCATATTTAATGAATAGTGGTTTAGTCGACAGGGGGAGCTACACACACACACGAGGTTCCACTAAAACATAGGTATCATATCCCTAAGAGCCTAAGACCTGGTTTGCACAAGGATCCCTAAACGTATTTAGCGGCTAAACATGTTTAAATTTGACATATTTGTATGCTTTGACAATTCCTTAAATCATATATTTAGCCACTAAATACGTTTAGGCATCGTTGAGCAAGTCGCCCTAATAGCTTACAGATAAAGCTGCTGTAAGTGTACAACATTTATAATTAGTCATAATAACTAGAAACGTTCCAAACATACCTTATTTGTTATTGGGATAGGTACGTGTTCATTACATGACGTCACACAACTGGGGAGAGTCATAACTTTCTGTCCCCACATTCTTGTCTTCACATTCTTTGAATCAATGACATTTGGCCCCTGTGATAACATTCGTAGATAATTAAATTCCTACAAGTTTAATTTGATCATCAATAAATTACGGGTACCTACATTTTTCTTGCCGTCAAGTATTTGGGGATTCTTCAAGCGTTTCATTAATTCAAAATTCTCTCTATGGTTTGTTTCTTTTCTCATTTTTAGGGTTCCCGACCAAAAAAGTAAAAGCGAAACCCTTATGGAGCGATTTGTCCGTTCGTCCATACTCCATACTCATAGATTGAGTCTTTTATTCACAATATTGTAAAGAACTTGCTGACTCACTCTGAGTTCGCTTGGATTTTATGTATAGCACGTAGGAAATCAGTGACTTTCTATCAGTAAAATATTTATCAGAATCTGTTTATTTAGTTTATAACATTATACCTTCTACAAACATTCGAACTGACAAACAAATAACTTTTTGACGACCATTAACAAGTGTTCGCAAATTATAGCTGTCTGGGCAAATCCTGGTAGGGGTTTTAAACCAAATTACCAATTATTATTTAGATTATGATTAAAGAAAATAGCTAGTTATAGAATTACCTCGGTGAACTCGACAGAATATCCGAAAGTTTCTAGATGATGATAATTACTTCTTAATCGTGCGAAGCGAGATCTCCAAATCAACTTGGGCAAATCGGCGTTGTATGTATGTATGTATGTTTGTTTGTCCGAGGATAACTATTGTAGCGTTTCTCCGATCATCATAAAATTAAGTACGTAGGTAGGTAGTGATGGCACAATTTTGGTGTGATTCAATGAGCTATAAATATTGGGGGGTTGTTGAGATATTGGGGTTCAAGAGGGTCCAAAAAAATGAAAATGTGATTATTAGGTCAAGTGGGACGTCAAATGAAAGGTCTTCATTAGTACATTTAAACCCCGTTTTTATTTTTAGTTTAATTTTTCTAGTTTTTGAGTTATTAGCCATAATAACAACTAAACTTTGACAAAATTCACAGGGTACACCAGTGACCCCACAATGCTGAAATTTGGTATTCATGTAGCTTTAGTGACACAAATATAGGCAAAAGTCTGAAATCTAGAATAACTGCATTTTGTACCCCAAAAAATTAACCAATTGACAAGAACCCCCGTTACATCTAATTTGAATGAAACTGTAGGTCAAGTAGGTTGGTTACGCATTTCATGGCACCAATTTATTAGTCAAGATTAAAGCCGGCATGCACAAAGATCACTAAACGTATTTAGTGACTAAACATGTTTGAATTTGAAATATTTGTATGATTTGACAACTCCTCAAATCATATTTAACCACTAAATACGTTTAGGCATCGTTGTGCAAGTCGCCCTAAGAATAATATTTATTTTGGGAGATTCGCGAGATCTCAGTTCGAGGCGAACCACTAGTTACATAAAGCAGATTTTTTACATCTGACATACGAAAAAATATTTACCAATTACGATCAAACTCAGTTATGAACCATATCACAACAGCTTTTAAACGGAGCCGCGTAGCTAAAATTCTACGCGTTAGTTGCCTCCATGAACGTAGAACTTAGTAGCATAATGTGACGGACGGGCAGACAGGCCGCGGTTCAATAAAAAGCCATAAAATAATCAATCAAATGTTTCCATGTGCATCATACAGGTATTATCTGTCATTGGATTGTTTTTTCTCTGAACACAATTTGTAGCAGCAGCAACTGTGTACATACGAGTCTAATTACTAAATATTTCGTTAAAAATCCATTAAATTATGAAGATCGAGCTCAATGACGCAACTAAGTCCAGCAGTGGACTGCGATAGGTTTATGATCATGATCATTTTAAAACTTGGGGTCTGTCAATGTGTAGAAAATAAACAGCAAACATATTTTTTAGAAGTTATATTAACGACGATCATAAAGGTATCAGAAAATATATTCTTTATCAAGTTTCCAAAGCAAAAGCCTCATCATAAATTATTATTTACATATTATAACAATTTACAAATATTTGTACAACCTTCATTACAGTAAGCACTCTTACCTTCTAATAAATTATTTTAATCACAAGCATTTTTAAGTCTTGTCTAAAATTTTAGGCACAATTTGTCGAAATATGTTAGAAAGTTTGACCCTCCCCTAATGTCTAATTTGATTTCCCTGTGTGCACTTCCTTACATTGTTAATTTACAAGTAAGAAGTAAGATCATTTTGGCTCCAAAAAATCTAATGACCGACACTGAAAACAAATGTGATTACAGAAATATGTTTGTATACACAAGCACACAATATATAGGTATTCCATTTTGTGACACAAGTAACGATTGTTGAACGAAGTAAACGTTACGCTACTTTAGTCTCTACGTTCATTTTTAATGTTCATTTGTATTGAGAAAGATTCTGAGCTTCAAAACTATTATCATGATCACTGACCACATCGATCTGCTCGTTCTCACACGATTCCATTTTCGAGGAACAAGTCAACTTCGTGCAGCAACACTTTTTCTTCCCATCATTGCCCACTGGAGATTCCTCTTTCTTCAGCTTCACTCGTCGGTTCTGGAACCAGATCTTCACTTGTTTTTCCGAGAGCTTCAAACGAGACGCGATTTCGATTCTCCTCAATCGTGAGAGATACATGTTCATTGAAAATTCTCTTTCAAGCTCAAGCAGTTGAGTTCCCGTGAACGCAGTCCTGATTCTTTTGCTAGAATCTTCTTTTATTGGTAGACTTTTGAGGTTTTTAGAGTACCCTGGGAGTAGTTCCTCTGGATGTGCTAGTGGTGGGCTTGGTGTTTCATTTCGGCTTTCGCTTGAAAGCGATGGGGATCGTTGACCTTGACTTTTGCAAGGTGATACAGTCTTGTACGGGTGATGCGTGTATGGAGAGACTGACTTTTTTATTCTGCTCACTAAGGGCTCTTGTGGTTCCGTCTTCATGTAGTCGAAGGGTCTAGGTTCGGTTTGTGGTTCGTAGAATTCTTGTCGCGGCATTTGATGCAGCATTGGATATCTGAAGTTTAGTTGTTCCAGAAACGGGCGGAAGAGTTCATTAGATCGTTGAGGATGTTGCAGTCCAAGAGTTAGAAGGTTATTTAAGTTTCCCGGGTAAGGGTACGGAAGGAACTTAGGGCGGGTATCGAGATGCCCTATCATGGTGTAAGGATTCATCGCATCACTGGACTCAGAACGTTTACACTCTTTCGTATCACTGATCAATGTGTCAACTAGGAAGGACCTCGACATGTTGCTAGCTCACCGTTCGGTTTACAACTGATCCTCTAGGGTGAGCTCTGCTAAAGTAACAATTACAAAAACTACCCCCACTTAGTTCACTTCACCCTATTGTAAATAAACACAATAGGTCTCACTTGAAGCGTTTTGGCAATTATTTGGGCCAACCCACCCTTTTGTCGGGGAGCCGTCAACCCCAGGTTGGATAAAAAAAACTATTATTGTGAATGGAACGTTTTAGTTGCTATGAATAATTTTGTATGGGACGCTAACATCCCTTGTATCTATCTCATTAAATCCAATTTGGTTACTGTTTTTGATGCATTCATGAAATAATAACCATCTTGATTTTATAAGCGCATTAGGGTTGAAAGGTTTGGTTAATAATTTAATTTGGTACATTGAGAATTTGGTTTTTAGGTTGGGTTAATTTTGTGTAGGTAGTCAGTTTAATGTGTATTGCGGAATAGCAATAAGGACTTAGATACAATTTTACGGCATCATTTCATTTACAATTAAATTTAAAACTACTCTCTCTAATGAGAAATTAATTTGTTTCATTCTCAATACCAGATAAATTAATTATTAATAATTATTATTATTAATTAATATGTTGGTTAAATAAGTCTAAGTGTGTATGTATATACTATATATATAAATTGTTATGTTGTTATTAATTAGGTTCATTCATTTACGTTTATTCGTTTATTTTTATATCATTAGTATTAGCATGTATGTACATGTAGTATGTTAGGTACACCATTACACCCCAGGTAATGTCCACACAGTCCATTCCATCCAAAGGTTGTGTGGTAGAGATCGCTATTTAGCGATAAGACCGCATATCCATAGATTTACGTCGTTATTTTTTATTTGTATTTGTTTCATGGTGTGAAATATAGAATTATATAATCTAATCTAATCTAAATTATTCTCCGTGCCTTTAGTAGTAAAAACCAGTACGTTTAGAATTAAATACAATTTTTTTATAAAGATTTACTTCCTAATAAGTTTGTGTAAGTTTCTTTGCAGTTCTGACTTGCAAGTGTATACTGTAGAATGTTGGGATTAAATTAAAGTTCTTTGTTAACATGCTGAATAACTTTATATATGAAATTGAATAAAATACGTACAATAAGAAAAAAATCTAAGAATTATATTCCAAGGATTAAACTTTTTGCTCCACTCTACACCAAACAATTTTACCAAGGATCAACCTCCTTCATGCACACTACACCAAATCATATTAATTAAGTATGAATACCCTATAATACAAGCCGTATGTTGCAAGAAGCCGGTTCAAGCGTAGGGCTGGCGTAGTGTAGCCCCGCCTTCGAATACCAGCCCTTGGCAAAACTAGTTTGTGCATAAAAGGCAACGATCAATAAAATACTAGATATACGATCGGCCCGTCAAGGATGTCCACGCTGGAGAGTGCTTAAACGCCGCTTAAGCACTCTCGGCTCTTAGTCGCGCGCTTGCCGTCGAAGTGACAACATGCCCAAGTGCTCCGTCAAAAGTTACAAAAACAACACTTTAACTACATTAAAAAAAGATGGAATTTCGTATTTCCGGTGAGTATTACCTTAAAGTTTGATAATTTGATGAATTTGATTTTGAATTAGTCTATAATATGCTTTAAAACAATATTTTACGGAAACATTTGTAACTACAGACACACGACTACGCTACGCTACTGTCCCTTTCCCTCGCGTTGTATCGTTCATTTATCTGTACGTGACCGAAGACCAATGAACCGGACTACATTAAATTTCGAATGAATGGAGTCGCATACTAAAAACATTTTAACAAGTTTAAAAAACAATTTTATTAGTAAGCATTATATACTAATCAGATGCGGCCAATTCTAAAACTACCTTCATGAAACAAACAACTCTCGTGTTTTATTTTTATCAAATTCATTAAAAAAACAGGCGGTAGCCTACCCTACCGTTAAATTGTGGGCAACGAGATAAATTTTCGGTACTAAAAATACAGGCATTTTTACCACCAGCGCCACCAAGCCCCTTTATCTGAAGTACAATAGCCTAATGTCAACTGCTCGTTATCTGTTACAAAATACACAATTAACAGCAAAAGAGAAATTGAAACTCTTAGCTAGGCTGACAGCACTCTATATCTTTGTCCTACTTCTTGCAATATTTACTTTTTGCTGATTTCTGCCTATACTGTTAAAGTTCTAGTACTAAACATGGTTCTGCAATATTGTATACAATACAAAATTCGATTTTATTCAAAACTAGAGGTTGCCCGGGAACTTCGTACGCGAGGATGAAAATGTTATGACCCTCCTTTTTGCATCATTGACCTCGGTCTCATACATTGAAGGGAGATTTACGATTTTATTATTGTAGAGAAGAGAATTCATCTAGGACCCGAGTAGTCGGCAAGACAAATTAATCGAGCCCAAAAACTCGATGATGTGGCATCGTTTAATCACAGTTCCCATAGCCATCTTCTGGCTCCATCATCAGACCCTGGATATCATCTAGGTAAAGAATACTCTTTAACACTAATCGAACGAGCCCACACTCGATGTAACTATGTCATTTTATTACAGAGTTCCCATAGCCTGGCTCCGTCATTAAACCCTGACCTGGATATCATTTAGGATCCGAATACTAGTTAAGACAGATCAAATGAACCTAAAGTCGATGTTGTTGTGTAGTTTAGTTTAAGCATCTGATGATGCACCATCTTACTGCATCATGAGATCAGCTTCATGTCGCATATGCATGCAAAATTTCAACTCAAATCAGAAACCGGGCAGGTCTAATATCGCAATATTTTATTACCTATAAACGATAGACAAGACAACGAGGCACATTAAACTGAATAGGAGCCTGTAAAAATGAAAGATTTTATCAAACTATCCGATTATTAAAAAATCCGACTTTTGAATTTGGTTAACAAATGATTTATCCCTACGTAATAGATTCGAAATTTCATTTCTCAACAAAAAAATATTGTGTACGTTTCTACTCCTCCACACTTCTGTTCCGAACGGAGTAATTTTACGATCTTCGAACAGCACATTTTGAATCCGACCTTATTGCCATACCGTTTAAGTCAACAGTTTTTTAAAGGACAAAAGAAGGCAATAAATTTTTACGACTTAACAGCTGCTTCATTTCATAACGTCATATCTCCAAAATGCGAATGCTTGAAATGAAACTTTTAATCTGCGGAATAAAGTCGAGTTTAGACTATTTAACTTTTCGTATTAATAATGTTAGGCATTTTCGGCACTCACAAATGCAAGGTATCGCTCGCCGCTTTTCTGCGGTGAGTTTGTTAGGGACAGTGATTCCTGATATTATAATTTCTTTGATAAAAGGGATTCATTACTAGCTTTAGCTTGCGGTATTGCCTGTGTAAAATAACATCATAAATATCTAACATACAAAAGTAGTGACACGTAATGTGTACTAAAAACGGGATATTTATCATGATTTCTGAGTTTACTCGTGATCATGGCGCATGCAACTGAGTCGAAATCCAAAACTCCGAAACTCACAAATCATGGTATATATCTCGTTTTAGTACAAATAGTGTTCATAACCATGATGGTTTCAAAAGTTATATCATCATCATCATTCTCAGCCCGTGTCGACCCACTGCTGGGCATAGGCCTCTCCATGTTTCTGCCACTCTTCCCGATCCTGTGCCAGTCTGAACCACGTACGACCCACGGTCTTATGGATGTCGTCGACACATCTCGCTGGTGGACGTCCCCTATTTCAATGGCCAGTTCTCGGCCTCCACTCTGTAGTGCCTTAGTCCACCTGTCGTCACTACGTCTGGCCAAGTGTCCTGCCCAACTTGAGCCCCAATATTCGCTTGCTGACGTCTTGTACTTTAGTCTGCTTGCGAATTTCGGTATTGGGAACTCGATATAAGAGTGTGATGCCGAGCATGGCGCGCTCCATGGCTCTCCGTGCTACACTTATTTTGTGTACAGCCACCTTCGTGAGCCTCCATGTCTCGGCACCATAAGTCATAGTTGAAAGTTATAATGGTGACACGTAAATTTAGGTTTGGACGGCGGTTAGTATTTAAATTAAAAAATAATTTAATACTGCATTAAACCTGTGTAAAAATTACTAGTAGAGTCCTAAAGCAAACATTTTATAATAGTCTAGTTATCGATATTTTATATTATAAAGCGTTTGTAAGTTTGTATGGTTACAACCATGGTGTAATCTAAGAGAAACTACTTAACATATTCGGATTTTATTTTCACTGATAGATAGCTACACTTATACCTGAGTGCTATTATTTATTTTGATAAAAATCTCTGTAAAACTAGGGTAGATTAACTAGAAATCATAGGGCAAGCCAGACTTTTACACATAGACTGACAAACATGCATTCGCATTTCTCTTATGTTAGTAGGTAGGGGTAAATGTTATTATCATGTCAGTTATAATTTGAAAGTATTACAAGCCAAAGTGGCATTTTATAAGACTCTTATTTGATGTAACTTTATTAGACCTATACAGCTATATTAGCTGTACAAGTCCTTTGTTACAAATTTTATCGCAAAAATTATAAATTTGGTCAAAGTCTGTAAATTGCGTAGAGACTACACGCTAAAAACGTAGGATGGCCCCTACTATATTATATATACTAAAATATACCTAATATACTATAATATAATAATAATATAGGATTTATATGTTATTTTTTATTATTTATATTCTGCTTAGCTTGAGGGTCTCCGTAAGCAATGTCTAACCACCATACTTGTGTATTCGACAGCATTTGACAAGCTTTGTAAATCTTCCTGAAAAATAAATGACTTACTTGGCCTCCAGTATGCGAACTCTCCACTTTCCTCTGTCCAGTGCCATCTCTTGCCAGTCGTCTCCAAGGCCGCGCAGGTCAGCCTCCATCCTAACGCTCCAGCGATACAACCGGTCGGTCGACCTAAGTATGCTCTCGTGACGCTTCGATCTTCTCCCACAGTAGATGGCCGAGACAGCGGAGTCAGTGTGATAAATGATTTGATTTAATAATAATATGATCGATAAAAGACGATCTAATAAAGGTTGCTCAAAGCATGGGTGCAGGCCTCACAAAATCGGTCGCAATAGGCCGAGAAGGCCTTGTATAGCAGTAGACGTCTTGCCGCTGATATGATGGTTAAGGCTAGTCAGGCAAAGTTAACTCTAGTCAGAGTCTAGTGGATATACGGAGCGGTCTCGAAAGACAATGCTGAGTCGAGACTCATTTGCGGTTATAGCACAAATTATTGACCTAGGTCTCTTTTTTTTTGCTAGTACGAGTACTATTTTAAAGCACTTTATTACGAGTACTATATAAGTATTTTCTCTGAGCCTGTAATTGAAGTAATAAGAATTTGACTTTAATAAACCTATCTCTGTTCATGTGAAAACAGATTGTAAGACTTCTTACAAAATTGGAATGAATCAACAAAAATGATCCAAAATTTAGACGTAGGTATATCACCTTATGCTAATAAATCCATAAAAGTGTTTTACCACGGAGAAATAATATACTACGTTGTACGTAACTTTATTTTTATTTATCAATTTGAAAATATTTTTTGAATAATCTGAGTTCAGTTAGCTCTGAATATGAGATGTGATGCTCTACATGTGATTTCTATTAATTTCACTAACAATATTTACCATGAATTGTTAGTTTTTGATTCCCATAACGTCGAGGCCACTTGACTCTATGTAGTTACCTGGTCTAACTATGGTACATTGATAAATCTTTGGAGGATATAATGGAGCCAAATAACTAGCATAGAATAAGTAAAATTGAGTTTTAATTTTAGCTCGATATTGTTTTTACCAAAGTAGTCTGCACTAAAGCAGCTACTGGTAACTTAATCCGTATTTGTAATATTAAAATACAGCTATAAATAATCCTGGACATTTTGCCCAGTACTATCTAGCCCTTAGCAAAGCTTGTACATACTATGGGAACCAGATAAGTGATAGAATACTTTTTTTACTGGCCTGTAGTATCCCATAGCTGGGCAAAGGCCTCTCCTTCTTCTTTCAACACGTCATGGTCCTGTACTAAATCCTGCAGGAAGACGTTCAAGTCATCGAGTGAACAGACTCTTTTTAGCGTGCTCCATCTTCGACCACACCATCGATTACCATCAGATGAGGTAGTGGCGCGTTTTTTCAGCCAACCTCGGCGTAATTTCTGGTCTGTGGGATTCCAAACTTTCGTAACCTTAGCTCATCTCTCAGTACGTACTTCACTTTCTCAGAGTTCTTATATACATTTTTTTGTTAATACGTACTTATTTATTCATTTATTTACCCTTAAAAGTATGTTAAACCAGCAATTTTGATCAAAAGTTTATTAATTTTACATGGGAAACGCGCTCAAAAAACATGACAAAATATTGCAATCGGAAACTGATAACTGAAAGTATTAATATGGAAAAATAAATCCACAATCCGAAAAGTCGGGTTTATTCGTAAGCTACAATTTTTTGCAGAATTTCAATTTTTCCATTGTTATCAAATCTGACAGAACCATCACGAATCACAAAACTGCAGACAGGAGCTCCAAATAATGGAGCAAAATAACAATATCAAACAATGCTGATCAAACATCCCCCTATCTCTTATCGCGCTGACATAAAGCTTATTTTCGTTCGCATAGAAACCGCCCTCGCATCGCAAATCATAAAAAATCACTACATACTTTAACGTATAACGGATAAAGTTTAATTTCGATTGAAGGTTGCTTCCCGATCAAAGGTGAAAAAGGGTTATTATCGGTACCGGTAATTTTGGACGTGTTGTGTACCAGATGGGACCGGTAATGACGTGGATCAGCTGGTAATGATTTCCAGCCGATGATCTGATATGGGGTAATCTACGTGTATTATAATTATAATTGACAGTGTATTATCATGTCATCCATTCTCATCGTATTTGTGTTCATTGCGATCATTCACAAGCAAGCCTAATTGGTTTAAATCGGTAAATATGTTGTGAGTTGAGCAACAGCGTCAAAAATACCTACTTGGTGGAGAGTTTGAAATTGTTGAAACTACAGGCACATGAATCTTTGCACTTGTTTGCCTAAAGTTGATGGAGGCAGGGCAGTGCATCGTAGAGCACGTTCCTAAGGTGCGTGACTTACTAGCCCTAGAGCTGATGACATATTTGGGGAATGTGTTTTAGGGCACTTGAAATTGGCAATCATTTCAAACACCTTTAAAATTAAGCAAGCTGTTATTTTATTATTCAGACCTTGATTTAGGCGTAAATTGGACGAATCTTCTTTCAAGTTATTTCAAGTGATGCGAAACTGGATTGTTTCGAAAAAAATATGAGCTGGGTGGGATTTCGAAGCACAGTTGTTTTGATACGATGTTGCGAAACCACTACTCGTCAGATACGAAATTAAGATGTTTTTTGTACCGGCTAGTAGGTAATTAATTCGATATTATAGATAAGGGATTTATCACGTACCGTCTTTTCGGTGTTTCGACCGAAATGTGACAATAACGTCACACTGACAAATTCGAGGCGAGACGTTATTCGGAGCGGATTGCACTCACCCTGATGAAGGTTCACGAATTGAATTGAAACATTGTCGGTCGAAACACCGATAAGACGGCACGTGATAAATCCCATATATATAATAATGATTGAAATAAATCACGAAAGTTCTCTAGGTAATTCATGCGATGATTTCAAATCACAAGAACTGAGTTCATTAAAAAATAATAGCTGAACGAATCCAAAATCAATTCCAACTCAATACCATTCAAATGACCAATCAAAGAAACGGAAATGAGTCCAGAAAAGTTATATAATGACCACCTGCGCATACGTAGAGTTAAGTGAATGCCATTCTTAGAAGCACTTTCAAATGATGTAACAATGATGTCGCCTCAAAGTCTGCACGATCACTACGGGGAACACTTGTCCATCCATTCATAAAACTTACGTTCATTCATGATTTTAGCTATGGTAATGAATGAAGTATGGCTTGTATTGTGTGATTAACAATTGTGTTTGGAAGAGGCTTGTTTGTGGCACAGGTACAGCCTTTTTAGTACCATCAAATGTAATTCCGCTAACTCTTAATACTGAGTCTTAAGATTCACATTCCTATAGTTTTGGATGTTGAGTTTACCTGTTGGTTGGTCGGTATGTATTTCAAATATGTCTGGAATTTTTTTGGATGCTTTTGTAAATGTTAAGCTCATTACAGTAACAATGCTGATCTTATTTGAATGGAAAATGCGTAAAGAATAACACCCAACATGGTCAGAAGTCGATAACAGGGAGACCAAACGTTTTTTTACGTAATAGTCAAATACGTATCCTGTATCGAGTGATAGGTAATTTATGACTCGATGCTAGATCAAAATAATATAATTAAACTAAACATATAAAGATAAAGATTAAAAAGTTTATGAACTAAAGAAAAATACAACCAGATTACATAAAAATCCAGTACATAATGATCCAGTTTCATAAAATATCTAATAGGTTCACAGCGAAACCCAAACTAAGCACGGAGCTTCTATCTGTGGCTTCTAGAGTTACCTAGTTATGGTTAAAACTGGGCGGAAAGGATTAGAGGGGGGGGGGGGGGGGGGGATATTACGATACAAAAGCATTCATCATTATCACCTTCGTACATGTCCATTTTGTAAGTTTTTGTCTGTAATCTATGTTTGTTTGTTGGGGAGATAAAAATGGAGTCTAAATGTACTAATGAATACCTTTCATTTTACGTCCCACTTGACCTAATAGTTTCATTTTAAGTTTTTTTTACCTCTCTTTAACCCCAGTATCTCAACAACCCCCCAACATTTTTAGCTCATTTAGTCACACCAAAATTGTGGCATCACTACATACTTATGTATTAAATTTCATGATGATCGGATTAACGCTTTGAAAGTTATCCTCGGACAAACAATGATCGAACGAAGCGAGATCTCTAATGGGCAAATCGGCGTTGTATGTAAGTATGTATGTTTGTTTGTCCTAGGATAACTTTCGAAGCGTTTATCCGATCATCGTAAAATTTGGTATACAGTGTGTCCCTGGATAAAGTGCAACCCCGAAAGGGGGTGAAACTAGATCAAAAATTATCGACAAAAAAATAGAAAAAAAAATTAAAAAAAAATTCGTTTATACTTTATTGATGTATTAAAATTTTTATTACTCACTAATTACTCTATTTAATAAAAAAATTATTGCTTCCAAAGTAGTAGGTCTATTTTGTTAAAATAAAAACCATAATCATGTCAGATATGTGACGATGACGATAAAATAACAAATAACTCACAAACGAGTGGCTATCGTGACTTAAAGTTTAATTTTTTATTAAAATTACATTTTTTAGGCTGTTTTTTTCCAATAAACTCCAAAAATCTTAAAATTAAGCCTATAATACTAGAAATTTTTATGACTTTTTATTATTGTCTATCATAATAGCTTTTAAATAAAATAAAAACCTACGTTCTAACATAAAAAATGTGCTGGCTAGGAGCATTTAAAGTTGACACGCCAGCACATTTTTTATGTTAGAACGTAGGTTTTTTTTTATTTAAAAGCTATTATGATAGACAATAATAAAAAGTCATAAAAATTTCTAGTATTATAGGCTTAATTTTAAGATTTTTGGAGTTTATTGGAAAAAAACAGCCTAAAAAATGTAATTTTAATACAAAAATTAAACTTTAAGTCACGATAGCCACTCGTTTGTGAGTTATTTGTTATTTTATCGTCATCGTCACATATCTGACATGATTATGGTTTTTATTTTAACAAAATAGACCTACTACTTTGGAAGCAATAATTTTTTTATTAAATAGAGTAATTAGTGAGTAATAAAAATTTTAATACATCAATAAAGTATATACGAATTTTTTTTTAATTTTTTTTTCTATTTTTTTGTCGATAATTTTTGATCTAGTTTCACCCCCTTTCGGGGTTGCACTTTATCCAGGGACACACTGTATAGGTGGCACAATTTTGGTGTGACTCAATGAGCTAACAATTTTGGGGGGTTTTTGAGATATTGGGGTTCAAAAGGGGTAAAAAAAAATGAAAATTAGACTATTGTTATGTATATAGAATATAATTAGACGTCAAATGAAATGTCTTCCGTTGTACATTTCGACCCCGTTTTTATTTTTAGTATATTTTTGTAGTTTGTGAGTTATTAGCCATATTAAAAACTAAATTTTGACAAAATTCACAGGGTACACCAGTGACTCCACAGTGCTGTAACTTGGTATGCGTGTAGCTTAAGTATCACAAATAAAGGCAAAAGTCTGAAATCTAGAATAACTGCAATTTGTACCCCAAAAAAGGAAACCACAATTCATGAACTCCTGTTACCTGTAATTTGAATAAAACTGTAGGTCAAGTTATGTGGTTCTTTATTTCGTGGCACTATTTTGATAGTCAAAGATTACAAATAATATTTTTATGTTATAATCGGAGACTCGCGAGATTTCAGTTCGGGGCGAACCACTAGTTTATACTACTTGGAGATAGAACAAGCATATGGCCCACCTGATGTTTAGCGGTAACCATCGCCTATAGCAAAGTATTGCCTCGTAGGTCACGCACCTTATAAACGTGCCCTATGATGCACTACCCTGTGTCCATTAGCTTGAGGCATACAGGTGTAACTCATGTGCCTGTAATTTCACTTGAAACCCATGAAACCGAAACACAGCAAATCTGCTTAGCGGCAGAAATAGGTATGGTGGGTAATGCTTCCCCGGGCGAGCCCTCTCACGAGGAACTCTACTCTTATGGTAGTGGTTCAGCTAAACTGGGTGTCTGTTAATGCTTGGAGTGTAAGGATTGAGATAAGAAGGTAATCAACCTGTAATCCATCACACCTGTCCACATTCACCCAGGTTCGTATTACGTATGCATTATACATGAAAGCGCTTGAAGATTAGTTTAGTGATTATAAAGAGGATCTGTAATGGTTTCCTGGCTCGGTAGCGGAGGAGGCAGTAAAATTGACGTTTTCAAATGATTCTTGTGATCTTATTGAATATTAAATTTAAATTTAATTTGATATTTCCATTTGCTCCTGGTTTCAGTTGAAAATCAGCGTTGGATGCATAATATCCAACAGTATGGTGAGCTGAACGCCATTTTGGTACGCAGACACATGAGTCGAATTGTCTTATTGGATTTATTTGTATCTACTGTTCCTTAAAATTGTTTCATGTGTCATTTTGTGTGTCCTAAATAAATGATTATTCTATTCTATTATATTAATATTAGAGTAAACGCGTTAATTCCAGTCGATTGCAAGTCTGCTTATTGCAATGCGGGACCGCCCATTTTGATTTGCGAATTATTTGTACCTACTAGTTGTCAGTGCACAGTGGTTGAAATTTGACTGTAATTTAGTAATTTTGTTTCAGCTTAGTTTTAGTTTTCAGTTTTAGTATTCGCCCCTCCTTCTCCAAACTTTAACTAAGTATGCCTAATTATATGCTTTTTATGCAATAAGTTTAAAAAGGGGTACCTACAAAGTTTTTTATCTGGTATTAATCAAAATAGATGTAATTCTTAGGTCGTAATTTTTTTAACGTGGTGTGCTTGAAACTTCTTTTTTGTCATAAAGTGTTTTATGATATAGACAAGATGCAATACGCGAATTCTCATTTTATTTTCCAGGTTGTCAATAAAAAGTAGCTTGTATCTCAATCCCATCGAAATCGGTCCAGCATTTCAGTCAGTCAGAGAGAAAGAGTTACTTTAGAATTTAATATTAAATATAATTTTTTTTAAATACTTAGTTGCCGTTACGGAAGTTACCTGATGTTAAGTGTTAATCATCTCCTGTAACAGAGAATTGCCTCGTAGGTCACGCACCTTAGAAATGTGCCCTATGATGCACTGCCCTGCGTCCGTCAACTTGAGGCATTCAGATGTAAAGCCTTATGTGCCTGTAATTTCACCGGCAACTCCCTTCAAACCGAAACAAAGCAATGCTGCTTAACGGCAGAAATAGGTTGGTGGTAATACGTCCCCGGGCGAGCCCTTTCTCAAGGAACTCTACTCTTATGGTACTATGTCTGGATATTAATATACATTTTAAATGAGCAATTACTATGTCACTAACAAGTATAACAACCCTCCGCTTGCTAATATATATGACTTCTCCTGTGAATTTCGGAGGGTAGATTTAAAAATTGAAAGTCAGCGGCAGTATCAAAGCGTATAACTAATGGACCCAGTGGGTGTCGTTAGGAAAGGGTTGTAAGTCTTAAATTGTACGTTTTGAGTAAAATTTTGGTGACACGTATATTTTTACGTGGCGTATAATTTAATGAAAGCAATTGCAATTCAGCGGGGCAATGCAGCCATTTTCTTGGGGACACTTCCGCCTAGTAGTGATCTGGAGCAGTAGATATCTATAGATCGTTTGCAACGGTCTTTAGATGATTCAACTGTTTCTTCTGTGTTTTATTGTAAATAATTGTATATTCTTTCTGTTATTAAATGCACTAAAATACTAAAATCAGAACGCTTTTGAGCAACCTCTATGCCGCTACCGGGAATGCCATAGTTGTAGCCAAATTCTGGGAGCACATAATTTGACGCTGCAATCTTTGTATCATTGACACGACAAAGAAGAAGACGAGAAGATATCTATGCTTTTGACATAAACATAGAAATCATTTATTCACTACATTAGCACACAATAGAAATTTGAAACAAATTAAACAAAAAAATGAATCAAAGAAATGGTAGAGTTGAAAAATAGAAAAGCTAAGTAAATACTCAGATATCATTAATCGAGCGAAGCGAGCCATAGAAGAGAGAAGAATAAGTTATTAGCCATAATAAAAACTGAACTTTGACGAAATTCACAGGGGGCACCAGTGACCCCACAGTACTGCAATTTTGTATTCGTGTAGCTTTAGTGACACAAATTTATGAATAAGTCAGAAACACTGCAATTTCTACCCCTAAAATGAGTAACCAATTAACTTGAACATCAACATTAGGTGCTTGTAATTTAAATGAAACTGTAGGTCAAGTTAGTTGTTTGTGTGGCACTATATTATTATTCAAAGATTATGATTTTTTTTAATTGTTTAGAGAGACTCGCGAGATCTCAGTTTGGGGCGAACCACTAGTAAATTAAATTTCATCAAACTCTCGGTTATTTCTCGTAAATTTATAACCAAAATAATACATTTGTCTATTTCCCATCTATCACTACTTACTACGTACTTATAGAAAACAGTTACGCAAAAAGTTGAAAGTTTGACTTACACATTACCTCTCCCTGATCTCGTAACAAGATTTTAGAGTTAATAAAGCGCGTTAGAAATGCTTTTAAGCTACGTCCAAATTGATTCAGTGCACGTGCATTTTTGTTAACGAGATACAAGTTGGAATTGCGAGAAAATTAAATTATACGGATACCATGAACACAAGAATACCATGGCCAATAGGTGGAAACTGGCTTGCTAGGAGCCCTGGGGGGGGGGGGGGGGGGGGGGGGGGGGGGTAGAGGTCATGAAAGGTGGGACAAGCCAAACTGTGGTACTATTTAGTGTGATTTGTTAGGATTTTTATTTTAGTTGCTCTGGCATTTTACGGGTGAGACTTTATTCAGCAGTAGATGTTCTAAATCTGATTAAAGTCGACCTTTTCCTTGTAAACTTTTAGTTTATTAAGTACTAGCTGACCAATCCGCAGCTTCACACGCGTAGTTTTTCAATAAAAACATTATTCTCCGTCTACCCCAAAAAAGGATAACCAATTAACATGAACTTCCGTTACCTGTAATTTGAATGAAACTATAGGTCAAGTTAATGTTATGTTAGTTATGGATTTCGTGGCACTATTTTATTGGTCAAAAATTAAGGCCGGCTTGTACAAATATCCCTAAACGTATTTAGCGACTAAACATGTTTAAATTTTACGTATTTGTATGATTTGACAACTCCTTAAATCATATTTAGCCACTAAAGACGTATAAACATCGTTACGTGAGTTATTTTTGTGTTTAGGGAGACTCGTGAGATCTCAGTTCAGGGCGAACCACTAGTATATTTGTGTACAAGAATGAATAAATGATGATGATGAAACAAAGATTTATTTCCATTAGGTACACATTTTAAAGTTAATGATCTCTTCCTGGTAGTTTTCTTGTGACTCTATTTGAAGTAGAACAATAGATTCCTAGATGTTGCTTTTACGTCAAAGGAACTGTATCCACTAGGAATATATTGCCATGAATAAGGTACAGAAGCCAAGAGCTGGAAGCTTTTTTGGTGTAGAAATTGCAGTTATTCTGGATTTCAGACTTTTCCCTATATTTTTGTCACTAAAGCTACACGCATACCAAATTTCAGCTTTATGGGGTCACATACTTTTTGATTTTTTTTTGATTGATTGAGAGAAGAGCCGAGAAGCTTATTTGCAATGACGAGTTAGCAGATGCAAGGCTCCACTGCCTCGAGCATCGTCGAAAGGTTGCAAGCCTCTCGGTATTTTATCGGATACATTTCGAAAAGTGTGCTGCGGAGCTTTTCAACCTGATCCCACCATCCCCAGTCTATCATCGGACAACCAGACGCTCCGCGATGCGCCACCGCTACATGGTAGACATACCTCCTATACGCACAAAGTGATACTCTTCCACCTTTATTATGCGCACCGCCAAGGAGTGGAACGCCTTGCCTGAGTCTGTGTTTCCTGATAAGTTTCTTCTAGGCAAGCGTGTACCATCGTAGACTGCATCATCGCTTAACATCAGGCGAGATCATGGTCAAACGCTGGCCTATAATTAATAATAAAAAAAAGGCAAGATTACGGGAGATTTAACAAAAAAACGGAAAAATAACATATATCAAACTGTGATACTCAGGACATAGGGACATCGGTGAAAACTAGTGCATGATACAACCACCCAATAAATACTGTAGTAGAAGTGCACTTTATAAAGTTTTGTCTCATGGGTAAATTTAATTCTAATGTCATTTGTACCTTTACAAATCGTTTATTTCTAACTACATGTACTTCAAGTACACTTCAAGCCAAGTCTGGGAGCATATTTTCTTAGTCCTCTCCCAAGTGGCCGCGTATAAAATTCCCATGTCATTTACAGCTCAAGTGCCGTATTAATTGCGGCGCACTGTACAGTGCCTGGTGTACAGTGTGGAGTGGTGCTTGAACTAAGCTATAGGGTTCAAGGGGAAGGCTGCAGCGATTTTCTTCAATCCTGTACATACTGCCAACAGATTTCAACACAACAGGTCGCCATTTAGACGACATCCATCGCGCTGTGAGCAAAGAGCCGGCGGAGAAATAGGTGGTTGCAGGTTCGACTACCGTCGCGGAACAAATGTTTGGGTGATCTACAAATCATTTGTTCCAGGTCGGGGTGTTTTTCTATATATTCATCAAAATAAAACCTTGACTTAGTTTGGGGCTAGATAGCGTTTTGTGAAAGGTCAAACAAAAATGGCAAAAAAGCAAAACATGTGGTAAACGTTAAGGATGTAGCGCCCATTTTCAGTGACCTCCCTCAGTAGAGCCTCAGTACAGTAGAGAGTGGATAGAAGCTTACATTTTTTTAAGACCCCCTTTTTATTTCGCGTTGACTTAGCGTCAGGGAGACATGTGTAATGTTTATCATCATCATGGGTCTTCAACACTTCGACCAATTTGTTTGGGAAGTGTAGATAATGGTCGAACTTTCGTGCTTAACCCCGGCTATAACGTCAGAGATGACGTGCTGATGCTCGAAGTGCCATCCTGGCTTGCAGTTTGGCCTCATGTATGTATGTCTGTCTACCATTATTACAGACAATTTTGACATTAGACATCGTGGAACCAATGCTACAGTAACAGTTACTATATCATTTACAAGTCCAGAGTGAATAGGTTCTTTCTAGGCAAGCGTGCTTCACCTTCGATCTCACCATAACTTACCATCAGGTGAGGTAGTGGTCAAGCGATTGTCTACCATCAATAAAAAAAATCTTTCGAGAGTCACATTAATTCGATCAGAATAATTTGTTTTCTTATCATTGACCGATCGAGCGAAGCGTCTCAGTTTCAAGATTGGGCAAACAATGGTTTTGTCCGTCTGTCTGTTCTCGCCTACAGGTTGTATTTTTCAACCGATTTTGAAAATTGCCAAACAAGTCCCTTCATTTGTTTAAACTTTTTAGTCGATCGCGATTTTCGATTGGGGGAAAATAGGGGGAAAAGGGGGGAAGTTTCCTGTAGCGTTGTTTATCGACGGATTTCAATTAAATTTGAGAGGCACACTAAGGACTTCATTCTACACAAGATGTTGCGGAATAAATCCATAAATTCCATTGGAATTCCAAGGGAGTGGAAGGGGAAAAAGGAGAAAAGTTTGCAGTAGTATTATATATAGACGGATTTCAATTTTAATTTTTTTTTCTGAAAATGTATACCTACCTATACCAATCAAACTACGCAGTCCTCTCCGCCTTCACGAGACGAACCCGTAGACACCAGATTCGACCTCCTAGGACCAAAGGAATACGAAGAGGTCTACTGTTCTCACAGGACCATTGTAATAAAAGGTGTAACCCGCTGATCGCTTGCACCTCACACCATTTATCAAATCACAAAGACCGCTCACCACAATCGCAATCACAAAATACTATTTCTATTGTATTCTCAATAAAATACATGAATCGGTTTGTCGCTTTGTCGTTACTACTGTTCTTTTCAATCTATTCCCCTTTAAACAGTAGACCATAAAGTTCAAATCATAACAGGAAATAATTGCTGTTTTTGATCAGCAATTAAGGTCCTTAACTTCTAAACAATAAAGTTCAAATAGTGGTTGGATTTTGTTCTTTGCCTTATTCATCTTTTGTTCGTATTCTTTGATTGAGGGTTGTTTGTTTTGTGTTGCATTATTTTATTTGACTTGAATGTCATTTAAGTTTTGATTAATTAAATTAACAATAGAAAGTATATAAGCAAGTGTAATTACACAAAACCATTGTAAAACTGACAAAGTAGGGTCGATTGTAACCTTCTTAACAATTATTTAAAGAGTGTTTTGTTATAAATTGTTTATTGGAAATGTATCGATTACTTGATAACTAATCTAGCTACCGGTGGTAATCAATTAATACGATTCCGGATGTTTGTTTTAAATTAATTTCGTACATAACAAATAAGTTGTATATAACCCTACCTGAGTCTGTACTTAATGCTCCCAGTCTCAATGTGTTCAGGAGAAGCTGGAAATAAATATTAATAGAAAAAGCATCATTCATCATCATCATCATTCTCAACCCGTGTCGACCCACTGCTGGGCATAGACCTTTCTTTGTTTCTGCCATTCTTCCCGATCCTGTGCCATTCTGAACCACGTACGACCCACGGTCTTATTGATGTCCTCGCTGGTGGACGTTTCCTATTTTGATGCCCAGTTTTCGGCCTCCACTTTCCTCAAGAAAAAGCATATTACAATATAAATGAATTTCTACGCGATAAATCCAGTGAATATTTTTTTTAAGCTGAGATTTTGAAATGATTTATATATTCAAACTAGCACCCTACTTCCTAATCTTACCCAATAACTCCCGAAGTGAAAAAACGAGGTCGGGAGGATTTGAACAGTATTAACCCTTTATTCTGCCTTTATTATACCTAAATTCTTTCTATTTTACATTGTATTATACTCTTGTTCTTGCCTCAGGCCTTTCCGTGTGAGCTATTCATTGGTTGCAATTTTTTTGTGTTGCCTTTTGCAAATTGAATTGAAAAGGTTATGATTTGGTTTTTATGTTCAATTTTCTTTTCTATAAAGATCTTTTAAATAAATATTAGACGTAGACTTCCGATAGTCAATGAACAATACGAATGAATTCATGACATTCGTAGTGCAGCGGGTGAATAGTTGACTGAGACGCAGGAGTTGCGGGTTCGTGTTGAATTTAATATTTCCTGCATTCATTCTGTGTGTTTTTTATACGACTGGAGATGGATCAATCATATGGCCCACCTGATGTTAAGTGGTCAGCATCGCCTATAACAAAGTATTGCCTCGTAGGTCACGTTCCTTATAAACTTGCCATACAATGTACTACCCTGTGTCCATCAATTTGGGGCATGTTCATTGTTATTTGGTGGGGGGGGGAGAGGGGGGGGGCGTTATCGTATAAGTACTGTTTCTTTTGCACGTTTATAACATGTGGGATAATTGTACACGACTGTGATAATTGAAAATCTAAAGAAAATCTAGGTGTTTACTGTATTTTGGAACTTATTAAAGTACTAATAAAAATACAGTAAGAAAAACTTTAATTAGAGCCAACAAGATATCCACTTATCACAGTCGTTTCTCGTTCAACTCAAACAGCAATATCACAGTCATAGTAATTACTTCCCCTATCATGACACAGCAGGAACGAGTGCGCGAAACAAATCGTGTTGGCGTAACACATCGGACATTTCATTACGTATTAAACGAGACGATCTCTTTCATTTGTCTTCGAATGTTATATAAATGGATGTGTAGAATCAATGTGTAGAGGTTCATCATGTCAACCAAAGGGCGTTTATTGCTGAACATTTAAGAGTAGTAAAGTTTCTTGTGAAAGGGCTCGGGGAAGTACTACCATCATACCTATTTCTGCCACCAAGCAGCATTGCTGTGTTTCGGTTTGAAGGGTATGGTTGCTGGTGAAATACCAGGAACATAAGGCTTTACACCTGTTGTCCAGAAGTTGATGGACGCAGGGCAGAGCATCGTAGGACACATTGCTAACGCGCGTGACCTACGAGGCAATTCTCTGTTATAGGCGATGGTTACTACTTAACATAAGGTGGGCCATAAACTTGTTACATCTCAATAGTATAAAATACATAGGCCTCCTCCATATACTTCCAGAGCGACAGAGCACTGCGCTTTCCAGTGTGTCACCTTTCTACCCCAACGGCCATCAGTTCTTCGTGTTATGTGCCCCACCCACTGTCACTTCATCTTGTTAATCCTTTTAACTGTCTATGATTTGTCTAACGGATCTCTTCATTTCTGATTCAATCTCGTGGTATATAGCCTCTTCATAGCACGCTGAGTGACCTTAACCCTTTTTATGAGCTTATAGTGAAATACCACGTTTCTGTGCTATTTGTCGTCACTACTAACACACACACTGCTCAAAGAATTTTTTCTCAGACACAGGTAGGTATTTGTAGAGTAGAGGTGGTTACTTAAGAAAATTTTATCCTGTGTGTAATACCCGTCATAATTACAAGAACATGTTGGTCGACATCCTCTATATAGCCATCAAATTCCGCAAGGCCGCCTGAAAAGTCATAAGAGTTTTCAGCGTTCCACGCCGGCCACCAGCGACGAACCATCTGTTGCTAGACGTGCACTGTGGATAGATAGTAACCCCCCACCACCTGACTTCATTCCCCCTCAAGAACAGTTTCCACCAGGGCACGACCTGCCGTGGCCAGTGTGGAAGTCCTTAAATCGGCTTCGCACACAAGTTGGTCGCTGCAGAGTCGATATGTGCAAATGGGGGTTCAGGGATCCCAGCCAAACGCAATGCGACCTTTGTGCCCGAACATTTGCACAATGGAAGACTTAAAAATGGCTTCTCCTGATGCCATCGATGTAGCCAAGTACCTATCTAACACAACATAAGTAGAGCTATTGACACGCTAAGAAGAAGAAGTACATATGGATGGCCCCCCACAAGATGGAAAGACGACCACACAATCAATCACTCTGGAAATCTATAGGGTGGATATACCAGTAGATGTCCAATGGCTATATGATGATGGCTATGGGAATAAAGCTATAATATAAACGCGAAAGTTTGTTAACAAACCACGCGTGCTTAGCCGCTGGCGGAAGCTAGTATTAAATAAATAAATAAAATGGTTATTTTCGCATCACAACAAAAATAATAAAGTTAAATTATTGCAATTTATTTATCCAATAACATAAGAATTTATAAAACATTATTTACATCTCTCTAAAAAAATAAACAGTTGAATCGTCTAAAGACCGTCGCAAACGATCGATAGCTCAACCGCAATAGTTGAAATGATTTCTTGCATTTTTTTCACTTACATAAAACCATCGTATCAAGAGGAGTGTTTCGGGTTCAAGTCCCTTCTGGCTTAAAAAATTAAGTTGTATCAGAACTAAAAAAATTTGCTATTTTCCTAACTTTATAAAATTAATTATCTCTAATGACTTTGTTTTGTGTTTTTTTTGTTTGCTACGGCGTTAAATGAGTAATTTTGGACCGTCACGGATTGATAGGTTGGATATAGGATTGATATTGTTGCAACCCTTTAACACGTGCCTACCCTATCGAATGTACGCCTGTAAATGTCACATTAGAGAGGCATGGACATAATTAACTTATCGAGTTACATGGCCCTTTAAGTTGCTTACTTGTTTATTTTGTATTTTTCTAAGTAAGCAACTCCGTGTACTCACATAGGTTCCAGACCAGCGCTGTGTTTCCTTTCTGTGACACAACAAAACGCTGAGTTGGAACCACGGACTTCCTCGTTGGAATCTTTTTATAATTACTTTTTTTTTGTGTTGTTATTAAGCTTGGCATAATATTTTTTTTTCTTTCTTTCTTTTATTACTGTTGTTATCTATTAAACTAGCGACCCGTGCCGGCTTCGCACGGGTGGGCATTTATTTTTTAAACGGTATTTTATGACAAATTTTTTACACCTTGGGTTAAATTATTGAAGTTTTAGTAGCGATCCCTAATTTTTCTTGTAATTAATATAGCTTATGTTACTCAGGGATAATGTAGCATTCTAATTGTGGAAGAGTTTTTGAAGTAAGACCAGTAGTTTTTGAGTTTATTCGTCACAAACATACAAAAACACAAATCTTTCCTCTTTATAATATTATTAGTCGCACAGCCTAAAGAGCTGGTTAAAATAAAATTTTAAAAAAATATTTTCGAAGATATGGAGAATAAAACATTAGAGTACCTTACTAAAATAGGTTTATCAGATAATAATTTAAAAGCGATGCTTCTTAGTTTACTGACCCTCGCTTTTTATAATCAAAGCTATTTTTGAGAATATATAGATTAAAGAATACAACTGAACTCACAGGAAATTTTCTGAACTCAATAACATCAAACAATTTTAAAAGCGGACTTTCTTCTTCATTTGCTTCTTTCTTCCGTTTGTTTAATCTGAGTTCATTTGTATCTTGACGGCTGACGTCACTTTTCATGACCCGTTTATATATGACTATAGTAAGCCTGTATTATCGACATCCTTAGAACTCTTACTCTACGCAGATCCGTCATGATATCCCACGCGATTTTTTCTATGCTATTTACTCAAAAATAGCAATAGCTTCACGTATCATATTAAACTGCGAACTTTAATATTCTACTCGTTTGTAACTCAAGTGACCCGTAATGAAGTAACATTATTTAAATCTACCCAATAAACCGTTAAATAACCTAATTTCTAACTTGGCGCCAAATTGAAACGAGGGTAGTTCCGGCGCGTGTCCACGTGACATCATTTCCGGCTGTTTATAACCGGAAGTGAAGCCGTATTAAATGAGATTATTCGATGACGATGCCGGTATTTTGATGGGAATTTTTAAACAGTTTGTTTTCCACGAAAAAGTCAATTGATAGCTTATTGAAACGCTGATTGAAAGACTATTTTTATCTATGGTTATAAAACCCATTAGAGATGTATTAGAGGCCATGTCAGTCCTTACGAGCCTACAATCTGAACCCCTTAAAATCCTGAACTTCTGGACGAGAGTTATTGGCTACCATATTTTACGAACTTAGATTCAGACGATTCCCGGGGAGCTGGAACGCAGGAGGTTCCGGTTTCGACTCCCACCGCGGAATGTTTGCACGATCTACATGTATTAGTTTCAGGTGTACGTGTTTCTATATGTGTGTAAGTATTTTTTCAGTTATCTGGTTCCCATAGTACACGCTTTGCTTAGTTTAGGGTTAAATAGCGCTATGTGAAATGTCCAGCATTATCCATACTAATATTATAAATGCGAAAGTAACTCTGTTTATTTCTAAGTTTGTTTGTTTGTTACCTTGTATGGGTAATCTATAATTCCTTAAGTTAGGGATCTGAAAATTAATATATAGGCTTTTGGTAAGAAATAAAGAAATACGTGTTTAAACTTTTTGCAAAATCATTCTTTAATGACTTATTATAATAAAGTAGGGTTAGAGGGTTAGGGTTAGGTTAGGGGGGGGGGGGGGGGGGATGGACAAAGTAAGGGATTAAAGTTATGAGGTATTCTTTAGATGCACTCCCTATGGACCATTGGTATATAGATAGATTGTGACTGGGATTAGGGCATAGTCTACTTTTTACTCGACTGCGAAGAAGGAGGGCCATTTACAATTTATGTTTTTACATTTACAATTATTAGGAGGGGTATTTACAAACCATGCGTGCGCAGCCGCGGGCGGGTCAGCTAGTTTATTGATCGAGCGAAGCGAGATCTCCAAATCGACTTGGGCAAATCGGCGTTGTATGTATGTATGTTTGTTTGTCCGAGGATAACTTTCGTAGCGTTTATCCGATCATCATGAAATTTGGTATATAGGTAGGTAGTAATGGCACAATTTTGGTGTGACTCAATGAGCTAAAAATATTCGGGGGTTGTTGAGATATTGGGATTCAAGAGGGGTAAAATAAATGAAAATGAGAATATTAGGTCAAGTGGGACGTCAAATGAAAGGTCTTCATTAGTACATTTAAACCCCTTTTTTATTTTTAGTTTATATTTGTAGTTTTTGAGTTATTAGCCATAATAAAAACTAAACTTTGACAAAATTCACAGGGTACACCAGTGACCCCACAATGCTGAAATTTGGTATTCGTGTAGCTTTAGTGACACAAATATAGGCAAAAGTCTGAAATTCAGAATATCTGCTATTTGTACCCCAAAAAAGTATAACCAAATAACAAGAACCCCGTTACATCTAATTTGAATGAAACTGTGGGTCAAGTAGGTTGGTTAAGCATTTCGTGGCACCAATTTATTAGTCAAATATTAAAGCCGGCATGCACAAAGATCACTAAACGTATTTAACGACTAAACATATTTAAATTTGAAGTATTTGTATGATTTGACAACTCTTCAAATAATATTTAGCCACTAAATACGTTTAGGCATCGTTGTGCAAGTCGCCCTAAGAATAATATTTATTTTGGGGATATGGAGAAATTACGTAGACACATACGCCTGGAAGATTGATGGAGATACTAACTGTTTAGGTGGTTCTAATTTGGAACATAGTTCATTTTCGAACTCGATTTTCATTTAAAGTTGTATTACTCTTCTTTATTTCCATTGTCATCATATACCATAGTATAGGGAACCGTAGTTCATTCATACCAAAATACAAATCCATGACCATTAGCAGAACTACGATTCGCTTTGAACACTCGAAAGCTCCATTCATGAAACATGAAAAGTGTAACGGACAATTGATAAGGCCAAAGGCAAAATGTATGAATGGAATACAATGCTTACGAAGTATGTAGGATTGTAGAATTATTGGGAGTATAATGGTGTAAAATATCACTGTTTAGGTAGCGGCGTTTTTGACTCGTGTGATGCGCTTTTAAATTTATGGGTGGGGTAAGGGAAGAGAGGAGAGCGAGTGACTGTAAGCAGTAGCGATGAGCCTAAAAAATGTTTTACAAATAAATCCATCATCCACAGCTTGATTTCAGTTTAACTTTAAACAACTACCTACCTATTAAATACACAAAATTAGTTGAGTTATTTATGGATCGTTTGCAATGACCTATAGGTAGATAGTTCATCTGTTTAACTTATTTTGAAGAGAACATTTCTTTAGGCGCGTTGGGCATTTTTTGAGATGGGAAAATAACCATTGAACTCGCGACACTGTTACGGACACATCTGTATATAAGTATCGGTAGTGTAGTCTGTTCAAGTTTTCACTTCCGTCGGCACTCCCGAAGTGTCATTATTTTTTTGTTTGCTTTTTCTGTAAATAAAAGCTGTCTACTACTTCCTAATAATCTTTGTTTTTAACTGACATATTTTTAGGGTTTCGCACCTCAAAAGGTAAAAAAGGAACCCTTATAAGATCACTCTCTTGTCCGTCTGTCCGTCTGTCTGTCCGTGTGTCACCACCGATTTTCTCAGGAACGGGTGGACCTAGCAAGTTGAAATTTATACCAGATACTGGGGTCTATAGTCCCTATTAGGTGTATAAAATCAAGGTCCTGAGTCAACACGATAAAAAGATATGGGCAAATTTAGATTTTCGCGAAAACTTGTAAGTACCAAAATTTACCTTAATTTTCAACTTTATTAGTTTTCGGAATGTTTCCTTTACTTGTGCTGTAAAACCTTGCTTTTAACCAAAATTGACAATTCTAGGTCACCCGGAAGTACCCTATAGGTTTTGGGTCGAAAACCTATATGGTAGTTCCCACAGAACATAGGAAAAAGGGGGAAAAAAACCTTTTTCCTATGTTCTGTGGTAGTTGCCATTGACGTATAATCACGAAATTTGGCAAAAAGCAAGGTCTTAAAGCAGCACAAATAAAGTAAAAATTCCAAAAAATTAAAAAAAATAAAAATTAACGGGTGTCCCCCATACATACATACTCGTAGTTGACGCCAATTAAGATAGTCCTCTGAGTTATATGGGCGCTCATACAATTTCCGTCCGACTCACATTTGGCTGTTTTTTTTATATTTAGTACAAATAAAATTGATTGCGAATACACTACAATTAACTACGTCATACCATTTTTTGATTAAGTCGACGTCGAAGAGAGTCTTCATTTATGCTGATAAAGCTTTTTTTACGTGTATGTATCAGCCGAATAGATTTTCTATATAACTAGAAATCCGAAACTTTCATAGACCAAACTCAAAATTGTGTCCGTTTTCAAAAGGATCCGTCTACACCGCCCCCTCTAATTGATTGCATAACTGCTTGTATTCTCCGTTCATTCATTCAAGACTTTCGACATGCAGCGACAAATCGACTGCCAAGCTTCTATTGTCATTTTACTACTGCACCTTCCAAAATTCACCATAACATTGCCTATTTTTAGGGAGTTATAGTTGAGAATGGTGTGGTAAGTTTCGGCGGCGGATTCGTAAAAGATCACAAACCTTTTGCAAAGCGTTTAGAGGGCATTTGGTAAGAAATTGATACGCAGTTATCGTTTCGTTATAATGTATTGTGGAATTTCATGCATGCCTTCGATTTATTCAATGAAATTTAGGTTTTTTTGGTTTGGAAGTCAGACGTATTGTCGCCACTGTGGAATAATAGTGAGTGCTACTTGAGAGTGAATGAATGAATGGAGTTGAATTTGTTATGGTGAGCCATTTATCTGTGATTTTTGTTAGCGCCGAACGTTTGGAGATTCTTATGTGACAGTTACATGGTAGCAATTTATGTATTAAAATTGCGAAGAGAGCACCATGATTCGCAGTGCCTTTTAATCTTTGTTGGTAAATAATCGGTGAATGCATTCATTATACGCGTAAACATGCAGTGAAGACGGCCCTCCGGAAGTCAAGAGCTTTGTTATTGATGTCACGAGTTTGCCTCCTGATTTTAAGCGAATAGTTGCGAGTTTAATAAAACAATAATCAAATAAAAAAAGTGTACAATTAAATACTTTGGCGAACCTTGGCTGAGAAGGTACCTACGATGTAAAACTTAATACTTACACTCATTAGATTGTATTGCAAAAGTATGGAAGGAGAGTCTACTCTAATACTTAAACTAGACCGAGCCTCTATTATGTATTATAAGGTAATTATGTACCTACATATTTTACTACAAAACCTTTGTATATTATATATTATATAAGTTAATTATTTCGTTGTATCTTAAGGTTTAGTGCATACCTACTGTAATATTTTTGTTGAATAAATTTACATCAATTAAATATCTAAAGTGCAATTTTTTTAACGTGTGACGGAAACAGCAGAGGAGTGTTAGTATAAGTTAAGCGCGTGTGTATGTGTCTGTTTGTGGCATCATAGCTCTTAAACGAATGAACCGATTTTGATTTAGTTGGTTTTTGTTTGAGAGGTGTCTTGATCGAGAATGTTTATAGCTTTGATTAGTTTAATTTAGACACATGAAACTAAACTAAACTTGCCCTAAACTAACCTAGCTAAGAACACACTCGATCATGTTGGATTTAAAAAATTTGATCGAATTAAAATGTTTTTTTTTAAGTATTTTGAATTTGTTGTTAAAAATAAGTAAGTTTAACTTTTATTTAATTCATTTCATCTAAAACAAACTATTGTGTGTAACTACATATCTTAATTTTTTTGACTCATTTTACAATCACAATTACTTAGTATAAAAGCTAATAAAACCCCAAAATGACCAGCAAAAAATCTCCAAACATATACGACATAATAAAAATCAATGTATCCCGTAATTCACAAATTATTAACAATCAAAGCATCCCTCCATCCCCTAAGCAACTCTTACATTGTCTGCGGCGGTCGGCTCGTGCAAAAACATCTGTTAGTTTTTACTCCCTATCTCATTTGACGCATCATTTCCTAACTTCAAGTCACGCTTTCCACTTATTATCCATTTTTATATCATTTCTATAATAAATTTTATGCCAAATAAAATTCTTTGCCCCGCCTCTAGCCAATAAATAACTTAGAAAGACAATTTTTTGTAAAGAATTAAGTGAATTCCGTAAAATCGTTAGAAACATCTATTGTTATGATTGAATGGGTAGTTTTGTGACGAAATTGTGCTAACTATAGGGATCTATTTGGATTTGCGGTTTTGAGGGGTTGGTATAGTTTTAATGTATTATTTTTGAGTATGTTTCAGTTTGAGTGGTACTTAGCGGGTTTTTGATGTGTACTCAAGTTAATTGATAGTTCTATTTACGGGTACTTATGAAGATTTTTGTGATAAATAATTTTGATTAAATCCTGAACGTTGTTATTTTTACGATTATTTTATTACATTACGTCACGTTTCAATACCGCAAAACTATTAGGGCAAGGTTGGTACGCATTTTGCATATTACAAAAATTGTGAAGTAAGCTAGCGATAGCCTGACGAAAAAACACAAATCTAGGAAAAAGTAAATTGTTCTTAATGAACCAAATTTTTTTAATGAAACCTTTTCTTATTGTGTTATTGTACGAAAATTATATAATTCTATTTTTAGCTTTAAAGACACAAATCTAGGAAAAAGTCGAAAATCCAGAATAACTGCAATTTCTACCCCAAAAATATAACCAATTTACATGAACTCTCGTTACCTATAATTTGAATGAAATTGTAGGTCAAATTAGTTTGACATTCATTTCGTGGCCAAGTAAGGGGTTAAAATCATGAGGTATTCTTTAGATAGATAGATAATTTCTTTATTGCACACCATTTAAATACAATCATTTATAAGAAAATACACTCTTATACAATAGGTACAATGGGCGGCCTTATCGCTAAAAGCGATCTCTTCCAGGCAACCTTTGGATGGACAGGATCTATGTGAACAAAATAAGGACGGCGGCGTAAATCCGATATTAATAGTACACGTATATTTATAAAAAATATAGATAATATAAAATAAAATGCATAATTATAATGTATAATATAATCATAAAATTACATAAATATTAATATTATAATACATAAAAATATATATTGTCATACCTACATATATAAATTATAAAAATGTAAAATTAATAAGTGGTCTAGTGAGCGATGGATGACATATAGTGTTGACTTTAGATGCACTATGTACAGTTGATATATAGATAAATTGTGACCGGGATTGGGAGAAAGGCTACTTTGTACCCGTCTGCGCAGGAGAGTCATGTTTTATTGACCAACCACGCGTGCAGCTAGTATACAATAAATAACGGTACAATGGGTGGTATTTTCGCTAACAGCGATCTCTTCCTGTCAACCATTCGTAAGTGCTATCCAATTTCAACGAGCGGAAAGGCGCACGATTCACGTTCAGTTTCATAAGCGTGCGCGTTAATGCTTTTGCCTCCGGGCTCTCTCCAGGCCTAATGAAGGAACCACGTCGGACACGTGACCTTACGTAAATGGATTACGGCTAATTATACGAGTAGGTAGTGTTTGTTTGTTGAGCGGAAATATTGCTGTATGAGTATAAATGAGATGAGTAATATTATTAGTGAGGGACCAAATTAAGTAGGCTTACTCAGTAATTTTACGTACAAATTTTTTTACAAAATGCCTGATACTATCTAATGTAAGATGTAAGAGTGAAATATTTTTTAAGGGTAAATAAAAATACTGATGTTGGTTAAAAAGATACCAGACAAGGCGAAACGGACTCGCCCACCAAGGGTTCCGTATAAATTTGTGGGTACTTTAAATAAAGACTATATTTTTTATGATTTAATTAAAAATGTATAGTTTTCAGATTTTTCCTGTACTTGTAATATAAGTTGATATTACTTGCCAAATTTCATAGTTCTTGGGCAACGGAAAGTACCCTATAAATTTTGATTCCCTTGAGAGTGTCGTAATATACGTTTTTTGCGGCATAAACAGCCGTATCTATTTTTTAAGTTAACTTAGAAGTTTGATGTTTTCACAGCTTCAAGGGACTGTAGACCTGAGTATATGATTTTAATTTCAACTCTATACCTTTACGCGTTCCCGATATAAAGGGTCTTGACAGACAGACAGACAGACGGAGAACAAAGTGATCCTATAAGGGTTCCGTTTTTTCTTATTGAGGTGCGGAACCCTAAAAATAAGGATTAAACACTTTTTTATTAATAACTTATAAGTGTTACTTACTCTTTATGTTTTCAATTCTTTTTCATCACTGCATATGCTCTGAAAGTTAGGTATTGTTAACTCAATAACGGCTCCGTAAATATAAAATAACAGAATGGGCTTCGTTGTGTTCCTAGTATTCATAAATAAAATAAAATATCGATTTTTTTCTTTGCAAATTTTCTTTTTATCAACAAACTGTTACGAAAAAGACTTATTAATTCGTGATAAAAGTTATGTGTTATTGTTGCTAATTTACTAAAAACTTATACTAAAATCGTTCGAACAGTCCTATTTTGACTTTGTCAAAATACAGAGAGTAGAGAGATGGGAACTGGAGGAGAAATGGTATCGTTTAGTTTAACTTAGGTTAAATTAATATCGAACTAGCTTGGCTATATATAATACCTAAATATTATATACTAGTGGCCCCGAACTGAGATATCGCGAATCTCCCAAAAAACAATATAAATATTATTCTCAGGGTGATTCTCAATATAATTCATCAAACACAAAAAAACACATTGAAAATAATAATTTCCAGAACGATTATTCTTGTGCAGTCTGCACCCTATCAACGAAACAAAAACCCAACGAACAAACGAAAAAAGTATCAACCAAGCTCATTATATTTACCCGTCTGCCGTAGTTCAGTTATTGTCAAAGCCTACTTCAAAACTTCAATACAATTACCCACAACGATGCTTCAATTAATGAAACATCCAATCAAATTACTCACCACAAAGTAAATTTATAAAACACTGGGCACCCTACTTACACGTTATTCTCCCAGTAGTTTTTTTAAAAGAACAAGTATTGGCGCACATGCTTCTATGTTTTTACGGTCCTGTCCGTATTTTACGTAACCCTCGGCGTCAGTCAGACACACACTTCTCCGGTTTTTATTTCACAAAAGTTAATCAATAATATTTTACATAATTACTGATTTAAACGGGTATTTTTGACGTTTTGACTGTATTGCAACAGCCGTGGTCGCAGGCAGTCTCATTTTTTACGGTCCTGTCCGTATTTGACATAACCCTCGGCGTCAGTCAGACACACACTTATCCGGTTTTTATTTCACAAAAGTTATTCAATCATGCTTTACATAATTACTGATTTAAACGGGTATTTTTGACGTTTTGAATGTATTGCAACAGCCGTGGTCGCAGGCAGTCTCATTTTTTACGGTCCTGTCCGTATTTGACGTAACCCTCGGCGTCAGTCAGACACACACTTCTCCGGTTTTTATTTTACAAAAGTTATTCAATCATGTTTTACATAATTACTGATTTAAACTGGTATTTTTTGACGTTTTGAATGTATTGCAACAGCCGTGGTCGCAGGCAGTCTCATTTTTTACGGTTCTGTCCGTATTTGACGTAACCCTCGGCGTCAGTCAGATACACACTTATCCGGTTTTTATTTCACAAAAGTTAATCAATAATATTTTACATAATTACTGATTTAAACGGGTATTTTTGACGTTTTGACTGTATTGCAACAGCCGTGGTCGCAGGCAGTCTCATTTTTTACGGTCCTGTCCGTATTTGACGTAACCCTCGGCGTCAGTCAGACACACACTTATCCGGTTTTTATTTCACAAAAGTTATTCAATCATGCTTTACATAATTACTGATTTAAACGGGTATTTTTGACGTTTTGAATGTATTGCAACAGCCGTGGTCGCAGGCAGTCTCATTTTTTACGGTCCTGTCCGTATTTGACGTAACCCTCGGCGTCAGTCAGACACACACTTCTCCGGTTTTTATTTTACAAAAGTTATTCAATCATGCTTTACATAATTACTGATTTAAACGGGTATTTTTTGACGTTTTGAATGTATTGCAACAGCCGTGGTCGCAGGCAGTCTCGCAGAAAAGGTACATACGCGATAAGTAAGTACTCGTTTAAAACAAAAATTATGTACGGTGATCGCGAAAGTTCGAAAAATACAATTTTATTTTAATAAAATAATCATAATACAAGGTAACAAAAACATTGCTTTTTCAGTCATGCTTATTTGAAATCCAGAAACGTGAGTGTCACAGTAGACGTGAATTATTTGAACGAGTAACTACCTAGAACCCATTTTGAATCTTCAGTAGCACAAATACTGTCCAATTTTGAATATCAAGAATCTGGTATACAATTTTTGCAACCGAAATGCTCTCTAATTCGTATGTCCTATAGAAATTACATTCGATTCTTAATATAACATTTACCGTTCAGCAAATAAGGAACAATATAGGGGTTGTTTTGAAATTCGTCACCCCAACAATCTAATTGAAGAAGTGTGACGAATAAAACCAGTTGGTATTTGAATTAAACATTTAATTTGTTTTCTTTCTTCTGTTTGAATATATTAGGAGTATGAATGCTCACAATAGTCACAATTTGATATGCTGACGTCATTATTGTAATTAGTACTCTTTGACTCAATATTTAGATTGTGTCAGAGAAATTTATTGCTAAGTATGATTAGGCTGTTATTGTGGCTTATTGTTTTTGACGTGAAAAACGTCTATTCGCTTTTTAAGTATAGAAAAATAAAATATATTTTTTAGAACTCTGAGTGATGCCCGTTGAACTTTATTGTGATACAAAATACCGTCGAATTTGAATCGCTATCGAGACTAATAATGCGTTATGATAACTCTTTATTTGTACACCAAAATAACTAGTTGTTCGCCCCGAACTTAAATCTCGCGAGTCTCCCATAAAAACAAAAAAGTGTTATTCCTTATCTTCCACTATCAAAATAGTGCCACGAAATACATAACCACATAACTTGACCTACAGCTTCATCCAACTTACAGGTAACGGGAGTTCATGTTAATTGGTATTTTTTGGGGTAGAAGTAGCAGTTATTCTGGATTTCAGACTTTTGCCTATATTTGTGTCACTAAAGCTACACGCATACCAAATTTTAGGACTGTGGGGTCACTGGTGTACCCTGTGAATTTTGTCAATGTTCAGTTTTTATTATAGATAATAACTTAAAAACTACAAGGTTAAAAAAACTAAAAATAAAAACAAGGTCGAAATGTACACACAAATATCTTTTATTAGACGTATAATTTGACCGGATGGTCCCATTTTGTTTTTTTTCACCCCTCTTGAAACCTATGTATGTTTGTTTATTTGTCCGAGGATAACTTTCGAAGCGTTTATCCGATCATCGTGAAATTTGGCACTTAGGTAGGTAATGATGGCACAATTTTGGTGTGACTCAATGAGCTAAACATTTTGGGGGGTTGTTGAAATGTTAGAGTTCAAGATGGGTAAAAAAAAATGAAAATGGGACTATTAGGTTCAATGAGACGTCAAATGAAAGGTCTTTATTAGTACATTTTGACCCCGTTTTTACTTTTAGTAAAGTTTTTGCGTTATTAGCCATAATAAAACTAAACTTTGACAAAATTCACAGGGTACACCAGTGACCCCACAGTGCTGTAATTTGGTATGCGTATAGCCAATGTATCACAAATATGTATAGGCAAAAGTCTGAAATCTAAAATAACTGTAATTAATACCCCAAAAAAGGGTAATCAATTAACATGAACTCCCGTCACCTGTAATTTGAATGTAACTATAGGCCAAGTTATTTGGTTTTTATTTCATGGCACTATTTTGATAGTCAAAGATTACGAATAATATTTTTTTTGTTTTATGGTAGACTCGTGAGATCTCAGTTCGGGGCGAACCACTAGTATACTTAATATTACTTTTTTTGTAAATAACTAGATGTAGTACATAGCAAAATACCTACCCGGAACAAATATCTCTATATTGGACAAAAATTTGTTCCGCGACGGGAATCGAACCCGCAACCTCCTGCGTCTTAGATGGTTATTCGCCCACTGCGCCATGGAGGTCGTCACTTTCTTTATAAAATATATTTTCAAACTTGCGAAAATCCCTTAGTAAAATGAAAATTGTATTATTATTTGAATATTTTTCTTACTGTTTCACTACAGATTTTATTTGATACCTAAATTTACATTTTAATTTATATTCATAGCTTGTAAAAGAGTAAAGCAATCTTAATTGACATTGTAACTTTATTTAGATAAAAATCCAATTTTTCTATAAAGCCAAGTCTTTTGTCCTATTGTCATTGTCAGCGAGTAGAGTTATTAAGGGCAAAGGTCAAATATAAAAGAACAATTTTGTCGCAAATATGTATAAGTATCCCTTTTGTATAACATTAAATAAATTGGTTAAGTCCATGTTGGAACACAAACAGTGAAGAGTCCCATAGTAAGGTATCTAGGTAATATAAAAAAAATTATATGGGTTGTGGCTGTGTCATAGAAACAGCCGTGTCTTGTACGTGAATACGTGTACGTAGCAGGTAATATTTTCTATACAAAATATAAAATACGCTATTTTATGTATGTTATAATCGTATAGAAGTATAGAGGTCCTTCGGGTCATACTAAATGGAAATCTCGAAACGCAGCAAAACTACCTCAAAATGGCGGCGATTACTCCACCGCGCGCGATGCGTCGCAGTCCTCACTTAGCGTAACGAATTCTTTGATCCTTTAGCTATCCAGTGGTGTAATCAAATTTTGGATGGAGAGCTGCAACAGCAAACTTTATCCCCCGATTTTGTTATCATTCGTTTTTTGAACTGCCTCCCACTAGGGAAGCAATTTTATTGACGTATTCACGTCAACAAGTTAAATTTACAGTTTATTTTGGTCATTTTGTATGGACAACCATTATGAAAATGGCCACTTTGTAGTTTTATATTTCGTTAATTGACACGTGTGTCCAAAAAGTAAATATCTTTAAGTTCAAAGTTGGATATCTTATTGCGTTTTTGAAAGACCTATTCAATGATATCCCGCTTGGGTTGCGAGAGTAAAAACAAATCGCCCCCATCTACCATTAAAAAAACCCCTATGAGGGTACCCGATAAAAATAAGTTTTAGTACCTATTTATTTCATAACGAGACTTCACTATAAGGTAACAATATGTAAAATTTTAGCGTTACATCACTTACGGGTATATATTTACAACACTAATCTACGAGTAAAATAAAATATGTTAAGGTGGTATATTACGTGTTTTGTTATGTACGACATTAAACGAAAACACGAGTAGAGTTACTACTAGTATTGTAGTAATTTTTTTTTCAAATCATTACCATAGATGAATTAAGGTTTTTAAACAACCTTAATTTCAAGACCTAAAATATTAGTAAAACAGCCTGTATAAAATAGGTAAACAAATCATATTCATTCATCATGTAAATATGTACCTGTTAAACTGATTAAGCGTGTCATTGCAAAGGTGCCACCGATTTACGTTAAAAAGTGTTTTTTTGGAAATGTATCGATTACTCCGGTATCGAGTACTCGATTCCGGATGTGTGTTTTAAATTAATGTCGTACATAACAAAACAGATTGTTTATGTTTTTTTATACTACCTGGAGATGGAACAAGGATACCAACAATAAGGTATCCATCGCATATAACAAACTGTTGGCTGATAGGTCACACAAAATGCTTTGCATCCATCAACTTGAGGCATACAGGTGTAAAGCCTACCACCAAACAGCACAGTAATGCTGTTTGGTGGTAGAAATAGGCAATAGGTATCAGTGGTAAAAAGTCTAGTAGTCTTAACAAACACGCCTCACATACCCTAGGTCCATACCACTTTCAGTCTTATTAGCTTTACGTCTAGGTTCATAGCTGTATGTTTATGAGTTTTATGGTAGAGTCTGACCATCAATCCGTCCAGCCTTGATTAGTACGGGCTGCAAGCGTCGTATTTACATCGTGTTGTCTGGATTACTGACATGAATGTAAGAAAGTAATTCTGCGTAGTTAGGAAATGGTATTGTAGTTATATATGTGATTTAGTAAGTGGTTCTCTTCCACCGTTATTATGAGCACCGCCAAAGAGTAGAATACCTACTTGAGTCTGTTTTTCCTGACAACTACAACCTAGGGTTCTTCTAGATAAGCGTTTTCTATCGTAGACTGCATCATTGCGTACCATCAGGTGAGAACGTGGTAAACGCGAGCTTGTCATCATCATATCAGCTAAAAGACTGCTGAATATAGGCCTCCCCCATAGATTTTCAGAGGGACCGAGCTGATGCGGCCTGCACCCAACAGCTTCCAGCAACGTTTATCAGCTTACGCGAGCTTGTAACTTATAAAAAAAATATAAAAAAGTTGACTTTTTGGAAACGACACTGTAATCGAAGTTAAAAATCTACTTTTTCATATTTAACTCATCTTAGGACAAAAATTATAGTTTTTACCAAAAAATATATTCTGGATTACAGATAGAACATATAAAAAACAGGCACTGAAATAAATTATAGCTACTTTGAACTCAAAGCTACAATAGGTATTTAATACCTAAAAGTAATAAAATTGCAGCCCGAGTAGGACTTTAAGACTTTGTGATAGTCAAGTACTGCGAATGCAATTTTATGTATTGCTTTGAAACACATCATAATAAGTAGTTTTTTTTTCAACCGCGTATCAACAACGCACGCCGGAACTTTTGAGTCCAAATGCCACATCCAAAATTAGCCCCATTCGCAACTGAATGTTCCAATACCATTCGTTTCTCTTTTAGTGCCCAAGCCATTAGGTGTTGGGTTCAGTACCTATCTATTTATTTTATTTGTATTGTATTTATTCTGCGTATGCAAGGGACTCTTAATTTATAGCTCGAAGTCCTTTTACTGCCTAATGAATTAGAGAAAATAGACTAGATAGAGAAAATAGGCAAGGGTTGTGGATTAGATTTATTAAAAGTATAATGAAGCGAAAACTATTTGAAATAAATCTGTTTTAGAAAGTTCTGCAAGACCATATTAAATACATATATTTATTTTAGACCTCAGCCAATCTTCCATTAAGCAATGATCCTCTCCACTCAAAGGTTGCCTGGAAGAGATCGCTTTTTAAGCGATAAGACCGCCTATTGACTTTACATTTATTTTTTAATTTCTTTTGAAACTTTTGTTGTGTAAGCTAGACAGCTAGTCAGGTAAGAATTCTTGAGTGACAAAAATTTTATCTAATTTATATTATATCTGAATCAAATTTTTATTGTTTTGACATTTATCTATTTTGTTTACTGTGGGTTATTTCGTTCTAATCTTAATATTATTATTTTTAAATTTGCTATGATATCCCCATCACATATATTGTAATTTGACAATTAATCTTAATATGTTTCTTTTTGTCAATCTTTTTAGCCATTTAAAATATTTGTATACCTTAAGTAGGTGAAGCACAGTGATTCTTTCTTAATTACACCATCTGTCTGTACAATTTACCTGTGTTTCGTGCAAATAAAAACCTTGAATCTTGAATCTTAAGTATTATAAATAATTTTCATTCATTCATTCATCCAAGACAAATAAATTAAATGATTGTTTGTAGTTTAAATAAAATAAAACCGGCCAAGTGCGAGTCGGCCTCGCGCACGAAGGGTTCCGTACCATTATCTATAATAAATATTTTCTTATAATTTCTTTCATACAATAGCACAATTTTATTTATTTACCTTATTTGAGGTTGGAGCCGATTAAGTTAGTCCTCTAAATTGTATGAGCGCCCATACAACTCAGAGGACTATCTTAATGGGCGTCAACTATGTATGTATGGGGACACCCTTTAATTTTCAACTATTTATATTTTTTGGATTTTATCCTTTATTTGTGTTGCTGTTTACTGTAAAACATTCCTTTCTAAAAATTAAAACCTTTCTTTTTGTAAAATCTAAACGACCGACGTCACAAAAAGACGTCCATCTCAGCATTTCGTATTGATCTCATAGAAATTTCAGTAAAATCAGTTCAGTAGTTTGGTTAAGTAGGTTATATTTTTGTTAAAAAGTTACTGTTGTTATATAATTTAATCACGGAGTGATTTCACATCAATGACAAGACATACAAGAACTTAAATTTAGGCACAAATTAAAATTATGGCTTTTAGATAAGACCTATACGTTAGAAGAATAATATTGGTAATTAATTTGACATATTATTAACTATAACTATAATATTGGTAATTAATAACTAGTGGTTCGCCCCGAACTGAGATCTCGCGAGTCTACCATAAAAACAAAATAAAATATTATTCGTAATCTTTGATTATCAAAATAGTGCCACGAAATAAAAACCAAATAACTTAACCTACAGTTTCATTCAAATTACAGGTAACGGGAGTTCCAATTGGTTGCTCTTTTTGGGTTACAAATTGCGGGTATTTATTCTAGATTTCAGACTTTTGCCTATATTTGTGATACATTGGCTACACGCATACCAAATTACAGCACTGTGGGGTCACTGGTGTAACCCTGTGAATTTTGTCAAAGTTTAGTTTTTATCATGGCTAATAACTCAAAAACTACAAAAACTTTACTAAAAGTAAAAACAGGATCAAAATTTACTAATGAAGACCTTTCATTGACGTCTCACTTAACCTCAACAACCCCCCAAAGTTTTTAGCTCATTGAGTCACACCAAAATTGTGCCATCATTACCTACCTTTAAACTAAATTTCAGGATGATCGGAAAAACGCTTCGAAAGTTATCCTCGGACAAACAAACATACATACATACATACAACGCCGATTTGCCCAAGTTGATTTGGAGATCTCGCTTCGCTCGATCAATTATAATTGAATGCTAAATAATTGACATAAATAGTGTAATAATGTGAATAATTATATATTTTTAAGTGAACAAATATGAAAGCTTTACAAGCTTATTGTACGCCCCTGAGTGGGGTAGAGTATAGTGAAATTAATTTAAACTAATTTATTAGCAGTTGAGCTATCTATAGATCGTCTGCAACGGTCTTTAGATGATTAAACTGTTTCTTCTGTATTTTAAACATGTTAATAATTGTATATTCTTTCTGTTATTTTGTCCCATCTTATTTAAATTAAATATGACATCTTTCTCTATAACCAATATTCTGGCAATGATTATGAAAAGGATGCTGAAGATCCATTACCATAGTTGGCTTACTGTAAACAGCTGCTTTTTTATTTAGATAATAAAATATACTTCAATGTGAGTAAGTAAGATCTATTACTATGAGAAATAATGTGAATATACCTAGCTCTATTAAAGGTAGATAAACAAAGAAAATCCCACACCACTTACCTGAGCATAATAGATTGATAGAACACACATAAATGTACCTACTCTCTATACAAAATCGACAGTTTGCGTGTATATTCGTAATAAAATCAGTAGAGGTGTGAACTCGAATGATAGATAGATAACATGTTAGTTTTAAACGTTTTTTAGAGAAATGGATTGTTGGCATGCAAGGTATCTTTTAGATTTAGCTATTTTTATCTGTAGCGCTTGTAGCGCCTAAGTGAGTGAGTGAACTGTTTGTTACTGATGACATCTAAAAAGTTAAAACTAGAAATAACATAATTTAAAAATTATTCTAAATTAAAAAGTAATAATTAGTCAACTCAAGATAATCGTTTAAACGTACGAGTGGCCATTTCTTTATTTTCATTCATAAATAGATACTAATTTTGTTTTATGCTAACTAATGACTAGTGGTTCTGTGAGATTAGTTAATAAATCTCGCGAGCCCATAACCAACCATGCAATAACCGACACTTCCTCTTTCCCCTGGCTTTGCGATTACTCGCGTTCCCTTGGTCCTAGGAGGTCGAATCTGATGTCTATGGGTTCATCTTGTGAAAGCAAAGAGAAGTGCGTAGTTTGATTGGTATAGGTAGGTATAAATTTCCCTGAGTAACATAGTATTCTGCGCAGTTGAGTAAAAAGTAGCCTATGTTACTCAGGAATAATATAGCAATCTAATGCTAAAAGAATTTTTGAAATTCGACCACTAGTTTTTGAGTTTATTCGTTACAAACATACAAATCTTTCCTCTTTTTATTATTAGTGTAGATGGAACCTGCAACTGTTTTAAAATTGGTTGGATATAACTTACTTAGTAGTTAATTATTTTGTTTTTTCCTTTTTATAAAAAATAATATATATATACCTACCTATATATAAAATTATTGTTTTTATAGTTCTTTTTGTAGTTATTTCACGTTTAGATTCTAAAAATACATAAGCCCATCTGCACGAGCATCTTTTATCATAAACTCTATACAAATCCCGGTAGCGGGCGTGGCAGTTTAAGGTTAATTTACCTTTATTAATGGCAACATTCGTCGACGAAACCCAGGTGCAGGACACGAGTCAAGAAAAAAGGTGACAATGGACAAAATATTTTGCTTTTTGCAGCCTTTTTGTGATGGATGTGACAAAAAATATTTATTTAGGCTATTTTTACGATTGTTGGTAAAAGACATTCTAAAAGGATTAACTTTGACTGAAGTGATATGAGTGAAAAGAAGGTACTAAAATAGTTTTAAGGGGTTTCGGACCAAAATGGTAAAAACGGAAGCCTTATGTTGCAACTTTGTCCGTCAGTTTGTCACAGCTGATTATCTCAGCAACTACTTGAAATTTGGAAGTTTTTTTTGTCAGTTAACTGGTTTCCATAGTACAAACATTGCTATGTCTAGAGATAACTGATGTGAAAATACTGTATAAAATTTCCCACATCATTCATTCCTCCGTGACGACCTCCGTGGTGCAGTGGGCGAATAGCCGGCTGAGACGCAGGAGGTAGCGGGTTCGATTCCCACCGCGGAACAAAATGTTTGCATGATTTACAGATATTTGTTCCGGGTCTGGTTGTTTCTCTATATATTATAAGTATGTATTTAGAAAAAAAAATGTATATAAGTATTCTATCAGTTATTTGGTTCCCATAGTACAAGCTCTGCTTAATTTGGGGCTAGATAGCGCTGTGTGAAATGTCCACCAATATTTATTTATTTATTTATTTATTTGCAAATATTTCCATCACAAAACAACGTCTAGGTTCCTACAATCTAGAAAAGCTTATGCCAAGTCCTAAGAGAATAAGCGAGTGAGCAATAAATGAAGGCACTCGTTTCTACGTTTATAGTTATAGTGCAGCGTACATTGCTCGCCTGATTACATTTATTATGTGTCGGGCGCAGAGCCCCGCCGCAATCTAACCCGGCCTGGTCGTATGGTTAGTGCCGATAACAGGGAGAGACAGCAGTCTAAGTTAGTAATACTTGCGGCGATGGCTTGTTTTTTTACGCAGAAATCAACGGTAAAGATAAAACAAACTTTCATCAAATTCAAACTGTTTTGATCGAGAGAAGCGAGATCTCCAAATCAACTTGGGCAAATCGGCGTTGTATGTATGTATGTTTGTCCGAGGATAACTTTTGAAACGTTGATCCGATCATCGTGAAATTTGGTATACTAGTAGGTAATGAAAGCAGCTAAAAATGCTGGGGGGGGGGGGGTTGAAATATTGGGGTTCAAGAGGGGAAAAAAACTTCTAAATGGAACTGTCCAGTCAAATGGCGCGTCTAATGAAAGGTCTTCCTTAGTACATTTCAACCCCATTATTTTTAGTTTAAACCTTGTAATTTTTAAGTTATTAGCCATCATATAAATATAACTTTGACGAAATTCACAGGGTAGGTACACCAGTGATCCCACAGTGCTGAAGTTTAGTATGCGTGTAGATTTAGTGACACAAATATAGGGAAAAGACTGAAATCCCGAATAGCTGCAACTTCTACCCCAAACCAATTAACCCATTAACATTAACAACCACACCACAACCAATTAACATGAACTCCGGTTACCTGTAATTTGAATGAAACTTAAGTTGAACTTGGCTATGCATTTCGGGACACTATTTTGATAGTCAAAGATTACAAATATATATTTTTTTGTATTTATGAGAGACTCGCGAGATCTCAGTTTGGGGCGAACCACTATTATTCTTGTTTTCAACGTTCGTGTTGTTTTCCTATCGTCAAAACCGGTGTATATTCAATTCCCTAGTGAACAGGTTTTTCTAGGCAAGCATAATCCATCGCAGGCTGCATCATCGATTACCATCAGATCGTGATTAAACCTATAATTTATTTTTTTAAAACCTTCCTACTAGTGGTTCACCCCGAACTGATATCTCACGAGTCTCCAAAAACACAAAAAAAATATTCTTAGGCCAACTCGCACAACGATGCCTAAACGTATTTAGTGGCCAAATATGATTCAAGGAGTTGTCAAATCATATAAATACGTACAATTTAAACATTTTTAGTAGCTAAATACGTTTAGGGATCGTTGTGCAAGCCGGCCTTAATCTTTGACTAATAAAATAGCGCCACGAAATGAAGAACCAACTAACTTGGCTTACAGTTTCATTCAAATTCAGTTTCATTCATTCAAATAAAAATAAAAACGGGTTCGAAATGTACTCACAAATACCTTTTATTAGACGTGCCATTTGACCGGTTAGTCCCATTTTTTTTACCCCTCCCGAACTCCAATATCTCAATAACCCCCCCCCCCCCCATTTTTAGATCATTTAGTCACACCAAAGTTGTGCTATCGCTACATACCTACCTATGAAATACCAAAATACCAAATTTCACGATGATCGGATAAACGCTTCTAAAGTTATCCTCGGACAAACAAACACACATACATACAAACATACAACGCTGATTTGCGCATGTTGATTTAGAGATCTCGCTTCGCTCGATTAAAAATTCCTATCTTAGCGTTAGCCTATCTAACCTGATAACTATCATTTTTCCTTTATGTTAGAGGCAAAATTAAATGATGATGATAGTGACGATATATCCAACCAGAGTACAATACTCGTACTAAATACATTTATTGCTTTGACATGGTGACAAAGTTATAACAAGTAGAACGTAGATAGTTTCACATATGGCAGGGTATAGCAACAGGAAGGCATGTTTTCGTATCTAAATAGGTAGGCATGCTGTTTATAATTTACAAATTATTCGATATTGTTCTTTATTATTTATTGCACCCAAGAAAATACATTTAAAAATACAGAAATAGAGGTCATGTACAAAGGTGAGCTTAACACTATGAAGAGTTTTTATTTTATGTGTTATTTTTAGCTCTGGAAAGGTTTATGCAGAATAGGGAATAAGGAAGAATTTTCTTGGCCAGTCTCCGTCGAGAATATAAAAACTATTCCGCTCGGGTCTTTGATCGATGAGCCACTGTTTTTGCAACATTGCTAATATCTTTAGAACAGCTGAGACTCTTATATTTTTTATATACAGTTTTAAGCTTAGTTTTCACTATGGAATATTATTAAATCTGTAGATATAAATTTATATCGCTCACCGTACTTTTGAATGGAACTGGATTTAAATAAAGAAATAAATAATTAATTAAAATATTATTTGGATATGACTACCTAAAACTTACACTTAATATTTACAAAAAAACTAAATTTAAGAACCTAAATCAACGATATAAATTCAACGCATGCTTACTAATTAGAAAATTATTAACTAAAGACGTACACTCACAATTTATGTTTACAAAGAAAAAAAAATTAACAAACGAATGACCAGACAAGCAAACAATATTTTTTTAAGAGCACCTAGAACTTACTATGGAAAAAGAACATTCTGTATGAAGGTGCGCAACTGTACAATAAACTACCAACATACATCAAGATGTGAATTCATTAGTCACATTCAAACGATTGCTCAAAAGTCACATTTTAAAGGATTTTTCATTAATTAAAAACTTATAAGTTCGTCCTAACCATATCTAAGCCGATGCATCTATTGAGTAATAGATGCATCGGCTTAGTGCAGCATTTTATTAACTCACTATGGCCTAGGCCTTAGACAGCAATCGCGGAAAGCGCTCAGCGTTTGCTCGCTACGGTTCAGATGCACAAATTAGGCACCTACCCACTTTAACATTTTTTTTTAATTTGTTTTGTTATGTGTGATTGTTATTATGATATTTTATTATATCTTTTTATATACACTATAGAATTATATAAATTTACGCTGTAAGGCACACTACTTTTACATTATTTTTAAGTTTTCTCTGTAACTGAATTACTAATTCTTAAGAGAAATAATAAATATCTTGAACCATAATAAACTGTTTCACTGAGATAAATAAATTTAGAGAGTAAATAAAATTACCACAACGACCAATTAAAACAGAGAATACCTGGATTTAACATTTATGCGATCGAGCGAAGCGACATCTCCAAATCAAATTGGGAAAATCGGCGTTGTATGTATGTATATATGTTTTTTTCTTTGTATGTTTGTTTCTCCGAGGATAGCTCTCGAAGCGTTGATCCGATCATTGTAAAATTTGGTATATAGGTAATGATGGCACGATCCTGGTGTGACTAACTGAGCTAAAAATGGGGGGGTTCTGAGATATTGGAGTTAAAGAAGGGTGATAAAACAAATAAAACTATCCGGTCAAGTGGCACGTTCAATGAAAGGTCAGTAGGTACCTTTCCAGTCAGTACATCAGTACCATTGACCTCGTTATTAGTTTTAGTTTAAACCTTGTAGTTTTTAAGTTATAAGCCATCATAAAAACTGATTTTTGACGAAATTCACAGGGTACAGCAGTGCTGAAATTTGATATGTGTGTAGCTTTAGTGACACAAATATCTGAAAATACAAAGAAAAAAAGTCTGAAATCCAGAATAACTGCAATTTCTAACCCAAAATAGAGTTAACCACTTAACATGAACTCCCGTTACCTGTAATTCGAATGAAACTGTAGGTCGAGTAAGTAGGTTGTGAATTTCATGGCACTATTTTGATCGTCAAAGATTCCAAATAATATTTTTATATGTATGGGTAGCTATTGAGATTTCAGTTCGGGGCGAACCACTAGCACCCCATAGTGACCACTAAACATTATTTTTAAACGTGATCTCAGCAAAAAACCCTATATCGGATTATTTAATTAGATCATAAGAAAACTTGGAACAATATCTGCTCCATCTCGATAAAAAAGAAAATAAAATATAACAGTTTTACGTAACTTATTCGGCCAAGCATCACACACAACCATACACAGATAAAATAAAAAAGTGGCACTCCTGAAGTGCCGAAAGAAGTGAAAACTTGAACAATTACGAGATACTTATTACATTATTATACAGAGGTGTTGGTAACGGTAACAGTGTCGCGAGTTCAATGGTTTTTTCACAACCTAAAAAATGCCTAAAGCGCCTAAAGAAGTTTTCACTGCTTATATACAGAGGTGTCGGTAATGGTAACAGTGTTGCGAGTTCAATGGTTTTTTCCCATCTCAAAAAATGCCCAACGCGCCTAAAGTTTTCACTTGAAAAAACGGTAAAAAGACCTATTAAAAGTATAAAATGACGGTTCAAATGATATCATTAATTATATCGTTGGCTTCTTTCTTTCCTTAAAATATAGGTCACCATGTCTGTAGCAATGTAATGTGGCAAGTTCCGGTTATAAAAGTCGTCAAGTAACGCTTGAGGCCAGGTAATGGTGTCCACTGTGACTACTGAGCATAAACCTTTCCCATAGATTAATAGAGATACATTTCCAAAGCGACTGATCTTATGCAAAAATTTAGTTATAATTCGTTGTTGTTTTGCAATCCGTACCTACTAACTAGGCACTAAAGGGCTTATCGCGCAGTGCGTCCATCTCAGACGCCATCTAACTGAGCGTTCCCGTGGGCGTTATCACGCTTACTTGCGAGAACCAATCATCTGATAATGTTGATAAGAGCTATACGTAAATTAATGGTTCGCCCTGAATGGAGATCTCGCGAATCTCCCACAAAACAAAAAATAAGTATATGATGACCTCCGTGGCGTAGTAGTGGCGGGTTCGATTCCCGCCGCGGAACAAATGTTTGCATGATCTACAGATAGTTGTTTCGGGTCTGGATGTTTTTCTATATATAATATGTATGTAGTTAAAAAAATGTATCTAAGTATTCTATCAGCTATCTGGTTCCCATAGTACAAGCTCTGCTTAGTTTGGGGCTGGATAGCGCTGTGTGAAATGTCCAGCCATATTTATTTATTTATATTATTTATTTATGATTCATAATCTTTGACTAATAAAATAGTGCCACGAAATGCACAAACAACAATTTGTTTCTTAACTGGATATAGCTTCGTATGACCACTATCTCACCTGATAGTAAGGGATGATGTGGTCCGAGATGAAACACAAAGATCTAGACCTACAGTTTCATTCAAATTACAAGTAACGGAAGTTCATGTTAATTTGTTACACTTTTTAAGGGTAGAAATTGCAGTTATTCTAGATTTCAGGATTTTCCCTATATTTGTGTCACTAAAGCTACACGAATACCAAATTTTAGCACTGTGGAATCACTGGTGTACTCTGTGAATTACGTCAAAGTTCAGTTTTTACTATGGCTAATAACTCAAAAACTGCAAGGATTAAACTAAAAATAAAAACGGAGTCGATTCCCAGAAACCCAGATTCTGGGCCTGAAATCCAGAATAACTGCAATTTCTACCAAATAAAAAAAAACCAATAACATGAACTCCCATTATCAGCAATTTGAATGATACTGTAGGTCAAGTAAGTTGGTTGTTTATTTCGGGGCATTATTTTGATAGTCAAAGATTACGAATAATATTCGTTTTGTTTTTATGGGAGACTCGCGAGAACTCAGTTCGGGGCGAACCACTAGTTATTAAAATAAGTCCCGGTTCTCTTTTGGGGTTGTGCCAAAGCATCCCACGTTAAACATGCAGTTTAACATCAACATTGCCTGTTTAACAACCATGACCGTGTTTTTTAACAATATGTTGTGTTATATCGTCTAGAATCATCTTAATAACATTGGAGAGGTACGATGACGTGGTGGTGTTTACCGACTCAAGAAGTGCGCTTCAGCATTTGGCTCGGTGTACCTCGGGTATTCGAGGCTCACCGACAGCCTATTCTGTTCTCAAGACTATTATTGAATTGACATCTAATTACAGATCGTTTAAGTTGCAATGGATTCCCTCTCACTATGGTATTAATTTCAATGAACAAGTTGATTACTTAGCGGCTACGACTGACGGAATAGAATATACCATATTACCGTATTATACTGATTGCATCTATTTAATAAAGATGCAGTGTTACGATCTTTGGAAAGAATATTTTGATTTACGTTCAGGTATTTGGTATAAAACCGTCCAACCGCAACCCCTTAGAATCCCATGGATTGATAATCATAATATATCTAGAAGAGCCGCAGTAGTGACTATGAGGCTTCGTTCAGGTCATATTCCATCGAAGCTATTTGCTTTTCTAATGGGTAAAGTCCCGTCACCGAACTGTGACCTTTGCGGTGTACCGGATGACTTAATACATGTCTTGATGGAGTGCGCCCTTAACGAGGCATATCGATCTAATAGTTGTAAACAATTTCTGAAAGAATCTGCTGATTGCAACATTATATTGTCAAATCCACTTTCAGGTAAAATTAAATATTTAGCTTTAAGTTGAAGTTCAACTCATCTGAATTGATTTTGAGTTAACATTGATGGTCTCAGTTGAGCTTTAATTCAATAGATTATCTACCTATTTGTTTCGTAAGTAATGTGTTTTTGTTGTAACAACTGAGCGGCATAATTGCCATTGTGATTAAGCTCATTAATAAAGAAAAAAATCTCATAACAATAAACTTTTACAAGCTAGCGATAGACCAATCTTTCAGTTTCTTAATCTATCTGCAATACTCACCTTTACCTTTTCAATATGTTTGAGTTCATTATTTAGCAGACAACTTCCAGAGTAAACTCTGCCAAGTTTATTGTACACAGCGTGTTTTACAAAGAATACGTAGCGTTGTGTAGAAGTAACAGTCTGCTACTACATGTTACCTACAAGATTACAAGAAATCACTAGGGCTTTGTCACTACTGTCGTTAAGTTTTTTTTAAACTGAATAGTCAACGGTACAGTAAGGGAACGTAGATTATTTAAGTACACATAAGTTATAACAAGGTAAAGAGTAATTTACGACTTAATTATTCCCTATTTTCCAATAAATTTAGTATCAAAGACGAACCAAATATCGTACATAATGTTTATCTAAAATATTTAAAGGTTTAAAGTGTTTCTAACTAGTGGATCACCCCGAACTGAGATCCTACGTAATCTTTGACTATCAAAATAGTCCCAAGAGTTGTTAAACCATTTACTTGACCTACAGTTTCATTCAAATTACATGCAACGGGAGCTTATAAATAAATAATAAATATAAATATTGCTGGACATTTCACACAGCGCTATCTAGCCCCAAACTAAGCAGAGCTTGTACTACGGGAACCAGATAACTGATAGAATACTTAAATACTTTTTTTTGTAAATACATACTTATAATATACAGAAACACATCCAGACCCGGAACAAATATTAGTAGATCATGCAAACATTTGTTCCGCGGCGAGAATCGAACCCGCTACCTCCTGCGTCTCAGTCGGCTATTCGCCCACTGCGCCACCGAGGTCGTCATGTTAATTTGTGTTAATTGGTTACATTTTTTTGGAGTACAAATTGCAGTTATTTTAGATTTCAGACTTTTGCCTATATTTGTGTTACTAAAGCTACACGCATACCAAATCTCAGCACTGTGGGGTCCCTGGTGTACCCTGAAAATTTTGTCAAAGTTCAGTATTTATTATGGCAAATAACTTAAAAACTACAAGGTTTAAATTGAAAATAAAAATGAGGTCGAAATGTACTGACAAAGACCTTTTATTAGACTTGCCATCTGACCCGATATTCTTATTTTGGTCTTTATTTACCCCTCTTGAACCCCAATATCTCAACAACCCCTCCACATTTTTAGCTCATTTAGTCACACCAAAATTGTGTCATTACTACCTTTATACCAAGAGAGATCGCTATTTAGCGATAAGACCGCCAATTGTATCCATAGATTTACGTCGTTGTTTTTTGTATGTATTTATTTCGTGGTGTGCAACAAAGAATTATCTAATCTATACCAAATTTCACCATGATCGGATAAACGCTTCGAAAGTTATCTTCGGACAAACAAATATACATACATACATACAACGCCGATTTGCCCAAGTTGATTTAGAAATCTCTCTTCGATCGATCAACTAATAATAAAGAACTATTAACAATCCTATTTTTTACTAAGTATTAACGTGGGCGTTACGCTGGAGGTCGTTCAGGAGTCGGTAAGATATTAAAATGAATATGAATTATTCTTTTTATCATCAGCTATGCTTCTGCCTAAACAACTCAAACGTAAAATGGCAAGGGAAAGCGAATTGTCGCAGTAGGCATTTATTGTATTCAACTCAAGGCGATTCTGTGCACTAAAACCTTAGCTATCTATGATCATACTAAGTTTATTGTTTGCGATAAGCACCGCAAATAGAACTCTACCACTTTCTATTCTACCAAACACGTGTCTCATAGGACAATAGAATATTGCAAACTTTACCAAACTACGAATGCAAATATGTATTAGTATTGTTTAGCCTATATTGCCCCACTGCTAGGCAGGAGAGGAACTCTGTGGTATAGTGGGACTCGATTCCCTGTAAGAGAAAAATGTTTCCATGATTTGTAAATATTTGTGCTAAGACTGGTTCTTATGGTCTGTGTAATTGATCAACTTGGGCAAATCGGCGTTGTATGTAGTATGTATGTATGTTTGTTTGTCCGAGGGTAACTTTCGAAGCGTTTAACCGATCATCATCAAATTTGAAACATAGGGATAACAAACGTAGGGATGGCACAATTTTGTTGTGTCTAAATGAGCTAAAATTTTGAGGGGTTGTTGAGATATTGGGGTTCAAGAGATGTCAAAAAAAATGAAAATGAGACTATTAGGTCAAGCGCTACGTCAAATGAAAGGTCTTTATTAGTACATTTAGACTGTGTTTTTATTTTTAGTATAGTTTTTGAGTTATTAGCCATAATAAAACTGAACTTTACAAAATTCACAGGGTAGACCAGTGACCCCACAATGCTGTAGTTTGGTATGCTTGTAGCTTAAATAACAAAAATATAGGCAAAAATCTGAAATCCAGAATAACTGCAATTTGTAGCCCAAAAAAGTGTAACCACATAACATGAACTCCTGTTACCTGTAACTTGAATGAAACTGTAGGTCAAGTTAGTTGGATCTTTATTTCGTGGCACTATTTTGATAATCAAAGATAATATAATATATTTTTTTTTAATCAGAGACCCGCGAGATCTCAGTTCGGGGAGAACCGCTAGTACTACTAACGTTTCATGTATTTATTTCCTAATCAAAATAGGACAAGTTACATATAACATCCCCATTTGTTCACATAGATCATGTCCTTCCAAAGGTTGCCTGGAAGAGATTGCTTTAAGCGATAAGGCCGCCCATTTTACCTATGATTTAGATAAGGGTACATGTACTTACTTCCTAAGCTACTTACTGGCTAAGCTGTTAAAAATGTATATATGTACATGTATGCAAAGTAAACTTTAGTTTTGTTTTTTAGTTTTTAATTTTGTGCAAGACATTATTTATATATCTATCTAGACTTAATTCTAATCATGATCTAGTTCATTACCCAGACATGTTTACACTTGGCATACGTTTGAAGATTTTCTGCAACCGATTCAATTCAATAGCCAGAGTCAGAACGTCTAGAATCTGATCCAGTTGCAATCTGACCTGTTTGTTATTCAAGACACACGATATGCTGTACAAACCTATCTAGTATCATCGGACATTGTAAACATCACCTATGTGGGTACAGGCTTGTACTCAGGGCTATTTAATTACTGATTTAAACGGGTATGTATCGCGTATGTACCATTTTTATTTGGATCAAGACTATTTGGCTGAAAAGTGTGTTGCTTCGTCATTTTTGCGGGCGCCTACACAATACTTTTTATTTTGATCAGGATTATTTAGCAGAAAAGTGAGCTTCGTCGTTTTCGCGGGCGCCTACACAACACCTTTTATTTTGATCAGGACTATTTGACCGAAAAATGTGTTGCTTTGTCGTTTTCGCGGGCGACTGCACAACACATCGCAAGTGCGTCATACGAGTACGTCACTTGTCAGCAATTAATTTTAGCCCGGCTTGCACAGCGATCCTTAAAAGTATTTAGCAACTCAATTTCAATTTCAAATAGCCTTTATCAACACACTTACTACTAGTTTTACAACTGTTCAATATCTAAATCTAAATTAGACATTGGTATTCAAGATTGTTTTGCTTTTTAGCATATGCCTCGCTCAGAGTATTCCGTAACTCACGATCATGAGCTGTCCTCCTCCACACCTGCTGTAGCTCTTAAGTCGTCTTCTCATCTTCGAAATAGTCTTCCCTTTTTTCTTTTTCCTTCCCTAGGGTACCATTCTAGTACGTCCATAACCCATTTTTGCTTTTTAACCGACTTCTAAAAAGGAGGAGGTTTTCTTTTTGTCGGAATCTTTTTTTTAATGTATTTTCCCCGATTACTCGAAGACGCCGGTACCGATTCGAGAAATGTCTTTTAGGGTATATTTTCTGAGTGGTCCAGTCTTGGCACCAAGTCAGGATCCGAAGATGTGATCCCAAAAATATCGAGGGCAACCCTCAAATTTTATATGGTTTTACCTCAGAACTCCGTCATTTATCAACCGATTTGGAAAATTATTTTTTTTATTTGAAAGGATATAAGTTCAAGACGTCAGCAAGCGTATATTGGGACTCAAATGGAGTTGGGCAGGACATGTGGCCAGGCGCGGTGATGGCAGGTGGAGCAGGATGCTGACTGAGTGGTGGCCCCGAGATGGAACTAGGAACGCAGGTCGTCCACCGGCAAGATGGGTCGACGACATTATAAAAATCGCAGGTCGTATGTGGGTTAGAACAGCGCAGGACAGAGGTGAATGGCGACAACGAAGAGAGGCCTATGCCCAGCAGTGGGATGAGAAAGGCTGACGATGATGATATGATGATGAAAGGATATACTTATAAGTCTTATAGAAATTTCATCAAAATAAGTTAAGTGGTTTGGTTAAGTCAGTTATATTTTTGTTAAAAAGTTATTGTTACTTCGGATGTTATGGCCGGCCCATTTCCATTTTAGTTTTTTGATTGTGTACATGACATCTGCAATATTTGTCTTCCTTCCATAAGTTTAAGATCTATTCTTTTTTTTATATTTAACATGCTTCTTTCTATATTATTGTTGACATGTTCCTAATCATTTGATATTATTTTCATTAGAGGCAATGTCTGGCAACCACAGGGAGAATGCATGACTTAAATATGACATGTCTTTGATGGGTTTTTTGTGATTTCTTTCAGAGACCATACCATTCCGTGTTTATTCCAGTTTGTATTACTTTGGTGGTAAGTCGTGTAGGAGAAATTAGTTGGCCAAGGTAAGTATATTCTTCCACGTATTCAATGAAATTGTTTTTTACTTTGATTATTTGGCAACTCCTTGGATCATATTTAGCTACTAAATACTTTTAAACATCGTTGTGCAAGTCATCCTTAAGTATTATATTATTGTATGTTACTCACTAAGATAATTTTTTATTGTTTCCTGAAATATAGTTTTATTATTATTGTTAATCCGAGCTATTTGGTCAGCTCAACAAATTTTGAAGAGTTCACAACTATTATTTTTTTATCTGTAGTACAGTTTAAGCTTGATGTTTAATTGATTTTGAATTCTTCCAAAAAAATACTATCCCATGTCGTTTCTCATGATAGAAGATCGGTCCAGTCGTTTATTCGTTAAAATGTAACAAACAACTTACGAATTTATAAAATTAGTTTAGTATGGAGTACCTATAAATAACACAGTAAACACGTGACTTACAAAATGCTCCAAAGTGGCCATTATATGAAAAGACATTGGTATAAAAGTAAATATGGAGGAATTGACATATGAACAAAACCACTAAGATCCGGCCTCGTTCGAACTCTTATTTTCCTCATATTTCTGTACGCTGCGGAGACGTGGATGATGCGAGACGTTGAAAAGAAAAAGATAGATGCTTTGGAAATGTGGTGGTTCAGAAGGCTTTTTGGAATATCATGGACCGAGTTTCGTACTAATGTCTCTATACTCCAGGAGCTCGGCATGAAACAGCGTCTGTCGGCTTTAGTACAAACTCGCATTCTGAAGTTCTTCGGCCACGTGTCGAGGCTCTATTGAGCGTCTTGTTGTACAAGGACGAATGAAGGGCATCAGACCATGCGGTGGACCGATCAAATAAAAGCTGCAGTGGGCGGCCAACTGTATGAATGCGCGATAATGTCTGTCAACAGAGACAAATGTCGAGATATCGTGTAACATCTGCCCCCAAAAATAATGATAAGTACATGTTGACCACGACCGCTGTGTTAAGAGTGTAACGTTACGATGGAGAAGAAGATAAAAGTGAGAACACATATTTTTATTTTTTTCTCGGCCGTTCGCATAGTAATAATAATAAATAAATAATGCTGGACATTTCACACATCACCATCCCCAAACTAAGCAAAGCTTCTACTATGGAAACCAGGTTACTGATAGAATACTTACATACCTACATTATTTTTTTGTGTTGACTTTACAAAACGGTCATATTACTTCCAACAATAATAATTTTGAATTTGACTATATCCACTTCTATAGACTATAGCCATTCCTGATTACAACCCTTGGTTGGACAGTGGGCAGCCTTGTTTGTGAACCACTCTGGGGTTTGTAGATGAAATGGGATTATAGACGGAAATGTCCGGGATGGCACAGCGGTCACCTGGGATGTAGATAATGGATTTGGTTTGTCATTGGTTTGCGATAAATATTTGAAAATTATCTGTAAAATGAACTGCGGTAAATAATTTTTTTGTGATAATTATATTTTTTTAAATACAATTCAACGGGGCAATGCTGTGTCTTAGGGACACTTTAAATAAACAAAATAAATAAATATTGCTGGACATCTCAATATGACATTTGGTATGTAAATAGATTATGACATGGGCTACTCTTTTTTGACAAATCATGCGGGACAAGCCTCGGGCAGAAGCTAGTTATAAATAATAAACAAGCCTTATTTTTCCATTCCAGCCAGTAATTAAAATTTTCAGTCTAGACAAAAGCTTCAAGCATCTGCATTTCGCGTGTAGTTTTAAAATAACGAAATTCTTTTACTATTGTTTTATGCAAAAACTGGCACTCCGAAAACACTACGGTCGGAATCGACATTAGACAAAATTTTATTGAGTTATTTAATTGAATGAGTTTTTAGTGACCCGAAGTTCATTCCTTCTTGATTGTCGTTTGTCTAGACGGGGGGCGAGGTCCTATTAATACAAATAATTTTGTGGGAATAAAATGTACCTTTGACTTTTTAAAATTTGACTTGGACATCTTTCAAAGAACAAAGCAAGTGAAAGAAAGAGGGGAAGGCCTTTTTCTAGAAGTGGAACAATAAAGGCTAGAAAGTGGACGTTTGGAAATGTTTATGAAATTTGGTATACTTGTATATTTAAAGTATTCCACGAACGGCGCTGATTTGATGAGCAGCTATCTGAAAAGCACCAATGGTTTTCCAGGAATGGCACCGCTTAATATTTTGATGTTGCTTTTCATGGAATACTAAAAGTTATTTAAAATGTTACAAGCTTCTAGTGATGGGATATTTTATCATCAAAAATTATAATGAATTTTATCTGGTAGAATGGCCGCAACTTCGTCCGCCAATTTTCTGGATCTCGACAACAGCGGCCACCTAACTCCTTCTTAGCTATAGTAAGGTCCTAACCTAACTATAGCAAACCTAACTATAATAAGGTCATAACCTAATCATAACTAAGAACCACTCAGGTCCAACATGAAAATCGGTCAAGCCGTTTAGGAGGAGGATGGGGGATTTTCATTTCCAACTAGCGTAATAGATAGCGCTGTCTGGAGATGCACCGCCAAAAATATGGTTTATAGGACAACATCTCAAAGACTCAATATCAAAATTTGTCTAAAACAATCTCACTTCATCAGATAGTCACACACAAATGTTTGTTTGTTGTTTCAAGTTCTTTGGAAAAGAATGTTAACACGACAATTAATATTGACAATTCACTTTCCTTTGTTAATCAGAGCATGATAGAGCAACGCCATCTGTTAGCAGTTATAAAAACATGGGCGTGAAAACCCTTCATTACGAACACACGCATACTGGAATTTTATATAGGTAACGATTGATATTCATACCGTCTGTCTCTAAACCGTTTGAATGAACTCTAAAATTGCCCTCAAAACATACACCACAGCTGAGTTTTTTGGCTTCATTCCTTTGATACTTCGCCGGTACTTAATCCCCTCTTTGTCAGCGCCTTATAATCACCTTACAACCCTGTAATCATATTCCACCGATAAAATCTTATCTCGATCGCTAAACGGTAATAAAGTGACGATTACTGCGAATACAAAGAACCAGCCTGGCTTTAACTATAATGTAATCAGCTACTGTTAGCTATACAGGTTGTTACAATAAAAATATTTCAACAAATTGCTGGTTTCTAGTAGTTTCAGTAGTAGATTTTCTTGTAAAAGGGCTCGCCCGGGGAAGAACTACTACCATTCCTGTTTCTGCTGCTTCACCATTGCTGTGTTTCAGTTTGAAGGGTATAGTTGCCGGTTAATTACAGGCACAAGAGGCTTTACACTTGTATGCCTGAAGTTGATGGAAGCTGGACAGTGCATCGTAGGGCACGTTTCTAAGGTGCATGACCTACGAGGCAATTCTTTGTTATAGGTGATGGTTACCACTTTACATCAGGTGGGTCATAATCTCGAGCTCGAATAAAAAATAAAGGAAAAGTTCACAAGTTTCTTGTCTCTAGTTTTAATTTTTTTTATTGTTTTTCTAAAGCATCTAGCTTTAAGAGAGGAGCTATGAAATGCTGGTGTAGCTCATTATTGTGATCGTATCTAACTTGAAAAAAGTGGACTGTTGGACGCTGCGGTAGCAGCCATTTTTATCTGACCGTTAAATCTCTTAATTTATATCTTAATAAAATATGTAAGTGGTTTCGGGTTGAAGACTATTGGAACACCCTGTATCTGTCAAATAAAGCAACTGCTTATTATTCTGTAACACCCAGTAATTTGATTCCCATTGAAGTAGTGTGAATTGTTTGAAACGTAACAATTTAATTTTGAATGTTGGGTGTTGTAAATATTTCTATTCATATTTTGAATTGCCTGTTATGGCAAATAGGGTAATATTACCTCAGTCATCATCATCATCATATCAGCTATAAGATGTCTACTAATGAACATCATTTATTTATATAGGTACACAATTTCATCAATGTCGGTTCAGCCGTTTAATTGTGTAAATGTAACAAACTGACTCATACACAATGATACTGTTACTTTTGAATAAGTTTTAAATTTATCAGGCAAACTTTCGCCTGCGGCTTCGCGTGCGTGGTTTGTCAATAAAAAGTTGTTTAGATCTCAACCCAAGTCATAATCTATCTAAAACCAAAATTCATCAAAATCGATCCAGCCGTTTGAACGTGAAAACGTAAAAAACAGACAGAAAAACACAGTTACTTTAAATAATAATCTCAACTGAGCGACATTACATCCCAAGACTGGTTCAAGAGGCAATTGAGATTACCAAACACAAGAATTTCAATCGTGAAGATGGTTTTCAACTATCTGGAGCCTGGAATCCTGTGGTGAGAATGTGTAAGAACCGAAGAAATGTAGTGTCAATTACGCGCCCTGATACCGTGAGTGTTGTGTGTCGGAATCGAGTTATGATCGAGAATGAAACCGGCAGTAGTGATAGTATTACTGAATTCATTCCTAACAAGAGACTAAGAAAGAGGGTAGATCGTTATATCTGCCAATAACTATCCACTCGCAAAGACTTCAGTTTACCCGTGATCATGGCGCATGCAACTGCGTCGAAATATCGGGACACTCAAGAACTCACAAATCATGGTAAATATCCCGTTTTTAGTACAAATAGTGTTAATAACCATGATAGTTTCAAAAGTTATACTTTAAATAAGTTTTGAATTTATAACATATGGTGGATGTTGGCATCCCATAGGTACGTTATAGGTTTAAAAAACACCAAATTTGAACTATGAAAGCTGTTTTCAATTGCAAATTCTTATTAATCAAATATCAAGAGATCAAGTTACTCAGGGTTCATATAGCGTCAATTTTATCGTCATGTAACTTTAGATCCAAATTGCCCTCAAATTGCCGCTTTTATTCCCGTTACAATTTAGGCCATTCAATATTTAATCTGATTACATTGTATTTACTGTTGGGTTTAAATTAGTTTATGATGTAAAAGTCAATTGTTTGGGTGTTTCAGTTTCGTGTAGTTGGCCTAAACATCATCGTACTAGGACGTCTACTGCTGAACATAGGCCTCCACATTGATTTCCAGAGCGGCCGGTCTTGGGCCTGCATCCAACAACCTTTTGACTAAAATAAAAAACAAACTAAACACAAACGCGTGACGCAAAGGGAACCAATGCATCCTATGCTGCACTTTGCAGTTTGTGGTTTCCACTCGAGAAATATAGGTAGATTCTCAAGAATATAGAATACCTTTTGAGGAAATAGCTAAAACCTTTTTTTAAACTGCATAGATCTTCGTTTGACGACAATCTCACCTGATGGTAAGCTATGATGTGGTCTAAGATGAAGCACGAAGATCTAGAAGAAACCTATTCACTCTTACCTTAAAGAGACCCGGATTGTATTCTTTAGGAAAAACAGACGACGGCAAAGTGTTCCATACCTTAGCTGCACGCATCAAGAACGTAGAACCAAAACGGCGTGTGCGAATGGGTGGTATATCAACCCATCCACTTTGCCCACTTTATTTTTTTTGTTTTTGTCCATAGCTAATAAAAAAGGAAGTAAAAACACTTTATCATGATTAATCTATGAATTGATACGCTTGCAGGTGATAATTACCTACCATCAACACTAAAAAACCCTAAAAACTCACTCGCTTTATCATTTGACACATCAAGGAGCTTTCGGCACAAAAGCGGTTGTTTCGCCTACTCACGCGCATCTGTCACCCTTTTCGTGGGCGTGGCCTGATAAAGCCGCACCCTCTTATACATATTAATTGATCGTTGGCATGTGATTATTTGATTAGTTTATGTTTGCAGGCCACTAAAACTGTTTTGAGTAATTTCGTATTAACCAATGGCCAGACTTCTGATATTGTTAACACTACAGCGGGGATTAACGCACAAAGATTATCTTATCTATATAATCTTAAAAAATTATATAATTATCTCAGCCCGGAATCACACATAGTCGAACATAGGCCTCTCTTTGTTTATGCCATTCACCCCGATCCTGTGCACGTCTTTACAACATCAACCCATCTCGCTTGTCGAAATCCCCTTTTTAGTACTCCATCTCTGCCTCACACTGAACTCCCAGATCCAAAACTCAGATTATCTTACCAAATCCATGTTAAGTAGTGGTTCGCTCCGAACTAAGATCTCGCGAGTCTCCCAAAAAACAAAAAATAAATCTTATTCATAATCTTTGACTAATAAAATAGTGCCACGAATAGCACAACCATTTTACTTGACCTACACTTTCATTCAAGTTACAGGTAATGGGAGTTTATGTTATTTGATTGCTCTTTTTAGGGGTAGAAATTGCAGTTATTCTGGATTTCAGCCTTTTCCCTATATTTGTGTCACTAAAGCTACACGAATACCAAATTTCAGCACTGTGGGGTCACTGGTGTACCCTGTGAATTTCGTCAAAGTTCAGCTTTTATTATGGCTCAAAAATTCAAAAACTACAAGAACTAAACTAAAAATAAAAACGGGGTTGAAATGTTTTGGTACATTGACAGGTCTTTACTAGTGAAGACCTTTTATTACGCGTCCCACTTGGCCTAGTAGTATCATTTTGATTTTTTTTACCCTTCTTGAACCCGAATATCTCAACAACCCCCCCACAGTTTTAGCTCAGTCACACCAGAATTACCTACCTATACACCAAATTTTACGATGATCGGATCAACGCTTTGAAATTATCCTCAAACATACATACAACGCCGATTTGCCCAAGTTGATTTGGAGATCTCGCTTCACTCGATCAAATATGGATAATTCCTAACATTTATTGTGATACTATTTTAGTCGTTTCAAAAATACAGGTTGCCTTAATGCCTGACTTGTCAAGAAAATTCCTGTCGTCTGGGTAACTCTAGCCTAACACAATGTTAAAACGTATTTTACCTAAAAAAGCTAGTCAATAAAAGCGATCGGACTCAGCGCTAAAGACAATGGAAAACCAGGTGTTGTAATAATGAGCAAGCTGACCCCATTGGAGGCACTTAACTCCACATCAGTATTCACATCACACACTCGATCTTAGGACGTGACTTCGGGGTGATTAAAAAGTTTTGTCGTGCCCTACTTTCGACACGAGAAAGGGTGTTGTGAACATTCTTGTTTATCGACGCTTTGCAACAGAAATAAGTGGATAGAATTAGATTAACTCAGCTTTGTGATCTTGTATTAGCTAAAACAACATTCAAAAATGACCTATATCTACACTAAAATACACTTATCTTATATAGAGGAAAACCTTGTAGATTGTATGTTTGTTTCCCTCAATAAACAAACATACAATCTACAATCTCAAAAACTACTAAACGGATTCTTAATATTTTATTCTGATAAAAGGCTGCAATATCCCTGAACTATATGCTATATTTTATTTTGTTTAAAGTAGTTTTCTGTACGAAATCTCGATATTTGTAAATAACATCGAAGAAAAAGGCATTGCTCTGACGAAGTTGCGAGTGGATCAGCTGGTAAAATAAAAGTTTCAAACTAAATTCCAACTATGTGAAAGTTTAAGAGAAACAAGTTTCTGAATGTAGACCAAATTCAATATAAAATACCTTTGCAAACGACGTGACGTCTTCTCGTCCAAAATACCTGTGTCAAAAGACGAAAATCTTTAAACAGCGTGTGTTACCTACCAGTGATGACATAATGGTACAGACACGTGGTCTTTCACTTTGGGCCTCATAGAAGTTCAAAGTTGCTCAGCGTGCTATGTAGATGACTATGATTGGTTCTCTTTGAGATTGAATCAGAAATGAGGAGATTCGTAGTCGAACCAAAGTCACTGACATACCACAAAGGATTAGCAAGCTGAAGTGGCAGTGGGCGGGGCACATATCTCGAAGAACCGACGGCTGTTGGGGCAGAAAAGTTCACTAGTGGAGACCACACACTGGAAAGCGCAGCGTAGAAGGGCCTCCCACTAGATGGAAAGATGACCTGATAAAGGTTGCTTGGAGCCGTTGGCTGCAGGCCGAACAAAATCGGTCACTCTGGAAATCTATGGGTGGAAGACCTCTGGCTGGTATGATGATGATGACGAGACCTTTGCATTTCTATTATACGCTTATCTATCCCATAGCTCATTGCTATTGCAAAAGTCTGATGATCTGCGCTGTGGATTGTAGAGACTGGATGAGAAAAGCCGAAGAAAGAGCTTAAAGGCACACTTTGAGAAATACCAAAGTCCAGCAGTGAACTGCTACTGGTTGATGATAATGATGACTCAGTACAGATTTCATCGCCAGATTGGTGACCCGAAATGTGTTAATCGTTCAAATCGAAACTCAGACCGAACTCAATCAACTTGTTACCCAATAGATGACGTCATTTCAAAAAACAAAAAGCCTTCATTGACGTCGCTGTTTTTGTAAAACAGCGAAAATTCCCCAAAAGCCTGGAACGGTAAAAATAGAATTACAATCAGTCTCAATAAACAATTCGTTTTATTCGTTACTTGTACCCGTCACAATGCTGGTCTGATCACGTTCGTTTGGGGGTGGGTTCAATATCCAGCGGTAAGATTACAAGCATTATTTCAAGCTTTAACACATTAAAGTTAAGCCTAAAGTGTTAAGTTGGAGCAATTTCAGTCCTTAGCATTTTTATCATTTAAATAGTTCGATATTTTATAATACGCTTATTTTATAAATTGTAAGAGGCTCGAGGAGAGGGCTATGCTTGGTATTTCTTTGCGAGATCAAATCAGAAAAGAGGATATCCGTAGATAAACCAAAGTCACTAACAGAGCCCAGAGGATTAGCAAACTAAAGTGTCAGTGGGCGGGGCACACTGCTTGAAGATCTGACGGCCGAGTGGCAGAAAGGTTCTTGAATGTAGACCACGCACTGAAAAGCACTCGATAGGACGGCTCCCACTAGATGTAAAGATGACTTGATAAAGGTTGATATGACAAGGAGCCGCTGGGTGCAAGCCGCATAAGATCGGTCGCTCTATCAATCTGAAGGGCTGTTCAGCAGTGGACGTTCCATGGCTGATATGATGATGATAAAGTGTTCTTAAGTGTGCTAAAGAGGAGCAGAGCTCACCACTATTAGTAGCACCACACCCTTCTCCCTAATTTGAATAATTTGTCGTCAGTTGTACCGGTTAATTGCTTACTCTGTTGTCTGCAGTGATTGCAATTTATGACTTCTGCTTCGAATAAAATGAACGTAAAAAATGACCATAAATTGTGTTCATTGTTCGTGATAACAGCTACTAATGGCTCTTTTGGGTTTATTAGTTAATTATGAGTGATTATATAAAAGGAAGACCATATAAGCGTTAATTTTGATTGAGTTCGTAACTTTTTGTGCGTCTCTGCATTATAAATTGTTAACATTATGCAACTTACTTTTTATAGCTAATCTTATATTATTACTCAATGGATTTAGATTAGATAAGATTACATTGTTTATTGCATAAAATCCATAAAATATTTGACTGCCTCCGTGGCGCAGTGGGCGTATAGCCGACTGAGACGCAGGAGGTAACGGGCTCGATTCCCGCCGCGGAACAAATGTTTGCATGATCTACAGATATTTTTTCCGTGTCTGGGTGATTTTTTATATGTTATAAGTATGTATTTACAAAAAAAAAGTATATAAGTATTTTATCAGTTATCTGGTTCCTATAGTACAAGCTCTGCTTAGTTTGGGGCTAGATAGCGCTGTGTGAAATGTCCAGTGATATTTATTTATTTATTTAATAATACAAAAAATAAAGAACAACGTAAATCTATGAATACAATTGAATAAATATGGATATATTCTCGTTTAAAATAATCAACATTAGAATTGAATAGAATAGAAAACTCTTTTCATAAAAAGAATGTAAAAAAATATATTTTACATTAAAATAAATAACTCGCGAAGTCCAATTGGCGGTCTTATCGCTATGAGCGATCACTTCCAGACAATCTTGACCTTGACTGGCCCTAAATACTCTGTAATCAGTTTCAAAAATTAAAAAATCCGACTGGATTTGTACGTAGTTCCTAGTTTGTAAGTACAGTTAACTAAATCTGTTTTTTAACTATATCTCATTAAAATCTTGACTTCGATATATTTAATGTAGCATTTTTATAATCATTTATTGTTTGAAACTAGGTTTATTAGGAAACTACTAGGTCACATTTAGTGTTCATAAAACAATTCAGTACCTACATTGTTGTGATTATAGTCCTTTTGTTCCTAGATAGTGTACAAACTTACTAAATTGTATCGTTGAAGTTATGTAGTACTTAATAATATATAATAATATAATAACAATAAAATACTTACATTTAAAATAAACATTATTTTAATTTATATTATCTTATTTCATTAATATAATAAAATTTCATGTCACGGTTTTAGTGGTCGCATTCCTCCGAAATGGGTAGCCCGATTTTAATGATTTTTTTTTTGTATATTTGGTAGCTATGAGAATAAGTCGTGAAGTATTTTTCACCTTCCTACCCCCATCCCCCATTTTTTAATCGCGATTTTTGTATTTTTGTATTAACAATATTGTTACGAGCTGAGGGTTCGGGATAAAATAATGGGAATCGATTTAACCAAAATAACACTTTTATTCAACACTAAACGATGAATACACGAACTTGGTCACACGTAATCACAATACACTAATTCACACCACAGTTGCACCACTTAAAGTCTCCGAAATGTTCACACGTATAGCTGAATCCAGACTGACTGTCCGGCCATCTCTCCGGCCTATTTATATCGCGCATATTTCGATTGTTCGAGAACGATCTCGATCGCTCCAGGAAAGGGTCGGTCCCTCGACACAATGGCCACTCTCCATTCTGCGAAACCACAAACAATAACAGACAAAAGCACTCGAGAAACCTCGATTACCATTCATTGTTTAACAGTCTCGGCGTAACACTGCCCCCTCCTAAAACATGCTCGTCCCGAGCATTGTTAGCCCCGTAATATCGCGCCAGCCGATCAACATGAACAATTTTAGGCGCACCTCGCGTTCCCTTCTGAATTCGGTATGTGACGTCATTGATCCTGGTCAACACACGGTATGGTCCATCCCATTTTGCTTGTAGTTTAGGGGATTTTCCCTTTTTCCGTATCGGATTGTGCAACCAGACCTGTGACCCCTCATCAAATCGCAAGTTGTTTGAATTCCGGTCATAACGGGTCTTCATTTTCTCAGACATTTGTTGACCAGTTAGTCGAATGTGTTCATTTATGTCGTTCATTTTATTGCGCAGGTCGTTTGCATAATCTGTGATGGCACGCGGAGAATCTGGAGGAATGCCAGTTATCAGGTCTGCAGGCAACCGCAGTTCTCTTCCAAAATTTGCCAACGCAGGAGTGGCGCCTGTACTCTCATGGACTGCACTTCTGTATGACAGTAAAAACGGCTGTATGTGTTGGTCCCAATCGTTTTGCTTATTTTCGACCACTTTGGCCAGATATCTCTCCAACGTCTGATTGAATCTTTCCACCATTCCATCAGACTGAGGATGATAAGAAGTGGTTCTTGTTTTATGAGTCCCCATTATTCGGCATGTCTCCTGAAATACTTGTGATTCAAAAATCCTTCCTTGATCACTGTGAATTTCCAGGGGAACTCCAAAACGACAGAAAACTTCGTGGACTAGTTTATCTGCTACCGTCGAAGCTTCTTGATTAGGAATGGCGAAAACTTCGGGCCATTTCGTGAAGTAGTCCATAACGACCATGAAGTACTTATTTCCATTTTTACTTACAGGGAATGGTCCTGCAATATCCAGGGCTATACGCTCCCATGGGGCTCCAACGTTATACAGTTTTAGTGCTCCTCTGCTGCGTGTATGGGGTCCTTTCACTGCCGCACAGGTAGTGCATTTTCGGCACCAGTCTTCAACATCTTCTCTACAATGTATCCAGTAAAACCGCTCCCTTATTTTTAACAGTGTCCTTTTTACTCCCATGTGGCCTCCCGAACATCCTTCATGGTAGAGTTGTAGCACGTTAGGGACCTTGGCTTTGGGAACCACCATTTGCAGATGACAGTGATCTCCACGAGCGTTTTCCCATTTGCGACACAGCACCCCGTCGTGGACAACCAGGCTCTCCCACTGTGCCCAATAACTCTTCGTTGTTGAACTCAGAGCAGCAATGTCACTCCACAAAGGCTTAGTGCTACCCGCTGTGATCCTTTCAATGATGGGTTTAAGGTCTTTGTCATCCTGTTGTGCCTGCTGCAAAGTTTCTTTCCATTCGTCACTTAGGTCCGTTCTCAGCAGCCTGACAGGTTCTGCTTCCTTAGACTCATATTTGGCACAATGTTTGCAGTTCTCAGGGCAAGGTCTTCGTGATAGCGCATCCGCGTTCCCGTGAGATTTTCCACTACGATGCCCAATGTCGAAGTCGAACTCCTGTAATTGTTCAATCCACCTTGCCACCTGTCCTTCAGGGTTCTTGAACCGTAAGAGCCATTGCAATGCAGCATGGTCAGTTCGAAGTTGAAATTTACGACCTAGTAGGTATTTGTTGAAATGCTGTAAGGTCTTTACTACAGCCAGCAGTTCCCTTCTTGTGACACAGTAATTTTTTTTCTTGTTTGGATAAGGATTTACTGAAGTAAGCGATCACCACCTCTTGATCTCCTTTGCGTTGAGATAGCACACCACCAATATCGGTATTACTTGCATCTGTATCTACAATGAACTCGTTCTCAGTATCAGGAAAGCTGAGAATCGGTGTCTTACACAGTCGGTTCTTTAATTCCTGGAAAGCAGTTTCGCATTCTGCATCCCAGCAGAACAGTCGTTTCTCCTCAGTTAGCCTGTGCAGAGGCTTAGCAATATCTGCGAAGTTCTTGACAAAACGTCGATAGTAGGAGCACAACCCCAAAAATGCTCTGACTTCGGTCTTATCTTTAGGAATCGGCCAATCTTTGACAGCGTTGATTTTCTCCGGATCAGTTTGCACCCCGTCTTGTGAAACAACGTGACCCAGAAAGCTTACTTGTTGTCTGAAGAATGAACATTTCCTCGGACTTAACTTCAGATTGGCGGCACGAATTTTTGCCAGCACACGTTCCAGATTTTGAAGGTGGTCTTTAAACGTACGTCCCACGATGATGATGTCGTCCAAGTAAACAAGACACGCGTCACCAATCAACCCGACAAGAACTTGCTCCATCAATCTTTCAAAAGTTGCAGGGGCATTGCAAAGTCCAAATGCCATGACTCGAAATTGCCACAGCCCCTTTCCTGTAGAGAACGCAGTCTTTTCCTTGTCCTTAGGGTCTATTTCCACTTGCCAGTAGCCACTCTTCAAGTCTAGCGTTGTAAACCACTTCATCCCGGTAAGTGTATCCAATGTGTCGTCGATCCGTGGTAGTGGATAACTGTCCTTCTTCGTAACTGCATTAAGTCGACGATAATCAACACAAAAGCGCAGGCTTCCATCCTTCTTTTTGACTAGAACAACAGGAGAGCACCATGGACTAGATGAAGGTTCTATCACCCCATCATTAATCATTCCCTGAACCATGGTCTCTACTTCCTTTTCTCGAGCAACCGGTAGTCTCCTAGGTCGTTGACGGATAGGTAGCTCGTTACCAGTATTTATCGTGTGCTTAACCAGTCCAGTCTTTCCAATATCAGCATCATTTGAAGAGAAAAGATCGGCGTAGCGATGTAATATTTTCTCAGTCATAGCAACTTCTTCCCTAGAAAGGCTTTTACGGCAATCTTCCAACAGTGACGACACATCGAATTTGCCATTCTCTTTATTGCCGCTAGAGCTAGGCACTTCTTGACATCTTCGCATACAGGCTACTTCCTCGCAGGTGCCCATTAAGGTCCCCTTTTTGATCAGGTGCTCTTCATTACTAAGGTTTAAAATTCGCACCACCGCAGTATCTGTGGTCCTCACTAGCGTCCGGGCCATAATCCACGGAAAGCCATTGTCCGATCTTTCCACCAGTACACATCGCTTCTGTCTTCCCGAAGTTCGTGGCAAGCTTACTGGAACAATGGTTTCTGATCTTGGCGGAAGAACAATTTTCTTCAGACTGTACACCTTACCCCTGGTTCCACCTTCCATAAAGAATTCCTCTTCTCCACATTGTAAAACTCCTTGATTTATGTCAATTCTACAATGGTGCTCTCGTAAGAAATCTAAACCCAGAATGCAGTCATCAACTATATCGGCAATGATGACGTTTTGCTGGAAAGGTCTTTCACCCAGCATAACCTCCACCTGCTTTTCACCCAGGACGGATATGTGCTGACCGGTTGCCGTCAGGAGCTGAATTCGCTCATGGCTACTGTTGAATTTCCCAAGAAACCGATTAGCCAGTTGGGAACTGATCACTGTACGGGAAGCACCAGTATCCAAAGTCATCTTGCACGGTGTTCCATTAATTTGACCTTTGATAGTCAGGCTATTCCCATCATGAACTTGTGAGATCGTAATTCTTAGGGCTTTCTCAATACCAGCCAGCACTCGCCCCGCAGTTCTGGCGCTTACTCGTTTCCCTGCTGCTGTTGAACGGGGCTCACCTGAGCACTCTCCTCTCTTTTTGGGCAGTTTGGCCTCAGATGTCCTTTTTCTCCACACCCGAAGCATCTAGGGCTAAACTTTGGACGACTGTAGTGAGTGTAAGAGTCCTTCACTTCTCTGATGCGGTGAGCTCGGGGGTCCTGACGCACGGCCTCCACCTCCAATGCATGGGCCAAGGCATTTTTTAGAGTATCGTGATGTCCAAGCCTTACAGCAGCTCTCACTTCCAAATCACGTATTCCGTCAACGAACGCCTGGATCAAATAACCGTCAAGGGGTGCTGACGAGGTTTGGTATGCCTTTCGAACCAGCTTTTCTATCTCGAGTGCCCACTGCTGTAAATTCTCCGAGTTACGCTGGCTTCGGTCCTTTAACTGCGCTCGAAAAACATGTTCCAGGTGCGCGTCACCATAGCGTGACTCCAGCGCTTCCAGCAGCTGTTCGTAGGTGACATCCTTCCCAAGAGCCTCTAAAATCGTAAGTGCTTGGTCACGAAGGCCCAGTGTTAAAGCCGTCATGGCCTGCGCCGTCGTCCATCCATTGGCCTTGACAACGGCCTCAAACTGGATCTTGTATGCTGACCACGAAGAACTTCCGTCAAATGGTGGCGTCTTAAAACCTCGCGCTGAAGATGTAGCAACTAGAGGAGCCACATTGTTGTCTCTAGACTTCAGGACACCCAGAGTTTTTTTCACATCAGCGATCTGAATTTCAGTTTCCGAAATACGGCTCTCATGATGTTCTATCTGTTCTTTCACTTCCTGGAATTCCTTTCCAATTGAACCAAACAATTCTTTCATCAGCCGAGCCTGCTCTTCTTTGTCCTGACGGCGCTGTTCTTCCTGTTGACGGCACTGTTCTTCCTGTTGACGACGCTGTTCCTCCTGCCAACGTCGCTGCTCTTCCTGATGACGACGCTGCTCTTCTTTTTCCTGACGACGCTGCTCTTCCTGCCAACGTCGCTGCTCTTCTTGTTGACGACGCTGGTCTTCCTTATCCTGACGAAGCATTGCCATAATAGCAGCAAGATCGCCTCCCACAGGAGCTTGGCCCACGGATGATGATGATGGTGCTCCAAATGATTCGGCGGCGGCTGATTCCATCTCCATCGGCTGACGACTCTGCCGAGCTTCTTGAACCGGAGAATCTCCAAACCGCCTTTCATCCATTTCCTGTTGTCGTTGACCTCTCGTCCTGACACCGTCCACGTTAACCTTTGGCAGAACCGGCATTATTTTATCCCACTTCTGACACCAAATTGTTACGAGCTGAGGGTTCGGGATAAAATAATGGGAATCGATTTAACCAAAATAACACTTTTATTCAACACTAAACGATGAATACACGAACTTGGTCACACGTAATCACAATACACTAATTCACACCACAGTTGCACCACTTAAAGTCTCCGAAATGTTCACACGTATAGCTGAATCCAGACTGACTGTCCGGCCATCTCTCCGGCCTATTTATATCGCGCATATTTCGATTGTTCGAGAACGATCTCGATCGCTCCAGGAAAGGGTCGGTCCCTCGACACAATGGCCACTCTCCATTCTGCGAAACCACAAACAATAACAGACAAAAGCACTCGAGAAACCTCGATTACCATTCATTGTTTAACAGTCTCGGCGTAACAATATCCATATAATTAAACCGACGCGCGACGTTCATTGACGTGAAGTCATTTACATGAAGTATCGCGTCACTTTGACAACAGTGTTTTACATAGTTTTTATCCTGAAGTTCCCACGGGAACGGGAAATTTCAAGCGTGCGAAGCCACGGGCGGGTCATCTAGTAACAAGTAAAAAGATACACGGATAAGCAATATGAAAAGTTCTTCGTCAAAATATGTTGTTTCCAAGTTAAAATGTCCTAGCGATATTTTCCAATTTTCCCAGTGCGATGAAAAGTAATTTTAATTTGTTCTTGCATTTTCTACGGTCACTTTGTTTTATTCTTTCCTGTTACACCCTCAACGGATTTCCTTTTTGCGGACTGCGGGTAGGGGGAGATTATAAGGTTGTTTATATTTTAAACTACACTGGCCTTCAAAACTAAGTAGGTACCACACTTTTAAAATTGCAATAACTTTTAATGTACACATGATATATTTTCAAAATAAAAAGTATTAGAATATTAATTTATTTTTATATATAAAAATGTTATAATTGATAACCTACTCTTGATTTGAGAACGTATTAACGTGTTTTTAATAAATATAATTTTTAATTAAATCTAAAATTCACACTTCCGGTGGAAGACGAAAAGTGTACAGACCACCTAGTAACCGATATATTCAAGCCTGCTTCACAGAAAGAGTCCAATACGGTGGAGGCTCTGTACACGTATGGGCTGGCATCTCTTCAGAAGGTCGTCAGAGCTAGTGACAACAGAAAATTGCACTCAGACTGGGGAGATATATTATCTAATACAAATACCTGGTTATAGAGTAGGCCATTAATGGCTTCAACTTAGGTATACTAGGTTTGTTCAGATAATAAGATCTCGATAACATAGGTTCTGTCTGATCTATAGGCTTATTTGTAGGATTCCTCTGGGTAGGAAGTGGGGCACAATGATACAAGGGGAACAATGATACAAGGGCCACATAGATACACAATCATTATTCAATAATCAATTGAATGTATTTGATTGGTGACATATCTAAAACTCTCCTATAAAATTTATAGGAGAGTTTTAGAGAAAGAATGAAGGGTTCTAGTACTAATTTTGCTGAACATAATCGTTTTTTTCAATACTGTTGCCATAATAAAAGAAATACTGCCTTTTAAATCATCGAATTAAGATTGCTATAACTTTTTCTTAAATATCTCCTAAGAGGGTGGAGTGGATTTATCCGAGTTTAAAGTTAAGCGACACAAATGTTTGAACGCATCCGTTGCGATCGCGCTGACGAATACATTCAATCGATTATAAAATAATGTTTGTGTATCTATGTGCCCCTTGCATCATTGTACCCCACCTCCCCCCTTGCTCAAGAGATCCTTAACGAGTGAAGAGAAATCTTTGTACCCTTTTTCTAGCTTCTTGCGCGCACTGACTAGTAAGAGGTTTTACATAACTAAAGTTTGTATGGAGTTGGAGGGGCGAATGCTAAAACTAAATAAAAAAAAAACAATTATAGTCGTTTTTCAAACACTCTGCAATTTTTATAATTACATACGTTATTTTACTTTAATTATCTTTCGGTTACTTGCAAATGGTAGGTATAAACCAATGGTGACCACTTACCATCAGGTGGGCCATTGTCTTGTGCCATTGCCTCATCAGTACCGCGATCACCACTTTACCTAAGTCTAAAACTTTAACTTAGTGTAGTTTCAGTCGATAGTAAAATGTTTTATTACTATCTCACATATTTCATTCGATATACATCGGCCCCTTCCAACAACATGTCCCTCCCATTCAAAGTAGGTACCCCTCCACTACCTGCAACAAAAAATGTAGTCTAGGCTTTTTGTGTTAACTGTACCTACCGAAAACTCCCACTAATTGGGAAAGAAGATATTAAATTAGTAGATTTTAAATGTTTGGGAATTGCATTGTTTAGGAATCAATGGATTTCGCATAATTGATAGGAAGGAGGTTTGATAGGCATAATTAGACCTGCTAAAAGAGCCCAACCAAAAAAAAGGTTAGCCTGTTTTTAGACTTTTCTTGAGAAAATAATCTAATCATTTTAGTTAATTGGCGTGTTGAAAGTAAGGTAATAATACACTTTTCCTGCTAACTAAAACTAATTTCACTACAATAACTTATTTAAAACTCAGCTGAGAAGGGCGCAGACCAGTTGGCAGACCACCAGCCAGATGGTCGGACGACATCGCGAGAGTTGGGGGACATCGCGGGAAGGCAATGGATGCGCTTGGCACAGGACCGGAGAGAGTGGCGTGATAACGTGGAGGCCTATACCCAACAGTGGGTGGATGTGGGCTGAAATGATGATGATGAACTTATTTGAAAAAATGTCCTTCTAGCGTGAACGAAATAAGAAGAAATTATAAAAAAAATTGTTGGTCTGTAAACATGAGTGTAACATGTCAGTAAATAACGGAATTATTTCACAAAATATATGTCATGTAAAGTTTCTTACATTTTGTACGATAATGATCATAATAGTAGATTATTAAACGGGGGGATAAAGCAGTGTATTGCGGCACGGGTGCTACATTGAATCCCGAACGTAACGAAGAATTCTAGAGTTAACTTACGAGCGGAGTGAGGGAGTTACTAGCATCCTGAGTGCAGAGAGGGATATAAGAACGCCCAAGATGCAGACAGTTTTATCCACGAGAAGAATATTCTACTTTTCACACTTTCTGCGAAAAAACCAGATCTTGGTTGGTACATCTGTGCAGAGGTTAGTTCAATTTACGAATAAATTCTTATGGTGTGGGTCTCTTTGGTTCAAATTTTAATACAGAGGAGGTTCCAAATTTAAATCAAATCATGCCCGCAAGGGCATAATTAAATTCAGTACAACTTTACTCCCGGCTCAACCGTAGAGATTTAATCACATGCTTTCGGTGAGGTTTATATGAATAAATAAATATTGCTGGACATGTCACACAGCACTATCTAGCACCAAACTAATCAGAGTTTGTACTATGGGAACCAGTTAACTGATAGAATACTTATATATATATTTTTAAATTATAATTTATTTATACTATTTTTTGTAAATACATACTTATAATTTATAGAAAAACACCCAGACCCGGAACATATCTGTAGATCACGCAAACATTTGTTCCGCAGCGGGAATCGAACCAACTACCTCCTGCGTCTCAGCCGGCTGTTCGCCCATTGCGCCACGGAGGTAGTCAATATAATTGGAGGTATATAATTTGACATTGTCAAGCAGGTGGTGTGAAAAAAGTTTTAACAATTCACCGATCTTCTTTCCAGAGGAATAATACATACCAAATCATTTATATACGCACGTACACGATTCAACAAAAAAAAAACCCCAAGTATCTCACTAAAGAGTTAGATTTATAGATTTATCTCCACATTATTCATTCGATTTGATATCGCCGAATCGATCAACTACGATAATGATCGATTGAGAGATTGCAAATCACCGGTACCTTTTTGAAAAGCTGCCATTGCCGAATTCAAAGGCGGACGTGAATCTGTCAAAGACTAAATTCAAGTACCTTCGTGGCATTTGAGCAAGCTTCTCTTTTGCCGAAGTTTTTTTTAACTAAGTAAGTGCAGTTGATTGAAAGTTTACGGCACGTAGGTATTTATATTCTTTCATTATTGATGGTAAAGTGGATCTTTGCTTTTATTAGGCACTAGCTGACTCACTCGGCTTCGCACGGATTTTATCAAAATAAAATGTAGCTTATTGCACTCAGATATAATGTAGCTTTATTAGTTAAATAATTTTCAAAATCGGTTCAGTAGTTCTGGAGACTCACTGCATACACACTTACTTAAAATATTACCTTTTAAAATAGGATTATCTTCTTTTTAAATAAAAATTTAGCTGCGGTATTTTTGTGTTCAGAATACTCAAAAAGTAGTCAGTGGATTAACTTGAAATATTTATATAATTTTTACATATTTGCGTTATTATTATCTTTTAAAACACTCTGGTCTGGTTGTTTTTCTGTAAATTTTAAGTATGTATTTACAAAAAAAAAATGGCACTCCGGGAGTGCTGACAGAAGTGAAAACTTGAATAAAAGCAGGCAGATACCTACTTATAGACAGAGGTGTCAATAACAGTCAGTGTCAGTAGTCAGTGACAGGTGTCGGTAAGCCTCGATGACACTGGGCTAGTTTACTAGCTGCTAGTCGGCGAGTTTAAAAGCTAGCGAGTGAGCGAGTGTCGATGACATACACAACTTTCCACTCGCTCAGTAGCGAACTAGTTAGCGAGTTGAAACCACGTGTTGTTCTGTGTGGCGTGCTGTCTGCATTTATCGTTTATTTTTTTAAGCTGAAAATGAAGGAACACGTGTGTTATAGCTCTATTTTATGTAATATAAAAGAAAAGTTTATTGTACTCGTAACACAAAAGTACAGAATGAAATTTTCAAAAATAAATCCGTTGTTAATCCTTCTTGATAATGAGCTAAAATAACTACTCCCGCGTGAACTACTTCCCTTGACATTTTAACTTTAACTGCCAAAACGCAAAGGTTATCGCAACTAGTTCAATATCAGCTACACACGGCTAGTTTACTAGCTTACAGGCCAACACGCCAGCAAATGGCGAGTAAATTAGCCCGGCTGTCTATTTTTCAAGCAGCTTTTTTACAATCGGATAGTCAAAAACAGATTGTAAAAATGTCGATGACAAGGGGCGAGTTTACAAGCTGCTAGCTAACTCGCTGGCTTGAAGCTAGTAAACTCGCCCCGTGTCATCGAGGCTTAACAGTGTCGCGAGTTCAATGGTTTTTCCCCATCTCAAAAAATGCGCGACGCGCCTAAAGGAGTTTTCACTATGCCCAACGTGCCTAAAGAAGATTTCACTTCAAAAAGTATAAAAGTATTCTATCCGTTATTTGGTTCGTTCCGTTCCCATAGTAAGTACAAGATTTGCTTAGTTTGGGGCTAGATGGCGCTGTCTGAAATGTTTAGCATTATTGAACTATATTATAGCTACAGGGAAGCGGCTACAATTAGCAAAAATAATTAAATTCAAATCAAATAAAAAAAACTGTTCGTTTTTGTGTTAATTGTGTACGTCTTTATGGAATTTATAACTATGAGCCTTATAATCATATTTTGTAGGTACGTGTACATTGTCACCTGAACGGCAAATTGGCGTTGTATGTATGTATGTATGTTTGTTTGTCCGAGGACAACTTTCGAAGCGTTAATCCGATCATCGTGAAATTTGATACCTAGGTAGTGATTGCACAATTTTGGTGTGACTAAATGATCTCAAAATGTTAGGGGTTATTGAGATATTGGGGTTAAGAGGGGTAAAAAAAATTAAAATGTGACTTTTAGGTCAAATGGGACGTCAAATGAAAGGTCTTTATTAGTACATTTCATCCCGTTTTTATTTTTAGTTTATTCCTTGTAGTTTTTGAGTTATTAGCTATAATAAAAACAATTCTGTGACAAAATTCACAGGGTACACCAGTGACCCCACAATGCTGAAATTTGGTATTCGTGTAGTTTTAGTGACACAAATATAGGCAAAAGTCTGAAAACCAGAATAACTGCATTTTGCACCCCAAAAAAGAGTAACCAATTAACATGCACTCTCGTTACCTGTAATTTGAATGAAACTGCAGGTCAAGTATGATGTTTGTTTATTTCAGGGCACTATTTTGATAGTCAAAGATTACGAATAATATGTTTTTGTTTTTATGGTAAACACGCGAGATCTCAGTTCGGGGCGAACCACTAGTTTATTTTATTTTAATTTCTGAATTCCCGCAGTAACAGGAAATTCCAAGCGTGTGAAGCCGCGGTCGAGTAGTTAGTTGATACGAAGCCTTGAATGCTAACAAAAAGCTATGTAATGACGTCACACAGGTAAACTTCATACGAAAGCAATTGTACATTTTAAATTGGAACCGTCTGTCATTTTTCTACCTTTCTCTATTTACCCAATTACAAAACAAACAGAATTTCCATCTCTAATAACAATGTTTGATTACACCCGGTACACGGAAAATGTACATAAACGTGTACATACGTACACATAAGTGTACATAAACGTGTACGACGTCACGTAGGTAGCACAATAAAATTGAAAAGGCTATAAATATTTGGGGCAGCCTCACGCCTCGAAGCGTGGGCAAATTGATAAACTGGGCGACAACCGTCAGTTAATCAACCTGACAGAATTCCTGGAGTTCCTAGATAAATCTCATAAAATTGTAGTTTTTATCCAATCTATTAATTATTCTATTAATTATTAATGTATCGTTTGATGAAACTAAATAAAGATGTAGACTCTATGATGATGATGATGATGAAACTAATGTTTCTATAGATCTTATGCAAGCGAAAGTTCTCTAGAAGTTAAAATTACGAGAATTGGGATACCTTTTTGAAGTGAAATCTTCTTGGTTGGGCATTTTTTGAGATAGGGAAAAAACCATTGAACTCGCGACACTGTAACCGTTACCGACACCTCTGTATATAAGTATCTGTAGTGTAGTCTGCTTTTAAATTTCGAATACCTAGGCACATACGTAATTGTTGAAGTTTTCACTGCTGTCGTGCCAATTTTTTTTATTAGCTTCTGCGGCTTTAGTTTCACTGCGGCCACGGGACCTATTGTGATCGCCACTAGTTTTTATGTTACTAGGTTATGTTGGCATTTAATGGAATACGTTTGATTCGTAAAATACAAGTTCTTTTACATACAAACCAAATACGGAAACAAACCTGAAAGTCCTACAACATTCTTAAACGCAATCACACTATATTCATTCTATCACAAAATTCTTAATCACATAGATCTAGATTGCAATCTAGATCAATGAATGAAAAATGTATAAAGCTTGCCGAGCTTTTTAAACTAATTTTAACTTAATTTTGGGGCAGCCATGCGAATATTTTATTTTATTTGCTGTGCTTTTCAGCCTTCTTTCATCAGCCACTCTACTCTACATATAGTCTAACTTTTTATTAGCTGCAGTAAAATGACGTTTTGTGGGTTGCCGGTTTTTGAAGAAAAATAAATAGGGATGTAGCTAAATGAGTGAATCATATATGAATAATCAGTTTGGTTTTTTTTTGAGATTTAATATTAAGTTGTAATGTATTTTTTTTACCTATTATTATTACTATACTAAAGGATTGATCTTTTTTAGTGGAAGTATAGGGAGGTACATTCAAAATGAAACAAAAACGTCATAATAATGTTATTTAATTAATCTTTTTCGAAATCACTGTCGCTGTCGAACAAAAAAGAATCATAAGTTTCGACATCAAAACAAAAAGGGAACAAATAGAAGAAACTAAGAGTTGACACGTACCAGCGTTGACCCAGGTCTCGTCTTAATATATGTATTTTCCCTCCCTACGATATTGTTTAATTAAACGCAGGTAGCGCTGGCGCCATGATATGATATCTTGTCTATCAATAAGCACACTCTTGCGTGATCGAGTAGCGAATTCGAAATTAAGATGCTTCATAATTTTTCTCAATGTCTCTTTCGAGAAGTTGGGCAATCCTGGGTCATCATTTACAACTTGCAGCACCTAAAAATGATTAAAGTTATTACCTAATTGGTTAAGATTACATACATCATCATCATCATACATAGATAGATTGGGATGGGAGAAAACATACTTACATAACGTATAATAAAAAGATGAGTGACGACATGTGTAAACTAACTTTTGCGATGGTGGGTATTTCATTTCTATGAAAGAACTGATGTACAATTCGTCTAAGAGCAGTGAATGTGAAATCATCAAGTTTATCTTTAAATGTAAGTTTTGGGCCCGTTTTTTCGGGAGGTTTTGGTGATTCGCTGTTGTTCTCCTTGTGCTCCTTTAAAACGGAATAAACTGTGCGGACGGATATTCCCAAGACTTCAGCCACCTTGTTAACGCATTCACTTGTTTTTGGAACTTCAATGTTTGATTCTAAAGATTTCACTTCAAACACATAATTTGTAAACGTTTTGGACCCAAAGTTTTTCAGTTGCACTTAGAGCTACACGTGGCCTTTTTTTCATAGGAGATAAAAATGTGTCTCCATCTTGCGATGTGCTCGGCAGAGCATCCATGTCTTCAATGTATCAAACAAAAAAAACTAACACGAGTAACGAAAACAGGTAATGAAAAACAAACACAACGTAACATAAGTTTAACAATAATGATAACAAAAACAACGCGCAGTGGGCAAATCAAAGTTATTCATGCACTCAAAACAGAAGTATGAAGCCGAATGAGCGAATGACAACCGAAACAAAATGGCGGTCAAGCGTCATCGTAGCACCGTAACCAAAAACCAGTACTACCAGCTTGAGAGAGCGTTTTCTTGAGTGTTACCTTGTATATGTCTAAAAGGATCAACGTTTATACAGCCTTTTTTTTACATTAATATTAAATAGAATTTAGTATGATCATTATGAGTCAGCTATGGAACGATTAGATATTCTGTAAACTTTTGTGAACTGAATCACATCCCTATTGAGATTAGGCTGTCAACATTATTTTACGGAATGACATTTAGAAACGTCATTTTACTGCAGCTAATAAAAAGTTAGACCATAGTCATCGTACCTTATTTTTTTTGTTAGAATACCACAATCATCTGGGTGGTTAGGTAGGCTAACTTACGGTTGCCACCCGGTCTATGAAGACTGTTCACGAACTGTGAAGTCTATGAATATTACACTTAGCTGTATATGAAAGGAAACTTAGGTGCACTGAGTCTTTTCAGCACACTGTTTTTAAAAGGTTCTCTCCGTAAAATAATTTGACTATTTTTCAGGTTATAAGAGGCTGATAAGCCTTAAAAGTACTTTTTCACCAGTGTTATAAAGGTCTTTCGACCTCCATGTATATCAGGCTTCTAACCCTATTTTCTTCGTGAAAACCTATTTTCTGTTTATATAACTATGACCATGGTGTTCTAAAAACCTCAGTGCATCATATTTTGGCTTTGCTCTGGGGTTTCGTTGGTGGAAATAAAGAAAAACACGAAAAATGTTAAGAGGCACATAAGCCTGCTATCGCACTAATTTATATTTACAGACAAGAGTCTAGCTAGTGATGTATTGAGTGTATAATCAAACCAAATTATTGATACTTAGTAGTTTTTATTTTGAATAGTTACAACAACAAGGTAACAACTTACTTTGTGAACTAAACTTTGTGAAAATCATAAACCTCCATGGCGCAGTGGGCGAATAGCCGGCTGAGACGCAGGAGGTAGTGGGTTCGATTCCCGCTGAGGAACAAATGTTTGCATGATCTACAGATATTTGTTCCGGGTCTGGTTGTTTTTTCTATATATTATAAGTACTTATGTATTTATAAAAAAAATATATTTAAGTATTCTATCAATTATCTGGTTGGTTCCCATAGTACAGTCTCTGCTTACTTTGTGGCAGATAACGCTGTGTGAAATGTCCAGCAATATTTATTTATTTATAAAAACATTTCTGCAGAATTTTAATTGGATGTAGACGTTGACAGCTGGTTTTCAGATTTCATAGAATTTTTTTGATAAACACGACGGTATTTGGGCACTGAAGTGTTTTCCACTATGCCATGTTTATCTTGTTTAGTCATTTCAAGTATTCTTTTACATCTCTTATTTCGTCAAAACATAATGCAAATTTTTTGACACGATGCGGTAACATGCATTTTCTATCGACGCGTGTACAACACTTATTCGTAGAAATAAAATAATTATATAAACAACTGCGGGAGGGGGCATAAATACCTCACCCGGTTGATAGGTCTATAAGCTCTATAGCCGCACTGAATAAAAATTTTTCCCTTTCAGTACGGTGCTGGGCCTAAAGACCCCTTACGTATATTTTTGCCTTGCCAAGTCACAGATATGAAGGTAAACACGAACCTATATCTATCACTTTCTTACTCCCATAAATCCCCAAGTTATGAAGAGAGAAACGGTAGGATTTTGTTCCGCACGGCGCGCGAGGACACGCAAGAGGTTTTAAGGCCTACTACAGCAGCGAACGTGTTAAGGTTACGTAGCCAAACTAAGGAAGCTTTATAGTAATTATATACATAATTTACTTACTTTCTTACTATAGTAGTGTAGCAGTCGCTTAACTACGGGTGCATTTAATTAATTTTTTATTTATTACTACTTAATCAATCCGCAGCTTCACACGCTGTTTTCTATAAAAACATTACCCTCCTTCTGCACAGTTGGGTAAAAAGTAGCCTATGTTACTCAGGGATAATGTAGCATTCTAATGGTCAAATCGTTTTTGAAATTGGACCAGTAGTTTTTGAGTTAATTCGTTACAAAATACAAATCTTTCCACTATATAATATTAGTATAGAAGTACTAGCTTCCGCCAGCGGCTTTGCACGCGTTGTTTGTCAACAAATAGTAGTATGTGTGTTAATCCAGGTTATAATCTACGACATTTACAAATTTCATCGAAATCAGTTCAGCCGTTACGAAGTGATTGAGTAACAAATAAATAAATAAATATACAAATTTTCTCATCCCACTAATATTATAAACGCGAAAGTTTGTATGGATGTATGTGTGGATGTTTGTTACTCTTTCGCACAAAAAACTACTGAATGGATTTTAATCAAATTTTGTATATACGTAGATTATAACCTGGACTAACACATAACACATAGCTACTTTTAATCTCATAAATCAGGTCCCATGGGATAAAAATGGGGTGTCAAGTCAAGTTGCAACAGCGAGTTTAGCTTTATTTCTAGGTTACCTACCTAGGCCTAACCTAGGTTACATTTAGTAGTGTAACGCGTACGAAGTCGCAGGCAACAGCTAGTTTATAATATTATTGTAATGTATTTTGTAGAATAGTATTTATTTTACTGTTTATTAATAAATTCTCAACAAACTTTTGATTGCAAATAAACGGACAACTTTCGGCTAATCAAACAACTTAGCAGGTAGACGAGAAAAAAATCAACTTTTAAATATAACTAGCCGACGCCAGTGTGCCTGACACTTGTTTCATTCATCTCTTACGTTCATTCATACATTTTCATTCAAGAATCGGACAATAGATAAGCTATTGTCAATTTTATGGTCGAAAGGACCCTTGTTTGTGGTCAATCGGTGTCGGTAATTTATTAGCGCTTTTATTGGGTATTTCGGGCTTTTTATTGGTGTGAAAAGGCCAAGGTTCTTTGGTACAATTTTCGCATGTAGAGCGTGAATTTGAAAGATATTTTAATGGACTTTTGAATATTTAGTGAATAGGATTTTTGTTAGAGACAAGTATATGCCAAGTGTATGGGAACTGAATGTGTTACCTGGGTGCGCGGTAGGTAGATGATTTACAGAGGAACCGTTTTGCATGGGTATTGGGAACCTGGGCGTTTTAGCCTTCACGTTGTTAATATTCTTTCTGTGTCGAAGCGACGACGTGTGATCCGTGAGCTGCCGCTTATCTGGGTCACACGACATTGTCATTTAGCGGGGCAATGCAGCCAGAGCCTTATTGATACTTCAACCTGGTGATCTGAAGCAGTTGAGATGGTACACTTCAAGAAAAATGTAGAGGTTTGTACAGGGTAGGGAACGCATCACATTACCCCAAGTATTGCCGGTGTAATGGTAACACTGGCCATTACACCGGTAATAACCGTTACACCATTATACAGGCGACGGTGACCGCTTACCTGAGGTGGGGCGTAAGACATAATGACCCCATAAAGACATTAAAAAAAACAGATCGTTTGCAACGGCTTTAGACAATTCAACTGTTTTTTTTAACCGACTTCAAAAAAAAGAGGAGGTTCTCCATTCGTCAGAAACTTTTTTTTATGTACATATGTTCCCCGATTACTCGAAGACGCCCGGACCGATTCGAGAAATTATTTTATTGTTTTAAAGGGTTATACTTCCCAGGTGGTCCTATTGGCACCAAGTCAGGATCTGATGATGGGATCCTAAAAAAGTCGAGGGCAACCCTCTAATTTTATAGGGAAGCAATTCGGATTTATGTTTTTACCTCAGAACTCCGTCATTTATCAATCGATTTGGAAAATTCTTTAATTATTTGAAAGAATTTACTTTCATATTGGTCTCATAGAAATTTCACCAAAATCAGTTCAAGTAGTTTGGTTAAGTCGGTTATGCTTTTGTTAAAAAGTTATTTGTTAATTGTATTTTTTGACCGAGTTGGAGTAATTTAATCCCTAGCTTCTCTATCATCTACCAAAATAATCCGGTATGTTATATCACCTCGCTGGAACACCTCGCGGCTTTAACAAACTCGCAAATTGCCAGTTTGATAAAGCTCTTAGTTACTTTCTTTCGCGCTAACAGACATAACACATTTAAATTCCCAAATAATCGATAAGTAAACACACTGTCCAAAATAATTCCCGGATAAATAGAACATAAAATTCAGATGCACCAATAAAAAGCAACAAAACCGAACCGATGAAGTGCAAATTGAACTCTTCGTCGCATGCGACACTTCAATACCTCTCTTTGTGAGTAAGTCTGCAGATGAAAAAATAAAGTGAAAGTGTTTGTGATTGGAAAATTGATGAATTTTTCGTTGTTTTATGGGACGAAAGTGTGAGGCATAAAAATAAGACCGGTCAAGTGTAAGTGAGACTTCCGAGGGTTCTGTAACTACATAGATATAATAATTAAGCAGCGTCATATAGTCTTGTGAATGTAAGCTCAAAAACCTTATAAACTTTTAAGGTAGATTTTCAAATAACTTTTACTTACAATAATAAATAAATAAATAAATATTGCTGGGCATTTCACACAGCGCTATCTAGCCCCAAACTAAACAGAGCTTGTACTATGGGAACCAGAGAACTGATAGAATACTTATATACATTTTTTTTTGTAAATACATACTTATAATATACAGTGTGTCCCTGGATAAAGTGCAACCCCGAAAGGGGGTGAAACTAGATCAAAAATTATCGACAAAAAAATAGAAAAAAATATTAAAAAAATTTAGTATATACTTTATTGATGAATTAAAATTTTTATTGCTCACTAATGACTCTATTTAATAAAAAAATGATTTCTTCCAAAGTAGTAGGTCTATTTTGTTAAAATAAAAACCATAATCATGTCAGATATGTGACGATGACGATAAAATAACAAATAACTCACAAACAAGTGGCTATCGTGACTTAAAGTTTAATTTTTGTATTAAAATTACATTTTTTAGGCTGTTTTTTTCCAATAAACTCCAAAAATCTTAAAATTAAGCCTATAATACTAGAAATTTTTATGACTTTTTATTATTGTCTATCATAATAGCTTTTAAATAAAATAAAAACCTACGTTCTAACATAAAAAATGTGCTGGCTAGGAGCATTTAAAGTTGACCACTGATTACGTCACCACTCAGGTAGAGACCCTTTTTTAACTTATATTGTTGTAGATTATGGTCGCTGGGCCTGTTCTATGAAAGATGAAGGGTGGGGATCGAAACAGGACTCACAACAAGGCACGCCAGTCGCTCCGATATTCTCGCCGCTGCTACCGCCTACCGTACCTTACTGCGCCTTCAAGTTTTTGTTACGTTGTTTTGCTTTTGTTTTGTTTTTGACTTTTTGTTACGTTTTTGACTGTACTTTGTTGTGTTGTGGAGATGCCGCGATTGACTGAGTTCTCTCCGCGAGAAATCGCTGACATCCATTATTATTATGGTATGTCACGTGGACACACAACAGTCGCTCGTTCTGCATACATAAATGCGTTTCCGAGCAGACTTATACCGTCAGCACGAAATTTCCAAGAAGTTCACCGAAAGTTATCCAACATCGGACTTGGATTAGCAAGAGATCGCCGTGAGCAACAAGCTACCATTATTGACCATTCCATAGAAGAGGCCGTTTTAAACGATTTGTTTGCTGATCCCACAACCAGCATTAGACGCTTAGCTTTGCGTCACGGTATATCAAAAACATCCGTATGGCGAATTTTGAAAAAGAAGGGATTGCATCCATACCATTATCAGCGAGTACAGCATTTGCATGAAAATGTAGACAATCGTGCAAGATGCGTAATGTCTACGTGGATTCAACAAAAAATTAGAAATAATCCACAATTCCTAAAAAAAATTTTATGGATGGATGAAGCGAAATTCACCCGGAATGGAATCACAAATTGCAGAAACTTACATGTATGGTCCGAGGAAAATCCACACCTAAAGAGGGCGTCTACTTTTCAAGTGCAATTTTCAGTTAATGTATGGGCAGCTCTAATAGACGACACGCTGATTGGGCCAGTTATTTTACCCGCAACATTAAATGCCGAAAGTTTTTTAAACTTATTAAGAGACGATCTGCCACTACTGCTGGAAGATGTTCCGCTGGCTACAAGGCAACAGATGTATTTGCAGATGGACGGATGCCCTGCGCACTACGGGCGCAATGTGCGAAGTTTTTTAAACGAAAACTACGCTAATAGGTGGATCGGCCGGGATGGACCAGTCGGGTGGCCGGCACGTTCACCTGACCTGACACCCCTAGACTATTTTCTGTGGGGTGTTATGAAACAAAGAGTCTACAGAACGACCGTAGACACCGAGGCAGAGTTACAAGATCAAATCATGCGATGTGCCGATGAGATAAGAAGTGACCCAGAGATGGTGCTTAGAGCCACACAACAAATCGCTCTTCGTGCGGCAATGTGCCTACAACAACAAGGAAGCCATTTTGAGCATGTAATGCATTAAACAAAACCCTTATTTCATACTTACATGTAATAAGTTAAATAAAAATGTTGTAACTAAAATTTGATTTTTAATACTACCTGAGCAGCAAAAAAAACGTGTCTCTACCTGAGTGGTGACGTAATCAGCGGTCAACTTTAAAAGCTCCTAGCCAGCACATTTTTTATGTTAGAACGTAGGTTTTTTTTTATTTAAAAGCTATTATGATAGACAATAATAAAAAGTCATAAAAATTTCTAGTATTATAGGCTTAATTTTAAGATTTTTGGAGTTTATTGGAAAAAAACAGCCTAAAAAATGTAATTTTAATACAAAAATTAAACTTTAAGTCACGATAGCCACTCGTTTGTGAGTTATTTGTTATTTTATCGTCATCGTCACATATCTGACATGATTATGGTTTTTATTTTAACAAAATAGACCTACTACTTTGGAAGAAATATTTTTTTTATTAAATAGAGTAATTAGTGAGTAATAAAAATTTTAATACATCAATAAAGTATATACGAATTTTTTTTTAATTTTTTTTTCTATTTTTTTGTCGATAATTTTTGATCTAGTTTCACCCCCTTTCGGGGTTGCACTTTATCCAGGGACACACTGTATAGAAAAACATCCAGACCCGAAACAAATATCTGTAGATCATGCAAACATTTGTTCCGCGGCGAGAATCGAACCCGCTACCTCCTGCGTCTCAGCCGGCTATTCACCCACTGCACCACGGAGGTCGTCAATGAATGTGAAAATTATAAGTTATTTTATATGATACTCCATTTGACCAAGTACTAGACTATTTCGAAATTTAGATGCCTCCAATTTAGGACCCCTTAAAATATCTTTAACCTTGAAATAAAGATAATAAATAAATAAAATGAGTTAATCGACTGAAACAGACGGATGGTCGAACAAAGTGCCACAATGAAGGTTCCGTTTTTACCATTTTGATCCAGTACCCTAATGTAAATTAAATTACAATTTTTAATCTTCGCTCAAACAAATTCTTCCTAGAACAGATAATATTTAGCAGATTTTACTTTTTCTATGACAGGTACAAAAGATAGGTACGTGTATTTATTTTTGTTTTTAAACTTATGTTGTTTTTCGTTCGCATTATGGACTTTAATAAAACGGCAATTTACGCGTCCCAAGTCGCAGTGTTTATGAAGCAATTATTTTAGGTTATCCCTAAAATTAATCGCGCGAAGCGAGATTTCCAAATCAACTTGGGCAAATCGGCGTTGTATGTATGTATGTAACTTTCGAAGCGTTCATCCGATCATCGTAAAAATTGATATATAGGTAGGTAAGGTAGTGTTGGCATAATTCTGTTGTGACTAAATGAAATAAAAATGTTCGGGGGTTGTTGAGATATTGGGGTACAAGAGAGGTAAAACCAATCAAAATGAGACGATTAAAATGGGACGTCTAATGAATGTGTAGTTTTAGAAGTATATTTCGACTCCATTTTTATTTTTAGTTTAATCCTTGTAGTTTTTGAGTTATTAGCCATAATAAAACTGAACTTGACGAAATTTATAGGGTACGCCAATGACTTTAGAGTGCAGGTATTTGGTATTTGTGTAGCTTTAGTAACATAAATATAGGGAAAAGTCTAAAATCCAGAATTACTGCAATTTTACCTATAAAAAGAGTAACAAATTAACATGAACTCCCATTAGGTTCTTGTAATTTGAATCAACTGTAGGTCAAGTTAGTTGGTTGTACATTTCGTGGGACTATTTTTAACTGACTTCAAAAATAGGAGGAAGTTCTTCGTCGGAATCTTTTTGTTTTTTATGTATGTTCCCCGATTACTCGAAAAGGCCTGGACCGATTTGAGAAACTATTTTTTTGTTTAAAAGTGTATACATTGCCGCAAAGTCAGGATCTGATGATGGGATCCAATAAAAATCGAGGCCAACCCTCAAATCTACTATATAAAAATAAGTCGGGTTTTCCTTCCTGACGCTATAACTCCAGAACGCACGAACCGATTTCCACGGTTTTGCATTCGTTGGAAAGGTCTCAGGCTCCGTGAGATTTATAGCAAGAAAATTCAGGAAAAATTCAAAAGAAAAGCGGGAAAACCTTTTTTCACATACAGCGCCATCTCTGATACATAGCATGTACTACAAACCAATATTTGATAAAACAATATGGCGCCGGTGCGTGATACATTGTTTGACAGCTACTCATTGTTCTCTGCTCAGTTAATTTCATGTGACAAACCGGTATTGTGTTCACTGTGAAATTGTGAAAAAAAAGTAAAAAAAATAAGTTATTCGTTAACATATCAATTGGAAACCATCAAATCAATCACGTGTATTGTGCAAATTTTTACAGCGCCATCTCTGATACATAGCATGTACTACAAACCAATATTTGATAAAACAATATGGCGCCGGTGCGTGATACATTGTTTGACAGCTACTCATTGTTCTCTGTTCAGTTAATTTCATGTGACAAACCGGTATTGTGTTCACTGTGAAATTGTGAAAAAAAAGTAAAAAAAATAAGTTATTCGTTAACATATCAATTGAAAACCATCAAATCAATCACGTGTATTGTGCAAATTTTATTGAATTTCAACAGCAGGCATTTGTCTTTAAGGTGGTAAGTTGAACTGTGTAAATTATGTGGATCGTGCATTTGAGGCTAAATTCACCATTTTGTCCATAGTCCAAAATGCCTAGAGGACGACGTGCGAACATCGGCCGCCGCACAAGACATGCAAGCCAGCAACAAGTGTATTCACAGAACTTAAGCGAAGAAAGACAAAATATAATAAGAGAAAATGCCCGATTGAGACAACGCGTGAGCACACAAAGATCATTGGCATCATACAATCGCTTGGCATTCCAATATGATCCCACTGCGAACTACAGTGATGATGAAAATTTAGATATTGGACCAATGACGACTATATGCCGATATTGCAATGCATTAAAGTTTAAAAGAGAAACGGCTGGATTGTGCTGCGCAAGTGGAAAAGTCAAACTGGATCCATTACTTACACCACCACAGCCACTGAAACCATTGTTCGATGGAAGTGATCCCGATTCCAGCCATTTTCTTCAACACATCCTTGAATACAATAACTGCTTTCGCATGACTTCCTTTGGAACTAATATCATTCGAGAAGGCGGCTTCATGCCGACTTGCAAGGTAAAAGATACAATACACATAACCAATCACTCACACCAACACAATGAATTGCAACACATAACAACTACTTATACACCACACACTACACCACCACACGATCAGAAGTTACACCGTATTCTTCAACAAATGATTGTTTGCAATTACAGATACAAGGACAAATATATCATTTGCATGGTTCAATGGTGCCAACACCAGATAAACCGCATCAATTTCTTCAAATATATTTCATTTCATCGATGGTGGAACAGCTGAATGTGCGGTGCAATATACAGGGAACACAACAGTTAAAGAGACGAATTATTGCACAGTTGCAAGCATTTTTTCACGCTAATAATGCTGTGGTTAATATGTTCAAAACAGCATTGGAACGAATGCCATCGGATACGCACAAATTTGTCATAAGAGCGGATTGTACCCCAACAGGTGAACATGTGCGAAGATTCAATGCACCCACCGTTAATGATGTTGCTGCAATTGTTGTTGGCGATCCAACTAAATCGCGAGAAATTGTCGTTCAGCGAAGAAGCAATATCATGCATCGTGTAAATGAGACACATCGTTTGTACGATGCGTTACAATATCCAATCATTTATTGGCGAGGGCAAGACGGATACGACATCACGTTGAAGATGGTCGATCCAATTACAGGTACAATATTCACACAGTAATTATTGCTATTATTTCTTTCCATTAACAATTCATTTAATTTTGCATTTTCAGGCGTATCAACGAATAAAAATCTAAGCGCAATGAATTACTATGCGTATCGTATGATGATTTGTACACATGAGGAAAATGTCATTCTGAAGTGCCGTCGGCTATTCCAGCAATTCGCTGTCGACATGTATGTCAAAGTCGAGACCGAACGATTAGCGTTCATCCGATTCAATCAGGCAAAGCTACGATCTGAGGACTATATACACTTGCGTGATGCTATTCATTCAGATGGTGATGTTCAGAATATTGGACGTCTGACGATTCTCCCATCATCTTATATCGGAAGCCCACGCCACATGCACGAATACGCTCAAGACGCTATGACGTACGTGCGAAATTATGGAACTCCGGATTTATTTATTACGTTCACATGCAATCCGAAGTGGACGGAAATTGAACGTGAGTTAGAACCGGGCCAAAAACCGCAAGATCGCCATGACATAATCGCCAGAGTATTTCAGCAAAAACTCAAGGTTATGATGGATGTGCTTACTAAGTATCGAGTTTTTGGTGACACACGTTGTTATATGTACTCGGTGGAATGGCAGAAGCGTGGACTACCGCATGCTCATATCCTAATTTGGTTGCTGAACAAATTACATTCAAATGAAGTGGATGACATCATATCAGCTGAAATTCCTGATCCAGTCACTGATCCCCATCTACACGACATTGTGACGACACAGATGGTGCATGGACCGTGCGGTGCATTAAATCCATTATCGCCTTGCATGGCTGATGGAAAGTGCACAAAACGATATCCGCGACCGTTAGTTGCTGAAACAGTCACAGGGAACGATGGATATCCAGTTTATCGTCGGCGTTCAAAAGAAGATAATGGTCGAACTATCAAAGTTAAAGTTCAAAATCAAGAGATTGAGATCGGAAATGAATTCATTGTACCATAATTGCCCGCTGCTATCACGAATTTTCGAAACACATGCAAACGTTGAGAGTCGTCATTCGGCCAAATCAATCAAATATTTGTGCAAGTACGTAACAAAAGGCAGCGACATGGCTGTGTTTGGTATTGCATCGGAAAATGCGAATGACGAAATCAGCAACTTCCAAATGGGCAGATACGTCAGTACTAATGAAGCACTATGGCGATGATTGTCATTTCAAATTCATGAAAGATATCCCACAGTTGTACATTTAGCAGTGCATTTGGAAAATGGCCCAAGAGTTTACTTCACTGAGGCTAATGCGGCACAACAAGCTGAGAGACCACCATCGACAACATTGACTAGCTTCTTTGCAATGTGTGAAGCAGATCCATTTGCAGCGACGCTGATGTACGTTGAAATGCCCAAGTATTACACTTGGAATCAATCAACAAAGAAATTCCAACGTCGCAAACAAGGAACCCCAGTTCCAGATTGGCCACAGGTGTTTTCCACTGATGCACTAGGTCGCATGTATACTGTTAATCCTAGAAATGATGAATGTTTTTATTTGCGACTGCTGTTGGTAAATGTATGTGGACCAAAATCATTTGCGCATTTGAAAACTGTGAATAGCCACCAATGCCAAACATATCGAGAAGCATGTCAACTATTGGGTTTGCTGGAGAACGATTCTCATTGGGATTTAACACTTGCGGATTCAGTTGTTTCATCAAATGCGTACCAAATACGAACGCTGTTCGCAATTATCATCACCACATGTTTTCCTTCACAACCAATTCAGTTATGGAACAAATACAAAGACGACATATGTGAAGATATCTTGCATCGCTTGCGCATTCAAACGAATAATCCTGACATCCAAATAACCGATGAAATCTACAATGAAGGATTGATTCTGATTGAGGATCAATGCTTGACTATTGCAAACAAGCTACTGATTGAAGTAGGAATGATTGCGCCAAATCGATCGATGCACGATGCATTCAACCAAGAATTAAATCGAGAGCTGCAATACAATGTTGATACATTGCAGGAATTCGTTCGAAATAATGTGCCGTTGCTGAACGAACAGCAAAAACAAGTATACGAAACATTAATGCAAGCGGTGGACAATAATACTGGTGGTCTATTCTTTCTGGACGCACCAGGAGGAACAGGGAAAACATTTGTCATTTCATTGATTTTGGCCACTATTCGATCAAGATGTGACATAGCTATGGCGTTAGCATCATCTGGAATTGCGGCAACTCTTAGATGGCGGTCGTACTGCACATTCTGCGCTTAAGTTGCCCCTCAATTTAAACACAATTGATACTCCAACATGCAATATTTCCCGATCCAGTGCAATGGGAAAATTGTTGATGCAATGCAAGCTCATTATTTGGGATGAGTGCACAATGGCACATAAGAAATCACTTGAAGCACTTAATTTCACACTGAAGGATCTTCGGCGAAATAACAACATCTTTGGCGGCTTGATGATATTGTTGGCAGGCGATTTCAGGCAGACGTTGCCAGTAATTCCCCGTGGAACGCCTGCAGATGAATTGAATGCTTGCCTGAAGGCATCACCTTTATGGAATAACGTAAAAACATTATCGCTAACCACTAATATGAGAGTTCAACTTCAAAATGATCAATGTGCTGCACAATTTTCCAAACAATTGTTAGCTGTTGGAAATGGAAAAGTCCCAGTTGATGTGACATCTGGATTAATTACTCTTACCAATGACTTTTGCCGATTTGTAGACTCTCAATTAGCTCTTATTGAAAATGTTTTCCCAAACATTAGTGAGAATTATCAGAATTATGCTTGGTTAAGTCAACGAGCAATTCTTGCCGCAAAGAATAATGATGTACACGCACTGAATTTCACCATTCAATCAAAAATTGCTGGCGATTTGGTGACATACAAATCCGTTGATTCCATAACAAATCCCGATGATGTAGTAAATTATCCAACGGAGTTTTTGAACTCCCTGGAGTTACCAGGATATCCACCACATAACTTGCAACTCAAAGTTGGTACAGTTATTATGATATTGCGTAATTTGAATCCACCGCGACTTTGCAACGGTACTCGACTTTCGGTAAAAAGACTTATGCCGAATTTGATTGAGGCAACCATTATTAAAGGAAAGTACGCAGGTGAAAATGTATGTATTCCTCGAATACCAATGATTCCGACTGATCTGCCGTTTGACTTCAAACGATTGCAATTTCCAGTTCGCCTTGCGTTCGCAATGACAATTAACAAGTCGCAAGGCCAATCGCTTAGTGTTTGCGGGATAAATTTAGAAAATCATTGTTTTTCACATGGCCAGTTATACGTTGCGTGTTCACGAGTTGGGAAACCATCCGGTTTGTTTGTGTTAACGTCAGACCAAAAACCAAAAAATGAGGTTTACCAAAGAGCACTTCAATAAAACGGATAATTTGCGGACACGTATAACGCTTCGATTCAGTATTTACTTTGGATTCACTTTCATTTACTTAGAGAAGTTCAACTAAATAACACTTCATTTTTGTAATCGAAATGAATTCATTACTGTTGTGAAATGAAATAAAATTTTTCCTTTTCAAATATGAAACACAAAAAAAATTTTCTTCTTCTTTTAATCACCAAACGAAATGTTACATAAAACGAAGCCATTTGGTGGCGAAACGGAGTTCGCCGGGTTTGCTAGTTTTGTATATATTTTCTATAATAAAAAAACTATTCAACTATTTGCATCTGGTACTTATCATCTCATGTTACTGTGCTGATGATGTAATATATAACTCCTTAACTATTAAGAGTTAGTGGACAATTCCTTAAATATTAAAGGCTCGTATATACTGCTACTTATGTTTCTTGGTGTTATTCAGGTGAGCTGATGATGGAAGGTACAACTCCTTGTATACTTTCAGATTGGTCCCATATAAATATTATCAAAATAAGTTTAGTAGTTCGGTTATATTTTTGTTAAAAAGTAACTTATTCAAAGATTATGAATAATATTTAGTTTTTATTTTTTGGGAGACTCGCGAGATTGAGATCTCGCATGGCGAACCTCTAGTAATCTAGATTAGAAAATACAGATACTCGTATCATCATAATTGTGATTTGTTTTTATGTTTGTAATTCAGTATTTTCTAATCGAATCTCTCATAATTATTTCATATAATCATAAAATCATTTTGTCGACAAATCTACCTAGTTTTAAAAGCACGATTCACCTAGTATTTTGCGAAATTTCGCATAACACGTAAATGTAAATTTCCCGGTTTATACTCCTCGTTAATGTATCATTCATTATTCATTTCAAACAAAGGGAAATGCACGGACTGACTGTCTGATATTTTTATTATTAGCGCTCTTGCTTTCAGTATTCAAGTATTGCTGGTTGGAAATGATAAATAATGGAATCTCTTGTTTCTCTTTTATATGGTTATTTTTTTATCTTTAATTCATATCCATTTTTATTATTTAATGGGACACTAGGGACATCGTTTTAGAAATTTATTAATTTATTTCAATCATTACGGTATAAACTCTACGTGATAAATGTCGTATATTTAATTAGTATAAATGGTATATAATAAATATGTAAGTAAGTTTAAAATACATTTTAAATTTTAAATACGGACTGCCGTGGTTATTGCCATCGTATGTTTATAGATTGAAATTAAAATGCGTAAGATGTATAATTTCCAAACTATTTGCTTACTAATATGTATATTTATATATTACTAGCTGGCCTGCCTCCAGCTTCGCACGAATGGTTTGTCAATAAAAACATTACCCTGCTTCAGCGCAGTTGGGTAAAAAGTAGCCTATGTTACTCAGGGGTAATGTAGCATTCTAATGGTAAAATAATTTTTGAAATTGGACCCGTAGCTTTTGAAGTTATACTTCTTTTGGCGCGATGGAGAAAAATGATGAGAGTGAATTTTTACGATGCGCGCGCACACCGACACCTAAATTTAACAGCATGAAGTTAGTTCTAGGTGGTATGAAAATTGATAACTATGTTCAAGTTGTATATTCTAGTATTTTTATATGTAGAACACGTGTTTCGCAAGGGTACAATTAAACAGTGTGAATAAATAAATATTATTTTGGTGTTTTTATTAAATCAATTTCATATACGACGGTGATACTAATAATTTATTTAAATAAAATCTTTTTGATTAATTTTAATATTTATCGTTAATCACTACTGCATTTTAGTTATTTTTTTTCCATACGCCAAAGAAGTATAACTTCTAACGCGTGTACATAAGTACACACACTCTTTTTTGAGTTTATTCGTTACCAACATACAAAAATACAAACATTTCCTCTTTATAATATTAGTATCGAATATATAGAGCAAAGGTTGATGACCTCCGTGGCGCAGTGGGCGAATAGCCGGCTGTGACGCAGGAGGTAGCGGGTTCGATTCCCGCTGCGGAACAAATGTTTGCATAATCTACAGGTGTTTGTTCCGGGTCTGGATGTTTTTCTATAAGTATGTATTTACAAAAAAAAAGTAAATAAGTATTCTATCAGTTATCTGGTTCCCAGAGTACAAGCTCTGCTTAGTTTGGGGCTGGATAGCGTTGTGTGAAATGTCCAGTAATATTTATTTATTTATTTAAGGTTTCATATAAAAACTCGACGTGTAGTTAAATTGTAATAAAATAATTGGTCAAGTGCGTGTCCACACACAGTGGAGAGTTCGGTAGTCAGTACGCCTGTATCTTAGTCATTATAAAATACAAAGATAATTTTGCAGTTGATTTTGTGTTATTTAGTATAAAATGTTTAATCCAACTACGGACATAAGTGGGTCGACTGGGATAAGTGGGGGATATGATATGATATGATAATTGTTCTTCAGTCTGCTACTATTGTGGATACTTTTCGAAAATGGTTAAAATATAGTGAATGCATTATTCCCTCAGAATACCAAAACCACAATCGCAATTTCCTCTCAATTTTCGACCATTTGCGAAGTACACTCGACTCCATAACGGCTAACCGCTTACTGTCCAATTACTGTTGCTGAGTGTCGTGTTGATGATTCAGTACGTTTGATGATTACAATGAGACGGTTACCGTCTTTAAGGGTCAGCTTTAAGGGTTCCGGATCAAAATGGTAAAAACGGAACTCCTAAGGTGAGTCTTTATCCGTCCGTCTGTCATACAGCTGATTATCTCAGCAACTTCTGAACTTATTTGGTTTGAAATTTGGAATAGATTAAAATAATTCTGATCTATAGCAACTAAAAAAAATCCAAAATATGTTCACTAGGTCAAGTGGTATCGTACCAACGAGATTGTTTTACACATTCCGCAACATTTGTTTTTATTTTGTTAAGTTTTGGAGTTATGATAAAAGAAATACCATTCGTCCCTTTACCTCCGAAGTTTTCAAAGTGAAAATCTGAAATTAAAATGATTGATAGATATTTATGCAAAGTGTACAGGGAAATTATAAAGAAGTTTCTATCGGAAACAGTTTTTTAGATATATGTCTTAAAAGTTTTTATTTATCGGTTACATAAAGATTGAGTTACTTAATTAACATAAATAAACCTATCTAGGTTCGGATCCCTCGGTACGCGAGTCCTATTCGTAGTTGACCGATCTTGTTGAAGTGAAAATTCTTTAGGCGCGTTGGGCATAGTGAAAATTTCTTTAGGCGCGTTGAGCATTTTTTTAGATGGGAAAAAACCATTCAACTCGCGACACTGTTACCGACACCTGTCAGTGACTACTGACACCTCTGTATATAAGTATCTGTAGTGTAGTCTGCTTTTATTCAAGTTTTCACTTCTATCGGCACTCCCGGAGTGCCACTTTTTTTTACACAACATTGTCCACCTGATGTTAACCATCGCCTATAACAAAGCATTACCTCGTAGGTCACGCACCTTATGAATAGCTTAGATTGACTTGAGACAAATAGATGTAATGCCGTATGTAAGATTTATGTCATCTATACGTATACATAAAAATCAATTGCTGTTCGTTAGTCCCGCTAAAAACGGCTAGACCGATTTTGATGAATTTTTGAAGTGAAAACTTCTTTAGGCGCGTTGGGCATTTTTGGAGACGGGAAAAAACCATTGAACTCGCGACACCGTTACCGATACCTCTGTATCTCTGTATCTGTAGTGAAGTCTGCTTCTATTCAAGTTTTCATTTCTGTCGGCAACGAGTGCCACTTTTTTTTTGAGTGTGTTTTAGTGGGTCCTTACATGGATTAGATTCACAATTGGACACGGTACTGTTGTCAAGATCCAGAAAATTGCAGGCGAAGTCGCGGGGATACAACTAGTTGTAAATAAAATCGAAAACATTTTCATCAATATGTTCGAAAAAATTGCATGTGATGTGTTTCGACGATGTTGTTTATTCAGCGCTCGCCGTAATATAGCAGAAGGCTGTATCGTTTTTTGTTCAAGCGACTCGAAATATCTCATCCAGTACAAAAAGTAAAGAGTAACTTCTGGTTTTGTGTGGTTGTTTTTGTTTTTGCTTGACTGAAATTAAAAGGTGATCTGCATTTATTTAACAACTTTACTCTTTTGACGTTAGGGGTTAACTGGTGTATTTATTTTTAAAAACATCTCAAAAATTTTCAAGCAGTTTTTTTAATACTACTAAGGTAGCAAACAAGCATACGGCCCACCTGATGGTAAGCGGTTACCGTAGCCTATGGACGTTTGTAACACCAAAGTTATCACTCGCGAGTTGCCGACTTAAAAAAAATTCAAAACGCCCATTTTGAAGAACACCATACTGTAATCCCTGTGGATAACCTCGGCGTCCAGACCATTCCACAAGCGAGAAGTGTATTCGGGACTTGAACCCGCAACCTTCCTAGTCGTAATCTGAATCATCTCACAAATTTCGACCCTGATGTGACAGAGCCTGGTAGCACAATTGGTAGTGCATTCTCGTGTCAAGAGGAAGGTTGCGGGTCCAAGTCCCGTCTAGCTTTGAAATTTTGAGATGGTTTAAAAACCTTGGTATTTTCCGTAGGGGTTCAGATAACACTATAAAAATATACAAGTTGTTGTATATAAGTTCAGTAGAATCCACACTATCGAAATTACGAATCTGTCTGCCTGCTTGACTCGTGTTCACCATTAAACGGCTAGACCGATTTCGATTAAATTTGGTACATAGATAGATTATGACCCTGGTTGAGATATAGGGTACTTTCTATAAATTAACCACAAGTAGCCGCGGGCGGAAGCCAGCAGTTATATATCTACGTATTGCTTAGTCTTTTAACTAATGTGACAACAGTGTACCTCCCACTAGTTTAATGTCAAACCTTCCCAAACATCAGATAACCTGTTTGAACCGCTGTCAATACTTTATAAACTATCATATACACGATAGATTTTATAGTCCAGGCAGGTGTTGTAAACAACCATACGTCATCTAGTACCAGAATAAAATACATATAACGGTTAACGACACAAAATAACGTAAGCAACCCAAAGCACACATTTGACAGATGTAAAAAAAAAGTGGCACTCCGGAAGTGCCGACAAAAGTGAAAACTTGAACAATTACGAGATACTTAAATACAGGGGTGTTGATAACGGTAACGGTAACAGTGTCGCGAGATAAATAGTTTTTCCATCTCAAAAAATGCCAAACGCGCCTAAAGAAGTTTTCACTTCAAAAAAATCCTCTTTAGCGTCCATTTGTATTAGAAATGTGTTTATGACTGTCACCATCCGGTAATTAGCTATAAACTGATAAAATATGTGAACTGTTGGTGTATTTTTAATATAAACTATATATAAATTAATAAATAATAATAAATTAATAAATTTGTATGGCTCTCACATTGCATTGGAATCCCTGAACCCCATTTGACTCTGCAGCGATCAACCTATGTGCGGAGATATAGACTTCCACACTGGCCATGACAAATCATGGCCTGGTGGAAGCTGTTCTTGAGGTGGGATGAAGTAAGGTGGTGGTAGACATAGACAATCATTTATTTACTACATTACCACACAATACAGTTTCATTTGGAAACAGAGAACAGACAAAAAAGGAGCAATAAAATAGTAATTTGTAATTTATTTATTCCAGTGAACTTTTTAAATGTAACTAAAACAATGTGAACACTGGAAAATGCATTAGTAAAATACTGTGTCGCGGTTTCTAGTGCCCGTACATAGAACTAAATGAGTTTGACGTTCCTATATATAAAACTTAAATAAATAAATATGCTATTCCATGGTAACTCAGCTTTTTTGTGTAAGTATGTGTATGTGTGAGTATTTTTTAGGGGAGTTAGTGTGTGTCCGTAAGGGTGTAAATGTGTGTAGTAGTGTATATGCGAGGGTCTGCGTGTGTGAGGGTTTGAAGGTGTGTGATTGTGTGGTAGTGTGTGTATGAGTGTGTGGTAGTGTGTGTATGTGTAAGGGTGGGTGTTTGTGTGAGTTATGTGTGTCTGGTGGGTAAGAGTGTACTTGCGAGCGTATATACAGGGATCTAATGATGTAGAGAGAAGTTTATTGGTTTACTTGTACGATTTCTTCGGTTTCTTCGCATGTAAGAATAGATAGCATTTTTTTAACTTTTTCTTTAATTTTTTTGTATGTTAAAGGGTAGATATTAAGGTATTTATTAATTCTAATATATAAAATGGGACTTAAGAAATGGAAGTGGCGAAAGGCAAGAACAGTACCTATGGCGTGGTTGTGCAGTACAGACACTGGCAGTTCTTCGAACTATTGTTGTACTGGCTTCATAGGACAGAGTACAATGCTTACGTAGGACTGTATTTAGTATGGAAACCTTTGGTAGAGATATAACATCACTCAGGGAACAGCATATAGCTCTTATGTTGGGAACAGCATAGGTTTGAAATGCATGACTTTGAGGATAGCCCTTTGGGCTCGTTCTAACCTTATGAGTGAAGTCTTTGGCACTCCTCTCCATGCCGCAACACAATAAGCTAGTACAGACTGTGCTAACGCAAAATATACTGTTTTTAGTCTGCACTAGATCTCAGTTTTTTAAATATGTAATTATGTAACAGATATTTGAGGCTTCCAGGCAAGGGTACTATCAATCAATACCCCTAGGTACTTAATGCAGTCCGTGCGGTCTATAACACTGCAATCGTTATATAAAACAAGTGAGTCAGTATTGCACATGTGCTCCCTGAGTGCAAAGCTTTCACGAGGCTGCGACGAGAGATAATTTTGTAAATAAATTCAGCTGAAAAACAAAAACAAAAGATATCTAGGTAAATAATATATGCTACAACAGTAAGGCCGACTTGCCCAATGATACCTAAATTTGTTTAGTGCCTAAATATGATTTAGCCCAGCTTGCACATCGATCCCTAAACGAATTTAGCAACAAAACATGTTCAAATTTGACGTATTTGCATGATTTGACCACTCTTTAAATCATATTTAGCCACTAAATATGTTTAGGCTTCGTTACGCAAGTCGCCTTTAGAGAGTTGCCAATACATAAAAACGTCAAATTGAAACATGTTTAGTCGTTAAATAAGCATTATGCCCGTCATATGGTGAGTGCTGATATTCTATCAAGACCGATTCATTTACCCACTAGACCCTGTGGTACTTGATGATATAGAATAATCTACAGTGATCTCCTCATCTATCAACTATAACTAAATACAAAGTTAGTAATCTTGCCGCAGACAGTTCAGTTCTCGGCTGTGGTAGATTTCAATCTGTATTTAATTAATTACACGTCACTTACAATGGGACCTTATTGATGAACGTAGAATTCTATACAGCCTTTTGTGTTATTGCAAATCTATTATCCTATATCGTCATGACCTAATCACTCAAAATTAACTAAAGACAATGACTAGCGCAAAGGATTAGCAAACTTAGGGAATGTGCCCAGGAACTTTGCGATCTATTCCGCCATCTCCTTTCCATCAAAGGACAAGCAGGCGCACGGCTCAGTACCATCCGTACCTAGTTGATATACCACCCATTCGCACACACCGTTTTGGTTCTACGTTCTTGATGCGTACAGCTAAAGTACGGAACACTTTACCGTCGTCTGTTTTTCCTAAAGAATACAATCCGGACCTATTTAGGGTAAGAGTGAATAGGTTTCTTCTAGATCTTCGTGCTTCATCTTAGACCACATCATCGCTTACCATCAGGTGAGATTGTGGTCAAACGAAGAATAATACAGTTAAAAAAGTAAAAGAGTGTGTGTACTTATGTACACGCGTTAGAAGTTATACTTCTTTGGCGTATGGAAAAAAAATAACTAAAATGCAGTAGTGATTAACGATAAATAATAAAATTAATCAAAAAGATTTTATTTAAATAAAATAAAAACACCAAAATAATATTTATTTATTCACACTGTATAATTGTACCCTTACGAAACACGTGTTCTACATATAAAAATACTAGAATATACAACTTGAACATAGTTATCAATTTTCATACCACCTAGAACTAACTTCATGCTGTTAAATTTAGGTGTCGGTGTGCGCGCGCATTGTAAAAATTCACTCTCATCATTTTTCTCCATCGCGCCAAAAGAAGTATAACTTCAAAAAACTGAAGTGGCAGTGGGCGGGATACATATCGAAGAACTGTATGAAGAAAGATTCTCGAGTGGAAAGCGCAGTGTAGGACGGCCCCTCACTAAATGGAAAAAACGACCTGATAAAGTGTGTTGGGTCTGGCCGCACAAGATTGGTCACTCTGGAAATCTACGGGGGAAACCATTGGCTAAAATGATGATAATTTCAATTCATTTATTTTCAGATGTCAAAAATCCATATTTGTTAGTAAAAAACTTAATTAAATATGTCAAATGGTAAGTACAAGTGTGACATAACAAAAATTAAATAACAATACATGTCAGAAAAAATATGTGGTATGCGAGCATCTAGTGTAGGTTCTGCGCATGTACCATACAATAATGGTTTAGATGCTTACAGTCGAACCTGTTTGCGAATTGATAATGATGAATAAAATCAATCATATCAAATTGTATTTATTGCGTAATATAGGTATTAACAAGGTGTAAGCTACAGTTTGCAATGTTAAATCTTTAAACAATCATTTTAATACGTTTTTGCATCTTATCACAATGTCAAGCTTATTTATTTATAACTAGTTGACCCGGCGAACTTCGTACCGCCTTGATATGCATATGACGCGGGCTGCCAATATACGTCACCGATAGAATTGCCAATCGGCCATCATTAGCTACATCTATATATGAGTAGGTAAATTAATTTTCTACATAATTTTTTTTGCGTGAATTTTTCCGATATTTTAATAGTTATTCTGCTATTTGGGGCGGAGACAAATCCAACAAATCAAAGATGATCAAAATCGGTTCAGCCGTTCTTGAGTTATAAACAGTGAAACTAACCCGACTTTGTTTTGTATACATATATAGATAATTTTACAATTATTTTTGCAGCTCTCACCTCATATACAATTTAAAATAATAAAACAGTAATATTAATATTAGTCAAACTTAAAATAAAAAATAAAATTATAATTGATCAATCAAAATTGTAATCGCCTAGATAATTGAAGATTGGTCTAACTTACGTAAGTAAATAATAAATAAATAAATAAATATTGCTGGACATTTCACACAGCGCTATCTAGCCCCAAACTAGCAGAGCTTGTACTATGGGAGCCAGATAACTGATAGAATACTTATATACATTTTTTATTTTTTTTGTACTTACTTACTTATAATATATAGAGAAACAACCAGACCCGAAACAAATATCTGTAAATCATGCAAACATTTGTTCCGCGGCGGGAATCGAACCCGCTACCACGGAGGTCGTCAAAATGTCCTCCAATTATAATTTAAAAATGTAAATCTGAAATCATTAATACTAAAGTAAGCTTTTACTAAAACTAAACATTGCTCTAATCCACGTTAATTCTTATTTCACTCACGAAACACATTATGTAGGCACCTCACAGATCTATATTGTATAGATAACGCAATTTAAGTTCGTCAATTTGTATAAAAACCAAGTATGCCAAATTATTGTACCTACGTGACGTCCCGAGAACAATTTAGTGTTGGAACGCCTACATACTGTGCCCAGCCGATTCAAACGCGTCGCTGCTGCAGCCGCTGATGGCGTGCTTTTACTGCGAAGCCGGCCAAATTCGGAATGATTTATGTATCATACCGTAAGAGTTGGAGGTTTGCTCCAACTAAGGATTCGCAAAATAGGTGAACTTGCGTTATCTATTCAATACAGATCTGTGAAGTACCTAAACATTTATTACCGCGATCTACTGAATAATAAAATTTACTACTAAACAAATCGCTCCGAGACACATCCATTGTTGTCCGTACTTTTCTTAATTGTTCACGTAAAGGATTGCGCTTTTTTTGCCAACCGTCCCGCCCCCAATCTCGCTAATAAAATAGACATGGATACAATATCAATGTCATTTCGACAGTCGTAGCTCCCAAATTCTAAGAAAATTGCAGGATACGAGTTGATACTGGAAGCACTACCTATTTATGTTCGGCATGAGGCGCCGCTACACCTCAATTGACATGCTCTACAAAATTATGCCAAAAACATTTAAAACTCTATAGCTACATATATGAGGTAACTTCGCTGCCTTAGATTTAAATATTGAGTTTAAAATAATTGAATTTGATAGTGATTGATAGAATAGGTTTAGAAATTTTAATTTTAGGTACTGATTAGAGTTTTTGAAGATTTGAGAATAATACTAGTAACTTTTTAATAAAAATATAACCGACTTAACCAAACTACTGAACTGATTATGATGATATTTTTATGAGACCAACATGAAAGTATATCCTTTGAAATAAACAAGAATTTTCCATATCGGTTGATAAATAACGGAGTTCTGAGGTAAAAACATAAAATCGAATTGCGTCCCTATAAAATTTGAGGGTTGCCCTCGATTTTTTTGGGATCCCATTATCAGATTCTGACTTGGTGCCAATGGAACCACTTGGAAAGTATACCCTTTTAAGCAAAATAAGAATTTCTCGAATCGGTCTCGTCTTCGAGTAATCGGGGAACATACTATAAAAATTAAAATAAATAGGTATTTTGTTGAAAAATTACTTTTTCAATACAAGCTTTCGTAGAATTCATAATCAGAACCGCAAGCAGATTCAAATGAGCCCGAACACTAGTAGCCCACTACAACCCATTCGGAAGTTCCGTTGTCTAGCATCGCCCACCCATATTATCCACCATCCCTGCCATATTATTGCATTGTCACCAAAGTTATTCCAAATTTAAATGCTTAAACAAAATTTCGTGTCTGTGCTGTTGACCGTTGAGAATTTCCTCCTTGTAAGCTAATCCTGAGTGCAGCAGCCATGTCATGATGGAACTTTTAACTATGATAATTAAATGCGTATACAAAATTTCGTGTCTCTGATGTTGACCGTAGAAGCGTTCCTTCGACTGGAGCCAATCCGGGGTGCAGAATCAGGTCATGCATACCATAAAACTGCATTGTCATCGGAACTTAACTAACATATCAAATTTCAAACATATCAAACTAGCAAACAAACATTGCAAGCTAAATAAACGCTTGTAATAATGTGACGTTGTATTCGTTTTCATGTTCTCCTATTTTTGTAAGTTTCAGATTAATCACATAGAAATTTCATTAAAATCGGTTCAGTAGTTTGATTTCTTCTGTTATCTGAAGTCAGTTAAATTTTTGTTAAAAAGTTGCTTGTCATTAGCAAAATACGCGGGCGGAAGCTAGTGACCTAATAAAGGTTGCTGGGGGCAGTTGGGTACAGGCCTCTTATGATCGGTCGCAAAAAAAAAAACAAAATGAGACTATCCGGTCAAATGGCACGTGTGATAAAAGGTCTTTGTAAATACATTTCAAGTCCGTTTTTATTTTTAGTTTAATCCTTGTAGTTTTTATGATATTAGCCATAATAAAATCTAAACTTTAATAAAATTCACAGGGTACACCAGTGACCCCACAGTGCTGAAATTTGGTATGCGTATAACTTTAGTGACACAATTATAGGGAAAAGTCTCAAATCCAGAATAATTGCAATTTCTACCCCAAAAGGAAAATCCAATTAATATGAACTCCCATTACCTGTAATTTGAATGAAACTGTAGGTCAAGTAGGTTGGTTATCATTTCGTGGCACTATTTTGATAGTCAAAGATTAGGTACAAATAATATTTTTTTGTTTTTATTGGAGACTCGCGAGATCTCAGTTCGGGGCGAACCACTAGTTACATTTTATTATATTAATGTCTATTTAATGGTAGAGGTCTATGTTCAGCAAACGACGTCCTATGGCTGTATGATGATGATGATACGATCTCTACATATTTGGTTAGTGCAATTAGGGGCCGGACGTGATATGAATCTCTTTTTTTGCTAAATGTACAGGCTTTTGTTAATGTTTGTTTACATACGGTCTGATGCACTGTTTGCGATCATGTTTTTTGGCTTTGATAGCTTTGTCTTGTGAGACGGATAAAAAATTGCAAAGCAAACCCGACCTTTCCGGTTCGATGCTTTAAATTGTATTGTAACATAAAATGGTCTGAATAAAACTTCATGAATGTACGCACTGGAAAGCGTAAGAAAGGCCAGTCCCCGCTAAATGGAAATAGGTAATTCCAGTAATATTATAAACGTGAAAGTTTGTATCGATGTATGTGTGGATGTTTGTTACTCTTTCACCTCGTAACGGCTGAACTAATTTCGATGAAATTCGGTACGTAGATTATAACCTGAATTAAAACATATACTTATTACTTTTTGTTGACAAATCATGCGTGCTAAGCCGCTGGCGGAAGCTAGTAGGTAATCTATATATATAAAATAAAGTCAGATTAGTAACACCATTTATAACTGAAGAACGGCTTGACCAATTTTGATGATCTTTGATTTGTTGGATTTGTCTCTGCCTCGATTAACAGAATAATTATTAAAATATTGAAAATTGAAAAAATTCAAGCAAAAAAAACTATGACGGATAGTCATTCTCACATACATAGATACAGCTAATGATGGCCGATTGATAATTCTACTGGCGACGTATATTGGAAGCCCGCCTCATATGCATGTCAAGGCGGTACAAAGTTCGGCGGGTCAGCTAGTTATAAATAAATAAGCTTGACATTGTGATAAGATGCAAAAACGTATTAAAATTATTGTTTAAAGATTTAACATTGCAAACTGTAGCTTACACCTTGTTATTACCCATATTACGCTATAAATACAATTTGATATGATTGATTTTATTCATCATTATCAATTCGCAAATAGGTTCGACTGTGAGCATCTAAACCATTATTGTATGGTACATGCGCAGTACCTACACTAGATGCTCACATACCACATATTTTTAATGAAAACGTCTAAACAATTTACGAGGCATAATTACAATACCTATCGCTCACACTATTATTTGTGTAAATACTATAGGATTAATGTTGCGCCCAAAGATTTTTGATTTAAACATTATCTGTTTCTCTATAAGCACTATATGTACCTATGTATATATAAAATACATAAGTATTATATTACTATCTAGCTGCAAGCTTTGCTTAGTTTGGGGCTAGATAGCGCTGTGTGAAATGTTTATGTTATTTACATTATTTTTTAATTATTGAAGTACCTATTCAGCGGTGTACTTCATTTATCATCAAAATTTTTCTAATCACTCAAAACACTGTAAATTAGTTAACAAATATAAATTTTAAAAATTAACCGTTTCTTGCGTAATGCATGCCAAACGTCGACAAACTAAAACTAAACTAATAAACGAAAACTTTGACTAAAATCCAGGTAAAACTTGAAGCCATTAAAAGGTCACTTCAGTGCTTGAACTAAGCCTTGACTCAGCTGCGTTATGCTGATACGAGTATAGGCCATTAGAGAAGCCGGTGAAATATAGCTTTCAAAGTTAATGCTTAGTTTACACGAGTTTAGTAGCTAATGCTTATTATAATTTAGTACGTGTCACTTACACTAACACCTTCAGTGTAAACATGCTGATCAGTCAAGTTTCAGAGTATTAGTAAAACCACTTACTTACCACTAAACAGCTTAGTACTAAGCGCTTAGTCCCAAGTGAGAAGTAACCATGTACTTGTTAGTATTAGTAAAAGGCAAAGTCAAAGTAAAATCTTTTATTCATTAAAATCACAACGATCACTTTGAAACGTCAATTTTACTGCCTGTTCCTTCGCGACCAAGTCAAGAAAGAAAGGCAATAAACAAGGCTGGTTGTTTTTTTAATGATCCTTTTAGAATACATAACAATAAAGAAAATAAATAACGTCTTAGTTGTAACATTTTTGAATGAGTTGCAGCCATTTCAATCCCAAGCTATATAATCCGTCTTATTATATCTAAATAATCCGATATTTTATAGTAGGCTTTGTATAAATATTTTGTTTAATTTCGTTTTAAAATATGTTAATTGTCAATTTTTGTACATCCTTTAGAAATTTGTTATAAAAGCGTACACCTTGCCCTTTCAACGATTTACTAACTTTATGGAGTCTATAAGTGGTAAAAGCGAGTCTATATTTATTTCTAGTATTAAAATTATGATTATCGCTACTTTTCTTAAACAAATTAATATTTTTGTGAACATACATCAGATTTTCATAGATGTGTTGACAAGGGAATGTCATAATATTTATTTCTTTAAACTTATTGCGTAATGATTATCTAGGGCCCATATTATAAATTGCACGAACAGCCCTCTTTTGCAGCACAAAAACGGTGTTTATATCTGCAGCACTCCCCCACAGCAGTATACCGTATACCACAGAACTAAGACTCGACAACTTATCAATGTGAGGGTCCCATTAAAGCTTATTATCTAGGGTACCTAAGAATACGGTGGTGTCCACAAGAGCCAACTCCTCGTCTTTGATTTTTTATCTGCTTTAACTTGTGTAACATTAGGTAGTATAAATCTAATACACTTTGTTTTCTTTTTTATTTAGAAGTAGATTGTTTACATTGAACCATTTTACGACCTAAGAGATTGCATTGTTTACATCGTCAAAATCGGTTTGTCGTCGCTTTAATTTAAATAAAAGTAAGGCATTATTAATACGATATTCGAACGAAATGGAACACCACCACGCCGCTTCACTTGCCGTTTCAATATGTTAACTTGTCGTGGCTTGTCACACGACTCTATTCACTTGGACTTGGCGGTTTCACTAACTAAGCACTAATAGTCGACTGATCAGCATGTTTACACGCAAGGTTTTAGTGTAAATGATACGTACTAAGCATTAGCTACTAAGCTCGTGTAAACTAAGCATTACGGTCAGGTAATGAGATTTATCTGAAGTTAGTTATATTATAATACCAGGGTCAGGAAACGAAAACTCAGAAGGCGTCTGATGGAATCAAATTAACAACAAGAAGTACATAGACTAGATTGGCAACATCAAGAGAAAACTGAAAGCTTGTTTGGTAAATTGAATTTTAAAATCTCAATTGCATTTATAAAAAAAGTAAACAGGCGAACTTTAACCGAAGAGCATTCTCTTCCAGAAAAATAACAAGAGTATCCCCATAGTAGACATCCCACAAGAGGGTAATGAGAAACAAGTCCAAATATGATGTTTGATACATGCCCACTTTTTGCATATAAGTTAAGTAGTAACGTGATAGGTTGCAAGCCCATCGCCGTTTATTGCTTAATACAAAACTTTTTTTTAAGTACTAAAGTTTACTCGTTACCTGTTATACAACTATTTCACATCCGTTCAAATACAAAACAAAAACTATGCCAAAAAGCCTGATCTTGCTCCCAAAACTCTTTTCATAAAAAAAATCGCAACAACAGACGAACAAACATCCGTCGCTCCCCATTTATGATCCTATCAATTTATATCTTGTTTGATCTTCTCACAGCATCCAATAGGTACGTGGGCATATGGAGTTTAAGCCTATGGCTAGGAGAGTAGCGGGTTTATAGGCGGAAGCGATAGCGTTTTAACCCTTCATCATAATCATAATCATCTTTATTTGGAAACAATTTAACAAGGGTGTAATTACAAAAATAAAAAACGATGATACCCGCATGAGTAATAAATACTGTGTCGCAGATACCAACGCACTCCTCCGCGAGAAGATAAGTCAGGAAGTGGTACTCCGGGAGTGCCGACAGAAGTGTAGACTAGAACAGACTACACTACAGATACTTATATACACGGGTGTCGGTAACGGTGACAGTGTCGCGAGTTCAATGGTTTTTTCCCATCTCAAAAAGTGATCAACGCGCCTAAAGAAGTTTTCACTTCAATAACATTTATGTTTGGTGACAAACTGGTGAAATGATATTATTTTAGTCAATTTTTGTATGGCATATAAATCATCTTATTTGATGGCTTGTCTATAGACAGCGCCATCTATTACGAACTAGCTTAAAATCGTTTTTAAATCGAAAATGAAAAGCCCTCGTATCTTTAATCGTGATCCACTATATTCCGCCTGTTTCAAAATCGCCCTTTTCGGAGCCCAGCATCTAAATTATGACGTCCATATTTAAAATTACAACTCAATTGTAGGTTCAGTTTGCACAGCATTGTAAACTATAATATCCTTTGAATTATTACAAGTATTTATAAAATGATATTGTATTTTACAAAATGTAATACAGTAAGTTATTGCTACGCAAACAAGATTAAAATCATTTTAAACTGGGACTTATTGTGTTGAACGTTTTAAATTATTTAATTAAACTGAATTGTTAAACAAGTTTCAAATGGCTTTCATAAATAGCTTGAAAAATATAATAATATCGTATTTTCGTCCAAATGTTGTTTACAGGTAAGTAATCAATACGTATGTATAAAAAATATCTAAAAATCAATTGCTGTTGTTAGTCTTGTTAAAACTCAACGGCTGGATTGATTTTTATGAATTTTTTGTGTGTTTGACTGGGTTCCTGGATGGTTTAGATTCCACCTACCCAGCAAGTAGCGCTGTTGTCGAGGTCCAGAAAATTACGTTCAAAGTCGCGGGCATAAAACTAGTTAGAATACAAATATCACGAAGAGGTAGAGATTTTTGTTTGTATGGAGTAATCTCGAGTGGCAACCACGCACTAGGAAGCGTAACGTAGGACGGATTATTCATCTGTTTCCACTAGATGGAAAGAAGACCTGATAAGGGTTGTTGGAATGGGGAGTCGATAGGTGCAGGTCGCATAAGATTGTTCGCTCTAGAAACCTATGGGGGAGGCCTATGTTCAGACGTATTTTAGCTGATGTGATGATGATGGAATAATCTCAGAAACTATCATGTGAGGTAATGCTCTAGGCTGTAGTAACCGCTTATCATCAGGTGGGGAAAGGGCTTGTTACGTCACCACATGTATAAAAAAATTCTACTCTCCGTGGCTGTTTGTCAGTGACATCGTAGCTCCTAAACGGATACACCAATTTGAATGCAGTTAAAATTTGGTTTGAAAGATGGGTACTCCTATTTTAAAATTAATTATTTATTTAATTAATTAATTAAAATAAATTATTATTTTGTAAGTTGTTTTTGTCTGTAATCTATTATAAAATCGGTAAATATGTACTAGGCGGGTAAATTCCACTATCCCACTTCCCACTAATAAATATATGTTTGTTACTCTTTCACGCAAAAACTACTGAATGGGTTTTAGTGAAACTTGGTATGTAAGTTGATTATAACCAGGGTTAACACATAGGCTACTTTTTATTGACAAAAGACGCGTCCGAAGCCGCGGGCGGAAACTAGTATTACATGAAGTTTGTATAATTATGTATTGATAGCTCAGTTTGTGTCCCAAATAAAAGAAAACAAAAATAACCACAAACCAACCTATAGCTTTCTAATTTAACCGAAAATATCTAAAATCAAGGGACTTCAGTTAATCCCACAACTATTCAACTATTCCCGGATATTGTGCAAAATGTCCCCAAATGGCGACCCGCATTGTCCTGTCTCGATAATCCGATAATGACATCATGATGACATGTTACAGCCGATAATGGAAATCCGTCAATCATTGCTTTTATGGTATACGTTTGATTATTTGCAAATAACGTCCAAGTCAATATAGCGCAATATGATTTAAAATTTTGTCTATGTGACGGCTAAATATTGTTTAGGTGACCACTCAATGTCACATTAATCCGATAATTCGTATCGGATATAAGGTCGTATCAATCATCCGATAATCAAATCAGCACTTTGATGAATTAATGATATCGATAATATGTGAAACTAAATATTGCAATATCATAATGTACATACCTGCGTAATTGATAACTAGCTGACGCGCCCGCGACTGCGCACGCGTTGTTTGTCAATAAAAACATTACCCTCCTTCTGCGCAGTCGAGTAAAAAGTAGCCTATGTCCTAATCCCGGTCACAATCTATCTATATACCAAAGGTACATAGGAAGTGCATCTAAAGAATGCCTCATAATTTTAAACCTTTAGGGAGGATTTTACAAAAAAGTTGAAACACGTATTTCTTTATTTCTTACCAAAAGCCTACAATATATGAATTTTCAGATCCCTAACTTAAAGAATTATGGATTGCCCATACAAACTTCTATTTCACTCCCTTCAAGATTATTTTTCAGACAAAAGATAGCCTATGTCCATTGTCCATCTCGAGGATCTTTCTCCTTGCCAAATTTCATTCCTATCCGTTCAGCCGTTTAGTCGTGAAAAGGTAACATACAAAAAAACAGAGTTAGTTTCGCATTTATAATATTAATTTGGATGAGCTCGCAACTAGCATAGGAATGAATGAATGAAAATACTTTATTACACCACAAAAGAAACAACTTAGAAGCGATTTCTTCCAGATAACCTTTGGATGGAGAGGATTTTTGTAAAACTACATTATTGGAGGATATAAGTAGTGCATTAATGTTATGCAAGAGTCGCAAGCAATCTATACACCCAAGATATTTTGGCATACAAGCAAACGAATTCGAGCGAGGACGCTAATGGGTCGAGGGTGTTATTGATCGCTTACGAACTTTATCGCTTTCCGAGTTTATCATAACTTTTCATCAGTAATGCCAGAAATTTAAAAAAGTCTTTTACATAACAGCTTGTTGCTAAAAAGGGGCTTTTTAGCTATTGTTTTTTTTACAACCAGACTTTGGCCTGTTCCATTATTAAATAGAAGTAAGGATTTTTCAGGAAGATTGTTTTTAATTTTAGCATAATATTAATGAAATGAGCCCCTATTGTTCTATTTTCAAATTTACTAACGGCCGTAAATGGCATTTACGGAGCAGTTTCAAGATAACAATGGCTTACTTTTAGAGCATGAGTGATGAATAATAATATCATAGCGTATTCTATTTTTAGTGTATTTTCGCGCCGACTCAACCATTTAACCATACATTAACAGGGCAGGATTATAACGAGTCTCAACAATGGACGTGCGCCATTTTGGGGACAATACAGCATTTTTCGAAAACGGGGAAATAATCTGCTTTTTGTTGCCTTTTCGTGTAATACAATAATTGCTTTTTGTGTTAGGTTAGGGGTAAAGTTGTCTCACTTACGTTAAGTTGTAGATTTTTATTTCATGTAATTTTTTTGTAAAATTAGGTTATTTTTGCAAAATTTAAAAAGCTCCGTCACTTCATAAATAATCGTTAAAAAATATTTAACGAACCCTTCACTGGAAAGGAAAAGTGCTTATATTCTTCGGAACAGCTTATGAACAGTAAAGAACCACCCCACTTAAACTAGCTTTATATTAATAAATCGCATCTGAATCGTTTCATCCATTTGGGAAGTACCAACTGGTCTCGCTTCTGTACTTGGATCGTGTAAACCAGTTATTGATCGAGCGAAGCGAGATCTCTAAGTCAACTTGGGCAAATCGGCCTTGTATGTTTGATTGCCCGAGGATAACTTTCGAAACGTTTATTCAATCATCGGGAAATTTGGTATTTAGGTAAGGTAGTGATGGCAAGAGGGGTAAAAAAAACAAAATAGGACTATCCGGTCACGTAGCACGTATAATAAAAGGTCTTTGTGAGTACATTTTGACCCAGTTTTTATTTTAAGTTTTAATCTTGTAGTTTTTAAGTTATTAGCCATAATATAAACTGAACTTTGACAAAATTCACAGGGTAGGTACATCAGTGACCCCACAGTGCTGAAACTTGGTATGTGTAGCTTTAGTCAAACAAATATAGGGAAAAGTCTGAAATCCATAATAACTGAAATTTCTACCCCAAAAAACAAATCCAAATAACATGAAATCCCGTTACCTGTAATTTGAATGAAACTGTAGGTCAAGTTAATTAGTTATTCATTTCGTCGCACTCTTTTATTAGACAAAGATTAAAGCCGGGCTTGCACAACGATTCCTAAACATATATAGCCACTAAATATGTTTAGGCATCGTTGCGCTAGTCGCCCTAAGAATTTTTTTTTTGTGTTTTGGGAGACTCGCGAAATCTCTCAGTTCGGGGCGAACCACTAGTTAGTACCTAACAACACACAGCATACCACCACAGTGTAAAGAGACTGTGATGTATAGGTACTTCTAGCTTTGATTAATTACATGACAATCATGACAAGTTAATAATGAAGGTGTAACCCCCCCTATACACCCCTAGAAACCCCCCCGAATTAAAACACGCAACCCCACCTAAACCCCATGAAGACGTTTACACAAGTTTAACCCAGACAATAATAATCTAATTTACCTGTCTACAATTTAGTCATGACCTACCTACTTCGTAAATTATTCAACCCTATTAACATCTACCTTAAGAGTGTATTGTGATTAATAATTTTGGCCTCGTGATTTATCTAGTGTTACGGTAAGAACCCATGCGTCGCGATATCCGTAATAACTCAGTTTCTTTTAAGGAATTTGAGTCTAGTACCAAAGATCATACTAAAAGACCTACTTTATGAGAGAATTAAACCTATCTAAACACACTGACATACCCGTATAATTCTAGTTAGTGATAATTGTGATCTACCTATTGTAAGCTTGGTGCCAAAGTTATAGCCTACTCACTGGAAACGTATTGATCTACCTACAAACTGATTATCGACATTAATAATTGTGGCTAAGACACTTGTTTAAATATCTTAGGTCTACAGCCCCTCCACCGCTGTGAAGACAATGAGATTCGACTGACTGACTTCGTCCAGACTGGACATCTCTCTTCCTCAAATTAAAAGTATTATTAGGTATACTTAACCTTACATTTGAGACAACATAAAAATTGTATGTAGGTAGTCTGTTGTTCCTACTCGTTATTAAAGGCATTAGAGGTCATAATCTTTTGCAAAGTGTAGATTATTTTTTGGTTATCTTGCGAATCGGTAAAGTTCTTATTTTTACAACTAAACCCATTCGATTTTGGTTCTTCGTAGCGTATTCTAGAATCCTACTCTTTTCGATACCAATCCTAAGACTAACCGCCCCCTACTAACTATCTGCCAAAACACTCAGCCTTAAAACATACCTAGGCAACCTATTAATTAACCCATTCTTAAATTGACTATCAGAATGCACTAAAATGTAAAACTTAGTAAAACCCCATAATGAAGCTAGATACCAATTATCTAGATACCAAATATAGTACCAATTTAGTACTTTTCCGAACGGCTAGTTTGCATGAAATAGATAAGTGCTTTAATTAGCTATCAAAGTCTTTAGTTTACTGTAGTTTGACCATGAATATTACTTCAATTCATGTTTCTAGTACCTTTTCAGTTAACAATGCTGATGAATCTTAACGTAATTTCATTTCCTTGGCTCCGTAGAATAGAAAACAGACCTTTTTCATGCATCTGTTTCTAATTAATCCCAGCACTTTAGCCTTCAAAGATTCTATCAACATCAGATCAACTTACTTAGATTATTTACTTCCTTGAATCCGAGCACATTTCATTGTCAAACTTCACAAGTTCCATCTTATAATTTCAACATTGTTTTCAATCTTACAAAGTGTATTTTTGTGAAACCACCGTCCTTAAAAGCACAATTTCCCTTTCATTGAAGTTTAGTTTATTACATGAATTTTGTTCTACATACTGATATATTTTTATACCGTATGCTACATTAAAATATTTCCTTTTCCAATGTAGAATAACAACAGATACTCGTATCAAACTTAGGAATCCAATTGGATTCCACGAGGCCACGAGGAAAAAGACCACGAGACAAGAGCCCACGAACAAAGAGCGCGACGAGAAGATCCCGAGAAATGATTCGGACGAGAGGATCCCGAGAAAACTGACCCCGACGAGAAGAGCCCGAGAAAAGAGCCCCGAAAAGATCACGGGAAAAGAGCCCGAGAAGTCACGAGAAAAAAGAGATCGACCTTTTTTTTCTGATGGACTAAACTCGCTGTTGGCCTCTGAGGCCGTGACAGCTTAACCGGACTGAAAGAGATCGAGCGTCGCCGCTCCATCATATTTAAGGCGTTCAGTACCTTCCTCCCGTACCTCAGACATCGAACCCCCGTCTGCGACCTCCAGTGGCGAGTAGGGAAAACTATCTCCATAGATGATACGTTATTTTATACAAACACTAAATTTATTCAAAAGTAAACAAAGGCTTCACGTAATTCATAGAAAAAATGAACGATCAATTATTTTCTATTAATAATATTATTCTTTTGTAATATCACGAAGTTTCATATAAATCCCCCCGAATTTATGATAGCATAGACAAGATTCCATTCTATCCAGCTTCACACCAACCTACACGATATCGCCTTCTTCTTGCATACCCATAATGGCGTGTAGTGAAACCTATTCCATAGACAATTTGATAGTCTATCGATCCCCTACCGGTGAGCAGTGGAACTCTTCCCATTGACAAATTGCTAGTCAGTCGACCCCCTACCGGCGAGTAGCGGAACTCTTCCCATAGACGATAAATCATTTTGTACAATCTCCACGTCACTTCTTCCAACAGCTACTGTCATCGAGCGTCATGATAGTATGTCAGCTTACAATTTATCTAGATCAATCACCTCATACGATAGATGAGTAATTCAAGAGATGGTGCTGGCCGTTATAATATATTGAAGCGTTTTCTAAATCCCAGATTGATTTAAATACGTAATGACTGAATGAACAAGTATGTGTTATTCATAAATATTAATATTTTATAATATTACGAAAACGAATGTTATCTTTCGAATTTGTTACTGTGGAGGAACCATTCAGGTCCGGCCAGTTACAAAGGTTATCAGTAAGGCAAATTCTTCCACGAATACATGTAATCACTTCAACAATGTTGCTAATTACGATAAGGTCTGAAACTCAAAGGACCGCAGATCTAAGCAAAAGTAATCAATCGTAAATTGGGTTGATAACGTCTGTTGTTAGTATCCATATTAATATTATACATGCGAAAGTAACTCTGTTTGTTAATTTGTTTGTTACCTTTCAACGACTGAATCCTTAATGGATAGCAATGAAAGGCAAGGAGATAGATTATATCCTGGAAAAGCCTGGAACCTCCGTAGCGCAGTGGGCGAATAGCCGGCTGAGACGCAGGAGGTTGGACACGAACCCGCTACGGGTTCGATTCCCGCTAAGGAACAAATGTTTGCATGTTTACAGATATTTGTTCCGGGTCTGGAGGTTTTTCTATATACTTTTTTGTAAATATATATAAGTATATATTTACAAAAAAAAGTAGTTATATAAGTATTCTATCAATTTTATGGTTCTCATAGTACAAGCTCTGCTTAGTTAGGGGCTAGATAGTGCTGTGTGAAATGTCCAGCAATATTTATTTATTTATATCTTTTGTCTCAAACATTAATGTTGAAGAGGGTAAATAGGGGTTATGGGCAATCCATAACTCCTCAAGTTAGGGATCTGAAAATTCATATTTAAGCTTTTGGTAAGACATACAGGAATACGTGTTTCAAATTTTTCTATAAAATCATCCCTAAGAACAGTTGGTATATAGATAGATTGCGACCGGGATTGGGATATAGGTTACCATTTTAACCGACTGCGCAGGATGGTAATGTTTTAACAATCCACGTGTGCGAAGCCAGTGGCGGGTCGGCTAATTGATTATATATCATTAATCAAATCTAAAATCAAACATTATATAAAAGCAAAGTATCTTTCAAGTGCATTAGTTTCTCTAAAAGTGTCAACCATGTATCGTTTGCTGTTAATTTCGTTGCTGGCCCTATTTAGCTCGGCCATTGCCCTCTCTGATGTGAACAGGAAATGCATCGCAGACAACAGTGAAGTCTGGTCCAACGACAACCTCATTGGAACATGGTACAAAATGTGGAAGTTTACAATGTTCGGCGGAATGGTTCCTTCCGCGGTATGCAGTGAGCTAACCTTCAGCAGACCATCTCCAGAAACAGTTCAAGAATATAAGACTCGTTACAACGACCCCAATCTACCGTACAACATTGATGACAACCCTGTGTTCTTCCGCTATGAGTCTCTTTTGGAAGGTTTACTCTTTGGAAACACAATCGCTAAGTTCTACGTTCTAGCTCCCAATGGTTCGATGAGCTTGACACCGGATGGGTATGCTATTGACTCATACCGTCAGTTGAGTCCAAAAATCATCATGCAAACGGAATGTGCATTAAGAGGCAATACCATTTGGTTCCTGTCCAACGACAGGCATGCTCCCATCGATGAGATACGTGAGCTCATCAAAAACACGCCGGAATTGGCCCAATTGAAAGAACAGAGATTCTGTGCTACTTATTAAGAAATAGAGTGAACACAGCGACCTCGTCAATTGTATTCTATTTTATTTTTAGTCTGTGTGTTACTTATTGGCAATCCACCTTTGGAAAATATACATAGCTTACAGAAAACCGGCTACGGCAGCGCCTGCTGTAGCATTATGCAGAGTGGTGTTAATTTTTATAGTCTTTTCTGTACCAGTTTATTTGTTTTTATGTACTTTTACTTGAAACTCAAATAAACATTTATTTGCTAATTACTTGTACACATTTATTTGCTTTTAATTACTTGTTTTATTTATCATCATTATCAAAAAGACGTCCACTGCTCGATATAGTCTACCTGTAGGGCAGGACTATTATGTAGGAGTACTATTGATATTTACTGGATTTTATTTCTGGGGAGTAGCGACAAGAGTTTATTTTGTTATGACAGTATACCAGTTGTAAATAAGCTTATCGATTACTATTGCTATCAGTTTGATACTGACTCAAGTCAGTCTTAGTGTTTTTATCACAGGTCGTTTAGTGGATGATATTGACTTCCAAATGTCTCAATGAAGTACCTATTGGAGCAGGTATATAAGTATACCCTCTTAGTTAATATTTAGTTTTCTTATTTTCTATAAAGCATACCGGAATATCGTAATGTGAGTGGATCGTATATTTGGAATCTAGACCGTAAATAAGTACATTGTAACACATCAAGTTTTATCACGCTAGGATAAAAAAACTCGGGACTTGAGCTCCATTCACATATGCCTGTCAATGTTAACACTAAACAGAAATAAAACGGTCCACTGCTACTTCAGCTTTAAACCTCTGGGTCTGTTTTATAGAATGATTTATTTTTGTAAAGCTTAAAAAAAATCTTCAATGTTCATACCTTACTTATCGACCAGGATTCACAACCATATAAAACATATTGGCGCGATCCTTGATGGGCTAATAAACGAATCAATTGTTTCATTATAATCAAGTGTTTGTAGAGAAAAACTGCAACTCATTACAAAACCCCTATAAAAATGCAGCAATTTGAACCTAACGAGGCTATCAAATGTTACGGAATCTACCGAGGAATTCCCGCTAACGTGAACGAAGTCATCTTTTCAAATATTTATGGTAGTAGGCCTCATTAGGGACATTCTGAACTAAACTAGTTAAAGTTTGCTTTTCATAAATATTTGCTTCATTACGAGGTCAAATCAGAAATGAGGAGATTCATTAACAAACCAAGGTCACTGACATGACATAGCAGTGTGTGGCATAAATCTTGAAGAACTGACGGCCTTTAGGGCAGAAAGATTCTTGAGTGAAGACAACGCAATGGCAAGTGTAGCGTAGGATAGACCCCTGCTAGATGGAAAGACCACCTGATAAAGGTTGCTCGGAGCCGTTGTGTGCAGGTCGCACAAGTTCGGTCGCTTTGGAAAGTTATGGGAGATACCTATACTCAGCAGGAGACATCCTATAGGTTACATGTTGATGATAATGAAGACATACAATAAGGCAGCAATATTGCCGCATAACGACAAATGTTCGTGTGTGTCTCTGTCTTTCATGTAGCAAATGATACAGACACAATACGAACCTTCGCCGAAACCCGATGACGTGGCTGCGGTAATAAAAGAACGATATTTATGTCAAATATACTCACCCTCATGGCCTACACATATATTCCGAGCCATACAAATATGCATAAGCACATAGTCTATGTGCAGAAAACATTTTATGACCAACTCAATGGTTTTAAAACTAAATTAAATGAATTATATTAAATAGTAATTTATTTCCAAGATCCATATCAATGTTATTAAATAAAGGTTTTTATAAAATATAATAGTAAATTAAAGTTAAAAATAAAATAAAATTGTAGCGTGCCACAAAGCGGCTACATGCACTATATGGGCGGGTAGGTTATCTACACAGAACCCCTATGCAGTGTTTATAGGGAGGGCCGTCATTCTTGTCCGCTATTGTCCTCAGAATGGTGTTGGTACTCCCGTGTGCTCTTGTAAGCAATGAGGCTGCCTTTTTCCTCATACAGGCGGCGAACCGCGAACATACCAGAGGCGCTGCAGGACCGTGGGAGGCCCAACAACATCCTAAAGGCATTATTGCATTGGACGCGAAGTGTGTTGACGGAACCACAGGCTGCCAGTGTAGAAAATTTAGCAAAAAAAATTTAAAAACGTTATTTTAACCTCCTCATTTTGAAAAACTCACTTTTTAAAACATAAATTTACTTTTACGGATCACTTATTCACCAACATTGATTTTATTATATCAAAGGAATATTTTGATATCTTATTTAAAAACCCATTTGTGCAATAACGAGCAAATACTCGTGAGAGTAAATATATTGTTACGAGCTGAGGGTTCGAGATAAAATAATGGGAATCGATTTAACCAAAATAACACTTTTATTCAGCACTAAACGATGAATACACGAACTTGGTCACACGTAATCACAACACACCAATTCACACCACTGGTGCACCACTTAAAGTCACCGAAATGTTCGCACGTATAGCTAAATCCAGACTGACTGTCCGGCCATCTCTCCGGCCTATTTATATCGCGCATATTTCGATTGTTCGAGAACGATCTCGATCGCTCCAGGAAAGGGTCGGTCCCTCGACACAATGGCCACTCTCCATTCTGCGAAACCACAAACAATAACAGACAAAAGCGCTCGAGAAACCTCGATTACCATTCATTGTTTAACAGTCTCGGCGTAACACTGCCCCCTCCTAAAACATGCTCGTCCCGAGCATTGTTAGCCCCGTAATATCGCGCCAGCCGATCAACATGAACAATTTTAGGCGCTCCTCGCGTTCCCTTCTGAATTCGGTATGTGACGTCATTGATCCTGGTCAACACACGGTATGGTCCATCCCATTTTGCTTGTAGTTTAGGGGATTTTCCCTTTTTCCGTATCGGATTGTGCAACCAGACCTGTGACCCCTCATCAAATCGCAAGTTGTTTGAATTTCGGTCATAACGGGTCTTCATTTTCTCAGACATTTGTTGACCAGTTAGTCGAATGTGTTCATTTATGTCGTTCATTTTATTGCGCAGGTCGTTTGCATAATCTGTGATGGCACGCGGAGAATCTGGAGGAATGCCAGTTATCAGGTCTGCAGGCAACCGCAGTTCTCTTCCAAAATTTGCCAACGCAGGAGTGGCGCCTGTACTCTCATGGACTGCACTTCTGTATGACAGTAAAAACGGCTGTATGTGTTGGTCCCAATAGTTTTGCTTATTTTCGACCACTTTGGCCAGATATCTCTCCAATGTCTGATTGAATCTTTCCACCATTCCATCAGACTGAGGATGATAAGAAGTGGTTCTTGTTTTATGAGTCCCCATTATTCGGCATGTCTCCTGAAATACTTGTGATTCAAAATTCCTTCCTTGATCACTGTGAATTTCCAGGGGAACTCCAAAACGACAGAAAACTTCGTGGACTAGTTTATCTGCTACCGTCGAAGCTTCTTGATTAGGAATGGCGAAAACTTCGGGCCATTTCGTGAAGTAGTCCATAACGACCATGAAGTACTTATTTCCATTTTTACTTACAGGGAATGGTCCTGCAATATCCAGGGCTATACGCTCCCATGGGGCTCCAACGTTATACAGTTTTAGTGCTCCTCTGCTGCGTGTATGGGGTCCTTTCACTGCCGCACAGGTAGTGCATTTTCGGCACCAGTCTTCAACATCTTCTCTACAATGTATCCAGTAAAACCGCTCCCTTATTTTTAACAGTGTCCTTTTTACTCCCATGTGGCCTCCCGAACATCCTTCATGGTAGAGTTGTAGCACGTTAGGGACCTTGGCTTTGGGAACCACCATTTGCAGATGACAGTGATCTCCACGAGCGTTTTCCCATTTGCGACACAGCACCCCGTCGTGGATAACCAGGCTCTCCCACTGTGTCCAATAACTCTTCGTTGTTGAACTCAGAGCAGCAATGTCACTCCACAAAGGCTTAGTGCTACCCGCTGTGATCCTTTCAATGATGGGTTTAAGGTCTTTGTCATCCTGTTGTGCCTGCTGCAAAGTTTCTTTCCATTCGTCACTTAGGTCCGTTCTCAGCAGCCTGACAGGTTCTGCTTCCTTAGACTCATATTTGGCACAATGTTTGCAGTTCTCAGGGCAAGGTCTTCGTGATAGCGCATCCGCGTTCCCGTGAGATTTTCCACTACGATGCCCAATGTCGAAGTCGAACTCCTGTAATTGTTCAATCCACCTTGCCACCTGTCCTTCAGGATTCTTGAACCGTAAGAGCCATTGCAATGCAGCATGGTCAGTTCGAAGTTGAAATTTACGACCTAGTAGGTATTTGTTGAAATGTTGTAAGGTCTTTACTACAGCCAGCAGTTCCCTTCTTGTGACACAGTAATTTCTTTCTTGTTTGGATAAGGATTTACTGAAGTAAGCGATCACCACCTCTTGATCTCCTTTGCGTTGAGATAGCACACCACCAATACCGGTATTACTTGCATCTGTATCTACAATGAACTCGTTCTCAGTATCAGGAAAGCTGAGAATCGGTGTCTTACACAGTCGGTTCTTTAATTCCTGGAAAGCAGTTTTGCATTCTGCATCCCAGCAGAACAGTCGTTTCTCCTCAGTTAGCCTGTGCAGAGGCTTAGCAATATCTGCGAAGTTCTTGACAAAACGTCGATAGTAGGAGCACAACCCCAAAAATGCTCTGACTTCGGTCTTATCTTTAGGAATCGGCCAATCTTTGACAGCGTTGATTTTCTCCGGATCAGTTTGCACCCCGTCTTGTGAAACAACGTGACCCAGAAAGCTTACTTGTTGTCTGAAGAATGAACATTTCCTCGGACTTAACTTCAGATTGGCGGCACGAATTTTTGCCAGCACACGTTCCAGATTTTGAAGGTGGTCTTTAAACGTACGTCCCACGATGATGATGTCGTCCAAGTAAACAAGACACGCGTCACCAATCAACCCGACAAGAACTTGCTCCATCAATCTTTCAAAAGTTGCAGGGGCATTGCAAAGTCCAAATGCCATGACTCGAAATTTCCACAGCCCCTTTCCTGTAGAGAACGCAGTCTTTTCCTTGTCCTTAGGGTCTATTTCCACTTGCCAGTAGCCACTCTTCAAGTCTAGCGTTGTAAACCACTTCATCCCGGTAAGTGTATCCAATGTGTCGTCGATCCTTGGTAGTGGATAACTGTCCTTCTTCGTAACTGCATTAAGTCGACGATAATCAACACAAAAGCGCAGGCTTCTATCCTTCTTTTTGACTAGAACAACAGGAGAGCACCATGGACTAGATGAAGGTTCTATCACCTCATCATTAATCATTCCCTCAACCATGGTCTCTACTTCCTTTTCTCGAGCAACCGGTAGTCTCCTAGGTCGTTGACGGATAGGTAGCTCGTTACCAGTATTTATCGTGTGCTTAACCAGTCCAGTCTTTCCAATATCAGCATCATTTGAAGAGAAAAGATCGGCGTAGCGATGTAACATTTTCTCAGTCATAGCAACTTCTTCCCTAGAAAGGCTTTTACGGCAATCTTCCAACAGTGACGACACATCGAATTTGCCATTCTCTTTATTGCCGCTAGAGCTAGGCACTTCTTGACATCTTCGCATACAGGCTACTTCCTCGCAGGTGCCCATTAAGGTCCCCTTTTTGATCAGGTGCTCTTCATTACTAAGGTTTAAAATTCGCACCACCGCAGTATCTGTGGTCCTCACTAGCGTCCGGGCCATAATCCACGGAAAACCATTGTCCGATCTTTCCACCAGTACACATCGCTTCTGTCTTCCCGAAGTTCGTGGCAAGCTTACTGGAACAATGGTTTCTGATCTTGGCGGAAGAACAATTTTCTTCAGACTGTACACCTTACCCCTGGTTCCACCTTCCATAAAGAATTCCTCTTCTCCACATTGTAAAACTCCTTGATTTATGTCAATTCTACAATGGTGCTCTCGTAAGAAATCTAAACCCAGAATGCAGTCATCAACTATATCGGCAATGATGACGTTTTGCTGGAAAGGTCTTTCACCCAGCATAACCTCCACCTGCTTTTCACCCAGGACGGATATGTGCTGACCGGTTGCCGTCAGGAGCTGAATTCGCTCATGGCTACTGTTGAATTTCCCAAGAAACCGATTAGCCAGTTGGGAACTGATCACTGTACGGGAAGCACCAGTATCCAAAGTCATCTTGCACGGTGTTTCATTAATTTGACCTTTGATAGTCAGGCTATTCCCATCATGAACTTGTGAGATCGTAATTCTTAGGGCTTTCTCAATACCAGCCAGCACTCGCCCCGCAGTTCTGGCGCTTACTCGTTTCCCTGCTGCTGTTGAACGGGGCTCACCTGAGCACTCTCCTCTCTTTTTGGGCAGTTTGGCCTCAGATGTCCTTTTTCTCCACACCCGAAGCATCTAGGGCTAAACTTTGGACGACTGTAGTGAGTGTAAGAGTCCTTCACTTCTCTGATGCGGTGAGCTCGGGGGTCCTGACGCACGGCCTCCACCTCCAATGCATGGGCCAAGGCATTTTTTAGAGTATCGTGATGTCCAAGCCTTACAGCAGCTCTCACTTCCAAATCACGTATTCCGTCAACGAACGCCTGGATCAAATAACCGTCAAGGGGTGCTGACGAGGTTTGGTATGCCTTTCGAACCAGCTTTTCTATCTCGAGTGACCACTGCTGTAAATTCTCCGAGTTACGCTGGCTTCGGTCCTTTAACTGCGCTCGAAAAACATGTTCCAGGTGCGCGTCACCATAGCGTGACTCCAGCGCTTCCAGCAGCTGTTCGTAGGTGACATCCTTCCCAAGAGCCTCTAAAATCGTAAGTGCTTGGTCACGAAGGCCCAGTGTTAAAGCCGTCATGGCCTGCGCCGTCGTCCATCCATTGGCCTTGACAACGGCCTCAAACTGGATCTTGTATGCTGACCACGAAGAACTTCCGTCAAATGGTGGCGTCTTAAAACCTCGCGCTGAAGATGTAGCAACTAGAGGAGCCACATTGTTGTCTCTAGACTTCAGGACACCCAGAGTTTTTTTCACATCAGCGATCTGAATTTCAGTTTCCGAAATACGGCTCTCATGATGTTCTATCTGTTCTTTCACTTCCTGGAATTCCTTTCCAATTGAACCGAACAATTCTTTCACCAGCCGAGCCTGCTCTTCTTTGTCCTGACGGCGCTGTTCTTCCTGTTGACGGCGCTGTTCTTCCTGTTGACGACGCTGTTCCTCCTGCCAACGTCGCTGCTCTTCCTGATGACGACGCTGCTCTTCTTTTTCCTGACGGCGCTGCTCCTCCTGCAACCGAGCCTGCTCTTCCTGATGACGACGCTGCTCCTCCTGCAACCGAGCCTGCTCTTCCTGATGACGACGCTGCTCTTCTTTTTCCTGACGGCGCTGCTCCTCCTGCAACCGAGCCTGCTCTTCCTGATGACGACGCTGCTCTTCTTTTTCCTGACGGCGCTGCTCCTCCTGCAACCGAGCCTGCTCTTCTTGACGACAAAGCATGGCCATAATAGCAGCAAGATCGCCTGTCACAGGAGCTTGGCCCACGGATGATGATGATGAAGCTCCAATTGATTCGGGGGCGGCTGATTCCATCTGTATCGGCTGACGACTCTGTTGATCTTCTTGAACCGGGGAATCTCCAAACCGCCTTTCATGGACTTCCTGTTGTCGTTGACCTATCGTCCTTACACCGTCCACGTTATCCTTTGGCAGAACCGGCATTATTTTATCCCACTTCTGACACCAAATTGTTACGAGCTGAGGGTTCGGGATAAAATAATGGGAATCGATTTAACCAAAATAACACTTTTATTCAGCACTAAACGATGAATACACGAACTTGGTCACACGTAATCACAACACACCAATTCACACCACTGGTGCACCACTTAAAGTCACCGAAATGTTCGCATGTATAGCTAAATCCAGACTGACTGTCCGGCCATCTCTCCGGCCTATTTATATCGCGCATATTTCGATTATTCGAGAACGATCTCGATCGCTCCAGGAAAGGGTCGGTCCCTCGACACAATGGCCACTCTCCATTCTGCGAAACCACAAACAATAACAGACAAAAGCGCTCGAGAAACCTCGATTACCATTCATTGTTTAACAGTCTCGGCGTAACACTAAAATTGGAACTGTCCACATTTAGCCAACTAAAGATCGATCTGAAACCTCTCGAGGCCCGTGTACGAGCGATATGCTTTAATATTGTTACGCCGAGACTGTTAAACAATGAATGGTAATCGAGGTTTCTCGAGCGCTTTTGTCTGTTATTGTTTGTGGTTTCGCAGAATGGAGAGTGGCCATTGTGTCGAGGGACCGACCCTTTCCTGGAGCGATCGAGATCGTTCTCGAACAATCGAAATATGCGCGATATAAATAGGCCGGAGAGATGGCCGGACAGTCAGTCTGGATTTAGCTATACATGCGAACATTTCGGTGACTTTAAGTGGTGCACCAGTGGTGTGAATTGGTGTGTTGTGATTACGTGTGACCAAGTTCGTGTATTCATCGTTTAGTGCTGAATAAAAGTGTTATTTTGGTTAAATCGATTCCCATTATTTTATCCCGAACCCTCAGCTCGTAACAATTTGGTGTCAGAAGTGGGATAAAATAATGCCGGTTCTGCCAAAGGATAACGTGGACGGTGTAAGGACGATAGGTCAACGACAACAGGAAGTCCATGAAAGGCGGTTTGGAGATTCCCCGGTTCAAGAAGATCAACAGAGTCGTCAGCCGATACAGATGGAATCAGCCGCCCCCGAATCAATTGGAGCTTCATCATCATCATCCGTGGGCCAAGCTCCTGTGACAGGCGATCTTGCTGCTATTATGGCCATGCTTTGTCGTCAAGAAGAGCAGGCTCGGTTGCAGGAGGAGCAGCGCCGTCAGGAAAAAGAAGAGCAGCGTCGTCATCAGGAAGAGCAGGCTCGGTTGCAGGAGGAGCAGCGCCGTCAGGAAAAAGAAGAGCAGCGTCGTCATCAGGAAGAGCAGGCTCGGTTGCAGGAGGAGCAGCGTCGTCATCAGGAAGAGCAGGCTCGGTTGCAGGAGGAGCAGCGCCGTCAGGAAAAAGAAGAGCAGCGTCGTCATCAGGAAGAGCAGCGACGTTGGCAGGAGGAACAGCGTCGTCAACAGGAAGAACAGCGCCGTCAACAGGAAGAACAGCGCCGTCAGGACAAAGAAGAGCAGGCTCGGCTGGTGAAAGAATTGTTCGGTTCAATTGGAAAGGAATTCCAGGAAGTGAAAGAACAGATAGAACATCATGAGAGCCGTATTTCGGAAACTGAAATTCAGATCGCTGATGTGAAAAAAACTCTGGGTGTCCTGAAGTCTAGAGACAACAATGTGGCTCCTCTAGTTGCTACATCTTCAGCGCGAGGTTTTAAGACGCCACCATTTGACGGAAGTTCTTCGTGGTCAGCATACAAGATCCAGTTTGAGGCCGTTGTCAAGGCCAATGGATGGACGACGGCGCAGGCCATGACGGCTTTAACACTGGGCCTTCGTGACCAAGCACTTACGATTTTAGAGGCTCTTGGGAAGGATGTCACCTACGAACAGCTGCTGGAAGCGCTGGAGTCACGCTATGGTGACGCGCACCTGGAACATGTTTTTCGAGCGCAGTTAAAGGACCGAAGCCAGCGTAACTCGGAGAATTTACAGCAGTGGTCACTCGAGATAGAAAAGCTGGTTCGAAAGGCATACCAAACCTCGTCAGCACCCCTTGACGGTTATTTGATCCAGGCGTTCGTTGACGGAATACGTGATTTGGAAGTGAGAGCTGCTGTAAGGCTTGGACATCACGATACTCTAAAAAATGCCTTGGCCCATGCATTGGAGGTGGAGGCCGTGCGTCAGGACCCCCGAGCTCACCGCATCAGAGAAGTGAAGGACTCTTACACTCACTACAGTCGTCCAAAGTTTAGCCCTAGATGCTTCGGGTGTGGAGAAAAAGGACATCTGAGGCCAAACTGCCCAAAAAGAGAGGAGAGTGCTCAGGTGAGCCCCGTTCAACAGCAGCAGGGAAACGAGTAAGCGCCAGAACTGCGGGGCGAGTGCTGGCTGGTATTGAGAAAGCCCTAAGAATTACGATCTCACAAGTTCATGATGGGAATAGCCTGACTATCAAAGGTCAAATTAATGAAACACCGTGCAAGATGACTTTGGATACTGGTGCTTCCCGTACAGTGATCAGTTCCCAACTGGCTAATCGGTTTCTTGGGAAATTCAACAGTAGCCATGAGCGAATTCAGCTCCTGACGGCAACCGGTCAGCACATATCCGTCCTGGGTGAAAAGCAGGTGGAGGTTATGCTGGGTGAAAGACCTTTCCAGCAAAACGTCATCATTGCCGATATAGTTGATGACTGCATTCTGGGTTTAGATTTCTTACGAGAGCACCATTGTAGAATTGACATAAATCAAGGAGTTTTACAATGTGGAGAAGAGGAATTCTTTATGGAAGGTGGAACCAGGGGTAAGGTGTACAGTCTGAAGAAAATTGTTCTTCCGCCAAGATCAGAAACCATTGTTCCAGTAAGCTTGCCACGAACTTCGGGAAGACAGAAGCGATGTGTACTGGTGGAAAGATCGGACAATGGTTTTCCGTGGATTATGGCCCGGACGCTAGTGAGGACCACAGATACTGCGGTGGTGCGAATTTTAAACCTTAGTAATGAAGAGCACCTGATCAAAAAGGGGACCTTAATGGGCACCTGCGAGGAAGTAGCCTGTATGCGAAGATGTCAAGAAGTGCCTAGCTCTAGCGGCAATAAAGAGAATGGCAAATTCGATGTGTCATCACTGTTGGAAGATTGCCGTAAAAGCCTTTCTAGGGAAGAAGTTGCTATGACTGAGAAAATGTTACATCGCTACGCCGATCTTTTCTCTTCAAATGATGCTGATATTGGAAAGACTGGACTGGTTAAGCACACGATAAATACTGGTAACGAGCTACCTATCCGTCAACGACCTAGGAGACTACCGGTTGCTCGAGAAAAGGAAGTAGAGACCATGGTTGAGGGAATGATTAATGATGGGGTGATAGAACCTTCATCTAGTCCATGGTGCTCTCCTGTTGTTCTAGTCAAAAAGAAGGATGGAAGCCTGCGCTTTTGTGTTGATTATCGTCGACTTAATGCAGTTACGAAGAAGGACAGTTATCCACTACCAAGGATCGACGACACATTGGATACACTTACCGGGATGAAGTGGTTTACAACGCTAGACTTGAAGAGTGGCTACTGGCAAGTGGAAATAGACCCTAAGGACAAGGAAAAGACTGCGTTCTCTACAGGAAAGGGGCTGTGGAAATTTCGAGTCATGGCATTTGGACTTTGCAATGCCCCTGCAACTTTTGAAAGATTGATGGAGCAAGTTCTTGTCGGGTTGATTGGTGACGCGTGTCTTGTTTACTTGGACGACATCATCATCGTGGGACGTACGTTTAAAGACCACCTTCAAAATCTGGAACGTGTGCTGGCAAAAATTCGTGCCGCCAATCTGAAGTTAAGTCCGAGGAAATGTTCATTCTTCAGACAACAAGTAAGCTTTCTGGGTCACGTTGTTTCACAAGACGGGGTGCAAACTGATCCGGAGAAAATCAACGCTGTCAAAGATTGGCCGATTCCTAAAGATAAGACCGAAGTCAGAGCATTTTTGGGGTTGTGCTCCTACTATCGACGTTTTGTCAAGAACTTCGCAGATATTGCTAAGCCTCTGCACAGGCTAACTGAGGAGAAACGACTGTTCTGCTGGGATGCAGAATGCGAAACTGCTTTCCAGGAATTAAAGAACCGACTGTGTAAGACACCGATTCTCAGCTTTCCTGATACTGAGAACGAGTTCATTGTAGATACAGATGCAAGTAATACCGGTATTGGTGGTGTGCTATCTCAACGCAAAGGAGATCAAGAGGTGGTGATCGCTTACTTCAGTAAATCCTTATCCAAACAAGAAAGAAATTACTGTGTCACAAGAAGGGAACTGCTGGCTGTAGTAAAGACCTTACAACATTTCAACAAATACCTACTAGGTCGTAAATTTCAACTTCGAACTGACCATGCTGCATTGCAATGGCTCTTACGGTTCAAGAATCCTGAAGGACAGGTGGCAAGGTGGATTGAACAATTACAGGAGTTCGACTTCGACATTGGGCATCGTAGTGGAAAATCTCACGGGAACGCGGATGCGCTATCACGAAGACCTTGCCCTGAGAACTGCAAACATTGTGCCAAATATGAGTCTAAGGAAGCAGAACCTGTCAGGCTGCTGAGAACGGACCTAAGTGACGAATGGAAAGAAACTTTGCAGCAGGCACAACAGGATGACAAAGACCTTAAACCCATCATTGAAAGGATCACAGCGGGTAGCACTAAGCCTTTGTGGAGTGACATTGCTGCTCTGAGTTCAACAACGAAGAGTTATTGGACACAGTGGGAGAGCCTGGTTATCCACGACGGGGTGCTGTGTCGCAAATGGGAAAACGCTCGTGGAGATCACTGTCATCTGCAAATGGTGGTTCCCAAAGCCAAGGTCCCTAACGTGCTACAACTCTACCATGAAGGATGTTCGGGAGGCCACATGGGAGTAAAAAGGACACTGTTAAAAATAAGGGAGCGGTTTTACTGGATACATTGTAGAGAAGATGTTGAAGACTGGTGCCGAAAATGCACTACCTGTGCGGCAGTGAAAGGACCCCATACACGCAGCAGAGGAGCACTAAAACTGTATAACGTTGGAGCCCCATGGGAGCGTATAGCCCTGGATATTGCAGGACCATTCCCTGTAAGTAAAAATGGAAATAAGTACTTCATGGTCGTTATGGACTACTTCACGAAATGGCCCGAAGTTTTCGCCATTCCTAATCAAGAAGCTTCGACGGTAGCAGATAAACTAGTCCACGAAGTTTTCTGTCGTTTTGGAGTTCCCCTGGAAATTCACAGTGATCAAGGAAGGAATTTTGAATCACAAGTATTTCAGGAGACATGCCGAATAATGGGGACTCATAAAACAAGAACCACTTCTTATCATCCTCAGTCTGATGGAATGGTGGAAAGATTCAATCAGACATTGGAGAGATATCTGGCCAAAGTGGTCGAAAATAAGCAAAACGATTGGGACCAACACATACAGCCGTTTTTACTGTCATACAGAAGTGCAGTCCATGAGAGTACAGGCGCCACTCCTGCGTTGGCAAATTTTGGAAGAGAACTGCGGTTGCCTGCAGACCTGATAACTGGCATTCCTCCAGATTCTCCGCGTGCCATCACAGATTATGCAAACGACCTGCGCAATAAAATGAACGACATAAATGAACACATTCGACTAACTGGTCAACAAATGTCTGAGAAAATGAAGACCCGTTATGACCGAAATTCAAACAACTTGCGATTTGATGAGGGGTCACAGGTCTGGTTGCACAATCCGATACGGAAAAAGGGAAAATCCCCTAAACTACAAGCAAAATGGGATGGACCATACCGTGTGTTGACCAGGATCAATGACGTCACATACCGAATTCAGAAGGGAACGCGAGGAGCGCCTAAAATTGTTCATGTTGATCGGCTGGCGCGATATTACGGGGCTAACAATGCTCGGGACGAGCATGTTTTAGGAGGGGGCAGTGTTACGCCGAGACTGTTAAACAATGAATGGTAATCGAGGTTTCTCGAGCGCTTTTGTCTGTTATTGTTTGTGGTTTCGCAGAATGGAGAGTGGCCATTGTGTCGAGGGACCGACCCTTTCCTGGAGCGATCGAGATCGTTCTCGAACAATCGAAATATGCGCGATATAAATAGGCCGGAGAGATGGCCGGACAGTCAGACTGGATTTAGCTATACGTGCGAACATTTCGGTGACTTTAAGTGGTGCAACTGTGGTGTGAATTAGTGTGTTGTGATACGTGTGACCAAGTTCGTGTATTCATCGTTTAGTGCTGAATAAAAGTGTTATTTTGGTTGGACTGATTCCCATTATTTTATCCCGAACCCTCAGCTCGTAACATTAGTTTTACTGTTTCTACGCTTTGGTTTTGTCATCATCATACAAGTCATATGCCGTCCATTATTAAATATGGGTCTTTTTTGTAGGTTTACAGAATGACAGATTTAATGCGGCTCTAAAAAAGCCTGAAATAGCGGAAAAACAGCGATTCCATCACTCCGCGTATCGTGGAGTCTGGCGGGGTGCGAGTTAAAAAACGAGCACACGCACGAAGTACACTGCCGCGACTCCAAATGTGCGTGTCTAAATTATACTCTTTGAGTTTTTTTTTGGTAGCTTTATGTTAAATATTTAATACTACATATAAAAAAAACAAAAAAAAACTTATGCTTGACCTATTCCGACGGCTGCGCACTGCCAACTGAACGCCAATTGGATTTATTCGAATGTTGTATCGGCCACCAAAGGGCGCGCGCGGCGTGGAGTCGCCGCAGTCCGTGGCGTCGAGCCTTGAATTTCTGAATGATCGGATATCCAAATATTCCTAAGAATTCACACAATCCCATTGAGATTTGCACACACGGACGGTTTTTCGAGACTTTTGGAGTGTTGGCGTGGAATCTTATGGCGGCGTCGCGTTAATATCGGAATCTTCAGTGTCCAGAGGGACAAATTATTTTTAAGAGTAGTAGAGTTTCTTGCGAAAGGGTAGGACATCCTATCAAGAGGAAGTTTGCGGATTTAAAGTACCGAACTCCTACTCGAAAATGTATGAGATGGTTTTAAATATGTTAAGATTCGTAAGTGTCGGCTAGCACTTTAAAAATAAAAATACTATTTCAGAATGATATCATTTAAAAGGTGTGAGCATGAGCTGTTTGTTTGTTCTCTGCGCGGCATCGTTTGTCTTGTTGTTACAGGCCAGTAAACTAGCGGTTAAGAGCGCTAAGTAAGAAAAGGTTAATATGCTTGTGGGTAAACTTATTGTTAAGGTTCTTAGGCAGCTTGATATATTTTTATTTATACTATCCGGTGATGGAACAAGCTTAAGGCCCACCTGATGTTAAGTGATAACCATCGCCTATAGCAAAGTATTGCCTCGCAGGTCACGCAACTTAGAAACGAGCCCTACGATGCACTGCCCTGCGACCATCAACTTGAGGCATACAGGTGTACAACCTTAGACTCTGACATGGCCAAAAGACTTTTGTAGCAGAGAGTTTTGTGTCCATATCTTAACTTACCCTCCACTGCAATCCAATCCATTAGACATAGTTTACTGCTAAGAACAACCGTGCAGGCTACAATTAAAAACGCTTACAACAACAATTATTTTTATTGTAATATTAACTTTTGTAAGATTTTATTAATTAAATTTTACTGTATTTATTTTATTGTATCTACACGGTGAAGTTAACGATAACGATTTTCTAAAAAAAAAAAAAACAAAGACAAAGAGAGAGTAAATAAGGCATTAAGTTTTAGGCAACGCGTACTTTTTCAAAAAAAGCTTTTATAAAATTCATAGTCAGAACCGCAAGCAGATTAAAATGAGCCCAAACACTAGTTGCCCACTACAATCTATTCAGAAGTTCCATTGTCGCTAAACAGATTAATTTGTTGAAAGCTTCGATTGACTTGACTCGAGATTCTCGTACGCGCGCGTCTAATATTTGTGCGTGTGGCTGTTTTCGATCCTTGTACAAAACTTTACATACCTATGTAAGGGGTCGTCCTTTAATCACGCGAGGTTTGGATGGTATACCCATATTTTGGATTTAATGTGACGTTGTATTAGTTTTCGTGTTCGCCTCAGTAAGCACTTTCATTTGATACCCGTACTGTGGTAGTGCCGAGAAAATAACTAGTCCGCCATCTTGGATGATCCGCCATATTGGAATTAGAATGACGTCACATACCTAAGCATGAATCGTCATCCAAAATAAGCGTGTATATCAAATTTCAGCTTAATCGGTAAAAGGTAACTGATTTAAAATTCATTTGCAAGATTCCACCCGGACAAACATACATACATTGCATGTTTAATAAGAGCTTGTAAAAAGGAATACCTATTTAATGGCCACAAACAAAGGTGAGTCCTGAGTCATAACGATGTTTATTCAGAGAATAAATTTAAACATTTCTGTTTTCTAGCGAACCCTCTCTAGAGAACGACCGGTTTTGTTTTATTTCGCACCAGTTCTGATTTATTTGACATTATCAAACAGACAAGAGTCAATTACTTTTGAGTTTATAATTGGTATGGATTTAGGTATTAGTTCACTTTTTATCTTATCACACTAATATTATACATGCGAAAGTTTAGATGTATGTTTGTTTTTTACTCAATCACCGATTTCAATGAAATTTAGCATGTACACATATACAGGATGTTTGGCAATATACTGACGATATTCAAATGACGGTTTCTCAAAACTTAATCACAGACTTCACGAAAAAAAACTACTAGTTGTATTATCAAACTTTAAAGAAAATCGATTAAGTTAAGGTGATTAATCTTAATATATAAAACAAAGTCGGGATCGAACACTTATAACTCGAGAACGGCGGGGCCGATTTTGATAGTTTTTAATTTGTTGGATTTGTATCCACCCCGAATAGCAGAATAACTATTAAAATATTGGAAAAATTAACGCAAAAAGAAATAATGAAGATAATTCATTTTCTCATACATAGATGCAGCGGGTGACGTACATACATTGACAGCCCGTGTTACGAGTATATGTACCGCCGCATGTCAAGGCGGAACGAAGTTTGGCGGGACAGCTAGTTCGATATAAAACTTACTGCCTACTCTAGCAATCGACATCCAAAAATAAAGGCTGATTTGATATCTCTTTCTGAAATGGCGGCGGGTTTTGGGTTAGAAAGGGACAACAAGAGATATCTCGAGACTTCACCAATACAGTATCTCTGGTTAGATGGCAAGATATATGAAATAGCACAACATAAGTTTAATAATGTGTTTATTTTAACATGCCAAAATAAATTTCACATTTCTATGGTAAATATTTCACAAATTTATTTATTATGCTTATAAAAATATCCCGTTTCATTTTTGTGCGTATATTATCAAACACCTTATGTATAACACATAGGCTACTTGTTGTTGACAAACGACGCGTGTGAAGCCGCTGGCGGGAGCTAGTATTCAAATGTGAAAAACCGTCCATTATCTTGAAGAAATCGTTTCAAAACGATAAAACCACTTGTACTATTTGCTTGAAGAAGAAGATTTGCTTTGATTTTATTGATTGCTATTGATTCTATTTGTCAGCAATTTTATTTTTATGGTGTACAATAGGGTGTCCCAAACAAATCAAAGTGGTTTTATTTAAGCATACCCTCTTAATTTATTTGTATGTTGGCAAAACAATTATGTATAAAATTTTGGATACTTAGGACCTCAGTTGCAACACCGAGGGGTAGTGAACGATACTTTCATGGTTGGATCACGGACCACGGTTGAGAAGGAACAAAAGCATTGCGTTGCATATTACGTTGCGTTCAAGAACATCGGAAAATGTATCATTATTGTAAAAAGTAAATTTATCAATTAAAATTAACAATAACAAATAATCTTTTAAATGTAAAATAGTAATTTATATTATTTGGGCACATTGGTCTTTTATTTACCAAACAAATATTTTAATCTAGACTCCATCCATACTAACCCAGTACAAACTTTCATGTCTTATGTTTGGCATCAAATCGGCATAGGTTGTCTTTATCCAATCGCAATAATATTTATTATTTGAGTAATTAAGATTAAACAGAATAAAAAAGAGGGTATGCGTATTTGATTCGCGAAAAAAAAACTCCCTTATGTCTTGGGACACCCTAGTGTGCAATAAAGTGATTTCACACATTCACTTGTAAAACATACTTTGGTATGTTGAAATGGGGTAACGGTAATCGGGTTTAAAAGTTTTTTGTGTAAGTAGTTATAGCAAAGTAAGTTGTAAGTGATACCCGGAATATCGCACATTTTGCAACCCAAAATAAGGTAAGTTAAAAAAAAGTTTCACTACGTTTATTAATTTTTTATGGTTCGAAGTCAGACTCCGATCAAAGTCAACCAGACTTCGATCGGAGAAACAAAAAAAAGGGATAGTGATTACCACTTGAAGACGGGTAATGCGATGTCGAAGAACCTCGTGTCACGTCATGTGACGTTCGAAGAGTTGAGAGGATAGAAAGGACACTCACAGACAGTTATTTGGTTTATGCTTTTGCTATCCCCAAACATAGATCTGGTCGCGTACCGTGAGGTTCCAGAAGAATTTCCTCCCGCGAACACTTCGCTTGTGGAATGGTCTCCCTGCCGAGGTTTTCCCTAGGAATTACAGTATGGGGTTCTTCAAAAAGGACGTTTTGAAAATTTTAAGGGGTCGGCAACGCGCGAGTAATACCTCTGGTGTTACAAACGTCCATAGGCTACGGTAACCACTTACCATCAAATGGGCCGTATGCTTGTTTGCTACCTTAATGGTATAATAAAAAAAAGACGGAGAAATTTATGTTTATTAATATTGTTATGATTCCTATAGATATGTCACAGTGTTTAATAATATTCAGACACCTTTTATAATGGAAAAATTGGGGGTAGAATATAAAATACGCTATTTTATGTTTGAACACTAAGAAGTCCTTCGGATGGAAATCTCGAAACGCAGCTAAATGACCTCAAAATGGCGGCACTTCCTCCTCCACTGCGCGCGATGCGTCACAGTCCTTAAAGTAACGATATAGATAGTTTCCATGCCTAAAATGCACTTGTGTGTTCTGTGTGTCCAAAAGAACGTGAATAGTCAATGTCAATTGCCGTATCAATCAAAACTTGAATTGAAATAAATTGCTTTCAAACAGGAGGGTATGTATAGTAGAGATGACTAAACCGTGCGTTGTCTCCTATTGCGAAAACAACGGCAGACGCCGTTTTCCTAAGGATGGAGTTCGCAAAACAAAATAGATACAAACAATTAAACTTGTATACCTTAGTTCGTCCATATTGAAGTCTTCTTTAATACGTTCAGCTCACTTTCGTGTAACAGATTTATCTGTAACGCCATTATATTTAAATAATTACCGTTAGTTATTTTAGCGATATTTTACGTACTTAACTACCTATGTTCTTGTCATTTTTCCTCCTAAAAAATATGTGTTTTTAAAAGATACTGCCGGAAGAATATTGAAGAAAACTGCTATATCTTCAGTGTTGTTAAAGAACAAAGCTTCTCTAGAACAACCATCAACATCCATTCAAGATACAGTGTACCGATTAGTCAGATTTCATTAGACTAGCACAGGTCTAAGAAATAATACGATCACAAAAGAACATTGATTACCACACACAAGACGAAATGAGCATGTTCTCTAGAAATATTGATGTTGTCTTTGCGACTTTGACATCTTGGCAAGTTTAGAAATATATTTTTAGCGGAGCATGTCTCGGGTGCTTGTTTAGACGGCGCCATCTATTACGCTAGTTGAAACTACTTTTTTTGTAAATTTAGAAATAAATACCCACATTATAGAGGAAAGAAGTGACTCGTCTATCGCTGTACTTATTCTACATATATGTACAGAGTCGACACTTAGCACCGATCCAACTTGATTGATGCGACACTCAGGCACATGAAATCCTCTGGAAACCAGTAATTACACACATTTGAGCATTTCTAGCCCTAGTGGGTTTGGGGTATCTAATGACACGTGAAATATGGTTCTTGTAATATTCATCTTAACAGCCACAGGATGTACACATAGGCCTCTCCTATAAATTTCCAGAGCGACCGATCTTGTGCAGACAACGGCTCCCATCGACCTATATGAGAAGTAGTCTTTCCATCCAGTGGGGGGCCGTCTTACACTGCACTTTCCTGTGCGTGGTCTCCACTCTAGAGGTTTTCTGCCCCAACGGCCGTCAGTTTTTCGAGCTATGTACTTGTGAATTTAACAATTATAAAAAAACCCCTGTCCACCTTTATTTGCGTTTGGGGTCATAGCTAAGAACCATCCCAGTTAAACTAGTTTTTTATATAAAAAAAAACCGCGTCTTACGAGTATTCGGTATCCGTTTGGGAACTACGATGCCACAGACAGACACACAGACAGGCACACAGACAGGCGACAAACTTATAACACTCCTTCTTTGCGTCAGGGTTAAAAACTTAGATACTTGCTTGTAGACACTTGCTTGTAGCTTATGAAACAGAAATAGGGTTGTGGTTATGCACTGAAAAAAAATACATTAAATAAAATTTAAAAAACATTGATGTTTACTGCTTTGCTCAATACTATATGAGCCAACTAACCGAAACATTAGTTTCTACTGGTCCGAAAACAGTAAAATATCTTACCGCTTTGAAAGTTAACTAAACTGTTTATAATAGTACAAATTTGTGTGTTTATAAATCTATTATTGTGATTTCAGTAAAAAGCAATGTTCTATCAGTTAAAGTTATTGTTTTGTATTTTACTATTTTTAAAACATTAGTTGTTACTATTTAAGACTAGTTAATCTTACTGAAGACCGCTTTGCTTTTAATGTTTTTCAGTTTAATGTTTGTAGTAAAAAATATTTTTTTCAGTGTATACATGGTGTTTCAAGCCTGTTTCAATGGAGTCCAGCTCCATAACCATGGATCAATATTTTTTCCTATAGGTAGACCACAAAAGTGGTCGTAAACCTTTTTTTCACCCGATATTCACTTAACAGTCAAAAGTACTTTAAAAAACCTACCGACCTTCCACGACTACCACACTGCATGGCAGTAGATCGGTTTTTTCCCCAAAGTTGGACCTTTGAACTTTAGAGATTTCAACAATATTTTAAAACTAGCGGACCCACCCGCGGCTTTGTACGCGTAGTTTGTCAATAAAAACATTACCCTCCTTCTGCGCAGTCGAGTAAAAAGTAGCCTATGTCCCAATCCCGGTAACAATCTATCTACTATACACTAAAGGTACATAGGGAGTGTATCTAAAGAATACCTCATAATTTTAACCCCTTACTTTATCCCCCCCCCTACCCATTTAGGGATGATTTACCAAAAAATTGGAAACTCGTATTTCTTTATTTCTCAGCAAAAGCCTAAATATTAATTTTCAGATCTCTAACTTAAGGAATTATGGATTGCCCATACAAACTTTCAACCCCTATTTCACCCCCTTCAAGATTATTTTTTGAGACAAAAGATAGCCTATGCTTTTCCTCAGGCAAATTTCATCAGTTCAGCCATTTAGTCGTGAAAACGTAACAAACAAACAAACTTACAATCAAACAGAGTTACTTTCGCATTTATAATATTAGTATGGGTATATTATTCTTCAAATCAATAATAATCATTATACCTAGTTACTGACATATCGAAGACATGCTGAGTGGACGGCAGCGCTGCCCATTGACCCATTTCCAACCGATATGGATGTCAACGACCCGCGACCTACGACCCTCACTAAAGGCTCTTACCGAAGCGCTGAATCGAATTCTGAAATATTATTTACATCGAACCTCTAGCAATAAGTATGTAAGGCAGGTTTATTAAAATTGAGGTATAGGAGATCACGGGCAAAAGCTTTTATGGTTCTTGTCTGTTGACCAGGCCATGGGTTTTAAAATAACTAGTGGTTCTGTGAGAACAGTAGACCTCCTCGCGTTCCCAAGGGAAGGGGTCTTAGGAGGTCGAATCTGGTGTCTACGGGTTCATCTCGTGAAGGCGTAGAGGACTGCGTATTCTAATTGGTATAGGTAGTTAAACATTTTCCAAAAAAAATTCAAAAGTTGAAATCTGTCCATATATAATGCTAAATATACATATATAACTTCCCCCCTTTCCTCCCTCCACTCTCCCATATTGAAAATGTTTTCACAATATCTTGTGTAGAATGATGTCCTTAATGTGCCTCTCAAATTTGATTGAAATCCGTCGACAAATAAAGGTACAGCAAACATCCCCCTTTTCCCCCTCTATTTGCCCCCCCCCCAATCAAAAATCACGATCGATTAAAAAAATTTAATAAGTCAAGGAACTTGTGTGCCAACTTTCGTCAAAATCGGTTAAAAAATGCGACCTGTAGGCGAGATCAGACGGACATACGGATAAGAGCATTTTTTGGCCAATCTTGAAACTGAGACGCTTTGCTCGCTCGGTCAATAATCTACGATGGTGTTCAGATTATCGCGATTGAGATAAGTATTGTATTGCAGATCACAGGCAATAGCTGATTAGGTATACCTAATAGTAAGCGTGTTACTTAAAGTTACGTAACTAAAATATAACCAACATCAGAAAACAATGAGTCGAAAAAAATTCGGCAACTGAATACTAAAATGAAACTTCCACTTCATTTTTAGACAGCTTTCCAACAATACTACACATACAGGGCTCATCTCCTCTTTTTCCTATTTTCAGTGGTTTTTTTTTATTATTTGTTCCGCTTGATTTTCCTCCGACATAGAGATCGGAGACATTTTTAGACTTTTGTACATTTGTTGTTTACTGTGTTTTATTAGTGATCAGCTTATTTTCGGCTCACGCGAAAAGTTTACTGATAGAATAGGTAGGTTCGATTAAAAAATATTAAGAGTTTGAGATTAGCAAGCTGTAGTGGCAAGGGGCGCGGCATATCGCTCGAAGAATTGACAGCAGAAAGGTTCTTTAGTGCAGACCATGCACTGAAAGATGACCTTTCTTCATAAACTGGATAGATCTTCGATTAACCACAATCTCACCCGATGGTAAGCGATGATGCGGTCTAAGATGAAGCACGAAGATCTAGAAGAAACCTATTTACCTTAAAGAGGCCTGGATTGTATTCTTTAGAAAAAACAGACGACGGTAAAATGTTACGTATCAAGAACCTGTCTTTCAGTCAACGAGGTTCTGGAAATCTGTGAAGGATGCCTATGGCTGATATAATAATGAAGAACTGTTGAACGCTCTCTTGCTTTGGAAAGCACGTTAAAATAGCGAAGTATTTCGGGCGGCGTACTCGTATAAACTTTGACAATGGGATGCCCAGTTGAAATTACTTTCGTGAATAAATTATCAACTTTTGGCAGCAGATCAAAATAAGCTACACCAGTCAGCGCTCGTATCATAACTTCACATTTGGATTTATTTCGTTGGAATTTCCTGAAGAATTAGCATTTCAAACAGGCGACGCCAACGTTGGGTTAAAAGTTTAATGCGAAATTTGTAAGGCTGCGGAAAATAGGAAAAGTCGGACGAGCTTTTCTTCACTTAGCTCATTCAGAGTCATCAGAATTGAGCCATTATTACCTACATACACATATACATATAGACCATTGCGACAGCAACTTGACAGAAATCGGTCGCGCGCGATATGTTAAATTGGCTATGGAAAAGTAGTTCTATCTGTTACCGTTGCTTTGCTGGTAGCGGTTTCTGTGAGCAAATTGTCGTTTCGCGACCGATTCCTGTTGAGTTGTTGTCGCTTATTTTAGGTAACACCCTCCCGGAAAACAACATTTCGAATGTTATGCTCTGTACATACATACACACGCCGATTCGTACAAGTATATTTAAAGATCAACTTTAAGATTATTAAAAAAATATATCAATGATTATTACCATCATCATCGTCGCTAAAAGGTAGCTTTCTCAAGCCATAACACTGCCAATTATACATACATTTATTTGTTTGTTGTGTCGTTTACTAGGTTTTATTAAAATAGGAGTCTGAAGAGTTTTTGCCGGAAAATAAGGTTTTTGGTCTATTTCAAGCCCTAGATAGAGTTGAAGTTGACTTTGTTTTGAATTCTGAAAATAAAACTTGCATACTTTTGTAGTTACATACAAAACTACATTTTGTTATTGAAAATATTAAAATGTACCATGTCTAATACCTGTGGCGCGATTTTCATACCTTTAGTAGGTAAGTGATGGTATGATATAACTTTTGAACTAACTCACAAATCATGGTAAATATCCCGTTTTTAGTACAACAAGTGATGGTATGGTAAAATATAGAGCACGCTTCTCTAAAAGCACCTCACCATACCACCGGTGATGATGGTGATAAGATATTTGATAGCGAAGCGAGATCTCCAAATCAATTTGGGCAAACCGGCGTTGTATGTGTGTAAGTATGCATGTATGTATGTTTGTTTGTTCGAGGATAACTTTCGAAGCGTTGATCCGATCATCGTGAAATTTGATAATCATGTAAGTAGTATGGGCACAATCCTGTTGTGACTAACTGAGCTAAAAATGTTGGGGAGTTCTTTTTGAGATATTGGGGTTCAAGAGGGGTAAAACAATATCCAAATGAGACTCAGGTTAAATGGGACGTCTAATGAAAGATCTTTGGTTATGAATTTCGTGGCACTATTTTATTAGACACAGATTAAGGCCGGCTTGCACAACGATCCTTAAACGTATTAAGCGACTAAACATGTTTAAATTTGACATAATTGTATGAGTTGACAAGTCCTTAAATCATATTTAGCCACTAAATTCGTTAAGGCATCGTTGCGCAAGACGCCAAGATTTTTGATGTGAAACATCTATAGCCGCACGTAAAACAGATTTCTGGCGTGGCGACGCGTCGTCGCCACGCTATATGATGGTATATACAGGGTTTCCCAGAAATGGTGGATAATCCTGCACGTGCGTGTGCGGGGGGGGAGGTGGGGACCCACATCCCAAAAAAAAAAATTCTATTCCCAACAGTCCGCGGTCTACGAATTTTTTTGTAAAATTTAGAAATTTCCCAGTTTTCCTCACATTTGTGGGCATCACGTCCGCTACATGAGGCCTATTTCGGATTTTTTTCTTTTAAAGTATTCCCTAATAATGGTATTCCTAAATTACCTTTAAAAAAACGCAACTACTTAGGATAGTAGTTAACTAGTAGTCCCTAAACATAAATTTTATTTCTGAAATTTATTTTACTGCAAAGTTTGAGCACCTCTGCTGTAAAAAAAATGTATTGGAGTTTTATAGCCAACCACATAAAAAAATTACCTACATCATAAGGATTCTAAAACAGTAGCATAAGTACCTACTTTAATGGTAAAATTACTGAGCTATAGCTACTAATGTGTAAAAGTAGGCGTTTCATTACAAAATAGCAAAATTATTTGCAGATATTTTTTTTTAGTTTTTACCAGTTAAGTAGCGCTGTCGACCCTAAAATTAGACTTTACTACCTGCTCGGCACATTCAGTTGAATTCTAAGCTGTGTGAGCGAGACAAAACTGTGCTTGGGAATATTGCGAGTGAAAGGGTCAACAAATCTCCTTTGTATGGTAGAATTCGTGTTTGGTTATTGTTTTGTCTCCGTAGTTAAAACTATTTTAATTTTAGTGCGTATTTCGACGTTCTCGACATCGCATGTGCTCTTGTTTTTCTGATTCTCGGTGACAAAATTCTACATTTGGCATTCTACTGGACTCGATTTGTGCATTTTGATTGGATTTTGTTTGTTTGGTGATAACTGCGACGACTCGGCATTCTACTGGACATTTGTTCTGTATATCAACAGGACTGTGTGATGTCACGAGAAATTTATACACCCCAAGAGTATTCCAATATGCATTACATTTACGGAGAATGTAGTGGCAACGCAAGTGCTGCCGCAACACTTTATCGGGAGAGATACCCGAACGCGCGTCACCCCGACTATCGAGTTTTTACAAGAGTGCACCAAGCTTACTCAGAGGGCAGAATACCTGGTACTGGCGTTGGTGGCCCTAGGAGCAGAGGACGACCCCACAATCCTGTAACTGAAGATATTGTCCTTGACATGGTGGAAGAAGATCCCAGTATTTCGATGCCAGATATCGAACGCCGTACGGGAATATCAAAATCTACAGCACATCGTATTGTGAAAAAATTTAAACTGCATCCTTATCACGTGACACGTGTACAAACATTGCTACCACGAGACTACCAAGCACGGATTGTTTTCTGCAATGAAATGTTAACAAGAATTCAAGAAGATCAAGATTTTTTCAGAAAAATTTTATGGAGCGATGAGACTACATGTAAAAGGGATGGGTATCTTAACCTTCATAACTTGCACAGTTGGCAATTGACAAATCCACATTTGATGAGAGAAGATAAATCCCAGTATCAATTTAAAATAAATTACTGGACGGGCATATTAAATGGAAAAATTATAGGCCCATATGAATTGCCGGGCAACCTAAATGGCAACAATTATTTACAATTTCTTCGAAACCAGTTGCAAATATTATTAGAAGATGAGCCACTAGCCATCCGGCAAGGAATGTGGCTCCAGAACGACGGTTGTCCGGCACATTATGCTGTGCAAGTAAGAAATTATCTAAATGATGCCTATCCCAACAGATGGATCGGCCGATTGGGGCCAATACTGTGGCCACCACGGTCCCCAGACCTAAATCCTCTGGATTTTTTTTATTGGGGCTGTTTGAAGGAGCAGGTTTACAAGAAACCAATAAACTCATTAGAAGAACTTCGACTTCGCGTCGCCGAAGCAGCCAGAATTATATCATCAAAAAATTATAATAACAGATTACAAAAATCTTTTATAAAAAGGTGTAGAGCTTGCATAAGGGCATCAGGAGCCCAATTTGAACATTTACTTTGATTATTTTTATAATAAATACTTTTTTGGTCATTACTTGTTTTATTTTTTTCTTTTGCAATTTTGTAATGAAACGCCTACTTTTACACATTAGTAGCTATAGCTCAGTAATTTTACCATTAAAGTAGGTACTTATGCTACTGTTTTAGAATCCTTATGATGTAGGTAATTTTTTTATGTGGTTGGCTATAAAACTCCAATACATTTTTTTTACAGCAGAGGTGCTCAAACTTTGCAGTAAAATAAATTTCAGAAATAAAATTTATGTTTAGGGACTACTAGTTAACTACTATCCTAAGTAGTTGCGTTTTTTTTAAGGTAATTTAGGAATACCATTATTAGGGAATACTTTAAAAGAAAAAAATCCGAACTAGGCCTCATGTAGCGGACGTGATGCCCACAAATGTGAGGAAAACTGGGAAATTTCTAAATTTTACAAAAAAATTCGTAGACCGCGGACTGTTGGGAATAGAATTTTTTTTTTTGGGATGTGGGTCCCCACCTCCCCCCCCGTACACGCACGTGCAGGATTATCCACCATTTCTGGGAAACCCTGTATATGTATACAGTCTATATGCAGTAGTGTGTACGGTGTGGCGACGATTTATTATATTATTATTATTTATTTATTTAGTTATTATTAATATTTAATTTTTTTTTCATATAAAACAATTTCGATGGTTCACATCTGCCAGGCGTCCCGTGACGGCTCACACATTTTTTTTTTGTTTTTTTGGTTTTTGGGAGACTCGCGAGATCTCAGTTCGGGGCGAATCACTAGTTATCTAGATATTTATCTGTGCTGCTCAGTCGCGGGACCACAGAGATAAAATGATGTATCAAAAACATTACGTATAGGTGTTAAAAACTTTTGGTATAGTCCAGGAGGCCAATTCACGTAACTTAGCCGGGCTTGCATACATTATTAGTTGTTAAACATAACTGACGTAAATTATATTTAGCGCCAAAATATATTCACTTCATAATCCAATCTCGTTTAGGTCATTTATCGTTATGTTTTTAAAATTTTATTATTTGAATTGGCCCCCCGAGACTTGTACTTAAAATTGGATTGGGGACGGATAAAGAAGGTTCTTTATTTCAATGCGCGTTAGTGATGTCGGTTAGTACAAATAAAGTAAAAAGACACTCGACAAAAGAACGTGAGAACGCCTGACGTTTTTCCAATAGCATTTTACATTCACGTTTACTCGTGTTAGAGTTTAGGTACATACGCGATAAATACCCGTTTAAATCAGTAATTCATCGAGCGAAGCGAAATCTCCAAATCAAGTTGTGCAAATCGGCGTTGTATATATGTTTGTTTGTCTGTCTGAGGATAACTTTCGAAGCGTTTATCCGATCATTGTGAAATTTGAAATAACGCACGCGTCCGCACCGTACCGTAAACAAATACGAACTGAAAGATCAGCGATCGTATGGACACGCTTACAGTGATAGCCGCAAACTTCTTTGATGTTTGTCCGAAAAACCGACATAGCGGCAATTACGCTCGATCGTCACCAATCATGGGCGATTACAGGCAATTATGCCCCCTCTACACGATGATGATCGTCTATGATCGCCCATCATGGCCCATCGTGTAGAGCCGCTATAAAATGAGCTTGAGCATGCAGCTATACCTCGAGAAGTATGCCTATCATTACATTACACTCCTAAATCTACATGAGAATGGGTGTAGCTGGTTGAAACCCTTCCTGCACGAAACCCTAATAAAGTTTATGTGAGGTGTATTATCATTTCAACTCCGTGTTACAGTCTTACCGTAAAACCTTTTGGTGTGACACAATTTACTTTTTACCCGACTGCGAAGAAAGAGGTTAATATTTTTAGGGGTTATGTATGTATTTTTGTATGTATGTCTGTTAATTTGGCCCCTCGTGTAGGCAAACGGAACCTCGACGGATTAAGTTTTGTCTTACTTATATCTATAATATTTGTATTAAAAAAAAACTTATTTGAGTAGTTTGAGTTCGAGACCCTGGGTCCATGTGGTACCGGAGCCAATAGCGTAAAACAATTATTTCTGGACGTCTGGTCGAAGCGACGTGATCCAAGAGTGGCGCTTATCTTGGTGAACGCATAACACTTTCCAATCAGCGGGGCAACGCAGTCAGGGTCTTGGAGACACTTTCAACTGGTAGTGATGTGGAACAGTTGAGCTATCAATAGATCGTTTGCAATGTTTTTGAAGGATCCAACTGTTATTCTTTTAATATAATTATGTAATAATGTCAACCGCGCCCGTCTACTCGCGCGCAGAGGGCTGCGGCGCGTAGTGCGAGACGAGACGTTATTCGGAGTGGATCGCACTCACGTTCACGAATTGAACCGCAACATTATCGGTCGAAACACCGATAAAACGGTACGTGATAAAACCCGTATGATATTATAAGTACTTTATTTATCACAATTGGTAGTAAAATTATATTATTTGCCTCAACCCGCATTGTAATAAAATACTCGTTTACCGCCCAATTATAAATATGCTCGCTTTATAATTTCCCCTTTAAAATACGGAAAATAATACTCCATGAAAATTATACGGGCGAGAGACGTTTTACGTGAATTAAGTTCCGTGTACCAATTAGCCCTGATTGTAAAGCTTTATTTTAAAACCCGTAAAATTGAATTAGTTTAATAGAGTATTCTATGAAATAAAAGTATGAAATGTATCTAATAGGTTGCATCCCTATAGCACAGCAATATGTTCGATTCCCGTCGCGGAACAAATGTTTACATGATCTATAGACATTTAGTTCCGGGTCTAGGTGTTTCTCTACACAACCTGTTATGTTACGTACGACATTAATTTAAAACACACATCCGGAATCGTACTAGCTGATTTTAGAGGTGGGTTTAGTACCGGTAGGTTGATTATTTATTCAGTAATCGATACATTTCCAATAAACAATTTTGAACTTTGTGACGATGTCGCTTAGTCAGTCAGGTTGTATCTACTTACTTACATGATGAATTAATATGATTTGTTTACTATTTAACCGAATTAAAATGTTTTATTTTGCTAAACATCCAGGGTGGGTATGGAAATTGAACTAAAGACAGCGGACCAGTCCTAAATAGGCATGATTTTTTTATATGTAACTACCTACATTCAATTCCTCGGCGATACTCGGTATAGACATAACCTCCTTCAGCATTGGGGTAAACACGGAAAGTCGCATTCCTACCGCATATTACCTAGATTCTCGGGTGAAATTACATTCCATTAGGTACGTGTGAAAGGGAAGAATCTCGTCCTTGGCAACCTCTTATCTGACGAGTAGGTACTAGTATTTTTCAATCTTTTGTGATCACTGTATATAAATACTGATTTAAACGGGTATTAATGATATAAACGTTGTAATAACAAGTAAAAAAGGTACATACGTGATAAAGAACCGTTTAAATCAGTAATTGAGTAGGTACTATTTAATTATTTACTGATTCGTAAGGCAAACAAGACCGGGTAAGTGCGAATGTGATATATTTTTAAAGTTACGTACCTCAAAAGGAAAAAAACGGAACCCCTTATAGGATCACTTTGTTGTCCGTCTCTGTCTGTCTGTCAAGACCCTTTATCTCGGGAACGCGTGGAAGTATCTGGTTGAAATTAAAACCATATAGGTATACATGTACAATGTAGATAGGTATACAGTTCCTTGAAGCTGTGAAAAAATTAAACTTCTAATTTAAGATAAAAAAAGATACAGCCGTGTATGCTGCAAAAAACTACATTTCGACACTTCCAAGGGAATCAAAATTTATAGAGCACTTTCCGTTGACCTAGAACTATCAAATTTGGCAAGTAATATTGTCTTAAACTACATTATTTGTAATTAAATCATAAAAAATATAGTCATTATTTAAAGTACGTAATCAATCATCGAAACTGTCGTCGGTACAAATTTGTACGGAACCCTCGGTGGGCAAGTCCAACTCGCGTTTGTCCGGTTTTTTAACACTTAAAAAAAAAAGAGAAACACCCGAACAAATATCTGTAGATCATGTTTCGCGACGGGAATCAATTCCCGCAACCTCTTGCGTCTCAGCCGGATATTCACCCACCCAAGGAACAAAACTATGAAAATAAATATGTATGTCATCGTCATCATCGTAATATCAGCCATAGGACGTCCCCTTCTGAACATAGGCCTCCCCTGAAGATTTCTATAAACCGATCTTGTGAGGCCTGCATCCAACGGCTCCCAGCCACATTTATCAGATCGACTTTCCATCTAGTTGGCTGACCTTGGTTTCGTCTACACTACGCCGAAGATACCCAAATTGGTTTATAACTACCTCCAGGGGTCGACTATGATAAGCGAGGGGTCCATTTTATTGAAAACAAAACATTTGTAGTTGATAGATTTGCAAAATGTCGTAAAACATGGCAAGTGGTCTACGAACCAAAAAAGTTTAGGAGCCCCTGGAAAATATAAAGACATAATTTATTTTATTGGTTTCATCAAGAAACACAACCTTTGACATATCACTCACAAAAAATAATCTGGATATATTCCTCGTAATTTTATGTAAACTTCGTAATAAACTCGTAGCTCTTCAAAGGGGAGGTATGAATAAGGCTGTTACTACTCGCAAATGCTTGACACCTCTTTTGTTAGATAAAGGCTTATTTTATATAGAGCGATTGTTAGCGATGCTACTAAGTTTTATATAGCTTTTGCAGTTGCCAAAGTTTTTTGACATGCTTGTACTCGTATATTATCTCGGGTTCATAGTTCAAAATAAACATTATTTGAGTTTTTAATTTTCAGTTATTCCTCGTACTTTTCTTGTGCTACCTAAATAATAGTAGATTATTAAACGAAGGGATAAAGCAGTGTCTTTCGTCACGGGCGTAACATTGAATTCCGAACGTAATGAAGGATTCTAGAGTTAATTCACGAGCGGAGCGAGGGAATTACTAGAATCCTGAGTGCAGGAGGGATAAAAGCACGCCCAAGATGCAGACAGTTTTATCCACGAGAAGAATACTCTACTTTTCACACTTTCTGCCAGACAATGAAAACCAAACCTGGGTTGGTGTATTCTGTGCAGAGGTTAGTTCGATTTACGAATAAGTTCTTATTGCATGGGTCTCTTTGGTTCAAATTTTAATACGGTTCCAAATTGAAATCAAATTATGCCCGCGAGGGCATAATAAAATTCAGTACAACTTTACTCCCGGTTCAGCCGTAGGGATTTAAACACCTGATTTCCGTGAGGTTTACATTACATGTAATTTGACATTGTCGAGCAGGTGGTGTGAAAAGTAAATAAATACATGTTTATTCATTTTTTGAGTGCTAAGATTATCATCAAATATAAATATAGGTAACACTGCAGAGTGTAGGCTATGCCTGAACTAGGAAAACCTGTGTCTCAGGCAAAGACTAGAGATCAGGTAAACTTATGAATGGCCATATTAATAAATTTAAAATTTAACAACATAATGAAAAAATGCACTAAGTGCTAACAAAGTTTACGTAATAAACAACTACTAAAGCTTACTTTAGATGGAACAAGCATATCACCCACCTGATGAATGAATGAATGAATGAATGAACATTCTTTATTATACCTTACAAGCTAAACACAACAGATATAAAAATAAAAATAAAACAAATAAATGTAAGTATAATGGGCGGTCTTATCGCTTAACAAAGCGATCTCTTCCAGACAACCTTTGGATGGAGAGGATCATTGCATAATGGAAGATTGGCTGAGGTGTAAAAAGAATAAACTTAATAATAGAAAAAGAAAAATTACTTAACCTTAAATACATAAACAATAGGTACATAAATAATTTTAAATAAGTAAATATCATATATAAAATAAATAAATATGTACTTACATACATACATATATTAATATATACTTATATTAATAATATTATAGATCAGATGAATAATCACGACTCGTCATGGAGATAAAAGTTTTTGAGTCTAGCTTTAAATACGGAAGGTGAGGGGGATATTCTAATGATCTGATCTGATAATAATCTGATGTTATGATCGATGAAAGTATTATGTAGGTATGGCAACCAAATTTGTGGGAATAATAGTCAATTTATATTAGGAACAACATCATCATGGGAGAGAAGAGGAGATCCTTGATTTTAAAATCAATCTCAAAAATTTTCATGCTTAGACTTGAACCCGCAACCTTCCTCTTGATATGAGAACACCCTTGACCATGCATAACATCGTAATTACCCATTTAGGATAAATAATTGTTGTTAATTTTGTAAACTTAATTGATAACAAAATGTACTTATTAAGATATTGTTTTAGCTGTAAAATCAAGTTTCATAGCTTAATATAATTTTATAAGTGTATATTTTGCCAGTGTCACTCCAGGCGAGTTCACTAACTTATTAAAAGTTGTTGCTAGCAAGCTTCTCTCTTAATTAAAATTATGGCACAGATGAAGAGTAATAATTATGTTACAAGCGCTAAAATTCCAAGGACAGACAAACGACCTCCTGACAGTCAAGCCGCGGTTCCATTCCAGTGCACGGGGACGCTACGCACGTACTTAACCTCACTTTGTGTGAAATGAAGGTAGATCCACTGCGATCCACCACAACTCTACATACGAATGCGTGGCTTGATGACATCACCAACACACACGTGGCTATCCCGGATGTGTCAACCACGCAAATCAATGCGGCGCACGCTATACTTACATGCGGCAAACGGCGGCATAGCTTCACAAAGACTACAAACATGTGCAACGTGGATGTAGCGGACGCCAAGCTATAGATTAAGTTAGGAAAATTGTTATGTTTAATTGCCTTGTATAGTATAGAGATTAGAGGCGAACGATAGGGTTGCTGCTGCCGAACTGGGCGCGGCAGCCGGGTTTTTTTTTTCGAATGGACTAATCTCGCTGTTGGCCTCTGAGGCCGTGACAGCTTAACCGAACTTTTGGCGAGCGCAGATGGCGCTCAGCCCAGTAAGTTTTTTAGGCAACTAGCGCAAGGGCACCACTAAGGTACGAGCCTCGGCTTGGGCTGTTGCCGGGGTGGGGATAGGAGAGAAACGCCCGGGTACATGTCTGTACCTCGTATAGGCGGCGACTGAAGGGACTCGTCGACCTCGCCGGCGAGGTCGGTGTTTCTGTGAAGTGTTTGCTCTGTCTGATATAGATGACTCACCTTCCGCATTAGCAGAGGTGATTTCGTCATCCGGGTCTCCGAGAACGTGTCTCGGACGACGGAGGATTCGCGGCAGCCGGGCACCGCCGTTTTGTATATTTATAGTGTGCGAGCGAGAGGGCGCAACCCGTCCCTCTCCCACACTTATCGGATCGGCAGTATAATATTTATAGTGTGCGAGCGAGAGGGCGCGACCCGTCCCTCTCCCACACTATCGGATCAGCAATATTATATTGCAGATACCGGCCTATAAAGGCAGCGGCGCCCGCCCTCAAAATGATTCAGCATTAAGACTTCGTCTAGAACAGTTCTAAGAAATAAATATTAATTAACAGTGATCGAAGGTTTACTTACAACAACATACAGTCCACAACGGTTTAGTCCTTCGAACCCGGATCAGAACGGTTTGGTCCTACGAACCCGGATCAGAACCTGGATCAGAACAGGAATATTTCGACGGATTGAAGAATTGAAAAATCGACGACGTTACCATGGTGGTAACCCGGAGCCAAGCGGACGCCGCAGACCAGGAGCGTCGCGACACGGAACGTCGCGAACTGGAACGCGAGCTGCAGGGAGAAGCCGGAGCCGATCTTCAAGCCATCGAACAAGAACGAAGGCGAAGGCTATCGCTGGATCCACCTGCGTCACCAAACCCACGAGGCGGTGTAGCGATCGAACCAAGGCCTACGAACGTGGCCACCGATGACGGTGCTGGGGGTGCCAGACCCCGGTCCCCCGCACAATCGGTACGATCGACCGCAAGCACTGCCACGAGGACACGGATGGTGGAGCTGGAGGCTGAAGAAAAGTTAGCCGCCCTGCGAAGAAAGGAGCTTCAGATCGAGGCAGACCTTATTAGAAAGCGGTTGGCTGTGAGCCTAGCAGTCATTCAGGATGACCAGGAAAGCCTTCACGGTGATAACGGAACCGATCATCATCAGAAGGTTGACGCCTGGCTCCAATCGAACACCCTTGATGCGCGAAGGGAACTACGGGACGTGCCGAAGTCCGGAACCAAGGACGACCGACACCTAAGGTTCAACGTGAGGGACAGATCAACCACTCCCGTCAGATCAAGAAGTAATGTTGACGCCTTGACCGAGGCCATGGAAAAGCTGGCCAGATCCAGGATCAAGTGTCCTGACTTGCAACCATTCTCCGAGCTTCAAATGAGTGGTTGGCATTTAAGGCCGCCTTTCAAGATTCAACAACAATATACCGGCTGACACCGGCAGAAAATCTGCAGTGGCTAAGAAGCTGCCTGAGAGGAGAAGCCAGGGAACTGGTGTCTGCCCTGCTGTGCACTGCAAGCAACCCGGACATCATCCTGAAGACGCTCGAACAATGCTTCGGGTGACCTGAGGCCATCATCGACCGAGCCTTAGATGACCTCAAGAGGTTGCCGAAGCCAGGATCATCAGCGGTAGAACTGAATGTGTTCGCTGTTAAGCTTCAGAACGTGGTCTGCGTAATCAAGGGCATCAACCGCCAGGGGTACCTTTTTAACCCCATGCTGGCCCGAGAAGTATTAGAAAAGCTGAGCCCTCACATCAAGGCCCAGTGGTGCGACTACGCAAACGAGCAAGAAGGAACCGCGGACCCAGAAATCGTCGTGCTACCTCGCTTCCTCATGCGAGAGGCAGACCGAGCGCTCCGATATACTTACGCTCCATCTGCAATAGCAACCGCTGCCAAGAGAGAACCCAAGCTGACCATCACCGATGCCAGGCCGAAAAGGAAACCGAACGCCATATACAATGTGGCTGAAGACGAACAACTAGACAAATGCCCGATGTGCGAGAAGCCACACAAGCTACCGGACTGCCCGAAATACGCAGCGCTATCCGTAGATGAACGGTGGGAGCTTGTGCGCAAGAACAGGCTTTGCTTCAAATGTATCGCCAAGAGACACATGCGCCTCCACTGCAAGGCCAAGCGGTGCAGCATAGGACAATGCCTACGACCTCATCACACGAGTCTGCATCAGCAAGATAAGGAGGAACGTCCCGAAAACCCGAGGTCCGAAGCAGGCACCGCAGAATCTGTCCTGACGATGGCAACACCGACCGCCACCAGCAAGAGGACAGTGCTGCTGAAGATGTGTCCAGTCACTGTCGTGGGACCACGGGGGGAGATCCGCACACACGCCCTTCTGGATGAAAGGGCTACAATCTCGCTGATCGATGAGGAGTTGGCGCAGAACATCGGTGCAAAGGGATCGCTGCTACCGCTACGGATGCAAGGAGTTAACGTGACACAGGAAGAAAATAATAGCAAGCTGGTCACCATACATTTGAGGGGAACAGACAGAGAGCTGCACAAATTTCAAGCAAGAACAATCAAAGGCATGAAGTTGATTCGGCAATCCATACCGAGCACACTTCTGGAGTACGAACATCTCCGAGATCTATCGCAAGAGGAAGTGTGCTACGATACCGTACGGCCTGGAATACTGATGGGAGCAGACCACTGGGAATACATCGTAACACAAGAACTGCGCGTCGGTAAGCGGAACCAGCCGGCCGCATCCCGAACTCGACTAGGATGGGTGGTGCACGGGACTGTACCACGCACTATTATCAAAGATCGAAACAGCGTTCTGCACGTCTACACTCCGGAACGAAGAGTGGAGGCGAGAGAGCAGCAGGACAATCATCTCCACGACTTGGTGGAGCACCACTTCAGCATCGAAGCGCTCGGCATCACTCATAAGCCACATGTGAGTGACGCGGATCAGCGAGCCGCTAGAATAATAGAGCGAACTATAAAGAAGACGGACAAGGGCTACGAGATTGGACTGCCCTGGAAGGCGGACGGCATGACATTGCCTCCGAGCTATAGTGGAGCGCTCCGTCGCCTCCACAAAATTGAAGTGAAGATGGACGCTGACTCAGACTTCGCTAGAAAATACACCGAGCAGATAGAGAACCTACTGCAGAAAGGATACGCTGAGCCATGCGACGTCGCTGAAAAGACAAGTCCGGTCTGTTGGTACCTGCCACACTTCGTGGTACCGAACGTCAACAAACCGGGGAAACAGAGGCTTGTCTTCGACGCGGCAGCGAAAAGTCGCGGAGTCAGCCTGAACGACCATCTCCTGGAAGGGCCGGACCTACTGATGTCACTACCAGGCATCCTGTTTCGATTCCGGGAGAAACGCATCGTAGTCACGGCAGATGTACAGGAGATGTTTCTCCAAGTGAAGATTCGCCGGGAAGATCAACCGGCACAACAGTTCTTATGGAGAGGCGCCGACAGAGAGAAACCACCTCCTCATCATACATACTGGCATACTGGCGCGACACACGACCCGACGGAAGCGTCAGACTGAGTCTCGTGGCCGCCAAGTCAAAAATGGCTCCGAAACGCGCGCAGACCATTCCCCGCCTGGAACTGCAGGCGGCTGTCATCGGTTCCAGACTGGCTGACACCATCAAGAAAGAATATCGAGTCCAAGTTAAGAAAACAGTGTACTGGACCGATTCGATGACGGTGATTCACTGGGTGCGGCACGACGCGAGACGGTACACTCCGTTCGTCGCCCATCGCTTGGGTGAGCTAGCAGAGCTCACTCACAAGAAAGAATGGCAATGGGTGCCCACCAGGGAGAACATAGCCGACGATGCGACGAGATTCGCGAGCACACCAATCTCCATAGAAGACCGCTGGTTCCAGGGACCAGAATTCTTGCTCCGCCCCGAGGATCAGTGGCCGACAGAAACGACGTCGAGCGAAGACGGCGAGGAAGAGGTGATCCTGCATGTTACGGAAGAAAACAAAGCAGGGGAGTGGCTGCCAGATCCCGCACGCTTCTCCAAATACGAGATGCTAGTCAGAGCGTCAGCCCGCGTGCTGGCATTCATCGACTTATGTCGGCGCCGAGCCTCGGGACTAGAACATCGACACATCGAGGAAGCGGAACGCGCTCTCCTACGTCAAGCCCAACAGGAGAGCTTTCAAGACGAGCTGCAGAAGCTAAAAGCATCTCGTCCGATCACCAGGACGAGCCGCCTGTTTCGGCTGGACCCAGTCCTGGAAGACGGCATCCTGCGCGTCAGAGGCCGCATCGGGGCGGCCGATGCACCTCTCGAGGTGAAATAGCCCATCATCCTCGACGGCCGTCACCGGATCACCAAACTCATCATGCTGCGAGAGCATTGCGCAGCGGGGCACGCGAACCGCGAGCGCGTGACGAATGACCTCCGTCAGAAATATTGGATCATTCGTCTACGACCCACCGTGCGCACCATAGAAGAGGACTGCACCCTCTGCCGAAGAAGGCGATCGAGACCCCTGATTCCGACAACGGGGACCTGCCACGGAACGTGTGGCCCATGGGGATCGTCGAGCGCGCCTACACGGGTCCAGACGGCGGAGTACGAGTGTCAGACGTCCGAACGAAGACTGGCGTCTTCAAGCGGCCCGTGAGAAAGCTCATCGTCCTGGAGAAAGAAGAGGCTACGCGAGCTGTGCCGGTGGGAGGAACTGTAGCGGACGCCGAGCTATAGATTAAGTTAGGAAAATTGTTATGTTTAATTGCCTTGTATAGTATAGAGATTAGAGGCGAACGATAGGGTTGCTGCCGCCGAACTGGGCGCGGCAGCCGGGCACCGCCGTTTTGTATATTTATAGTGTGCGAGCGAGAGGGCGCAACCCGTCCCTCTCCCACACTTATCGGATCGGAAGTATAATATTTATAGTGTGCGAGCGAGAGGGCGCGACCCGTCCCTCTCCCACACTATCGGATCAGCAATATTATATTGCAGATACCGGCCTATAAAGGCAGCGGCGCCCGCCCTCAAAATTATCCAGCATTAAGACTTCGTCTAGAACAGTTCTAAGAAATAAATATTAATTAACAGTGATCGAAGGTTTACTTTCAACAACATACAGTCCACAACAGTGGACGTGGGTTAATATCTGTGTGCCGCAGTAGAAAGGTAGACACACGCAACCAGACAAATGGCAGCTAACGAGCTTAGCCTCTACGTGCACATCCTACGCAGCAATGGAACAGCGTCTTTATTGCTAAAGTACTCTAGCTACATGAGACAGCGAAAGAAGCACTGACTGGCAGTGCTTAGGCAGCATTATTTTTGGGAGCCAAAACTGAAATATTATTGTTGTGAAGACCGCCGACTAAACCATTTAATTATTAAGTTCTCTCTACATTCTGTACACATAACATTTTTGTTTTTAATTAACTTTTTAAGATAACTTGGTTTTAAAAATTATATGTGATGAAGTGTCCTTTTTTTTGCATATTAACATATTATACATTTTTTCAACCATAAGTTCATACCACAAAGACATCAGAGTTCTATAGTTTGTTAACCCTACTCTCAGGTTTTACCCGTCTCAAGTTAAGACTAATAATTTTGGTCTAATTATTGAGAGTTAGGATCACTTAGTAACTTCATCATTATCATAATATCAGTCACAGGACGTCCACTGCTGAACATAGGTCTCCCGCAATTATTTCCAGAGCAAATACCTAGTATATCAATTTACCTAGGTATTAAGATTTACCGTATTAAACGCATCTGCTGATATATTGGACCATTGTCTTATAAAAATTTAAAGCTGCATCTCAACATCTCATTTTCAAGTTATTCTGCCAAGTTTTTATTCTGAACTGAGATCTCGCGAGTCTCCGATAAACAAAAAAAAAATTATTTGTTCCTAATCTTTGACTATCAAAATAGTGCCACGAAATAAAAACCAAAAACTTGACCCACAGTTTCATTCAAATTACAGGTAGCGGGAGCTCATGTTCAACGCCGATTTGCCCAAGTTGATTATTTTATTTTATTTTATTTCTTGAATTTTTGGAAAACTTACAGCTAGGTTACAGAAAATGTATTTGAGTAGGAAATAAACAACAGTAAATGCTACTTATTACAAGAAGGCCAATTAAAAGTTTCCGCAAGTAAGATTAAGATCAATAGATCTCTCGCTCGATCAATCATTTATTATTATAGAAAAAGCCCATTACGAAAATTAATTCTCAACAACCCCCCAATCCCCCCCCCCTTTTTACCTCATTTAGGACCAGGATTGTGTCAACACTACCTACCTATATATCGACACTTCGAAAGTTATCCTCGGACAAACAAACATACATACATACAAAGCCGATTTGCCCAAGTTGATTTGGAGATCTCGCTTTCGCTCGATCAAAAGTACAACACACCGTTCTTTTTGTATCAGAGGTTAAAAACATAATATTATGATTATGATTGTAAATAAAAAATACCCAAGATTCACATACAAAGATATACATATACTAGCTGACCAATTCGCAGCTTCGCCCGCGTAGTTTTTCAGTAAAAACGTTACCCTCCTTTTGCGGAGTTGGGTAAAAAGTAACCTATGTCACTCAGGGATAATGTAACATTCTAATTGTGGAAGAATATTTTGAAATCGGACCAGTAGTTTTTGAGTTTATTCGTTACAAACATTCAAAAGTGCAAATATTTCCTCTTTATAAAATTATTATAGATGTAAAACACGAATTATGAGTACTTATCTTTTATTTAACTCCTCAACTTTCCTAATTATGTCAACATTTGCTAATAAACCCTCTCAGTAGGCTTCTATCGCAGCAAACATAATCCCTCACAGAGAGCAATAACACAATACCTTTTAAAATAATCTCCATTTTACTGTAAATAAAGAAGCAACTATAAAGCTCCCAGTAACTGAATTTCACTAACACTATCACGTACATCAAAGACCAAAGGAGGCCAAAATAAAAGCGCAGCCGGGAACGAACCTGGGCTAGCATTACCCACTGCACGTAATTGCATTTGACACGATGCCTCTCTCGCTACACGGTGGAGCCATGAAAACTGAAATCTTTTTTTTATTAAACATCTGAACCGGTTTCACACAGAGTTCAAAATCCGTGGTCCACTTAAAGAAGCTCTAACGGAAGACCAACGCTGGGTACCCAGCACGTGCTGAGTTGGAGCCTTTTTGTGACACATGCAGTGAGTACAATGAGACACACACACACTGCAATATTTTTTATTTATATTTAATGTGTATTCTTTTATTCTTTATGTATTTGAATGTTATTTGATTTGATTTTAAATTAAAATGTAGCCTATTATGGCCTTGAGTTCATATAAAATCTCATAAAAAATATCATCAGTTTTTCTACAATCTTTTCTTTTTTTTTCCATAATAGCCTTATTTGAACTACTACTAAAAATAGACGGTCCAGACGTTCTCAGGTGATAAGCTTACCAACATTGAACTTTTACTAAGTACCTACACAGATTTTTCTGCCACTTTTTGATGGTACATGGAGATGGTGCAAGCTTATGGCCCACCTGATTTTAAGTGGTAACCATCGCCTATAACAGAGAACTGCCTCGTAAGTCACGCACCTAAGAAATACGACCTACGTTGCAATGCCCTGCGTCCATCAACTTGAGGCATACAGGTGTAAATCCTCACCGTAATTTCACCGGCAACTATTCAACCTCTTTCACTAGTACGAGTATAGTTCTGTCATTATCATTTGCCATCTGTCAAAAAATTCACGTACAAGGACCGTTTTAGAGTTCAGGAGCAAAATGCTAAAACAGGTGCGACTTTATCCGTTTATCCATCCGTCTGCCACAGCTGATTATTTCAGCAACTTCTAAATTTAATTTCATTTTTTATTTATTCAGAACAATTAACAATCGTATTTGAAATCACAAATTACATTCAGTATTCATAATAATAAATTAAAACAGATATACCCTAAACATGAAGAAAAAGTCAAAAGGAAATGAATTAAAAGTCAACAAAGAAAATAAAATGAAAATACTTAGCATTATTCCAATAATGGCACAGATTCATTAAATTAAATTAACTTTTCATTAGAAAAATAACCAATTAGTCAAGTCAATAAAGCTATTAACTTCACTAATTATGAATAACTAGCTTCTGCCAGCGGCTTCGCGCGCGTTGTTTGTCACTAAAATGCCTATGCCATCATCACAGCAATTTTAATCGAAAATGGTTCAGCTGTTACGACGTGATTGAGTAACAAACAAACAAATAAACAAACATCCTAACTCTCACATTTATTGATCGAGCGTAGCGAGATCTCTAAATAAACTTGGGCAAATCGGCGTTGTATGTATGTTGGTATGTATGTTTGTTTGTCCGCAGATAACTTTCGAAGCGTTTATCCAATCATCGTGAAATTTAATATAGGTGTAGGTAGTGATAGCCCAATTTTGGTGTGACTAAATGAGCTAAAAATGTGGGGGGTTGCTGAGATATTTGGGTTCAAGACGAGTAAAAAAAAAACGAAAATGAGACTATCCGGTCAAATGGTACGTCTAATAAAAAGAGTTTGTAACTACATTTTGACCCCGTTTTTAGGTTTAGTTTAAACTTTGTAGTTTTTAAGTTATACCTACCCATAATAAAAACGGAACTTTGACAAAATTCACAGGGTACACCAGTGAGCCCACAGTGCTGAAATTTCGTATGCGTGTAGCTTTAGTGACCCAAATATTAATACGAACTCCCGTTACCTGTATTTTGAATGAAACTGTAGGTCAAGTAATTTGGTTATGATTTTCGTGTTGTAACCCCCCCCCCCAACCCCTCCAAAGAAGCCCCCCCTAAACTAATACACTCGACCCCACTCCTAAACCCCCATGCATTTACACACGTTTAACCCAGACAACAATCTAACTTACCTATCTACCATACAGTCATGACCTACCTACTTTATAAATTATTCAACCCTATTAACATCTGCCTTAAGAGTGTATTGTGATTAATAATTTTGGCCTCGAGATTTATCTAGTATTGCGGTAGGAACCCACACGTCGCGATATCCGTAATAACTCAGTTTATTTTAAGGAATTTGAGTCTAGTACCAAAGTTCATGCTACCTACTTTATGAGAGTGTTAAACCTATCTAAACACATTGACATACCCATAGAATTCTAGTTAGTGATGATTGTGATCTACCTATTGTAAGCTTGGTGCTAAAGTTATATAGCCTACCCACTGGGAACGTATTGATCTTCCTACAAACTGATTATCGACATTAATAATTGTGGCTAAGACACTTGTTTAAATATCTTAGGTCTACAGCCCCACCACCGCTGTGAAGACAATGAGATTCGACTGACTGACTTCGTCCAGACTGGACCTCTCTCTTCCACAATTTAAAAGTATTATTAGGTATACTTAACCTTATATTTGAGACAACATAAAAATTGTATGTGGGTAGTCTGTTGTTCCTACTCGTTATTAAGGGAATTAGAGGTCATAATCTTTTGCAAAGTGTAGATTCTGTTTTGGTTATCTTGCGAATCAGTAAAGTTCTTATTTTTAGAACTAAACCCATTCGATTTAGGTTCTTCGTAGCCTATTCTAGAACCCTACCCTTTTCGATTCCGATCTTAAAAATAGCCGCCCCCTACTATCTATCTGCCAAAACACTCAGCCTAAACATACCTAGGCAACCTATCAATTAACCCATTCTTAAATTCACTACCAGAATGCTCTAAAATGTAGAACTTAGTAAAACCCCATAATGAAGCTAGACGTATTTAGTACTTTTCCGAACGGCTAGTTTGCATGAAATAGATAAGTGCTTTAATTAGCTATCAAAGTCTTTAGTTTACTGTAGTTTGACCATGAATATTACTTCAATTCATGTTTCTAGTACCTTTTCAGTTAACAATGCTGAAGAATCTTAACGGAATTTCATTTCCTTGGCTCCGTAGAATAGAAAACAGACCTTTTTCTCGCATCTGTTTCTAATTAAGCCCAGCGCTTTAGCCTTCAAAGATTCTATCAACATCAGATCAACTTACTTAGATTATTTACTTCCTTGAATCCGAGCTCATTTCATTGTCAAACTTCACAAGTCCATCTTATAATTTCAACATTGTATTCAATCTTACAAAGTGTATTTTTTGAAACCACCGTCCTTAAAAGCACAATTGCCCTCTCATTTAAGTTTAGTTTATTACATGAATTTTGTTCTACATACTGATATATTTTTATACCGTATGCTACATTAAAATATTTCCTTTTCCAACGTAGAATAACAACAGATACTCGTATCAAACTTAGGAATCCAATCTTCCTACCCACATTTTTTCCTTTACTAGATAACTCAATCTAAGAAATATTATACCGTCAATAGGTTACACATTCCTGTGTCTTTGTTATAACATAAGCTATGTTTTCCAATGAATCCACCGTTCTTTTATGACCATAGAAATAGAAATAGAATATAGAAGTAGTTAAACAAATCGCTGCCAATACAAACATCAAACGTGAAAGGTTATTTTGTATTTAGTGTAATATAATCCTGAGCCAATCATTTCTTAAAATGCAATACTGATGCCAATCTGTCCGTACATCTTTAGAATAAATAGAACGTAATGGAAAGTATTTCCTAACGCCCCCCATCCTATCATATGAACCAATTAATTCGATTATTAAACTATTATTGAATCCACCGTCTCTGATGCGTTTCCTACCCTACCGGTTAACAGGATTCCTACCGACAACATTGTTAAACTAAAAGAAAATGCCACGGTAAGATGTCAATCCCCAACGTTAACTATCTTATTAAATAAGCACCCCGCAATTCAAAACAATTATTCCCGAACCAATATATGGAATCCAAATTCCACATTCTGTACTTCAGGAACAATCACTTTAACCGTCAGTAATTTTTCCTACCCTCAAAATAAAATAAATCTCGGCTCCTAAGATTTTCCATCCAAAATTCACCCCATTTAACCCTCAATGTAAATAACACGGATATCCAATAATTACATTTAAATTCACACAAATAATTTACTCTGTTTGGATCCACTTCAATACATTCCTGCACGAATCTGATTACCAAACATTAACACAAGAACAATAATTGCCAATGGCAATAAGTAAAAATTCCTACCCTCAAAATAAAATAAATCTAGGCTTCTAACATTTTCCATCCAAAATTTACCCCATTTAACTCTCAATGTAAATAACTCGGATATACAACAATTACATTTAAATTCACACAAATAAATTACTCTGTTTGGATCCAATTCAATACATTCCTGCACGAATCCGGTTACCAAACATTAACACAAGAACAATAATTAAAATGGCAGTAAGTAAAAATTAACAAGCACGTACCTTGGTATTCTCTGGGTGTCTCCGCAGGCTGCTAGCGGGAGAAGAACCACGAGGGAAAGCCCACGAGGCAAAAGCCCACGAGCAAAGAGCGCGACCCAAGAGCCCACGAGCAACGTCCCCAACGAAAAGATACCGAGATATCACCACTCCCGAGAAGAGCCCGAGAAAGCGCCCCGAGAAGGTCACGAGAGAACCAGAGCCGAGAAGATCACGAGACAAAAGAGCTCCGAGAGATTCACGAGAAAAAAGAGCACGAGAAAAGAGATCCCCCCGCGGTAAAACGTCCCGAGAAGTTCACGAGGAACAAGAGCCGAGATGATCACGAGAAAAAAGAGATCGAGCGTCGCCGCTCCGTCGTATTTAAGGCGTTCAGTCCCTTCCCCCCGTACTTCAGCCCTCGAACCGCCGTCTCCAACCTCTAGCGGCGAGTAGCGAAACCTCTCTTCACAGATGATAAATTATTTTATACAACTACTAAACTTATTCAACAGTAACCAAATGGCTTCACGTAATTCAAAGAAAAAATGCACAATCAATTATTTTCTATTAATAATATTATTATTTTGTAATATCACGAAGTTTCATATTAATTCACCCCCGAATTTATGATAGCATAGACAATATTCCGTTCTATCCAGCTTCGCCTTCTACTTGCATACCCATAATGCCGTGTATTGAAACCTATTTCATAGAGAACTTGATAGTCTGTCGATCCCCTACCGGTGAGCAGTGGAACTCTGCCCATTGACAAATTGCTAGTCAGTCAACCCCCTTCCGGCGAGTAGCGCAACTCTTCCCATAGATGATAAATCATTTTGTACAATCTCCACGTCACTTCATCCAACAGCTACTGTCATCTAGGGTCGTGATAGCATGTCAATTTACAATTTATCTAGATCAAACACCGCATACAATAGATGAGTAATCCAAGAGATGGCCTTAGGCGTTATAATATATTGCAGCTTTTTCTAAATCCCAGATTGATTTAAATACGTAATGACTGAATGAACAAGTATGTGCTATTCATAAATATTAATATTTTATAATATTACGAAAACGAATGTTTATTTCTGAATTTGTTACTGTGGAGGAACCATTCCGGTCCGGCCCGTTACAGTGTCACTATTTTGATAGTCAAAGATTAGATACTAATAATGTTTTTTTGTTTTTTTGTTTTTTTGTGAGACTCGTGACATCTCAGTTCGGGGGGAACCACTAGTAATATTAGTGTGATACTTATTTTATTTTCGCAAGAGAAGTGCTATTGTGAGTAATCTAATTACATGTGAAGCCGGGATGGGTCAGCTAGTTGATTAATAAGTTTTTTTTTATATTTGTTATTGCCCATATCGCCATCTAGCTCCCAGCTAAGCAAAGCTTGTACTATAGGAGCCAGATAACTGATAGAATACTTACATATGATTGTTTTGTGTAAATACATACTTAAAATGTATAGAGTAACGAGACCCGGAACAAATATCTGTAGATCGCGCAAACATTTTTTCCGTAGTGGGAATCAAACCCGAAACCTTTCAGCCAGCTATTGGCCCACTGCGTCACGGAGGTTATTCTCTACAGAGTTCAATTTAACACGCTGATTTCAAAGCTCCATACAATTTTACATAATTGCAGGAGAGGTACATTTATCACATGTATGTGCTCGGCTTGGGAAAAGATTACGCGTGCTTATTGTTTGATACCGACATCTAACGCAACATAAAATAACTATTTTTAAGAATATAATTGAATAGAATAATGCTTTATTTTACACCAAGAAGACTAAAAAAACTAATTAATGCTAAATATAGTACAATGGGGGGTCTTATTGCCAAAAGGTCTTATTGCTTATTGGATGGAAAGTAATGAGCGACGCGAATTATTTTTTAAAGCAGTAGATGTCCTTGTGAAAAGGCACGCCCGGGTGAGTACTACTACCATACCTATTTCTGCCACCAAGAAGCATTGCTGTTTCGATTGGAAGGTTGGAGTGAAATTACAGACACATGAGGCTTTACACCTGTATGCCTCGAGTTGATGAACATAGGGCAAGAGTATCGTAGGGCACGTTCCTAAGATTACCACTTAATATCATTATGACATATTAATATGCTTGTTCCAACTCCTGACCCACTTGTGTCCTGAGACGGTTGACTTCCATGTGGGCCAAGGAAGTCTTCATCGCCAGGCAGTTATTTTGCAGGCCCTATATGGTCTGATAACCTTCGTGGCGCAGTGTGCGAATAGGACTGCGTAGTCTGATTGGTATAGGCAGGTATAAATTTTCCGCAAATATGAAAAAAATATCAAAAATTGAAAATCCATATATATATATATCACATAGGTCATATATGACCCTATAGCAAACTTCCCCCCTTTTCCTCCCTCCACTCCTTTATTTGGATTTTTTTTCACAACATCTTATGTAGAATGAAGTCCTTTGTGTGCCTCACAAATTTGGTTGAAATCCGTCTACAAATAACGCTACAGCAAACTTCCCTCCTTATCCCCATTATTTACCCTCCAATCAAAAATTATGATTTACTAACGAATGAAATAAATCATGAATAAATCACTAATGTGAATGTGCTAATTTTCGTCAAAATCGGTTCAAAAATACGACCAGTAGGCGAGAACAGACAGACGGACAAAAGCATTTTTTGGCCAATCTCGAAACTGAGACGCTTCGCTCGCTCGGTCAATTATAGATAGATAGATAGATAATTCCTTTATTGCACACCATTTAAATACAATCATTTATAAGAAAATACACTCTTAAACAATAGGTACAATGGGCGGCCTTATCGCTAAAAGCGATCTCTTCCAGGCAACCTTTGGATGGATAGGATCTATGTGAACAAAATAACGACGGCGGCGTAAATCTGATATTAATAGTACACGTATATTTATAAAAAATATAGATAATATAAAATAAAATGCATAATTATAATGTATAATATAATCATAAAATTACATAAATCTTAATATTATAATACATAAAATAATATTGTCATACCTACATATATAAATTATAAAAAAGTAAAATTAATAAGTGGCCTAGTGAGGGATGGATTATAAGCGTACACAACACTGAATTGAGTTAGATAACATATTTATGCAACTTATGATCTAATATTTCACGAACCTAATAAAACTACCTACAATTGTAATACTAATAATTACAATCACATAAAAACAGAAAGAAACAGTTTTAAATATAACCAACTATAATTAGTTAATTGTTTTACAATTACACAATGTCTGCAGGTAGGTACTTAACATTACATTACACATTCTATTTATACCACATTTTATCATGTTTCCAATAAAACCTGGAGCAGCGCAGAACGCAGTAAAGTGAAGTGCAGCTATTAGCGGTAATTGCTTGCTACTTGATACCGACTGGTATTTCTCTAGATACCGTTCAAACTTCATTGAGTTTAACCTCTTGCTAAAAATGTTTGATTTTTAGAGCGTTTTAACTTAATTAATGAATATACACAAAGAAGGTCAATTGTATTTAGGAATATCTGTTTTTTAGCGAGGTAATATTCAAGTTTTTGTTTTATAAAAAATAGATTTCCATAGCGACCGATCTTGCGCAGCCTGTACCCAACGGCTCCCAGCAACTTATTATCAGGTAGTCCTTCCATCTAGTGGGAGGCCATTTTGCGTTGCGCTTTTCAGTCTCCACTCAATAACCTTTCTGCCCAAACAGCCGTGAGTTTTAATAAATTGATTGATAAATTGATAATATAAACCCAAAAGCTAACTGATTAAATTCAAATATAAGGTTGTTATTAAAAGCGGTTTAACTTGTAGGCTTGGTATCTACGTTAATCAATCTAATGTTATTGGTTACCGTGAGTTGCCTCAAGGTAATTCCAGTTTGACCTGTCGCTTCAAACTAAATTGCTTCAAAACATTTGCTTTAGATTCTGTGAGTACATTCTTGATTGGATATAATCTACATTAGACTTTGCAATGTACAGAATAAAATAAATTTAATATTAAGTATAAGTTATTATTTTATTGAATGGAAGAAGGGAAGGGAGGTCTTTGCCCAGCAGTGGGATCCAGCGGTCTCTTTAGATTAGACAAGATTGAAGAGTATTTTATTTAGTTTGTCTCTTGGTGACGCTTCCGCCTCGTAGCGATCTGGAGCCATTGAGCTATCGGTAGATCGGCAGAAACAGTTTAATTGAATTTTTAATAGCCTTCAAAAAAGGGAGGATGTTCTGAATACGTCGGAATCTTTTTTGAAGTGAAAACTTCTTTAGGCGCGTTGGGCATTTTTGAGATGGAAAAAAAACCATTGAACTCGCGACACTGTTACCGTTACCGACAACTCTGTATATAAGTATCTGTAGTGTAGTCTGCTTTTATTCAAGTTTTTACTTGTGTTGGCACTCCCGGAGTGCCACTTTTTTGTTTTTTATGTATGTTTCCCGGCATATGATGGCAATGGACCATTGTAAGTGGCGGAAATGTGGGAGGCCTTTGCCCAACAATGGGGCAATATGGGCTAATAGTAATAGTAATGTTCCCCGATTACTCGAAGACGCCTGGACCGATTCGAAAAATTATTGTTTTGTTTAAAAGGGTATCTCATCACATCGTCTTCCCAAGTGGTCCCATTGGCACCAAGTCTGGATCTGAATATGGGATCTCAAAAAATCGAGGGCAACCCTCATATTTTATAGGGACACATAATATGGTTTATTCTGTTATTTGAAGTTGCCTATAATTTTGTTTACAAGTTACTTGTGTAGAGAGATTATGTAAATATTATTGCTGTTGACAAAATTGTGGTTTTGCTTTGCACGTGGCAGCCACACAACCACACGAAGCGAGAAGTGGCGTCCAGTGGCGTGTAGTGACCACTAGCGTTATCAATACGCCGCCAGTTCATATAAAATGTATGAAAAATGCAGTCCGGCAGCGTTTTGTGGCTGTGACGTTTGGCTCGTGTGCGGCGACGCTTGTTTCCAGTATTGAGTATTACAGGTTTGGTTGTTTCAAAAATACACGACAATAGCTAGGATTGGATGGTTACCTACACAGAACAACTCTCGTGATTGGAACGTGCCAATACGCACCAGCACGTAATAACAATGTGATAGAAAGAGTATGAAATTGAGAGAGGGCATTCAAATAGCTTGGAGAACTGGCCACTGGTTAAGCCACTGCCACAAATTAAAAAGGCAACTTAATACTTGATGGATGCAGACCGCAATCAGTTGCTCTGTAATCTACGGAAAAGGGTTGGTAATCAGTAGATGCCTTATGGTGGACGCCGTATAATTATGACGATAACGAATCAAAGTTACACCATACGTACAGTCAGCAAACTATTAAGAAATTTGTCATTTATGTGAATGTAATGTTTTAAATTAGTATCCCAAAAACTACATCTACTGTTATCTACGACACATCCTTTAGACAGATTAATGAATAATGCAGGACATTTCACACCCTATCTAGCCCCAAATTAAGCAAAGCTTTACTATGAGAACTAAATAACTGATAAAATACTTGCAAATATTTACTTGCAATATAGTCCGGAACAAATATCTAATATATAAAATAAAGTCGGGTTAGTTACACCTTTTATAACTCAAGAACGTCGGGACTGATTTTGATGATCTTTGATTTGTTAGAATTTTCTCCGCTCGAATAGCAAAATAACTATTGATATATGGGAAAAAGTTCCCCAAAAAGAAATTATGAAGAAAATTCATTTTCTCATACATAGATGCAGCTAATGATGGGCGATTGACAATTCTACCGGGATGACGTACATTGGCAGCCCGCGTCATATGCATATCAAGGCGGTACGAAGTTAGATTATACAAACATTAGTTCCGCAGCGGGAATTAAACCCACAATCTTCTACGTCTCAGCCGGCTATTCGCCCAATATACCACGGTACCTCCGTGGTATAGTGGGTGAATAGCCGGTGTGTTAGCAAGTGTTCATACCTATTTAAGCTTTAGGTAAAACTTGATAATCTTAAGTTCGAATACTCTCAGGTATCGGTATAATGGAATGCGGCGGTATCCAATTAAGCGGAATCGCGGGCTCTACGAATTGCTGTAGACTGTTACGTACTGCTAGGAAATTGCTACGAACGGCTACGAAATGACGAGGTACTACGGGGATTGCTACGAAGTTTATCGTTAACATCTAATTCGGGATATTTTAGTCTAATATTCCTACAACATAAAAGATAATGTAAGGAAGTATTAACATGCTAGTAATCAACTCTGATGACAGAGTTCAAGGCCACCCGAAGGCCTCCGACATAGCTGGTGTGTGCAGATATTGACACCCCAATACTTATTTGGTAAATTCTTGGCTTTTATTAATGAAAAGAAAAAGAAGTAAAAAAATATTTTATTTCTAACGGCAAATTAGGACTACAAAGCGAGACACAGACACAACAACAGACACATAGAAATTACACAACACAAGTATAAACACATAATTAAAAAAACCATCCCTACCTATATTATATAGTCTCTCAGTGCCATCCACGTGATAACGTCACAAAATAAAGAGTCAATAATACGAGAAAAAGATATAGTATTCATAGAAGATCTGATAACATTAATTACTAAACCATTTGTTTTAAAACTTAAAATTTTGTCTTCGTATTAAAATTAATGGAATCATAATAAAAACCATCAATGAAAAATATTTTCCTTCGTAGCTGACTAAGCATAATTTCATTCATACATTTTTTTAAAAAAGACACCCACATAGCCCTGTACTCATTACTACGCCCACGCTAACTCTGAATAACGCCAAAAATGTGAGATTTACAACCGTCTCGAATCAAGATTTCTGCATTTATGCATATATATGACGTTCATTGCAAAAAACTGTGAACAGAAAGTAATATTTAATATAAAAGGAAATAATGATTACCTTCACCATATCAGCCATAGGATGTCCACTGCTGAACATAGGCCTCCCCATATATTTCCAGAGCAACAGATCTTGTGCAGCCTGAATTCAACGACTCACAGCAACCTTTATTAAGTCGTCTTCCATCTAGTGGGGGGCCGTCCTACGCTGCAATGTGGTCTCTTGAACCTTTCAAACCTTTCTGCCTCAACGGCCGTCAGTTCTTCAAACTATGTGCCCTGCCCACTGTCACTTGAGCTTGCTAGCTAATCCTTTGTTTTAAAAAATCACAGATATTATCTCATTTCATTTTTATAAATACTGTTACGCCGAGGCTGTTAAACAATGAGTAATAATCGAAACTTCTCGAACGCTTTTGTCTTGCTATGTTATTGTTGTTATTGTCTGCGGTTGCGCACAAAGGGGATTGGTCGTTCTGTCGAAACACCGACCCCTTTCCGATCGAGATCGTTCTCGAACAATCGAAATGTGCGCGATATAAATAGGCTGGAGAGATGGCCGGGGAGTCAGTTAGTGAGTGAGTCTCAGCGAGGCCCTGGAGGACTGACGTGGAGAAGGGTCTCGCGTGAACAGTAGTAGCTCGCGAGTCAGTCTCAGCGAGGCTCTGGAGGACTGACGTGGAGAAGGGTCTCGCGTGAACAGTAGTTGCTCGCGAGTCAGTCTGGATTTGGCTATACGTGCGAACATTTCGGTGACTTTAAGTGGTGCAACAGTGATGTCAATTAGTGTGTTGTGATTACGTGTGACCAAGTTCGTGTATTCATCGTTCTAGTATTGAATAAAAGTGTTATTTTGGTTAGATCGATTCCCATTATTTTATCCCGAACCCTCAGCTCGTAACAATACCAACACTCAAGTAAAACAGAAAAAAACTTGTTGTGGCCACTGCTTCATAACCGTGGCTTATCTTTAAACAGTAGCCTATATCTCAACTCAAATCATAATCAATTTATATACCAAAAATAATCAAAATCAGGCCAGCCGTTTAGTCGTGAAAACGTAACAAACAGACAGACAGAGAGAGCTAATATCAAATTTATAATATAATCTAAAAATAGAAACGGGGTTAAAATGTATTAATGAAGATCTTTTATTTGACGTCTCATTTGACCTAATAGTCTCACTTTCATTTTTTTACGCCTCTTGAACCACCCATCTCAACAACCACCAACATTTTTAACTCATTTAGTCATACCAGAATTGTGCCATCACTAATGTATTAAATTTCACGATGATTGGGCGCTTAATGATTATTAAACGCTTTGAAAGTTATCCTCAGACAAACAAACATACATATATACAACGCCGATTTTCCCAAGTTAATTTGGAGATCTCGCTTCGCTCGATCAAATATTTTTGTATTTGTGCGTGTATAATATCGCAAAAACTAAACTTAAAACTACCATTCAAGCATACTCGCCGTAGGCGGAGTATACGAGGTGCTCTACCCACAAAATGTAAGGGTCCTAGAGATGAGGGATTTAGGGCGAGAAGCACACTTTCGCAAGTACTTAGGAAGGCTTAGGGATACTTGATTTCTGTTGAATTTACAGACTTACAAAGCTTATGATGATAATAAAGGATGAAAGAAGTTTTAAGGGTTTTAAAGAGAATTTTTTTTAGTAGTAGTACTTTTTTAAATAAAAGTATAGTACATATAATGGAATGCATAGGAAGAGTAATATCTAAAAAAACAATGTAGGATATTTCACACAGCGCCATTTAGCCCTATACAAAACAAAGCTACGCATCCGTCCAATCGATCCCAGAGTGTTACGGTGCGTAGTGCAAGGCGAAACGCAATGAAAAAATGAGCGAATCGCACTAATTCTGATGAAGGTTCACGAATTTAACTGAAACTATGCCGGTCGTAACACAGATAAAACGGTAAGTGATAAATTCCGTATTTCAAATAATAATTTTAAAATAATAAATTCCTGATAGACATTCTCAGATCCCTTACTCATAATGCAGACCCATGAAGATATCACTCAAGAGAGTAGTCAGAGGCAAGTCCAAACATTACATTTTGGTCATGCACACTTTTTGCTTTTATGCAAAATTTAATATTAATTTCAAAATTAAGCATTCATGTGACAGGCCTTTGAAATTTTGGGCTTAAGATAGGCTGGTTTATTCACCATGTTGTCCTACGCTGTTTATGAGCACGTGTATGATGTTTATGGTCACGTGACTTTTCTAGTGTTTATACTGGTTTAAATTAGTCATAAAACTATTTATTATCCAACACTAGACAATATTAAATTCCGCTATTGCTAAATCGGCTAGAAAGACAACCTAATAAAAGTTGCTGGTGCAGTCCGCACAAGATCTTGATCATTATTATAAATACGGGATTTATCACGTACCGCCTTATCGGTGTTTCGACCGACAATGTTTCAGTTCAAATCGTGAGCCTTCATCAGGGTGAGTGCGATACGATCCGAATAGCGTCTTGCCTCGCACTACGCGCCGCAGCCCTTTGCGAGTAGACGGGCGCGGTGGTGGGGATTGCGTCAACGATGGTCCAAAGTGTGGACAGGCTGCGTCATCATCATTATCATCACTGCTGCTTTCTTCAGTAGTTCTCGGTACAGGCAAATACACAACACTAACTTTGTCTCTACTCTATAAATCAGTCAGGACGTTCAGCAAGGGATGTCTTACGGCTCATATGATGTTGATGATGAAGAAATATCAGCCGATCAAAAGTGTGTAGTGTATGAAAACTCCAACGCTTTTTATTCTATAAAACTTCACGCCTGAGCGACTGCACAAAACTACAAGTTGTAGATAGTAACGATATTATATCAAAGCGTGCAGTGAAGCGGCCATCCGGAACAGCCAATCGCGAGGCCCTCAGATGGCTAATAGAATTTGATTTTACAGTATTTTTCAACCAACTCTCTGTCGTGGATTTTGACGGTTTTAAGGTCAGTATTAAAAGCTACTAGCTGACCCACATGCGGCTTCGCATGCATCAGAAAACTTCCCTCCTTCCCCCCCCCCCTTCACTCTACAAGATGTGAAATTTTTTCGCAACATCTTGTGTAGGATGAAGTCCTTAGTGTGCCTCGCAAATTTGATTGAAATCCGTCGATAAATAACGCTACAGGAAACTTCCCCCTTTCCCCCTCCCCTATTTACCCCCCCCCCCCATCAAATAATAATAATAATTAAATAATAAATTTAAAATAAATCAAGGAACTTGTGTGCCAATTTTCGTCAAAATCGGTTAAAAAATGCGACCTGTAGGCGAAAACAGACAGACAGACGGACAAAAGCAGTTTTTGGCCAGTCTCGAAACCGAGACTTTAAAGATTACAAATAATATATATTTTTTTGTTTTTATGGGAGACTCGCGAGATCTCAGTTCGGTGTCAATTGATTTGTTGTTATGGTGCGGGTCATAGGCTACATTTTTAACCGGCTACAGCAAAGCTTAAAGGAAGAGTTATGTTTTTAGCAGTCTATTGATCCATATTTCCCCATAGTGGCTAAACTACTCATCCGATTTCGATGAATGACCTGACAATTGATTCGTTAATAAAGTAAACAGCTCATTAGAGCCACCCGGCACCAGACCCGCACCGCCTCGCCTCGTGCGGTTAGTGTTCTATAAATGAACTTGTATGGATATGCGCTTACTACATTAACTTCGTAGCGCCACCGGATCGCCTCGGTCGTAAGTCGTCCACGTGACGGTGAGTGGACCACTCGGTGACAACTCGCTGCTCGCGTGCTTACCTTTCGTTGCTGCGTATTGCCAACGCACGAGCCCTGAGTGGACCGCGCGCGGCTCGCGAGTGACGCGCCTGGTGCCAATTGCTTACACACTACTCAGAAATTCGTGGACCACGCGATGTCTACTCGTTAACTCAACTCAACTCGTTGAGCACGCGAGGTTTACTGGTTGACCACGCGAGGTCCACTGGTTGACGTATACTAGTGACAACGTGGCGTCCACCCGTGGACCAACTGTCAACAACGAGTGGACGCCGAGCGACGAGGCGGTGCTGGTCAGATGCCGAGTGGCTCTTATGAGCTGTGACCTTTATAGTTCAAGTGACATAGGCTACCATTGATATAGGTATTACCTAGTTGGGTTTTAGTAAAAGGGGAAACAATTGCTAATTGACATTGCGGAGGCTTGCGTTGTAAAGACTGCGGTTTATGATTGTGATAATAATAATATAATTATAATATAACGTTTATTTCACGCAACAATGTGCACATATAATAGTAGATTATTAAGGGAGGGGATAAAGCAGTGTGTTGCGTCACGGGCGCTATATTGAATCCCGAACGTAACGAGGGATTCTTGAGTTAACTCACGAGCGGAGCGAGGAAGTAACTAACATTTTAAGGGCAGAGAGGGATATAAGCACGCCCAAGATGCATACAGCTTTATCCACGAGGAGAATAGTCTACGTTTCACACTTTCTGCTAGACAATAAAAACCAAATCTAGGTTGGTGCATCTGTGTAGAGGTTAGTTCGATTTACGAATAAGTTCTTATAGTGTGTGTCTCTTTATAATGAAATGGGTGGCATAATGAAATTCAGAACAACTATACTTTCGGCTCAGGCGTAGGGATTTAATCGCCTGCTTTTGGTGAGGTTTACATGACATATAATTTGACATTGTCGAGCAGTTGGTGTGAAAAATATGGTTAGAGGTCCATATCTATAAATACCTTAAAGACTAACAAACATAAAACAATAAAATTAAAATAACAGTTTGATTTGTTTGAGGGATTTTGATGTGATAAGTGGCCCCACCTGGTATTCGAGTATTAAAGCCACTCAAAAGCCTCTTACATGAATTGACTATACGCGTACAAACATATAAAAAAGCAAATAAAAAGCATATCTTCAATGAACATGTGCACACTGACATAGAAGTCGCCAATGGGTCTCTGAATGGGTCTATTGACGAAGACTTACCTACGTCGTCAGTGGAAATGTCGTTATCGTGTAACACTTTAGAATAGGCCCATTTCTTAAATCTGTAAACCTAATGTCTAAAATATGTTCAATCTATTTTAAACACAGTAATTTCTTCTCATATTAATCTTAGTTCACAAACTCATAAGAGCCTTATCATTTGCTAAACAAACTAATATGGGCGGCATAAACACGCAGTGCAATCATTCAAGCCGTTAGGCGAGATACCGCCCGTTATACCGTTATGTGCTGGTTATATCTCCTAACAGTCTCTCAACAGTAAATAAAAACCAGTAGCACAAACTCCATAGAAGTGACTTGAACGTGGTCCAGCCGTTTGTTTCTATTCTGCCACCTGACGTTTACATCGCTTTATGCCAATTTCATGTTCTATGTTTCACTTCAAAAGTGTTTTACGCCCTCACCACATAAGGTTTTAACTGACTTCAAAAATGAAGGACTTAGGACTTACTCTATTAGGTTATATTTGTATAGATTTTTTTTATGTCAATTACGTCCAATTTTGTTACATTTTAGTTATGATGAGACGTGGTTACAAGACTAATAGTTTGTGGCTTAGTTCTTACATATTTATAAGAAATCATGACTGCAACTATTGGCTGCGTTTAGTCACTAAAGTGTGGAGTTTTGATACTGAAAACATATTCTACTATGCCTTTAGTGCCCTGTCTTATTCGCACGATACATTTTTATACATCAACGTCTGCCACTATTCAGTTCTGGAGCAAAAGGAGAATTTATCTTTATTATAAAGCAATTCGCGGAAATAAAGATTAATCCGTTTTTCAGTAAAGTTTACTTTTAAAAACGTGCCAATTAAATTGGTTTATTTATTTGGTTATAATTATTTCGGAACACGTTAGGTAAGATACAGTATTCGTGTATATATTTAATGTATAAGTATATAAAAGATTTATATCGCATTATACAAAGACAGAAAGTACTTTCACTTAAATGGAAATGGGCGGCGCACATCCAAAGAATGGATAACGAGAGGGGGTCCAAAACAATATCAAATGGTACCCAATACACAAGAAAAAGAGAAAAGGAAGCTCTGCTACATGATGGGACGATGATATCGTGAAAGTAGCAGTCACACATGGAGCAGAGTCGCTAGGGATCGCGAGAAATGGAAAGAGCTGGAGGTAGCTTTTACCGCTAAAAGTGGTTTTTGCGTACAAAATAATTAATTATAAGTCTTTAAAAATGTTAATTCAAATAATGTGTGAAGAAATCAAAAGCATTCAATTAGAAGTCATAGATGTAGCTGGAAGATTAGTAAGTTAAAGTGGTTGCTGGTAGGCTCATAGTTCGAAGAACTGACTGCCAGCGCCGTTGGGGCAGAAACATTCTCAAATAGAGACGTCACAATGTAGCGCACCGAAGATTTTAAGAGTAATAGAGTTTCTTGTGAAAGTGCTCGCCCGAGGAAGTACCTATTTCTGCCGCCAAGCAGCATTGCTGTATTTCAGTTTAAAGAGTATGGTTTCCGGTGAAATTACAGGCTCATAAGGCTTTAGGTATGTCTTAAGTTCACGAACGCAAGGCAGTGCATCATAAGGCATGTTTTTATGGTGTACCTACGACGCAAAACTTTGTGACAGATGATTGTAACTACTTAACATAAGGTGGGCCATAAGCTTGTTCCATCACCAGGTCATGAAAAAAAACTCTTTATATACAATAAAATCAATTCGTGGGCAAAATTTTATAAAACATGTATAAGACCATAAATACAGCAATGATCAAATATTCCGAATAAGTATGGAAATTATCACGTACCGTTTTAGGTACTTCCGAGAATATTTCGGTTCAATACGTAACCCTGAAACAAGGTGCGATCCGCTCCGCATTGCGTTTCACCTTGCACTTCGATAAACGGTACGTGATTATTCCCGTATTTTTGATCATGGTTGAAGTGAATCACGAATATTTTTATAGAATAACAGTATAAAGTCTTATGATAATAAACTATCTGTATATAAATAATAATGTGTACCTATCTAGAGAGGAGACCACGCATTGAAAAGTGGCCACTGGAACGGCCATCCACTAGATGGAAAGACGACTGGATAAAAATTACTGGGAGCCATTGGGTTCAGACTACACAAGATCGGTCGCTCTGGAAATCTATGGGGGAGACCTATGTTCAGCAGTGGACGTCATAAGGCTGATATGTTGATGATAATGATGATACCTATCTAGTACACATACCTAGTCTCTACAGACCGATTCATACCAAAACTGAATCCACGATCATTGAAGCAGAAGATGTCGGTTCCAATTAAATTCTACCAAATTGGTTGCATCAATTACTTCGTTTCAATTTTAACCTGAAAATATTGAAAAACTGTCGCCAGCAGGGAATTGAATGGTTGGATTATTCTGAAAACGGGTTAAAATTCACAAGTAAATTTCAATTTACGTTCAACTGAGTTGGCAACTATCTAATATACCTACTCGTTGCGGATGTTTTGTGGATAGAGTTCCGCAGAATACTTTAATATTTTATCATCATCAGCTTTAGCACTGCTGAGGATAGGCCTCTCACATAGTTTCCAGAGTGATCGACTTTGTGTGAACCAACGGCTCCTAGCAACTTTATCAACGTTCCTTCTACCCACTGCAACTTCGACTTGCTTAACATCTGGGCTATGACAGTGACTTTGGATTGCAAACGAATTTTCTCAGAAATCAGAAACATTTATTGTTTGAACTGTTGTACAATGGGATCTTATTAAAATACGTACAAGTTAACACACTTTATCAGTTTCTGGATACATACTACATACATACATACAATGCCGATTTGCCCAAGTTGATTTAGAGATCTCGCTTCACTCGATCAATAAAAGTAGGAACTATACAAAGAGATTGGGTGTAAAACGAATTCTGCCAAGTATGAAACCTTTTATGACACTAGAAATAGGTACCTACTTCCGTTTAGGTATTTCACTTGAGCTAACTAAGTTTTAACTTAAATCAGGTATTATTGTTAACGTACTAAATATTATTGACCGAGCGAGCGAAGCGAGCAAAGCTTTTCAGTTTTGAAACTGGCCAAAAATGCTTTTGTCCGGCTTTTCTGTCTGTCTGTTCTCGCCTACAGATCGCATTTTTAAAACGATTTTGACGAAAATTGGCACACAAGTTCCTAGATTTATTTAATTTTTTTAGTTGATCCCGATTTTCGATCGGAGGAAAACAGGGGGGAAAAGGGGGAACTTTGCTATAGCGTTATTTATCAACGGATTTCAATCAAACTTGAGAGGCACACTAAGGTCTTCATTCTAAACAAGATGTTGTGGAAAAAATTCCAGGAGGGAGTGGAAGAAGGAAAAGGGGGGAAAGTTTGACGGCTTTCAATTTTAGATTTTTTCGGAAAATTTATACCTACCTACACCAATCAGACTACGCAGACTACATCCTGTCTGACTTCACGAGACGAACCCCTAGACACCAGATTTGACCTCTTAAGACCAAAGAAATTTCCTACAAACCAAAACACAGCAATGCTGCTTGGCGACAGAAATAAGTATGGTGGTAGTACTTCCCCGGGCGAGCCCTTTCACAAATAACTGTACTATTCTTAATACTTAATAGTATTAATACTATGTTAATAAATACCTACCCCATAAACGACCCTTCCTCGATTGGTTTCGTATTATCAGCATCCCCATTATCGAGTATTACAAGTGCACGTAACAGGGGTAAAAGAGTAAACGTTCCATGAAATGAACAAAATGTGCCTGTGAAATGAACAGATAAGCGATTCCAGTATTATAGCCTGACTATCTTCACATAAACTTATATCAGTATTCATGAGCTTTGCACTGGGCTCTCAAATTTGGTACAGCTCTTGTGGCATTTGACAATCATTAACCAACTTAAAAAAAAAGAGGAGGTCCTCAATTCGCCAGGATCTGTATGTTCCTCTATTACTTGAAGACGCCTTGACCCATTCGAGAAATTCTTTTTTTGTTTAAAAGGGTATACTTTTCAGGTGGTCCCATTGGCACCAAGTCAGGATCTGATGATGGGGTCTCAAAAACATCGAGGGTAATCCACTAATTTTATTGGGACGTAATTCGGTGTTATCTTTGTTGTTACCTGACAACTCTGTCATTTATCAACCGATTTGGAATTTTTTTTTTTATTTGAAAGGATATACTTTCATATTGGTCTCATAGAAATTTCATCAAAATCTGTTAACTAGTTTGATTAAGCCGGTTATATTTTTATTAAAAAGTTCCTTGTTTCTTAGTACTTAGTTGTCAGTGGTCCAAATTCGAACGTAATTATTTCTTTTAGCATTTCACCCTACTTGGCCATAAAAACTTTAACTATGCCAAAGTTCACATTATTCCAGATACAATAAAATTAAATACGGGTAATGATTATGTATAGATCACGATGGGAAAGTGGATTTTCAACGTCATTATTGGATTAATATAAACTTAAATTTATTATTTTGTATTAGGGCAGAACCGTTTCACAAAACTAGTCAATTATTATTTACTAGCTGCGGCCCGCGGCTTCGTACGCGTAGTTTTTCAGTAAAATTATAACCCTCCTTCTGCGCAGTCGAGTAAAAAGTAGCCTATGCCCCCATCCCGGTCACTATCTATCTTTATACCATCCGTACATAGGGAGTACATCTAAAGAATACCTCATAATTTTTACCTCCTACTTTATCCCCCCCCCCCCACTTTAGGTTATGATTTTTCAAAAAAGTTGAAATTCGTATTTCTTTATATCTTACCAAAAGCCTAAATATGAATTTTCAGATCCCTAACTTAAGGAATTATGGATTGCCCATACAAACTTTCAACCCCTATTTCACCCCATTCAAGATTATTTTTGAGACAAAAGATTGCCTGTGTCCTTTTCGAGGATATAATCTACCTTTTCGCCCAATTTCATTACGATCCGCCATTTGGTCCTGAAAAGGTAACAAAAAAACAAACAAACAAACTGAGCTACTTACGCATTTATAATATTAGTGTGGATTCACTCTGAATATGATTACACTAACGACCGCATGAGCTACAAATATTTGTTCTGCGTCTCAATGTTTTTCTATATATTTTATCTATGTGTTTACGAATAGGTATATAAATATTTTATCAGTTATCTGGTTCCCATAGTTCAAGGTCTGCTTAGTTTGGGGCTGGCTAGCGCTGTATGAAATGTCCAGCAACATTTATTTTTTTACTGGCTGACCCACCTGCGGTTTTGCACGCTTGAAATTTCCCATTCCCGCGGGAACTTCGGGATAAAAAACTATATAAAACTCTCTTGTCAAAATGACGCGACACTTCACTTCATGTCAATGAACGACGGTTAAATTATGTGGATATTGTTCATACAAAAATACTAAAATCACGATTATAAAATGGGGGGTGGGGTTAGAAGAGTGAAACATACTATACGACCTATTCTCATACCTACCAAATATACAAAAAAAAAACATTAAAATCGGTCTAACCGTTTCGGAGAAGTGCGACCACAGACACCGTGACACGAGATTTTTATATATTATATTATATGTTTATTTCAGAAGAAATTCTATGAGTAATAGTAAAATATTGTAATTGAATCCGTAGTTTAGAAGAACTAAGAGCACAGGCAGACGCAGATGGCTACTTTGTTTAATACAATTTAGAGATGAAGTGAGTGAGCAACTTTCTAGAATCGCAGATATATGTGCCGCTGTACAGCTTTCGCCGCAAATTGCATAGAGATTATGCCTCACCAGCGCAAGTGTCTTATTGCCCTGCTGAAGACAGGGTTACGGTTATGTCGCTTTGTTGGTAAGACAAGTGTGATATACATTATTGCCCTAACGCATCCAATCTGGGACGAAACACGGAGGAAGGACACATAAAGTTTTTTCTAAATATTCGCAAAAAATAAAGTGGGAGATAATATCAAGAACTAGAATGAAAGAAAAGAAAAGAAAAATAATTTATTGGACATACACATGTTTTCAGATAAAACTACTTAATAAACATAATAACTATTGGTTCGCCCCGAATTCAAATATCCCGATTTTCCCGGTTACTAAGTAGGGCAGCTATCACTTCGAAAAGACTATGGAGATTTACATTGACTTGGTGATATTCTATAATTTATGGTTAGCCTTTAGGAGTAATTTTATAATAAAACCTACGTGTAATAAGCCCTATTGTTATGTTATGGCAATAAGACAGTCGACGGCGGCTCTGCCGGCCGTCTCGCCACGACTGACACGTCGACTGCTCAACCTTCAAAGACTGGACCTTCGAATCATCGTGGGGACCCTTACAGGACATGGCCCCTGAACAGACACCTCTACATCATCGGAGCAACAGACAGCCCACTCTGCAGGACATGTCTCACCGAAGGAGAATCAGCTGCCCACGTAGTCCTGGAATGCGTGGGGGTAACAGCACAACGTGCAGAAATCCTGGACAACCCAAGGTCACTCCGTGAAGCCTGCGAAGACCCCAGGAAACTTCTGCGCTTCTGGTCGGATTTAGGCTGGCTATCCATATAGTCAACTCTTTCACGCGTAATGGACCACATACAGAGTTCGAATGCGGAAAAGGGAGTCCACCAACATACCATAATATAACATAAGCCCTATTGTTTATGAAAAAAATTTAATCATAAACAATAGAATTAAAGGTAATGTTTAAAACTTCTAAATTCTTGTTTTTTGCTTAGAAACCAATTCACTCGAGATTTGAAGACACCCGGTTGTAGTTATCAGAAAATACAGAGCAAGGCGTTCCACTCATTGATGGTGCGCATTTTAAGTGTCGCAAAGACAATATAAATAGCAGTTAGAATTTCAATGCTTTTGCGAACTTTTTACTTTCCAGTAAAACGAGCACCCCACTATCGTAATGGTAACAATCTTTTTAGCCAATGTTCGTAGGCTATAGACAAACGTGTAGGGTTACAAAGCTCATCACTCACCGTGTTTCCAAGGAACAGAAGTGTTTGGACGTGAAATTCTCCTTTAGTACTGTAATAAGGCTTTTCCTTAGTGGCTCCCAACCAATCTAATAACAAGTAACTTTTAACAAAAAAACCAGCCAAGTGCGAGCCAGACTCGCGCACGAAGGGTTCCGTACCATTATCTATAATAAATTGTATGGGCGCCCATACAACTCAGAGGACTATCTTAATTGGCGTCAATTATGTATGTGTGGGGACACCCTTTAATTTTCAACTATTTTTATTTTTTAGAATTTTTCCTTTATTTGTGCTGTAACCTGTTTACCAAATTTCGTGATTCTAGGTCAACGGGAATGAAAACCATATGGGTTTTCGACCCAAAACTTATAGGTTACTTCCAGTTGACCTAGACCAAAATGCTGAGTGGGAACCTTTTTGTGGCGGCTACATAGTAACTAATTTCTATTTTAAACCGACTTCAAAAAACGGACGAGGTTGTCGATGTGTTCCCCGATTATTCGAAGACGCCTTGACCGATTCGAGAAATTAGTTTTTGTGTTAAAAGGGTTATAATTCCCATTGGCACCAAGTCAAGATCTGATGATGGGGTCCCAAAAAATCGAGGGCAACCTGTAACGTGTATGATTTTACACACGTTACATTCTCTAAATTAAGTAACATTTTTATATTTCATACAAGCAAATACCACATAACACGACATCTAGCGACATGGTGGCGCATTAACAAGACATCAAGATATCTTTTTCAATAGTACTCTTATCGTAGTTCGCCATGTGTGCGGTAGATGGCGTTGTACCACACTTTACATAATGTGGCCATAAACAACATTTTGTTTTGACTGACGCATGGTGTTTCCGTCTTGTCGATGGTATCACCAATTTATTTGTTGTGTCATGGAATCAAAGAACGATATTATTGAATTCAACGGTTACTAAATATCGAGGGTTGGCTTTGCTTACTATATAAGCCAGCGCCGTTTATCCTTGGTCCTTTTTCTCATCAGAAGACTACAGCAGAAACTTCTCTCTACAATCTACAAAAGTTAACCTCTCAGTTTGCTGCGACAGTGTGTTTTTCTACTACTTTTCATTTAAATTCTGTGCAACACGCTTCTAAATCTGGTAAGTAATAGTGCCTCGCCTATTCAATTATCATGTGTAATCCCCGTCTAATTCTGTTCTCTTTAAATTAATTCGTATTTTTCTGTTCCCAAACAGGAAGTCGGTTTTTTTCCTTTTTTCTTTGGGTTTTTCCCTTTCTTTTCTCATCATCACCTACGTGTTATCCAAGCTGTAAGAGGCTTGACGGTTCCTCCGTACGACCAGCTGCACCGCCGCACTCCGGGAGCCTTGACTTTTCTACGAGCCTACCGTCGCTAGCTCTGCACCACATCCTCTCTCCGGACTGGCGCCAGGAACGGTCAACGGAACATCATACTAGGTGTATTTGATCCATATTTTTACCCGGGTTGAACCCCTAGAAACCCTACTCTATTTTCTGACGCACTTCTCGTCAGATGGCGCCCATTTTATTTATTTAACTGTAACAATCATACCTGCTATAATTACCACGTGTACTCTGCCATGCTATAAGGCCATAAGCCTCAAGATTCTGTGCTCCTCCAGCGAACATTCTCTTGGTCTACCTCTGTAGCACACACTTTTATTGTAAATCTCTAGTTTTAACTGCCTACCATCGATAAGCCAAGGAAATATTGTCAACCTCTGTTGCCTTGCCACAAGTATAAGGAAATACTGTAAGAATCCAACCCGCTCTACCGAATTCTTTTATAATTAATATATGTATCAAACCATACCTCTCTTTTATTTCTCTCTTTTATTTTCAAACTGTTACATTATCTGTCTCTTATATTTTTAAAATTGTTACAAACCCTCAAATTTTATAGGGTCGCACTCCGGTTTTAAAGTCCTCAGAACTCCGTAGTTTATCAACCGATTTGGAAAATTATTTTTTTGTTTGAATGGATATATTTCATATTGATCTCATATAAATTTCATCAAAATCAGTTAAGTAGTTTAGTTAAGTCAGTTATATTTTTGTTAAAAGTTGCTTGTATATACATATGTTTTACTGTATTTTTTTGTATTGTTATTAGTGGTTGGCGTAATATACATTTTTTAAAACAATATACATTCTTTCTTTTCTGCTAATAATATGTAATAATTTACTGGTTAGTCCAAAGTTTTCGCGCATACAAACATACGGAAGCTGAATTTTTATATATAAAGGTAAGGTTCCCATAGCGTTGCTTAGCTTAAGGCCAGAAGCACTGTGTGAAATAACCTGCATTACTAATTTACCTGATCCATTCTACCACACTAATATTATAAATGCGAAAGTCTGGATGTTTGTTTATTTATTTGTTTGTTTGTTACTCAATCACGTCATAACGATTTTGGTGAAATTTGGTATATACGTAGACTAGCTGTTCTTCGACTTCGTACGCGTTACACTTCTAAATGTGTAAGTAACCTAAAAATAAAGCTAAACCCCCCGTTGCAACTTGACTTGACACCCTATTTTTACCCCATGGGAACTGATTTATGGGATTAAAGGTAGCTTATGTGGTAATCCAGATATATACCAAATTTCATCGAAATCGGGTCCGCCGTTACGACGTGATTGAGTAACAAACAAACAAATAAACAAACATCCAAAACTCTACACTTATCATATTAGTGTAATGTAAAAAATTGCACTAAACAATACATACTAAATTAAACTTCAAAGAAAAACTAAAAGAAAACTATTTTCTTCTGACCAAAATGTTCTAGTCTTTACCATTTCACATTTCGAACTCTACGCGTACGTCCCTATGAGGCCGTGTCCTAAAAGTGCATAACCTCTTTAAGCTTAGAAATCTTCAAATGAGGTAATAATATAGTAGAGTGACTTTCGAGACATTCCAATTTTAAAAAGTGTTTGCCTGTGTTTTTAAGTGAGTTCTACCTTTTTTGAATAAAATCGGATTGAGTTTTCAAACATGTGTCAAAATAAAATGTAATTTAAAACAAAAGCACTAAGGAGTATTGATATCAACTTCGAAGCAAATCACCGCCAAAATAACTTTCTACCCCTATTTAACCCCGCTAGGGGATGAATTTCAATAAAATACGAAACACGGCTTCCATCAATTCGGTTAATAAAAGTTTATACAAAATTTGAAGTGGATTGGGTCAAGGAATCACGTTGTCCCATACAAACTTTGCCCCCTTTTTCACCCCCTTAGGGGTAGAATTTCGGAAAATCCTTTCTTATCGAATGCCTACGTCATACAAAGAACACACCCTCCAAGTTTCAGGTCTCTACGATCAGCGGTTTCCGGCGGTGCGTTGATCCGTCAATCAGTCATTCAGGACAAAGCATTTTATGTGTATAGATTATAACCTGGATTACCACATAGGCTACCTTTTCTCCCATAAATCAGTTTCCATGGGATAAAAATTGGGTGTCAAGTCAAGTTGCAACAGTGATTTTAGCTTTATTTCTAAGTTACCTACACGTTTAGTAGTATAACGCGTACAAAGTCGCAGGCAACAGCTAGTCAGATTATATTTGCATCCAGTTACCTAGAGTCTAGGTTCGAAACCCTACCGTTATCGATCGGTACAATAACAAACACTGGATATTCTTTCAAAGCTCTTTGATTCTGATGGTTTCATGGAAAACGTAAGCTGATAGGCGTCGGTCGGTGTGGTGTAGTGGCTCGGTTTCAAGTTTCGGTGAAAAGTGAGTGAAACATTGTGTATTCAATAATAAACCCTTTTTGTCACAGCATCAATATTATGTCCGATACTTAGATAATAATAACAGTAATGCTGGACATTTCACACAGCGTTATCTAGCACCAAACTAAGCAAAGGTTGTTACTATGTGTTGTGGGTTGCTTAGATAATAAGATTGTCCAATATGGGTATGCAGAATAAAGCCAGTTGTTTCTTACTACTTGGACGAAGTGTTTGATTTATTAAACTTACAACAACAACATGGTGTTAGATGTTAGTTAAGACACAGTTTTTAGTAAAAAGGCGCAGGGACAAAGTTTTAGTGTGTTAATCATGTCTGTAAAGTCGAAAGCAACTCATTTTGAGGTGAAAAACAATTAACGGCACTGCAACAGCCGGCTGCCATGAGCGAGGAAGGCAACATGGCTACCAATTGGCGTGAATGGAAGTTGGCGTTTGATTATTATTTAATCGCAACGGGCAAGGAGAATGAAGTGTCCAAACAAAAGTGTGCGCTGTTTTTGCATGTCATCGGGAAAGGCGGCCGTGAGATTTTAGAGGATTTGGATTTGGATGACGCATCTAAAACAGATTACGAGAAATTGGTTTCGAGTTTTGCTCTTCATTGTGATCCTACTCGAAATGTCAACTATGAGCGGCATGTTTTTTTTTAAACGTATCAAAATGAAGACAATTGTGTATACATATGTGCAAATAATGCACATAACGGACGTGTTATCACGAGCGGCGGTCGAGCGCGGCTCGGGCGTAGATGGATGCGAGGGTGACGTCACCGTGCATGTCAATGCAATGTATGAACGGATGGACGCGACGAGTGAACGATTGGAGAAAATCAAGTCGGAGACTAGTAAAGATTTCGTTTTATCCTCAGTCCTACATTATTACTACCAAGGATGGCCGAATGATAAAAATCAGGTAACATCAATCGCAAGACGCTATTGGATGTTCAGGCACGATTTTCACGATATTAATGGGATCTTATTCCGTAACGAAAGGGTTGTAATTCCGGTTAGCCTACGTAAGGAAATGCTAAAACGCATACATGAGGGACATCTGGGGAACGAAAAATGTAAAAAACGAGCACGCGATTCTGTTTGGTGGCCTGGCATGGGTGCTGGGATAGAGGAGTGCGTTCAGCGCTGCGAGCCGCGCCAGCGACACCGCGCCGCGCCGCCGCGCGAGAAGCTGGCGCCGCACGCCGTGCCGCGCCTTCCCTGGGAGATACTCGCGGCTGATCTATTCGAGTTGGAAAAGCTACAATACCTATTAGTGGTTGACTACTATTCAAAGTATGTTGAGGTTGTATATTTACCCAACTTGAGAAGTGATACTGTTATAGCTAAAATGAAAAGTATGTTTGCTCGCTTTGGTATACCAAAAAAGTTAGTAACAGACAATGGAACGCCATTTAAATCGGCAGAATTTATAGAATTTGCTAAGAAATAGGAATTTAATCATGTGACTAGTTCTCCTCTCTATCCGCGGTCTAATGGTTCAGCCGAAAGAAACGTCGAAACGGTTAAGCGCCTATTAAAGAAAGCCTCAGAAGATAAGACGGAGTGGCAACTAGCATTACTTAATTTCAGAAATACACCTGTTACGGGCGAAGACTATTCACCGGCACAGTTGTTGATGGGTAGATCGCTTAATACTAGGCTGCCAGTAGGTCTGCAAGCTTTGGTACCTAAACTCATTCAACCGGAACGGGTCCGCAATGTAAGACAGGAGAAAGTAATTAAAATGAAACAACACTATGATAAAGGCACGAAGCTTTTACCTTCTTTGTCTCCGAGGGAACAGGTCCGTTTGAGGGAGGGTAAAGTATGGACCAAGGCTAAGATTATAAAGGGGTCGGATGCTGATCGCTCTTACTGGGTGTATGTGTCGTCATATGAATGTCAAGGTGGTACGAATTTCGGCGGGTCAACTAGTATTGTATATAATATATAGATAAACCCGAGGTCCAGAACAAATATATGTAGATCATGCAAACATTTGTTACGCGGCGGGAGTCGAACCCGCAACCTGCTGCGTCTCAGCCGGCTATTCACCCGCTACGTCACGGAGGTCGTCGATATTATATTTATTTCAATGCAACATACATTAAACTTTAAATTAGTATTCTAGATCTACGCACCCTATAAGGGTGTGGCAAGATATGGTAAAAAAATTAGTTCAGAAAAAAATATTAAACTCCTATTTCTATTGGCAAAACAAACAGGCTGGAAATCTTTAATTAATCATTAGTTGTCAAAATTCTGTTCATAATATTTGTTCTTGACTTTACGAGTAAAATGATTTCTAAACTGTTGCTATTTATATACTGAACAAATATTCCCTATTTTATCAAATTTAAATATCTTCATTCCTTTTCCGCAACGATAAATCCTTACTTATTATACCGGTTAAATTATAATATAACTAAGTAAAGCGAATGGCGGCCCCAAAGCTCTAAATTCTCCAATTTTCTTATCGCACCGGATTATATTCGTGACCAACAAAAAGCTTAAATACTTGGCCATTAGCACGTAATTTAGTTGTTTTGGGTTTAAAACATAATTTGAAGTTAAGTATCAACGAAAGCGTTCATACTTAACTGTAATAATACAATTTAAAGTACAATTTGAAGTGGTTCGCCCCGAACTGAGATCTCGCGTAATCTTTGACTATCAAAATAGTGCCACGAAATGCATATTTTTTTATTAATTATACATTTTTAGTAATTTGAATGAAACTGTAGGTCAAGTCAACTCACTTGGAGTTGACTGGACCTACAGTTTCATTCAAATTACAGGTAACGGGAGTTCGTGTTATAATTGTTACTCTTTTTTGGTGTACAAATTGCAGTTATTCTGGATTTCAGACTTTTGCCTATATTTGTGTCACTTAAGCTACACGCATACCAAATTACAACACTGCGGGGTTACTGGTGTATTCTGTGAATTTCGTCGAAAGTTCAGTTTTACCCATGGCTACAAAGGTACTACTACAAAGATTAAACTAAAAATAAAAACAATGTTAAAATGTAGTAATAAAAACCTTTCATTAGACATCCCACTTGACCTAATAGTCTCATTTTGTTTTTTTTTACCCTTCTTGAATCCGAATATCTCAACAATCCCAAACATTTGTAGTGCCATCACTACGTTCCTATATTTCGGAGTAACGAAGGCTAGATGGAAGTATGGGTGACGGTACTTGCTCATCATGAGAGTCGTCCACCATTGGCTTAAAGAGCGCAAACGCTGCAAATCACAATATTTTATTAATCAAAACATGAGTAAATAATTTACAACAACAAGAGATAAAAAGGAGAGTTTATTAATTTAAATAAATCCGAGTAATAGTTTATAATGAAAATTTAATCTAATAAAGCATAAATTAATTTCAAGGATTCAGGCGTGACCCATATCACGATTTTGAGGTGTGAACGGTCTGGCCGCCAAAAGTAAAGTGCCGGCACGCTCGCCCGATTCCGTAGAGTGGTACGACTAGTACGATAGTCAAAACAAATCTTTTTAATCAATACAAACACTTTTAAAAGTAAATCAAAATACTTTTATGCTAACGCTGACATATATATCAAATTTCACGATGATCGGATCAACGCTTCGAACGTTATCCTCGGACAAACAAACATACACACATACTTACATACAACGCCGATTTGCCCTAATTGATTTGGAGATCTCGATCAATTACTAATTAAATATAAAACATTCATTTTTCTTTATATTTTGTAATTAGCATGCTAGTTAAGTTAGAACATAATTGACACTAACCAATATTATGTTGAAGAAATTGTTAAATTTTTCAATCTTGAACTCAAACTTTGTAAAATACAGATGTTCTTATTACATTTGCTTTAAAGAGCGAATTAGCATGATTTTTAAAGTGAAATTGCTAACATTAATTTATTTTAATGAAATTGGCGTACGTGCGACTATACAATATGTAACAAAAACCCTGTCGGATTTTTAAGGGTGTGATATAGTATCGATATTTGGTCACAATCATGTAATTCTATTACAGAAAAAAAAAATACCCGACTAAATTTCATTATTTGGCGCTCAAAAATTAAAACTTACATCTGGCAACACCGGCGGCCTACGCGGCGCGCCGGAGACGGTGACCGCCCTTTAGACGACGAAGACACGTGCCTGTGCACGTGTCTTTTGTTTTTTTTTGTTGACGATTGTAGACAAGAAACAATAAGTTTATTGCAGCTCTGAAAAGAACTTGGGTTTAGCTCTGAAAAGAACTTGGAGTTAGCTCTAACAAGAGCTTAGGTAGGTATTGCTAGTTATGTAGAAGCACGTCAACTTGATCAAGACTTCGGCGGTCGTGTTCCACGTGTCGACCTCCAACTTTAATGCACCTTCGACACCGTTTTATAACGTTGGCACGCACTTTTCGCAGCACACTTGTATCAGATTTTATTGACTCAAAAGCCGCGACGATTCGAGTTCGCATTTCCGCTTCCGAGTCACACAGCTTATTAAACACAACTTGTTTGACGTGCCCCCACAAATAAAAGTCTAATGGCGTGAGGTCGGGAGATCGTGGAGGCCATGGAATAGGTCCCCCCCTGCCTATCCATTGCTGTGGAAACTGTTCATTTAAGTAATCGCGAACTGCACGCAAAAAATGAGGCGGGGCGCCATCGTGCTGGAACCACATTGAACGATGGAAAGCCACGTTTAAATCGTCCAACTCTTCACTAAGCTCTTCGCGCAAAAACGCCAAGTAGTTCGTACCGCTCATAAAACGATTTAAAAAATACGGACCAATGATTCGATCTCCGAGTATACCGGCCCACACGTTAATACGCCAACGATGTTGGAAATGGCTTGGTTTAATAGCAAACGGATTTTCAATTGCCCAAACGTGTTCATTGTGCGAGTTAAAAACACCGTTTCTCTTCTCTTGCAAACATAGTAAGTCGGCGGCGGCAATCATAATTACAAGAGTTATAAATTTTTATAGATAGGTAGTTTTAATTTCGTAGTTTAGTTCAAAAAGAAAGAAACGGTACAATAATCCTCAATACATACCGAACGCAAAGACAATGCACATTGCACGTGTCATAAAGCTAGTTATCAACTACTAAAAGTATATAAGTATTCTATCAGTTATCTGGTTCCCATAGTACAAGCTCTGCTTAGTTTGGGGCTAGATAGCGCTGTGTGAAATGTCCAGCAATATTTATTTATTTATTTATTATTTATTACTTACTTTTATTCATTCTCTAACTGTTTACTACAGTTACTATAAATGTTTACTTCATTCTCGCTCGGTCCACAGCTGAACATCGAGAGTTGACAACTCGGTAAAATTTGCCTATTTGGGGGGTAAAATTCAGATAATTCTTGAAACTAAAAATGAAATAACTTTCAAGTTATTTGATACATATGTTTTTTATACATCTGCCCGACTTTAATTTTTATGACGGAATACGCTCTTCATGGATCCGACGGGGTTTTTGTTACATATTGTAAAGTCAACACCAACTTCCTTGCTGACTAAAACTACCCACGAACGAACGAAATAAACGTTTTAATTTTACGAAAACAACAAAATCGCCACCGTTTTCATCATCCCTAGAGTTGTTTTAAAATCTTTTAGTGAGCAGCTGTTCCATTAACTAGCAAATAAATTTCGCAGTTATGGTTTTCAATTTGACTGGTTTACAGCCCCACTATAAACTTTTATTTTATGCAAGTAAACTGCCGGCCATTATGTAAATTACACTTAAATGTGAATAATGGTTGTGTGGCGCTAATTCTGATGTAATTTTTAGAGGAACACGGAAACTCTGTTCGTGTTATGGTTATATTTTCTAAACTTTTTTAAAAGTGAAATTTCATATGAAATACTAAATTTATTACTACTCTATGCTCTACTAAATGGAAAGTAGAACTGATAAAGGTTGCTGGGAGCCGTTGGGTGCCACACAAAACCCGTCACATCTATTATATTATATTAGTTCATCTAGGGGGTGTTCAGCAAGGGACATCTGGGCTGGTGAAGTATCGTAGTTTAAAACAAAATAAATCACCCAAACCAACTTTAACCGCGTTTTTCCCAATCCATTTTCATAATTACTGTGTTTTCTAGTAATGGGCAGAATAAACGTCAAGTAGTATGTGGCAGTAATTGTAGGTTTAACTTGCCATCATTTGTTATACAGCGAACATTTTGTATTCCTCCTAAGTACAATATTTTATTTTACCCGACTGCAAAACAGGAAATGGCGTGCGCTGACCGGAAGCCTCTATCGCGGTTGCTTCGAGTTTAAAATCTGTACGTACAGTCAGCGAAAAAGGTATATGTGACTATATGACTTGACGTGTTACTAGTTCATCCTAACCTTAGGTAGGTCCTAACCGGTGCGAAGACATGATCGTAGACAGCATCCCAGAAGTCTAAACTCAAGATTTACCAGAAAGCAATAAATAAATAATGCTGGATATTTCACACAGCGCCATCAAGCCCCAAATTAAGCAAAACTTGTACTATGAGAACCAGATAACTAATAGAATGCTTGTATACGTTTTTTATAAATACATACTTATAATATAGAGAAACAACCAGACTCAGAACAAATATCTGTAGATTATGCTAATATTTGTAACGCGGCGGGAATTGAACCAACAACGCAATGCGTCTCAGCCAGCTATTCACTCACTGCGCCACGGAGGTCGTCTCACGACGTAATGGAACGCAGCATTCTCGGGTTTCAACACACCATCGAGAGAGGATCACTGAGAGGATGATTGTGCGGGCCACGTTAATGCCGTAACATAGGTACTGGCGAGATGCGAGTGTGGTTCCAGTTAGACGATTTGTGAACGTGCATTCCCGGAGTGCGTCGCGAACTCGCTGCGAATGTACAAGATGGGTTGAAAAGAGGGTTAAGACGAGTGATGATGCAAGTGACGAGCGCTCGCAACTCGCCACTGAGACACTTAGCGAAATGAGCAACTGCCATGACACCTTGAGCCTGACGGAATGCGATGCCATGGTTGACCACGATAGCTTTGGCGGGTCGATCTGGACGCCTTTGAGAGAGGATTTTCGGAGACATCAGAAAACAGAGATATTTGGAGCCACAGTACGTCCACTGCTGAACATAGGCCTCCCCTATAGATTTCCAGAGATACCGATCTTGTGAAGCCTGCACCCAACGGCTCCCAGCAACCTTTATCAGGTCGTTTTTCTTCTAGTGGGGGTAAATAAATAAATTAAATAGTGATTTATTTTTTTTAGTTATCAACATACTCGCTGACTGTACTTGTGTTGTTTGCCTTCAGTGCATTTACGTACGACATGTTAAGTCATAGTTTAATATAGGGCACTGTTATCCAGGGAGTTGGCTTTCAGCACAGATTTTAAAGTAATAGAAACTTCCGTGCACAGTTTAGCACTCCTGCTTCGTAAATAAAAAGAAGCCTATCCATATAAACTGCCGCCATGTAACCCTTGCGTGTAAACTCACTGTGTAAACAGTTTGTAGTCATTATTAGTTTTTATTTTTCTTTATTTTTTTCTGAGCGGGTTCAACTGCACTTTAGTTAACTACCTTCTTTTTTGTTGCAATTTCCAAATGACCGGATAATTAACACTTTAAAACATAACATAACACTGTAAAATACATCCTACACCACACACACTAGGTACACTATACACACATAAACACACACACACACACACACATTTTTCATTAATTTATATTCTAAAAAATGTAAGTATGTTAAAGTTAACAGGCGAGCTACTTTGCCGCGTCAAATTTATAAGTTTAGTATTACATAATGTAGATTCAATTTGGTTTAAGTCCAGCACTATGTTAATTAGTTTATAATATACTGTAATGTAACTGTGAATCTAAGTATTAATAAATAAAATAAAATAAATAACAAAAAAAAAACAAAAAGTCCCCTATGCCCAAACGCTGTCTGGAAGAGATCACTTTTAGCGATAATACCGCAACTTATATTCCCGTGTGTCTTGTTATTTGTTTTTATATTATTTTTTAATTTAAGTGTGTTGTACAATAAAGCGTTATCTATCTATGTCTCACTTTATGTCATATCTATGTATATACCAAGTTTCATCGAAATCAATCCGGTTACGTGTGAAAATGTAACAAACAGAGAGAGTTATTTTTGAATTTATATAATTAAGTATAAAATTATGGATTAGTAAGTATGGATATCTTGGTTATAAGTCACGACTATTTCGAGACCTCGAATATCGTAATCAGTACGCAGACTAAAGAACTAACGCATAGTTCGTGATCAATTGGCTTTAAAAACTATTTCGTCTAACTTTCTTCCCCAGTGATGTCATAAAAGCCTAAAGTCAGTGAAGTTATTGTAGCTGAAATGTTTCCCCACAGAGCCGCTGGAAAACATCAATAACATCATTACTCCGTCACGGTTTGGTAATTGACGTTAGGCATTGCTGTCATCCATCAAAATCTGATCGAAGGATTATAACACATCCGGATTTGTCCGGACATGTCCGACTTTTTATTGATCGATCGAAGCGAGGTCTCCAAATCAACTTGGGCAAATCGGCGTTGTATGTATGTATGTATGTCTGTTTGTTTGTCCGAGGATAACTTTTGATCATCGCGAAATTTTATATATAGGTAGGTAGTATTGGCACAATGGACTTGCGAAGAATGCCATCGTGATTCACCTTGTCGAAAATCGTTTATCATCCCTGAAGACGACGAGGACGAAGAGGAAGAATCCAGCAGCACGTCGCATGCTATTTCTTTTGACATGAAGAACCTGTTGCGCAATATCTCTGGTGAAGTCAAGAAAGTAATCCAGAAAGAGATGGTTCTGATAAACGACTCAGTAGGCTGCTGCAGCAAGAAGATCGACGATCTAACTGACACTCTGGAGGTATTTAATGGGATGATCAAGGAGCTTGAGAGAAAAAATCTTCATCTCACCAACCAAAACAACCATCTTGAGCTCAAGATATCTGCTATTGAGCAGCACCTGAGGGAGGTCGAGCAGAAAAATCTAGAAAAAACTATTGAAGTGGCTGGTGCTCCATTCGCCCCGAACGAGAATCTAGATACGATCACGAACAATCTAGCGACAGCAATGAAAATCGATAAGAAATATGTAGTGAGCGTTACACGGAATAAAGGACGAAAAGGACAGGATGGCCAAATTTATATGGAACTGAAGGATGTGCAGCAAACTGATCAATGGATCCGTGCATCAAGGAATACCACTACCACAGTCCAGGAAATTGCTCCAGGCGTCCTGACCGAAGCGGCTATATCAGCATCGAGGGTGATCATCCGTCGCGCTTTCACCAAAACAAACAAAACATTGCTGTGGATAGCCAGGCAGAACTTACACGATTACAAATACATCTGGTTCCAGGATTGTAAGATTCTAGCTCGCAAATATGATAATGAAAAGCCGGCAGTGATAAGATGTGAGGAGGACATCGTAAAGCTGTCATCCCAAAAGAATCTAAACCGGTAATAGATTATTACATCAGTTGTGCCAACGAACACTGAGAAGTGTTTGATTGTACTAATATTAATGAGTTTTATAAATATCTACCTAACCACATACCGAACTTGAATATTGTGCACATAATCCTAAGATCAATAATTAAAAGCTTTAGTCAGGTTCTGCAATTGATTAATCATTCTAATATGAACATTGATGTACTTATTTTAACCGAAGTAGGTATATCAGATAATTTAAAATCGATGTTTAATATAAGTGGCTATAAAATGCATAGTTGTGTTACGTAAAGGTAGAGGAGGCGGTGGTATCATAATATACATAAGAGATATTCATGTTTTTCAGATAATTAGTCACTCATTCATTATACTATACATATATTATCACTCAGTACATTACAAACGCAAGATCTTGCTAAAAAATATTAAATAACTGACGAATACCCTGTATAGAAGATAAGCTTGCTTCGATGTTTTGTCAATTTCGACCGGACCGAGCGACAATGAAGTAAACAGTTATAGTAACAGTTATAGTAACTGTAGTAAACAGTTAGAGAATGAACAAAAGTAAGTAGTTTATAACTAGCTTTATAACACGTGCAATGTGCATTGTCTTTGCGTTCGGTATGCATTGAGGATTATTGTACTGTTTTTTTCATTTTGAACTAACTTATGAAATTAAAACTACCTATATAAAATTTTTATAACTCTTGTAATTATGATCGCCGCCGCCGACTTACTATGTTTGCGTACCTACATACTTTTAGGGTGACGGGGTTTATAAGTACCTATTTAAATAATGTGTAGCGGCTTGAGTGTCTCAAGCACCGAGACAAACCTTGAAGGTTTTACAGTGCTTTATGTACGTTTATGTATGTAACTTTTTGTTAAATAAAAAAAAAAAAAAAAAATTCTAGCGACTAAATGAGCTAAAAATGTGAGGGGGTTGTTGAGATATTTGAGGTTGAAGGGGGTAAAAAAAATGAAATAAAGACTTTTCATTCACCTAAGAGGTCAAGTGGGACGTCGAGTGAAAAGTCTTTATTAGTACATTTCGATTCCGTTTTTATTTTCAGTTTAATCCTTGCAGTTTTTTAGTTACTAGTGGTTCGCCCCGAACTGCGATCTCAGTTCGGGGCAAATCACTAGTATATGGGATGGGAATATGGTTAAGTTCCAGAATTATTTTTTATTTATTTATTTTTATTTATTACGAACTGAATTTTATAGACTTACAAAAATAAAGTTAAGTTTTTGTATAAAAAATCAAACATTATGTCGACTTTTTGTTGAAAGTCCGGCCTTTTGCCCCGGGGTTGCCCTGGCTATTCAAGTTTGATATGGCAGCCATATCTAAAATGGAGTTTGTACGTCACTCCATTAAACCGCTAGGGCGTATTGAGCTATTCTTATATCACCTTGTATAGAAACAATAAGTGGAAAGTAAAGGCTATTATTAAACCTTTGGTAGTTAGAGGATATAAATTTCAAGTGTTATAATTTTTTTTCAATAACATTTCACAAGACCGCTCAGCTGAAGTGGAACTGGGCTGGGTATGTCTGTCGCATGCCAAGTGAGCTGTGGGCAAGGATAGCCACCGAGTAGCGTCCTTATCCAGCGAGAAGGCAACGCGGCAGACCGAAACGTAGATGGCGGGACGAGCTGGATAAATTACTAACGGATTGGCCACAATCAGCTCAGGACCGCGAAGTCTGGAAAGAATGGGAGGATACCTTTGCCCAGCAGTGGGACACGAATGGCTGATAATAATAATAATAACATTTCACAAGCCGTTATGCATAAAGCTTGTTTAACTAAATTTTTAACTGACTGGTTTTAACCTAGAGGTTGATGTAGGTAAAACCTACGCAGTACAGTTATTTATAGAAACCAATTTTTAAGAATTACTACTACTGATTAATTCGTTGTCAATGTAAATTTTACTTACCTGCTCTCTATTGGCGCAGCGATCCAAAGTGAGTCTTGGCCTCCGATATGATAACTCTCCACTTTCCTCTGTTCATTGCATTTGCCAGTCGTCGGCTCCAAGGTCGCGCAGCTCAGCTTCCATCCTATGCTCCATCGATACTTGGGACGACCAACCGGTCGGCGGCCAGTCGGTCAGCCCAAGTATGTTGTCTTGACGCTTCGATCTTCACCCATTCAATGTAAAATTTATTTTTATTTATTTATTTTTAAACCAGTGGTTCGCCCCGAACTGAGATCTCACGAGTCTGTCATAAAAACAAAAATATATTATTCGTAATCTTTGACTATCAAAATAGTGTCACGAAATATATAAACAAATCACTTGACCTATAGTTTCATTCAAATTACAGGTAACGGGAGTTTAATTGATTATTCTGTTTTCGGGTAGAAATTGCAGTTATTCTGGATTTCAGACTTATATGTGTGTCCCTAAAGCTACACGCATACCAAATTTAAGCACTGTGGGGTCACTGGTGTACCCTATGCATCTTGTCAAAATTGAGTTTGTATTATGGGTAGAACTTAAAAATTACAAGATTTAAACTAAAAATAAATCGGAGTCAAAATGAACTCACAAAGACCTTCTATTAGACGTGCCATTTGACCGGATAGTCTCATTTTCATTTTTTTTACCCCTCTTGAACCCCAATATCCCAACAACCGCCCAACATTTTAGCTCATTTAGTCACACCAAAATTGTGTAGTCACTACCTACTGTAGCTAAACCTGTCCTCCCTATATAAAATAGAAGTCTACCTGAGTCTATGGTCTAGACTTAAAGCTATCTTGAATCGAAAATAAACCTATCTGTGATTTTGGCCATCCTAAGTGTGATCGTCTAGAATTGAATTTATTTTACGTTGTGTAAATGATTTGGAGAAATAAATGAAATAGTAATACCGATATAATTTGGCTTTAATAAACTATACAAATAACAAGAATTAAATGTTATTAATCAATTGAATTTTGAATATCGCGAGAGTGCATATAATCATTTAGAATAAAATGAATTTAATTATGACAAGACTTAATAGGTTAATAAATCTAAATTAGTACTGTTCTTAATATTATCTTAAAGCTAAGCCCCGGGAATAAGGTCTCGAAATAGCTGAAAAGAAAAGAAAAGGTTTATGTTAGTTTTGTGTAAGTAGTAATTATAATATTTTGATTTATTTTGTGAAGGGCCCCTACCCACATACACCCTGCATGCGATGTATGGCTAGAAATGTCTTGTTCTAGGAGAGAACTTAGGGATGGGGAAAATTTCTAGTCTTGCGAAGCAGGAGGGATCAGGTAAGGAAATGGGAAAGGCGCCTATTTACCCTCAAACCCCATGATAACTAAACTAGCTAAGCTACGTGATTTAATAAAAAGCAGTATCAAACATCCAGGACAGAGGTTGAGCGTACGGGTTGGAGGGGGTCAGACACAGGCCTCGTCTTACAGAACCTGATAGACAATTTATGGCGGGGCTTCGCCCCTCCGCGGACGGCAGCCACGTGAACCCAGGAGTTTCCACTGAATTTTATTAGATCGATTGATTTCAGAGTATAAAGTAGATGAATTGAAAATGTGTTCGCAATATAGTCCCTTGTTGAATAAAATAACAGAACTATCACGAAATAATTATAGGAACATGGAAGGAAGTTTGATTGGTTATGACGGCAAAAGCGACTCCTTCTCTGCTAAGCTGTGAATGACTATAAAAAATACCATGCATAAATTGGTTAGACAAGTTTCACGTTCGAACCGCTTCCCTCGTACAATCTATTTGGGAGAATTTGATAATTATCGCAATACTTAGTACTAAACATAGATTACATTTTTATCATTACGAATCTGTATGGACCTGTAAATGCTGAAAATAAGGTTAATATTACATCTACCTAATTTACTAACTGCCTCCGATGACATTAGCATATATCCTTTTGAAAACTTATTATTCCGTAAGAATATTATATAGTTATATGTATCCGTCATCCTATATCATTATTGGACCTTAACCAAAGAGATTTCTAACCAAAACATAAGGATCAATTTAGCGATCGTTGAAAAGGCTCCCAAATATTAAGATTAATATTCGCTAAAAAAGGTTTAAATTGTCTTATGTGCTAGCGTTACCAGATATTCACTGAGTTTACTCACTAATCTAAAACTGAATCTATAAAATAACTAAGTCAACACTGATTCTACTAGACCTTGATTCATCAAGTCTCAAGATATCCGCTCCCCCTGAAACCTCTCGACTGCCTTCGGACTCGACCCCTGACCGTCTGCCCAGAGTGATTTCGCATTTTCAAACTCTTACGAAAAATCCCTTACCACAATTTAAGGTGGTCACGCCTCTATTTCTACAAACAACCAATCAATATTCAATATTTTGAAATTCGTCAAAAGGTGTGACTTTCCCACGTTAGCACAGACGTACAAAAAGTTAAGTGTTAGAATTCCTAGAAGAGAGGCGCCCACTTGTTTCAAACCCATTTTAGCTAAAATTTATTGACTGACATCATTAAAAAAATACTAATTTATTGCGTTGAGAATTTTAAAAGCATTCTCTAATTTCTATCTTCAAGTGTTTTCGTTTTAAAATAAGAAACACGTAAACTCAACCTTTCAGCGAGTACGGAAGAACTATATTCTCAACTTTGTATTTTTAATCATTCTAAACTAAAGAAATTACGTTCACAAGTCCTCTCTCAAGTGTAATACTTAAATATTAGCAAGACAATAATTTACCGCGTATTAAATCAGGCCTCAAATAAAAGTTCGTTACAGTCGCCCCTTGAATTTATTGAAATTTTCCTGGACAGAGTCAGGAAAATGAAAGAAATTCACTGCTAAAATTTTTAATTGTTATTTGCTAAATAGTTTGATCTTATTTACATCTAGTCTCTTATAAGAAATAAAACTCATCTCAGTTTCCAATAAGAACATAGATTATAAGCTTTGAAGCAATGTTCTTCAGAAATTACTTTTATCATTTCCCTAAAAGTAAAACTACCAAAGTTTATACCCGATATTTTTTTGCATAAATCTTAATCGTCCTGATTAAATATTAACTAAGTAAACGAATTTATTAAACTATTAAGTTGGATATTTCATATATATTTAATGAGTGCTTAAATTCTTCGAATTGCTTACTTAATTATCAAATATTCATATATCTAAATTCCGCAGTCATTTGATTTTATTTTTCATCCAGATATAATTCGAACTTTGGGGATCGAACCCAAGTATAAGTACAAACATAATTATCGATTAAAACGGACAGTATTTCATCAACCAACTCTTTTATGCTGGAAAGCGCTTTCCTAATTAATTCTTATTAATTAACTTATTATTTTATCTAGGGAATCGAACCTTAGATCCTAAGAGCCATTAATTAAAATTATAAAATTAAAATAATAACCTTGGTTTTAAGAACCTGAATCTTCAAGAAATAATACTCATTTTTGAATATTATTTTAACACATTATTAATCGATAGACCTATGAGATTCGAACTCAAAGATTTAATATCCTGCAATGTCATACAATTTTGTCCAATTCGCAATTCAAAATGCAAATTGTCTAGGAATCGAACCTAGACTTAGTCTCCATAAAAATCTATGAGAATCGAACTCAAAGACCAAGTGCCCACACACGTCTCCAATTCACAGCTCAAACACTTATTGTCTAGGGATCGAACCTAAACGTAATTTTCTCAATCTCATGAACCACAATCGCTCTATACGTAAATTTTAAAATAACACTAGATGTCTGTTAGTGATTAAATCAACAAAAAAAATATTTAATTTCATCTAGGAATCGAACCCAGAATCAATTTACTCTATTTGACATAACATTTTGAATCAAAATGACTTTGCTGTCCAACCACATATAACCAACGAACATACAACTTTTCTAGAAACAATTGCAATAAATAATCAGTAAGAATACTTAGCTCAGGACATTATAACGAAGTCTGTGTGTGCCGGAGATTAATCTGCTATAGTTTAGAATCAAGAAACCCAAACGCTCCTCGCAATATTTTCGTGTGAAACTGGTCTTCCTTCATAATTGCATTTACCATTGTCTCAGGCAACTTCTGAAAAATAAAGAAACACAAGCAAATACATCGGATAAAACATGTTTTTACTCTACGCCCCTTTGATTCTCATACCTTTCAAAGTTAAAGAAATGCGCCCCTAAGACCCATTACATCTATCTGCAGTTAAACAATAATATATTTCAAAAGAAATACCCAAAACAATAGTTGCAGATGTGGCGTATCCGGAATGATAAATTCGAAACCAGAGCCATTGTTTTTCTAAGCCATAAAACAGACCCACCTATTGACAGAATTTTTTTTTTTTTTTTTTACAACCAGTCATTTATTTAAAACGATCTTTTCTAATTTCCTAACATTTGCAAACGAACAGCCGACACAATGGATGACCATTCATTACCAAAACGTGCAAAGAAAGTCGGTATTTTTATTTATTAGTCTTGTCATAATTGTTTTGCTCGTAAAACTAAAATAAATTTCTTACGTTGTGATTAAAATTTGAGTAACCCAAGTTCTTTTTATAGGCTATTGGATTAAAATTAATTAATTCAATATTTAATGGCACAATATCCAATGGTCACGGCAACACTGTAACTAAACCTGTCCTCCCTATATAAAATAGAAGTCTACCTGAGTCTATGGTCTAGACTTAAAGCTATCTTGAATCGAAAATAAACCTATCTGTGATTTTGGCCATCCTAAGTGTGATCGTCTAGAATTGAATTTATTTTACGTTGTGTAAATGATTTGGAGAAATAAATGAAATAGTAATACCGATATAATTTGGCTTTAATAAACTATACAAATAACAAGAATTAAATGTTATTAATCAATTGAATTTTGAATATCGCGAGAGTGCATATAATCATTTAGAATAAAATGAATTTAATTATGACAAGACTTAATAGGTTAATAAATCTAAATTAGTACTGTTCTTAATATTATCTTAAAGCTAAGCCCCGGGAATAAGGTCTCGAAATAGCTGAAAAGAAAAGAAAAGGTTTATGTTAGTTTTGTGTAAGTAGTAATTATAATATTTTGATTTATTTTGTGAAGGGCCCCTACCCACATACACCCTGCATGCGATGTATGGCTAGAAATGTCTTGTTCTAGGAGAGAACTTAGGGATGGGGAAAATTTCTAGTCTTGCGAAGCAGGAGGGATCAGGTAAGGAAATGGGAAAGGCGCCTATTTACCCTCAAACCCCATGATAACTAAACTAGCTAAGCTACGTGATTTAATAAAAAGCAGTATCAAACATCCAGGACAGAGGTTGAGCGTACGGGTTGGAGGGGGTCAGACACAGGCCTCGTCTTACAGAACCTGATAGACAATTTATGGCGGGGCTTCGCCCCTCCGCGGACGGCAGCCACGTGAACCCAGGAGTTTCCACTGAATTTTATTAGATCGATTGATTTCAGAGTATAAAGTAGATGAATTGAAAATGTGTTCGCAATATAGTCCCTTGTTGAATAAAATAACAGAACTATCACGAAATAATTATAGGAACATGGAAGGAAGTTTGATTGGTTATGACGGCAAAAGCGACTCCTTCTCTGCTAAGCTGTGAATGACTATAAAAAATACCATGCATAAATTGGTTAGACAAGTTTCACGTTCGAACCGCTTCCCTCGTACAATCTATTTGGGAGAATTTGATAATTATCGCAATACTTAGTACTAAACATAGATTACATTTTTATCATTACGAATCTGTATGGACCTGTAAATGCTGAAAATAAGGTTAATATTACATCTACCTAATTTACTAACTGCCTCCGATGACATTAGCATATATCCTTTTGAAAACTTATTATTCCGTAAGAATATTATATAGTTATATGTATCCGTCATCCTATATCATTATTGGACCTTAACCAAAGAGATTTCTAACCAAAACATAAGGATCAATTTAGCGATCGTTGAAAAGGCTCCCAAATATTAAGATTAATATTCGCTAAAAAAGGTTTAAATTGTCTTATGTGCTAGCGTTACCAGATATTCACTGAGTTTACTCACTAATCTAAAACTGAATCTATAAAATAACTAAGTCAACACTGATTCTACTAGACCTTGATTCATCAAGTCTCAAGATATCCGCTCCCCCTGAAACCTCTCGACTGCCTTCGGACTCGACCCCTGACCGTCTGCCCAGAGTGATTTCGCATTTTCAAACTCTTACGAAAAATCCCTTACCACAATTTAAGGTGGTCACGCCTCTATTTCTACAAACAACCAATCAATATTCAATATTTTGAAATTCGTCAAAAGGTGTGACTTTCCCACGTTAGCACAGACGTACAAAAAGTTAAGTGTTAGAATTCCTAGAAGAGAGGCGCCCACTTGTTTCAAACCCATTTTAGCTAAAATTTATTGACTGACATCATTAAAAAAATACTAATTTATTGCGTTGAGAATTTTAAAAGCATTCTCTAATTTCTATCTTCAAGTGTTTTCGTTTTAAAATAAGAAACACGTAAACTCAACCTTTCAGCGAGTACGGAAGAACTATATTCTCAACTTTGTATTTTTAATCATTCTAAACTAAAGAAATTACGTTCACAAGTCCTCTCTCAAGTGTAATACTTAAATATTAGCAAGACAATAATTTACCGCGTATTAAATCAGGCCTCAAATAAAAGTTCGTTACACTACCTATGTATCAATTTTATCGATGATCGGATCAACGCTTCGAAAGTTATTCTTGGGCAAACAAACATACATACTACATCGCCGATTTGCCCAAGTTGATTTAGGGTTCTCGCTTCGCTCGATCAATGATTATATAAACTTAGTGACGTAGCAAAGGATTAATTTCGTCTGAAAAGAGACGTTACGTTCAGGCCATTAACATAGCCGTTTTTAATGCATCTGAAATCGCCTGTACTCGGAGCGGACTTTGCGGGTGACTTATTTATTGATTTTTACCCAATTTAATGTCGACTCTTGAACGAAGTGCGTGGGTCTATGGTCCTTGTAGGATCAACCTACAAAGTTAGGTCTATTTAATTCTCAAGAGGATATCGAATGAAGGGTTAACGTTATTTTATCAAGAAAATGTATAAATATTCAAGCCTCAAAATATCTAAATGTATAAAACTAGGTCGATCGGTTTCTAGTTTATGTCTAATTTCCTGTACTTTACCCAGCATCGTACTTGAGTAAATTTTCTTCGGCAAGTTAATGTACTTCCTTTTTTCCCCAAATCGCTGATGTGATGTTGCTCGGTTTGTGAATTTAAAATAAGTTGATGTGTTGATAACTTGTATTGTATGTAACTTATTGATCGAGCGAAGCGAGATCTCCAAATCAACTTGAGAAAATCGCCATTGTATCTATGTATATATTGTAAGGATCACCTATTTATCATTATCTAATAACATAATATTTAAATATAATCATTCAAAAGTATCTGAATTGATAAACAAAATTCAAAATAAAGATTGCTGTTTTGACTTCCGTCGAAAGCCGCAATCGAGTTGGTCACGTCGGGTTGGGTCAAGGGAGAAGGCCGCCATCTTGTCGTGACGGGAAATCTTGGGATATTGTTCGCAACGGAAAACGAACTGCAGATTTGGATCAGACTTGGATAATATTGTAAATTGGGCTGTTAAAGTGGAGATTTGCTGCTGTAGCTTAGGTAAATGTCCTTATTCCTTTGTAGTTGATTTGTTTAGTACAAAAATACGGAGTTGCTGAGGAAGTTCTGTCTAGGCTTGCGTTTAAATGTAGACAAAAGTATTTAATAAATTGATTGAAGTAAATTAAGCGTAATTTATTTTAATATGGTTTCCATTCCTTTCAATATGTTTGTAAGTAGGTATATATGTATGTATGCATGTATGTTTGTTTGTCCGAGGATAACTTTCGAAGCGTTTTTTCGATCATCATAAAATTTGGTATATGGACTATATGAGCTAAAATGTGGGTTTGAGATTGTTGAGATATTGGGGTTCAAGAGGGGTAAAAATAAAAAAACAAAATAGGACTATCTGGTCAAATGGCACGTCCAATAAAAGATCTTTGTGATTTCATTTTGATTCTTATTTTATTTTTAGTTTAAACCTTGTAGTTTTTAAGTTAATAGCCATAATAAAAACGAAACTTTGATTAAATTCACAGGGTACACCAGTGCTGAAATTTGGTATGCGCGTAGCTTTAGTGACACAAATATAAGGAAAAGTCTGAAATCCAGAATAACTACAATTTCTACCCCAAAAAAACAATAACATGAACTCACGTTACCTGTAATTTGAATGAAACTGTAGATCAAGTTAATTGGTTTGTATTTCGTGGTACTATTGATAGTCAAAGATTACAAATAATATTTTTTTGTTTTAATCGTAGACTCGCGAGATCTCAGTTCGGGGCGAACAACTAGTATAATAGGTTGGGGAAAAAGTCTTTTCGCATTATAGTATGTATGAACTTGTAATAAAATCTCTTTGGCTATACTATTTGTATCTGGCTGGTCTTGGTATCATTCAAAGATTAAATTTTAAAGAAAATAATTCCAAAATCACATTAGGAAAATGTGTGATTTTTATTTGTTTTTCGTACTGTAAAGATGAGTGAATCTAATGAAGAAATTCGATACATTTTAAAATTTTACTACAAAAACGGTAAAAATGCAACGCAAGCCGCGAAAAAAATTTGCGATGTTTATGGACCTAGTGCAGTGTCTGTAAGAGTAGCACACATTTGGTTTAAGCGTTTTCAATCCGGAAATTTTGATGTCAAAGATGCAAGCCGCTCTGGTCGCCCTATTACGGATAAAATTGATGCCATTTTTGAAAAAGTGGAGCAAGATCGGCATATCAGTAGTTACAACGTAGCTGAAGAACTGGGAATTGACCACAAAACAGTTTTGGTGCATTTGAAAAAACTGGGTACACAAAAAAGCTCGATATTTGGGTACCCCACGAGCTCACTGAAATAAACCTAATGAACCGTGTACTCATTTGTAATTCTTTATTACGACGTAATGAAACCGAACCATTTTTGAAGAAGCTGATAACTGGTGATGAAAAGTGGATCACGTACGACAAGAACGTGCGAAAAAGGTCGTGGTCAAAGGCCGGTCAGGCTTCACAGACTGTGGCGAAACCCGGGTTAACTCGCAACAAGGTGATGCTGTGTGTGTGTGGTGGGATTGGAAGGGCATTATTCAATATGAGCTGTTACCACCAGGCAGGACCATATATTTTGAACTCTCAACGATTCTGAACGGCGTTTTAGTCGTAATATGAATCATCTTACAAATTTCGACTCTGACGTGACAAGAGCCTGTAGCACAATTAGTAGTGCATTCTCGTATCAAGAGGAAGGTTGCGTGTTCAAGCCCCACCTAGGCTTTAAAATGTTTGAGATGGTTTTAAAAATTTAGGAAGAGACTAACCACCCACAACACAGGGTATTGTGGTGTGTTGTTGATAGTATAAATATAAAATATATATATAAATATTGCTGGACATTTCACACAGCGCTATCTAGCCCCAAACTAAGCAGAGCTTGTACTATGGGAACCAGATAACTGATAGAATACTTATATACATTTTTTTTGTAAATACATACTTATAATATATAGAGGAACAACCAGACCCGGAACAAATATCTGTAGATCATGCAAACATTGGTTCCGCGGCGGTAATCGAACCCGCTACCTCCTGCGTCTCAGTCGGCTATTCGCCCACTGCACCACGGAGTATGGGGACTAGTATTGTTTTATGTGACCTAACTACATACTTTAATGTTGAAAACTTATCATTTCTTTAAAATGCATGCTGTATTTTGTAAAATATTTTTTGAATTTTATTGTAGGAAATAGAGCAAAACTGCAAATTACTCAAACTAGTTAAATATCGAATAACCAACTATGTAGCTAATCTTATTCATTCGCAGAGATACAATAGTACAACAATAACATTATTTAGGAAATGTGCCCAGAGATTACGTCACTCGACATATAACTGCCCACTGTCAGTTCAGCCTCGAGAAGTTATCGTGACCTTGCCCTTCAACTTAGGAAAATCGTTGAAAACGAAATATTCAATGGAATAGAAGAATGCTATGTTCCATAATTTTCTATATTTCAAGTATATTTACTTATAAGTGGCATTTTACTAGTATAATTAATATTTTTACAAACTTATTAATTACCATGATAGCCATTCTCAGGCCCTTTACCCAAATGTAGTCAGAAATAAATTCGAAAGTAACTCTGTCTTTCTGTTTTTTACGTTTCACGAATAAACAACAGGGCCCGTAGCCAAACTACATTCGCCACGAATCTATTCGATTTCTACATACATTTGTCGTCGCTGAATCACGTGGTATTTCTAGAGCATGTGTCAAATCCCATACATTTTCGGACGTATCAACTAGCGTCATCGCTTATCGACTGTAACTTGGCTAAGCCCTCTGGACTGTTATCGATGCAATTTGGTACACAGATAGATTATAACCGGGATTGGGATATAGTCTACTTTTACCTGACTGCGAAGAAGGAGGGTAATGTATTTATTAACAAAATACGCTTGCGAAGCCGCGGGCAGCAGCTAGTTGAAATATAAATATGAAACCTAATTACCGACCGATAACAAATTCTATTTGTTTTCTCATTACGCATTAAAACATAAAGATCAGGCAATCCATACCAGAATATCACGAGATTTTAGACTACTGGTTAACGACAAACAAAAAAAAGGTGTACTTCTACATACCTTTTATATGGTCTACCTAATTAATATCTCTCTATTTACGTGTGTTAAGTGAAATTTAAAGACGACGTGTATTTTCCATTATAAAGATCTGTATTTTTTTAAAGTGGGGAAATCCTCATCGATACCTGACTGCCGCGGCGGCGACCATCAGGTTATGCTGGACTCTTACCGGCTAAAACCACCACTTGTGTTTCGCGTGTTCTGTCAAGACAATGGGAGCGCTTGCGGACTCATCCTCTGTCCATTATAAAGACCTAACTTATCATCCAAAATTTCCTTCCCGTATAATACACGGTACCTACTACACTTATTCAGGATATGAGAAAATTCGCACTTATCCCTCGCGGAACCCTCTCAATGACGTCACATGACAGATATCTAACACTTGTCACCCGTTACGTTATCTTTGCCCTTGACCTTAGACCTAAAAGTGCTCCTAGACGATCAACATTTTCACGGAAATGTGTCGCCGGCAAGTATGACAATTAAGTCAAGGTTTTCAATTAAGTCGGTTTTCACTCCTCTCTCAAAGATAACCAAGCATTTACAGACTCCGAAGGACGTTATCCCTCTGCAGATGTCTGGTGTTTCTAAGGTAGAATGTAGCTGCGGCCGCTCTTGCATTGGGAAAACAAAACGTACCATAGCGGAGCGTTTCAAAGAGTCTATTGCAGCTGTCAACAATTGCCAGGTAAACAAGTCAGCGATAGCAGAGCATCTGGTAGACAGATAGATAGATAGAAAACGCTTTATTGTAAATCACACTTAAAATAAAAAACAATATAAAAAACAAACAATACACGCAGAAATACAAGTGGCGGTTTTATTGCTAAAAGCGATCTCTTCCAGACAACCTTTGGATGGACTGGGTTTCACGAGAACTTTATAGGACGGTAGCTTTTAATAAAAATAATTAAATATTGAATACACTTGGGACAGAATCATTGGATTGAACTTCATGACCCTAAGGTTCTCGCTGGTGAACGCCATTATTATAAGAGAATGGTTCGTGAAGCGATTGAAATCAAGAAATACCCAAATTTCAATCGGGAAGATGGCTATAGACTCTTAGCGTCCTGGAACCCGGTGATTACTAAGTGTTCACGTCGTGATCGGTCGTCTCAGCGCGTAGATACGATTAGTGTAGTGTGTCGTAATATGAACGATGGCATTTCTAATTCTGAAGACCAAGTGAGGGTAGTTGCTGCAGCTGCCATCACTTCTCGACGGTAGCTCTAAGTACTCCAATCTACCCGTGATCACGACTGTTGCAACACAGCCGAAACGTCGGGATAACAAATAAAAAAGGTACATACGCGATAAATACCCGTTTTAATCAAAAATAATGTACAGTGATCGTGAAAGTTTGACAAATACTAAATATGACTAAGTACGGCAATAAGTTTGAAAACTAAAATTCAGCAAATTCTGTCGGAACTGTTTTTAAAATACTCGTTAACATTGTCCTAATTTCCCGACAATGTCAAAACATTTTGGTTACTATCGAGTGTCAAATTGTGGTCACTAATAAATAGAAAGTAATAAACTAATAATGCTATACAAAATCTTCCGTCGTCCGAGACACGTTCTTGGAGACCCGGATAACGAAATCACCTCCGCTAACGCGGAAGCGATCTCTGAGTCATGTACATCAGACAGAGGAAACACTTCACAGATACACCGACCTCGCCGGCGAGGTCGACGAGTCCCTTCAGTCGCCGCCTATATGAGGTACAGACATGTACCCGGGCGTTTCTCTCCTATCCCCACCCCGGCAACTGCCCAAGCTGAGGCTCGTACCTAAGTGGTGCCCTTGCGCTAGTTGCCTCTTCAAACAACTGGGCTGAGCGCCATCTGCGCTCGCCAAAAGTTCGGTTAAGCTGTAATGGCCTCAGAGGCCAACAGCGAGTTTAGTTCATTCGAAAATAATAATAATGCTATACAGTTCACACAGCACTATCTAGTCCTAAACAACGCTATATAAAATACTGTTACGCCCAATGCTGACACAGAATATGTAATAGTCGGCTTCTCGAAGTTATACCTACTGTGCCACAGAATAGGTGTGATAAATACCTACTACGTGTTTACCTACAGTTGCACAGAATAAGAAATAGTAGAAAGAATAGTGAAATACCTACACTTTTCTGGTTGCCAGTGAAACGATCGAGAACGTTCGAGAGTTATGTACTGTGCGCGGTACAAATAGGCGGTAGAAACGCCCAGAGAGTCAGTCTATTTTTGGCGATACGTGCGAATATTTCGGTGACGTTTAGAGGTTTAATGTGCAACAGTGGTGTGATTTAGTGTGTTTTGATTACTTGAGATTAAGATCGTGTATTTATCATTTTTGTGTTGAATAAAAGTATGATTTTGGTTAGATTGATTTTCATTATTTTATCCCGAAGCCTCAGCTCGTAACAATACTAAATGAAAGCAATGGACACCAAATAATTACATAACGTACTTGAAAATTTTTATTTTGTAGGTATGTTCATACAAGCCAAGATATTGAAATTGAAATCTTTTCGCCCACTGCATCAAGAAGGTTGGAAGTGAGTTACACATTGCACGGCAACTAGTTGACAGTAGATTGAGCATGTGATGCCGAACAGTGGTGTTGGGCAACATTTTGGCGTAAAAAGATTACTCGTTTAGGAGTCCCTTTAGGGGGACAAATATATGTTTCTGTGATAAGGCTTTACGCGAACTGCTTTTTATGATGCTATGGGATGGTAAGTAAAGTGTTTTGGGATGATCGGATTTTCAGATAGTAATGAGTTCCTCTACCTTCGTCTCTTATTTCTCAATGCTAAGTCGCCTCCATTGGTGAATGAATGAATAAATGAAAATACTTTATTGTACACCACAAAAACAACAAACATACAAATAAAAATTCACAAAGCACCGAGTACAATGGGCGGTCTTATCACTTAGAAGCGATTTCTTCCAGACAACCTTTGGGTGAAGAGGATTTTTGTAACATTACGTACAATAATGGAGGGGATTGTACATAAAATAAATTATAGGAGAGCGCTGATCACTTACAATAAAATAAAACAATAGACATAAGTCAATTTTCATTTTTTTTTTAATTATTACAGAAATCAGCCGCTAAGTTAACGTTTTATTTAAAAACAGCCTTAGCTGTACCGAACGTGAACGCCTTTACTTATTAATAAATTAAAGTGTGTACTTGCACACACTTTAATTTATTTTGCATTTTATTTTAATTACACTAACATAGTAAAGTACTTACCTAACACTAAGACTTACTCAGGAACTACGATAACTATAAAACCTGGACCTTGTCCAATTATTTGCAGATAAAACAAACATTCGACTCGCAGGAATTGAATCCGCAACCTCCTGTGTCTTATTCGGATAAAAACCCTTACAAAAAACACCGCAATCTTTTGCTTTTCTGTTAGGTCCATTCAAGGTCCTTTTAGCATCATAGTCCTCCCCCATAGATTTCCAGATTAACCGACCTTGTGTGGCCTTCACCCAACGGCTCCCAGCAACCTTTATCACGTCGTTCCATTTAGTGGAGGGTGGTCCTACGGTACAAATGGTGAAAGTTTTGGGAAAATAGTTCGTTTACTCGTATACATTTATAGGTCCGCGTTTGACCACGATCTCGCCTGATGGTAAGCGATGATGCAGTCTACAATGGATCACGCTTGCCTAGAAGAAACCTTATCAGGAAACATAGACTCAGACAAGAATAGGATAGAATAATGCTTTATTGTACACCAGGAATACATAAAAAACTAAGGCGTTCCAATCTTTGGCGGTGCGCACATTAAAGGTCAAAGAGAACCGCTTTGTGTGAAGTATTTCAACCATATAGCGGTGACGCAGCACTATATATTCTATGGCTATAGCCGCCTATTGTACCTTAGATTTATTTATTATTTATTTTGCGTTGAAAGCATTTATTTGTAAGTCTTCTTCTTCTTAGCGTGCCAAGAGTTCTACATTTCTATTTATAGTATGTTGGACAGGTGTTTGGCCACAACAATGGCATCAGGTGAGACGGCCATAAGGTCCTCCATCGTGCAGGTGTTCGGGTATAAAGGGTACATTAGCAAATGCCGCATTGACTGCGTGGGATCACCGCAGTCGCACTGAGTTAAGTTAGGGTCCCTGAATCCCCATTTGCACATATTAAATCTGCAGCGGCTAACCTGGGTGCGGAGCTTGTTTAAGGACTTCCAGACTGGCCACGGCAGATCATGCCCGGGTGATAACTGTTCCTGTGGAGTGGTAAAATCAGGCGGTGGGGAATTTCTTTTTATCCACAGAGTGCGTCTAGTAGCAGCCGGGTCATCGCTCGTGGCCCTTGTGAAGCGTGAAAGCTCTTTCGACTTCTAAGGTAGCCTTGTGGGATGTTATGGTCATTTAAGGGGTGTCGAAAATCATGCTCTTGTTTGTGCTTTTCAATAGAGCAAGCCACATCTCGTCGCACTCCAGGGGGTGATATGCCTGTCAAAGGGTATATCAGGTTTAGAGAGGTTGACTTCAGACATCCTGTTATTATCCGGCATGTATCATTTAACGCGACATCGACGACCTTTGCATGTGCGGACCGGTTCCAGACTGCGCAATTATATTTGCCGGCTGAATAGTACAGTACCAGTCCAGTAGTGTGAAGTAGGTCTGGAGCTGCACCCCATTTGGTAGTTATTAGTCGATGAAGAAGTTTGTTTCGGGTACCAACTTTCATCTTAGTTTTGAAAGTTGTGAAAGATTTGTAAGTAAATTAGTAGATACTTAATAAATTTGATTGGTTTCTAATGTTGCCCAATGATAAACGGCACAAGATGTTTTGTTATGAACATAATCACAATGTAACAAATAATTTATTAAATCGGTCGAAAATACTTTTAAAACGTTAATTTATTGAATAGTGCCTACTTTGCTCAAATACTTGTATTTCAGTACTTATTATTCTTCTGTTTTCCATTCCATTACTAAATTCTATCTTTACTAATTGTAAAGCACCAATGTTATTGCTATAAACGATGTATTGATGGTGCATTTCTTAAAGTCTGTCTATTTTTGTATAAAGTAATAAAACTTATCAGCATTAAACTTTGCAATTGCAATTGTATATTCTCTCTTGTTTGGTTTATTTTTTAATTGTGTGCAATAAAGAAATGAACTATCTGTCTATCAAGATATGTGCCCTATCCACTGCCACCTTAGCTTGCTAATCCTTTGTGCTATTTATAAGGGCGAATAGCCAGCTGAGACGCTAGAGGTAGCGGGTTCGATTCCCACCGTGGAACAAATGTTTGCATGACCTACAGATACATTGTTCATGTTCATCAAATGATACAAATACCTTCAGATGTATTTGTTCCAGGCCTGGATGTTTTTATATTATAAGTATGTATTTACTAAAAAAAACATATAAGTATTCTATCAGTTATCTGATTCCCATAATACAAGCTCTGCTTAGTTTGGGGCTATATAGAGATGTGTAAAATGTCCAGCAATATTTATTTATTATTTTATTACTTGTTCCTTTTTACTGTATTTTATTTTGTGTACAATAAATAGTACTTATAATGATCTATCTATCTTGCCACATAAAAAATCAAACCCAGCTCTTTGTACGGGGTTAATAAAATAGCGTTACTTGCAAAACAGGCTTTCATTCATTATGCAGGTTCATTGCCATGCGGTTGGACTTGACCTTAGTAATTACCATTTCAAATATTTCAATAGATTGTCCCGTCATGGCATTACAATTGACCCCAGTTTAACCCTATTTGCCCCTGTTTTGGAAGTGGACCAACAAAAGGGTTGTGGGGGCGGGGAACTCGCTAATACATGATACCTTTTGCAAAAAAATACACGGGACATTTTTCTCAATGTGTCATGAAAATTATATTTTTTTTAAAACAATATAAATATGTCTTTATAAATGTATTGTGCCCTACAAAGCCCTGCAATAATTAGTTAGAAGAAGCTCAATCAATCAATCAATCAAATCATTTGTTTCATCATGATTTACAGAGCTGACAATCCCGTTTATGATACAATTCACAAATTCGGTTGTTAACAAACATTGCTTACAGAGAGCCTCAAGCTAAGCATAAAGCTTAAGCTTGTATTTTCAGGCTCAGAGTACGAATTTAATTACAAAACCACAAACTACAGAATTGCTTAAACAGCAATATTATTGAAAAAAAAAAATATTAATAAAAATATCATGAGCATGTATTACGTTTTATTTTAATAATACAATAAGAATAAGAAGAATTCAAATAAAAATACAAAATTAAAATCGTATAATATGGGCTTAATTTATGTTTATGATTTTGGCGGTGAGTGGATGAGTGTGAGTGGGTGTTTGAGGAAGAAATCATATTAAAACAGCAGAAAAAACACACTGATTTTGTGTTTTTGTATATGAGCTGGAGAAGGAACAAACATATGGTCCACCTGATATTAAGTGGTAACCATCTTTAACATAGTATTGCTTCATAGGTAACGCACCTTAGAAACGTGCCTTACGTTAAATATGACCCTGTAATTTAGATACAGATATTTTTTACTAAATACAAACATCTCGTAGCATATTCTACGTGTGTGCTACGAAGATTCCGTAGCGACTTTGTAGCTCTTTGCTACGTTGAACTTGAATATTCCTAGCGTTAGCAAACAAAATGAAACCCCGTAAATTTTCCAAAAGAAACGCAATTATATCAAATATGTAACAGGTTCAGCAACTCCACTGACCACAAATCTAGCCTATTCAGAACAGATGCTTTACAAGTAATTTTTTCATTTTAAACTATAACATCGGCCATCTGTCCCAGAAAACTTTTGGATGAAAAGGATAACTAAAAGCAAAAGACAGCGTTCTAAATGTAGTCGTGCAGTGGTTTTTGGCACATAAGGCTTTACACCTAGGTCACTTTCCTAAGGTGCATGATTTAAGAGGCAATGCTTTGTTATAGGCAAAGGTTACCTACATCTGGGCGATTAGCTTGTAAAAAAAAATGGCACTCCGGGAGTGCCGACAGAAGAGAAAACTTGAATAAAAGTAGACTACACTACATCTAATATATAAAATTCTCGTGTCACAGTTTTCGTTGCCATACTCCTCCGAAGCGGCTTGACCGATTTTTATGAAATTTTTTGTGCTTATCCGGTATCTATGAGAATCGGCCAACATCTATTTTTCATCCCCCTAAATGTTAGGGGTAGTCCACCCCTAATTTTTTTTTTTATTTTTTAGACAAAATTTTTAATTTCTATTATTTTATGATACAACATACAAAAATACATACAATCCTCAATTTTCACCCTTCTACGATCAACCCTTATTTTTTTATATGGGAAAACAACGTTTGTCGGGTCAGCTAGTATACTTATATACAGAGGTGTTGGTAACGCTAACAGTGTCGCGAGTTCAATGGTTTTTTCCCATCTCATAAATGGCCAACAGGCCCAAAGAAGTTTTCACTTCAAAACTTAAAATCTTTGCAGACCCATAAGCTTTTATAATAACACAAAAATAGTGCCTCTCAATAAATAACTCACTAATAGTAATTGTTCCATCTCCGTGTTGTATTTAAGTTGTTAAACAAAGAGGTTCGCACCTAAGTCTTCGAAGTGAGCTGTTTTATACATTTTTTTTTATTGTATCATATATAATTAAAAAAAGCGTGATACAACTGCACCTCTTCTTATAAGTGAAAAAAGTGATTTATATATACTGTTTATGAATCTGCTTTAATAATAGGTTGGGGAAAAAGTCTTTTCGCATTATAGTATGTATGAACTTGTAATAAAATCTCTTTGGCTATACTACTTGTATCTGACTGGTTTTGGTATCATTCAAAGTTTAAATTTTAAAGAAGATAATTCCAAATTCAAATTAGGAAAATGTGTGATTTTTATTTGTTTTTCGTACTGTAAAGATGAGTGAATCTAATGAAGAAATTCGATACATTTTAAAATTTTAGTACAAAAAAGGTAAAAATGCAACGCAAGCCGCGAAAAAAATTTGCGATGTTTATGGACCTAGTGCAGTGTCTGTGAGAGTAGCACAAATTTGGTTTAAGCGTTTTCAATCCGGAAATTTTGATGTCAAAGATGCACGTCGCTCTGGTCGCCCTTTTTTTTTTAACCTATACTTTCCCACTGCTGGGCAAAGGTCTCCCCCATGTTCTTCTACATCTCACGATCACTCGCCACGTCCCACCAGCCATCTTGGAATGCATCGAGGTCGTCACGCCAACGCTTCCTCGGCCTGCCACGGCTTTGACGCCCATCTGCAGGCACCCACTGTGTGGGTGTGGCAGTGGTCGCCCTATTACGGATAAAATAGATGCCATTTTTGAAAAAGTGGAGCAAGATCAACATATCAGTAGTTACGACGTAGCTGAAGAACTGGGAATTAACCACAAAACAATTTTGGCGCATTTGAAAAAAACTGGGTACACAAAAGAAGCTCGATATTTGGGTACCCCACGAGCTCACTGAAAGAAACCTAATGAACCGTGTACTCATTTGTTATTCTTTATTACGACGTAATGAAACCAAACCATTTTTGAAGAAGCTGATAACTGGTGATGAAGAGTGGATCACGTATGACAAGAACGTGCGAAAAAGGTCGTGGTCAAAGGCCGGTCAGGCTTCACAGACTGTGGCGAAACCCGGGTTAACTCGCAACAAGGTGATGCTGTGTGTGTGGTGGGATTGGAAGGGCATTATTCATTATGAGTTGTTACCACCAGGCAGGACCATCGATTCTGAACCCTACCGCAAATAACTGATGAGATTACAGCATGAAGTTGAGAGAAAGCGGCCGGAATTAATCAACAGAAGAAGGGGTGTGGTTTTTCATCATGATAACGCTAGACCTCACACATATTTAGCCACTCAGCAAAAATTAAGAGAGTTTGGCTGGGAGGTGTTAATGCATCCGTCGTATAGTCCTGACTTTGCACCTTCAGATTTCCACCTGTTTCGGTCTCTTCAGAATTATTTAGGCAATGTCAGGTTAACATCACGAAAGGACTGCCAAAACCACTTGTCGCGGTATTTTGATCAGAAGCCCCAAAATTTCTATAGCAATGGGATCATGTCCCTACCTACAAGATGGCAAAAAGTTATCGAACAAAATGGTACCTACATACTTTAGTTAAATGTAAATAAACTATATTAAAGAACGTTTTGAATTTTCTTAAAAAATGCGAAGAAACTTTTTCCCCAACCTAATATTTTTCCATTAGTCCTAGCTAGCTTCCATTAGCTAGTGACTCAGCTTGTGTTTCAAAGGTTTTTATTAACAGAAATATATAAGTAACAAAATATCGCTAAACACAGTCTAGGTATTTTAAACAACTAATAATCCACTTACTCGACAAGCTGAAGCGCCTCTTAAAAGTGTTTAATGCTTTTTTTGTGTACTTTGTCTAGCACACAATTTTAATCAGTGACTAAGCTACATCTCTCTTAGCTGTGTACAAAAGCCAGGTCAGGTGGCCTAACAATTAATTTGCATATTTTTCAAACGAATAGGTCTTAATTAGGCTGTTAATTAAAGAAAGCAGTATAGCCTGTTTCAGGCTGTTTAGAATATTGATATGGGTTTCGATTGAGTGGTGAAAACATACTTTAAAAGAGAAAATGTTTGGTTTTAATGATACATTTTAGGATTCTGGGATCCTTTGCAAGTTATTTAGGGTTAAAAATAAATAGTGACTTAAATATTTTCAAGGTAATGAAACTGGTTGAAGAAAATTCAAATTCGGTTTCTTTTTGCAGTAGGTATACTTAGGTTCAGATAGAATGAAGACTTATTAAATAGTGGTTCACCCCAAACTGAGATCTCGCGAGTCTCCCATAAAAACAAACAAATATGTTATTTGTAATATTTGACTATAAAAATAGTGCCATAACCAAATAACTTGGTCTACGGTTCCATTCATATTACAGGTAACGGAAGTTCATGTAAATTGGATTTTCTTTTTTGGTGTACAAAATGCAGTTATTCTGGATTTCAGACTTTTGCCTATATTTGTGTCACTAAAGCTACACGAATACCAAACTTCAGCATTGTGGGGTCACTGTGAATTTTGACAAAGTTTTGTTTGTATTATGGGTTACTCAAAAACTACAAGGATTAAACTAAAAATAAAAACGGGGTCAAAATGTACTAATAAAGACCTTTCATTAAACGTTCCATTTGACCTTATTGTCTCATTTTGTTTTTTTTAACCCCTCTTGAACTTCAATATTTCAACAAATATTTCAGCATTTATAACTCCAAAAGCAGAACTTTAGTAGAAAAACACAAATTCCTTTGTCTTTCCAGATGTAAGACCAACCGCTTTATCGCAAACATGTCATAATCCATCCAAAAACATCTTTACATAGTATAAAATGAAGTCGCTTCTGCTGTCTGTTCGCTTAGATCTTTTAAACTACTTAACGGATTTTAATGCAGTTTTTAGCAATAGATAGAGTGTTTTAAGAGGAAGGTTTATGTGTATAATACATACATAATTCTATAACTTTTGAAACTGTCATGCTTATGAACACTATTTGTACTAAAAACGGGATATTTACCATGATTTGTGAGTTCTTGAGTGTCCCGATATTTCGACGCAGTTGCATGCACCATGATCACGGGTAAACTGAAGTCTTTGCGAGTGGATAGTTATTGGCAGATATAACGATCTACCCTCTTTCTTAGTCTCTTGCTAGGAATGAATTCACTAATACTATCACTACTACCGGTTTCATTCTCGATCATAACTCGATTCCGACACACAACACTCACGGTGTACCTAATTGGACGCATAATTGACACTACACTTCTTCGGTTCTCACACATTCTCACCATAGAATTCCGAAGAATGAAACTGGTAATAATAATAGTATTAGTGAAGTCATTCCTAGCAAGAGACTAAGAATGAGGGTAGATCGTTATATCTGCCTATACCTACCCACTCGCAAAGACATCAGTTTACCCGTGATCATGGCGCATGCAACTGCATCGAAATATCGGGACACTCAAGAACTCACAAATCATAGTAAATATCCCGTTTTTAGTACAAATAGTATACATAACTCTGTTTTTTTTGTTAGTTTGTTTGTTACCTTTACACGTCTAAAATGCTGAACGGATCGTAATGAAATTTTGAAAGGAGATAGATTATGTCCTGGTAAAGAACATAGGCTACTTCTTAGCCAACTGCGCCAAATGAGGGTAATGTTTTATTGACAAACGACCCGTGCGAAGCCGCGGGCGGGTAAGCTAGTAATTTCTTAAATAACAACATTCGCTTTACTCCCCCAAGCCGTCCCCAAAACAAACCGAAATGAGGAAATCATATTAAAACCCCTGATGGCAGGGGGAGGGGCTTAAGGGATGAGGCAAAGGTCACGGTCAATTGACAAACCAACTGGATTGCGTTACCTAGCTGTGTAGCGACAATAAAATGTTGCCTCGTTATGAATATTGTTTGGGCGATGGTATTACAAAGTCAACAATGAGTCATCATTATCTATAATATTTAACTGTCCACTGCTATACATACTCGCAAGTGCGCCAGTGAGCTCGAATCCAAGCAATTCCCATCCAGTCTAGAGATAAAAATAATGAATTTTGATTTTTTCATTAAAATCACAAGGTTGAATAGGTTTATTCTAGATTTTCGTGCTTCATCTTAAACAAATAAATAAATAAATATTGCTGGACATTTCACACAGCGCTATCTAGCCCCAAATTAAGCAGAGCTTGTACTATGGGAACCAGATAACTCATAGAATAATTATATACATTTTTTTTTGTAAATACATACTTATAATATATAGAGAAACAACCAGACCCGGAACAAATATCTGTTAATCATGCAAACATTTTATTCCGCGGTGGGAATTCAACCCGCAACCTCCTGCGTCTCAGCCGGCTATTTGCCCACTGCACCACGGAGGTCGTCAAATCAAGTCAATCTTAGACCACATTATCGCTTACCATCAGGTGAGATTGTGGTCAAATGAAGATCTATACAGTTTAAGAAAAAAAAGAGCACTTTGAAACGTCAAATTTACTGCCAGCACCTCCGTGATAATTTAATGAAAAATTAAATACTAGTGGTTCGCCCCGATCTGAGATCTCGCGAGTCTCCCATATAAACAAAAGTATATTATTCGTAATCTTAGACTATCAAAATAGTGCCACGAAATAAATAACTAAATAACTTGACCTGCAGCTTCATTTAAATTACAGGTAACGGGTGTTCATGTTAATTGGTTAATTTTTTTTGGGTACAAATTACTTTTGACTATATTTGTGTCACTTAAGTAAGCTACACGGATACCGGGGTAACTGGTGTACCCTGTAAATTTTGTAAAAGTTCAGTTTTTATTATGGCTAATAACAAAAAACTACAAAAACTTTATTAGAAATAAAAACGGAGTCGAAATGTACTAATAAAGACCTTTTATTTGATGTCCCATTTGACGTTATAGTCTCATTTTCATTTATTTGACCCTTTTGAACCTCAATATCTCAACAACCCCCGAACATTTGTAGCTCATTTAGTCACACCAAAATTGTGCTATTACTACCTACATTATGTACCAACTTTTACGATGATCGGATCAACGCTTCGAAAGTTATCCTCGGATAAACAAACATACATTCATACAACGCCGATTTGCCCTAGTTGATTTGAAGATCTCGCTTCGCTCGATCGATTAGAATTTATTATTCTGAAAAGTTGGTTTATTTCACTCTATTTTGGGATACCATACATATTTTGGGGCAACGTGTATTATTACTTTTTGTTTTTAGGCTTCCGAACATCAAAAGGAAAAAAGGAACCCTTATAGAATCACTTTGTGGTCTGTCTGTCAGTCCAGACCCTTTTTCTTAGGAACGCGTTGAGGCATCAAGTCGTAATATATATCAAATACTTGGTATAAACACTAGGTGTATGGTTCCTTGGAGCTGTAAAAACAATCAAGCTAATGTAATCAAAAAATACGGATATATGTGCCGCAAATTTTGACATTCTAATAAATCAAAATTATAGGGTCCTCTTGACATTGAATCATAAAATTTTGGCAAAAAGAAAAGACGTACTGCACAAGTAAAGATGAAATCTGGTAATATATATATATATCACATTAAAAAAATTACACAACGTGTTTGAATATGACTAGCACTTGTCCAGTTTTTTAAATTATGTTAGTAAGAGAGTGATTTGATTCCGCCGACGTTCGTACAATAATAATCTGAATGTTCCCGGAATCCCAATTTTCTCATCAAACAATTTCTTTCACTGACAAATGAAATAATAACAGAATATCACACCAATATTATAAATACGAATGTTTTGATGTTTGTTTATTTATTTGTTTGTTTGTTACTAAACCACGTCGTAACGGCTAAGCCGATTTCGATAAAATGTAGTATGTAGGTACCTAGATTATAACCTGGATTGCTATTTTTAACCCATAAATTAGGTCCCATGGGAAAAATAGGGTGTTTGGTTGTTTGTTTTGTTTTAATTCTTTATTGCACAAAAAGAAAAATGTACAAATGGAGGACTTAATGCAAAAAGCATTTTCTACCAGTCAACCGTGACAGGTAAAAAAAAACTTAGGTTGGCGTGCTTAACTAGGTAGGTACTAACAAAAAATACAAATATAAATCAAAAACTACTAACTACCTATTTGCCTATATAAATATAATAATACTCATAAATACAATATTATTATTTATTTGGAGACTGTACTGTCCCACTGCAGGGCAAACGCCTCCCTTCCTTCCTTCCACTCCACTCTATCATACACTTCTGTAGTCCAGTCTTCCATATACGAGTCGAGTTCGTCTTTCCATCGGCGTCGCGGTCTACCACGTGGTCGTTTTCTGTCTTTTGGGATCCACTCAGTGGTGGATTTTGACCATAACTCCTCCGGCATGCGGCAGACGTGTCCCGCCCAGTCCCACTTTAACTTGCCTACTTGGTGCCCAACGTCCGCGATTTGTGTTTGGGAGCGCAGTTCACTGTTTCTAATGCGGTCTGTTAGTTTGACTCCTAGGATACTGCGCTCCATGGCTCGCTGTCAGCGAGTCAGCGAAATACAATATAATTATAAATAATAATAAAATACACAAATATAACACATAAATACATAATAGGGTGTCAAGTCAATTTGCAACAGAGAGTTTAGCTTTATTTCTAGGTTAGCTACACTTTTAGTTGTAATGCGTACAAAGTCGCGGGCAACAGCTAGTAAGCTGTTGCCCGCAACGTTGCCTTCATAACATTTTAGTTCATTTTGAGGCTCATGATTGCTTTACTTAAGTACCTATATTTGGTGACGCCTAACCCTATTAGTATTGGCGATTCTGTTGATAATTGACAAAGTAAAATTTTATGAAAATATGCGAACGTACATGGACCAAGCATGACTTTTAAAGTAACATTAAGTAAGATAACTAAAACTAAGTTAAATTCGTTAAAATGGCGATAATGAGTATGGCAAGATGCGGCGCGGGATGGATCGCATTCACACTGAAGGTTCACGAATTGAATCAAAGTATTGTCGATCGTAACACCGATAAAAGGGTACGTGATGAATCCCGTATTTATAATAATCATTAAAGTGGCGTGTTGCACAGTAGTTTTAGCCTGCAAGAAAAATTGGTGTTGGCTGGAATAGGCTCGCAAACATTTCAAAACAAAATAACAAAATGTTAGAATTTCCACGATAAATGTCACATCCATATTTATATTATAAAATATATCAATATTTCTGGACATTTCACACAGCGCTATCTAGTCCCAAACTAAGCAAAGCTTGTACTATGGGACCAGATAACTGATAGAATACTTACATACTTTTTTTTGTAAATACATACTTATAATACATAGATATACAACCAGACCCGGAACAGATATTTGTAGTTCATGCAAACATTTGTTCCGCACTGCAGTGCGCCACGGAGGTCGTCAAAATTATAAATGCGAAAGTACAAACAAATACGAATACAAATACATTTATTTACTAAAAGTTTACAATAGGAATAAGTGAAGTTACCAATGGTCCCCGCACTAGGTCTAGCCTGTATCGCGGGAAACCGGATTGCAATGAAAACGCTTACCGTCTAAAATCGAATATATGACTTTAACAGATAACAAAAACAAGAATCTAAATTACTACAAGAAAATAATAAAATTTAAAATTAACACATAAAAAGAAAATCCAAAATATTAAATATAGTTGATCTCAGCTCAGCTAGAATGGTGCTAATACGGGACCGTGTGTGGGTAAGTGTGTGTGTGTGTATAGTATAAAAGTGTAAGAAACTCTGTTTGTTGTTACTTTGTTTGTTTCTTACCTTTTCACGGCTAAACGGCTAAACAGATCGTTATGAAATTAAGCAAGGAGATAGATTATACCCTCGAAAAGGACATAGGTTATCTTTAGTCTCATAAATAATCTTGAAAGGGGTGAAATAGGGGTTGAAAGTTTGTATGGGCAATCCATAATTCCCTAAGTTAGGGATCTTAAAATTCATATTTAGGCGTTAGGTAAGAAATACGTGTTTCAAATTTTTTGCAAAATCATCCCTTAAAAGGGGTTAAAATTATGAGAATAAGATAGGATAAAATATGTACCGTTAGTATATAAATAGATTGTGACCAGGATTGGGACATAGGCTACTTTTTACCCGACTGCAAAGAAGGGGGTCATGTTTTATTGACAAACCACGTGTGCGAAGCCGCCGGCGGGTCAGCTAGTTTACTATATGCGCAATCAACTCATATTTTACAAAATTATAGTTACTCTTTAATAAACTACGTAATCGCCACCAGTATCTAATATTCTAGCGCTTCAGATGAAACAAGAACATAATTACTTATTAAAAAGGGTATTTATCGCGTATGTACCTTTTTTATTTGTTATCCTGACATTACGATTGTGTTGCAATAGCCGTGGTCACGGGCGGATTGGAGTTCGAAGCTGTCCTGGAACCCGCTGATTATTAGGTGTGCGCGTCGTGATCGATCGTATCAGCGCGTAGATACAGTTAGTGTAGTGTGTCGTAATATGAACGAGGACATTTCTAATTCTGAAGACTAAGTGAGGGTAGTTGCTGCAGCTGTCATCACTCCTCGACGGTAGCTCCAAGTACTCCAGTCGCTCGTAACCACGGCTGTTGCAACACAGTCGAAACGTCGGGATAATTAAAGGGACATGCCCATATAATGCTGTCAACTGCACAAAAAATTGCGTTCATCCAAAAAATATGTAACATTTTTTCGTTAATCTACGTATCAATCGATTAACACGAAAAGTATCCTACAATATTTTAAAATAATAATGAATATGAAAACGACAGGAAATGAAATGGTAGCAAATTGCCTCCAGTTGCAAACATTAGTGTTGAGCCAGAGTTGTTCTGAGACAATAATAGATTGTTGATAAAAGACCATAAATAAAACAATCGATTTATTTGACTGTATTTTCACTGACACGAAAAATCGGTCACCGATTTCAGAAGTACGAAACCAAAACGATATTTGTTTCCCAATGAGCGTTATGTAAATCGTTTTTTTTTCTCTTTAATTGACCCGAGGGTGGTATTATGCTTGACTCGCGCTGGTAGCGAGCGCCCGAGCGAGATAATCTCAGCCAATCGCAGTGCGCGCTGAATTTGCGCTCAGCTGTTGACGCACCGCAATTGATCTAAATCCTCTCGCTCTCAGCTAACCTTGATCATAATCGGCCGGCCATTGATCTCAGCGCCACCTTCTAGATGGCTTTAGGATTAACCAGTGGAGAGAAAAAAAGCGGAAAAAAATAACTCGGCTTATCTCTATTCTTATTCTCTAGCATTATCTCGATTTTAATTCGATCAACAGATGAGAAGTTAAAGCTTCGCACGATTTTTGCATAAGGCCATGCAGAGACGAGTTAATGACACAGACATGAGGTATTTTTTAGTTAGGCACCTATCACTCGTTATTCCTCCCAAATCATCGAATTAAGAACTAACTCAAACGATAGTCGATATCGACTACCTATTCAATCGCAAGTTTACAAAATCAACACAGAAATACATAATGAATTCTATTAAACATCTCCAAAGGCAAATAAGTACATTTTTTTTTCGCTTGGGTACAATTGGTACTTACATTTTTCGTACATTTTATTACCTTATTACTACCCCTGACACACTAAATATCTGATTTTCAGAAGTAAATAGGTAGGTATATTTTTGTATTTATCTGTGGCGCTCGTATTGAATCGAAATAAACTCGATTTTACTTCGATTCAACATTTGCTCAACAGAATCAGATGATTATTATTTCTTTGCATTAAAATATTGCATTTTTATTTACTGGAATAATTGCCCTCGTCTGTTGATTGTATAGGAGCGCGATGTCAAAAATGGCACTTCTGTGCGCGCGCGCCTTGAGATTAAATATAAGCGATTGCTCGATTTGACCGATTATTTTGCGCCGATATATCGATATTTCGGATAATAGTCGATGGTCGATATGCCAATCCCTATGACTGTGCGCGTACGTCATTCACAAACAAGTACCTACACAAGCCGTTTCCTGTTATCTGTGTCTGTGGCCGTTTCGTTTGTTTTCTCGCGTATTTTTGTTTGTTTGCTGACTTAAAGCTTTTAAAATGGACTCCGATACTTCTTCTAAAATTGATAGTAATTATCAATATCATAATTTATCTAGGAATCGTTATAATTACAATAATAAACTATTTAAGTTGTAGTTGAATACAGTGATGTAAAACTGGTTGATTGTGAAAAATAAAAACTGATTTTTCTCATTATAGTAAACTTTTTTATAACTAACTCCTTAGCTCTATTATTACTAACTAAGCCTAGAATCATTAGCAATTAGTTTCAAGTGTGTGCAGTGACAGCATTTTTTACAAAGGAGAGTGGGCATGCCCCTTTCGAGCCTTGATGGTTGCTACATCGTCTGCCCATCTCGCTAACGGCCGACGTTTCAATACTTCATAGACTCAATGCAGTCATTACCTTGCCAGATGTCTAATTTAGCTCCGTTATACGATTTTTGTCGATTCCCGACATCTTTGAATTTCGTCTGACTACGGATCTTCATGTGGGAACACGCTCTTAAGCTTTATGTTGAGCATGACACGTCTTATGATTCTATAACTCTCTATTGGTGCAGTGGGCGAATAGCCAGCTGAGACGCAGGAGGTAGCGGGTTCGATCCCCGCTGCGGAACAAATGTTTGCATGATCTACAGATATTTGTTCCGGGTCTGGTTGTTTCTCTATATATTATAAGTATGTATTTACTAAAAAAATGTATATAAGTATTCTATCAGTTATCTGGTTCCCATAGTACAAGCTCTGCTTAATTTGGGCTAGATAGCGCTGTGTGAAATGTCCAGCAATATTTATTATTATATTTATTTATTGAGATACAACATATTTGATTTGGTATTGTATTATTAATGATATCTCTTTCTTAATAAATATAAAACAAAGTCGGGTTTGTTCGAACACTTATAACTCAAGAATGGCGAGACCGATTTTCATGGTTTTTGGTTTGTTGTATTTATCTCCGTCTCGAATAGCAGAATAACTATTATAGTCATTGGAAAATTGACGGAAAAAGAAATTATAAAAAAAAATTATTTCCTCATACATAATGATGCCAGATTTTCAATTCTACCGGGGTGACGTACATTGACATCCCGCGTCATATGCATGTGAAGGCGGAACGAACTTCGGCGGGTCAACTATTTCTTTAATAAAAATATTCTTCAAACTTTACAAATCACATACAGTGATCGTCACGACAGTCAACATCTAAAATTGGTATTAAAACAGCTGTAAACGAACGTCACCCGGAGGAAAATAAAATATATTTGATCTCGTTTTCTTGACCCTCGTACGCAGCCCCTAGGGGCTACTTCTCAGAAACGTGATGTGAAGGATCAAGGTCACGGTAAAAATATCTTCGCATCTATTGGAAATCGTAGAGTTAAGTGGCTTTGCAGCAATTGGCCGTGTAGAAAATAATTGAAAATGATACCGCGATTTGGTAGTTTCTTTGATCCTTTTGCGTAGAACTAATAGTGTCGGAGTAAAAAGGCTGTGACAAACGAACAGGCAGACATGGCGTATGGTTCCTAGTTGGAACGTACAAGTGCGCAACCCAAACCAACGCGTCATAACGCCACGCAGGTCTTGCATCTTCTATCGCTAAGTTTCTCCGCAGCATCTTATCTTCTACGGAATATAAAAACTAATAATAAATATTAATAAATATTACTAAACATTTCACATAGCGCTATCTAGCCCCAAACTAAGCAGAACTTGTACTATGGGAACCAGATAACTGATAGAATACTTATATACTTTTTTTTTGTAAATGCATACCTATAATATATAGAAAAACATCCAGACCCGAAACAAATATATGTAAATCATGCAAACATTTGTTCCGCAGCAGGAATCGAACCCGCTACCTCCAGCGTCTCAGCCTAACTGCAGCTTAGTTAGCTGTAACGGTTTGACGAACTAAACTGAAGGTGTATTTTTTCTACTACTTGGAGCTGGAACAAGCCAATGGCCCACCCGATGATAAGTAGTAACCTTCGCCTATAACATAGCATTACCTCGTACTACATTTACCATATGAACGTGCCCTGTGTCCATCAACTTGAGGCATACAAGTGTAAACCCTCATGTGCCTGTAATTTCACCGGCACCCGAACCCTTCAAATCAAAGCACAGCAATGCTGCTTAGCGGTAAAAATAGGTAGTACTTCCCCGGGCAAGCACTTTTAAAAATAACTTTACTACTATAAATAGGTATTGTGTAAAATAAGTACCTATAGCTTAAACAAGCCTACGTGATCTAAATTCTATCACAAGTTTATCGTCTTTATTTGATAGACATATTTTCCCTTAGCTACACAGAACTGGTCTAGAATAGTCATGCTGTGTACACATGCTTTGGGATACAATCTAGATCTAAAAGTTGATAATTATATTTTGTATCTGTTTGGTTGTATTCTGTTTTGTGTGTCATAAACATAATAAATAAATTAAATTAAAATTAAAAGATGTAATATTAACTCAGTTTAGAGAGGCATCATTAGTGCTTTGGGTCGTCGCAGCGTCAACGCTGCGTCGTTTTTCATATATGTTTTAGTATCATACCACATTATTATTATACATTATACAAACTATGCCTTGCATTTCTCATTGCAGTGCGACACTCACTATTTCTAATGCAATCAAGGGAGATATATTTTATTGCTTCTACGTTTGTTTCGGCGGTGGCGTAACAAAAGCAACAATAGAACACGTTTCTTCCGATCTATTGTCGAATGAAGACTGAAATCCACACTAAGACGCTGCGCTGCGATGGCGTGCGTCACTCTCTTGCGTTGCAACGTCGTCGTCGGCGCAACGCAGGAGTGGCATGCAATGCGTTGATCCGTTGCGACAACGCAACGCAACGCACTAATGAGGCCTCACCCTTACTTGAAAATGGTGCGTTGTTCTAAATCGTCCGCTTCGCGAAGTGGCTGGAATTTCCCGGGCAATCAGGCAGAGTGGCTCATTGCGGAGGGAATTGATGCGTTTAGACTAAGAGAGTTGTTATTGAGAGTGAATGGGTTTAGGGTGATTTACGTAATAATGGCGTAAGAAATATCACGAATATAATCTTGCAGTCTTCAAGTCCAGAGCGAACAGGTTTTTTCTAGGTAAACGTGCTCTATCTTTGACCACTCCACCATTTTCAGGAGAGATACAGTTCAAGCGGTTGGCTATTGTTTGTCTATATAATATGTCCCTAATCCAAGTATAAAAGTTACATAGTGCGATGAATATAAAAAAGTGCCTCCATACAACCCCTTTGTATTTTTAAATTTCAAACCCTTTGTAGTCCCTCAGCGAGATTCAAACCCCATGCACCTCTCGCCCACCACACCACAAAGGTTTACACAAAAGCTGTCGAAGATAATAATTGAGGTAACAAAGTTATTCTCCTAAACCAATATTTCAATACAAATCCGCTGTGACCCAAAATAATGAGGTTTGCGAAAACATTAACCTTTCCTCCTCAAACAAGAATTTAATTTGAAAAACGCAATACCTCAACGTAACGTATGTTCGCGAATACTAAGCCTTTTTCGATAAAAGTATTATAGCTTTGTGATCATACGAATGAGGTAATCCGCTTCGAATGAGCTTCGGGATGTATTTTTATCGTGCTTTTTTCAAATAGGCTTGTACAAATATGTTTAAATATACACGGTCTGAAATTAATGTACAAAGCGCAAATATTGGTACGTGGTCATCATTGTTTAGAAGTGCTAGTTTTGTGGTTATCCAAAACAGGTAAATTCTAAATTCTCAAGTGGAACAACCTAAATTAGTGATATATCTCATAAGATTAGCAAGCTGCGTAACTGATGTCTCACAGAACTGATGACAAAAAGGCTTTCAAGTGGAACAGCTTGGAAGCAGGAATCAACGAGGGTATAGAGGTGGCTACCCACTACTTGAAACCAATATAATTTAGATATAGACTAATGAGTCATTGACCCGAGAAGAAGAAATGGAGACCACGCACTGTAAAACAAGATGAAAAGACAAATTTGACATGGTTGCTGGAAGCCGTTGGGTGCAGCACGATATCTGTCATTCTGTCTGGCTTATGTTTTATAACTATTCAGAAAACAGTCGGGCTTACTTTTTAGGGTTCCGTACTTCTAAAGGAAAAAGGGAACCTCTTATCACTTCATTGTTCATCTAACTGACTGTATGTTAATTACTTTTTTCTTATGAACGCGTGGAGTTGCAATTAATATCAAATACTTAAATCTATGGTCCCTTAGAGCTGTAAAAAATACAAGCTTCCAAGTGCATTCAAAAAATACGGCCGTTTATCACACTAATATTATAAATGCGATAGTTTGGATGTTTGTTTGTTACTCAATCACGTAAAAAAGGGTAAACCGATTTAGATGAAATTTGGTATAAACAAAGATGGACCTTGATTACCACATATACTACTTTTTATCTCATAAATCAGTTTCCATGGGTTAAAAATGGGATGTCAAAGTTTCTATATATTATATATTTTTGTACCCCAGAACAACGCGAGCAAAGCCGTAGGCAACAGCTAGTGCCGCATATATTAACATACCCGAATAAATATAAACCTAACAAAATTTCCGTTGACCTATAATCATATTATTTGGCAAGCAGTAAGGTCTCACAGCACAATCGTTAATTATAGTTATATCACATGCATTCAATATTTTAGGGAACCCTCGCAGTCTCGTACTTGTTAGGTTTTTTTTTACAATTATCCTTCGTTTTTACCCGACTGCGAAGAAGGAGTATAATGTTTAAAATAATGACAAAATATCATCCCGTGTTGTTCCTCCCACGCGCTCGTTTCTATTCATAAAATTAAATGAATTGGAATACAAGAGTTTGCTCGATTAACGTTTATAAAAACAGACGCCGTTGTTAATACAGCCTTTGGCTATGCCAGAGTTCCGTAGAATTCCCTTAGTAGGTAAATTAAGGTAAAATGATCCAGGGGGTTGTTGATGTTTTGCAACCGCTTGTTATCAATGTTTCTTTCTAAGAGTGTTTTGAAAACATTAACAATCTCAAAATAATAAAAAAGTAAAGGTATGTTTAGAATCTTGAGAAGGGAAGATAAAAGTAAGCAACGTGTAGGGTGTTTTATTATATGTCTTCGTTTAACCACAATCTCACCTGATGGTAAGCGATGATGTGGTCTAAGATGAAGCACGAAGATCTAGAAGACACCGATTCACTCTTACCTTAAACGTACCCGGATTGAAGATAGTAAATGCGTTTATTAAATTTATCTAAGATATATACTTCTACGGGCATAAAGTTAATTTCCCACCCAGTAAATGTAGCCTGAAATAAAAAAAATATATAATAAACTAACTGACGCGCCCGCGGCTTCGCACGCGTGCTTTGTCAATAAAAACCTTACCCTCCTACCCAGGCGGCTAAGTCCCATTCCCGGTAACATTCTATTTACCGGTAACAACTAAATTTTATTGAAATCAGTGAGCCGATTAAAGTGTTGAAAACGTAACAAACACACAGAGGCATTTTTTTTCACGACTAAACGGCTGGACCGATTTCGATGAAAATTAGTATATGGATAGTTTATAAACGGGGATTGAGACATAAACTACATTTTACCCAACTGTGCAGAAGGAGGGTAATGTTTTTATTGAAAAACTACGCGTGCGAAGTTGCGGGTTGGTCAGCTAGTAGTTTTAATTGAATAACTTCAAATGATCCTAAATAAACATACCTCAACTAAACAAAATCAAACTAAATAAAAAAATAGATATGAAAGTATGTAGGTACTAAGTTAGCACATACATACTTTCTTATCAATTTTTTTCTAATCTTTTTTTTCTAGCGTCCCTCTTCTGGGCAAATCCTTCGATATTTCCCACATCCTTACGAAGGTGTCGAGATCGAAGCCGAAACGAAACGTACCTACTTATATTAAACTAGTGGTTCGCCCCGACCTGAAATCTCGAGAGTCTCCCATAAAAAAAAACAAAAAATATTATTTGTAATCTTTGACGATCAAAATAGTGCAACGAAATGCTTGCCCAAAACCTGCTAAACCATAAACCTGACCTACAGTTTCATTCCAATTACATCAAGGTTGAAATGTACTGATCTTTCATTAGACGCGCCATTTGACCGGATGTCTCATTTAGATTTTTTTTACCCCGTCGAACCGTCATCTCTTGAATACCTCAACAACCCCTCCACATTTTTAGCTCATTTAGTCACACCTGGATTGCGCCATCAATATCTACCTATACTGCGTGTCACTGCATTTACGACATTAATTTAAATCTCGGGTAGGGTTGATGGCTAGTATTGTTGCAAAATATTTTGTTTTTCAAATTCATTACCATGATTTTATATTTTATTTTAATCTACCTTAATTTCATGTTCTAAAATATCAATGAAACAGCCTGTATAAAATAGGTAAACAAATCATATTCATTCATCATGTCAGTAAGTAGGTACCTATTAAACTGACTAAGCGACATCGGTGCAAAGGCGCCACCGATTTACGTTAAAAATTGTTGGAAATGTATCGAATACTGGATAAATATCCAAGCTACCGATATTAAACAAATCTCTAAAATCAGTTAATACGATTCTGCATATGTGTATTAAATTAATGTCGTGAATGCGGTGACATACTGTATATAAAATTTTCCGCTTATCGGATCAACGCTTCGAAAGTTATCCTCGGATAAACAAGCATGCATACAACGCTGATTTGCCCAAGTTGATTTAGAGATCTCGTTTCGCTCTATCAAATAGTATGGATATCAATGTTTAATGTCATCCTGGCTTCACTCGCTCGTAATCCAAAATATCTCAGCTGATGGTAAGCTTACACACGAGTTTATCTTTTCAGCACGAATGTGACAAAATTAAAAAAGCCTTTTTAGTATATTTTGAATGTGGCCTCTTTAATTTTTAAATAGAAATAAGGATTTGCCATTGAGATTGTTATTCATTTTAGCTTATTTTCGAATGTTATTTACAAATATACGTATATCGCATTTATAGACATAGTCAGACATTTATCATCAAAGAGAAAGCACAAGAAAGAGAAAACAGAAAATTACATAAAACAAACATAGGAACAATATAATGAAATAACAAATATACAATGTAACCAGGGAAAAATTAAAAAGTATATGTATGTGCTACTGCAGCAAATAGGTTTTAGCTCAGCTTTATACCTCGCCACCGATCGACAGTTCGGTGCTGCCATTTTGCCGAAACCTTTTTAGGCAAGTCATTATTCTCGTAAGAAATAATGGGCACTAATTGGTGTTTGCATACAATTATGATAGATTTATGGAGTCATTATTGAGTTTATAATGAACAATTTTCAGAGCCTGAGTACTGAATATAGACCCGTTTGGAATCGATAATACTATACCGAAATAAAGTCACTTTTTTAAATGTACATAATTTATTTATTGAAGTGAAAACTTCCATAGACGCGTTGGGCATTTTTTTATATGAGAAAAAAACATTGAACTCTCGACATGGCTACCGTTACCGTTACCGACACCTCTATATACCTATATAAGTGTCTTGTAATTGTTCAAGTTTTCACTTCTTTCGTCACTCCCGGAGTGCCAACAATCCAAATAAATCACCTTAATCATCTTAGCCATAAGTCATCCATTGCCAAACGTGGTACAATATTACCAAAGTTGTCTTCTTGTGCGGTATCCAATGGTAGAACCTTATGAATACCGCACAAGAAGAGCATTCTTTATCAAGTCGTCCTTATCAAGTTTTTATTTATTGCTTTTTTGCACAAAAATACACATTAAATGTACAAAAGATGGGCTTAATGCTTATAGCATCTTCTACCTGCCAACCTCAGAGGTAACGAAATAGGTTGGCGTGCTAACTTAAAAACAATTTCCAATAAAACCAGCACTGCTATGTTCCGGTATGAAGGCTATGGTTTCCGCTAAAGTTAGAGGCACATGAGGCTTTACACCTGTATGCCTCTAGTTGATGGACGCAACGCAGTGCATTGTAGGGCACGTTTCTAAGTTGCGTGACCTACTAGGCAATACTTTGCTATAGGCGATAGTTACCATAGTTACCACTTAACAACAGGTGAGACATGCTTGTTCCATCTCCATAGCATAAAAAAAAACTTATGTGATTATCTGGCTAATCAAATCTTTAATCACCTACATTTATATAATGCAATATAAATTGGTTTCTATAGTAAGGTTGCGGGTGGAAATCCTGTCATGTCCTTAGGATTATGAATTACAAAGGCATCCAAAGGTTGCCTGGAAGAAATCGCTTTTAGCGATAAGGCCGCCCATTGTACTATATTTAGCATTAACTAGTTGTTTAAGTATTCCTAGTGTACAATAAAGCGTTAATATATTCCATTCTAAATTTTTAAAATAATTTTTGTGTTAGTTTTAAATCTGTGGAATGAAACAATATAGCGAATCTGTTGCTTCTGATTCTTAAATTTTGCAGACATTTTTATATTATTTCGCAAGTTATTCGTAACTTGACGGCTTCCCAACTTTCGAAGTACTTTTTACATTTTTATTTCTACTTCGTTAAACAAGTAACATTCTTTGTAAAAATTATCAAGTTATTCAAAGAAAGATTTTATAAATGCAATATGTAAAATATAACTTTTGCCTGTCATTTTTATAGCGTTCGTAATTATAATACGTCGCTGAGTAACGACATGTTTGATTTAACTAGTTTTATTTCATTATTAAAAGGATAAATCGTAAATTAAACATCCACTCAATGAATTTCTCAAACTGTAAAAGAGCCTTACAGTCTGCTCTATCCAATCTATCATACGAGGAAACTGAGGAGTTACTAAACGTAATAAAGTAGGATTTTAAATATTGTATAACACGTGTGCACTTAGTTTTTGTAGGTTTCTTTTTCATTATGTAAATAGATTTTAAGTTTTGTTAATTTGAGTATTCATTAGTTACACCAGTCCAGTTTTTTTTGCCTGAGATACAGGTCCTCCTAGTTCAGGCAATGTATAAAGTGTTACCTATAAGTAGATACTAATCCGTAATGTTAATCTCAGCAATATGAAAAATGAATAAAGATTTTATTTATTATTATTATTTATTTATTATTATTATTATTATTTTTCTAATAATAATGAAGTAAATAAAGGATCGTGATAAGTGGAAGGAGTTGAGGGAGGCCTTTGTCCAGCAGTGGGAAAAAATAGGCTAGTTAAAAAAAATGAAGTAAATAGCTAATGACTATATTAATCCAGACATCCTCGGATTTCTCAGTTCTCTGAGGCTGGTCCAAACGCTACGTTTGATACAAAGCCACTTTTTACATAGAAGTTAAGCATTCATGTGACACACGATGGGTTTGCAACTTCGTCAGTTAATAGAATACAATTCCAATGGCACACGCCTTTCAATTTCTAGTTCTGTAGTAGTTTTGTAGTTCTGTAGTAGAACATTACTGTTTCCTTACGAAGTTTTCGTTCACTGTTTTGACATACATTTAACGATTAGAAAGTTAATTGGTAAACGGCGCGGCAGGGACTCTAACCCACAACCTCTGAATTGGAAATCGGGGTACGCCACACTAGGTCACCACGGCTCTTAAGTATTTACTATTAGTGATTTATTAAGATTGTTTGTGCAACATTAATTATGTTTCTTTATTTCTGGGTAGGATTGCAAGATAAATAAAAAAATATTTCTGGACATTTCACACTGCGTTATCTAACCTCAAACTAAGCAAAGCTATCGGAACCAGATAACTGATAGAATATACATATGTACTTATATACATTTTTTTAATTTTTTTATCGTCATGTGATCGTATTGTCGTCATCAAAAGTAAATCCTACACTACACTATTTAAAAGCTGGAGAGTTTTTAATAGCGCAGTTATGTATATTAACTAAAGTTAAATAATGGATGTCATTAGCTGTGGTTGCCTTCACAGAGTGAACACGAGGAGCGCGTCTATAAAATGAAATAAATATTGCAGGAAATTTCACACAGTGCTATCTAGCCCCAAACTAAGCAGAGCTTGTATTATGGGAACCAGATAACTGATAGAATACTTGAATGCTTGTTTTACTTCTATTATGTTTTATTTTAATTTAAGCCTATGCATTGGCAATCCTTAATAAATAATCAAAGGGATCTACAAACCATTGCCATCAGCCCGGTGGCACAAGCCGCCGGCTTCAGGACGTTGCAAGCCGCGAGAGCCGCGACATCTGCCATTCGGAGTTCTACTCGATGAAAGCTGACGGGCAACTGAGCGAGTGGAGCGGAAGTTGCGGCACAACCCGCTGGCACACTCGCCGGTATGCTTGTTCCAAATTTAGCCCGGTTTGGGTGCCTGATACGGTGGTGGGTTGTGCCACCTGGCCGGCGGTGTGTAGAGACATTAAAACTTGATAGACAGTAAACCCTGAATCGTGGATGTTTATTTGTGCTCAAACAATACCAATTAAATAACGTGCGTGACAAAACACAACTAACTTGGCACTATAGCAAAGCCTTAAACTGTTCCATATCCAAATTATCCCTACTAATAGATACTATAACCTATAACGATCCCCGTGCCGCAGTGGGCGTATAGCCGACTGAGACGCAGGAGGTAGCGGGTTCGATTCCCGCCGCAGAACAAATGTTTGCATGTTCTACAGATATTTATTCCGGGTCTGGATGTTTTTTATGTATTTACAAAAAAATGTATTCTACCAGTTATCTGGTTCCCATAGTAAAAGCTCTGCTTAGTTTAGGGCTAGATAGCGTTGTGTGAAATGTCCAGCATTATTTATTTATTTATAAATTCGAAAGTAATTCTGTCTATCTGGCTCTCTGTATTTTTATAGATATCATAGTTTATTATATATAACTATATAGTTTATATAAATAACTAGCTGACCGCCAGCGGCTTCGCACGCGTGGTTTTTCAATAAACATTACATACATACATACCCGTTTAGAATACTAGTCCGCTGTCTAGTAAAAAGTAGCCTATGCCCCAATCCCGGTCCTAATCTATCTATATACTAAATATCAGTTTTTTTTAACTTGTAATATTAGTAAGAAAGTAAGGATTAACTGCATTTTTTAAGGGAATGCCTCGCCTGAGTCTGTACTATTTCCTGATGTCTTCAAGTTGCGAGTGAACCGGTTTCTTCTAGGAAGTGTTCGTAGACTGCATCCTCGCTTACCATCTGGCCAGATCGTGATCAATAGTAGAAAAACACTCAGACCCGGAAGAAATAAATACTATACAAACATTGTTTTCCCGAAGGGAATCAAATCCTCAATCTCATGCGACTTAGCCGGCTATTCATCCACTGCTCGAAGGAAATCTTTGGATATGACTAACCTAGTCATAACAATGATAAAGAAATTATGAACAACCGTAGGTACAATTGAATTTAAAACAGGTATGTATCTTAGCCAAAGAGCGATGGAGTGCTGCATTTTTGGTGTCAAAAGAATAGACTGGATTCGGAACACCTCGCTGCGCTTAAAGACCGGCATCGCTAGTGCAGTATAAAGGCTGCCAAGTTAAAATGGGATTGGGTGGGTCATGTCTTCCGTATGCATGCAGATAGGTGGGCCAAGCTCGTAACTGGATAGATCCCGGTGGATGGAAAGCGACACCGTGGAAGGTCTAAGAAGCATTGGCTCGATGATTTAGACGCTTTTTATAGGGACTGGTGGGATTAAGATATGTGGAGAGATAAGGGAGAGGCCTTTGCCCAGCAGTGGCATAGCATAGGCTAGATAAAAAAAATATCTTAGGCATGTCAGATTCCTCACGATACCATCCTTTACAGTTATGAATACATTTGAACATTTTCTTGAGTAGAAAAGTCCATTTGTGTATGGAGAGCTTCTAAATATGAATTATCAGATCCTTAACTTGAGGAATTATGGATTGCCCACACAAACTTTCAATCCCTATTTCACCACTTCAAGATTTCTTCTTCTTCTCAAGATTCTTCGAGACAAAAGATAGTTTATGTTCTCCTCCAAAATATAATCTCTTTTTAAAATTTCACTACCGCCGTTCAGCCGTTTAGCTGTGAAAAAGTAACAAAAAAACAAACTTAGTTACTTTCGCATTTATTATATTAATATGGATCAGTAGTCCTTTACAGGGCAAAGTATTGGCAAAGTTACAGAGCTCCGCAATTCACCGAGATAAAACAAGTTTTTGCCCGATTAGCAGTAATGATCAACCATTTGAGTTACCAACTCAGTTTCGGTTTGTATTTGTGTTTCCGGACTGAGCTGATATTATAACGAAGTAAGGAGTTTCTGTATTTATATACTGATAAGGACCAACCACTGTTTTTAGTTAATTTCTTGAATTCATAGTAAAAATGTAAAGTTTTTAACTGAAATATACCTATACTGAAATGCTGCTATCAGACGGCGATTAAATAATTAAAAACTTACCTCATTAATAATATAGATGGCGCTGCTAAACCTATACACAAATAATTAAATGAAGAGAAAACTTTGTAACCCTTGATTCAATCTCTTAAAGAAACACCAAACATGGTCCTCTTCTACAAGGTCGTTATTGCATAATTATAAGTAAATTCTGCAAGTACTTACAAGTAAATCTTACAAGATATTAAGTAAATCTTGCAAATTATTTTAAGTAAATCTTGCGAGTTGTTTTTTACCTGGGTGTGACGATATAGTATCACGTAAATTAAACAATTGATTTTTAAATCAAATCACATTTAATACTAATATTTCATCACAATTTAGACACGCAATAATATGTTACATTTAAATAACGCTTCGAGCCTTAAAGTAACATCTATCTGATATTTATAGTAGTCTTTAGATATGTTGATTTAATCTATAAAAATTATAGTAGAGACAAAACATTATAGTACGACTACGCTAAGTCTGTATAACGCCTGTCATTAAAAATATTTTTACCTAAAGTAACAGTTTTTACTAATATTAACATTAATATTATAGTAAATAAATATAGACAACGAAAACAGATAGTCACGCTAGCGCTGTACGTATTATTAAAAATTATTCTGTGCTATAGCGCTGGCTTAAGTGACGCCTCATCGCCTCAGTTTTCAAAATCTATCATTATTAGAGTTATGCAGACTTAGTGAGATACTATATCTACTTGGATTATAATATTAAGAAGCTTATGATTATAGTACTTTGCAAATAATACCGACATAAATTTCTAATCCTATTTTTCTTTCATCTAAAAAGTATTTTTTTAGTAAAATATTCTACTAAATTCTACTGTTATACATATTAGATACTTATTTAATAAATCATGTATTTTCACTATTCATGTATCATGTAATAGAGTGACTCCATTTACAAGATCCATCTTGTCTTCGTAATTATGGTATTAAATTTTTTTTCAATTACTTGATAAAAAAATTAATACAGGATTAATAACGTACCGTGTTATCGCAGAAATGGCGGCCCGTATTGCAAGGCGAGAAGTAGAGTGGAGCGGAATGCACTGACAAAATTAACCGAAACATTGTCAGTTGTAACATCAATAAAACGGTACGTGATTAATAGATATGATTGCGAAGTAAATCCCGATATTTCTTTTAAATATTATTAATAAACTTATTTATATAACACAATATTCAAGATATTGAAACTTCACCTACTTCACTAAAAGCGAAGAAGGTATTCGTTTTACATAATTTGGTATTAAACGAGTCCTCTTCAATATTATGTTCCCAATAACCAAATTATCTAAGTTCATAAGATTGTTTAAAGTCAACATTTTGATAATTGGTTCATACTTTACACTTCAGTCACAAAATTAACGTTATAATTAGTCACTTAGCTACTAGTAAACTGCTAAACGTTATTAAATCTGTCCGTAAACATGTTAAACGTGAAAGTTTATTGAAAAGGTTAAAAACGTAAACCATAGTCGTTAGCGAATCCACAAAATATATTGATTTTCAATTGGCTTGGGGATATAAACATTATTATCAGCAATATGGCGCCCACTGCTGAACATAGGACTCCACATAGATTTCCAGGGTGGCTGATCTAGTGCGGCAATTATCCGTCAGTTCTTCGAGCTATGTGCCCCGCCCACTGCCACTTCAGTTTCACTTCACCTTGAGGTTATGTCAGTGACCTTTGTTTGTTTACAAATCTCCTCATTTCTGATTCGATCTCGTAGAGAAATACCATTCATAGCTCTCTATAGCATGCTGAGCGACTTTGAGCCTTCTTATTAGGCCCATAGAGACCCCGCTTTTGTGCCATATGTTATCACTTTTAGCACACACTTAAAAACTTTCGTCTTTAGACACTGAGGTATTTTGGACGAGAAGACGAAACACAAATATACAATCATATTTTCTATGTTTGCATTCACTATAGACGTAACAGGCTACAGAAGGTCAATTCATCATCATCATAATATCAGGCTTGGACGTCCAATGCTGAACATAGGCTTCCTTCATAGATTTCCAGAGATACCAATATTATGCGGCCTACACTTAATAGCTCCGAGCATTATTCACAAAAGCCTATTCACGTATTATAATCTAGTCCACTTTTAGTTTTAATCTTTATGCATGTCAAGTGTTACCTTTTTATCACACTAATATTATAAATGTGAAAGTTTGGATGTTTGTTTATTTATTTGTTTGTTTGATAATTTGTTACTCAATCACGTCGATTGAACCGATTTCGATGAAATTTGGTATATAGGTAGACTATAACCTGGGTTACCACATAGGCTACCTTTTATCCGATAAATCAGGTCCCATGGGATAATGGGTCAAATGGGGTGACAACTCAGGTTGCAAAAGCCAGTTTAACTTTATTTCTAGGTAACATATAGTAGTTTAACGCATACGAAGTCGCGGGCAACAGCTTGTGTTCTTTATATTTTAAGTGTATCATAACTATAAATTGATGTATCTACAAATAGTAATGCGACCGAAAGTTGAATAAAATTGAATCGAAGCGAAAATCGGGGTATCAATGTCCATTTCTCACAAAAATGTTGTCGAAATAAATCTGGAGAAACACAAGAGTTCCATAAAATACTACGTTTAATGTTCCTAAGTACAATTTTGTATGAAAAACGTGAATTTATTGAGACTCGGCAGTTTAATATAGCCTTCATAAATATGAAATCGTTTCTAAGGTGTTTCTCACACCAAATGCGGTGCGACGGTGGGCAGCGTGGCATACGGCACGGCGCGGATGAAGTGTGAAAAAATGGGGTGGTGAAAACCGCCTGTACACGCGCGGTTTAAAATTACGCTGCGTTTTGTTTATTATCTTACAACTATATAATATATAAGCTCCACATATATAAGGGATTTGGAAAACAGAAGGCAGTAACGCGTTCCATGTTAGAGTGACGCTGAGTTGGCAATTGTACGTGACGTAATTTATTGTTTGTTAATAATTCTTTTTGTAAATAGTATGTATGTGTGTGTTCAATGTTGCAAATAAACGCTATATCAATATTAATATCAATAATACAAAACAAAGAACGCGGAACGCTTGAACGCGTAACCGACTTTTGTCTGGGAAATCCCTAAATTCATACAAAACTTGGCAATAACGGTTATCGCACCGCAACGCGCTGCCCCGCACCGCATTCGGTGTACAGAGCTCCATACACACGGCGTAAGGATATGAATAGGGTATGTTACGATATAAAACACAAGGAGATGTTAGGATATAAATATCTTTGCAGTAAAATCACATGTGGCATTTTGATAGGGCATAGCATTTTACGAGCATTTAGGTCAGAAATACAAAAATGTACTCAAGGTATTTTATTTATATATAGTTGGATATTTTATCTAGTTCATATTATTTTTTATAAGTGTATATAAAAGTGGGTCAAGTAACGAATGCTTAGGATATGTATGTATATTTCTGAAATAAAAATGTAATCTAATTGTCCCTTGTTCATAACTAATTAATCGTTTATTTATTAGTTTTTTCGTAGTTTTATGTCCAGGAAAATTTGCGGAATCTAAAAACACACGAATACACATTAAAATGTTTTTCTATGTTCCCGATACATTTTTATCTAATTTACTAATTTAATATAAGTATAATTTACAATAGGTAAGTATTTTTTGACCTAATAGATATATTTTAAGAATTCAATTCAATACGCATTGCATTATATGAGGGTATAAAAATTATATAAGTTGCCATATTAAAAGTTCGTGTTTGGTGCTTGTTTATAAATTTGTTAGAAAAGCTCCAAAATTGGTCTACAGGTCGATTTAATACAAGGACGATTCTTCCAATACTCAGTAATGGTGCTCCCACGCGGCAGTTGTATAACGATAAATAACTTTATGTACCCCGACGACATTTTGTAGAATTTGTCTAAATGTAAGGGTAAAATGTTATCCATAATCTTCTAACAATATATATAAAGATCTCGTGTCACGGTTTTAGTGGTCGCATACCTCCGAAACGGGTAGACGGATTTTAATGAAATTATTTTTGTATATTTGGTAGGAATAGGTCGTAAAGTATTTTTCACCCTCCTATCCCCACCCCCCATTTTATAATCACGATTGTAGTATTTTTTTATGAATAATATCCATATGTTCGTAATATAACTGTCGTTCATTGACGTGAAGTCATTTACATTAAGTGTCGCGTCACTTTGACACGAGTGTTTTATATAGTTTTTATCCCGAAGTTCCCACGGGAACGGGAAATTTCAAGAGTGCGAAGCCGCGGGCGGGTCAGCTAGTGAGATTATAAATTTGAAAGTAACTTTATCTCTCTATTTGTCTGTCTGTCTGTCTATCTGTTTGTTACGTTTTCACTATAAAACTGCTTGACCGATTTCGATAAAATTTAGTATTCAGATAGATTATGACCGGGATTCAGACAAAGCCTACTTTTAGCTGACTGCGCTCCTGCGCATACGCATTACGGTTAATATTTTTTAATGACAAACCACAAGTGCGAAGCCGCAGCAGGCAGGGCAGCTAGTATAATTATAAAATGGTATACAACAAACGTTGTGTAGGAGCACCATAATATTTTCTAAGTAGGCTATCTATAAAACATTATTATGTTATATTATAATTATTATTATTGCTAAAGGTTTATTAGGTTGTTTTTTTAAGTGTTATCCGAAACATACAAGAAAATCGTATGTTTCGGATAACACGAACATTTTACATTCCAAAAATGCGAACTAGACGGAATTTCAAAATTCAGTAACTGTGCTAACGGCTATTTAACTAATGAATGAATAATGCTGGACATTTCACACAGCGCCATCTAGCTCCAATCTTAGCAAAGCTGTACAATAGGAACTAGATAATTGATATAATACTTATATACGTATTTTTTTGTAAATACATACTTATAATATATAGAGAAGCAATCAGGTCCGGCACAAATATCTGTGGATCATGTAAACATTTGTTCCGTGGCGGGAAGCGAACCCGCAAACTCCTACGTCTCAGCCGGCTATTCGCCCACTGCACCATGGAGGTTGATTTGAAAGTATCATTAAATAGTTTTATATATATATAATTTTGGACGAGCAGTGGACCCGTCGCGAAATTTGTATCGCGTTCCCGTATGAAGGTGAAGGTTCCTGATTCAAATCCCGTAAGGTTCAAATTTTTTGGGGTTAAATTAAAAATCTTAAGCTTATACAGTTACTACATTTCTTTCACTATCACCTAATCGTTTTTAATAACTAACAAGATATTTTATATATTTTTAGCCATAAAAATAGTTGAATATACAAAATAAGTACATGTTAATAAATACGCATTGATTTGTTACATTCGTATTTTAGATATGTGTCAAGAAATTAGTTATTTAAGATATAAAATGATATTATCTTTAGGTTTACACATACATAAATATTAATATAAACTAATAATAATGAATTAATTAAACATTAATTAATCAAATCGAATCTACTAAATTAATACATTAAATAATACATAATACAATTGTATAATATTAAAGCCTGTTCCATGCATTTTTTAATTCATTCGATTATATTTTTCATATTGATAAAACATTTATAGACGTCCAGTATAATTCTTATTAATTGTATAATATACGTTATAAGATATACCTTATGTGCATATAATTCACATTGATTACATTTAAATTTCATATACGTTGCGTATACCTATACAGATAGACACGAATTTTGCATTGATTTTAATATTATCATAAACTACGTAATATATGTAAGATATTCGTTGTACATTTAAATATTCAAAAATGTATGAAGCTGTGTTGTCTAATAGTCTTTTTTAATGACTTTATCCATATGCAGTTCATTTCTACTAACACAAAAATCCTACGTAAAACCTTATTCTACTAAGCTTTATCAGCACTAAGCAAAATATAGTAAAAAATATCTCTTTAGTCTTGCGAACTTGCGCTCTGAAAATTACAAGAAACATAAATATAAACTCTAGAATGTCTATTGGATCATCTCGAAAGCAACTTTATATACTTTCTCTTAGTTTCTTAACACAACGTTCACTCACTCACTCAGATATTCTCATGAGCACTCAAATTATTTTCATAAGCACTTAACACTGTTTAAATATAATATATTTCGTCTTTTGTTTCAAACGTCACATGTTTTTTGTCGTGCGTTGGCACCACCACAGTCAACCATCAGGCCGGGTTCCCATTCTTCACTTTCACCTGTGTATTAGCTTTTAATGCACTATTTTTTGAAGCACCGATATCTGATTGATTGGTACCGTTATTCGATTGGTTGGTACCATTATTCGATTGGTTGGTACCGTTATTTGATTGGTTGGTACCTTTTTGAGTACGTTTGTTTACAGGACTTCTAGCATCTTCAGGTTCTTTGATTTCGGGGATTCTCTGTTTATGAGTTTCTGTATATTCCGCTTGTGTGAGGACCTCTTGCACGTGGATGGTCAGCTCGGGGCGGACGACCTGCGTGAAAGGGAGGAGGGCGCCGGCGACGTCCATGGTGTTGTTGATGTTGCGGTGCCATAGTTCTAGCACGACGCTGCGCCGTTGCTACTTGTACCGAGGCGGACCCAACCAGCCACATCCGAAGATCTGGACAGAGATAACAACATAATAATATAGCAATAATAATAGATAATATAGCAACGACAAATACACAGGAAAAATACACGTATTTGCAAAGAATATTATTATATATATTGTGCGTGCAAGTTATTGAACAAATTATTATTATTATATATATATTATTATATATTATTATTATTAAGTTATTGAAGTTATGAATAAAGATTTTATTTTTATTTTTATTTATTTATTGAGATTGTGTCAATATCAAAATCTATATATGTATTAAAATCACAAGGATCACTTTGAAACGTCGATTTTACTGCCTGTTCCTTCGCGACCAAGCCAGGAAAGGAAAGTAAGGAACAAGGCTGATTGTTATTTTTAATGATCCTTTTAGAATACATACAATAAAAAAATTACGTCTAAATTGTAACATTTTTGAACGAGTTGGAGAAATTTCATTCCCAAGCTTCTCTATCATCTAAATAATCCGTTATATAGTACCTACATATGTTGTGTTATAGTGACAACTCAACCAGAGCACCATGAATGCTTAGTGCACAGTGGATCTTAATTCATCTCGCAACTCCGACATAAGCACGTGATGAAAGACATAGTTAACCGATATATATATATATATATATATATATGCAATTATACGATTATTATACGATTATACTTATTATAATTATACGATTGCAATAATACATTGGAAAACAAAATACTCTAATATTAGTATATCACCCTCAGTACTAGGGCACTTACTTTTTTTTGTTGAAAATAGTCAAGCATTTGACTACTTCACCCAATAACCTATTTGGCCTTTTATTTGAGTGATTGAAACACTATTCCAAGTATCGAAATAATACATATATTATAGAATATATATATATATATATATATTCTATAATATAATATATATATATAACTCCGACATAAGCACGTGATGAAAGACATAGTTAACCGAGATATATATATATATATATATATATATATATATATATATATATATATATATATATATATAATACAACAAAAGAGTCCTTACCTGGCAAATAATAAGAGCTAGTAGAAGCAGCAAGAGCAATGCGATCACCCCCCACACCACCGCTAGTTGGGTGAGTGCGAACACGTAGAGCGTTCGGTGGCACCACTGGTTGGGCTCGAAGAGAGTTGGCGCGTAATCTGGCCACAAGATGCCTATTATCCAGAGGTTTCCGAAAGCGAACCTGAGAAATAAATGCCTTGTACAAACAGCGTCACTAAATGGTAATCCATGCATGTTTAAAACTAAAATAAACACTTATACAAGGATGTTTTAAAGAGGATGAAAATCAACGACTCAAATAAAAAAAAATCTTCACAGGCTCTATCAAAACAAACCAAAGCGTTTTATTATTCATTCTTTAGCCAACTTAATAGGCTTGAATTTTAAAATATTGCCATTATACCATGTAAATTTTATTTGGGCTCACAAAGGAATAACTTCTGAAAAATCTTTTGTTATTTTGAATTTAGACGTCGTTTGAAAGTCAATTTTTACAATTATTTCACACTGTTGAACATAATCATTTAATTTAAACTAAGAAGAGGATTTGTATTTTCTGCATATTACACAAAAAGCAATTTTTATTTTATAACCTTAGCAATAAAGGTACATTAACACAATAAATTTGAAAGTGTGTTTGTTACGTTTTCGCGACTAAACGTGAGAACCAAATTCGGTGAAATTTGGTGTATAGATAGATTAGGATTGAGACATAGGCTACTTTTAATTTACAAACTAATTCTATTCTATGCTATTCTAGATGCTAATTCACACTGCACTACAAATTACAATAGTGATTTGGAATAATAGTTACAGTATGTTTATTCGTTAGGGGGCAATGAGATATTTTATATTATTAGCCCGTAGAGCCCCACTGCAGGGCAAAGGCCTCCCTTCCCTCCTTCCACGAATCCCGGTTATTGGCTAGCTGAAACCACTCTTTCTGGTATGCATCCAGTTCATCCCTCCATCTCCGCCTGGGTCTACCACGAGGCCGCCACCCGTTTGGAACCCATTCTGCTTTTGGTCATAGTTCCTCTGGCATACGACAAACGTGTCCTGCCCAGTCCCACTTCAATTGTGCGGCTGTCAGAGCCACGTCAGCTATCTGTGTTTTGAAGCGCAGTGTCGAGTTTCGTATACGGTCTGTGAGCCTGACTCCGAGGATGCTGCGCTCCATAGCTCGTTGACAAACACCGAGGCGGGACTTTTGAATATTGGTGAGGGACCAAGTTTGTGCACCGTATGTGAGAATGGGGAGAATGCACATGTCCATTAGTTTCCGTTTTAAAGGTAGTTGCAGATTTCCTTTTATGAGGTCTTTCATTGACCAATAGCTTTTCCAGGCGTTTTCTGTGCGGCAATGACGTACAAAAAAAAAATGGCACTCCGGGGGTGCTGACAGAGTGGAAACTTGAACAATTACGAGATATTTATATACAGAGGTGTTGGTAACGGTAAAAATGTCGCGAGTTCAATGGTTTTTTCCATCTCAAAAAATGCCCAACGCGTCTAAAGAAGTTTTCACTTCAATAATATTAAAATTGATTCTATGATTTTTATTTTATGATATTTTTCATGAAGAATTGCTAGGTAAAATTTATGGATTTATTTCCTATTGTAAGTACATTAAAGCAAATGTTATATTAAACTATTGTTAAAAACAAAAAAACCCATAAAGTGTTCTTGTTTCGAGACAATCATAATATGCTGCTCAAAAAGATGCTCACTTTTGGATTGAGCCACTAAAACCGTACAGCCAAAGATAACTATAAATAAATAATAAATATTGCAGGACATTTCACACAGCGCTATCTAACCCCAAACTAAGCAGAGCTTGTACTATGGGAACCAGATAACTGATAGAATACTGACACTATACTTGTTTTTTGTAAATACATACTTATAATATATAGAAAAACACTCAGACACGGAACAAATATCTGTAGATCATGCAACCATTTGTTCCGCGGTGGGAATTGAACCCGCTACTTCCTGCGTCTCAGCCGGGCTATACACCCACTGCGCCACGAAGGCAGTCCTAAACTAAACCTAGGAGAGTAACTAAAAAGTTACTTCGTAAAAACAGCTGGGCGCGAACAAGTCGTTCAATGTATCCGCGCGGTCAATACTTTGGCACTCTTCAACGGCTCTTCATTTTATGTGCCAAGAAAAATAATGTTATTTTTCAAACCTTCACTATCACTATACATAATTACTGATTTAAACGGATATTTATCGCGTTTATACTTTTTTATTTGTTATCCCGACCGACGTTTCGATTATGTTGCAACAGCCGTTGTCGCGGGCAGATTGGAGTACAAATAAAAAAGGTACATACGCGATAAATACCTGTTTAAATCAGTATTTAAAAATTATGTTGTTTGAATTTAAAAATATGTATTATTTATTTATTATTTATGGCCTCTAAAATATTTTTTGTCATTTTTTCAGGTAATATAAATATCTGAGGTCAAGGGTCTTGTTATTTGCAGGTAAATTCTAAGGTGATCTTAAAATCCAAGATTTTTCGAGTTAGTGTTTTAATTACTCCAAACTCGTTTAATGAATGTATTCCACCAACCAATAACACAGCAGTAATCAATCCAAGCCAACAAACTTGGTTTGAAACTACGAGAAGCAATTCGTTGAACAAAGTTCATACGCTGCCTTTTCATAGGGAACTTGAAGGCTTTCTTGGATACTAAGTTTCTAAAGATTACTTTCGAATCAATATTGTTTTAGTGGTTAACGACGCTTTAATGAGTTGGCTGAATTGCTGATCCTTGACTCTTTATAACAGAATAGATAGAATAATCATTTATTAAGTACATACAAAATGACACATTAAACAATTATGGAGAACATTAGGTACAACTGCATTCATTAAAACTGTTCGGCTCATGTGTGACACAAAAATGGCGTTTAGCGTAGCATAAAGGGGTTTTAAGAAGAGGTTGTAGTGTATGGAACACTTCTGCATTAAATTTCGTGAAGATAAGGTGCCAGAACCGGATTACACTCACGTTCCGTACGTCTCTCCAGCGACTACTAACTTCAGAACTTCTACTCGACTACTAACTTCCAGGAGAACTACTAACTTCAAGTCCTACACTCTCTTTAAGTGTAAGGATGTACTTGAACCGGATTTCTGGCCAGCCGGCTTCGTTTACATCTACATGCAAGGAAGCGGCTACGAAGCAATATCCCCAAAATTAATCATGTGTTAGTTTTATGTTAATTGTCATAATATATGTCTTTAAGGTATTTATGGATATGGGCCTTGTTATCTTATATGTGCACATTGTTGCCTGAAATAAACGTTACATTATCATTAAGATTCCTGTGTCGTGGGAAGTAAAATTAAATGGTTTCTCCATTTCACAGACAACAGTAATCTAACTTTTGCACATCTTGCAAACATAGATTGGTTGCAGAAAAGGGTTCGATTTTCAAAGTAGTTGAAAATCTTTTATACATCCAATTAGTCATCCACCTTGTTACTGTGTTCGGCGGTTATTATAAATAAATAAATAAATATTGCTGGACATTTCACATAGCGCTATCTAGCCGAAACTAAGCAGAGCTTGTACTATGGGAACCAGATAACTGATAGAATACTTATATTTTTTTTTTGTAAATACATACTTATAATAGAGAAACAATCAGACCCGGAAAAATATCTGTAGACCATGCAAACATTTGTTCCGCGGTTATTATAAATTATCATTTTTTATAAGTGCTTTTAATTTAGCTGGTTTGTGTAAACTATGCTGCATACATGGCAACATTTCTACATTCATACTTTTCAATAAATCCAGATGTTTAAGAGAGAAAAGGACAGAGAGAGATGTGAGAGTATTAACCAGAACCTCTCCAGCAGACTGGCTAATGCCAGGATATAATATATTTTCCATCAACCACCAGATACTTGTAATTGTCTATGACCAGATGTTATACTCTCCAAACTGCAAAATTTCACAAGTAAAACTGATGAAATTCACTTACCAGCCCATCAGGAACCCAGTAAGAGTATAGGCCAGGACCTTCTCCAGGAGGCTGGCTGAGGAGTTAGAGTTCCTACTGGCCAGCTGAGTCCACAGCAGCCAGCATATCCCGGCACCTCCTGCTGCGCCACCTACCACCATGTAGACTGGGATCCGAGGCTCAGCTGGACAGTCACGGATGTACTGGACACCTGGAAAAAAACATTATTAGAGATATGTTTTAAATGAAAATCTTTGAGACACGGTATTTATTTATAAGCTGGGCAGTAACGTGGTTCCAAAACTTTGGAAGCAGTGCCCGTGATCTGCCTAATTCTACCTCACGTATCTTTTTGACCAAGGACCCCCTAAACCACTTAAGTTTAAGAAAAATAGCGATAGGTAATCATAATTTTAATACTAGAAATAAAGATAAACTCGCTGTTGCCACTTGTAGACTCCATAAAGTTACTAAATCGTTTAAAGGGCAAGGTGTACGCTTTTATAACAAACTCCGAAGGGATGTACAAAAATTGACAATTAACAAATTTAAAAATGTAATTAAACAAAATCTTTATAAAAAAGCCTACTATAAAATATCGGATTATTTAGATGATAGAGAAGCTTGTGATTGAAATTGCTCCAACTCGTTCAATTTAGACGTAATATATTTTCTGTATTGTTATATATTCTAAAAGGATCATTAAAAAAACAACCAGCCTTGTTTCTTGCCTTTCTTTCCTGGGTTGGTCGCAAAGGAACAGGCAGTAAAATTAACGTTTCAAAGTGATCCTTATGATTTTAATGAATAAAAATATTTGACTTGACTTTAGTGTATCAATGATAAATAAAATCTCCAAGCTTAGAAACTTGCTACGCATGGCCCCTCTAATGTTAAGCGGAGTGGCTATAACAATTGCATTACCTTACAGGTTACGTCCAAATAAGACTTGACCTACAAGTATTATGACCCTGTAATTAAACCTATACTTAAAACTGGAACACATCAACGCGAGGCTGCGTTTTCACCTGAGCTGTGCGAGGAAGCCAAGCAGTGAGCAAGGAAATAATCAACCATCTCTGATGGAAAAGACTAGCGGAGCGGAGTATTTGTACATACAAAAAAGCAAGAGATGTGTACGAGGGACGCGAGCGAGGAATGAGTGCGAGGTGGTGTAGTGAGCTAAAGCTATCAGTCCTAGTAGACGGTGACAGTTGAAAAGAGACCGTTACGTATCAAAAAACAAGGTAAATTTATTTGCATAAACAAGTGTACAATAATGTTTAAAAAACTAGGTAATGCCACTTTATACTCGTTTGCCCTTTACGAGCATCGCAAATTACTGATTAGCTTTTTTACAATCTCGCACACCTTTGCTGGAAACAATCACACTGTTTCAAAGCTTTGCTATGCATCCTTCCATATCACTGATGGAAAAGCAGCCTTACTGCTTGACGGCAGAAATAGCAATTAAATTTTAGTTGCATACTATGTTGACGTTTCCCGGTAAATTGCGTGCTATTTCAAAATATCTAACTTCACCTTCATCATTATTCATGAAAAGCTCCGTTGAGGTATTTCGAGAAATGCAATATAACACCGACTAAATACTTCGAGGTAGACTCTTGAATATTTCTCTAATGATCGAATGGGTATTCAAGTGCATATAAAATGATCTACCTATCAAGTATGATACGTACACGACTGCCTAAAAAAAAATATTGCTTGACATTTCACACAGCGCTATCTAGCCCCAAACTGAGCAGAGCTTGTATTATGGGAACCAGATAACTGATATAATACTTATATACATTTTTTTTGTAAATACATACTTATAATATATAAAGAAATAACCAGACCAGGAACAAATATCTATAAATCATGCAAACATTTGTTCCGCGGCGGGAATCGAATCCGCAACCTCCTGCGTCTCAGCCGGGTCTCGCCCACTGCACCACGGAGGTCGTCCTAAAAAAATGTCCTAAAAAGAGTGTATTGTTTATAATAAATCATGGTAAATATCCCTTTTTTATTAAAAAAATAGTGAATAAACTCAGGTCTGTGTATTAGAACCGTTTTTAAGCGTGCTAACCCGAGCGTTGTATTTTCGACAGTTTTTTTTGTATATAACATGGAGATGGAACTATCAAATGACCGATGTTAAATTAAGTTTACCATAAAACCTAAACAAAGCATTACCTCGTAGGCCACACACCTTAGGAACGTGCCCTACGATCCCTCATGTGCTTGTAACTTCACCAGCACCTATAGGTACTCTTCAAACCGAAACATATCAATGCTGCTTCGTGGCCAGAATACTTAAAGCTGGTTCCAACTAAAAACTATTATAAATCAATGTGTGAGTCTAAATTCGTTCTTACATTGGGCCATATGGTAGGCAAACATTAGACTCAAGAAACGCATAAAAACTGTGTAACAGCAATACTTTATGTGCAACTCGGTGTCACTTACGGCTTATATACTTTTATACTCGGTATATAGACAGTCTACTAGTGTCTATCATTAATATACATATATTTACTAAACAATAATGTATGAACCTTATATAGCAAATTAAAATCATATTCTCAAGTATATTTTTTATCTAGCCTATGCTGTCCCACTCTGCTGGGCAAAGGCCTCCCCCTCATATCTCCACTTATCACCTGTAAAAAGCGTCCAAATCATAACTCAACTATTTACTAGTAAGAAAAAGAAAGAAAGATATATTATTTTCTTTCCATTAGTGTTATTTAAACATATCCACTCATAAAGGTATGTTCAACGTTTATCTACACGCAGAACGGGGTTTGAATCACAATGCAGCAAAGTGATCAAATTTTATGACGCCTAAGCTGTGTCGATCGATTTTATACACCGTCAACTCTATAGTATTAGACGATAAAGCTGATTTATTGAATACGGGCACATTTGAATTTTATAGTGGCTCCAGATTCTTCGGCGTTCAAACATACGCATTTATAACTCGTTGCATTGCATCATTAAAATTTTCCATTCGTGTAAATTTTAGCATTCGCCTCTCCTTCGCCATATAAACTATAAGGCCCGTATTCTTAAATTTTAGTCAAAACTAAATGAAAACTCAAGTATTGTTTTTGACAGTTATTTCATTGCTATCAACAATTCTACGCTTAACTCTCAATTTGCGCTTAAGCACAGCTCTAGAATACGGGTCTAAGTATGCTAAATCTCACACCAGTGATAACTAGTATAGTTAATTATTTTGAAAATAAATACTTTTTATACTTTATGTCACATGGAGTGAAGCGCTGGCACAACGCAGTTCGGTATCAAAATGGCGTTATAAAGTTCGGGATGGTAATTAGTGTAATTATTCCACCCCAGGTTGGTTTTAGATATTGGTTATTGATACCGGCTGAGGAGCTAATGGAGTCGGACGGAAGGCAAATGTTAATGATACAAAATAACTGACATTAATTCTTGGTCCTAAGACAAAGCCGAGATCTTTGTTCATTGCATCCTGAGAGTTATCACACTGGCGAGTTTCCAGCGAGGCGATTTGTCAACGCGTTCGTTCGAGTTTACGACGTGCACGCTGAGTTGTTACAATAAGTAAATTATACTTTCTCAAACATGCTTGGAAATTTGAGCATTATTTTGACAACCTTCTTCGAGATAAAACAAAATTGCTGTACTGCCCAAATACATGCCAACAGCGGCCGGCAAAAGTTGTATGAAAATCCATATCTGTCGTGGTTTAGCGGCCAAATAAAATACAGAGTAAACTCATAACTGTCGTGTAATTTAAAAATGGAACGATCTTTTACCCCGAAACATGGCAACCAAGGAGGTAACTCAACAAAGGTTTTATTTAAATTTCGAACTGACTTACAAATAGAAAGTTGTTTCTTGAAGAAAAAACAAATGAACGCTTTAACGCGGAAAAATGATTGTTGTTCGTCATAGATTTTAAAAAGTAATTGTATTTTATATTTTATTTTATAATTTCAGTGCATTATTTGAGAAAAGTACTGTACAAGCCTTGGCCACAACTAGGCATTTATGGACGTACGTTTACACGTTCGTCCATCAATGCTTCTTTTGCTGGCCGCTGCAGTAATGTACTATTTACAGTACCTAGTATTTTTAAAATGACTGTCTGGAGTGTGGCACACTTGTTCACCTAATATGCAACCGTGGCGAGTTCGCGACGCACTTGCAGCGAACAACACTTCCTTTCTTATTAGAAGCTTTTATTTAACTTGCAATGTTTGTTTGTTTAGGTCGAATCTTACAACTGGATTTTAGATCAGTTCCCCCAACCGATTGAGGTGAAATTTAAAATACATATTTAATTTAGGTGTTAATGCAATACCTAATATTGTATCACGAAGGTGGTCTCATGATGGAGACAGATGCTAGACAACGGATCTTCAGAATGGATAGCTACTAGTGGTTGGGCTCATTTGAATTTGCTTGCAGTTCCGATTATGCTATAATAGCTTCTTTTGGAAAAATAATTTTCAACAAAAATTTTAATCTTATTGTTAGTATGTGGATTCTTAAATGACTGAGTGGATTTAGGCAAATGAGGTGTCTTGAAAAGAGAAAATTAAATTAGTAAACGTAAACTTAAGATCATATTAATAAATCATTATTTACAAGCCTACAAGACTTTTGGTGTCACAAACGCTAGGCTACTGTAACCGCTTGTCATCAGGTGAGCCGTATGGTTTTATGCGAAGGTAGAGGTGTAAAAAATGAAGTAGTCAAACGATCGATTAATTTTAACATAAAAGTATTTACTTAGCTCTAACCAGGCTACCATGACCACCCAAGAAAAGTTACTCTCTATGGAAAAAAACGGGCAAGTGCGACTCCGGCTCGCTTGCTTCTTGCCAAATTTCATGTTTCTGGGGTTGACCTAGAAGGGAAGTATCTCATAGTTAAAAAAAGTGGCACTCCGGGAGTGCCGACAGAAGTGAAAACTTGAATAAAAGCAGACTACACTACAGATACTTATATACAGAGGTGTCGGTAACAGTATCGCGAGTTCTATGGTTTTTTCCATCTCAAAAAATACTTAACGCGCCTAAAGCAGTACATATTCACTTCAAATATATTTTTTGCAAGAAATAATGGGGCCAAAATGTCCGTGTTTTTATTGCTTTGACTTAGAATCTTGATTTTTTACAGCTCCAAAGAACCGTTGACCCACTTGATAATAATTTCAACTTGACACCTCCACGCGTTCCTGAGAAAAAGGGTCTTGACAGATGGACAGACAGACAGACGCACAACGAAGTGATCCGATAAGGGTTCCTTTTTTCCTTTTGAGGTACGAAACCTTAAACATAGAGTAAATCGAGATTATACTCTCTATAGGAAAATTCACTTTAATCTTTCACGACACGTCATAGACACGTGTCTACGGCGGTAATGCTATTTGGATAGGTCTACTTGTTAGACGACTGTTAAAAATATGAGTCGTATAGAATCAAAGGCGGCAAAGTAGGTTAGTAGGCAAAAATGAGTTAAGTATATGGTAACATAGAAATTTTAAATCAAAACATATTAAATTAACCATACGCAGTCAAAAACGACCATATACGTAAAGTCCACAGATTATTGTAAGATATCCGTGTTGATTATCTATGGATTAGTTATCAAAAGAACAGTTTTTCTTCTTCTGTGAAAAGTAAGGTCGGCCCTACTATGCCGCCTTTAATTTTATACGACTCATATATCAAACTACTTTTTCTATCGTGTCATTGGTAAACAAAACTGTTTTAGTGTAGTACTTTGCCACTTCAATAGCGTTGGGCATAGCTTTGTTGAGGCCATCCCTTGTGCAGGTAGAGAGCACAAGGGACAGGAGAGCAGATGAGACATGGACTGAATGAGTGCTCCGCAGTCGCATCCAGTCCGGGAGGAGTCTCGTATACCTCACTTACACAGACTTTGCCAGCAGTGGCCATGGGTCCGGAGTTTATTGACTTCCAGACTAGCCAATGTAAAACATGACCTAGGGGGAGGCGTTCCTGCGGAGTAACAAAATCTGACGGGCGTGGGTGCTTCTCCTTCCTTGCGTTGATTTTCAGTGCCGCCGGGTGGTCTTGTGCGGCTAGGGTGGTGCGTATGAAGCTCTTACGACTTTTCAATCGATCTGCTGGGAGTTGGTGGCCAAAAATCAAGCTACTATAACAGTTTAACAATCGTTAATATTTATCTAAAATAATACATTATAAAGTTGAAAAATACGTAACGATTTCTTTCACCGCACATTTGTATTTAGCAACGTCATAAATGCGATTTTGCCAGCTTTGTGGAATTTCCCCAAAGGCTGCCGTCGTAATTTGTCTAAATTGATTATTTCACCAAAAATGTCATTTCAATTTACAAGAGCGAGGTAATTCCCCTAGTGTACCTAGTACCTACACGCCGTCAGAAGTGGATTTGCAACTTAGGTGAGCTCTTATAATTATAAATACCTAACTATACATTTTTTTATTATGAAACGGTATAGTTTGCAAATTGCTTAAGTATAGATAGATAACTCTTTTTCAAATTACCACACAAACAGAAATAATACAAAAATAATTAATAATCTAGAATAAAAAGGCAATACAATGGGCGGTTTTATCGCTGAAAGCGACCTCTCCCAGACAACCTTTGGATGGAGCGAAATTTATGGGGCGTAAACTCAGAAACTCCTGAACTTATTCTGTCAATCATTTCACTGTTAGATAGCTACCACCATCCATACGTAGAACAGTTTATATAAATCCGTAAAAGCAGGTCAGCTGTAATAATAATAATAAAGTCTATACTACTCGTAGTAAAATTATAAAGTGGTAAATATACTATGTTAGTTTGTGTGTATAGGTAGTCTCTGAAACTACTGACCTGATTTTAATATTCTTTTACCAATACCAAGCTGCACTATCCCTGAGTGCTATAGGCTATAATATATTTTGATAATAATCCGAGCAATGATGAGGCGGGCCAGCAAGTGTTTAGTTATATCGGATCCATTTCTTAAAGTAGAAATACTTTTAGTCCACTGTTGTTGTGCGTAGCTTGTAAAGAATTTTCATTAATTCATTTATATATATAAATACCTTAATTTTTTACCTAAATCTGTTTGAATCATCGAATGCTAACATAGTGTATAATTTGGTTGCTTATATGTGTACGTGTTGTGCTGAGGTTATTTTGAGTGACACTTGAGTTGCTAAGCTATTTTTGATGCACTGTTATTCCCCTGCCCACAATTTCACTCTCCATAATCATAATGATGTGATATCGCGTTTCTACGTGCTTGAAATATTGGTATATTGCAGATAATATGTGAGTTGCTCAGTACAATCAATACAGTATAAGTTCTCTGCTATGAATTTAAACTATGCTAAGGTAGTTTTGAGTGTGCATATTATATCAACACATCTAGTTGCTTAGCCACGTCCGATGCAGTGTTATTCCCCTGGCCACAATACACGTGATATGAATATTTATGCATGCGGTCGATTGAAAACAACTCGGGCACTGATGAAATTTAAAATAAAAAAAATACAATCCATTTTTACACCATCAATAAAATTGGAGTGTATGTCTGCGATTTCCAAATAAATGCCAAAATTTAAGTGAAATCGACTATTTATATGACGCCTAATCATAAATGACCGCATTTAGAATTTATAAATATGTTTATTTGTCCATCTGAAAGTGTCTCGAATAGGCCCCGCAATGGTTCAACTGATTTCAATAAAAATTTTAGGGATTAAAATAGGAATTTTAACTTAAAACTTCGTAACATTTAACATTTGGATTTGAATTGATTTGTATAATGTGCCATTTCACATCTTGCAGGGTTCAAAAGATATAAAAATAAAAATTTAACAAGCTACGTGTGCGAAACCATGGGTAGGTCAGCTAGTTCAATAATATAAAAGCTTTTCTCCTATCAGGTCGTCTTTCCATCTAGTAGGGGGCCCTCCTATGCTGCGCTTTCCAGTGAGTGGTTTCGAGAACTTTTCTGCCCCATCGACCGTCGGTTCTTTGAACTATATGCCCTGCCCACTCCCACTTCAGCTTGCTAATCTTTTGTGCTATGTTGCTGACTTTGGTTCGTCCAAGAATTTCCTCATTTCTGATTCGATCTCGTAGAGATACATCAAGTATAGCCCTCTCCAAAGCACGCTGAGTGACTCTGTGCCTTCTTATGAGGCCTATGGCGAAGAGAGATTTTGGGTTTAGCTTGCTTAAACGAACTTGAATTTGGTACTTAGTGATGTGCAGACTTAGCGTGAACATGCTATCCATCCATATCTATACTAATATTAAAAATGTGTGTATAATAAAATATTTGTTTGTTTATTACCTTTTCACGACTAAACGCCTGAACGGATACTAATTAAATTTGGCAAGGAGATAGATTACATCCTGGGAAAGGACACAGGTTATTTTTTGTGAAAAAAAATCTTGAAAGGGGTAAAATAGGGTTTCAAAGCTTGTATGGGCAATCCATAATTCCTCAAGTTAAGGATCTGAAAGTTTATATTTGGCTTTTGGTAAGGAATAAAGATATAAGTGTTTCAACTTTTTTTGCAAAATCATCCCTAAAGGGGGCAAAGTAAGGGATTAAAATTATGAGGTACCTATTCTTAAGATGCACTCAATATGTACAGTCTAAGGACCCTTACAAAAATAAATTATGCGACCACCAAGGTAATTTTATTTAGACAATAATATTTGCCGTTTATAGTTTTACAGATACTTAAAAATTAAACAAATCGCGCTCTTAAAATGCTAGGAGTTGATGCGGGACGCGGGACACACGCGGCGCCTTACGCAGCACGTATGCAACTGTCTGCTTCTGTGACATATAATTTAAATTTCATTTAAATTTAAACGAGGTAGGGGTTCACTAAGTTTTTTTAATATATTTTTCCAATTGCATTTTATTAGGTAGGTTTTTTTAATATAAGTTGGTAGGTTTGGTTACGGTTTCGATCTCGACGCCTTATTAATGATGTGGGAAATATCGACGGATCGATGGTTGAAATGCCTTGGGTTAGACCTTTGCCCAGCAGTGATACGAGATAGGTTAGATAAAAAAAATGGTACGTGTTAGTACTTATTTTCTCATCTATTTTTTTATAATAATCATTTGTTTTTATTTGGTTAAGTGCAAGGTACTTTTATTTAGGTCCATTCGAAGTTATTCAAGTTATTTTAAACTATAAATTCGAAAGTATCTCTGTCTCTGTGTGTTTATTACGTTTTCAAGGCTGGACTGATTTCGTTAAAATTGGGATTGGAACATAGGCTACTTTTCACTAATGGAAGGTAATATTTTTGTTGACAAATCACGCGTGCGAAGCCGCGGGCGCGTCAGCTAGTAGTAAATATTTTTCACGATACACAGTCAATATTATTTTAGACGCGGCTCCGCAGTTACGTAATCGTTTACTTTATAATCTGTCAATCTTCATTCCCTTTTCAACATTTTTATTTCTTCGCGTTAAGTCCTTGTACAGTCAACGGGGAAGATACTACTCGTAGTAAATTTTTTGGCCGTAGGTACATACCGAACCCGCAAAAGCTGATATATAAACAGCTAACTGTTTAACCGCGACTTCGTTGGCGTGGACTTACATTATTGTCATAAATTATAACAGCGCCTAATATCGTCAATAACAATCTTATCTTCTTTCTCATCATTATAAAGTATTTTCTTGTAAGATTCATCAACACCGGTCCAGCCGTTTAGTAGTGAAAACGTAACAAACAGAGGAACAGACAGAAAAACAGAAGGGCAGATTTACTTTCTAATTGATCGAGAGAAGCGAGATCTCTAAATTAACTTGAGAAAATCAGCGTTGTATGAATGTATGTATGTTTGTTTGTCCGAGGATAACTTTCGAAGCGTCGTTAAATTTGATATATACTCGTAGGTAGGTACTGATCGCACAATTCTAGTGTGACTAAATGAGCTAAAAATATAAAAATATGGGGGGGGGGGTTGTTCAGTTATTGGAGTTCAACAGTGGTATAAAAAAATTAAACTACTATTGCGATGCTCAAGTGGGACGTTTAATGAAAGGTGTTTAGGTATTAGTACATTTTGACCCCGTTTTTATTTTTAGTTTAATCTGGTTAGTTCTTGAGTTATTAGTCATAATAGAAACTGAACTTTGACGGAAATTCACAGGGTTCACCAGTGACCCCATAGTGCTGAATTAGTGAAATAAATGTAGGGAAAAGTATGAAATCCAGAATAACTGCAGTTTCTACCCCTTAATAGATTTACCAACTAACATGAACTCTTGTTACTTGTAATTTGAATACAAGTGTAGGTCAAGTATGTTGGTGGGTCATTTCGTGGCACTATCAACTACTAGTCAAAGATAACTAACAATATTTTTTTTTGTTGAGTTCGTGCGAGTAATCCAATATAGTAGCCTATATAATCCGTTCAGAAGTTCCGTTGTCTAGTATCCGTCTCCATCATGAGGCCACCTTCATGGTACCATATTATTGCATTGCCACCATAGTTACTGAAGTATTCTAAATTTCAGCTCAATCGGTTGAGGGGAACGCGTTAAAAATTCAGTTGCAAGATTCCACCCGGACAAACATACATACATTGCAAGTTAATAAAGAGATTGTAAATAAAAAAAAATGCGACAAATTAAGAACCTCCTCCTTTTTTTGAAGTCAGTTAATTATAAAATAAATACACTTGAAAACCTTAGGCTTAGAAGGTTTGTGTAAGGTGTAAGAAAGTGTTCCACTATATTAAAACTATGTGTTCGTTAGTAAGTACCGTTTATATTATATTTTCGGTCGAATAATAAAGTACTGAAAACGTACATTTATTTATTTAATCAACAACAACAACAAACTTCAATATTTCACAAACAAAAAAAAATTACAATGGTTTACTAGGTATAATACAATTCAGAATGAAAACATAAGTACCCAAACTAGGATTGACCTGTATGATGTCATACCTATACCTCCCACCGGACTATGGTTCATAATAGAATGTTCAGTGAATGTATGAGTGTGGGAGAATGTTGGTTGTGTGATTTGTGTGTGTGTGTGTATATGCGTAAGTGTGCGTCAATATGCATGCGAGGATATGTGGTGAGTGTTTGTGTGTGGTGTGAGTATGTGAGAGAGGGTGTGTGGTGTGAGTGTATGTAAGGGTGTCAGTTTGTGTGTACGTATAAATGGGTGAGTATGTTGTGTGTTAACTTATCATATATAACTTATGAAAGTATGATTAACAGACTCTCAGTTTCAAGGTAGTTGAAACCTAGCAACCAACTTTTAACCATAAATTTGCATTTATAGCTAGGCATTGAGTAGTACTGTAAACTAGTATTTATTTTATTGTAAAGATAGGCTCCTAGGAAGTATGTATGTCTTCTAGCAAAAGTGGTATTACAACAAGGAACATGACATACTCGCTTATTACTGCGAACTTGGTTAATTGGATCAGAGATAAACGTATTCTTCTTGTGATGGGCTAAAACTGCTTGTAAAATAAATAACTGGCGTGTTGAGAGTAACTGCCATTCAGTAAATAATGGTTCTGTAGGGTATCTAAAAGGCATGAAACATGAAACTGTTGCGGAGTGTATGTTTATTTATTCCGCAGTCGTAACTTAATTTCATTACTCTTGACATCTCCCTTGCTTATCAGATTTGTGTCACCAGAGCTTAAGTGCTCTCGTGGCACAGTGGCTAAATAGTTGGCTGAGACGCAGGAGATTGCGGGTTTGAATCCGCCGCGGAACAAATTGTGTGCTTGATCCACAGATATTTGTTCAGGGTGATATTTTTCTAAATATGTTATGGAAGTATTTACAAAAAAAAAAGTATCGTGTCAGTATTCTATCAGTTATCTGGTTCCCATAGTACAAGATCTTAGTTTTAAGCTAGATAGCGCTGTGTGAAATATGCGGCATTATTTATATATAAATATAAATATAAATAAATATTACTGGACATTTCACACAACGCTATCTAGCCCCAAACTAAGCAGAGCTTGAACTATGGGAACCAGATAACTGATAGAATACTTATATCCTTTTTTTTGTAAATACATACTTATAATATATAGAAAAACATCCAGACCCGGAACAAATATCTTTAGATCATGCAAATATTTGTTCCGCAGCGGGAATCGAACCCGCTACCTCCCGCGCCTCAGCCGGCCATTCGCCCACTGCGCCACGGAGGTCGTCAAATATATATATTTAATACATACCACCAGCAGCAAAATATTAATAGGTTTTACCTAAAATACGTATAATTTCTTCAAGTTTTCAATATAAATTCCTAAAGCTTGTTAGTCTAATTTCACCAAACCATTTTCAATTATGCTATTTTTAATAACAAAAGCTGTAAAATATGCTTAGTTAAACAATTTTACTTCGAGTTTCTGAATAATTTAGGCGTCAAAGTGGGATTTGGGTTATCCTATTTATTATTTAAGGGAATTTCTTCAAACGATTGAACAAGGTTATACATTTTTAAGGTGCATCCTATATTCTTCTGAACGTAATCGTTAACTTGAAGTTTGAAAGGTAGGTTCGATTGCTAATACTATTTGTTTTGTTATGTACGACATTAAATGAAGACACGTCTTGAAAATAAAAAAAAAATCCTGGTAATTAATTTGAAAAATAAAAAAATTACGAGCCTTAGCCTTACATGACATATATCGCATATGATGTTTAACAGCATTTTTATTCTACACCATATAAACAAAAAATGTCAAACAAAATAGAAAACACAAAGCAAATCTTACTCTCATCTACCGATCTCATCACTCTGAAAGTTGGTCATTGAAAACTCGATAAGGGCTAACTGTAAGTAAATTGAAAAATAGAATGAGCCGCATTGTATCCGTAATATACTATGATGAAATACAATCTCCATGACAAATCCTTATTTCTAATAAATGAAAGAGGCCTTAATATAGTCTCGTAGTGAAAATCCTCCGCGCGCGCTCATTGCACAAAGCGCTTCCCCGGTTTCCTGTTACACATTTCAGTCCCTTTTGCAAAAATCACTGCCACAAACCGAGAGGAAAGATGTTACACTTCAGAAACTATTTTACAACAAGATTTTACATCATTCAGTGATTTAAATTAATGTCGTAAATGCGGTGACACGCAGTCTTTATGTCCAGAAGTAGCAATCGGTGAGTGTGTTCGGTGAAATCAAAGTGTCTACGTTTGTGCTGCGCCTTACCTGACGTCAGCCATAATTGCAATGTTAATATTTCCCGGATAAGCAATGATGATGATGATGAATAATGATGAATAATGATCGAAATATGAATATCAGACTGAAAATGACTTACCCATTATAAGCATGATGACGGGCAGCGTGGACAAACATGCCAGGAACACAGTCATCAGAACTGCAAGTAAGTTTCAATTAGATCAATTCCATAGTTGTTTTAAAAACTTGTTAAGTATTTCGAGAAACGTATAAAAACTAATAAGTTTAGGTGAAACGCGTTATTTTATGCTACATTGCAATTTTATATATATTAGATCTAAAATGAAAGTGAAAATAAATAAAACAAAATAAATAAAATAAATATTTCTGGACATTTCACACAGCGCTATCTAGCCCCAAACTAAGCAGAGCTTGTACTATGTGAACCAGATAACTTATAGAATACTTATATGCTTTTTTTTTGTAAATAAATACTTATAATATATAGATAAACAGCCAGACACGGAACAAATATCTGTAGATCATGCAAACATTTGTTCCGCGGCGGGAAATGAACCCTCCTGCGTCTCAGCCGGCTATACGCCCACTGCGCTACGGAGGCAGTCAATGGATGGATACTAACTTACAGAATAGTTATAGGTACTTAACGATTACCTTGTTTAATTTCTAACAAATCTTCTGGCAGAGTTTGATCATTAGAACATACGAACATAACTAAATTAACTTAATAACATTTAATTTGGCGCTGAGTGATAGGCATGGCTGGTTATCAGTTATGATTGTATAGCCATATTTATGTACAACACAAACGCGAAGGAATAAACAAGTATGTATTTACATTTCAGTTATTTGCTAGCTATACATGTTATTTAATGGTTTATACATTGATAATTTGGAATGTAATGCGGATTGGTCAGTTAGTGTTGTACAGCACTAATATCGGATTTACGCCGCCGTCCTTATTTGTTCACATAGATTCTATCCATCCAAAGGTTGCCTGGAAGAGATCGCTTTTAGCGATAAGGCCGCCCGTTGTCTCTATGATTTAAAAGTGTATTTTCTTTCATATGTTTGTATTTAATGGTGTGCAATAAAGAAATTATCTAATCTAACACTAACTGACCAAACCGCAGCTTCGCACGCGTAGTTTTCAATAAAACCATTACCTTCCTTCTGCGCACTTGGGTAAAAAGTAGCCTATGTCACCCGGGGATAGTGAAGCTTCCCAACGGTGAAAGAATTTTTTAAATCGGTCCAGTAATTTCGGAGCATATTCAATGCAAACAAACAATCAAATCCAGCCTCTTTATAATATTAGTATAGATAAAACACAATAGTTCACTTTAAATTTATTTCATTATAGGTGCAGTGTACAACCTCCTACCACTATTTGATTGTAACTCTAAAATAGGCTAATATCTGTGGCTGTTTTGTTCCAGACATATTTCTTTACAATTTTCAACGTAGAAACCGATTATTAGCCTTTCGTTTAGTTCTAAGCTACTTGTCCATACAAATTATATCACCGTAGGTTTATCTAAATAAATAAATAAATAAAATTGTTGCTACAATCAAGCGATATTTTCTAAAACTCTTTTTATACAATTTCATTGACTTTCAAGATACCATATACTACTCAACGTCGACAGGATACTTACTTGTTCTATTCATAATTTTAGCCGCGCGGCATATAAAGTCCACTGTGCCCGAAGCTTCCATATTCGCATCTTTTAGCTGATAGGCCACCGAGCCGTACGTAGTGAGGCCAACACCGAGGCCGAGACCACTCCGTTCGTTGTACTTCGCCTGCTCACCGCAAAGCCTTCTTTGTTCATCTCCTGACACCTGAGGAATTTTAAATTGTATTACCTTTATTCGTATCACGAAGATGTTAAACAAGCATATGGTGCACCTGATGGTAAGCGATTACCGTGGCAGGATGTTTGTTGATGAGCGAAGCGAGATCTCCAAATCAACTTGGACAAATCGGCGTTGTATGTATGTTTCTTTGACCGGAATAACTTTCGAAGCGTTGATCCGATCATAGTGAAATTTGATACATAGCTAGCGATGGCTAAAATAATAATTTAAGTGTGACTAAATGAACTAAAACTGTTGGGGGGTTGTTAAGATAGTGGGGTTCAAGCAGGGTAAAAAAAATGAGATTATTAGGTCAAGTGGGACGTCAAGATCTTCATTAGTACATTTCGACTCTGTTTTTATTTTTAGTAAAGTCCTTGTAGTTTTTGCGTTATTAGCCATAATAAAAACTGAACTTTGATGAAATTTACAGAGTACACCAGTGACCCCACAGTGCTGTAATTTAGTATTCGTGTAGCTTAAATGAGACAAAAATAGACAATTGTCGCTATGGAAATCTATGGGGGAGGATGGTCAGTAGAGGACGTCATATAGCTAATATGATGATGAATGAAAGGTCACTAACTTGGCTAACGGAACTAGAAGCCCGCCTGGAGCCTGTATCAGAGGGTGCGCCTGTCCCGCTGTGCCGCCCGCCTAACGACGTTCTGTATGGTGACGCACTCCGCCCTTTGGATCCTGAAATCAAGGCACTGATTAGTATAATTGAGTAGCGGCCGAACAAAAGGTGGCAATATAATTGCCAAATGTTTTTTTTTGTGAACTTGGATTTATTATCATGTGATGAGAGATCTACATGCAGTCTAAATTGTTAGTGTCTAAACTTGAACAGATAAGAACATTTGCGGACCTCTTTGAAATTTAATTTTACTGCACTAACTGAAACTAACCGCCGCATTTTGAACGCTCCCCTTATCTCCGAAGTTTGCGAAATGATAAATCTGAAATTAATATGAGTGATAGATATAATAATATGCAAAAAAAATAAAAAATAAATAAAATAAACCACCTGCCAACATTCACTATACCTAGTCAGGTCATAAATTCTGTCACATGTTTAATATAAAATAATTGAAACAAGTTTATTCACTATGTAACCATTTATATACCAAAATGAACTTAACAAAACATAGATTCTTATGACACTAAAGTTTATTCAAAATGACCTCCGTGATTTTGAATACAGGCCTTCAATCTGCGCGGCCAGTCGTCTATCGCAGCACGAACGAGGTCCATGTCAATATCGGCGGCTGCCTTAATCAAGGATGTCTTGAGTGACTCCAAATTGGGATGAGGCTTTGAGCACGCCTTTTCCTCCAAGTGTTGCCATATCTTGTAATCTAACGGATTCAAATCTGGACTGGAGGAGGGCCAGTCTTCGTGCCGGATGAAGTCGATTTCATGCGCCGCCAGCCAGTTTTGTGTGCTCTTCGCTCTATGAGCTGGCGCCGAATCTTGTTGGAATACCCAGTGCCTGTTATTGAACATGGTATGAGAAATAGGTTTCACAAGGTTCATCAGGACTGTATTTTGATACACAACTGCATTCGTTTTTACACCTTTCTCACAAAAATGTACCTCTGTTAAGCCCCAATAAGAAACTCCCAACCATACCATGAGCGAGGATGGAAAATGACCTCGTTGGACACGCGGAATATGGTTGCTCGCTTCTTCACTACTGTGTGCGTACACCTTATCATTTTGTTTGTTGTAGCTCTCTTTTACGGTAAAAATTTTTTCATCCGAAAAAAGAATTTCCCGATATTTTTTCCCGCGTACCGCTTCAACAAAGCGCGGCATCTCTTCAGTCTCAGGTCCATTAGACGAGCATTCAAACGATGTCCTGTTTTTCTTCGATATGCCCGAAGCCCTAAGTCTTCATTTAACACCCTTTTCACCGTGGTTCTGCTTAACCCCATCTGAAGGGCCAACAGTTTCTGCTTACGTTTGGGATTTCTTTGAATTCGCGCCTTCACAGCTTTTATCACTGCTGGAGTCCTAACAGACCGAGGGCGACCACTTCTTGACCTGTCATCTACACTAGAGTCTTTATTGTATCGTTTGATGGTGCGATAAACGAATCTCTTGGTTATATTCAAATTTTTCAGTATGTCAAAAATTTGAATTGGCGCGTAACCGCAACGATGCAACGCAATAACTGCAACACGGTCTTCTTTAAGCGTCCACTCCATATTTAAAAATGAGTAAAATTCTAAAAAGTATACATTTTTATTTTCATGAACAATTCGAAATTCGAATTCTATAAACTTTTTTGTGGCCAGCATTCTAAAAGAAAAGTTTTTACTGTGTGACAATACTTATGACCTGACTAGGTAATTACGTAAATGGCGTTTTGACATGCATACTCGTACTACATATGTGCGCGCATATTTAAGGCCAAAATTGGATATGCTAGTCACCAAAGAGCGCATCAACGGAAACAAGCAGAAACAATGTCGCCGTAGCCGAAATCGGCCTGGATGACATCATCATCATCATCAATATGCAAAAATTACAGGAAAATTATAACGAAGTCTCTATCTAGAACAGTTTTTTTGTTTTCTGTCTTAACCATTTACAGGTCACATAACTAAGTGGCGTTGCTTAATTAACATAAATAAACCTATGTAGGTTCAGAACCCTCGGTGCGCGAGTCCTACTCGTACTTGATCGTTCTTGTTTTGTTCGTGATGAGTTAACGACTATAAAATTAAGCGTAAGTATGACCTGGGTAATTAAAGAAACGAATCTAAAACAGCGCCGCTAATCATTACCTCTCACTCGCACACTATTGCTGTCTATAGTGTGCAAGTAAGCGATCATTATTAGTGACGCCATTATAATCGTAGATTCGTTTCTTATTGACACGCGTCTGTATGATATTGTTAAATACGAGACTGTAACTTCCAAGCCAATGAGCAAATTCTCTACAGTTTTTTTGTTGCGTAAAATTATATCCACTAAAACAATACTTTACACGCTTTTATTTAATTTGCAATGTATGTTAGTTTGTCCGGGTGGAATCTTGCAACTGAATTTAAATCAGTTATCTTTAACTGATTGAAATTTGGTACACACGCTTATTTTGGATGACAATGCATGCTTAGCTATGTGACGTCATTCTAATTGCAATATGGTGGATCATCCAAGATAGCGGACTAGTTATTTTTTCTGCACTACCACAGTATGGGTATCAAATGAAAGGGCTTGCTGAGGAGAACACGAAAACTAATACAAAGTCACATTAAATCAAAAATATGGGGGACCATCCAAGATGTTTACTATAAATCCAATATGGCGGGAACTCCTAGATGGCGGAGGATATTTTCTGGTGTTCTGAAGTAATTAATAGTTGAATTTAAAAAGTATGCTTTGGTCGACTTCATACTTTGACTTGTGTAATTTGGCGAGATAGGCGTCAACAGTATTGGTTTGCAATCTATCTAGGAGAAGGACACTCCAAAATCGAAAAGCAGTCTGATACTAGATGATATCCAGGGTCTGATGATGGAACTGGAAGGTGGCCTTGGGAACTGTAATAAAACAACGCAACTAGTGTTTGGACTTATCTGATTCTGCTTGCGGTTCTGATTATGAATTATAAAAGCTTGTTTTGAAAAAGTAGTTTTTCAACAAAAAAACTTATTAGAATAACAGTAAAATTTAAAAAAAAATCATGAAGACTGTCCACGCAAAATAAAGTTCTAGATAAACAACAAGCAATAATGTTATACATCTAGGCCAATTTATTTATGCAAACTTTATTTTATAGTGTAGCTTTTTATCAATAATAGAATTTTCAGAATCAGTTGAGTAATTCCGAAGATTACTTATACCTGTAGATTAACGCATTCATATTAAGAGTAAGTGCGCACTGCGCTGCTCATAATAAATTACGTGGAAATTTTAATGTTAAAGCTTTGATTAAGTACTACTCGAATACGTTCGAACTTTCATTTAGTAAATATTTTTTATTGCCAATTCAGCTATTGTTTCTCCAATCCAATCCAGATTACAACTAAGAGCAGCGATCACGATGACTTGGTGGAAGCGAAGAGAATCGTCCACTAACTGGCAGTTTGGTTTTTTAGGACTCCTCGAGTTAACCCCCACGATTCCTGAAGAATGCAGCACTGGCCCTCCCGAGTCACCATTACAGGCTGCAGGGCGTCGTCCACATGCCGCCACCGCACACAAATATGGATACCTTCTAATTTCGTGGTCACATCTCGACCACATAGCGTCTAATACTTGCAAAGGAATCTGCAGTGGCAAGGTGGTATTCAACACACCGCTGTGGTTTGTGAGTCCGTAACCAAGGTTCGTGACGTGTTGTTCGTACAGGGAATGATGATCCAGTGCACTGAGTCGCGCATCTCCAGCGGTATCGGCTGCGTGGTCAACAGCGCCAGGTCGTCTTTCATTATTGAGTGCAGTTCAGGGCGCGCTGACGGAGCCCGAATACAGCTCAAAACTGCCAATTAGTAGCTCAAAACTGTCGTTTTTTGAAGACCTACTCTCGGCACCGTATCTGATAACCACTGAGTTTGACTTGTTAGATGATTCCGTGTTCAGCTTCTTTAAATCTATGCAGCAATGTGCTGCAGTTAACATGATGGCTGCGGAGAGGGCAGATACGGTGCACATGTAGTGTTGAGTTGTGTACTGTTGATCCATATCTGTTGTTTGCCGTTCTTGTCGTAAAATGAATGGGAACTCGTTGGATCCAGCATCACGACCGCCAATTACGCGGAACGAAGGATCGCGAACTGAAGAAATTCCATCTATAGTATAGATACAAAATATTGTAATTAGGAAGGCTCCATTGTTACTTATAGTATGTGCTGCCATGGTGACTTTAAATAAATAAATATGTTATTGCTTTGAATTCTGAAGTATTTATTATAATTTTATAACATTTGCTTGATTGCTTCATAACATTTTACGACTGCTTTAAAAATATGGCATTTTTGCCTTTCGTAGATTTGATAACTACACGGAATAAGCTGCTTATCCCGTTATCATGACGCATTCAACAGTCCATGATATATAGGGATATTTAATAACTCACAAACTGTGGTAAAGATCCCGTTTTACCGAACATCAACTTAATAATTATGCCAGTTTTAAAACTAGTCTTCATGGCTCTTTAAATCATATTTAGCCTTCATTTCGATAATTTGGAAGTTATCTTTGTATAAACCTACCTTTTGGATGACGGAGATCTCGTTTTCTACTTGACAGAATTTTCAAGTAGAAAACGAGATCTCCGTCATTTTTATAAATACGGGATTTATCACGTACCATTTTATCGGTGTTTTGACCGACAAGGTTCAGTGCGTGGTGAGACATTGTTTGGAGTGGATTGCACTCATCCTGATGAAGTTCACGAATTGAACGGAATCTATCCATCCAAGAATGTATCTGGACATTGTCGGTCGAAACAATGATAAAACGGTACGTGATAAATCCCGTATTCATAATAATGATTGAAATAAATCACGAAAGTTTTCTGAGATCTCCATTGCTTCGATTACTAAATAAATAATTATTAAAAAATCACATTAGTTTAGCTTTGTCTTCATTAAATATTTTTGTAAACCACTAAAAGAGATTGTTATGTTTGGTTTTTCAGTAGAATCTTAAAGGAGACTATAAATTGCATTACTTCTCAGCAATTAGCGCCACTCAATGGAGTGTTACAACCTACTGCCTAGCATCGACAAGCAATTGCAAAGATAAAATACTAAAATAAGGCGAGCAACGAGTAAATTTTTCATACAGCCTACTAACTCTAAATCAGCGGGATTCGAACCCGTTATAAACTTCACTAAATCTGACACCTTTTGAAGTCTGCTCGAGTAACTGTATCTGTTAATGCTATGTGCTTCTCCGTCTATTGGTGGTAGCAGGTTTAAATGCCTGCCGCAATGTGCCGCGGTTAACGTGCTGTTGAGGAGAGTGTGGGCGGTGATGAGTGTTGTACTGTTTCCCTCAACCTTTATAGTCTCGTGCAGCTCTAGCTGCAAGAAGTATGGGAACTTGTTGAGTCTCGCGTCATGGCCGCTGACCATACAGAACGAAGCGTTGTAAATTACAAATAGCACATCAATACGGTAGGAGAAAAATATTACAATAAAATTACGCACTTTTCAAATCAGGCTTTTCACTTTTCAAATCCTGATAATTTTAGACCAATCTCAGTACTTCCAAAATTTAATAATTAGTTTCAAAAACGAATGTTAAATCAACTGCTTAGACATTTCAATTTACATAATTTACTGCACAATAAACAATTCTAATTTACCAGGCGTTGCTCAACCACTGATTCTGGTGTTGAATTAATATCGCACGTATTTAATGCCTGGGAGAAGTCTCATGGCGCTTTAGGTGTTTTTTTGTGATTTGTCCAAGGCATTTGATTGCATAGACGAGGAGTTCCCAAAGCACGTTCGGACTTTAATTTAGTAAATATTTTTTATTGCCAATTCAGCTATTGTTTCTGCAATCCAATCCAGATTACCACTAAGAGGAGCAATAATGACGACTTGGTGGAAGCGAAGAGAATCGTCCACTAATTGGCAGTTTTGTTTTTTAAGACTCTGCGCATTGACCCCCAAGATTCCTGAAGAATGCAGCACTGGCCCTCCAGAGTCACCGCCACAGACCGCAGGGCGTCGTCCACATGCCGCCACCGCACACACGTTTGGATATTTTCTAATTTCGTGGTCACATCTCGACCACATAGCGTCTAATACTTGCAAAGGCATCTGCAATGACAAGGTGGTATTCAACACACCGCTTTGGTTTGTGAGTCCGTAACCAAGGATCGTGACGCGTTGCCCGTACAGAGAATGGTGATCCAGCGCACTGAGTCGCGCATACTTCTCCAACGGTATTGGCTGCGTGGTCAGCAGCGCCAGGTCGTCTTTCCTTATTGAATGCAGTTCAGGGCGCGCTGATGGAAGCCTGATACAACTCAAAACTTCACTGAATCTGTCGTTTTTTAAAGGCCTACTTTCGGAACCGTATCTGATAACAAATGAGGTTGTTTTGTTAGATGATTCTGTGTTTAGCTGTTTTACATCTATGCAGCAATGTGCTGCAGTTAACATGATGGTTGCGGAGAGGGCAGATACGGTGCACGTGTGGTGTTGAGTTGTGTACTGTTTACCCTTATATGTTGTATGCTGTTCTAGTCGTAAAACGAATGGGAACTCGTTGGGTCCAGCATCACGACCGCCGATTACGCGGAATGAAGCATCACGAACTGAGAAAATCCCATCTATGGTATAGATAACAAGTATTGTGGCCAGGATAACTGCATTGTTACTGATTTGTGCTGCCATAGTGATTTAAAATAAAAGTATTATTGCATTTCATTCTGAAGTATTATAACACGTTGTTTTATGTAAGATTGCTTCATAACAAAATTTGCCTTTAGTTTATTATAATTCAATTCGGATAAGATTATAGCGTACGTGCTACCTAGACCTAACCAAACTCGGGTCACGTTATCAAATTATTTATTTATTTTTAACAACTTAGGAGCATACACAGTATTACAAAAATAAAAACAATAGTAAACTATAGTTACGTACTTATTCTAGCTTTTGTTAATATTTAATTTATTCCAAATTGCATTATCACATTTATGCATATATGCAATCTAGAATTAAATTTAAATGAAAATCTATATGTTTATCAAAGGCCTCCCGCATAAACAAAGCCACCAATCTTGTGCAATCTGAACTCAATAGGTCCTAGCAAACTTATTTGCTTCTAGTTAGGGGCCAGCCTACGTGCTAAGCGCCCATTTGAGAGGCGTTCTGCCGGCCAGCAGTTCATCGGTTCGGCCCTTAAATTAGCTCACCTTCAGGACTATGTTAGTACAGTGACTCATATAATTGATGCTATAAAATATAGTATGTATTAAAACTCACCAGCAGCTTGACTGTCTTCACTTGCCCGCCTTTCCCTCGATACCAGAGGCTCTTGAAAGGTCAAGGTTAGACTTCCCCTTGGACTGACCCTGGCAGCATCCAGTTCCCCCGTTACCAAACTGCCCCTTGCACTCCTCTCCGATGGTGCAATACTACCCCTAGGGCTTCTTTGCGAGTCAGGGATGAGTGATCCCCTTGGAGTTCTGTCAGGCATTTGATGATCTTTGTTCTTAGGAACTTCAGGAGCTATACTCCCACGTGGACTTGTCCTAAGGTTTGTACCCATATCTTTCTGCGCCCTAGCAGGATCGAGTTGAATACTCGCCACGGAATGTCTAGGACTTCTCCCTACTTCTGGAACTAAAGAATTCCTTGGTTGATTCCAGTTGGTGCCTTCTGGGACCAGACTTCGTCGCGGGCTCCTTGCGGTCATGTCAGGCGTGATGCTGTTCCTAGGACTGCGGTTGAAGTCTTGAGGGTTAAGGCTCAGGCGGGATCCGTAAGCCATTTCTACGTTTAGGTTGTTTCTCGATGGTGCAAGGCTTTTTCTCATCTGCATGGCTGTATCTGGCGTCATGGAGTTTCGAGCTGATCGGGGCTCAGGAGCGAGGGAATTTCTTGGACTTCTATGGTAGTTGGGAAGGTCCATAGCGGCATCAGGAGCCAGGCTTGCCCGAGGGCTTCTTTGAGGGATTGGTTCCATTTCCTCGTCAGTTTCCGCGGCAGCAAGTGACGCTCGTCTTGAAGGTTGAGCTGATGTCCTGGGTGACCTGGCCTGAGGTGAGGTGGCTGCGCTTCTGGAGGCTCTGCGCCTGCGCGATGAACCCGTCCTTTGTATCATTTTGACCTCACATAACTGCTTTCGTTTTGCTTCTGACGTTTACAATCTGTAACAAAATGTAAAGGGCATGTTACATTCAGTCCACTGTCCGCTATTTAAAAATCTCGCTCATTCTATGGTCGTAAAAAAATACATTTTAAATTTTAGTGCACCAGTAAGGCTAAGCTTATAAGCAGTACATATAAGCTGGTTTTTTGAAAAGTTTTCTATTTTATTATGAGCGGAGGATTTATAACAAAAGTCTGTAATCCAGCAACATAGGCCGTGAATTTTAATACAATTACTCTTAGATCTTTTAAGTTTGAATGATTGAAGAAGTTCACGATTTCACGAGATTGTCTCCACAAGAGAAATGTTATTTAGATTTACATAAACCTTTATTCAAATACGAATCTGAGGATCTGTTATCTCCTTACTTGGTAAATGCCTGTTAAGTAAATGCTGCCTAATTCAATTTATTTATTAAGGAATAACAAACAACTACAATATATATGTATGTATGTCGTATATATTTATGTATGTATGTATATCGATTGACGGATGACGTTTTTTCTAACAAACTACGGTAACACCCAACAAGAATTCAATTAGCAATCAAAAGGTTACAAAGCGATGCGAAAAACTATCCACTCGAATTTACGTCAAATCGATTCAAATTCATGTCGTATAATTGATATAGCGAAGCGAGATCTCTAAATCAACTTGGGCAAATCGGCGTTGTATGTATGTATGTTTGTTTGTACGAGGATAACTTTCGAAGCGTTGATCCGATCATCGTGAAATTTGATACATAGTGATGACATAATTTTGGCGTGACTAAATGATCTAAAAATGTGGGGGGGGGGGTTGTTGAGATATTGGGGTTCAAGAGGGGTACAATAAAATTAAAATGAAACTGTTAGATAAAGTGGGATGTCAAATGAAAGTTCCTTATTAGTACATTTAGACTCCGTTTTTATTGTTTATAGTCTTCATAGTTTTTGAGTTATTAGCCATAATAAAAACTGAACTTTGACAAAATTCACAGGGTACACCAGTGACCCCACAGAGCTGTAATTTGGTACGCGTGTAGCTTATGTGATACAAATATAGGCAAAAGTCTGAAATCCAGAATAACTGCCATTTGTACCCCAAAAAAGTATAACCACATAACATAAACTCCCGTTACCTGTAATTTGAATGAAACGGTAGGTCAAGTTAGTAGGTTATTTATTTCGTGGCATGATTTTGATAGACTCTACGGGCTAATAATAATAATAATAAAACAACCTCTCAGTTGCTTGGATTGACTATAAGAAGGCATATGATTCGGTGCCTCATACATGGCTAGAGAGGGTCTTAGAGTTGTATAAAGTAAATGCAACTTTGAGACTCTTTTTAGGATCGTGTATGAGACAGTGGAATACAATTCTTCATCATCCAGGTAGCAGATGGGATTCTTCTATTCCGCATGATCTCATAAGGATTGAGCGGGGTATATTCCAGGGAGATAGTCTGAGTCCTTTGTGGTTTTGCCTGGCACTGAATCCTCTTAGCACTTTGCTAAAGGATTCAGGTCTAGGCCATCGACTTCGGAGAGAGGGGGAAATCATTTCTCATCTGCTGTACATGGATGACCTCAAGCTTTTTGCATCTAAGAGTTCGGAGTTGGAGACATTGCTTAATATCACACAGGTATTTAGCAACGCCATCAGCATGGAATTCGGTGTTGAGAAGTGCGCGGTCATGCAAGTACGGCGTGGGAGAGTTATAAATTCTTCAAATTTGCAGCTTTCCGAGACGATATCTCTCAGATCTCTCTCTGAAGTCGAGACATACAAATATCTCTGTATGTCGGAGTCGTTGGGTATAATAGATAGGGACATAAAACAGTCGGTGCGGGAACGTTTCTTTTGCCGCTTGACAAAAGTTCTTAACAGTCTTTTGTCAGGTGGCAACAAGGTCCGTGCCTTCAACGGCTGGGTTATGCCCCTACTCATATACACTTTTGGCATACTGAGATGGACTCAGACAGAATTAGAAGCCCTGGATTGTAGAGTTCGCAAACAGCTCACGACCCATCGTATGCGGCACCCACGCTCTTCGGTAATGAGAATGTACATCCCGCGGAAATGTGGGGGTCGGGGCTTTTTAAATGCCAAAACCCTTCATAACCGCGAGGTGTACAATCTCAGGGAGTATTTTCTTAATAATGTGTGTGGGATGCATCGGGATGTCATTGCAGTTGACAAAAACTTTACCCCGCTCTCCTTGGCAAACGAGAACTGGCATAAACCATCGGTACTGACCACTCAGGATCGCGAGGCCATATGGAAGAGTAAGGAGCTTCATGGGCGGTTCTACAAAGCCCTATCAGGACCAGATGTAGACCCGCTCGACTCGGTAATCTGGTTACGCTTCGGTGATCTCTTCGGAGAAACTGAAGGTTTTGTCTGTGCAATTATGGATGAGGTTATCAAGACGAACAATTACCGAAAGTATATTATGAAGGATGGGACGGTCGACATCTGCAGAGCTTGTCACCGGCCCGGAGAGTCCCTTAGACATGTGCTTTCGGGTTGTTCGCACCTTGCTAACTCTGAGTATTTGCATAGACATAATCAAGTGGCCAGAATTATCCATCAGCAGCTTGCTCTTCAGTATGGCCTTGTTGGACCTGAGGTGCCATATTATAAATATGTGCCAGAGCCAGTTCTGGAAAATGGCCGTGCCACGCTCTATTGGGACCGGTCTATCATCACGGATAGGACTATTGTTGCCAATAAGCCAGATATCGTGCTGGTAGACCGATCAGAGCGCCGAGCGATACTTGTTGATATTACTATCCCACATGATGCCAATCTCGTGAAGGCCGAGAAGGACAAGCTAAGCAAGTACCTTGACTTGGCCCATGAGATTACCGCCATGTGGGATGTGGAATCAACAATTATCGTTCCGATAGTTGTGTCGGTCAACGGACTGATAGCGAAGAGCCTCGACCAATACCTTAAGAGGCTCTCGCTAGGAAGTTGGATCAAGGGTCAGATACAGAAGGCGGTACTCCTGGACTCGGCACGCATAGTCAGGAGGTTCCTCTCTCTGCAGCCCTAGCCACCGATCGCTTGGGCCTTGCTTCGCGGTCGGTGGTTTACCGTTTTTATAAATATATTTTTTACTATAATGTTTGTTTTTTGTAAGATACTTTGTAGTGAAAAATGTATTTTTTATAAACGAGTTTTAAAATAAATATGTGTGAATAATAATAATAAGAAAAAAAGCAAAGTAGTTATATACACCAAAGGCACAGGCCAGACAGAAGAGACTTAGGATGAAGGAGGCGGCGACGTGGCACCCAGTTCATATAATATTTAAAATCGTGTCTGCGTCCCGTCTTGCTTTAATTACGACACTTCTATATGTACATCGAACTAATATTACAAATGCGAGAGTTTGGATTTTCGTTCTTTTGTTTGTTACTCAATCACGACATAACGGCTAAACAGACTTCGAGGAAATTTGGTATGTACGTAGATTACCTATATTAACACATGCCACTTTTTGTTGACAAACAACGCATGTAAAACCGCTGGCAAAGCTAGTATTTTATGGAAATGCATTAAAGGGGCGCCACCTTTTCGCCTCGTTCTCGCCTTATGTCTGTCCTATGTGATCAACGTGTCGAAAGCGTTGCGGTGCGGCACCGCATCGCATCGTGTGGCCTGGCTCGTAAGTGTGTATGTGGATTATTTGATTTATTTTTTATTCCTAAGGTGTCTTGTAATGATATCTGAGCTCCAAATACTTATGTAAATATTCGGTTCAGCCAACAATGGATTTCAGATAAATAGATAAGCCAGCTCTATAAAAGGTTTTGAATACAAAGGTTTTTATCGTGTTACTAGAAATGATTTTATCATTCGCATGAATTGGGTTGGGTTATATTTTGTGTGGAAAATTATTAAGGTTTTCATATCAAGAAACCTTTTTTATGATTTCGAAGGCGTTTGTTTTTGCTCCTACAAAACAAATCATAAAGGCTACACCAATGTGTCATTGTTTATTTATATAAAGATACGATTAGGTACAAATACGGTCGTTACATGCATTACTAAGCCGCAGGTTTTGTCACGATCATTTTCTTCCACAAGTAAATGTTTCTTATATATAAGTACCTATATTAATATGTAAATTGTTACTAGTGGTTCGCCCCGAACTGAGATCTCGCGAGTCTCCGATCAAAACAAAAAAATATTATTTGTAATCTTTGAATATCAAAATAGTGCCACGAAATACATAACTACCTATATCTTACTCGGCCTACAGTTTCATTCAAATTACAAGTAACGGGAGTTTATGTTATGTGGTTATACTTTTTTGGGGTACAAATTGCAGTTATTTTGGATTTCAGACTTTTCCCTATATTTGTGTCACTAAAGCTACACGTATACCAAATTTCAGCACTGTGGGGTCACTGGTGTACCCTGTGAATTTTGTCAAAATTCTGTTTTTATCATGGTTAATAACTCAAAAACTATAAAAACATCGTCTAAATGTACTAAAGAATACCTTTCATTTGACGCCTCACTTGACCTAATAGTCTCATTTTCATTTTTTTACCCCTCTTGAATCCCAATATCTCAACAACCTCCCCTCCCCACATTTTTAGCTCATTTAGTCACACCAAAATTGTTCCATCACTACCTACGTATGTATTCAATTTCACGGTGATTAGATGAAGGCTTCGAAAGTTATCCTCGGACAAACAAACATTTTTTATATATTTTTTATATTTATATATCATTAGTATGCACATGTACTATTTATGCACACTTTTACACCCCAGGTAAAATCCACACAGTCCATTCCATCTAAAGGTTGTCTGGTATAGATCGCTATTTAGGGATAAGACCGCCAATTATATCACATAGTTTTACGGTATTCTTTTTTTAATTGTATATAATTATCTAATCTAATCTAATCTATGGGCATTTGAAGCAACCTTCCATATCGATAGTCTGCGTTCATCCCACTAAGCCAAAATGCCTATCTTTAAACAAAATGGTAGGTAATTCAGACAGTATTTATCTACCTCTCCCAACGCCCGCATTTTATCCAAGTTATATAATCAAGGCACTGGTTGTGCTATCGGGTATTGTGAGGGCGACGCGCAATCTCGGGGCTGTCACGAAGGAATTATATATTGTTATCTAAAAGCTGGCTAAACAGCTTAATTTACGATACAAGTAAGAATAGCTAGGTCACTATTTTAGACATCAATTTTATGAGATCATTTTACTTATACAATTTTTCTATTATTGTTTTCACTAAGACCCCTCTGTTCACTAAAATCCACCTCAAAGATCCATTGATGGATCTTTTTCACCTTTATGTCGACATTATTATCGACGACCTCCGTGGTAAAGTGGGCAAATAGCCGGCTGAAACGCAGGAGGTTGCGGGTTCGATTCCCACTGCGGAACAAATGTTTGCACGATCTACAGATATTTGTTCTGGGTCTGGTTGTTTCTATATGTATAATATATTATATATATTCTATATGTATATATATAAGTATATATTTACAAAAAAACAATGTACGTACAATGTACAAACGAATGTAAGTATTCTATCAGTAATCTGGTTGCCATAGTACAAGCTTTGCTTAATTTGGGGTTAGATGGCACTGTGTGAAATGTCCAGCATTATTTATTATTTATTTATTTTATTTATTATTCCTTTATTCAGATTTTTTGCAAAGTGGATTTTTTTGAACTAATGAGTTTCTGAAAATCCATTATAAAATTTGCCGGGTGAGCCATGCTATCTCCTTTTATCAACATAATTGATGGATTTGCAATGGATATTAGTGGACCGAGGCCCTATGACTTCATTTTTGCTACTTTGAAAACCACCCTCGTTAATCCCGTCTTGCTTCTTTATTCATAAGTTCGGGCGCTACGAACTGCGACACAGTTCATAACTACTGCAGTTTACAGCTTGAAATTGTATCTTGTTCCTATATAAACATTGTTGTTCTAACTAAATTTTAAGACAATCAATAAGTCAATAGGCTAAGAGAGACCCGCTTAGACAGTTTAGCTCACATAGCACGGATTAACTTTTGATTTAGTTTTTAGAGTTTTTTTTCAATTATTGCATATGACAACCAACTGCTGAACATGCTGAACTGCCGCACTCTGTTTCTATAATCAGAACCACGGTGGTTCAGATTTGAGAACGGCAGTTGGGATCGTACCGGTAAAATCTCGTATTTTAGGTAGGTAATGTTGGCACAATCCTGGTGTGACTAAATGAGTTCAAAATGTAGAGGGATTGTTGAGATATTGGGGTTTAAGAGGGGTTCTATTCAGATGGTTCACTTTTTACATAGAAAGTAGATCCCAGGCCGTCGCATTGAATGGTTTTGTCTCTCTATGGCATACTGTACCCTCGGGTGTTCCCCAAGGATTTATAATTGGGCATTTGCTGTTTAACTTATTTATGAATGATATAAACTCTTGCTTCTTACATTCAAACTTTCTACTATACGCCGATGATATGAAGATATTTAAACAAATTATCACAATTAATGACTGTCATTTATTACAACAAGATCTTGTTAGATTTGAAAAGTACTGTCAATAAAATAATCTTGATCTCAACGTCTCTAAATGTTATTCAATAATATTTACTCGTAAATTCAATGTAGTGGAGCATAGATACACCCTTAAAGGTTCTGAATTGAAGCGTGTGGATGAAGTTCGAGATCTTGGTATAATTCACGATTCCAAGCTATCATATGAGAAACACATAGATCATATTGCGAAAAAAGCGAATAAGGCATTGGGGTTCGTTATAAGATCTTGCTCTCAATTTTCCAATGTCAAAATTGTCAAAGTCCTCTACTGTTCATTTGTACGTAGCATTCTTGAATACGGTTCACAAATTTGGAATCCGCAGTATGATTTTTACATAAATCGACTAGAATCCTTACAGCGTAGGTTTATGAGATTTGTTCAGTACAAGTGTAATACATATGACAAAAATTATGAGACGAGATGCAAAAGGCACCATATGCTTCCACTCCAGGAAAGAAGAAAGATATTGGACATTTCCATGTTGGTAAAAATTGCACAGTCTCTCATTGACTCCCCTCAACTTCTTTCCTTGATACGGCTACGAGTCCCGAAAAGAATCGTAAGGATACCTTTTCTTTCTCTTTATGTTCCTCACTGTAGGACAAACTATCGGTAAAACTCCGTCTTTATCAGATCTGCTAATTATTATAATAAACTGGTTGACTTTCCTGAGTTAGATTTATTTAACTTAAATCCCTCAAAATTTAAGCGTGTTCTTTTGGAACACTGGTTTGAATTGGTTCAATAACTGTTAGTTATCACTTTTACTGTCATCGAAACTTTCATATTTTTACTTATATATTAGTTTTTTACCTTTCTTTTCATTTTGAAAATGTTAATTAAGCAAACACGCTCACTTTAATATTATATGCGAAAACATGTAAATGGTAATAAGACGTTTTTAAAGTTGTTCTTGTTAGAAATAAGTACTGTTTGTTTTCCGAATAAAATAAAATAAAAATAAAGTAAAAAATAAATAAAAATGAGACTATTAAGTCAAATGAGATGATTGATGAAAGGTCTTTATCAGTACATTTCAACCTCGTTTTATTTTTAGTTTAATGTTTTTAGTTTTTCAGTTGTTATTTTTTCAGTTATTGAACTTTGACTAAATTCACAGAATACACCAGTGACTCCACAATGCTAAAATTTGATATTCGTATAACTTTAGTGACAGAATAATAAGGAAAAGTCTAAATACCAGAATAACTGCAATTTATACTCCTAAAAAAGTAACTAATTAACATGTTAGTTAGGTGGTTATGCATTTCGTGGCAATATTTTATTAGTCAAAGATTATGAATAATATTTTTGTTGTTTTGTGGGAGACTTGCGACATCTCAGTTTGGGGCGAACCACTTGTTTAATAACGTTTAAATACTAAAAAAAAATTATGTATCGTATTGTAACATTAAGAGTTAAATTTAACAAAAATAAAACTAGATGTCGCTAGTAAATCTGTTCCGATCCTAGAACGCGATATCGAAGCGTTTCGGGTTACAGTGATACAGTATTTATTTATTTTCATGAAATTTTCAATTATTTGTATCCCATGCATTTTCGCTGCGTCTCATCGCCATCGTAGCTACTGTTGTTAAACATTCTTCTTGTTACCATAAAAAAGTTAACGACTGTTTAACGCGTGTTTAAAAAATCCTTAGCGATTTTTATATAAGATTTTTGAAGTGTAAACTTATTTAGCATCGTTGTGATTTGAAAGTCGATGAAACGAAAAAGCGACAGTTTAGTTACCATAAGCCTCTTGTATCATTTATCGAAAATGTAAGCTCTGAGTCTGAATGAATCTATGTAATATGTACTAATAAAATATAAAATAATTATCTAACTTTGCATCACTATCATCATTACTAAAACCTACAATTATCATTTTCCCGAAATTTAACATTCGTCTCATTATCTTGAAACCAACCAACCAAAATGTTTGAAGGTTTCACTTCTACCACGTGTGAATTGCACACATGCTTTAAAAAAAAACGCACTAAACAGTGTTTAATTTTTTTCGAGGTAAGACCCTTTATCTTTATCTGATATAATTTAAATTTGCGAAAAATATCGTTCAGGCTGACAACGTCTTGTAAACGTCTCCTAAAATGTCTTGTATGCTAGAGTCTACTATCTTATTACGTCCAGTCTCAGAAGGTCCAGTTTCCTAAAACGTCCACCCCATTTACAGCATTATCATATCCTACTATTTGTACTGAGTGCTAGCTGTAAACTGTTTAGTCTTTGACAGTGGGTTGGGTACCAATACAATACCAACTACCTATTGTTAGTATACCATAATATTTAAGTAATTTCGGTCCTTCATTTTGAAACAATATTCTCAAATTGCGGTAAAGCTGTAAATGTTGAATTTGAATAATTAGCGAAATTAATAAAGGAAATAATTAATTTCCATTTTCCCAAACAAATTTACTCAGTATTTCGTGATTTATTTCAGTAACTAGCTTCCGCCTGCGTCTTCGCACGCGTGGTTTGTCGATAAAAAGTAGCCTATGTGTTAATCCTATATGTTATCTACGTAGGTATATTCCAAATTTCATCGAAATCGCTTCAACCGTTACGCCTTCATTGAGTATCAAACAAATTAATAAACAAGCATCCAAATTTTTGCATTTATAATATTTCAATCATTGTTAATCGTTGTCACACCGATAAAACGGTACGTACTAAATCTCGTATTTATAATAATATTCCCAAACAACACTAGTGTTCCAGACAAGTGCATGTAAAACACGACATATTATTTGAAAATTATATACCAAAGGTTTGGAAGAGATCGCTTTTAGCAACAAGACCGCCTATTGTACCGAGCCCTGTTTTGCGGCGGGACTCGAACCGGCAATCTCCTGCGCCTCAGCTAGCTATTTGTCCACTACATACATTTTATATAGATTACCAGAATTGTAAACCACTTGAAATAAAAAATGAGATTGGCATTTTACAAAATGCGTGCTCTCATCTAGTCGATAAAGTATTATCATTATCTAAATGGCACTCTGCTTCTCAGAGATAAGACCAATCTTTAATGTTTAATAGTCCTTAGGGAATATTCTCACTGTTAATAATAAATAAACCTATCTTTAGTAAAGTTCTTAGGAAACAGTACCTTTATTCTATATGTACTAAAAACGGGATATTTACCATGATTTGTGAGTTCTTGAGTTCGTGGGGCACCCATCTATCAAGTTTTTTTACCTTGCCTATTTGTCGCAAATGGATCAAAATTGTTTTGATGGTAACATCAAAAGCTGCTGCTAGCTCAGCTGTAGATTGAGTTTCATCAGCTTCCACAATCGCCTTTAATTTATCATTGTTGACCAAAGTCTCCGGACAACTACGAGCTTCATTTTTCAAGTCAAAATTTCCAGAACGGAACCCGGAAAACCAATAACGGGTTGTGCGTTCGTTTGCACAGTTCTCTCCGTAAACGTTTTTGATGTTACGTGCCGTTTGTGTTGCGTTGGTGCCACGACGGAACTCATATTCCATAATTACACGAATTTTTAAAGTATCCATTATGACGAAAAATGTTCAAATGTAATGAAAATACAACGCTAATCAATAAACAAAAGACTGAGTTTGTAAAAAAATGTCATGTTTTAAAACAAAATTAATTTGAATTTAGAATACAAAGCCATCCCAAACTTTTTTCAATTTGAAATGACCAGTACTGAAGAACGGCAATTTCATCGGTAAAGACTATTAAGTATATGATTTATAGCGAGCCTTGCAAATGTAGCGAGGCACTTGAGAGAAGTTATTCCTTTGTTGACAGTCATCAGATCGAACAAGCTCAGGGTTTTGACAATATCTCTTTTATTTCGGGATATTAAAAAGTCGAGAGGAGACCGTTGAATAAAAATACGTGAATAAAGCTGCTAAGATTTAAGTGTAAGAGTCGGATAACATTTTAAAATAACAAGTAGCTTTTTAACCAAATTTTAAGCGACTTAACCAAACTACTTAACTGATTTTGATGGAATTTTTATGAGACCATTATGAAGATTTTCCAAATCGGATGATATATGACAGAGTTCTGACGTAAAAACATAAAATAATTATGCGTTCGTATAAAATTTGAAGGTTGCCCTTGATTTTTTAACCGACTTCAAAAAAGGAGGAGGTTCTCAATTCGACTGTATTTATTTTATGTTTGTTACCTCAGAACTTTCGACTAGGTGAACCGATTTAGATGATTTTTTTTTGTTTGAAAGCTGGTGCTTCCCGTGTGGTTCCATTTCAATTTGGTTCTGACAGTTCTGACAGTGGAATTCATGAGAAAACCATATGAGTCTTAAATTTGTTTAATTTTTATGTTAAGTTAATGTTTGTTAGCTCAGAACTCCGTTATTTATCAACCGATATAGAAAATTACTTTTTTATTTGAAATAATATATTTTTAGACTAATTTCATGGAAATTTCATCAAAATTGGTTGAGTAGTTCGGTTTTTACTGTTATCTGAAGTCGGTTATGTTTTTGTTAAAAAGTAACTTGTAAGTTACTTAACACTTAACATCATGAGGGCCGTATGCTTGTTCCATCTCTAGGTCGAATAAAATAAATAGTGGCACTCCGAGAGTGCCAACAGAAGTGAAAACTTAAACAGACACTACAGATACTTATATACAGAGGTTACGGTAACAGTATTGCGAGTTCAATGGTTTTTTCCCATCTTAAAAAATGCCCAACGCACCTAAAAAGGTTTTTTCAATTCAAAAATATGAAAAAACGACATATCAGGTAATAGGCATTTACTGATAAACATAGGCCTCCCCCCTACATTTCTAAAGTGACTGATCTTATGCGGCCTGGATCTAACGGCCCCCAGTCATGCCAAAACACATTTAATTTTACAGGTTGTTATGTTTCGCTCTTGGTTGGTGAGGAAAATTAATTATCTAAAGTTGTGTCCTATGTTTCCTTTGAGTAAAATTTGCTAACTTCAATTAATCAGGGCAATTATCTTCCATGACCTGATTGTCATCTGAAGCCTCTTTAAGGTAAGAGTCAATAGATGTCTTCTAGATCTTTTTGTTTCATCTTAGACCACATCATCGCTTACCATCAGGTAAGATTGTGGTCAAACGAAGATAGATTCTCGATAAAAAAAGTAGCACTCCGCGAGTGCCGACAGAAGTGAAAAATTTAGTGCTCAATGTTTGAGTATCCAAAATTAAAAAGCAGATACTGCAGATACTTATATACAGAGGTCGGTAACGGTAACAGTGACGCGAGTTCAATGGATCTTTCCCATCTCAAAAAATGTCCAACGTGCCTAAAGAAGTTTTCACTTCAAAAATGTTTCTTTCCACCCTGTATTCTATGTTCGCGTTCTACAACGGCCTCAGATCTAAGTCTCACACGTATCTACAATGCCGTGTGTTTCTTTGATTAGCTTTGGAATAAGGAACTGTGTGCATCCGCGAACGACTACCGCCGGAAATTGCTGCTGTCTTTCGCACTATTTATAGTCGTTCTAGAAAATACGGAGAAAGAATATTTGCAGAAGGGAGTGGGTTAAATACGATGGGTGCGTGCACTATTATCTATATCACAATGTATGGAACAAGCTTATGACCTAATATTACGTAGTAACCATCGTACTGATTAAAATGGGTATTAATCGCATATGTACCTTTTTTATTTGTTATCCCGACGTTAGCTCCAAGTACTCCAGTCCGTCCATGACCACTGTTGCAACACAGCCGAAACGTCGGGATAACAAATAAAAAAGGTACATGCGCGATAAATACCCGTTTTAATCAGTAATTATGTACAGTGATCGCGAAAATTTGAAAAATACGATGGTTCTAGAACAGCTTCCATCAAGGCACGACCTACCGTGGCCAGTGTAGAAGTCCTTAAATAGGCTTCACACACTTCAGGGATCCCAGACAAACGCAATGCGACTGTGGTGATCCTGCACAGTCGATGAAACACCTGCTAATGTGCACTTTGTGTCCGAACACCTGCACAATGGAAGACTTAAAAATGGCTTCTCCTGACGCCATCAATGTAGCCAAGTACCCATCTAATACAATATAAGTAGAGCTATTGACACGCTAAGAGGAAGAAGAATCAGTAATTATGGTAACCATCGTCTATAACAGAGAACTGCCCCGTAGGTCACGCACCTTAGAAATGTTGTCAGATGTGAAAAAACCTTCTAAAATATAACAAGTTAAAATTCGAACTCATTTATATATTTCATATCATTTTTTAACTTGTTTGCTTTGATTTTTTGATGTGAAACATCTATAGGCGCGCCTTGGGGGTAAGACTGACTCGTAGACCAGCATGCCGTCACGCGTATTTATAATGCGTATGATAAGATAAGAAAGTCAAGTCCCAAGTCCCAAGGCCGTTAGGCCGTTGGGCCTTCACGCGTATTTATTGCGTATGATAATATAAGTTAATTATAAACGGTTTTCTTTATTTATAAGCTAGTTGATTCGGCAAACTTCGTACCGCCTTGACATGCATATGACGCAGACTGTCAATTTACGTCACCCGGGTAGAATAGAAAATCTGCCATCATTATGTAAACCGACTTTGTTTTATATATTATGAGATATGTGATATAGATTTCATAACCATCAATTTAGATGTTTCACATCCGGCGGGCGTCCCGTGACGGCTATATTTTTATTTTTATTGTCTTATCAAGTACTTGACATTGAAGTAGGGACTAATCAGCGAACAATCTTGTGCACTCAATATTTGAAAGGAAAATAATATTAAGTGCTCATTCTTGTAGCATCCATCACTTTTGAGGATTCAAATATTTTTTTGGCACCATACTTGATTGTTATTCGGGTAAAATGACGAAGTAATGACCTACGGTGCTGGGACGTGGACGCTCACGGTAGGACTAGTCCACCAATTTAAGGTTGCGCAGCGAGCTATGGAACGGGCTATGCTTGGAGTTTCTCTGAAGGATAAAATCCGTAACGAGATTATCCGACAGAGAACCAAGGTCACCGACATAGCTCAGCGAATTAGCAAACTGAAGTGGCAGTGGACTGGCCATATATGCCGGAGAACCGACAACCGTTGGGGTAAACGAGTTCTTGAGTGGAGACCGCGTCTCGGAAAACGTAACGGAAAACGGAATCCTTTCCATCAAAGGACAAGCAGGCGCACGGCTCAGTACCACCCGTACCTAGTCAATATACCACCCATTCGCACACACCGTTTTGGTTCTACGTTCTTGATGCGTACAGCTAAGGTATGGAACACTTTGCCGTCGTCTGTTTTTCCTAAAGAATACAATCCGGGCCTCTTTAAGGTGAGAGTAAATAGGTTTCTTCTAGATCTTCGTGCTACATCTTAGACCACATCATCACTTACCATCAGGTGAGATTGTGGTCAAACGAAGTTCTGTCCAATTAAAAAAAAATAGTGTGGGGCGCCCCCCGGCTAGGTGGAGCGAAGACATAAGAAAGGTGGCGGGCAGAAACTGGACGAGAAGAGCCGAAGACCGGGCTCAGTGGCGCGTATTGGGAGAGGCCTATGTCCAGCAGTGGACTAATGTGGGCTGATGATGATGATGATTCGGGGAAAAAATAAAAATGATGCCATTGTAAGAGCCTGGCGTTACAATATTGAAAAGAAAATTCGGATACTATGTTAATTACTAACCGAAAGATATATAATTATTTACATAACTCTATAAAAATACGCGCTAGATCTCGGATCACACGTTGAGTCAATACTTCTTCTACTTCTTCCTGTCCTTTTTCCACATTACGTGGGGTCGGCACAACATGTATTTTTTTCCATACCTCTCTATCAGCCGTCATCTCCGTTGTCACTTCTTTCTTACCCATAACATTATTCACACAGTGCATCCATCTCTTCCTCGGCCTTCCTCTACTTCTATATCCATCCACATTCATATCTAACACTCTTGTCATGTAAAATCAATTGTGTGTATAAACTAAGCTAATGTAAAAAAAAGTAAAAAGTAAGTAAAAATAAAGTAGAAAAATTAATGTAGATATTCAATCTACTCCGTTTTAACTGCTTTATTTACCTACCAATTTCATCAAATTAAGTAAAAAATTGAAAAATTTTAATAAATTACGGGAAAAAGTAATGACATCTACTTGCCCGGAATGGAACAGTTATTAAAATTTTGCAAAAAGGCAATTCCTGGCCATCTCTCACCGCAATTTAAACTTCATCGGACAAGAGATAAAAGATATAATCGCGCACAGATGGTACGTTACAACGCCGAAAGAGCTTATATAAACGCCAAATTACTTACCGAGTTTATTGGTCCCGTAAAGTATTACTTTCATCCAATTGGGTATTAAATTGATATAAATATTTGTCATGGAATAAAATCTGTTGATACCCGCACTCGGGTATACAGGGACGTACTAGTACCGTAGCGATTTTTGTCGCTAAACACGTGACTATGCAAGTGATATACTTACGGCATGATATAAATTAGTTAACGCATTAAAATTGGTAGGTACAAGCTCGTTTAAGGGGAGGCTAAAGAAGTTTTAATTCAATTTTGTACTTAACTGTTATTAATGATTTATACTTGCGAAACTTTAAATTGTTTTAGGTAACTTTGACCCTTTGAGTCAACAAGCCCAAATTCTCGACAAGATTATGAGAATCAAATATCAAGGCGGGTTTGTAAAACGGGCCATTTTGTATCTCATTATTTATTTAATCATTGAATGTTCTGAAAAAAACTTTATTATTTTGCGTGGTAAATGCTGTGATATTTCGTTTTTATTTTGCTTTAATTTCATTTTCCTTGTTTCCGTTGCCCACGATGTATATAGTATCTGGAATTGCTTTTGTGTTGTATAAATAAGGTATACTTAAGAATATTTGTGTACTTAAATATATCCTACAAATTACACCGCACTCCATATTGTAAATTTCGCTCTATCCAAAGGTTGCCTGGAAGAGATCGCTTTCAGCGATAAGGCCGCCCATTGTATTGCCTTATTTATTCTAGCCTTATATTTATTTTTGTATTATTTCTGTTTGTGTGGTAATTCAATAAAGAGTTATCAATCAATCAATCAATCAATCAAATAAAAGTGTTCATAAAATTTTATTATGAATTGTTATCCGACACTTGCGAAAAAATCGTAAGATTCTTAAAATCATCGCTAAAATTAAGAACCTGATGGGATTTAAACCGACAACCTTCTTCTTGATACGAGAATGCGATACCATTTTGACCATAAGCTCACTGTCCGATTAGCGTAAAATTGTGGCAATATATAAGAAAAAAGGAAACAATACAAACCTAAAGAGAAGCCATTTATTTGTGCCGGAACAAAATACACAGAGCTCAGTAGGTTCACACAAAAACAATTCTATTTATACATACATAAAAAAGATACCTAACAAATGTTTGTCTCACAATTATAATCATATCTTATCTTTCAAGAGTAGTAGAGTTTCTTGTGAAAGGACTCGCCCGGGGAAGTGCTACCACCATACTTATTTCTACCGCCAAGCAGCATTGCTCTGTTTCGGTTTGAAGGGTATAGTTGCCGGTGAAATTACAGGCACATGAGGCTTTATACCTGTATGCCTCAGGTTGATGGATGCAGGGAAGTGCATCGTAGGGCACATTTCCAAGGAGCGTGACCTACGAGGTAAACTTTGTTATAGGCGATGGTTACCACTTAACATCAGGTGGGCCATAGGCTTGTTCCATTTCCAGTAGTATAAAAAAAAATCGTATTATAAGGAAAGCTGCGGGATCAACCTTTCTGGTTCGTAATTTTTGTGATGATTTCAAAATCTTAACATAATGAATGAATGAAAAATTCTTTATTGCCCATAATAAAAATAATCAGTGAACCTTTGTGTAATGCGGACAAACAGTTATTATAGGTAGTACATATGGAGAGGGAGAGGTATACCTTATATTAACGAACTACAAACTTATTTTTATAACTTACAAGAATAGTTTGATTGTAGTAAAAAAGAAATGTTAGGATTAGGAAATACTAAAAAAATACAATAATAGATAACTTGCTAAAAATACAAGTCACTTTTTTACAAAAATATAACCAACATAACCAAACTACTGAACTGATGTTGATGAAATTTCTATGAGATCAAGATGAAAGTATATCCTTTGAAATAAAAAAATATTTTTTCATATCGGTTTATAAATGACGGAGTTCTGAGATACTAACAAACATAAAACTGAATTGTGTCGCCAATTTTTTTGGGATCCCATCATTGGATTTTGACTTCGTGCCAATGGGACCACTTGGAAAGACCACTTGGACCCTTTTAAACAAAAAAAGAATTTCTCGAATCGGTCAAGACGTCTTAGAGAATCGTGGAACATACATAAAAAAAGATCCGACGAATTAAGAACGTCCTTTTTTTAAGTCGGTTAAATAGTAGATAAATATAATATTTTGGGTAAATAATTGTGACATGTTAAATGTGAGTGGAAGTGCGTAAGTTAGTAATCTTAACTATATGTAATAACTAATATGTTCCAATATTTCTAATATTCCAATGCGTACTGTTAATTTTACTTTTTTCCTTGATACTGGTAGAGATACTTATGTAATAAGTACATAATAATATTATTGCATTGTAGTGCCCCAGCGGGGCTCATGTTTTGGATCAAAAAGTTGTGTACTGGATATCTGATGATGATGATGCGGATGTCATCCAGGCCGGTAACGACCAAGGCGACCATTCTTCCACTTTATGACTTTATTTTTCTTTTTTTTTCATTAAAATTCCAAGGATCATTTTGAAACGTCAATATCACGGCCTGGTCCTTCGCGACCAAGCCAGGAAAGAAAGGCAAGAAACAAGGCTGGTTGTTTTTTAATAATTCTTTTAGAATTCATCACAATAACGAAAATAATTTACGTTTAAATTGTAACATTTTTGAACGAGTTGGAGCAATTTAAATCCCAAGCTTCTCTATCATCCAAATAATCCGATATGTTATTGTAGGCATTTTTATAAAGATTTTGGTTAATTACCTTTTTAAATTTGTTAATTGTCAATTTTTGTACATCACTTGGAAGTTTGTTATTAAAAGCGTACACCTTGCCAAAGGGCATAAATATGACTATGACTTTTTACCTATGTAGGTCAGGATGATAACGCGCAAGTGAGCGCAAGCGCAAATATCTTTAGGCACAATTTAAAGTGCCGCAAAACGGAACTAATGAACAATGAAAAATAAAATTTTAAATGTTAAAAAATAGTCAAACCAAGTCTTCGGAAGACGCGCGACCTTTGTTTATCAGTGCGTCGAGTGTGTACCACTCGAGAACGTTTCTGTCCCAACGGCCGTCAGTTTTTCGAGCTATGTGCCCTGCCTACTGCCAATTCAGTTTGCTAATCTTTTGTCCTATGTTAGTGATTGGTTTGGTTTGTGTGACCTCCCAGATTAGATAGCCCAGAAAAGCCATGGTCCACGTGCAGAGATAATAAAAATAAATATATAATAAATAAATAATGCAGGGTATTTCACACAGCACCATCTAGCAACAAACTAAGCAAAGCTTGTGCTATGGGAACCTACTAATTGATTTTTTTTTAAATATTTTTTTAACATAAATACAAGACAAAGTATTGCCTCGTAGGTCACTCACCTTAGAAACGTGCCCTAAGGTGCACTGCCCTACGTCCATCAACTTGAGGCATACATAAGTAAAGCCTCATGTGCCCGTATTTTCACCAGCAATCATACACTTCAAATCAAAACAGAGCAATGCTGCTTTGTGGCAGAAATAGGTCAGTACTTACCCGGGCGAGCCCTCAGAAACTACACTACTATTAAAAAAATAAAACAATTTAAGAGCGAGGAAAAAACCCACCAATAGATAGCAGCACCATGCGAGGCTAGGCAAATTAATCAATCGTAAAGGTGATTTTTCACTCGCTTATCGTTTAGCTTTCTCGCACAGGTCTGGTAGAAACGCACCCTAAAACAAAAAAGATATCTCCAACTTAAACTTGCTAATTAGACTGAAAATTATCCTCTTATCGTAATCTCTTTTCTCAGGTATCATTTATATGAATTACGAGTGACGGCCAAAGTAAAGCAGATTTTTTAACCAGATTATGTCAAAACTTCACAAAGTTACGAGTCTGGAATATCGTGTTTTTTGTTTAGTTTTTATCTTCGCTCAAAAGGGTGCTAAAACTACGTTCTTCGGCTTAGTTTAATAGGATCTACTCGTATAACTTTTTCGATACATAACTTACTTTGAGGTCTATTTTGGTCAGTCATTTAGCCTTTTTATTAGGGTCCCGTACCTCAAAAATAAAAAAGGATTTTTTAGGATCACTTCGTTGTCCATCTGTCAATATCATTTTTGCGCGTGGAGATATCAAGTTGAAATTAATATCAAATACCTAAGTAAACGCAATCAAAAATACAGACATTTATGCCGCATAATCAAAGCCTATTAGGGTACTACCCGTTGACCTAGGAGCATGAAATGTGCTAAAAGAATCTGAAAATCGTTAATTCATAGTTGAATCGTAAAAAATCCTTCCCTAAAGGGTAGTTGGGGGAAATTTGACATGGGTGAGATGACATATGGTACAGAAACGTGGTCTTTAACTATGGACCTCATAAGAAGGCTCAAGGTCACTCTGCGTACCATGCAGAGGGGTATGCTTGGTGTTTCTCTACGAGATCGAATCAGAAATGAGGAGATTCGTAGACGAACCAAAGTCACTGACATACCAGAAAGGAAAAAAAAGGATTAGCAAGCTGAAATGGCAGTGCGCAGGGCACATAGCTCAAAGAAATGACGGCCGTAGGGACACAAAAGCGCAGCGTATGGCAGCCCCCCCCCCCCCCCCCCACTAGATGGAAATACCACCTGTTAAAGGTTGCTGGGAGCCGTTGGGTGCAGGCCGCACAAGATCATTCGCTCTGGAAATCTATGGAAAAGGCCTATGTTTAGCAGTGGACGTCCTGTGGCAGACATGATGATATAACTTTTGAAATTATCAAGGTTATGAACACTATTTGCACTAAAAACAAGATATACCATGATATGTGAGTAATAGTATTAGTGAATTGATTCCTAGCAAGAGACTGAGAAAGAGGGTAGATCGGTATATCTCCCAGTAACCATCCACTCGCAAAGACTTCAGTTTACCCGTGATCATGGCGCATGCAACGGCGTCGAAATATCGGGATACTTAAAACCTCACAAATCATGCTAAATATCACGTTTTTAGTGTAAAAAATGATATGATGGTGTAGGTAATAACGGCCACAGTAATGACGGCACATCTATAGTTGGTATAGACAATGGCTTTTCAGCTCGGATAATAGTTCAAAGCACAGTTGGCAATCAATACTTATAAGAGATCAGACCAACAACTAATAGCAATTCCGATGGAATGTTTGTCATTTTGTCGATTGAAAGCATAGTTTCAATCGAAGTTTCAATTGAATATTGGATTGGACATTCTTGGAATTTACTAGTTATGTTACGTAATGTTTGTTGACTCCTTTTTCTGCATTCGAGCTCTGTATGTTGTCCATTATGCGTGAGAGAGTAGATAATGCAACCTGTTTTGTTATGTACGACATTAATTTAAAACACACATCCGAAATCGTATAACCTGATTTTAGAGGTGGGCTTAATACTGATAGCTTGAATAAATCCAGTAATTAATACATTTCCAATAAACAATTATTTTATGATAATCGGCGGCACCTTTGCAACAATGTCGCTTAGTCAGTTCGGGTACCTACTTACATGATGAATGAATATGATTTGGTTACCAATTTATACAGGCTGTTCATTGATATTTTATCACTAGATATTGAGGTTGTTTGAAAATTTTAAATTTTCTATGGTAATCAATATGAAAAACCCCTTTTTTACAACAGTACGAGTACTAGTTATTAGCTCTACTCAACTTCTCATTTAATGTCGTACATGACAAAACACGTAGTATAAGTTATTATGATGGTGGACTCCCTTTTCCGCAATCAAACTCTGTATGTGGACCATTATGCGTGAAAGAGTTTTCTATATGGATAGCCAGCCTAACCCCGACCTACGATAGTTCGAAGGTCCAGTCCAAAGAATGGACTTTCGAATCACCGTAATCACGTCGACTGCTCAACGTTCAAAAACATTGAGCAGTCGACGTGTCAGTTGTGGCGAGACGGCTGGCAGAACCACCCTCGACTGTCTCCACTGTGTTTAATAGATTCTAACATATGTATTACCCAAATGGAAAGAGTATTTTAATGGCTACTTAAATTATCTGAAAATAGCTCATAACATAACGTCTAACTCTGTAAACCTGGTCTAGCATGATTACATTCTCTTTTCTGTGCCTTAATAAATAGAATTAAATAAGTTTAAGTCTTTAATAATAAGGGAAAGCGGGGCTGACACAAAAACGCGATCAAAGAAACTATAAATAAATCCATTTACAATCAAGATTAGTTCGCGGAACACAGGCAAAGCAAATCGTTATTCCTACGAGACTCGGAATTCCTTTTCTCATAAAGAAAATGTATAAAAACTGAACTAGAAAAAAGTAGAATGGACAGTAAAACAAATAAAAAAATACCTCCGACCCCCTCGTGCTTCGAGGGCTAAGAACCATCCCAGTTAAACTGGCTTTCGCGCCCGAATCGGTTTATCCGTTTGGGAACACAATGCCACAAACACACAGATATGGGCGACAAACTTACCCCCACTTTTTGCGTCGGTAGCTTAAAATTAGCGGGTAAAATTTGCAATTTTTAGTTCGTCATAAACGTAGTTCTTCACAAACTTAGTTCGTCACAAGCGATGGTAGTCACAAACGCCTTTCGTCGTAAATGCAGTCATCACATACAATAATAACGGATCTTTCCTTTCCTTCATCTGAGGCATTCCATCATCAACATCATCTCTTAAACAACATTAATCTTAACATTATCTCTTAACAATATAGGGGAATAGGATGTAGAATTGGGCCGACGTTGGGACATTAGAAATGGCCTATTGTAACTAATCGTATGTGCTAATAGAAACATTAGCAATCAGCCGGGATTGCTTTAATGGGACCTGGGTACGAGCGCGGAATAACAAATTAGATCCTATCTATTTATGTAATAGAGTCGAATTTATTACAATTGGAATTCGGAATCAAAATTACGGGTTTTTTGATCACAATCAGAGGTTTTATGTACAAAGTGGCGCATACATGAATTAATGAATTATTCAATTAATTATTTATTACGTTATCACCTCTTTAAAAGATAAAAGCTTAGGAAATTAGGTGACTACTTAATATTAATAATTCATTTATTTAAACCAGCTTGGGATCACACAATGGCACACACGTTTACAGTATTATGCACACTATATTTTATTTCAGTAAACATAAGATAATAAAAAAAAGTGGCACTCCGGGAGTGCCGGCAGAAGTGAAAACTTGAACAATTACGTGTGTGTTTGGGTGTTCAAAATTTACAAGTAGACTACACTACAGATACTTATATTCAGAGGTGTCGGTAACGGCAACACTGTCGCGAGTTCAATGGTTTTTTCCCATCTCAAAAGATGCCCAACGCGCCTAATGAAGTTTTCACTTGATATACAGAGGTGTTGGTTACGGTAACAGTGTCGCGAGTTCAATGGTTTTTTCCCATCTTAAAAATGCACAACGCACTTAAAGAAGTTATCACTTCATATACAGAGGTGTCGGTAACGGTAACGGTAACAGTGTCGCGAGTTCAATGGTTTTTTCCCATCTCAAAAATTGCCCAACGCGGCTAGAGAAGATTTCACTTCTAAAATCAAATCAATCAAAAATATTTTTATTGTTTTTACAAGAGTGCATTAACTAGACTTGGGAGCTTTTCTTTTAAGTTGCATTAATTTGTCTTAAAAAAGTCACCTCTGAGGCCCTGGGCCCTGGGCCCGTAGCCAAATTACATTCGCTCCGAATCTATTCGATTTCTACATACATTTGGTGTCGCTGTATCACGTGGTATTTCTATAGCATGTGTCAAATCCCATACATTTTCGGACTTATCGACTAGCGTCATCGCTAATCGACTATGACTTGGCTAAGCCCTCAGGGCCTGTAGCCAAATTACATTCGCTACGAATCTATTCGATTTCTACATACATTTGTTGTCGCTGTATCACGTGGTATTTCTATAGCATGTGTCAAATCCCATACATTTTCGGACTTATCGACTAGCGTCATCGCTAATCGACTGTAACTTGGCTAAGCCCTCAGGGCCCGTAGCCAAATTACATTCGCCACGAATCTATTCGATTTCTACATACATTTGTTGTCGCTGAATCACATGGTATTTCTATAGCATGTGTCAAATCCCATACATTTTCGGACTTATCGACTAGCGTCATCGCTAATCGACTGTAACTTGGCTAAGCCCTCAGGGCCCGTAGCCAAATTACATTCGCCACGAATCTATTCGATTTCTACATACATTTGTTGTCGCTGAATCACGTGGTATTTCTATAGCATGTGTCAAATCCCATACATTTTCGGACTTATCGACAAGCGTCATCGCTAACAAATGTATGTAGAAGTCGAATAGATTCGTGGCGAATGACATTTGGCTACGGGCCCAGGTCTGTGGTCGTTATGGATCACGATAATCGATACCAATATATGTTTGCCTAAATGTGAACACATTTGAACCAAACTGTAAAGTGCGGTTTACTGGTTGTTTGTAAGTACTGATACTAGTTAAAACTTTACTGTATCCTACCGTCGACAGAAACTTTTCCCACTTGGCAATAATTCCCGACAAACCGGGACAAATGGCGGTGGATCGGGAACTACGTCTGATCGCTCGTTAATCTCTCAAATGGGACACGAGAAAGCTTTTACACAAATAAATATAAAACTGTTTAAGTGGCCTAGATAACAGTAGCTATTATTAAGAATGGTATCCTTACATCTTTCAATTAAAGTATGAATGAATGAACATTTTTTATTGCACAAAATCAAAATAATTTGTACATAAGCGAACTTAATTCTATAAAGAATTTTCTTCCAGTTATAGTAAGATAAATAAATTACTTACTTCAACGCAAGTCAATGATATTATTAAGTTTATTGGATGGCCAGTACATATGCAGAATTCAAAAGTAACTTCATGTTTAAACGGGTTGACCGATTTCGATGATATTTGGTATATAGACCTAGCTGCAATTCTTGAAAAACCGCGGGTGGAAGTTCTTCATATAACAGACTTGGAAGGTGCCGTATCTGTCGTAATCTGTCGACACGTTTTGGAGGTCCGCGACTACTAAAACCGTGACACGAGATTTCTGTATATTAGAAGATTAGGTAAAACATGTCTCTTTCTCGTAGACTTCAATCCGGTAATGCCTATGTAAGGGTCCAGGGCCTAAAACTTGAGGTAAGAAAAAATGTATGAAATAATTGTATATGAGACACACAAACTATATACACAAAGTTACATGCATACTTAATATCCAAACCAAAACAATAACATCCGTCCCTATGAGTCCTTTGTCGAAAAATAAGTAGGTGACTATGACTCAGCAAATGCTGAACAATTTCTGCTCAGCACTGGTTGTCTGCCCAAAAATCTGATGTGTCGACGTCACGGACATATAAAACCACTTATAACTTTTGAGACTGTCATGGTTATCACACTGATATTATAAATGCGAAAGTTTAGATGTTTGTTTATTACTTTGTTACACAATCACGTCGTAACGGCTGAACCGATTTCGATGAAATTTGGTATTTACGTAAATTATAACCTGGATTATTATTATTATTACATCAACATAACACATAGGCTATAATTTATAAAGCTATTGAGTAAATTGGCCAAAATATAACAATAAGTGACACGTAAGTCGAAAAAAAATTTCTTATCTGCGAGCCATTCTGGCCTGCGCTGCAAACCCCGTAAGAGTTACACTAATACAAATAAAACTAATATATAAAATTCTCTGTGACATGAGACTTTTACATATTAGTTTTATTGTGATTTTATATTGTTGTGAGTTTTATTGAATTTTATATAGTGTTTGTAACAAAACTCCTCCGAGACGGCTTGACCGATTCTTATGGAATTTTTTTGTATATATTCGATAGGTCTTGGAATAGGACGTAAACAATTTATTTTTCACCATCCTACCTCCACCCCTCATTTTTAAATCGCGATGTTAGTATTTTTGTATGAACAATATCCCTTTAATTTAATAATCGTCGTTCATTGACGTGAAGACATTTACATGAAGTGTCACGTTACTTTGACATTTCATTTTGCATTTGATTTCTTTGATAATTTATATAGCAGAACAACGTTTGCAGTGTCAGCTAATAGTTCTATAAAAAAATCTGCTACATCATCTTTTTTGTGTAAGCCATTTTTCCTAAAATAGTAAATCGAAAATAATATAAAATTTTATATTTATATGAAATTTGGTATGTACGTAGATTATAACCTGGGCAACATAGGCTACTTTTTATTGACAAACCACGCGTGCGAAGCCGGGGACGAAAGCTAGTAATTTATATATTTGATATCAGGATACTCAAAAACTCGCAAATCATTGTAAATATCCCGTTTTTAGTACGAATAGTATAAAAACTTGTTTCGAACTGTATCGAATCTTAATACAATGTGACGTCAAACTATTTACATATTTTTGGTCAGCATACCGAACATAAAATAATATTTTTTGGCAATTTAATAGGTCGGCCATTTGGGACGTTGGAAAATCGGTCGATTTATTGAATTTGTCAAACATTTGAACTACACAAAAACAAGTTCATATAACTAACAATACGTTTAATTTTTATGCGACCTTTTAGAGTAAGCATATGACCCACCTGATGTTAAGTGGTAACCATCGCCTATAAAAAGTGTTGCCTCGTAGGTCACGCACCTTAGAAACATGCCCTACGATGCACTGCCCTGCGTCCATTAACATGAGGCATACAGGTGTAAAGCCTCATGTGCCTGTAATTTCACCGGCAACCTAACCTAACCAACAATGCTGCTTGGCAGCAGAAATAGGTATGGTGCTAGTACTTCGGCTAAGCTTAACCCAGATGTCACTGGAATCCTCTCTTTACCTTGCAATGACCTAGATTAATTCCTTTAAAACCGGCCTGGTTGAGTTCGTTACAAAGCTGCATTCAACGGAATTATAGAATGACTTGACAAATCCAAGCTTAAGGCTACTGTCACACTAGAGAGAAAGGCTGCGGCAGTCTTAGTATTGAACAGCCAGTTTCAAGCAGCTTCTTCTTCTTTTGTGTCGATGTCTCAAATTAAAATTCAATCGTTTATTTGCTAGAATACACAAATATTACAATAAAAGGTCTTAAATATATGCTTGTCAATTTATTCAGCCATATAGCCATTTTGACCAGTACGATGGCCCCTCTATAGCGGTGTCGGAGCATTTAAGTACTCATCGTGCAAGTGTCCGGGCATGACAGGCATGCAAGGAAGTGTGGCATTGTTTGTACCTAGGCATCACATTTACAAGCAGCTAGCTGACAAGACGTAAAATATACATTACTCTAAGTGGTAAATTTGGAATTGCATTTTCGTTGCGATAACATATTTATTTTGTGTTCGTCTATTAGCCATAAAATTTACACTTTAGAATGATTCAAAGCATAACATTTGATATTTGAATCTAACTGCAGGTATAAAATAATAGCAGACGTGCAATCAATCACATTTCTTTTTTTGTACGATCTGTAGATGGTACAACCATAAGGTCCACCTGATATTAGGTCTTGCCTATAACAAAGTATTGCCTCGTAGATCACGCACCTTGGAAAAGTATCCCACGATCCACTGATGTGCCCACAAGATATGCTTGTAATTTCACCAGCAACCATACCCTTCCAACCGTAACAAAGTAATACTGCTTGGCGGCAAAATTAGGTATGATGGTAGAACTCTTAAAAGTCTCTCAAATCTTTATTGGGTGCTGCAGCCAGGATTTCTTGGCTATATAAAGTGTGGGTTTCAGTGAGCCATCACAAGCCAAACAGACTGCCGCTGCCCGGTTGCCGCAGCTAGGCTGCCTAGTGACTAGTCAGCCTAAAGGAACCCCATTCCTTTACCCATTTTCAAACCCTTTTACAGAATATTCCCGCCAAAGAATTGCTACGAGAATTTCTGAGACCGTTGATATTTTCTGGAAAAACCTTTATTTAGTTAAAAACTGGCTTTATTCAGAGTTCATTTTCGTTTTACTTTCTTCCCGTAGCTTGTGGCTGGGAATAATTCAGGAGCTGCATTCTTTCTAATATATGTATAAAAATCTCGTGTCAAGGTGTTTGTGCTCGCACTCCTCCGAAACGTGTCGACCGATTTTAATGATTTTTTTTGTACATTTGGTACGTATGAATATAGGTCGTAAAGTATTTTCCACCCTCCTACCCCCACTCCCCATTTTGATCTCTTCAGCTCGCTTTAATCTCATCAGTTGTTCTCAGTAGAGTTCAGAATCGATGGTCCTGCCTGGTGGTAACAGCTCATAATGAATAATGCCCTTCCAATCCCATCACACACACAGCATCACTTTGTTGCGAGTTAACCCGGGTTTCGCCACAGTCTGTGAAGCCTGACCGGCCTTTGAACACGACCTTTTTGCACGTTCTTGTCGTACGTGATCCACTTTTCATCACCAGTTATCAGCTTCTTCAAAGATGGTTCGGTTTCATTACGTCGTAATAAAGAATCACAAATGAGTACACGGTTCATTAGGTTTCTTTCAGTAAGCTCATGGGGTACCCAAATATCGAGCTTTTTTGTGTACCCAGTTTTTTTAAAATGCGCCACAACTGTTTTGTGGTCAATTCCCAGTTATTCAGCTACGTCGTAACTACTGATATGCCGATCTTGCTCCACTTTTTCAAAAATGGCATCAATTTTATCCGTAATAGGGCGACCAGAGCGACGTGCATCTTTAACATCAAAATTTCCGGATTGAAAACGCTTAAACCAAATTTGTGCAACTCTCACAGACACTGCTCTCTCTCTTCTCTTCGAGTCGTTATCCTCAATGCTGAGGGTCGTGACCTCCATGGGTGATTTTTTCCTTGACTATGTTTCGCCATCGGTGTCTGTTGGCGGCGACATGTATGGCATCACGAAGCCCAGAGTCGAGAGTTGTGCGGATCTGGTCAGACCAACGTATCGGTCTACGACTCCGTGGTCTTTTCCCCTCAACTTTGCCAGTGATGATCAGTTTCTCCAAGTTGTCACTATGTTTCCTCGCTATGTGACCAAAGTACTCAAGGACTCGTTGGAGGCAGACTGTTGATAGCCTTGTAGTTATCTTGAGATCCTTGAGTATTGAAAGGTTAGTTCTTCGGGCGGTCCAGGGAATCTGCAGCATTCGTCTTCAGCACCACATCTCAAAAGCGTCTACACGTACGCGATCCTTCGCTTTGAGAGTCCACGTTTCTGCACCGTAAAGGAATATGGAGAAGACTAGGCTTCGGATGAGTCTTATCTTAGTCCTGTTGGATATTTTCCTGTCTTTCCATAATCTTCCAAGCTAGCTCATCGCGCTTTTAGCCATCCCTATCCTTCTACGCACTTCGGGTTCACAGGAGCCGTTGTTAGAGATGCTGGAGCCCAGGTATATGAAGCTGTCTACAGTTTCTAGATTTAGTGCCCCAGTGAGCTCCAGTTTTTTAGTACGGTCTATCACCATAACCTTCGTTTTAGCTCTATTTATGGAGAGTCCCAGCTCTTTACTAACTCGTTCCATTTTGGTGAGAAGTTACATGATGAGGGGCGTGTTGAATTCGTACGCCTTTTCACAGAACTGTCTCACATTTTTTTTTTTTTTTTTAATTTCCTGTCCGGGTGCTATGTTAACTAGGCATTACAGTATATTCATCTATCAATTTTTATTTTATTACAATGTTATATTTATGCTGTTTCTATATATATTTCATTATATATATTCAACATGGCTTATCTATATATTATACTATTTATCTTCTTAGCTGCTATTCATATACTATTGTTTTAATAGTGAATGCCCCAAACATTTCCTACTTGTCTTATTTTTGTCTATTTTGGTACTTTAACCTTTTTATAAGTTACTATATTTTAATAGATTTGCAATTTATTTTTGTTTACGGTTTCTTGTTTTTATGATCTTTTGATCTAATTAGTCATGATAAGTTATCTATTATCTTGTTTGTTTTCTTAGATACTTTGTTAGTATTATGTACTACTTAGAACTGTCTCACATTGAGTATATGCTCCCGATTCCCCTCCCTTTCACAAAACCTGCTTGTTCCTCCGGAATCTGCCAGTCCAAGAAGTGACGAAGACGGTTATTTATTATGTGTAAGAGGATTTTACTGGCGTGTGATATCAATGAGAGGGTTCGGTAGTTGTCACATTTTTTCGTCGAACCTTTTTTGTGCAGGGGAAGTATGACAGATTCAGTCCAATCTTCGGGCCATTCACCAGTGCGCCAGATGTTATCACAGATCATGTGCAGTATATCCATTCCCTTCTCACCCAATTCTCGGAGGATCTCTGTCGTTATGAGGTCAGAGCCTGGCGCTTTCTTGGGTTTGAGTGCCTTTAGCGCGGCTGTCACTTCAGAGCGGAGGATGCTGGGTTCAAGTTCCATATTGCTCCAGTCCCTTTTAGAGGTGTTCGTGGTGGTGCAATCGGGGTTCTTGTACAGTTGTTCACAATAGCCTCTCCAGCGGTCAGCTATTTTATCCAGCTCATGTAGGACTCGACCATCTTCGTCTTCTATGGTCCAAGTTTTAGGCTTGAACTGCTTTGAGAGCAGTCGGACTTTTTTGAACAAGTCGGCGGTCTGTATTTTTTGAGAATGTGTTTCAATTTCTTCGCAAATGCCTTGAATGTACTTGTTTTTATCAGATCTGCATTGTGCATCTATGGTTTTGCAGAGCCTCCTATATTCACTTGCTACCTCTGTGTTTTGAGACCTTGGATCTTGAGGTCTTTCCGCCGTTGTATGAGATCCCACGTTGGCTTAGAGATGTACCTTTTTCTCTTGTCTTCAGGTTTCCTGTCTTTCCTTACACTATCTAAAACTTCACCAATATGAGTTTTGAGGTGCACCCATTGTGAGTTAGCGCTCGCGTTTTTGGGAGAAGGATTATCTACGAGCTTCGATTCCACACTTCTTCGGAAGGCTTGTTGTTCAAAGGGTTCAAGAAGTCTCGGTTTCTGCTGCAGGGTGCTCCTGGATTTTAGTCGGAGGGCAAAATTCACCACAAGCAGGTTATGGTCCGAGCCACATTCTGCACCTGGGAACGTCTTGGCATTCCTGACAGATGATCTCCAGCGACAGCCTATAAGTATGTAGCCGATTTGGTTTCGATATCTATCCCCTGGAGATTTCCACGTATATAGTCTCCTTGGGTGGTGTTGAAAGTTTGTGTTGAGTATATTCAGATTTTTATCTATACAAAAGTTGATTAGTCTCTCGCCTCGCTCATTTCTTTCTCCTAGGCCGTGCTTACCAATGTTCTGTTTAATGTGTTCATTTAACATGGTGTTTCCAACTTTGGCATTGAAATCACCAAGTATGAGGGTGATTTCTCGGTTTGGTAGCTTATCAAGGGTGTCTTCGAGCAATCCGTAAAATTCATCAATGGACTCCTCCGAGGACAACGAGGTAGGGGCATATACTTGGACTAAGTTTAGGTTGCATGGAGTGCTGTTTAATTTCAGCGTCATGATTCTATCTGAAATAGGATTGTACCCGAGGACTGATTTATTGATCTTGGGTGGGATCAGGATGCCAACTCCATTGATACTTGCATCATCTGCACCAGAAAAATAGAGAGTACTTCCTGATGTTGTAGAAAAGTGGCCATTTCCGCGCATGTGTGTTTCACTAATGCCCAATATACTTAGTTTATGACAAGTCATCTCTCGATCTATGATGCTAAGTTTGCCTGGTTTAAGTAGCCCTCTCACGTTCCAGGACCCTATACGATGATGGGCCCGTATTGATGTTTTGTTAGACGTAGTCTTTAGGTCACCAATAATATTTCTCCTGTCCGAGGCCTGGTGAACCACCTCATTGGGAGCTTCGGTCGCCATTTTCACACTAGCCAGCCCGGCTGCTGGGTAGCGCCGAGCGTTAGTCGGGTCGCATAACATATCATTTCCTTTTAGTTGCACTGCCTTTGGTGGAGGTTTTCTTGGGAGAGATATTAAGCGGTGGGATCCCATGTACTTCCGCTCACGAGTATTTTAGAGGGTATTTGGTTCCTCACGGCCATCGCAGCCGCTTCGTGTGAGCACGAAGTTGTCGGGTTAGTTAACCGCCGCCCAATGCTCGGCGTTGCCTGTTTTACGGTCGATTTGATCACCTTTAGACCAACCCTCCTCCTTTCTCATCATGGACTTGGGACCGGCAACGGTACAGACACTGCACTAGGTCCATAAACATCGCAAATTTTTTTCGCGGCTTGCGTTGTATTTTTACGTTTTTTGTAGTAAAATTTTAAAATGTATCGAATTTATTCATTAGATTCACTCATCTTTACAGTACGAAAAACAAATAAAAATCACACATTTTCCTAATATGAATTTGGAATTATCTTCTTTAAAATTTAAACTTTGAATGATACCAAATCCAGCCAGATACAAATAGTATAACCAAAGAGATTTTATTACGAGTTCATACATACTATAATGCGAAAAGACTTTTTCCCCAACCTATTAAGTATTCTATCAGTTATCTGATTCCCATAGTACAAGCTCTGCTTAGTTTGGGACTAGACAGCGCTGTGTGAAATGTCCAGCAACATTTATTTATTTATTTAGTTTTTATCCCGAAGTTCCCACAGGAACGGGAAATTTCAAGCGTGCGAAGCCGCGGGTGGGTCAGCTAGTTCTTTTATAAACGGTGAAGTAAAAAAGTCGAAAATGTCATCTAGGTAGAGAAGTATTAATAGAACAAAATTTCATACAAATAAGTGGGACACGATAAATCTTTTAGGTACACATGACGTCCGTACTAGGGTTATAAATTCGAAAGTAACTCTGTTTCTCTTTCTCTCTGTTTGTTACGCTTTCACGATTGATTTCGATAAAGTTTGGTGTATAGATAGATTATAACCTGAATAAAAAGTAGGCATAGGCTACTTTTTACTAAAAAACAAAGCGTACGAGGCAGCGAGCAGAAGCTAGTAGGTACCACAAAAATTGACATTAAATTACTGTTGTATTATGTTGACATGATTATATTAACAAGGTTCGAACTCTCGTATTCGCCCCCCCCCCCCTAAGTTGGACTCACCCGTAGGTCTTTAAAAATGCCACTTACGGTCACCCATCCAATAAGTAATCACACGAATTAAATACGCTTCTTTGGTAAGCGTCAATGCTTAGAATAGATTTGTATTTCTATAGTTTAAATGGAAATACATAATAAAGGTTCCTGGCAGCTGTTAGGTACAGGGCAACAAAAGATAGTTCACTCTGGAAATCTATTAGGCGTATGTTTAGCAGTGGGCGTGGTGCTGATATGGTGATGATGATATGTTAGAAAGAATTAAAATGATCCAACGCGAACATTATCAAATTCTATTTTACATGCGTTTATTTAACTTGCAATGTATGTATATTTGTCCGGGTGGAATCTTGCAACTGAATCTTAAATCAGTTATCTTTAACCGATTGAGCTGAAATTTTGTATACGCTTATTTTGTATGACAATGCATGCTTAGCTATGTGACGTCATTCTAATTCCAATATGGCGGATCATCCAAGATGGCGGATCATCCAAGATGGCGGATCATCCAAGATGGCGGACTAGTTATTTTTTCTGCACTACCACAGTATGGGTATAAAAAGAAAGGGCTTACTGGGGAGAACACGAAAACTAATACGTCACATTATTACAAGCTTTTTTTAGCTTTAATTTAATTTAGCTTGCAATGTTTGTTTGTTAGTTTGTTAGTCCACTTCCTCTTATCCTACGGAGTTGAAATTTGATATGTTGGTTCAGTTCCAATGACAATACAGTTTTATGATATGCATGACCTGATTCTACACCCTGGATTGGCTCCAGACGAAGGAACGCCTCTACGGTCCACATCAGAGACACGAAATTTGGATACGCATTTAATTATGACGGTTAAAAGTCCCACCGCACTCAGGGTTGGTTTCCAAGAAGGAACTCCTCAACTGTCAACGCACAGACATGAAATTTTGTTTATGCATTTAAATTTGGAATAACTTTGGTGACAATGCAAAATTATGGTAGGCATGGAGGTGGGCGATGGAGACGGATGCTAGACAACGGAACTTCCGAATGGATTGTAGTGGGCTACTAGTGTTTGGGTTCATTTGAATCTGCTTGCGGTTCTGATTATGAATTTTATAAAAGCTTGTATTGAAAAAGTAATTTTTCAACAAAAAACTTATATATTTTTATGGTGTTATCCGAACACTTACGGTAATTCACTTCGGATTTAAAAGTCTTGGAATTTTCCGGAAGTGTTCGGATAACACTATAAAAATAAAAATATGTGAAATAAGCAACGCGACATCTCTTGTCAATGTACTAAACTGCAACGTTTGGCATTGAGCAGGTCAAAACACTGTTTAAGTTTTTCTGTAGACGGAACTAACGGCGCTTTAGTCGTAATCTAAATCATCTCACTAATTTCGACCCCGACGTGACAAGAGCCTGTAGCACAATTGGCAGTGCGTCCTCGTATCAAGAGGAAGGTTGCGGGTTCAAGTCCCGTCTAGGCTTGAAAGTTTTTGAGATAGTTTTAAAAATATTGGAATTATCAAATTCTTTTTCATTTCAAAGATTCTTATACAACATTTTCGTACAAAATAAAATCAACAAGCGGAATCCAATTGTTCCCGACCCTTGAAAAATTCAGACGGTACCAAATCCAATACGACCTTTGACGCACCTTGATGTGGTATACAGGGGGGGTTTACCAATACGACCACAAAGCAAACCAGTTCAGTCAATACGGTACGTTCAACCTCATATTCTATGTAATAGAAACGTGTTGAATACCCAGTTTCATATGCGAATTAAATTATTCCACGAATCTCCACTGTTCAAATATATGTAAATCAGGGACAATTACTCTATACAATGTACAATGAGTAGTATTTGTTGTAACCAATTGTTTATTCCAATGTTCTGCTTACATTTGTAATTGCATATACCTATATATTAGTCTATTTTATAAGTATTTTAAGTATTAGGATTGGAACTTTATCATATTTTTTAGTATACCTAAGAATATTTGTGTAAATGTATCCTACAAAGTACACCGCACTCCATATTGTAAATTTCGCTCCATCCAAAGGTTGCCTGGAAGAGATCGCTTTCAGCGATAAGGCCGCCCATTGTATTGCCTTATTTATTCTAGCCTTATATTTATTTTTGTATTATTTCTGTTTGTGTGGTAATTCAATAAAGAGTTATCTATCTATCTATATATTTTTGACTTAGGCGCCAATATTATGCAATGTAATGTAATGAAATGGTGAATAAATGAATGATGATGATGTCATTCAGGCCGATTTCGGCTACGGCGACATTGTTCCTGCTTGGTTTTGTTGATGCGCTTTTGGTGACTAGCATATCCAATTTTGCCTTAAATGTGCGCGTACATAATGTGCATGTCAAAACGCCATTTATGTGATTATAGTGAATGTTGACAGGTGGTTTAATTTAAGGTGATCACGTTTATTATCTAGATCACACCTGCGCTCATCTTCAAAGTTGTAGACACTAAATAATAAAAATAATAAAATGAATAGAATCTTGAAGCCCGTCAAGGATCACGCCAAAACATTTTTATATGGTTGTGATGGCTGAGCGATGAAATCAATGTTTTTCTCACACCAACAAAAAAAATACCAGAATAATGGTATTTTTGTACTGTTTGTGCCATAATCTGAGTGCTTTTGATGTCAGGGTTGGGTTGGGTTTATTGATCCTTTATAGTTCCGCAATGTCCGTTTAGCTGATACATAAATCGTATAAAAATTATCAGAGAGCTCGTAATCTATTCTGACTATTTATCTCTGATAATTCTTAATACTAGTAGTCCACAAACTATGCTTGTTACTGAATGACTGTCATTAAATTATGCATAATTTTTGTACATATTGACCAAAATCAAGTTTAAAGTCCATACCAATATACCACTTGAAAATTTTAAATGTTACAACTCATTTAACAAGTGGTTTGTCCTGAACTGAGTCGCGAGTCTCCACAAATTAAAAAAATAAAAAATATTCATAATCTTTGACTAATAAAATAGTGCCACGAAATACATAACCGAAAACTTGACCTACAGTTTCATTTAAATAACAAGTAACGGGAGTTCATGTGAATTGGTTAATCTTTTTAGAGGTAGAAGTTGCAGTTATTCTGAATTTTGGAATTTTCCTATATTTGTGTCACTAAAGCTATACGAATACCAAATTTCAGCACTGTGGGGTCACTGGTGTACCCTGTGAATTTCGTCAAAGTTCAGTTGAACCACAATATCTCAACAACTCCCTCACGTTTTTAGCTCATTTAGTCACACCAGGATTGTGCCATCACTACCTACCTATTTATCAAATTTCACGATGATCGGCTGAACGCTTTGAAAGTTATCCTTGGACAAACAAATATACATACATACAACGCCGATTTGTCCAAGTTGATTTGGAGATCTCGCTTCGCTCGATCAATTAGTTTACGAAGCAACTCATGCAAACAGATTTGGGATTAGTTGGTACAACAAAGCTTTCTAGCGTGGATAGAACGTAAATACTGACCCAGTTTCATAAACTTCGTGAACGGATAATTATGCTATAACTTTAAACATACGGTTCTGTTTTCAATGCAATGCCGGGGTGGCCTACACTAAAGGAAATATAATAGGCCCAATTTGAGGTCTATTATTTTGCATGCCGCGATAGCTTTGTTAGAACGTTAACACAAGAAATCAAATAAAAACCGGCCAAGTGCGAGTCGGACTCGCGCACGAAGGGTTTCATATATAAAAACGGCAAAAAAAAATCATGTCTATTGTATGGGAGCCCCACTTAAATATATACTTTTTATTTTAATTTAATTATTTATTTTTAATGTAAATATATATCTAAATATTCTGTGAATATTTCAAGCGTCTACTTGTTGTCGCTATCAATATCGAGCAAAAACGAAAAAAAAAACACGTTTGTTGTATGGGAGCCCCACTTAAATATTTATTTTATTCTGTTTTCAGTATTTGTTGTAACAGCGGCAACAATAGATAATACATCATCTGTGAAAAGTTCAGCTGTCTAACTATCACGGTTCATGAGATAGAGCCTGATGACAGACGAACAGACAGACAGCGGAGTTTTAGTAATAGGGTCCCGTTTTACCCTTTGGGTATGGAACCCTAAAAATCAACCACATACATAACAAGCGTGTTTTACGTTATATTGAAAAGTTACACTCAGAAAAACTATCAGTATTTCAACAGGACAATATTTCAATGTTTTTTTTGTATTATTGCTCCCTGTAGGACTCAAAGAATTGCCTGGAAATCTATTTAAAATAATATTACACAAGTGTTTATTGCACAAAAGTAATTCGGTAATTGGAAGTTTTTTAAATATTATTATTTTTTATTTTGTCATAATGTTTGATAATTTATTAAACATAACACTACAATGTATTCTACCGTGTTGCTGCAAATAAATTGTTTTCATTTCATTTCTTTAGTTGTATTTTGACATCATCTCAAATCCGATCAATACCTATATCCACAACCAATATATCCAATAGTTCATTTCAAATCTCATATTTAAAATCTTTAAATTAATACGTGAAGAGAAAACTTTTTATCCCTTTTTAAACTCATCACAGAGCCGGAGGAGTCTGAGATTTGGCATTGTTAAAGTGTAGGTATATGAAGGAATGGGAAATGCTAAAATTAAGCTAAAAATAGTACATTGTTAAAGTAGGCGTAAGCGATCTATTGCACCCGAGTATAACACATAACTTTTCATCACGAATGCAAGGAAATTAAAAAAGTCTTTATTACATAAATCTATACAGTTTGTTGCTAAAAATAAAATTTGCGTTCTCGGTATGGGTTTATCTGGTGGATTTTCCCGGTGTTTATTTGGTAGGTATGGTCATAAAGTATTTTTCAACCTCCTAAACCCCCCCTCCCCCCCATTTATTTAACGCAGTTTTATTATGAACAATATCCATATAATTTAACCGTCGTTCATTGACGTGAAGCCATTTACATGAAGTATCGCGTCAATTTGACAAGAATGTTTTATATAGTTTTTATCCCGAAGTTCCCACAGGAACAATTTCAAGCGTGCGAAGCCGCGGGCGAGTCAGCTGGTAATGGTTACTATGGTATATTTGGTCTAAAAACAACTGAACTCCACAAACCGATAATTTTCTAAAGCACGTACTGCTTAAGGATTTATAGGCACAGGTTGTATAAGGCTGCTTTGCCAGATGATTTATGAGTTGATAACGAGGTTTCGGGCTCCGGGTAGACGACGGCCGGTGAAATATTATGCTTATTTTAGGAGAGAGATATTATTTTTAGAAGATAATACTGCAACATGCCTAACAGTAAATCCACTTTTTTTATACCACCTGAAGATGGAACAAGCCTATGGTCCACCTGATGACAAACACCACTAAAACTCAGGCATGTGTGTTTTCCGCAACTCCCTTTTATCTAAGATATTTGTATTGACCCCTATTTGAACCCGTTTTCTTAACGTGGCAAACTGGAATAAGTCCTGTTTGCCCCTTGAGTACTGTTGGGCCCGACACACTACACGTGGTAGAATATTTAAACGCTAGCGTATAACGCTTGAATTAAGCTCAAACAAATATATGCCAGTTCCACTCTCAAACGTGTACAGCCTTATTTATAAATCAGGCCTAGCCTTGATGAAAAATATGAGCCAGGCTCTTCAGCACCTGCACCCTTCATGTAGTTAGTCTAAAACTTGTCAAGATATTCGTTGCGTCGATAATTTTGATACATAGTAAATAGCTAAAATCTTCATTGTACTTACTCGAAAGTTAAAAAATACATAAATTCTAAAACTTCGGTATATTGAGGATAAGCCTTGATTGTTAATAAGGCCGAGGCTGTTTACATTATGTGTGCATAAGTTTGTTTGCACATTCGCTAGTTGACTTTATCTAAAATGATGCTTGCATTATTATGTAGGTAAATAAATTTGGTGCCAATTTGCATCGCTGTAAATAAATAATTCACAACAATTATATTTATCTTCATATATTTAATAGGACGTATAGTAAAATGCTGAACATAGATTTCCAGATCGACTGACCTTGTGCGGCCTGCACCTAAAGTCTTCCAGCATCCTCATCAGCTCATTGGGAAGAGTGGGGGGGGGGGGGGGGCATCAGTTCTTCCTGGAAAGATAACCTGGTAAAGTGCGGGCCGCATAAGATCAGTCACTATGGTAATCTATCTGGAAGCTATGTTCAGCAGTTGATGTCCTAAGGCTGATATCATGATAATGATGAACTCCAGGTTACGATTTTAGGTGAGTTTAGAATAATCATCCGTCAAGTGTTCACAAAGCTGACATTACCCTGAACGTCCATAGAATAAATCACCAACATACCTTGAAAAATACAATTGTCTTAGAAAATGTGCGACCCTTATCATTCATGTTCATAAACCCAACCTTTTATCCGACGGCCGTCTCGTGACCAGACTGTCTAACGACGAATTTGTAATGGCGACTTGGATAGCCTAGACAACCCTACCCGATAGAGTTAAGAACAATCAGTATTACACTGCACTGAGGTAGACAATTATATTCTGATCTGGAGGCACAGCAGTGCCCCCGCCAAGTCGAGCGCAACGCAAACTACCATAAATACCTTTTCTGGAACCATTTTGGCCGATTGAAGTTTCCTTGAAACTAATAAATATGTGAATTAATTAGTTTACGGGTTATATTTTGTACATTTTGGCATCCAAAGTCGGGTGCCTCCTCCATACGGTTCCACTGTGCTCGATCTTGTGCTAGACGATTCCAAGTCCTTCCCGCTGCCTCCACGACATCGTCGCACCACCTTCTCCTCGGCCTGCCTCTCGCTCGTCTAGCATCTCGTGGGTACCAATGTAAGATCCGCTCACTCCAACGCTCATCTTTATGTGTTCTGGCAATATAACCCGCCCACTTCTATTTAAGCAATGGCAAAATGATAGAAACGAATAGTGCTCGTAATTTAATTTAATTAAAAACCTATGAGGGAGGTCAATGTTTAGCAGTGGATGTCCGATGGCTGATATGATGATGATGATGATGATGTGTGAAATGTCCAGCAATATTTATTTATTATTTATTTATTTATCTTCATAATATCAGGTCGTCCACTGCTAAACATAGACCTCCCCCATAGATTTCCAGAGCGACTTATCTTATGCGACCTGCACCCAACGGCTCCCAATAACCTTTATCAGGTCAACTTTCCGTCTAGAGGTGGGCCGTCCTATGCTGCGCTTTCCAGTACGTGATCTCCACTCGAGAATCTTTCTACTCCAACGGCCGTCAGTTCGAGCTGTACCCTACCCACTGGTACTTAAGCTTGCTAATCCTTTCTTACCTATGGCAAATATTTATCATAAATGTCTAGTGATTTCTTTGTTTGATGTCCATATAATAAATAAAGACACAAGTCAGGTAGAGTTGCCCACCGTTGTCGCCCGCCCTATTGAGAACGGAAATTACAGAGTTTCGGAACCCATTCTGCGAGTTTTTTAGTTAACTTAACACGTATTGGAAAAACTACTTTTATTCTTTGACAATTCGGTGAAAATTGTTTTCTTTCTTCAGATCTCTTTATTGATGGAATAAGAAAAGTTCTTTTGTGAAATTGATTCTGAATGTTTTGATCAGACTTTATAAACTGGCTTGAGTAATGTTACATAATTGAGTCTAGATTAAAGTCAACATTACCTTTGGCCTTTAACTTCTACGAGAGATGATTAACGTGGTTCGATTCCTATTAAAACAATCAAACATTAGATAATTGAACAGTAGAAATTTCTTGACATAAGCATGGAATTAGTTACCTCTTAATAGTGTCGGCAAATCAGTAAAATTACACACTTTCATTAATAAATATCTATTCATAATTTTCACTTAGTTGAAACTTCATTAAAATAATGATTTTTTCTAGTTGTCTTATAAGAATGAATTTTATTGATTTGCCGGCAAGAATAAGACGTGTTAACTTTCAATATAGGAAGGTCAGTATTATTAATAAGTATTCCAAATTTCAAACTGATATGTTCAGTAGTTGCTGAGATAATTCGCTGTGACAGACGGACGGACAAAGTCACACCATAAGGGTCCCGTTTTTACTATCCTTGCCCGGAACTCTAAAAAATATTCTGACATTATTGAGTTGCGAGTCTGTTGTTTCAGTGTGGAATATCTAGATAGGACGTGACTGACACTAACCGAATCATCTGTTCATCCATCGAGGCATTGCCTCGAGCGAGCCGTGTTGGCTTAGTGAAATGTAACACGACTTATGATCGGGTTCAAATTCTGGCCTAATTTCAATTCTTTTAAAATAGTTATTCATTTATTTGACGATCTCCGTGACGCAGTGAACGAATAGCAGACTGAGACGCAGGGGTTCGATTCCTACCGCGGAAAAAATGTCTACAGATATTTCTATAGAATCACTAGTTTTAGTTTTTGTAACAAATGTAAATGCACGATCTAGTCCCAAGTTAATATAAATAGTACATATTAGCTGTTGTCAACGTAATAGAAATTAAGCCGAATAAATTTAGTTTAGTAGTGTGTTTAGGCTTTACTTCTACGAAGGGAAGTGTTTATAGTAACAATGAATTATTCTACGGCACGGCTATCAAATGTTCAAGCTATATGCGAGTATGTAAATTGTTTACTTGGAATTCAATACGGTAGGGATGCTTTGAAGGCATTTACTACCGTTTCCATTATTCAATATTAGATGGGTAAAACCTATAGCGGGGTAATAAACCGACAGTTTATTTGCAACGGAACATGTAATGTAACTCGAAATTGGATGGTCCGCGCACACTGCGGGTTTCAACCACGAACGTCCATAGGCATCGGTATCCACTTATTATGAGGTAGGTTGTATGATTGTTTGGCAACTTAGTGGTATAAAATGCCCTAACCTAAAGGTGGCGTGTGCAGAGGTTCCCCTAGCCCCTCGAGATCATAACAACCAGTGACCACTGAGTGGTGCTCACGAGACAAAATCCGTGGGGCCCATGGAAGAGTGCACATGCGTCATAGCTTTGACCAAATGGCATTCAGTTATACCTGCGAGTTATTAGTCAGTTTTTTTTAATCTGGATAGATCTTTGTTTAGCCACAATCTCACCTGATGGAAAGCGATGATGTGGTCTAAGATGAAATACGAAGATCTAGAAGAAACCTATTTACTCTTACCTTAAAGAGTCCCGGATTGTATTCTTTAGGAAAAACAGATGACGGTAAAGTATTCCATACCTTAGCTGTACGCATCAAGCACGTAGAACCAAAACGGTTTGTGCGAATGTGCAAGAGTTACTTTGTAAGATTAGAATATAATGTTTGAATGTTGAGTATTCATTGTATAATATTTAATTGACTATGATACATTGACTAAGGTTCGGACTATATGGCATCCGGGCTTGTCAGCTCCTGTCCCTGACCAATCCGTCGCACATCCAAATATTTGAATTATTTCTGCATCGACTACACACGATCAGAGGCATCGGACTCCGATTTTTACCTGGAAGCAACAGGGACATGCTCCGGATTCGCAGGATCGGGGAGACCCGGATGCCATATAGTCCGAACCTTATGGACGGTTTCTTTAACTGACGGTAACAGATAATGACTCATTCTTTTTGAAAAAGTCTCAACTGTCAAACTTTTGACTTACTGAGAAATGTAATTCGTTAAAAAAATATTTCGTAAAAGTTAGCTGTTCCTCAATGGGTTATTGGGTTTAATCCCGGTTGCACTATACTAAAATAATTGTAAAAATAATCACCTAAAATTGATACAAAACTAGAATAATTAGTAATTTTAACAAATCGTACTTTTGAATTACATATCTTTGCCTCGACAAAAATAAGATTCAAAACATCATCAAAAAGTCTGAGAACGAATGAATGAACGACTAATGTAGTGAACGTTCAGGTGATTTGCAAACTTAGCGCGTTTGCCGACTTTGGCCGGAGTTTCACCGACATCTGATTAATGGCTGATACTTCACAAGTTTCACAATTGAATTCAGTCGATTCAATTTAGTTTGAGCTCCGCAAATTAAATGTAAGAATTACATTTACATTCTGAACTTTTTATAAAAGTAAATTCAATTTACATACTAATACAGTGTGACTACCTTTTGACCGTAGCTTCACCCGCGTGGTTTTTTTAATAAAAAATAGCCTACGTCTCAAATTCTCAATCCAGTATATCAAATTATATCGAAAGTGACTCAGCCATTGAGTACAGAAAACGTTGCAAATACTATAATTTCTATGCAATAAAATACTTATGTCAATCCAAGATTTGAGTTCAATTATAACCTTTTTTTATAGAAGCTTTTAAGGAACAATATATTCTAGAATAGTATTTAAATACTCTGTTGACAAAATTAATTAATTGTAAATAATAAAAGAAATTATTAAATCACCATCGTCTTATCTATATATAATACAAGTGGTTCGCCCCGAACGGAAATCTCGCGAGTCTCCAATAAAAACAACAAAATATTATTCGTAATCTTCGACTTGAATATCCACTTAACTTGACCTACAGTTTCATTCAAATTACAGGTAACGGGAGTTCATGTTAATTAGATATATTTTTTGGGGGTAGAAACTCAGTTTTTTTGGTATTCACACTTTTGACTATATTTGTGTCTCAACAACACCGCCACATTTTTAGCTGTTTTAGTCACACCGAAATTATGCCATCACTCCCTACCTATATACCAAATTTCACGATGTACGGATAAACACTTCGAAAGTTATCCTTGGACAAACAAACATACATACATACTTACATACATACAACGCCGATTTACCAAGTCGATTAGGAGATCTCGCTTCGCTCGATCAATAAAACAAAGTCGGGTTAGTAGCACCATTTATAACTCAAGGACGTCAGGACCGATATTTATGATCTTTGATTTGTTGGATTTGCCTCCACCCTGAATAGCAAAATAACTATTAATATATTGGAAAAGTTCGCGCAAAAAAATTAGGAAGAAAATCCATTTTCTCATACATAGAATGAAGCTAATGACGGCCGATTGACAATTCAACCGGCGATGTACATTGGCAGCCCGCGTCATATGTATGTCAAGGCGGTACGAATTTCGCCGGGTCAGCTAGTGATAATTTTTTTTTTTAACCCTATTCTTTCCCACTAGATAGCACAGCACAGCAGATATTAAATTCTACCACACAGTTCCACAATTTAACATTACTATAGGCGTAAAATAGGGTGATTCACTGTCTCCCATTCTATTCACGAACACTCTCGAAGAGGTATTTAAAACGCTGGCAGTCTCATGGGCAACAAAGGGCATCGACGTCGATGGTAAACGCTTGACAAACCTTCGTTTTACGGACGATATTGTCCTTTTTGCTCCAAAATCTCAAGAACTCCAACAAATGCCGGAACACAGTTTACAACTAGCGCTGGAGGTAATGGTTTTCGTACGTAATGCACATCTACTCTCAACAAATCGTATGTTTATTTATTTAAAAACTTAGCACTTATGTACAACTATTTTTTAAGTTCTGGCAAATAAAAATTATTCTTATTTTTATTCTTAAATGCTTCAAGAACTGAGCATGGCAAGTCTTGAGGTTGGATTTCTAATGAACTGGACTAAGACACAGATAATCTCTAATAGCAAGACACGTAGGGTCGAGGTAGATACGCAAGAATTACACTATGTCTATGAATATATCTACTTGGGCCAGTTAGCAAGCTTTGAAAACAGGCAGGATGAGGATATCGATTGCCGCATCGAAAACGCCTGGAAAAGCTACTGGTCCATGGAGGAGCACATGAAGGGCGACATGGTCGCTGACCGAGTCACAGACGTCCAAACTCAAGATTTGCCAGAGGGCAATGGAACGCAGCGTTCTCAGATTCAAACGGATTGATCGAGTGAGAAACACCATGCTGCGTTTGTTGACAGGCATTGCCGATGTTGGAGAAAAGACAGCTAGGCTCAAATGGGATTGGGCGGGACACATTAGCAGAATGCACTCCGATAGGTGGGCTAATCTAGCCACAACCTGGAGCCCTGATGGAAGACGTGGTCGGAAAGTGCCGGTGGTCGGGGCCAAGAAAGTGTTGGCGAGACGATCTTGTTGCCTCCGAGCAGGAGTGGTGGAGTGTCGCACAGGACAGAGATAGATGGAGAGACTTGAGGGAGACTTTTGCCCAGCAGTGGGACAATATAGGTTATCAAAAAAAATCTTTCCCACAGCTGAGCAAAGGTCTCCCCCATGTTCCTCCATACCTCACAATCACTCGCCACGTTCCACCCAGCCATCTTGGAATGCATCGAAGTCATCACGCCAAAGCTTCCTCGGCCTGCCCCGGTTTCGACACCCATCTGCAGGTACCCATTGTATCACGATTGTTGCCCATTTGTCTATGACCATACGACTGACGTGACCCGCCTAGTACCACTTCAGCCTGGCAGTCTTGTCACCAACATCTGCGATGCCAGTCTTCGCGCGCAGAGTAGTATTGCGGATCTTGGCAATTCTCTTTATCTCTAACACGCTGCGTTCCATGGCAAACCTTGAGTTCGGACTTTTGAGGTTCTGTCAATGACCAAGTCTGGGCATCATAGGTAAAGACGGGCAGAATCATTTTTGCATAACATAAATTAGTTATGAAAAATTGATTAAGAGATATTTAACCATCTAACTAAATTATTCATAAATAATGTCTATGACAGTTCAAGCTTTAAAAAAAATAAAACCTCAAAGCAAAAACCTTTCAAATTCAATAATTCTCTTTTTGGAATGTTGCAATATAAATTGGCTTGTGAAATAGCGAACCGCAATGTCAGATGTCACGAAGCCAACATAGTAGAGTTCGTTTCACAAAACAAGTCCCGCGGCTGTTAATGGGACTGATTGTCATCAGATTAAGGGCCTCATCGCACTGTTGCGAGCGTGTTACTAACGAGTACTCAGTATTCAGTACTATTTAGTATTATATTGCGTTCATACAAAGTGGTTTAAAATATTACAAATGTTACATATCAGATCTTATTGACTAGTCAAGAGTCCAGCACTTCATATGTACCCTGCATGTAGGGTGTAGCAATATTATAGCTAACTAGGTAGAACTAGAGCAGGGATTCCCAAACTGTTTTGGGCCAGAGACCCCTTTTCCAAAATGGTGATTCAAAACTGATATCTCAGACCACTGTAGCCAAATTACTTTAAAAATCCTATCTCTAGTTGTTTCCCCTATTGATACAATAAACTTACCAATTTAAAAACTTTGCGGTTTGTTAAGGGAGGTACAAGGTACACTTGACATCATTTTCTCATCAAAATTTAACAAAATAAGTAGACACAAAATTCAGTAAATATCAAGCGTGTATAACACAAATTACGTAAAAATACTTAAGTAGGTAATAATTAAAAAAAATGTTAAAATCTCAAAGTAAAGAAAAAAATATAACATGTCGACCCCTGGGAAACTACAATTACATTTTGACAATTTCAAAGCATAAAAAGACTACTTTACACTTTAAAAAAACAATATTGTTGTTCCATCGCACAGGCTTGACAAAATAAATAAAAGCTTTTTATGCCTAAGCATACAATTATTAAATAAGTGGCCTTTAGTTATAAGAGATATAGATTGTAAGGAATATTATTGTAAAATAAGAAAATTATTATTGTAATAGTACATTATGATATAAGTGTGGTAAGTTGAAAATTACAGCCGAGGCGATATTGCTACAAGAAAGCAGAGGCTGTAATTATCAAAGCGCACGTATGTCATACGACGTTTTATAACATGTTTGTGAGGAAATAAATAAAACTCGGACTTTTTCGGAAAGAAAAAGCGCGCGGAATAATTTTTACTTGTTCACAAATTAGCGATGCGCGCGCATCAGCGCTTTTTTTTTAAGGCAAAGGCACAAAAACAGCCAGTATTACTAATGAAGTAAATTATTATTTTTTGTTTATGTTACAGATAAATCGTTGTAATTTCAAAATTAATTAAATTAAAGAATTAAATGTTTATTTTTTATATTGTTAATTTTAAAGATATATAGAATATATAGAAATTATAAAGTTAATTTTATTCATAAAATGTTGACCACTTTTCTGACATAAAAACTCTTTGCTAAGAATTAAATAAGTACCGTTCGTTTTAGAAGGAGCATCTTGATAAACCGTACGTTTTACCTTATTAAAAAGAAACTCGCGCGTTTTACAATACAATAACGCAAAAGTACGTAATGACATACATTACGATACTGAAATTGGTGAAATAAGAGACCCTTTACGAGCAAATGTGTTTTAAATCATATTGTGATATTGACGAGCTTTATTACATACTTTAGTATGTGTAAATAATTATTTCATATTCATTCATATTCATATTCATTTATTCTGCTTACATGTACCTATATATACATTTTTATGCTTAGATGGTAGGTAGCTTAGAAGTATGTACATATACCCTGTAAGGGCACTGCAAGATGGTTTTGCGCCTTTTCAAAAGTACGGCAATTAAACCTAGAATTAAACATGTCAAATCAATTAAATTAAAATAGTAAGCGGCATATGTCAAATAATACAGTATAAGAACCAAGGTATGTCAAGCTATCGGGTAATAATAATAATGTCAAGTGAAAATAATTATGAACATAATGTCAAGTGGAACATAGTAACAATAATAATGTCAAGTGGAAAATAATAATCATAATGTCAAGTAATTTCAAGGTATAAAACTATATCTACGCATGCTTACATACTTCCTATCTGTTAATGTTCGCTAGGGTCGCCACTTTGTTTGTTAATTAGGTTGTCCGATACTCGTAGGTATTCGTCAACTGAATAGTAGTATGCTTTTTTATTTTATTTTTATTTTGTTTGTATCTACTGATACTCGTATAGTTGGTACTAATTGTGATACTGATATACTTACTTTACAATGTATTCTGATGTGACGTTTCCTAGTGTACATTAAAGGTATCAATCTATTATATTATATAAAGCTCGATTACCACTGACTGACTCACTGACTCATTGACATCATTGTTCTCCCAGATGCCACCTCGTAGGGGGGAAGTGTTTGGTGGGATCGTATAGAGGGAGTTCCGGTGAGTTGGGAATAAATCCCAAAGTACCCCTTTTGTCCCCCATTCGCTCCCATCGACCTCGTATCTCGAAAAGTATAGGTCTTACAGCGTTGGTGCAAAAACTAATGTTGCTGAGGACCTTTTTTTATATCCGGATCCATGAAAAAAAAACTGTCTTTCATACAAAAAAAAATTGTCCCATACAAAATATTTCTGTATGAATACCGTAAACCGTATATTTCGTTTGCCGTAATTTTCATACTGTTTTTGTAGGGAGCCCACGGCTTGTGTGTACTATAAAATTACTGTAAATTTGCTTGATTCTATATAATGGTGGTGGAGGGACAGGAGATAACTTTCATAGTTTTTGCAAAGGTCATCATCATCATTTTGGAACATCCATTTTTTTTTTTTTTTAGTATGCAACGTACATCATGTTTATTTTGGAACATCCACATTTTTTTAATTATGCCTCATCCACAATGATCACTTTGAAACGTCAATTATTTTTTTTTATTATGCAACATCCACTGTGATCATTTTGGTACATCATTTTTTTAATTATGCCTCATCCACAATGATCACTTTGGAACGTCAATTTTTTTTTATTATGCACCATCCACTGTGATCATTTTGGAACATAATTTTTTTTTTTCAATTATGCCTCATCCACTATGATCACTTTGGAACGTCATTTTTTTTTATTATGCAACAACCACTGTGATATTTTGGTACATCATTTTTTTTAATTATGCCTCATCCACAATGATCACTTTGGAACGTCAATTTTTTTTTATTATGCAACATCCACTGTGATCATTTTGGTACATCATTTTTTTTAATTATGCATCATCCACAATGATCACTTTGGAACGTCAATTATTATTATTATTTTTTTTATTATGCAACATCCACTGTGATCATTTTGGTACATCATTTTTTTTAATTATGCCTCATCCACAATGATCACTTTGGAACGTCAATTTTTTTTTTATTATGCAACATCCACTGTGATCATTTTGGTATGTACATAATTTTTTTAATTACGCCTCATCCACAATGATCACTTTGGAACGTCAATTATTTTTTTTTATTATGCAACACATAATTTTTTTTAATTATGCCTCATCCACAATTATCACTTTGGAACGTCAATTTTTTTATTTTTTTTATTATGCATCATCCACTGTGATCATTTTGGAACATCATTTTTTTTTCAATTATGCCTCATCCACTATGATCACTTTGGAACGTCAATTATTTTTTTTTTTTTTGTATTATGCAACATCCACTGTGATCATTTTGGTACATCATTTTTTTTAATTATGCCTCATCCACAATGATCACTTTGGAACGTCAATTTTTTTTTTTATTATGCAACATCCACTGTAATCATTTTGGTACATCATTTTTTTTAATTATGCCTCATCCACAATGATCACTTTGGAACGTCAATTTTTTTTTTATTATGCAACATCCACTGTGATCATTTTTGTACATATTTTTTTTAAATTATGCCTCATCCACATGATCATTTTGGAACGTCAATTTTTTTTTATTATGCACTGTGATCATTTTGGAAAATCAATTTTTTTTTGTAGCACAAATTTTTGGTGGAATCGTTATTTTACGGTCATCATCGCCCTTGCCATCATTTTGAATTCTTCTCTCACTTCCTTTTCGTTTTCGAATGTTTCTTCCACATTTATATCCTCTTTAATTGTTTCTATAACTTCGAAATCCTCTTTGATGGCATTTTTACTTCAATATACTTTTGAATTATTTTTTCTATTTTTCTATTTTCTTCAATTACTTCTCTTACTTCAATATCGACTCTACAAAATTATGGGTTTTAATACAAATCTTAAATCGCTCGTATCTTCTAAACGGGAAGAGTTACGCCTAGCAAACTTTTACAAAATATTGGTACAAATTTTTGGTGGAATAGTTTTTTTAATACCATCATTGCCTTTGACATCCTATTTGAATGCTTCTCTTACTTCGTCTTCCACTTTAAATGCTACTTTTACCTCGATATCCTCTATTTTTGCTTCTTCCACTTTGATATCCTTTTTAATTGCTTTTTCTACTTATATATTTTCTTCAATTGCTTCTTTTACTACAATTTCCACTCTACAAAATTATGGGTTTTAATACAAATCTTAAATCGCTCGTATCTTCTAAACGGGAACAGTTACACCTAGCAAACTTTTACAAAATATTGGTACAAATTTTTGGTCGAATAGTTTTTTTATTACCATCATTGCTCTTGACATCCTTTTTGAATGCTTCTCTCACTTGGTCTTCCTCCTTGAATGCTTCTTTCACCTCGATATCCTCTATTTTTGCTTCTTCCACTTTGATATCCTTTTTAATTGCTTTTTCTACTTATATGTTTTCTTCAATTGCTTCTTTTACTACAATTTCCACTCTACAAAATTATGGGTTTTCATACAAAACTTAAATCGCTCGTATCTTTAAAACGGGAAGAGATGGCTCGAGGAAACTTTTACAAAATATTAGTATAAGTTTTTGGTGAAACCTTTTTTTATTTTTATCATTGTCCTCGACGTCTTTTACTCAATTTCAATTTCCTCTTTAATTGTTTCTGCTACTTCGATATCCTATTTGATTACTTCTTTCACTTCAATATCCTCTTTGATTGCTTCTTCCACTTCGATATCATCTTTGATTGCTGCTTCCACTTGGATATCCTCTTTGATTTGATTGCTTCTTCCATTTCGATCGTCTTTGACTGCTTCTTACACATGGATATCCTCTTCGATAACTTTAAACAGCTCGATATCCTCTTTGATTGCTTCTTCCACTTTGATATCCTCTTTTATTGCTTCTACCAATTCGATATCATCTTCGATTTCCTTTTGATTGCTTCTTGCACTGCAATATTCTCTTTGATTGCGTCTTCATCTTCGATATCGTTTTTGATAGAATTTTCACTTCGATATCCTCTGTGATGAATTCTTCCACTTCGATACCCTCTTTGATTGCTTCTTCCACTTCGATATCCTCTTTGATTGCTTCTTCCACTTCGATATCCTCTTTGATTGCTTCTTCCACTTCGATATCGTCTTTGACTGTTTCTTCCACTTCGATATCGTCTTTGATTGCTTTTTTCACTTCGTCATCCTCTTAGAACGCTTCTACCACCTCGGTATCCTCTTTGATTGCTTACTCAACTTTAATTTCCTCTTTGATTGTTTCTGCTACTTCGATATCCTATTTGATTGCTTCTTTCACTTCAATATCCTCTTTGATTGCTTCTTCCACTTCGATATCGTTTTTGACTGTTTCTTCCACTTCGATATTGTCTTTGATTGCTTTTTTCACTTCGTCATCCTCTTAGAACGCTTCTACCACCTCAGTATCCTCTTTGATTGCTTACTCAACTTTAATTTCTTCTTTGATTGTTTCTGCTACTTCGATATCCTATTTGATTGCTTCTTTCACTTTAATATCCTCTTTGATTGCTTCTTCCACTTCGATATCGTTTTTGACTGTTTCTTCCACTTCGATATCGTCTTTGATTGCTTTTTTCACTTCGTCATCCTCTTAGAATGCTCTTCCACCTCGGTATCCTCTTTGATTGCTTACTCAACTTTAATTTCCTCTTTGATTGTTTCTGCTACTTCGATATCCTATTTGATTGCTTCTTTCACTTCAATATCCTCTTTAATTGCTGCTTCCACTTGGAAATCCTCTTTGATTTGATTGCTTCTTCCATTTCGATATCGTCTTTGACTGCTTCTTACACATGGATATCCTCTTTGATGGCTTTTAAGAGCTCGATATCCTCTTTAATAACTTCTTCGACTAAAACAAAAACACGCGAGCTGCGAGCAGCTCGCGCGCAACGCAACCTCTAGTCTTCTATATATATATAGATGTTATGTTGGTTTGTGTACGCTTCAAAAACTCAAAAAGTTCTGCACCGATCGAGCTGAAATTTTAGCATGATATATAATCCGCATCAAGGATTGTTTTTATCTATTTTTGGCATCAGTCACATATCCGCGACCGCGAAAAACCCGTTTTTTTTTACGATCAGCTGTGTACCAGTGACCGCGCCATCTGCCAGAAGCCAGGAAAGCACTCCCTGACAACCGCAATAGTAATGTATTGTATATCCACAGGTATTGCAAAATTAAACTTATATGAAATGTATTCTTTGTTTTGTTTCTCATTTCTCAACCATTCGATCACAATGTGCCACAGCGAAGCGTGGCAGGGTACAGCTAGTATATGTATATACTAAATCATATAATATAAATCATATAAAAATCAATCACTGTTCGTTAGTCTCACTAAAACTCATAAACGGCTGAACCGATTTGCCTAATTTTGGTTTCGAAATATTTGTAGAAGTCCAAGGAAGGTTTAAAAGGTGAGAAAAAATAAAGAAATTGTAATGAAAGTAGTAAAAAAAGTAGTAAGTAACTATTTTATTTTCCCCTACAAACTGTTCGCACCTATCAAACTGGATGCGTTTTTTTTTATTTCTTATCACAACGTTATTTTAATTATTTAATTTCTGAACGCACTATAAATATTTGACCACAGACAAATGTGACTATTATGTTTGTTGTCAAATATTGGTGAATCCTTGGATATCTTCTATAAAATTTGTGTTTGTGAATTCGTGAAGTGCGCGTAAACTTTTTATGTATCCATATAATTTAACCGTCGTTTTTTGACGTGAATTCATTTACATGAAATGTCGCGTCACTTTGACAAGAGTGTTTTATAATATAGTTTTTATCCTGAAGTTCCCGCAGGTACGGGAAATTTCAAGCGTGCGAAGCCGCGGGCGGGTCAACTAGTAAGGAATAAAAATAAATACAATACATAAACTATCGCTTATAAGAAATTATAATCGCCTATCGCCTCGAAGGTCACGCATACTAGAAAGGCGCTTTACAATGTACTGCTCTTGAGGTATAAAGGTGTGAAGCCTGGTGTGCCTATTGTTGGGGATATTTATAATATTTTGCCCTAAAATTTAGAAAATCTATTAAATTCTATAAAAGCTTGGTTGAATATTAGTTGAGAGTCGAGATAGTTTTTTCTAAATTTCCGTTGTTATAATTATGACAAGTGCGCATTCACAATTTGCTCCCAACTTCTGGCTGACTATAACTAAGTACCCACACAGTTTCAGGTGAGTCATTCAGTGTATTAGTTGCTTAAAATGCCTAGACTGTGTTTAGTGATATCTTGGTACTTATGTATTTCCGTTAATAAAGACTTTCGAAAACAAACAGGCGAGCCATTCCCTTTTTCCATCTCCATGTTGTATAAAAAAAGGAACAAAGTCCCAGTAAGGTAACCTTCAAAATCCTACTGTGTCGTCACGTCTCAACGATATAAATCTTTCCCGCCGAGTGGCAATCTGTTATCCTGGATTCTTATTTAAACAGTCAGTAACAAAACTCTTTGGAAATTCCTAAGCTTTTAAATTTCTTGTAAAAACTATTTAGATTGATATTTTGAATTTCGAATGCTACAGGCGTTTTGAATTATGATTCCAAATGTCTTCCTAAATCATTGTTTTCTGATATTTTAAATTTCAAATTCTGATGTCGGAATAGAATTGAAATTAATAATAATAAGAGTCTGTTTCACGTAAGAAGTATTTTGGCCTTGGCACTAGTGTCTAATCTTACCAATATTATAAATGTGAAAGTTTGGATGTTTGTTTATTTATTTGTTTGTTTGTTACTCAATCACGTCGTAACGGCTGAACCGATTTAGATGAAATTTGGTATATACGTAGATTATAACTTGGATTACCACATAGACTTCCTTTTATCCAGGAAATCAGGTCACAGGGGATAAAAATGGGGTGGCAAGTAAAGTTGCAACAGCGAGTTTAGCTTTATTTCTAGGTAACCTACACATTTAGGAGTGTAACGCGTACGAAGTCGCTGGCAATAGCTAGTTGTCAATAAATTAAGGATCTACATAGATACGTACATAGGTACGTAGGTAGACAACCTGTTTTGTTATGTACGACATTAATTTAAAATACACGTCCGGAATCGTATTAACTGATCGAAGAGGTGGGTTTAATACCGGTAGCTTGAATATTTATCCAGTAATCGATATATTTCCAATAATAAAGGGTGGCGCCTTTGGCACGATGCCGCTTAGTCAGTTTAACAGGTACCTACATAATGATGAATGAATATGATTTGTTTACCCATTTATACAGGATATGATGAATATTGATATTTTATGTCTAGATGTTAGGATGGCTTAAAAATTTTAAACTTCTTGGGTAATGAATTTTAAAAAATCTATTTTAAAACAATGCTAGCCATTCGCCATACCCGTGTTTTCATTTATGCCGTACATAACAAAACACGTAGTATATAATCAACTTAACTTTGTTCTGTCAACTGTTCGTTCCTTAAATAGTTGCGTGACTTGTTTCGTGAAAAGAATTCTATTTTGGGCCATAAAACAAAACTTTGATATTATTTCTAAAAACGGGCAAAAGTCCTACAACTTCACTTTCTTCATATAAACTTTTTTGTTTCTAGAAGCAACTGTCAAACTTCAAGCTATGCATCATATTTATATTTCAGTCTAATTTGTAAGACGGCTGTGACTCGAAGTTTCCAGAAACCAGTTTAAAAGAACAGTATAATATATAAATCTATATATATATATATATGTATATAAATATAAATGAATCTCTATTTCGCGTGAACGGATGAAACAATTTCGCAAATTCTTTTTTTTTGTGTTTTTTATCAGGAGAATGTTCTTATGAAAGAATAAATTGAGGAAGTTGAGCGAAACATCAGAAAATTTAAGAAAATTAACGACAATATTAATTTGACATAACTGTCACTTGTTTGACATAACTGTCAGTTGTTTGACATAACTGTCAGTTATTTAACATAACTCCCAGTTGTTTGACATAACTGTCAGTTGTTTGAAATAACTGTCGGCATGTCATTCGACTTTAAACCGTTACAATTTCTAGTGAATTTAGCAGACAGGTGTTTTTTACCGTTAAAACATCGTCTGGATACATTCTCTGCCAATTTTAGACATATCTAAGATAGGACAAAGTCTGTCAGGTCAGCTAGTATAATATAATATTGCTGGAAATTTTACATAGTGCTACCTAGCCCCAAACTAAGCAGAGCTACTATGGGAACCAGATAACTGATAGAATACTTATATACTTTTTTTTTGTAAATTTATAATTATAATATATAGGGAACATTTAGATCCGAAAAATATCAGTAGATCATGCAAACATTTGTTCCACAGCGGGAATTTAACCCGCTATCTCCTGCGTCTCAGTCGGCTAATCGTGCACTGCGCCACAGAGGTCGTCATAGAGTTATACTCCTTTAAATAATCACGCCAATATATTTTTGTATTGTTATGTAGCCTGACCGATTACCGCAAAATGTTAAGAAAAAGAAAGGAGAAACTTGATTCCTCGCCCAGTCATTCGTTAGCTTAGAGTAAAAATATTATTATTGCAAACACTAACATAGCATTTCAAGTCAAGTCAGTGTCAAGTCACGACTAAGTCAACATTTCAAAAGCTTTTATCAAGCTGTCACCGACTGTACCAATAAATAAAGCAGACTGGCAATAAAGTATGTACAGCTGAGCGTACGTGCGTTAATTTTAATATGTCTGTGAGTACCTTTACATGTACATTCGTGTCGCGTGGGCGAGGCTTAAGAATGTAATGAGAGTGCCGTTTTGTTGGTATAACTTAATTTAATAGCCCATCTAGACACTTCTTGTGATGTATTTTCATCTTGTAGGTCAACACCCTTGGGACGACCTCAATGGCGCAGTGGGCTGAGGTGCAGGGGGTTCGATTCCTATCGCGGAACAAATAATTGCATGATCTACAGATATTTGTTCCGGGTCTGGATGTTTTTCTTTACATTATAAGTATGTATTTACAAAAAAAAGTATATATTTTGAAAGTCAAGGTATACAACCATTTTCTTTCGTTGCCTCGTAACTGCTAGCTAGTATTTATGTTATTTATCCTTCATTATGTAGTTTATTTATATGTTATTTGTATGTAATAGGTCTTTACCTATGTAATTGCCGTTCAGTACTGGTCATATCAAATAGAAAAAAAGTTTGGAATGGCTTTGTATTCTAAATTAAAATAATTTTGTTTTAAAAACATGAAATTCTTTTTACAAACTCAGTCTTTTATTTATTGATTAGCGTTGATTTTTCATTACATTTGAATGTTTTTCGTCATAATGGATACTTTAAAAATTCGTGTAATTATGGAATATGAGTTCCGTCGTGGCACCAGCACAAACGGCACGTAACATCAAAAACGTTTACGGAGAGAACTGTACAAACGAACGCACAACACGTTATTGGTTTTCCCGGTTCCGTTCTGGAAATTTTGACTTGAAAAATGAAGCTCGTGGTCGTCCAGAGACTTTGGTCAACAATGATGAATTAAAGGCGATTGTGGAAGCTGACGAAACTCAATCTACAGCTGAGCTAGCACCAGCTTTTGGTGTTAGCATCAAAACAATTTTGATCCATTTGCGACAAATAGGCAAGGTAAAAAAACTTGATAGATGGGTGCCCCACGAATTTAACGATCGCCACCGCAAAGTACGTGTCGAGACCTGCCTCACGTTGCTCAATAGGCAAAGAAATGAAGGAATTTTGAACCGAATTGTTACATGCGATGAAAAATTGATTCTGTTCGACAATCGAAAGTTGGTTAGATCCTGGTTCAGCACCAAAGCAATGCCCTAAACCAATAATGACCCCTAAAAAGGTGATGGTCACTGTTTGGTGGTCTAGTGCGGGTGTAATTCACCACAGCTCTTTACAAAATGGCATGAGCATTACTGCAGATGAGTACTGTGAAGAACTGGAGACAATGATGGAGAAGCTTGCACATCGGCAACCAGCTTTGGTCAATCGGTCGTCCCCACTGCTCCTTCACGACAACGCGCGACCCCATACTGCACAACAGACAGTCTCCAAGCTGCAAGAGTTGGGCTTGGAATCTATCCCTCATCCGCCATACTCACCAGAACTTGCACCTACCGACTATTACTTTTTCCAAAATTTAGACAACTGTTTAGTGAGTAAAAAATTCAATTCCCGAGAGGCAGTACAAAATGCCTTTGAAGAGTTTGTTGCCTCCTGTCCAGCTAATTTTTACAAGAAAGGCATCAATAAACTGCCAATACGTTAGCAAAGATGCGTCGATTTCATGGGTGATTACTTTAAATAACAGAAATAAAAAAGTTAAAAAAAAATAAGTGCTTTCACTTATTCCATATAAAACGGCAATTTCATAGGTAAAGACCTAATATTTAAATTTATGTTTATTAGTATAATCAACAGGTATATTTTATTTTGTGGGTTCTGTTTATGTTTAAAGGTACTCTTACACCGCCGTCTTTTGACTTTTGTTTATTCTGTCCATCCAAAGGTTGTCGGTCCCGCCGTTCCTGAATTATAAATGGTGCAACTTACCCGACTTTGTTCTATATATATTTATTTATAAAAAACGTTTATTGATCTTCTACTGTGCACTGTTTCATTACCCGTCTTTGCTCGATCATATCTCTTGTGTCTAATGAGAGTATATCAACTATTTTAAGTATGGTGCCTAGGTTTTTGTGAGGTTTACCTGAGTTACAGCGTCGCAAAGTAACTTATTGATTTGGTTGACGTCCACATTTGTTTCTTTGAGTCCATCAAACTGGTTCCGAACATCTTCATGAAACCGAGCTTGTAAAGGTGCCAGTGTTTGTTTCTCGTATCGGATTTGAGCTTTTATCTACTTTGCTCTTTCTCTTCTAAGATCAAACCTGACCGTCGTAGAAATTTGTTGAGCTTCTGTAGTTTTTTTTCTAATTCATTTAGGAATTCTAATTCAAAAATGTTATGTTAATGGAGTATTTTTAAGACTCCTAACTGTACAAATCTAATTTTTCAGTGCGAGCCCCTCCCCCCTTCATTGGCTGGACTAAAAGATGTCCCCCATATATACCAATATACATATACCACATAAAAATATACATGATTATAAAACAACCTTACTGGTTTAAAATCCCTATAGCTCAATTTAGGTCAAAGTCACTTGACAATTGCCTAAACATTTCGTAGGCTTCGTTTTTCAGATATTTGCAGGAAATGAATTCCTCTGTCGCTGGAGTTTGGGCGATTGGGAAATGATTGAGGAAGTGTGGAGAAAATTGGGGAGATTTGATAAACGAGCGGGGCGCTACGGCCTGCGATTTATTTACACGAAAAAAGATAAGATACGATAAGGTAACATAATCTAACTAATATCATAAAAGCGAAAGTGAGTTTTGTTTATTTGTTTGTTACGCTTACACGTCACAACGGCTGAACTGTGTTCGATGAAATTTGGTATATAGATAGAATATGACCTGTATTGAGAGAGAGGCAGCTTTTTATTGACATACCGGAAGTTATTACTAGTGGTTCGCCCCGAACTGAGATCTTGCGAGTCTCCACAAAAACAAATAAAAATTACATATGTGTAATCTTCGACTATCAAAATAGTGCTACGACATAAGTAACCAAATAACTTGACCCACAGTTTCATTTTAATTACAGGTAATGGCGGTTTATGTAAAATGGTTATTCTTTTTTGGGATCCAAATTGCAGTTATTCTGGATTTCATACTTTTGCCTATATTTGTGTAATTTAAGCTACACGCATAACAAATTACAGCACTGGGGGTCACTGGTGTACCCTGTGAATTTAGTCAAAGTTCAGTTTTTACTATGGCTAATAACTCAAAAACTATTCAGACCAAAACTATATTTTTAGCTCATTTAGTCACACCAAAATTGTGCTATCACTACCTACCTATGTGCCAAATTTCACGATGATTGAATAAACGCTTCAAAAGCACATACAGCGCCGATTTGCCGAAGTTGATTTAGAGATCTCGCTTCCTCGATCAATAAATGCGAAGGTGAGTTTGTTTGCTTTCCAGATTTCAACTTGTTTAACCCCTCATCAGTGCCAGTGTGGTACAGCAGTCGAACAGCTTGCTCACCATGGATTATCATGTTCCAGGGCCGCCGGTAAGATTTCCCGTCACGCTAGTCTTAATAATATCATGCACCGGACTTTTGCAGCGACAACGTCCCAGCTTTTCTCAAACCCAACGGTCTAATACGTGACGATGGTAAGCGGCCTGACGGTATGACTCTTGTACCTTGTGAGAAGGGTATTCTTTTGATATAGGACGCCACGTGCGTCGATACTCTTGCGCCAACTCATCTGTCTGGTACAGCAGTTGGGGCTGGTGCGACGGCCGATTTAGCCGAAGATCTCAAGTGGGGCAAATATTAAAGTCTGGACAGAGCTAACGTATTTAAACCAGTTGGGATCGACATCCTGGGTCCATGGGGTACCGGAGCGCATCGCGATGTCAAATTTTTTTCTGGGTATCCACGTCAGATCGGAACGATGTGTGATCCGTGAGCTGACCCTCACTGCAGTGAGGCAATGCAGACAGTTTCTTGGGGACACTTCCGCCTGGTAGTGATCTGGAGCAGTTGATCATTTGCAACGGTCTTGAGATGATTCAACTTTTTCTTCTGTATTTTAGTCTTGTTAATAACTGTATATTCTTTCTGTTAATAAATCTATTAATTGTTTGTTTATTTGTTTCTTTGAACGAATGAATGTGACGGCGGCGCTTTAATCGTTTTAGAATGATGAACTTGCCCGATGACAGCTACGGGCGAAACGTTACTCTGATAAAACTCCGAACGCTAGTGGAGGGTAGGCATTGCGGTGACCAGGTTGACTATTATCTAGGACATTTGCGAGAACAATAATCGATCAGTAGGCCTAGCACTGTAACTGTAGAGAAGGATTTAGTCATGAGTCATTTTTCAGAACAAAGAAGACACTTGTTGACCGTCTCGAGCACGGCGATTGCGATAGTGAACGGGAAGAAACGTTGTTGATACTTCCTCGACTCTACAACGCCGAGCACGATAGCCATCATTTTATTTATCTTTGACATTTAAGGATCGACAACTTTCTTCTGAAATTGTCTAGGTCTAGCGATGCCTAGACAGTACTGTCTTCTCAAGTTGTCTCTTTCGCACTCTTCTCAATCGCGCTTGACAACAATTTTTGGATAGATATTTATTTAATTAATTATATATACAACGTGCGTTGATATAGACAGTATATATAATATCCTTATCTTGTCTACGAAGAAACCCTATTGAGCCTGCTCGGGGCAAAGACAATTTAGGAAGAATCGACAGAGATTGGATTATAATAACGCTTTATTGTACATCTCACTCAAATTTAAAAATAATATAAAAACAAAAAGGTAACAATACACGCAGAAATACAAGTTGTGGTCAGATCCTTGTCATCTCTTCGAAGAGTAGACAAGGAAATGGCTGTGCTAGCCTTGCTGGATCGCGTATGCGCATAAGGCATTCGGTGGAGTGTCTGTAATTTATTGTTAATTACCCTGCATATGTATATGTAATAACATTTCAATTAACAATAATTCTAAAAATTAGTTATTTGATTAGAGTGTGTGTTGTATTGAAAGTGCCGTTTCATCTCTTCTCCCGATAACCTCACGCCTACCATCGTTGTAAGACGAACGTCAACATGGAGCCTCTTGATAAAGAGATAAGGGACTCAGTGCCTTTGAACTAAAACTCTTGCAAACCACAAATATAAAAATGACAAGCAAAATAGAAGAGGCAAAGCAAATAATAAAATGTAAAATACCATTCGAAGGAGAACACGGCAACGCGAGCATTACTGATTAGTAGCAATACTTTCCCTTGTGGTAGTACTATTCAATGTTCTTTCAATTTTCAATGTTGGTCACTAAACAGATAAAAACTGTATAGTTTATCTGTAGCTGGAGCTAAGGGCGTTTTAAGCCGTAAATTAAACATCTGCCTAATTTCACGCCTAACGTGTAGTGGGCCCGTGGTGAAAATTGCATCACATTCTCATATCGCAAAACAAATGTTTGCATGATCTACAGATATTTTTTCTGGATCTGGATGTGTTTCTGTTTATTATAATTAAGGATTTAAAAAAAAAGTTTATAATTGGTTTGGGGCCAGATAGCACTGTGTGAAATGTAATTGTTTATTTATATCGAGAGGGAAGGTTGTCAGTTCAAATTCCGTCATATTATTACGAATTGTAAATAAACAAAACAGCTTTTCGTCATAATATTATGATGAGATTGAGTTGTATCTCATGTTATTACTATATTTCCAAAATGAAATCATCAACCTTGTACCTTAATAAAGCAGATTAGCGTTTAATCAAGCTAGCTTAGCAGACGGGACAGTTGGTAAATAACGAACGAAATGAAACACAATAACACGAGAAACGACTATTTGTCAGACGCGACTTTTGATGCGACAGGCCAATAAGAAAATGTGCATTGTACCGCTCGAAAAGAGTAAAACGAATAGCGGATGGCAATGCCTTTGAAATATACATTATGGCAGTATTATTAAAAAAGAAATAGGTTCAATATTTGTCACCTGTTATCTACAAATGTTTGTTTACTCGCCTATTCAATCCGTCTTTAACGGCTGATTATATTAGCAACTGTTGAAACTATCGACTTGAAATTTTGAAAGAGTTCTATGTAATTAATTAACGAGGATATCAACAGGGACGAATAGTGAGATATCGTGAGGCGTGTAACATCGGCCGATGCTATCACGATATCTTCACGACCCAAAAATAAAGATACAACATGACGACCACGACTGCTCTGTCAAGAGCGTTACTATTGACAAGGATATAATTGATCGAGTGAAGCGAGATCTCTAAATCAACTTGGAAAAATCGGCGTTGTATACGTACACACATACGTATGTACGTTTGTTTGTCCGAGGATAACTTTCGAAGCGTTTATCCGATCATTGTGAAATTCGGTATATAGGTAGTAATGGCACTACTAGTAGGAGACTATTAGGTCAAATAAGACGTCAAATAAAAGGTCTACATTCATACATTTAAATCCCGTTTTTGTTTTTAGTTTAATCCTTGCATTTTTTGAGTTATTAGCCTTAATATAATAAAACTATGACTAAATTCATAGGGTACACCACTAACCCCACAGTGCTGAAATTTGGTATGCGTGTAGCTTTAGCGATACAAATATAGGCAAAAGTCTGAAATACAGAATAACTGCAATTTCTACCCCAAAAGTGAGTAACCAAATTCGCTAATTATTGCTTATCTTAAAAAAATATTTTCATTTCGATTGCTAATAAGGCCAACACAGTAGGCGCGCGACTCTCACTCGCATTTGACTAATCTTGGAGTTAATCTTAAACCAAGTTCTAGTTTTAAATAAAAAAAAAAATTCGACCAAAAGTCGTGTCCTAACATGAGAGTTGGAGACGAAACGTACCTAATTACGTCACAGATTGTATGAGTGGGTAAACAAGATTCCTCTAATGAGATTAAAAATAAAATTTGTGTGGACTGAAAGCCAGAGGTTTGCAGAGGTCAACATATTTAATTAAGTACACCGTTTTTGTCGTGGCACCAAGAGGTTCATTTATGGATTATGAATGCTCTCCTTTTATATATTTTTTAAATGGCCCATAATTCACAATTTCTGTAGCATTGATAAGTTTTTAATAAGCTTCAGACGGCCCCCACTAGATAGAAAGACGAGCTAATAAAGGTTGCTGGGAGCCGTTGCGTAAAGGCCGCACAAGATCAGTCGCGTTGAAAATCTATGAGGATGCCTGTGTTTATCAATGAAATTTTTGACATGAAATTCTTTTTATACATGTTATAGAAACATGACATCCAAATGTTGGCTGGAAAAGATTGCTCTCAGCGATAAGGTCACCCAATGCAGTACATTTCTTTTTACTTTTTAATCGAGCGAAGTGATATCTCCAAGTCAACTTGGGCAAATCAACGTTTTATGTATGTATGTATATATGTATGTTTATTTGCCCGAGGATAACTTTCGAAGCGTTTATCCGATCATCATTAAATTTGGTGTAGAGGTAGATAATGATGGCACAATTTTAGTGTTACTCAATGAGATAAAAATATGAAGGGGTTGTTGAGATATTCGTGTTCAAGAGGGGTAAAAAATAACAAAATGGGACTATCTGGTCAAATGACACGTTTAATAAAAGGTATTGTGTGAGTTCATTTCACCCCGTTTTTATTTTTAGTTTAAACCTTGTTGTTTTTAAGTTATTAGCTATAATACAAACTGAACTTTGACAAATTTTACACGGTACATTAGACCCCCACAGTACTGAAATTTGGTATGCGTATAGGTACCTATGCATATTAGTGACACAAATATAGGAAAAAGTCTGAAATCCTGAATAACTGCAATTTCTACCCCAAAAATGTATAACCAATTACATGAACTCCCGTTACCTCCAATTTGAATGAAACTGTAGGTCAAGTAAGTGGGGTATGCTGTTCGTGGCACTATTTTGATAGTCAAAGATTACAAATAATATTTTTTTGTTTTTATGGGAGACTCGCGAGATTTCAGTTCGGGGCGAACCTCTAGTAATTCAGTAATTAATTCCACGATAAAGAGTTATTTTTATATTCTCGAATTTATCATTAGTTTTATTTTGTGCCCGTATGATGATGATGATTACGCAATATCAAAAGTAAAACAGTTATAAGAACAAACTTAGTACAAGAAAGTTAGTAAAATGTGTTTGCATAAAAACTTCCAACAAACAAGTAATTTCATAAGCTTAGGTAACTCCAAGTTATAGCAATATTACATTCTTACCCTGAATCTCTGGTTGGAGAACAGGTCCAACCTGTGATTCGGGAACATAAGGTCAGTTAATTCACGATCTTCATATGTCTTATTGCTATTTCGCACTGCATCTTTGCAATGGGTTCAGAATCTAAAACCTTTTGTGTCTTATTTCAACCAATTAAAGCTTATATAATGTCCATAATTTTATATTAAATAATTATTATTTAACTCTTGTCATCGTTGTAATTATCTGTCATAATATGAAATTTTATTGATTGAAACTTGATTTATTCGAGTATTTTATCGGGGAATGTGAGCCATGATATTTTTTTTCTAAGATCTTTGAGATTTTCCACTGAATTATGGATTACTAGCTGTTGCCCGTGATTTCGTACGCGTTACTACTAAATGTGTAGGTATCTTAGAAATAAAGCGAAACTCACTATTGCAACTTCACTTGACACCCCATTATTATCTCTTGGGACCTGATTTACTGGATAAAAATTAGCTTGTGTGTTAATCCAGGTTATAATCTATCTACATACTAAATTTCATCAAAATTGGTTTACCGTTACGACGTGATTGAGTAACAAACAAACAAACAAACAAATAAATAAATAAACAAACATTCAAACTGTCGCATTTATAATATTAGTGTGATGAATTATTATTACGAGTTGCACACTATAACGTGACTTCGGTATAAATTTAATTACAGATGACAAATATTTATTTCAAAAACAAATCAGACACAAAGAAATACTTACTTACGACCTCCTTGGCGCAGTTGGCGTATAGCCGGCTGAGTCGCAGGAGGTAGCGGGTTCGATTCCCGCGACGGAACAAATTTTTGCATGATCTACAGATATTTGTTCCGTGTCTGGGTGTTTTTATATATATTATAAGTATGTATTTACAAAAAAAAACTATAAAAGTATTCTATCAGTTATCTGGTTCCCATAGTACAAGCTCTGCTTAGTTTGGGGCTAGATAGCGCTGTGTAAAAGGTCCAGCAATATTTATTATTTATAACGTTTTTTTTTACTTACAATAACACATTAAAACTTATCGATCTCTTCCAGATAACTCTAGAAGTTAATAGATTGCAAAGGTGCTTAGTTCATAATAGGATAATGTACTAATATGGCGGAATGTATCGACATTCTTAGACGATCCATGTGGTCTGTACTTGCTTATAAGTGACCTTTAGTGACACTTTCAACTGAACGCTTTCGTGCTTAGGATGGAACGTTAAGATGAGAACGTGAAGAGAGAGAAGACGAAGACGTCCAGAGTCGGCAGCTATGTCGAAGGGGTAAAAAAGCTCCTACAAACTTACTTACCGTAAAAAAATTCAATGCAATTCTACGCACGGCAATTCCTCGAATCGACAGACAGGGCTTTAAGACGTGATTTCATAGCTCAAACGTAGCGAACCGTAGCATTTCGTAGCTAGCTGCTACGCTCCGTAGCAAATGCTACGCTTTGTAGCAAACTGCAAGATTCGTAGCAAAAGCGAACGGTATATACACTGGAGTGGAAACGAAAAGTTAATAAAAACAAATGCTTGTATACATCTATCTTCTTCCTGCCCTTTTCTCACATTACGTGGGGTCAGCACAACATGTATTTTGGCGTGAATACGTTTTTAAAATTGCTTCCATAGTAGTTAATTCAATAATAATAATAGTAATAATCGGGGTATACAGTTTGGTGCTGCAGCTACATATCTATCATCTCCATCTAAAATGTAATTACACCACTGGATAACTAAAGAATCAAAGAATTTGTTATGCTAAGTGTGGACTGTGACACATCGCGCGCGGTGGAGGGGGAAGCGCCGCAACTTTGAGGTTATTTTGCTGCGTTTCAAGATTTTCATTTAGTGTGACCCGAAGGACTTCTTAGTGAACAAGCATGATTATAAAATACACAAAAATAGCGTATTTACATTTTGTATAGAAAATATACCTGTTACGTACACGTATTCAAGTACAACACACGGCCGTGTCCATGACACAGCCACACCTCATTTTTTCTTCCATAATATCAGCCGTCATCTCCGTTGTTTATCTCTTTCTTACATTTCATTCTTCACTTTCTATACATAAATCTATCTATCTACCGCTAATTTTAAATATTCATTAAGATGTACTATTTTCAATTATTTTCCCATTTATGGTCTTTTAAGGGAATCAAAAATTTTCCTGATGCATGTTCACAAAAATATAAGTTCGTTTAAGAAAAATAGCGGCAATCATAATTTTAATACTAGAAATAAAGATAGACTCGCTGTTGCCACTTGTAGGCTCCATAGAAGAAAGAAACAAAATACATTTATTTGACTTACACACCACAAAGTCAGTAAATCGTTTAACGAGCAAGGTGTTCGCTTTTATAACAAACATTCAAGGGATGTACAAAAATTGTCGATTACCAAATTTAAAAACGTAATTAAACAAAATCTTTATAAAAAAGCCTAGTGTAAAATAACAGATTATTTAGATGATAGAGAAGCTTGGAATTGAAATTGCTCCAACTCATTCAAAAATGTTACAATTTAGACGTAATTTATTTTCATTATTGTTAAGTATTCTAACAGGATCATTAAAAAAACCAACCAGCATTGTTTCTTGCCTTTCTTTCCTGGCTTGGTCGCGAAGGAACAGGCAGTAAAATTGACGTTTATAGGTGATCCCTGTGATTTTAATGAATAAAAAGATTTTGATTTTGCTCTTCCAACGATTTACTTTTCTTTTTTCTGTGTATCGAAAAATGTATACACGATGAGGCACAAAAAATATATTGGAAAATGTTGGTCTAGAAATATCAATTAAAAAATGTAACTCAACCTAATATTGCTAACAGTACCCACTCAGTTTCATGTTATTTTCTTGTAAAATTACAAATCTTTAACCAACGAACATGGCTGAATGTACACCATCAGTAGGAAAACAAAATAAAATTGCCTGTTGTAAAGAAGAAGGCAAAAGTATGGAGAAAACGAGTAAACGAAGAAAAATGGAGATAGAATTTAAATAATGGCTCACGACGTCGCCTCTTCTCGACGTAATTGAAATTGCAAATTCGAGAATTCATCCGCCACCTTCAGACTTTGATTACAATAGAAGGGCTTGTTTCGAGGGCTATATTGAAACAGGTCTAATGAACCTGTTTCATAAAACTCTTTGGTATCTACCATTAAAGACAAGAAAGATGATTTGAAATGATAACTTTAAACAAATATGCAATTATCAGCAAAATAATGATACAAAAATAAGCTAATTTAGTGGACTATTTTTTTATGTTCGATATCAACAAAGTTCAAAAAAATTACAGCTTTATAACTAGCTATAGAACTTTAATTCACTATCCGTATAAATTCATAATAACAAAATTAATAAACATTTCAGAAATAAAAAAATATATAATAATCTTGTTTTTGAAGTGAAAACTTCTTTAAGCGCGTTGAGCATTTTTTGAAATGGGAAAAAACCATTGTACACGCGACACTGTTACCCTTACCGGCACCTCAGTATATAAGCATCTGTAGTGTGGTCTGCTTTTAAATTTGGAATACTCAAATATTGAGAGCTAAACTTTTCACTTCTGTCGGCAATCTTGGAGTGCTACTTTTTTTTATACCTATCACAAATTTTTAATACATTGAGTTTTTCATACACAATAACAATTAAATTAATTACAATTTTTTTTATTTTTTGTTTAGACTATGTTGCAACGGCCGTGTTCACGGGTATGCTTGAAGGCTGCCCGCAGCAGCCGGAAGGCTTGGGGGGCTACTGTCGATAAGTGATGGCAGCCCTCACTTGATGTTTAGAATAAAAAATGTCCGCGTACATACACGTATACTTACAGTACTACGCACTGTGATCATACATGCATTTTTCATATTTGTTTTAGCAATCATTTTCAAAAAAAATTTGTAAGCCTTTTATTATTCCAATTATCTTAAACGTCGACTTAAGTCATCTTAAGTCTTGAGCGCGCTCCCTACCTTGTTTAATCTTACCCAAGAGTACCTTTACATTACTGTTCGTTAAAGCGATCTAATAAAAACGTTGTAAGAGGGAATTAAAATGGAATTGTCGTCCAAATTGTATTCATTACCTGTCATTATTATAAATACGGGATTTATCACGTACTGTCTTATCGGTGTTTCGACTGACAATGTTTAGGTTCAATTCGTGAACCTTCATCAGGGTGAGTCCGATCCGCTCCGAATAACCTCGCTCTCGTCACGGTCGAAACACCGATAAGACGGTACGTGATATAAATAATAATAAATTACGAAAATTTTCTAAGTAAAATTCAATACATGTGTTTTTATGATACATCTTTAATCTTCTTTTAATTCCTTTCTGTTCAAGTTTTTTTTAATATAATGTGTACCTATAGGTATTTAGATAAAGATAAAATGCATTTGTTTTGTGACCAATACAAAGACAAATAGATAATGACAAAAATGGCCACCACACAGGATGTGCTATGGCAGAGCGATTCTGCAATATCACATAGTCTTCACAGGTCGCCGTGGCAGCGGATATTGGCTTCTGCGGAACAAAGGCACAATATCGGTACCATTACAGTATACGAGTATATACATAAATTTAGGTATTATCTGTATACTACGTATATTGTTATGTACGACATTAAATGAAAACACGGGTAGGGCTAGGGGCTAGTATTGTTGAAAAATAGTTTTTTTTTTAATTATCATAGAAAACATTCAATTTTCAAGCAACCTTAATATTAAGTCCTTAAATATCAATGAAACAGCCTGTTCAAAATAGGTAAACAAATCATATTCATTCAGCATTTAAGTAGGTACCCAATAAACTGACAAAGCGGCATCGTCGTAAAGGCGCAGCCGATTAACATTAAAAATTGTTTATTGGAAATGTATTGATTACTAGATAAATATTCAAGCTACCGGTATTAAACCCACCTCTAAAATCAGTTTATACGATTTGTGTTCAAATTAATGTCGTATATAACAAAACAGGCTGTATAAATATAAAAAATATGTATATATAAAAATCAATTACTCTTCGTTAGTCTCGCTAAAACACAAAAACGACTAGCCCGATTTTAATGATTTTTTATATGTTTCAGGGGGGTCCCTGGATGGTTTAGATTCACAATTGGACCCAGTAGGTCGCGCTCTTATCGAGATCCAGAAAATTAAAGATAAAGTCACGGGCATAGAAGTAGTAATTTATAAATTACCTACTAGCTGACCTGCCTGCAGCTTCGCATGCTTGACATTTCCTGTTCTATATATTAGATAATTATAATAATAATCTTTGAGAATATTAATGTTTTTTTGTTACTTTTGAAGGTCAAATAGAGTTTTATTATTGGCGATAAGCATGACATACTTTTGTGTCGTATGTAAATATCTGCATTTTTCAGTCATTAATATAGATAGATAGATAGATAATAATATATGTACCTGAATATTCTTTATCTCACTTATCAAAAGATATATAATCTATATTATTATGCCAGTTGGGAAGGATTCATTAAAAAGTATCTCGTCTTGGGTAATTTCCTGGGAATACGAAACATTTCCCAGTTCTCAGCACTCAACCGACATAAAACAACGAAGTACGAACTTTAGCGAAACTTTACTGATGAATGGAACTTAGCATAATAATAACGGAACTAACTAACCCCGGGCTTTAGACTATGAACGATACAAATCGGCAATTATTTAGGAACATCGTAATGTACCTATGATATATCTGTTTACACTCTATGACTAGGTAACTTTAGGCAAGCTAATTCCATCGTAGACTGCATCATTGCTTACCATCAGGCAAGATCTATACGACGACCCCCGTGGCACAGTGGCCGAATAACCAGCTGAGACGCAGAAAGCTGCGGGTTGGATTCCCGCCGCGGAACAAATGAATGCATGATCTACAGATATTTGTTTCGGGTCTGATTATTTCAGTTATTCGTCAGTACATTCTATCAGTTATCTGGTTCCCATAGTACAAGCTTTGTTTATTTTGGGGCTAGGTGGCGCTGTGTAAAATGTCCAGCCATATTTATTTATTATTAAATTCACTTATTAATTTTTTAAATTTACCATCGCTATCACATTGATTTTTTTGAATAATTAGTTTTGTTAGTAGTTTGAATTATTTTAATTCAATTGTTTAATATGTATAATATTATACAGTGTATGAATATTCTTATGATTCAAAAACAGTTAGTTCATTTGTCTATGAATAAATAAATGAAATCGAAATGAAAAATGATCGCGGTTAAGTCTATATTAAGACTATAATTAGTATTTTTCAAACTTTCGCGATATCTGTACATAATTACCGATATATTTTTTTTTATATATAGCTTGCTTTGTATATAGGTTTAGTTGCATAAATGAATATATAAATGAAAAATATTACCGATTAAAACAGATATTTATCGCGTATGTACCTTTTTTATTTGTTATCCCGACGTTTCGACTATTTTGCAACAGCCGTGGTCAAGGGCGAAGCACCGCCCGTGACCAATTAAAACCGTACATACGCGATAAACACCGGTTTTAATCAGTAATTATGCACTATAATTAATAAAAAATACGTAATAAAATTCGTATGGCTTCTACATTTACATCTGCCTCGCATGTGTTTATGTTCCTAATAATCGTTCGAGTAATATTCTAACTGAATTAGTGTTTGATGCTCCAAATATGTTTGAATTGCTCCCAAGAGTTTGTTTTCAAAACATGAGCCTCGTATGGTTAAAAATGCAAATAAGATCTTGCGTCAATAATTGAGTAACCGGTGCTGGCTTTAGCAGAGGATAGGATTTAATTTTACTTAACAGATTTTATATACTCGTATACAGATTTTTTTTCAAAATGTTAGCATTCTTAGAAGTCTTGTGAAAAGTACATTCAAAGTTATCTAATCACCTTTATATAGAATAGAACAATCATTTATTAACTGACCTTAAAACAAGTAACTTTTTAACAAACATATAACCGACTTAACTAAACCGCGGAACTGATTTTGATGAAATTTATATGAGACCAATACAAAAGTATATCCTGTCTAATAAAAAAAATAATGTTTCAAATGGGTTGACGAATGATGGAGTTCTAAAGTAATAAGAAAGATAAAACCGAATTGCGTCACTATAAAATTTGAGGGTTGCCCTCGATTTTTTTGGGATTGTGTCATCAGTTCCTGACTTGGTGCCAATGCGACCACCGGGAAAGTATACCCTTTTTAACAAAAAAAGAGTTTCTCGAATCGGTCCACGCGTCTTCGAGTAATCGGGGAACATACATAAAAAAAAGATTCCGAACAATTGAGAACGTCCTCCTTTTTTTGAAGGCGGTTAGAAATGGTATTTTTAGGGTTGATACAAAGTAAAAAAGAACCCTTGTATGGTCACTCTCGTGTCTGTTCTTGTGTCACTCTGTCACAGAGGATTTTCAACTAATGAAATAATTCAGAAATTTCGGAAACAGTATAAGTAAAAATTGCATTGAAGACTATGTGGTGCAAATGGTGCTACCAGAGAAGAAAATAAGAATAAGGCCATATAAAAATGGTATGGTGGTCCAATATAAAAAGTGGCACTTCGGGAGTGCCGACAGAAGTGAAAACTTGAACAATTACGAGATACTTATATACAGAGGTGTCGGTTACGGTAACGGTACCAGTGTCGCAAGTTCAATGGTTTTTTCTCATCTCAAAAAATGCCCAACGCGCCTAAAAAAGTTTTTACTACTTATATACAGAGGTGTCGGTAACGGTACCGGTACCAGTGTCGCAAGTTCAATGGTTTTTTCTCATCTCAAAAAATGTCCAACGCGCCCAAAGAAGTTTTCACTTCTTATATACAGAGGTGTCGGTAACGGTACCGGTTACAGGGTCGCCAGAGCAATGATTTTTTCTCATCTCAAAAAATGCCCAACGCGCCTAAAGAAGTTTTCACTACTTATATATAGAGGTGTCGGTAACGGTAACGGTAACAATGTCACGAGTTCAATGGTTTTTTCTCATCTCAAAAAATGCCCAACGCGCCTAAAGAAGTTTTCACTACTTATATACAGAGGTGTCGGTAACGGTACCGGTAACAGGGTCAAATCAAATCAAATCAAATCAAATAACTTTATTTTGGAACAAAAACATGGTACAACAATACTGGAACACGATAGTATCCGCAGAAGTTATAAACTGTGTCGCGAACACTAACGCCCCCCTCCAGAGTTTATTATTTCCAATTATCATTATTACTATTATTTTTTAAATTATACAAGATAAGCATGTGTGATTATGTGCGCGTATGTGTATATGAGTTTGTGTGTATGTGAGTTAGTGTGTATGTATGAGAGGGTGTGTGCTTGTGTGTGTTTGTATGTGTGTGTGTGTGTGTGTGTGTGTGAACTTGTGTGTGTTGTGTGTGTATGTCCTACAGTCTATACAGCAACTTTTAAAAGGTCTTCAGTTTCTTCATACGACAGTGTTACGAGCCACTGAAGACATTTTTGTTGACATTTATAGCGGGGTAAAGGAAATATAATTAATGTGTTTGTTGACTCTGTTATATAGTGTGGGGCTAAGGAAATAAAAATGACGACTGGCAAATGCCGTACGCCGTTTTTCAGTTTTGCAAACTAGATCCGAATCGCCAGGGCCGGTCGCTAGAGCAATGCTTTTTTCTGATCTCAAAAAATGTCCAACGCGCCCAAAGAAGTTTTCACTTCTTATATACAGAGGTGTCGGTAACGGTACCGGTTACAGGGTCGCCAGAGCAATGATTTTTTCTCATCTCAAAAAATGCCCAACGTGCCTAAAGAAGTTTTCACTACTTATATACAGAGGTGTCGGTAACGGTAACGGTAACAATGTCGCGAGTTCAATGGTTGTTTCTCATCTCAAAAAATGCCCAACGTGCCTAAAGAAGTTTTCACTACTTATATACAGAGGTGTCGGTAGCGGTACCGGTAACAGTGTCGCCAGAGCAATGGTTTTTTCTCATCTCAAAAAATTCCCAACGCGCCTAAAGAAGTTTTCACTACTTATATACAGAGGTGTCGGTAACGGTACCGGTTACAGGGTCGCCAGAGCAATGATTTTTTTTCTCATCTCAAAAAATGCCCAACGCGCCTAAAGAAGTTTTCACTACTTATATACAGAGGTGTCGGTATCGGTAACGGTAACAATGTCGCGAGTTCAATGGTTTTTTTCTCATCTCAAAAAATGCCCAACGCGCCTAAAGAAGTTTTCACTACTTATATACAGAGGTGTCGGTAACGGTACCGGTAACAGGGTCGCCAGAGCAATGCTTTTTTCTCATCTCAAAAAATGCCCAACGCGCCTAAAGAAGTTTTCACTACTTATATACAGAGCTGTCGGTAGCGGTACCGGTAACAGTGTCGCCAGAGCAATGGTTTTTTCTCATCTCAAAAAATGCCCAACGCGCCTAAAGAAGTTTTCACTTCAAAAACCTTAAAACGCCCAGTTGCGCGTTGCGCTTTTCAGTGCGTGTTCTCGACTCCAGAACCTAACAGTCCGAGTGCCAGCAACGGCTGTCAGTTCTCCAAACTATGTGCACTACCACTTCCCTTTTAGTTCTATTGACAAAACACATTGTACACATCTCTATTGAATTTTGAACCCAATTCCAACAAAGCACTGCTAAATTGACAACGGAACGCTTTGTGAAATTCCATACCACGAATATTCGTATATTTCCACAAAATGAAAATTTTAATGCTATAATTTTAGAATATTCCAGTCAATGTTATGAATCTCTACATGAAATAATGAGAACCATAGGATAAACGTATTATTTTGTCTAAATACTGAAAATTCTCTGGAATACATTGTTGTTAAAATATATATAGCAAAGGCACATAACAATTTTTTTAATATAAAGTGAAAATTGATATTAACAATTATAATTATAGTTAGATGTGTGAATAACATAATATTTGATCGAGCGAAGCGAGATCTCCATATCAACTTGGGCAAATGGGCGTTGTATGTATGTGTGTATGTTAGTTTGTCTGAGGATAACTTTCTAAGCGTTGATCCGATCATCGTGAAATTTGATATATAGGTAGGTAGTGATAGCAAATGAGCTAATAATGTTGGGGGGTTGTTGAGATATTGGAGTTCAAGCTGAGTAAAAAAATGAAACTATCCGGTCAAGTGGCACGTTTAATGAAAGGTTTAATGAATTAGTACATTTCTACTCCATTTTTATTTTTAGTTTAGTCCTTGCAATTTTCGAGTTATTAACCATAATAAAAACTGAACTTTTGACGAAATTCATAGGGTGCACCAGTGACCCCACAATCCTGAAATTCAGTATGCGTGTAGCTTTAGTGACACAAATATAGGCAAAAGTCTAAAATCCGGAATCACTGCAATTTGTACCCCAAAAAATACTAACCAATTAAATTGAAATTTACCTGTAATTTTACCTAAAATTTTAATGAAGTTGTAGGTCAAGTGAGTTGGTTAATGCATTTCGTGCCACTACATAGTTTGATAGTCAAAGATTATGCGAGATCTGAGTTCAGGGCGAACCACTAGTTATTTGGCATTATGTGGTTGATTTTTCGATTTCTTTTGTAGACGTTCAAACAAACTTATCACGGCATGTAAAATGATAGACATCAAATCGGACCTATCAGATTTCCTTTTGTTTAACAATAAGGACTATGGTCATACAACCGGACAAATAGTCAGATGGCAGAACTAATTTATTTTCAAATCGACTAGTTCTACTCCCAACAGAGACTGGGATGGATGGCCGCAAATTGAGATCAAAATTGAACGTGGAATTGCGTCTGTGCCAGGGAATATAATTCCATCATAAATACTGAGCTGGATACTGAAAAAAATGGCATCATGGATTGTAGGGTTTTACTCACGTACCTCATCGTGTAGTTTGTTGTTGAATAGGTGTTCTAAAAACACTAAAATTCCTCGACATTTTTTTTAATACATCCATTAAAACATTTTCATTTTTTAAGCTTCAAAGTAGCTATTTTCGTAGTATTCGTGTACAAATTGACATTACGAACTCGGGCGATATTACACTTAGATTGTTAGAAACAAAGAAATCAATTCAAAACATTTTGAAAGTATTCCCCAGAATTTCTTATTGACTTTTGAGCAGTTATCTAAACGTAATTAACAACTAAACAGCTTTCAATTTGACGTATTTGTATGATTTGACAACTCTCTTAATCATATTTAGGCACTAAATACGTTTAGTTTAGGCACAGTTGCTGAAGTCACGCTTATTTTTAGAGATTGACCGGTACGTATCAGATGCTGTAAATTTAAAAGTATTGTATGTATTATAGATGACCCCAGGCAAGCTAGCGATCAGTGCAGATCTTATTCCCCCCACCCTAGAATTAGAAGCTAGCGATAAAATGATTTGAGTTTTTACATTGACAAAATAATTAAATTATTTGGCTGTGACGTAATGAAGTAGTGAAGTCCATTCGGAACATAAAATTTATGCCCTTATTATGTAACGTCGCTGTCACATCGTTTTCGCTGATCAAGCTGTCACTTTCATACCAACAGTCAGCCCCGGATCTACAATGTTTCCTAACTGGGGCAGAAACTTGTGGCGCCCCCTCTCCTCCAGCGTTTGAGACAGAGCGTTAGAGCTTGAAGTTCCAAATCAAATCAACAGCCAAGTGAACGTTGTAGGTGGACCACGGGCAGGGAGTTGAATAATCGATAGTACGGCGTGCGCTGGATGTCAAGCGCTTTTTGAGACAAGTTTTTTTTTAAGTGAAAACTTCTTTAGGCGCGTTGGGCATTTTTTGAGATGGAAAAAAAACCATTCAACTCGCGACACTGTTACCGTTATCGTTACGATTACCGACGCCGTTCCTGACGATACACCAAATATTTACGGACAATTCAAAAGATACACACGTTTAAGTTTATTCAAGTTTTCCCTTCTGTCGGCACTCCCGGGGTGCCACTTTTTTTTAACATATTTTTTATTGAAGAAGCTGGCACTCGATATATGTGCCCTAGATCTGCCCCCCCCCCCCCTAGATCCGGGACTGCCTACAGTGCATATCTTACGTATGAGTGACGGCCTGATCCGGTGACAGCGACCGGCTTACGTACCTAATAAGGTATCAAATAGACAAATAAAACGTCATGTCAAAAGCTTTTTTCCTTTTCTTCACCCATTTCATAGTTATTATCAGTAAATAGCAAAGAAGACCTATTCACGCGACCACGCGTCCTGTCAATACTCTTGCCGGAACAAATCTGACAGTGAACTTATTGCATTGCGCTCGTATACGTAGCCTTTGTAGACGTGATTCTATTGAAACGGATCCTTCGAACGAGCAGACAATATTTTTATGTCCCAAATATTTCAAAGAGTTATTTTTACCTCCTTTGAAGTTGTAAGTTGGAGAGATGATAAAAGAAATTTTATTTTGAGAAACAAGTTCAGAAAATGATATCCATTACTTCTGATATTTTTTAATGTTATATCATTGTGGTGTAATTAACCTTACGTTTATTTGTTTGATTAACGATATGTTGCTTCTTTGAAGTGAAAGTAATATTCCCAGCATATTATTTTCAAAATTATTACCTGCCTTTCAAACCTTTGTTTCTACGATAAAGCATGTTTAGTTTAATTTCATGAAAAGTTTATTTATTTTCATAAACTAATCACTTGGTTAACCTGGCCTCTATCCCAAAAAACTATTCTAAAGGGAAAATCTTAGTAGTTCAGAGAAAACACCGTCAATCGTCACCGCTAAAAGCTTGGTATACTTGCAAAGGTGAGACAATATTTCACACCGGGACAGTTGCTCAACTTGTACCAAGCACAAGTCCGATCATGACTGGAGTACTGTTCTCACCTCTGGGACAAATCAGCGAAACACCAGCTAGAGGCTCTAGATCAGTGATGGGCAAAGTACGGCCCGCGAAAGCATTAAATAATAAATAAATATTGCTGGACATTTCGCACAGCGCTATCTAGTCCCAAACTAAGCAGAGCTTGTACTATGGGAACCAGATAACTGATACAATACCAAAATACTTTTTTTTTTGTAAATACATACTTATAATAGGAAAAACAATCAGAGTCGGAACAAATATCTGTAGATCATGCAAACATTTGTTCCGGGGCGGGAATCGAACCGAACACTGCCCCACGGAGGTTGTCATTTAATCCGGCCCACTGACGGTCCTTCGACATGAATAGTATATGGCCCGCGATAATTATATTTTGACGGACCAGAAGTATAAAGTAGATTCTACTTAGTACAGTGCTCCCTCTCTATAATTCCCAACTCGAGGCTAAAATTCAAAGAATTTCTTCTTAGTGAGGGACCCACTTTTTCATAAGCTGCTATAAAATGTTTTTATTTGATGAAAAGTTTCAACACAAAATGCATTTGTCCTATAAGTCTGGCCCTCCTCTGAATTTTTTTAATCTTTCTGGCCTCACATTAAGAAAGTTTGCCCACCACTGTTCTAGATTCAATTGAGAGAAGAGCCAAGAAGCTCATTTGCAATGACGAGTTAGCAGATGCAAGGCTCCACAGCCTCGAGCATCGTCGAAAGGTTGCAAGCCTCTCAGTTTTTTATCGGATACATTTCGGAGAGTGTGCTGCGGAGCTTCTCAACCTGATCCCACCATCCGCAGTCTATCATCGGACAACCAGACGCTCCGCGATGCGCCACCGCTACATGGTGGGCATACCTCCCGTACGCACAAAGCGGTACTCTCCCACCTTTATTATGCGCACTGCCAAGGAGTTGAACGCCTTGCCTGAGTCTGTGTTTCCTGATAACTACAACCGAGGGATCTTCAAGTCACGAGTGAATAGATTTCTTCTAGGCAAGCATGTACCATAGTAGACAGCATCATCGCGCACCATCAGGCGAGATCGTGGTCAAACGCTGGCCCATAATCGATTTAGGACATGTGTGACTGAGTGAGGATGAGTTTTTGATAACTAATTTTGTAATATATCTACTTGTAAATTTAGTGAATGGCACCTGATTTGGTATCGTGAACGTGAGTGACCCGTACAGTGTTCGGTTAGATTTTGTCTTTTGTATTTTGTTGTTGCTTGTTAGTATAATCTGATTCTATCAGTGGAGACCTTTAAATGGCCTGTTTATTACTATTTACTGTAACTATTGTGTTAATTATGTGCTGATGGTTTTCCTAAAATAAATAAATAAAATAAAAAAAAGATTATAAAAAAAACCCCCGACAACAAGAAAAAGTGAAATCTCAGACTTAAGAAGTTCACGCTCTTATTTTTAACCAGCTTACCCTTCTCGGCTTCGGATGGATATAATTAAAATAAATATACTTATAGCACTCAGAGATAGTGTTGTAGCTTTGCATCAGTGAAAGAATTTCCAGAATCGGTTGAGTAGTTTCTGAGAGTACCCTCTTCAAACATACAAACTACAAGCAACAAAATTTACCTCTGTATAACTATAATATAACTTGCTGTCTCACCTTTGGCTTCGCACGCGTTGTTTGTCAATTAAAAACATTACCCTCCTTCTGCACAGTCAGGTAAAAAGTAGCATATGTCTCAATCTTGGTCATAATCTATTTATGTACAAAATCTGAAAATATGAATTTTTAGATCCCCAACTTAAGGAATTTTGGATTGCCCGCCCATACAAACTTTTAACCCCTATTTCACCCTCTTCTAGTTTATTTTTGCGACAAAATATCTCTATGTCCTTCTCCAGGACATAATCTACCTGCTTGCTAAATTTAATTATGATCCGTTCAGCCGTTTAGTCGTGAAAAGATAACAAACAAACAAAATTACTTTCGCACTTATAATTGACCGAGCGAGCGAAGCGTAAAAAATGCTTTTGTCCGTGTCTGTCTATCTAGTATCTGCCTCGTGCCTGTCTGTTCTCGCCCACAGATCGCATTTTTCAACCGATTTTGACGAAAATTGGCACACAATTCCTTGATTAATTTTAATTTTTTGGTTGATTTGTTTGGACGATCTTTGATTGGCAAATTCCCCCTCTTTTCTTCCTACTTCCCATAGGGGGAAAAGAAGGGAAATTTGCTGTAGCGTTATTGTAGTCGAATTTCAATAAAATTTGAGAGAGACACTAAGGACTTCATTCTACAAAAAATGTAGCAAAATAAATTCCAAAAAGGGGGAGTGGAGGAGGAAATGGGGGGGGGGAGTTTGCTGTAGCGTTATATATGAACGGATTTAAATTATTGAATTTTTTTCGCAAAATTTATACCTGCCTTTACCAATCCTCTTCGCCTCCTACGCAGTCCTCTTCGCCTTCACGAGAGAAACCCGTAGACACCAGATTAGACCTTCTAGGAGCAAGGGAACGCGAGTAATCGCCAAAATTTATACCGATATTTTGCCTAATAATTATGACTATTGGAAAGTTCAAGCACCTGAAATTCAATTTAAAATTGGACTTACTTTATTAATTTTGCTGCGCAAATTACATTTTGGAATTGGGACGCTAGGTCTACTATACTCACAGAACAACTATATATATAGTATGGTAGGTCAGGGAGATATTCTTTTCGAATATTGTATATTTTTTTGTGCTACACGGAGATGGAATAAGTTTATGTCCCACCTGATGTTAAGTGGTGGTCATGTATGAAGTTGTAATCAAATCCATTCGGTTGTATTGTCTCTACCAGAGGGCTTAGCCAAGTTACAGTCGATTAGCGATGACGCTAGTCGATAAGTCCGAAAATGTATGGGATTTGACAAATGCTATAGAAATACCACGTGATACAGCGACAACAAATGTATGTAGAAATCGAATAGATTTGTAGCGAATGTAATTTGGCTACGGGCCCTGGTTGGTTACGGCACTAATTGAAAAGGTGACATGACAAAAAGTATTTTAAAAAATAACAAATTCTGTTACTCGCCGTTTTTCAATTATTTTTCCGTCTAAGAAAATGAGTAAAAAAAGCAAAGAAATTCAATTTACAAGGAAAAATGAGATAAGCCGCAAAATAAATTGTACCGTTTATGGACCTCATGCGTGTCAGTAAGAATAGCACAAAGTTGGTTCAAGCGTTTTCAGTCTGGAAATTTTAATGTTAAAGATGCAGCTCTCGACAAATAATGTCGATTCCACTTACGAAAAATTTGAGCAAGATTGGCACGTTATTAATTACGATATTACTGAAGAACTGAGCATTGACAACAGAACAGTTTGGACGCATTTGAAAAAGACTAGGTATAAAAAAGCTCGATATTTGGGTGCCACAAACAAGTTCGTACATACAAAATATGAAAAGACTTTCTCTCCTATTAATATAGTATTGAGTATAGAAATAGCGACTTCGTAGACTACTGGCACTATTCTGTAGAAAAATCTCACGACAGAATGTAAATCTAGTTACAGAAAGGGGTTAAGTAAACAGTAATCTGAAAGGGCTGAGTAGGTTGAACTCCTATATTATTTGAGAGTAGTAAACATCCCTTAGGTAACGGCACTCCCCACACCGATCGATCCCTTCCGTCATTAGTCACTGCATACCGCCTTTATTTGTACTTTAGTTTACCATAGTATCGAGGCAAAGTAAATTCTATTTATTAAAATCATATAGTTTGGTTTCAATTGTTTTATGAACTAGGTGAATTTACGCGATCAAGTAATGAAGACTGCTGATTTGATTGTGCAGAACGTGATCCAAATTCCAATCAATCTTTTAATCCATCCATCCATGGTTATAAATAGTTAAATCGGCTTGGCAATGACGGACAAGTTTTTATTATTGAGTGGGAACCTCACTTGATGGTAAGAGATAGTGTGGCAAAAGTTGGAGTACGCTTGCCTAGAAAGAATTTCAATTAGGAAAATTTGTTGTAAACCAGTAAATATGGTTAATAAAGTTGATTCTAATTAGTTTTAACACTTCATGACGGTACTTACTACAATAATACTTTGTAAATTGGTCGGGTTTTCTGCCGACTGATTGAAATTGATTGTAACAAAGTTACTCTCGTTCAAAACTTTACAATTTAGACGTAATTTATTTTCTGTAAGTTTTCTAAAAGGATCATTAAAAAGGACCACCAGCCTTGTTTCTTGCCTTTCTTTCCTGGCTTGGTCGCGAAGGAAAAGGCAGTAAAATTTATGTTTCAAAGTGATACTTGTGATTTTAATGCATAAAAAGATTTTGATTTTAATTCTTGTTTTTTTGACTTAAGCTACTTAAACTGGACTTAAAGATTTCAAGGTTATAGTGACCCGGAAAAACACGTAAGTAACTAACTTTACATGATATTATATTATCATTAGTGTGACGGAGCTAGTCTTCGACAAGCACAAGTAATCGATACTATTTTTTATTTTGTTTATATAAGCTTATATAAAAATATAATATACTTACAAAACCTAATCTCTCACTTCTCTTAAAGTGTCCATCATTGGTGCAATCACCCTAAGTACTTCTATCTTTACTAATGAATGAAAACATTTTGTTGAAGACTACAAAAGAAAGAAACATAAACATATTACAAAATACACATATAAACATGTAAAGGTGGTCTTATCTACAAGCTTAGTAGCCACTAATTCTCATGAATCACCATAAAATATACCTAAAAGTCAATAAACGGGCTTCGTCTTCAGGCAATCTATTGAATTACTTCTTCTAGACCAGGGTTTCTCAAAGTGGGGTACGCGAACCCTTAGGGGTTCGCCATTTGACGGCAGGGGGTTCGCGACAAGATTTACGTAATGGTGGCTTGATGATTGGCAGGCACGTGCGCCACACAAGGTGACGCGCGCGCAACTGAATTCGTCAAGCGCTCTTACTCGACTCTCTCTCGACTTGATATCGAGTCAGAATTAAGGTTAAAATTGTCCAAATATACTCCTAAAATTGACTCCATTTGCGACAAGAAACAAGCACACCCATAACATTAATATTAAAAAGATATCTCTTTTGGCAATTTCTTTGTTACTTTTTATTGAAATTGAAACCCTTATTTTCTTCATCAGTCAATTTTATTATTTTCTTTGGGAGGGATTTAATTAGTTAGATAAGGGGTTCGCTGTCACCTGGAAACTTTAACGGGGGTTCGTGGAGCCGAAAGTTTGAGAAACCCTGTTCTAGACCAACAATATTTGACGCAAGAGTGAAAAGATTACGAACAGAACGAACACAGGATACTTTTTAGTTATTACAAGCCAATCAGATTGGAGAGTATTACACGCATACAAAGTCGCGGGCATTCAGCTAGTCTTCTATACCATCAAAATAATTCCAATAAGTAAACTCAGCGCCCTTTTGAAGCCTTTCAAAACAACGTCTCAAATAAGCCAAAGTTGAATCCACCTACTGCGCATCCAAATACACGTGGAATGTAGAATTAATTCGCAGAAACGCTGGGATGAGCTGAATAAGAATGTATACAGGGTTGGGCCAGGACGCAGTATAAGAGCGTTATCGCCGCGATTGCGTCGCCAACTCGCCGCGAGTCCGCGACATATTCAGTATTTTATTGCGTTCATACAAAGTGGATTAAAATGTTACATGTCAGATCTTATTGACTAGTCAAGAGTCCACTTAATATGTACCCTTCAAGTAAGGGTGTAGCAATATTAAAGCTAAATAGGCAGGTCTAGTGGAATCAAAGTTGAAGGATTTTATGTTTTGAATGTGATTGCTTAGTGAAATCATTATTGTGGAAAATTATTCGCATGTCTTGTCGTTAAAAAAGTCGTCTAATGTGTAGTAACTCTTTTCCATTAGTATTTGTTTAGTTAGTACAAACACTCTGCGTTGTTACAATACGTACATTAAATGTTACAATACGTTTTAAATATTAGGTCAACTGTACTTAGCAGCTTCTTTAGAGTTAACTACTCGATATATATTTTAAAATATATATGTATTTTATATTCATGTAAGTATGTAATATATGGAGGCATTTATTAATTTTTTATCCTACTTAAATAGGCATTTATTGTAATACCACGTTTGTTTCATACCTCTCACGTTTTTTCAATCCACTCCAAAGGTTCGCCATTGTAACACCACGTAATAATCTTAGTGTTCTAGGTTAAGTTATTGTAATTTGGTGTAACAATAAAGAATTATTTATCTATCTATAAATAATAATATAAATAATAAATATTACTGGACATTTCACACAGCGCTATCTAGCCCCAATCTAAGCAGAGCTTGCACTATGGGAACCAGATAACTGATAGAATACTTATGTATATACTTTTTTTTTTGTAAATACATATTTAAAATATATAGAAAAACAACCAGACACCGAACAAATATCTGTAGATCATGCAAACATTTGTTCTGCGGCGGGAATCGAAGCCACAACCTCCTGCGTCTCAGCCGGCTATACACCCACTGCGCCATGGAGGCCGCCATAGAACTGATGTGATCATATCTACCACAGGACGCCAAACGCTGAACATAGGCTTTTCTTCTGGATTTCCAGAGTGATTCCAGATCTTGCGTAGTCTGCGCCCAACGGCTCCTAGCAACCTTTATACAGTATACCAGTATACAGGGTGTATACTGACGAAATTCAAGTGACGGTTTCTCAAAATATAAAAAAAGACTTCTCGAAAAAAAAAATACTCGTTATATTATCAAATTTTAAAGAAAATCGACTAAGTTTAGGTGATCAATTTGATACAAAACTTACTGCCTACTTTTGCAATCGAAATCCAAAAATAAAGGCCGATTTGAATTTTGGTAATGGCTGCGGGTTTTGGGTTAGAAAGGGACAACAAAGTGATATCTCGAGACGTCACCAATACAGTATTTGTGATTAGATGGCAAGAATTATATGCAATAGCACAACAAACGTTTAATAAAGTGTTAGTTTTTACATGCCTAAATAAATTACACATTTCTATGGTTCACATTTCACAAATTAATTTATTAAGTTCATCAAAATAATTCCTTTCGTTTTTGTGCGTATTATCAAACATACTATATATTATTTTTTTATTTTGTTCAAAAGATCAACAGGTACAAAAATATAACATTTTTAAAATTATATATTTACGATAATACAGCCAATTAAAAGTATATTTAAGTAATACGGGGATAGTGCCTACAATTTACGTATGAAGTACGAAACTATTATGAGTATTCATTTCAAAAAAGAAAGTATTTATGTATTCTATCAGTTAACTGGTTCCAATAGTACAAGCTTTGTTTAGTTTGGGGCCAGATAGCGCTGTGTGAAATGTCCCGGCATTATTTATTTATTTATTTACCAGTAAACTGCTCATAACTGGGTCAGTATTATGTATGTTAGCATTATGCCGATCGAAGAAATATGAACTCGTTTGAAAAGTCCGTAGGTTGTGAATGTCACCCTGAGGGACCCTCGTATTCCAAATGTAATCCGAAGTACTAACTCGAGATTGCGGAGTGCACAGTGTCTGGGGAATGCATACTTCTGGCTAGATAAAAATATGTTTTGACAACAGCAAAACCTCCGACTCCTGTGGAGTCGATATAATCTCGGAGTCTTAAAGTCCAGAATGAACAGATTCTTTTTATGGTTTTTAAAACCATCTCAAAAACTTTAAAGCCGGATGAGACATGTACCCGCAACCTTCCTTTTGATACGAGGATGCACTGAACTGCAATGGTTGGTATTGAACAGGTGAAAACTGTAAATAGTTTTCATGTAGATGGAGCTAACGGCGTTTTGAGTAGAAACTGAATCACCTCGCTAATTTTGACCCTGACACGACAAGGGCCTGTAGCATAATTGGTAGTGCATCCTCGTATCAAGAGGAAAGTTGCGGGCTTAAATTCTGCGTGGTTCGAAAGTTTTTGAAATGGTTTTTAAATACGTAAGTGTCGGATAACACTATAAAAATAAAAATATTATTAAAGTTATTTAAGACAAGCGTGCTCACCATCACTTATCATCAAGTGTTCACCATAAAGTCTTACCGCTGCATTTGACCAGCAACATCTTGTTGAAAAACTATAAATTTTTCGAATTTGTGAAGCAAGCAATATCCCTAACAGGGAAATTTTCAACGATTTCTATCAAAACTTCGACTTCTGGTATTAATGTTTTAACTTTAGGTCATTCTCCAAAGTGAAATAAAGTGCAGTTGTCAATAATGCCCTCATAGCTTGCCAGTAGTAGCGTTGGTGGGCTGTATGTGGTGGCCACACGACAACTTATGCAATTATCTACTGGAAAAGGCTACGTCTAAGTATCTAGGGAATGATAATGTTCTTGGCATTTTCTCTATAATTAACCCCAACGCAAAAAATGATGTTATAATTTTGAAGCCTTTGTCTGTATGCGTAAATTTGACATAATGGCTCTTAAACGGACAAGCCAATTTCAAAATATGAGTTTGCGATGTAATTCTTAGCTATTTGATGAATATCGATGAAGCCAGCTCAAAGATCGTAGGTTTTTTTAGCTAGCCTACACTTCCCACTGCTGGGCAAAGGCCTCCCCCAATTCCTTCCACCTAACGCGATCGTTAGCAGATTCCCACAATTCCCTCTCGTACCCACTGATGTCGTCGCGCCATCGCTTCGACGATCATAGGATTCTCAACTAAAAAATAAATCTTAAACGAAAATGTTATTATAACAATAATTTAACATAGCTCGCGAATATATAATAATAATAATAATGTTCATTGGGTAGTCAGAGGCAAGTCCAAACATTACGTTTGATACATGCCCACTTTTTGCGTTGAAGTAGCTAGCCCCTCGCCGATTATTAGAATACTAACTTGATGGCTTAGTTATAGGACATGCTAGTTTCCTCACAGTGTTTACTTTACCGTTTCCAGCACGTGTAAATGCAAACATACATTTATCGAGTATAAAAATCTATTGATGCACGCACGGAATTCGAACTCACTACCTCCAAATCGGAATACAAATACAAAATATTTTATTTGCCGAAAAATTATATCAACATTAAAACTTACTGATAAGACTAAGGCTTGCCTATATCGCGGGAGGCTGTTTAACAGGCACAGTTTTATTATATACAGTATCTGGTAGGCATACAAAAGTAGATTATTAAACGAAGGATTCTAGAGTTAACTTACGAGCGGAGCGATGGAGTTTACTAGTATCCTGGGTGCAGAGAGAGATATTTATATATATATACATGTTGCGTTGTCATCATGCATGTGTGTTATCTTATCCTCCATAATTATTGGATTGTCTCGCAGAAAGTGTTAAAAGTAGTGTATTCTTCTCGTGGATAAAGCTGGCATCTGCATCTTGGGCGTGCTTATATCCCTCTCTGCACTCAGGATACTAGTAAACTCCCTCGCTCCGCTCGTAAGTTAACTCTAGAATCCTTCGTTTAATAATCTACTTTTGTATATATAATATATATATATATATATGTATTCTATGTATTATATCAACCTTTTTGTGTTTTTACACATAATTTGTTACATTCGTTGTATTTATATGTATGTATGAATTTATGATGTAAACGCTTGTGTATATGCTGTATCTTATATTCTATGTATTTTATAATTTTACTATTTTACTATTTGTGTTTACATGTAATTTGTTTAAGTCGTATTTTTAGTTTATAAATTATATGTATTATATTATTCTAAATTATATGTAATTTAGATTTTAGACTGTCTATATTTAAATTCTTTTTATAAAAAGTAAATCCGTTTTTGGCCGTAAGTTAAGCTTAGTAATAGTTTATATCTATATATTAAGGGCTGTGGATTTTGTAAAATAAATAAATATACAATAAAAACCAAATCTAGGTTAGTGCATTCTGTACAGAGGTTAGTTCAAAATCTGCTTTCGGGGAGGTTTATATGACATATAATTTGACATTGTCGAACAGGTGGTGTGAAAAGAATATTAATGATCGAAGTCGGAAGTCGGGGACCCACTAAGCCATTCATACTCAACCTTTTTTCTTCTTGGACCACATAAGCGCTACTGCTATACCATGATGGGCCGCAATAACTAACAAGTGCATTAAAACTCCACATCTAAACATTTATTCAGGGCCGACGTTCCCTATTTGAACGCTCGAGCGCAGAACTGATTATGCTGCTCCCTGTTTATCCTTTGAAGATGTCTGATCCAGGATTCAAAAAAAAGACGAAATCACAAAACTGAAACAATGCCCGCTTACGGCGGGCCTGCATTTATCTATCGGCCGCGGCTTTGCACGCGTCGTTTGTCAATAAAAACATTACCCTTTTCTGCGTGGTTGGATAAAAAAGTAGCCTATATCTCAAACCCGGTCATAATTTATCTATCTACTGAGTTTCATCGATACAAAAGATAATAGGTCCATAATAAAAAGAGGCAATTCTCATGCAAACTTCCCAATTTTTAATTTAATTTTTTTCAGCTGTATTTATAGTTTTTCCCCATTGTTTTTCTTTTAAACCATTTCCGTATGCAAACGAACAAAAAATTTAATCAGTCTAGCTTTTTTTGAGTTTTAACGAGACTAAGGAACAGCAATTGATTTTCATGTTTATACTAGCTCTCCCGCCCGCGGCTTCGCACGCTTGAAATGTCCCATTCCCGTGAGAACTTCAGGATAAAAACTATATAAAACACTCTTGTCAAAGTGATGCGACACTATGGATATTGTTCATACAAAAATACTAAAATCGCGATTAGAAAATGGGAGGTGGGGGTAGGAGAGTGAAAAATACTTTACGACCTATTCTCATACCTACCAAATATACCAAAAAAAATTCATTAAAAACGGTCGCCCTGTTTCGAAGAAGTGCACCCACAAACAACGAGACACAAGATTTTTAAACATTAAAAAACTAGCTGACCCCGCAAACTTCGTACTGCCTTAGAATCAATAAATTTTGTGTTGCTAAGCTGAGTTAAATTAGTTTTTTTTTCAATGTCCTTTTCTGTGCACGTACGAGGCATGCCTTTTAAGTTCTGTCGTTTCCATATTTTCCGGCAATTTTGAATTTGGAACTGTTCTATATTCGAATGTGTTTACATTTTGAATCTCAAAACAGTTGAAAGTATTAGGATTAATGCTATTATTTAGTCACAGTTTCGATTTGAATCTGTCAGGTCACGTACGAAAATGAATCTTTCTAAGGAAAATGTTCGTGCAATAATTTTCTACAACTTTAGAAGAGGCCTGACACGGCTTCAGTGTTTAGAAGAGCTAACATCTGTGTTCAGTGATGTAGCCCCATGTCTGCGGACTGTCGAACGCTGGTATTTAGAATTCCAGCGTGGACATACTAGTGTTAGTGACAGATTTCGCGAAGGACGCCCAAAATCCGCCTTCACTGAAGATAACATCATTGCTGTGAGACAACTAATTCTCGAAGATCGTCATGTGACGTATCGAGAGATAGAGGCTCTATTAGGCATCTCAGGGACAACCATTCAGAAGATCTTGCATGAAGCGCTTGGTGTGAGAAAGCTAGTTTGCCGTTGGATACCGCATCTGCTTTCCGACGATCACAAGGCGGCCCGCGTCAGATGGTGTAAGAAAACTCTGCAAAGGTTCAACCGAGGGGAGTCAAATCACGTCTACGACATCATAAGTGGTGACGAATCTTGGATCTATACCTACGATCCTGATTCCAAACAACAATCTACAATCTGGGTCTTTCAAGACGAGCCAAAGCCGACTAAAGTTGTTCGTTCTCGAAGCACTTCAAAGAAGATGGTGGCCACGTTCGTTGGAAAAACCGGCCATGTTGCGACTATTGCACTTGAAGATCGTAGAACGGTTAACGCAGAGTGGTATACTACAGTTTGTTTACCACAAGTCATCGCCGAACTTCGAAAATCTAACTCAAAGCGACGCATCATCCTGCACCACGACAACGCAAGCTCACACAGCGCTCGTCAAACGATTGAGTATTTGAAGCAGGAAAAAGTAGAAATTCTTGACCATCCACCATACAGTCCTGACCTAAGCCCTAACGATTTCTTTACATTTCCTAAAATTAAGAAAAGTCTTCGTGGTCAAAGGTTCCAGTCCGGTGAAGAAGCAGTCGACGCTTTCAAGTCAGCCATTTTGAACACCCCCACTTTAGAGTGGAATAAATGTTATAATAACTGGTTTGAGCGAATGGAAAAGTGTATTAAGCTACGCGGTGAATACTTTGAAAAACAATAAAAAGTACTATAAGGTTCTAGTTGTGTTTTTTTCTTCAAACGACAAAACTTAAAAGGCATGCCTCGTACCCACTAAACAACTATGTCTTTATTCAAAGTAGAAAATTATTAAAGTACTAATATCGCTATTAAAAAATAGGAGTTGGTGATAAAAGGGTGAAAATTTATGGTTTTATGTATTTTTTCTACCAAATCATAAAAAAAATAAAAAAAAAATAGTTTGTTCAAAAAATAAAAAAACAAAATTTTGGGGTGGACCACCCTTATCATATAGGGGTATGAAAAATAGTTTACGTCCTATTCTCAGACCTACCAAATATACACAAAAAATTTCATAAGAATCGGTCAAGCCGGAGTTTTGTTACAAACACTGTGATGCTAGAATTTTTATATGAGATTAATATACATAGATTGTTGGCATTGGGACAATTTTTTGACAATATCCGATAAATCCAGCTTATAATTGCTACATGCTAATCTCAACACATCGTCAAGGTGTGAATCAGTAAGCCCGCCTTGAATTATTGTAACAGTACTGTGCTAGGCCTCGAGCCACATGGCTGGCAGGCCGCAGGTTGGGTATGAATGCACTAAGCCATCATAGCTCTAATCTTTTTAATCTTACGTAAAAGAATAGGTAATACAAAACTACACAAACATAATCTAGATCCTCGCAAAACTTCCGCAGCCTATTAGTACTTAAAGAAACTTAAAAAACTATCTTCTTACTCGACTAAAAAACTTCAAGTTAATGTAAAACTTTCCAGAAAAGTAGCCAGATTGTTGAATCTATTAAACTTCAGCTTTAGCTACCTGCCCCAAAGTTAGGCCAAACTACAACTAAGTACGTACTCGGAGGAACAAAAACTGTTGGAAACTTTCTCAGTACCTAGTTTGGACCCGAATTCTGCTATGAGAATTGGCAATTACTTACATCTAGGTCAATTTATTAGGAAAGGTTGAGAGCTAATAAACCCACGTTTGAGATTGTGGTCAACCAAAGATATATTCATTATTAAAAAAGTTTTTCAAGTAAAATTTACGAACTTAGATTTTTGATCACCTGTTTGTGCCTTTTGCTTAATTGAAAATTTCGTTTTACCGAATAAGATGTGTATGTTTAGTTGATATAACACCAGTTCTAGGGAAGACGCATAGTTTAAATGATAGCTGATATGAGCAATTAACTAAGTATACGACGATCTTCTATACATGTGTATATAAAACAAAGTCAGGTTAGTTACACCATTTATAACTCAAGAACGGCTGGACCGATTTTGATGATCTTTCATTTGTTGGATTTGTCTCCACCTCGAATAGCAAAATAACTAATTAAATATAAAAAAAATTCACGCAAAAAGAAATAATGAAGAAAATTCAGTTTCTCATAGATAGGTACAGCTAACGATGGCCGATTGACAATTTTACCGGGGCGTCTACATTGGCAGCCCGCGTCATATGCCTTAATTATTTCGAAACACAATAGCTGATTATATAACTTTCACTGAAAACAGTTGACTTTTTGTTTCAAAATTCAAAGATCAAAGATTGGTCATATATGTGTATGTCCCTTTTGGGCAAATATGCGAATAACCTTTTATTACTATGCCATCATCATCATCACCATATCGGCCACAATAGGTACACTGCTGAACATAGGCCTCCTATATATATTTCCAGAGCGACTGATCCTGTGCAGCCTACACCGAACGGCTCCTGGCAACTTTTATCAGGTCATCTTTTCATCTGGCCTTCCTACGCTACACTTTCCACGTGGTCTCCACTTGAGAACGGTTCTGCCCCAACGACCGTTAGTTTTCAAGCCATGTGCCCCGCCCACTGCTACTTCAGCTTGTAAATCCTTTGGGCTACGTCAATGACCTTGGTTTGTCTAAGAATCTTCTCATTTCTGATTCGATCCCTTAGATAAATATTTAGCATAGCCCTCTGCATAACACGCTGAGCGTCCTTGAGCCTATTATTACTAGGTATGTCTTATCAAAATAGTAATCATTTTCTAATAGTTATTTCATTTATGTACTTGATAAGTTTAGAATTTCACTGAATAATTAACAAAAATACTCGAATAACCTTTAAAAAATATGACAGCAATGCTTGTCATTTCACAAAAATAACTATATTAAATATTCACAGGTTGATATCAGATTTACCCAGGTTAGTTATGTACCGTTATACCCTGGGGTCAATGTGACCCTAGCAATAACAGTTGACCCCATTCTGGGCCATCATTTATTCATTATCGAAATGGAACGCGTACCTATTTCTTGACAGTGATTCCGTGCCGTAAAATACAATAAAATGATATCTATTTATATCTATAGTTTATCTACCTATATAGTCTATCTACCTATAAAGTGTAGTATTCTTGGAGTGCAAATAACTGATCGCGTCCGTAACACCATACTGCGCTCCAAAACCAAAATCGCCGATGTAGGGGAGAAGGCGCCAGGCTGAAATGGGACTGGGCCGGACACGTCTGTCGCATGCCTGACGAGCTGTGGGCCAAAATTACCACAAAGTGAAGCCCTCAGACAGCAAAGCGGTGCCGCGGCAGACCACGCCGGAGGTGGCGGGACGAGCTGGACGCCTTTGAGAGGGACTGGCATACGCTGGCACTGGACCGTTGTGAATGGCGGAAATGCGGGGAGGCCTTTGCCCAACAATGGGACAAAATGGGCTAATAGTAATAGTAATCTATCTATATACCGTGCCGACTTCACTGGGTCGCCGATTCTCACAAAAAGAAACAGACAGAGAGGTTCAAAAGTAGAGATCATGCAGCGTAAGACGGCTCCAGCTAGATAGAATAACTATCAAATAAATGTTTCTGGGAGCGGTTGGCTACATGAGTCGCTATGTAAATCCATGAAGACTATAGTGATCCAAGTAGACTAGTGGATGTGTTATTAAATTGATATACCTATATAAAAAAAGTAAAGTTTGTAGTTGTTTGATTAATCCCAATCAAAATGGAAGGTCAATTAAAAGTTATTGCCCTCTTTAAACACTAATGATATTCAAAGACTTCATATTCAGTAAAGTAAACTCATTAGCATGGATACTTGAACCCTGTTTATATTTAATTTCAAACGTAAGGGGACTCCTAATATAGTAACATTTTTACGACCATGAGTTGCTGGCAAGTATAGTTGCCTACATTCTGTCAAAAAAGTATCAGGAATGGATGATGTGTTTATGGTTCCAAATACAATTTTTTGATTTTTTTTTTTTTTGTTTCATTGTCACAACTGCACAACTGTCTTCCATTTTGGTGCGGAGTCATTTAGATTAAATACAGTGCTGTTTTTAGTTAGATCATATCTGGTGTGTATTGCAAATTTTATAATGAACAAAAATATCGAACAAAGAGTTTGTCTTAAATTTTGCATTGCCAATGGAATTTCGTGTTCGGAGTCACTGAAAATATTACAGAAGGCTTATGGTGAATCTATTTTATCAAAAACACGTGCGTATAAGTGGTACAAAGCGTTCAAAAGCGGTCGAGATGTGATGAAAGATTTTCCTCGCTTTGGTAGGCCATCAATGTCTTCGACTGAAGTTAAAATTGCATAAATCCAGGGTGCACCAGGAGGAGCAATATCGTAGTTATTTTTGTAATTGTCGGTTCAGTACTTCGTCTTTATCTAAGCTCAAAGCTGTGAGTAATTAAAAAAATCGCCCGTTTAAAACCATCTTGATAAAATACACAAATATTTTTTTCAATTCTTATCGATTTGTATAAATCTTAACCACTAATATTATAAAGATTTATAAAGATTGTAGCAATAAACTACAAACTTATATACTTACTAGCTGACCCGCCCGCGTCTTCGCATGCTTGAAATTTCCCGTTCCCGTGAGAACTTTGGGATAAAAACTATAGAAAACACTCTTGTCAAAGTGACGCGACACTTCATGTAAATGACTTCACGTCAATGAATGACAGTTAAATTATATGAATATTGTTCATACAAAAATACTAAAATCGCGATTAAAAAATAGGGGGTGAGGGTAGGAGGATTAAAAATATTTTACAACCTATTCTCATACCTACCAAGAATAAAAAAATCATTAAAATCGGTCTACTCGTTTCGGAGGAGTGCGAGCACAAACACCGTGACACGAGATTTTTATGTATTACATATATAAACTACAAGATTGTATGTGTGTTGGGTACAATCTCAAAATCTACTCAACCGATTATGAAAATAATTTCACTGATTAAAAGCTATCCTTGAGTGCTATAGGTTGTATTTTATTTACAATATATTTATATCAAGGCAAAGGCGTTGACTAAGTTGCGAGCGGGTCAGCCAGTACAAAACAGGGAATTCCGGGTCTAGTATTTAAAACCTGGACTGGGTGATTCCAACCCTGAATATTACTAACTTTTCATAGTAAAAAATAATAACTAAAACATCTTATTTTTCATATTAAACTTGAACTATTTGTTTGACATTAATTTATGTTTTCAGATTCAATAAATGGATGAAAAAAGTTTTTACGAAAAGATCGAATTAAACTCAATGCACAAAAATGGAGGTTTTGATACATACAAAATTCTCAGTTATTCCCGGAAAAGTTAAATTTTAAATCATTCTTGATAAAAATCTGGAGGTTAATGAGTTTTACAAAAAATATTATGGGTAACTCGTGAAATATAAATATATTTCGTCAAATAAAACGTGAAAGTTCTTACCCAATAATTTGGTGTCTATTAACAACTCAATTCACCGCCTCTGGGGTATAATTTTGTAATTTCGTTGGTAAGTCTCTCGCCTGCATACAAATTAGAGAATATCTAAAGAGAAGATTATTAAACCAGGGGATAAAGCAGTGTCTTGCGTCACGGGCGCTATATTGAATCCCGAACGTAACGAAGGATTCTAGAGTTAACTTACGAGCGGAGCGAGGGAGTTACTAGAATTCTGAGTGCAGAGAGGGATATAAACATGCCCAAGATGCAGACAGCTTTATCCACGAGGAGAATACTCTACTTTTCACACATTCTGCGAGATAATAAAAACCAAATCTTGGTTGGTGCATTGTGTGCAGATTTTAGTTCGATTTACGAATAAGTTCTTATTGTGTGGGTATTTTTGGTTCAAATTATAATAGAGATGAGGTTCCAAATTCAAATCACATTATGCCCGCAAGTGCATATTGAAACTCAGTATAACTTTACTCCCGGCTCAGCCATCGGGATTAATCACCTGCTTTCGGTGAGGTTTACATGACACATAATTTGACATTGTTGAGTTGGTGGTGTGAAAAATACCTATCTGATGTTACGTAACCTTCATGTATTTATGATCATGTGGGTTTATGATTGAAACGAATCTAAAATGGCGCCGAAAATCATTACCTCTCAATTGCACACGAATGTGCAATAGTTTCCATCTAGTAGAGGGCCATCCTATATTGTGCTTTCCAGTGTGTGGTCCACTCCACTCAAGAACCTTTCAACCCCAACGGCCGTCAGTGCTTCGAGCTATGTGCCCCGCCTATTGCCACAATTTTCTTATCCTCTGGGATATGACCGTGACCTTAGTTTGTATACGAATCTCCTCAATTCTGATTCGATCTCGTAGAGAAATATCAAGCATAACCTTCTCCATAGCACGCTGAGCGACCTTGACACTACATTTTCAAGGTTCTAGGAAAGTCGCATAAAATGACAAAATATTCAAGAAACTCAGAAAGATCCAATTAACAGCACAAAGCAAAAAGTTGCCGGCGCGAAAAAAAAACTGATTTCTTTCAAGATTAAAAATATCCCAAGATGTCGATGGCATAGACTTATCAGCAAAATTTTCAAGTTTACGTAAAGCTAGTTATTTAGTCGAGTATAGCACTCACTGCTAGTTTATCTACTAGCATAATCTATATTCATACGCGAAGAGAACACTTCTTCTTTTTAAATTAATTGTGCGCACGTAGGATTGTGAGATTTGGCATAGTACTTAATTAATTCGCAAAAAGCGATTACAATTTCGGTTTATAAAAACTGAAAAGCGTAAGGATTTTAAGCTGTAACCGATTATTTACCATCAACATGTATACATTTTTCCCGTGTATGTTTACTTTACGTGTCGGCTTCAACACCAGGATGAACATTTTAATTAATATTTCAATGTGTAGGGCTTTTGATATTAAATAATGTTGAGGTCGGCTTTTGAAGTATTTTTATACCGTATAACTGGTAAATACATGTTTATAAATACGTATTTAATTTTTAAACCGTCTTTAAAAAAAGGAGGAGGTTCTCAATTCGTTTTTTTCGTTCGTTCAAATTATTATTTTTTATGTATGTTCCCCGATTACTCGAAGACGCCGGGACCAATTCAAGAAATATTTTTTTTTTTTTGTTTAAAAGGGTATTATTAAACTAAGCAGAGCTTGTACTGTGGGAACCGGATAACTGATAGATTATATATTTATATATATCTTGATAATGTATTTCTGAAACTCAGAATATAGTTTGACCGCGTAATTATAATGAGTTTATTCTTGGAATAGTTACACTGTGGTTTCTTCATTTCTTGTAATAAAAAATTAACTCTGGTTAGCCATAAAAATCAAATACAAAGAACGGTATAACTGTACAATAATTATAAAGTATTTCAGTTGCAAGTATTTTACTCGTTTTGAATTACAAGTAACATTTTAACAAAAATTTAATCTAGTAAACCTAACTACGGAACTAATTTTAATGACTTTTTTTATGAAACCAATATGAAAGGATAAAAACTAAAATAAAAAAAGAATTTTCCAAATCGGTTGACAAATGACGGAGTTCATCAAACATAAAACAATTTTGCGGCCTTATACAATTTGAGGGTTGCCTTTGATTTTTTTGGGATCCCATTATCAGATCCTGACTTGGTGCAAATCGGACCACCAGGAAAGTATACCCTTTTAAACAAAAAAAATAATTTCTCTAATCGGTCCAGGCGTTAAAAAAAGATTTCAACGAATTGAGAACCACCTTCTTTTTTTGAAGTCGGTTAATAATAGCCGTAGGGCCCGTCTCTTATATAAATCAATTACCTCTGAACATTAATCCGAGCTTCTGAAAAGTTCCACGAATTTTTCGTAAAAACCTCAAACGAGCCTGACGTCTGAATCGCTAATTAAAAAAGTTACTGAGGTTTTAATGTCGGTAATATTATTTTGTAAGTTGTGGATTTGTCTACACGAGAGGTGGATATTTTATGTCAAAATAGAAAGGTCATTTTAGAATTACGAGTCAGTATAAGGATACGTACCCTAGTGAGATGGAAAGCCTTTTTTGGAAGTGAGATGGATAAAGGCTTCTGAAGCCGTTGTGTGCAGGATGCCAAAATATATGGGGGAGCCTCCTCTGGGGAGGCCTATGTTAGAGTACATATGATGATATAATTAAGGTCATTTTAACATTTATAGTAAAATACAAGTTTTATACAATGTTGGAAACTACTCATCGCCATATACAGTAAAATAATTTCCCAATAGTAACCAAAATATAACCTCTGCTATGTATAACTAACAAAAGTGAAAACTAATACACTAGTGGTTCGCCCCGAACTCGCATCTCGCGTAATCTTTGACCATCAAAATAGTGCCACGAAATGAATAACCAAGTAACTTGAGCTATAGTTTCATTCAATTACAGGTAACGGGAGTTCATATTAATTGGGTCCCTTTTTTGGCCTCTATTTGTATCATTTAAGCTACACACATACTAAATTACAGCACCGTGGAGTCACTGGACCCTGTGAATTTTGTCAAAGTTCAGTTTTTATTATGGCTTACTAGCCAAACAACCCAAAAACTATAAAGACTTTACTAAAAATAAAAACAGAGTCTAAAGGTATTAATAAAAACCTTTCATTTGACGTCCCATTTGGCCTAATAATCTCATTTTCATTTTTTTTACCCCTCTTAAACCCCAATATCTCAACAACCCCCCAACATTTTTAGCTTATTTAGTCACACTAAAATTGTGTGATCACATCATTGTGTCTATATATCAAATTTCAAAAAAATCGGATCAAAGCCTCGAAAGTTATCCTCGGACAAACAAATATACATACATACATGCATCGCCGATTTACCCAAGTTGATTTAGAGATCTCCCTTCGCTCGATCAATAAACTATTTCAAATTAAAATCAACCTTATTGCTCAGTAAAAGAGCTTATTCTCTTAAAAAGCTTATTCATACTAATATTGTAAATTCAACGTAACTCTGGCTCCCTGTCAATTTGTTTACATTTTCACGATTAAACCGGCTGACCCGACTTCAATTAAAATAATTAGGACCATTAGTGCCATAAAATACTTTTTACCTGACTGCGCAGGAGGGCTATGTTTTTATGGTTCATAAAAACTTATTCACTTTCTCGAACCAAAACTTGGGAATGTGCCATACCTATTTCTGCCGCCAAGTATTGCTAGTTTCAAGCAATACAAAGAAGCATTGCTGTGTTTCGGTTTGAAGGGTATGGTTGCCGGTGAAATGACAGGCACATGAGGCTTTACATCTGCAAAGGTTGCCTGGAAGAGATCGCTTTCAGCGATAAAGCTGCCCATTGTATTGCCTTATTTATTCTAACCTAGTACTTATTTTTGTATTATTTCTGTTTGTGGTAATTCAATAAAGAGTTATATATACTATTCTTTTCTACACCTATATGCCTCAAGTTGATGGACTCAGGGCAGTACAATGTAGGAAACATTTCTAAGGTGCGTGATCTACGAGGTAATTCTCTGTCTTATGCGATGGTTACCACTTAACATCAGTGACCTGATGAACTGAGAGTGTAAATATATTTAAGAAAGAACTGACGCTGTGGCTTTTAGACAATTGTTTATTCTAATAAAAGTATTAAAGATTTGTTTTAAATTTTAATATAAGATATTGACATTGTTAAATAAATATTGTCCCTAATAATATATATTTTTTTAATATATTTTCCCACTGCTGGGCAAAGGTCCCCCCATGTTCCTCCACATCTAACGATCACTCGCCACGTCCCACCAGCCATCTTGGAATGCATCGAGGTCGTCACGCCAACGCTTCCTCGGCCTGCCCCGGCTTCGACGCCCATCTGCAGGCACCGATTGTGTGACGACTGTTGCCCATTTTTGTCTGTGACCATACGACTGACGTGACCCGCCCAGTCCCACTTCAGCCTGGCAGTCTTGTCGCCAACATCTGCGATGCCGGTTTTCGCGCGCAGTGTGGCATTGCGGATCCTGTCGACTCTCTTTACCCCTAACACGCTGCGTTCCATAGCTCTTTGGCAAACCTTGAGTTTGGACTTTTGAGATTCCGTTAATGACCAAGTTTGGGCACCATAGGTAAGGACGGGCAGAATACACATGTCGATGAGTTTACGCTTAAGTGACAATGGAAGGTCTCCCTTCATTAGCGTCTTCATGGACCAGAAGCTCCTTCAGGCATTTTCGACGCGGCGGACGACCTTTTTAACTTGCCTGTTTTCGAAGGAGACAATCTGGCCCAAGTAAATGTACTCATCGACGTAGTATAATTCTTGCCCGTCTACCATAATTTTTTGTTTGTTGGTGTTGGTCATTAGTTGTGTCTTTGACCGATTCATCATTAGTCCAACCTCAAGGCTTGCAGTGCTCAGGCCTTGGAGCATATTTTGGAGTTCTTGTGCTGTGGGGACAAAAATAACAATATCATCGGCGAAGCGCAGGTTCATAAGCTTCTTATCTCCGATAGATACACCTTTTTGTTTCCAACCATTTTGTTTTGGTTTTGTTTTTGTTTCAATAATGTAATACCTACTGACAAATATTTGCTTGTTTTTTGGAATACCTTCTCGATTATTGTATCCCATACCGTTCCAGGTCACTGGTCATATCGCTGCGGACAGATTCCGTTATTCACGGATCACATAATACGAGATCGCTCCAAATCCACTGTTTGACAAAGCATTTTTTTAATATTATATACCACCTGTTTTGTTATGTATGGCATTAATTTAAAACACACATCCGGAATCGTATTAATTAATTTTAGAGGTGGATACTGGAAGCATGAATATTTATCGATATATTTCCAATAAACAATTTGTAACGTGCGGCGGCGCCTTTGTGACAATCCCGCTTCGTTGGAATTTTAGGACTTAATATTATGGTTATTTGAAAATTTTAATTTTCTATTGTATAATATGAAAAAAACTATTATATAACAATACCAGCCATTAACCTACCATTAGCCTACCTGTGTCGTACATAGCAAAACACGTAAAAACGTTTCTTTATACTTGTGAGATTTCATTTTTTCGGGGAGGTAGCAGTCATAAGCTCCCTCGGTGACGTAGGAGCTGAGCTATCGTGTTTTCATTACGACTGATTAGACATTTAAGATTATGGTTATCCAATCATATCAAAACGATGTTAAGGACACTGCATATTTTATTTATTTTTATCCTGTATTGTTCCACTGCAGGGCAAAAGCCTCCCTTCCTTCCAGTTACTGTCCCCTGCTGTAATGGGCCAGTCTGGTAAATGCACAACCAAATCCACGTCGTCGCACCATCTCCGCGGTGGTTAGGGATCCATTCTGTTGTTATTTTGCCAATAGACCTTCGGGCATGTGGCAAACGTGGCGGGCCCAATCCCACTTGAGCTATGCTGAGTTTTTAGTGAAATCCATAATCACACTTTGCATATGGGACATATTTGTCCTGTCCCCTCTTCCACGTCAACAATGATATCGGTGCGGACAGCCGAGTCGCGACCGGACTTCGCCACAGGCAAAATACAAAATACGGCTGACTTATTGCCAAATCTGGTTTCAAACTCGACGGGTAAAGCTGGTCAAGAGTTTAACCACAATTTTAAAAGGCGCTTAGCAATATCAGTTATATTTATGAAGTTGTTTAGATATAATGAATTTAAGAAGAGAGAAAGAAATAAGTAAAAAATATATAGAAACGGATTAAAAGAGTACAGAAATAAGGAGTACGTTATTAAATGAATTCATAAATAGCGAAATAGCATACATTCTCGCATTATCTATTTAATGTTGATTCTTTCAATTATTTACCCTAGCTCATAAGACTGTAAACCATATAAATTGTTTAGATACTGTGTTTTTTGTTGTTTTAATAAACTAGTGGTTTGCCCCGAACTGAGATCTCGCGAGTCTCCCATAATAACAAAAAATATTATTTGTACCTACCTAACGGGCGTTTTTCCATTAGCCGGCCCGGCACCGGCACGGCACCGGCATGGCCGTGCGCCGGCACCGGCGCCGGGGTTTCGTTTTTCCACTGCGCTGGTGTCGATGCCGGTTTACGCCCGGTGAGTGAGTACTGACACGGACTTCAGCACGACGACACGTAAAGTACAACGCGTAGATATAACAATGGTATCGTCAAGCCCTCGACTATATTTGTTATATCTCTTACATCTACGATGTCAATACCAATGCAGAGACGTCGAATTTCGGATTCATCCAATACTAAAAGTCAGATACTTAGAAGGAACATATTGTCGTATTTAAACCTATGACGCGTACGCGCTGAAAGCGAACCACAAACCAAATACGAGTCTCTCTCCCTTCGCTCCGCGTTCTCCTACCCGCCCCGCGCACTCACACACGCACACGGCTACAATTCACATGTAGTTTTGCCGGGCTGGACCGAGTGAGAAGCTTGCTACGTTGCGACGTGCCACTTGACCGCATAGTCAAAGTTTGGTTTTTTTTTACCCCTCTTGAACCCCAATATATCAACCCCCCACCTCCCTTAGAAAGCTAGTTTAACTGGGGTGGTTTTTATCTATGTCAGTTTGTACCCCGATGCAAATGGAAAGAATTAGGTTATTAAATTTTGTATAAATTACCTTGTATCTGCAATGTTGATTTAACATTGGTAATTCAATGAAAACATACATTAAATAAAATTATACAGACGAATCGCGCAGATTAAAACAGGTAAAACACACTAATAATATAAATGCGAAAGTTTGGATGTTTGTTTGTTAGTTAATCACGTCATAATGGCTGAACCAATTTCATGAAATTTGGTATGTCGATAGATTATGACATGGATTGATACATAGGCTACTTTTTATTGACAAACCACGCATGCGAAGCCGCTGGCGGAAGCTCATATCAAATAAAATACAATACCAATAATAACTGATTTTAACGAGTTTTATCACGAATGTACCTTTTTAGGGTTCCGTACCTAAAGGGTAAAACGTGACCCTATTACTAAGACTCCGCTCTCTGTCTGTCTGTCTGTCCGTCTGCCAGGAGGCTGTATCTCATGAACTGTGATAGTTAGACAGTTGAAATTTTCACAGATGATGTATTTCTGTTGCCGCTATAACAAAAAGTACTAAAAACAGAATAAAAAAAATATTTAAGTGGGGCTCCCATACAACCGACATGATTTTTTTGCCGTTTTTATAGAAAATGATACGGAACCCTTCGTGCGCGAGTCCGACTCGCACTTGGCTGGTTGTTATCCCGACGTTTCGACTGTGTTGCAACAACCAGGTATATACGCGATAAATACCCGTTTAAATCAGTTATTGTAAAAGTAACCGTCCCTAATATTTAGTGATCGTCAAAGTTTGAAATAGTGAAATACCAATATTTTTAGGAATCTACATGTTTTTTATGTATGAAATGAAAGGTTCTTTAGGCGCGTTGGGCATTTTTTGAAATGGGAAAAACCATTGAACTCGCGACACTGTTACCGTTACCAACACCTCTGTATGTCCTATCAGTCTGTTCAAGTTTTCACTTCTGTCAGCATTCCGGGAGTGCCACTATTTTTTTATTTTATTTTCAGCATGTAGAGCCCTTTGCAGGGTAAAGAGGCTGCTCCCCTCCTTCCACATGCCATTTCATGTTTTTTCAATATTTTATTTTATGCCTTTCATTTCAACATTTCAAATTCAATGCGCACAGTTTAAATATTTTACCAGTTTGTAACAACTTCGTAAAAAGCAAATATCCAAACGAAATGAAACCGTGCACCGTGTGCTATTCAATATTTGCCTGTAGTGTGCCTGTTGTATGAACTCGTACCGTCAAAAGTAGCATAGCAACTCTGTTGGCATTTACCATGAGTTATGGATTAAATTTCGAAATGTTACCCACATTAGAAATACAGCGAGGCGCGAGGTGGGCAACAAGCCGACGCAAAGGGTTGCGTGCTATTCCTATTGATACAACTTTTTAACAAATCTGCAAATATTTACTCAGGATCTCGGTGTTGTATCATGGTTAAATTACAGACACATGAGGCTTTCCACCTGTATGGCATAAGTTGGTTCCTGATGCCGTCGACATGCAGTATTCAAGTGTTTGTGAGCACTAACTTGTAATAATATAACCGAATTTCATGCAATTCTACGTCAACGAATATTCAATGTAGATCCTACATTTTGGCAAGTAGGAGGTTGTAACAGTTTTTTCGCTTACCCTCGTTTGGAGAAAACTGGAAACAGTACAGGGCTTATTGCGAAGCTGCAAATAAATTGTCATTGCGATTAGTTTAATTGATTATAGATTAGTTATTTTTGAAGATATACTACTTTTGGAAAAAATTATGAAAGTAGTTTTTACGATGCGCGCGCACACCGACAGCTAAAAAGCGACATGATGAAGTAAACTGATATCTAATCTAGAAATCAAGCTAAACTGGCTGTTGCAACTTGACTTGACACCCCACTTTTATCCCATGGCACTGATTTATGAGATAAAAAGCAGCGTATGTGTTAATCCAGGTTATAATCTACGTAGATACCAAATTTCATCGAAATCGGTTTAGCCGTTACGACGTGAAAGAGTAACAAACATCCACAAATACATCCATACAAACTTTCACGTTTATTATTAGTGGGATTTATCATTTATTTTACAAACAAAGAGTTGCGGCATACGGGATGAAATCTTTAGCTGTTTTTGTTCTGTTACGCCAAAGAAGTATAACTTCTTTCGTGCATACATAAGTACACATACACGTTTTTTTTTGTATACTTTGTTATTTTATGAATTTGAATTTAGGGAGCAGAATTAGAGGAACACTAAGTTACGTATTATCATATATCAATATATTATGATTTACATGCATTGTAAAGCGAATCTCCAGTTCAAGTTGTTCAGCAGTATTGAGTTATACTGCGCATTTGAGTGCGTAGTTACTTTTGTACTACAAAACTAGCAATACGGTTTTTGACGGTAGAGTACTTTTAAATAGAAGCAAATTCTTTTATTTGTTCTTGCAATGGAGTTAGCCAGAACTCAGAACTTCACTGAAAAAGTCAACGAAACGTAACGAATTCCGTTATTTTCGCAATAGATTTTACGAGTAACGAAACGTAATGATAAAGTTGGGGGAAGTTAACGACAAAGTGGAGGTTTGTTTGGTACGTTTTACATATCTTATTACACTTAGAAACATAGACTTATAAAATCAAGTATTCACTACATTAGCACGCAAAGACAATCCAATTACATTTTGAAAAAGAGCAAGACAATATAAAATAAAACGAAATATTGAAAAAAAATACCGGTCAAGTGCTCTATAAGAATTTTTTTTTATTTTCTTTCACATAATAGCATAATTTTATTTATTTACCTTATTTTAGGTTGGTGCCGATTAAGCTAGTCCTCTAAATAGTATGAATTGTAAGAGTCCAACTTAAAGTTATTACCTTTCAAATAAAAAAACCGGCCAAGTGCGAGTCGGACTCGCGCACGAAGGGTTCCACACAAATATCGATAATAAATTGTATGAGCGCCCATACAACTTCGAAGACTATCTTAACTGGCGTCAACTATGTATGTATGGGGAAACCCTTTATTTATATTTTTATTTATTTTTTTGAATTTTTTTCTTTATGGGTCAACGGAAACTAGGTTTTCGAACTATATGGTACTTCCGGTTGCCTAGAATTGTCAATTTTGGTTAAAAACAAGGTAGCTGCACAAGTAAAGGGAAAATTCCGAAAAATAAAAAAAGTTGAAAATTAAGGTAAATTTTGGTACTTACAAGTTTTCGCGTAACTCTAAATTTGCCCATTTAGTTTTATCGTGTTATTTTATAATAAATAAATAAATAATTAAATATTGCTGGACATTTCACACAGCGCTATTTAGCCCCAAACTAAGCAGAGCTTGTACTGTGGGAACCAGATAACTGGTAGAATACGTATATACTTTTTTTTGTAAATACACATTTATAAATAGAGATCGGATAAACTGATGCATATTTACCTAAGGTTAAAAGTTGTCTAGTATGGAAAGCACTTTTTAACTAAAAAGTTCGTGATTCCGGGATCAACAAATTTATCATTTGTTATTATTTTTTATTTATCTTTTTAACCTAGACATCCCTTAAAGCTGCATAGGTTTTTATGGTTTGTCATTCATCCCTCGTATAGTCTAAAGAAATTCACATTCTATGAAAAAACGCACATTTTGGCACAGGTATATTTGGTATACAAATGCTTTGTTACAACGTAATATGGTTGCTTTTCCCTACTTTTACTGTCGGTAATTTTAGACGAAGTGAAAAGAAGCTTGTAACAAGTGTCAGATCGGGCCTATGAGACCTCAGGGAATATAAGTATTTTGTAAGTGTGCTAGTGAGATGGAAAATTTTACCTGCTTAATATTTAACGTTAAATTAATATGCATCCAATCCCTAGATCCCGGGATTTTATTTTTAATAAAAATATTCTAAGAATAATAATAATAATAATAATATTGCATAATTTGTTAGCCAAAAATCAACTTTAGGTAAATATACATACATCCGAATATCCGATTACTACTTATAATTCATAGAAAAACATCCAAACCCGGAACAAATATCTGTAGATTATGCACTCATTTGTTCCGCGGTGGGAATTGAACCCGCTACCTCTTGCGTCTCAGCTGGCAAGCCCACTACGCCATGGAGGTCGTCAACAATAGCCCTCGTTATCACACAACGAGCTCAACTCCTGTGCCAGGCGCATCAATTGCTTTCCACAACTCGTTTGACGTCTTATACAATTATACTAAATACCTACTGGCCTTTTCCAGTTGCTTGTTCTACCCTACTCGAATGACCGCTTACAATTGAATTAATTAGTTAATATCCCATTTTCTACATTGTTAATATTTCTTGAAGCGAGAAATAGTTATCTTAACGAGAAAAAGATATAATTTCTTATCTCTGAGAGGGATTCATCTTGCTAGCTAGTTTTTAATCGATTGCAATATTACGCGTGGTCATCATTTGGAGGTTAGTAAACGCCCAGCACCGCTTCCGGTGTGCATTGCTCACACAGCGTGGCTGCGGGCGGCGCGGTGAGCCATACACAGGTAGGCATGGAAACGATTGCTACTTTTAATTCAGTTTCATACATAGAAATGATTATTTTTAGTCACCGCTATTTCACATGAGTAATTTCACAGGCAATGAAATTTATTTTTAATGCCCTAATGTCACACTTGCTACGCAATTTAGCAGATGCGAACAAATACGACCGATGATTTACGATCAAAAACGAACGATTTAACAGATTCGAATGAAACCACCCGATGAACGAAGAATGTTTCTTAAAGAATGTTTTCTCTCGTTCTTCTCAACATCTTTTACTCAATACCCCTGAGCATAAAACTTCTTTCTTCACTAACTCTTTCACCGTGACGGCCATCCGCTTGTGGAACTCTCTTCCAGTGGAAATCCGCAGGGCAGCCTCTATGGGAGTCTTCAAATCCAAACTCTTTAAACACTTCATCTCTCTTTAAGATACCCAACAAAATTGAGCACTTTATGTAGGTATTTTATGTATTTCGTTTATGTAAGTGTATTATTATTGTGAGGTATATTAAAGAATTTTCACTCATTCTAGTTCTCGCAATTTGAACAGATGGCGCATGTCTTTGAGTTTTAGGTTAATAATCATGTTTTTGAAGTGAAAACTTCATCGCGCTGGGCATAGTGATAACTTCTATAGGCACGTTGAGCATTTTTTGAGATGGGGAAAAAACTATTGATCTCGCGACACTGTTACCGACACCTGTCACTGACTACTGACACTGACTGTTACTGACACCTCTGTTTATAAGTATTTGTAGTGTCTGCTTTTATTCAAGTTTTCACTTCTGTCGGCACTCCCGGAGTGCCACTTTTTTAACTGTTTATAGAAGTCAGCGTTAATCCCATAAGACATCACGGCTCACAACTCAATTACTTTCGTCCTTTGAAAAACAGGGAAGATGTAACCTTTATGTGTCCACACATGGTACAAATAGGAATAATCAATACCTATTCTATTATTAGTATTATTGAAGAGAAACGTGTACGGTTGGGTGAGTTTAATTATCAGATAAACAACAGTAACAAGCTTTTCCTTGGCGCTTTCCAGACGGAAACACAGACATAATTGTAGCCATTAGTATTACTAATTGGTTTGAGAAACGCAGCAGGATATCGTAGAGCTACAAAAACATTATTTAAATATAAATAGTATTTTAAATTTAAATTATTTTATGACCTCTGTGGCGAGCTAACTGCTGAACAACAAGCGCGCGTTACAAAATCATGTGTCAATGTGTCAAGTCAGTCAAAGTCAGGATATAAAATAATATATACTATATCTATCTATAATATACAACAACGCCGATACATTCATGACTCTGTTGATAACAATGATCCATCTAAAGTGTGGAAATTTCTTAAAACACTGGGAGTTGGTAAATCTAAACAAGAAAATAACCCAAAAAACTTAAACATTGATCATCTTAACCGACACTTCACGAGTTCATCCAATATAGATGGACTCACTAAATCAAATACACTCTATTATCTTTCTTCTCAGCCAACACCAGACTTTCCTTCTTTTCAGTTTAGTCAATTTGCCGATTGTGATGTTTAGAAGAGTATAACATCTATCACTTCAAATGCTGTTGGCAGTGACAGTGTCAGTCGGAACATGATTATGCCAATCCTTAATGAAATTGTATCTATCATCACCTACATCCTGAATGCCTCAATCGACTCCGGCTCCTTTCCTGACGCCTGGAAAGAAGCACAGGTCATTCCCTTACCTAAAAAACCCAGTCCATCATCCTTTTCCGAATATCGCCCCATATCCATACTTCCCTTCCTATCAAAAGTCCTTGAACGTCTTGTACACCAACAACTCAGTACCTTCCTATCCAATAATATCCTGTTAAATCCTCACCAATCTGGCTTCCGCCCCGGGCATAGCACAGTCACAGCGCTCATCAAGATTACTGATGACATTCGGTCTGGAATGAACAGTGGGAAGGTGACAGTACTGTCACTCCTTGACTTCAGCAATGCTTTTAATAACGTCGATTTCGATATACTTCTCGGTGTATTACACTCTCTTAACATATCTCCAACGGCTATTGACTGGTTTCGTAGTTACTTGTTTGGACGCCGGCAGCGCATCCGTATTGGAGATACTTATTCTTCATGGTGCAGTCTCTCCGCTGGTGTCCCTCAAGGCGGCGTCTTATCTCCCCTTCTTTTCTCTGTTTTCATTCACTCAATATCTAAAAAATTATCTTCTTCCTACCACCTGTATGCAGATGATTTACAAATTTATACACAATCTACGGTTGATAACATTAACAGAGCAATCAGCATAATTAATTCAGATTTGGACCGAATTTGTAATTGGAGCAAATCCTTTGGCCTTACAGTAAACCCACAGAAGACACAAGCTATCATAATTGGTAGCCACAAAATGATTCCCCGGCTAAAGTTTGAGCAACTTCCACCTGTAGTTTTTAATGGAGCTCAGATAGGTATCACTCAGACGGTGAAAAACTTAGGCATTATTATGGACACCAAGCTATCGTGGGAGCCGTGTATTGCCGAGATCAGCCGAAAAATGTTTGCGTCCTCAGCCTCGTTGCGAAGACTTCGCAACTTTTTACCAACCGCCACCAAAATTACGCTTGCACAATCCCTTCTACTCCCTATTTTAGATTACGCCGACGTCAGCTATCTCGACCTTTCTGAAGTCCAATTGAGCAAACTTGAGCGCCTTCAAAATCTTTGTATTCGGTTCGTATTTCGCTTGCGCAAATATGACCATGTTTCAGAATTTCGCGCAAAACTCAAGTGGCTCCCTATCCGTCTTCGCCGGAATGCACATATTCTGTCCCTTCTTTTTAACATTCTTTTCAATCCTTCTTCACCATCCTATTTAAAGGAGCGTTTTGTGTTCTTGCACCAGGCGCATGATCGAAATCTACGCTCATCTGAAGCTCTAAGTCTCCAAACCCCTGTCCACAGTTCTCAATTTTATGGTGATTCCTTTACAGTTCAAGCTGTGCGGCTGTGGAACGCTTTACTTTTCTCTATTAGATCATCTAAATCTCTTCCTATCTTCAAAGCTAAGGTATACAACCATTTCCTTTCTTTGTCTACGCTTTGCTAGTTTATCGTTATGTTTATCTCCTTTATTGTAGTTTATATATATAAGTATATATTATTATATTTGTAAGTATATATATTTAGTTTATTAGTAAGTATAGGTAGTTTATGTAAGTTTATGAATATACTCGTATTTACACCGCCGTCTTTTTGATTTTGTTTTGTCCTGTCCATCCAAAGGTTGTCTGGAAGAGATCGCTTTTAGCGATAAGACCGCCCATTGTACTTACCTTAATTTTTGTGTATTTTTATTGTATTTTAATTTTGTTGGTGTGCAATAAAGAGTATTCTATTCTATTCTATTCTAATATATATTACATAAATAGAATTATATAATATGTAAAAGAGGAAAGATTTGTATGTTTGTAACGTATACACTCAAAGACTACCGGTCAGATTTCAAAAAGTATTTCACCATTAGAATGCTACATTATCCTTGAGTAACATAGGTTACTTTTTACCCATCTGCGCAGAAGAAGATAATATTTTTACTGACAAACCATGGGTGCGAAGCCGGAGGCAAGTCAGCTAGTGTTTAATAATTTATTATGAAAAGAAATAAGATACTCACCAGGGCGTAAATTAGCGATTAAAAAGATACAAAATATTTAATTTAATAAAAGAATTTGGTCTGTAAATTTTGAATTTAACTTTATTTCATTTAAAAAATTTAAACAGTCAATTCATGTACAAAAACATCATCTATATCTTCTAATATTTACATATATCAATACTAATATTATAAAAAGTAAACTTTTGTGAGTTTTTCTGTTTAATTGTTGGTTTGGATGTAGGGTGTAATATCCGGAGCTACATATCCGATTTTAAAAATTTTTGCATTAGTAGGAAGTTCCAATATCCCTGAGTTCGTAAGCTATAAAAATCCGTACGAAGCCAGGACGAGTCAGCTAGTTTACGATAAAATTGTTAGTGTTTATTTTAGTCATCTAAATTAACGTTTTCGGAAGAGGTCTTCCCAATTAGAATGAATGAATTATTATACAAGTAATTAGAATTAAAACAGTGGTGTTATTTTTATACGCTTATTATACCAAGGACAATTAGACTGTATAAATAGTATAGAAGACTGTATAACTGTATAATCGACCCAATTGTCTGACCCATCGATAGCTATTATGCCACTGAAATAGATCGTTAGAAACGCCTTGCCTACCCCGCCCTACTATTCTTGATATCACCTATCTTGATATCACTCAGTGACCACCTTAATAGTATTATTCTTAACAATTTCGATTTTAATTCCTTAGTAATAAATAACCGTTTTACGTATTAAACGTTGGTAACCGAGTGAATTTAAAGTTACGGAAAAATGTAGAACGTGGATTCTGGCGTATGTGTTTTCAGACGTATCTTTATTCGTCATTAATGACCAATGTGAACTAAAATGTATATTTTTTGATTCATGACGAATTTAAAATTTATGAGTGTGGCCTAAATCATAGCGAGCAGGCACCTAGGCTACAAGAACTAGACCTAGGGGCCAATTCACGTAATACATTTTAAAACACAACGAAAGTTGACCCCAGTGAGATTGGATTATGAATTGTGTATATTTTGGCATTCTGATCCATTAATATCACAATAGTAGCTTGATCTAAATATAGTGTATAATCGCATGCCAGTCAACTCATACCATTGTATTGTCAGTGTATGTGAATACCGTTTAGAACATTTAACATAACGAGACTAAATCGATCCTCAAATTTACTATTTTAAGTTACTGAAATTTGCCTCCTGATAGTTGATTTAACTGAATTATGGAATGAAAACATTCGTAAACAAACTGAAATCACTGACACCGCCCAGGAGAATTACTTCAGCAAGTTGAAGTGGCAGTGGGCGGGGCACATTGCTCTAAGAACAAACGGCAGTTGGGGCAGAAAGGTTCTCGAGTGAAGACCACGCACTGGAAACTGCAGCATAAAACGGCCTCTCACTAGATGTAAAGATAACCTGATAAAGGTTACTAGAAGCCATTGGGTGTAGGTCGTACAAGATCGATCGCTCTGAAAATCTATAGGGAAGGCCTATCGTCCCTGTGGCTGAAAATGATGATGCCAGTTTTTACTCGATACAAACCATTATTGATAATGGTTTAGTTCAAATAATTTACATATTTTTAAATCGAGGGCGTTTCTAACGATCTGGTTGTTTTGTATGTATCTATTATGGTATCTTGCCGGCAGCTTAATGTTTATATTTACCCGCCAAATTGTGTTTGCTCAAGTAATTGAACACGAATTGTTCATGTTCGCTGAATCAGAAGTGATTGCAGACAATTTGTTTTGTATTTCTTTAACTGAATGACGTTATCACTCGTTATTTCTATCGTTTGTTAAAGGATGAATGACAGTATCGGTATCGGTAAATTTTAAGCTTTATAACACGATTAGTTTATTGGTTAAGTTATATTTCAAGGGTGTAAGAAAACTTCAAAGGGTGATCTCTGAAGTTTTCAAGACATAACTTTTGAAACTATCATGGTTATAAATATTGCTGGACATTTCACACAGCGCTATCTAGCCCTAAACTAAGCAGAGCTTGTACTATGGGAACCAGATAACTAATAGAATACCAATGTACTGTTTTTTTGTAAATACATTCTTATAATATATAGAAAAACATCTAGACCCGAAACAAATATCTGTAGATCATGCAAACATTTGGTCCGCGATGGGAATCGAACCCGCTACCTCCTGCGTCTCAGCCGGCTATTCGCCTACTGCGCCACGGAGGTCGTCTAACAGGGTCGTCGTAATATCGAGGTACTCAAAAACTCACAAATCATGTTAAATATCCTGTTTTTAGTACAAATAGTGTTCATAACCCTGATAGTTTCTAAATTCTAACTAATTTAACTGTGCTGGTTCTAAGCTATGTAAGATCATGCCAGCTGTTCAAACACAGACATACAGACAGTCAAACATAAGCGTCAAGCTTTTAACATTACTCCTATTGCGTCGGTTTAAAAATATCTAATTCGTGCAAATCGTAAGAAGATCGTAATATGGACCCGCAAGTAAATTGGTAACTACAAGATGCCAACTTCCTCGTCGTTACCAGTTTTTTTAATACTACCTGGAGTTCAAAAATCAAATCAAAATCAAAAATCATTTATTTCTCAATCAAAAAAAATCAAGCAATAAACATATAACAAAACATATTTACAATAAACTAAATTAAAATTCAATTATGCAATGGCTTGTACAGTGAGTATTGGCGTGCAGTACCTACACTAAGTACAGGACTTGTGCTGTAGGCACCGCTTTAACTTCCATATATAAATAAGGTGTTTAACCATGTTGAGGTTATATAATAATTACATTCTTGTTGTAATTGTGTATATTATATTATATTATTTTATCTTATAATCATCATAATCATTAGAGTACATTCAATCTTATTATAGACTAGCTGTTGCCTGCGACTTCGTACGTGTTACACTTCTAAATGTGTAGGTAACCTAGAAATAAAGCTAAACCCGCTGTTGAAACTTGACTTGACACCCCATTTTTATCCCATAGGAACTGATTTATGGGACAAAAAGTAGCTTCTGTGGTAATCCAGTTTATAACCTACGTATATACCAAATTTCATCGAAATCGGTTCTGCCGACACGACGTGATTGAGTAACAAACAAACAAATATCCAAAATTTCACATTTATCATATTAGTGTAATGTAAAAAAATTGCACAAAACAATACACACTAAATTAAAATTCTAAGACAAACCAAAAGAAAACTATTTTCTTCTGACCAAAATGTTCTACTCGTAGTCCTTACCATTTCAAATTTCGAACTCTACGTCCCTATGAGGCCGTGTCCTAAAAGTGCATAACCTCTTTAAGCTTAGAAACCTTCAAATGAGGTACTAATATAGTACCGTGACTTTACAGACATTCAAATTTTAAAGAGTATTTGCTTATGTTTTTAAGTGAGTTCAACCTTTTTTGAATAAAATCGGATTGAGTTTTCAAACATGTGTCAAAATAAAATGTAATTTAAATCAAAAGCACTGAGGAGTATTGATATCATCTTCGAAGCAAATCACCTCCAAAATAAGTTTCTACCACTTTTTAACCCCGTTAAGGGATGAATTTCAATAAAATACGAAACACGTCTTCCATCAACGATGTTAAAAAAGGTTTATGCAAAATTTGAAGTAGATTGGACCAAGGAATCACGTTGTCCCATACAAACTTTGCCCCCCTTTTTACCCTTTTAGGGGTAGAATTTCGGAAAATCCTTTCTTATCGGATGCCTACGTTATACAAAAAACACACCCTCCAAGTTTCAGATCTCTACGATCAGTGGTTTAGACTGTGCATTGATCCGTCAATCAGTCATTCGGGCAAAGCATTTTATATGTATAGATTAAGTAAAATTAAAGCAAGCTAAGTGGTAACCATCGCCTATAACAAAGTATTGCCTCGTAAGTCACGCACCTTAGAAACGTACTCTACGATGCACTGCCCTGCGTCTATCAACCAGTTTAGAGTGATGCCGGTGAAGGAAATTTACACTTATTAAGTTTTCAAAAAAAATGTGTCATAAATAACGCTTTTCGTGTTAGCAGGTAGTAAATTTATGTAGCTACTTACGTCGTGTTCCGGTTCAGAAGACAATAAAACTAGGATATACAGGCACATAAAAGTCTGCTTTATGTTTTATGGAAAGGAAAAGTAACATTGTTGTAAAAACCGAGTGAAGTTCTTTCTTTCAATATTTTATTGTGATTTGTGTAGTTTTTATTAAACCAGGTTGCATTCAGAACCAGTAGCAGATTTGTGGTAGAATAAACATGTTTAGATTTGACGTATTGATGAGTAACATCTTTCCTTTCGGTTTGTGGGAGTGATTTTGGCAAAAGGGACGGAAATGTGTAACAGGAAACCGGGGAAGCGCGCACTATTTGATTTGACCAATGAGCGCACGCGGTGGTCAGATGTTACACATCATATGCGACTACCGTAAAGCTCGTAATTTTTTTTTGTATGATTTGACTACTCTCTAAATCATATTTAACAATTAAGCATGTTTAAATTTGGCGTAATAGTATAATTTGACAACTCACATGTAACATAAGCATTGCAATTCATCAATTCAATGCAATATAACATTGTATTGGAGCAAAAAAATGTAAATGCAATTACTTTTTCCTTAACGTCGCTTCTCTTGTCTACGATGTCGCTCTTATCGAAAATCCGCTTTTATAAATATAAACCTTTTAAATAATAAATGAGACACGCATTTAATTTATATTGAGTGGGGTAACTTCTGCGTGATTCAACCATCCCCGAGGTAAATTGGTAAGAACCTAATTTCTTGAGTACTTACAAATCACTATTTGGGTTAGGTAGGATGTACTTTAAAGAGAAAGACTCGAATGCTATTTACTAGAAATCTTCTGATATTCAGGGATTTATACATATAATACAGAATAAAACATAATATATTATAATGGCTCATAGATTTGCGCGTAGAACTGTTTTCGCACCAGTTAAAGTAACTTCGTTTAGGGCGTATTGTACCTCTTTCTACACCTGCAGTTTATGGGGCAAATATACGCTAAGATCCTACAATAACTTACGGATCCAATACAATAACGGCTTCAATCTGTTGTTGGGGCCACGGTTTTGTATCAGGGATGTTTGCTGCACGAATACCGATGATTTCTACATGATCATGCGAAAAAGAACAACATCTCTGGTGAGCAGCATGTATGGAAGCACCAACAGCTTCCTGACCGTTGTTGCTTGGAACATGAGCTCATCTGTCAGGATCACGAGTCTAGTGTCTCAGTAGATGCGCTCATGCTCCAATATTATCCACTAACAATAATTTTAAGTAATTATTTTATATGTTGACGAAAAATTATGGAAGCCTGAAATTACGCGACCATGCACCCGAAAGCGCAGCGTAATATGGCTCCCACTAGATTGAAAGACAACCTAATAAAAATACAGGGAGCCGTCGGGTGCCGCACACGATTAATCGATCTGTTAATCTATAAGACCCTTTATTCAGCAGTGAACGTCATAATAATGACGATGAATGGGAAATAAAGAATTCCATTTACACTGAAATGCTTTTTATCACATTAACCAATCTAAATAAATATTTGATGGTCCTGAAACAAAAAGTCACTTTTATTAAGTGTGTTTTTATGTTCACTCACCACCCCAGCCCGAAATAAAACGCGGGCATGTTTAACAAAAAACGTGACAGAGATTACAACGAAGTCTAGATAAGTATGTAAATAAAGCGGATATGAGCACTGACGGGGACTCATAATCTAATTAAGTACATACTCGTGGCTAAGCAGATAGAAACATTTATTTCGATACAAGTAACTAACTCAGAAATTACATACGATGGACAATTATTATAGTTTTAATTTACTCATTTACCTGGTTACTATGAGCCCTGCGTCAAAATGTTTAGCTTATTGTCGTACATGATGGTTTTTAAATCGTACTTTTGACTGTAGCTTTATACGTACTCTGACACTACATCAAACCGTGGTCAGTTTTATTGCATCAGATCATGGGATCTAGCACGGTTGCTGAACGATAAATTAATATGTACCCATATTACGTTAGCCAGTCGATATTGCTACCGCCGGATCAAGCCGTCTCTTATACATGGCCAAATGACATTTATGCGACAGCAACTAGCTTACCGGTAGCACATGCTAGTTAAATTAAAAAAAATGTATTACTGGACATTTAACACAGCGCTATCTAGCCCCAAACTAAGCAGAACTTGTACTATGTGAACCAGATAACTGATAGAATACTTATATACTTTTTTTTTTTTTTAAATCCATTCTTATAATATATAGAAAAACATCCAGACCCGAAAAAATATATGTAGATCATGCGAACATTTGTTCAGCAGTGGGAATCGAATCCGCTACCTCCTGCGTCTCAGCCGGCTGTTCGCCCACTGCGCCACGGAGGTCGTCAATTTAATATACTGTTAATGTCCATCGTATAAATCGTAACCCGCAAAATGCTCAAAATCCTGTATTATGCCCAGATAGAGGTCACATTTTTTTTATACTACTTGGAGATGGAATAAGCTTATGGCCTGCCTGATGTTAAGTGTGACTTAACAAACATACATACATACATACATACATACAACGCCGATTTGCCGAAGTTGATTTGGAGATCTCGCTTCGCTCGATCAATAAAGCACTGTAAGCCCTAGAGGTTTGTCTCGGTGTGACACACTCGATGATTCAGTGTATGATTTTGAAGATATAGAATATAAAACTAGACTTACAATATTGTGCTTTACAGTAGTGTACCTAGGCTACAGTGCCAAATTGCAATGCATTGACCCAGAAAAACGTCAGCATTCAGATCCCACGGCACTGTCAGAAAGAATTTGAATTGTGTGTCGACCTCAAATGGCTTAATTACGTGAGCTCTGTCGAGACTTCCATAATTGCGCCGCTAAGGACCTTCAGAGATATATTGTATCCTAACGTTCACATTTCCTAGAGACCAAGTTTAGTTTAAACTTGTGTTCATTGTTGTTACATAATAAGACTAGAAAGTTCCACATTGGTAAACAAACTCTTATAACTTAGGGAATTTGTTTGTTTTGTTACATTGGAAACTTTTAATTCTGAGCGCAATGGTTTCTTGAACTTGGAAATAAAAGGATAAAGGAAATGTTAAGGTACAAACTTTTGAACAGGTTTTTGATATCGTAGTGCCCGGATTAAATGTAGTTAGACCAAAAACTTAAAGTAATCCAACCATATAGAGAAAATACACATCCTTTTGTTTATTTAGGGATGAGGCGTAAAATTGTTGTTTCAAATTATTCTGCTAATTTTAACGGTTGATGAATTTCGAGTAAGTCGCTATCTGTCAGGTGTATGTCCACAGACAGATGGGCAACGGTCATCACATAATAGGTGCCTGCAGATGGGCGTCGAAGCCGGGGCAGGGCGAAGAAGCGATGGCATGACTTTGATGCGTTCCAAGATGGCTGGTGGGACGTGGTGAGTGATTGCGAGATATGGTGAAATATAGGGGAGATCTTTGCCCAGCAGTAGGAAGGTAAAGCATAAGAAAAAAAAGTTGCTGGTAGCACTTTGGTCAAAATAGATAGCTACAACCTGAGTGTCTTTAAGTCGCGAGTGAATAGGTTTCTTCTACGAGTAGGCAAGCGTGTACCATCGTAGACTGCATCATCGCGCGCCATCAGACGAGATCGTGATCAAACGAAAGCCTATGTATAAAAAAAACATATTTGACTGAGCAAGCACCTATTGCTACTTTATTTAATGGAGTATTATCCTGTCCATACAAAGGTTGTCTTGTAGAGATCGCTTTTAACGATAAGACAACCCATTGTACTAAAACTGTTTGTAAAAATTATGTTCTGTATTTTATTTTGGTGTACAAGAAGGAGTATATTAGTTGCTTCACTTTTAAGTCAGTGGCGCTCCGTTAATTTATTTATTCGTTCGTATAATTTCTTGATTTTTTGAGTCTTTCACTGTTTCCTTTAATAACTTCAAAAACAGAAATATTGTAAAGGAAATAAGTCTATTATTAGTGATTGAATCTGACATTTAGAATGATAGATTTATTTTCACTGCCCTTTTAAAGGTCGGAAATGTCTCATGATTATATTATGGTAACTTCCTGCCCTTTAAGATAGTATTCTGTAACACACGACTTACTAACCCCCAATAAAAAGAGAAGTGTTATTCGTTTGAAGACTCTGTCTGTCAGTCCGAGGATCCAAAAAGTCAAAATTTCTTGATTCAATGAAAAAAATTTATTTTGAATTGTCATCGCCTTTTCTTTTTAAATTAAAGTCACTTTTAAATTGTTATATGTAGGTTCCGTAGTATAGATTCACTGGAAGAGATCGCTATTAGCGACAAGATTGCCCATTATTACCTTTATCTAAATGTATTTCTTTGATCATGTAATTTTGTTTGATATGTAATAACGAATAGGCATATCTATATATCTACTTATATCCCAAATGTATTACTAAATCATAAATCTTTATCGTTTGTGGATCTGGGTTACAATGCAGGCGCGGCGCTTTCTCTCATAAAATAAACCATATCACTAATTTCACGCCTGACAGGAACTAAGTCTGTGGTGCAATTGGTGAGAAGGGTCGCGGGTTCAAGACCCGTCCAGCTTGGAACAATTTTACACTATTTGGGCTTGAACATTAAGCGCAAAATTGGATATATTAGCCATATAAAGGCAAAACACACAAGCACTAATTAAAGCATTAGTCCAGTCACCGTAACCGAAAACGGCTAAGGGTGGATTCGACCAAACGAGAATAAGTTTTATTCTTAGAATAAATTGCTGAGAGAGTAACTCAATTTTACGTTTTACCATTCACAAATCTAAGAATAACGGGCCTATTCAGGAATAGTTACTATTCAGTTTAAAATATTTTAATGGCGTCCGCATGCCATATGTTTCTTTGCTGTTTTGTCATTTGAACTCAAAGTACGTAGCCATGAATTATTGTAACAAAACTAATGGAACGTTTAAGAAATTTGATTGAAGATACAGATAGTGTTGAGGAAGTTACACCTAGACGTCCAGGGTGGATAAAAGAAAGAACAGACTTATTTGAATTCGATTATCATGATTTCCCGATCAGGGCCAGTAGCCAAATTACATTCGCCACGAATCTATTCGATTTCTACATACATTTGTTGTCGCTGAATGACGTATTATTTCTATAGCATGTGTCAAATCCCATACATTTTCGGACGTATCGACTAGCGTCATCGCTAATCGACTGTAACTTGGCTAAGCCTTCAGGGCCCGTAGCCAAATTACATTCGCCATGAATCTATTCGATTTCTACATACATTTGTTATCGCTGAATGACGTAGTATTTCTATAGCATGTGTCAAATCCCATACATTTTCGGACGTATCGACTAGCGTCATCGCTAATCGACTGTAACTTGGCTAAGCCCTCAGGGCCCGTAGCCAAATTACATTCGCCATGAATCTATTCGATTTCTGCATACATTTGTTGTCGCTGAATGACGTAGTATTTCTATAGCATGTGTCAAATCCCATACATTTTCGGACGTATCGACTAGCGTCATCGGTATTCGACTATACCTTGGCTAAGCCCTCAGGGCCCGTAGCCAAATTACATTCGCCATGAATCTATTCGATTTCTACATACATTTGTTGTCGCTGAATGACGTAGTATTTCTATAGCATGTGTCAAATCCCATACATTTTCGGACGTATCGACTAGCGTCGTCGCTAATCGACTGTAACTTGGCTAAGCCCTCAGGGCCCGTAGCCAAATTACATTCGCCATGAATCTATTCGATTTCTACATACATTTGTTGTCGCTGAATGACGTAGTATTTCTATAGCATGTGTCAAATCCCATACATTTTCGGACGTATCGACTAGCGTCATCGCTGTAACGCAATCGACTGTAACTTGGCTAAGCCCTCTAGTTCGTTTCAGTAAAGAAGTAACTTTATCACTGCTGACGAAAATTGAATATAACTTGGAATTCATTTCCGATCGGTAAGCGCCTGTGCATTAGTGTTTTGTACCTACATATATATACCTAAGTATTATAACCTGCTTGTAATTCGAACCTTTAGTAAGTACCTGCCTTATTACCGTACTATAATATGACAAATGTGAGTAGACATGACTTATGCAAGTATCACGTCCCGTTGTAGGACAACATTTATTTGCAGGATAATGCATCCGTTTATCGTTCGTTTTGCAATTCAGATGTAGTAATTCCAAGAGTAACTTTACTTTAGATAGCATGATAAAACGATTTAAGACTTACTCAAGAATAAGAAAGTGAAAAAGATATATCCTTGGTATAGTTACTCGAGTTTAAATGCAAGTTTGGTAGAATCCACCCTAAATGGATTATTAGAGCGCTAGATCCTGCTTCACAGCAAACAAACAGAACATCAAAACATATTATTAGATACACGCTTAATTTATATGTAAACAGGTAAAAAGCAAAAGAAAAAAAACCATTATACACTTTATTACTACTTCGTCAAATAAATAATAATAATAAATATCGCTGGACATTTCGCACAGCGCTATCTAGCCCCAAACTAAGCAGAGCTTGTACTATATGGGAACCAGATAACTGATTGAATACTTATATACTATTTTTGTAAATACATACTTATAGTATATAGAAAAACACCCAGACACAGAACAAATATCTGTAGATCATGCAAACATTTGTTCCACGGCGGGAATCGAACCCGCTACCTCTTGCGTCTTAGCCGGCTATACGCCCACTGCACCACGGAGGCAGTCAAAATCAAAATAAACAGAGTAAGTCATAACGTCTTAATTTAAATATTTTGTTTCATTTATGTAGCCAAATATATATGCTTTTATTATGCGAAATTAGTTTGATATTTAAATTAATTAAGGCTGAATAAACAACTTTTATTACAACCACTTTAGACCGAACAAGCCCATGAAACATATTTAGTTGGCATATATTCCAAAAAAGAGTTCAGTAGTTACTGGTTTTCTAAACACACTTAAGTTTAAACCTCTAAAAATAAGAAAGAAGGAATGGGAAGTAGAACAGCGATGCAAACCCTCCGATAAATAAAATGAGGTCAAGATTACCAACCCTACTGTGGCTGCTCCAAATTATGTGGCTCCCTTCCATCTAATACACTCATCAATCTACGCCCCCACGGTACTTCAAACAAGCACTGATAACATCATGGTAGAATGTCGTGTAAGTTGGTTGCCAACTTTAGCGTCAGAGTTAGGGCATCATCATCATTTCATCATTAAGACATCCACTGCTGAACATAGGTTTTCAGAGGCACCGATCTTGTCCGGCCTGCAATGGTTGGTGCATGCCACCACATTTAGTCGTACATATATGAATATTCGCGAACATATTCAAAAGTGTTTTAGCGACAAAACGTATCGCTTCATTTATTTTAAAGGGTTTTAATAAAACTACAGAAACAGGGTATTGACAATTGTAAGTACACGACAGGTCCACAAAATGGTTGGAAGGACAAACAGGGGTATTGACAGAAGAACAAACGGTTGAAAGGATAAACAATTGTTAAAGGTATTGATGTTCTGTCGCCAACTATAAAAGGGTGATTGTTTTTACAAAGGCACCTTTCCTTTTGTGTAGAAATCATTCATCAGACAAAAAAATTACGACATTTTTGTTTCGATGTGGCAATTCTGTTGTTTACTAAGTAAAATATCGTAAAAATGAACGAATTAAATAGGCATATCTGCGAGTCTACCTAAACCATTTTTGCTGAATAAAACTACCCTGCAAATATCAATATATCATATATATTATATATATATAATTTAATCATTATTATAAACACAGGAATGATCACGTTCCGATTTATCGGTCTTTCGATCAACAATGTTTCGGTTCGATTCGGGAACCTCCATCAGGGTGAGTGCGATCCGCCCCGCACTGCGTTTATAATAATGATGGAAAGAAATCACGACAGTTTTCTAAGTAAACGTTAATTTAACTTAAAACGGAGAAGTGCAAGTCAGAATCACCCTCCCAGGGTTCCGTACATATTTGTAGGTACTTATTATAAATAATTCAGGAATAGAGTCTCGTAGTTTTTTCTGACCTGTTCACGAAATTCAGAATAAAGACTATATTTTTTACGATTTAATTTCAAATGTATAGTTTTCACTTGCCAAATTTAGTTCTAGGTCAACGAAAAGTACCTTATAAATTTTGAGAGTTTCAAAACATACGTTTTTTGCGGCATAAACGGCCGTATCTTTTTTTTACGCTAACTTAGAAGTTTGATTTTTTCACAGCTTCAAGGGACTGTAGACCTGAGTATATAATTTTAATTTTAACTCGATACCTCTACGCGTTCCTGAGAAAAAAGATCTTGACCGACTGATAGACAGACAGACGGACAAAAATTGATCCTATAAGGGTTCCGTTTTTTTATTTTTGAGGTACCGAACCCTAAAAATAACTTAATTTTAGAAATAATCACTTTAAATGTCATGCTAATTTGATCTTTATACTCGTGGAAATCAAAGGTTGGATTTGACAGGTGTGAAAATACTACTGTACTAATATTTGTTGAACCAAATGACTCAACATTGGAATATCGTCCTGTCGATACATATATCCAGAATTGAACTTAAATTTCTGAGTGTAATTGTTCAATATACTGTGAAAATTGGTACTTATTATACTCACTGTAATAGTGCATAGAAAATATAAATAAGTGGCATTCCGGGAGTGCCACTTGAACAGACGTGAAAACTTGAACAATTACGAGATACTTATATACAGAGGTGGCGGTAACGGTGACGGTAACAGTGTCCTGATTTCAATGGTTTTTTCCCGTCTCAAAAAATGGCCAACGCGCCTTAAGAAGTTTTCACTTCATATACAGAGATGTCGGTAACGGTAACAGAGTCGCGACTTCAATGATTTTTCCCATCTTAAAAAATGACCAACGCGCCTAAAAAAGTTTTCACTTAAATATTTAATAGAATAATAATTTGGCATTAAGTATGTGTTTTTATGAAGTGAAAACTTCTTTAGGCGCCTTGTGCCTTTTTGAAATGGAAAAAAACTATTGATCTCACGACACTGTTACTGTTACCGACACCTCTGTATACTATTTGAGATGAGAAAAACCCATTGAACTCGCGATACTGTTGCCGTTACTGACACCTCTGTATATAAGTTTCTGTAGTGTAGTCTGCTTTAATTAAGTTTTCACTTCTGTCGGCACTCCCGGAGTGCCACTGTTTTTTTTTATTTATATGATAATAAGTAACATACTAACAGTAATACATAAAGCACTGTAAAAACCTTTAAGGTTTGTCTCAGTGCTTAGAGACACTCGAGCCACTACACATTATTTAAATAGGTACTTTAAAAACCCGTCACGTTTACCTAAATATAATTTTATAGTTACACAATGACACACACACACAGACAACCGACCTATCCACCCAAATTACCGTCTTAAATGTAATTACTTATCTATTTAATTGGACGATTTCTTGTGTAGATGTTCGAACAAAGTTATAGCATGCAAAATGATAAAGGTCAAATCTGACCTGTTATATGTATTTTAGTGTAGCATTAAGAACGTACGCATTTAAAAAAAAGTGGCACTGCGAGTGTGCTGACAGAAGTGAAAACTTAAATAAAAGCAGACTACACTAGAGATATCTATATACAGAGGTGTCGGTAACAGAAACAGTGTCGCGAGTTCAATGATTTTTTCCCATCTCGAAAATGCCCAACGCGCCTAAAGAAGACAAGTGTTCACTTCAAAAAATTTAGTTAGTAAACAATAGAATTACCAGCATCTTCGAGCATTGCAAACATATAGCTGAAACACCGTAACACTGCCACATTACTTACCAGTAAGCCATTTTACAATGTTGATCCTTTAATAGTTCTTTAAGGAATTCAATCGATCAACATATTTAGGTACAAGTAAAACCAGTCAGCATTCTTTGAAACCTTATTCACAATTTTTACACTTCTAAAAGAAGACCTAAGTAACCCTCAAGGCTCCTAGCGATAGTAAACGAACCTCAATTCACATCGCAGGCGGCACGAGTGGCGGATGCCCTATTTACATGATTTTATTCTATCTTTACTTTACTGGTTTTATAGCAGTTGGTAGTACAGGGTGAGTTTCTAAATAATTGACTTTTGTGAAACAGCTCTGCCCGTTATCCAACACTAAATAAATAATGCTGGACATTTCACACAGCGCTATCTCACCCCAAACTTAGCAAAGCTTGTACCATATAGCTGATAGAATACTTATAAGCATGCATTTTTTTTTGTACACACTTAGACCAGGAACAAATATCTGTAGATCATGCAAACATTTGTTCTGCGGTGGGAATCGAACCTGCAACATCCTGCTTCGCAGCCGGCTATTCCCACTGCTTATTGCTTATACTTCTGTGTTTAATAAATGCACCATTTTCATACAAACCATACTGTCTAAAGATATCGCCATGTATAAGAAGGTGGATTTTTAACTAAGGCTTGGAACAAGCAAATATCCCACCTGATACTAAATGGTAAGCATCGGAATAAATTTTAAATATTTATCAAAATTACGGGCCGAGCCAGATGAACGGAATGTCTCAAAACCATATTCTAATTCAGTTCAGATTAAAATTTTAATATCATTATGCACATTCATTGTAAAATCCTAGACTATTTTACCTAGAGCGTAGATCCTGGTCTAAAGACTTCTAAGACCATCTAAGACCACGCTTTGATGTACCAAGCTGTAGATCTCCCGTTCATGTCTTTGTGCCATAAAATAAATTAGCTTATCTACACGTGATTTTCTACCATACTTTGAGGAATTAATGTTATCTATTAAAAACTGCTATTTTTAGAGCAGGAAAAGCCCAACAAAATATCTAGTATTTTTATTTATTTTTTACGTGAACCATGGAAATAAATTGGCGAAGGCTACAGAACAGTAATGAAAAAACTTACGTGACTGAAATTCTTTTTAGATATATTTTTAACATCATATTAATACGTTTTTATTAATAAGTACGGTTCATGATTTATTTTCTGAAAAGGCCGTTAACGTATGTACTGATTATGACACGTTTCGAATAAAAAAGTATCAAATTTGTATTTTTTTGTAATAGAAACATGTATTTTAACTAAAAGTTTATAGAAACTAGTTCTATAACTAGATTGATAAAGAAATTTAACTATATTAGCTAGACCACATTAATAAACAAGCCAGAAGATGCGTTCTTACTTTATCACTCTCAGATCGCAAAAATAGGTTAGTTTTTATTTACCTAAACACAGTTTAAATAAATATAAACCTTAATAGTAACAGTAGGTACTTACGAGTAATCAAACTCCCATAAATTTTGAAACAAATCGATGAAAAGTTCACAAATAAATAAGTATATTCAGGCACCTATCCATAAACTTTAAATCCCAACAAACACTAAAAACACAGAGAACTTCAACCAAATAATTCTACAAACAAAACTTTAGAAGAAAAAAATTAAATATTGTATTTTATTTCAATAGTTTTTGAGTTCCATTTTCGGAGTTTAGTGAGAGGAGGAACGCGATAGACGTCCGTACCGATTGGACCGCGTAGAGGTACTACGAAGGCTACGAGCTGCGTAGCTGCTACACTGCTACGACGTAGACCAACGAATTACTAGAACGGTCTTAGAACAGTCATTCCTTTTTTGATCTTTGTTTTTTCATAGAGCAAGTACATTTTTGGAGCTTCTTAGTTGTTACATTCTTAAAATGCCAAACTTGTTTTTAATAAAAAAAATAAAGAAACAATATATAGTAAGGCTGGCTTGCACAACGATCCCTAAACGTATTTAGTGAGGAAACATGTTTAAATTTGACGTATTTGTATGATTTGACAACTCCTTAAATCATATTTTGCTCTTAAATATATTTAGGCATTGTTGCGCAAGTCGCCCTAAGTACCTATTTCACTGTATCTGAGAAACGCTAAAAATATATACGTCTTTTGTCTTGACATGAAAAAAGATAAAGAGAGAATGACTATTATCTGTCAATTAAAGTTGCAAGGCACCAATACTAATAAAATAAAGGGGTAAATTTTTTAAATATGTTTGTATGTAATCTCAGTAAATACTAAACTGATTTAAAAAAACATTACATATATATTGGCTATATTTTGATAACAATCCGAGTGAAACCGGGGCGGGTTGAGATAGAGTAAGATATTTCTATTTTTACAATTCTCTACGACGAATATTAAAAATAACGAACGATGCGATATTAAAAAAGCATTTTGTCGTATTAGATTATTTTAAATAAATATTGAGAAAAAAATTATATAATTAATAAAATGTTTTTTGGAAAATACAGTTACCTATATCTAGGCACTCATAACTCAATGTATTTTGTAAGAAATCTAGTCATATCACCTTTCAACGCAGTCACTTTCAAGATTTCTAAAAAAAATATCTCAAGTACTTTTCGAAGCAATTATTATATTGATATTAGTAATTTTTCGATATTTCGCCTGAGTTCAAATTAATTTCAGCTTGAAAAGCAATTAGTTCTAAGAAAATGTTTGCTGATGGTAGAGTATCGACCCTCCTTGGCTTGGCTCTAATGATAATATCAGTACTTATCTACCACGGCTTCGTGGAGGTGATTTATGTTCGAATCAGTTTTGTTTTCCTAACCTTTCGTGGTTCATGCTTCAATAACACTTACCTTGTTATAAATCATAAAGGCTGCGTTCCAAAACGAAAGATTCTACCATAGAAAATAAACAATTTTGTTAAAAATTGGTTGCTTAGTTTAAGCGAAATGTGACATCTTGTAATTTAATCAAATTTCATGCAATAAATATCATTTTATTTCATTTAAAAAAAACACGTCTTCTGAACACAAATCAAAATCGGAAGAAAATACTTAGTAATCTTCGAATCAGCAGGTACTTAGAATAGGCCACTGAAACTCCATCGAAACGAATTGATTTAATAACTTATTACTTCTACAGGCGCAGCGGCTTGTCGGTACGTGGTTTGTATATGTTAGGAAATTAAATTTTGGCGCAGAGTGGAATTGTCGATTTTTACGTAGTAATAGTTTTCTTTGGGTATTAGTAAAAGACTTAAAAGGATGTTCCATTTTGGGTCATGTAGGTGTTAAAGTGGGTAAAATTATTTTTCACTGTAGGTTGTTGTATTATTCAGATTCATACTCATTTATTCCAATTCGATACAACTGTAGGTATGCTTGGAAAAGTCAAAATATACTACAATAAAATAAAAAATAATAATGATTGCTAGTACTTAAATAAAGTAATTTAGTTTGATGATCATTTTAATAATAATAATATTCCCGCAGGGCACGCTTGTGGCGAGCGTTCGGTGCGTGGCGACACCGCAGAGCCCCATTACTCCCTGGGGTTGACAGAAACCCCTGACCCTTGGTTTGCCTTAGTTGGCCGGTCAAGAGTGGAGGCGCAAGAGCGGAACCTATGCTCCAAGGGTTGAAGTGTTAAAGCATAAAGCCGGGAGTAGAGCTTAGTGAAACTGCAGCACACCTCTCAAAACCCTTTAACCGCCCACACCAACGTTGCCCCTTACGCTGCTTTCTATTGGCGGCACTTATGGGGGCCCGTTTGGTGGACGGCTAATCACCACCAACCTCAATAATTCTTAATATTACAGGATTGGCAGGTGCCGTATCTCATTTCTCTGATAACCCATACTCTATTTCATAAGCATTACTCTAACAATAGCCCGAACTCTAATCCATGTGTTGCAATAGTACTACCTAAACTAAGCAAAGCTTGCACTATGGGAACCAGATGACTGATATAATACATAATATATTTTTTATTTGTAAATACATAGAGAAACATCCAAACCCAAGTTAATGATGATGATGAGGTATAAGCTCAATAGGTCAATACTTAAATAGGCTCCAACTGAGCGATGTTAAGGTATGTGTTAATTGCGTAGGTGAGTGAGATAATTGAATAGGTGTGGAATTCATCGCATTTCGATGCAGAGATATTTGGTTCGGACGACTTCGGTAAAATGGGTTGACTTTTATACATGGAACAAACTCAATCCTGTATTTCGACTGTAAAATAAACAAACAAAAACAATTAACACAATATAAATGAATGTACACAATTGGTGATCTTATCGCTTAGTCTTTATCTTCGTGATGTCGTGATAGTTTTACTAGGCTGTACAGTCAGCAGATAAATTATAGGTATTGTCAAAAATTTGAAGGTGTTGCCATCGGGTTGGTATTCTAATGTGCCCCACACATGTCAATGATTTCTTTGTGCAAGCCTCTGTGGGAATAATGCACAAGCCGTTCAAATTGCTAGGCTTGCACAAAGCTTGCGTAATAAATTCGTTGTCGTATGTGGGCTCCATTAGACGGCAATGAGCTGAATGTAACCGGTCACGAGAATTCATGAAACTCAATACATTTATTGCTTTGACATGGTGACCAAGGTGTTACAGGTAGTAAGTAAATAGTTTCACATATGAATCCTGGCAGGGTATAGCGACAGGAAGGCAGACCATGTTTCCCTATCTAAATAGGTAGGCATGCTGTTTATACTATACAATTAATTCGATATTTTAATATTTATAGAATAGAATAGACTAGTGGTTCGCCCCGAACTGAAATATCGCGAGTCTCCCAAAAAACAAAAAAAAATTCTTTGGGCGACTCGCGCAATGATACCTAAACGTATTTAGTGGCTAAATATGATTTAAAGAGTTGTCAAATCATACAAATACGTAAAATTTAAACATGTTTAGTCGCTAAATACGTTTCAGTGTCGTTGTGCAAGCCAGCCTTAATATTTGATCAATAAAATAATGCCACGAAATGATAACCAAAATACTTGACCTACAGTTTCATTGAAATTACAGGTAACGGGAGTTCATGTTAAATTGTTACACTTTTTTGCGTAGAAATTGCAGTTATTCTGAAATTCAGACTTTTGCCTACATTTGTGATACTAAAGCTACACGTATACCAAATTTCAGCACTGTGGGGTCACAGGTGTACCCTGTGAATTTGTCAAAGTTCAGTTTTTATTATGGCTAATAACTTAAAAACTACAACATTTAAACTAAAAATAAAAACGGGGTCAAAATGTACACACAAATACCTTCTATTAAACGTGCCAATTGACCGAAAAGTCTCATTTTGTTTTTTTTTACCCCTCTTTAACCAATTATCTCAAAAACCCTCCCCCCCCCCCACATTTATAGCTCGTTTAGTTACACAAAAATTGTGCCATCACTACCTACCTATATACAAAATTTCACGATGATTGGCTAAACACTTCGAAAGTTATCCTCGGACAAACAAACATACATACAACGCCGATTTGCCCAAGTTGATTTAGAGACCGCACTTCGCTCGATCAGTAATTCTTTATTGTTACACCAAATTACAATAACTTAACCTAGAAAACTTAAAGACTAATACGTGATTCTGTCAGGTATATGACCTACGAGGCAATACTTTGTTATATGTGATGGTTACCACTTAGTATCAAGTGGGCTATCTCCCAAAGTAAGCACCTAAGCTTGTTCCATCTCCAAGTCGTATAAAAAAAAGATACTGTTACCAGAGTTTGTAACAAGCTTTCCATGCTTTCCGAAACAAGGAAGCGCACAGAAATGTCAAATTAAAATTTAATGTTCATTTATTTCAAATTTACTGTATTTACTTACTCGCCGATTCAACTATTTCAAACGTGTACCAGCTCGTCAGATCGTGCCCGCCTTCTAGCCGTTTCTGAGTGGGAATCAGGACTGTGGTTACAGGCTCTCCCTTCACGCAATATAGGTACGTTAATTGACTGTTCAGCTTTTCGCATTGCAGCATCTCTTCGCCTGGGAGCACCATGTTGTGCCCCACACCGTTGCCAATGCGGTACTGCCGTCGACCAGCTCGGCCACCACGGTTTTTCCTGTGTAAGAAGCGTGGGAAGAATTCCCCGCCACGCCAGTCTCAATGATGTCATACGTCGAGCTTTTACCACCGCCAACTGCGCCGCCATTTTGGAACCAAGTGGTCTCGTGCGTGACGATGGTAAAAGACCTGACGGATTGACACTAATTCCGTGGAAGATGGGACGGCCTTTAGTGTGGGACGCCACTTGTGTTGACACTTTAGCACCGTCACATCTTTCCGGAACACAAAATAAGGCTGGTGCGGCGGCTGAATCGGCGGAAAACCTCAAAAGGCGCAAATATAGTAGTCTAAACACATGCTTTATATTTGAGCCTTTTGGGGTTGAGACCCTTGGACCGTGGGGACCGAGCGCCCACAAAATTTATAATGAACTTTCAAAACGCCTGGTCGAGGCGACGCGTGACCAAAATGCTGGCCAGTATTTTGGCCAACGTTTAAGCATTGCCATTCAACGTGGCAATGCGGCCAGCATTCTGGGCACGCTTCCCACTGGCAGCGGCTTTTTTTTTTTTTTTTCGGATGGACTAATCTCGCTGGTAAGTTTTTTAGGCAACTAGCGCGAAGGGCACCACTTAGGTACGAGCCTCGGCTTGGGCTGTTGCCGGGGTGGGGATAGGAGAGAAACGCCCGGGTACATGTCTGTACCTCGTATAGGCGGCGACTGAAGGGACTCGTCGACCTCGCCGGCGAGGTCGGTGTGTCTGTGAAGTGTTTGCTCTGTCTGAAATAGATGACTCACCTTCCGCATTAGCGGAGGTGATTTCGTCATCCGGGTCTCCGAGAACGTGTCTCGGACGACGGAGGATTTTGTTGGCGGGCGGATCCAACGGGTAGACCGGAATGGTGTGTACCAAAGGGTTCGGATGATTAGAGGCAAGTTCATAAAACCGCTTGGAAGCGAGCTTCATGAACCTGGCTATTGATTCTAATTTCATATCGCGATGTAGGTCGTTATTGCGAAAGTACCAGGGCGAGCCTGAGGCTTTTCGCAAGAAGCGATTTTGAATAACCTGAATGGCACCAACTTTAGGAGAGTGGGCAAATACTACAGATGAGTATGTCATAATGGGGCGAATGCACGCTTTGTAAAGGGTCACCTTATTTTTAAGGGACATTTTACTTTTCGCGCCTAGAAGTGAGGACAATCGTCCTAGGGTGAACTTTGCTTGGTTGCACCTCTTAGTGATGTGCAACCTAAAGGAAAGACGCCTATCGAGGATGACACCCAGATATTTGGCTGATGGGGCCCAGCAAATGGGCTGGCCAAATAGAGAGATCGGTTTGGGAGTGAGGTTTCTCCGTGAGAAGTACACTGCTGTACTTTTCGACGGGTTTAACTCGATCCGCCACTTGCGGAACCAAATGGCTAGTGAATGAAGGGCAGCCTGCAGCCTTATACCCACCCGATCAGGATTCCGATTGGATGTGTACAAGGCTGTGTCGTCTGCGTACTGGCAGCGGCTTGTTAGATTAGGGTTTTATATATAGTTTGCTTTGTATATAGGTTTAGTTGCATAAGAAATAAATAAACATGCGGAAGAAAAAGGTTGCTTAAATAAATAAATAAATAAATAAAAACTGTAGGTACTTATTTTATGAACCTTTTGTGAAGAAAAATAATGTTTTTATTTATTTATTTATGGCCGGTTCCTATAAGCATTTGTTACCGATACCGACACGTTGGTCCTTGAAAAGTAGTAACATTTTTAAAGAGAAAAGCGTCGCTGTCATTTAACTCCGTTTATATGAACGGCTATTATTCATTAAAATCACATGGAACCTTTTGAAACCCGTATCGGTCACAAATTTTATATTAGAACATTGCTTAACCTAGCTGATTTGTTAATAATGACTAAACTAGCTACACTACGAGACACGAGTTTATCAAAGGAAATAAAGATAATGATTTATTGTGATGGATAGGATTTTGAATCAATATTTTTGCGTGTTACACGCCTTCAGATATATTTTTGACTAAAATGAACTGTATACCGCTTTAGATAAATATCAATATCGCTTACAGATTCACATTGTATCAGTTCGGTAGATTCCTACATTTATTTATTCTGTACTGTTGCTAGTCGACTCGACCTTCGTTAGGTATTACCTTGAAAAAGGTCTATAAGATACCTCCCACTTCTTTTAAGTAAATTCAGGGTCGTAAACATCTGAAACATACATAGTGCTAATAAGTGTCTAAGAAGATATCACCTACGCTAAAGCAGCTCCAAAATCATGTAAAGAAATAGCCATAATCATAATAAAAGTCTAGTAATAACACCGTAATAGTATTCTTTGATAAAGTACTTTACACATAACTAGAGGCGCGTCCCGGCTTCGCACGCGTGGACATTAATTTTTTAAACATTTTTATGGCTAATTTTGTACGCGTTGGGTTACATTATTTAAGTAGCGATCCCTAATTTTTCTAGTAATAAATATAGCCCTCAAAGATAATATAGCATTCTAATTGTGAAATAATTTTTGAAAGCAGACAGGTTGTTTATTCGTTTAGTATATCGTTTAGTATTAGCGTTTAGTCGTTTAGTATTAGCGTAGTTTATACGTAGAGTTTATTCGTTACAAACAAACAAACATACAAATCTTTCCTCTTTATAATATTAAATACTAGCTGACCAATCCGCAGCTTCGCACGCGTAGTTTTTCGATAAAAACATTACCCTCCTTCTGGGCAGTTTGATAAAAAGTAGTCTATGTTACTCCGGGATAATGTAGCATTTTAATGGTGAAAGATTATTGAAATCAGACCCGTAGTTTTTGAGTTTATTCGTTACATACATACAAATCTTTTCTCGTTATTATATTAGTATAGATTAAGCATTACATACCAGGGCCCGTAGCCAAGTTACATTCGCTTCGAATCGATTCGATTTCTAGATAGGTTTGTTGTCGATATATCACGTGATATTTCCATAGCATTTGTCAAATCCCATACATTTTCGGACTTATCGACTAGCGTCATCGCTAATCGAATGTAACTTGACTAATGCCGGGTTCCTATATCCGTCGGTAACCAGCTACGCCTCGTTTCTCCTTGAAAACGTGTCAAAAGTTTGACATTAGTTTGACATTTTTCAAGGGGATACGAGTCGTAGTCGGTTACTGACGGATATAGGAACCCGCTATATGCCCTCAGCACCACAGTATCTGTAAGGTTACAGTCGCATGCTGAGTAACAACTTATTTTGTTTCTTGTATTTGGTATTATGCATAACTGTTTTGTTAATAGAATTTATAAAAGGACACAAAATTAAAAAAAAAATTGCATATGGATATGTCGCATCCGATCGTGAATAGCGACACAAAACGAAATGACAGCAGTCGGCAGTGATTGGTTGGAACGGAACGCAAGCGATCGCGCGACGCTACGCAGAAGAAAGTGGGTAGGTAGGTACGTAATTTATGCATTTGAACTAGCAGCGAGCGAACGCTAAGCTTGCATTTTCGCGATTGTTGTCTAATTCTTTATTGCACAAACAGAACAATGTAGAAATGAAGGACCTAATGCTAAAAGTATTTACTACCAGTCAACCGTTATAGGTAAAAAACTTAGGTTGGAGTTATTAACTAGGTACTAAAAGAAAAACAAATAGAAATAAGAAAACTACTAACTACCTAATTGCCTAAATAATATAAAAATAATAAAATACAAATATACAAAAAACTAGTTGTTTGTCCGCGAATTTGTCTGCAATTTTCTGGAGCTCGACAACAGCGCCACCTACCGGGTCTAATTGTGAATCTAAACCATCCAAGGCGCTAGATTAGATTAGATTAGATAATACTTTATTGCACACCACGAAACAAATACATATGAAATTGAAATGAAATTTATTAAATGACATGAAATTTATTAAATTATAACAGACGTCAAATTAACATAAACAATCCTAGAAGTAATTATCTTTCACACAGACGGATCCTGGTGGGATCGCATTAGTATCCAAACTAGGTAAACCTGTGTTATGGAATATAAAAAACAACTACGCAAATCTATGGATAAAATTGGCGGCCTTAGCGCTAAATAGCGATCTCTACCAGACAACCTTTGGATGGAATGGACTGGGTGGACATTACCTAGGGTGTAATGGTGTACCTACATGTACATACATACCACTACCTTAACGCATACCAAAAAATTCATTCATATCGGTCCAGCCGTTTAGGAGTTCAGTGACATACACACGTACAGTAGAATTATAAATATAAAGATAAATATAGACATAAATAATAAATTGTTGTTTAATTCTAACGTGTTTTCAGCTCAAAATTATCATAATTTCCTTAAAAAAAACGAATTTCCATCTTATCCTCTGTTTTCCGGGTCACTATAGTGCGTATTCAAGTGATCTACAGCTTATATTATTTCTAGGCAAAGGTCTTCGATCACACCATCACTTACCTACGAGTACTACTAGCTGAAGGTAAGACTTTTCCAATATAAATAGTTCGCTAATTTATTGGCAGTGGTCCCCTACCTCTGCTTGGATGGATTTTCATGCCTACCTGCCTCTAGTTTTCCTACCAGCCTCCAATTGTTCATTGAAGTGATGTTTGAACCGGATTCGTGATCCCGTGAAATTGAATCACAGGAAACGTTAACGGAATCGTGAATTTGCAAATGTGCACGTGGTATTTACCTCCCTATTTACCTTAGTGCATGTCTTTACTAGGGGTCTAAAGTTACCAATGTGGGTGGCAAATCGGCGTTGTATGTATGTATGTTTGTTTGTCCGAGGATAACTTTCAAAGCGTTGATCCAATCATCGTGAAATTTGATACATAGCAAGATAGTGAGCTAAACATGTTGGTGGGTTGTGGAAATATTGGGATTCAATAGGGGAGAAAAAATGAAAATGGGATTATCCGGTCAAGTGGCACGTCTTATAAAAGGTCTTCGTAAGTACATTTCGACCACGTTTTTATTTTGAGTTTAAACCTCGTAGTTTTTAAGTTATTAGCCATAATAAAAACTAGATTTTGACAAAATTCACAGAGTACACCAGTGACCCCACAATGCTGAAATTTGGTATGCGTGTAGCTTTAGTGACACAAATATAGAGAAAAGTCTGAAATCCGGAATAACTGCAATTTCTACCCCAAAAAAAGTAACCAATAAAGATGAACTCCTGTTACCTGTAATTTGAAGTGTCAAGTTAGTTGGTTGCGCATTTCGTGGCACTATTTTATTAGTCAAATATTAAGGCCGGCTTACACAACGATTCCTAAACATATTTAGCGACTAAACACGTTTAAATTTTACGTATTTGTATGATTTGACAACTCCTTAAATCATATTTATCCACTAAATACGGTTAGGCATCGTTGAGAGAGTCGCCCTAAGAATTTTTTTTTGTGTTTTGGGACACTCGCGAGATCTCAGTTTGGAGCGAACTACTAGTTAATAGATTGCGTTGCATTTTAAATAATAAGAAAATAAATAATGCTGGACATTTCACACAACGCCATCTAGTCTCAAACTAAACAAAGCTTCTACTATGAGAATCAGAATCAACCCCGCAACCACCTGCGTCACATCCGACTATTCACCCACTGCGCCACGGAGGTTGACATTATTGTAAAGTGAATTTATATTATTTATTAATTGGATGTAAAATAAAAAGTACTAACTGACCTACCCCGGCGACCCCTATTAAAATAAAATATAGCATTATATATATACGAGATTTATCACGTACTGTTTTAACGTTGCTTCGACCGACAGTAGTGCGAGGCGAGACCGGCTCAGAGCGGATCGCACTCACCCAGGGGGGCAATTGCGCTAATTTTGAAGGTGTCTAACGTTGGAACTCACGTTGGTTTGACTGATGTCACGTGTGTTAGCGCGATACGACGTTTGCATAACCTAAGGTTTTTGTTTTAGTTTAGTAAACTACTTTTATAACACATTTGCTCGTAAAGGGTCTCTTATTTCACCAATTTCAATATCGTAATGTATGTCATTACGTACTTGTGCGTTATTGTAATGTAAAACGCACGAGTTTCTTTTTAATAAGGTAAAACGTACGGTTTATCAAGATGCTCCTTCTAAAACGAACGGTACTTTTTTAAATCTTAGCAAAGAGTTTTTATGTCAGAAAAGTGGTCAACATTTTATGAATAAAATTAACTTTGGGATATAAAAAATAAACATTTAATTCTTTAATTTAATTAATTTTGACAGTAAATTCCAACCATTTATCTGTAACAAAAACAATAAATATTAATTTACTTTATTAGTAATTTGGAATAAGGATTTGTCGTGGAGATCGTATTTCATTTTAGCTTATTATGGATGCAATGAGCCTGATTCTATTTTGAATATTACTTACAGCTCTAGGGCTGTAAATCGCATTTACGAAGCCATTATCGAGTTTACAATGACCCACTTTCAGAGCATGAGTGATGTAAATAACATTTTCCTGCGCTTTTATAAACGCAATAGGTTTTCTAAATATAACGTCTCCAGATCTTATAGAACTGAACCCAACCATTGGAAACAGAAAACAACGATCTGTAAGTGGTTTACGTAGAGCTCACAGAGCCGTGAAAAATACATCGCACGAGAGAAATGTTTAACACCTCTCTACCTGCTACATAAGTAGCTAGATATACTTTACACATACTGAGTGAAACAATGCGGGACAAAATTGTAGTCACCGCTGCTAGAATAAAGGTTCGTAAGCCATTTGAATAAATAACGTGCTCAGATCGATCTGCCGAGCCTGCTTAAAGAATGCAGTTGATAACATTTTTTTCTAAAATGTATGAAACCTTAAAATAAGAAAAATCAATCCTCACTCTGTGGCAGAAACATTGGTATGCGGGACCCATTGATTTATTATAGGTATCGAAAGATATAGCACTATGATAAACTACTATGTATACATAAGATGTCCAGGTCTCTGCCCCATACAAGATGCAGGTCTGTTGAACGATTATCTTGGTTTTAATAGTGAGATGTTTGTTGTTCTCTTGCCAATGCGAATATTAATCTCGGCATCGAGCGAGAGCTAGCTTGAGACTGTAGAGTAGGTTAGTTAAACATAAAAAATGAATTGAAAATGGCTTACTTAGGTTTGTTTTATTATTTATCGAGAAATGGTGGACGAAGGGTGGACGCGATGCTGTTTCGGCCGCACGACTAATATCCGCACCGTGTGTGACAACCACTTAGAAACCTTGAACACGTAACAATGTCTAGATCTCACCTTCTTATCTTGGGTTTACGAGATTAGTACAATTAGCTCATATAATAATATGGCAGGAATGTGATGTGCTTTTAAATCGATTTAATACAAAAGCTCGAAAAATTGTGAGCGAGGCCTACTAATATTCAACTGTCTACCTACCTCTCTGAGTAATAGACACACATAACTGAATACGTCCATAAATACCTGCCTGTTACCATCCCTGGATACCTACATTACATACAGGCTAGATTACTTTTGGTACCTACTGTAATGCTTCTTTGGTACCATCATTGGCGTTGATTTCCTATTTAATGTTTATAACATACTTATTTTGTTATTTTAAATAAAGTAGGTAGATACATTTATTCTTAATATGTAAGTATTATTTATCATCGGTAATAATATATTTATTATTATTACTCATATTTTGGATGCCAGTGCCAAGGGCTTAAAGTTCAAACGTACCTACTGCATAATAATTTTTTTTAGCTTAATTTTTGCATGGTCCGCCTTAAAACTTAAACGACTTATGCAAAATCTCATACTCCTCCATGCGCGCAATAATCTTAAATAGGGGAACAAAGATTTCTCTCCTTTCTTTCCATATTTAGACAAGTTATTGTTGTAATTTAGTTATTAGCGCTTATACCTACTTTCTTTTATGTCACGCCCCACTTCTTTTTGCACACCCAGGATGACTGGTAGATTATGCTATTAATATTAAGTCTTTCTAGCACTACCATATTTTGTTTAAACAAATTAAATAATATTATTATATGTAATGCTTGGTAGAAATATGACGAATGTTCGTGATCATTTATGTGACGAATGATACAAATAGGCATACAGAACACGAACATTCACTGTTCGCCAGTGTAGCCCGAGCCTAGCTCAAGCTACGGTAAATCCTAGATGCAAGCAAGACAATCTAGGATCTACAGTAACATATGGTAGACTGATGTAGGAGTGTTAAAGCCGTCCAAAGGCGTTTGACAAGCTTTAACTGCCGAAACTGACGTGATTATATCTATTCAATAAACATACACTGTAAAATAAATTCTTTATTTCCAATAAACATCAGTAGACGCGGACAAATCTGGGTTTATTGGGTATTTTATCGGTGGCCCATATAACAGCTATCGCCCTATAGTACTAAACCAAAATGATTTGTGCCAGATGTTCGTCGCTCGAATGGGCGCAATGTTTGGATCATCCTAGCACAGATAAGATAATAGGTACTACTCTAGTACTCTACTGCTAGGTCTCTACCTACTAGGTACTCTAGCCTCACCTCATACATCGAAACTCGACTATAGCTAGCTGGCTATTAGCGTCATCATCATCATATCAGCGATTGTACGTCCACTGCTGAACATAGGCCTAGCTCCTCTATAGATTTTCACAGCGACCGATCTGGCCTGCACTGTGCTCCCAGCAACCTTTATCAGGTCCTCTTTCCATCTAGTGGGGGGCCGTCCTACGCTGCGATTTTCCAGCGCGTGGTATCCACTCGAGAACCTTTCTGCCCCAACAGCCGTAATGCCAGTTAAAAGACGCCGTAATGTATGCAAATGTGGATTTTCATAATTGATCGAGCGAATCTGTAATCAAAATCTCTAAATCAACTTGGGCAAATCGGCGTTGTATACTTGTATGTATGTATGTTTGTTTGGATAACTTTCGTAGCGTTTATCCGATCATCGTGAAATTTTGTATGTAGGTAGGTAATGATGGCACAATTTTGGTGTGACTAAATGAGCTACAAATGTGGGGTTGTTGAGATATTGGGGTTCAAGAGGGGTAAAAGAAACAAACAAAATGGTACTATCCTGTCAAATGGCACGTCTAATAAACAGTCTTTCTAAGTATATTTCGACCCCGTTTCTATTTTTAGTTTAAACTTAGTAGTTTTTAAGTTATTAGCCATGATAAAAACTGAACTTTGGCAAAATTTACAGGGTACACTAGTAACCCCACAGTGCTGTAATTTGGTATGCATGTAGCTTTAGTGACATAAATATAGGCAAGTCTGAAATCCAGAATAACTGCAATTTCTATCCATAAAAAGAATAACATATTAGACATGAACCCCCGTTACCTCTAATTTGAATGAAACCGTAGGTCAAGTTAATTGGTTATACATATCCTGGCACTAATTAATTAGTCAAAGATTAAGGCCGGCGTGCACAAAGATCACTTAACATGTTTAAATTTTTACGTATTTGTATGATTTGACAACTTCTTAAATCATATTTAGCCACTAAATACGTTTAGGCATCGTTGCGCAAGTCGCCCTGAGAATAATATACATGTATTTTGTTTTTTGGTAGATTCGAGAGATCTCAGTTCGGGGCGAACCACTAGTTTAATCCATTAATATTTTGTCGATCTATAGTAAGTGGAATTTACTCTTTTTTCCGGGGCTGTAAAAAGCCCATAAAAGAAGCGTAAAGCTCAGGTACTCAAAATAAAACAAATGTTATGGTTCAGCCCACATCGTAATCTGATAACCCACCCCCCGTTTAGGTAGTAGTCAGGATAATTGCATTGAAATTGACGGCAATTAGTTAACATACGCATGTAGGCAATTATTGCCTGCAAATAGGTAGGTATCTACTGTCTAGTCTACTTCTTAGTAATTGGTCACCTAATATTGATTATATCACACTGTGTATAATCCTAGCTGCCTACCGAGTAAATTTACAGGTTTAAGTATTGAAAGATTCTGTCTCGTTCTTGGTATGTTAGTACAATTATTTTATACAAAAATTAGGCTTGGAACTCTATTTTGTCACAGCCTCTGGCTAACTTACTATACTGCTAGGAACTTAGCGTGTCTACGAAGGTCTACGCCAAAAAACGCTAGCACTGGTGCTAGGGGCATTTTTGTCGTAGACCTTCGTAGATACTTTACGATCTTAGCAGTGTGCTACGAAAGAAACGGGCCACCATGGCATCCCATTTTTTGAATTTGAAGTTGTATTTTAACAATGAAAATATCTAGAAAATAATAATAGATAGTTTTGTGTGTCTCGACTTTTTAACCTTTTTAAAGCAAAAAAATTAAATACCTGAGTGCTTATTTTTTCAAAAGTAGCTGTGGTTCGCAAAAGCGTATTTCCATAACGTTACAGTTTTTGCTCCAAGTCCATTAGAAAACACGCGCCTCGTAACCCCAATCGCCGCACACGAGCGCTTCATTCCCTAGAGAGCAGTACCGACTATATAGAATTCCGATATCATTTTTTCGTATCCGTTTCATCCGCTTGTAAATTCGGTGAGGGTTTGGGGTGAAGTGATAAATACAGAGTGACAGAAAAAACAAAGTGATATATAGGCTTTTGTTTTCATTTCGAGAAAGATACTCCCACAGATACCTTATACCTATGATGTAAAACCATAACCCAGAAAGGCCCACCTTTTAGAAAAAAATGTTTGTGTACATAAGTACACACGTAAGAAGTTATACTTGTCGAGCTCCGTGACTCAGTGGGCGAATAGATGGCTGAGACGCAGGAGGCTGTGGGTTTGATTCCCGCCGCGGAGCAAATGTTTGCATGGTCTATTTGTTCCGGGTCTGGTTGTTTTTCTATGTATTAACAAAAAAACGTAAATAAATACACTACCAGTTATCTGGCTCCCGCAGTACAAGCTTTGCTTAGTTTGGGCTAGATAGCGCTGTGTGAAATGTCCAGCATTATTTATCTATATTTATATTATATTAAATAAATAGAACCCATTATGTTCAAGCACTTGGATAATTTCAGACCGGATAAACTAAATTTCTATCTTACAGGAATTGGCTTCAAAATAAAAATCATATCTTCAATTATAATTTATTCGCCTATTTATAAAAATAGTCTGAATATTTACACAGAAGCGTAGAATATACTTACTTATTAAATATATTTGGATATCAACTAAAATCTATAAATTAAATGGAACTTCATATAAATGTAATTGCTATGAAGTATGAGTGGTCTTAGAAGGTTTAGCTTGGCGTAGGACAATCATACTTTGTTAAATGAAAATTTACAAATTACAAATGAGTTTCACTGAATTACAATAACTAAAAATATAGTGGATGTTAATAGTTTTTTCTAAACAGTTCACCTAACCTAGTTATGGTCTAACTAGATTAGGTCTATCTCTGCCTCTCTAATCTAAAGAGCCCGCTGGATCCCACTGCTGGGGAAAGGATTCCCTTTCCTTCTTCTATTCATCCCGGTCTAGGGCTTCTGTCGAGCAGTTCGCACTATGTGCGTCAAGTTCGTCCATCTCCGCCTGGGCCGGGCACGCGGTCTCGCGCCTTGTCCCACTCGGTGGTTATCTTAGTCCACAAGTCATCGCGACATAAGTGTCCCGCCCATCTCTACGAGTACTTCGTTTATTCAATTTCCTTGAATTATGTCTCGTCTCTATAAACATGTAGAGATCGTCCAATCTAAAAGTGAACGCCCCTCCACACTGTGCGTCAACACAACATCAAGACGATTCAAAATAAGCCTTGTGTTAACAGTAAATAAAGAACATTTCGCTTTGACGCAATGAAGTGGAGGGGCGTTCATTTTTACAGTAGACGGTCTCTACATCATATGATAAGCTAAATGAAATCTACCCTAAATGTCTTGGTAAAATAATAATGCAAAACCTCGGAAACCTCAAATTAATTATTTCATATTTATTTATATGTAACTTCATGTTGTCTATGTAATAGAGATCGCCTTAGAACAAGACCAATGAAGGAAGTTTAGAGAGGCTTTGAAATACGAGTAAGATATTTTTAGACACACGCTGTTTTGATTTAACCCGAGAAGCTTTGAAATACGAGTGAGATATTTTTAGAAAAAAAGGAGGATAATGATTTAGGGTGTAGGTACGTATGATTGTTCATTCCGTGATTGTGCCGGCAAAACGGCTTGGCTTAACTTAAACTTGTTTACTTCTTTTTACATCTTGCAGTGTTCTCTTGCATCTTGTTGTTTTTTTAATTGTTATGAACAAATATAATATTAGTGGTTCAATTTTAAAAATTAAATCCGTCCATATATAACGTTACAGCAAACTCTCCCCGCCCCCTACCCATCTTTTGAATTTTTTTACATCTTGAGTAAAATAAAGTCCTTAGTGTGCCTCTCAAACTTGATTGAAATCCGTCGATAAATAACACTACACCACTTCCCACCAATCTTAAATCGCGACTGAATAAAAAATTTAAATAAATCAAAGAACTTGTGTTCGAGTGGCGAGAACAGACAGCCGGACAAAAGCATTCTTGACCAATCTCTAAACTGAGACGCTTCGCTCACTCGGTCAATAACAAACTCTCGATTTTCAGGCTAAAATGAGGTAAATTTCATTATGACATTATGGCAAGTTATTAGCCATAATAAAAACTGAACATTGACAAAATTCACAGGGTACACCAGTGACCCCACAGTGCTGTAATTCAGCTTTCGTGTAGCTAATATAGAAAAAAGTCTGAAATACAGAATAACTGCAATTTCTCCCCATAAAATGTGTAACTAAATAACATGAACTTCCGTTACTTTAACGTATTGTTCAATTTGAATGAAACTGCAGGTCAAGTTAGTTGGTCGTGCATTTCGTGGAACTTCATACACTATTTTAATAGCCACAGATTAGTTTTTTTATTATTAGTTTTTAAGGAAGACTCGTGAGATCTCAGTTCGTGGCGAACCACTAGTTCATATAAAACAGCTGATGTAAGTCGTAGAACATTGCCCTCTTAAATAACAACAATGATCCCCTATTAAGCTAGAAACATACCATCTGACTCGACTTATATATAAATAAATAAGAAATATTCCAGAACATTTCGCACAGCGCTATCTAGCCCCAAACATAGCTTGTACTATGGAAACTAGATAACTGATAAAATGCTTATATACTTTTTTTGTAAATACGTACTTATACGTAAATACGTACTTATTTTATAAATACGTACGTTTTTGTAAATACGAACTTATTTTTTTTTTATTTAACGTACTTATAATATATAGAAAATATAAGACCCGGAACAAACATCTGCAGATCATGCAAACATTTGTTCCGTGGCGGTAATTGAATACGCTCCCTCCTGCGTCTCAGCCGGCTATTCGCCCACTGCGCCACGGAGGTCGTAGCTGTATCTACTTATGCACATATGCTTTATCTAGCCAATAACATTACGTGTACTTGTGGAAATCTAATAGGTCGGATTTGGCAGGTGTCAAAATGCTATCAACGAACAAAAAAACCAAATGATCTCATCCTGTCTAAATATTGATCCAGAATTAACTATGATTTCTGAAAGTAATTTTTCAATATAAAGTGAAACTTGGTGAATATTAATTATAGGTATATGGATAACATAACATAATTATTTGGCATTTATTCACATAGATCCTGTCCATATTATACCTATGATTTAAACGTGTTTTTCTTTATGTTTATATTTAATGGTTTGCAATAAAGAAATAATCTAATCTAATCTATGCGGTTGATTTTTCAATATCTTCATAGTGATAATGATAAATTTGTGTTGTATTTTATTTTTATTATTTTTTGTAAATTTAATATGAGTCTAATGTAACTTGAATTAAATAAATGAAATAGTACAAGCTTCGCTTAGTTAGGGGCTAGATGGCGCTGCATGAAATGTCCAGTATTATTTATTTATCTTGTGTAGACGTTCGTGTACAAAGTTATCACGGGATACAAGATGATAGAAATAAATGATGAAAGAGTGGAACGCCTTGCCTGAGTCTGTATTTCCTGATAACTACAACCTGGGGGTCTTCAAGTCGCGAGTGAATAAGTTTCTTCTAGGCAAGCGTGTACCATCGTAGGCTGCATCATCGCGCATCATCAGGCGAGATCGTGCTCAAACGCAATCCTATAACGTATATAAAAAAAAATATTAACATTGGACCTATTAGATTTTCCTTAGTAGACTCGTGCAAACTGTCAGTAATAATTCACGAACGTGACTAAGCATCCGTTAGTAAGACGTCCATTAGTCGCGTCTATAAATTGCGTCCGATAGTATGTTTTTAACTTTAATATACATATTTCGCAACCTGTTTATTCGTTATGCCAATATAAAAGTAGTTATTAATTATCTGCATATATACAAAAACCTCGCGTAATACATTGCAATAAGGCTTATTTATGTGTACTAGTAATTGTTAATCCGAGTGTATTTCGTCGGCGACTTGTTGCCACTTCGCGACCATGTTGGATACGGTTTTGTGCTTCATTCCCATTGATGTCGATATTTTTAACTGAAAAAAAAACATAATTTGAGTATTTTTAAACCCCTGACACAAAAAGAATGGTGATAGTTTGAACCTGGTAAAGGTTGTTGGGAGCCGTTGAGTGCCGGGCGCCCATGACCACTTTGGAAACGTATGGGGGAGGCTTATCTTTAGCTATGTTTAGTCTTTCTCGCACTGCGTGTATTTTCGCATGGAGTGAGAGAGACAGTTGAACAGTTTCATTTTCTGTGCACTACCTACACATCTTTATCTACAATACACAAAGGTTATTTGGAAGAGAATGCTCTTTAGCATTAAGTTCGCCTGTTTGCTATTTTTATAAGTGCAATAAACTACATTATTTTCAATCAATCAATCAATAAGGTAATATGGGCTCTTAAGCTAAAATTCCGCGACATTATGTTAAAACCAAACAATTATATTCTTGAAGTTTACTTGAAGCAGATGACCTGATAAAGGTTTCTGGGAGCCGTTGGATCCAGGTCGAACAAGATCGGTCGCTCTAAATATCTATGGGGAAGGCTTATGTTTGTGGTGTACCTAATCAGACACCAGACGCGCACCACCGATCCGAAATCACGCACCTGTTCACCTATGGAGAAACGCGCGAACGCAGCGCGGGAGGTGAAGAGCGACTGATCTACCAATAACATGTTTATCTCCCCCCCCCCCCCCCCCCCCCTCCCCCTAACTCCTCGCCCCACCAAATAAACCTAAGAATTGAATACTGCGCATGACCCCTTGTACTTGTGTTCTACCTATGTTATAATATCGCATTCTACTGTATTTTTCCTGTCTGTCTACTATCTTGTTTGTGATCCGTTCTGTGTTTCTTTGTGTGTGTCAAATAAATAAATATATTCTATTCTATTCTACTTTTGCCGAGCGATCTTAAACTACCGCGCGACCTATAACAGTGTTAATTTCTTTTTATGGTAAGACCCTTAGTTTTTCTTGTATTAATGATCTCTCCTCTTACAACTGCAGTCAACATACCTTGCTCTTCTTCTTCTTCTCTTTGTCTTTCTCCAACTTGGGCGTGGCTTCTCTCTCTTCTCTCACGTCCTTGTGGTGCTCCGGCCTGTGTGGGGTGGGGTCAGGCGTGGTAGGCTCGGGGGAGCTGGGTTCAGTTGGAATGGGAGACTTCTTTTCCAACTCCGCCAGGTCGTTGTAGAACGAGAGGAGTTCGTCGCCTATCTCCTGCTTGGGTTCCTTTGGTTTAAGATCTTTTCTCTTTGGTTCCTGCGGAGAATTGATTGATTGAAAATACTTTACTGCACTTAAAACTAGTACAAAGGCGAGCTTAATGCTAAAGAGCATTCTCTTCCAGATAACCTTTGTGTATTGTAGATAAAGATGTGTAGATAGTGCACAGAAAAGGAAACTAATGAAAATTTGCACACGACTAATAAAAATAGCATAATATAGGTACATACTACATAAATAAACCTACTTAAATACTTTATATAATAGATTAAACTATACCAATATTCAATAAAATTAAGTACATACTAAACAATAGAAGAAGTGATAAGGAAAGATTAAATTGCTAATTTTTGGTCAGTTGGACTGAGAAGGTGCCTACAGATTCTCAATCTGAATGCTTCCACTGAAGTAGCCTCAAAATAGTTTGATGAACCATCGCCTATAACAAAATATTGCCTCGTAGGTCACGCACATTAGAAATGTGCCCTACGATGCACTGCCCTGCATCCATCAACTTGAGGCATCACCTGTATGCCTCAAGTTGATGGATGCTTTTTGGATCAGGCACATCTGCACTGCACTGCGACTATCAACTTGAAGCATATATGACTTCTTCAAAGCCTCATGTGCCTGTAATTTCACCGGCAACCATAGCCTTCAAACCGAAACACAGCCATGCTGCTTGGCGGCAGAAATAGGTATGGTGGTAGTACTACCAGGCAAGCCCTTTCACAAGGAACTCCACTACTCTAAAAAATGTGTGGGATCAAATCAATGGTTTGTTTACTGGATTAGAATGAAACATGGCATTTAGAAAAGTTAGCGTGAGAGGTACAGTTTTAAGATGGAAGATGGACAAAGGCAGTGACCGAATGGTGGCCACTCGAAGGCTGTAGATTACAAGGCAGACCATAGCCTGCTGGTCAAATGATATCATGAAGGCGGTGCGATGTCACTGGATTCGATTGGAAGAAAGAGCGAATAAACTATTTTTTTTTTGTACCCACAGACAACATTGTATGTAACACATTAACACACATAACATAGAAACAGAGTGAGATAAACAGAGAAGTAGGTTGTTACTTCTCTCTTTAGTTCACTGGTAGTACTTTAAATAGTACCCACATATCACAAAATAGATAAGTAGGTATTATTCTGTGTTCTTGTTACTGTATAGTAGGTACTATAGCATTCCCTGAGCAAGAAAGCACGATTTTTAATTGCATGTTTCTCACAGAAATTAAGTGAGACGAGGCTACTATTTTCAGTAGCTGGAGCTAACAGTCCCCCTTAACCTATTAATTCTAACCATATACTATCATTTTTCAGGTAACGTATCCATTTTGTTGACTCTTTGAAGCCTTAGTAATTTTATGATTATTAATTTAATTAATGTCATTTGATTCAATTAAAAAGATAGTTTACTGAAATTATAAAATATATAGAAATAATAGGTTATGTACGGGCTATATAGTATAGGCTATTGTTTTTTTATGTACGGCATTAATTCAAAACACACATCCGGAATCGTATTAACTGATTTTAGTGGTAGCTTGAATATTTATCTAGTAATCGATACATTTCCAATAAACAACTTTTAACGTAAATCGGCGGCGCCTTTGTGACGATGCCGCTTAGTCAGTTTAACAGTACCTACTTACATGATGAATGAATATGATTTGTTTACCTATTTTATACAGGCTGTTTCATTGATATTTTAGGACTTGATCTTAAGGTTGTTTCAAAATTTTCTGTGATAATGAATTTGAGAAAATCCCATTTCACAACAATACTAGCCATTAGCCTTACCCGTGTTTTAATTTAATGTCGTACTTATCAAAACACGTGGTATATTATAATACGGGTTGTATTGAACCAAGCTGACTATCTGTGTAACAGTTTTCCACCGTACTGACGCCGAGTTAATTATACTTACAGGTAGCGGGAGCGGCAGCACATCGTCGCAGCCTGGTGGCGGTGGGTCATGCCAGGCGGGCGGCGGGGGAGTCGCCACGCGGGCAGGGAGCGACGGCGGGGGCGGTGGGGGCAGCACCACCGGCGGGGGGGTCGGGGGCAATGGGGGAGCTAACTCCTCCTGTAAACCAACACGATATTAATTATAGACATGTTAAAACAAGTAGCATCAACTATACGAATCAACCAAAAACTGTTTGTCCGCATTATGCGAAAATAACTCTGTTTGTTCGTTTGTTACGTTTTCACGACTAAATGGCTGGACCAATTTCGATGAAATTTGGTATATAGATTATAACCAAGATTGGGAGTTTGGGACACATGCATAATTATACCCTACTGCGCAAAAGGAGTGTTATAAGTTTGACGCCTGTTTGTCTGTGGGGCATCGTAGTTCCCACACGGATGGAACGATTCGGCCGCGGTTTTTTATAGAAAGCTAATTTAACAAGTATGAAGGGTGATCCTTACGACTGACACTTAAGCGCCAACTCATCGACATGTGTATCCTGCCCATCCTAACTTACGGTGCGCAGACATGGTCTCTGACTGAAGCCCAAAAGTCAAAGCTCAAGATTAGTTAAAGGGCAATGGAGCGCCGCCTTCTCGGTTTTAAACGTGTCGACCGAACGCGTAACACCATGCTGCGCTTACTTACCGGCATTGCAGATGTAGGGGGCGGGCCACGTTGCACGAATGCGACGTTGCAAAGTCCTTCGTGTCATACTAAATGGAAATCTCGAAACGCAGCAAAATGACCTCAAAATGGCAGCGCTTCCTCCACCGCACAGTCACAGTCCTCACTTAGCCTAACGAATTCTCTGAATTCCTTTAGCTATCCAGTGGTGTAATTAAATTTTGGATGGAGATGATATATACATATGTAGCTGCAACACCAAACTATTTCCCCCGATTTTGTTATCATTCAAAAGGTATTCACGTCAAAAAGTATTACCTCTATTTGCGGAGGCGGCGTGGTGCAGATATCCATATCGGTGTCTGGCACGGCGGGGTACTCCCACTGCTCGAAGCCGTCGGCGCGCGTGTAGCGGTAGCGCCCAGCTGACCTGGGACAGAAGGGGATATAAGAGCAGCTGTAAGGGATGGATGGATGTGCTCGGAGCGTTTGCTGAAGGATGCTGAATTTGACATTCTTTATACCTAAGGTGGCAAGCATCCCGCCCTCATGATGGTAGCGCCACTCGATAGAAATTTCATGAATTGGCACTACTCAAAATTGCACATACAGAATGTAAGGGCGAATTTAACCATCAAAAAAGATTTTTTATTGTTTTGGCTCGATATTGAATCAGCTGTGAGTCACTAAGGTATATTCTCTTCCAGATAACTTTTGCGTATTGAGATTGTAATATCAGTTGTTGCATCGTTGAGTTTTCACTATTTCATTTTGTTGTTTTTTGTATTCAAAATTAACTATTATTGTAAAAGGAACTGGTTTACTTTGCAAATTATTTCAGGTCCCAGAGGGTAAGATTATCATTATGAAATCTCTATGTATCTCATTTTAAAGTGAACGATATAGTTCTTATGAGAAATAATGTTCTTTAAACCTAATTATAACTGCGCAGTGTTTTTCTGCAATGGATTTGGTTTATCTATATTTAAACAAGAGTGACGATTTGTGTGTTTTATTATCTAGTAACATGCAATAATTATCCTTGTAGTGCACAAAGGGGACAATTTTGTAGCTCGCTTTGCTCTCAAAATCGATATTAAAAATCACGTTTTTTGTACGAGAGCCCCCCTTTAATATTTGTTTTATTTGAATTTAAATTTTTTTTAAGTGAATATATAACTAAATATTCTATGAATATTTCAATCATCTACCTGTTGCCGTTATCAATATTGAGCAAAAACGAGCATAAATATTACATTTGTTGTATGGGAGGCCCCTTGAATATTTATTTTATTCTGTTTTTAGTATTTGTTGTTATAGCGACAACAGAAATACATCATCTGTAAAAATTTCAACTGTCTAACTAACACAGTTCATGAGATACAGCCTGGTGACAGACAGACAGACAGGCAGCGGAGTCTTGGTAATAGGATCCCGTTTTACCCTTTGGGTACGGAACCCTAAAAATGAATGAGGTGTCAATCGATACGTTATTATGGTGGTGGTGAGATAGGCTACCATCCATATAGGTATTACGTAGTCGAGTTTCAGTTTTTAAACTTATTGGTTGTTCTTTACGCTAGTTGTTGATTTACTCTCACCGAGTGTCTAGAACGATGGTAATAATAACCTAGCAATCTCAAATTCACTTCCTTACAGCAAACACACAGGGCTCTTACAAATCTAATAGTCAAACTGTTCAGTTTATACTTAAACCATTCCTTTGTGTCTACTTCGAGTAAGTAAACACAAACGTAGAATCGTCTCCCCATTTCTCACTCAAGTTAGCAATTTTGCAACCACTTGGGCGAAAATACTTCTGGAAAAGACCAAAGCATATTATCTTGAATAGTTTAAAGTTTTGGTAAATATTTCTGAATCTCACCGAATCCTTGGCGCGAAGTTTCTTCTGCCATTTTGTTTTACAGCAGCCATCTTGGATTTGCACTTCACCGTAGAATCGTCTCTTGATTTTGAGTTTTTTCTTAAAGCTAAATGATTCTAGTTTTGAGTCTATTTTACTGTTTTATTTCAACAAAATGATGTTATTGGGATTAGAACTAACAAGGAAACTCGAGTGACTAGTATATAAATAATTTATTGTTTAAATGTAAAATTATCACAGTTTTTATCAGAAAACATTTATAATGATTAAGTGTAAGTTATCACAGATTTTGTCCGAAAACATTAATGTTAAGTTATAAGTTATATCACATTTTATCAATCGCTTACGTCCCAAGCAAATTTTTTAAAATGTATTCAACATTTGAATATAAGTTACATAAAATGTTTACTTACGTTGTATTTTGATTCATGCCCATCTGACGCGTCGCGTATTCATTTTAACACGCACTTGACAACATTTACTTAACTCGGGTCTTCCGTCAAAATTTTGTTATGTGAAAAAATATATCAAAAGCTGAAAAATATCGCGATGAGTCGTCAAGTGCGCACAAATGCAAAGGCTTAGAATAAACAGCTTAATTTATAAAACTTGTACCACCGTTATATTATTTCTAATGACTCGCCTGATGTTAAGCGGCATTATCTACAGCCACTGTTTGGAAATAACACCATAATCAACATATTCTCAAAAAAAGAGAAAAATTTTAGGATTTGAAATTAGGAAAAACTTGTGAAAAAATTTAGCTATAGTTTTTTTGACATCTATCTTTCCTCTAAAAGAGGTTAATGAAAAACTTTTTGATGAATTTGCCGTAAACGGGGTCATACGGGATTCGTTAATTTATAAGTACATCATTTATTAAATGTAAACCCCTTATTGGCTAAAAGTTTTATCATAAGTTTCACCTTTGTTATACTAAGAGATGTGGATTTTGTTTACATAAAAAAAACTGTAGGATATTCATAGGCGGCAAAAATAGAGTATGTTATTCAGCAATAAGTCAGTAACAGCGACTTGAAAGTTTTCGAGTCAAAACAAAATGTCAACCGCCAAACCGTTAGCTTCGAAACTTCTTGGAGATAAAAGACAAATAATAAAAGAGCCTCCTCGCCCGATTATTTCCTGGTTTGGTTGCGCAGGAAGGAACGGGCAGCAAAAGTGACGTTTTAAATCGTGTGGATATTCTGGGATAAACTTAGCTTGTACCGTAATATCATCAAATTGAAAAAATTCTAGTCTCATCTCGTTTTCTATGAAATACTCCTCAAAGGTTTATCAGTTAGGTATAAAGAACGACGCAAGTTCGTTAAAACATAGATTTAAAAAAAAAGTTTATCGAAACCTGTCTGTTAAAAACACCGAATGTAAAGCGGTCAGTGAAATAACAGCTCGTACGTAGAGCAGTGGTACATGTACATGTGTACATTTTGCTTGTACCGCCACAACAACAAATTAAAAAAAAAATAGCATCTCGTTTGCAATCAGAGACTCAGCAAAGGATTATCCTCAACCGTTAGTGAATCGCGAATTGTAAATAGTTAGAATGTGTCTGTACGCGTGCGTAGAGCGGTGGTAGATACCTCTGGAAGCGGCAGGTCCAGCCGGGCGGCGCGGCGCCGGCCTCGTGCGCACGCAGCGCCGCGTCCGCGCCGCGCGCCCAGCGCGCCCAGTACCCCGCGCCCAGCGCGCCGCCAGCAAATGCACACGATAACGTCTGCAAATACACAAATAACGATCCAGGTTTGTACAGAATAGGGAACGCATCGACAATACCCCGGGTTTTGCCGGTGTCGATAGGCGGCGGTGACCGCTTATCATCAGGTAATACACGTACATATATCATATTAAAAATCATATTAGAAATTACCACAAAACTTGTGTTAAGGAAAAAAACCCTACCCTGTTTTCTATCCGCTCAGACCGCAACTTATGCAAAGTGTTCATAAAAAAACAAAAACCAATAATCCTAAGTTATTGCACCAAAGCTTACCTGCATCTGAATTAGCATTTCCTGAACCGGCGACACCGTTCCTGGCTGCAGCTCATTCAAATGCTTCAGTTTAGCTTCCACCAATTCCGTCAAATTTTCCAATTCCTCATCCTTATCATTCAACACTTCGCCTTTAGTAAACGTAAGTCCGTTACCGTAGCTTATAATCTTTGCTTTAGGCCTTTCAACACTATCGCTGTCTTCACTGAAGCCTAATCCAACTCTTTCGCTTGAAAAACCTTCAATGTGTTCCGAATATTTTGTTGTATACGACGGCATCTCGCTTTTCTTTACGGGGAGCACGGAGTTGGATATGCGAAGCTTTTTCCGCGTTCTTTCAATTGGTTCCGACGGATCTGAGAGATATAGGTTGGTCCCTTTCTTTTCTGAGACGGCTGGTACTTCTGTCTTGCTTTCTTTTTCTACAGTTTCTTCTATTTTCGCTGCGCTCGGGAATAAAGCAGTTTCCTCAATTGTTTTGCTGCTTGGAAACAAAGGTTTTAGTGTAACAGGACTGCTAGTTCCACTTTTGATTGAGCTCTTGTGACTGTCATTGCTTCCTTGCGAGTTTTCATCGAACATATCAAACTTCTTTCTTTTAGTAACTTTAGGTAGTTCCTTCTTCTCGATTTCTTCTAGAAGGTTGTCGATATCGCAAGTTTTGATGTCGTCAATGGTTTTGATTGGCGATGAAGTGCCAGAATCGGTTTCTTTTATGATCTTTTCTAAGCCCGTAGGTAATTCCCCACCTAGTTTTTCTAGGAGTTTGGCTTTGTCTTTCAAACGCTGTAGCAGGCTGCTTTCGTCTTGGTTGTCTTCTAGTTTAGCGGGTGTGTCCTGTGGGGTGTCAAATTTAACCACTATTAATACAGGGAAATACATTAGAAAATATTGTTCTACCTACAACTTTTTTTATTTGTTTTTCTAATGGTCAAACTCTTTTCTGAACAACTTGGAATAGGAAGATGTTTTGTTATTTTCTGTTCACCTCAGATTGAAAACTTTGACCATCATGTAGCTTTAAAACTATTGCAATAGAGTTGAGAATCACACTGCCCAGTTTTAACTCATAGCATATCCTATTAAAAATGGCACAAGTGACATTTTTTAAACGATATGGCACAAGTCAGAAAAATAGCCAAGTGCCATATGAAAATATGTCCGATGAAGAACATTATTTCAAATGTATATTGCAAATAAATACAAGAAACTGCCCTAGTTAGTTGTACGTATTCGCAAATGTTCAACACTATTGCACAGTTATTATAGCGCAGTATTCAGGTTTATTTTATCATCATTGGTGATTTGAAACAAACTTATAACTAGTTGACCCACCCCTGCTTGACCCGTGTTTTTAATAAAATAATATATTTAGACTAACACACTCCAGGTTAGTGTAACATTCTATGAGTGAAAGATTTTTTTGAATTAGTTGAGTAGTTTCTGAGATTACCCTATACAAACATACAAACTACTAACTTTACCACACTATAATATTAGTATAGACAAATATTGGCCGTTTTTTAATTGTAGAGATTCAGTCTTAAAGTTGTCCACCACTTCTTCCTTTTGACAAAGCCAGACAATCTTTATTAATTGCAGTTATAGAGATAATTCTGAAACGTCTTACATAGTCCTCATAATAATTGCTGGACCAGACTTCTCAAAGTTAGCTTTCATCATCATCATCACCATGTCAGGAACATGACTTCTATTGCTGAGCATATAGACCTCCCCCATAGATTTCCAGAGCAACCGATCATTACCATTTAGCTTTAATAAATGTAAAATACATACTGAAAATTTATTAAAATTATGTTTGGACTTTCTGACTACTCTCTTGTGAGATATCTTAATGGGTTTGCGTACTGAGTAAGAGATCTAGGGATGTACATCATCATCATAAGGTGATGATATATTGAGCCATATTATGTACTACGTGTTTTGCTATGAACGACATAAAATGAAAACACAGGTAGAGTATTGTTGTTAAATAGTTTTTTTTTCAAATACATTATCATAAAAAATTTAAATTAATATCAAGTCCTAAAACATGAATGAAACAGCCTGTATAAATTAGGTAAACAAATCATATGAATTCATCATGTAAGTAGGTACCTGTTAAACTAACTAAGCGGCATCGTCACAAGGGCGCCGCCGATTTACGTTAAAAATAGTTTATTGGAAATGTATCGATTACTGGTAAACATTCAAGCTATCACTAAAATCAGTTAATACGATTCCAGATGTGTTTTTAATAAATAGCGTACATAACAAAACAGGTTGTATAAATCTTACCTTAACACCATTTTCCACACTAGGTGCCAATGCACCTGTGACTGGGGTCAATACCCCAGGAGGCATCTCAGGTCCAATTGGCACTGTATAATTCTGATTTGGAGGCAAAGCTGGTCCGTACTCCATTGGCTTGGTCTTCACCTTCTTGTGGGGGACCTTGGGTTTGGAGGGTGGAAGTGGGGGAGGCTTCACTTCCACTGGCTTTGCTGGACTCTCCGGCTCAGGGTCAGACTCTGAATCTGAGTTGTGGTATGAAGTTATCAGTTCTATTTTCCTGCAATAGATAAATTATCCCACTAATATTATTAACGCGAAAGTTTGTATGTGTGGATGTTTGTTACTTTACACCAGGGGTCGGCAACCGGCGGCCCGCGGGCCGCATGCGGCCCGTAGACTATCTCGGTGCGGCCCGCAACCCTGAGGTCCGTAAGAAAAAAATACCGAAGCAAAAGGCCATATAAATTCACTAGAATTTATACGGCCATGCTGCTGGGCCATGAGAGTATTCTTGAAAGCTCGCTCCCACGCGGGGTGATAAAAATGTACCTCTATTTCATTTCTTAAGAACTGTTTATCAAGACTGTGATGTTATGTATTGTTTCTACCGAAAATAAATATTTGCTGTACTTATTCAATTCTTGGCAATTTCTTTTGCGTTTATCCGCCGCACGTGCGGCGGCGGGCGGCTCCTTTGAGACAATAGGCGGGGCGGCAGTCTTTGATTAGACGCAGGTGTGCGGCGGCGAAAAAATTCAAAGCGACCGGTTTTAGTTAAAATCACAGCCGCGCGCAGCTCTCGCCACATTCGGTTGTGGAAATTCGCCGGAAACTCACGTCTCATCTGGTTGCTAGCTACGCGTTTCGTTTCACCTTTCTTCCCTTCGCTGATAGCTTCTCACGCACGACGTATGAGGTAAGTTGTATGCACTCGCGAGCATTTTGTTTTATTTTATTTACTGCTTGTTAATGTGAACCTTCAGATTGATGGGTAAATGTTATAAGGACGGGGATAGTAGTTACATGACATGAAGTTAGTTACGAGTGTGTCATGTTTTAATTATTATTTGAATGTGGAGTTGAATTTGTAGGTGCTAACTGGAACATATAATTTTACAACGAATTTAATTTTTTTCATTATTGTTACAGAATAATTATATAAACATGGCTTCAAGAAAAAGGAAGATAGAAGAAGAAAAAAGAGTTTTTAACGAATTATGGACAGAATTATACTTTTTTATCGAGTTTAAAGGAAAACCGTTATGCTTGATTTGTCAAAAGAGTATTTCTGTAGTAAAGGAATATAACCTGAAGCGACATTACGACACCGAGCACAAAGCTAAATTTGACTGTCTTGAAGGAGAAATACGGAAAAGGAAAATTTCCACTTTGAAATCGTCATTACAAAATCAACAAAACATATTTAAGGTTGTGGCAGACAACAGCGAATCGAATGTTCGGGCCAGTTACAGGGTAGCAGAGATTCTTGCAAAAAGTGGACGTCCGTTTACCGATAGTGAATTAGTAAAAGAGTGTGTCTTAGCTATCGCAGAAGAAATATGCCCAGAGCAGAAAAAAATGTTTGAAAGTCTTAGTCTCTCTGCAAGAACTTGCACCCGACGTACTGAAGACTTGGGTGCTAATTTGTGTGAACAACTCAGGGATAAGGCGCAGTCTTTCGACTGCTTCTCTTTAGCGATGGATGAAAGTACGGACGTGTCGGATACAGCACAGTTACTCATATTTGTACGCGGCATTGACGAAAACTTTACTGTTTACGAAGAGCTTGTGAAAATGTGCAGTTTGAAAGGTACAACTACGGGAGAAGATTTATTTCACCATGTGGAACAAGCTCTGGATTCATTGCAATTAAGCTGGGAAAAGTTAACAAGTGTCACTACCGATGGAGGCAAGAACATGAGCGGTCAAAACAAAGGTGTTGTTGGGAGAATCATCAGCAAAGTGAAAGATTCTGGATCTACTGTGCCATTGATTTTTCACTGTATTGTCCATCAAGAGGCATTGTGCTCCAAAGTTATATCCTGGAAAGAAATAATGGATACTGTAACATCCACTGTTAATTTTATAAGAAGAAATGGGCTCACACACCGTCAGTTCCAAAAGTTTTTGGAAGATCTGGAAGCTGAACATGGTGACGTGGTTTACTACTGTGAAGTGAGGTGGCTCAGTCGAGGTGCCGTTTTGGAACGGTTTTTTGATTTGAGGAAAGAAATTGGCAACTTCATGGAGATGAAAGGAAAGAAGAAGAAGAGGCCAGTAGAAGAGCTTACTAACAAACAGTGGATTATCGATCTTGGTTTTTTGACTGATTTGACTAAGGACCTGAATCAGCTCAACAAACGCTTGCAGGGAAAAAATAAATTGATTTGCGATATGTATACAGATGTAAAGTCATTTGAAATGAAACTGAAACTGTTTATCAAGCATATTGATGAAAAAAAGCTTGACCATTTTCCTAATTGCAAGCAAGCCGTGGAAGAAGCTGGAGATAATTTTGTGTGGCAAAATATTACAATGAGAAACGTGTTAACACAACTACAAACTGAGTTTGTAAATCGATTCACCGACTTTAAAAAGAGCTCCCTTAACATGGAAATATTCCAAAACCCTTTTGCAATTGATATTAGTGAGATACCAAGCAATTTGCAAATGAACATAGTAGATTTGCAAAGTAATAGCACACTTAAAACGGCATTTAAGGAAAGCACTGACTTGATACAGTTCTACGGAGGTTTGAGTTCTGAAAACTTCAAAGAATTGAAAAAGTTTGCTCAGCAGATAATAACTATGTTTGGTAGTACATATTTGTGTGAGCAGACTTTTTCAATTCTCAACTACCGCAAAAATAAGAATTGTTCGCGGTTAACGGATGAACATTTAGACGCGATACTGCGCGTGTCTACTACTAAAATGAAAGCAGACGTTAAAAAACTTGCAAGTCAAATGCAGCCTCAAAAATCTCACTAGTTCTTACTTTTATGTTAGTATAGTAGTTCAATTAAAAAAGAGATAATTGTATGAATATATATGCGTTTTATTTCAAATATTAAAAATACATGCCCGAACATATAAATATAAGTGCGGCCCGCACTGATACTCTGGCAACATATGTGGCCCGGCTATAGCATAAGGTTGCCGACCCCTGCTTTACACTATCAATATCATCCATAGTCCATAATTATAACTGTGACAGTAGGCCTCCCTCGCATTCAAGATTCACCCTTACCAGTCTTATGCTGCATCCAGGGATTCTTTTGGTACACTGAATGGTTTATCACTGTTTATTAATTTCGGTATAGGTTCATTTAACCAAAACCTTTCTACACTTATTTAACCGTTTTTCCATTTCAATACTGAAATTGTACACCTTTCTAGCGCTGCAAACTTTATCGTTTAAATATCGGTATGACGTCATTATGTTAACCTTATTTAGCGTTAGCTCAGGTCCCAAGCTGTTTTTTGATATATATGAACTAATTTGCTTATTACAAAAAAGGTAGTCTATCGCTTAAATCTCTTCCAGACAAACGTTGTTGATGTTGTTGGCTTTCAAAAAGTGCTAAGTATAAGAAACAAACAAAATGATTCAAAAACCGTGTTTTTCATTTTGTAGATTTATAAAGGCACTTACTCAGACTCCTCGTCGCTGTAACACCGTTTCCTGTTATGCACCCTGCCGTTCTTGTCTTTAGGTGACTTCTCCTTCTTGGGTTTTGTCGGAGCTGGCTTCATGGTGATCTTCGCAGCGTTCTGCTTTTCCACCAGGGCTTGTTGGTACATCCGCCATTCCGCGGCTGATACTTCTGTGGTACCTGATAAATTCGTTAAAAGGTGTCATATACAAAGATTTATAATCTATGGTCACTGTGTACAATAAAGTGGATTTATGTAGGTAGATACCTATATATTGTTCTGACATCTTTACACACAGCTCCCTAGCTGATTAAACGATTCATATCGAATTCATGTGTTTCCTTTGCTAATGTGGACATAATAGAAGGATAATGAGAAATTAGGGTACCATCAAATTTAATACTAAAATTAGCTCACCCATCCACGTGGTTTGTCAACCTAATCTAACCCTCCTACGCAGTCAGGTAAAAAGTAGCCTGTGTCTCCATCCCAGTACAACCTATATACTAAATTTCATCCAAATCAGTCCAGTTGTTTAGTTATGAAAACGTAACAAGAAGACCAACAGCCAGATGGAGAGACAGAGATACTTTGGAATCACACTAATATTATAAAGTGATAGTTTGGATGTTTTTTATTTATTTGTTTGTTACTCAATCACAAAAACAACATAAATCATACCTATGTAAGTACATATATTATACTCTTCTTGTATATAGTATACCTTCAATGTTTATTAATTTCCATATCACCTATTTATTTATCTGTTTAATGATGCTAAGGTTCTGCGTTTGTGAAGTCACCCACTCTGGTCCTGTCTGAAAGCCAGTGCTGCTAGACATGCATGCATGTGCACAGCATTATGCTGAGACAGGACCATTTGGTTCATGCACGCGGTGGCTACTGATAAAGCTACATCTACAATCTATATATTCTTGTCTACATGTACCTTTCTATTGTATTTATTATACCTTTGTATTTATATTGTGTTATCACTGTGTTATTTAGTAAGTAGTGTTATCTGTAAGAACCTGTGTATGTCCAATAAATTATTTTTCTTTCATACTCAATCACGTCATTACAGCTGAACCGATTTCGATGAAATTTGGTAGGTATGTAGATTATAACCTGGATTAACAGTTATTGACAACACAGCTACTTGTTATTGACAAACCACGCGTGCGAAGACGCGGGCGGGAGCTAGTAATTAATATTAGTAGGGGTAAAACTACAAGACCTCCTATTTTACGACCGGCAGTAGCATAACTGCCCTAGAGATGTTACTTTTGTCATTTAGCATGAAAAGTAGAAACATTTGTATGGTTTTGCATAGATATGTTCCTACATTTAACACTAAAATTTTACTGTATTCTTATTAAAACGCAGTATTGCCGGGAAATCAACAAGTGATGTTTTTCTGTAGTTTTGGCAGTTACATACACAGGTCCTACAATGTAGAGGGTGCTACTATTACATTTTGATATCAAACTAACAATTCTACCCTAGCAGGATTTTTCTAGGGCGGTCATCCTAGCCTGAGACAGTAAGAGAACTATTTTGAACTTTAGAAGAGGCTGATAAAATAATTAGTTTTTGTAAAACACAAAAATTATAAATACCTGATGTATGTAACTGCTGTTGAGCCAATTTGAGTGCCAGGAGATACTCCGGTGGTGCCTCCCATGTGACTGCATTTGTTGTCTGATTCCAGTAGTAAGTAAACCCACTGCCCTCATCATAACACGCCGACCAAGCTGTAAAATGAATTATTTAAGATGTTATTTTTGTTCCACATAATATGTAGATGTTACATTAAAACGAACAAAGTTTGCACAAGTGTTTGATGAAATTAAAAATATTCTAAAATATGAATGCTATGGAAATGTAATGAACAAAATCACATTTAATAACCACTGCAATACCCTCACGCAGATTATATTATTTCAATTAAATATGTAGTTTAATAAGGTGTGCACAGTTTACTACACATTAGACAGCGCTTACTGACGTGGTCATCGAACAATAATACAATTACACCTTACTAACAGCATTAACCTTCAATTAAAAGTATCCTGTAGCCTAGTACAGATTTGCAACTATTTATAGTTAGTAAGTACTTTGTATATCAAAAAAGTTGGAAGCAACGAAAGAATTGAATACTATAGCTGTTGTAATTAATGGTTATGAGTATTAGACTTACCTACTCAATAACTAGTTCACATTTACAATATGAGACCAAACAACGCAAAGGTAAGAGGTTAGTGCAACTTACCGTTCGTACAAAAATATAGCATTTAGACAAAATAATTGAGCTACTCACGGCAATGCGCAATTGGTGCCGGATGAATAGTAGGTCCAGTAGATCCTACTCCAGGGATTGACGGAGGCAATGGTAGACCCTGACCAGGCACACCAGCCATAGCATACGTGGGATACATCGGCGGCGGCGGCTGACTATGCATTCCAGTCTTCACTAGAACACTCGGTAACATGCCCGGAGGAGGCACGGCAGTTGGAAAAACTGGTGCAGCAGCCACCCTGGACCCTAAACTCTTCATTCCATCGTCTGATTCGTCGCCAGAATCACCGTAGTTGCCGATTAGTCCGGCCAGAGCATTCGATTTGCTCATTGTAAGGTTATTTTGCTACATCAAGTTAAAACTCGCAAAAACTTTCACTCCATTGCTTTTTAAGTATTTTGATAGGTTCACAATGGAAATTAAGTTTCTTGAAAGATATAACAAGCGCAAATAAAAATAACTAGCACGAAAACACGAAATCAACCTTTTTCTAGTTTTTGCTAAGCATCAGTGCAGCAGTGCTGCCAACCACTGTTGCCAAAGAGAATATAAATACTACGGTTGCCAACTGTAACCTAAGCTTTGTAGCTAGATCTCTTGCGAAAAGTTGCCAGAATTCCAATTAATGGTATCTTAAAAAGTTGCTAGAAGTAGCTAAAGCTTAAAAGAAATGTTCTAGTAACTTATTATTTGTTTGCAATAAAACTACACTAGGTATATAGTGGCTCGCCCCGAACGAGATCTCGAGTAATCTTTGACGATGAAAATAGTGACACGAAATACATAACCAAAAACTGAAAATAATTGTAAATCTTCGTCCCATTACCATTTTTGAGCATCAGAAGTGAAGTAATTTTAAGCTGCCAATAGATTATATTAAAGTAGGTATCTAAGAGTTTTATTTGAAGAGCTTATGGGACTCTTATATTAGAATAAGCAAAGCGAGATCTCCAAATCAACATGGGCAAATCGGCATTGTATGTACCTATGTATGTTTGTCCGAGGATAACTTTCGAACCGTTAATCCGATCATCGTAAAATTTGATACATAATTATAGTATAGGTTGTCGCACTTTTCTGAGGTCAATAGTTATACAGGGTTACACTGAGAAAATAAGCATTTACTTTGCGACAAAGATAACACGAGGTGAGATGGTGATTCGACCGCTATTGTTTCTGCATCCTGCTTCGCGCATGACTTTAATAGTTTAAGCACAAGAATAGCCTGGGGTCTGACTCTACAGACCCTCTCATCCTGCGATTCGGCAAGGCACCGGTCCCCGCAATGTACCTTCATATGCTCTCAGATCTTATACCTTCATTGCGTCCGGGTTGTGGCCTCTTGGGGATGCCAGAGTGGCGCACGCTACATTAGCACTAGAACCCTGACATCCCTTCGTAAGCACCCGGGCCGGACTTGGAGCATCTCGAGGTGTTACCATCGGTGCCCCAAGTGCTGACACCACCATCCCCATTCAGCTGCTCCAACGTCCCAACACTTGCCGATCGTTCCATGCATGCAAGTGGACAAACCATGCATGGGCCTGAGGCGCAGTCCGCATTACGTGCCATATGCATATGTGTATGTGTGTATGTGTTGGTATATGGGTATAGGTGTGTAGGCACACATATAGCACGCACCACATCCTGCTTGCGAATGCCACGCTTTTCGGCATCGAGGCCAGGAGACCCGTGGCTCGCCAACCCCGGGTCCCCCACTCTTGGGAGATTAGTCCCTCTAGTCCACGTCTTGAAGTTACCTACATGGTGTCATATCGACCGAACTAAGTCCTGTACTCTTAACGCTCAAATAGGACTATTGCTTATTAGCTGAGACACCGAAAGTATTTCTCTTATCGATTGCGGGTGGTCTCATCTCCATCTCACCTCGTGGTAATATAGAAATCTTGGATATTACACGCTAGCACTCACCAGTTCGCTGATAAACTTACTACCATTCCTGCGTTTCACAATGCGCCGGAGCTGCGTCGTGTTCTCCTCCATCTCGTGTCGCTCTGACCGAAAGAATCCCTCTTTTACCCACCGTCCTCCTTTTTCGTAACAACCGTCGGTTTTTTCTTCCCCCTCCAAAGTCGGTAAGTCACCCACCGAAAAACCCCCGAGTCTTTCCACGAATTGTCAGCTGTCAAAACGATTGTCAATGTCGACTGTCAATTTCGATCGACCTCGCGCATTTGCGCGACATAGGTAGTAATGGTAACAATTTTGGTGTGACTAAATGGGCTAAAAATATTGGGGGGGGTTGTTACGATATTGGGGTTCAGAGGGGTAAAAAAAATGAAAATTAGATTATTAGGTATCGAGCTTCTTAGTATCTCATTAACACCCACTCTCAATTTTGGCTCATACATTGAGTCGAAAGCCCAGCTGGCCGCTAAGAAGTTTGGAATACTTGCAAAGGTGAGGCAATACTTCACACCGGGACAGTTGCTCAACTTATACCAAGCACAAGTCCGATCATGTCTGGAGTACTGTTCTCACCTCTGGGACGGATCAGCGAAGTACCAGCTAGAGGCTCTAGATTCAATTGAGAGAAGAGCCAAGAAGCTCATTTGCAATGACGAGTTAGCAAAAGCAGGGCTCCACAGCCTCGAGCATCGTCGAAAGGTTGCAAGCCTCTCGGTTTTTTATCGGATACATTTCGGAGAGTGTGCTGCGGAGCTTTTCAACCTGATCCCACCATCCCCATTCTATGACCGGACAACCAGACGCTCCGCGTTGCGCCACCGCTACATGGTAGACATACCTCCCATACGCACAAAGCGGTACTCTTCCACCTTTATTATGCGCACCGCCAAGGAGTGGAACGCCTTGCCTGAGTCTGTGTTTCCTGATAACTACAACCTAGGGATCTTCAAGTCACGAGTGAATAGGTTTCTTCTAGGCAAGCGTGTACCATCGTAGACTGCATCATCGCTTACCATCAGGCGAGATAGTGGTCAAACGCTAACCTATAATTTATAAAAAAAAAAAGGTCAAGTGGGACGTTAAATGAAAGTAGGTACATTTGGACTCCGTTTTTATTTTTAGTAAAGCCTTTGAAGTTTACGAGAGCCATAATAAAAACTGAAATTAGGCGAAATTCACAGGGTACACCCACCAGTGACCCCACAGTGCTGTAATTTGGTATGCGTGTAGGTAAAAGTCTGAAATCAAGAATAACTGCCATATGTACCAGAGATGTAACGGAGCTTCGATTCCGGTTCCGTTAAGTCGGAACTTCCGATTATTATTACACTTTCGGTTCCGACTTCGGTTCCGATACTTTTGTATCGGATGTTAATCGGAGGTCGAACGAAACAAAGCGGGCGGCGCGCGACGGTTAAAGAGAAAATTAAAACCGAAATAATGTCACTATTTGATGCAGACACATCTAAAAACGAGGCTGATAATATTGGCGCTCCTGTAGAAAAACGGGCAAGAATGGAATTACCAGCAGAAGCTAGCCATAGTAATGTCCAAACAGTTTTGTCGAATATATTGTTATGTAGTGATGAAGACGATGATGATACAACATCTGGAAGATATGCAGTTTTTGACAAATTTGTTGTAATGAAAAGTATGCTAAATGAGTACAATAAAGAAAAACGTATAAGTATTAGTGATGATCCGTTATTGTGGTGGAAAGTAAATGGAAATACAAAATTCCAGCCCCTACAATCAATTGCCCGGCAATATTTGTCATGTCCACCGGGCTCGGTAGCTAGCGAACATCTTTTTAGTGGTGCTGGCCTAATTTACGACTCTTTAAGAAATAGATTGGATGGGGACAAAGCATCAAAGCTTTTGTTCATAAAGTAGGTACAATACATTACTTTTGGAGTCCATTTTGATTTAATTTGTTTTAGCTTTTGTTCATTTATTGTAATGTAACCGAATGTAACACGCTACTTTGGGTTTTAAGTTTTAATTTTAATTAAACTTTAAATTCATTAATTTTATCTTTAGTTTATTTGGAATTATGCAAATTTTTTTTCACAGTTGTTTTTTATTTTATAATAAAAAATAAAAATGAAAAGAATTGACTATAAATCATGTTTTATTTGTCCTTATACAAACTGACCCTGCCTCCGATTTCGATTCCGATTCCGATAAATCAAATTTGAAAACTCCCGATTCCGATTTCGGTTCCGATAAAACTACCTCCGTTACATCCCTAATATGTACCCCAAAAAAGGGTAACCACATAACATGAACTCCCGTTACCTGTATTTTGAATTAAACTGTAGGTCTGGTTGTATAGTATCATTTCGTGGCACTATTTTGAGAGTCAAAGATTACAAATAATATTTACTTGTTTTTATGCGAGACTTGCGATAGGTATCTCAGTTCGGGGTGAACCACTAGTTTAAATTAAATTTGTAACACTTTTGCATGTGAAACAATCGTTTTTATCCTTATACATTGACTTAGTACATTGACAAGAGATGTCGCGTTGCTTAATTCAATTGGTATTTTTATTTGTATAGTGTTATCCGAAAACATATGAATAATTTCAAGATTTTTAAAAACCATCTCAAAAATTTTTCTAGTCCCGTCTAGGCTTGAAATTTTTGAGATGGTTTTTAAAAATCTTGGAATTTTCCGTATGTTTTCGGATAACACTGTAAAAATAAAAATACTAATTGAATTAAGCAACGCGACATCTCTTGTCAATGTACTAAACTGCAACGTTTGGCATTGAGCAGGTCAAAAAATATAAGTTTTCCTGTAGATGAAGCTAACGGCGCTTTAGTCGTAATCTAAATCTGCTCACTAACTTCAACCCTGACGTGAGACGGCCTGGTGGCACAACTGGATAGTGCGTTCTCGTATCAAAAGGAAGGTTGCGGATTCATGTCCCGTCTAGGCTTGAAATTTTTGAGATGGTTTTTAAAAATCCAGAAATATTGGTTCCTATTGGGCATCTTTTTCAATTCCATTGCCACCTCGACCACTCACTATATTCTATAATATTTTCAAATGTTGAGTCTTTTTTCATCTAGTAAAATACATCTAAATAAGTTTCTAGTATCTACCATTCTAAAAACACTACATTTCAAAAGAAGCTCGTTGATATTGCGTAAAAAGTAATGTGTAAAGCGCATTTTTCATAAATTTTGAGCCCTCGGACCCTCACTTTGTGTTTATCATAATTAAAACAGAGTACCGTAAAACGGGGTGGATAGAATTCAAGGGGTGAATGGAAATGAGACCAAAAAAGTTTTATTCTGGCAATTATTAACAAACATTTTCAAATAAAAACACCAAATTCTACATATTAGTATGTATGTAGAATTTGGTGTTTTTATTTGAAAATGTTTGTTAATAATTGCCAGAATAAAACTTTTTTGGTCTCATTTCCATTCACCCCTTGAATTCTATCCACCCCGTTTTACTGTAATTGTTTTAGCAAAAATGTTATATTGCCTTTTCTTTAGTAGTAAAAACATGGCTTCAAACTTCCGTCAAGTTTTTTTATCGACTTACGAAGGACGCTCTCAAAACTATTTTATTTAACTTAAAAGTGAATCCGGAGGCAGTTACCATTCTTGAAAAGTTATCATATTTTGCACTCATGATTCCTACCACATTTGGCGCTCTTTCATCACTATTAGAAATCGAAAAAGTAAAAAAAAAGTGGCACAAAGTCCGTGAGTGCCGACAGAAGTGAAAAATTTAGAGCTCAATGTTTGGGTATTCAAAATTTAAAAGCAGACTACACTACATATACAGAGGTGTCGGTAACGGTAACAGTGTCGCGAGTTTAATGGTTTTTTCCCATCTCAAAAAATGCCCAACGCGCCTAACGAAGCTTTCACTTCAAAAAAAAAGTTGCACTCCGGGAGTGCCGACAGAAGTGAAAACTTGAAAATTACGAGATACTTATAAACAGAGGTGTCGGTAACGGTAACGGTAACAGTGTCGCGAGTTCAATGTTTTTTACCATCTCAAAAAATGCCCAACGTTAGTTTTCACTTCAAAAATTTGGCTCACCCTACTATAATATATATAGTATAGCTGCCTACTCTACTATAAAAAACATGGACAAATCTTTTTATGATAAAAAGACAATATTTTTTTTGTATTGGTATGATTAAACAACCATTATTAGCAGGTAGAGTTGACGAAGTGTAAGATGGTAGAGTTATATTATAAGGGTCCTACCTCCAACTTACTTCCAGTGCTTCCTCTTTATAAAAGATTGTATCAGAACCTCAGAGGTAGTAAAAATCATTGCTTTATTATTAAATATTTATTAAAACTTTATATTATCTTATAATAATTATGCACATTTTGCTAGAGGTAACATAACCAATAATTTGGTCATGGACAAATTACCTAGTTACAATTTAGGTAACAAATTGAGGCTCTCATTATTTACTACCGAACAGTGTAGGCCCAAAATACTACACAAATGTTTACTTATAATTATAATAATATTAAAATAAATTTACATTACCATGTCTCCAGTAGTTTTTTTTATTGTTTATCTGTTGACATATCACCTAATGTAGGTAAAAATTAGTAAGTAATGAGAAAGATGCGCCATTTTATTACAGACATTATTAAGAGAACCTTCTGTTTCTGAATTTTGACGTAGAATAACTAGGTATAAGTACCTAATTAGGTATCTACATAAGATTAAAGCAAATGTTTGGTAACTTAATTAATTTTTAACACACAAAGCATACAATATTAATTACCTAAGTACCTATATGTGTGTAGATAGGTAAATAGTATAAATTAACCTATTTTGGTAAACTGCTTGAAATTTTACACCACAAAAAATTAAGCACAACATATTTTTGATAAGATTATATCTACAAAATTAGCTTCTCTGCATAATATAGAAAAAACGTTAACAAATATTTTTAACTAGATTGATTCGTAAAAGGCTTCCGAATAAAGGCGTCAAGTGTACAGTTAAATATGGCTTTATTTAAATTAGCTTGTCTACTGTTAAGAAGGTATTATGCTGCATGTTTTAAAGTTTTATTATCTAACTATTTACACTATTGTACATCATAACTTACTTAAAAAAGTCTCTTGGAAAACAAATCCTATACAATCTTACTACTAGTAATAAGAGTGAAAACTATTGAAAAATAGAGAGCATAGAACAGATTTCAATCATAATTTTTTTGACAGCATAATACCCAAATCGTTACAAAACTTAAATTAATTTCTACCCTCATTGTTACCGTTTTACAATACAGGGGTCACAGGAGCCTGGTTTCAGGTATGCAGGGTGACATTGGGGACAAGCTGGGTTCTCGCCAAAGCTGGACCTGCCTTGTCTACCTATTTGCACTCGGAAAGACGTTTGAGCGTCATCGCTTTCATACCCTGGGTGGGCCTTGTCTAAAGGAAATACATAGTCGGGGACGAAGTAAGAGCTTATGTTGTATTCTACGTTCTTTGGTGCAGGTGTAGGCTCATCATCTGGGGGTGGGGTCGGTCGTCTCGTCACGTCTCTGAAGGGGCTCTTTCCTTGATTCCCTGATATAGGCTGAGAAGTAACATTCGTAGCGTTAGTATTGGTGACGTTACTCGGGTTTGGAGGTTTCAAGTCGAATGCTGGGACTGCCCATTTCCATTCATAGTAGATCGGAGGACCAACAGTCGTGGTTGGATCGTTAGAGAACTCAGATTTTGGCGGAACCAGGACTTTATCAGGAACGGAGATGCCCTGCCCTACAGATGGAGTCGTAGCTTTGGTGTTGACAGCGTCAAACCTTCTCTCTTCCGTGAAACCCTTGTCGTTGTCATCTTGAACTTTGTTGTTCCGGTTTGAGAAGTCCTTGTTCCTTCTTGGAGTTCTATCTTCCTCTGAACTGACCTGTCCGTCAGGTAAATGTTTGTTCAGGTCGATGATTTCGGTTTTCGTCATGGCAGTTTCTCGGGTTTTGGGTGTCGTGTCAGGCGAGTTGGGGTCGAAACGTTTGATGAAGGTGAAGACGGGATCTTCAGGAGCTTTCATACGAGCGTCGATTTGGAATTCTTCGGAGTTGGCTTCTGTCGTTGGTGGAGTGAAGGGAGGTACTAGTTCTCGGGATGGAGGGGTTACGTTTGGCGCTCCCGTGTTAGCACTCGTTGGCCTTGTGTTGAGTGGTTGGACGGTTGGCGTTGGTCGTTGAGACGCTGCGACCACTAGACTGTCAGGGTTGAAGTTAGTGGTGGGTCGTTTCGTGGACCAGCCGGTAGGAGGTCTGTAGTTGTTTTTTCCGCTATCCAAGCCGTTGTTATCGGATTTGATGGAATCAGCGACGCCGACGATGCTGTTACCAGGGTGAAGTGGATACTGAAAAAGGACATAGACATTAAAACAACCTGTTACAAAACAGAGAGTAGAAAAAGGCATGTTTTGAGCACTTTAAGGGAGATAAAAAGTCCTATAACATGAGAGCTCATACCTTGGACTCAGCTTCCCTCAGGCCATCATAATAGTTGCTGTTTGGCGGCACGGATAGGATGTCCGGGCGTGGTGTTCGCTGCCTCATTTCTTCATCAGACACGAACGGCTTGTCGCGTTGACCTGAAAACAATTTAATGAATGGTAAATGGAAATTAAATATTGTTGCCATATTCAAAATTGGTGGATTTCGCCCAGAAACCTCTTCATGTACCTACAACGTATACAACGTTAGGAACAAAACAAAGGTTTAATCATTATTGTGGTGATGCCCTTAAGTACCTACTGATGAGATTTTATGCAAAAATTTCAATTGGCAAGCACTTGTGTAAGTGATGAGCCATATTTCCTGAAACAAGCTCAAGTTGCCACGTAGGGTTTTAATGATTTTTTGCTGAGTACCTTCAATGTCGACATGTCATTACAATGTAAGACATATGTGGATATGGTATATTTGTCTTGCTTCATACTGTAAGTAATGACACCCACTTAGATATGGAAGCACATTTGTCCCTGCCAAGATTTTCCCTATTAGGGACCACAGTATAGGGCTCCTCAAAAAGGGCGTTTTATAGTAGACTAGTAGTTTGCCCCGAGCTGAGTATAGGTTGGTGCATTCTATGAAGAGGTTAGTTCAAATTACGAATAAGTTCTTATTGTGTGGGTCTCTTTGGTTCAAATTTTAATTAATACAGATGAGGTTCCATATTCAAATCACATTATGCCTGCGAGGGCATGAAATGCAGTACAACTTTACTCCCGGCTAAGCCGTAGGGATTTAATCAACTGCTTTCGGTGAGGTTTACATGACATATAATTTGACATTGTCGTGCAGGTGATGTGAAGGGTCGACAATGCGCGTTTGACATGTAGGTACCTTTGGTGTTACAAACGTCCATTGGTTACAGTAACCGCTAATCATCGGGTAAGCTAGTTTGCCATATTAGTGGTATAAAAAAAATATTTGTGACCTTTTAATTGATACTTAGACCTTCGGATGGGTCATGAGCCAGGTTGGCTCTTTCAGACAGTGGGAACTCTTGATAGGTACCTGGGTGATACCGAAGTGCCACGGGTGATCTAATTTCCTATGACATTACAATCCTCCGTCTACCCCGCATCTTGAGCCCTCGCTACTACCACGATCGCCACCAGCCCCGCCCAGGGATGAAACAACTACTAGAATATAACCATTGATATAACTTTTGAAACTATCATGGATGAACACTAAAAACGGATAATATCGGGATAATCAAAAACTCACAAATCATGTTAAATATCCCGTTTTTAGTGATAATAATGCCATAATGATTGTGCCCTTGTGACCAAGCAGGTACTTTTTCAATCATCAATCACAAGATGACACTGACAATAGATTAAATTGAACCCGGTTTGATTGGCGACGCGTGGGCATAACTTGATGCATTTTAAATTGTCTGTGAGATTAGAATCAGCTTATACATAATTAGGTATCCGCCTTAGAATAACTAATACATAGAACGAAAGTCGCTCAACACTGTAGACCACTGTAAGCGTCCCCGTCCGATCTACAGAGGACCGATCCCGATGGAGACAAATCGTCAGAAACAAGATCCTGGAACATAAAAGTCATGACCATCAACAGTGAGGATATCGACGTAAGGAGGAGAATGAAAGTTTCATAAAAAATCCGTTCGAAACGTAGAGCACAAGACAACGAACGTGTACGTGGGTGTCATGTTTTACATGCACCGGCACGCACACAAACGCACGAAGAATGCAGCAAACGGATGGACATTTTCACACCAAAAACCGTCATATAGGTATATTGTACACACTCATAAAACACAGCGCGGACGTCGTTTGGAACCATATATGGCTCCAATTTAATAGCCTGTTTTCGCGCGCGTTCTTTGTTTCTACGTGTAGTTGTTCTAAGGTATCCGCTAATAATGGAAGCCAAGGTGGGTTAGTACATTTGTAGTACACACATGGGCTATTATCATCTGGCTTCTAGCTGATTGAATAATAAATACCATGTACCGTATCCTAAGTATTTAGGACCATAATCTAACTTCATTCTGAAGCGTGAATGCAACTCAAGTGTAGTTTTTTTGTCCGATTTCGATAAAAAATATTGGTGAGTAATGTAAGCTTGAGCTTTGATTCATACGAGTTGAAGAAGTCAGGATAGAACTGGATAGAAACGTTAGATTTTGGGTCAAGATTTTTCACACACAAATATTTAGGAGCATCCATTCCTGTAAGAAATCTTTACAAATTTTGCCATGGCGCGGCGGTGAGAACCGAACCCACGCTTTTTGGATCAGGCACATCTGCACTGCACTGCGACTATCAACTTGAGGCATATATGACTTCTTCAAAGCCTCTTTTGCCTGTAATTTCACCGGCCGGTACCTAATGCTGTTTAGCGGCAGAAATAGATATGATGGTAGTAGGTACTCTTACGGATGAGCCTTTTGACAAAGAACTCTACTAGGTACTATAACTACTATACGTTAAATCGCTATTATTAGATTGTCTAATTTTTTTTATTTATTAATCAAAATCCACAGCTCTTAAATGCATACGTATGATGAAACTTACAGCCAATAATGGATTTACAAAGGATAACTAGACATAGAACTAATATACGTGCGCAAAAATTAGGCAATAAAATTGGAGCCATATATGGCTCCAAATAAGGTCAACGTGTGAGTTGTGCCAGTAGGTAGCGAGTGCGACTCGGAAAACCAAACAATATGACAGGTTTTAGCGGTGGATTTGTCCATCCGTTTGCTGCATTACTGGTACGCTTGTGTGGGTTTCGGCGAATGTAAGACATGCCACACAAGCTCAGGTAGTTTTGTGGCCTACATACGTTTCCGGAACGAAAATTTGTTCGAAACTTCTGATCTATGTGGAGTTATTCTAACGGATTTACATTTTATAAACCTTCTTACCTATAAGCAGGTTGGCGTCATAATCCCGTTCAGACATGGAACAATTGACCATGTACCAGTGGTCGCAGATCAGCATCCGCTGTTGGAAGAGGGTAGTGTTCGGGCAGGTGTAGCTGAACTGTCTTCCCAGGCCATCGCACATGTGGTACACCTGGAAACGAAGAAACAAAGGAATTTATCTGGTTTCCATAGAACAAGCTTTGTTGAGTTTGGGGCGAGATAGCTTGTGTGAATTGCCAACCATTATTATGATTATTCACACCTATGTATCAACATTCACGATGATCGGATCAACACTTCGGAAGTTATCCTTGAACAAACACAACGCCGATTTGCCCAAGTTGATTTGGAGATCTCGCTTCGCTCGATCAATAACTGGTACAAACTCTCGTGATGTAAATTAAAAAGTTTTGAATCATGATCTAGTAATTATGTTATTATCTTAGGTAAGTACAGAAATTATCCATCTGTTGCATTGCATTGTAATCATTATCTAAGTAGGTAGGTAGGTACATAATTTGGCATAAAGATTGCATCACACATGTCGGAAGCCTGCAAGGCATATCAAGCCGCATCTGAGTTTTTTTTTCACTTTCAATAACACGCTAAAACATGTTCCTGCACAAGTAATTATTATTATCCGTGATATTGCGATCATCTTTATCATCACTTCCTACAAGGAAGGTAACAGTCGTAACAGTAATTAGTAACACACGGAATTTTAAATCATCTTTATGTCTTTTGTTATTAGTTTTTGGCTTACGTAGACTACTCGAACGCATGAAAAGCAAAGCCTTGGGTTTCTTTGTTACCCCGCCGTACCCAACCGGGGCTCGGAAGGATTTTGATAAATGGATGTCAAAAATCATTTTTTTCAATACAATGGCTGCCACCAGATATAACTGATGTATTTGTAGACATTGTACATGTTACGTTGACGTAGGTATGCCTTCAGTGGCACGCGCGGTGTTTCCGTGCGCCTCGCTGATGGGAGGGATAACACCAAACCCATAAGAGGGGGTCCTGAAAAGTGGCCAACGCCGTCGAGACCGCAGATGAATACGCAAGCGCCCCCGTTGTCTTGACAGAGCAGCATAATGGTGAAACACAAGTGGTGGTTTTAGCCGGTAAGAGTCCAGCATAACCTGACGGTCGCCCCCCCCCCCCCCCCCCCCCCCGGCAGTCAGGTATCCATGAGGATTTCCCCACTATAAAAAAAAAAGGTATGCCTTCAGTACTGCGACGGAGATATTATTTCAAAATAGTAAATTGTAGTTACTTGTGTAAATTATAAGTTATATATAAATAAATAAATATTGCTGGACATTTCACACAGCGCTATCTAGTCCCAAACCAAGCAGAGCTTGTACTATGGGAACCAAATAACTGATAGTATACTTAAATAAATAAATAAAATAAATAAATAAATATCGCTGGACATTTCACACAGCGCCATCCAGCCCCAAATTAAGCAAAGCCTGTACTATGGGAACCAGATAACTGATAGAATACTTATATACTTTTCTTTTTTGTAAATACATTCTTATAATATATAGCAAAACACCCAGACACGGAACAAATATCTGTAGATCATGCAAACATTTGTTCCGTGGCGGGAATCGAACCCGCTACCTCTTGCGTCTCAGCCTGATATACGCCCACTGCGCCACGGAGGTCGTCTTATATATAGGTATATGTGTATGTATAGGTTTGTGTTTGTAGTATTATTATTTTTATAGTTAGGTCTTTCTATAGTATGCAGTTAATTTTGAACTTGTCAGTATTTAGGTTTTCTTATGTATTAGTTATAACGATTTGGTTTTTTGTAAACTCTTATGTTATTTGTAAGTTAATAAATAAATTAAATTGAATTGAAATTGAATCTTTTGAAACTTACCCCGTTTCGAACACTATTTTCACTAAAAATACTTCTGTTTACCCGTGATCATGGCGCATGCAACTACGTCGAAATATCGGGATACTCAAAAACTCACAAATCATGGTAATAGTATTTAGTAAAAAAGGTATAATTTAGTTTCGCGTGTGAACTTTTTTTCTGTTATACCGATGTGTAGTCTATTCTATCCAAAAGTTGTCTGATAGAGATCGCTATTTAGCGATAAGACCACCAACAGATTGAAGCTAATGTAACAGAAAGAAAATACAATAAATATTTACATGACGATAATACAGAAGAAACAGTTGAATCATCTAAAGACCGTTTCAAACGATCTGTAGATAGCTCAACTGCTTCAGATCACTACCAGGCGGAAGTATCCCCAAGTCACTGGCTACGTTGCCCCGCTGAATTACAATGTTCAATTTATCATTTTTCTTTTAAAAGAAAATCTCGATTCATTCGATCACGATAAATTTCAAATAGGTATTGAGTTATAAGATCTAAACGGTACCATAGACAGTGCGATTCAGGTGACAACTTTTTATCAAAAATCATAATATCTAAGTTTTATGAAGCATCAACACGACAAGAAGAAGAATCACACAGTTGGCTTTTTCAGTTTCTTAAACCGATTACTTATATACATATTTTATTGCTCAATTACATATACCCGTAGGTCGTTCTATTTTATTGTTAAAATTTGTCTTTCCGTGGCCGAGTTTTCAACTGCGTGGGTTAAATCTTGTTAAACCAGTTTTTAGTTATTTACACACTGAACTAGGTCCAAAAACAATTTAGTATTGATTTGATAAATCATTTTGTTTCGAAGGCAAACAACATAAATGTTATGAAGGCAGATACAATCGTTTTATACTACTCTACATTTTTTTTACTCAAAAACTCCACAAGATTATATTTAAACTTATATTTTGTTACGTTGAAAATATTTTTACCTAAATAACTTTTAATTAGACGACCTCCGTGGCGCAGTGGGTGAATTGCCGGCTGAGATGCAGGAGGTTGCGGGGTTCATTCCCGCCGCGGAACAAATATTTGCACGATCTACAGATAATTGTACAGTTTCTGGTTGTTTTTCTGTATAATATAAGCATGTATTTACAAAAAAAACCTATATAAGTGTTCTATCTGGTTCCCATAGTACAAGCTTTGCTTAGTTTGGGGCTAGATAGTGCTGTGTGAAATGTCCAACATCATTTTTATAATAATTCTCCAAGTCTCTAGTTCAATAGGTTTACGGTTCAATACAAACACATCCATTGATTACCATTCAAGCCAAGAACAGCAGCAACCTCCAAATCCACACCTCACATTCCACTTGCCACGAAGACCAGTCACTGTCAATTATCTTTAACAGTATCTCAAAGAGCACGATGACCTTCACATGTCGTGGCTCCCAGAATTACGTTGATTGCTCTTTATATTATTTATATTTAAATATAGCTAATTTATATAATCGCTTCAGTAAGTACGATGTGTGTTTAGTGCGGACGTGCGTATGATTTGGTTCTTTGTTTAGTGGCAATGAGGTATTGATAAATATGTGATATTCCATTTGGATGATAGGTAGTATGTACCTTCATCTTTAAGTTTTACGGAAGTAGGTTTTAAAAGCTCTTTGTGCAGACAAACTCAAGGTTTACGATGAACAATGTTCTAGATTAATAACAATTCGAATCTTAAACAAACTTCAGGGGCGATTCACTAGATAACTGAGCAGCAGTGTCTAAACATATGAGTATCGATTAGTTACGTTATATTATTGTTGCGAAATCAATAAAATTGCTCACTTTCAATCATATAAGATCCATAATCGAAAAAAATTGATATTTTTAGTGACATTTCAAATAAGTAAAAATTATGAACTGGTACTTAGATATTTATGAATGAAAGCGTGCAATTTTATAGATTTTGAGAAAGTAAAGGGTAACTTATTAAACTAATAATAACACATAAATAATTGAGAATGGATTCGAGAAGGAATGGTGGGAATCTGCCAAGGATCGTGATAGGTGGAAGGAGTTGAGGGAGGCCTTTGCCCTGCAGTGGGAAAATGTAGGATAGTTCAAAAAAATAAATTGAGATTTCTACAAAAGCAAACCCATACCTGAAACGTAAGTTGATTAGAATTAAAGTAAAAAAAACCTTTTGTTATTCATGAGAGATAACATCAGAGATAAATAAGTTACTTAATAGTATTTATAGTTCACTAGGTAGAATTAAATCAATTCAGTATGCGTGAGTGAATCTCATTACCAGGCCCCGCTCGTAAGTTAACGAATCTCATTACCAGGCGCGATCTCCAGATAGTGAATACCAAGTGTTGGTCGATCGAGCTATCTGATGCATCCTAATTAATTACATCCTTAGTTAGCTAGATAAGGATGTTTTAAGACTCTGGCATTTTTAGATATGAATACAATATAATGTACTACGCACTAGATATCGCGATCCGAATACTCACTCTGTTCCACTGAACTGTACTGCAATCCATACACCTTACTTTTAGTGCGGCTTCGACATTCACGCAGTTTGTACGCGTACGGAGCGGCACTATTAATACAAGAATTCGAATCAAAGTATGAAATACATAATGTATGACATAAATAACAATTCAGAAGTTAAATAAGTAAAATTATTGGTTGTTCAAGTGAATAAATAGGTAATAATATCGTAATACCCCATTAGAAAAAAAAAATGTTTATTATAATGCCACGCCATCTAAAATCATAGACTGAAATATGCAGATATTCCATTACAAAACCGATTGTAGGTAAAAATATGTGACTGAACACGGACTTGACGTGGTGTTTTTGAAAGTGGTTTAATTTGTTTATGTAAATGTTTTCTAGCCAGTTTGATATATTTTAATATTTAGTTTATGTTCTTTCTTTTTAGTATATAATATCTGTCAAAGGTCAGAAAATATGACGACGTGCGTAATTCGATACTGTAAAAATACATCAAGAAGTGTCAGTGAATCATCAGGTGACAGTTTGATTTCAAACTGTGGTTAACGTACTTGAGCTTAAATAAACGCATAACAATTCATATTATTTTACTTTTCTACTTTACCATATTTTCAATTATTACATTACTATTATACATTTTGAAATAGAGTATGAATTCTAATGAAGTTTTGTAGGTACAAAAGCTGTGTCACGTCTGTGGTGTAAAATCTATAGAGCCGACAGGTTGTTAAACTATGTTGAACAGAACGCGTAAGCGCCATGAATTTCATACAACTTACAACGTTTTGGTCGCGAGTAAACTAAACTCTATAAGCGAGCTAGCGCTGCATGTTTTAATAGTATGGTTAGATCACATAAATAATGTTTTAGCGCTGCAGCGAACTTTAGTTCAAACTCACCAGCATTTGAACAAACTTTTTTCAAGAATGTTCTTGTCTATCGGTAGAATATACGAGTATGTCTATGAATGTACGAAAATATAATCAGGAAGTCATGCCCTATAACCAAAAATTCTAAGTCTAGTGCCATCGGGTTAGTATTTTAAAGCGGCAATGGGCTTGTGCAACGTGAACACTTCTATCAAAAAGTAACTTTTTAACAAAAATATAACCGACTTAACCAAACTACAGAACCGATTTTGATAAAATTTCTATGAAACCAATTGAAAAGTATATATAAGTCAAATAAAAAAAAAATTATCTTAATCGATTGATAAATGACGGTTCTGAGGTAACGAAGATAAAACCGAATTGTGTCTCTATAAAATTTGAGGGTTGCCGTCGATTTTTTGGGATCCCATCATCAGATCCTAACCTGGTGCCAATGGGACCACGTGGGAAGTATACTCTTTTAAACAAAGAAGAATTTCTCAAATCGGTGCAGGCGTCACATTAAAAAAAAACATACATTAAAGAAAAGATTCCGACAAATTGGAACCTCCTTCTTTTTATGGAGTCGGTTAAAAAGTATGCGTGAATCAAACGTAATGTTTGGAGTTGTCTCTGATTTCCCCCTTGTGATAACGTGATTACCTTCACGCGTCTGCGTTCTGAGTCAATACTCAATAATCATTTATGTATTAAAATCACAAGGATCACTTTGAAACGTCAATTTTACCGCATATTCCTCCGCAACCAAGCCAGGAAAGAATCAGGAAAGAAACAACGCTGGTTATTCTTTTTGAAAAGTAATCTTTCAAAAACAAAACTTATTTTGATTATTTTAACGTGTTTTTAATTTTCTGTTTTAATTAAATACAGATTCTGTATAAGAATTATTTAACTATCCACCGTATGTAGTTTCTGTATGTTATAAAATAAACAAATAAATAATGCTGGACATTTTACACAGCGCCCTCTAGCCCCAAACTAAGCAAAGCTTGTACTATGTAAATGTCTCTATCTATCTAAATCTATCGCATAACAGACTAAGCGTGGTCATAAGTGTCTGAACAATAAGAATTGCAGAATGTTCTCATAACATAAGTCACGCAAAGTTATATTTCGGTCTAATGGTCACGGTGTGTTTCATCATGGATGAACTCTTCCTCATTCCAATGGCACGAGCGGACCCGGGGCAAATCGCAAGTCACGACCAAACAACTAATACCATTATGGAGATAAAAATTATGGATAAAAAATTAAATAATCCCCGACCCTCTCTTAATGCTTCGGGGTATAATAATCAAGTGGATCACTGAAGTGCAAACCCTATACCGCGTGTCACCGTATTTACGACATTATTTTAAATTACTTGTAAGGCTGATGGCTAGTATTGTTGTAAAATAGTTTTTATTCAAATTCATTGCCATGAATTTTTTAAAATTTTCAATCTGCTTTATTTTCAATTCCTAAAATATCAATGAAACAGCCTGTATAAAATAGGTAAACAAAACATATTCATTCATCATGTACGAGTAAGTAGGTACCTATTAAACTGACTAAGCGGTATCGTCGCAAAGGCGCCGCCGATTTACGTTAAAACTGTTTATTGGAAGTGTATCGATTACTGAAATCAGTTAATACGATTCTGCATAATGTGTTTTAAAGAATACGATGACAGACTGTAGAATTTATGAATAGTTTTTTAAAATTACGTTTTTGTTGTCGGGGATTTTTGATTACTTCATCCAAAAAGAAGCAAAACGGGGGCTATTGGATATCTCCGTCCTATGAAATCCGATTTCGATGGTTATTTTTATTGAACTTTAAGTTGGTCTCTTAAAATTTGGCGAAGAACTGATCTGATCATCTTCGGCATGATGAGCAGAATAGCTCCTCAAAATTCAGTAAATTGGTCACTTTTAGATTTCTCTTAGTGGAATCGGCCCTTTCCCAGGTGCTCTATCAATCCCTAATTAGCTACTAGGTAGGGATTGATGGAGCACCTGGGACCACCTTCTCATCACAAAACCATAGAATTGTATTAATTTGTGCTCGCGAGTAGGGATTGTAATGCTCGATCCAGCAATCCAGCTAAATCCAGTACATTTTTGGGCTTGCTGAATCCAGCGACAAAGCGGCAACGTAAAGTTTTGAGGCGCATTCGTGCGGAAAAAAATTAGTTACTTATTTTTTTCCGCACGAAATCGCTTCAAAACTTTACGTTGCCGCTTTGTTGCGCGATGCGCGAGCTGAAAAGGCTGAAAACTTAACTTTTATGATTATTTAATGACTCTCAAACCAAACCAAAACAAAAAACCAAAAACAAGGGTAGAAGCAGAGAGAACCTTTTCTGTAGCCGGGTATAATGCAGTTCTTTAAGAAGTAGGCTGGGATATAACACCAACATTTGTTTCTTCAGATCTTACTTTCAGAAAAGTCAGAAAAGTTCAGAAAAGAAAAGTGATTAGCTTCATTCTTTAAAAGAAATATCAATTCTTAAATTATAATATTAATTATACTTCTAAAGTAATAAGAGACAACTAAAGATTTTACAAGCGGGCTACGCAATTTTATTTTGAAAATTGTTCAGACTGAGAAACTGAGACTAGATAGGTAACTATGGTAAAATAGGAATAGCTATTTCAGATATCTAGTATGTCAATTTATGTGATTTAAGGTTTTATTCTGATAATTAATAATAATTATAATACTCGTAACTATTTCTTACTATTAGAGTACATAACTAACACCAAAAATTAGTTATAACTAAAGTCAAAGTCAAAGACAAAGTCAAATATTTTTATTCATTAAAATCACAAGGATCACTTCGAAACGTCAATTTTACTGCCTGTTCCTTCGCGACCAAGCCAGGAAAGAAAGGCAAGAAACAAGGCTGGTTGTTTTTTTAATGATCCTTTTACAATATACCTAATACATAAAATAAATTACGTCTAAATTTTGAACGAGTTGGAGCAATTTCAATCCCAAGCTTCTCTATCATCTAACTAAATAATCCGATATTTTATAGTAGGCTCTTTTATAAAGATTTTGTTTAATTACGTTTTTAAATTTGTTAATTGTCAATTTTTGTACATCCCTTGGGAGTTTGTTATAAAAGCGTGCACCTTGCCCTTTAAACGATTTACTACGAAAAACGAATTCTCATCATCATCAACCTACAGCAGTCCACTGCTGGACGTAGGTCTCTCTCAGGGTGCGCCATTGAGCCCGATCCTCAGCTCTTCTCATCCAATCCTTGCCAGCCACAGCGCGCAAATCGTCACTCCATCTAGCCGGAGGGCGTCGTACACTTCGCTTGCCTAGACGTGGTCTCCACTCCAGAACACGTTTACCCCAACGGTTATCGGTTCTGCGGCAGATATGACCGGCCGGCAAAAACGATTATGTGCTGTAAATGTAGGTAGTTATTAAAGCTTCCAGAAAAAATGTTTCATTTCCTTGAAAAATCTATTAATGCTGGATCCGCGCTGGATCCAGCTGGATTTGCTTTGATCCAGCATAAATCCAGCTGGATTGAAAATGCCGCTGGATTGCAATCCCTACTCGCGAGGTTTATTTTCGCAGAACTACTAGCAGGTAGGTACTTATTTCAACTTCATTATCAAAATTGGATGAGTAGATAACATACGTTAAACAACCGCAAATACAAACTCAGACTGCTAAAGCCATAACCTTCCTCTTGGATTTGCCGTAGTCGGGTAACCAAACCGCGTCCGAATCAGTCCATCCGTTTGGGAAGTATACCACAGACACACAGACAGACTACTTATAACACCATTGTGTCGAAAGTTAAAAATAATATTAGCTCTACAATTTGTTCGTAGTATTCAATTCAAATTGTATGACCAAACCAAACAATCTGACGTTTATTTTAATATATCGATTCCACGAACTCAAACTCTGCGTCACCTTAAACAATGATGGTATTTAAATAACAATGTATGTTGCAGAATTTAAATTGACATAACGTTTTTTATATATTCAGAATGCGGATACAAAAAACTAAGTATTTTTTACTTATGTAAATTATTATAGACCTTCCACGCTCAGTCTACGTAGCGGTAATAATGATATATATATTAAATACTAGTATATTATATAAAAGTCATTTTTTACAAAATTAAAAAACCAAAAAAATAAACTAAATTAATTAACTTAATTAACTACTAGCTGACCTGCCCGCGGCTTCGCATGCTTAGTTTGTCAATCCTCCCTTTGCGTAGTCGAGTAAAAAGTACTACATACCAAATTTTATTGAAATCAGTCCAGCGGTTTAGTCGTGAAAACGTAACAGATAGAGGGGCAGAGTTGTGTTCGAATTTATAAAATAGTATGGATTTATTTTATTGTTGATAAAAGTATTTTCAATTCTGTATTCGAATGAGCCGTCATAATCATAATATCAGACTGGATGCCTCAGCCAGGCTGTAGTTATAGTGCGCTAGGCCTTATTAAAAACTACGGTTGTTAAATTATTTATCATTTAAACAAGCGAGAAATCTACGCCCATAAGTAAAAAATCGAAGCCATAATTCACACAAAATTCGAATTAACATTTAAGAAAGTGCAAGTTCACTTTTGCTGTCGACTGGCTACAGTGGCTACTCTACATTAACAGGCGGAGCGACTTTATAACCGACTAGCTGACCAATCCACAGCTTCTTAAAATACATTATCCTCCTACTGCACAGTTGGGTAAATAGTAGCTTATGTCACCTGGGGATAGTGTAGCTTCCCAACGGTGAAAGAATTGTTTAAATCGGTCCAGTAGTTTCGGAGCCTATTCAATGCAAACAAACAATCAAATCTTTCCTCGTTATAATATCAGTGTAGATAAGAGAACAGAGACTTGCCAAATCCAAGATAAATACTTAATGATTTCTAAAAAATATCAATTAATTAATATTTATACAATATAATTATATAATATCGTATAAGAAATTTTGTAATTACCTACTTAATAAATTCAGTTTTGTGACCCTCGAGCCAGCAGCTCGTTCACTGAGGGCAAATTATTAAGGAAAATGTTCCCAATCAAAAAAACTAAGAATCCAGAACACACATAAATATGAACAATTAACCTATTAGGTATTTACATTAAAAGCGGGATAATCAAAATTCACAAATTATGGTAAACACCTACCCATTTTTTGGTAAAAATAGTGATAACTATGATTCAAACGATTCAAATTTATATTACCTACGGTATGCGTGTAGACCACAAAATTAAAAAAAAAAAACTGTAATTATCGATTTAATAAATCATGCCATTTCCGCTCCGCTCCGCCCGTTAACAAGCTCGCTTCCGACAACCGGAGATTAACCGTTACGTAAAGTAAAGGTCAAGGTGAGGAAACTGGTTCAGTGGAACAGTGCTGAGAAGATGGATTGTCGCTCGCTACTGCTCTATGGGGTCTATGGAAAGACTACTTGAATTTTACGGGTGTTCGTTTTGTTTCATTTCTCCTTAACTATGTAGGTTCAAATTAAACGGATTTGGGGAAATTTTAAGGTTCTTGAGTGGAGACCATGCACTGGAAAGCGCATAGAATGGCCCGCTAGACGAAAAGACGACCTGATAAAGGTTGACGGGAGCCGTTGGGTACAACGGCTTTCTTTCTTAGTTGTATCAGCTTAACATGGTTCTAAGTTTTAAGTGTGTCGGGGTCTTTTTGTTTTTACTTGTTTTACTAACAATTTTTTGACAGTTTAGTTGAGACTAGAACAGCTGTTACACTCAGATACGACTAGAAAATCAATTTGCGGTTGACAAAAAGCATGCAATATCGGTTTCACGCTAATGTACAAAAACAGCGTGGCTATTGAGTAATTGTGGGTTGCGCCTGAAAAACTCTCACGATTGCTCTATTATGGTCCAAAAGATAGAAAACAGCGTATTTGCTTTTAGCGATAAGGCCGCCCATTGTACCTATTATTTAAGAGTGAATTTTCTTATAAATGCTTGTATTTAAATGGTGTGCAATAAAGGAGTTATCTATCTATCTATTTGTAAACTACATAAGTGAAATGATAGAATAGCCACGGGTTTATTGCTAAATTAATTTTAGAACTAGTTTTTTTGTTGTTGATAGAACAGCAAGTAAAAACTAATCCCCATTATAAATTCTAGTTGAATTCTACGTTTGATCTGATCTCAATTCTTCGATACAACGTCAAATAATATTTTAAAGATGATTCTGTATTTTCATAGATAGTAGAGGGACTGTTGTTAACTTAGTTAAACTATATAAATATAAATTAAACAATTTAAATTAATGGTAATTAATTTAACATTTGGTTTAATATAAGTTTACTTCACTTACAAGAATTTTGGTATCGATTTATATTCTTCCAGTCTATCATCAGATTAACTTGATGCTACCTGAAAACTGAATAAAAATCGATTTGCAAAAGTGGGTAGATCATTTAAATATTAAGAGATGAATGATTTCAAATGTTAATCATACATCTTAGAACAACGGAAAAGGCACTATCAACTCTCGGAATAACAATAAGTAGTTTCGCAGGTACCTTGTACCAAACTGGCAAGCATTGAGAGTGTGTTGACGCAAATCAGCCGTCCGAGATAATTCCGTTCCAATGTTCTCGCTTACAAAATATACATAATTATTTTACTGCTAGACAAGAACTGGCCTGATTAAACAAGTTTTTTGGACCACCAACTCCTTAGGTATTCCATATATTGTTCTAGTACTATATATTGTTCGTTATTATCAACTAGTGGTTCGCCACGAACTAAGAAGTCGCGTGTCTCCCATAAAAATAAACATATATTATTCGTAATCTTTGACTATCAAAATAGTGCCACGAAATAAAACCAACTAACTTGACCTACAGCTTCATTCAAAGTACATGTAACGGGTAATTGGTTACACTTTTATGGGGTACAAATTGCAGTTATTCAGGATTTCAGACTTTTGCCTATATTTGTGACACTTAAGCTACACGCATACCAAATTACAGCACTGTGGGGTTACTGGTGTACCCTGTGAATTTTGTCAAGTTCAGTTTTTATTAGGGCTAATAACTCAAAAACTACAAATACTTTGCTAAAAATAAAAACGGAGTCGAAACGTACCTTTCATTTGACGTGTCACTTGACCTAATAGTCTCATTTACATTTTTTTCCTCGTTTTGAACCCCAATATCTCAACAACCCCCAAACATTTTCAGCTCATTTAGTCACACCAAAATTGTGCCATCACTACCTACCTATGTATAAAATTTTACAATGATCGTATCAACGCTTCGAAAGTTATCCTCGGACAAACAAACATACATGCATACATATAATGCCGATTTGCCCAAGTTGATTTGGAGATCTCGTTTCGCTCGTTCAATAAGGTCTTAAAAACTAGAAAATGGCACTTTATACTTGTTTGCCCTTTACGCGTATCGCAAGCTACTGATTACTAAGGGCGTAATTATACAAAAAAACAATAAAAATCAATGAACGTTTTAACATTTGTGCAAAGATAGATTATATAGATATCTACATTCTGGGAATGTATAAGTTATTTATGATGTAGCCCACAACGTTATCCACATGTTAATGCAAATGCATATTAAAAATAAGGAGCTGTTAGGGAGTCTAAAAGTCGTTAGTAAATCGTTTAAAGGACAAGGTGTACGCTTTTATAACAAACTCCCAAGGGATATACAAAAATTTCCAATTAACATAATATAAAAACGTAATTAAACAAAATCTTTATAAAAAAAGCCTACTATAAAATATCGGAATATTTAGATGATAGAGAAGCTTGGGATTGAAATTGCTACAACTCGTTCAAAATGTTACAATATAGACGTAATTTATTTTCTGTATTGCTATGTATTCTAAAAAGATCATTAAAAAAACAACCAGCCATGTTTCTTGTTTTTCTTTCCTGGCTTGGTCGCGAAGGAACAGGCAGTAAAATTGACGTTTCAAAGTGATCCTTGTGATTTTAATGAATAAAAATATTTTACTTTGACTTGACTTCATACAACAACAAATGTGCGTCTTTCATGTTTACAAGAGAACAATAAAGATAATATAAGTACTAGACAATATTTATTTAATTTTTTATTTTTAACCTGTGTTGTCCTACTGCAGGGCAATAGGGATAAAATAATAAATTATAACTAAAGTTACTAAGACTCCCCATCCTTACCTATGGCGCTCAAACCTGGTCTTTGACAGATCAACAAAAGTCTAAACTCGGGGTTTGTCAGCGAGCCATGGAGCGCAGTATCCTAGGAGTCAAACTAACAGACCGCATTAGAAACAGTGAACTGCGCTCCCAAACACAAATCGCGGACGTTGGGCACCAAGTAGGCAAGTTAAAGTGGGACTGGGCGGGACACGTCTGCCGCATGCCGGAGGAGTTATGTACAAAATCCACCACCGAGTGGATCCCAAACGTGGCAGACCGCGACGCCGATGGAAAGACGAACTCGACTCGTATATGGAAGACTGGACTACACAAGCGTACGATAGAGTGGAGTGGAAGGAAGGAAGGGAGGCCTTTGCCCTGCAGTGGGACAGTACAGGCTCCAAATAATAATAAATAATAATAATAACAACTAAGACGGATACAGGTCAGAATATGCACAATTTTTTTGTTATTTGAGGCTTTGGGTACTCGGTACAGGGTCCTTCGCATTTCAAAATTTCAGGCGTCTAATTGAAGCGCCGCGGCGGCGTGTAATCTGAGAGCTGGCGCTTATCTGGGTCAACGTATAATCATTGCAATATAGCGGGGCAATGCAGCCAGTGTCTTGGGGACACTTCCGCCTGGTAGCGATCTTTCGTCGCAAGCGATCTTTAGATGATTGATGATTTTACTTCGTGATTCGTGATTTATTTCAATAATTATTATTAATACGGGATTTATCACTCTGGTTCACGAATTGAACCGAAAGATTGTCGATCGGAACATCGATAAAACGGTTCGTGATAAATCCCGTATTTATAAAATATTAATAAATATAAAGTATAAATATTGCTGGGCATTTCACACAGCCATATCTAGCCCCAAACTAAGCAAAGCTTGTACTATGGGAACCAGATAACTGATAGAATACTTATATACTTTTTTTTGTAAATACATACTTATAATATATAGAAAAAAACCAGACCCGCAACAAATATCTGTAGATCATGCAAACATTTGTTTCGCGGCGGGAATCGAACCCACTACCTCCTGCGTCTCAGTTGGCTATTCGCCCACTACGCCACGGAGTGGATCGTATTATCATTTATGATAATGATTTCAGTTTCCTTTGTATTTTTTATAGAAATATGTAAATAATTGTATATTCATTCTGTTAATAAATGTATTTCTTGATTATTTATTACTCTATGCCCATTTCCAAATAGGCTTTGGTTTTTTGAAGAGCGACCAAAAACGTCACTTTATATTGAAGGATTCCATAATTGAATAGCGTCACGTCAAATTGTACCTATAATTCGAACATTCTCTTTCCCGATGCTCAGCCTCGTGATACCAGCTGGAATGCGCAGGCGCCGGAATAGGTCAGGGTTGATACTTCTACGCGTTATATCTACGGCAGCGTGTGAACCCTATTGTTTTGAGAGTTATGAGTAGAGAGTAAAAAACCTTTTTGGAATTTAAAATGAGAACAGAATGTACAACTTTATTCGACAGATATTTTTTTACCACCAAAAACCAAAAAGCGACTCATGCGCGCGCACACAGACAGCCAAAAAGCGACATGATGAAGTTAGCTACAATTAAAGAGTTGTGGCATGCGGGATGAAATCTTTAGCTATTTTTGTTCTGTTACGCAAAAGAAGTATAACTTCAAGCGTAGCCTAGTCAAACTTTATTAAAATAATTAATGACATAAAGTAACAAAAAAACCTATTTACTAACTCGCCTTCTTGAAATGAGTTTAGAACAAATGTAACGATGAACTGGACGATTATATTTATTTGCATATCTAAACTATTAAACACGGTAATTATCCTGCATAATGCAGACAAAGGCTGTTTATAACTTATATAAATTATCACATTAAAGGAACCACGGTACGTTAAACTAAATTATAAGTAATGGTATGTTATTATCCTGACTAACTTGACCTTTTCTGTCACCTAAAATAGGTAGGAAATTTTAAATGTCAGTAATTGTAACTAAAATATTTCATCGAGTTACATCATAAAGTTGTTTGTTACATTATGATGTTACTCGATAAAATCTATACTAATATTATAAAGGGGAAAGATTTATATTTTTGTCTGTTGATGAATAAACTAAAAACTACTGGTCCGATTGCAAAAATTATTTCATCATTAGAATGCTACATCATCCCTGAGTAACATAGGTTACTTTTTACCCTAATGCGCAGAAGGAGGGTAATGTTTTTATTGAAAAACCAACCTGCGGATTGGTCAGCTAGTATTTTATATTTTAATTAACTTTAGACCTTTTAAAAATAAAAAAACTAGGAATGCGACAACCCTGGATCAAAGTTTGCTAGTTTTAGAGCGAGTTGCGCTACGATGTCTAGCCGTATTTAGTGCCTAAATATGATTTAGAGGGTTATCAAATCATACAAATACGTCACATTTAAACATATTTAGTCGCTAATTGCGTTTAGGGACCGTTGCTCAAACCAGTCTAGGTAGTACCAATGTATATATAGCAAAGTTTTTTTAAGCTCCAGTTTGCTTTTGAAAGACACCATGAGGTATTAAGTTCTATATTTTCAAATTAATTGAATACCTGAAAAAGTAGTACACTTCCTTGTGAAAGGGCTTGCTCAGGGATATAATACCACCTAATGTGGATTACGGCCTTTATTTTTGGATATCGATTGCAAGCGTAGGCAGTAAATTTTATATCGAATTAATCACCTAAACTTAGTCGATTCTCGAACGAAGTCTTTTTTTTATGTTTTGAGAAACCGTCACTTGAATATCGTCAGTATATTACCAAACATCCTATATATTGTAGATTGACCTTCATGTGACCAATAAGGCTTCTTAATATCTGCATAATTAAGGTAATTCTTCAAAATGTCTCTCATTACGGCAATATCTGCATAAATCTTGATATAAAATGACTTATTTTGAAAGGTACGTTATTGAGAGGCAATAATTTTCGACCTACAGCATCTTTATGTGACCCAAATCTTTGCGCACTTATTTTTTTTAACGTAGTTGATATTTCATGTATAAATAGCGTACCCCACTTATTCGTTGAATAAGAATAATTTTCCTTGATTGCAATAAAAAACGAAAGAAGAAGTGTAACAACAGAACAACAAGCAGCATTGCTGTGTTTCGGTTTGAAGGGTATGGTTGCCGATGAAATTAGAGGTACAAAGCTATACACCTGCGTGCCTCAAGTTGATGGACGCAGGGCAGTGCATCGTAGGGTAAGTTATTTAAGTGCGTGACCTACGATACAATACTTTGAAAGTGATGGTTACCACTTAAAATCAGGTGGGCCTTAAGCTTAACTGTTCCAGGTCATCTAGAAAAAAAATCATAGAAGTTGGTCCAGCCGTTTAGTCGTGAAAAAATAATAAGGTTCAATTCCCGCCGCGGAACAAAGACTTGCATTATCTACAAATATTTGTTCCGGGTCTGGGTGTTGTTCTATATAATAAAAGTAGTATTTACAATAAAAAGTATGTATTATATCAGTTATCCGGTTTACATAGTACCAGGTTTGTTTAGTTCGGGGCTAGTTAGCGCTGTTTGAAATGTCCAGCAATATATTTTATTTGTTTATTTAACTCGCTACTAGAAACCCGTGTTAAAACTGTATTTACCAGTACCTACTATTGTAAATAGTCAACCTTATCAGTCCAATCGCATGATAAGTTCAAACTCGACATTAAGCACAGACTAAGCTCCATTGATCGACTATCGACCTACGCACATGAAGTCACGATCATCATTATTTATGCGGAATTTATTGTCATATGATCGTGATTGTTATATTCGCTAATCTCCTAATATGTTGACTTTTATTTAAATAACCACATGTAAACTATAAATAAAGGTCCTACCTACTCCTATAAAATTTAAAGTTAAACTAGATATATTTTTTACTATCTGACCAATCCGCAGCTTCACACGCGTATTTTTTCAATAAAAACATTACCCTCCTTCTGCGCAGTTCGGTAAAAAGTGGTCTATTTTACTCCGGGATAATGTAGCATTCTAATGGTGAAAGAATTTTTGAAATCGTTCCCTCAGTTTTTGAGTTCATTCGTTACAAACATACAAAAATACAAATCTTTCCTCTTTATAATATTATTATTTTATTATACGTCATATCAGTTCGGATTAGCCTGGCTTGCACATTCCTAGACGTATTTAGCAACTAAACATGTTTAAATTTGACGCATTTGTATGATTTGACAAATCTCTCAATCATATTTAGCCACTAAATACGTTTAGGCATCGTTGCGCAAGTCGCCCTTAACACAAAACAACCTAGGTACAAATTGACGACCTCCGAAGTGCAGTGGGCGTATAGCCGGCTGAGACTCTGGAGAGAGCAGTCTCGATTCCCGCCGCGGAACAAATATTTGTGTGATCTGCAGATATTTGTTCCGGGTCTGGATGTTTTTCTATATATTATAAGTATATACAAAAAAATTGTATTCTATGAGTTGTCTGATTCCTATAGTACAAACTCTGCTTAGTTTGGGGCTAGATAGCGCTGTGTGAACTGCCCAGCAATATTTATTTATTTAAACTAATGACTAAAATGAAAATATCATGAATTTACACGAACTTTTAAACTTGTTTCATAGAACGTACTATTTTTCCTATAGGTATTTTTACCAAGGCATAAGTTACAAATATTTACCCCATTCATCAAAAATGACTGAATATTACGCAACCTGTATCCTACAACTCGTGGGCTACCCTGGCCATGCCACCACTATACATGGGCATCGCCTTGGAAAGTGGGCGCATCTGGTAATTCGTCACGTGGCGGTTCTTTTTATTTTAATGAAGGTATTTGCATAAATATAGTGGTGATGGTACTCATTTTCAATGATGAAAGCTCCTGGATTTGAGTGTTGAGGAATTCAAAATTAACCGGCTAATTCATTATTTAATATTTTTCTCAGAAATTATTACATACTCAAAAAAAACGTGTGTGTGTACTTATGTACGCGCGTAAGAAGTTATACTTCTTTGGCGTAACAGAACAAAAATAGCTAATGATTACATCCCGTATGCCCGCACTCTTTGTTTGTGAAAGGAATGAGAAATATATAAAATAATTTTCAATGTAAACAAATAAAAAGAATACATACCGACAATTCACCTCAAATCTATAAATGCACTTAAAAAGTTTTTTTAAAGATATAAGTCACTTTTATCCCGAATTTTTACAATTACCTACCATTTACCACCATATATAATTTAAAACCTCATACACACATGTATATTTATGAATAAATATAGTTTTTTTATCTCCACTGATATAAAACACGTGTTGTAAATTTATATTTTGAATGTAGTTATGAGTTTCCACGGAAACTGAGAGACAGTTATCAGCTAACTTCATCATATCGCTTTTTGGCTGTCGGTGTGCGCGTGCATGAGACAGTTATCAGCTAACTTCATCATGTCGCTTTTTGGCGGTCGGTGTGCGCGCACATCGTAAAAATTTTTTTCGTGGGCAAATCGCCGATTTGCCCAAGTTGATTTAGAGATATCGCTTCGCTCGATCAATAAAAAACGATTCAATAAAGAAAGAAAAAAGATAAAAAGAAAATACAATTATTCGACACACACAGGACAGACAAAAAAATGCATAAGTAGGTATCAAAAAAATGTGGCCGGTACGGGATGTTTCACATAAAAAAGAACATGGGTACCACACAAAAACAAAAAGAAAAAATGAGTAGGCGAGTAGCAATAATAGTCTTCTGAAGAGTGTGGGACAAACAGGCCTCTCAGCGTATTGCTGCCAACCACCCGAGGATGGTAAGAAGCGCTCGTTTTCAGGCGGGACCGGTTGCTGGGAGAATTTAATTGGTTCAGAATGCGCAACATTGCCTCTCGACCTATGGTTCTAACTAATCCAAAGCTATCTTTAAATATTAGTTATTGTAGCATCAAACATTGCAAGATGCATATTTAGATTATCTTTACTACACTTAGAGCACGAAACATTTCATTAATCTTCTATTGCACAAAACAAAAATGCATGAGTGAAGCTATATAGATATCTAATTGCGATAGATTATGCAAATAAATCTTATGTTTGATTCTGTGACTTGTTGATATAGTTCATCCACGCTAAGTATGCGTAACATACATATACATTCTAATACAGGTTAAGGAGATCCCAACCCTACATGGGTTGGGATCCCACAGTTCTTGTAAAATAATAAAGAATTTTTGATTTGATCTGATTTGATTCTTAAAATAAAAATAAAATAAAATGGCTGTTTTTATGAATTGTAATTGGAAACAACTTCAAGAACACCCAATTTTTTTTTAAATCTACCATTCATAATGATAAGAATTAGCGAGGCTGAACTATATCAACCAAGCATTATTATTGCATTTATTTATTGATCGAGCGAAGCGAGATCTCTAAATCAACTTGGGCAAATCGGCGGTGTATGCATGTTATTGTTCGAGGATAACTTTTGAAGCGTTTATCCGATCATCGTGAAATTTAGTATATAGGTAGGTAGTGATGATACAATTTTGGTGTGACTAAATGAGCTAAAAATAGGGAGGGGTTAGTGAGATATTGGGGTTCAAGAGGGGTAAAAAAAACGAAAATGGGACTATCCGGTCAAATGGCACGATTAATAAAAGGTATTTAGGACTGTAGCAACCCAGCGCGCGCTTGAATCGTGCACCGCTATGCAAGCCATCCCCACCTGAGATCCACGCACGCACACAATGCCGTTTGGCTCGCGGCTGGCCTATATAAGGAGCCACGCGCCTCGAGAGCTCAGTCGTAAATCCTCCGTCGTCCGAGACACGTTCTCGGAGACCCGGATGACGAAATCACCTCTGCTAATGCGGAAGGTGAGTCATCTATATCAGACAGAGCAAACACTTCACAGAAACACCGACCTCGCCGGCGAGGTCGACGAGTCCCTTCAGTCGCCGCTTATACGAGGTACAGACATGTACCCGGGCGTTTCTCTCCTATCCCCATCCCGGCAACAGCCCAAGCCGAGGTTCGTACCTAAGTGGTGCCCTTGCGCTAGTTGCCTAAAAAAACTTACAGGGCTGAGCGCCATCTGCGCTCGCCAAAAGTTCGGTTAAGCTGTCACGGCCTCAGAGGCCAACAGCGAGATTAGTCCATCCGAAAAAAAAAAAAAAAAAAAAAAAAAAAGAGCTCAGTCGTGCTAGCGCGTCCGCCGTTTCCAGTATTGGAAGGGTGGTACTACTGGCTTAGCCGCTCTCTCCCGGCTTCATCTCGCGCCGTGTGCGGTCGTTTCCTTGCGTTGTTTCGTGACGTACCCCGTCACGAACTCGCCGGGAACGCACCCCTTTCGTTTACCTAATTCTATTTACCTGTTCTAATTAGCCCGCTACAAACTGGCGCTCAACGTTAAGGCACGAAAACAAGCAAGCCCAAAAGCCAGGACAAGAAGAATGAAACAAGAACCGGACACCATGAACCTTACAACTGAGCAGTTTGAGAAGCTGCTATCCGCTATTGGCAATCAGCAGCGACGCGGTTCCTTCGCCAGTTGTAAAATCTCATTCAATGGTGCTAGAGATACCGAAACGGTGGAATCATTCCTTGCTGCAGCGACGGTATTTAAATCGGTGGAACAAATCTCTGACGAAGATGCCATCAAAAGCGTCCCTCTGATTTTAAAGGAAGAGGCAGCAATCTGGTGGAATGGAGTAAAGAGTCAGGTAACGACATGGACAGATTTCGAGGCAAGGGTTCGCCATGCGTTTGCTCCCAAAAGACCTGCATACCAGCTGTACCAGAATATTGTCTGCATCAAGCAAGGTGAGGATGAGCTGACAGAAGTGTTTGTGGCTAAGAAGAGGGCTCTTTTTGCACAACTACCAGAATCCCACACAGAATCACAACAGTTGGACATGATCTTTGGCCAGATCAAATACAAGATTCGCGTCAAGATTGCTAGAGAATCTGTTAGTACCTTCGATGCCCTTCTGAAGGCGGCCAGAGGAGTCGAACAATTGCTAATTGAAAAGGAACATTCGGAAGAGAACGGGACTGGCCAGGAAAAAGATAAAGAGCCAGAAAAGGCAGCGATGACATTTAAAAAGAAGCGATGCACTTTTTGCAGATTGCCAGGTCACTCAATCGAGACATGTCTTAAGAAGCAGAAGAAAGATGCTAACTTCGCACCGGGTAGTGGGACTTCTGCCAGCAAGCCCGTGTCTACAATGTCTGCCGTGGGAACCCAAGCGCCATCGCCTTCGCTGCCAAAGTTCTCGTGCTACGGATGCGGCACTCCAGGAGTTGTCACGTCGAAGTGCACAACTTGCTCTAAATCTCCGGCGAAAATTGAAAAAGCTGACGTAAGCTTCTGTTCCATAAACATAAAGGCTGACGTTCGCCCTAGGCCGACTATTGGAATCGCCATTGGGAAAATAGTCGGGACTGCATATGTGGATACCTGCGCGAAAACGAGCGTGGCGTCATACGCACTCTATAAGTGTTTAAGGAGACTAGGATTCGCCTTTGGAAGGCAAAATGTTATGGTCACCCTGGCTGATGGCACGAAGACACAGAGGGAAGTCTTGACCGTAAGTGCACCAGTCAGTGTCTGCTACCGGATGGTAAAGACAACTTTCATTGTGTTCCCAGAGTCACGAGAATCCCGGACTCTGTTGGGCATAGGATTTATCCAAGATGCCAGGATGGTTCTGGATATTCCGCAGAAGACATGGCATTTTGTGGATAACCCTGATGACATCTATGACCTTCAAGATGAGGACACTGAGGAGGTATCAATGGCACAGGTGGAGGCTACCCCAGTATATTATACGCCTCAAATAAGGACGATGTTGAGAGATGTTGAACTGACAGAATTTATCTCACCCTTGTCAGTAACGCCACCAGTTGACGTAAACATGCGCCACCTTCTTGAACCAAGTCCCGGTCAAAACGTCTTCAAACCTGCACTGCCACAACCTACCGCATCTGCCCCAGCGATAGGAAGTTCGCTATCTAAAGAACCAGCACTGCCCGAGACGACTGCCTGCGTCAAGATGCCATATCATGTAGTACCTATAGACCTGCCTTCGCCTCCAAACAAACGGACCAGAGTTCTGTTTGATGGGTATTCACCACGGTTTGTGGATTTTATGTTTCAAGATGCACAAAAGCAACTTCACGAAGCTAATTGTGAATTATCTCCGCATTCCAAGGCACTCTTCCCTAGCGATAAGAGTAATAGCAGTGATGACGTAGAAATCAGTTTAGCGCAGTCGATGAAGTCACATCAGAAAATTTAGATGCAACTCCTCAGAAGGCACAGCTAATGGAAGTCGGGCTGCAGAACAAGAGCAGGCTTTCCAGGAATTTTAAAAAAAACACGTCTAACATTGGCTCCCGCGCTGCGACAAGCCGATGAGACGAAAGCCTATGTTATCAAAACCGATGCAAGTAACGATGCTCTCGGAGCCGTTTTAGTGCAGGGGGAGGGAAATGATGAGCACCCTGTCGAATACGCCAGTAGGCTTATGACCCCTGCAGAACGCAATTACTCCACTACCGAGAGGAAAGCCCTTGCTGTAGTTTGGGCGATTGGAAAATTCCGAGGATACGTCGAAGGTCTTCCGGTGACGGTTGTTACCGACCACCAGGCATTGAGATGGTTGATGTCGTTGCGGTCTCCAACCGGCCGATTAGCAAGATGGGCTCTGCAAAACCAGGCTTACGAAATCACACGCCGGCCTTGATTCCTTACCAAGGCAGTATGACGAGCCCGCTTCCTCCGCCCGTGCGTCCGTTGAAGAAACGCGGGCGTCCGCCTAAGCCTAGGCCTGCTCCTGCGACTACATCGCAGCCCAAACGTGGACGTGGACGTCCTCAACGCAACGAAGCCCAGAGTAACCAACCTGACTGTCTACTCGTCGGGACGTCTTCGCATCCAGAGGGGGAGACTGTAGCAACCCAGCGCGCGCTTGAATCGTGCACCGCTATGCAAGCCATCCCCACCTGAGATCCACGCACGCACACAATGCCGTTTGGCTCGCGGCTGGCCTATATAAGGAGCCACGCGCCTCGAGAGCTCAGTCGTGCTAGCGCGTCCGCCGTTTCCAGTATTGGAAGGGTGGTACTACTGGCTTAGCCGCTCTCTCCCGGCTTCACCTCGCGCCGCGTGCGGTCGTTTCCTTGCATTGTTTCGTGACGTACCCCGTCACGAACTCGCCGGGAACGCACCCCTTTCGTTTACCTAATTCTACTTACCTGTTATAATTATTATTTGGACTGTTTTGTGGACGAACATTAAAATAACTGATTTGTACAAGCGGTGTTTACTTTAAACCTACAACGCCCGCTACAGGACTACATTTTGACCCTGTTTTATTTTTAGTTTATACCTTGTAGTTTTTAAGTTATTAGCCATATTAAAAACTGAACTTTGACAAAATTTACAGGGTACACCAGTGACCCCACACTGCTGAAATTTGGTATGCGTGTAGCTTTAGTGACACAAATATAGGGAAAATCTTAAATCCCGAATAACTGCTATTTCTACCCCAAATAAGTGTAAACAATAACATTAACTCCCGTTATCTGCAATTTGAATGAAACTGTAGGTTAAGTTAGTTGGTTATTCATTTCGTGGCACTACTTTGATAGTCAAAGATTACAAATAATATTTTTTTGTTTTTATGGGAGACTCGCGTGTTGTCAGTTCGGGTCGAACCACTAGTTTATTAATTTCGCTTAATTTTATGTAATCTGATATGTTATTTCTGGAGTAAAAAACGTCAACCCGTGCTGTTATGCAGACTTAGAGTAATCGTATACCTAATTACGATAGGTTATGCAAACGAATCGTCCGATCGATTCTGTGATTTGTCGATACACGGCTGTGATGTGATGTTGGCCAATTGAAAGTTCATTCATGCGAATTTACGTAACGAATTGCACCTTCTAGAAGTTAATATACTACATCGCGAATGAAATCTTATTGTTATGCTATGCTAATGTTAAAACTAATTATTCCCGCTTCGTCGCGAATAGTATAAGTAAAGGCAAAGTTAAAAATAAAAACACTTGAATTTTCTTTTATCAAATAAAATGTAAAATTTCAGTTACTGCCCACTATAATTTAGTAGGTACTAGCTTCCGCCAGAGGCTTCGCAAGCGTTGTTTGTCAACAAAAAGTAGCCTATGTGGCAATCCAGGTCATAATCTATCGACATACCAAATTTCATAGAAATTGGTTCAGCCATCATGACGGGATTGAGTAACAAACAAACAAACTTTCGCATTTATAATATTATTAGTGTGAAAATGTACAATTTCAGTTACTGCCCACAATAATTTAGTAGATATAATATAGTTGGACATACATTAATTTTATAGTCTCGTGAGAGTAAAACTAAAAAAAAAAACAATATTAATTCGTTTTTTTTAATTCCTTGTAAAATACACAGGGTCTTACCACAAAAAAATAAACACTTTTTAACGAGTTTATAAAAAAATTATACAAAAAATTGGTAAGGAATTTTTTAAACACGCGCTAAACAATTGGTTAACTTTTTTGTGGTAACAAGGACAATGTTTTAAAATATATAATGTCAGTTTTATTTTCTTGAATATTGAGCTCGTGAATTCAATCTGCTGAATTATCTTTATCATATCTTATGCGACTGCGAAGAATGTAATGATTTTTCTACAAATTTTTAATTCACGGGTATCGTCAAATAAACACCGGTTCAACTCTAAGAGATTGTATCCGCTCGATCAATTATTTATCTAAACATTTTCAATCTTCGAGAAAATAAAATAATAAGCAAACACAGTGTTTGTAAAAGGGTATAGCTTTTAGAGGAGGTTGACTCTGGTAAGAAGGTAAGATGACTCTGGTGGTAAGATCCCATCTTAAATTTTACGAAACAATATGAGATAATAGCAATCTACCCACATTTAATTGTTTATAAAAATAACCAACAATCTATTTTTGGTTTTTAGCAGTAAATAATTTAGCTTGAGCACCAAAATTATTTTTGTTATTGATATCCATGCGCAAAAACGTCAGAGACCAATTATTAAATTATGATGCAAATTTAATAGCACATAAATATGTTTTACAAAAAATGTAAGTGCATGCATTAACGTCATACAAAGGCAAAATTGATTCAGTCTCCGACTCTCTGTGGCATTTGAGCACTAAATTATCAATGTATTGTTTCTTTTTATGGTTTCCTTTATCGCTATTTTATTGTAGATATATTTTATCTGTAGCTTAATGTTTACTGCATTAGCTACATTATACAAATGCCCATGTCTAATAATAAATCATCCCGTCAACTAAACTATTTGTTTATGTTTAGTAAATACAAACAAATGCATGAACACTACGTAGTGCGAGACGAGACGCGGTGCGGATCGCACGATAAGAAGGTTCACGAATTGAACATACTCGGTCATAACACCGATAAAACTATACATGATTCCCGGTCCCGTGTTTATAATAAATAAATAAATATTCCGGGACATTTCTCACAGCGCTATCTAGCCCCAAACTAAGCAGTGCTTGTTCTATGGGAACCAGATAACTGATAGAATACTTATATACTTTTTCTTTTGTAAATAAATACTTATAATATATAGAAAAACAACCAGACCAGGAACAAATATCTGTAGATCATGCAAACATTTGTTCCGCGGCAGGAATCGAACCTACTACCTCCTGCGTCTCAGCTGGCTGTTCACCCACTGCGACACGGAGGTCGTCTCGGAATAATAATTTATCTTTAAGATATATAACGAATTTTTGAAAACTTGTTTAGGCGCGTTGCGCATTTTTTGATATGAGAAAAAACCATTGAACTCGCGACAAAGTTACCATTACCGTTACCGACACCTCTGTATATAAATATATATAATAAATCTCGTAATTGTTCAAGTTTTCACTTCTGTTGGCACTCCCGGAGTGTCACTTTTATATTTTTTATTAAGATTTACTACTGCTGGTAGGTAGTCTATCGCTTGCGTCATTCTATCAAAGGAATCAAAGTTTGGGATAAAAAATACCCTATGTCATAAACCAAGACTTTGACATGATCAAAGGTTACAAAAATGTTTCCTGGAAGAAAACCTCTCATTAGGGTTAAGCTCGCCTTTGTACATGTAAAAAATAAACAGATGCCTAACGTTTATAAATGAGTTTGTAAGGATTAATATTTACCTGACATCCAGTGTCCATATCAGCGTAGTAGCCGGACGGTCGCCCCGTGCATGTGAACCTCGTTCGAGGGAGTTTGAATCCCGGCACATCACTCTGCAACAAAAGATATTCCATATAAATATTGTCACAACTCAGCAAGTTGGGTAAAAAGTAGCCTGTGTCAAAATCTATCATAATCTATCTGTGTACCAAATTTCACCGAAATCAGGCCAGCCAACGCAACAAACAGACAGAGAGACTTTTGAATTTATAATACTAGTATTGGTAGTAAAATTTTGGTAAATCTCAAAATCAGGTTTTGCCGGGATATTCATATACCTCTATCTTTTTTATCTAACATCTTTCAAAATCCTCTGTCTCCACGTTATCTTATAGAACGTTTTTCTCTTCTTTTTCCACCTGATCGTCCTTCTCGTTCTTCTCAACATCTTTCACTCAAGATGCCTGAGCATAAAACTTGTTTCTTCACTAACTCTTTCACCGTGAATGCTATCCGCTTGTGAAACTATCTTCCAGTGGAAATCCGCGAGGCAGCCTCTATGGGAATCTTTAAATCCAAACTATAAACACTTCATCTCTCTTCAAGATTCCCAACAAAATTGAGCACTTTATGTAGGTATGTTTAAGTGGTTCGTTTATGTATGTATATTATTATTATTATTAATTTTTGCAAGTTTACTTTATGATAAATTTTCTAAACAAATCTAAATCTCGAAGAAGTCACACTTGACAGAGATCATAAAAATTTTCCTGACTTTATAAATATTCTTCAACGGAGTTATACTCAATAATTGACTATGAATGACTGAGGTATCCTATGGAATTCCCCGAACATATCAATACTTAGTTTTTGTGTAAGCCCTCTGAACGTGTGACCTAACAACGTAAATGCTGTAAAAAGTTAATAACTTTATTTACGTGCACAACAGAACTGAGAAAACAGCTAGTTTTTGACCATACACGAAAATATTCATGTTTTTTTTTAACAAAATATAATATTTTTATATCAAATACACTTTTTTTTTGACGACTTGGACATGGATTAAGCTTATGGCCCACCTGATGTTAAGTATTAACCATCGTCTATAACAGATGATTGCCTCGTAGGTCACGCGTCTTAGAAATGTGCCCTACGATGCACAGCCCTGCGTCCATCAACTTGAGGCATACAGGTGTGAAGCCTTATGTGCCTGTAATTTTATCGGCAACCAATTCAAAACCAATTCAACCCTTCAATTCAAAACACAGCAATGCTGCTTGGCGGCAGAAATAGGTATGGTGGTAGTACTTCCCCCGGCGAGCCCTTTGACAAGGAACTCTACTAATTGCACATCAAAATATGCACTCCAAAAGAAATCATACTCAGCATATATTTTATGTCTCAAGAAGAACCACCATCTAATACCTAATACCATCTGAATGCATACCAAACATAGTACAAGATTTGCTTAGTTTGGGACTGGATAGCGCCAAGTGAAATACCCCGCATTAATCATATATATTATAGAAGTTACTTATACAAGTAGTTACAAGTATTAAGTATTTGCTAATGAATAATGTCGGTAAATTAAATATTAATGGTGTTGTAATTTTTTGAACGGAGCTTTTGAAGTCCATCGTGACATTAGACCTTTTAAATCAATATGCAAATTGATTGTATATTAATAAAATATTGTTAATTAACAATGCGTCATCATAAATTATCTTCCTAACAGGTTAAAATATTAGGTATATTAAAATATAATAAAAGTTATTGTATTTGTGCAAATCATCAATCATAAGTCATCTATCGGACATATCTTTCTTTCTAATATATAAAAATCTCGTGTTACGGTGTTTGTGGTCGCACTTCTCCGAACCGGGTAGATCGATTTTAATGAATTTTTTTTGGTTATATGGCAGGTATGAGAATAGGTCGTAAAGTATTCTCCCTTCTACCCCGACCCCTCATTTTTTAATAATGATTTTCGTATTTTTGAATTCATTATAATTTAACCGTCGTTCTTTGACGTGAAGTCATTTACATGAAGTGTCGCGTCACTTTGACGAGAGTGTTTTATATAGTCTTTATCCCGAAGTTCCCACGGGAACGGGAAATTTGAAGCGTGCGAAGCCGCGGGCGGGTCAGTTAGTTTCAAAATGTATTTTGCGGAATAAGTGCAATTAATCTGAAATTGTATGATTTATTAATAAGTATAAATTAAATGCACGATTTCATCTAAGACGACTTACAATTCCAAAAATACCTGTCTTTAGAAGTTTAGATCATAATATAGAATTATTCTTGATGAATTACAGCGAGCTGTTTTGTTATGGTTTTCTATTAGGAAAAGGTCAACATTTAGCAGTCAGGGTTTACAATTGCATTCTTAACACGAATAAATACCTAGTCTGCAACGGTCTGAATATTAATATGTATAATTAAAACAGTTTTTTTTAAGCGTATGCAATTAGTGGAACTATCACTTTGAGTATAACTCTAGGTAACTCTTGCGTAGGCCACCCAAACACCCACTTTACCTAAAATATGAGTCAAAAAGTTTCTTCCTTGGCACAATTTCTCAGACCTACTTCTCAACTACATCCATCTTATAAGCCAGCCTACTCTATTATGGGTGTAAGTAATAAAGATGTTAGGATAAACGCCCATTGTCTGATGCAGATTGTACTATTGTTCCGAAGCAAGACCTAGTATGTTACTTTGAGATTGCGTGGTTTCCTTGGAAAAATAATGCCTATTGCAATCCCCCTAAGGCTGAGATTTATTTGTTACGTTTTTTGTACAAAAAACTACTCTCGTAATCTACCTAAAGTTGCAAAAAATATTTCAAAGTAAGTCATTTCTGATAACTTAAACAATTTTTACAAGACAGGTGTGAGCGTGAACAATATAGAGAAAATCTTAAACTTAGTGGTTTGCCCCGAACTGAGATCTTGTGAGTCTCCCAAAAAAACCAAAAAAAATATTACTCATAATCTTTGACTAATAAAATACTGCTACGAAGTGCACAACCAACCATCCCCCAACATTTTTAGCTCAAATGAGTCACACCATTCTCTACCTACTAGAGTAACAAATTTCATGATGATCAGATCAACGTTTCGAAAGTTGTCCTCGGACAAACATACATACATATATACAACGCCGATTTACCCAAGTTCATTTAAAGATCTCGCATCGCTCGATCAATAAATAACACAGTTGCAAAGTTTAAACTTTATTATATTACATCAAAACATACGGAGAATTCCAATACTTACCTATATTTTACCTCTAGCTTTTTCTTAGGAATTTGAATGCATTTTTACCTATAATATACTAATATTAAAAAGAGGAAAGATTTGATTGTTTGTTTGTTTCTTTGCATTGAATAGGCGCCGAAACTACTGGACCGATTTAAAAAATTCTTTCACAGTTGGGAAGCTACACTATGCCCGGGTGACATAGGTTACTTTTTGCCCAACTGCGCAGAGGCATGGTAATGTTTTTATTGAAGAACTACACGTACGAAGCTGCAGATTGGTCAGCTAGTTCTAAGATAAACTAACACAGATTAACTGTTACGGAGAATTTACACGGCATTTAATGGATACGGTTAAAGCGAATAAGAGCGAAGTTATAATGAGTGTATTGTTGATAGGTTTTTCCACATTCGTTCATAACATAAAAATGAAATTTTCTGACAAACTTAGTACGTAAGATCTTAGAAATAGACGATTTTTTCTGAACTCTTTTCTGTGAACTTAAAAAATAAAACTTTATAAATGCCTTTTCACACTGTATGCCATAAATACCCTCCTCACCCATAGTCAGTCTTGTTGAACCTGGTTGAACCATGGATTTTTTTCCTGTAGTTTAACCTTGTTATTTGTTTCTAAAAATGTATTGGATACAAGAATTCACACAAACTTTCGGATGAACCATACCAAGTCAATTATCAATTCAGTTCAGTCTTTTGAATGTAGGTAGGTACGTATTTTATTTTGCAAGTCCGGCACAATGACTCCCAAAATGCAATATTTAGCTTGCATTACATAAATATACGTGTTTCAGTTTTACAAAGACGAGGAAGTAGGTACTACGGTATTCTGAGCCGTAACAAAGAAAGATCTAAGATAAGTAATAAGGTTGCAATCACTGGCTTTACTGCTCACTTAGACACACTTAATTTTATAGAGAACAAGACCAGTTTTTCATTTTATAATTATTATGTATCTTTACAGTATGAAGTGAACTACTTTGTAATTAACCACCATGTGATACATCTAATGTTTTAGTTTATTATTTTAGTAAATTTAATAAAAGTGTGTTTTTTTGTCATTTGTTACTGTGTTCATTTGTGGTGGTCTGAATAAATGTTTTTTCTTTCTTATTTCTTTCTAATTCTCTGTAAACTTCGTAAAATTTAATCAAAAGTAATAAAATAAATAAATACGAACTAATATTAATATATATAAACAATATTTAGATATTTTTATTATTTATTTATTTTGTTTCTTATCTTCTTGTTATTTGTTTTTCAATGTATTCATGTAATGTTCGTAGCTATTTATTCTGCGATCCGTGTATTTTATGTATTGGGTATTTTCTCCTTTATTTTGTCTACATGTTATATTTTATTTTAAATTTTCTATTAGTATTATCTTCTGAAATGATCGTGTCGTCACCTAGGCCCTGTCAGAAAACCAGCGCTGCATCGTATCCACCGTGGTACGAAACAGCTTATGCTGAGACAGGGACCATTTTGTCCCCACGCAACACCATCATTTTCTGTCAGTGTGAAACTTGTTTTTACTGTGTTTTTATGTCTTTTCCTTTGTTGTTATTGTGTGTGATGTCATGTGGGTTCAAATAAATGTATTTTCTTTCTTCTTTTCTTTCAATGAAAGGCATACAGATAGATTATGACCGGGATTGGGACATAGGCTACTTTTTACCCGACTTTTTACCGCACAAGGAGGGTAAAGTTATATTGACAAACCACGCGTGCGAAGCCGCTTGCGGGACAGCTAGTATTACATAAGCAAGGAAGACAGCGTAACCCATCATTAAGCAGTCCGGTTGAGGCATGGAGGAAATTGTATCACCGATTTACTGCAAATCAGATGGCAAATTATGCTGTTATATTGATACTGGGAATGAAATGATTCTTGTTTTCAATTTGCATAATCGCGTAGAGTTATACCTACTTGTTTATTACCAAGGCTAGTATTGAGTTATTCATCGACGTATTCTAAATATTTTAGGTATAACCGTCTGACTGAATACGTATAAGTTATTGTCATAATTTCCTGCAGGTTTGGCTTACCGGTGGGGATTAGGCAAGTATTCTAATTATGGTTGCTCACAACCCCCACTATTGATAAATTAAAGCTTAGTGGGAAGGATTACACCATATTTTCGGAGCGTCGTGTTTCGGGTTTGATAGCAATATAATCGGTACATTCAATAATCATTATTAATTACAAATATATGATTTCTTACTTTAAAACGTCGTAAAAACGGATTTCCATCAGATCGAATTGCCTATTTTGTCTACCATACGGCTTCAATCTTCAGTGTGGCCCAACCCCGATGGAACACAATGGTTTTTTAATTTAATATTTATCCTCAAAAACGTATTACGGAGGCGCGCGCTATTTATGACATTCAAGGTTTTTGTGTCAGGTATTTTCTCATCTAGCATAATAAGATTATCTCTACTATTCTGCCAGACCACAAAATATAATAAAAAGTATGAATAGAGAGTTTTTATATAAAAATAATTAATAATTAGAATAGAATAGAATAATCATTTATTTGGTACACACAAAATGACATATGAAACAATATTAAGGGACAGGATATTAATTCTGGTCCCTTCACACAGTGCTATCTATCCCCAAACTAAGACAAGCTTGTACTATCGGAACCAGATAACTGATAGAATACGTGCATGCCTGAAATCATTGAAAAATGATAAGATTAATAACAAAAGCATAAAAGAAAATGACAAAATTTGCGAGCAGATTACAGTTGAATGTCTAATTACTAAAAGGGCACACGTCCACTATATTTGAAATATAAAAATTTTACAGGAGAGAGATAAAACTAAATATTTCCTTAATGGAATGGAAGTACATATTGATTTAGTTTTTTTTTTGTTTCTTAATTAGGTGTTTAGGTATTTTAACACAAAAACTTTATATATTTTTCAATATATCAAGAGAAATAACATAAAAAAAACCATGGACATGTTCCCTTTTAGTACTCAATCATATTTCAAGTGGACATATGCCCTTTTAGTACCTACTAAGAAGAAGACTCAAAAAATAAAAGACAATAAACTGCGTATATTACTTTTATTTAGCACTTAAAATAATTAATTTTACTCCACAGGCCAACTGTAAATGGTTTCCCAGTAGTCTGTATGCTCAGTAGGGATGTATTCTTTCAAAGTTTTTAAATCAGCCATTTTTTTACTAGATATAGGAACTGGACCTGTATATTTTTTTTGAATAGGCAGAGTGATAGGCTGTTTGTTCGTTTTTCGCAACTCAAATGTTGCTGACGTAAATCCATCAATAATCCATCCAATTGGCGTGACTTTCGCCAGAAATTTTGGCCTTCTTGATCCTGTTTCTTTCATATTCTTGATCGTGACGAACACCCTTTTTTCTTTTTCTTTCATCCGAATCCCTGTCGACCATTGTTTAGCGACAAAAAACAAAGTATTTCAACACGAAAACCGCACAACGCACAACAATACAACGGCAGGAGGCGGGAGGCGCTAAATTGTAAATAAAAACAGTGTTGCCAATGAAAATTTTTTGGCGGCCGTGTACATTAGGTAAAAAAGCCGTGTTTATATGAAAAAAGACAATGGGTGGGCCGTGTCACTATTTAAAAAAAATAACTAAAAAACTCATTAAATTAGCACCATTTGGGCATTCTCTTTCTACGATTTGTATGTTTGATTTTTTCTATGAGTTTGAAAAAAAAAATAGCCACAAATTATCTTGAAATTTTATTCCTGGTACAAATCTCGAATATTTTCTATATACTCTTCTTCGTTCATATTCAATAAATATTTTTTCTTATCATACATTTTTTGGTACATTGAGGTGGTGGGTTCAAAAGTTCTGCAATTAATAGTAATTATTTTTGCTGTTGTTACTTTTAATGGATTCTTTTGTCAAGAGAAATCCGTTAATGTTGAAGTAAATAATTTGTTCCTCTTCTTTGTTTTTATATTGTTCACGTGACTGAAAATTCGTTCACAATCAACAATTTGCGAATAGCCGTAGAATCTGCTACGGCCATAGGGTTGCAGCCGTAGGCCGTGCATTTTGTGGTTTTTTGGCCTGAAAGCCGTAGAACACGGTAATTGCCGTAGCAACACTAAATAAAAATGACATTGACGTTTTGTAGAGTGCGTTCAAAAATTACTTGTTAAAAAGGCTCATGTCCATGGACAAGTGCCCGTTTAGGACTAAACAGTATATTTATAGGTATGTAACTCTATGGGCAAAGATCGGACTTGAGCCGTTCTGACACAAAACGATGTGTTTAGGTCTTGCCAAACCATATAGAACATAAAAAAAATTGATTAAAAATGTGACATGTGCCCTTTTAGTAATTAGACATTCAGTTATAAACAAGTCTATGTAGAGTAGCTTATCCCATATTTTACTCAAAGTATAACAAAATTACATGACAAAAGCCCATGGAAACACTTCGGAGGTCAGAAAGATTACAAATTCTGACTTAAATAATGAAAGCATGTGAAATGACGAAAAGCGAAACACACAATATGAAGATTGACACTTGTTACAGAGAAGCCTTGGAGGTCTAAGGACAGGCCATCAATTAGCTTTTTAAATTTTGTAATTACACCATCTATTGGTTAATACTTTTGTAAAGTGACTAATTAGATCCGTGAAGGTTTGCACCATTAGAGTTCCGTGTCAAAATGTAAGAAACCGGAACAAATATTACTTTTAAATGATAACTACCAGATAAATTGTCCATAGATAGATGGTTCTTTATTGTTCCACCAAATGAACAATAAAAACTTATTATACAAACTAGCTGACCCGCCCGCGGCTTTGCATGTGTGACGCGACACTTGTAAATGACTTCACGTCAATGAACGACTGTTGAATTATATGGATATTGTTTATACAAAAATACTTAAATCGCGATTAAAATACGGGGGTGGGGGTAGGAAGGCATAAAATACTTTACGATCAAATATACAAAAAAATATCATTAAAATCGATCGACCCGTTTCGGAGGAGTGCGTCAACTAAACCAGTGATACGAGATTTTTATATTTTAGATGGTAATACATTAAAATAAGTTTATAGAAGATGCTTTTATAAAGTTTATAATTGGAACCGAAAGCAATTTCTAATCGGCCTAAGCAGCCTGCTATAATCCATTCACTTCCGTTGTCAAGCATCCGTCTCCGTCATGAGACCACCTCCGTGGTACCATATTATTGCATTGTCACCGAAGTTACAAGTACATTCCAAGTTTGAGCTCAATTTGTGGAAGTAACTGGTTTAAAATTCAGTGGCATTTTTTGATTTAAACAAACTAACAAATATTGTTAAATAAAGTTGTAAAGATAAATAAAAAAAGTAGCACTGAGCCGGTAGAGCGGGTAGAGTGCCGACAGAAGTGAAAACTTGAACAATTACGATATACTTACATACAGTGTTGGTAACGGTACCAGTGTCGTGAGTTCAATGGTTTATTCCCATCTCAAAAAATGCCCAACGCGCCTAAAGAAGTTTTCACTTCATACACGGAGGTGTCGGTAACGGTAACGGTAACAGTGTCGCGAGTTCAATGGTTTTTCCCATCTCAAAAAATGCCCACCGCGCCTAAAGAAGTTTTCACTTCATATACGGAGGTGTCAGTAACGGTAACGGTAACAGTGTCACGAGTTCAATGGTATTTCCCGTCTTAAAAAATGCCCAACGCGCCTAATGAAGATTTCACTTCAAAAATCTTCTAAAAGTACAGCCTTATCGCCGAAATCGAGCTACTAATTAGAGTTCAATTTGTCGATGAAACATTTTCTTGTTAGGATCCATAAGACCCACCGTAAGGTAATAATGTTAGACATAGGTAAGTAAGACCTGCAATATCTGTCAGCACACAAGTCGTAAAGTAAACTAGGAAAGAGGGCTTGCCTAACGTAAGGCACTAAACTCTAGTGTTTCCTTACTCACATATCAACGGTGTTGTAATGTTAACAATGGAATGGATGGGATCGGTACTTAGATTTGCTTAACTTGGGACACAAGAAATAAACTAGTGGTTCGCCCCGAACTGAGATCTCGCCAGTCTCCGATTAAAACAAAAAAATATTACATATTTGTAATCTTTGATTATCAAATTACAAAATAGTGCCACGAAATGAATAACCAAATTACTTGGCCTACAGTTTCATTCAAATTACAGGTAACAGCAGTTCATGTTAATTGGTTACCTACTTTTTTGGGGTACAAATGGCAGTTTTTCTGGGTTTCAGACTTTTGTCTCTATTTGTGTTACTTAGGTTACATGCATACCAAATTACAGCACTGTGGGATTGTTAAGCTACATTGCCCTGTGAATTTTGTCAATGTTCAGTTTTTATTATGGTTAATAACTCACAAACTATACTAAGACTACTAAAAAAACGGATTCTAAATGCTATAATAAAGACCTTTCATATGACATCCCATTTGACCTAATAGTCTCATTTACATTTTTTTTTACCCCTCTTGAACCCCAATATCTCAGCAACCCCCCCACATTTTTAGCTCATTTAGTCACACCTGTCTTGAATAGAAAGACTTGTTGCTTAATATAAGTACTTTATTGAAGTAGGATAGTCAGGTTTTGGCGCGGGGCGCGGTATAAGGATGCACGTCTGAACGTCGCCGCGGCCGGTTGGGGAATGACTTGCTGTGGGCGGGGTGCGCGAGCGGCGGTACGGGGCAGAATCGCCGGGTCTCACTAGCAGCTGGCGTCAACAACACCAAAATTGTGCCATCACTACCTACCTATGTATCAAATTTTACGATGATCTGATCAAACGCTTCGAAAGTTATCCTCGGACAAACAAACATACATCCATACAATGCCTATTTGCCCAAGTTGATTTAGAGATCTCGGTTCGCTCGATCAATAAATTGTGAACGAATAAGAAGGAGAATAAGTGGAGAACGAATAAGTTACATGAGCCAGTTAAAGGAAAAGATCGCTGTCATATCGTTAAAACGGTACAAGAGACCACTTTAGAACGAGATAAATGATGTTTTATCATTTGCGCCGATAAGAGCCAAGCTCTGAAATACGAAAGAGAGGACTGAGAAATCCTCGCGTTTGAGGTAAGAGTATTGCATTAGCTATACTATATATAAAGATAACATATAATACCTTCTCCAGGATATAATCTATCTTCTTGCCGAATTTCATCACGATCCGTTCAGCTGTTTAGTCGTGAAAAGATAACAAACAAACTAACAAACAAACAGAGTTACTTTCGCATTTAAATTATTAGTAGGTATGGATGGATTAAATAATTATTTGCCCTGACGGAAGACTTCAATCTAGCAAATTTCAGCTAATGAGCTCATAAAAAATGTTAACATATTAGTATTATACGATGCCCTCTAGTTTTATATCTCAATTGCCCAACACTTTATCCGTGAAGTACATACACGTCAGTGCATTGTTTTCAGATTATCAATGAACAGAGATTAGCGTTGAACAGCTGGCCAGCTAAGCTTACTCATTAGATCGTAAGCTGGTTTAGCCCGATATAGTGACAAATAACTACTGGTTTGGTCATAATTATTGGGAAACTTTCAACGTCCGTATAGTACCTACGATTTACAGTGCACAAATATTAATTTATTTTTCAAAATAAACCCCCATTTAGAATTTATAAATTATCTTCATTATTTCTTTTTCCGTGTATATTTCCGATATTTTAATGGTTATTCTGCTATTCACAATATAAATACTATATAAAAAAAATATATAAAAACTATCAAAATGGGTCCAGCCGTTCTCGAGTTTGTGTTCGAACCAACTCGACTTTGTTTTATATATTAAGAAGATTTCGATTAAACGAAAACTTGACTGCGAATCATGTCAAAAACAACAGTTTAAAAAAAGGTCCTAGATATCGGTCCATCTGTTCGTAAGCTACGGTGCCTTGTTGCAGAGCGACACACGAATAAATGCTTTAAACTTATAACGTTGATCTTTTTGCGGAGGGTTTAAAAAAGAAGCCAACAACCAATTTGGGTAGATTCACATTATTTCAATGTTTATTTATTTCTTCAAATATCAAACTTGTTTTCACTAAAAACGGGATATTTTTTATTTGACGATCTCCGTGAGATCTCCGGGTGAATAGCCGGCGGAGACGCAGGAGGTAGCGGGTTCGATTCCCGTCGCGGAACAAATGTTTGCATGATTTACAGATATTTGTTCCGGGTCTGGATGTTTTTCTATAAATTATTTGTATGTAATTACAAAAAAAAACAGTAAATAAGTATTCTATCAGTTATCTGGTTCCCATAGTACAAGCTTTGCTTAGTTTGGGGCAAGATAGCGCTGTGTGAAATGTCCAGCAATATTTATTATTAGATATATGATGTATATCCCGTTCTTAGTGAAAATAGTGTTCATAACCATGATAGGTTCAAAAGATATTATCAAACTTGTTATTGCAAAACCCGAAATGATGTGCAACCTATCATTACCGAGTGCCTCATTCGCTCGTGCGAGCGTGCGAAAGCGCCAAACTGGCAAAAACATGTCAAATTATAGGTATTTACTCAAACTACAAGTGTACATGTGACTCATAAATTAACCTTATTTGTAGGTAAAACTACCCACGATGATTCATGGTAGGTGGAGAGGTTTGATAAAATTTGCCTTCATCTTGCATAGTTAAGTAGCTGGTTATTTTGTTTTAATTCTGCCGAAGATCTCAAGCAGCGCAAATATTGAAGTCTCGACAGAGCTTACATATTTGAGCCATTTGGGATCGAGACCCTGGGGTACCGGGGCCCCTCATCATCATCAACCTATAACAGTCCACTGTTTGACGTAGGTCTCTCCCAGGGTGCACCATTGAGCCCGATCCTCAGCTCTTCTCATCCAATCTTTGCCAGCCACAGCGCGCAAATCGTCACTCCATCTAGCCGTAGGGCGTCCTACACTTCGCTTGCCTAGATGTGGTCTCCACTCCATCCGGGGCCCATCGCGTTTTCAAAATTATTTCTAGGCGTCTGGTTGAAGCGACGTGTGATCCGAGAGCTGGCGCTTATCTGGGTCAACACATAAGCATTGCAATTCAGCGGGGCAATGCAGCTAGTGTCTTGGGAACACTTCCACCTGGTAGTGATCTGGAGCTGTTGAGCTATCCATAGATCTTTAGATGCTTCAACTGTTTCTTCTGTATTTTATAGTTTTGTAAATAATTGTATATTGTTTTTGTTAATAAATGTGTTTTTGATAATAATACCTACTTATGATTTTCTACTGTTTCGTGTGGTTCAACTTTCAACTTAAATATACCTACGAAAATAAAAATAAACATTCAGAACAAACTTCCGAATGAATTATTGAAAAACTTTATTAAACACCATAGAATTAAAAATTACTAACAAAATAAAAGACACCAGGTAAATAGTATAATGGACAGTCTTATCGCTTTGAAGTGATTTCTACCAGACATCCTTTGGATGAGACAGGCTTTCAATATATTTATTATCCCTTGTAGCTAAGATATTCAAGTTCGTTTGATTTTTTTTGTTTGTGTGTTTTATTGTGGTTTCTTGATAGTTCGTAAAATGTGTTTGTGCTTTTTAATTAGTGTAATGGGATTATGGATGCTCGCCGTTCTAATTAAATAATTCATATATTTTGGTATCTCTACAAACTACATACTACAAGGGATTTACAACGAATGAATCAATAGGCGAATGAATAAAACATGACTTAAATATGCCTCGAATATTCCACGACTCCGTGACCTACGACAAACAGTTTTGAGTTTTCGTATTTACTGTGGGATTTCAGGCTAAAATAATACCAGTGAATGTCAAAACTTACCGCCGAGATAATTTTGATCGGTAATTCATTGAATAACCAGCTTGCTCCAGCGGCTTCGCTTTATAATATTAGTAGGATAAGGTTGTTTAATGGGTAAAAGTGTCTCTTCAACTAATTTAGCTGGCTTTTCACGTGGTTATAAACAATTATTATAGAAACAAGTCGCTGTTATCTGTAAATTGTTTGCAACTGCCCATAAGCATCTCAAGTGTTGTCTCAATTATTTTGTAAGTATTTATAAAGCCCTCATAGGATATGGGGCCTTTTAAAGTGTGAAAAAAAAACTCCTACGATTCTTAAACTTCACAAAAACTCTCTTAAGACCCTTATAAAGGGAAAAAGGGTATGCTTCTTGTAGAGAAGAGTAAATTACAGAAAGTCCTTCCCTTCAAATAAAATCACATATACTTTTTTTCAGATAAATTCGACCGTGGGACTTTCGCGGCCACGGTTAACAGTTAGCACGGAATAAATCTTATTCGACACGGCTATCGACTGACGCCTCTTTAGCAAAGGTTACGTGGTGGTTTCAATAAGAAAAGCGCATGCTATAATAATATGCATTTATAATAAATATCTCAATTGTAATGAAGCCTTTAATGTGTGCAGTTCTTATTTCATCGATAGGTTGTTGGTTTCGATGATGTAGATAGATGTAGATTCACACAATAATAACTTATTCGTAAATTGAACTAACCTCTGCACAAAATGCATCAACCAACTTGGTTTTTATTGTCTCGCAGAAAGTGTGAAAAGTAGAGTATTCTCCTCGTGGATAAAGCTGTCTGCATCTACGGCGTGCTTTATATCCCTCTCTGCACAGATATCAGGGTTATAGTAACTCCCTCGCTCCGCTCGTGAGTTAACTCAAAGTCAAAGTCAAAATCTTTTATTCATTAAAATCACAAGGATCACTTTGAAACGTCAATTTTACTGCATGTTCCTGCGTGACCAAGCCAGAAAAGAAAGGCAAGAAACATGGCTGGTTGTTTTTTTTTAATGATCCTTTTAGAATGCATAACAATAAAGAAAATAATTTCAATCCCAAACTTCTCTATCATCTAAATAATCCGATATTTTTATACTATAATATAATAAGTCAAATAAGTAAAATAGGTAACACTTTTTTATAAAGATTTTGTTTAATTTGTCTTTAAATTTGTTAATTGTAAATTTTTGTACATCACTTTGAAGTTTGTTATAAAAGCGTACACCTTGCCCTTTAAACGATTTACTAACTTTATGGAGTCTACAAGAGGCAACACCGAGTTTATCTTTATTTCTACAATTAAAATTATGATTATCGCTATTTCTCTTAAACAAATTAATATTTTTGTGAACATACATCAGATTTTCATAGATGTATTGACAAGGGAATGTCATAATGTTTATTTGTTTAAACTTATTGCGTAATGATTCTCTGGGGCCCATACTCGTATGCATTTGCATGAACAGCCCTCTTCTGCAGCACAAAACGGTGTTTATATCTGCAGCACTCCCCCATAGCAGTATACCGTATGACATAATGCTGTGGAAGTAGCTGAAGTAAACTACTCTAGCTGTGTCTACGTCTATAAAAAGACGGATCTTTTCTCTTCGACAACTTAACAATGTGAGGGCCCATTAAAGCTTATTATATAGGGTTATACCTAAGAATGCGGTGGTGTCCAGAAGAGCCAACTCCTCGTCTTCGATTTTTATATCTGCTGTAACTTGTGTAACACTAGTGGTTCGCCCCGAACTGAGATCTCGCGAGTCTCCGATTAAAACAAAAAAATATTATTTGTAATCTTTGACTATCAAAATAGTGCCACGAAATTCATAACCTACATACCTTGGCCTACAGTTTCAATTAAATTACAGGTAACGCAAGTTCATGTTAATTGGAACTTTTTTTTGGGGTACAAATGACAGTTATTCTGGATTTCAGACTTTTGCTTATATTTGTGTCACTTAAGCTACACGCATACCAAATTACATAACTGTGGGGTCACTGGTGTACCCTGTGAATTTTGCCAAAGTTCAGTTTTTATTAGAGCTAATAATTCTAAAACTAAAAAGACTTTTCTAAAAATAGAAACGGACTCTAAATATACTAATAAAGACCTTTCATTTGACGTCCCAATTGACTTAATAGTCTCATTTTCATTTTTTTTACCCCTCTTGAACCCCAATATCTCAACAACCCTCAAACATTTTTAACTCATTTAGTCACACCAAAATTAAGCCAACACTATGCCATATTTCACGATGATCGGATCAACGCTTCGAAAGTTATCCTCGGACAAACAAACATTCATACATACATACAACGCCGATTTGCCCAAGTTGATTTGGAGATCACGCTTCGCTCGATCAATTAGATAGTATTAATCTAATACACATTGTTTTAATTTCATTTAGAAGAAGATCGTTTACATTGAATCATTTCCACTCTAGAACCCTTCGTTACGTTCGGGATTCAATATAGCACCCGTGACGCAAGACACTGCTGTATCCCCTCGTTTAATAATTTACTATTATGCTTATATTACGAAACTCAGAGTGCGGCATAACTACACATTCTCAACGAATTATCAAATTTGCAAGTTCAACCGGTTGCCTTTAAGCACCTGTTCATCAAAATGATAAAAACGGAATTTGATAAGTTATTCAAAATATTCATACGATTGTGAATTGTTTTATTTAAATACGATGGTATCATATTCAGTTTTCTGGTTTTATTCACGTGCTGTATTAATAGTGGATGATCGAATGTGTCCTTGGTTACTGTCTACGAACGGTCTGAATTTGATTATTATATTTATATGAGTAACTAGCTTCCGCCCGAGGCTTCACACGCGTGGTATGCCATTAAAAAGGATCTTAATTATATTATTTTATTTATAAATCCACAAAACAGATAACAATCCCCTTAGTACTAATTAAACTAAACATATAATTTTGATCAAGCTTGAAATAAAATATGTGAATACGATAAAAAAAGTGTTGCATGCATTACGACCTCCGTGACACAGAGGGCGAATAGCCAGCTGAGACGCAGAAGGTAGCGGGTTCGATTCCCGCTGCGGAACAAATGATTGCATGACTTACAGTTCCGGGTCTGGATGTTTTTCTATAAATTATTATTATGTAATTACAAAAAAAAACAGTAAATAAGTATTCTATCAGTTATCTGGTTCCCATAGTACAAGCTTTGCTTAGTTTGGGGCAAGATAGCGCTGTGTGAAATGTCCAGCAATATTTATTTATTTATTTATTAAAATTAACTTACCCTAAAACTAGATTAGCCTTTGTCTCAATCTATCTGTGTACCAAATTTCATCTTAATTGGTCCAGTTGTGTGGTCGTAAAAACGTAACAAACAAACAAATAAACGAAATCACTTTCCCCTTTTTATAATATTACTAGCTGACTCACCTGCGGATTCGCACACGTGGTTTTTCAATAAAAACATTATCCTCCTTCTGCGCAGTTGGGTAATAAGTAGATTATATCTCAATCCTGGCCATAATCTATCTATACATACCAAATTTTATCGAAATCGGTCAAGCCAAGTCTTGAAGACGTAACAAACAGACCGACAGAGATAACTTGGGATTTATAGTAGATACTAGCTGACCCGCCCGCGGCTTCGCACGGGTAGTATTTCAATACAACATTGCCCTTATTTTGCTCAGTAGGCTAAAAAGTAGCCTATATCCTTTCCCAGGATATAATCTATCTCCTTGCAAAATTTAATTACGATCAGTTCAATCGTTTAGTCGTGTATAGGTAACAAACAAACAATTAAACAAACACAGTTATGTATGTACTATACATATAAACCTTTCTCTTGAATCACTCTATCAATTGCTGATAACTGCATTAAAATCCGATGAGTAGTTTAAAAGATCTAAGCGATTAGATAGCGGAAGCGACTTAATTTTATACTATGTAAAGTTTAGTATGGATTCTGAGTTATCTGGTTTCCAAGCATTGGTTAGTTTGGTGATTGTCACTCGCTTCGTCTGTCGTTGAAATGCTTACATAGGCAAGTCGAAGTCGAGTTTATACTGCATAACATTCGTGCTCGTGTGAATGTACGCGGTGTAGTGACACCGGCAGTCACATGTAAAAATAAACAAAACGTAATAACCAGTTTTGGTCTTTCAAGGGACATTTTTATTATTCATAAAAAGATTATTTTAGGTCATTGCTCTACGTTGGTAGATTGAGCAGTAACGGCCAGTACAGTTTTAACAATAAATCGTGAAGGGTAACATTGAATGTGGCTTGCGCTCAGTCGAAGTGACTATATACCTACCTACTTTCTATATAAGACGATTATACCACTATCCTATACCACTAACCTGTTATATTATTTTCCTCCTTAAACATGATAGAAGGTGGTTCTAAGTGGTTCCAGATTTTTGACATAAATAAGCCCGAGTAGTTTAAACACGTGCAGTTTTCCAAGTTCGTTTCCTTTTTTAAAATCGACACAAAATCTACTTCTTTTTTCATATCGGTTTCTGCCACTGCCGTATTTTATAACACTAATATTATAAATGCGAAAGTTTGGATGTTTGTTTATTTATTTGTTTGTTTGTTACTCAATCACGTCAAATCGGCTTAACTGATTTCGATGAAATTTGGTACGTACTTAGACACCAACCTGGATTACCATATAGATAGATAGATAATTCCTTTATTGCACACCATTTAAATACAATCATTTATAAGAAAATACACTCTTAAACAATAGGTACAATGGGCGGCTTTATCGCTAAAAGCGATCTCTTCCAGGCAACCTTTGGATGGACAGGATCTATGTGAACAAAATAAGGACGGCGGCGTAAATCCGATATTAATAGTACACGTATATTTATAAAAAATATAGATAATTTAAAATAAAATGCATAATTATAATGTATGTATAATATAATCATAAAATTACATAAATATTAATATTATAAAACATAAAATATATATTGTCATACCTACATATATAAATTATAAAAATGTAAAATTAATAAGTGGCCTAGTGAGCGATGGCTAACAGATAGTGTTGTCTGACCAAGTTTTTAAAGATAGGGAGAGATTTAGCGTGACGAATTGAGACAGGTAGGGCATTCCAGAGCCTGGTAGCCTGCAAAGTAAAAGAGGAACTATAAAATACTGAGGTATGATGGGGAGGTTTTAATTGAAGGGTTTCAGAGGAACGTAAGGGTCGTGAGTTGGAAAGGTGAAGAAAGTCAAAGCGTTCTTTGAGGTAGGACGGAGTAGAAGGGATGAAAAGGATGCTGTAAAGGAGGGAAAGAATGTGCGCATTCCGGCGAAGGCGGATAGGTAACCACTTAAGTCTGTGGCGATACTCTGAAATGTGATCGTACTTGCGCAAGCCAAATATGAATCTAATAGAGAAATTCTGGAGACGCTCATAGGCCACATTTTATCCCATAAATCAGTTCCCAGGGGATAAAAATGGGCTGTCAAAATTTTTATATGTATTTTTGCACCCAAGTACAATGCGCGCGAAGCCGCTGGCAACAGCTAGTTTTATTATAAGAAAGAAACCTTGATTGACTCACATAGAAATATTGACTCTATGTGAGTCTTAGAACTCACACCTCAAAATATGCGAACGCTAATAATTTTCATCCCCATTGACAAATAATGTTCAACTACTTGAAAGTAAATAAATTGACAATACTGGACATTTCACACAGCGCTATACATCCCCAAACTAACTAGAGAATCATATGACTGTCCCATCTGGTATGGAGTACTACTGCCACTTTTGGGATGGTTCGGCCAAATACCAGCTCGCTACCATAGACTTAATAGAACGAACGACTTAATAGGGCAAGCAGGCGCACGGCTCAGTACCATCCGTACCTAGTCGATATATCACCCATTCGCACACACCATTTTAGTTCTACGTTCTTGATGCGTATTGCAACACTACCGTCGTCTGTTTTTCTTAAAGAATACAATCCGGGCCTCTTTAAGTTAAGAGTGAATAGGTTTCTTCTAGATATTCGTGCTTCATCTTAGACATCAGGTGAGATTGTGGTCAAACGAAGATGTATACAGTTAAAAAAAAAATATTATTATAAATACGGGATTTATCACGTACGATTGCATTTTATCGGTGTTTCGACCGACAGTGCGAGGCAAGACGTTATTCAGAGCGGATCGCACTCACCCTGATGAAGGTTCAGGAATTGAACCGAACCATGTCGGTCGAAACACCGATAAAACGGTACGTGATAAATCCCGTATTTATAATAATGATTGAAATCAATAACGAAAGGTTTTCTAAGTATAATTTATCTATTTTTGTAATTCCATACATATGTATATAGAGAATCACCCAATCCTGAATCAAATATCTGAAGATCCTGCAAACATTTTGTTCCTTAAGTATAAAACATAATCTACAAAATAGTTGCGGTATTAATATTCCGTTGCATATTAATAGTTTGCTTGCTATGCATATTTTGCTTCAACATGTAATTTCAAATGTCATTTAACTACTTATCTTTTATCAACAAATGTCTGCTAAAGGTCTCTGAGGCATAAGGCTCGCACGCCACTGCTAGGCGACGAGCGATACGATCAACAATTATATTAACAACACTGACACACTTCAGCTAAACATTGTTATAATCGTCTCTGCAATTGGGTTAAAGAAATAAATGGCTGTAATTTTTCGTTTGTTTTATTCGTCGGGACAATAGGTAGGCTTCATTCTTCGCTATTGTTTAGTTTCTTTTGAGTTATTGGATTTACTATCATCAGTGTCAAGGCGCTGGGATATTAGGCTTCATTATACTGCGTGTCACTGCATTTACGACATTAATTTAAATCACTAGTAGGGCTATTGTTGTAAAATAGTTTTTGAAGTGAAAACTTGTTTGGGATCGTTGGGCATTTTTGAGATGGGAAAAAACTATTGAACTCACGACACTGTTACCGTTACCGTTACCAACATCGCTTTATATAAGTATCTCGTAATTGTTCAAGTTTTCACTTCTGTCGGCACGCCCGGAGTGCCAGTTTTTTTTTTCAAATTCATTTACATGGATTTTTTTAAATTTTCCATCTACCTTAATAAAGTCCTAAAATATCAATGAAACAGCCTGTATAAAATAGATAAACAAATCATATTCATTCAGCATGTAAGTAGGTACCTGTTAAACTGACTTAGCGGCATCGTCGCAAAGGCACGGCCGATTTACGTTAAAGATTGTTTATTGGAAATGTATCGATTACTGAATAAATATTCAAGCTACCGGTTTTAAAACAATCTCTAAAAACAGTTATTACGATTCTGCATATGTGTTTTAAATTAATGTCGTGAATGGGGTGACAGACTTTATATTGACTTATGAAGGAGTAATACCTTACTGTCTTCTTCAAAGTTCCGGTTTGATCTTTCATTTAATTCAGATGAATAATAATAAAAAAATAATGCTGGACATTTCACACATTTATCTAGCCCCAAATTAAGCAAAACTTGTACTATGGGAACCAGATAACTGATATAATACTTATATACTTTTTCTTTTGTAAACACATACATACTTATAATATATAAAAAAATACCCGCACTCGGAACAAATATTCGTATTTGTAGATCATGCAAACATTTGTTCAGCGGCGGGAATCGAACCCATAACCTCTTGCATCTTAGCCGGCTATTCGCCCACTGCACAGAGGTCGTCAAAATGAATCAACAATAGTCATTTTAGCATGCGATGTCGTCGGTCGACACACAATTTAAACTCGTGCAATTTTATTAAAATTGAAGGAATGTTTGTTTTTTTGTTGTTTATTCTTAACGCGGTCTGCATCCAATGGCGCTCACAAACATTTAGTATAATTAACAAAAACATTTTTTTTATATAAAACGTATAATATTTTATAATATTCAGGAAAGTGAAAGCTCTACATACTTACTTTAAAAAAAATATTTAAAAGTAGTAGAAATACCTATATGGTTTTTATAATTTTTATTTTATCTATGTAAAGCTTTCAGTGTCCTACATACTCGTACTCTACTCAAACTAGTTTCAAATGCGACACCTAGCAGCCGAATGTTCTTTTCCTAAATCAAGAATTACTACAAATCACAAAGTACTTGATTTTTAGACTTTAGACTTTTTTTTGTACTACATGGAGATGGAACAAGCTTATGGCCCACCTGATGTTAAGTGGTAATCATTGCCTATAACAGAGAACTGCTTCGGAGGCCACACACCTTAGAAATGTGTCCTAAGTTGCACTGCCCTGCGTTCATCAACTTGAGGCATACAGGTGTAAAGCCTCATGCGCTTCTAATTTCACTTTAGACTAAGACTTTAGAGAACTAGGTTTGACTGTCTAAGTATGTACTATCCACCACGATCCAGCAGTAAAGTCAGGCTGATGATTATGATGTAGCAATCTACCTGAATGAACCGTAACCGATGTCAAAAAAGCTTGTAAAAATACAAAGAACCTTTATTTATCAATCACTTAAACATTTAAGATGACCCGTATCGATTACAGAATCGATTTTAGCGTATGATTTCTCAGTCACGAATCGTTACAGCTCGAATTATTTCGATTGGCGGATGTCGATTGCAAATTAGATAGGTAGATGTTTGTTATTATGCCTCTATCGGAGAAATATTAATAATAGTACCTTTTGAAATATTAAATGCAAAAGCTTGTACCTAGATTTCGAGCTCAAAATCGCTGTAAGGCCTAAATTGATTTAGGTAAAGAGAGAAATATATGATATTTTTGAAGTGAAAACTTCTTAAGGCACGTTGGGCATTTTTTGAGATGGGAAAAAAACCATTGAACTCGTGACACTGTTACCGTTACCGTTCCCGACACCTCTGTATATAAGTATCTCGTAATTGTTCAAGTTTTCACTTCTGTCGGCACTCACGGAGTGCCACTTTTTTATATTTATCAGTACTGAATAAACATAAATGATAAATAAACATCTATTTGCATTCATACTCTTCTGTTACTGTTTACTTTGGTAACCAAAGTTGGGATTAAACCTCTTTCATACGGTTGCATTGCTTTGTGGTATAAAACCAACTTCATTTTGACACGTCCTTGAACAATTTTTTTTTAAACAAATAACTTTTACAAAGGTTAAATATAAGATCTCGTCCTCTAAAAAAAATAGCTGTAGACAATACCTCGTCGACATATTTGTCTTCCTTCTTTGTTAGATCACGATTTAACCTCACGACACACGAAAGTACATACAAGTATTTTAACAAATTCGTCTTATAACTGAACTTTCCACCATCAATCTTAAAACTAACAAAACGATATTTACATTCTATTGAAAATTAAATAACCTATTCAAAGATGGTTATGGTGATGGTTAATACATGGTTCATGGATGGATAGTTAATACATGTTGTTAGACCATTGAGTCTGGCAAAGACGGAAATGAAGATCTGTTTCTCAGATAGGCTCAGCATACCTCATGGCAAAATATTAAAATCTTCATTTTGAACCGTCATAAAAATCTGCTAGTTTTATTAAATTACGTGCATTGTTCTGTCTGAAAAGTATAGTTTTGGAGTAGTGTTGTGTAAAGTTCAGCTGATCATAAGGGCATGTATTTAGATGATCATTTTAATTTTGCAAAAACTGCAAGCAAAAAAATATAAACGGTCGTCTTTTTTAATAATTGATCCTCTTTTAGTGAGACACAAAATAAATCAAACAAACGATACTTTAATCTGTTTGGAGCTACGCAAAAAATGTTTAAGATGTAAAAATTAGTTTGATAGATCCATGTTGGGTCTCAAAACTAAGAGAAATAAGCGTTTAATAATAAAGTCGATACATTTTTAACTTTGGCTGCACTTCTGCACTTAAAAACCGCTTCTGGCTCCGCGCTTTTTTATAATACTCTAGGGGTGTCACGCACAAGACTGCCTAGTCGGGGTGTTCAGTGTCGGTTCTCCCACTCAGCGAGACCAATAATTATTTTAGAATACCAAATATTTTTTGAAAGTAAACATTTACAATAGATCAATTAGATTATTGAGGATCAAATAATATTGTCTTGATCATAATTATATATGTACCACAACACACGTGTATATGTACGTTGCAACACAGTTGAAACGTCGGGATAACAAATAAAAAAGGTACATACGCGATAAATACCCGTTTAAATCAGTAAATATGATCCACTAAACTTTACACAAGTTTGAAAAATACTATTCAGTGGATCAATATGCATGCATGATTAATGCCAGAATCATTGGCAGAAAATCGGCCGGAGTGGAGACAATTGGTTCATCAAAGTGAATACAACTTTGAAGATGAGCGCAGGTGTGATCTAGATAATAAACGTGATCATCTTAAAAATAAACCACCTGCCAACATTAACTATAATTACATAAATGGCGCTTTGACATGCACATTATGTGCGCGCACATTTAAGGCCAAAATTGGATATGCTAGTCACCAAAGAGCGCATCAACGGAACCAAGCAGGAACAATGTCGCCGTAGCCGAAATCGGCCTGGATGACATCATCGTCATCATGCATGGATGCATGACAAACAGGCATGAAAGTATAATAGTTTCAAGTAAGATAGGGGGAATGAGGATCATGAACAAGCTGCTGACGGCTGAAAGAAAGATCTACCGAAAAATCCTGGGACCCATCCAAAGAGGAGATGAAAAGTGGAGGTGATAGAAGAATCCGTATGTCTGAGCCTGATAGGACAAACAAGCCTCAAGACTCTTCGGGCTCGGGCATTTAGTCCAAATGGGTTAATATCGTGCAATCGAGCGAGCGTTCGCAGGTCGTCCAAGTGGTTGATGGCCCATTGGACGTCGGATAGGGATACCTGACGGACTCTAATGTCCAAGATCTGCTCTGAGTCGTTGCACCATAGATAATACTTTATTCCATACTATAAAACAAAACAATAATAGGAAGTAAACAAATAAGTGTTGTGTTCGTTTTCCAAGATGACATTTCTTTCTGGCAATTTGGGTTTAAAGGAAACAATATAATCTTGTCTCATTCTAATGTTTTATTAAAAGTAGAGCTAAAATTTAAACCAAAAGTGAAAGAGCAAAAGGCTGAGTTATGTAACACCATCCTTTTCATCTGAATCGTCTCGATAAAGTAGGTATCACCGCTTGTTAGATAACCTATTGTTATCTGGCGACAGAGGCCACGCAATCAGGTCGATTAATTATAATTAAGAACAACATAAACATGTTTAAACAGGAAGATAACAATGTTGGACAATTCCATTGGATTCTAATAGAAAAATACACTCATGACCTTCATTCCCACTGGATACTGGAACTGGATGTGAATGTGGGTCGGCTCGAATATCTATAAGCACAGAATGTATGCTTAAGTTAAAAAGCAACATTTTATTGAATAAATAAAAAAATGACGGTATGAGACGCCTGGTAAATTGATGGTTATTAAAAGAATGCATAATTAAAGAAAACCGTTTAATCATCTTATCTTATTTTATCATACGCAAAACGGTCGAACGGACTTGGGAAAAATATTCTCAAACATCCGATACCCTTACCCCTAGTATTAGACATCGCCTATTGGACGCATGCCGTCACGGCGTATCGGCATACGAGTTACTACCGATAGACGTTTCACGTCAAAACCCTTACCTAAAGCATACCAAGGGGTAGTTGATCCAGCGAAGCGAGATTTCGAAATCAACTTGGGCAAATCGGCGTTCTATGTAAGTATGTTTGTTTGTTTGTTTGACCGAGGATAACTTTTGAAGTTTTGATCCGATCATCGTGAAATTTTATACATAGGTAGGTAGTGGTGGCACAATTTTGGTGTGACTAAATGAGCTGAAAATGTTTGGGGGAAAATTACTGATTCATTTTTTTAACAAAATAAGAATAAAGTATAAATTATTCATACTTAAACATAGAAGTTTTTAAGACTCTTCAACAAAGCTCATAAATTTGAGTGATGTGACAAAATAATTGCACTTGTTGTGAAATAATCGAGGTCACATTTCATAAAACATACCTTCTTTTTGCCACGTTGGGTAATTATCGGCCGTTGGTGCCGGTGATTTGACACAGTGACATCTTAAATGGAAGTGTGGAAGTACCTACAATTTAACATTTTGTAATATTATACGGTAAGTAGGTAATTATATATCTTCAGATTTTGCCATACAGACAAAAAGACACCGGTGGCTGTGGTTTTTATGCTTGTAGACACACAAGTCTCCTGATGTTAAGTGATCACCGCTGGCTATAAACTCCTGCAGCACTAGTGGTTCTGCAGTCGCGTTGCCTAACACTTAATACCTTGTTTACGCCTTTCTAAATAAATGTGTATTAATGATCCTATACTACTAAAGTAAGTATTAGTAACTTAATTTTTACAAAATTAAGCTGGAGGCAGTGGCAATGGGCGGGGTACATAACTCGAAGAACTGGCGCTTTAAGAGCAGAAAAGTTCTCGTCTGGAGACCATGCACTAGAAAACGCAGCATAGGAAGGCCCCCTAGATAGAAATTCTACCTGATACAGGTAGCTGGGAGCCGTTGGGTGCAGACCTCGATTGATAGGGTAAATCTATGTTCAACAGTGGCCATATGGCTGATATGATGATCTTGGCGATGAAGCTGGAGAAGTCTTCAAGTTCAAAGTAAATAGGTTCGTTCTATGCGAGCTTGATCTATTTTTGACTAACCTGTAATATCACTTACTAAATAGTATGAGGTAATTAAGTGCTTGATTATTCTTAAAAGACGATAGATTTCTTGAAATAAACCTAGGAGATACGGCTTTTTAATTCGTAGGTATCCATAATTCTCTTCTAAAATTCTCTTTTTGTTTTTACTTTTCTGAACTCAAAATGATATTACTAGCTCTATGTCAACATACTTTTAGGGTTCAGTACCTCAAAAGGTAAAAAAGGAACCCTTATAAGATCACTCTCTTATCCGTCTGTCCGTCTGTCTGTCCATGTGTCACCACCGATTTTCTCAGGAACGGGTGGACCTAGCAAGTTAAAATTTATACCAGATACTGAGGTATATAGTCCCTATTAGGTGTATAAAAATCAAGGCCCTGAGTCGATAAAAAGATATGGTCAAATTTAGATTTTCGCGAAAACTTGTAAGTACCAAAATTTACCTTAATTTCCATTTTTTTAATTTCGGAATTTTCCCTTTACTTGTGCTGACCTAAGTGCAAACCAAAATTGACAATTCTAGGTCAACCGGAATTACCCTATAGATTTTGGGTCAAAAATCTATTTGGTAGTTCCCGTTGACCTAGAATCACGAAATTTGGCAAAAAGTAAGAAAAAATTCCAAAAAATAAAAAAGGTGAAAATTAAAGGGTGTTGCCATAGCGCCAATTAAGATAGTCCTCTGAGTTGTATGGGCGCTCATACAATTTATTATAGATATACGTAACCCTTCATGCGCGAGACCGACTCGCACTTGGCCGGTTTTTTTGTCTTATAACAGTTATATAAGCTTTTGTTTCGTATATCCAAAACTAGTCTTCTAGCTTGAGACCAGAGACAAAAAAATATTTCTAAACTCTTGCCCAATGCCGGCAATTATATTCGATTGCTGTCCCAAAAATACGAACAATAGAAGATCATCTCTTTTGTAAGTGATATCTACAGTTCGATTCAAAAGTTTAAAATAAGAGCGAGGTTTGTTGTAATTACACTGTTTTACCATTTTTTGACGTCGGTGTTGCAGATGGGAAACGTCAATGTCATTAAATGAACAAATTTTGATAATTGCTTGCGAGCTGGCTGACCACGTAGGTAGCGAGCGAATAATAATACTACTTTCTACGCAAGGATGAAATCTTTGTTCTACAGCGGACGAATTGAGTACTCACTGCTACTATGAATTGTTTATTTATTTTATAGGTACCTATACATATAATTATTATAACAACTTTAGGCGTAATGTTTGTTTTATTTACCACCAATACTTATTAACCGACTTCAAAAAAGGAGGAGGTTCTCAATTCGTCGAAATCTTTTTTTATTTTTTTTATTTATTTGTATATTATGTTACCTGATTACTCGAAGACGCCTGGACCGATTCGAGAAATTCATTTTTATTTAAAAGGGTATACTTTCCAGGTGGTTCCATTAGCACCAAATCAGGATCTGATTATGGGATCCCAAAAAAATCGAGGGCAACCCTCAGATTTTATAGGGACGCAATTCAGTTTTATGTTTATTATTACCTCAGAACTCCGTCATTTATCAACTGATTTGGATTTTTTTTTTATTTGTAAGGATATACTTTCATATTGGTCTCATAGTCACTCATGGTCACATTAAGTCGGTTATGTTTTTGGTTAAAAAGTTACTTGCTTAAACTTTGTAATTTGAATATTTTAAACCGATGAAAAATAAAGGAGATAGAGGTTTCATTTGTTTTTTTTTATAATCTTGACTTTTACAAAGCAGCAATTTTAAAACATAGTCTCTTCTTTTAAGTTATTTCGATAAACTTATTTGAATAGTTTTACCCGTTTATTTAGGCAGGAAATGCAGCTTGCAAAAGAAATATAAAAACACTAAATTATAAATCTTATTACAAATCGATTGGATTACCACAGTGGGTACAAAAACAGTCATCTCCGTAAACAGGTGTTTGCAGATCATCATGGTTTTGGAGTGAATGAACCGTGCCAAAACAAAACATGACCTAGGCTCGTCTTATTAATCATTGGATTAGCTTTTTTGCACGAAGCTAAATAATAAAGGCACGTTAAAATGTATTGAAATGATGAGTAATGAGAAAACACGACGTAGATATGATAATTAAGTGTCAAATTAACAAAAATGTTGTGTCTATTTTATTTCATATAAAAACAACTGGGTACTTATTCTTTTTATTGATTGAAAATAAGTTTAACTAGAAAAATTAATTAAAGAATGACAATAGTTTATTGTAGATCACAAAAGAAATAAAAATAAAAATTCACAAAACAACAAGTACAATGGGCGGTCTTATCACTTAGAAGCGATGTCTTCCAGAAAACCTTTTGATGGAGATGTATTTCGTAATATAACAATAATGGAGGGGGGTGTACATTACATTCAAAAAATTAGGTTAACTAATATTACAGTGAAATTATGAATATCCTTGACTTGTGTTTATGACGTAGGCTGAACAAAAACAACTATGTAGTAACATTCTGTGTAATTAGTCTTTTTGCATCAAACGGCCTATATAACTTGCCGCTATAAGTTAAAACTCAAAAAAGGGTCACTAAAAGAGGTTCTATCAAAAAGGAAGCAAGCAATAAATCATTCTACCAACAATCGTACATAAATCACGGGAAAGGTGAAAGGCAGGCGGGGTGGTGCCACAATATTGAACGTGGGTTATGTCATACATTACACTCATTGATTTGTCTGTCTGCACCAGTAACGTGCTATTACCGGCATATTACACTTGTTATATACGAGACAGGGTGATCAATTTGATTTTAAAATATTTTGTAATGTAGATTTTTAATATTTCGAATCTTTTAAACATTGTGAGTATTTCAAAACACTTTTTTTCAATTGTAAAAACTACCTAATAATGTATATAGTATATATATATGTATACTAATAATTAGGTGTCTATAAGAGTAGGAGTAAGACTTTTCTGTGCATTTTTCTAAGGTCCATCATTTTTTGAGATGAAACAAGCTTAAGGCCCACTGGCTGTTAAGTGGTAACCATTGCCGTACAAAGTATTGCCTCGTAGGCTATGCACCTTAATAATGTGCCATGCGATGCACTGTTCTGCGTACGTCAACTTGAGTTATACAGGTGTAAAGCCTTATGTAACCTTCAAATCAAATGCTGAAACAGCTGCTTTGCGGCAGAAATAGGTAAGGTACTTCCCCGGGCGAGTCCTTTGACAAGGAACTCTAATACCCTTATGTACTCTTATATCCTGGCCTCAGGCACTATGGCACCAGCTTTTTACAACCAGGTAATGCTGCAACTTCGTCTTCCCACTGGGTATCGTATAAATCATATTCGATTGATAGATCTTATTATGGGGTCAACAACAAAAAAAAAATCAAGCTAGACGCACAGCTCGGACGTACGGTTTGTCAATAAAAACATTACTCTCTTTTTGCAAATTTCGATAAAAAGTAGCCTATGTCTCAATTCCGGTCATATTCTATCTGAATACCAAATTTCATCGAAATCTGTTCAGCCGTGAAAACGTAACAAACCGACAGACAGATAAATTTACTTTCGAATTTATAACAATAGTACGGTTTTGAGGGTATATACCTAATTGAAAACGATCACGGTCATTTGTACCTATGCAAACCATAATTTACATACCCACTAACTAAAGTTTGTTGTTGAACTTTAAGTACCCGCTAAGTGACAGTTAAGTTAAATTTACTAAGTAATCTACTAAGCAAAGATAAGTTATGTAGAACGAGGTTACATTTGAAACAATAAGTTCAATGATAATTCTGAGAATCTTAATGTAAGTAAACATGTTATTAAAAATGTGAACTTGGTTCTTGTAATTAACACGAACACAAATAAAGTGATTATTTTTTTTACAACTTCAAAAACATTCTCATTTTGTAGTACTTTAAATAACTGTCATTTTTGAAAATAATTTCGAATTCTACTTTGAAAACTTTCGTGATTGATTGCAATCATTATTATAAATACGGGATTTATCACGTACCGTCTTATCGGTGTTTCAACCGACAATGTTTTGGTTCAATTCATGAACAGAATCAGGGTAAGTGCGATCCGCTCCGAATAACGTCTCGCTTCGTAATTCAATTGAATGAAAATTCTGCTACGCACGATGATAAAAAGATATTATCTTTAATAGTTATATTTGTTTCTTGAACACTCACCTACCTATAAAATTATCTTGCTCTCTAGCCTTAAAGGTTTACTGGAAGGAAATTATTCTTAGTATTAAGCTCGCCTTTGTACATGTGCTCTATTTTTGTAATTTATAATGTTCTTTCTTGTTTACAATAAAGAATATAGAAGTAAGAAATATCGAATAAGAATCATACATCATACAAAAAGACTCAGTAGGTCAACGATCACGCGCTTAAATCTTTTGTATGACAGTAGATAGCAGAGTTATACGTTAACCATTGCAGAGGGAACCTTTATGACCCTTACCGCAAAACAATTCTTAGCATTTATTGCGAAAGATTTTTTTAAACAAGTGTTCAACGGGTGTTTAACTTTTTTGTGTTAATGCTCTATAACTTTAATATAATTTAATATTAATAATGTTTTAATATAATAATGTTATTAATATTAAATTATTTCTGGGCGTCTGGTCGAAGCGATGTGTGATCCGAAAGCTGGCGCTTATCTGGGACAACACATAAGCATTGCAATTCAGCCAGTGTCTTGGGGACACTTCCGCCTGGTAGTAATCTGGAGCAGTTGAGCTATCTATAGATCTTTTGGCACGGTATTTAGATGATTCAACTGTTTCTTCTGTATTTTATTGTAAATAATTGTATATTTTTTCTGTTATTAAAGGCAATTTGCCAGTCAAAAAAATAAATAATAACAAGTAAGGAGTAGAACTCACTTCCGGCGTATGTTTTTCCGAACCAGTATAGTATCGGAGTCTTCAAGTCCAGAGTGAATAGGTTCTTTTTAGGTAAGCGTGCTCCTTCAATCACACTATCACTCACCACCAGGTGAGATAGTGTTCGAACGCTTGACTAGCATCAATAAAAACAAAATTGGCGCAATACCAAGTATGGTCCCAAAGTTATTGTTATTACCTATCAGTTTTTGCTCATCTATTATTGTATCAATCAAAATTTAATGCTGTTCATTGCTAAGTGCATCACAGATAACAGCTGGACCAATTAGGCTTTATTTATACTAAGAATGAGGTATTTATGGAATAAAAAATTGGAAAAATTGCACGGAAAATTTGAAAATTCTAGAAAACCTAAAAGTGCTTTTTTCTATGTGATTTTTGTATGAACTCAAGACCATATTTTATTTTTAAATCCATACAAAGCCGGGCTGAGTCACTAGTACCTACTAAAAACATAACAATAATGCGTGTCTTATTAATAGGTATGTTAGTGGGGTAGTCATCAATCCAGTGGTATGATTTCGACTGTGTGTATGATGCCTACGAAATCACACTTCACACCATCATCACACTAATATTATAAATGTAAAAGTTTGGATGTTTGTTTGTTTATTTGTTTGTTTGTTAATCAATCACGTCGTAACGAACCGATTTCGATGAAATTTGGTGAGTTGGTAGATTATGACCTGGATTGAAACATAGGTAAAGTAATTTACATTGACAAACAACGTCGTGCAAAGCCACTGATGGAAGTTAGTTTTAGAATATTTAAAAACGTGTCTTACCTGTGCTACAACAGCATACAAATAAAAACAAAACGCCACCACACACACCGACATAATCTTATTACGACTCATGTTTACACTCGATTGTCACCCACACAAAAATCAAATTCTCATCTTGCTGCTCAATGCTAATTTCTTTAAACAATACAAAGATTGATAGATAGAGTCGTTATTGACTAATTACTTAAAATTAATCAATCAACAAAAACTGTTTCTCATTATTATCGGTACAATCGTGGAAAAACACATTCACTTCACTAATTTTGTTAAGAAACAAAAGATTGAAATGTCAAACTCCAAAGAGAAAATTAATCGTGAACTGTCACTTCAGAAAAAAAAAACAATATATCGTGTTCGTTAATAAATCGATTAAACTGTCGAAGCGCGCGGCGTTCGCTAGATTTTCCGCGAGACTGACATTTGGCCGGCCGGCGCGAGTCAAGCGATGCGCCCTACTCTGCCTGGATCGTCCTTGATCGTACTACACGCTTTTAATAAGCTAAATGGTGGTTGTAGTCAAAGGATGAACTCCTGTTGAGATTATAATTGCCTAGTCCAAACGCATTTGCTGAAATTACTATTCATGCATTCTTTTTAAGTCAAATTGAGATGACCATCAATTATTTTTTTTATATTAAAAAATGTAATAACTACCTATTTTAGACACGCCCATATAAACCTAAATGAATAATAATGGATATGACACACACATATACTACATAGACACGAGTCTACGCTGCTTTTGCTACGCTCACTCTATACTTATGATTAATTACTACCTACTCGTAAAAGCACAAAATATAATATAAATAATATTATATTTTTATTAATATTATTAATATTATCTTGTTTATTATTATATAACTCGTACATGAATAAATAATGCTGGACATTTCACATAGCGCCATCTAGCTCCAAACTAAGCACAGCTTGTACTATGGAAAATAAAAAACTGATGAATACTTAAATACTTTTTTGTAAACACATATCTACTTAAAATATATAGAGAAACACCCAGAGCCGAAACAAATATCTGTAGATCATGCAAACATTTGTTCCGCGGCGGGAATCAGACCCGCGCAACGCCTCAGCCAGCTATTTACCCACTGCACCACGGAGATTGTAAAAGGTCACATGTCCCATAATATGTCTACATTCATTGTTTTTTTTTTTAATTTTGTCACATACTGAAAAACACTCTGATCTGATTCTCCCGCGCCAAAAAAAGAATAACTTCAAAATGTAATGATCTAGAATTCTAGAAGTTTCGAAAGCTGTTTCTAGGCAGACCTAAATCTGTCTCTTATTCAAACTAAGTTGGTGACAAATACCTAATAGGTACCTATCGAGCTTTACAAGCTATTTGGCATTCAGAACGCTCTAGCATCCAAGTCGATGGTAACTTTTGACTTTTCAATAGTTTGCGTTATTTGTCAATCTGGAGCGGTTTCGTCAATGAATTAAATTACGTTTAGAAAACTGGTTCTTTATCGTTTTTATTTCTTCATTGATTTCTCAATTTATACCGATTTTTATTTGTGGAAAGTGTGGATAGAATATTAAATTTTGTTAATGGTGGTGTCATTTAGAAAAGAATTATCAACAACCAAAATCATAACGACCCTAGCTAGACGTGCAGTGAGTCCGTGGCGAAATTATAAAACTCTCGTCTAGTTGTAATATTTTTAATGATTTTAAAATCCTTATGTAGAAAATCTGAAAAATATACTTATAGGTGTCCCAGAAGTGTGTATCTACTGGAATTTGTCAGGTAGAGCTTATAAAAAACAATTGTTACTTTTGACTTTCGAAGACATAAATAAATAAACAATGCTGGACATTTCACACAGCGCTATATAGCCCCAAATTAAGCGAAGCTTGTACTATGGGGACCAGATAGCAGATAGAATTATGCTTTTATTGTAAATACATACTCGTAAATAAATACATAATGTGGAACAAATCGTTCGACTTTCGTAATTTATCCGACACGTTCGATTAACACCCACGTGACTGGTCCGCTGGTACCAGCCCTATGATCATCAATTTCCTTTTTATCATTACCTAATTAAACCCCTAAAGGTTCGCCATCCTGGTACAAATGACCTGACATTTTGTGTCACCATCTCCCGGCCTAGAAGGTCGTCATAATCAATGTTTTTAGTTTTTTTTTTGTTGAAGCAAATAAATTCATAATTTAAAAAATAAAAGTAACAGATGCACTCCACTACGTTAAAACAGTTAAAATGGCGGTGGGCAGGACACAGCCCGATATAAGGATGATAGGTGGACCATAACAGTGGGTTGGACCCAGCGGTAAAAGAAAACCAGCTCGACCAAGGAAAAGATGGTATGACGACATCACTGAAATCGCTGGGAATCAATGGATGACAAGAGCAAAAGAAAAAGAGACATGGAGTAAACAGGAGGAGGCGTATATCCAAAGAGAGTTTCCTAATCCTACTTACTTACTTGGTTTTTTTTTCAACAGTTGTACTATTACAACTGTTGAAAAAAAAACCAAAAAGATAAGGAAATAAAGAAGGCTTTAATAATAATAATTAGACAACCTCCGTGGTGCAGTGGGCGAATAGCCGGCTGAGATGCAGAAAGTAGCAGGTTCGATTCCCGCTGCGGAACAAATGTTTGCATGATCTACAGATATTTGTTCCGGGTCTGGTTGTTTCTCTATATATTATAAGTATGTATTTAAAAAAAAAAGTATTTAAGTATTCTATCAGTTATCTGGTTCCCATAGTACAAGCTATGCTTAGTTTAGGGCTAGATAGCGCTGTGTGAAATGTCCAGCAATATTTATTTATTTATTAAATAGGCAATTAAATAGTAAACGTGACTAAGCCATGAACATAAAGATAGCCAACACACTGCTTTTCCTTTCCTTTCCTTTTTGCGGATGATGGTAGAGATCATTACAGGACACTGCGAACCTAAATCATCATCTCCTCAAGACAGGGGGCTACGGATAGTGGGCTGTGTCGGGGATGCCTACAGGATGAAAAGACAGTGGAGCACGTGCTGCTGCAATATACGGTCACACACAAAACTAGACTGAAGGCGGGACTGCATGAACTTATCGAGTCATCTTCGACGTCAGCAACGACCTCTGGGACACTGGAAAACTGCTACCACCTACCCAAAGCCCTACTACTTTAAAGAGTTAGGAAGGTTGAGGTCCAGTTAGAAGGGGGTAATGCACAATATACAACTATGCGGGACGTCAGTGCAGATCTTATTCCCCCTACTCTAGAATTAGAATAAAACACCATGAACAATTATAAATACTTAGCTGGGTATAATTAATGGCATGCTAGGTACTAATTAGACCCAGAAAAGATATAAAAACGATACGGACCATATTTGCAACAAAATATTTTAATTAAAACCTTGGTCACATTTTTTATAATAATTAAGTGACATTACTTTCGACCTTCACTAACATTTTTTTTAATAATAACACATTTCCTTAGAAGACATGTATGAAGAATGCGACATATGTAATTATAATTGAATACAGGTTGCTCCAAAATAATGGGAAAAGCATTTAGGAATGTTATTCTACATCCGTATTCTATACATAGACATTTGGTTTTATGTAGACAATTTATGAATTTATTTGAAATAAATATATTTTTTTAGTAAAAACCATTATTTAGAGCTATTGTTAGTATATATGCCATAGTAAAATAAATTGTACGTGTTCGATTAGTTCGATTAGTAAGGCATCTTTAAAACTGCTGATTTAAAAACTGGTGCAATTTGCTCTCTCTGTTCTCAAATTCATTATTTATGATAGAGATCATCCCTTAACAGGATAAGATACTTATTCCGGGACACCTTGCATAGTTACTACTTAATTGTAATAAGTCCGTCCAGGTGTGTAATATCTAAAGGGTTACTCATTTGTGTGGGAAATCATGTCATTATGATAAATAGCTACACCGTATAATAAGTAAAAATTACTAATAACTAGCTGTTGTCCGCGACTTCTTACGCGTTACGCTACTAAATGTGTTGGTAACCTAGAAATAAAGCTAAACTCGCTGTTGCAACTTGACTTGACATCCCATTTTTGTCCTATGGGAACTGATTTATGAGATAAAAAGTAGCTTATGTGGTAATCCAGATTATAATCTACGTATATACTAAATGTCATCGAAATTGATTCAGCCGTTACGACGTGATTGAGTAACAAACAAACAAATAAATAAACTAACATCCAAACTTTCGCATTTATGTTATTAGTGTGATTTGGATTTCTATACTCAGTTATACTCTTTTTATTACTCTTAATACTCTTTTTTGAAAATCCCTCAGTGGCCGACTTATTTGGCGATTCTTGGTTGTATTTCATCATCATTACACTTATGAGTCCACTATACTTATACGAGTAGAGAAAAAGTAACAAAATGGACAAACACAATTACAGAATGGTATCCAAGAGATACTCGTATAAGTATGTATTTACGAAAAAAGTATCAGTTATTTGATTCCCATAGTACAAGCTCTGCTAAGTTTGGGGCTAGATAGCGCTGTGTAAATGTCCAGCAATATTTATTATTATTAAAAGTCTATTTATAATCTATAGTATATAGTATATATATATATAGGTATATAGGTACCAAATTCCATCGAAATCGGTCGAGCCGTTAAGTCGTGAAAAGGTAACAAACAAAGAGAGACAGAGTTACTTTCAAATCGATATGTACGTAGACCTGGCCACATAGGCTACTTTTTGTTGACAAACAACGCATGGGAAGCCGCTGGCGGAAGCTAGTTACACAAATTAATCTTCCTTTTGAATCTCTATCTATTCCTGAAAACTGGATTAAAATTTGTTGAGTAGTTTAACAGATCTAAGGTTACGGTCAGCGGAAGCCACTTCATTTTATACTATGTAAAGATATACTTAAAATAGTCAAGTGGACTTATTGCTATCATTAGTGTATTTTTATACTTTTGGGGGTTTTCCTTTCATCACTAATTCCATTGATTGTCAAAATTTACTATTTGTTACTTTTTCATTGTTACTACATATTTTTTTAGTGCATACGGTGTTTACCTATAATTGGTTGTGCAATTATTACTTACTATTATTATTATTTAGTTAAGCATGAAATATTGTTACAATCGTTGGAAGACCTAACAAATAAAATAAAATAAACGATGGAAAGACGACATCAAGAAAGTAGCAGGAAACCAATGGAGAAGAGCTAGTGATAGGAGGGGGAAGAAAAAAAATAAGAAGAGGTTCCTAGTGAAATTAGTAATAGGTGAAGTGATTATAATTAGAAATTAAGAAAACACTGTAATACATAAATAAAGGCTTTTATCCTTATTATTATTTATATACTTTGTACAAACGTCTCCGTCACTCCATGCTTCTAAAAATATAGGATCATACATGAAGCTATCTGAGGTACTCTTAATCATAGTTCATAGTTATTTATTGGTAAAAAATCAAAAATCAATTACAAGTCATTTTCTAGTAAACAAACATAAAATAAAATTTGTACCTGAGGTTGATACAATAATATCTAATCATAAATTTCGTGACTTAATTTATTAATAAAATAAATAAAAAATACAAATAAAATAAAATAATTATTACGTTTGGTCAACCTCATAAGGCGTCAGTTCGTCTAACCACCGTTTGAGCTTATTTTTGAAGGATTGTGTCGAACAGGCGTTTCTTATATTTTCGGGTAGTCCATTTTAAATACTGGGAGCCATAGCACCAGTTTCGACGTTTTGGTCAGCCGATGGGTTTGCCCGCAGTTTATTTCCGTTCCGCGTGTTGTACCTATGGCCTTCTCCAAGAGTGACGAAGGATTCCAGGTTGCTCCTATGTAATCAATTGCTGGGTATAGTTTATCTCTGGTATAGGACACCCTAAGTTTGTGCCAACCACCAGAATCTTTCATTCTATTCTGGTCATTTATCATCTACCATTAATTAGGCACCAATAATATAACAAACAAAGAACTTGTACTATAATTATATACTATAAAGCATTATAATTGATCTCCAATACCTTAAGGCCTTATAATACCTTATAAAGGGTGGCAATGTAAACAGTGTCAGTTTTTAAGGTGATATAAAAAACGAATTAATAAAAAAAATAAGAAAAGAGGACGAAATTTAAATTGGAATCAGTTTGAATGAATGTACTGTTTACCTACTTTATTTCGTTACAACATTTTTGATACCTCCCTACCTTACTTATTCAACGTCTGATTTGAGGACAAACGCAGTGCAGTATTGCAAAGGAGTGTAATTATTAAAGTGAAACTTTTATTACATAGTCTCAAACTTTTTCGTCTGTGTGTTGCATGTCGCGTGACGGTCGGCCGCGGAGTAGGGATAAAGTGAAAGGCGCTCGTCAGAGCAGCCGAGGCCAATATGGCGGCGCCTATAGTTCGCATCAGCTGACCATGTAGTGTATAGACTATTACTCATTTGTGCCAACGAAAATATTAGTTAAATGTCTATAATGTGAAACAAAGTTTCACTTATACCGTGGTTTCATAAAACCACACAATCCTTTTTTTAAGATTATCTTGTAACGAGTAATGACATTTTAGAGGATGTTTTTAACCAAAATGTGTTTAGAATTACTTCCCATTATGATTTAAAATAGTGTGTTCGAATATTGCCACTGTTTACGTAATTACCCTGTATATTGTTACCCTTTTCACCTCCCAACCTTCATACCTACTTATCTAAGCAGTCAGTTAGTACAAGCCTGAAGCAATCCGAACAAAAACTCATCAAAAGCAATTAAGCTAACTGACTCTGTGTCAAGGATCTGTTATAATGGAATTACAAGATTTAAAACTCATTAGCTGATGCTTTAATCTGTGCCATGACAACTCTAATAACTATGTAATAACATAGTAGATGAGAAACCTCATCATCATCATACCAGCTATAAGACGTCAACTGCTGAACATACCTTTTTCTGCCGCCAAACAGCATTGCTGTGTTTTGGTTTGAAGGGTATGGCTGATGGTGAAATTATAGGCACATGAGGCTTTACACCTGTATGCCTTTGATGGACGCAGGGCTGTGCATCATAGGGCACATTTGTAAGGTGCGTGACCTACGAAGAAATTATCTGTTATAGGCGATGGTTACCACTTAACATCAGGTGGGCCATAAGTTTGATACATATATGTAGCATAAAAAAAAGCTTAGGGTCCCATAGATTTCTAGCGTGAGCGATCTTCTGCGCCCTGCACCAACAACTCCTAACAATCTTTTCCAACAGTAGGAAGCCGTCCTACGCTGCGCTTTCCAATGCGTGGTCTCAACTAGAACTCTTTCTACCCTAAGATTAAGTGGAAAACAAAGGAAAACAATGGTGCGTAGTGCGAGGCGAGACGCAGTCCGGAGTGGATCGCACTCACCCTGATGAAGGTTCACGAATTGAATCGAAACATTGTCGGTCGAAGCACTGATAAAACTGTACGTGATAAATCCCGTATTTATAATAATGATTGAAATAAATCACAACAGTTTTTTTTTATAGATAGTCAAGCGCTTGACCACTACCTCACCTGCTGGTAAGTGATGGTGTGATCGAAAATGAGGCACGCTTGCCTAGAAAGAACCTATTCACTCTGGACTTCTACCTAAAAAAAAAACTAAAGTGTTCTAAGTAAAACAGTATATTATTATTAAATTGTTAGTTTATGATATTATCTTATGGCATCACTCTGACGCCATACGAGTCTGTTTCAGCCCTAAGGCACGCCAATAGATGTTTCACATCAATAATTATGTATTTGATAAACGATCCTATTCTCATAAAATTTACAATTCACCATAGTGAACTAGGACAAGTCAGTTTAAACAAGTGATCGATCAATCGAATGATCGAGATCTTGAGGAGTCAGTTACAATCGATGTAGATCGTTATCGAATCGACGGGATAACTATCGATTGAAATGCTTAGATGCTTACACGGTCCAGTGGGTGTAAATTGATGTTTGGTTTAGTTTTGGTAATCGATTTAACACCTTTATCACATGTGCTAGACTGACAAAACAAACAAACTTCATAAACTATCAGTAAGTAGGTATCTATGCGACAAAATGATGGACACAGGGCAGTGCATCTTATGGCACGGCTTTATAAGGTGCGTGACCCAGAATCTAACGCATTGTGATGCTGTGCAGCGATGCTTCCCACTTAACATCAGGTTAAACATTGGCCTCATCCATCTGCAAGCTGTAAAAAAAGTAATAGAAATGGTGTCAAAAGAGTACCTCATTGGTGCTTATAATTTTTATTTTCGATTTACAAATAAAAAACTAGTTCTAACTAGCGTAATACATACAAGCACCAATCATTGAAAATATTTAGTGTCAGGTGGCTTTTATAAATTTTAACTCGGATTTAGTGATCAGTACATACCTAGCCTATAAGTCATCATCATATCGGCCATAAGAGTTCCACTGCTGAACAGAGGCATCCCGGATAGATGTTTTTGAAGTGAAAACTTCTGTGCGTTGGGCATTTTTGAGATGGGAACTATTGAACTCGCGACACTGTTACCGTTACCGACACCTCTATATATAATTATCTGTAGTGTAGTTTGTTATTATTCAAGTTTTTACTTCTGTCGGTACTCCCGCAGTGCCACAAGTTTTTTATTTTTTTCCGTCTTTGAGATGGAACAAGCAATCGAGAACGGCTCCCAGCTACCTCCATCAGGTTGCCATTTCATCTACTGGGGACCGTTCAACCCTGCGCTTTCCAGTGCGTGGTCTTCAATCGAGAGTACGTCGGTTTCCACACGATGCTTTCCTTCACCGTTTTCAGTACGTGTAATTGCGTAATAAATAGATATACAAATATGGTATCCTGTTCTACGATACTAATGTGTATGCTGTTCATTTACATCAAGTTTGTTAATATATTACTAGGCCTTTTTTTTTCTTTTTTTTTTTTACGTGAGGAAATCCGTCATGGATATCTTCCGCCTTGGGAGGTGGTGGCGGAAGATTATGTCAGACTCTTACTGACTAAAACCTCACGGGGTTTCTTCTGAACACCTTTGGTCGATGCTGTGGGTACGCTTTGCATTCTTCCATAGCTTCAACGGTGTTGGCTCCTTGCGAGTCCCATCTATTTCCAATTGTCCCGCCTTATCCCTGGTGTGAGAAGTGCGCGGAACCTCCACGCACGCCACCTCTAGGCTTAGAGTTAGTGGGCGGCGGACACTACACAGTGTCGTCGCCCAAGCCTTTATTATGGGGGACGGATATCGTGGAGGTTTCTCCTCCTACCCCTGACTCTCTTTCTGCGAATGGGATTGGTCGTAAGAATTTCTCTATCCATCTCCGTAGCCTCCTTGGCGATTAAGACTACCTCGCAAAAAGCCACTACAGCTTTCCAGGCCCCCTCACTCCCGACCATATCACTCCCGACCATAAATATATTACTAGGCCTCCTCTAGCCTATCTAAATATCACAACACACGACCATACTTCTATATCTACTTAATGAACACAAAACATGCACATGAGGCTATGGCGCTCATAATACATTATGTAATTTATGGTTAGTTTATAATAAACTTGATTACAATCTGCGTAGGAGATAGACAAGTATAATAAAACGTTGTTAGATTTATTGTTTTGGAGTTACAAGTGAATTAGTTCAATTAAAATTATCCTTTTATAGTGAAACATGAAGTCTATAAGATCAAATTATCAAAATCTTAATTGGACAATTACTAGGTACCTGTTTATAAGCTGGAAGATAAATGTTGGTCCCAATTTATCCAACCAACATCATTATCATACAGTACATGACGTCTACTGCTAAATATACGCCTCTCCCATTTTCCAGAGTGACCGAGATAGTGCGATTTTTTGATATGTAACATCTTTCCGCTCGATTTGTGGGAGTGATTTCAGCAAAAGGGAATGTGTAACAGGAAACCGGGGAAGCGGGGAAGACCAATGAGCGCTTGCTATTTGATTTGACCAATGAGCGCGCGCGGTGGTCAGATGTTTTTCACTACGAGACTATATTGTGGCCTCTTTCGTTTAATAGAAATAAGGATTTGTCATGGAGATTGTATTTCATCATAGCATATTATGAATACAATGAGCCTCATTCTATTTTTAAATTTATTTACGGTTAGTCGCATTTACGGAGTCGTTATCGAGTTTTCAATGACCAACTTTCAGAGAGATGAATTCGGTAGATAAGATTAAGATTTGCTTTGTGTTTTTTATTTTGTTTGTAATTATTTGTTTATATGGTGTACAATAAAAATGATGTAACACATCATATGCGACTACTGTAAGGCTCGTATTTTATTTTGTTCTACTAAGTAAACACGGTCTACTTGACGGTAAGCGATTACCGTAGTATATAAACGCTTGTAACACCAAATGTATAAATTGCCATTTACAATTAATGGGTTGTAAATGGGGTTGTCGGCCATTTACATTTTTAAAACGCCGGTTTTAAAAAGCCATGTAGTCTTGGGGAAAACCTCGTTCCACCAACCTAATTAGGTCGCATTTCCAACAATCATAAATAAAATAAATTCAAACTTAATAATTAAGATTGTTAATATTACTATAAGCATTTAAACCAACATACATAACATAGTTTTTGAATTCTCGATGTAATACACAGTTTGTAAATTACAAAATCTAGAACGGAAAATCCGACGAAATCAACAAAAATTATTACACATAACATTTCACAGTTGATTTTGACAATTTGAAATACCTTGTGTGATGTAGGTTGTATAACCCTATTTTTTTTATAAATTATTAGCCAGCGTTCAATCACGATCTCGCCTGATGGCACGCGATGATGCAGTCTACGATTGTACACGTATGCCTAGAAGAAACCTATTCACTCGCGACTTGAAACCCCCCACATTGTAGTTATCAGGATACACAGACTCCGGCAAGGCGTTCCATTCCTTGGCGGTGCGCATAATAAAGATAGAAGAGTACCGCTTTGTGCGTATGGGAAGTATGTCTACCATGTAGCGGTGGCGCACCGCGGAGCGTCTGGTTGTCCGATGATAGAATGAGGATGGTGGGATCAGATTGAAAAGCTCCTTCAGCATACTCTCCGAAATGTATCCGAAAAAACCGAGCTTGCAACCTTTCGACGATGCTCAAGGCTATATCAAAATGACTTACAAAATGTATACATGTATTTCTTAGTTATTCATTGCTTTAGATGGTTCGATTGCTATACCGTTTGTATTCAGGGGCGATGCACTAGTTAACAGAACAGCAGATATGTCTATACATTATGCGTATCGAATTAGCTACGTCTTGTTATTGTCCGAAAATCAATAAAACTGCACACACACACCTGATAAAGGTTGCTGAGACCCGGTGGGTGTAGGCTGCGTAACATCGGTCACTCTAGAAATATATGGGGCGGAAATAATGATGATAATCATTGTTATCTCATCATCGTCATTATCAGCCCTAGGTCATTTGACCACTACCGTGCCTGATAGTAAGTGATCGTGTACTCAAAATGGTAGGTACAAAGAACCTTCGAAGTTAACCTACAGAAAGCTTTTTAACGAACAACATTTAATTTTACGATAACAATTCCCATTTACAGAACGTAGAGATATAAGTACTAGTTATTGGCATGACTATTCAAAATAATCTTTTATGGTCTAAAAGCCCTTCAAACATTGCGAAAACCGATCACTCCCACGTCAGACCAGAGGTCAGTAATGAATGGGGTCAATTTGACCCACTGATGATGATAGGTCCTTATACCTGTCAGCTAAAGGACCCTAGAGGCGCATGTCCTTCAGAAATCTTCTCTTTGTAATATTACACCTACGATATCATGAAATAATGTAGTTGGTAAATTCATTTATTGGAAAAATTGAAATGAAATGAAATTGTAGACAGAGAGCATGTCCAGAATTGATTAAAGTTTGTTTAGAGGTAAATGCTACAGGCCCTCAATTGAGCTGCCAATGTTGATGATAATGATTGTATTATTATTATTTTTCTATAAATTATTTGCCAGCGTTTGACCATGATCTCGCCTGATGGTAAGCGATGATACAGTCTACACTTGCCTAGTAATAATAGTAAAAACGTAGAGTACAAACATGTTCAAGCAACCATATTTGGTTGTGCTTAGTTTAGCGAGTAGGAATAATTTCTTGTGAATATGATAATAACATTACACAAAGAATTAGCAAGCTGAAGTAGCAGTGGGCAGAGCACAAAGCTCGATGAACTGACGGCCGTTGGGGCAGTAGGGTTTTCGAGTGGAGATCACACACTGTAAAGCGTATCGTAGAATGGTCCTCCTTTAGATTGGAACACGAGGTGTCGAAGGTTGCTGGAAGCCATTGGGTAGAGGCCGCACAAGATCGATCGCTCTGGAAACCTATGGAGTAGGTCTATGTTCAGCAGTGGACGTCCTGTGCCAGATCGATCGCTCTGGAAACCTATGGAGTAGGTCTATGTTCAGCAGTGGACGTCCTGTGACAGATCGATCGCTCTGGAAACCTATGGAGTAGGTCTATGTTCAGCAGTGGACGTCCTGTGACAGATCGATCGCTCTGGAAACCTATGGAGTAGGTCTATGTTCAGCAGTGGACGTCCTGTGACAGATCGATCGCTCTGGAAACCTATGGAGTAGGTCTATGTTCAGCAGTGGACGTCCTGTGACAGATCGATCGCTCTGGAAACCTATGGAGTAGGTCTATGTTCAGCAGTGGACGTCCTGTGACAGATCGATCGCTCTGGAAACCTATGGAGTAGGTCTATGTTCAGCAGTGGACGTCCTGTGACAGATCGATCGCTCTGGAAACCTATGGAGTAGGTCTATGTTCAGCAGTGTACGTCCTGTGACAGATATGATGAGAATTAATAATCTATACTAAATTTGTTTGCTCCGAAACTCCTGGACCAATTTAAAAATTCTTTCACCATTGGGAAGCCACACTATCCCCGGGTGACATAGGGTACTTTTTACCCAACTGCGTAGAAGGAGGGTAATGTTTTTATTGAAAAACTAGGCGTGAGAAGCTGCGGATTGGTCGGTTAGTACATAATAATTCGGTGATTCTGTGTTCGATTCTAGTAGTAATTCTGTGTATTATTAAATTATCTATTTCTCATGCAGCTTTGGCTGCATTCTTGGATACCAGGCGAAGAAGCTGGACTGACACAGTCACCAGTAGCCTATTTCGAGGCAAGCCTCGTACTATGTATCTTCTATTTTGATTGTATTTTTTTTTATTGTGTAAAAAATAGATTGCGGTATAGCCAGAATATTGAAGCAGTTTGATTTGAATTCATAGTTCTATATGTAACCTACACATATCTGCCTATTAGATTTAATTGATTCAACAGTATATTTCGGGCTACATTAGGAGTCAGACACGACTCTATACACGAGATATATCTTGACTGAGGGATCACTTACTGTTGAGAAATATCTTCAACAATGCCTAGGTAGATAATAATTATGTACTCACACGCATAATTCTAGCAAAACTTCGAAACAAAATATAACGACATGGAGTCGAATTTAAGCTATTAACGTTTGCAGGCTTTATTTGTGTTATTTGAAAGTCTGAAAATACGGCATTTTAGTTCTACTCAAGTCTACTGGTATACCGGACAGTCGGTAGACAGACAGACAAATTGGTGGAACTACCAGTCAAACATGAAATAATGTAAATGAAAATGTAAATATTAGCGGACATACGATTTACAAATATGATAAAGGTGTGTCATGCCTCATGTCCAGTCAATATGTAGATGCCCCTTTATGGTGAAGCCCCATTAACCAATCCACCAACGCAGTGTGACGCTGACTTTATTTGTATTTAACATTACTTCAATCATATCGAAAACTAAATGGTCTAAAATTCCTATCCTATGATTTAAATATGTAAGCGGTTAAAAGCTAGTCATAGACACACACACAGAGTTATACACCTTTTTAAGGTTTCTAAATCGAACTAGGAACTAATTCCCATGGTTAGCTATGCTTAGTTTGGAACTAGATAGCTCTATGTGAAATGTCCCGTTTTATTGATTTATTTTATTTATCAAACGTTTCGCCTTATCTATCTATTCATCTAAAGGTGATGTTAATTCAATTAGTGTACCTCACCTTGTGGGGTATTGTTGAATAGATCTTCCTAAAACATTAGGCGGTTAAATTGTTGTTATTCGAATTCATTATCAAATAGCCCCATTAACGCTGAATCGTTTAGCTATTTACTTCCAAAGAGGAAAAGCTATTCTGAAAATACCTTGAAGTCTTTTTTATTTCTATAAACTTCAAATCTACGTTAAGCCTTAATCACCTTTGAATAAGCATCTTGAGTAATTTAGCAAAAACAAAACGGTTTTACGACCACTTAATTCTGTTTTATTATTGCTATTTTCTTTCAGAGTAGATATTTAAATCAGCAATATTGCGATAAACTCAAGTTCTCCATCAAAAGAAATGAATTGTTATAATTTCACAATCTGCATTGAATGGGCCGATCAATTGTACTGCAATGCATTGTTGCAAGCGGTCGGATGGACAGGCAGACGTGGCATGTCTTTCCGGTGTAGAGGCTTGTGGTACGTTTAGAAATTGCTCGAAAGGTCAAAAATCTTAATATGTTAAACAAAGGGTTACTTAAGATCGGCCCGATTTTTATGAAATTTGGTAAATAGATAGATTATGATCGGGATTGCAACAGACTACTTTTTACCAGACTGCTCAGAATGCTCATTATGGTTTAGTCAAACCACGCGTGCGAAGCCGCGAGCGGGTCAGCTAGTACAAATACAAATCAGTTTTCTATATATTTTAAGCGAAGAGTTCATGAAATGTATACTTTCAAGGTTTTTGACTCTGGGGCTTGCATCATTAGCTGAGCGAGATAAATATACGAAGGAACGAACTTGAAATCTAAGTGAGTCATATTTTATAAGTGGGTTATTAATTTAATCATTAATATTTTTGTTTTAATTAACTATTTTTTTTTATTTATTCATCATAATTTCAAGATTTGCGAGCGATGATCTTGTGTACCTGCACCCAAGGGCTCCCAGCAACCTTTATCAGGTCATATTTCCATCTAGTGGGGGACCGTCCTATGCTGCGTTATCCAGTGCGTGGTTTTCACTCGAGAACCTTTCTGTCCCAATGCCAGTTCTTTAGCAGTACAATACAATTTTTAATTAATGACGTCTTAATGAAGTCCTCTGGGCTATTCATAATGCTTACAATTTTTCCAATGGTTTTCGCTATGAAAAATATTTAATTCCAAATTGTTGTAAAATTATCCTTTCAGAATACCGAAGTACATAGCCTAAGTATCCTTCCTACATCTACTTTTCCCTAACCAGAATCACTTCTTCAAAAAGTCTAAGACACTTTTCTTAGAATCTTCAACTTTATCATCAACGGATCAAGTTCTTTTCAGATAAATGAGAACCGGGAGACTCTCCCAAAAACGTTTGATTTGAATTGAACGTGTTCAACGCATCACACACCACGACTCTAGATTTCACGATCAGATTGCTACAAAACTTCTTAGAAGTGTTGAGTTATTATAACATCACGGGTTGGTGAGTTTTAACACTTTTTTGCAGTTTGGAATAATGCTGGTTGAAATAGAGTTTAAAATTGTTTATCTGATGGTTTTATTTTTATAAGATGTTTAATGAATGATTTGATTACAGTAAGTTACGAAGTTAAGTTAAGTACAACGAGTTCTAACTTAATCTTCTGTTCCTATTTTGTGGCAACCCCAATTACACTATCTCTTGATCAATATATAATGAAATTATACTAAATCATTCAACCTAACATCTCAATCAATATTTCAACACAATCCTGTGGACAGTATCTTGATTTTTGTAGCATTAAGCTAGCGATGATTTGTGGGTTGTGTAAGCAACATTTAGTTCTGATAAGATCTCACTTCTGAAACTAGTTGCAACTTTTAAACAGAGTTCAAAAAAGGTTATTCTATATACATACCAAATAACAAACACCAAATGTAATAACTGATAGAGGGCGATTACTTTAATTACACGAACTATGTTCTAAGAATTTTCAACATTAGGTATATGTTTCTCATTCTTAAAAATCAGCATTATATTGGGAATGGGAAATTTTACATGAGTCCTAGGGTACATGGTCCCGTATTTTTTTTTTGTATTTTTAGGGTTTTGGACCGAAATGGTAACAAGCAACTTTTAACAAAAATATAATATGACATATAATAATGATCTACACATATTTGTTCCGAGTCTGGATGTTTTTCTATATTTTATAAGTATGTATTTATAAAAATTTGGTTCCCATAGTACAAGCTCTGATTAGTTAGGGGCTAGATAGCTCTTTGTGAAATGTCCAGCAATGTGTATTTATTATTTTTACCAAACTACTCAAAAACTACAAAAACTGATTTTGATGTAATTTCTATGAGACCAATATGAAAGTAATATTTTTCAAATAAAAAAAGAATTTACCAAATTGGTTAATAAACGACGGAGTTCTGAGGTAATAACAAACATAAAACTGAATTGCGTCCCTGTAATATTTGAGGGTTTCCCTCTATTTTTTTGGGATCCCATCATCAGAACTTGACTTGGTGCCAATGGGACCATCTGGGATGTATAAGATTAAAAAAAAGGAATTTCTTAAATCGGTCCAGGCGACTTCGAGTAATCGGGGAAAATACATTAAAAAAAAGATACCGACAAATTGTGAACCTCCTGTATTTTTTTAAGTCGATTAAAAACAGAATCCTTATAGTGCGACTTTGTCCGTCCGTCTGTCACAGCTGATTCACTCAGAAACTATTGAACCTACCATGAAATTGGGTTGAAATTTGGAATACATACCTATATAATAAAAATTAATAAAAATAAATAACACTAACCTTCTATCACGTACTTGACTGGTTTGGTTTTAAAACGAGAATCCCTATTTTCTGCTAATTGCTGTTTAATTAATGAACAGGTTTTCCAGACGATTTTCAGATTTTTTGTGCTCCACCAGTTACACCCATTGTGTGGAAATTAGGATATAACGTTTTAAAATTGTTTTCAATCTCATATAGATTTTCTAGATCTTAGTTGGATGCAAACCTTTAATCGTTACGAATTATTAGGTACTGAACATTGGACGTCCAGCAGCGAGTTGGACAGACGATGAAGCACGGATGGATGAGGCTGGCGCAGGCAAAGAGAGGCCCACCACCGGCCTGTGAATAATGATGAGGAGATCAAATCTAATCAAATCAATTTATTTTTGCGAATATGGGTTAGTAACAGGTGGTTAGTGATACAGTTTGAGTTCGTCCATAATCAGCGTTTACCGCATAAAATTTCAATCAGCGTTCTATCATATTAAAATTTAATTTAAGACGATATACAAATTTAATTTCGGTGGCGATTGGGCGGAGCATATAGATCTACTCCGGAAATGCAAAAAAAGTGACAGTGCTATTTAATTGCTTAGGTGAAGAACGAGACAAATATGTATCATAGCCGCGCGCATTGTCGCAGGAGTAAATGACGTAAGCGACAAAAGAATTGCATGAGAACCAACAAATGAAAAAAAATGCTTGAACATTAATTTAGGTACCATAATTACCTACATAACTATGTAAAAAAATACGATAATATTTTCTAGAATCGGAGAATGAACGATATTAGTATGTTAGAAGAGCCGATTTTGACAAATAATTGTATCGAGAAAAGTTTCATCAATTGCGTTTCTGACATTCATTTATGTAGTTTAAATGCTCATGTAAATATTGCTTAAATATGAAATCAGTACCATTTTTCGTTATTGAATACGACAGTTACTTAGCGGTTCAAATTTTTTTACATGTCGTTATAATGGGACAAATTTTTGTAAAATATCCAACATGGCAGCCCTTAAAATAGAAAATTAATAATAAAATGTCAGATTCAATAAAATTATTCAAGGACTTTATCGCTATGAAACTCATTTATATTGTAATAATTAATCTATTAATATTTATTTCAAGTTTCACTTAAACACATTGAGACTGGGAGAACATAGGAGCCCATACTAGGATTCCTACGAGCACTTGTCATTAATAAAGGTTTTATTGAAATCCTAAGCAAATTAGGTATGTTCTTTTCATTTGAATTTTCTTTTGATTATGCCAACGAAGCTGAGGATGGTAATGAATGCAAGGCAAGCCACAAAACCTATTTAATACACTGTCCGAGGCACAACAGCGGCTGCATCCTTTAGCTGCCACTTGCCACAATGAGCTGTAAAAACATTTTTATGAATATTTTATTGATCAAGCGAAGCGAGATCTCCAAATCAACTTGGGCTAATCGGCGTTGTATATATGTGTGTTTGTTGGTCCGAACATTTTCTTGAATATTTTATAGAATCAGTTTGTAAGCACAACAAATGCTGAGTCCTTTTTATGACGTCCATCGATTTTTTATTGTTAGATACACATTTTGTTAGTTACTGTTTTTTTTTTAATAATGATACTCGTAGGTGTAGTAGTTTTGTTATTTATTTTGGAGTACATTATAGAGTTACTAACTGACCCCGCGAACTTCGTACCGCCTTAGAATCAATACGTTTTGTGTTGCTAAGCTGAGATAGGGGTTTAAAAGTAAAAAAGTAGCTCTGTTTGTTTGTTTGTTACTTTTCAAGACTAAACGGCTGAAAGGATCGTTATGAAAATTGGCAAGGAGATTGATTATATCCTTGGGAAGGACATAGGTTATTTTACTCGATTGTGCAAAAGGAGGGTCATGTTATTATTGATAAGCCACGCGTATGAAGGCGCGGGCAGATCAGCTAGTATTTCATATAACTACTTGTTGTATAATTCTAAGATTCGTTCATTTTACTATGCGCTATGTCGTCATTTGAGTTCTGTCTTTTTGTCTTTCCCAACGATTAGATCGTTTTGCGCCTGACCCCTCTTAACCCAGCCTTTCTCAACGTGTTTGATTTGGTCAGACTACGTTTGACTTCCCTCTCCAACAGTAAACACTTGGGAAGTCCGCAATCCCAAGAATCTCTTAAAACAAAGGGCTACGCAATGTGTACCTTTACAACGGACAGTACGGCCGAGATTAACAGTCTGTACTTAATCTGTACTTAGAATAAGCCACAGTCTTTTTACAATACTAAGGACCGATTTCCACCAAAGAGGGATGGAATCAACAAATAATAACCCCACGTGGATGACGTAATACGTTTTGGACATGATTCTATTGGCCGATTTTACACATCTCCGCTCCACTCCAGCTCTTATCCATTTCAGACGGCATGCAACGTGCCGACCGATGATGCCTTAGCTAAATACCGGCTTAATTACGACTATGTATCTCAGCCTGTAGCAGGGTGTAAGAAGTATATCGAGCCATCTAGTGGAGCGATTGCTCCACATCCGCGCCGAATCTGAGGCCGCGCCATAATGGAACAATTAAAAGTGGCGCAACACCTTGACAATAACAGTAAGGTGGCTATGACGGTGGATAATATTTTTTCTCAGTCTCATGTCTATCAGCGGGAGTTTTTGGCTTTTGAGCTTAGCGCCGAAGGGCTTGCAGCCGCGAGCATTGCTAACTACAATGCAAAAAGTTGGCATATATCCATAATTAATTGCATTTCGGAATAACGAATCGGAATAACAATGGCATGGAAAAAATTGTACGCAAAATTACGTACGTATGTGATAAGGTCATTGACAAAATAAATAAATAAATATAAATATTGTTGGACATTTCACACAGCGCTATCTAGCCCCAAATTAAGCAAAGCTTGTATTATGGGAACCAGATAACTGATAGAATAATAATAATAATAATAATAATAAGCCCCTCAAAGCCCAACTCCACGTCCGTGCTGACCAACTATGCCACGTGAGGGGCGGACACTTGCAATAAAATAACCTAGCAAGTTACTAAACAGGGCACTGGCAAACCCAACATAATGGAGAGTAAGAGTAAAAATGTACGTATATGGTCGCTTCCTGGGGGTGATCGCCGGGGCACGTCTGGAGCCGATGCTGGACGTTACAGCATGCAAACCATCGGTGGCGAGGGTAATGGGCGGCCCTCTGCCGGGGAACCCGAAAAAGGTGAGTCTAACAGAAGGTATAACCTACGACCACTGAGAAGATCAAGCCGGAGCACATCACGAGCCGGCGCCGAGTGTCTCAGCAGCACGAGTGCAGCTGACGTGGGAGCAACACGGCTGGCCTCTATTGAGGAGCGGGGCCTGAGCCGAATAGATTGGACTGAAAAGGACCACGAAAGCCAATCTACTACATCCTCACCCAAATCTCTTTTTTCTTCTATTCCTTCCTCTCCACCTTCGTATCTTGACTTTTTCCCTGAACCTTCTTCTTCCCTTTCACGAAAATCTTCGTTTTCACTAGCCGAGGACGTTGTACAGGCGACAATAGTCGATGACCCTGTACCCACCAAGGCTAAACCACGTGCGCGAAAAAAATGGACGGAAGAAATGAACAGCTTTGTCCTGCGCACATATTATATTCTGACCAATCTAGAAACGAATACTAGAACATACCTCACGGAACTTCATAAGAAATTTAACAACAAATTCTCAGACATGCATGCAAGTAGACAGAGAGTAGGTGATCAGCGTAGAGCAATTGTTCGCAATAACTTGCTGACTACAACTAGGATGAGTGAAATACGGACTGAAGTAGAGGCGTATTTACTAACACACCAGCATCAAACACCCTCACTTTCTACTCAAATACCACCTACACAGCGGATGCAGTGGACAGCAGAGCACAATGAAACAATAATACGAGCATATTACAGGATAACCGAATTAGATACTAATAAAACTGCATATAGGAAGCCTTTGCACCAAAGTTTTATTAACGTTTTCCCTCACCTTGCCCATGTTAGTGAACAGAGAGTAGCTGACCAGAGAAGGGTCATTATCGCTAACAAATTTATAGACGATGAAAGGCTTAACATAATTAAACAAGAAGTTGCCAATGAATTAGGTACACGCGCCATAATCACTCACACGAGCACAAGCCAAAATGAGCAGCCTCAAGATCTCAACACAACAGTCTGGTATGACGCTTTCAATGATGACATTGATGAGGAAACAGTACCACAACCACAAATACAAGTAGGGTTACTTAGTGAACATAATAGAAATCAGGAAGTAGACGAACTCTTTAGCCAAGCACAGCAGTTCTTTAGTAATACACACCCTGAAGATAGGCCATTCATTCCAAAGTAAAAAACTTCTAAGAAACTTGGAAAGTTTGTATGTTACATAAATGAAGTTATCCTGCCTGAAATTGTTAACGCCGACACGGATTTTGAAACGTTGCAAACTACAATCTACTGCTCAGCATGGACGGCAGCTAAACTCAATGGATCAAAACTCAAATTACCACCAGACGAACTACCAAACCAAACACGCAAAGATTCCATACCTAACTGGCAGAGACGGCTTGAAAGAAAAGTCGAAGACCTTAGAAAGAAAATTGGTAGGCTCACGCAATATATAAACGGAAACCGTAGTAAAGCACTAACTAAACAAATAGATAGTATTCTAGAGCAATACAAAACACACACCACCCATGAGGAACCGAACTCCAACCTTATACATTTTCTTGATACCCTAAAACAGAAGCTTTCAGTTATTAGCAGCCGGCTTAGACGTTATACATCGTGTACTCATCGTAAAACACAAAATAACCAGTTCTGTAACAATGAGAAGAAGTTCTACCAATCCTTGACCAGATCAACAAGGAACTACACCAGTGACAGCAGAAGTCAAGCGGAGGACTCACCGGATCCAACTGAGCTTAGGGAATTTTGGTCCAATATATGGGAAAACTCTGCGGGCTATACGAATGATGCTGAATGGATCAAGAAAGAGCAGACTAACCATTTAGGTATAGAACCCATGGAGTACTTAGACATACATACCTATTGACGTATTCCAGAAAGTTATTAAGAGAACGCACAACTGGAAGGCGCCAGGAACTGACCAAATCCATAGTTATTAGTACAAGAAATTAACTCGGCTGCATCCCTTCATTTACAACCACATAAATAATTTTATTAAGAACCCTCATATCTTACCATCTTACATCACAAACGGTATCACTCATATGATACCAAAAGACAATAGTGATACAAAGAACCCTGCGAAATATAGGCCGATTACCTGTCTACAAACAATCTATAAAATAATCACAGCATGCTTGTCCCAGCTTATTTACACCCATATAGATACAAACAAGCTATTCACAGAACAACAGAAAGGTTGCCGAAAATTCAGCCAGGGATGCAAGGAGCAACTTGTTATAGACTCAATTATATTAAAACAGGTACAGCGTAATAAAGAAGACTTATATTCCGTATACATAGACTACAAGAAAGCGTATGATTCAGTTCCACACTCATGGCTTTTAAAGGTACTCGTATTAGATATCTATAAAATCCACCCACAGCTTATTTCATTCTTAAGTAAGTCTATGATTAACTGGACAACCCGGCTACATGCACAAACACCCAACAGAACTATAGAAACAGCCCCAATTAGAATACAAAGAGGCATATTTCAAGGAGATGCACTTAGTCCACTATGGTTCTGCCTTGCGCTGAATCCCCTTTCAAACTCCCTGAACTCGTCGGGCCTCGGTTACAAATTAGACAAAAGACATGACAGACAGACTGACTCAACACTATTGAATCACCTTCTCTATATGGATGACATAAAAATCTACGCATCCACTCAAACTGAGTTAGAACACCTAATTAAAATTACAGAAATTTTTTCAAATGACATTTCTATGAACTTTGGTATTGACAAATGCAAAATAAACTCAGTCAAAGCAGGACAAAATCACCAGCACACTTACTATATGGAAACTGGTGAAACAATAGCGCCACTCAGTGAAGATGAGATGTATAAGTATTTAGGGTATCACCAATCTACGCTCATACACTATAAAGAAATTAAGACCCAACTGACTCCGAATTTCAAACATAGACTCAACTCTGTGTTGAAAACACAACTTTACTCCAAAAACACAATTAAAGCTATCAATACCTATGCTATCCCAGTACTGACATACTCGTTTGGAGTAATAAGTTGGACAAAGAAGGAGTTGAAAGATTTGCAGCGGCTGATTAATGTCACAATGACGAAGAATAGAAAGCACCACCCAAGAGCGTGTATACAGAGGCAGATCCTGCAACGGTCAGAAGGAGGTAGAGGTATAATAGATATACAAAATTTACATAACCGGCAAATTTCAATGCTAAGATCTTACTTTTATTTTAAAACTGAGACATCAATCATTCATAAAGCCATAGTTGAACTAGACTGTAAAAATTCACCACTTAACCTTCAAAACCATAGTCTACAAAATAATGAAGAACTGACTAACAGACAGACTTTAACTGCTGAATGGGCGCGTAAGTCTCTCCACGGAAGGCACCACCATGACTTGAGACAACCCACCGTCGACAAACAGGCGTCGAACGAATGGCTCAGTCGAGGTGAACTCTTTCCTGAGACTGAGGGGTTTATGATAGCAATACAAGACTAAGTAATTGAGACCCGGAACTATCAAAAACATATCATGAAAATAAAAAACATGCAAACAGATTTATGTAGACGTTGCAACAGTTCTTCCGAAACAATTCAACATATAACGGGGGCCTGCAAGGCGCTAGCACAAACGGACTATAAATTCCGGCACGATCAGGTGGCCAACATCATCCACCAAAGACTAGCCGCAAAATACAACCTCATCGACACGTCTTCAAAGCCCACACCTTACTATAAATACATACCTGAAATAGTACTAGAAAATGCAAACTATAAACTCTATTTTGATAGAGCTATCCTGACCGATAAGACCACTCATTTCAATAGACCGGATTTGACACTTTTAGATAAAATCAACAAAACAGCACTTCTTATCGACATAGCCATCCCAAACACTCATAACCTACAGAACACTATATCAGAAAAGCTCTCCAAGTACATAGATCTGAAAAATGAAATTGCGCGTATGTGGCGCCTGCAGAAGGTATCAATCGTACCAATAGTAATTTCCAGTACAGGTGTAGTTCCAAGGCAACTGCTTCAATCACTTGCCGTATTAGACCTCCCAAAACACACATATATTCTCATGCAAAAAGCGGCTATACTGAACACCTGCAGAATTGTGCGAAAATTCTTGCAAACGGACCTTCCAAGTGAAAGTCCAATCAATCATACGTTAGGTACTGATATGCACTTGGCTTAGGCCCGTGCAGCTCAGGTATATCTCCGGTTATAGTACAACCGAGTGTAAAAAATACAACACCAAAATAATAATAATAATAAATATTGCCGGACATTTCACACAGCGCTATCTAGCCCCAAATTAAGCAGAGCTTGTACTATGGGAACCAGATAACTGATATAATACTTATATACTTTTTTTTTGTAAATACATACTTATAATATATAGAGAAACAACCAGACCCGGAACAAATATCTGTAAATCATGCAAACATTTTGTTCCGCGGTGGGAATCGAACCCGCTACCTCCTGCGTCTCAGCCGGCTATTCGCCAACTGCACCACGGAGGTCGTCAAATACTTATATACTTTTTTTTGTAAATACATACTTATAATATATAGAAAAACACCCAGACACGGAACAAATCAATGGATTTGCTGCCTTTGAAATTCCGATTCGATGTTCCGAAACGGAATTCCAACTGTATGGGACCGGATTTTTATTTACTCTATCCTACGATTTGTAGACTGCCTGGTCACCCATAAACAAGGAGATAACCCAATAACCTTGAACCAAGACAAGTGGCTCGACAAATCGCATCCTACCGTTGTTCAATTCATTAGCAGACAATGCAAGGTGGAAGCGAATGAGACAGATTGGCCCACTTATTACTTACACTAAAACAATGCTTGAAGACCTTTTCGATATTTTACCAACTTACTTGATACTTATGGGAATGTATCTTGCTACTTTTAGGGGTCATTCAAGCACTTATCTTCTACCTATTCTACCTGAAAATATATTTTAAGATCATTTTGAATTGTTAATTTACGCCAGTTCCTTTGCGTCCGATCACCGGGACTCAGGCAATAAGCCAGCTGGTCTACAAAGGGTTGTTAGCAATTTTTATGTTGCTACATTTGTTTGGTTTGGACAGAGTTGGAGCAAATTCTGTTCCAAGCTTTTTGTCATCTAAACAATCCAATTATAATTTGTAAAGTTTTTATTTAATCATGTTTTTAATTGCTTATAGCAGCAAGCTTAACAAGGCTACCAACACTGGAATAGACGTGGCCAGGTTATACTCAATCTCAATTTAGTCTCGAAGTTATAAATACTTTTTTTTAAATAAAAAAAATAAATATTGCTGGACATTTCACACAGCGCTGTCTAGCCCCAAACTAAGCAGAGCTTACTACTACCATGTAGTATGGGTACTATGGTGTGCTATGGGAACCAGATAACTGATAGAATACTGATATACTTTTTTTGTAAATACATACTTATAATATATAGAAAAACAACCAGACCCGGAACAAATATCTGCAGATCATGCAAACATTTGTTCTGCGGAGGGAATCGAACCCACTACCTCCTGCGTCTCAGCCGGCAGTTCGCCCACTGCGCCACGGAGGTCGTCAAAATGCATAAACCATTGACACGATAGAAGAAGTAAAATTTGTTATAAACTTCATCATATGTTACATAGCTGGAGATAGGCCTCCCCCATGGATATCCAGAGCGACTGATCCAGCCTACACCTAACGGCTCCCAGCATTCTTCATCACGTAGTCTTTCCGTCTAGTGGGTCGTTCTAAGCTGCGTATGCCAGTGTGTGGTTTCCATTCAAGAATCTTTCTGCTCCAACGGCCGCAGTTCTTCGAGTATGTGCCCCACCCAACAGCCACTTCAGCTTTATAATTATCTAATTTCTTAACAGCAATTTTTTTATCACGAAGCTCTTACACCTACATTAGAACCTTACTCCTTGCAAATTATCCCACAATTTAAGTGACCTCATTAAGCTCATAATCCAAAACTTTACACAAAAGAACGTTAACAATGCTGATTCGATTCCCGGTCAAGGTAATATTTTGTGACGAGGATTATGTATTTGCTTACCGCAATGAATCAGGTTTATGAGTAAACTGACATAATGCAATTTAGTGGTGCAGAACTTGTCAATGTGAATAGTCAATTTGCCAAGGCTTCATCTGCCTTTAGCCTGCCGGAGCCTTGGCACTCTTTGCAAAGAAAAAAAGAAAATCTTTACAGCGTTACAATCTTTATTTTGCAGTTTTTGTTTCCATTTCTAATAGAACCGCCTATCTAGGGCGTGAGCTCTGCAGATCAGTGTCTCTGAAGTGGCCACTTTGGACATACCTTACAGTAAACTTTGCGCCTAAGTGAGTACAAGGGCCAGTGTTTTAGCTTGCTCCTTTGGCTTGGTTTATCTTATTATTGCTTTCATGGGAAAGCATTGAAGCTATTTCCTATGCAACACCGGTTTGAAGAATATTGATATTAAGATTATTCAGATAAACTTCAGGGGCTAAAAGCACTTAGTGCTCAATCTTTTCCCCTTTAGGCACTTGTCTCACCACCGGCGATGAGCGAGAAGCGAGTAGAGCTAGAAACTAGAAACGAGTTGACGAGCAGCGAGAAGCGAGTGTGTAGTTCCTATAGTTGTCTCGCTGGGCTATAAAGCGAGTGAGCGAGTGCGGCGGCCGATACACGCGCCACTCGCTGAGCGCGTACTCGTAGCGCGTGGCGCGTGCATAGTGATGGACGTTGAGAAAAAAAAGTCGTTTTTTGATTTATTTTTATTTTTTCGATGTAATGCATCGCATAGTGGCATCGATGTTATATCGATGTATCAAAAAATTCATTGATTTTTTTCATACATTGATTGTTATTTTTTAATAAATTAGATATGAATGTGGCGTATATTAAAAAAACAGAAATTTACATATCAAAAAGCTTTATTACATTTATAACTTTGAACTGCTGACGAAAATTTTATGGAGACAAAAGAAGGGGCAAGGATAAAAAAACATCAATTAAAAGACTAAATATAATATGAAGTCTTTAAATATCCTAACACTTAACACGTTGTAAAAACAAAAGTTTGCCTAATCTTTTGCCATCCAATCGGTTTCTTTGTTGATCCATCTGAAAGATTATTTTCTCAAGCCGCGCATGTGATGACTTCTTGATGTTCCCATCATCGTTAGATATTTAAAAGCGATTTTATGCAATTTCGATTTTAACAAATGCTATCATAAAATACATCATCATCGTCGTGTGAACTAGACAACAATGATAGTTTTAATGATTGATCTAAATTCATAACAATACCTGCACTCAGATCCACACTAGTAGAGAAATGACCGCTGGTTCATCTCACAGCGTGTGTTCTGACCGCCAAGCGAGTATCGCTGAGCGAGTACCGCTGAGCGAGTGTTGTAGTTGCTGTGATAAAATAGTGGAGAGCGAGTTCTCGCCGGCGCAGTGTGAACGGCGCCGGCGATCAACTGTTAATATACCTACGTGTCTCTTTTACTGATACTGAATCTCTATCTTTTATTCGCTTCTTGAGCGAGAAAATAGTTGATAGCTAATCGCTTACTCGCCGGCGGTGAGACAAATGCCTTAGGTATCAAATGAAATGTAATTTATTTGCTAGAAGTATGATACATACAAATTTAAGTGTGTGTATAATATAGAGTTATTTAGCTATCTATCTACATAAGTTGTTACAGATTGCGTAGGTTTCCCATACTTCACCGATCAACGGCGTGCCAATTATTGGTATTAGAATTTTAAACACTTTACACTTAACTTTATGAATTTAATAGAAAATAATTACACATTAAATATAGTCATAATAAAAATGTCAAATGTCATAATGATCGTAGAATAATCAATAAAAATAAATCAAAAATAATAAGACCATGCAATTAATAACAATATGTTTCAGGATGATATCAGATGCAATGCAATTCCTTGTAGGCTAAATCTTATTTGGAAGAAAACTGTGAATTAATTGATAGAAGCAGTGATAGTTGCTTAACATCAGATATTTTATGGGCTTGTTAAAATAATTGATCAAGCGCGTATCGGATTTTGGTAATTTTGTATGAACATTGATTGCAGATAATTTACGGTTGAGTGTGCGGTGCTGCGCCCCTCATCAGTGTCAGTGCGGTTCGGCAGTCGAATAGCTTGCTCACCATGGATTATCGTGTTCCAGGGCCACCGGTAGGATTTCCCGTCACGCTAGCCTTAATGATATCATACGCCGGGCCTTTTGCAGCGTCAACGTTCCAGCAGTTCTCGAACCAAACGGTCTGATACATGACGATGGTAAAAAGCTTGACGGTATGAATCTTATACCTTGGGAGAAGGTAAACATTTGGTGTGGGACGCCATTAGCTTCAATACCATTGCGCCATCTCACCTGTCTGGTACAGCAGTTGAGGCCTGAATTTGCGGCGGCAAATTCAGCCTAAGATCTCAAGCGGCGCAAATATGGAAGTCTTGACAGAGCTTACGTAATTGAGCCATTTGAAGTCGAGACCCTGGGCCCATGAGGTATCGCGGCACATCGCACTTTCAAAATTATTTCTGGGCGTCTGGTCGAAGCGACGTGTGGTCCGAGAGCTGGCGCTTATCTGGGTCAACGGATAAGCAATTACAATGCAGCGGGGCAATGCTGCTAGCTGGGGACACTTCCTCCTCGTAGTGATCTGGAGCAGTTGAGCTATCTATAGATCGTTTGCAACGGTTTTTAGATGATTCAACTGTTTCTTCTGTATTTTATTGTAAATAATTGTATATTCTTTCTGAACATTATATTTACAAACCCAACTATATACATAAGTTGGTCGACTACTCCTCGTAAAATAGTAAAGTCTACTTAGCTTTGCTAATTCTTCTTACACCTACAGGATATGGGCTACTATTATATGACGACCTCCGTGGTGCAGTGGGCGAATAGCCGGCTGAGACGCAGGAGGTAGCGGGTTCGATCCCCGCCACGGAACAAATGTTTGCATGATCTACAGATATTTGTTTCGGGTCTGGTTGTTTCTCTATATATTATAAGTATGTATTTACAAAAAAAATGTATATAAGTATTCTATCAGTTATCTGGTTCCCATAGTACAAGCTCTGCTTAGTTTGGGGCTAGATAGCGCTGTGTGAAATGTCTAAATATATATATATATATATCTATAGTTAGGTACAATTAGGTATACAAGAATAACGATTTGACTGGCGCTACTTTCAAACTTTCTCAAATATGTTATCTTATCCATTCTCGTTACCCCACACATCCATCTCAAGATTCACATTTGCGCCGCGTGCACTCTTCTTTCATCCGTCCCTTTCGTAGCCCAACACTTAGAACCATATATTACGACTGGTCTTATGATCGTGTAGTATCATAATAGTGTTAAGGATCCATGGATGGACATGACGAAACTAAAATAGGCGAAATAAGGGTTCCTAGTTTGACTACGGAACCATACAAACCTACTCAGTTAAATATGGAACAATTATTTTGAACCTTTTGTTGCCAGCCTGTTTAAGTATTATTAGTACCTTCTTACAGAGGCCACCTTTGTTAAGGAAATCAATTGAAATGCATAATATGTACATCTACAAAAACACACATTGCAGTCATGCCTTCAAACTGCGATGATATAAGAATCAAAGTCCTGACTGACTGACAGACAACGTACAGCCTAAATCACTGGTTGTAGAAAAATGAAATTTAGAGGGTATGTTTGTCTTGATGCGTAGGGGTGTGCTAAGAAAGGATTTTTTGAAATTCAACCCCTAAGGGGGTTAAAAGAGGGTTTTACGTTTATATGAAAAGCAGGGGTTCCTGGATTTATAAACTTGAAACTTGGCAAATATATTTTTTAACAAAAATAAGAGAAATTTTATTTTTTTGTTTTTCATAAATCATCCCCTGGGTGGGTGAAAAGGGGTGTTGAACTTTGTATGGTAAAACATTATTCCTGAGGTTAATAAACGGAAAACTTTGCATAAATACTTATCAAGGTACATAATGAAACATGGTATAGTTACTTTTTTTGAAAATCACCCAATAGGGTTGAAAAGGGACGTTGTAGTTTGTTCTAAAACAATGTTAATTGCAATTACCAACGCATAACTTTGCATAAATGCTTTTTATAGGTAAATAATGAAACATTTTATCATGATAAGACCACCAGGGTCTGATGATGGAGCCAGAAGGGAATCTACAGAACTCATTAATGGATAACAGTAGATGTATCGTGTTTGGGTTTTATTAAATGGTTTTTGCGAGACATTTCACGATACAATTGACTACCAGCGTCTAAAGATGGGGAAATAGACCGTTTTTAATGAATGAATGAAATACTCTTACCAAACAAAAATACGGAATCAAAGAAATAAACAATAAATAATGGTACAATAGGCGGCTTAATCAACAATATTATCATTAATATATTAAATAATCGTTACGGGTTCTGACAGAATGACTGAAAATCAACGCAGAGCGTAAACCGCTGATCTTAGAGACTTGAAATATGGAGTAGTAGTAGTGTAACGCGTACGAAGTCGTGGGCAACAGCTAGTTTTATATATTGTACAAAAACTGCAATTTAACAAACACGCTGATTGTTAGATGAACTCAATTACCATTATAGTAATTGAAAGATTATAGCCGGAGTGTTGCGTATATTATGGCCGTGTAGAATAAATATTATGCTTTTGTTATGTTTTGTTTCGACACTTGCTATGGGAATCGAATGAGTTGGAACTAAAGATGGTGGAATGACTGAAATAGTTAAATTAATCTCCTACATTCAAGGTCATCGCTTGCGTAACTTTCGAAGTGATTTTTTTGAATTGTTTTTGCTAAGAATACTTTAAGAATGCCTTCGCCGGAATGCGCACATCCTTTCCCTCCTTTACAGCATCCTTTTCATCACTTCTACTCCGTCCTACCTCAAAGAACGCTTTGACTTTCATCACCTTTCCAACTCTCGACCCTTACGTTTCTCTGAAACCCTTCAATTAAAAACTCCCCATCATACCTCAGTATTTTATAGTTCCTCTTTTACTTTGCAGGCTACCAGGCTCTGGAATGCCCTACCTGTCTCAATTCGTCACGCTAAATCTCTCCCTATCTTTAAAAACTTGGTCAGACAACACTATCTGTCATCCATTGCTCACTAGGCCACTTATTAATTTTTACATTTTTATAATTTATATAAGTAGGTATGACAATACATATTTCATGTATTATAATATTAATATTTATGTAATTTTATGATTGTATTATACATTATAATTATGCATTTCATTTTATATTATCTATATTTTTTATAAATATACGTGTACTAATAATATCGGATTTACGCCGCCGTCCTTATTTTGTTCACATAGATCTTGTCCATCCAAAGGTTGCCTGGAAGAGATCGCTTTTAGCGATAAGGCCGCCCATTGTACCTATTATTTAAGAGTGTATTTTCTTATAAGTGTTTGTATTTAATGGTGTGTAATAAAGGAATTATCTATCTATCTACCTTTAAACTAGCGAAAAACAGTTTATTGTTTTTCTCCCTACTTTAGATAAACAAGACTCTTTATGAAGTCTACTGGTAACATCGACTTTATCTTTATAAATAAATAAATAAATATTGCTGGACATTTCAAACAGCGCTATCTAGCCCCAAACTAAGCAGAGCTTGTACTATAGGAACCAGATAACTGATAGAATACTTATATACTTTTTTTTTAAATACATACTTATAATATATAGAAAAATACCCAGACACGGAACAAATATTTGTAGATCATACAAACATTTGTTCCGAAGCGGGAATCGAACCCGCTACTTCCTGCGTCTCAGCCGGGTATACGCCCACTGCGCCACGGAGGTCTTCAATATATGGTGGCCCATTGTGGCCGATGACCAGTTTTCGCATCTTACTACTTATCACCCACCCTAGAAAGATTAACACATACTTCATAAACTTCGAACCATTATTTAATCCGTAGTTTTTTCACAAGATCGTGTGTATCAAGTTTAATTAGTAAACACGTAAACACAGGCCACGTAAACGTTACAAAAGGCTTTGTGAGCGTGGGAGCGGTTACGAGACCAAAGGTGAAGAAAGAATGTCCCATAGCACTGCGCCGCATTGCACATTGACATTTGTGTGACGAACTGCTAATGACACACAATGCAAAGAATGGCTCATTTGAGAATGGATTAGCTGCATTCATCGGATAAGATATTGTTTTTGTTTTATAACACCCGCCATAATCATATCGGATATAGGACTTCCACTGAACATATGCCTCCCCCCCCCCCCCCATAGATTTCTGGAGCAACTGATCTTGTGCGGCCTGCAACGGCTCCCAGAAGCCTTTATTAGGTCGTCATTCCATCATGCGTTTATTGTATAAAAACCCCGGTTTTTAGGGTTCCGTACCCAAAAGGTAAAAAAGGAACCCTTATAAGATCACTCTCTTGTCCGTCTGTCCGTGTGTCACTACTGAATTTTCAGAAACGGGTGGACCTAGCAAGTTGTAATTTATACCAGATACTGAGGTCTATAATCCTTATTAAGTGTATAAAAATCAACGTCCTGAGTCAACACGATAAAAAGATATGGGTAAATTTAGATTTTCACGAAAACTTGTACCTAAATTTATTTTTCTATTTTTGCAAAATTATTTTTTTATTTTTCGTAATTTTCCCTTTACTGATGCTGTAAGACGTTTTTAACCAAAATTGACAATTCTAGGTCAACTGGAAGTACCCTATATATATATATGGTAGTTCCCGTTGACCTAGAATCACGAAATTTGGCAAAAAGCAAGCTAAAAAATAAAGGAAAAATTTCAAAAAATAAAAAAGTTGATAATTAAACGGTGTCTCCATACACACATAGTGGACGCCAATTAAGATAGTCCTCTGAGTTGTATGGGCGCTCATACAAATTATTATAGATAATGGTACGGAGCCCTTCGTGCGCGAGTCCGACTCGCACTTGGCCGGTTTTTTTTTCTTCGGTTTCTGTACATCTTTTCATCTTGTGGCGAGGCGACCTACGTTGCGCTTTCAGTGGATAGTCTCCACTCGAGAGCCTTTCTTCTCGAACAGCCATCAGTTCTTCGAGCTATTTGCTTCGCTCATTGGCATCTTGCTAATCTTCTGGGATATGTCAGTGACGTTGGTTTGGTTTGTATACCATGCGATATGGCAATATGTACCCAACTGGGATCGCCTGTTTGTGCTGTGGTGGGAAACAAGAGTTACGAGTAACATGGCACATACACACTTAAATAATAATAATAAATAAATATCGGTAGACATTTCACACAGCGCTATCTAGCCCCAAACTAAGCAGAACTTGTACTATGGGAACCAGATAACTGATAGAATACTTATATACTTTTTTTTTGTAAATACATACTTATAATAAATAGAAAAACACCCAGACACGGAACAAATATCTGTAGATCATGCAAACATTTGTTCCGCGGCGGGAATCGAACCCGCTACCTCCTGCGTCTCAACCAGCTATACGCCCACTGCGCCACGGAGGCAGTCCTTACCTTTACCTGAAACACAAAGCTAAAACGTTTAAATGCAAATAATCTTCTACTTCTGATGCGAGATAGGCGAGTAGCTAACGGAGCTTTAGGGTTTGATTCCCGCTGAAAAACAAATGTTTTTATATGTGTTGTGTTTTTGTAGGTAAGTGAACCATGACAAAACCACTGTTGTGGATACATTTCAAGCCTTAAGGCCACTTTACAGCCGCTTCAATTAGTCAATTGTATTTTTAATTATTTTATTATATATCATTTAGTATCTGACAAAGCCTATAGCTGCAACTTAAATAATATTGTACCTTTACTTGCCATGAATTATTAGCATTATTTTATGAATATGTACCTACCAGTGAAGTTGACGTAACTAAGTGTCCTATATATACCCATGGTTTGAAATAAATGAATTGAATTGAATTGAAGCCTTAAAAACTACCGCTAATATGTAAGCCAAGATTAACACTAGGTTCTTAAAGCTAGTGATCTCAGAGAAACAATGCGCTAGCGCATAAAAACAACAAGGTTTATAACTCCTAGAAGGATATTTACAGATTGTAAAGTATATTTTTTCTTATCTGTGAATTTTTAGGTGTGAATTTCTGTATCAAGATTGAATTGCGTGGGAATCGGGATTGCGACTGATAAGCATTTAAGTCTCCAGCCATTGTACCAACACTTAGCTAGTAATAAAATAGATATCTACTTCATCGCTAGTTTATATTCCCAATGATCAAAAAAAGAACTGAATTATATAAGTTTTTGAGGAAATAAATAAAGAAGAATCAAATAGTTAAGTTACAATTTAAGATAGACTAGGCGTGTATAGGTCATTGCACTGTATAGCTAGTTTTAATGAAACAAGCCCTCATCACCACCATCACACTAGGTAGAATTTCCGGACCAGGGTATATTGGGCACAGTTTTAAAGGGTCGGCAATGCGCGACCTTTGGTGTTACAAACGTGCATAGGCTGCGGTAACCTCTTACTATCAGGTGGAACGTATGCTTATTTGCTACCTTAGTAGTATTAAAAAAAACATCGTATCACTATACTACAGTCCACTCGTCACAAACCACTGTCCTGCCCCGGTTACCTGGATCCGTACAAATTAAGTCTAAACTTTCAATCAGTTTCTGATCAAATTTTCCTTTAACATTTTTGCGTTGTGGGTGTCTACATTATAATATGTAATGGCGTCAAAATTTGGACTGGCGAGCCATATACGCTCCCATTTGTGTAATGCTTGTAAGGTATCGCCATTGGCGGACACGTTATTGAGGATTTATTATTATGTATGTAATACTTCTTTACTATATATATAGGGTATAAATGTAACCAAAAACGAGTATACAGGTAGGAGGTAGGTAGGAGTATACGAGTATACGAGGATACAGATAATTGAGGTGTTAAATTAATTGTTGAGTCCTTACAGGAACGGTTTGGTGCAGGAAGTATCAGTTTAAAAATCACAGTCACCAAGTTACAATTATTATTTCTAGCATTCAAAGTGTTTTCTTTCAATAAGAGAACGAAGGGAAATTGTCCCGGTGTTTTGTGTTTGAAATTATAAATCAAGATCTTCACGATACGCTTGCATATAGGGTATTTGATAATATATGCGCAAAAATGAAAGGGGTTATTTTGACGACTAAAAATTTTTTTTCACTATAAATTTGTGAAATGTTTACCATAGAAATGTGAAATTTATTTTTGCATGTAAAAACAAACACTTTATTAAACGTTTGTTGAGCTATTGCATAATGCTTGCCATCTAACCTCATATACTGTATTGTTAACGTCTCGAGATATCTCTTGTCGTCCCTTTTTAACCCAAAACCCGCAGCCATTTCCGAAAGAGATATCAAATCGGCCCTCATTTTTTGATGTCAATTGCAAGAGTAGGCAGTAAGTTTTATATCGAACTAATCACCTAAACTTAGTCGATTTTTTTTAATTTTTATAATACCTATAACTAGTAGTTTTTTTCGAGAAGTCTTTTTTTATGTTTTGAGAAACCTTCATTTGAATATCGTCAGTATATTACCTAACATCCTGTATAGAGGTTAAACTATAAAACGCAGTACAATTGGTCTTGGCTTACCGGAGTATAATTTATCAAATTGGAATAAATATTCGGGCCATTATTATTATCATCCTTTGAAGTAGGTACGGTATCCATAGGCCCCAAAACGTAATAGATCCCAAAATGTTTCTTGTTGAATTCTCTAATAAACGCACTACTGCCAAAATTATTGCAAATTATGCCAACGCCAAAAGTTTTTTTGCTACACTTTTCACAGTTGGTGATCGCACACAATTGGGCACAATGCCTCCATGCAAATCGAATCGCTTACTGACACCGGGTCATTGCCGTGGACTGCACGTGACTAGACATTTTTAGTTTATCTACTCGTACGTTCTGTGGTCGACGATTTACTATAAAATTGTTACTGGATAAATATTCAAGCTACCGGTATTAAATGTATTTTTCTGTGCACGTACCCACCACTATAATCAACTATCTCTATCTTCAAAGGTTTGCTGGAAGAAAACTCTTATTAGGGTTAAGCTCGCCTTTGTACATGCCCATTTTGTAAGCTGTTTTTGTCTGTAAATATATTTGTGTACAATAAAGAATGCACCAATCTCTAAAACCAGTTAATAGGATTCAGCATATGTGTTTTAAATTAATGTCTTGAATGCGGTGTCAGACTGTAGGTAGCTAGATTAACAAAACGTTAAATATGATCCAGAATACTTGAACACAAACTTATATATTTTAAACTTATATACAAAGTTATCTATAATCACTTTTGTTATCTGAACGTTTGATTTTCTTCCAGAACATATTTTATTGAATCGAAATTCGAAAGTTTAAGACAATATTTTTTACATGGGTCCTTAAAATCACTTTTGGTTAAATACATACACACATACATACATACTTTCCTAAGCACATTTTATATTAAATTCATAATATCGCAACATAAGACACTTCGCATTAAAATGATTATACCCATTTGTTGCATAAAGTGTGTTTACGTTTCTTCTCTGACATCTCCACATACCTGCATAATTGCCCACATTACACATGTTGTTCAATTGATTGGTTTTCCTGCTGCATAAAAGCTCCATAAAATAAATAGTTACTAACCTACTAGATAGACAGATAGATAGATAACTCTTTATTGAATTATCACACAAACAGAAATAATCCGAATACGAAATAATAATCAGATTAAAAATAAGTACTAACCTAGAATAAATAAAGCAACACAATGGCGGTCTTATCGCTGAAAGTGAACAACCTTTGTATGGAGCGAAATACGGAATGCGGTGTACTCTGGAGGATACATTTACACATATATTCTTAGGTATAATCAAAAATAAGATAAAGTTTTAATCCTAATACTTAAATTTCTTATAAAATAGGCTTATATATAGGTATATACATATACCAAACTATACTAACAGACAAAATACTTAAATAGTAAATAAATAACGCTTGGAAGATGACATCGTCAGGTAATATTAGCCTAAAAATCTCCATGTCAGAGGAATATTTTCATAATCTCTCATTACCTACTAAAATTTCATCTAAGAAAATTTAAACCAACACAAATGTCTATACTTTTATACTACTAATACAACATATAATAATTTTAACAAAAATATAACCGACTTCATGTAATAGAAAAAACAAACTATTTAACCGATATCGATTAAATTTCTATGACACTAATCTGAAAGTATATCCTTTCAAATAATAAAAAAAAATCAAATCGGTTGATAATTGACGGAGTTATGAGGTAACAAGCATAAAAAACAGTCGAATTGAGAACCTCCTCCTTTTTTGAAGTCGGTCAAAAATGAGGTAGCAGGTAAGTTTGTAGTTTTTAATTTAATATAATTTATTTAGCAAGTCTTTCCAATGTGCTAGAATTAAATTAAAATATAATATAATAGTCGCACTCCCTGTGCTCAATCTGTGAAGGCAAGCACAGCAACTTGCATAGTTGTTTTTAGGAGGTTATCTCAAAAACTACTGAACCATTTCTGAAACTTATGCACTAATAGATAGCTATTGTTACCTCTTAGTGCTATATTTTATTAGTATAAAAATCTGCACTGACGAGGCGGGTAAGCAAACCCAAAATGAAAACACTGAATAAAAATCTCCATGTCATAGGAATATTTTTCATAGCAAACGGGATACTTTGAAATACACCAACACAACAAATTTACATCATATTGAATCTGCATAAGGGCTCTCAGAGGCTGGCGAGGCTCGCTCTGTAGGTTAGCTGGATGACAAAGTGTGGCCTTCCAGGAACTTCCAAGTGGCGATACATGTCGTTACAGTTAAATAATGTGTGGTAAAGGTTATAGTTTTATTAGGCTAGATTATTACAGGCTGAGGCAAAACTTGAACTCATTAAGGGCCAGCCTGTACATAATATTAGAATAGATCGGTGTAATCTACGTCTAGTTGCAGATTGGGTACATTAGATTATTAATAAGTTAATAATAGTACATTATGATATAAGTGCGGCAAGTTGAAAATTACAGCTAAGACGACATACAAGAAAGCAGAGGCTTATTTATTCCAAAAATGTAAATGGATTTTCAGTGGCATAAACCTCTTTGTTATTACAAAACTGTATTACCCGGTTAAAAGGAAATTGCTCTGTCTACTCGCATATAATTTGCAGTTAGGTACTAACTTAACTTTGTAGGGATAATTCTATTATGCACTAGTGTGTAATATTATTATGCACGTGTGTGTTATAGTTCGGTATATGACCCTAAGAACGATGTAATAAGGCTCACTTTATGAGCAAGTGTGTTGAAAAGTAAATAGGTTAACAAGGACATGATCTCAAAAACAGCCTTAAGCCCTGACATCACTATGCAATTACCACAAGAAGACCAGTGCATTAATCATATCATTATTATAATTACATGCGCAAGAAACAGTTTATTATAATGCTCAACTTACCTACGCTACGGCCTCATTCATAATCATTGGATAAACCTATTTCAGATAACACCTCATATAAAATAATTAAGCTAAAATCTAGGGGTCTTCAAGTCGCGAGTGAAGGTAAGGATAAGGTTAGTAGATTTAATAGGTTTCTTCTAGGCAAGCGTGTACCATCTCGTAGACTGCATCATCGCGCACCATATGGCGAGACCGTGGTCGTAAAAAAAAAGTAACATTCCGGGAGTGCTGACAGAAGTGAAAACTTGAACAATTACGAGATACTTATATACAGAGTTGTCGGTAACGGTAACGGTAACAGTGTCGCAAGTTCAATGGTTTTTTCCCGTCTCAAAAAATGCCGAACGCGCCTAAAGAAGTTTTAACTTCATATAAAGAGGTGTCGGTAACGGTAACAGTGTCGCAAGTTCAATGGTTTTTTTCCATCTCAAAAATGTCCAACGCGCCTAAAGAAGTTTTTCTGCAAAAAATTAGGGCCATGAATCGCATCTACGGAGTCGATTTGTGTTTACAATGACCAACTTTCAGATAACATGAGCGATGAAAAATAATTTAATAGCATAACATGTTTATCTCTATACAATAAAGTCATCCTTCCTGTATTGCAATTAAAATAGTTAAACCCATTATCAAGTTAAAAGTTTATTGTTATCCTAAATAAATATTTTAGTAACCATGAGTCGTAAAATGCTTTGTTTAATCGTTACCGGTAGACCACACTCACTACGGACATAGGAATATTAACGCATGACCGTTCTTTGGCGTATAATAAAACTCTATATGCTTCTCCAACACCAAACAATAATTAATATCACACGCGACGTAAAATACCAAGAAAACGATAACATCTTTGAACATAGATTAAAACTAGTGGAAAAGAGTTACTACACATTAGACGACTGTTTTAACAACAAGACATGTAAATAATTTTCTACAATAATGATTTCACTAAGCAATCAAATTCAAAAGATAAATTCGTTCAACTTCGATTCCACTAGACCTGTCTATTTAAGGTTTAATATTGCTACACCCTTACTTGCAGGGTACATACGAAGTGCTGGACTCTTGACTAGTCAATAAGATCTGACATGTAACATTTTAATCCACTTTATATGAACGCAATAAAATACTAAATACGTGGAAAACACATATCTAAACAAAGAGAGATGAAGCTAATACCCCTGGGTCACTACCCCTGCCTGTAACAATTGCATTACCTTACTGATTACGTAGCCAACATGGTAGCAAGGATTAGTAAGCTGGAGTGGAACTGGGCGGAGCAAAGCTCGAAAAACTTTTTTTTTTAAGTTATACTTCTTTTGGCGCGTTTGGAAAAAATTATGAGGGTAAAATTTTTACTATGCGCGCGCACACCGACATCCAAAAAGCGACATGATGAAGTTAGCTGATATCTGTCTCTCAAGTTACCGTGAAAACTCATAACTGTATTAAGTAATTTCTCAAATATTCATAAATCTAGAACACGTGTTTTATATCAGTGGAGATAAAAAAATATATTTATTCATAAATATACATGTATGTATGTGATTTTAAATTATATATGGTGGTGAATGATAGGCCATAGTAAATATTCGTAATTAAAGTGACTTTTATCTTAAAAGCACTTTTTAAGTGCATTTATACATTTGAGGTTAATTGTCGGTATGTAGGTATTCTTTTTATTTGTGTACATTATAAATTATTTTATTAATTTATCATTTCTTTTACAAACAAAGAGCATACGGCATACGGGATGAAATCTTTAGCTATTTTTGTTTTGTTACGTCAAAGAAGTATTACTTCTTACGTGCGTACATAAGCACACACACACATTTTTTTTTACTCTATCTAATCTGTTTTAAGTCTCATAAGAACAAATTACAGTTCACTTAAAAAGAGCTTAAATATATAACAGTAAGTTTAGGCTTGTGTAAAAAGCATGCATTCATCAAGTAGGTATTGAATTTAAAACATAACTTAAAATAATTTAAAATTGTAGAAACTTGTTTAAATAAATCAAAGGTTTTCCAAAAGTAGGTACCAACACACTCAAACTATAACGACTTTAGGTACGTTATTGAAATTAAATTCTGTTAGCACTGATCAAAAATATTTACACCCTTCTACTATATTTTTTTTTTGGTTATGTGTGAGTGAAATAGTGCGAGGAGACGAATTGCATTCCAGTCGGTATGTTTGTATGCGCAGCGTGTAAGCAGCGTGGAACTGTATTGAGTTGCATTCGTTTGTGTGCGTATTGTAGTCCGGTAAACCACCTAAGTTGGTAGATAATTTATTTAGAATAAGGGATTAGTCATATTTGTGAAGGTTAATAGATATTGTATTTTATGATTTGGATTTTAAGGTAATATACAAAAGCATACCGTATTGCACGCACTACGTATCTTGCCAGTGTAAGGGATAGTCTGACCCAGCGACAACGACAACGACCGGTTTACGTTATAAGGGTACAAAACGCAATACGAGCGTTTCTACCTGTTGATTTTTTTCTAGACACGGTGGTGGTATGGGCATGAGGGAAGTAAATCATATGACTATAACAGTGTTAGATATGAGATGTGTTAGATGTGGATGGATATAGAAGTAGAGGAAGGCTGAAGAAGAGATGGATGGACTGTGTGAAGAATGATATGGGTAGGAAAGAAGTGACAATGGAGATGACGGCTGATAGAAAGCTATGAAATAAATATATATGTTGTGCCGACCCAATGTGGAAAAAAGGCAGGAAGAAGAAGTTTTTTTTCTAGACACGTATTTTATTTGACTTTCAATAGAATTACAACTGATGCTTTGTTATTTTGTGCATAAACTCATTCTCTTATAATCAAGGTATGGAAAACAGGATCCAACTTTCAATCTATTCGATATTTAGCGGACGACGTTAAAATATGCCTGTTTGTTGTTGTTTACTAAATTTTTACAAAAACGCTCAAGTCCACAATCTTCAGAATCACTCAAAATATGGTAATTTCTACAAAAGATTGACACTTAATAAAATATTCGTGATTGACAAGCCCACATTCCAGTTCCTTATAAAGGTAACCGACCTTGCAGCAGGAGGTTATGCGTTATCATACCGTGAAAATTCTTCCTATCTGACTTATGTGGTTTTACTTAATTGAGGGTTTTTATGCTTCGTTAGTAATGATTTAAATGTGATGGTAATTCATTATCTGTGAATATCACGAGTTTTATGGTACTTCTTCCTTCCTTGTAGTTGGTTGTTTTTTGGTTACACAAGGCCAATAACCAGTTTTATGGCCACGTTGCTAAGGTAGCAGTGACGCTGAAATTGATTGACGGTCTTGTGATATTGATGTAACAATTTAAATTATACAAGATTTTAAAAACCCCTGCAAATTTACATCGATGATTAAAACTGACATAGCTAACCATGCTGAACCACCCCAGTTAAACTAGCTTTCTATAATGAAAACCGCGTCCAAATCGGTCTATCCATTTAGCAGCTACGATGCCACAGACAGACATACCTACAGACAGACATAGGCGTCAAACTTATACACACGATACCAACTTATACACACCTCTTTTTGCGGTAAAGGTGATATCAAAATTACACATGAGACATGAGGCAGTGCATCGTAAGGCACGTTCCTAAGGTGTGTGACCTGCGAGGCACTGTTTTGTTATAGGCGATGGTTACCACCTAATGGATCATTTGCGAGTTCCATCTGCATGTTGTAAAAAAAATGTGCTTGAATACTCAAACTTTAAAAATAAGTGTACACACAGAAACACTACGTTTTTTTATTACAAAATCTGTTCTTTTGACGCTCCTCTTCCTTGAAATGAACTTCCTCATATAAACTGCCGAGTAGTTCCATTGAAGCGCTCATTATAATCATATTACGACTATTATGCAACTTATTTGGGTTAATATCGTTGTAATGGGCATTATTATGCTATTTTGAATACGCTTGTGCTGCATTGAATTTTTACCTTGTGGAGGGGAACCTTGTGCCTTGGATTTTGAAGTAAAAGTACCTATATAAAATTACTAAAGGTACACTCAAAACCACTAAAGAAATTTATGATTTGAAATTTACAGAGCTAGGAGCGAAGTTTTGAAGTCTGTCTGTCCGTCTGTCACCAGGCTGTATCTCATGATTGTATCCGCCCCCAAGCAACGCGTTTTATTTCAAAAAATCAAAATCATTATAAAAAATCTAAAAAAAGATTAATTAAAATCACTAGTATCACTTTGAAACGTCAATTTTACTACCTGTTCCTCCGCGACCAAGCCAGAAAAGAAAGAGCAAAAATAAAGTGGCACTCCGGGAGGGCCGACAAAGTGAAAACTTGAACAATTACGAGTCACTTATATACAGAGGTGTTAGTAACGGTAACAGTAACAGTGTCGCGAGTTCAATGGTTTTTTTCCCATCTCAAAAAATACCCAACATGCTTAAAGAAAGAAAGAAAAACGAGAGAAAAATATTTATTCAGACTACTACACATGGACACAGAAACAAATGACACAAAATAAAACACTAATATAAACTTAATAAAATTATAAACTAACTAAAAATTATAATTGTGGTGATGAAAGGGTCCTCAGCTCAGCATTAACTACAACATGTTGCCATACTGCAGCGCTGGTCTTCTGCTAAGGTCAGTGTTGACCTCACGGGCACCCTGACATATTTAATTGACTATAAGATTAGGAGCGTTTACATTATTGTTGGCAGTGAGCGTGTCGGCTGCTCGGTTGATAATGTTTGTATGAACAATATCAGCTACGCGGACGACATGGCACTGCTGTGTCCAGCGGTCGGTGCTCTTAGGAGGCTGCTAGGCATCTGTGAGGAGTACGCTGCCAAACATGGCCTGGTATATAATAGTAAGAAGAGTGAGATCATGGTTTTCAGAGCCGCTGGTTCCAGCATCAATACCAGCAATTAAACTAAATGGAACCGTATTAAAACGCGTAAATAAGTTTAAATATCTCGGACACTACATTACTGACGACCTTGACGACCATGATGACATAGAAAGGGAACGCAGGGCACTGGCGGCTAGAAGTAATATGCTGGCGCGCAGGTTTGCCCGTTGCAGTAGTCAGGTAAAAACCACGCTCTTCAAAGCCTACTGCCAATCATTCTACACGAGCAACCTGTGGGTCAGCTGATTCAAAAAGTCACTCAGTGCACTGCGTGTACAATATAATAATGGATTCAGGATGGTGGGGCTGCCTCGCTTCTGCAGTGCTTCGAACATGTTTGCAGAGGCGCGGTTCGATGGGTTCCACGCCATCATCCGCAAAAAGACTGCCTTACTGCTCAGTAGAGTGCGAGGCAGCACCAACACCATCCTGCAAGTCATAGCAGACAAGTACGACTCACCGATTATGAAGACCTTCAATCGGGTTCTGATCGAATAGTCTTTGTGAGAGACTATTGGCTCAGGACTTGAATGAGGGACTTAAACTTAAACTTTTATTGTTGTTTTTGTTTTATTGTGACTATATTTTGTACTAACCCATGTGAAATATTTGATATAAGTTTTTTACTAACAAATATGGATCTTTGACATCTGAAAATTAAATAAATGATTTATTATATCTAACACCTTCTAGATCGCAAATTCAAAAGTCATACAAACAATGACTGACTCCATACATTTATTAATAATCCGTGCCAAGCCGGGGCGGATTAGCTAGTAAATAAGTAATAAGTTTTCACTTCAACAAGGCTGGTTGTTCTTTTTAATAATCCTTTTATATTGGTTAGCATAGTATCCGCTCCATAAGCCCGCGGATAATAATAACATTATCATATGCAGCCTTCATTTAAACTGATTGCCTTCATTAGACAAAGAGCTGTCAAATTAGTGTATTTTTAAGTGAATAGTAGTTAGTCATGGAATAGCCAATCAGGGGGTAGCCAGAGGGCGTACTTGGCATTTGGTCCATGTTTCGATGAGAGATGTCGTGGTCGAACCCGCCTATTGAGTTTGGTAATGGAAGAGGCTGAACCACGCTGCAATACTCAGCGTAGAAAAACTATACAACCTAAGCGACATTGTCTGCGGTAATAATATAAACGTACAATAATTACATGATTAACGATTTATTTATTTGCCAGAACATTGGTAGAATTATATAGATGTTACAAAAATAAATTGTTTCAGCTATAGTGGCGTGTAAATAACATGTCATGTAAATAATCGTAGATTATTAAACGAGGGGATAAAGCAGTGTCTTGGATTACGGGCGCTATATTGAATCCCGAACGTAACGAAAGATTCTAGAGATAACTCATGAGCGGAGCGAGGGAGTTACTAGAATCCTGAGTGCAGAGAGGTATACGAGTGCATACGGTGCTCGTATAAGCACGCCCAAGATGCAGACAGTTGTATCCACGAGGAGAATACTCTACTGTTCACACTTTCTGCGAGACAATGAAAAACAAATCTAGATTGGTGCATTCTGTGCAGAAGTTAGTTCGATTTACGAATAAGTTCTTATGGAGTGGGTATTTATGGTTCAAATTATAATACATATGAGCTTCCAAATTTACATCATATTATGCCCGCGAGGGCATAACGAAATTCAATAGAATTTTACTCCCAGTTCAGCCGTAGGGATTTAATCATTTGTTTTCGGTGAAGTTCATGTGAACTTCACCGACATATAATTTGACATTGTCAAGCGATAACTAAGAAATAATAATAACATAATGTTAGTAATTAATTGATATTTAGATAGTCTTAAATGTCATCACTGTTTTTGTGTTTCAGCTACATTTGTGTATCTTTTAAATATGCATTAATTGTACAAAAATAATAAATAATAATGATAAAAAAATATTTATTCAGTTTTCTTATTGCTAAGATTAACATTAGGGATAAATATCTCCTTATATGTACCATTTAAGACAATGCCTGAACTAGGAAAAGTACTGTATCAGGCGAAAAAGGCAAATTGGTTCATTAGAGTGAGTTTTGACGCTCTTTTTCAACCGAAATAAAGGGTTTTCTATTCAGTTATATTCTTAAACCTTAACTTTTAAGTAAATAATTAACAAGTATAATTTGCAACGCTGCATGGATCGCATTTTGGTTTTTGATCTGAATTCTGTCGATCTGAACTTACAAATCAAATCAAATTCGGTGATGCTGATGCCCTCTAAACTGACAATGACATGCCATTGTTAAATTCCATCTAGATCAACTTGAGCCTTGAAGCCTTTAAGTTATCAGCAATACCTATTTTGTATGCGTTATGGGCCAACCCTCTTACACATATCAAGTGTATTTGTGTTTCACATATCAAGTGTATTTGTGTTTCACATATCAAGACTGGAACAAAGCCTCTAATATGTCATAACGGCTTTTGTTGGATCCACTGCTTAAGTGACCTACACTATCAAAATCCACTCAAAAGCAACTTTTAGTTGTATGGAGGTTCTTATGCCAACTTTAAAAACGTAATTAAACTAAATCTTTATAAAAAAAGCCTACAATAAAATATAGGATTATTTAGATGATAGAAAGCTAGGGATTGAAATTGCTCCAACTCGTGTTACGCCCGACAATTTTTCGGTTCAATTTGTGTATCGGTACGTGATAAATCCCGTATTTATCATAATAGTCACATACATTCTTGTATTAACAGTTGATTACCTAACTCTACGGTACTTGACCAATTAAGAGTACACCTTCGAAATACGTGATCGCTCTTAGAATCCATTTCCAGTACTGCACGCTTATCGAAGGTTCATAGCTCTCACGCGGGAGCCGTCAATCAAGTTAGAATTGCCAGCTGGTGCCTTATTTTGTGTCCAGATTTTTTTTCATAAAATAAGCGATGAATAATTATGTTTTTATGTCAAAAAAACATGGTGACATAAAGAAAAAAAATACATTTAATCATATTATTTAAATCATTAGGCTTATTGGCTTATTTACTCATATATGCTATCATATAGGCTTATTTCTATTAGTAATTATTACGTTATTGTTATGTATGCACATTTTCTGAAATGAATTATCCTGCCCTATTCTATTCTTAAATCTGTGGTATCCTTAGTTTATTTTTACCGATTCAATCACACATTAATATTAGCTTTAGGTACCCTTTAAAAAATATATATATTTTTTATTGTTTTTATTTGACGACCTCCGTGGTACAGTGGGTGAATAGCCGGCTGAGACGCAAGAGGTAGCGGGTTCGATTCCCGCCGTGGAACAAATGTTTGTATGATCTACAGATATTTGTTCCGGGTCTGATTGTTTCTCTATATATTATAAGTATGTATTTACAAAAAAAAAATGTATGTACATAAGTATTCTATCAGTTATCTGGTTCCCATAGTACAAGCTCTGCTTAGTTTGGGGCTAGATAGCGCTGTGAGAAATGTCCAACAATATTTATTATTTATTATTATTTTGCAAGCTTTGAGATTGGACTTGGAATGAACAGGGCAAAAAACAAGGTCATGACCAACAGCGTAACGGTGGATGTAGAAGACCTAGCATACATCCAAGAGTATATCTACCTAGGCCAAATAGTCTCCATCGAGGACAGACAGGTTAAGGAAATCGCTCGGCGAACCGAAAATGCCTGGAGGAGCTATTGGGCCATGGGAGATATGATGAAAGGAGATCTTCCTTTAACGCTCAAGAGAAAGTTAATGGACTTATGCATCTTCCCCGTTTTGACATATGGTGCGCAGAACTGGTCACTGACTAACCATTTTAAAGTCCAAGCTCAAAGTTTGTCAGCGTGCGATGGAACGCAGCATCTTGGGTGTCAAGCGAACGGACAGAGTCCGGAACACTGAACTGCGCTCAAAGACCAAAATTGTGGGCGTAGCCACCAAAGCCGCTGAGCTGAAGTGGAACTGGGATGGGCGTGTCTGTCGCATGCCAAGTGAGCTGTGGGTAAGGATAGCCACCGAGTGGCGTCCTGACCCAGCGAGAAGGCGACGCGGCAGACCGAAACGTAGATGGCGGGACGAGCTGGATAAATTCCTAACGGATTGGCCACAATCAGCTCAGGACCGCGAAGTCGGGAAAGAATGGGGGGAGGCCTTTGCCCAGCAGTGGGACACGAATGGCTGATAATAATCTTTATTATTATTTTATAGCTTTATGCATGTTCTTTCCCGCGCTTTCAACATTTACTTTAAGTTTTATTACTGTTATGTAGCAATAGTTGTCACATGATGAAAGTTAACTAAACCATAAAAATTCTAGGATTTATAGGTTTATAGGTTAGGGGATTATAGGGTATTTGGGGATTCAATGAATTTGTGTAATTCACTCAATCAAACATAAATTCAATGAATCCCCAAATACCCTATAAGTGGGCTAGATGTAACTATAAAGTAGCTAGATAAAGCCGTTTTGAAGTTAGAAGCATTCTCGACCTCATGTCATTACCGCCGACCTCTAACCGGCAGCGGTCTCCGCTTGACATGCAAACAATAGGAGCAATTTCTGGGTGCTGCTCATCATCACGACTCTAACTCATCATTATACTTATTTGGTTTTTGTGTTGGCTATCTCAATGGCACATCAACGCGAAGTAAGGTGAATTATTTGATATCCAAATATGACTAATCTCTTATCTCTAAGTCGACTGTATATTATTTTCTATGAACTAGGTAAGCAGCATTCCTGTGTTTCGGTTTGAAAGGTTGCCGGTGAAATTACAGGCACATGAGGCTTTACACCTGTATGCCTTAAGTTGATAGATGCAGGGCAGTGTATCGTAGGGCACGTTTCTAAGGTGCGTGACCTATGAGGCATTACTTTGTTATAGGCGGTGGTTACCACTTATCATCAGGTGGGCCATATGTTTGCTCCATCAACAGGTAACAACAAATTAAATAGTGGCACTCCGGGAGTGCCGATAAAAGAGCAAACTTTAACAGACTTCACTACAGATACTTATAAATATATAGAGGTTTCGGTAACGGTAACAGTGTCGAGAGTTCAATAGTTTTTTCCCATCTCAAAAAATCCCTAAAGAAGTTTTCACTTTAAAAAAGGTTACTAGGTCCTCGGTCAATTAAAGTAATTTGTATTTTTGTTGTTGATTTTTGTATTAATCCCAACTCAAAAAGACGAGTGTTAATCTAACGAGTTTAAATCTAATCTGTGTCTATGGCATTGTACTCGTAGCTCCCAAACGGATGGAACTGATTATGACAATTTTATGTAAAAACGGATTATTGCTATATGGATATACTACATATCTGTATAAATAAATAATGTATAATTTATGGATGTGATATAACCAATTACCCAAATAATATAACAATCTTTTAACCACGATTAAACATGAGTTTATGTAAAAATAATTTGTGTAAAGTTCTTAATTGTTAAATAATTGGTAAATTATTCTAGTTTCCTTATGATAATATCTTTGTAGATAAACAAGTTACTGCTTTTTTCATAACACGGAAATGTCGACCAGTAAATCAAGTGACCTACATAACATCCTTGATTGCCATTCATTCATTTTCGCGCAAATCTAATAATAATACAAATACCGAATTTATTTAATTTATTATAGTCAGACTGTTAACAATTTATCAAGAATATAAATAATATTGTAATAAAATTCAAATTATTTGTAAAATAACACCCACTTGTACTGCTCCACTGCCGGAACGTAGTTTATTTTATCGCCTTTATCTACCGCCTATTTGTTTACACCTAGGTACTTACATCTATACCAATATTATAAATTCGAAAGTAACTCTGTCTCTGTCTGTTTGATACGTTTTCACGACGAAACGGCTGGAATAACTGATTGGACCGATTTCGATGAAATTTGGTATATAGATAGATTATGACCGGGTGTTGAGACATGGGCTACTTTTTACCTGACTGCGCAGAAGGAGAGCCATGTGTTCATTGACAAACCTCGCGGGAGAAGCCGCGGGCGGGTCAGCTAGTAGAATATATCCTCAGTTTACCGCACTCCGTATCTTCGTAATTTTAGTTCCATCCAAATGTTGGAAGAGATCGCTTTCAGCGATAAGGACGCCCATTGTATTGTCTTATTTACTCTAACCTAGTACTTATTTTTTGGAATATGGGTGAGGAATAACACGCTTCGTTCATTGACTGGCATTGCCAATGTGGGAGCCAAAACCGCGAAGCACAAGTGGGGTTGGGCCGGGCACGTGAGTCGAATGCTTCCGGAGAAATGGGCCAACATTGTAACAGATTGGGCACCGGAAGATGGACAGCTACGTCGGGGTCGGCCGGGAAAGTGTTGGCGTGACGACATCAATGGATTCGAGAAGGAATGGTGGGAATCTGCCAAGGATCGTGATAGGTGGAAGGAGTTGAGGGAGGCCTTTGCCCAGCAGTGGGAAAATATAGGCGGGTTAAAAAAAAGTACTTATTTTTTATTATTTATATATGTGTGACGATAATTCAATTATTCGAGTTATTTATCTATCTATATGTTTATCCTCATGCCTAAAAAAACTGTATAATCAAGACTTGAATACTCTAATAATGGTATAGAATTAACACTTAGCTTGAGAAATGATTTTGTATAAAATGTATTATTATTAGTAATAGTGTGATTCGTTACGATAAGTTACTTTATATTATTTATTATATTATTGTTACGACGTATCTAAGTACATGTAAATGTCAAAAGATAAATAAACATTATCGTTATCAATGGTCTCCTCAGCGATGATTTCTCCAGGGACTCGTCAAATAGGGAGTTTTAAAATATAAAGATTCGACAACGTGCGAATGATACCTTTGGCTTTGGTGTTACAAACGTCCATAGGCGTCCATACTTACTATCAGGTGGGCCTTACACGTTCGCCACCTTAAATGTATAAAAAAATTACATATATGTACAGGACAAACCATTTAGTACATCAGGACAACAAAAAACAGAGGTAACACATAAGAGAGAAAGATTAATTAGTCCTCCGTACTGTGTGGGCTAAACAGGCCCCTTTTTATAGGCACAGTGTATATATTGCGTATGTATCTACATATCTCTTTTTGAAATTGCCTCAACCAACAAAATGGATATGTACAGATATTAAATTTTGTACAACAAGCGATTACAGGGACGCGTTCTCAGGATCTCGGATAAGTCGGACGGAACTAGATTTTTAGATTGTAGATCATACACGTCTTTGTGTGCGTGCGCCTGTTATCAATCGTTGTACAAAACTTAACTTCTGTAGCTATATATTTTGAGATTCTACCCACCGACGAGATTATGTAACTAGTAGTTTTTTATATTTTAGTAATAAATCGAAGCATCAGGTAAGATATCAAACGTTTATTTGACGACCTCCGTGGTGCAGTGGGCGAATAGCCGGCTGAGACGCAGGAAGTAGCGGATTCGATTCCCGCCGCGGAATAAATGTGTGCATGATCTACAGATATTTGTTCCGGGTCTGGTTGTTTCTCTATATATTATAAGTATGTATTTACAAAAAAAAATTTTATATAAGTATTCTATCAGTTATCTGGTTCCCATAGTACAAGCTCTGCTTAGTTTGGGGCTAGATAGCGCTGTGTGAAATGTCCAGCAATATTTATTTATTTCGGTTTTCTTGTACAAACAATATACAAGGAACTTTTGATTTATTAAGATTTTTTTTTTGTTTAACCTACAGAGTATTCTTTATTCTATGAATTCCTCAATCACCTCATGGAAATTAACATTAACTTCCTCAAAGATCAACAGACATGCAACGCATCATTAAATTCATTAGCTTACAAAGAATCCATTGTATTATATTATGTTCTAAGAATATGGTAGAATAATAAAATGGTGAATCTAATGACCAATTCAGTAAAATAAATCAAATGATTGGTGAATTATTATACCATATTTATCTGTGATTATTATAAGAAAGAGCCTTGACTTTTATGACAAAAGTGAAACTAATAACTTGATATTTAGGTTTTGCGATTACAGTACACGCGACTGTATCGTGCGTCTATTCTATGCTGTACTGTACTGTCTATTCTGTGTTGTATCGTCGACCTCCGTGGCAGTGGGCGAATAGCCGGCTGAGACGCAGGACATTGCAGGTTCGATTCCCGCCGCGGAAAATATGTATGCATGATCTACAGATAATTGTTCCGGGTCTGGATGTTTTTCTATATATTATATGTATATATATTTTTTTTAGTTACAAAAAAAACGTATAAACTTAAACGTACAAGCTCTCCTTAGTTTGGGGCTAGATAGCGCTGTGTGAAATGTCCAGCAATATTTATTTATTCTTGTGGCTGTGAAGCAGTGGTTTGCAGGTCGATGGTCTATGGTCCAAAGTGGGCAGGTGTAAATGGTCGTCGACGTGTTGAGACAGCATACAGAGTAAAAGCACACGATGGAAGAATTTCTTCTATTTTTGTTAAAATGTTTAAAACCATGATGGAGTTAAACCATTAGCAAGTAGCTATTAGAAATAATTAGAATTTTAATAAGTACATTCATTGTATCAATATACCAATACATCATGTATCATACTATCTATTAGGTAATAGATAGTATGAATCGTCATTTCAATTATTATTGGATCACCAATACTTTTAGAGATGGTTGAAGACATTGAGAGTTTTTTTTTTGTTCTTCAACCTTATGGTGACAGCCATAGGATGCCATAAGATGTCTACGGAGCAAGCGATCGATCTTGTGTAGCCTGCACCCAACCCAGTATATCTCTACAGTTTTAGCACAGCATAATAGTTGCAATCAAGTGTCGCGTACTGTAACAAACGAAGATGAATGGCTTCTACAAAATTCATATCACGTTGAAATCTACAAGCTACATAAATGTTGGCCACCTTGTTTTACAAGCGTGGGCGTTGACTTTGTACGATAGTTTTGGACGTCCCTTATCAATTGATTCTGATATCTTTATCTGAATAAGCCGAGCCTCTATTATGAAAACATAGATATACTTGCCACATATCACCTTAAGTAAATTGGGTGTAGGTACAACATCTAACATTGTATTTTAACTGACAAAGACAACTTAATAACTTTTCTTATTGTTTTTATTTTGACGTAACTAAATATTCTCCAGTGTTCTTACAGTGTAAATAAATGAATAATAATGAATAATATAAACATTATCAGGTCGTTGTCCATCATAGACATTGTATTGTCAAGAAACGGAAAATTGTCGTGTACGCAAAATCAGTACAGTCAGGTGATTTTTAATTTTAATTAAACTGTAGTGTTGCTAATTGGTTATTTGTTGATGGTGTTTTGAGTTAGATAATTTATCTCTTCAACTAACTGTACATACATCACATAAATAAAACAATGTTTTTACTAGTTACAACTAGTGTAATAGATGGCGCTGTCTGGACATAGGCCGTTATAAATATGGTGTATATATATATATATATTTTAAAGACACAATATCAAAATTTGTCTAAACCAATCTCACTGCGTCAGATAAACAAACACAAATGTTATATTTTTATTTTTAGTTCCTGGGCAAAGAATGTTGACACGGCAATTGACATTGACAAATCAATTCAGTTTCCTTTAATAATCAGTTTATGACAGAGTATCGCCATCTGTTAACATTTATAAACACATCGCCGTCAAAACACCTTTAATTCTAATTCTAAGGTGTGGGGAATAAGATCTGCACTGACGTCCCGCATTGGGGTGTATTATGCATTACCCCCCTTCTAACCTGACCCCAGCCATCCTAGCTCGTTGAAGTAACGTAGCAGGATTTTGGGTTGATGGATGCAGCTTTCCAAGATCCCCGTGGATGCCGTTGTGGTGCCTACTCCGCTAGGAGTAGGACTTTGGGTTGGATGATAGCAGTTTTTCAGAGTCCCCAATATCGTTGCTGACGTCGAAGATGACTCGATGAGTTCATACAGTCCCGTCTTCAGTCTGGCTTCGTGTGTGTGCGTACAGTGCAACAGCACGTGCTCCACTGTCTCTTCATCCTGTAGGCATCCCCGACGCAGCCCACTATCCGTAGCCCCTGTCTTCAGGAGATGGTGATTTAGTTCGCACTGTGATTATCTCTGCCATCATCCGCAGGTCCCTCAGTGAAACCCCCTCATTGAAAACAAGAATGCTCCTGATAAAGGTCGAATGCCAATCGCGCGTGCGACTTACGTTAAAACGACAGGCGTTGAAAATACTCCACTTGCGAGATCGCTTATGTTATCAGTATCCAGTATCTCAGCTGATAAGCGCAGTTGGTATTGCGACTTCGAGTGAAGTGGTGTAATCATGTGGTCGAAAACGTAGAATATGGTAAGCCCTTTGTTTTTATTTTTTAATCGTGATTCATAAGGAAGGTCCTTGTAGAAACTATTTGTGATGTCAATTTCTACTAATGTATAGGTACCTTACTTAACGCTGTTGCAGTGGCCAAATATTGCCATAACAACATTTGATCTTAGAACCATATCGATACAATGAAGAAGAATAATTTGAATTATTAATTAGGTTGAAAATATTGAGGAGGTTTTATAAAAATCCTTAATTAACTTAATTAAAGAAAGGCTTCCCGTTTCGTCACGTGTAAAAATAAAATAGGCGAGAAAGTTTTGTTCATTGTATGTAACCACTGGTTTTCTTAGTCACGTGAATTTGTCAGTACCCCTGTACCCTAATTCTTAACTTTAGAGGGAGGTACTTTAGAGGCTACCTTTAAATGGCATTGGCAGGCATCGGAAAAAATGATTTGGGAATTATATTGGATATTGGCATTAAAGGACCGTCGTGGTGAAAGTGTGCTTTTCTAAGCCTATATCATACATCTTTAATCATTTTTATGCAGTGACGCATTTTTATAAATTCAATCCAGTTGCAGATCTTATCAGATTTTATTGAAATTATTACAAGTAAGGCATCAGGTCATTCGCATTTGCTGTTATCTTTGCAACCTTAATATTTGTATGGCTGTTCCAAATGAGACAGACCTTTGCAAAATTTGGTGATAATCGTCAGCTTGTCTGGTTAAATCGACGATCGATTTAAAAATCAATCATAACTTTGGGGTATTTTGGTCACTTTTTTAGTCACTCTGTATTAAAATCTTTGAATAAATTGGAGTTAAATTAAAGAGCTCCTGGTTGCCAAATTTAAAGTATCTGTAGACGACACTGGCCTGAAATATAAATATAAATAAAATTATTCTAGCAATCGGTTTTTACAAATTTTTAAATTCATGGGTTTTTATCGCCTGGCATTGGATCTTATATTGAATATATATGTCTAACAAATTCCACAGATAAAAATAGTGTAGTGTCGATCATGATATCAAAACAAGCGATTCTGATAACAGTTTTATCAACTACCACCATTCAAACACGTGGAGTACAAAACAATCATAATAATGAACTCAATAATGAAGGAAATATTGAATAAATAAATTTTAATTCCCGAGAAAATCATATATATGAAATTTTCGTATCACTGTGTTTGTGGTCGCATACCTCCGAAACGGGTAGACCGATTTTCATGATTTTTTTTTTGTATTTGGTAAGTATGAGAATAGGCGTAAAGTATTTATCCCCTTCCAACCCCCATCACCCATTTTTAATAGCGATTTTGTCTGAATAATATCCAATTAATTTATTTAAGCGTCGTTCATTGACGTGAAGTTATTTGCATGAAGTGTCGCGTCACTTTGACTAGAGTGTTTTATGTAGGTTTCATCCCGAAGTTCCCACGGGAACGTGAAATTTCAAGCGTGTGAAGTCGCAGGTGGTTCTGCTAGTATATTGATCGAGCGAAGCGAGATATCTAAATCAACTTGGGCAAATCGGCGTTGTATGTATGTATGTATGTTATTGTTCGAGGATAACTTACGAAGCGTTGATCCGATCATCGTGAAATTTAGTATATAGGTAGGTAGTGATGATACAATTTTGGTGTGACTAAATGAGCTAAAAATAAGGAGGGGTTAGTGAGATATGGGGATTCAAGAGGGGTAAAACAAACAAAATTGAAATATCCGGTCAAATGGCACGTCTAATAAAAGGTCTTTGTAAGTACATTTCGACCCTATTTTTATTTTTAGTTTAAACTTTGTAGTTTTTAAGTTATTAGCCATAATAGCAACTGAAATTTGACAAAATTCACAGGGTACATCAGTAACCCCACAGTGCTAAAATTTGGTATGCGTGTAGCTTTAGTAACACAAATATAGGCAAAAGTCTGAAATTCAGAATAACTGCAATTTGTACCCCAAAAAAGTGTAACCAATCTGTATAAACAAACATTACTTGAGTTATCAGTGAAAGGTAATACTGGTTGTGCCAAATCGAAAAAGTAATACAGAAACAGAAAACCTTGATCGTCTTTTTTTTGATATCGACTAAAAATAAAACTACCTTCAATATAGAGCATAAATGAGGTCATATGTTGTGAAAGTGTGAACGTGTTAACACAGTGAAATAACTTTTATGATTCAATCTAAATGCCTTCCCTTTTCTCGTACGGATATTTGTTTAAAAATGGTGAGTTTTTTAGCCTCATTGTCATCATATTCAATTAACTGACAAATTGTTACTAAATATATTTGAGATGAGTCATTCTTCGTATCTTATCTTAGGTATGTACACCAATTATCGTAATATTAACTACAATAGTATGTTTCAAACTTTCGTAATATACATAATTATTACTGATTTAAATGGCTATTTATCGCGTATGTACCTTTTTTATTTGTTATTCGGACGTTTCGACTGTCGCGATACCAAAATAAAAAGGTTTCTGTAAAGTTTTGTCTTAAATTACACGTCGTGTGTTTAAAGGTATAAAAGCTAATTGTTTTGTTTTTGTTTTTAAGCTATGTAAACCAACTTTTTAGTAAACATCCTTCTACATGTTTTTATTCCAATCTTCAAACATACAGAGGGTTGTTAGTTAGCGACGCTGTCTGTTCAAACGCGATAAATACCCGTTTACATCAGTAACTACCGTCAACTTTAGGTCGCATTCTCTTCTATTATGCAGCAATACCTTTCAGCATTGACACTATCGAGGTTAGATTAATGGAGCTTAAATTTGTCTGGATACAAATTTGTCGTGGCCTTCAGAATGACCACGACAAACCTGTGATACACAAAGATATAGAATATCAAGTTTCTGTCCAAACATCCACATTTTCCACACCCCAATGGTTTTTTGAAGTGAAAACTTCTTTAGGTGCGTTAAGTATTTTTAGAGAAGGGAAAAAACCATTGAACTCACTACACTGTTACCGTTACCGACACCTCTGTATATAAGTATCTGTTGTGTAGTATTTTCAAGATTTTACTTCTGTCGGCACCTAGTGCCTTATTTGATGTTCATTATTTGTTTCTTTCATTCTTTCTTGTCTCATCTGTTTTAAATATATTATGTGTACTATGTAGCATATAAATGATTGTCTATGTCTATGAATAAACATTTTGATTTCAACGTTTATGATATGACTACGTATTGCTTTTTTCGAATTTTGTGTTCCGTCCAATTTCCGTGTTAGAAAGCTGTATTCGAAAGCTATGGCTAATCTAAAGTAGTTTAAATTAGCGTTTTGAATTCGAAATCGAATCCGACAAACACCGAGAGTTTCGTAATACTTTTTGGTTTAACTTAGAAGCTTGATTACTGCTCCAGGACTGTATACTTAAGTATTGGATATTAATTTCGACTTGAAAAACATTCTAAGAACATTCCTAAGAAAAAGCGCTTAACAGATAGTCAGATGGACGACGAAGTGATCCTACATAAGTGTTACTTTTTCTTTTTGAGGGTTCAGCCCTACAAATATATAAAAGTCTTTTTTATTAGCACCTCTTTGCAACTCTAAATTTCTGGTTCCAGGAGCCAGAGACAATAATAATAGTAAGTTCGTTCGGGGCGGCGTGGCTGGTGGTGTTCGTAATGGCGGTGGTGCTGTGCGTGCGTATGCGCAGTCTGCGGAGGACGGTCCACGAAATGCAGGCCACCAACCGGATCCGAGTGCAGTCAGTACATTTATTCATCATCATCATCGTGTCATCATCACGATTTCACCCATCGTTGGGTATAGGCCTCTCCAAGTTTGTGCAATCCACCACGAGTTAGATCGAGTTCCAAATGTCGAGATCCGTAGACGAACGAAGGTTCACGACGTTGGGAATCGAGCTATGGAACTCAAATAGTCTTGGGCGGGACACTTGGCTAGACGTGGTGATGACAGATGGAGCAGGACAGCGACTGAATGGTGGCCGAAGAGTGGGTATAGAAGGGTAGGACGTCCGGCAGCCAGATGGATGGATGACATCGTAAAGGTCGCGGGCCATCAGTGAGTGAGACTAGCGCAGGATCGTGGTGAATTTATTCTTACTTGTATATTATTTATATAGTGTTATCCGAACATTTACGAAATATTCTAAGGTTTTCAAGCCTAAACGGGACTTGAACCTGCAACCTTGAACTACAGGTTCTTGTCACATCAGGGTCAAAATTTGTGAAAAGATACCAATTACGACTCAAAGTTACTTAGGAGTGCTTTCTCGTATCAAGAGGGAGGTTGCGGATTCAAGTCCCGTTTAAGCTTGAAAGTTTTTGAGATGGTTTTAAAAATCTTATTCATAATTTTTCTTTGTTTGAGAGTATCTTCTAATAAAAAAAATATCTCTAATTCCAGAAAGCTAAAAATAAACAACGATGATAACCACGCGTTCCACAACCCTGCTTTAGCGCCTGATGAGGAGCTGTCCCGCCGAGGATATTCCATGTATATGCCACCACCTGATGTAGACCTCGAGAGCGGACGCCATTCCGACCGGTGGGTAGACTGACCTTTACGGCAGAGGGCATAAAGACGGATAACACCAGCAAGCTGTCGGATTCGAAATCTCAGTTTTTGTCGGATTCAGTTTCGAATCCAAAACGCTATTTTTTGCTATATAAAACGGTTCCTACGATACAGGCCCCGAGCCTAGTGTGGGGCCATTGCCAAATGACCGAACACTATTATAATTATTGTTTTATCTGTGTTCAGTTTTTAACCGTATTTATGTGTTTAGTTCAAATAAATATATTTAAATTTTAGAACTACTCCAAATCGACCATGAAGCTCCAATACCTTTCCAACACGGATTCAAAAGTTTTACTAAATAGCGTTCTCAGATTTAAAATCGAATTTGACAAAAACTGCGTTTTAAAATTGTTCCTTTACCTGTTATAGGCTACTAGTTGAACGCCCTCGACTTCGCCCGTTTGTAATAAATTACTTTCTGGTTGCTACAAAAAAAAGTCTGTGAAAGAAAACATATTCTGGCTGAGACGCAGGAGGTTACGGGTTGGATTCCCGCTGGAGGACAAATATTTGTATAGTCTACAGATATTTGTTCCTGGTTTGGGTATTTTTTCTGTAGGTATAGGGTGTTTGATAATATACGCACAAAAATGAAAGGGGTTATTTTGATGAGCATAATAAATAAATTTGTGAAATGTTTACAATAGAAATGTGAAATTTATTTTGGCATGTAAAAACAAACACTTTATTAAACTTATGTTGTGCTATTGCATAATGCTTGCCATCTAACCACAGATACTGTATTGGTGACTTCTAGAGATATCTCTTGTTGTCCCATTCTAACCCAGCCATTTCCGAAAGAGATATCATATCGGCGTTTATTTTTATATGTCGATTGCAGTGGCAGTAAGTTTTATATCGAATTAATCTAACTTATGTCAAAAAACTTAGTCGCTTTTCTTTAAAATTTGATAATGTAGCTAACTAGTCGTTTTTTTTTTGAGAAGATTTTTTTTATGTTTTGAAAAACCGTCACTTGAATATCATCAGTATATTACCAAACACTATGTAGGTATATTTTAAGTACACCAAAAAAACAAAAAAATATTATTCGTTATCTTTGTCTATCAAAATAGTGCCAAGAAATAAATAACCAACTATCTTGACCTAAAGTTTCATTCAAATTACAGGTAATTCAAGGAGTTCAAGAAACAATTGGTTTTCTTTAAGTTAAAGTTAAGAGTTGGTTACTCTTTTTTGGGTATAAATTGCAGTTATTCTAGGTTTTAGTATTTTGCCTATATTTGTGTCACTAAAGCTTCACAAATATCAAATCAATATCAAATTTCAGCACTGTCGGGTCACTGGTGTACCCTGTGAATTTTGTCGAAGTTCAGTTTTTATTATGGCTAATTACTCAAAAACTGCAAAGACAGGGTCGAAATTCACTAATAAAGACCTTTCAGTTGACGTCCTACTTGACCTAATAGTCTAATTTTTTTACCCCTCTTGAACTCTCTCAACAACCCCCCCAAATTTTTAGCTCATTTAGTCACACCAAAATTGTGCCATCACTACCTACGTATGTATCAAATATCAGGATGATCGGATCAACGCTTCGAAATTTATCCTCGGACGAACAAACATACATACATCTTCGCTCGATCAATTATTCGTCATCTTTCTACCCTTGTATTAGAGCTCCTATCTATCTCTTAATTTTGGTCAAGCATGTGCTACAAAAACCAAACATTGTTTACCGCCGTAAGATAGGTAGGTACCTATAGTATAATAATTAGAACGTGAAGTATGTTGTTATCAGACACTTAATATTCTAATCTACGAGTAGGTATTACACCAAGTCTATTGAGAATTGACTAAATTCTGGTGATGATAGAATTTTATTAAACAATTAGCTATTTATTTGAAAATTCCGATAAGATTAGACAACATACAAACGTTTATGCCTCATTCATTTTGATAATTTGTCAACATTGTCTTTACATAATAATATGTATTGATTAAACAACACATTAACAAACAGCGTCACAAAGACTTGTGCTGTAAGATTGAGCTGAAAAGGTTATTCTAATTATCAATAGTCAATCGCTTATTGCCCTAAACACATACGTTTACAATATTTTATATTAATATTCTGTTAAATGGAGGTTAAACCTGTAATGGAACAGCAGTGATTTAATCTAACTGGGTAGGTGGCCATATTTAGATTATAGGGAAAACTGAAAAGTGTACAATACAGTCTACTAACGTACATTTGTATCGACAAAAACGAAAACTATCTTTGATGTATTTTATCCCACCTTTATCATTTTATCCTAACCTAGCCCCATAGTATGTCACTGTATTATTTTCTGGGTCTACTTTTATGTCAGCCCATTAGTCAAGGTAGACCTTGAATCCGATAATGGTTATGGCCGACTATAAAACAACCAAGATAATTTAAGAACCGAGAATACTCATTTTATAAATTCTGACACTAATAACACATATCTTCTTCCAGGCAGACGGGTGGGCAGCTGGTAGAAGAGCTGTCTCGGGAGCTGGACGCGCGCCAGCAGCGGCAGACCGCGCCGCCGTTCCTGCTGCAGGCTATCGAGGAAAACAAGAGGAAAAGCAGGAATGCATCAGTCAACCCACACGCCAACGGCAGTGCCAATGGCAGACAAAGTGATACGAACCCCAACTTCATCTATTAGATTTTAATGTGAAGAACATCTAGTAGACCCTCCTGCTAATTCTATAGGAGAACAAAATTAAGAGCAGGACCTCTCCTGCGGATATACATAAGAACACCAATGGAAGATGGAGTGATAGAAACCCAAATTCATCTATTTATGTCACTCTGTCATTAGATCTTCCCACAAGCAAGAGAGGAATTCAAAAACAAGAGCAAGATTGATCATCCAAAGCACAAGCGCTTGATAATGTGATAAAAACTATAGTCTTCAGGATATCATCTATACTATTGAAAAGAATAATAAAGAGTCACCTAAATCTGCCGACTCAATCAGCTAAGCATTTGGTATAGACTCTTTGTGACTTTTTTGTCAATTTACTAGCTACTAACTAGTGTTCATAAAGTTTCCAGAGCTCGTAAATCATGCCTTATCATATAACGAAAGATTCTGCGCCGCTGCAACGGGATGAAATTTTAAAAGGTCTACACTACGTTGGTATTTCAATGACCAAAGACAACCTCACAAAAAATATGTTTAAAAAATTCAATGATCGCACTGTCCAATAAGAAATCAAAAGATATTTTGATTTTGCATGTAATGCATTGAGAAATCACATCACGCGACGCGCTGGTGAAACGATGAACCGATATTACGATTTCAATTTCCTACTTTCTCTTAAATTGTCTCCTAGGTAATCGCAATAAGACGCGATTGCTTTTACTTACGAGACAATTTATAAAAATATTGGTCCAAAATATGTATTTTAGTTTAACTTACGACTGAAAATGCAGTACAATCCTTTTTCGCTCGTTTTCTTTACGGAAAATCTGTTTGAAAAAGCTAAGCTAAGATTTATACGATTAATTTATTACCATTTATCTTTTGTCATTAATAAAACCTTGTAATATTCGAAAATATTTATTTATTATCAACAACAATAAGATTCCCTTGGCTTAAATTAATAATAACTTCAAAGCTAAATCATAAATTATGAAATAAATATTTATACTAATAACACTTACTTAACTGTAAACCAAGTATCGGTTGAAGGCATTTTTGCTGCGTTCAATAAACAATTCGCTGTTTGATCCTTCTAATAAAAGGTCTCGTGGATCTGACCCTGTAAGAGGAAGACGATCGCTTCCTGCATCGCCCAGGAATACACCTTGGCTTAGAAGCCTTATTCCTGGCTCGCTTTGGTTCATTATTCCTTGCTGGTTTCTTCTTCTTACCTTTCTCTCTATAAGTGAGATATTTGGTATCTTCATCATCGTCATTTCCTTTATTGGCTTCATGCGCATCTAAAATATCTTGGATACTTTTATAAGCATCAGTTTCTTCCGGATTCGGACCATCTACGTTCAAGTAAGGCTTAAAGCCTCCAAGCGCTATAGGATACTTGGAAATTTTATGTTTTTCTATTTTCTCCAGATGTTTCAGATAATTGTAAGTCTCAGGGTCGCTGTTCTGACTGATAGGCTTGAAGTCATTGTAGCTTACAAAGTTGAAAGAAGGTTTCTCCTTCTTTGGTTTGAGTAAATCGTGAGTTAGTAGCAGATTATACTTATCTGCAAAGCTATTAGAATCATAATACTCATCATCTTTTTGTAAGTTTAACTGGTATCTTTCTTTCTTTTCCGAGGCCTGTGTGTCTTTAGAGTCGGAACCGAGTCCTGTGCTTGGAGGTAATGTTGCTCCATAGAGTTCCTTGTCTGATGTTTTTCCGTACACTTGCTCGAAGACCTTGTAGTCGTCTGTCCAGAATTGTTCAATCCCTGAAATCAAGAACGTATAATATCAACTTTCTAATCCATTATAAGATAAAAACCAAAGTGTTTTTCCTAATCAGAGACAGGAATTCTAATCAACTATTAAATACATAAGCCCGAGTAAATAGGGAGAAAGTCCAGAGCAATAAAGTAACTTTCCGTGGTGTCCAGTTATGTATAAGCTATCCAGTTATTAATAAATTAACTAACATCGAGTAACATAGGTACTAAGTACTCGTATGTAAACATAAACAGGTAAAGTTTGGAGGAAGGAGCTAGGTATATGTCACGTGTACCGGTATGTTTCCACAGACTATATCAGGATCTGGGTTCGATTCCCGATTTTTTTATCTGACTAAACCAGTGACTTTGGAAGTTTACTTATTAGGTAGAAAAAGCTTTGTTATGTATAAGTTTCCGCTCGCAGCTTTCCACTTGGTTTGTCTACAAAAAGTATGTCTCAATTTAGGTCATAATATATCAATATGCCAAATTTCATTGAAATCCATCTAACCTATACGTCAGTCAGAGAAACAGAGTTACTCTCGAATGTATATTTGAATGGATTTTGTATATAGGTACTTTGATTTTAAATTAATTGCTACCCAACTTCGCAGATACATTGCATGCTACTTCCGTGTTTTTATGAAACATTTATTTTATGGTTTTTATTGTCTTGGAGTAGAACTGATCAGAATGTAAAGAGAAATCCATGTTGTTAATAATTAAAAAGTTACGAGCTCGCAGTAGGTAGGCGCAGGCGCACACGAAAGTGCAAACAAGTTCACTTTCGATCATGAGTCGAGACATGGATTAGAGGTACCTTTAGCGTAAGTCAATGTTAGTATTAAGTGAGGAAAAAAATGAAGAAAAGCACTACTATTCTGTTGAAAATAAATATGCCTTTTTAAATTATTGTTAATACAGGTGGAGCAGGGTGCTGACTGAGTGGTGACCCCGAGATTGAACCAGGAACGCAGGTTGTACACCGGCAAGATGGGTTGACGACATTATAAAAATCGCAGGTCGTATGTGGGTTAGAACAGCGCAGGACAGAGGCGAATGGCGACAACGCAGGGAGACATATGCCCAGTAGGGGGATGAGTAGGGTTGACGGTGATGATGATGATGATTGTTAATTCTGTATGACCTAATACAATGTTCAATTTTACAGTGTTCAATATTTTTAGGTGTGGTAAATTTACTATGTTTGTTATCTTAGAATTTCCAAGATAGTATTACCAAGAAGTAGTAAATTAATGTTAAAAATTTTGTCATTATCGGCGACCGCTTTTCTTAGGAACCGGCAATGATTTTCAAGACACCTAACGAATGGGGGCAGAGCACACAATGACTAGACTGAACCGGAACAAAAATGACAGTCACAAATGTGTTCTGTGTAACAAAAGTCTGCATTCCATTATTTCGGTTGACGATATACAACTCCCAGAAAGGAGTCATTACATCTGATATTATTTGAATATTCGTTTCTGAGTCGTGACAATATCTTGACAGAGATTCAAAGGCTTTTGAAAGTCCTAACAAGTCAGCTATTTGTTTTTATATAAATTGAAGCTTAAGATTTGACACAGTACTTCCGTAGTGTAGTGATCAATGCCACAAGAGTTCGATTCCCGCCGCAGAACTAATATTTATAATTTTTTTGGTAACAGATTAAGGGAAAAGAAATTCAATACTTAGGCCTTTGTCCTCGTAGTTACAATTATGTCGTTTGCTTTATCAAAACCCCAATTAACTGCCATATTTGCACGTGAGCTTCGTTTCTATGTGTAGTTATTCTAAGGAATAAAGCGTATGTTACTTTAGTAAGTAAGCATTATTAGACATGGAATGAACTTGGGCACCGTCGAGCTGATACTTCTCTGGGTATGGCATAAGTATTGGAAGCCAGTCAAGACACTGGCTGCATTGTCCCGCTGAATTCGCCTGGTAGTGACAAGGGACACTTCCGCCTGGTAGTGATCTGGAGCAGTTGAGCTATCTATAGATCGTTTGCAACGGTCTTTAGATGATTCAACTGTATCTTCTGTATTTTAGTCTTGTAAATAATTGTATATTCTTTCTGTTAAGTACTTTTAATTTATATTTGTCGAGCCTGGCTACATATCTCTTCATAATTTCATGGTACTCACCAGATGTTTTAGTAATGCCACCGCCACCGTAGACAGCCGCCGCTAACACGCTGACCGCAAGCCACATCTACAATCATACGCAAATTAGCTGACAACATTATCACTTTATTTACCTAGACCATTAAGTCTAGATCATTAAGTGTAATAGTCACTTAATCTCAAGTTATAAACGAAATATTAACTCGTTAAAGGCCACTCCAATATATTTTTGTATAATTATGGTGCCTGATGGATTATTAATTGGTAAAATTATAGTTATGGCCATTTTTGCATCAATCGTTTAAACTATGTTTTTTTACACACTAAAAAAAGCACTGACTACAAACACACCATTTAGTTTTTTTTTGTCAGTAATCCACGTTTTTGTTTTATTTGAGGTGACATTTAGCTAAAGTAAGGCCTTACATCCAACTTCCGACAAATATTATAAACACGAAAGTTTGTATGGATATATGTGTAGATGTGTGTTACTCTTTCACGCAAAAACTACTTAATGGATTTTGATGAAATTTGGTATGTATGTAGATTATAATCTGTATTAACACAGGCTACTTTTTATTGACAAACCACGCGTGCAAAGCCGTGGACGGAAGCTAGTTAATAATAATATAACGTTTATTTCAAGCAACAATGTGCACAAAATATGATAACAAGATCCTTATTATTATTAGAAGAACAAGACTTAAAACCAACACTTTGATTTATTTGAGGGATTTGGTATCGTAGCTGCTTCCCTGTAGCGCCGGTGTTGGTATTCACTTTGCTGGTGTTAAAATAAATACCTACTTAATAAATAAAATTAATTAAGAATTAAAAAAGGAAAGGGATGCCGTTGCCCAACAGTGGGAGACAAAGAACTGCTTAGATGAAATTAGGTCACCTTGACAAACGATACAAAATAATACGTAAATAACAAGTAATATTCACAAAATTTCATAACCCCCTTATCTTTAGGTATAGTAGAGTCAAATAAGCTGGCACAAGCTTATAGATTTAACAGCACTCAAATGACAATTGTCACTCTCTCGCCGTAGAAGTCTGACGGCGACTTGCGCAACGATGACTAAACGTAATATATTTAATGGCTAAATATTCTTTGAGAGTTGTCAAATTATTCAAATACGTAAAATTTAAACATGTTTTGGTGCAAGTCGCCCTGAATATTCTGTGGTCAGAATGCTCGAAGTCTCACAAGTACCTAACTTTCAAAAAAAATATAACAGTATTCAGATAATCATCAAAATTGGTTAACGTGGTAAAGAATTATTCGCACATCACGTCGTGCAGATGGCCTTTGTAAAATGAAAAGTCTGAACATTTTTTCATGGATCCCATTCTCCGATACCTTTCTTTCCTGGCTTGGTGGCGAAGGAAGAGGCAGTAAAATTGACGTTTCAAAGTACTCCTTATGATTTTAGTGATATTCTTTTACATACACTCACACTTTTACACACTCAAAAAAGCACTCACTACAACACACCATTTTGTTTTTTTTTGTCAGTAATCCACGTTTTTGTTTTCTCTTAAGTGATTTTACTTGTTCTATGTTATGTTGCAACAAAAATTAATAACAAAAGGTAAACTTGTTCCTTCTTAACTTATTGTCCAAACACTAATGATATCTTCTGTATAATCTGCGCGTAGGGCTGGTGACCTGTATCACAGGTTTTTTTAAAACTATCGCAGACACCAGTCTCTCACAAAACAGGTTTGCAAAAGTATAACATTTTAGATAATACCTATTAAACATATGCTTAACATTTTTGTGACCTCTTTTGTGAGAAATAAATAAATCTTATCTTATAATCTACCTTCATATCAAATTTCATGGAAATCGGTCCAGCCGTTTAGTCGTGAAAATACAACAGAGTTACATTCGAATGTATATGATTAGTATAGAATGACTTACCTTCACAGTTATGGCAAATCCAGATTACAGCATCTCTCCAGCTCAGCGAATTAACGAGAGAGCAATGAAAGTGTGATGAGTGCGCAGATCCTATTTATAAGCTCGGCCGAGGAATCGAAGCCGGGTCTCTTATACGCGGGCTTGCTAAGCCAAATCAACAAGCAAATAATTCATCATCAAATCAAATATAAAACATTTAACTGTGATAACCCCCAATAGTACGGACAAAACAAAGATACATAGGAGCCAAAAATAAAAAAAGTAAATATGTATGGAAAATAAAAAGAAAACTAATTTACAATGCATATATATGATTAAATATAACATTGCCATGTGTGTCTCCTTGGCCGAGCGAGCGAAGCTAGCGAAGCGTCTCAGTGTCACAAAAAGGCTCTATAGCTCAGCATGTGCTGAGTTGTAAAGGCTACCCAGCGCTGGTTTTCTGTAAGAGCCTCTTTGAGTGAATCATCGGCATCCTGTATAGTTCCACTGCTGAACTTAGGCAAAGATTTCCAGAACAATCGATCCAGTGCGGCCTCTGCCCAACGGCTCCCAGCAACCTTTATCAAGTCGTCTTTCCATCTAGTTGAGGGCTGACTTACGCTGCGCTTTCCAGTGCATGGTTGGTTTCCACTTCAGAACCTTCCGGTAGAAGACAGCAGAAAATAAAGATATATATTTTAGATTGTTAGGAGGTAGAAAAATACTAATTAATAAATATTTCGTAGAAAAACGAGTCATCAAAACAAACCAGCTCGCTCTGCTTTCGTAGTTGGAATCCCAGAAGCGCTCTGCGATGCGACTTATGCACGCTTTTACGTCTGACAGCGCATTTTAGTCACGAACGTGAATTCGGCGTAGGAAGCCTTGCAGTGGACCGACCAGGGAAAGTCAAGTTCAAGCTCCTTGGATACGGGCAGCCTACGGGTTTCCGATGACAGACACCAATATACCTTCTACTGTTTGTTTTAATTTACTACAAGCGTACACACTACGCACAGCATCGCTGATTAGTATGTCTTCTGAAAACGGGTGCTATGAAACGATGTTTCGAACCTCAGCCGGGCTACTTAGATCTTCTACAAACAAGACTTTTTGCGTCTACGCCGTTTTGTCTACCTTACAATAAGGTCACTTTACAATAAGGTTCAGATATTTTACAATCAGGATGTTGAGTTTTGTATAGGTACATAGACGATTTATAATCCAGACCATACGAACCTAACCACCCGTTTTGCAGTAGAATTGCGAATGTGAGAATTACTGGCAGCAGTGTACATTTGTAAATGTAGGGGATAACCAATAGCTATACTGTGTGTATCAAAGCATACCTATGGAGTAAATATTTGACCAAGCGAAGCGAGATCTCCAAATCAGTTTAGGCAAATCGGCGTTGTATGTGTGTATGTTTGTTTGTCCGAGGATAACTTTCAAGGCGTTGAGCCGATCATCGTAATTTGATACATAGGGATGGCACTGTTGGTGTGACTAAATGAGCTAAAAATGAAAATGTAAGGGGGGGGGGGTTGTTGAGATATTGGGGTTCAAGAGGGGTAACAAGAAAACTAAATGGGACTATCCGATCAAGTAGCACGTTTAAGGAAAGGTCTCTGTCAGTAAATTTTGACTCCGTTTTTATTTTTAGTTTAAATCTTGTAGTTTTTAAGTTATTAGCCATAATAAAAACTGAACTTTAATTAAATTCACAGGGTACACCGGTGACCCCACAGTGCTGAAATTTGGTATGCGTGTAGCTTTCGTGTTCCGGGTCTGGTTGTTTCTCTATATATTATTAGTATGGATTTACAAAAAAAACATTGAAGTATTCTATCAGTTATCTGGTTCCCATAACATAGTTCCATGCTTAGTTTGGGGCTAGATAGCGCTGTATCTGGCAATAAAAAAAAACCTACAGAACCCTAAAAATAAGAAGTAAGTACCTTAAAAAGAAGGATAGGGTACGGAAAATAATAGTGTACAATGTTACCAGTACGTTACATGATTTATTACAATTATTTAGGTACATTTTACATTATATGCTTGGGTACACTTAAGAACGTCATTATACAATTTTTACTATTATTAAAAACGGCATAAAATGTATTCATAATTTAATAACTAATTAAAATCAAAGGACAATGTAAAATATAAGAATATCATAAAAAATAATAACAATAACAATTTATATTATTAATCGAGCGAAGCGAGATGTCTAAATCAACTTGGGCAAATCGGCGCTGTATGTATGTATGTAAGTATGTATGTATGTATGTGCGTATGTTTGTTTGTCCGAGGATAAGTTTCGAAGCGTTTAGCCGATCATCGTGTAATTTAGTATATAGGTAGGTAGTGATGGTACAATTTTGGTGTGACTAAATGAGCTAAAAATGTGGGGTGGTTGTTTAGATATTGGGGTTCAAGAGGGGTAAAAAAAACAAAATGAGACTATCCGGTCAAGTGGTACGTTTAATAAAAGGTATTTGTAAGTAAATTTCGACCCCGTTTTTATTTTTAGTTTAAATTTTGTAGTTTTTAAGTTATTAGCCAAAATAAAAACTGAACTTTGACAAAATTCACAGGGTACACCAGTAACTCCACAGTGCTGAAATTTGGTATGTGTGTAGCTGTATTGACATAAGTATAGACAAAACTCTTAAATCCAGAAAAACTGCATTTTGTACCCCAAAAAAGAGTAACCAATTAACATGAACTCCCGTTACCTGTAATTTGAATGAAACTGTAGGTCAAGTTAAGTGGTTAACGTATATTTCGTGGCACTATTTTGATAGTCGAAGATTACGAATAATATTTTTTTGTTTTTATTGGAGACTCGCGAGATATCAGTTCGGGGCGAACCACTAGTTATTTAATTACATAATAATACACAGTCCTGACCACCCCATATGAATTGTGGTCTCGTGGGTAACAGGAACTAAACAACGAGTACAATGGTACATACAATACCATAAGCAGAAACAAATACTTGCAGATCATGCAAAGAATCGAACCCAAACCTTTCTAGTTTCAAAGAGTTAATTGACCGCCGCGCCACCGAAGTCGTATTCCACGCTCGGACATTCCCACTATAATATTTATTATATAATAAACGTGAAGTTTGTATGGATGTCTGTTACTCTTTCACTTCGTAATAGCTGAACCGATTTCGATCAAACTTAGTATAAACGTATATTATAACCTGGATTACTACATAAGCTACTTTTTATCCCATAAATCAGTTCCCGTGTGATAAAAATGGGGTGTCAAGTCAAGTTGCAACAGCGAGTTTAGCTTTATTTCTAGGTTACCTACACATTTAGTAGTGTAAAGCGTACGAAGTCGCGGGCAACAGCTAGTATGTAATAAATAAGTTTTTGTTGATAAATTACTTTTTCAAAACAAGCTTTTATAAAATTTATAGTCGGAACCACAAGCAGATTTAAATGAGCCCAAACACTAGTAGCCTACTATAATCCATTCAGAAGTTCCATTGTCTAGCATCCGTCTCCATCATGAGATCACTTCCAGGGTACTATATTATTGCATTGTCACCAAAGTTAAATATGTATTCCAAATTTAAATGCGTATACAATGTTTCGTGTCTGTGCTGTTGGCCGCTGAGGATTTCCTTCTTGGAAGCCAACTCTGGGTGTAGCAGCCATGACATACTGGAACTTAGAACGGGCTAGCATAATTAAATGCGTATACTAAATTTCGTATCTGTGCTGTACCGTTGAAGAGCTCCTTCGCCTGGAGCCAATCCTGGGAGTAGAATCAGGTCATGCTTACTATAACTATGCATTGTTTTATAAAATAAGCGTGTATTCTAAATTTCAGCTGAATCGGTTGAGGGGAACAGGTTTAAAATACAGTTGGAAGATTCCACCCGGACAAACATACATACATTGCAAGTTATAATAAAAAGCATGTAAAAAAAATATTAGGTACTGTCAGTCAAGTTTAACTTGATACATAATAAAAAAAATATTAGATTACAAATGGGGTCAATTTCGGCCCGTTTGCTGGCCTGTGTGCAGTCAGGCCACCTTCTCTCAATTGTCTTCTGACTGTCCACCGGCTAACTTCTACTTCACGAACTTCTTAAAGTCGTTGGCCCAGTTGAACTGCGTTCAAACGACGATTTCTTAAAGATGTCGTTATAAGAAAGCGGTTATCACGCTCTGTTGTAGCACGGGGACGGCCCGATCCTTGTCGCCGTTGGTAGCCACCAGTCTCTTGATACCTCTGGTATACACGCCGAACGGTAAATCGGCTCAAACTCAATTGTCGAGCCACTTGACTTTGCTTAAGCCCCGATTCAACAAGGGCAACCACTTGAGCGGCTACTTCTGGTGTAGTATCCATTTTCGTGTTCCGTTTGAAGCCAATAACAATAGAGAACCTTTCACACTGTACGTTGGTATGCAAATGATGACCATTTTTTTTTTTGTTTTCGAATGGACTAATCTCGCTGTTGGCCTCTGAGGCCGTGACAGCTTAACCGAACTTTTGGCGAGCGCAGATGGCGCTCAGCCCAGTAAGTTTTTTAGGCAACTAGCGCAAGGGCACCACTTAGGTACGAACCTCGGCTTGGGCTGTTGCCGGGGTGGGGATAGGAGAGAAACGCCCGGGTACGTGTCTGTACCTCGTATAGGCGGCGACTGAAGGGACTCGTCGACCTCGCCGGCGAGGTCGGTGTTTCTGTGAAGTGTTTGCTCTGTCTGATATAGATGACTCACCTTCCGCATTAGCAGAGGTGATTTCGTCATCCGGGTCTCCGAGAACGTGTCTCGGACGACGGAGGATTTTGTTGGCGGGCGGATCCAACGGGTAAACCGGAATGGTGTGTACCAAAGGGTTCGGATGATTAGAGGCAAGTTCATAAAACCGCTTGGAAGCGAGCTTCATGAACCTGGCTATTGATTCTAATTTCAAATCGCGATGTAGGTCGTTATTGCGAAAGTACCAGGGCGAGCCTGAGGCTTTTCGCAAGAAGCGATTTTGAATAACCTGAATGGCACCAACTTTAGGAGAGTGGGCAAATACTACAGATGAGTATGTCATAATGGGGCGAATGCACGCTTTGTAAAGAGTCACCTTATTTTTAAGGGACATTTTACTTTTCGCGCCTAGAAGTGAGGACAATCGTCCTAGGGTGAACTTTGCTTGGTTGCACCTCTTAGTGATGTGCAACCTAAAGGAAAGACGCCTATCGAGGATGACACCCAGATATTTGGCTGATGGGGCCCAGCGAATGGGCTGGCCAAATAGAGAGATCGGTTTGGGAGTGAGGTTTCTCCGTGAGAAGTAGGTACACTGCTGTACTTTTCGACGGGTTTACCTCGATCCGCCACTTGCGGAACCAAGTGGCTAATGAATGAAGGGCAGCCTGCAGCCTTATACCCACCCGATCAGGATTCCGATTGGATGTGTACAAGGCTGTGTCGTCTGCGTATAGGGCTATTTCCACTTGAGGAGTGCGGGGGATATCGCTGGTGTACAGCGTGAACAGGAGGGGGCCGAGAACGGAGCCTTGAGGGACTCCTGCTCTGACTGGTCTAGGACTAGAGAGAGTGCCTTCCACGGTGTAGCGAAAGCTGCGACCTTGTAAGTAGTCTCGTATGATGAGCACGAGTCTGTCTGGGACTCCGAGTTTGAATAGCTTGTAGATCAAGCCGTTGTGCCAGACTTTGTCGAAAGCTTTCGCTACGTCGAGGAAGACGGCACCAGTATCTGAAGGCCAGGTACTTTGCCAGTTGGAGAGGACATGCTCCGTTATGCGGAGCACCTGTTGTGGGCATGAATGTTGGGCTCGAAAGCCAAACTGCTCGTCGGGAAGGAGTTTGAACTCATTGACATGAGCCCAGAGGCGCTTCATTAGAAGACGCTCATATATCTTGCCTAGACTATTAAGTAGACTAATGGGACGATAACTAGTTGGATCGTTTGCCTGTTTGCTGGGTTTTCGGATGCCAATGACGTTGGCTTCCTTCCAAGCATCAGGGAAGGTGCAAGTTTCCATAGCCGCATTGAAGATGCAGACTAGGATATGGATAAGGGGAACAGAGAACTGTTTGAGTACTCTGTTAGAAATGCCGTCGGGGCTGGAGGCTTTCTTTGGGTGTAGGGCCTTGATAGTGTCAAAGACTTCAGAGGGCTCAATCGGATCAAGTGGGGAAGTAGGGGGTCGGGAGGCTAAGCGGTCAACCTCGCTGTTCACCGTATGGAGGTGAACAGGGTCGACGGGTTCGAGACTGGGCGAGCATTGAGATTCGAGGGTTTCAGCCAGGAAATCTGCTTTTTCCTCGTCTTCGAATGCTGGAGGGTGATTTGGTCGGATAAGGGGAGGCATCGGAGCGAGAGCGTCTGCTTTCATGGAGCGAGCTAACCTCCAGTAGGCCAGATGGCTAGGCTCGATCCCCGAGAGCAGGCTCTCCCACTCACGATTGCGATGTTCTTTAATGCGCTCTCTCACCTCACGGTGCAGGGAGCGCATTAAGACTCGATTGTCGTTAGTGGGGCAGCGACTATGAAGTCTAACTGCGGCGTTAGCTTCAGTCATCAGCCGTCTGATATCATCTGGCAGGGGGCCCCGGTGGTCATCCACTACGGGCACCTGCTTTGATGAGTCTCTGACTGAGTTTGTGATATGTGTGGTAAGGGCGTCAACCGCTACCGTAATATCACCAGATGTCCGAATGACAGAAGGGATCCTATCTAGATCAGTCGAGTGCGCAGACTTGAGGGCTTTCTCAAGTTTATGCCACTCTACCACAGTCTTGGTGGCAGGGGGCTGGTCAGTGGGAGGGCCGAGTAAGAGCATTACCGGTCGATGATCGGAATCGAGCTCATGAATAACTTCGATTAAGCGTAGCCGAAGGGCTACGTTTTTGAGAAGTGCAATGTCAAGGAGCTCGGGGGGAGTGGAAGTAGGGAAGCGAGTCATGCCTCTAGGGGCAATGATGTTGAAATTAAGGGGTTCAACTAGACTTTCTAGTTGTTTGCCTTTAGAGTTCGTCGTGGTGCTATTCCACATGACGTTTTTGGAATTGAAGTCACCCGCCAATATGACGGAGCTTCCTAGACTGAACAGGGCTTGCAGGTCACTCTCGAATTGAGGTGAGCGAGGCTTGCCGGGAGGGACATAGCAGGATGCAATAATGACCGAGGAATGCCCGGTCATTGCTAGCCTGCAGACGGAGGCTTCTATGTAAGACAGAGAAGGGGGATCAAGAGGCGTGCAGTGTAGAGCCTTCTTGTAGTAAATGACAGTGCCGCCCTTTTGAGCTAGCAGTCTGTCATTGCGAACAATTTGATAGTTAGAGATTTTAGGGTCCCGATGACCGGGCTTTAAATTTGTCTCTTGTACTAGCAAGATATCAAGTTGGTGCCTATTTAGAAAATCTTGGATAATAGAACGCTGTCTTGAAAGACCGTCAGCGTTGAAGAACGCTAGTGATAAAGAACGCGGTTTTTTCCTTTCCTTTTGTACAACCATTTTGGGGCCTAAAAGGGTTTGGAGGAGGACGAAGCTGCCTTAACGGCGGCGAGAAGAGCTGAGTGCGCCTCAAGGGCAATCAGCTTTTCGAGGGTGGAGTTTGCTTGCCTAAGTTTTTGTGCAAGCACGCGAACCTCGGCAAGGTCGATGGAGGAGAACTCCATGATGAGAGCCAAGTCGGCAGCAAAGTCCGACTTGCCCATTTTAGAAGGGGGGGCTGGCTCAGAGGAGCGCGGCGGGGGGGCCGTTGCCTTAAGGGCTAGGCTCGAGTATGGCAAGGGCTTGGCCCATGCTGAGCTTTTGGGAGGTTGCGCCTCCTGCGAGGGTACCATGGTCAACTTTGAAGTTGTTTTGGTATACTGCGGAGAAGGTCGGGGTTGACTCCTACGAGCCACCACCCTGCTGACTTTGGGCGCCGAAGGACAACCACGATAATTCGCGGTGTGTCCCACGGCACCACAAAGCACGCAGCTTGGCGGCTCGATGGTGTCTCGAGTGCGGTTGCAGTCAGAGGTGCCATGGTCACCCAGGCACTTGACGCAACGGGGGCGGGCGTGGCAGTTTTTGGCCGAGTGGCCATACAGCTGACATCTATGGCACTGACTAGGAGTGCCATTTCGGTGGGGGGGTTCAACCCGGAGGCCGGAGAGGTTGTTGACCATCTTCAGGTTGAAGATGGCCTTCCCTGCCGGTGACAGCTCTAGTACTACGAGTACTAGATTGTAGGTGGTCTTACCGTTATGCATACGGTGGACCTCCTTTACCGGGAAGGACTGAGCGAGTAAATCTGACTTAATGGAGTCAGTGGAGTGCTCCGCAGGGAGGCCGCGGATCACAACTCGAAGGAGCCTTTCGTCTTCGAGAGCATAGGTGTGATAGCCTATGTGCTCTTGACGTAGGAGGGAAGTGAGACGACGATGGTCGTCTGAAGTGGGGAGTAGGACTTTAATAGCGTCCTTAGTGTTGCGGGCGTTTGTGAATGAGATCTTATTCTCATTACTCAGATAGGAAACTCTGTCCCACTTGCCCTTTTCGCGGATGAAAAGGGGCGGGGGAGGCCTTTCCTTCCTCGCGGCAGTGGAAGCCGCGGGGGGAGAGGCGGGGCGGGCAGGCTGCGAGGCCGAGGGAGGGGTTGCCTTTTTGGCTGGGGGGGAAACGGAGGAAACCTTCTTCGACGAAGAGGTCTTCTTCGAAGAGGGTTTCTTCCTCTTACCACCCGTGACGAGGGTGAAATCTTCCTCCGAGTCGGAGGAAGAGGAGTTTGATGCCTCTGCGGAAGACGCGGGGCGTAGAAGGAGGTCGATCTCCATATCGTCCTCGGGGGAGGGTGGGTCCGGAGATTCCGGAGAGTCTAAAAAGACTCTGCGAGGTGAGGCCTCTCGAGAGTCGGGCTTTTTTGATGACGACGACGAGGGAGGCGCTGAGGCAGGAGGTTGAGGGGAGGGGGCAGGCTTACGAGCCGCCGGTGGTGCCTGAGGGGCTTGCTGAGGCTTCCGAACCTCGTTAGTGGCCTGAGGGGCCAGGGCAGGCATGCGGGCCGCCGGGGGTGCCAGAGGGGCTTTCAGAGGCTTCCGGGCCTCGTTAGTGGCCTGAGGGGCCGGGGATGGCTTTCGAGCCGCTGGGGAGGCCAGAGGGGCCGGCACGGGCTTCCAAGCCACATTTTTGGCCAGAGGGGCCGGAGTGGACGTGACGACGTCCATTAGACGCGGGAGGGAGGCAACCGATTGTTGCTCCCTCATAATACGTTGTCGGACATTGTCGGGAACGTTCTCGAGCAGCAACCGGATTACGGAACCCGGCAACTGGACGAGGTCGTCCCCGGCGATGTCCATCATAACTCTCCGGGGGGGAACACCCGGAGAGGTGAGGGGGTGCGTGATCCTCCCGTCGGGATAGACAGGAGGGGTGAGGCCTAAGTGTCCTACCTAAAGTGTGTCCCTTTACCGCTCTTACGGGGTATGAGGGGTGTGTCCTAACCGATACTTGGTGTCGGCGAGGGAAGCCCCCAAGGCCGGTGGTACCAAGCCCAGCCGGATGTAGCGTTCCTCAGGAGAGGAAAGCTGGCGTTCCGGGTCCACGCCCAGTCTGGTTTGTGTTAACACCGCAAGGTATCCACCAGACCGACCACTAAACGTGGATTTGGGCTCTTAATGGTAAGAAACAAGAGTTTGCCCTGAAAAGGACAAAGTCCAATAAAGGACTCTTCTGAGGTGTACTCGCAAGCGAGCGCACACAACAGAGCAAATGGCGGATGCCAAGTGCGGCGCGGGGCGCGGGGCGCGCGGCGCAAGGCGCGGGGCGCGGGGCGCGGGGCGGCACGTGGGCCGGCGGGAGCGCACGAGCGGAGCGGAGCAGACGTGTTGCCGGTGCGAGGACCGGCGAGCGAATCTTTTTTTTTGAAATGATGACCATTCCCTCAATATGCACTCTTTTATACCTACGATAAATCCCGCCGCCGGCCTTACCTGGAGCGAGCGACATAAGGGGGTCTATTGTTTTGTTGCTAATGAGTTGTTTTTAAAGGTAAATGTCAACCCTTTATCAGTTCTGCGAATGCCTAGAATATGCACTTTAATTTAATTTGATTTTAATTTGCTGTAAGCTCCAAATAAAAAAAAATTTAACTTTTAAGTAAAAATGTGCGGATGTGCGATTTTATTGCTCTCAAGTGTAGTTGACGCCAATTAAGATAGTCCTCTGAGTTGTATGGGCGTTCATACAATTTAGAGGACTAGCTTCCACCCACCACAAATAAGGCAAATAAATAAATATGTGCTATTATAATAGGTAGGTACGCAACCCTCGGCGCACGAGTTCGACTCGCACTTTGTATAAAAAAATGTTGAATAAACAGTGCTGTAATTTGGTATGCGCATAGCTTAGGTAACACACATACCTACATATAGGCAAAAGTCTGAAATCCAGAATAACTGCAATTTAGGCAAAAAATCGCATTGGCCTGTCGGATTAAATTTATGTGGGTAACTAGCTTCCGAAAATAATGTAATTAGTTATGTAGGTAGGTACTTCTACATTTTCACAGACAGGTAGGTAGGAAGGTGGAAAGAATTAAACTAAGTACGTACTTACCATGTTTTGTTCGGAAAATGCGCATTTATAATTAACTAGGTAGGAAATTCAATGGAAATGGTACCTAGTTACTTATTAAAATGTAGGTAAATAAAAAAAATCAAGATACCTGGCTTCCTCTATAGTCTTATCTAATATCATGTTAATCCGAGCTTTTCGCCCAGCCAATCGCCATAATTTCCCGATCGCGCCTAACAAAAGTCGCGGGCAATAAACATAAATCACATGCAAGAAGTTTGCACGTATTATTTGAATACTTACGTCGTTTTTAAGTTTCTGCCCTTCCATGTTTGCACTCAAAAAAGCTTATGAATATTTCAAGTGCAGTTGCACTATTTGATGCAATGATTAATGGAAATGCTATCATCAATTGATAAGCATGCGATGATAGCGGCGCGCAGCCGCGGTCAACGCACCGCCGCCGCCGCCCCGGGCCCGGGTTTTCCCTCCAGCCCTAACCCCCTGGCTCACCTGGCTGTCTGTAAGCACTCCTAGATCTGCCTATATTCTATCACTTTATTTCCAAAAGGAACGGCGCGGCGTGGCACGGCGCCGTTCAGGCTGTATAGTCATGTGTAAACAAACATATACAACCATGTAAGCTAGGGTACCTAAACACGTGTGCATCAGTCACTTGAGATTGTTAGACCCTACTTAGACACAGTTATGTTATTACTATACTAGAGGTTCTTTATGTGAGAACAGTAGACCTCGCGAGCCCTTATAACCATACAATAATCAACACTTTCCCCTTTACCCTGGCTTAGCAAAGCTATTTCAGAATTTTTTTTATGTTTTAGGGTTCCGTACCTCAAAAGTTAAAAAGAGGAACCCTTATAAGATCACTCTCTTGTCCGTCTGTCCGTCTGTCTGTCCGGGTGTTACCACCGATTTTCGCAGGAACGGGTGGACCTAGCAAGTTGAAATTTATACCAGATACTGAAGTCTGTAGTCCCTATTAGGTGTATAAAAATCAAGGGCCTGAGTCAACACGTCAACACCTCACGTCCCAAGTCCAAAAACACCGGCCAAGTGCGAGTCGGAACGCGCACGAAGGGTTCCGTACCGTACCATTATCTATAAAAATCAGGCTCAACAAATTGGAAAAGGCATAGTGCAACGATCGCTTTACTCTTTAATGTAAAATGGTTTGCGCACACGAGCATAATATTGCAATAAATATTTTCTTTCATACAATAACACAATTTTATTTATTTACCTTATTTGAGGTTGGTGCCGATTAAGCTAGTCCTCTAAATTGTATGAGCGCCTATACAACTCAGAGGACTATCTTAATAGGCGTCAACTATTTATGTATAGGGACACTCTTTATTTAATATTCAACTTTTTTATTTTTCGGAATTTTCCCTTTACTTGTGCTATAAGACCTTGCTTTTAACCAAAATTGACAATTCTAGGTCAACCGGAAGTACCCTATTGTATGATAATAAAATGGTGCTATTGTGTGAAAGAAAATAAATGAAAATATTTATTGCAATATTATGCTCATGTGTGCAAATCATTATACATTAAAGACTAAAGCGATCGTTACACTATTCACTTTCCAATTTGTTGAGCCCGATTTTTGTAGATAATGGTACGGAACCCTTCGTGCGCGAGTCCGACACGTACTTGGCTGGTTTTTTTTGGACTTGGGACGTGAGGTCTACTGTTCTTACACAACCACTAGCTAAATAATCTGCTTTTGTGGGTATATTTAGTTCTCCATCGACTGAGTAAATAGATCCAAACCTGAACCCGTAATAGCAGTGCCAACCAGTGATTGTTATTTATCCACTTAGAAAGATTTTTTTTTTTTTTTCGAATGGACTAATCTCGCTGTTGGCCTCTGAGGCCGTGACAGCTTAACCGAACTTTTGGCGAGCGCAGATGGCGCTCAGCCCAGTAAGTTTTTTAGGCAACTAGCGCAAGGGCACCACTTAGGTACGAACCTCGGCTTGGGCTGTTGATAGATAGATAGATAGATATAGACATTTATTTCGACACAAGTAACAAACACACAGAAACTACATACAGTGGATAAGTGAAGACAGACAATTAAATAAACACAATAAAATACAGACAATTTAAAAAAACATTACTTAAGCAAAAAATAATAAATAGTACTAAAAATACGTATCCAGTCACTGAGCCCTGTGCCGAAAAAGGGGAATGGCTCAGCATTATACTGAACAATAAACCTATTGCTCAGCGCTGGTTTACAGCCATTAAACCTGCATTGGCGCCACGGACGTCAGTCAAAAGTTAAAACTTAGCAGTGCCTATATGAAAAAGATAAGAAAATAAAAATATAAAAGAATATTAGTAAAAGAATAATTACAAGTTGCCTGCCCACCCAATTGTACCTACCTATCTAAGATGTCGAGCAAAACACAGCTAATAATAAAGTTAATCATAAAAATAATACAAAAATAAAAAAACAAGTAAAAGTACTCATAGGGTTCATGTTTGAAACGGAACATTTAAGACCTATGAAAAACAACATGTACGCAATAAATGCTTCACTTTGTTGCCGGGATGGGGATAGGAGAGAAACGCCCGGGTACATGTTTGTACCTCGTATAGGCGGCGACTGAAGGGATTCGTCAACCTCGCCGGCGAGATCGGTGTTTCTGTGAAGTGTTTGCTCTGTCTGATGTAGATGACTCACCTTCCGCATTAGTGGAGGTGATTTCGTCATCCGGGTCTCCGAGAACGTGTCTCGGACGACGGAGGATTTTGTTGGCGGGCGGATCCAACGGGTAGACCGGAATGGTGTGCACCAAAGGGTTCGGATGATTAGAGGCATGTTCATAAAACCGCTTGGAAGCGAGCTTCATGAACCTGGCTATTGATTCTAATTTCATATCGCGATGTAGATCGTTATTGCAAAAATACCATGGCGAGCCTGAGGCTTTTCGCAAGAAGCGGTTTTGGATGACCTGAATGGCACCAACTTTAGGAGAGTGGGCAAATACTACAGAGGAGTATGTCATGATGGGGCGAATGCACGCTTTGTAAAGGGTCACCTTATTTTTAAGGGACATTTTACTTTTACCACTTAGAAAGAAAACATACGTTTATTATTTATACCCTCGGTAGAATGCGCCAACCGCGTGAAGTCTTGAAACAACAAAATAGATGTGAAAAGTGTCAGTGTCAAAGTCATAGCTGTCATTTATTAATTCTTTTAGGGTAGCCAGCTTTGTGGGTTTTTCTTTAAATTTAGGGAAAAAGTCACGATATCTGGAGACATTTTTACGGTCATACATTTTACAGTACATTTTAACATTTTTACAGTATCTACCAGGTTCTCCCTTGTGTTTTTGTTTATTTTACGTTTATAAGTACTATTTAATTGTTTCTTTGTTTGTATTTTCTCTGTTTTAAAATGTAACTGTATTGTATATTGTGTGCTAATGTAGTGAATAAATGATTTCTATGTCTATGTCTATGTCATAAACATAGGCGCAAAAATAGGTGTAGACTAACTACACTTACTATTTTTTTAATCCTACTCTATTTGGCAGCCTTCTGTAAACTTGACGTCTTCTCGTCCAAAATACCTCAGTGTCTGAAGGCAATAGTCATTGATTAGTGTGTGCTACGTACAAGTGATAACATAAGGCACAGAAACGTGGTCTCTCACTTTGGGACTCTGAAGGCTCAAGTCGCTCAGCGTGAGGAGAGGTTATGATAAGCTTGGTGTTCCTCTGCGAGATCGAATCAGTAAGTGTGAAATTCAGCAGTGGATGTCCTGGGCTGATATGATGATGGTTTATTTTTTATTATTAAAAGAAAATAGTTTATGGCAGTCATTCTTCCTTACTTATATGATTTTTTTTACTTCTATCGTGTGAAGTTCATGAGTACTTAGGGAAAGCTGTAATTAATATGAACCAATCATAAATTCTTATTACAATAGTTGTTTGTTACTGTGAATGATTGACTGAGGTAAAGTTTTCATAGGAGTTGGCAGCCCTGTATCCATTTTGTACCATTTACCATTTATTTGCACATTTCGCACTCCTCACTCTTTGCCTCACTCACTCACTAGTTTTGTCGCTCGTTATAATATTCGTGAAGTAATCATCGGTTTTTTTCTCTTACGTACGTACGTTTTGGAGGATATAAATTTATGCCAGTTAAATTACAGTAATCTACATTCAAGGATTTTTTATCACAGAATGCCGGTCAAAGCAGTCTGCGTTCTGAAAGGCGATGTCAGCGGCACCGTATTCTTCGATCAAAAGGTACTCTATCCAGAAAACATTGATTTATTTCCGTACTATGTACTTGACCTTGCTGACCTTGTAAAATAACAAAGTTGTTGGTAAAACCCAGTTTATTTGTGACAAAGTGTAGACTCGTTTTTTATGTAGTTAGGGGGTACCTATTTTATGTTGTGTTTGTATGTAGGTAAGGTATGCTTGTGGCTGTTATCATGTTCGCAGAGATTTCTAGAAGCCGGTATAGGTAGTAATTACAGACACTTCTACATATTTAATGAGCTAACGACCCACTGTGGACATGTATTCTGATGCTTGCCTACCAATTCTCACACAATTTTTCTGTAGTTAGTTAAAATGTAATGTAATTGTTTTATTTTTACCTAATTCTATCGATGGGGGGGGTATAGATGGATATTTGTGTTGGTGTTCCATCTTTGGGATGGATTGTGCATGACCCTCTTCTAACCTGCACACAACCATTCTAATTCTGTATAAAATTGCCTACCTATGTATGCTCATAATTGCATGTTGTAGTTTAGAAAACAAGGGCCTGTAGCCTAGTTATTTGCTTTGAATCGATTTGATTATTTTGCTAAGCCCTAAGGTCTGATGGGTATTCAAGCAGCTTGTAGTGGGTATAGTGTATGTATCCACTTATTCTTTACTTTACTCTATAAATAGTTTGTAGAATAACTAATAATGTTAATTTCTTTGATTTCTTTAATCCATGGAGATGAGTACTCTTACATTCTGAAGTTTTCTGGAGTAAAATATTAACAACCAGTATAGTTAACAGTAGAAGTCCAGGACGTCTGACGGCGCGGTGGGTCGATGACATAAAGAAAGTCGCTGGCAACTACTGGATGCGCGCAGCACAGGACCGGGAAGGGTGGCGTTTACAAAGAGAGGCCTACGCCCAGCAGTGGGTACTTATGGGCTGTGGATGATGATGATATTTAACAGTATAAATAGCATCAGTACATCAATTTTGCATCATAATACTGGTCCATGATAATAATTGGTAATGGTCAAAGTTCAATGTTAATAAAAGTACTTTAGGACAATAAACTTTCAGATACACAGACACCCCTTAATATTCAGTATGTTTAATGCATTCATACAAAATAGGGTTAACTTATTAGAATATGGAGATCGAATAAGTAAATGGCCCACTTGATGTTAAGTGGTAGCCATCACCTATATCAAAGCATTGCCTCTCAGTTCACTCCTGCAGTCTGTGTCAATTAACTTGAGACATTCAGGGGTAAAGCCTCATGCTCATGCATTTCAGCAGTATTGCTGTGTTTGAATGATATCAAACCGAAACACAGTATTGCTGCTTGGAGGGAGAAATAGGTATTGTGGTAGTACTTTCCCTACTACTACTAAAGGCACAAGTCAGATCTTATTGACCATTTTAATTCCAGCACTTATAGGAATGTACCCTGTAGGAAGTGTGTTGCCATATTCTACAGTAATTATGTAAGATATTTTTGGATTTCTGATCATTAAAATTGGTTTACATATTTGTTTTTGGAATTTTGATAAATAAATTCAAAAGATTATTTTTGTGTTTTCAGGACGATAAATCCCCCGTAGTTCTGTCTGGAGAAGTCAGTGGACTGACCAAGGTAATTAAATAACTTATTTCTTATGGTTATGAAACTTAAGAAATCAAATTATCGGCTTGAACAAGCTTGAGCGTCTGCAAAATTTCTGCATTCGATTTATTTTTGGACTCCGTAAATTTGATCACATCTCCGAATTTCGTCTCAAACTCAAGTGGTTACCTATTCGTCTTCGCCGGAATGCTCATATCCTTTCTCTTTTGTACAACATCCTCCAAAATCCCTTAACCCCTTCCTACTTGAAGGAACGATTTGAGTTCCTTCACTGCTCTAATCCTCACTCGCTCCGATCATCTGAAAATTTGATGCTGAAAACCCCAGTGCATAGAACTAGATTCTATGATGATTCCTTTACAGTTCAAGCAACACGTCTTTGGAACACATTACCGGTCTCAATACGGCAAGCTCCATCATTAGCCACATTTAAAACAAGAGTGAAAATATTTTATCTCTCAGAAACGTCGTAGTGTCGCTATATATATATATGTATGTGTGTTTATGTATATTTTTATTTAATTTTATTTATCGTAGGTATATATTGTCAATATTTATTTAAGTATATTGTTTTATTTTATTGTAAATGATCAGCGTTCTGTTAGTATATACCCCCCTCCATTATTGTAATGTTACAAAAATCCTCTCCATCCAAAGGTTGTCTGGAAGAAATCGCTTCTAAGCGATAAGACCGCCCATTGTACTTGTTGCTTTGTGAATTTTTATATTTTTTGTTTGTTTCTTGTGTGGTGTACAATAAAGTATTTTCATTCATTCATTCATTATCGATATTTGATTTGTTTTCTATCAATCACTGGTTTTTCTTTAGTTACCATCTGTGTTATGTAACCAGTTGAACCATGGTGGTCCTGAAAAGGGGACTATAAGTAAGATTGTGAGTGATTGGCTAATCTGGTGTTTCTGCCCAAAAACATTGACATACATAGCTCAACGACAGTCAACATCTTAATATACTTTCCAAACCAAACACTCAAAAATGCTACCGTTACTTATTTTAATAGTAATATGGAATGTTTTAATGAAACTGATCCGCTATGGACTAAGCATGCTGATGCTTAACGTGGGGCGCAGTGAACTCTACCACAATTTTTTTATGGTAATTGATTCTCTATGCTCGACAATAGAAAGAAAACAAACATTTATCAATATTTTCATTTTGTGAAATGTAAGGTCATTTATTTATACCACCACAAACAAAGAAAACAATAAACTATAAATTAAGTAATATTACAACTAACTGCTGAGTGTGGTGGCTCATTTTATAATCAATTAAAACACATAAAATTTAATCATGTTTTAATCAAGTATCAATTGACCTTGTAGTATTGATTAATATTCCATTACATCATTGTCTTACACACTCGATGATACTTAATTAAGTAGGTAAGTATGTTATTTACGGTTCCGTTTACCCTAACTGTTCAAATATACATTGTCATTGTGGTACACTGCATGTTGTGGAAGTTATTGCCCAACAAATGTATGTGTAATTTGTATGCTATTTGGAACTAATTGCCATTGCACAGGGATCTTTTTTTAGCTTTTTCCAAATAAACGTTATCATTTCCAAATTTAACACTCCTCCGTGCGCGCAATATGCTAAAAAGAGGAATACAGTTTTCTCTTTACTTACTATTAGATAGATGGCTTCTCCTGACGCCATAAATGTAGCAAAGTACCTATCTAACACAATATTAGTAGAGCTATTGACACGCTAAGAAATAGAATTAGCTCCCAGCCACCTTTATCAGATTGTCTTTTCATCTAGTGGGGGGCCGTCCTACGCTGCGTTTTCCAGTGTGGTCTCCTCTCTAGAACCTTTCTGCCCCAGCGGCCGTCAGTTCTTCAAGCTATGTGCCCCGCCCAGCCCACTGCCACTTCAGCTTAATAATCCTCTTGGCTCTTGGCTGTGATCTTGTTTTGTCTACGGATCTTCTCATTTCTGATTAGAGATCCCATAGCACGCTGAGCGACCTTGAGCCTTCTTATGAGGCCTATATAGTGAGAGCCCACGTTTCTGTGCCATATGCCATCTCTTACTTAGGTACAATATATTTTGCGACACTTGCATTCTATTAACCTTTAGCTGTGTGTTTACCATATTTCTTTTAGTAGTAATAATAATTAGTTAACTCGTTTTATAATTTCAGGGCAAGCACGGCTTCCACATCCACGAGTTTGGTGACAACACCAATGGCTGCACCTCTGCCGGACCCCACTTCAATCCGCTGAAGGCTGACCACGGCGCCCCGGATGCTGACATCCGTCATGTCGGAGATCTGGGGAACATTGAATCTGCCGGTGGAGCTACCACTAAGGTAACCCTTCTTAATTGATCGAGCGAAGCAAGATCTCCAAATCAACTTGGACAAATCGGCGTTATATGTATGTTAGTTTGTCGGAGGATAACTTTCGAAGCGTTGATCCGAACATCGTGAAATTTGATACATAGATAGGTAGTGATGGCACAATTTTAGTGTGACTAAATGAGCTAAAAATGTTGGGATGGTTGTTGAGATATTGGTGTTCAATAGGGGTAAAAAAATTAAACTGAGACTATTAGTACATTTCAACCCTGTTTTTATTTTTAGTTTGATTCTTGTAGTTTTTGAGTTATTAGCCATGATAAAAACAAAACTTTGACAAAATTGACAGGGTAGGTACACCAGTGACCTCACAATGCTGAAATTTTATTTAGTCACACGAATATAGGCAAAAGTCTGAAATCCAGAATAACTGCATTTTGTACCCCAAAAAAGAAGACCCAATGAACATAAACTCCCGTTACCTGTAATTTGAATGAAACTGTAGTTCTAGTAGGTTGGTTGTTTATTTCGTGGCACTATTTTGATAGTCAAAGATTACGAATATATATTTTTGTTTTTATGGGAGACTCGCGAGATCTCAGTTCGGGGTGAACCAGTAGGTATATCAAAATAATAGTGTGAGAAATTTTCACAGTTTCATGATAGGAAATGAAAGTTCTTCAGAGTGGCTAGGGAGCTAGTGGATAGGATCCACACGATGGAGCAAAGGTATATTATAGGTAGTAAGTATATCAAAGGTATAATTTATCACGATCATATTGTAATCAGTATTTTTGATTGAGGCAGCTAATATCCCGATTGATGTAGATATAACAAATGTATGCCTCACAGCAGTGGGTGAAGTTGGAGTGTGAAAAGGTTGTGAATGATGTTTATGGTTAAAGTGTGATAAAAATAATATAACGTTTATTTTAGGTAAGGGATTCGTCCTTTAATCACGTGAGGTTCGAACATGAGGGTTAGAATAACATCATGCATGATCACAATGGTGGGGATGTTGTGATAATCAGGTGTATATTTCCCGTGCGACCAACACAAAAACAATATTTAGCACTCAGCTGACTGTCCTCCCATGCTCGACCTTGTACAGTTTTCAGAATTTGAATTTATATTAACTTTTCGTTTTAACAGTTCGTTCGTTCAGCAACTAACATATTTTCTTTAATACATCTTTATAAAAAAAATACACGTGATGTTGGGTGAGGAGGGGTGGGGTATTCTAAAACATCACATACAATGTATCACCAAGGGGGAGGGAGGGTAAAAAAGTGGCCTAATAAACCTCACGTGATTTAAAGACAACTCCGCAGCATGTAAAAATATAAAAATAGCAAAAGGTACATAATAAATAAAACAAGACTAACTTAAATAATCAATTATTAAACTGCACAACACTAATAAGACTAGGTCGCAATAGTTTTTTGTTTTAGCTTTTAGTGACAGTATTTATTTTTGATAATTTCACCACACTTCCTGAACATCAAATCTGGATAGTACATGCAACACATGTGAACTGTTATCTTTATTGTATTTGACATGTGCAGGTATGCATCCAAGACTCCCAGATTTCCCTGGTAGGGGTGAACAGCATCGTGGGGCGCACACTGGTTGTGCATGCTGACCCCGATGACCTCGGCCTGGGAGGTCACGAGCTCAGCAAGTCCACCGGCAACGCGGGCGCTCGCATCGCTTGCGGCGTCATCGGTATAGCTAAGATCTAAACATATCCATACCCAGCATTGCATAACATTCTGATGTCCACTGTCCTAAAACTTGTTATCTAAAAGTTGGCTTAAAATGTTGGATGCACTGCAATTATATCGCTTGTGTCATCAGCATTGCCTAGATCTTAAAATATATTACATCCGGTAGCACATAGCATGTTTTAAGCTATTTATAACTACCTAGGACACCAAAATTTTCAATTTATAAACGCCATCTAGTTTGGCCATTGTCATCTTTAGCTATGTGATTGTTGGTTTTAAACTATGTGCCTAATCCTAGTGTTAGTTTTAATTAGTGCAAGTTGGGCAACACTACTGTTTTGAAACATAGCTTAAAAGGCAAGCAAGTGGGTAATTCTGTGCAGTTTTCTTATTTAAACAGGGCTAAAGTTATTGTGATTAGACTGAATGAAATGAAGAGGACCATGATAGTTTTGGCGCTATTTATAGCGCCAAAACTATCCCTATTTAGCAATATCCTATTTAGCAATATCCCATTTTTTAAGAAGAAATGTTACAATAATTTCTCAAGCTATGTTTCAAAGTATTAGCTGAATTTAAATCAAACATTGTTAACGTCTCGTTGGCGACACCTTGGAACTGTGAAACTGTATTTGCTGAAAAAATGTGTTATTTAATTATTCCCGAGTTGTTTATTATTATTGAATATGCAGGTTATTGAGAGAAACTTAGCCCAGAGTTATCTTTGTTAATGATTGGTTTGTAAAAAGGGAAATAGTTTTTTAGCATAAAAAAATATTTCCTACTGATTTCCATTGCGTTTTATTGTTAATAGTATTCTAAATACATTCCCATATTAAAACCCTGGGTCTCTGACTGTTTCCATTATCATAGAAGTAAGGTTCTAATTGAATAGAATAGAATAGAAAAAAAAACGTAATTGATGTTGTATATTCATTCCCATATCTTACTGAACAAAAATTATATATGGAATCTCTGGATTATCAACTAGTCTTGGTGTGGGGCACCTGTATACCTGATGTTTGTTCTATTTCAATAAAGTCTAAATTATATTACATCTTTGATTGAATAGTTTGATGCATTTTCCAAGTAATCAGATATAGTTTGCAAAAAGTTCTGGTATTTCAATATGGATGCAGTGATCAAATGGGATTGATCCTACCTGCTGAACTGTTTGAGCACTATCTCGGCACTACTCGGCAGATTCACTCCATCTGTCTTGCTGTAAGACTCAAAGGACAAAAAATGTTGAATAAAGCCAGCACATAATCTTAAGAAATGTCCCAATAGTCTTTACTGTCAGTGAAAAGGTACTGTGTAAACTGTATTTTTAGGTTTGAATGAGTGATATTTTGTTTTCTTGCCTATTATAATGTAATTTTTTGATGAAGGTAATTAGTGCATACATATTTTTTGTTCTAGACCCCTAAAAGTAAAGTCATATTTTATAGAAGTTAAATGCAATTATGATTTTATGAATATTTTAATTGTCCTATAGAATACACTGTAGCATCTTCCTTTGTGAAAAAGGCATTGTAAGATGAATCATGAGCTTGGAACATTTTTGGACTACTCAAATTCCACTGCCAAAGACCATTCTCCTGACTTTGAATACTTATCGCTGTCCAGTACTCGCTTAACTCTCTAGATGCCGCATACTGTGACAGATTCCGGCACACATTTGCCACTAGAGATGAAGGTATGAAGCCTTTGACTATAAGAATGGATATTCTAGTAGTTTTCAATGGTGATTTACTTTCAGGTTCACAATAAGTACTGATGTAGTCCTCTGGTTCATTTAGGTCTGCTCCGTGAGCCAGCATTCCTATCCATTCGACCATATCTTCAGTATCCACATCTTTTATTAAAGGTATTTCAGTAATATCAGGAGTGACTTTCTTGAATTCTAAGGCATGCACTGACACATTGATGTTTCTGTCAAAGAAATACTTGGCTATTGATGATGGGCACGTCGTGTCTTCATGGGGCTCCCAAGTCACGAAGAAATTGAAGAGCTCTAGCTTACTCAAACTCTGTTTCATTTTGCCATGTTGTTTTAAAGTTATGAGATCTATTTTCACTTCGTAGAAATTGTGTGGTCTTTTAGTGCCTTGTAGGCCTAATGTTTGGTAGATAAACTCTAATAAATGGAGCGTGAGACATCCGTCTGGCGTAATAGAAGCGCAGTTCTGTACCATACAGTTTCTGTCTGCAGATAAACAGTAAATACTGCCTCTCTTGACAAAGTTATCAATGAAGTTTGGCTCGATGAATTCCGCGAGAGAACAGCTGTATATTTTGTAGTAGTCAGTGTCTTCTGTCAGGATATCCTCAATAGTACCGGGAGTCTGTATCTCGTCAGGGCAAGTGATCACTAAACTTTTGTAAAAGAAGTTCATGTCGATTGTTTTGGTTATATACTCCAAACTCACATTTCGCTTGTTTGTACCCATTGTTTTTGGTGGTGGAAAATTCGATATTTCAGGGCAGATCATCGTAAATACTTATGAATTTAATACACCATGGGAAAGTAAGCAGTTTCAACACAAAAACTAACCAAAACAAACTTTATATATAACCTTAAAATTTTGACAGATATACAAACCCTGCATGAACTTGACTGACACAGACATAGTGTCACTGTGACAGTGACAATAAAGTTCACGCTCTTTGATACACAATCTTTGAGCAGCAGCAGTTATTTGCTAAGCGATAAAGTACATAGGTAGCTATTTATATAGTTAGTGTATCATTGGGTAATAAATAAAACTTGAAGCATACTTGTAATAATTTAAATGAGTTTTAAACATTATTGAAAAAATACTGAAAACACAACGGAACGCTTATTTTTACAAAACTACCTTCAAAGTATCACAAAATACTGCTTGTAGGATAGATCTTTAATTAACAGTAAGTTCCTCGGCTGGCACAGCCTTGTAGAGAGCCTCAACGTCATTAACCCCCGCCTCCACAATTGCATAGACTATGGGTGGCGCGATTTCCCTCATAACATCACCCCAGTTACTGTTCAGGAAGTCTTCTACCGGACCGGCTGAAATTACCAAAATAGTTTTTCATTAATCATGCTCAGAAAGTTGGTCATTGTAAACTCGATATCGGCGAATTTACGGCCCTAAGATGAAATAAAATCTCATGGAAAATTAAATACAATCTCATGACAAATCCTTATTTCTAAAAATATGAAAGAGGTCATACCTAAATGGTAAAATGAAACAGAAATAAGAGGCCATAGTCTAGTTGGAAAAAAAAACCAATGGGGTACCGGCTACCTAATTACGTCAAATCAGCGACAGGAACTCGACAGCATTCGGTTGCGAAACGTCAAATTTACTATGAGAAAATAGTTTTATCTGTTCCCCTCCCTTTGCTGGTGGCGCTATTATATGTGCAAATTTAGGTTTCGCGATCGATTGCTGTCGCATTTCTATCGCTAATTTTAGGTTCTGGCGACTACCTGTTCTAAAAATACTTTTACTGGCTGGGTGTAAGTAATCAATAACACCTTCAATTAGTGTACAAATAGATCGCTTTCAACCCTTGTTTATGAATGTACTAGTAATGTACTTGCAACGTCGAAAGATGTTAATCCTAGTAACAGCAACTAAAATGAGCTAGACGCAGAACCCAATGGTATTTTTTGCTTTTATATTGGTGCTCGGATGATTAAAAATATCTTTAGTTGGTGATTCCCTCCACAAATCCTTTGTTAACTCTTATCTTTTTTCTTTAGTCAAGGTAGCTTACCTAAAACTTTGTTTCCATTGAAGAGATTCTGGAAAGCGAAGTGAGCGCCCCCCTTGGTATTGTAAGTGTGCTTCCAGTTCTTGATATGCCAGTGTTCCTTGCCGTCCTCACCCTGCTTGTTCTCCAGTTCAGTAGCTACCTTGATCACGATGTCACCTGAAAGGAGAGTTAATTGTCAGCTAGCTAACCAAAGCCACTTGCAACAAAGGTAGAAAATAGGTAAGTTCGCCCTGTGTAGAATGTGTAAAGAGCACGGTTTTATAAAAGGCGCCGGCCGCGACCTTTTAAGGAACTACGGTTATCAGATGAAAATAGGGTAACATTTTAATAATGTTTTCAATCTATAATGTATGAACGCCAAAGCACCCAGGCCAAGAGACTTCTTTTGTAAAATAGACTCTATTGTTACTAAGCGACTTCTCATTTTGACGACCTCCGTGGCTCAGTGGGCGTATAGCCGACTGATACGCAGGAGGGCGGGTTTGACTCCCGCCGCGGAACATATGTTTGCATAATCTACAAATATTGGTTCCTGGTTTGGATGTTTTTCTATATATTATAAGTATGTATTTACAAAAAAAGTATTCTATCAGTTCCCTCTGCTTAGTTTGGGGCTAGATAGCGCTGTGTAAAATGTCCACTACACAATATTTATATTTATTTATTTATTCGTTCGTAGGTAGATACTTACTTTTGAAAGAAATCAGAGTATTCTATATGTGAGCCTTCAGGACTCCATGTTGTTCGATAATTAGAATAGAATAGAATACTCTTTATTGCACACCAACAAAATTAAAAATACAATAAAATTACACAAAAATTAAGGTAAGTACAATGGGCGATCTTATCGCTTTTAGCGATCTCTTCCAGACAACCTTTGGATGGACAGGACAAAACAAAATCAAAAAGACGGCGGTGTATAAACCTACATAAACTACCTATACTTATTAATAAACTAAATATAATAATATATTATTATATTATATAAAGCTCGATTACCACTCACTGACTGACTGACTGACTGACTCATTGACATGTTTGTTCTCCCAGATGCCACCTCGTAGGGTGAAAATGTTTGGTGGGATCGTATAGAGGGAGTTCCGATGAGTTGGGAATAAATCCTAAAGTACCCCTTTTGTCCCCCATTCGCTCCCATCCACCTCGTATCTCGGAAAGTATAGGTCTTACAGCGTTGGCGCAAAAACTAATGTTGCAGAGGACATTTTTTTATATCCGGTTCCATGAAAAAAAAATGGTCTTTCATACAAAAAAAAAATTGTCCCATACAAAATATTTCTGTATGAATACCGTAAACCGTAAATTTCGTTTGCCGTAATTTTCATACTGTTTTTGTAGGGAGCCCACGGCTTGTGTGTACTATAAAATTACTGTAAATTTGCTTGATTCTATATAATGGTGGTGGAGGGACATGAGATAACTTTCATAGTTTTTGCAAAGGTCATCATCATCATTTTGGAACATCCAATTTTTTTTTTTTTTTTAGTATGCAACGTTCATCATGTTTATTTTGGAACATCCACATTTTTTTAATTATGCCTCATCCACAATGATCACTTTGAAACGTCATTTTTTTTTTTATTATGCAACATCCACTGTGATCATTTTGGTACATCATTTTTTTAATTATGCCTCATCCACAATGATCACTTTGGAACGTCAATTATTATTTTTTTTTATTATGCATCATCCACTGTGATCATTTTGTAACATCATTTTTTTTTCAATTATGCCTCATCCACAATGATCACTTTGAAACGTCATTTTTTTTTTTTTATTATGCAACATCCACTGTGATCATTTTGGTACATCATTTTTTTAATTATGCCTCATCCACAATGATCACTTTGGAACGTCAATTATTTTTTTTTTTTATTATGCATCATCCACTGTGATCATTTTGTAACATCATTTTTTTTTCAATTATGCCTCATCCACTATGATCACTTTGGAACGTCAATTTTTTTTTTTATTATGCAACATCCACTGTGATATTTTGGTACATCAATTTTTTTAATTATGCCTCATCCACAATGATCACTTTGGAACGTCAATTATTATTTTTTTTATTATGCAACATCCACTGTGATCATTTTGGTACATCATTTTTTTAATTACGCCTCATCCACAATGATCACTTTGGAACGTCAATTTTTTTTTTATTATGCAACATCCACTGTGATATTTTGGTACATCAATTTTTTTAATTATGCCTCATCCACAATGATCACTTTGGAACGTCAATTATTATTTTTTTTATTATGCAACATCCACTGTGATCATTTTGGAACATCATTTTTTTTAATTATGCCTCATCCACAATGATCATTTTGGAACGTCAATTTCTTTTTTTTTATTATGCAACATCCACTGTGATCATTTTGGAACATCAATTTTTTTTTATTTATGCCTCATCCACTATGATCATTTTGGAACGTCAATTTTTTTTTATTATGCGACATCCACTATTCGAATATTCTCTTTGATTGCTTGTTACACTTCGTCATCCTCTTTTATTGTTTCTTCCGCCTCCACATCTTCTATTTTTGCATGTTCCACTTCGTTATCCTTTTAAAATGCTTCTTCTACTTCATATCCTCTTTAATTGCTTCAGTTACTTCATTATGCGCTCTACAAAATTGTGGTGCTTCATACAAAACTTCAATCGCTCATATCTTCTAAGCGGGAAGAGATAGCCCTAGCAAACTTGTACAAAATATTGGTATAAACTTTTGGTGGAACTGTTTTTTTATTGTCATCCTTGACATCCTTTTTGAATGCTTCTCTCACTTCGTCATCTTCTTTGAATGTTTTTTCCACTTCGACATCATCTTTGACTGCTTCTTTAACTTCGATATCCTCTTTGATTGCTTCTCCCACTTCGATATCGTCTTTGACTGCTTCTTCCATTTCGATATCGTCTTTGATTGCTTTTTCACTTCGTCATCTTCTTTGAATGCTTCTACCACCTTGGTATCCTCTTTGATTGCTTACTCAACTTCAATTTCCTCTTTGATTGTTTCTGCCACTTCGATATCCTATTTGATTGCTTCTTCCACTTCAACATTCTCTTTGATAGTTTCTTCCACTTCGATATCCAATCAACAAATTTATGATTTTTCTTACAAAACTTTAATCGCTCGTATCTTCTAAACGGAAAGAGATAGCACTAGCAAACTTTGACAAAATATTAGTACAAATTTTTGATCATTATCATTTTACAGCATACATTTATATTATGCAACGTCAATCCTGATCATTTTGGAACGTCCAGATTTTTTTTATGCAACGTTCATCATGATCTTTTTTGCAACGTTAAATTTTTTTTATACAACTATTATCATGATCGTTTTGGAACATCCAATTTTTTTCTCTTTGATTGCTTGTTCCACTTCGATATCCTCTTTGATTGCTTCTTCCACATTGATATCCTATTTGATTGCTTCTTTAACTTTGATATCCTCTACGATTGCTTGTTCCACTTCGATATCCTCTTTTATTCCTTCTTCATCTTCAATATCCATTGGATTGCTTCTTCATCTTTGATATCCTCTTTGATGGCATTTTCACTTCGGTATCCTCTGTAAGGGCTCCTTCCTCTTTGATTTCCGTTTGATTGCTTCTTGCACTGCAATATTTTCTTTGATTGCGTCTTCATATTCGATATCGTTTTTGATTGCATTTTTACTTCGATATCCTGTGATGGCTTCTTCCACTTTGACATCCTCTTTGATTGCTTCTTCCACTTCGATATCCGCTTTGATTGCTTGTTCCATTTTGATATCGTCTTTGACTATTTCTTTCACTTCGATATCGTCTTTGATTGCTTTTTTCACTTCGTCATCCTCTTTGAATACTTCTACCAACTCGGTATCCTCTTTGATTCCTTAGTCAACTTCAATTTTCTCTTTGATTGTTTTTGCTACTTCGATATCCTATTTGATTGCTTCTCCCACTTCAATATCCTCTTTGTTTACTCCTTCCACTTCGATATCATCTTCGATTTCCTTTTGATTGCTTCTTGCACTGCATTATTCTCTTTGATTGCGTCTTCATCTTCGATATCGTCTTTGATAGCATTTTCACTTCGATATCCTCTGTGATGGCTTCTTCCACTTCGATACTCTCTTTGATTGCTTCTTCCACTTCGATATCCTCTTTGATTGTTTCTTCCGCCTCGACATCTTCTAATTTGGCATGTTCCACTTCGTTATCCCTTTAAAATGCTTCTTCTACTTTCATATCCTCTTTAATTGCTTCAGTTACTTCATTATGCTCCCTACAAAATTGTGGTCTTTCATACAAAACTTCAATCGCTCGTATCTTCTAAACGGGAAGAGATAGCCCTAGCAAACTTGTACAAAATATTGGTATAAATTTTTGGTGCAACTGTTTTTTATTGTCATCCTTGACATCCTTTTTGAATGCTTCTCTCACTTCGTCATCTTCTTTGAATGTTTTTTCCACTTCGACATCATCTTTGACTGCTTCTTTAACTTCGATATCCTCTTTGATTGCTTCTCCCACTTCGATATCGTCTTTGACTGCTTCTTCCATTTCGATATCGTCTTTGATTGCTTTTTCACTTCGTCATCTTCTTTGAATGCTTCTACCACCTTGGTATCCTCTTTGATTGCTTACTCAACTTCAATTTCCGCTTTGATTGTTTCTGCCACTTCGATATCCTATTTGATTGCTTCTTCCACTTCAACATTCTCTTTGATAGTTTCTTCCACTTCGATATCCAATCAACAAATTTATGATTTTTCTTACAAAACTTTAATCGCTCGTATCTTCTAAACGGGAAGAGATAGCACTAGCAAACTTTGACAAAATATTAGTACAAATTTTTGATCATTATCATTTTGCAACATACATTTATATTATGCAACGTCAATCATGATCATTTTGGAACGTCCAGATTTTTTTTTATGCAACGTTCATCATGATCTTTTTTGCAACGTTCAATTTTTTTTTATACAACCATTATCATGATCATTTTGGAACATCCAATTTTTTTCTCTTTGATTGCTTGTTCCACTTCGATATCCTCTTTGATTGCTTCTTCCACATTGATATCCTATTTGATTGCTTCTTTAACTTTGATATCCTCTACGATTGCTTGTTCCACTTCGATATCCTCTTTTATTCCTTCTTCATCTTCAATATCCATTGGATTGCTTCTTCATCTTTGATATCCTCTTTGATGGCATTTTCACTTCGGTATCCTCTGTAAGGGCTCCTTCCTCTTTGATTTCCGTTTGATTGCTTCTTGCACTGCAATATTTTCTTTGATTGCGTCTTCATATTCGATATCGTTTTTGATTGCATTTTTACTTCGATATCCTGTGATGGCTTCTTCCACTTTGATATCCTCTTTGATTGCTTCTTCCACTTCGATATCGTCTTTGATTGCTTTTTTCACTTCGTCATCCTCTTTGAATACTTCTACCAACTCGGTATCCTCTTTGATTCCTTAGTCAACTTCAATTTCCTCTTTGATTGTTTTTGCTACTTCGATATCCTATTTGATTGCTTCTCCCACTTCAATATCCTCTTTGTTTACTCCTTCCACTTCGATATCATCTTCGATTTCCTTTTGATTGCTTCTTGCACTGCATTATTCTCTTTGATTGCGTCTTCATCTTCGATATCGTCTTTGATAGCATTTTCACTTCGATATCCTCTGTGATGGCTTCTTCCACTTCGATACTCTCTTTGATTGCTTCTTCCACTTCGATATCCTCTTTGATTGTTTCTTCCGCCTCGACATCTTCTATTTTTGCATGTTCCACTTCGTTATCCCTTTAAAATGCTTCTTCTACTTTCATATCCTCTTTAATTGCTTCAGTTACTTCATTATGCTCTCTACAAAATTGTGGTCTTTCATACAAAACTTCAATCGCTCGTATCTTCTAAACGGGAAGAGATAGCCCTAGCAAACTTGTACAAAATATTGGTATAAATTTTTGGTGCAACTGTTTTTTATTGTCATCCTTGACATCCTTTTTGAATGCTTCTCTCACTTCGTCATCTTCTTTGAATGTTTTTTCCACTTCGACATCATCTTTGACTGCTTCTTTAACTTCGATATCCTCTTTGATTGCTTCTCCCACTTCGATATCGTCTTTGACTGCTTCTTCCATTTCGATATCGTCTTTGATTGCTTTTTCACTTCGTCATCTTCTTTGAATGCTTCTACCACCTTGGTATCCTCTTTGATTGCTTACTCAACTTCAATTTCCGCTTTGATTGTTTCTGCCACTTCGATATCCTATTTGATTGCTTCTTCCACTTCAACATTCTCTTTGATAGTTTCTTCCACTTCGATATCCAATCAACAAATTTATGATTTTTCTTACAAAACTTTAATCGCTCGTATCTTCTAAACGGGAAGAGATAGCACTAGCAAACTTTGACAAAATATTAGTACAAATTTTTGATCATTATCATTTTGCAACATACATTTATATTATGCAACGTCAATCATGATCATTTTGGAACGTCCAGATTTTTTTTTATGCAACGTTCATCATGATCTTTTTTGCAACGTTCAATTTTTTTTAATACAACCATTATCATGATCATTTTGGAACATCCAATTTTTTTCTCTTTGATTGCTTGTTCCACTTCGATATCCTCTTTGATTGCTTCTTCCACATTGATATCCTATTTGATTGCTTCTTTAACTTTGATATCCTCTACGATTGCTTGTTCCACTTCGATATCCTCTTTTATTCCTTCTTCATCTTCAATATCCATTAAATTGCTTCTTCATCTTTGATATCCTCTTTGATGGCATTTTCACTTCGGTATCCTCTGTAAGGGCTCCTTCCTCTTTGATTTCCGTTTGATTGCTTCTTGCACTGCAATATTTTCTTTGATTGCGTCTTCATATTCGATATCGTTTTTGATTGCATTTTTACTTCGATATCCTGTGATGGCTTCTTCCACTTTGATATCCTCTTTGATTGCTTCTTCCACTTCGATATCGTCTTTGATTGCTTTTTTCACTTCGTCATCCTCTTTGAATACTTCTACCAACTCGGTATCCTCTTTGATTCCTTAGTCAACTTCAATTTCCTCTTTGATTGTTTTTGCTACTTCGATATCCTATTTGATTGCTTCTCCCACTTCAATATCTTCTTTGTTTACTCCTTCCACTTCGATATCATCTTCGATTTCCTTTTGATTGCTTCTTGCACTGCATTATTCTCTTTGATTGCGTCTTCATCTTCGATATCGTCTTTGATAGCATTTTCACTTCGATATCCTCTGTGATGGCTTCTTCCACTTCGATACCCTCTTTGATTGCTTCTTCCACTTCGATATCCTCTTTGATTGTTTCTTCCGCCTCGACATCTTCTATTTTTGCATGTTCCACTTCGTTATCCCTTTAAAATGCTTCTTCTACTTTCATATCCTCTTTAATTGCTTCAGTTACTTCATTATGCTCTCTACAAAATTGTGGTCTTTCATACAAAACTTCAATCGCTCGTATCTTCTAAACGGGAAGAGATAGCCCTAGCAAACTTGTACAAAATATTGATATAAATTTTTGGTGCAACTGTTTTTTATTGTCATCCTTGACATCCTTTTTGAATGCTTCTCTCACTTCGTCATCTTCTTTGAATGTTTTTTCCACTTCGACATCATCTTTGACTGCTTCTTTAACTTCGATATCCTCTTTGATTGCTTCTCCCACTTCGATATCGTCTTTGACTGCTTCTTCCATTTCGATATCGTCTTTGATTGCTTTTTCACTTCGTCATCTTCTTTGAATGCTTCTACCACCTTGGTATCCTCTTTGATTGCTTACTCAACTTCAATTTCCGCTTTGATTGTTTCTGCCACTTCGATATCCTATTTGATTGCTTCTTCCACTTCAACATTCTCTTTGATAGTTTCTTCCGCTTCGATATCCAATCAACAAATGTATGATTTTTCTTACAAAACTTTAATCGCTCGTATCTTCTAAACGGGAAGAGATAGCACTAGCAAACTTTGACAAAATATTAGTACAAATTTTTGATCATTATCATTTTGCAACAATCATTTATATTATGCAACGTCAATCATGATCATTTTGGAACGTCCAGATTTTTTTTTATGCAACGTTCATCATGATCTTTTTTGCAACGTTCAATTTTTTTTTATACAACCATTATCATGATCATTTTGGAACATCCAATTTTTTTCTCTTTGATTGCTTGTTCCACTTCGATATCCTCTTTGATTGCTTCTTCCACGTTGGTATCCTCTTTGATTGCTTCTTTAACTTTGATATCCTCTACGATTGCTTGTTCCGCTTCGATATCATCTTTTATTCCTTCTTCATCTTCAATATCCATTGGATTGCTTCTTCCACTTCGATATCGTCTTTGATTGCTTTTTTTACTTCGTCATCCTCTTAGAATGCTTCTACCACCTTGGTATCCTCTTTGATTTCTTCCTCAACTTTAATTTCCTCTTTGATTGTTTCTGCTACTTCGATATCCTATTTGATTGCTTCTTTCACTTCAATATCCTCTTTGATTGCTTCTTCCACTTCGATATCATCTTTGATTGCTGCTTCCACTTGGAAATCCTCTTTGATTTGATTGCTTCTTCCATTTCGATATCGTCTTTGACTGCTTCTTACACATGGATATCCTCTTTGATGGCTTTTAACAGCTCGATATCCTCTTTAATTACTTCTTCGACTAAAAGAAAAACACGCGAGCTGCGAGCAGCTCGCGCACAACGCAACCTCTAGTTATATTATATAAAGCTCGATTACCACTGACTCACTGACTGATTGACATCATTGTTCTCCCAGATGCCACCTCGTAGGGGGGAAATGTTTGGTGGGATCGTATAGAGGGAGTTCCGGTAAGTTGGGAATAAATCCTAAAGTACCCCTTTTGTCCCCCATTCGCTCCCATCGACATCGTATCTCGGAAAGTATAGGTCTTAGAGCGTTGGTGCAAAAACTAATGTTGCAGAGGACATTTTTTTATATCCGGTTCCATGAAAAAAAAATTGTCTTTCATACAAAAAAAAAATTGTCTCATACAAAATATTTCTGTATGAATACCGTAAACCGTATATTTCGTTTGCCGTAATTTTCATACTGTTTTTGTAGGGAGCCCACTGCTTGTGTGTACTATAAAATTACTGTAAAATTTGCTTGATTCTATATAATGGTTGTGGAGGGGCATGAGACAACTTTCATAGTTTTAGCAAAGGTCATCATCATCATTTGGGAACATCAATTTTTTTTTTTTTTTAGTATGCAATGTTCATCATGTTTATTTTGGAACATCCACATTTATTTTTAATTATGCCTCATCCACAATGATCACTTTGAAACGTCATTTTTTTTTTATTATGCAACATCCACTGTGATCATTTTGGTACATCATTTTTTTTAATTATGCCTCATCCACAATGATCACTTTGGAACGTCAATTAATTTTTTTTTATTATGCATCATCCACTGTGATCATTTTGGAACATCATTTTTTTTAATTATGCCTCATCCACAATGATCACTTTGGAACGTCAATTTTTTTTTATTATGCAACATCCACTGTGATATTTTGGTACATCATTTTTTTTAATTATGCCTCATCCACAATGATCACTTTGGAACGTCAATTATTATTATTTTTTTATTATGCAACATCCACTGTGATCATTTTGGTACATCATTTTTTTAATTACGCCTCATCCACAATGATCACTTTGGAACGTCAATTATTTTTTATTTTTTTATTATGCATCATCCACTGTGATCATTTTGGAACATCATTTTTTTTTAATTATGCCTCATCCACAATGATCACTTTGGAACGTCAATTTTTTTTTTATTATGCACCATCCACTGTGATCATTTTGGAACATCATTTTTTTTTCAATTATGCCTCATCCACTATGATCACTTTGGAACGTCATTTTTTTTTTATTATGCAACAGCCACTGTGATATTTTGGTACATCATTTTATTTTAATTATGCTTCATCCACTATGATCATTTTGGAACGTCGAAATACTTTTTGATTGCTTCTTGCACTTCGATATCCTCTCATCAAAATTATGATTTTTCTTAAAAAACTTTAATCGTTCGTATCTTTTAAACGGTAAGAGATAGACATAACAAACTTTTATAAAATGGTAGCACAAATTTTTGGTGGAATCGTTATTTTACGGTCATCATCGCCCTTGCCATCATTTTGAATTATTCTCTCACTTCCTTTTCGTTTTCGAATGTTTCTTCCACATTGATATCCTCTTTAATTGTTTCTATAACTTCGAAATCATCTTTGATGGCATTTTTACTTCAATATACTTTTGAATTGTTTTTTCTATTTTCTTCAATTACTTCTCTTACTTCAATACCGACTCTACAAAATTATTGGTTTTAATACAAATCTTAAATCGCTCGTATCTTCTAAACGGGAAGAGTTACCCCCAGTAAACTTTTACAAAATATTGGTACTAATTTTTGGTGGAATAGTTTTTTTAATACCATCATTGCCCTTGACATCCTTTTTGAATGCTTCTCTTACTTCGTCTTCCGCTTTGAATGCTTCTTTCACCTCGATATCCTCTATTTTTGCTTCTTCCACTTTGATATCCTTTTTAATTGCTTTTTCTACTTATATATTTTCTTCAATTGCTTCTTTTACTTCAATTTCCACTCTACAAAATTATGGGTTTTAATACAAATCTTAAATCGCTCGTATCTTCTAAACGGGAAGAGTTACGCCTAGCAAACTTTTACAAAATATTGGTACTAATTTTTGGTGGAATTGTTTTATTAATACCATCGTTGCCCTTGAGATCCTTTTTGAATGCTTCTCTCACTTCGTCTTCCGCTTTGAATGCTTCTTTCACCTTGATATCCTCTATTTTTGCTTCTTCGACTTTGATATCCTTTTTAATTGCTTTTTCTACTTATATATTTTCTTCAATTGCTTCTTTTACTTCAATTTCCACTCTACAAAATTATGGGTTTTAATACAAATCTTAAATCGCTCGTATCTTCTAAACGGGAAGAGTTACGCCTAGCAAACTTTTACAAAATATTGGTACTAATTTTTGGTCGAATAGTTTTTTTATTACCATCATTGCTCTTGACATCCTTTTTGAATGCTTCTCTCACTTGGTCTTCCTCCTTAAATGCTTCTTTAACCTCGATATCCTCTATTTTTACTTCTTCCACTTTGATATCCTTTTTAATGTCTTTTTCTACTTATATGTTTTCTTCAATTGCTTCTTTTACTTCAATTTCCACTCTACAAAATTATGGGTTTTCATACAAAATTTAAATCGTTCGTATCTTTTAAACGGGAAGAGATAGCTCGAGGAAACTTTTATAAAATATTAGTATAAGTTTTTGGTGAAACCATTTTTTATTTTTATCATTGTCCTCGACGTCTTTTACTCAATTTCAATTTCCTCTTTAATTGTTTCTGCTACTTCGATATCCTATTTGATTGCTTCTTTCACTTCAATATCCTCTTTGATTGCTTCTTCCACTTCGATATCATCTTTGATTGCTGCTTCCACTTGGATATCTTCTTTGGTTTGATTGCTTCTTCCATTTCGATCGTCTTTGACTGCTTCTTACACATGGATATCCTCTTTGATAGCTTGTAACAGCTTGATATCCTCTTTGATTGCTTCTTCGACTTCGATATCATCTTTGATTTCTGCTTCCACTTGGATGTCCTCTTTGATTTGATTGCTTCTTCGATTTCGATATCGTCTTTGACTGCTTCTTACACATGGATATCCTCTTGGATAGCTTTAAACAGCTCGATATCCTCTTTGATTGCTTCTTCCACTTTGATATCCTCTTTTATTGCTTCTACCAATTCGATATCATCTTCGATTTCCTTTTGATTGCTTCTTGCACTGCAATATTCTCTTTGATTGCGTCTTCATCTTCGATATCGTTTTTGATAGCATTTTCACTACGATATCCTCTGTGATGGCTTCTTACACTTCGATATCTTCTTTGATTGCTTCTTCCACTTCGATATCCTCTAAGATTGCTTCTTCCTTTTCGATATCGTCTTCGACTATTTGTTTCACTTCGATATCGTCTTTGATTGCTTTTTCACTTCGTCTTCCTCTTTGAATACTTCTACCACCTCGGTATCCTCTTTGATTCCTTAGTCAACTTCAATTTCCTCTTAGATTGTTTTTCCTACTTCGATATCCTATTTGATTGCTTCTTCCACTTCAATATCCTCTTCGATTACTCCTTCCACTTCGATGTCATCTTCAATTTCCTTTTGATTGCTTCTTGCACTGCAATATTCTCTTTGATTGCGTCTTGATCTTCGATTTCGGCTTTGACAGCATTTTCACTTCGATATCCTCTGTAATGGCTTCTTCCACTTCGATACCCTCTTTGATTGCTTCATCCACTTCGATATCCTCTTTGATTGCTTCTTCCACTTCGATATCGACTTTGACTGTTTCTTCCACTTCGATACCGTCTTTGATTGCTTTTTTCACTTCGTCATCCTCTTAGAACGCTTCTACCACCTCGGTATCCTCTTTGATTGCTTACTCAACTTTAATTTCCTCTTTGATTGTTTCTGCTACTTCGATATCTTCTTTGATTGCTTCTTCCACTTCGATATCCTCTAAGATTGCTTCTTCCTTTTCGATATCGTTTTTGACTGTTTCTTCCATTTCGATATCGTCTTTGATTGCTTTTTTCACTTCGTCATCCTCTTAGAATGCTCTTACCACCTCGGGATCCTCTTTGATTGCTTACTCAACTTTAATTTCCTCTTTGATTGTTTCTGCTACTTCGATATCCTATTTGATTGCTTCTTTTACTTCAACATCCTCTTTAATTGCTGCTTCCACTTGGAAATCCTCTTTGATTTGATTGCTTCTTCCATTTCGATATCGTCTTTGACTGCTTCTTACACATGGATATCCTGTTTGATGGCTTTTAACAGCTCGATATCCTCTTTAATTACTTCTTCGACTAAAAGAAAAACACGCGAGCTGCGAGCAGCTCGCGCACAACGCAACCTCTAGTTATATTATATAAAGCTCGATTACCACTCACTGACTGACTGACTCATTGACATGTTTGTTCTCCCAGATGCCACCTCGTAGGGTGAAAATGTTTGGTGGGATCGTATAGAGGGAGTTCCGATGAGTTGGGAATAAATCCTAAAGTACCCCTTTTGTCCCCCATTCGCTCCCATCCACCTCGTATCTCGGAAAGTATAGGTCTTACAGCGTTGGCGCAAAAACTAATGTTGCAGAGGACATTTTTTTATATCCGGTTCCATGAAAAAAAAATGGTCTTTCATACAAAAAAAAAATTGTCCCATACAAAATATTTCTGTATGAATACCGTAAACCGTAAATTTCGTTTGCCGTAATTTTCATACTGTTTTTGTAGGGAGCCCACGGCTTGTGTGTACTATAAAATTACTGTAAATTTGCTTGATTCTATATAATGGTGGTGGAGGGACATGAGATAACTTTCATAGTTTTTGCAAAGGTCATCATCATCATTTTGGAACATCCAATTTTTTTTTTTTTTTTAGTATGCAACGTTCATCATGTTTATTTTGGAACATCCACATTTTTTTAATTATGCCTCATCCACAATGATCACTTTGAAACGTCATTTTTTTTTTATTATGCAACATCCACTGTGATCATTTTGGTACATCATTTTTTTAATTATGCCTCATCCACAATGATCACTTTGGAACGTCAATTATTTTTTTTTTATTATGCATCATCCACTGTGATCATTTTGTAACATCATTTTTTTTTCAATTATGCCTCATCCACAATGATCACTTTGAAACGTCATTTTTTTTTTTTTATTATGCAACATCCACTGTGATCATTTTGGTACATCATTTTTTTAATTATGCCTCATCCACAATGATCACTTTGGAACGTCAATTATTTTTTTTTTTTATTATGCATCATCCACTGTGATCATTTTGTAACATCATTTTTTTTTCAATTATGCCTCATCCACTATGATCACTTTGGAACGTCAATTTTTTTTTTATTATGCAACATCCACTGTGATATTTTGGTACATCAATTTTTTTAATTATGCCTCATCCACAATGATCACTTTGGAACGTCAATTATTATTTTTTTTATTATGCAACATCCACTGTGATCATTTTGGTACATCATTTTTTTAATTACGCCTCATCCACAATGATCACTTTGGAACGTCAATTATTTTTTATTATGCAACATCCACTGTGATCATTTTGGAACATCATTTTTTTTAATTATGCCTCATCCACAATGATCATTTTGGAACGTCAATTTCTTTTTTTTTATTATGCAACATCCACTGTGATAATTTTGGAACATCAATTTTTTTTAATTATGCCTCATCCGCAATGATCATTTTGGAACGTCAATTTTTTTTTTAATTATGCCTCATCCACAATGATCACTTTTGGAACGTCATTTTTTTTTTATTATGCAACATCCACTGTGATCATTTTGGAACATCAATTTTTTTTTATTTATGCCTCATCCACTATGATCATTTTGGAACGTCAATTTTTTTTTATTATGCGACATCCACTATTCGAATATTCTCTTTGATTGCTTGTTACACTTCGTCATCCTCTTTTATTGTTTCTTCCGCCTCCACATCTTCTATTTTTGCATGTTCCACTTCGTTATGCTTTTAAAATGCTTCTTCTACTTCATATCCTCTTTAATTGCTTCAGTTACTTCATTATGCGCTCTACAAAATTGTGGTGTTTCATACAAAACTTCAATCGCTCATATCTTCTAAGCGGGAAGAGATAGCCCTAGCAAACTTGTACAAAATATGGGTATAAACTTTTGGTGGAACTGTTTTTTTATTGTCATCCTTGACATCCTTTTTGAATGCTTCTCTCACTTCGTCATCTTCTTTGAATGTTTTTTCCACTCCGACATCATCTTTGACTGCTTCTTTAACTTCGATATCCTCTTTGATTGCTTCTCCCACTTCGATATCGTCTTTGACTGCTTCTTCCATTTCGATATCGTCTTTGATTGCTTTTTCACTTCGTCATCTTCTTTGAATGCTTCTACCACCTTGGTATCCACTTTGATTGCTTACTCAACTTCAATTTCCGCTTTGATTGTTTCTGCCACTTTGATATCCTATTTGATTGCTTCTTCCACTTCAACATTCTCTTTGATAGTTTCTTCCACTTCGATATCCAATCAACAAATTTATGATTTTTCTTACAAAACTTTAATCGCTCGTATCTTCTAAACGGGAAGAGATAGCACTAGCAAACTTTGACAAAATATTAGTACAAATTTTTGATCATTATCATTTTACAACATACATTTATATTATGCAACGTCAATCCTGATCATTTTGGAACGTCCAGATTTTTTATGCAACGTTCATCATGATCTTTTTTGCAACGTTAAATTTTTTTTATACAACTATTATCATGATCATTTTGGAACATCCAATTTTTTTCTCTTTGATTGCTTGTTCCACTTCGATATCCTCTTTGATTGCTTCTTCCACATTGATATCCTATTTGATTGCTTCTTTAACTTTGATATCCTCTACGATTGCTTGTTCCACTTCGATATCCTCTTTTATTCCTTCTTCATCTTCAATATCCATTGGATTGTTTCTTCATCTTTGATATCCTCTTTGATGGCATTTTCACTTCGGTATCCTCTGTAAGGGCTCCTTCCTCTTTGATTTCCGTTTGATTGCTTCTTGCACTGCAATATTTTCTTTGATTGCGTCTTCATATTCGATATCGTTTTTGATTGCATTTTTACTTCGATATCCTGTGATGGCTTCTTCCACTTTGATATCCTCTTTGATTGCTTCTTCCACTTCGATATCCGCTTTGATTGCTTGTTCCATTTTGATATCGTCGTTGACTATTTCTTTCACTTCGATATCGTCTTTGATTGCTTTTTTCACTTCGTCATCCTCTTTGAATACTTCTACCAACTCGGTATCCTCTTTGATTCCTTAGTCAACTTCAATTTCCTCTTTGATTGTTTTTGCTACTTCGATATCCTATTTGATTGCTTCTCCCACTTCAATATCCTCTTTGTTTACTCCTTCCACTTCGATATCATCTTCGATTTCCTTTTGATTGCTTCTTGCACTGCATTATTCTCTTTGATTGCGTCTTCATCTTCGATATCGTCTTTGATAGCATTTTCACTTCGATATCCTCTGTGATGGCTTCTTCCACTTCGATACCCTCTTTGATTGCTTCTTCCACTTCGATATCCTCTTTGATTGTTTCTTCCGCCTCGACATCTTCTATTTTTGCATGTTCCACTTCGTTATCCCTTTAAAATGCTTCTTCTGCTTTCATATCCTCTTTAATTGCTTCAGTTACTTCATTATGCTCTCTACAAAATTGTGGTCTTTCATACAAAACTTCAACCGCTCGTATCTTCTAAACGGGAAGAGATAGCCCTAGCAAACTTGTACAAAATATTGGTATAAACTTTTGGTGGAACTGTTTTTTTATTGTCATCCTTGACATCCTTTTTGAATGCTTCTCTCACTTCGTCATCTTCTTTGAATGTTTTTTCCACTTCGACATCATCTTTGACTGCTTCTTTATCTTCGATATCCTCTTTGATTGCTTCTCCCACTTCGATATCCTCTTTGACTGCTTCTTCCATTTCGATATCGTCTTTGATTGCTTTTTCACTTCGTCATCTTCTTTGAATGCTTCTACCACCTTGGTATCCTCTTTGATTGCTTACTCAACTTCAATTTCCGCTTTGATTGTTTCTGCCACTTCGATATCCTATTTGATTGCTTCTTCCACTTCAACATTCTCTTTGATAGTTTCTTCCACTTCGATATCCAATCAACAAATTTATGATTTTTCTTACAAAACTTTAATCGCTCGTATCTTCTAAACGGGAAGAGATAGCACTAGCAAACTTTGACAAAATATTAGTACAAATTTTTGATCATTATCATTTTACAACATACATTTATATTATGCAACGTCAATCCTGATCATTTTGGAACGTCCAGATTTTTTTATGCAACGTTCATCATGATCTTTTTTGCAACGTTCAATTTTTTTTATACAACTATGATCATGATCATTTTCGAACATCCAATTTTTTTCTCTTTGATTGCTTGTTCCACTTCGATATCCTCTTTGATTGCTTCTTCCACATTGATATCCTATTTGATTGCTTCTTTAACTTTGATATCCTCTACGATTGCTTGTTCCACTTCGATATCCTCTTTTATTCCTTCTTCATCTTCAATATCCATTGGATTGCTTCTTCATCTTTGATATCCTCTTTGATGGCATTTTCACTTCGGTATCCTCTGTAAGGGCTCCTTCCTCTTTGATTTCCGTTTGATTGCTTCTTGCACTGCAATATTTTCTTTGATTGCGTCTTCATCTTCGATATCGTCTTTGATAGCATTTTCACTTCGATATCCTCTGTGATGGCTTCTTCCACTTCGATACCCTCTTTGATTGCTTTTTCCACTTCGATACCCTCTTTGATTGCTTCTTCCACTTCGATATCCTCTTTGATTGTTTCTTCCGCCTCGACATCTTCTATTTTTGCATGTTCCACTTCGTTATCCCTTTAAAATGCTTCTTCTACTTTCATATCCTCTTTAATTGCTTCAGTTATTTCCATACAAAATATTTCTGTATGAATACCGTAAACCGTATATTTCGTTTGCCGTAATTTTCATACTGTTTTTGTAGGGAGCCCACTGCTTGTGTGTACTATAAAATTACTGTAAAATTTGCTTGATTCTATATAATGTTGGTGGAGGGGCATGAGACAACTTTCATAGTTTTTGCAAAGGTCATCATCATCACTTTGGAACATCCAATTTTTTTTTTTTTTTAGTATGCAACGTTCATCATGTTTATTTTGGAACATCAATTTTTTTTTAATTATGCCTCATCCACAATAATCACTTTTGGAACGTCATTTTTTTTTTTATTCTGCAAAATCCTTTGTGATCATTTTGGAACACCAATTTTTTTTAATTATGCCTTATCCACAATGATCACTTTTAGAAAAGTCAATTTTTTTTTTAATATGCAAAATCCTTTGTGATCATTTTAGAAAATCAATTTTTTTTAATTATGCCTCATCCACAATGATCATTTTGGAACGTCAATTTCTTTTTTTTTATTATGCAACATCCACTGTGATAATTTTGGAACATCAATTTTTTTTAATTATGCCTCATCCGCAATGATCATTTTGGAACGTCAATTTTTTTTTAAATTGTGCCTCATCCACAATGATCACTTTTGGAACGTCAATTTTTTTTTATTATGCAACATCCACTGTGATCATTTTGGAACATCAATTTTTTTTTATTTATGCCTCATCCACTATGATCATTTTGGAACGTCATTTTTTTTTTATTATGCGACATCCACTATTCGAATATTCTCGTTGATTGCTTGTTACACTTCGTCATCCTCTTTTATTGTTTCTTCCGCCTCCACATCTTCTATTTTTGCATGTTCCACTTCGTTATCCTTTTAAAATGCTTCTTCTACTTCATATCCTCTTTAATTGCTTCAGTTACTTCATTATGCGCTCTACAAAATTGTGGTGTTTCATACAAAACTTCAATCGCTCATATCTTCTAAACGGGAAGAGATAGCCCTAGCAAACTTGTACAAAATATTGGTATAAACTTTTGGTGGAACTGTTTTTTTATTGTCATCCTTGACATCCTTTTTGAATGCTTCTCTCACTTCGTCATCTTCTTTGAATGTTTTTTCCACTTCGACATCATCTTTGACTGCTTCTTTAACTTCGATATCCTCTTTGATTGCTTCTCCCACTTCGATATCGTCTTTGACTGCTTCTTCCATTTCGATATCGTCTTTGATTGCTTTTTCACTTCGTCATCTTCTTTGAATGCTTCTACCACCTTGGTATCCACTTTGATTGCTTACTCAACTTCAATTTCCGCTTTGATTGTTTCTGCCACTTTGATATCCTATTTGATTGCTTCTTCCACTTCAACATTCTCTTTGATAGTTTCTTCCACTTCGATATCCAATCAACAAATTTATGATTTTTCTTACAAAACTTTAATCGCTCGTATCTTCTAAACGGGAAGAGATAGCACTAGCAAACTTTGACAAAATATTAGTACAAATTTTTGATCATTATCATTTTGCAACATACATTTATATTATGCATCGTCAATCATGATCATTTTGGAACGTCCAGATTTTTTTTTATGCAACGTTCATCATGATCTTTTTTGCAACGTTCAATTTTTTTTTATACAACCATTATCATGATCATTTTGGAACATCCAATTTTTTTCTCTTTGATTGCTTGTTCCACTTCGATATCGTCTTTGACTGCTTCTTCCATTTCGATATCGTCTTTGATTGCTTTTTCACTTCGTCATCTTCTTTGAATGCTTCTACCACCTTGGTATCCTCTTTGATTGCTTACTCAACTTCAATTTCCGCTTTGATTGTTTCTGCCACTTCGATATCCTATTTGATTGCTTCTTCCACTTCAACATTCTCTTTGATAGTTTCTTACACTTCGATATCCAATCAACAAATTTATGATTTTTCTTACAAAACTTTAATCGCTCGTATCTTCTAAACGGGAAGAGATAGCACTAGCAAACTTTGACAAAATATTAGTACAAATTTTTGATCATTATCATTTTACAACATACATTTATATTATGCAACGTCAATCCTGATCATTTTGGAACGTCCAGATTTTTTATGCAACGTTCATCATGATCTTTTTTGCAACGTTCAATTTTTTTTGTACAACTATTATCATGATCATTTTCGAACATCCAATTTTTTTCTCTTTGATTGCTTGTTCCACTTCGATATCCTCTTTGATTGCTTCTTCCACATTGATATCCTATTTGATTGCTTCTTTAACTTTGATATCCTCTACGATTGCTTGTTCCACTTCGATATCCTCTTTTATTCCTTCTTCATCTTCAATATCCATTGGATTGCTTCTTCATCTTTGATATCCTCTTTGATGGCATTTTCACTTCGGTATCCTCTGTAAGGGCTCCTTCCTCTTTGATTTCCGTTTGATTGCTTCTTGCACTGCAATATTTTCTTTGATTGCGTCTTCATATTCGATATCGTTTTTGATTGCATTTTTACTTCGATATCCTGTGATGGCTTCTTCCACTTTGATATCCTCTTTGATTGCTTCTTCCACTTCGATATCCGCTTTGGTTGCTTGTTCCATTTTGATATCGTCGTTGACTATTTCTTTCACTTCGATATCGTCTTTGATTGCTTTTTTCACTTCGTCATCCTCTTTGAATACTTCTACCAACTCGGTATCCTCTTTGATTCCTTAGTCAACTTCAATTTTCTCTTTGATTGTTTTTGCTACTTCGATATCCTATTTGATTGCTTCTCCCACTTCAATATCCTCTTTGTTTACTCCTTCCACTTCGATATCATCTTCGATTTCCTTTTGATTGCTTCTTGCACTGCATTATTCTCTTTGATTGCGTCTTCATCTTCGATATCGTCTTTGATAGCATTTTCACTTCGATATCCTCTGTGATGGCTTCTTCCACTTCGATACCCTCTTTGATTGCTTCTTCCACTTCGATATCCTCTTTGATTGTTTCTTCCGCCTCGACATCTTCTATTTTTGCATGTTCCACTTCGTTATCCCTTTAAAATGCTTCTTCTACTTTCATATCCTCTTTAATTGCTTCAGTTATTTCATTATGCTCTCTACAAAATTGTGGTCTTTCATACAAAACTTCAACCGCTCGTATCTTCTAAACGGGAAGAGATAGCCCTAGCAAACTTGTACAAAATATTGGTATAAATTTTTGGTGCAACTGTTTTTTTATTGTCATCCTTGACATCCTTTTTGAATGCTTCTCTCACTTCGTCATCTTCTTTGAATGTTTTTTCCACTTCGACATCATCTTTGACTGCTTCTTTATCTTCGATATCCTCTTTGATTGCTTCTCCCACTTCGATATCCTCTTTGACTGCTTCTTCCATTTCGATATCGTCTTTGATTGCTTTTTCACTTCGTCATCTTCTTTGAATGCTTCTACCACCTTGGTATCCTCTTTGATTGCTTACTCAACTTCAATTTCCGCTTTGATTGTTTCTGCCACTTCGATATCCTATTTGATTGCTTCTTCCACTTCAACATTCTCTTTGATAGTTTCTTCCACTTCGATATCCAATCAACAAATTTATGATTTTTCTTACAAAACTTTAATCGCTCGTATCTTCTAAACGGGAAGAGATAGCACTAGCAAACTTTGACAAAATATTAGTACAAATTTTTGATCATTATCATTTTACAACATACATTTATATTATGCAACGTCAATCCTGATCATTTTGGAACGTCCAGATTTTTTATGCAACGTTCATCATGATCTTTTTTGCAACGTTCAATTTTTTTTGTACAACTATTATCATGATCATTTTCGAACATCCAATTTTTTTCTCTTTGATTGCTTGTTCCACTTCGATATCCTCTTTGATTGCTTCTTCCACATTGATATCCTATTTGATTGCTTCTTTAACTTTGATATCCTCTACGATTGCTTGTTCCACTTCGATATCCTCTTTTATTCCTTCTTCATCTTCAATATCCATTGGATTGCTTCTTCATCTTTGATATCCTCTTTGATGGCATTTTCACTTCGGTATCCTCTGTAAGGGCTCCTTCCTCTTTGATTTCCGTTTGATTGCTTCTTGCACTGCAATATTTTCTTTGATTGCGTCTTCATATTCGATATCGTTTTTGATTGCATTTTTACTTCGATATCCTGTGATGGCTTCTTCCACTTTGACATCCTCTTTGATTGCTTCTTCCACTTCGATATCCGCTTTGATTGCTTGTTCCATTTTGATATCGTCTTTGACTATTTCTTTCACTTCGATATCGTCTTTGATTGCTTTTTTCACTTCGTCATCCTCTTTGAATACTTCTACCAACTCGGTATCCTCTTTGATTCCTTAGTCAACTTCAATTTCCTCTTTGATTGTTTTTGCTACTTCGATATCCTATTTGATTGCTTCTCCCACTTCAATATCCTCTTTGTTTACTCCTTCCACTTCGATATCATCTTCGATTTCCTTTTGATTGCTTCTTGCACTGCATTATTCTCTTTGATTGCGTCTTCATCTTCGATATCGTCTTTGATAGCATTTTCACTTCGATATCCTCTGTGATGGCTTCTTCCACTTCGATACCCTCTTTGATTGCTTTTTCCACTTCGATACCCTCTTTGATTACTTCTTCCACTTCGATATCCTCTTTGATTGTTTCTTCCGCCTCGACATCTTCTATTTTTGCATGTTCCACTTCGTTATCCCTTTAAAATGCTTCTTCTACTTTCATATCCTCTTTAATTGCTTCAGTTACTTCATTATGCTCTCTACAAAATTGTGGTCTTTCATACAAAACTTCAATCGCTCGTATCTTCTAAACGGGAAGAGATAGCCCTAGCAAACTTGTACAAAATATTGGTATAAATTTTTGGTGGAACTGTTTTTTTATTGTCATCCTTGACATCCTTTTTGAATGCTTCTCTCACTTCGTCATCTTCTTTGAATGTTTTTTCCACTTCGACATCATCTTTGACTGCTTCTTTAACTTCGATATCCTCTTTGATTGCTTCTCCCACTTCGATATCGTCTTTGACTGCTTCTTCCATTTCGATATCGTCTTTGATTGCTTTTTCACTTCGTCATCTTCTTTGAATGCTTCTACCACCTTGGTATCCTCTTTGATTGCTTACTCAACTTCAATTTCCGCTTTGATTGTTTCTGCCACTTCGATATCCTATTTGATTGCTTCTTCCACTTCAACATTCTCTTTGATAGTTTCTTCCACTTCGATATCCAATCAACAAATTTATGATTTTTCTTACAAAACTTTAATCGCTCGTATCTTCTAAACGGGAAGAGATAGCACTAGCAAACTTTGACAAAATATTAGTACAAATTTTTGATCATTATCATTTTACAACATACATTTATATTATGCAACGTCAATCCTGATCATTTTGGAACGTCCAGATTTTTTTTATGCAACGTTCATCATGATCTTGTTTGCAACGTTAAATTTTTTTTATACAACTATTATCATGATCATTTTGGAACATCCAATTTTTTTCTCTTTGATTGCTTGTTCCACTTCGATATCCTCTTTGATTGCTTCTTCCACATTGGTATCCTCTTTGATTGCTTCTTTAACTTTGATATCCTCTACAATTGCTTGTTCCGCTTCGATATCCTCTTTTATTCCTTCTTCATCTTCAATATCCATTGGATTGCTTCTTCCACTTCGATATCGTCTTTGATTGCTTTTTTTACTTCGTCATCCTCTTAGAATGCTTCTACCACCTTGGTATCCTCTTTGATTTCTTCCTCAACTTTAATTTCCTCTTTGATTGTTTCTGCTACTTCGATATCCTATTTGATTGCTTCTTTCACTTCAATATCCTTTTTGATTGCTTCTTCCACTTCGATATCATCTTTGATTGCTGCTTCCACTTGGAAATCCTCTTTGATTTGATTGCTTCTTCCATTTCGATATCGTCTTTGACTGCTTCTTACACATGGATATCCTCTTTGATGGCTTTTAACAGCTCGATATCCTCTTTAATTACTTCTTCGACTAAAAGAAAAACACGCGAGCTGCGAGCAGCTCGCGCACAACGCAACCTCTAGTTCTTATATATAAACTACAATAAAGAAGATAAACTTATCGATAAACTAGCAGTGTATAATATAATATATAGCAGTATATACATATATATGTAGATAATTATATTTAGTATACTTACGGATATCAATTACGTATTTCCCCTCGCCCCTGATGGGCAGCACCAGAATCTGTCCAGACAGCTTGTAGTCTCCCTTAAGTTGAACTGTACATTTGATTGATAGCGATTGCTTTTTCTTTGTCAGGTCATGTCTGCAACAAAGACATAATATAAGTATTTTAAAACATGATAAGGGCCCAGATTAACTTACTTTTTGCATGTGACTGAAACAGTGTTCAAAATCATGATCAGATGATTCACAGGCTTCCAACATCTACCTCCGTGGTGCAGTGGGCGAATATCCGGCTGAGACGCAGGAGGGAGCGGGTTCGATTCCCGCCGCGGAACAAACGTTTGTATGATCTACAGATATTTGTTCCGGGTCTGGTTGGTTCTCTATATACATATATTATTTACAAAAAAATATATATACATATAAGTATTCTATCAGTTATCTGGTTCCCATAGTACAAGCTCTGCTTAGTTTAGGGCTAGAGAGCGCTGTGTGAAATGTCCAGCAATATTTATTTATTTATCTACGAAAGATGATTAAGGGATGCTAGTAACTTACTATCTGGTGAGGTAGTGATCAAGCGCTTGGTTACCATCAATAAAAAAAAGGCTAGGAAAGAGCATTATTTTGATTTGTAGTTAGATCATAATTATGTTTTAAAGCCATAATATAATTTTACTTACTTATAACGTAGGTAGTACGGTAATATTAAAAATTGTATTATGTACTTATAAGCAGTAAGGTATGTGCTTACGTGACTGCGCGAACGTAAATTCAAAATGTAAGAAAACTTAAAACAAAATAGAGTCCATCAATCACCAGATCAATGCCACCTATTTCCAACACTATTCGTTGACAAATAGTAGATTGTAGGTACCTTGTGGTAACCAGCAAGGTGAAGTCCAAGGCAACTCTATTCAATTGAATAATCGTAAACTCGTTACTCGTAATAAGTTACTAACTCCATAATAAATAAATAAAGTCTTGGGCAAATCGGCGTTGTATGTATGTATGTTTGTTTGTCCGAGGATAACTTTCGAAGCGTTCATCCGATCATCGTGAAATTTGATACATAGGTGATTTGGTGTGACTAAATGAGCTAAAAATGTGGGGTGGTTGTTGAGATATTGGGGTTGAAGAGGGTTAAAAAAAATGAAAATAAGACTATTAGGTCAAATGGGATGTCAAATGCAAGTTATTTATTAGTACATTTAGGCTACGTTTTATATTTTTAGTAAAGTCTTTATAGTTTTTGAGTTATTAGCCATAATAAAAACTGAACTTTGACTAAATTCACAGGTGACCCCACAGTGCTGATATTTGGTATGCGTGTAGCTTTAATAAACCAAATTACATGAACTCCCGTTACCTGTAATTTGAATGAATTTGTAGGTCAAGTTATTTGGCTATCCCATATATATCTAAACTATTTAAAATCGGTGCGAAGCCGGGGTGGGTTAGTTAGTTTAAAATCACTAGTTGCGGGACCAAAATATACCCTAGTGGTCGTGGTCGTAACGCTAATGATTTTTGACCTGTTCTAACCCTATGTTAAGCAAGGGCGGATCCAGGGGGGGGGTCATGGGTGGGTGGTAGGTGGACCACTAATTAAAATTGTGAAACATAACACATGACATTGAGCACGACTACGTGACCTGGCACCAAAGCTGGATCAGCCCTTGATGTAAAGGCACACAGAGGACTCAATTCTTTGGAAATGCATTCAATCGTCTACATGCTGCTACGTAATAAAAGGCGTAAATTGTAAATAGAGGTTTTCATTTTGAGGAAAGAGGAAAATAGAAAATTAATCAGAGCAGGAAAATTAACGTTGATGGATATTATATAATTATACGAGCAATAATCAGAGAAATACCTATCAATTACAGCAATAGGTATGAATAATAAGCATTTATGTGCTAATGATTTATCATCAAAATAGACTGCTACGGGTTAGCATTAAATTTACCTATGTACTATTTTTGATGTGTAACATCTTTCCTCTCGATTTGTAGGAGTGATTTTGGCAAAAGGGACGGAAATGTATAACAGGAAACTGGGGAAGCGCGTGCTATTTGATTTGAGCAATGAGCGCGCGCGGGGGTCAGATGTTACACATCATATGCGACTACTGTAAGGCTCGTAATTCTGTGCAATAAAGAATTTTCTAATCTACGGGTAAGCTTATGACACGTACTCGTACATATTACCACAGAGAAATGTAAAACATGCCGTATGTCACGGGAAAAGCTGAAAAATTTCCTATGACAGTACTGGTTGAGCGAATCATTTGTGTTACGGGGAATAACGAAATATAGCCGACCAAGTGCGAGTCGCACCGAGACCAATACTGTAGAAATATGTTTTTTATGTACTACAAATGAACGATTCTTAGATTATTTTCTATATTTGTGCTGCAAAATCTTGTTTCTTGCCAAAGCTGAACTTTTTTATTGCGTTGACTTAGAAGCTTGTTTCTTTTACAGCTCTGGGGGACCGTGGATCCGTGGACCTTCTAAAATTATCATAGATATAAATTTAAATTTGATACCTCCCCGTGTTCCTAAGATAAAATGTCTTAACTGACAGACAGACTGACAGACGGACAACAAGCGATCCTATATGGGTTACTTTTTTCCTTTTGAGGTACGAAACCCTAAATGACTTATATAGGTATCCATAATGTTTTTATTATTAAAGGCACTTACCTACTAGTACATAATTTGTCACATCTAGCCATCAAAATATTATGTTTATATCACAAAAATTGCACTTTTGCATTTTCATATAAAAGACATCAACGCGCCTCCGCGAACTACAGTCCATGAATCTTTTGTTTATTATAACTAATTTTGCATCAAAATCTCTGTTCCTAGATAATCTAATAATCAATAATATAATAATAATGATCTGGAATGTCAATGTCTCCTTAGTCATAAGGTCGGGCACTGGAAAGTGCGACACAGTATTTACTACTGCGCTTTTTAGTGTTTCATCTACATATGTATAAAGCTATCCTATGTGTATTATGTTCAAAATAAATGATTTATTGAAAAAAAAATGAATGGTCTCTAATTTATTGTAAACTTTTGAAAATATTGTTAATTAATTTTGGAGTCCATTTTCAAAATGTTACTTTTAATTTTGGAAAAACAATGTTTTCTATGTATTTGTAGGTTTACCTTTATATCCATTGGTAGGTAAAGGCCAAAGAAAAACTAGCGCGTAGTACCGAACCATTCCTCAGAACACAACCCATTATATAAGCGGTAGAACACACACAGGAAGGAAAAATCTGAACAACCCCCCCCCCCCCCACATTTTTAGCCCATTTAATCGCACCAGGAATGTGCTATCACTACCTACCTATATACCAAATTTCACGGTTATCAGTGTAACGCTTTAAAAGTTATCCTCGGACAAACAAACATACTTAAAACGCCGCATATAACTTGTACAAATCCTCGTGTAGTCCGTAAGATGGAAACTTCATCAAAGATCTTCGCTATATCTAATAGAAGAAGTCGAGCGACCGTTTTCTTTACTGAAATTATAATCCTTTTGTTCAGGATCGTTCAGGATGTCATTATTTATAATCACTATTAATGTAGGTACATAACTCATAATTATAGAGTGGGAAATCATGTACCATTTAACTTTTTACTCAACATTCAGTTCTATATCATTCAATTATTTCTCTGTTGCAATTTATTTTTAAACCCTGATGCAAAAAGGTGTACACACGTGGTTTTTTTAATAGAAAGCTAGTATTTGATGAAGTTCAGCCGATCCGAAGATGATCAGTACTTTTCCTTTTTGATAAAGGGACCTCAACTGTAAAATTAAAATTTATTAGGGTTTAGTGTGTCGGGGTTTTATAAATTTTAAATTTAAACTTGTCTTGTAACATGTTTATACGGACATCATGATGCTGATCGATGTATAAATATTGACTTTTAATATTGACTTTAGCTTGATGGTTTTGACGGAGATAAACATAGCTAGAGCAGTATTACTCTATGATAGATAGATAGATAGATAATTATTAATATAACGAATATTATTAAGACAAAAATAAAGAAACTATAATTAATTACTACAAAAACAGATATAATACAAAAATAAATAAGTTCTAAGCTACAATAAAAATAAGTATATTGGGCAGTCTTATTGCTGAGAATCTCATCCAGACAACTTTTGGATGGAGCGAAATTTTCGATGATATGAAAACTATGGTGTACTCTGAAGTCTGACTCAGTACTCTATAAATTTCCAAATGCAATTGTTTATGGGTCTCCCTGTATATTATTTTGATCAAAAACCATGCAAAGCCAGGATGGGTTAGTTAGTGTATTAATAAAATAAGAACCTATTTAAATTGTACTATTTGCTTTGAGTCTTCTATTTTGTCTGTAATTTTTATTTTTTAATTTGTACAATAAAGTGTTTTCATTCATTCATTAATTATATATGCTAGTATCCAACCTTTGGCCTCCGACAAGGCTCTATAATATTACTAGCTGACCCTGGCGATTATCCTGTCGCTGCACGGATTTCGAAATAAAATATAGCCTGCGTATACAAAAATCCCAGCACTTTCAGTTTTTCCAAAATATTTCAATATTCCGGGCATTTTCCATTTTTTCTTTCCCTAAATTATTATTCGGGTTTTATTATTTTTTAATTTCGTTCCAGCCGTTCTTGAGTGTTGCGCTTACGTACGAACAGCATTTTATTTTTATTTATATAGGTTGTATCTATTGGCACAGACAAATAATATACTAAGTTCAACTAGTGGTAAGGTCTGTTCTACCCAGGACCGACAGATTAGCGACTCCGAATCATGAAAGGACACTGTTTTTGCGGCGTTATTTTATCAATTTTCAAGAATATTATAATTTCCATGCAGGTGATTCAATAAATCAATCGATAAGGTTGTTGAAATTCGTTGGTAGCAGGCAGCGTAAGATTATTCACTCTGCAAATCTATGAGGAGTCCTATGTTCAGCAGGAGGTGAATCAGCTGGCTGATATGATGATGAATGATGCCACAACCCAATCGCTAGTGTTGGAACAGCACAGTTTTTAACGAAAGAGTGATTCAATCCAGCTCAATTACATTATTTTCTTTAAATTAAATCAATGTCTTAGCATTTTAACTCCCATCCACTCAATACAGTAAACAGTTGAACTCACTTGATATTTTCCACGTTGCAATCCTTCATGCCAGTGACGGTTGTATCCTTCAAAGTGAGCTTCAGGCCCGCCGAGTCCCCCTTCACCAGGTCCAGATGCAGAGGATCCAGGGGCTTGATGCCCAGCTCAGGGATGCCAGGGGTAATAATCGGGACTGCCACCTTTGCTGACTGCAGTGTGCAGACATTATCCCCTGACTGGCATGGTGTAATAAACGGTGCTGGGGGAAAAGGTCTAGGGTTAGGTAAGAATAAAATTAAATGGTGGGCCCTGGAGCTGACACAGTAAAACAGAAAGAATTAAGACTTCAATGTGAATCAACCTAATATCTACTAAATACGAAAAGTCTTTCTTTGGAAGAGAAAATTTCTTAGAATTTGTGTATTGTAATAATTAATAAAAATAATTATTAAATATTATAATAAGGAAGCTAGGGGCTGTTGGAACTTGTCTTTGACTACCTCCTATATAGGATATATACACAGAACATGACGAAGGTTACCTATTATAAGATTAACTGAAATTCAAAGTTGTATCATTTAATTCCCTAATTAGATATTCTCAGATAAACACATTGGAGAATACTTGAACAACATAGATGACCTGAAAAAACACGATTCATTTTCTTTTCCTGTGAAAATTTTGATATCCAGAATGCAACTTGTCCGGTAAATAATAAGTTGTAATATGATTGATTGATTGATTGAAAATACTTTATTGCACTTATAAAACTAGTACAAAGGCGAACTTAATGCTAAAGAGCATTCTCTTCCAGATAACATTTGTGTATTGTAGACAAAGATGTGTAGGTAGTGTACAGAAAAGGTAAAAAGTATGGTATGAGCTCTTTATCTCAAAATATTTATTTGTTGCAGAACTTACCTGAAGCCGATTGCACCCCAAAAATCACAGCCAAAAAGCTCAGAAACCTCAACATCTTGACTTCCCTTCTGCTAGTATGCCGTGCGAGGTCGCAGCCGCGTTTATATGACCGAGCATCATGACGTCACACACAAAAGGTACCTACTTGTCCATGCCACAGAATAAATACTAGTGACGCATTATCTGCATGTACTTGTCAACATCTCATCAGTTAAGGAGTTGGCATCTTGGTATTTGTACCTAGGAAGTCAGTGTTTGTTGATCTGTAATATGTTTTGCTTTAGAATTTAAACTAAAAGAAAACCTTCTGCTATACATAACAAAAGAACATATCATAGCACCTTCGCTGTAAAGCTTCAGCCTCAGGATTTTTATACATAGTTTTTTTTAATCCTATGTTTATTTATTTATTTAAAGATAAACCAACAGTATACATATTTTATTACTTTATAGTTAATCACTATATATAGGTACTTTACCAGATTTATGACGATAGTCATAAACACATTTCTGATACATGCACCAATTACAGGTGTACACAACATTCGCCAACGACTGTAAAAATATAATTGAATGTTTACATATACATATCTAAACTAATAAAATAATACTAATAATAATAAGTGTTAATATATAATAAGTATTCCGATGTTGTTTCGAAACACGAGTGCTTCATTGCATAATTAAGTGTTACAGAGATTCTGGAAGAGATGGCAGAACGCTCGCCATCTCCAATGATATATTTTTAAACAGTTTGTTTTTGTAAGACCTGTTTACGTGTGATTGAATATATCAAGATAATTGACTGTAACACTGAAATCGTTGTAAATTCGACTTATTCGCAGTGTTGATGAATTGTAACCGAGGTTTGTTTTGGGTGTTGGCTTACTGAATATTTTAGAAATTATTTGTCTTGTGTAATTGTACGGAACGCTTAGAATAATGTTCTCCAGAATGGCTGGGCAGTCGAATAAGTCATGGACTATTTTAAAGAGCAAGGAGACGTCTCGAATTTTTCTCCTATCGCGTAAAGTGTTCATTTTAAAGAACGCTAGTCGATTTTCGTATGGACTTCTGTGTGAAATAGCTGAGCAAGAGAATGCCAGGGTTCTGGAGAAAGAGCGCTGAATGCCCTCAATGCGCTGCGAGGTAACTGCATAGAAAGGGTTCCAAACTACGCTCGCGTATTCGAGGGTCCTGGTATATGGTAATCCTGGGTTTTTGTGGGTTACGCGATCCGTGTCCTTATATTCATCATTTTTCCAGCAACAGATCATCCACTGCTAAATATATGCCAGTTAACGAAGGGGTTTAGTGCTAGATGAAAGCTAGATTATCCAGCACGTGATCTCCGCTCAAGCACCTGCCCCAACTGATTTTCAAAACTAGAATTTAATATTTCTCTCCAAAATCCGATTAAGGATCATCTTCTCCTTAATCCACTGATCTCTATGTAACTATAATGGTGCCTCTACACGTACCATCATGCTCGATAAGCAAGTATATTTGTACTCGTTTTAACGTCGAGCATGTACGTACGTGTCTACTTACTATAATAGGTACACAAACTTCACTCTGTACCACAATAGCCCAGTTCTCTATAAACTCTTTATTCGAGGTCGTCAGGGTTAATTGGTGTGAGTTAATCATTTAAATACTTATAATTCCATGATAATTGGCATAGCTATAAAACGTTCAGAGTACAATCGTTCAATCTAAGCTACTGACTATGAACACCTATCTAAGTTATATTAGTCACATGCATTTTTTTCTGTTACCTACAATTATCAAATTTATTATAAAACTAGCTTCCGCAAACGTAGCTTTTGTCTCAACCCAGGTTATTCTTTATACAAAATTTTCATCGAAATCGTTACCGCGATTTAGTCGTGATAGCATAACAAACAGACAGAATTACTTTCGAATGTGATGAACTATATTAACTGCATAGGGATAATGTAGTTTACTATAAATAAATAATTTTCAAAATCAGTTCAGGCTTCGCACGCTTGAAATTTCCCGTTCCCGTGGAAACTTCGGGATAAAAATTAAATAATACACTCTTGTCAAAGTGACGCGACATTTCATGTAAATGACTTCACGTCAATAAAGGACGGTTAAATTAAATGGATATTGTTCATACGAAAATACTAAAATCGCTATTAAAAAATGGGGAGTGGGGGTAGGAGGGTGAAAAATGATTTACCACCCATTCTTATACCTACCATATATACAAAAAAAATCATTAAAATCGGTCAACCCATTTCGGAGGAGTGCGACAACAAACACACGAGACTTTTATATATTAGAGACCAGAGATTATATAGTACCTACGAGTATATAGTATATTAGATACTTTCACACTGATGTAGACATATGTTGCTCGTTTATAAACAAAATAAACACATGAAAAGAAAACCCCTTTAGAAGCTTATCGTACGCACGCAGGAGTGTGAGATTTGGTATAGTTCATGTTTATAATCGAGAAAAAGGGGTAAATGTTAAAATTAAAGTACCCAAAACAAAAATGAAGAATAACAGTAGAATTTCGACATTGTGCACTGGAAACTAGTAGATATAATTATGGCTACTCTAGAACTATTATCACCGGTATACTCGTAGTATGTGGCAGGCCGTGGCCTAAACATTGTTTCCAGGGTCTAGGTAACGATATGCTAATGTCATTTGATTATTCTAATCGTAAACTTGTTTTTTAACTTTGACATTACCATTAGCCCATATTGTCCTATTGTGGGCAAAAATGACCCCAGTGGCGCAGTGGGTAAATAGCCGGCTGAGACGCAGGAGGTAGCGAGTTCAATTCCCGCCGCGGAACAAATGTTTGCATGATCTGCAGATATTTTTTCCGGGTCTGGATGTTTTTATAAATAATCTGTGTATGTATTTACAAAAAAAAATAAGTATATAAGTATTCTATCAGTTATCTGGTTCCCATAGTACAAGCTCTGCTTAGTTTGGGGCTAGATAGCGCAGTGTGAAATGTCCAGCAATATGAACTATTTATTATTATATACCCCCATTTCCGCCACTAACAACGGTCCAGTGCCACCGTATGCCAGTCCTTAAGGCATCCAGCTCGTCCCGCCACCTGGTTGCCGCGGCGCCGCTTTGCTGTCTCAGGGCATGTGCTGTCGCATGGCGGCAGACGTGACCGGCCCAGTCCCACTTCAGCCTAGCGGCCTTCTCCCCTACATCGGTGACTTCGGTTTTGGAACTTTGACGTCATGTAAAAGTAAAATTATATGCCATAGGTAAGGACCAACCCAGTCAAACCAGCTTTTTATACAGACAGATATAGGAGTCGAATTTATAACACCTCTCTTTTCAAACCGGGTTAAGAATTAGGTAATTTTGCAGTTTGCCAGTACGTTTCAAGAATTAAAAAAAAGAAGCTTTTCCCAACCACTATGTTTTTCATTATTTAGATGTAGTTAAGTTTTTCCTATCTATCTATCTAGTATAAATGTTACCATGATGAAAAATAGCGCATCAATTGAGTAAGGCTTGAAGATTTTTTTAATGATCCTAATATAACCAAGGTTTTTAATGAATAAAAGGTTTTTAGTGACCAGAAAATTAAAAGTTCTGAAAAACTAAAAGTGCTTTTTTCAATGGGTATTTTTTTTACTAATAATATACTATTATAGGTTATATTTTATTTTGAAATTGGATTGGATGGATTAAGAGAAAAACTAAATAAGGAAAAACAATAACTTTGTAGGTTAATAACTACACGGCACGTGGCTTTAGAGTGCTATTTTTAATCTATAAAAATCAATAGTCTCGCAAAAACTCGAAAATACCTCGCCGATGGCTGTTTTTTGTATTCGTAATTTTGTATGGAACAAATTTTGAAAGTTGCCCGGGAAATTTTAAAACTATGGAAAAACTGAAAGTGTTTATATGGGATTTTTGTATAAACTCAACATTTTGTAAGAGCATTAAGCTATATTATATTTTAAATCCGTGTGAAGCCGGGCGGGTTAACACAAGACATTTCACCTAGCGCTATCAAGCCTCAAACTAAGCAGACCTTGTACTTTGAGAAAAAGATAACTGATAGAATACGTCTAAACATTTTTTTTGTATCATACAATACAAATGTAGTATTTTTCAAACTTTTGCGATCACTGTACTTAATTTAACCTTTATATGGCTGTTGCAACACAGTCGAAACGTAGGGGAAAAAGTACATACGCGATAAATACCCGTTTAAATCGGTAATTAAATACATATTTAGTTTTGGCCTCTGCGGTTAAAAAGTTCAAGTCAATTAAATTTTTCTAAAATATTTAAATTACAAATTTGGCCTAGTTACTGTTTTATTATAAGTATGTATAGATTATGATTTATATTACTGACAAGATTTGGCACAGGATCGAGATAAGTGGAGGGATGAGGGGCAGGCCTTTGTCCAGCAGTGGGACGGCATAGGCTAGTGGGTAAAAAAAATGTTTTATATTGTCTACTTTATGACTGAATGTACCTACTAAACCATATTTCATTCTAAGGAAAATTTTGAGAAGTCTCACGTTATTTAAGTATTTTCGTCAATATTTACCGTGTCTCGGATGCGGTGGCGTGAATTCGTTACATACACGATCAGTGTAGGACTGTATACATACTACATAGACAAGCACAGATTTAAGACCTTTTATTATAATTTTTGGATAGGTATTCTAGGAAATAAACGATTGTATTTGTATTTATTTAATACATAGGAGGTTATGGGTACTTTACTGAAGTAGATTTTGTTGTATTGTGTATTTTATCACCTACGCTAAGTTACGTACTGCCTAGACAAGCTATAGTCCGTCCACATAAATCGATGGTATATATAATAAACGAATGGTAGATTTTAAGGAGTTGGAAAGGATTTCAATTACTGAGACGTATTGCAAACCAGTTCTTCTGAAGAAGCGATCAGATCTTTCGACGAAAATTATATGACTTTTCTGTGGTAGAAGTGATATAGATAAATCTTGAAATCTAGCTACTAAAGTATTTTTTTTGTATATATTTGTATGCGCTCACCTATTGACGTAGGTGAGACTAGCGCAGGATCATGGCGGATGGCACAAACTTGGGGAGGCCCAGCAGTGGGTGAAGTCAGGCTGAGGATGATGATGATATTTTTATGTATATACACTATAATCGTGGGCATCTTATAGGTCAGATTTGACAATTGTCAGAATACTATCAGCGAACAACAGAACCAAATTTTACAACATTAAGATAGCGTCCTTAAATATTGATCCATTATTAGCCAGTGTTTCTGATTGTTTTTTTTATATAAAGTGAAACTTAGCGCTAGTTAAGTTTTTGTTGCACGCCAACCCTTAATACCTACGTACCCACAAGGGTTTGGCTGGTAGAAAATGCTATTGTTGCATATGCATGAAGTATTAAACAAGTATAAAAAAGTGGCACTCCGGGAGTGCCGACAGAAGTGAAAACTTGAACAATTACGAGATATTTATATACAGAGGTGTCGGTAACGGTAACGGTAACAGTGTCGCGAATTCAATGGTTTTTTCCCATCTAAAAAACTGTCCAACGCGCCTAAAGAAATTCACTTCAAAAAAAACCCCCGACATATAAAAAACCCGTAATAAATTTCCATTTACAGATGAAATTTCTTCACCAAAAAATCTTTATTACAATAATAAATCCTAAAACGGTCAAACCATTTGGGAGATAAATGGGAACATTCGTTTGTTGCGCACACAAACAACCTCTTACCTTAAACGCATACACCTTCATCGTTCCGTGGTGGGTAATAAATAAATACTCTCCCCAGTGACCCATGCACACCTACAGTTCTTTGATCAACTCTTAAATCAACACTTTGTTCTCAGAACAATTCTTGACGTCAAAAGTACATATTATATAATATATAGAAACACATCCAGACCCAGACAATTTGACTACTCTTTTTAGGGGTAGAAATTGCAGTTATTCTAGATTTCAGACTTTTCCCTATATTTGTTTCACTAAAGCTACATGAATACCTAACTGCAGCACTGTGGGATCAGAATCAGAATCAGAAATATTTTATTGTTATACTGTTGCACAACAAAGGTCTTATATATTAGGTAGGTACAAGTTTGCACAGTTTATACGTTTCTGACGTACAATATAGAAACAAAAATAAAAGTATTAAAAATTCTTATCTATTAATAATTCGTCGATTGAATACTTACTAAGCTTTTTCTATAAGCAATTTGTTGAGGGCATGCTTAAACTCCATGATACTTTCTTTGCATTTTATTGTTGATGATATTTTATTATAGATTTATTGGTGCCATACAAAGCACACTCATGCGATTGATGATGATGATTGATGATGAGTTTTACACGGTTGAAGGCGGAGGCAGCTCGCACAGCGGCTTCCTTTGGGGCAAACGTTAAAAACTCGGCCCATAGCCAAATTACATTCGCTCCGAATCGATTCGATTTCTACATACATTTGTCGATATATCACGTGATATTTCTATAGCATGTGTCAAATCTCATACATTTTCGGGCTTATCTACTAGCGTCATCGATAATCGAATGTAACTTGGCTAAGCCCTCTGGTTACTGGTGTGCCCTGTGAATTTCGTAAAAATTCAGTTTTTACTATGACTGATAACTCAAAAACTACAAGGATTAAACTAAAATTAAAAACGGGGTCAAAATGTACTAATGAATACCTTGTATTAAAGGATCCACTTGACTTTGAGTCTTATTTCAATTTTTTACCCCTCTTGAACCCCAATATCTCACCCCCCAACATTTTTAGCTCATTTAGTCACGCCAGGATTATGCCATCATTACCTAACTATATATCAAATTTCACGATGATCGGACAACGCTTCGAAAGCTATCTTCGGACAAGCATACATACATCCATACACGCCGATTTGCCCAAGGTGATTTAGAGATCTCGCTTCGCTCGATCAATAAACTAGTTAGGTACTTACACAATTATCATGTGGTCAAAATGTACCATTTCGCTAATAATACAGTCATAAAAACCTGTGGTTTAGCTCAACACTTATTGACAGTGTATTTTCTGTGGAATATGGCTGACACAGCTGAGAGGATAGTACAAGCCTACTCCATCAAAAACTTGTGTGCCATCCTTGCCACCAGCCATTGAAATCATCTTCAATTAATCCTCTAGTGTCAGACTGCCAGTAGCTCGGTCAACCGGACTTATTCTGCATCGTGTCGATATCGTTCATATGTTTAATATCCAATGTTGTTTTGCCAATAAATGGCCACTGCAACAGCGTTATCTGTGGCGGTACAAATATCTCTCAGGGTCTGTATCGCTTGTGCAACTAGTCACCGACTCTCCAATGTAGCCTCATTTACTAAAATTTTGCCTGTAGCGACCCACGTGAGTCCTAAGACGGTTGATTGATTTCCACATGGGCCAAGGAAGGTCTTCCGGTCTTCTCAACCGGTCTAACAACCGAATTACTGACATTAGAGTATGAGAGATGGTTATGGCTGTTTGGATATGTCATGATTTTAACCATCATAATTTAGGTGCACTCTATTGAGACGCAGTTTTTTCTCATAATTTTTTTCTTCAATTTTTCGAGGTTATACCTACATGACTATGTATTTATACGGGAAGGAATTTTGTCAAAACCATTCGTATTTTTCTTTGTTCATAGTAATGATTGCGTTATGATCTTTTGACTGTGTTCGTGGGTTTTAGGGTTCCTGGAAGCAAAGTTAACTTCTAGATACCAATAATATCTACTAGGGGTGATCCAAAAGTAGTGATAATCAGTTATTTCTAGTGCACATAAAAATACAAAAAAATATCAGTCACTTGCTCAGTTACCCACTAGTTCAGGAAAAAAAAATCATATAAATAGGCCACGATTCCCGGGAGCTACATTCATTTGAATACGGACTGTCAAGGAGTGAACATAAAAATGGCTTGAAAAAAATGTGTACCAAAGACATACACAGCGACTTGGTCGACACATTAAGGGACTCTTCTCCTCCATATTCCACAGTTGCACGCTGGGCTAAGGAGTTTAAACTGGGAAGAACATCGACAGAAGACGAACACCGCGAAGGACGCCCATCGACGTCCCTCACTGAAGAAAATGTGAAAAAAGTTGAAGAAGTTGTATTGGAAGATCGAAGAGTGACTATCAGGCATGTAGCTGAGGTCACAGGGATCTCATATGGCAGCATTCAAAGAATCCTTGCGAACGAATTGCATATGAGAAAGGTCTCCGCGCGTTGGGTACCGAAAATGTTAAACGACGAGTAAAAGAAGAAACGAGTCGACATGTCAAGAGCAAATCTCGAAAAGTTTCAGGCAGACAAAGATAATTTTTTGTCACGTTTTGTGACCATGGACGAGACCTGGATCCACCATTTTGATCCTGAAACAAAACAACAATCGATGACATGGAAACGATCCGATGAACCGACGCCGAAGAAATTCAAAGTGTCAAGCTCAGCAGGGAAGGTTATGGCGTCTGTTTTTTGGGACGCTAAAGGAATAACCATGGTGGACTACTTGGAAAAGGGGGCCACTATTACAGGCTCCTACTATGCAGAACAAATAAGAAGATTGCGGGAGGCTATTAAGGAGAAAAGGCGAGACAAACTGCGGGCTGGAGTGCTGTTCCATCAAGACAACGCACCGGTTCACAAAGCTGCAATTGCCATAGCTGCCATTCAGGAAGCGGGCTTCGAGCTGGTGGAACACCCCCCCTATTCACCAGATCTAGCCCCCAGTGACTTCTATCTCTTTCCACGACTCAAGGAACACCTCCGAGGCAAGAAATTTGACGATGATAGCGACGTGATGGCCGCGGTGGAGGACTTTTTTGAGAGTCAAGATAAAGATTTTTTTTCTAAGGGAATTTTAGGTTTAGAAAAGAGATGGACTAAATGTATTTTTAATAAATTTATTTTTTTATTTTATTCATTGTGTTTATTATTGATTATCATTACTTTTGGATCACCCCTCGTATTATCCTTTTTTTTAGAAAACAACAGCACTATGGTAATATTAAGGTTTGAATAGAATAGCCAATTACAGGTTTTCCTAGATAGGGTAGTTATTACTTACGGCCGAACCCTCTGCTTTTGCCTTCCTAGAGATTAGCAACTGTGCGCAATTTTTTGTGCACTGCAGTATACAGGGTGTTGTTTACTTTGGTAATATACTGAAGATATTCAAGTGACGGTTTCTTAAAAGATCAAATAAGACTTCTCGAAATAAAAACCAGTAGTTATATTATCAAATTTTAAAGAAAACCGACTAAGTTTAGGTGATTAATTCGATATAAAACTTACTGCCTACTCTTGCAACCGACATCGAAAAATAAAGGCCGATTTGATATCTCTCTCGGAGATGGCTGCGGGTTTTGGGTTAGAAAGGGACAAGAAGAGATATCTCGAGACGTCTCCAATACAGCATCTGGGGTTAGATGACAAGCATTATGCAATAGCACAACATAAATTTATCAAAGTGTTTGTTTTTACATGCCAAATTAAATTTCACATTTCTATGGTAAACATTTCATAAATTTATTTATTATGCTCATCAAAATAACCCCTTTCATTTTTGTGCTTATATTATGAAACACCTTATATATGACATTTTGATTTACTTACTAGTAAAGTACGCAATAACTTACACCGCCGTCCTTATTTGTTCACATAGATCCTGTCCATCCAAAGATTGCCTGGAAGAGATCGCTTTTAGCGATAAGGCCGCCCATTGTACCTATGATTTAAAAGTGTGTTGTCTGTTTTATGTTTATATATAATGGTGTGCAATTAAGGAATTATCTATCTATCTATCTAAATATTTTTTTTAAATAATTATTTCTTCCCCCTTGTAAAAAAGGATTTAAGTAATGCTTTCGTATCTATTAGAACGTTATGAAAGACTATAAATAAATAAATAATAAATAAATATTGGTGGACATTTCACACAGCGCTATCTAGTCCCAAACTAAGCAGAGCTTGTACTATGGGACCCAGATAACTGATAGAATACTTATATACATTTTTTTTGTAAATATATACTTAGAAAAACATCCAGACCCGGAACAAATATCTGTAGATCATGCAAACATTTGTTCCGCGGTGGCAATCGAACCCGCAACCTCCTGCGTCTCAGTCGGCTATTCGCCCACTGCACCACAGAGGATGTCAGTTATTGCCTACGGAACCATCAGCTTAAAGTTTTATTTTATCAAATGTTGGCATCTGCTATTAATTTAAATCTCTATATTCGTAACTATGGCCGGATATGTCTAATTATCTACCTCTACATAAGGCCTATTGTCACTAACGACATTAAAAAAAATATGAAACGATAATTTCGCAAACATCTAGAAAATAAGTACCTACTTGAACAATGTCATTTGCAAATTATCTTAGTACAGGGTGCTTCGAAATGCCTGAAAGAGCTACAAAGGACTCTTAAAAGAACAATGTTTGTTCTACCGTTTGAGTGTTGCTGCTGTTGCGTTGAAAATTTAGTTAATTATTTGTTTAGGTGCTAAACCCGAAGTCATATATCATGTAAGTATAAATCCCGTATCACGCTAACTATCCCACTAATATTATAAACGCGAATGTTTGTATGGATGTATTGTTTGTTTCTGTTTTGCATGGAGGTACTGTTTAATATTGTTATTTTTACCTTCATTATTTCAAAGCATCTTTTGTAAATGTATTGTGTGCTATTTAGCAAATAAATGATTGTTTATGTTGTATGTATGGATGTTTGTTACTCTTTCTGAACTCGGCTGAACCGATTTCGATGAAATTTAGTATGTATGTAAATTATAACCTGTGTTAACACATAGGCTACTTTTTGTTGACAAATCACGCATGCAAAGCCGCTGGTGGCAGCTAGTAATATTATAAATACGAAAGTTTGGATTTTTGTTTGTTATTCAATCACTTTGTAACGGCTGAACCGATTTCGATGAAATTTGGTATGTGCGTCGATAACCTATGTACGTAAAACCTGGATTAACACATAGGCTACTTTTTGTTGACAAACAACGCGTGTGACGCCGCTGGCGGAAGCTAGTTTATAATAAGTATTGAAATAAACAAAAGTTTTCTTAGTCACTATGAACCATAGGTACTCACTGAGTATAGGCCTCTCCCATAGATATATAGAGCGACCGATAGATTAGAATAGATACATCATTTATTTAGTACACACAAAATGACACATGAAACAATTATAAAGTAAAATGATGAAGATTTATTTATTTGACAAAACATAGGTTACACAGATGTTACAAAATCAAATGGTTTCATCATATTTAGCCATAGTGGCGTGCAAGTTACATGTGATATAATTTTTTTTTATCTAACCTATCTCGTCCCACTGCTGGGCAAAGGTCTCCCCCAAGTCCCTCCAAGTATCCCTATCCGTCGCTATCTCCCACCATCCTCTTTGGAAGGTGACCAAATTGTCCCGCCAACGCTTTCTCGGCCAACCCCGACGTCGCCCTCCATCTTCAGGCGTCCATGGTGTCACAATATGGGCCCATTTCTCGGAGTGCATTCGGGCAACGTGGTCTGCCCAGTCCCACTTAAGTCCAGCCGATCTCCTCCCTACATCTGCAATGCCGCTAAGTGAGCGCAGCATGGTGTTACGAACTCGGTCGACACGTTTAAAGCCGAGAATGCTGCGCTCCATTGCCCTTTGACAAATCTTGAGCTTTGACTTCTGAGCTTCAGTCAGAGACCATGTCTGCGCACCGTAAGTTAGGATGGGCAGGATACACATGTCGATGAGTTGGAGCTTAAGTGTCAGAGTAAGGTCACCCTTCATGTGCTCCTTCATGGACCAGTAGCTCTTCCAGGCATTCTCGATACGGCGATCGATTTCCTTATCTTGCTTGTTTCCGAAGCTAGCTAACTGGCCCAAGTAAATATACTCATCGATATACTGTATTACCTGTCCATCTACCTCGACCTTACGTTTCGTGCTGTTTGACACGATCTTCGTCTTCGACTGGTTCATTCGAAGGCCAACCTCAAGACTTGCCGCGCTCAGATCTTGGAGCATTTGTTGCAGTTCTGGAGGAGTAGGTGCAAAAAGTACTATGTCGTCCGCAAACCGCAAATTTGTCAAGCGTTTGCCTCCGATGACAATTCGCTTTGTGGTCCACGAGTCTACTAGGGTTTTGAAGATCCCTTCCAAGGTGCTAGTAAACATTTTGGGAGAAAGCGGGTCTCCTTGCTTTACTCTCTTCTTAATATGAAACAGTTGGCCGATGGAGTTAAGTTTTATGTTGGCGGTACTATTGTGATATATAATTTTAATTAAGTCTATATAAGTTTTGTCTATCTGTTGATTTTCTAATACTTTGAATATGTCAGAATGCTTTAAACTATCAAAAGCCTAAAATTTATACGCAAAAAAAATGATGACGAAAATTCATTTTCTTATCTATAGATGCAGTTAATGATGGCCCGGACAAATTCTTGCATGGTCTACAGATTCCAAGTTTGGGTATTTTGCTATATATTTTATGTATGTATAAAAAATGTATATAAGTATTCTATCAATTATCTGGTTCCCACAGTTCAAGCTTTGCTTAGTTTGGGCTAGATAGCGCGCTGTGTGAAAAATCCAGCATTATTTAATTAACAGTTTCTATCTCACTTTAAGAGGTCCTACAGTGTTTATGAGTTGTCTTGAACAAAAAATGCCGAGAATATCTGCAATATGTATAAAACCTCATCAACGTTAAGTACCATCATTGAACTTCAAATGAGACTCGTGACTACATAATGACGCATCTGTTCATAGACGCATTGTTTAGCACCGTGTTATGCGCATTAGCACTTGTGCCAAAACAAGTACCTAATTATTCGCAATTAATCGTCAAACAAGTCTCTTTGACCTTGAACTTATGACGTCTCAGTTACAATGCCAATGGTTTTGGGTTTCCTTAAAGATTTAGATCTTTTTGTTGTCATTTGCAGTCTTATATTCTCTAAAGTTTTATTTTTAACCAACTTCAAAAAAAGGAGGAGTTTTTTTTGTATGTTCCCCGATTACTCGAAGACGCCTGGACCGATTTAAGATTTTTTTTAAACGGTATAGGTTTAACTTCCTAGGTGGTCCCATTGGCAGAAAGTCAGGATCTGATGATGGGATCCCAAAAAAATCGAGGGCAACCATCAAATTTTATACGGACGTAATTCGGTTTTATGTTTGTTATTACCTCTGAACTGCGTCATTTGTCAACCGATTTGGATTTTTTTTTAATTTAAACGGATATACTTTCATATTGGGCTCATAGAAGCGGCCCCCACTAGATATTAAAACAACCTAATAAAGGCTGCTGGGAGCCATTGGTGGCTACAGTAGATATATGCTCAGTGCCTTCTATAGCTAATATTATAATGTATGTCCATCAGTCATTCATACCCACTAGGTAAACCTAATAAAGGCCCCCATATCGTTTTACCACAAATTGGGAGGCCTTTCTTGCGCCTTCCAGAGTGTGCTATCCACGAAATATTCCTTGACGTAAAGAATCCTCTAAATAAAAGCAACTACATTAGAAACGTGTAAACTTTATTATCAACTAAAACAATATTAATCATTACTAATCCATCAGTCTAGCGCCAGCTCTCTCTGAGGCACCTTGCTGAAGAATATCTGGATCTCGTCCATGATTGTGGAAGCGATGGCCTTCACAATAGGTGGCGCTACCTCCTGAAAGATCTCCCGCCAGCTGGTGTTGGCAAACTGGTGGATCGTGTTCGCTGGAAGGAAAAATACATTGAAGACTTGGATAATATCATCATTTTCAAAGGCACTTCCCGCGACACCTAATTACCTAGCAGCAATAGGTGCCGCGGGAAATGTCTCTGTTTGTGTATTAATCCCTGATGCAAAACGAGAAGAATATCTCATCATCATCATCATATCAGCCCCAGGATCACTGCTGAACATAGGCCTCCCCATAGATTTCCAGAGTGACTGATTTTGTGTGGCCTGCACCAAACGGCTCCCAGCAACAGGTCGTCTTTCCATCTAGTGTAGGGCTACGCTTTGCAGAATGTCTCAACCTGAAGCCAAATTCCAGTAAAAAAATCTACTCAAATTTATTACGATGCCAATCAATGCAATTTTTGTACTAACTGAAATATGCTTATTCCTCTATAGAACGTAAAGCTAGAATCATACTATCGGACGCGGCTTACAGTCGCGACTGACGGATGCGACTTATGTTGTATCTGTACATTACGTAGTCATATGCAAACTGTCAGCAATAAGTCGCTGACGTGACTATGAGCGCTCGGACGACGGCGAGAATCTGACATTTGTCTACTCGGATGTTTTTAAATAAATCGGGGACGCATCCGACGCGTGTGCACGGCGTTAGAGAGAGACAGAGTGACACGACGGCACGTCCGAAACGGTGTGCAGATTAGTAAGTCGCGTTCGTCAGTCGCGACTGTAAGTCGCATCCGATGGTATGTTTCTAGCTTAATGCGACCAAAAGTTGAAGTTACAATTACGAGGATCGGGGTACTGGTTGATTGAATACTTACAAAGCTGCTGGTTGCCATTGAAGAGATTATCAAACTGGTAATGCGCGTTGGTCTTGACTTCTGCAGTGTGCTTCCAATTTTGCACGCTCCAGTGATTCACGCCGTTCACCATCTTATCCTCCACTTGGAACACGAGCTTCACTATGATGTCACCTGAAGAAGAGAACCATTTTTAAACCACTATCATCATCATATCAGGACTTCCACTGCTGAACTTGGCTCCCCCATAGATTTCCAGAGCGATCTTGTGCAGCCTGCACTCAACGACTCACAGTAACCTTTACCAGGGCGTCTTTCCGTCCTACGCTGCGCTTTCCATTTTAAAACCTTTCTGCCCCAATGGCCGGTTATTCGAGCTTCTGCCTCGCCCTCTGCCCCTTCAGTTGCTAACCCTCTTGGCTATGTCAACCAAGGTCACAGACCTTGGTTTGTCTGCGGATCTCCTCATTTATGATTCAATCTCGTATAGTAAAATCTTCTTTGATATATAAAATAAGGTCGGGTTCGTTCGAACGGTTTTTATTTTGTTGGATTTGTCCCCGCCCTGAATAGCAGAATAACTATTAAAATATCGGAAAAATTAACGCAAAAAGAAATAATGAAGATAAATAATTTTCTCATACATAGATTCAGCGGGCGACGTACATTGAGAGCCCGCGGCATATGCATATCAGGGCGGTACAAAGTTCGGCGGGACAGTTGGTAATAAATAAAATAAAAATAGCTTTAATTTCCTCTAAGATTTGCATACTTAACTCACGAGCGGAGTGAGGGAGTTACTAAAATCTTGAGTGCAGAGAGGGATATAAGCACGCCGAAGATGCAAACAGATCCACGAGAAGAATACTCTACTTTTCACACTATCTGCGAGACAATAAAAACCAAATCTAAGTTGGTGCATATAGTTGGTAAGTTGGTGCCGAGGTTAGTTCGATTTATGCCCGCTAGGGCATAATTAAATTCAGTACAACTTTACTCCCGGCTCAGCCATAGAGATTTAATCACCTGCTTTTGGTGAGATTTACATGACATACAATTTGACATTGTCGAGCAGGTCGTGTGAAAAACATATTGCATTGTATTACCAATCTCGTATCTACTTATTAAAACACTAAACTTATTACAGATAAGTACATAGTTTTTGTATTGGGTGTAGCTGAATAACTTGTAAATTGCCGGTTGTAGAACAATGAAAATGCGATAACGATTTTGCAGTTTAATGTAACGGCCTACATTATATGTAAGTATAATCAAAGTGCTACGAAACATTTTTTTATAAAGTAGAGATTTACCCGGGGGTAGGGTACCGATAAAATTTAGCATGTTTTTATAAAAATATAGTCTCAATCTACAATTTCTTTTTCAGGCCAAATGAGCTTTCTTGGATAAGCACTAGGTATGACCCAAGATTTCAAGAAAGATAACTCAATATTGAATACCGCATAGCGCGATCTGTTCCAGGCAAACTTTCCACGAAACTGAAATAATTTCAAATAGTCGCTTCTGTTATCAAACATATTCCGAACCACCCGGTACATTTCGATTTAACAAGACAAATTGGATCTTCTTAACGTGTCGAAAAAAGTGTGTACGAAAAGATAGAATGACAACTTGCGACTCATCTTTAGTGACGGTTAAGTGTTTATTTATCTAAATATGATTCATCCATTAGTGGCAACAATTAGATCTGTTAAAAGCGTTATCAAACATTGTGGTCAGAGCAATCGTTTACGGTACCGACGTACTCTCGCTATGTGATGACGTAAATAAGGCTATTTCCGTCCTACAGGTATTTAAAACCAATATAACGATTGTTATTTGAGTTCTATTAATTAGTATGTTCTTAATAAACCAATATTGAAGAATAAAAATACTGAAAGTACTTTTTTTACCGTAAGACAAATTTAACCGACTTATGAACTAGAAAATCGAAAAACTGTGCCTTTGCAAATAGAATGGTTTGATGATTTTCTCATCATTAAATCTTGACCAAATTTATATAGAATTTATATAGAGTACCCCTAAGGTACTCCCTTTAAAAAAAGATTGTTTGAATTCGGACAAAATGGCAAAGAAATAGCTGAACATACATAAAACATCCGACTAATTTAGAACCTCCTTTTTCAGAAGTCTGTCAAAGAAAGCATTCTAGAAATAACACCCAATGATTTATCTAACATATAAAAATCTCGTGTCACGGTGTTTGTGATCGCACTCCTCTGAAACGGGTTGACAGATTTTAATGATTTTTTTTTGTACATTTGGAAGTAAAGAAGGCAGAATAGGTCGTAAAGTATTTATCACCCCTCATTCTAATCACGATTTTTGTATTTTATAAACAATATCCATATAATTTAACCGTTGTTCATTGACGTGAAGTCATTTACATGAAGTGTCGCGTCACTTTGACAAGAGTTTTTTATTTAATTTTTATCCCGAAATTTCCACGGGAACGGGAAATTTCAAGCGTGTAAAGTCGCGGGCATCTCAGCTAGTAATTACAAGAGTTTGCAACCGCGGGTGGGGTGAGCTAGTTTAAAATAAAATTTAATAAATTATTATGCGCAAAAGCCTACAGGTGTGACTGAATATCTATCTGACAATTTTTAGTAAATGGTAATAATCAATTTGTATTAGTAACTTTTGACGTTTTGTAAAATGACTGTTTTATAATCACTGTTGAGATGACCTATTGACATGATTTTTAGTATGTTTTGTTACATTTTGCATGCTGTAAAGTAGATCATGGCTGTACCTGGTTCATATATTTTTGTCATCTTTTAAGGGTTCCGTACCTCAAAAGGTAAAAAAAGGAACCCTTATAAGATCACTCTCTTGTCCGTCTGTCCGTCTGTCCGTGTGTCACGACCGATTTTCTCAGGAACGGGTGAACCTAGCAAGTTGAAATTTATACCAGATACTGAGGTCCATAGTTTCTATTAGATGTATAAAAATCAATGTCCTGAGTCAACACGCGAAAAAGATATGGGCAAATTTATATTTCCGCGAAAACTTGTGAGTACCAAAATTTATCTTAATTTTCAACTTTTTTATTTTTCAGAATTTTCCCTATACTTGTGCTATAAGACCTTGCTTTTAACCAAAATTGACAATTCTAGGTCAACCGGAAGTACCCTATAGGTTTTGGGTCGAAAACCTATATGGTAGTTCCCGTTGACCTAGAATCACGAAATTTGGCAAAAAGCAAAGTCTTATAGCATAAATAAAGGAAAAATTTCAAAAAATTAAAAAAGTTGAATATTAAAGGGTGTCCCCTGCATATATAGTTGAAGCCAACTAAGATAGTCCTCTGAGTTGTATGGGCGCTCATACAATTTAGAGGGCAATACGTAATTTTAGTTTTAGCACATTAACGACGAGACTATGAGACAAACAGCTGCAACTGGTCAGACCTACAAACAGACTAATACGGTTCCTAGTTCGACTACGGAACCCCAAAAATAGGAAAATACGAACGGATCTTGATCTCGTATTTCCCTTCTCCCTTGATAGGTAAGATGAGTAGCTTGCCGCCCAGGATATAGTCTCCCACCAGGGTCACCGAGCACTTCAGGTCCATGTAGAACTTCTTGTCTTTACGCCTGTAAATAAGAAAAAAACATACATATTTTACTAAATTGCGCATATTTTGTCAACCATCTCCACTGGCATTTTTTAACAAAGCACTTCCGTGCTACGTTGGTCACATTGAGGTGACTACATACATGCCATGCGGGGCTATAAATGTCACGCCATTAATTAATCTGCCTATTTAACGACCTTCGACTAACATTAATTGACAGATAAACATCTCCAAAAGTTTTTACCCTTTGAAACTAAAATTACTCATGCTCAAACCCTCATGTTACCCCTTAAAGATTATGCCGATGTCTGTTTTCTTGATGCCACGGAGGAACTTCTAAATAAACTAGAACGTCTTCAGAATTTATGTATCCGATTGATATGCGGGCTGCGCAAGTTTGATCACGTCTCCATGTTTAGATCCTAGCTAAAATGGCTTCCCATTCGTCGTCGACGTGATCTTCATGTGGTGACTTACTCTTCAACACTCTTTTCAATCCTCTTGCTCCTTACCTCCGTGAGCGCTTTGATTTTCTTGTCCCACGTGAGATGCCTTCAAAGGTCATCAAAGTCCTCCTTCTTAAAACGCCTCCTCATTCCTCCAGTCGCTATGGCGGTTCCTTCACTGTCCATGGAGTCAAACTGTGGAATTCTCTACTACACTCTATCAGCGCAAGTCCATCACTAAGTACTTTTAAGCTTTGTGTCAAAGAACATTACCTGGCCTTGTAAACTTTTAGGTTATTATGTATAAGTGGTAAATTATGTATATTTTCTATAATTTATTATGTTTATCTATAATGTAGGTATAGTTTATAGCTATTATTTTTAATATGTATAAGTATTGTATTTATTATGGTATATAATTATTATGTATTACTATAGGTATTTATTAGTATTTCACTCCAATGTGATTTTCTGTACACGTACCCACCACTATAATCAACTATTTCTATCTTCAAAGGTTTGCTGGAAGAAAACTATTATTAGGGCTAAGCTCGCCTTTGTACATGTCCATTTTGTAAGCTGTTAAAAGGATAAAAATCATTATCTCTTGAACTGAGGTAAACAAGGAAAGAAAATTAAATTATACTTATAACAAGTAAAATTAAAACTAAATAAAATAAAAGCTTTTAGGTTTTGGAGTCAGGCAATGTGTAAGCCATGCCGGAGGTCTTTGTGCAATCCAAAAAAGACAGCTCGTAGCTTGGGTTTTTTTACCTCAACGAGTACTACATGGAGATAGAGCAAGCAAATGTTAAGTTAACCTGATGTTAAGTGGTAACCATCGCCAATAACAAAGCATTGCCCCGTAAGTCACGCAACTTAAACGTGCCCTACAATGCACTGCTCGCGTCCATCAACTGGAGGCAAACAGAACCTCATGTGCCTGTTATTTAACCTTTATAATTTCGTAGCTTAGGTACTTCTACTTTAATTTAATGACTTAATTTGAAAGAAGGGAGAAGGGAAGGGGAAGGGAAGGGGAAGGGAAGGGAAGGGGAAGGGAAGAACTTTTGATCGTTATTCTACTTCTAACACAAGACACAAAATCGACTACTTTAGTATAAAGTTTACTTCACTTAGGGTACATAAAAATAAATAAATAACATAATCTAAAAGTCAGGATATTAAATAAAAAGTTACATACGTGATAGGGTATTTATCACGTATGTAACTTTTTATTTAATATCCTGACTTTTAGGTTAGTAACTAGCTGACCCGCTCGTGGCTTCATGTGTTTGAAATTTCCCATTTCCCTGGGAACTTCGGGATAAAAAGTATATTAAAACACTTCTTTTTATAATGCAACGTTGTGTATAAATTTCAAGTTAATCCATCGACTAGTTTTTGTGTTTGGCGGACACAAACATACGGCAGCTGAGTTTTTATTTAAAAAAGATTATGTATAGTGATCGCGAAAGTTGTAAAATACTGGTCTTCAGGTTCAGGTATGATACCTCTGAAAAGACCTTGTGTCTGTTGTTACCGATACTAAAAGTCCATCCAAAGGTTGTCTGGAAAAAATCGCTTCTAAGCGATAAAACCACCCACTGTACTTGCTTTGTGAATTTTTGTTTTTATGGTTGTTTCCTTTGTGGTGTACATTAAAGTGTTTTCATTCATTCATAAAAGAACTAGTGTGATGATCACGTTGGATTCACTACATGTCTCAGAGACTCTTGCTCTCGTATCCTTTTTAATTTCCAATAACATTAATTACTCGTGTTATTATGTCAATTATCATAAAAAAATAATGACATTCTCGTTTATTTAATTTTATCACATTTCTTGGAAGTTGGCATTCGTGACAGGTATAATTTCCTTCAGATAAATGTATCTTATTAGATAATACCGATCAATCAGTATCTTTTGTACCTCATCCGTTATTTTACTTTTTGCATTTCAGAAAATGTAGGCAATAAATAAATGTTTTCAAAAAATTAACGGTCTTACCGCTGTCAAAATCCCATATTCATATTCATTTATTATTCACTAGGTGACCCGCCCCGCGGCTTCGCACGCGTGGTTTGTCAATCAAAACATTATCCTCGTGCGCAGTTGGGTAAAAAGTAGCCTATCTCGCGATCCCAGTCTTAATCTATCTGTATACCAAATTTCATCGAAATCAGTTTAGACAAACAAACAGACAGAGTTACTTTAGAATTTATAGTATTATTATAGATTACTGCAACTGCAAAATGATTCCTGTGATTTTAATGAATTAATTATTATCATTGTATTAAGTCCAGAGTAAACAGGTTCTAGGCAAGCGTGCTCCATCTTCAAGCACACCATCACTTATCATCAGGTGATGTGGTGAGGAGTGCTTGACAAGAAAAATAGTGGCACTCCGGGAGTGCCGACAGAAGTGAAAACTTGAACAGACTACACTACAGATACTTATATACAGAGGTGTTGGTAACGGTAACAGTGTCGCGAGTTCAATGGTTTTTTTCCATCTCAAAAAATGCCCAACGCGCCTAAAAAAATGATATCCGAACATGCACGAATGCTTTAGTCATAATCTGAATCATCCCACTAATTACGACCGTCACGTCCGGGTCGTAGAATCCGGTAGCACAATTGGATAGTGCATCCTCGTATCTAGAGGAACGTTGCGGGTTCAAGTCCCGTCTGGGCTTGATTTTTGAGATGGTTTTAAAATTTTGGTGTATGATTTATCTTTTGGCAAATCATCGGCAATTCGCCTCAACACGTTTGTAGGCGTCGTTACTCCACTCACTTGAGAGTCTCCACCACGCAGTTCCTAAGTCCCGTGACGTCAGTATTCTTGAAGTCCATCTGCAGGCCCGCCTGGTTGGCCACCACCCGATCCACTCGCATGGGATCCATAGAGCGGATGCCGAGAGCGGGCACTCCTCTCGCGAGGATCGGCAGCGCCTTCTGCGCTGTAGACTTCAGACAGGCGGAGTCGGCTGCGCGGCATGCTGTTATAAAGGGAGCTGGAAGGGAAAAACACTTATATATTATAAGTTCTGTCAGTTTTGCATTGCTAGTTGGTCGTGTTTATTTCTTGGTTATCCCTATTTTAGATAGGAAACGTTATTTTTTGTAATCTGCCTTTTTTTTCATGCTCAAATTATTCATAAACGTCCTAAATTAATCTTAACATTTTTAGTGACTACATCCACCATCAACCAACTACATAAATACATATATAAATAATAGTAAATTCGTGTTTAATAGTGATCCATTGAGATACATTCTTAATTGCACACAATAAATAAATCTGTGAACTGAACCTGCTTTCGAGCAGAAGCCATCTCTTCCAGATAACCATTTTCTTGGACTATAACTAACATTTATCACTGAACTCACAAGCATATCTTGAATTTGATAATATAATATTTTATGCTATAGCTTTAAGTTCTTTTTAGAACCTGAATAATATGTTTTAATGGTATGTAAGTTACTAGCTGTTGCCCACGACTTCTTACGCAATTTAATAGAACCCAAACACATACATCTACTGTTATCCATTAATGAGTTCTGAAGATTCCCTCCTGGCTCCATCATCAGCCCCTGGGGGTCTTATCATGATAAAATGTTTCATTATTTACCTATAAAAAGCATTTATGCAAAGTTATACGTTCGTAATTGCAATTAACATTGTTTTAGAACAAACTACAACATCCTTTTTCAACCTTAGGGGATGATTTAAAAAAAAAAGTAACTATGCCATGTTTCATTATGTACCTTGATAAGTATTTATGCAAAGTTTTACGTTTATTAACCTCAGGAATAATGTTTTACCATACAAAGTTCAACACCCACCCAGGGGATGATTTTTGAAAAACAAAAAAATAAAATTTCTTTTATTTTTGTTAAAAAATATATTTGCCAAGTTTCAAGCTTATAAATCCAGGAACCACTGTTTTTCATACAAACGTAAAACCCTCTTTTAACCCCCTTAGGGGTTGAATTTCAAAAAATCCTTTCTTAGTACACCTCTACGCGTCAAGACAAACATACCCTCTAAATTTCAAGTTTCTACGACTGTACTTTTAGGCTGTGCGTTGTCTGTCAGCCAGTCAGGACTTTGATTCTTATGTAATAGATAGATTATTTGGAGAGCTCACTATAAGCACGGAGTTCATACACAAAGTTGGTTAACCGACACGTGTCCCGAGCATCGAACCCTGTACGTTATGGCACGCAGCCAATTTAGAGTCAAAAGGAACGAATCACAGTTTTTTACGGTGAACAAAATAATGAGGAATAAAAATAAACTATTTAATCTACTTTACTCTTGCTGTACGCTACCTTTGTAAACAAGTATCTATTTTTTTACTAAAACCAAAAAATTTAATATGGAACTATAAAATTAAAAGTGGTTTATGAAACCTCTACTTCATTTTTAAAGAGTCTCTTGACCTCGATAGAAAGTACCTTACAAAAATTGTACCTCAATGAATAATACAAGTAACTTTTTAACAAAACTATAACCGACTTAACCAAACTACTGAACCGATTTTGATGAAATTTCTATGGAACCAATCTGAAAGTGACCTTTCAAATAATAATTAAATAAAAAATAAAATTGCTTATGGTTATAAAAATGTAAAAGAAACAGTGGAATGTTTAGGAGATTTTCTTACATGAAAATAGTTTACTAAAGAGAATTGCTTTGTGTTACGCTTAGGACAAACCTTTTTAAGTGTATTTATTTTATAAGTATATGTTTTAAAAAAAAAAGGTACCACTCACCAGAATCCCCATCTGCATACGAGTAAAACAAACAAACACAACTCAAAAAATAAATTACTTTCATTTTAAATACTTTACTTTAACACCTTACTTTAATAAATTCAACCTGTTAATGCAGCTGATGCACTGATGCGTTTGCATTTATACCTTAAATGGAATCTGGTGATCAGTCGACCAGTCGACCGACGATATTCAACCTTATTAACATCATTTAGGAAAATCAAAAAATGGGAGATGCTATTAAGAGTTTACAGATAGAATTGATGCTGAGACTTTTCTAAATAAATGTTCATTCTCACAACACTATCTAGCTCAAATAAGCAAAGCGTGTGAATAACTTAACTAACAATAACTTGAATAACTTTCATAATTTTTTTGTAAATACTTAATATAAGTTAATATAACATATAAAAGCATACAGCTGAGCCTTCCACTAAAAAGGACAATCCTTTCATATATCTACTCCAAGGATATCCTTTCAAATAAATAAAGAATTTTCTATACCGGTTGATCAATAACGGAGTTAAGAGGTAAAAAAATACAACCGAGTTGAGAACCTCCTTTTTTTGAAGTCGCTTAAAAATTGTGGACAATCTTCGGATCAGCTGAACTGATCTTCCATCACACATAGCTATGCACCACCAAAGTTAAACTAGCTCTCTATTAAACTATTGGTTGGCCCCGAACTGAGATCTCGCGAGCCTTCTAAAAAAACCGGCTAAGTGCGAATCGGACTCGCGCACGAAGGGTTGCGTACCATTATCTATAAAAACGGCAAAAAAATCATGTGTGTTGTATGGGAGCCAGCCATATAGGTTCATGAGATACAGCCTGGTGACAGACGGACAGACAGACAGACAGACAGCGGAGTCTTAGTAATAGGTAATAGGTAGTACAGAACCCTAAAAACGGGGTTGAAATGTATTAATGAATACCTTTCAGTAAACGTCACATTTGACCTAATAGTCTCATGTTGATTTTTTTACCCCTCTTGAACCCCAATATCTCCCACATTTTCAGCTCATTTAGTCACATCAAGATTGTGCAATCACTACCTACCTATATCATGATGATAGGACAAACACTTCGAAACTTGTTCCCGGACAAACAAACATAAATACATACATGCAACGCCGATTTCCCAAAGTTGATATGGAGATGTCAATAATGATGATGATATATGATGATAATGAGATGAGAATAAACCGCGTCCGAATCGGTCCATCCGTTTGGAAACTTCAATAACACGCAGACAGACAGACTTAGGCGTATAACTTATAACACCCCTCGTTTAAAAAGAGGTTAAAGCACCCAGACCCGACACATTTGTTCCACCAATTTAGATAAAACAATTGCTATGATTGATCTAGTTCATCATCATCATCGACCATAGGACGTACACTGTCATAGAGTCCCCCTTGATTTGTACAACGAGCGATCTCCTGCGGACTGCACCCAAAGGCTCCCAGCAATCTTTATTAGGTCCTTTACCTATTTACCTAAAAGCCATGAGAAAGCTTCCGTGTACCTGCTTCCGAGAAATTCGTACTACCACAGCTTGACACATAGTCATTAGGTGCAAATACAACAAAACGAAAATAGTATACAGGTTGCTTCGGAAAATGCATGTAAACCAGAAAAGGGTGATTCCAACCAAGCAACTTAGCAAATTTTCATGACTACAATTTTTTTGTAGGCACACAAGCTGTCAGTCCTCCTGATGTAAAGTGGTAACCGCGCTTATAAACTCCTGAAGCACTCGTGGTACCGCGTTGCCTAACATTTAATGCCTTATTTACACCTCTCTTGAAAGCATGTTGTATTGTAGCCTACCGGAAAAAGATCAGGGTAGATTTTTACAAAGAGTATAAACAGGTATTTTAACAATTATACGCGAATTAAGTTCCTAACATTATTTCGGTTAAGGGTAGTTAAGTTTTAATAAGTTTGTCGATACGTCATACATACATACGATACGTTAATTCTAGGATTATTCACACTAAAATTATAGTTAAGCTTATATTATCAACTAGCTGTTGGCCGCGACTTCCGTACGCGTTACACTACTAAATGTGTAGGTAACCTAGAAATATAGCTAAACTCGCTGTTGCAACTTGACCTGACACCCCATTTTTATCCCATGGGACCTGATTTATGGGATACAAGGTAGCCTATGTTATAATCTACGTATATACCAAATTTCATCGAAATCGGTTAAGCCGTTACGACGTGATTGAGTAACAAACAAACAAATAAATAAACAAACATCCAAACTTTCACATTTATTGATCGAGCGAAGCGAGATCTCCAAATCAACTTGGGCAAATCGGCGTTGTATGTATGTATGTTTGCTTGTCCGAGGATAACTTTTGAAGCGTTGATCCGATCATCGTGAAGTTTGATACATAGGTAGGTAGTGATGGCACAATGTTGGTGTGAATTGAGCTAAAAATGTTTGGGGGTTGATATCTCAAATATTGGTGTTCAAGAGGGGTAAAATAAAATGAAAATGAGACTATTAGGTCAAATGGGACGTCAAATTAAAGATGATAAATTAGTTATTAAATAATAAATAAACGTATATAGTTACATAGTAATATTATATACTTATTAAATATAATTTAGTTCATTGAGGCGTTAAATTAGTGCATTTCGACTCCATTTTTATTTTTGGTAAAGTATTTGTAGTTTTTGAGTTATTAGCCATAATAAAAACTAAAGACAAAGTTCCAGGGTACACTAGTGACCCCACAGTGCTGTAATTTGGTATGCGTGTGGCTTAAGTGTCACGAATATAGGCAAAAGTCTGAAATCCAGAATAACTGCAATTTGTACCTCCAAAAAAAAGTAACCAATTAGCATGAACTCCCGTTACCTGTAATTTGAATGAAACTGTAGTTCAAGTACTTGGTTTTATTTCGTGGCACTGTTTTGATTGTCAAAGATTACGAATAATATTTTTTTGTTTTTATGACGGGAGACTCGCGAGATTTCCGTTCGGGGCGAACCAATAGTAATATTAAGTGTCATAAAGAACTTTTAAAATTTAAATTGAATTGAATAACTTTGTTTTTCCTACACCCTTAGTACAGTTAGATTACACTCCTGTTTGTAACCAATGCCATATTATAATAAATAAATGAAAACCACGAATTTTAAAAAGTCGTAAGGGCAATGACGCCTTTCAAGTTATACATATTTGGAAGCAACCTGTATTTAACTATGTCCTTCGTTACCGCTAAAGGATCACAGGTGGATGAACTTCATATGAACTTTACTTTTCTTTGTCGAACAGACTTTAAGCGAAGAGGTTATGCACTCATTGCCTTAAATTGTAAATGTTATTTGATTTGAATAATAACTCTTGCATATAAACAAACAAATAAATATAATATAAATGTAGATAAATAGTACTTTATTGCACACCTTACAAAAAAATAATTAAAATTAACATAATTCAAATTAATGCATGCAACTGGCGGTCTTATCGCTAAGTAGCGATCTATACCACACATACTTATAATGCATACTTCTGGTACAAGTAACTTTTTGATCGAGCGAAGCGAGATCTCCAAATCAACTTGGGCAAATCGGCGTTGTATGAAATGTATGTACAGTAACGGAATGAAAAGGTGGGTTTCGCTTGCACCAGTAATGCAAGAATCAATTAATTATTTTTGTCAAGATAAATAGTCAAACAACTTTGATCTGAATAATTTTGAACTTTATTAACGAACAGTTAAACATTATTTTCTCTAACTCAGTCTATTCTGTAACAAAGTTTCAAAAGGTAATATGTACTCGCGATACGTTGTACGAATCAATTTGAAAATTGACAAACCTTTTCATTCCGTCACTGTAGAGTATGTACGATAAGAGCATGACCGGCTTAATCTATACAAAAAACTACGTCTAGTGTTTAGAAAATAAATAAACACATAGTTAATCATACGTGCTAGGATGCTTTATTATTAATAAGGTGTCCAGTCTCCTCCGTTATCTACATCCTCGTCTAATTTTTCAGCGTAGTCACGGTATAATGGATCTCCTTAAGGCCTTAATATTGCGGGTAAGCTCAGCGGCTGTTTTTTACCTGTTAGTTTAAGCTTCGTCAATCCGTTTATCCTCGGCGAAAGACGTCTCTCTATCGTTTTACCATGTTCTGGTAGGTGCTCAACATTTTTTGTATCTAAATATCGGTTCATCCACTTGATCACGAACGCCTTAGTACAGCCTGAACGCGCAACATTTTGGGTCACTTGGGATGCGTACAAAGAAACACTGCCACATAGCGGGAACCATATGTGGTACTCATCTCGTAAAACGTCCGCTCTGTGCGAAGCGAAATCGAAACTTATTTTTGTTTGATGATGCATCGTGGACAAAATGTTGGGCAAAAAACTGACGAATACATTTTTTTATCCCGGTCATGTTCTTATTAAACATATATGTATGTATATATATGTTATATGTATGTATGTTTGTCCGAGGATAACTTTCGAAGCGTTGTATCAAATTTCACGATGATCAGATGATCATCGTGAAATTGGAGACTATTAGGAAGTGTAACGTCAAATGAAAGGTCTTCATTAGTACATTTAGACTCTGTTTTTATTTTTAGTAAAGTTCTTATAGTTTTTGAGTTATTAGCCATCATAAAAACTGAACTTTGACAAAATTCACAGGGTACACCAGTGACCCCACAGTACTATAATTTGGTGTGCGTGTAGCTTAAGTGACACTTAAATAGGGAAAAGTCTGAAATCCAGAATAACTACAATTTGTACCCCAAAAAAGTATAATTACGTGAACTTTAATGAAACTGTAGGTCACGTGAGTTGGATATTTATTTCGTAGCACTTATTTGATAGTCAAAGATTACAATCAATATTTTTTTGTTTTAATCGGAGACTTGCGAGATCTCAGTTCGGGGTGAACCACTACTCTCACTCGCAAATGCACATGGAGCTTACAGCAGTGGTTCAGGTAGGGAGAGTCGAGGCGATCTGCGATCACGCTGAGGAGGACGTTGGTGCTCGCCCGCACCCACCGCACCAAGGATGCACAGCGCAAGTGCATTGTCGCATAGAAACAGATGATACGCGCCTCCGCGAACATTCCCGATGCGCTGCAGAAGCGGGGAAGCACCAACATCATCCTCAGCGCGTTGTTGCACTAATGCGTGTTAATGTTAGGTCTTCATTAGTGCATTTTGACCCTGTTTTATTTTTAGTTTAATCGTTGTAGTTTTTGAGTAAAAACATAGTAAAAACTGAACTTTGACAACATTCACAGTGTACACCAGAGACCCCACAATGCTAAAAATGCACAAATAAAGGGAAAAGTCTGAAATCCAGAATATCTGTAATTTCTACTCCTATAAAGAATTACCAATTTACATGAACTCTTTTTGGTTGTAGTTTGAATGAAACTGTAGATCAAGTCATTTGGTTGTGCACTTCGTGGCACTATTTTATTGGTCAAAGATTATGAATGATTTTTTTGTTTTTTGGGAAACTCGCGAGATCTCAGTCTGGGGCGAGCCACAAGAAAGAAGAAAGAAAGAAAGAAGATATTTATTCACATAAACTGTACACAAGAAGCAGGCACAATACATAAACAAACATAATTATACACAATAAAAATACATACACAGGAGAAAAAACAATACATATTACGGCAATTAAAGTGTATGCATGGAGAAATGCTGCCATGTATCTACAGAATCATGCGAAAAGCCCTGAGCTCAGCATGTGCTGTCAACTAGTTTACAACGCTGATTTTCAGCACAAGGCTTTGGTGACTCACGGACGTACATAAATAGTAATAAATAGCATTTCTCCATGCATACACTTAAATTGCCGTAATATGTATTGTTTTTCCTCCTGCCCCTGTATTTTATATTTGTGTATAATTATTTTCGTTTATGTGTTGTGTCTGCTTCTTATGTACAGTTTATGTGAATAAATATCTTCTTTCTTTCTTATATATATATATATATATATGTATATATATAAATCTTCCTTCCTTACAAAATTTACAATACTGTGAAGTGAATTATTCAAAAAATATAAATGTGTGTATAAGAGATAAATATATAAAGAGTCTTAATAAAAAAGAGCACGATAAAATATAAATAATAGACAAAAAAACAACTAGTTAACAATTTTCATGTTTTTTTAACCATTATGAATACTTTTCCTTGATGTTTGCGCTAGGGTATATTCTCAATTTCTCGTAGTTTTATTATTAATATTCCTGTTGGTAAATACCAACTGGTATATTACCAGTTGGTATTTACCAACAGGACTATGCAATACGTGGACACGCGTACACAAGCCAAGGCCGTGCGATCAAGAGCCTCCGATCAAGTTCAAGGCAGGCCTAGGTCTACTTTGACGTCAAATAGTACGTGCTTACTGTAGCGAGTCCGGTATTATTAGAGGTAACAGAGCTCATATTAACTATTATAACTAGTGGTTCGCCCCGAACTGAGATCTTGTGAGTCTCCCATTAAAACACAAAAATACTATTTGTAATCTTTGACTATCAAAATAATGCCACAAAATAATAACCAAATAACTTGACCTATAGTTTCATTCAAATTACAGGTAACGGGAATTCATGCTAATTGGTTATCTTTTTTGGGATACAAATTGCAGTTATTCTGGATTTCAGACTTTTGTCTATATTTGTGTCGCTTAAGCCACGCACACCAAATAACAGTACTGTGGGGTCACTGGTGTACCCTGTGAATTTTGTTAAAGTACAGTTTTTGTTATGGCTAATAACTCAAAAACTATAAAGAAAAACGGAAAATAAAAACGGAGTATAAATGTACTAATGAAACCCTTTCATTTGACGCCCTATTTGACCTAATAATCTCATTTTCATTTTTTTTACCACTCTTAAGCCCAATATCTCAACAACCCCCCAATATTTTTAGCTCACTTAGTCACACCAAAATTGTGCCATCACTACCTACCAAATTTATTTTATATAACCAAACTTCACGATGATCGGTTAACGCTTCGAAAGTTATTCTCGGACAAACAAACATACATACTTAGATACATACATACATACAACGCCGATTTGCCCACGTTAATTTAGATCTCGCTTCGCTCGATCAAAAATACAGCTTGTTATCTTTCGCATTGGTATCGGTTCGAGTCTCAACTGTTAGAAATGGCGTTCTAAAATGTTTAAATGGAGTTTTATTAATTTTAAAAAGGAATATTTTGTTTGAGCGTTTGCTTATAATATTTTAGGTAGAATTTACCTCCTGGGCCCATTAATTTTTTCCAGCCTGCATATGAAACAATTTTGGTTCGTAAACCTTGAGCAATAAAACTCAATGACTAATAGGACATTTTTTTAAGTACTCTAATTTTAAATTGTTCCAACACATTTTCAATGTTATCTTTCCTCGGTAAGCTGTGCAACTTTGGGCACTTTGGGCTTTGTAGAATGGCACTAGGGGATATATACCAATACTTTAAAGAAGACAGAAAACAAAAATGAAGTCGTTATAAAAGATAAACGAATATAATCAATTGCAGATAATCATCGAAATTGGTTGAGGTGTTGTAAAGAATTAGTCGTATGAGTTTGATGATTTGCTCATGGATCCGAAATCAGTTAATAATCAAATTTACTCGTATATCTTCTTCTTCTTTCATGACAATGGCTGTTTGACTTCTAATTTTATTTTAATTTATTTTTCTTTTATTAAATTTTACTAGCCCAATAGAGAGCAACTTACTCACCCCTCTCTGTTGCCTGGTACAAATCTTCTCGTGTGCAGGTGGTTAGGCATAGAGAGCATGCGAGTAGGTGGGCCATTGCTTGTGAGGTGGCCCCGCAGTGGCACTGGCTCTGGAATGGGTCGATGTAGTCCCACTTGGCTAGATTGTCTCGGCAGCGGCCAACTTGCGTGCGCAGCCGGTTTAGTGACTTCCAAATTGGCCACTGCAGCTTGTAGCCGGAAGAAAGATGCTCCGCTGGTGGAATGTAACCAGGCGGGGCAGTGTGCAGGGAGGACCATAATTCAAGTCTCGCTACTGCCGGGCTTTTGTCCGTGTGGTTGGTGGATCGGAGGAAGCTCTTACAGCTTTTAAGTCGGGCCGATGGTGGCTGATGGCCGTAGAGTGGGTGCTGGCCGTCAGTTTCCTGCTTACTTTTTTCAACACTGCAAGCAACCTCACGGCAAACGCTTGGTGGTGCGATGGCTGGTAGTGGGTTTTGAGCGGGATCGGTTTAAGGCAGCCTGTTATAATCCTGCACGTGTTGTTAAGGGCAGTGTCTACCTCCCTCGCATGGGCAGACCGTTGCCATACTGGGCAAGCAAATTCACCTGCTGAAAACGAGAGTGATAGGCCAGTTGTTAGAAGCACGTGAGCTGATGCCCCCCACGTGGTAGAAGTTAGTCGCCGAAGTATATTAAATTTATATGAGACCACTTCTGAGGTACCCACTTATTAACAAAAAAAAAGAATCATTTTAATCGGGCAACGTGAGCAAACAAAAAAAAACCACGAAATGATTCTTCTATTGAAGTCGGTTAAAAATAGGGGGATGAATAAAGCCGCTAAGGTATAGATTGCACGTAGTACATATATAATTTATCTTTAAGTATATATTACCACATTTCCTGGCTGAAAATATTTGTAAGGTAGAGTTTACTCGTATAAGTTATTGTCTATAAGGAAAATTTTATATTTTCTTAAGGTTTCGTATGTCATACCATACACGACGCATTTAATATTACAATAAGGTGTCTGACCACAAGCCGATTACGGAAAACGGTGGCAAACGATTAGGTAATAGGTATCACCTACCTTTACAACGTGTAAAACTGCACGAGATCAAATCACTAATTTATAAGAGGAATAACTACATAATAAAATAAAGCGTGCCCTTCTTGACGACCTCCGTGGCAGCGGTCGAACAACCGGCTGAGACGGAGGTTGGAGGTTCGATTTCCACCGCGGGACAAATGTTTGCACGGTCTATAGATATTTGTTCCAGGTCCAGATGTTTCTCTATATATTATAAGTACGTATTTACAAAAAAAAGTATTTAATTATTTTATCCGTTATCTGGTTCCCAGCGTACTACAAGCTTTGCTTAGTTTGGGGCTAGATAGCGTTGTGTGAAATGTCCTGCATTATTTATTAAAATATATAGAGAAGAATAAAGTAAGAGTTGTACATGTTCATTTTGTAAGCGGTTTCTGTTTGTAATCTATTTGGGTATAATAAATAATAAAGAAAGAAGACTAAGTTTTGTCCATAGACAATTCCAGCCGGGATTCGAACCAACAACCGAAATCGAATCGGAAGTACATACCTCTAGCTAGGCCATCACGCCATACTCTCAGCCCAACTTGCACAACGGTGACTAAAGATGTTTAAATTAACGTATTTGTATGATTTGACAACTCTCTAAGGGCGATTAAAATGCCACAGACAGACTTATAACACCCCTTTGTTTGCGTCGGGGATTAAAAAAAGTTAAAAAAACATACTTTTTTCAGTTTATCGCAGTGACATCTATTACATACACAAGACACTACCTACATTGTATGCTATGCTGACTGACCGCGGACCAAGTTACGAACGTCGCGAACACGCTTTTGTAATACGTAATGGCTCAACGGTTTTATTGTTTAATATCTATAGATCTGGTGTGCTTCATTGTCAAGAGATGGCGCTACGAGATAGTACGTAAGTAGTTAACACACTAATATTATAAATGTGAAAGTTTGGATGTTTGTTTGTTTGTTACTCAATCACGTCAAAACGGCTGAACCGATTACGATGAAATTTGGTATGAACGTGGACTCTAACCTGGATTACCACACAGATTACTTTTTATCCCATAAATCAGTTACTATGGGATAAAAATGGAATGTTAAAGTTTCTATATGTATTTTTGCACCCTAGAACAACGCGGACAAAGCTGTTATTTAATATTTGAATCGCCCGCGGCTTCGCACGCGTATTTTATCATAAAACGTAACCCTCCTTCTGCGGAGTCTGTTAAAAAGTAGCCTATGCCGCAATCCCCGTCATAATCTAACAACCGTTTAGGCTAAAAATGATGATGATGATAATCTAAAATCTTAAATATTAACAATGTAACGTAAAAATACTCAAATAATATGTATTGATATAACGTACAATATAATACTTTATTAGAGCTAATGATACTTCGGCTGTTGATGCCCCTATCACACTAATATTAAAAATACGAAAGTTTGGATGTTTGTTTATTTATTTGTTTGTTTGTTACTTAATCACGTCGTAACAGTTGAACCGATTTCGATGAAATTTAGTATGTACGTAGATCATAACCTGGATAAACACATAGGCTACTTTTTATCCCATAAATCAGGTCCCATGGGATAAAAATGGGGTGTCAAGTTGCAACAGCCAGTTTAGCTTTATTTCTTGGTTACCTACACATTTAGTAGTGTAACGCGTACGAAGTCGCGGGCAACAGCTAGTTTTAAATAAATAAATAAAATATTTTATTTTTCTTCGGTATTAATTACCTGCGGTATTATTATCCGATAATTATGCCATACAGGCTGAGCCAATTTTAATAAAAGATTAAGAGATACCTAGATTTTAATCTGGATTTTAATCTAACTATTTATTATCGTGGTATGCGATTAATTAATAGAACACATAACTATACTTTCATAGTATTTGTTATATATAATCAATTAACGTTTTGTTTTTTATTTCCTTTACAAAACTTATTTATTTTATTGGCCAAAAATGCTTTTGTCCGGTTGTATGTTCTCGCCTACAGGTCGCATAAACGGCGTGCAAATTATTGGTATTAGAATTTTAAAACATTAACTTTATGAATTAAATAGACAATAATTATGCATCTACAATATATATACAACGACAATATAAATATACGACCGTAGAATAATCAATAGAAATAAACCAAAGAATAAGAATATATTCAGAAAACACAAATATTTCTATTTGATTTATTGGTATGGCACACACCAATACATTTTTAGCAGACAACTGTTTAGCAGTCTATGTATGTTTGTATTTACGTATGCCACCGCAGCGCCTAAACTACTAATCCAATTTTGATGAGTGAACTGTCAATCGATCCTTTATTATGGTGCGGGTGATATAGGCTACCATCATAGGTATTATACAAAGGTTTTAGTTTTTAAACTTATTGTTGCTGGTATTGGTGCCTGACCGCCATAAAAAGTTGTTTTTGATGTATCACAGCAAAATAATAAGTTTGTAAACCACCGCAAAAAGTTCCTCCAACAAACGCGTAGAGACAATCCAATCTAGTAAACATTAGAAGTAGGTAAGTCTGCATACGTGACTTATATCTAGTAATCTTGAACAACCTTACGAGTTTTAATATAGATCCTTAATGGTACAATATTATGGACTAACATAATAGCATCATGGTATTCTTTCATTAATCTGTTATAACACTGGGCATAATCACCAGGTACATTTTATGATAATTATTTTTTGAGTAATGTATGACGCAAAACACGTGTAAGGGCTGGCAAGTCGCTAGAAAAGAGGTTTTTTGAACTATTTGACGACCTCCGTGGCGCAGTGGGCGTATAGCCGGCTGAGACGCAGTAGGTAGCGGGTTCGATTCCCGCCACGGAATGTTTGCATGATCTACAGATATTTGTTCCGTGTCTGGGTGTTTTTCTATATATTATAAGTATGTATTTACAAAAAAAAATGTATATAAGTATTCTATCAGTTATCTGGGTTCCATAGTACAAGCTCTGCTTAGTTCGGGGCTAGATAGCGCTATGTGAAATGTCCAGCAATATTTATTTATTTATTTACAAGGACAATTGATCTTTTATAATAAATAATATTTGAAAAAACTAAAAAACACGATTTTGTGGATAACCGAACTAAAAGTAGAAAATAATTTTCAATAAATTTAAATTAAGAATAATGTGAAAAAAAATGTATTTTAATGTAAGAAAGCGTGGGGTGCTTGATGTCAATTGTTATAAATATTTTATTGATAGATACTGGTAAAAGTAGAGTCATTTTGGAGTTATCTTACAAAGCATCCCACGCTTTTTTAGAATAAAATGTTTTTTTTGTTAATCACACCGTTCTTAATTTAAATTTATTGAAAACTATTTTCTAATTTTTAGTTCAGTTATCTACAAAAGCGTGTTTTTTAGTTTTTTTAATCTTATGTTTATTTATTTTCTATTTTTTAGTTCGGCTAACTGCAAAAGCATTTTTTTTATTGAATTATGCTATTGTCATCGGTCCTTGATACGTGAGCAAATTTTCAATTTAATTCGACGTTTAGAATTAACGTTTTGAAGTGGTTGAAAATAAAGTTCAAAGATTCCGTTACATACATACCAAGCTAATAAAAGCGTGTTAATAATAATAAAAAGAATATATTTCTTTACAGAAAAGTTTACGGAACTTCTTAGCACGCTTTTAATTTTTTTTTGTTTAATAATTAAATTAAATAATAATAAATATTGCTGGACATTTCACACAGCGCTATCTAGCCCCAAACTAAGCCGAACTTGTACTATGGGAACCAGATAACTGATAGAATACTTATATACTTTTTTTTTGTAAATACATACTTATAATATATAGAGAAACAACCATACCCGAAACAAATATCTGTAGAACATGCAAACATTTGTCCCGGGGCGGGAATCGGAATTACCTGCTTCTTGGACGCTGTGTTTGTCATAAAACTTTAATATTAAATCATTGGAACATTATGCACCAAAATGCAATGTACTTAGCCAAAAGATGTCAGATTATGCACCAATCTTTATTTAGAAAACAGGAGATTTTTTTTAAAGTTTTCAATGTAAACCATTGAATTTGGAAAATCCCCAGAATAATAGGTTAATGATCCCCCTTTTATTGACCGAGCGAGCGAAGCGTTACAGTTTTGAGATTGGCCAAAAAAGGCTTTTGTCCGTCTGTTTGTTTTCGCCTACAGATCGCATTTGTGAAACGATTTTGACAAAAATTGGCACACAAGATCCTTGATTGATCGAGCGAAGCGAGATCTCTAAATCAACTTGGGCGAATCGGCGTTGTATGTACGTAATGTATGTTTGTTTGTCCGAGGATAACTTTCGAAGCGTTGATCCGATCATCGTGAAATTTGATACATAGATAGAGGTAGTGATGGCACAATTTTGGTGTGACTAAATGTGCTGAAAATGTTGGGATATTGGGGTTCAAGGGGGGTAAAAAAAATGAAAATGAGACTATTAGGTAAAGTGGGACGTCAAGTGAAAGGTCTTCATTAGTACATTTAGATTCCGTTTTATTTTTAGTAAAGTTCTTATAGTTTTTGAGTTATGAACCATAATAAAAATTGAACTTTGACAAAATTCACAGGGTACACCATTGACCCAACAGTGCTGTAATTTGGTATGCGTGTAGCTTAAGTGACACAAATATAGCCGAAAGTTTGAAATCCAAAATACCTGCAATTTGTACCCCAAAAAGTGTAACCACATTACAGGAACTCCCGTTACCTGTAATTTAAATGAAACTGTAGGTCAAGTAATTTGGTTATTTATTTCATAGCACTATTTTGAAACTGAACGATTACAAATAATATTTGTTTGTTGTAATCGGAGACTCGCGAGATATCAGTTCGGGGCGAACCACTAGTTTATTTAAATTTTTTAGTCGATCGTGATTTTTGATTGGGGGGAAAAATGGGGGAAAAGGGGAAGTTTGCTGTTGCGTTATTTATCGACAGATTTCAATCAAATTTCACACCAAGGACTTCATTCTTTACAAGATGTTGTAAAAAAAAATCCAAAAAGGGGGGGTGGAGGGGGAGTGGAAGGAAGTTTGGGTTATATATGAACGGATTTCAATTTATGAATATTTTTGGAAACATTTATATGTACCTACCCATACGAATCAGACTACGCAGTCCTCTCCGCCTTTACGAGACAAACCCGTAGACAACAAATTCGACCTCTTGGAACCAAGGGAACGCAAGTAATCACTAAAACCAGCGAAAGGGGAAAGTGTAGGTTATTGCATGGTTGTAAGGGCTCGCGAGGTCTAATGTTCTCATCTCAAAGAACCACTAGCATATATTAGTTTTATATTCCAAAGGAAGGAAGCAACCCAATTTATGTATTTCTTAAAAAATATAAAACTAATATTATCAGAACCATTTAACAATCTATCAACTCAATAAAATATTTATATTTGTATGGATTAAATAACAGATTTATACTACAGCCTACGTCGCCTACGTGGGTAGAACTTTATTAGCGTATGTTGTCCTGCGCATGCCCGGCTATAAAGCTACGTACCCACGCCACGCAATAAACTTCGGTGATATTTTTTGTATGGTAATAAATTAATTTAATCCTTCTATTGTACAAAAACAAGAAGCCAAACTAGTTTTTTAAGGAAAATAGTATGAAATTCCCAAATAGAAAGAATTTTGCGAAATCGAGCTAGTTGACAACTAGTTATTTTATATTATAGACAATATGAATAAATAATTAAACTAGTGGTTCGCTCAGAACTGAGATCTTGCAAGTCTCCCACTTATCCAAAAAAAATATTACCTACTCATAATCTTTAAATAATAAAATTGTGCCACGAAATGCACAACCAACTAACTTGACCTACAGTTTCATTCAAATTACAGGGTAGGAATTGCAGTTATTCTGGATTTCAGACTTTTTCCTATATTTGTGTCACTATAGCTAAAAGTATACCAAATTTCAGCACTGTGGGGTAACTGGTGTACCCTGTGAATTTCGTGAAAGTTCAGTTTTTATTATGGCTATTAGCTCAAAAACTACAAAGATTAAACTAAAAAATGAAACGGGATTAAAATGAACTAATGAAGACCTTTCATTAGATGCCCCACTTAACCTAATAGTCTCATTTTGATCTTTTTTTACCCCTCTTGAACCCTAATATCTCAATATCCCCCCAACATTTTCAACTTATTTAGTCACAACAGAATTGTGCTATCACTACCTATACCTATATCAAATTCCACGATGATCGGATCAACGCTTCGAAAGTTATCTTCGGACAAACAAACATACATGCAACGCCAATTTGCCCAAGTTGATTTGGAGATCTCGCTTCACTCAATCGTTCGTTCCTCTTCTCGGCTCAAAAACGCATTAAATCTATAAGATTTGATTAAGGACACTGGGGAAGTAAGTACATGTTCTGTGTGGAAGAGGTGCACTCACGAGTTGGATCAATTACACCCCATTCATTTAGATCGTTGTCAATTTACGCCTGTGTTATAATAATAAATAACTAAGATAATTGACCACACTGGTGCCCTACCACACAAGGTACGTTGCTCACTGTCGGCCGAAGAAGATAAAGATACGAGCTCTCAAAGTTCTAAGCAGAATGGGCCATTTGGAGTAGGGCATGAAAATTATATATATGGTTTTTTTTTGGCGATAGTCAAGCGGTTGACCACTTACTCACCTGATGGTAAGTGATGGTGTGGTTGAAGATGGAGAAAGAACCATTTCCCTCTGGACTTGAAGATTTCGAGATCATAGTGCTCAATTCAATCCATTTATCCATCCTTTGACATATTACAATAATATTAGTTTATTTTTTCTCTAACCTATCTCATCCCACTGCTGGGCAAAGATCTCCCCCAAGTCCCTCCAAGCCATTCTCTTTGGAAGGTGTCAAAATCGTCCCGCCAACGCTTTCTCTTTCTCGCACTATTTTTTTTCTTAGATATGTTAGTAAAATAATATTAATAAAATAAAAATAATTAATAATGTGTAAGTACGAAAACATGGTCGCCTTCCTGTTGCTACACCCTTCCAGGATTCATATGTGAAACTATCTACCTGTAACAGTTATGTGTAACACCATGTGAAAGCAATAAATGTGTTAAAAATTGGATACGATTGTAAGCATCGGAAAAACAGACGGAAGTGATTTCCTCTCGTTACTCGTTGAAGCAAATCGTTTGGTACGGCAAGGATGCCGACCAGGTACGGATGACACTTTTTAATTTTACAGTTGAATGGATAAAAGTGCGAATGGTAGCCAGCCGGTTAAGGAAGGATCATAGAATTTCTCAAAATTCTCGGCTCAAAAGTTAAATGTTGCCAATTTAGTAAATAAGAAAATTCGCCTATGAAATAACCCCTATGGATTTTGAAAATACTATCATGTGTAAGCGTGCCATTTTGCGATGATTCAGAATATTTAAATAATATAATTTTTAGCTCCTTTTCCTTAGGACGGCATTGCTGTGGATGCTCAGCTTTATGGTAATAGCACCATAAACTTCCACACCGTGGTAAATAAATATTCTGTGGTTGTACTAATGACGCATTCACTTTTTGTACATTCCTAGAACCTTCATTCCTTGCGTCACGCAGGCAATCTTAATCTTTCTAATCTTAAAACAAACTCGGATTAGTTACACCATTTATAACTCAAGAACGGCGGAACCGATTCTGATGATCTTTGATTTGTTGGATTTATGTCCGCCCCGAATAGATGAATACTATTAAAATATTGGAAAAAATCACGCAAAAAGAAACTATGAAGAAAATTCATTTTCTCATACATAGATGCAGCTAATGATGGCCGATTGACAATTCTATCGGCGTCGTAGGTACATTGGCAGCCCGCGTCATATGCATGTCAAGGCGGTACGAAGTTCGCCAGGTCAACTAGTAGGTATATAAAACAAACTCGGGTTTGTTCGAACACTTATAACTCGAGAACTGCTGGACCGATTTTGATGATTTTTTATTTGTTGTATTTTTCTCCGTCCCGAATATCAGAATAACTATTAAAATATTGGAAAAATTCACGCAAAAAGAAATTATGAAGAAAATTAATTTTTTCATACATGTAGCTAATGATGAATTCTACCGGGGTGGCGTACTTTGACAGCCCGTGTCATATGAATGTCAAGGCGGTACGAAGTTCGGCGGGTCAGCTAGTATTCATATAAATCTAATTAGTTGTTGAGATTGTGGCTTTACTGGCCCGGTGAACAAAATCGGAATTAAGCGCGACAGCTACTAAACTGGAACTAATTGCAAGGAATAAACGAGGCTTTTCTTTCGAGTTTATCAGTTTTCTAAAACTAGTAAGCTCTCTGCCTTCGTGTACAGAGAACTAGCTTTGTTTCTAGGCTGGTAAACTAGTAGAAAAGGTAGCACCTGAAGCTGAAATAGTGGTTTTATTTTTTGAGCCTAGCATCCCTCACTAATTTTACTGCATCCGATCTGCTAGTGTGCTGACTGTAATGACACATGTTCACATCAATGATACTGGCTTAAAATTATCAATGCTCAGGCGTGGCTATTCAACATCATCATCATCATTCTCAGCCCGTGTCGACCCACTGCTGGGCATAGGCCTCTCCTTGTTTCTGCCAATCTTCCCGATCCTGTGCCAGTCTGAACGAAGTACGACCCAAGGTCTTATGGATGTCGTCGACCCATCTCGCTGGTGGACGTCCCCTATTTCGATGGCCAGTTCTCGTCCTCCACTCTGTTAGTGCCTTAGTCCACCTGTCGTCACTACGTCTGGCTAAGTGTCCTGCCCAACTCCACTTGTACTTTAATCTGCTTGCGAATTTCGGTATTGGGAACTCGATCTAAGAGTGTTATGCCGAGCATGGCATGGTCCATTGCTCTCTGGCTATTCAACAACTATGAATATATCCAGACTATGCCGTATCTGCATAACTGTCTAGTGTGCTCCAGCACCTGCACAAAGATCGATGAATCTACCAAAAATGCAATAGACATGGCCAAGTTCTACTAAATCATAGGTGTGACGGCGGTCAAGAAAAAGATAGCTGCGTATGGTTATACATGTCTCTGTTTAACATTTAACGGTCATGCGGACGCTTAGATACTTTATTTGTGAAAATGTATGAAAATATTATTATAAATACGGGATTTATCACGTATCGTCTTATCGGTGTTTCAACCGACAATGGTTTGTTTCAACCGACAATGTTTTGTTTCAACCGACAATGTTTTGGTTCAATTCGTGAACCTTCAATAACGTCTCGCCTCGCACACGTCGCGTCTTATTCGGAGCGGATCGTATTCACCCTGCTGATGAAGGTTCACGAATTGAACCGAAACATTGTCAGTCGAAACACTGATAAGACGGTACGTGATAAATCCCGTATTTATAATAATGATTGAAATCAATATGAAATCTATGACGTCTGAATTCCACAAGTCTGACACAGACCTGTTTAAAGCGGCATTTGAAGGCAGCGTGCCTATCCTCTGTACGAGACGGGAATAAGTAATGAATGAGCAAGCGTTTAGGCTAACGTTTTTTTACGGGCTATATAGTTGAAGTTCAAGGTTGCTGAGAGCCGTTGGGTGCGCCACACAAGAGCGGTCGTTCTGGGATTATCTATGGGAGGTATATGTTCAGAAGTGGACGTCCAGAGGCTAATATGATGATGATGACATAGTTTAAGTTTTTGGTCGAAATTTTGGACTTCTCCACTTCCTAGATGAGACTAACGAATATTAAAAGGGCCATAATTGGTTTATGGAGCTCCATACACTGAAAGCGGTGCGGTGCGAGGCGGCGGCGAGGCGGCGGCGACGCGGTCCGGTTACCATGGATGCCAATTTTTGATGTGTAACATTTTTCCCCTCGTTTTGTGGGAGTGATTTTGACAAAAGTGGCGAAAATGTGTAACAGGAAACCGGGGAAGCGCTTTAACCAATGAGCGCGCGCGGTGGTCTGATGTTTTTCACTACGAGACTATATTATAGCCTCTTTCATTTAATAGAATATCAATTTAATAGGATTTGTCATGGAGGTTTTATTTCATCATAGCATATTATGAATACAATGATTCTCATTCTATTTTTAAATTTACATTAAGTAAATCGCATTTACGGAGCCGTTTTCGAGTTTTCAATGACCAACTTTCAGAGTGATGAATTCGGTAGATAAGATTAAGATTTGCTTTGTGTTTTCTATTTTGTTTGTAACTTTTTGTTTATATGGTGTACAATAAAAATGATGTTACACATCATATGCGACTACTGTAAGGCTCGTATTTTATTGCATCAGATCTCAGATACCAAGAACCTCAGAACTTCACCAAACTGCAAACAGCTAAAACAGAGCGTCATCATCATCATTTAGCCATAAGAGGTCCACTGCTAAACATAAGCTTCCTATAGATCTCTAGAACGAGCGATATTGTGTGGCATACACTCCCAGCAACCTTTGACACGTCGTCTTTCGATCTATTGGGGATGACCTAAACCGCGATTTCCAGTGCATGGTCCTCTCTCCTCGAGAACCTTTCTGTCCTAATAGCCATCCGTTCTTCGAGCTGTGTGCTTCGCTCACTGCCACTTCAGCTTGCTAATTCACTGGGTTATGTCAGTGACTTTGGTTTGTCGACGAATCTCCTTATTTATGATTCAATAGGTATCGTAGAAAAATACCAAGCATAGCCATCTCCATAGCACGCTGAGTGACCTTGAGCCTTGTTATGCCTATAGATGCCTATAGAAAGAGACCACGTGTATGTGCTTTATTCATACTCCGCTTGTCATGTATCTACCGGCCGCGCCGCATGAACAACTCACACCAGACGCGGTGCGTGCGGGGCAGTCTTTAACCGTACCGCTCCGCCTCGCACCGCGTTCGGTATGTATAGCTCCTTAATCTTGTTAAAAAATATGGTGCAAGACAATTAACTTTTAATAATCGCAGAAGCAATAAAATTGTAGTGTAGTAAAAAGTCTTAAGTTAAATAATTATTCACATAAAATTATAGCTATAGTGATCTAAGATGGTAGGTATTTGATAAGTCAATATTTTGTACGTATTTAATGATTTCTGGTATTAAAGTAAACAATTTTATGGTAGGTAAGTATCTGGGGAAATCCGAAATACCCCTTTTTATATCAAATAATAAACTGCGAAAGACCGATGGATATTTTTGAGTGGCTTGCAAACACCCGATTGTTTTGTTTAGCGTGGAAATTCAACAATTTTGTTAGCTTATGTTTTGAAATCTTTACCTATAAGCGAATATTGCCAATTATTTATTTTAACCCAAACAACCTCGAATCATAGTGGATAAAAGAAGTACCTACTATTAAGGATGGAGGATTTACATAAAAAGCACTTCGTAATTTTTTTTACTGTTGATTATTGACTGCTTTTATTGAAATTTGTTTTACAAATAAATTATGGCTGGTATTGAGACATACGCTTCTTTTTACCCGACTGCGCAAAAAAACGTAATGTTTTTAGTAATGCTTTATACAAATACAAGTAAATATTCATGTTTATGTTGACCCACTAACTGTCTTATTTCAATGCCATAGTAAGAAGTATACTGTAGAGATCATTGCGCTGTGACACCATAGTAATTATACTATGGTGTCACAGTACAATGCCCATTCAAGACTGTGCCATAGCTCAAAAGAAAACAGTTAGGTAACTGTATGTTTCCTCAAATACACTAGTGATTTGCCCCGAACTGAGATCTCGCGAGTCTCCCGTAAAAACAAAAAAAATAAGATTTGTAATCTTTGACTATAAAAATAGTGCCACGAAATCAAACCAACTAACTTCACCCACAGTTTTATTCAAGTTACAGGTAACGGGAGTTCATGTAAATTGGTTACTAATTGTTTGGGGTAGAAATTGCAGCTATGCTGGATTTCAGACTTTTGCCTATATTTTTGTTACTAAAGCTACACGCATACCAAATTTCAGCTCTGTGGGGTCATTGGTATACCCTGTGAATTTTATCAAAATTCAGTTTTTATCATGGCTAATAACTTAAAAACTATAAAGTTTAAACTAAAAAATAAAAACGGGGTCAAAATGTACTGATGACCTTTCATTAGACGTGCCATTTGACCGGATAGTCCCATTTTGTTTTTTTTTACCCCTCTTGAACCCTAATATCTCAACAACCCCCAAATACTTTTAGCTCATTTAGTCACGCCAGAGTTGTGTTATCACTATCTACATATATTCTAAATTTTAATATGATCGAATCAACGCTTCAAAAGTTATCCTCGAACAAACAAACATACATACATACATAGAACGCCGATTTGCCCAAGTTAATTTGGTGATCTCGCTTCGCTAGATCAAAAAAGATGAATCGATTTGGATAAAATTGAGAAGAAATTCTAAGAGATGATATAAGATTGCAGAAGAAGCAGATCTACTTCTCGCTCGATCAAAGTCTTAGGCAGATTAGTGGCAAAAACTCAATTTTTGGTAACTTTTGTGTTGGGAATTCGTGGCAGCCCGAACGCGTTGAAGTCTTTTGAATGGAGAAAGGTAAAAGTGCGTGGTAAAGTTTTTTATTTCTTTGTTATTAATTAATTGTCTTAATACTACATAATAAAACAAAGGTTGGTCGAAAGAACGGGAAAATATAATGAGTAGGTAGGTAATAAAACATTCAAAATGTTTTAAAAGCCGTTCGACTGACCCAGCAAACTAAAAAAATGCTCGCTGTATTTTGATAGCTCGTATGTTTTTTCCATCCTGTATAGCCACAAATTATTTAAAATAGGATGCATTATAGATTTATTCAGTATAACCAATCCGCAGTTTTGCACGCGTAGTTTTTCACTAAAAACATTACCCTCCTTCTACGCAATTGGGTAAAAAGTAACCTATGTTACTCAGGGATAATGTAGGAATCTAATGGAGAAAGAATTTTTAAAATCAGACCGGTAGTTTTAAGTTTATTCGTTACAAACATTATTATTATTATTATTATTATCAGCCATTCGTGTCCCACTGCTGGGCAAAGGCCTCCCCCCATTCTTTCCAGACTTGGCGGTCCTGAGCTGATTGTGGCCAATCCGTTAGGAATTTATCCAGCTCGTCCCGCCATCTACGTTTCGGTCTGCCGCGTCGCCTTCTCGCTGGATCAGGACGCCACTCGGTGGCTATCCTTGCCCACAGCTCACTTGGCATGCGACAGACATGCCCAGCCCAGTTCCACTTCAGCTGAGCGGCTTTGGTGGCTACGTCAACAATTTTGGTCTTTGAGCGCAGTTCAGTGTTCCGGACTCTATCCGTTCGCTTGACACCCAAGATGCTGCGTTCCATCGCACGCTGACAAACTTTGAGCTTGGACTTTAAAATGTTAGTCAGTGACCAGTTCTGCGCACCATATGTCAAAACGGGAAGGATGCATACGTCCATTAGCTTTCTCTTGAGCGTTAAAGGAAGTTCTCCTTTCATCATATCTCCCATGGCCCAATAGCTCCTCCAGGCATTTTCGGTTCGCCGAGCGATTTCCTTAACCTGCCTGTCCTCGAAGGAGACTATTTGGCCTAGGTAGATATACTCTTGGACGTATGCTAGGTCTTCTGCATCCACCGTTATTCTGGTCTTAACGCTGTTGGTCATGACCTTGGTTTTTGCCCTGTTCATTCCAAGTCCAATCTCAAAGCTTGCTATGCTAAGTTCTTGAAGCATCGTTTGTAGTTCTGTGGCTGATGAAGAAAAGAGGACGATGTCGTCCGCAAAACGGAGGTTTGTCAGCTTCACTCCGCCGACGTCAACTCCCTTCTCTTCCCAGCCAGCCGCCAGCTTCCTAAACACCTCCTCAAGGGTGCTGGTGAAAAGTTTTGGGGAAAGTGGGTCTCCCTGTTTTACTCCCTTGACTATTTTAAAGGATGGTCCGATTGAATTTAACTTAATTGAGGCTGTACTATGCGTATAAATATTTCGTATAAGGTTTATGTAAGTAGGGTCTATGTGCTGGTTTTTAAGGGCATCGAAGATGGCTGTGTGGTGAATACTATCAAATGCCTTTGTATAATCCACGAAAGCAACGTACAAAGGCATGTTGTATTCGCAGAATTTTTCTATGAGTTCATTAATTGTTTGGAGGTGGTCTGTAGTTGATAGTCCTCGGCGGAAGCCTGCTTGCTCCGCCGGTTGTTCCATGTCTAGTTGCCCAGAAATACGGTACTCAATTATTTTTATAAATGCTTTATAGAGATGAGACACGAGACTAATTGGGCGGTAATTGTTTATATCAGTTTTGTCTCCTTTCTTGTGCAAAAGTATAATATTCGAATGACAAAACTGGTCCGGAAATTCACCTGACTTTAAAATAGTGTTAAATAAATTGGTGATGTGTGGCAAAAGTGTCGGTTCTCCTACTTTAAGGGCTTCTGTAGTAATTCCATCTTCCCCTGGCGACCTGTTATATTTCATTTGTGTGAGAACTCTATGAACCTCGAGGCCAGTTATTGGTGGTATGGTGTCAGGGCATGAATATGGAATAGCATTTGTGGTGTGTTGTGGGTCTGAATAAAGAGATTTGTAAAATCTTGTACATATGTTCATTATTCTATCTCTACTTTGGTGTTTAACTCCAGTTTCGTCTCTAAGGCTTGTTATCCACGATTTGCCAACCGATGCACCCTGTTTTGCAATTTTAAGTGATTTATTTCTTTCTAATGCAATTTTGAATAACTGGGTGTTATAGTTTTTTACGTCTTTTCTAATGCTACGCTTAACCTGTCTGTCTTTAACTCTATATTCTACGCTATTGATGTTACTATTAACTCGTTCCTCTAATAATTTAATAGTTGCCTCTGAAAGTTTTTTATGTTTTTGTTTAATTTGTTTAATTTTACTACTTGATTTCTTAATACAATTTTCTATAATATTAAATTCCTTTTGTACATCTTCTTCATCTGATTTTAATAACTCAAAACTGTTTTTTAATTCTAAATTAAAATCTTCCTTGCATACTATTAAAGTTTCTTTAGATATCCTCTTTATGTTACATTTTATCATTTTAAATCTTTTAATGTTGAAATTGAACCGAATCGTAGCACGAATAGGTCGATGGTCAGAACTAAATTTTATTATGTTTATTGGTTGGACATTGGTTATAGTGGTTTGACTTGAGGAAAGGACATAATCGATTTCATTTTTATACGTTCCACATGGGGAGACCCATGTCCAACGTCGTTCAGGTTTTTTAAAGAAGAAAGTGTTGTTGATCCTTAAACTTTGTCCAAACGCGAATTGGATGAGACGTTCCCCTCGTTCGTTACGGACACCTAGTCCGTGTGGGCCTAAAATTGAATCATCATCCAAATCTTGTCGTATTCCAACTTTTGCGTTAAAGTCTCCCATAATCACATTCCAGGTGCCTCGGTGTTCACCACAAGCTCTATTCAGTTGATCATAATACTCTTCTACTTCATCATCTGGGCGTGTTGATGTAGGAGCATATCCTTGGATAACGGTTAACAGTTTTTTATCAGTTACTTTAAATTTAAGCACTGCTACCCTTTCTGAATAAGCTATAAATTCAGAAATATGGTTCTTCCATTTTTTGGCTACTAGAAAGCCGACTCCATACATACTTCCTGTTCCATAGTGGTAAAAGATATTGTTTTCTCGTTCGATAGTATTTTCCCCTTCTCTTCGTACTTCGGATAGTCCGAGTATGTCCCACTTTAGGCCCTTCAAGGAATTTTCCAATTCTAGCAACCTATCGTCTGATTTTAATGTCCTGACGTTAAAACTAACAATATTCAATATGCTATCTCTGTCCTTTGTACAATTTGCCTGGGTCGTTTGACGGGAAATCGATCTCGCCCGGGGATTCTTAGCACCCCTGGCACCGGGGTGGTTCTGCCTTCCGTCATCAACAGACCCAGCCCCGAAGCCACCGGGAACTTGGGGCCAAACGTTTATTGTGTCTGTCATAATGAGGGGGATTTGGACTATAACCCACCACGCTGGTCCAATTGCGGGTTGGTGGGTGGTGCGCCAGAGCCTCGTTTGCTGGTCGGCAGGGTATACCACGGGCCGGTGAGGTTGGCTTGGGTTCCGAGAGATGTTGTATGGAACCCCTTATACCCCGTTACAAACATACAAAAATAAAAATCTTTCCTCTTTATAATATTAGTATAGATTGAGCCACACCTTTACGTATTTTTATGAATTTTAAATGTTTCCTCTATTAGCATTATTCATAAAATGTTTTATGCTTATGGCTTGTATGTAATAACTTAATATGTTTATTGGCAATACATTTAGAACAGCCATTTGCAATACGAATTACAAGTAACCAATGGTATACAGGGTGTTTGGTAATATACTGACGATATTCAAGTAACGGTTTCTCAAAACACAAAAAAAGACTTCTCAAAAAAAACTACTAAAACTATTATCAAATTTTAAAGATAATCGACTAAGTTTAGGTAGTTAACTCGATATAAAACTTACTGCCTTCTCTTGCAATCGACATCCAAAAATAAAGGCCGAGTTGATATCTCTTTCGGACATGGCTGCGGGTTTTGGGTTAGAAAGGACAAGAGATATCTCGAGACGTCATCAATACAGTATCTGTGGTTAGATGGGGTTAGATTTATCTTTAACTATACTAGGTATAAGTAATAAGTATCTATAGCTCAATAAAACGCATTGATTGTCACCAGCACCTATTAATATGTACCATAAATATACTTAGGTCTTACCTAGGTATTATAAAACTATATCTCATATAAGTGAACTGTATATAATATTAAGTTCTTTTGAGAATAAATCTTTAAACCGAGATGGCAAGCATTATGCAACAGCACAACTTAAGTTTAATAAAGTGTTTGTTTTTACATGCCTAAATAAATTTCACATATCTATGGTAAACATTTCACAAATTTATTTATTATGCTTTTAGCGATAAGACCGCCCATTGTACTTACCTTAATTTTTGTGTATTTTTATTGTATTTTTAATTTTGTTGGTGTGCAATAAAGAGTATTCTATTCTATTCTATTCTATGCTCATCAATATAACCCCTTTCATTTTTGTGCGTATATTATCAAGCACCCTGTATACTTACGCACGAAGAATAATTGAATTATTCAACTACATACCTATGTTCCTATAACATACCGTTATATCTTTTTGGAATTCTGAGTAAAACGGTATTTCCTTGGAACCTTGATATATGTATAATTAGGTTAAGCAAAGCATTGACTACAGAAATTTTCAAAAGTGGAGACCATGCACTGGAAAGCGCAGCGAAGGATGGCGATCCTCTAGATGGAAAGATGACCAGATAAAGATTCCGGGGTTGGTCTGTTCTACCCAGGCTCCGAAACACGAAAGTATATACTTTTCAAGGCGTTATTTCATCAATTTATAGAGCGCAGGGGCTTTGCCGGCCAAGAGAATTTCAAATCAAGTAGATAATACAATAAAACAATCAATAAGGCTGTTGGGAGCCGTTGGGTGCAGGCCAAACAATATCGATCACTCTGGAAATCTACAAAGGGGACCTATTCTTAGCAGTGGACGCCCTATGGTTGATACGATGAAGAATCAGGTAAAGTTTAGAGTTGGCCTACGTGACCTACAAGATAGGTATACAACAAAATAAGTTGTATTTTTAGTTTAGTGTGTCTTTCTTCTATTATATAAAATTCTCGTGTCACTGTGTTTGTTTTCGCACTCCTCCGAAAGGGGTCGACCGATTTTAACTATTTTTTTTTGTATATTTGGTAGGTATGGTCATAAAGTATTTTTCACCCCCATTTTTTAATCGCGATTTTAGTTTTTGTATGTATAATATAATAACCATTTAACCGTCGTTCATTGACGTGAAGTCATTTACATGAAGTGTCCCGTCTTTGAAAAGAGTGTTTTATACGGTTTTTATTCAAGCTCGCACGGGAACGGGAAATTTCAAGCGTGCGAAACCGCGCGCAGTTCCGTTAGTTTTTTTATGATATATATTTATTTTTCAAAATTTTGGCGAACTGCGTGATCACGACCAGACCCTATATTTTTCATAAGTTATACCTACTCATTCGTACAACTAATATTAGGACTTAAGTTTAGGTAACCTTTCAAATGTTGGACCGTGTTCCAGTGATGATGATGAAGGGCTGGTAATCCAACCGGTGTATACTGACCTTTCACCCGCCCCTCCTCAGTGATGAATCTACCCAATAGACGGGAAGTATAAGAGTTACAACAGATCAAATTGTATTGGTTATTTCAGGCTAGCCCGCGGCTCGCGAATCTTGCGCAACCTATAAAAGGCTTTAGTAGCCAAACATTGGCACAGTTCGTTGATAACCGTGTTAGAGGACACCGGCTTTTTTTATGATCTTTGTAATTATTTCGAAATGCAAGTGAAATTGTGTTTACTTGCGGCGGTTTGCTGGGCGTCTGGAGCGGCGGCGGCCAATTTACGTGAGTGGTTATACATTATTTGAATATATAAGCTTACTAGTTAGTATTATTATGGCTCAATTACATTAAATAAAACGGCTCACGATTACATTTATCCCTTGGACAAATGGACATCCTAAGATCTCTTACTCAGTAAGCAAACCAAACGGATCATAACATTACTTAACTTTTGATTTTGATATGCCCAATTTACAAGTATTCGCTTCCGCCGGCGTCTTCACACGCGTTGTTTGTCAATAAATAGAAGCCTATGTTTCAATCTTTCATAGGTAAACTAAATTTCATCGAATTCGGGTCAGCCCTTTAATCGTGAAAACGTAACAAATAGACAGAGCGACAATTACTTTCGAATTGATAATATTAAGTAATTTGGATTAAATTTAAAAACAATGATATTTAATAACTATCATAAAAAAACCGGACAAGTGCGAGTCGGACTCGCCCACCGAGGGTTCCGTACAAAATTATACCGACAGTTTCGATGATTGATTACGTACTTAAAGACTATCCCCGTTACAACAAAAAAGTTAAACAACTGTTAAACAAATGTTTAAAAAATTCCCTACTCATTTTTGTATAGGATTTATTTAAACACGCGCTAAACAGGGTTTATTCTTTTTGTGGTGAGACCCTATATTTTTTATGATTTAATTACAAATGTATAGTTTTCAGATTTATCCATGTACTTGTAGTATAAGACGATATTACTTGCCAAATTTTATAGTTCTAGGTCGTAATAGCCGTATCTTTTTTTTACGTTAACTTAGAATAATATTTTTTCACAGCTTTAAGGGACTGTAGACTTAATAATAATAATAAATAAATAAATATTGCTGGACATTTCACACAGCGCTATCTAGCCCATAACTAAGCAGAGCTTGTCACCTATGGGAACCAGATAACTGATAGAATATATATATATATATATATATATATACTTATAATGTATAGAGAACCAAACAGACCCGGAACAAATATCTGTAGATCATGCAAACATATGTTCCGCAACGTGAATCGAACCCGCTACCTCCTGCGTCTCAGCCGGCTATTCGCCCACTGCACCACGGAGGTCGTCTTGACTTACTTACTTTACTTGAGAACATAGTTTTAATTTCAACTCGATACCTCCGCGTACCACCACGCGTCCCCGAGATAAAGGGTCTTGATGTACAAACATACAGTCGGAAAACAAAGTGATCCTATACATAAAGGTTCCGTTTTTTCTTTTGAGCTACGGAACCCTAAAACTGATAATTGCTTATACTTATTATTCAAAAGCAATCTATACTACAATGTATTTCATTCAACAATAATAATAATCAGATCATGTCACGCACGCCTTGAAAGACAATCAAGTTTGATACATACATACAAGTACCTAAGTGGCCTTCGTACCTTCACCTACCTTCGAGTAACATATGCTACCTATGTCACGTAGGACATGTCATAAGGGTATACCTGTCTACAGGGCTAATAAAGATAACTAATTTGTGTCATGATAAATGACTCATTTCCACACAGCTGGGAACTTGAATCATATTCAAGTACTTTGAAAATAAACAATATAGGCAAAGGCTTGTTTTATCTATTTTAGGGTGTTTTTTTGGGTATCTACATTTATTTATTAGTTTTTTTATTTATTTATTTATTCGACAAAAAATTACATACTAATAGTAATACATAAAACACAGTAAAGCCTTAAAGGTTTGTCTCTGTGCTTAAACAAAGTTGTATTAACAAAGTGAAAACTAACGCCGAAATTGGATAGGTCAGTATGTCATGTAAACCTCACCGAAAGCAGGTGTTTAAATCCCTACGGCTGAGCCGGGAGTAAAGTTGTACTGAATTTCATTATACCCGCGAGGGCAGGAGGGAAATGAAATTCAATTCAGTGATTTGAATTCGGAACCTGATCTGTATTAAAATTTGAACTAGAGACCCACACAATAAGAACTTATTCGTAAATCAAACTAACCTCTGCACAGAATGCACCCACCTAGATTTGGTTTTTATTGTCTCGCAGAAAGTGTGAAAAGTAGAGTATTCTCCTCGTGGGTAAAGCTGTCTGCATCTTGGGTGTGCTTAAATCCCTCTCTGCACTCAGAATTCTAGTAACTCCCTCGCTCCGCTCGTGTGTTCTCTACTCTAGAATCCTTCATTACGTTCGGGATTTAATATAGCGCCCATGACGCAAGTCACTGCTTCATCCCTGCGTTATATAATCTACTATTATATAGGTAGTCATTTCTCTATTGTAATCAGGCCACTTGGTATTAGTCAATTCAACGTATGAGAGGAGCGTTTTATCTTATTTTCTTGGGTTGCATAATTTTAGTGGCATGGTTTGTTTGAAGTGCACGCTGTTACAACCAAACTAAAGAGTTGCGTGATTGATTTGTATACTTCGTACGAGACTTTTTGGATTTGTGGATCATAAGAAATGCCGGTTTTCTAGTTGTTCGCTTCGCCGGTTGAGCAATAGTGCATGTCATCGAGGATCTAGGCCAGGTGTTGCACCTTCAACCAAATTAAACTTATGTACCGAATACTCGGGATAATCGGGGCTTAAGACAAGATGACTTACAGGAGGATTGAGGATGCATCCTCTTATAAGCTCCAACATATTCTGTGGAAACCTATGGGCTAGACTAAATGGGACGATCGGATCGCTCTTAATCGAGTAACTGGGTAATCAAGGCTTTTCGAATATGTAATTCATATGAATTAATCCAATTGTTTATTTGTTTTATTAAAGCGGCCTTAACCAATTACACTAATTAAAAATCAAAAAAATACATCAATTCTTACGTTTAATATAATATAGTGTTACCTACATTTCATTAGATTATACATAGGAATTTTATGATGAAGCATGATTACTAAATTTAAAAAAATCGTTATTAAAATAAAAGTAAAAGGGACAGAATAATAAATTTTAATGTTATGCAAATGTCAAGATAATTTACAAATTAAATTAATGTCAATGACGAAATGCAATATTATTATGACTTTTACAAAAACTAAAAACCGACTTCACACTATTTACTCTGAAAACTTTGATTTTTTCGAATAGAAATAACCATTTGTGCGCACGACCTTCGGCTTGAAAGTTGTTTTTTCCTATTACATTGGCTTCTGTATGCTCCTAAAAAGCTATTTATATTGGCCACTACTAAACAGCTATTTATATTGGCTCTACTAAACAGCTATTTATATTGGCTACTATATCGTCTGTGATCTCCAATACCTCAATCACAAATTCACAATGTAAGGTATCTTCAAATTCCATGATCAGGTCAGTTGACCACTGATAGAGCCCCAAATACATATTCCCTTGCGATTTCCCAATCGCTATACGGTTGCTGTCATCTGCCGAGGTGTTTGCGGGTTCTACCTAGTACCTAGTACATCAGATCCTCACTAAACTTATATGAAACCAACCTGGGGGTACACCTAATAGAAAAAATAACTATCCAAATTGGTTAACAATTGGCAGAGATATTGAGTAAAAAAACAAACTTCCGAATTGAGAACTGTCCTACGTGACAAATTGCAAGCCATATCTAACTTGTTCAAATAATCCAATACCAAATTATCTCGTCCCATCTACAAGTTCATAATCTTCGCTTGGAAGACATCATCATCCAACCGATTTCATCTACAGCTTACTGGTTCCCCGTTTCCCAGCATCTGTATATGTTATTTTATCCTTTTTTTTTAACTGTTTCTTGCTTGCCAGAGATGTTAGTTGAAAGATCTGATGTAAGAAGGCACTCATACCAACCATGTGAATGTCGCAAGACCCTACTCCAAGATGATCGCATGTATCCTCAATGTCACTGAGATAAACCTAGCCAAGGTGATTGTGGACTAGAAGCATTATGTATGCAAGAGACGCGCGTTCTTGAAGAGATCATGATTGGGCAACAGCCCCGAGAGACGTTGCAGACATTGACGAAAGTTATTTAAGCTTTGAGCCGAGTGGAAGCCTTTTATTGTCGATATTCAAACGCTTGACCTCACATGTTATTAAGCGATGGTTTGTCGAAGATGGAGCACGCTTGTCTAAGAAATAACCCTTTCACTCTAGACAGACGCCGGAAGTGAATTTCACTCCTTACTAATACCAATTATTAAAAAAATAAGTCTATATTAATTCAGAATTCATTAGCGATTAGCGGATGTACAATGGGCCATCTAATTGCTATACCAGACGACCTTGGGATAAACTCGTTTTAAAATTAAAAATATATGCGTAAAGTACACGCACTATATGTTTTTTATGTTTTCTTACTCTACAAAATTAAAACTAGAAACTCAGTAACAAATAATAACAAAGAGAGTATTATAAAGAAGTAAAATTTGCCGGAACTACTGAACCGATTTTGATAATTATTTCACTGACAGAAAGCTAATAATTTTCCCTGAGTGCTATATTATTTTATTTTGATAAAAACCCAGTAAAAATAGCAATAAAAATTGCCCCTGATCCACCGAGGTGGACTAAATAGGTGGACCATGCCACGACCAAAGAGATTCGTAAGGTATTTCGTAAGGTTTCGATTTCGTAAGGTCCCCCGGATTCTAGACAACATTAGGGAGTACCATGCAGAAACCTAGGTGCACTGTACATTGTTCTAGCCATGTACACAATGGCAAAACAATGGCGTGTGCAATGGGAAATGGTTAAGCTGTTGCAACCGACTGAAACTGCTCATTAAAATGCAATTCTACGGTATTGTCTTAGTTAACTTTACGATACTAATTATGAAGAAATGGTGTAAGTAATCATTGCAAGGCTTTCCGGAAGATTCAAATTATCTTATTTCCTACTAGATGTATCCGCAGACGCTTCGTACTGCCGCCGGCGTCGGTTAAAATTGGGATTTTGAAAAAGAAATCCTAAAGTTGAGACATAATTAATTTTGACAGTTAAAATTATGTCAAAATTAGGTGAACGTGTATTGCGGCGGATGAGCTGAACTAAACGTCGGTGTTATTTTCCCATGAAAACCGAGAGAGCTTACTCAGCACTACATAAAATAATATGAAAATGTTTTAAAATTGTTAGAAAAAAGGCTAACATTTAAGGGTCGTTACAGTTCGCATACGTTTCTACGTTCCACGTTCTGTTTTTGAGTAACTGGGGAATAGTGGTGCCCTATGTTTACTTTTACACATTATCATAGTGTCATTAAAGGACTCAAACATTGGTCGTGTTATTATATTATTATCCATAATAATTAGTAAACAAAAAATTGGGTTGCTTGGTGCGGGAAGAATTAGTGCACCTTTCACGTGCTAGCCGGTTGGGGTATTATTTTTAATAATTTATTATTTTGATTTATATGTATGTATATGTTTTGACTTTATTTATTTTTATTATATAATATACTATTTTGACATTTTAAACTATATATTATTATATTTTGACGCAACATGACATAATTACCTACCATGACACATAATATTTTCATTTGACAACACAATACTCTCAAGGTCTAGTGGCTAAATGGAGCGGTCTCGATAGAATATCAGCGCTTACCATTACGGTGGGCAATGCTGAGTCGAGTCCCATTTACTGTTGTAGCACACAGTATCTACCAGAGGGCTTAGCCAAGTTACAGTCGATTAGCGATGACGCTAGTCGATACGTCCGAAAATGTATGGGATTTGACACATGCTATAGAAATATTACGTCATTCAGTGACAACAAATGTATGTAGAAATCGAATAGATTCGTGGCGAATGACATTTGGCTACGGGCCCAGGTTCTCCCTTGTGTTTTTGTTTATGTTTTACATTTATAAGTACTATTTAATTGTTTCTTTTTTTGTATTTTCTCTGTTTTAAAATGTAACTGTATTATATATTGTGTGCTAATGTATAACAATAAATGATTGTCTATGTCTATGTCTATAGACTTACTTCAGACGGAATCCCCTTTGGTTATTGAACGAAAATTAAAAAATTCCTAACGACCTAGTGCCAGCAAAAATCAGTTTTTACCGCGTTATGAGTTTCGACTACAACATATATATTTTTGTTTTGTATCTCTTGCATCGCAAACTGTCAGGGCTCTGTGGAGTGGATCTTTCGAAACCTGCTAACTGGACGATCTTGATCAATACTACTTTCTTTACCATTTTGGTCGGTGGATATGTGCAAATAACAACCATGCGCTAACACTATCGGTCAAGGCCCTAGCTTGCGTCAAACCGGCTCGCGCTACACTCAACATGATAAGTGCACATTATATTAGATATCGCACTTCATACTTTACCTACTTGATATAATAATTATACTTCATATACTACACTCATTATAATTGCGAATCGCGAAAGTAAATTTGTTTTTTTTTTTTCTTATTATTACATTTTTACGACATCCAAACTAAACCGATTTCGATGTAATTTTCATAGGTAAATTATTACCTGGACATAGGCTACTATTTACTGACAAACCACGCGTGCGTACAGCACCATACGCAAGACAAATATTATGTTTTTGAAAACATAATAAATAACAACTTAAAATCTTAGTGGAACAACAGTATCTTATAGAATGTGAAACATCCCTAGTGATTATAATGCAGAGCGTAAATAGTCTAGTCTAATATAAAAAGAGACATTGGTAGCAATTCTGTTGTTTACGCTGACGAACTAAAATTGTGTAAAATACGTACAGTCTTATTCTGTTCATACTAAAGATCAAATTAGAATGAAATTTAAAGTGATATGTCTAAAATTAAGTCATTTTTGTTATGATGGCATGTTTGCGGGCTAGTTTTAGTGATCAATCAAATTGGTGTTGACTAAAACTAGCCGACAAGCACGCCTTCTTATTTAAAAAATACTTAAATTTGAAATGTCACTTTGAATGCCATTCTAATTTAATCTTTAGTGTGAACAGAATAAGATCTATTTTTTTTACTGCCTCCGTGGTGCAGTGGGCGTGTAGCCGGCTGAGACGCAGGAGGTAGTGGGTTCGATTCCCGCCGCGGAACAAACTTTTGTATGATCTACAGATATTTGTTCCTTGTCTGGGTGTTTTTCTATATATTATAAGTATGTATTTACAAAAAAAAAGTATGTAAGTATTGTATCAGTTATCTGGTTGCCATAGTACAAGCTTTGCTTAGTTTGGGGCTAGATAGCACTGTGTGAAATGTCCAGCGATATTTATTTATTTTACACAATTTTAGTTAGTCAACTTAAACAACAGAATCGCCACCATTGTCTCTGACTATACCTATTTGGCGGACGACAGGAAGGAGTCCACTAAGAAGAAGGCAAGATCCCAACGAACCTTTTAGTAGAGGAGACCGTGGAGATCGACCTTCACCGATCTGATAACCAGATGAGACGTATTTTTTATCAAACATAATTTATAAACAAATATGCCTATAATTACTTGCCTATCTAAAAGTGCTTATGGCTATTTTTAATTAAATTAACTTTAATCGATTTTTTTTCATCACTTTCATTCTTTTGATAATCAAATGAATTTTATTTCACTGTTAGTTTTTAACACACAGAATATGCCTCAGTAGGCTTGCCTACTCATTTCTGTGTATAGCTACCTGGCAAGCCGATGTGAACAGGTAAGTCAATATAGGTGACTCCATCGTTCTGCTAACTTATCGAAAGTTATATCAAATTATAGATTATTTTATTACAAAATCAGTCATATTTCAAAATCATTGCCTGCAAAAAATCATACTTATATTACTGTTGCCTAGCTAAAAACTTTTAGAGAGCACTTTTAGATAGGCAAGTAATTATAGGCATATTTGTTTATAAATTATATTTGATAAAAAATATGTCTCATCTGGTTATCATATCGGTGAAGGTCGATCTTCACCGGCTCTTAGACCATTTGGTTTGGGGACTTTATCTTCAACTCCAAACCTACATAGGCCATAAACCAAACCGCGGACACAACCTAGTTAAAACAAATAGGAAGTAGAAACAAAACGAAATAAATGTTGCTAATCCATTACCCTCGTTACCGAATCGCATAAAAACCATTACATAACTGACTGACTATTATTGCACGTCTTGCAATGGCACATTGCACGGTTGCAACAATGCTAGCTCACGGGTAGCCCCAGTGTAGGATTGCTCTTGTTTGACCATTGCTTATGTAACATTCACCTAATAGTAGAGGAGACGTGGAAGATCGACCTTCACCGATCTGATAACCAGGTGAGACATATTTTTTATCAAATATAATGTATAAACAAATATGCTTATAATTACTTGCCTATCTAAAAGTGCTCATGGCTATTTTTAATTAAATTAACTTTAATCGATTTTTTTTCATCACTTTCATTCTTTTGATAACCAAATGAATTTTATTTCACTGTTAGTTTTTAACACACAGAATATGCCTCAGTAGGCTTGCCTACTCATTTCTGTGTATAGCTACCTGGCAAGCCGATGTGAACAGGTAAGACAAAGTAGAGCGTCCGAAGTCCGTGTGGTAGAACAGGACACAACATAGCAGCTGCAAGCTACCTGACCGTTGAATGTATCCGAGTGCGCATGCTTGTGTATAGTCGAAAATCATTTATTAGTGACAACACGTGCTAAATAATATAAATTGTTTTGATATATTTATATTTTTTATATATTTTTTTATATTATAATTCAGATAATGAATAATAAAAATAACAATAAATCTTTGAATTTCATTTTTTCATGTATTTTTTATGCTTTGTAATAAACGGTTCTAACAACATAAATGTATTACATTTTTTTTTCTTTATTGATTAATTTTTTTATTGTTTATACTAATATTTTAAAAGTAACTTTTATTCTTTCCCGCTTTACGGCATTTATTTAATTTAAATAATAAATAAATTATTCTCTATTTAATCTTAAATAAAAAATTTAGATTTTTTCTAATTATTTAATTTTACAATTTAGCTTTAAAGTGATAAAAAGTTTTGTTGAATTAGTTTTTTATTTATTTATTAATATATTAATATATTAACTTATTTATTTTTGATTTTTGCATAGCTGTAAATACGTATAGTGTGAAATAATATAAAAATTGTGATCGAAATTAGTTATAATAAATGGGAGTTCAAAATTAATGACAAGTGTAAAAAATGCTGTCTCTGTCACTCATATGTACACGAGCATGCGCACTCGGATACATTCAACGGTCAGGTAGATTGCAGCTGCTATGTTGTGTCCTATTCTACCACACGGACTTCGGACGCTCTACTTTCTCTCTCGCACCTATCAGATGGCTAAAACTCTAAAAGTTTTTAGCTAGGCAACAGTACTTTAAGTATGATTTTTTGCAGGCATGTCTATATGACTGATTTTGTAATAAAATAATCTAAAATTTGATATAACTTTCGATAAGTTAGCAGAACGATGGAGTCACCTATTATTGACTTACCTGTTCACATCGGCTTGCCAGGTAGCTATACACAGAAATGAGTAGGCAAGCCTACTGAGGCATATTCTGTGTGTTAAAAACTAACAGTGAAATAAAATTCATTTGGTTATCAAAAGAATGAAAGTGATGAAAAAAAAATCGTTTAAAGTTAATTTAATTAAAAATAGCCATGAGCACTTTTAGATAGGCAAGTAATTATAAGCATATTTGTTTATACATTATATTTGATAAAAAATATGTCTCATCTGGTTATCAGATCGGTGAAGGTCGATCTTCACCGGCTCTTAGACCATAACTGTACCTTTGACTTTGCTATTCATCATATCAGCCATAGGATGACTATTGTTGAACATAGGCCTTCCCATAGATTTGCAGAGTGACCGATCATGTGCGGTACCCAACGGCTCCCAGTAACCTTTATCAGGTCGTCAGGGTCGTCTTGCCATCTAGCTAGTCCTGGGGCCTATCCTACGCTACTCGATAACCTATTTCGAGACCTACTACCTATTGAATCCCATAGACCTATATTGATTTGGCTATGTAATGTTTATACTGATCAATTTTAGCGTTTTTTTAATCGTCAGATAACGCTTTAGCAGTCGCAAGCTAGCGTGGTACCTACCCCAATAAAAATAACTTTATCAGACAAATCTAAATTTTCCTCAACGAGTCAGATGGTCAGCTTTATAGAGCTTTCCTTTCTTTACCAAAAAACGCTATAATAGGGACATAAACGATATTACATTTTTCGATTTTCCATTCCTGCCAGGGGCAAGAAAAAATATAATAGAGGCACAATTTTCTCCTAATTATTATATTCTTTATTTTCTAAAAAATTGCAAAATTCTGTATCCTCAGGTGCTAAGGCTGTACAAAATACCTCACCTGTGTATGCCTATGTGGACTATTGTGGGAAAACCTCCATTTGAGCAAATATTGTTGAAATATATTTAATAAAAAAATTGGATAACCACTGTTCCGGTGATAAATTTAAATAGATAGATAGATAGATAATTTCTTTATTGCACACCATTTAAATACAATCATTTATAAGAAACAATAGGTACTCTTAAACAATAGGTACAATGGGCGGCCTTATCGCTAAAAGCGATCTCTTCCAGGCAACCTTTGGATGGACAGGATCTATGTGAACAAAATAAGGACGGCGGCGTAAATCCGATATTAATAGTACACGTATATTTATAAAAAATATAGATAATATAAAATAAAATGCATAATTATAATGTATAATATAATCATAAAATTACATAAATATTAATATTATAATACATAAAAATATATATTGTCATACCTACATATATAAATTATAAAAATGTAAAATTAATAAGTGGTCTAGTGAGCGATGGATGACATATAGTGTTGTCTGACCAAGTTTTTACCTAAATTTACCTATTGCAGACGTCTCGTCGCGTTGTCCCAAGAAATACGGGACGGTTGGCACGCTAGACCCTCTACCATCCAAATCGGGTTAGCCTTAGTATCAATCCCTAAGAAAACCCTTCAGTTTCTAACTGCTGCAGGGCACTAAGTGAAATGCCTCCATTAACTAAAGGCGACATAAACACAAGTGGCCATCACAATAGGCCTTATGGCCAAAGTGATACCAAATCCGCTATTTTTTTAGTGTTTAAAGCGCAAACAAACAGACTTTCTCAAAAATTTAGGTAGAGTTATACCTAAGAGCCTATGCACACCGCGTATTTTAAACGCTCAGACGACGTGCGTTTCACGAACGTGCGTTTACGGCGGGCCCGCCGCGCCGCCGCCGTCACCGGGGCGCGGCGGCGGCCGTAGAATCCGAAACACCCATAGATAAAAGACGTAAGTTAATAATCGCATTTGTACCGCGTTAGTGCGCGTCGTAAACACGTCGTCTGTGCGTTTAAAATGCACCGTGTGCCCTAACTAGATAAATTCTTTTATTTTTGTTGTTTGTATATCTCACAATCGCCGGCATTCGGTCACGAGTTAACAAGTCTTCGCAATTTGACCACATAACTTGTGTAACATTGACCTAGCTGTCGTTCCGCTCATTAGTATTCTTGGGCAATAGGTCGCAGGGTGTTTACAGGTAAATGGTTTACTTACACGGTTGCCAAGTCCGTGACTAATAGGTACTGTTTTGGTTGCAGGCAATAAGTATACCCTAATCTGGAAAATTTCTTAGTGCGTTAGGTAATTTTTGGTTCAAACTTCAGAGCTTTTGGGTTTATAACATAATGGTACCTACCTATGTAGAGAACTTCCGATTCAATATTACGCGACTTTTTGTAATTTACTTGAAATAAAACATTTTAAATTGATCCTTATGAATACCACAAATAAAAAAAACTACGAGACCACCGCGCGCGCTCATTGGTCAAATCAAATAGTGCGCGCTTCCGCGGTTTCCTGTTACACATTTCCGTCCCTTTGGCCAAAATCACTACCACAAATCGAGAGGAAAAATGTTATACATAAATAATCTCAGAGATGTAGGAAGAAGTCGGGTAATTAAAGACAAAGTGTAGATCTCTATCGCATTCTTTAAAGTAAACACGTTATTAAAGGTACCTACTATCTAGGTTAGGTTATAAGGAACTAATTCTGATTAGTGTGATAAGTCAAGGTATAAATACTTATCAATAATAAGTCGGGGTTTTCAGCACTTGAAAAACTGGAACTCAAATGATCCACTGTTCAAAATAAATGCCATAACTTGATATATCCGAGACTCCGAATACAGAAAGAACCAGAAGCCTTCAGATGTGATCGCAAGCCGTGCGCTGTGTTCCTAAAACCCGCTTCCCGCGACCATCTCACCCCCACCCGCGTAATGTTGCTAGCTTAGTCATTATTTACTCGTTTTTGGGGTAAACGTTTTAGGAAAGATACAACTAATGAAATCCAAATTATGCAATACTACACAGGTATCACAGGTATATTTTATATCTGCGTACCTGACTAGTACTAATAGGATTGCCATAAAAAATTATCCTAATACACCTATTACATATTATATATATTACATAAGGCGAAAAGGGGGTCATTGTCATTATGCACAACATTTATCATGGGGTCAACCTTCAAATTGCGAGAAAAAACAGGTGTTCCAAAGAAAATTTCCATTGAGAGGCTTGACAAAATGTATAACTTATCCCATCGTTAGTTGGCCCCATAGTAAATGTTGGTCATAATAGTGAGTACAATGGCCCCTTCTTTGGCTTAGAACACCCCAAACAGATAACCCGGTATAATTTTTTATTTTTTGTACCACTAAGAAAGGTAGCAAACAAGCATACGGCCCACCTGATGGTAAGCGGTTACCGTAGCCTATGGACGTTTGTAACACCAAAGGTATCACTCGCGCGTTGCTGACGCTTTAAAATTTACTTTATTTATTTAATACTGCTCATAAATATGTAAAACTAATTTATGTACCTAATAATCTCAATTATTTTAAAATAAAACACGGTTTCGATAAAAACATTTATTTTTAAACTATCATTTATAATTGAAAACTACATGTAATAAAAGTTTTTAATCTCAGAATTCTAGAGTAGGGAAAATAATAACTCTTCATATTTGTCAACACCAGCAAACTCTATCATTATTTACGACAATTACAAACCAAACAATTTATTCAATAATCAAATAACACAACATCTAAATTATAAATGCGCTACTTACGTATCAAATGTGATCCCATCTAGTTTTTTTTTGAGCCCAACTGAATTTTTACACGTTGGGACGACACATTAATGCATAACGTAATTAAATTTAACACTGTAAAACACGCATGACGACGGTCACTCCGTGGTGCAGTGGGCAAATAGCTGGCTGAGACGCAAGAGGTAGCGGGTTCGAATCCCACTGCGGAACAAATGTTTGTATGATCTACAGATATTTGTTCGGGTCTGGTTGTTTCTCTATATATTATAAGTATGTATTTACAAAATAAAAATTATATATGTATTCTATCAGTTATCTGGTTCCCATAGTACAAGTTCTGTTTAGTTTGGGGCTAGATAGCGCTGTGTGACATGTCCAGCAATATTTATTTAGTTTAACTAATGGCGCTCGGTAAAACTACTCTATTTAGGAGTAGTTTTGACGCTTCAGTATTAGGCGATTTCACGGCTTCTGGTTCTTTCTGTATTCTAGGAAGAGTAATTCGAAATTCCACAAGTGAATGTAGTGTAATTTGAAATGTTTATTTTTAAAGTTTGTTTGTTTTTTAAAGTTATTAACTTATGCAAACAAACATTATATTAAATACATACTTAGTAATATATAGCTAATGGAGACCTATAAAATTACATAAAAATTAAATTAATTGACCTGGTAACCAGATAATAGCTTAGAAACTTTTACCTATCTAAGTATTTAACACGTATGTTTATCTATGATACTTAGTATTAGTAAAACTTACAAGAATATTACTAACTTAACTACATATAACTACACCTACAGTCTGATTCGCTTTTTCGAAACTGCATCGATCCAACCTCGGAGTAGATCAAGGTGTATTACAATTTATAAATAAAAATAAGTAGGTAACTAAGCCGGTAAGGGAGGTACTATTACGACTACCCTACTATCGATTAAAATAAATATTTAGTATTTTATAAACTTATCAAGGACCCAAATCTATAGAGATCCTATCCTATCTTCGACCTAATCTTTATTCTGGTCGGTTACGACTGAAAATAACTCATTATTAGGTAGCTTCGATCAAAATTAGGTAGGTATGCCACAGCAGAGACCGCATTGAATGAGGCATATCTACTTTAACTTCAGTATTTATTCGCCATCAGCTCGTTTTTTCACCTGCAAGATGTGGCATGACTTTCCCCGTAGGGTTTTCCGGTAGGCTTTAACATGAACGCCTTCAAGAGAGGAGTAAATAAGACCTGAAATGTTAGGCAACGGAACTGCAGTACCACGAGTGCTGCAGGAGTTTATAGGCAGGGGTGACCACTTAAAATCAGGAGGCCCATCAGCTTGTGTGTCTACAAGGTTAATATAAAAACAGATTATACGTCTACCTAAGAAATGTGCTGAGCCATCAACTGATTGTAGCCTTTTTCGTTCCAGCAACCTTCATCAGCCCTTGCTCTGCATCAGATCCAAACCTCAACCAGTGCGTGGAGAAGGTGATCGCAGCCGCGGGCCCACTGTTCGCGGACGGCATCCCACAGCTGGGCATCGCACCTTTGGACCCGGTGCAACTGGGCACTGTGAATGTGAACAACCCGGCGCTAAAGATTGTGTTTTCTGACACTGTTGTCATTGGGCTAAGAGGGTTCAGGCTTAACCATTACAAGTAAGTTACCATTAGACAAGTTATCAGTAAATCAGTTCTATAAATATGGTTAAGTCCAACCTAACGCCTTACGAGCGAATCGAGGAAAACATTTTCATTCGCCAGCTGCGTCTACTCTGCAAATGTTTAAGATTGTACCTAATTGACCGAGCGAGCATAGCGAGCGAAGCGTCTGTTTCAAGATTGCCCAAAAAATTATTTTGTCCGTCTGTCTGTTCTCGCATTTTTCAACCGATTTTGACGAAAATTGGCACACAAGTTCCTTGATTTACTTAAATTTTTTAATCGATACCGATTTTGATTCGGGGAAACATAGGGGGGAAAAGGAGGAAGTTTGCTGTAGCGTTATAATATATGGACGGATTTCAATTTTTGGGACTTTTTATAACGAATTTTCGTTTAAAGGCTCGCGAGGTCTACGCTTCTCACAGAACCACTAGTTGTGTTGGTACCTATACCACAAACTGATAGGTATAACCATGACCACGCGATTCAGGATTATTCGCTACTACGGAATGTTTACATTTTCAATAGCTAGCTTTGATTTTACCACACACCGGATACTATAACAAATTCATAAGATTTCTTTCTATCATTCCAGGTTAAACCCTGAGAAGGGTAAGGCGACGCTGGACTTCACGGCCAACGTGACGCTGAAGGCACACTATGACATGGACGGACGAGTGCTCATTCTGCCCATCCGCGGGAACGGACAGGCCAAGATCAAAATCAGTAAGTTTGTACCAGATATAACACAATCGACAGACTAGACAAAACTGCCGCTAAAAAACTGACCTATGGCAAACTATAGTTAGCATTGATAACTTTAGATTTAGAGATACATATAAAAAATGCAAATACGTATATTTTCGAAATCTTGGAATTATCATAGCTAGACTAATTTCCTTAAAGGTCAAGTTACAAATAATCCTGACCTTTCTGTACAATCAAATGTTCTGCAATCTCGGACACAGTAAAATTATTCAGTTAATGGATTGCCGGTGGGTTAACCGAATGACCGGAGCTACCTATCAATTACTACTGGCACTTGGGCAACCCAGCGCTAATAGTAATTGATAGGTAACAAAGGAAAAGGGGTAATTACAACTACCACCTTTACGTCAGGGCCAGGAAGTAAAATGAAGCAATTTCACACATATTACTTACTCAATAATAACAGTTATTATGTCAGCGCTGCAGCTTTAAAATACGGCTTCTATTTTGTAGAGTTTACTGAAGATCAACCTAAATAACAAGACAATGAAATAGGTAGCTGACTTATAAGCAACGAAGTTGGAATCCCATGATGGTGTGCAAGGAAGTAATTTACGCGAGGAAGCTATAAAATCCCACTCATTTAATTTCTTAACTTTCCAATCCTCGCACTGCACTGGATTTTCCAGCTTCTTTAAGATCTTGAACAAAACTAACAAGACGTTTTCCCAACAGCGAACTTAAATATTGTGGTGAAATACGACTTTGAAACCAAAGAGGGGCACTGGGTGATCACCGGCTACAAGGATCACTACAAGATGGACAGAGCGCAGTTCAAATTCCAGAACCTATTTAACGGAAACCAACAACTAGGTAAGTAAACACAGAATTTCCCCTCAGAACCAGGCATCAATTATAGACACTAGTGGAATGAGTCAATGGAGTAGATTTTAAAAATTTACACACTCCTTGAAATAAAAATTGACTATCAAAGAATATCTTATAAAACTTTCTGGTTGTTGTCTGAAAAATACGAGAATTAAAAGACACGGTATATAATTCATTTCATTAAAGTCCAAATATTTTAGCTACAGTATTATATAAATGAATAAAATACAAATAATTGGAGTACCTACCTAAGAATTTACTTAAGTGAAATTCTATAAATTAAACTAACTTCTTTTTCTGTAAACTTTTAATAGGTATATTTACGAATTAATAAACATTTAAAGTTCCAATACAGATAGCCTTGAACTCAAACCAGAAATTTCTATAGGAACATTAGCCCTCACCGTGGAGATAAAAAATAAACGGACATTACTAAAGCGTTCGACATCCTGACTGGCATATTACTTGCTTACTGAGCATTGCACAACAGCCTCTCCTAAGTATTAGGTACAGAAAGGTTCATGAATTTACTAGAACTCTAAACAGCAACCATCAGCTACTGTAGTAATTTTAGCTTTAGACAAAAAGTTAGCACAATCTCCATAAATACTTACGAAGTCAATAACGCAATATTTACAAACCCCCAACAAGATTTTTCTAAATGACACTTTTCCACTCTATCACAGAACCATTCAAATATATCACAGTACTTGGTAATAATTCCTAAGTGAAAGTAGTATAATGAATAACGAACATGCAAAACACAATGCTCTACCTGAGCTAACAATAACAACACCTCTACCATTCCAGCTTCCACGACCGAAAGGTTCACGAACGAGAACTGGCAGATAATAATGTCAGAAATCGCGCCAGGAGCCATCAAGCAGATCATCCAGAGCTGCGTGAACAAAGTGCAGCAGTTCTTCAGCGCTATACCAGCGAAGGAGCTTCTGATACAGTCATGAATGGTTGGCACTTTGGAGATTACCTTATCCGCCATCAGTTTTGGGACAGCTTCTAAGCGATTTACACGCATCGTCGTAACTTTTCTCGTATCTCCCGCATGATCTGGTAGATCTTTACCATCTACCTGCATAACTACAAAGCTACTAACATTACCCACCGACAAACTAAATTTATCAAAATAAATCATCAAACTTAATTTACTTATACTTACCTACCTAACCAAGCATTATCTAGGTACCTATCTCTACTAAGTACCTACATAAATCATTAATAACCCACCTTTTACGCAAATATTAACTATGTACGTTAAAGTAAGTAATTTTGCCTACCTTTACGCATACTAGCATTGCTAACCATAACATTATAGACTCAACAACAAAGGCGCCAACACTTGCAGTTATCAAGTTCACAACTTGCGTCATGTCATCCCCGATTTGATAACCATTTTAACCTCCTTATCTGTTGTCTAGGTGAGACGATCCACACGGTAATCAACACAAACTGGGAGTCTGTGATACGGGACATCGCGCCCATTGCCTTCGAACAAATCATCAAAGCCTGTGTGGACGAGGCCAAGAAACTCTTTGCTGTCGTGCCGGTCAGCGAGCTATTGCTTCCCTAAAACAACATTGCTCAAAATAATATTTAAGGGTCAATATTTTATCAGTGACTAGAGTTAAATACACTTGCTACCGATATTGTAACCTATATCTGCCGCCAAGCAGCAATGCTTTGTTGCTGCGCTCCCTTTTATAGGGTATGGGTGCCGATAAAATTATAGGCACATGAGACTTTTCCCCTCGCAGGGTAACAGGTGCCTATTTGCAGTAGGCCAAATTGAAGTTAAATGTAACCGCTTAACATCAGGTGGGCCAAAGGCATGTGCCATCATACTATTTTATAAAAAAATATTCCAGAACATATCAGACCTTGTTACAAACTAATCTTCTCCTAAAACCAATTAAATTTTTCACTATAATAGCAACTCGCTATTGTGTTTTTAGTGACTCCCCCCTATTTTGCTCTAACTTACAAGGCTGTATTGATGTTCAATTTGATAATGTTGTAGGCAAATTTATTCTAGGTAGATTTTAGGAATTGTGATAATTGAATAAGTATGTGTTAAGGTGAATGTTGATAGTAGTGTTAATTTATTTAAATAAATACGCTCAACTTTAACAATTTTGTTTAATTTAACACTTTTAGATATACAATGATAGGTATAAAAAGTACATTAAAAATGCAGTATTGAGCTGAAATAAAAACACTTTCACTTAAAACAATAAAGGCACTTGATTTCTTAAGATTACACATTAGCAATAGTTAGCGCGGGCACATGGCATGGCGACCTCCATCAACAGGCAAACTAGCACCAGTTATATTACTTGCCAAGTTGCTGGCCAAGAAAGCAATAGCTGCTGCAACCTCATCCGGGTTCCCGGGACGACCCAACGCATGGGTCTCCTTACTCCTTTCCAAGAAAGCCTTATACTGCTCATTGTTCAAACCTCCGCGCTTTTGCAACTCTGTCAGAATAACCCCAGGGTTCACGCAGTTCACCCTCACGCCTTTTGGAGCCAATTCTAAAGCCACGCATCTTGTAAACTGATCTACTGATGCCTTTGATACATTGTAGGCTAACACTCCTGGGAATGATCTGATGCCATTTACACTGGACACATTAACAATGTTCCCTTTTGTTTTGATAAGGTGTGGAGTCGCCAGCATAGTCAGGTAGTAAATTGATCGGACGTTTGTGTTCATGAGGCGATCATACTGAGCCAAAGTAGTAGTTTCAATAGTACCTGTCTCTATAATTCCGGCGTTGTTAACTAGAACATCCAGCTGCCCGTAGTGTTCCACAGTGTTCTTGACAATCTTCTCGACATCAGCTTCCTTCGTCAAGTCGGCGGGGACCAGGAAGGTAGGAGTGGATTTCTCGCAGTCCTTGCTTACTTTCTGCAGGTTCTCAACGTTTCTACCGGTCAGTGATAGACGAGCTCCCAATTTTGATAGGAAAACTGCAGTAGCTGCACCAATACCGGAGCTCGCGCCGGTTACAATCACAACTTTGCCGGCGAAATTCATTGTGTACAATTTTATAATTTGACGAAAAGATCAGTACACTCGCCTTCAGCAGAATAACAATTACAGCAAATTATTTAAAGGTTAGGTACTTATAACTTATCGGCGACGTAACTTCAACAAATAAATTACATGTTATCAAAATTCACATTGCAAAGAAAAGAAACAATATAAATATAATACATACGTATTTACAAGACCTAGGTACTAAGTAAGTTTTTTAATATAATCAGCCAATAGTACGGCTACGATAAAACCATTGATAAAACAAGACCAATCAAAAGACAGGAAATCACTATAGTCTTTGCGCATATGTAAAAGCGAGAAAAAATTTTGCTATGTCAACACAAGGTCACAAACAAATGTCAGAAATGACCTTGAACTAGTGCTTGAATTGAATGTGACAGAAAAGCAACTGTAGATTACTACCGGTTTTTGAGCATCTCGTATAATTTTTTATATACTAGCCGTATAGATTTGGTAAGAAATAAAAAATATAGATGCCAAGTGCCAGATAATCTTTGACAATTCATCTGTAAGTAAAATGTAAATCACAAGTAAATAACCAAATTCCTTGTAAATAAAAATGTAGAATAAATACTCAATTATAGAATAATCAAAATTATTATCATAAATTCTTGTTATGGGTGTAGTAAGTTCATGTATCTACCTACCTTCAATGACACATTCTAGTTAGAACTTAAACATTCCTGTTTGTGCTCTTTTTTTTTGTTACAAATTGTCACAGCGTAAATCCACTTTCTTTATTTTCAGAAAGAAGTAATTCACATTCACATAGGCCAAGCAGGTGTCCAAATAGCTAATGCATGTTGGGAGCTATATTGCCTGGAGCATGGAATAAGGCCAGACGGTATTCTAGCATTCACTGACAATGGCAGAAGTAGTTGTGGGACCTTCTTCAATCAAACTGGCGCTGGAAAAGTTGTGCCAAGAGTTGTTATGGTGGACTTAGAGCCCACTCCTATAGGTTTGTATTTATATAATATCTCGATTATAAGCATAATGGAATTAAAGTCTTTAAGAACAGAAAGAATGCTATGAACAAGCATGATTATGTTTAAAATTAGATAATGTCTTGCTACCTCTCCTCTGCTTTTAGATGAAATTAGAACAGGCGCATATCGTCAACTTTTTCACCCCAACTCACTAATAACCGGAAAAGAAGATGCTGCAAGTAATTTTGCTCGAGGGTACTTTGGTGTTGGTCGGGAGATGATTGATCTCGCACTCAATCGCATTCGGCTGGTAGCAGAAGACTGCAGCTGTCTCCAAGGGTTTATAATATTTCGTGCTTTCGGTGGAGGCACTGGTTCTGGATTCACAGCGTTGTTACTTGAAGGCCTGACAAGAGATTATGGAAAATTAACTAAGATTGAATATGCAATTTATCCATCTCCAAAAATGTCCCCCATCATTGTGGAGCCGTACAATGCAGTGCTGACATCACACGCATGTATGAATATAGAAGATGTTTGCTTCATATTCGATAACGAGGCATTGTATGACGTTCTTGCAAGGCTGCTGGAAGTTCCTCGTCCAAGTTATACCAATTTGAATAGACTCATTGCCCAGGTGAGTCCATGATAAATGAATTATACAACAGATAATAAATGAATTGTACATTATGAATAGGTAATGCAATAAGCGAAGTGCACATTTTGTGTAAAATTAATAAGTAGGTTTAATACACAATCTAACACAAATTATGTATACAGGTCAGGATAGTCAGGATCCATTGCTGAGCAAAGCTGAACACAATATTTTGCCTTCAGAAGACGCAAGATTGTTTTTAAATTATGTATTTTTTTCAGGTAGTTTCATGTATGACAGCTTCAATGAGATTCGAAGGTTCTCTAAATGTAGAACTTGTTGAGTTTAGAACAAACCTGATCCCATATCCAAGAATTCATTTCCCTTTGGTCACATTCGCACCCTTCGTGACTGCCTCAAGAGCTTACCATGACACCAACTCCACTCAGGAACTGATGATGACCTGCTTTGAACCTTCGAACCAGATGGTGAAATGCGATCCGAGAAGAGGATATTACATGTCTTGCTGTTTGCTGTTCCGAGGGGACGTAAATCTTAACGATATTAATTCATCAATTAATCAAATCAAAAGTATGAGGTCAATCAGATTTGTGTCGTGGTCTCCCACGGGGTTCAAGGTACGTTCTTTATTTTAATAATTAATAATAAATTATTAGTTACAAGGGCAAGAATCATACTGAAACGACAATTTTACCACCTGTTTCTTTGCAACCAAAAAAATCTATAAAAGTTTAAATTTCTACCTGAAGATTTAGGTACCTACCTATGTATCAAAACCGTCTATAAATATTTTTTCAGATTGGTGTGAACTTTCAACCCCCCACAACGGTGCCTGGAGGAGACCTGGCAACTCTGCAGAGGGCAGTGGTAATGGTTTCCAACAACTCTGCAGTGCGCGAAGCTTGGGAGCGTCTATGCAAGAAGTTCTCCTTGATGTACGCGAAACGTGCTTTTGTACATCATTTCGTAGGGGAAGGATTAGAGGAAGGAGAATTCAATAATGCACTTTTGAATATTAAAAGTTTGTCTAATGATTATAAAGAAATGGAGGATTAAGAATTGACTCTTTATAAAACAATGGAGTTAGCTGTTCGATTTAATTTTTTTTTTGGAACTGCTATTGATTTTTGATACCTACATAATCGTTTATTAAACAAAATAAAAGAGTTGGAACAAAGTTTGTCAAATAATTTAGATAGCTTTAGTTCTAATTCTAATTCTGAGGCGGATAGAATAAGAACTGCACTAATATTGGGGTGTATTGTACTTAATCTCCAAATCAACTTGGGCAAATCGGCGTTTTATATAGGGTGTTGGTTAATATACCCGCAAAAATGAAAGGGGTTATTTTGATGAGCTTATTAAATAAATTTGTGAAATGTTTACCATAGAAATGTGAATTTTATTTTGACATGTAAAAACAAACACTGATAAACTTATGTTGTGCATAATGCTTGCCATCTGACCACAGATACTGTATTGTCAATTACAGTAAGTTTTATATCGAATTAATCACCTAAACTTCGTCCATTTTCTTTAAAATTTGATAATATAACTAGTAGTTTTTATTTCGAGAACTCTTTTTTTAGGTTTTGAGAAACCGTCACTTTAATATCGTCGGTATATTATTCTAAGATATTACCTATGTATGTATGTTTGTCCGATGATAACTTTCGAAGCGTTGATCCGATCATCGTGAAATTAGCATCTAAATGAGCTAAAAATGTTGGGGGTTATTAAGATGATGCAATTCAAGAGGGGTACAAAAAATTAAAATGAGACTATTAGGTCGAATGGGACGTCAAATGAAAGGTCTTTAGCGACCTCGTTTTTATTTTTTGTTTAATCCTTGTAGTTTTTGAGTTATTAGCATTAAGAAAAACTGAACTTCGACCACTAGTTTATTAGGAACAGGCGAACCACTGGTATAAAATAGGAAGCAGGGTGCATTATTCCAAACCATCAATTTTTGTTTCCGTTAAAAAAATGTTTTGGTTATACGGTTTTTAAAGATTAATATCCCATCACTAGTAAAAGATGACTTTGGCATTTTACAGTCTGAAGTTTACCACTGTCAATAGTGTCAATCAACTACAAAATAAAATTAGGTCTTTGATGGTCGTTCTAAAATGTGATTTTGTGCTTTTAATTTTGAATTTATCAGCAATACTGAGTTATGTAATCTTAGTAAAGTATTCTTTGGAATACAATAAATTGCGACGAAACAGTATTATCCAGACAATTGCTTGTCTGTATTGTTAGGTAAGCGCAAAGAAAATCAACTCACATGTACAGCTATTTATTTACATAATCATTGATAACAATGTCCACTTCTGGGCAATGGACTTGACAAAACCCTTCAGAACAGTCTAGATTGAGATCTTTCTCTTGACATTGAAATTTACGCAACTTGAAACGTTAATAATCATTGTAATCTTCTCCGCCAGAAGCACTCGGATTGTACCAAAGTATCATAACAGTAAACTCCAGCCATGTTGAGTGTATCACACCTGTGTCGGTGTTCATCAACACTGCGAGCGGCGCAGACTCGACTAGTCCCAGCCACTAGGAATGGCTTCAGTATTAGCAACATAGTGTCACGACAACTGATCACACCCACTAAGTATAGCAATACCACTAAATATAGGGTAAGTGACATCTTATATCCAATCTTATTATATGTTAATAAGGTAAACGTTTGTGTGTTTAGATTTTCTTGTTCAGTCAGACTATAAGGTTGATCCTAGACAGCCAAATTGCTTCTCTAAATTCTGATTATGAATCTCCAAATAACAGAATACATGCAGGACGATGCTTGCTTAGTATTTGAACTAATTAAAATTGAAAAATATGGCATTTACTATAACAGATTTACTCAGTACACATAAAAGAGGATCATGAAAGCAATGACCAAATGTATAAAGGTCTTGTAAATTTCTTAGTTCATTTTAGTTCCTGTAACTTAACTGGCATATTTCTTCTCTCAGTTAAGCAACATACTAAAGTCAAATGGCATGGTCTTCCGGTTCTACTCCACCACACCAAACCCCAAGATCCCCAAAGCAGTCGGCTACTGGCTACTAGGCTGCAGCGGGATGGTCTTCACAGCAGTGGTGCTAGGTATGGTGACCGGTTATGCTGTACTGCTTTATAGCATTTACTATGTTATCAATGTTGTGGTTAAGACTACTAATGGAACTAAGTAGTTTTTAGAACACATTAAAATCAAACCCAGAGATGATGAGATTCATTAACCTTTAAAGCATAATTAATAAAGATGATGCAAGAATGATGCAAGTTCAATTAAAAAAACTACAATCAAGTTCAGAGATGACATTGATGAGATTATGTGGACTTGTGTTTGATTTTTAGATATTCAACCATTGGAATATCTTTTAAGTTATCTATTCTGTGGGTATTAGAGTTGATGTTAAATGTTATAGTAGCTACTTTAGCAAAACATTGATGCAATTCTGAAACAAACAATTATTAAAGTATGTAGGGATTTTGTAGATATTATAATAAGGTAGGTATGTGGAGTCTGGTATTATAACAATATATTATGGTATTATTAAAGTCAATAGTATTATGTCTTTTATAACAATGATAATTTAAATTATCTACTTACGTAGAATACTTAGAAGAATTTATGAATAGTAGTGTTAATGGTATGGTAATGTGACATTCCATGTATTATCTATGTACTCTTACCAATAAATGTATTAAATGTAATGTTTGTTTAATTTCTATAATACTTATTCTGAAACTCTAGAATGATAGATTTATTGCACACCATAAAACAATACAATTAAAAAGAACAACAGAAATCTATGAGATACAATTGGTTTTAGTACTACATTAATGTTACTCTTTTAGTAAATGTTATAGCCAAGTAAATAGATCGAAATATTACATAATAGGTACTTATTTCATAATTAGGTACATATATTACTGCTATTTCTGAAAATAAATTAGTGAAAAATATTTGGTCCTAATTTCATTGTATTGGGAAAAAGATCTATATAATTCGGCACAGATCCAAATTATCACCAATAGGTATCCACGAAATGGCAAGAGCATCCGAGGTGCACAATACTGAAGATGAGAATAAACTCAGCAGGCTTCAACTAGAGAATGGTTGTCTGAGACAGATCTCAATGGAAAATGATGGCGGAAGTTTTTACCATGAGGCACACTAAACTGATTGACTTAAGATTGATTGATAACGCAGCCTGCGTCCTTATAAGAATAAGCTTACGGAAATGAGTAGAGTGACTCCTGATTATCAGGTAGAATATAGCCAAAATCTAAGTTATACCTACTTACATAAGTACTACCTAGACTGGCCACTTGCTGAATTATGCATTAGGATAGTAATGATTCGTCACATGCCAAGAACATAGATGTTATTCACGGCATACATCATCATTACACATTATTGAGTAACAGTTTAGACTTTTGAAACATATCAACAGGTAGCTCTACTAATTCAAGATTCTACGCCGACTAGTATTATATTTTGTAAATATTTCATCGGATTTTAGTACCTAGTTGTACTAAAATCTGATGAAATATTTGCACTCAAGCTCACTTTATGATTTTACCTGAATATAAATAAAATATAAGTATTGCTGGACATTTCACACAACACTTTCTAGCCCAAAACGATCTTAATTGTATTTAACATGTTTGTTACTAAAAAAATTCTTTTTTGAATTTAGGTGGAGTGACCAGACTTACAGAATCTGGACTGTCCATGGTGACGTGGAAGTTCTTTGGAGAGAAGCTACCAACGAGCGAAGCAGAATGGCAGCGCGAGTTTGAAACCTATCAGCAATTCCCAGAGTTCAAATAGTACGTATTTAAAAAATAATGTAAATTGCAACGAAGTCTTTAAAAAATTACTAAGGTACTTATACGCGTAAGGTTCGATTCATGTTGGGCCCAAATATAAGGATATGGGACCATTACAGACGAGATATATCCTAATAACGATTAAACTATTCACTATGCCACTCACTTCAATATTGATAACAAAAACCTATGAATTTAAAAGCAGTTTAGACGACCACCGTGGCGTAGTGGGTGAATAGCTGGCTGAGACACAGAAGGTAGCGGGTTTGGTTCCCGCCTTGGAACAAATGTTTGCATGATCTACAGATATTTGTTCCGGGTTCGGATGTTTTTCTATATTTAAGTTTTTTATAAGTATTTTTTAAAAAAAGTACCTATATAAATAAGTATTCTATCAGTTATCTGGTTCCCATAGTACAAGCTCCTGCATAGTTCGGTCTCTGCGCTAGATAGCACTGTGTGAAATGTCCAGTAATATTTATTTATAGTTACACACTTTCATGTTTCTGCTTATAGTAAAAACCAGAACATCACCCTCTCAGAGTTTAAATGGATCTGGTTTATGGAGTATGCGCACCGAACCTGGGGCCGATGTATAGGAGTTGCTACGTTCCTCCCTGCGGCGTTCTTCTGGGCGAGGGGCTATCTGGATAAGGGGATGAAGGTTCGCGTGGGGATCTACTGTGCGCTTGTTGCTGCTCAGGTGAGGTCTAGTTCATGGGGTAACCGCACTGTAACTGGGGCGCTTCCCTTACTAAGTGGCCGTTTCCAGCTTCAGGTGGCGCCGTTTTGTGGGTGGTGGCTCGTGTGTGTGATTTATTTATTTATTATCTGTACTAAGCCTCCTCGCGGCTTAGTACAGATAATAAATAAATAAATAAAATAAAAAAAGCCTGTTATTTCTTACAATTGTAACATATTTACAATATTGATAATAAGTTATTTTTATACTTGTTAAAACGCATTCATTAATTATTACAGATAAATCATTAATATGGTACTGAAACGGCGATATCTAACTGTAAATAAAATAACTATCCTAGATCGCGCAAATGATATTAAGGTTTTTGTTTTAAACTGACTGTCTCATTTTTCCAGGGTCTAATGGGATGGTACATGGTGAAATCGGGTCTCGAAGACCGGTTCCAAGGTCCCATGGACGTGCCCCGCGTGTCGCAGTACCGCCTGGCCGCCCACCTCGGGCTGGCGTTCATCCTGTACGCGGGGCTGCTGGGCGGAGCCCTGAGGGTGCTGCGCCCCTTCCCTAAGGGAACGCTCAGCAAGATCCAAGCGTTGAAGCGAGTCACCGTTCTAGCGCATTCTGTGAAGGCTATGGCTTTTGTAACTGCGTTGTCGGGTAAGTAGATGGCTTTGAATGTGTAGTACCTGATAAAGATCTGTGTTTTCCTGATTAAAACTATGTGTCTATCCATACAAAGTTTGTTCAATATCGGCTCAGCGCTTACATCGAATATAGTAACATATAAACCTAAATTATGACGGGTTGGCTTCGCTCGTCAATAACATATTGGCACGTCAAAGACATAATAACTCGGGGCTCGTCTGCGTGTAAATCATTAGGTTTGTTGCTCGCTTCTCTTTTCAATAGTTATTTATTCAGACTTAGTGGTTCTTTCACCTTTGTAGTTTTAAAGGGCTCGCTTCGCATAAGTACAACCTATTTTGTTATATACGACATTAATTTAAAACACAACCGGAATCGTATTAACTGATTTTGAGGGTGAGTTTAATACCAGTAGCTTAAATATTTATACAGTAATCGATACATTTCCAATAAACAATTTTTAACGTAAATCGGCAGCGCCTTTGCGACGATACCGCTTAGTCAGTTTAACAGGTACCACTTACATGATGAATGAATATGATTTGATTACTTATTTTATACAGGCTGTCTTATTGACTATTTGAAAATATAAAACTTTCTGTGGTAATTAATTTGAGAAAAACCTATTTTACAACAATACCAGCCATTAGCCCTACCCGTGTTTCAGTTAATGTTGTACATAACAAAACACGTAGTATAATAAAACATTTATTTATATGTTTCAGGCGCGTTCGTAGCAGGTTTAGACGCAGGACTAGTCTACAACTCCTTCCCCAAAATGGGGGACAAATGGATCCCGGACGATATACTGGCGTTCACCCCCACTTCGCGCAACTTTACCGAGAACCCTAGCACAGTGCAGTTGGACCACCGCGTGCTGGGCAGCACCACCGTGGCGCTCGCCACCGCGCTGTGGAGCGCAGCGAGGCGCGCGCCGCTGTCGCCGGCGGCGAGGACGGCAGTCAATGCTGTGGGGGCTATGGCTTGGTTGCAGGTTATTATTTATATTATACGAGGCATGCCTTTTAAGTTTTGTCGTTTGAAGAAAAAAACACAACTAGAACCTTATAGTACTTTTTATTGTTTTTCAAAGTATTCACCGCGTAGCTTAATACACTTTTCCATTCGCTCAAACCAGTTATTATAACATTTATTCCACTCTAAAGTGGGGGTGTTCAAAATGGCTGACTTGAAAGCGTCGACTGCTTCTTCACCGGACTGGAACCTTTGACCACGAAGCCTTTTCTTAATTTTAGGAAATGTAAAGAAATCGTTAGGGCTTAGGTCAGGACTGTATGGAGGATGGTCAAGAATTTCTACTTTTTCCTGCTTCAAATACTCAATCGTTTGACGAGCGCTGTGTGAGCTTGCGTTGTCGTGGTGCAGGATGATGCGTCGCTTTGAGTTAGATTTTCGAAGTTCGGCGATGACTTGTGGTAAACAAACTGTAGTATACCACTCTGCGTTAACCGTTCTACGATCTTCAAGTGCAATAGTCGCAACATGGCCGGTTTTTCCAACGAACGTGGCCACCATCTTCTTTGAAGTGCTTCGAGAACGAACAACTTTAGTCGGCTTTGGCTCGTCTTGAAAGACCCAGATTGTAGATTGTTGTTTGGAATCAGGATCGTAGGCATAGATCCAAGATTCGTCACCACTTATGATGTCGTAGACGTGATTTGACTCCCCTCGGTTGAACCTTTGCAGAGTTTTCTTACACCATCTGACGCGGGCCGCCTTGTGATCGTCGGAAAGCAGATGCGGTATCCAACGGCAAACTAGCTTTCTCACACCAAGCGCTTCATGTAAGATCTTCTGAATGGTTGTCCCTGAGATGCCTAATAGAGCCTCTATCTCTCGATACGTCACATGACGATCTTCGAGAATTAGTTGTCTCACAGCAATGATGTTATCTTCAGTGAAGGCGGATTTTGGGCGTCCTTCGCGAAATCTGTCACTAACACTAGTATGTCCACGCTGGAATTCTAAATACCAGCGTTCGACAGTCCGCAGACATGGGGCTACATCACTGAACACAGATGTTAGCTCTTCTAAACACTGAAGCCGTGTCAGGCCTCTTCTAAAGTTGTAGAAAATTATTGCACGAACATTTTCCTTAGAAAGATTCATTTTCGTACGTGACCTGACAGATTCAAATCGAAACTGTGACTAAACAATAGCATTAATCCTAATACTTTCAACTGTTTTGAGATTCAAAATGTAAACACATTCGAATATAGAACAGTTCCAAATTCAAAATTGCCGGAAAATATGGAAACGACAGAACTTAAAAGGCATGCCTCGTACCTAAATATATTCTATGTATTACTGATCGAGCGAAGCGAGATCTCTAAATCAACATGGGCAAATCGACGTTGTATGTATGTATGCTTGTTTGTCCGAGGATAACTTTCGAAGTGTTGATCCGATCGTCGTGAAATTTGATACATAGGTAGTCAGTGATGGCACTATTTTGGTGTAACTAAATGTGCTAAAAATGTTAAGATATTGGGGTTCAAGAGGGGTAAAAAAAAAAGAAAATGAGACTATTCGGTCAAATAGGACGTCAAATGAAAGGTTTTGTTAGTATATTTCGACCCCGTTTTTATTTTTAATAGTCTTTGTAGTTTTTGAGTTAGTAGCCATAATAAAAACTGAACTTTGACAAAATTCACAGGGTACACTAGTGACCCCACAGTGCTGTAATTTTTACTGTATCCGTACATCCGTACGGTATCCGTGTAGCTTTATTGACACAAATATAGGAAAAAGTCTGAAACCCAGAATAACTGCAATTTTTACCCCAAAAAAGAAAACCAACTAACATGAACAATTAACCTGTAATTTGAATGAAACTGTAGGTCAAGTTAGTTGGTTAGTCATTTCGTGACACTATTTTGATAGTCAAAGATTACAAATAATATTTTTTTTTATGGGAGACTCGCGATATCTTTAGTTATATAAGCAATAATAATGTTGTCTGACCGTGTGTTTGTGCAGGTGTCGCTGGGTATCGCGACGCTGCTGACGTACGTGCCCACGTCGCTCGCCGCAAGCCACCAGTCCGGCTCGCTGGCGCTACTGACGCTGGCCGTGTGGCTCACGCACGAGATCAAACTACTCAAGTACATACCCAAGTGAATTACATCTACTGACTGAAGATGTGCTCGGAAATTGCACTTTTTATTAGACAAGTGCGTCGTAAAGCAATTGGAAAATGTGTAATAAGTGCGTACGTAGTTATAGTTATCTATATGCTACGTGTTTTGTTATATACGACATTAAATGAAAACACGGGTAGGGCTAATGGCTGGTATTGTTGTAAAATATATTTATTTTTTTAATTCATTACCATGGAAAGTTTAGAATTGTTAAATAACCTTAATATCAATAAAACAGCCTGTATAAAATAAGTAAACAAATCATATTCATTCATCATGTAAGTAGGTACCTATTAAACTGACTAAGCGGCATCGTCGCAAAGGCGCAGCCGATTTACGTAAACAATTGTTTATTGGAAATGTATCGATTACTGGATAAATATTTAAGCTACCGGTATTAAACCCACCTCTAAAATTAGTTAATACGATTCCGGATGTGTGTTTTAAATGAATGTCGTACATAACAAAACAGGTTATATATATAAATCAATTGCTGTTCATTAGTCTCGCTAAAACTCAAAAACTGAAGTAAATTTTTTGTTTCTTTGTATCTAATACAGGGGTGGATTAAAAGAAATAAAATGTGGAGAACCCATAAAAAAAGTTAAAACATCAAAATTCAAAATTGTTAATTTTGTATGGGAATTGCCTCTTTGGATTATTAGACCTAATTGTCTTTTGTATCGATGAAATTTGGTAGATAGATATATTTTGACCGGGATTGAAACACTACTTTTTTACCCAACCGCGCAGAAGTGGGGTAATAATTTAATTGACAAACGACGCGTGCAAAGCCGCGGGCGGGTAAGCTAGAATAGCATAAAAGTGTGTTGTTTTCCAAAAGTCTTAGAAGCAACCATTGATTTGAACCCATCAAGGATCATGCCATAATTTTTTATATGGTTGTGGTGCCTTAACGATTACACTATGACATTAATTATGATAACTTTGCGAAGTATTGAAAATTACATTAGCAAGCAATACACATTGAGCTTTAGAAAAAAGACTATTGGCCATAATTGGCAACCTTCAAAGCGTTTAGTTTAGGGGTGTTGTTCCTGTCGCACAAATCGTTTACCAGCCAGTATCATTAGGTAGGTATTGTAGGATGCCCTTTGGCTAGATGGAGTGACGATTTGCGCACTGTGGCTGCCAAGGATTGGATGAGAAGAGCTGAGGATCGGGATCAATGCCGCACCCTGGGAGAGATCTACGTCCAACAATGGACTGTTATAGGTTGATATGATGATGATGATCATTAGGAGCTGTACACTCACTTTTATGCAATTAAATAGCAGACATAATTATAAAAAGTCCAATTGTATAAATGTAACTAAGTCAAGAATAAATTTAAATTTGTATCAATAACTAGAACAGAATCACAGTATATTACAGAATTGCTTTAACAGTCATGCTTTTCTTGAACGAACATATGATGTTTTAGAGGAATACTTATATTGTTTAATATATCGTCTTCGTTAAATATATATCTTAAAATTATAAAAATCCTACTATTTAATTTATCCATTGTCAACACTAACATTTTTGAATTTTTTTGACGCCAAAGTTATTTTTGTTGAGGGTTTAACAATTCTGTAAACATATTTTGAAGTGGACATGACCGTACTGTAACTTGGACTTGACAAATTAGTTTATAAAAATAGGAAGTGGATGTGTTATGGACACGGCCGTGTGTTGTACGTAACAGGTAATATTTTCTATATAAAATACGCTATTTTATGTATGTTATAATCATGTTTGAACACTAAGAAGTCCTTCGGGTTCCTAAATAGAAATCTCGAAACGCAGTAAAATGATCTCAAAATGGCGGCGCTTCCCCCTCCACCGCGCGCGTTGCGTCACAGTCCTCACTTAGCGGAACGAATGCTTTGATCCTTTAGCTATCCACTGGTGTAATTAAATTTTGGATGCAGATGATACATAAGTTGCTGCAACACCAAACCTCTGATTTTGTTATCATTTGTTTTTTCAATTGCCTCCCACTATGGAAGCAGTTTTAAAACGAATTCACGTTAAAATTCATACAGCCGATTGTCTTTTTCTAAAGCTAGATGTGTAATATTTACGGACTGGTACTATACATTCAATTTATCGAGCTACCTCTCAAAAAACGAAACCGTTTTTTAACCCACTGCATACTATTCGTTTCCATATAAAGTGCCTTTTCCAAATTCTGTTAGAAAATAACATTGCGCAATTTATTCCTGACTAATTTCTTGGTGATACTTTCGTTAAGTTATGTTGACACTAAAGAGTGCAATTAAATGATTATTAACAGTAGAATACCTTAATTTAAGTTGTTTCGTTGAAGACTGCAGTATTTGCAAATGTATTTATTTTCTAAGAAAAGTTATGAATGTTCGGAGTTTATGCATTTGTTTGTTAAGTAGATAATAATTTCATTTTTGCAAAACAGGTTGGTCTTGTCACCATTGTCAAAATGATAAAATAAACGGATTTAAAAGAACGTCCTATCTTTCATTTTGAATGTTAAAACATCACTACATCAGTTACATGCCTCTATTCTAGACTAGACTACTAGGTACATTAACCACTTTAGTTATTACTACACTACATAGAAATTGGAGGCCTTATCGCTGAAAAAAATGTATTCCAGGCAACTTTTGGGTGGTAATAGATTCACGCATTTTTGAATAAAGAAAAAAATAGAAACTCGCAATAAAATGTTATTCACAAAGTGATTTTATTTGAAATCTAAAATGCTAATATTGCTTACACACTGAAAACTTGGTTTATGTACAAACTCGTGCAGGCACAAACAAGCCTACGAAGTCAGCTCACACCCGTATTAATAAATATCTAACACTCAAAATAACTAGAAATTGAAAGGACTAACTATTTTATTAATACAGGCATGAGCAACTTTATTTTAAGGACATCATTACACTGACAATCTCAGTAAATTTTACTTGACAGTGTAACAGTAGCCTCTTTCAAAACTGTTCGCAATCCAGTTTGTCAAAATATAATAAGATATTATGATTAACTTGTTATTTACACGTATCTATATATTATCCATAGAATTATTTAAACCTTTTGTTGGGGTTATGTATTGTCACAGAAGTAAGCTTGATCGTTTAAAATGCCCTAAAATCATATTCGACAAACCAGAGAGCATTTATGGCAGGGGTGATTACATCCAAAATATACAACTCGATAATAATATAAGCATTACAATACACGCATTGAATTTGTTATTTTATATCTATCTACATTATCCATACAGGCATAATAATAACACATTTATGCCTAATATCAGACTACTGGCTTGGACCTACACAAGCAATATATTTTGTTGTAACCTTACAGAAAACTGACGCGATATTGATACTGTAAATCAGGGCTAATGAGTTTATCGTAAATGCAAATTAAATTCTAAATAATTGATAATATAAAGAAATTTGTATACGACTCTTATTTTTAGTCGCATTTCTTCGAGACACGTTTCTCAAATATCCCAAAATTGAACATTTCTCTTTTAAATAGGTAAATAAGTTAGTTTGTTCAGTAATATAAATAGAATCGTGCCCATTTAAATCAACTAATCACAGGACACCTAACAAATAACACTTAGGTATACCGCGTAAGCAGCTAAGCTGCGGCAGCCAGCATTTATATATACTAGCTTCCACCAGCGGCGTCGCTTGCGAGGTTTGTCAGAAAAAGTATCCTATATTACAATCCAGGTGATTATCTATCCACATATTAAATTTAATCGAAATCTTTTCAATCGTTACGACATGATTGAGTAACAAACAAATATCCAAACTTATTAGTGTGATAGCAGATCAGCTTTTGCTGGCAGAATACCAGCGCTGAGCAAAAAATTTTCAATGCTCTAGCAAATGACTCTGCTAATCATCTAAATCATCTGTATGAATAATATAGGCAACCTAGTTTGCTGACTCTATGAGCCTTATACTAGATTGGAGTCGCTGGAAGCATCTGGGATGTAATTTTAATACCATTTATTTATTGGTTATAGGGGTTTTTATGTCTATATTTTATGTATGTTTTTAATGTGTATTTGTGTTAATTTAAAACTGTTATGTATTATTTTTATTTGTTAAAACCTCTTAATTATGTTATTCAGAGATTGTAATGTTTTTGACTTTTCAAAGTGTACCTACAGTGGGATATCGAAGTGGAATAAATGAATCTGAATCTGGGTTGGTATATGGTCAGACGATTGACAACTCCCTCAACTGATGGTGTGGTCGAAGATGGAACAGTCTTGCCTAGAAACCTGTTCACTCTGGACATCCCAGTTGTCAGAACTCTGCTACTGGTGACGGAAAATACTATCATTCCCAATCGCCACCAGTGGTGGTGTTGAAGATGGGGGACTGGGGCAACTGGGAATAGCCGGCTTGATAGTACTAATTTGACCTAAACTAATTGCCTAGTGTCCTGTCATTAGTTCGTGAAACAGACTATTAACAACGAATATACAAACACGTTTAAATTTCTAATAAATAATATAATATTAAATTATAAAAGGGCTATTTTCAAATGCAGTTATATAGCACCACAATAATTCCTGATTCTGACCAAAATAGAACTTGATTATAATTATCACAATGATTTTAACATAATCTAACCCATTACAGGAGATGCTTGCAAATATAAATCACAATAAAGGATTTAATAATCTAAAATAGATTTTGTAATCCTCATAACTACATAAGGCCCTGCCTGAAAACCAGCGCTGCTTTGCATTATTTATTGCAAAGGAGCTTAAAGCTGAGGCAGGACCTGTTAGGCCATGCGTGGCACGGAGCGGGACTAGTTAGTACACCTACTTACTGGCTGGGTAGGTACCTGTGTGTTCTACCTATGTTATAATATCTCATTCTACTGTATTTTTCCTGTCTGTCTACTATTTTGTTTGTGATCCGTTCTGTGTTTCTTTGTGTATGTCAAATAAATATACATATTCTATTCTATAACTCAGTAACATGGTACTGTAGAATATGTTTTGTTTTCTATCCATTTATATAGGTTCGTGACACGCCGAATTTGAAAAAACAAAATGGCGGCTAATAAGGGAGCCATACAACAAATTCTAACTTTTAGAAACAACATGCAAAATAATCCAATACTATTAATCTGTATCTATTAATGAAGCTAAAAATCCACCTTCTCATGGATTGCAGCGTGTTTAAAAAGTGCGGTTTCTATGGTACCTATTTCCGCCGCCAAACAGCATTGCCGTGTATCGGTTTGAAGGCTTTACACCCGTATGCCTCAAGTTGATGGACGCTGAGCAGTGCATCGTAGGGCACGTTTCTAAGGTGCGTAACTTACAAGGCATGGTTACCACTTAACATCAGGTGCGCCATATGCTTGCTCCATCTCCAGGTCGAATAAAAAGTGGATTCTCAACTTCATTATTAGATTGGAATATACAAAGATTATTCTTCTGGATTACCGGAAATCGTTTCTCAAAATCTGTTGAAGTTTTTACAAATTTACCCTGTTAATGCAAGCCTCTTCTGCAATGGTAGACCACACGATTAAATGATGAAATAAAAAAATGATTAGTACGAATTTGAGATCAACGAAATGTATTTATATTCGGTTGAAATAAACGAGACACTATATAGAAAGCCTCTTCTCGTAAATAATTTGCTAAACATAATGTAGTAAATATAGCGCTAATTAGTACCCTCCCCGTCAAAGATTGAAATTATAACAAAATAATATTTTTTTTTATCACATTCGTGTATTTTATGAAATAAAACTTTTTGAAAATGCTCCCTCTTCAAGTGATCTCTCACTATGGGCTCGCGGTTGCTCCGCGTGCTATGGAGAGGGCTATGCGTGGTGTTTCTCTACGAGATCTAATCACGCACAGCACAAAAGATTAGCAAGCATAAGTACCAGCGGGCGGGGCTCGAAGAACTGACGGCCGTTCGAGTGGAGAGCATGCATTGGGGCGGGCCCCCTATTAGATGGAAAAACGTCCTGATAAAGGCCCACAAGATATGTAATTCTGGAGATCTACAGAAATGTCTATGTTCAGCAGTGGACGTTTTTATTTAAATCTTCAGACATAGAGGGTTACCTATTAGTGCTATTATGTACATAATTAAACATCTGCTTGTAAGTGATGTTTTATAGTAACAATATAGACCGTATCTTCTGTTTGATGTATAAATATCATCAACACTTTTTCTACATTTGGCCGTGATTTAATGTAATTGCCACAGTAGTAGGAAGACAACGTCTTATTTATAAACGTAGTTGAGCCTTGGAATAGTGAAGCTAGGGTTAAGACGAAAAACCCAAGTGGCGCCACCTGGCTGAATTAAAATTATTTATTATGCCTTACATCCTAAAGCTTTTAATAAAAAAAATATCATTTTCATCGTGGCGATATGGTTCAGATTAAATATAAAATGTTATTTCCCATAGTCTGAGGGCCTGTTTGAATGAAAGACCTGCACCGCATGGACAACTAGTCGCTGACTCTCCAATGAAGCCCCATTTATTAATATTTAGCCCGCTGCGACCCTCTTGTGGCCTGAGGTGGTTGAGTGATTTCCACGTGGCCCAAAATTAATATGAGATGGTACAACCCCATGGATCCATCGGCTGTCGGATTTTGCCGAGAAATCAAAGGCCAGAGACTGTCTTGCACATGGCTAGTGCTTGGATTAACGAACGCGTCTTGAGACAGCACGACATAATTTAATCGTGCTTAATCGCTAGGTGCGTTTTGGGATCGCATTTTGCAGGCAGTACTTAAGCCCGTTAAGTACCTAATAAAATTGTATTTAATTTATAATAGCTAGTATTTTAAGTAATCTACACATCAGATCAGACGATTAAAAATAGAAAATAAAGTTCAAAATTGGTTTATCGTAACTAGATCTCCACGATACAGGCGTGCCTAGTGTGGAGATCACTAAATATTTTTAGTTTAAATGGATACCTACGTACTTTGTTTAACACACTGGTATATCCAATTGAGTTATTTTGTCTTATTTATTAGTTTAATGTGTAATACAGCAAATAAATATATTTATCATTTTTAATTTTTTTTTCATACAATATACCTTCGAGATGTCAGAACCACGACGGTGGTCTCGGAAGAAATAGTCTCGAAACAAACGGAGACATGTCATATAAGTTGCGATACATGTTTCTAGACAACTCCTAGTGCGTACAAGGCTTGAGGCAAACAGGTAAAAAAAGGTTTTGATCATATTTAATAGCATTTCAAGATGTACGTTTTAAAAGCGGCCACTTATGACGTTTTAGTAATCTCCCTCATCTATATCTTTGAAGGCGGCGCCACTTTTCTGCTAACTTATCTTTCCAACCAAAGCTAAACCACGTCCTTAAAAATCCAGACAAACATTTCGCGACAAAGACATTGAAAATGTACATCCATTTAGGCCGTTTTATCTGTCTATTACACTTGTCAGTATTTTGATATTTTACTAATATATTCACATAGATATAACATGAGTATTGAATCATATGATATGGATCATTTTAATAAATTTGTACAATATAAAGTTATTTACAATTCTGGATCAGGAATGGTAATTTTTCCGATATCAACACGGTTAAATAACTAACTCAAATTATATGTTTTCATATAATAAGTCTTCTTAACAATATATAATTTTGCGCATCAACACTGGTGCAAATATAAACACTAATTCCCTAACTCAAACACTGTTTAGCCATGAACTATAAACACGAATAAAGACACAACTAAATTAACAGAGAAGCGCCTAAAGTGTGCCGGCCTGCTAGTAAATACATTACTCACACATTTGCAACACCTATGCCGATACTAGCCATTGGCCGCACAGCTTCCATTGAACGTTACAATTTATCATATCATTGGCTTTTGAATTACACACTCATAGTTTGATTATGTGCTTCATTTAGCAATAAGGCAGCGCGGCACCCATTTTGTTTTAATTTTCCTATTTTCATTTATTTATATTTGGGACATATGTACATTCTAATTTAGGTATTTAAAACCGGTTTAAGAAATAGGTAACATGGTTATGCAATATTTGAGAAGGGGTAATAATATTAGTTAATTTAAGCTAAATTTCGTACAAATGTACAAAGAACATATATATGTTCTTTGTATATATATATGCAGTATATAATGTAAATAGCAGTTCTTTTTATGTCGGTTTGCCCGGAGGTACTCACATATAATCGACATCTTTACTCTAAAATATCTATTTATATATTAACCAAAACTTAAGCTCGAAACTAAATAAAATGAGTAATGAAATAGTGACGCAAAAATGCTATCTGAAAACAACCATTGAAAACAATAGAAATATAAATATTTTTTTAACAGAATTTAGCAATTTTGAATGAATTCAATAATAAATGATACAAAATGATGAAATTCACGCATCACAAAACCATGGCAGTTGAATGGCAGATTTAAATGTTGTCGTAACCAAAAAATCTCACATTCCAAAACAAACTTCTTGTGATATTGAGCTTTATCTGAACTTAATAAAGAATAAAATTGCTCACATTTACACCCGCCCTCGGTCCTTTGTCAGTTTCTCACGCGAGCAGGGCTTCACCTGATTTTGAACTGTGGGACAATAGAGATAACAATCAATATTAATAACGCCTTCTTTGACGCTCATTATTAAGGTAGTAGACCTTCAAGTCTTCAATTGAGTACTCCTCTACTTCATTCCTTCAAAGCAAGAAAATCTTTATTCATTACAAGTGGATCAATGGAATATTTCTACTAAGATTTATTGATCAATAGAAGCGAGATCTCCAAATCAACTTGGGCAAATCTACATTGTATGTATGTATGTTTGTTTGTCCGAAGATAACTTTCGAAGCGTTGATCCGATCATCATGACATTTGATACATAGGTAGGTAGTGATGGCACAATTTTGATTAAATGAGCTAAAAATGTTGGGGGGGTTTTTGAGATATTGGGGTTCAAGAAAGGTAAAAAAAAAAATTAAAATGTGACTATTAGGTCAAGTGGGACGTCAAATGAAAGGTCTTCGTTAGTACATTTGAACTTCGTTTAACCACAAAAGAGAATAACCAACAGACATGAACTCCGGTTACCTGTAATTTGAATGAAACTGTAGGTCAAGTAAGTTGGTTATTCATTTCATGACATTATGTTTTTATAGTAGTTACCTGGGCTCCCACTCGGTGCTGACGATGACCTGGACTATGTATCCGGGCGTGATGCGCGCCTCCTCCACCGCCAGCCGGTCGCCCAGCAGCTTGCCGCCGTAGTACCAGCGCTGCCGCCACGGCTCTATGTTCTCTTGAGCCTGGAAAACATACATATACAAAATATAATTTATTTCCTTAAAATAATCGTTTCGGTATTATTATTTGCTTTCGGAGCGACGTCAGCTACCTGTGTTTGGAAACGTATAAAAGAGTTCTTGATTCGGTGAGTTTCACGTCTAGGATTCTACGAGCCATTTACGAGCATGTGGACTAAAGAGGACTCGTCAACGGAACAGAAGACTCATGTGAGACTGGGCTGGACACGTGAGTCAGACTACCTGTGGCTAAAGACCACCACACGGAGATGGCAGGATATTTAATACATTTGTTTGTAACTTAACTAAAATACTTATGCTATGCCAAGGACATAGGTACATTAACATTAATTGTTTTAAAATCCCCTAGTCTCGATTAACACAAATAATACTGAGGCTGTTACATCTATCAATTAGAGATTATTTATACAGTTCATTGAGGCAAGTTTCAAAATTAATGGATAAATACCGCAGCCGCTGTTTTGCCTAGGACAGGATTTACGATAGTTTGGGCTGCTCTAAGACCGCAAACCTGCCAAAAGACACCCCGACCCGGAACAAATCTGTAGATATTTTTTACTTGATGAGTCGAACCCGCAACCTCCTTTGTCTCAGCCGGCTATTAGCCTGCGCTACGGATGTCGCCAAAAAAATAGAGTTGACCTAGCACATACGAGGTTTTATTCTATATTCAATTTTCAGTCATTTGTGCCCCACTGCTGGGCAAGGGCCTCCGCTCCATTCCTTCCAAACATCACGATTCCAACGATCGTGTGCCACGTCCACCCAGCCTAGCAGAAATTTATCCAATTCGTCCCGCCATCTCCTTTTCGGTCTGCCGTGCCGCCTTATCGCTGGTTCACGGACCCACTCAGTAGCTACCTTTGCCCACAGCCCATTTGGCATCCGACAGTCGTGCCCAGCCCAATCCCACTTCAGCTTAGCGGCCCTCAATGCTGCATCTGCAATTTGTTGCAAAGGACGGCCAGAATGCTGCGCTCCATTGCATGCTGGCAAACCTCGAGCTTGGACTTACGAAGTTAAAACGGGGAGAATGCGAGAATGGGAGAGGTTAGATTCCATTTAAAAAAAAACACAATTTCCATACACACACAACATACACCTAATAAAAACCCCGATAGTACGTGATAAATACCGTATTTATAATAATGATCGAAATAAACCCAAAAGTTTTCTTAGTCAAATTAAGTGTTGAGTTTTTTTTATTGTTTTCAATGCAAGAAAAGTTTTTGAGTTCATCCTAATATACAATCGTAAGACGGTGTCCTGATAGAATGCAATCACACTAATAAGCGATGCGATCATCGCACGATCTTGTCATTTTACCTATTAACATTTTAGGGTATTAGGTAGTAGTTTGATCGCGAGTTCGTACGGACAAAGTTGGCGCAATCCCGTGGACACCGCCTTAATGTAAAAGGTCGCTCGCAAGTTAAACAATCTCAGAAGTATAGTCAGAACGCGTGGCATGAGTCACTGTATTTATCAGCCAATACCATAATTCATAAAACCACTCTTATCACCTAACTTGAAGGTTTAAAATAGTGATGATGTCATGCAGAGGAAGTTAGAGAAATGTGAATGCCTTCAATTGATGACTTTATGAATAAATGGATGTTGTGGTTGTGGCAATCATTATTTTATGACCTCATGATTATTGGACATGAGAAAGCTTTAAGATTTATTTTAAGTATTTGTTTTTGTTTACATTAAGAAATTAATAATGGACCTAACTATCGGCCATTTATAAAATTCTGTTTTTGGCTATTACCTACTCAGATTTATGTAGCTGCCGTCGCAGCTGCGCACGCGCGGTTTGTCAATAAAACGTTACCCTTCTGCGCATTCGGGTAAAAAGTAGCCTTAGTCCCAAAACCAGTCTTAATCATCTGTATACCAAATTACATAGAAATCGGTGCTGCCATTTAGTCGTGAAAACGTAAGAAACAGACTGTTACATTTGAAAAACATTTACGTGGGGGTCTCTAAAATTGCCCCATTGTCATGGGACAAAAGAGTAAAATACCTCTTGGACCTTTTTACCTAGCAGAAGAAATATAGACCCAATTGTACTGCCAGATTTGGTTAGTATTAATGATAATACCGCTGAGCTGTTGATCGGTGGTTAGGCATAATGCTGAGCTGAAACCCATTTGCTGCAGTAGCACATACATACCTACTTACCTCTTTTTAGTTTTTCCCTGTTTACATTGTATATTTATTATTTAATTCTATTGTTCCTATATTTGTTGTATGTAATTTTCTGCTTTCTTCTACTTGTGCTTTGTCTTTGATTTGATACCTTTTGAATGTATTGTGTGAATTTGTGTGTGCTATGATGGCAAATAAATGTATGTCTATGGCTGCGTCCACACTGAATGCGCGGCGACTAGGGCCTAATGCTAGTGCGGCGAGCGGGGGCGAAAGAACAGAACGTGCGGACAGGAACGTTTGAAAACTACGCGCTCTGTCTCGCTCGGTCCCGTCACACTAGGCTTCCGCCTTAGTCACTACAGTATGGACGCAAAGGCGCTTTTCATATGTTTAATACTTCGCGCCCGTCGTCGCAACCGCGCTAGGCTCGCAGTGTGGACGCACACTTAGTCTATAATGAGCTCTCAGCAATAAGGCCGCCCAATGTATTGCTTTTTTAGTTTTAGTTTAGTGTTATATTGTTTCTGTATGGTAATTACAACAAAGAGTTATCTATCTTAACTTAATGTTTAGGATGAAGTGAAAGTATGCAGACTTACATGTAGCTTGTTCTTGCATTGTGCGATGGTATGCTTGGAGTAGACACACAGCTCCACATCCTTACAGGTGCTGGAGAGCCTCAGTCTCAGCGCCACCTCAACACCGCCCTCCACAGGCTCAGACCATTCTGCCGGCGAGTCCCGCCCGCTCGCCTCTTTCACCATGTTTATGGGGGGTGATAAACAGTAAATTGGAACCTGGAAGTAGAATCAACTACTTAGTACAGTAGGATACCGCCCGAGCCCTCCAGAAATTGCTGTAAATACACCCAAATAGACTGGCACGACAACTCTGAAAGCCAACATGTAGGAAGAGATTAAAAATAAAAGAATGTCAAACTACTTGGTGACTGAAAAGAATGAAGAGTGCCTACTAGAGACAGATTTAGGAGTGTACACTGCCCTAAACTAAAACCACTAATAATTTGATCATAGTAGTAAAACTGATTGCAGATTAAACTTTGAAAATATATAATTGTATATTGATGGGAGGATGAGACCAAACTCACAGCAGATTCCAACTGGAGAAGGGTAAGCGGAGGCAGATCTCAGTGGAAATGAGGGTGCCTTTCCCATGAAGCCACACTGAGCTGAGACTTATTTTAGCAGCAACAATCAAGAAACAAATCAGCCAGGCTACAGTAATAGAACTCAGTAAAGTAATTTACTAATAGTTTTTTTACTGTGCAGGTGTTGTCAACTTTATTAGTTGTTGTTGTTTGTTGTTATAGGCATTTATTATTCTAGTCTAGCTAATATCAACATAAGTGGGTGTGTACTTAGTATTAGGCTTCATTAGAATGCTATTTTCGTCAGATGGATTTTACTACTAAAATCATAGCTTTATAAAATTCTGAACTAGAACAATTTATGTAAGTATGGTAAGATAAATTAAATTAATATTTTTATGTGAAATGTGGTGAAATTAAATATACTTTGCATAAAATAAGCTTGCAATTCATAACAACAGCACTTGGAGAAATAGGTACAGTGAAGCATTGACCTACTCATATGCTAGGAGGAAAACAAAACAAATATTAATGAGCTACAACTTAGTAGCTACTGTGTAAAACAGTAAAACTAAATTATTCGTAAAACCCTACACCCCTGTTATTTATATTTAGAGAAGTCATTACTTGATATCTAGTGCCCCATTCATCGTAGCACTCTGTGAGGTAGCCATTGGGGACAGAGACACTGGCCCCATCCAGGATGGCCTGCGCCAGCAGGAAGTCCAGTGCCTCGGCTGCCACCGCCGCCGCCCGCAGCGCGTCCCAAATCTCCTTCCGACCTTCGAACGCCGGAGCGGTGTCCCAAAACTCATCCCGTTTACTCCTTAGCTGACCTTCCGTTAGCGGCACATCAGATTTCCACCTTATAGTCTCGTGGCACAGTGACTGGTTTTTCCGCAAACCGCCTGCAACAAAAACTAGTAATTGGAGATTCGGACCACGCACGTACACACATCCAAACGCGATGACCCACGTACCGGAATTGGGACGCGACACCGTCCCCGAGGATTCTTCTATGGGCCCGCTACCACTCCTAGTTATTCCTATGCACCCACCCATTGTGTTCACATTCTACAATAGCTCATCATCAAATATTTACAAAAAAAATATTAGTAACAAATAACATTTTTTTGTCTTCTATACGCCTGCTGTCAAAAAAAGATTAACTGTATCGTTTTGTTAGTGCTACATTTATTTGCTCTACGCTACACAATCTATGTCGGATTCTATCAATTTCATCAGGGCACGTATTGCCTTTGTTTGTACCTATAACATATGTTTTGTATTCACAAAAAATCATTCAACAACACTGTGAACTTTAATTTAAATATATTTGATTCTTATAAATTATAATTTTTTCTCATATGAAATATTTTAAGAGAAAAAAACACAGGAAAATGGAACAAAACGCCACCCAATGACAACAGACAGACATGACTTTGACATTCCGTTTACATAAAAACTTCAGACAGAGTAGGGTCAAGAAATTGAACTCTATATACAACATTTAAATTTTAGCACATATTTATCTTTTTTAGCTTTGTAAATAGTTGTTTTTGATTACATACTGGTGGCAATTAATATGAAGACATTAAAACATTTATTTTAGTTTCGGAATCATAAAATCCTATCTAATGACAGTGGCATCTTTACCACACCTGACAATCTGACATCACAAGAGAGAACGAGCAAAAATCAAAACCAAAACAAACAAACCGTCTGGTGATTTTAGCCTAGTTAGAGTTTATTTTTATATTTTCTTTTCCACAATTTCAATAATGTCCAACGACCAGTGCTTCGATAAAGAAAAGTTTAGAGTTGCTGTAAGTATATCAACTTTTCAAGTTCAAAACCACACTTGGTTGGTATACCTATAAATGTGTTCTGTTCTGACAGTGTATTTTCAATAGAGCATAAATATGTAATAATTGCAGGAGCCAATTAAGCTATATTATCACATATTTAAGTAATAATAATAATAATAATAAGCATTTATTCAGGAAAAACAAATATAAAATCATGTTTACAGTTTGGAAAGATGATGCCAGTAGAAGTATGAAAACTGTATTAAGTCGTATCGTAGTACCTATCCCTATTATTTTTAAATTACCTATCTTATTTCAGGTAGAACCCACTGCATATTACATATCAGAATTCATAACCCGAGCTGAAGAACAAACCATACTGTCCAAAATATATGCAGCGCCAAAACCAAAATGGACTCAGCTGTCCAACAGAAGACTGCAAAACTGGGGGGGCATACCCCACCACAAAGGCATGCTTGCGGAGACCATTCCTCCTTGGCTAGATAACTATCTGGAAAGAATACACATCTTAGACCTTATGGGAGGAAAAAGGCCGAATCATGTTCTTGTGAATGAGTACCTGGCTGGCCAAGGAATTATGCCTCATCTTGATGGTGATTTGTTCTACCCGACAATAACTACAGTGTCAGTAGGGTCACACACTGTGCTAAAGTTTTCAGAACCTACCGAAGAGAAGATAGTTGAGTATCAACCGGTGTTTTCATTCCTATTGGAACCCAGGAGCTTGCTGGTGCTGCAGGATAGACTGTTTAGTCACTATCTACATTGTATTGAGGAAGTTCATGAAGATATTTTGGATGACTCCATTGCCAATTTAAACTTGTGCTCTGAGAAATATCTTAAAGGTACCACAGTGAGTAGAGACACTAGGATATCATTGACCATAAGACATGTACCTAAAACTACTTCTTTTAACATTTTTGGTTCAAAAAAATAGATAGGATATTATATTGTTATTTGTTGATTAATTGTAAAGTTTGTATTATAATTTATAAAACATTTGAAACCTTTTTATTATATTTCCACATTCAAATATTTCATAATTAAATGTTAATCTAGTTGGTTTCCATAATTTTACCTACACAAGTTTTTATTCTACATTTTGGTTATGCATATATTTTACAATGAGTTTAACTAAATTATGTTCAAGTACTAGGTTTCTGAGAGGTGTAACTTCCAGTAAGTTGGTCTGGAAGTGGTACAGCTGTGGTCAAGATAAGGGTAAAGATGGAGATGCCATACCCCTGGATGGAAATAAGGTGATGGTAATTCATAATCCTTTATTTTGGCTTATAATGTCAAACAACCTCTTTGTAGAAGTGGGTAAGAAGCTGACTGAGATAGAATAGGGTGCTGGTTCAATCTGCTGCTGCCAAATATGTATGTATGATCTGAAAATATGTTTAAGGTCTGGGTGTTGTAGCTGGGAGCTATTGGGTGCAGACCGCACAAGATTGGTTGCTCTGGAAATCTATGGGGAAAACCTTTAATCAGCAATGGGCGTCCTATGGCTAATATAATGATGACGAAGGAATTAAATGTTGGCATGATCTTTAGTTATTTGTTCTGGAAATAATCATCACCCATTATAATTTATAGGTGGCCCACTATTATTCACAAAGTAGGCCTTAATTTCTAAAGACGGGGCAGAGAGGGGCGTATGTGCTATAAGTTATAACAAAACTGTCTGGCCTATCTTATGAAATTATGGCGTACTTTGTGAATAAATAGCCGACTGAGACGAAGAAGTTCGTTGGATTCCCGCCGCGGAACAAATGTTTGTATTATCTACGGATATTTTTTACGAGTCTGGGTGTTTGTTTAAAAAAGGCTCCCGGTCTCCACACATTGAGAGCGAACTTAATTGCAGAAAGGCGTCGTACTAGGCGTGTATGAAGAGAATAATAAGTGTGAGCTAACCGCCGCCGCTGAGGAGATCAACCAGAAGTCAGGCGGAAAGCTAGTTCTACATCTTAATGAGTGAGTATCTTTTACATAATGTATTAATTACAATAAACAAGCAATACATGTTGCAATTAAAACTACACTAGTGTATAACTAGTGGTTCGCCCTGAACGGAGACCTCGTGAGTCTCCCACAAAACAAAAAACCACTCGGGGAACCACTAAGAAATGTAAAGTACATTATGGTATATTCCTTTTGTATTTCAGCTTAGCATGTCGGATGAAACTAGGCAAGGCGTTCGTAGTGACGGACATCCCGGAGTACAGCGCCGTAGCACTCGCCTGCCTCGGCCCCAAGGAGCCGGGATACGACGAGCTGGAAGCACTCGATGTCACCCAGGTGCTGTACCTCCACTAGATGTGGTAAGGCAAGGTGTAGGGCCTGGGGCAGGGTTTACGATTTCATTTATCCAGAACAATCGTACCTATTTCTGCTGCCAAACAGCATTGCTATGTTTCGGTATGAAGGGTATTACAGACTATACACCTTTATGCCTCAAGTTGATGGACGCAGGGCAGTGCATCGAAGACCACGTTTCTAAGGTGCGTGACCTACCTACTCTGCTATAGGCGATGGTTACCACTTAAGATCAGGTGGGCCATTGTTTGTTCCATCTACAGGTAGTATTCAAAAATTATAAACAATAATCGTATTGAAATCACATATTTACAACCTACATTAAACAAAATGACAAAATTGATAAATGATGGAGTAGGCTTGCCCAGTACCTGCACTCAGCTCACTCACTTCTCGCAGCTCAGCAGCAAAAATGTATGTATATGTTAAAGTCAAAACTCATAACCTGTCAAACCAATTCTGGCTGACCGGTCAAAACTTATTTTATACGGAATGCCCTTTGAGTGCAGGAAGAGGATTATTGGACAAAAAAGTCCAGAAATTCCCTGAACCATTTTTTTTTCATTCTAACCTATCTCGTTCTACTGCTGGACGAAGGTCTCCCTTAAGTCCTTCCAAGTATCCTTACCCGTCTATATTTGAGTAGAATAGAATCGAAAAAAACCCAACAAGTGCGAATCGGACTCGCTCACCGAGGGTTCCGTACAAATTTGTAGGTACATAATTATTATAACTAGTGGTTCGCCCCGAACTGAGATTTCGCGAGTCTCACAAAACACAAAAAAAAATTCTTAGGGCGACCCGCGCAACGATGCCTAAACGTATTAAGTGGCTAAATATGATTTAAGGTGTTGTCAACACAAAATACGTAAAAAAGTCTGAAATCCAGAATAACTGCAATTTCTACCCCAAAAAAGAGTAACCAATTGACATGAACTCCCGTTACCTGTAATTTGAATGAAACTGTAGGTCAAGTGAATTGGTTAGGAATTTCGTGGCACTTTTTTGATAGAAGATTACGAATAATATTTTTTTGTTTTTATGGGAGACTCGTGAGATCTCAGTTCTGGGCGAACCACTAGTTATTAAAGTGTCTTTAAATTTCTCGTATCCACATTTATAACGAATTTTTACTCAAAATGACACATTGCTAACTTTGATTCTATACTACTAATTTCCCACCATCCTCTTTCAAAGGTCGAGCTCGTCCCGCGAACGCTTTCTCAGCCGACCCCGACTTACCCTGAAGCATTTATAATTTAAAAAATGGTGTTTAGGAAAATGTCCGATGGGCGGTGGGGGCCGGCGTGCGAGCGCTGCACGAGCGCTGCGTGGGGGACATCAGCGTGGACGCGGCCGGCGCGCCCGCCGCCGCTGCCGCCGCCGCCACGCTCGCTGCTTGGAGGTAACCATAATCACTTACATCATACAACCTGTTTTGTAATGTACGACATTCATTTTAAACACACGCATTAACTGATTTTAAAAATGGTTTTAATACCGGTAGCTTATATATTTATCCAGTAATCGATACATTTCCATTAACCAATTATTAACGTAAATCGGCGGCGGCGGCGCCTTTGTGACGATGCCGCTTAGTCAGTTGAACAGGTACCTACTTACATGATGAATGAATATGATTTGTTTACCTATTGAATACAGGCTGTTTCATTGATATTTTAGGGCTTGATATTAAGGTTGTTTGAAAATTTTTAAATTTTTATTAGGGACCCAAGCCCAAAGTTGCACTCGATGGTCAAATTTAAGGAACTTGTAGAGCTTAAGAAGGAAGTAGCAGACCACTGCACTGCTTCTGGTGTGCTTTGTTCTGCCGCCCCGCGCCGCGCCGTCACGTGTTGTCTGGCATACTTAATAAAAGAACTGTTTAAAGTTCTATAAAATCATCTCCCAAAATCCATGGACAAGTTTCCCTTTCAGATACCAAGAGTTCAAAAGCAGTGCGCTGTTCCCCTCGTGCACGGTGTCTCCGTTGGGAGCGAGCGGGGACGAGTGGCGCGCGGGCAGCGTGCGCGGCGCCGCGCAGAACTGGGCGCGCCAGCTGGCGGACACGCCCGCTAACGTTATGACGCCCCTCGGTCTGGCGCAGGTAACTCTACTGAGCTTACTCTAAGTACTATTATTTTATTGAACACGATTAAACAGTAGCATATGTCTCAACGCAGCTAATATACCAAATAAACAAAAAAATTCTTGTGTTACCCGCACCCGTACTTATATTATAATAACTTGTTGCCCGCACAATGGCCGAAATTCGACGATAATTCATGTTTATTTTTGCTTGTTATTAGCATTCGCACCTCACTTTAGCTTTGTCAAATCTCACACTCCTCTATGCGCGCAAAGATACAAAGTTTTCTCTTCACGTATAATATAAGTAATTATGACAGGTAGTTAATTAAAAACGGTGAAAAAATGAATAAGTTTAATATTCAATGATTCACCATTTCATCACATTGGCATGTCAAAAATATAGTACAATGTCAGTTAACTCATAATAAAAACATTACATATTATCATAATGATACCAGCCAGTGATTTTATTTTACTACAGTTTACTTAAAAACATTAATTTATTTTATGCAACTAAACCTATATAAAAAGCAAACTATATATAAACACCCTAATCTAACAAGCCGCTGCCAGTGGGGAGCGTGCCCAGAATGTTGGCCGCATTGCCACGTTGAATGGCAATGCTTAAACGTTGACCAAAATACTGGCCAGCATTTTGGTCACGCGTCGCCTCGACCAGGCGTTTTGAATGGTCATTATACATTTTGTGGGCGCTCGGTCCCCACGGTCCAAGGATCTCAACCCCAAAAGGCTCAAATATAAAGCATGTGTTTAGACTACTATATTTGCGCCTTTTGAGGTTTTCCGCCGATTCAGCCGCCGCACCAGCCATATTTTGCGTTCCGGAAAGATGTGACGGCGCTAAAGTGTCAACACAAGTGGCGTCCCACACTATAGACCGTCCCATCTTCCACGGAATTAGTGTCATTCCGTCAGGTATTTTACCATCGTCACGTACGAGACCACTTGGTTCCAAAATGGCGGCGCAGTTGGCGGTGGTAAAAGCTCGACGTATGACATCATTGAGACTGGCGTGGCGGGAAATTCTATATATATATTCTATTCTTATATATGTCAGTTAATACTAAAATTCAAAATAAATAATTTACAATATAACCTAACCTAACATTGGAATAGATAATAAACAATTGGCTACAGCAGATGTATGTGATACTCATGCAGATGATAAAATTAACAGCTCATGTATTCATTTAAATGATAATATGGGGTGTTTTTTTATGTTTTATTTTAAATCGTTTTAAAGGAAGTCGTGTTATAATTACTGATTTAAACGAGTATTTATCGCGTATGTACCTTTTTTATTTGTTATCCCGACGTTTCGATTGTGTTGGTGTTGTCGTGGTCACGGGCGGACTGAAGTACTCGGAGCTACCGTCGAGAAGTGATGGCAGCTGCAACAACTATGTACCTCCACTTGGTCTTCACATTTAGAAATGTCCTCGTTTATATCGACACACTACACTAACCGTATCTACGCACTGAGACGATCGATCACGACGCGCACACCTAGCAATCACTGGGTTCCAGGACGCTGTAGCCATCTTCCCGATTTTTAATTTGTCTTAATTAAATTCTAAGTTGTCGTTGTAAGCCGGAAGTAATGTGATATGTAACGGCGGCATTTGTTTGCGTTCTCAGGCAGCCATCGACGAGCTCTGTCCGCTGGGCGTCGTCGTAGAGGCGCGCGACAGAGACTGGATTGAGTCGCAAAACATGCAGGTACCTACCTACTGTATACCATTAGTAGCAGAGCCAGGAGGGGGGGGGGGGGGGGGGATAAGGGGCTGAAGGCTCAATATTATAAGTTGAAGTTTGCAAAAAAAAAAAAAATAATTATCTGGGTCCCACAGTTGGTGAGTTTGTGGCGAGATAGCGATGTAAAATGTCCATCAGTATATTTTGTAACGTACGTTTAAGAGTAGTAGAGTTTCTTGTAAAAGGGTTTGCCCGGGGAAGTTCTACCACCATATCAATTTTAGCCGTTAAGCATTGCTGTGTTCGGTTTGAAGGGTATGGTTGCTGGTGAAATTAAACTGAGGCTTTACACCTGTATGCCTCAATTTGATGGACGTGGGGGGCAGTGTATCGTAGGGCACGTATCTAAGGTTAGTGACGAGGCTATACTTTGTTATAGGCGATGGTTACCACTTAACATAAAGTGGGCCATATGCTTGTCCAATCTCCAGGTGGTATAAAAAAAAACGTGTTTTGTGCAGGCGTTCCTGGCGGTGGCGCGCGGCTCGTGCGCGGAGCCCGTGTTCATAGAGTGCGTGTACCGCGGCGCCGCGCGCGCGCGCCCGCCGGTGCTCCTCGCGGCCAAGGGAGTCACCTTCGACAGGTACACATTATTCGCTATTACTATTTAATACAAACACAGCCAGCCACGTATCTAGAATTTTTCCTAACCGGGGCAGAAACTTGATGTTGCGCCCCCTCTCCTCCAGCATTTGAGAGGGAAGGGGGGGGGGTAAAGTTTCGACATTCCAAATCAAATGAACGGCCATTGAACTACGCTGGACCACGGGAAGGGAGTGGAATAATCGAAGGTACAACGTGCGCTGGATGCCAAGCGCTTTATGAAACAAGTTTTATTTTCAAAAATGAAATCAAATCATTTATTTCACAAAGTATAACATACGTGCTATTCTCAGGACGGTATGTGAACACAAAATGATCACTATTTCCCACCTTAGGTATAAACCTTATAAAAATATCTTACTGAAGAATTTGGCGCCCCCTGAAATTGCCGCCCGGGGCAACTACCCCAGTTTGCCTCATATGTTGTACTTCTTAGCTCCTGATACCCAAAATGCAGGACATTTTAGTGTAGGATCAAGGGTGTGTATATGACATAGACAATTATTTGTTTTGCACATACCACACATGTCATGATACCTACACACAAAATATAAAAAACACACAAAAATAAGAAATAAACAGAAATAAAAGTCTGTGTGTACTTATGTACGCACGTAAGAAGTTATACTTCTTTGGCGTAACAGAACAAAAATAACTAAAGATTTCATCCCGTATGCCACAACTCTTTGTTTGTTAAAGGAATTATAAATTAATAAATATAGTTGAGTTTTCACGGAAAATTGAGTGACAGTTATCAGCTAACTTCATCATGTCATGTTTTGGCTGTCGGTGTGCGCGTGCATGATACAGTATCAGCTAACTTCATCATTCCACTTTTTGACTATCGGTGTGCGGGCGCATGATCCAGTATCAGCTAACTTCATCATGTGTTTTAGCTGTCGGTGTGCAGTGCACGTGCATGATACAGTATCAGCTAACTTCATCATGTCGCTTTTTGACTGTCGTGTCGGTGTGCGGGCGCATGATCCAGTATCAGCTAACTTCATCATGTCATGTTGTGGCTGTCGGTGTGCGCGTATATGATACAGTATCAGCTAACTTCATCATGTCGCTTTTTGACTATCGGTGTGCGGGTGCATGATCCAGTATCAGCTAACTTCATCATGTCGTGTTTTGGCTGTCGGTGTGCAGTGCACGTGCATGATACAGTATCAGCTAACTTCATCGTGTCGCTTTTTGGCTGTCGGTGTGCGCGCGCATGATCCAGTATCAGCTAACTTCATCATGTCGCGTTTTGGCTGTCGGTGTGCGCGTGCATGATACAATATCAGCTAACTTCATCATGTCGCTTTTTGGCTGTCGTGTCGGAGTGTGTGCGCATCATAAAAATTTTACTCTGATAATTTAAAATTTTTAAGTAAAAGTACAACTTCAAAAAATAAGAATGATGAACATAAACGTTAAACACCACAAGATATAAACAAACATTAAGATTAGTAATTATATTTATGAGTGATATTTATTGTAGTTTGTGCTTCTGTAATTAGTACTCTGAGCCCCAAAACACAAGCTTATCTTTAAGCTTAGCTTGAGGCTCTCTGTAAGCCATGTCTGTAACAACCAACTTGTGTACTGGCACTATATATTAAACAGCACTCTGAGCTTTATAAATCTTACTGAAGTAAAAATGATTTGATTTGTATGGTATTTCCAGTGGCGGCCTCTGCTTGATGAAATGTGAAAGTATGACGGAAACCCGCGGCAGCATGGCCGGCGCCGCCGTCGTGCTGGCCGCCATCAAGGCATGCGCGCAGCTAAAGGTATTACACTAATACGTTGCAGTTCTGTGTGGTGGTGGGTTCGATTCCCGCCGCGGAATAAATGTTTGCATGATTTACAGATATTTGTTCCGGGTCTGGATGTTTTTCTATATATGATAAGTATGTATTTACAAAAAAAAGTATATATGTATTCTATCAGTTATCTGCGCCCCATAGTATACAAGTTCTGCTTAGTTTGGGGCTAGATAGCGCTGTGTGAAATATCCAGCAACATTCATTATAGTGTCTCTCAGTGCCATCCATGTGAGGACGTCACAAAATGGTGTCCGTGTTCGTTTTTAATTAAGTTCATGTATCAATGTATTTTTCAGGTGCCGATAAACATTCATGCCGTGATCCCGTGCTGTGAGAACATGATTAGCGGTCAGTGTATGAAAGTGGGCGACGTTGTGCGCGCGCTCAACGGGACGTCCATATTGGTATGACCTCTCATTCATCTTTCAACAACATTTAACCTGCACCCTGATGAAGGTTCTCTAATGTAATATTCACCCTGATGAAGGTTCACGAATTTAACATTCTCCCTCATGAAGGTTCACGAAATTAATATTCACCCTGATGAAGGTTCACGAATTTAATATTCACCCCGATGAAGGTTCACGAATTTAACATTCTCCCTCATGAAGGTTCACGAAATTAATATTCACCCTGATGAAGGTTCACGAAATTAATATTCACCCTGATGAAGGTTCACGAATTGAACCGAAACATTGTCGGTCCTTACACCAATAAAACGGTACGTGATAAGTCTCGTATTTATAATAATGAGGCCGATACACATCGGATACGTATGCGTACACGTGCGTTATTATGGGGTTGTATGAGATCCCGTTTTAAGTCTTGCGCAGACTTTTGGTGAATACCGATCCTAGGCTCAATTCACACCGAGATGGCAGCGAAGCTGCGAACAGTTTTGGTATCAACATTATCGTTAAGCTTAAGCAGAGAGGGTCGCTAAGAGTAGCGGCATTTGTTCGTGGCCGCTGATCTCGGCGCGCACTGAGCCTGGGTGACGTTCTGTGACTGCAGATCGAGGACACGGACATGGAGGGGCGGCTGATGCTGGCCGACGCGCTGCTCTACGGACAGACCAACTTCCGCCCCGAGCTCGCCATAGACGTCGCCACTCTCACAGGTAAGCGCACACAACCTACTCTTTCTTAAAATATAAATAAATATAGCTGGACATTTCACTCAGCGCTACCTAGCCCCAAACAAAGCGGAGCTTGTACTTGGGAACCAGATAACTGATATAATATTTAAATACTTTTTTTTGTTAATACATATATAGAAATATGTTACATCCAGACCAGGAACAAATATTTGTAGATCGTGCACACATTTGTTTCGCGGCGGGAATCGAACCCGCTACCTCCTGCGTCTCAGCCAGCTATTCGTTCACAGCGCCACGGTCTTTATTAGTACATTTTAATCCGTTTTTATTTTTTGTCCTTGTAGTTTTTGAGTTCACAGGGTACACCAGTGACCCCATAGTGTTGAAATTTAGTAGGCGTGTAGCTTTAATGACACAAATATAGGACAAAGTCTGAAATCCAGAATAACTGCAATTTCTACCGCTAAAAAGAGTAACCAATTATCATGAACTCCCGTTACCTGTAATTTGAATAAACTGTAGGTTAAGTAATTGGTTTTTATTTCGTGGCGCTATTTTATTATTTTATTTTCATGGGATTTATCACGTACCGTTTTGTCGGTGTTATGACCGACAATGTTTCGGTACAATTCGTGAACCTTAGTAGTTACCGTGGTTAGTAGTGCGAAGCGAGACCCGGCTCCGAGCGAATCGCACTCACCCTCATGAACATTCACGAATTGAAAAATAATTTATTATAATAATGATTGAAATAAATCACGAAAGTTTATTTAAGTTAAACGACGAACATGCATGTACGTACGCGGGGACTTAAAATGCTATATAATAGAATCATTTATATCAGACAACGTCCATAATTCAGTCAAATTTAAAATTCAAAAGTAAAATGTCAAAAAATGGAATGGAAAATTTAATTAAATTAAATTTATAAAAAATTAAAATAAGAATAAATTAATGAAATATAAGTAAATCAATTAATTAATTACCTATTATTATTGCTTTGAATTGCCTGAAATGATCCCTACCAAATGCTTCTGAATAGGGCAATCATCTTCAGAATACTGTTGGGATTAGCGCGCAATCTGTGAAAAAGAGACGCGCGCGTTCGCGAACATTCCTGTTGCGGCAATCCCAACAGCATTCTGAAGGCGTTATTATACTGTATACATGCTGCTAAGAGTAAAAAGATGGTAGTATGCTCTGAATAGATGTATTAGGTTAGTTTAGGTGTAAGTGGTTGTGCATGTGTACAGAGGGCGTGGCGCTGGCGACGGGCGGCGGCGCGTTCGGCTGCTTCACGAGCAGCGAGCGCGCCTGGGCCGCCATGCGCCGCGCCGGAGCGCTCAGCGGCGACCGGCCCTGGAGGCTGCCGCTGTGGAACTACTACGCCAAGCAGCTCACAGGTCACACATCTGCACTACACTACACTACTGGACCATCCAGATAGATACACTTCAAGCAGGAAGCTGAACATACGCCTCTCCCATACATTTACAGAGTGACCGATCTTGACACTTTTTTTTGTGTCAGAACGTACCTACACTTAACCGCAGGTTTCCTTCACCGTTTTAACCATGGATGAATGGATTGAGGCTAAGCTCAGAGCGTTGAGTGCACCAGCTAATGCTCCAGTTAGCCACTAGGCGCCGGTTATATCATATACTTGCTGTACCCGCCAGTTTTGTAGATACAAACGAGGACATAAAAAACTGTTTTGTCGTTTCAGATGATCCGTCCGTGGACTTGAGGAACAAGGGCTCGGGAAAAGCTTCATCTTGTCTGGGAGCCGCCTTTCTCAAGGTAAACTCGTGAACCATCGTGAAATTTGATATATAGGTGTTGACAAAATCCTAGTGTTACTAAATGAACTAAAAATGTTGGGGGGTTGTTGAGATATTGGGGTTCAGGAGGGGTAAAAAAAAAAAAGAAAATGACACTATTATGTCAAGTGGGACGTCAAATGAAAGGTGTTTATTAGTACATTTCAACCCCGTTTTTATTTTAGTCCCTGTAGTTTTTGAGTTATAAGCCATAAAAAAAAAACTGAAAAAATTCACAGGGTCGCCAGTAACCTACAGTTTCATTCAAATTACAAGTAACGGGAGCTCGTGTTAATTGGTTACTCGTTTTTGTGGTAGAAATTGCAGTTATTCTGGATTTCAGACTTTTCCTTATATTTGTATCACTAAAGCTACACAATTACCAAATTTTAGCATTGTGGGGTCACTGGTGTACCCTGTGAATTTTGTCAAAGTTCAGTTTTAATTATGGCTAATAACTCAAAAACTACAAGAATTAAACTAAAAATAAAAACGGTGTCGAAATGTACTGATGAAGACCTTTCATTAGACATCCCATTTGACCTAGTCTAATTTTGTTTCTTTCTTTTCTCTTGAACTCAAAAATCTCAACAACCCCCCTACATTTTTAACTCATTTAGTCACACCAGGATTGCGCTAACACTACCTATGTATCAAATTCCCGATGATCGGATCAACGCTTCGAAAGTTATCCTCGGACAAACAAACATACATACACACACCGACGACCTTCGTGGCGCAACGGGCGCACAGCCGGCTGAGACGCAGGAGGTAGTAAGTTCGATTCCCGCCGCGGAACAAATGTTTGCATGATCTACATATATCTGTTCCGGGTCTGGTTGTTTTTCTATATATTATAAGTATGTATTCAAAAAAATGTATGTAAGTATTCTATCAGTTATCTGGTTCCCATAGTATCCAAGCTCTGCTTAGTTTGGGGCTAGATAGCGCTATGTGAAATATCCAGCAATATTTATTTAATTACATACACTGATTTGCGTAAGTTGATTTGGAGATCTCGCTTCGCTCGATCAATAAAAAATCGTAACAATATGTGGTCTATAGGAAAAAAAATTCCACGCGCAACCGCCTTTCGTCTGCGAAAGCGTCACCTCAGTTGTTCGTTATCTCTATTTCCTCAGAATTTTGTAAGCTGCGAGTGGATGCACATCGACATCACAGGCGTGGGCAAGCTGGCGCACGGCGCGCCGCCCTACCTGCGCGCGCGCCGCATGACCGGCCGCCCCGCGCGCGCGCTCGCGCTGCTGCTCGACTCCCTCGCGCGCGACCAGGCGCACACCGACCAGGCCGCACAACACATCTAGACCACCAGACGTACACGAACTAATATTCATAAATTAACACCCAGGCGCTTATGTATTCCGAGATCTTCATGGTCAAACTTTTACTCTGTTTTGTCCAACAGAAATAATTTTCTTCGAGGTGAAACGCTGACTGGTTAATGTAAGAAAACAAAGCACCTTGCGTGCGATATGAGCGCCTATCGTACTTACCTTTATTTTTGTGTATTTCTTTAGGTATCTATTTAATTTTATTTGATGATCTATCTTGTTTTTTCTTTATAAAAAAAACCTAGCGACCTACTGCCGTTCAGTAACAGATTGCAGTGGGTCGTTAGATGTTTTTTCTATCCAAAGTACTGTTCTTAAGTTCGACTACATATTATTCCTGTTGGACCAACCAGTTAGACTATCTAATGGTCAATCCGAAATAGTTTTAAAGTAGCGAAAACTTAAAATAGACAAAAACTGAGGTTTTCGATCCGACGTTTGAAAATACCCCAACAGTTGATTTAGATTTCAATTTATATAGACTGATCTATCATTATTTTTACAAAAAACGGGACATTTAACATGATCTGTGAGTTCAGTTTACATGCGCCATGATGATGCATGCGTGCGTCTCTTCTAATTATCGCTACACTCAAAAACTCATACATAATATTGTTTATTCAAATAAATATATTGTATCTCAAAAATATGTAAAAATACCCCGTTTTTAGAGCAATAAGTGTTTAAAACCATGAGACTAATTTCTTACATGTCGCCTCTAATCTAAGGCAGTTTGATAAGACCACAAAAGAGAAAGGAACAGAAGTTCAGTACAGCGAGCGAAAATAGACGCGCGCGTACACCTCGGCTCAATTTAATCAAAGCTTGGACCGACTTGACCCGAGATCCTCGTACGCGTGCGTTTAGCCTGTTTTACGCTCGTGTACTAAACTTAACTTCTTAGATAAAACCTTCAGATCTATAAAAACTATATAAAAACATCTAACATAATTATGAAAATATAATTCAAGAAAATCAACCGTGTATGTAGTTTAATTTCAGACGTATGTATACTTTTTAGAATTTAGTTTCGAGGGCTTTTCATTCTCGATTAAAAAAAAAAGTAGTTCCAACTAGCGTAATAGGATGGCGCCATCTAATTCCGAAGAAATGCGAACGACTGTGATTTGTAGCAGACCCGAATGACAATAACCTATATACGATGAATGCCGAAAGTGATTTAATTTGACTCAGGTTAATTAAGCGAAGGAAAATAACAGGTGTAATGTGACATGATTTTTCACATGCTTACTTCGTGAAACGTTCCATCCCTAGTGCTTGATACAGTAGCGCCCTCTATTAGCAGTTCTCAAAACAAGGCCGTAAAAACCCCTCATTGGATTCTTCATCGTGTTTGGTCTAACGAGCCAAACGGTGACCGAGTAATCTTTTAAAAAAAAAATCACCTTGCTTTGTGAATAAAAAGAACTAACAACTTAGTGCCATCCAGCTGCAGATGGCAGTAGGTCGTTGGGTTTATTTTTCTCTCTATCCAAGCAGTTACTTTCCACAACGAAAATCATTCCTGTTGCACCAACTAGAAATTGACATCAGAACGTCCCAGCTCTGTAGGGATCTGGTTTCATGTCAACTTATAACTAACAATTTGTAGTTCCCGAAAATCAAATTCCCTGAATTTGTAGATCAACAGTTCAGAAGTTGAGCTTTTATTTAGGTCCGCAGTCAGAAATCAGGCTGTACCGCCTGCCTGGATCTCGGAAACTAAGGATCTGAGAGAATCAGTCAAAAGCTAAAGTTTTTGTAGTTATTTACTTTTTTTGTAATGGCTCGGTTTTTGAAATAAATGGGGTTGAATAAAAGTAACATCAGGCTGTACCGCCCGTCTATATCCCAGCATCTTGAAGAATCCGATAATAGCTTCAGCCTTTTGCAGTTGTTTGGTTACGAATTTGTAGTGGTTTTTTTTTATGTAATGGCTTCTATTCAGAAATGGATTTTTATCAAAATGGAAATCTCCACCACGAAATCTAGAACCGTACAAAGCTCAAAATACTACCGTAGTCGAGGAAAAGTTAATTACAAAGTTTCACCGAAATCGGTTCAGTAGTATTTTGAAATAATTGGATCAAAATCTCAAATTAGCGTCTTATAGGTTATAATAACATTGAGATGGGTGACAATAATTTCAAACAGTTGTAGGAATTATTTAAGTACCTACACTAGTAAACGTGGGAGTACTCGCATAGATTCAAATAGGTAATAGTTTCTTTTTCCTAAGAATCATCATCATTATTACCGATTTAAAAACGGGTAATGTCTCAACGTTTAAATCAATCATCAATCAAAAGGGTGTTTGTGCACGCACTCGTGTTCGATTCGTTTTCAACCCCTTTGAATCACTAACCAATAAACGCTCGTGTTTGCAAGGAATGCGTCTGTAAGTCTTTGATTCGTAAAATCACGAAAACGAATCGAATACAAGTGAGTGCACAGACGTCCAATTTGACCAAGAGGGGGCTGAAGGAATTGACAATCGGCGTCGATTATAGTATCGCTAGGTAATTTTCCTTTTGTATTAATAAAAACAATGATTAAACAATCTCTAAAAAGCTATTGGATTCGATGTTATCGATTCAGTGACTAATCCATTGTCAGCACTTCAGTAGGTTGATTAAGTAAAATAATTTATCTTGTGAAACTGGTTTTATCAATAGCCATTTCGATAAGAACTTATAATAACAACCTATCAACAGATAACATTAACTTACAAACAGAAATAAACTCAGTTTTGAATCGGCATGCCGACGACGCAAGTCTGGATGTGCCTAAGCTCCCACAATGGCTCCCAACAATGAATCAAGAAAATATACAATTAATTTAAATCCACATGTTCCGGGATCAATTTATTTTATTAAAAAATAAATTAAAATTACATGATCTGTCACGTTACAAATAAAATTAGCATTACATAATAAAATAAGTATAACAACTAAATCACTCGGTAAAGGGGTTGCGTGCGGATGTTGGGAGCGGGCGGGTGGCGGGTGTTGGGAGCGGGTGGGGGCGACGCTACTACTGTACGAACACAACGGGGCGAAATGAAACACCGATGCTTATTGACCTAAAAATGAAGAAACATTTATTTTCAGTATGTCTTTTGTAAAATTGAAACAGAATGAATCAAATATCAGAGAATAACAGAGCGGATTACTTTCCATTTCGATAGAATTAGTTACCAACAATAGAAATATAATATTTATCGAGTCATTTACAGATACATCATTGCAGTACCGATAAATCTAATTTAATCGTTTACTGAGTTAGTTAAACATTACGATAATGTACACGGAGGTGACGGAACTATCGCCGAGCGCGAACGAGGCGCACACACGAATACAATACTTCTTTTTTTTCGGATTTTTTAAAATTTTATTCTCACGTACTTTATAAATATCTCATACTTGAAAAAAATGTACATTAAAATGTAACGGTGCGGTGCGGACGCACACCGCACGCGCACGCAGGCGACGCAGACAGCACGCACACATACATAACATAACTTGACGCGAAGAGGCGCCTCCGGGAAATATACACAAATATAAATTATGAGCCGACACGAACCCGAGACCTGTACCATCACATTGCGACGCACGCCTTCCCCCTTCCTTGTACCGCTACACGCCACATTTGTCTTACTTAGTAAAATTAACGGAATACTTTAAAATCTAAATAAAGAGTAGCGGCGGCGCGCGGGCAAGGCACCGGGCACCACCAGGCGCCCGGGCAAGGCACCGGGCACCACTTGGCGCCAGGCAGCCGCCCGCGCGCCGCCGCCTACGTTACATCATTGAAATGAAACGATGACAATAGTTAATTTATCGCAAACACTAGAGAAATGCAGGTCCAATACGATGGTAATATTGTGTGTCATGAAACAAAATGTATATTTAAATTCTCTGCTTTTTACACACACACTAGCCGGCGGCTCACTTCGACGTCATCATAGTGACGAATTCTGAAAAAGAAATAAAACACTTGTTAGTGCCAGGCTTAGCTGATTGCGCCAAAACACATTTACAAGACAATGTTCACATAGCCCTTGCACAACATGTCTAAGATAATAATGTTAACACAACATAAGAACACAACAAAATTAACCGACAGATCAATGCACTAATAAAGATGTAACCGCTAGTAGACAGTGTACCAATAGATTTACTGAAACGATAAAAACTAAATGGGCACCGAACACACGCCTGCCGCGGCCGCCGCAATACAAGGGGAGGCGTGTGTTCGACGCGACCACGCACAACAAACGAACCGAACAGTTTACCTCATCATGCCACTACAAGGGGATTATGTGAAATACCACCCTCTGGATATGATCGATACAAATGTGATAATGTCCGAAATGAATAAAGAGACCGTGAGAGTATTTCGAAAGTGTAATTATGGTGCGCTTAGCCTACGACGATAAGGTACGGTATCGTTCGATATAACCGGCAGTCGTTGGTTGCTGCTCGTTCGTGAAACTCGAGGCGCGAGGGTGCGAAGCGGACGCGGCGTGAGCACAAATAAGCACGGATGGGATCTCCAGGTGGTATTTCTATAAGGAACAACTGCTAACAACAGATGCATGCATTTAATGAGGATCGACGCGTGCAATTGTGTAACCGCTTCCGGCACAAAATTGCAAACGTTACCCCGAGTGAGTAGGGACTAGGGAGACAGTGAGAGGTGAGATCCCAACGAGAAGTGTGAGGGTCGCGCCGGGGGAGCAGCTAACGATCCAAGAGAGGAACAGTTAATAACGAGCAGCAAACCATTCAGAGCAACACTGGTATACCTATAGTGAAACGCGCCGCGCCTGCGCCGGCCGTCGGGCACTCTACACACTACTGGGGGAAATCGTTTCGAGATCACAGCTTTATCGTAGAGTCTTGTCTTATTGTTAGCTAGGGCACTACGAGCGCTACCACGAGGGAGCCGGCGCGGGCGGACCGAGCGCTAACGGCTGCCGTCGCCGCGGCAGAATATGATTTGGGCGAGTGCATGGAAGTCTGCAAGAGAGAGAACGCTCGGTCGGATGATGCAACACACGTGCTCGGTGCGGGGTCGTTGCCGTCGAGCCCCGGCCGTGTTAAACAATCGCGCGGACGGCGAAGTGAACGATAGCTGGGAACCAATTATATTTTATGAACCGCAATAAGGTTCGGCCGAGGCTCGGCGGAGGGTAGACGGCACGAGGTGGCTCGGACTGCGACACGGCGTGTTTACATCGGCAGCGCGGCGTGGCCGCTGGCGCCCGCCCAACTCGCTCCCACTCCGAAACATAACACGGGATCCATGCACAGCGGGCGCCAAGCGTTCGGCTCACCGAGCTTACAATCACTATCCGTTTACTCATTTCGGCGATACCGGGAACTAGCCAAATAAAATATATAGCAAAATAACTCCAACTACATTCAACTCGTTATTTAACTACCACCATATTTTTATGCATTGAATGTAGCCAATAAATATGTTAAGTTGATTAATCTTTTTGCTTTGATGCAGAGTAACACACGAAACGTGGAATGTACGCGTAAATCAAGACACAGATAAACATAATGTGAGTGAATTTTACGAGGGAATACTTTCGATACATATGTCGCTTATAAATAAATCGGACCTCGAGTAAAGCAAACCCAACTGTTAGTGAGAGCATGTACTAACTACATGCCGGGTCGTTTAATCTTTATTACTTATAGTATCGTCCTTCAGAGGGTGGTATTTTAGCTTTTGCAACTGCTTCAATTCTGTAAAACTGTAAAAATTGGCTTACAAAAGTAAGGCATCGTTATTTTAATACTCTACGTAAACCCAGAAAAATAAACTTCAATAAAAACGAATATTTTATAACCGAGATGCCACTAATTAACCACAATACGCAAGTCTTAAGTTGATTCCGCAGTTATAGGTATAAATAGTAATTACACCAAGAGTTTTCGCACCAAAGTTACTTGTTTGCGCTGTCACTTTCATAAGAGCCTTCACAAGAAAACGTCACAAGAATCTCTTGTCACAGCGCTTTTATAAGTTTAGCACGAAAACTCCACTATTCAAAAGCAAGATCCAGTAAAAGTGACTCACCCTCGTAATTGACCTGACCATCGCCGTCGATGTCCGCCTCGCGGATCATCTCGTCGACCTCTTCGTCGGTGAGCTTCTCGCCGAGGTTGGTCATCACGTGGCGCAACTCAGCGGCCGAGATGAAGCCGTTGCCGTCCTTGTCGAAGACGCGGAAAGCTTCACGAATCTCCTCCTCGCTGTCAGTGTCCTTCATCTTGCGCGCCATCATGGTGAGGAACTCGGGGAAGTCTATCGTGCCGTTGCCTGGAATTCAAAGAGTGGAGAATAAGATTTTGTTTATGTGTAGTCAAGTCAGAAGCCTGGTTCGAAAATGCGTTAAAATGTTAAAAGAGTTCGACTTTTGCTCTTGGCCAACGCGTACAGAGGAGGCTACGTCACTATTAGATCACCAAAACGCGTTTAGTAGACAAATTATCATACTACCCATTCCATATCTCGATTTTAGCCTAATTTTATTGTTCACAACTGCATGACCTCAGCGATGACATCATCTTTTGGATATGCTTAAATGAGTATAGAACGTCATTCATTACATTAGTAGTTAATAGAAATGCTATTCACGGACGAGTTGACCGACCAATACTGTCCTTCGATCGAAACCGTGTCACGACATGCTTTGAAACCTATTTTAGTCAGGATAATCGATTGTAGATGAAACAAATAATTCGATTTAGATATTATTGCAAAGGGCTAGCAACTCAAATAGTAGGATTATGTTATAATTATAAATCAATCAATTCTAAAATTTTATGTTCAAAGTCAAACTAATAATTATTTCATCCAGATGTGGCTATGAAAATGTCAATAAATAAGTAAAATCTATGGAAAATTTCTGTAATGTACCGACAAGTACAGGCGGAAAGTTTATGGCATGTGAAACGAAGTAATCAATAGTGAAATGTCAGATTGCTAACTACATTGTACATGTGAAACGAACATTGTATCTTGATTGATAGTCAAAATCTGTTTTTGGTTTCGAAATGTCGTTCCCCAGGATTTATGGGCACTCAAAAGCAGTTGTTTATTCAAAAAGTGTCGCGGATTTTAAACAAGTGTCACCAGAACACGGGCGTCTAATAAAAAGCGAATCTTCCTTTTTAAGTCACATAAGAGACAGTAAATTGCCAAGTAAATGAAAGCCAGACTCTGCACGTATACCGCTACCGATCGATGACCGATAAACAAACATGTATGTCACGTTAACTGCAGCTACTTTCGACTTTACAATTCGGCATCATGCATAATTTCACACCACATCATTTTGCATCTTCCTACGGCCAAACTTGTTGACCGGCAGAGGAAAAAAACTAATACTGGTAGAATAACTGTGGAACCTAATGATGAAGCCCGTGTTTCTCTTAGGCATGTTTCAGCATACGAATAGAGAAACAATGTCGCAGTTAGTCTTATAATATAAGTCAGTCAAGAAAAAATGTTTCTGCGAAACTACGGGTTCACATTAAAAGCCAGAAAAATATCCTGATTTGCTAACATGCACTTATAATAATATTCATTTAAGACAAGAAACATTACTTTCCCACGTCATTTACCCTAGGGTAGATATTCAAAGAGGGTGCAAACAATTGGCACCGCTGTCGCAAAGAGTAACGCTCGATAGAGTCGATGCAAAAATAAGTACAAGTTAAGTTTGGCACATCTAATTCTGGGTTTAACCTTTCCGAGGTAGTTCTTGGGCTATTTATACCCGCGAGCTTTCGAGAATGCGTCGCACTTGTTGTTCTAACTGGCTCCACAGCACCTGGGCCGCTTTAATCAGTTCACGGGTAGTAAATTTATCATGGTTAACTTCTAAACGTCGACAAATGAATTTATCTTACTATTAGGCTTGTCGGTGACTGTCAGACTTAGAAATTGTCACCAGAGAGAACCGTGTATTGTTTACGGCAGATATGAAACGATCATATGAAGCGGTCATGTTTTGAAACATGACCAGTAGATTTTAGAGCAAAAATATTCTCAATTTATTAAGCACAGTATACTGCTTCATTGAATATTATGTACTTATGCTTGTGTACATAATGTAGTTGTTTCATGTGTGGGATACAACTGGCCTCCTTGAACCCGGTCAGAGCTAAGCGCCAGCCCACACTGCATCGAATTTGTTTTTTTTGCATCTATTCACAACACATTCCAAGAATGCTCAATGGGAATTGGTCATACGTCGTCTAATGCGGGCATAGATTAATTATTACAATAATATAAACATGTCAAAAACAGGCGCTTAATAAAATGAGCACTTGATGTGCTAAATTTCGCACTTTATTGCGCTGTTGTAGATTTAGTTCCTAGCATGATAATAAGTGACACCTTGAGTCATCTGTACGTGAGTCAATTGTTGTCATAAGATAATCAAGGTGTTCATTTTACCATTTTGCCAAACAGTTGCGTTGCTCATGCAAAGCAGTTCTGTCCATGGACAAAGCAGAGTGCCTCTGATTGCGCACCCGATAGCTTTCCAAACAACAATAGAGTCAATCGGAACCGCAATCAATCCCGTTGCGATGCAATCAAACCGGCCAATAGAACAACATTTGCGTAAACATCGGGTTTCGGGGAAAGTTTGATTATTAAACCATTGTCGATCGGCGTACAGAACCCATATATCACACCCACACGCCGCACGCCGTCGCTTGGACAAAATACTGATTATATTGCCTAAAAACGGAGATGTACTCAACTTACATACGGAGATGTACTCAACTTACATACAACTTTATGTACTGCCATACTTTACTTTCATGGGAATAAAACGAAAAAAATACATTATTCAACGATAACATCACAAGGTGCCTATAATCAGATAATCGAGTCGAATCAGCGCCGAGTAAACATGCTCACGAATATTTTGCAACCAAGGTAAATTCAGATTAAACTGCGACTGTTATAAACACAGTTGGTTTTGTATTGAATCCATAATCAAGCAAATTCTAGTGTTGAAACAAGCAAAACCAACAAACATTGTTTCCATTTTACTCCGGGTTCGGGATCGAGAACCGTGATATTTTTAAAAGGATGCGCACAATCCTTATACAGCAATGAACCACATAACACTTTTCAGGTTAATTCAGGTGTGGCTAACATAATGCCGTGTAAGTAGGCAGGCTGTCAGAAGCCCCGCAAAGCCGACAAGGACACGTGACTCAACATGGCGTAACCAGTACCGGCCAGTCGTTTAGCAAAGTCAAGCCACTCTCCATATACGACACTACGTGATTACTGGAAGATGAATTACCGATAAGTCCGTTAGTAGATCAAATAAAATGTAGCAACTTTTTTGCTCACAAGATGACAGTGACACATTGGTGAAATCGTTTGTTGCGATGATGTAACAGACAAGTCAAGCATTTTTATTTTTTGCCCTAATACCTTCAAGAAATTGGTTAAATAGTACTAGCTCTTATTTCGATGATGTAATAAATTTGCTGGAATGAGTTCCGGTTGGATTAGGCGTTGAATCAGCTAAATAAATACGCGGAAGAGTTAGCTAGCAGTTCCTGGTCATAGCAGAATAACAACCGACTCAAACGACCAGGTTGATGCTTGCGTTACGAACCGAATTAATGAAGTGTTCTGTACAAGGAAACGGACAGAACATCGCGTTTTACAATGTACAGGATTCATTACTATGCTCCCGACGAAAGCCAGGACAGAATACATCTACGTGTTACGCAAAGAAACTAACATGATACTATGAAGTGTTGTGAGACAACTTAACCTGAGGTGCAGGCGTTAAAGCAGCGTGGTAGAGAAATCGCGACAAACTAGCTGGCTAGCCGCCAGCTAAATATGCAAATTCATTTGCAATCTAGCTGCGATCCAGCCAGACGCTTGCAGAGTGGTTGTCAACACTGTTTATCGCTCACAAGTATCTCGGCATCTAACAACATTCACCTCAAGTTTACTTTAATTTGATACTAATGTTCTGTTACATTGTAGGAATTTCTGGTTAATTATGGATACAGTTTAATGAGGGAACGCTATGACACCGTGATTCAGAGAGTGAAAGATCAGTCGGTCAGCAGGACGTACGTGGTGGTTTAGGTAGCTTGGACCCGGCAGGAACCGATAGCTGGCGGAGACGCCAGATCGATATCTTGGCGTTGCACCAACGTACACGACCACTCGTGCGCGAGCGTGACTGTGCCGTTTGGTATCGCGACACTTGTACCCTACTTTTGTTTTTTAACGTGTCGGGTTCGAATTTAATTTTAGTCTTACATTATAAATAGTTTATATCGTGCGATGAGATCCTAGAGTGAATGTGACTAACTGAACAATTACGCGTTCGTTGTCATGATTCGAGGATGCACAAAAATATTTAATCTATTGATAGTGACCCTCTTGGCTTCTGTGGCTGCGCAATTATGTCCGAATATGCATCGCTGTCAATACGATTTACCTGCGGTTTCTTAGTTATATTTAGCAACAATATCAAAACTTTGCTGGGTAAACAATTTTAGCAATGCGTTACCGTAGAATCCGTACACGTAGGCGGTTAGTAACACAGTTACTAGGAAAAGTAGATTTATTCCACTGCGTGTACTAAACGTCATATTTATCACCATCAGAACCGGACACGGGCACAGCTTGAATCATATTAAACGAGGGCAAAACAACACTTTAAACGTTGCAGTGCTGTAGATAAGAGACAACTAAATATTATAATAGGTACAGCGCTTATTGCCTAAAATAGGGGGAAAACTATATTATCCTCTGTGAAGGCGCGAAAAGGCTAATAAATAGCTATATAGAGGCATACGAACTACACACACGTGTAAGGTCAGCTGTTGACGAATTGGTTCGTAAATTTTGCACGGCACTTTCCTTCGAGCGAGGCCTACATAGCCCGCTATACACAGCATAGCACGCAACGCAATTACGCAACTAACAAGCAAATAAGCGTTATTTTACCAAGATTGCTCAAAATTAATGTTCAGTCTGAAACACTAAGGCCATTGTTCTAAGCCTACTTCCTCGTAGTGACATCATCGTCAGTCAACAGGGCATCCACACAAATATTTTAAATTCAAAATTAACTCTTTCTATCTGGCTATGCGTTTGTTAAATTTTCACGTCTATTCGGCTTGACCGTTCTTGATGAAAGTTGATATATTGATAGATTAAAACCTGGATGTGTTGTGATATAGACTACATCGGTGACACCTGTGGCGTTCAACATGTTACTCGTTATATGAACGGATACAAAATAGTTGAGATTTTATCAAGAAATCGAGTCGATCGATCAGCAGATCAGTATCATCTACTCCGAAATTGAGAAGACATTTTAGAACAACACTGATATGAAATGAAAAAGAAAGATAAACCTTCTAATTGAAAAATCAGCATTCATTTTTACATCAAATAAATTGTGCATGAAAGTGGAAGATAACAATGAGACGCCGGTCGCGAGCTTTCGACACGATCGATGACAGTGTTACATGACGGCAACTAGCCTATTTTTATTGTGATCCCGATTAGATTGATAAACATGAGCGTGTTTATCAATCTAATTCGCGCAGCAGATCACCTCTACAACCAGCAACTTTAGGATTTTTTATCATACCAGTAGGTGTAGATGTCAGCCTCCTAAACATAGCAAAACAACTACGATTACTCTAATAGGGGACACTACGCTTGGCTTGAAGTGACGTTCCGACTCGGTTTGATTGATTGAAAGCGCGACTCAGTCAGACGGCTATTATAAATAATCAATCAGTTCTCTGTATTTGGTGAGACAACGGCTTTCTAGGGAAAACAGATCGTGTCAACAGCGTTTCAATCAGGGCGAGCACTGAATCAATTAGGTATTGAAGAAGTCGCGCGGCGCTAGCGGTTCAATAGGGTCAATCGAAGCGGGAGACGGTTCGCGTCCACTCGGTACAATAAAGCTAATTGGCCGTTCGCCTCCACGCTAATGGCTCGCTCATACTTATTTATGGAGGCCGAGCCCACCTGCGAGGTGCATTTGCATTTTTATATCTTCTTTGAACCATATCGATCAATCTTCCGAGGCATATAAGTATTGGGATCTGGATTTGCAGCCGTCAAAATGGAACGAATAAAACTTGCAAGATTCACGTAACGATAAAGATAATTAATTAATACAATTTAGGCTTAATTAACATTCCACCAGATAATGTCCTGGTGTGCAAATATTACATAAAATAACTAGTGGTTCGCCCCGAACTGAGATCTCGCGTAATCTTTGAATATCAAAATAATGCCACGAAATTCATAACCAACTAACTTGACCTACAGTTTTTTTTGGGGTACAAATTGCAGTTATTCTGGATTTCAGACTTTTGCCAATATTTGTGACTATATAGTCTAAAGCTACACCGCATACCAAATTTCAGCATGTGGGGTCACTGGTTAATTTTGTGTGAATTTTTTTATTACGGATAATAACTCAAAAACTGCAGACTAAATTAAAAATAAAACGGGGTCGAAATGTACCAATGAAGATCTTTCATTTAACGTCCTATTTGACCTGATAGTCACATTTTTTTTTACCCTTCTTGATCCTCCAATATCTAAACAGCCCATCAACATTTTTAGCTTATTTAGTCACACCAAAATTGTGCCATCGCTACCTACCATGTATCAAATTTCACGATGATCCGATCAACGCTTCGAAAGTTATTCTCGGACAAACAAACATACATAAATACAACGCCGATTTGCCCAAGTTGATTTGAAGATCTCGCTTAGCTCGAAAAACATTGAAATTAATGTCCATTCCATGTCATAAAAACGTAGTGTCTTACTTAGGATATTTATCAAATAACAAAACAAGTAATCCCAACTCCGGCACGTGTCGGAATTGATCGCGGCTTCACTCGCCTCAGACCGGTGACGAAATATCATTATTAAACAACCTTCGCTTACTACGCCTTAAATCCACGTTTTTAACGACGGATGTCGCGCGCGATGGTAACACAGGAACTTTCCATAAAATATTTATGTATATGTATTCTGTACGCTTCATTTAAAGTACATTTCTTTAGGAATGACGATACGGCTCAACATCTTATCGTGTATCCCAGCAATAAAGTTGCGAATTAGACTAAACTTTTATTAGCGCAGGTCATTGAGAGTATGCGTGATGTGTTCGGTCAGCTGTCGATGTACCGTGAAGTAAATTCGAGTTTAATACTCTGCAGCATTGTTCCAAAAATAACTACGACATAAGAGGCGTCCGCCGGCGGCTATCTCTCTCTGACGAGTGAACGACTCCTTATCGTAACGTCCATGACATCACCATCAAAAGCGATGCCAACTAGAGAATTGTAACGCAGAGATTTTCTATGCACTTTTAATAATTGCGTATCGTACACTCGCATCTAATCTACTTCTAGCATTAATAGTTCGATATAAGGTCATGTAATTAATTAGCGACAATCGGATTTCATGGATGTGCACGCTTGCAAAATGCACATGCCACGTGCCAGTTTTCCGAACGAATAAGGCATGCAATCTGCCACTCTCGAAAAGCCATAAAACCATCCGCAGTAGGGGTCAATGAAACCTGGACGCATTTGCATCTTTGCGAATTCGGTCACTAGAGTCGATGCCAACCACCTACACATCTCATGTAAATGTGTGAAAAAAGTGGAAACTGACAACGGGTTTGTCACATCGACGCCAACTCGGATACAATGAACTAAAAATAAACAGTTCGGGATGTTGGCGTCGCTTATTGATTTCTATGCGAGGGATCTCATCAAGATTTTCGTTTGGATCTTAGTTTTTTTTTGTTATACCTAATAGATTCAATTTGCTCACGATTTTTCACTATTCCGCTAAAAAAGTCACGTTCAAGGTCGCGACCCTGTGGGCAATCGCAGTGATGAAATAAAAATGTTTTTCTTATCTTTTTTAATAGTTGTGCTCGTGTGTGGCACATGTTAAATTAATTTTGAAACAGAATACTGGTATTTAGGTTCAAAATTTTAAATGCATATCGTAACAAGCTAGAATTTTCAAGAGCAAATCGATTGTAGTAGTAAACTATTCTTATTAGTAATGGTTGAACACCATTCAAATAATAATTGCAGAGCGGATACACGACTTTCATTACCGATGGAAGGTTGCCCAAACAATGCATACGGGGTGCTGAAAGCCGTTAGGGAAAAGGGTGTTATGACCTATAATTTTGAGTGGGCTGTCACGCACGAGTTGCTTCGTGATCGTGGGATATTAAACTGAACATGCTTTTTTTTCATTGGTTTATTTGTATTCGGTAGGGAATGATAGCTAACGTTCCTCTTTTTAATTTTCATGCGTAATGTATTCGGTCGGTACACCCTGTATTTATTCGTAGAGCGGGGGTCACGTGTGATCAGGCACATAAAGAAACATTTATGGCAGTCTCTCTACCTTCTCATGAAATCTATTAGATAAAGAGATTTTTTGTATAAAATAATATTTCTTTGTTTATTAGAGGATAATTTCCAACTGAATTTCGATATTTGTAGCTATCTTAAACAAATTCCTTAGAGTTCAACCGTCAGGGAAAGCCATGCGGTTGGGAATTTATCGAGTCATTTTCTCGAGGCTGGTCGAATAGCGTTGGCAATTGTTCCGCCATTTATATTTGCTAGATCCAGCCGCCTCGCCGTAAGAGCAGATTACCGCAACGCGTGGAATTATATCTTGTCTAGTACGACCAGTACTTGCGGTTTCAGCCGGGAACCGGTAATATTCTGGGGCATCCTTCGGTGAACATTAAGGTCCAATTTGGTTTTACGACTGCCGTTTTATGTGTGCGGACTAATTTAGCCGTACACTCGAAACTTAGGTATTTCAGGCTGTTTAGACAAATAGGTTTACCTTTCATCGGTTTTCTTTAGTTTGTGATCGTGACATACACAACAGATCTTATGAGCTATTTTACTATATGCTTTATACGGTTTTACACATAAAGACTGGGAAGCGTCACGAGCGTTATTTACAGGAAAACGCTATGTGTTATCATGTCGCTTTCCGTTTATGGGCGGGGAATTCATTTGCAGCGGTCATTCGCTATTATGTTGGACAGGATGTGTCGCTGCCGACGTTTTGTTAACTGTATACGGATAGACAGCCACAGCCTAAGCAGTACTTCTAATTCTAGAGGAAAAGGGTGCTTGTTTTGTTTTTGTGTTAATGGCAACAGGTATCCAGGATTCCCGAGGGTATTGTTGATGTGTTAATAGATGAATCGAAAAGTGCAAATTTGTCCAAAGATCATTCTCGAAGCTATGTAAAATAGTGCGTTTGATTTTCGCAGAATTTAGATAGGTATTATCCAAATTCTAAAGCCGAGTATTACTCTTATCTTTTAAACATTGCCGTTCTTCGAAATTGTGTACGTGTAATGAATGAGCGGTTATTGTATCAAAATATTTATCAATAAATGTATCGATCACATTGCTATTAGTTGGTTAATAGTAATCTTATCACCGGCTAAAGCTTTAGTATTTGATTAATTTTATTAGTATGGATGCATCATGTTTTACGATGCCACTTTGTAGGGCACTATCTTCACCTTTCACGGAGTTGGCTTGGATTATTTCCATTGCAATCACGTTTGTTTTCTGAAATCAAACTCTACGTTCGTGGAAATCGGTGTGGTCATGGGAAATTATATTTATAGATACCCCATTTCCTGAGATGTTGATGGTAGCAAGCGTGTACCAGGGGATAATGATTGCACAGGAGATGAATAATTGCAGCTACTGCGCGGCGCAATGTCGCTAACAAGTTATTGTGTTACTGGCGTAATTGTCGTGTTAATTAGAGAGGACGACCCTCACCTCAGGCAGGTCTTCTTTCAAATGTGAAACATGCTTTTTCATGGAAATTTCTGTTCTAAACTGCCCATCGTTCTAATGATTCGCCTTACATTGACCATGTTAGCTTTGCTCAAACAAGACATAGTATCTCGTCAACTCTAAATTTAAGGAGCGCGCGTTGTAATGTTTTCTTCTATGGTCTTAGCTAAACCTAAATTGAGCAATCAGTTCTTAGCAATAAACCAGAAGGGGGTCAGTGCAATCAAAATGCAACGTGCATTCCTAGTGCGCGTAACATATCCGTCGGCCATTCAGGCATTCCAGACGTTTATCAACTCGCAATTTATTTGCGTTGAAACAAATGCAATTGATCTCACATTTCCATCAATTTGTTTATTTATTGAGTAGTACGCGTTGATAATGTCAGGGTCGCTCTATCGTTCAGAGTATAAACAACGCGGGCTAATATACTCTTCATCACCTCAAATGTTTTGACGCCCACATAAAGTGTGATTGATATCTTATAAGCGAGATGTCCAGCCAGGCTGCTGACTTTTTGTCAAAGTCCTGCTAATCTTGCAGTGTAATGTTTTTCTCCTTTCAAGACTTCTTACAGGTTCCAGTTCGAATCTGAATGCCATTTTCTTCTCACTGCAAGTGTTTTGACATTAGTGTGTTAATTTAGTTGTTTTCTTGTTTGGCAGCGGATTTAAAAGTAACGCTTCTTGGGTAAATACCTAAATGATAATGAATCAAGCGCGTGAAGGAAGACAGATAGGCGCTTGAGATGACGTTAGCCTGCCTCTGCTAACTAATATAGAAACAGACGGTTGTTTTATTGTTGACATATCAAAACAAACTTCTCGGTTATCGCGAGTTGAAACAGTTTATCTGTAAACTATAATGCTAGGATAAACAACACACTACCATTTGTTGGAATAATATTTTACGCGCTAAATACGTAGATAATTTGAAAGTGATTTAGCACTTCAACCGTAAGTGTTTCATAGTTATACTTAACGGCAACGAAGACTGATAGAGAATGTTCGCATGAAGGTCTCTACTCTTGTCTAACTCAGGGCATAGGAATGCTAAGGTGACTTGTTCGCGGCCGTTACAAGCACGGTTTTAAACTATTAAACCGTGTCATATGATACTAAATTAATTTCGATTGACTGGATAATGGCGGCGGTTTTGCGTGCCAGCAATATAATACGGCAACCCTGCTAAGTAACAATCGTACAAAACTAATGATAAGGACAAGGGAAACACACGGGAAAACAATAATAAAATACTGAAATAGCATTTTGCGATTTAAACGGAAAAAAATTATAATTGTTAGGTTAGGTTACCTCGCAACCGCGTTGGTACAGGAAAACGTATTTTACCATGCCAAATAAACAACCGTGGCAAATATTTGAAGAATAATTTATTAGTGTTTTCATTCGTTTAATGTTGTACTGTTTGGTTGAAAGTTGTGGGTTTTAAGACATGCGGTATCTAGATATGTATTTGTGCTGTGTGTGACTGCATCTTTTTATAGCGGGTTTACCACTAGGTCTAAACCTTAACAATATTTTCTATTTCTTGGCCACATCCCGTTATAGGCAGGTGCGAATTAAATACCTAACTGATTATCAGACGAGATCGCATATCAATCGGTTATAAATGCCGATAACGCTCTGCTAACGTAGCTAATCCGTAGGCAATGTACCTATAAGGTCAAAATTGTTTCAAATAAACATATTGCGTGCTAATGTAAACATGAGCAAAATGCAGATCGCAATGACAAAACTACAACTATAACAGGTAATTCGAGCTATGTCATAGTAATGGTCAGGCGCATTCCCGTGACAGGGTCTCGTAATGACAAAACTATTACGATACCATCGGTACAACTGTCTTCAATTTTACTTAGCCGGCTTGTCTTTTGTACGTCATAAGATGGTGATTATTTCAAACAATCATAGTTAGCCTTCGTGCAAAGTTTATAAAGTTTCTTGGGAGTTTACAAAATTTTATTGTTTTTGTAAGAAGTCTGACTTAGGTTAGTTGACGACCTCCATGGCGCAGTGAGCGAATATCCGGCTGAGACGCTAGATGTTGCGGGTTCGATTCCCGCCGCGGAACAAATGTTTGCATGATATACAGATATTTGTCTCGGGTTTGATTGCTTCTCAATATATAATAAACGTTTGTATAAAGAAGAAACAAACAAAACGTAGTACATAAGTATTCAATCAGCTAACTGATTGACATAGTACAAGCTTTGCTTAGTTTGGGGCTAGATGACGCTGTGTGAAATGTCCAGCATTAGTTGGTATTTTAAGGTACTACCTTAAAAAGTGTTTTGTTTTCCGATACTGTGGAAGGCAGGTGATTCTAATGACGAATCACCTGCCGTGATTCACGTGTTAGATCATCAAAATACTCACCATCTGCGTCAACTTCGTTGATCATGTCTTGAAGCTCGGCCTCTGTGGGGTTCTGTCCTAGGGATCGCATCACGGTTCCCAACTCTTTGGTCGTGATGGTGCCATCGCCGTCCTTGTCGAACAGTGAGAACGCCTCCTTGAATTCCGCGATCTGTTCCTCTGTTAGTTGATCCGCCTACAAAAAAGAACCGGTCAAACATCACTTCCAAGAGCTCTAACGCAAACATAATAAGAGCCATTTTAGTGACACGTAATTAATTTTGATAGCCAAACAGAGCACTCTGGGCCGTAATAAAACATTTTACGAGCTCATTCGGGATCAGAGGAATTAACTTTTTGCAAATAAGGGGAGGTGGAGGCACGTACAGCCATAACGACCATTGTCTTCGGGTTCCGTCGACAGAAAACTACGAAGGTGGATCGGTGAGGCAGCGTTGTGCGTTATCATAGCAAGATAAGATACACCAGATTATATGTAATTAGTTGCGGCCTTCCGTCGCGTCACACTGCGGGCTTTGCGCCGGCTGATACTGAATACCGCAGTACACTTATCGCTTATCGACATAGGTACTATTAGGCCTCGTAGATATAACAATCTCCGGCCATAGATATTTACAACACTATTATTCCTATTAACTTTAAATATTATAAAAATGGTCTGTGGAGAGGCCTACGTCTGATCTCTCTCTACAGGATCTAATTAGATATGAGGAGATCCGTAAACAAACCAAGGTCATTGCCAAGAGGATTAACGAGTTGAAGTGGCAGGCGGGGCACATAGCTCCAAAAACTGACGGCCGCTGTTGGGTGCAGACCGCACAAGATCAGTTGATTTGTTCAGCAGTGGACATTCTGTGGCGGGTGTGATGATGATGATGATTATAAAAATATCGTCCGTCATAATCATAGGACATCTAATGTGGAGCATGTAATAATTCACTGTACAGCCACAAACAATGCCAGAATGAGAACGGGTCTGCAAGGGCTCATCATATCTTCATACTCCAACACCACAACAACATCCGTGGGTTCCTGGAAAGCTTCAGCCATCAACCCAAAATCCTACTATTATTTCAGGTTTTAAGGGAGGTAATGCACAATACACCTCAATGCGGGTTGTCAGTGCAGATCTTATCCCCTACCCTAGAATTAGACCCAATGCCTAATATAGGCCTCTCTCATAGATTTCCAATGTGATCAATTTACTAATTACTAATTTTATTACGAATACATATCAATAACTTCCATTCTACTTACTCTTCAAACATGCGACACCGAACAAGATAGACCTAACTGTACCAACCTCAGATCTGCGTGAAAATACTTCTAACAAACCAACAAACAGTCCAAGATATTTATTTGGTGCAAGTCCATTTTTACACTTGTTTGTGCAAATAAATATCTTGTATCTTGCTTATTGCAATACTGACTGTTACTTGAACAATTTTTTTGCCCAAAAACATTTGAAATTTTATCAGTAAGGTGGTTTGTTTCCTATGCAATCATTTAGTGGTGATTCACTAGATTTTTCATTCATAAAAGACATAATAATTCGAAAAAAAACTTTATGATGATGTTTCAAAGTAGGTACTTAGTAAAAATGATAAACATAATAACTACAGAATAAAATTTATTCACAAAACTAGCATATCAAATTCTATGTCCATATCTAATCATCTGATAAATATGATTGATGGTGTCAAATAAACTAAAACAATAATTATTGGATAGGTACAACTAATACTTAATTTAATTTAGAATACTATTTAAAGTTAAACATAATGAAATGAAATAATCAATTTGATATAAATGTTACAATATATTCATTAGATTCGAAGTTTACCTGAAAACAGTCAAGTTAAAATTTATTTCTTTAATTAAATCATAAAAATCACTTGGAATTGTCATTTTGCATTGGTATTGAAAGAATTTATGGAAGTTTATTGATGATTTCAGATATTTTGATACTGTAACTGATCTAGTTTTTGATACAGTGAACTCGTGCAAGGACATCACAATACAAAACAATTGTCTTAATTAAAATTATTATCATCACAGTTAGTACAAGAATGTGATGATTATAAAGCAGGATGCAATCAGAAGCAAAGTCAGGGCAATAATTAGTTGAGAGGCATTGTTCCACAAACCGTATTGATTGTATTGCTTTGTTTGTTCGCTCACAATGTAATTGCAGTGGGAACCAACATAATCACATGCAGCTGATAACAGGCCCTGAACAATAGCTGAATAAACCAATGAGAATTATAAATGCCTCGATAATCTATCTTTGAATAAACTATGATGAAAATGAAAGCACTTGTGGTTAGTCTATTAACCTTTCAAGAGAATTAATTAAATTCTGTCTGGCTTTGAACTATTTAACTACAAGGCAAGCAAACACACCTTTACACACTCAAGACATTACAGTGCTGCTTGTAATAACATCATTATTGTTGTTCACTTTACATTTTACTGCATAATGAGTGTGTTAACCATAGTCGGTGACATAGCGGCGATACATCACTCAGACATTCTTCTGACTCATTAGCTTAGAAATCAGAATCGGATTCGCATCCTACGGCCTGTTCTCATTCAAAAAGACGGTTGGTCTATAAACTCGTGTGAAAGTAGAGGAATTCGATCGTGATGGTAAGACGGATCGGAGTCAGCTGTGCCAGGTGCGGCGGCCGCGATCGACGGAGCGAGCTATCGGGAAGCGGCGCGCGACCTCGCAACACAAACATTACCATTGTGCGGCGCCGGGTCGACGGCTCCCAGGAACTAATACACAAACTGCGTATGAAAAATATCGCAAAGCGATGACGATGAGTCAACTGGCGTTTGACAGTTGCGCCGGGCGATCAATGCCGCAAGCGGGAGGAATCCTCAACGCTGCACACAATTAACAATAAACCACTTGTTTACGGTGTTCGGGTACCGAGAGCCATGGAGAAGCGTCATCGACCGACCGGCTTTGAGTAAACTAACGTCATTTCACCGGCACCTCCTACGAAACTATGGCGACGAACGTTTCTCGACCCATTTTGACGGTTGATTTGCGATGTTTATGATTTCCGAAATCAAAACTATCTTCGTACAATCTTGGCTTCCCTCCATTCTCGATTATTTACCGGGTACGACGTTATCATTCCGCATTGCGGTAAAAAACGGCCATCACAATAATATAAATGGAGGCCGTCATCACTAAAACACCGATGCACCAAATCTCCGAAATATACCCAGGGACCGGTCCAGGAGGATCCCCATAATGCACTTTTGACACGATTCAGCAGAAATAACACTCACCATTGTAGATTAACTTGGATTATCTGGAGCTACACTAAAAAATCACAGTCTACGCCGCAAAAGCGACCGCACGGAACGACGGTTGACACGATACTGTCGCCCCCACTCGCGCGAGCGGCGGCGCCGAGAAGCTCGCGACACCGATTCGCTTCGAGCCCGGCGCGAATCGTTCCGAATCGACTATTCGATTAGTCGCGTTTTCATATCCGTTTTCCGATTCTTGGAGAGTTGTTTTACACCAAACTGGATGCTGTCCGTTCACAAACAAAGCCCGCGAATTTCCAAGTCCATGTCTCGGGACGCACAACACAGGATTAAATTTGATCTGCAAAGGATAGTCGGTTTTATATCGGGCGGGTGCGGTGGCTATGGCGAGCAGCGACGTTCGGCGCGCGCCGATTGGACGTCGCGCACCTGCAATGCGTCACTGCGGGAGCCGGCGGCGACGACGGCGAGCGGAGAGTGGCGGACGGCGGCGGCGGTGGCGTCTAGAGATGGCAGCGGCGACTGAACCCACTGCTCCCGGCGGCTTGCCCTAGTTCGCGGTCGCAAGCGAGGGCGCGCCGCAGTGCCCGCAGACGCCACGCTAACGAGATAACGCGACACGCGCGGGGTGACGGCGCGCCCGCCGCGTGGGCTTCTCGGCGCACCTTCAAACACACCTACCCGCCCATCACACTACCGTGGCTCTGGTCAACCAATCCATCATTAGGTCCTATTCCAAAATTTAGTGAAACAGGACCAGTTAACTACCTAGATATACATGACATCTTCATCATCATCATCATCATATTTAAAACTTTAGAGTTAGGTAGTTTTCATAATTGAGTGTAAAATTGTATTTACCTTGGTATTGCTCACTCTACTTATAAATAAGTATTTACTACGAACCGAACATGTTTCTAACCTTTCTAGTAATTACCAAACAACATAAAAATAAAAAAATACACAAAAGAATACCACAAATAATTATTACTAGTAATTAGTAGAATCGATTCAAATATCGATCGGTTTAGTTTAATATGCTCGCAACACATTCTATGTAGTAGTAATGTTTTTTATAACTGTCAACTTTGTAATTCCGTCAAACCCTTGTCATGTTAAAGATGTCAATGAATTAGCGCCAATTTTAAAACATGTATATTTTTAGAAGCTTTTATTTATCTTGCAATTAGTTGCAATGTTTGTTAGTTTGTCTTTTATTTAGGTCAAGTCTTGCAAATAAATTTTAATCAGGTCCGTTCAACCGATTGAGCAGAAATTTGTAATACGTACTAGGTACGTAACTTCGGTGACAATGCATTAATATGGTACCATGGAGGTGGTCTTTTGATGGAGACGGATGCTAGACAACTGAACTTCTAAATGGATAATAGCTTTAGTAGTGTTTAGGCTCATTTGAATCTGCTTGCGGTTTTGATTAAGTATGAATATTATAAGCTTTAACATATTCTTAGCTTAAACTTCCGTCAAGCCGTGCAGCATACACGATGCGCCAAATAAATAGACGTACCTACATACACCCATACAGACATATATATATAAACTATTCTACTCTATTCTACACCCTAAAACATTACCCCCCCCCCCAACTTCGCAGTCAGGTATTTAGATGGGTAATCACAACGACGCAAAGGATCTAAAAAATCTATCGGGCAATTTATTCAACATAACAATTTAAAGAGATTGTACCTAACTAGAGTAGATCATAAATGTGCTTCACTTGTAGATTAAGTAAGACCTTAAGTCCTATTTGCTATTTTAGCAAATAAAAGTCATCAAGATTTACAAAAAAAAACATGACCCGCGGTTTCACCGAAAATAATTTTGGTTTTTACGAAGAGTTTGTTTGTTTTTCTATTCAACCAATACGCAACGTAATAATCAGCGAAAGTAATTATGTTTGGTTGTTACCTTTTTACGACTAAATGGCTGAACAGATCGTAATGAAATTTGGCAAGGAGATAGATTATATTCTGGAGAAGAACATGGATTATCTTTTGTCTCAAAAAATAATCTTGAAGGGGGTGTAATAGGGGTTGAATGTTTGTATGGGCAATTCATAATTCCTCAAGTTAGGGATCTGAAAACTCATATTTAGACTTTTGGTAAAAAATACGTGTTTCAATTTTTTGTAAAATTATCCCTAACCTAAAGGGGTAGGCAAGGATAAAGTAATTTTGAGGTATAGATAGATTGTTACCAGGATTGAGACAGGCTACATTTTACCCGACGGACGGCGCAGAAGGAGGGTAATGTTTTTATTGACAAACCACGCGTGCGAAGCCGCGGGCGGGTTAGCTAGTTCTTTATAAGGCATCTAAGGGAACGTACACATACTACGTGACCCTTTCAGGGGCGTGGGAGGGGGCTTTTTCGTCACGTAGAGACGAAAAAGTAGAAAAAGGAGAGTTTTCTTCTTTTCATGACCCTCTATGACAAAATAGATTCTAAAAGAGATAAGGACGCTTTTAGTAGTGACGAATATTTATATTTACGTGAATAAAATTACAAATTTATATTAATATTAGATACGTTTTCGCAATTTTGTAAGTCCTCTAGGAAAAAATCGCGCTTTTTCGAGCTATATTCAAATATGGCGCGCAGCATTTAGAGCTTTTTAAACTTGTAAGTATGTATAGGTATGCACGCACTCTTGGTCACGCGGCAAGCGCCGTAATAATAAAGACAAATGAGTTAAATTTTTTTTCAACTTTCTGTTTGCAAACAATGATGTAAAACCATATTTATGAATTACTACGTGAAAACTGGGGGGGGGGGGGGGGGGGGTAGGCACATATACTACAGTTGGTCACTGAGGGGTGGAGAGGGGTACAATTTGTAAAAAAGGCGTCACGTGGTATGAGTATGTTCCATAACAATCACAAGATAGATGCACGCACACATATCCCGTTGTATAAATAAAACCAATGACCTTACTATATATTATTGGAGGAAGGCCGCCCATTGTTGCCCATTACCATTTGACGACCTCCGTGGTGCAGTGGGCGAATAGCCGGCTCAGACGTAGGAGGTAGCGGGTTCGATTCCCGCCGAGGAACAAATGTTTGCATGATCTACAGATATTTGTTCCGGGTCTGGTTGTTTCTCTATATATTATAAGTATGTAATTACAAAAAAAAATATATTAAGTCTTTACCTATGAAATTGCCGTTTTGTATGGAATAAGTGAAAGTACTTATTTATTTTAACTTTTTTATTTCTGTTATTCAAAGTAATCACCCATGCAATCGACGCATCTTTGCCAACGCATTGGCAGTTTATTGATGCCCTTCTTGTAAAAATCAGCTGGACGGGAGGCAACAAACTCTTCAAAGGCATTTTGTACTGCCTCTCGGGAATTGAATTTTTTACCCACTAAAAAGTTGTCTAAATTATGGAAAAAGTAATAGTCGGTAGGTGCAAGGTCTGGTGAGTATGGCGGATGAGGGAGAGCTTCCAACCCCAGCTCTTGCAGCTTGGAGACTGTCTGTTGTGCAGAATGGGGTCGCGCGTTGTCGTGTGGACGACCGATTGACCAAAGCTGGTTGCCGATGTGCAAGCTTCTCCATCATTGTCTCCAGTTCTTCACAGTACACATCTGCAGTAATGCTCATGCCGTTTTGTAAAAAGCTGTGGTGAATCACACCCGCACTAGACCACCAAACAGTGCCCGTCACCTTTTTACGAGTCATTTTTGGTTTAGGGCATTGCTTTGGTGATGAACCAGGATCTAACCAACTTGCTGAGCGCTTTCGATTTTCGAACATTTTTCATCGCACGTAACAATTCGGTACAAATTCCTTCATTTTTTTGCCTATTGAGCAGCGCGAGGCAGGTCTCGACGCGTACGTTGCGCTGGCGATCGTTAAGTTCGTGGGGCACCCATCTATCATTCAACATTTCCAGAACGGAACCGGGAAAACCAATAACGGGTTGTGCGTTCGTTTGTACAGTTCTCTCCGTAAACGTTTTTGATGTTACGTGCCATTTGTGTCGCGTTGGTGCCACGACGGAACTCATATTCCATAATTACACGAATTTTTAAAGTATCCATTATGACGAAAAATGTTCATATGTAATGAAAATACAACGCCAATCAATAAAGAAAAGACAGAGTTTGTAAAAAGAATGTCATGTTTTTAAAACAAAATTAATTAGAATTTAGAATACAGAGCCATTCCAAACTTTTTTTCTATTTGAAATGACCAGTACTGAAGAACGGCAATTTCATAGGTAAAGACCTATTATTTATAAGACGTATTCTATTAGTTCGCTATCTCCCGGGAATAAAATGGTAATCGAAAAAACTGAATTTTACAGGAAAAATAAAAAACTATCATTTACGAATATTTCATTAGATATTAAACATATCGGAATTGTTTGAATACCAAAAGAAAGGTGATTTTCTATAAAATATTTCTATGTAACTGTACATAATATAAGTTTCTTACAAAAGTTGTAATTAATGAAATTAATATTACAAAGAATTAAAGGCGCAAACTTACACCGTAAAGCAACATTACAATATTATTCGCGTAAAAAGTGATGCAATAACGTTACAGTAGTAGGACATTGCTATCTTTTTATTTGATAAATTGTGATAAGATCCCATATCGTAATGTACTATTACCATTTTATTCGCTGACTAACAGTCAAACAGGAATTGCGGTAATATTAACTTATGTCTATATTCCAGGGAATATGTAATTTACATCATGAAGGTAAGCACCAAATAATGAATCAAAATTTTTGTATTTTTGCAAGGTAATATGCGAGAAAATAATAAATAAATATTGCTGGACATTTCACACAGCGCTATCTAGCCCCAAACTAAGCAGAGCTTGTACTATGGGAACCAGATAACTGGTAGAATACTTACATATACATATACTTTTTTTTGTAAATACATACTTATCATATATAGAAAAACACCCAGACACGGAACAAATATTTGTAGATCATGCAAACATTTGTTCCGCGGCGGGAATCGAACCCGCTACCTCCTGCGTCTCAGCCGGCTATACGCCCACTGCGCCACGGAGGCAGTCAAAATAAATAAATAAAAAAATATAAGTAATCTGTTGATTAATGGTTTATTTATTTATATCTGAGAACTATTTACTAAAAACCATATATTATGAACTGTTTACATAAAGTTAGCACAACAAGAAGGTACCCTAGGTAGCTCTACTACTCGTCCTGTAGTTCAGAGTCAGAATTTTCGGTTGGGTTGGACTCGCAGCGCGTGAGGGAGTCATAAAATGTAGGGCAGTGCTGTGGGTTTGCATTACTTGCGCACAAACTTTGTAAATCTGTATGCAGCACTTTACTTATATGTATTTGTTGATCGTAAGCCTGTTTTATGTCCATGTAGATTAATTCAGCTGGTGTCGCTATTGACGGTGTCCCTCTTCGCCCTCGCCTTGGTCTAGTTATTTGAAGCTCTGTGTCCGTTTCCAAATATTCTTTTTCGAAGTCATATTTAAATTGTAGAATGTGGGGTTCAATTAAGATATCTTCACTTCCATTACTTTCGTCCATTTGATTTGGTTTCCTTGAGTATTTTTAGCCAGTTTTTTCTAGTAATAAGGGTTTTTATGTCGTAAAAATCTCGCTGCATCTCATTTACCTGATATTTTTCTCCCGTCACTTAAGCATTCATCATAACGCTATACACTTGGTCGGGGGTAAATAATACTTTATTTTTCATGACTCTTTCTATGCATGAATGCATACTATTCATTCTGACCATGGCCAGTCTCGAAAAATCTGTGGGTTATATTCTCTAGATCATAAATTCTTAAGGCGTAAAGATATAATTCAAAATATACCGTTTTTGTTTTGACCAGCGCAGCCATTGGAATAAAAAGATATATTATTTATTCCTCGGAGTTTCTCTTATTTGATGAACTTGAATAAGCAAAGGACAAATGCCAGACCAAGCAATGCCCAGATTTACGCAGTGTGTCGTAAACGGTAAAATTATAGGTGGAGTATTTTTTCTTGTAATGAAAACTCCCCACTTCAGACTGAGGGATACTAAGGACTTTTCGAGATCAAACACGGCAATAGTGGTACTTCTTTGGTCTACTGCTACTTTTTCTTCTTTTTTTAACTGGCGAACTTTAAATTTCCTCTTCAAATGTTCCCTATACTTTGATTCCTGAGAAATTTTTGTAATCTCATCAGCTTGTTCATACTGAGAACAGATTCCGCATAAATCTTTTATCTAAAATGTGTTGCATACTTTCCCGAGGATAAAATGGTAATGGCAACTTACTGGAAAAATAACACATAGAAAGTATTCGTAATAATCTATACTAATTTTATTCGTGGCATAAAGTTTATTATATGTACAAACCAATTATGTTGTTAAATACATTACAAATCCCGTAATTCCGGATATAGCCGTAGAATTATTAAAAAAAATAGACAAGGTGTAATCAGACCTCTAGATACCGAATATGCCATTTTTTATTTTATATATATGTTATATATATTATAATTACCATTTTATTCGCAGGGGGCAGCGAGTTATCTGGTTTCCATAGTACAAGCTCTGCTTAGTTTGGGGCTAGATAGCGCTGTGTGAAATGTCCAGCAATATTTATTTATTTATTGTACCTATGATTTAAAAGTGTATTTTCTTTCATCTGTTTATTTTTAATGGTGTGCGATATAAACATTATCTAATGTAATCTATATTACTGCGATTTAATTACTACTTACCTATCTGCTAGAGTTCAGGTAGTTATGAGTTTGCAGGGTAATTAGAGGCGCGGCAACCATAATGAATGTCCATTACCTGATGAGTGTGATCCGGTACCCCTCTAATGAATTACATCGGTTACCTGCACGGAACATGACATGCTTTTAATTTATTCAAATTCATTTGTACTGTCCATTTTGGTTTGTTTTGGTATAAGGCCCGTATTTTAGAACATAACATATCGACTTATGGCCGGTTAGTTCATATGACCGTAGTTAATCGTCAAGAAGTTTCTCTTTGAAAAATTTACAAAAATTATCCTCGGACAAACAAAAATATATACATACACAAAATACATACAATGCCGATTTGCCCAAGTTGATTTGGAGATGGAACTAAGTTAATAACAGAAAGAATATACAATTATTTACAATAAAATCCAGAAGAAACAGTTGAATCATCTAAAGACCGTTGCAAACGATCTATAGATAGCTCAACTGCTCCAGCTGAACCAGGCAGAAGTGTCCCCAAGACACTGGCTGCATTGCCCCACTGAATTGTAATGCTTATGCGTTGACCCAGATAATCGCCAGCTCTCGGATCACAAGTCGTTTCGACCAGACGCCCCGAAATAATTTTGAAAACGCGATGGGCCCCGGTACCCCATGAGCCCAGGGTCTGGACCCCAAATGGCTCAAATACTAAGCTTTGTCGAGACTTCCATATTTGCGCCGCTTAGATCTTCGCCTGAATTTGCCGCCGCACCGGCCTCAACTGCTGTACCAGACAGATGAGATGGCGCAACTGTCTCGACGCACGTAGTGTCCCACACCAAAGGCCTACCCTTCTCCCAAGGTATAATAGTCTTACCGTCAGGCCTCATACCATCGTCACGTATCAGACTGTTCGGTTCGAGAACGGCTGAAACGTTGACGCTGCAAAAAGCCCGGCGTATGGGCTAGCGTGACGGGAAATCCTACTGGCGGCCCTGGAACACGATAATTCATGGTGAGCAAGCTGTTCGACTGCCGTATCGCACTGGCACTGATGAGGGGCACAGCACCGCACACCCAACCGTAAATTAGTTGCAATCTGGAAAGTTATAGGTAGTTGTAGTCAGATAATTAGTACTCCCTTTTTTCTTTCTAGTGCCTATTTGACTTCAAATGATCTATTTGATTGCATGCTTTTATAGGCAGAAATACTTCTGACATCATTTTAAGCAATAATTAAATTTGATTTGATCTGAATTGAAACCCGCGTCAGAATTCATGCACAAAATTGAGTCAACACGCACAGAGTTCTGTGCGTGTTGATTCAATTCAACTTTTATTGGTAAAGGGTAGAACTACGGGCGTCTATTTTTACAAGCTTTTATTTATCTTGCAATGTATGTATGTTTGTCCAGGTGGAATCTTGCAACTGAATTTTAAATCAGTTATCTTTAACCGATTGAGCTGAAATTTGGTATAGACGCTTATTTTTGATGACAATGCATGCTTAGCTATGTGACGTTATTCTAATTCCAATATGGTGGATCATCCCAGATGTCCCATTTTTATATGGGTATCAAATGAAAGAGCTTGATGAGAAGAACACGAAAACTAATACGTCACATTAAATCCAAAATATGAGGGACCATCCAAACCTCACGTTATTAAATGATGATCCCCTATATAGGAACATAGGTATGTAAAGTTTTGTACAACGATTGGAAACAGCCACACGCACAAATTTTAGATGCGCCCGTACGAGGATCTCGGGTCAAGTCAATCGAAGCTTCCAACAAATTAATCTGTCTAGCGACAATGGAACACCTGAATGGATCACTAGTAGGCTACTAGTGTTTGGGCTCATTTGAATCTGCTTGCGGTTCCGATTATGAATGTTATAAAAGCTCGGTTTTAAAAAGTTATTTTTAAACAAAAAACTTATTCCGGATCATTAAAATATCGCAGTCATCGATTCCAGGGTGAAAAGGTTCATTTTTTCTCAGTTTTCTCCATCTTCGACAACTCTATGATTTACCATCAACGCTTCACAATTCACAATAAAAAAAACAAAAGTGGCACTCCGGGAGTGCCGACAGAAGTGAAAACTTGAATAAAAGCAGACTACACTACAGTCCGTCTAAAAAGAGTAGAAATTATTGTTTAAGGAACTAACTATATTCTGTGGCTGGCAACACTTCATTAACAGTCAATCTTGTCACTTGGTTGTCATTTTAATGTAACATTGTTTGCTTTCATTTGAATTCTTGCTTCAATTCTAGTTTTTATCCAAAAACTTATCATAAACATTTGAAAAATGAATAAAACAATCCGCAGCGGCACTCGTGAAGTGATATACAAAGTGTTTATGCGATGTTTAGCCGAATTCCAAGCCGGCAGATTGCTCACGCAGATGGAACACGTTTATAAACGAACAGCGGATCTGACTGGTAAGTTATGAATTAATGTAGTACTTTTAGTCACTTTACACTCCTTTAAATAGTAATGTTTTATCCAAGAGTGGTCTCATCATGAAATATTTACTTTTATATGTACAGTTGAGGTTATTAAAATAAAACACATATTTATAGTGCGTGTGACTGGTTTTGATACTTAACAATATAATTTATTATTTTCAGGTAAATCCGAGAGTACAGTGTGACGAATAGTTTCGGCAGGATCCAAAACTAAAGGAAAATTCAGTACTCCTGCTAAACATAGAAAGGGGCGACCAAGAAAAGAATTAGACGATTTTGACCAGTGTGCAATCCGACAAGAAGTGCATTATGTCTATAGTGTAAAAAAAGAAGTCCCTACACTTAATAAAATACTAACCATGGTAAGGGAAGACCTTGGTTTCAATGAAAGTCGAGCCCATTTACACAAAATTTTAAAATCTATTGGTTTTAAATACAAAAAATGTAAATCAAACAGAAAAGCTTTCATGGAAAATATTAATATTTGTATTAAAAGGCAAAAATATTTAAAAGTTATTATGGACAACCGTAACTTACCTGAAGAGTTGCAAAAATATATGATATATCAAGATGAAAGTTATATTCACTCATCATACAAATTAAAAAAAATGTTGGCAATCTATTGAAACCGAAGGAGTTATTCAAGATATCCTAAAAGGGAAAAGATGGATTCTCATCAATGCAGGAAGTGAAAAAGGATTTGTACCGAACTCTCTTCTTATTTTTAGAGGAAATAACAAACAGGAAGACTATCATTCTGAAATGAATAGAACAAACTTTAATAAGTGGGTAACCGAAAAGCTCATCCCAAACCTTGAATATACTTCCATTATTGTAATGAACAACGCCCCATATCACTCGATTGTGAAAAATAAGGCTTCCACAACATCCAGCATGATTGGTGAAATCAAATTATGGCTCGAAGAGAATAATATTAATTTTGATCCGACCCTACGAAAACCTATGCTTTATGATTTGGTGAAAAAAAATAAACCAGCACCAGTTTATGAAATTGACGAGTTACTGAGCGAGCATGGACATACAGTCGTAAGGCTGCCACCCTATCACTGCGACCTGAACCCGATTGAACTTATATGGTCTTTGGCAAAAAGAAAAGTGGCAGCACAAAATGTTGGATTCAGGGATATGAAACAATTAACCGAAGAGGCTTTTGCTTCTATAACTCCAGTAGATTGGAAATCATGTTGTGACCATGTCAAAAAAAATTAAATGGAGTACATTGAAAGAGGCCCCAGGCTGTATCAAAATATAGAAGAATTAATTATAAGAGTTGGTGAGGATAGCAGCAGCAGCAGTGAGTCTGAAGCAGAATCAGAAGATTCCTGTCTGCCTAGTACTTCTCTGCAATATTCTCCTGGGGGTAATAGATGACAACATGTCTGGTGTCGAATATTTAGATTTTGATATGTTGGACGACTAATTTTATGTATAAATATTTTATTAATAACACTTAACTCTTATTTTATTATTTTACTAGCTGCGCCCTCTAGTTATTCCAGGTAATAATCTATTCCTGTGCCAAGTTCCGTCCATCCTCCCAATCTTCCGTATTTATAATAATATGTATTCATAGAATTTAACCACAACTTGTGATGTAAAGTGGTTATGTGAAGTACTAAGTTAGCCTAGAATATAAATGCTAATAATACAATAAATAATTAGCAAGTATCAAAACCAGTTATTGTATAGTATGGGGTATACCAGTTAAACGACAGTGGCGCCCTCATTTTTTGTCTACTCTTTTTAGACGGACTGTACAGATACTTATACATATACAGAGGTGTCAGTAACAGTCAGTGTCAGTAGTCAGTGACAGGTGTCGACGACAGTGTCGCGAGTTCAATGGGGGTTTTCCCATCTCAAAAAATGCTCAACGCGCCTAAAGAAGTTTTCCCTTCAAAACTCCGCGGCCGCCAAAACTTTACAAATACAAATCTATTTATTGCGCAATCTGGGTAGGTACAAGGTGTTTAGTATTACATAGTATAAGTGTAGCAACGTTCAGCGTTTTACGCATGCAATGTCAACTTTGCCGATCAATCGAGGGTTTACCCTTTTCTTAAATAAATTACTTGCTTGCAAAAAGGCAGCACATTTATTATGTGCATACAGGGTGCTTGAGAATATGCATGTAAACCCGAAAGGAAGGCATTGTCTTCCCTGTTACTTATCGTCCCACCGCCACAGCCGCCAGCGAGGAACCGACTAGCTATTGACTATTTTCTCGCTCAAAACTTACAATTATAAAAGAGATTGTTATATTACTAGTTGATCGCTGACTGTTAACACTGTTGGCGTACTAGTTTGTCACAGCGGCAAGAGCTGTCAAAGACTGCTCACCAACTCGTGTCTAGTTTGTTTTAAGACTTAATTATTCGATTTAGTAGAGGACAAATTTTGTTAAAACTGAGGTATTTTTAAAAGAAATTCAGTACCTACCATTAACAGCTGTTATAGGTGTAAAAACATCATCATCTCTGTAAGGACACACTATATACAGAATAGCTGACTTGTTTAAGTCGTATCTAAGTAGATGCTCACTGTTGTAGTTTGGGCACGCCAGTCGCCCCCCCCTCCCTCCCGCTCATTCAGTAAATACTTACGTGTACAGTTGTGGAAATATAAATCGGTAATTGGAAGATGCATCTACTCATTCCAACTTCCTCATCAAGAAAGGATTAATCAGTATATTAGGGGTTGCACCAATGAAACGCGAGGATCGAAGGATGATGGTGGGAATCATCACAGGACACTGCGAACTTAACCATCACCTCTTGAAGACCGGGGCCACGGACAGTGGGCTTTGTCGCGCATGTCTTCAGGAGGAAGAGACGGTGGAGCACGTTATGCTTCACTGTACGGCCACGAGCGATATCAGGCTGAGGATGGGTCTGCAAGAGCTCATCGAATCCTCATCCGCTAACACAACGGCATCCACGGGGATCTTGGAAAGCTGCATCCATCAACCCAAAATCCTGCTCCGTTACTTCAAGGAGCTAGGATGGCTGGGGTAAGGTTAGAAGGGGGATAATGCACAATACACCCCAATGCGAGACGTCCGTGCAGATCTTATTCCCCCCACCCTAGAATTAGAAATAGAATTAGGGGTTGCATCATTAAAATAATCTCGAACCCCTAAAATCAAAAATATTTCCAGCCTGACGGGATTTGATTTGAAATAAAAAAACTAGGTAAGAATTAGAAAATTGAGCAAGTAATGCATCATCTCTTTCAACATCTCTCTTATCTCTTTCAATCAGTTTCATGGTTACACAGTGCCATAGTCTTAGTGCATTGCATTCATCTCTTTTCGAGTTAAATAACAAATTCCGAGGCACCCTGTATTTATACTTTACCCTTCAAAAATGTTGCAGACCTGTTTCTATCGTTTAAATATTGTATTCAATAACTTTTGTTTTGTTTTACTTTGGCCAGCTAAATATATTTTCGTTGGGTTTTCTGTTGCCAAGTTATAACTCTTTCAAGACGTGCCTAACTGGATAATGACAACGGCTTTTGGAACTGCTTTTAAAATAAAGAAAATATTAGAAGTTAAACTGGATACGTAGTTGCCAGGATTCTCATCCAAACAATTTGATAAAAGTGTGCGTCAAACAGTATTTATTAATTTGTATTTATTATATTCAATCGTTTAACCGCTGTATCACCTGATGGCAACTATGTTAATAAGAAGCTTACCTAAAAATATATTATTCACTTTAGACTGGAATACTTCGAGAGTCCGGCTATCTAGATATCTCTAACAGACGAAAATGGCTAACAAATACCATCAAACATAGATAAGAGCAATCTCACAAACACCATATTTCAAATAAAATAACCACAGTCTAATAATTTACGTCGATATTTATAAAAAATCTAAACCAGCTCTAAGTTTAACCATTTGCCCTTCATAAAAAATCTAGAAAAGTACCGTTTCGCTTCTGTCTGATCATTAAAAACTTAATTCGTGTAACTTGGAAACTGCTAACGAATGAAGTTTAATACTCGCTCGTAGCTACGACGTAGCACCCGCTACGAACCTACAGATACTATGTAATCTACGGAAAAGTAGATAGAACAGAAACTGATAGAAAAGCGCGCTTAGACATATAGGGACCCTAGAGCACACAGAGTTTGAATACACATTTTTTAGAAAGTAAAATCTAGGCGTAGAAACTTTATAAGGGTTAATGACAGCAAGCGGGGCGTCCCACAGAAAAATGTGTATTAGGTGCAAATGCACACGTAATGTTTCCTGTTTTTAACATACAATGTTTTTTTGTTACCTTAAATACAATAGCACTATGAAAAATCCATTTGCGTCGTCGCGTTGGTCAGATACAACGCAATTCGAAATTGATTACGTATCAAAAAACTTAATATTTTGATACGATTCTGTCACAGGATAACATTTAGTTTTGACGGTAGGTTTCTCGGTACCCTACATGGAGCAATGGCCACCAGGTGTGGTATTGAATGGCTAGATTTTTACAAAAGAGTTGCGTTTCTATTACAAAATTAGATGTATAGCAATGGCGCACGGTATCCTGTAGCAAATACACTACTTTGAAGGTAATTATTTAAACAACTTACTCTGTATTAATACTTTGTAATTGTTATTAATTACTTTAACTTAGTTAGTTTAACGGTAGTGGGCCTTAAGATGAATATGTCCAAGACGAAGGTGACGACGAATGCTGCCGGATTCCCGAATTCAGATGTGATGGTGGGAAGCAAGAAGCTGGCAGAAGTCGACAAATACCTTTATCTTGGACATATTCTTTCTTTTGGTAAAGAAAATCAGAACAAGGAGGTCTCTAGACGAATACAACTCGGGTGGGCTGCATTTGGAAAGCTTGAAGATGTTTTTCGGTCAAAGAAGATCCCACAATGCTTGAAAACCCGTCTGTTTAACCAATGTGTCCTGCCAACAATGACTTACGGTGCCGAAACATGGGCACTCACTAAGAAAACTGTGTATAAAGTAAGAGTTGCACAGAGAGCCATGGAGCGCGCCATACTTGGCATTAACCTGCTGGATCGAGTTCGCAATACCGAAGTCCGACGCCAGACGTAAGTCCAAGACGTCGGAACAAGGGTAGGGAACTCAAGTGGAACTGGGCAGGACACTTGGCTAGACGAGGTGATGGCAGGTGGAGTAAATCTTTGACCGAATGGTGGCCAAGAACAGACCTAAGAAGTCCAGGACGTCCGATGGCGCGGTGGGTCAACGACATAAAGAAAGTCGCGGGCAACTCCTGGATGCGCGCAGCACAGGACCGGGAAGGGTGGCGTTTACAAAGGGAGGCCTACACCCAGCAGTGGGTACTTATGGGCTGTAGATGATAATGACTTTAACTTATTTTTGTATAATCTCGTGTCACGGTTATAGTGGCCGCACTCCTTCGAAATGGGTTCACCGATTGCTTTTTTTATATATTTGGTAGGTATGAGAATAGATCGTAAAGTATTTTTCACTTTCCTACCTCCATCCCCCATTTTTCAATCACGTTTTTAGTATTTTTGTACGAACAATATCCATATAATTTAACCATCGTTCATTGACGTGAAGTCATTTACATGAAGTGTCTCGTCACTTTGACAAGAATGTTTTATATAGTTTTTATCCCAAAGTTCACACGGGAACGGGAAATTTCAAGCGTGCGAGCCACGGGCGGGTTAGCTAGTTTTTGTATAAATTAATTATTATTATCACACTAACAAAACGGTACGTGATAAACCATGTATTTATAAAAATGTTTGAAATAAATCACGAAAGCGATCGTAGTAAAATTACTTTTGCAATTGTTTGTTGTTTAACTCGTCCAAGAGCATGCCAATATATTTTTGTATGGATGTGGTGTCTGACCGATCGAAGATAAGTTATATCATGACTGTATCGAATTGCTAAAAATTGAACAGAACAAACGTTATACGGATCTGAGAAGTGAGAGTTATCAGAGCCAGAAGCTGCTTATTCTAAAACGAAATACCAAAATAATCGTAGTCCAATGTAAACTAATATATTTTGTGAAACTAGTATTCCGACATGGAACAAAGCGACCCTTGAAACCCCGCCTAGCAACACCAAACAATTTGTTGTACCCTATTGTTACAACCAGTTACAGATACAAAGCGAGCGACCATGTTACAAAATTAAATTGCCGTCGTTGTAAACAGTTACACTGTAATTATATGCTGAGATATTCTAGTTACTTATAATTCAATCTAAGACCACACCATCGCTAACCATCAGATGAGATTACAGTCAAATGAAGATCTACTCAAAAAAATACTAGTGGTTCGCCCGAACTGAGATCTCGCGAAAAAAATATTGTTTTTAATCTTTGACTATCAAAATAGTTTCATTCATATTACAGATAACGGGAGTTTATATAATTTTGGTTTAACTTTTTTGGGGTAAAAATTACAGTTATTCTAGATTTCAGACTTTTGCCTATATTTGTGTCATTTATGCTACACGCATACCAAATTACAGCACTGTGGGGTCAATGGTCCCTGTGAATTTTATCAAAGTACAGTTTTTATTATGGCTAATAACACAAAAACTATAAAGACTTTACCAAAAATAAAAACGGAATTTAAATGTAGCAATAAAGACCTTTCGATTTACGCCCCATTTGACCTAATAGTCTCATTTTCATTTTTTTTACCCCTCTTGAACCCTAATATCTCAACAAGTTACTGAATATAATAAATTTTTTGTTAAAAAATTACTTTTTCAAAACAAGCTTTTATAAAATTCACAATCGGAACAGCAAGCAGATTCAAATGAGCCCAAACACTAGTAGCCTACTATAATCCATTCAGAAGTTCCGTTGTCTAGCATCCGTCTCCATCATGAGACCACCTCCATGGTACCATATTATTGCATTTTTACCGAAGTTACATATGTATTCCAAATTTCAGCTCAATCGGTTGGGGGAAACGAGTTTAAAATTCAGTTGCAAGATTTCACCCGGACAAACATACATACATTGCAAGTTAATAAAAAGCTTGTAAAATGAGTACAACTAATGAAAAGTGCCATAGTTTAACATTGATCCTCGCACCATGAACTCCGAATACTAGATGTGACTGGTAGACAAATCCACTCGTTTTGTTTTTGCCAGGGGGTTCTCTGGTAAAATTTAAGGTCTTAATCTGCCTCTTATAAATTACAATACTGTTCCTTCTCATAAATTAACAGATTTGTATACCCTAGTGCCAATTGTGTCCATTATAAAAATTATCTGGCAGTGGGCGATAGGCCTGCGTCAGGGCGGCTGTTGGCACGCCTGCCAAAGTGCTAACCGTTACATTTGGCACAGACCTTAGTTGAAGGCTAGGAGATGAGGATTAAGTAGTTGATCCGGAAATTATTGGACCTGCCTCAGCGATAAACGAATCGTCATTATCATCATCATATCAGAGAGGCACTGCTAAACTTAGACCCCACCGTAGAGTTTTAAAGCGACTGATTTTGTGCTGCACCCAATGGCTTCCAATAACCTAGGTCGTCTTTTCATCTATTGGGTAGCTGTCCTACGCTGCGCTCTCCAGTGCGTCGTCTCCATTTGAGCTCGATCTTTGTAGCCCCACACAACCAGTATTGTAGTAATATTGCTGTGGTAATCATGAAGTTCTGTTTTGTAATAGCATAAGCTAGCCCTAATGGTTTTGTATTTAATCTTACATATATTTTTACAGGATTAACCTAATACAATAATGTAGTTAACATATTTTTGGAAGTGAAATCTTCTTTAGGCGCGTTGGACATTTTTTGAGATGGGAAAAAACCATTGAACTTGCGACATCATTATATTAGTATCGTTACCGACACCTCTGTATATAAGTATCTGTAGTGTAGTCTGCTTTTATTCAAGTTTTCACTTCTGTCGGCACTACTGCTAGGCAAAGGTCTCCCCCACTGTCTTCCAGGACCTTCGCTCCCCTGCCAAATCCCACCAATCTGTCTCGAAGGCATCGAAATCATTACGCCAGCGACTATTAAGCCTTCCTCGGCACCGTCGCCCGTCTTCAGGCACCCACTGCGTGTGATCGTTGCCTACTGTCCGGGTGCTTGCGTCTTACATGGCCCGCCCAAGGGTTAGTTAACATAATTACTTAATAAAAATTATTCCAATTACAATTAATTAATTTATTACACTAACATAGGGACAAAATGAAATGAAAGTGAAAAAATGATTAAACAAAATAAACGAATACATACTTATAATTTATTTACATTATCAAATAAACAATATGGCCTTTGCGAATGAATTCAGAGAAACATAGAACACATCTATGTTCTCCTATTTTGTATTCTTTGTGACGGTATAACCTGCTTTGTCAGTGGTTTTTGACGATTTAAACTGGAATGACGGTACATGACGGTCATGTCATGTACCTTTTTAACGTTTTTCCGACCGACAATGATTGCCAAGTCAAGTCGATCGTAACATAACACCGAAAAATGGTACGTGATAAATCCCGTATTCATAATAATAAGTTTTTGTTCGTGTAAGCTGGTACAAGATTATCATAAATATGTAAATTCGATAATAAATACAAGAAAGCGTTGTTCGGCTTCGTATAATGCAGATCGGTTTAGCAGAGCGAGTGAGCCAACCTGCTTTATTATTAAAACTGATTTACATTTAATGTAAGTCAAAGCACTCATTACTATGGTACAGTATGGTACGACTCATACCTAGCTTTAAAAGTGAATAGTTAAGAGTCCAACCAATACTGGTTAAGTGCGAGTGAAACTAGCGCCAAAGGTTTCGTTGGTACGTACCTAAACGGAGGAGGTGTATGGTTAGGGTTCTCAGATAAAAAATAAAAATTCCGGGGAAAATTCCTGACTTTCTTGTAAATAAATAAATAAATAAATATCGCTGGACATTTCACACAGCGCTATCTAGCCCCAAACTAAGCAGAGCTTGTACTATGGGAACCAGATAACTGATAGAATACTTATATACTTTTTTTTTGTAAATACATACTTATAATATATAGAAAAACACCCAGACACAAATATAACACAAATATAACATAAAATATAACACAAATATAACATTAATGTCGTTAGTATCGTGCATGTGAATGAACAAAGCAAAGTATTTGGTTTATTTTATGTTTTATTTTACTCGTTACCTACTTAAATTGTAGAAATTTCGGACGGTCTAGGATTCCCCCCGCATTTTGAACATAGACCGGACATATCCGAAAAATTCCGGACGTGTTCGATAACTTGACTAAAAATGTCCGTAAAAATCACGTCCGATGTGTATTTATTAATATCTATTTGTCGTACTCGGTCCTAAAGGTCTCAACGGAAGACCAGTGCAGGTTCTAATGTCCTGACGCTTAGTTGAGACCATTTTGCAACCAAATTTAAATATTTAAATATGGCTGGAAATTTTACACCTAGCTTTAGGTTTGATGTTGTTTTATGTATACAGGGTGTTTGGTAATATATTGACGATATACAAGTAACATTTACTCAAAACATAAAAAAAGACTTTTCGAAAAAAAACTACTAGTTATATGATAATTAAAAAAAAATCGACTAAGTTTAGGTGATTAATTCGATATAAAACTTACTGCCTATTCTTGCAATCGGCATACAAAAATAAAAGCCGATTTGATATTTATTTCGGAAATGGCTGCGGGTTTTGAGTTAGAAAGGGCAACAAGATATATCTCGGGACATCACCAATACAGTATCTATGGTTAGATGGCAAGCATTATGCAATAGCACAACATAAGTTTAATAAAGTGTTTGTTATTATATATGTGTGTGTATAATCATTTCAGAAATGTATTTATTATGCTCATCAAAATAATCCCTTTCATTATTGTGCGTATATTATCAAACACCCTATATGCTTTTATTATGTTGATATACTGAATTACTTTAGTTATTAATTAGGGTTGCAAATAAATATCTTAATTTGATTTGATTTTGACTTGATTTTTAAATTTGACGTATTTGTATGATTTGACAACTCTCTTCATCATAATATTTAGGCACTAAATATGATCAGGTATCCTTGCGTAAGTTGGCCTAACTCAAACATTACGTTTGAATAAGGTTAGTTCTAGAGAAGGCACAAAGTCTACAAAACAGCTGACTTAAAGTGAAACTAAAAAATTCAAGAAGTTTTTTTAACTAACTATTTTTACCAACTTCAAAAATAGGAGGAAGTTATCAATCCATTGGACTCTTTTTTTTAAGTATTTATATTTCCCGATATTTTTGTATTTTCCCTTTATCCGCGAAGACGCCTTGACGGATTCGATAAATTCTTTCTTTGTTTAAAAGTTGATTTTTGTTTAAAAAGTGATAAAATTTCTAGGTGGTCTCATTGGCACCAAGTCAGAATCTGATGACGGGATCCCAAAAAATCGAGGGCAACTCTCAAATTTTATAGGGACACAATTTGGTTTTATATTTGTTTACCTCAGAACTCTGTCATTTATCAACCGATTTAAAAAAATCTTATTTTATTTGAAAGGATATACTTTCATATTGATCTCATAGATATTTCATCAAAATTAGTTGAGTAGTTCATAATTCGTAATTCATTTATTCATTCACAGACATGAGTAAATATGTATAACAAAAGGTGCCAAAAAAGTAGTTTGGTTAAGTTGGTTAAATCTATGTTAGTTACATGTTTCTATGAAAAGTTATTAATTTTCAAAATCACGTTCAAGAATCACGTTTTTCGGTCTTAAAATACTATTTTCAGGACACCCTGTATATATGAAGATATCTGAGGCTCTATAATTATGTCATACTGTACAATGAGTACTGCTTTCCACATACAAGAGTAGCACCAGGCGCCACTCGTCTGCGTATTCCTCGTGATTGCCATTTTGCATAATAAATGACTTATTAAGGCGGTTTGCATTTAAAGCAGCAAGAAAAATACAAAGTTTTAGCATAAGGCTTCTACTGTTTATTGTAGGGGTGGCCCGTTTGAAGAAAAAAACACGGTCTCAAATAGAAACTTTATGTTCTATTTTCTAAAAGTATTTTCTTTATTGTACACAAAAAGATAACTATTTCTGTATTTTAAAATGTGTTTTCTTGTGTGCAATAAAGAATAAAGAATAACGATACTTATAGACAAAAAATCTTAAATAATAGACACCTAAAAAGGCGACATTAACCCTCATAAGAGTTTTCTTCCAGCAGACCATTGAAGATGAATATAGTTGATTAAAGTGATATTTCGAAAGAAAGGCCGATAATAATATCATTTTTAAGAATCCTGGATTTAACAAAGGAATTTGATTTTTTTTTATGGAGGCTAGCATAGCCCCCCATCTGCCATAGTTTGCGGATCTGGGAATACGCCTAATCATTTTATTTGGCACATTGCAACATTTGGATATAATGCACTAATTTGATAATGTGTAAGGTGTAAGTAGCAACCCTGGCGTAACAAAAGAGTTGCTGTGAAAGAGCGCATTTGCATGATGCGCGATTGCAGACACGCGTCGTTTGCTACGAGTCGTTACGAGTCGCTATGGATAGCTACGATTTGCTACGAGGGTGCTACGACGTCCACGAACCTGCTACGCTTTTCATAAAATCCACTTGAGCGCTTCGGAATATGTAAGACTACCTTCAGCTCGCAGCTTAGCTCCACCACCACCGCGGAACAAATGTTTGCATTATCGATTGATATTTGTTTTGGGTGTTTCTCTATATATGTATGTATCTACTTACAAAAAAAATATTGCTATGTAATCAGTTATCTGGTTTCTTAGTACAAGTTTTGCTTAGTTTCAGGCTATATAGTGGCAGTTGGACGAACTACCCAAAAACGAATTCGTCGTTTCAAACGAATACGTCGATTCAAACGAATAACAATAACGTATCTAATAGAAAATCACGAACCCTCTTCATGATGTGCTAATTATTCATGTTGCTAATTTATTTGTATGGTTACTATTCATAGGTAGTGAAGGTATAAGATACTGTTTGTTTGCAGATGAGGAAGATAAGGAGCTGGCTAAACAGAACGGAGCTGCGCGCACTTCAGACTTACAAAATAACGTCTCAAGTTCTAAAACGCTGTGTAGTTGACGTATGTATGACGTATTTTACTGGGTACTTTTAATCTACAGAGTACTGTATATGTATGTTACCTTAAAAATTGATGTTTGTAAATAGGTAAATCAACAACAGGTTTTTGATTCAGGCCCCTTAGCGTGCTATAAAGAAAACAAAATGTATTATATTTAGACTACCTAATGTTACACAAGTTAAAGCAGATATAAAAATCAAAGACGAGGAGTTGGCCCTTGTGGACACCACCGTATTCTTAGGTATAACCCTAGATGATAAGCTTCAATGGGGCCCTCTCATTGATAAGTTGTAAAAGAGACTTAGTTCTGCGACATACGCAGTCAAAAAGATCCGTCTTTTTACAGACGGTATACTGCTGTGGGGCAGTGCTGCAATTATAAAACACCGTTTTTGTGCTGCAGAAGAGAGCTGTTCGTGCAATTTATAATATGGCCCCCGAGAATCATTACGTTAAGTTTAAAGAAATAAATATTATGACATTTCCTTGTCAATCATGACATCTACAACTATGAAACATCTATGAAAATCTGATGTATGTTCACAAAAATATTAATTAGTTTAAGAAAAATTGCGATAATCATAATTTTAATACTAGAAATAAATATAAACTCGTTGTTGCCACTTGTAGACTCCATAAAATTAGTAAATTATTGTTACAAGCTGAGGGTTCGGGATAAAATAATGGGAATCGAGTTCACCAAAATAACACTTTTATTCAACACTAAACGATGAATACACGAACTTGGTCACACGTAATCACAACACACTAATTCACACCACTCTTGCACCACTTAAAGTTACCGAAATGATCGCACGTATAGCTTAATCCAGACTGACTCGGGAGCAACTACTGTTCACGCGAGACCCTTCCCACGTCAGTCCTCCAGGGCCTCGCTGAGACTAACTCACTCAGACTGACTCAGACTGAGACTGACTGTCCGGCCATATCTCCGGCCTATTTATATCGCACACATTTCGATTGTTCGAGAACGATGTCGATCCTTCCAGGAAAGGGTCGGTCCCTCGACACAATGGCCACTCCCCATTCTGCGAAACCACAAACAATAGCAACAATAACACAGCAAGACAAAAGCGTTCGAGAAGGTTCGATTATTACTCATTGTTTAACAGCCTCGGCGTAACACTGCCGCCTCCTAAAACATGCTCGTCCCGAGCATTCTTAGCCCCATATCGCGGCAGCCGATCAACACGAACAATTTTAGGCGCACCTCGCGCTGAAGATGTAGCAACTAGAGGAGCCACATTGCCGTCTCCAGTACTTCAGGACACCCAGAGCCCCTTTCTCATCAGCGATCCCAATTCCAGCCTCCAAAACACGGCTCTCATGATTTCTATCTGTTCTTTCACTTCCTGGAATTCCTTTCCAGATGAACCGAACGATTCCCTCATCAGTCGAGCACGCTCTTATGGACAACGTCGCTGATCTTCCTGTTGACGACGCTGCTCTTCTTTATCCTGACGTCGCTGTTCCTCTTGCAACCGAGTCTGCTCCACCTGTTCACGTCACTGTTCCTTCTGCAACCGAGCCTGCTCTTCCTGCTGACGACGCTTCTCTTCTTTATTCTGACGGCGTTCTTCCTCCTGCAACCAAGTCTGCTCTTCTTGCTGACGACGCTGCTCTTCCTTATCCTGACGTCACTGTTCTGCCTGCAACCGAGCCTGCTCTTCTTGCTGACGACGCTGCTCTTCCTTATCCTGACGTCGCTGTTCTTCCTGCAACCGAGCCTGCTCTTCTTCCTGACGTCGCTGTTCTTCCTGCCAACGTCGCTGCTCTTCTAGTTGACGACAAAGCATGGCCATAATAGCAGCAAGATCGCCTGTCACAGGAGCTTGGCCCACGGATGATGATGATGGTGCTCCAAATGATTCGGCGGCGGCTGATTCCATCTCCATCGGCTGACCACTCTGCCGAGCTTCTTGAACCGGAAAATCTCCAAACCGCCTTTCATCCATTTCCTGTTGTCGTTGACCTCTCGTCCTGACACCGTCCACGTTATCCTTTGGCAGAACCGGCATTATTTTATCCCACTTCTGACACCAAATTGTTACGAGCTGAGGGTTCGGGATAAAATAATGGGAATCGGTTTAGCCAAAATAACACTTTTATTCAACACTAAACGATGAATACACGAACTTGGTCACACGTAATCACAACACACTAATTCACACCACTGTTGCACCACTTAAAGTTACCGAAATGATCGCACGTATAGCTTAATCCAGACTGACTCGGGAGCAACTACTGTTCACGCGAGACCCTTCCCACGTCAGTCCTCCAGGGCCTCGCTGAGACTAACTCACTCAGACTGACTCAGACTGAGACTGACTGTCCGGCCATATCTCCGGCCTATTTATATCGCACACATTTCGATTGTTCGAGAACGATGTTGATCCTTCCAGGAAAGGTTCGGTCCCTCGACACAATGGCCACTCCCCATTCTGCGAAACCACAAACAATAGCAACAATAACACAGCAAGACAAAAGCGTTCGAGAAGGTTCGATTATTACTCATTGTTTAACAGCCTCGGCGTAACATTATTTAAAGGGCAAGGTGTACGCTTTTATAACAAACTCCCAAGGGATGTACAAAAATTGACAATAGTTAATTTATGAACGTAATTAAACACAACCTTTATAAAAAAACCTAGTGTAAAATATTGGATTATTTAGATAATAGAGAAGTTTAGTATAGAAATTGCTCCAACTCGCTCAAAATGTTATAATATAGACGTAATTTATTTTCTGTATGTATTCTAAAAGGATCATTGAAAAAAACAACCAGCCATGTTTCTTGCCTTTCTTTCCTGGCTTGGTCGCGAAGGAACAGGCAGTAAAATTGACGTTTCAAAGTGATTCTTGTGATTATAATGAATAAAATATTTTGACTTTGACTTTGGCTATGCTTGGTGCGATCTCTACGAAATCGAATCCGAAATGAAGAGATCCGTAGACAAACCAAGGTAACTGACAGCTAAAAGGATAAGCAAGCTGAACAGGCATTGGGCATGCACATAGCTTGAAGAACGGACGGCTGCTGGGGCAGAAAGGTTCTGGAGTGGGCTGAAAAGCGCAGCGAAGGATGCCCCCCCCCCCTACTACCCTAGCCAGACGGAAAGACGACCTGAAAACGGTTGTAGCGGAGCCGTTGGGTACAGATCGCACGTAAGCTTGATTGCCCAGAAAAACTATGGGTAGGCCTATGTTAAGCAGTAGACGTCCTATGATGATGATGATGATGATAGAATAACGGCCGTTATAGAATTCTAGGCGAAAAATCCGGATGTCTTATGGCTAAAATAATGATGACAAATATTAGAATTCTCGGATCGTATCTCAATTAAATTTTTTCTGAAGTATGGAATACACAAACAGATAAAAGAGATATTTCAAAGTATTATTGTAAATTTTTATATTATTTTTGGGAGCGAACCGCTCCGTTCCAAGTGCGCGTTGTGAGAGTAAATATTGTTATAGTATTATATTCTTCGAGCTCATAAATTCAGTTTCTGTTCTGTTTCTGCTGGTTTTCATTTTGAAGTGTTCAGTTTTGTAGTTCTACAAGCACACCCATAATAATTAAAAAAAAAATCATGATAAATGCTGTCAAAAGATGATTTAAAGTTTAATAATGTAAAGAGTAGGTACACTATGCCCATTTAATTGTGAGTCATGGAATGTCCACTATTGAAAGGCCTTCCCACAGCAGAGCAACCGATATTGTGCGGTCAACTTTACTACAAGCAACATTTTCTTGGTCGTCTAGTGCGACGTCGTATTGTGCGTGGTATTTATTCAAATATCTAGAATTTAAATAACCACTAAATGATTTGTTAGACGCATGTCAGATGCGTACATTTTTTAAAGCATCGTATTATTCTAATATTATAAATGCGAAAGTTTGGATGTTTGTTTATTTTGTTTGTTACTCAATCACGTCGTAATGGATGAATCGGTTTCGATGAAATTTATTACCTACCTAGATTATAACATGGATTAACACATAGGCGACTTTTTATCCCATAAATCAGGCCTTATGAGATAAAAATGGGGTGTCAAGTCAAGTTGCAACAGCCAGTTTAGCTTTATTTCTAGGTTACCTACACATTTAGTAGTGTAACACATACGAAGTCGCGGGCTAGTCTTATATATAGATAAAATCGAATCCCCGTTTCCTTTGGTTACGCCATAACTTGAGAATTTCATTCATCTTTTTTTTCTAATTCTTTGTAGAGGTTCTTACGGAAAGAAAAGTTAAGAAAATTGCGCATGAAATTAAAAAAAAATCTGCGTGATATTGGAGCTGGTCAGCTAGAATCTCAATAAAAATGATTACTATAATATTCATTCTCATGAAATGAGAAGAGCGATTAGCCGTATAAGACGCAGGAGGTTGCGGGTTTGATTCCCACCGTGGAACAAGTATTTGTATGATCTAGATATTTGTTCCGGGTTTGTTTGTTTCTCTATATATTATATATAACTATGTATTTACACCAAAAAAGTATAAAGTGTACCTATTCTATCAGTTCAACACAGGTTTTACCTAGAGTGGGAGCTAGTGAGCTTGTATAATGGATTATTCTTTTGTTAAGATATTTGCTAAAAGTATAGCTTGCTAACTGTATGTAACATTGTATTGTATTATTTGATAATGTTTCAATAAACTTTCAAACTAAAACTTTTCACACTTAAACTTTCAAACTTAAACTTAAAGTTATTTGGTTTACATAGCCCATGGCATAAGCTTTCCTTAGTTAGGGGCTAAATAGTGCTGTGTGAAATGTCCAGCGTTATTTAATTTTATACCCTTTAATATTGTTTAAACCAAAAACGAGAGAGCTTTTCCCTTATACGATAGGATAAATCCCCTATAGGGACCATATTATTATAAGCAATCATTTGTAAGTTAGAACGAAACGCCTGGAACTCGCAACAACTAAACGCAATTGTCCCAAAAGTTCGGAACAAAAAGTATATTAAGTGAAGTTAAATACAATAACGCGGGATTATAAATGAGATCCGCTGAAATATTAAACCGGGACGAGTTTCAGAGCTACTGATAGTGATGTGACACGAGACATGCTGGATAAATGAATATGAAATAGCTAAACCTTCGATCAACAATACAACTAGATTACGGGTCTTATACAAAATCAAAGCTAAATTCTGTCCGCGTAAACATATAAATATACAGCTACATTCGTTTACCAATAGAATGAGACAAAATATTTAAATTCAACCTAATCACAACCACAGCACCTTGTAATAAAGTCACAAATCCTTTAAATGTTTAGATCGTTCGTCTCAAAAAACAAACAAAGTAATAAATTATACCTGTCACTTAAAAATGAAAAGACGTAGGTTATATTTGTGATTGTTGATATTTTGTATGGACGGACACTGTCTGAAATAAATGATTATCCTATTCTATTCTATATAATACTTAAATAGTGAAATCAACCTTATGAAGCAATAAATAAAGTACTTTTTCTTGTTATTGTCTTGCGGGCTACATCGTTTTATTTCGTTTCTGTCTGCTATTGGTGTCTATTGGCCCAACGCTATATCACACGTTTGACGTTGCTCAAACATTCTTAGCGGTGGTTTAAAATCGGCAATATTGTTAAAAAATTGATATTAATCGTCAGTTTAAAGCTTAAAATATAACTTATTCCACATGTACTTACCGAAAATAAAACACTCCGGCTGATAAATTGCTTTTCCGGGTATTATTTTTGCAACTTTTAAATGCGCATTGTGGTACGTGTTGACGTTGGCTGTATTTCAACCTGACTAAACCAAATAAGAGCTCACGCCGCAAGTGAGCGGTTATTTACCGAGACGGATTTTTTGCGCCGACCTTTTTATCTAGGTGTATTGTTGATCGAAGAGCTAAACCAAAATAAACTAGTGATTCGCCCCGAACTGAGATCTCGCGAGTTGCCCATAAAAACAAAACTATATTATTTATACAAATACATAAATATTTATTGTGTCCATTTTTACATTCTATGAACACAACAGTTATACATATTTGTAGGTACCTAATCTATGACTATAAAAATAGTGCCACGAAATGTGAAACCAATTAACTTGACCTACAGTTTTATTCAAATTACAGGTAACGGGAGTTCATGTTATTTGGCTTTTTTTTTGGGGTAGAAATTGCAGTTATTCTAGATTTCAGACTTTTGCCTATATTTGTGTTACTAAAGCTATACGCATACCAAATTTCAGCACTGTGGGGTCACTAGTGTACCCTGTGAATTTTGTCAAAAGTTCAGTTTATATTATGGCTAATAACATAAAAACTACAAAGTTTAAACTAAAAATAAAAACGAGGACAAAACGTACTCATAAATACCTTTTATTACATTTGTCACTTGACCGGATAGTCTCATTTTGTTTTTTTTTACCCCTCTTGAACTCCAATATCGCGACAACCCCCCCACATTTTTAGCTCATTAAGTCACACCATAATTGTGCCATCACTACCTACCTATATCAAATTTCACGATGATCGGATAAACGCTTCGAAAGTTATTCTCGGACAAACAAACATACATACATATATACATATATACATTACATACATATGTACATACAAAGATTGTTTTTTGCGCAAGTTGATTTGGAGATCTCGGCTTCGCTCGATCAATAAAAGACTCAGTCACGCAGTTTTTAGCGAACCAATGTCCATGTTGTGATCAATATGGATATTGGTCTACGAAAGCTAAAAATATGTGCTAGGCGTGGAACCAAACTTCAAATACCAAATCTGCAGAGATTACCAAAAGATTTTAGAAAAAAGCAACATCATGTTTTCTATTCGCATCACTAGCACTAACAACGCTAATGTAAGGTAAACCGAACTTCAGTATTTTTACAAGAGAGAGCCTTTTAAAACTTGGGAAGTTTCAATCATTATTATTTTATGCAAGCGCCACGCAAATAAACTTTTTATCAAGAAAATTGAAGCCTTTTGATATTGAATAGGGAAACTGAAAGAGTCAAATTCAATCTCATTTTCCGCAATCTTTTGGATTCATTCAAGTTCATATCGACGCTTGAAAGGCAATAATTACCAAGCGACATTTTGGGCGATATTGAGTTATATATATCATTGAAATCAGAAAAACATTCTGCGTCGAATGGTCTTACTCTCATGCCGCTAGGACGAACTTTGTTGTCGCTTGGTAACCTAAAAAAAATCATATTTTTACAATTTTCGGCGTCCAAGCGACTATAATTTTACCGATTTATGAATAATTTTCACTTAGTATGTAAACTGTTTTTACTTATTACACTTAGTAATTTTTGCCTAGACTAGTAATAATGCGTTTCAATATAAAGTATTTTTTGCTTTGCAGTACCTAGGGTATTAACATTGTTTAGGAAATTTTACGTGATTCAATTATTTTTTTTTCGTTATTTATGACTTTTTAACACACCTTAATTACGTATTAATTTTTATTTAGTACTTTTTACCTAAATGAAATAGACTCAAGAACTTAAAGTAGTAATGTTTACCTGCCTAAAAAGGATATAATTTTGTCGTTTGGTAATTTTTTAATCTGCCGTTTTTTCACTGTTTTTGTTACTTAGATACATAGCTATTTCTGATATGAAATTTGTATAAAAGTGAGCTTAACCCTGATGCACGTATTTTGTTTTGTCGCTTATCCGCACTGTAAAGCAGATTTTGAGTGGCTGTTGGTAACAAAATAATGATTTATTCTTCACCGAACTGTCGCATAGGCAACTAATATTGGAATTTCAGAATATTTTTTAAGAATTGTATCGCAAATCTGTAACTAATTTGTATGTGATTTAATTTGGTTCCTAGAAAATAATTCTGAAAAAACTGTTATTAGTATTGTTGGTAGTTCTATTTTGTATTCCTAAGTAATATAATAATAAGATATAGTAATAGTGTAGACGTAATAGTGTAAGACTGCTGAAAAATACAACTTAAATATTTGATGTGGTTGATTTAAACTTGGTTTAATTAAGTAATGAATAGGCACTAAAAACCCATTCCTATTTAAATTTTTTGTATCGTTTTTAATTTAATAGCAATTTTCTTCTTCGTTAAAATTTTATTTTACCTACCTATACTGATTTTGAAATTTCTAATAAATCTTAATATATAAAACAAAGTCGGATTTGTTCGAACACTACTCGAGAATGGCTGGACCAAATTTGATGGTTTTGATTTGTTGGATTTGTCTACGCCCTGAATAGCAGATTTTTTTTAAAGTATTATCTGCGATCAGTTTTATAACTATGAGCAAATTGTGTCTGGGTTTTGTGTCGGGCAGAGTGCACTCCTTTATCTCACTCTTCATTCTTTTCAGTCAGCAAGTAGCATGACATCTTTTCTTTTCAGTCGCTTCTTATATGAAGGCTTTGTGAGTTGTTGTGCCAGCTTATTTGGGTGTATTTTCAGCGTTTTCTGGTAGATTTCAGCATTAGCTTTGATCTCATCAGAGACCGTGTTGATTCGTAGTATGTCATGCAGCTCAGTATTTCTGATGAACCAGGGTGAATTTGAAATATTTTTCAAGAGGCCGTTCTGGTAGCGCTGGATGCAGTTCAAATTAGAGGTAGAGGCTGATCCCCATAGTTGGATCCCATAAGTCCAAATTGGCTTCAGTACAGTCTTGTATATAAGTAATTTATTATCAACTGATAGTTTTGAGTTTGTACCAAGTAGCCAGTAGAGACTTTTGAATCTTAGATTGAGTTGATCCCTTTTCATTTGGAGGTGTTTCTTCCATGTTAGGCGGCGGTCCAGGTGCATGCCTAGGTATCTGACAGATTCGCTGTTTGGGAGTGGTTGGTTACCCAGGTTTACTGCAGGGCAATCGCCTTTTCTGAGTGTAAAGGTTACATGAACAGATTTTGAGGCACTTGCTTTAATCCTCCATGTTTTAAGCCAGTCATCTACCTTGTTAAGGCTTGTTTGTAGGAGCTCCGATGCTTCAAGTGGATCCGTACTATTTGCAAGAATTGCGGTGTCGTCGGCATAGGTGGCAATGGTTACATTCTGCGTTTCAGGAAGGTCAGCTGTAAATATTGTGTAGAGAACCGGCCCCAAAACAGAACCCTGTGGAACACCATCAGTTATGTCATATAATCCAGATGTCTCCTCTCCATCTTTGATTTAGAAAATTCTATCTTGAAGATATGAGTTCAGTAGTGTATAATATGTGTGTGGTAATGATGTTTTTATTTTGCATAAGATGCCACCATGTCAGACTTTGTCAAAAGCCTGCTGGATATCCAGGAAAGCTGGGGAGCAGTATTCCTTGTTTTCCATGGCACATCGTATGGTATCATATACTCTGTGAACTTGCTCTGTTGTTCCATGTCTTTGTCGGAACCCAAATTGATGATCAGGGATAATATTCCTGTCTGCCAAGGCAGGAGACATTCTTTTTAAAAGTACTCTTTCAAATAGTTTGGATAGTACTGGCAGGAGGCTTATTGGTCGGTATGAGGTGACTTCATTAGCTGGTTTACCTTCCTTGTACACCATTATTATCTGTGATACTTTCCACAGAGAAGGGAAGTGTTGCACTCGGAGTATTCCATTGAACAATGTAGTTAAGTATAAAATAATTTTCTGTGGAAGTTGTTGTAGAACTTCTTTTGTGATTAAATCAAAGCCTGGTGCCTTTTTATAATCCAAACGTTCTATTTCAGAGTCAATTTCCTTGGGTGGTACTGGGTTGATTGGCAAATCTAATTGGAAATCCTGATGTAATGTCGCCTCAGTGTCTGCTGGTGGGACGATGGAATCAGCTTCATTCGGTGTGAACACATTACTTAGGTGGGTCGCAAATGCTTCAGCCCTTTCTCTGCTTGACCGGGCCAATTGATTATTAGGCAGTTTTATAAGTGGATTGACTTTCTGTGGTTTGTCATAATTTTTCATTGCTTTCCATAGTGAGTAATTAGTTGCTTTGGTAGCAGTTAGTAAATTTGAGTAACTTTGCATTCCTTCTTCTTCAGCATCCCTTAGCATGGTTTTCAGTTCAGCAATGGCTTTATTAAGGGCTGCCGAATAGCAGAATAACTATTAAAGAAGAATGAATTCAAAAAGAAATAATGAAGATAATTCATTTTCTCATACATTGATGCAGCGGGTGATGTACATTGACATCCCGAGTCATATGCTTGTCAAGGCATATAAAAATAAAATGCCTTATTCATTTACAGCGACAGCCCATGTTCTTTATAAGATCAGATATCTACTTTGCGGTACGCTTGTTTTGACTGAAAAGAAGAAGAAGAGAGATTTTACTGCAATATTCGAATGTTAGAGGGTTTTAGAGAGGTATTTAACAAAGGGTTAGTCACGGGCCTAAAACCTCTACCAACCTGTACTAGGGCAGCGTGGTGGAGTATGCTCTAATTCGTCTCTCGTTAGATGGAGGCCCATATTCAGTAATGAGTTATTGTAGATATAATAATGATGATGATGACAAGGACCGTAATGATGTTGACGATGATGATATTCGTCAAAAACTTGCCAAAAAGCCTTTAATTTTGTGTACTAAAACCTAAATTCTTTATTACTTGTTCAAACAAGTCCTACACTTACCTTACTTAATTTATACTATGGTTGAAATTGCCTGGCAGAAAAGTTTTATTGGTTTTTATTTAGATCATTTTACCTATATGTCAAACATGCGTTACTTCTGGATGCATAATTTTACTTCAAACGCAATTATAAAATAATAGGGTTCAGTTAATTTTACATGTTTTATAATAAAATTTTGTTTTCGGTTAGTAATTTTTACCTGCTTGTGATTTTGATTAAAATTTTACTAACCGACACTATTTCATAAAGTATTGAGGATAATAATAATCTTTAAATGCGAGTTTACGAAGCCTTTAATCTGCATTTAAAATTCGTTGGAATCGAGCAGATATGACTAATAGGCAATTTTTGACGATTTAAAAATGAAAAAAAAAACTTTAAAATGCTCTGGTGTAAAGTTGCCAACATGTCGCTTAGTAATTATTGCCTTTCAAGCGTCGATATATAATTTTGTTAAAAGAGCTGTAGAAAAGTACAACTGTAAGTAGGTATCAGTTTTTTTTACTATGCACCGGATGATCTTTAATTTACAAAAATGTGGGTGTCTCAACCAAGAGAAACCTACGATTTATGTTAAACATAGGATTAGCTCTGCTACCTATAAAACACAGTAAACTTCTGAAGTGAAAGCAGAAATTACCGCAACATTTTTAAGTTAAAAGGGAGGTTTACGTTGCTCTGCGTTATTTCTTGATAACCGCGATGAGCGCTGGCTATCTGATGCGGGCGGGGCGACGGCGGCCGCAGCGGGGCTCCTTATTTTATTATCGCCTTCCGGCCTCTCCTCCCCTCGCTACGTCACCCGCACAACCTTCGCCGCGCCCCGCGCACGCGCACAATCCGCCAGAGGCTGCAGTGTGTGTGCGGAACATTCGCATTGACCTACATGTTATACATCGCATTATGTATGTAACACTGTAGTATACACATGGAATACCATAGCGGACTGCTGATGAATTTATTAATTGGGCCGTGAGATGCATCAATGAGTTCAGTTTATTAATTACATGAATCGTCGGGAACCGTCGCTACTGGACTAATTAACCTGAACATTTACCGCATATATTTTACCATTAAAAGGAAGATTATAATCGAAAAGTAATTTAGGATGATTTTTTTTTATTTTGTAAGGTACAAAGCCTTTTACCTTGTTAACTTAAAATGTTTGCCAGCTTTTAGGGAATACGCTCATAAAGCGTGCCTAGTAACTGCTTATATCCTTTTTCGCTCAACGTTTTGGCCTATAAACTTTTCATTTGCCCTGACCTTCCTAAGATTATATTCTACGAAGATTTCTTTATGTAAATACGGATTAGGTGAGTGGGGTTTATCTCTTGAGAAGACTAGGCCAGATGAGTCGAATTCAGCTGCGATATTAAAGCCTCGAGGAAGTGCCTTAATGTTGGCAGTTTACTCACCGGGTAGTTGGATAAAACTACCTTTTAAGTACGTATTGGTATGTAACTCGATTACAAGTAGATAGAGGTTACATTTCTTTCTAATATAGTTATAAAGGGAAATTCACTGAATTCTATTTTTATTATTTGAACTGTCGCTGGAAAAGTTATTTTAGTACCAAGTCGGGATGAAATATACAACCAATTTATTCCCTTTCCTAGAAAACCTACTTTGTTATACCAAGTCTTAGAAATGCGTTCCCAAGATACCCATCTTCAATAGAATAGCTAAAAACAAAGACACAGTAGCCTAAATGATAAAATTCCTTGTACGCCGCGGCAGACGCGGAATTCGCAATCGCTTGTTGACATTTCGGAATGCGGGGTGCGCTCACGAGTCAATGAACCCAAGGGTTGGATCCATCTATATCCCTACACAAGTCGACTGTCACCAAAACCTACGACGTTGCGGTTTTCCTCGAAAAACTAGAACGCTTTTACTTCGAGAACAAAAAAAAATTTCGTTGTAGCACGCTATTTATAGAAATATTGCTTTTATTGTTTAAAATGCCGATACAAGAAATAAATCGTCTGGTTGTACCATACTTCATGTTTACTTACATCTTATAAAAGGCAATTTTTACTTTATTATTTAGGAGTAACCTATCTGTGGTTATGCTGTTTATCTATCGATCATAAACACTCGATCCAACCAGCAGAGTTCGTTAACACAAAGCCTTGTACTTGAGCTCTCCGTAACCTACGAAGGCAGCGCCGCGGCCTAACGAGCCGTAAAACTCCTGCTCTGTGATGGTGAGCCACTAGATACATCTAAGCAAATCGGTATTAAGTATAAACCTTATCATCATTACCAGGAGAACGTCAGCTACTGGTACTAAGACCGTGACGAATGATTTTCAGTAGCTCGATCGCCATTTCGTACTCAAAAGTCAAAATTTCTTTATTCGATGAAATTTTAAAGATCATCGAAGATAGAAATAAATAAAACAGAATAGAGTAAAATTAACTATATAAAAAAAACCGACAGAATGGATAGAATCGTATATTTTTACAATTTTAAAAAATAAACGCTAAATTGTTGTTTTTTGTATGAGTTGGAGTAATTTTAGTCCCAAAAATGTTTAAAATCGAAATAATCCGATATGTTATAATGTATGCTTTTTTATAAAGTCTTTGCTTAGTTATGTATTAAATTTGTTAATTTTTTATTATTGTGGATCACTTTTTTTATAAAAGCGTGCACACTTTTTGAAGCTAACATGACTATGTTAGCATGTTAGTTATTTTATGGTTAGTTTTTTTTTAGTTATATAGTTATAGTTATTTTTTACCATTTCAATCATCATCATTAAACCGAATCTACTGCTAGACATCAGTCACTTCCAAGGGGCGCCACTGAACCCGATTTTCGCGTTTTCTCATCAAGTCTCTGCCAGCTACAGCGCTCATATCGCCACTTCATCTAGCCGGCTGGTATGAATTACAAACTTCATGAATTCGGTTATATTACTTTGAGATATTAGTGAGAGAAAGCTATGCCAACAAAGGCTAGAGCCATTTCATCTTTACATAATCGTAATTTCTAACAAAATACTCCCAAATACTGCGGCAGCGTTGTTGCCAACGCTTACACGGACAAAGGCCCACGATTAAGTGAAGGCTCCTTGGCAAGAGTATGTGGCGAGGGTGCCAGCAAGGCTACGCCTAGTGCCTACTGCCAGCGAGCGGGGCGGCCAAATGATGCCGATGTTATGTGTAATTAGTGTAGAGATGATGTAATTTGCCTCTTTGTTTGTGTACCTATACGGTTGCCATCATGTATCTGGCTGAAGATAAAACCGACCGAAAGAAAACCGAAAATTCGGGTCGGCTGCTTTTATTTCCCCGCATATTAAACTAGCTAACTAGCTGCTGCGTGCGTCTTCTCACGCGTGTTTGTCCATAAAAACTAGTCTATGTTTCAATCCAGGTCTATCTATGTACGTCATTGGTTCAGCTCTTACGACGTACTTAATTGTGTAAAAAAAAAAACACATATACATATAATCTTTAGCTTAATTTTAGTGTTATTTTGGTGACTACCCAAGTTTGAATCATACTGACTCAACTTGCACATCAAAGAGAAAACAGGAGCAAAAGAGGTATACATGGTCTCTGTCAGGAACTTGGAGAAACCTATTTTCTATATCATCACTTTTATCTGGTCTCCAAGAAAAAAGTTTATCGAAATCCGGATGGCCACAAAAACAGCTTTACGCACGCCACGTTCGCCACTAAATTATTTCTCCTTTCAGTCGTCATTAGATTATTTCTACACTGTTTCCAGACCTATTTTATCAAGATGGAGTTGACCTTTTCTTCGCGTTAATTACGGAAATCAAATCGAAAGCTTTTTTTGCTTACCACGTGTTAGGACTCACTGAGATTACCCACGTGTGTGTCAGTTCTGTATTCATAAATAAAATAAATGCGTTTTGGTATTTTCAACAGATTGATTTTATTGGCGCGGAAAAAATGTATTTCTCATTTACAAAAATCTTTATTTATATCGTAAACTCAAGTTATTAGGAAAAATCGCCTCCATCTAATTAACCGGTACTCTTCCACCTTTATAATGCGCAACGCCAAGGGGTGGAACGCCTTGCCTGAGTCTGTGTTTCCTGATAACTACAACCTAGGGATCTTCAAGTCACGAGTGCATAGGTTTATTCTAGGCAAGCGTGTACGATCGTAGACTGCATCATCGCTTACTATCTGGCAAGCTCGTGGTCAAAGGTTAGCCTATAATTTATAAAATAAAAACCGGAACTTGCTCTTTCTCATCTGCCAAGAAAAAGCACCACTACCATATACACTCGAACTAATTTTGGTAGAAACTCTCCATTACCTAAATATAAAAATAAGTACTTTAAAATATTGGATTGTCAGGCGAGGATTAATCAAGGGAGAATGCTCAATTCTGTTTATTTTATTACTATAATTAAGTATAATGAGTACTTATATAATTATATGTAAGTTTAAGTTGGGTCATATCGGTTGAACATGCTGAGGCGTCCTATAATTGGACAAGATTGCATTAGTTTATCACGAACAAGCTGTCCTGCCCGCGGCTTCGCACGCGTGGTATGTCATTAAAAACATTATCCTAATGCGAAGTCGGGTAAAAAGTAGCCAAATTTAATTACGATCCGTTCAGCCGTTTAGTCATGAAAAGAACAAACAAACAAACAGAGTTACTTTTGCATTTATAATATTAGTATGGATGGATGTCAAGTTAATAAATAATTAAATAAATAAATAAATATCGCTGGACATTTCACACAGCGCTATCTAGCCCCAAACTAAGCAGAGCTTGTACTATGGGAAACAGATAACTGATAGAATACTTATATACTTTTTTTTGTAAATATGTACATACTTATAATATATAGAAAAACACCCAGACACGGAACAAATATCTGTAGATCATGCAAACATTTGTTCCGCGGCGGGAATCGAACCCGCTACCTCCTGCGTCTCAGCCGGCTATACGCCCACTGCGCCGCGGAGGCAGTCTTTACTGGACAGTCTAAATAAATAAAATAAAATATAACTTTACGTCGCGTCGTCTTTGTCTCGGTGAGACTTCGATCAACTCTAAATTTACGCTGAAAGTTTATCGCCGCAAGTAAATTTAATGTAAGTAGAGTTTACCTAAACACTTAGGTAAACCAGATATGTTTCCTCCAGAAAAGACTACAGTACACCGCCACCGCTCGAAGCTGATGGAAAATTCATCGACTTTAGTTCCTGAGAAGTTTCAGCAGAATTCCTGATGAAAATGATGTATTAACCGGCTCCAAAGCAACCCGGTTCAAGTAATCGAAGTCGATAGATGAATAAGTGATAAGCCTGACATGAAGTGAAGTCACTTCGCCTTTGAACTTTCATCCAATTATGTAGTTCACGTCAATAGATTGGGGGCGAGGAGTGTAATATAATATCTATAGATGTTTTGAAGAAATGGTGGAACTAATAGAGGATTAGTACTTTTAAACTTTCGCTATCACTGTACATAATCAACCCGTGACCACGCCTGTTGCAACACAGCCGAAACGTCGGGATAACAAATTAAAAAGGTACATACGCGATTAATACCCGTTTTAATCAATAATTAATAGAGGAGTGAACTAAAATTGTTACATACAGTACAATTTGATAATATAGGAATATGTTTAAGTACTTATTTCATCCTGTGATGACCACTGTGGCGCAGTGGGCGAATAAACGGTAACAGTGTCGCGAGTTCAATGGTTTTTTCCCATCTCAAAAAATGCCCAACGCGCAAGAAATTTTCCCTTCAACAAAAAAACATCCTCCTTACATACTGTTACTGTTAGCCCATAATGTCCCATTGTTGGGCCGAGTCCTCACTCCCTTCACAATGAGCTCGTGCCACACCTTAGCAATCAACATCATCATCCGCATAAGTATATTTATTTAATTATCCTCTGATGCAAAAAGAGGTTTTTTATAAGTTAAACGCCTATGTCTGTCTTTGTGTCTGTGTGTCTGTCTGCTTGTGGAATCGTAGTTCCCAAACGAATGAACCGATTAAGATGAGGTTTTAGTAAATAGAAAGCTTGTTTAAGATGGTGGTTCTTAGCTATATGTCAGTTTTTAACCTTTGATCCGGAGTTTTTAAAGTTTTATAAAATAAAACTTGTTATTTGTATAAAAATCTATAGTAATTGACGAACAAGGCGGTACGAGCACGCGACATTCCTAACCCTAAATTTCTATTAAGGCGCCCTTTGTCGCCGGCTTTCATCGCATTAACTCGACGTAAATACATTGGAGCGTAATCAAGGTTCTTACGTTCTTGTTTGGAGCGAATTCTTCGCATTACATACAAGAGACTTTCCTGTACATGGTGCTTCAATATATTGTATGTTAACTCAAAAGGGGGTTATTCGAATCCAAAATATTTTTTTATTTTCCTAAATATACCAAGAAAATCTGATTCAAATTAAAATTCGTTTATTTACACTTAAATATAACTTTACAGCATTAATGTAATACTCTATATCTAAAACTACTACAAGAAAAAGAAAAAAATAATACAAATTATAATTGTAGTTAAGACATCTAATTTTTATAGTTCCAAAGTCTAATTCAAACATAATATATTTGTTTTTAGGAAAAAAAATCATGATCTTTATAGCTCACCATTTAGTTAGCGATTTTAGGACATACTATATTCCCTACACAAGATAGAATGCACAAAAAAGATTCAACCATATAAATCGAATTTTAATAAGTGTTTTGTTAAAAATTACTTTTCAAAATAAGCTTTTATAAAATTTATAATCGGAACCGCAAGAAGATTCAAATGAGCCCAAACACTAGTAGCCTACTATAACTCATTCAGAATTTTCGTTGTCCAGCATCCATCGCTATCATAAGACCACCTCCATGATACCACATTATTGCATTGTCACCGATGTTACATATGTATTTCAAATTTCAGCTCAATCGGTTGAGTGGAACGGGTTTAAAATTCAGTTGCAAGATTCTACCCGGACATACATACATTGCATGTTAATAAAAAGCTTGTAAAAAGTCATATAATAAACATTTATCTTTAGAGGAGGACCATGACCTCTATTTTATTGTTATATTTAGAACTTATATGATGTCCCAATACGTGTACCTATTTCTGTAACATGCCTTTTATTTTGTGTAAAATTTGTCTTCACGCTGTGCTCAAAAAAGCCGTTGAACGTTATGTAACTCACCAACAAACTGTGATCAATACCATCAGTTTAAAATTATTAACATTATAATTACTAACTAAGCCAATTTCAGTAATTTATCTTCCCTAAGAATTACTCAGTAAACTCAAATCTGAGTTACCTGTGTCAAAGGACGTTATAAACACGTTTATTGATATCCTTTGTCCGTCGTAGATCGCGCCCGCTCCCTAAGCTACGAGTAGTTGTTAGCACAAAATAGACAGGCTCAGAAGTTAACTACGATTTTAAACATATAAACCTGCCTTACGTTTAGTTCTAATCATACTAATTGTGTCGCCGTTGGTTTCTCTATATATAAACCTATTAACTATTATAATATATAAAACAAAGTCAGGTTTGTTCGAACACTTATAACTCGAGAACGGCTGGACCGATTTTGATGGTTTTTAATTTGTTGTATTTGTCTCCGTCTCGAATAGCAGAATAACTATTAAAATATCGGAAAAATTCACGCAAAAAGAAACAATGAAGATAATTCCTTTTCTCAGACATAGATGCAGCGGGTTTATGACGCGGGCATTGATAGCCCGCGTCATATGCATGTCAAGGCGGTACGAAGTTCACCGGGTCAGCGAGTATAAATATAAAACAAAGTCGGGTTAGTTACACCATTTATAACTCAAGAACGGTTGTACCGATTTTGATGATCTTTGATTTGTTGGATTTGTCTCCGCTCCGAATAGCAAAATAACTGTTAAAACATTGGAAAAATTTACGAAAAAAAATTATGAAGATTTGTTTTCTCATACATAGATGTAGCTAATGATTGCCGATTCACAATACATTGGAAGCCCGCGTTATATGCATGCCAAGGCGATACGAAGTTCGGCGGGTCAGCTAGTAAATAAATAAAAATAGCTAAACTTGACGTAGTACTAAACTGAACTTTTGTAACTATCTATTTTATGTTGATAGTAAGGTAGACACTTACGTTGATGGCTTATAAGCAGTGATCGGAGTAGGTAGATTGATTTTACGTACTGACATCATAAATTATTATGATAACATAACATGGACATGTCCGTTTTCCCGGAAATATCCGTTATTTACGGGTTTGAATTAAATATAATATTAATAAATAAATATTGCTGGACATTTCACACAGCGCTATCTAGCCCCAAACTAAGCACAGCTTGTAATATGGGAACCAGATAACTGATAGAATACCTATATACTGTTTTTTTTGTAAATACATACTTATGATATATAAAAAACAACCAGACCCGGAACCAATAATAAATATAATATTAATGATTAATATAATAATAATCATTAAGTATAATATAGGGTGCTTGGAACAGATCGCTTTTAGCGATTAGGCCGCCCATTGTACCTTTGATTTAATTGTGTATTCTCTTTTGTTTGTTTTATTTTTTAATAGTGTACAATAAATAAATTATCAAATTATCAAATTAGTTATTTAGAAACTACTCTATTTAAAATGTAAAAGAAACCATCGTAAGAAGTTTAAAATTGATTGTTATGTCAAGAAGATTGAAATTACATCAAGATTATGCTAAGATAGTCAGAAGGGCATGGTCAAAACATGCAGAGCTACTTGTAAGCCACAATTAACTAAGCCATTAGCTCTGCGTTAAAAATCAACCAAGAGATTTTGAAATATTACAACAATAACACGGAATGTTGGAAACTGACGTCATATTTGTACAATAAATGTGTATGGGCTCCAACACTAGTGGAATAACTCCACTCCCGGCGGCGGCGGCGCGCGCCAACTATTTAATTTTCCCACATAATTTAACTTTCTATGAAAATTGGGGCACGCGAGCCGCCAGTGGCCATTCTCATTTAAATTAATATAACATTTTTGTGTGTAATTGAATAGAAAATTGACATTGCTTGTTTTTTTTGTTGCGGAGTTTTTACACGCTTTTTATTAACTTGCAATGTATGTTTGTCCGGGTGGAATCTTGCAACTGAATTTTAAACCTGCTCTCCTCAACCGATTGAGCTGAAATACACGCTTATTTTGGAGAACAATGCATATTTATAGTAAGCATGACCGGATTCTACTCCCTGGATTGGCTCCAGACGAAGGAACTCTTCAACGGTCAACAGCACAGATACGAAATTTAGTATACGCATTTAATTATAATATCCTGTTCTAAGTTCCATAATGGCATGTCTGCTGCACTCAGAGTTGACTTCTAAGAAGGAACTCCTCAACGGTCAACAGCACAGATACGAAATTTTGTGTAGTTAAGAATTTTATAAAAGCTTGTTTTGAAAAAGTAATTTTCAACAAAAAACATATTATTATGGCTAATAACTCAAAAACTATACGAACTTTACTAAAAATAAAAACGGTATCTAAATGTACTAATGAAGACCTTTCATTTTACGTCCCACTTGATCTAATAGTCTCATTTTTTTTACCCTTGTTGAACCCCAATATCTTAACAAACCCCCAATATTTTTAGCTCATATAGTCACACCAAAATTGTGCCATCACTACCTACTAATATATCAAATTTTACGATAATCGGATCAACGCTTCAAAAGTTATCTTCGGATAAACAAGCATACATACAACACCGATTTGCCCAAGTGGATTTAGAGATCTCGCTTCGCTCGATCAATTAAAAATGTGAAAGTAACTAAAGTAATGTTTGTAGTAACCTTTTCACGACTAAACGGCTGAACGAATGGTAATGAAATTTGGCAAGGAGATAGATTATATCTTCGAGAAGGACATAGGCTATCTTTTGTCTCAAAAAATAATCTTGAAAGGGGTGAAATAAGGGTTGAAAATTTGTATGGGCAATCCATAATTCCTTAAGTTAGAAATACATATTTAGGATTTGGTAAGAAATAAAGAAATACGTGTTTCAACTTTTTTGCAAAATTATCCTTAAAGGGGTGGGGATGGATAAAGTAAGGGATTAAAATAATGAAGCATTCTTTAGATGCACTTTCTATGTACTGTTGGTATATTGTGAACGCGATTGGGACATAGGCTATTTTTTACACGACTGCGCAGAAAGAGGGTAATGTTTTTTTGACAAACTATGCGTGCGAAGCCGCGGGCGGGTCAGCTAGTATTGTATAAATGTACAAGCAGTAACGTGTATAATATAAATTTGTTTGCTTCGCTAAATGGCACATTCTCTTTATTTTTAAGATAAATTGTATTTTTCTCTTTATGTGAATTTGTAATTCTTTTGAGAAAATAAATGCTTATACCAAAAAAAATACTTTTGTAATACCTAATTTGGTCTCCTTATTACGCTTATTGCGCGCACGGAGGAGTGTGAGATTTGAGAAGTTTTGCATGTTAGTTTAAATTAGGTAAACTTAGCCTTAGTTAGTGGTAAACTAGTTTTCCATACATAATTATAGATATTTATTGTTTATTTATTTCATGTTTGTTTTGCAATACCTTACAATCTGGATACCCTTCAAGCCATTTACTCTAATTATGTTTAAGATACAAGGTTAAAATAAGTGTTTGTCCTTCACGGGGAGTGAAGAGCTATCTCGCCGTAACACAGTTTTTAACTAGCACGGGAGGTATGTTCCGAAACCTTACTGCGTACATTATTTATACTATTTCTTATATTAATTAGCCATTGTTCGTTTGTACACAATGCAATGCACTTTGTATTCCTAAGTTGTGAAATAATCTTATTCTTAATCTTATCTTATTTTATTATCTAGTATAGCTAAAGTTTATACGGAAAGGGGGCGAATTGTTAAAAGACGCACAAAATAAAAACTGTCTAATTTCGACCACTGTGCCCTGATAACTAGTTTAGATAAATATTGCGTAGACGCTACATCTATATAATATTTGATGATTGCCACACCACCACTCTACTTAGTTTGGGGCTAGATAGCGCTGTGTGAAAAGTCCAGCGTTATTTATTTATTTTTTCCCCAAACCGAGCTCTACTTTAATCTCGAGGCAAAAGCTCCTGTAGATAAGATAATCGCAAAGCTCACTTCCGGTAGGTTCAGCTTCCCTAATCCTTTGTCATAAAATATTCAGACGAGAGTTACTTAGCGAGTACCTGAGAACTCACCGCGCTTCCGTTAAATACGTAATGAAAGTGAATATTCTAAGACAAAGTAAAAGATGGTGAAAGGGAAGCTTTGATTAATGGCTTGTCACGATTCTAATTATTTTTTGGATAGAAAGCACATCATCATCATCATATCGGACGTCCACTGCTGAACATAGGCCTCCTCCATATATTTCCAGAGCGACCGATTTTGTGCGGTCTGCGCCCAACGGCTCCCAGCAAACTTTATTACTCTTCGTCTTTCCGTTTAGTGGGTACTCGAGACCACGCACTGAAAAGCGAAACGAATTCTATGAAGAATTCTGCCCTGCCCACTGCCACTTGCTAATCCTTTGTGCTAGGTTAGTGACTTAGGTCAACAGAATATACTAATATTTGAATAAATATTAAAAAACTAAATAAACATTTGACCCAAAGACCGTTGCAAGCGAACTAGGCAGTCTAATACCTATCAAACCTTAGCTATTTCAATACACATGACTTTAAATTAGAGATTCTGGAACATTCCTGTCCTAAGTTTTTTTTGTTCAATAAGTTATAAGAAAATTCACAAGACGACCTAAGATATCGACTAATTAATCAAAGATATTGGTCACTAAACCAATTAAGAAGAACTGGAAAGTAAAGAAAGTCCTCAACAACTCCGTCCGTGGGCGTTCATTGTGGAACTCACAATAATTTACCTAAAGCCATATTTCAGTTCAGACAGCTCCATAATTAGGATTCATGCGTCGGCGTTGGCTCACCCCTCAACCCCGCAGCCCACACCCCGCAGCCCTACAGCTACACAGCCCTATAGGCCCTCACTGACTCCTGACTAATAGCTGGCTTTGTTCGCTAACTACATGAATTGGGTTATATTCGCTATCAGCATTTAAATTAAAAGGCATCATAAACAAACCCCTTCTGCACCAAATGTATAAAATTAAACCATTAACTGTTGTTATTATTTATAACAGCTAAACAATTTCTCATTCTTTTTTTCTTTATGTTATATATTGTTTATGTTATATGTTGTTTATGTTATATGTTGTTTATGTTATATGTTGTTTATGTTATATGTTGTTTATGGATTAGGATGCTTACGCTTAGTCCCGTATTAGAACTGAACTCAAAACTTTGACAAAATTCTGCGCTTGAGCCTCTATTAATACTTGATGTTTGTAAATTATATATGAGACTTTGCTAAGTAAAAGTTAAGTTTCTACAGAGAAATAACGTGAGTGAAACCACCTGTAGTTGTTAGTGAGAAAATTTAAAAGAGAAAACAAATCAACCTTTGGTTCATAGTAAAATGCAATCCAAGCATTTATTTTTAATAGTATTTTTCAAACTTTTGCGATTACTGTACATAATTACTGATTAAAACGGGTATTTATCGCGGTACGGCCGTGCCCACGGCTGTTGCGGTTTAGTCGAAATGTCGGAATAACAACTAAAAGAGGTTCATACTCGATAAATACCCGTTTTAATCAGTAATTTTATTTATAACTTTGGATTAAACACGTATTTTTCTAGAACTATAAACCTTGGTAGTGGAAAGCATAAGCATCCCAGTAGCAAAAATGACTACCTAACTATTACTACATAATAGTAGCAACTAGTAGTCTGAGTCAGTGGCTGATGGATGAATGAAAGAATTACCCACGTGATGACAGGCTTGATCAATTTGAATATTAGAATGTTGCTGCATAAAATCAAGTTTGGTTGGACCCAACAACCCGTGTGACGTCACGTACAATCATATTGCATTATAGTAGGCTAGTCGGGAGCTTTCGGATCATCCATAATTATAATTTTACTGATTGGGTGCGTCGAGTTATGACGTCACATCGGGTGGTTGGATCTAGCCAAAGTGGGTTGTCTGTCAAAGTTTTCATAACAATGGGTGTCCAAATGCTCGCGAAGATGAGTCAACGCTAGCCACCACTTATAGATAATACTTTGGAGCGAACAACTAGTAACTTCTACATAAACAGGAACGACTTCAGAATTTGTGTATCTGATTCATATTCGAGTTGCGCAAGTTTGATCACGTCTCCATGTTTAGATCTTAGCTACAATGGCTTTTCTCTTCAAAGCTTTTTTCAATCCTCTAGCTCCTTCTTACCTCCGTGAGTGCTTTGATTTTCTTGTCCCACGTGAGATGGCTTGTAGGTCATCAATGTCCCTCCTTCTCAAACCCCCTCCTCATTCCTCCAGTCGCTATGGCGGTTCCTGTACTGTGCATGGAGTCAAGCTGTTGAATTCACTACCACACTTTATCCGCGCAAGTCCATCACTAGGCACTTTTAAACTTAGAGTCAAAGAGCATTACCTGTCCTTGTACATTTTTAGGTTATTATGTATTTATAAGTAAGTATATTATGTATATTTTGTATAATGTGTTATGTTTATAAATAAATAAATAAATATTGCTGGACATTTCACACAGCGCTATCTAGCCTCAAACTAAGCAAAGCTTGTACTATGGGAACCAGATAACTGATAGAATACTTATATATATATTTTTTTTGTAACTACATACTTATAATATATAGAGAAACAACCAGACCTGGAACAAATATCTGTAGATCTTGCAAACATTTCTTCCGCGGCGGGGATCCAACCCGCTACCTCCTGCATCTCAGCCGGCTATTCGGCTGAGATCGTCATAATCGTCGTTTATCTGTAATGTTGGTATAGTTCATAGGTATTATTTTTAATATGTATAAGAATTTTATTTATTGTGGTACATATTATTAGTATTTTACTCCAATGCCATTTTCTGTGCACGTACCCACCACTATAATCAACTATCTCTATCTTCAAAGGTTTGCTGGAAAAAAACTCTTATTAGGGTTAAGCTCGCCTTGGTACATGTCCATTTTGTAAGCTATTTCTGTTTGTAAATGTATTTGTGTACAATAAAGAATATGGATATGAATATGAAACTAGTAATATGAAAGAAAGAAAGAAAATACATTTATTTGAACCCACATGATATCACACACAATAACAACAAAGGAAAAGACATAGAAACACAGTAAAAATAAGTTTCACACTGACAGAAAATGATGGTGTTGCGTGGGGACAAAATGGCCCCTGTCTCAGCATAAGCTGTTTCGTACCACGGTGGATACGATGCAGCGCTGGTTTTCTGACAGGGCCTAGGTGACGACACGATCATTTCAGAAGATAATACTAATAGAAAATTTAAAATAAAAAATAACATGTAGACAAAATAAACGAGAAAATACCCAATACATAAAATACACGGATCGCAGAATAAATAGCTACGAACATTACATGAATACATTGAAAAACAAATAACAAGAAGATAAGAAACAAAATAAATAAATAATAAAAATATCTAGATATTATTTAAATATATTAATATTATATAATATTATTATTTAAATATTTAAAAAACCTTCGTAAGTGGAAAGAGAAAGTGTCTGTGTGAGTTTTAATTGCATTGGCTCAATTGCTCAGTAAATAAATGTTTTTTGAGCGCTTTTCGCATATCATCATCATCATCCTCCTAATTTCTTAAACGTACCGATACCTGACCACCTCAAGCTTCTTGGTATCTCATTAACTCTGAATCTCAATTTCGGCTCCTATATTGAGTCGAAAGCCCAGTTGGCTGCTAAAAAGCTTGGTATACTCGCAAAGGTGAGGCAATACTAATCAACTGAGAGAAGAGCCAAGAAGCTCATAGACAACGATGACCTAGTTGATGCAAGGTTCTACAGCCTGGAGCATCGACTAAAGGTTGCTAGCCTCTCGGTTTTTTATCGAGTATATTTCGGGGTATGCGTCAAAACTTTTCCACCTAACCCCACCATCTCCGTTCTATCATCGGACAACCAGACGCTCTGCGGTGCGCCACCACTATATGGTAGAAATACCTTCCATTCGCACAAAGCGGTTCTCTTCGACCTTTATTATGCGCACTGCCAAAGAGTGGAACGCCTTGCCAGAGTCTGTGTTTCCTAATAGCTACAACCTGGGTATCTTTAAGTCCCGAGTGAATAGGTTTCTTCTAGGCAAGCGTGTACCATCGTAGACTGCATCATCGCTCACCATCAGGCAAGATCGTGGTCAAACGCAAGACTACAATGTATAAAAAAAATACTGCTGAACATAGGCCTCTCCCATGGATTTCCAGAGCGACCGGTCTTTTGCGGCCTGCACCCAATGATGCCCAGCAATCTTTATCAGGTCGTCTTTCCATCTAGTGGAGGCCGTCCTACGCTGCGCTTTCCAGTGAGTGGTCTTCACTTGAGAACCTTTCTGCCCCAACGGCCGTCAGTTCTTCCAGCTATGTGCTCTGCCTACTTTTGCTAATTCTCACCTTGCTAATCTTTTGTGCTATGTCGGAGACTTTGGTTCGTCTATGAATCTCCTCATTTCTGATTCGATCTCTAACTAATAAAATAAAACGTAGCATTCGTAAAATAATTTACATAGATGGATACTTCTTGTAAAATACTATACAGTTAGATGGTAGCTTTGTGACTGAAGCATAAATATTCATAGCGGGCTCTCGCAGACCAGCGCTGTAACTCTACGTAACTACCTAAATGTAGGTACGTATTTGCATAACGATACCTAGTTGAGTCAACTGTGTTCCTAGCTGTAGGTAGGATTTATAGCAATTGAATTATGCGCCTGTGCCGTGCACGAGTGAGATTTCCAATCTGTCTGTTCTGTTTGATATTTAACTTATTTAAGTACGTTTGTATGAGTATGAATGAATGAATGAAAACACTTTATTGTACACAATATAAACAAAAAAGATATACAAAAAAATAAGAAAAAAGAGTATAAGTGTATAGGTACCCTAGTGAGTATAGGTACCCTAAATCGACAAGCGTGTATGACGAATGTAATGAGAGTGGAGGCAAAAAAAGTATGTCAGTATCAGTAACAAGTGGAGATTCGTGGTCTCTGCCCACTCCTCAGGGATAAGGTGTGACAGTATGTATGTATTTGAGCTAGTGAAGGAATAAAAGCCTCCGATATGCCCTGCTGACGTCCAGTGGAGTTTTATACTCAGGACGTTGTACCTTCTATTATACAGTGTGTCCCTGGATAAAGTGCAACCCCGAAAGGGGGTGAAACTAGATCAAAAATTATCGACAAAAAAATAGAAAAAAAAAAATTAAAAAAATTTAGTATATACTTTATTGATGAATTAAAATTTTTATTGCTCACTAATGACTCTATTTAATAAAAAAATGATTTCTTCCAAAGTAGTAGGTCTATTTTGTTAAAATAAAAACCATAATCATGTCAGATATGTGACGATGACGATAAAATAACAAATAACTCACAAACAAGTGGCTATCGTGACTTAAAGTTTAATTTTTGTATTAAAATTACATTTTTTAGGCTGTTTTTTTCCAATAAACTCCAAAAATCTTAAAATTAAGCCTATAATACTAGAAATTTTTATGACTTTTTATTATTGTCTATCATAATAGCTTTTAAATAAAATAAAAACCTACGTTCTAACATAAAAAATGTGCTGGCTAGGAGCATTTAAAGTTGACCACTGATTACGTCACCACTCAGGTAGAGACCCTTTTTTAACTTATATTGTTGTAGATTATGGTCGCTGGGCCTGTTCTATGAAAGATGAAGGGTGGGGATCGAAACAGGACTCACAACAAGGCACGCCAGTCGCTCCGATATTCTCGCCGCTGCTACCGCCTACCGTACCTTACTGCGCCTTCAAGTTTTTGTTACGTTGTTTTGCTTTTGTTTTGTTTTTGACTTTTTGTTACGTTTTTGACTGTACTTTGTTGTGTTGTGGAGATGCCGCGATTGACTGAGTTCTCTCTGCGAGAAATCGCTGACATCCATTATTATTATGGTATGTCACGTGGACACACAACAGTCGCTCGTTCTGCATACATAAATGCGTTTCCGAGCAGACTTATACCGTCAGCACGAAATTTCCAAGAAGTTCACCGAAAGTTATCCAACATCGGACTTGGATTAGCAAGAGATCGCCGTGAGCAACAAGCTACCATTATTGACCATTCCATAGAAGAGGCCGTTTTAAACGATTTGTTTGCTGATCCCACAACCAGCATTAGACGCTTAGCTTTGCGTCACGGTATATCAAAAACATCCGTATGGCGAATTTTGAAAAAGAAGGGATTGCATCCATACCATTATCAGCGAGTACAGCATTTGCATGAAAATGTAGACAATCGTGCAAGATGCGTAATGTCTACGTGGATTCAACAAAAAATTAGAAATAATCCACAATTCCTAAAAAAAATTTTATGGATGGATGAAGCGAAATTCACCCGGAATGGAATCACAAATTGCAGAAACTTACATGTATGGTCCGAGGAAAATCCACACCTAAAGAGGGCGTCTACTTTTCAAGTGCAATTTTCAGTTAATGTATGGGCAGCTCTAATAGACGACACGCTGATTGGGCCAGTTATTTTACCCGCAACATTAAATGCCGAAAGTTTTTTAAACTTATTAAGAGACGATCTGCCACTACTGCTGGAAGATGTTCCGCTGGCTACAAGGCAACAGATGTATTTGCAGATGGACGGATGCCCTGCGCACTACGGGCGCAATGTGCGAAGTTTTTTAAACGAAAACTACGCTAATAGGTGGATCGGCCGGGATGGACCAGTCGGGTGGCCGGCACGTTCACCTGACCTGACACCCCTAGACTATTTTCTGTGGGGTGTTATGAAACAAAGAGTCTACAGAACGACCGTAGACACCGAGGCAGAGTTACAAGATCAAATCATGCGATGTGCCGATGAGATAAGAAGTGACCCAGAGATGGTGCTTAGAGCCACACAACAAATCGCTCTTCGTGCGGCAATGTGCCTACAACAACAAGGAAGCCATTTTGAGCATTTAATGCATTAAACAAAACCCTTATTTCATACTTACATGTAATAAGTTAAATAAAAATGTTGTAACTAAAATTTGATTTTTAATACTACCTGAGCAGCAAAAAAAAAACGTGTCTCTACCTGAGTGGTGACGTAATCAGTGGTCAACTTTAAAAGCTCCTAGCCAGCACATTTTTTATGTTAAAACGTAGGTTTTTTTTTATTTAAAAGCTATTATGATAGACAATAATAAAAAGTCATAAAAATTTCTAGTATTATAGGCTTAATTTTAAGATTTTTGGAGTTTATTGGAAAAAAACAGCCTAAAAAATGTAATTTTAATACAAAAATTAAACTTTAAGTCACGATAGCCACTCGTTTGTGAGTTATTTGTTATTTTATCGTCATCGTCACATATCTGACATGATTATGGTTTTTATTTTAACAAAATAGACCTACTACTTTGGAAGAAATAATTTTTTTATTAAATAGAGTAATTAGTGAGTAATAAAAATTTTAATACATCAATAAAGTATATACGAATTTATTTTTAATTTTTTTTTCTATTTTTTTGTCGATAATTTTTGATCTAGTTTCACCCCCTTTCGGGGTTGCACTTTATCCAGGGACACACTGTATAACAGATTCTCATTTTATAGACATCACTTTTTAGGAGTAAGTCACTTAGAGAGAATTATATTTCACAACAATTAAATTTTTTATTTTTATAAATTAAGTAGGTACGCATTTGAAAATAGGGTGGGATGGATGTTGTGTAAATGTATATACTTGAGGGGGTGAGGGAGGGAAGGGAGTGTGTAAGTTGTGTGAGTTTCTGAAAAGTGTTACAGGGTATTTTTCTTTTATATCTTTGATTAATAATAGATATTTTGTTTCTTAACACATGACTTATTTCTATCAACATTCGACGACAGATTTGAGAAACACTAAATAACTGGTTAAGCGCGTGTCAGGCCTCACACAGCCCTCCCCAACTATACGACTATTACGAAAATGGCGACTCAACATTACATTGCATTAACGGATTCTTGTAGACCAGATGTTTTTGGAAGAGCTATGCAACGACACCGCACAAGGTGGGGTGGATGAGTAAAAAAACTTAGTTTATGAAATACCTCCCTAAAATAACAAGATTTTATTTCATAACCTACTCAATCAGTAAAAACGTCAGTAAAACGTAAAATTTTGCCAAGTTTCAGCTCAGCACTAATAAAATACAAAGAAAAACGGCTGTAACTGGTCGGACAGACGGACATGGCCAAACTCTATGGGTTCCGAGTTTAACCAGGGAACTTTATAAATAATAGTTACCAAAAAATACGTAAGTTATTATTTTTCGTTTGATTCAGTTACGTGCGTCGGTCAACCCTTAACCACAAAACTCAACATGTCAGCCAAATGGCATGTCGTCGCGGGCGATCAATAAGTCCCGTAGGACTGTTTAGTACACAAACAAGGAATATCGACTTTGATCTGTTAGTATAAATAAATAAAAATAAATAAATATCGCTGGACATTTCACACAGCGCTTCTAGCCCAAACTAAGCAGAGCTTGTACTATGGAAACCAGATAACTGATAGAATGCTTATAAACCTTTTTTGATAAATACGTACTTAAAATATATAGAAAAACACACAGACCCGGAACAAATATCTGTAGATCATGCAAACATTTGTTCCGCGGCGGGAATCGAACCCGCTACCTCCTGCGTCTCAGCCGGCTATACGCCCACTGCGCCACGCAGGCAGTCATGAAAACTTAGAATATAGGTAGGTACTTTAGTTTTAGACTCTTTAGTTTGAAGTCTTTCACTTTGTGTGTATCTGTGGCATCCGATCAGTGTTTCTTTTGTTTGAAAGGCGGTGGAAATACATATTCATTTAATTAAGATTCATGTAAGTACAATACAATATTGTTTTGTTAGTAGCATAGGTCCAGCCGTTGAAAAGAAACGGTTACAAACTCTCTGGCTATATTATTAACGTTTATTGACCGAGCGAGCGAAACGTCTCAGTTTCGAGATTGGCCAACAATGCTGTCTGGCTGTCTGTCTGTCTGTTCTCACCTACAGGTCGCATTTTTCAACCGATTTAAACGAAAATAGGCACACATGTTTTTTGATTTATCAAATTTTTTAAGCAGTTATTTTGATTGGGGATAGCATAGGGAGGGAAAAGGGGGAGGTTTGCCGTAGCGTTATTTATCGACGGATTTCAATAAAATTTGAGAGGCACACTAAAGACTTTATTCTACACAAGATGTTGCGAAAAAAATTCCAAAAAGGGGAGTGAAATGTGGAAAAAGAGGGGAAGTTTCCATTTTTGTAAATTTTGGATAATTTATACCTACCTATACCAATCAAACTACGCAGCCCTCTCCGCCTTCACGAGACGAGCCCGTAGACCCCAGATTAGACCTCCTAGGACCAAGGGAACGCGAGTAATCGCTAAAACTTATATCAATATTTTGCTCAAAAGTCCACATAGGTAAGCCTATTGGAAAATTTAAGCACCCGAAATTCGATTTAAAATGGACGTGCTTCATTAATTTTGTTGCGTAAATTACTTTTTGAACTTGGGACGCGAGGTCTACTGTTCTCACAGAACCACTAGTCTTATCTGAAACTACTTTGATATAATTTTTCTTGTATAGGCCAGTATTTCATAAAAAAATCCAATGAATCTAGATTTAAGGCTGTGTCTGTGTCCAGCCAGAAAGATTTATTAAGGTCTTCAATTACAACTTGGCTAATTAAAGTCTGAAAGGTTCAGGTAGCAAGTCTTACAAATGAAGGCTTTAGGTAAAGTAGAACCTTTGTACTTATACCTTGTTAATTAATTTTTGGTAGAGTAGGCACTGAAGGGCCTGAGGGTTTGAGTAAGCACTATTTATTATTCAGGGAGTAATATTGAAGTTGTCTTACCCGAAATGCCGGGAATGTCTGCTAGTAGCACTCACTTGTTTCTATCTTATTTTATTAATAAGGTACATACTCGTATTATGAAAACTTCAGTAATTTAAATAAGACTAACTTATTTAAAAAAAACTACGAGCCTTACAGTAGTCGCATATGACCACCGCGCGCGCTCATTGGTCAAATCTAATTGCGTGCGCTTCCCCGGTTTCCTGTTACACATTTCCGTCCCTTTTACAAAAATGACTCCCACAAACCGAGAGGAAAGAATGAACACATCAATAATGTTTAATTTATTTTATAACAAGTAATTTAATTTAACTACATAGAAATACGACATCAATAAGGTTGCTAGAAGCTGTTGGGTGCCCACAAGATACAAAATAATATATTGGGGAAAAAGGGTACACAAAAAAGCTCGATATTTGGGTACCCCACGAGCTCACTGAAAGAAACCTAATGAACCGTGTACTCATTTGTGATTCTTTATTACGACGTAGTTAAACCGAACCATTTTTGAAGAAGCTGAGGTGATGAAAAGTAGATCACGTACGACAAGAACGTGCGAAAAAGGTCGTGGTCAAAGGCCGGTCAGGCTTCACAGACTGTGGCGAAACCCGGGTTAACTCGCAACAAGGTGATGCTGTGTATGTGGTGGGATTGGAAGGGCATTATTCATTATGACCTGTTACCACCAGGCAGGACCATCGATTCTGAACTCTACTGCGAACAACTGATGAGATTTAAGCAAGAAGTTGAGAGAAAGCGGCCGGAATTAATCAACAGAAGGTGTGTGATTTTTCATCATGATAACGCCCACACACACATCTTTAGCCACTCAGCAAAAATTAAGAGAGTTTGGCTGGGAGGTGTTAATGCATCCGCCGTATAATCCTGACCTTGCAACTTAACATTTCCACCTGTTTCGGTCTCTTCAGAATTCTTTAGGCAGTGTCAGGTTAACATCACGAGAGGACTGCCAAAACCACTTGTCGCGGTATTTTGATCAGAAGCCCCAAAATTTCTATAGCAATGGGATCATGTCCCTACCTACAAGATGGCAAAAAGTTATCGAACAAAATGGTATCTACATACTTTAGTTAAATGTAAATAAACAATATTAAAAAATGTTTTCAATTTTCTTAAAAAATGCGAAGAAACTTTTTCCCCAACCTAATATGTTTGGCGCCTGTGGCTGATAACATAACGACGATGAAATAAATTATGCCGATCCTGAAATTAATTTTATAAAAGGCAAATTATAAAGCTAAGCCAGTCACGTTTTTCCGTTGTTAAAGTTACAAAAAGGATTTTCAGTGACGCTTACAAAATTCAATTCCCATTTTTAATAAAAACGCACGAACAGTAAAAGTCGTAATTGTAATAAAAAGTAGCCGCTTTACGCACGAAATACATTCAAAGAGTTTCCATTGTAACAACCTTGGAAATAAGAACTTGCAAAGTATCCCCCAGTTAGACGAGTTCCTATCCAAAGTATAAATGTAAAGTATATGTATAAAAAACCTGTAATAAAAGGAGAAAAACAACGTGACCGGAGTCTGTATCCGACGTCGGAGGAGACAGAATATAAATAATCTGCAACCAGTAAGCACACTTCAAATAGCTTATTATTCTTTACTATCTGACCTGCCCGCGGCTTCGCACGCATGGTTTATCAATAAAAACGTTACTCTCCATTTACACAGTCGGGTAAAAAGTAGCCTATGTTTCAAACTATCAGAATAACAAATTTCATCGAAATCGGTTCAACCGTTTAGCCGAAAAAACGGAACAAACAGCCAGGCAGACAGGCAGAGTTCGTTTCGAATTTATAATATTAGTATAGATAGAAAACTTTTGTGATTGATTTCAATCATTATTATGAATACGGGATTTTTCACGTACCGTTTTATCGGTTTCGACCGGCAAACATTGTCGGTTCAATTCGTGAACCTTCATCAGGGTGTAACACCGATAAATCGGTACATGACAAATCCGGCATTTATAATAATGATTAGTATAGATGTTGCTTAGGTAGGCTTAGGTACTGAACACTGCAAATTCTGGCTGCGTGTTTCACATCTCATTTATGTCATTATATGAACTAAATTCTGTAAAAACTGTTTTAATTTTTGGTAAGCGTAAATACGGATTTACACGAGACAAACTAGAATTTCTATTATCTGGATTCCAAACATACCAAAGGCTAAATATAAATGTTTGTTAAGTTGCTCACACCCGCAGCATTGGCTCCTTTTATCAAAGAAGTAGTATTTTCTCATCTGCGTGAGTAGTAGGTGCTGTAACCAATTATTCATTCCAATGTTCTGCCTAATTGTAATTTGTTTATTTTTATTTATTTCTATCAGTCACTAACATTTATATATGTACTAGCTGACCCGGCCAACTTTGTTCTACCATATAAATTATCAAAGAAATCAAATGCAGAATAACGTGTCAAAGTGACGCAACATTTCATATAAATGACTTCACGTCAATGAACGACGGATGAATTATATGGAAATTTCAACCCCTATTTCACCCCCTTCAAGACTATTTTTTGAATTCAAAGATAGCCTAAGTCCTTCCCCAGAATATAATCTATCTTCTTGCCAAATTTCATTACGATCCGTTCACAGCCCTTTGGTCGTGAAAAGGTAACAAACAAACTAACAAACAAACAGAGTTATTTTCGCATTTATAACGTTAGTATGGATTTTTGACATACCAATATTATGCATTGTATGTAATGAATTGGTGACTAACTGAATACTGTTACTTCTTACTAAAGTTCTATGTATACTAAAAAAAACTGGGGTTTTACTGTATGTTACAGTAAAAACCCGGTTTTAGTAAGAACGCGTTTTCACTAGTTAAAACCAGTTTTTACTAAATGCCTTTGTAATAACTAGAATTTCCTAGCGACAACTAGAATCGACACGGGGCACCCCGACTCTAGTCAGTCTTGTGCGTGACACCCCTAGAGTGTTATAAAAAAGCGCGGAGCCAGGAGCTCCGCTACGGAGGTCAGCGGCTCGCTTCGTTCGCCACATTCCCCCTTCACTCCGCTTGGCTTCGTGGGCTTGCTCCACTCAGGACCTTCTTCGCGAGAGTTCTGGCGAGAGCCCACCCCAAAAAACTATTGGGGTACCCCGACTGGTTTTAGGTTAGGTCTAGATGGGTGGGAGAATCGACGATGAAATATTTAGCTTGCAGAAGTTTAATCAAACTCAGCGCACGGTTTTCGTTAAAAAAAAGAAAATACATTTATTTGCAGTGAGTCCTGCGTCCTGCCATTAAATTGACATGTCATCCCATTGTTCTTACTGTTTAGAGCTACAAAAGTGCTTCGACATGGCTAGGGTCAGATAGCCGGCGAGTTTTATTGACAAAGTTTATACGACACTGGCAATGCACGTGACTGTACTCGTAAAGGAAAACATTACAGTAGAACACATTAAATAAGGGTTAAACTATATTGCGACTGTAATAGCGCACTTAAAGTTCAAACATGATGCAGTACGAAATTGCAGTTTTAGAAACAGAATAAGGAATTTAAATATGTGTGTTCAAGATTAGGTATATTCTTATGATTTTAATGAATGAATAAATATTGAATTAGAATTTGAGAGAGATATAGAAATTCATTGAATCCCTATTATGTGTCTACGAAGCAAGGTTCACAAAATTCCAATAATATCCTAGAAACAATTTCCCAAACCGTTCCATAAATCAGCCAGACATACGTACGTATTTATTAGTCTCGTATCGATCGCTTCAATTACGCAGGCAGTATTTGGGAATTTATAAAATTCCGGGAAATAGGGAAGGGCACACGAGGATATTTCCCCGGAGAGATAATACGAAGCTAAATTACATTGCTCAAAAGCAGCACGCCCGCGGCGACGCGGGACGGACGGACGTCAGCAAATATATTTGTATAGTTATTTCTACTGAAGAACGAACTTGAATAGAATAGTTAGGGGCTTAGCACAACGATCAATAAAATACTAGATATACAATCGGCCCGTCAAGGATGTCCACGCTGGAGAGTGCTTAAACGCCGCTTAAGCACTCTCGGCTCTTAGTCGCGCGCTTGCCGTCGAAGTGACAACATGCCCAAGTGCTCCGTCAAAAGTTGCAAAAACAACACTTTAACTACATTAAAAAAAGATGGAATTTCGTATTTCCGGTGAGTATTAGCTTAAAGTTTGATAATTTGATGAATTTGATTTTGAATTAGTCTATAATATGCTTTAAAACAATATTTTACGGAAATATTTGTAACTACAGACACACGACTACGCTACGCTACTGTCCCTTTCCCTCGCGTTGCATCGTTCATTTATCTGTACGTGACCGAAGACCAATGAACCGGACTACATTAAATTTCGAATGAATGGAGTCGCATACTAAAAACATTTTAACAAGTTTAAAAAACAATTTTATTAGTAAGCATTATATACTAATCAGATGCGGCCAATTCTAAAACTACCTTCATGAAACAAACAACTTTCGTGTTTTATTTTTATCAAATTCATTAAAAAAACACGCGGTAGCCTACCCTACCGTTAAATTGTGGGCAACGAGATAAATTTTCGGTACTAAAAATACAGGCATTTTTACCACCAGCGCCACCAAGCCCCTTTATCTGAAGTACAATAGCCTAATGTCAACTGCTCGTTATCTGTTACAAAATACACAATTAACAGCAAAAGAGAAATTGAAACTCTTAGCTAGGCTTACAGCACTCTATATCTTTGTCCTACTTCTTGCAATATTTACTTTTTGCTGATTTCTTCCTATACTGTTAAAGTTCTAGTACTAAACATGGTTCTGCAATATTGTATACAATACAAAATTCGATTTTATTCAAAACTAGAGGTTGCCCGGGAACTTCGTACGCGAGGATGAAAATGTTATGACCCTCCTTTTTGCATCATTGACCTCGGTCTCATACATTGAAGGGAGATTTACGATTTTATTATTGTAGAGAAGAGAATTCATCTAGGACCCGAGTAGTCGGCAAGACAAATTAATCGAGCCCGATGAGGTGGCATCGTTTAATCACAGTTCCCATAGCCATCTTCTGGCTCCATCATCAGACCCTGGATATCATCTAGGTAAAGAATACTCTTTAACACTAATCGAACAAGCCCACACTCGATGTAACTATGTCATTTTATTACAGAGTTCCCATAGCCTGGCTCCGTCATTAAACCCTGACCTGGATATCATTTAGGATCCGAATACTAGTTAAGACAGATCAAATGAACCTAAAGTCGATGTTGTTGTGTAGTTTAGTTTAAGCATCTGATGATGCACCATCTTACCGCATCATGAGATCAGCTTCATGTCGCATATGCATGCAAAATTTCAACTCAAATCAGAAACCGGGCAGGTCTAATATCGCAATATTTTATTACCTATAAACGATAGACAAGACAGCGAGGCACATTAAACTGAATAGGAGCCTGTAAAAATGAAAGATTTTATCAAACTATCCGATTATTAAAAAATCCGACTTTTGAATTTGGTTAACAAATGATTTATCCCTACGTAATAGATTCGAAATTTCATTTCTCAACAAAAAAATATTGTGTACGTTTCTACTCCTCCACACTTCTGTTCCGAACGGAGTAATTTTACGATCTTCGAACAGCATATTTTGAATCCGACCTTATTGCCATACCGTTAAAGTCAACAGTTTTTTAAAGGACAAAAGAAGGCAATAAATTTTTACGACTTAACAGCTGCTTCATTTCATAACGTCATATCTCCAAAATGCGAATGCTTGAAATGAAACTTTTAATCTGCGGAATAAAGTTGAGTTTAGACTATTTCACTTTTGGTATTAATAATGTTAGGCATTATCGGCACTCACACAAATGCAAGGTATCGTTCGCCGCTTTTCGGCGGTGAGTTTGTTAGGGACAGTGATTCCTGAGATTATAATTTCTTTGGCTTAGCACACAAAAAAATTAAACAGTGATTAACGCGAGCTTAAAAATTTTTACACAAAAATTGGTATTTAAGTAATTTTATGTTGTTTATTTAGGCCCGTAAGATCAATGGCAGTTTAAACTAAAATTCTAAGCTTAAACCATCATGGGCCTTAGTTGTTTAACTTTATTTTGGTTATTGTTTACGAAATACTAGCTTCTGCTCGCCGTTTTGCCCACGTGGTAAAAAGTAACCATGACTAAAGACTATTCATACCAAATTTTCTCGACACCGTTTCAGCCGTTAGTCTGAAAACGTAACAAACAGACAAAGAGAGAGAGCTTCTTTCGAATTTATAACATTAGCATAAGATTGAAAAGAAAATTACTTACCGTATGTAATTGTAACTGACAACCTCCGTGGCGCAGTGGGTGAATAGCCGGCTGAGACGCAGGAGGTAGTGGGTTCGATTCCCGCCGCGGAACAAATGTTTGCATGATCTACAGATATTTGTTTCGGGTCTGGTTGTTTTTCTATATATTATAAGTATGTATTTACAAAAAAAAAGTATATAAGTATTCTATCAGTTATCTGGTTCCCATAGTACAAGCTCTGCTTAGTTTGGGTCTAGATAGCGCTGTAAGAAATGTCCAGCAATATTTAAAAAAAAAAAATTGGTTTTTTAATCTCTTGTTTGGTAAAAGCTTTATTTATCATTATAGTATACACAATCTAGGAAGATTATCGAGACCCAAGCGAGGTACTGGTAAAACATTTTCTGAGACTTAATTTATAGCTCTGGTCTCAGAAAATGTTTTTAATAATAGGTCAAGGGTGCATCGAAATAATTTCTTTTGTATGGTCTGTGTACCATGATACCAAGTTTGCTAAGCTCCTCGTTTACTAAACATCCTGGATGCAACATTTGTAGTTTTTTTTAATTAGTTCTTATGATGGAACATACAGATGTACACATGATACAGATACAGATGATACACATTTATGATACACATGATGATACACATGATACAGATGAACATATTGATGGGTAAAACACCCAGATGGAATATATGATCAAGCGAAGCGAGATCTCAAAATCAACTTGGGCAAATCGGTATTGTAGCGGATCAGTTATTCTGGATTTTAGACTTTTCCCTATAATTCCGTCGCTAAAGCTACATGAATATCTACCAAATTTCCACACTGTGGGGTTACTGGTGTACCCTGTGAATTTCATCAAATTTCAGTTTTTAATAAGGCTAATAACACACAAACTACAAGGTTTAAACTAAAAATAAAAACGGTGTGGAAATATATCAATGAAGGCCTTTCATTAAACATCCCACTTGACCTCGTAGTCTCATTTTGATATTTGTTACCCTTCTTGAACCCCAAATCTCAACAACCCCCCCACATTTTTAGCTTATTTAGTCACCCTAGGATTTTAATATCACTACCTAGGTATATATAAAATTTCATGATTATCGGATCAACGCTTCGAAAGGTATCCTTGGACAAACAAACATACTAAATACAACGCCGATTTGCCCAAGTTGATTTGGAGATCTCGCTTCGCTCTATCAATGAACTCCCGTTAATTTGAATGAAACTGTAGGTCCAGTCACCTGCTTATGCATTTCGTGGTACTATTTTATTAGTCAAAGATTATTAATATTTTTTTTGGTTTTATGGGAGACTCGCGAGATCTCAGTTCGGGGCGAACCACTAGTTGCAAATCAAACAAACATTTGTTTTGCGACGGGAATCGAATCCGCAAACTCCTGCATCTCAGCCGGCTATTGGCTCACTGCACCACAGAGGTCGTCCGATATTCTATCAGTGGATAAACATTTAGCTGGTTATACCTAATATTTTTTTATTGATTTAGTAAACAAAACGGGAAAAGAACAAAATTATGTAGTACAAGCTAGTGTTAATTCTCATAGATTGCCACAAGCCTTAAGCCTTCGCCATCCACCGACTTCAATAACCTTTACTTAATATTTGGTTTGGCAAAATAAAACGACAGAAGCCTATTCCAATGCTATTTCAGTATAATAGACAGATTGTCACAGCAGTTACGCTTCAAGGCTGAACCTACTGTAGGAGTATAAACCAATGTACGTACTAAAGCCGCCGACACGCCGACACAGCCCGGCGGATGCATGTCGCCATACGTCGTCGGATAGAACGCGCTGGTGCAAATCACCAAAATATAGCCACCGACAAGAAGCCACCGGACTGTGTCGGCGGGTCGGCGGCTTTGGTGTGTAGACTGCTTTACGGCAGCCGATAGGACGCAATGCAGTGCCGTTTGGACCGTTTCAGATGACCTCGGTATGCCGGTGGTGTTGCAGTATTGAGAGGCTCGTCTCAAGAGCGCAGTCCAATCACTGCATTCTCGTTTTTCGTTTAAAATTTGTATGATAATAAATTGTTATATTAGATAGATAACTCTTTTTTGAATTACCACAAAAACAGAAAAAATATAAAAATAAGTACTAGGCTAACTAGGGTACTAGGGTTGCTGGGAGCCGTTGGGCGCAGGCCGCACAAGATCAGTCACTCTGAGAATCTATTGGGGGGGGGGGGGCTATGTTACGTCCTATGGCTGAATAATACTAAGCTCGAATCTCTGTCTCTTCCAAGCTATGTATCCCAATTGGTAGTAGGTTCAACTTTCCTGGTTCTGGTCGTCATCAGACCCTTGGCACTCTCTCATGTTAAATACTAAGCTAGAATAAGAAGGCAATACAATGGTATATTAAACAGCCATAAGTCCTCCGGGTACAATCTAAGATCCATGTTTGGTGGTACCATGCAGTTTTAAGTACAAAAGGAAGAATTTTAAAGTAAGAGCACCTTACGTCTTACTGAATATTGATGAAACAGTGCACAGATATGGAACCACATATTTGCATATCATCCAGACATTTCTCCTTTTAAATCGGTTATTTTGCTTCTCAGTAAATAATTTGCCCATCGCAGAGAAGCCAGTAAGTTTATAGCTTGTCAAACTTGCTGGAAATACAACAAAAAAACTACCATTTTATTTACATTCATGATATTCAAATAAATACCTCACCTATCGAGCCATTCGTTACTAATCCATTTTCGATTTCCCATAAACTTTTTTCAGCTAAATTTTTAGAGCTCACAATATATTTGAGCGCATGAAAGGTATTTTATTAGGTATTGGCTGCACCCGGCGGCAGCGGGAATAAATGGGAATACTAAATGGCGTCAGTTGGCGCGCTCTAAGCCGCTGATTCAATAAAACTTCACATATAACTGCTGCGGATAAATACCGCGCTGCGTACTTTTATATTTAAGTATAGATAGATAGATAACGCTTTATTGTAGGTACATCACACTTAAATTAACAAACAATATTAGAATACATAACTAGATACGTGGAAATACAATTGGCGGTCTTATCGCTTAAAGCGATCTCTTCCAGACAACTTTTGGATGAACTGGATTTCATACATTGGATTTGCTGAAACTACTTACATACGTTGAGTATAAGGCAATATTTGATGGGATGGGGTTACTTGAAAAGATGTTTGAACATTATGAAATTACTGGCACATGATGACATGAGCCTTTAAACCTGTATGCTTCAAATTGATGGACGCAGGGCAACGCATCGTAGGGACTTTCCTACAAGCCAATGCTTCGCTATAGGTGATGGTTACCACATAACATCATAGTTCATAACAACATTATCACATAACAACATCACATAACATCATAGTTTATAACAACATAACCACACAACAACATAGGAGCTTAAAGCTGTGTCAGGACCTGTTCGGCCATGCGTGGCACGGAGCAGGACTAGTTAGTACACCTACTTACTGGTTGGGCAGGTACCTATGTGTTCTAATATAAATATCTCATTCTACTGTATTTTTTATTTTGTGTGTGTGTGTTGTTTGTTGTCTGTGTTTCTTTGTGTGTATCAAATAAATATATTCTATTGTATTCTATTCTATTCATCATCAAATTTCTACTTAAAATTACACAGATAAATAAATAAATATTGCTGGACATTTCACACAGCGCTATCTAGCCCCAAACTAAGCAGAGCTTGTACTATGGGAACCAGATAACTGATAGAATACTTATACTTAGACATTTTTTTTATAAATATATACTTATAATATATAGAAAAAGAACCAGACCCGGAACAAATATCTGTAGATCATGCAAACATTTGATCCGCGGAGGGAATCGAACCCGCTCCCTCCTGCGTCTCAGCCGGCTATTCACCCCCTGCACCACGGAGGTAGTCAAGATTCGGAAACACATCTCACTAGTAGTAAAAAGGCAACCTCAAATTATTTTAAATGCTCGAAGAACTGACGGCCGTTGAAGCAGAAAGGTTCTTCGTGCACTGGAAAGCGCAGCGTAGAATGGATCCCCACTAGACAGAAAGACGACCTAATAAAGGATGCTGGGAGTGGTTGGGTGCAGGACGCACAAGATCGGTCCCTTTGAAAATTTAAGGGGTAGTCTTCTGTCCAGCAGTAGACGCCCTATGACTGATATAATGACGAAAGTTGTACACACGGCTACACATAATGCTATACATTTCGAGTCTATTCTGATCTCTCATTGTACGGAAAAGCTACACAACGCGAGGTCAGCTTATACTGGAAATGTATAGCTTTATGCTATACCTCAAGCTACCTATGTGTTACTAAACAATACATATTAATTCATATCTCTTCTGTGCTATTATTATGTAATATTACGCTCCGTTGCAAAGGCAAGGACATACCAGTTTAGGATGGTCAGATAGTCTTGTCTAAGGCTAAATCGCAATTTAATTTTAGTAAACCTCTGAACCAAAGTGAAGAAGCAATATTATATCGAACACCGAGAACTCAAAGCACTTATGTAATTAATAAATATAAGTTTATATCTTTATGGGCCGTAAAGTAAGTTAATTAATATCCTGTAACTATTTTATTGTTGCCTGAAACTAATGATTTATTATTATTCACATATATTAATTTTAAAACACGTTTATAAAAAATACATTTTAATAATTATGAATTAATATTTCCCGATCAAAATCATAACTCCACTAGATAATAGATTCCAAAATACGGGTTTCAGCTCTAGGCTATCGGCGCGTCACCCTTGACCCGGATGTCGAGTGCATCGATCGTATCTGTAGCAGCTGAAGCTCTATCGGCTGATACGACCTTATTGCAAGGGCTTGATAGATTATATTGCTCTAAATTAATAACTTAGAATAGACCGTTAAGATTGCGTTTGATATAGAGACAAATTTAAAAACGTAATTAAACAAAATCTTTATAAAAAGCCTACTATAAAATATCGGATTATTTAGATTATAGAGATGCTTGGGATTGAAATTGCTCCAACTCGTTGAAAAATGTTACAATTTAGACGTAATTTATTTTCTTTATTGTTATGTATTCTAAAAGATCATTAAAAAAAACAAGCAGCCTAGTTTCTTGCCTTTCTTTTTTGGCTTGGTCGCGAAGAAATAGGCAGTAAAATTGATGTTTCAAAGTGATACTAGTGATTTTAATGAATAAAAAGATTTTAATTTGATTTTGTTTTTATGAAAAGTAGCTGCGACCCGCGGTTTCGCGCGCGTTGTTTTTCAATAAATCCATTACCTTCTGCGCAGTGTAGTTGCGTAAAAAGTAGCCTATGTACTAATCCCGGTCATACACTATCTGTCTGTGTAGCCGGACTGATCTGTCGGACAGATTGACAGACAGAAAGGTAGAGTTACTTTCGAATTTATAATATTGTTATTTGTTAGTAATTAGACATTGGATAAATCCATTTATACCTACTTAACATAAAGTATGCAAGAACGCATTCTCTTCCAGTTCACCAGGTCACTTCTAGTTAACCTTTATTTTTTTGTCGTATTATAGACTTTTTTCTATATATTTAAACTTGTATTATTTTCGTAAATGTCCGACTGTCGCTTTGTCATATCTTAGTGTGCTGTTACACATAAAACATTTTTCTATAGATTTTCCCATTTCAAAGGGAAGGTTGCGGCTTCATGTCTCGGCTGAGTCGAAACTTTTATGCGATTTTATAAACGTTATCATTTCAAAACAAATATTTTTTCTTTCTTCCTCAGAGACCGAAGGGTAAGTTCATAGACCGCAGTAATTAGCAATTAAACTTTAGATAATTGGAGCCCTTTATAAAACAGAGAAAACAGGATTTTGCCCATTACGGGAATTAATAGGGAAATTGGAGGTTAAAATCAAATGGTTGGAAGTAGGTGTTCGGGGAAAAGACAGATTGACCAAAAACTTCCCGTTTGTGACTTTATAAAGTTTAATCTTCCGAGTTCATCATTACTATCCAAAGCCAATAATTTACCCCCTGACATAACAAACTAATATAATAAATTCGAAAGCAACTCTGTCTCTCTGTATGTCTATTTTTTACGTTTTCACGACTAAACGGCTATACTGAATTCAATGAAATTTCATATACATATATGTATATTATAACCAGGATTAGGACATAATCTACTATTTGGATAAATAGAAATGGAATTTAGAATATTTTGACCAGTTTTTTCTTTAATAAGGAAAAATATAAGATTAGAATATAGATTCAAATCCTTTTGAGCCAGACGGGACTTGAATCCGCAACCTTCCTCTTGATACGAGGATGCACTGCCAATTTTTGAGATGGTATCGGATAACACTATAAAAATAAACAAAATAGTATTATAAAAGGATATGTATATATATTTCCACTAAACTCTGACTTCCAGCAGCGAAGGAACCCGCTGGCGGTCGTCGAACTGTCCTAATCTCATCAGTCCTCGCGTCTATGCAGATGACACCCGTACCCCCCGTTACTTCTCACCCCTCACCGTATTTTCACTAATAAAATGGCTTTGGAAATAGTACGAATGCTGATAATTTAGAAAGACATCAATTAAAACTTAAAAGTGGAAAGATTAGGTCGAGAAGTTTCCTCTTATCAAGTTCGAGATGTTTCGGCCATTGATAAGTATTTTAATATGATTGCCATTTAATGATTTCCATAGTCATTTTGCCACGCAATCGGGAGACTGGCAGTAGCCCCCCCCCCTTCCCCCCAGCCACACCCGCAGACTAACGAACCTTGAATACTGAGCGTTTTGCCTTATTATCTCATGCGCTCGTGAAATATTGTTTCGTTTTAATCCTGAATGCTGAGTTTTTGTATTTTGTTGAACAATTTGTTAGGTTAAGTAGGGGATCTAAGACTACAAAGCGTCGGGAATTTAGTATCGATTTATATTTGGTGACATGGTAGGCAGGTATTTTCTGTAATAGTATAGATGGAAGAAATTGTCTTTTATAGAATTCGTCTAAATAAATATGAGGTTTCAACGAGCCACAGAGTCAGTTAATATGAAAATTGTGAAAGCTAAACAAAATAACTTTAACAACATAACAAAATAAAGTTAAACAAAAATATAGTTGTTTGATTTGTTTGAACTCGAAGCCTTTCTGTCTGTGTTTGAAATATAATACAGTAAAATTACTGGAAAAGTATCAAACAGAGACATCAAAAACAAACCTGGGTAGTTTTTGTTACTCCCTTATGCTACTCTCATTACAGCAATAAAATAGGTTAGGTTAGCTAGCAAGTTAATTTTCGTAATAAATTGTAGTCAAATTTCAGTTTAGATTTAAGGTCGATTTCTTTTAATATAACGAAACATATGATGCTGTCGCTGAATTTTGCCACTTCTATCGCGTTGGGTGTGGACGCTGAGGTCGTGTTTTGTGCAAGGGACAACAGAAGAATAGAAGAGTTCGGATAGGGAGGCTCTTGCCCAACACAATTATAAAGAACAAAGGCTACAAGTCTATGTGCGCGGCCTCTCAAGAGATTAACCGTGTAAAATGCATCAGCACCCGGCAGTCCTGTAGACAAACAAATGTTCATGACGCTGGGAATCGAGTTATGGAACGCAAATAGTCTTGGACACTTGGCTAGACGTAGTGATGAAAGATGGGGCAGAGCAGCGACTGAATGGTGGCCGAGGAGCGGGTATAAAGCGTCCAGCATCGTAAAGGTTCCGGGCCGTCAGTGGGTGAGACCAGCGCAGGATCGTGGTGGATGGCAATGGGTGAAGTCAGGTCGTGGATGATGATGATGATGACGGCAGTCCCGATTCCCCGATATTGGCGACGAGCGTAAGCCGGTCGGCGGCGCCGGTGGGATTACGGGACTCGAGTGTGGGATTAGCTCCGCGGGTAACAGGTACTAGAGAAAGGTACGCTTTGATCACAAAGCGTCGGGAATTTTATATCGATTTATATTTCGTGACAAGGTCGGCAGGTATTTTCTCTTATAGTAAAGATAGAAGAAATTGTCTTTTATAGGAGTCATCTAAATAAATATGAGGTTTTAACGAGTCACAGTGTTCAGTCAGTAAATTTTATAATTGTGAAAGTTAAACATAATAAGTTTATTACAGTAATGTTTATAATTTTCAAATTGATTGCGTATTTTAACTACGCTATGATTTCATCTAAAACATTTTATTTCTATTAATCTCTCAGTTCAAAAAACTCTAGACAATCTGCAACAAACTCGAGTTTATTGCTGAGTAAGTAAGTGTACTGCTGAACGAATAATTGCATCCTCAAGCTCCCCAACTTTCAGCAGCATTATGTTTCTGAAATCACGGGGTAAGCCACAATCACCGCCGACCGTCCGTCACGCTGTCCGACGGCGGCGGCTAGGGAGTCGTTTGCAGGACCGCCCGGTCGCGCTAGAGAATGGATAGTGGATAGTGGGGGGAAAGTGCCACGAAGTTTGGCCTGGAGATGACTTTGCTGTTCTAGTGTCTACTGATCGTTTATTTCTAGTTTTGACACAGATTAGTTGGTGGCACTCTAATATCTATGATTCAGTATCCTTCGGTATATTCGGAATATAAACTAGACAAAGTCTACCAGTGCAATATTCAAAAATCTTACATGATAACTAATTCAATTGATACTGGTCGACTAATATCGTATTTTTCAGATAGATCGTTGCAAGAAAGTCCGAACGTAAAACTATATAAACTAGTGGTTCCCCCCGAACTGTGAACTTGCGAGTCTCCCATAAAAAATATATATTATTCCTAATCTTTGACTATCAAAATAGTGCCATGAAATAAACAACCGCTATACTTGACCTACAGTTTCATTCAAATTACAGGTAACGGGAACTCATATTAAGTGGTTACTTGTTTTTGGGGTACAGAATGCAGATATTCTAGATTTCAGATATTTGCCTATACTTGTGTTACTAAAGCTACACGAATATTAAACTTCAGAATTGTGGGGTCACTAGTGTATCCTGTGAATTTTGTCAAAGTTTTGTTTTTATTATGGCTAATAGCTCAAAAACTATAAGGAATAAACTAAAATTAAAAACAGAGTTGAAGTTTACTAATAGAGACCTTTCATTTGACGTTGCATTTGACCTTATAGTGTCATTTTCATTTTTTTACCCTACTTAAACTCCAATATCTCAACGACCCCTTAATTTTTTTAGCTCATTTAGTCACACCAAAATTGTGTCATCAGTACCTACCTATGTATCAATACTCACTATGATTGGATCAACGCTTCGAAAGTTATCCTCGGACAAACAAACATACATACATACATACAACGCCGATTTGCCAAGTTGATTTGGAGATCTCGCTTCGCTCGATGAACTATACGCATCACATGTGTATACTTTTGCTTCGACAGATACATATTCCCATCCATACCGTGTTAGACAACACCCGTGTATATCTTTATTTAGGTTTAGATGCAAGCCGACCGCAGTCTACTAACAGTGTTTTCTTATATTATTTTAAGTAAGTGGTTAAAATAAATATTATAACTCAAGCAACAATAAAACAGTAACAGTAATGCATAATGCACCCAAATTGGGTAACAACGATAACTGTTGAAAATAACTGTTTTTTCAGGTCAAAATCATATCCTAGCTACATCCCTGTAGGAGAACAAGCTCGCCGCATTAGCTCGCGCCGCCGCCGCCGCCCCGGGGACGGCAACGGGGCCGCATTACCCGAGTGAGACGTTACGAATGTTTGCTCATAGTATCTGACAATGATGCCAGTTGTTAGCAGAAGCTGTTACAGACCCAATGACCCTTTTTCTGATCCTTTTTTAGGAGATATACATACCTAATGTTCTTAACTTAAACTAGTGAACTTTTTTTAGATTAAGACCCGTATGGACTTTTGTAAGAATTTTTTAAGATTGGCTTCTTAGTTAATAATAAACTTGTCTTATAGAACAGTTACCATGTTTTGTATCGGTTTTACAGTTGCCGTGAAAAGGACATAGCACGGTATAACTATTCCAAGGCTAATTCTAGTTTGTTAGTGCCAAGCAAAGCCGCAAAATAATTTAAGTAGTCTACTACGCCGTAAACTCTACAGCGCCGTATACTTTGCTACGCCGTAGGCCTCGCTACGACGGCGGTGGCAAGAATCGGCCATGGCGTATTATAATTTTCCAATTTTGTCAGTTGTAAACCATTTTTGGCCTTGTGGATTTCTCTACTTATAGAATAAAACTTATATTAAATTATAAACCTTTTACCAAGATAAAAAAAGGTTAAAAGTCAACACTCGCCATTAATTAATTACTTGGCAATTGGTCGGGTAGTAAAAACAAAATGAAAACAGTTTTTATGGCGCAAATAAAATGTTCGCAATATCCCCGACCGCCATATTTTATCCTTGGCACCTCCGCGGGCGGTCGGTTCCGTTAGGAGCCGGCTCATCGGCGAGCGGGGAGCGAGTTCATATCACTTTACAATGCACCCATAAGTTGTACTGACTCATAGATCAGCTTGCTATCACTTGATTATCATTGGCTATCGACAGGAATGCAAAAATTTTAGCTTTACTAGATGCCAAAGTAGTATAAATAATAAATAAATAATTCTGGATATTTCACACAGCGCTATCTAGCTCCAAACTCAGTCAAGCTTGTATTTTGGGAACTAGATAACTGATATAATATTTAACTATTATTATTTTTGTAATTAAATACATACTTATACATACAGGTGGTGCTGTCTTGTGTGATGCTAATGTATAAAAGTTTCGAATAATATCGACGAATGTGAGTACCCGGACAAATCTTGCTCGGTTTTAGGGTATAATACGAGTATTATGGTTTTAATGAACTTGTTTGTAATAAAAAAAATTTATAAAAATCTTATATAGAAGAACACCCAGACCCGGATCAAATATCTGAAGATCATACAAACATTTGTTCCGTGACGGGAATCGAATTCGCAACCTCGCGTCTCTGCTGGTTCTTCGCACAAGGCACCACAGAGGTCGTCACGGAGGTATATTCTCAACGTAACCCATAATCCAAGGAACTGGAAAACAAAGGGCCACACACACTGCAGCATGACGTCACTGCAGTCTATGAGTCTTGTTGTTGGGGCAGAAAGGTTCTCAAGGGAAACCACGCACTGTAAAATGCAACGTAGAACGGCCTCCTACTAAATGGAAACCTGATAAGGGTTACTGAGCGCCGTTGGATGCAGGACGCGCAAGATTGAAGGCTCTGGAAATCCATGTAGAAAGCCTATTCAGCAGTGGCCGTCTAATTGCTGGTATGATGATGATTGAGTCTTATGCCTAAAAAGAAAAATCCCAGCATTACTGGCTGTCGTGAGGATCGGGAAATACTACCAACTTTCCGAGCTCATCGCATCTAGAAAATAAAAATATTTTATTGACCGAGCGAAGCGAGCTCTCCAAATCGACTTGGGCAAATCAGAGTTGTATGTATGTTTGTTTGTCCGAGGATAACTTTCGAAGTATTGATCCGATTATCGTGAAATTTGATACATTGGTAGGTATTGATGGCACAATTTTGGTGTGACTAAATGAGCTAAAACCAATTTACATGAACTCCCGTTACCTGTAATTTGAATGAAACTGTAGGTCAAGTCAAAGTCAAAGTCAAATATTTTTATTCATTAAAATCACAAGGATCACTTTGAAACGTCAATTTTAGTGCCTGTTCCTTCGCGACCAAGCCAGGAAAGAAAGGCAAGAAACAAGGCTGGTTGTTTTTTTTAATGATCCTTTTACAATACATAATACAGAAAATAAATTACGTCTAAATTTAAACATTTTGAACGAGTTGGAGCAATTTCAATCCCAAGCTTCTCTATCATCTAAATAATCCGATATTTTATAGTAGGCTCTTTTATAAAGATTTTGTTTAATTACGTTTTTAAATTTGTTAATTGTCAATTTTTGTATATCCCTTGGGAGTTTGTTATAAAAGCGTACTCCTTGCCCTTTAAACGATTTACTAACTTTATGGAGTCTACAAGTGGCAACAGTGAGTTTATCTTTATTTCTAGTATTACAATTATGATTATCGCTATTTTTCTTATTTCATAGATGTATTGACAAGAGAATGTCATAATATTTATTTAATAAGTAAGTTCGTTATTTATTTCGTGGCACTATTTTGATAGTCAAAGATGACGTATAATATATTTTTGTTTTTATGGGAGACTCGCGAGATTCAGGGCGAACCACTAGTAGGTTTAAGAGCTGTAAAAAATAGTAATGTCGAATTATGACTCGAGTTTTTACCGGAATACCTAAGAGGGGGCAATGTTTCAAAGTTAACGAGCTAAAATATAAAGTTTTAACCCATTTTCCATTCGCAAACAAAATATATTGGTTTTTTACATCGATGAAATATTGATGGTGATATAAGAATCTTTGACTTAACCGTAACCTGAGTTGTGAAAGGATTTCGGAAGGTCAGAGGGACATTTATTAGGTAGTTTATCGCAAAACAAAATTAGCCTACTTTACAAATCACGGAAAAGAGGACCTCCGTGGCGAAGTGGGCGAACAGCCGGCTGAGACGCAGGAGGTTGCAGGTTCGAATCCCACCGCGGAACAAATGTTTGCATGATCTACAGATCTCCGGGATGTTCCGGGTCTCGATGTTTATCTAATATTATGTACCTATAAATATTATAACTATGTAATATGTATAATAACGCGCAGGTCATGCCTTTGATCTTACAAACGTCCAAAGACTACGGCAACCACTTACCACAATGTGAAACGTATGCTTGTTTGTCACCTTAGTATAAAAAACCGGTCAAGTGCGAGTCTGACTCGTGTAACGAGGGTCCCATAAAAATATTTGTTTATGTGATATAACTACAAATTAATCATTTTCGGAAGGTTTAGATTTATTTGCCAGCAAAATATTCATAATTTCATTTATTCATTTCAAGCACATAAGAACAATTATATATACGGTACATAATATACGGTATAAATGGCCTTATTTTTTGATTGCGTTGACTTAGAACCTTGATTATTTTATAGCTCCAGTGACCATAGATTTATGTATTTGATATTAATTTCAACTTGATACCTCCACGCGTTCCTAAGAAAAAGAGTTTTGACAGACGGACAACGAAGTATTTCTATAAGGGTTCTTTTTTCTTTTTGAGGTACAGAACCCTTAAAAATGTCTACTTGCACCACAACCATACAAACATGTATTGACGTGATATTTGCCGGGTTAAGTTGGCTAAAAATAATGCTCCATGAAAACATACATCCATTAGTTTATAATATACGGTAATATAACTGTGTATTTTATACTAATATTATAAAAGGAAAGATTTGTATTCTTGTATGTTTATAACGAATAAACTCAAAAACTACTGGTCCGATTTCAAAAATTATTTCATTATTTGAATGCCACATTATCCTGAAGTAAGATAAGCTATATTTATTACTAGAAAAAATTAGGAATCTCTAAAACTTAAATAATGTAACCCAAATTGTAAAACAATTAGCCATAAAATGTAAGACGGGATCGCAATGAAATTTGGCAAGAAGATAGATTATATCTTGGAGAAGGACATTTTTTTTTTAACCCATACTTTTCCACTGCTGGGCAAAGGTCTCCCCCATGTTCCTCCACATCTCACGATCACTCGCCACGTCCCACCAGCCATCTTGGAATGCATCGAGGTCGTCACGCCAACGCTTCCTCGGCCTGCCACGGCTTCGACGAAAAAATATCTTGAAGGGGGTGAAATAAGGGTTGAAAGTTCCATATAATTTTACCGTCGTTCATTGATGTGAAGCATTTACATGAAGTGTCGCGTCACTTTGACATTTCAGTCTGCATTTGATTTCTTTGATAATTTATATGGCAGATCATAATTTGTCTGGTCAGCTAGTAATATTATAAATTCGAAAATAACTCTCTGTCTGTATGTTACGTTTTCACGACTAAACCGCGTGATAAAATTTTAATGAAATTTGGTATATAGATAGGTTAAGACTGGGATTGAGACATAGGCTACTTTTTACCTAACGGCGCAGAAGGAGGGTAATGTTTTTATTGTAAAAACTACGCGTGCGAAGCTGCGGATTGGTAAGTTAGTATTAAATAAAATAAAAAAATGTAATATTGAACTAAGTTTACATTCCCGTTATTTTTGTATAAACACATCGTAGGAGTGAGTCATTCAAAGACCCCTGGTGAGTGAACTAGTGAGCTAAAGAGCTACATGAACACTCAAAGCGATACACAGACTGAATGACTCAACTTCCGGCCTCTACAAATTGACTACTACTCTGGCCTTGCACTTAAGAACGATAAGGAAAACAAATACAAGTGTTCTTAGGCAATGCGTGCCATCATCCCGTGTCTATAAAATTACACCATTTTATGATTTGTATGAAATACGTCCTCTTGTCAAAAGAAAACGGTAATCAGTAGATATTGACCAAATCAATACATAAAGCTTCTTTAACTTGAAAATGGGGTGGTTTTTGTCAGAATTAACATTGCTGATAGCTTCTAGTGCTAAAAATTCTTTCCGTTACGTGTCGGTATACATTTTAAAATCTAGAATTCTTAAGTTGTAGGCCAGACTTCTGTCTAGGCTAAAAATTTAGGTAAGGTTTAGTTAGTTCTGTCTGGCAAAGGTCTTGGAGAAGAAAACAGGTCGTCAGTCAGCGTTGTGCTGCAGTTACGATTACGCTTGTCTATAGCGCTCCTTTTATCTCACTTCACTGTAATTAGTGTCAAAATACTACAAACAAAACCAAATGAAATTCCATCAAAACCAAATTATTACTAGTGATTTGCCCCGAACTGAGATCTCACGAGTCTCCGATTAAAACAAAAAAATATTATTTGTTATCTTTGACTATCAACATAGTGCCACGAAATGCAGAACCAAATAACTTGGTCTACAGTTTCATTCAAATTACAAGTAACGGCAGTTCATGTTAATTGGACACTTTTTTTGGGGTAAAAACTGCAGTTATTCTGGATTTCAGACTTTTGCCTATATTTGTGTCACTTAAGCTACACGCATACTAAATTACAGTACTGTAGGGTCACTGTCACCCTGTGAATTTTGACAAAGTTCAGTTTTTATTATGGCTAATAACTAAAAAACTATAAGAACTTTACTAAAAATAAAAACGGAATCTAACGAAGACCTTTCATTTGACGTCCTACTTGACCGAATAGTTTTATTTTAATTTATTTTACCCCTCTTGAACCCCAATATCTCAACAACCCCCAAACATTTTTAGCTCATTTAGTCACACCAAAATTGTGCCATCACTACCTATTTATGTATCAAATCTTTTAAAATTTCACTTAAAAACTTCTATTGCTTTCACAAATTACTCCATCAGTTAGTCGTTCTGGGCCTACATGTAGTTTGATTTAGTTGCAAAGGTTACTTTTGTTTTGTATGTTAAACTAATAATTCCTCAAAATATCTAATATTTTATTTATTTAAGAACTTGCAGAAATTTGTTGTTTATTTTACTGTTATTTTTATTGTTTAGTTTTTATCCCATTAATAGTCTTGCTTTAATAGGAAAGTAACTTATTAAAGTATTTACGCAGTGTAACATGCCGGTCCTCAACTCTAAGTCCCTTCTCCTCAAAACACCTCAACACACTTCAAGCCGCTATGGTGGGTCCTTTACCGTTTATGCGGTGAAAATTTGGAATGCCCTTCCACATGAAGTCCGCGCTAGTCCATCATTTAACACTTTCAAACAGATTTAAAGAGTTCTTTCTCTGTAATTTTATTTTATTGTAGGTATATTAATTTTTTTACATATTAGTTTATTTTTTATTTATTGTATTCATAATATTATTACTGACTTAAGGTATATTTAGTTTTATTTGTTTAAGATATGTATTTGTACATATTTATGATTATTATACACTCACCTAGCTTTAAAATCCTCTCTCTCTCTAGCCTCAAAGGTTTGCTGGAAGAAAACTCTTCTTAAGGTTAAGCTCACCGTTGTACATGCCCTCTATTTCTGTACTTTTTAATGTATTTTCTTGTGTACAATAAAGAATAAAGAATGTGCAATGTTTAATAGTTATTGTGTAAAAAAATTTTATATTTTTGTTTTTTGTAAATCTTGTAAACTTTTATATGTTAAATAATAATGTAAACGCGTGTTTCTTTTTTCTGGTGCTCACACGCACTAAAGGTGTCACATAATACCAGCGCAACAGTAGCTATACGTTACAGTGGCACACCGCTGAGTGACGACCTATTTTGTAGTCTTGTATTTGGTATAGGTATAACTGTTGTATTCATTGAATGTAAAAATGGACACAAAATAAATAGTTTTCTATTTATATTTCTATTTCAAATTATGACAAACATACATACATACATACGAAGCTGATTTTCCCAAGTTGATTTGGAAATCTTGCTTCGCTCGATTAAAAACTTACGAGGAGTCACTAAAACGTATCATCATGTTAAATGGTTGGACAGACAGACAGACGGACAGACCTGGTGAAACTATAAGGAGGATAAATACGCCTACCATGTTAGTAATTACGATGATGGATCCTATTGTGGGAGCAAGATATGCGGCTATTATTATTTATTGAAGCGCCAAATGACATTGCCGAGTGCGCCCACTTGCGACGTTCCATCTCGAAGACAGCTATGACGTCATATCACACTTAAGTGTGATATGACGTCACAGCTATGAACTCTAGCTTTAAAGCTGTTTGTCCGCTTGAGCGAGTACAGTCGGAATTTGTAAGAGGCCTTACTGGTACACTTTACTAAGACAATGTGTCATGTCCGGTGCCAGGTGTTTGTAGAGTTCTAGCATTGCATATCAGACCTTGCGCTGAATCTTCCCTATGCACTTTCCTATACACTTTAAATTTAAATCACTGTTTTTCTAGAACAAAAGTTGTTCAAACCATGATCGGTCCATGGTTTTAAAATTGGTGAAATGTTAAATTCTAATATTTTTAAATCGATAAAATCGATTTAGAAGCGATTATTTTGAAATAAGTGTTTAGGTTTCATGGACTAAATCACTTCTTTTCGGGTTCATACATTCTGACTGAGTTGGGGCGAAAATAAATGCCGTCCAGTTATTAAAATCAAGGAACTTGTACTAAAGTATAAGGCATAAAGGAGAAGGGTAACACACGACACGACACATTCTGCTATTAGCACTCCTTCTATGTTTTAGTAGATCTTCCTTGATTCAAATATTCTTTTTTGAAGTGAAAACTTCTTTTGGCGCGTTACGTATTTTTTGTAATGGGAAAAAACCATTGAACTTGCGATACTGTTACCGTTACCGTTACTGACACCTCTGTATATAAGTATCTGTAGTGTAGTGTGCTTTTAAATTTTGAATACCCAAACATTGAGCGCTAAATTTTTCACTTCTGTCGGCACTCCCGGAGTGCCACTTTTTTAAAGTGAAACTTTTATTACATCGTCTCAAACTTTTTCGTCTGTGTGTTGCATGTCGCGTGACGGTCGGCCGCGGATTAGGAATAAAGTGAAAGGCGCTCGTCAGAGCAGCCGAGGCCAATATGGCGGCGCCTATAGTTCGCATCAGCCGACCGTGTAGTGTATAGACTATTACTCATTTGTGCCAACGAGGAAAAAACAAATAATGGTGCAAAAATGAATGACGATGAATTAATTTTACTCAATGGAATATTATGCAGAAATTTTTTAGTTAAATGTCTATAATGTGAAACAAAGTTTCACTTTTACCGTGGTTTCATAAAACCACACAATCCTTTTTTTTATAAATTACAGGCTCGCGAACTCTGTACCGCCTAATGGTTAGCGATAAATCTGAATTTATTTTATTTTATTTGTTAAAATGTACTAACCAAGTAGATTTAATACCTGTTTAGGAGACCGGAAATGCCCTCGCATTATTACATTTCCTTTTGCAGGGCCAGATTATAACCACGTGTCACGTAAAATAAAAATGGTTATGATTATAATAAACAGTACGTGGAAGCCGCGAGGTCTAACAAAGCGGCCAACGCTTTTGTTTTATTATAACAACCTTTTCATTACAACAACCTGCGGGTTCACAAAGTTAAGCCATGCAGCTATGATCAGGCGGAGAAGGTATTTCACGTAGAGCTGTGACGTAAATGCACTACACATTGAAAAAAGTTTTACTTTTTCAATACAAGCTTTTATAAAATTCATAATCAGAACCGCAAGCAGATTCAAATGAGCCCGAACACTAGTAGCCCACTACAATCCATTGGGAAGTTCCGTTGCCTAGGATCCCTCTCCATCGTCCACATCCATCCCTACCATATTATTGCATTGTTACCGAAGTTATTCCAAATTTAAATGCATAACCAAAATTTCATGTCTGTGCTGTTGACCGTTGAGGAGTTCCTCCTTGGAAGCCAACCCTGAGTGCAGCAGCCATGCCATGGTGGAACTTTTAACTATCATAATTAAATGCGTATACAAAATTTCGTGTATCTGTGTTGACCAGAGGCATTCCTTCGTGTGGAGCCAATCCAGGGTGTAGACTCATGTCATGCATACCTTAAAACTGCATTGTCGTCGGAACTGAACCAACATATCAAATTTCAACTCCGTAGGATAAGAGGAAGTGGACTAACAAACTAACAAACAAACATTGCAAGCTAAATAAAAGCTTGTAATAATATGACGTATTAGTTTTCGTGTTCTCCTCAGCAAGCCTTTTCATTTGATACCCATACCGAGGTAGTGCAGAAAAAATAACTAGTCCGATTTTGGATGATCCACCATATAACGCCGCATGCATTGCCATCCAAAATAAGCGTGTATACCAAATTTCAGCTCAATCGGTTAAAGGTAACTGATTTATAATTCAGTTTCAAGATTCCACCCGGACAAACATACATACATTGCAAGTTAAATAAAAGATTTTAAAATACAGACCGAGATGATTAATGCAGTAAACCACAGTCATGTCATGACAAATGACATAGGCCAGAGCATTAGCAAGCTAAAGTGGCAGAGGGCGAGCACATAACTCCAAAAACTGACGGCCATTCGGGCAGAAAGGTTTTTGAGTGGAGACTACGCACTGAAAAGCACACCGTAGGACGGTCCTTCACTTGATGGAAAGATGACCTTATAAAGGTTGCTGGGAGCTGTTGGGTGGATACCGCTCAAAATCGATCGCTCTGGAAATCTATGGGAGTTCTATATTTATCAGTGCATCTTATGGCTGATTTGACGATGATGATTTATAAAGCGTCAAAGGTCATCATCAAAGGACACATTGGTTGCAGTGCCTGGGACTAGATTTTTAGATAGAGTATATATAGACAGGCTTGACAGACTTTATAAGATAGGCTTGATTAGCACCTAAAGAACAACTAGGAAAGCTGACCCCACCACCATGTGGGATACATAGCTGGGAAGAGAGAGAGAGAGGCTTGATTAGCACCTATAGTATAATCCAATACTTGCTCTGATATAATCCATAGAACCTACGTGCGGAGCTAACAATGGTTAACTACTCTGTCTAAAGGAAACAATTGAGTATGGACAAAAGACAGATTGAAAAAAAATATGAAGGATGAACGTTGAAATTGAATAAGAAAGAGGACACAAAATAAAGTCAAAAATATGGGTGATTGATCGCACAAAAACAGTTAATGGTTGTTATAAAATCCAGATCTTTTTCTGCTATTTCATCTCTTCTTTTTCCCGCAAAGACGTTCCCGCAGATGTTTCAATTTCAATTTATTTATTTGAACAAAATACAATGTTGTTCATACTACCTTCCGATATTTTATCTCCTTTTCCTCCCGCATAGACGTAACATTCTTAGCTTCATGTTGAACAAAGACTTCCAAATAATGTTATTTATCCTTAGCTCGGGGACGTACACTCTTTCCCTCTCTCAGGAGTAATTCAATAAGAGTTCTCTTACAATAAACTTAGGGGTATCAATATCGGCGGCAGCGGTGCCTGGTTTATACCTATCCAATAAACTTTCCCTCGTACTCCCTTATACATATATATATATACATAATATTACTTTACTTCTCTGACATGAAAATGGAGATCAAAACCCATTCATACGTTTTCCGTCCAGAAGATTTGTAAACTGAAGGTGCCGTGATCAAGGCATATGGCTCTGAGGAGTTACGGACATTGGGACAGAAAGGATTTCGAGACCATGTACATATTCTATGCTGGAAAGCTCAGCATATAATAGGTAAATTAATCATAACATTCTCAGCCTGTGTCGACCCACTGGGCATAGGCCTCTCTTTGTTTCTGCCATTCTTCCCGCTCCTGTGCCATTCTGAACCACGTACGACCCACGGTCTTATTGATGTCGTCGACCCATCTCACTGGTGGACGTCCCCTATTTCGATGCCCAGTTCTTGGCCTATCCTATACTAATTAATATCCTATAAATATTTTATTATTGGCTGAATGAAATTATTTATTACGATTTATTATTATTATAGGACGGCCCCTCACTAGATGGAAAAATTACCTAATAAAGTTTGCTGGAAAGAACTCCGTGCAACCTTTATTAGGTAATTTTTCCGCTTTGGGTGCCGCACAAGATCAATTGCTCTTGTAATCTATGTGGAAGGACTAGTTCTGTAGTGGACGTCCTAAGGCTAATATGATGATGATGCTTCCGTTACTGCATAGTAACATGTTTTTCCTCAAATTCGTTGCATGTCTCTTACTTATTATGCACTTTTGCAGCTAATTTCAAATGTGCATGCTAAATTATCACGGAACTGTTTAAAAATTCTGAACTACACCTACATGCATGGCTCAAGCGATGTAACGATAGAGGTAATATTGCTATTGTCCTTCACCCCTTACGGTACTGCATTGCCTTTGCGTGCATTGATGAAATATCTGTGTTTCCTGTTAGAATTTAAATCGATCATCATTCCAAATTGTGACTAAACTTGATACAGTTTACCGGGTGCGACTTCTAGGTTCGACTTTAGGTCGCAACTTCTACAAGGCTAAAATATCTCAACAAAAGCAGCGGTTATTGAAACGCTATGTAACTAATCTAACTTCGTGTTTTAACTTGGGGTTTGAGGCTACGGTACCATCAAAAATTACAAGTCAACATCTTAATAGACCGAAATAAAAATATTACCTACATGTCCGCCATTTTCAATATCAAGAGATTTGTTGTCAGCGCCTGCAGTGGCTCAGTGTTTTATTATTTTTTCTAAAACACGTGAGGCTTCGTCAACAAAGATTTTTGATGCTACGAGCTTGCTACACAGAATCGTGTTGTAAACCAAAATCACATATAATGTCGTGTCCATTATATATAAAGTATCTGTCTTGTGATTTATTGTCTCAGTAGTTGTCGTGTCGGCACACATAACGCGGCTAGCGCGGGTCACGCGAGGCGCGAACCAGTTCTAGCTAATAGCGGGTTATTTTCGCTAACTTTATACAATTCGTACCTTTTGTCAGCTAAATCTGGATTATTGAATTTTATGGCAGAACTGAATCGCGTTTTCAGCTTGACTCACGACGCTGTACTTGAATATTTAAAACAGTTTTGTGGCTTTGAACATGAAAATTGAAATAGCTTTGAAACTGAAATGATTTGTTGGATATTTCATTCTGTTGTCGTTTACATTGCCTCATTTATTTTACATGAAATAGTAACCACAGGGTATATGCTACGGTTCAACGTATACCTACTCTCAATATAGAAATAAATAACATTTTTAATAAACCACAATGACATTCAAAACAATTCAGTGATTCATTGTTTCTTGCGTAAGTTTTTAGTTATTTATTAGTTGCAGGGTGTACCTTTCCCAAAAGATATACCTACCTACATTAATTCATATTATTTTATTTTGCGAAACATAGGTAATAAAAAAGATGACAAAAAGGTCGATTCACCGAGTACAGCCATGTTCTACTTCACAGCATGCAAAATGTAACAAAAATAGTAAAATAAAAATGTCAATAGTGATTATCTGACGACCTCCGTGGCGCAGTAGGCGAATAGCCGGCTGAGACGCAGGAGGTAGTGGGTTCGATTCCTGCCGCGAAACAAATGTTTGCATGATCCACAGATATTTGTTCCGGGTCTGGTTGTTTTTCTACATATTATAAGTATTTACAAAAAAAAAGAAAAAATTATTTATGTATTCTATCAGTTATCTGGTTCCCATAATATAAGCTCTGCTTAGTTCGGGGCTAGATAGCGCTGTGTGAAAATGTCCAGCTATATTTATTATTATAGATCAGTCAAAATAATAAAGATTGAAATGTCAAAAGTTACATACACTAATTAATTATTACCTTATGATTAATATAATTATTATATAATTAACTGGCTGACCCGCCCGCGGCTTCGAATGCATGGGATTTCAATAAAAACATTACCCTCCTTTTGCGCATTCGAATAAAAAGTAGCCTATGTACTTCCCCAGGATATAATCTATCTCCTTGCCAAATTTCTTTACGATCCGTTCAGCCGTTTAGTTATGAAAAGGTAACAAACAACCTAACAAACAAGTTATTTTCGCAGTTACTATGTATGTATTATACATATAAACCTTCCACTTAAATCACTATGTCTATTGCTGAAAACTTCATTAAAATCCGTTGAGTAGTTTAAAAGATCTAAGCGAACAGACCGTGTAAAGAAGAAGATAATAGAAGAAGGATGAAAAACTATTATATGTCAAATCTGATTAACTCTAATGATAACTGTACGTCTATTTTTCTGAGACCTCTCGTCCTCTTAAAACGTCCTACTTCAAAAAACTGTTTTAGATGGAAAATAATTAGAAATTAACTTTGTTTACATAATTAATGAGCAAGATAATTAAACCCGCTACACACGAGGTAAAGTACATCGTAGGAAGCCCGTCATTAGCTGACGGCTGGCCTTAATTGGAAATGGATTGCAGATTACCCCGCGCCCGTGTCTACAACCCCGCAGTGGCACTGATACTACTCAGCTGGCTAGACTAGCCGTTCACTAGGCAGCCAAACTGTGGCAGCCAAAATCTTGAGTAGCTTTAGCTAGCCGAGGTCAAGTGTGAAAGTTGAGTCGTTTTGAACGACTGTAGCAGCCACACACCTTTACTTGCTCTGGCTGCGACAGCTGCTTTACAGTTTTGCGTATCTTAGTAGCAGCAGCTGGTATTCTGCTAATCAAAATCTGCAGCCTTGCAAGTTTGCTGCTGCACATACAAGTGTTTTAATTTTATTGGCTGCCGCAGGTAGGTAAACTGCCTTGTGCGCGGGCTTTTCTCAATAGCTGCAGCCTCGTTGTCATTATTTGCCGCAATGTACCACTGATGGTTCAATAGGATAGGTGATTGAATGTGGGTGAAGTTTATTCATTCGTTAAAAATTAATAAAGGTAATCGCCAGCATCACCTTGAAATTACGTCAATATATTAACATGCATCGAGATACGATTAAAAGTTTAACTTGACTATATTTAATTACGTTAGGTTTCGGCGTTGACTACTCGATCAATCAATTATCATATATAGACCTTGGAGATGCTAAACCGAGGTCATCCACTTAATTATAATAATGTTTTTTATTGATTGGATATGACATGATCCATACATAACCGTTTTAGTATAATCCATCAACCAACATACCAGACTCTTGGAAGGTTCACGAATTGAACCGAAACATTGTCGATTGAAACACCGATAAAAGGGTACGTGATAAATCCCGTATTTATAATAATGATACCAGACTATGTTAAACAAGAGCGGTAAAGTAAGAGTGAGACTCGCATGCCGAGTGTTCCGTATCTACTTTAATTTAACAACTACATCTAATTCACATAAGCCAGAAAACAAGTAAACTTTAAAAGCAATTTCTCTAAAACTACAAATCAACAAAAAAAAATAATGTGCTTTAGACCACACGTCTGAAATAAAACTTGAATGCTATGAAGGGACTCAACTTCCGTTCGCCTCGCCCGATCACATTTTTCGTAACGCTCTCTTCACGCATTCACCAGCTTATTCCCCAAGTCAAGCGTGCGTAAAGAAGTTATACTTTAAAAATAAAAATGGTTTTGGGACGTGTAAATTAAGTTCTTTTATGTGATACCCAATTTATTGAGATGGTCATTTATTTATTATTTAATAAAATTTAGATAGTTATATATATGGAAATTAAGATGGTTATTCAAAGTTTATAAACTGTGTCGGATGGACGGAAAATGGACGGAAGTCGTACCTTAAGGGTTACGTTTTTGCTAATTTTGGTTCGGAATCCTAATAATGATATCATAAACTACGCAAACGTAGATTTAATACAATTAATTTTAACTATAACAAATGAGTCTAGCTTTACAGAATAAAATTACAATCTCATAACTCGGTTAAAGCTCGTTTATTCAGCTGTATGCATTAAATAATTTCGCAGCCGCCACTTAATCAACGTAACGTAGTTAACGAAGAATAAATCTTAATTTTGCAGCCTATTCCAGAGTCGACCTTTTTTCTACTCATTTGTAATTACTGGAAAATTAAATAAGAGGTAATTGTTGTTTACTCAATCTAAATACAACGGATAAGTACATACGTGACTAAATGTACGCAGTCACGCCAGCTGGTTGACTTACTGTATTATTTACACTGTATCATACCGAGTGAACTTGCATTGTAATGCGGGCGACACTCGACCGAAAATTGCGGGTATATGTAAAATGTTTGACATTCTTATTTGTTATTTTAGTGAATCACCTACTATTTAAGTTTTTGAACTGTTTCGAAGCATTAAAATTACTTAAGTTAAAATTAGTTTCTCATATAAGTGAAATGTAAATTTATTTTGAGAAAATAAATGTTCTTTAACCATACTCAAGTTATTTTCATGATTTACGCCGCACATGCTCACACTGGCATTGGAGATCATGAGCCGCAGGCAAACATTTTATTTCATTTTTTTACTACTGTGTTAGTACATAATATGTAATAAGTATATAAAATGTTAACCTTAATATTATATACCTAAAAAACATGCAAGATTTGTCTGGGTACTCACATTCGTCGATATTATACGTAAATTTTATACATCACACAAGATAAAAATATAACAAAAAAAGCATGTGTGCAATTCACACGTGGTAGAAGTGAAACCTTCAAAAATTTTGGTTTCAAGATAATGAAACGAATGTAAAATTTCGGGAAGATGATAATTGTAGGTTTTAATAACGATCATAGTGATGCAAAGTTAGATAATTATTAACACGAGTGGAGGGAGTACGAAGCAAAGCACAAAAAGAACTCCGAACATAACAAACACTTTATAATGCTTCCTATCTCATTTTCTCCCACGTTAAATCTTATGAATTTATGTGTCTGTCTCTTTTTACTGACGATTTTTCGTTTCATTGACTTTCAAATCACAACGATGCTAAAGAAGTTTTCACTTCAAAAATATCAGAGTTTAAAACCTATGGACTAGCACTGAACTCCGATGGTACTATCTCTAGATGGTAGTACATATAAGGCTCAACAAAATGTAACAAAACATCGATATTCATGTACCTATATTCGAGCAAATAAACGTTCTGATTTTAATTTCTGATTTTCTCATTTGATCTAACGTCCACGCTAATGTACCTAAGTCAACATGTGACACGATTAATACTTTGTCATAGGTACAAACCCCCAGCCAATATTAATCAAATAGTGCACATTATTCTGTATAGGTTCCGCAACTCATTTTCCAACAGAACGCCCCCAATGGATACTACTTTAACAGGAGTCAATCGCCCCCTTACTCTACGTCACTCCACCAACTAGCGAACATGCAATGTACTAAAGTTTACGCTTTAAAGTAATCCTTGTGATTTAAATGAATAAAAATATTTTTATTTTGATTTTTGACTGCTGGCGACACCCGATGACTATATCGAATTTTCTTTGCGAGTAATCGTAAAATGCTTATGTAATTTTTGTTACTAATCTTTTTTTACCTACTTATTTCAATTTTGTTTGGTTTGTTTAAAACTTTAATTACTCTGAAATTTATTTCCCGAAAGTAAGAACTAATAATAGTAACAATCCACCTAACCGTTTTCGGATACGGTAACGCGGGTAGGTGAGATCGCATGCCATCCGCAACGACTTGAAATCTACATATGTTTAAGAAAATAATGCTGTTTTGGTTGTATTATGACCAAGTTTTAATATGCTCGCAATATGAGCATGGTAGGTTTGTCTACCTAAAAATAGTTAGGACTATTACTTGTAAACAAGTAGATTAAGCTTGATTTCTTGACATTAAAAATGCGCGCTATACAAAGTGCTCATATGAACATTTTAATAAGTAATTACTTCTGTATTATGTTTATAAATAAAATAAATAAATAATGAAATTTATTTACAAAGTGCAACTCTATTATAAATAGTAATTTTATCAAAAAACTTATAAAGGTGCTATAGCCTGCTCAGTTACTCAGTTTTCGGATACGGTAACCACACTTTAGTTTTAGTCAGGGCTTTAGTGTGGTGCCTTTAGTGTGGTGCCTTTAGTGTGTTTACGAGTATAAAGATGTTGAACCGAAAAGTCTATCACGTGACACGAAAGTGTGTCATAAAATTTTACTCATTAGACCGCATTCTATCGATAGGTTTTAATGTTCGAAGTCAAACGAAATGATCGCAAAACGTTTAAACGTCGAGCACACCGATACATGCTCATGGAACATGAACGTACGTGTAGAGTCACCTTAACGCAGGAACTGACCACCGCTTTTTCGCTTACCATGTTCTAGTTCAGAATAGAAGATGCGTAGTAGCTCAACTAGCATATATTCAATGGTACAGTCCCAGGAGTCCCAGGGGATGCATTTTGAAATGTCCGGGAATATCCGCGAATATTGGGGCATTTGTAGAGGATATCTGAAAGCTACATTCCGTTGTCAATTCGTATTCCCATTTTTCACGAAATATCAAGCAATGTGACTAGTTCAGTAGGGTTTTTGTTTTGGACTGTGGATATTGGCTTTGATCTCATAAAACTTCACAAATTCTGTTTTCCTGCATATTTTTACTGCAGTTTTCTTAAATCAGCGAGGTTATTACTCTGTTGTCAACGTGACGGGTGGATGAATAGCCAACTGAGATGCAAAAGGTTGCGGGTTCGATTCGAGTATAGTCGATTTGAGTTGATACAGGGAATTGTGTAACAATGGAGATATTAAAATACGGGATTTTTCACATTTCGGTTTATTGGTGTTTCGACCGACATTGTTTCGGTTCAATTCGTAAACCTTCATCAGGCTGAGTGATCCACGAAAACAACACAAAAGTTTTCTTTGTAAAATATGTATGAGACTGTGACAAATAACCCTGTAAAACAATACAGGGTTTTTGCCACTTGTATTTCTGCGTGTATTGTTTTGTTATTTTGTATTGTTTTACAATTTAAATGTGGTGTACAATAAAGCGTTTTCTACCTATCTATCTTATTTGTGACACAAAATGCAGTGCAACTATTTTAAAGATAATTTAAATTTATTAGTGACACGGTAGAAATACTAATAGAACATTTTATAGCCATTAAATGAATCGGTCTAATTTAATTTACTTATCAGTAAAGAAACTCAATAACAATATAATAATTTGAGCTATTATCCCGTTATCAAGTAAACTTGTTTCATTAATCTCCAGTCCATAGACAAAGGAGTTCCCGCGGGACGGGACTAATCGCCGCTGTAATGCCTTTCAGATAACGCGTGATCGATTTATTGCTGTGCTGGGTACTGTTGCCTTTCTGTTTGCTGTGTCACTGGTTTCTTGGTCATTAGATCAGGAAGCCTCTGGTGTGTAGACTGTTTTTAAACTGCACTTTATTTTAACTTACCTCAAAAAGAAAGAGGTACCTACTCTATTCAATTCAACAACTTTATTGTATGTATTTTCACGTTTAACTTGTCTAAAAAATAATGTTTGCGTATGTTTTCGCGAGGTAACGCATATAAACATAATATCTGTGTTTATAAAGTTTATATTTCTAATACATTGAAGTGCCATCAAAATAACCAAATGATTAAAAACATTACACATAGTTTACATTAAGTTACGAAAAGTTACATTACGAAAAGCATTTATTTTCCTAAAGGTGTGGCTCTCGTAATTTTTCTGACCAAAATTCTATATCGACTCGCAAGTTACTCGTTAATAAGTAGTAAGTCGTGGTAGGAGAACTATCGTGTTCGTGTCGCGTGTCCCTTGTCTCCAAGGACTACTCATCAACCTTGCTTCTCCTTCAAACCTCACAATGTGAACTCAAATGTTTGCGGAGCGAGGGTTCCTTTGCCAATCATAAATGGAAATTAGTTTGTGTCAACATAAATAAATGAATAATGCGAGGCTTTACCATATACTACTGCGACTTTACAATGGCAAGCCTACTTACAGTGTATCTATTATATGTGTGTAGTAAATGATAGAAACAATTGGGAACAAATAGTTGGAAGAGGGTATAGAAGTAAAATAAAGGTTTACGAGTTTGAAGTCAAAAGACATCGTAAATGCTACGAAACTACAGAATTTCTATCATTTTACCATCACCAGAGTAGCAAGTAATGAATCCACATAATTATGTTTCCCTAAAAGTTTTAAAGTAGCCCCTTGAAAGCCATTTAACAAAACCCAACCCGACTCATTAAAATGCAGCAGTATAAATGACGTGACGAACGCTCGTAAGCAACCGTTAATATTTCGAGCGTTCTGTCGATTTTATGCCTTCCTGATGGATTTCCGACCTATCTGCATTAACCTTTTAAATTATTCAATTATATGTAACCTCCGCATTAGGAAGCATTATACATTGCGTAGTAGTGGGTCGCGTGCTCGCGTCGCGAGTCCCGACGAGCCTCGCTACGAGCGAACACGTACGAGAAAGAAATGAAGCAATTATTGAGACTAAACAGCCTGCTCTCCAGCACGAAAAATAAAACGATATACAACTCCGGTTTACACTAAAAAATCGATCCAAGCTCAACACCAAACCGTCCGTGTATGTGCTACACGGGGAAAACCTCGGAAAATTGTGGTATGAGCGAGGCGAGGAGGCACGTGGCAGGGACGCGGTCGATATACGTGCGACAACTGTTGCGCTAATCCTCCGTCTCGCTCTTGCCCGTACTGATCCCCGCAGGAGACAGAGAGGGAGGGAAGGACGAACGGGCTCACAGCGCAAAACTCACGCACTACATCATCCGTTTCATGTACATCGGTGGAGATATTGCGAGTTGGAGCGGGAAGGAAGATGCGGCATTGCATGCTCTTAATACGTCAGAAAGGAGGTCGGGCGATGAATAACAATGCGGACTGCGGAATGATGTCCTTATCGAGGATGCCTCCGAAGGCTTTACGTACGGTTTACGTGGTCGTAAACTAGCCGCTGTTTATAGTGAGATGATGTCGCGGCCGTGGCACACCACTGCTCCATACAGCTCAAGTACTTAAATTAAGTTTAACGACATCTAATATTGCAAAATAATACAAGTAACTTTTTAACAAAAATATAAACGACTTTACCAAACTACTGAACCGATTTTGATGAAATTTCTATGAAACTAATATGAAAGTATATCATTTCAAATAAAAAAAGAATTTTCCAAATCGGGTGACAAATGACGGAGTTCTAAGGTAAAAAACTAAAACAATTATGCGTCCGATTTTTTTGGGATACCATCATCAGATCCTGACTTGGTGCCAATGGGACCTGGAAAGTATACCCTTTAAACAAAGAAGAATTACTCGAACCGATCCAGGCGTCTTTAAGTAACCGGGGAACATATTAAAAAAAAACAAACGATTCCGGCGAATTGAGAACCTCCTTTTTTATAAGTCTGTTAAAAATGGACCGAATACATTTTAAAAAGACAATAAAATACATCGTTTTGAGATATATTGATGCGTTTGGGAATCATAAGTTACGAAGTTTAAAAAGCAACTTAAAAGGCATATCCATAAAGTACGAAAACTAATTAAAACAACTAGTTACCAACCGTATACTAAAGTATAGGAGCAGGAAATTGTATTATTTTTCTGTGATCTTAGTTTGATCTTACAATCAACATCTCATCAGAAGTCGGTAGGTAGGAGTGGCCTAGTGGGTATATAAACCAGTCTAGAACCTACGTTATTAGTTTGCATTAGACATAAAGCTAGAACCACAGTTAAATTACATAAACCCGGTCTGATTTGATTACGGCCGCAGATGCGGATCGTAACCAATCTCTTACCACTTATTTACTTGTAGTCACCAAGTTTTTAGTACAACGGTAAACTTATGATCCACCCTGACGCAGAATAATGGATGGTATTATTTTGGCGTCTTTTTGTGTCTGTCCGTTGTTAACACTCACACGAATGGACCGGCTTCGAAGGGTTTTTTTGAAGTGAAAACTTCTTTAGGAGCGTTAGGCATTTTTGAGATGGGAAAAAATCATTGAACGATTGACGATTCAAAAATACACACGCAATTGTTCAAGTTTTCACTTCTATCGGCACTCCCGGAGTGCCACTTTTTTATCAATTTAAGGCTATTTGCTAGCTTAATCAGTTAGGGTAAGTTATGAATGAGCTTTATCGCTTCCGTAATTAATCCAAAACACACAAAATACTGTTTTGGAATGTGCAAAATGTTATTTTCTATGATACGTTACTTTATTTAGTATTTTAATCTACTTTGTAATTTTAACGCCCTTTGGCAATTACGTACATTTTTGCTTTTGAACTGGAAACTTCTTTAGGCGCGATGGGCATTTTTTGAGATGGAAAAAAAACCATTGAACTCACTACACTATTGTCGTTACTGTTACCGACACCTCTGTGTATAAGTAGTAAAAACTTCTTTAGGTTCGTTGGGATTTTTTTGAGATGGGAAAAAACCATTGAACTCACGACACTATTATCGTTACCGACACCTCTGTGTATAAGTAGAAAAAACTTCTTTAGGCGCGTTGGGCATTTTTTAAAATGAGAAAAAACCATTGAATTCGCGACACTGTTACCGTTACCGTTGCCAACACCTCTGTATATAAGTATCTCGTAATTGTTCAAGTTTTCACTTCTGTCGGCACTCCCCGAGTGCCACTTTTTTTAAATAGTATTTTTAATAACGTTTTCATTTCAAGTCAGTTCTTGAGTTATTCAGCTGTGACAGACGGACGACGGACGGACGGACGGACGGACAAAGCCCAAGGAACAAGGGTTCGGAACAAGGGTTCCGATTTTGTGATTATGGTCCGGAACCCTGAAAATAACTTAAAAGTAATTTTTTTATGAGAAGAGATTAGCATTTCTTAGTAATTAGCTTTGCATCGATGGACACAGTAATAATGCTAGTCAGCTTGTAGCTGAAGTATTAATTCCGTCTCGTTTCGAGAAATTACGGCTGAGTGCCATTGACGAGTTTGTTTTGTTATGTTTCTTGTGAATATTTCTTCCAGAACATTCAGTATTACAGTTACTATTGCTAAGTTGTTTTGTATGTTTTAAATACTTAAATACAGGGTGAATTTGAAATAATCGTCCTATTTTGGGAACGGCTTTGTCTGTAGACTAACTAGGCTAGCATGCGTACCTATACCTACCTATATATATATAGCTATACTATATATGCCTATGTCACGCGTGACACGAGAAGTTTTGTTGCAATTTTTTTATTTATACCACTTGGAGATTGAACAAGGTTATGGCCCACCTGATGTTAAGTGGTAACCATCGCCTATAACAAAGTATTACCTCGTAGGTCACGCATCATAGAAACTTGCCCTACGATGCACTGCATTGCGTCCATCAACTTACGTCATACACTTAAAACCTCATGTGCCTGTAATTTCACCGGCAACCGTAACCATCAAACCAAAACACAGCAATGCTGCTTGGCGGCAGAAATAGGTATGGTGGTAGTACTTCCCCGAAAGAGACCTTTCACAAGAAACTCTACTACTGTTACTCATTTACGATAACATGCACGCCAATAGAGATGTTTAACGTTATTCGCCGGCATTTTCTTTGTTGTCATTAAACTTCTCTCTAGGTACGTCGTATCTCGGCATCTCGTCCGCAAAATTATGACAATAAAATCGCGCAGCAATATCAAAATTCGTTTAAGTTATGGTGCGAATTTTAAAGTATGTAGACATATAGAGATTATGCACGAGAAAGCCAGTCCAGAAAATTTTGTCCTATTGACCTAACCTATCAACATTCAAACGAAGTATGTATGTACTATGTATGTATGATGCAGATCAGATGTATGTATACGTATGTATCGAGCGGAGACGGTTGGAGCGACGCCAAGAGACGTGCTCGATATTCGGGAATTAGCATCCCTGAGGGAAATGGCAGCTGAAGTAGTCTGAATGTAAATATCACTGTGCCAACTCAAAATACCGCAAAAGATCAAAGCCAAGTTACTTACTTAGGTACTTACCATACTTACCAAGATAACACCGCGTTAGATTACTTAGATGTCTATCTAAGGTAGCTCTTATGGAAAAAAGAAACCAATAGTTCAAGTTCATAATATATAATATGTACACATCATAATACTTATTAGTTATTTATCGCTCAAAGTTACTTTCAAGAACTGTCAAAAGCTTTAACGAATTGTCAACTTACCAACCAATTCTCGATCGGTGATTTTCGGTGAGTCCGCACATATCAACGATTTCTTTGCACAAGCTTTGCACAAGCCTAAATATTTAAACATATTCTTCCCACATAGGCTTGCGGCTAGCGCAAACAAATCGTTGACGTTTGTTACATATTACATTCTGTCGGCTGAGATGATGATATCTTACGTTTTCATATCATACATTTTTTTTTCAACCCACCGCTGGGCAAAGGTCTCCCCCACTATCTTCGAGGACTTTCGCTCGCGTGCCAAATCCCACCAATCTGTCTCGACGGCATCGAGATCGTCACGCCAGCGTCTACTAGGCCTTCCTTGGCACTGTCGTCTTCATGCACCCACTGCGTGACGATCGTTGCCCATCTGTCCGGGTGAATTACATGGCCTGCCCAATCTCATTTTAGCCTGGCAGCCCTATTTCCTGCATCAGCAATCCCTGCCTATAAACGCAGCGTGGTGTTACGGATTCTGTCAATGCTCTACTCGAAGCACGCTGCGCTCCATTGCTTTTTGGCAAACCTTGAGTTTGGATTTATGAGCCTCGGTTAAAGACCACGTTTGGAAACCATAGGTAAGGACGGGCAGTATACACATGTCGATGAGTTTGCGCTTTAGTGACATAGGAAGGTTTCTCTTCATCAGCTCTTTCGTGGACCAGTAGTTCTTCCAGGCGTTGTCAATGCGGCGATCGATCTCCTTATCTTGCCTGTTTTTGAAAGAAACTAACTGGCCCAAGTAGATATACTCATCGACGTAGTGTATAGCTTGCCCGTCAACCTCGATCTTGCGTTTGGTGGAGTTCGTCATAATTTCTGTCTTTAACCGATTCATCGTTAATCCAACCTCCAGGCTTGCGTAGTTCAGTTTTTGGAGCATGCTTTGCAACTCAGGTGCAGCTGGGGCTAAAAGTACAATGTTATCCCCAAAGCGTAGATTTGTTAGCCTCTTTTCTCCCAACGATATCCCCCTTTGAGCCCAAGGTTCTGCCAGTTTTTCAAATACTTCTTCGAGTATGCTGGTGAATAATTTGGGAGAGAGCAGGTCACCTTGTTTAATGACTTTATCTATAGAGAAATGTGAGAAATCCTGAGGTTATTAATTTGATATCAGCTGAACTACTATTATAAATATTTTTAATGAGGTTGATGTATCTTTGGTCTATTTCATGCTTTTCGAGTGACGTGATTATAGCAGAATGATAGATACTGTCTATATCATATCATTAGCCTTAATATAACTACTGGCTCGCCCCGCGAGTCTTCCAAAACACAAAAAAAAATCTTAGGACGACTCGCGCAACGACTCCTAAACGTATTTAGTGGCTAAATATAATTTAAGGAGTTATCAAATCATACAAATACGTAAAATTTAAACATGTTTAGTCGCTAAATACGGTTAGGGATCATTGTGCAAGCCGGCCTTACTCTTCTATACTAATAATATAAAGAGGAAAGATTTGAGTGTTTGTTTGTTTGCATTGAATAGGCTCCGAAACTACTGGACTGATTTAAAAAATTCTTTCACCGTTAGGAAGCTACACTATCCCGGGTGACATAGGCTACTTTTTACCAAAATGCGCATAAGGAGGGTAATGCTTTTATTGAAAATCTACGCGTGCGAAGCTGCGGATTGGTCAGTTAGTCTAAAATATTCTAGGTAACGTACTGACCCCCTGCTTTAGTTCCAACTTAGAACTAAAAACATCGAGTAAGTATGTAAAATACTGGAGCAAAATATTCTTTACAATGCGATCCTACAAAAAATAATGTACTGACTAACAAGAGGAAATGGAACGGCTTCCGTTTTCACTATTCCGCCTCAGAACCCTAGTGCAAAGGCTAGAATTGGTCGCAAACACGCTATTTTCTCCCTCATATCAGATTCCATATCCACACATTTCACGCGAGGAATGTACCGCAGTAAGCCTACCCGTTCCGCTATAAACAAACAAGGAGGCTATTGCGTGTCTGTGTAGCAGGGAAACTATGAAAAACGGAAAATTTGACATGCTTTAACATTAGAACTCTAAACAGTGAAAGAGTTTGTTCAAGTACTACCACCGTTTTTGTAACTAAAAGTAAGAGAACAAGTGCTATAAAAGAATACGCCTTCAGACTTTGCATATATCACAATCGCAGTGACGTATAGCGATAAATAGTGGTGTATGTTGACATTCGTTACTTTTCCGCATGGTCAGTAACTTGGATATCTGCGGAGTAGAGCCATAAACCTTTCGCAGGTCTGAGCGGCGCTGCGGGCGCCATCTGCCGGATTTATGAGTGGAATGAACTTGTGTAGAGACGAACAGTACAGTACACCGGCGAGATACTCGCAATTTGTCTGTTGCACAGGGAACAGATACACAGATAATGGATTAAAAAAAATCGTGATCGTCATATCAGCTACAAGACTGCTGAACATAGGCTTACCCTATAGATTTCTAGAGCGACCGATCTTGTGTAGCCTGCACCCAACGGCTCCCAGCAACCTCTATTAGGTCGTTCTTCCATCTAGTGCGGGCCTCTACTTGAAAACCTTTTTACCCCAACGACCGTCAGTTCTTCGAGCTATGTGCCCCGCCCACTGCACCTACAGCTTACTCGTCCTTGATCATACATCCAAAATCATTACCTAAACTAAAACAAAATAGTCTCTATTAGTTTCGTGTCGTGAATGTTATGTTCTTTAGAACCGTGTACCATTTATGCTACACGTTTTATTTCCATTTTCTTAAACTACCTTAGTAGAGGTACTAAAAATATAGTTCTAACCTCTTTACTACAACACATATGTTAATACATAACTCACATCTAGAACGAATATTAGCAGACCACGCCAATATTTTGACATCTAGTACAGTGCCATAAGTGGCCAAAACAGTCTAAAAACACAGTAAATAAAAAAGTGGCACTCCGGGAGTGCCGACAGATGTGAAAACTTGAACAATTACAAGATACTTATATACAGAGGTGTCGGTAATGGAAACGGTAACAATGTCGCGAGTTCGTGGTTTTTTTCCCCATCACAAAAAATGCCCAACGCGTCTGAAGCAGTTTTCACTTCTTATACCGAGATGTCGGTAACGGTGACAGTGTCCTGAGTTTAATGTTTTTTCCCATCTCAAAAATGCCCAACGCGTCTAAAACAGTTTTCACTTCAAAAATTATAATCATGTGTTTTGAAAAGTATGCGATGATCGTATACTTAATGCTGAGTGTACCCCAGAGGGGGAGTTTTGTAGAAAATACAATTTGTCTCTCTACTCGGATACTCGGAAGATGTTCCTTGCCTTATTAAAGACTGAATATTTTGTGCGTAACATTTTCTTAAGCATATGGATAGACATTAGACATGGTGTTTTAAATGGAAATTGTTAAAGTAAGGTTAACGTAAGAGCGTACTTTGCAGCCAGGCTAGAATGACCACTGAATAGACCACTTAAAAAGTGTATTTGGGAAGAATAGAGTAAAATTACTGTGAAAGAGCTCGCCCTGGGAAGTACTACCACCATACCTATTTCTGCCGCCAAGCATTGCTGTGCTTCGGTTGGAAAGGTACAATTGCTGGTGAAATTACAGGCACATGAGGTTTTACACATGTATGCATCAAGTTGATGGAACGAGGGCAGTGCATCGTAGTGCACATTTCTAAGGTGCGTGGTCTACGAGGCAGTTCTCTGTTATAGGCAATGGTTACCACTTAACATCGTGTTGGCAATGGTTACCACTTAACACTTAACACATAAGCTTGTTCCATATCCAAAAACATTAAAAAAAACTGTAGAAGTATTTATAGTAAAAATGTTCTACAGGTTTTTTTTTCAGACGAGCAGACATCACAGCAGCACGGCGTGCCCAAACGCCTCTTATAGAAATAGAAAATGCTTTTTTGTGTACCACACTTAAATAAACAAACAATATTTATAAAACCTATAACTAGATACACGATATTACAATTGGCGGTCTTATCGGTAAAAGCGATGTCTTCCAGGCAACCTTTGGATGGACTGGATTTTACGAGAACTTTAGAGGACAGCAGTTTTATAAATAAAATAAGGAATTGACAGTATATTTACATAAGCGAAATAAAATACTAAAATACTGTTTGTTTTAAAAAGGTCTTTATTAAACATAAATGTTATAATACTAAAATAAAATAAACAGATACGAGTACCAAGGCCTAGTACAAATTGTATGTAATGATTGTTGTATATAATTTTCTGTTTTCTCTCACGTAATTTTTTTTTAATATCTTTTTATTGTATTTTTTTTGTGCTTTGGTAGCAAATTCTATCTATCTCCATGTCTAAATTGTCAAATACACAAACATGTTCGTGAGCGTTTACCTTGCAGCATCCTTAAGGCCGATTTACATCAGATGAGCGAATGCTCATTCTATCCCCACTCTATCAAATTCTTTTAGTGTAAACAGACGTAGAGCATTATTTCGTTGTTTTGTCTGCGTTCGCAAAGATTCTATGGAATATTCTCAGAATGCTCGCTCGCCTTGATGTAAACGGTACTAGAGTGTGTGAACAGTTGCTTAGAGCAGAGGTTCCCAAGCTTTTCCAGTTCGCGGTGCACTTACAGGTTTAGTATTTTGTCTCGGCACCCTAGCTAGTTATTTATATAATTATTAATTAAAGCGGGTATTTATCGCGCATGTACCTTTTTTATTTGTTATCCCGATGTTTCGGCTGTATTGCAACAGGCGTGGTCACGGGTGGACTCCAACGACGAGTCAACCCGTGACCACGCTTGTTGCAAAAAATAAAAAGGTACATACGCGATAAATACCCGTTTTAATAAATAATTATGCACAGCGATCGCGAGAGTTTAAGAAATACTAGATATTTATATACAAGAAAATATTTCTTATTTCAGATAAATAGAAAATAAAATACAATGGCAACTTATTAAATGTGACGTGTGAGCTTCGTGATCTTCACACATTATTTCAAGGTGGTATAAGGCTTGACACCGCTACTCTCATTTCTTGCTCCACATTGATCTTTGATTGTTCATTTTATAACCACGAATACCTAAGTTTGGTTTCCGGAGAATAGTAGACAGGAGCGCCTGTACTCTCTACGGCGCACCAGGGCGCCCCGGCGCACACTTTGGGTACCCCTGGCTTAGAGCATTCTTGCATGTTTGAACGTGCTCGATCTCCGGAGCGGTCTCTTCAAAGTGTTCTTGTGTTCTTGTGAATATATACTTATGAGCATTCGTTCAGCTGACCTACACATCTATCGTGCAAGAGTATCGTGCTATCGTGCTATCGTGCTAAGTTCTTGGTTCTCATTCTTGCTCATTGATATTTTGGTGTAAACGATCTTTCGTTTACGCTAAAAGATCGAGAAAGAATACTGTAGCTCTATATTCATTTAGTTTAAACGCGTCTTAAGGCGAGCTCATGAAAACTATTGAAATTTACGTACTTGACAACTCATACTAAAGGCTTGGGGCCTTTATCAATTTTCTCTGTATAATAAACCCGTCAGTATTTTCAGTTATTGAATTCGCGAGCAGCCTGGGACCGCGGCGTGCGCCTCGGGGCTGCTTAGTTCCCTCTCCACGTGCCTTCCTCGTTAAATTATCATAACGTGCGAACGCTTATTACGACGTGTTGGTATCGCGAGCTCTAACGTCAGGGTGGCAAAAACAGAAAATATGTGGCAATCAAAATTAAAAAGAGAGCAATTATAAATTAAAGTTGTAAATACAATAAAATGTAATATGTCTAAATTGTTTCTTAATGAGTCTTTATGTTATTATTATGCATTTGTGTTCGATTTTACAAATAAATGCTATATCTATGTATCTATTTAAACGCCAAATAGGTAGTATTTTTTATTTCATTTTTTTTTTAAATCGCTAAATCGGCTTTGGAATATGCAAAGTTCTTTAATATGATATCCCATTTGACATAGCAACTCTATTTTGAAGTTTGACCTCCACCATCTTGGCTCCTTTGGTAATGAAAATGATTTTTTTAAATATTTTTCTTGATATAGAATTGGGCATGTTTTATTCAAATTAAGAGTCAATAGCTTTAATATTTTCTGAGATAATCACCTGTGAAAAATAAACGAACGGACAGACACGTGTGACACACGACAGATGGACAAAACACGTGAGGGGTTTTGTTTATACCATTTTGGTCTGCTTAGAAACTTTAAAAATAAATAGCATAATGCTACAGTATTTTCAATAAATTGTTTTTACAAAATAATGCAAATTGAAGTGGCCATTAGGGTATCATTTGATATTTTGATGCTGAATTTCTACCTTATTAATATTAATGTTAATATTACATCAGAGACTCGTTAGACTAAAATTAATTAAAGTTACAATGTTTGTCTATAGTTAATAGACTTATGTTATTAATTATTAGGTTTGTAACATCTATGTTTGATTTTATATCTTTCATATTAAGTTAGTTAATGGTGATTCTGTTATTTACTAACTAGCGGTTACCGCTGCTTATAACAACTCACTAACCTATCATTGAACTTGCTAAATTTTTCTTTAGAGATATTTATTCTTATAATAATTTTTGATTCGGATATCGATTTGGAAACTTCGCACACCTATTGCGCATCGTCGTGTAACTGTGTTTTATCTCGTCCATCCTATGTTTGTCTGAAAGAGATCGCTTTTAGAGATAAGCGCAATAATTGTAGTTTTTTGTATTTTATTTTGTAAATTATTATAATCTAACTGTTGCCCGCGACTTCATACGCGTTACATATACTACTAAATGTATACATAACCTAGAAAGAAACCTAAACTCGCTGTTGCAACTTGACACCCCATTTTTATCCCATGGGATCTGATTTATAGGATAAAAAGTAGCCTATGCTTTAATCTTGGTACATCTATGTACATACTAAATTTCATCAAAATCGGTTCAGCTGTTTCGACGTGATTGACTAACAAACAAACAAACATCCAAACTTTCGCATTTTTAATATTAGTGTGATTTTTATTTTAATAATTTAAGTACATTAAGGAGTTTTAACTTTATTATCGATCAGCCAAACATGACCATACTCTGTAGATCACACAAAATTATCACACTACAAATTGTCAAATGGTTTACTCATGTCTATCTTACAATAGCGATATTGGATACTATAAAGACTGTCGTAATCTATTTGACAAAACTTTGCCATTAGTATCTGCTACATCCCTATTCGTTTGCTACGGCAGTGCTACGAGCTACGAGGCCTACGCCGTAGCAAATAATACGTGTACTGAGAAACGTACCCTGATATATGTGCTGCCAATAACGATACTCGCGTACAAATAGCGACAACGTAAGGACGTTATTTATTCTCCGTTCTACCTGATCTGCCTCCCACATGAATAACACAAGTAGGTATAGTCTGTCCACGATAAGTCAGCGTACCGCAAAAAAAGCCGGTTTTGAAATTCATTTCAGAATAACTTCCAGTATTTCCGACCACTTCAGCTTTAACAATACACCATACACCGTAGTGTGACGGCCAACTTAAAAGTTTGATGTTTAATTACAGGTCAGCAAAATATTGTTTTTTTTATGTGCCGACCATTCTATGTTACATTTCGGTTACTTAATCCTCGAGAGGTTGTACGGAGTTGCCAAAACATTGAAGGAGGTGATGTGTAAATGATCCGAATACATTTTGTTACATTTGTAGTGAATATGTGGTTAAAAAATGTAGTAAACCTATTACAGGCTTTGTGAGAAAGGCGTATGTCGATTACTTTAAGATGAAGATGAAGGCCCTTAACAAGCCGTGGGTTCTAAACATTGTGTGAAAATTGTGTAGTGAATATTTAAGAGAGTGAGCAAGTAGTAAACATGGTCATTTAAAGTTTGGTGTACCTATTGTTACGAGCTGAGGGTTCGGGATAAAATAATGGGAATCGGTTTAACCAAAATAACACGTTTATTCAACACGATAACGATGAATACACGAACTTGGTCACACGTATCACAACACACTAATTCACATCACTGTTGCACCACTTAAAGACACCGAAATGATCGCACGTATAGCTTAATCCAGACTGACTCGGGAGCAACTACTATTCACGCGAGACCCTTCCCACGTCAGTCCTCCAGGGCCTCGCTGAGACTCACTCACTTACTCAGACTGACTGAGACTGACTGTCCGGCCATCTCTCCGGCCTATTTATATCGCACACATTTCGATTGTTCGAGAACGATGTCGATCCTTCCAGGAAAGGGTCGGTCCCTCGACACAATGGCCACTCACCATTCTGCGAAACCACAAACAATAGCAACAATAACACAGCAAGACAAAAGCGTTCGAGAAGGTTCGATTATTACTCATTGTTAACAGCCTCGGCGTAACACTGCCCCCTCCTAAAACATGCTCGTCCCGAGCATTGTTAGCCCCATATCGCGGCAGGCGATCAACATGAACAATTTTAGGCGCACCTCGCGCTGAAGATGTAGCAACTAGAGGAGCCACATTGCCGTCTCCAGTACTTCAGGACACCCAGAGTCCCTTTCTCATCAGCGATCCCAATTCCAGCCTCCAAAACACGGCTTTCATGATTTCTATCTGTTCTTTCACTTCCTGGAATTACTTTCCAGATAAACCGAACAATTCCCTCATCAGTCGAGCCCAATTCCAGCCTCCAAAACACGGCTCTCTTGATTTATATCTATTCTTTCACTTCCTGGAATTCCTTTCCAGATGAACCGAACGATTCCCTCATCAGTCGAGCACGCTCTTATGGCCAACGTCGCTGATCTTCCTGTTGACGACGCTGCTCTTCTTTATCCTGACGTCGCTGTTCCTCTTGCAACCGAGTCTGCTCCACCTGTTCATGTCGCTGTTCCTTCTGCAACCGAGCCTGCTCTTCCTACTGACGACGCTTCTCTTCTTAATGCTGACGGCGTTGTTCCTCCTGGAACCGAGCCGGCTCTTCCTGCTGACGACGCTGCCCTTCCTTATCCTGACGTCGCTGTTCTGCCTGCAACCGAGCCTGCTCTTCTTGCTGACGACGCTGCTCTTCCTTATCCTGACGTCGCTGTTCCTCTTGACGACAAAGCATTGCCATAATAGCAGCAATATCGCCTGTCACAGGAGCTTGCCCCACGGATGATGATGATGATGCTCCAAATGATTCGGCGGCGGCTAATTCCATCTCCATCGGCTGACGACTCTGCCGAGCTTCTTGAACCGGAGACTCCCCAAACCGCCTTTCATCCATTTCCTGTTGTCGTTAACCTCTCGTCCTGACACCGTCCACGTTATCCTTTGGTAGAACCGGCATTATTTTATCCCACTTCTGACACCAAATTGTTACGAGCTGAGGGTTCGGGATAAAATAATGGGAATCGGTTTAACCAAAATAACACGTTTATTCAACACGATAACGATGAATACACGAACTTGGTCACACGTATCACAACACACTAATTCACATCACTGTTGCACCACTTAAAGACACCGAAATGATCGCACGTATAGCTTAATCCAGACTGACTCGGGAGCAACTACTGTTCACGCGAGACCCTTCCCACGTCAGTCCTCCAGGGCCTCGCTGAGACTCACTCACTTACTCAGACTGACTGAGACTGACTGTCCGGCCATCTCTCCGGCCTATTTATATCGCACACATTTCGATTGTTCGAGAACGATGTCGATCCTTCCAGGAAAGGGTCGGTCCCTCGACACAATGGCCACTCACCATTCTGCGAAACCACAAACAATAAATAAATAAATAAATAAATATTGCTGGACATTTCACACAGCGCTATCTAGCCCAAATTAAGCAGAGCTTGTACTATGGGAACCAGATAACTGATAGAATACTTATACATATACATTTTTTTTTGTAAATACATACTTATAATATATAGAGAAACAACCAGACCCGGAACAAATATCTGTAGATCATGCAAACATTTGTTCCGCAGCAGGGATCGAACCCGCTACCTCCTGCGTCTCAGCCGGCTATTCGCCCACTGCACCACGGAGGTTGTCAATAGACAATAGCAACAATAACGCAGCAAGACAAAAGCGTTCGAGAAGGTTCGATTATTACTCATTGTTAACAGCCTCGGCGTAACACTATGATTTGGACTGAGCCAAAAAACTATATTGATGACTGTTATTTTCGTTTTACTTTACACCTACGATTTCTCGAGAACTACACGTAGCATCAAAAAATGAGTATATTGCTAGAGTATGAGTATCAAATACACTTAAAATCTGTTTTAGTTTTAGTGGCACCAAAATCATTGTAGACCTGTGATGAGAGTTCTATAATACAGGCTGTATTATAGAACTAAACGCAAACTGAATACTCAAACATTTTTGACAGATTTTCATTCGCTTGAACGCTGTTCTAAAAAACGGGCCTAAAATTTTCAGACACGTCTGTAATTTTGTTTTATTGAAAAAAACCATACAAGCTTTCATTTTTATCGTTGTGCAGATTTAGAGTAGCCAAACTGTGTTTACGAGTAATGACATCGACGTATTAAAAATATGGGAATATATTATTTAAATGTGCATTATCGAGGAAACCGATTGCAGAATAAAATATTAGTCATGCCATCCATTACAGTAATTATTATACATTTCAACGAATTATTTGATACGTTGTATTAACGAGTAAGGAATAAAAATGTATAAATTTTATGAAAGGCTCTATTTTCAATGCCGCGAAATGGAATGGACGCGAATTTGTGTAACGTATCTTTATCAGAATGTGTTCTAGAGTTGAGACCACGGCTCGGCAAGTGAAATGTGGGACGCCATCCGGCTAAATAGAGTGACGATTTGCGCGCTGTGGCTGATTGATTGCATGAGAAGATCTGAGGATCGGGCACAATGGTGCACCCTGGTAGAGACCTACGTCCAGCAGTGGACTGCTATAAATAAATAAATATTGCTGAACATTTCACACAACGCTATCTTCTCGATATCTAAACTAAGCAGAGCTTGTACTATGGGAACCAGATAACTGATAGAATACTGATATACATTTTTTTGTAAATACATACTTATAATATACAGAGAAACAACCAGACCCAGAACAAATATCTGTAGATCATGCAATAATTTCTTCCGCGGCGGGAATCGAACCCACTACCTCCTGTGTCTCAGCCGGCTATTCGCCCACTGCACCTGCTGCATAGGTTGATGATGATGATGAAGATGATCTTAATCAAAATAGAGTTAGGTTTATAGAATGCTTTATTTTGACTGTTTAAGGCTCCATTTTGGCTAGATATAGCAATATTCCACGAGAAACTCATAGACTTTCATCTAACTTCCAGCTACGAGACAATATTGGGTAAGTTTTACGGTGCGGCTTCCCTTGTGCGGTTACTTGTGTAAAAAGTACAGTCAGAAACAGCCATAAGTATCTATATTTCAGTCGCCATGATACCTTGGATCCTTAAGGCGACCTAAAACGAAGTAATAGTTAGTATTTTTTGCTAAAACTCTCGACCACTCAAACGAAATCACATGATAAAAAATATTAATATAAAAAAATTCAGCTGCTTTATGTTTGGGTTCGCAAAACTTAAATTCGATGCATTGACTTGAAATTTCGACACATTTCTGTATAATACAGATAGATAGATATACTCTTTATTGCACACTAATCAAAATTAAATATGCCAAGAAATACAAATAAATAAAGGTAAGTATAACAAAACGGGAAATTTTAAGCGTGCGAATCCGCGAGTGGGTCAGTTAGTAAATTAATTATTTATTTTCATTACAATTATCATTTATTTACTAGGTTATAAAAAAAAAATACAAAATAGAGCTGAGATCTTCAAAAAAGATCAAGCAAAACATATTAATGTAAAATTAGCTAAAATAAATTTGTAATGTGTAATTATGTACGTATGGATACTGACTAGCTTAAAAACAGCAGCCTTTTAGATGTAATAGATACAAAAGATACATAAAACTTTACTCACCTACGTAAAAGTATATAGGAGAGGTAATGTGATTTTATGTTTTACTGAATATTCTTAAAAACCAACATTCACTATTGCAAGAACCCTCTCGTGGGCCCTAAATTCGTAAAGACGATTTAAAGCTCTTAAAAATTAGCTACGTCATAGTAGCAAGCCTGGGTACTATTTGAAGATCTTTTGTAAGCAGCCAGATGATATTCGCTGTGAGTAGCGCGCGAGGGCATTATTCATGTTTCGTGTCTTTTATCGTAAGATAGGTATACCGCGTAGGTAAATGTATAGGAGTGGCAAATCAGGGGCATTGTTTCGCGAACAAGCAAACTAATTAGCAGCATCTGTCTCTTTCTCGTGAGACGGGAATTGCTTCGTAACTTTTAGAATATTATCTTAACTACGTTGTATTGCATTACTGTATTTTATCTTGCTTGTTATTTGGTGTCAATGCTTGGGCAAGTAATTTCGAATTCATGTAACCAATTGTACTTTAAATCTATTAAAATATAGGCTCGCGACCACACTCGCTCTCGCCTCATGGTAAACGATAATGCAGTCAGTCCACGTTTGCTTGAACACATCTGAATATATTCAAATATATTTTACAACAATTATTAATAGTTAAATATAAACCCGCCTAGGATCACGTCAACACATTTTTGTATTGGGTGCCTGACCAGTTAAATTCTACTGTAATTATGTTTATTTACAATCAAGTCCGGGCATTAGTATACTTTAACACAGGTTTTCCTAGCTTGACTACTAATTGTATCACACATCCCCGGCTAGCATGACCGCCATAGAAACGGTTATTTTCATGGAAGAATATCCTAAAATGGTATTTTAATGTTGAGAGTTGAAACACGAAATAACTACAAATGTTTCTATTATCTACGCTAAAACGTCATTTTATTCTGTTCTCCCTTAATACATTTTTCTATGGCGGTAATGATAGCCTGACAGGAACGGTCTATGAAATATTGTTTCCGTTTATTTGATGTCATTTAATTTCCAAATAGATAGATATAAATTAGTTAGTGGTTTTCAAAGCACCGCTTGAATCTTCTTAAACCCGTCTTGACGAGCTTGTTTAAATATTAACTGTTTTTAAAAGATTTTTTTGTAAAATATACTCATGTTACTTTTAGCACAGATAAATAATATACAACGTTAAACTTTAAGGTCTATAAAAACTGACCGGTCCCATTAATTAAATCTCTCGATTTATTATCATTTTCAAAAACTAATCCAACTGATCTACAAACAAGAATTAATCTAATTATCGATGCGCCGTCCACAAAGCTTTGAAAGATGTCCGAACTGTTACAATTCATTAATTTTCTTCGTAATACAGCAATTATTAATTACAACTTTCCATTTGAGCCACTTTAACATAACAATGGCGTGCTTTTAAGGCGCATTCACGAGTAAACCAGGGCCCCATTCAAATAAATACTTTACAAAAAGCCTTTTTGCCTGACGTTTCTGAATAGGTATATGATGTAATACTACTTTTGTACTTAAACTACAAAATATACTAAATTAAATTAAATGTAATAAATCGATGTTTAAGAATTGTATTATTATTGTTCTGTGGTGGAAACCTTGAAAATGACGTGCAAGAGTGTAAAAATAAAAATGACAGCCACCAGTTTGTATTATTTTTCTTTCAAATAAAGCAGGATTAAAGTGAAGATCCCTCTGTGCTTCTGAGGATACATTAGGATGTTTGTCCTAGCTACTATATCTTCGAAAATTTAGGCTAGACAACTTTGAAGCCAGATTTGGCCACTACATTAGGCGAAATAACTGCGCCTCCCATCTTAAAATATTTGGACCGACGCAGAACCACTATGTGTACGTATTGGTAAGGCCAGGTACAATCATCATTATATCAACTATAGGAAGGTAATTTCCAGAGCAACGATATCCTCTGCACCGGATGGCTTCCCACAACCTTCAATAGTCTTTGCATCTAGTGAAGGAACGTCGTTTACGGAAGGAACGCTTACGTTACGCTTTCTAGTTAAGTATATTATACATCAGAAACGCACAAAGCGGTTCTCTTCCACATTTATTACGCGCACCGCCAGGAGACGATTATAACGACCGAAGGGAACAGGGATAGACAAGCGTGATCCATTGTAGACTGCATCATCGCTTATCATCAGGCAAGATCGTGGTCAAACACGAGCCTATTATATTGTTACGCCGAGGTTGTTAAACAATGAGTAATAATCGAAGTTTCTCGAGCGCTTTTGTCTTGCTGTGCTATTGTGGTTATTGTCTGCGGTTGCGCACAATGGGGATTGGTCGTTCTGTCGAAACACCGACCCTTTTCCTGGAACGATCGAGATCGCTCTCAAACAATCGAATTGTGTACGATATAAATAGGCCGGAGAGATGGCTGGACCGTCAGTTACTGAGTTCATCGTTTAGTGCTGAATAAAAGTGTTATTTTGGTTAGATCGATTCCCATTATTTTATCCCGAACCCTCAGCTCGTAACAATTTGGTGTCAGAAGTGGGATAAAATAATGCCGGTTCTACCAAAGGATAACGTGGACGGTGTCAGGACGAGAGGTCAACGACAACAGGAAATGGATGAAAGGCGGTTTGGAGATTCACCGGTTCAAGAAGCTCGGCAGAGTCGTCAGCCGATGGAGATGGAATCAGCCGCCGCCGAATCATTTGGAGCATCATCATCATCATCCGTGGGGCAAGCTCCTGTGACAGGCGATCTTGCTGCTATTATGGCAATGCTTTGTCGTCAAGAAGAAAAGCGTCGTCAGGATAAAGAAGAGAAGCGTCGTCAACAGGAAGAGCAGGCTCGATTGCAGGAGGAACAACGCCGTCAGCATTAAGAAGAGAAGCGTCGTCAGCAGGAAGAGCAGGCTCGGTTGCAGAAGGAACAGCGACGTGAACAGGTGGAGCAGACTCGGTTGCAAGAGGAACAGCGACGTCAGGATAAAGAAGAGCAGCGTCGTCAACAGGAAGATCAGCGACGTTGGCAAGAAGAGCGGGCTCGACTGATGAGGGAATTGTTCGGTTCATCTGGAAAAGAATTCCAGGAAGTGAAAGAACAGATAGAAATCATGAGAGCCGTGTTTCGGCGGCAGAAATTGAGGTCGCTGATGAGAAAGGGACTCTGGGTATCCTGAAGTACTGGAGACGGCAATGTGGCTCCTCTAGTTGCTACATCATCAGCGCGAGGTGCGCCTAAAATTGTTCATATTGATCGGCTGCCGCGATATGGGGCTAAGAATGCTCGGGACGAGCATGTTTTAGGAGGGGGCAGTGTTACGCCGAGGTTGTTAAACAATGAGTAATAATCGAAGTTTCTCGAGCGCTTTTGTCTTGCTGTGCTATTGTTGTTATTGTCTGCGGTTGCGCACAATGGGGATTGGTCGTTCTGTTGAAACACCGACCCTTTTCCTGGAACGATCGAGATCGCTCTCGAACAATCGAATTGTGTACGATATAAATAGGCCGGAGAGATGGCTGGACAGTCAGTTACTGAGTGAGTCTCAGCGAGGCCCTGGAGGACTGACGTGGAGAAGGGTCTCGCGTGAACAGTAGTTGCTCGCGAGTCAGTCTGGATTTTGCTATACGTGCGAACATTTCGGTGACTTTAAGTGGTTCAACAGTGTTGTGAATTAGAGTGTTGTAATTACGTGTGACCAAGTTCGTGTATTCATCGTTTAGTGCTGAATAAAAGTGTTATTTTGGTTAGATCGATTCCCATTATTTTATCCCGAACCCTCAGCTCGTAACAATATGTAAAAATGAATCCCGGTTTCCCTTGATCAAGCCATAACTTGAGAACGACTTTACCGATTTAATGTATCTTTGTTTTTAACGTTTCTAATACTTTGTAGAAGGTTCTTACGGAAAGAAAAGTTAAGAAAGTTGAGCAGAAATTCGGATAATATCAAAAAATGTAATGACTATTTTAACTTTGCGAGTTTGACAGTTCGCGCGTTTGATGAATGTGAATTTAGCAGACAGCTGTTTTTCTTTTCATTTTTTATCTGTGCGATGCCGGGACGAATCAGCTAGTAATTTATAAAAAAAACCAGTATGCGTGTATTCGTTTATTTAGAAAGTGTTAATAAGCAAGCGCGGGCGGGGTCGGCCTGGGTCGGGAGACTTTATGTGTTATGCGAAATAGGGCAGAGCGTGACCCGCCGCGCCGCCGCCGCTTTGTCGGGCCGGGTGCGGTCACCAGCGGAGACAAGATGTCACCCGAAAATGCACAAAGGAATAGCTGTATTTCACAAAGTTTGTAGTAGAAATAGCTCATGGTTATTTTTTGAACCAGTTATTAATTTAATAGGTACATACAACTTATAAATTATAGTTGAAGTAAAAAAGAGTGTGTGTACTTATGTACACGCGTTAGAAGTTATACTTCTTTGGCGTATGGAAAAAAAATAACTAAAATGCAGTAGTGATTAACGATAAATATTAAAATTAATCAATAAAAACACCAAAATAATATTTATTTATTCACACTGTTTAATTGTACCCTTACGAAACACGTGTTCTACATATAAAAATACTAGAATATACAACTTGAACATAGTTATCAATTATCATACCACCTAGAACTAACTTCATGCTGTTAAATTTAGGTGTCGGTGTGCGCGCGCATCGTAAAAATTCACTCTCATCATTTTTCTCCATCGCGCCAAAAGAAGTATAACTTCAAAAATATCTTTGCTACTAGAGTGGCATAATCTTATATGTATGTGACATTGGTGGCGGCTCTGTTGTTTACGCTGACTAACTAAAAATTGTGTAAAATACGAACTTATTTTGTTCATACTAAAGATCAAATTAGAATGACAATTAAAGTGACATTTCTAAATTTAAGTATTTTTAAATAAGAAGAACACGCCTTCTTTGACTGAATTGACTTTTTTTTTACTGAATTGGTGTTGACTAAAGACCAATTTGATTGATCACTAAAACTAGCCCGCAAACATGTCATCATAACAAAAAATACTTAATTTTAGAAATGACACTTTAAATTTCATTCTAATTTGATCTTTAGTTTGAATAAAATAAGACCGTATGTATGTTACACAATTTTAGTTAGGCAGCGTAAACAACAGAATCGCTACCATTGTCCTAAAAATTTAATGATAAAAAGTGCATATACAATATGTACGATTGTGCAACATTCATTGTAGCCTACGTAGCGATTATAAGGTTTGGAACAAGGACTAGTTCAAATTAAATTCCATTCGTATTAAAAAACGAGTGGAAAAAAAGAGGCTGAACTTTATTAATTTTTCCTGAAGTTGGGAAAAACGTGTGGTTCACACAAGTTCATCGCTAAGTTTGGCACCACACCTGCGTGGCTAATCCCCATGCTAATGATGAAACACTGCAACACAATGCCTCCTAATGTTGGTCGCTTTTGTCTGACCCACACGTGTACCTATAATTTATATTCTAATGTCTCTACATGACCTTATTGGCTAGCGGTAGTTAGTGTAATTTTTATGACACAAAGGTATAGGGATTTACAATAGGATACTGTAGTAGATTTCTATCAATAATAGTTTTAGGAATTCATCGTATTTTCAGTAGATTAGTATGCCATAAAAATAACATTTTAACCAACTTCCGTTTACGTGGTAAAGGTAATTCGCTCTTGTCGTGCAGATGCCTTTGCAAATCGTTAGATATTGACCAAATTTATATGGGACCAACCCTAAGGTTACCATTGAAACCATTGAAACCATTTTATTCATTGTAAATGTGGTATGATACAGATCTTATTTCTATAGAAAAAAAAATACCAAAGTGTCCAGTCACAAATTACTCTTCCGAGTGTACAATGTTACTATACTACCTATCCCGTTTTAATAAATAAAGTAACAATAACAATAATTTAATTACAGGTGCATAACCACAATAGTATAAAATTGCAATAAAATTAATAATACCAGTTATGGCATAAATCAATAATTTTAATAAAATAATAAATTCATTTATCAATAAAAGTTTCTAATTAAATTCTGATAAAATAAAATATCAAGTTAATATTACAGTAAAATTGATAATAAACTCTAAAAAAGAGAAAATAATAATAATAATAATAATTGAAAGTTAAGATGTTCATGAATAGAAAATAAAAATAAATTAATTGAATCGTAAAAAAAAAATAATATGACAAAATAATAAATGTAAAAGTGAATCATTCTAATAGTTCTTTAACATCATAGAAGCACTTGTCCAAAAGCCACGAAAAGAGCCTTCTTTTCAGTTTTTGAAAAGGTAGAGAGGTAATATCGCTAGGAATCTTATTATAGATCTTAACTGACATGGCAAATATACTTTTCATGCTTGTTGTTAATCTAAACTTTGGGAGGGCTAGTTTATTCTTAAATCGTTCCCTGGTCCTCTCACTATAAGGAGTAGGCTTTTTACAAAAATAGGACTGGTGCTTTGGTTCTCCCTTGCTAACAAAAAAATCATTGAAATTAGATAACGTGGTAAGATAGACAAATAAGGACAAATTAGTTAATTCGGCATTTAAACTACAAAAGACAAATAAAAGCTTTATGGGTAACTCAGTGTGTTTCTACAATAAAATTCCGAAAGACATTTTAGCTCTAAATGAAAACAAATTTAAAGGATGTATTAAAAGTAACTTAACCCAAAAATCATACTACTCCACAGATGAGTACTTAAATGATAAAAACGCATGGCGTCTGCCGACTCCTGCGCATAAATCTCTCCTTTATTGACAAAGCCCCTGTACAGCTGCAACCACTTGCCATGTTATAGTTTTTAAGTTTATATTTTTTAATGACAAGGCCGCTTAATTACTAGCCGCTTTAATAAACTAATTTTACTGTATTTTAATTTGATTCTATTATTTTAATCTTCTTCTGACAAAGCCAGCATACAGCTGCAACTAAAATATTATTGTATTATTAATTATTAAAATACTAGTTAGGTAAATGTTTTCCTAACATTTTTTATGTAATGAAGTTGACGTAACTAAATGTTATATAAGTATCTATGGTTTGAAATAAATAAATATGAAATATAGAAACAAAGAAAAATAATTTATTGGACTCACGCGCATGGGTAAAACACATAAGATCACAGATAAGATGGTGAATAAAATTATCCCTGAATTATTTTTTTATTTTTACATTACAGAATCAACAGCACTTGATATCAATGTAAACAAACTCTTATAGCTAATGCTTAATGCCAATAACAGATTCTCATTATAAAGACATAACTTTTAAGAAATTAGTCACCTAAAGAAAATTATTAAAAACACAATATAATATTTAATTTTAAAGGAATTTAGTAGGTACGCATTTAAAGAACGTAAGAGAGGGAGGGATGCTGTGTAAATGTGTATACTTGAGGGGATGACTGAGGGAGTGTAAGTAAATAAAAAAACCGAAGAATAGAGAATTTGGAAAACACCGTCTTTTTTTAGGTCGGATTAAAATCATATAGATCCACAGCACGCCTTCACCCACTCCTGGGCCTGTAATTGCCTATTCAAGGTCTTTATCCAGCTTCTGGATGAGTAGCATTTCAATACCCTGTTCGTGGACACCATTCAGTTAGTGCTCCACCTGGCATCACGCCTTGCCAAGTCTCCTACCCAATTTAGTTTAGAGTTGTTCAGCTATACCGAATATTTTAGACAGTGTTCTAAACATCGAGATCGGCAGTTAAATATAAAAGTTAGCACCTCGTAAAATATTAAATAAAATTACATAGTTTATATATTATGATTAGAATAAATTGCCTAAAGTACAGCGACCAATTCCCACAAAATATTTTATAATTAAACAAAGAGTACCTTGTTTAAAATTCCGCGCTGTAGGCGGCGTTGACAAAGGTTTGTGAGGTCCCTTTGTGCCGCCCGCCCTGGCCCGCCGCCGCCATCGCGCCGCCCGTCTTAGTGGCACTCTGTAATTATCCACTTGTCACATATTTTAAGTAGTATTTTAATAGGTCACATTCGTGTTTGTAAGAATTTGATTAAAATAATTTTCGTGTAATTTGAGCAGCGTATTGCAATGGCATGTAGGGTGAGTCTAAGTTGAACGTATGTAACTTCAACTAAGATATTATTGTTGTGCGTGGTAACCACTTAGCATCAGGTGGGCTATGGGAATGTACAGTCACCTACTCTTATGAAAAAAAATCCTTGAAGCTACGCACACAAAGTGAAGAGTGATTGTTTTTTGGTTAATACTAACTTCCCGTATGGCTGCGCATTTTTACATATATGTAGATATATCTACTAGAAGACCCACCCGTGGCTTCGCACGCTTGAAATGTACGGGACATTGCAAGCATGGGAACTTCGGGATAAAAACTATATAAAACACTCTTGGCAAAGTGATGCGACAATTCATGTAAATGACTTCACGTCAATGAACGTCGGTTAAATTATATGGATATTGTTCCTACAAAAATACTAAAATCATGATTAAATAAGTTTTTTGTTGAAAAATTACTTTAAAAAAAAAAGCTTTTATAAAATTCATAATCGGAACCGCAAGCAGATTCAAATGAGCCCAAACACTAGTAGCCTACTATAATCCATTCAGAAAATTCGTTGTCTAGCATCCGTCTCCATGATGAGACCACCTCCATGGTACCATATTATTGCATTGTCACCGAAGTTACATATGTATTCCAAATTTCAGCTCAATCGGTTGAGGGGAACGGGTTTAAAATTCAGTTGCAAGATTCCACCCGGACATACTATACATTGCAAGTTAATAAAAAGCTTGTAAAAATGGTCGCAGGGTGAATAATACTTTACGATCTATTCTCATACCTACCAAATATGAAAAACAAAAATAATTAAAATCGGTCAACCCGTTTCGGAGGAGTGCGGTGCGACCACTAAAACAGTGACACGAGATTTTTATCTAATAGAAGAAGAATATTAGAAGATAAAAATCGGTCATAAACGATAACCAATATACTTTTAGTAATAGGTGGGTACTAGGGGCAGATATAAAAGCGATAGTACTTACGCAAGGATACTTTACTACGTCGTTAAACAAAGGCATTTGTTTTGTTTTAAAGTTTTTATGATTCTTTGTTACTTTCGCATCGAGAACGACGGTGAAAACCACTGGGACTTTGGAGGCAAGTGTTTCTTGGGAACTGTAAAAAGTTGCGATTTAAGCAACCCTTTTAATAGAGTTTGTAAGATGTTATCAACGATACAAAGACAAAACAAATATATACCAAACTAACACTTGCAAACTAAAATTTATGATAAAATGTATGTACTAGTGGTATACAGCACCATTTATCGTGGGAGGCCGTTTTCATATATTTTGACTATTGTGTAATGCTGTCTAAACAAGATGTTGTACTTTTCTAAAGGAATAAATATCAAAGAATAAAAATGGGGTTTACAGTTAAGGAACCCTGACACAGAAAAAAGAATAAATTCTAGAATTATGTAAGTATAATTAATCATTCAATACATCTATGAAAATCTAATGTATATTCACAAAAATATTAATTTGTTTAAGAAAAATAGCGATAATCATAATTTTAATACTAGAAATAAAGATAAACTCGCTGTTGCCACTTGTAGACTCCATAAAGTTAGTAAATCGATTAAAGGGCAAGGTGTACGCTTTTATAACAAACTCCCAAGGGATGTACAAAAGTTGCCAATTAACAAATTTAAAAACGTAATTAAACAAAATCTTTATAAAAGAGCCTACTATAAGATATCGGATTATTTAGATGATAGAGAAGCTTGGGATTGAAATTGCTCCAACTCGTTCAAAATGTTACAATTTAGACGTAATTTATTTTCTGTATCATGTGTTGTAAAAAGATCATGAAAAAATCAACCAGCCTTGTTTCTTGCCTTTCTTTCCTGACTTGGTCGCGAAGGAACAGGCAGTAGACGTTTCAAAGTGATTCTTGTGATTTTAATGAACAAAAATATTTGACTTTTGACTTTTTTTGACATTATTAGAAACCCAATCAAGCCAAGTGTTGTAATTTATGAATATAATTGTAATAATAAAAATGTTGATTACAGATTGATATCCTAAACTACCTTATTAGGTGTCGATGCAGGAAAAATTATTTATATGCTTTCACTAACCTCTTCACCTAGTCACAGTACCTGTACCAAAGGTAGGGCAACCACCAAAATATATTTTTAAATTTTCTACTGAAGTTTTAGAGTATTAACGAAAATATTGAAACCAGGAACTGTTTGTACAGCGTAAGTAAATGTTTATTGTAAAGATAAAACAATAAATCATTAGTTAACGGAAAGTTGAATTATCTAAAGACCGTTGTAAACAATCTATAGATAGTTCAACTGCCAGATCACTAGAAGGCAGGAGTATCCCCAAGACATTGGCTGCATTGCCCCGCTGAATTGCAAAGATAATCGTCAGTTCTCAGATCACTCGTTGCTTTATTCATAAAGATAAGATAATATCTTGGTATGTTCTTACGTAAGGACTGGATTCGAAACAAAGTAAAAGTGGGTGACGTGATGGCCACCATAGCGGAGAAAAAGTGGGCATGGGCAGAAAAATCGTAGAATTGTGAACCAGCAGCCACCCGGGGATCGAGGCCGCCGAATCGATGGGTGGATGACATTAGACGACGGGCAGGACATGACTGGATGAGACTGGCACAAGATCGTCTGGAGTGGAGAAGGGAAAAGGCATATATCCAAGATTGGATCACTAAAAGGCCACCATGATGATGTTCTTACGTAGAGGTGTTCCTAGTTCGTATTATCGTGAATCGAGTATCGCATGTATATCATTTCTTTAACAGTAAACGGTTTACGGGCGAGGTGATGCGTGGCTCTATGGAAGGCAATTCACCCGGTATAGAATTTGGGTCGTGGACCATAAAACGTATACGTAAAATGGGCCGTAAAAGACAATGGAGTGTTCAGTTAATAAGAGTTATATGTACTCAGGGACGAGACATGAGAGGCGAGAATGTATTTTTTACATAGGTAATATATATTTTTTCGTGGCACTATTTTGATCGTCAAAGATTATGCGAGATCTTATGCGAACCGCTAGTTATAATTATGAAAAAAACCTGTACAATTCTTATTAATAACTCCTCTCTTGTTTTTTCCGTTGAAATTGTTAAATTTCGTTACAACTACTACGCACAATAAATATGCACTCAAAGAAAAAAAAACATTTGGAAATGTTTATAGCGCTCATTCCCATCAGAACTCGGCATTTTCATAAATCATATCTCCCAGCATTAGTTCCCGCGATTTGCAACAAACAGAATAAACGTGAAGAATTCTTCCTTTTTATACAGAGTGTTTGGTAATATACTGATGATATTCAAGTGACGGTTTCTCAAAACATAAAAAAAGACTTCTCGAAAAATAGAACTGCAGTTGTATTATCGAATTTTAAAGAAAATCGATATCCAAAATAAAGGCAGATTTCATATCTCATTCGGAAATGGCTGCGGGTTTTGGGTTAGAAAGGGGCAAAAAGAGATATCTCGAGACGTCACCAGTACAGTATCTGTGGTTAGATGGCAAGCATTATGCAATAGCACAACATGGTTTAATAAAGTGTTTGTTTTTACATGCTAAAATAAATTTCACATTTCTATGGTAAATATTTCACAAATTTGTTTAATATGCTCATCAAAATAACCCCTTTCATTTTTGTGCGTATATTATCAAACACCCTATATAAAAAAACGATACATCAAGGAATCACAACTCCGGCCATTTGTAACACTAGTTCGCAGCAAGAGCTTCGCAACACAGCGCAGGTCGTAAAAGCGAAAGTAGGTACAGACGCGTTCAATCTAGTCTTTTGTTAAAAAAATATATTATCACGTATACTAGCTTCGCTCGCGGCTTCACATGCTTGAAATTTTCGGTTCCCGTGGGAACTCTTATAAAAGTGACGCGACATTTCATGTAAATGAATTCACGTCAATGAACGACGGTTAAATTATATGGATATGAACCTTTCATACAAAAATACTAAATTCACGATTAAAAAATGGAGGGTGGGGTTAGGATGGTTAAAAATACTTTATGACCTATTCTCATACCTACCAAATATACAAAAAAAAAAACATTAAAATCGGTTAACCCGTTTCGGAGGAGTGCGATCATTAAAACCGTGACACAAGATTTTTCTATATTAGAAGACTAGTTTCCGTTCGCGGCTTCACACGCGTGGTTTGTTATATTTATAACAAATTTTATCGAATTTGGTTTAGCGAACAAACTCACTTTCGCATCTATAATATTAGTGGGAAATGGGATTGTGTTATCTATACTTGTACATCGTTTGACCTCTAAGAACTCTAGGTACCACAAGACCAAAATCGAGAGCACATATTTGCAGATTATGCAAACATTTGTCCAATAGTAGGAATCGAACCCTCGACCACTTGCATCTTTGCCACGCCAGAAAGGTCGTCCATACCAACACAACAGCAACAGAGGAGAATTGTCTGATTATTTATTGGTAAATTAACAGCGTTACAAAAAAATATATTGCTGAACATTTCACACAGCGCTATTTAGCCCCAAACTAAGCAGAGCTTGTTCTATGGGAACCAGATAACTGATAGAATACTTATATACCTTTTTTTGTAAATACATACATACTTATAATATATAGAAAAACATCCACAACAATGAATTTTCACACAATGAATTTTTATTTAGGTGTTATTATTAATATGACTTTGTAGAATATAATATTGCATGCCTTGAAAGGCAGAAATGTATTGATTCTGTATCTACTACTGACATCTTTGTAAAATGGCATATATTTCAATCAATAAATACATTTGATTTGATTTGATCCAGACCCGGAACAAATATCTGTAGATCATGCAAACATTTGTTCCGTGGCGGGAATCGAACCTGCTACCTCCTGTGTCTCAGCCTGCTATACGCCCACTACGTCACGGAGGTCGTCGTAAATACTACCTAACAAAAAATATCATTAATAGAATCCAGTGAATCTTTCAGTTTCAAAGAAAAACTTTCTAAAAGGCTTCTCTACTCGAGTTCACCCTCTCAGTACTAGTAGATAAACAGCGTGCAATATTTTGTAAAGTTTACGACGTCCGCCGCGAGACAGCGGTGAAAAATTCAGGTATTTCTCACGATATTATCAAGAAACTTAGGAAACCACGCTAGAAAGCGTTCTCAAATAAGTATCATACTAAACCAACGTCACAGTACTAAATATAACCCAGTAGGTTCAGCTAGATGTCAAACGCATTGCCTGAGCAGTCATGGCCTGGATGGAAATTTAATCGCCTAGCGGCGAGTTACTGATGGCTGTGGAAATTTAAAACTAGTTTCTGTCTAGACTGCACGTCATTTACAGACAGTGACGTCACATTTGTTGTTTTAATACGAAATAGAGTAATGTAAAAACTTATGAGTAATAGTAAACGTATATTTTCTTTGACTGCATGCGTAATTGAATCGAGCTGTGAATCTGCGTCACTAATAACTATCTTACTATGCCTGAGTTATTTTACACCAATCAATTGAAGATGATCGGTCCAATGTCTGGTGATATGTTGCTGCACTAGCTGTGTGAAGAACAAGGCACGTAATACCTTCTTTTTTTTTACGTGGAGGAATACTCATGGGTACCGCTCTGAACCCAGGGAGCGGTATGTTGGACTCCTAAAACCTCCACGGCGTTCCTTCGCTCGCTGTATACCGGGGACACGGGAACAGAGAACATTCTTCCGCGACCCCGGTGGCGTTGGTCCGCTCTTGCGGGCCCCACGTCTCAGGGTTTAGGGGCATCTCTACTAACTATATACAACAGTATATTGTTAGGCCACTGCTATGGGGGATGAACGTCGGCATACGCTCTCGCATACGCCCTCCTCCTTCGCCCCGGTCTTGTGCGGCGGGTTGAGAGAGTGCTCTCAGATTCCGTGTCCCTCTCCGCTGCTTCCTTCTGCTGCTCTACATTTTCGCAGAATAATACGCAGAAATAGGCACGTAATACCTGGGTTAGGGTTTTAGATTGAGTACGCTACCCAGCACTTGTACTCTCAGTTTAGTCAGCATGTACTGCAGGGAAAAAAGACAGTGTCTATGTTAAACATTTCTAACCGCGCCACTTTTAAATTCACACTATCATTGAAATAGTTACACCCGTGTTTTGTTCTTTGCATTCTTCTTCTTTTTCTTCGAGTCAACGGTTCACTTCTCACAATAAGGATGAGTAAAAATTTGCCACTTTATTGCGTTGGCAGTGGCTAAGTTTAAGTTATCCTTTGTGCAGGTGGTAGGACACAGAGGACAGATAAGTATGTGGACCATGCTTTGAATGGGTTCCCCGCAGTTGCAGCCAGTTAATGTAAGATCCCGCATTCCCTATTCTTTGCATTCACATGTTCAGTCCTGTGTTCATTTCCACCATGTTATCTAAGAGTTTACAGCGTTCGCTAGTGTCTAGATTATATCTAGATTCGTACTTGGCGGGATTAATTCCAATTTCGTCCACCTGAACAGATAGGTTGGGGGCACTGTAGCTTTCAAATTTGACAGAAAAAGATAAACTATTCAAAAGACTAAGCAAATGTATAAGGCTTTTAAGGATCTACGCTACTGGTATCAGAATCTTCTCAGTGCCTTCGAGTTTGTGTTCGGCTAAGTGCCTGAGTAAATTGAAGCTGTTTGAAGTGGAACTCAAACAGAAAACCCTGGGCCTTTGTGGAGCTGTTTGTTTTCTCTAAAATAAGCACATAATTTGCAACTTGCCTGTTTCGAGTTTACATTGCTCTTGTGGGAACTAGAATTGTGTGTTAGTTTTGCTTAGGATTATACCTGCTTAACATAACAAACAAATGGTTGTGGATAATCTGTTGTATATTGTACAGAGTACATGTGTATGTGTATGTGTGTAGAGAAACATGTGATGATAGATTTAGGATAGTGTTCAATTGAATTTGTTCACAAAACTTGCATGCAAATGACTCAAAATACAACTTTCAAACCTAAATGGCTACTGTGAAATAATCTTTAGATGCCTGGGCACAGTTTGACAAGCTTTTACATGTACAACACATTTTTGTTATGTTTAGATTTTATAATTCGGAAATGTTGTAGGAGCACTCGTTTTTGGGTTAACATACTTTTCCAAAATATCATGTACTCATTCTGGTGTTAAATGAGATAGAATGGAATATATTTATTTGACACACAGAAACACAGAAAGGACAATAAACAAAAAATCAGTCAAGTGCGAGTAGGACTCGCGCACGATGGGTTCCGTACCATTATCTATAATATATTATTGTATGAGCGCCCATACAACTCAGAGGACTATCTTAATTAGCGTCAACTATATATGTATGGGGAGACCCTTTAATTTTCATCTTCTTTTATTTTTTGTAATTTTACCTTGTCCTTGTTAAAAATTAAGGTACATTTTGGTGCTTACAAGTTTTCGCGAAAATCTAAATTTGCCCATATCTTTCTATCGTGTTGACTCACTGTGTTGGCCTTGACTTTTATACACCTAATAGGAACTATAGACCTCAATATCTGGTATAAATTTCAACTTGCTAGGTCCACCCGTTCCTGAGAAAATCGGTGGTGACACACGGACAGACAGACAGACAGACGGCCAAGAGAGTGATCTTATAAGGGTTCCTTTTTTACCTTTTGCGGTACGGAACCCTAAAAAGTAAACAAACAGAAGAAATAACAATGCAAAGGAATGAGACAATTAGGTAGGCGTTTAGGGCTCTCCACGAAACGTAAATAAAGCATCCACAATAATTGCGAGTTACATGAGCTATAAACTCTTTACGGAATGATTTGGCGTCGCACCTAAAAAATCTTTGTGTTTTAGGATTCTGAGTAGGTAATGTCAAACACGCTAGTCTATTAAACACGATAAAAAGTACCTAGGTAGGTATTGCACTGGTGCGTAGTAGCGCAGTATTGAGCGGTGTCGGCCTTGGCCCAGCGCCGAGCTTACAGTGATGTAAGCTTACACCATATAACCGCTTTCAGTTGCACACTGGGAAATTACCTAAGGTAAGTGTAGATCAAATACTTTTCAATTAATTGACCACTAAAATACTAGTATGTACACAGGATACATTAAGGCACCTAATTTGTTCTTGAAAAGTTTTCGGTAGGTATCGAAATGCTTAGGTTATGAAATACTGTGGTTGGTGAATGGTATTCTAATCCTAAACGTTCCACACTAATTCACAGGCAAAGTTCTAATGTATGCTTTTTGTCAGCCGAATCTACCCTGTCTAGGACTTGCAGAGTCCACCTGCATGGTGTTAGAGTTAAACTACTAAAGATAAAAATAGATATATACGTGTTAAAAGATTACCAAATGTAATGTAAAACTAGTTGACCCGGCGAACTTCGTACCGCCTTGACATGCATATGACGCAGGCTGTCAACGTACGTCACCCCGGTAGAATTGAAAATCTGCCATCATTATGTATGGGAAAATGTTTTTTATTTTATTTTATTTTTTCTTCAATTTCCCAATATTTTTAATTCGGGACGGAGACAAATACAACAAATCAAAAACCATGAAAATCGTCCCGCCGTTCTCGAGTTATAAATGTTCGAACAAACCCGACTTCGTTTTATATATTAAAAAAGATATACGCAATTTACATTGTACAAGCAATCATTTAAGGTTTCATTGCAGGTTGCAAGGAGGTTGGAAGCCCTGACAATCGATATCACCGCCTTGCCCACTTCCTACCGGCGGCGTCGGGGTCATTCACGAACCAATTCATTTCCTGTACACAAAAATAACTCTGGAAGTTAAAACGCCATAAACACCTCGCTTTTAGAAAATAGTGAGTAGTTAAAGCTCTTAATAAAATTAACTGTTTCTAATTTCTAGAAAATACGTGTAGTTTCTTTTTTAGGAGACTTTTTATCCTCAACCAAAATGATTATCAGATAACTGTAGATAAAAAAATGAGTAACATTGTCAGTCGAAACACCGATAAAACGGTACCTGATAAATCCCGTATTAATAATAATGATTGAACTAAATTATGAAAGTTTTCTAAGTAAAAAAAGGTTAGCAGAGTTTCTTGTGAAAGGGCTCTTCCGGGAAAATACCTACTACCGCCATACCTATTTCTACCACCAGGCAGCATTGCTATGTTTCGGTTTAAAGGGTATGGTTGACGGTGAAATCACAGGCACATGAGGTTTTACACCTGTATGTCTCAAGTTGATGGACGCAGGGCAATACTTTGTTATATGCGATGCTTAATTTAACAATAGGTGAGCAATGCTTCTTCCATGTCCAGGTGGTAAAATAAAAAAAAAAAACAAAAAATGTTTGCCCGTATTTATTTTACCAAAACCTTGAACCCTGTAAGTAATTCAATCTGCGTGTAATCTTCTGAGGGCCTTCCTAATATCCTACCGAGCTTAAGAGCCTGTCTACTAAGCATTTACCGTACTCGCTTATTCGTTTCCAATCAAACCGAATAATGAAAGCTCAGCCGAAATTGAAAACGAGCAGGTTTACTCATCACCGCAGCGCGCATCGTACCTACCAATAATGGTAAACCGATTTATGCGGACTCTGAGTGTGCGGAGACTGCGCTCTGGCCTGTAAAGCTGGGGGTAGGGTAGAAGCAGGTGGGTAGGAGGAGGTTGGCCCGACATTGACCCGCACTGCGCCGCACAGGTGCGTCATTCATGCCCCTCCCTCAGTGCATCGCCTGGCGGATGTTACGAGATTGAACCGGAAATTGCGAGCGGCGTGTAAAAATTTATAGCCAATGATTGAGCTAGCTACCCTTTTCGTGTTGACAGGATTACGGGATTGCAAGGCTTTCTCTGTGTATATTTCATTTATGGAAACAATCATTAGTTCAAATCACACCTGGGAATCTAAGCGCCGTACAAACTCATTTCCACTTCCACAACCTTTTACTTACCTACTTTGAAACGTATAGCGGCAATACTCAGGAATATTGATGTGGGACAGACAATGAAGCTTTCGATTGACCTTGATAGTAAATGACTCGGTTGGTGGGTAGATAATGGTAGTAATAAATATCGTAACATTGTTAATGGCACAATAATCCCGTAACCTTGGAGTGTAACGAAACCTCAATGCGTATAAATTTTTTATTGCAATTGGATTGGCAATTATGGAGATATTTGAAGTTCGGGAAGTTAAATCGGAGGTAATAATTTTTTATTGTGTCCTATCACAGGATCTATTTTGTGGTCCTAATGTGCCTCATCTTCTATCGTAATTACGAAAGGTCACACACAATCTTTACCTACTAGTTAAGGAAGCGATCGCTTTCGTATTCGTTCTTAGCAGGCAACGTTCCACACGGTCACTACTTGGATGAGAGACCGCTAGAAGCATTTTCAACAGGGACTAACAGCTTTCTAGCATCGGAGATTGCGTTATGATGTCGTTAAAAATTGTCAAGCCATGTACGAGCAAACATTATTCTCCTTAACCTTACAACCCTTACAAAATCAAAGTTACTCGTCTCTCTGAATTCTGTCTGTTTATAACGTTTTCACGACTAAATACTTATAAAATAGATAATGACCGGGATTGAGACGCTATTTTTTATCGGACTGTGCAGAAGGAGAGCTGCCGGCTGCAGCTAGTACTATATAAAGAGTATAATATAATTATTATTATATTATTGATCGAGCGAAGCGAGATCTCTAAATCAACTTGGGAAAATCGGCGTTGTATGTATGTTTGTATGTTTGTTTGTCCAAGGATAACCTTCGAAGCGTTTATCCGATCATCGTGAAATTTGGTATCGATGACACAATTTTGGTGTGACTAAATGAGCTAAAAATGTGGGGGGGTTATTGAGATATTGGGGCTCAAGAGGGGTAAAAAAAAACAAAATGAGACTATACGGTCAAGTGGCATGTTTAATAAAAGGTCTTTGTGAGTAGATTTTGACCCCGTATTTAGTTTTAGTTTAAACCTTGTAGTTTTTAAGTTATTATTAACCAATTAACATGAACTGTAATTAGATTAAAACTGTAGGTCAAGTCCTAAGCTGGTTGTACATTTCGTGGCACTATTTTATTAGTCAAAGATTAAGGCCGGCTTGCAAAACGATCCCTAAACGTATTTAGCGACTAAACATGTTTAAATTTTACGTATTTGTATGATTTGACAGCTCCTTAAATCATATTTAGCCACTAAATACGTTTAGACATCCTTGTGAGAGCCGCCCTAAGAATATTTTTTTAGACTCGCGAGATCTCAGTTCGGGGCGAACCACTAGTTTAAATTTATGTAGATTGTAAAAAGTTAAGTACGTATTCGATATGCTGTGGTAGATAGTATCACAAACTATCTTGCTTTTTTTGTAAATAATATCCTCCATGCTCGTCCAATCAATCATAATATCAAGCAATTTACTGATGCTAGATAACGGCCACGCCAACGTGTATAAAATAATCGTTGACTATAAGCTTACAGTCAGGCTGAGACAAATAGTCTTTACTTGGCACTGGTGCTCAGTCAATGTCCTTGTTACTTTATAGTTTTACTATGCGAGTTGCTAATTATTATATGATATACCTACATCAAAGTCGCGGACCGGACCATCCGTCGCGTCTAAGGGTGTGACTAGCGCAGGCTGTTGCTTGCTGGATGCCACAAACCAAGGGAACTAAGGACGGTTTGTGCAACGCCTAAATTGTCTAAATTTAGTTTTATTTATATTTAGATTTCCAATGAGTAATAAACAAACTTAAATTAATATAAATAAAATACAATAGACGCGCTCCCTGTGCTCATTCTGTGAAGGAAACCACAGCTAATGCAGGCTACACGTATTTAGTGGCCAAATACGATTCAGAGTTGTCAAATCATACTAATAAGTTACATTTTATTTGTAATATTTAGTCGCTAAATACGTTTAGGGATCGTTGTGCAAGCCGCGCTTAGTGGATGATTTCAAGCTACAATGGAATACAAAATTACATTAGGTAATATTTTTTATTATTATGATTACTTATGTTTAAAATTCTAATACATATAGTTGTTGATTGTTTTGACAATAAATTAAATAAATGATGCCTATACCCAACAGCGAGGGGAAATTGGATGATGATAATTATGATGAATGAATTAATGAATGAACGTTATTTATTGTACCTTACAAGATAGATATACATAATGAGAAACAAGAAAATTTATAATGGGCGGTCTTATCGCTGTGAACTATGAACCTACATTACCATAAGTTACTGATGTTGTACTATTATAATACTTGAACAGACCTTGAAAAACTGCAGCATTCCTTAGGTTTGCCTTCTTAGCTTCTCTAATGCCAGGGTAATCCTGATGTTACCGATAAACGCACGCGAGCAAGGCTGTGGCCTCGTCTCACGCCGCCGCGGTAATCCGCGATATCGCTGACACTCACGCCTAAACCTTCATAAAACTATCTAGGCTTAATATTGATTTAAGTAAATAAGTGCATCTATTCTGCAGATTCCCTTCACAAAAGTTTTTAATATTATTTTGTTATTAATTGTTGGTGCATTGTAAAACTGACAAGAATCTGTATAACTTTGCAATGCAAGCCCTAACCGGCAGATAATCAGTCCTGAATTAGCCTATAAGCTATTTAAGCAATTGCTTAGGGTATCCCGTCTAGGAGGGCACCACAGACGACCGAGAAAAAACGAGCACACGAAAGCTAAAGCATTTTCAAAAGCGTTTTAAATTTTCGTAAAAATATAGCCGAATCTTAGGACAACATTTTAAATCATGTTGTGCCGACCCCACCTAGCATGGGATAAGGGCAAGAGGAGGAACACCTAAGTAGTCTAACTACGATACGTAATAACATTTTTTTTAAATTAATTCTTTGTAGTTCACATAAGGATAGGGGGGCCCGCAGGGGAAGATTGCTTAGAGCATCAAGTTACTATAATCCGGCACTGCAGATAATATATTAAACCTTAATCTGTAACATATTATCAACAAAGAAAAAATGACTTATGCATTTATAAAATAATTATGAATTATTTATTTATTAACAAATAGGAACGCCAACGGCATACATATTTTTACACACACTGAAAAATTTTTACATTGTGATCTAGGATCGATATTATAGGCGTACACTACACTGAATTAAGTTAGACAACATACCTACATCTAAGTTTTCACGAACATAAAAAAAATTCCTACATTTATAGGTAGGACCTACACTCGCATATAATAATTATATAAAAGAAATATATAAGGCTAAGTCACCATCGATTGATCTAGCACGATGATAAAAATGTACCTACCACCTATGGATACATGCTAGGTGAGTGCTAACTAATTGCAATGAGACAGAATGGCTTTCTACCTACTAATTAACCTGGCCTACATTAAACTGCACCATGTAGGCTCAGTATTAAGCCGTAGTATACCTATGTGCTCATGTAGTTCACTAGGCTGTGTTCCTAGGTAAGAACCTACTTGTCGCAAATGGGTGGGTAGGCTAATATTACACAGTAGTTCTGCTGCAACCGTAGGTTTGTTAGAAAAAAGTATCTCATTTTTATAGTTTGGTTTGAATTTTGGGTAAGTAGGTATTTGAAAAATGTAATACCCAATACCCAACGTACCTTAGTACAGAGTCTATCTTAATTCTCTGTGGTATGTAGGTACCTACCTACGACTGAGTACCACATGGTAGGAAGTAATTATTTATTATAGCCACACGCAATGGTAATTAGAACATAGTATTATAGAGAATTTTGATTCCTTTTTTCTTTCATAAAACGTGAGAAAACGGTGGGGAGGATACAAGTAACGCCATCTAGCGATAGTGGAGGTAACTAGAACATTACTTTGAAGCATTTACAGAGATAGTGTTTTATAAAAATTGTAAATTAAAAAACAAAACTAAAATATATTTATCCGTCTCTAAGCGTAATTCTAGTAAATTCTTACATAATGATTGGATAATCCTTACTGATTCTATAGAACTTTTCTTAAAATACTAATATTGACAATATTCAGAACTTTCTCTTGCTTTCTTCAGACTAAGAACGTGATATCATCTGTCTGTCATTTATGTCAATAGTTCAAAACTGTCAGATTTGGCCTTCAAATTGCTGAAACATCCTGGGATTTCACGATTACATTGAAATTTTGCAATGTAAGAGAATTGTAAATAAAAATCGATGGTGTGACATGATAAAGTGATTCCCCTTGCCAAGTAAGATGACATCGCGAAGTAAGAATGCTGTGCGGGTTTACGAGACAGAGATCGAGAAGAGTCGGGAAGAGTCCAACTGGAAGAAGGCAGTGGAGCTGGCTCAGCAGCTGAAGTCCAGGTCACCACAGCACGGTGAGCGCCACCTTGCTTTACCATCCTTCATTCAACGAGCAAACCCCAGAACTCCAAAAAACACGAGCAGTAACAGTGTTCATGTAACCACCTGGCATATTTATCATGTTTTCACACAATAAACCCTTCATTTCCGATCTCATTAGACCTTGTAATGCCTAGTAGAAAGATACGATTTATGTTATATTTTCAAAGAATGCTTAATGGGTTTTCAGGTCACTAGCAAATTAAATTAGGCAGTTGGTAGGGTGTGTGACCTTTTATAAAGATTACCAACATTGGTAGCTAGGTATAGTGAGGCAATACATATCAATGTCTATTATAACTTTAGATAACCTAGTTACTTCATTATATTTCCAGAAAGTCTTGCCCACTTTCTCATAGGAGAAGGCAAGCTAGAAGCCCACCTAGACGAATGGCCACCCTTAAAAGAAAACATTGAGCGAGCACAACGGGAGCTATCCGAAGCCCGGGGCTACCTCACCCTGGCCACAGACGAGGCTGGAGTCAAAGCCGGGGTGGCTCTTGATGCCTATCTACTATTGGGGAAGCTGAACTATGCATGTGGATCATATGATGAGGCATTGAAACATTATAAACTTGCTGAGTTAAACACGTTGACGGAAAAAGAGTTACCTGTGTGAGTATGATATTAATTATTGTTCTGCAGGCCTACTACAACCTACATAATTGATTGAGCAAAGGGAGATCTCTAAATCAACTTTGGCAAATCGGCGTTGTATGGATGTATGTTTGTATGCATATATGTATGTATGTATGCATATATGTATGTATGTATGTATGCATATATGTATGTATGTATGCATATATGTATGTATGTATGTATGCATATATGTATGTATGAAGAGGAGTAATAAAAATAAAATGAAACTATTAGGTCAAATGGGACATCAAATGAAAGGTCTTTGTTAGTACATTTTGACTCCGTTTTTATTTTTAAAACATTATTGTAGTTTTAGAGTTATTAACCATAATAAAAACTGAAATTAGACAAAATTCACAGGGTACACCAGTGACCCCACTGTGATTTTGTATGCGTGTAGCTTAAATAACACAAATGTAGGCAAAAGTCTTTAATCCAGAATAACTGCAATTTGAACCACAAAAAAGAATAATCAATTTACATGAACTCCCGTTACGTGTAATTTGAATGAAACTGTAGGTCAAGTATTTTGTGGCAATATTTTGTTTATTTTTTTTTATTTTTATATATTATAGGCTTGCGTTTAACCACTATCTCGCCTGATGGTAAGTGATGATGCCGTCTACGATGGTCAAAAATTACGAATAATATATTTTGTTTTTGGTCTCCCCATGTGGAACGTATAAAAATGAAATCGATTATGTCCTTTCCTCAAGTCAAACCACTATAACCAATGTCCAACCAATAAACATAATAAAATTTAGTTCTGACCATAGACCTATTCGTGCTACGATTCGGTTCAATTTCAACGTTAAAAGATTTAAAATGATAAAATGTAACATAAAGAGGATATCTAAAGAAACTTTAATAGTATGCAAGGAAGATTTTAATTTAGAATTAAAAAATAGTTTTGAGTTATTAAAATCAGATGAAGAAGATGTACAAAAGGAATTTAATATTATAGAAAATTGTATTAAGAAATCAAGTAGTAAAATTAAACAAATTAAACAAAAACATAAAAAACTTTCAGAGGCAACTATTAAATTATTAAAGGAACGAGTTAATAGTAACATCAATAGCGTAGAATATAGAGTTAAAGACAGACAGGTTAAGCGTAGCATTAGAAAAGACGTAAGAAACTATAGCACCCAGTTATTCAAAATTGCATTAGAAAGAAATAAATCACTTAAAATTGCAAAACAGGGTGCATCGGTTGGCAAATCGTGGATAACAAGCCTTAGAGACGAAACTGGAGTTAAACACCAGAGTAGAGATAGAATAATGAACATATGTACAAGTTTTTACAAATCTCTTTATTCAGACCCACAACACACCTCAAATGCTATTCCATATTCATGCCCTGACACCATACCACCAATAACTGGCCTCGAGGTTCATAGAGTTCTCACACAAATGAAATATAACAGGTCGCCAGGGGAAGATGGAATTACTACAGAAGCCCTTAAAGTAGGAGAACCGACGCTTTTGCCACACATCACCAATTTATTTAACACTATTTTAAAGTCAGGTGAATTTCCGGACCGGTTTTGTCCTTCGAATATTATACTTTTGCACAAGAAAGGAGACAAAACTGATATAAATAATTACCGCCCAATTAGTCTCGTGTCTCATCTCTATAAAGCATTTATAAAAATAATTGAGTACCGTATTTCTGGGCAACTAGACATAGAACAACCGGCGGAGCAAGCAGGCTTCCGCCGAGGACTATCAACTACAGACCACTTCCAAACAATTAATGAACTTATAGAAAAATTCTGCGAATACAACATGCCTTTGTATGTTGCTTTCGTGGATTATACAAAGGCATTTGATAGTATTCACCACACAGCCATCTTCGATGCCCTTAAAAACCAGCACATAGACCCTACTTACATAAACCTTATTCGAAATATTTATACGCATAGTACAGCCTCAATTAAGTTAAATCAATCGGACCATCCTTTAAAATAGTCAAGGGAGTAAAACAGGGATACCCACTTTCCCCAAAACTTTTCACCAGCACCCTTGAGGAGGTGTTTAGGAAGCTGGCGGCTGGCTGGGAAGAGAAGGGAGTTGACGTCGGCGGAGTGAAGCTGACAAACCTCCGTTTTGCGGACGACATCGTCCTCTTTTCTTCATCAGCCACAGAACTACAAACGATGCTTCAAGAACTTAGCATAGCAAGCTTTGAGATTGGACTTGGAATGAACAGGGCAAAAACCAAGGTCATGACCAACAGCGTTAAGACCAGAATAACGGTGGATGCAGAAGACCTAGCATACGTTCAAGAGTATATCTACCTAGGCCAAATAGTCTCCTTCGAGGACAGGCAGGTTAAGGAAATCGCTCGGCGAACCGAAAATGCCTGGAGGAGCTATTGGGCCATGGGAGATATGATGAAAGGAGAACTTCCTTTAACGCTCAAGAGAAAGCTAATGGACGTATGCATCCTTCCCGTTTTGACATATGGTGCGCAGAACTGGTCACTGACTAACATTTTAAAGTCCAAGCTCAAAGTTTGTCAGCGTGCGATGGAACGCAGCATCTTGGGTGTCAAGCGAACGGATAGAGTCCGGAACACTGAACTGCGCTCAAAGACCAAAATTGTAGACGTAGCCACCAAAGCCGCTCAGCTGAAGTGGAACTGGGCTGGACATGTCTGTCGCATGCCAAGTGAGCTGTGGGCAAAGATAGCCACCGAGTGGCGTCCTGATCCAGCGAGAAGGTGACGCGGCAGACCAAAACGTAGATGGCGGGACGAGCTGGATAAATTCCTAACGGATTGGCCACAATCAGCTCAGGACTGCCAAGTCTGGAAAGAATGGGGGGAGGCCTTTGCCCAGCAGTGAGACACGAATGGCTGAAAATATATATATATATTGTTTTTATGGGAGACTCGCGAGACCTCAGTTCGGGGTAAACCACTAGTTATATGTTTCAAATATTCATTTTCTTATTTATACAATTAATTTTATATTCATTATCTGTCTGCTGTTGGGCAATAACCAATCTTTGACACTTACAACACCTTTAATATAGTAAGTTACCTTGTATTTTATTTATTTTTACTAAATATTTTTAACTGAATACATTTCATAATGGGTATTATGATTGTCTTATAAATATATACCTACTCGGCGAAAAACCAAGTCATGCTAAACTTGTACATGTTCCGACCGATCCATAGTTGAATCCAACCAGGACCCCATCACTGCAGCATCGACCCACTCATGATGATTGATGATTTTGATCCACATTGATGATGCACTGGCACTGAGGTGATTGAAGGAATATTTATGGGATTTTAGTCAGTACACCGTTGGTCTATGGCCTACAGAGAGCGACAGACACCTTCAGCTCTCCCTGAGCTGGAGGACATGACTAAAGCACATTCCCATTGAAAACAAAACATAATAAAGGGCACCTGTTCTATCTACAAAAGTAATTTTTAAATGATGTATAGTAAGTTCAACTCAGTTGTGCGCGCGGTCCTATGTGTGCGTGGGCTTGTAAATATACAACTTTCATTCGTGTGGCAGTGACGCGGCAGTCGTCGTCCGAGCAAGACGTGCTCTTATCGCTTTTTCTTAAGGGTACGGTCGTTTACGAAAATGTCTAGTTCTTCACGGAGAAAATGTTTCAGGAGTCAGGTAAATATTTTTTAAATTTAGATGTAATTAATATTTATTATGATTCTATATACGAAAAAATATACACTTGTTGACGTTTACGTATTATTGTTTTAGACTCGAGAAACCATTGCTAAGGTATACGAATTTCTGAAAATAGATGCGAGAGACATATTGGAACTAGTAAGTGATCCAGTTTGCAGTGCAAGTCCAATTTTAATATCGAAATTAAGTGAACATTTAAATAGCGTACGGAAAAGAACAGCAATGGCAGTGGGGGTATCAGAGAGAACAATTACTAATATATTGGCTGAAGGAAAAGAATCTGACTCTAAATTTAAATCTCCGCATAAAGACCGTAAAAAACGTTTAAAAAAGTTAGAATTAGACAATTTTAACGTTGATGTTATACGTTCTACTATTCAAAGTTACCATTTAGAACATCGCGAGTTACCTACCTTGCTAAAGTTGAAAAGAATATTTAAGAATTAATATTTAACTTAACTATGATGAAAGTATTTCGACTCTGCGTACAGCTTTGTTAAAGTTGGGATACAAATGGCGAAAAACTGTGGATAACAGACGTGTTATTATACAGCGGCATGACATCCAAAAACTACGATTTTCCTACCTAAAAAATTTACTCAGATACCGTCAAGAAAATCGGTGTATCGTATATACAGATGAGAGCTACATCTTAACTAATGATGTGCAAAACAAAGGATGGGGTAATAAAGATGGACCACCTTTAAAGAGAAACCTGTCGAAAGGACAAAGAATTATCATTGTGCATGCTGGTTCAGAACAAGGTTTCGTACCTAACGCACTATTGACATACAAAGCAAATAGTGTTTCTGGTGATTACCACTCTAACATGAACGCAGAAAACTATGAAAAGTGGCTAAAAGAACGTCTAGTACCGAATCTTCCACCTAACTCTGTGGTTGTGCTTGATAATGCCTCATACCATAACGTTCAATATGACAGAGCCTCAAATTCTAATTCCAAAAAAATAGAAATACAGAGATGGCTGACAGAAAAAAATATAGCTTTTAATCAAGATATGAAAAAAATTGAACTGTATGATTTGATTAAAAAAATAAAGAAAAATATATCTGTTACAAGATTGACGACATACTTCAGCCATATGGCATAAAAGTTCTTCGACTGCCACCATATCATCCTGAACTAAACCCCATAGAAAATGTGTGGGGAATTTAAAAAAATTATATTGCTTCGCATAATGTCGACCAAAATGTGACGGAAATAATGAAACTCATAAATTAACGTTTAAGTCAAATTGATAAAGGGATGTGGGGTAATACTTGTCGACATGTACAAAAGAAAGAAGAAGAATACTATAGACATTTTGACATGGAGTCAGAATTCATAATTAACCTTGGTGAGAGCAGCGAATCCGAAAATTCATCATTTGATTTTTCAAGTAGCGATTCAGAATAATGTTCAATAAATAAACATTAAATTACGAAATAACTCTTTTTTTAAAAACCCGTATATAACCCGTAAACAACTGTATTTGTATTTGTACCCGACTGTACCTCTTGTCACGCACACAAAGTCACTGTATATGTACAAGGTTTACCCACACATAGGGCCGCGCGCACATCTGAGTTGAACTATCTATACTTAGTAGTATTATGAAATGTGTTGCTTAAGTATCCTTATCTAATTACAACTCAGCAACTACATATAACAGAGCTTAAAGAAAGGTTCCACAGGCTTACTTATACATTCAAATCATGTTTAGATAACACAGAGTTCATACAAATGTACCTGTGTCCTCTATTAAAATAAACCTTCTACTGCCAAGTGATTGTAATTTAAGCCATAAAAACCTGCTGTAAGGATCAAAATTCATTGCAGTTTATAAACAATCACTAATAAAACCATGTAAAGAGGAAAGCATACTGCATAGTTTCAAAGTTGGCACAACTTGTTTTCCTTGAGAGCTGACTCACAACTGATTCATGTATTTAGCAATATGATGTCATGATTGTTTGCAAACATTAGTAAACTCTAATTTGGCGGCCACTTCAGGTAATACATTTTGATCCAAACGGGATTGGTCTATTCCCAGTAATTCAATTAACAGTTTAATTGGATTATAAATGAATATATTTTGGCATTCTGCTCCACTAACATTACATATCATCTTGATATAATAAAAGTCTTTAATCGCATATCAGTCAACTTCTACCATTGTATTGTCATTAGGTGAATACCGTTTGTGACATTAACATATCGAGACTAGATCGAAGCTTGAATTTTACTATTTTTAGGTACGTGAATTGGGCTTCTGAGTGATGTTTATAGTAAGCAAGATCCGCTAAATTTTTCACATCTTTTTTCTCTTGGTCGGTGGCGGCCACACCACTCGATTGCATTAATGCGCGAAGCGGCGCCTCGTGGCTTGTAGCGACCACTGGCGTCTACCGTGTGCGCCGAGTTGTCCGCCGCTTAGTACCGGACTGCATTTTGTGGCTGTGGCGCGTGGCTCGTGTGCGGTGACGCTTATCTGTTAAGAATGACTAAGCTAATCTGAGAGGAGCTCTTACAATAACATTTGATTGCATGTTTCCTATACTGGGTTTGGATATTTTCTCGTGGAGTCATCACCAATTAGATGTGAATAGTACCATGTTGCACTATAGTTAACTTGTCTGATGGCCGTGTACCATCTGTTAATAAGCCCTCATTATTTGTGGATTGGTACTAAACTGTTGTTGTAGGCACAAAAAGAATGGCGCACCCTGGGAGAGACCTACGTCCAGCAGTGGACTGCTATAGATTGATGATGATGATGATGATGACTAAACTGTGTACTAAACTGAACTGCGACAAAACTATTGACAATCACAAAAACCCCAACTGTAGCTTATCAGTTTAGTGTAACATATTATGCATAAAGTTCCATAGCCTGAGTCATCCGCTTATTTGAATTTATGTGAATTAATATTTTTGGTTACTGTTAGATTGAGGGATGATGTGCAATTTCCTGCCAAATATTGCAAACAATTAAATTTAAAATCATATCTGATGAAATTAAATCATGAAATTTAAATTGGCGACGCAGGAGGTAGCTGGTTCAATTCCTGCCGCGGGACAAATGTTTGCATGATCTACAGATATTTGCTCCGTGTCTGGGTGTTGATCATAAGTAAAAAAGTACATAAGTATAATATAATATAAGTATATAAGTAGTAAGATTATGGATGTCACAAAAAAATCAGCGCAGCTCAAGTGGGATTGGGCCGGCCACGTCTGCCGCATGCCCGAAAATCTATGGGCAAAGATCACAACTAATTGGGTCCCTAACGCAACACGCTCACGCGGCAGAGCACCACGGAGATGGCGTGACGACTTAGATGTGCATTTACCAGACTGGCCCACTACAGCAAAGGAAAGAAAAAACTGGAAAGAGGGAAGGGAGGCCTTTGCCCTGCAGTGGGCCAACACAGGTTAAAAAAAAATATAAGTAGTATATAAGTAAAAGTATAAAAGTACGTCAGTTATCTGGTTCCCATACTACAAGCTCTGCTTAGTTTGGGGCTAGATAGCGCTGTGTGAAATGTCCAGCAATATTTATTATTTATGTCAGATTAAAATTAAAAAAAAAAGGCCTCCCCCTCTTCTTTCTACTTATCACGGTCTAGAGCCAGATCCCGCCAGTCTCTTTGGAAGACGCCCAAGTTGTCGCTCCAGCGCTTTTTAGGCCTTCCTCGGCGTCGCTTTCCGTTTTTAGGAATTCATATGCTTGTGACCTTGGTCACAACATCTGATCATATCTGTAAGTGAAAAGAAAACTTTGTACCGCCACAGAGGAGTGTGAGATTTGGCATCGCTAAAGTTTATACAGAGAAGGAGGGCTGGATGATAAAACGAAGCTAAACAAAATTATAATAATTAAGGTCGTACTTTGAACACAGTGCACTGGCAAGTACTAATAAAAATTCCATCCAACTTTACATTAAGTCGGTAATATTAAAGAGAAATTTTAATAAAATGGTTGAATGTTGATGAATTAGGTAATCGTATATAGGGCGTAGAGTGATCCTAAGTGGGGCATAATGTGTTCGGATATTTAATCGACCTATTCAGTCACGTTCATGATTTAACACACAGATTTAGTCGCGCCACCTGGTTCCAAACGGGCGAACTAACTACTAGCTACTACCCTTCGTGTTTTTTAAGCAATGGCAAAAAATACAGGGTGGGGGGCGGCAAAAAAATATTGTTTATAATCCCGGGGGGGGGGGGGGGTAAAAAAGGTCGGGAAACCCTGCACTAGATTATGGAACGATGACCTGATAAAGATTGCAGGTCGCACAAGATCGGTCGCTGTGAAAATCTATGGGGAGGTCAGCAGTGGACGTCCTAGGGCTGATTTGATGACATAAATGTAAAATATACATAAATTTGATGAATATGTTGATGATTAATTTTATTGTTTAATTTCAGGCGTAGTCTCCGTATCGTCGCCGAGTCGTACGCTATAAAAGGGCTGTGCTTAGAACAAAATGCAGTCCCAAGTTCCACCAGCCGATATAAGCAAGCTGAAAAAGAAGCGGAAACGGTAATAAATACCTATTTGTTATATTGTCGATATTATTGTATTTAATTTAAACGTGATTGACACATTAGGATATTTAGTACGTACTTAGAAAAGAAAGAAAGAAAATACATTTATTTGAACCCACATGACATCACACACAATAAAAGAAGGAACTAAGGAAAAGTCCAGCTTCACCCAGAGAGAAAATTATGATGTTGCGTACTTACATCAAGTAGCAAAAATAAATAATTTCGTAAATCTGTTAGAGTGGTTTTCAGCTGGTTGTAAATATCAATATGGGTTATTGCTGGCATCACAATTTTCATAATTTGAGGCCATGCTACCCACGGTCGGGTATAGAGTAGACCCATTGTTAAAAAAAAACCGTAAAACAATCAAGCTTGTACATACTCAATACATAGTACATAGTCAATAATCACATGAACTCATCTCCCAATACGCATCACTAACCGAGTCCTTACTAGAACTTACGAAACAATTATTTTGTTCTACATTCATAAAATGTCTGAATTTTTTTTAAAAGCCATAAATGTATCCTTCTGTACATCACGACCGTTTTTACTTACCTTAATTTATTTGGCTGTATGATAGACAATTGAATTCCTAGAAAACTGCAACGGCTATAATATTTTAAGTTTTGCTAGATTGGACCCATTTAAGTTTCATTGCGATAAAATAATTTTGGACCCTTCACTATGCGAACTACTATGGAAAGAGGGAAGGGAGGCGTTTGCCCTGCAGTGGGAAACATCCGGCTTATAAATAAATCACACTATCGCACTAATATTACAAATGCGAAAGTTTGGATGTTTGTTTGTTACTCAAACACGTCGATGAAATTTGGTATGTACGTAGATTATAACCTCGATTAATACATAGGCTACTTTTTGTTAACAAACAACGCGTGTGAATCCGCTGGCGGAAGCTAGTAAATAATAAACAAGTAAATTTTTAACAAAAATATAACTGACTTCAGATAACAGAAAAATTCAAACTACTGAACCGATTTTGATGAAATATCCATAGGACCAATCTGAAAGTATATCTTTGCAAATAATAAAAAATACCAAACCGTTTGATAAACGAGGAGTTGTACCTTCCATCATATTTTCAAATTCAAATGAAATTCAAATTCAAATATTTTTATTCATTAAAATCACAAGGATCACTTTGAAACATCAATTTTACTGCCTGTTCCTTCGCGACCAAGCCAGAAAAGAAAGACAAGAAACAAGGCTGGTTGTTTTTTTTAATGATCCTTTTACAATACATAATACAGAACATAAATTACGTCTAAATTGTAACATTTTGAACGAGTTGGAGCAATTTCAATCCCAAGCTTCTCTATCATCTAAATAATCCGATATTTTATAGTAGGCTCTTTTATAAAGATTTTGTTTAATTACGTTTTTAAATTTGTTAATTGTCAATTTTTGTACATCTCTTGGGAGTTTGTTATAAAAGCGTACACCTTGCCCTTTAAACGATTTACTAACTTTATGGAGTCTACAAGTGGCAACAGCGAGTTTCTCTTTATTTCTAGTATTAAAATTATGATTATCGCTATTTTTCTTAAACAAATTAATATTTTTGTGAACATACATTAGATTTTCATAGATGTATTGACAAGGGAATGTCATAATATTTATTTCTTTAAACATATTGCGTAATGATTCTCTGGAGCCCATATTATAAATTGCACGAACAGCCCTCTTCTGCAGCACAAAAACGGTGTTTATATCTGCAGCACTCCCCCACAGCAGTATACCATATGACATAATGCTGTGGAAGTAGCTGAAATAAACTAGTCTAGCTGTGTCTACTTCTGTAAAAAGACGGATCTTTTTGACTGCGTATGCCGCAGAACTAAGTCTCTTCGACAACCCGTCAATGTGAGGGCTCCATTGAAGCTTATTATCTAGGGTTATACCTAAGAATACGGTCGTGTCCACAAGAGCCAACTCCTCGTCTTTGATTTTTATATCTGCTTTAACTTGTGTAACATTAGGTAGTATAAATCTAATACACTTTGTTTTCTTTTCATTTAGAAGTAGATTGTTTACATTGAACCATTTTACCACCTTAGAGATTGCATTGTTTACATCGTCAAAATCGGTTTGTCGTCGCTTTAATTTAAATAAAAGTGACGTGTCGTCTGCAAACAATACAACCTCATGATCGTCCCTTACAAGATGGGGAAGATCATTAATATATACTAAAAACAAAAATGGTCCCAGAATTGATCCCTGTGGTACACCCATTTTAACCAGAGACCCCGGAGAACGCTTCCCATTCACGTCAACTCTTTGCACTCTGCCACTTAAATAAGAAGTGAGAAAGTCCAGAGCAACGCTCCTAATGCCATAATGGTGTAGTTTCCTGATCAATGTGTCATGGTCTACGCAATCAAATGCCTTGGACAAATCACAAAAAACACCTAAAGCGTCATGAGACTTCTCCCAGGCATCAAATATGTGCGATATTAACTCAATACCAGCATCAGTGGTTGAGCGACCCCTGGTAAATCCGAATTGTTAATGATGCGGTAAATTATGTGAATTGAAGTGTCTAAGCAGTTGATTTAAAATTAGTTTTTCAAATATTTTACTAAATGTCAGAAGTACTGAGATTGGTCTAAATTACCAGGATCAGAACTAGTGCTTGATTTGAAAAGTGGAGTTATTTTACTGTGTTTCATTAAATCAGGGAATACACCACAGTCAATACACTCATTGAATATTAAAGCTAGTTCAGGAGCAATTATGTCAATCAATGTTTTCACGACGCTAACAGAGATGCCCCAGAGGTCCGTGGTTTTCTTAACATTTATCAATTTGAAAGCTTTTATAATGTCATGACTATTTACATAATCAAATTTGAATTGTGTTTTGCATTCCGTTAAGTTTTCTTTTAACAATGACTCTGCGACTATGGGAGAGGAGTTTAAGGATTGTGTGGTCATCAGCACACCTGAATAACTTAAAGGAACATAAGTAGCGGTCTATACGAGCCTATAATATTTAAAGAATTATCCACTAACTCTTACTAACTAATAATTAAGGAGTTATATTTTCCATCATCAGCTCAGCAACATGAGATGATCAGTACCAGACGCAAATACCTCAATAGTTTTTTTTATAGAAAATATATAAAACACATTATGCGTCCCTATAAAATTTGGGGATTGCCCTCGATTTTTTTGGGATCCCATCATCATAGCCTGACTTGCTGCCAATGGGACCACCTGGGAAGTATACCCTTAAAAACAAAAAAAGGATTTCTCGAATCGGCCCAGGCGTCTTCGAGTAATCTGGGAATATACATAAAAAAAAAGAGAAGACGAACATTTTTTTAATTCGTCCCCTCTAAGGCCGGCAGCGGCCTCAAGCGCCTAGCTCGCACGAAGAAATGACGCCAAGAGCAGGCGCGCGGCGACACGATGCCGCCCGCGGCGCCACGGGACACTCTTAAGCGATACTATGAATTAAAGTAAAGAAAATTAAGTTCAAGATGCGGCAAAAACTTTGACGCTGAAATTGCTGCCATATCGGTGTAAATTGAGCCTAACTATTAATCGATGGGCCATTTGGAAAAGTTAAATAGTTGTTGTAATGTTACAGATACGTAGTTTTGAGTTGGCATCGGAACTGACTCTACTATACCTGCAGCGAGCGAACACGACGGGCGCCGCTAGTGTGCGCGCCGGCCCCACGCTCGAGACCGCGCTGCAGAGGGTGCCCTTACTGCACATGCGAGTGGGGAGACTGCACTCTGCTATCGACAGGTACACTAGATAACTGTAGCTGCAGCGAGCGAACACGACGGGCGCCGCTAGTGCTCGCGCCGGCCCCACTCTCGAGACCGCGCTGCAGAGGGTGCCCTTACTGCACGTGCGAGTGGGGAGACTGCACTCTGCTATCGACAGGTACACTAGATAACTGTAGCTGCAGCGAGCGAACACGACGGGCGCCGCTAGTGCGCGCGCCGGCCCCACGCTCGAGACCGCGCTGCAGAGGGTGCCCTTAGTGCACATGCGAGTGGGGAGACTGCACTCTGCTATCGACAAGTACACTAGATAACTGTAGCTGCAGCGAGCGAACACGACGGGCGCGGCTAGTGCGCGCGCCGGCCCAACGCTCGAGACTGCGCTGCAGAGGGTGCCCTTCCTGCACATGCGAGTGGGGAGACTGCACTCTGCTATCGACAGGTACACTAGTTAACTGTAGCTGCAGCGAGCGAACACGACGGGCGCGGCTAGTGCGCAGCTAGTGCACGTAGAACCTGGCCACGTCTATAGAAGAAGAATGGATCAGTTGTAAATCTGAAAGTGTGTTCTTTCAATCACATCGATATTTTTATCGATAGTTTCAAGCCCTATGACTAGAATAAAATGTAATGGACGAATGTAATATAATCCGACTTATTTCGGTGTACCAAAGTTTTGGTTACATTGCACAAATAATTTAGTATTTTTAAAATGTCGTATTATTTGCAGTAATCTTAACACATTCAATTGATTTTATAAAAATATAATCGCTATTGTAGGATATAATTATACTTAAGGTTAAAAAGAAATATTAACTGCTCGGTCACTATAGTTTTTACAAAATAATACGACGTACTTCGTCATTTTTAGGGTTCCGTACCCAAAGGGTAAAACGGGACCCTATTACTAAGACTCCGCTGTCTGTTTGTCTGCCCGTCTGTCACCAGGCTGTATTTCATGAACCGTGGTAGTTAGACAGTTGAAATTTTCACAGATGATGTATTTCTGTTGCCGCTATAACAACAAATACTAAAAACAGAATCTAATAAATATTTAAGTTAGATATAATTTTTATGGGAGCCCCATACAACAAACGTGATTTTTTTGCTCGTTTTTGCTCGATATTGATAACGGCAATAAGTAGACGCTTGAAATATTCACAGAATATTTAGTTGTATATTCAATTTATAAATAAATAATTAAATTAAAATAAAGCAAATATTTAAGGGGGCTCCCATACAACAAATGTAATTTTATTGCCGTTTTTATAGATAATGGTACGAAACCCTTCGTGCGCGAGTCCGACTCGCACTTGGCCGGTTTTTTTCGCATTGGCACTCTCTCATGTGTTTTGACACTACATTTCTCCACCTTTTCTTGGGTCTACCTCTAAATCTTCGACCGGAGATGGAAAGTTGTACTGGCAAATTCCCTAAGTAAGGTAGTCAGATAGCCTCCTCTTCACGTTAGCGTACCATTGCAGCCGACTCTCCTGAATCTTGTCAGCGATGTCGCGCACGCGCAGGCTTCCTCGCACGTACTCGTTACGGATTGTATCGAGCTTGGTAACGCCGCACATCCACCTTAGCATCTAGCATTATTGAATGATTTGTTTAATTGCAGATATCGAGAAATGCTATCCGCAGTGGAATCTCCATCGACGCAGGCGCTGCGGTTGACGTTGGCAAGACAGCTAGCCGAAGTACTCATGCGTGGCGTTACGGGTCAGGTGAGCATCGACTTTATTCACAATTCTATAAAGACTATTATGATTAAAATTAGAAAGAGCTGGGGGCTATTTTACAAGCTTTTTATTAACTTGCAATGTATTTTTTTTTTGTCCGGGTGGAATCTTGCAACTGAATTTGAAACCCGTTCCCCTCAACCGATTGAGCTGAAATTTGGAATACATATGTAACTTTGGTGACAATGCAATAATATGGTACCATGGAGGTGGTCTCATGATGGAGACGGATGCTAGACAACGGAACTTCTGAATGGATTATAGTAGGCTACTTAGTGTTTGGGCTCATTTGAATCTGCTTGCGGTTCCGATTATGAATTTTACAAAAGCTTGTTTTGAAAAAGTAATTTTTCAGCAAAAAACTTATTTAATTCTAGCTAAAGTGCGATAAAAATTATCATGACTTTTTAATAAACATGAAATAAAAGTTGTGTAGAACATGAGTCCTGGAACTGTCAAATCTAAACGTTTACGTATAAAGATAAAACTGCGTTGTTTTTTTTTTACCAGCTCGTACTGTCTCACCGCTGGGTAAAGGCCTCCCCCTCTTCCTTCCATATTATTAAATTACATTATTTTTATTTTTAAAACACACACATAAACAACCTTACGAGGTTTGTCTTAAGCATAACACAAAGCATTTCTCTTTAGTAAACTATTGCATGTAAGAAATTCTCGTGAACATTGCACTGTTTCTTTTAGATTTTTATAATGTATTTTTATAATTTTTATAACTACCGTCTTCATAATAAGCTAAAGAAACGGCACCCTAGCTGTACTGAAATAAAGCTACCAATATCTAAATTTGTCTTAGAACTTTGAACTCTAGTGGTTTTGTAATAAAGTGTATTGTTGTAGGTATATAAAGCGCCTGAGAAGGTGACGCCCGCCCCCGCGCCCGGCACGCTGACGAGGCGGAGAGAAGACCATGTGTCGGAAGGACCTTGGAAACCTAAGAAATATGCCGCCATCAACCAGGTACATATCAAACTAAGGTTCTAAAAACTTGTCTTTTAAGTTTTAAACACTCAGGGAATTACATATATGCCACAGTCGGGCTCCCGCGTCGTGGATTTTTTTTATTCATTTCAGAATCAACAGCATTTTATATCAATGTATACAAACTCTTAGCTAATGCTTAATGCCAATAACAAATTCTCATTTTATAGACATAACTTTAAAGAAATTAGTCACCTAGAGATAATTTTTAAAAACACAATATAATATATAATTTTTTAAAGGATTTAGGAGATACGTATTTTAAGGACGTAAGGGTGGGAGTGGAGTATACTTGAGGGCGTGAGGGAGTGGAGTGTATTGTGTGAGTTAGTGAATAATTTGTTTCTTTAAATAACGACTTAACGAAAAACCCTTGTTGTAGATATCTGGCGCACTCCTAGGATATATTCTATATTCGTACTCCACTTGAGATTTGGCATACACACACGATTTTTGGAGTCTTTTGGAGTGTTAGCTTTAAGGTGCTGCAAAAGTTAGTGTTTTGTTACAAATTCATGCCTAAACTACTTTTAGGCATATGCTTAAGAGAGGTTTATATAGTTATGTATTTTGTTGGGATGTAGTTCGTCCCTCGCAACGAGTACGAGGAGGTGGTGCTGCTGCTGTTGGTGGGCGAGGCCATGGCGGTGCGCGACGCGGTGCTCTCGCAGAGCGCGGAGTTCGAGGCAGCGCGCGCGCACGCGCTGCGCAACGCCGTCGCCGTCATCGACCTGCTGGCGCTGTTCGCCGCGCGCTGGGGGCTGCTGGCGCCCGTGCTGGAGGTACCACACACCGCTATCTAGCCCCAAACTAAGCAGAGCTTGTACCTTGCATCCCCCACAGTACTGAAATTTGGTATGCGGGTAGCTTTAATGACACAAAATATAGGCAAAAGTCTGAAATCCAGAATAACTGCAATTTATACCCCAAAAAAGTGTAACCAATTAACATAAACTCCTGTTACCTGTAATTTTAACGAAACTGTAGGTCAAGTTATTTGGTTGTACTATATACCAAATTTCATGATGATTGGATCAACGCTTCGAAAGTTATCCTCTGACATACAAACATACATACTGTTACGAGCTGAGGGTTCGGGATAAAATAATGGGAATCGATTTAACCAAGATAACACTTTTATTCAGCACTAAACGATATATACATGAACTTGGTCACACGTAATCACAACACACCAATTCACACCACTGGTGCACCACTTAAAGTCACCGAAATGTTCGCACGTATAGCTAAATCCAGACTGACTCGGGAGCAACTACTGTTCACGCGAGACCCTTCCCACGTCAGTCCTCCAGGGCCTCGCTGAGACTAACTCGCTGGGACTCACTGTCCGGCCTTCTCTCCGGCCTATTTATATCGCACACATTTCGATTGTTCGAGAACGATGTCGATCCTTCCAGGAAAGGGTCGGTCCCTCGACACAATGGCCACTCCCCATTCTACGAAACCACAAACAATAGCAACAATAACACAGCAAGACAAAAGCGTTCGAGAAGGTTCGATTATTACTCATTGTTTAACAGCCTCGGCGTAACACTGCCCCCTCCTAAAACATGCTCGTCCCGAGCATTCTTAGCCCCATATCGCGGCAGCCGATCAACACGAACAATTTTAGGCGCACCTCGCGCTGAAGATGTAGCAACTAGAGGAGCAACATTGCCGTCTCCAATACTTCAGGACACCCAGAGTCCCTTTCTCATCAGCGATCCCAATTCCAGCCTCCAAAACACGGCTCTCATGATTTCTATCTGTTCTTTCACTTCCTGGAATTCCTTTCCAGATGAACCGAACGATTCCCTCATCAGTCAAGCACGCTCTTATGGCTAACGTCGCTGATCTTCCTGTGGACGACGCTGCTCTTCTTTATCCTGACGTCGCTGTTCCTCTTGCAACCGAGTCTGCTCCACCTGTTCACGTAGCTGTTCCTTCTGCAACCGAGCCTGCTCTTCCTGCTGACGACGCTTCTCTTCTTTATGCTGACGGCGTTCTTCCTCATGCAACCAAGCCTGCTCTTCTTGCTGACGACGCTGCTCTTCATTATCCTGACGTCACTGTTCTGCCTGCAACCGAGCCTGCTCTTCTTGACGACAAAGCATGGCCATAATAGCAGCAAGATCGCCTGTCACAGGAGCTTGCACCACGGATGATGATGATGATGCTCCAAATGATTCGGTGGCGGCTGATTCCATCTCCATCGGCTGACGACTCTGCCGAGCTTCTTGAACCGGAGACTCCCCAAACCGCCTTTCATCTATTTCCTGTTGTCGTTGACCTCTCGTCTTTACACCGTCCAAGTTATCCTTTGGTAGAACCGGCATTATTTTATCCCACTTCTGACACCAAATTGTTACGAGCTGAGGGTTCGGGATAAAATAATGGGAATCGATTTAACCAAGATAACACTTTTATTCAGCACTAAACGATATATACATGAACTTGGTCACACGTAATCACAACACACCAATTCACACCACTGGTGCACCACTTAAAGTCACCGAAATGTTCGCACGTATAGCTAAATCCAGACTGACTCGGGAGCAACTACTGTTCACGCGAGACCCTTCCCACGTCAGTCCTCCAGGGCCTCGCTGAGACTAACTCGCTGGGACTCACTGTCCGGCCTTCTCTCCGGCCTATTTATATCGCACACATTTCGATTGTTCGAGAACGATGTCGATCCTTCCAGGAAAGGGTCGGTCCCTCGACACAATGGCCACTCCCCATTCTACGAAACCACAAACAATAGCAACAATAACACAGCAAGACAAAAGCGTTCGAGAAGGTTCGATTATTACTCATTGTTTAACAGCCTCGGCGTAACAATACTTACAACGGTGATTTGCCCAAGCTAAATTTGAAGATCTCGCTTGGATCGATCAATAATATATTTTTTGTTTTTATGGGAGAGTCGCGAGATCTCAGTTCGCGGCAAACCACTAGTTATAATTTTGTTTTCTAGTTTTTTGTCTGTTTTAGTTACGTACCTTCCATTTCATACTATTTTTCATGCTGTACCTACTTCTAAAAGGACGTACACCGTCTTTGGTAAATTTGTATATATTTCTTTCCTTGTATTGTTTCGTGTAACGTCTAGTTTAGTGTGCATAATAATAAATCATTAAAAAAAAACAATGTGCGTTCCCCGGTAGTCCTTGGAGCGCGCCATGAAGTTCTCGTTCGGGTGCGCGCACGTGTGGCGGCAGCGCGCGCTGGGCACGGCGGCCGGCGCGCCCGCGCACGTGCACCACACGAACGTCAAACCTGGTTAGTGGACACATTCAACACTACACCTATTACCCATTGTCTTTGTTATAACTCAATCCTCTTCATCCAAAGGTTATCTGGCAGAGATCGCTTCTTTATTCTATCTAAATAAATAAATATTATTATTATACAGTTAAATGGGCGGTCTTATCGCTTTAAAGCGGTTTCTCCCTGTCAACCTTTGGATAGAAAGGAATTTATTATCCGAATTGTTGACCGAACGAGCGAAGCTTCTGCTTCAAGTCTGGCAAAATTAGCATTCCTCTGTGAGTTTGTTGGTACTCCTCTACAGGTCGTATTATTCAACCGATCTGAACAAAACTTGGTATGCAGCTTTTACGACTAAATACAATTATTTTGTCGTCAGGGATTTTTCATTGGAGGGATATTGCCTCCATAAAGGGGGCTACTGGATATCTCCGCCTCATAAGATTCGATTTCGATAGATCTTTTTTATTTGAAAGGTAGCAACTTTAAGTTGGTCTCATAAAAATTTGCTGAAGATCTTCGAATGATTAGAATAGCTCGTCAAAATGCAATAAATTGCTAACTTTTAGATTTCTAGTAGTGGAATCGACCCTTTAACTACTAGGTAGAGATTGACGGAGCACCTGGGGCCACCTTCTCATCACAAAACTAGACAATTGTGTTAATTTGTGCTTGCGGAGTCTACTGTTCGCAGAACCACTAGTTATATTTGAATTGTTAGAAATTTGATAGACAGATAAGTGATTGGCGACCTCTCTCACCAAAATAAAAATAAATAAACATTGTTATGTCAAACAGGGTTCATATTGATCAACAATTGACAATTTTGTATCCTATAATGGTTTCTTTTTTTCCGTTTGAAATAGTGAATCCTAAAAATAAATGTGTTATTTAGGTACGACGGCGTGGAATGCAGGCGTGCGCGCGCACGGCGTGATGCGCCGCGCCGTGCCGCTCGCCGCCCGCGACGCGCCGCTGCGGCTCGTCGGCGCCAACACCTGCTACCACATGGGATGGGTGAGCATCCACTCTGTCCATACACTCCGGTCTCTACCGCCGTGCGGGTTCGATTCCCACCGCGGAACGAAGTATTGTCTCCGTTTCGCGCACCTTAGAAACGTTAAACATACTTAATCTTGATACGCAAAAACGTTACAATACAATTGAAGTGTACAAAATATGACTTTGCATGTGGTACTATTTTAGGGTAGAAAATGCGACAGATTCAGAAATTCACTCGATTTAATCGATGCGACAAGGATCTTATGTATGTATCGTCAAAACGCTTCGATAGCGCGAACTAATCTACTAGTGCTGGCATCTAGTTCTGTTTAGCTCAACTACTGATCGATTAGTCACAGTAAAATTTAATTGGAAAGAAATATTTAAGGCAATAAAGCTGAAATCTAAACAGCATGCGTTAAACGCTGAATATGGCTGTACCTACACAAAAACTGTACCGTATAAGTAGGTAATAATTAAGAATTCTGGCACAAGGTCATTCACTTCACTCGTGAATGGACCTTTTGCCAGAATTCTTAATTATTCCATGAATATTGGTATATTCAATTATTCCATCGAATATTGGTATATTCAATTATTCTATTGAATATTGGTATATTCAATTATTCCATTGAATATACATCTTATTATAATAACGATTTACTCATCTATTAAAATTTTGGTAGTATACTCTTTTTTGAAATAGAATCAAAATTCACTTTACTAATGAATTATATATCGATTCACTAGTGTTTTACATACTACCTTACACAGATTACTACCTACTTGGAGTATTTAGTATTGAAATGAAACACCAAGTTATGTTTAAATTTTAGATAGCTTACTTTATTCGAAGTTCATAATCATCATAAATCTCCTCCTGATGATAACTTGTTTCGGGCTTTTGCCCAAGCTATGTATAACGCAGTTGATACACCAGTGACTTGGTTTCGAGAAAAGGTAGTGGAGCCAAACCAAAAGAAGTATCCTTGGTACCACCAGAAATTTCGCCGAGTTCCGACCATCGATCAATGCTACGATGATGATGTCGTGTGCGACTTCGAAGCCAACAGCCAGTTCAAACGCGATAGGATGGTAGACAGTGAAATCCTGAACATTCTGCGTCAGCGCTTTGAAGATTGCGTGATGTATGAGAGCCCAGATCATATGACAAGCTGTCAGCATGTCCTTGACAGCTACAAGAAAGCTGAGGAAGCTTGGTTCATCAAGTATGGCGACCTTGGAGCTTATGCTGATGCGAGAAAGTGTTATATGAAGCAGAAGCATCGCATGATTTGGGAGAGGCGCAACGGACCCCTCTCTGACCAGACCAAGCTCTAAAGTTTACGATCAATGATATGTGATAGTTATAGAATGCCATTGCAATAAATTCAATAAATTCAATAATCATTTATTTTTCTGATGAAATTTACATAGATGCCTAGACACAGAAATTACAGAGACATCTAGAAATTAAATTTAAGTAGAAGTGTATAGAGACATCATTATCGAAGATCAATTCAAACAATCATTTAAATTATGTCTAACTATTGATTAAATGTACATACTTAGGAAGATATTATTTATAAAATATCTCACACACTAGATGAACAGGCATTATTTGATATTGAATGCTGTATTTTTGAAATAATTTCCCTTGTGCTGGTATAAATTTCATCGAATAGTACACCTCTGACGACGTGTTGAGCGCATAACTCAGCTTTGCATTTACAAAAGGTATCTTCTGTGTTTTCAAAATTTCTTGCATCATGAATTTCAATACGTATGATTTTGTATCCATATGCGGGTTTCTTCACAAATGAATAGTTGGTGGTAATGGGGCCCTCATTAATAACTCCTTTACGCTGTTCTGCTGCATTCCTGTTAATAGCAGACTCGTCGACAACAAAGTTGAATAAGTCTTCAGAATCCTGAAACAAAAAATAATATCTTTTACTTATGAATATAGGTAGGTAGGCACATAACAAAATTACGAAATGGCATTCACACAATCGATTCGACTGATTAGCCTACATATTAAAATAATTTATTTAATAGGTACATACTTACCGACATGTCTTTCAGTTAATTTATTTGGAGAGGACGGAGATGCAGGCTTTCCAAACGCAAAGTGAACGTAGAATATTTTTATTTCTTAATTTATACTTTTTTAGAAGTTGTCTAATTCTTCAGCATAAGATTTGAAATGATATAACAATTTAAAAATGCATGTTAATGCTGAACTAGGTAGGTACACACTTCCCTACCATAAAAGTAACATTGACATACTACACCGCCTTACCACATTCCTGATACATGCACGTGCCTCACTCTCAGTACCTACCTAGAGACATAGTGCATTATTTAACTGCATCCGTTTATAACTATCTATTACAAATTTCATCGAAAGCATGGGCTATGGCCCAATTAAACAAATACCTACCTAAATCAATAGGTAGGCCTCAGTAAGAAAGTTTAATGTTATAATAGTGAGATGTTCTCTATGGTGGGGTGAGTAAATAGCCGGCTGAGATGCAAGAGGTGCGGGTTCAATTCCCGCTGCGGGCCATGGTTGAGTGATTCGCTCACTGAGCCACTGAGGTCATCGAAATATCAAACCTATAAGCAGTATTTGTCTGTCTGTTGATACATTTATTACTTTCGATGTAAGTAAAACCAGCAAGCAAAGTCATGGTAATAAGATTGTATTATTCTTACTAAGACGAACTAAACTGCAGAGGTTTATAAGTTACTATCTAAATAAATAGGTATGCTCCACTAAGAAAGTTTAATGTTATAATAGTGAGATGTTCTCTATGGTGTGGTGAGTAAATAGTCGGCTGAGATGCAAGAGGTGCGGGTTCAATTCCCGCAGCGGGCCATGGTTGAGTGATCCGCTCACTGAGTCACCGAGGTCATCGAAATATCAAACCTATAAACAGTATTTGTCTGTCTGTTGATACATTTATTACTTTCGATGTAAGTAAAACAAGCAAGCAAAGTCATGGTAATGAGATTGTATTATTCTTACTAAGATGAATTAAACTGTAGAGGTTTGTAAGTTGATAACGTTTAATTGATTGTGTGCAGTATCCCAGTAAGCATTTTTCTTAGTGTGTATCTGTGTTCACCAAAAATGGGCAAGAGTCACATGAATAGGATACTATAAAAGCTCCCTATTTCTTGATCAAACCACATACCACTTTCCTGGACGATACGCAACGCCTCTTCATCAACAGTGATTACCGAGCGAGCTGACAATCAAATAAAAATGTAAGTACCTACCTACCTACCTACCTACCTACCCTAAGATTTAGAGTAATCGATCGAATCACGATTCAATTCAATTTCGATTCACACATTCATTCGCTAGATTCAGACAATCGTCGAATTTATATAATTCAATGGTAATCATTAAATTGATACTTAATTCAATCATTACTCAATTCATTTACTCATAGAATAAACTTGAATCAAATCTTTCAATACTTATTTCACTATTCCAATAGTTTTAAATATGTATGCTCAGGTACCATACTAATCAATTATTTTTTGACAGGTCCAAGCAACCGTGCAACACTACCGCGGATACCCTGTTCCCGTCAGAAGATGAATCTGCTGGTGGTGGCTGCTCAGACGTAGAAATTCAAAAAGTGGATAAGCCGAAGAAGCGATCATCAGCTGCGGTACCTGAACCGGGGCCGTCCAAGAAGGCCAAAAAGCTGAAAATCAGCCCGGTAACTATCAACAAGCCCAGTGCTCACGACTTGTTCGGCTCGGACAGTGAGGAGGAGCAGGTGACGCCTGAATCAGTTAAGAAAGGTAAAAAGGCGGCTCCTGTGTATTCTTATTTCACGAGAAGGCTGGCGAACGGTTATTCACGCCAGAGTAATGAAACTAAAAGCGGTTCACATTATGTGGAGGTTAAAATTTACAAAACTAACGAAATCGAGAACATTTTGCCGGTGAATAGGTGGCGGCACTCAATTATAACTATAAAAAATCAGGTAGATGATGGGAGCGACACGTGGAGAGTATTAGGAGAGCTCGTAGCTGCTACACGCAAAGATTTTAAAAAGTGCCCACCTACATTCATTAGTCAGTATTATTGATTATTATCAATACCTATAGTATACCTATAACATAATACTTATGTTAATCAATGTTTAATCACTTATTCCATTATTAATATTGTTAGTAGTATCCTTATAATCATAGAATTAGTAATCATAGAAAATAGGGTTCCTATTAGCTAATAAAATGTTCTATTGTATCATTATTATTTTTGTTTTTTTTCAGTCCCAAATTCAAATGGAGTCGCACACTGTAAACAATGTAATATTGAATTACCGAGTAATTATTATCGATATCATATCAGAACTAATATGCACAAATCAAATTGCTTGCTCAAGTCTGGTTATGAAAATATTGATATAGTTGCTACTGCATTCAAGAATCGAATAATGACATATCGTTTGAATGCCTCGCAGGAAGTCGAGTACCTCTCAGCTGAGGCGTTCCTGCAGGATAATAAACGAGTCATTACAAAACTGATCAATGAATCTTTAATGAAAAACCATTGTATTAAAATGAATTGTGAATTGTTTGCTTATTTTGTACTGTTTAAATCAAATGAGCAACAATTGAAATCATTTTATACTAAATACGAAGTTATTTACCACAGTACAAACTTTGATGAACTGTTTATAAATATTATAGAGAAATTTAAACAGAAATTGACAGAGTTTACACAATGTGGGTCTGGGTGGTCTTTTCTTTCGATAAGCCACTTAGAGATAAATATCAATAAATATTCTCCTATGAGAGGTGGAAGTTATATTGAATTACCTCCAATCATAAAGAATACTAAAAGTTGCTTAAATGTGAAAAACTCTGATGATAACTGTTTTTTATGGAGTATTGTTGCGGGCATGTTTCCTGCCAAAAAAAGTGTATGCAGAACTACATCGTATCCGCATTACTCAATGGTTTTAAAAACAAATGGGTTATCTTTTCCACCTACATATAAAGATATATCATTATTTGAAAGAAATAATTGTCATATAAGTGTAAATGTATATGGTTTGGACGATAGACATGTTGTGACAGGTCCTCTATATAAAACACTTTGTAAGAAGCCAAACCATTTTAATTTACTATATTTTGAAAGAAATGGTACGGCCCACTATTGTTTGATCAAAGACTTGGTACGATTAGTTCGTAGGCAAGTATCACGGAACAATAATAAAATGTATTTATGTGATACATGTTTACAATTTTTCGCAAATGAAACCAAACGTAATTTACATGATTGCTCTAATGTTTTAACAATTTTACCAGATAAAAATAAAATTCTCAAATTTATGCACTATGAAAGACAACAAAAAATTAATTTTATGATTTATGCTGATTTTGAGTGCTTATTGATGGATTATAATGAAATTAATACAAAAAATACCGAGACAAATAAAGTACATGAACCTTCATGTTTTGCATATTATATTTGTTGTTCTCACGATGAGTCTTTGAACAAACTTGTATCTTATAGAGGGAAAGATTGTGTTAAAGTATTTATTAAATATTTATTGAATGAAGTTAAATACATCAACAAGATCTTGTGCACTATAAAAGATATGAACCCATTGACTGAAGAACAAGAAAATAGTTATCAATTTGCTAAGACATGTCATATTTGTAAACAAATGTTATTCGCTGATAAAGTTCATGACCATGACCATATCACTGGCGAGTATAAAGGGCCAGCTCACTCTCACTGTAATTTGATGCATAGAGTGTGCCCATTCATACCTGTCGTATTTCACAATCTGTCTGGTTATGATTCACATATATTTATCACTGAGTTGGCTAAAAATGCAGGAGCAATTACAGTTATACCAAAAACTAAAGAGACGTACCTAACTTTCACAAAAGTGATTAAAACAAGTGATGGTACACGCCCAATTCAGATAAAGTTTATTGATTCATTTCAATTCTTAAGTACAAGTCTGGACACGTTGAGTAATAATTTAGGTGACAAAGATTTTGTACATTTGAAATCAGAATTTGTTAGTAAACTTAAATGTGATTTATTGCGAAAAAAGGGCATTTATCCATACGAATACATGGATTCTTGGCCAAAGTATGATGAACCACAGCTTCCATCGAAAGAAAATTTTTATAGTAGTTTGAAAATGACCAACATTTCCAACGATGACTATGCTCGTGCAAAAACTGTATGGAAATGTTTTAATATTCAGTCACTTGGAGAATATACCGATTTATACGTGAAATGTGATGTGTTGCTGTTATGCGATGTATTTGAAAACTTTAGAAAATTGTGTTTACAATATTATAATCTCGACTGTGCGTATTACATAACATCACCTAGTTTGAGTTGGGATGCTATGCTGCTTTACACTGGCGTAGAACTAGAATTGATTCACGATTTGGAAATTTATGAAATGTTGGAAAAAGGCATACGTGGGGGCTTAGCACAATGTGCAATACGACATGCTAAGGCCAATAATAAGTATGTACCTGCTTATGATGATACAAAACCGTCACAGTATTTGATATATCTTGATTGTAATAATCTTTATGGTCACGCAATGACAAAAAAAATGCCCATTTCTGATTTCAAGTTTATGTCAGCGGATGAAATGAACCGTTTCAATGTGATGAGCATATCAGATGATGCTTATTACGGATACATTTTGGAAGTTGATTTAGCTTATCCTGATCACTTGCATGATTCACATAGTGATTTGCCCTTTGCTGCTCAAAAACTGATTCCTCCTGGAGGAAGAGCACCAAAACTCGTAGCAAACTTATATGATAAAAACAATTATGTTATACATTATGTTCATTTAAAAGAATGCTTAAAAAATGGGCTTGTGCTGTTGAAAACACATCGAGTATTAATTTTTCGACAAGATAATTTCTTACAAAATTATATCGATTTAAATACTCAGTTACGTCAACAGTCAACATCAGCATTCCAAAAAGATTTTTTCAAGCTTTTAAATAATGCTATATTTGGAAAAACTATTGAAAACAGACGAAAGCAAGTCGATGTAAAATTGATAAGTTACTGGAATGATAATGCTAACAGAACAAATAAGCATCTGAGTGCTGAAAAATTGATTACGAAACCGAATTTAAAAAGCATTTCCATTTTTAATGAAAATTTCATTGCTGTCCAGTTAAACCGCGAAAAGATTGTTCTTGATAGACCAATATACATCGGTTTCACTGTATTGGAATATGCTAAACAACATTTGTATCAATTTCACTACGACTTTATGAAAAAGAAGTATGGTGATCAAATTAAACTGTGCTATACAGATACTGATAGTCTTCTTTATTTAGTACAGACTGATGATTTTTACTCAGATATGAAAGACGATATTGCTAAGTACGATACTAGTAATTTTTCTGAGGATAATCCTTATGCGATGCCTAATGTTAATGCGAAGGTACCAGGCTTATTTAAAGACGAACTTGGTGGTGATGTTATTACAGAGTTCATTGGTTTAAGAGCTAAATTATACTGTTTACATTCCGTAAAAACAAAAATAATGAAAGCTAAAGGAGTATCCAAATCTGTAACATCAAGATTAAAACTGTCACAGTATGCAGAAACATTATATTATAACAAAAACTTGACATGTAAAATGAATATGATCAAATCAATCAAACACAAATTGTATTCACAACAGTTAAATAAACTTGTGCTAAACAGAAATGATGACAAACGGCAAATACTTTCAAATCAGATAGAAACTTTGCCCTGGGGTCACTACAGTTCTGTACACCAAATGTTATAATTGTTATGTGGAACAGATTATCAAAAATGTGTAAATCTATAATAAATTTAAACGATACTTAATAAGTTACATAAACATTTAAGTTTGATATTGTATTCATTTATATTTATGAACTTAAATTGTAATAACCTAATTAAATTATTTTAAAATGTAAAATAAATTATTTATGTTGAATACGTGTTTTATTTTTTTCCATTGTTATGTTATTATAACAAGATGACATTTTGGCTATTTCATAATAATGCTATTGCATGTGTGGTGAAAAGCAGTCAAATATACGTAACTACTATACGATGGGAAGGCATAAAGAAATAGATTGTTTTTATTTATCACAAACATATTCAGAAGTCCCGAAGCAGCTGTTACGTGATAATGCGAATTTCTTAATTATTTACAAGCAAGATAGTACTAATCTTAAACATATTTATGATGAGCATGTCTGTTCCGATATGGAATGGTCTAAATTTAAAGAACTATGTTCAAATATTTGGATTAAGCCTTATGATTTCGTAACAATTAACAAGGATTGCGAACTAAACAAAGGAAGATATAGACAGTCGTTGCACAACTATATAACACTCGAGTAATTATATAATGTGATGTTATTGGTAAGTTAATCATTTCTACATACGTCTCCACATAAGTCGTACTATGGAGCACAGCATTACAAATCAGTTGGTGAAATCTGCGGACGTCATCAAAAGCAAAGTAAAGCAAATGAAATATGACGAGTTTGAAGCAGCAGATGCAGTCTTAATTATTTTTTTAACCGATCGCAGGTCCCCTAAATGAAATTTTAACAACCAATAAACATGCACCTGCCTTAAAAAATTAAGAGTTTTGTGTTGATCAATTCAATAATCTGCAAAATGTTCCTAATATTTTAATGAGCGAGAAATATTCTGATATTAAAAAGTCTAACTCCGATACTACACTTAATTCACCAGATCAATTTTACTCGGATTGTGAATATGAACATGAATCTGGCGCTGAAGATACTAATGACGTATCTCTAAATAAGGAAGACCTCGTTGAAATATATGAGGATATGAATATCCCTTTTGGTATACGTAGTGAAAATAACAAGTTGATGATAGGAAATACAGTTGTTAAACTTTCCTCATCTACAAATTTTGGTGAAAAAACTTATTTCATAACCGTTGCTGATAACAGATACGAATTGACTCCTGGTTTGAAAGAATTATTACTGCGTAAGAAACCAGACCTAAAAGTGATCAATCGAGATGATAATCTGGGACCAAAGTATCGGGAAATAATCAAACCATTATTTGAATCTTGCAATATTATACGAGATCTCAAAGAAACTCACTCAGCTGAAAAAAAAGGTGCAGGTGCGAGTTTTGGTGCTCTTCCTCCAGGAGGAATCAGTTTTTGAGCAGCAAAGGGCAAATATAATAAGATGTATATTCAATGGAATAATTGAATATACCAATATTCAATAGAATAATTGAATATACCAATATTCGATGGAATAATTGAATATATCAATATTCATGGAATAATTAAGAATTCTGGCAAAAGGTCCATTCACGAGTGAAGTGAATGACCTTGTGCCAGAATTCTTAATTATTACCTACTCGTATACTTTGTTGTTATTACCCATATTATGCAATAAATGAAATTTGATTTATTTTTTCATAGTGGTTCGCCCCGAACTGAGATTTCGCGAGTCTCCCATATAAACAAATAAATATTATTTGTACATAATCTTTGACTATTAAAATAGTGCCACAAAATGATTAACCAACTAACTTGACCGGCAATTTCATTTAAATTACAGGTAACGGGAGTTCATGTTCTTTGGTTACTAATTTTTGGGGTAGAAATTGCAGTTATTCTGGATGTCAGACTTTAGCCTATATTTGTGTCACTAAAGGTACACGCATACCAAATTTCAGCACTGTGGTGTCACTGGTGTAACCTGTGAATTTTGTCAAAGTTCAGTTTTTATTATGGCTAATAACTTGAAAATTACAAGGCTTAAACTAAAAATAAAAATGGGGTCGAAATGTACTCACCTTTTATTAGACATGCCACTTGACCACATTTCACATTTTGTAATATTTTTACCCCTTTTGAACCTCAATAACTTAACAACCCCCGCAGATTTTTAGCTCATTTAGTCACACTAAAATTGTGCTATCACTACCTACCTATATACAATTACTATGTAAGAATCATGTAATATTTGTATATCGCAACTGGTTGGAACATAAATTAAAATGTTAACATCTTCTTCCCTAATTTCACACACTGAATAAATTATTTAATTTATTAAATACTATGCAATAAATGAGTTTAGATTTGGTTGAATGTATATATGATTGTGGTTAGTAAGTGGTGTTCTGTCGCAGATAGAAGAAGGCATCGAGCTGGCGGAGGAGGCGCTCGCGATAGAGGAGGAGAAGGAAGGCTGGATGCTGGCGCGCTGCTGCCTCTTCACAGGCATCGGATACCACATGAAGGCACAGGTATCGCGCTCTTACTGCCATTGCCATTCTACAACTTTTTTTTTTTTTTTATCAGCCATTCGTGTCCCACTGCTGGGCAAAGGCCTCCCCCCATTCTTTCCAGACTTGGCGGTCCTGAGCTGATTGTGGCCAATCCGTTAGGAATTTATCCAGCTCGTCCCGCCATCTACGTTTTGGTCTGCCGCGTCGCCTTCTCGCTGGATCAGGACGCCACTCGGTGGCTATCCTTGCCCACAGCTCACTTGGCATGCGACAGACATGCCCAGCCCAGTTCCACTTCAGCTGAGCGGCTTTGGTGGCTACGTCTACAATTTTGGTTACAATTCTACAACTACTAGGAAAAAAAACCCTGTACTCCCATCGTGGACCTAGCGAATTGAACTCTTGCAACCACGCGCATATTACCACAGAAGACGCACCACCATCGCCGCGCGTCTACGACATTAGTTTATAACACACATTTGGAGTTGTATTAACTGGTTTTAGAGGTGGGGTTAATACCGGTAGCTTGAATATTTATCCAGCAATCGATCCATTTCTAATAAACAATTTTTAGAGTAAATCGGCGGCGCCTTTGCGGTGACGCCGCTTAGTCAATTTCACTACTTACATGATGAATTAATATTATTTTTTTACCTATTTGATACAGGCTGTTACATTGATATTTTAGGATTTGATAATTAAGGTTGTTTGAAAAGTTTAACTTTTCAATGGCAATGAATTGGAAAAAACCCTATTTTACAACAATAATATTCATTAACCCTACCCGTGTTTTTATTTAATGTCGTACATAACAAAATACGTGGTATATCTATATGGGACCTGTATTTATTTTTAAGTCTGTTGCCTGAAATTAAGCTATATTTTTTATTGTTAATATTTTTTTAACGGTAATTTTTGTTGTAGCCTTTACGTAAAAGGTACCGACGGTTGTATTTGTTATAGACGATCTTAACGATGAGTTTCAAAAGTACAGAGGGAACAGGTTAATTCTGGGCAAGCGTGATCCATCTTCCATAATCACTTACCATAATGTGAGGTAGTGGTCAAGCGTTTGAATTTGACAAGCAGATGCTCCGCACATACGCACAAAGCGGTACTCTTCCACCTTTATTATGCGCGCCGCCAAGGAGTGGAACGCCTTGCCTGAGTCTCTGTTTCCTGATAACTACAACCTAGGGGTCTTCTAGTCGAGGGTGAACAGGTTTTATCTAGGCGTGTTCCATCGTAAACCGCATCATCGCGCGCCATAAAGCGAGATCGTGATCAAACGGAAGCCTATAATTTATTAAAAAAAAACTAATGATAGTTTTTTATTCCAGTCCAACAATCGAAAATTTATTGTAAAAATAATAAGATAAAGTTTTTATTTCCCCGAAGAATTTTTTTTTAAATCCTATTTATTTTTTCCCAGAAAACAAATTCCCGAATAGACAAGGACGCCGCGAACGAGACGGCACTAAAGCATTTAATCCGCGCTGTTCAGTTGGACGACAACGACCACCTCGCGTTCTACTACCTCGCGCTACAGTACATGCATGTCGGCATGCTCAATGAAGCTATGGTGAGAGATGCTGTCTAATCAGCCCCGGATTAAGGGGGGCAAACGGGGACACATGCCCCGGGCGGCAAATTGTTCAATATCAATATGTTTGAAAAAACTTTGATCCAGCAAACGTCGCTGAACTATCGATTATTCCACTCCCTTCCCGTGGTCCACCTACATAGTTAACTATACATTTGATTTGAAATGCTTCAAGCTTTAACCTCCTCCCACCCTCAAACGCTGGAGGAGAGGGGGCGCCACATCAAGTTTCTGCCCCGATTAAGAAATTTTAGATCCAGGGCTGCTGTCTAGTACCCTATTAAGAACTGGATGCCGTTCTGCAATTACTACAAATTGGAATTAAAAAATGTAGCGCCATCTTTTATTGTTCGAGCCTTGCGATTGCTTCTGTTTTTTCTTTATGACATGTTACCTTCTGATGTTAACCGTAATTTTGTAATGTTCCATGAGCTTGTAAAAATGACATTACATATGTCATTTTTACAAGCTTTTTATTAAATAATATTTATTTTATTAACTTGCAATGTATGTATGTTTGTCCGGGTGGAATCATGCAACTGAATTATAAATCAGTTATATTTAACCGATTCAGCTGAAATTTGGTATACACGCTTATTTTGGATGACAATGCATGCTTAGCTATATGACGTCATTCTAATTCCAATATGGCGGATCATCCAAGATGGCGGGCTAGTTATTTTTTCTGCACTACCACAGTATGGGTATCAAATGAAAGGGCTTGCTGAGGAGAACACCAAAACTAATACAACGTCACATTATTACAAGTTTACTTATCTTGCAATGTTTGTTTGTTACTTCCTCTTATCCTACCGATTTGAAATTTGATATGTTGTTCAGTTCCAATGTCAATGCAGTTTTATGGTATGCATGACCTGATTCTACACCCTAGATTTGCTGCAGACGAAAAAACGCCTCTACGGTTAGCATCAGAGACACGAAATTTTGTATACGCATTTAATTATTATACTTAAAAGTTCCACCATGACTTGGCCGCTGCACTCAGGGTTGGCTTCCAAAGAGGAACTCCTCAACAGTTAACAGCACAGACACTAAATTTTGTTGATGTATTTAAATTTAGAATAACTTTGGTGATAATGCAATAATATGGCAGGGATGGAGATGGGTGATAGAGACGGATGCTAGGCTACGGAACTTCTAAATGAATTTTAGGGGCGTGTTTGGGGCTCATTTGAATGTGCTTCCGATTATGAATTTTATAAAAGCTTATATTGAAAAAGTATTTTTTCAACAAAAAACTTATTATTTGTTATGCTCATTGAAAACCAACAGATATACATTTTGTTGCTAATCGGGAGACAACTGAGTAAAAGGAGACCCGAATAGATCAAAATCAACGTTTTAGAAACTACTCCAATAATTTATTGAATAAAAATAATGATGCTGGACATTTCACACAACGCTATCTAGTCCCAAACTGAGCATTTTTGTACTATGTACTACTTGAAGATAAACGGGAAGGTGGAAAGGTAAATTACGTAAGGCAAATACGTAGCCAGATAAATGTATGTGTACATAATGCGCAGCAACCGCCTAACGCCGCATTAAGTATGTTATAGAAACGCATAGCTATTTAGTAGCATATAACATGTTAGTAAGCTTACATTTTTTTGGAAAATTTGTAAACCTTAAATGTTTTCTTTTTTATGGTTCCGTACCCAAAGGATAAAAACCGGACCCTATTACTAAGACTCCGCTGTCTGTCTGTCTGTCCGTCCGTCTGTCACCAGGCTGTATCTCATGAACCGTGATATGTTAGACAGTTAAAATTTTCACAGATAATGTATTTCTGTCGCACTTGGCCGTTTTTTATTTTTATAAGTTACGCCTATTTTTTTTATTAAACTAGTTCAATTTACGTATAATTTTTTATTGTGTGGGTGTCTTTGGTTCAAATCTTAAAACAAATAAGGTACGAAATTCTCGAGGTCTTCAAATCGCGAGGAAATAGGTTTCTTCTAGGCAAACGTGATCCATCGTAGACTGCATCATCGCACACCATCAGACGAGATCGTGGTCAAACGTAAGCCTATAATGTAAATAAAAAAAAATCAAATCACCCCACATTTCAAATGCCCGCACGGGCATAATGAAAGTCAGTACAACTTTACTCCCGGCTCAGCTGTAGGGATTTAATCCCCTGCTTTCGGTGAAGTTTACATGACATGTAATTTGACATTGTCGAGCAGGTGGTATGAAAAAGTATGTTGTTGCGTTGGTTCCAGGAGGCGACGCGCGCGTGCCTGGAGCGGCGCGCGGAGTGCAGCGGCGGGCTGCGGCTGGCGACGGCGCTGTGGTCGTGCGCATGCGCGGGCGCGCGGGCGCCGCGTGCGCTGGCGGCGGCGCGGCTCGCGCGTGCGCACTATCCCGCCGCCGAGTGGCCGCTTGCCGCGCTCGCCACGCTGCAGATCGCCTGGGACTCGGGGGAGGTACTACTCCACTTACTAATTACTAATGCGCGGCGCGGCTTGACCCCATTGCCTTGTCCCATTTTGATATTTTTACCCCCCTAACATTTTTAGCTCATTTAGTCACACCAGGATTGTACGCAAATGTACCATTCATCTGGGCAAACACTTCCTTAGCCAGTAGGAGCTAACAATTCTAATTCTTATTATAATTGTAGGGTGGGGGGAATAAGATGTGTACTGACGTCCCGCATTGGTGTGTACTGTGAATTGGCCCCTTCTAACTTGACCTCAGCCATCCCACCAAGCTAACAGTTATCACCCCTAAAAATATCCTTTAATTTCTAACAGTTTTAGGGCTTAGTGGTGAACTATGAACGCCCCTATGAACTAGCGTCACCCCTAGTATACACAAGTGTCGACTAAAATAGACGTCAATGATACAAAAATCACAAAAGCTAAAATATAAAAATAAATTTAAGTATAAGTTGGCGGGGGCGGTATACAAGTTTAGTAATGAGTGTGGGTGCAGGCGGCGCTCGCGACCGGCAAGGAGCTGCTGTTTCTGCTTAACAGCGCGGAGGCGGAGGCGGAGGCGGAGGCGGAGCTCAACGGCTACGCGGAGCTGGACGCGCTCTCCGATTCGCAGCACGACGACACGCACAGCACCAGAGACGCAGGTACAACATTGCCATATTTATTGGGAACTAGAAAACCTTATCAATGAATTTATCAAAGTGACAATTCTTTGAAGTAACTTATAATAGTAACATATTGTGGCAATTAAAGTTTGGGGCAGAAGGAACTACCTACGATCACTGTGTGCAGCGCATTCGAAAGTAACTCTGCCCCTCTGGATGTCTGTCTGTTTGTTACGTTTTCACGACTAACGGGCCGATTTCTATAATATTTGGTATACAGATTACTGATGCAGTCATCAGTAATCTTTTAATCGGCTAATAATTGATGGACCAGGGTAAATATTTTTTTGACAAACCACATTGAAATAATTATGAAGAACAGAGGAGGAGTACAATTGAATTTATTTAGTTAGACAGTTTGACTCGTGGGTTACCGTACCAAAATGGCGTAGGTAACGCACCACCTTTTAACAAGGAGATCCACACACGGAGAGCGATTCGGAGCGGAACCGCTTCCCGTGTGCATTGGTCACGCGACGCGCATAAGGGACGTCCAAGAGCATACAATATGTCCTGTTCTGGTTTCAGCATCGATACGCGCGGAGTCGGCCGGCGTGTACCGCATCGAGCGCGCGCTGTCGGAGGGCGCGTCCTCGCTCTCGACGCAGCGCACGCGCACGCCGCTCGCCGCGCACCGCGCGCACGCATGGCTTCTGCTGGCACTCGCCTGCCTCAGGTACTACTACTACAACGATTACTGCTGCTTCTATTGTTACTACTGCGATTACTATTTCTACAATAATAACGTTTAATACAAAAACGAAGAATTTTCAGATCCGGGAAAAAAAGTGACTGTCACAGGATGACCAGCAGATGTATAACATCTAAATTGATGGTTATTGAAGAATTTATAATTAAAGAAAACCGTTTATATCTTTGTCTTATAATACGCATAACGGTCCACGAACCTGGGACTTGAAAAATATGTGAAAATATATGAAAAATATTACCCCTATATTATAATAGACATCGCCTATTGGCGGCGTGTCAGCATACGGCTGCGGCAGTCGGCTTTACTGCCAAGGCCCGATAATAGGTGTTTTACATAATAACCTTTAATCGAACTATAAAAAATAGTTCAAATTGGCTAGACAGATGGTGATGGCTAATGGGTGGTTAATATTTATTCTATTTATATGACGTGGCCGATGACTTGTACCATAACAATGCTAACGGAAGATGATTTAAAAACAAAATGTTAAATATTTACATTACTCAAATACATTGAGTGCTCACAACGCCATCTACGAACAATGGGCCCTTACAACCGCTCATTACTACTCGACGATCATTACTACTCGTATTATAGTTATCACTATAATGATTACTACAATGATTTATAAAGATAGTTATTTTGGATCAGGTTAGAGCGAGTGAGTGCGGCGGCCGGCTGCGTCTCAGAGGCGGCTACCTTAACGCCTTTCAGCCATCTTGTACTATACACCGTAAGTTACTTTTATTTACTTACATCTGTATCCATCGGTTCCCACCAATTCTTTACATTTAAAACCGAAGTTTGAGCCGTGAAAGAAATTGCACTAGACGAGAAGTGGCATAATAATTATTTATTTATTGCAGACAACTTACGAAATTTACATTTCCGGTCCTTATTAAAAAATACCTTAGAATCATTCATAATTATTTCAATTTCAAAATCTATTTATTGTGTACACGTGATGATTGCGACATTGCGTGGTTGGTTATCGTATCCTCGTATAGAGAGGAATATCGCGGATTGTAATCTAATTTGGTTCGTAATTACTACAATAATTATATTATTATATAGTATAGATTACAAGCTTCCGTCCGCGGCTTCGGACGCGAGGTTTGTTAATAAGAACACTTCTGCGTAGTCGGGTAAAAAGTAGCCTATATTTCAATCCCGGTTATAATTTATCTATATACCAAACCAATTTAGTTTGAAATTTAACAAACAGAAGTACTATATTCATGTACGAGGGTGTACACTGACCCACATAATTTGTGCTATCTTGCACATTACGCCAGACATCAAAATAATTCGTTCTTCAGTTCGCGTTTGGTCATCAATCAAACCACGCGTCTCATTGTCATATCATTTAATTATTAATCAATATATCAGTTAAAATGTATTTCTAGTTTTTCTGATATTACTATCATCTCTTACCAGGGTGTACGGATCGTACAATTCAACTGTCGCTATGTTTAAAAGTTTGTTGCACAAAACTCTTATCAGGGTTAAGGTCGCCTCTGTACATGGGCACCTTGTAAGCTGTTCCTGTCTGTAATGTATTTGTGTACGATAAAGAGATGTGTTGGTGGGTGATACAGCGCGGGCTGGTGCACGCCGCGAGCGCGGAGTGGGAGGAGGCGCGGCAATGCTTCCAGAACGCGCTCGCGATACATCCCACGCATCTCGACAGCATGGTGCAGCTAGGCGCGGCGTACTACGAGCTCGGCTGGCTGGGCCTGGCGGAGCGTGCATTGCGCGAGGCGGCGGCGCTGGAGCCGCAGCATGCGGACACGTGGCGCCGGCTCGCGCTCGTGCTGTGCGCGCGCCAGGACCACGCCGCGGCCGCCGACGCCGCCGCCGCCGCGCTCGCGCTGCATCCCAGCGCGCCCGTCGCGCCGCTGCCGCTCTAACGGTGTCTGTCTGTGCGAATCTGAGATTCAAAGCCATTTTGTCATTTGTGCGAGAGAGTTTTGTGATTTCGCCCCGCACCTTTGGAGTTACCGACTCGCGGCGGATGCGACGCATCTGCGTGCGTCTGCGATATCACAGATCGTGAGAAGCCTTCTTAAGACGATAACTACGCGGTACGTTATTTGACTTGTACCTGCGTGTTCATTTTGAACCAACGTTGGTCATTTTAAACGGCCAATGTTGGTTCCAAAGTGAATTCAATTTAATTTAACTATCAATGTTATTATCCGTACGGTCATCTTAATGTGCCCAGAAATTGTGTATCAAGCGAGTTTTACTCAAAAGTAAACAAAAATATGAACAAAACTAAAAAAAACGTAAACCCGTAAAAATATGCCAGTGTTGATTATAACAATAACAATTTTACGTTACTTTTTATGTAAGAAATATTACGGTGGCTTAAGTATATAATCATGTTGCATTATATTTCGCTAATTCGTTGATTTGTTAGGTTAGTGGATAATCTCAAAAATTATGCATCATTGCCAAAATATATTAGAACTAGCTGCCCCGCCCGCGGCTTTGCACGCGTGGTTTGTCAAAATGTAATATTGATAAAAACATTACCCTCCTGCGCGGTTGGGTAAAAAGTAACCTGCGTCCCAATCCCGGTCACAATCTATTTATATACCAACGGAAAGAAACAGTAAGAAGTAGTAATACATCATTTTTAACCCCTTACATTATCTGCCCCCCCCCCCCTAACCTACCTACCCTAACTTTTCGGTCGCTAAGTTCTAATTGACAATGACTTTGTGACCGAAAAGTAATCGCTAATTATGTCCGGATCTCCGACCCAGATTTAATCGTATTTAATATGAATACAATACCTACGTATTGGATACGAAAAAATATTTTATATTATTTTTTCAATCTTATCGATTGCAATTTTTGGTTAAGCTTTCGATAATAATTGAAACCCAGATGGATCAGGATCATGTTATAATATAACCTTTATACTGTATTTTAACTAATTAGTGAAACAGTAATGAGTGCTTAAAAATATTAAGCAAAAGACAGATTTTGATTTAATGTAGATCAAACACAATTTACAAATTCTATGTTTTCATTTTGATTACAGAGGCCAAAATAGGTCAAAAATTTAAAATTCTGGGTCTCCTGGGGGGGTAATGGAGCTTATTTCAAAACATTTTTGAAGTGAAAACTTCTTTAAGCGCGTTAGGCATTTTTTGAGATGGGGAAAAACCATTGAACTCGCGACACTGCTACCGTTACCGACACCTCTGTATATGTATATATATATATATATAAGTATCTGTAGTGTAGTCTGCTTTTAAATTTTGAATACCCAATCATTAAGCGCTAAATTTTTCACTTCTGTCAGCTGTCACTCCTGGAGTGCCACTGCTTTCTTTTGAGCTAGAATGAAAACTCGTATTAATTAGTTCGAAGCTTCAACTGATTTAATCCGAGATCCTCGCGCACGCGCCTGTTTCGCTCGTTGTACTAAGCTTAAGTTCTATCTCTATTGTATTTAGTGGCACGGCTCTGAATGCGCGAGTCCCACTCGCACTGGACTCGGTGTTGTTTGGAAGTCGGTTCACAATGTCGTAAGTCCTAGCAAAGTAACCCCTGCTAATATTATCACACTAATTATAAATGCGAAAGTTTGAATGTTTATTTATTTCTTTTTTGCTTGTTACTCAATCACGTCGTAACGGCTGCACTGATTTCGATGAAATTTGGTATGTACGTAGATTATAACCTGGATTAACACATAGGCTACATTTTGTTGACAAACCACGCGTGCGAAGCCGCGGGCCGCAGCTAGTAGACTTCAAAAATCATGTTATGTTTTCTTTAATAAACAAATGCATACCATTTTATTTAAATTGTTGCAATCTAAATTAAAGCAAAATCTGTTGCTGATAATGAAATATACAGTAAAAAGATCGTAAAACTAAGTAAAAAACAATATTGATTATCGATGTGAATGGCGAATGTACGTGCTACAAGCTGTCGTAACATGTTTACGATTCCCGTCCAGACATGTGTACATGAGGTTTTATCTACAGTACGCACCACTTTTACATGCATGTGCGTACCAAATGTACATACAAGTGCTTAATTGCAGACACCTGATAATGTAGGATAATGGATCATATTAAAATGCCGCGGCCTGACATTTATGTAATACTATCATCATACCAGCCATAGGACGCCCACTGCTGAAAATAGGTATTTCCTATAGATAACTAGGGCGACCGATCTTGTACCGAACGGCTCCCAGCAACCTTTAAGTCGTACCAATATAATGTGTTGATGTCAAAGCGCAAACGTGTGAATTGGATTTGGTTGTCGTGTGGTGCAATACTGGAATTGTAAAGTGGTCATTGAAATATTTTAAACAAGCAGAGAGCCAATAGCGCGAAGGTTCGACGACATTAAGATTGCGGCAGCACAAGACCTGGCGTCTAGAAAGAGATGCCAACACCCAGAACTAAGTAAGTGAAGTGTGTAGGGGGATTTTTTATCCTACTAAGTTGGCAAACAAGCATACGGCCCACCTGATTGTAAGCAGTTACCGTAGCCTAAGGACGTTTAACATACTGTAGTCCCTGGAGAAAACGTCGGCAGGAAGACCATTCCACAAGCGAAGGGCTAGGAGATAGGGTAATTGAGAGCTGTAAATGATGAGAGACCCAAAGTTTCGTCGAATGTATGGCCGCGGCACAACATGAAATATATTGCATAGTGCATGGTTCAGTGTCGCGTACTGTAATTTATTATTTGACGCTAGAAATTAAAATTCGTTTATAATTTTGATTCGTAAAACGTTGGTATTAGGTTCAAAGTTTATCAGTTTGGTGATAGTCCTCATAGGTTTAGGTATTTGAGAGAATTGTACGATGATGAAGGTTGTTTAATAAACATATATTTTATGGGTTATGGTGTCTTTTATGTAAATTATAGTATTTATTTGTACATAACGAATCAACACCTCAATAAAACTAGATAATTAACAATATTAATAATATTGCAAATTGCTATAGGCTGCGTTGACGTATAAAGCTGATACCTGTTTGTTCCTAAAATAATAAAATAAAATATACCAGTCGGTGTGTTATAAGTTATATGCAACCTGTTTTGTTATGTACGACATTAATTTAAAACACACATTCGGAATCGTATTAACTGATATTAGAGGTGGGTTTCATACCGGTAGCTCGAATATTTATCCAGGTATCGATACATTTCCAATAAACAATTTTTAACGTGAATTGATGGCGCCATTGCGCCGATGCCGCTTAGTTATTTTAACGTACTTACATGATGAATGAATATGATTTGTTTACTTATTTTATACAGGCTATTTCATTGATATTTTACGATATTAAGATTGTTTCAAAATTTTTCTAGGGTAATTAATTCGAAAGTACTTATTTTACAATAATACTAGCGTTAGCCGTACCGTGTTTTCATTTAATATCGTACATAACAAAACAGGTTGTATAGTCTGTACCCCTTACTAAGATTTCCTGTAACGTGGATATCAGATCCTTCAATATCAAAATTAGATCATTAATAAAAAGTTTCAAATGTGATTTCTGAATTAAAATTACTTTAGTAATCTATTTTTATTGTGCACTGAAACGAATTTAAAAGTCACAACAGCTTCTTTTTTTATCTGAATTCCGAAAACGTCATCTACTTCTGATGCTTACTGTACCATGTTACCACAATACTCTACCAAACAACTATTTGCAGACCATGTAATCATTTGTCGTTGTATTTAAAATAGTCTGAATGTTTTTTACAAGACACTCCTAAATTCAGGTTCAGAAGTGGTTGTAAATTCAATGTTAAATGCTTCTATTTTTATATTTTTTACAACACCCGTTCCATAAATCGTAAGTACAGTGAATACCTGGTTATATTTACAAAATATTATAATTAAGTACTTATTTATATTATAAAAATTGTGTTGTTTTCTGCAAACAAAATTGTTGAAATGTGCGTCGTAAATCGAATATTTGTTTTGTATGAATAATCTTTGCATATTTAACTACATAGATGTTACTATTGAAATATTAAAGTAATTATTGTTACCGTACATTTTCAGGTATTCAATATTATTGTTTCTCGTAGGAAAATATGCAATGGCAAGGTTGTTTAATAATTAGTAATATTATTCATTTTTCCTCGTATTTATCCTGTAAGTTTGCAATTGACCTTGCTATCTTACTATATAATCATCTTAACGGATAGCAGCAGTCTTTTAAAGCAGTATAAATACTCTAACTACTCTTTTTGCGTTAGGGGTCAAAAACTGCCAAGACTCATCCAAATTATCCATCTTTCTATGTAAAAAAAACCGTTTCTGAATCGGTCCATCCATTTCGTAGCCAAGATGCCACAGACAGACATAGGCGTCAACATTATAACACACATCTTTTTCGAGAATTAAAATAAATAAATAATGCTGGACATTTCACACATCGCTATCTAGCCCCAAACTAAAATGAGCTTGTACTATGGGAACCAGATAACTGATAGATACATTATACCTTTTTTTTGTGAACTTATAATATACTAGCTGACCAGCCCGCGGCTTCGCATGCTTGAAATTTCCCGTTCCCGTGGGAACTTCGGTATAAAAACTATATAAAACGCTCTTGTCAAAGTGACGCGACACTTCATGTAAATGACTTTACGTCAATGCACGACAGTTAAATTAGATGGATGTTGTTCATAAAAAAAATACTAAAATCGCGATTTAAAAAATGGGGGATGGGGGTAGGAGGGTGAAAAATACTTTACAACCTATTCTCATACCTACCAAAAATACAAAAAAAATCATTAAACTCGGTTGACTCGTTTTGGAGGAGTGCGACGACTACACTGTCACGACATTTTTATCCCCGGAACAAATATCTGTAGACCGTGCAAACAACAAATCTGTAACCTCCTATAATAAAAAGTGTTAAAAATATTCTCAACTATACTACGATATCTGTTCTTATCGAAGAATGGTGATAAGAAATATAGGCCCAAATTTATCGGAAAAGAAACCTCTTCAATACAATTTTAATTACAATTCTAATTCTAGGACTGGCTGCACCAATTTCTTGTAACATGCCGTTCTTGCAATATTAATTAAAACGTAAAAGATCAAGCAGAAATTTAATTTGCCTACAATCATTTAAAAAAATAGCGAATCATCGTCTCTAGTTCCGCGTACTTGAGTATTTCAAGGTTGAATGTATACAATGTATATCTTTATCCGAAAAAATACCTACTCATTGCTACTCTCAAATTTCCAGTTTGATTCAGAAATTTCAACTGAAATCAAACTGGAAGGTTTGTCGATGATGTTTTTTCAATGTTTCAAGATACGGTCTTCAATAATAGCGCAATATCAATAACCTTTTCTTTAAGGAATAATGGCTATCATTCGATAATAATTCCACATTTAAATGTGTATAGTTAGTCGTGCAATGTGATGTTATTCGTGGACTAGTTACTTCTTAAATAGATAAATTAATAATATCCCTTCCTGTAAGTGTTCTTAAAAAGTATTACCTCGTTTAAAGTATTGTCTATAAAGATATACAGCCGAGTAAAATGTAGAAATATTAAAACCGCACCAATTTAGTGTATTTTAACGACTGGTCTAGTAGACACCTTATAATATTGACGTAATATCGTGGTCTTAATATTGCCTTCGTAAAAATTGTAATTATTTACCAACTTCAGTATCATTTAGATTCAATCTTCATACAACAATTTTTAAAATCAATGTTAGACCGTCGGTGTCGTCGGTCGCGTCGTGGTCAATCAACATTAACTTTGCGCTTATAGCATAACTAACTCCTATTTTGTATTTGGCATTATAATAAGGAGATCCTTTCTTTCTTTCTTTCATCGTTATATGGGTCACACCACAAAAATTAAACTCTGTTTAGCGCTTGTTTAAAAAAATCCTCGATAAAAATTAGGATTTTTTTTAAAGGCGTTAAACATTTGTTTAACGTTTTTGTGGTAACAAGGCAATTATCTTAAACTTTCGAACCAGGCGGTAAGATTTGTACTAACAAACATTTGTAATGTATGGGATATTAAAATTATTAATATATCCCGTTCGCATCGAATAACACTTCAAAATAACAATAGTTCATGTTCTTGACAAAGATTTTTCAAATTTATCGCCCAGATTTTGAAAGTATTAAGCTACTTTTAGAAGTCTGTTTAATTCAACCCGTTTTCAAAGTGATAGCGGTAAAAAAGTTACCCCTATTATTCCGGTTAGTAGCATAATCTCCCATTTAATAAAATGAACTCGAATGTTTTGTAAATATCTATTCGTCAATGACTATCTTATAGTACGACCAATTGATACGGGTATTATATTGCGTCTGGCTTACAATTACTGTACAAATGTATAATGTTTGTGTCCGTCAGTCGCAATCTGCGTTATTCAAAATACCGAATTAGCTACTATATATCGTTCTCTCTTTTCTTCTTCAAATGTTAGACAAAGAGAAAAACAAGCCGAATGTATAGTTCGCTTTTTGAATAACGTGGATAGAGTTTAACTCTAATTAAATTTTTAGTCGCATTCATAAACATTTGTCAACGGGATTTTTTTTGGTGGCCGTGATGAGGGTAGTTTTCAACTAGTGCTGTGTGAAGAGACGCAGTGGGGGGTGAGGAAGAACTCTGCCAATAGGTTTTTATCCATTTCCCTAGCCTCTAAGCTTCCTCGCACAGTTCTGGTATCCTGAAACGGGCAAACGGTTGAAAAATGTTTTTGGAAATGGCTATGTAACTACCACCTTGTTGACGCTACTGTACCTACCTATTATGGTATCGACAAAGTTATACTACACTTGAATAAATACTATAATATATAATGTACCAAAATGTCCTAAGAATGGTAAGTATAGAAATTATGATGTTTTCTTTAAGTAACAATTATCGTATACGATACAGATTGCTCCAAAATAGCTCAAGGAACCTATGGAAGGAGGGAAGGAAGGCTTTTGTCCTGTAGTGGGAATTGATCAGTCTTATAAATAATAAATAAACTTTTTTTTTCTTTTTTATACAAGGTCTTAGATCTGAAGGGGTTATTCATTGGTTGATTTTTTGGTGATACTATTTCTGGGACATTTTGTATAATCGTATAATAATATTAGATTATGTATAAATAGTTTACGGACCTGTTGTGCTCTTGTGTATTAAATACTTGTAGGTGTTGTTTCAGAACTCGATGTTGATGTATATAAATCTTATAAGGATATTAAAGTATAATAATTATTATGTTACATAACTTATTCGTTTTATTTGTTGACGCATTACAATAAATAAATAAATAAATATTGCCGGACATTTCACACAGTGCTATCTAGCCCCAAACTAAGCAGAGTACTATCGGAACCAGATAGCTGATAGAATACTTATATACATTTTTTTTTGTAAATACATACTTATAATATATAGAAAAACAACCAGACCCGGAACAAATATCTTTAAATCGTGCAAACATTTGTTCCGCGGCAGGAATCGAACCCGCTACGTCTTGCGTCTCAGCCGGCTATTCGCCCACTGCACCACGGAGGTCGTCATTATAATATTTATATATTGACCAAGAGACGTCTAGGTGAAAGGCCAGGTCAAGAGTGCCCTAAGGCCACGTTTATGGAAACGCGGCGCATTGCTGCGTGTGATGTGTTGCTAAATTTCAGCTTTACAGCACTAATACTCTGAACAGGCTGTAACTGGTCGGATAGACATATATTGCGAAACTATAGATAAGTGTTCAACTACGGGTCCCTAAAAAACCGGCCAAGTGCGAGTCGCGCACGAAGGGTTCCGTACTATTATCTATAAAAACGACAACGGTACGTACGGAACCCTAAAAAAAATGACATTACACCGTTCAGACGTTAAAGGACGTGTTCACGTTGCGTACATGTTGCGTTGCAGACGGCGGCAAGCTGAACCAATAAGTAATGCCTACCTATAAGTAGATTTGCATATCACATTTTATCTTTAGTAAATATTTTATGAGTGCTGATAATAAAAGCGCGTACTTATCTACATATTATTCGCCAAAAAATGTCTCGCTTTATACTTATCGGGTAGCCATTCATGTGCACAAGTACTTTGGCACTTGACACCGTTTACACGAACGACCTTAGGTACCTATACTACGAGATAATGTAACTACCTGCGTAACACTAGTATTTGACCACAGCTTTGTATGATTTCTCTCGCAACTATAGTTTTACTAGAAACTCATGACGAATTTTACACGTTAAAAATATTTATATACTAGTGGTTCGCCCCAAACGGAGATCTTGCGAGTCTCCCATAAAAACAAAAAAATATTTTTTGTAATCTTTGACTATCAAAATTACTAGACCTACAGTTTCATTCAAATTACAGGTAATGGGAGTTCATGCTAATTGGTTACTTTTTTGGGGTACAAATTGCAGTTATTCTGGATTTCAGACTTCCCTATATTTGTGACACTAAAGCTATACGCATACCAAATTTCAACATTGTGTGTCCCTGTGAATTTTGTCAAAGTTCAGTTTTTATTACGGCTAATAACTCAAAAACTGCAAGGACTAAAAATAAAAAAAATTGTGCCATCACTATATCTGCTATCACCTAGGTATCAAATTTCACGATGATCGGATCAACGTTTCGAAAGTTATCCTCGGACAAACAAACATACATACATACAACGCCGATTTGCCCAGGTTGATTTGGAGATCTCGCTTCGCTCGATCAATTATTTTATTCTTAAAAGAAAACAACAAACTTAATTGCATAACCATTTAAACAACACTGTTCTTTTCGGTCGATGTTTTTAACAAAAAGAGGTTCAGCTGGTAACTTGAACAGATTAGAAAATAAACTAAATTTGATAAACCATTAACAATAAACCATGTAAAGAAGCCATTATTATTGTAATAATGTGGTAAGTTTTGTACGCGTTCTCGCGCCACTATAGTTTTATCGGAAACTCATGACAAATACCGTTAAAAATATTGGAATTTTGTATGGCAACGCAAAAAACTGATACCCATTATAAATTCGAAAGTAACGCTGTCTGTTGACGACCTCCGTGGTGCAGTGGGCGTATAGCCGGCTGAGACGCAGGAGGTAGCGGGTTCGATTCCCGCCACGGAACAAATGTTTGCATGATTTACAGATATTTGTTCCATGTCTGGGTGTTTTTCTATATATTAAAAGTATGTATTTACAAAAAAAAAGTATATTATAAGTATTCTTTCAGTTATCTGGTTCCTATAGTTATACAAGCTTTGCTTAGTTTGGGGCCTAGATAGTGCTGTGTGAATGTCCAGCAATATTTATTATTTATTTATTTATTTCTGTGTCTGTCTGTTTCTTACGTTTTCACGACTAATTTCTGGTCCGATTTCGATAAAATTTAATATATTAGGTATATATTATATATAGATTAAAACCGAGATTGAGACATAGGCTACTTGAGGAGTTAGTAGGTATTGATCAATACATTGCAAAATGCACTGGTTCTGATCCATCATCGGTTTTTATTGCCTTTTTAGGGACACCATCACTCAAGCTGGTCACTCAGTAGGTAAACACGAACCAAACAGGAAGTAAGGTAGGTATGTACTCTCGTATCTGTATGTAAGGTCAGTAGATGACGAGGATTTTATGGCGAGGATGAGGAAAAATGCCCGATGGTCTTCACATTGAATATTTGATGGTCACGGGGCGGGACTACTAAGGCCGTCGTCACATTGGTGATTTGCGAACGTGTTTTTAGCGAGGCGATGAAGGCCTGTCCAAACTAAATGCGTGTGCGTGACGTGAGCATGCACGCAGCGGTTGTAATGTGTAGGTACAATATGAAAGATGTCCGACCGCCGCGCCTGCGTGGTGCCTGCGTGGTGTTATGACGCGCATGCCACGACATTTTCCTTAGAAATACATACATTACAACCACGGTTTGCAAAGGTTTCCTTTAGTCAACGCGGTCGCTGCGTGTGCCAACGAGATTAAAATTGCTCTAACTCGTTCAAAAATGTTACAATTTAGACGTAATTTCTTTTCTTTAATATTATGTTTTCTAAAAGATTAGTAAAAAAAACAACCAGCCTTGTTTCTTGCCTTTCTTTCCTGGCTTGGTCACGAAGGAACAGGCAGTAAAATTGACGTTTCAAAGTGATCCTTGTGATTTTAATGAATAAAAAGATTTTGATTTTGATTTTAGATTGCTACGTGCACACTACGAGTACCACGTGCACGAATAAAAAATAAAATCTAAAATGTGCCGTGCGCGCGTGTTTATTTATTGAGCGAACGCCGCAAGCTCGTGGAGTTCACAAATCACCTTGCAGAAAACACGCTCGCAAATCGCCAATGTGATAACGCCCTTAGTAGGTACCTACGTGCTACAGATTATGCAGATTTTCGTACCAATACCAATAGAAGGAAAATGAGTGCCTGTCAATTTTCTTTTTCCTGTGAAAAAGGTATCTATGAACTCGATATAATGTAGGTCTACCTACCTAATCAATCATAAAATAAGTAATTATACTTATTATCCCAAATTTAAAGTCAAAAGTAACAAAGGAATTCTAACAAAGATGTTACAAAGAAAAGTCTCACTCAATAGCAGACGTTGATAAAGCCGGGAGGTAGGTCTGAATTAAGTGGCATTGACACCTTCCAAAACCACTTTGTTCTACCTGCATGTATCTTTATTTGTATTATAAGTCAATAAACAGTACGTTATACATTTACAGTATAATTGTTATAAATTCAGTGGAGAGGCAGGTTCAGACTACTTATAAAAAAAACATGAAGTAGGTAGTTCGTCTGCGAGATATCAATGATAGTGTTCAATAAAATCAGTTAGCAATGCTACTACACGGTTTGATGAAACTAGACGATAAGCGGTGCGAATACTCAGACGGAATCACGCACTGCGTCGGACCTGTCGTCTCCGGCCTCTCCTATGTCCTGTGATCTGTGACAGCCATCATGTCGAGCTCCAAGGAACAATTTTCGATAGACCTGGACCCCATATTGGATGAGCTGGGCGAGTTCGGCCGCTATCAGAGGCTCAACTACTGCTTCATCCTCCTGCCGATTATGTTCTGTGCGGTTTACAACAGTCAGTACATCTTCGCAGCAGGCACGATCCCGCACAGGTAAGTTACTAAGCTATTGAATCTTAAAGGTCGATCTTCAGTATGATTCGACGAAGCACACACATGTCTATGTCTATTCCTACAATAAACTGGAATATAATATATATAAAAGTGTCAAATGCATTTTTAATCTTGCTAAAGTCTCTTTTAAAATATACTAGTGGTTCGCCCCGAGCTGAGATCTCGCGAGTCTCTGATTAAAACCAAAAACTATTAGGATTTGTAATATTTGACTTTCAAAATAGTGCCACGAAATAAATAACCAACTAACTTGACCTAAAATTACAATACAATACAACTACAATCATTCAAATTACAGGTAGAGGGGTTCATGTCATGTGATTACACTTTTTTGGGGTACAAATTGCAGTTATTCTGGATTTTTGACTTTTGCCTATATTTGTGTCACTTAAGCTACACACGTACCAAATTACAGCACCGTGGGGTCACTGGTGTACCCTGTGAATTTTGTCTAAGTTCAGTTTTTATTATGGCTAATAACTCAAAAACTATAAGAACTTTACTAAAAATAAAAACGGAGTCGAAATGTACTAATGAATACCTTTCATTTGACGTCCCATTTGACCGAATAGTCTCATTTTTTTACCCCTCTTGAACCCCAATATAGCCCCATATCTCAACAACCCCCCCACATTTTTAGCTCATTTAGTCAAACCAAAATTGTGCCATTAGTACCTATCTATCAAATTTCACGATCGGATCAACGCTTCGGAAGTTATCCTAGGACAAACAAACATACATACATACAACGCCGAGTTGACCAAGTTCATTTAGAGATCTCGCTTTGCTCGATCAATAACTTACTTAGGTAGCTACAAAAATAAAAAAATAAAATATTATGGCTTACGATATATTTTTTGGACTACTCTTTAGAAGGCTCTTCGGAGCAAAATTACCTCACCTTAAAAATCCCCATTAGTAGGGTAATATTCTAATTTGCAAATGCAAGTATGGGAAACTTTTGGGGACTTACCACGAAAAAGTTTACACCCTATTAAAAATCCTCACCTTAGGAATTCCCTCAATTGCTGAAGTTTTTATCTAACGGCCCTATTTGACAGTCATGTAAGTGCCTTGCCAATGCTCCGATAGATCTTCGATATTAAACTTTATTATCTCAATCATCATCTCTAAATGTATGTCTGTAAAATTAGTTTAGTTTACTTATGTTTATACTTAGGTATGTCCGTCCGAGGTCACTAACCAAAAATGTAAATCCACCTGACTTGTGTTCACGATACAGGCTTGCCTCGTCTGAAGGCCGCTGCACACAGTAGATATTTTCTTCAGCCTTAAACTTTAACCATGTCCATTGCGAAAATATGTTACTATTAAAAGATACTTTAAATTATTGTCACTAAGATAATTTGATTGGTAAGGTTGCAAATAAATATTCTTTCATATTATTATTCATTTTCTCGTAACCGTTAACCGGAATAGATTGCTATCTAGCATTAAGTTCGCCTATTCACAGATTATTTTTATTTTGTGCAATAAAGAAATTTCATTCATTCATAGCCCGTTAAGGTTCACGCCGATACATGTCTGTACCATAACGGGTTAAATGTGCTAAATATGATTAATATTATTTAAAATAGTCGACAAATTATAAAATAAATGATACAATTATTTCCACATTTATTTCAAGTTAAAAATCCAACGCCCTAATAAACCGCACTGTCTAAAGACGGCGCCAGTTTGAGGAGACTTTGGAATTTAATTATTGCATTTAAATAAACATTTCAAGTTTCTTAGTGGGCAAATATTTGAATACTAAAAATCAGTTTTCACGAGGTTCAGCCAAAAAATAAAATAATTCTTAAAAGAAAATATACATTTCACTTCATGAGAAACAATAGGTTTAAACTTACGTTAAATATTTAGTGAGCATGCAGAACATTGTAGGTAGTTATAATATAGGTAATACTTAAACATTTTGTTTACATTCTCATTTTAAACTCAAACTATAGTCATACAAGATGATCCTTGTGATTTTAATTTACATAATGACTATAAAGTTTGTTTCTAATACGAAAATGAGCTTTGTTAAATATCAAAACAACAGTAATTAAATAAATGTTAATTGATCGAGCGAAGCGAGATCTCCAAATCAACTTGGGCAAATCGGCGTTGTATGTATGTTTATATGTTTGTTTGTCCGAGGATAACGTTCGAAGCGTTTATCCGATCATCGTGAAATTTGATACCTAGGTGATAGCAGATATAGTGATGGCACAATTTTGGTGTGACTAAATGAGCTAAAAATGTTGAGGGGTTGCTGAGATTTTGGGGTTCAAGAGGGGTAAAAAAATGAAAATGAGACTATTAGGTCAACTGACACGTCAAATGAAAGCTCTTTATTAGTACATTTCGACCCCGTTTTAATTTTTGGTAAAATTTTTGTAGTTTTTGAGTTATTAGCCATGATAAAAACTAAACTTTGACAAAATTCACAGGGTACACCAGTGACCCCACAGTGCTGTAATTTGGTATGCGTGTAACTTAAGTATCAAAAATATAGGCAAAATTCTGAAATCTAGAATAAATGCAATTTGTACCCCAAAAAAGAATGTTCAATTAACATGAACTCCCGTTACCTGTAATTTGTTTGAAACTGTAGGTCACGTTAGTTGGTTATTTATTTAGTGGCACTATTTTGATTTTATGGTAGACTCGCGAGACTCGCAGTTCGGGGCGAACCACTAGTTAATTAATTTCTATGTAATTTGATATATTAAATAAATCTTTAAAATGAATTATTAATGGGTGAGAGTAGCGCAGGATCTCGGCGAATGGCACAAACTTGGGGAGACATATACCCAGCAGTGGGTGAAGTCGGGCTGTGGAAGATGATGATGATGAGTTAAAACTATAGGGTAAAAGAGGGTAATGGGGGTCACTTAAGCGAGAACTCAAATAAAATTTTAATTAAAAAGAAAATATTTATTGCAACCGCCTGTAAACATAATGTAATTAGTAACTAACATTAGAGATCAATTTCAGTCACTTTGGCAATCAACTTTGGAAATTATAAAAGTTTAAATAAAAAACAGATTTGACTCCCATTACACCAACGTAGGGGTAATGGTGATCACCCTGGGGGTATTTGCCATTTTCTTCACCAAGTTCGCTAGCTCGGCTTCTGCCTCAGGACTAAAGACAGTGAATCGTCCTAGATGTGGTCCTAAGGTAGAACCTTTTTTTATCCTCTTCTGAAGGCTTGAAAAAGGGATTCCCATTACTTTAGCAGCATTTCTTATAGAAGAACCGCCATCAATGAGCTGATAGCTTTATCTAGGCTATCAGAAGACCAGGAAGCCTTTTCAGTTCTCCTGACGCGTACTTTCGGCATCTAGAAAGAAATAATAAAAACATGATTCAACAGTAACGTACAGTTGCGGGCAATAATAATTACTTGCGGGTAATGGGAGTCACCTGACTCTCATTACCCACAACTACACTGATGAGTAAAAAATAGAAATAAAAAAAATCTTTAATACACTGATATAATCTGGACTGCACATCACAATTTGAAACGTCTAACTAAGTAAGTGTAAATGTCATAATCGCATACTGCAAGATATTTGGCACTTACCTTCTAATTTGCATTTACGTAAAATTACATCAGGGGAGCGCAAAAACAAAAGACGGTCGTTTCTCAGTGGTGCATGGGTCGACTGGCGCGAGCCGTTCGCGGCTGCGCGGGGGCCCGAAGTGGGGGCTGAGGACGCTGTTTACGCGTCGGTCTCACTCATGTAGTGCTTCGTGGTGGTGTGGGTGACTCCCATTGCCCGCTGACTCCCATTACCCTACTCTACCCTACATAAATTACTATCCTTTGTAAGCCGCAAGGTAAGTCTAACTTGCAATCTGTCTTGCGTGATTGAGTGCTGAGCGTTTAGCTATTGTCATGGTAGGTTGGCACCTAATTATTGCGATCGCACGGTCATCTGTATCTTTTGTTATTTTTTTGTTGTTATTATTAATGGTGAAAAAAGCATTTGGATCAATTAAGGCGTTACAAATGCTACAATTAGGTAGGCTGTGATCTGCACCGCGCATACAAATTTTATACGTGAAAATATAACAACAATAATATTGTTGAACATGGGTATAATCAGGACAAATATAATGAGGGCGAAAGGGTTAAAACATATTTTTTTCTGTTATTTTTCGGGCAGTGCAACGCAATCACGCATTTCAGCTGTTTGCCCGCCCGTCATCTACATGATACATCTATCTAAGATGGCTGATGTAGTGCCGGGCGGTGGAAAAAATCCCTACCTATTGCATCATAACGAAAAAATGGGTATTATCTAATAAATAATATCTGACAACGTTGATCCTATTTTCAACTGATAAAACGTATATGTATCTTAGAACACGTAGGCTTAGAGTAATTCAGTGTAATTGATACCTACACATACCTACACCGTACTATACACCGAATCATTGTATTGCTTCAAACTAGCTGTAGGAATCAAAATTCCCTGGCCTAAACTTAGAGCGGCTGTTATTTTTAATTATTTATTTAACCAAATAAATACAGTAAGTTACAAGATCATAAATTATAAAATGTTTGTTTCATCTACATATTTAGCCATTATTACATTACATTATTTAGGAGACATGCGAATTATGTTGACTTATTAAATTAAGTCCACGTCAGCCATTTATGTGATTATGAATTAATTAATTTATTTATGTGAATAAAATTAAATAAATTTATCATTAATTTAGTAATTTATATACACGCAAGTAATGATCCACAGCCTAATCTCTGCTACTCAGTTTTTCTTAACTTTTGCGGTTGTCAACGTTATCATTTGTACATTGTAGGTACTTTGTTTATGTACCAAATAAATAATTTTAAATATAAAAAATAGCGTAATATTAGTACTGCAACTTATTATGTATGTATATAAAACCTCGTAGAATGTGCATGCTGGCAGATGCCATAAAAGTGACCGAAAATAAAAAAAGATGAGATTTAAAAAAAACATTTGTTAAAATCTATTGTGGCATCGGTCCATTCGGTCCTTTACGCTCCAACACCAATGTATACGTCACATGACTGTCTGTAGAAGTACATCTAAGTGGTCTGTGTCGCACTCCTCCGAAACGGGTCGACTCATAATCTCTAAAGTATCTAAAATTGTCTGGTATTGTATCCATAGATTCACGTAGCTATTTTTTTATATGTATTATGTAAATAGTGATGACATTATAAAAGCTTTCAAACTGATAAATGTTAAGAAAACCACGGACCTCTGGGGCATCTCTGTTAGCGTCGTGAAAACATTGATTGACATAATTGCTCCTGAACTAGCTTTAATATTCAATGAGTGTATTGACTGTGATGTATTCCCTGATTTAATAAAACAGAGTAAAATAACTCCACTTTTCAAATCAGGCACTAGTTCTGATCCTGGTAATTTTAGACCAATCTCAGTATTTCCGACATTTAGTATAATATTTGAAAAACTAATTTTAAATCAACTGCTTAGACATTTCTATTCACATAATTTACTGCATCATAAACAATTCGGATTTACCAGGGGTCGCTCAACCACTAATGCTGGTATCGAGTTAATATCGCACATAGTTGATGCCTGGGAGAAATCTCATGACGCTTTAGGTGATTTTTGTGATTTGTCCAAGGCATTTGATTGCGTAGACCATGACACATTGATCAGGAAACGACACCATTATGGCATTAGGAGCGTTGCTCTAGACTTTCTCACTTCTTATTTAAGTGGCAGAGTGCAAAGAGTTGACGTGAATGGGAAGCGTTCTCCGGGGTCTCTGGTTAAAATGGGTGTACCACAGGGATCAATGCTGGGACCATTTTTGTTTTTAGTATATATCCCAAGATCTTCCCCATCTTGTAAGGGACGATCATGAGGTTGTATTGTTTGCAGACGACACGTCACTTTTATTTAAATTAAAGCGACGACAAACCGATTTTGACGATGTAAACAATGCAATCTCTAAGGTGGTGAAATGTTTCAATGTAAACAATCTACTTCGAAATGAAAATAAAACAAAGTGTATTAGATTTATACTACCTAATGTTACACAAGTTAAAGCAGATATAAAAATCAAAGACGAGGAGTTGGCTCTTGTGGACACCACCGTATTCTTAGGTATAACCCTAGATAATAAGCTTCAATGGGGCCCTCACATTGATGGGTTGTCGAAGAGACTTAGTTCTGCGGCATACGCAGTCAAAAAGATCCGTCTTTTTACAGAAGTAGACACAGCTAGACTAGTTTACTTCAGCTACTTCCTCAACATTATGTCATACGGTATACTGCTGTGGGGGAGTGCTGCAGATATAAACACCGTTTTTGTGCTGCAGAAGAGGGCTGTTCGTGCAATTTATAATATGGGCCCCAGAGAATCATTACGCAATAAGTTTAAAGAAATAAATATTATGACATTCCCTTGTCAATACATCTATTGTAACGGACGATCAAAGACGGGGAAGGATCGAATCTAGATTTGAAATGTATTAGGTAGTTATAAGATCGAATCAGATTCAAATGTTAACAGGTAGCTAAGATTGTAACAGTTTAAACTTGTAAAGGTCAAAAGAGTGAGATAGCTACATGTAAGTCCCCGTCTAACTTTGCTGGAAACTTCGATGTATTAAGAATTGTATAACATGATTTGTGAAAGCGTGAATTACGATCCCCGCACCATGGCTAGGGCGAGGAGTAGTTTTGTATAAAGATAGACCGTTTTCAAGCAGAAATTTGTGATCATTCAAGAACGCGATTTATACCTTGTAAACTAGCAACTAAGAAGAAAAATAAATACAGTCCACTTTTGCACCGAGTCTATCAATGAAGCCTGGGTAGGACCTCTACAAGTTTTGGTCCTCCGACCCGGATAAGCCGTTCCTGCGACGACCGGACCAGTTGTTCCTGCGGAGCCGGCAAGACCCGCTCCACTGGGTTTCAAGAAACAGTTACATCGTATAACCACTGAAGAGACGGCGCGGGCTTGAAGATCACCCAACGGTGCGACAAGCATCGTTGTCAAGACCGGCGCAAGGGCACGGGGTGCCTGAAGATCACCCAACGGTGCGACGTGCGACGTTGTCAAGACCGGCGCAAGGGCACGGGGTGCCTGAAGATAAGCCCGCGTCCGTTGAAGACAACCGAACGAGGACGTCACCCGAAGAGTGAAGACCCCCCGCCCCCTCACGTGGCTGGTCCACGGCCCGTTTATTCCGGCCACCTAACGGTGCCAAACGGTCAGGAATAGCGGGTAAACGCCTTAGGGCGGTTTTAGTGTTAGTGTTAGGGACCGCTAGGTAGGTAGGGGCATCAAGTGCTGAAGAAGATGACCACCAGGAGCCCACCAGTGACGAGGGGGAAGAAGGCTGCACTTCGCGTCTACGAAGACTACCCCGCGTCCCCGTCCGAACCCGCGCTTCCGAATGCTCCCGTTGAGCCGCGACCCGCCGAAGCGGGACCCTCCTCCGCTCGCGTAGCGTCAGAGACGACCGCGCCCGCGCCCGCGACCGAGGTAGCACCGCGAGTGACCGCACACGCCGAGCCCGAACGCCGGCGTGCCCCGTCCGTCCGCTCGCAACGCTCCAGCGCCAGCGCGATGGCAAGGATACGGCAAATTGAATTTGAAGCTGAAGAACGACTTGCCGAGATTAAGAGGCAAGAGCTCCATATTCAAGCGGAACTTATAAGGAAGAGGTTGATTGCCGAAGTCGCTACAATACGAGAAGAAGATGAACAAGAAAGCATCCAGGGCACGGGTGCACGGAACGGAGCCCTAGACACAGAACACAGAATAGAGGACTGGCTCCAACGCCATCATAAACGGGGGGAGCCAGAACAACTGCGAGACAGATCACTCACGCCGGACCGAACGCGAGACAGAGGGATTGATCGATTAACGGAAGCCATAGAGAAGATGGCTCACCGTAGACCACCTCCGAGACAGACGTACGACCTACCTGTATTCGGAGGTGCTGCGGGGGATTGGCTACCGTTCAAGGCAGCCATGAAGGAATCGACGACTATCCACAAGATCTCATCGGCTGAGAATCTAGCGAGGCTTAGAACATGCCTGAAAGGCGAAGCCCGTCAAGCAGTGTCGGCTTTGTTATACACTGCAACCGAACCGGCAGTTATAATGAAGACTTTGGAGCAGTGTTACGGTCGCCCAGAGATGATTATAGACAACGCGTTAGAAGAGATTAAGAAACTACCGCGACTGGGCGCGACCGCAGGCGAATTGAACGCTTTCGCCATCAAACTACAGAACGTAGTAACCGCCATCTCTTGTATGGACCAACGCGGCTACCTGCAGAACCCGATGTTTGCGCGACAGGTAGCCGAGAAGTTGACACCGCACATCCGATCAAAATGGTGCGACTATGCAGAGGAATTTGGCAGCCGAAATGAACCAGAAATATTGACGCTGTCCCAGTTCCTGATGAGAGAGGCAGATCGCGCAATGCGATACGCGTATACAGCTACGCCTTCGCAGAACACCTCAAAGGCCCGACCCATAGAGCAGCGACCCAGGGTGAACGAACGAAATCGTGGGTCGGTGTACGCTACACAGAACGCGGCATCGGAGGAGGAAGCCTCAACGAGACGAAACGCAGCAACGGACAAGAACGAGTGCCGTTGCTGCGGGGGCGACCATAGAACCGTCGAGTGTAGAAAGCTCACGGCGATGCCAGTAGACAAGAGATGGGAATGGGCCAAAGAGACAGGCATATGTTTTCGCTGTCTGAACAGCAAGCATAGACGCTTTATGTGCAAGAGCAAGCGATGCGGAGTAGGTGAATGCACACGTCCGCATCACGCACTGTTACATGCGCCGAAAATAAGGAACGAGGGTGCCAGTGAGCAGGGCCAGACCGAAGAATCAGCCATCACTGCATCTGCGCATGTAACAGCAAGGAATCAAGTCCTACTGAAGGTGTGTCCAGTCGTGATTAAGGGCAGTAACGGCATGGAAATAAATACGTATGCGTTACTGGACGAAGGATCAACGATAACTCTGATCGATGAAGAGATCGCCGCGATGATCGGAACGGAAGGCCCGACAAAAGCCTTGAACATCGTGGGGGCTACGACTAGTCAGAGGGAACCCGAGAGCCGGGTAGTGGATATCGTGATCCGAGGACACAAGTCGGACTCACATCGGATCACAGCGCGCACTGTGAAGAACCTGACCTTAGGAAATCAACTCGTCAGTACCGATGTGTTAAAATACGCGCACTTAAGGAAACTCCGTCCAGAAGCCGTGTGCTATGCGTCAGCGAAGCCACGCATACTCATCGGGGCCGACAACTGGCATCTTATTGTGACGAGGAAGCTTCTGACAGGGAAGAGAAACCAGCCAGCTGCATCACTAACGCAGCTGGGATGGGTTATCCATGGATCAATCCCCAGGAGCACAATAAGACAGCAGGAGACGGTACTACACGTCCATACGTGCCAAGGTGTCCAGAACGGACATACTTTGAACGACCAAGACGAGGAATTAAGCAAGCTCGTGAAAGCACACTTTGAGATAGATGCTTTGGGCGTTTCAATTAAAAGAAAGCCAAACGCAAAGGATGAGCGGGCTCAAAGCATTTTCGACAGAACAGCGAGACGAGTGAACGGTCGTTTTGAAGTGGGACTACCTTGGGCCAGCGATGAGGTGAAGATGCCGCCCAGCTACGACATGGCCATACGACGCTTACATGGGATCAAACGTAAGATGGACAGATCGCCGGAGCTTAGAAGTGCATACACCGCGCAAGTGGAGAAGCTGCTAGAAAAGGGATATGCAGAAAAAAGCGAGGAGGAACAGAGTCAGAACGAACGTCTCTGGTTTCTCCCTCACTTCGCGGTGACAAACCCCAACAAGCCGGGGAAGTTTAGAATGGTTTTCGATGCAGCCGCGCGCGCTAATGGAACATGTCTCAATGACGCGCTGCTGGACGGACCAGATCTACTACAGACATTACATGGCGTCTTGTTTCGCTTCAGAACGAAGCCGATCGCGGTCACTGCGGACATTCGGGACATGTTCCTGAGGGTGACCATAAGACAAGAGGACCGTACAGCCCAACACTTTCTATGGCGCGGCGACAACCGAACAGATCCACCGCAGAAGTACATGATGAAGTCCATGATATTCGGAGCGAGAAGTTCTCCATTTCTGGCTCATAGCGTCAGGAACAGGAACGCGAAAGATCACGAGCGGACACACCCGCTAGCGTTTGACGCTATAACTCGGAACCACTACATGGACGACTGGGTGGACAGCTTTGAAACGGAAGAGATAGCCGCCAGAGCTATAGCACAAGTGCGAGAGGTGCATCAACAAGCGGGTTTTGAACTTGCAAGCTGGAGCGCGAACCGTGAAGGCTTACTGGATAGTATTACCCCGGAGAACCGAGCGCATGCACCGAAAGAGCTAGCGGCCAATGCACATGAATATGGAAATCATAAGGCTGAGCGGTAGGATCAACGCCGCTACAGTACCGGATCACCTGAAGGATCCACCTATTCTGGACGGAGCGCACCGCTTATCACGTCTACTGATCAGGCGGGAACATGAGAAGAATAAGCACGCGGGCAGAGAACAGATCGTGAACAATCTGCGCCAGCGATTTTGGATACTGCGGTTGCGTCCGGCGGTCAGAGCGGTTCTGAACGATTGTACGCTGTGTAAGATAAGGAGAGCGAACCCAAGGAAGCCAGTAAAGGGCGACTTGCCGAAGATTCGCCTAGAGATGAACACGAGGCCGTTCACTAACTGCGGCATCGATTGTTTCGGCCCTATGTGGGTAGCGATCGGGCGGCGCCGTGAGAAGCGATGGGGTATGCTCTTTACGTGTTTGGTAACGAGAGCTATACACGTGGAGCTTATAGCGAGTCTCAGCACCGACTCGGCTATTATGGCTATCAGGCGAATGGCTGCCCGACGGGGGACTCCTAGTGCAATCGTATCAGACAATGGAACGAACTTCCACGGATCAGAAGTGGAATTAAAAAAGGCGTACGAAGAGTGGCTCCCAGGTCTAAAAGAGTACGCACTCAAAGAGCGGATCGAGTGGCGGTACATCGACCCTGGTGCTCCAAACCAGGGGGGAGCCTGGGAGCGAATGATAAAAACGGTGAAGAGAGCCCTAGCCATCACCTTAAATGAACGTGCCCCGCGAGAGGAGGTATTGAATACGCTAATGACAGAAATCGAGCACACCGTAAACTCGCGGCCTTTAACGCATGTACCCGTGGACCCAGAGGAAAAGGAAGCTTTAACGCCGAACCACTTTTTATTGGGGACGGCAGTAGGTTTGCCATATGTGGGAGACTGCGACGTAGCCGACAGAAGGACGTGGCGCGCCGCACAAGCTCTGGCAAACTCCTTTTGGAAGCGCTGGATCGACGAGTACTTGCCTACGTTGGCGCCGCGAGGCGACGTCAGAAGACAGCAAGAGAACATCAAAGAAGGGGACGTCGTCATAATCGCGGACGGTTTGCTACCTCGGAACGTATGGCCGCGGGGCCAGATCGAGCGCGTGATTACGGGTCCGGACGGAGTAGTTCGGAGCGCTGAGGTGCGGACGCGGGGAGGCGTTTTCCGGAGGCCAGTGAGAAGGTTGATCGTCCTCCCGATTGAATAAGAAGGCTGCGAGGATCTGCGCCGGGGGGAGACTGTAACGGACGATCAAAGACGGGGAATGATCGAATCTAGATTTGAAATGTATTAGGTAGTTATAAGATCGAATCAGATTCAAATGTTAACAGGTAGCTAAGATTGTAACAGTTTAAACTTGTAAAGGTCAAAAGAGTGAGATAGCTACATGTAAGTCCCCGTCTAACTTTGCTGGAAACTTCGATGTATTAAGAATTGTATAACATGATTTGTGAAAGCGTGAATTACGATCCCCGCACCATGGCTAGGGCGAGGAGTAGTTTTGTATAAAGATAGACCGTTTTCAAGCAGAAATTTGTGATCATTCAAGAACGCGATTTATACCTTGTAAACTAGCAACTAAGAAGAAAAATAAATACAGTCCACTTTTGCACCGAGTCTATCAATGAAGCCTGGGTAGGACCTCTACATCTATGAAAATCTAATGTATGTTCACAAAAATATTAATTTGTTTAAGAAAAATAGCGATAATAACTTTAATACTAGAAATGAAGATAAACTCGCTGTTGCAACTTGTAGACTCCATAAAGTTAGTAAATCGTTTAAAGGGCAAGGTGTACGCTTTTATAACAAACTCCCAAGGGATGTACAAAAATTGACAGTTAACAAATTTAAAAACATAATTAAACAAAATCTTTATAAAAGAGCCTACTATAAAATATCGGATTATTTAGATGATAGAGAAGCTTGGGATTGAAATTGCTCCAACTCGTTCAAAATGTTACAATTTAGACGTAATTTATTTTTTGTATTATGTATTGTAAGAGGATCATTAAAAAAAACAACCAGCCTTGTTTCTTGCCTTTCTTTCCTGGCTTGGTCGCGAAGGAACAGGCAGTAAAATTGACGATTCAAAGTGATCCTTGTGATTTTAATGAATAAAAATATTTGACTTTGACTTTGTTTCGTGGTGTGCAATAAAGAATCATCTAATCTAATCTAATCTAATCTAACCCACTATAGAATCCCATAGGAAAATATAGGTTGACCTCTAATTTACTTTGAGTACTTACCTACCTAAAAGGTATATAGGAATATGAGTACCGAAAGCGGCTTTATGCACAAGCACGATGACATTGTGCCTACAATCATATTTTTAAAGCCTAGTTATATATCTAAAACAGTTGATACTCGTAATTAAATATTAATCAGCTGCAACAGCTCATGGGTGATTATTTTTAATTCTTCAATGAGAAACATTAAATTTTACACAAATAAATATTGTTCTCACTAAACAACATTGCAGATGTACGATCAGATAGGTAACTTAATTGGGACTGGGCGGGCCAAGTAGGGCGAATGCACCCAGAGAAACGGAAACAATTGTAGCACCATATCTGAAGACTGACGGCGATGAAAGGGTTGGCTGAGAAAGCGTTTGGAGGACGATCAACATCTTCGAAAAAGTGAGAAATATGGAGGAATAGGGATGGTTGGAAGTTCTTGGGGGAGAAATTGCTCAACTGTGGGAGTAAGGTTAGTTAAAAAAAAGTTTTTATTACCGGTAAAAATAATCTGTTTTTGGGTTAGCCAACGAGGAACCACCTTCTTTACAAACCCCTTTAAATAAGAATAACTGTATCTCCGAGACTAAAATAAATCTTGATAGACAAAAAATCTCTGCCGAACTTCTTAGCATCGCATCGAGAGCAATATTACAACCAATTCCTAGATTACAAAAATATGATCACTCCCTCATCTTGCCTCATCAGTTCGTCAACTTCAAATCCGGATTTGTGTTCTGTGTTCAAATCAATGAAAACAATGTCAATTTATCGTACCTACTTAAAGCCTTAATTGTGGTAACAACTAACCACAGAAGCCATAAAACCAATACTCATACTCATTTATTCAAACTGTAGGGACACAATAGAACACTTGGTTACGTCAATAACAATACTTAAATAATAACATTGGCTTTATTACTCAGTAGCTCATTGCACCATCATTTTGGAGGTGCTAGAAACAGACAAGCATTTCATATACATTTAAGCATCTTACACTGATTAATATGTAGGTATATAAGATTATAGCTACTGTAGATGAGCGAGCATTGTAAAATAATTTATTATAATAATTATTATTTATATATAATAATATTTTTTTTTATTTAATTATTAATTTAATTGTAATAATTACTAATTATTATTTATTATACTAATATAATTTATTATAGTGAATAAAAAAAATCTAAAAAATCTTTGAATGACGACCTCCGTGGTGCAGTGGGCGAATAGCCGGCTGAGACGCAGGAGGTAGCGGGTTCGATTCCCCGAATGTTTGCATGATCTACAGATATTTGTTCCGGGTCTGGTTGTTTCTCTATGTATTATAAGTATGTATTTACAAAAAAAATGTATAGAAGTATTCTATCAGTTATCTGGTTCTCATAGTACAAGCTCTGCTTAGTTTGGGGCTAGATAGCGCTGTGTGAAATGTCCAGCAATATTTATTTTATTTATTTGAATAATACTATTTAAATAGTATAAGTAATAGTATAATAGTTTGACTTTGTACCGTAATATTATATAATCTGGTCAAGACTGGGTGAGAGACCTGAGGGTTAGCGCTATGTCGAAGGTCCGGGAGGGAGTGGAGCTGGATGGAGTGCTACACGAGCTGGAAGAGTGTAGCCGGTAACAAACCACCATCTAAAAACTTTCTATTCATTTTTTCCATCGCTTTAGGTGCTATAGACAACTCCTTGCGGTACCGTTTGTTTATTGACAAGTATCGCGACCATAGATCTAGACCGTGGACCGCGACCAATAGACTGGGGAAATCGCGCCATAGCTTGCTAAGGCCTCTACTTTAAACAATCGTTTTGTAAGAAGGTCACATAAGAAGTATCTTTAATAGTATATTCAATAACAGTCTGGCAGTAATTCAGATAATCCGTGCTAAAAGTGACCACAATGAGGCGCATCCTGTGCTCCAGAAAGGAACAATGCTTGCGCCATATAGGTACGAGTACGGTTACAATTTCGTTCATAGTCGCACTACTTTTTTAGATGTAGTAAATGACCTTGCGATCAGTTGTTAAATCATAGCGTAGAAAAAACTCCGCTCAGTTCCAACAATGCATGCTAGTCAGAATCCCTTCATAGATAGGTAGTTCTATATATATTTCTTCTGAAATAAGTACCCGTATGTACTTGGGCATGTTCTGATAGAATAATTGTGCAAATTCGTTTCAAGTACACGTGTAAGTGGCTAATCTTACAGAGAAGGTGCTTATATTCAATCGGTACGATAAGAACTGATCAATAAATCCGTATATTAAAACAAAATCTTCTGTTTCATGTTTTTATTCATTTGTGTTTTATCTCATGCAACCTCCTTAAAAACTGACACTGATTACGTCACCACCCTATATGATTAGGGACGCCAGTATGTTTGTCTGACAGGCAACTAATCTTTATCATCAATTTGTGTCCTTGTAGGTACGTACATCATACAATAGCTCAGTAGTTAATTATTTTATAATGTTATGCATTAATTAAGTACTTATCACAAAATTATGTTTAAATTATTTTATGACTACCTCTCTAATCTTAATACCATTTCGGTAGGTACTTATTTACTAATCTGTATTCAAACTCCACATATAAATAACTGATCGAGCGAAGCGAGATCTCCTAATCAACTTGGGCAAATCGGCGTTGTATGTATGTATGTATGTTTGTTTGTTTGTCCGAGGATAACTTTCGAAGCGTTTATCCGATCATCGTGAAATTAGGCAAATGAACTAAAAACTGAGACGCAGGAGATAGCGGGTTCGATTCCCGCCGCGGAACAAATGTTTGCATGATCTACAGATATTTGTTCCATGTCTGGGTGTTTTTCTATATAGGTATTATAAGTATGTATTTACAAAAAAAAGTATATAAGTATTCTATCAGTTATCTGGTTCCCATAGTACAAGCTCTGCTTAGTTTGGGGCTAGATAGCGCTGTGTGAAATGTCCAGCAATATTTATTATTATTATTTATTATTATTATTGGGGTTCAAGAGGGGTAAAAAAACCAAAATGAGACTATCCGGTCAAGTGGCACGTCAAATGAAAGGTCTTTATGAGTGCATGCATATCGGCTCACTAGGGCACTTATTAATTTATACATTTTTATAATTTATATATGTAAGTATGACAATATTTATTTTTATTTTAATTTTATATTATTGATATTTTTTATAAATTGTAATATATACTTGTTCCATAATATCTAATTTACGCCACCGTCCTTATTTGTTCACATAGATCCTGTCCATCCAAAGGTTGCCTGGAAGAGATCACTTTTAGCGATAAGTCAGCCCATTGTACCTAAAATTTAAAAGTGTGTTTCCTGTTTTAGGTTTATATTTAATGGTGTGCAATAAAGTAACTATCTATCTATCAATCGATCCCGTTGTTATTTTTAGTTGAATTTATGTAGTTTTTAAGTTATTAGCTATAATAAAAACTGAACTTTGTCAAAATTAACAGGGTACACCGTGACCCCACAGTGCTGAAATTTGGTATGCGTATAGCCAATACCAAATTAGTGACACAAATATAGGCAAAAATCTGGAATCCAGAATGACAGCAATTTCTACCCAAAAAAAAGTATACTCAACATGAACTCCCATTACCTATAGTTTTAATGAAACTGTAGGCCAACTTGATTGGTTATTGATTTTGTGGTACTATTTATATAGTCATAAATTACAAATAATATTTTTTTCTTTTTTATGGGAGACTCGCGAGATCTCAGTTCGGGGCGAACCACTAGTAAATACCAAGATTTTTAAAACCATCTCAAAAATTTTCAAGCCTAGACGGGACTTGAACCGTTATATTACGTGATTCCGGGATCAACAAATTTATCATGTGTTATTTTATTTATACTACTTAACCTAGACATATCTTTAAGCTGCATAGGTTTTATGGTATGTCATTCATCCCTCATATAGTCTAAAGAAATTCACATTCTATGAAAAAACGCACACTTTAGCACATATGTATATTAGGTATACATAATGCCTTGTTACAACGTAATATGGTAGCTTTCCCCTACTTTTACTGTCAGTAATTTTTGACGAAGTGAAAACAACCTTGTAACAAGTGTCAGATCGGGCCTTTTAGACCTCAGGGAATATAAGCATTTTGTAAGTATGCGAGTGAGAGGGCAAATTCTACCTGCTTAATATTTAACGTTAAATTAATATGCATCCAATCCCCGGATCCCGGGATTTTATTATAAATAAAAATATTCTAAGAATCCGCTTTCATAATTTGTTAGCTAAAAATCAACTTTAGGTAAATATGCATCCAATCATATCCGATCACTATTCATGATACATCTCCAGGTAGTATATAAAAATATGAAGTAGGTAGTCCATGATGGACTACCTGTCAACTCTGTTAGCATGTTTAGTTACCTGACATTTTGAGCTCTTATAAAAATATCAGTAAAAAAATTTCAGATGCCAAGTTCCTGAATGTGAATCATCACCCCCCGTGTTCGAGACGGAAGAATGGGGGTCCTGGGCGCTCCCAGAGAGTGGAGAGCGGTGTTCCCGGCTGGTACCATTGGGAAACACCTGTGCTCCCGAGAGCTTCCACCTGAACGAGACCCAGTCCTGCTCTTCGTGGGTCTACGAGTCCAATAATACTATTGTTGCTGAGGTGAGTTACATCCAGTTTTTCTTTGTGCAGTCTCTGTGAAGTTAAGAAAGGGATTCCGTGGTCAGTAGGTACGAGTACCTATTTCTGAAATGACAGGCACCTGTAGTGTTTTGTGATTATGGGCCTTGTCGTATTGGCAATTCGCTATCGTGTTTATTAAATAACCTGGCTGAAGACACAGAGAGCACGTTCACAAATGTTGTGATCGTGCTCGCCGTGAGTGCGTAGCGACGTGCACGCCATGTGCGCGGCAAGCACTGCGAGTGAGCACGCTATAAATCGCCTCATTGGAAACTCGTTCGCGAATCGCCAGTGTTTTAAGGTCCTGATGTAAAAGATACTATCTTTGTTTGAAATGAGGTCACATCATATCCTAGTTTGGTCTTAGAACTGTTGGAGACTTACCTGTATACGCAAAAGTAATAAACGTTGTATAATTATTATTGCCACGTTTCAGTTCGACCTGGGCTGCCAGGAGTGGCGACGGACGCTGGTCGGTACTGCTCACAGCGCGGGTGTGTTCTTCGCGCTTGGCCTTACTGCCTACATCTCCGATACGTAAGTACATACAATCAATTCAATTCAATTTCTTAATTTCTCAGACATCTCATCCATTTTAATCTTTATTCAATTTATTTCTATAATTTCTGAATTCTTCTTCTTTGAGTCAGCGATCCACTTCTCAAACACAATAAGGATGAGTCAAAATTAGCCCCTTCTATTTCGTTGTCAGTGGCTAAGTTTAAGTCGTCCTTTGTTTTTAGCAAGTGGGCCATACTTCGAATGGGTTCCCCGCAGTCACAGCCAGTTAATGTCCCGCATTCCCCTTTCTACACAGATTCTTCCTACACCGGCCGACTTGAGTTCGAAGTCGGTTCATAGACTGTTCATTTCTGAATTAGGAATTGACAACTTTAAGTCATAGCTTCGTCAATCGTAGCTCATTGTATTTATTTGTTGTTATGTTAATAACTATGCTAAAAGTATAAACAGCTGCTTTACTGTAAAAGGATCATTATATAAAATAACAAAGCTTTGTTGATGCTTGAGTTTTCAGGGTTGAGCACAGTTCTGATGTGGTTTATTAATTGGCTTGGTAATTAGTGTACAAGACATTCGATTCGGTGTTTTAGCAACATTATCAATCCAAGATCTAGCTTTTATGATATGAAGTCATTTTGAGATCTTGTTTAGTTGCAATGTTTTCTAAGATATACTAGTGGTTCGTCCCGAACTGAGATCTCGCGAGTCTACCAAAACACAAAAAATATATATTCTTAGGGCGACTCGCGCAACGCTGCCTAAACGTATTTAGTGGCTAAATATGATTTGAGGAGTTGTCAAATCATACAAATACGTTAAATTAAAACATATATAGTCGCTAAATACGTTTAGGGATCGTTGTGCAAGCTGGCCTTAATCTTTGACTGATAAAATAGTGCCACGAAATGTGCAACCAGCTTACTTGACCTACAGTTTCATTCAAATTACAGGTAACGGGTAGGTGCTTTGATTAATATTTTTGAGGAAGTAATTGCAATTATTCTGGATTTCATACTTTTCCATATATTTCTGTCTACTAAAGCTACACGCATGGCTCTGTGAATTTTATCAAGTTTAGTTTTTATTATGGCTAATAACTTAAAAACCACAAGGTTTAAATAAAAAAAAAACGGAATCGAAATGTACTCACAAATACCTTTTATTAGACATGCCACTTGACCGCATAGTCCCATTTTGTTTTTTTTACCCCTCTTGAACTTATTGAACCTTAATATCTCAACAACCCCCATTACATTTTTAGCTCATTTAGTCATACCAAAATTCACGATGATCGGATAAACGCTTCGAAAGTTATCCTCGGTCAAACAAAATACATACATACATACAACGCCGATTTGCCCAAGTTGATTTAGAGATCTCGCTTCGCTCGATCAACTTCCATGATGTACTCATCACATACTAATGAGAATCATGGAAGTTTCCTGACTGAAGAAAGGTCTCGTATGATCATGAAAATCGAGCTTTCATGCTTGAAGACCCAAAACATCTCTGATTATTCGCCTTGATTCGCCTTGTACTCGCCTATAATTGGCATATATCCTAGACCTGGATATAATGTATCCTCCTAAGTGAATCTTAAATTATTTCACTGTTGGCAATCTTTTAAATAAATAAACGTCTATAGCATCTTGTCCATGTTCCAGTTTCGGTCGTCGAACAGCGTTCATCCTGACGGCCATGTCGGCGGGCGTGGCGGGCGTCTGCCGCGCCTTCGTGAACAGCTACGTGCTGTACATAGTGCTGGAGTTCATAGAGGCCACAGTTGGAGCCGGCGTCTACAGCACCGGCTTCATCCTAGGTAACTCCTAGTTACTTCAGACAGTCAAACATCGGAGTACAACTTATTAACTAAGCTTAATTAGGGACCAAGTTTAAAAAAACCATGTTTCAAATTGCTACTTGATTTTAACTTATCGCGTTCTCGTTAAGTTCAGTTCTCAGTATGGTGGTAAAGGCTGACCCAGGTCTTGTTCAAGGTTACTAAAGCAAGGTAGAGTTTGGCTAATAAAAGTAGAGACTGAAAAGGCGCGGCAAACTTAAAAATATCATCATAGCATCCCCAAATATATGGTATGACATACACCAAACCATACGAAGAAGGTATGACTGTGTTTGACCTTCTTTAAATAAATTGTGTTATATCCTTTTCAGCTCTTGAGATGGTGGGTCTGAATCAGCGTGTCCTCGGCGGCAACATCATCTCTTGCACATTCGCTATTGGTCAGGTGATAGTTGCACTGATCGCCTGGGCTGTCCCCTACTGGCGCACCCTCACACTTATCATCTACGCACCCTCCATCCTCTTCGTCTTCTACTACTTTGCATTGGAAGAGAGCGTGCGGTGGCTACTCAGCAAAGGAAGAAAGAAAGAGGCAGCCAGAATAATCTTTAAAGCAGCTGCAATCAATAGAAAGAAGCTTTGCGCTGCAACGATCAACTCGCTCACAGATGAACCGAAGGACAGTAAACCTTCCCAAGACACAGTGAAGCCAACTAAAGAGACTAAGGAGCCGTCCTTATTTTTACAAGTGATAAGGTCAAAAACGCTGGTATCACGCGTTTGTATCTGCTCATTCTGGTGGATAACCCTAACGTTCATCTACTATGGGCTGTCGATTAATTCCGTGTCACTGGCGGGGAACAGCTACGTGAATTACATTCTGACGTCACTGGTGGAGATCCCTGGGTACGCCATCAGTGTGATGACCTTAGATCGTTTCGGGAGGAAAAGTTCCATCATCACGGCATTATTTATCTGTGGGATTGCTCTCATCGCGCTGCCTTTTGTTCCAAGCAGTAAGTTTTTCTTCAAACTGTAATACTAATGATTACATCAATTCGCAATTTTTCACCAGTAGGTATAGTTACCGACGGGACATCGACTATGAGTACTCACTTAATTGACCGAGCGAGCGTCTCGTCTCGTCAAGTTTCGAGATTGGCCAAAAATGCTTTTGTCCGTCTATCAGTCTGTTCTTGCGTACAGGTGGCATTTTTCAACCGATTTTGATGAAAATTGGTTCACAAGTTCATTGAATTATTTAATTTTTTCAGTCAATCACAATTTTGTTTGGGGGAAAATATGAGGGAAAAGGGGAGAAGTTTGCGGTAGCGTTATTTATCGACGGATTTCAATCAAATTTGAGAGGCACACTAAGGACACTTCATTCTACAGAAGATGTTGCGAAATAAATCCAAAAGGGGAAGTGCAGGGGTAAAATGTGGGAGAAGTTTGCTGTTGCATTATATATGGAAGGATTTCAATATTACATTTTTTTTTTGTCAAATTCCACTCATACCAATCAGACTACGCAGTCCTCTCCACCTTCACGAGACGAACCCGTAGGTACATACCAGATTCACCCTCCTAGGACCAAGGGAACGCGAGTAATCGCTAAAACTTGGAGTATCCAGAATAACTGCAGTTTCTACCCTAAAAAGATTACATGTTACATGAACTCCCGTTACTTGTAATTTTAATGAAACTGTAGGTCAAGTATTTTGGTTGTCATTTCGTGACACTAATGTGTTAGCCAAAGATTTTTAGCTTTGCGAGACTCGCGAGATCTAAGTTCGGGGCGAACCACTAGTTTAGTTATGTATTAGTAATTTTCACTAATTTGTAGATAGTATTGTTACAAGCTGAGGGTTCGGGATAAAATAATGGGAATCGATCCAACCAAAATAACACTTTTATTCAACACGATGACGATGAATACACGAACTTGGTCACACGTATCACAACACACTAATTCACACCACTTAAAGTCACCGAAATGATCGCACGTATAGCTTAATCCAGACTGACTCGCGAGACCCTTGTCCACGTCAGTCCTCCAGGGCCTCGCTGAGACTCACTCACAAACTGACTCGAGACTGACTGACTGTCCGGCCATCTCTCCGGCCTATTTATATCGCACACATTTCGATTGTTCGAGAACGATGTCGATCCTTCCAGGAAAGGGTCCGTCCCTCGACACAATGGCCACTCCCCATTCTGCGAAACCACAAACAATAGCAACAATAACACAGCAAGACAAAAGCGTTCGAGAAGGTTCGATTATTACTCATTGTTTAACAGCCTCGGCGTAACAGTATCTCATAATCTTGTTTTGTGTAGCCGTAGTTTCTCCACAGGTATCGAATGGCTGCAGATCGCGCTAAACATGGTGGGAAAGCTCTCCATCAGCATGGCATTCAGCAGTATCTACATCTACACGTCGGAGCTGATGCCCACAGAGGTCCGGCATAGTTTGCTCGGGATCTGTTCCATGATAGGAAGGATTGGCTCTTTGCTGGCTCCGCAAACTCCTCTACTGGTTAGTTAGACGTTGATGATAGATTGTTTTTTTAGTGATGTTGTATCATGTACATGGTGCTGGCTATTAGTATGCTGAATATTCATACTTAAAACTTTTCCATCATATTTTCGAATAGAAAAATCCATTTATGCCCCCGATCTTTGGATTGAAAGTTGGGTAGCTTTATGTATTGCGATAGCCACTGATAGGCACCTAAACAACTATTGCCTGTGTTCTCCAAAACAATACCCTCATTGCGATATAAGCTATTTGTCGTTAAGGAGTTCTGTAATGTATCTTCAAAGCGTATGATCAGATCAATTAACCACTGATAAGTTACGGCTGCTCAAGTAACATTGTGCTGTTTGCTCGGTGGCAACTATGTACGCGATATCATTTCAAAAAGTGATCAGAATAAATTTGCTAAGTTCAAAATATGTAAAAAATCACTTCACAGGGCATAATTATTATTTGTGTATTCCTTTAAATAATTACTAAAAAACACCCTGACAGTGGTGGATTTACACATTTCCTAAATAAAGGCTGTACAATTTTTACCGCCCTTCAATACAACAACTTAGTTGAAATTGCACAGGTTATTTTTTTTTGGGTCTAATCAAAGCTCAATCATGTACTATAAGGGGTAATGTGATAGGTAGGTATATTGGTGGAGAGCCGCGAACTGGGTGTTTTACCATAGAATATAGAAGTTTGTGGTGCCGTTGCTTGAATGTACAATGAAAGGGAAGAGGGAAAAGTCGTAGGAAAGAGGCCTCGTAGACTTCTTTCTGCAAAACATCAGAAAACCGCCTTACAAATATATCTTAAAAAAATATCGTTCCTAAATTTTCCGCCCCTAAAATCTGCCGCTCTAGGCTCAAGCCTACTCAGCCTGCTGGTAAATCCGCCACTGCACCCTGACAATTAATATGGCCCATCCGTTAATTGAGTATTGAGAGTAGGCTTCACAAGATAAACTTATGACATTGTACAGCCACATGGAGTCGGTGAATGGAAGGTTTTCTTTGAGGGAGGCCATGATCAGAGTACGACATGAGGAATTTAAATCATCAAATCCGACATTAACGTTTCATTACTATTTATCCACTAACTATAACTCTCTTTCCAGATGGAGTACTGGGTATCTCTCCCCTACCTCGTGTTCGGCGTGATGGCTGGCACGTCAGGCTTCCTGATGCTGCTCACGCCGGAGACGCTTCGGATGCGTCTCCCGGACACGGTCAAGCAGGCTGAGAACATAGACGTAGCGTCGCGGACCAAGCACCAGACCGAAATCATTGTCGACTAGGAAATGATCCTGGGTGAAACCATTATCCAATTATAAATCATTGCGCAGACAGTGAAGGATATTATCGTAGACTGAGTTGTAAGTCGTGTCTTGCGTCCAAGAGTAGAGATAGTTTTATAGAAGCAAAGAAAAACAACACCAGGGACCAATTATTGTACTTTTGACATTATTTTAGCACTTATTTGTCTACCTTACTATTTAGGCAACTTTGTATAGAAAACCCTTCAAAACGGTAAAAACGAACACGGAAACGTGAGAATAACAAATGTATGAGAATCGGGTTTCAGATGCGTGATCTCAAAGAATGTCATCCGGCGATAGAATGTGAAGAAATGGCCACCGAACCTTGACAATAATTAGCAATCGAATAACGCAAAACTAAACGCAAACGCTGAGCAAATTATTAAGGATGTATTTGTAATCAGACAGCAAAGTTTGAGAAATGCTCTGCCTGTGATCCTAAACTATATTTGTGTTTATTTGAATTTAAAATATGCTGAAGTTTAAAATCTGTCGATCCATTTAAACCACACCGTCTTAAGATGGCGCAATATTATGAGCAAATTTTCAGGATTAAAATAAACGAGCTTAGCTCTTGTCAGCGTATGATGCAATCTCCTCCATTTTGCTCTTTCCAATGCGGCCTCCACCTCTCTATACGACATGATGACAACCTTCTCTTTTATCTGGCTCATGTAATTTATTCTTTGTCTTCTTCTTCCTCGCTTTCCTCCCACCTTCCATTCTTAGATGCTTTTTATGAAGCTGTCATGTCGTCTAAGGTGTCTCATCATTTTCCTTCTTCTGTTTTGTATAGTTTCAGCCTCAGTTTCAGTAAAACGCTTTCCTCCTGTAGAGGAACGAGTAGTCGTTTTAGCACTTCTTCGTTAGTAAGTTTCTCCTCCAGCACCACATCTTAAACACCTATAGCCTCTCTCTGTCCACAAGCTGTCTGTGGAACAAGCTTATGGCCCATCTGATGTTATGTGACCATCGCCTCTAACAAAGAATTGCCTCGTAGGTCACGCGCCTTAGATACGTGCCTTACGAAGCACTGCTCTGTGTCTATCAACTTGAGATATACAGATGTAAAGCCTCATGAGGCTGTAATTTGACCGGCAACCATACCCTTCAAACCTACACACAGCAATCCTCCTTGGCGGCAAAAATAGGTATGGTGGTACATCACTTGTTTTCTTAGTTAAGTTATTGCATAGACAGATATACCGTAAAGTGAGAAGGCGAAAGATGTTGCTGGTCAAAACATAGGCCGTTTATAAGCACCTTTGGCGGCAAGTCAACTTATTTGGGTCTAGCTCGGACTTTCTATAAATGAGTCATAAATTAAGCGCTGGCCTTTTTACCTACCTCGCGGAGTTGTTAAATGTTATGTAAAGTTTTAAACTCTTTGTGTTGTATCGTAGAAAACTGCTCCGTTCTAATTACAAAATTAAGGCTAGTAATTATACTGATTACGTAAATAGTATATGAAGTTGAAATCGATGAAATTATATTAGTTAGATCGTTAATTTTACGTTATATTTTAGTATTATTTTTTAATATTTTTAAAACCTATTGTTATTTATTAATTGTGTTATTTTAAAGGTACCTCTGACATTTGAATAAAAGACAGTTTTAACTTTTAATTGCATATTTTTTATATCATATTTTTTTTGTATACATTATTAATCTACCCAAAACAATTATACTACTCGTAGCTGCTACGTAGCCGTAGATGCTGCTACGTAGCCATAGATGCTGCGTCGTAGCCGTAGATGCTGCGTCGTAGCACTGTGTTTAAAGACTGATTGAGTATGCCAGAATTCTTTGTGTATCAAAAAACCGGCCAAGTGCGAGTAGGACTCGCGGACGTAGGGTTCCGTACCATTATCTATAAAAACGACAAAAAAATCACGCTTGTTGTATGTGAGCCCCCCTACTTAAATATTTAATTTATTTTAATTTAATTATTAACCAGTCATTTATGCCGTAAGTTGATTTGTGTTCGAAAGCACATCACTGTGTTGCGTATGCGGTCAATAATTCAATAATAATAATACGTCAATGCGCTTGAATCCGAGAATGCTGCGCTCGATCGCAAGTTGGCAAACCTTGAGTTTATACTTTTGGATGTTGGTCGAAGACCAGGTCTCCGCGCCATAAGTTATAACTTTTTTTTTTTTTTTAATAAATATCGCTGGACATTTCACACAGCGCTATCTAGCCCCAAACTAAGCAGAGCTTGTACTATGGGAACCAGATAACTGATAGAATACTTATATACTTTTTAGAAAAACACCCAGACACGGAACAAATATCTGTAGATCATGCAAACATTTGTTCCGCGGTGGGAACCGAACCCGCTACCTCCTGCGTCTCAGCCGGCTATACGCCCACTGCGCCACGGAGGCAGTCATAACTGGGAGGATGCATACGTCCATCAACTTTCGCTTGAGCGTAAGAGGAAGGTTACCCTTTATTAAATCTCTCATGGACCAATAGCTCCTCCAGGTATTCATAAAGTAATAATATACAATAAATATTTACATGACTAGTGTGGTAAACCAGTAAATTTAAAGGTTTAAGTTAAGTAATTTTTTGGCAAATAAAATATTTAGTAAGTATTTGTATTTGTATGTATTTGCATTATAAATTCAAAATTCTGTCTTATATTACATTTTCACGACAAAACGCCCGGACCGATTTCGATGAAGTTTAATTTAGATAGAATAAGACAAGAATTGCGATATAGGATTGAGAGATACGCACAAAACACCCAATTTTTTGCCTTCAATGGTGGCTTATATAAAAACACATTTTACATAATAAATAAATAAATATTGCTGGACATTTCACACAGCGCTATCAGCCCCAAACTAAGCATAGCTTGTACTATGGGAACCAGATAACTGATAGAATACTTAAATACTTTTTTTTTTGTAAATACATACTTATAATATAGAGAGAAACAACCAGACCCGGAAAAAATATCTGTAGATCATGCAAACATTTGTTCCGCGGCGGGAATCGAACCTGCTACCTCCTGCGTCTCAGCCGGCTATTCGCCCACTGTACCACGAAGGTCGTCATCTATCTTAGTTATCTTCAGATTATAAATATAACTGGTTACTGGTATAAGCACCTACCTTTTATCTAATATGAATAAATTATTATTATACTTATTTATTTTCCTGATGATATCAGAGATAATCACAGATTATTATGTTACTGATTAGCCAGCAATTTGTCTCAGCACGTGACTGTTTTGAAATGATTAATTTTATAGCCGAGGTTATGGTAGGTACGAGTACACACGGACAAGACTCCCAAAGAACTGGAGAGAACGCTGTAATAAAGAGGCATTAAAAATCAAATCCGTTGATGGATTACAGTGAAACAAAATGTGGAATCAAATCCATCAATGGATTTGTTCTCTGAATTAGACTGGAACAGGGCGTCGGAACCAGCTAAAATGATGATTATGATAATAGTCAGCCATAGGATGTCCAGTGGACACTGCCTATCCCTCAGCCACCAAGTCAAGAAAGAATAAGGCAAGAAACAAGGCTAGTTATTCTTTTTATAATACATAACATCTCTATTAATTCTAAAGAAATATTCTCAAAACTATTCCCCTATGTTATGTTCTGCTTCCAAGCAGTGCCTAATAATATAAAAATATATTTGACTACCAATGTGGACGAGCATAGTTGGCGAGCCAACTAAAGTGCCAAATGGTTGCGGGTTTGACTCCCGCTGCAGGACTAAATATTTACATGATCTACGAATATTAATTTTACATCTGGGTGTTGTGGAACAATGATAAAGGCTTGGTTATGATTATAAATCTAAAAGGTTCGTTTTTTATTCTTTCTTATTTTGGGCATGGGTTCGTTTAGTACTATCAAAGCTCCGCCCAAAATATATTCGCTAACCTCATTAACATTCCCTGATTGATTGTATGTATCTTATCGCGAAAATATAACATCGGTTATCCGATACCAATCGTCTTTGGCAATTATTCGTTTGTAGTTCATTTGTTTGGAGACAACGGAACAGCGCGCTCGCTCTTGGTAACCATGTCTGGGAGTCGCAGGGGCAGCGTGGCTGCGCCGAAAGCCCTGGACCTGGATGATGTGCTGGTGAATGAGCTGGGCCAGTTTGGACGGTTCCAGCTGTACAACATCTGCCTGGTCGCCTTCCCCATCATCGCGTCTGCTTTTATGAGCGAGTACATCTTCTCGGCTGCTGCTATTCCACACAGGTAGCTAAGCTTAGACTTGGCATAGTGTATGCAAGTACACTATGATCGATCGATTCTAACGCGGTTTATCACGTTAAATGATTAGGTAATAAATTATAGACGTATTTTAAAACGACATACAAAACTCGATCATCTTGACGTAGTCACATACCAAGTAATATAAAACCTGCATATCTTCTTGGACGGGTTTAAAGTATTTTCTATTGTGCAGATGTCAGATACCCGAGTGCGGCGAGACGGAGCGTGGCCTTACGTACAACACTGACTGGATCAGCAACGCCATCCCCCGAGCGCAGTCAGGTGATTTCGCCAGCTGTGAGCGGTATGCGCCTGTTGGCGGCGTCAATGGAACACTGGAGTCCTGCCCTGCCAACCTCTTCACTACTGCTCGCCAAGAGTGCGAGGGACTTGTGTACGCGAGGGATAACTCTGTGGTGTATGATGTAAGTTCCTCAGACACTAATGATTCTGAATTGGAAGTAAAAGCAGTCAGAAAACTAGTAGGTAGTACCACTTGTATCAAAATATAAGGCGCACAAATAAAAACGAAACCTATTCTGAATCGAGATCCATTACTAAAAACGTGCTTCTGTTCGTTTCTGACATCATCTGCGACCTTGGCGTACCTAGACTTTTCTGAGCCAAATGAGTCAGGTGATAAAACATTAAAAAACAAGTGTTTTTTTGTTAGTTTGACCTGGGCTGCCAAGACTGGCTGCGTGCTCTCGCCGGCACCCTGAATAGCGTGGGGACACTGCTGGTGCTGCCCATAATTGGCTTCGTCTCGGACCGCTTCGGGCGGCGTGTGGCTCTGATCGTCAGCGTCTTCAATTTGGCTCTCGTCGGCCTCATTCGCGCCTTCTCCGTCAACTATCCCATGTATCTCGCTCTTCAAATCTTGCAGACCACTGTTGGAGCTGGAACTTATAGTTCTGCTTATATTTTTGGTGAGTTTTAGAATATCACATCTTATAGTTTTTTTAAGACAAATTTGTTACTAAATAAGTAAGATTTATAAAAAAAACTGCAAGGATGTTGTCCATAACATCACAATACACTTTTTATTGTGCCTCGATAAAGAGTAACTACTAATAAAAATGAAAACCTTCATTTGTATTATAAACTAATACAAATGAAGGTCTCAATTTTTATCCAAAACCTATAAAAAAAAAATATTATTTTCAGCTGCGGAACTAGTGGGGCCCAAATACCGAGTAATAACTGGCGCAGTAAGCGCCTCCATGTTCGCCACGGGTCAGGTGATCCTTGGAGGAGTGGCCTGGCTAGTCCAACCCTGGCGCTACATGATCATGACCCTCCACATCCCCTGTTTTCTCATCATCATCTATTACTGGTTTCTGTCAGAGAGCATCAGATGGCTGCTAGCGAGGAAGAAGTTTACTGAAGCCAGGACCATCCTGGAGAAGGTTGCCAAGACTAATAAAAAACAGATCAGTGAGAAGTCTATGGAAGCTCTGATGAACCCTCCACCGGCAGCGTCATCGGTAAGTACGCCTTAGTAAGCCATTAGTTCTGATTCAATTAATGGATCAGTATCGAATCCCAGTCATAAGTCACGTGCTGCCAAGGAAATCTAGATACAGCATAGTTCTCTAAAGTAACTTAATACTAAAATAAATATAAATAATTATTGGTCACTATTTTACTTGCCAGGCAAGATCTTATACATAATATTTTTATCAGGGTGGCCCTGGACTAATCTCAGCGATCTGGGGCTCCAAAGTCCTGCTGCGTCGCGTGTGCACCACCCCAATCTGGTGGATCACCACCACCTTCGTATACTACGGCCTCTCAATCAACAGCACCAGCCTGTCCGAAACCATATACCTGAACTACATCCTGACGGTTGCTATCGAGATCCCCGGTAACTTCACGGCGGTGCTGGTACTGGACAGGATCGGGAGGAAGGCCACTTTGTCTACTGGATTCTTCTTTAGCGCTGCGTGCAACCTTGCCTTCGCTTTCATTCCAAATAGTAAGTTGATATGTTTTAAAAGAAATTCGTAGCTACAAGCGACAAAGTTTTTAAACTGCTCTTCGATGCAGTTTAATCCTAATAAGGTCCTTCATACCTTAACGTGTACTCTAACACACAAAAATGATCTATGGGTAGTGTAGTTACTGCGCCAAACAAAATACTTACACGAAAAGATTTGATTTGAGCTCGAAATCATTTCAGCTGTTTAGTTGTGAAAACTAAACGTAACAAACAGACAGACAGAGGTTCTTTCGAGTTTGTTTTATTTATTTATTTATTGACGACCTCCGTGGCGCAGTGGGCGAATAGCCGGCTGAGACGCAGGAGGTAGCGGGTTCGATTCCCGCTGCGGAACACATGTTTGCATGATCTAAAGATATTTGTTCCGGGTCTGGATGTTTTTCTATATATTATAAGTATGTATTTACAAAAAAGAAGTATATAAGTATTCTATCAGTTATCTGGTTCCCATAGTACAAGCTCTGCTTAGTTTGGGGCTAGATAGCGTTGTGTGAAATGTCCAGTAATATTTATTTATCTATATTTTTATTTATTTATTTGATAGTACTTAAATCGATATCACTATTAATTCCGCTATCTTGGCAATTTATTTAGTAAGTACCTAAAGCGCGCAAGGACATTGTACTCTTTACTATTATTATTTGTTTTTTATCATTATTATCGTTTATGGATTTTATTATAAAATTATTCTGTTTAATTGGCCACCTACGAGTATCCTATCCTCCTATCCTATCGCGTATCTTATTCGTTTTAGAGATTAATTTATACCTATACGCAAAGATTTGCCTCCCTGGAATAGACGTTACCGATATACAGGGAGATGCAGCACCATGGTTTAAAATGAGCAGTGCAATACCCCGTGCTGCCACAAAATACTTCCATGTATATTCTACGATTTTGTATAGTTCAGGAGCTAGGACTATTTGCGTTTTCTATTAAAAATCTATTTTGAATTCCGTTAGGAGACATTTAAAAGATTACTAATTTCAGTAAATGTTATTATTGTCTTTCAAATCCAAAATCAAAAACATGTATTTTTTGAACTGTTGTACAATGGGATCTTATTACATAGAATAATATAATTTTTACAAAAATCTAACAAACCGACTTCAAACTTACTTGGAATATTCACACTGATAAATACAGTCGAATTGAGAACCTCCTCCTATTTTGAAGTCGGTTAACCTAACCAAACTCTCATCAAACTACCCCTGAAGTACATCCTTTCCAATAAAAAAAGAATCATCCAAATCGGTGGGCGTGATATTGAGTTATTCGTCCATTTGTCGCGCACATACTTAATGCAAATTTAAGACTTTAAATTTAAGAAGATTTAAGATTTTATCATAGACGTAATGGGACCACACAGGAACCAACAGCTTTCAAATAAAAAAAGAATCATCAAAATCAATTCACCCAGTCGAAAGTTCTGAAGCAACAAACATTTAAAAAAATACAGTCGAATTGAAAACCTCCTCCTTTTTTGAAGTCGGTTGATAGAAAGATAAATAAATTATAAATAAAATAGAAATGTTAAGACCATTATTAGATAGTAGCACTCTCTTTATTATGAGTTGCATCGATATCTTTTTTTAAATTTAAATAACTAGTGGTTCGCCCCGAACTGAGTTCTCGCGAGTCTCCGATAAAAACCAAAAAATATATTATTTGTAATCTTTGACTGTATGAACACACTACATATAAAATAGCTCACTCGCGTTACTCGTACCTAAGTAGATGTTTGCTGTTGTAGTGTGGCCACGCCAGTCGTCTTTCCCTGCTCATTCAGTTAATACATGTACAGTACATTTGTGGAAATATAAATTGATAATTGGAAGATCCATCTACTCATTCCGACCTCCTTATCAAGAAAGGATTACATTAGGGGTGGCATCATTATGATAAGTCGAACCCCTAAATTTACTAATAAATAGTGCCACGAAATCCACTACCAACTACTTGACCCTTAGTTTAATTCAAATAACAAGTAACGGGGGTTCATGTTAATTGGTTACTCTTTTCAGGGGTAGAAATTGCAGTTATTCTGGTTTTCAGACTTGCCCTATATTTATGTCACTAAAGCTACACGAAAACCAAATTTAAGAACTGTGGGGTCACTGGTGTGGGGGTCACCCTGTGAATTTTGACAAAGTTCAGTTTTTATTATGGCTAATAACTCAAAAAATACAAAGTATAAACTATAATAAAAACGGGGTTGAAATATACCAACCTTTCATTAAACGTCCCATTTGACCTAATAGTTACACTTTGATTTTTTTTACCCCTCTTAAACCTCAATATCTCAACAACCCCCTCACAGTTTTAGCTCATTTAGTTACATCAGGGTTGTGCTACCTATATATCAAATTTCACGATGATCAGATAAACGCTTCGAAAGCTATCCTCGGACAAACAAACATACATACATAAAACGCCGATTTGCCGATTGCGATTTGCACACAGAGCTTTTTAGTTTGTTAGTGCTTAGGTTAGATTTTATTGTTGTTGTGTTTATTTTGGTTTATTACTGTGTGGTTTTTTGAATAAAATGATTTCTTTCTTTCTTTCTATTTGCCCAAGTTGGTTTGGAGGTCTCGCTTCGCTCGGTAAATTATAAAGTTGCATGTTCTCTTTTGTGTTTCAGCATTGACCACTCTCCGCCTAGTGGTGTACCTGCTGGGCAAGTTTGGTATCTCCGTGGTGATGTCGTCGCTGTACCTGTTCACGTCAGAGCTGTATCCCACGCAGTACCGGCACAGTCTGCTCGCCTTCTCCTCTATGATTGGACGGATAGGATCCATCACTGCTCCTCTCACTCCAGTGCTTGTAAGTTTCTTACACTTTTCTATTGATGTTAAGAACGAAGGATTTGTTATTATCACAGAAAATATTCCTAATAGAAACAACAAAGATTTCATTCCGTTCCATTCTATACTTGAAGGTGCGTAAAGTGCTGTTGAAACCACACTAAATGGTTTTAACCTGCCATTAATGTTTTTTGACGTTTATTTGTAGCTGCTCAATGTTTCATTAGCAAGCTATGTCCATGATTCAACTTAAGCTGTTTGTTTATGTCGATCTCATTGGAAGTCTCTTTGTTTTCAATTGCTCTCCTCTATAACCGAATTCGTAATTTGTAATGCTCGAGCCGATAAACCCCGTTATAGCTGAAGTTTGTAACCTGGGATAACCTGGATTTATTTTACAACGTAAGGAAAAATTTGTAAACCATAGAGATCCTCTAGTAATTTTATGTTCTTCTCCTAGATGGTGTACTGGGCGGGGATCCCGTCCGCGATGTTCGCAGCCATGGGTTTACTGGCCGGCTCCCTGGTACTGACGCAGCCTGAGACCCTGGGCACCAAGATGCCTGACACGCTGGAGGAAGCCGAGGCTTTAGGCAGACCAGAGTCTAAGGTGCCTCGTAGTGCTTAGTGCTTGCGTAGTGCTCTCTAGGAAAATGGACTTTATTGCGAACAAATCGTTTTATATTTTTTTTACCATGTTGTTTTCAACGATCGTGGATAACCACTTCTTACTATAAAGTATGTAAAGAGTATCACTACGTTTGGTGTCGTACCTTTTCTTTATGGAATAATTATCTACAGATCTTTAATGAATGTCAGTGACACCGTCTGTCAGTATTGAGGTAATTTTTAACAAGATGCGGTTAGGCTGATAATTTAGTAAAACTTGGAACAGTAAATAGTTTCCTGTATAAATAAAAGGAAGTATATAAACTAAACTAGAAGTAAAGGCTTTAAATGTTGTTTTATAATGACAATGTGCATTCATGAAATAAAGACGTAATTGAGTTTTCTGAAATAACAAATTTACTTTTATTCACAACACAATTAAATACAAAGTTTAAACACAATTTACTCTAAACAGAGTAACTTACCTGAAATAACAAAAAACAACATTTAAAGCCTTTACTTCTAGTTTAGTATATATACTTCCTTTTATTTATACAGGAAACTATTTACTGTTCCAAGTTTTACTAAATTACAGCCTAACCGCATCTTGTTAAAAATTACCTGAATACTGACAGACGGTGTCACTGACATTCATTAAAGATCTGTAGATAATTATTCCATAAAGAAAAGGTACGACACCAAACGTAGTGATACTCTTTACAAGTATATAAATTTTATGGTAGGTGTATGAACATACTTGAAGCATACTGTATGTGTGACCAGATTTCTAATTGTAACCAAAATAGTCTGCAGAAATTTAGCCATATGTCAGCTGTATGTAGCTCAACTTTGCAGACCGTATTGACCCGTAAAATGGACTGCTGTTGTGAATTTTATCTTTTAGCACATTGAGAAGGTATTTAAAATCGTGTTTGCTTGTGAAATTATGACTGCGAGGCGTAAGTATAGTGATTGTAGTAAAAATAACTGTAAAACAAGTATTTAGTTACGTAGATTGTAGTATACCAATAATCACGTAGGGAGTGATACCGAAGACGTAGAGATCATTCAGTATGAATGGGCGCCCTAAGGCTACTTGTACACGCTAAGAAGTCGCCGGGTCCACGCAAGAATTCGTGTTGTTTCTACACACGAACTGTGTACATAGCTCCGGCGCTGATCAAGAAAAAAATTTAGTCTGCGCTAGACACGACGTGCGCTGTGTTGTTGCGGTGAAGGGAGGGGCGGAGTAGGTGAGCCCTACCATACCCTACACCTAAAAAAAATCTCATTGTTTACACGTTCCTATTTATCTTGTATAGAGCAGACACGCCAAATTTTTGTGGCTAGATCCGACTAAATTCTTATAGTGTATATGATGAATTGGTCCTATATTAGACACAGTGAAATTTCTTAGCGTGTACAAGGGCCTTACTACTTTATTACATCAAAGCCAATCGACTTTAGGCGGTTTCCTAATAGAACGCGATCGCGCGGAGGTTGCGGAAGCCCGTACAATTTTGCTTGAATCTCTACCTTTAGGCACTTGTCTCACTGCCGGTAAGTAAGCGATTAGCTATACTAACACGTATATTAATAATTGATCGCTGGCCGTCCACACTGCCGGCGAGAACTCGCTCTCCACTATTTTGTCGCAGCGACTACAATACTCGCTCAGCGATACTCGCTTGGCGGTCAGAACACACGCCGTGAGATGGTGAGTATCGCCCCTCGCACTCGCTCACTCGCTTTATAGCCCAGCGAGACAACTATAGGAACATAGGAACTGAACACTCGCTTCTCGTTGCTCGACAACTCGTTTCTAGTTTCTAGCTCTGCTCACGACTCGCTCACTATCACTATTGGTTGAATGGCCTCTGTGGCTAGTTGGTGCCACAATTATGCCAATGTCAAGTCGACAGGTATAAAACGGTAAAACGATGGAGTCCGAGTACGAGACTCGCTCATCGCTGGCGGTGAAACAAGTCTGACAATTATTTCAATTCATATTTTTGACGTAGAAGATTAGAGGAGAAACAAATAGTGACGTGAAAAAATAATCAGTTCATCTGATGACTCATTGACTCATTGTGTTGATGAGAGTTAAAATGCTAAGACTCGAACAATAATTTAACTATAATCGAGATGAATTGAATCACTCCAAAGGGGTGTGGTCCAATATGTGAATTGAATTGCTTGTCGGAGTATAGATTAAGTACACTCTGTACTCTGCTTACGTATGTTGGTGAGATTAAGGATGTAGATACCGTAGTTATTTATTATACTAGATATAATTGTTTTAATATTTATGTTGATACTAGCTTCCACCAGCAGCTTCGCACGCGTTGTTTGTCAACAAAAGGTAGTTTAAGTTTTAATCCAGGTCATAATCTATCAACACACCAAATTTCATCTAAATCGATTCAGTCATTACAACGTGATTGAGTAACAAACAAATAAATAAACAAGCCTCCAAACTTTGACATTTATGATATTAGCGTGATATTTTAATCATAACTGTGGTAGAATTAAGATGAATTATGTTTGTTTTAAAAATGTAAGAATTAAAAATAACAACGGATTACCTGAATTTTTGTATAAATTTTTATTTCAAACAATATATGTATAACAGTCTGTACATCTTAGGATTGTTAATACTATTAAAATATTATCAATACATTTGGCGCTTATCAAAATAAATTATTTATTAATCCCTCTATCTTGAAATCGCATTGCAGTTACACAATGTTATTAAAATATAATCTAACACATTTTTGATAAAATATTTAAAATGAATAATAAAATTATTAAAATATTTCTTATATATAGCGGAACAAATGTTTGCATGATCTACAGATATTTCTTCCGGGTCTGGTTGTTTCTCTACATATTATAAGTATGTATTTACTAAAAAAAAATGTATATAAGTATTCTATCAGTTATCTGGTTCCCATAGTACAAGCTCTGCTTAGTTTGGGGCTAGATAGCGTTGTGTGAAATGTCCAGCAATATTTATTTATTATTTATTTATATATTATATCTACAACATAGGTAGTAGGGAAAAGATTTAAAACACATCTTAAAATTTAGAATATACTTATAAATAGACATAGCTTTATCAATTGGTTAGACTATGTAAAGTCAGGTGAAGAGATAAGTAACCAGAGAAGATCCTTTTTCTTAAAAAAAAAACAGCAACAGTTAAAAATAGTATATCGTAGTATCCGCTCCACAAGCTAGTTGATAGGCAAGCATTTTTATTATTTTTCGTTCTTGGTCCCTTCATCTCTTCATCTGACTGTACTCACAAGGTTATAATCCAGGGGTCGGCAACCTTATGCTATAGCCGGGCCACATATGTTGCCAGAGTATCAGTGCGGGCCGCACTTATATTTATATGTTCGGGCATGTATTTTTAATATTTGAAATAAAACGCATATATATTCATACAATTATCTCTTTTTTAATTGAACTACTATACTAACATAAAAGTAAGAACTAGTGAGATTTTTGAGGCTGCATTTGACTTGCAAGTTTTTTAACGTCTGCTTTCATTTTAGTAGTAGACACGCGCAGTATCGCGTCTAAATGTTCATCCGTTAACCGCGAACAATTCTTATTTTTGCGGTAGTTGAGAATTGAAAAAGTCTGCTCACACAAATATGTACTACCAAACATAGTTATTATCTGCTGAGCAAACTTTTTCAATTCTTTGAAGTTTTCAGAACTCAAACCTCCGTAGAACTGTATCAAGTCAGTGCTTTCCTTAAATGCCGTTTTAAGTGTGCTATTACTTTGCAAATCTACTATGTTCATTTGCAAATTGCTTGGTATCTCACTAATATCAATTGCAAAAGGGTTTTGGAATATTTCCATGTTAAGGGAGCTCTTTTTAAAGTCGGTGAATCGATTTACAAACTCAGTTTGTAGTTGTGTTAACACGTTTCTCATTGTAATATTTTGCCACACAAAATTATCTCCAGCTTCTTCCACGGCTTTCTTGCAATTAGGAAAATGGTCAAGCTTTTTTTCATCAATATGCTTGATAAACAGTTTCAGTTTCATTTCAAATGACTTTACATCTGTATACATATCGCAAATCAATTTATTTTTTCCCTGCAAGCGTTTGTTGAGCTGATTCAGGTCCTTAGTCAAATCAGTCAAAAAACCAAGATCGATAATCCACTGTTTGTTAGTAAGCTCTTCTACTGGCTTTCCTTTCATCTCCATGAAGTTGCCAATTTCTTTCCTCAAATCAAAAAACCGTTCCAAAACGGCACCTCGACTGAGCCACCTCACTTCACAGTAGTAAACCACGTCACCATGTTCAGCTTCCAGATCTTCCAAAAACTTTTGGAACTGACGGTGTGTGAGCCCATTTCTTCTTATAAAATTAACAGTGGATGTTACAGTATCCATTATTTCTTTCCAGGATATAACTTTGGAGCACAATGCCTCTTGATGGACAATACAGTAAAAAATCAATGGCACAGTAGATCCAGAATCTTTCACTTTGCTGATGATTCTCCCAACAACACCTTTGTTTTGACCGCTCATGTTCTTGCCTCCATCGGTAGTGACACTTGTTAACTTTTCCCAGCTTAATTGCAATGAATCCAGAGCTTGTTCCACATGGTGAAATAAATCTTCTCCCGTAGTTGTACCTTTCAAACTGCACATTTTCACAAGCTCTTCGTAAACAGTAAAGTTTTCGTCAATGCCGCGTACAAATATGAGTAACTGTGCTGTATCCGACACGTCCGTACTTTCATCCATCGCTAAAGAGAAGCAGTCGAAAGACTGCGCCTTATCCCTGAGTTGCTCACACAAATTAGCACCCAAGTCTTCAGTACGTCGGGTGCAAGTTCTTGCAGAGAGACTAAGACTTTCAAACATTTTTTTCTGCTCTGGGCATATTTCTTCTGCGATAGCTAAGACACACTCTTTTACTAATTCACTATCGGTAAACGGACGTCCACTTTTTGCAAGAATCTCTGCTACCCTGTAACTGGCCCGAACATTCGATTCGCTGTTGTCTGCCACAACCTTAAATATGTTTTGTTGATTTTGTAATGACGATTTCAAAGTGGAAATTTTCCTTTTCCGTATTTCTCCTTCAAGACAGTCAAATTTAGCTTTGTGCTCGGTGTCGTAATGTCGCTTCAGGTTATATTCCTTTACTACAGAAATACTCTTTTGACAAATCAAGCATAACGGTTTTCCTTTAAACTCGATAAAAAAGTATAATTCTGTCCATAATTCGTTAAAAACTCTTTTTTCTTCTTCTATCTTCCTTTTTCTTGAAGCCATGTTTATATAATTATTCTGTAACAATAATGAAAAAAATTAAATTCGTTGTAAAATTATATGTTCCAGTTAGCACCTACAAATTCAACTCCACATTCAAATAATAATTAAAACATGACACACTCGTAACTAACTTCATGTCATGTAACTACTATCCCCGTCCTTATAACATTTACCCATCAATCTGAAGGTTCACATTAACAAGCAGTAAATAAAATAAAACAAAATGCTCGCGAGTGCATACAACTTACCTCATACGTCGTGCGTGAGAAGCTATCAGCGAAGGGAAGAAAGGTGAAACGAAACGCGTAGCTAGCAACCAGATGAGACGTGAGTTTCCGGCGAATTTCCACAACCGAATGTGGCGAGAGTTTTTTTTTTTTTTTTTCGAATGGACTAATCTCGCTGTTGGCCTCTGAGGCCGTGACAGCTTAACCGAACTTTTGGCGAGCGCAGATGGCGCTCAGCCCAGTAAGTTTTATAGGCAACTAGCGCAAGGGCACCACTTAGGTACGAACCTCGGCTTGGGCTGTTGCCGGGATGGGGATAGGAGAGAAACGCCCGGGTACATGTCTGTACCTCGTATAAGCGGCGACTGAAGGGACTCGTCGACCTCGCCGGCGAGGTCGGTGTTTCTGTGAAGTGTTTGCTCTGTCTGATATAGATGACTCACCTTCCGCATTAGCAGAGGTGATTTCGTCATCCGGGTCTCCGAGAACGTGTCTCGGACGACGGAGGATTTGATGTGGCGAGAGCTGCGCGCGGCTGTGATTTTAACTAAAACCGGTCGCTTTGAATTTTTTTCGCCGCCGCACACCTGCGTCTAATCAAAGACTGCCGCCCCGCCTATTGTCTCAAAGGAGCCGCCCGCCGCCGCACGTGCGGCGGATAAACGCAAAAGAAATTGCCAAGAATTGAATAAGTACAGCAAATATTTATTTTCGGTAGAAACAATACATAACATCACAGTCTTGATAAACAGTTCTTAAGAAATGAAATAGAGGTACATTTTTATCACCCCGCGTGGGAGCGAGCTTTCAAGAATACTCTCATGGCCCAGCAGCATGGCCGTATAAATTCTAGTGAATTTATATGGCCTTTTGCTTCGGTATTTTTTTCTTACGGACCTCAGGGTTGCGGGCCGCACCGAGATAGTCTACGGGCCGCATGCGGCCCGCGGGCCGCCGGTTGCCGACCCCTGTATAATCTAACAACCAGACAAAATATAAAATTCGAGAACAGGAGTCTGAAGCGGCCACTTCAGGTGAATCATCATATGTATCATTAGCTGATTTGTAAGCGAATCGTATTCCTCAAATATTCGTAAAGTGAACTTATTGTACTATATGTAGCACTTTTTTTAAGTATTCTGGGTGTACATACAATAAATAATTATTCTATTCTATTCTACATTATAGATGAAACGAAAGCAAATCTTGTATGAAGAACAATTATTGCAACCAATTACCAAAATTAAAAGAAATACTAAACTAGATCAGTCAAGTGAGAGTGATACTCGCACACCGTTCGTTTCCCTGTAGGTAATCTTTGCATATGTTTCAATAAATCATAATCATTTTAGATTTAGCGTTACAAATTTTGGAGTTAAGGGGAGAATAGTTTTTCTTTGTATTTTTTTATCATAACTGCAAAACTTTAAGATGTAAAAAATGGGTTTGGAATGTGTAAATTAAGCTCATTTATACGATACCCCACTTGAAATTTGATCCCTACCATTTTCACACATTTGGCAATCGAAATGTTATATTTTTTTGCTTGCAATAGAGAGGGAGGGGGGCTAGTATTATTTATAACTAGTGGAAATTCCAAGCTTCAGTAGTTGCTGAGATAATCAGCTGTGACAGACGGACAAACTCGCACCATAAAAGTCATACAGTTGACAACGCTTTTCCGCAGATTGATTAATATTTACGTGGGTTCTATGATTTTCTGCAGTTGCAGACTGCAGTCGGCAGCATAGCTCAGAATACTACCTTAAGGATTCCGTTTTTACCACATTACCCCGGAACCCTTAAATTGGAGTTTTCTCTATCAGAACTGATATACAATATAATACACCGAAAATGGCTACTTAAGACTCCAAATATAAGATCATTGATTCCACACTAGCACCAAGTGCTCCCTATCACAGATACAAATAGCAGTTAGTTCACATTCCTGTATCACCGCCAACTGACTAACAACACTTCCTCACTATTCTGCACTATCCTTTAGCTGTGTGACGTCACCACTAAGATGGTGACGTCATCAGATCATAAACAAAAGGATTTAAAGACCATCAAACGGTTATGGTTCAATCCTAAAGTATCTACTTCCTATTAAACTCGAAAAATATAAGAATAGATGCGTTGTATTTTCTCTCTGCATACATTCTTGAACAAATAGTTCGATATAAAGCGGGTTGCCCCTTTTAGTGGCAAAATATGAGGGAATTGAAAAAATTAACAAATGATCTGACTCATTAGTGCTGAGAGTTTGACTTAATTTAAGGAAAATTTAACTGTAACTAAACGGAATTGAATCACTCGTGTTCAAATCTGTGCTGCAACTAGTGAATAAGGTGTGGTAACATAATTAGGTACGCAGTTTGACATTTGATAACCGTCAAAAATAGTAAACAAATTATTTGTCGTTTTTAAACAAACCTGTTTTGTTATCTTTCCTCTCGGTATGTGGGAGTGATTTTGGCAAAAGGGACGGAAATGTGTAACAGGAAACAGGGAAGCGCGCGCTATTTGATTTGACCAATGAGCGCGCGGTGGTCAGATGTTACATATCATATGCGACTACTGTAAGGCTCGTAGTTTTTGTTATGTAACTAAAAATCGATACATTTACAATTAAAAAATTTTATACTAAATCGACGGCGCCTTTACGACGACGCCGCCTAGTCAGTTTAACAGGTACCTACTGACATGATGAATGAATATGATTTATTTCCTTATTGTAATCAAGCTGTTTCATTGATATTTTTGATTGTACTGAAAATTTAAATTTTTTGTAGAGTAATGAATTTGAAAAAAAAACCCTACCCGTGTATTCATTTAATATCGTACATATGCTTGTACTTTGTCTTTTGCGTAGATGGGTTGTATTAGATCAGTTCGAAAGAGATGAAATACAGTTTATTTATTTAAAAGACAAAGTCGATATTATAGATACCGGTAGCTCGCATAAAAACATGCTATAGTTACTGGCTAGTAACAACTACTAGCTTCTATACAAAATGCCAGTATCAGTGATATTAGCCACTGATACTCTAGCGGTACCTGGTTTGTAGATATCTGAATCATAGACTCAGTGCGAGTTTAAGTGTATGCGCTTAATTTCACGAATGTACAATGAACGAATGATACTCATTCATTCATTCATTCTTGTTTACTAAGTCATTAGGAAGAAGGAACGAATGATACTCATTCATTCATTCCTTCTTCCTAATGACTTAGTAAACAAGAGAACGATTGATCCTTACCCATTCATTCGTTCCACCCTTCTACTCTATGTTTATATTATCAAAAGGATAAATTATCCTAATGCATTCATTCCTTTTGGCTGCCAACTGAATGAAAACAAATGATCAGTTACTTCCTTCTGTCCATCAACTATAAATGACAAGCGGTCTCACAAATGAATGAATCTAAGAACGAATGAAGTGATCATTCTTTCTGTCCGATGACTATCATACGACAGGTGGTCTCATAACTGAATGAAACAAAGAACGAATGAACTAATCATTTCTTCTATTCGAGACTATCATACGACAGGTAGTCTCACAACTGAATGAATCAAAGAACGAATGAACTAATCATTCCTTCTGTCAGACGGCTATCATACGACAGGTGGGCTCACAACTGAATGAATCAAAGAACGAATGAACTGATTTTTTCTTCTATCCGACGACTATGGCAGGCAGTCCCGTGCGCGGAGTGAACACAGGCGCAGTGCTGACGGCTGCGGGCGGTGCCCTGTCGATGTTCTCTGCATCGGTGAGGTCGCCGGGCAGCGGTGCGTGGCTCGTGTCCGGGAGCGCGAGCGCGAGCGCGGCCGGCCCGAGCGCCGCCACGCCGAACACTATGCTCGGGAGACCTGACATGTATTTTTCCTGGAAAGATACGGACGGGTTTTTTTTTTTTTCGAATGGACTAATCTCGCTGTTGGCCTCTGAGGCCGTGACAGCTTAACCGAACTTTTGGCGAGCGCAGATGGCGCTCAGCCCAGTAAGTTTTTTAGGCAACTAGCGCAAGGGCACCACTAAGGTACGAGCCTCGGCTTGGGCTGTTGCCGGGGTGGGGATAGGAGAGAAACGCCCGGGTACATGTCTGTACCTCGTATAGGCGGCGACTGAAGGGACTCGTCGACCTCGCCGGCGAGGTCGGTGTTTCTGTGAAGTGTTTGCTCTGTCTGATGTAGATGACTCACCTTCCGCATTAGCAGAGGTGATTTCGTCATCCGGGTCTCCGAGAACGTGTCTCGGACGACGGAGGATTTTGTTGGCGGGCGGATCCAACGGGTAGACCGGAATGGTGTGTACCAAAGGGTTCGGATGATTAGAGGCAAGTTCATAAAACCGCTTGGAAGCGAGCTTCATGAACCTGGCTATTGATTCTAATTTCATATCGCGATGTAGGTCGTTATTGCGAAAGTACCAGGGCGAGCGTGAGGCTTTTCGCAAGAAGCGATTTTGAATAACCTGAATGGCACCAACTTTAGGAGAGTGGGCAAATACTACAGATGAGTATGTCATAATGGGGCGAATGCACGCTTTGTAAAGAGTCACCTTATTTTTAAGGGACATTTTACTTTTCGCGCCTAGAAGTGAGGACAATCGTCCTAGGGTGAACTTTGCTTGGTTGCACCTCTTAGTGATGTGCAACCTAAAGGAAAGACGCCTATCGAGGATGACACCCAGATATTTGGCTGATGGGGCCCAGCGAATGGGCTGGCCAAATAGAGAGATCGGTTTGGGAGATACGGACGGGACTGTCAGGCGAGTTTTTTTGAAGCGAAAACTTCTTTAAGCGTGTTGGGCATTTTTTTGAGATGGGAAATAACTTTTGAACTCGACACCGTTACTGACACCGCAGTATATAAATATCTTCTAATTGTTCAAGTTTTCACCTCTGTGGGCACTCCCGGAATGCCACTTATTTATTGATGATAGATAAGCGCTTGATAACTACCTCACGTGATATGGTAAGTGATGGTGAGATTGAAGATGGAGCACGCTTGCCTAGAAAGAACCTACTTACTCTGGGTACACTCGAGTGTAAGGGTTTAAACATTTTTATTAATATTTAGGCTACAGACTAAGCTGCTTTTAATGAGCGATGGATAGAGCCTACTTATATGATTTCAGCAATGGTAAAGTAACAATGAAAAAGGTATGATATACAGAGTTTTTCTTGCAATTCTAGTAACCCTTTAGCCTTCGTTGTTTATAACCGGAACGCATATTTGGCTTTCCGTTTTCGCACATCGTCAAGAGACGAGTTTGCTACGCTTTTCATTTGTTTAATAACATGTGAATGACTATTGGGTTTTCAAGGGTTGAAAGTAATGAAAAATTACTTTAGTTTCAATGATAGAATGTATTTTTTTTTTTTTTCGAATGGACTAATCTCGCTGTTGGCCTCTGAGGCCGTGACAGCTTAACCGAACTGATGGTAGAATGTATTACGAAACAAAGTCCTTATTACTAACACAAGAAGTGAACAACAAACCACCGAAAACGCTTCGATAGCGCGTTCTAGGATCGGTACAATTTTACTAGCGCCATCTAGTTCTGTTTTGGCAAAACTTATACAATAAATCGTTTTAACAAATACCTAGATTCAGTATAAACTAGTTTTAACTTGAGCGACCACGTCCTAAGTAAAATGGGTTAATTCATATAGATAACGATTTTGTATAATTATGTTCAAGGCGTAACAAACTCGTCTCTCGCAGGGGAATACGCAACCGGAGCCAACATGTTTGCGAAGCCCTTTACTCAGGGCTTAGGAAGCCTAGCAGATAGAAACTTGAAAGTGCCACGGTCACCTATCCAAGTTAATCGGTATTATAGAACTAAGCTTAAAAATTAAATGGAGTTTCAAGATTTTGGAAAACATTTCTGATAATCCTTTTATTGAAGACAGTCTCAATGGTTGAGAATAGCAATAAAATTAAATTAAATAATTCTGGATTAAAGGAACAAGAGCATTTTGACTTTTGAGATTTAAATATTAGGTTGGGGAAAAAGTTTCTTCGCATTTTTTAAGAAAATTCAAAACATTTTTTAATATGGTTTATTTACATTTAACTAAAGTATCTAGGTACCATTTTGTTCGATAACTTTTTGCCATCTTGTAGGTAGGGACATGATCCCATTGCTATAGAAATTTTGGGGCTTCTGATCAAAATACCGCGACAAGTGGTTTTGGCAGTCCTCTCGTGATGTTAACCTGACACTGTCTAGTGGAAATCTGAAGGTGCAAGGTCAGGACTATACGGCGGATGTATTAACACCTCCCAACCAAACTCTCTTAATTTTTGCTGAGTGACTAAAGATGTGTGAGGTCTAGCGTTATCATGACGAAAAACCACACCCCTTCTGTTGATTAATTCCGGCCGCTATCTCTCAACTTTTTGCTTTAATCTCATCAGTTGTTCGCAGTAGAGTTCAGAATCGATGGTCCTGCCTGGTGGTAACAGCTCATAATGAATAATGCCCTGCCAATCCCGCCACACACACAGCATCACCTTGTTGCGAGTTAACCCGGGTTTCGCCACAGTCTGTGAAGCCTGACCGGCCTTTGACCACGACCTTTTTCGCACGTTCTTGTCGTACGTGATCCACTTTTCATCATCAGTTATCAGCTTCTTCAAAAATGGTTCGGTTTCATTACGTCGTAATAAAGAATCACAAATGAGTACACGGTTCATTAGGTTTCTTTCAGTGAGCTCGTGGGGTACCCAAATATCGAGCTTTTTTGTGTACCCAATTCCCAGTTCTTCAGCTACATCGTAACTACTGATATGCCGATCTTGCTTCACTTTTTCAAAAATGGCATCAATTTTATCCGTAATTGGGCGACCAGAGCGACGTGCATCTTTGACATCAAAATTTCCGGATTGAAAACGCATAAACCAAATTTGTGCTACTCTCACAGACACTGCACTAGGTCCATAAACAACGCAAATTTTTTTCGCGGCTTTCATTGCATTTTTACCTATTTTGTAGTAAAATTTTTAAATGTATCGAATTTCTTCATTATATTCACTCATCTTTACAGTACGAAAAACAAACAAAAATCACACGTTTTCCTAATTTGAATTTGGAATTATCTTCTTTAAAATTTAAACTTTGAATGATACCAAAACCAGCCAGATACAAATAGTATAGCCAAAGAGATTTTATTACAAGTTCATACATACTATAATGCGAAAAGACTTTTTCCCCAACCTATTACATAACTCATCCATAGAGACGGAAAACATCATAAGAGACGGGAAGCGTCTTTAGGGTGGTGCATATTTACCAGTAGCGGTGTCTGCGGCGCCAGCACGGAGCCGAGGCGCGCCACGGTGCTGGCCAGGTTGGTGAGTGAGTTGCGGGACGCGGTTGGCAGCACCTCGAACGCGACCACCCACAGGCTGAACAACCCGTAGCTGCTGCACATCTTGCCCGCCAGGTACAACACCACTGACGCCCACCAGATTGCTGGAAACATAAATATCATAAGTGATGTAGCTGTCTATATGGGACAAAATAGTTTTCTATGTTGTCGAACTTAAATTGGATGGTGAAATCACTATGACAGTTTCAGTAAAATTATTGAGAACACAGTGCTACGCGTGCTACAAGTGCTACGCGTGCTACGTAGGTTCGTAGCAAACCACGTAGCAGACGTTACGAGCTGTAGCCCGATTGTACCTGAATTTACGCGCCTTGCTTACAAAACTTATCTATACCTTAACGATCCAAAGGAGTTAAAAAAAATAATAAGGACAACACGGTTTCCTCGGAGACTTTGCTTTGGTACCTTACAAATACTTAATTACAATTTTGTTATTACAATAATACATATATGCAAGCCTTTACGACTTTACCGTAGTCTGTTTTTCCTAAAGATTACGAATCGGGTCTCTTTAAGGTAAGAGTGAATAAGTGTCTTCTAGATACAGGCTTCATCTTAGACCACATCATAGCTTACCATTAGGTGAGATTGTTGTGAAACGAAGGGAGTTCGTTATTTAAAATACTTACACTTAGGTATAAAAGCGAACGTGATAAAGAAGAGAGCGCAGAGTGCGTAGGCGACGCAGATGGGCGCCTTCCGGCCGAACCGCGAGAGTGTGAGCGCCGTCACGAGCCGCGTGGGGATCGACACCAGCAGCATGGCGGAGTAGTTGATGTACTGGTTGCCGGAGATACTGGTGCTGTAGATGATGGTGCCGTTGGACACAAAGGTCGCGCACGTGAAGCACGCGGCGATCAGCAGCAGGCGGGTTACGATGGTGCGCGAGCGCAGCACGGACAGGAGGTGGGTCTCGGGGGCGGGAGAGGCTTCGCCGGCCTGGAATAGAATACACGCTGCAGCAGCTGAGTGGTGGCCGATTCATGGTCACATCATTTATACGTTTGCTTGTGTCTTTTTATTTTGTTGTGTACGTACTTATGTGTCACAAGTAGTAAATATTTTCTATATATTATAAGTTTAAAAGTAACTCTGTCTGTTTGTTACGTTTTCACGACTAAACAATGCAACTAAACTAAAGGGTGAAATATATATACCTTTAGATAAAAATCAATTGCTATTCGTTAGTTTCGCTAAAACTCAAAAACGACTAGACCCATTTTGATGAACTTTTTTGTGTGTTTGAGTGGGTTAGATTTAGACCCTGGATGGTTTAGATTTACAGTTGTACCCGTTAGGTGGCGCTGTTGTTGAGATCCAGAAAACTGCAGTTGAAGTCGCGGGCATACAACTAGTTTGATGTATAGACGAACTATGAGTGTAAGGGACGGCCTGCCCGGCGACAGCGGCGCCACAGCAATACAAGATTTAAAAAATCTTTCGTGATTATTGTTGATAATTGTAGTTAATTAATGGTAAAAGAAGTGTATTTATGTCGGAGTTGCCACGTACCTCACAAGACTTCCTCTCCTCGCTTATCTTGTCCATCATCTCTTTCGCCTTGTGGGACAGCGTGATGTTGTTCACTTTGGCGACTTTATTCAGCACCTTAACTGCCTCGTCTCTTTTGTTGTGTGCTAACAGCCATCTAGAACATTTAATAAAATAACGAATCCGATTTCACCTTACGAAACAAACAAACAAACTCGTAAGCTTTACCTTTTATAAAATTAGTATACAGGGTTATTGTTAAAACATCAACTACCTTGCTGGACTGTTTTTTTATACTACATGGAGATGGGACAAGCTTATGGCCCACCTTATGTTATGTGGTAACCATCGCCTATAACAGAGAATTACCTCGTAGGTCACGCATGTTAGCAATGTGCGCTACGATACACTGCCCTGCGTTCGTCAACTTAAGGCATACGGGTGTAAAGCCTCATGTGCCCATACCCTTCAAATCGAAACACAGCAACGCTGCTGTATTAATAACATCATAAACAACAACTTTTGTTCTATGACTTTTTACAAAATGTAATACATTTACAAAAACTAATTTTCAAGATTTTAGGGCGCAGATAAATAGATAGATAACTCTTAATTTTACACCAAATTACAATAACTTACCCTATAAAACTTAGACTAATACATGGTGGTACAATGGGCGGCCTTATCGCTCAAAGCGATGTCTTCCAGACAACCTTTGGATGGACGGGATTGAAAAAACTTGTGAGGAGGCGGTGTTACAATAAATACCTATTTATATAGAATAAAAATAAGTAAAAACCTAAACCTAATAAAAAATAGGTTAATTTCAAGTGTCCCCGCCCCCTGGCCTCCCACTCCTGCCTTTTTCACTAGACACAGCAGTTTGTTTATTTCCTTTTGCTACGCGTGGAGTTCGTAATATTCAAAGCGTTGAATCGAAATATTTAGTTTTGTAAAAAAATCTAATAGATTATTAAAAGTCAAAGAACAAAAGTTGTTGGTAATAGTCCTGCAAGGTCGTTACTGGTTTACCATTACACCTGTAGATTGGTAAATAGGAAAAATATCGTGCCTAGGTACAAAACTCAGATTGTTAGTGTTATGTTCTATACTCCGTTCGCTGAGAATGTCTAATAGGGAAATGAGGCACGTCATTGGTCGCGAATAAAGAACATAGAGCGCGTGCACGCTGCAGATACCAACTAATGGCAAAAACTTATAAAGCATGTAGTTGAGAGGGTAGAGCCCGGTATGGACATTATGGATCGAAGTGTAGAAAATATGGCAGAACACTTTATTGTTAACTTGGAGGACGATTCAGACTCAAGTGAATCAGAAAGTGAATACATTTATTTATGTCAGTGTTTCTTTGTTTTGTTTAAATATACTAGGAGCTAACAGCTATCACCCCTAAGAATATATTTCAGTTTCGTCTAACAGCTGTAGGGCTTAGTGGGGAACTATGAACGCTCCCATGAACTAGTGGCGACATAAACACAAGTGGCGATCACAATGGCCGCAGTGATACAAAAGCCGCAAAAGCAAATTAAAAAATGCGTGTGAGGTGCGGAGTATCAGGTACCTGACTCCTTCATCGACAAGGAATATGTAGAAGAAGGCGATGAGCAGCGGCGCGTAGATGGCGCGCATCATGTGCCGCCAGTAGGGGACCCTCCACGCGATGAGGCCGAAGAAAGCGCCGCCCAGACTCGACAGGATGTCCCACAGGCAAGAGTACACCACGCGCCGCTTCTGCGTCACCGCCTCTAGCGCTAACGATACAACTCATCATGAGATCACGCGAGTCTCCCGTAAAAACTACACAAATTCCAGTTATTCTAGATTTCAGACTTTTTCCTATATTTGTGTCACTAAAGCTACACGCATACCAAATTTCAGCACTGTGGGGTCACTGGAGTGCCCTGTCAATTTCGTCAAAGTTTAATTTTTATTATGGCTAATTACTTAAAAACTAAAATGACTAAACTAAAAATAAAAACGGTGTCGAAATGTACTGATGAAGACCTTTAATTAAATGTCCCACGTAAGCCTATAGTCTTATTTTGATCATTTTAAAAGGGGATTTCCAGTCAAATTGCACGTCGAGTGCAAACAACGTCTAGGACAAACAAACATACATACAACGTCGATTTTCCCAAGTTGACTTGGAGATCTCGCTTCACTCGATCAATTAGTAAGGATTTCCAAAAACGCGGCGTGACAAAGGAATTGGAAACTAATATTTTCATAGCGTGGAACACTAGTCAGTAGTCAATTATAAAATGCATGTGTGACGTCATTTGTCGCATTTTTGGGGCTTTGTCTTTCTTTCTAACATACAGTCGGAATTTTGAAGGCAGCAAATCCATACAAAATCGTGAAAAAATGGAACGTGTGTGATTTTAAAGTCCTTGGTTGAAAGATGGTTTCAAAACTTTGTTAATTATTATATTAATTTTGCGTAAACACACGACGTGTACAAAATTTTTCTTATAAACATGTAGGGGTTGCCAGTTAGCAACGCTCTCTGTCCCTCTTTATTACAATAGTATAGAATGTCGCAGGGTTTTATAGTGCACGCAACTGAGGAAGATTTAGTATTTCTCTATGGAAGGATCTATACCTTCCAGTTAGGTGATGCCATGCTAAACATAATAATAAAATAAGACCCTCACAGAGCACCATAGACGCGTTCCCGTACCCCAGCGCCGTCTCCAGGAACTCCAGGACCAGCAGCATCCAGTAGTTGACGGAGAAGGACTTGACCAGCCCCACCACTCCCACTACCAGCGGCGAGCCTACTATTATCACCTTGCGACCGTATCTGGAAAAAATATGTTGGAGACTAAAAGCATGCTCAATTGTAGCATCCCCATGTAGAGTTTACATCTGCTTGATGTTAGTATTGGTTTCGTGCTGCTTAGCAGAAAACGTTATGTCTGTTTGTATGTTAAAGTGCGCGATAAAGTTCTTAATAATTTTCCCCTTTTAGCATCGACCTAAGATAGTTAATGTTAACTCATAGTCAAAGTCAAAGTCAAATATTTTTATTCATTAAAATCACAAGGATCACTTTGAAACGTCAATTTTACTGCCTGTTCCTTCGCGACCAAGCCAGGAAAGAAAGGCAAGAAACAAGGTTGGTTGTTTTTTTTAATGATCTTTTCACAATACATAATTATTTATGTAAATAATGTAATAATATTTATAAATATTGCTGGATATTTCACACAGCGCTATCTAGTCCCAAACTAAGCCGAGCTTGTACTATGGGAACCAGAGAACTGATAGAATACTTAAATACTCTTTTTTTTGTAAATACATACTTATAATATATAGAAAAACAACCAGACCCGGAACAAATATCTGTAGATCATGCAAACATTTGTTCCGGGGCGGGGATCGAACCCACTACCTCCTGCGTCTCAGCCGGCTATTCGCCCACTGCGCCACGGAGGTCGGCATAATAATAGGTCTTCGAAATACATCGACGATACGAACCTACTTTAGCATGTCTTGCGTTCGTTTTTAATAAAAACGTGTACCTATATTTAATCGACTGAAATCACGCAAATTGAAGTAAAGCATATGGTCGATCTTTGATTTATAGAGCAACTCAGAAATCAAGTTATGTTGTAAATTTTTAGCCCAAAGAACGTCTAGAAAGTACTAGGAGTAATCATCTAGAAAAAAAGTGGCACTCCGGGAGTGCCGACAGAAGTGAAAACTTGAATAAAAGGAGACTACACTACAGATACTTATATACAGATGTGTCAGTAACAATCAGTGTAACAATCAGTCAGTGACAGGTGTCGGTAACAGTGGCAACGGTTTTTTTCTATCTCAAAAAACGCTCAACGCGCCTAAAGAAGTTTTCAAAGAAAATTTTCAAATGAATAATAAGTACAGGAAGGTGCTTTTTGGCAAAAATTTGCAAATAATTACCAAAACATTTATTGAAAAATAACAACTCCACGCGTTGGAGCAAATTGTGGGTGAATTATGATGTCACTGATTGTTGAGATTAACAAAATCGTCAATTTACTCGACACGTTTAGATTTAAAGTGTCGTCAAATTACGCGCAATCAAAGAGCATTTTACGTAGAGTCCACTTAACTCGCGTAATGATAGTGTACGAACTATAATACTTACTTGAGCTAAACAAACAATGAAGTAATTACTCTGCGCGTTTTCAATACTTTACAAGATTTTTAAAGTACAAACAATACTTAGGGCACGGAACAAATAAGCAAAAAATACGCTTGTTGATTGAGCGAAGCGATATCTCTAAATCAACTTGGGCAAATCGGCGTTGTATGTATGCATGTATGTTTGTACGAGGATAACTTTCGAAGTGTTCATCCGATCATCGTGAAATTTGGTATATAGGTAGGTATTGATAGCACAATTTTGGTGTGACTAAATGAGCTAAAAATGTGGGGGGTTATTGAGATAGGAGTAAAAAAAACAAAATGGGACTATACGATCAAATGGCACGTTTAATAAAAGGTATTTGTGAGTAAATTTTGACCCCGTTTTTATTTTTAGTTTTTCAGTTATTAGCCATAATAAAAACTGATCTTTGACAAAATTCACAGGGTACACCAGAGCCCCCACAGTGCTGAAATTTGGCATGCGTGTAGCTTTAGTGACACAAATATAGGGAAAAGTCTGAAATCCAGAATAACTGCAATTTATACCCCAAAAAACTATACCAATTAACATGAACTCTCGTTACCTGTAATTTGAATAAAACTGTAGTTTAAGTTAGTTGGTTAACCATTTCGTGGCACTATTTTGTTAAAGCCGGCTTGCACAGCGATCCCTAAACGTATTTAGAGACTAAAAATGATTAAATTTTATTTAAATGTATTTGTATGATTTGACTACTCCTTAAATTATATTTAGCCACTGAATACTTTTAGGCATCGTTGCACGAGTCGTCCTAAGAATATTTTTTTTTGTGTTTTGGAGACTCGCGTGATCTCAGTTCGGGGTGAACCACTAGTTAACCCTGTTGTTCTAGGCACCCTGACTTCCGTTCCAAGGGATCCGAATTCCAGGCATACTCAAATGGAGTTCATTAGCTCAAAAGGTTGAATAAAACATTACTACCTCCTTGGTGCAGTGAGTAAATTTCCGGCTGAGACCCAAGAGGTTGGGGGTTCGATTCCCGCTACGGGAAAAATATTTGCCTGATCTACAGACATTTGTTCCGTTCTGGTTGTTTATATCGTATGATTTCGATCCCTAGTCTAAGCCCTGATTATGCAACTTTTTATTTTCCATCGCTCATGCTCTGAAAGTTGGTCATTGTTAGCTCGACCTGATGCATAAATGCGGTTTACGACTCTAGGGCCGCCCTAGGGCCCTAGCACCATCGACTCATTAGCGTCCTCTCTCGCATTCCCTCACTCGTACGCCAAAATATCTCGGGTGCAATTAATCGCTTACGTCCCTTGTCTAACAATGGTTAAATAAGTATGAATACATATTGCTGGACATTTCACATAGCGCTATCTAGCCCCAAACTAAGCAGAGCTTGTACTATGGGAACCAGATAACTGATAGAATACTTATATACTTTTTTTTGTAAATACATACTTATAATATATAGAAAAATACCCAGACACAGAACAAATATCTGTAGATCATGCAAACATTTGTTCCGCGGCGGGAATCGAACCCGCTACCTCCTGCGTCTCAGCCGGCTATACGCCCACTCCGCCACGGAGGCAGTTATTTACAATGGTTACATGGTTAATGGGTAATTGATGTCACTAATTTGTAATTTGTAATGATTTCTGTTTTGATTTTTTACGTACCTAGTGTTTGTGTCTTAAAAAATATAGTTTTTTTTTTTTTTTCTCTTCTTTTTTTGTAGAACTCATGTTGTGTACAACTTTACTATTTTTGTTTTTAGCTAGTTGCGGAGGGTGTAAGATTACTTTTATTTAGCTCTTGTTTTGTAACGTTGTTCCTTGTAAGTGTTGTTATGTTTAGTTATGATCGTATTAAGTAATGTTTATCATATATAAATATTTAAATTTTTACTGTTATGCCAATGCACAACCGGCAGGTGGAGTAACGAGCGCTGGCAACATTTGAGCACATTTGGTGGAGTATCTATGTACTAATTTAATTTAAAGTATATTAAATTTAAGTACATACCTATATTAGTCTACATATTTTAGTAGGTAATATTTTAGTAGTAATATTTATTTTATTTTGTGTAATTTATTTGGGTTTTTTAGTAGGTACCTATATAGTAGGTATATACTGTATGTAACAATGTTAGATCTTATTAGTAACTCTGATGACAGTGATGCTTATTTTTCTTTCTCTTCGTCTAGTGAATCTGTTAGTAGTGACGATAGCTTCGTCAGCATCCCGCCTCTTTCCGAAAACCTATCATCCCAGTTTTCTGATGTACCAAAGAATTTCAATATCATTCATATAAATGCTCAAAGTGTTCCGGCTCATTTTCCGGACATGGTGGCATCATTCGAGCACAAATCTATTCATGCTATTCTCATCTCTGAATCTTTCTTAAAGCCATGTCTCCCCTCCACTACTTTCTGTTTACCTGGTTTTCGTCTGATTCGCAATGACCGGATTGCCAGTGGATGTGGTGGCGTGGCTATTTATCTTCGTTCACATCTTCCATTTTCTATCATAAGCATGTCAGCTCAGCCACCGCCACCCTCGGCTGGTGAGCATCTATTTATTGAAGTAATTCTTGCCCACTCCAAAATTCTTCTTGGAGTTTACTACTGTCCCTCTCTTCGTATTAACTTCTTTTCCTCGTTTGAGAAGCTATTAGAGGATTTTGTGCCCTCTTATAGCCAATCCATTATTATGGGTGACTTTAACACTTGCCTCTTAAAAAAAGATACCCGCTCTTCTTCTCTTGAAACCATTGTCCAGTCATGTAATATGCATATTCTCCCCCTTAGCGCAACTCACCATTTTCCAAATTGTGAGCCATCACTTCTTGACCTCATTATTGTTTCCTCTCCACATCTCGCTGTTAAACACGGCCAGTTTTCAGCTGACTCCTTTTCCTATCATGACCTCATATTTCTTTCGTATAAACTACGTCCTCCTAAAGTTAAACCCAAGGTCATCCTGCAGCGCAATTTTGGTGGCATTGACAAAGAAAGGTTTCTTGATGATGTCAGAGAATTAGACTGGTCATCGGTAGAAGGGGCTGTCTCGATTGATGATAAAACTGCTATCTTCAATAACATCATCACGCAACTTTTTGATAAGCATGCTCCTTTCCGCACTATAAAACTAAAACATCTTCCGGCACCCTGGCTTACCGCTGAAATTAAGGGACTTATGCATAAAAAATCGGTAGCAAAGACCAAGTACAAGATTAAGCCTAGTGATAATAATAAGACCAAATATGACGAATTACGAAATCGCTGCAATAGAGTGTGCAGGGACGCTCAACGTCGCCACATTCATGAATCCGTTTCTGAGGAGGATCCAGCTAAAGTCTGGAAGTTTCTTAGATCTTTAGGAGTTGGTAAATCCAAACAAGATTCTATCCCTAACAATTTAGATATTGACTCCCTCAATCAGCATTTCTCATCTGCTTCTTCTATCAGTGACTCCGATAAATATAATACTATCAACTACCTCTCTTCTCTACCAACTCCTGATCATTCTCAGTTTACTTTTAGTCAGGTCACCCCATGGGATGTTAAGAAGAGTGTCCTGTCCATAACTTCCAATGCTGTTGGACTTGACGGTATCAGCCGCAACATGCTCATCCCCATTCTAGATCTTATCCTTCCGATCCTTTGTCATCTCCTGAATCATTCCCTATTAAATGGAGAGTTTCCGTCAATTTGGAAGGAAGCCCAAATTATTCCTCTGCCAAAGAAACCTAACCCTAAATCCTTCTCCGAATATCGGCCAATATCCATTCTTCCATTCCTTTCTAAAGTCCTTGAACGTCTCGTCCATAACCAGTTAAACTCCTTTCTCTCATCTAATAATCTCCTTAATCCTATGCAGTCTGGCTTTCGTAAAGGCCATAGTACAGTCACTGCTCTTGTCAAGATTACTGACGACATCCGATTAGGCATGGAAAAGAGGCAACTTACAGTGCTAACCTTGCTTGACTTCAGTAATGCCTTCAATACCGTTAATTTCGACATACTCCTTGCAACACTCCGCTCGCTTAACATTTCGTTGGAGGTGACTGATTGGTTTTCCAGTTACTTATACGGACGCCGGCAGCGGGTTCGTCTTGAGGGGTCTCTCTCCTCATGGTGCAACACGTCAGCCGGTGTACCTCAGGGCGGCGTGCTATCTCCTCTCCTTTTCGCTGTTTTTATAAATTCAATTTCTCAAAATCTTACTTCATCCTATCACCTCTATGCAGACGATCTTCAGATTTACACTCAGGCTCCTCTTAATCATATAGCTGATGCTGTGGAAGAGACAAACGCTAACTTACGTCGAATTACTGATTGGAGCAAGGCATACGGGCTGACAATCAATCCTATCAAAACCCAAACTATTATCGTTGGCAGCTCAAGAATAATGTGCCATTTGGATTGGTCTGTCATTCCTCAAGTTATTTTTGACGGGATGCACATTCCATACAGTGAGTCTGTTAAAAATCTGGGGTTAACGATAGATCGTAACTTGTCTTGGGGAAATCAACTTAAAGTCACCTCTCAAAAACTTTTTGCCTCAGCAGGCTCACTGAGACGACTGCGGAATTTTCTCCCAACTACCACCAAAATTGCACTTGCACAATCCCTTCTTCTACCTGTGTTGGATTACGCGGATGCTTGCTATCTAGATCTGACAGAAGAGCAGCTAGATAAGCTTGAGCGTCTCCAGAACTTCTGCATCAGGTTTATATTTGGGTTGCGCAAATATGACCATGTTTCCCCTTATCGCATCATTCTCAAGTGGCTCCCTATTCGCCTTCGCCGAGATTCTCATATTCTGTCTCTTCTCTATTCTATTCTATTCAATCCCTTCTCCCCTTGCTATCTTAAAGAGAGGTTTGCTTATCTCCATTCTTCCAATACTTTTACTCTCAGGTCATCGGAAAACTTATCCCTTAAAACACCCGTACACTCTAGTTCCTTCTACGGGAAGTCATTCACTGTCGAAGCAGTGCGCTTGTGGAATGCTTTGCCTGTGGAAATTAGACGGGCTCCTTCACAGCACTCTTTTAAGCTGAGATTAAAGCAGCATTACCTTAATGCCTAGCTTTCTTGTCATTTGAGTTACCTATTTATTTATTATTTTATTTTATTGTCCTCATTTTAGAATATCTGTAAGGTTATTATTTGGGTATATATTAGTCTATCTTTAGGTATTTATTTATGTATTAGGATTATAAGTAGGTACCTACAGTTTTTATTTGATATAATTTTATATAGATTATTTCATTCATTTGTAAATATACTCTGTGCACCGCTGCCCATTACTGCTCCGTTATTTACTTTCCATCCAAAGGTTGCCTGGAAGAAATCGCTTTCAGCGATAAGGCCGCCCATTGTACTTTATTTAAGTAGCTTAAATTTGTTTTTTAAGTATTCCTGGTGTACAATAAAGAATTATTCTATTCTATTCTATTCTATTCTAATTTGTTTTATGTGCTTTTTATAAGGTTATGAATTTAGTGCGTTATTAAGTCGTAATTCAAGAAGAAGGTCTCTGGCAATGCGGCTAGACTGACCTGTCGGAGACGAAGCCACACAGCACGAAGGAGAAGACAAGCCCTAGATTATGCACGGTTCCGATCATAGTGCGCTTCCACGGCTGGCAGCCCAGGTCGAACTGGAAACAACATATTCATTTATTTTGCAACATATTATACAATTTTGTGGAATTCAATGGAACCTCTAGTAGTGCAAGGCAGAGCGGATGGCAAGAGACTGAGTGGCCGCTTTCCAACGAGATGGTCACACCTCATCATTTCCATTACACACTTTACCATGACTGAATGTTCTCGCAATGCCTTCAATAAAGCTGAATAGAGACGAATCGCTAGAGCCGCTACTCAAGAGCTAAGACCTGATATAACCACGACCACTTTGCCAAGAGTGCCCAACTAAGAAGAAGAAGAACAATTTTGGGGACGCATGTTATGTGACTTAATAAGTAAGAGGAAGATATCAAGGAACAGATACCGTGTTAGGGCGTAGCATTCAACAAACTACCGAATGTTTAATGTCAAACTGCAGACAAGCTGAAGTGGCAGAGCACATAGCTCTAACAACTGACGGCCGTTGGGGCAGAAAGGTTTCCGAGTAGAGACCACGCACTGGAAAGCGCAGCGTAAGATGGTCCCCCACTAGATGGAAAGACTAGCTGATAAAGTTCGCTGGGAGCCATTGGGTGGAGACCGCACAAGATCAGTCGCTCTGGAAATCTATGGGAGCTATGCACAGCAGTGAGTGTCCTATAATATGATGATAATAATGAGATGAATTATCTTTATCAATCAAATTACCGTATTATGAATGGTAAACTGTTGGACAAGACCTCATTACTAGCATCATTTGTAAACAGGAAATGATTTTGCACCGTACTAGTGCCTACTGCATTATTAGTGGTCCTCTATATTACTATCACGTTACAGCCAGCACGACCTGAACACCGTAATTCACGTGTTTACCGACCAATTTGTGTAGGTGCGTTCGAAACCTCCGAACTAACTACTAGTTATTTTTAAAAAGTATCTTCGAGTATGTGTTGACGCAGATTAGTAAATAGTATGCGGTGCTAGCGCATTTTGCTTTTCAGTAATTATTCAACGAAAATTCAGTCATCCTGCAATCCTCAACCGCGAACGTCCTGGCATCCAGTATACGGAATATATTCTTGAAATAAACTTTTTTACTTTTGTGGATATATGATTTAATTTTATTTTATTTATTTTTAGGAAAACCAACCGCTGTTAAGACTTATAATTAAGACAGATTGTTAACCAGAAAGCCAATTACAGGTTTTCATGTTTAAACAATAATATAGAAATACTAGTGGTTCGCCCTGAACTGAGATCTCGCGAATCTCCCAAAATAAATACCTATTGTTCTTAGGGCGACTTGCACAACGATGCCTAAACGTATTTAGTGGCTAAATATGATTTAAGGAGTTGTCAAATCATACAAATACCTCAAATTTAAACAAGTTTAGTCGCTAAATACGTTTAATGATCTTTGTGTATTTAACCAGTGCGTCCTACCTGTGATGACTTACGCAGCCGAAACGTGGACACTTACGGTGGGACTGGTCCACAAACTGAAAGTCGCTCAGCGAGCTATGGAAAGGGCTATGCTCGGAATTTCTCTGAAGGATAGAATCAGAAACGAGGTTATCCGACAGAGAACCAAGGTGATCGATATAGCTCAGAGGGTCAGCAAGCTGAAGTGGCAGTGGGCCGGTCATATCTGCCGCAGAACCGATAACCGTTGGGGTAAACGAGTTCTGGAGTGGAGACCATGTCTAGGCAAGCGAAGTGTAGGACGCCCTCCGGCTAGATGGAGTGACGATTTGCGCGCTGTGGCTGGCAAGGATTGGATGAGAAGAGCTGAGGATCGGGCTCAATGGCGCACCCTGGGAGAGACCTACGTCCAGCAGTGGACTGCTATAGGTTGATGATGATGATGATGATGATCTTTGTGCATGCCAGCTTTAATCTTTCACTAATAAATTGTTGCCACGAAATGCATAACCAAACTACTTGACCTACATTTTCATTCAAATTAGATGTAACGGGGGTTCTTGTACATTGGTTATATTTTTCTGGGATACAAATGGCAGTTATTCTGGATTTCAGACTTTTGCCTATATTTGTGCCACCAAAGCTACACGAATACCAAATTTCAGCATTGTGGGGTCACTGGTGCACCCTGTGAATTTTGTCAAAGTTTTGTTTTTATTATGGCTAATAACTCAAAAACTACAAAAAATAAACTAAAATAAGAACGGGCTTTAAATGTACTAATGAAGACCTTTCATTTGACGTCCCAGTGGATCTAATAGTCTCATTTTTTTTACCCCTCATTCATAAAAGACACAATAATTCGAATAAAACACATTTTTATGTGTGGGGGGGGGGGGGGGGGTTATTGGGTATGCGTATAGCTTTGATAATACAAATACAGGGAAAAGTCTGAAACCTAGAATAACTGCAATTTCTACCCCTAAAAAAGGACCAATTTACATGGCCTCCCTTAACTTGTAATTTTAATGAAACTTTGGGTCAAGTTATTTGGTTGTGCATTTCGATGTACTATTTTATTAGTCAAAGATTATGTTTTTCTGTTTGTTTTTTTTTTGAAGACTTGCGAGTAGTTGCGAGATCTCAGTTCGGGGCGAACCACCACTAGTTACCATGATTTTTGAGTTTTTGAGTGTCCCGATATTTTGACGCAGTTGCATGCGCCATGATCACCGGTAAACTGAAGTACAAATAATGTTCATAAATATGTACCATGATAGTTTCAAAATTTATATCAATTTACGGTGTTATATTTATGAATGAAAGTGTGCAATTTTTATTGATTTGCGACAGTGAACCGACTCCGACCCCAAATTAGCCGATGCAGACACAGCCTATGTAAATTGGGTATACTAGACTTTTCCCGGACTGAATGCGACTGCGGAGCACTCATTCAGTCTATGTTTCATCTGTTCTCTTGTCTCTTGTGTAGGTTAGTTTAGCTTACCATTGACGAAATAAGAAAGAAGGTATATAGTGAATGTCAAATGATTGTTGGAATAGGCTCGTTCCACCAACCCCTGCACGGTTACGCATTGTTAATCAAGATTAGTTAAGTCAGATACAAAGATAAAAGCTAAACTTAAATAACTCAAAAGTATCTAGTAGATCTTTATTAAACACAGTTTTTAAAGAATAAGATCAATGTAAACAAGTTGTCCATAATTAGGACGTATATCAATATATTAAGATCAAGTGATCACACATCGACAACGAATGCAAATTCTGTCTAAAAATTAGAACAACGCAACTGACCTTTATTTTACGCTATAGTTATTCTTTGCAATAAGTACTGTAAACTAATCTGGGGCAACGTAAATGTGATAATCTATGGTGGTCATGAACTTGAACGAGTACAGCGTGTATTATCCCACAGAGATGTCATTGACAATGGAATGGAAACGATTTGTTTATGGTAGTCTCTATTTAAAGAGCTAGAGGCGTATGCGCCGGCATGATGTCACGACGTTACATGTCACGAAATGATGCAGGTACATTCTGTGGAGAATTGTATTTACGTACAACCTTCTTGTTTGATTTCTTCAAAGTTTCGTAAACAACTTACTGACATTAGATACTTTACAGAGTGTGTGGCAAATCGGCGTTGTATGTATGTATGTATGTTTGTTTATCCGAGGATAACTTTCGAAGACTGAAAGAAACTGTAGGTCAAGTTAGGTGGTTACTTATTTAGGGGCACTATTTTGATAGTCAAAGATTACGAATAATACTTTTCTTGTTTTTACGGGAGACTCGCGAGATCTCAGTTTGGGGCGAACCACTAGTTTATGATGTTTTTCAAAGGTCAAAGGGCATGCTCGAATGTACGAGATTTTTTGTGATTTTCTAACATAAAAAGCAAATCGAGTATTAATCGTAGAACAATGGCCATCCTATGGTTTGTGTAATGATGATGATGTTGATTGAAACGAGGGCCGATAATATAATATCTACACGAGTTGCTATTCGTCTCATAGTGACATAATTGAACGAGCGAAGCGAGATCTCCAAATTAACTTGGGCAAATCGGCGTTGTATGTATGTTTGTTTGTCCGAGGATAACTTTCGAAGCGTTTATCACCGTGAAGTTTGGTACATAGGTGGTTAGTGATGGCACAATTTTGGTGTGACTAAATGAGCTATAAATGTGGGGGCGTTGTTAAGATATTGGAGTTCAAGAGTGGTAATAATAAAAGGTATTTGTGAGTACATTTCGACCCCGTTTTTTTATTTTAGTTTTTAAGTTATTATTCATAATAAAAACTGAACTTTGACTAAATTCACAGGGTACACCAGTGACCCCACAGTGCTGAAATTTGATATGCGTATAGCTTTAGTGACACAAATATTATAGGCAAAAGTCTGAAATGCAGAACAACTTCAATTTCTACCCCAAAAAAGTAAAAATACGTTTAGGCATCGTTGCAAGATCTCAGTTCGGGGCGAACCACCAGTTAATTGTTAATTAAGTTTGCTTTTCTGTAACTTACCTCAGCAACGATACTGTTATAATCTTCATAAACTAACCGCTTACACGGTACCATCTTATCCCTTTCAAAGTATTCAGGAGCGCATCTATCCACTGATGACTCCTCATTGTTCGCAAACCACTTTTCCTCTGTGATGTTTGTAACCGGCCCTTCTACTGGCGCCATTCTATAGCACTGGTCGGCGTGCTCTCCTATCGTGTACGCTATCCACGAGGAGTTGAAGCCGATGACTCGGTCTTCGCACTCGGGCACGTGACATCTGAAATTGCAAGGTAATTTGTAGAGATTCATCTACTAAAGATCATCGTCGTACGTAAAACGAAGCCGAACCGAAATAGGACAGCTTTCGGCAACTTGCATAAGTTTGGGAAAAAAGATTTTAGTTTAATGGATGACATTTTCACTAGAAAAACTGTCGTGATTTATTTCAATCGTTATTATAAATACGGGATTTATCACGTACCGTTTAATTTGTAAACCTTTATCAGAGTGAGTGCGAGCCTCTCCGCATCGCGTCTCGCTCTGGTCGTAACACCGATAAAACGGTACGTGATAAATCCCGTGTTAATAATAATGATAACGGCAGACGTCGAAAGTGAAAATCCGATGCGGAAACCTTTTATGGAGGTAGATTACTTATTTTGAGCCGGATAACCATAATATACATGGTCCTCACTCACACGACTTTTCAAAATTCGTTGATTTTCATAGAATTTTTGTATATCATTTGTAATTCAGGTGCAAAGCCCTAATTCTAACATATTGTACATTTAAGTACAGTTTTAAAGCAGATACACGATCTAGGAAACGGCTTAACGTTGGACGAAAAAGATTATAAAAATTTCGTTAAAACTAACAAGGTCAGGTTTAATAACATACATACATGTTATTTGAGTAAAATGAGTTAGATAATTAAGTTAGAAATTAAGTTAACCACACTATTGTATAAGGTTAATCCTGTACCATAGATATAAGTAGAAATAAATAAATACTAAATACTTATTCCGAAATATCCTGTCTAATGCACGTACTAAGAGAGGCACGTGTTTCGGATATTTCGCTACGATTCGGTTCCTAATAATCCACCTTCGGGCAAAATAGCACCTACACTAGGTACATAGTACCACGTTGACACGTTCGCTAATGTCAGACATCCGGTACACGAGCGGGTTGTGTGTAGCGAGGGGGCGGTTGGTATCTATTATCTATGCAAGTGGTAATAAGTCAATACACCCATTCCGTTACGCATGCAAATAAGGCGTTTCACTGCAGACGGAGATATGAAAATGCACGGTCGAGACATGCTGCTTAGATAATTGCTACCTTTTATCAGGTGCCAAAACTGGAAGACTTGCTTTAGCCTAGTAGTAACTAGTCCAAAAGTAGGAACGAAGTCGTAGGTTCCAAAAATATGCAGTGTTTTTTACAACTTAATTGATTTTTTTTAATAATTTCTGTAACTTCTATGAGGATGGGGGATTGATTCTCCCTTCAAGACAAATGTTTGCACAGTCTGCAAATATTGGTTCAGGATTTAGATGGTATAATGGTATTTTTAGGTTTACGATACACTTGGTATCCATACATTGGTATATATTTAAGTTGAATTTTATTAATTTACAAAAAAGCATGGGACATTTATCCACCAATTTTAATAGGCGGCATATTATGTGGCAATTGTTTCACATATTTGCTGGGTGATATTTGTAGGATAACGCCAGTAAACAGAACAATTTATTGGTTGCAATATTGCAATTATCCGCCACATTAGCAAAATGTCCCATAATTCAATCTGTTTATTCTCCATACAAATAAGATTAAGAATGGAAAGTTACGAATGTGCCCAACACGTGAACCGTTAAATTACGTATTGCCATAAATTTGTATTTACGATTGCTTCGCCCAGGCACTTGAAAACAATATACTATTGAAGGTTGTATTGCGTCGTTTTGGTATGATTACAGAACTTCTCTAATAATGCTAGAACATACGATCGCTTCTTATGCTGTATCTGGCCAATAACATGTGGAAAACGTCAAAGACAAGTGCAAGCTATCTTTCGGTAAAATATTTACGATGCACCGACTGCTAAAAAGCGACATGACGAAGTTAGCTGATAACTGTCTCATGCGCGCGCACACCGACAGCCAAAAAGCGACATGATGAAGTTAGCTACAAACAAAGAGTTGTGATATACGGGATGAAATTTTTAGCTATTTTTGTTCAGTTACGCCAAAGAAGTAAAACTTCTTACGTGAGTAGATATGTACGTTTTTTTTATAGAAAGCTGGTTTGACTGTGGTTTTTTTGGTGGAGATTAAAATATTGAATACCAACCTGTATTCAACTTCAGCGGCCGTGAACACGTAGTTGAAGTTGCACATGTTGAGGAAGGAGTCTCGGAACGCGAGCAGGAAGAGGAGCAGCAGTTGGTACTTGCCGAAGCTGCCAAGCTCGCTGAGGATGCCTTCCAGGTTGAACTGGCCCTCGCTACTCTCCTTACACTCTTCCGACATCTGAATAAAAATATGAAAATATGTTTTATTTGCGGTATAACACACGTTAAACTAATCAATTAGTTTAATGTGCACATACAAATAACTCAGTTGGATATACCCTAAGTAGGTAGCTATCCATTCAGACCAAAAATATCTAGTGAACTCCACACTAGGCGCGCATGTATCGTGGATAATTTTTATTTTCTATTTCCAATAGTCTGATAAGTTTAAAAGACTCCTACCACCCCCCCCCCCCTCCCCCTTTTTGCTTGCTTCGGAGTTAAAATCATAAATAGACCACTCGAAAAAACGGAACCCTTATAGGATCACTTTGTTGTCCGTTTGTCTGTCTGTCAAGACCCTTTATCTCGGGAACGCGTATCAAGAACTAGAACTATGAATTACTATACGCTATATGATGGTATATATATACAGTCTATATGCAGTAGTGTGTACGGTGTGGCGACGCGTCGCCATGCGCAATCGACTGTGCAAAATAATGTCGATGTTTCACATCTGCCAGGCGTCCCGTGATGGCTCACATTTTTTTTTTAATAGAAAGCTGGTTTATTTGGGGTCTTAGCTATGTAAGTTTTTATTCCCCAACGTGAAATGGGGGAGGTCTTTAAAGTTTTAATTTGCCCATGTTTTGTAACTTACTTTGACGCTAGTTTCGCTTGGCATCATGCTGTATTGTGACTAGAAGATCTGAGAAGATGTTTACTTCCTTCTATTGGAATTGTAAGACACCACCATTTTCTGAAACAGATAAAAAGTTTATTGTTAGACTTTTTTACATTTATCCAAGAAAGTAGGATCTTTATCACCCATTCAAATAATAGCAAAGAGCGTAAGTGCTACATGGAAATTACATAAACTGTAGACAAACGCCGAGAAGGTCAAGGAAACAGCAATACATCTTATTCTGTTTGTTCTGTTTTTTTTAAAATAAATAATAGTCACAGAGCTGGTTTCGGCTACGGGGACTGGGCTTATGCCTTAAATAGAGCTTGGGTGTTTTGTCATTGCATAAGTATCCAATTTTTGTGCTAAATGTTTTAGGTCAAAGAGCGCATGTCACAATGCCATTATTAAAATTGTAAGATGTATTGGCAGGTGATCTATTCTTGAGTTGGTCAGGTTTGGTATCTAGTTCACGCCTTCTTTCATCTTTAAAAGCATATACCTTAACTTGGACGAGTTGCCTCCATTCAGGCCGCATTTCAACGGCGGACTCCCATGAGGAAGGTTCAATACAACATCTTTTCATGCGTCTCTTCTGAACATCTTTAAAACGAAGAAACTGGCCACCGTTTTTTCGTTTACCATGTTCAAGTTCAGAAAAGAAGATGCGTTTCGCCTTCCTCTCATCAGACATCCGGGGCAGATGCCCGCACCAACGCAGCTGACGCCGCATCAGATACACCTCTATCCCGCTGGCATTAGCTCGTCTTAGTACATCGGTGTTATGATGTTTTTTTTGAATAAGTACTTATGTTCGCGCCACTGGTGCTCGACCCTTTTTGCTTTTCCTACCCGCAAATATTAGCAGATCGTCGAAGAGTTTTAATCGTGACATTCAACGCTTGCACTGACATTTGCGCGTAACTTACTATAAATAACTTATTATAAATACACAAACTCGGAACAAATATTATCAGATAATGCATAAAATTGTACCGCGGTGGGAATTTAACCCGTCATCTTCTGCGTCTCAGCCTCTACGCCACAGAGGTCGTTAGATCTTCAGAGTGTCCGATCATGTGCGGCGTACACCCAACGACTCCCAGCAACTTATATAAGGTCGTCTTTCCATCTAGTAGGGGGCCGTCTTACGCTACGTTTTCCAGTGCGTGTTCACGACTTTACACAAGCCCAATACACCAATCATGGACATCAGGTTTAACAGATTGTTTTAACGTTTATTTTAGAGCTGCTTAGGCATTATACGATATACCGCCCAACACGTTTTCTCTCGGTAACTTACATATTACCTGAACACTCAAGATCTACCGGCGTAGACCTGATCCTCCGCTTTACGTACACACGTGTGGAGAATCGACTGAAACTGCATTCATATTTCCCTAGATTTTATACGTTATCTGAGTGACGATTGACGATAACAATTAAATGCTCAATCATATTGCCCTGGACTTACATAATGTCACCATTGAAAGGAGCATTCATCAGATTAAACTATTAACAGACGACCCAGTTTGGCTGCATCCAACCACTCGATGTGATGTCACGATCCGACCACCCAACCAGTAAAAATAATAAAATGGTTGGCCTGACAGCGCCTGACCAGCCTACACTTTTAATTGTAGTAGAGTTCCTAGTGAAAGGGCTTGCCCGGGGAAGTACTACCACCATTCCCATTTCTGCCGCCAATCAGCATTGCTTTGTTTCGGTCCCTTCATGGATACGGTTTCCGGTAAAATTACAGGCACATGAGGCTTTACACCTGTATGCCTCAACTTGATGAACACAGAGCTGTGCATCATAAGGCACGTTTCTAAGGTTAGTGACTTACGAGGCAATTATTTGCAATGGTTACCACTTAACACCAGGTGGGTCATAGGCTTGTTCCATCTCCAGGTAGTATAAAAAACAATGCGATACTCGTATGGTGGTACGTGACGTCATATCGGGTGGTTGGGCCTAGCCAAACTGGGTCGTCTGTTAATGCTTTTAGGCGATTTACATAACAATGTGAGTGGATAATTAGAGAATTCTGAACCTTATTGACACTAAAAGCTTAAAAACATTAGACAGACATATGACAGTACAATGAAGTCACTTAAGATGTAATGTGCATTCAATTAAGATATTATTTTATTGTGTTTATATTCATTTCATTTACATTCCAGTGTAGGTACATAAATAACACTAAGTTACTAGAGATTCAAAAAAATAAATATTAAAAATTAAACACAAGCATTAAACTTCTTATTAACTTATTGATTAAACTTGAATTGCATGATGTGGTAGGCCATATTTCACAAAAATGTGTCATATTACTAGGGAGATTAATATAAAGGTCTCATTCTACATTGATAGAGGCACACAAATCAAGATAAAACATTAAAAACTAATACGCAGTGGTAATATGGGCGGCCTTATTGCTAAAAGCGATTTTAAGGTTGGACGTCATAAAACTAGTAGGTTATGTGAGAATTCTTGTACATACAATTATGGTAGATTATTATATGAAGTGATAAATAAAGCAGTGTCTTGCGTCACGGGCGCTATATTGAATCCCGAGCGTAACGAAGGATTCTAGAGTTAACTCACGAGCCGAGTGCGGGACTTATTAGAGTCCTGAGTGCAGAGAGGAATATAAGCACGCCCTAGATGCAGACAGCTTTATCCACGAGGAGAATACTCTACTTTTCACACTTTCTGCGAAACAATAAAAACCAAATCTAGGTTTGTGCATTCTGTGCAGACGTCGGTTCGATTTATGAATAAGTTCTTATAGTGTGGTTCTCTTTCGTTCAAATTTTAATACAGATGAGGTTCCAAATTCAAATAACATTATGCCCGCGAGGGCATAATGAAATTCAGTACAACTTTACTCCCGGCTCAGTCGTAGGTTTCACACCACCTGCTCGACAATGTCAAATTATAGTCATGTAAACCTCACCGAAAGCAGGTGATTAAATCTCTAAGGCTGAGCCGGGAATAAAGTAGTACTGAATTACATCATGCCCGCACGGGCATAGTGTGATTTGCATTTGGAACCTCATTTGTGTTAAAATTTGAACCAGAGACCCACACAATACGCACTTATTTATTAATCGAACTAGCCTTTCTGTACAGAACGCAAAATTATGTCTTATGCCTTCTTAGCTTTTCTTAGGTATTTATAGGTCTATTTGGGTTTCTTTGTGCCTTCTTAAGTTTTATTATGTCCTTCTATTTGTTCTTATGTCTTACGTAACTTATAAAGCAAGTGCCGTGAAACGCTGTTACAAAGACAAAATTTGTCTCGCAGAAAGTGTGAAAAGTAGAGTATTCTCCTCGTGTGCAAAGTAGAGTTTTCTCCTCGTGGATAAAGTTGTATGCATCTTGGGCGTGCTTATATCCCTCTCTGCACTCAGGATTCTAGTAACTCCCTCGCTCCGCTCGTGAGCTAACTCTAGAATCCTTCGTTCGGGATTCCATATAGCGCCGGTGACGCAAGACACTGCTTTATCCCCCCGTTTAATAATCTACTATTGTTCTCAAGCAATTTTTTTTCTTGACACTAAGTTACGTACCATACAAAGGCATGCACTGTACTGTAGCTAAATGAATGTAAATGACATTTCTTTGAGAACAAAAAATTAAAAGCAATAAATTAGTCAGTTTTGGAAAATGCGTTCAACGATGACAGCGCATGGAAATTGGAAGAGAAACAAATGTTATCCATTGTAAAACATAAAAGGCGCGAAGAATCGATTCGTCCTACTGATGGCTGCGCGGTGGATATTCGAGGAATCCCGGAATTACTCATTATGAATATTACAGATAAAGGATTTCTTTGTCATTATGGATTTTAGCAACAGCTTTTGGTGATGTCGTTGTTTGGGGTTGACTCTCGAGATGTCTTTTCTGGATCGTTATTGGGTCTATGTTTGTTAATCCAGGTCCTCCGGGCTAAAAATGTGTTTGCCTAGATGAATGCTACGTTTATGCATTAGTGGAGCACACTTGCCTAATAGATGTAAGGGTGATTCTGCCGCCTTATTACAAAATCTGCAGGTTTGTGTCTCGCATAGCTGAAACATGTGCTTATTAAGCCGACAGTGTCCAGTCAGGGCTCTGACTATAATGCAGAGATTGTTTCTGTTATCCCATGCGCCTTACGAAAAATACTATTGCCATGTAAAGCAGTCTAGTCCATCGGACAAACTCGATTGATCCTTACAATTTTAACAACAGAGGAGACATGGGCAGGAAACGGCAAAAAAAGTAAGTCACGCTCGGGACTGAGAAAAGGTATTATCCATGTTTAAGCTATGATTAGTGAGAAGTTTATGTAAGCGTTTATTTTGGTAGCATTGCATTTGTCCCGTGTCGTACGACGTCCGCTATCGCGTGTTTACCAAACACACGTATTGTTAACATGTACCCAGTGCACTGTACCTGCCCGTCTACTCGTGTGCTTGCAAGTTATAACGTCATAATAGGTGTGTACGTAAATACATTTAATATCGAATACGCAAAAATATAATTTTGTACATTGAATTTATCTCCGTGGCATCAATGCTCATGTGCCCCTGGTATGGAAACCTAGCAGCGTTGCACGGAAAGCTGAGTGCAATAGGCTATTTCATATTGATAAAAACCATGTTCCATTTCATATGCGAAAGCGTGCGAGACTCCTTTAAAAAGATATAAATAAAAATTATAATCTTTGTCTGTTAAAATAAGCAACTTTTCTTGGAAGACAACAAAATAAACGCGCCGATGTTCTATAGACTTATTTGTTTTAAATTATATTTATTGTGAGAAAGAACTAGTGCTAAGGGCGACTTGCGCAATGATGACGTATTTAGTGGCTAAATATGATTTAAGGAGTTGTCAAATCATACAAATATGTCAAATTTTCATGTTTAGTCACTAAAAAGCAAATCGGATTAAGTCAGCTATCAAACAAATTATAACGCCTCCTTGAAATAAGCATCAGAAAATTAATGGTCTTCACGACTAAATACAAAGAAAGTATTATGCGTCAGTAACATTATATTTCTTAGAAAAATAAAATGTTATCTATCCATAATAAAATTCGTGTTCAGCAGTAGATGACGACAGCGATGGTCAAAGTTACAGAGGATGCTCAGTAACATGTATGTTAAGCCTGCCCAAAAAATAACTTAACATACAAATTAAATTGAATCACAATATTTTTCTTAGAGGAAAACTATTCAAATATTCGTTTTGGGTCCGAGTGTTGTATTTAATACGCCGATACAAGTAGTTCTCACGAGATACCCTGTTTCAAAATATGTGTGAAGTGGGAAAGTTTAAAGTAGAGTTTTGTGTTATCTCTATGCTGATTTATTTTAAAGCAAGTAAATAATTGATGGCCCTTTTAATATTGGTGTAAGCTTATCTTCGAATTAATAAATATAGTCCCTAGTCCTAAAATTAAATCCAGGGCAGTCAAACTGTTTATGGAATAGGGTCGAATGCTAAAATTAAGATAAAAAAATAGTGGCACTCCTGGAGTGCCGACAGAAGTGAAAACTTGAACAGACTACATCACAGATACTTATATACAGAGGTGTTGGTAACAGTTTCGTGAGTTCAATGGGTTTTCCCCAACTCAAAAAATGCCTAACGGGCTTAAAGAAGTTTTCACTTCAAAAATTAATCACGGTCGAGTTTCTAGTAGTTTTAATAAAGTTTTGAGTATTTTTTATGATGTAGGTAAAAATATAGAACAGTAGTAATGGCCCCCCATTTTTCAATAGGTCAAAGGACAGATTAAAGCGAATGCATATTATCAGCAGAACAGGTCACGACCCCGCCCTGTTAATTATTAAGATAGCTGTAGGCGCCCTTATCTCTACACGCTAAATATTGCTTTGTAACTTATACAAATGCAACTACAAATTATTTACTACAAGGTTTATTTATAAAAATATAGGTAAATCAAGTACCACACTTATGTACCTACTTTTAACCGATGAAGAGAATAAAAGAAAAATAATAACGAAAGAAAATACGTTTTTAAGACACATACAAGATGACCACAAATACATAGTTAACTAAAAAACACAGCCCACACACAAGCAGAGAAAGAATACCTAAGAATACTTAGTAATTAAGATAGTTCTCCGTACTGCGTGAACCAAATAGGCCCCGTCTCAGCGTCTCAGAATGTATTTTTTGTTAACCGACTTCAAAAAAACGAGGAGGTTTTCAATTCGTCGAAATCTTCTTTAGGCGCGTTGGGCATTTATTGTTTAAAAACCCATTGAACTCGCGACATTGTTACCGTTCCGTTACCGACACCTCTGTATATAAGTATCTCGTAATTGTTCAAGTTTTCACTTCTGTCGGCACTCCCGGAGTGCCACTTTTTTATGTATGTTCCCTGATTACTCGAAGACGCCTGGACCGATTCAAGAAATTATTATGATCCCATTGGCACGAAGTCAGGATCTGATGATGGGATCCCAAAAAAATCGAGGGTAACCCTCAATCTTTTCTAATATCTGAATTCAGTTAAATTTTGTTAAAACAGTTACTTGTTTTAAAGATTCGACTACTACCTAGGGTATTGACGTTTGCGTGATCTGCTCGTGGAAAGACTCGTAGACCGTAGACTCGTCTCCACCGATTTTTGATGAAACTTTTATGAGTTCGATGTATATCCTTTAAAACAAAAAAGAATTTTCCAAATCGGTTGATAAATGACGGAGTTCTGAGGTAATAACATAAAACCGAATTACGTCCCTATAAAATTTGAGGGTTACCATAAATTTTTATGGGATCCCATTATTAGATCCTGACTTGGTGCCAATGGGACCACCTGGAAAGTATACCCTTTTAAACAAAAAAATAGTTTTTCGAATTGATCCAGGCATCTTCGAGTAATCGGAAAACATACATAAAAAAAAAGATTCTGACGAATTCCGAATCTCCTTCTTCTTTTAAAGTCGGTTAAAAGGCTATTCTAGTACAATCTTATCTATCAAAAATTCTTTCTTAAAAATTCTTAAAACGAGTCAAAATACAAAAAACCAAAACACTAGAAACTGTCGCTCGAAAACTCATTGTGAACCGCCCATTAATTACTAAGTTATTCGTCATTATGACAGCTTTCAAGTTATATACCAGAATTAGCTGTTGCCCGCGACTTCGTACGCGTTACACTTCTAAATGTGTAGGTAACCTATAAATAAAGCTAAACCTGCTGTTGCAACTTGACTTGACACCCCATTTTTATCCCATGGGAACTGATTTATGGGATAAAAAGTAGCTTATGTGGAAATCCAGTTTATAACTGTTACGCCGAAGCTGTTAAACAATGAGTAATAATCGAACCTTCTCGAACGCTTTTGTCTTGCTGTGTTATTGTTGCTATTGTTTGTGGTTTCGCAGAATGGGGAGTTGCCATTGTGTCGAGGGACCGACCCTTTCCTGGAAGGATCGACATCGTTCTCGAACAATCGAAATGTGTGCGATATAAATAGGCCGGAGAGATGGCCGGACAGTCAGTCTGAGTCTCAGCGAGGCCCTGGAGGACTGACGTGGGAAGGGTCTCGCGTGAACAGTAGTTGCTCCCGAGTCAGTCTGGATTAAGCTATACGTGCGAACATTTCGGTGACTTTAAGTGGTGTGAATTAGTGTGTTGTGATACGTGTGACCAAGTTCGTGTATTCATCGTTTAGTGTTGAATAAAAGTGTTATTTTGGTTGGATCGATTCCCATTATTTTATCCCGAACCCTCAGCTCGTAATAATTTGGTGTCAGAAGTGGGATAAAATAATGCCGGTTCTACCAAAGGATAACGTGGACGGTGTCAGGACGAGAGGTCAACGACAACAGGAAATGGATTAAAGGCGGTTTGGAGATTCTCCGGTTCAAGAAGCTCGGCAGAGTCGTCAGCCGATGGAGATGGAATCAGCCGCCGCCGAATCATTTAGAGCACCATCATCATCATCCGTGGGCAAGCTCCTGTGACAGGCGATCTTGCTGCTATTATGGCAATGCTTTGTTGCAAGAGGAACAACGCCGTCAGCATTAGGAAGAGAAGCGGCGTCAACAGGAAGAGCAGGCTTGGTTGCAGGAGGAACAACGCCGTCAGCATTAAGAAGAGAAGCGTCGTCAACAGGAAGAGCAGGCTCGGTTGCAGGAGGAACAACGCCGTCAGCATTAAGAAGAGAAGCGTCGTCAGCAGGAAGAGCAGGCTCGGTTGCAGAAGGAACAGCGACATGAACAGGTGGAGCAGACTCGGTTGCAAGAGGAACAGCGACGTCAGGATAAAGAAGAGCAGGTCGTCAACAGGAAGATCAGCGACGTTGGCCATAAGAGCGTGCTTCACTGATGAGGGAATCGTTCGGTTCATCTGGAAAGGAATTCCAGGAAGTAAAAGAACAGATAGAAATCATGAGAGCCGTGTTTTGGAGGCTGGAATTGGGATCGCTGATGAGAAAGGGACTCTGGGTGTCCTGAAGTACTGAAGACGGCAATGTGGCTCCTCTAGTTGCTACATCTTCAGCGCGAGGTGCGCCTAAAATTGTTCATGTTGATCGGCTGCCGCGATATGGGGCTAAGAATGCTCGGGACGAGCATGTTTTAGAAGGGGGCAGTGTTACGCCGAAGCTGTTAAACAATGAGTAATAATCGAACCTTCTCGAACGCTTTTGTCTTGCTGTGTTATTGTTGCTATTGTTTGTGGTTTCGCAGAATGGGGAGTTGCCATTGTGTCGAGGGACCGACCCTTTCCTCCAGGAAAGGGTCGGTCCCTGCCCGGTCGGGTGGGTGCGATATAAATAGGCCGGAGAGATGGCCGGACAGTCAGTCTGAGTCTCAGCGAGGCCCTGGAGGACTGACGTGGGAAGGGTCTCGCGTGAACAGTAGTTGCTCCCGAGTCAGTCTGGATTAAGCTATACGTGCGAACATTTCGGTGACTTTAAGTGGTGTGAATTAGTGTGTTGTGATACGTGTGACCAAGTTCGTGTATTCATCGTTTAGTGTTGAATAAAAGTGTTATTTTGGTTGGATCGATTCCCATGATTTTATCCCGAACCCTCAGCTCGTAACATAACCTATGTATACACCAAATTTCATCGAAATCGGTTCGCAAAAAACAAACATCCAAAATTTCACATTTATCATATTAGTGTATTGTAAAAAAATTGTACAAAACAATACACACTAAATTAAACTTCTAAGACAAACTAAAAGAAAACTATTTTCTTCTGGCCAAAATGTTCTACTCGTAGTCCTTACCATTTCAAATTTCGAACTCTACGTCCCTATAATGTCGTGTCCTAAAAGTGCACAACCTCTTTAAGCTTACAGCCCTTGAAATGAAGTACTCATATATAATACGGTGACTCTCCAGACATTCCAATTTTAAAGAGTATTTTCATAAGTTTTTAAGTGAGTATAACCTTTTTTGAATAAAATCGGATTGAGTTTTCAAACGTGTCAAAATAAAATGTAATATAAATCAAAAGCACTAAGGAGTATTGATATCAACTGCGAAGCAGATCACCGCCAAAATAACTTTCTACCCCTTTATAACCCTGCTAGGAGATGAATTTTAATAAAATACGAATTACATCTTCCATCAATTCTGTTAAAAAAGGTTTATGCAAAATTTGAAGTGGATTGGACCAAGGAATCACGTTGTCCCATACAAACTTTGCCCCCCTTTTTCACCCCCTCAGGGGTATAATTTCGAAAAATCCTTTCTTATCGGATGCTTACGTCATACAAAGAACACACCCTCCAAGTTTCAGGTCTCTACGGTCAGCGGTTTAGGCTGTGCGTTGATCCGTCAATCAGTCGTTCAGAACAAAGCATTATTTTAAATGTATAGATAGACTGTCTATAGCTTATTAAATCACATAGTTAATTAAAATCAAACTTACAGTAACACAGTAGCCGGCTTTATCATCCACAACAAAACACTGAACACTTCCTTTTAACTAGATAAAGGTATTAAGTTAATTATAAACTTTTAATAAAAGCTAAATTTAATCAAATACTATGTTTTTATTCTGTAATTAATATACCGAATATTGTGTTAGAATGGTGTAATTCTGCGCATGCGCACCTTCCTTTGCAATGGTAACGCAGTACGCACGCGCGGCCTGACGCGTCGGCGCGCACTGCCGAGATGATTTATGAAGAGTAAAACTATCGTAGCTTCTTGTACCAAATTATAGGGGGTGATAAATACATAACAGCCGACGGTAATTTATATATTTATCAACTTATAGATTATAACAAGTATTCATATCATAGAAAATTATATCTAAAGATCGTTTTAAACTATCTATTGATAAAAAACTCCTGATTGATCATATCAGTTTAGTCAAAATCAAAATTATATTTTCTTTAAAATCAAAAGGATTACTCGGAGAGATTATTAGGTCAAGTGGGACTTCAAATGAAAGGTACATCAGTACATTTAGATTCCGTTTTTATTTTTAATAAAGTCTTTATAGTTTTTGAGTTAGCCATAATAAAAACTGAACTTAGGCAAAATTCACAGGGTACACCAGTGACCCCACAGTGCTGTAATTTGGTATGCGTGTAGCTTGAGAAACCAAATATAGGCAAAAGTCTGAAATCCAGAATAACTGCAATTTGTACCCCAAAAACGTGTAACCACATAACATGAATTAGACGGGCTCCTTCACAGCACTCTTTTAAGCTGAGATTAAAGCAGCATTACCTTAATGCCTAGCTTTCTTGTCATTTGAGTTACCTATTTATTTATTATTTTATTTTATTGTCCTCATTTTAGAATATCTGTAAGGTTATTATTTGGGTATATATTAGTCTATCTTTAGGTATTTATTTATGTATTAGGATTATAAGTAGGTACCTACAGTTTTTATTTGATATAATTTTATATAGATTATTTCATTCATTTGTAAATATACTCTGTGCACCGCTGCCCATTACTGCTCCGTTATTTACTTTCCATCCAAAGGTTGCCTGGAAGAAATCGCTTTCAGCTATAAGGCCGCCCATTGTACTTTATTTAAGTAGCTTAAATTTGTTTTTTTTTAAGTATTCCTGGTGTACAATAAAGAATTATTCTATTCTATTCTATTCTATTCATGAACTCATTACCTGTAATTTAAATGAAACTGTGGGACAAGTTCTTTATTTCGTGGCACTATTTTGATAGTCAATGATTACACATAATAGTTTTTTGTTTTAATCGGAGACTCGCGAGATCTCAGTTCGGGGCGAACCACTAGTTTATTTAATTACGTTTTTAAATTTGTTAATTTCCAATTTTTTATATCAAGAATAGAATAGAATAGAATAATCATTTATTTGGCACACACAAAATGACACATGAAACAATAATAAAGAACAGTTGAATCCATTAAGACAGTTCGACTCATGTGTCTGCGTACCAAAATGGCGTTCAGCTCAGCATAATGTTGGATGTTGTGCATCCAACGCTGATTTTCAGCTGAAACCGGGAGCAAAAGGTAGTGCAGCAGCGACGAAGTAAAATAAAAATAAATAAAGAAGTGAATAAATAAAAGGTGTGCAATTTTATTAAAATGTAGATATAACATTCATAAACATACTTTTCTAAAATAATAATAAATATTTATTTATTTATTTTAGAAACAACATCATTACAGGTTTTTTTTTTAAGCCCTAAGGCGATGCTATGTCTAGGTAACTTATGTTAATTAATATGACAAATACAAATTCAATACAAATACTATAGATACTACACATTTGGGTATACATTATATTATACATTTACTTTCAATGACGACCTGTGCCATTTTTAAGAGTTTCGGCAGGTTTTGGTAAAATATGTCCACGCTACTTTCGGACAGGATATTAAGCAAGTTTATAGCGAGTGACATGGGGGCAAACTTAAGTAAGTTGGTCCAATATATATATATATATATAAATAAATATGGGTAACTATTTAAAATATATATATATATAGATATATAAAATATATCACTTGGGAGTTTGTTATAATAGCGCACTCTTTGATAGTAGTGTAACAAATATTATTAATTTAAGTGACTACACAGACTACTTATTCATCTGAATACCACGCGAAGCCTGGTGCAGAACTTAGTGTTGTATAGTATGTACTTCCCTTATAGTAATACTAACTGACCAATCCGCAGCTTCGCACGCGTAGTTTTTTAATAAAAAGATCACCCTCCTTCTGCGCAGTTGGGTAAAAAGTAGCCTATGTTACTCAGGGGTTTTTATTTTTGTTACTCAAGGATAATGTTGCATTCTAATGGTGAAAGAATTTTTGAAATCGGACCCATAGTTTTTGAGTTTAATCGTTACAAACATACAAATCTTTTCTTTTTATAATATTAATATAGATTAATTTGAATAGAAGTGTATAGGGGTTTTTAATATTTATGTAGAACTAGCTAGACAGGGAATGTTAAAATGGTTGCAGGAAGCGAACTGACAGATTGATGAAACCTTCCTGAAGGGCCTCTTCAGACAATGGCTGAAGGCTGCGCGAACCTTTTCTATTTCCACGGAAGTGTGTAATACAGTATGGTTTAATCTGTGGTTGGAACTGAAAAGAAACACAAGGTAGGTAATATTTATTGCAGTAGGTTCACTACTAGAGTTATAGTTGTAGAGAAGAGAGAGAATAAAACTGAAACTAAACCTTACTGTGTTAGCAATAAGCCCCAAATCACATTTCTGTGTTATCAAAAATAAGTAAATGAGCTCTTAATATGTATTAGACGATGCCGATGAGTGTGTTACGGCTGTTACGGTTGCAGCCGTGATATTGTCATTACGGTTGTGACAGTATTGGACTCTTTAACCGACTTCAGAAACAGAAGGAGGTTCTAAATTCGACGGAATCTTTTTTTATGTAAGTACCTTTATTCTCCGATTACTCGAAGACGCCTGGACCGATTCGAGAAATTAGTTTTTTGTTTAATAGGGTAGGTAAAGTTCCCAACTGGTCCCATTGGCACGAAGTCAGGAACTGATGATGGGATTCCAAAAAAATCGAGGGCAACCCTCAAACTTTATAAGGACGCATAATTGTTTTTACCTCAGAACTACGTCATTTATCAACCGATTTGGAAATTTTCTTTTTTATTTGAAAGGATATATTTTCTATTGGTCTCATAGAATTTCATCAAAATCAGTTAAGTAGTTTGATTAAGTCGCTTAAATTTTAGTTAAAAAGTTACTTGCGTATTAAAAATTATTCATAATTTATTAAGAAACCAACAGCGCCGGAACATGTTAAGAGAAAATTGAAAAAAACATATATTTTATATCTCTTCAAACACTCTTAGAAAATTTAGTTGCATCTTATGACCATACTATTTTAATGGGTGATTTCAATACGTGTTTGCTTAAACAAGACTCTCGATCAGCTTCATTAAAATCTCTTGCAAGTGCTTGTAATTTATCCATTCTGCCTCTTACTGCAACTCATTTTTATCCTAACTCAATCCCATCTCTTCTAGATCTCATTATTGTATCTTCTCCTGCGCATGTTGCCAAGCATGGACAATGTGCAGCGGGAGCCTTTTCCTACCATGACCTATTGTATCTCTCGTATAAATACGACCTCCTAAAGACAAGCCCAAAATTATTCTTCAGCGAAATTTTAGTGGCATGAAGCTAGAAGATCTGCAACATGATGCCGATTCTGTAGACTGGTCGCCAGTTTTCGATGAATTAACAGTCGATGGCAAAGTGGAAGCTTTTAATGCACTAATTACCAAACTGTTTGACCAACATGCACCACTTAGGGAGATTAAGCTCAAGCACCTACCAGCTCCTTGGATTACACCTGAACTAAGAGCCGTCATGCATAAAAAGCTAGTAGCAAAGGCAAAGCTCAAAAGCCGGAATTCCGATATTAATAAGGAAAAATATATCGAATGTCGTAATCGCTGCAATAGAGTGTGTAGGGACGCGCAACGCCGTTATATTCATAAATCAGTCGAGGACTCTGATCCTGCTAAGGTTTGGAAGTTCCTCCGGTCATTGGGAATTGGAAAGTCACGTCAACAAGATAAAATTCCTCAACATATTAATTTAGATTAATTAAATCAGCACTTCACATCATCTTCTAATTTCGACGTACACGCGAAATCACAAACATTGCAACATCTTTCTTCTATTCCAACTCCTGACTATTCATCTTTCAATTTAAATCAATTCACTGATTGTGATGTTAAGAAGAGCATTGCATCTATTTCGTCTAATACCATCGGCAACGACAGTATAAGTCGGAATATGATTGTTCCTATCCTCGATCAAATTGTCCCAATAATCTGTCACATCCTTAACTCCTCTATTACCAACTGTGTTTTCCCTACTTTCTGGAAAGAAGCTCAAGTCACTCCTCTCCCGAAAAAGAATAATCCAGCTTCTTTCTCAGATTTCCGTCCAATCTCTATTCTTCCTTTCCTATCCAAAGTCCTGGAACGTCTTGTTCATAAGCAACTGAGCACTTTTCTTTCCAGGAATAATCTTCTAAATCCTTTCCAATCCGGTTTCCGTCCAGGCCATAGTACTGTTTCAGCATTAGTTAAAATAACTGATGATATACGAGATGGCATGGACAATGGAAAAGTAACAGTACTATCACTTTTAGATTTTAGCAACGCTTTCAACAATGTTGACTTCGAAATTCTTCTTGGTACCCTACGCTCTCTTAACGTATCTCCAACAGTGATTGAGTGGTTTCACAGTTATCTGAACGGGCGCCGTCAGCGTATACGCATTGATGATAGTTACTCATCGTGGTGCACGATATTAGCTGGTGTCCCTCAGGGTGGCGTTTTATCACCTCTTCTATTTGCAATTTTCATAAACTCAATATCCCAACAATTAACTTCATCCTACCACCTCTATGCAGACGATCTTCAAATTTACACACAAGATACAGTAGAGCGGCTGCCTGAAGCTATATATAGAATAAACCTTGACCTAGACCGTATTCTGGACTGGAGCAAGGCACATGGTCTTAGAGTTAACCCACTCAAAACTCAAGTAATCGTCGTTGGGGGTTCTAGGATGATATCGAGGATAGACTGGTCTTGCCTTCCACAAATTATATTTGATGGCACCTACGTTAAGCAGAGTGAGACGGTGAAAAATTTAGGCGTTCTCATAGACAGGCAACTGTCATGGGGACCTCAGATATCTGAAGTCAGCCGTAAGATGTTTGCTTCAGCGGGTTCTCTTAGGAGATTGCGTAACTTCCTTCCGACTGCCACTAAAATTTCGCTCGCGCAGTCGCTTCTTCTCCCGATACTAGACTATGCTGATGCTTCTTATCTAGATCTCACTGAACAGCAACTAGATAACCTTGAGCGTTTGCAAAACTTTGGCATCCGGTTCATCTTCGGCTTGCGGAAGTATGACCATGTATCCGAATTTCGCAGTAAGCTCAAGTGGTTACCCATACGCCTTCGCCGGGATACTCACATCCTTCAGCATTTATATAACATCCTGTTCAACCCTTCCTCACCTTCCTATCTTAAAGAACGCTTCCATTTCCTCTATCAATCCAATCCTCGATCCTTGCGTTCATCTGACACACTCCAACTCAGGACACCTGTACACTCCTCCTCCTACTTTGATAAGTCTTTTACAGTGCAGGCTGTCCGGTTATGGAACGCGCTGCCGGTGGCTATCAGATGTGCCAAGTCACTTGCCATTTTTAAACGTATGCTCAGAGAACACTATCTGAGTATTTGTCGCTAAATATATATGTATTTATTATTAATTATTTGTATCTTAAATAAGTCTAAGTATGTATCTATAAATTATTATGAGTAGTTATTATTTAGATTCATGTAGTTTTCATTTATGTAAGTTTTATATTTTTTATTTTTATATAATTAGTATTAGTATGTATGTATGTACATGTAGTATGTTAGGTACACCCCAGGTAATGTCTACACAGTCCATTCCATCCAAAGGTTGTCTGGTAGAGATCGCTAATTAGCGATAAGACCGCCAATTGTATCCATAGATTTACGTAGTTGTTTTTTTTATATGTATTTGTTTCGTGGTGTGCAATAAAGTATTATCTATCTATCTATCTATCTATTTTATTCAAGAGCTGTAAACATTTATCTGAAACGAGCTGAGCGCCCGCAACATTGTCCGCTTCAAATAAATACTTTAACATCCTTTTACTCCCATTTATGAGATGTTTTTTTATTACACTCCTACTTCCTATATGGAACACACCTTCCTAATTTTAAGGAATTTTAGGCACTGCGTTATCTGTCAGTCAGTAATTTACTCGTTTTATGCCGGGTACCTATATCCGTCGGTAACCGACTACGACTCGTATCTCCTTGAAAAAGTGTCAAACTAGTGTCAAACTTTTGACACGTTTTGAAGGAGAAACGAGTCGTAGCTGGTTACCGACGGATATAGGAACCCGCCATTAATCGACTTCATAAAAGAAGGAGGTTATCAATTCGTCGGAATCTTTTTTTTTTTACTTTCCAGATGGTCCTATTGGCACCAAATCCCGAGTGATGATTGGATGCGATCCCAAAAAAATCGAGGGCAACCCTCAAATTTTATAAGGACGCTTAATTGTTTTATGTTTTTACCTCAGAACACCGTCATTTATCAACCGATTCGGAAAATTCTCTTTTATTTGAGAGTATATACTTTTGTATTGGTCTCTTAGAAATTTTATCATAATCAGTTGTGTAGTTTGGTTAAGTCGGTTATATTTTTGTTAAAAAGTTATATTGATTTGCTAAAAATTACATTAGCGAATTTAAAAATGTTCGGGTATAGTTCCAAGCCAACCGTAGCACAATTATCCATATCAGCCCTAGTCAGTTTAATTGTAAGTGTTTTGTTATGCACGACGAGTGTTTTGTTATTAAATGAAAACACGGTTAGGGCTAATGGCTAGTAGTGTTGAAAATAGGTTTTTTATTTCAAATAAATTACTATAGATAGTTTTATATTTTCAAAGAATTATATTTTCACTAATATTTTAGGACTTGAATATAGATATATTCAAGTCCTAAAATATTAGTGAAACAGCCTGTATAAAATAGGTAAACAAATCATATTAATTCATCAGTAGGTACCTCCTAAGCGGCATCGGCGGAAAGGCGCCGCCGATTTACGTAAAAAAATATTTATTGGGCATGTATTGATTACTGGATAAATATTCAAGCTACCGGTATTAAACCTACCTTTAAAATGGATGTGCGTTTTAAATTAATTGATCGAGCGAAGCGAGAGTAAATAAATAGAAGTAGTAAATAAAAGCGTAAATAAAATAAAGCGTTTTCATTATCAATTTATTCATTCGGATGGCTTCAGTTACGGGTTTTGTTTCTGACAGTTATTATGATGATGTTCGTGTCGTGGGGAGCCACCGCGTAAGTTTTCACGGACGCCAGGATCAATGCTAGGTATAGCTAGAACTAAGACTTATTGTCGGGACCTAAATACTCTGTAATTATTACTACTAGTCAACAACAATAACATAATTCTATTTGTACTAAAAACGGGATATTTATCATGATTTGTGAGTGTTGTGTGTCGGAATCGAGTTATGATCGAGAATGAAACCGGTAGTAGTGATAGTATTAGTGCATTAATTCCTAGCAAGAGACTAAGAAAGAGGGTAGATCGTCATATCTGCCAATAACTACCCGCTCGCAAAGACACAATTTACCCGTGATCATGGCGCATCCAACTGCGTCGAAATATCGGGACACTCAAGAACTCGCACCTATTGATCTATGTATTAAATTTCATGATGATCGGATCAATGCTTCGGAAGTTATTCTCGGACAAACAAACATACATACATACAACGCCGTTTTGCCCAAGTTGATTTGGAGATCTGGCTTTGCTCGATTAATTACATAATTTAAGATATGTCACTTAAAATGTCACTCTAATTTGATCGTAAGGGTGAACAAACTAAGCAGGTTTTTTCCGAAATAGTTGTTAGTCAGCATAAACAACAGAATCGCCGCCATTGTCACACAACAGTGCTTATCAATTATCAACTAATAAAGAATTAGTCTAGACGACTATATCTATTTACCACTATCATAAATTAGTGAACAATGACAGTGTTTATAAATATTCGGGTAATGGACATTGTTTTAGTGGCAAGCCAACCGTAGCACGCCATGTCAGCCCCAGTTAAAGAGCCTTCTCTGCCCGATGAAGAAAATAAGCTTAAGAAGATTGATTTAGATTCAATTTTAGTGGAAGAGATAGGTCAATTTGGATGGTTTCAGTTGCGAGTTTTGTTTCTGGCGGTGGTAATGGTGATCTTCGCGGCGTGGGGAGCTAGCGAGTACGTGTTCACGACCGCCAGGATCAATACCAGGTATGGCCAGGACTACGGTCCATTGTCAGAACCTTCCTATATGACTAATTTGATAAAACCTAAGTTTACGGTATATAGATCTGCTTGATCTTTATGAGTGAATTGTGCAACGATGTTTAATCGTATTTAGTGCCTCAATATGTACAAAAGAGTTGTTAATTCATAAACTTTAAATACGTAAAATTTAAACATGTTTAGTCGCTATTTAGATACATTTAGGGATCGTTGTGCAAGACGGACTAAATGTAATATGATTGTTTTAAAATGAAAATTCAAAATTATCTTTATTATTTCATTGAATAAAGAAATGTTAACTTTCACTTTGAAATAAAACAATGCATTCAAATAAAGTTTCCCTCATAAATAGAGCTACCTTTCTTTACGTACATTCCACAGATAGAACATGTATCATGGCAAACTGATTAAAGGTCTCCCCCACATCCATCTATATCCCAGTCGCATATATTTTCAACAAAATAGTATTTTCTTCTAGATGTCTGATCCCACAGTGCGACATCGAGGATCCGGAGTACTCTCCCTCTTGGATCCTGAACGCGGTGCCAGCTCCAGGCGGCTCGCTAGACAACTGCCAGCGGTTCGGGAACTCCTCGGCCGATGCTCCAGGCGTCTGCCCCGACGCGCTCTTCGATCAAAGCATCTTGCTGCCGTGTGAGGAGTATGTTTATGAGAATACCCACACAGTCGTTTATGATGTGAGTCACTCCTCAGGAGCACTTTAATCTGACAGGATAAAAGCAAGCTTTTTCGTTTTGTCCAGCTATTTAATGCTCGATGAACGTATTGCCCCGCAGCAGAAATATAACTAGGTTCTCATAAGACATTCACTCGCCGGACTACAGGGTTTCTTTTTTGCAAATAAAGTAAGGTGCTGCATACATTTTATTATTCAAAATGTTCTCGTTCAGTATGAGCTGGCTTGCGACGAGTGGCGACGCTCGCTCATCGGCTCCGTGCGAACCTTTGGCACACTGACAGCGCTGCCCATCACCGGCTTTATCTCCGACCGCTGGGGCCGCCGCACCGCGCTGGTCTTCAATGCCGTGAACACGGCCTGGCTCGGCGTCACCCGCTACTGGGCAAACACCTACGTTGGATTCCTGATCTCCGAATTTGTTGAAGCCACGTTTGGGTCTGGCGGATTCTCAACTGCATACATCCTTGGTAATCGAACTTTAGTTATACTATCTTACTGCTAGGTAGGACCGTTAGTATATCCTGAGTACTAGAGAACTAGTTTACTGCAATGTTTGTTGTTTCTTATGTGGCTATCTTTCTAATCAGGTCTATCCTAAAAGTGGAATGTCACATTATCATTTAATTAGACTAATAAAAAACAAATTTTATCAAATCATAAAGTACCTAATAAGATATAACAAATCACCCATCATAAATCTTAATAATAGTAGATTATTAAACGAGGCTATAAAGTAGTGTCTTGCGTCACGGGCGCTATATTTAATCCCAAACGTGACGAAGGATCCTGAGTGCAGAGAGGGATATAAGCACGCCCAAGACGCAGACAGCTTTGTCCACGAGAAGAATACTCTAATTTTCATACGAGGAGAATACTCTACTTTTCACACTTTCTGCGAGACTAATTTTGTCTTTGTAACAGCGTTTTGCGGCATTTGCTTTAGTATATGTATTTGTTTTCATATGTAAGACATAAGAACAAATAGAAGGACATAAGAAAACTTAAGGAGACACAAAAAGACCTAAAAAGATCTAAGAAACGCTAAGAAGACATAATACATAATTTTGCGTTCTGTACATAAAGGCTAGTTCGATTAACGAATAAGTTCTTATTGTATGGGTCTCTTTGGTTCAAATTTTGATACAAATTAGGTTCCAAATTCAAATCATATTATGTCCGGGTGGGCATAATGAAATTCAGTACAACTTTACCCCCAGGTCAGCCATAGAGCTTTAATCACCTGCTTTGGGTGAGGTTTACATGACATGTAGTTGGTCATTGTTGAGCAGGTGGTGTGAAAAATATATTTCATTACGTAGAGTAAACCATCTTTCATCATACAGTGAAATTAATTTGATTTTCTATGAGCAAATAAATGTTTTCAGTGATGGAGGTGGTAGGCCCAAAGTACAGAGTAGCAGCGGGCGCCACCATCAATACGTTCTTCTCCATCGGCCAGGTCACTATGGGCCTGATCGCGTGGGGGGTGCCCAACTGGAGGAACTTCACTCTCACGCTCTACATCCCGCAGTTTCTCACCATCGCTTACTTCTGGATCATGACCGAGTCCGTGCGCTGGTACATGAGCAAGGGCCGCTACGAGGAATCTGAAGCTTTACTTAAAAACATAGCCAAAACCAACGGAAAACAACTTTCCCCCAAGTCTCTAGAAGCACTCAGACAAACGGCCGTGGAAGAGAAGGCGAAGAAGGCGCTCGAGAAGATCGAGAATGTGAACGAGCCGTGGTTGATCTTGCTAGTATTCAGACACAAGCAAGTATTGATCCGGTGCCTGGTGTCGCCTGTGTGGTGGATTACAACCACGTTCATATACTACGGCATGTCGATCAACTCTGTGAATATGTCGGGCAACCGGTATCTGAACTACGTGGCGGTGTCAGCGGTGGAGATCCCGGGCTACTGGACGGCGGTCTACCTCATGGCTAAGATTGGGAGACGGCCAGTCCTGATGGGTGGCTTTTGGGTCTGCGCAGCTTGTCAAGTTGCTTACATCTTCTTGCCTGTTGGTGAGTCCAACAGACTACAAATTGCATCTATTTTTCAACAGCAACTTTCCACTTATCCCTTATCAGTGTTCTATTAAAAATTTCAAACTATGGATCAAATTCAAAATTCTAAAGTTATATGGATCAAATGATGATCCAATACTGCGACAGGTGTTATTGTTATGAATATAACTTTGCTAGTCATCTTATCCTAAGCAATCCTAAGTAATAATAATGCTAGACAATTTACCCAGCGCCATCTAGCCCCAAACCAAGCAAACCTTGTTAGATATTAGTGTGTGTACAGTGTTAGATTATTGGATAAAGCCGTCTACAATAGTAACAAACCAAAACACATAGTTCTGACCCCACACTAGAACTCCTTGTATCGTCAGTAACAGGAACTACGAGTACCATGGTACCACAACAACCAGACCCTGCAGACATACAAACATTTGTCCCGCAGCGGGAATTGAACCGCGCCACTAAGGTCGTCATGTTACTGTTTCTGTTTTATTTATATAATAAACTTTATATAATAAATACAACAGTAGAATACCTATTTAGGTATTCTACATCCGTTTTGTGAAAATCCTTATGGTGCCTAACAGAGATTTTTATCCTCAATATTTATTTATTTAATACTTTCACACAAAACATAACAGTGCTAGGAGGACTAGGCATATTTCAATTTATTTAACCTCAAAAGCCTCTCCTTTCATTTCCAGACATGTATGCAGCCTCGCTATCGGTGTACCTCATCGGCAAGTACAGCATTGCGATCGTGATGACGTCCATCTACGTGTACACGGCCGAGCTGTACCCCACCAAGTACCGACACAGCCTGTTCGCCTTCTCCTCCATGATGGGCCGCATCGGCTCTATAGTGGCACCTCTTACACCAGCCATCGTAAGTTCTTCGTTAAACCAAATCAACTTGGGCAAATTGGCGTTGCATGTATGTATGTTTGTTTGTCCGAGGATATCTTTCGAAACGTTGATCCGATCCTCATGAAATTTGATATATAGGTAGGTAGTGATGGCACAAATTTGGTGTGACTACATGAGTTAAAAATGTGGGGGGGTTGTTGAGATATCGAGGTTTAAGAGAGGTAAAAAAAATGAAAATGAGACTATTAGGTCAAGTGAGACGTCAAATGAAAAGTAATTAGTAGATTTAGACTCCGTTTTTATTTTTAGTAAAGCCCTTATAGTTTTTGAGTTATTAGCCATAATAAAAACTGAAACTTGACAAAATTCACCAGTGACCCCACAGTGCTGTAATTAGGTTTGCGTGTAGCTTAAGTGACACAAATATAGGCAAAAGTCTGAAATCCAGAATAACTGCAATTTGTACCCCAAAAAAGAGTAACCACCTTACATTACATGAACTCCCGTTACCTGTATTTTGAATTAAACTGTAGGTCAAGTTATTTGGTCATTTATTTCGTGGCACTATTGTGATAGTCAAAGATTACGAATATTATATTTTTGTTTTATTGGGAGACTCGCGAGATCTCAGTTCGGGGCGAACCCATAGTTTAATAGTTATTCTGCTGTTCGGGGCGGAGATAAATCTAACAAATTGAAGATCAACCGGTCGCACCGTTCTTGAGTTATAAATGGTGTAACTAACCCGACTTTGTCTTATTGATCGAGCGAAGCGAGATCTCCAAATCAACTTGGGCAAATCAGTGTTGTATGTATGTACGTATACGAATGTATGTTTGTTTGTCCGAGGATAACTTTCGAAGGGTTTATCCGATCATCATGAAATTATGGTATTATGTATGTTTGTTTGTCCGAGGTTAACTTTCGAAGGGTGTATCCGATCATCGGACAAATTTCACAGGGTACACCAGTGATCCCACAATGCTGAAATTTGGTATGCGTGTAGCTTTAATGTCACAAATAAAGGAAAAATTCTTAAATCCAGAATAACTGCAATTTGTACCCCAAAAATGAGAAACCAATTTACCTGAACCCCCATTACCTGTAATTTGAATGAAACTATATGTCAAGTAGGTTAGTTATGGATCTCGTGCATCGAGATAGGATTCTATCTCGATGATTTCGTGGTACTATTTTGATAGTCAAAGATTACGCAGAATCTCAGTTCGGGGCGAACAACTAGTTAAACACAGTGTATATTTTCATGTGTCCACCATCTTTGTTGCTTTCTTCAATGGTAATAACATTATTGCCACACAATGTCCGCTTCATAGCCTTTTTTGTTCATACTCGCAGAGTGAGGGCCTGGTGACCTGCAATACAGGTTCCTATGAACCTATGTACTTCAGGCACCAGTCTCTCACAATGGTTGTTGACACCATACAAACTTGCCTTTGTAGATTAACATTAAGAAAACAGCTTGTAAGAAAAAATTAATTAATATATATATAAATATTTAAAAAATGACAAATTATGTGTCATGTAAACTTCACCGAAAGCAGGTGATTAAATCACTACGGCTGAGCCAGGAGTAAAGTTGTAGTAAATTTCATTATTCCCATCGCAGGCATAATGCGATTTAAATTTGGAACCTCATCTGTATTAAAATTTGAACCAAAGAGACCCACAAAACAAGAACTTAATCGTAAATCGAACTAACCTCTGATAATAGTAACTCCCTTGCTCCGCTTGCGGAATCCTTTGTTACGTTCAGGATTCAATATAGCGCCCGTGACGGAAGACACTGCTTTATCGCCTCATTTAATAATCTACTATTTTTTTCCGGCAGTATTGACCAGCCTAATATCAATAGTGGTTCGCCCTGAACTGAGATCTCGCGAGTCTTCGATTAAAACAAAAAAATATTATTTGTAATCTTTGACTATAAAAATAGTGCCACGAAATGAAAATCCAACTTACTTGACCTACAGTTTCATTCAAATACAGGTATCGGTAGTTCATGTTATTTGGTTGTACTTTTTTGGGGGGGAAATTACAAGCACAGCACTGTGTAAATGCATGAAAGCAATGATGGGACATGTTCTTGACCACAGGGTGCAGCTACATTCGAAGAGATGCCGTTCGTGCTGTTCGGTAGCTGCGCGCTGCTGTCGGGGCTGCTGATCCTGCTCACGCCGGAGACGCTTGGCACCAAGCTGCCCGACTCCATGCACGAGGCCGACAACATCGGCAGGAAACAACAACCAGCCTGATATCTACGACAGTTTAAACTATGCGTATATAAGATGCGTCTAAATTATATCATAAATCTAGATATATATGTTATATGACCCGTGTTTCGCTTCGAAAGTTATCCTCGGACAAACAAACATACAACGCCGATTTGCCCAAGTTGATTTGGAGATCTCGCTTCGCTTGATATTTAAATAAATTATTGTTATTATTAACATGACATCATATTTGTCAAAATCAGTCAATCCAGATCCAAATGAACAGCATATAATACACCCTGAAAACATTTCCTTCTGCGCAGTCGGGTAAGCAAAATTTTAATTAATTTATAGCAAGAATATAGGTTAGACAAATATGAGATAAAAATATAAAAATTAGATTCACTGATCTACCCAACTCAGAGGCGTGTAATACTTTTACAATCGCACATAATAAAATAAGCAAACGAAAAATTGAGAAGACAAAAACAGAAAAGATTATAAATATACAAACCCTGTTTCCATTTTTGTTACATCACCCTGTATACGGTTTGATAATAGATATCCCCTATCAGTATACGGCTCTATCAGCGGGGGGGTCGTCCTACCTACGCTGCACTTTCCAGGGCGTGGTCTCTACTCGAGATCCATTTTGTCTGAACTTCTTCGAGCTATGTGCTTCACCCACTTCAGATTGATAATTCTCTGGGCTAAGTCCGTGACTTTGGATTCGATCTCATAGAGGTACTAATAGCACTTTCCATAGCAGCACCATCCATCCACATTTAGTATGAAACTATTTAAAAAAAATTCTATATGAATAAATAGCATAAAAATATAAAGGTATATAATAACCAATGCAAAAGCACACGTGAATTCTGATGGTCTAAGTCAAAGAAATTTGATATTATTGCAAAATAAAATAAATAAATAAATATTGCTGGACATTTCACACAGCGCTATCTAGCCCCAAACTAAGCAAAGCTTGTACTATGGGAACCAGATAACGGATGGAACACTTACCTATACCTACATATATATACATTTTTTTTTTGTAAATACATACTTGTAATATATAGAGAAACAACCAGACCCGGAACAAATATCTGTATATCATGCAAACATTTGTTCTGCGGTGGGAATCGAACCCGCTACCCCCTGCGTCTCAGCCGGCTATGCGCCCACTGTACCACGGAGGTCGTCAAATCGTCGTCATAATATCATGATACAAAATATCCAAGTGAAGTCACTCAGTGGTTATCAATAATCTGCGGATAAAAGTATTATAGGATTATTCTAGACCACCATTTACCATTTATCGTAGATTTGTGAAAAGTTAGTGTTTATAAATATTTGAGTCAGGGACATAGTTTTAGTGCTAAGCCAACTGTAGCACACCATGTCGACCACAGTTAAAGAGCCTCCCCTGGCCGATAAAGAAAATAAGCTAACGAAAATTGATATAGATTCAATTTTAGTGGAAGAGATAGGTCAGTTTGGATGGTTTCAGATAAGGGTTTTGTTTCTGACAGTTATAGTGGTGATCTTCTCGGCATGGGGAATCAGCGAGTTCGTGTTTACAACCGCCAGGATTAATAGCAGGTAAGACAGGGACTATGGTTCATTGTCAGAGCCTTCCTATTGGCCAAACTTGGTAAAATCCAAGTTTATGGTAAATAGATCTGCTTAATATTTAAATAAAGCAATGCATTTTTATATTTTTTTCTAATAAATATATTTTTTCTTTTGTATATCTCAGATATAACATATATTACATTATTATTACCTACGGCAAACTGATTAAAGATTTCTCCTTATCCTTCATTAACTCACAGTCGCTTAAAACACAAAGATTTTGTTTTACTAAGAAATCTTTTTGTTTTCCAGATGTCTAATCCCGCAGTGTGACACTGAGAATCCCGAGTACTCTCCTTCTTGGATCGTGAACGCGGTTCCAGCACCAGGTGGCTCGCTAGACAACTGCCAGCGATTCGGGAACTCTTCAGCCGATGTTCCCGGCGTCTGCCCCGCCGCGCTCTTCGATCAGAGAATCTTACTGCCGTGTGAGGAGTATGTTTATGAGAATACCCACACAGTCGTTTACGATGTGAGTCACCCCTCAGGAGCACTTAAATTTACCGGTAAAAAATAATGGTCAATCCTTAATGCTCAACTTCTTGCAAAAAAATTGTACTATTTCTAGCTATGTGATGCTCGATTTACGCATCCAAAAACACAAAAACCTAAAATAAATATTTAATTTCATGAAAAAATTTGCCCCGCAGCAGGAATAGAAATGGATTCTTATTAGCTTGCTTTTCATCCGCCGGACTAGAGGGTTCCATATTTGCAATTAGTAAGTAACTGCATACATTTGTTATTCTTAATGTTCTTGTTCAGTTTGAGCTGGCTTGCGACGAGTGGCGACGCTCCCTCATCGGCTCAGCGGTAACATTTGGCTCGCTGACTGCACTACCCATTACTGGTTTTATCTCTGACCGCTGGGGCCGCCGCACCGCACTGGCCTTCAATGCCGTGAACATGGCCTGGCTCGGCGTCACCCGCTACTGGGCAAACACCTACATTGGATTTCTGATCTCCGAATTTGTTGAAGCCACGTTTGGATCTGGCGTATTCTCCACTGCGTATATTCTTGGTAAACAAACATAGGTTACTAATTATTCGGTTATTAGTCAAGGTGCTAGGTAGGACAAGATATATTTATATCTTCTCCATGTGTTGCCAAACCGTTGCTGGGGTAGCCCAATACTTAGTACCGCTGACGTATCGTTCGATTGTTTTTTTAGCGTTAGGAAAAATTACAATTCTTGATTACTTACTATCATTACCATCAGCCCACATTAGTATACTGCTGGAAAAATACCTCTTCTAAAACGCACCTCTGAACACGGCCTTCAGCTCTACCTACTCACTTTCTGCCTTGTTCTGGGGGCGTCCCATACTACGTTTGCCAAGACGCGGGCTTCACTCAAGAACTCGTTTACCCCAATATTTGTCAGTTCTTATCACGGCTTACTTACTATACTTCATAGGTATCAGTCTATAATCGAAAAGTGGATTGTGGCCTATAAAATAATTCATTTTATCTAATCATAAAGAAATTTTAACATAAAAATACCTAAAGGATGTAATAAATTATCTCATAAATCATAATAAATTACAATCAAGTTATTTATTTATTTATTAATATTACAATACAGGGGTGAAATGCTTTTAATAACAGAAATAATAATTATTATTATCATCAGCCATTCGTGTCCCACTGCTGGGCAAAGGCCTCCCTCCTTTCCTTCCAGACTTCGCGGTCCTAAGCTGATTTTGGGCAATCCGTTTGGAATTTATCCAGCACGTCCCGCCATCTATGTTTCGGTCTGACGCGTCGCCTTCTCGCTGGGTCAGGACAGAAAGAATAACACATTAAATATTTACATGACTAAAATACAGAAAAAACATTTGAGTCATCTAAATACCGTTTTAAGTAATTTCGTACTTAATTTATCATCGTAATTAATTTCGTACCGTTTCGTAATTAAATAGAGTTAACTCATCATTTCTAAAAGCGAATTAATGTTTTCAGTGATGGAGGTGGTAGGCCCAAAGTACAGAGTAGCAGCGGGCGCCACTATCAATACGTTCTTCTCCATCGGCCAGATCACTATGGGCCTGATCGCGTGGGGGGTGCCCAACTGGAGGAACTTCACTCTCACGCTCTACATCCCGCAGTTTCTCACCATCGCTTACTTCTGGATCATGACCGAGTCCGTGCGCTGGTACATGAGCAAGGGCCGCTACGAGGAATCTGAAGCTTTACTTAAAAACATAGCCAAAACCAACGGAAAACAACTTTCCCCCAAGTCTCTAGAAGCGCTCAGACAAACGGCCGTCGAAGAGAAGGCGAAGAAAGCGCTCGAGAAGATCGAGAATGTGAACGAGCCGTGGTTGATCGTGCTAGTATTCAGACACAAGCAAGTGTTGCTCCGGTGCCTGGTGTCGCCTGTGTGGTGGATCACGACCACGTTGATATACCACGGCATGTCGATCAACTCTGTGAATATGTCGGGCAACCGATATCTGAACTATGTGGCGGTGGCGGCGGCCGAGATCCCGGGCTACTGGACGGCGGTCTACCTCATGGCTAAGATTGGGAGACGGCCCGTGCTAATGGGTGCCTTTTGGGTCTGCGCAGCTTGTCAAGTTGCTTACATCTTCTTGCCTACTGGTCAGTCAAACAGATTACAAATTGTATATATATTTTTCAACACCAGGCACTTATTCATTGTTTTGATGCATGGATAGGATATATATCCCTTAGCTGTGTACCATAAAAAATGTCAAAAGACGCTGATTCAATACTGCGCTGGATGTAATCTCCGTGCCATACATCTGATATAAGCAATTGAAACTGTGTTAGATTATTTTATAAAGTAGTGTCCTGACCCCACACTAAGACTCCTTCATCGTGTGTGTGTAGCAGGAACTACGAATACCTCAGTGCACAACAACCTGACCCGGATCAATTATTTGCAGACTATGCAAATATTTGTCCCGCGAGGGGAATCGAACATCCTCGCCACTAAGGACATTATTTACATTTTTGACATTATATTACTAGTAATGGTGTATAATTAATTGAGCGAAGCGAGATCTCCAAATCAACTTGGGAGAATCGCCGTTGTATGTATGTATGTTTGTTTGTCCGAGGATAACTTTCGTAGTGTTTATCCGATCATCATGAAATTTGGTATATAGCTAGGTAGTGATGGTACAATTTTGGTGTGACTCAATGAGCTAAAAATATTGGGTGGTTGTTGCAATATTGGGGTTCAAGAGGGGTAAAAAAAAAATGAAAATGAGACTATTAAGTCAAGTAGAACGTCAAATGAAAGGTATTTATTAGAACATTTGAACCCCGTTTTTATTTTTAGTTTAACTTTTGTAGTTTTTGAGTGTGAAATGTGGCGGACAGAAACTGGATGAGAAGAGCCGAAGACCGGGCTCAGTGGCGCGTATTGGGAGAGGCCTATGTCCAGCAGTGGACAAGTATGGGCTGATGATGATGAGTTTTTGAGTTATTAGCCATAATAAAAACAAAACTTTGACAAAATTCTCAGGGTACACCAGTGAACCCACAATGCTGAAATTTGGTATTCGTGTAGCTTTAGTGACACAAATATGGGCAAAAGTCTGAAATTTAGAATAACTGCCATTTGTAGCCCAATATAATAACCAATTAACAAGAACCCCCGTTACATCTAATTTGAATGAAACTGTAGGTAAAGTAGGTTGGTTATGCATTTCGTGGCACCAATTTATTTATCAAAGATTAAAGCCGGCATGCACAAAGATCACGAAACGTATTTAGCTACTAAACATGTTTAAATTTGAAGTATTTGTATGATTTGACAACTCCTTAAATCACATTTAGCCACTAAATACGTTTAGGCATCGTTGTGCAAGTCGCCCTAAGAATAATATTTATTTTGGGAGATTCGCGAGATCTCAGTTCGGGGCGAACAAAACAACTAGTTTATATGAATTTCAATTTGTTGAAATTTCTTTCCAGGCATGTACGCAGCCTCGTTATCGGTGTACCTCATCGGCAAGTACAGCATTGCGATCGTGATGACGTCCATCTACGTATACACGGCCGAGCTGTACCCCACCAAGTACCGACACAGCCTGTTCGCCTTCTCCTCCATGATGGGCCGCATCGGCTCTATAGTGGCACCTCTTACACCAGCCATCGTAAGTTATTCATATTTTATACCAGGGTCCTTTATTATAAAATTGTGCGATCTTTCTGACCGTCTGTTATGATTGGACCACGATTGTATTATGAATGAACAGTTAATAAGAAAAAAAAAATACTTTTAAATATTTGTAGGTTTAAGAAGACAGATAGGTACTAGTTAACGCTTTTTAACTTTTTTCAATTGTTTTTTCGGCGTAATCGACCATCAATATCATTAATCAAAACTGTGACTACTTATAAAAGTTTCTGAAAATTTCTAAAATATCTGATACATTTATGTTTAAGCATACATTTAACGTTATCGACATTATATTGTGGCATTGTGAGCATGAGCTTCTTCATATATTTTTTTTTGTCTATGTGCATCCTAAATGCAAGTTGTATTATATTTTTCTGTTGTACTCTCGTATTTTAGCTAAATCTTAATTAACATCTTGTTGGTATATACACAAAATAATGCCAAAAATTACATCATAAATGATGAGACATGTTCTTGACCGCAGGGTGCAGCGACATTTGAGGAGATGCCGTTCGTGCTATTCAGTAGCTGCGCGCTGCTGTCGGGGCTGCTGATCCTGCTCACGCCGGAGACGCTTGGCACCAAGCTGCCCGACTCCATGCACGAGGCCGACAACATCGGCAGGAAACAACAACCAGCCTGATATCTACGACAGTGGCTATGGATCTAAATCTTATCTAATATTTAACCCAGACAAATACGTTAATGACCCGTGCTTGCTTAACCATCATTCCTGTCACGACTCACGATTACACAAATGACATAAAATTCAATTGTTGCCGAGAGTTTAATCGGATTAGTTCGTTCAGGCTAAGTAACAACATTTTTCTCTGGATCCTAGTTTGTGATTGTATCGTAAATTATAATTAAATAAATAAAAATAAATAAATATTGCTGGGCATTTCACACAGCGCTATCTAGCCCCAAACTAAGCAGAGCTTGTACTATGGGAACCAGATAACTGATAGAATACTTATATATTTTTTTTTGTAAATACATACATATAATATATAGAAAAATAACCAGACCTAGAACAAATATCTGTAGATTATGCAAACATTTGTTCCGCGGCGGGAATCGAACCCACTACCTCCTGCGTCTCAGCCGGCTATTCGCCCAATGCGCCACGGAGGTCGTCAAAACACTCAATTATACACATAGGAATGACACAAATAATATATTCGGTGTAAACTGAAAATACAAATGTTCGAGCGGTGGCTCTATGATACATTTGTATGATAAGTGATGAATTACTTATATTATTTGTAAAAAAAAAATTGGTTGCCTGTAAAGTTGGTTTACGGACGATAGTTTAACGTGACAACGTTAACACAAAACATTGATGAAATGATTGCATACTTTTATGAATATAATTGAATCATTTTTATTGAATTATCACTATTTTGTGTGGATACAAAGAAGGACTGAAATGAAATCTACAATTTAATTGAAATAAAATAATTGAATTTTCAAAAATTTTAAAATAAAAGATATAATAAAGATAATGTACTTTTTAAGACGTTGTTAATCTAAATTCAATAACTTGTAATTAATTTAAAAACTGGCGTTTAGCTATAAAGTTTAAATATAATTATGAACAAGTTTTCATAGAAATAAATCTATCATCAGTTATATGAATCACCATAATTTTTTAGTTAATTGTAATAACCTATTATTACTGCACTCGCCGACAGATGCTACTTTTTTTAATAATAAAAAAATGAATACTGGAAATTTTACTAGTAATCAGATTTTTAAAATGCAAGAATAATTAACCTTTATTGCCGAAATTGTTGTTGTAATAAGCAATGAAAACCATATTAACTTTTCACTTCACTTTATAAACAGTCGACGAAACAGTTCACCTGTAGATGTAAGTTGTGTTCTGCCGCTGTCTTTCTTCTCCTCGGACGCATAGGCCAATCGAGTGGAAGAGAGATATGTATATAGTACAAAGAGCGTAACAGGACAATGAGTCATCCTTTTTCGTGCATGCAGCTGGCGTTCATCGATTTATTAGACGTTCTCACGTCAACACTACTAATAATATAGATGCTAAAATTAGGCCTTGAGGTACTCCCGTCTTACATTTTTTATTATTATTATCATCCGCTCTAAACACCATTTTTCAAACACTGAGAACTCACGCCCGCGCCATACTGTTAACGTGACAACCAATTAGTGCAAAAATCACATTCGCTACCGTCCTATAACGTTCTCGTGAAATCCAGTCCATCCATCCAGTCTAGTTATTTGTTTTGATATTGTTTGTTAATACTGTGTTTGTTAATTTTAATATTGTGTGATTTACAATAAAGCGTAATCTACCTATCTGAATTGCGCCAGGTCGCGTCGTCAAGATCAAATAAATGATAGTCGTATGTCAATGATATATTTATACATAATTAATAAGCCTTAGATAAGTTACATTGTATACTTTATTATTATACTTTGAAGTAAAGTTATAGGGTGAACAACTTCTGTCATGAAATGATACAGCTATTAGATAATATATAACTAGTGGTTCGCCCCGAACTGAGATCTCGCGAATCTCCCAAAATAAATATTATTCTTAGGGCGACTTGCACAACGATGCCTAAACATATTTAATGGCTAAATATGATTTAAGCAGTTATCAAATCATATAAATACTTGAAATTTAAAGATGTTTAGTCGCTAAATACGTTTAGTGATGTTTGTGCATGCCGGCTTACATCTTTGACTAATAAATAGGTGCCACGAAATGAATAACCAACCTACTTGACCTACAATTTCATTCAAATTAGATGTAACGGGGGTTCTTGTTAATTGGTTAAATTTTTTTGGGGTACAGATGGCTGTTATTCTGGATTTCAGACTTTTGCCTATATTTTTGTATCTAAAGCTACACGATACCAAATTTCAGCATTGTGGGGTCACTGGTGTACCCTGTGAATTTTGCTAAAGTTTTGTTTTTATTATGGCTAATAACTCAAAAAGTACAAAAATTAAACTAAAAGTAAAAACGGGGTTCAAATGTACTAATAAAGACCTTTCATTTGCCGTCCCACTTGACCTAATAGTCTCATTGTAATTTTTTTACCCCTCTTGAACCCCAATATCTCAACAAGCCCCCAATATTTTTAGCTCATTGAGTCACACCAAAATTGTGCCATTACTACCTACCTATATACCAAATTTCATGATGATCGGAAACACGCTACGAAAGTTATCCTCGGACAAACAAACATACATACATACATACACACATACATACATACAACGCTGATTTTCCCAAGTTGATTTGGAGATCTCTCTTCACTCGATTATAGTTATAGTTATTTCACTAAAATAATAAATAATTTCTGTTATCCAAATTCTTAGAACGTACGTAGAAATAATTCTGCATAACCATGAGATCTCTTTTACTCAAGAGAGATATAACCTTTATTTGTAAATTCAAATACACGTAAGTAGATTGTAAATATTTTTTTTATCAGAATAAAGGTTGAGATGACATTAGATTCACTAACCACTTGGAGGCGTGCAATGTTTTTACATTCGGACACAATAACTACCAAAAGATTGGGAAGTTACTAAAAGAGAAAAAAAATTAGATGAACTCAGTTTTCAGGTTTATTACATTACCCTGTATACGGTTTGATAATAGATATCCCCTATCTGGATACGGCTTTATCAGTACTCTCTTTAGATATTGTTCTCAGCACCGACTAAACTGTCTATTTCTCTAGATTATGAATGCAGTGAATGCAGATTATGAAGTTATTATGTACGTACTGTACCTATTTATCCAGATAGGTTCTAGACATGAGCGGGAACAAAGATGTGATAAATGTGCAATCAATTATGATCGATGAAGTTGAAAAGGAAAAAAATAAACATGAAGTGGCAGAAGAAACTACCAAAGATACAGTGATGGAAGGAAAACAGGATAAAGTTGATTTAGATACGATACTAATCAATGAAGTTGGACAGTTTGGATGGTTTCAGTTGCGGACTCTTGCATTAGCGGCGATTGCTATATTGTTTACAGCATCGAGTGCAGAGTATGTTTTTACGGCAGCTCGTATCAATACAAGGTAGGTACTGTTTTAAATTAGATAGAAAGATGGAACAAATATCGTACGGGTCATTGTTAAGACAATTCTTAAAATAATATATAATAAAAATTTGAAAAAACAGCATCTATTCACCACAAGATTTTACAGATTTGTAGTACCTGCAGAGGTACAGTTAACAATTAAACAATTGAATAACAATTAATTGTTACAACAATTAACAATTCATTGTATAACAATTAAAGATTCTTACAGCTTGTAGGTATAATACGATAGTAAGGACTCAGCCCCGCTGGTTTTCAGCCTCTTATAGCTTCTGAAATAACTCAAAATCTCAGACTCCCTCCTAACTTATTTTAATAATAAGGAAAAACGGGGTCGTTATGTCATGCGTTTATCGCGTGGTGTGTTTACTGTTAACGAAAACAATTGAACCCTCTCCATTTATTGAAGGATTTGAAAACTACTTCTAAATCGGGGTTTCAATGCGCTGTAAATGTATATTTGAAAAACTAAAATTCAGGGAGACAAAGTCGCGGGACGATTCAGCTAGTTAGCAATAAATATTCTTGAATCCCGAATCAAAATGAAAATCTTACTGGTTCGTAACTTATAAGAAGCACATTTCTATTCCGAGTTGGGTAAGAAAACTCATAGTATTATGAACCGATAACCTAAACCAAGTGTATGGTTTGTGAATCATTATGAAAGACAGATTTGGATAAACAGGTGAAACAGATTTGGTAATGCAGACAAAACCTTTCACATTTAACTAATTTATCACAGCCAGTTCTAATTAGCAAACATCGTTGTCTGCATTTGTTCTTTGTTTTTTGTATTATGCTACGAGATTGATTTGTTTGTTCGTTATTTCTATGGACAACAGCCGTTAGGGTAGAATGGTTCTCGAGTGGAGACCACACAAAGCAGAGCGACAAAGAAACACAACCTAATAAAGTTGATCTATCTAAAGATCGTTTGCACCGGTCTTTTATCTCATTCAACCGTTACTTCTGTATTTTATAGTCTTGTAAAAAATGAATATTCTGTTAACAAATGTTAGTAAACGTTTGCTGGGAGCTATGAGGTCAGGCCTCATCTTCAGCAATGGGCGTCATAGCTGATTTGAGAATAATGATGATAAAAACAAATATCACTCACATATGGGCAAGAAGATCAACACGTATTTGGAAAACATTACCGGTTTCAATACGGCAAGCTCCATCATTAGCCACTGAAAAGATTTTATCTCTCAGAAACGTCGTAGTATCGCTATAGTTATGTATGTACGTATGTTTATGTATGTTTTTATTTATTTTATTTATTGTAGATATATTAATGTAGGTATATTTACATAAGCATATTGTTTTATTTTATTGTAAGTGATCAGCACTATCCTTAAATTTAATTATTGTTTTGTTAATGTACACCCCTCCATTATTGTAAGTTACAAAAATCCTCTCCATCCAAAGGGTGTCTGGAAGAGATCGCTTCTAAGCGATAAGACCGCCCATTGAACATGTTGCTTTGTGTATTTTTATTTTTATGTTTGTTTCTTGTGTGGTGTACCTACAATAAAACATTTTTCATTCATTCATTCAAGGAGAGTGTGGCTAATGAAAGCAAAAACTGAAAAAGCGTGGCAAATATAAAAAGTATCAGAATTGCGGCTCTATAATTAGAATGAAATACCTACCTGGAATTGCCTAATTTTAAACTTAATAATTATCTACCTGGCTAATGAAAGTAATAATAATATAAATAAATAATAAATATTGCTGGGCATTACACACAGCGCTATCTAGCCCCAAACTAAGCAGAGCTATGGGAACCAGATAACTGATAGAATACTTATATACTTTTTTTTTTGTAAATACACACTTATAATATATAGAAAACACCCAGACACGGAACAAATATCTGTAGATCATGCAAACATTTGTTCCGCGGCGGGAATCGAACCCGCTACCTCCTGCGTCTCAGCCGGCTATACGGCCACTGCGCCACGGAGGCAGTCAGGAATAATAAATCTTTATTCCTGCTCTTACTGGTAAGATTAATATATTATACGGATTAATATCGAATTATAGGTAACACTTTACACTATGTCTGAACTAGGAAAACCTGTGTCTCACACCAAAAGGCTAAACGGGGTAACTTATGAATAGTCAAAATAATAAACTAAAATCTATTAACATACTGAAAAAATAAACGATGTGCTAAAATAGGTAAGTATAACCTTACGTAATTAATCTTAAATCTTAATTGAATACAGTTACTCCTCAGTTTCCTCGTAAGATAGATGGATAGAGCAGCCTGTAGGGTTCTTCTACAATTAGTAAAGGGACTGCCAGACTGATATTCTTTTAAATTTGCCGCGCTTTATTTACGCGCTACTTTCATTAAACAGACTATAGCCAACTGAAAGAACTAGAGATCACCATTGTATTTTCCGTATCCAGATGTTTGGTCCCCCATTGTGAAGATGCATCCAACGCTGTGTTCGCTGCATCATGGCTCGCCACCGCGCTGCCTTCCAGCGGCAGCTCCATCGACAACTGCCAACAGTTCGCCAACATGACAGATACTATTTCCTCTAACAACTCTTGCTCCGCTCATCTATTCGACTCGAGTGTGACCCTGCCTTGTGGGCAGTACGTGTATGAGAATACACATACTGTGGTTTACGATGTAAGTTGGTCAAAAAGCTTTAGAATATGAAAATTGTTACGTTGCGGCTGTAAATAAAGACTAATAAACGCATCTAATAATCCTGTCCTGAAAACAAACAAGCTAGATATCAAAAACACACGTCACACAGTCGATAACAATACCATATCTAACTTTTTCAAGTAAAACTTCTTTACGCACGCTTGACTTGGGGAGTAAGCTGGTGAATGCTTGACGAAAGCGTTACGAAAAGTGTGATCGGGCAAGGCGAACGGAAGTTGAGAGGGATACAGTTTTACTTCAGTCGTGTGGTCTAAATCACACTCTTTTTTAACTATCATGGTTAAGATCACTATGTTTAGGGTGTATCATCACCCTTAGATATAAGTGATATTTATAAACTTTTTGTCGAGAGAAATATATGAAAAAAATATTTTTCATTAAAAACGGGATATTTAAAATGATTTCTGAGTCTGGCGATAACCATCCACTCGCAAAGGCACTCTTTGTTACCCGTGATTAGGCGCATGCAACTGCATCGAAATAACGGGATACTCAAAAACTCACAAATCATGCTAATTATTGTCATGCTCTCATGCTAATCAACTTAGGCAAATCGGCGTTGTATGTATTTATGTATGTATGTATGTTTGTTTGTTTGTCCGAGGATAACTTTATTAGAACTTATTAGAAGCGTTTATCCGATCATCGTGAGATTTGATACATGGGTTTGATACCTAGTATTGGTATATAGGTAGTTAGTGAAGGCACAATTTTGGTGTGACGAAATGTGCTAAAAATGTGGGGCACCCCCCCCCCCTCCACATTTTTTTTCAAGAGGGGTAAAAAAAACAAAATAGGATTATCTAGTTGAGTGGCACGTTTAATAAAAGGTCTTTGTGAGTAAGTTTCGACCCCGTTTTTATTTTTGTTTTAACCTTGTAGTTTTTAAATTATTACTCATAATAAAAACTGAAGGTTGACGAAATTCACAAGGTACACCAGTGACCCCACAGTGCTGAAATTTGGTATGCGTGTAGCTTTAGTGACACAAATATAGGCAAATGTCTGAATTCGAGAATAACTGCAATTTCTACCCCAAAAAAGAGTAACCAGTTAAAATGAACTCCCGCAAGAAATCTGCGGAAGAGATCGCTTTTAGCGATAAGACCGCCCATTGTACCGTTATTTATTGTTTATTTCCTTTTGTACTGTATTTTTGTTTGGTGTGCAATAAAGAGTATTTCATTCATTCATTAATTCATGAACTCCCGTTACCTATAATTTGAATGAAACTGTAGGTCATGTCATGTGGTTTCGTGGCGCTATTTTATTGGTCAAAGATTAAAGCCGGCTTGCACAACGATCCCTAACCGTTTTTAGCGACTAAACATGTTTAAATTTTACGTATTTGTATGATTTGAAAACTACTTAAATCATATTTAGCCACTAAATACGTTTGGGCATCGTTGCGCGAGTAGCCATAAGAATACTTTTTTGTGTTTTGGGAGACTCGTGAGATCTTAGTTCGGGGCGAACCACTAGTTATCTCGTTTTTAGTGAAAATAATACCTATCTATCCCTAAAGAACGTTGAAGAGAACGTCACTAACAAATAATACTGTTATAGTTTGAGCTGGCTTGTAACGAATGGCGCCGCAGTCTAATCGGCTTTTTTCGTATCGCTGGCACGTTCCTCAGCATCCCTCTCACCGGGTTCGTGTCGGACCACTGGGGGCGCAGCACCGCCCTCGCGCTGAATACATTCAACACTGCTTGGCTCGGACTCATTCGCTACTGGGCGAACAGTTTTGCCTCCTTTGTGGTTCTGGAGATAATTGGGGCTGTATTCAGTGGTGGTGTTGCTTCTTGCACTTTTATTTTGAGTAAGTAGTGTAAAAATTATGCTTAGTAAAGAGTAAGTTGAATAATACACATTTTTTTAATTTCACTCCTTAAGACTATAATATTTTGTTTCAGCTTTGGAGATACTGGGTCCAAAGTACCGCATTATAGCTGGCGGGATCCTTCACTCCTGCCATGCCCTGGGACTTGTCTGCCTAGGACTTGTCGCCTGGGTCGTTCCAGATTGGAGACGCTTAACGCTCGCTATCTACATCCCCCAGCTCTTTACTTTGAGCTACTTCTGGATCCTTGCGGAGTCGGTCCGCTGGTACTTGAGCAAAGGCCGCTACGAAGAAGCGGAAGTTCTTCTAAAAGAGGTCGCTCGAATAAACAGAAAACAACTATCTGAAAAGTCTTTACAGTTGTTGCGAGTCACAGCCGAAGAAGATAAAAAAAAGAAGGCTATCGAGGAAGCAGATAAATCTCAAGAGCCGTGGCTGCCGGTTCAAGTGTTCAGGCATAAGCCGATTCTCGTCAGATCTACGGTCTTGCCGTTGTGCTGGATCACAATGTCTCTGGTCTACCACGGCTTGTCGATTATGTCAGTAAACATATCTGGTAACAAATACATTAACTACGTTACTGTAGCTGCGGTGGAAATTCCAGGGTTTTGGATGTCAGTGTTTCTGATGAGCAGGATGGGACGAAAATCAGTGCTGATGGGAGCGTATTGGGTGTGCGCTGCTTGCCAGGCAGCTTACGTCTTTATTCCTATTGGTAAGCAGATATACAAATATTATTTTGGTTTAGTTTAGGGCTTTATTTCTGTTGTAACCTTGGTTAAATTAATTCACCGGCATGGAATTTATAAATAGGATCGTAAGAACACATTCTTCAATTAAGTTTTCTGTGGCTTTCACGAAAAATATCTGTTCAAGGAAACTACAGTTTGTCGCTGTCCATGTACCTGGTGGGCAAGTGCAGTATTGCGACCGTAGCAACAGCCCTCTACGTGTACACCACCGAGCTGTTTCCCACCAAATTTCGCCACAGCCTGTTTGCCTTCTCCGCTATGATGGGCCGCATCGGAACCATCACTGCACCTCTCACACCGGCTATGGTAAACTATTGCTATGGTACTATTATTATATAGACGATAAGACCGCCACTTGTATTTCTGCGTGTATTGTTAGGTATTTGTTTTTATATTGATTTATAATTTATGTGTGATGTACAATAAAGCATTAACTTTCATCCACATTAGGAAACGCAGTTTTATCATAAAAAAGCTAATTCAATTTAATTGTGATCTAGCATATGATGATTTTAATTTCATAATGAAAATGTTGCAGGGTGCAGCGACATTCGAGGAGATGCCGTTCGTGCTGTTCGGCAGCTGCGCGCTGCTGTCGGGGCTGCTGATCCTGCTGACGCCGGAGACGCTTGGCACCAAGCTGCCCGACTCCATGCACGAGGCCGACAACATCGGCAGGAAACAACAACCAGCCTGATCTTTACCTTTTTTTAAGTGACACTTTATAATCATATTTAAGTTAAGTTTTTTGGTGACACCTAAATTTTATAAGAATTGGTTTTTTTAATAGTTAGTAGTAAAAGTTTGTCACATCAGTTTATTTGCATTTTTCACTTCTTTACCTACCTGATATAACTGAGCGTGTTATTTATTTATTTATTGCAATATCTGAAATATACAGAAGGGTGGAGGAATAAAAACAAAGAGAATCTACTGGAACCATCATAGATCCGATATATTTTTTTTATTCAAATATTTATTTTACAACTTGGGCACGAAGCCGGCATTAATTTATTCGGTATAGTATTATTATTGCATCGCTAGTGAAAACTAGTACGCAGCTTTGCGCGTGATAGAATATTTCCAAAATATGTGGTAAAATAGGTCAATTTAATACATGTTGGTCTAAAATGATAATTTACAGTGAAAATTAATGAGTTAAGATATGATATGATCATATACTTACTACATAAATTCGATTTAGAATTATATAATTATTATTCGTTATAAAGCAAATGATTTCTTGTTTAGTTTCCGTTAAAAATGACACATTTCTTTGTCTAATTAGGTATGTATTATATATTGTTACCTACTTGTTTATTAGTATGTATTCAATAGAGATAAATAATAATTTAAATTATAGTATGATTTTCAAAGTATATACGATATATACTTGAGTTTCGTACTAAAAACACGTGACTTCTCAGACTTGTTTACTCGCTGCTATAAAAGCTCGGAGCTCGGGACGGCACGGGGTAATGTGCCATTCAGAAATCCAAAATCGCTTCTTGCGAAAAGCCTCAGGCTCGCCCTGGTATTTTCGCAACAACGATCTATATCGCGATATGAAATTAGAATCAATAGCCAAGCTCATGAAGCTCGTTTCCAAGCGGTATTATGAACTTGCCTCCCATCATCCGAATCCTTTGGTACACACCATTTCGGTCTACCCGTTGGACCCGCCCGCCAACAAAATCCTCCGTCGTCCGAGACACGTTCTCGGAGACCCGGATGACGAAATAACCTCCGCTAACGCGGAAGCGATATCTGAGTCATCTACATCAGACAGAGCAAACACTTCACAGAAACACCGACCTCACCGGCGAGGTCGACGAGTCCCTTCAGTCGCCGCCTATACGAGGTACAGACATGTACCCGGGCGTTTCTCTCCTATCCCCACCCCGGCAACTGCCCAAGCCGAGGCTCGTACCTAAGTGGTGCCCTTGCGCTAGTTGCCTCTTCAAATAACTTACTGGGCTGAGCGCCATCTGCGCTCGCCAAAAGTTCGGTTAAGCTGTGACGGCCTCAGAGGACAACAGCGAGAAAAGTCCATTAAAAAAAAAAGGCACGGGGTATTTTGCCATCGACCGCCAGAGAGGGCGAAGCTCTGCCTGTTGTACAAGTATACATACTCTCCAAGTGAGGAATACCACGTGTTGGGTGCTGAGCTAAGAGCTAAGAAATTATTATTATTTTAGATTTAGATTCCTTTAGTATTGTTGTAATCTATGAAGTACCTTATACTTTTAAAATATTACCTTTGCTGGTAGTTTAAAACATAATTGATTAACGTAAATATAATTTGATTTTCTGTACAATTGTAGTTTTATTTTAAAGAATAAATAAATATTTATTGAAAGGATTTTGCATATTATTATATTATATAAAGCTCGATTACCACTCACTGACTGACTGACTGACTGACTCATTGACATGTTTGTTCTCCCAGATGCCCCCTCGTAGGGTGAAAATGTTTGGTAGGATCGTATAGAGGGAGTTCCGATGAGTTGGGAATAAATCCTAAAGTACCCCTTTTGTCCCCCATTCGCTCCCATCCACCTCGTATCTCGGAAAGTATAGGTCTTACAGCGTTGGTGTAAAAACTATTATTGCAGAGGACATTTTTTTATATCCGGATCCATGAAAAAAAAATTGTCTTTCATACAAAAAAAAAATTGTCCCATACAAAATATTTCTGTATGAATACCGTAAACCGTATATTTCGTTTGCCGTAATTTTCATACTGTTTTTGTAGGGAGCCCACGGCTTGTGTATACTATAAAATTACTGTAAATTTGCTTGATTCTATATAATGGTGGTGGAGGGGCATGAGACAACTTTCATAGTTTTTGCAAAGGTCATCATCATTTTGGAACATCCAATTTTTTTTTTTTTTTAGTATTCAACGTTCATCATGTTTATTTTGGAACATTCACATTTTTTTAATTATGCCTCATCCACAATGATCACTTTGGAACGTCAATTATTTTTTTATTTTTATGATGCAACATCCACTGTGATCATTTTGGTACATCATTTTTTTTAATTATGCCTCATCCACAATGATCACTTTGGAACGTCAATTTTTTTTTTATTATGCATCATCCACTGTGATCATTTTGGAGCATCATTTTTTTTTCAATTATGCCTCATCCACTATGATCACTTTGGAACGTAATTTTTTTTTTATTATGCAACATCCACTGTGATATTTTGGTACATCATTTTTTTTAATTACGCCTCATCCACAATGATCACTTTGGAACGTCAATTATTTTTTATTTTTTTATTATGCATCATCCACTGTGATCATTTTGGAACATAATTTGTTTTTAATTATGCCTCATCCACAATGATCACTTTTGGAACGTCAATTTTTTTTTTTTATTATGCAAAATACTTTGTGATCATTTTGGAAAATCAATTTTTTTTAAATTATGCCTCATCCACAATGATCATTTTGGAACGTCAATTTTTTTTTTTATTATGCAAAATCCACTGTGATCATTTTGGAACATCATTTTTTTTAATTATGCCTCATCCACAATGATCACTTTTAGAAAAGTCAATTTTTTTTTTAATATGCAAAATCCTTTGTGATCATTTTAGAAAATCAATTTTTTTTTAATTATGCCTCATCCACAATGATCACTTTTGGAACGTCAATTTTTTTTTTTTTATTATGCAAAATACTTTGTGATCATTTTGGAAAATCAATTTTTTTTAAATTATGCCTCATCCACAATGATCATTTTGGAACGTCAATTTTTTTTTTTTTTTAATATGCAAAATCCACTGTGATCATTTTGGAACATCATTTTTTTTAATTATGCCTCATCCACAATGATCACTTTTGGAACGTCAATTTTTTTTTTATTATGCAAAATCCTTTCTGATCATTTTGGAAAATCAATTTTTTTTTAATTATGCCTCATCCACAATGATCATTTTGGAACGTCAATTTTTTTTTTTTATTATTCAAAATCCTTTGTGATCATTTTGGAAAATCAATTTTTTTTAATTATGCCTCATCCACAATGATCACTTTTGGAACGTCAATTTTTTTTTTTACTATGCAAAATCCTTTGTGATCATTTTGGAACATCATTTTGTTTTAAATTATGCCTCATCCACAATGATCACTTTTGGAACGTAATTTTTTTTTATTATGCAAAATCCTTTGTGATCATTTTGGAAAATCATTTTTTTTTAAATTATGCCTCATCCACAATGATCATTTTGGAACGTCAATTTTTTTTTTTATTATGCAAAATCCACTGTGATCATTTTGGAACATCATTTTTTTTAATTATGCCTCATCCACAATGATCACTTTTAGAAAAGTCAATTTTTTTTTTAATATGCAAAATCCTTTGTGATCATTTTAGAAAATCAATTTTTTTTAATTATGCCTCATCCACAATGATCACATTTGGAACGTCAATTTTTTTTTTTTTATTATGCAAAATACTTTGTGATCATTTTGGAAAATCAATTTTTTTTAAATTATGCCTCATCCACAATGATCATTTTGGAACGTCAATTTTTTTTTTTTTTTATTATGCAAAATCCACTGTGATCATTTTGGAACATCATTTTTTTTTTAATTATGCCTCATCCACAATGATCACTTTTGGAACGTCAATTTTTTTTTTATTATGCAAAATCCTTTCTGATCATTTTGGAAAATCAATTTTTTTTTAATTATGCCTCATCCACAATGATCATTTTGGAACGTCAATTTTTTTTTTTTATTATTCAAAATCCTTTGTGATCATTTTGGAAAATCAATTTTTTTTAATTATGCCTCATCCACAATGATCACTTTTGGAACGTCAATTTTTTTTTTTACTATGCAAAATCCTTTGTGATCATTTTGGAACATCATTTTGTTTTAAATTATGCCTCATCCACAATGATCACTTTTGGAACGTAATTTTTTTTTATTATGCAAAATCCTTTGTGATCATTTTGGAAAATCATTTTTTTTTAATTATGCCTCATCCACAATGATCATTTTGGAACGTCAATTTCTTTTTTTTTATTATGCAACATCCACTGTGATAATTTTGGAACATCAATTTTTTTTAAATTATGCCTCATCCACAATGATCACTTTTGGAACGTCAATTTTTTTTTTATTATGCAACATCCACTGTGATCATTTTGGAACATCAATTTTTTTTTATTTATGCCTCATCCACTATGATCATTTTGGAACGTCAATTTTTTTTTATTATGCGACATCCACTATTCGAATATTCTCTTTGATTGCTTGTTACACTTCGTCATCCTCTTTTATTGTTTCTTCCGCCTCCACATCTTCTATTTTTGCATGTTCCACTTCGTTATCCTTTTAAAATGCTTCTTCTACTTCATATCCTCTTTAATTGCTTCAGTTACTTCATTATGCGCTCTACAAAATTGTGGTGTTTCATACAAAACTTCAATCGCTCATATCTTCTAAACGGGAAGAGATAGCCCTAGCAAACTTGTACAAAATATTGGTATAAACTTTTGGTGGAACTGTTTTTTTATTGTCATCCTTGACATCCTTTTTGAATGCTTCTCTCACTTCGTCATCTTCTTTGAATGTGTTTTCCACTTCGACATCATCTTTGATTGCTTCTTTAACTTCGATATCCTCTTTGATTGCTTCTCCCACTTCGATATCGTCTTTGACTGCTTCTTCCATTTCGATATCGTCTTTGATTGCTTTTTCACTTCGTCATCTTCTTTGAATGCTTCTACCACCTTGGTATCCTCTTTGATTGCTTACTCAACTTCAATTTCCGCTTTGATTGTTTCTGCCACTTCGATATCCTATTTGATTGCTTCTTCCACTTCAACATTCTCTTTGATAGTTTCTTCCACTTCGATATCCAATAAACAAATTTATGATTTTTTTTACAAAACTTTAATCGCTCGTATCTTCTAAACGGGAAGAGATAGCACTAGCAAACTTTGACAAAATATTAGTACAAATTTTTGATCATTATCATTTTACAACATACATTTATATTATGCAACGTTCATCATGATCTTTTTTGCAACGTTCAATTTTTTTTATGCAACTATTATCATGATCATTTTGGAACATCCAATTTTTTTCTCTTTGATTGCTTGTTCCACTTCGATATCCTCTTTGATTGCTTCTTCAACATTGATATCCTATTTGATTGCTTCTTTAACTTTGATATCCTCTACGATTGCTTGTTCCACTTCGATATCCTCTTTTATTCCTTCTTCATCTTCAATATCTATTGGATTGCTTCTTCATCTTTGATATCCTCTTTGATGGCATTTTCACTTCGGTATCCTCTGTAAGGGCTCCTTCCTCTTTGATTTCCGTTTGATTGCTTCTTGCACTGCAATATTTTCTTTGATTGCGTCTTCGTATTCGATATCGTTTTTGATTGCATTTTTACTTCGATATCCTGTGATGGCTTCTTCCACTTTGATATCCTCTTTGATTGCTTCTTCCACTTCGATATCCGCTTTGATTGCTTGTTCCATTTTGATATCGTCTTTGACTATTTCTTTCACTTCGATATCGTCTTTGATTGCTTTTTTCACTTCGTCATCCTCTTTGAATACTTCTACCAACTCGGTATCCTCTTTGATTCCTTAGTCAACTTCAATTTCCTCTTTGATTGTTTTTGCTACTTCGATATCCTATTTGATTGCTTCTCCCACTTCAATATCCTCTTTGTTTACTCCTTCCACTTCGATATCATCTTCGATTTCCTTTTGATTGCTTCTTGCACTGCGTTATTCTCTTTGATTGCGTCTTCATCTTCGATATCGTCTTTGATAGCATTTTCACTTCGATATCCTCTGTGATGGCTTCTTCCACTTCGATACCCTCTTTGATTGCTTCTTCCACTTCGATATCCTCTTTGATTGTTTCTTCCGCCTCGACATCTTCTATTTTTGCATGTTCCACTTCGTTATCCCTTTAAAATGCTTCTTCTACTTTCATATCCTCTTTAATTGCTTCAGTTACTTCATTATGCGCTCTACAAAATTGTGGTCTTTCATACAAAACTTCAATCGCTCGTATCTTCTAAACGGGAAGAGATAGCCCTAGCAAACTTGTACAAAATATTGGTATAAATTTTTGGTGCAACTGTTTTTTTATTGTCATCCTTGACATCCTTTTTGAATGCTTCTCTCACTTCGTCATCTTCTTTGAATGTTTTTTCCACTTCGACATCATCTTTGACTGCTTCTTTAACTTCGATATCCTCTTTGATTGCTTCTCCCATTTCGATATCGTCTTTGATTGCTTTTTCACTTCGTCATCTTCTTTGAATGCTTCTACCACCTTGGCATCCTCTTTGATTGCTTACTCAACTTCAAGTTCCGCTTTGATTGTTTCTGCCACTTCGATATCCTATTTGATTGCTTCTTCCACTTCAACATTCTCTTTGATAGTTTCTTCCACTTCGATATCCAATCAACAAATTTATGATTTTTCTTGCAAAACTTTAATCGCTCGTATCTTCTAAACGGGAAGAGATAGCACTAGCAAACTTTGACAAAATATTAGTACAAATTTTTGATCATTATCATTTTGCAACATACATTTATATTATGCAACGTCAATCATGATCATTTTGGAACGTCCAGATTTTTTTTATGCAACGTTCATCATGATCTTTTTTGCAACGTTCAATTTTTTTTTATACAACCATTATCATGATCATTTTGGAACATACAATTTTTTTCTCTTTGATTGCTTGTTCCACTTCGATATCCTCTTTGATTGCTTCTTCCACATTGGTATCCTCTTTGATTGCTTCTTTAACTTTGATATCCTCTACGATTACTTGTTCCGCTTCAATATCCTCTTTTATTCCTTCTTCATCTTCAATATCCATTGGATTGCTTCTTCCACTTCGATATCGTCTTTGATTGCTTTTTTTACTTCGTCATCCTCTTAGAATGCTTCTACCACCTTGGTATCCTCTTTGATTTCTTCCTCAACTTTAATTTCCTCTTTGATTGTTTCTGCTACTTCGATATCCTATTTGATTGCTTCTTTCACTTCAATATCCTCTTTGATTGCTTCTTCCACTTCGATATCATCTTTGATTGCTGCTTCCACTTGGAAATCCTCTTTGATTTGATTGCTTCTTCCATTTCGATATCGTCTTTGACTGCTTCTTACACATGCATATCCTCTTTGATGGCTTTTAACAGCTCGATATCCTCTTTAATTACTTCTTCGACTAAAAGAAAAACACGCGAGCTGCGAGCAGCTCGCGCACAACGCAACCTCTAGTTATATTATATAAAGCTCGATTACCACTCACTGACTGACTGACTGACTGACTCATTGACATGTTTGTTCTCCCAGATGCCACCTCGTAGGGTGAAAATGTTTGGTGGGATCGTATAGAGGGAGTTCCGATGAGTTGGGAATAAATCCTAAAGTACCCCTTTTGTCCCCCATTCGCTCCCATCGACATCGTATCTCGGAAAGTATAGGTCTTACAGTGTTGGTGCAAAAACTAATGTTGCAGAGGACATTTTTTTATATCCGGTTCCATGAAAAAAAAATGGTCTTTCATACAAAAAAAAAATTGTCCCATACAAAATATTTCTGTATGAATACCGTAAACCGTAAATTTCGTTTGCCGTAATTTTCATACTGTTTTTGTAGGGAGCCCACGGCTTGTGTGTACTATAAAATTACTGTAAATTTGCTTGATTCTATATAATGGTGGTGGAGGGACATGAGATAACTTTCATAGTTTTTGCAAAGGTCATCATCATCATTTTGGAACATCCAATTTTTTTTTTTTTTTTTAGTATGCAACGTTCATCATGTTTATTTTGGAACATCCACATTTTTTTAATTATGCCTCATCCACAATGATCACTTTGAAACGTCATTTTTTTTTTATTATGCAACATCCACTGTGATCATTTTGGTACATCATTTTTTTAATTATGCCTCATCCACAATGATCACTTTGGAACGTCAATTTTTTTTTTTTATTATGCATCATCCACTGTGATCATTTTGTAACATCATTTTTTTTCAATTATGCCTCATCCACTATGATCACTTTGGAACGTCAATTTTTTTTTTATTATGCAACATCCACTGTGATCATTTTGGTACATAATTTTTTTTAATTATGCCTCATCCACAATGATCACTTTGGAACGTCAATTATTTTTTTTTATTATGCAACATCCACTGTGATCATTTTGGTACATCATTTTTTTAATCAAGCCTCATCCACAATGATCACTTTGGAACGTCAATTATTATTTTTTTTATTATGCATCATCCACTGTGATCATTTTGGAACATCATCTTTTTTAAATATTCCTCATCCACAATGATCACTTTGGAACGTCAATTATTTTTTTTTTATTATGCAACATCCACTGTGATCATTTTGGAACATCATTTTTTTTAATTACGCCTCATCCACAATGATCACTTTGGAACGTCAATTATTTTTTTTTATTATGCAACATCCACTGTGATCATTTTGGTACATCATTTTTTTAATCAAGCCTCATCCACAATGATCACTTTGGAACGTCAATTATTATTTTTTTTATTATGCATCATCCACTGTGATCATTTTGGAACATCATCTTTTTTAAATATTCCTCATCCACAATGATCACTTTGGAACGTCAATTATTTTTTTTTTATTATGCAACATCCACTGTGATCATTTTGGTATATAATTTTTTTTAATTATGCCTCATCCACAATGATCACTTTGGAACGTCAATTATTTTTTTTTATTATGCAACATCCACTGTGATCATTTTGGTACATCATTTTTTTAATTACGCCTCATCCACAATGATCACTTTGGAACGTCAATTTTTTTTTTTTTATTATGCATGATCCACTGTGATCATTTTGGAACATCATCTTTTTTAAATATTCCTCATCCACAATGATCACTTTGGAACGTCAATTTTTTTTTTATTATGCAACATCCACTGTGATCATTTTGGTACATCATTTTTTTAAATTACGCCTCATCTACAATGATCACTTTGGAACGTCAATTATTTTTTTTTATTATGCAACATCCACTGTAATCATTTTGGTACATAATTTTTTTTAATTATGCCTCATCCACAATGATCACTTTGGAACGTCAATTATTTTTTTTTATTATGCAACATCCACTGTGATCATTTTGGAACATCATTTTTTTTAATTATGCCTCATCCACAAAGATCACTTTGGAACGTCAATTATTATTATTTTTTTTTGTATTATGCAACATCCACTGTGATCATTTTGGTACATCATTTTTTTAACTACGCCTCATCCACAATGATCACTTTGGAACGTCAATTATTTTTTTTTTTTTTTTATTATGCAACATCCACTGTGATCATTTTGGAACATCATTTTTTTTAATTATGCCTCATCCACAATGATCACTTTGGAGCGTCAATTATTATTATTTTTTTTGTATTACGCAACATCCACTGTGATCATTTTGGTACATCATTTTTTTAACTACGCCTCATCCACAATGATCACTTTGGAACGTCAATTATTATTATTTTTTTTGTATTATGCAACATCCACTGTGATCATTTTGGTACATCATTTTTTTAAATTATGCCTCATCCACATGATCATTTTGGAACGTCAATTTTTTTTTATTATGCAACATCCACTGTGATCATTTTGGAAAATCTTTTTTTTTTGTAGCACAAATTTTTGGTGGAATCGTTATTTTACGGTCATCATCGCCCTTGCCATCATTTTGAATTCTTCTCTCACTTCCTTTTCGTTTTCGAATGTTTCTTCCACATTGATATCCTCTTTAATTGTTTCTATAACTTCGAAATCCTCTTTGATGGCATTTTTACATCAATATACTTTTGAATTGTTTTTTCTATTTTTCTATTTTCTTCAATTACTTCTCTTACTTCAATATCGACTCTAAAAAATTATGGGTTTTAATACAAATCTTAAATCGCTCGTATCTTCTAAACGGGAAGAGTTACCCCCAGCAAACTTTTACAAAATATTGGTACTGATTTTTGGTGGAATAGTTTTTTTAATACCATTATTGCCCTTGAGATCCTTTTTGAATGCTTCTCTTACTTCGTCTTCCGCTTTGAATGCTTCTTTCACCTCGATATCCTCTATTTTTGCTTCTTCCACTTTGATATCCTTTTTAATTGCTTTTTTAATTATATATTTTCTTCAATTGCTACTTTTACTACAATTTCCACTCTACAAAATTATGGGTTTTAATACAAATCTTAAATCGCTCGTATCTTCTAAACGGGAAGAGTTACGCCTAGCAAACTTTTACAAAATATTGGTACAAGTTTTTGGTGGAATAGTTTTTTTAATACCATCATTGCCCTTGACATCCGTTTTGAATACTTCTCTTACTTCGTCTTCCACTTTAAATGCTTCTTTCATTTTGCTTCTTCCACTTTGATATCCTTTTTAATTGCTTTTTCTACTTATATGTTTTCTTCAATTGCTTCTTTTACTTCAATTCCCACTCTACAAAATTATGGGTTTTAATACAAATCTTAAATCGCTCGTATCTTCTAAACGGGAACAGTTACGCCTAGCAAACTTTTACAAAATATTGGTACAAATTTTTGGTGGAATAGTTTTTTTAATACCATCATTGCCCTTGACATCCGTTTTGAATGCTTCTCTTACTTCGTCTTCCACTTTAAATGCTTCTTTCGCCTCGATATCCTCCATTTTTGCTTCTTCCACTTTGATATCCTTTTTAATTGCTTTATCTACTTATATATTTTCTTCAATTGCTTCTTTTACTTCAATTTCCACTCTACAAAATTATGGGTTTTAATACAAATCTTAAATCGCTCGTATCTTCTAAACGGGAAGAGTTACGCCTAGCAAACTTTTACAAAATATTGGTACAAGTTTTTGGTGGAATAGTTTTTTTAATACCATCATTGCCCTTGACATCCGTTTTGAATGCTTCTCTTACTTCGTCTTCCACTTTAAATGCTTCTTTCATTTTGCTTCTTCCACTTTGATATCCTTTTTAATTGCTTTTTCTACTTATATGTTTTCTTCAATTGCTTCTTTTACTTCAATTCCCACTCTACAAAATTATGGGTTTTAATACAAATCTTAAATCGCTCGTATCTTCTAAACGGGAACAGTTACGCCTAGCAAACTTTTACAAAATATTAGTACAAATTTTTGGTCGAATAGTTTTTTTATTACCATCATTGCTCCTGACATCCTTTTTGAATGCTTCTCTCACTTGGTCTTCCTCCTTGAATGCTTCTTTCACCTCGATATCCTCTATTTTTGCTTCTTCCACTTTGATATCCTTTTTAATTGCTTTATCTACTTATATATTTTCTTCAATTGCTTCTTTTACTTCAATTCCCACTCTACAAAATTATGGGTTTTAATACAAATCTTAAATCGCTCGTATCTTCTAAACGGGAACAGTTACGCCTAGCAAACTTTTACAAAATATTGGTACAAATTTTTGGTCGAATAGTTTTTTTATTACCATCATTGCTCTTGACATCCTTTTTGAATGCTTCTCTCACTTGGTCTTCCTCCTTGAATGCTTCTTTCACCTCGATATCCTCTATTTTTGCTTCTTCCACTTTGATATCCTTTTTAATGTCTTTTTCTACTTATATGTCTTCTTCAATTGCTTCTTTTACTTCAATTTTCACTCCACAAAATTATGGGTTTTCATACAAAACTTAAATCGCTCGTATCTTTTAAACGGGAAGAGATAGCTCTAGGAAACTTTTACAAAATATTAGTATAAGTTTTTGGTGAAACCGTTTTTTATTTTTATCATTGTCCTCGACGTCTTTTACTCAATTTCAATTTCCTCTTTAATTGTTTTTGCTACTTCGATATCCTATTTGATTGCTTCTTTCACTTCAATATCCTCTTTGATTGCTTCTTCCACTTCGATATCATCTTTGATTGCTGCTTCCACTTGGATATCCTCTTTGATTTGATTGCTTCTTCCATTTCGATCGTCTTTGACTGCTTTTTACACATGGATATCCTGTTCGATAACTTTAAACAGCTCGATATCCTTTTTGATTGCTTCTTCCACTTTGATATCCTCTTTTATTGCTTCTACCAATTCGATATCATCTTCGATTTCCTTTTGATTGCTTCTTGCACTGCAATATTCTCTTTGATTGCGTCTTCATCTTCGATATCGTTTTTGATAGCATTTTCACTACGATATCCTCTGTGATGGCTTCTTACACTTCGATATCTTCTTTGATTGCTTCTTCCACTTCGATATCCTCTAAGATTGCTTCTTCCTTTTCGATATCGTCTTCGACTATTTGTTTCACTTCGATATCGTCTTTGATTGCTTTTTCACTTCGTCATCCTCTTTGAATACTTCTACCATCTCGGTATCCTCTTTGATTCCTTAGTCAACTTCAATTTCCTCTTAGATTGTTTTTCCTACTTCGATATCCTATTTGATTGCTTCTTCCACTTCAATATCCTCTTTGATTACTCCTTCCACTTCGATGTCATCTTCAATTTCCTTTTGATTGCTTCTTGCACTGCAATATTCTCTTTGATTGCGTCTTGGTCTTCGATATCGGCTTTGACAGCATTTTCACTTCGATATCCTCTGTGATGGCTTCTTCCACTTCGATACCCTCTTTGATTGCTTCTTCCACTTCGATATCCTCTTGATTGCTTCTTCCACTTCGATATCCTCTTTGATTGCTTCTTCCACTTCGATATCGTCTTTGACTGTTTCTTCCACTTCGATATCGTCTTTGATTGCTTTTTTTACTTCGTCATCCTCTTAGAACGCTTCTACCACTTCGGTATCCTCTTTGATTGCTTACTCAACTTTAATTTCCTCTTTGATTGTTTCTGCTACTTCGATATCCTATTTGATTGCTCCTTTCACTTCAATATCCTCTTTGATTGCTGCTCCCACTTGGAAATCCTCTTTGATTTGATTGCTTCTTCCAGTTCGATATCGTCTTTGACTGCTTCTTACACATGGATATCCTCTTTGATGGCTTTTAACAGCTCGATATCCTCTTTAATTACTTCTTCGACTAAAAGAAAAACACGCGAGCTGCGAGCAGCTCGCGCACAACGCAACCTCTAGTTATATTATATAAAGCTCGATTACCACTCACTGACTGACTGACTGACTGACTCATTGACATGTTTGTTCTCCCAGATGCCACCTCGTAGGGTGAAAATGTTTGGTGGGATCGTATAGAGGGAGTTCCGATGAGTTGGGAATAAATCCTAAAGTACCCCTTTTGTCCCCCATTCGCTCCCATCCACCTGGTATCTCGGAAAGTATAGGTCTTACAGCGTTGGCGCAAAAACTAATGTTGCAGAGGACATTTTTTTATATCCGGTTCCATGAAAAAAAAATGGTCTTTCATACAAAAAAAAAATTGTCCCATACAAAATATTTCTGTATGAATACCGTAAACCGTAAATTTCGTTTGCCGTAATTTTCATACTGTTTTTGTAGGGAGCCCACGGCTTGTGTGTACTATAAAATTACTGTAAATTTGCTTGATTCTATATAATGGTGGTGGAGGGACATGAGATAACTTTCATAGTTTTTGCAAAGGTCATCATCATCATTTTGGAACATCCAATTTTTTTTTTTTTAGTATGCAACGTTCATCATGTTTATTTTGGAACATCCACATTTTTTTAATTATGCCTCATCCACAATGATCACTTTGAAACGTCATTTTTTTTTATTATGCAACATCCACTGTGATCATTTTGGTACATAATTTTTTTTAATTATGCCTCATCCACAATGATCACTTTGGAACGTCAATTATTTTTTTTTCATTATGCAACATCCACTGTGATCATTTTGGTACATCATTTTTTTAATTACGCCTCATCCACAATGATCACTTTGGAACGTCAATTATTTTTTTTTATTATGCAACATCCACTGTGATCATTTTGGTACATCATTTTTTTAATCAAGCCTCATCCACAATGATCACTTTGGAACGTCAATTATTATTTTTTTTATTATGCATCATCCACTGTGATCATTTTGGAACATCATCTTTTTTAAATATTCCTCATCCACAATGATCACTTTGGAACGTCAATTATTATTATTTTTTTTGTATTATGCAACATCCACTGTGATCATTTTGGTACATCATTTTTTTAAATTATGCCTCATCCACAATGATCACTCTGGAACGTCAATTATTTTTTTTTATTATGCAACATCCACTGTAATCATTTTGGTACATAATTTTTTTTAATTATGCCTCATCCACAATGATCACTTTGGAACGTCAATTATTTTTTTTTTATTATGCAACATCCACTGTGATCATTTTGGAACATCATTTTTTTTAATTATGCCTCATCCACAATGATCACTTTGGAACGTCAATTATTATTATTTTTTTTGTATTATGCAACATCCACTGTGATCATTTTGGTACATCATTTTTTTAACTACGCCTCATCCACAATGATCACTTTGGAACGTCAATTATTTTTTTTTTTTTATTATGCAACATCCACTGTGATCATTTTGGAACATCATTTTTTTTAATTATGCCTCATCCACAATGATCACTTTGGAACGTCAATTTTTTTTTTTTTTTGTATTATGCAACATCCACTGTGATCATTTTGGTACATCATTTTTTTAACTACGCCTCATCCACAATGATCACTTTGGAACGTCAATTTTTTTTTTTTTTTTGTATTATGCAACATCCACTGTGATCATTTTGGTACATCATTTTTTTTAATTATGCCTCATCCACATGATCATTTTGGAACGTCAATTTTTTTTTTATTATGCAACATCCACTGTGATCATTTTGGAAAATCATTTTTTTTTGTAGCACAAATTTTTGGTGGAATCGTTATTTTACGGTCATCATCGCCCTCATTTTGAATTCTTCTCTCACTTCCTTTTCGTTTTCGAATGTTTCTTCCACATTGATATCCTCTTTAATTGTTTCTATAACTTCGAAATCCTCTTTGATGGCATTTTTACTTCAATATACTTTTGAATTGTTTTTTCTATTTTTCTATTTTCTTCAATTACTTCTCTTACTTCAATATCGACTCTACAAAATTATGGGTTTTAATACAAATCTTAAATCGCTCGTATCTTCTAAACGGGAAGAGTTACCCCCAGCAAACTTTTACAAAATATTGGTACTAATTTTTGGTGGAATAGTTTTTTTAATACCATTATTGCCCTTGAGATCCTTTTTGAATGCTTCTCTTACTTCGTCTTCCGCTTTGAATGCTTCTTTCACCTCGATATCCTCTATTTTTGCTTCTTCCACTTTGATATCCTTTTTAATTGCTTTTTTACTTATATATTTTCTTCAATTGCTTCTTTTACTACAATTTCCACTCTACAAAATTATGGGTTTTAATACAAATCTTAAATCGCTCGTATCTTCTAAACGGGAAGAGTTACGCCTAGCAAACTTTTACAAAATATTGGTACAAATTTTTAGTGGAATAGTTTTTTTAATACCATCATTGCCCTTGACATCCGTTTTGAATGCTTCTCTTACTTCGTCTTCCACTTTAAATGCTTCTTTCACCTCGATATCCTCTATTTTTGCTTCTTCCACTTTGATATCCTTTTTAATTGCTTTTTCTACTTATATGTTTTCTTCAATTGCTTCTTTTACTACAATTTCCACTCTACAAAATTATGGGTTTTAATACAAATCTTAAATCGCTCGTATCTTCTAAACGGGAAGAGTTACGCCTAGCAAACTTTTACAAAATATTGGTACAAATTTTTGGTGGAATAGTTTTTTTAATACCATCATTGCCCTTGACATCCGTTTTGAATGCTTCTCTTACTTCGTCTTCCACTTTAAATGCTTCTTTCATTTTGCTTCTTCCACTTTGATATCCTTTTTAATTGCTTTTTCTACTTATATGTTTTCTTCAATTGCTTCTTTTACTTCAATTCCCACTCTACAAAATTATGGGTTTTAATACAAATCTTAAATCGCTCGTATCTTCTAAACGGGAACAGTTACGCCTAGCAAACTTTTACAAAATATTGGTACAAATTTTTGGTGGAATAGTTTTTTTAATACCATCATTGCCCTTGACATCCGTTTTGAATGCTTCTCTTACTTCGTCTTCCACTTTAAATGCTTCTTTCGCCTCGATATCCTCTATTTTTGCTTCTTCCACTTTGATATCCTTTTTAATTGCTTTTTCTACTTATATATTTTCTTCAATTGCTTCTTTTACTTCAATTCCCACTCTACAAAATTATGGGTTTTAATGTAAATCTTAAATCGCTCGTATCTTCTAAACGGGAACAGTTACGCCTAGCAAACTTTTACAAAATATTGGTACAAATTTTTGGTCGAATAGTTTTTTTATTACCATCATTGCTCTTGACATCCTTTTTGAATGCTTCTCTCACTTGGTCTTCCTCCTTGAATGCTTCTTTCACCTTGATATCCTCTATTTTTGCTTCTTCCACTTTGATATCCTTTTTAATGTCTTTTTCTACTTATATGTCTTCTTCAATTGCTTCTTTTACTTCAATTTTCACTCCACAAAATTATGGGTTTTCATACAAAACTTAAATCGCTCGTATCTTTTAAACGGGAAGAGATAGCTCTAGGAAACTTTTACAAAATATTAGTATAAGTTTTTTGGTGAAACCGTTTTTTATTTTTATCATTGTCCTCGACGTCTTTTACTCAATTTCAATTTCCTCTTTAATTGTTTCTGCTACTTCGATATCCTATTTGATTGCTTCTTTCACTTCAATATCCTCTTTGATTGCTTCTTCCACTTCGATATCATCTTTGATTGCTGCTTCCACTTGGATATCCTCTTTGATTTGATTGCTTCTTCCATTTCGATCGTCTTTGACTGCTTTTTACACATGGATATCCTCTTCGATAACTTTAAACAGCTCGATATCCTTTTTGATTGCTTCTTCCACTTTGATATCCTCTTTTATTGCTTCTACCAATTCGATATCATCTTCGATTTCCTTTTGATTGCTTCTTGCACTGCAATATTCTCTTTGATTGCGTCTTCATCGTCGATATCGTTTCTGATAGCATTTTCACTACGATATCCTCTGTGATGGCTTCTTACACTTCGATATCTTCTTTGATTGCTTCTTCCACTTCGATATCCTCTAAGATTGCTTCTTCCTTTTCGATATCGTCTTCGACTATTTGTTTCACTTCGATATCGTCTTTGATTGCTTTTTCACTTCGTCATCCTCTTTGAATACTTCTACCATCTCGGTATCCTCTTTGATTCCTTAGTCAACTTCAATTTCCTCTTAGATTGTTTTTCCTACTTCGATATCCTATTTGATTGCTTCTTCCACTTCAATATCCTCTTTGATTACTCCTTCCACTTCGATGTCATCTTCAATTTCCTTTTGATTGCTTCTTGCACTGCAATATTCTCTTTGATTGCGTCTTGGTCTTCGATATCGGCTTTGACAGCATTTTCACTTCGATATCCTCTGTGATGGCTTCTTCCACTTCGATACCCTCTTTGATTGCTTCTTCCACTTCGATATCCTCTTGATTGCTTCTTCCACTTCGATATCCTCTTTGATTGCTTCTTCCACTTCGATATCGTCTTTGACTGTTTCTTCCACTTCGATATCGTCTTTGATTGCTTTTTTTACTTCGTCATCCTCTTAGAACGCTTCTACCACCTCGGTATCCTCTTTGATTGCTTACTCAACTTTAATTTCCTCTTTGATTGTTTCTGCTACTTCGATATCCTATTTGATTGCTCCTTTCACTTCAATATCCTCTTTAATTGCTGCTCCCACTTGGAAATCCTCTTTGATTTGATTGCTTCTTCCAGTTCGATATCGTCTTTGACTGCTTCTTACACATGGTTATCCTCTTTGATGGCTTTTAACAGCTCGATATCCTCTTTAATTACTTCTTCGACTAAAAGAAAAACACGCGAGCTGCGAGCAGCTCGCGCACAACGCAACCTCTAGTTATTATATTATATAAAGCTCGATTACCACTCACTGACTGACTCATTGACATGTTTGTTCTCCCAGATGCCACCTCGTAGGGTGAAAATGTTTGGTGGGATCGTATAGAGGGAGTTCCGATGAGTTGGGAATAAATCCTAAAGTACCCGTTTTGTCCCCCATTCGCTCCCATCCACCTCGTATCTCGGAAAGTATAGGTCTTACAGCGTTGGCGCAAAAACTAATGTTGCAGAGGACATTTTTTTATATCCGGTTCCATGAAAAAAAAATGGTCTTTCATACAAAAAAAAAATTGTCCCATACAAAATATTTCTGTATGAATACCGTAAACCGTAAATTTCGTTTGCCGTAATTTTCATACTGTTTTTGTAGGGAGCCCACGGCTTGTGTGTACTATAAAATTACTGTAAATTTGCTTGATTCTATATAATGGTGGTGGAGGGACATGAGATAACTTTCATAGTTTTTGCAAAGGTCATCATCATCATTTTGGAACATCCAATTTTTTTTTTTTTTTTAGTATGCAACGTTCATCATGTTTATTTTGGAACATCCACATTTTTTTAATTATGCCTCATCCACAATGATCACTTTGAAACGTCATTTTTTTTTTTTTATTATGCAACATCCACTGTGATCATTTTGGTACATCATTTTTTTAATTATGCCTCATCCACAATGATCACTTTGGAACGTCAATTATTTTTTTTTTTATTATGCATCATCCACTGTGATCATTTTGTAACATCATTTTTTTTTCAATTATGCCTCATCCACAATGATCACTTTGAAACGTCATTTTTTTTTTATTATGCAACATCCACTGTGATCATTTTGGTACATCATTTGTTTAATTATGCCTCATCCACAATGATCACTTTGGAACGTCAATTATTATTTTTTTTTATTATGCATCATCCACTGTGATCATTTTGTAACATCATTTTTTTTTCAATTATGCCTCATCCACTATGATCACTTTGGAACGTCAATTTTTTTTTTTATTATGCAACATCCACTGTGATATTTTGGTACATCAATTTTTTTAATTATGCCTCATCCACAATGATCACTTTGGAACGTCAATTATTATTTTTTTTATTATGCAACATCCACTGTGATCATTTTGGTACATCATTTTTTTAATTACGCCTCATCCACAATGATCACTTTGGAACGTCAATTATTTTTTATTATGCAACATCCACTGTGATCATTTTGGAACATCATTTTTTTTAATTATGCCTCATCCACAATGATCATTTTGGAACGTCAATTTCTTTTTTTTTATTATGCAACATCCACTGTGATAATTTTGGAACATCAATTTTTTTTAATTATGCCTCATCCGCAATGATCATTTTGGAACGTCAATTTTTTTTTAAATTATGCCTCATCCACAATGATCACTTTTGGAACGTCAATTTTTTTTTATTATGCAACATCCACTGTGATCATTTTGGAACATCAATTTTTTTTTATTTATGCCTCATCCACTATGATCATTTTGGAACGTCAATTTTTTTTTATTATGCGACATCCACTATTCGAATATTCTCTTTGATTGCTTGTTACACTTCGTCATCCTCTTTTATTGTTTCTTCCGCCTCCTCATCTTCTATTTTTGCATGTTCCACTTCGTTATCCTTTTAAAATGCTTCTTCTACTTCATATCCTCTTTAATTGCTTCAGTTACTTCATTATGCGCTCTACAAAATTGTGGTGTTTCATACAAAACTTCAATCGCTCATATCTTCTAAGCGGGAAGAGATAGCCCTAGCAAACTTGTACAAAATATTGGTATAAACTTTTGGTGGAACTGTTTTTTTATTGTCATCCTTGACATCTTTTTTGAATGCTTCTCTCACTTCGTCATCTTCTTTGAATGTTTTTTCCACTTCGACATCATCTTTGACTGCTTCTTTAACTTCGATATCCTCTTTGATTGCTTCTCCCACTTCGATATCGTCTTTGACTGCTTCTTCCATTTCGATATCGTCTTTGATTGCTTTTTCACTTCGTCATCTTCTTTGAATGCTTCTACCACCTTGGTATCCTCTTTGATTGCTTACTCAACTTCAATTTCCGCTTTGATTGTTTCTGCCACTTCGATATCCTATTTGATTGCTTCTTCCACTTCAACATTCTCTTTGATAGTTTCTTCCACTTCGATATCCAATCAACAAATTTATGATTTTTCTTACAAAACTTTAATCGCTCGTATCTTCTAAACGGGAAGAGATAGCACTAGCAAACTTTGACAAAATATTAGTACAAATTTTTGATCATTATCATTTTACAACATACATTTATATTATGCAACGTCAATCCTGATCATTTTGGAACGTCCAGATTTTTTTTATGCAACGTTCATCATGATCTTTTTTGCAACGTTAAATTTTTTTTATACAACTATTATCATGATCATTTTGGAACATCCAATTTTTTTCTCTTTGATTGCTTGTTCCACTTCGATATCCTCTTTGATTGCTTCTTCCACATTGATATCCTATTTGATTGCTTCTTTAACTTTGATATCCTCTACGATTGCTTGTTCCACTTCGATATCCTCTTTTATTCCTTCTTCATCTTCAATATCCATTGGATTGCTTCTTCATCTTTGATATCCTCTTTGATGGCATTTTCACTTCGGTATCCTCTGTAAGGGCTCCTTCCTCTTTGATTTCCGTTTGATTGCTTCTTGCACTGCAATATTTTCTTTGATTGCGTCTTCATATTCGATATCGTTTTTGATTGCATTTTTACTTCGATATCCTGTGATGGCTTCTTCCACTTTGATATCCTCTTTGATTGCTTCTTCCACTTCGATATCCGCTTTGATTGCTTGTTCCATTTTGATATCGTCGTTGACTATTTCTTTCACTTCGATATCGTCTTTGATTGCTTTTTTCACTTCGTCATCCTCTTTGAATACTTCTACCAACTCGGTATCCTCTTTGATACCTTAGTCAACTTCAATTTTCTCTTTGATTGTTTTTGCTACTTCGATATCCTATTTGATTGCTTCTCCCACTTCAATATCCTCTTTGTTTACTCCTTCCACTTCGATATCATCTTCGATTTCCTTTTGATTGCTTCTTGCACTGCATTATTCTCTTTGATTGCGTCTTCATCTTCGATATCGTCTTTGATAGCATTTTCACTTCGATATCCTCTGTGATGGCTTCTTCCACTTCGATACCCTCTTTGATTGCTTCTTCCACTTCGATATCCTCTTTGATTGTTTCTTCCGCCTCGACATCTTCTATTTTTGCATGTTCCACTTCGTTATCCCTTTAAAATGCTTCTTCTACTTTCATATCCTCTTTAATTGCTTCAGTTACTTCATTATGCTCTCTACAAAATTGTGGTCTTTCATACAAAACTTCAACCGCTCGTATCTTCTAAACGGGAAGAGATAGCCCTAGCAAACTTGTACAAAATATTGGTATAAATTTTTGGAGCAACTGTTTTTTTATTGTCATCCTTGACATCCTTTTTGAATGCTTCTCTCACTTCGTCATCTTCTTTGAATGTTTTTTCCACTTCGACATCATCTTTGACTGCTTCTTTATCTTCGATATCCTCTTTGATTGCTTCTCCCACTTCGATATCCTCTTTGACTGCTTCTTCCATTTCGATATCGTCTTTGATTGCTTTTTCACTTCGTCATCTTCTTTGAATGCTTCTACCACCTTGGTATCCTCTTTGATTGCTTACTCAACTTCAATTTCCGCTTTGATTGTTTCTGCCACTTCGATATCCTATTTGATTGCTTCTTCCACTTCAACATTCTCTTTGATAGTTTCTTCCACTTCGATATCCAATCAACAAATTTATGATTTTTCTTACAAAACTTTAATCGCTCGTATCTTCTAAACGGGAAGAGATATATTGGAGTGCAATAGAGAATTAAAAAACCAAACTGCTTGAATCTTTTAAGATCGCGATTTCATTGATGAAAAAAAATATGTCCATAAAACTTTTCGTCTCAAAATATTCCCATTTACCCCTTTCTTAAATTTTACGTGTCACTATCATGAATATAATTAACTAGCTTTTGTCCGCAATTTCGTATGCGTTACACTACTAAATGTGTAGGTAATCTAAAAATAAAGCTAAACTCGCTGTTGTAACTTGACTTGACACCCCATTTTTATCCCATGGGACCCGATTTATGGGATAAAAAGTAGTCTTTGTTAATCCAGGTTATAATCTACTTACATATGAAATTTCATCGAAATTGGTTCAGCTGTTTCGACGTGATTGAGTAACAAACATCCAAACTTTCGCATTTATAATATTAGGTGTGATGGTACAGGATTGTTAGTTTATGACAATAATAGACCAATATCAAAAACAACAATATATTTTCAGTATAACATCGATTTTTCTATCTACACTATAATTAGGTTCACATCTGTATAATTATAAAATTTTGGACGTAAATACCTTTTATTTTTATTTTATAAAATATCATTAGTTATAAAACAATAGCCTTGTCACCACAAAAAAAGTTAAACAGTGTTTAACGCATGTTGAAAAAATTCCTTACCAATTATAGTTTGGGATTTTATTAAAACAGTGTTTAGTGGATGTTTAACTTTTTTGTGTTAAAACTCTATGTTTTTGTGATTTGTAGTAATAATAATAATATTACCATCTCATCTCCATCTTGCAATTTTTACCAAGTTTTATTAAACAAGTTTATTAATAGTATTTTTCTAACTTTCGCTATCACTGTGCATAATTGCTGATTTAAACATGTATTTATCGCGTATGTATCTTTTTTATATATTTATATATGTTTATATAGGGATAACAAATAAAAAAGGTACATACGTGATAAATACCCGTTTAATCAGTAATTAGGTTTGTTTAAGTTGAGGGCTTAAAAAGCCTGTTTAATTAAAGGTACAGCCCACGTTAAAATAATAATTGTATGTCAACACACAAATATTGCAATTCAGCGAGGCAACGTAACCAGTGTCTTAGAGACACTTCCGCCTGGTAGTGCTATGGGTGAGCTATCTATAGATTGTTTGCAACGGTCTTCAGATCAACTTTCTTTTATATTTTATAAGATATGTAAATACATTAATATTCTGTTGATAATGTAATTCATGAGTATTATAGGAACATAAATGAGTTATTAAGCTAATTATGAAACATAATGACATCATATACATTTTTTTTAATAAATACGGTTTTAATAAATAGAGTTAATTTGAAATCAGTATCAAATTTTGAGAAACGACTATACGTGAAAAAAAAAGTATATATGTATTCTATCAGTTATCTGGTTCCCATAGTACAGCTCTGCTTACTTTGGGGCTAGATAGCGCTGTGTGAAATGTCCAGCGATATTTATTTATTATTATTATATTATATAAAGCTCGATTACCACTGACTGACTGACTGATTGACTCATTGACATGTTTGTTCTCCCAGATGCCCCCTCGTAGGGTGAAAATGTTTGGTGGGATCGTATAGAGGGAGTTCCGATGAGTTGGGAATAAATCCTAAAGTACCCCTTTTGTCCCCCATTCGCTCACATCGACCTCGTATCTCGGAAAGTATAGGTCTTAGAGAGTTGGTGCAAAAACTAATGTTGCAGAGGACATTTTTTTATAACCGGTTCCATGAAAAAAAAAATGTCTTTCATACAAAAAAAAATTGTCCCATACAAAATATTTCTGTATGAATACCGTAAACCGTATATTTCGTTTGCCGTAATTTTCATACTGTTTTTGTAGGGAGCCCATGGCTTGTGTGTACTATAAAATTACTGTAAATTTGCTTGATTCTATATAATGGTGGTGGAGGGGCATGAGACAACTTTCATAGTTTTTGCAAAGGTCATCATCATCATTTTGGAACATCCAATTTTTTTTTTTTTTTCAGTATGCAACGTTCATCATGTTTATTTTGGAACATCCACATTTTTTTAATTATGCCTCATCCACAATGATCACTTTGGAACGTCAATTTTTTTTTTTTATTATGCAACAGCCACTGTGATCATTTTGGTACATAAGTTTTTTTAATTATGCCTCATCCACAATGATCACTTTGGAACGTCAATTTTTTTTTTATTATGCATCATCCACTGTGATCATTTTGGAACATCATTTTTTTTTCAATTATGCCTCATCCACTATGATCACTTTTGGAACGTCAATTTTTTTTTTTTTATTATGCAAAATATTTTGTGATCATTTTGGAAAATCAATTTTTTTTAAATTATGCCTCATCCACAATGATCATTTTGGAACGTCAATTTTTTTTTTTATTATGCAATATCCACTGTGATCATTTTGGAACATCAATTTTTTTTAATTATGCCTCATCCACAATGATCACTTTTGGAACGTCAATTTTTTTTTATTATGCAAAATCCTTTGTGATCATTTTGGAAAATCAATTTTTTTTTAATTATGCCTCATCCACAATGATCATTTTGGAACGTCAATTTTTTTTTTATTATGCAAAATCCTTTGTGATCATTTTGGGAAATCAATTTTTTTTAATTATGCCTCATCCACAATGATCACTTTTGGAACGTCATTTTTTTTTTACTATGCAAAATCCTTTGTGATCATTTTGGAACATCATTTTGTTTTAAATTATGCCTCATCCACAATGATCACTTTTGGAACGTCATTTTTTTTTTATTATGCAATATCCTTTGTGATCATTTTGGAAAATCATTTTTTTTAAATTATGCCTCATCCACAATGATCATTTTGGAACGTCAATTTTTTTTTATTATGCGACATCCACTATTCGAATATTCTCTTTGATTGCTTGTTACACTTCGTCATCCTCTTTTATTGTTTCTTCCGCCTCCACATCTTCTATTTTTGCATGTTCCACTTCGTTATCCTTTTAAAATGCTTCTTCTACTTCATATCCTCTTTAATTGCTTCAGTTACTTCATTATGCGCTCTACAAAATTGTGGTGTTTCATACAAAACTTCAATCGCTCATATCTTCTAAACGGGAAGAGATAGCCCTAGCAAACTTGTACAAAATATTTGTATACATTTTTGGTGGAACTGTTTTTTTATTGTCATCCTTGACATCCTTTTTGAATGCTTCTCTCACTTCGTCATCTTCTTTGAATATTTTTTCCACTTCGACATCATCTTTGACTGCTTCTTTAACTTCGATATCCTCTTTGATTGCTTCTCCCACTTCGATATCGTCTTTGACTGCTTCTTCCATTTCGATATCGTCTTTGATTGCTTTTTCACTTCGTCATCTTCTTTGAATGCTTCTACCACCTTGGTATCCTCTTTGATTGCTTACTCAACTTCAATTTCCTCTTTGATTGTTTCTGCCACTTCGATATCCTATTTGATTGCTTCTTCCACTTCAACATTCTCTTTGATAGTTTCTTCCACTTCGATATCCAATTAACAAATTTATGATTTTTCTTACAAAACTTTAATCGCTCGTATCTTCTAAACGGGAAGAGATAGTACTAGCAAACTTTGACAAAATATTAGTACAAATTTTTGATCATTATCATTTTACAACATACATTTATATTATGCAACGTCAATCCTGATCATTTTGGAACGTCCAGATTTTTTTTATGCAACGTTCATCATGATCTTTTTTGCAATGTTCAATTTTTTTTATACAACTATTATCATGATCATTTTGGAACATCCAATTTTTTTCTCTTTGATTGCTTGTTCCACTTCGATATCCTCTTTGATTGCTTCTTCCACATTGATATCCTATTTGATTGCTTCTTTAACTTTGATATCCTCTACGATTGCTTGTTCCACTTCGATATCCTCTTTTATTCCTTCTTCATCTTCAATATCCATTGGATTGCTTCTTCATCTTTGATATCCTCTTTGATGGCATTTTCACTTCGGTATCCTGTGTAAGGGCTCCTTCCTCTTTGATTTCCGTTTGATTGCTTCTTGCACTGCAATATTTTCTTTGATTGCGTCTTCATATTCGATATCGTTTTTGATTGCATTTTTACTTCGATATCCTGTGATGGCTTCTTCCACTTTGATATCCTCTTTGATTGCTTCTTCCACTTCGATATCCGCTTTGATTGCTTGTTCCATTTTGATATCGTCTTTGACTATTTCTTTCACTTCGATATCGTCTTTGATTGCTTTTTTCACTTCGTCATCCTCTTTGAATACTTCTACCAACTCGGTATCCTCTTTGATTCCTTAGTCAACTTCAATTTCCTCTTTGATTGTTTTTGCTACTTCGATATCCTCTTTGTTTACTCCTTCCACTTCGATATCATCTTCGATTTCCTTTTGATTGCTTCTTGCACTGCATTATTCTCTTTGATTGCGTCTTCATCTTCGATATCGTCTTTGATAGCATTTTCACTTCGATATCCTCTGTGAAGGCTTCTTCCACTTCGACACCCTCTTTGATTGCTTCTTCCACTTCGATATCCTCTTTGATTGTTTCTTCCGCCTCGACATCTTCTATTTTGCATGTTCCACTTCGTTATCCCTTTAAAATGCTTCTTCTACTTTCATATCCTCTTTAATTGCTTCAGTTACTTCATTATGCTCTCTACAAAACTGTGGTCTTTCATACAAAACTTCAATCGCTCGTATCTTCTAAACGGGAAGAGATAGCCCTAGCAAACTTGTACAAAATATTGGTATAAATTTTTGGTGCAACTGTTTTTTTATTGTCATCCTTGACATCCTTTTTGAATGCTTCTCTCACTTCGTCATCTTCTTTGAATGTTTTTTCCACTTCGACATCATCTTTGACTGCTTCTTTAACTTCGATATCCTCTTTGATTGCTTCTCCCACTTCGATATCGTCTTTAACTGCTTCTTCCATTTCGATATCGTCTTTGATTGCTTTTTTCACTTCGTCATCTTCTTTGAATGCTTCTACCACCTCGGTATCCTCTTTGATTGCTTACTCAACTTAAATTTCCTCATTGATTGTTTCTCCCTCTTCGATATCGTCTTTGACTGCTTCTTCCATTTCGATATCGTCTTTGATTGCTTTTTTCACTTCGTCATCTTCTTTGAATGCTTCTACCGCCTCGGTATCCTCTTTGATTGCTTACTCAACTTCAATTTCCTCTTTGATTGTTTCTGCCACTTCGATATCCTATTTGATTGCTTCTTCCACTTCAACATTCTCTTTGATAGTTTCTTCCACTTCGATATCCAATCAACAAATTTACGATTTTTCTTACAAAACTTTAATCGCTCGTATCTTCTAAACGGGAAGAGATAGCACTAGCGAACTTTGACAAAATATTAGTACAAATTTTTGATCATTATCATTTTGCAACATACATTTATATTATGCAACGTCAATCATGATCATTTTGGAACGTTCAATTTTTTTTTTATACAACCATTATCATGATCATTTTGGAATATCCAATTTTTTTCTCTTTGATTGCTTGTTCCACTTCGATATCCTCTTTGATTGCTTCTTCCACATTGGTATCCTCTTTGATTGCTTCTTTAACTTTGATATCCTCTACGATTGCTTGTTCCGCTTCGATATCCTCTTTTATTCCTTCTTCATCTTCAATATCCATTGGATTGCTTCTTCCACTTCGATATCGTCTTTGATTGCTTTTTTTACTTCGTCATCCTCTTAGAATGCTTCTACCACCTTGGTATCCTCTTTGATTTCTTCCTCAACTTTAATTTCCTCTTTGATTGTTTCTGCTACTTCGATATCCTATTTGATTGCTTCTTTCACTTCAATATCCTCTTTGATTGCTTCTTCCACTTCGATATCATCTTTGATTGCTGCTTCCACTTTGAAATCCTCTTTGATTTGATTGCTTCTTCCATTTCGATATCGTCTTTGACTGCTTCTTACACATGGATATCCTCTTTGATGGCTTTTAACAGCTCGATATCCTCTTTAATTACTTCTTCGACTAAAAGAAAAACACGCGAGCTGCGAGCAGCTCGCGCACAACGCAACCTCTAGTTATATTATATAAAGCTCGATTACCACTCACTGACTGACTGACTGACTGACTCATTGACATGTTTGTTCTCCCAGATGCCACCTCGTAGGGTGAAAATGTTTGGTGGGATCGTATAGAGGGAGTTCCGATGAGTTGGGAATAAATCCTAAAGTACCCCTTTTGTCCCCCATTCGCTCACATCGACCTCGTATCTCGGAAAGTATAGGTCTTAGAGAGTTGGTGCAAAAACTAATGTTGCAGAGGACATTTTTTTATATCCGGTTCCATGAAAAAAAAATTGTCTTTCATACAAAAAAAAAATTGTCCCATACAAAATATTTCTGTATGAATACCGTAAACCGTATATTTCGTTTGCCGTAATTTTCATACTGTTTTTGTAGGGAGCCCACGGCTTGTGTGTACTATAAAATTACTGTAAATTTGCTTGATTCTATATAATGGTGGTGGAGGGACATGAGATAACTTTCATAGTTTTTTGCAAAGGTCATCATCATCATTTTGGAACATCCAATTTTTTTTTTTTTTTAGTATGCAACGTTCATCATGTTTATTTTGGAACATCCACATTTTTTTAATTATGCCTCATCCACAATGATCACTTTGGAACGTCAATTATTATTATTTTTTTATTATGCAACATCCACTGTGATCATTTTGGTACATCATTTTTTTTAATTATGCCTCATCCACAATGATCACTTTGGAACGTCAATTATTATTATTTTTTTTGTATTATGCAACATCCACTATGATCATTTTGGTACATAATTTTTTTTATTATGCCTCATCCACAATGATCACTTTGGAACGTCAATTATTTTTTTTTTATTATGCAACATCCACTGTGATCATTTTGGTACATAATTTTTTTTAATTATGCCTCATCCACAATGATCACTTTGGAACGTCAATTATTATTATTTTTTTTGTATTATGCAACATCCACTGTGATCATTATGGTACATAATTTTTTTTATTATGCCTCATCCACAATGATCACTTTGGAACGTCAATTATTTTTTTTATCATGCAACATCCACTGTAATCATTTTGGTACATCATTTTTTTAATTACGCCTCATCCACAATGATCACTTTGGAACGTCAATTATTTTTTTTTATTATGCAACACATAATTTTTTTTAATTATGCCTCATCCACAATGATCACTTTGGAACGTCAATTATTATTATTTTTTTGTATTATGCAACATCCACTGTGATCATTTTGGTACATCATTTTTTTAATTACGCCTCATCCACAATGATCACTTTGGAACGTCAATTTTTTTTTATTATGCATCATCCACTGTGATCATTTTGGAACATAATTTTTTTTTAATTTTGCCTCATCCACATGATCATTTTGGAACGTCAATTTTTTAATTATGCCTCATCCACAATGATCACTTTGGAACGTCAATTATTTTTTTTTTTGTATTATACAACATCCACTGTGATCATTTTGGTACATAATTTTTTTTATTATGCCTCATCCACAATGATCACTTTGGAACGTCAATTATTTTTTTTATTATGCAACATCCACTGTAATCATTTTGGTACATCATTTTTTTAATTATGCCTCATCCACAATGATCACTTTGGAACATAATTTTTTTTTTTATTATGCATCATCCACTGTGATCACTTTGGAACATCATTTTTTTTAATTATGCCTCATCCACAATGATCACTTTGGAACGTCAATTATTATTATTTTTTGTATTATGCAACATCCACTGTGATCATTTTGGTACATCATTTTTTTAATTACGCCTCATCCACAATGATCACTTTGGAACGTCAATTTTTTTTATTATGCATCATCCACTGTGATCATTTTGGAACATAATTTTTTTTTAATTTTGCCTCATCCGCATGATCATTTTGGAACGTCAATTTTTTTTTTATTATGCAACATCCACTGTGATCATTTTGGAAAATTAATTTTTTTTGTATCACAAATTTTTGGTGGAATCGTTATTTTACGGTCATCATCGCCCTTGCCATTATTTTGAATTCTTCTCTCACTTCCTTTTCGTTTTCGAATGTTTCTTCCACATTGATATCCTCTTTAATTGTTTCTATAACTTCGAAATCCTCTTTGATGGCATTTTTACTTCAATATACTTTTGAATTGTTTTTTCTATTTTTATATTTTCTTCAATTACTTCTCTTACTTCAATATCGACTCTTCAAAATTATGGGTTTTAATACAAATCTTAAATCGCTCGTATCTTCTAAACGGGAAGAGTTACGCGTAGCAAACTTTTACAAAATATTGGTACAAATTTTTGGTGGAATGGTTTTTTTAATACCATCATTGCGCTTGACATCCTTTTTGAATGCTTCTCTCACTTGGTCTTCCTCCTTGAATGCTTCTTTAACCTCGATATCCTCTATTTTTGCTTCTTTCACATTGATATCCTTTTTAATTGCTTTTTCTACTTATATATTTTCTTCAATTGCTTCTTTTACTTCAATTCCCACTCTACAAAATTATGGGTTTTAATACAAATCTTAAATCGCTCGTATCTTCTAAACGGGAAGAGTTACGCGTAGCAAACTTTTACAAAATATTGGTACTAATTTTTGGTGGAGTAGTTTTTTTAATACCACATTGCCCTTGACATCCTTTTTAAATGCTTCTTTCACTTCGTCTTCCACTTTGAATGATTCTTTCAACTCGATATCCTCTATTTTTGCTTCTTCCACTTTGATATCCTTTTTAATTGCTTTTTCTACTTATATATTTTCTTCAATTGCTTCTGTTACTTCAATTTCCACTCTACAAAATACAAATCTTAAATCGCTCGTATCTTCTAAACGGGAAGAGTTACGTGTAGCAAACTTTTACAAAATATTGGTACAAATTTTTGTTGGAATAGTTTTTTTAATACCATCATTGCCCTTGACATCCTTTCTGAATGCTTCTCTTACTTCGTCTTCCTCTTTAAATGCTTATTTCACCACGATATCCTCTATTTTTGCTTCTTCCGCTTTGATATCCTTTTTAATTGCTTTTTCTACTTATATATTTTCTTCAATTGCTTCTTTTACTTCAATTTCCACTCTACAAAATTATGGGTTTTAATACAAATCTTAAATCGCTCGTATCTTCTAAACGGGAAGAGTTACGCCTACCAAACTTTTACAAAATATTGGTACAAATTTTTGATGGAATAGTTTTTTTAATACCATCATTGCCCTTGACATCCTTTTTAAATACTTCTCTCACTTGGTCTTCCTCCTTGAATGCTTCTTTCACCTCGATATCCTCTATTTTTGCTTCTTCCACTTTGATATCCTTTTTAATTGCTTTTTCTACTTATATGTTTTCTTCAATTGCTTCTTTTACTTCAATTTCCACTCTACAAAATTATGGGGTTTCATACAAAACTTAAATCGCTCGTATCTTTTAAACGGGAAGAGATAGCTCGAGGAGACTTTTACAAAATATTGGTATAAGTTTTTGGTGGAACCGTTTTTTTATTTTTATCATTGTCCTCGACGTCTTTTACTCAATTTCAATTTCCTCTTTGATTGTTTCTGCTACTTCGATATCCTATTTGATTGCTTCTTCCACTTCGATATCATCTTTGAATGCTGCGTCCACTTGGAAATCCTCTATGATTTCATTGCTTCTTCCATTTAGATATCGTCTTTGACTGCTTCTTACACATGGATATCCTCTTCGATAGCTTTTAACAGCTCGATATCCTCTTTGATTGCTTCTTCCACTTTGGTATCCTCTTTTATTGCTTCTACCAATTCGATATCATCTTCGATTTCCTTTTGATTGCTTCTTGCACTGCAATATTCTCTTTGATTGCGTCTTTATCTTCGATATGGTTTTTGATAGCATTTTCACTTCAATATCCTCTGTGATGGCTTCTTACACTTCGATATCTTCTTTGATTGCTTCTTCCACTTCGATATCCTCTAAGATTGCTTCTTCCACTTCGATACCTTCTTTGATTGCTTCTTCCACTTCGATATCGTCTTTGATTGCTTTTTTCACTTCGTCATCTTAGAATGCTTCTACCACCTCGGTATCCTCTTTGATTGCTTACTCAACTTCAATTTCCTCTTTAATAGTTTCTGCTAATTCGATATCCTATTTGATTGCTGCTTTCACTTCAATATCCTGTTTGATTGCTTCTTGCACTTCGAAAACATATTTGATTGCTGCTTCCATTTGGATATCTTCTTTGATTTGATTGCTTCTTCCATTTCGATATCGTCTTTGACTGCTTCTTACACATGGATATCCTTTTTGATCGCTTTTAACAGCTCGAAATCCTCTTTGATTGCTTCTTCGACAAAAACAATAACACGCGAGTTGCGTGCAACTCGCGCACTACGCAATCTCTAGTTATATTATATAAAGCTCGATTACCACTCACTGACTGACTGACTCATTGACATGTTTGTTCTCCCAGATGCCACCTCGTAGGGTGAAAATGTTTGGTGGGATCGTATAGAGGGAGTTCCGATGAGTTGGGAATAAATCCTAAAGTACCCCTTTTGTCCCCCATTCGCTCCCATCCACCTCGTATCTCGGAAAGTATAGGTCTTAGAGCGTTGGTGCAAAAACTAATGTTGCAGAGGACATTTTTTTATATCCGGTTCCATGAAAAAAAAATTGTCTTTCATACAAAAAAAAAATTGTCCCATACAAAATATTTCTGTATGAATACCGTAAACCGTATATTTCGTTTGCCGTAATTTTCATACTGTTTTTGTAGGGAGCCCATGGCTTGTGTGTACTATAAAATTACTGTAAATTTGCTTGATTCTATATAATGGTGGTGGAGGGGCATGAGACAACTTTCATAGTTTTTGCAAAGGTCATCATCATCATTTTGGAACATCCAATTTTTTTTTTTTTTTTAGTATGCAACGTTCATCATGTTTATTTTGGAACATCCACATTTTTTTAATTATGCCTCATCCACAATGATCACTTTGAAACGTCATTTTTTTTTTTTATTATGCAACATCCACTGTGATCATTTTGGTACATCATTTTTTTAATTATGCCTCATCCACAATGATCACTTTGGAACGTCAATTATTTTTTTTTATTATGCATCATCCACTGTGATCATTTTGTAACATCATTTTTTTTCAATTATGCCTCATCCACAATGATCACTTTGAAACGTCATTTTTTTTTTATTATGCAACATCCACTGTGATCATTTTGGTACATCATTTTTTTAATTATGCCTCATCCACAATGATCACTTTGGAACGTCAATTTTTTTTTTTTATTATGCATCATCCACTGTGATCATTTTGTAACATCATTTTTTTTCAATTATGCCTCATCCACAATGATCACTTTGAAACGTCATTTTTTTTTTTATTATGCAACATCCACTGTGATCATTTTGGTACATCATTTTTTTAATTATGCCTCATCCACAATGATCACTTTGGAACGTCAATTATTATTTTTTTTTATTATGCATCATCCACTGTGATCATTTTGGAACATCATTTTTTTTAATTATGCCTCATCCACAATGATCACTTTGGAACGTCAATTTTTTTTTTTTTTTGTATTATGCAACATCCACTGTGATCATTTTGGTACATCATTTTTTTTTTATGCCTCATCCACAATGATCACTTTGGAACGTCAATTATTTTTTTTTATTATGCAAAATCCTTTGTGATCTTTTTGGAAAATCAATTTTTTTAAATTATGCCTCATCCACAATGATCACTTTTGGAACGTCAATTTTTTTTTACTATGCAAAATCCTTTGTGATCATTTTGGAACATCATTTTGTTTTAAATTATGCCTCATCCACAATGATCACTTTTGGAACGTCATTTTTTTTATTATGCAAAATCCTTTGTGATCATTTTGGAAAATCATTTTTTTTAAATTATGCCTCATCCACAATGATTATTTTGGAACGTCAATTTCTTTTTTTTTATTATGCAACATCCACTGTGATAATTTTGGAACATCAATTTTTTTTAATTATGCCTCATCATCAATGATCATTTTGGAACGTCAATTTTTTTTTAAATTATGCCTCATCCACAATGATCACTTTTGGAACGTCAATTTTTTTTTTATTATGCAACATCCACTGTGATCATTTTGGAACATCAATTTTTTTTTATTTATGCCTCATCCACTATGATCATTTTTGAACGTCAATTTTTTTTTATTATGCGACATCCACTATTCGAACATTCTCTTTGATTGCTTGTTACACTTCGTCATCCTCTTTTATTGTTTCTTCCGCCTCCACATCTTCTATTTTTGCATGTTCCACTTCGTTATCCTTTTAAAATGCTTCTTCTACTTCATATCCTCTTTAATTGCTTCAGTTACTTCATTATGCGCTCTACAAAATTGTGGTGTTTCATACAAAACTTCAATCGCTCATATCTTCTAAACGGGAAGAGCTAGCCCTAGCAAACTTGTACAAAATATTGGTGTAAATTTTTGGTGGAACTGTTTTTTTATTGTCATCCTTGACATCCTTTTTGAATGCTTCTCTCACTTCGTCATCTTCTTTGAATGTTTTTTCCACTTCGACATCATCTTTGACTGCTTCTTTAACTTCGATATCCTCTTTGATTGCTTCTCCCACTTCGATATCGTCTTTGACTGCTTCTTCCATTTCGATATCGTCTTTGATTGCTTTTTCACTTCGTCATCTTCTTTGAATGCTTCTACCACCTTGGTATCCTCTTTGATTGCTTACTCAACTTCAATTTCCTCTTTGATTGTTTCTGCCACTTCGATATCCTATTTGATTGCTTCTCCCACTTCAACATTCTCTTTGATAGTTTCTTCCACTTCGATATCCAATCAACAAATTTATGATTTTTCTTACAAAACTTTAATCGCTCGTATCTTCGAAACGGGAAGAGATAGCACTAGCAAACTTTGACAAAATATTAGTACAAATTTTTGATCATTATCATTTTACAACATACATTTATATTATGCAACGTCAATCCTGATCATTTTGGAACGTCCAGATTTTTTTTATGCAACGTTCATCATGATCTTTTTTGCAACGTTCAATTTTTTTTATACAACTATTATCATGATCATTTTGGAACATCCAATTTTTTTCTCTTTGATTGCTTGTTCCACTTCGATATCCTCTTTGATTGCTTCTTCCACATTGATATCCTATTTGATTGCTTCTTTAACTTTGGTATCCTCTACGATTGCTTGTTCCACTTCGATATCCTCTTTTATTCCTTCTTCATCTTCAATATCCATTGGATTGCTTCTTCATCTTTGATATCCTCTTTGATGGCATTTTCACTTCGGTATCCTCTGTAAGGGCTCCTTCCTCTTTGATTTCCGTTTGATTGCTTCTTGCACTGCAATATTTTCTTTGATTGCGTCTTCATATTCGATATCGTTTTTGATTGCATTTTTACTTCGATATCCTGTGATGGCTTCTTCCACTTTGATATCCTCTTTGATTGCTTCTTCCACTTCGATATCCGCTTTGATTGCTTGTTCCATTTTGATATCGTCTTTGACTATTTCTTTCACTTCGATATAGTCTTTGATTGCTTTTTTCAGTTCGTCATCCTCTTTGAATACTTCTACCAACTCGGTATCCTCTTTGATTCCTTAGTCAACTTCAATTTCCTCTTTGATTGTTTTTGCTACTTCGATATCCTATTTGATTGCTTCTCCCACTTCAATATCCTCTTTGTTTACTCCTTCCACTTCGATATCATCTTCGATTTCCTTTTGATTGCTTCTTGCACTGCATTATTCTCTTTGATTGCGTCTTCATCTTCGATATCGTCTTTGATAGCATTTTCACTTCGATATCCTCTGTGATGGCTTCTTCCACTTCGATACCCTCTTTGATTGCTTCTTCCACTTCGATATCCTCTTTGATTGTTTCTTCCGCCTCGACATCTTCTATTTTTGCATGTTCCACTTCGTTATCCCTTTAAAATGCTTCTTCTACTTTCATATCCTCTTTAATTGCTTCAGTTACTTCATTATGCTCTCTACAAAACTGTGGTCTTTCATACAAAACTTCAATCGCTCGTATCTTCTAAACGGGAAGAGATAGCCCTAGCAAACTTGTACAAAATATTGGTATAAATTTTTGGTGCAACTGTTTTTTTATTGTCATCCTTGACATCCTTTTTGAATGCTTTTCTCACTTCGTCATCTTCTTTGAATGTTTTTTCCACTTCGACATCATCTTTGACTGCTTCTTTAACTTCGATATCCTCTTTGATTGCTTCTCCCACTTCGATATCGTCTTTGACTGCTTCTTCCATTTCGATATCGTCTTTGATTGCTTTTTTCACTTCGTCATCTTCTTTGAATGCTTCTACCACCTCGGTATCCTCTTTGATTGCTTACTCAACTTCAATTTCCTCTTTGATTGTTTCTCCCTCTTCGATATCGTCTTTGACTGCTTCTTCCATTTCGATATCGTCTTTGATTGCTTTTTTCACTTCGTCATCTTCTTTGAATGCTTCTACCGCCTCGGTATCCTCTTTGATTGCTTACTCAACTTCAATTTCCTCTTTGATTGTTTCTGCCACTTCGATATCCTATTTGATTGCTTCTTCCACTTCAACATTCTCTTTGATAGTTTCTTCCACTTCGATATCCAATCAACAAATTTATGATTTTTCTTACAAAACTTTAATCGCTCGTATCTTCTAAACGGGAAGAGATAGCACTAGCAAACTTTGACCAAATATTAGTACAAATTTTTGATCATTATCATTTTGCAACATACATTTATATTATGCAACGTCAATCATGATCATTTTGGAACGTCCAGATTTTTTTTTATGCAACGTTCATCATGATCTTTTTTGCAACGTTCAATTTTTTTTTATACAACCATTATCATGATCATTTTGGAACATCCAATTTTTTTCTCTTTGATTGCTTGTTTATCTTTGATTGCTTCTTTAACTTTGATATCCTCTACGATTGCTTGTTCCGCTTCGATATCCTCTTTTATTCCTTCTTCATCTTCAATATCCATTGGATTGCTTCTTCCACTTCGATATCGTCTTTGATTGCTTTTTTTACTTCGTCATCCTCTTAGAATGCTTCTACCACCTTGGTATCCTCTTTGATTTCTTCCTCAACTTTAATTTCCTCTTTGATTGTTTCTGCTACTTCGATATCCTATTTGATTGCTTCTTTCACTTCAATATCCTCTTTGATTGCTTCTTCCACTTCGATATCATCTTTGATTGCTTCTTCCACTTCGATATCCTCTAAGATTGCTTCTTCCACTTCGATACCTTCTTTGATTGCTTCTTCCACTTCGATATCGTCTTTGATTGCTTTTTTCACTTCGTCATCTTAGAATGCTTCTACCACCTCGGTATCCTCTTTGATTGCTTACTCAACTTCAATTTCCTCTTTAATAGTTTCTGCTAATTCGATATCCTATTTGATTGCTGCTTTCACTTCAATATCCTGTTTGATTGCTTCTTGCACTTCGAAATCATATTTGATTGCTGCTTCCATTTGGATATCTTCTTTGATTTGATTGCTTCTTCCATTTCGATATCGTCTTTGACTGCTTCTTACACATGTATATCCTTTTTGATCGCTTTTAACAGCTCGAAATCCTCTTTGATTGCTTCTTCGACAAAAACAATAACACGCGAGTTGCGTGCAACTCGCGCACTACGCAACCTCTAGTTATATTATATAAAGCTCGATTACCACTGACTGACTGACTGACTCATTGACATGTTTGTTCTCCCAGATGCCACCTCGTAGGGTGAAAATGTTTGGTGGGATCGTATAGAGGGAGTTCCGATGAGTTGGGAATAAATCCTAAAGTACCCCTTTTGTCCCCCATTCGCTCCCATCGACCTCGTATCTCGGAAAGTATAGGTCTTAGAGAGTTGGTGCAAAAACTAATGTTGCAGAGGACATTTTTTTATATCCGGTTCCATGAAAAAAAAATTGTCTTTCATACAAAAAAAAATTGTCCCATACAAAATATTTCTGTATGAATACCGTAAACCGTATATTTCGTTTGCCGTAATTTTCATACTGTTTTTGTAGGGAGCCCATGGCTTGTGTGTACTATAAAATTACTGTAAATTTGCTTGATTCTATATAATGGTGGTGGAGGGGCATGAGACAACTTTCATAGTTTTTGCAAAGGTCATCATCATCATTTTGGAACATCCATTTTTTTTTTTTTTAGTATGCAACGTTCATCATGTTTATTTTGGAACATCCACATTTTTTTAATTTTGCCTCATCCACAATGATCACTTTGGAACGTCAATTATTTTTTTTTTATTATGCAACATCCACTGTGATCATTTTGGTACATCATTTTTTTTAATTATGCCTCATCCACAATGATCACTTTGGAACGTCAATTATTTTTTTTTATTATGCATCATCCACTGTGATATTTTGGTACATCATTTTTTTTAATTATGCCTCATCCACAATGATCACTTTGGAACGTCAATTTTTTTTTTATTATGCAAAATACTTTGTGATCATTTTGGAAAATCAATTTTTTTTAAATTATGCCTCATCCACAATAATCATTTTGGAACGTCAATTTTTTTTTTTTTTTTATTATGCAAAATCCACTGTGATCATTTTGGAACATCAATTTTTTTTAATTATGGCTCATCCACAATGATCACTTTTGGAACGTCATTTTTTTTTTATTATGCAAACTCCTTTGTGATCATTTTGGAAAATCAATTTTTTTTTAATTATGCCTCATCCACAATGATAATTTTGGAACGTCAATTTTTTTTTTTTATTATGCAAAATCCTTTGTGATCATTTTGGAAAATCAATTTTTTTTAATTATGCCTCATCCACAATGATCACTTTTGGAACGTCAGTTTTTTTTTACTATGCAAAATCCTTTGTGATCATTTTGGAACATCATTTTGTTTTAAATTATGCCTCATCCACAATGATCACTTTTGGAACGTCATTTTTTTTTTATTATGCAAAATCCTTTGTGATCATTTTGGAAAATCATTTTTTTTAAATTATGCCTCATCCACAATGATCATTTTGGAACGTCAATTTCTTTTTTTTTATTATGCAACATCCACTGTGATAATTTTGGAACATCAATTTTTTTTAATTATGCCTCATCCGCAATGATCATTTTGGAACGTCAATTTTTTTTTAAATTATGCCTCATCCACAATGATCACTTTTGGAACATCAATTTTTTTTTATTTATGCCTCATCCACTATGATCATTTTGGAACGTCAATTTTTTTTTATTATGCGACATCCACTATTCGAATATTCTCTTTGATTGCTTGTTACACTTCGTCATCCTCTTTTATTGTTTCTTCCGCCTCCACATCTCCTATTTTTGCATGTTCCACTTCGTTATCCTTTTAAAATGCTTCTTCTACTTCATATCCTCTTTAATTGCTTCAGTTACTTCATTATGCGCTCTACAAAATTGTGGTGTTTCATACAAAACTTCAATCGCTCATATCTTCTAAACGGGAAGAGATAGACCTAGCAAACTTGTACAAAATATTGGTATAAACTTTTGGTGGAACTGTTTTTTTATTGTCATCCTTGACATCCTTTTTGAATGCTTCTCTCACTTCGTCATCTTCTTTGAATGTTTTTTCCACTTCGACATCATCTTTGACTGCTTCTTTAACTTCGATATCCTCTTTGATTGCTTCTCCCACTTCGATATCGTCTTTGACTGCTTCTTCCATTTCGATATCGTCTTTGATTGCTTTTTCACTTCGTCATCTTCTTTGAATGCTTCTACCACCTTGGTATCCTCTTTGATTGCTTACTCAACTTCAATTTCCGCTTTGATTGTTTCTGCCACTTCGATATCCTATTTGATTGCTTCTTCCACTTCAACATTCTCTTTGATAGTTTCTTCCACTTCGATATCCAATCAACAAATTTATGATTTTTCTTACAAAACTTTAATCGCTCGTATCTTCTAAACGGGAAGAGATAGCACTAGCAAACTTTGACAAAATATTAGTACAAATTTTTGATCATTATCATTTTACAACATACATTTATATTATGCAACGTCAATCCTGATCATTTTGGAACGTCCAGATTTTTTTTATGCAACGTTCATCATGATCTTTTTTGCAATGTTCAATTTTTTTTATACAACTATTATCATGATCATTTTGGAACATCCAATTTTTTTCTCTTTGATTGCTTGTTCCACTTCGATATCCTCTTTGATTGCTTCTTCCACATTGATATCCTATTTGACTGCTTCTTTAACTTTGATATCCTCTACGATTGCTTGTTCCACTTCGATATCCTCTTTTATTCCTTCTTCATGTTCAATATCCATTGGATTGCTTCTTCATCTTTGATATCCTCTTTGATGGCATTTTCACTTCGGTATCCTCTGTAAGGGCTCCTTCCTCTTTGATTTCCGTTTGATTGCTTCTTGCACTGCAATATTTTCTTTGATTGCGTCTTCATATTCGATATCGTTTTTGATTGCATTTTTACTTCGATATCCTGTGATGGCTTCTTCCACTTTGATATCCTCTTTGATTGCTTCTTCCACTTCGATATCCGCTTTGATTGCTTGTTCCATTTTGATATCGTCTTTGACTATTTCTTTCACTTCGATATCGTCTTTGATTGCTTTTTTCACTTCGTCATCCTCTTTGAATACTTCTACCAACTCGGTATCCTCTTTGATTCCTTAGTCAACTTCAATTTTCTCTTTGATTGTTTTTGCTACTTCGATATCCTATTTGATTGCTTCTCCCACTTCAATATCCTCTTTGTTTACTCCTTCCACTTCGATATCATCTTCGATTTCCTTTTGATTGCTTCTTGCACTGCATTATTCTCTTTGATTGCGTCTTCATCTTCGATATCGTCTTTGACAGCATTTTCACTTCGATATCCTCTGTGATGGCTTCTTCCACTTCGATACCCTCTTTGATTGCTTCTTCCACTTCGATATCCTCTTTGATTGTTTCTTCCGCCTCCACATCTCCTATTTTTGCATGTTCCACTTCGTTATCCTTTTAAAATGCTTCTTCTACTTTCATATCCTCTTTAATTGCTTCAGTTACTTCATTATGCTCTCTACAAAATTGGGGTCTTTTATACAAAACTTCAATCGCTCGTATCTTCTAAACGGGAAGAGATAGCCCTAGCAAACTTGTACAAAATATTGGTATAAATTTTTGGTGCAACTGTTTTTTAATTGTCATCCTTGACATCCTTTTTGAATGCTTCTCTCACTTCGTCATCTTCTTTGAATGTTTTTTCCACTTCGACATCATCTTTGACTGCTTCTTTAACTTCGATATCCTCTTTGATTGCTTCTCCCACTTCGATATCGTCTTTGACTGCTTCTTCCATTTCGATATCGTCTTTGATTGCTTTTTTCACTTCGTCATCTTCTTTGAATGCTTCTACCGCCTCGGTATCCTCTTTGATTGCTTACTCAACTTCAATTTCCTCTTTGATTGTTTCTGCCACTTCGATATCCTATTTGATTGCTTCTTCCACTTCAACATTCTCTTTGATAGTTTCTTCCACTACGATATCCAATCAACAAATTTATGATTTTTCTTACAAAACTTTAATCGCTCGTATCTTCTAAACGGGAAGAGATAGCACTAGCAAACTTTGACGAAATATTAGTACAAATTTTTGATCATTATCATTTTGCAACATACATTTATATTATGCAACGTCAATCATGATCATTTTGGAACGTCCAGATTTTTTTTTATGCAACGTTCATCATGATCTTTTTTGCAACGTTCAATTTTTTTTTATACAACCATTATCATGATCATTTTGGAACATCCAACTTTTTTCTCTTTGATTGCTTGTTCCACTTCGATATCCTCTTTGATTGCTTCTTCCACATTGGTATCCTCTTTGATTGCTTCTTTAACTTGATATCCTCTACGATTGCTTGTTCCGCTTCGATATCCCCTTTTATTCCTTCTTCATCTTCAATATCCATTGGATTGCTTCTTCCACTTCGATATCGTCTTTGATTGCTTTTTTTACTTCGTCATCCTCTTAGAATGCTTCTGCCACCTTGGTATCCTCTTTGATTTCTTTCTCAACTTTAATTTCCTCTTTGATTGTTTCTGCTACTTCGATATCCTATATGATTGCTTCTTTCACTTCAATATCCTCTTTGATTGCTTCTTCCACTTCGATATCATCTTTGATTGCTGCTTCCACTTGGAAATCCTCTTTGATTTGATTGCTTCTTCCATTTCGATATCGTCTTTGACTGCATCTTAAACATGGATATCCTCTTTGATGGCTTTTAACAGCTCGATATCCTCTTTAATTACTTCTTCGACTAAAAGAAAAACACGCGAGCTGCGAGCAGCTCGCGCACAACGCAACCTCTAGTTATATTATATAAAGCTCGATTACCACTCACTGACTGACTGACTGACTGACTCATTGACATGTTTGTTCTCCCAGATGCCACCTCGTAGGGTGAAAATGTTTGGTGGGATCGTATAGAGGGAGTTCCGATGAGTTGGGAATAAATCCTAAAGTACCCCTTTTGTCCCCCATTCGCTCCCATCCACCTCGTATCTCGGAAAGTATAGGTCTTAGAGAGTTGGTGCAAAAACTAATGTTGCAGAGGACATTTTTTTATATCCGGTTCCATGAAAAAAAAATTGTCTTTCATACAAAAAAAAAATTGTCCCATACAAAATATTTCTGTATGAATACCGTAAACCGTATATTTCGTTTGCCGTAATTTTCATACTGTTTTTGTAGGGAGCCCATGGCTTGTGTGTACTATAAAATTACTGTAAATTTGCTTGATTCTATATAATGGTGGTGGAGGGGCATGAGACAACTTTCATAGTTTTTGCAAAGGTCATCATCATCATTTTGGAACATCCAATTTTTTTTTTTTTTTCAGTATGCAACGTTCATCATGTTTATTTTGGAACATCCACATTTTTTTAATTATGCCTCATCCACAATGATCACTTTGGAACGTCAATTATTTTTTTTTTATTATGCAACAGCCACTGTGATCATTTTGGTACATAATTTTTTTAATTATGCCTCATCCACAATGATCACTTTGGAACGTCAATTTTTTTTTTTTCATTATGCATCATCATCCACTGTGATCATTTTGGAACATCATTTTTTTTCAATTATGCCTCATCCACTATGATCACTTTGGAACGTAATTTTTTTTTATTATGCAACATCCACTGTGATATTTTGGTACATAATTTTTTTAATTACGCCTCATCCACAATGATCACTTTGGAACGTCAATTATTTTTTATTTTTTTATTATGCATCATCCACTGTGATCATTTTGGAACATCATTTTTTTTTAATTATGCCTCATCCACAATGATCACTTTGGAACGTCAATTTTTTTCCCTGTTTTTTTATTATGCAACGTTTATCATGTTCATTTGGGAACATCAATTTTTTTTTAATTATGCATCATCCACTGTGATCATTTTGGAACATCATTTTTTTTCAATTATGCCTCATCCACTATGATCACTTTGGAAAGTCAATTTTTTTTTTATTATGCAACATCCACTGTGATCATTTTGGTACATCATTTTTTTTAATTATGCCTCATCCACAATGATCACTTTGGAACGTAAATTTTTTTTTTATTATGCAACGTCCACTGTGATCATTTTGGTACATAATTTTTTTTAATTATGCCTCATCCACAATGGACACTTTGTAACGTCAATTTTTTTTTTCTTTATTATGCATCATCCACTGTGATCATTTTGGAACATCATTTTTTTAATTATGCCTCATCCACAATGATCACTTTGGAACGTCAATTATTATTATTATTTTTTGTATTATGCAACATCCACTGTGATCATTTTGGTACATCATTTTTTTAATTACGCCTCATCCACAATGATCACTTTGGAACGTCAATTATTATTTTTTTTATTATGCATCATCCACTGTGATCATTTTGGAACATCATTTTTTTTAAATTATGCCTCATCCACATGATCATTTTGTAACGTCAATTTTTTTTTATTATGCAACATCCACTGTGATCATTTTGGAAAATCTATTTTTTTTAGCACAAATTTTTGGTGGAATCGTTATTTTACGGTCATCATCGCCCTTGCCATCATTTTGAATTCTTCTCTCACTTCCTTTTCGTTTTCGAATGTTTCTTCCACATTGATATCCTCTTTAATTGTTTCTATAACTTCAAAATCATCTTTGATGGCATTTTTACTTCAATATACTTTTGAATTGTTTTTTCTATTTTTCTATTTTCTTCAATTACTTATCTTACTTCAATATCGACTTTACAAAATTATGGGTTTTAATACAAATCTTAAATTGCTCGTATCTTCTAAACGGGAAGAGTTACCCCCAGCAAACTTTTACAAAATATTGGTACTAATTTTTGGTGGAATAGTTTTTTTAATACCATCATTGCCCTTGAGATCCTTTTTGAATGCTTCTCTTACTTCGTCTTCCGCTTTGAATGCTTCTTTCACCTCGATATCCTCTATTTTTGCTTCTTCCACTTTGATATCCTTTTTAATTACTTTTTCTACTTATATGTCTTCTTCAATTGCTTCTTTTACTTCAATTTCCACTCCACAAAATTATGGGTTTTCATACAAAACTTAAATCGCTCGTATCTTTTAAACGGGAAGAGATAGCTCGAGGAAACTTTTACAAAATATTAGTATAAGTTTTTGGTGAAACCGTTTTTTATTATTATCATTGTCCTCGACGTCTTTTACTCAATTTCAATTTCCTCTTTGATTGTTTCTGCTACTTCGATATCCTATTTGATTGCTTCTTCCACTTCGATATCATCTTTGAATGCTGCTTCCACTTGGAAATCCTCTATGATTTCATTGCTTCTTCCATTTAGATATCGTCTTTGACTGCTTCTTACACATGGATATCCTATTTAATAGCTTTTAACAGCTTGATATCCTCTTTGATTGCTTCTTCGACTTCGATATCCTCTTTTATTGCTTCTACCAATTCGATATCATCTTCGATTTCCTTTTGATTGCTTCTTGCACTGCAATATTCTCTTTGATTGCGTCTTCATCTTCGATATCGTTTTTGATCGCATTTTCACTTCGATATCCTCTGTGATGGCTTCTTCCACTTCGATACCCTCTTTGATTGCTTCTTCCACTTCGATATCCTCTTTGATTGCTTCTTTTACTTCAATATCCTCTTTGATTGCTTCTTCCACTTCGATATCGTTTTTGACTGTTTCTTCCACTTCGATATCGTCTTTGATTGCTTTTTTCACTTCGTCATCCTCTTAGAACGCTTCTACCACCTCGGTATCCTCTTTGATTGCTTACTCAACTTTAATGTCCTCTTTGATTGTTTCTGCTACTTCGATATCCTATTTGATTGCTTCTTTCACTTCAATATCCTCTTTGATTGCTTCTTCCACTTCGATATCGTTTTTGACTGTTTCTTCCACTTCGATATCGTCTTTGATTGCTTTTTTCACTTCGTCATCCTCTTAGAACGCTTCTACCACCTCGGTATACTCTTTGATTGCTTACTCAACTTTAATTTCCTCTTTGATTGTTTCTGCTACTTCGATATCCTATTTGATTGCTTCTTTCACTTCAATATCCTCTTTGATTGCTTCTTCCACTTCGATATCGTTTTTGACGGTTTCTTCCACTTCGATATCGTCTTTGATTGCTTTTTTCACTTCGTCATCCTCTTAGAACGCTTCTACCACCTCGGTATCCTCTTTGATTGCTTACTCAACTTTAATTTCCTCTTTGATTGTTTCTGCTACTTCGATATCCTATTTGATTGCTTCTTTCACTTCAATATCCTCTTTGATTGCTTCTTCCACTTCGATATCGTTTTTGACTGTTTCTTCCACTTCGATATCGTCTTTGATTGCTTTTTTTACTTCGTCATCCTCTTAGAATGCTCTTACCACCTCGGTATCCTCTTTGATTGCTTACTCAACTTTAATTTCCTCATTGATTGTTTCTGCTGCTTCGATATCCTATTTGATTGCTTCTTTCACTTCAATATCCTCTTTAATTGCTGCTTCTACTTGGAAATCCTCTTTGATTTGATTGCTTCTTCCATTTCGATATCGTCTTTGACTGCTTCTTACACATGGATATCCTGTTTGATGGCTTTTAACAGCTCGATATCCTCTTTAATTACTTCTTCGACTAAAAGAAAAACACGCGAGCTGCGAGCAGCTCGCGCACAACGCAACCTCTAGTTATATTATATAAAGCTCGATTACCACTCACTGACTGACTGACTGACTGACTCATTGACATGTTTGTTCTCCCAGATGCCACCTCGTAGGGTGAAAATGTTTGGTGGGATCGTATAGAGGGAGTTCCGGTGAGTTGGGAATAAATCCTAAAGTACCCCTTTTGTCCCCCATTCGCTCACATCGACCTCGTATCTCGGAAAGTATAGGTCTTAGAGAGTTGGTGCAAAAACTAATGTTGCAGAGGACATTTTTTTATATCCGGTTCCATGAAAAAAAAATTGTCTTTCATACAAAAAAAAAATTGTCCCATACAAAATATTTCTGTATGAATACCGTAAACCGTATATTTCGTTTGCCGTAATTTTCATACTGTTTTTGTAGGGAGCCCATGGCTTGTGTGTACTATAAAATTACTGTAAATTTGCTTGATTCTATATAATGGTGGTGGAGGGGCATGAGACAACTTTCATAGTTTTTGCAAAGGTCATCATCATCATTTTGGAACATCCAATTTTTTTTTTTTTTTTTAGTATGCAACGTTCATCATGTTTATTTCGGAACATCCACATTTTTTTAATTATGCCTCATCCACAATGATCACTTTGGAACGTCAATTATTTTTTTTTTATTATGCAACATCCACTGTGATCATTTTGGTACATCAATTTTTTTAATTATGCCTCATCCACAATGATCACTTTGGAACGTCCATTATTTTTTTTTATTATGCATCATCCACTGTGATATTTTGGTACATCATTTTTTTTAATTATGCCTCATCCACAATGATCACTTTGGAACGTCAATTTTTTTTTTTTTATTATGCAAAATACTTTGTGATCATTTTGGAAAATCAATTTTTTTTAAATTATGCCTCATCCACAATGATCATTTTGGAACGTCAATTTTTTTTTTTTTTTTTTTATTATGCAAAATCCACTGTGATCATTTTGGAACACCAATTTTTTTTAATTATGCCTCATCCACAATGATCACTTTTGGAACGTCATTTTTTTTTATTATGCAAAATCCACTGTGATCATTTTGGAACATCAATTTTTTTTAATTATGCCTCATCCACAATGATCATTTTGGAACGTCAATTTTTTTTTATTATGCAAAATCCTTTGTGATCATTTTGGAAAATCAATTTTTTTTAATTATGCCTCATACACAATGATCACTTTTGGAACGTCAGTTTTTTTTTAATATGCAAAATCCTTTGTGATCATTTTGGAACATCATTTTGTTTTAAATTATGCCTCATCCACAATGATCACTTTTGGAACGTCATTTTTTTTTATTATGCAAAATCCTTTGTGATCATTTTGGAAAATCATTTTTTTTTAATTATGCCTCATCCACAATGATCATTTTGGAACGTCAATTTCTTTTTTTTATTATGCAACATCCACTGTGATAATTTTGGAACATCAATTTTTTTTAATTATGCCTCATCCGCAATGATCATTTTGGAACGTCAATTTTTTTTCAAATTATGCCTCATCCACAATGATCACTTTTGGAACGTCAATTTTTTTTTATTATGCAACATCCACTGTGATCATTTTGGAACATCAATTTTTTTTTATTTATGCCTCATCCACTATGATCATTTTGGAACGTCAATTTTTTTTTATTATGCGACCACTATTCGAATATTCTCTTTGATTGCTTGTTACACTTCGTCATCCTCTTTTATTGTTTCTTCCGCCTCCACATCTTCTATTTTTGCATGTTCCACTTCGTTATCCTTTTAAAATGCTTCTTCTACTTCATATCCTCTTTAATTGTTTCAGTTACTTCATTATGCGCTCTACAAAATTGTGGTGTTTCATACAAAACTTCAATCGCTCATATCTTCTAAACGGGAAGAGATAGCCCTAGCAAACTTGTACAAAATATTGGTATAAACTTTTGGTGGAACTGTTTTTTTATTGTCATCCTTGACATCCTTTTTGAATGCTTCTCTCACTTCGTCATCTTCTTTGAATGTTTTTTCCACTTCGACATCATCTTTGACTGCTTCTTTAACTTCGATATCCTCTTTGATTGCTTCTCCCACTTCGATATCGTCTTTGACTGCTTCTTCCATTTCGATATCGTCTTTGATTGCTTTTTCACTTCGTCATCTTCTTTGAATGCTTCTACCACCTTGGTATCCTCTTTGATTGCTTACTCAACTTCAATTTCCGCTTTGATTGTTTCTGCCACTTCGATATCCTATTTGATTGCTTCTTCCACTTCAACATTCTCTTTGATAGTTTCTTCCACTTCGATATCCAATCAACAAATTTATGATTTTTCTTACAAAACTTTAATCGCTCGTATCTTCTAAACGGGAAGAGATAGCACTAGCAAACTTTGACAAAATATTAGTACAAATTTTTGATCATTATCATTTTACAACATACATTTATATTATGCAACGTCAATCCTGATCATTTTGGAACGTCCAGATTTTTTTATGCAACGTTCATCATGATCTTTTTTGCAACGTTCAATTTTTTTTATACAACTATTATCATGATCGTTTTGGAACATCCAATTTTTTTCTCTTTGATTGCTTGTTCCACTTCGATATCCTCTTTGATTGCTTCTTCCACATTGATATCCTATTTGATTGCTTCTTTAACTTTGATATCCTCTACGACTGCTTGTTCCACTTCGATATCCTCTTTTATTCCTTCTTCATCTTCAATATCCATTGGATTGCTTCTTCATCTTTGATATCCTCTTTGATGGCATTTTCACTTCGGTATCCTCTGTAAGGGCTCCTTCCTCTTTGATTTCCGTTTGATTGCTTCTTGCACTGCAATATTTTCTTTGATTGCGTCTTCATATTCGATATCGTTTTTGATTGCATTTTTACTTCGATATCCTGTGATGGCTTCTTCCACTTTGATATCCTCTTTGATTGCTTCTTCCACTTCGATATCCGCTTTGATTGCTTGTTCCATTTTGATATCGTCGTTGACTATTTCTTTCACTTCGATATCGTCTTTGATTGCTTTTTTCACTTCGTCATCCTCTTTGAATACTTCTACCAACTCGGTATCCTCTTTGATTCCTTAGTCAACTTCAATTTTCTCTTTGATTGTTTTTGCTACTTCGATATCCTATTTGATTGCTTCTCCCACTTCAATATCCTCTTTGTTTACTCCTTCCACTTCGATATCATCTTCGATTTCCTTTTGATTGCTTCTTGCACTGCATTATTCTCTTTGATTGCGTCTTCATCTTCGATATCGTCTTTGATAGCATTTTCACTTCGATATCCTCTGTGATGGCTTCTTCCACTTCGATACCCTCTTTGATTGCTTCTTCCACTTCGATATCCTCTTTGATTGTTTCTTCCGCCTCGACATCTTCTATTTTTGCATGTTCCACTTCGTTATCCCTTTAAAATGCTTCTTCTACTTTCATATCCTCTTTAATTGCTTCAGTTACTTCATTATGCTCTCTATAAAATTGTGGTCTTTCATACAAAACTTCAATCGCTCGTATCTTCTAAACGGGAAGAGATAGCCCTAGCAAACTTGTACAAAATATTGGTATAAATTTTTGGTGCAACTGTTTTTTTATTGTCATCCTTGACATCCTTTTTGAATGCTTCTCTCACTTCGTCATCTTCTTTGAATGTTTTTCCACTTCGACATCATCTTTGACTGCTTCTTTAACTTCGATATCCTCTTTGATTGCTTCTCCCACTTCGATATCGTCTTTGACTGATTCTTCCATTTCGATATCGTCTTTGATTGCTTTTTCACTTCGATATCCAATCAACAAATTTATGATTTTTCTTACAAAACTTTAATCGCTCGTATCTTCTAAACGGGAAGAGATAGCACTAGCAAACTTTGACAAAATATTAGTACAAATTTTTGATCATTATCATTTTGCAACATACATTTATATTATGCAACGTCAATCATGATCATTTTGGAACGTCCAGATTTTTTTTATGCAACGTTCATCATGATCTTTTTTGCAACGTTCAATTTTTTTTTATACAACCATTATCATGATAATTTTGGAACATCCAATTTTTTTCTCTTTGATTGCTTGTTCCACTTCGATATCATCTTTGATTGCTTCTTCTACATTGGTATCCTCTTTGATTGCTTCTTTAACTTTGATATCCTCTACGATTGCTTGTTCCGCTTCGATATCCTCTTTTATTCCTTCTTCATCTTCAACATCCATTGGATTGCTTCTTCCACTTCGATATCGTCTTTGATTGCTTTTTTTACTTCGTCATCCTCTTAGAATGCTTCTACCACCTTGGTATCCTCTTTGATTTCTTCCTCAACTTTAATTTCCTCTTTGATTGTTTCTGCTACTTCGATATCCTATTTGATTGCTTCTTTCACTTCAATATCCTCTTTGATTGCTTCTTCCACTTCGATATCATCTTTGATTGCTGCTTCCACTTGGAAATCCTCTTTGATTTGATTGCTTCTTCCATTTCGATATCGTCTTTGACTGCTTCTTACACATGGATATCCTCTTTGATGGCTTTTAACAGCTCGATATCCTCTTTAATTACTTCTTCGACTAAAAGAAAAACACGCGAGCTGCGAGCAGCTCGCGCACAACGCAACCTCTAGTTATTTTATAAAAGCCCACAAATAGTGAAAATCTATTACGCGCGTGTCAATACAAAGCTAGGTTAGCATAAAGTTATAATCCAAGTTACTATCAAATTTCATAGAAATGGGGTCAGCCGTTATGACGTGATTAAGTAAAAACGAACATGCACTTCAGCCATTAGTAAGTTTTCCATGCTTTAGTTCAATTTCCTTGGTCTAAGGTTACAATTCACATTCAAATTCGTTTAATACTCCAGAAATAACATAACAGTTTACCAAAGCGTTATTACTAGTACATAAAACAATAAAAACAATATAACAAAATATAAAAATTAAAGTTATAGGACAACAGATATAAAAAAAAAAGTTTTGTTTAAAATTAACTAAGTGCGTACTAAATAATGATAACAGAGCAATAATGGAATAATTGTCTAGAATAATTATATAAGAATTAGTCCTATGCTCGGCTCTTACTAACATTGACTATTAAATCTAGTTAGACGTAATTTTGACGTGAAAACGTTATTAAAAAGGATTCCATAGTTAGGGTCCCGCCAGAGTTAGCGATGAAACGCTTTTGTTGCAGCCAAAACAGTAATATATCTTGTGACTCAAGGGTTGTATGAGTTGTACCGCCAAGTGTTGCGTATTATAACGAAGAAATAGCTGATATTAAGTGTTTTTTTTTCAAAGGCTCAGACCCGATGAACTTCTTTAGTTCATTAGTTCTGCCCTTAAAACCATTCTCTATCTTCAGTAGTTACCTTATTTTGAATCTAATAGCTATCGAATAAATTACTTTTACAAACTTCCGGTATTTGGTTGGAATAAACACAAATCTATTCGTCTTCGCCGGAATGCTCATATCCTTTCCCTCCTGTACAACATCCTCCGAAACCCCTTAAACCCCTCCCTACTTAAGGAACGATTGGAGTTCCTTCACTATTCTAATCCTCACTCGCTCCAATTGTCTGAAAATTTCACGTCGTAGAATCGCTATAGATATGTATGTATGTTTATGTATATTTTTTATTTTATTTTATTTGTTGTAGGTATATTTAAGTTGAAAATTTAAGTCATATTTCACCGAATGTAATTTTTTGACTTTACACCAACATTTTCATAATCACGGGTCAAAGTCACGTAGCTGATTATTTTATGCATAAAAGAACAACTCATAAAAATTCAGTAGCAAAAAAAAATCTCAAGAAAGTTTTCTACTTTTTTTTTAAGAATTTTTTAAGTTGTTCAAGTCATAAATTTTCAAAAATTCGGAATAAAATTCATAACTCATAACTATAAAAAATCGCGTAACATTCATGGGGGTAATTCGGGTACCCCAAGGGGTGTTCTATCTCTGGACTTTCGCTTGACACTATTTTTTGGGACACCCTGGATAATATAGGGTGTCTCAATAAGAGTGCACGTTTTAAATTTTGTGTAATTTTTTTTTGTGTATGTGGTTACTTTGAAATTTGACAGCTATCACCTGTGATTGTTCCGATTAATAAAAATGGAGCTTTACAGAAAAGAAGAGCGTGTTTTCATTGTGAAAACTTATTATTAAAATGGAAAAAGTTACACTGAGACAATTCGAAGAGTAATCAAAAAGTTTGAAGAAACTGGGTCGGCTGTGGACATTTAGTCTCCTCTGCGTCAACGTACCGGTCTCTTCGAAATCGTTTTGAGTGACTGTGACACAGGTGTTTCACGTTAATTTCCCATCAGTCACACTACTACGTAGTGTCTTGTATACTGGCCGTTGTAAGACACGGGTTAGCTTGTCCAATTGCAAAGTACAGAACGCTAGTCTTTAAAAAATCCTCCTATAAGCGGGGTGTTAGTTAACGACCGACGCGAATGACGTTTGATTCGACCGTACGTACAAAAAAATAACAATACTTGCTTAACCACCTACCATTCGCGCCAAGGACAAAGAAGGATATACAGATTTTTGTGGTGTTATCATTTTGCATTTGACTTTAGTTTTTGTTTTTAAAGTCGGTGGGACCAGTTATGTTATGCTATTAAGGAACAAGTTACTAGATAATATTAGTTTTACTATAAATATGGTCAAAAATAAATATATTGTGAATGTCGAATTAAGTGTCATTGATGCAGCACCAAAGACAAAATATAAACGTGAAGTGACAGAAAATACAACTAAAGATGAAGAAGAACAAGTCAAAGTGGATTTGGATACGATTTTGATCTCTGAAGTCGGTCAGTTCGGAAGGTTCCAGCTGCAAACCCTTGCATTAGCAGGGCTTGCTTCATTATTTATGGCTTTCAGTGGAGAGTATGTGTTCACCACGGCTCGTATCAATACAAGGTACCTTGTGCACTAGTTAAGATATGAATACTAAAGCAAAAGCAACCCCCTGATTGCAGCGGCTGCAATGTTAAAGCCGATACAATTAGGGCATGTTTCTTAAGCGAAGCCGAATGATAAGCTTTGTAAATCGTTTGGTATATGATAATTACCGCTTCGAGACTATAGAATTCAGGTAGTTTGATAATAACACTTTGAATTGTTTTTCATACCAAAGCAATACAGGACATAATATGCAAAACTTTTCATGTTTCCAGATGTTTGGTCCCCCAGTGTGAAGATGCATGCAACGCTGTGTTCGCTGCACCATGGCTCACCACCGCGCTGCCTTCCAGCGGGGGCTCCTTCGACAACTGCCAAATGTTTGGCAACACGACGGATACAGTGTTCTCTAACAACTCCTGCTCCTTGCAACTATTCGACACTAGTGTGACCCTGCCTTGTGGGCAGTACGTGTATGAAAATACGTATACTGTGGTGTACGATGTAAGTAAAATGACTACAATACGTGGTGTTTGATAATATACTGACGATATTAAAGTGACGGTTTCTCAAAACATAAAAAACTTCTCGAAAAAAAACTACTAGTTATGTTATCAAATTTTAAAGAAAATTGACTAAGTTTAGGTAATTCGATATAAAACCTACTGCCTACTCTTGCAGTCGATATCCAAAAATTAAGGCCGTTTTGATCTCTTTTGGAATGGCTGCGAGTTTTGGGTTAGCAAGGGACAACAAGAGATACCTCGAGACGTCACCAATACAGTAGTATCTATGATTAGATGGCAAGCATTATGCAATAGCACAACATAAGTTTAATAAAGTGTTTGTTTTTACACATTTCTATGGTAAATATTTGACACATTTATTTATTATGGTCATCAAAATAACCTCTTTCATTTTGTGCGTATATAACCTATATAAGCGGTAGCGGACGAGACGCCAACTACGGGATTTTTGATTTTGTTGTTTGTTTTTTTATTGTTCCAGTTTGAGCTGGCCTGCAACGAGTGGCACCGCAGCTTGATCGGCTTCTCTCGTACTGTTGGTACATTCTTCAGTATCCCCCTCACCGGGTTTGCGTCGGACCGCTGGGGGCGCCGCATCGCTCTCGCGCTGAATGCATTTAACTCCGCTTGGCTGGGGCTCATCCGTTACTGGGCAAACAGTTATGCCTCCTTCATGGCTCTGGAGATCATTGAGTCTGTGTTCAGTAGCGCCACTTTCTCGGCCTCATTCATTTTGGGTAATTTCACGGAAGTTTTACAACGAACAAAAAAACATTTTATTTAATTGTGAGTTAAATAGAATCATACCAACACATTTACGTTACGTTTTTTTATGCCACTAAGGTGTAAAAAACAAGACTAAGATGGCAAATAAGCTTACGGGCCACCCGATGGTAAGTGGTTACGTGGACGCGTGTAACACAGGCGCGTTGCCGAATCTTTAAAATTTGTGTATTTTTATGTGTGTGGGCCCGTCCGATTAAAAAGGGTAATGGTTGGATTTTATTCATTATTTACTAACCAGGTAAAACGAGCGACATCACCGGGGTAAGTTGGATCATCGGCACTGTATGTACTCGTATGTATGTCCAACTACAACTTTCGAATGTCCGAAGTTTCGGTTCTGATCATCATTAAATCTAACATTGATAAAAGTATCTATTTAATACTAATAACACCTGATTGCCCCGGGGGTTTTATATGTTTGATATTTCGGAAACATAAAGAATTAAGCCATGTAAAAGGGGGTGTAATTGAGAATGAACCTAGTTTCCCGTAAGGATTAAACTACTCACAAAAAGAACATTTCCAAATCTCAGTTCGGCGCGAACTGTTAGAAAGAACGATTAGTAAAAAAGTTGCTTTTATCTATATCAATATTAAAAAGAGGAAAGATCTGTATTTTTGTATGTTTGTAACGAACTACTGGTGATTTTAAAAACTCTTTCACAATTAGAATGCTACATTACCCCTAAGTAGCATAGGCTACTTTTTACCCAACTGCGCAGGAGGAGGGTAATGTTTTTACTGACAAACTATGCGCTGTGTGAAATGTCCAGCAATATTTATTTATTTATTTTGTTTCAGCACTGGAGATAGTAGGGCCAAATTACCGATCTATAGCGGGTGCGATCCTTTCAAGCTGCTTTTCCCTGGGACAAGTGCTCCTAGGAATCATCGCCTGGGCCGTTCATGACTGGAGACTCTTCACTCTCGCTATCTACATCCCTCAGTTTCTTATATTTAGCTACTTCTGGATACTTAGCGAGTCGGTCCGCTGGTACTTGAGCAAAGGCCGCTACGAAGAAACAGAAGCTCTCCTAAAAGAAGTCGCTCGAATTAACAGAAAGCAACTATCTGAAAAGTCTTTACAGTTGTTGCGAGTCACAGCCGAAGAGGATAAAAAGAAGCAGGCTATTGAAGAAGCAGAGAAAGCCCACGAACCGTGGCTACCGGTTCAGGTATTCAGGCATAAGCAGATCTTAATCCGTTGTATGGTGATGCCGGTGTGCTGGATTACAACAATGCTGGTGTACTATGGTTTATCTATTATGTCGGTGAATATATCTGGCAACAAGTATTCTGACTACGTTGCTGTAGCTGCAGCGGCAATTCCAGGGTATTGGTTATCAGCATTTCTGCTGAGCAGAGTAGGACGGAAGTCAGTGCTGATGGGAGGGTATTGGGTGTGCGCTGCTTCCCAGGCTGCTTACATCTTTATGCCTAGCGGTAAGCCGATGATTATCAGAATATACATACGAACTATTATTTTTTCTACTATGGTAGGTCTCTAATAAGTAATAACTATTTTTATATGAAAAATTAGATTTTCACTAGATATTTAAGTTGGTAAGAATCTACATACTGAAAATATCGCTTACTTTAGGGGTACCTACAATTATACTATAATACAAAAGCATACCAACCTATGCACTCAAAATTATTTTTAAGGAAACTACGGGCTCTCTCTAGCTGTGTACTTGGTGAGCAAGTGCAGCATTGCAACCGTGATGACAGCCCTCTACGTGTACACGGCCGAACTGTTCCCCACCAAGTACCGCCATAGTCTGCTCGCCTTCTCCTCCATGATGGGCCGAATCGGATCCATCGTGGCGCCTCTCATACCGGCTATAGTAAGTACCTATTGTGTGAGCAAAAGCAAAGCAAAGTTCACCACAACTTTTGATCTAGAAAAAGATACACGGTATCAGCAGGTGTTCAGAAATTTTCGCTGCCCGTGTTGCTAGCGTAAAATTTAGATTTCCTATTGATAATGTTGCAGGGTGCAGCGACATTCGAGGAGATGCCGTTCGTGCTGTTCGGCAGCTGCGCGCTGCTGTCGGGGTTGCTGATCCTGCTGACGCCGGAGACGCTTGGCACCAAGCTGCCCGACTCCATGCACGAGGCCGACAACATCGGCAGGAAACAACAATCAGCCTGATGCCCATGTCGTTTATATAAAATAAATGAAAATGATAAATGTGTTGCTAAGGATTTGTTGAGATCCCAACTGAGTACACAAAGTCGATACCGAAGAGATCTTTTGTAAAACGTGTGCCTTGTATTGGTTGTATGTTATGTATGGCCGCTATAAATTTTGAAGAACTTGAAGTTGGGATTGGTTTTAATATTTTATCTCTAATACCATGGTTCTAATATCCCCATTTTCTTCATACAATAATCAACGGACTCTCGCTGGTTGTGGGCATGTGTAATATCGTGACCGTGGTGACAGCCAAAATCATAAATAAAAAATATTTTATTTCTGTAACAGTATTTTACATAATATTTTAAGGTTGGAACCTTTTTTTAAGTATAAAACTTGTATTAGAAGGCTCTTCCATATCCAAGAGTATTTTTATAGGTTACCGATACTTAATTTACAAGTTACATAATTTAATGACATGCATGTATATTTTTTTTTCTCTAACCTATCTCGTCCCACTGCTGGGCAAAGGTCTCCCCCAGCATCCAAGCATCCCGCATTCCGTCAATTATACTGAATTTAAAACATTGCCTCTATTGTAATCTAGAATTTGCAATAAATTATGTATGATCATTATTTAGACCATACTAATCTATTCTTAGGGTGCAACGACATTCAAGGAGATGCCGGTCGTGCTGTTCGGCAGCTTTACACTCCTGTCGTGACTCCTGATCCTGCTCACGTCGGAAACGCTCAGCACCAAGCTACCCGACATAATGCACGAGGATGAGAACAAGAAGAGAGATGTCCCATGATTCATCATCACCATCATTATATAAGCCATAGGGCGTCCACTGCTGAACATAGATCATACATTTTCAGAGCGAACGATCTTATACGACCTGTATCAGGTCGTCTTTCCATCTAGTGGAGGGCCGTCTTAAGCTGCGCTTTCCAGGTAGTGGAACATCACTAGAGAACCGTTCTGCCCAACGACCGTCAGTTCTTCGAGCTATTTGCCCCGCCCACTACCACTTCAGTTTGCTAATCCTCTAGGCTGTGGCAGTCACTTCAGTGTGTCTTCGATTTCGTTTGTGATTCACGATAGTAACAATTTCTTAGACTTTCTGTTTTATATTGTTTCCTTTCTATCAATAATAGATATTTTTCAATATCATGGTTTAGTTTTATATGCGATAACAATAGGTAGGAACGCAATCGATTACTTTTTACCGTTGACTCAAATGTTTGGTGACTAGATCACCGATACGCATTGTAATGCCTGGTTTGGGGCTCGCTTATCATACAAAATTGTAATAATTTGGTTTTACTTATAAATAATTATGGATCAGTAGATATTGGTGCATAAATCAATTATCATTTGTTTGTATTGTTAATATTTGAAAATGCACAATTTATTTATTACCACAATATGTACATTTTGCAATTTGTTCATTATTTTCTCATAAGTTACGATTTATCTAACTTAGTAGGTACATGTTTACCTATCTTATCAATATTACACTTTTGCTCGATACAAACTGCATATAAATTAACCAACGTAGCGATAAATTTATCTCATGTCTCGACCAGTGCTATCTGAAACAAAGCCGAAAAGATTGCAGTTCAATAAAATGTTTATCAGTACGTAAACATTTTACAGAGACCGAATTTTATATTTAGTGTGTAATCGCATGTATTTGAAACTGATGAGATGAGAGTAAAGAATCAAAGGGACTCGGAAATGGAAGGAGTTAAAATTAAAACAGAAGGAAAGGTGGATCTTGATACAATACTGATCAATGAGATCGGAGAATTCGGAAGATTTCAGTTGAGGACGCTGGCACTTGCTGCAGTCGGAGTTATATTCGCGGCGTTTCACGCCGAGTATGTGTTTACTACTGCCAGGATTGATACAAGGTAGTCACTATATTAAAGTATACAAAAACAGACTCAAAATTAGGTAAATTCAATTATTAGTGTGAACAAATTTTTCTTTATATTATTCCAGATGCTTGATCCCAGAATGTGAAGTGGCATTGGAAACAGTATTTGCTCCAGCATGGATCGCAAACGCAGTGCCCTTAAGTGGTGACTCCATCGACGAGTGTCATCGTTTCGGCAATGCCAGCTCACCGGTGACTGTGACTTACACCTGCCCTGCTACACTATTTGACTCAATGTTCTTCTGCCATGTGAACAATATGTTTATGAAAATACTCACACGGTAGTGTACGATGTAAGTTTTTTATAATTTTATCTGTACATTGCTGTTTGTTTTTGTATACAGTATGTATTCATTTATTCACCATATCATTACATTTCATAATATTGGTAGGTATGTCAAAAATATATTACAAATGTCAGTTAACAATAGATATAAATAAAAATAAACTAATCACGGCTAGGAGCTAACTACGCTAAGAGGTTACAGCAGATACGAGTACATGCAGATGAGAAAATGAACAGCTCCTGTATCCATTTAAATGATAATATGGGTGGTTTTCTAAGAACGTTTTTAGTTTAAGTTTAAATCCTTTCATGTCATGTTAAATCTAACGGAAGCTTATTGTACATAGCGAGCTTTATGCAGGTGCCTTGTTTATAGGTTTTCACAAGTCCGGTTCTTGGAATGCATAATTTTTCTTTGTAGCCCTAAAAGTAACAAGGATTTATTTTTCAGTTCGATCTGGCGTGTGATGAATGGCGTCGCAGCCTGATCGGTTTCGTCCGAACTTTCGGCACGTTCGCGGCGCTGCCCCTGACGGGGTATGTGTCAGACCGCTGGGGACGCAGAACTGCGCTCGCCATCAACGCCTTCAACACTGCCTGGCTCGGTATCACGCGCTATTGGGTCAGCACCTACGCGGGATTCATGACTTCAGAGCTCATAGAAGCTGTGTTTGGATCTGGCGTCTTCTCGTGCACCTATATTCTGGGTTAGTCACTCTGGCAATCCGTTCGTTAAACACACCATTTAAAGTCAATCGAAGTGGTTTTTGATTCTGATGATCAATCGGAGTTGTTTTTGTCTCTATTTTTACATATTACTAGCTGACTCGCCCGTGGCTTCGCACGCATGATATTTCCTGTACCCGTGGAAATTTCGGAATAAAAACTATATAAAACACTTGTCAAAGTGACGCGACACTTCATGTAAATGACTTCACGTCAATGAAGGATGGTTAAATTATGGGGATATTGTTCATACAAAAATCGCAAAAAAACTGAGGGGTGGAGGTAGGAGGGTGAAAAGTACTTTACGACTTATTCTCATACCTACCAAATATACAAAAAAAAATCATTAAAATCGATTGACCCGTTTCGGAGGAGTACTTACGACTACAAACACCGTGACACGAGATTTTTATTTACTCGTTTAAGTAAGATTAGGAACCTATGTGTAAAAATAGCTTCACTTTTAGAACATAACTTTAAATTGTCAGCCCACTCAATCAATAAGAAGTAAAATGACCGTTGTTGATAATAACAATCAAGCTATGGGTCTCTGAATTAGTTATTTACGGTGATGACTCGCTTATAAAATAAAATACTGTGATTAAATGGAATGTTTAGTGTACATCAATGGTAATTCCGAGATGAGTCGGCTGATAATCACGACTTAACCAATACGGATATTGGCATATGATGTATGCCGCAGGATCACGAAGGCACGCGATACTAACAAACTGACAATACAACTTAGAGGATTATAATGATGTTATGTTGTTTTAGTTTTGGAGCTTGTGGGTCCAAAGTACCGCGTTGTGGCTGGTGCGATACTCTCCTCGTGCTTTGCACTTGGTCAGGTCATGATGGGTCTGATAGCATGGGCCATCCCCGACTGGAGACAGCTGACGCTGGTCCTATATATCCCTCAGCTCATTACCATAGGCTACTTCTGGCTCATTACTGAATCTGTTCGGTGGTACATGAGCAAAGGACGGTACGAAGAGTCTGGGGCTCTCTTGAAAGAAGTCGCTCGAGTTAACAGAAAACAACTCAGTGTAAAATCTCTGCATTTGTTGCGAGTCACAGTTGAGGAAGAGAACAGAAAGAAAGCTCTAGAGAAGGTAGAGAGGGCCAGTGAGCCGTGGCTTATTGTACTGGTATTCAGACATAAACTTATTCTGCTGAGATGCATCATTGTTCCCATCTGGTGGGTTACGATGACGTTAGTATATTACGGGCTTTCTATCAATGCCGTCAATATGTCTGGAAACCCATACGTGAACTACATTGCCGTGTCAGCAGTAGAAATTCCAGGATTCTGGATCTCTATGTTCCTGCTGGGCAGGATCGGAAGGAAGCCGGTGTTGATGGGTGGTTTCTGGATTTGTGCTGCATGCCAAATTGCATACATTTTTTTGCCAGACGGTAAGGGGCCCCCAATTTTTAAAACAAAAAATAATTTAAATTTTTTGACTTGGCTATCTGACTGACATAATTGGTTTATTTGTTTAAGGCATGTATGGGGTATCCCTGCCAATCTATTTGATCGGCAAGTGCAGCATTTCAGCAGTGACCACAGCTATCTACGTGTACACGGCCGAGCTGTACCCCACCAAGTACCGTCACAGCCTGTTCGCCTTCTCCTCCATGATCGGACGGATTGGCTCTATCACTGCTCCATTGACGCCGGCAATGGTAAGTACCATCCAAATAAATCGTTTTTTAAAGACTACCTTACCCTCTTAGGATTAGGGGGTCAGGTTCCTTTCAAATACAATACCAATACTGACAACTGTTAAATGTTAATTTATTTTATTATTCAGATGTTATATCCATCACTAGTTAGTAAAAAATAAAAATCTTACTATGTTCGTACAATTAATTCGTTTAGAGTAAACTTTGTACTTCCTTTCAATATATTTTAAGGTAGGTATATAATTTATTTTATATTTATGTAAGTATATATAGGTATACCTATTCTAGGTCTAGGTATTTATTCATTTTTTATCCTACTTAAATAGGTATTTAGTGTAACACCGCCTCCTTTCACATTTTTTCAATCCAGTCCATCCAAAGGTTGCCTGGTAGAGATCGCTTTAAGCGATAATGCCGCCCATTGTACCACCACATATTAGTCTTTAAGTTTTCTAGGTTAAGTAATTGTAATTTGGTGTAACAATAAAGAATGTATTCTCTAGTATCTAGCTATTAATTTTAATAATTAATTATCAATTTATTAAATACTAGCTTCCGCCAGCGGCTTCACACGCGTTGTTTGTCAACAAAAAGTAACCTATGTGTTAATCCAGATTATAATTTACGTAGATACCAAATTTCATCGAAATCGGTTCAGCCGTTACGACGTGAAAGAGTAACAAAGATCCACACATGCATCCATAAAACTTTCGTGTTTATAATAATAGTGGGATATAGGGCCCAAGTGATCAATAAAAAAAATTATATAATTTCAATGCATTAAAACACGGTAATTGATTTATGATGCCCAATATCATCCTCAGATATCAAGTTGCAGTTTGTTGCATTTTCAGGGAGCGGCAACGTTTGAAGAAATGCCATTCGTGCTATTTGGTGTTCTCGCGATCGTCTCCGGCGTGACGCTGTTCCTGACGCCGGAGACCCTCGGCACCAAGCTTCCTGATACCATGTATGAGGCTGAACAAATCGGCAGGACACAGAATTCCTAACATTAATATTTCAGAGTTGTATGAACCTGAACTTTGAGTCTTCGAAGTTCGTGGGCGAAATATTTTTAGATTCGATCACAAAAAACATAATTATTTCCGCTATCTATGGATTTCCTTATAAAATGTATGATACAATGCAAGTGGAACACTACTTCTTTCGTCCAAAAACCCAAGCAATTCCGGCGGGATGATGTTCATGTTTTCTATAACTAATTATGAATACTTCAGTACTAATAAATTATCCGATTTATATCTACCTCTTATTTTTCTCTCACAAACAAGTAAGTATGTCCTCAAAGCAAAAAGATCAGTCGGTGCACCTTCCAAAACACATGAGAATAAGGTATCAATTTTTCAGCGTCAACGTTACAGCCGTTCTCGAACCGAACGGTCTGATACGTGACGATGGTAAGAGGCCTGACGGTATGTCTCTTATACCTTGGGAGAAGGGTAGGCCTTTGGTATAGGATGCCACGTGCGTCGATACCCTTGCGCCATCTCATCTGTCTGGTACAGCATTTGGGGCCAGTGCGGCGGCTAATTTAGCCGAAGATCTCGAGTGGCGTAAATATGGAAGTCTCGACAGAATTTACATATTTGAGCCATTTGGGGTCGAGACCCCGGGCCCATGTGGTACTGGGACCCATCGCGTTTTCAAAATTCTTTCTGGGCGTCTGGTCGAAGCGACGTGTGATCCGAGAGCTGGCGCTTATCTGGGTCAACGCAGAAGGATTGCAATTCAGCGGGGCAATGCAGTCAGTGTCTTGGCAGTTGAGCTATCTATAGATCGTTTGCAACGGTCTTTAGATGATTTTAAATATTTATTGCCAATAAAGGCATTATGCCCACATTAATAAAATAAAATAATTGAAAGTAGTTTATTGAGATCTCGTGGTCGTAGTCTTGTGTTCTTTGCCTAACTTTTCTGCGTCGTCGATGGTGTCCGGCAGGTTCGTGCCCAGTGTTTCTGGAGTGGTGAAGACGAGTAGTCCAGACAGGAGTGCAAAGCTGCCAAATAGCACGGACGGGAACGGCGCCCACACTTCTTGGGCCTGAAAATGAAGATACGATAACAAAAGCTTACGAGAACCAGTTTACTACAGTAGTTGGGACCACCTGATTAAATATTTAGTGTTGGAAATTCCGAGATCTTTGGGTTGAACACGTTAGCACGTCAGCTCGAAAACATTATTCCTGTTCATATCCCATGACGGAAATCCTTGGACCTCTTACTTAGGCAGACCTGAGAGGATATCTCACAAGGGGGCACTCAGGGGCAATAGGGTCGTTTGATACAATCAATACATGCCCACTTTTTACATAGTAGTTGAGCATTCGTGACAGGTTGCAAGCCCATCGGCGCTTATTAGAATACTAACTCGACGATACATGTCTTCGAATTCTTATTTCTAGGACACGCCGGTTTCCTCATGATGTTCTTATCCGATGTTTTTGAGCACGTGTAAATGAGCAAATAAATTAATCGAGACTCGAACCCACAAACAGACGTCAGGGTTACATCCCACTGGGCCACCGCTGTGATAACAACTGGATATCATACTGTCCCTACATAAAAAAAAACTTAAATATTTGTCAGTTAAGATAGATAGACGATAGACGTGGTGCAGTGGGCGAATAGCCGGCTGAGACGCAGGAGGTAGAGGGTTCGATTCCCGCTGCGGAACAAATGTATGCACGATCTACAGATATTTGTTCCAGACATCTGTCTGGATGTTTCTCTATATATTATAAGTAATTACAAAAAAACCAGTATATAAGTATTCTGTCAGTTATCTGGTTCCCATAGTATAAATAATAAATGGTGGAATATAGTTACGAGAGCAGGAGTAAGCGGCGCAGTGATGGAGCCCAGTCGTCCCACCATGGAGGAGAAGGCGAACAGGCTGTGGCGGTACCTGGTCGGGTACAGCTCGGCCGTGTACACGTAAACTGACGTCATTACCACGGCGATGCAGTACTTGCCGAACAAGTACAGAAAAAGAGAGAGCCCAGGCATATCTGGAAATAACACAACCAATATACTAATCGTATTTTAATTTTATAGTGTTATCGACACTTATATACTTACTGTTAGTTTATCATGCTCATTACGAATATACAAGAAAAAAGTCTACAATCCTAAAAATCTATTTAATATTACGTGAAGAGAAAACTTTGTTTCCCTTTTTAAGCTTACTGCGCGCGCGGAACAGTTTACGTCACATACAATCATAACGATTGGCGTTGGTAGTTGGAGATCTTATTCTTATTCTTATTCTAGGGTGGGGGGGGATAAAAGATCTGCACTGACGTCCCGCATTGGGGTGTATTGTGCATTACCCCCTTCTAACATGACCCCAGCCATCCTAACTCCTTGAAGTAACGGAGTAGGACTTTGGGTTGGTCGCAGCAGCTTTTCAGGGTCCCCGTGGATGTTGTTAATGTAGTAGTGGTGTTGGTGGAGGATGAGGATTCGATGACCCTTTGCAGACCCGTTCTCAATCTGGCGTCGTTTGTGGCAGTGCAGTGAAGTATCACGTGCTCCACAGTCTCTTCCTCCCGAAGCGACACGTCACATACAATCATAACGGTTGGCGTTGGTAGTAGTTGGAGATCGTTGACCGATACGTTTATCTTACATAATCTATCAGAGTTTTGGCAAATTTAAAGTTTATATAGACAAGTAACTTTTTAACAAAAATATAACCGACTTATAGATAGACTTATAGAGTAGCTAGGTTCTAGCCTTCCTACTTAGCACATGCTGAGCTGACGCCATTTTGGCATGACTGGAATTTGCAATTATGATGGAAGTTGCGTGAGATATTCCTGTATTTTTTGATTAACCTGTAATCTTTGACTTCTGGCATTCTTGTTACATATCCTTCTATTTACACCCACTCTTAGAACCAGAAGTCAAGATTCGACATTACTTGAATGTCTCCATCTTCTTTTGTGTTATATTTTGTAGTGTGTCGTGTCAAATAAATGTTTTCATTTTCATTTTCATTTTTTCACTTAACCAAACTACTGAACCTATTTTGATAAAATTTCTATGGAACCAATCTGAAAGTATACAAGGAGTTGTACCTTCTATCATCAGCTCACGAAACTATACGGGTTCATAGTTCTACTGCGGAACCCTATAAATGGTAGGGGTGAATAAAGAAAAGCCTGTCTGTACCTACCCTATAGGACTAAAGACGGGGCAAATGGGACTGCTAGGATAATTTTAATTTAACATTACGTAAATGATGCTCCTACCACCAGGCAGCTGTTGCGTACCTACGTCACAGTGATTGTAGCTACTAGAAATTATTCGAAGCAAGAATTCAACATCTAAATGTTTCCTGAAAGAGATCGCTTTTAGCGATAAGGTTGCCCGTTGTAGCTCTGTTATCAGTTGTATTCTTTCGATGTTTCTTGATATTGGTGTACAATAAAAATATTAATAGCTAATCTAATCGAACTTACCACCTGGCAAAAACGCGAATGCAAACTGACAAGCGGCACAGAGCCAGTACGCGCATATCAACACTGGTTTCCTTCCAACTCTGTCCAAGAGCAGAATGGCCGTCCAGTAACCCGGGATCTCTATCGCAGCGACCGCCACGTAGTTCAGGTAGCTGTTGCCTGACATGTTCACAGAATTGATTGCCATACCGTAGTAAATGAGGGTAGTAGTTATCCACCATATCGGAGATACTAAACATCTGGATAGGACTATTTTTGATCTCAACACCAAAACCACGAGCCATGGTTCTTTCGGTTTAACCACGTTCTTTTCGGCTTCAGCTGTGGCCCGAAATCCTTCCAGAGAATTCTGTGACAGTTCTTTTTTATTAGTCTTCGCGACTTTTTTAAGAATTTGTTCTGATTCTTCGTAACGGCCTTTGCTCATGAGCCAGCGCACAGATTCGGAGAGGATCCAGAAATAGCTGACGACCAGCAGTTGAGGTGCGTATAGTGCCTGGGTGAGGGGTCTCCAGGAACGAACTCCCCAGGCGATAAGACCGAGAAACACTTGCCCGAGCGCAAATAGTGTGGAGATGGTTGCTCCGGCTTTCACTCGGTACTTAGGACCCACCAGCTCCGTCACTGAAACGAGAAATAAATATTTAGATTCGCACCTACGAGCGTAGGATCACAAGATATTTAAAGTTTGGTTACAGTTTCTAACCTAAGATATAGCATGAAGAATAGGCACCAGCTCCCACAGTAGACTCCAGTACCTCCAGTGCCAGGAACCACTCGTAGGAGTTGACAAAGGAACGCACTAGTCCGATCCAGCCCGTGTTGAACGCGTTGATAGTCAACGCCACTCGGCGGCCCCAGCGGTCCGAGATGTAGCCAGTAATGGGCAGGACGAGGAGCGTGCCGATCGTACGAATTGAACCGATTTGGGAGCGCCGCCATTCGTCGCAAGCCATGCCAAACTGAAAAGTGAGACAAGGCCAATAATTTCATGGATACCATGACCAGACGCGGTGACGAGGGTGCCGAGTAGAGTTTCGGACCAAAATGGTAGAAATAGAACCCTTATGGTTCGACTTTGTCCGTCTGTCTCTCTGTCACAGCTGAGTATCTCAGCAACTATACTGAAGCTTTAGATTAGAAAATTCAAAATGTCGTATGATGAATAATACCATCGTTCCCACCTTTCCATTGCGACCTACGACGCGACGCAAATTATCTCATGGTAAGCTTGCTTAATCTTTGCTACCCTCGACATGGAAGTAGTCATTGTGTTGCGTGACCATAATAATAATATCGAAATCTTTACGAGTTAACGTATCAGCACGGTCCAAGATAAATTAATAGCTAATCCTTTTAATAATAACGATTATCCTCAGTCGATAAAGATAGGTAAATCATAATTTTATCTAACCGTGTTATTTAATTTTCTAATCTTAATAAGATCACAGCTACGCTCTAACGGAGTAGGTTATTGTGCCTAAGCGTGTTTCAACTTTCTGATTATTTTTCGAAGAAATACGTAATACGAATAACATATTCATCACCTACAGGTTATGGCAGCCCAGGAGAGATGTCGTTTAGCCACTATGTCATAGCGGCTAGCGGCTAACAGCTAACTACGATATATTGGGGGGTCCGGATCTGGAGTCATTACTAGCGCCAGCAACATGACTTAGCTACCACACCAGAAGCTAATCACTAATAGAAAGAGATAATTAAATAACGTATTTTATTTTTGTTGTGGTACGATTATCTGTTCTATGTGTAAAATATCTATATGTAAAACTCCGGAGGCGTGGAACAGGAGTATTGTTGTCCTTTTCTTTAAAAAAGGTGACAAAGCATTATTAAAAAACTACAGGCCCATCTCACTCCTGAGCCTCGTCTATAAGTTGTTCTCAAGGGTCATCACAAATCGTCTGGCTATAAGGTTCGACGAATTTCAGCCCCCTGAACAGGCCGGGTTTCGAAGCGGCTACAGTACCGTAGACCACATCCATACAGTGCGGCAGATTATACAGAAGTCTGAGGAGTATAATCAGCCCTTGTGCCTAGCATTTGTGGACTACGAGAAGGCCTTTGACTCCGTTGAAACCTGGGCTGTTCTGGAATCTCTGCAGCGATGCCAAGTAGACTATCGTTACATCGACGTGCTGAGATGTCTCTACGAATCAGCCACCATGAGTGTCCAGGTACAGGACCAGCAATCTAATCCCATCCAGTTGCGTAGAGGAGTGCGACAGGGGGATGTCATATCCCCGAAACTGTTCACCAACGCACTGGAGGATTTGTTTAAGATGCTGGACTGGAAAAACATGGGCATTAACATAAATGGCGAGCACATCTCACACTTGCGATTTGCAGAAGACATAGTCCTGATGGCGGAGTCGCTGCAGGAGCTACAGAGCATGCTGGACGGCCTAGCTGACTCCTCTCAACGAATTGGTTTACGGATGAACTTGGACAAAACCAAGGTTATGTTTAATGTTCATATACATCCGGAACCAGTCGTCGTACAAGGCCATCCACTCGAAGTCGTTCAAGACTACGTATACCTTGGCCTGATAGTGCAATTGGGTAGACACAACTTCGAGAAGGAGGCCAAGAGGAGGATTCAGTTAGGTTGGGCAGCATTTGGGAAATTAGGTCGAATCTTCTCGTCACCTATACCACAATGCCTGAAAACCAAAGTGTTCAATCAGTGCGTCCTACCCGTAATGACCTACGGTGCTGAGACGTGGACGCTCACGGTAGGACTAGTCCACCAATTTAAGGTTGCGCAGCGAGGTATGGAACGGGCTATGCTTGGAGTTTCTCTGAAGGATAAAATCCGTAACGAGATTATCCGACAGAGAACCAAGGTCACCGACATAGCTCAGCGGATTAGCAAACTGAAGTGGCAGTGGGCTGGCCATATATGCCGGAGAACCGACAACCGTTGGGGTAAACGAGTTCTTGAGTGGAGACCGCGTCTCGGAAAACGTAGTGTGGGGCGCCCCCCGGCTAGGTGGAGCGATGACATAAGAAAGGTGGCGGACAGAAACTGGATGAGAAGAGCCGAAGACCGGGCTCAGTGGCGCGTTTTGGGAGAGGCCTATGTCCAGCAGTGGACTAATGTGGGCTGATGATGATGATGAAAACTATTTTTCTCGGAGTTATGATGAAATATGACGAAAAACATACAGCCTTTATCTCCCGAATTAGTGAATGGAAATATAAAATTTATATGATTGATAGATATTACAGGAAAATTATAACGAAGTCTCTATCTAGAACAGTTTTTTATATATCTATCTTAAAAGTTTTCTTGGTTTACCGGTCACATAACTAGATGGCGCTGCATAAATAGCATATATAAACCTAGTTAAGCACTTACATCATAAACCACACTGTAGGTGTTCTCGAAGACATAATCCTCGCAGCCGACAGTGGTGGTCCTGTCGAAGAGCGTAGCGGGGCAGGTGCCGTTGGCGACCGGCGCCTGCGCAGTGTTGTTGGCGAACTGCGCGCAATTGTCGAATGAATCGTTGCTAGTTCCATTTATGGCGTCTAAGATCCAGGATGGAGCGTAGACAGGGTTCTCGCCGTCGCATTGAGCTATTAAGCATCTGGAAGTCCATTGAAACTTACAAAAACCGTCGTTCATGAATGTGGTTACTACTCAAATCACTTGGAATTCTAGAGATGACACGAAAGAAGAAGAAACTTCTTTCTTTCTCGGGAATGGGCGTAGACCTAAAGAACCTAAGTTTTTTGAGCTCTGGTAATTATCAATTTATGCAAAATCGATAAACTATACATCATCATCATTATTGTTATTGTCCATGCCCGCACGCAACTCGCGAGTTTGCGTTGGCATGGCAGTTTGCATGGCTTTAAAATTGAAAGTAGATACGAGTTATTTCTTCTCTCTCTTACCTGGTAGGTATCCTAGCTGTGGTGAAGATATACTCTCCCGACGCAAAGGCAGAGAAGATGATGGGCAGCGCTGCCAGAGCCAGGGTTATCATCTGGTAGCGCCCGAACTGTCCCACCTCGTTCTCCAGGATGTGGTCCAGGTCCACCGCTTCATTCTTCCCCCCTTTCTCTGGATTCGACATCGTATAGCACTAGTGGTGTCTCCAGCTGCCACCTCATGAATATTACTGAATTATCACTAGGCAGCTAATCTTAAGAGATAAAGAACTTTGTTTTTATAATTGATAGGAGGCAAGGTGGCTTGGGGCACAATACGTAGGTTCCTTGTATAAATAGCTAGATAAGGTTTACTCGCATATTATACGTCTCAGGTTATCGCCAACGATCTTGAAACTTCCATACTTATTGATCGAGCAAATCGGCGTTGTATGTATGTATGTTTGTTTGTCCGAGGATAACTTTCAAAGCGTTGATCCGATCATCGTGAAATTTGGTGTGACTAAATGAGCTAAAAATGTTGTGGGGTTATTGAGATATTGGACTTCGAGAGGGGTAAAAAAATTAGACTTTTAGGTCAAGTGAGACGTCAAATGAAAGGTCTTTAGTAAGTAGATTTTGAATTATTAGCCATAATTAAAACTAAACTTTGACAAAATTCACAGGGTACACCAGTGACCCCACAGTGCTGTAATTTTGATGCGTGTTGTGCTTAAATATCACAAATGTGGGCAAAAGTCTGAAATCCAGAATAACTGCAATTTGTACCCCAAAACAGAGTAACCAATTAACATGAACTCCCGTTACCTGTAATTCGAAAGAAACTGTAGGTCAAGTAAGTTTGTTATATATTTCGTGGCTATTTTGATAGTCAAAGATTATTAACGATATTTTATTTAGTTTTTATGGTAGACTCGCGAGATCTCAGTTCGGGGCGAACCACTAGTGTTAATTTTGTATGAGTTTTTAACATCATACTGGTCACATAGGTTATTACAAGTTTCTAGGTAAACTAGTTTTAAAATACCTAGAAAAGATTGATATTGGCATTCGTGGGCTGCCACTCGAACTTACGCATCAATGATACTAATATATTATGTTCATTAGTTACTCACTCATGCCTAAAACTATGCGTAGACGCAACAATGAACAACGCGCACATTCAGCGTAAGTAGTAAATTTATTAGAATTGGTTAAAATGACCAATCAAAGTCAAATTCAAATATTTTTATTCATAAAAAATTACAAGGATCACTTTGAAACGTTAATTTTACTGCCTGTTCCTTCGCGACCAAGCCAGGAAAGAAAGGCAAGAAACAAGGCTGGTTGTTTTTTTTTTTAATGATCCTTTTACAATACATAATACAGAAAATAAATTACGTCTAAATTGCGCTATTTTTCTTAAATAAATTAATATTTTTGTGAACATACATTAGATTTTCATAGATGTATTGACAAGGAAATGTCATAATATTTATTTCTTTAAACTTATTGCGTAATGATTCTCTGGGGCCCATATTATAAATTGCACGAACAGCCCTCTTCTGCAGCACAAAAACGGTGTTTATATCTGCAGCACTCCCCCACAGCAGTATACCGTATGACATAATGTCATAATAGTTTATCGTTATGTTTATCTCCTTTATTGTAGTTTATATATAAGTATATATTATTATATTTGTAAGTATATATATTTAGTTTATTAGTAAGTATAGGTAGTTTATGTAAGTTTATGAATATACTCGTATTTACACCGCCGTCTTTTTGATTTTGTTTTGTCCTGTCCATCCAAAGGTTGTCTGGAAGAGATCGCTTTTAGCGATAAGACCGCCCATTGTACTTACCTTAATTTTTGTGTATTTTTATTGTATTTTTAATTTTGTTGGTGTGCAATAAAGAGTATTCTATTCTATTCTATAATGTTGTGGAAGGTGCAATTCTTAAGGTTCCAATTGTAAAGGTTATATTAATTATGCGTAGTAAATTTTCCTGGTTTGGTCGCGCAGGAACAGGCGCGGCGGTAAAATTGATGTTTCAAAATGATCTTTGTGATTTTAATTAATAAATTAATATTGACTATAATGAACAATTTTTTGAACGTTTTGAAATTACCATGAGCGTTTGTTGTCCTTTCGTTATGCCGAGATTCGCGGACGGAACTACGTCATCGGGTTGAGGTGAAGGTGAGCCAATATTCAATCGTCGTTAGGTAACTAAAGGAATATTATAGAACTGAAAACTAAGCTAGCTAGTAAAATTATAATTCATGTAAACATATTTTAATGTTATTCACTTACAAATAAATAAGTGCATTTAGATAAGGATAGAGTAAATGGTGGCAATTCTGTTTTTTACGCAGATTAACTAAAATTGTTTAAAATACGAACGGTCTTATTTTGTTCACACTAAAGATTAAATTAGAATGAAATTTAAAGTGACATTTCTAAAATTATGTTATTTTTGTTATGATGGCATGTTTGCGGACCAGTTATAGTCAAATTGATCACTAAAACTAGCCCGCAAACATGCCATCATAACAAAAATAACTTAGATTTAGAAATGTCACTTTAAATTTCATTCTAATTTGATCTTCAGTGTGAACAAAATAAGAACGTTTGTATTTTACACAATTTTAGTCAGCGTAAACAACAGAATTGCCACCATTGTCTACTTAAAATTAAAACAACTTACCTAAGATACAGAAAAACTACATACTACTACTTAATGGTCCCAATTTTGTCTTAAAGATCTATTCCATTTACAAAACAACCAATCAATCCAATCATTATAATATTTATGATGTGCTATGCTAAGTATCACCGTACATATTGTATATAATCGTTGCTTGATATTTATGTACCTATCGTTCACTCCGTGTCGCTTCCCTCAGATATTCTTCCGTGCTTCGAATCTGTACTTTGTTTCTTTAAATTATTCAGCAGTTTCATCACCTGTATCCTAAACACAAACTTTGATTCGTCGGGCAACGACTTCACCGCCGGTGTAATCGATTTAAAGAACGCTCTATCTTCGTCCTCCTCTTTCTCTATGAGGTTGACGAGGATGGATAGAATACCGCCGTCTTCAGCTTCAGGGGTTTCTTTGGGTCGAGGGAATTCTAATTCAGCTTTGATGCGTTTCGGAGGGGAGACGTCTTGATCGAGCTCAAAGACGCTGAGCCACTCCTCCCGTTCTTCCTCAGGTTCGTCGTCGGCTCGCTCGTATTTGACAGAGTCACGCTTGGCTTTCCCCTCGAAGAAGGGGATGAGGAAGGTAAGTAGGTCGGCGTACACGTATGGTCGAGACGTGTGCCCGGCGCCTTTCGACGTCAAATATTTTTTGTAGGCATCGCGGATGTTGTACCATTTGCGCATTATTACGAGTCCTGTGGAACAAACAAAAACATGACCATTGTCATTTTCCATTCCAGAGCATGACTAAACCTATTGCTGAGACTCATAATACACGTTACTGTACCGGCCCATTGAAGTCGCCCTGCGATGCATAATAATAATAAACGGTTATCTAATACTTTCTAGTTCAGGTATTTTTTACAATGGTGCTGATAGATAATGGGACTAATATATTTATTTTATCAATTTTTAATTATAATAAAAATTCAGTCTCAGACCAAGATTATCGGGAAACCTGATGCCAGTAGGTAGTGTAGGTACTGGTAGTCATGCGTTGCTGTATCTGAGTATACCTGCATTGTACTGATTGGAAGCGTCTGATGATCATAGTGAGAAGGTTGTTACCGATCTCATGGCGGTCTCCGGGCGTCATGTTTGCATAGGCGGGCTCGAGGGCGCGGCACACGTCCTGCCAGGCCTTGTCCTTGACGCTGCGGTTGCGGTAGGACAGACAGGCGCGATCCCACAAGCAAGGCTTCTGTCTGATCTGCTCGATCAGATCCACCGCCTCGTTACGCGATCGCTTGAACGGACTGCAATCATTCATGTTTGCTATCACTATTTATGAAGGCGACCAAACACATTTACTACTTTGTGGATGCGCCGGAGGAAGGTCCGAAATTTGAGAAAAAATAAAAACCGGCCAAGTGCGAGTCAGACTCGCGCACGAAGGGTTCCGTACCATTGTCTATAATAAATTGTATGTGCGTCCATACAACTCAGAAGACTATCTTAATTGGCGTCAACTATGTATGTATGGGGACACCCATTAATTTTTTTTTTGTTTTTGGAATTTTTCCATTATTTGTGCCATAAGACCTTGCTTTTTGCCAAATTTCGTGATTCTAGATCAACGGGAACTACCATATAGGTTTTCGACCCAAAACCTATAGGTTACTTCCGGTTGACCTAGAATTGTTAATTTTGCTTAAAAGCATGGTCTTACAACACAAGTAAAGGGAAAATTCCGAAAAATAAAATAAGTTGAAATTTAAGTGAAATTTTGGTAAGTACTTAAAAGTTTTTGCGAAAATCTAAATTTGCTCATACCTTATTATTGTGTTGACTCAGGACCTTGATTTGTATACACCTAATAGTGACTATAGACCTCAGTATCTCAGTATAGTATAAATTTCAACTTGCTAGGTCCACCCGTTCCTGAGAAAATCGGTGGTGACACACGGACAGACAGATAGACAGACGGACAAGAAAGTGATCTTATAAGGGTTCCTTTTTTTCCTTTTGAGGTACGGAACCCTAAAAATTATTGCAGTTGAAATGAAAAAAATATTGATTGCAGCAAAAACACACATTAGGTACATATGTTGACTGCCTCCGTGGCACAGTGGCCGTATAGCCGGCTGAGACGCAGGAGGTAGCGGGTTCGATTCCCGCCGCGGAACAAATGTTTGCATGATCTACAGATATTTGTTCCGTGTCTGGGTGTTTTTCTATATATTATAAGTATGTATTTACAACAAAAAAGTATATAAGTATTCTATCAGTTATCTGGTTCCCATAGTACAAGCTCTGCTTAGTTTGGGGCTCGATAGCGCTGTGTGAAATGAAAACAGCAAGACTCAGCATCATACAAACGAATAGGTAGAATTAGGGCTTTGTAGATGTGGAACTCCGTTTGTAGCTTTATGTACAAAGTATATACCTAAATACGTTATCAACAAATACAACTAAAACTGAAAACCAATAAAGTTAATTGTGTTTTTTTTTTGGCATCGCACGGTTTTGTGTATTTGCCATTGGCATTAATTGAGTTTATCAAAGAGCGCTTGATAAATTCGCAGCAAGATGCCGCGCATCTTTAATAATCGTATCGTGCGGTGCGCGTGGCTTGCCAGTACAGACTGGCTTGCCACTAGTTGCCACTCTTGCCAGCTACCTATTATTTATTTTTGATACAATTAGTAACACGCACATCTTTTGGATGTATCAATAAATTCTTACTAACAACAGAATAATTTTTACATAGATAACTTACGTTGCTGCAGATTCAGACATTCTTGTTGTCCAATCACATCCGATTTTCCAATCCGGTTTCACAATGGCGGGAACCCGCTAAATACCTACAGATTTTAACAAATTACACTGAAATGTCTTCAAAATAAACTTTCCTTTGCTGTGATTGATCATAAAATTAATACGTTGCATATTTTTATCAAATAGAAACGGTGAGTGATCCGAGAGCCGGTTCGACGCGCACTGGCCGGAACGGCAACGCTATTCAGGGCCGGAGGCAGGGTTGGATTCAGACCCTCAGAAAATTATTGGCTATGGAAATTAAAATTACAGTACTTTTCTAAAATTTGTATATTTTCCGTTATTTGTAGTTTTTGGTAGCTAGGTACCTACTGCCAAGAGAACTTATTTAACGAATGAGCTACAGGTCATGCTACGGTTTTCAATAACGATTTTTTTTAAGTGCATGTATGAGTTATTGTAAGAAAAAGGCCCTATATAGCTATGTCAAAATCTCGTACATTACAAATACTGTACGAGGTAATAATACAAGTCAGTCAACATGAAGATAAAATTATGGTATTTTCGCGTAGTAGGTATACTGACATTACAATACTACATTATGAAAATAATGGTACTAATAGTATAATTATACTATGAAAGCCAACCCTGGCCGGAGGGGAGCGAGTGTGGGGCGTGCGGAGCGGCGACGTCGCCGGACGGCCGCTATCCGGTCGGAAGAACGGCAACGTCGCACTCACACATGCGCTTACTTAAACTCCGAGACCTACTATCTGTATGTGCTAGCTACTAGTATGTCATTGTGTGAATACATAAATCTGTGCGTCTAGGTACTACCTATTTAGGTATCGACTCGGCACCTTATTTATAATTTTGTTTTGTAGAAATTGTACGATTTCAAAATTTACCATACCTACACACTCAGTAAGGGCACGGCAATGATTACATTTATCTAAGTTGCTTGGTATATGTATTTACTGAGAAGTGTACCTACCTACAATACAGTAAATTTAATAGTATAATTACCTACATGTTAAAACTAAGTTGATCCTTCAAAAACTAACAAGTACCTACGTAATTATCCGATTTCGTATGGATTTGCTGCCTTCGAAATTCCGAAACGGAATTCCGACTGTATGCGACCGGCCGGATATATTTACATTCAATGAGGATAAAAAGTACGCTCTCGACTCTCAAACAATATCGACTTGGCTCCCTGACTATTAGATAAGGTAATTTTCATAGAAGTGTTTACGTAGGTAATTCTTTTGATACTTTGTTATAAGTTATATACCTAGGATCAAAAGTCACCTGTGCTCTCACGATCCTGTGGCGTGATACTACTACAAATCACACTAATACATATTATAAATGCGAAAATGTGTATTTTTTTTTTGTTACTCAATCACGTCGTAACGACTGAACCGATTTCGATGAAATTTGGTATGCACGTAGATTATAACTAGGATTAACACATAGGTTAACTTTTGTTACCAAACAACGCATGCGAAACCGCTGGCGGAAGCTAGTATAGTATAAGGTATTATCCTAGACCTAGATTAATAAGTACCTAGTAAAATAACTACCACCTATTTACCTACTGCTGGTCACCTACAGCACGAAAAGGGTCTACGCCGTAGATGGTACACACGGCTAAACCTCAAGCTATACATGTCCAGTATACGCTCACCTCGCATTGTGTAGGTTTTCTGTACAATGAGAGGTCAGCATAGACTGGAAATGTATAGCTTGATGTGTAGCCGTGTGTACAGCTTAAGTAGGTAGTACGGTAGAACTTTGTTTTGGTCCAAATAAAAGAATTCAACGCGCGTCCTAAGCAAGTCACATTAAATAACATGTTCATTTTCGTAGACCGGGCCAGTAAAATTGATATAGGTACCATCTATGTAAATACAATGAAATGAAATGAAATGAAATTTTATCCATTACCTCCAATGGAGTAACTAAATTGGTAAGCGCACCACTAGAGAACGGCTGGAGAGATTTGGCAATTCCCCCCCCCCCCCCCCCCCCCCCAATAAGTTTTTAGGGACAAAAACTACGGAACTGTGTTTTTCGTACCTATGGGATTTTTATAAGACCTCAAGACCATTACACGCTATACTTTACTTTGAAATCCACGGAAAGCCGGTGCGGGTTAGCTAGTAAAAAATAAGCTTATTTATTTAGCTTATAGTAGCTAACTATCTCATAATCTCAGTTCTGTATTTGATCGAGCGAAGCGAGATCTCCAAATCAACTTGGGCAAATCGTCATTGTATGTAATTGTATATGTATGTTTGTTTAGTTGTCCGAGAATAACTTTCGAAGCGTTGATCCGATCATTGTGAAATTTGATACATGGTAGTGATAGTACAATTTTGGTGTAACTAAATCAGCTAAAAATGTGGGGTGGTTTTTGAGATATTGGGGTTCAAGAAGGGTAAAAAAAATGAAAATGAGACTATTAGGTCAAATTAGACGTCAAATAAAAGGTCTTCATTAGTAGTTTCGACCCCGTTTTTATTTTTAGTAAAGTTTTGTAGTTTTTGAGTCATTAGACATAATAAAAACTAAACTTTGACAAAATTCACAGAGTACTTACACCAGTGACCCCACAGTGCTGTAATTTGGTATGCGTGTAGCTTAATTATCACAAATATAGGCAAAAGTCTGAAATACGGAAAACTGCAATTTGTACCCCAAAAAAGAAGAACCAAATTACATGAACTCCCGTTCCCTGTAATTTGAATGAAACTGTAGGTCAAGTGGTTTGGTTATTATTTCGTGGCACTATTTTATTAGTCAAAGATTTCCTAAACGTATTTAGCGACTAAACATGTTTAAATTTTACGTATTTGTATGATTTGACCATTCTTTAAATCATATTTAGCCACTAAATACGTTTAGGCATCGTTGCGCGAGTCGCCCTTAGAATATTTGTTTGTGTTTTGCGAGACTCGCGAGATCTCAGTTCGGGGCGAATCACTAGTTATGTAAGTTTCGAATATTTATTTTTTATTACGAAGTGCATAACCAGTACATTAAATTTTGTGACTAGCTTCAAATAAATTAAAAATAATAATTATACTAGTTATTCAGTTTATTGAAACACAAAGTACACAACAATCAAACATACTACCTATCATAATTATTTGGCGACTTTATTACCTACCTTCAACCTCTTAGACCTAAGGATGGTTCTTATCTTGAGGAAGGACATCGACTTACAAAATAATTATTGTCTGGACACTGATTATAACCAATTTGATTACCAATTTAACGACAGATTCTAGAAAAAGTGTAAATGTCGTAGAGTACTTTCAGCAGTAGACGACCATGCCTGTTACGATGATGATGACCTACAATCCGGTGTGATTAAACAAGCTTCCGTGTCGCAGTGGGTAAATGGCCGGCTGAGACGCAGCAGATTGCAAGCTCTCTTAAATACAGATAATTGTTCCGGGTCTGATTGTTTCTCTATCTATAATATATTATAAGTATACAAAAAAAGTATATAAGTATTCTATCAATTATCTGGTTCCCATTGTACAAGCTTTACTTAGTTTGGTGCTAGATGGCGCTATGTGAAATGTCCTGCATTATTATTATTTATTTATAAATCCGGTTTCAGAGGCATCCTAATCCAATGGAGTCAATAGTCACTCTCAGAGTCCCTCCGCTGGTTATCCCGTGCCTTGATGATGCCGAGCTTGGTGGCCAAGGAGGCCACATTCGCACGGACCTCCTCCTGCACCAGGTTGAACGACATGGCCAGAAGGGCGATGCCGAAGAGGAGGTAGAGAGAGCATAGGGCTATGGAGTGGACGGCGGCGGCGGCGTCGTCTACGCGCTGACCCTGAAAGAGGTAATGTTAAAAGTTATGCCACCGAACAATTCATAATACTACGTTATGCTAAGTTGTATTTATTTTAAGCCTATACTGTCCCACTGCAGGTCAAAGGCCTCCCTTTCGTCCTTCCAATTATTTTTGTCCCTCGCAATTGAAAAAGAAACAAACATGTTTACTGTTTAGCCCTTTCTGGCACGAGTCATGGCGTATGCTATAGTTACCTGTGCAGGCACGAAGTCACCGAAGCCGATGGTGGTAAGAGTGATGAAGCAGAAGTAGGCGGCGTCCAGGTACGCCCAGTCCTCCCAGCGCTTGAAGAGGAACGTGCCCGCGACGATGTACGACGCGACCAGGAACACGCACAACCAGATCGGAACTGGCTTTATCTGAAGAACATTCAACAAGATACAACAAAACTCCTCTAGTGTACTACATTTGTGCTCAAATGGATACGACATCTTTTTCATCAAATGAGTTGGTTTTTTCAAAGATTTTTGCCTCAAGTGTCAGTAGTTCGGTCGTTAGTCGGGTTAACCGAGCAACTGATACTTTTAACTGTTAATAGTTCGGTCGGTATAAAGTACCGAATTATCAATACACTTTAGTAGCAATAATTCAGTTAGTAATTAAAAAAGCCGGATAAGTGCGAGTCGGACTCGCGCACGATGGGTTCTGTACCATTATCTATAAAAAGCGCAAAAAAAAAATCATGTCTGTTGTATGGAAGCCCCACTTCAATATTTATTTTATTCTGTTTTTAGTATTTGTGGTTATAGCGGCAACAGAAATACAACATCTGTAAAAATTTCAACTTTCTAACTATTACGGTTCATGAGATACAGCCTGGTGACAGACGGACAGACGGTAATAGGGTCCCATTTTACCCTTTGGGTACGGAACCCTAAAAACGACGTATTGCCAACCAGACACACTAGACGGCAGTAGGTTGCTAGGTTTGTTTTGTACCTACCGAACTATTGACAGTAGGTCGGTCAAACGGTCTAACAACCAAACTACCAAAGGATTTTTGTTTCCAATATCAGTAGCAGACCACCTCATTTGGAAGCGGAAGCGCGCGAGGGTTACTTATTTAAATTTTTTCCTTCACTTTCGTTGGTGGCGGCCACTCGAACACTCGAAGCGTAAAACGACGTCTCGTGCGTGGCGTAACCACTATCGTCAACCGTGTGCGGCAAGTTCATATAAAATGTAAGAAAATGCAGCTTGGTGTACGCCTTGTGTAGCTGTGGCGCGTGGCTTGTGGCTTGTGTGTGGCGAGGCTTAGCCTCTTTAACTTTAAAATTGTTGTAATTGTTATAATTATTTTTCACAGAACATATCTGCTGAATTTACCTCTTCTCTGGGTGGTTCTGAAGGCACTGGGTATAGCTCCGACTGACGAGAACCCCAAACTAAAACAAACATTAAATTATTGTAAGAAAAAATAAAACAAGTCAACATAACTGGTTCTAACTTTATTCTCACCATGAGCAGGAGGTCTACTCCTTCTTGGCATCACAGCAACTTCAGCATCACTCCAATCTTCTTCTCTTTCTGGCGATGGTGACTGCAATAATATATATTTAACTTCCATTGTCAACTCTCGTCACATATTATTTCTTTACAACATTATTTACAAACGCTTACATATCTATGAGGTCTGCTGTCATCCACAGTGTACAGCCTTCTCAATCGGCGCCCTCTTCCTGTCTCCAAGTCTGCTCTCTCGGGCCTCATCGTCTCTATCCTCTCCATCCTGCGCTCGTCTCTTCCATCGTCCCAATCGTACTCGTAGTCATACACAGCACTCTTGGCCCGCCGAGCGTGCTTCTTGTCGTACCCATAGTCGCCACGTTCGTAAAACTCTGAGCGACCTCTGTTTGGCCTTGGAACAAAAACAACCATTAGAAAACGCTTTGCAGGTATATATAATCTATGAGAAAGATAGACAGGGACTAGTTACCTGTGATCTCGTCGCTGTCTCCCATTCCTAGGGCTATCAAACTCGAAGTCATCGTCTTCAGGATCGTACCCACGATCTCTATATCCAAAATCTTCCCTCTCTTTCTCCAGAGCCTTTTTTTCCCTATAATTTTCAAAGTCGATATCGTGCAGGTCGTGCATATCGTAAAACTCTTTCGGTTCTTCGTCGTAAAGCCTCTGTTCGTGGAACTCCCGTCGAGGTCCGAACTCGGGCTTCGCTTTAGCTGGTCGAGGCAGGGATTTGCTGCGAAGCTCTGATTTAGACGGTTTCTTTGTCTGGTGAGTTTCTAAGTCTTTGAGCGCTGCTTCCAGGTCTTGCAACGGTAGTGATATCTTAGGGAAATCCTCTGAGGAATGATTATCTACATTACTCTCCCATGTCAAACAGATATAGTGTTGTAAACAAGTAGAACTAGTTACCTTCATCCTCGTAAGGTTCGGGCTCACGTCTGTGGCTGTGCCGGTCGAAACGAACGGGTGATCTATCCTCAGGGTCAAAGTCTCTGGAACCTATGGATATGGAACTCAATCACTCAGAGAATCATTTTGACTTTAGTTTTGAGAACAGTTCTAAGGTTTTCTTGAATTAAGTCTGTAAATAGACACCAACCATGTGTCTTTAACTGTGGAGGCTGCGACCTAGTCCTGGGCAGCGATGCCGCATGACTTGCACTCGTCGGCTGACGCGACCTTCTCATGCGGCCGCTGCTGTAGCCGCTGTCTCGATATCTGTCGAACAATGTGAATCTTCCATTATGTGGGTGTAATACAGCTACGAATTATCACGTATATATTACCCATCTGCGTACTATAACGCAGATAAAACCAAGTGAAACACAGAGTGAAAACGGAATTTGTCTTGGCGTTCGTTTTAAACAAAGCAAATAATTCAAGGAGTGTTCAAATTTTGCCACGTTTAAGTCATTGATATTTTTTAACAGGATGTGTAAACAGTACTTGTAGAAGAGTCCATAGGTACCTGCAGTCGGTGTCGGAATGTGCTCGCTCCACGGGTTTTCTCTTTCGCACTGATCGCGAGCTGACTGCTCGCACGGAGCGCCTGCAGAAAAACATTGTATTTGTTGATTATTACATAACATATCCTATTATAAACGCGAAAGTTTGTATGTATGGATGTATATATGTATGGATGTTTGTTCCTCTTTCACGCAAAAACTACCAAATGTATTTTAGTTAAAGTTTACAATAATATAGCTTATACATTAAAATAACACAAAGGCTATATTTTTTAAAGTAGTGTGTGAATTGTCCAAAATATAACGATAATTGTCAAGTAAGTCGGAAATATACTGGCGTACGCTGCAAAAACTGTAGAGTTTACACGTATAATTTGACAGGTTGAATTTTGGTATAAAGATAGATATTGAGAAGATAATAAGCTACTCGAAGTACTTACTAATCCTGCGCAGACGAAGTCGCGGATACCAGCTAGTATATTATACACACACACATGAGAGTAAGTTGGCTCATAAGTATCGGATAGGCTAAAGGGTATGCCTATAAGTTTTACGATGCCAATGGTAGCGAAGTATTTGATGCACTTTAGTATGTATTTTTCTTAGTTTTGAAGAGCACAGAACTGAATCCTTAATGGGTTAATTTAAAGTCAAAGCAATCCGAAATGTACAACGCTCTTTCGGTTCTGTAGGCGCTGCTTTTTACGTAAATACCTACTAGGAAGTCTACAAAAAATCATTGTACTTATTCATTTCAAAACATTAATATCACATCCAAATTTAAATATTTTGTTCATTAGACTGGCTTTTATAATTGGGTAGTGCAGTAGAAGGTAGAGTTACCTCATGGTCGGGTGGTGGTGGCGATGCTTGCGTTTGGGCGGGCGGGTGCAGACGTAGCAACACACGCGCCAGTATAGAAACCTGCAATTACTTTACGTCACAAATTCATAGGAATACCTAATGGGATTAACAATTTATGGATACATAAAATTATCTGAAACTAGTTGATCCGGCGAACTTTGTATCGCCTTGACATGCATATGACGCGGGCTGTCAATATACGTCACCCAATATTATCTGCATCAATGTATTAGAAAATGATTTTTCTTCATAATATCTTTTTGCGTGATTTTTTGGATATTTTAATAGTTATTCTACTATTCGGGACGGAGACAAATACGACAAATAAAAATCATCAAAATCGGTCCAGCCATTCTCGAGTTACAAGTGTTCGAACAAACGCGACTTTGTTTTATATATTAAGATATAAATGACTTATTGTTATTATTACTAAAAAGCAATAATTGGGTCTTTGTTTAAAATTTTGGTCAGATAACGCGTAGTAGCCAAGATACGCTAGGGTTGCCAACCGTCCTGTTTTCCCAGGACCTGTCCTGCTTTTTGGGGTGTCCTGGGCTGTCCTGGATAGTTTTTAAGAATCATCCTGGGATTTTAAAGGTGTTTTACAATTCACGCGCCACTACTGTCTCGAATCGTTTTGTCACTGTGCCCGCGAACGCGTGTGAAGTTCGTTGACACTTTTTAAAACAAGGAAGCAACGTGGAAAGCTTTCTGTACCTGTTGCAATAAAAACTTATACGAGCTCTCATGAGAATTCCAAACACAATAGTGAGTACTGGTTTTAAAACGAAATGCCCTGATATTTCTACCTTCAAATCCTGGTTTTCCAAATTTGGAGATGGCAACCCTAACTTACGCTATCAGATTATGCATGTTTAGGTATCTCATACTAGGTTCATACCTACCTAGTTTCTTACATAACGCAGGTTTTAAAATGATCCCAAAAATTGCGAGCCAGACTACAAAATAACAATAACATGATAAGTAAACAGTTCATAATGCGCCTACTTGTATGAGTTAGCAACACGAAATGCACTTTTGCCTTTTTTCAAGGCCCACATTCTCGCATAAATCTCTTCTACGAGACGAGACGTCACGTCTCTTACCATCACGATCATCATCATCATATCAAGCACATTACGTCTACTGCTGAACATAGGCCTCCCCCATAGATTTACAAAGCGGCGATCTTGTGATCTGATATAATATCAGGCCGCATCAGGCCGCTCTTATTTATAACCTGAAGGAGGACGCCATGACGTCACCGATGTTGGAGAGGCACAACAGCATGAGCGGTATGCCGAGGATGGCGTAGAAGATCGTCACCACTTTGCCCGTCTGAGTCTTAGGTGCAATGTGCCCGTAGCCTATAACAAAATAATATTTAAGCACACTTTAGTTTATTCTGTAATAAATCTGTGTAAATAACACTTCTATTTGGCTAATTTGCTACTTTGCGAGAAAACTTTTTATGCAATAAGGATCTTGTTTTAAAATTGTGCATAGGACGGACTGTCTCGTAATTTCAATTTTCTGTTATAAGCATCGATGGTTCAGTGGTAGAATGCTCGCCTGCCACGCGGGCGGCCCGGGTTCGATTCCCGGTCGATGCAAATACTTTTTGCACTTTATTTTTTTTTTAGTTTTTTATTCAACCTAACCTATAACGTATTCCCATTACCAAGTCACGCACGCATATCCAGATGTAGAATAATTATAGATTATAGACTTATAAAATTAAAATCATAATTAGAACACCGTCCATCTTAAAAGATCACGTCAGTATATTTACCACAGACCAGTTTATATTACTGGCGGCCCGTCCCGGCTTCGCACGGGTGGACATTTATTTTTAAACATTTTTTGTGACTAATTTTTACAAGCTTTTTATTTTACTTGCAATGTATGTAGGTATGTTTGTCCGGGTGGAATCGTACAACTGAATTTTAAATCAGTTATCATTTGACCGATTGAGCTGAAGTTTGGTATACACGCTTATTTTGGATGACAATGCATGCTTAGCTACTCGTATGTGACGTCATTCTAATTCCAATATCTGTTTAAATGCAAGAGAAAATGTCTCGAATGGTTGCAGTCTCTGTCTTATGAAGCTACTGAAAAACTCATAGAGGTTTCAAAATAAACACACACACACACACACAGTCAAACACGCCCCTTCACGCATATATACACATATACTCACCACCTCTCACTCACACTTCTCACTTTCACACTCACCTACTTACATTTAAGATGCGATTAGCTTTAACTTCTCTCTCATTCAAGTGTTTAGTTTTAAGCAGGTAACATCGTTCCTTTTTTGTAATTAATCTTAAGTTTTATTTTTCTAATAAAGATTTACTTTACTTTACTTTAATATGGCGGATCATCCAAGATGACGGACTAGTTATATTTTCTGCACTACCACGGTATGGGTATCAAATGAAAGGGCTTACTGATGAGAACACGAAAACTAATACGTCACATTATTACAAGCTTTTATTTAGCTTGCAATGTTTGTTTGTTAGTTTGTTAGTCCATTTCCTCCTATCCTACGAAGTTGAAATTCGATACGTTGGTTCAGTTCCGATGTCAATGCAGTTTTATGGTATGCATGACCTGATTCTACACCCTGGATTGGCTCCAAACGAAGGGACGCCTCTACGGTCAACATCAGAGACACGAAATTTTGTATACGCATTTAATTATGATCGTTAAAAGTGCCACCATGGCATGGCTGCTGCACTTAGGGTTGACTTCCAAGGAGGAACTCCTCAACGGTCAACAGCACAGACACGAAATTTTGTTTATGCATTTAAATTTGGAATAACTTTGGTGACAATGCAATAATATGGTAGGGATGGAGGTGGGCGATGGAGACGGATGCTAGACAACGGAACTTCCGAATGGATTGTAGTGGAGTACTAGTGTTCGGGCTCATTTGAATCTGCGTGCGGTTCTGATTATGAATTTTATAAAAGCTTGTACTGAAAAAGTAATTTTTCAATAAAAAACTTATTTTACACCTTGAGTTACATGCTAATTTTTTCTAGTAGTAAAATATAGCCTAAGTTACTCAGGGATGATGAGCATTCTAATAGTGAAAGAATTTTTGAAATTGGACCGTTCGTTTTTGAGTTTATTCGTTACAAACATACAAAAATACAAATCTTTCCTCTTTATAATATTAAGAATAAAGTATAGTATAGACTGGTATGTGGTATTACACAAAAAATCGGTTCATAATTTGTATGTGTTTTTTGTATAATAGGTTCGATTTCCGTCGTCGGTTGAAACGGATACTGGCGAGGTCGTCTCCTTGTGACCTCTTTTCCAAATTGTATCAACCGACAATTATTGCTACCTCATTCAATAAATAGGAATCATGCTCAAATAAATCCATGATCTAATGATAAGATAATTATTACGAGTATCTGATCTGCAGATTGACAATGTTATTTGAGTCCTAAATTATTTATAGAACCTACTCGCACCTACTTCTCGCCTTCAGTAGTTAAAGTCAATAAAAAAAACTACGAGCGTTACAGTTTTCACGTATGACATCAGACCACCGCGCGCGCTCATTGGTCAAATTAAATAGCGCGTGCTTCCCCGGTTTCCTGTTACACATTTCCGTCCCTTTTGCCAAAATCACTCCCACTTTATAAATACGCGATTTATTATGTACCGTTTTATCGGTGTTTCGACCGTCAATGTTGGCAATGTGATAAATCCCGTATTTATATAATGATTGAAATAAATCACAAAAGTTTTCTTAGTAAAAATGTCCGTACTCTTCGTACAACATGACAAAATAATATGCAAAATTCACTTTGTATATAAACACTAGCTGCCGTCCGCGGCTTCGCACGCGTGGTCTTCCTTCTACGCAGTCGGGTAAAAACTTATTATCTATCAGTTTACCGCACATTTTATTGAAATCGGTCCAGCCGTTTAGTCGTGAAAACGTAACAAACATACAGCCAGAGGGAGAAAGTTACTTAAAAATGTATAATTAGTATACACATATAAAGCAACTTCTCCATATAGGTTACAAAAGCCTCCAATTTGTCAAAAAAATAATAGAAACCGGTTATTGTTGTAAATTATTGAAATTGGCCGTATAAATGTAAAGGTATCCAATTGAAGGTTTACTTGCATCACCAGCGACCTCCGTGCTTCCCAGCACAGCCCGTCCCCCGACACAGAATAACCACTAGTTACAATGCAAGATTCATCAACAGTTTGTAAGGCATTGTACCACAGTTTCGTTTGTAGTTAGGATAGGGTATGACAGTGATACCGCGACTGTCGGCCTTCAGGATTGCCACACGCTAAGCGAATAATTTTCTTTCACTTAAGAAATGTTACAAGTTACTTTGTATATCATTAATTTAAAAAAAATGCGAAGGAAACAGTTTTTTTTTTAGTTTTTTTTTTATACGATATCGAGATGGTGCAATTTGCCCACCTGAATTAACATCACTTTACTGGTAACCAAAGTATTGCTTCGTAGGTCACGCACCATAGTCATGTGCCCTACGATATACTGCCCTGCGTCCATCAACTTGAAGCATACAGGTGTAAAGCCATGTGCCAGTAATTTTAAGATAGATAGATTTATGGATATGTCTGCTATCCATACTTAATGTCATTTTAGAGCTGGTAGTCGGGATTCAATTCCGCGATCCCTAATAGATTGCCAATCCCACTAGAACCGGGATTCTGTTCACGAGGATTTGAGTTACAAATCTACACAGATGGTAACAATTATAATGAACTGAACAAAGAGCTCTACAAATTAATATGATAAACTAATCTTTCAGATCATAAACTGTAGATGATGACGACATCTGTGGTGCAGTGGGCGAATAGCCAGCTGTGACGCAGGAGGTTCCGGGTTCGACTCCCGCCGCGGAACAAATGTTTGCATGATCTACAAATATTTGTTTCTGGTCTGGATGTTTTTCTATATAATATAAGTATGTATTTACAAACAAAAAGAAGTATATAAGTATTCTATCAGTTATCTGATTCTCATAGTACAAGATTTGCTTAATTTGAGGCTAGATAGCGCTGTGTGAAATGTCCAGCAATATTTATTTATTTATTTATAGATCATTCTGGTCAAGGTTGGCACAGCGACATCAAATCAGCAATTAGCTAAACTGAGTTTTTTCAGTAATCATCCATTATCTATCTGTTTCAATTAATAATAGCAATGTACTTGTGAATAAGGTTGTTTATATGGCTGGTGCAACGGCATCGGTCTCTCTGGGCGGCGCGCGCTGAAACCGCACAGTTGCATAACAGAGGGCGAGCGTACCACTCGCTACCAGTCATTTATTCATAAATTATTTGTATAGTGATGAATTAAAATATAAAGTGGTTGAATTGGATCTCAATATGAAGTTAGGTTTGTATTTTAAAATATTTAATTTATTTCTAATTAATTTCAATATTGTATATGATTCCTCCCGTAGATTTAAAATCATAAATATTCTAATTTATTGTTCTAAGTTTTTATATTTTAAAATACCGGTAGGTACTTTATGAAAAAAATTCTATAGCTTTCTGTTAAAGTTCTGATTTTCATCAATTGAAGAACCGTTTATTTTAACATATTTTTAAATGCTAGAGGTACCTTTACACAGCATAGACCTAAAGTTCACGTCACCCACAAAAGGTTCCATCGCCTTGACAGAATTTCGCAACCCCGCCCGCCCACAGAACTTGCCTAAACTAGGAGACGAGCCGCGCAGAAAATTCTTAAATTGTCGTACATCGACGCACGAGTTGATTTTGTTTGTAACAACACGCAAGTCAATTGCTCAATGTACGCTCAACTTGCTAAGAGTCTGGTGTAACTTTGTTCCAACAGTTTGTTTTCCCAACTAGTTTGTGAATTATAATAAAACTAGTATAATAAACTGAAGATAGGTATTTGGTGTATCAATGGTAAAATGCATGAGTTGCTTTATTCCGTTTGCTAACTTATAATAGATATGTTTATTATTATTTATAATTTTTATACACATAGACACATTTAGTACATAATATTTATTTAATTTACACAAATATATAACATAATATAATATGTGTATATAGTACTTAATTATTTTGTTTAATTAAAATATATCTTTATGTACTCATTGAGTTTACTTAATTCACAATCACTATAATAATATTATAAATTATCACTGTCATACGTTAATTGTAGGAACTATCACTGTATTACTTAGAGATACCTTTAATTGGCTGTATTATCGTAAATATATAATTTTAAAACTGTTATATTTTTGTAGCTGTTGGTCTTTTGAATAAAATAAAATTAAAAAATAGTTATATTAACTTCCAAAGAAGGAGCCGGTACTTTGCGCTAAAAGAGCAGAAACAAAAAAGAATTTTCAAAATATTAACAATCCCCATTTTCTTCCTTCCTACTTGTAGTTTTCAAGATGGTGAGGCGTATCTTCGAAACTACAAGTATGAATGGGTTGGTGCCTGGAAGTAGCGGGATAGTCTCCTTTTTTGCGCCGAATTATAATCGGTTCAATAAGTCGGCACCTTATCGCATTTACAATAACACGCTCGACTGAGATTCCGTAACTCAGCTAACACAATATTTACTAATATACCCTTGCTATACTTTAAATTAGGCTTATGTTATGAAACCTGACTGTATAATATATGATTCATCATGAGTCACCCGTGATAGTCCTCAGGTAAAGTCACGTCAGATTGCATGGATTTCATACTAATTATCGTGTTGAGAGCTATCGTGTGGCGAATCTGACGAGACCCATGATTTACCTTGTCCTAGAAGCTAGAGTACATAGAACCTTATAATTTATGATCTAAGATGCTAATAATGACAATGGATGACCCTAAAACGTTAGTAGGTATTCTTTTATGTATGTTTTTACTTGAAACTCTACCATTACAGATTTGTTGCGTGTAAAACCTAAGCGTAATCCCTGTCAAAGATCTTTGCATGTGACGTCAGCAAGTACAGGAATACGAGTACCTAGACCTGGACTTGCAAATCAAGTAAACGGTTGTCCCTCAGCGGGAATTCAACTCACAACCTCCTACGTCTCAGTCCACCTTACCACCGAAGTCAAAACTTCTTTATTGAATGAAATTTTTAGGGTAATTTTCTGTTATCATTATTTGTATTTTTTATTTTAACATTCTTAATAACTATTATTTTAATTTCAAATGATATATTTGATATCATTGCATTGTTTATTTTTATTTTTTTACATGTTATTAATTATCATTTTGTAACATGTACTTACCAAAACTGTTGTTCTTAAACATTGACGAACCCGTGGTACAGTGGGCGAATAGCCGACTGAGACGCAGGAGGTAGCGGGTTCGATTCCCACCGCGGAACAAATGTTTGTATGATCTGATAGATATTTGTTCCGGGTCTGGATGTTTTTCTATATACCTATTATAAGTATGTGTTTACAAAAAAAGTATATAAGTATTCTATTAGTTATCTGGTTCCCATAGTACAAGCTCTCATTAGTTTGGGACCGCCACAATAGTTTATTGTTTGAGAATAAAAAAAAATAAACAAAAATTGAATCAAATTACACCTCAGGCAACAATTTCCGCTGGTTCTTCTTTAAAATGACTCTATCGCGAGGAGCTGTTATTGACCTTATTCCTACATGATACAGTCAGGAGGCTGAAAGCACCTAATCAAATCGATATTTAAAAGTATCGATACAAACGAATATCTATTTGGCAAGTTAACTTACCAAACTAAATTTAGCAGTAAGTACCGAAGCAATAATTGTATTTCCTCGGATTGTTGTTGTTTCGGCGAGACGGCCGTGATATTTGGTAGTAAGTTCATTGTCACCGGTGAGATGAGAATCAGCATTGTTTCCTTGAGTGTTTCATCACAATCGGCAAGGCTCTGCTACCTACTCGTTTTCAGGACATTTTTGAATACCAATGATCTTATCGTCTTCCTAATAGTTGTCGTATTATTAGTATTTTGTACTTGTGCCACTTTAGGTGAATACGTTTCATATTGTGAAAATCCTTAAGAATCCTTAAAGTAGACATATATGTACATATTTTAGATGAATCACTTCATGGTACGCCTGAGACACACATTTTCCTCATTATAAGTAGATCCCTAATTTTAATCTTACCAATAAGAAAATGAATAGAGATTCATTTATTTATATTTATTATTTATATATCTCTATCAATTTAAGAACATCTATCGCTAGGGCAAAACAGGACAGCTTTGCTTAATATTGGAACTGAAATGCGATACCGTATGATTCCAGGAACAAGCCTGTTGGCGCTGGTGATGCTGGTGGAGCGGAGTGGAGCAGAGAAGTGGCAGTGGCCGGAGGGAGCCGCCTCGGTGAGGATCGACACCAAAGTACGCTTCATCGATAACGTCAAGGAGAAGTAAGTACTTGTCAGCAAATTACCAACTTTTAAGACTGGACCAGCGATAAGCGAGGAAGCTCCACCAAGATTTATAATCCAGGATTGGGAAATGACGCAATTTGAATGGTACATTTTGTGTACGCTCGTACATATCTGTTAGAAAGGAAGCCATATGCTATCCTAATATGCAAAGGCTCCTATTTTCACGTTTTCTATCTTTACTTTCCACTCCTCTTTATTTGCATCAAAAGGTTTGACATATTAATATAGTCTCTGTCTTTCTGTCTCTCTCTCTCTGTCTATTTGTTACGTTTTTAGGACTAAACGACTGGATCGATTGCCATAAAATTTAGTATATAGATAGATTATGACCAGGATTAATGCATAGGCTACTTTTTATCTGACTGCGCAGAAAGAGGCTAATGCTTTTATTGAGAATCCACGCGTGCGAAGCCGCGGGCGGGTGCAATCATATAGTACAATCATTTAAAATCTGATTTGTGTTGTCGAAACAGCACGGTGCCGGCACCGGTTTCAGTTGCCTTGACTTTGGCCCACATTGCGCGCAGCCTCCAAGAGCTTATCTTTACGAGCGGTTGCGTAAAGCTCGCGAACAGTGACGTCACACCTCTGTTACCATGTCTTGGACTTTGTTAATCAATTCAAAGTACGTTTTAACTTAATCGAAAGATTTAATGAAACTAAAACAATATGATATTAACTTATATTAAAACCAGTGTTTTTTTTATATTACACGTATAAATAATAAGTTTTCTGTTGAAAAATTACTTTTTCAAAACAAGCTTTTAGAAAATTCATAATCGGAACCGCAAGCAGATTCAAATGAGCCCAAACACTAATAGCCTACTATAATCCATTCAGAAGTTCCGTTGTTTAGCATCCGTCTCCATCATGAGACCACCTCGATGGTACCATATTATTGCATTGTCACCGAAGTTACTTATGTATTCCAAATTTCAGCTCAATCGGTTGAGAGGAACGGGTTTAAAATTCAGTTGCAAGATTCCACCCGGACAAACATAATACAATACAAGTTAATAAAAAGTTTGTGAAAATAATTGATCTAAACGTGGAATATCTTCAAATACATTATTCTATCTAGTCTCCATGGAATTTTAAAGGCATTCGTTTTATTTTAGTGTCATATTGTCTCTGTGGTAATTACAATAAAGAGTTATCTTATTAAAAGTTTTCCCTAAATAAGAAACCCTCAAGGGACCTTCAAAAGTTTCAAAATGTATCCTTTCTTTTGAAAGAAATACCAACTAGTAGGCCCTGAAAGTAACGAGGTAGCAGCTAATTGAACCTGGGCCCGTAGCTAAATTACATTCGCCACGAATCTATTCGATTTCTACATACATTTGTTGTCGCTGAATCACGTGGTATTTCTACAGCGTGTGTCAAATCCCATACATTTTCGGACGTATCGACTAGCGTCATCGCTAATCGACTGTAACTTGGCTAAGCCCTCTGTTGTCTTGTTCTAAGGTTTCTGAAAGGGCTAGGCGGTACGTTCCACGCGAGTGGATTCCGACTCCTTGGCCGCGTTAGTATCACCTCATTGTTCTCATTACAATGTATATTCCTTTATTCTGCCACGATCATCTCTTGACACCAGAATGGGAGCGCTTGCGTCACGCCATTCGCCATTCTCTCGCAATAGGAACTTCATTTAGTCATTTGCTATTATTGCATTGCAAATTACAAGTAGTTCTTTAATCGCTTCGATGAGTTTCCTTTAGCGCTGTTTTACTTCCTATCATCTTGACACAAAGGTTTTTTTCTTGGAGTTGCGCCGCTCTCATAATCTCTGTTTATGTTATTACAGAGGATATATCTGAGGGGAGGGGGGCTAATACACAATACACCCCTATGCAAGACGTCAGTATAGATCTTATTACCCAATTTACCCATACCGTAGAATGAGATCCAGGACACAGTATGGCCACGCAAGATCAATCGGTCTTGAAAATTAGCGGGAGGCATATTATCAGCAGTGGATGTGCCACGACCGATACGTTGATGATGATGCCAGTGAAGAACAATTATTTTAGTGACTAGTAACATAATAACTTATTTCATAAATTACCCGCTAATTTGTACCAGCAAGGAGTATCTGCCGATCGCGTGATAAAAACAATCGACAAAAACTAACTTTAATTTTATCTTCGATCGTGTTTGATCGTTTCCGGTCGGTTAGTTTCTAAATTATTCACATGATTCTTAATCAGGCGCAATTTACTTTAGACATGTACCTATTGAATCTGTAAAAAGTACATAAGTAGAGCAAAAACATAATTGGATTGAGTTACCGAGTCCATTCTAATAAGTTTTGTAAGAGGTTTTTGTTGCCAAAGTGGTTGTTGCTTGCTTAGTGTTGAAAAATACCTAAGTTCTACTTTTACATAAGTTACAACACTGACTCTGAGTGATTACTATTTCGTAACTGCGAATACCAGACCATGAGACTACTTTCGTTTGAGAGTTATTTCTATTCAAGGATCTGGCCAAAGTAAAGATAGAGTATTAAAAGTACCCCTTGACTCTTCCCGAAAAGCGGTTAAATAAGCACAAAATTTAGCACGACGTAGGTCGTCGACAAATGGCGGGTTTCTATATCCGTCGGTAACCAGCTACGACTCGTTTCTCCTTGAAAACGTATCAAAAGTTTGACACTAGTTTGACACTTTTCAAGGAGATACGATTCGTAGTCGGTTACCGACGGATAGGAATCGGCCATAAGTTAACTTTAATACGTCATGGTAAGTACCTGCAATAAACTTACTAAATCTTATCGATGGTGACGGTCGGTAACTTTTTTTTTTTTCATTAAATCGCAGGCCAGAAACAGGGCTGGTTGTTATCTATATTGATCTGACTGAATGGAGCTTTAATATCAGCGTATTTCTATAAAACCAAATTTTCCAATTTTAGGTATCCTTATAATTTCACCATTCCGTCTATCTGTCTGACTATCTGTCTGTGTGATTGTTAGTTTTTAAATTTCTTTTATTATTAATTCTTGTGTATTAGGGTAACAATTTGGATGTATCTGTTATGTTACTTACTCTTAGCTAATTAAACGAATCTTGAAACTTGACCAGTAACAGCCGTTTTAACTATGTTCGAATCGCCATCATAATCTATCTATATATCAATTAGTGTATAAGTTAGTGTGAATTAAATGTTTGTCTGTTTCTGGTCCCTCCAAAAACAATGCATTGAGCTACTAAGTAGGTACCCTAAGTACCCAAAAGATACTTATTTATGAATTGTCTTATACCATACCTACCTATTATGACGAAACCAAGTGTTCCATTATGTCCCCATAGTTTTTGAATAAATTAAATTATATTTCATTGAAGTTGGTCCCCTCGGTGTCGTTCAGATGTGGAAACGTAACAAACAGACAGACACACAGAGAGACAGAGTTACTTTCGCATTTACAAAATTAGTATAATGTTCCAGGAACCACCGCGAGCGTGTGCAAGACGAGGTCCCGTTCCAGGAGGCGGTGGAGACGGAGGGGTTCTACAACCGACCAGCCGACTCCGGGCGGTACCCGGTGCGCATCGAGACCGCACCCTACCCCGTCGACAAGCAATCCATATACGCGATGCAGCGCAACTCGTAAATAACTCTACACACGTTACTCATACGAGTATTATAAGGATGTTTTAATTCGTGGGAATCAAAAACTAGAATCGATAATCGATTGCTAACAGTCAAATAAATAGTTCTAACCCTGCACCAGGTTTCCCTTCTATCATGGGTATCAGTATTACGAATACCTATGAACTACAACGCTACTTAATTACTGATTAAAACGGGTATTTATCGCGTATGTACCTTTTTTATTTGTTATCCCGACGTTAGGACTTTAGGAGTTCACCCGTGGCCACGGCTATTGTAACACAACCGAAACGAAACAAATAAAAAAGTTACATACGCGATAAATACCCGTTTTGATAACTGCGTACAGTGATCGCGAAAGATTGAAAAGTACTATAACACTATAGAACAAATATTTGCATGACTTGCAAAAAAAATTCTAGTAGGGGAAATTTAGCCCCCTCTAGCGTGTTAGTTGGCTTTTACTAAAGATAGATAGTTTAACGTGGAAGCCCAGCTGAAGCCGTTAGCAAATACATGTTTACAATAAGCATCATTAGACAAAATTTTAATATAATTGAATTTCTTTCAATTTGACTATTCAGGTAACTTTAAGACATTACCCCATGTAGGTTTGGAGCACATTACTGTTTTTTCAAGGGCAACTCTTCGCCAGTGAAATTAAATAAATTGACCTTTTGATTTCAGCGGAAATAACTATCACTCTGATGGAACTCTGGACTCCTTGCGATACTGCAAGTGTGTCTCTACTCCCGACTGCAACCCGCACCGAGACTCCACTGTAAGTTACCTATTTCATAATCTCTTACAAAAATTGTAAAATACGATTAAGTTGCCAAATACATTGTTGTGATGTGTTGCAGCGAGCCTGTGGATCTGGCCAGTTTCTCTGCTGTTACAAACGACCCAATAAAGAACAACCACACAACACAGGTAACAAGATAACGAATATTCTGTAACTAAGTTTCATAAAATTGGAGGAGTCAAACTGATTATTAAAATATTTTTTTATATAGAGTTTTTCAACGAAGTTGATAATGAGCGTCCAATGCTGCTGCCAGGACGAGAGAGCCTTGGCCGGCCCTTCCCTCCCCCTCCCGGCACCGAGCCGACCAACTACTTCGGAACAGGACATAGTCATGAAACAGCTGTCTTAGGAGGATTGGACCGAGGAGTTTTAATTGGACCTCAAGGTCAAACAGGACATATTGGCAATGACAATCCGGGAGTACTTATTGGCCCAGGAGGCCCTACTGGACACGTAAGCCACATCAGCAACGGCAATCCCGGAGTGCTTGTAGGCCCTGATGGCCCCACTGGACAAATAGGTCCGAATCAGAACTCTGGAATCTTGGTCGGCCCTACCGCCTCTGGAAAGCAAAACCCAGGTGTTTTAGTAGGTCCTGGTGGCCCTACTGGAATAGTTGGGCCGGCTAACGCTAACAAGGGACTTATTTTTGATGGATCCATAGATACGATACATCCAGACGAGTCAGCACAGAGGGGAGTGTTAGTAGGACCAGGTGGACCCACAGGATTGATCGGACCACAAGGAAGATACGGACGGCGGCCAGTGCTTGTGGGGCCAGGTGGTCCTACGGGAATTATCGGACCGAGAAGGCCTGGCTTCGGAGGATACTACAATAACGGGTACGGTAGACCGATGGGCCGCGGGTTGCTCGTAGGACCCGGGGGGCCAACTGGCACGATAGGGCCGGGCAGGGGGCTGCTGGTCGGACCCGGGGGGTCCACCGGCCTCATTGGCCCGCAAGGATACTTCGGTAAATAGACCAGCGCAGATAGTGTGTGTGACTAATAACTCTGGCCAGTGAACGTTCCCGCCGCTGTTTACGTTAAACGTGGGCTAGTGATTGCTAATGTAAATATTATGATGTACTCTAATGAAAGTGCGTGATTGTGCTATAAACCATATCTTTGAATCTAACCATAATTCGTACATGTGTAAATGTTGTTGAAGTCCATTCTTTCATGTTATTTTCTGCACCTTTGTTCACACTTCACCGATATTGCAGGAAAAACTATTATAGTACACGACGCCAACTTCTCGAATTACGAGACCACCTTATTTTATGTAAATATTATAAAAAAATTAATAAAAAAATAAAATATTATAGTTAATGTCCCACATTTCCTGTAATATATGTGTCAGTAAATCATGCTAATTAAACGCAAACGGCCGGCGATTCATTCATCATTTCTAAATGAAAAATGTATATTTCCGTGCGATGTATCTAACACGACGGCTGGTCAGGAAGTCAGGAATCCGTCGAATTATCGTAAAAATAAAAAATCTTGGGAATAAAAAATTGACGGATGGCATCTGGCGCGGCTCCAAGAGTAGTAGGCGGCGGCGCGGCGGCGTTTGCGCACTACTGCCGAACTACATTACATTGTCATGATGAGACAGGTTTATTAACCTTCAACTTGGAGATTCCCTGTGCAGCTAACCAGAAGTTCTCTTATAGAAACGTATTTACATACTCATTTGCGACACTTCTTACTAGTTTTAGTGACAAAGTAAGCGTCAAATTAGTTTGCTCACAAAAGTTGTAGAGATCTTCCTGTGTGAATAGCGCGCACCTCCACCAGTTTACTTACATACGTTTCAAAATAATCCTTATGATTGTAATTATAAATATATAATATTAATAACCCATACTGTCCCACTGTTGGGCAAAGGTCTCCCCCATTTCCTTCCCTTCCTTGCGTTCTTTATCAATCTCCTACCAGTCAGACAGTCAGAGTGGATATATGACATCCAGATTATTGTAATTAATAAAGATTATTTCGCTTTACTAAAATAAAGTAGTAGGGTTCGCAATTGGAGACTAGAAGATCTGTAGCAGCTGCAAGAGGCTACTCACCGATGGTGGTAATGACGATGATGGAGTAGAACAGCGCGCCGGTGAAGGTCCACTGGATGTGGTCGGTGCTCTCGTTGCCGTCCCAGCCGCGCACCTTCATCTCCAGCAGGATCGCGTTCTCAAAGTCCTAACATAAAATATTTGCATGTTTTAAGCCTCAAATTAATCAATTAATATTCATATTAATGTTAACATATGGGCACGCTACCCTTCCTACACCAAGCAACGCAATCATCTTCTCTGGTACGGTATAGCTCACCATCACGACAGCAAGACATCACCCACGGCTGGTTTCAGGCCTCCCCTTAGTTTGCCATCCACCACAATCCTAAGTCCTAAATAAATACGATTTATTTATATCGTATCTATCTAAGATCACATCAGGTGGGCCATAGGCTTTTCCAATCATTAGGTCATAAAAAAAATTATACGTCAGCTATGGCATATAAACTGTATTCAGTGGTAATGCGTTTGTTTAGTCACGTGTTCCTCACCGCTAGCATAATACAAGTGACTCATTTAAAGTGTGCACTATCTGCACAATGCATCTGCATCACAATTACCTCACAATCGCGGAAGATCTCAATTTCCTGAACTACTGAAGGATGTATAATGAAACTGCGCGATACAGGAACCTAAGATTACTCCAGCTATGAATAGACGTTATTTATTATCTGTCGGCGAGATTCTTACGAGATACAAACGTCATACAATCTTTCAGCCCAGATAAATGCGAAGTACACGCGGTTTTAAAATATTCTACCTATCTTCTTATTTTACCTCATCACAAATCATTTATTCATTTGCAAGCATGCATTACAACAGGTGATTGAATTGATTTGAACTGAATTGATTGAAGGGGGAGCGGAGGGGGGAGTGGAGGGAGGAGTGGAGGGGGAAAGGGGGAGGATTTTGCTGTAGCGTTCTATGTGGACGGATTTCAATGTTTGAAAAATTTTCAGCAAATGTATACCTACCAATCAGACTACGAGTCCTCTCCGCCTTCACGCGCGAGATCTCGCACAGTAGATACTGTGCTCAGAACCACTACTTTTCCAAAACCATGGTGATCTTTGCAACGATCTTTAAATGATTAAATTGTATGTTATGTATTTAAAAAATAAGTCAATTATTTTATTCTATTATTTCTGTTAATAAATATTTAGGTGATAACAATTACAGAGGCATAAAGCATTAATATCCACGTTGCATTTTCACGTTTGCATTAGACATCGCGATGGATTTAACTAGAATTAACGGCTAGGGATCGGCCTTCAGGTTAGAGTTCCATATTCTATCAGTACTATAGCTTTTTGAGCACCTATGACTGTGAGGAGTACCTTCAGCATATCGACGACCTCCATGGTCCAGTTAGTGTGGTTGAGCAGCAGCGAGTCGTTCGTCATCGTCCAGATGGTGTGCGTTGTGTTGTTGCGGATCTGGGAGATGTTCATCTTCACCTGTACCAACCATTACTTATTTTACTTTCTAAGTAAAAATACTTATTTTTGATCGATTGAAGCGAGATCTGTAAATCAACTTGGGCAAATCGACCTTGTATGTATGTTTGTCTGTCCGAGGCTAACTTCCAAAGCGTTGATTCGTGAAATTTGATACATAGGTAGGTAGTGATGGCACAATTTTGGTGTGACTAAATGAGTTAAAAATGTTGGGTGATTGTTGAGATATTGGGGTTCAAGAGGAGTAAAAAAATATTAAAATTAGAGTATTAGGTCAAATGGGACGTTAAATGAAAGGTCTTAATTAGTACATTTAGACTCCGTTTTTATTTTTAGTAAAATCTTTATAGTTTTTGAGTTATTAGCCATAATAAAAACTGAACCTTGACAAAATTCACAGGGTGCACGATTGACCCCACAGTGCTGTAATTTGGTATGCGTATAGCTTTATTGACACAAATATAGGGAAAAGTCTGAGATACAAAATAACTGCATTTTGTACCCCAAAAAAAATCATATTACATGGGCTCCCGTTACCTGTAATTTGAATGAAACTGTAGGTCAAGTTAGGTGGTTATTATTTCATGGCACTATTTTGATAGTCAAAGATAAATAATATATTTTTTTTCGGGGCGAATCTCTAGTTATTTATGAACAACCATCTGCATTTAAAAACACAGCATTGACTATTAATAGCAGATAACAATAAGCCATTTAAAGGTCTCCTGATAGACTACTGACAGAACCAGATTAAAGTTACAGGAAACAACAAAATGGTAAACAAGAAAAAAATAGGGTGTGGCTGTGTCATGGCCACGTCGTGTGATGTACGTGAATACGTGTACGTAACAGATAATTGATCGAGCGAAGCGAGATCTCTAAATCAACTTGGGCAAATCGGCGTTGTATGTATGTATGTATGTTTGTTTGTCCGAGGATAACTTTTGAAGCATTTATCCGATTATCGTGAAATTTGGTATATAGTGATGGCACAATTTTGGTGTGACTAAATAAGCTAAAAATGTGTGGGGACAAATGTGTTGTTGAGATATCGGGGTTCAAGAGGAGTAAAAAAAAACAAAATGGGACTATCTGGTCAAATCGCACATCTAATAAAAGGTCTTTGTGACTAAATTTCGACACCGTTTTTATTTTGGTTTAAACTTTGTAGTTTTTAAGTTATTAGCCATTATAAAAACTGAACTTTGACAAAACTCACAGGGTACACCAGTGACCCCACAGTGCTGAAATTTGGTATGCGTGAAGCTTTATTGACACAAATATAGGGAAAAGTCTGAGATCCAAAATAACTGCAATTTCTACTCCAAACAAGAGTAACCAATTAACATAAACTCCCATTACCTGTAATTTGAATGAAACTGTAGGTCAAGTTGTTGGTTATTTATTTCTTGGCACTATTTTGATAGACAAAGATTACGAATAATATATTTTTTGTTTTAATGGAAGACTCGCGAGATCTCAGTTCGGGGTGAACCACTAGTTTAATTTTGGATGGAGATGATATATATGTAGCTGCAACACCAAACTGTATACCTCGATTTTATTATCATTCGTTTTTTGAATTGCTTCCCACTATGGAAGTAATTTTAAATACCTAAGTTTTATGTTGAAAAATTACTTTTTTAAAACAAGCTTTTATAAAATTCATAGTCGGAACCACAAGCAGATTCAAATGAGCTCAAACACTAGTAGCCTACTATAATCCATTCAGAAGTTCCATTGTCTAGCATCCAACTCCATCATGAGACCACCTCCATGGTACCTTATTATTACATTGTCACCGAAGTTACGTATGTCTTCCAAATTTCAGTACAATCGGTTGAGGGGAACGGGTTTAAAATTCAGTTGCAAGATTCCACCCGGACAAACATAATATACATACATTGCAAGTAAATGAAAAGGTTATAAAAAGTATTCACGTCAAAAGTGTAATTAACACTGTACGAGCTACTGACGTTCACGGTACCAAATCAAGTGCTACAATAATATAGTAATAGTTGTCGTATTAATAGATATAAGGAAGATTAATTAAGTTCTTTTTTACCCACATGCGTTTTTTTATATAAACCCCGTATTATATAGCACAAGTGCTATATTCACAGTATCCTCATATTTAGCCTCTACACGTGATGTGTAGATTGTAGAAATTGGTAAGGCACTTGTTAGTCTGACTAAATTTTCAATAGCACTTAGAGTCAATAGAGATTGGCAAACATCTAAGAACGTGGCTCACAGAAAAAATCACTCACTCTTGCTTGACACAACACAATAATTTAAAACAATAGGACTAAAGTCGTATTTGTTCACTTTCAAGCAAAGGTCACCTCCTGTTGCCCAGTTGTCTATGTCCCTTGCTGCAATCTTAAGACAGTTGAAAACAATTTAATTCAAAATTTCTATCGTTTTCTTTACGATCAGTTAAAATGCAACCTTCAAATTAAATCACCGAATACAAACAAGCTATAAAGAATGGATGGATTCCATTTGTACAAAATGTACAATCTACTCTTGGCAGGGTTGTTTGTTTATCGAATAATCTTTATGAACGAGAATAAAGTTTACAGACAGAGATTTAACCCAGAATTATAATTAGAGACCTGAGATTACTTCGATGCATTTTCTCTGCTGAAGGTGCCTCTTTGCTCTTTGACTTAATAATGGTGTTATCTGTTTCTACCTCAAAGCGAAAGTTATCGAATGTGCAAGTGAACTAAGTTACTGAAAATTCCAAAATCACCATCGCAAGGTTTTATATTACATTTAGTCAATATGATTCAGATATGAGCTTTGCTGATAATCTGACCGCTTCTGACAACGTGTATTTTTATTGTAAATAATTGTATATCCTCTCTGTTATTAAAGGCATTTTGCCCATCCTAACTTTTATATTTTGATGATTTTTATTCCGTTTCTTTAGTGGATGTTGATGGTTAAATAGTGCGTATTATAGCCAAGTAATCTATGAGTAGCTAGAATTGGGTTCTCGTGATTAATGGCAGAAATATTATGCATCTGTGCAAACGCACGATCTTCGGCAAAAGTAAACTTAGCGAATGTGCTTTTGGACCTTTTATAGCTAAAGCATACTGCTAATAGATTAGAATCAGGTCCAGTTATAAAGGCAGGTTTTAGAAGATATATACCGAATAATTTAGGAGCTTTTTTAAAATGATTATGGTTTTCAAAAATTTATTTTTGAAAGGATTTTTAACACCTTATTTTTTAATGTATTGAACAAAGCCCTCTGAGTGGTTTGGTTGGTTACCTCTCGCTCATGCTGCGCCTCCAGCTTCTCGAAGGTTACGGCGCCGAGGATGCAGTACGCCACCACTAGGCTAATCATCACGAAGTGCGAGAACACCACCGAACACAGCTTCCACGTGTAGTACAGGAACTAGAAGCCGGAGAAATACATCACTTTAGTAAATACAAAGATACATTCGAAACCAGTAGACGAGCGAGCCAAAACACAAAACTGCGATGCGATGCGAATTTGTTCGAAATCTGCTCAAAATGCGAATTCGCATCGCAACGATTCACAGCTCTGTGTTTTGCTCCTATAGACGTATAATGCGATTTTAAAAATGCTGATAACTTTCTATTTGACATTATTTGATGATTCAAAGAAACTAAAGCCATACCGTAAGTAGAAATCTCCTTTCTTTAATTAATTTTAATCATAAGGATCATTTTTAAACGTTGTACGGTGAGTAAATTTCAAGACTTGCTTTGAGCGCGACTGACAGATCTCTATCCGGAGTCCTCAATAGGATAATTATTCAAAGGTTAAGAGTCCGGCGGAACTCCTAGAAATAAAGGATTGTGTCAAAATGATGGGCATGGAATTTCAAACGGACATACCCCATATGTATGTCATTTTTTTTTTATTTTTTTAGTTTCCTGAAAATAATAAAAAAATAAAAAAAATGACTCAATGAATATGCTAGAAGTGCTTGGACGCAATGCTTAGCATGCTTTCCTGTGCTTAACTTTTTACTAAAATTATCTTTAAATTCTTATTAATTTTAATTCCATTTTATGTACATCAAGCCGTAAACAAAACCGAAAAAAGTGCGAGAAGGACTCGCGCACCGAGGGTTTCAAACCTAGGTTTATTTATGTTAATTTAGCAGCTCCATCTAGTTATGTGACCGGTAAACTAAGAAAAATTTATCTAAAAAACTGTTATAGATGGTGACTTCGTTATAATTTTCCTGTAATTTTTGCATATAAGACTAAAATAATAAATGCGAGAGTTTGGATGTATATTTATTTATGTGTTTGTTTGTTAGTTACTCAATCACGTCGTAACGGCAGAACCGATTTCAATGAAGTTTAGTATGTACGTAGATTATTACCTGGATTAACACATAGGCTACTTTTTTCCCCTATAGATCAGGTCCCATGGGATAAAAATGGGGTTTCAAGTCAAGTTGCAACAGCGAGTTTAGCTTTATTTATAGAATACCTACACATTTAGTAGTGTAACGCGTACGACGTCGCGGGAAACCGCTATTCAATTATATTAATTTCAAATATTTCACTTTGAAACCTTTGGCGATATGGTATGGGGAATGGTATTTTTTCTAAATTTTTCATATTAACTTCAATACTGATTTTTTTTACTTGTCCTCCCTTGGTTTTTTTGTCCTTCCTCTAAGGTCTAAAGAGACCTTAGAGGAAGGTCAATATTATTTATAACTATTACAAATTTCAAGCCGATAGGTTCAGAAATTGCTGAGATTATCAGCTGTGTGCCAGACGTTCGGACGGACGCGTGGACGGGCTGACGGATGTACTAAGTCGCACCATAAGGATTCCGTTTTTACCATTTTTGTCCGGAACTCTAAAAAGGTAAGTACTGGATAGAGAGTTTACTTTAAACTTCTAACTGATAAGCGCTTAGGTTACTTACTTTAGCACATTTGCTGGGGGGTGATAGAGGGTAATCGCCCCTCTCACCACGAACTTCCCTTCTCGACATGATACAAACTCTTCAAGTTTCAAAAACCCTCACTTTCACACCTCTATGATTTCATCGCTTGCTGAAATCCTCATAATTCATCCTATTTTTTTAACTTAATATTCATACACTGCTCTAAATATTTATCTATAAATACATTGATCATTGATCCACTTCATATTATTGATCTCCGGTATTGTAATATTGATAGTGTTATGATACGCCGTGCAAATATTTATAACGCGCGCGCAGGCGGCGGGCGTCGGCGTCGCCGCGACACTATGGTGGGTCCCTCAGGAACGATGGAAAACAAGTAGGGTTGCCACACGTCGCTATATAAGGACTTGCTGTTGGTTAACATCTATTGTTATCTTTAATCAGCCCTAGCTACTATATGTTCCGGTTAAGTTATTGGAACTATTAAAGCTGGTATCTACCGAAACTAAGCCGACGTGATTACCACTTAGAAGTGAATCTATTTGCTCGACCACTCAAAAATATTAGCTATTAGCCATAATTATAATGGTACACTAATAAAACATGTCATGAAATCAGTGAAGAGCTATTGAGATTAGCTAGGTTAGCTAGTCACCATCTAGGAAGCCGATAGCAGATAAATCAACTATATGAAATGTTTATGAATATTTGAATAGTATCAGCGACAGTGCGTGGCAGCCCTGTCGAGATGAATACGGTTCTTGTGGATATATCGGGCCGCGATTCCGCCGCTCCGGTTTACGATTAAAACTACTGCTATTTGGGTCATTGTTGACCGATTATAGCTGTACGTGGTAACTTACAATTAGTACGTACTACGTATGTCTTAATTTGAGACTCAACAGTGCAGTGCAGTGTATGTAGGAAATTGTTTGCGTTGCTTTATATTGTTTTCTTATTCAAAATGATTAGTTAGTACTACTGAAGAGATACTTTTTTATTCCATTCTACTAAGGTAGCAAACAATCATATGGCCCGCCTGATGACAAGCGTTTGCCGTTTGTAACACCAAAAGTATCTACCATGCCGTTGAGCAACGCGGACTCCGATACCGTGTTGCTCAACGTCCCTCGCATTGCCAATCCTTTAAAATTTTTAGTACACTTATTTTCATAATATACTTCGATACTTTTGCTACCAGTTGTAGGTATACGCATGGTCAATAGCATATTATCTAAGTATATCATCTGACAATCATTTGCTTCATCATTTTGGTTCTAGATATCTAGATCATTTTAGTGATATATAAGTTTGAAGAATGCTATTGAAACTAAATCCAAAATTGTGACCAAATTTATCACACTAATATTATAAATGTGATTTTTTTTTAATACTATGGAGATGGAACAAGCTTTGCAGGAGGTAGCGGGTTCGATTCCCGCCACGGAACAAATGATCTACAGATATTTGTTACGTGTCTGGGTGTTTTTCTATATATTATAAGTATGTATTTACAAAAAAAAAATGTATGTAAGTATTATATCAGTTATCTGGTTCCCATAGCACAAGCTCTGCTTAGTTTGGGGCTAGATAGCGCTGTGTGAAATGTCCAGCGATATTTATTTATTTATTATTTATTATGGCCCAACTGGTAACCAGCGCCTATAACAAAGTTTGCCTCGTAGGTCACGCTCCTTAGAAATGTGCCCTACGATGCATTTCCCTGCATCCATCAACTTGAGGCATACAGGTGTAAAGCCTCATGTGCCTGTAATTTCACCGGCAACCATTCCCTTCAAACCGAAACACAGCAATGTTGCGAATGTTTGGATGTTTGAATCACGTCGTAACGGATGAACCAATTTTGATGAAATTTGTAATGTCGATAGATTATGACCTGGATTAACACATATGCTACATAATACTGGCAAACATGCGTGTGAAGCCGCTGGTGGAAGCTAGTAAGTGATATATAGTTGGGCAATAAAATAAATGTTTAATTTATTTTAAATACGATCACAATAACAATAATGGAACGTTTATGTTTTTATCTAGAATATAAATAATCACACTTTAATTACACATTGAAGTAATTACAATTATTATCAATCTTAAATAAATAGTCCTTCTTTTAATATTAAATGCAAATTTACAATAATTTCAATAGATAAAATTAAATATACCACAAACTATATCTACTGTGCACATAATCGTAATCTAGAGTCATAATATATTTGTATTTGTTAAATAGTAAATAATATCGTATCTGGTGGTCCCGTTCGTTAAGTATAATAAGTTGTCATCGTTGCATTTTGTGACCACGTTAGGTAAATATCGTTGATAATAGGTCTTTACCTATGAAATTGCCGTTCTTCAGTACTGGTCATTTCAAATAGAACAAAAGTTTGGAATGACCTTGTATTCTAAATTCAAATTAATTTTGTTTTAAAAACATGACATTCTTTTTACAAACCCAGTCTTTTGTTTATTGATTAGCGTTGTATTTTAATTGCATTTGAACATTTTTCGTCATAATGAATACATTAAAAATTCGTGTAGTTATGGAATATGAGTTCCGTCGTGGCACCAACGCGACACAAACGGCACGTAACATCAAAAACGTTTACGGAGAGAACTGTACAAACGAACGCACAACCCGTTATTGGTTTTCCCGTTTCCGTTCTGGAAATTTTGACTTGAAAAATGAAACTCGTGGTCGTCCGGAGACTTTGGTCAACAATGATGAATTAAAGGCGATTGTGGAAGCTGACGAAAATCAATCCACAGCTGAGCTAGCAGCAGCTTTTGATGTTAGCATCAAAACAGTTTTGATCCATTTGCGACAAATAGGCAAGGTAAAAAAACTTGATAGATGGGTGCCCCACAAACTTAACTATCGCCAGCGCAACGTACGCGTCGAGACCTGCCTCGCGCTGCTCTATAGGCAAAGAAATGAAGGAAGTTTGATCCGAATTGTTACGTGCAATGGAAAATGGGTTCTGTTCGACAATCGAAAGCGCTCAGCAAGTTTATTAGATCCTGGTTCAGCACCAAAGCAATGCCCTAAACCAAAAATGACCCCTAAAAAGGTGATGGTCACTGTTTGGTGGTCTAGTGCAGGTGTGATTCACCACAGCTTTTTACAAAACGGCATGAGCATTACTGCAGATGTGTACTGTGAAGAACTGGAGACAATGATGGAGAAGCTTGCACATCGGCAACCAGCTTTGGTCAATCGGTCGTCCCCACTGCTCCTTCACGACAACGCGCTACTCCATACTGCACAACAGACAGTCTCTAAGCTGCAAGAGCTGGGTTGGAAGCTCTCCCTCATCCGCCATACTTGCCAGACCTTGCACCTACCGACAATTACTTTTTTCAAAATTTAGACAACTTTTTAGTGGGGAAAAAAATTGAATTCCCGAGAGGCAGTACAAAATGCCTTTGAAGAGTTTGTTGCCTCCCGTCCAGCTGATTTTTACAAGAAGGGCATCAATAAACTGCCAATGCGTTGGCAAAGATGCATCGATTGCATGGGTGATTACTTTGAAAAACAGAAAAAAAAAGTTTAAAAAAATAAGTACTTTTACATATTCCATAGAAAACGGCAATTTCATAGGTAAATACCTAATATATATAAAATAAGAGTCCGCACATCCGTAGCCAATCCAGTTATGTAAAAAATCACCATTATCACAGTAGATTTGATACTACTTTAGACATGATTACTCAACAAAATAATTAGCCTTGACCGTCTACTTCTATGATTCTCGTTATCAGAATCTGGAGTCTCTAGAGTGCATCTGGATGTGTTCTTTGGTCGGTTCCTTGTGCCCCTGACTGGAGATGTTCTCCGCCTCGGAGATGGTGTCGGGGAGGCGCACGTTCAGGGTCTCCGGCGTGCTCATCATAAGCGCTCCGGCGACCAGTGCTGTGCTGCCAAATAGTACTGAAGGCAGCCACTCGACGTAGATCGCCTAGGGATAAAGTGTTTTGAAATTATAATTTATGGAAACCAATATTACGAGTATATCTGTGATCCTACAGATTTGGTCCCTGTTCTCAGGGAAAACCTTTTTTCTTCCTAGGTATCCCCATACAAAAAGTAAGAAATACAAAGTAAACCCATCAAAGCTCAAGGTAGCTTCGCGCATTTTGCCGTTTAAACACCAATTCTGCTAGTTCCTGTTGTACAAATTCCTCTTTCTTATATTTTTCGGTGCCTGTGCCACACGAAAGTGCACCTTACGCCAAGACCACCTGCCTGTACCACGCGAATTTTTCGTCGCTTCGAATAATGAGAGGAGAGGAATTCGTGCAGCATGAACTAAAATAATTTGTGTCGTAATGGTAATGGCGTCCTCTATGCGCGGTTAGGAACCCAGTGGTTGGTATTGTACGTACCAGGAGCGGCATCTGCGGCGCGACGATGGAGCCGACACGGCCGACCATAGAGCAGGCTCCCAGCAGAGAGTGCCGTGCATGCGTCGGGAACAGCTCCGACGTGTACATGTAGATGCCGCTGAACGCCTGCGTTATGGTGATCTTGCCGATCAGGTAAAGCAGGGTGGCTAACCAAGGCAGGTCTGGAAATACAACGCAATTCTGCATTTAAATGTGGTTAAGCTGTACGATTTGTTGAGCACAACTACAATTATTAGTCCGGCTCGTCAATCAATGGGCAAGCTCTATATTGTAGGTAGCCTAATGGCCGGTTTCTATATCCGTCGGTAGCCAACAACGACTCGTTACTCTTTGAAAAAGTGTCAAACTTTTGACACTCAAGGATTGTTAAGAAATCGTTCAGAATATAATAATATGTATATGGTTTTTTTTACAAGCTTTTATTTAACTTGCAATGTATGTATGTTTGTTCGGGTGGAATCTTGCAACTGAATTTTAAATCAGTTATCTTTAACCGATTGAGCTAAAATTTGGTATACACGCTTACTTTGGATGACAATTAATGCTAAGCTATGTGACTTCATTCTAATTCCAATATGGCGGATCATCCCAGATGGCGGACTAGTTATTTTTTCTGCGCTACCACAGTATGGGTATCAAATGAAAGGGCTTGCTGAGAACTAGTACAAGGACGAAAACTAATACAATGTTACATTAAATCCAAAATATGGGGGACCATCCTAGATGTATACTATAAATCCAATATGGCGGGACCTCCAAGATGGCGGAGGATGTTTTCTAGTTTTCTGAAGTCATTAATAGCTGAATTTTAACATAAGTATGTTTTGGTCGTCTTCATACTTTGACTTGTGTAATTTGGCAAGATAGGCGTCAACAGCATTGGTTTCCAATCTATCTAGGAGAAGGATACCCCAAAATCAAAAAGTAGTCTGATGATATCCAGGGTCTGATGTTGGAACTGGAAGGTGGTCATGGGAACTGTAGTAAAATAACGCAACTAGTGTTTGGTCTCATCTGATTCTACTTGTGGTTCTGAGTATAAATTTTATAAAAGCTTGTTTTGAAAAGTAGTTTTTCAACAAAAAAAAATATACCTGATGGTAAGCGATGCTGTGGTCTAAGATGAAGCACTAAGATCTAGTAGAAACCTATTCACTCTTACGTTAAAGAAGCCCGGATTTTATTCTTTAGGAAAAACAGACGACGGTAAAGTATTCCATACTTTAGCAATACGCATCAAGAACGTAGAACCAAAACGGTGCGTGCGAATGGGTGGTGTATCAACTAGGTACGGATGGTACTGAGCCGTGCGCCTGCTTGTCCTTTGTTAGAAAGGAGATGGCGGGATCAGATTGTATGATTCTTGGGCACATTCCCCAAAATGTATTCTGTAGAAGATCGATAGGCTTGCAACTTTACGGCGGTGTTCGAGACTTTGGGTGTTAGTCTCCATATACCCATCCGTACATCCATGTAGAAAACGGCCATTAAATACATAATTTCAATTCGCTACATTGCTCCAGCTGTGCTAAGCTATACTTTCAAAATTAATTTTTAGATCATTGAAATGAGTATTTGTAAAGATTTTGACGACTTTAAATATATTTACTTCGGAATCTTGCATACCGAATGGATAGTAAATCAGTTATGGGCAACTGTATACCTTCTACGTGACATAAATTCGTAACTGCTTAATTTCAAGGAATTTATGTTATTTATAAAGCCTGTCTTACCAAATCTCTTGTTTTAACAGAAAGGAAAATCTACCTGTTCTACAACTCTTTTATTTGGTTAGGAATCTACAACTATAGCGCGTACGAGATTCCATCAAAAACTTACTTTCAGGAATAAACGGGATCACCATGCAGGAGAGTCCGCACACGACAAAGGCGAACAGCAAGGTCTTTTTTCTCCCAATCCGGTCCAGCACCAGCGCATTGGCCACCACTGCGATCACTTCCACGCTCACCACCAGCATGTAGTTTGTGTACTTGTCTCCAGCGAGCGACACCGAGTTGATGGCCAGCCCGTAGAACACGAAGGTACACGTGATCCACCACCACGAACAAATAGCCAGTCTCTTCATGATGATAGGCGATTTAAGGACCTGCATCCACAGCCCTTGTTCAACGACTTCTTTTTGGTTGACTATGTTTGGTTTCTCTTCGGTCAGCTGCCGCATGGTTTCGTCTGATAGTGTTACTTTGTTTGTCTCAGCTGCTTTCATTATTATTTCTACAGCCTCGTCCTTACGTCCTTTAGACAGGAGCCACCTGACGCTCTCCGGCAGTAGGTAGATGTAAAGTATGAAGAGTAGAGATGGAGGGTAAACGACCAGAATGAACGTCCTCCAATACTGGAAAGTCTTGGCGAGTAGAGCGAAGCTGATCCCCCCGATCACCAACATGATACCGAGGAAGGCTGTTGTCAACACTCGCTTGTCCTGACCCAGGAGCTCAATTGCTGGAAACAAAAGATAATCCCTATTTAACTTCCTGATCACAGGTTCAAGATAGAATAAGGTTGTACCTACTTTTATGCTATTTAATAAATAAAGTGATGAGAAAATATAACATAAATGGGTACTTACTAAGGATATAAGCAGCAGGAAAGGCGCTGGCGCCAGCAACCGTCTCCAGAAACTCTACGATGACATACATCTCGTAGGAGATGGAGAAGGCTTTTAGAGAACCGATGGCTCCTACCAAAGTGCAACTCAGGATTAAGGCACGTTTGCGACCCCACCTGAAACACATAGCAAATCGTTTTTAACTATTCCTTGAAAATGCTTGATTTATTTTTACTATCGCCTTTGACCCTGGTTGGCTCTTGATTCATGTAAGTACTAAGTACTAGCTTCCTCTGTCTCTGGGTGCTCCCAAAATTTATAACTTATTATTCTACTATTGTACAGATTGGTGGGATTTGGCAGGCGAGCGAAAGTCCTGGAAACAATGGTTGAATAAAAAAAATTCTACTATTGATAGGTCTGAAGAGACTTACCGATCTGAAATGTATCCAAGAATAGGCAGCGACACCAGCATGCCGATGTTATGGATGGTCCCCACCAGGGTGCGCTTCCACTCCTGACACGCCAGGTTGAACTGGAATATTCACGCAAGCACTATGTAATGGAAGTACTAATAGCATATACACTTGGCAAGTATACGACAATAAACCCAGATAAATGAACGCTAAGGAAGATAAAATGTGAATGCAAATCTGGACAAAGTGGGTTTGATAAAGGAAATGGGTCTCAACTCTCAGCAGAGATCTTAAAACTTGAGGTATCTTGTAGACAACTTAAACTTGGAGTAGGTTAATACATTTGATTATATTAGAGCTCTTAAGCAATTTAAGTCCTCAGCACAAGAAAATGACTGTACCAACCAAACCAATATCTTAACATTGCGTCAAATGGCTCGTATTTGCTTCTATTTACACTCCTAAATTATTTCATGATCAATGTTAATAACATAATGTTCGTGAGAAGACAGCCAAGGTCGTACCTGCGCGTGCGCACTGGCGCAGCACGCTGCGCAAAATAATGAATTGGTGCGTATCGTGAGGACGATACTTTTTACTAATCACAACTGATTTGTAAACACAATCATTCTGGTTGATTTCCTTTGGGCATTCGACCAAAAAGAAACAAGATCCATCGTCCTCCGTCTATTTTCTTTTTGCTTTTCATTTTTGATTACGAATTTGATAATAAAGAAAACTCAAAACGATAATTCCACTACTCAACGACGTTTGCTCTACTTATAACGAGTGTGTGAATGCTGAGGACAGCGCCTACCCGATCGCGGTGGGGATCGAATCTACAACCTCCTACGACTCAGCCGGCTATTCGCCCACTGCGCCACAGAGGCCGTCTACTCAAGTCGAGGAGGACAGACAGATATCTGTTTACGTCTCAGCTCAGACGTGCGAGCTGACACGATGCCTCCTGATAATGAACCTATAATGTTCATGCGTCTAGCGCGTAAAGGTTCATTGATCTAAGATACCGAAGGGCTGCAGACTGGCGACACAATGCCACTCTGTTTTAAGATTACTTCAACCGTCATTGTAAATCAAGAGTTTGTTTATGCATGGTTTATCTCCGGAACTACTGACCCGATTCTTAAAGTTATTTCACTAACAGGAATCTATATTATCCCTGAGTGATAAAGGTTATATTATATTTTGATAATTCGTGCGAAACATCGGCGTATCTAGTGCATAGTACATTCAAAATAAAGGCGTTATGTACATCTGACGCCTGACGATTAAATAAAAATAAACAGGTATAATTCGATGGCTGCGATACGGTCGGAATCTCAAAAATACTATTAAATTTTATCTTTTACAAAGAATTCAGCCTCAAAGTCTTGCCATATGATAAAATAGTATGTACCTACTAGATTCTACTGGATTCCTTTCGCATTTGCAGCTAGGTTTACGACAGTTTGGTATTGTACCTACTGTCATATCGCGACTCTTTACGAGCAAGCAGCTCTCGGCGCCACGCTCGAACTAATTCATTACTCACAAGATGATAAGTTCATATTTGTAGACTCTTCTATACTCGCAAACAAAAATCCTTTTCCATTTAACAATTACATAACAAATTTATTATGTTACTTTATTGATCGAGCGAAGCGATTAAGTTGATTAAGGCGAGATCTCTTAATCAACTTGGGAAAATCGGTATTGTATGTATGTATGTTTGTTTGTCCGAGGATAACTTTCAAAGTGTTTATCCAATCATCGTGAAATTAGGTATATAGGTAGGTAGTAGTGGGACAATTTTGGTGTGACTAAATGAGCTAAAAATCTGGAGGAGTTGTTGAGATATTGGGGTTCAAGGAGGGTAAAACAAATCATAAATGAGCCTAACCAGACAAATTGCACGTCTAATAAAAGGTATTTGTAAGTATATTTGGACCCCGTTTCTGATGGAGCGAAGCGAGATCTCTAAATCAACTTGGGCAAATCGGTGTTGTATGTATGTATGTTTGTTTGTCCGAGGATAACTTTCAAAGTGTTTATCCAATCATCGTGAAATTAGGTATATAGGTAGGTAGTAGTGGGACAATTTTGGTGTGACTAAATGAGCTAAAAATCTGGAGGAGTTGTTGAGATATTGGGGTTCAAGGAGGGTAAAACAAATCATAAATGAGCCTAACCAGACAAATTGCACGTCTAATAAAAGGTATTTGTAAGTATATTTGGACCCCGTTTCTGATGGAGCGAAGCGAGATCTCTAAATCAACTTGGGCAAATCGGTGTTGTATGTATGTATGTTTGTTTGTCCGAGGATAACTTTCGAAGCGTTAATCCGATCATCGTGAAATTTGATACATAGGTAGGTAGTGATGACACAATTTTGGTGTGACTAAATGAGCTAAAAATGTTTGGGGGTGTTGAGATATTGGGGTTCAAGAGGGGTAAAAAAAATGAAAATGTGACTTTTAGGTCAAGTGGGACGTCAATTGAAAGGTATTCAACAAAGGTAACAAAAAATTAGTACATTTCAACCCTGTTTTTATTTTAGTTTAATTTTTGTAGTTTTTGAGTTATTAGCCATAATAAAAACAAAACTTTGACAAAATTCACAGGGTACACTAGTGACCCCACAGTGCTGAAATTTGGTATTCGTGTAGTAACACAACTATAGACAAAAGTCTGAAATCCAGAATAACTGCATTGTGTACCCCAAAAAAGCAAAACCAATTAACATGAACTCCCGTTACCTGCAATTTGAATGAAACTTGGTTGCTCATTTCGTGGCACTATTTTATTAGTCAAAGATTAAGGCTGGCTTGCACAACGATCGTTAAACGTATTTAGCGACTTAACATGTTTAAATTTTACGTATTTGTATGTTTTGACAACTCCTTAAATCATATTTAGCCAATAAATACGTTTAGGCATCGTTGCGAGAGTGCCCTAAGAATTTTATTTTGTGTTTTGGGAGACTCGCGAGATCTCAGTTCGGGGCGAACCACTATAATAGTTAAGTTCATTTTTATATGTTTTGTCTGTTTCGTACTTTCTTTGTAGGTATATGATGAATAAATTGTTTGTTAATAATTGTTTTTGTAAATAGTATGTATGTGTGACGTTGCATATAAACGCCATATCTATCTATCTAACAATTGGTATGTTAGTCATAGTGCCACCACCAGTCGCTTTAAGTTCGTAATTTTAATTACCATACTTCAAGAAAGTTATTCAATGCATCAGAAATATATAGTTTTCTTTTTTTCTGTACCACGATGTTCGATTTCAATGTTAGAAAGAGGGTACCTTAGGGGTAAATTTGGTCAAAATCTGATGAAGAGATGAGGAAATTATAAAATTATACAGTTTGCAAAGGCATCTTCAATGATTATCTGCAGTGGGTTATATTTCTGCTAAAAAGATACTTGTTACTCAAGCAAATATTTAAGTATGCGTCGGCCCATATTTCAGAACTACACTTCAAACAATATCTGGACGCTGCATTTTACTCAGATTTTGCAGCACTAGAAGGTTCACCTGGCTTAGCTGTAGTGCCTGGCACTAATCAACTAAAAGTTAGTAAGATGAGATAGGATAAAGATACAACCGGTCCCCCATAATAAAGGCTTGGACGACGACACTGTGTAGCGTCCGTCGCCCGCTAACCCAAAGTCTAGAGGTAGCGTGCGTGGAGGTTTCACGCACTTCTCACACCAGAAATAAGGCAAAGAGCCAACTCCGTTGAAGCCATGGAAGAATACAAAGCGTACCCACAGCCTTGACCAAAGGTGTTCAGAAGGAACCCCGTGAGGTTTTAGTTAGTACGAGTCCGACACAACCTTCCGCCACCACCATCCCAAAGCAGAAGGTATCCATGATGGATTTCCTCAAGTAACTGCAAGTGCCGCGACGCAGCCGGCTGCAGCGGCACTGCTGGTTTGTAAGTATTTCTGTGACAGACGTTCCGAGCGCGCCGCGGCAGCTGCACGTGCAGTCGGCAGTGTCGCTCGGAATGAGCGATGATAACTCTTTATTGTAATTAACACACAGAAACAATATAACACTAGACTAAAACTAAACAAGCAAGAAGAGCTCCTAACATTATTTTTAAGAAATTTTAGAAATTATTTTTAAATTGTGAAACTCGTTTGATGCCGACCCTAGGTACTTTTGTATTATTCGCTACGTTTAGCTTGACCGCTATGCAGAGCTCTATGAAGTGGCTGCTATCAGCACTTGCACGCTGGCTGCCCTATTACCGTCTGAGGTCATAAATATACACATTTACGTCTTAACGTAATCTATTGTTTCCTGTCATTCATTTCGGATGAGTTGAGATCTTGAACAGATTAGTTCACTAATTTGAAACACGTGGGCTGCATGAGCTCATCGAATCACCATCCACTGCCAACAACACCCTCTGGGAGCATGTAAAACTGCTGCCATCAACCCAAACTTCTCCGTTACTCTACGGAAGATGGTTGGGGTCAGGAAGGAATAGAAGGTGTATAGGTAAAAGAAAAGCAACCCCCCACCCTAGAACCGAAATTATAATGATACAAAACACAGAACGCAGGTGGCAAGTATTGTGCTGCGGTTGCAAACCGCAACACGCTACATTTCAACGCTTCGCCTGGGTCGTGCCTGGCCCGCCGCGTCCGGTCTCTAACTGCACCGCACCGCATCGCACCGCACCGCACCGCCCAGCATCGCGATGTGGAGCTCCTAATAGTTGTGTTATATTATAGTGCACATCACACTTATATCCATTACTTAGATTATCATCTTAAGTAAATCCCTTTTACATCTTATTTGAAACTTTGTTTGTTCTATAAGTTACCCGATTATGTACCTCTCGACAGTTTTGCAATGCAGTTTTGCTCGCAACTGTATCTGTCATACACTTTTACGATTCACATTAGACTTTTGGCAGAGATCAAGTAAACTGATTACGTATCTAACTGTAATATATGTAACTGAAAGTAAAGTATGAATTAAGTAAACTGATTACGGCAAAACGGCTTCATCGATTGATACCTACAGCTTCTTTTGATGAAATCCGACCGATCCGATCAATTTGATGGTCTAGCGATTGATTCGTAATTAAAAATACTTGTAATAGAAGTCACCCAGAAAAAAATCTTCAATTATAAACAAGGGACTCTTCACGCTAAACATGACACTAAAATTAAACATCGTAACTCAAACTTAGTTTCATCACCTAAACATTTAAACACTTGAACTGTCGTTCGCAAATATTGTGGTCACGATATTTCGTTATAGCACTTGAACAAACACAATTGGTGACCAAAAAACTAAGGATAATACTTTGACGTTAACATTCTGATAATTATTAAGTTCAAGGTAAGTAGCTTAACTACAAGTAGTTGTATTTAAAGTGTAAGTGCTTTATAAAATTAATAATCGACTTAAGAGGACTTAATACAGGGTTAAAACTTGGCCTTCCTTAAAACCTCTCCAAATTGATCTAAATACGTTTGCCGAGGTTTTGTCCTTCCAACTGTCGTTCACGTTCAAGGTACATAATACTTTTGTCTGTCTAAATTCCTGTTTACTATCACAATGTTTATAGTATAATATTGATTTAAATGGCGCATGAAAACAGTTGCGAAATCACTTGATACAATTGGCGAGCAGTTGTTAATACATATTCAATTACTTTGTTTATTCCTTCTGTTAGATAGGTAGAACCAGAATTTCGTTTCTGGTGAGTGACTGCGCCCAACTTTACAAACTAGCTGACCGGTGCAGTCTATGGCCACGTCACTTGGTTTTACCTCTAATATTGCATTTCTATCAAAGTGATGATATTTCAAAATATACAAATCAAAAATGTTAACTCTAAATCAAACTCTAAATTCTATTTTTAAATACTAGGGTTGGGAGCTCTTTTTATTATTTTCTTTTTTCGGTTTTTTATATTTTCTTCTTATTAACTATAAGTATATTTAACATAATTAACTAATAAAAGTTGTTTGGATTATTCTCAACATCCCCATCGCTACGTCGATCGAAATCACCATTTCTACGTCGTAGAATGGTTAGCGACATGAATGGTTCAACAAAATTACCCATCCCACTGCGACGCACCAGTAGGGACGGAGCAGTGGGGATTCGCCCCGTTTAGCAATAAGTGATACCTGTTAGAAGCATTACCTCAGTAACAATAGTGTTGTTTGCGGCGTAGAGCCACTGGTCGCAGGGCTGGTACTCCTCGCTGAAGGTGGCGCAGTCGCCAAGCGCCGGCCGCCGCGAGCAGCGGGCCGCCCGCCCGCCCTGCGGCAGCGCTGCCGACAACCAGCCGGGGCTGTATTGCGTACTGTTCGCGCTCTCACACTCTGGGACCACGCATCTATAAACAATAACATATTCATATTTAAATGGTTAAAAGGTGCAGAGATACGAATTCGATAAAGGTTTACCTAAACCTAATGGAAATATGTTCTTACACATCCATTGCGAGCTTAAATATGTGGGGATGCAAAGAAGCTAAATACTAAACACCTTGTACCTACCCATATTACGCAATAAAGATCTGTATTTGTATTTCAAACTTACACAAAAGTAAAAAAGATATACCAGTACTCTGTATTTTTGCAGCAGCAATCGATTGGGCTAATAATATTAAACATTGCATCTTATGTTCAAGGAAGACTAGTTAGGATACCGTTAATTCTTTCCACCCTGTACACAAATGCCCCCTCCCTCGTTATTGTTGTCCCCTAAACCATCTATAATGATTATGCATCTACCTTCAATTATTACATTGTGGAGATTTGATATTTGATATATTAATTGATATATGAGTGAAATAGTATCGAAAAATATATATATTGTTTAACTTATGCGAAGGCGTCTTCCCGCGTGAGCGTGTTTAACAAACAACCAGTGGTTCTCACAATAGTATTGTTTTAAAACTGCTACCAAATGTTACAACTCGATTATTGATCATTGTAGGTATGGAGCGTGGGTAATCAATTATGCCTATTGTCTTATTCTATTTGCAAACAATCCAAAAAGTGGTAAGCGATTGAATCAGTTGGTAATGACACCCACAAAGAGAAGCCTTCTATCATCGCACCGCTCGCCATCATCGATAAGGAATTCATCCTCACATCTGGAGACCATGTGGTTACGCATCGTAATGTTCCATAGGAATTTCTTCTCGCGATCACTTGAATTGTGGAAGTATGAGGTCCTTCAAAAAAGATACTTTTTTAGGGTAGGCAACACGCTATTATAGATACATTTGGTGTAACATACGTCCACAAGCAACAGTAACCGCTTACCATCAGGTGGTCAGTATGCTTGTGATAAAAAAACCCTGTAAGGCAAATATTTTACCATGCTGCAAAATTGGTCTATTGATTGCGCATTTAACAATTTTCACTTTCCTCAATGGCTAAAAATGTAAATACTTGGAAATACCCTGCGCTAGAGCCTATGTCACGTAAGAGTCGTGCGACCGATCACCACAGGAGCAGGATTAGAAGCTGAATCTATTATTGGAATTCAACTACTTGACTATTAGGAATTTAGAAGAAGATAATAAATGTGACCAGCTCAAGAACAGATCGCTTACCAATATCCATACTAATTGATCGAGCGAAGCGAGATCTCTAAATTAACTTCGGCAAATCGGCGTTGTATGTATGTACGTATGTTTGTTTGTCCGAGGATAACTTTCGAAGCGTTTATCCGATTATCGTGAAATTTAGTATATACGTAAGTAGTGATGGCACAATTTTGGTGTGAATGAGCTAAAAATGTGAGGGGGTTGTTGAGGTATTGGGGTTCAAGAAGGGTAAAAAAATAACAAAATGGAAACTACCCGGTCAAGTGGCACGTCTAATAAAAGGTCTTTGTGAGTACATTTTGACCCCGTTTTTATTTTTAGTTTAAACCTTGTAGTTTTTAACTTTGACAAAATTATGCTGAAATTTGGTACGCGTGTATTTGTTGTGTGTTATAGTGACACAAATATAGGGAAAAGTCTGAAATCCAGAATAACCGCAATTTCTTTTCTTTATTCTTTATTGCACACAAGAAAATACATTTAAAAGTACAGAAATAGAGGTCATGTACAAAGGCGAGCTTAACCCTAAGAAGAGTTTTCTTCCAGCAAACCTTTGGCTAGAGAGAGAGAGATGATTTTAAAGGTAGGGGAGTGTAAAAAAACCTAAATACATATATATACCCAAAACTAATATGAACTATACTTAAAGTATGTTATAATATTATAATTATAATAAATAAATATATTCTACTCCAAAAAATAGGAACCAATTAACATGAACTCCCGTTACCTGTAATTTGAATGAAACTGTAGGTCAAGTAATTCGGTAATGCATTTCATGGCACTATTTTGATAGTCAAAGATTACAAATAATATTTTTTTGTTTTTATGTGAGACTCGCGAGCGAATGACTAATATATTTGTTACTACAGATTTGCAGAGTAAATTATTCTTTCACCGGAAAATTTTTGTTAAGTTAGATTTATATATTTTTTTCTACAGATTTGCAAAGTAAAACTTTTTTTCCTCGTAAAATTTTTGTTCAATTAGATATCAAACTGAACAATAATTTTGCATTGTGTTATTCCGGTTTTTTACGAGTAAAACGTAGCTAATTATGTAACTTAGCAAAAACACACAATTGTGTACATTACAATAAGTTAATGGTATAATGTATTTTACTAATTTCAGTTTTAGATTACTTGTAGTCCGGTTTCCGGTAATTTTAGCCAATATGTAATTAATTACATTTAATGATTTTATTACTTTGATGTTTTTTTTTGTTTTATATCAATGAATGGATTCTGAATAGTATTTTATAACTTTCGCAATCACTATACATAATTACTGATATAAACGGGTATTTATTACGTATATACCTTTTTTATTTGCTATCCCGTTCCGACTAAATAATAACGATTCTGAATACCAACGAAAATTTGTTTTTGTTTGGGCTTGAGAATGAGAATCTTTGAGCAATTTTCGTAAAACTGCGAATATAAACATTGTTTTTATATTTTTATTTGATTTGGAGATGGAACAAGCACACTATAATAGGCAATTTAATCTGTAGTGACGTCCCGCAATCGGGGTATATTGTGCTCTCTAAATAAATAATCTTGATTTGGTAAATTAGGTAATTTGACACTATTTAAGACCATGTTACTCAAACTGGTAATTATTATTATTAACTCATTTATTTCATATTAAAATTCATAATTACTTTAAAATAACACAAAATAAAATACATGACCAAACATTATTAAAATCTTTAGGATACTGTTGCTACTGCTTTGCGGTCGCTGGAGTAGAGAAACTACTTTCTTATGAAACTACGTAAATGGTAAATGGTTAATGGTAAGAGCCCCCGATGTCTTAAGGACGGTTAGACGTGATCTGGTTAGAAAGGGCGGGTGAATGTGCATCAATCAAATGTACGAGTGCATATTCGCTGCGTGATCGATTTTAACTCGAACCTTGAAGTAACAGAGTAAAGACTTTTGACATAATGATGGCAGTCATTTCCTAGAATTCCCGCGGGTATTGTGCCGAGGTACTAAACGACTTGATGATCATCTGCAGACTTTCAGTTATGTATTTGTGGCTGAGCAGTGTGCTATTACACGGTTCACCTTCTCTTGCATTTAATCTGCTAACGTTTTCTCTCCGATCAGTCTCATTTAAACGGCTTGTAGACTTACACCCTACGTACATGTTTGTACTTGATATGCAATAGGGCCACATCCTTTATCGTGACATGTGTCAATAATATCCATTAACTATTCCGTAGTAAAGTTCCTTCAACCTATTCGTTACTTTCCATTGACAAGTGGGCATCATCATTTAATTTCTAACTTTGTTCTAGGGCGGTCTTTGTTTGAAACATGTTGGTAACCGCTGATATGGTTTTAAAATTTTCAAAACGCGCTTTTTGAAGAACCCCATACTGTAGTCCCCTAGGAAAACCTCGGCAGTTAGACCATTCCACAAGCGAAGTGTTCGTGGAAGGAAATTCCTCTGGAACCTCACGGTGCGCGACCACATAAAACAAAGTCTCTAGTTGGAACAGTTTTTAGGAATATGCCTTAAAATTTGTGCCCAGTAACGCGCACGGAGGAGTGTGAAGTTTGCCATACATAAAGTGTATATGGAAAAGAAGGGGCGAATACTAAAATTAAGCTAAATATTTTTTTATTAATTATGGTCAAATTTTGATAACTGTGCACTGGCAACTAGATCGCGCTTAGCAACTCGCGCAAGGGTTAACACGTAGATACAACACGTAGAAAGATTTGACCTATCGAATAGGTTTACCTTGTGCATAATTATTAAGACTTGTTAGAGACCGGCTTATCAAATCTAGCACAAGATACGAAGTGATTAGAATAATGTTGTGGAGGATCTCTAGTTAATGACTTTAAGCAAGTGGTCCATTTATCGCGATCATAATAACAAGATCATCCTCCAAATTGAAAAATTAGCGGAACTTTTAATACAGGATACAGAATTAGGTCACTATGTGCGGATACAGTCACGACAATTTTCGCCAACCTTACGTCGACAGCATCTTGCATCCTCGATCTTCTCAGAATGTGTGAGCTCGTAGTAAGTTCTTCGTCCCTTGCAAGTCTCTGAGTAATTTCGGAAGGGTTTACCTGTAAGGCACGTCCGCGGCTAGGAACACATAGTTGATCCCGTATATGGCGGCGCTGAATACAACGATTGCCAGGAGGATGTAGTTCTTCAGGTGGAACGCCTTGAACTGGCCCAGCTCCTGCATCAGCCGGTCCGTGTCCACCTCGCCGCAGCGGAGCTGAGGCTTTGATATCGACTCGTTCACTTTCCCCATTTTAGGTATTCTTATAAAATTTTTACCGTGAATCAAACACAGCGCGTTCTTAATTTAATTTTTAAAACTTGAAGTATTTTTTTTTTATTTTTGTTTTTTTAATGCATGTGTATTTACGGTACATCTACGTAAGTTGTTTGTAGAATGCGCGTGCGCCTCCGTTGTAGATAAGGCGCGCGACTGTCGGCCGCTGGTTCGCACTAACAGTATAAGCGATGTGCCTGCGCTTAAGCAGCTGTGATACCGAGGGCCATTGTCCTTGTCGATATTTGTTGAGTATCAAATGATAAGTATGTAAAATTAGTAAAAGGCGGTTCCTCATCGTTAAAATTAAAGATTTTTTACCGACGGAAATATAACTAAATAGGATAAGGTATCTAGGCACTAAATTCTAGTTAATGCTTGAACAGCACGTATTTCCTGATGTTATTACACTCATCTAGGTAAGCAGGGATATTCATTTTGTCTTTTAATATCATGAAGATAAATGTACATGACTTTGTAACTAGGCAAATATAACGTGTACTTTCCGCACGGCACGGTAAGCGCATCCGTATGCCGGCCGCCGCCTCCGGTGCCGGCTGTGCGGCACGATGCGACGCAGTGCGGCCCGATGTGGCGCGATGCGGCGTGGTGTAGCGCGGCACTGTCGTGTGACGTTTTCGCATAAGCCAGCTATGACATGACACCGACCGACAAGGCGATTGCGGGAGTATGAATGTATGGTAATACAGACACGGCCATGACACGCCTACTTGTCGCTACTGCCGTTTGATTGCCGTGTCGGTGTCGTGCAGTTACTACAGCTAGAGTTACGTCGCATGTAAAAACGTCCATTGCAACCATTTGCGACGCCATGGAAAGGTCACGTCCATTAGTACATTCCGCATGTGCATTATGTATCTACTCGTATTCTACTACAATGTCACCGACTATTTACCCGATAATAGCTAAACGCTCCCATTTATCCAACTACAGTGTCTTTTAATAAAGTTCATTGCAGAAGACATATTTCATGACTTATCTAAAGTTGCCCATTTAGAAACTCAGGACGATTAATCGATTGAATCTATAATTAACTAGCTGACCGGTCCGAGGTCGTGGTTTGTCAATAAAAGCATTACCCTCCTTCTACATAGTCCGGTAAAAAGCAGCTTATATCTGAATCCCGGTCATAATCTATCTATATACCAAATTTCATCGAAATCGGCCCAGCGGCTTAGTCGTAAAAACGTAACAAAGAGATAAATAGGCAGTTACTTTCGAATTTGAAAATTATAAGTATGAATTAAACTCGCAAAGTTAGAATAAAGGTCAAGTAGAATCCTTGCCTAGTCTGAAGTTCAGCTCCTCTTCACCTTCTGAGGATCGCTTGTCAAATATAAAAAACACTTCACGTAAATGTATAGGTCCAAATCCTTGCTTTGAATTAGTTTAGCTATATTTGCGCGCTGTGGTACGCCGTGGCCTGCGAGCTAGGCGAAGGCGCTGCTGTCGTGACGTACGCACCGCGCTATAACATAGTCTTCAATCTGTCACGCACAAGCCTCGTCGCTTCCGGTTTTCATTCAGCTACCTCACCTTGAGATGCTAATATTGTGAATCTAGATAAGTTATTCATTTACTTCAGAATCCCCCTAGAATCCATATAGATGGAAAGACGGCCTACTAAATGTAGCTGGAATGCTGGGAGCCGATGGGTACCGCCCTAAATCGATCTCTCTGGAAATAAAGGGGATATGTTCTTCAGTTAGGGCTGATAATGACTTTGAATCCAATACTGTACATAAGTATTATGTGTATTTGTATTATGTCATGTGAATGTGTCACAGCCGTGAACATTTGATTGCAAATAGAATACATATTTTGTACTTCAGAAATTGTCTAAAATGTCTGCCGCTACAAATAATAAAAACGACATCAAAATAAATAAAAACCGGCCAAGTGCGAGTCGGAATCGCGCACGAAGGGTTCCGTACCATTATCTATAAAAACTGCAAAAAAATCATGTCTGTTGTATGGGAGCCCCGTTAAATATGTTTTTTGTTTTAATTTAATAATTTATTTTTAAAGTGAATATATAACTAAATATTCTGTGAATATTTCAAGAGTCTACCTGTTGCCGTTTGTTCATCAGGTTTTTTGTATGAGAGCCCCCTTAAATAATTATTTTATCCTGTTTTTAGTATGTGTTGTTTTAGCGGCAACAGAAATACATCACCTGTGAAAATTTCAACTGTCTAACTATCACGGTTTATGAGATACAGCCTGGTGATGGACGGACAGACAGACACACGGACAGACAGACAGCGGAGTCATTGTAATAGGGTTCCGTTTTACCCTTTGGATACGGAAGCCTAAAAATATTGAAATTCTAAAACATCTTTATTGTTTCAGTTTTCTGGTGTCTTTCGGGCGGCGTTTGTTTCGTTCCACGGCTGAACACTTTCAATCAATCAGAACAGCTTTACGAAATCAAATCTTACAAGATATTATATTATATTTATTAGAGGCGTTTTACCTGAAAATAAAACGCTTATTAATTTACTTACCTTATTCGAAGCTTATTTAATTGAGATATGCGTACTACGTTTCTCGCCTTCCGGTTCTGGTATTTTTTATCGTTCTGTTGTACCTACGTCACATCCACTTGGCAGTGGAAGTAACTTTGCTGTTGAGTGCCGCCATTTTAAATATTCATTGAGTCTTAATTACCAGGCAGAGGTTATTCATAAGCTTCGAATAAGGTAAGTAAATTAATAAGCGTTTTATTTTCAGGTAAAACGCCTCTATTATTTTACTTGACCGTTATTCGAAGCTTATTTAATTGAGACGTGTTTGATATCGCCTGGTGGATGTGACGTGGACGCGAATGTGACAGTGTAACCTATGGGATGTTGTATTAGAACATATTACAAGGTTTCACTAAATTTTAATATTAATAATGTTCAAAGAATTAGTGTAAAGATTCTTAGAACAAGTGTATATATAGTAAAAGACAGATCATATATAAAAATACCTATACATATATTTCAAACAAATCAACTTGATTTTTAACTTTCATAAGTAGTACAAAGTAATTAATCAACTGGATTAAAAAGTGTAGTTACTGACGAAGAATCACAAATAGGCCTGACTTCGCGTTTGTAAAATTTACAAAAAGTGTTTTGGGATCGCCAGTTACCCCCTAACCCTTGAGGCTACTGCTGGCCTTATACTACTGGGAGTTGCCTTTATGCTAGCGCAATTTAATATGGACTTGAACCATCCTGCTATTAGCGTTCGAGAAGCGGGTCTCGGTTCACCTCTAATATTAATAAACAAATTGTTCGTGTTTGTCGTATTTCTACGATTTTCCGGAAGCTTGATTGTATGTTTTACCCAGAAAACTAGAACTAATTTTTCGTTTTCTGGATTACCATACAATCTCCAACCCGATTGCCTATAATTCGCAAAATCGGTTTTTGAGCCAAATGCGGGTCACAAAATTAAAGAGTTATCTTGATGAACAGAAAAATTATCCGAATCTACCGTTAGTAACGTCAAATCGTGAATTCTTCTCCCAGAGCAAAGTAGTAATAAGGCAGCTGTATGCCTTTGCACATGAAAAACATTATTTTTATCAATACTATATTTATCTAGATAAGAAGCTAACTCATCTATATTCCAAACTGGAGATTTGGCATGGGAAACTAGTTTTTGTAAAGATGTTTTGAGGATAACGCTGACCCCTGCGAGGAGCCTCGTAATTTTTTTTGTGTCCGTCTGCGAGGCTGAAGTATAACTACTAACTTTTTGTAATGGCCAAAAACATTTTCGTACACCTCCTGCTTTCTCAACTGTTACAGTAAACTTTCCTGGCTCAAAAAGGTTGGTTGAAGTCGGTGGAATCTTTCGCAGATTAGCTTTGATCAACGGATCTTTAGCCTGCTTTGTGACATAATCTCTTCGCATTTGGATTATTTCAGAACGATGGCCACACATAATCTGCAATAAGTCTGAGGAAGTCTTTTGAACATCACCTGTCGAGAACGGCTCGTTAACCTTCTGATGCAGGTCTTCATAATTTATGGGTCCACCTTCCTTCGCCTACGACAAAAGATCCCGTCCGAAACATTTTGTATAGACTCTTTCTGCTTAAGGGCGCACATAGTCAAGGCTGCAAATGCTTTATCAGCATGCAGGAGCTGACGAGATGAGTTATACGCCTTAACTTCCTTATTCATCTCAATATCTGTAAAACCTGGAGTATAGTTATACAACTTTTGTGTCTCTGCGTATCTAACTTCATTCCAGTCAGTTTTATTTAAGTGTTGAAGATCGCAAAGTAGCTTCAAATAAGATTCCGAAGTCTTTGAAATTGCAGGCTCTTTCAGCTTTGTTTCAAATGAAAGAGTAAATTCTTTGCCACAGGGTGCTGAACGTGTAGATGTATTTTCCCTGTCATCAGGTAACTCCTCAAAAACCGGACATAAGAGATATAGCATCGTCAAAATGGTCACTTACTTGGGGCGCACTGTGTTGGCAAGCAAGTTGGTTACGAAGACTGCGCATTTCTTCGGTTAGTTTCCACTGCTTACGTGATCGGCGGTGCCTTCGTTTGACCCCCTTTTTATTTTTACGATGTTTTCGTCGTGAGGAGCCTGAACTGGATGAGGAGCTACTTTCCGAACCACTGCTACTGGAACTCGAACTACTACTTGACCGTGCATGTCGTCGTCTTTGCGACGAGGAATTTTCCGGTAATACTTCACTAACTGTAACCTTGTTGGACTCATCCATACTAAAATATAACGTATGGTTATAATATTATCAAAGTACACGACCAAAAGTACCCAGAAACTTTATGCACGATCTTTTTCTAAAATGAAGGTGGATTTGACCATCAAAACAGTCTTATTATAAAATCAACATGTATAAGCAGGTAGAAAGAAAAAACTAATCATATTGAAGGAAAAAATATTTTACAAACGTATTAAAACGTTATTTCGAAAGTATTTTTCAATACCAACCAAAATAATTGTTAAATGTTTCCAATAAATAAGGTAAGCAAAGTTTGCTTACTTGAACAAGTCACCAGGTCAGTATGACTTGGTAACTTTCCTTTGTTCACTTTGTTTTTTCAAGAAATATAAATTATATTTTAAAGAAGTCTTGTAACAAGTATCGGACGCGTCCGAATACGGCGGGGAACAAGACAGACGCCAATGAATATTTAAAATGGCGGTACTCAACAGCAAAGTTACCTCCACTGCCAAGTGGATGTGACGTAGGTACAACAGAACGATAAAAGATACCAGACCCGGAAGGCGGGAAACGTAGTACGCATATCTCAATTAAATAAGCTTCGAATAACGGTCAAGTAATAGGAATATTTACAAAGTCAGCATCATTAGACTTTGAATACTAAACTTCAACAAAAAATGTAAAGTTGATGATAGTGTGTTGACGCAGTTGCACAACCGATGCGATGGAAACAAATAGATTCGCTATTTTTTGCCCTTTTTGTGACAAATAGTTTCTTGATGATAATGTTTATTTATCTTTTGACATTTCCATGTGCTTAGATATGTCATAACAATAATATAATCATACTATAGAGCCAACTATCGTACCGACTCACATGTATGTACACTTTGCCTACTTCTGTATGGGTTGCGGTCTGCTTGTGGTTTTGCAAGATGTTACATACGCAGTGGCAGTACCAGCACTAATTTCAATAGATACTTCATATGTTAAGGTCACCTACGTTAAGTGGCGACTTCACCACCTCTGAGTAACGCTATCCAACGGATATCAAATATACACGTCTTTTATTTTCACGTGGCAGATAAAGTTAGAATGATTTTTATCTGTTTTCAAAATTCTTTCTGGACATCTGGTCGAAGCGATGTGTAATCCGAGAGCTGGTGCTTATCTGGGGCAACGCATAAGCATTGCAATACAGCGGGGCAATGCTGCCAGCGTCTTGGCAACACTTCCGCCTGTCTGGAGCAGTTCAGCTATCTATAGATCGTTTGCAACGGTCTTTGGATGATTCAACTGTTTCTTCTGTATTTTATTGTAAAAAATTGTATATTCTTTCTGATATTTTTTTTATCCGTCAGTGATAGTTACTTGGAGGTCGTAAAATATACACTTAGCCACAAATCTTATGACAACTCATTAGTTTTTGCTTTGTATACCCAGACAGGTTCCCACGATCGTTTGAAAACCATTTATTTGGTTTGTTTCAGTATTAAATGGACTTCAAAATGATTACTTCTGTCAGAAGAACATCTTAAATAAATAGGTAATTAATGTCAGTGCAGTACAACAACTCAAATGGGCTTACCCGTGTAATAGCAGTATGGGAGCTTGTGAAGCGGATGGCGGTGACAAAGCGTACTGATATCTACTTGAGCGTATGTCTCCTCGTATCTGCACGATTATAGCTTAGTAACTGGTACCGACGAGCGGGATGGTCACATAACAATTGTCATGTGACCATTCCGCAACAATGCTCGCCACTGACGAATTCTAATACGAATCAATGTTACTTAAGAGTACAATGAATCACGGTAATTTCAAAACTTACAAGAGTATCGCAAGTATTTGTGTTCAGTTTTAAAACTCTGCCGTGATTTGTGAATCAATGATAAATATGGTCAAATGTAGAAAATTGTATGAACATGGCCATTATCTCAAAAAAATGTCCCGGTCTTGGGGAAACTCCGCCGTTCGCGCCGTTTTCCATCGTCAGTGACGAATGAATGAATTTTTCCTTTCTGTCAAACTACCGTGTCCCCTTAGGGTGATAAAACGGACAAAAAATCCTACCAGGACAGAGAATAAGTTTATGTAACTGTAGAAAATACTAAAATGAATCGGCAGAAGTGATTAGGCTGACCTGTATGGCACGTCCGCGGCTAGGAAGATGTACGTGGTATGCAGCAGGCCGACCTGCATAGCGGCCAGCGCCACCATCACGAACACCTGCAGGTGGAAGCGGCCCGCCTGGCCCAGCTCCCGGTACACGCGCTCCACGTCAACCCCGCACTTCACATCACTGTTCTCACCACCGCTAGCCGTCATACTACTCACTCTCCTAATACTACTCCACGAATGAGAAACACATTTCTTTCTTATTTTTAGGTGTCTATAGAAAGGTATGTTTCAATTAGAGCACTGTTACTGAAGACAGTTTGGAAAATATGGAATTTGTATGATTATAAATAACAAGAGTTTCGCGAAAATATTAAGTAAGATTTAAGTGTAATAAACGAATTGAAGTTTTGATTGAAATCGAATTTGAATTTGTGGTTCAGATTAATATGTAAATATGACACGATACTTAGGCTACCGCAAAAGTACGCTAAAGTTTTTTTTAATTTACTGTTAAATACAACAACGGTTGCACACAATGTTGCTGAAAACTAGAATTATCCAACTGCGTTCAATTGAACTATACATTAGGGTAAGTGCAGATCGTGAAACGTAAGCCATGCGCGATAGTTAAAGTCAAGCTTATCCTAAACGAACATTACCTAACTGCAACACGTGTAGGTATCATTAAATTTTCCAATCGAAAGTAACTACGTAGAGATTACTATAATAAAATAATTTTGCAAAAACTCCAAAGGAAAACAACGTTTGAAAAAATACTAAATGGGCACTTATGATCTCGACCGTTTGAGTGCGGAGTGTGGTCGACCGGCCCGAGTCCCGGGTAAACGTGCACTCTGCTTCCAGTTCCGCTTCGCACCGAGCACTGGCAGCTGTGCTGGTGGCTCCAGCTCGCCCCTTGCCGGTCGAGTGACGCCCTCAACCACAATGTCAACCATTAGAAAGCCATATAGGTCACGGCTCCGTTGTCAATCAAACGATTCGATTGCCAATTGTAGAGAGCTCTTATCATTGTGTGTTTGCATAAATCTGCGGCGGCGGTGGGCAGGTGTAGCTACTTAGGAGACTGTGCCATTGAAAAATCAATTGACTGTTATTGCCAAGGCTGTGTGGTCTAAAATTTTATTTTCTGTTGATTCTCAACTGCCGATCATTTCAATAATTGATCGAGCGAAGCGAAATCTCCATATCAACTTGGACAAATCAGTGTTGTATGTATTTATGTTTGTTTGTCCGAGGATAACTTTCGAAGCGTAGGGAGTGATGGCACAATTATGGTGTGGCTAAATAAGCTAAAAATGTGGGGGGGTTGCCCAAATATTAGGGTTCACGAGGGGTAAAAAAAATGGGACTATCCGGTCAAATTGCACGTCTAATTAAAGGTTTTTATAAGTACATTTCAACCCAGTTTTTATTTTTAGTTTAAATCTACCTACTTCCTAACGAACACAGTGATGTGGCAGGCCGTCGACTCAGGTAATGTTTTCTGTAAGGTGATGGACGCAGGGCAGTGCAACGTAAGGCAGATTTATTATGTGCCTGACCTAAGAGGCAATTTTATGTAACCAAGAAGTGGGCAGTAGATACTCGTTGCATTGTTCAAATTTACGTTCTTAGCGCGGCCGCGGTGCAGGCAAAGAGCGGCAGCTGACAAAACTCAAGTATTCTTTCTAATGTTTTGAGTAAAATAATATTTTTTTAATTATTTTTTGGATGCATATTACCAGTTGCTCGCCCCGAACTGAGATCACGCGAATCTCACAAAAACAAAATAAATATTATTCTTAGGGCGATTTGCACAACGATGCCTAAACGTATTTAGTGGTCAAATATGATTTAAGGAGTTGTCAAATCATACAAATACGTGAAATGTAAACATGACATGTTTAGTCGCTAAATACGTTTAGTGATCTTTGTGCATGCCGGCCTTAATCTTTGACTAATAAATTAGTGCCACGAAATGCATAACCAACTAACTTGACCTACAGTTTCATTCAAATTACAGGTAACATGTTAATTGGTTACGTTTTTTAGGAGTAGAAATTGCAGTTATACTGGATTTCAGACTTTTCCCTATATTTATGTCACTAAAGCTACACGAATACCAAATTTCAGCATTGTGGGGTCACTGGTTAATCCTGTGAATTTTGTCAAAGTTTTGTTTATATTATGGCTAATAACTCAGAAACTACTAGGATTAAACTAAAAATAAAAACGGGTTTGAAATGTACTAATGAAGACCTTTCATTTGACGTCCCATTTGACCTAATAGTCATAGTAATAAATTTAAATATTTTTTTTACCCCTCTTTTTTTTGAACCCCAGTATCTTAACAACGCCCCACCCCCCCCCCCCACCCACATTTTTAGCTCGTTTAGTCACACCAAAATTGTGCCATCAAATTGTATCATGGTAACATTTCAGAACTAAAAATGAGTGCATTGTACGAAGTAGCGCCTCAATTAAATTCAGAGCAGTCAGACCAATTAGAAATGCTAGAATACTGCAAGCGACAGGCGTGTATCTATGCCACCGTCTGCATAATCAATAATGAAGCAAAGATAAAGCTACAGGTATATGTGTTAGTAAGTGCTAAGAAAAAAGCAGCCCAAATTTATGTTTTCGCGAATATGTGGAAGCGCCATTTTGCAAAGTGTGGCACGCGAGCGTACGAGCCCCTGACGGCTCGAGGAAGTGTTTGCACAAAGAGTCGCAGTCTGCTATTATCTTTTTTTTGGTACACACGGCTACACATCAAGCTATGATTTCCAGATTTTCCAGCATAAGCTGACCTCTTATCGTACGGAAAGCCAATGCGAGGTCAGCTTTATACTGAAAAGTTATAGCTTCATGTGTAATGATATAATTGTCAATCATTCGCTGCATCTATGTATGAGAAAATGATTTTTTTTCATCATTTCCTTTTTGCATGATTTTTTTTTGATAATTTAATAGTTATTCTGCTATTTGGGACGGAGACAAATACAACAAACCAAAAACCATGAAAATCGGGCCAGCCGTTCTCGAGTTATAAGTGTTGGAACAAACCCGACTTTATTTTATATATGTATTATGATAATTAAAGATCTATAATAATATATAATTTGTACAAGAGCACATACTTTAACTAACAGTTAATTACAAGTGGTCCCTTCAAAATACATAAATAACAAATGTATTTAATGCCAGTAATTTGTACAATAGTACATACTTTACCTAACAAGTGGTCCCTTCAAAATACATAAATAACAAATGTATTTAATGTCAGTAATTTGTACAATAGTACATACTTTACCTAACAAGTGGTCCCTTGAAAATACATAAATAACAAATGTATTTAATGTCAGTCGCATCTTCATTGACCCACTGTTTAAAAACATTGGTTTAATTATGGAGCCCTTGCAATCCATTCTTTATAGGTCGGCGTGCGACCTTCATAATGCCTTCAGTCCATTTTCTAACATTATATCTACATGGTTGCTCTACACTGCAAACCACACTCACACTAGTATCTAAATCTCTCTTCGTCAGAAATTTTTAGGTAGGCTGCGATCATGCTGAAAGGCATTAGTTTGCTCCATTAGTAGCGTCGCGTCGCCGCGCTTCCTGCTAGCCGTAGCAATGCCTCCACCAGTAGCGGTCCTCGATCAGGATATGGTAGCGATGATGGTAGGTGCAGATGGCGCGGACGACGCGGCCAGGTCGGCGAAGCAGTTGGGTAGCGGGCAGTGAAGCGTGTCGGGCACCAGCCGCGTCAGCGCCGCACTCAGCAGCGGCAGCGCGCCGAAGATCATCGTCGGGATCCACGGACGATGCTGCGCCTGGAATATCATAACGAACAATCTCATGATTTCAAAGGTTGAAAGGTAATATTACAGTCACAATGATGATCTTGTAATAGACAACCTATGGTCGCCTGAAATAAAGATTTATTATTATTATTCACATATATTTATTTTAAAATTAGTTTATTAAAAAAACATTTTTTCTACAAAGTAGCTTAAAAACAAACGTTATAGTAAAACATATTGACAACCTCCGTGGTGCAGTGGGCGAATAGCCGGCTGAGACGCAGGAGGTAGCGGGTTCGATCCCCGCTGCGGAACAAATGTTTGCATGATCTACAGATATTTGTTCCGGGTCTGGTTGTTTCTCTATATATTATAAGTATGTATTTACAAAAAAAATGTATATAAGTATTCTATCAGTTATCTGGTTCCCATAGTATAAGCTCTGCTTAATTTGGGGCTAGATAGCGCTGTGTGAAATGTCTAGCAATATTTATTTATTTAATATTTACATATACGGTAAACCACCGACCGGTTTGCGAGGGCCAAGCGATCAGTGGCTAGGGCTGCAGAGAGAGGAGCCTCCTGACTATGCGTACCGAGTCCAGTATTATTATTATTATCCTACTTTTGAAATTGAAAAAGGAAAAGTTAAGACCGATTAGTTTCTAAGAAGGGATTATTTAGAACGCTACGTATAGTTTCACATTAAGTTATGCGAAAAAACGTATAACTATCAACACTCTAAAAGAAAACGCTTCACCATCCATCGCTATGTCGTATTTCAAAAACTATTTCGGATACGAAGTTGCAAGCCGGAATCGATGCGACATTTCGAATTCGAAAATCCGATTCCTATTCGCTTTGCCCCGATCTTTTAATATCTTGGTACAATCACATCTTGGATAATATATTAAAGCCATAGGTCTGACTTGGCTAGTTTTCATATACGAATTATATTATAGTCTTCGCAAGTTCTAAAGCTGTAAGTTCTCATTTTATTCTTTCGAAAATTTGGCTTGCTGGTAGAAACTAGCCATCGAACATAGGGCTCTTCCATGACTGTTTTATTGGGTACTTAATAATAATTCGTATATGAGAACTAGCCAAGTCAGACCTTAGGCTTCAATATATTATCTTAAGTTATAAGAAGAAATGCCATATTATGTTGTTATAAAATATTTTATGTTGTTATAAATTAATTTCAGGACTTATCATTGAACTAGGCACCCATTTAGATCTCACTTCTTTTGTCGTTGAAGTCAACAACCAAGGTAGGTATATATCATAATATTCAATTTGGCTCTCATTTCACATTTATGTTTTTGATGGGATCATATTTACCAGTAAAGGCGTGAACGGTGCCAGGATAGCGCCGACCCGGCCGACGGTGGAGCTGGCGGCCAGCAGACGCTGGCGGGCGCGTGTCGGGAACAGCTCCGCCGTGTACACGTACAGCGCGTTCAGCGTCATGGTGGCGCCCATCTTACCCATCAGGTAGAACGCCGTGCTCACCCACTTGCTGGCTGTAAAAGAAAACTTAGTAAATTAAATCATTATCTCTAGCCCTCTCACTAGATTTAACCTGTCAAATCTGTCAAATCCTAGGACTCAATCACGATAGATTCGACTCTTAGGGCTCGGTATCGGCATCTACTTGCTGAGATTGAAAGACTCTGGTGTCAATGCTACGATGCAGATGTAATATTGGACAACCGTTCCGGCAACCTGGGGCATGTGCTGGTACCTGGCACACTGGGGCAGAAGAATATAACGGTGGTAATTGAATTCAGATAATACAGTTTGTGTCACTATTGGAAGCGTGCAGGTCGAGATGCTTACATTCAGCAAAGTAGGATGACGTGATAAGTGACACAGATGTGATGAGCAGAGCGGCGGTGAGCAGCGGCCGCCGGCCGATCCGGTCGAGCAGCAAGTTGTTGGCGACCAGCGCCGGCAGCTGCACTGCCGCGATCAGTGCGTAGTTCACGTGCATGGAGCCCGCCAGCGCGTGCGCATTCACCGCCAGTCCGTAGAACACGAACACTGCGCTGAACCACCACAAGAAGCATACCGCCAGCCGCCGCCGAAGGGTTCCATACCTGGAATATGCGATGATCTCATTCGTAAATTGCACTAATATTCATCCTACTACGACTATGACGACCTCCGTGGCGCAGGGGGCGAATAGCTGGCTGAAATGCAGGAGGTGGTGGGTTCGATTCCCGCCGCGGAACTAATGTTTGCATGATCTCCGGGTCTGGTTGTTTTTCTATATGTTATAAGTAAGTATTTACAAAAAAAAAGTATATAATTATTCTATCAGTTACCTATCTGGTTCCCATAGTACAAGCTCTGCTTAGTTTGGGGCTAGATAGCGCTGTGTGAAATGTCCAGCAATATTATTATTATTAATATTTTGTGTGGATGGATATAGAAGTCGGACGGAGATGACGGCTGATAGAGAGATATGGAAGAACAATACATGTTGTGCCGACCCCGCGTAATGTGGGAAAAGGGCAGGAAGAAGAGAAGATTCATCCTACATTTTTTTATATTTTGCCTAATATAATTAAGCTGTAAGTCTACTTTGGTTAGAATACTTAAGAAAGAATCTTAGGAAGGAAGTAAGTTTTGTTTATTTTCCTTGATTTACTGCATTTAATTTAAAGATAACATTACATTACAAGTGGGTATCCATACTTCCATACTAATATTATTAGTGGTTCTGTTAGAAAAGCAGACCTCGCGTCCCAAGTCCAAAAAGTAATTTGCGCAACAAAATTAACAAGGAAAGTCCAATTTTAAATCGAATTTCAGGTGCTTGAATTTTCCAATAGACTTACTTATGTAGGCTTTTGAGCAAAATATTAGTACAAGTTTTAGCGACTACTCGCGTTCTCTTGGTTCTAGGAGGTCTAATCTGGTGTCTACGGGTTCGTCTCGTAAAAGCGGATAGGACTGCGTAGTCTGATTGGACGCAGGGATAAATTTTGAAAAAAAAAATCAATAATTAAAATCCGGCTATATATAACGTTACAGCAAACTTCCTTTCTTTTCCCCCCTCCACTCCCCACTTTTGGAAAATTATTCACAACATCTTATGTAGAACAAAGTTCTTCCGAGTGTTCAGAGTGTGACTCTCAAAATTGATTGAAATCCGTCGATAAATAACGCTACAGCAAACTTCCCCCCCCCCCCCCCCCTATCTTCCCCCTAATTAAAACTACTAAAAAAATTAATAAATCAAGTACTTGGGTGCCAACTTTAGTCAAACTCGGTTGAAAAATGCGATCTGTAGGCGAGAACAGACAGACAGACAGCACCGGACAAAAGAATTTTTGGCCAATCTCGAAACTGAGACGCTTCGCTCGCCCGGTCAATAAATGCAAAAGTAACTTTGTTTGTTTGTTTGTTACCTTTTCACGACTAAACAGCTGAACGGATCGTAATAAAATTTGGCAAGAAGATAGATTATATTCTGGGCTATGCTATCTTTTGTCTCAAAAAATAATTTCGAAGGGGTGAATTAGGTGCTGAAATTTTTTATGGGCAATCCATGTTAAAACACGCGTGAGTAGCCGCGGGCGGGTCAGCTAGTTTGTCATAAAATACCTACTACAATAGTTGGTAGTAGTAAAATAATTCCAAGTAAACCAAGGTTTACCCACGTTTAAAACTTACTGCATAAGTGCCAGGAATAAACTTTCTTCTTCTTCTTTGTGAGCACCTTCTGCTAACTGCTTCTGCTGCATCACCATCTTGTTCAACGTCTCATCCGAGATCTGCACTTTGTTGCATTTAGCAGCTTTCTTCATGGCGTCCATAGCCTCGGCCATGCGTCCCCTCGTGACGAGCCACCGCACGCTCTCGGGCAGCACCCAGGGGTACAGGAGGAGGAGGAAGGAAGGGGGGTAGGCGATACGTGCCCAGAGCCTCCAGTAGCCGGTCAAGTAGTCGAGCAGGGAGAGGCTGGCGTTGCCCAGGGCTAGGGGTATGCCGAGGACCAAGCTGGTCTGGATACGGTGTTCCACGCCTAGCCACTCGATCACTGGAATTAGATCATTTTACTATATAAATACTGCATTTTGTATTTTGTACATGGGGAGTGTGAGGCACTCTAATATTATTTTATATATAATATCTATGTACCTTAACCACAGTGAAGCAAATAAATGAATTAGAGTTATTGTATTCCCATTGTAACATTCTTTGGATGCTAAGACCATACGCCTTAGGAAAACCAGTTTCCTTGCAGTAGTACCCATGAAACATAGAGCACTTACTAAGTACGAAAGCGGCGGGGTACACGCTGGCCCCGAAGATGGTCTCAAGCAGTTCTCCGACCAGGTACATGTAGTATGACGTCGCGAAGGACTTCATCAGCCCCAGCACGCCGGCGCCGCACGCGCTCGCGATCAGTGCGGCTCGGCGACCCCATCTGAAACCACACCAATACTTCTGAGAGATCATTATAACAATATGTTAGCTATATCAGTATGCTGATAATCATCATTATCATATAATCGCCCACACGATTTAAGAAACAGTCGGACACCAAAGCATAGTGAAATATTACGTGATTTTTTTTAGTAGAATACCTATTTTAAATTTTATGAATCGTTGTTCATTGACACGAGTAGTTTAACCCCCTTTCGAAATAGCATACATATTTCGGAGCACCCTGTACTTGTTTACAAGGACAGTAATTAAAGCTTTTAGAATGTCACAGATTTAAAGATATATAACAGAAATTTCGTATTTTTTAATCGCTTTGTATGCCATTTAGCATATTTAATGTGACTGGTTTCACATGGTTCACCTTCATGTATGTCATCCTTCATGTCATCCTAATGTAATAATAATAAATAATAATAATTAATATCACAGTAATAATAATAGAATAGAATAGAATAATCATTTATTTCAGACAGTGTCTGTCCATACAAAATATCAACGATCACAATTAAATAAAATTAAAACCAAAATCATACAAATCAATAATAATACAGTCAATTAGATGAAAAGTAAAATGTCACATTAAAATTAAATAAATCAGAATAGGAACATAAAATAAAAAAAATTAAATAAAAATTCATATAAAATTAAAATAAAAAGCCTATCAATTACCTGCGTGCTTTGAGTTGCCCGTAATTAATAATAATAATATATTATTATGTTTAATATTTATTATTCCCGTAGGGCACGCTTGTGGCGAGCGTTCGGTGCGTGGCGACACCGCGGAGCCCCATTACTCCCTGGGGTTGACAGAAACCCGTGACCCTTGGTTTGCCTTAGTTGGCCAGTCAAGGGTGGAGGCGCAAGAGCGGAACCTATGCTCCAAGGGTTGAAGTGTTAAAGGCATAAAGCCGGGAGTAGTGCTTAGTGAAACTGCGGCACACCTCTCAAAACCCTTTAACCTCCCACGCCAACGTTGCCCCTTACGCTGCCTTTTATTGGCGGCACTTATGGGGGCCCGTTTAGTGGATGGCTAGTCACCACCTGCCTCAATCATTCTTAGTATTACAGGATTGGCAGATGCCGTATCTCATTTCTCTGATAACCCGTACTCTATCTCATAAGCATTACTCTAACAATAGCCCGAACTCTAATCCATGTGTTGCAATAGTACTACCATCTGTCTCACCCATCTTGTCATAGTGATTTTTATAAAAACAAATAGGCCTCTTACTCGTTGGCTTCGGCCCCGGTAATGCCTTTTTATAGGTCCAGGCCTAAAGCCTGTGTTAAGCAATAAATGTGTGGAATAATAATATAATATATTGCTGGACATTTCACACAGCGCTATCTAGCCCCAAACTAAGCAGAGCTTGTACTATGGGAACCAGATAACTGATACACTTGTATACTTTTTTTGTAAATACTTACTTATGATAAAAAAATACTTATAATAAAAAATATAATACAAATAAGTTTTTTGATGAAAAATTATTTTTCCAAAACAAGCTTCTATAAAATTCATAATCGGAACCGCAAGCAGATTCAAATGAGCCCAAACACTAGTAGCCATTCAGAAGTTCCGTTGTCTAGCATCCGTGTCCATCATGAGACCACCTCCATGGTACCATATTATTACTTACATTGTCACCGAAGTTACATATGTATTCCAAATTTCAGCTCAATCGGTTGAGAGGAACGGGTTTAAAATTCAGTTGCAAGATTCCACCCGGACAAACATACATACATTGCAAGTTAATAAAAAGATCTTAAATTCGTAGAAACAAGAGAAACCAGCTGGTACATTAGCCATTAAACATTAAGGTAAGTCCTCACTGAACAAAAGTTGACAACTTTTGTGTTGTCAACACGAGTTGGTGACAAAAGTTTATGTGATTACTATAAGCTGTCAGCAAATGTAATTGTAATCAATTCCTAATTAAATACCTACTTATTCAGTAGCATTATGATAATACAGTCACATTTATAGCTTCCGCCGGCGGCTTCGCATGCGTTTTTTGTCAATAAAAATAAAATACCAAATTTCATCGAAATCGGTTCAGCCGTTTAGCCGCGAAATACGTTTTCACGGCTAACGAAACAAACAGTTTGCGTTACTTTCAAATTTATAATAATTAATCTGTATGTGCAAAACTTGCTATTCAAATATGAGTTTGAAGTTAATTTGAACCTGCGTGCCCATTTCCCATACCATTCCACCTAAACGAATGTGCACTAATGTGCGGCTCACTGCACGTACCTGTCGGAGACAAATCCCATGATGGGCAGCGAGATGAGCATGCCGAGGTTATGGACGGTGCCCACCATCGATATCTTCCATTCCTGGCATGCCAGGTCAAACTGAAAATAAACAATTTGTTTAGTACTTATCATCTTTGTTGTTCACCGACTGCCGGCTGTGTTAGGTAACCACTTACAGCTGGTGCGGTGGTGACTTTGTAAATTTACCTCAGTGCTTATATCGATATAATAATAAAGCTCAAAATCCACTTTCTCATGCATGGTGGCGTCTTAAGACAATGTGGTATGTATGGAACGGTGGAATTCGAACTTCAGTACCGCGTCACGAGATAGGCGCTCCGCCTTACCTCAGGCACGATGCTGCTGCCGGCTTCATAGAGGAAGGCGTTGCACCGGGTACTGGAGCTATTATCGAAGGCGTCAACCCGGCAACTGCCGTCCAGCGGCATGGGCCGGGAGCACCGCGCCTCGCCCAGCGCCCACTCGCCCCAGCCTGGAGACCACTCCTCGGCGGAGACGCACACGCGACTGGAGTTCAGCTCGCACTCTGGCACTACACATCTGTAGACAAAGTTATTTTAGACCGAGTGGTGGCAACCTTGTCTAAGATCTCATGCTAGCCAGCTAGCCAGGCAGTCAACCCTTTGTCGGAGTTAACAGACAGTAGGCACCTCGAAAGACTGATGAGTGCGAATACTAAATATATAATTTAGCAAATATCTTAAAACATATCTCGCGATCTCGCGAGTCTTGATAAAAATTAAAAAAATATTATTCGTAATCTTCGACTATAAAAAAAGTGCCACGAAATAATAACCAATTTACTTGATCTACAGTTTCATTCAATTATAGGTAACGGGAGTTCATGTTAATTGAATACTCTTTTTTGGAGTATACATTGCATTCTGGATTTCAGACTTTTGAATATATTTGCGTCACAAAAGCTACACGTATACCAAATTTCAACACTGTGGGGTCACTGGTGTAGCCTGTGACTTTTGTCAAAGTTTAGTTTACACTATGGCTAATAACTTAAAAACTACAAAGTTTAAAGTAAAAATTAAAACGGGGTCGAAATGTACACACAAAGATTTTTTAATAAACATATCACTTGACCGGATAGTCCCATTTTGTTTTTTTAGAACCCCAATATATCAACCACGATGATCGGATAAACGCTCCAAAAGTTATCCACAAACAAACATACATACATACAACACCGATTTGCTCAAGTTCAAGAGATCTCGCTTCGCTTGATCAAATAGCTACCTACTAATTATTATGCCAAGTCGAAACTTTAAGCCGTTAAGCGTTGTTTGCTAACTAAATACTTACACAGGTGGTAAGTCATTTGATTGGTAGTTATACTTTATTTGGTCACATGATTCGTCTTTTAAAATTATATTACTATGAGCCTTACTTATACTTCTGCCCCACTGCTGGGCAAAGGCCTGTCCCCATTCCCTTCAGACATGCCGATCCCGTGGCAAATCTACTTAACCCTCCAGGAATTTATGTTATTCGTACCGCCAACTCCGTCCTTTTAAAATTAAAATAACAAAAAATCTTAAACTGACCTATTTATCACACGTTTATTTTTCAAAAAACTGTCGTTAACTGAAGTACCTACTTCAATAACTACAGTTTTTTAACGACTAATGACAAAAATAAAAAACAGACCTTTACATTTATAAATTTTAATGTATCCGCAGGAAAAATACATATAGTCAATTGGTCAATATATATGCAAAGCTAGCTAATCCGACGATTTCTTTGCAATCTTATCCTTCTCTGTTTTGAGCTCGTGTAAATCCTACTTCACGTCATAACGGCTGAACAGATTTCGATAAAATTTGGTATATACGTAGATTATAACCTTTATTAACACATATGCTACTTTTTATTGACAAAACGCGCGTGCGAATCCATGGGCGGTAGCTAGTTTCTATAAGATGACGATGACAGGCCATGACTTATTAAATAAATCGTTTCAGAGTGCTTCAGCCGCTCATTTTTACCGACTCGCAAAAACGTGCACAACAAAACACGATAAATTATTCAAGCTCATAATTGTTCAAAACTAATTGTTATTAGATTATTATGAGCTACATATTAGTAATGGTATTTTTTTATTACATGTCATAAATAATACACAATTATTTAAATGACTATGCATAAGAAACATTTAAATCACACAACTACTAATGTTCGATTTGCTTCAACTTTTCTTCTTAGTACAAGTAAGGAGTAAGGAACTCACTTCCGGCGTATGTTTTTCCGAACCAGTATAATCTCGGTGTCTTCAAGTCCAGAGTGAATAGGTTCTTTCTAGGCAAGCGTGGTCCATCTTCGATCACACCATCACTTACCACCAGGTGTGGTAGTGGTCAAGGGTTTGACTATCATCAATAAAAAAAAATCTATAGATCTATGAGCTCACCTGCTATAATAATAACCAGGTGTTGTATGTTAATAAGGACATTGCATTAACAAGGATATCCTATCAATAATCTTTAAGTATCTACTTTTATGAGAAATTGTATTACTAATTAAGAAACAATTATTAAGTGTTTTCATCACATAAATGTCTTCTAGTCAAAGTATTTAGCAGTTAACCTGTCTCGTCCAAATTACTTTGCGTTGATTGTGCTGCCTCGGCAGTTAGTGAGGTTCATTGCCGTGAACGATACCATTATGCTTCAGCGCGCACTCTGACTTAGAAAAACTAATAAAAAACTAGTTACATCAAAAACGTTTTTTTGCAAAACGTGATGTAAGTGTCACGTTCTTGCGACATCACTACGAGCGAAGGCAAGATTAACAAACCTTTCTTATGGAGGTCACAAACTTTGCATTTTGTTGCCCCATTTGCCAAACTAGCATGCAAATAATCTGTAGGAAGCTGCTACTAAGTGTTGCGTAACAATTTGGGAAAAACAAATTCAATTTCATTCGTTCAATTAAAATAACTTTAAACATTAATTTGATCGCCTGTTCCTTAGCGACTAAGTTGGAAAAGGAGCTGAACCGGGAATGGCTGTTCTAGGGTCCTAGTCTTGAGAAAAATGGTATTAAATAAAAAAAGGTGGCACTCCGGGAGTGCCGACAGAAGTGAAAACTGGAATAAAAGCAGACTACACTACTTACTTATATACAGAGGTGTTGGTAACGGTATTCCCATCTCAAAAATGCCCAACGTGCCTAAAGAAGTTTTCACTCGAAAAACTGCTGTCCATACTGCCAGCGTTTATTGGAAGAGAAGTAATGAATATTGCACAATGAGATTGAGAATAGAGGTACAAACAAAAATACAAATCGAATGTTAGTCGCCTGCTCAACCTGCAAGGGTACGATTAAAGCGCGCCCGTGATTCTACAAAAACAGATACGAGCAAGTGAGGTGTGGCGCAGACTGTTTCCGGTTTTGTAGAGAAATTGCTTGGTCTCGTGACTACCTGATACAAAACCTGAATGGAATTGACGACAAGTTCTGTGCTACCTTACTTATTTCTACATATTCACCTTCCTTCATATTCCTAGAGAGACCGGAGAAAAAAAAACATTCGCTTAGTAATTATGAAAAAATGCGTGGAACTCAGAAACCTAATTAACAAAGATAAAAACAACATTATGAGTATTTTTATAAGTTAGTTTTAAGAGTCGTTTAGATAAAAGTGTGACCCATTTGGCTTTTTACTAAATGGGTCATACGAGTACTTTTATCTTAAACCCTAGTTAGAGTAATACCTGGTTGTAACCAGTTTGCGCGACTCTAGATACGGCGACGATGTGGACGCGCGGTGGATGAGTCGCGACCTCGGGGTCAGACCTGCCGATGTGTGACACAATGCCTCGTCTGTCTCCGACTATCGCCCGGAGACCACCTCGCCACGTATCTGCGGTAGTTCATCACCCTCAATCATTTTTAAATAATAATATAATTTTGGTCTGTGCGAAACCGCAAATTTTATGAACTATCGAAATAAACGGCGCGAGACTCTATTCTTGGACACGTTAGCAGAATGGATCCCGATAGGTGGGCTAATCTGGCTACATCCTGGCCCAGTGGAAGATGCGGCCGGGGTCAGATAAGAAAAAGATATAAGACAATCTCAGGTAGGACATCGCGACATAGAAACAGTTGTAAAGATTTGGAGGTCTCACCAAATCGATTCCAATGCAAATGTCAGATAAGAAAAAGATATAAGACAATCTCAGGTGGGGCATCGCGGCATAGAAACAGTTGTAAAGATTTGGCGGTCTCACCAAGATTGTCTTATATCTTTTTCTTATCTGACATTTGCATTGGAATAGAAAAATTTATAGAAAAATCTAAAACTAATTCCTACTTTTTACTGTTTGTAGTATGGTATACCCAGGTCGTCCCCTGTACGGTCAGATATTGAACCGACTAGAATCGATAAAGATAATATCTGAAATGCACATGTCTCGCTAACCGCAGACGACCGCAGAACACGTGCGGAACATGCAGCCTCTGATCGTGTCAGACAAATAATCTACACCTTAGAACAGATAAAACCTTATCAGTTATTGCCCTCAAAAATATCTTGTGTAAAGATAGCAGACCTTTGCGAGTGTTCATATCAATTCAATTCAATTCATTTATTTAGTTCAGATGTCAAAGATCCATATTTGTTAGTAAAAATAAAAACTTAATTAAACATGTCAAATGGGTTAGTACAAGTGTGCTTAGTTAAAAAAAAACAAAGATGACAAAATAATCATAAGTCAATAATAATTATAGTCAGGTACTCTCACTCGCAAATACTCATAATGCTCTTTGGAAGGGCTCGTGTGGCGCATGGAGCTTACAGCAGTGGTTTAGATACGGACAGTCGAGGCGGTCTGAAATCACTCACCCGCACCCGCCGCACCAGGGATGCACAGCAATATATCGATATTTGTTATGAGTGAATTGAGTGATTTTCATCGCGATGCATTTATGCTTCAACACTGCGTGGCTATAGTATACGGGATTTTAAATATGTATGTTAACCTTATAGGAGATTTAAATCCGTTAATCAGATATTTTAAGTGCAAAGCCAGAAGTTACATCATATACTTATGTATAAGTCAAGTCATAGGGTATTCAAACGATCCGAGAAGAAACTAAAGGCAATAAAGTTCATGATTTTTTTGTTGCCTACGAAATTATACAGTTTTGTCTATTTTTTTGTAAACTAATTTTTGAGATAACGTACATATTCCGAAGGACCCTGTATTTTGAGCGTGATTGATAAGTTGTTATCGCTAACTACTGAATACATATTATAATACATATTATTATATGCTAACGCAACGCAACGGGAACACTGACATTACAAAAGTGTTCAAAACAGGATGTGCGTTAATTTTTACTTTAGTTATTCAAATTCAAATTTTATGCGCAGTTTTTCACGGTGTAGATATCAGAACATTATTAACATATTACGTACATTTTAATTATGTACCTATGGCTTTTGTAAGCACCTACAGTCGCTTATCGTTTGCAGGTGTTTAGACAATAGAGCTTGTTTACAGTGTATTAGAGAAACATCTACATCTGCACGTATGTTTACCATGTTTGTATTTATGATTTAGGTGACAAACAACCCCTTTTTTTTAATTATTTAACGGCCGACGTAAAATGTGAATAGCGTTTTATTTTCTGGGCTTAAACAGTTTTCTGAAATTGAATTTACGTCTATACTAATATTATAAAGAGGAAAGATTTGTTTGTTTGTTTGCATTGAATAGGCTCCGAAACTACCGGACAGATTTAAAACATTCTTTCACCGTTCGGAAGCTACACTATCCCCGGGTGACATAGGCTACTTTTTATCCAACTGCACAGAAAGAGGGTAATGTTTTTATTAAAAAACTACGCATTCGAAGCTGCGGATTGGTCAGCCAGTCTATATATATATAAATCAATTACTATTCGTTAGTCTCACTAAAACTCATAAACGGCTGAATCGATTTGCCTAATTTTGGTTTTGAAATATTTGTAGAAGTCTAAGGAAGGTTTAAAAGGTGAGAAAAAATAAAGAAATTGCAATGAAAGTAGTAAGTAACTATTTAATTTTCCCATACAAACTGCTCGTACCTGTCAAACGGGATGCGTTTATTTCATTTGTTATCAAAACGTTATTTTAATTATTTAATTTCTGAACGCACTATAAATATTTGACCACAGACAAATGTGACATATATGTTTGTTGTCAAATATTGGTGAATCTTTGGATATCTTCTTAATAATTTGTATTTGTGAATTCGTGAAGTGCGCGGAAACTTTTTATGTATCCATATAATTTAACCGTCGTTCATTCGTCGACGTGAATTCATGTACATGAAGTGTCGCGTCACTTTGACAAGAGTGTTTATACAGTTTTTATCCCGAAGTTCCACGTGAACGGGAAATGTCTAGCGTGCAAAGCCGCGGGCGGGTCAACTAGTAATTTATAAAATCTAGGTTTGCTTTGATATACCTAAGTACCGAACTAGTATTCTTGTAGTAGATGGTTAATGTCATTTTAAACAAGTTTAGTAATCGCGACAATTATTAGTCAGTAGGTTAGTAGGATCTATCGGTTAGTAAACAGTCTTGGCTCCGCAGCAGATTTTGAGAGATTGACGCAAAAAAAATCTGTGTCTAAAATTGCAAATGTTTTAAAAAGAGTACTAGGTATTTGCGTAAATACCATAACAATAAGCCTCGTTATGCAAATTGTGAGTAGTCTTTAATTGGTAGTTTATGATAGTAATGAAAGGGCGATTTACCGGAAGGGAGTGGGTGCTGCGAGGAACACATAGTTGGTCCCGTACGCGCCGGTCAACAGCACAGGCAGTGCCAGCAGCAGTGCCAGTCGCACCTGCCAGCGGCCCCAACCGGAGAACCACTCCTCGTCTCCAGGCATCGCCTCTCCAGCTCTTACTCCTCTAGGCTAGACACACGACAATTATCTCCACGGTTAGTTCTTACAAGTTTCGAACACCCGTATTTTTTAAAAATATTTTTTTTCTATAGGACTAGGACACGTCAGGTCCGAACGAAGAGCGCGCGACAATGACAGCTCGCCTCCACTCAGGACATGGGTAATCGACCGGCTAACCGCCAGCTGCTTCTTGACTGTTGCGATAACACGTCGCAGCAAAAAACTACTTTAATAGTTAGTGATAAGATTGAGGTTGCGGCGTATGCGGCCGTCGCGCCATTTAACTTGTTCCAGCACCACGTGCCAGAGTATAAACACGAAAATAAATATTGCACTCGCGTCCCCCGTCCCCGGTCCCGCTCCGGCCGCGCCCCGTGCCGCGTGTACTGCGTGATGCGTGCGTAACGCGGAAACACACCTAGGCCTACAATATATGGGTCAATAACCTTGAGATTTGAATTTAAATTCCATCTATTTCTGAAATGAGACTGCTAATCTACTTATTGGCGACCCGTGACTCAAACGCTGCTTCTAATAATAGCATGCCCTATTCTCACACGTACAAATAACTTCATTTGTCCCGACACAGTAGCTGTCTATTACTGCTAAGCAGGACGCAGCGGGTGTCCAAAATTCACCGCTGAATAAGTCAACGCGTCAACCAAGCACTAACCTATCTGTCGTACACATAGAAAGCGACATAGAAGTGATGGGTAAATAAGTTTTTTGTTGAAAAATTACTTTTTAAAACAAGCTTTTATAAAATTCATAATCGGAACCGCAAGCAGATTTAAATGAGCCCAAACACTAAGTAGCCTACTATAATCAATTCAGAAGTTCCGTTGTCTAGCATCCGTCTCCATCATGAGACCAACTCCATGGTACCAAATTATTGCATTGTCACCAAAGTTACATATTCCAAATTTCAGCTCAGTCGGTTCAGGGGAACGTGTTTTAAATTCAGTCGCAAGATTCTACCCGGACAAACATACATACACTGCAAGTTAATAAAAAGCTTGTAAAAACAGTCCGCTTTAAGATAATGTTATGGCATTTCAATTTTATTCTAGTAAAACAAGAAGAAAAAAGTGATTCAACTTGATAACAAACCAAAGTCACTTAGTGTCGTAACAAACAAAGGCGCAACAAATGTTTGCATGATCTACAGATATTTGTATTTACAAAATATAGTATTCTATCTTTGTATATATATATAGTATTTATATCTGGGTCCCATAGTACAAGCTCTGCTTAGTTTGGGGCTAGATAGCGCTGTATGAAATGTCCAGTAATATTTATTTATTTATTTTATTTTACAGCTAACATCCATTCACCACTTCATCACACGTAGCTAAGAACCAACCCAGTTAAACTAGCTTTCTGTTAACAAAAACCGCATCCGAATCGGTTCATCTGGTTGGGAAGTACGGTGCCACAAACAGACGTCAAACTTATATCACCCCTCGTGCTGGTTCGGAGGCTACAAACTTATATCACCCCTCGTGTTGTTTCGGGGCTACAAACTTATATCACCCCTCGTGTTGGTTCGGAGGCTACAAACTTATATCACCCCTCGTGTTGTTTCGGGGCTACAAACTTATATCACCCCTCGTGTTGGTTCAGGAGCTACAAACTTATATCACCCCTCGTGTTGGTTCGGGTTCTATAAACGTATATCACCCCTCGTGTTGGTTTGGGGGCCACAAACTTATGTCACCCCTCGTGCTGGTTCGGGGCTACAAACTTATATCACCCCTCGTGTTGGTTCAGGAGCTACAAACTTATATCACCTCTCGTGTTGGTTCGGGTTCTATAAACGTATATCACCCCTCGTGTTGGTTTGGGGGCTACAAACTTATATCACCCCTCGTGTTGGTTCGGGGCTACAAACTTATATCACCCCTCATGTTGGTTCGTGGGCTACAAACTTACCAATAAGTACCGATCTACGCTGTTAACACAAAAAAGTTAAACATTTTTTTAACGCGTGTTTAAAAAATCCTTACCTATTTTTGTATAGGATTTTTTAACACGCGCTAAACAGTGTTTAATATTTATTGTGGTACACCCTTAATGTTTGCATAGGTTTTATTCAAGACTTTTTAGTTGATGAATAATTAAATGAATGTTTAGTTACCTACCGAATAGCAATAACCTACAGAATAATAGAAGCAAACAACTATAGCGTGTTGAAGGTAACATTGCATTACGCTTCATCAAGGCAAACGGAGGAAAAACATTTTCTTCTCAACTTTTTCCTTTTTCTGTAACCTGTTGTGTAATCTGGTAATTCAATCTGAACATAAACAGTTATGTTCAGATTGAATTACCAGATTGGCTATAACGACATGTGGTTACTGAGCCGATAATCAAGGCTATTGTCACTATCATCAATGTCTCTCCGATCGTTTTAATGTTGGTACCGTATTATAATTATATTATTCGCTCCCACCGTTTTCGTTCAACGTTTAGCTAAGGTATGGAACACTTTACCGTCGTCTAGGCGTGAATAGGTGTCTTCTAGACCTTCGTGCTCCATCTTAGACCATCTTAGATCATCACTCACTATCAGGTGAGATTATGCTCAAATAAAGATTTATTCACGATTTTTAGGGTTCCGTACCTGAAAAGGTAAAAAAAGAAACCCTTATAAGATCACTCTCTTGTCCGTCTGTCCGTGTGTCACCACCGATTTTCTCAGGAACGGGTGGACCTAGCAAGACCAGATGTCCGTAGTCACGAAAAAAAGATATGAACAAATTTAGATTTTCGCGAAAACTTGTAAGTAGCAAAATTTACCTTAATTTTCAACTTTTATATTTTTCGGAATTTTCCTTTTCTCTTGCTGTAAGAACTTACTTTTAACCAAAATTTACAATTCTAGGTCAACCGGAAGTACCCTATAGGTTTTGGGTCGAAAAGCTATATGGTAGTTCCCGCAAGGTCTTATAGCAAAAATAAATGAAAAATATCAAAAAAAAAATCATACCAATTTTATTATGGTGGTATAATGGGTAAGTACGGAACCTTCGGCGCACGAGTTTGACTCGCACTTGACCGGTTTTGTTTTTTAAAAGTGTCGAGTAGCAAAGTATCGATCTTTTGCTTATTTTCTTTGTCTTGACGACCTCCGTGGCACAGTCTATAAACAGCTGGCTGGGACGCGAAACCTCCTGGTTGGGGGTTAGATTCCCACCGCGGAACAAATGTTTGCATGATATACAGATATTTGTCTCGGGTCTTGTTGATTCTCTACATAAGTATGTATTTACTAAAATAACATATAGGTACATGTTGTCTATCAGTTATCTAGTTCCCATAGTGCAAACGATGCTTTACGGGAGATAAACCATGACACGGTTTCTTCTCCATGGATCTCAATACTGAAAATGTCAGTGTTTCCAGTATCTGCATCATTCTATATTGGCTATAGTTATTTATTATTTCTCCAAACTCCGTTATCAGTGAGTGTGTCAACACATACAAACTATGAGATAACCTGGGTCTCAGGTCTCACCTGCACGTTGCGTACAGTGCGACGCGAGATGACGGCGCAGGTGGGCGCACGCGCTGGCGCTCCTAACCACAGCGGACAAGCCAGCGTCACCATCAGCGATGGTACCGAGGCAGACGCGTTGGAGACGGCCCTCGAGCAGCTCGGTCCCTTCGGCCTGTACCAGCAGTATCTGCTGGTGATGCTCTGCATCCCCAACGTGCTGGCCGCCATGTACTCGCTCAACTACGTGTTCGTGGCCGACCAGGTGCCGTTCCGGTGAGCTATATAATCTTACTATAAATACCTACCCGGTGCTTCATAAGCAGCTGAATGTTAAACTTAAACATTCAAAATAGTGGTCATACATAAACAAGACCAATCTCTCATTAACTTTGCTGGAACGCTAAATTAATTGTCTGATCTGCAAGGACTGTGTATATGTACGTATGTATGTATGTATGTCATCGTAATTTATGCCAAACAAATAAGAATTCACAATCGTAAATTATAGAGAAAAACTCAGACGTTTAATATTTCTCTAGACATCCATGAACTGCCGATCCACGTTCATACATGAAGCAATCTTTTTGTTTAATTAAGTACGCTTGATTATCTCTTATCTCTAGACAAAGAATTTAATAAATGATGATAAAACTAATAATTACTTATGTCAATATGATTGCTGTCAATTAAAATCTCTGGAGCTTGGTATGCAATTAATAAAGGTGTTGTTAGGTTGAATGATTATGGGGAAAGCAGTAACAAACTCGAACGGATGCCGACGAGCGGTAGGCCGTAGATTAAGGGAGGAGGCGTTTGCCGCCTAAACTAATCTTTTGTACGCACACATTCAGCAGCAAATCAGTATCTTATCTAATTGATTGATAGTTGCATGACGACGATGAAGAACACGAGCATAATCAAAACTGAGATGTATATTCTACGTGTATATTTCCACAATTCTAAGTCATTCAGGTAAAGAATCTCTAACAACATTAGCTTTGCGGAGGGAGCCTTTTTCTACAAGCTTTTTATTAACTTGCAATGTAGGTATATATGTTTGTCCGGGTGGAATCTTGCAACTGAGTTTTAACCCGTTCCCCTCAATCGATTGAGCGGAAATTTGGAATACAATTATGGTAGGGTTCTAGTGTTTGGGCTCATTTGAATCTGCTTGCAGTTCCGATTATGAATTTTTATAAAATCTTGTTTTTAAAAAATAATTTTTCTACAATAAACTTATTCTTTTTTTATACGATGGGAAAATGCTTTACACATGTTCTCCAGCTCGGGGGAGCTGAAGGAGTCTATCGAACTTTCCGCAGGTTAACAACCAACGGCATACCGATTAAAAACCCACCGATATTCCTTCATTCACCTCAGTGCCTGTGCATCATCAAACCGCCCATCTCGTGATGAGTGAGTACTGCACTAGCGCTTGACAGGGCCATGGGGTTCCGGTTGGATTCAACCGCGGCCCTGTCGGTGAGAGTCCGCTTTAAGCAGACCCCTCTGGGTCGCGAAGAGCCCCTGAGCAAGTTCAGATAGCTTCGCTGACTGGTAATCCTTTGCATGTTTTAAAAAAAATTGTCACTCTAGGAGTGCCGACAGAAGTGAAAAAAAATTTAGCGCTCAATGTTTGGGTATTCAAAATTTAAAAACAGACTACACTAAAGACACTTATACATATACAGAGGTGTCGGTAACGTTAGCAGTGTCGCGAGTTCAATGGTTTTTTCCCATCTCAAAAAATGCCCAACGCACCTAAAGAAGTTTTCACTTTAAAAGTAAAATAAAAACGTGTAGAAAGATGATTTCCAAAATGTGTTTATTACTTGTGTGTTCAGTTAAAATCTATATTTAAATAAACAAACTTTTGGAAATCACACTTCTACAAATTTTTATTCCAATGTTTAAAACATGCCGGGGTTACCAGTTAGAAACGCTGTCTGTACCTAATTAAATAACGTGTAGCTATTGTATCGTGCTGAATTATATTGTAACTCTTCATTGTTCATTCACTTACATTTTAAAATGTGACATCATTTGCAAAGAAACTGTGCAAATGAAATGGCCGGTACAATTTCCAATTCTTACACAATTACTTGTCCGGTTGAACAGAAGATGAAACCTATCAGGTAACTTGGTTGTTGATTAAATCTATGACAAGACATTTCTAATTTTTATTATTTGGGGCTATTTCAAATAGCATCATTCGTTACTGATCGTTTTTCAGTACAAAAGACTTCAACGCGCTTTCTCAAATCGGCTATAAAACCCCAAATTAACCATGTTGACCTGCCGCCACATAGAAACAAATAACACAGGGCCCTGGTCCGCCACCAGTAAGCCAGATGGTTCCAATATAAACAGACAATTAATTGTTATACAAGGTCATAGTGAGGTGCGTGGTTCGAGCACACATTAGCCCGCGGCTTCTCTCGGTAACTAAAAGGAGCTCTTGTGTTTATTCCAACGCTCCTGAAACTTCCATATCGATTCAGCCGTTTTATCTAACATACAAATCTGCATTTACTTTTAAACATGAAAGAAAATTTCCATTTCTTGGCTTGAGTACTACCTTCTACTATTACCTCACAACGGAGTGTGCGTTAAAAAATAACCGTGAAAAATCTCTACTGCTACATTCCTTTTAACTTAACTAGAGGTACAGAAATCGGTACGTACTTACCTTCTTTGGTTCAACAAAGGTTGTCTGATAGAAATCGTATCACAATAGTTGATCGAGCGAAGCGAGATCTCCAAATCAACTTGGGCAAATCGGCGTTGTATGTATGTTTGTTTGTTTGTCCGAGGATAACTTTCGAAACATTGATCCGATCATCGTTGGCACAACCTTAGTGTGACTAAATAAGCTAAACTTGTTAGGCGGTTGTTGAGATATTGGGGTTCAAGAGGGGTAAAAAAATCAAAATGAGTCTATTAAAGGTCGAATGGGACGTTTAACGAAAGGTACATTAATTAATTTCTCATTTTGACCCCATTTTCAGGGTTCCGTACCTCAAAAGGTAAAAAAAGGAACCCTTATAAGATCACTTTCTTGTCCGTCTGTCCGTGTGTCACCACCGATTGTTCTAAGAACGGGTTAACCTAGCAAGTTCAAATTTATACCAGATACTAAGGTCTATATTTCCTATTAGCTGTATAAAAATCAAGGTCCTATGTCAACACGATAAAAAGATATGGGCAAATTTATATTTTTGCGAAAACTTGTAACTACCAAAATTTACCTTAATTTTCAATTTTTTTTATTTTTCGGAATTTTCCCTTTACATGTGCTGCTTTTAACCAAAATTGACAATTCTAGGTCAATCGGAAGTACCCTATAGGTTTTGGGTTGAAAACCTATATGGTAGTTCCCGTTGACCTATAATCACGAAATTTGGCAAAAAGCAAGGTACAACACAAAAAGGAAAAATACCAAAAAATAAAACAATTAAAATGATACCAATTTTATTATGGCGGTAAAATGGGTAGGTACGGAACCCTCAGCGCACGAGTTTGAGTCGTACCTCGTGACCGGGTTTTTTTATTTTTAGTTTAACTCTTGTAGTTTTTGTGTTATTACTTATTAGCCATAATAAAAACTGTTGGCTATGCATTTCGTGGCACTAGTCAGAGGTTACAATATTAGATTATTAAACAAGGGGATAAAGCAATGTCTTGCGTCACGGGTGCTTTTGTTGAGCACATAAAGAGCTTTAGCTTGTTTACAGACTAGTCTAGTCAACAAGTTCAAAAACGTGAAAAATAGAGATAAAGGTCCTAAAAATATGAGCGATGGCTCATTCGATTTGGAATCACCTCTAGAAAAATGTTTTTGAAGGATTTTGGTGCAGGTAAAAAATTGCAATTGTTATTAACAAAATTATATTTTTTTAACGTTATATTTTTTTCTGAGGCAGAAAAAAATTATAAAAACAGCTATATATAAAAAAGTAAAAGTTAAAAGTGTTAAAATTTCTTTTTTTTGTACTTTTTTATATATATAGCTGTTTTTATAATTTTTGCGCAAAAAAAAAAATCTTTTTTTTGCACTTTTTTATTATAGCTGTTTTTATAATTTTTTTCTGCTTCAGAAAAAAAATATAACGTTAGTCAATATTTGTTTATAACAAATTGTTAAACTAATAAACAATTAAATACTTAATAAAAAATAAAAAAAAATTGCCAAACTATTTAAAAGTGTAAATTATGATTTTGAAAGGCAAAATTTTTTCTTAACTAATTATTTAAACAATCGAAATACAAAAAAATCGTTTTTAATCAATTAAAAATTAAATTTAAGAAAAAAAATTATTAAAAATCATAATTTTTTATAGACAACAAAATAGCAACAAATAATTTACAAAAATATTGAATTTCTTTATTTGTTTAAAACAATTTTATAAAAAAATTACGTAAAAAATTCATAATCTATGTTAATTACTGCCATTGTTTGATGTGAAAACAGGCATAGCTAAATATTATTTAAAAAAAATATATTATCAACATTTTTTAGATTTTTAATTTTTCAATAGGTATTAAAAATCATAATTAACAAATTAATAAACTTTTATAAAAATTTATCGCAGGATCTTATAAAGTACATATATCAAAAGGGCTCCACGAAGTTTAAAATTTATAGGCCAATTATTTATACCTTTCATCCCATTGTTTATGCCAATGGAGATTGGGAAAAAAATTGTTAGTTAACAATTGAATAACTTTTTGAAAAATGGTGATTAAACTTTTTTTTCTTCAGGGCTCGATTCTTTCAAGTGTTAAGAAGATACCAGATTTTTTTCAAATTTTTCAAATCACATTTGATGTTATAAAAAAATTATTTTTGTTGTTGAACTCTCTTTAGCGGCGGCGCGCGCATGCCGTAACAGACGCGCGGAGCCCTATTTTCAATGTCAAATTAAAATTATAAATAATGGAGGTAGAGTTCCAAAAGTTTTTTATTGGAAATTTTCTCCTCTTTAACGAGTTTTTTTCAAAATTGCTTATATGTTAATATTTTTCGAGTTATTAACAAAAAACGAAATATCATTTTTTTTTTCATCTTATTTTGTTAATAACAATTGCAATTTTTTACCTGCACCAAAATCCTTCAAAAACATTTTTCTAGAGGTGATTCCGAATCGAATGAGCCATCGCTCATATTTTTAGGACCTTTATCTCTATTTTTCACGTTTTTGAACTTGTTGACTAGACTAGACGCTTTTAAATAACTTACTACAGTTTTTGACGTGTTCAATCAAATTTATGTCAAAATTTAACGATTTTTCATAGTATAGTTCATACATTTTGTCTCAGCTTATTCGAATACCTTTGGTGGCCCAGTCATTAAATGCCATTTTAACCGACTTCAAAAAAGGATGAGGTTTTTAATTCGACTGTTTTTTTATATTTGTTACCTCAGAACTTTTGACTGAGTGAACCCATTTTGATTACTTTTTTTATTTGAAAGCTGGTGCTTCACGTATGGTCCCATTTCAATTTGGTCCAGTGCTGACAATGGCGTTCATGAGAAAACTATATAAGTCTTAATTTTTTTTCAGTAATCTGAAGTCGGTTATATCTTTTGTTAAAAAGTTACTTGTTAAATTAACTAATTTACTGTGCTCGAAAAAACACATGTCAAAATTACGTTTTAAAATTTCATTAAGATTATTATAATTAGCATTAGGATTTGAATTATACAACACCTGCTCGACAATGTGATTAAATCCCTACGGCTGAGCCGGGAGTAAAGTTGTACTGAATTTCATTACGCTCTTGCGGGCATAATGTGATTTGAATTTGGAACCACATCTGTATTAAAATTTGAACCAAAGAGACCAAAAGACCTTATTCGTAAATCGAACTAACCTCTGCACACAATGTAACAACCTAGATTTGGTTTTTATTGTCTCGCAGAAAGTGTGGAAAGTAGAGGATTCTCCTCGTGGAAAAAGCTGTCTGAATCTTGGGCGTGCTTATATCCCTCTCTGCACTCAGGATTATATTAACTCCCTCGCTGCCCTCGTGAGCTAACTCTATAATCCTTCATTACGTTCGGGATTCAATATAGCGCCCGTCAGGCAAGACACTACTTTATCCCCTCGTTTAAAAATCTACTATTTTTTTGTTTTTATTGGAGACTCGCGAGATCTCAGTTTGATGACATAGCTCAAAGAACTCAAGGCTTCTGAGGTAGAAAAATTGCTGAATGGAGACCACGTACGGTCTCCATTCACATACATACTACGTGTAGGACGGCTTCCCACTAGATAGAAAGACGACATGTGATGGTTATACAAACAACGCTAGGGTTTGTATAACCATGTTACTCACCAGTTTATGCAGATGAAAATCGTATGTTCCAGATGCGTTGTGCCGGAGTGCGAGGGCAGCTCGCCGCAGTACGACAACGAGCCGGCGCTGGCGCTGCTGGCAGCGGCGGCCTGCGCGCGGTACGCGCCGCTGGACGTCGCCGCTGCCGCCGGACACTGCGACAGGGAGCACTACCTGAACGAAACTATCGCGTGCGAGCTTTTCGTGTACGAGACTCAGGATACTACTTTTGCAGAGGTAGGTATGTGACTGTTGCCTGAATAAGTTTTCCTCTGTCTAAGTTGCCTCACGTACTGCAATAACTAGTGGTTCACCCCTAACTGATCTCGCGAGTCTCCTATAAAAACAAAAAATATTATTTGTACCTAATCTTTGACGATCAAAATAGTGCCACGAAATGAATAACCATCTAACTTGACCTACAGTTTCATTAAAATTACAGGTAACGGGAGTTCATGTTCATTGGTAAAAATTTTTTGGGGTAGAAATTGCAGTTATTCTAGATTTCAGACTTTTTCCTATATTTGTGTCACGCATAACAAATTTCAACACTGTGGGGTCACTGGTGTACCCTGTGAATTTTGTCAAAGTTCAGTTTTTATTATGGCTAATAACTTAAAAACTACGACGTTAAAACTAAAAATATAAACGGGGTCGAAATTTACTCACAAAGACCTTTTATTAAACGTGCCATTTGACCGAATAGTCCCATTTTGTTTATTTTTACCCCTCTTGAACCCTCATTCCTAAAAGGGGTGGGGGGATAAAGTAAGGGGTATGTACCGTTGGAATATAGATAGATTGTGAGAGAGATTGGGGCATAGACTACTTGTTACCCGACTGCACAGACGGAGGGTAATGTTTATATTGACAAACCACGCGTGCGAAGCCGCGGGCGGGTCACCTAGTTGTCTATAAATGTGTTATTACTTATCTATTTCTAGGTCTAGGTCTAAGGTCTTGACAAAATTTAATGGTGCTCAAAGTGTCATAAATTAAACCAATTTGGCTTTATGAGACACAATAGTAACAATTTATTATCCTGATGAGATTAACAGCCGCCCTTTCTGATTAAGCAATAAGGGGCCAGCTGCTTTAACGTTTAAGGATGATGCCGTCAATTATCATGAAACCTACGTAATAATCCGTGCTCCGTTGGCAATAGTGAATACTCGTATTAAAACACATTCCTTTCAGTTTATTTGCTTATTTGACCAACTACTCTGCATATCCACCCATCTTCTATCATATCCAAGCCATCTTCTAAGTAATTGTAACTAACTTACTTTGAAACAGCTTTTGAAAACCCTTCACTATTGTTCCAGTTCAACCTAGCGTGTCGCGAATGGATGCGCACGCTGGTCGGCACCGTGAGGAACTCTGCCCTGCCCTTCGCTCTCATACTCACGGGGTACATCTCTGACACGTGAGTAACTCACTCGCCCACTCAGGGTACTGATTGGATGCACACGCTGGTCGGTACCGTGAGGAACTCTGCCCTGCCCTTCGCTCTCATACTCACGGGGTACATCTCTGACACGTGAGTAATTCACTCGCCCACTCAGGGTACTGATTGGATGCACACGCTGGTCGGTACCGTGAGGAACTCTGCCCTGCCCTTCGCTCTCATACTCACGGGGTACATCTCTGACACGTGAGTAACTCACTCGCCCACTCAGGGTACTGATTGGATGCACACGCTGGTCGGTACCGTGAGGAACTCTGCCCTGCCCTTCGCTCTCATACTCACGGGGTACATCTCTGACACGTGAGTAACTCACTCGCCCACTCAGGGTACTGATTGGATGCACACGCTGGTCGGTACCGTGAGGAACTCTGCCCTGCCCTTCGCTCTCATACTCACGGGGTACATCTCTGACACGTGAGTAACTCACTTGCCCACTCAGGGTACTGATTGGATGCACACGCTGGTCGGCACCATGAGGAACTCTGCCCTCCCGTTTGCTCTTATACTCACGGGGTACATCTCTGACACGTGAGTAACTCACTCGCCCACTCAGGGTACTGAATGGATGCACACGCTGGTCGGCACCATGAGGAACTCTGCCCTCCCGTTTGCTCTTATACTCACGGGGTACATCTCTGACACGTGAGTAACTCACTCGCCCACTCAGGGTACTGATTGGATGCACACGCTGGTCGGCACCATGAGGAACTCTGCCCTCCCGTTTGCTCTTATACTCACGGGGTTCAACTCTGACACGTGAGTAACTCACTCGCCCACTCAGGGTACTGATTGGATGCACACGCTGGTCGGCACCATGAGGAACTCTGCCCTCCCGTTTGCTCTTATACTCACGGGGTTCAACTCTGACACGTGAGTAACTCACTCGCCCACTCAGGGTACTGATTGGATGCACACGCTGGTCGGCATCATGAGGAACTCTGCCCTCCCGTTTGCTCTTATACTCACGGGGTTCAACTCTGACACGTGAGTAACTCACTCGCCCACTCAGGGTACTGATTGGATGCACACGCTGGTCGGCATCATGAGGAACTCTGCCCTCCCGTTTGCTCTTATACTCACGGGGTTCAACTCTGACACGTGAGTAACTCACTCGCCCACTCAGGGTACTGATTGGATGCACACGCTGGTCGGCATCATGAGGAACTCTGCCCTCCCGTTTGCTCTTATACTCACGGGGTACATCTGTGACACGTGAGTAACTCACTCGCCCACTCAGGGTACTGATTGGATGCACACGCTGGTCGGCACCATGAGGAACTCTGCCCTCCCGTTTGCTCTTATACTCACGGGGTTCAACTCTGACACGTGAGTAACTCACTCGCCCACTCAGGGTACTGATTGGATGCACACGCTGGTCGGCACCATGAGGAACTCTGCCCTCCCGTTTGCTCTCATACTCACGGGGTTCAACTCTGACACGTGAGTAACTCAGTCGCCCACTCAGGGTACTGATTGGATGCACACGCTGGTCGGCACCATGAGGAACTCTGCCCTCCCGTTTGCTCTTATACTCACGGGGTTCAACTCTGACACGTGAGTAACTCACTCGCCCACTCAAGTACTGAATGGATGCGCACGCTGGTCGGCACCATGAGGAACTCTGCCCTCCCGTTTGCTCTTATACTCACGGGGTTCAACTCTGACACGTGAGTAACTCACTCGCCCACTCAAGTACTGAATGGATGCGCACGCTGGTCGGCACCATGAGGAACTCTGCCCTGCCCTTCGCTCTCATACTCACGGGGTACATCTCTGACACGTGAGTAACTCACTCGCCCACTCAGGGTACTGATTGGATGCACACGCTGGTCGGCACCATGAGGAACTCTGCCCTCCCGTTTGCTCTTATACTCACGGGGTTCAACTCTGACACGTGAGTAACTCACTCGCCCACTCGAGTACTGAATGGATGCGCACGCTGGTCGGCACCATGAGGAACTCTGCCCTCCCGTTTGCTCTTATACTCATGGGGTTCAACTCTGACACGTGAGTAACTCACTCGCCCACTCAGGGTACTGATTGGATGCACACGCTGGTCGGCACCATGAGGAACTCTGCCCTCCCGTTTGCTCTTATACTCACGGGGTTCAACTCTGACACGTGAGTAACTCACTCGCCCACTCAGGGTACTGATTGGATGCACACGCTGGTCGGCACCATGAGGAACTCTGCCCTCCCGTTTGCTTTTATACTCACGGGGTTCAACTCTGACACGTGAGTAACTCACTCGCCCACTCAAGTACTGAATGGATGCGCACGCTGGTTGGCATCATGAGGAACTCTGCCCTGCCGTTTGCTCTTATACTCACGGGGTTCATCTCTGACACGTGAGTAATTCACTCGCCCACTCAGGGTACTGATTGGATGCACACGCTGGTCGGCACCATGAGAAACTCTGCCCTCCCGTTTGCTCTTATACTCACGGGGTTCAACTCTGACACGTGAGTAACTCACTCGCCCACTCAAGTACTGAATGGATGCGCACGCTGGTCGGCACCATGAGGAACTCTGCCCTGCCGTTTGCTCTTATACTCACGGGGTTCATCTCTGACACGTGAGTAACTCACTCGCCCACTCAGGGTACTGATTGGATGCACACGCTGGTCGGCACCATGAGGAACTCTGCCCTCCCGTTTGCTCTTATACTCACGGGGTTCAACTCTGACACGTGAGTAACTCACTCGCCCACTCAGGGTACTGATTGGATGCACACGCTGGTCGGCACCATGAGGAACTCTGCCCTCCCGTTTGCTCTTATACTCACGGGGTTCAACTCTGACACGTGAGTAACTCACTCGCCCACTCAGGGTACTGATTGGATGCACACGCTGGTCGGCACCATGAGGAACTCTGCCCTCCCGTTTGCTCTTATACTCACGGGGTTCAACTCTGACACGTGAGTAACTCACTCGCCCACTCAGGGTACTGATTGGATGCACACGCTGGTCGGCACCGTGAGGAACTCTGCCCTCCCGTTTGCTCTTATACTCACGGGGTTCAACTCTGACACGTGAGTAACTCACTCGCCCACTCAAGTACTGAATGGATGCGCACGCTGGTTGGCATCATGAGGAACTCTGCCCTGCCGTTTGCTCTTATACTTACGGGGTTCAACTCTGACACGTGAGTAACTCACTCGCCCACTCAGGGTACTGATTGGATGCACACGCTGGTCGGCACCATGAGGAACTCTGCCCTCCCGTTTGCTCTTATACTCACGGGGTACATCTCTGACACGTGAGTAACTCACTCGCCCACTCAGGGTACTGAATGGATGCACACGCTGGTCGGCACCATGAGGAACTCTGCCCTCCCGTTTGCTCTTATACTCACGGGGTACATCTCTGACACGTGAGTAACTCACTCGCCCACTCAGGGTACTGAATGGATGCACACGCTGGTCGGCACCATGAGGAACTCTGCCCTCCCGTTTGCTCTTATACTCACGGGGTTCAACTCTGACACGTGAGTAACTCACTCGCCCACTCAGGGTACTGAATGGATGCGCACGTTGGTCGGCACCATGAGGAACTCTGCCACGTGAGTAACTCACTCGTTCACTTAGGGTACTTATAAAAAAAAGTATTTCAGACACCATGAAAACTGCAGCTTGCAATCTGATCGTTTCATTTGAAACCTTCATCGTCTTCCACCTCTTTCTTTCATCGTTCCACGATCTGGAGCGTTTGCAACGATCGTTAGATATTATGTTGACTTACCTATTACATTTTTAATTGTTGTTAGTAAATGCAGTTATAGCTACCTTTACCGTTAGATTATTAAAGCTCAATGTAAACCGCGCAGTTTCGGGAGGCGTACTGCGCTCTGTGTCTTCTCAGCGTGTATGGGCGTGTTGGGCATCATCAAGGGCTTCTCCGTCAACTACCAGATGTACCTCGCATTCGAGTTCCTGGAGGCGGCCCTCGGGTACGGCTTCACCAGTGCCGCTTATGTTATGAGTAAGTTTATATCTAACCGCAGATCCTTTAATCTAAATCAAAACTGAACAAAAAGTCAAATCGAATTACTGACAAGTGACAACGCAAGATTACAGTCACAGTTTTGGCCGCGCATCAGTCAACGAAAATGTTTATTCGATCTCTACTTATCCAGACCGCGGGGTGAGTTATTTGGAACTTCCAAAGAATTTGGCGCTAGAAGGTACACATTGAAGCATCTTAATACAACTTAATTTCTAGAAGAGTCGTAATCATAATTACTTCCAGAAAAGAGAGTTAATCCAGTTTCGGTTATACGCTTTCATAACTGATCGAGCGAAGCAAGATCTCTTAATCAACTTGGACAAATCGGCGTTGTATGTATATATGTATGTTTGTTTGTCCGAGGATAACTTTCGAAGCGTTGGTCCGATCATCGTGAAATTTGGTACATAGGTAGGTAGTGATAGCACAATTTTGGTGTGACTAAATGAGCTAAAAATGTGGGGGGGTTGTTGAGATATTAGGGTTCAAGTGGAGTAAAAAAATGAAAATGAGACTATTAGGTCAAGTGGGACGTCAAATGAAAGGTATTCATTAGCACATTTAGACTACTTATTTTTAGCAAAGTCCTTATAGTTTTTGAGTTATTAGACTTATTAGCTATAATAAAAACGGAACTTGGACAAAATTCACAGAGTACATAGTGCTGTAATTTGGTATGCGTATAGCTTAAGTAACACAAATATAGGAAAAAGTCTGAAATCCAGAATAACTGCAATTTATATCCCAAAAAATTGTAACCACATACCATGAACTCTCGTTACCTGTAATATGAATGAAACAGTAGGTCAAGTAAGTTGGTTATTTATTTCATGGCACTGTGTCAAATGCGTCAAACGCGTCAAACGCAAAGTGTCAAATGCGCTGTCAAGAGAACCGTTTCGCGCTCTTGAAGAAAATTCGTAAAACCGTGCAAAAACTGTGTTTTAGTGCAAGAAACTTGGTAGAAATGTAGTTTAGTGTGTCATGATACTGTGCGAACGTTATCTCCATCTAGACTTTCCATTTACGTGGATTCCAAAATTGACAAAATCTAAGCCAAGCGCACTTTTTAAAATTCCACCTACAATTTATCGTGTTTTATCAATCACAACTAGGTGACACTTCTACTTGACATTCCAACAATAGTGATACCAGTGTTCTAAAAATAATACCTCCAATACCATTTCCTCTTAATACCATTCGAATAAAATTTCCCTAAATGATGGGAAAATGTCGGGGGAGTCCTCCCAAACCACCGCTCAACCCTCCACTAGCCAAATCACTCCCAAAGGAGCGCAAAAAACACTAACGCAACAAGTTTTTCATCCCGCTCTATTTAATAGAAGCAATTCCATTGGATCTCCAACTACCAACCCTGAAATAAACAATCAAACTGTACCTCAGCAGCCTGAATGGCAAAAGGCACCAACAATGGGTAGCAAAAAGCGTAAGCGGAACCCAGATTCGCCTTCACCACCGCATACTGCAACCACCAACAGCTTCCCCCAACTGCCGGTCGATGTGACTGGAGACGGCGACAGCCGAAAAAAACCCTAGCAAACCGCCGCCGCTAATTCTGTATGGTATACAAGACATAAGCAAATTGCAACAAGCAATAGAAACTGCTCACTGTGGGGTCACTGGTATACCCTGTGAATTTTGACAAAGTTCAGTTTTTATTATGGTTCATAAGTCCAAAACTATAAAGATTTTACTAAAAATTAAAACTGAGTCTAAATGTATTAACGAAGACCTTTCATTTGACGTCCTACTTGACCTAATAGTCTCATTTTCTTTTTTTTTACCCCTCTTGAACCCCAATATCTCTACAATCTACAACGCCCCCCCCCCCCCCCCACATTTTTAGCACACCATTTCATATTGTTTTTTCATTAGTTCACATTGTTCCATCACTATGTATCAAATTTCACGATGATCGATGATCGGATCAACGCTTCGAAAGTTATCCTCGGACAAACAAACATACATACCTACATACAACAACGATTTGCCCAAGTTGATTTAGAGATTTCGCTTCGCTCGATCAATTATTTGGCCAGACTGAGGTGAGTTCTAGGGTATAGGTACAGTTTCTTAAATTCCAGTGATAGAGATGGCCCGTCCCTCTCAGCGCGCGGCGTTCGCGTGCGCGACGGGCATGGCGTACGGAGTGGGCGGCGTGCTGTTCGCGTGGCTGGCGTGGCATATAAGCTACTGGCGACACCTGCTCTTCACCATCCATTCGCTGGCGCTGCTACTACCGCTGTACTGGCTGCTCGTCGACGAGAGCGTGCGCTGGCTGCACGTCAGGGGCAGGAAGCAGGAGACGGCAGCTATTATACGCAAAGCCGCTAGGTGGAACAAGGTTTGACATTCGTGTTTCGAAGTTTTTTTTGCAAAAGATATCTTAGATAGAGTAGATACGTAGGCAGTTCCATGCCGTTGTTTCTGTTTTCAAAGTTATTTCACCTAAAAAAATGTCTGCATTTGTTGGCTTCAGGAGAAGAACGTCTTATTAATAGTAAGCTTACAAGTAACCACTACCGAGCGTGTTTCACCAGGTTAGTGTAGAGGTCGAGGTGATGAAGAATCTGGTGCAGAGCGACGCGACCAAGGCGGAGCAAGCCGCGCAGCCGAACGCATGGTCGAGCCTCGTGCGCTCGCGCGTGCTCGTGCGTCGGTTCGCGCTGTGCGCGTGGTGCTGGATCGCCGTCGCCTTCGTCTACTACGGCCTCACCATCAACTCGGTGCTGCTCTCCGGCGACAAGTACGTCAACTTCGCGCTGAACATGGCGATGGAGATTGTCGCCTCGCTTCTGATCATGATGGCGCTGGAGCGGTTCGGTCGAAAGAGGAGCATATTCTGCGCGTTCATGCTCTGTGGAGTGACCTGCGTCACGCCTTACTTTATCTGTGAGAATTTAGTATCACCGTTAACTATCTAAAACGTGATGACAATGAATGGCATTTAGGCTGGCTTGCACAACGATCCCTAAATGTAATTAGCGACCAAACATGTTGACGTATTTGTATGATTTGACAACTCCTCGACGTTTAGGCATCGTTGCGCAAGTCGCCCTTAGAGAATTAATCAATGAATTAATTAATTATTTATTCGCAGAAAAGGGTACACCCCAGTAGTTGTTATTAGAATATTTGTTGTTCCACTAATTCAACCAATATTGGTATGCGAAAATTGGCAATACATAGGTTATCAAAATAAATCTAGTTTTAACAATGAATGATAAAAAAACAGACAAGTGCGAGTCGGAGTCGCACACCGAGGGTTCCCACAAAAAGATTTGGTCACTCATACAATTATGACCGAGCATACCGTTGTTTAAACTCGATGATTGATTACGTACTTTAAATAAAGACTATATTTTTTATGATTTAATTACAAATGTATAGTTTTCAGACTTTTCCCTGTAATACACGACGATATTACTTGCCAAATTTCATAGTTCTAGATCAACGGAGAGTACCATATAAATTTCGATCCCCATGAGAGTGCCGAAATATACGTTTTTTGAGCCACAAACGGCCGTATCTTTTTTTTTACATAAACTTAGAAGTTTGATTTTTTTCACAGCTACAAGGGACTTTAAACTTGAGTAATTATATGGTTTTAATTTCAACTCGATACCCCCACGTATTCCCGAGATAAAAGGTCTTGACAGACAGACAGACGGACAACAAAGTGATCCTATAAGGGTTCCGTTTTTTCCTTTTGAGGTACGGAACCCTAAAAAGATATCACATGTCAAATACATTATGTAATAACATAAAAAATGTCAGCTAAGAATAAGAAAGATTCAAATTGTTCATGTCAAACTCAGACGTAGGTAATTATGTATTTCATTGTGTACCATGACGATTATTGATCGAGCGAAGCGAGATCTCCAAATCAACTTGGGCAAATCGGCGTTGTATGTATGTACATATGTTTGTTTGTCCAAGTATAACTTTCAAAGCGTGTAATCATCGTGTAATTTGGTATATAGGTAGGTAGTGATGGCACAATTTTGGTGTGACTAAATGAGCTAATAATGTTTGGGCGTTGTTGAGATATTGTATTTGTTAGTACATTTATACTTCATTTTTATTTTTAGTAAAGTCCTTATAATTTTTGTGTTATTAGCCATAATAAAAACTGAACTTTGACAAAATTCATAGGACACACCATTGACCCCACAGTGCTGTAACATGGTATGCGTGTAGCTTAAAAGATAACTGCAATTTATACCCCAATAAAGTGTGATCACATTACATGAACCCCCGTTATCTGTAATTTGAATGAAACTGTTGGTCAAGTTAGTTGGTTATTTATTTTGTGGCACTATTTTGATAGTGAAAGATTACAAATAATTATTTTTTTGTTTTAATCGGAGACTCGCGAGATCTCAGTTCGGGGCGAACCACTAGTTTATAATGGTGTTCCGAACATTCGTATCAATTTTCAGCTGTATGCGAATTTTTGCGCTTTGACTTGTCTACATTGACCGGATCAATAAAACAATGTAAAGTTAGTAAAGTTGTCCCGCAAAGGAAGCTAGATAGGATTGGCATAGAAACGGTCTCTGAGACCGACCCGGACTGTGACTTGTTTGCGGATGCATGATTGGTTACTCTTTTTTGGGGTAGAACTTGACCTGATTGTCTCATTTCTTTTACACGTCTTGAACTTCAATATCTCAATTTACTAAAGCTCATCAGTCATACCAGGATTGTGCCATCATTACCTACCTGTATACCAAATTTCAGGATGATCGGATCAACGCTTCAAAAGTTATCCTTGGACAAACAAATACAATTTTTGCATGTTGATTTGGAGCAAAAATTTTACCTTTAAAATTTTCCCAATGCCACTTTTTATTTCCAGCACACGAGGGCACTGGCCTGGGTCTGTTCTTCGTGGGCAAGCTGGCGATCGCGTTTGCGTTTAACTCCATCTATGTGTTTACGGCGGAACTATTTCCGACGCGAGTGCGCAGCTCGGCGCTCGCCGCGTGCTCGCTGGTTGGACGGATTGGCGCGATACTGGCGCCACAAACTCCTCTGCTGGTGAGCTATAGTACCCAACTACCTACTTAACTGTGCAGTGGTGCAACAACTCTATCGTCTTTAGTAAACTCAGCCAATATAATCATGTCAAAATAATATTAGGTACCTACGTCATCTACGTGTGTTGGCCGATTCTCTTCGGTCAGTTTCGCTGGATACCGGCTGTAAGTCTGTCGTGTTCGGTTCCAGAGTGCGTACGTGCAAGCGTTCCTTTACGGCGGCTGCTCGCTAACGGCGGCGCTGAGCGTGCTGCTGATCCCCGAGACGCAGCGCACGCGCCTGCCGGCTGACGTGCCGGACGCGGAGCACTTGCGCCACGCGCAACCACCCCCCGACCCGCCACGCCGCGCCACGCCCTCGCCCCGCGTGCTCTCCGCCGACACCTGACATGCCTTACGTATATTACTAATATGGGCATCGCAATGTTATTTATTTTATTCACCAAAGTCTATGAATGTGTGCGTGATTCCTCCGAGGTTGTCGCGCCGCGCAATGGCTATCATTGACGCAAGTGCGTGAAATTATGTGTTTACGAGCGGCTCAAGGAGTGCGTCATTTTCAAGTTATCGGTACTCCATTCATATTTTTAACGTCCATGTCTGACGTAAATCGAAATGTTCTACATTCAAATGCTCCTCTAACTTAAGGCAACAACTCTGTACGGCCATTTTGAGAAGCAACGCTTTGTCACGTCACGTAGTACGCGCGATGAAAATGTACATACGAACCTTTACGCTGGGATACCGCTTATGTTACGCGCGGTAACCACAGACCCGTAGACCGTATATCATAGACCTAGCTCCGTTGTGGTGTAACTGTGGCGTAGAGGTTGCGTAGCTACGACGTAGCTGTACCGTAACCTTAGCGTAGCTGTCTCGTAGCGGTGTTGTAGCACTAGCGTATCTACGGCGTAGCTGATGTATAGCTACAGCAGAGCTCCGGCCTAGAGTTGAAAGTTAGATACGAGGAAGGTGTATGTTGTGCGATCGATATCGTGCTGAGCTGAGCTGACTGGTAGCGGTGGATACTTACTCGTATCTAACTAATCAATTCAGTTCCTAGTATAGCTTTCTTAGTCGTTCGTAACGGATCAACTAAGTTAAGCGACGTTCAGCTTGGTCACCACTTGGATGGGTGACCGAGTGATGAAAATAATGCCACTAAGCATTATTTTCAACTGAGCGCTTCCATGCGAAGGGCATGCTACAAATTTGTTGAAGTATGTCAGAGTCCTTGAGGCTCTTTCAGTGGCCAACACTAAAACTAAAACTGACTTACCTACTTACTTTACTCGCTTACACCTATAGAGGTGCACCGCACCACCGCACTACAGGGTGCGGTAACCCCTCAGTGCTGAAATTTGGTATGCGTGTAGTTTTAGTGACACAAATATAGGGAAAAGCCTGAAATTCAGAATAACTGCAATTTCTACCCCAAAAAAATTAACCAATTAACATGAACTCCCGTTACCCGTAATTTGAATTAAACTGTAGGTCATGTTATTTGGTTGTGCATTTCGTGGCACTAATTTATTAGTCAAAGATTAAGGCCGACTTGCACAACGATTCCTACATTTAGCGAGTAAACATGTTTAAATTTTACTTATTTGTCTGATGTGACAACACCTTAAATCATATTTAGCCACTAAATACGTTTAGGCATCGTTGCGCGAGTCGCACTAAGAATATTTTTTTTTATGTTTTGGGAGACTCGCGATATCTCAGTTCGGAGCGAACCACTAGTTTACATTTGTACTTAATAATACAAATAATAATCTAGTTATAATTAAAAAGTTATCGAAGAAAGTGTCTTTCCATTAAGGATAATGAATGAGTTACGCACAGATAACTAGACGCATAGAGTTGTTAAATTCAAACCAAAGCATCGCAATCAACAAAGAAAATTCAAATAAAAATACTATTTGAAATAAGCAATGTGACATCTCTTGTCAGTATACTAAACTGCAACGTTTGGCATTGAACAGGTCAAAAACTATATAAGTTTTCCTGTTGATAGAGCTAACGGCGCTTTAGTCGTAATCAGAATCATCTCACTAATTTTGACCATGACGTGACGTGGCCTGGTGGCACAATTGGATAGTGCATCCTCGTATCCAGAGGAAGGTTGCGGGTTCCAGTCCCATCTTGGCTTAAAATTTTTGAGATGGTTTTAAAAATCTTGGAACGCAATGAACGTCATTACAAGGATTATAAATGTAAGTTATTTATTTTGTTTTAGAATATTGATTTAGTAATTTATAAATTCTCATAATAGTCCAAGACCCAACTGCGTGATTAAACACCACTTCCATCCTGGTATTTGATCAAAATACAATTTATATAGTTATTTATAAGTATATAGTATAATATACATAAGTATATAGTAGTAAGTAAGTATGTAGTATATAAGTAGAGTATATGTCTCTGCCGGGTTGACTATCAAATATGGCAGCGCGTAGGGGGGTAACTTCAATTAAATATAATTAGTTATTTTTTTTGAAAACTATTTCGTATAATTGTTTTGAAGATAAATTATAATTCACTAGCTTCCACCCGCGGCTTCACTTGCATGCTTGTAAAAGTAACCTATGTTTCAACCTAGGTCATAAATCTATCTTTATACCGAACTTGATCGAAATCGATTCAGCCGATTATATATTTTAAATTCTTTTCATATCTCTTTAAAATGAATTATTATATAATCTAGAGAACAAGTTAACTAAATTGTATTTAAATAATACACTAATTAAATTTACGCAGAAACATTCTCTCAATTCATAATACTAATAAAATAAATAAAAAAAACTTATAACTTTCTAATATAAACTTAAAAATAACTCTATCTCTCTGCATATTTATTAAGTTTTCACGACTAAACGGCGACCGATTTCGATGAATTTGGTAGATTATGACCGGGATTGAGACGTAGTCTACTTTTCAACTGACTGCGCAGAAATAATGAAGATGAATGACAGAAGGGTAATGTTTTTATTGACAAGCAACGCGTTTGTCATCTATAAAAACCATATTGATCAAACAACAGATGAACGTAGCAATCACGCAGTCAGTTCTTGGACTTTAAAAGTATCATATCAAGATCTTAGAGGTTAAAGTACCGATAACTATTTATAAGGGTGTGATACACGTTACAATGTACTTACTTCATTTTGAATAATCAATATTTTCTGAAAGAAGTTAATGCTTTTGTTATTACTAAGTAGCGATCCCTATTTACAATATTTGGATGGAATGGATAATGTGCATTTTACCTAGGGTATAAATGCCACACACATAGGTACTTACATACTTTAAAATATATACACATATACCTACGATAGGTTACGTTTACATTAAATACATACAAATATATATATATTCATAACGTGAAAGTGATAAGTAATAGTTGGCGACAAGTAGTCTAATAATGTAAACCTTTTAGAAAAGGTAAAGTTTTTCATAACACATTCGCTCGTAAATTCATTTGGGGCTAGATAGCGCTGTGTAAAATGTAAAAAAAAATGGTCTCTTATTTCACCAATTTCAAAATCGTAATGTATGTCATTACGTACTTGTGCGTTATTGTAATGTAAAACGCACGAGTTTCTTTTTAATAAGGTAAAACGTACGGTTTATCAAGAGGCTCCGTCTAAAACGAACGGTACTTTTTTAATTTTTTTTTTTTAATCTTAGCAAAGAGTTTTTATGTCAGAAAAGTGGTCCACATTTTATGAATAAAATTAACGTTGGAAGATAATAATCATAACTTGACAACATTAAAAATGCCAACTGGCACGTAATAATCAATTTTACAAATTGTTTAATGTTTTCTAACTGCTTTAACAAGTGATTAAAGATTTATTCGGAAAGTCCGAGTTTTATTTATTTCCTCGCAAATATGTTATAAAACGTCGTATGACATACGTGTGCTTTGATAATTACAGCCTCTGCTTTCTTGTAGCCCCTCGCCTACGGCTCGGGCTAGCAATATCGCCTCGGCTGTAATTTTCAACTACCGCACTTACATATATCATAATGTACTATTAAAACGGCTCCTGCAGAAGCGTTTTCTTTTAAGCTTGTAGCAACATTACTTGGATTTGAACCACAAAACTTTTAAACATTATTGTTATAATCCTAATAATGTTGTTTATTTAGTGCTTTCTAGTGATTACACCACGTTCAGTATAAAACATTGCGAAAATGTTTTTAACGAATGCATAAAGCTGAGGCAGAACCCTGTTTGTTAGTTCACCTACCTACTGGTTGGGTAGGTTAGGTATCTATGTGTTCTAGCTGTAGGTCTAATATATTTCATTACTGTCTGTCTACCTATTTTGTTTGTGATCCGTTCTGTGTTTCTATCTGTGTGTCAAATAAGCATATCCTATTCTATTCTAAAATACCTATACACGATTAACTTACATTTTAGGATAATTTTACGCTTTATTTGAGTTCTAATGTGAAACGTTTCGAGTAAACGATTTATGGTGACGTCACCAAAACTGCTTCGCCCTTACAATAATAAAGTAACCTTACTAATAGAGGGTCATGGTACGAAATGTCAGTGTTAATATTACACATTTTAATATTGCTATAAGAGATTAAGGTTGGCCCCCAGGTTTTCAGAACATATCGTTTGCACGATTTAGGGTAGTACTCCAATAATGCAGTTAGACTGTTTCACGCTCTTTCAAATTAATCAAAACATTTAAATGAATCATACTCGTATATAACAAAACACCTGTATTTCACTTTTTACACCTAAGTATCTACTTACATATTTACAAAAATACTTACGTCCTAACCTAAAATTACTTTACAAAATCGATACTCCTACGAAATGTATACAAAATTATTAAGCATTACTTAATTCGATTAAAAAAATGGGAATACATCAATAAATGAAAAACCATTGAAGAAACCCTACCCGATTACCTACAGAAAAACTTCTAATCTAACAACTTACCACATAATAGGTACGTAGTAAAGTACTATTATTTCCATAATATATATACATATAATATTTGATGTACTTAATACAATATGGGTAATTTCGCTGTGGTATTACGACTATTACCTAATCATTTGTACACTCAGTCTTATTTGCTCAGCGCTTATAGCACACAGCTCATAATATCTCGATGGAGATTAGGTCGGAAACGATTCCTATTGTCTCTTCTAAATAAATTATTAAAGTGCTCGTCCACTGTGCGTGCATATTGAAAATTAAATAGTTCAAACTAGAATTGCACGCCCCTAGACTAGACCATGTTTATACATAAGGCACTTGTCTCACCGCTGGCGATGAGCGAGAAGCGAGTAGAGCTAGAAACTATAGAAACGAGTTGGCGAGCAGCGATAAGCAAGTGTGTAGTTCCTATAGTTGTCTCGCTGGGCTATAAAGCGAGTGAGCGAGTGCGGCGGCCGATACTCATCATCTCACGGCGTGTGTTCTGACCGCCAAGCGAGCATCGCTGAGCGCATATCGGTGCGCGAGTATCGCTGAGCGAGTGTTGTAGTCGCTGCGCCAAAATAGTAGAGAGCAAGTTCTCCCCGGCGGCAGTGTAAACGGCCAGCGATCAACTATTAATATACGTGTCTCTTTTACTGACACGAAATCTATATCTTTTGTTCGTTTCTTGAGAGAGAAAATACTTAGTTGATAGCTAATCGCTTACTCACCGGCGGTGAGACAAGTGCCTAAGGATGGTTTTGGTTTTGATGTAATAAAACTAGTGGTTCGCTCCGAACTGAAATCTCGCGAGTCTTCGATTAAAATAAAAAAATATTATTTGTAATCTTTCAGTATCAAAATAGTGCCCCGAAATAAATAACCCGCTTACTTGACCTACGGTTTCATTCAAATTACAGGTACCTAACGGGAGTTCATGTAATGTGGTTACATTTTTTTGGGGTACAAATTGCAGGTACATATTACAGCGCTGTGGGGTCACTGGTGTACCCTGTGAATTTTGTCAAAGTTCAGTTATTATTATGGCTAATAACTCAAAAAATATAAAGACTTTACTAAAAGTAAAAACGAAAACTAAATGTACTAATAAATACCTTTTATTTAACGTCCCACTTGATCTAATAGTCACATTTTCATTTTTTTTACCCCTCTTGAACCTCAATATCTCAACAAACCCCCCCCCCCCCATTTTTAGCTCATTTAGTCACACCAAAATTGTGCCATTACTACCTATTTATGTATCAAATTTCACGATGATTAGATCAACGCTTCGAAAGTTATCCTCCGACAAACAAACATACATACATACAACACCGATTTGCCCGAGTTGATTTAGAGATCTCGCTTCGCTCGATCAATAACACACTGTGTCATTACGCCAAAGCCGATGCAATTAATTGATCAAGCGAAGCGAGTACATCAGTGACCTCACAGTGCTGTAATTTGGTATGCACGTAGCTTAAGTAACACAAATATAGGCAAAAGTCTGAAATCCAGAATAACTGCAATTTATACCCCAAAAAAGATCAACCAATTAACATGAACTCCCGTTACCTGTAATTTGAATGAAACTGTAGGTCAAGTAATTTGGTACTTTGATTGTGGCACTATTTTGATAGCCAAAGATTACGAATAATATATATATATATTTTTTTTTCATGGTAGACTCGCGAGATCTTAGTTCGGGGCGAACTACTAGTAATATAGAGGATAAAATTACTACACGATGCAATGACGATCTCTACGTACACAGTGTCAATGGGTGTAAAATCACGAGACCCACTAAACTACAAAACAATTGCAAGTCTTGGCACGTGAAAGATACAAAATAAAGTATGCACACTTCTTATCCGTACCGTGTCTGTGAGTCAATCCCCCTGCAGCTACCTTCCCAGTGTGAAGACTCTACCGACCGACTGCTCATACTAGGTATTCACACAAACAAGCAATAGAACATACATTCTTATCAGTATTGTATTGAGCCTTTGTTTCACAATGGCAGTTCATTGCAGGTGAGTGTGTACATACCTACCTACTGATATCTAGGTACTAACAATTAACATAAAATTATTATTTAAAATTCACTAGATTTTTTTCTTGCATAAGTTGCGATTATAGTTATCACATAAAAGTTATAAAGTAATATTTCTCAAAACCTGGCTTTTCGATTACGAACTAGATAAAATTGATCAAAAATAATAAATGTAGGTACAAACCAACCCTTACTCCCAGAACTAGCGAGTTATTTCGTAGCGGCTTATGTTATCGCTTGGCATCACATAACCTTAGTAATTAGCTAAGTACTTCCGTGTTAAATTGAATACACAATGAGGTAAACACAAGAGAACGCCTGACGAGCATCCACGCAAGGGACGCTCGAATAAGCGTGAACTATTCACTGTAGGAATGACATAACTTTTTGAAAAATACAGTATAATATTGCGAAATACAAACCGCAATACGCAGTTTGAGTGAATCATTGTGTTTTAGTTACCTACTTGTTTTGGATAGGTACTGAACCAATTTTCGAAATATCTATTTTATGTCCCGCCCAGTGAAAATCAGCTACCGCCCCTTTGAGGTAGAGTCACATTTCCAGACTAATAATTTGTACTGTAGTCGTTAAACCAGCGGTAGCGGCCGCCCGCCGCCGTCAGGTGTCCTTGTCCTCCGCCTTCTGCAGGTCGGTGAGCGGCCTCAGCTCGTGCGGGGGGTCGGGCGGAGGCGCAGGGGTCCCGAGGAGGGGCGGGGGGCGCAGGCGCGAGTACACGCAGCGGAGCGCGATCAGCGCCGCGAAGGTGAGCCCCGCCGTCGAGCCGAAGGTAGCGTTCGGGCCGCGCCGCGCGTACACCGTCGCCACAAACACCGGGCCCAGCGCACGAGACAGGCAGCCCGCGCCCGTCAGCAGCCCCATCCACACACCCTGCACGATATTAACGACTAACCTTTACTAACCACCGATAACATTCTTACACGATTCATACGTTTTTGACAATCCTAGTCTGTAATTTCCTACTGCTGGACAGGGGCAAAGGACCACTTATTTCCACTTAGATGACAAACAAGCATACGCCCCCCCCGATGGTAAGTGGTCGCTGTAGACGCTCGGTCTGATCTTGCCGATCCCTTTAAACACATCTGCATTTTTTTCCATCCAGTCGTAGGGATCCAACCAAACAAATATTTCGCAACTTTCATAGAATAGCTGGCGTCTACTTTATTATTTACTGCCAGAAGACTTGCGATCGATAAAACGTATACCTATCGGTGTTGATAGAGCATTGAGCGCAAGTACCTGAGGCCTCGGTCCCAGCACCTTCGAGAAAATGGTGAGTATGAGCGTGACGCCGAGCGAGTAGCCGACCGACACCAGCGTGTAGCCGATCATGAACTGCGGGATGGTGAGCGCGCGCGACGTGAGGCACCACGGCTGCGCGTACGCCGGACACCCACCGACCGCCTCCGTGGCGTTACTCGGCGCCAGCGGCGGCCCCTCTGGACCCCACGGGATGCAGAATACGGAAGCCATGCCGGTCAGAAGAAACCCACCCCACAGAAGCAGCGCCCTGAAATCACAAACACCACCAATTTATTTGGTACCTAGATCTTGATAAGCTGAAAGGTATTACGTCCATAGGACTATTGCCTGGCGGTAGGTAGTTACGTACCGTTCCTCGAAGAGCTTGGTGAGCGGCCCGATCATTGCAAAAGTGGCGCAGGCGACGAGCGCCCCGGCGCTCATGAGCGCTCCCATGTACTCCAGCGCCTGCTTCTTGCTCCACGCGAACTGATCCATGGTCAGCGATGTGGCCAACGTCTCCAGCAGCACGAAGTTGAAGACCAGCACGAAGAAGGCGCCGATCAGCGTCCAGCTGCTAATCAAGTCAGGCTTCATATCCTTTAGGGCTTCCTTCTCTGAAAAAAAAAGAATAAACTAGTGGTTCGCCTCGAACTGAGATCTCGCGAATCTCCCAAAATAAATATTATTCTTAGGGCGACTTACACAACGATGCCTAAACGTATTTAGTGGCTACGTATGATATAAGGAGTTGTCAAATTATACAAATACCTACGTCAAATTTAAACATGTTTCGTCGCTAAATACGATTAGTGATCTTTGTGCATGCTGGCTTTAATCTTTGACTAATAAATTAGTGCCACGAAACGTTCCAACTTACTTGACCTACAGTTTCATTCAAATTAGAGGTAACGGGGGTTCTTGTTAATTGGTTAATTTTTTTTTGGGGTACAAATGGCAGTTATTCTAGATTTCAAACTTTTGCCTATATTTGTGTTACTAAAGCTACACGAATACCAAATTTTAGCATCGTGGGGTCACTGGTGTACCCTGTGAATTTTGTCAAAGTTTTGTTTTTACTATGGCTAATAACTCAAAAACTACAAAGATGAAGAGCGCTATTGCTAAAAATAAAAACGGGGTTCAAATGTACTAATGATGAGCTTTCATTTGACGTCCCACTTGACCTAATAGTCTCATTTTTTTTTACCCCTCTTGAACCCCAACCCCCCAACATTTTTAGCTCCTTTAGTCACACCCAAAATTGTGCCATCACTAGCTAGCTATATACCAAATTTCGCGCTGATCGGATAAACGCTTCGAAAGTTATCCTCGGACAAACAAACATACATATATACATACATAATTACATATATACGTACATATATACATAATTACATACATACATACAACGCCGATTTGCCCAAGTTGATTAGATCTCGCTTCATTCGCTCAATAAAATTCTAAATTCAAAATTTTTTAATTATTTATTTGGAACATAAGCATGTAAGTATAAAGGCTGAAACCAAAGCTGCAGTAAATAAAACTAGACGGAGCAGCTGAGAAATGAAGAGTCTTTGGCTAAAAGAAATAACGAGTTCAGGCTTTTACCTGAGTTTTTCCCCTGTGCGATCATGGCCTCCCTCGCAGCTATCTTTTTCTCCTTGAAGCAAAACGGTAGAAAGAGCAGTAGATTAAGCGTGCCCAGGGCGGCGTTGATCCACCCGGCGGCTGTGTACATGTCCAGGCGGAGCGGGTGGGTCCAGTCGCCGGGCGGTGGGTAGGGCGGGCCCGGGCCCAGCGGCGCCGCCGCCGCCTGCAGCGCCGGCCCCACCACAAAGCCCAGCACCTGCGCCAGTGACACGATGGCCACGGCGCGCGTGCGCTCGCTCACCAGCGTGGCCGCCGATAGGTACGAGCGAGCGACGGCAATGTTCGCTGGAAACAACAGCAAAAGATAATTTTTAATTGAAATACCTTGAAAGGAATAGACATACAAATGTAAATAAAAGAGATTTAATGAAATATTACCTGAACTAACTCCAACGAGGAACCTTGCGAAGACCATCCAGTACATGGCATGCGGCCTGGTGAGGTGCAGCTGCGAGTAGAGCACACTGGCCAGCACGAACAGCACGAGCGTGGCCAGCAGCGGCGCGCGCGTGGTGCCTGCGCGGTTCGCCCACCAGCCTAGCAGCGGCGAGAACAGCAGCTGGCCCAGCGGGTTAGCGCCTACGGCTATCCCTAAAATCTCCTTTTGCGAGCCTGGTTGCAGCTGGAATAGATACATCATCAAAAGCTTTGGAAAACCACCTTACTCATAGGTTTGTTTAAATATTTATTTGACACCTCATCACACGGTAAATACTAAACCTATAAGACTTGTATTTAAAGGTCTGTATTAACAGAAATACATAAGTAACAAAATATAGCCAACAAAGCCCCGGGGTACAGGAAGACCTCCCGCTTCCTGGTGGACCAATGTCGAAAGGGATGTAAAAACGCTCAACACCTCTCCAACGACAAGCCAGGATCGAATATCCTGGCGCAGAAGTACAAGGAGGCCCGACCCCAAATAAAAGTGGGAAGAGGGCAAGAGAAAGAAGAAGACATAAGTAACAACATATCGCTAAACACAGTCTAGGTAACTACTAGGTTAGTCTAGGTGCAACTTATAATCCACTGACTCGACAGGCTGAAGCGCCTCTAAAGCTCTTTTGACAAAATTGTTATTTATTACTAAACTGAGCCATATAAAGGAGCCACTTGCTAAGTGCCTAAAAAAATGTAAATATCATCTAAACCACACAAGTCATGAAGTAAAAAACATCTTGAAAACAGTTATATATTGCACACTAGGAGTTTTTTATTACATACACTTGAATGTTGCTTTTTACTTCAAAAAGCTATCTTGCGTGGTTTCGGAAACATTTTATGATAAGCTAGCTAGTGGCTGTTTTATATGGCTCGTCGATGTATTTCACGTTGTAAATCTAGTATTTACTTATAATGCTTTTTGCAATAAGGCATAAACATTTAACATTTAGAAACTTTTAGACTAGTTCCAACGGTATGTAATGTATACCTGAATTAATAATAACTACTTCTTTCTGAGTCGTGAGCAGAGCCGCTGACGGACGCTAGTGAGGTATACTTGGGGGGCAATAGTATCGAGCATTCGTTTATAGAAAGTGAAAGTTGACTTTATTTCCATGACATTCTCGGGACGAGTTCCTCTCGCTTCCGCGAGCGTTCCACATCACACGCATCTGAAAGTGATTCGTAAGAGCTATTGTGAGTCACGTCATCGCGTGTCGTCGACAATGAACGATTCTTGTGTACCTAGTCATTGTCTGCTTGTTATACGAAACAGCTAAATATACATATCGCACCATGGATACTCTTTCGTAAATGTTGAATGGCTATTTTAGATGTCACGTGTACAAGGAGTAGAGTGCAAGGAATGCATGTATCTCTATGAACCGTGCTTGGAGCGGGGCCAAGAGGAAACCTATCAATCACTCGACTGATGGCTTCGTTATCTCAGAACTCTGCTGCACTTACTAACACGCACTAAAACGATTTGGTAAAGACTTACTAGAAATGCTCACGGTAGGGCTAGTCCACCAATTTAAGGTTGCGCAGCGAGCTATGGAACGGGCTATGCTTGGAGTTTCTCTGACGGATAAAATCCGTAACGAGGTTATCCGACAGAGAACCAAGGTCACCGACATACATAGCTCAGCGGATTAGCAAACTGAAGTGGCAGTGGACTGGCCATATATGCCGGAGAACCGACAACCGTTGGGGTAAACGAGTTCTTGAGTGAAGACCGCGTCTCGGAAAACGTAGTGTGGGGCGCCCCCCGGCTAGGTGGAGCGATGACATAAGAAAGGTGGCGGACAGAAACTGGATGAGAAGAGCCGAAGACTGTACGCGAGAACAGACAGCCGGACCAAAGGCATTTTTGGCCAATCTCGAAACTAAGACGCTTCGCTCCCTCGTTCAATTCATATAGTTATTGATCGAGCGAAGCGAGATCTCTAAATCAACTTCGGCAAATCGGCGTTGTATGTATGTATGTATGTTTGTTTGTCCGAGGATAACTTTCGAAGCGTTTATCCGATCAGCGTGAAATTTGGTTTATAGGTAGCTAGTGATGGCACAATTTTGGGTGTGACTAAAGGAGCTAAAAATGTTGGGGGGTTGTTGAGATATTGGGGTTCAAGAAGGGTAAAAAAAATGAAAATAAGACTATTCGGTTAAGTGAGACGTTAAATGAAAGATCTTTATTAGTACATTTCAACCCCATTTTTATTTTTAGTAAAGATTTTGTAGTTTTTGAGTTATTAGCCATAATAAAAACTGAACGTTGACAAAATTCACAGGGTACACCAGTGACCCCATAGTGCTGTAATTTGGTATGCGTGTAGCTTAAGTATCACAAATATAAGCAAAAGTCTGAAATCCAGAATAACTGCAATTAGTACACCAAAAAAGACGACCAATTATCATGAACTCCCGTTACCTGTAATTTGAACGAAACTGTAGGTTAAGTTATTTGGTTATTTATTTCGTGGCATTATTTTGATAGTCAAAGATTACGAATAATATTTTTTTTGTTTTTATGGTAGACTCGCGAGTTCGGGTCGAACCACTAGTTAACTAAAGAAGACTTACATAAGCCATAAATGCTGTCTTTGTGACGCTAGATAGACTGCTAGAACTGACATCAAAATTATTGTTCACTGGCTTTGGCTTCCCTTGGGAGGAAAAAAGGGTTTTCCTCATTTGGTTTCTTTGCGGTGCGCAAAAACGTGGTATGACGTCCTCGGGGCGCCCTTCAGCTGAGCCGGTATTTATAGCGGGGCGGTCGGGTTTTGGTAGAGAACCGACATCGGTAATGCGTCAGATTTAGATGCCATTCATGAAAATGTTGCTCGTTACTCTACTGAATGAGTAGATGTAACTGACAATAGAATATATATATTAATCAGAAAAGTCTAAACCAATTTTGAATATTTAATGTGACTATTAAGCCGGCTTGTCACTATGGGATATTGTTATATTACATCTTGAGATATAAATGAATATCGCTCACCGCACTTTTGAATGGAACTATTTAGACTGAGATTTAATGAAACTACTATAACTACCAATCAAAACTAACAATCTCGCTTCTAGTGAGAAGTCAGCTTTAAAAAGTCATAGAGGAGTCGTAGCGGTTTGGTGCCCAAGTTATAAAAATGTGAAATCAGATAAGTATGTAAATGGTTTGTGCGAAAAGTGCAAAGGAAGAGTATGAATCATCCAGCATGGCTAATTGGGTACCTATATCTTGTATATGTACGTACGTGTATAAGGTACGCTGTTGCTGTTTAAATGGTTTGTGGTAATTTCTAAGCCATGATTTGCTGCGAATCAACCCTTTGACTTCGGAAACGGTGGTATAAATGTTAATGGTGTCTACCTGTGGCACTTGCGGTTCGCTGATGATCTTGTTCTGTTTGCAAAGACGATGGACGAACTGCAGACCATGTTGAATGAGCTTTAAAATGCATCTTTCAGAATGGGTCTCAAGATGAATATGGGGAAGACGAAGGTTATGTCGAGCATTTCTGGAGTTTCGGTCCCAAACGTCGTTGTTGGAAGCAAGAAACTAGAAATGGTCGACTCATACTTGGCCATGTTTTATCTTTTGGCAAGGAGTATCAGATGAAGGAAGTGACCAGGCGTGTTTAACTTGGATGGGCAGCTTTCGGCAAACTAGATGACATAGTAAAATCCACGCGTATTCCACAATATCTTAAAATACATCGCTATAACCAATGTGTCCTACCAACTATGATTTATGGTGCTGAGACATGGAGGCTCACGAAGGAGGCTGTGCACATAAAAAGAGTAACACATAGAGCCATGGAGCGCGCCATGCTCGGCATCACACTCTTAGATCGAGTTCCCAATACCGAAATTCGTAAGCAGACTAAAGTACAAGACGTCAGCAAGCGGATACTGATGCTCAAGTTAGGCAGGACACTTGGCCAGACGTAGTGACGACAGGTGGACTAAGGCACTAACAGAGTAGAGGCCGATAACTGGCCATCGAAATAGGGGACGTCCACCAGCGAGATGGGTCGACGACTTCCATAAGACCGTGGGTCGTACTTGGTTCAGATTGGTACTAGTTTATAAACTTGACACTTTCCCAGGTACCACAAACGTGTTTTAGAATTTGGTGCTCTAAATCTTGCTGAGTAGATGTCATAAAGTATGTTGGTAAGTGTAACCTAGGTTGGCGTTGGTGTCTAGCTTCGTCAACACGAGGTGCTATCTAGCGTTCATTATGATAAGATTAGTGGTTGGCCCCGAACTGAGATATCGCGAGACTTCAAAAAATCCAAAAGAAAATATTACTTACTCATAATCTTTGACTAATAAAATAGTGCCACAAAATGCTCGGCCAACTTACTTGACCTACAGTTTCATTCAAAATACAAGTAACGGGGGTTTATGTTAATTGGTAGATAATCTTTTTGGGGGTTGAAATTGCAGGCATTGTAGATTTCAGACTTTTCCTTATATTTGTGTCACTAAAGCTAAACGAATACCAAACAGCACTATGGGGTCACTGGTGTACCCTGTGAATTCCGTCAAAGTTCAGTTTTATTATGGCTGATAAATAACTCAAAAACTACAATGATGAAACTTGTTCGATCAATAAATACAAATTAATATCTTATATATGATATATAACATTGTATACGCCTTCATTGCCGACAGATATCGCACCGCGCCGATAACAACTAGGTCTATCAATCAATCTATCAATTCCTTTCCACTCACCCACAAAAATACTATTTATTCCTATTAATTTAACGAACAATCAATACATTTACATATTCTAAATTCACGATCCGTACTTCGGACTTTGTATTAGTAGAGCAGGATTGTACAAGTGAAACATTAAGTACAGAAACAGAAAGACATAAATAAGTACAGTCATATACAATTAGGTAAATTTTTAATAGTTTGTTATTTGGTGTTAGATAAACATGTCGACCATGCTACTTGTAGATTTAGAACTGGATCAAGAACCATAGTTAGTGGGTAGGTACACTTCGTTCTACTGATAAGGAGTAGTTAATAGATAAGGAAAGAAATAGTATACTTATATACCAAACAATAAGGAAAGACTTGCCTACTAACTATAATAGGTATCTATTGCCGACTATCAAATTTATGAATATGTAACATAAGTAATAATGGCATCACTGTACGAGTGACATAAACTTGGTCAGATGTCGATTTTCCTCTACATTGTGAATAATAGAGCTGATTTTATAGTTATTAGGTTCTTGTTTATATTTGTAGATTGACTCTTATTAAGCTTCATAGCTATGTCAGCAAGCTGAAGTGGCAGTGGGCGGGGCACATAATTCGAAGACCTAACGGCCGTTGGGGCAGAAAGGTCTAGAGCTATAAAGCGCAGGTAGGACGGCCCCACAGACGACCTGATAAAGATTGCTGGGAGCCGTTGGGTGCAAGCCGTACAAGATCGGTCACTTTGGAAATCTATGGGGGAGGCCTATGTTCAGCAGTGACGTCCTATGGCTGATTTGATGATGTAGGTTACGTGTATCTGTAGTCACCGAAGTGACCTTCAAGATACTATAATTTGGAGATGATAACATACAGTGTGGCAGATGACAGTGGTGATTACCTCGCGCGCGCGATAATAGGATAATACGCGCGCGGTTGCCACGGAGAGTACGGAGCGGAGCCTAGGGCTGTGGACCGGAACAAAAACACAGATAGAGTGCTGACATACAATTTTATCTTTTACAGCAGTATTTATCCATGATGTAGCTAGGTTACTTAACTAAATCTACCTATTTTGTATTTTGGGCAACTTGGGCAAATCGGCGTTGTACGTATGTAGGTATGTATTTTTTATTCATTGTAATATATACTTGTTCTAATAATATCTGATTTACAACGCCATCCTTATTTGTTCACATAAATACTGTCCATCAAAGGTTGCCTGGAAGATATCGCTTTTACCGATAAGGCCACCCATTGTACCTATGATTTAATAGTGTATTTTCTTTTATATGTTTTTAATTATTGGTTTGCAATAAAGACGTTATCTATCTATTTATGGGTGTAGGTATGTTTGTTTGTCCGAGGATACCTAACTTTCGAAGCGTTGATCCGATCATTGTGTTTGGTATAGAGGTTACGTGTAATTTGAATGAAACTGTAGGTCAAGTAAGTTGGTTATGCATTTCGGGGCACTATTTTTATCGTCACAGATTACAATTTATTAATAAGTATTTTTGTTTTTATGAGAGACTTGCGAAATCTCGGTTCGGAGCGAACCACTAATAACAACTCATTCTCTATCTGCCAGGCTATGACTGTCATAGAAGGTTTCTCACTCACTACAGAACAAAAGAGTAAAATGACATTCGAGTGTTGAGAGTAGATTTGTATGAACACGTGTTTTTACTACCTACGCTAAAATGGCATAAGGTGGTAATGCTAGTCCGCTGTTTAATGTTTTCACGAATGAACGACTAAGCCGATTTCGGAAAAATTTGGTGTATAGATAGATTCACCATTATAGGATTATGTATGACCTGGACTGAGACTACATTATATTTGGAAATATGATTTACCTATACTGAATTGTAAAAGAAAAAAAAAGTGGCACTCCGGGAGTGCCGACAGAAGTGAAAACTTGAATAAAAGCAGACTACACTACAGATACTTAATATACAGAGGTGTCAGTATCAGTCAGTGTCAGTAGTCAGTGACAGGTGTCGATGTCAGTAGTCAGTGACAGGTGTCGGTGACAGTGTCGCGAGTTCAATGGTTTTTTCCCATCTCAAAAAATGTTCAACGCGCCTAAAGAAGTTTTCACTTCAATAATTCCCTAACTACATTAGGGACTTATTTTTTATTATTAAGTTCTGTAAATAATAACATATCAGTGTTACTACAATTACGCATCCTTTTGATTAGTGTTTAAAAGCAGTGTAATGTTAGACCGGTGTCTGCGGCGGCGGCGGTAGGCGCCTACTTATTATGTATTGAGTTAGGCAACCAGTAACGTAACGAGCCAAGCTTACGACATTATTGCACTCTCATAATGTTTATCTTGCTTTGATTCGCACAAAGAAATCAACATGTGGAAGGAATTCAAGTATTATCACCATGATTTGCTATTTCGCATTATCTATACCAATATTATCTACACTAATATTATAAAGACGAAAGATTTGTATTTTTATAACGTATAAATTCAAACTACTAGTCCGATTTTAAAAATTATTTCACCTTTAGAATGCTAGATTATCCCTGAGTACCATAGGCTACTTTTTACCCAACTGCGCAGAGGGAAGGTAATGTTTTTATTGAAAAACTACGCGTGCGAGGCTGCGGATTGGTCAGCTAGTGAAGAGATAAAGTTAGTTGTTCGTATTTTGTTTATGTTACTTGGAGATGGAACAAGCTTACGGCCCACCTGATATTGTAACCATTGCCTATAACAGAGAACTGCCTCGTAGGTCACGCACCTTAGAAATGTGCCCTATGATGAACTAAACTGCGTACATCAACTTGAGGCATACAAGTTCATCAACATCAACTTGGAGTTCATGTTATATGGTTTATTTTTTTGGGGTAGAAATTGCAGTTATTCTGGATTTCAGACTTTTGTCTATATTTGTGTCACTAAAGCTAGACGCGTACCAAATTTCAGCACAGGGGGGTCACTGGTGGATCCTGTGAATTTTGTCAAAGTTCAGATTTTTTTATGGCTAATAATTAAAAAATTACAAGGACTTTACTAAAAATAAAAACGGAGTCAAAATGTAATAATAAAGACCTTTCATTTGACGTCCCACTTGACCTAATAGTCTCATTTTCTTTTTTTTTACCCCTCTTGAACCCCAATATCTCAACAATCCCCAACATTTTTAGCTCATTTAGTCACACCAAAATTTTGCCATCACTACCTATTTATGTATCAAACACGATGATCTGATCAACGCTTCGAATGTTATCCTCTGACAAACAGACATACATACATACAACGCCGATTTGGCAACAAGGACCAACGGAAATTACGATTGGCAGTCGAGGTCAGTTGCAGCCCCGACCTTGCAGTCCAGCTAGTGAACGTGCTCGAGCCTCGATAAAGGGCCGGCCACAGATAACGAACTAGTTCGTACGTGACCTGCGCTACCTACCTAACTACACCTAACCTACAACTCTGCTCTAGGTACCTGTAATTCTGAGATGTAATTTTGGACCACTTATGTACAAATTAATTGGAAACTGTCAAAAAATCTGCGCTAGTCTCGATTTACGTTATTGTGATGTACCCAAGGTGTTGGGGTTCCCTAGCCCAGTGGGTAGGTACCTTGTCGAGGTAGGGCCACACGCCGGTGAGCACTATGCTGAAGCCCAGCGACATCTGAAACATGGTGAAGTAGATGACATAGATGCTGCGCCAGCGCTCGCGGCGCTCCTGCTGCGTCTCCAGCGCTAGCGCGGGCGCCACTCGCTCGGCCTCCTCTCCGTCCCGCCCCGGACCACCCCGGCACATAACTCTTTTTAACCACTCCATTATTTAATAGTACTTATATTTAAAAAATCCAACCGGTTTCTAATTAAATTCGGTAAGTATGTGACCGTTTCGAGGAATCGCGATGTAAACAAAGGATCGCGCTTATGCCGCACCCACAGAGCGAAGGTTAGCCGGCAGCGCTCGCGCAGCGGCCGTCTCGCGCGGCTCGCGGTCCGCTGGGTACTGGTTAGTGGTTGGTTGCTTGTTTGTTGTTTGTTCAGTTTTGTTCGTCAGTTCGTTGGCATCGTGTTCATCTCTCCTTACGCGTACGCTGACTGTACGACATAAACCATCTCGTAGTAGGTATTATATGTATCGCACCGCGCCTATCTATCGAGCTCCGTCATTCAAATAACAGCATTACGAGTATCTAGAAGCGTAGTAGTTGGTAGTCTGCTGCGGCTGTCAACCATAAACCTACGTTTTTAACCGACTTCAAAATAAGGAGGGTCACAATTCACCGACATCTTTTCTAAACGTTTGTAATTGTTCCCCGATTACTCGAAGACGCCTGAGCCCGTAGTCAAGTTACATTCGCTTCAAATCGATTCGATTTCTACATAGGTTTGTTCTCAGATTATACAAACAAACAGATAGAGCGCGCCGAACGTGCGAGTGAAGCCACACAAGCGAATACAAATTTAAAAGCGAATACAATCTCGCGGCAGTGCTAAAGATAGCGTCGTACTGCTTGAACGTCTCGAGTGATTCATTATTTTCTGTCAAAAATGCCGTCTTGTGTTATTAAACAGTGTAAAAGTTGTTTCCAAAAACAAAAAAAAGTGGATGGAATATCATTTCACAAGTAACTATAAATTATTTAATTGATTTTATTATTTATTCACCCAATAATTAAACGGTTGTCTCGAAACACAAAACCTCGACATTATTTCGACTGTGTTGCCAGTTTTCGGCAAAATGTTTTCCCTTCAATTGGGGAAACTACCTGTTGATCTAGGCGTTAGCTATCCTGACTGTTAAATGTACGGACGTGGGTTCGATTCCCACGCGTAATCTCACGCCTAAATTGTTATTCCGAATTTGTATGTATTTCTATAATTATGTTATTGCCGTAATTATAATTGTATATGTATAACAATTTAGTTCCGTATGCATATATGTAATGTATATACATTACATATACATATACACATATATAATAAATGATATATATATAGAGAAGTAATAGCGATCCGCCCTCGATTCGCTTCGGGAAAAATATCCTACCAGAACATTTTACCGGGATAAAAATATCCTATATGTTAATCCAGATCGTATTTAATGGTGCGATTGCACTATGTAGCAAAATTAGAAACTAATTCTCGACATGTAGAAGCCAAACGGCAATATTACAAGATAATTTCTTGTAATATTGTAATGTGCAAAATTAAGGTTGTCAATTTTTTTGGCAATATAATTATGTAATTATGATTTTAATAAATATTTTGGATTCATATGTATGTTTTTTTTATCAGTCTAATGAAATGAATATACTATATAATAATATATAATACTATACTATACCTATATATATATACATATATACTATATAATCATTACTACAGAAAAAACTAAAGTATTATTATAAAGTCCATTTTTCCAAAAAGTGTTATTGTAATTTTTCAAATTCTAATAACAGTCCGGTGTCAGGAATATATCCTGCGTTGTTGGCTAGTCTCTTGCGAGATGACCGCCGTAGCCGTAATTCGGCCAGGAAGACATTAAAGTCCATGTAAACCTCAATAAACACCGGACGGACCGCTAGTTATAAAAATCTTCACATATTATTTCTTCTGTAATTTTACAATGCGTTTACAATGGTACATGAAATATTTAAGTGTTTAATAAACTAGTTAATTAAACAATTGTTTAATCCTAATACTCACACAAATTTGTATTCAATTAGTTACAAATTCATGTATCCAAATAAAATTTTAGAACCTGTTGTCGTAAAAGGACATTAAAAAAAATACAGGGAGTTTTTTTCTTTTTCTGGTATCATTACACGCACACTGATGCACGTGTCCCTACAGAGCTATTTCTTTCTAATCGCCACGCACACATGAATGATAAGTGGCGTCATACTGTTTGTTGCGTACACTCCATCTGTTTGTTTGTATAATCTGAGGGTTTGTTGTCGATATATCAAGTGATATTTACATAGCATGTGTCAAATCCCATACATTTTCGGACTTATCAACTAGCGTCATCGCTAATCGAATGTAACTTTGCTAAGCCCTATTCAATTCCAAGTAACTTGACCTACAATTTCATTCAATTTACAGATAACGAGATTTCATGTAAGTTGGTTATTCTTTTTTGGGGTAGACATTGCAGTTATTCTTGATTTCAGACTTTTCCCTATATTTGTATCACTAAACAACACCCTAAACCAGTGTACACACAGCTACACCTCAAGCTATATCTTTCCAGTATAAGCTGACCTCGCATTGTGTAGGTTTTCCGTACAATGAGAGGTCAGCATAGACTGCAAAATGTATAGCTTGATGTGTAGCCGTGTGTACCCTGTTTATTCCGTCAAAGTTCAGTTTTTGATAGAGCGAAGCGACTTCTCATCAACTTGAGCGAATCGACGTTTTGCAACAGCGAGTTTAGCTTTATTTCTAGGTTACCTACACATTTAGTAGTGTAACGCGTACGAAGTCGCGGGCAACAGCTAGCAAACCATATTTTTTGGCGGCGCATCTCCAGACAGCGCCATCTATTACGCTTATTGGAACTATTTTTTTCTTTTTAAATCTAAAATGAAAAGCCCTTTTTCAAATAAATTAGTTGATTCAGCGAAGCGAGATCTCCAAATCAACTTGGGCAAATCGGAGTATGTAGGTATCTTTGTTTGGACGAGGATAACTTTCGAAGCATTTATCCGATCATCGTGAAATTTGATACATAGGTGGGTAGTAACGGCACAATTCTGGTGTGCTAAATGAGTTGCAAATGTTGGGGGCTTGTTGAGATATTGGGGTCCGGGAGTGCCGACAAAAGTGAAAAGTTGAACAATTACGAGATACTTATATACATAGGTGTCGGTAACGGTAACGGCAACAGTGTCGCGAGTTCAATGGTTTTTTCCCATCTCAAAAAATGCCCAACGCGCCTAGAGAAGTTTTCTCTTTAATAAACAAAATGGAACTATCCGATCGAATGGCACGTCTAGTGCATTCCGACCACGCTTTTATTTTTAGTTTAAATCTTGTAGTTTTTAGGGTTCCGTACCTCAAAAGTTAAAAAAGGAACCCTTATAAGATCACTCTCTTGTCTTGTCCGTCTGTCTGTCCGTGTGTCACCACCGGTTTTCTCAAGAACGGGTGGACCTAGTAAGTTGAAATTTATACCAGATACTAAGGTTTATAGTCCCTATTAGGTGTATAAAAATCCTGCGTCAACACGATAAAAAGGCATATTTAGATTTTTGCGAAAACTTGTAAGTACCAAAATTTACCTTAATTTTCAACTTTTTTTATTTTACGAAATTTTCCCGTTACTTGTGTTGTAAGATCTTTTGTGTTTAACCAAAAATGACAATTCTAGGTCAACCGGAAGTACCCTATATATCTATAAGGTTTTGTGTCGAAAACCTACATATATGGTAGTTTCCTTTGACCTAGAACCACGAAATTTGACAAAAAGCACGGTCTTACGGCACAAATAAAGAAAAAAATCCAAAAGCTAATAAAAGTTGCAGATTAAAGGGTGTCCCCCATACACACATAGTTGACGCCAATTATGATAGTCCTCTGAGTTATATGGGCGCTCATACAATTTATTATAGATAAATTGGTACGGAACCCTTCGTGCGCGAGTCCGACTTGCACTTGGCCGGTTTTATTTATTAAGTTATGTATGAGCCCTAATTATTATTATTATTAGCCCGTAGAGTCCCACTGCAGGGCAAAGGCCTCCCTTCCCTCCTTCCACGAATCCCGGTTACTGGCCCTAATAACAACTGAATTTATTTTATTGTAATTTTTGTGTTTTTCAGCAAATATCTTAACGATTGAATTTGAATTTTGACGAAATTCACAGGATACACCAGTGACCCCACAGTGCTGAAATTTGGTATGCGTGTAACTTTAGTGACACAAATACCTATAGGCAAAAGTCTGAAATACAGAATAACTGCAATTTCTACCCCAAAAATGTGTAACTAATTAACATGAACTCCCGTTACTTGTAATTTATTAATTTAATACCAATTCGATGTTTTTTGTGTGCTTATTGTTTTTTACTGTACTTTCATACTTGCATCTTTCATACATGTTTGGAGCATATAATCAACACCTGACGAGCTATAAACTGTTAACACTTAATTTTTTCATGACTTGTTAATGTGTTTTTCGCCTATGGTAATAAAGATTTTCATTTCATTTCATTTGAATGAAACTAGGTCAAGTTAGTTGGTTATGCATTTTGTGGCACTATTTTGATAGGCAAAGATTACAAATAATTTTTTTTTTGTTTTTATTTTAGACTCGCGAGATTTCAGTAGGTACATACATAGTACATAGGTAAAAACATGACCGCGAAAACACCTCACTATGAATGCAATGGATGCTCATTTTATTTTAAAATGTACTTACACCCTTAGGCGCGTAAATCCCATTTACGCATCAGGTATCGAGCTAACGTTTATCAACTTTCAGAGCATATGTGATGTAAATATTATTTTATCAGCCTCGGCCATGCGTCGACTTTGACGGTTGGTCGTCAATTTGATTGAGCTTCATTCACAGAACACAACGACCTGCGACGATACTTGCAACACTTACTGTATTGACTTTGACAGACGTGTATATTTGACCTTTAATTTTTTTCCTTTCTAGTTTTCCAACTACAAATATAAACTATAATCCAACTATAAACCCGTAGTAGGTATCTAGTACACTATATTTAACAGCGTTGCCAGAAAGTTACTTTTGTAACCTTTTAGGTTACTTCTAGGTTACTGGACTCTGAAGGTTACATTTTGAGATCATGGCTTTGTGCTATTCTAGAATTATCATCACGTGAAACGGAACGCACTGTAGTCCTTTTTTCATCATCCTGGTCGTCTACAGCAAGGCTAGTCTAACTTCCTCGGTCTACAGCCTCATCTTCAGTCTTCGTCTTCCTAACTACTCCTCGGTGTCACCGATCGACTAGAATTCGTCCGTAAGTTCGTAATATATTGGCATGCATCGCTCGGTTTTTATATTTTAAATGTTTATTTTTATAAAAAAAATATATGAAAATTTATATAGAAGACCTATCAAGTGTTGGACATCCCGAGCTCCAAAAACCGTTTCGTGGCGAGGTGTTTTTCGCGTTTGCGCGTCAAAAATACTGCGCTTTGTATAAATACTACAATTTCTCAATATTTTTATGAGAAACAGGTATGAAATTATATTATATTAAAATTATATATAATGCGTCCTGATTAGAAAGTCTAATTTTAAAAACGTCTAAGAACTTAAATGCCACATCTAAAAAGTAAACTTTTCAAGATTCAGAACACCTAAAATCGTAGTATGAATCGTAGTACCGTAGTAATATCAAACAATCAATTTGACTCAGACAGACATGACGGACAAAAAATGGTACGGGCCACAGGTTACCTTCGGTTACGTTTCCTGACAAATTTTCTTGGTATCGGAGATTTAATTACATTTATTATCTATCCTTGTCTATAATAAATAATCATACGAATGAATGCAAGAGTTAAGTACGGTAGTTTTTATATAACAAACAATTTTCCGTAGTGTGGAGTCGGGATTTAGATTTTTAGCTAGAACATTGTGATTTGTATTGTTTCTTTGGAAGGTGGAAAGTGCTTAGCTCACGACAATTCTTATCTCTATAAATAACAGAGATAGCGTTCAAAAGCTGTTTGTATTGTATTTCATTGGGTACGCTGCCTGGCGGCAAGAAGGCAAATTTACCCTGTAACTTCGATTTTTACCAACTATAATTTTGGTTTATTTTGATTAAAAACGTAGAACATACGAAGTGGCTCCTAACTATAATTGTTTTGTTGACGTTTTGATTGAATTTAAATACAAAAATAACAGTATTAGTCAGTTCAGTTAGACGCATAACTAAAAACTAGACAGAATTTTACGCCCTTAAAAATATAAAAGGTTACTTTTGTGTCACTCTAGGGTTACTTATGATTAGAGCCCGTTGGCAACATTGACAGATAGGTACCTAATTCATTCGCCGTTTGGTGACTTCGGTGCATTTCGGACAAACTAGACGAAGGAAGTGTAGTTTTTTACTTGCATTTCATCAAAAAGTTTTTAATAATTATCATCGAAAGATGCAGGCTTCACGCCCTATTATGTCTAGGCTTCTTCAGACGCAGGGTAAGAACAATTATTTACCTCCATCACCGACATAAAAAATCGATTGAGCCCTTTCATTTTCTATTTTGAAGAGTAATTAATTGGTTTCATGAAATAATAACACATCACTTTACGTTTTTGAATATTCTATCACTTGTCAATAGTTCAACCGCTGACCCAGGCCCCTTTTCAAAACGTTACATAACATCTGCAAGATAACCTTATTTTATATACTTACAAAATTAATCCTAAAAAGCGCACCGCCTGTAGGTATGTTTAACTTAGCCTCGAATCAGTTGTCTTGATTTGTTTTGCAATGTATCAATTCTAAAATAATGATAAAGTTTCAAAATTATTGTTTACATTAAAAGCAGTAACTATTTTGAATTTAATTGGCTTCATTTTTCCTCGCATATTTAGCTTTTTGTAATAATGCTAAATATATCCCGAATGATGGGTTTTGAAAGTAAAAATAATTTTAATTGTAGAAACACTTAGTTTTCTGCTGAAATAATTATTTAAAATATAAAAAAAAAAACCAATTTTTTATCTGGTTGGTTACCTTACAAATATCCTGAGTTGCAAGAGTACTAATATTGAGATGGTATGATCAGTGCGTCGCTACCACGGTGGCGAGCATGTGAAGCCACCCACCATGGATGACCTGCCTGTGCCTCGGGGCTCGTGGCAGGCCAAGTACGATGCTGACCAGCGCCGCTACAACGGAGTCCTACTGTTCGGGATTGCCTTCAGCATCGGCTCTATCATTGCGGTATGGACATTTACTTACTTATATCTGATTAATAGAGTTACAATTCTTAATGTGTCATAAAAATTAATGTCTACTACATTAACAAAATAAGTATGTACTTACAAAATTTTAAGTGGAAAAATTACATACTTGTAGTTTATTATTTATGAAAATATTCTGACCATTCATGTACTAATTATATTTGGTAACTCATATTAGGTCCTCAGTTCCGTCATATTTTATTTAAAGCCCCAACACAGCTCATTAGGTGATAGATCTGTTGTTTTACTCGCAACTATGCGATGCATTTCGCTGCTGTCCTAAAGGCACTTGTCTCATCGCCGGCGATAAGCGAGTTGGCGATCAGTGAGAAGCGAGTGCGGCGGGCGATACTCATCATCTGTCTGCGTGTGTTCAGCGCCAAGCGAGCATCGCTGAGGCCGTATCGCTGGGCTAGATTATAGTAGAGCAAGTTCTCGCTGGCACACAGTATGAAAAATGACCAGAATAACGGTCATCCACTTTTTATTTGTCCATGCAATAAAGAAAATGGTTTCAAATGCAAGAGTAGAACAACCGAAGCTTAAATATACATGTAAATTTCCTTTATTATGCAGTTATTAATATAATTTTAACTCTATAAATAAACAAGAACCTTATATTTTTTATACATTTATAACCTTATATATTTAACTTTATATTCGAATTTTTTTTTTTTGATCATGTTTACGGATTCAATTCTTAAACTAAATTATTCTTCAAGTTCATCTTGATAAGTCTCAAAAATTTCAAATCTTAATCTTAAGGGATTCGTGACTTGTTACGATTTCAAGAAACTAGCTTAGGGTTGCCACCAACTCTGATTAAATTCAAAAATTCCGATGAAAGGGACAATGTGGTATGGGGAAGGAATAGAGTATGTGGTATAAATAATATAATAGATCAGATAAAAATCATAGCAACTAAATATATCATAAAAAGATGTGAGAGAACCAAATTGTTGACAACACTAAAACCATAGAAATTAGAAAAAACTTTAGAAGTTCTTTCAAGATACGGATCTATATTTTATTGTTACTAACACAATATCAAATAATATACTAATTAAGATTTTGAATCCGGGTTTAGCAAAATATGGCAATAAATAAATAAAAACCAAAATTACATTTCTTCAAAATATCTTTAACGCTATTGGAGTTAGCATCCAACAATTTCATACATTATATGCCTACGTAAAAAATATACAAAAATGTTTTATTTTTCTATAGGTTTTTATAATTTTTCAATAATACAATTTATTTTATAAAAATCTATGTTCAAATGTACGGATCTACGTGCATTTGAACTTGTCGTGCGGGTGTTCTACTCATGCATTTGAAACCATTTTCTTTATTTAATGGAGAAATAAAAAGTGGATGACCGTTTTTCTAGTCATTTTTCATACTGTGCGGCAGTGTGAACGGCCAGTGATCAACTTTTAATATACGTGTCTCTTTTACTGACACGGAATCTATATCTTTTGTTCAATTCTTGAGCGAGAAAATAGTTGATAGCTAATCGCTGACTCGCCGGTGGTGGGACCAGTGTCAAAATGATGTTTGTATTGTAAAATATTTTAATGTATGATTTTGTTTCCTTCCAGGCCAAAACCTCTGGACTCATATACCTGAACTACTACCCTCCCAAGTCCATCGACTAAGCTCTGTTCTTACCGAGCCACCCCTATGTTTGTACAACAAGCACCAACATTACTAAACAAAACTATCAGAATCACTCTAAGGATCTTGTTACCCCCTTTAACAATAATACAAATAGAGGGGTGGATTGTGTATCTATAGTCTAATTAGTTTATAATTTATAAATCAGTTTCTTGTGAAAAGTAAAAGATTAAAAAATAACTTTCTATTTATTTTCTAACGATTAAATAAATATTTATAGATATAAATTATCTTATACTAAACACTATACCTATATAACGATACCCAATAACTAATACTTAGTAATACGCTCAGTGCAATTATTTTAACTACAATATCATGAATGGTTTATTGGTGAAGCGCCTCGCCTCAGTAGTGTGGTCAGTGCTCCCGCGCGATGTCGGAGAAGGCGTCGAGTATGTGGTGCGTGGTAAGCGGCAGCTGCAGGCCGGCCGCCGGGTAGCACGCCTGGATCCGCGCCTGCAACACACACAGCCGCGCTACACTCGCACCGACACTCCCACACACGGCCCGCACTAATAGTGCACGCGCGCGCGCACTAGTACGCACCTGCAGCGCGCGATGCTGCGCGATGAATTCCTCTTGCATGGCGCGCCACACCACCTGCGTAACGAAACACTATTTATTCACAATCTCTCAACTGTGTAGGTACAGTCAACGGCCAAAAGTCGCTGACCATTTACAAACTTACAAAAAACCTATACACCTAAAAGATTAAAAGTCGGTGATCTGCTATAGCCACATTATTCAATGAACATAATAAGGTTACAAATATCGGTGTACATTATCAGAACACAAATTACTAAATGCATAAAAACATAGTACCACCCGTAACTCGGAAACTAGACGTGCTAGACTAGCGGTGTCTTGGGACAAATTGTAGGTATCAATGAGCTCTGCATTTCTGATGACAGCTGTCAAACTACAAACAGCCGATCTTGGAAACTAGACGTTCTAGACTAGTGGTGTCCTAGGACAAATGGTAGGTTAATATTATTTTATTATTATTATTGGCTTGATGCTTTTCGTGGAATACTAAAAATTATTCAAATTTTTCCACGAACGGCACCTATAACGTGTCAATGACAGCTGTCATCAGATATGCAGGGCTCATTGATTCGTACAATTTGTCCCAAGACACCGTTAGTCTAGCACGTCTAGATTCCGATATTTGCAACTTTACTATGTTTACTGAATAATGTCACCAGTCCATTGTCACCGACTTTTAATCCTTTAGGTGTATAGGATTTTCGGAAGTTTGTAAATGGTCAGCGACTTTTGGCGTTAACTGTACCTAACGTAATTTTTAGGCCGTGGCCTAATGAAAAAGGACTTTTTTTTAAATTAGCTTATTTTAAAAATCACTAGATCGATTTTACTCTCGATTCTGATCAAACTATTTTCAGATTTAGCATTATTTCAAAGAGACTTATATATTTAGCGCAGGAAATGTAAAACTTCATTTGATATCGGTCGCGCCGTTCAATAATCCAGTCGATAGGAATCACAAGACTGCAATAGAGCACTCTGTTACAACTAACTTGATTCAATAGATAATGTAAAGGTATTCTAGAACTGTGCTAGAGGCGTAAATCAAGACACTAGCTAACATCATCATCATGTCAACCACTGATGAACATAGGCCTATTGCGTCTTGTGCAGCCAGCCTGCACGCAATGGCCTTTAGTGGAGAGCCATCCTACGTAAGAACTGTTAATAATCGATACGTGAGTGTCGAGTCTAGTTGTAGAATATGAGGAGCAGGTGGCAGTGGTGGTGTGCTGTGACCTGCAAGAGTCCACTCTCCTCGCTGAGATGCTTCTCGACAGTGCGGTACAGCCGGTGCAGAGACTTGCGCACTGAAACAACACACGCACTGATCACGCTGCACTCTACGATATACCTGTACGGTTATGTACATCCATATCGGTGCGAATTCCTAAGATCAGCGTTTTAATTATTACTGCAATGAGTGACGAGTAATCCGCCGCGCGACTAAGACGCTGGCGCTAAGCGTGTTTGATTAAATAAACAGTTTACGTTAATTATTACTGTTTTCTTGTGGCACTCCAGAACATTATCAACTAATACTTTATGTACGGTGCTATACTGGGATCGTACATAATGGTCCTTCGAGCCGGATACACTAGTGTATTTTGTGATTTGACGTTACGAATGCGAATCGGCGGCCTGGCCTCCCACAAGCGGGTCTCACCAGGCTGATTGAGAAGGCGCACACTTTCGTAGCGGAGAGTTACAGATGCATTAAGTGCCAAGAACATTCAAGTGTTAAAGAAATCAATCGTGAACTGCGAGGATCTTTGGAAAACGCTTGGAGAAGATTGAGGATACTACTACCTTGTCTTCACGTTCATTACCAGCCGACTACATAGAAAACTTCCACTACAACTACTTCTGAACTATCAACTATCAGAACTTAACTACAACTACTGCTGCATTTTAACTAATACTACTGCAAACTGAACTAATAACTACTTAACTACAACTAAAAATGGAGGAACTTTCTGAACAAGTAAGTTGCTTTGAGAGTATTAAAACTTTATGCTCTAACTACAAAAAAGACAGTACTTCTAGAAAAACTGTCGAATACTTAAACAAACGACTTGAAACCCTTGAAGAATCCTGGGTTTCTTTCCACGAGAGGCATGAAGTTCTCGTTAGAAAAATTGACGAGAAAAGCCAGCATAACTACTTCACAAGCAACGTGTATGGGAGAACTAAAGAACTTTACGAAGCTACCAAGGCAAACATGAGGGAATTACTAATTTCTTATCAAGAACAAGAGCAAGAAAACGCTGATCTTAGGAATTCGCACCGATATGGATGTACATAACCGTACATACATTATGTACGATCCCAGTATAGCACCGTACATAAAGTATTAGTTGATAATGTTCTGGAGTGCCACAAGAAAACAGTAATAATTAACGTAAACTGTTTATTTAATCAAACACGCTTAGCGCCAGCGTCTTAGTCGCGCGGCGGATTACTCGTCACTCCCTGCAGTAATAATGAAAACGCTGATCTTAGGAATTCGCACCGATATGGATGTACATAACCGTACATATTACTAACCCTAAGAACAAGAACAGCCAAAAAATGAGAAAAGTTTCATACAAAAGTACAGTGAGTAAGTTGTTCAAAATAATGCAAGTATACAGTAAGTATATAAAATCAATGTAAAAGTAGTAAATTAAACATGAAAAGTAATACAAAATAAACTTAAGTACTTAATTAATCAAAACTAAATGTAACGTCTTGTCCTGGCTGTGGCTGTTGACCCCGCTCGCGTGCTGCCGGCGTCGGCTGGACCTCGTCCTTGGGCGCGCGTTCCACCAGGGTCAGTGCAGTCGGGACAAATTTTGCGTTTCTTCTCAAACATCGTTTCTTTAAAATCCATACTACAGCCACCATGACGACTACCGCCACTAAAGTGTAGCTAATGGCATAGTGGAGAATGTCATGGTTGGACAATGTCTGAGGTAGCTGTTTCTCCCCCATTTTCTGTATCGCTAGCCATTGTTCTAGCTTCTCTTGGTTTTGTTCTTCCGCTGCAAGTTCAAGTTGTGGAGCTTGAGAGTGGACGATATGATTTATGGATTTTTCCAATTGTGGGGGTTTCGCCAAGTATAAATTGACTTTAGAGTCACTATGGTACAGGTTGTGTGCGTAAATGCTTTGATCTTTGTTTTGCATTACGCAACCTTGTTTTAAAGTGATGAGTCCTGATGTTTGTAATTGATAAGAAGTGACTTCCCCAGCGCATACAGTTCTGAATGGGCACGCCCCATCACAGCACACCGCTAACCATGTGTTTGTTGAATGTAACTCGATCCAGTCGTTATCGCATCGTCCTTTCTTCATAGCGCATAGTGAAGTCGTTTCGTGACTTAGAAACTTAGCTTCGCAAGGTGCATTTTTGCTTTCTAAGTTTTTAATTGGAAGGTTTAAAATGCACACAAAATTATCTGTACTTTTCTGCATGCATTTTTTCAGTCCCTCCATATTCATGTTTAGAAAAGTGTTCTTTCTAAAGTTGACTGCTATGTACTCATACGATGTAGATACGAAAGCAGATTGGTTTTCGGTCGTTTTAATTGGCAGTGGAATAGGTTTATATAGCGTGAACTCTTCGTCGCTTGTCAATGGAATGTGTATCTCGAACATGAAGTAGTCGCTCGTAACCCGAGCCTTTACATATAGTAGTTTATAGATATCCTTTATTTGTGTTTCAATGTTATCAACTGGAAATGTTAAAGTTTTCGGTAGTTTTCCAGCGATATTATTAAGTTGTTTGATTAGATTGACTGGAGTCAAGAGGTGGATATCGATCTGACCTTTGTAGACATCTAGGAGTGCGTTGAGAAACATCTCCTGGATGTTTTTTAAGTTTATCAGCAGTAGGTGTGCAGTAAGTGACATAGAGTTGAAGTAGTTAGTTGCCATAACATTTGTCTCAAGTTTCGACACTTTATAGATAGTGTTGTTGATAAACTTGTTCATGATATCAAAGTGATGATGGACGTTCTTCTCATTTTTCTTCATAATTTCATTTTCAATTTCTATTATGAAGGTTTGATTTTTTATGAGGTTCAGTAAGTATTTTTCATTTTTTTGTATGGCTTGAATGTCTTTTTTATATTTCTCTGCAAATTGCTGATCCAAGACTCCAAATAAGCTGTTCGCAAGATAACCGACACCATCTACCAGACCGCGCTTTTTACGATGAGATAAGTGTTTGTGTGGCGATAAAAGTATGTCGTTATAGTATTTCAGTAGCTCCATTTCGTGCAGAATTTGTTTCATAATAGTACTTTCACAAAATCTTGGGTCTAGTTTTTGACACACAATTTTCATTTCTTCCAAGTACTTTTCAAATTCTTCAGTTGCTTGCCAGTAGTTAGTTAAGTTGTAGTAGGTAAGTAGAATCCATTCATCGTGTATCAACTGTATTTTTCCAATCGTATCGTAATAGATCGGGCGCTCGCTGCCAAGGTTGGTAATCTGAGCGTGCGGCATCATGCTTTCTTCGTCAGTAGAAGCGCAGTGCGTTCCAGTTAATAATGCCAAAATCGATAGAATGGAAACAAACATCGCCATGTAAGATTTGTTCTTGGTTTGTTTGCGCGTGCTTGTTGAGTTAGGCCGTTGTTTATGTATAGTTTTTGTTTCGTCAGGCAGTAGTTTTGCAATTTTAGTGATGGGTCTTTTCATTACACCGGCTTGGGTTTTTACAGTCGTAACCCTCACGTAACCGTCGTCTCCGGGATGTACGTCGATGATTTTGCCTGTGGGCAAGTTCGACTTGTTGAGGCGACCCCCGAGTCGTATGACTCCTTCTTCAAGGTAAGGGGTCAATTTGTATAAAGAGCTCTTTTTTGGTAGCGCCTGATTTTTAGTTAGTAAGTTATATTCCATTTCAAAGTCGCTTCTTTGCATTAATTTCACAATCAATTCGTTCGATGTACATAGTTCTGCTGTAGTTAAGTAGGTAGTTAGTGCTTTATCATTACGAGCGGTATTATATTTCCGTGAGAAGCCGCGTACCTTTGTTATAAAGCGCATGATCCAAGCTACTATGCGCTTTACACGTGTTAATGAGCTGCATTTGTATAACAGTTCAGTAATAACGTTAATATTTATTTCGGTTACGGATGTCACCTTCTGTTTTGTTTCAATGTCTGTTGTAAACAAACAGTTCAAAGTTTCAGTATTTTTAATTCCTGAGAATGTTTTCAGCATTTCAGGGCCTTTCCACCACAAGTCAAAATCTTGCAGTTTTTTCGGGCTCACACCTCTTGTAGCGCAGTCTGCAGGGTTTTGTTTTGATTCTACGTAAGCCCATTGTTTTGATGGTATTATTAGCTTAATTTTCTTTACTCGATTTTCCACGTACTTTTCCCATTTCGTTGGCTCTCCCTGCAGCCATGCAAGTACAACTTGAGAATCAGTCCAGGCCCAAATAGTGATGTTATTTTCATTTAATGATGTTATCGCTTTTTCCATCAGTTCCGATAGCAGTAATGCGCCGCAGAGTTCAAGACGAGGCAGAGTTAATTCCATAGGTCGCTGGTTCAGATCCGGCTCGAAGGACCATTATGTACGATCCCAGTATAGCACCGTACATAAAGTATTAGTTGATAATGTTCTGGAGTGCCACAAGAAAACAGTAATAATTAACGTAAACTGTTTATTTAATCAAACACGCTTAGCGCCAGCGTCTTAGTCGCGCGGCGGATTACTCGTCACTCCCTGCAGTAATAATGAAAACGCTGATCTTAGGAATTCGCACCGATATGGATGTACATAACCGTACAATACCTCTTAGTATGAATTCGTGCTGTATAGGATTTTAGAGTTATTTCAGTTTTTGCTGGGGTAACCAAGGGGTAACGTTTTTGGGATTTCTTGATCTCCGAAACTGTTGGGTGCACAATCATGAATTTTGAATGAATGAATGAATGAAAAATTTTATTATACCTTACAAGCTAGACACAACAGATATAAAAATAAAAAAGAAAGCAAATAAATGTAAGCATAATGGGTGGTCTTATCACTTAACAAAGCGATCTCTTCCAGACAACCTTTGGATGGAGAGGGTCATTGCTTATTAGAAGATTGGCAGAGCTGTAAAAAGAATAAACTTAATAATAGAAAAAGAAAAATAATAAGTAATTTTTACTTATTATTATTATTAGGTACATACATTTTTTTTTTGGTAAGCATGAAGGTACTAATTTGAGCTTAATTAGTGCAATCATATTTTTAAAAGACAATAACCAGTTCAGGACATATGAGAATTTTTCTTAAAAACGAAATTAGTTCCTAGCTCTTGAACTAGCAACCCGCAGAACCTACTAAAAATCACATTTTGTACTATACTTATTCATCCTTGATAAATGGTTTGCGGTTATAACGACTTTAAGGTGGCATTATTTTATCCTCCAAATACTCCGCTTCCTTTGAGAGTTCGATTTCCAATTTTATGCAGGAATTAGTGCACTTACTCAAATACACGTACACTAAATTTCAGCCAAACCTATACTAGGATTACGAAGATTTTCACGAAAATAACTGTTTCAACGGTGCCATTAGTTAACCGATCTAATTCGATTGACCATATACAAGCGAATGTCACATACATTGCGCCTATCTTCTTTGTGATGAAATTTCCAAGAGACCAATATAAAAGTACATATGTATATCCTTTCAATTAAAAAAAAATCCAAATCTGATTTAAATGAGATGAGTTCAATAACAAACATATAACCGAATTACGTCCCTATAAAATTAGAGGATTGCCCTCTATTTTTTTGGGATCCCATCATCAGATCCTGACTTGGTGCCAATGGGATCACCCGGAAAGTAACCCTTTTAAACAAAAGAAGAATTTCTTGAATCGGTCCAGGCGTCTTCAAAAAATCGGGGAACACACATTAAAAAAAAAAGATTGACGAATTGAGAACCTCCTCCTTTATTTGAAGTCGGTTACAGATAGTGCCACGAAATGCACAACCAAGTTACTTGACCTACAGTTTCAATCAAATTACAAGTGACGAGGGTTCATGTTATTTGGATACTCTTTTTAGGGGTTTTTAGAAATTGCAGTTATTCTGGATTTTAGACTTTTCCCTATATTTGCGTCACTAAAGCTACACGCGGTAACGGTAAACGTAACGTAGGTATTTAATAAGTAGTGGTGGCACAATCCTGGTGTGACTAAATGAGCTAAAAATGTTAGGGGGGTTGTTTAGGTATTGGGGTTCAAGGTATATTACCCTCGTGTGCGGGGTAGAGCGCGAGCACGCGGCGCAGCTCGTGCTTGCTGAAGGCGGCGCGGTAGCACACCTCCTCCTCACGCACGCCCATCGCCACCGCCTCCGACACGCCCTGCGGCACAGGTATCACTAAATTAATATACAATAATAAAATACAAGAGCACGTTTTCATTTACATATACATGTATAGAATGTAGGTACGGAACCCTGGGCATACGAGTTCAACTCGTACTTGACCGTTTTTTTTCGACAAAAAACTTATTTACAATAATACTAGCCACTAGCCCTACCCGTGTTTTCATTTAATGTCGTCCATAACAAAACACGTAGTATATTATACTACTATATATACATACTACGTGCTAGCTGACCCCGCAAACGTTGTTCTGCCATATAAATTATCAAAGAAATCAGATGCAGGATGAAACGTCAAAGTGACGCGACACTTCATGTAAATGACTTCACGTATTGACGTTAAATTATATAATATCTATATATCCATATGTTCATACAAAAATACTAAAATCGCGATTAAAAAATGGGGAGGTGGGGGTAGGAGGGTGAAAAATACTTTACAACCTATTCTCAGACCTACCCTATACACAAAAAAAATCATAAGAATCGGTCAAGCCGTTTCGGAGGAGTTTTGCTACAAACACTGTGACATGAGAATTTTATATATTAGAAGATAAGGCGCGCGGGCGCGGGCACTAACCTCGAAGAACAGCGTGAGCTTTTCCAGCGGCCTCCCGAAGTACTGCGTGACATACGCCTTAAGCGCCTGCGCGTACCTCGCACGTGCCTCACGGCGCGTGGCGTCGAGCGCGGGCACGCGCAGCGCGGCGAGCGCGGCGCCCAGCGCGTGGTAGTTCTCCAGCAGCACCACGCTGCGCGGCGTGCGCGGATGCACCACCCCGGCTATGCACGACAGCATGGCGCGCGCCAGCGAGCCGTACCTGCAAGTGCAACGCGCGCGTGCGCTCGGTGAACGCGGTCGGCTCGAATCTCGCTCGAGGTGCAGCTACTCACCATCGCTCGAGGTCGGCGCGCCGTCCGCCCGCGAAGATGCGCTCGCAGCTGGCTGAGAGCTCCTCGAAGTCCTTGAGGAAGGGCAGCACGCCGCACTTGGGCTTGCGGGCGGCGGCGCGCGCCGCCTCCTCCAGCCCCGCCACGCGCTCCGCCACGCACCGGTCCGCCTGGCGCTTGGCGGACACGGCCGCGCCGGCGAGCGCCGCGCGCGCCCACCGCGTCTCGCCCCCCGCACCCGCGCCCTCGCCCGGGGACTCCGCGCCCAGCACGCGCCGCCCCACGCACGCCAGTACCACGAACGCGCCGCTGCAACGGAAACGTACCACCGTCGCGCGTCGTCTCTACACGGGTCTACACTACAGTCGCAGAGCTACTCCCGCAATCCCAAATTATGGGATTCTGTAGTAAGCTTATGATTAAACTAATAACTAGTGCTTCGCCCCGAACTGAGAACTCACGAGTCTCCCATAAAAACAAAAAATGTTAATTACATATTTGTTTGTCAGAGGATAGCTTTCGAAGCGTTGATCCGATCATCGTGAAATTTGGTACTTATAGTATAGGTAAGTACTAGGTAATGATGGCACAATCCTGGTGTGACTAATGAACTAAAAATGTGACGGGGTTGTTGAGATAGAAAGGTTGTCTGGAAGAGATCGCTTTTAGCGATAAGAACGCCCATTGTACCGTTATTTATTGTATATTTCCTTTGTTACTGTATTTTTGTTTGGTGTGCAATAACGAGTATTTAATTCATTCATTCGCTATTAGGTCAAGTGGGACGTCTAAAATCAAATTTTATAGGGGCGTAATTCGGTTTTATGTTTGTTATTACCGCAGAACTAAATCATTTATCAACCGATTTGAGAAATTCTTTTTTTATTTAGAAGGATATACTTTCATATTGTTGTTATAGAAATTTCATCAAAATCAGTTTCATAGTTTGGTTAAGTCGGTTATATTTTTGTTAAAAAGTTAATTGTAGTTTTGAAATTATGAGCCAAAATAAAAACTGAAGGTTGACGAAATTCACAGGGTACACCAGTGACCCCACAGTGCTGAAATTTGGTATGTAGAATGTGGTATGTAATTTGGCGTGTAGCTTTAGTGACACAAATATAGGGAAAAGTCTGAAATCCAGAATCACTGCAATTTCTACCTCCAAAAAGTATATCCAAATATCATGAACTCCCGTTACCTGTAATTTGAATGAAACTGTAGGTCAAATGATTTGGTTATGCATTTTGTGGCACTATTTTGAGTCAAAAATTACAAATTATATTTTTTTTGTTTTTATAGTAGACTCGCGAGATCTCACTTCCGAGATCTCGCGAGATCCACTAGTATTTAAATAAAACATCATATGAGTTGGCTCGAGGAAGTTGTATGATCTTACTACTGGTCGTGCTTCTCGACGGTTTGCGTGAGCGTGGCGAGCGCGGGCTCCAGGGCCGGGAACAGCGCCTGCATGTACCGGCGAGACTCCGCGCCACCCCGCGCCCCGCGCCCACCCTCGCCCGCCTCGCTGCCATCCTGATCGAGACAGAAGAACTGCGCGCAGAAGTCCTGCTCGGCGTTGCAGAGCGCCTCCACGAGCGCCAGCACGGCGTCCAGCAGCTCCTCCGCGCGGTCCGGCGCCGCACGCGCCGCCTCGCACGCCGCCCGCACGCCGCGCTCGTACGCGCGCGACCACGTGCCGCAGTACACCTTGGCGAGCGCCTCGAACGACTTCTCGTCCATGTCCTTGAGGCAGCGCATCAGCGGCGCGAGCGGCAGCAGCTCGGCGTGGTGGCGCGGCGGAGTCGCGGGCGCGCAGGCCGGCGTGGGCGCCGGAGCCGGCGCCGCGGCAGCCTCGTTGCCGAGATGGATCAGCAGGTTATTCACGTGCCGCGCCACTGCACCCGCCAGCTGGTCCCGCGCGCGCGCCAGCCGCCGCAGCCGCTCCCGCACCGCGCCCAGCCGCCGCCGCGCCGCCGGCATCTCCGCCTCAGCCCGTAGCGCGGCGCGCAGCGCGGAGCACGCAGCCAGCGCGCGCGCGCGGCCCTCCCCCGTCGTCAGAGGGATCTGCGACCGAGATGAGCATCAGCCGCGCGCGGTTTCCGAAGCGCCTAGCTACCTCGCTACCTGGCGCAACCCACCTCCGACAGCGCATCCAGGTCCCGCAGCGGCGGCGCGTCGAGCCACGCGTACACCTCGTCGAGCTCGCGCAGCAAGGCGCGCGCGTTGGCGTCGGCGCGCGCGGCGCCGGAGCGCGCGTGCACCGCGTCGGGCGCCCCTCTGGCGAGCGCGTCGGCACGGCGCAGCCGGGCAGAGAGCGCGGCGGCGCGCTGCAGGCCAGCCTCAAGGCGGTCAGCGAGGCGCGCGCCACCGCCCTCCGTGGCCGCGGCAAGCATGCCGGCCACATTGAGCGCGTCGAGGCGCGCGAGCTGGCCGCCGAGGCGCGCCACGCGGCGCTCGGGGTCGTCGTCAGCGCCGGCACCCGCGCCCTCAAGCAGCGCCCCGAGCGCGGCCGACGACGCCGCGTCCGCGTCGGATTCAGGCTCGGGGCCGGTGCTGGCAGCCTGTGAGAAACGATTCTGCATTACTTGTAATAAATAAATAAATATTACTGGACATTTCACACAACGCTATCTAGCCCCAAACTAAGCAGTGCTTGTACTATGGGAACCAGATAACTGATAGAATACTTATATACATTTTTTTTTGTAAATACATACTTATAATATATAGAGAAACAACCAGACCTGGAACAAATATCTGTAGATCATGCAAACATTTGTTCCGCGACGGGGATCGAACCCGCTACCTCCTGCATCTCAGCCGGCTATTCGCCCACTGCACCACGGAGGTCAAAATTGTGGATGGGTAATATGGGTATCTGCACCCTTTGCGTACATTGAGTATAATTGACCAAGCGAGCGAAGCATTTCAGTTGTCTGTCTGTCTCTTCTCGCCTACGTCGCATTTTTTAACCGATTTTGACGAAAATTGCCACAAAGTTTCTCGATTTATTTAAATTTTTTAGTCGATTGCGGTTTTTGATTGGGGGGAAAATAGGAGGAAGTTTGCTGTAGCGTTATTTATCGAAGGATTTCAATCAAATTTGATGCCTCTCATTCTACATAATTTTACATAAGATGTTATGAAAAAAATTCCAAAAGAGGGAAGTGGAAGGGGATTTTCTTTATTTTCTGTATTGTTATGTATTCTAAAAGGATCACAAAAAAAAACAACCAGCCTTGTTTTTTGCCTTTCTTTCCTGGCTTGGTCGCGAAGGAACAGGCAGTAAAATTGACGTTTCAAAGTGATCCTTGTGATTTTAATGAGTAAAAATATTTGACTTTGACTTTGAAAAGGGGGAAGTTTGCTGTAACGTTATATAGGTATGGACGGATTTCAATTTATGAACTTTTTGGAAAATGTGTGCCTACCTATACCAATCAGACTACACAGCCTTCACGAGACGAACCGTTAGACACCGTTCAGACCGACAGATCAGACCTTCTAGAAGCAAAGGAATGCGAGTAATCGCTAAAACTTACACCAATATTTTGCTCAAGTCTACTTAAGTAAAATTATATTTATTGTATGTATTGGAAAATTCAAGCACCCGAAATTCAATTTAAAATTGGACTTTCTTCATTAATTTGTTGTGAAAATTACTTTTTGGACTTGGGATGCGAGGTCTACTGTTCTTACAGAGCAACTAGTTTATATTGTGTTATTATTTGACTGTTGGCTAAAATTATAACTGATAAAAAGGATTCTTAGATAGCAATGGATAGAGATTGTTTGGTTTTGTTTAATGGAATTCGGTAATGTAGCGATGTAGATTTAACACTCAAAAATCTCTATTGATAAAAGAGTTACTACAAGTTAAAAAGTAAGTAAGGAAAAATTAAACAAAAATAATTTTCAGAATGAATGGATTGTGCATATGCTTAATCCTATCACTGGTACAGATAATACATCTACTAATTAGTGATCTACATGATGTACCAAATCTACAAGTAATATTATATTCAGTAACCAGTTTCAGAATGTACATAGGTATCATGGCAAAGAGGATCTTCCACTGATCAAGATCAATACTCACTGAGTCATTTGGATCCTTGCCTCCTTCCCAGTCTTTCGGGAGAGCTGGTTCTTCAAATTTCATCTTCAAAGCAGCACTTGGTTCAAACAAACACAGTCAAAACAGCAATAGACCACCCCTTTATCCTTTCAGTCACAACGCAACGCAATAATCACACTCAATTTTATGCTTGTGTTTTTGATGAATTAAGTAAACTTATTTAAATTAATTATTCAGAATTTTGACATTAATCAGTGCGTTTAGTAGTTACAATAATTATTAAAATTTAATTTTCGCTTTCGAAAAATAAACATGTTTTAACATTTGTTTATTGCATTTCTGTCACTCCACTCACCGTCACTGTTGACTAATTTTGCGACTGACTGGCTGGACTGAGTAAATCAATCAATTGACATTGACACACAGAGTTTATTTGCAATTGTCAGTCAATAAAGCTGTTTTTCTTTAGTCAATGATTGTTAACGTTATGTAGCATATCGCTGGAAGCAACAGAACTTTTTAAAAGAATGTTAAATTCAAAATGGCTTTTAGTTTTTTTTTAAATTAAATTAAGAAGTTGTCACTTTTTAAAATAGTTAAACAGATTAAAGAATTTGAAAGCTCGGAACTATTTTTTTTATAAGGAAATGTGTTAAGTAAGGTTTGATTTAGAATACGGACGCATTTAAAAATACAGCACAAGTTAATTTGTCGTTTTACAACCACAAACAAAAAAGTTAGCACGACTTAAAGGCAAGATTTTGGGTGATATTAAAAACAAAAAATATCTAAAATACCCTGACACTTAGGACTTCGGGTCTACCGGGGAAAACTAGCGCATGACCCCCCCCCCCCCAACCCGCCAAAAAAATTTGTCGGTCCATCCACCAAACACCCTGTATAGGGAAAAGTTTGAAATCCAAAATAACCGCAATTTCTACTCCAAAAAAATGGTAACCAATTAACATAAACTCCCGTAATCTGCAATTTGAATGAAACTGTAGGTCAAATGTGTTGGTTATGCATTTCGTGCCACTATTTTGATGGTCAGAGATAATAAATAATATTTGTTGTTATGGGAGATCTCAGTTGAGGGCGAACCACTATAACTCGGCGCGGCGAACCTTGATCCCTATGACACTGACAGCTAATGTCACCATATAACATTGTAGTGGCGTCACCATTAAATTGGGATCACATTGGGGGTGTCTAAAAATGCCATTAATAAATTTTACGTAGCTTTATACCATTAGTAATGATATTCCGTTGATATTTTTAACAATTCTTAACATTAACAAGAAGTTATCTCAATCTGAATTTATGTTTACGTCCTGCAAAACTTACGTCGTGTGACGTTTATCGACTAGGGCGGCAAGTATCGATAAAAAAATGTCGGTAATGGAAACGAGTGCACTTTTTCAGACAGAATAAATAAATGGGGAACATTCATTTTCATGATAAAATATATACTTATATAGCAAAAACGTGTTTACCGGGTTAAACATTATTAGAAAATAACAAGGTTGGAAACTTTCGTTTTACTTACCTACTTAATCTATGCCAAAAATCTTAAATTAATACAACAACAACAACATAATAGACATTAAAAATGCACATTATAATATTTTTTAAAACATGTTTACCAACGTGGCACGGCACGCAATGCAAGCCACGCCTTTGTCTAAAATAAAAAAAAAGAGTGTGTGTACTTATGTACACGCGTTAGAAGTTATACTTCTTTGGCGTATGGAAAAAAAATAACTAAAATGCAGTAGTGATTAACGTTAAATATTAAAATTAATCAAAAAGATTTTATTTAAATAAATAATAAATTATTAGTATCACCGTCGTATATGAAATTGATTTAACAAAAACACCAAAATAATATTTATTTATTCACACTGTTTAATTGTACCCTTACGAAACACGTGAAACGTTTTGACTGTTTCTTCCACTTCGATATCGTCTTTGATTGCTTTTTTTACTTTGTCATCCTCTTAGAATGCTCTTACCACCTCGGTATCCTCTTTGATTGCTTACTCAACTTTAATTTCCTCTTTGATTGTTTCTGCTGCTTCGATATCCTATTTGATTGCTTCTTTCACTTCAATATCCTCTTTGATTGCTTCTTCCACTTCGATATCGTTTTTGACTGTTTCTTCCACTTCGATATCGTCTTTGATTGCTTTTTTTACTTCGTCATCCTCTTAGAATGCTCTTACCACCTCGGTATCCTCTTTGATTGCTTACTCAACTTTAATTTCCTCTTTGATTGTTTCTGCTGCTTCGATATCCTATTTGATTGCTTCTTTCACTTCAATATCCTCTTTAATTGCTGCTTCCACTTGGAAATCCTCTTTGATTTGATTGCTTCTTCCATTTCGATATCGTCTTTGACTGCGGCTTACATATGGATATCCTTTTTGATGGATTTTAACAGCTGGATATCCTCTTTAATTACTTCTTCGACTAAAAGAAAAACACGCGAGCTGCGAGCAGCTCGCGCACAACGCAACCTCTAGTTACTAGAATATACAACTTGAACATAGTCATCAATTTTCATACCACCTAGAACTAACTTCATGCTGTTAAATTTAGGTGTCGGTGTGCGCGCGCATCGTAAAAATTCACTCTCATCATTTTTCTCCATCGCGCCAAAAGAAGTATAACTTCAAAAATTATCGACACGACCAAAGACACGACCCATCACTAACACGAACTGTCATAGGGATCAAGGTTCGCCGCGCCGAGTATAGAATTCTAGTAATGTTTTTATATGATGGTTTTTTTAAAAAACATTCTGAAAATTGAAATAGAAGACTTATGAAGTGCCGAACACCCCAAGGTCCATAAACCGCTACGAGGTGGGGTATTTTTCGCGTTTGTGCGCCAATAAAACCGCGCTGCGTTTAGACTAACTGATCGAGCGAAGCGAGATCTATAAATCAACTTGGGCAAATGGGCGTTATATGTAATAGGTTGGGGGAAAAGTCTTTTCGCATTATAGTATGTATGAACTTATAATAAAATCTCTTTGGCTATACTATTTGTATCTGGCTGGTGTTGGTATCATTCAAAGTTTAAATTTTAAAGAAGATAATTCCAAATTCAAATTAGGAAAATGTGTGATTTTTATTTGTTTTTCGTACTGTAAAGATGAGTGAATCTAATGAAGAAATTCAATACATTTTAAAATTTTACTACAAAAAAGGTAAAAATGCAACGGAAGCCGCGAAAAAAATTTGCGATGTTTATGGACCTAGTGCAGTGTCTGTGAGAGTAGCACAAATTTGGTTTAAGCGTTTTCAATCTAGAAATTTTGATATCAGAGATGCACGTCGCTCTGGTCGCCCTATTACGGATAAATATGATGCCGTTTTTTAAAAAGTGGAGCAAGATCGGCATATCAGTAGTTACGACGTAGCTGAAGAACTGGGAATTGACCACAAAACAGTTTTGACGCATTTGAAAAAACTGGGTACACAAAAAAGCTCGATATTTGGGTACCCCACGAGCTCACTGAAAGAAACCTAATGAACCGTGTACTCATTTGTGATTCTTTATTACGACGTAATGAAACCGAACCATTTTTGAAGAAGCTGATAACTGGTGATGAAAAGTGGATCACGTACGACAAGAACGTGCGAAAAAGGTCGTGGTCAAAGGCCGGTCAGGCTTCACAGACTGTGGCGAAACCCGGGTTAACTCGCAACAAGGTGATGCTGTGTGTGTGGTGGGATTGGAAGGGCATTATTCATTATGAGCTGTTACCACCAGGCAGGACTATCGATTCTGAACTCTACTGCGAACAACTGATGAGATTAAAACAAGAAGTTGAGAGAAAGCGGGCGGAATTAATCAACAGAAGGGGTGTGGTTTTTCATCATGATAACGCTAGACCTCACAAATCTTTAGCCACTCAGCAAAAATTAAGAGAGTTTGGCTGGGAGGTGTTAATGCATCCGCCGTATAGTCCTTGCACCTTCAGATTTCCACCTGTTTCGGTCTCTTTAGAATTCTTTAGGCAGTGTCAGGTTAACATCACGAGAGGACTGCCAAAACCATTTGTCGCGGTATTTTGATCAGAAGCCCCAAAATTTCTATAGCAATGGGATCATGTCCCTACCTACAAGATGGCAAAAAGTTATCGAACAAAATGGTACCTACATATTTTATTAAAATGTAAATAAACTATAGTAAAAAAATGTTTTGAATTTTCTCAAAAAATGCGAAGAAACTTTTTCCCCAACCTAATATGTATGTAAGTTGTTTTTCCGATGATAACTTTTGAAGCGGTTATCCGATCATCGTGAAATTTAGTATATATCTAGTGACTGTACAATTTTGGTGAGACTACTAAAAATGTGGTGTTGTTGAGATATTGGGGTTCAAGAGAGGTAAAACAAAACAAAAAAAAATAGGACTATCTGGTCAAGTGGCTCGTTTAATAAAAGGTCTTTGTGAGGACATTTCAACACCGTTTTTATTTTTGGCTTTAACCTTGTAGTTTTTAAGTTATTAGCCATAACATAACATAACATAACACCTTTTATTAGACGTGCCTTTTGACAAGATAGTCTAATCTTGGTTTGTTTTTACCCCTCTTGAACCCCAATATCTCAACAATCCCATCACATTTTTAGCTTATTTAGTCACACCAAATTTGTGCTATTACTAACTGCCTAATTTACCTACCTAAGGCCCGGCTAGCTCAGTCGGTAGAGCATGAGACTCTTAATTTACCTACCTATACCAAATTTCACGATGATCGGATCAACTCTTCGAAAGTTATTCTCGGACAAATAAACTTACATACATACAACGCCGATTTGCCCAAGTTGATTTAGAGATCTCACTTCACTCGATCAATTATCCTTTACACGCTACAACAAAAAGGTTACCATACTTTTCTTATTTAATAAGAAAAGGTTACTTTTGTATCACTCTAGGGTTACTTTTGACTAGAGCCCGCTGGCAGCACTGGTTCTAGCTAAACTTCGAAGTTCCTCTCCTCCCTCTAGCCGGACGGGACGGACAGTTCGTTTGTTAGAAAGTGTTTATTTTGCAATGCATGTAAATAAAATTAATTGGCTATTCCGTGCTGTTTATTCCAATGTCAAGATAAAAGATTCAGCAACGAAACTTTCTATTGTGCCGCTCAGGTTCATCAATGAGGTAGGAACGGTTGTAGCCTAAGCGGATAATAATTTTGATGATTAGTAATGAGTGTTTGTTCTGACTATGAAATAATGTGTTTAACCAGGGTCCAGCTGCGGAGGCGCGGGCGGCGGTTGAGGGTGCCGCGGCGCCGGCACCGGCGCTGAGCGACTTGCTAGGCAGACGTCACAACTATCTGCGCATCTCGCTGACAGAGCGTTGCAACTTGCGATGTGAGCCTATGATATAGTATAGCGGGCAGGTAGGTATAGGATTTGCTATACCTATCTTCCTTGCATGACATGTGCCTGACTCAATCCCATATTTAATAACAACTAGTTGACTTGTCCTGGCTTCGCACGGATTTCTATACAAAATATAGCCTAAGCCAAAGGTCTTAAGTTCATACAAAAAAAAAATCTAATATAAAATTACCAATTTTGAATTTTTCATTTGTTTTTATGGGTTTTCCCCATGTCTTTTAAACCATCCCTGTATCAGAGCGAACCGTTGTCAAGCCGTTTGTGAGATTTAGGGAACTAACAAACCGCAATTGATTTTTATTGATCAAGCGAAGCGAGATCTCTAAGGCAAATTTGCGTTGTATGTATGTATGTTTGTTTGTCCGAGGATAACTTTCGAAGCGATGATCCGATAATCGTGAAATTTGCTATATAGGTAGGTAGTGATGGCACAATTTTGGTGTGACTAAATGAGCTAAAAATGTGGGGGGGTTGTTGAGATATTGGGATTCAAGAATGGTAAAAAAAAATAAAATGAGACTATTAGGTCAAGTGGGACGTCAAATGAAAGGTCTTCATTAGTACAAGCTTTTTATTAACCTGCAATGTATATATGTTTGTCCGGGGTGGAATCTTGCAACTGAATTTTAAACCCGTTCCCCTCAACTGATTAAGTTGAAATTTGGAATACATATATAACTTCAGTGACAATGCAATAATATGGTACCATGGAGGTGGTCTCATGATGGAGGCAGATGCTAGACAATGGAACTTCTGAATGGATTATAGTAGGCTACTAGTGTTTGGGCACATTTGAATCTGCTTGCGGTTCCGATTATGAATTTTATAAAAGCTTGTTTTGAAAAAGTAATTTTTGAACAAATTAACTTATTATTTTTAGTAAAGTCTTTATAGTTATACAATTTGAGTTATTAGCCATGATAAAAACTGAACTTTATCAAAATTCACAGGGTACACCAGTGACCCCACTGTGCTGAAATTTGGTATGCGTGTAGCTTCAGTGACACAAATATAGGGAAAAGTCTGAAATCCAGAATAACTGCAATTTCTACCCCAAAAATGTGTAACTAATTAACATGAACTCCCGTTACTTGTAATTTATTAATTTAATACCAATTCGATGTTTTTTGTGTGCTTATTGTTTTTTACTGTACTTTCATACTTGCTATTATGTTTGGAGCATATAATCAACCAGAGACCTACGTCCAGCAGTGGACTGCTATAGGTTGATGATGATGATGATGATGATATAATCAACACCTGACGAGCTATAAACTGTTAACACTTAATTTTTTAATGACTTGTTAATGTGTTTTTCGCCTATGGTAATAAAGATTTTCATTTCATTTCATTTGAATGAAACTAGGTCAAGTTAGTTGGTTATGCATTTTGTGGCACTATTTTGATAGTCAAAGATTACAAATAATATTATTTTGTTTTTATGGGAGACTCGCAAGATCTAAGTTCAGGGCGAAGCACTAGTATATATAGATAAATGTTGAGACCTTTCCTAACGATTCCTGAAGATTGGTCTCTTTGCAGTGTATACGCTGTAATCTGGATTCAGGACATGGATCATACACAAAGAAATGAAAGTTATAGTTAATAATAAAACGTATGCGCTGCGAATCGGGAGGTTAACATTTATTATTTTTGTACTTTAAATGTTGTTCAGTTTAAGGCCACTTAGCAGCAGGTAATACCTAAGTAATTACTTTTCTTATCGGGAATGCAAATTAATGTTAATTTTGGCAAAAGTTAGGAATATTACCTAGGAAGGTACCTTTTACCTGTTTTATAATTTATCTTTGTGAACGAGGCGAACCAAAAGTAGATTTTCATTTTTCAAACAATTTCAACTTGATTTTGATTGGCCTCTCTCTTTTCTTAATCGTTCCTTCCATAATCCCGTACTTTATTGATCGAGTGAAGCGGGATCTCCAAATAAACTTTGGCAAATCGGCGTTGTATGTAGGTATGTATGTATGATTGTTTGTCCGAGGATAACTTTCGAAGCGTTTATGCGATCGTCGTGAAATTTGGTATATAGTGATGGCACAATTTTGGTGTGATTTAATGAGCTAAAAATGTAGGGGGCTTGTTGAGATATTAGGGGTTTAAAAATCTTGAGATATTAGAGTTCAAGAGGGGTAAAAAAAAAATGGAACTATCCGGTCAAATGGCACGTCTTATAAAAGGTCTTTGTAATTACATTATGACCCTATTTTTATTTTTAGTTTAAACCTTGTAGTTTTTAAGTTATTAGCCTGGTGTGACTAAATGAGCTAAAAATGTGGGGGCTTGTTGAGATATTGAGGTTTAAGAAGGGTAAATATAAATCAAAATGAGACTATAAGATTAAATGGGCCGTCTGATGAAAGGTCTTCGTCGTACATTTAGACTCCGTTTTAATTTTTAATAAAGTCCTTATAGTCTGAGTTATTAGCCATACTAAAAACAGAACTTTGACATAATTCACAGGGTACACCAGTGACCCCACAGTGCTGAAATTTGGTATGCGTGTAGCTTTAGTGACACAAATATAAGGAAAAGTCTGATATCCAGGATAACTGCAATTTCTACCCTAAAAAAGAGTAACCACACTGCATGAACTCCCGTTACTTGTTATTTGAATGAAACTGTAGGTCAAGTAGTTGGTTTTCCTTTTCGGGGCACTATTTTATTAGTCAAAGTTTATTAACCGGCTTGCACAACGATCCCTAAACCTATTTAGCAACTAAACATGTTTGAATTTGACATATTTGTATGACTAAATAAGCCACTAAATACGTTTAGGCATCGTTGCGCAAGTCGTTCTAAGATTTTTTTTTGTTTATTGGGTTACTTGCGAGATCTAGGTTCGGGGCGAACTACTAGTTTATTTTCAACTGACTTTAAAAAAGTAGGAGGTTCTCAATTAGACTGTATTTTTTTTTATGGTTGTTACCTCGGCACTTTCGACTAGGTGAACCGATTTTGATGATTCTTTTTTTTATTTAAAAGCTGGTGCTTCCCGTGTGGTTCCATTTCAATTTGGTCCAATTCTGACAATGGCATCCATGAGAAAACTATATTAAGTCTTAAATTTGCATTAAGTATGTGCGCGACAAATGGATGAATAACTCAATATCACGGCAACCGATTTCGATTATTCTTTTTTTATTGAAAAGGATGTACTTCAAGGGTAGTTTGATGAGAGTTTGGTTAGGTTAACCGACTTCAAAAAAGGAGGAGGTTCTCAATTCGACTGTATTTTTCAGTGTAAATATTCCAGGTAACTTTGAAGTCGGTTGTTAGATTTTTGTAAAAAATATATTAGGTCTTTACCTATGAAATTGCCGTTTTGTATGGAATAAGTGAAAGTACTTATTTCTTTAAACTTTTTTATTTCTGTTATGCAAAGTAATCACCCATGCAGTCGACGCATCTTTGCTAACGCATTGGCAGTTTATTGATGCCCTTCTTGTAAAAATCAGCTGGACGGGAGGCAACAAACTCTTTAAAGGCATTTTGTACTGCCTCTCGGGAATTGAATTTTTTATCCACTAAAAAGTTGTCTAAATTTTGGAAAAAGTAATAGTCGGTAGCTGCAAGGTCTAGTGAGTATGGCGGATGAGGGAGAGCTTCCAACCCCAGCTCTTGCAGCTTGGAGACTGTCTGTTGTGCAGTATGGGGTCGCGCGTTGTCGTGAAGGAGCAGTGGGGACGACCGATTGACCAAAGCTGGTTGCCGATGTGCAAGCTTCTCCATCATTGTCTCTAGTTCTTCACAGTACACATCTGCAGTAATGCTCATGCCGTTTTGTAAAAGGCTGTGGTGAATCACACCCGCACTAGACCACCAAACAGTGACCATCACCTTTTTAGGGGTCATTTTTGGTTTAGGGCATTGCTTTGGTGCTGAACCAGGATCTAACCAACTTGCTGAGCGCTTTCGATTGTCGAACAGAATCCATTTTTCATCGCACGTAACAATTCGGTTCAAAATTCCTTCATTTATTTGCCTATTGAGCAGCGCGAGGCAGGTCTCGACGCGTACGTTGCGCTGGCGATCGTTAAGTTCGTGGGGCACCCATCTTATCAAGTTTTTTTACCTTGCCTATTTGTCGCAAATGGATCAAAATTGTTTTGATGCTAACATCAAAAGCTGCTGCTAGCTCAGCTGTGGATTGATTTTCGTCAGCTTCCACAATCGCCTTTAATTCATCATTGTTGACCAAAGTCTACGGACGACCACGAGCTTCATTTTTCAAGTCAAAATTTCCAGAACGGAACCGGGAAAACCAATAACGGGTTGTGCGTTCGTTTGTACAGTTCTCTCCGTAAACGTTTTTGATGTTACGTGCCGTTTGTGTCGCGTTGCTGCCACGACGGAACTCATATTCCATAATTACTCGAATTTTTAAAGTATCCATTATGACGAAAAATGTTCAAATGTAATGAAAATACAACTCTAATCAATAAACAAAAGACTGAGTGTGTAAAAAGAATGTCATGTTTTTAAAACAAAACTAATTTGAATTTAGAATACAAAGCCATTCCTAACTTTTTTTCTGTTTTAAATGACCAGTACTGAAGAACGGCAATTTCATAGGTAAAGACCTAGTATTATTATATATTTAAATTATTTATAGGTAGGTACTTTATATGTATTTTACTAAGCCTCTTTTTTCATGTTTCTTCGGTCTCTCTCACTGGTCGTGAAAAAAAAACAAAAAATCTGAAATCCAGAATAACCGCAATTTCTACCCCAAAAAAGAGTAACCAAAAAGCATGAACTCCCGTTACTTGTAATTTGAATGAAACTGTATGTCAAGTTAGTAGGTTATGCATTTCGTGGCGGCACTATGTTATGTTATGTTATGTTGGTGGACTCCCTTTTCCGCATTCAAACTCTGTATGTGGTCCATTATGCGTGAGAGAGTTGACTATATGGATAGCCAGCCTAACTCCGTCCAGAAGCGCAGAAGTTTCCTGGGGTCTTCGCAGGCTTCACGGAGTGACCTTGGATTGTCCAGGATTTCTGCACGTTGTGCTGTAACCCCCACGCATTCCAGGACTACGTGGGCAGCTGATTCTTCTTCGGTGAGACATGCCCTGCAGAGTGGGCTGTCTGTTGCTCCGATGGTGTAGAGGTGTTTGTTCAGGGGGGCATGTCCTGTAAGGGTCCCCACGATGATTCGAAGGTCCGGTCTTTGAAGGTTGAGCAGTCGACGTGTCAGTCGTGGCGAGACGGCCGGCAGAGCCATCCTCGACTGTCTGCAGTCCATGGTCTGCGCCCAGCGTTCGTTGTGTAGGTTTAGAGTACGATTCCGTATCCATGCTCGTAGCTAAGTGAAAGGTAGAGGGAGGAATGCAGGTGGGCCTATAGCCGTCGTTTCCGATCCTCTTCTAGCTAGTTCATCTGCAGCATCGTTGCCTAGTGATCCGCTATGCCCCTTGATCCATTGTAAGATCACCTTGTTTTTTGTGGCAATTCTTTCTAGGGCTAAGTGGCATTCGTAAACAAGCTTGGAGTTATAGCTGTGACTCTCCAGAGCTTTGAGTGTTGCTGTACTGTCGGAGAGTATTCGTATGGTGTAGTCTTTGATCTCTCTCCTGTTTATTGCGGTAGCTGCTTCGGTAATGGCCATGCATTCACATTGGAAGATGGAACTATGTATACCTAGTGTCATTGATATACTTATGTTGAGATCCAATGAATGAATTCCCGCGCCCGTTCCCTGTTTGGTTTTTGAGCCATCGGTGTAAACGCGGACTTCATTGGTTCCTGATTGGTCTCTCTGTTCCTCGTAGAGTTGTATGTTATAGTGTTTTTGGAATATCTGTTGTCTTGGGATCTTGTCGCACGGGGCGGCTAGTAGTGGTTCGTAGGCTATCGCTCGCTCTAAGATAGATGCGTGCAGACTCCTTGTGTTACCCCACAGTCCCTGGTGTTTAAGTCTTATAGCGGCCATCATCGCTTCTTGTTGTATATAAAGATCTAGAGGAGCCAACCCTAAAATAATCTCAAGGGCGGCTGTTGGTGTTGTTCTCATGCAACCTGATATTGCAGAACATGCGTGTCTTTGGAATCTCTGCAGCTTGGTAATGACAGTACTGAGTTCAGTACGGGTCCACCAAACAATAGAGCCATATGTTAGTGCCGGCCTTATTACAGCTGTGTATAGCTACAGTGTTATTTTTGGGGAGAGTCCCCAGGTTTTTCCAAGCATTCTGCTGCATTGAAAGAAACTGGTACATGCTCGTTGCAGCTTGTAGTCAAGGTGTTTGTTCCACAGTAACTTACTATCGAGTATTACTCCGAGATACTTGACTTCGTTGGTAAGTTTTAATTCAGTGTTGAATAATTTCGGCAGTCTCAGGTTACCTAGGTTCCTTTTCTGCGTGAAAATTATTAGTTCTGTTTTTGTGGGGTTGACCGATAAACCATGGCTTGTGCACCAGTTTTCGATAATTTTGAAGGCTAATTGCATGAGGTCACATAGGACGTTCTCGAAGCATCCGGTCGCAAGGATAGCCAGGTCGTCTGCATATCCTACTGTGAATAGTCGTGGCGGCACTATTTTGAAAGTCAAAGATTACAAATAATATTTTTTGTTTTTACGGGAGACTCGCGAGATCTCCGTTCGAGGTGAATCACTAGTTTATTTAGACGCAAAAGGTTGCGGGTTCGATTCCCGCCTCTTGGAACAAATTTTTGCATGATCTACAGGTATTTGATCCAGGTCTAGGTGTTTCTCTATACATTAATAGTGGTTTGCCCTGAACTGAGATCTCGCGAGTCTCCTAAAAAAAACAAAATAAAATACACACATCAAAAAAGTCTAAGCAACACCTACAAATTTTGAATATTTTTAATTTTATAGATTTATTTTAAATTATTTCTTTTCTTTTTAAATTAAATGATATTTATATGTTGTATTTGTATATTAAAATCAATAAATTTCTTTAAAAAATATTGATGTAGAAATAAAAGTTTGTTGTGAATCTGGGTGCAATTTTTACCATTATTCTGCGTTAAATTATAACCTTCTTTTGGGCATTTAAATTAAATCTAATACAGAGTGTTTCTTCCTCGGTAGTTTAAAACTTGTCGGCAACGATTCTGCATGGAGTCAATTAGGTTATTGATTTCATCCTGGGGCAGTGGTTCCCAGTGGAACTTGAGCAGGTTTTTTAGCTGGTGTTAAACCCCCATCAAGATATTTCAGGACCCTTCTCTGGAGCATATCCCACGCATGCTCAATGGGATTCAAGTCAGGCGATTGAGCTGGCCATGGCAAAGCGCGTATATTTTCGCCTTGTAGCCATTCTTGAGTCCGTCTCGCTGTGTGCGGACGGGCATTGTCGTGCATCAATGTAAACTCAGATCCCAATGTTTGTGAAAATGGACGCACATAGGGAGCTAGCACATGTTCCACATAATTTTCAGCATTCGGGTTGCTTTATGAAAACGAGATCGATTTGTCGGTTTTTAGCTATTCCAGCCCAAACCATTACTGTCGAACCGCTGTATGGGTGGACTTCCTGGACACTTCTTAGACGTTCAGCGTTTCCTGGGCGACGATATACCTTCATTCTCCTAGTATCAGGTTTAAACCCGAATCGAGATTCGTCGCAGAACAAAATTGGGTCCCATCGTTCATAGCACGCGTGGTCTGCACCATTGAATACGACGAGCTCGATTTCCGTGACGGATCTGTGGGCATTTGATTGGACCACGTGCACGTAGACCATACTCTCGCAGTTTGTTTTGCACAGTTTGGGGACAAACAGCGGGAACATCAGCATTCTGTAGCCTTGATGCGATATCTTGGGCAGTTATATTTGGTTCACGTCTACATGTTACCTGGATGTATCGGTCTTGACGACGAGTGGTACTACGCCCTCGGCCTGAGTGCTGTTCCGACGGATCACCTGTGTCACAATAACGCCTCCAGAGTTGGCAAATTGCGCTTCGATAAACACCTAAATGCCGGGCAACATAGGCTTGACTGTTTTAAATTTCTAGCATCCCTATAACTCTTTGCATCTCTTCCGTGGTAAGATGACAACGTCCATTACACAGTAAAAACTCGTGGACTATTATTCGCAACGCACAACCAATGATTACTGCGGTTACTAAGTTTTTTCGTTGAATAAGAAATAAAACTGCATCTATGAAATGCCGTTGAAATCAAATGATGATAACTATCAAAATAGTGCCACGAAATGCATAACCAACTAAGTTGACCTACAGTTTCATTCAAATCACAGGTAACGGGAGTTTATGTTAATTGGTTACTCTCTATTCTGGATTTCAGACCTTGCCCTATATTTTAATCACTAAAGCTACACGAATACCCAATTTCAGCACAGTGAGGTCACTGGTGTACCCTGTTAATTTTGACAAAGTTTAGTATATTACTTAAAAACTACAAACATTAAACTAAAAATAAAAACGGGGTCGAAATGTACTCAAAATACCTTTTATTAGACTTGCCACTTGCCCCATTTGTTTTTTTTTTACCCCTCTTAAACCTCAATATCCCAACAACCCCCCAACATTTTTAGCTCATTGAGTAACACCAAAATTGTGCCATCACTACCCACCTATATAGCAAATTTCACGATGATCGGATAAACGCCTCGAAAGTTATCCTCGGACAAAGAAACATACAACGCCGATTTGTCCAAGTTGATTCTAAAACAAGATTCTAACAACCGACTTCAGAGTTACCTGGAATATTCACACTGAAAAATACAGTCGAATTGAGAACCTCCTTCTTTTTTGAAGTCAGTTGAAAATAGTGCCACGAAATGCACAAACAACCAACTTGACCTGCAGTTTCATTCAAATTACATGTAACGGGAGTTCATGCTTTTAAGAGGTAGAAATTGCAGTGGATCTAGATTTCAGACTTTTCCCTATATTTGTGTCACTAAAGCTACACGCATAACAACTTTCAGCACTGTGGGGGTACCCTGTGAGTTTCGTCAAAGTTCAGTTTTTATTTACCCCTCTTGAACCCCAATATCTCAACAAGCCCCACATTTTTAGCTCATTTAGTCACACCAGGGTTGTGCCATCACTGCCTACCTATATATCAAATTTCACGATGATCGGATTAACGCTTCCAAAGTTATCCTCGGACAAACATACATACATACAACGCCGATTTACCCAAGTTGATTTGGAGATCTCGCTTCGCTTGATCAATTAGTACGGATATGGATTGCATGGCCTTGAATACAATCTGTTGTGTAAGTAGCTGTGTAAATAATAATTAGCTTGCACCGATTGGATGGAATTGAAACCCACAATCTTACGATTGAATACTGGCCACTGAGTCGTCTATTTACACCATATTGGCGAATGTGAAATGTTAAAAACGTGACCTGATCGGTCTTATTATACATCAGTAATAATGTTTTCATCATTTTATTGTAAGCTTGCAGGTTTAGTTAGTTTTGATGTGGAACCAATAGGATGCTACATCTACAAACATTGCATAAACTCATGTAACATCAAATATACTTAGGCAATGTGAAAACATGTGACCTCCACGCGGTTATTAATCAATCGGCTCCGAACTGTTGAAAGTAATCGTTAGTTATACTACTTGCCGGTTATATACTGATAACACGTTCAATGTAGGTATTTATAAACATATCTTAAGTTTCACTTGTCTTCATTATTTATTCAAACATTTTTCTTCTTTTTATTGTCACTTTTAGTTCACCTAAACTATTAATTATTAGTGAATTAAACTAAATACAGTGAAAAACAAAAGGAAATTAACATCATAGATATAAAAAAACGACAGTTGTTTTTTAAACCTTTCATGTTCCCATATGTCACCAATCACCAGTTCGAAAATCACTTCTAAAGAGCCGAAAAAAAACTAAGTTTGGTAATTGATGGCTAATTACCTACTTACGGCAGGCCAGTACTGCATGCCGGCAGAGGGCGTGCCGCTGTCGAGGCGTGCGGCGCTGCTGACGCGCGACGAGCTAGCGACGCTGGTGCGCGTGCTGGCCGGCGCCGGCGTCGACAAGCTGCGCCTCACGGGCGGCGAGCCCACGCTGCGCCCGGACCTCGCCGACATCATACGTACGTAAATGCTAAAGTACTTACGGCAGGCTAGTACTGCATGCCGGCACAGGGCGTGCCGCAGTCGAGGCGTGCGGCGCTGCTGACGCGCGACGAGCTAGCAACGCTGGTGCGCGTGCTGGCCGGCGCCGGCGTCGACAAGCTGCGCCGCACGGGCGGCGAGCCCACGCTGCGCCCGGACCTCGCCGACATCATACGTACGTAAATGCTAAAGTACTTACGGCAGGCCAGTACTGCATGCCGGCACAGGGCGTGCCGCTGTCGAGGCGTGCGGCACTGCTGTCGGACGACGAGCTAGCGACGCTGGTGCGCGTGCTGGCCGGCGCCGGCGTTGACAAGCTGCGCCTCACGGGCGGCGAGTCCTCGTTGCGCCCGGACCTCGCCGACATCATACGTACGTACATGCTAAAGTACTTACGGCAGGCCAGTACTGCATGCCGGCACAGGGCGTGCCGCTGTCGAGGCGTGCGGCACTGCTGTCGGACGACGAGCTAGCGACGCTGGTGCGCGTGCTGGCCGGCGCCGGCGTCGACAAACTGCACCTCACGGGCGTTGAGCCCACGTTGCGCCCGGACCTCGCCGACATCATACGTACGTATATGGTAGTGTACTGACGGCAGGCCAGTATTGCATGCCGGCAGAGGGCGTGCCCCGCTGCTGAACTGAGTGCTACTCAGTTTGGGGCGAACCCCTAGTTTATTGAAGTGTTGTTATAAGTGTGCGTGTGTGTGCAGAGGAACTGAGCGCGATCCCGGGCATACGGAGCGTGTCCATGACGACGAACGGACTGGTGCTGACGCGGCGGCTGCCGGCGCTGCAGCGCGCGGGGCTCTCTGCGCTCAACATCTCGCTCGACTCGCTGCGCTCCGACCGGTACGAGCGCATGGCGCGACGCCCGGTAAGTACACATGCCGCCTGCGCCCGCGCCTGCAGGTGGCATACTCATCATATGAGTCATAGGCCTCCTCCCATACATTTCCAGAGTGACCGATCAATAGTTTATATTCATTTATTCATTAAAATCCCAAGGATCACTTTGAAACTTTAATTTTACCGCTTGTTCCTCCGTGACCAAGCCAGAAAAGAATCAGGCAACAAACAAGACCGGTTATTCTTTTCAACTAGTGGTTCGCCCAGAACGGAGATCTCGCGAGTCTCCGATTAAAACAAAAAAAATATTATTTGTAATCTTTGACTATCAAAATAGTGCCACGAAATACATAACCAACTAACTTCACCTACTGTTTCATTTAAATTACAGATAACAGGAGTTCATGTAATTTGGTTACACTTTTTTGGGGGTACAAATTATAGTTATTCTGGATTTCAGACTTTTGCCTATATTTGTGTCACTTAAAATACACGCATACCAAATTACAGCACTGTGGGGTCACTGGTGTACCCTGTGAATTTTGTCAAAGTTCTGTTTTTATCATGGCTAATAACTTAAAAACTACATGGCTTACCAAATTTCACGATGATCAGATAAACGCTTCGAAAGTTATCCTCGGACAAACAAACATAGTTACATACAACGCCGATTTGCCCAAGTTGATTTAGAGATCTCGCTTCGCTCGATCAAATAGTTCTCTTAAAGTGTCGCGCGGTTTCATTTTGTAAATGGAACCTATTTTGAAGAACAAATATGGCTTGAATATCTGAATAAACCAATCCAGCTGTGACTTTAACAGTGAGATACTAATTGTTCGAACTAAGTCTACCGGCAAATGCCTCTATCTGTGGTCAACTCTGCAATTTTGCATCAATTTTAAGACCTAATAAAGTAGTTGAATCGACAAAATCAAGTGATTCCCCATATTTTTACGTTGTTGGGTTATGTTTTACATTGGCAAAGTGAACTTGATGCATTTTGTTTTTGTAGCATTAAGTAAAAGATTGTTAGCAGTAAACCAATCTAGCACTATCTTGCCCACTGGCATGGCTTAGTTGTCTCCGGTTGGACAAGACTGATGTTCCATTGTGCGTCAGGGCCTGGGGCGCGTGCTGGCCGGCGTGGACCTGGCGCTGCAGCTGGGCGTGCCTGTCAAGATCAACACCGTGCTCATGAAGGGTACGTACGCACAACACCTAACCGAATGCGCGTCATAGCGCCGCTCAACGCACACGTTCTACACTCGACGTCATTTTTGTGGCGTATTATAAACTATACAAGTAACTTTTTAACAAAAATATAACCAACTTAACCAAACTACTGAACTGATTTTGATGAAATTGCTATTGGACCATTCTGAAAGTAATTGCAAATAAAAAAATAATTTTCTAAATTAGGCGATAAATGACAGATTTAAGTTACAGGTAACGGGAGTTCATGTTAATTGGTTACACTTTTTGGGTAAAAATTGCAGTTATTCTGGATTTCATACTTTTGCCTATATTTGTGTCACTAAAGCTACACGAATACCAAATTTCAGTACTGTGGGGTCACCGGTGTACCCTGTGAATTTTGTCAAAGTTCAACTTTTATTATAGCTAATAACAAAAACTACAAGGTTTAAACTAAAAATAAAAACGGGGTCGAAATGTACTCACGAAGACCTTTTATTAGACGTGCCACTTGACCGGATAAACTAATTTTGTTTTTTTACCCCTCTTGAACGCGAATATCTCTACCCCTACACAGTTTTATGTCATTTAGTCACACCAAAATTGTGCCATCCCTACCTACCTACTTATGTACCAAATTTCACGATGATCAGATAAACGCTTCGAAAGTTATCCTCGGACAAACAACCATACATACAACGCCGATTTGACAAAGTTGATTTAAAGATCTCGCTTCGCTCTATCAAAAATAATAGGTAGTTTGTATGTAGGTTGTGGATTTTTCTATCCATGAAAAGCCAAAAACAAGGTTAAATTAACCTGCTAAAATGATTAACAACTGCTTAAATGAGATTCGTTATCGTGTTCCCCCAATATTTTTGTTCGATGACCTCCAGGGGTCGACTAAGATTTCCAAGGGTCCACTCTTGGAAATCTTAGTCGACCCCTGGAGGTCAACCTCTTTGGGTATCATCGAGTTAGTGGATAATTCTTTAAACTAGTGGTTCGCCCCGAACTGAGATCTCGCGAGTCTTCCAAGACACAAAAAAATATTCTTAGGGCGAATCGTGCAACGATGCCTAAAAGTATTTAGTGGCTAAATATGATCTAAGGAGTTGTCAAATCATTTAAATACGTAAAATTTTAACATGTTTAGTCGCCAAATACGTTTAGGGATCGTTGTGCAAGCCGGCCTTAATCTTTGATTAATAAACTAGTGGTTCGCCCCGAACTGAGATCTCATTTTTTTGTTTTAATCTTTGACTATCAAAATAGTGCCACGAAATAAATAACCAATTAACTTGACCTACAGTTTCATTCAAATTACAGGTAACATGTAGTTAATGTTATGTGGTTATAGATACTTTTTTGGTGTACAAATTGTAGTTATTTTCAAATTGGATTTCAAACTTTCGCCTATATATGTGTCACTAAAGCTACACGCATACCAAATTACAGCACTGTGGGGTCACTGGTTTACTCTGTAAATTTTGTCAAAGTTTAATTTTTATCATGGCTAATAACTCTAAAGCTTTAAGGACTTTATTAAAAATAAAAACGGAGTCTAAATGTACTAATGAAGACCTTTCATTTGATGTTCAACTTGACCTAATAGTCTCATTTTCATTTTGTTTTTTTACCCTTGAACCCCAATATCTCAGCAACCCCCCTCACATTTTTAGCTCATTTAGTCACACCATAGTTGTGCCATCACTACCTACCGATATACCAAATTTCATGATGATCGGATAAACGCTTCGAAAGTTATCCTCGGACAAACAAACATACATACATACAACGCCGATTTGCCCAAGTTGATTTAGAGATCTCGCTACGCTCGATCAATAAGTATTATATGCTCGTATATGCCGCTACTTATGTTTCGTTGAGTTATTCAGGTGAGATGATTATGGAAGGTACAACTCCTTTTTTATTTGAAAGGATTACTTTCAGATTGGTCTAATAGAAATTTCATCATAATCGGTTAAGTAGTTTGGTTTTTGCTGTTATCTGAAGTCGGTTATCTTTATGTCAAAATGTTAGTTGTTGTTAAAAAGTTACTTGTATTATAGTTATGTCATAGGTATCTTTACACTATATGCAATGTCTTTGATATGATACCGATCGGTTCTTGAGTTCCACGATGGACAAGATAATAACGAAGCGGCGTCGGGCGTGTTTGGTATCTTTTCTGGTTTAAGAAACTTTTATCTTCATAAGAATAACATATTCACTTACATGAGAACTTAAAAATAATGTTTATAATGTTAAACGTACAGTGTAAAATTAATATCAGTACCTCAAAAAATAAAAATAAAGGGTATTAACAAAACAAAAAAGATAGTGAAACGAAGATGTTAGAAGTGGATGCGGTATTTAGCAAAGAGGTGAAGAATTTCAGTTATCTATAGAATATAAGTTAAATTTAAATTACTCGGTTTAACGCCGATGTTTTTTTACAGGAAATTTTGTTGTAATTAGTCAGGAGTTTTTTGGCAGCGGTTCAACTATCTTGGGCACTCCTTTTATATATTTTATGTATAGATCCGCCTCTCCATTTGCTATACGGGTTTGAAGTTCTAGCTTAAGTTTTTTCATAACTTCTTGTTGATAGGGTGTCGGGTCCGAGTATATCTTGACGGTGTCAACATGCACACTTTTTTTGTTGCGGAGTATGAGTTTTGCAGTTTCTTCTGATGCGAAACACGCTTTGATAGGGCAACTTTTGCCGGGTTGGTATTTTCCAAGACGGTTGATTTGCTTAGGTTCCAGACAATCAGTGCTAATCATTGTGGTAATTTTTCTTGCCTCTTGTTTGTCAAATTCTAATCTTTCAGCAGAATTTTCAGTCTTAGGTTCTTGAATGCCAGTTATTATAATGTTTTTAGCTCGATAGTTATGTTCTTGACACTCTGCAATCAGGTCATCGTAAGAAGTGGAAGTTTGAGACGTAGATACCTGCCCAGAGGACGATTGCAAAAGTACTACATCGGCTTCAAGAAGTTCAACTTTTTTCTCTGTAGCAGTAGCTAGAGTTACTAAGTTGAATACTTCCGATTTTATCTTGTCGTGTTCTACATTCAAGACTACTATGTTATCACAAATGCTGTTCACTTGGCTCTTAATAGAAGTGACATCTTGACACAGTTTGTTTATATTTTCTGTCTGTCTCATCTGTTTTCTCATTTCAGACAATTCGTTTATGATTTGACTATTGTCATCTGTTAGCTTTTGCTTATTACGAAAAGTGATTTAAATAAATAAATAAATAAATATTACTGGACATTTAACACACAGTGCTATCTAGTCCCAAACTAAGCAGAACTTGTACTATGGGAACCAGATAACTGATAGAATACTTATATACTTTTTTTTTTGTAAATACATACTTATAATATCTAGAAAAACAACCAGACCAGAAACAAATATATGTGGATCATGCAAACATTTGTTCCCGCAGCGGGAATCGAACCCGCTACCTCCTGCGTCTCAGCTGGCTGTTCGCCCACTGCGCCACGGAGGTCGTCATTTGCTGATTACCATTGCCGGAATTAGCCGATAAGTTTGGTTGCGATCCACCAAGTTCTGTGTAGATGCCAGATCCAGTTGGCGAGCGTAGTGTGCTCATTGTAGCTCCGTGGTACAATCCTACTTCGATGCAGCGTGGTGTGAGCGGTGCGAAAATAAAGAGCCTGGGAGGGGGGGGGGGGGGGGGGGGGGGGGGGGGCTGTCACTGCCTCGATGCTGTCACGGAGTTGATGTTACACGGATGGGATTAGTTGTAAGTAACTGCTAATCAAAGTACTTTGTTAATTCTGTCTATGCAGTTAAGTGTCAGAATCGAATGCAATTAAAATTGGTAATTTTAAAATAATTTGTAACACGCGTCTACACTGTACGGCCGCTGAGGCAAAAGTCTTTTGAATTGCTTCTTCCACTTTTCCAAGAAAAGTTGATCCAAGAGTGGAAATATTATGAATAGAACGAATGCAGAATACTTTTTGGTATAATTTCAACCAACCAGTTTGGAAAGTGGTCCACGCGGACGAAGCCGCGGGAGTTCATCTAGGTTAAATACAATATATAGAGCGAAGCAAGATCTCCAAAACAACTTGCACAAATCGGCGTTGTATGTACATACAACGCAAGTTTGTGCAAGTTGTTTGTACATTTTGTTTGTCCGAGGATAACTTTCGAAGCCAATGTGTTGGCGTTGTAAAATGTGGTTAGTGGTGTAAGTTTAAACGCAGCTCACGTACGTAACAATGCGTTTTGTTTGAAGGTTTCAATGACGACGAAATCTGCGACTTTGTGGAGTTCGCCAAGGACAAGCAAGTGGAAGTTCGGTACGTACCTTACCTATCTATACCTTCTTTATCTATCTATGGTTCTATATTTGATCCAGCGAAGCGAGATCTCCAAATCAACTTGGGCAAATCGGCGTTGTATGTATATGGTTGATTGTCCGAGGATAACTTTCGAAGTGTTGATCCGATCATCGTGAAATTTGATACATAGTGATGGCACAATCCTGGTGTGACTAAATGAGCTAATAATGTTGAGGGGCTGTTGAGACATTGGAGTTCAAAAGTAGTAAATAAAAAAACCGGTCAAGTGCGAGTCGAACTCATGCGCCAAGGGTTCCGTACCTATCCATTATACCGCCATAATAAAATTGGTATAATTTTTACACATAATAGCACAATTTTATTTATTTACCTTATTTGAGGTTGGTGCCGATTAAGCTAGTCCTCTAAATTGTATGAGCGCCCATACAACTCGGAGGACTATCTTAAATTCTAGGTCAACGAGAACTACCATAAAGGTTTTCGACCCAAAACATATCTCATATCTTACAGAAGAAGTAAAGGGAATATTCCGAAAAACAAAAAAAGTTGATAATTAAGGTAAATTTTGGCACTTACAAGTTTTCGCGAAAATCTAAATTTGCCCATATCTTTTTATCGACTCAGGACCTTGATTTCCTGAGAAAATCGGTGGTGACACACGGACAGACAGACGGACAAGAGAGTGATCTTATAAGGATGCCTTTTTTATCTTTTGAGGTACGGAACCCTTAAAACAAAATGAGACTATTAGTTCAAGTGTGGCCTGTAATAAAAGGTCTTCATTAGTACATTCCGACCCCGTTTTTTGATCGAGCGAAGCGAGATCTCTAAATCAACTTGGGCAAATCGGGGTTGTATGTATGTATGTAGTGATGGCACAACTTTGGTGTGACTATATGAGCTAAAAATGTAAGGGGGTTGTTGAGATATTGGGGTTCAAGGGGGGTAAAAAAAAACAAAATGGGACTATCCGGTCAAGTGGCACGTTTAAGGCTCGGACTATTTGGCGCCCGGGCTTGTCAGGGGCCGTTTTTTAACGGCCCGTGACCAATCCGTCGCACAACCAAACATTTTAATTTTTCCTGCATCGACTATACACGATCCGAAGCTATCCGACTTCGATTTTTACCTGGAAGCAACCGGGACATGCTCCGGATTCGCAGGCTCCACCTTACGTTATTTTTCGGTACAAGTGGGCGGAGCTAAACAATAACGTATGTAGTTGTATGACGTTGACCACAGCGGCAGCGAAAACTATCCGTTTCGGAGGCTTCTGGGCGAGTTTCGCGTCAATGTTATGTATGACAGACAGCGTCGCGGTAGGACGCACGCGCTTGCACAATATTAGCCACATAATAACCCGATATAGTATCTTTGACCTCCATTTCCATCGAACCTGTAACTCGGATTAAAAAAAATTAATAGAATACAAAAGCCTTAATTTGATGTACTCTATATTATGGATAAATCATATTTGAGTAAAAAATTAGAGGATTTTTTGATCTCCCATGGACGCTTAGTAAATGCAGGGCAGGGACTTAAAAATATTTTGATCATGTCTGTTGTTCTATTAACGTGCCATTTTTATTATTTAAATACGTAGTACTAATTTAAATAAACGTTTTTAATACGGGTCAATTGTTCGCTCCTTTCTTTAGTTTTTGAGTAAATAGAGTTTTTTTAGACGCCGACGATCTTTGACTTCCATTTCCATCGATACTCAGATTAAAAAAAAATAATAGAATACAAAAGCCTTAATTTAATGTTTTCTGTATTATGGGTAAATAATATATCAGTGAAAAAAAAAATTAAGAAATTGACCTCCATTTCCATCGAATATGTAATTCTGATTAAAAATGTCTATTTCTTCTATAAAATCTATTTACTCAAAAACTAAAGGAATCAGCGAAAAATTTACCCGTGTATACTAGTGGATCGCCCCGAACTGAGATCTTGCGAGTCTCCGATTTAAACAAAAAAATATTATTTGTAATCTTTCACTATCAAAATAGTGCCACGAAATAAATACCCAACTATCTTGATCTACGGTTTCATTCAAATTAAAGGTAACGGGAGTTCATGTATCTTGGTTATTCTTTTCTGGGGTACAGATTGCAGTTATTCTGGATTTCTGACTTTTCCCTATATTTGTGTCACTAATGCTACGCTCATACCAAATTACATCACTGTGGGGTCACTGGTGTACCCTGTGAATTTTGTCAAAGTTCAGTTTTACAAGCTTTTTATTAACTTGCAATGTAAATATGAATGTTTGTCCGGGTACAATCTTGCAACTGAATTTTAAACCTGTTTCCCTCAACCGATTGAGCTGAAATTTGGAATACACGCTTATTTTGGAGAACAATGCATATTTATAGTAAGCATGACCTGATTCCACTCCCTGGATTGGCTCCAGATGAAGGCACTCTTCAACGGTCAACAGCACAGATATGAAATTTAGTATACGGATTTAATTATGATAGCCCGTTGTAAGTTCCACTATGTCATGGCTGCTGCACTCAGAGTTGGCTTCCGAAGAAGGAACTCCTCAACAGTCAACAGCACATACACGAAATTTTGTGTATTTAATTATAATATTCTGTTCTAAGTTCCACCATGACATCTGCTGCACTCAGGGTTGGCTTCCAAGAAGAAACTCCTCAATAGTTAACAGCACACACACGAAACATTGTATACTTACGCATTTAAATATGGAATACATATTTAACTTTAGTGACAATGCAATAATATAGTACCATGGAGGTGATCTCATGATGGAGGTGGATGCTAGACAATGGAACTTCTCAATAGATTGTAATGGGCTACTAGTGTTTGGACTCATTTGAATCTGCTTGCGGTTCTAATTAAGAATTTTATAAAAGCTTGTTTTGAATAAGTAATTTTTCAACAAAAAACATTATTATGGCTAATAACTCAAAAACTACAAGGACTTTATTAAAAATAAAAACGGAGTCTAAATGTACTAATAAAGACCTTTCATTTGACGTGCCACTTGACCTAATTGTCTCATTTTCATTTTTTTACCCCTCTTGAACCCCAATACCTCAACAACCTCCCAACATTTTTAGCTCATTTAGTCACACCAAAATTGTGCCGTCACTATCTGTGCCTATTAAACTTCACGATGCGTTGATCCGATATCAACGCTTCGAAAGTTATCCTTGGACAAATAAACATGGATACATACATACAACGCCGATTTGCCCTAGTTGATTTAGAGATCTCGCTTCGCTCGGTCAATGAATTGTTTGCTTAATGTATTTTTACTCGATGGTTATTAACGTGACTGCTACCCGTTGCTATAGACAGAATATCCTTCTCTTATCTAGGAATATCTCATATTGAGCGTGCTCGGAGCAAAGACAATTTCACGTCACATCACTTCACATCATCGTGTGATATGATGTGATGTGAAGTGACGTGACGTGACGAGATGAGATGTGATGTGATTTGATGTCATGTCATGTCATGTGTTGTTAAGGGATGTGATGTGATGTCATGTAATGCAACAGCAATGCAATATAATTGGGACTTGAAGTTAGAGGTCCTACTAGACTCCAGTCTCTGCAATGCTCTGATTGAGCTGAAATTTGGAATACATATGTAACTTCGGTGACAATGCAATAATATGGTACCATGGAGGTGGTCTCATGATGGAGACGGATGCTAGACAACGGAACTTCTGAATGGATTATAGTAGGCTACTAGTGTTTGGGCTCATTTAAATCTGCTTGCGGTTCCGATTATGAATTTTATAAAAGCTTGTTTTGAAAAAGTAATTTTTCAACAAAAAACTTATTTTGTTCTTATGGGAGACTCGTGAGATCTCACTTCGGAGCAAACCACTAGATTTAAAGTATCAAATTTATTTGTATTTATTTATTTTAGGAAAACCATTGGCACATATTAAACACAGTAGTTACAGTAAATAGTAATAAACATGACATTTAAAGATCTCCACTGAAAGAATCAGATTGATGAAAGACTCTACTTTAATAAGACTATTAATTATCCTTAATCCTTAACGCGCATACCAAGGTTGTGGGAAAGCAACGTCTGTAAAGATATTCCGTGTTTTGCATCGTCAGGTTCATAGAGTTTATGCCGTTCCTGGGCAACAAGTGGGACGACTCGCAGATGGTGCCGCACCGCGCCGCGCTCGGCGCCGTGCGCGCGCGCCACCCCGCGCTCTCGCGTGCCGCGCCGCGCCCCAACGACACCGCTACGGTACGCACTCGCCGCGAGCTCACGACGGCGCGCCGCCGAAATGCACTAGTGTTGTAATGTAACGATGCGTGTGGCGCGTGCCGGTGCACAACAACACCGCCACGGTACGCGACGCCGCCCCGGCGCGCCGCCGCAGTGCACTAGTGTTCTAATGTAACGATGCGTGTGGTGCAGGTGTGGCACGTGCCGGTGCATAACAACACCGCAACGGTACGCACTCACCGCGAGCTCGCGACGCCGCGCCGGCGCGCCGCCGCATTGCACTAGTGTTGTAATGTAACGATGCGTGTGGTGCAGGTGTGGCGCGTGCCGGTGCACAACAACACCGCCACGGTACGCGACGCCGCAATGCACTAGTTTTGTAATGTAACGATGCGTGTGATGCAGGTGTGGCGCGTGCCGGGGCACAACAACACCGCCAAGGTACGCACGCGACGCCGCGCCGGCGCGCCGCCGCAGTGCACTAGTGTTGTAATGTAACGATGCGTGTGGCGCGTGCCGGTGCACAACAACACCGCCACGGTACGCGACGCCGCCCCGGCGCGCCGCCGCAGTGCACTAGTGTTCTAATGTAACGATGCGTGTGGTGCAGGTGTGGCGCGTGCCGGTGCACAACAACACTGCCACGGTACGTGACGCCGGGCCGGCGCGCCGCCACAGTGCACTAGTGTCGTAATGTAACGATGCGTGTGGTGCAGGTGTGGCGCGTGCCGGTGCACAACAACACTGCCACGGTACGCGACGCCGGGCCGGCGCGCCGCCACAGTGCACTAGTGTTGTAATGTAACGATGCGTGTGGTGCAGGTGTGGCGCGTGCCGGTGCACAACAACACCGCCACGGTACGCGACGCCGCGCCGGCGCGCCGCCGCAGTGCACTAGTGGTGTAATGTAACGATGCTTGTGGTGCAGGTGTGGCGCGTGCCGGTGCACAACAACACCGCCACGGTACGCGACGCCGCGCCGGCGCGCCGCCGCAGTGCACTAGTGGTGTAATGTAACGATGCTTGTGGTGCAGGTGTGGCGCGTGCCGGGGTACAAGGGCAGCGTGGGCTTCATCTCCTCCATGACGCAGCACTTCTGCGCGAGCTGCAATCGCATCCGCCTCACCGCCGACGGGAACCTCAAGGTACCCACCGCATTCATCAAATTCTATCTGTCCTTTATTGACATTGGTGACAGTGCGAAAAGGCAACCACATTCACTATAGGTACTTATAGCAGATTGCCAACGTCGCATAATAATTGATCGAGCGAAGCGAGATCTCCAAATCAACTTGGGCGAATCGGCGTTGCATGTATGTTTGTTTGTCCGAGGATAACTTTCGAAGCGTTGATCCGATCATCGTGAAATTTGATATATAGGTAGGTAGTGTTAGCACAATCCTGGTGTGAACACCGCCAAGGTACGCACTCGTCTAAATGAGCTAAAAATGTAACAGGGTTATTGAGATATCGGGGTTCAAGAGGGGTAACAAAAAAAACGAAATGGGACTAACCGGTCAAGTAGCACGTCTAATAAAAGCTATTTGTGAGTTCATTTCGACCCCATTATTATTTTTAGTTTAAACCTTGTAGTTTTTAAGTTATTAGCCATGATAAAAACTGAACATTATCAAAATTCACAGGGTACACCAGTGACCCCACAGTGCTGAAATTTGGTATGCGTGTAGCTTTATTGACACAAATATAGGGAAAAGTCTGAAATCCAGAATAACTGCAATTTCTACCCTAAAAAAGGTTAACCAATTAACATGAATTCCCGTTACTTGTAATTTGAATGAAACTGTAGGTTAACTTCGCTGGTTATGCATTTCGTGGCACTATTTTGATAGTCAATGATTAGGTAGGTACTAATAATATTTTTTGTTTTTATGGGAGACTCGCGAAATCTCAGTTAGGGGCGAACCACTAGTATAAGAGTTGTGTGTTTGTGCGCAGGTGTGTTTGTTCGGCGCGGCGGAGGTGTCGCTGCGGGACGCGCTGCGCGATGGCGCCAGCGACGCCGAGCTGCTGGCGCTCGTGCGGCGCGCGCTCGCTAAGAAGCAGCCCAGCCACGCCGGTGAGTGTCGCCCGCGACCGCGCGCCGCCTCCCGCAGCCGACCTGCTCACACCCCCGTCTATTGTAGGCATGCAGAATCTCGCGCAAATGCAGAACCGCCCCATGATTCTGATCGGCGGCTAGCGCGCGTGGCGCCGGCGGCGGCGGCGCGGGCGGCGGCAACGGCGCGCGCCTACAGCACGCGCGCTGGCGACTCAGACTCGGAGGCGGACGCGGGCCCATTCTCGCACCTGGACGCGGGCGGCGCGGCGCGCATGGTGGACGTGAGCGCGAAGCCGGTGACGCGGCGCGTCGCCGTCGCTGAGTGCGAGCTGCAGGTAGGCGCGCGCCTGCTGCGCCTGTTGCACGACGCGCGCCTGCCGAAGGGCGACGCGCTGTGCGTGGCGCGCGTGGCGGGCGCGCTCGCCGCCAAGCGCACTGCGGACCTCATCCCGCTATGTCACCCGCTGCCGCTGGAGCTGGCGCGCGTCGCGGTGCATCTGCCGCCGGGCGGCGCGGGTGGCGCGGGCGGCGCGGTGCGCGTGCGGTGCGAGGTGCGCGTGACGGCGCGCACCGGAGCCGAGATGGAGGCGCTGACGGGCTGCGCGGTGGCGGCGCTCGCGCTCTACGACATGTGTAAGGCGGTGGACAAGGACATGCGCGTCACGAACCTGCGACTCGTCCGCAAGGAGGGCGGCCGCGCCGCGGTGCGCGAGCCGCTGCCCGAGCCGCCGCTGCCCGCGCCGCCCGCGCGCCCCGCGCCGCAGCGCGATGGCGAGCGCGAGCCGTTCGAGCCAACTAACCTGATGCACTTCTGACTCGCCGGCGCCACGGCGTTCCTGCGGCAGTTGGGACTTGCGCCCTAAGTTGCATGATGTGCCTTTGATACGATTGTGAATGGCATCGCAAAATCTTGTGTCACACCTGCTATTTTCCTTCGCATAACCTGCTAAAAATCATTCAAATTAAATCACTTTCGGTTTTCATTGTATATCTATCGCAGTCATATGTTGGTCATTCGGGTTTGCTACAAATCACAGTCGTATGCATTTCTTCGGAATTCATCGAGCGTTTTCGCTGCCTGTGATTTTTCACATGTGCAATATTAGTGATAAAAAAACATGATTGAAAAGTAGCAATCATTTTCATATGACGAAATGATTAGGTATTATTTATCACTGCTATTTCACATGTGTAAAATCACAGGCAATAATTTTTCATAGTAGGTATGCTGTTTACGAATGGGAGTTCATGTTAATTGTTTAACCTTTTTAGGGGTAGAAATTGCATTTATTCAGGATTTCAGACCTTCCTATATTTGTTTCACTAAAACTACACGCAAATCTAGAATAACTGCAATTTCTTCCCCAAAAAAACCGGCCAAGTGAGAGTCGGACTCGCGCACAAAGGGTTCCGTACTATTATCTATAGACATAAACAATCATTTATTCACTACATTAGCACACAATATGCAATACAGTTACATTTTAAGACAGATAAAATACAAAAAAATAAACAATTAAACAGTATAAACGTAAAACAAAAACAAGGGAGAACCTGGTAGATACTGTGTGTAGTTTACACATCTATAAATAAACCTATGTCAAATAAGAATTTATTTATATAAATAATCTCCTATGCTTAACAGTGATAAGCATGCAATCGTTACACTACCCGACTTGTCCGGCCCTACAGTCCACATCGAAATAATTCGTGTACCTACACATCGACATTTTCTTTCGATGTGTGCTGAAGGTGTGGAAAATCGGGCTCAACAAATTGGGAAGTGCATAGAGTAACGATCGCTTTAGTCTTTACTGTAAAATGTTCTGCGCACACGAACATAATATTGCAATAAATATTTTGTTTTATTTTCTTTCACACAATTTTATTTATTTACCTTATTTGAGGATGGTGCCGGTTAAGCTAGTCCTCTAAATTGTATGAGCGCCCATACAACTCAGAGGACTATCTTACTGGCGTCAACTATGTATGTATGGGGACACCCTTCAATTTACAACTTTTTTAATTTTTTGGAATTTTGCCTTTATTTGTGCTGTGTTTGAACCTTGCTTTTAGCCAAATTTCGTGATTCTAGGTCTACGGGAGCTACCATATAGGTTTTCGACCCAAAACCTATAGGGTATTTCCGGTTGACCAAGAATTGTCAATTTTGGTTAAAAGCAAGGTACAAGTAAAGAGAAAATTTCGAAAAATAAAAAAAATTGAAAATTAACGTAAATTTTGGTACTTACAAAGTTTTCGCGAAAATCTAAATTTGCTAATTTGCCATAATGTACGGAACCCTCGGCGCACGAGTTCGACTCGCACTTGAGGGTTTTTTTTTATTTTGTATGTTCCACACTTTTTTATCTTGGATATGAAGATCGGGAGACATTTTGTATTTTGATAGTCAATGTTTACAAATATTATTAATTTTTTTATGGGAGACTTGCGATATCCAAGTTCGGGGCAAACCACTAGTTATAGCTAGATAGTAGAGCTAACTACCGTTTAAGAAATCAATAGAATGTAATGAATAAGTTGGATGTAATGAGCAATGATGTAACTAATGATCAAAGGTGCCAGAGGCATACCGAAGCGGTCCCATACTTTGCCAATAAAATACAATTGAACCATTACTGCCATGTCTGAAAGCTCTAAAGCTTACATAATGTGTGCTGCGAAAACGAATGGAAGTGAATTTTTGTAACAAAATTGAACACATCATAGTGAACTTTACTTATGTCAATTCTGTAACGTAAGGTAAAAATCTTTCAATAGACTTGGATTACAGAATCATTGTATATTTTTGCTATTATATTAGGTACAAGTAATTAAAAAATGTGATAAATAGATATGGAGCTTGAAGTCAGTCCATCTGCTTGACAGGGAAATATTTTTAAATAATCTTTATTCTAAATAAAATGCATTTGAGCAAATGCAATATAAAATGGAGGATTAGCTGCTCAGATCCGTCTTTAAAAGACATTAAGTCTGGCTTGCACAACAATGCCTAAACATATTTACCTACTTGTTTGCATGATTTGACAACTCTATTTAGCTACTAAATATGTTTAGGCATAGTTGCACAAGTCACCATAAGAATGCAAAACATTTACACATATTTTAGAAGTTTATGTACAAGAGGTATAATTAATGTTTTACTTTAATGTTTATATTAAAACAATTGTTATTTTAAAATTTTGTTCTTTTAATTAAAACAGACTAATCCTAAGTTATAATTTATATACACAAAAATATAATATTAAAAAGAAAGTTTAATAAGATTTTAACTTTTAGTCATTAGAGTGCATCTTGTGTGTTAGATACAATATGATGTCATCAAAGTGCCTACGCTCAACCTGCATGAGTGAGTACATCTTTCACCTTCATCATACCACAACATTTTGAACTCAAATATTTTGCTGTTACATTCTTTTATAAGCTTACATTATAATTATAAAGACAAACAACAATGGTGCAAAGGAAACTTGGATGAAAAAGGTAGAAGTCTAACCCCAGTATCTCACCAAAGTGTCACTTGCCTCATTCTGCAAGAAAAAGTTAGGAGTTGAAGCAGACATGTATTAGTAGCAGACGCAGGCTCAGCTCAGGCACTGGCCACTAGCACATTGGACTTCGCAGGCTGGTCGTCGGCGGCGGGCGCGGCGCCGTCCGGCTTGTCGATGCGCTGCACGCGGATGTCATGGTTCTGAATGTACGAGTTGATGTCCTGCCCCTTGCGCGCCAGCTGCTCCTCGAGCGCACGCATGGCCTTGGGCAGCTGCTCTGCGTTGTTCTGCAGCTCGGGCAGGATCTCGCGCACCGTGCGCTCCACCAGCACGCCGCCCACCATTCGGAAGCACTTGCGCGACTCCTCTACGCCGCGAAGCGTCTCGATCACGATCCTGAAAGGTTATCTGGTGTGAGTGAACGTCTCGATTACCTTGCCTGCAAATGCACAGATCTCGTCGCTTCGGGACGCAGACTCACTTGTGCTCGTTCAGATCCATGCCCAGCTCTGACAGTTTGTTCGCTAGTAATCTTTGTTCGCCACGAAGCTCTTGGAAGTTTGCGAATATTTCTTCATTTGTCTTGCCTTTAGCGCTTTTGGGGGCCGGTTTAGACATGTTTATGATTTGAAGGAAATTCAATTATAACCACAAACGTGTTTTTATGACTAGTACGTCAGTTCAGTTCAGTTCAGTTCTTGTTTGTGGCTACTGTGAAAGTATTTGCTGGTTATTTTGTTTTGACATGTGTCATGTCAAGCAAGACCAGTCGTCAACACGGTCGGGTCGGTGAGCCTGTGGTCGTCAAGCAAGCAGTGATGCCAGCGGACTCTAGTCAAAAGTAACCCTAGAGCATAGTCATATATTCTACCGGTAGACAAGAACATTCTTGAAAAAAGTTTGTATAAATGCTGGTTAGTTAGAACTAAAGTTCGCTGCAGCGCTAAAACATTATTTATGTGATCGAACCAAACTATTAAAACCTGCAGCGCTAGATCGCATAAAGAGTTTAGTTTACTCGCGACCAAAACGTTGTAAGCGCCATGAAATTCATGGCGCTTATGCGTTCCGTTCAACATAGTGTAACAAACTGTCGTCCCTATAGATTTTACACCCCAGACGTGATACAGCTTTTGTACCAACAAAACTTCATTAGAATTCATATTCTATTTCAAAATGTATAATAGTAATGTAATAATTGAAAATATGGTAAAGTAGAAAAGTAAAATAAAACGAATTGTTATGCGTTTATTTAAGCTCAAGTCCGTTAACAATAGTTTGAAATCAAACTGTCACCTGATGATTCATTGACACTTCTTGATGTATTTTTGCAGTATCGAATTAAGCACGTCGTCATATTTTCTGACCTTTTACAGATATTATATACTAAAAAGAAAGAACATAAAATAAATATTTAAAAATATCAAACTGGCTAGAAAACATTTACCTAAATAAATAAGACACATTATAAAGTCATTATTTTACATCTGTTTTATTTACGAAGAGTAATTCTAGCTCTCATCGAGTTAAATTATATCTTTTCTTCTGGAAAATCTCGATTTTTTTAAAGTGAAACTTTTATTACATCGTCTCAAACTTTTTCGTCTGTGTGTTGCATGTCGCGTGACGGTCGGCCGCGGAGTAGGTATAAAGTGAAAGGCGCTCGTCAGAGCAGCCGAGGCCAATATGGCGGCGCCTATAGTTCGCATCAGCTGACCGTGTAGTGTATAGACTATTACTCATTTGTGCCAACGAAAATTTTTAGTTAAATTTCTATAATGTGCATCAAAGTTTCACTTTTACCGTGGTTTCATAAAACCACACAATCCTTTTTTTACGATCGCGAAGTATTCTTCTCCCTTTGCAGTAATAATGTGATTGTTCGATTTGAGACTTTTTATTATTTGGAATTTCTTGTAGGTAAACCCTATTGCTTTAAAAATTTTACGGAGAACTTCAAGGCTGTAATCAAAATCCAGAACAGTTCTGACGATCACCTGCAATTTTCTAGGGGTCGGTACCTGAAATATCAAAGGATTCCGTTGATTGTGTATCTGACTGTACCTACAATAAATTAGGTATGCTAAATGTTGCCTTTTTAGGCATACACACAAAAACATGCAAATAAGACAAAAAATGTTACCTCTTTTTGCACTGTGTAAAAGAATTGGATGTGTTTCCCAGGAGTTTCAAACTTTCCATCATTCTTAAAACCTTCATTGACTAGCCGCCTAACTGTAGGAACTCTCTCTGATTTCCCTGAAAAAAGTAAAAAATAATTGTAACGGAATGGAAACAATAACTTATTGAATGAAGCAATTAATTTAAATTCAAAATTGGTAGAAAACCAGAATGGAGCTAGTCGTACCATTCTAATGTATCAAAATTTATGGTCATACTATAATATGACCTACTTACAATGTCAATCTAACCTAAAAATATGCAATGTAAACACTGCAATTTTTGGTCTCTAAATCGGAAATTCAGTAAATTTGTAACTTCAAGCAGATTAAAAACAAACAATAACACGATTACATACCCGTCATAGATGCTGTTCACCCATAAATATCATCCAAATCCCACAATATTCGTCCAGCTTGGTACTCCGCGAAACATCGCTGGAAAACTTGAAAACTAACTTCCCGCGTGCCACTCCGATTTACTTTACTCATTTTTGAAACTTTTCTGCGCAGTTTGATCTTAATTTATTGCAGTTTATTATTTTTATACATTATCAAAATTTTGTAGTGTTAACTTCCTCTATTGTGTTATTGTTGTATTGTATGTCAAAATTTGTTACGGCATTATCGCGTTGTCTGAAATGAATTATTTTGGTTTTGTTAAAGTGAAACTTTTATTACATCGTCAAAAACTTTTTCGTCTGTGTGTTGCATGTCGCGTGACGGTCGGCCGCGGAGTAGGGATAAAGTGAAACGCGCTCGTCAGAGCAGCCGAGACCAATATGGCGGCGCCAATAGTTCGCATCAGCTGACCGTGTAGTGTTTAGACTATTACTCATTTGTGCCAACGAGGAAAAATGTCTATAATGTGAAACAAAGTTTCACTTTTACCGTGGTTTCATAAAACCACACAATCCTTTTTTTTTCTATTATTTTTTAAGTTATTAATAACTAGCTATTCTATAATTAATCAATTTCAAAGCCAAATTTATGTCTTATTTTAACGTGTCAATATTCTATTTGTACTGAAAACGGGATATTTACCATGATTTGTGAGTTCTTGAGTGTCCCGATATTTCGACGCAGTTATAGATAGTTCGCCGTGTCAATATTATTACAAGACATGGTTAGAGTGATATCGTCTGTAAATAACGACTTAGGTTGCATGGTGGCTTTTGGTATGTCTTTAACATAAACTAGTGGTTCGCCCCGAACTTAGATAACTAATCAACCCCCCCCCCCCCCCCCCACACACAAACATTTTTAGCTCATTTAGTCATACCAAAATTGTGCCATCACTACCTACCTCTATACCTAGTTCAGTAATGTAAGTAATACCTATTCACTATGATCAGATAAACGCTTCAAAAGTTATCCGCGGCCAACCATACATATATTACATAAATACGCGGGGCGTTCAATGTATTCTCGGTATCGGGTAATATACTAATGACTAGAGGTTCCGTTGTGCGCGAGCTGCTCGCAGCTCGCGTGTTTTTCTTTTAGTCGAAGAAGTAATTAAAGATGATATCGAGCTGTTAAAAGCCATCAAAGAGGATATCCATGTGTAAGAAGCAGTCAAAGACGATATCGAAATGGAAGAAGCAATCAAATCAAAGAGGATTTCCAAGAGGAAGCAGCAATTAAAGAGGATAGGTATTGAAGTGAAAGAAGCAATCAAATAGGATATCGAAGTAGCAGAAACAATCAAAGAGGAAATTAAAGTTGAGTAAGCAATCAAAGAGGATACCGAGGTGGTAGAAGCGTTCTAAGAGGATGACGAAGTGAAAAAAGCAATCAAAGACGATATCGAAGTGGAAGAAACAGTCAATGACGATATCGAAGTGGAAGAAGCAATCAAAGAGGATATCGAAGTGGAAGAAGCAATCAAAGAGGATATCGAAGTGGAAGAAGCAATCAAAGAGGGTATCGAAGTGGAAGAAGCCATCACAGAGGATATCAAAGTGAAAATGCAATCAAAAACGATATCGAAGATGAAAACGCAATCAAAGAGAATATTGCAGTGCAGGAAGCAATCAAAAGGAAATCGAAGATGATATCGAATTGGTAGAAGCAATAAAAGAGGATTTCAAAGTGGAAGAAGCAATCAAAGAGGATATCGAGCTGTTTAAAGTTATCGAAGAGGATATCCATGTGTAAGAAGCAGTCAAAGACGATCGAAATGGAAGAAGCAATCAAACCAAAGCGCATATCCAAGTGGAAGCAGCAATCAAAGATGATATCGAAGTGGAAGAAGCAATCAAAGAGGATATTGAAGTGAAAGAAGCAATCAAATAGGATATCGAAGTAGCAGAAACAATTAAAGAGGAAATTGAAATTGAGTAAAAGACGTCGTGGACAAGGATAAAAATAAAAAACGGTTTCACCAAAAACTTATACTAATATTTTGTAAAAGTTTCCTCGAGCTATCTCTTCCCGTTTAAAAGATACGAGCGATTTAAGTTTTGTATGAAAACCCATAATTCTGTGGAGTGGAAATTGAAGTAAAAGAAGCAATTGAAGAAGACATATAAGTAGAAAAAGACATTAAAAAGGATATCAAAGTGGAAGAAGCAAAAATAGAGGATATCGAGGTGAAAGAAGCATTCAAGGAGGAAGACCAAGTGAGAGAAGCATTCAAAAAGGATGTCAAGAGCAATAATGGTAATAAAAAAACTATTCGACCAAAAATTTGAACCAATATTTTGTAAAAGTTTGCTAGGCGTAACTGTTCCCGTTTAGAAGATACGAGCGATTTAAGATTTGTATTAAAACCCATAATTTTGTAGAGTGGGAATTGAAGTAAAAGAAGCAATTGAAGAAAATATATAAGTAGATAAAGCAATTAAAAAGGATCTCAAAGTGGAAGAAGCAAAAATAGAGGATATCGAGGTGAAAGAAGCATTTAAAGTGGAAGACGAAGTAAGAGAAGCATTCAAAACGGATGTCAAGGGCAATGATGGTATTAAAAAAACTATTCCACCAAAAATTTGTACCAATATTTTGTAAAAGTTTGCTAGGCGTAACTCTTCCCGTTTAGAAGATACGAGCGATTTAAGATTTGTATTAAAACCCATAATTTTGTAGAGTGGAAATTGTAGTAAAAGAAGCAATTAAGAAAATATATAAGTAGAAAAAGCAATTAAAATGGATATCAAAGTGGAAGAAGCAAAAATAGAGGATATCGAGGTGAAAGAAGCATTCAAAGCGGAAGACGAAGTAAGAGAAGCATTCAAAAAGGATCTCAAGGGCAATGATGGTATTAAAAAAACTATTCCACCAAAAATTAGTACCAATATTTTGTAAAAGTTTGCTGGGGGTAACTTTTCCCGTTTAGAAGATAAGAGCGATTTAAGATTTGTATTTAAACCCATAATTTTTTAGAGTCGATATTGAAGTAAGAGAAGTAATTGAAGAAAATATAAAAATAGAAAAAACAATTCAAAAGTATATTGAAGTAAAAATGCCATCAAAGAGGATTTCGAAGTTATAGAAACAATTAAAGAGGATATCAATGTGGAAGAAACATTCGAAAACGAAAAGGAAGTGAGAGAAGAATTCAAAATGATGGCAAGGGCGATGATGACCGTAAAATAACGATTCCACCAAAAATTTGTGCTACAAAAAAAAATTGATTTTCCAAAATGATCACAGTGGATGTTGCATAATAAAAAAAACGACGTTCCAAAATGATCATGTGGATGAGGCATAATTAAAAAAAAATGATATTCCAAAATGATCACAGTGGATGATGCATAATAAAAAAAAAATGACGTTGCAAAGTGATCATTGTGGATGAGGCGTAATTAAAAAAATTATGTACCAAAATGATCACAGTGGATGTTGCATAAAAAAAAATAATTGACGTTCCAAAGTGATCATTGTGGATGAGGCATATTTAAAAAAATTATGTACCAAAATGATCACAGTGGATGTTGCATAATACAAAAAAAATAATAATAATTGACGTTCCAAAGTGATCATTGTGGATGAGGCATAATTAAAAAAAATGATGTTCCAAAATGATCACAGTGGATTTTGCATAATAAAAAAAAATAATTGACGTTCCAAAGTGATCATTGTGGATGAGGCATAATTAAAAAAAATTATGTACCAAAATGATCACAGTGGATGTTGCATACTAATAAAAAAAAATTGACGTTCCAAAATGATCATGTGGATGAGGCATAATTTAAAAAAAAATGATGTTCCAAAATGATCACAGTGGATGATGCATAATAAAAAAAATAATAATAATTGACGTTCCAAAGTGATCATTGTGGATGAGGCGTATTTAAAAAATGATGTTCCAAAATGATCACAGTGGATGATGCATAATAAAAAAATAAAAAATAATTGACGTTCCAAAGTGATCATTGTGGATGAGGCATAATTGAAAAAAAAATGATGTTCCAAAATGATCACGAAGGATTTTGCATAATAAAAAAAAATTGACGTTCCAAAATGATCATTGTGGATGAGGCATAATTTAAAAAAAATTGATTATCCAAAATGATCAGAAAGGACTTTGCATAGTAAAAAAAAAATGACGTTAAATTGATGTTCCAAAATGATCACAGTGGATGTAGCAAAATAAAAAAAAAAAAATTGACGTTCCAAAGTGATCATTGTGGATGAGGCATAATTAAAAAAATGTGGATGTTCCAAAATAAACATGATGAACGTTGCATACTAAAAAAAAAAAAAAAATTGAATGTTCCAAAATGATGATGATGACCTTTGCAAAAACTATGAAAGTTATCTCATGTGCCTCCACCACCATTATATACAATCAAGCAAATTTACAGTAATTTTATAGTACACACAAGCCGTGGGCTCCCTACAAAAACAGTATGAAAATTACGGCAAACGAAATATACGGTTTACGGTATTCATACAGAAATATTTTGTATGGGACAATTTTTTTTTTGTATGAAAGACATTTTTTTTTTTCATGGAACCGGATATAAAAAAATGTCCTCTGCAACATTAGTTTTTGCACCAACGCTCTAAGACCTATACTTTCCGAGATACGAGGTCGATGGGAGCGAATGGGGGACAAAAGGGGTACTTTAGGATTTATTCCCAACTCATCGGAACTCCCTCTATACGATCCCACCAAACATTTTCACCCTACGAGGTGGCATCTGGGAGAACAAACATGTCAATGAGTCAGTCAGTGAGTGGTAATCGAGCTTTATATAATATAACTAGAGGTTGCGTAGTGCGCGAGTTGCACGCAACTCGCGTGTTATTGTTTTTGTCGAAGAAGCAATCAAAGAGGATTTCGAGCTGTTAAAAGCGATCAAAAAGGATATCCATGTGTAAGAAGCAGTCAAAGACGATATCGAAATGGAAGAAGCAATCAAATCAAAGAAGATATCCAAATGGAAGCAGCAATCAAATATGATTTCGAAGTGCAAGAAGCAATCAAACAGGATATTGAAGTGAAAGCAGCAATCAAATAGGATATCGAATTAGCAGAAACTATTAAAGAGGAAATTGAAGTTGAGTAAGCAATCAAAGAGGATACCGAGGTGGTAGAAGCATTCTAAGATGACGAAGTGAAAAAAGCAATCAAAGACGATATCGAAGTGGAAGAAGCAATCAAAGAAGGTATCGAAGTGGAAGAAGCAATCTTAGAGGATATCGAAGTGGAAGAAGCAATCAAAGATGATATCGAAGTGGAAGAAGCAATCAAAGAGGATATTGAAGTGAAAGAAGCAATCAAATAGGATATCGAAGTAGCAGAAACAATCAAAGAGGAAATTAAAGTTGAGGAAGAAATCAAAGAGGATACCAAGGTGGTAGAAGCATTCTAAGAGGATGACGAAGTAAAAAAAGCAATCAAAGACGATATCGAAGTGGAAGAAGCAATCCAATGGATATTGAAGATGAAGAAGGAATAAAAGAGGATATCGAAGCGGAACAAGCAATCGTAGAGGATATCAAAGTTAAAGAAGCAATCAAAGATAAACAAGCAATCAAAGAGAAAAAAATTGGATGTTCCAAAATGATCATGATAATGGTTGTATAAAAAAAAATTGAACGTTGCAAAAAAGATCATGATGAACGTTGCATAAAAAAAAATCTGGACGTTCCAAAATGATCATGATTGACGTTGCATAATATAAATGTATGTTGCAAAATGATAATGATCAAAAATTTGTACTAATATTTTGTCAAAGTTTGCTAGTGCTATCTCTTCCCGTTTAGAAGATACGAGCGATTAAAGTTTTGTAAGAAAAATCATAAATTTGTTGATTGGATATCGAAGTGGAAGAAACTATCAAAGAGAATGTTGAAGTGGAAGAAGCAATCAAATAGGATATCGAAGTGGCAGAAACAATCAAAGAGGAAATTGAAGTTGAGTAAGCAATCAAAGAGGATACCGAGGCGGTAGAAGCATTCAAAGAAGATGACGAAGTGAAAAAAGCAATCAAAGACGATATCGAAATGGAAGAAGCAGTCAAAGACGATATCGAAGAGGGAGAAACAATCAAAGAGGAAATTGAAGTTGAGTAAGCAATCAAAGAGGATACCGAGGTGGTAGAAGCATTCAAAGAAGATGACGAAGTGAAAAAAGCAATCAAAGACGATATCGAAATGGAAGAAGCAGTCAAAGACGATATCGAAGTGGGAGAAGCAATCAAAGATGATATCGAAGTTAAAGAAGCAGTCAAAGATGATGTCGAAGTGGAAAAAACATTCAAAGAAGATGACGAAGTGAGAGAAACATTCAAAAAGGATGTCAAGGATGACAATAAAAAAACAGTTGCACCAAAAATTTATACCAATATTTTGTACAAGTTTGCTAGGGCTATCTCTTCCCGTTTAGAAGATACGAGCGATTGAAGTTTTGTATGAAAGACCACAATTTTGTAGAGAGCATAATGAAGTAACTGAAGCAATTAAAGAGGATATGAAAGTAGAAGAAGCATTTTAAAGGGATAACGAAGTGGAACATGCAAAAATAGAAGATGTCGAGGCGAAAGAAACAATCAAAGAGGATATCGAAGTGGAAGAAGCAATCAAAGAGGGTATCGAAGTGGAAGAAGCCATCACAGAGGATATCGAAGTGAAAATGCTATCAAAGACGATATCGAAGATGAAGACGCAATCAAAGAGAATAATGCAGTGCAAGAAGCAATCAAAAGGAAATCGAAGATGATATCGAAGTGGAAGGAGTAAACAAAGAGGATATTGAAGTGGGAGAAGCAATCAAATAGGATATCGAAGTAGCAAAAATAATCAAAGAGGAAATTGAAGTTGACTAAGGAATCAAAGAGGATACCGAGTTGGTAGACGTATTCAAAGAGGATGACGAACTGAAAAAAGCAATCAAAGACGATATCGAAGTGAAAGAAATAGTCAAAGACGATATCAAAATGGAACAAGCAATCAAAGCGGATATCGAAGTGGAAGAAGCAATCAAAGAGGATATCAAAGTGGAAGAAGCCATCACAGGATATCGAAGTAAAAATGCAATCAAAAACGATATCGAATATGAAGACGCAATCAAAGAAAATATTGCAGTGCAAGAAGCAATCAAACGGAAATCAAAGAGGAAGGAGCCCTTACAGAGGATACCGAAGTGAAAATGCCATCAAAGAGGATATCAAAGATGAAGAAGCAATCCAATGGATATTGAAGATGAAGAAGGAATAAAAGAGGATATCGAAGTGGAAGAAGCAATCGTAGAGGATACCAAAGTTAAAGAAGCAATCAAATAGGATATCAATGTGGAAGAAGCAATCAAAGAGGATATCGAAGTGGAACAAGCAATCAAAGAGAAAAAAATTGGATGTTCCAAAATGATCATGATAATAGTTGTATAAAAAAAATTGAACGTTGCAAAAAAGATCATGATGAACGTTGCAAAAAAAAAATCTGGACGTTCCAAAATGATCAGGATTGACGTTGCATAATATAAATGTATGTTGTAAAATGATAATGATCAAAAATTTGTACTAATATTTTGTCAAAGTTTGCTAGTGCTATCTCTTCCCGTTTAGAAGATACGAGCGATTAAAGTTTTGTAAGAAAAATCATAAATTTGTTGATTGGATATCGAAGTGGAAGAAACTATCAAAGAGAATATTGAAGTGGGAGAAGCAATCAAATAGGATATCGAAGTGGCAGAAACAATCAAAGAGGAAATATAATAAAAAAAAAGAAATTGACGTTCCAAAATAATCATTGTGGATGAGGCATAATTTAAAAAAAATGATTTTCCAAAATGATCACAAAGGATTTTGCATAATAAAAAAAATGACGTTCCAAAAGTGATCATTGTGGATGAGGCATAATTTAAAACAAAATGATGTTCCAAAATGATCACAAAGGATTTTGCATAGTAAAAAAAAAATTGACGTTCCAAAAGTGATCATTGTGGATGAGGCATAATTAAAAAAAATTGATTTTCCAAAAAGATCACAAAGGATTTTGCATAATAAAAAAAAATAATTGACGTTCCAAAGTGATCATTGTGGATGAGGCATAATAAAAAAAATGATGTACCAAAATGATCACAGTGGATGTTGCATAATACAAAAAAAAAATAATAATTGACGTTCCAAAGTGATCATTGTGGATGAGGCATAATTAAAAAAAATGATGTTCCAAAATGATCACAGTGGATGATGCATAATAAAAAAAAATAATTGACGTTCCAAAGTGATCATTGTGGATGAGGCATAATTAAACAAAATGATGTACCAAAATATCACAGTGGATATTGCATAATAAAAAAAAAAAAAAATGACGTTCCAAAGTGATCATAGTGGATGAGGCATAATTAAAAAAAACTGATTTTCCAAAATGATCACAAAGGATTTTGCATAATAAAAAAAATAATTGACGTTCCAAAGTGATCATTGTGGATGAGGCGTAATTAAAAAAATGATGTACCAAAATGATCATAGTGGATGTTGCATAATAAAAAAAATAATAATAATTGACGTTCCAAAGTGATCACTGTGGATGAGGCATAATTAAACAAAATGATGTACCAAAATATCACAGTGGATGTTGCATAATAAAAAAAAAAAAAAAATAATTGACGTTCCAAAGTGATCATTGTGGATGAGGCATAATTAAAAAAAACTGATTTTCCAAAATGATCACAAAGGATTTTGCATAATAAAAAAAATAATTGACGTTCCAAAGTGATCATTGTGGATGAGGCATAATTAAAAAAATGTGGATGTTCCAAAATAAACATGACGAACGTTGAATACTAAAAAAAAAAAAAAAATTGGATGTTCCAAAATGATGATGATGACCTTTGCAAAAACTATGAAAGTTATCTCATGTCCCTCCACCACCATTATATAGAATCAAGCAAATTTACAGTAATTTTATAGTACACACAAGCCGTGGGCTCCCTACAAAAACAGTATGAAAATTACGGCAAACGAAATTTACGGTTTACGGTATTCATACAGAAATATTTTGTATGGGACAATTTTTTTTTTGTATGAAAGACCATTTTTTTTTCATGGAACCGGATATAAAAAAATGTCCTCTGCAACATTAGTTTTTGCGCCAACGCTGTAAGACCTATACTTTCCGAGATACGAGGTGGATGGGAGCGAATGGGGGACAAAAGGGGTACTTTAGGATTTATTCCCAACTCACCGGAACTCCCTCTATACGATCCCACCAAACATTTCCCCCCTACGAGGTGGCATCTGGGAGAACAATGATGTCAATCAGTCAGTGAGTCAGTGGTAATCGAGCTTTATATAATATAATAATGAGGGTAGTTAAATTATCTCATTAGTTTATGACACTCATTGAGGGTATAAATACAAAATTTTATTTGATTGTCGCCATTAGTATTCAAAATATCATTTCGGAAAGGCAACTACGATGACTGATACGACAATGTTGAAAAAAATCGAGCATCGCGCTGTGATAAAATTCCTCACAAAACAAGGAAAGACTCAAAAAGTAACCCACGAAGAAATGATGGCTATTTACCAAGATTCTGCCTCTTCATTATCTATAATTCAGAAGTGGTTAAGTGAATTTAAACGGGGTAGAGAGAGTATGGAAGACGACCCTCGTGCCGGTGGGCTGGTTAGTGCCGCTACTGAAGAAAACGTAAATATTGTTGAGGAACTTGTTCTCGAAGATGCCCGTGTGAGAGTGAAAATATTAGCAGAAAGAACCAAGCTGTCCGTGGGTACCATTCACACTATCCTTCATGACCATCTGAATTTGTCAAAGGTCAGTGCAAGATGGGTGCCGCGAATGCTCACAGCGCTTCAGAAACAAATGCGAGTTGATTGTTGCAAGGAGTTTTTGGAGCTCTGTGGTGATAATCCGCAAAGTATTTATGATCGGATTGTTACTGGTGATGAAACGTGGGTTCATCACTATGATCCTGAGAGCAAGCAGGAGTCTATGCAGTGGCATAAAAAAGGAACAGCCCCACCGAAGAAGTTCAAAGTCAGCCCATCCGCCGGAAAGCTCATGGCCGCAGTGTTTTGGGATTCCAAGGGAATCTTATTAATTGAGTACACAAAAAAAGGTGAGAGTATTACTGGCGCAACTTACGCTAATACCCTGCGCAATTTAAAGGAGGCAATAAAAGAAAAAAGACGGGGAAAATTGACCGCAGGTGTATTGATTCTGCACGACAACGCGCCTGTTCACAAGGCGCGCATTGCCAATGCTGCTGTGCGGGATTGCGGATTTGAAGAAATCAATTATCCACCCTACAGCCCGGACCTAGCCCCTAGTGATTACTTTCGTTCCCAAATCTCAAAAAAGAACTTCGAGGCAAGCATTTTTCCGACGACGAAGAGTTAAAGGTAGCAATTAACGATCATTTTTCAGACCAGGAAGAAAAATATTTTTTGGAGGGAATTGAAAAGTTATTTTCCAGGACGAACAAGTGTGATCAGCTTCAGATCCTAGGGGACTACGTTGAAAAATAAATTTTATTGAAAATTTTCTGCTTATTCTTTCATGCCTATACCGAGAATACATTGAACTCCCCTCGTACATACAACGCCGATTGTCCAAGTTGATTTGAAGCAAAAAAACTTTAACCAATTAACATGAGCTCCCGTTACAGGTTATTAATTTCATGGCACTATTTTGATAGTCAAAGATTACAAATAATATTTTTTGTTTTTATGGGAGACTCGCGAGATCTCAGTTCGGAGCGAACCACTAGTCACTAGAACACTCTAGGGGTGGCACGCACAAGACTGCCTAGGGTCGGGGTGCTCAGTGTCAGTTCTCACACTCATCTAGACCTAAACTAGTGGGTTCGCCCCGAACTGAGATGTCGCGAGTCTTCGATTAAAACAAAAAATATTATTTGTAATCTTTGACTATCAAAATAGTGCCACGAAATAAATTACCAAATACTTGACCTATAGTTTCAAATTACAGATAACGGGAGTTCAATTTTATGTGGTTACTCTTTTTTGGGGTACAAATTGCAGATATTCTGGATTTTTGCCTATATTTGTGTCTCTTAAGCTACATGCATACCAAATTACAGCACTGTGGGGTCACTGGTGTACCCTGTGAATTTTGTCAAAGTTCAGTTTTTATTAAGGCGAATAACTCAAAAACTATACGGACTATACTAAAAATAAAAACAGGATCTAAATGTATTAATGAAGACCTTTCATTTGACGTTCCATTTGATCTAATAATCTCATTTTCATTTATTTTTACCCTTCTTGAACCCTTGCCCTTGGGTTGTTAAGATAGGTAATACTCAACAACCCCGCAACATTCTTAGCGCAAATTGTGCCATCACTACCCTATGTATCAAAGTTTACCCTATGTAACGATGATTAGATCAACGCTTCGAAAGTTATCCTCGGACAAACAATTATATATAATACAATACCGATTTGCCCAAGTGATTTAGAGACCTCGCTTCTCGATCAACTAACTCTAAGCCTAAGCTCGATTCTGTCTACTATTTGATTTTGTCTTAGAACAAAAACGACTCCACCGCAAAAGAAAGATAACACGACTAAAAAATCCATCCAACCGTTTTCAAACATAAACTTAAACATAAAAAATTATTAGCCTGGCTATTAACATTAAACTACCATGAAACAGAATCCCTTCTTATCATACCAACGTGATAGTCACACATGAATAAACGAAAACGAACTTAAGCATAAAAACAAAAATATGTAATAATTTATAAGTAACAAGATAAATCAGATATAATATATTCAAAATAAATAAACATCATTCCATATACCGAACTTCCCTCCCTCCCCCCCCTCCCGCTCCCCTTCCTCCCTACATACGATTCAGAACCCTATATCAATAGAATTATGTAGCACTAGTAAAATAGATCCCAAGACATCGCTTTCCTTCTCTCTCACTACCACAGGTACACACTACACATCAAGCACACACGCGCACTTACATACATACACCCACACACCATACCCACACACACAAATACACAGTCACTCACACTCTCAAACAGGACGAAAGAGACTATCTCCCACAACGCAGGTATTACCTAGGGTGGGAGCTAGTGAGCTTGTATTATGGATTATTCCTTCGTTAAGATATTTGCTAACTGTATGTAACATTGTATTGTATTGTTTGTTAATGTTTCAATAAAAACTAAACTTAAAAAAAAAAAAAAAAAAACAAGCCCATTGAGAAATGTCAATATCATTGCCAAATTGAAAAAAAACGGGGAAAAATGCCCTCAAAAAATCCTTTGTGCAGTCACTGTCAATGTCAATTTAGCGTCGATGGTATGCAAAAATTGACGTTTCGTAGTATTTATTGTTCGACAACATCAATTTCAAGCGACTACCGCGCACGATTTTGGATTTTTTTAAAAATAATACCTATCTCAAAAACTATAAGTTTCCTTTGTTCGCCACTTCAGTCAGATGTAGGCTTCTGGCTTCTTCTAAGTATATCTATACATACAAAATTAAATGAAAGTCCTAGCTCACAGTATATAATGGAAAGGTGAGGCATTTTTGGTTTGTTTTGATTGAATTACAAGACACACACAACACTTTCTTCCTCTGCCTGAAGTGCTGCAACAAGAATAGGATCTTATTCGGTACTGACTGTGTACCTTTCGCAGATGATCAAATCCTGAATTGCTGAGTATTCGTGATGTCGTTATTTCCTGCTTACGCTCCAGACGGAGATGAAATGAAAGCGGATAAAGAAAGTGATACAACCAATAGGTGGAATCTGCAGCTTGAACTGAAAGATAGCGGGGCGGTGGCGGTGCAAGCCGCAGCTGCGCTTGCGCTGGAGGAGGCCGCGCTGCTGGCCAGCGACTCCAGCGAGGAGGAGGACGCGCCGCCGCCGCCCGCGTCGTGCCAGTCTCTGCCAGACATCGACTTTTATGTCGATGGCAGGGCAGACAATGCGAACTTAGGGGTTACTACCTTGTATTACCCTGGTAGACCAATGTAAGTAAAACGTAAAAGAGCTTGTTGTAAAGATTATGTTGATATGCGATGTTTATGAACTATATGAATAGTTGACCTGCTGGCAACTTCATTAGCACCATGCAGCACCTTTTTCTTTGATCTAGGTTGAGATCCTTTTGAAGATAAGGGCTCATACTAGGTATCCTTATTCTAGGAGGGGTCTGATGTGTGTTTTGTATATTTTGAGAAATACTTCTACGGTCAATGATTCAAAGAATCAATGGTTAAAAGATTTGGCTTTTTCAACTATTTTAGGGATTATGTTCTTAATATTTAAGGTTTGATGCAATATTGATTTCTAGGACTGACAGAGTCTATGCCATTTCTGTCTAAGTTGGTATGGCCTAAGTGTAGGAAGATGCATTTAGATATTATTGACATTTTTGATCGAGCGAAGCTAGATCTCTAAATCAACTTGGGAAAATCGGCATTGTATATATATGTATGTTTGTCTGAGGATAACTTTCGAAGCGTTTCGAATCTGACCATCATGAAATTTGGTATATAGGTATGTAGTGATGGCATAATTTTGGTGTGACTAAATGAGCTGAAAATGTGGTGGGTTGTTGAGATATTGGGGTTCAAGAGGGGTAAAAAACCCAAAATTAGACTATTCAGTCAAGTGGCACATCTAATAAAAGGTATTTGTGAGTTCATTTCAACCCCGTTTTTATTTTTAGATTAAACCTTGTAGTTTTTAAGTTATTAGTCATAATAAAAAGTGAACATTGACAAAATTCACAGGGTACACCAGTGACCCCCACAGTGCTGAAATTTGGTATGCTTATAGCTTTAGTAACACAAATATACCTAGGGGAAAGTCTTAAATCCAGAATAACTGCAATTTCTACCTCAAAAAGGGTCCAATGAACAAGAACTCCCGCTACCTGTAATTTGAATGAAACTATAGGTCAGGTAAGTTGGTTTTGAATAATAGTGCCACGAAATCAATTTCGTTTCGTTATTAGAAGGTTAAGGCCGACTTGCACCACAATCCCTAAACGTATTTAGCGACTAAATATATTTCAATTTTACGTATTTGTATGGTTTTAAGTATGACAAATATAGGCATAAGTCTGAAATCCAGAATAACTGCAATTTGTACCCTAAAAAAGAATAACCAATTAACATGAACTCTCGTTTTCTGTAATTTGTATGAAACTGTTGGTCAATTAACTTGGTTATGTATTCATGGCACTATTTTGGTAGTCAAAGATTACGCGAAATGTCAGTTCAGGGCGAACCACTAGTTTACAACTATTACTATTATAAGGCTATATATTATATATATATTATAGACTATATGGCATCCGGGCTTGTCAGGGACTGTTTTTTAACGGCCCCTGACCAATCTATCGCACAATCAAACATTTGAATTTTTTCTGCATCGACTACACACGATCCGAGACCATCCGACTCCGATTTTTACCTAGACGCAACAGGGACATGCTCCAGATTCGCAGGGTCGGGGAGACCCGGATGCCATATAGTCCGAGCCTAAGAATTTGTCACCATCTATTTGATAACTAGTTGACTCACCGAACTTCGTACCGCCTTGATATGACGCGAACTGTCAATATAGGTACGTCATCCCGGTAGAATTGAAAATCTGCCATCATTATACAGTGTGTTTTTTTTTTTACTGGGACAGTACGAGGGCACCCATGATCAGAGGAGATACAGGTGCAGTTTCTTTTGAAACATCAGCTCTTTTTTGGAGAATAATATTTTGGCATTAACATTTTTTTCGTCAAGAGTGAGTAGCGCCTTAAAATGAATCAAGTTGGTAATATTTTTATTTGATTGAAAAAAATCTGAGCAGCGGAAGTAAGTCAAAAGTAAAATGTTTTCACATACGATTTCTTAGTAGTTTGGTACAAAAAGGTACTAAAACTATCACAAGGAAATTAATTTACTTTATAATTTCTTTTTGCGATATTTTAATAGTTGTTCTGCTATTCGGGACGGAGACAAATACCACAAATCAAAAATCATGAAAATCGGTCTACCCGTTCTCGAGTTATAAGTGTTCGAATAAACCCGACTTTGTTTTATATATTAAAGATATTGCAGCTACACGCGCGCGGCGCACGCGCTCGGCGCCGCAGAGCGGGGTGCGGGCGCGGGGCGCGGGGCGCGGCGCCGCTACTACCTGCAGCCCGCGGCGCCGGCCGTGCCCAGCGCGCGCGAAGTGGCGGCGCGCGCGCTGGCGCACCGGCAGATGCTGGCGGCCAGTCCGCGGGACGAGGACCTGTGGCTAGCGTTCCTGCGCTTCCAGGTACCATAGATACCGCTACTGCTTGCAGTCTGCGAGGGTTTTTCAGAAGTCGAAGTTATCAAACTAATAAGAGTTTCGCCCGCAAATTCCATCAAATTATCATACGAACTCATTCTGGCGGCCCCTAATCGCGCCTACAAACGTCTTTCAGGTCAAAATGCTCGTTGAGTGCATTCATTGTTTGAGCGAAGCGAGATCTCCAAATCAACTTGAGCAAATCGGCGTTGTATGTATATACCTAGTCAGGTCATAAGTATTGTCACACAGTAAAAACTTTTCTTTTAGAATGCTGGCCACAAAAAAAGTTTATAGAATTCGAATTTCGCATTGTTCATGAAAATAAAAATGAATACTTTTTAGAATTTTACTCATTTTTAAATATGGAGTGGACGCTTAAAGAAGACCGTGTTGCAGTTATTGCGTTGCATCGTTGCGGTTACGCGCCAATTCAAGTTTTTGACATACTGAAAAATTTGAATATAACCAAAAGATTCGTTTATCGCACCATCAAACGATACAATGAAGACTCTAGTGTAGATGACAGGTCAAGAAGTGGTCGCCCTCGGTCTGTTAGGACTCCAGCAGTGATAAAAGCTGTGAAGGCGCGAATTCAAAGAAATCCCAAACGTAAGCAGAAACTGTTGGCCCTTCAGATGGGGTTAAGCAGAACCACGGTGAAAAGGGTGTTAAATGAAGACTTAGGACTTCGGGCATATCGAAGAAAAACAGGACATCGTTTGAATGCTCGTCTAATGGACCTGAGACTGAAGAGATGCCGCGCTTTGTTGAAGTGGTACGCGGAAAAAAAATATCGGTAAATTATTTTTTCGGATGAAAAAATTTTCACCGTAGAAGAGAGCTACAACAAACAAAATGATAAGGTGCACGCACACTGTAGTGAAAAAGCGAGCAACCGTATTCCGCGTGTCCAACGAGGTCATTTTCCATCCTCGCTCAAGGTATGGTTGGGAGTTTCTTATTGGGGCTTAACAGAGGTACATTTTTGTGAGAAAGGTGTTAAAACGAATGCAGTTGTGTATCAAAATACAGTCCTGACGAACCTTGTGGAACCTGTTTCTCATACCATGTTCAATAACAGGCACTGGGTATTCCAACAAGATTCGGCGCCAGCTCATAGAGCGAAGAGCACACAAGACTGGCTGGCGGCGCGTGAAATCGACTTCATCCGGCACGAAGACTGGCCCTCCTCCAGTCCAGATTTGAATCCGTTAGATTACAAGATATGGCAACACTTGGAGGAAAAGGCGTGCTCAAAGCCTCATCCCAATTTGGAGTCACTCAAGACATCCTTGATTAAGGCAGCCGCCGATATTGACATGGACCTCGTTCGTGCTGCGATAGACGACTGGCCGCGCAGATTGAAGGCCTGTATTCAAAATCACGGAGGTCATTTTGAATAAACTTTAGTGTCATAAAAATCTATGTTTTGTTAAGTTCATTTTGGTATATAAATGGTTACATAATGAATAAACTTGTTTCAATTATTTTATATTAAACATGTGACAGAATTTATGACCTGACTAGGTATGTACGTTTGTTTGTCCGAGGATAACTTTCGAAGCGTTGATCCGATCATCATGTAATTTGATACATAGGTAGGTAGTTATGGCACAATTTTGCTGTGACTAAATGAGCTAAAAAGGTTGGGGGGTTGTTGAGATATGGGGGTTCAATAGGGGTAAAAAAAATGAAAATGAGACTATTAGATCAAATGAGACGTCTAATGAAAGGTCTTCATTAGTACATTCCAGTGCTGTTTTCATTTTTAGTTTAATCCTTGTAGTATTGAGTTATTAGCCATAATAAAAACAAAACTTTGACAAAATTCACAGGGTACACCAGTGACCCCACAATGCTGAAATTTGGTATTCGTGTAGCTTTAGTGACACAAATATGGGCAAAAGTCTGAAATCCAGAATAACTGCATTTTATACCCTAAAAAACATAACCAATTTACATGAGCTCCCGTTACCTGTAATTTGAATGAAACTGTAGGTCAAGTAAGGAGGTTGTTTATTTCGTGGCACTGTTTTGACTAGTACGAATAATATATTTATGTTTTTATGGGAGACTCGCGAGATCTCAGTTCGGGGCGAACCACTAGTTTATTTATTTATTTTATTTATTAGTTTAACCGTAACCCGTTATCCTTTGATACTTAAATAGTATTTTGAATCGCAGGAGGATTGGGGCGAGGCCGCGGCGTGGCTGGCGGCGTGCGAGGAGGCGGTGCGGTGCGTGGGGCGGCGCGGCGGGGCGGTGGCAGGGGGCTGCGGCGGGGAGCTACACCGCGCGCGCCGCGCTCACTGCGCGCCGCAGGACCTGTTGAAGGCCATCACCGGGGACATACACGATGGTACTTATCGCTCTAGGTGGAAAACACAACCCTGACGACGTCGCGCGTCGCCATGCATCGTCGTGCATACATTATTCGAAATTATGAATGAGATTTCGTCGATAAAGATATTTCATAGGTACCGAACGTAGGCTGCAAAGTAGTCGCTACTGTAACAGTGGCTCGTTTTTTACAGAGAAATGTCGTTCGGCGCGGCTGGAGCACTGGCTGCGGCTGCTGTGGGCGCTGAGCTGCGGCACGGGTACGGGCGCGGAAGCGGGTGCGGGTGGTGCGGCGGGGGAGGTGCTGCGCGCTGCGCACGCCGCGCTGCAGGACGTGCCGCTCGAGCCGCGCGCCTACCCGCTCGCTCTCTACGTGTACGGTACGCAGCTAGCAGGCTGGTGGCACATGCAGGGGGATGCGCGCCTAGTGTTAAGAGTGTGCGTGCGTGCGTGGCAGAGAGCGTGCTGCGCGCGGGCGTGAGGGTGGGTGTGGAGGCGGATGGCGCGGCGGGGTAAGTGCTACGCGCCGCCCACGCCGCGCTGCAAGACGTGCCACTCGAGCCGCGCGCCTACCCGCTCGCACTCTACGTGTATGGTACGCAGCTAGCAGGCTGGTGGCACATGCAGGGGGATGCGCGGCTAGTGTTAAGAGTGTGCGTGCGTGCGTTGCAGGGAGCACGCTGCGTGCGGGCGGGCTGTGGGAGCAACTGGTGCTGCTGCTGGAGCTGGTGTGCGCCGTCAATTACCCGCGCTGCGCCGCCTTCCCGCCCGCCGCGCCCGCCGCCGAGGAGGCACGAGCAAGGGACCAGCGCCTTCAGCGAGCCGAGGACAAGGTAAGTTTATTATCTACACTACTAGTGGTTCGCCCCGAACTGAGATCTCGCGATTCTCCCAAAAAACAAGAACAAATATTCTTAGAGCGACTCGCGCAACAATGTCTAAACGTATTTAGTGGATAACTAGTGGTTCGCCCCGAACTGAGATCTCGCAAGTCTCCCATAAAAACAAAAAAATATTATTTGTAATCTTTGACTATCAAAATCACCACGCGTGTAGCTAGTTAGTAGGTACATGTGTGTATCATTGCGCAGGTGATCTCTAGCGGACTCCCGCTGAGCACGGTGTGGGTCCGCGTGGAGCGCCTGCGCGCCGCGGCGCACTGGCGTGCCGCGGACGCAGCCGCGGAGACGGACGTGGACGCGGACCCGCAGCGCGCGCCTTCCGCCGCCGAGTTGGCGCCGATGTTGCGCGCCGTGCGGCCCGCCGCCACGCTGCTCATGTGCGTGTGCATGCTGCGGCTAGCGCAGGTGCCGCTGCTTCCGATGTCCGCGGCGACGCAGCGCGCATGCGGCGCGGGCGACGCTGAGGAGGGCGACGGGCTGGGCGCGGTGCTGCCGGCTCTGTACCGCGCCGCGCGCCGCGTGCCGAACGCCGCAACGCGCCCCGCCGCGCTGCGCCGCGCGCTGCACCACCTGCTGGATCCACCGCACTGCTTCAGCGACGAGGCGGGCTACCTGTCGTGGACGGCGGCGCTGTGGGACGCGTGCTGCGGCTGGATGGAGGGGCGACGTCGCGTCGCGCTCGCGTGCTGGTGGCTGCGCTGGCTGCACGCGCTGGTGCTGCTGGCGCCGCCGGACGAGGCGCGGCGGCTGCGCGCGCAGGCTCGCCGCGTGCTGAAGCTGCACGCGCCCGCGGAGCCAGTCGCCTTCGCCCTATTCGCGCGCCTTGAGGCGGACCTTGGGGAGGCGGAGTCTGCGCGCCGCGCTGCCTTGCAGGTGCCGCCCGTCGTTATTCCCTCGCCGCGGCCGCCGAGCCGCTCGCTTGAGGTGCGGGGCGACTGATCGCGATCGCTTGTTGCAGGCGGTGCGCGTGTCGTGCGGGGCGGAGCGTACGGAACGCTACGAGGCGTTGTTCGCGGCGCGCGTGCTGCGCGAGGTGGTGGGCGCCCGCGAGCCCGCGCTATGTCGCGCCGCGCTGTGCTGCGCCGTGACGCAGCGCGCTCTGCCGCCCGCGCCAGAGGATGCTCCGCCCGCGCCGGGGCTGCTGGCAGAGGCGCTGCTGAAGGTGGGTGACCTCACCCCGCGCGTTCAATAACCACGTTCTAGTTCTCATTTTCAGAATTACAGATTGGTAAAGCGAAGGACGTTTTTAACTAGTAGTTCGCTCCGAATTGAGATCTCGCGAGTCTCCCATAATAACAAAAGTATTATTTGACTATCAAAATAGTGCCACGAAATGCATAACCTGATGACTTGGCCTACAATTTCATTCAAATTACAGGTAACGGTAGTTCATGTAAATTGGTTATTCTTTTTGGGGTTGAACTTGCAGTTTTTCTGGATTTCAGACTTATGCCTATATTTGTGTCACTAAAGCTACACGCATACCAAATTACAGCACTATGGGGTCACTGTTGTACCCTGTGAATTTTGTCAAAGTTCTGTTTTTATTATGGCTAATAACTCAAAAACTATACAGACTTTACTAAAAATAAAACGGAGTCTAATGTACTAATGAAGATCTTTAATTTGACGTCCCACTTGACCTAATAGTTTCATTTTAATTTCTTGTTACCCCTCTTGAACCTCAATATCTCAACAACCCCCAACATTTTTAGCTCATTAAGTCACACCAAAATTGTGTACCTATCTATGTATCATATTTCACGGTGATCGGATCAACGCTTCGAAAGTTATCCTCGGACGAACAAACATACATACATACAACGCCGATTTACCCAAGTTGATTTAGAGATCTCGCTTCGCTCGATCAATAAGGAAAATCTTTTTCGAAACAAAACTACGCTTTATGTGTAAAGCCGTTTCACATTATGCCGCAGCTGCAGAGGCAACGCTGCCGCCGCGGTGCCGCTGTATTAGTCACCCTTGGATTGGTATGGACCCTTACACATGCCGCAGCGGCGGTAGCGGCGAGCGGTGCCGTAGTTCTCAACGAATGTACGAGTTTAGTTGGTTGTTTACAAACGGAGTGGAAGGACGTCGCGTGCGGTACAGGTCAAAGAATTTTTTGCAGAATGGACATACCTGAATTTATCAAGAACATAGATATGGACCATTTAATATCACTGGTTTGTGAAAGACCAGTCTTGTGGGACAAATCTTTAGAAGAGTTGAAATATAAGAACATTTCGAGTACCGCATGGTATAAGATAAGATAAGATAACTCTTTATTGTACACCAAAGTAAAATACAGAACATAATTTTTACTAACAAATTTAGTACAATGGGCGGTCTTATCGCTAAAAGCGATCTCTTCCAGACAACCTTAGTATGGACAGGATTATAACATATCACATGACGGCGGTGCATCTATATAAAATTAAAAACATACCTACATACTATAAACCTAAAATACTAATAATAACTCAAATTTAAATATAATAAAACAAGCAACTATAAAAATGGTTATGATGAATTAACAAGCAGCGACAACTTCAACGCAGGGACAGATAATGGGTGTGTACTTTTGTTTTAAAATTACTAATAGACTTGGATGTTCTTATAGAGAAGGGCAAATCGTTCCACAATCGTACGACTGTTACAGTGAAGGATCGACCATAAAATTCTGTCGTATGGACAGGAGTTTTAAGTTGAAGGGAATCTGAAGAACGCAAATTGCGATCATTAGCCTGGTGGAGAAACTCAAAACGCTCCTTAAGATAGAAGGGAGAAGAAGGGGTAAAAGGATGTTATACAAAAGGGACAGTATGTGTGCATTCCGGCGAAGACGGATGGGGAGCCATTTGAGCTTTGCGCGAAAATCAGAGACATGGTCATACTTGCGCAAGCCAAATATAAACCGAATACAGAGGTTTTGAAGGCGCTCAAGTTTGCTCAGTTGGGCTTCAGAGAGGTCAAGATAGCAGGCGTCGGCGTAGTCCAGAATCGGAAGTAAAAGAGTCTGTGCAAGCGTAACCTTGGTAGCAGTCGGCAAGAAGTATGTATAATATTTGCATAATATTATATTCCGACTTCGACGCGCTCAGTGACAAAGACAAGGATAGTTTTGGTAAGATTTATTTATTTACTGTTTATACAAAAGACATCTCAACAAATGTAATATTTAGCATTGTAAAAAAAACTTTCCGTTACTTTTCGTAGAAGATACATATAAATGGATCGATCCAAACTGTTCTTGTTTTTCTCTTTTTACGACACAATGAAGCGTCGCAATAGACTGATCGAGTGAGATTGGTCTATGATCGCACCGCATAGGCCGCGTTTGTGTCGCTGGTTCTGCGGTGAAACGCCGCAGCTCCTGCGGTACCGCGGCGGCGAAAAACGCTGCCGCTGCGGCGTAATGTGTAAGTAGCCTAAAGGTGATTGTTACGGTCATTTCTTTATTTTTTACCTCTAAGTAACAGATTCTGTATTAAGCTACGATCTAGTTCATTCAATCAGTCGCTAATAAACCACACTTACGTACGGACGTTTTTTATTTCACTAAAATAGGCTTAAAACGAAAGTGAACCTTATTGTCCCGGACAGTGATGGTGCTCGTAACTTACCAAATAAATCGATCTCCATGTTCTGCGTAGGACTATATTTTGTTACGATTAAACTGTTTATAGTATCCCACGCGCTCACCTGATATCCGTTGCGTTCGCGTTTCAGTGTTCCGAGCGATGCGACGCGCTGGAGCGCGGCTTCGACGCGGAGGCGGCGCGTGTCTCTGAGCCCGACGCGGAGGCGGAGCGCGCCTCTGAGCCCGACGCGGAAGCGGCGCGCGCGCTCGTTTGCGGCGCCGGCGAGTGGGCCGCGGCGCGCGTCGCGCTACTCGCCCCCGCCGCGCGCCGCGACACGCTCGCCGCGCTGCTGGCGCGGCCCCGCGCCGCGCTGCACGGCTCGCCGGAGGCCGCGCACTACTACGAGGCTAGCGCGTGCGCGCTGGCGCTGTCTGGGCGCGGGGGGGCGGCGCGCGCGCTGTCGCAGCTTTTCCCCGGCAGCGCGCTTCTGGCGCTCGCGGCTGAGGTGGCGCCGCTGTGGGCGCGGGGCGGGAGCGAGGGTGGGGCCCTGCCCGCGCCGCGCGGCCGGCTTGCTGTGCTGGCGCGGGTGCTGCCGCCGCTGCTGCGCGCACCGCTGGACGCGGACGCCGAGCCCGCAGGTGAGTGAGCGCGACCGCCTGCGCGCCGGAGCGCCGCCGCAACGCTCGCAGAGGGTAACGTGGGCTCTATCTTCGATCAACAATACACCTAGATAAAAGGTCAGCGCAAAAAATCCATCTCGGTAAATAACAGCTCACTTGCGGCGTGAGCTCTTATTTTGATTAGTCTGGTTCAAACACAGCCAACGTTAACACGTACCGCAATGCCTCAATGCGCATTTAAAAGTTGTAAAAATAATGCCCGGATAGCAATTTATCAGCCGGAGTGTCTTATTTTCGGTTAGTACATGTGGAATAAGTTATATTTAAGCTTTAAACGAACGATTAATATCAATTTATGAACAAAACTGCCGATTTTAAACCAACGCTAAGAATGTTTGGCCAACGTCAAACGTGTGATATAGCGTTGGGCCAATAGACGCGCAAACATTGTATTCATCAGAACAGCAAATTGTATGGAGTAGATTTGTTTTTAATAATTTTAATACCTATCTTGTTATCAGAACTTTAAAATTGGTTATGCTACTTTTTTGTGTATTTGTTGGACTGTCATTAGATATTTATTTTTAGCTTTAATTTCACCCGTTCACGTGTTACTATTTCAGTTACTATTTCATTTTCTTCTCCAAATAATTTACACAACGTAGAATAAACTCGATTCTAGACGATCACACTTAGGATAGCCAGAATTATAGTAAGGTTTATTTAGGTTCAGAATAGCTATAAGCTGTAGAGTTTAGGTTCAGGTTAGATTTATATTTCTATAGTTAGGGTAGGGTTAGTTAAAGTGCCGTAGGCCGGCGTGGGTTCGATCCCCACCGAGAACAAACATTTGTGTAATGAACATATATGTTTGTTCTGTGTCTCGGTGTTATGTATTTATTTACAAAAAAAAGTATATAAGTATATATCTGGTTCTCATAGTAGGTACACGCTAGGCTTAGTTTGGGGCTAGATAGTGCTGTATTATACAGATTTTTACTTTTTGCGTACTGAACTAAAGTCAGTTTCAGTACGCAGAATGTAAAAATCACTTCAATGTTGAATAGATAAGAAACATGGTGATTTTTTATTTATTTGTTCTTTGTTCTTGTGTACAAGAAATGTGAATATATTTTAATAATAATAAAATATAAAGATGGAATTTAGTAATATTTTTTATTTGTGCCATCCAGCGATAGACGCCTTAGTTGGCCAGCCGCCGCCATTACATACATTTGAACATTAGGTACTTCCTTTTTTTTATCTTTTTATATGTTTGTTGAAGACATATGTATAAACAAACATAGATGCCTTAAACTTGGATAATCTTTAAAACTTTTACGTACTTATTAATATTTTGAATTCAACGCGACTCCATACCACCTGCAGTAAAATTTGAAGAAGCAAACTGAAACAAAATAAAACGATGTAGCTCGCAAGACAATAACAGGGAAAAGTACTTTATTTGTTGCTTTATAAGGTTGATTTCACAATAAATGTTATAACCTACGTCTATTCATTTTTAAGTGACAGGTATAATCTATTACCTTGTTTGTTTTTTGAGACGAATGATCGTACATTTAAAGGATTTGTGACTTTATTGCAAGGTGCTGTGGTTGTGATTGGGTTGAATTTAAATCTTTTGTCTCAGTCTGTTGGTAAACGAATGTAGCTGTATATGTATATGTGTAGGTATATGTTTACGCGGACAGCATTTAGCTTTGATTTTGTATGAGACCCGTAATCTAGTTATATTGTTGATCGAAGTGCTCGATGCTTTTCAGAACTGTCTCGGCTAGCGCGCGTGCTGTCCCGCGCAGAGGGGCCGGATGCGGCGCTGGAGGCGCTACGGCTGGAAGCGGAGGCGCGTGCGCCGCTTGCTGCGCCGCACGCTGCACCGCACGCTGCGCACCGCGCCCTGCTCGCCGCGCTGGCTGCGCATCCCAACCATAAGGTACGCGCCGCGCAGCAGTAAGTCCAGCGCTGTCGCTCGCTTCGCGTCTACTGCAACTTCCGGGCGGTCTATTTTCCGCGTATGTTACAAAATATCTTCCAAATTTAAAGAGAAATGTAACAATGCGGCAGTGCCCGTCTTGATAATCTGTACATAGTGTAAAATGAAGTCGCTTCCGCTGTCTGACCTTAGATCTTTTAAACTACTCAACTGATTTTAATGTAGTTTTCAGCAATAGATAGAGTGATTCAAGAGGAAGGTTAATATGTATAACTTGCTTCCGCCAGCGGCTTCGCACGAGTTGTTTGTCAGCAAAAAGTAGCTTATGTGTTAATCCAGGTTATAATCTACGTACATGCCGATTTTAAAGTAACTCTGTCTCTCTTGTCTGTTTGTTACCTTTTCACGACTTAATGGCTCGACCGATTTCGATGGAATTTGGTACCTATATACCTAGATAGATTATAAATGGACTTGAGACATAGGATACACTTTACGCGACTGCACAGAATGAGGGTAATGTTTTATTGGCAAACCACGCCTACGAAGCCGCAGGCGGGTGAGCTAGTAATATTATAAATGTGAAAGTTTGGATGTTTGTTTGTTACTGAATCACGTCATAACGGCTGAACCGATTTCGATGAAATTTGGTATATACAAAGATTATAACCTGGACTACCACATAGGCTACCTTTTATTCCATAAATCAGTTCCCATGGGATAAAAATGTGGTGTCAGGTCAAGTTACGACAGCGTGTTTAGCTTTATTTCTAGGTTACACAGTAGTGGAACGCGTACGAAATGTTGGGCAACAGCTAGTATTATATAAAACAAAGTCTGGTTAGTTACACCATTTATAACTCAAGAACTGCTAGACCGATTTTGATGATCTTTGATTTGTTGGATTTGTCTCCGCCCCGAATAGCTGAATAACTATTAAAATATCGGAAAAATCGACGCAAAAAAAAAATATGAAGAAAATTCATTTTCTTATGTGTTCGTGGTTTCTCTTTTTTGGGTACAAATTGCAGTTATTCTGGATTTTAAATTTTTGCTTATATTTGTGTCACATAAGCTACACGCATACCATATTACAGCATTGTGGGGTCACTGGTGTACCCTGTGAATTTTGTCAAAGTTCAGCTTTTATTATTGCTAATAACTCAAAAACTATAAGAACTTTACTAAAAATAAAAACGAAGTCTAAATGTACTAATGAAGACCTTTCATTTGACGTCCCACTTGACCTAGTAGTCTCATTTTCAAGTTTTTTACCCCCTCTTGAACCAAAATATTTCAACAAGTCCCCAACATTTTTAGCTCATTTCGTCACAACAAAATTATGCCATCACCTATGTATCAAATTTCACGATGATCGGATAAACGCTTCGAAAGTTATCCTCAGACAAACAAACATATATACATACAACGCCGATTTGCGCAAGTTGATTTAGAGATCTCGCTTCGCTCGATCAAAAACAGAATGTACGCACAAAGACCTTTTATTAAACGTGCCACTTGACCAGATAGTCTCATTTTCTTATTGAAGTGATAACTTCTTTAGGCGCGTTAGGTATTTTTTGAGATGGGAAAAAACCATTGAACTCGTGACATTGTTCCCGTTACCGTCACCTCTGTATATAAGTATCTGTAGTGTAGTCCGCTTTTAAATATTGAATACCCAAACACACACGTAATTGTTCTAGTTTTCACTTCTGTCGGCACTCCCGGAGTGCCACTTTTTTTGAAGTTAAAACATGTTCAGGCGTGTTGGGCATTTTTGTGATGGGAAAAAACCATTGAACTCGAGACACTGTTGCCGTTTCTGACGCTTCTATATACCTAGTCAGGTCATAAGTATTGTCACACAGTAAAAACTTTTCTTTTAGAATGCTGGCCACAAAAAAGTTTATAAAATTCGAATTTCGAATTGTTCATGGAAATAAAAATGTATACTTTTTAGAATTTTACTCATTTTTAAATATGGAGTGGACGCTTAAAGAAGACCGTGTTGCAGTTATTGCGTTGCATCGTTGCGGTTACGCGCCAATTCAAATTTTTGACATACTGAAAAATTTGAATATAACCAAAAGATCCATTTATCGCACCATCAAACGATACAATGAAGACTCTAGTGTAGATGACAGGTCAAGAAGTGGTCGCCCTGGTCTGTTAGGACTCCAGCAGTGATAAAAGCTGTGAAGGCGCGAATTCAAAGAAATCCCAAACGTAAGCAGAAACTGTTGGCCCTTCAGATGGGGTTAAGCAGAACCACGGTGAAAAGGGTGTTAAATGAAGACTTAGGGCTTCGGGCATATCGAAGAAAAACAGGACATCGTTTGAATGCTCGTCTAATGGACCTGAGACTGAAGAGATGCCGCGCTTTGTTGAAGTGGTACGCGGAAAAAAAATATCGGTAAATTATTTTTTCGGATGAAAAAATTTTCACCGTAGAAGAGAGCTACAACAAACAAAATGATAAGGTGCACGCACACAGTAGTGAAGAAGCGAGCAACCGTATTCCGCGTGTCCAACGAGGTCATTTTCCATCCTCGCTCATGGTATGGTTGGGAGTTTCTTATTGGGGCTTAACAGAGGTACATTTTTGTGAGAAAGGTGTAAAAACGAATGCAGTTGTGTATCAAAATACAGTCCTGACGAACCTTGTGGAACCTGTTTCTCATACCATGTTCAATAACAGGCACTGGGTATTCCAACAAGATTCGGCGCCAGCTCATAGAGCGAAGAGCACACAAGACTGGCTGGCGGCGCGTGAAATCGACTTCATCCGGCACGAAGACTGGCCCTTCTCCAGTCCAAATTTGAATCCGTTAGATTACAAGATATGGCAACACTTGGAGGAAAAGGCGTGCTCAAAGCTTCATCCCAATTTGGAGTCACTCAAGACATCCTTGATTAAGGCAGCCGCCGATATTGACATGGACCTCGTTCGTGCTGCGATAGACGACTGGCCGCGGAGATTGAAGGCCTGTATTCAAAATCACGGAGGTCATTTTGAATAAACTTTAGTGTCATAAGAATCTATGTTTTGTTAAGTTCATTTTGGTATATAAATGGTTACATAATGAATAAACTTGTTTCAATTATTTTATATTAAACATGTGACAGAATTTATGACCTGACTAGGTATGTGTAGTGTAGTCTGCTTTTATTCAAGTTTTCACTTCCGTCGGCACACCCGGAGTGTCACTATTTTTTTACGCCTCTTGAACCTCAATCTATCAACAAACCCAAATCTAACTAGATTATGTATGTTGATCGAGCGAAGCGAGATCTCTAAATCAACTTGGGCAAATCGGCATTGTCTGTATGTATGTATGTATGTTTGTTTGTCCGAGGATAATTTTCGAAGCGTTTATCCGATCAAAGTGAAATTTGGTATATAGGTAGGTAGTACACAAGGTAGGCACAATGTTGGTGTGACTAAATGAGCTAAAAATGTCCCCAGGGGTGGGGGGCATCTAATAAAGTCCAGAGGCCCATCTAATAAAAAGTCTTTCTGAGTATATTTTGACCCCGTTTATGATCGACTCTTAAACAACTTGAGCAAATCGGCGTTGTATGTATGTTTTTTATTGATGGTAGTCAAGCGCTAGACCACTACCTCACCTGGTGGTAAGTGATGGTGTGATCGAAGATGGCGCACGCTTGTCAAGACAGAACCTATTCACTCTGGACTTAAAGACACCGAGATTATACTGGTTCGGATAAACATACGCCGGAAGTGAGCTCCACTCCTTACTTGTGCTAACAACAAAAGTTGATGCATATCGTTTGGTACGGCAAGGTATGCCGACCAGGTATGGGTGGTACTTCTCGGCACGTCTGCTTGTCCGGACGAGGGAAGGAGTCATAAGGTCATGAACATTTTGCACACATTTACCAAAATGAATCTTGTAAAAAACTGAAAGTCTGGCTACCCGGCGCCTGTGCTCTATGTTGGTTTGTATATATGTATGTTGTACGTTTGTTTGTCCTAGGATAACTTCAAAGCGTTTATCTGATCATCGTAAATTTGGAATATTGGTAAGTAGTGACGGCACAACTTTGGTGTGACTAAATGAGCTAAAAATGTGTGAGGTTGTTGAGGTATTGGGGTTCAAGAGGAGTAAAAAAAAAACAAAAAATGGGACTATCCGGTCATGTGGCACGTCTAATAAAAGGTCTTTGTGAGTACATTTCGACCCCGTTTTTATTTTTAGTTTAAACCTTGTAGTTTTTGATCGAGCGAAGGGAGTCTCTAAATCAACTTGGGCAAATCGGCGTTGTATATATGGATGTTTGTTTGTCCGAGGATAACTTTCGAAGCATTGATCCGATCATCGTAAAATTTGGTCTAGTATACCAATGGTTCGCTGGTTCGCCTCGAACAGAGATCTCGCGAGTCTCCCAAACACATAAAAATATATTCTTAGGGCGACTCGCAGCCATGCCTAAACGTATTGAGTGGCTAAATATAATTTAAGGAGTGGTCAATCATACAAATACATGATATTTAAACATGTTTAGTCGCTAAATACGTTTAGGGTTCGTTGTGCAAGCCGGCGTTAATCTTTGACCAATAAACTAGTAATTCGTCCCGAACTGAGATATCGCGAGTCTCAGATTAAAACAAAGTTGATTTGAAGATCTCGCTTGGCTCGATCAATAAATAAGTTGGTAACGTTCTCGTCCCGCTGGATCGGCTCAGCTCAGTCCAGCGGGCGTGCACGGAGCACGGTGCAGTAGTGCAGTGGTGTGTTGCAGTGGACGTACGTGCGCGGCGCCGCGTGGGTGCCGGCGGAGGCGGATGCGCTGTGCGACGCGGCGCTCGAGCGCGGCCTGCGCCTGCACGCGCTCACGCACGAACTGCGCCCGCCCGTCGCGTGTGCGCCGCCGCCCCCGCCGCCCATTGGCGCACGGGGCACGGTGCAGTAGTGCAGTGGACGAACGCGTGCGGCGCCGCGTGGGTGCCGGCGGAGGCGGGCACGCTGTGCGATGCGGCCTGCGCCCGCCCGCCATGCGTGCACCGCCGCCCTCGCCGCCCACACTCCCCGTCGCCGACCCGCGCGAGCGGAGCGTCGTCCCCTGTTTGTGAGAGGGAAAAGGGTTTTGTTCCCTGGGTTGGATATAAAGGAAGCGTTACACCGGCCGCTTCGGAATATGTATTGTAACTCAATAAAGAATCATGGTCATTGATACGGTTACTTTATTTATATACTGGCCTTCAAAACTTACTATAGGTCGCGTAATGTAAAAAGAACGCTGGAAGAAAGTGGAGGTGTGTTTGCGCACGAGTACACTCGCCTACGTAAGTACTAGGCCAATAGCCGACTGATTGATCGAGCAAAGCGAGATCCCTAAATCAACTTGGGCAAATCGGCGTTGTATTTTGTATGTTTGTTTATCCGAGGATAACTTTCAAAGCGTTGATGCGATCATCGTGAAATGTGATACATAGGTGAAATACATCGTGAAATTTGATGCATAGGTACCTATGTTGATGGCACAATTTTGGTGTGACTAAATGAGCTAAAACGTGGGAGGGAGTTGAGATATTGGGGTTCAAGTGGGGTAAAAAAAAAATGAAAATGACACTATTAGTGTCCATCTATCTGTCTGTGTCACCACCAATTTTCTAAGGAACGGGTTGACCTAGCACGTTGAAATTTATACCACATACTGAGGTCTATAGTCCCTATTAGGTGTATAAAAATCAAGGTTCTGAGTGAACACGATAAAAAGATATGGGCAAAATTTGATTTTCACAAAAAGTTGTAAGTACCGAAATTTACCTTAATTTTCACTTTTTTTATTTTTCGGATTTTTCCCTTTACTTGTGCTGTGATACCTTTTAACCAAAATTGACAATGCTAGGTCAACCGGAAGTACCCTATAGATTTTGGATCGAAAACCTAACCACAAATAAAGGAAAACTTCCAAAAAATAAAAAAAGTTTAAAATTAAAGAGTGCCCCCCCCCCCCCCATACATATATAGTTGACGGAATTTTCTTTTATATTTTATCTCCCAAAGTTAATTTTATTCATAAAATGTTGACCACTTTTCTGACATAAAAACTCTTTGCTAAGATTTAAAAAAGTACCGTTCGTTTTAGACGGAGCATCTTGATAAACCGTAAGTACTTAATGACATACATTACGATATTGAAATTGGTGAATTAAGAGACCCTTTACGAGCAAATGTGTTATAAAAGTCGTAACAAGGTTTGCGTAGGGGAACCTGCGGAAGGATCATTAGCGCGGGTCGATAAAGAACGCAGTGACTGCGCGTCATAGTGTGAACTGCAGGACACATTTGAACATCGACATTTCGAACGCATATTGTGGTCCGTGGATACACATCCAGGACCATTCCTGTCTGAGGGCCGGCTACATAAAAACAAAACCACATTGCTCGCTTTTATTAGCGTGCACTTGGCGGTTCTCGGAGTCGTTACTCTCTTAAAAAGAGTAAGAACGGCTTCTTCTCTTATTTCCTATATTTATATTTTATCACCTTCTTACCTATATTTGTTGACACAAATATAGGTAAAAGTCTGAAATCCAGAATAACTGTCATTTGTACCCCAAAAAAATATATTAATCTTTTTAAGGCTTTTATATTAGGACAAACATTTTATATGTATAGATAGGTATACATGGTATTTTAAGTATGTAATATTTTATGCGAGTTATCCAAACGATATCCATCAGATACGTAAGGACTTTTGATGTTATAACACAGTACTAACCATAACATGTAATTTATCTCGTAGATACATACTACGAGTATATTAAAGTATTTCAATGGTGCTCGCATATAATACACATCTCATAGGAACGCATTCGCCTATTGTTAATTTAATGGTTTTTTTAAAATCCGAATGAACACGTTTGTATGTACACTATGGTGCGACTTTATCCGTCCGTTCGTCTGTCACAGCTGATTATTTATAAAAGACCTGAAATATTTCGAAAAAAAATGTTTTAAAATAATTTCCTTGATTACGCGTAACTGGATGGGGTTCCGAAACTAACGTAAATATACCTATATAAATAGGTACGGAACCCTCGGTGCGCGAGTCCCACTCGTACTTGATCAATCTTGTTGAAATTTGCCGCGATTTTTTTTTTTTTCGAATGGACTGATCTCGCTGTTGGCCTCTGAGGCCGTGACAGCTTAACCGAACTTTTGGCGAGCGCAGATGGCGCTCAGCCCAGTAAGTTTTTTAGGCTACTAGCGCAAGGGCACCACTTAGGTACGAACCTCGGCTTGGGCTGTTGCCGGGATGGGGATAGGAGAGAAACGCCCGGGTACATGTTTGTACCTCGTATAGGCGGCGACTGAAGGGATTCGTCGACCTCGCCGGCGAGATCGGTGTTTCTGTGAAGTGTTTACTCTGTCTGATGTAGATGACTCACCTTCCGCATTAGCGGAGGTGATTTCGTCATCCGGGTCTCCGAGAACGTGTCTCGGACGACGGAGGATTTTGTTGGCGGGCGAATCCAACGGGTAGACCGGAATGGTGTGCACCAAAGGGTTCGGATGATTAGAGGCATGTTCATAAAACCGCTTGGAAGCGAGCTTCATGAACCTGGCTATTGATTCTAATTTCATATCGCGATGTAGATCGTTATTGCGAAAATACCATGGCGAGCCTGAGGCTTTTCGCAAGAAGCGATTTTGAATAACCTGAATGGCACCAACTTTAGGAGAGTGGGCAAATACTACAGATGAGTATGTCATAATGGGGCGAAAATTTGCCGCGATTTTTCGGTCTCTACTTTTATATGCCAGACTCTAGGCTAGGTCGTGTTAGCGCCTAGCGGGATGGCGGCGGGGTGGCGGGTGCTACGCCGCTCGTAGCACCCGCTACGCTGTAGCTGCCGGCCGCCATGCGAGCGCGAGCGTGCAACGATAAGACAACCGACGGTTTTATTTTCATGGTTTTTTTAGGGGAATTTATCATCATTTTATTTCAATTCAACATACAATAAATTAAGTAAAGTAAGTAAGTAAAAGACAATTATTTGGGACAACAGTGAAGGAGAGACAAAACTGAAGGTAATATAAAACACAGAAAAAAGAAATTAAAAACAACACTGATTATAAAAATGGTAGGTGAATATGTGTTCTCTCCACCCTGTGCCTGTGTGGTGCCTGTGCATCACTCACTGCCGCCAACCCAGCGCGTAAGTCGACGCTGTGCCAGGCGGAGCCAGCGTGTACTCGTACGGTATAGAGATTAATTACTCGAAACATCCCTTATTCTGTGCCCCTGGGCTCAGTGCCGACTGGACTGACCAGCAGAGTGCCGCGCTCGCTCGTCGCTCCGCTCGTCCCGTCTCGTTCACGCCGGTCCGGTCCATCCATCCGTCCGCGGCCCGGCCCGCCCGCGCGGCCGGCGGCGCCCGGCGCCGGCAGTCAGTCTCCGCGCGCCGCCCGCCGATATCGCGCGTGTATCTCACAGCGCCACGCCGCTCCTCGCTACCGAACTGCGTCTACGAATTGTGCTTATTTGCAACCAAAGTTTGTAAATTCATTTTGTTCGTTGTGAAGTTGCGTGTGTTGCGGTGACTTGTGCTTTTTTAAGCTAAAATAGATTTCATATTTATTTTACACGGGTTCTGAACTGCTAAAAAATAATTTTGAACATATGTAAATTATTAGTAGGTATACCTGTTGGTTACCTATTTTAAAAGTGGTATTTTATATTTTAAAGTTACATTTTACCTACCTTCCTACTCTACTGATGATATTTTAATGTACCTAGATTACCTACTTGGGTAGATACCTAATATACCTATTATTTTTTAAATTACCGACAGTTTGTAGGTCCTACATAAAATTGTTGTAGGTATACCAACTATTATACATAATTGTGTACTCAGGGGCTAATATCATTCAAATTCTAAGTGATTAATATATTATTATTTATTTGGTCAAGACAACGCGCTCTTTACAAAAGTAACAGTGAAACGTAACGATCCAGACTCCAACGCTCTAAACAATATTAGGAGAGTGGTACAGGCGAAGAGAGGAGCGCCGGCGCCGCGATGGAAGCCGGTGGCGGCACACGCTAGCGCGCGCCTCGGCCGGGGCATGCGATGCAGGTGGAGGCCGGCGGCGGCACTGGTGGCGCTGGGCGCGCTGGCGGGTGCACTGCTGGCGGCGCGGGGTGCGAGCGCGGCGTGCGCGGGCGCGGCACTGCCGGCGGCGTGCGAGTGCCGCGACACGCCGCAAGCCGCCGCCGCCGCGCTGCACTGCCGCACCGCCGGGTTGCAGCGTCTACCGCCGCTGCCCGCAACTCTGCTCTTGCTGTAAGTACTGATGCGCCTGAGGTACAGGTGGAGGCCGGCAGCAGCGCTAGCGGCGCTGGGCATAGGCGCGGGCGGGGCAACGTCTGCCGCTGCGACGCTGCTCTTGCTGTAAGTACTGATGCGCCTGAGGTGCAGTTGGTTAATGAGCTGATCCATTAAACACGAAGGAGACGAGGAGGCAGCGCGGAGTGCTTGTGCCATGGACGCGGAGGCGAGGAGCGAGCACTCGAAGGGCAGGTGGCCCTGCGGCCCCGGGCCCGGAGCGCCGCGAGCGCACGATGGATGGGAAACTAAAATATCTAGCGGTTGAATCGCGAATTCTTTAGTGATTAATATAAATTATATAATATTATTGGTAATACTCTTTCTTCATTGTTTCTGTAAAGGGAGATGTCGATTAGTTGTTTACATTTTTTCTATTTGTATATTGTTGTCTAAACGTGAAAACCTGTTATTAGCTATCTGGTAAATAAACTGTCTTAAGTATAAGTTCTAACAGCTGTTGGTTTTCCTACAAATAAATCCCTCCCCTCACCGTCCGCCGACTCTACCGAGCGCACACTTCACATGCATGCTAACTTTATTCGTAGTCCAATAAAAATAGTTTCCAGCTCACAGATACCATGCCAATATGTATTTATCTATGTGAATTAGGTAGTATAAAAATTTCAGTCAGTTCAGTTATCCATCGAAATCGGTTGACGTGATAAATAGTTATTCGCCTGCAGATGCCTGTCCATCATCATCAGATCTTGACCTAATTTATGTGGAACCACCCATGAAGTAGTCTTTTTTTAACAAAAAGAGAATCAATGAAGTCGAACAACGTTGCAAAGAATTATCTCTGAACATACATAAAAAACCGACGAATTATTATTCCTCCTCCTTCTTTTGAGGTCGGTTAAAAAGTAACCAAATTTTTAACGTCTTAAATTGAAGGCCTCAGAAGGTCCTGTTCTCTAGAGTGTACCACCCGGCAATAGCAACACGCGCGTTCAACTGAGCAGAACCAAAAGCTAGTTGGCGTTAAGCGCAGAGCGCTGGCGCTGGCGGGTCTCGAGCGGGCCCGGCTTTGGCTATTGATACAATATCAAGAGCTCTTTTAAAACGCTGCTTCTATACTTTGTGAGTTTTATCTAGGGGTAATGCAAAAGCTCTAATTTTTCAGCAATTATTAACAGATTGTGTGGCTGGGAGCCATTAGGGTCCAGGCCGCACAAGATTTCATCATCATTATGTCACTCTGGAAATCTATGGCGGAGGCCTGGTTCAGTCGTGGACGTCTTATGGCTAAAATCACGAATGAAGGTCGTCGCAGGCATCAATCTACCTAGTTACCGTTAGCGACCGCTATAATATTCCTACACACCATTACGTAACAGGGTACAGTAGGTACAGCACATCGCGAGTTCCATTAGTTACAGTCAGTCTGCGCTGACTAATGAAGGCGTCTTGGGAAGATTCCGCTGCTATTTATACACTAAATGCCAGGACGATGACTATTAGTTGCACCCCCTCCTCACGCTGCACCCCCCGACGCCGCCCCCTTCACCCGCGCCAAGGACCCGGTGGCCCCGGGCGCCGGGACGCGGCCTGCAATCAGATACTGCTCTATAATTAGACGGCCTCGAGCTATTTACTTGCTATTGATATTTGCTGCTACTTCTGTTCAGTTCAGCGGGGAACGAAGGACCCTAGCTAGGGAGATGCATAAACTGCCTCAACTAAACAATTAATGGTGCACAGGCACAGCTAAGTCGCGACTGCCGGTGTCGCTAGCAGCCGGTCAAGTGTGAAACACCGGCTTATTTCAACGCTTAATATGAGGAAATTATGTTATAACGCGTAAGTGCTTAATGGGACACGGACGAAACCATTCCTATTGCTCAGACTGCCATGGTGCTATTTTCTGTAAACCTCTGTAAATCTGCGTGCGAGGGTGGGTAGGTAGCCTAGGTAGTAACCGCGAGTGTATCCGAGGCGACATTACTCACTTGTCAGCGATGGTTCACCACGACGCGACGTGTCGTCCGTCGCCTCGCGTCACGGCACGGCGCGGCGCGCTCTCCGGGAGAAATCGCCGCGCTAAGCTCTATTCACATAATAAACTTCGTTTTCCGCTCGACTGTTCCACTGAAACGGTCTCGCTTTGAAACTTAAATCCACAAATAGTATTTTATCTCGGTGGCGCATGGCGCTGCCGCCGGCGCGTTCAAAGCTATTTTTATAGCGCATCATTTATGTTGAAAATAAAAATACACCCATTGAATACGTAGGTTCGTATTTTTATTCCTAGTAGAAATAAAATTCCCCTATTGTTCATAAGTTTCTTATTCGCAGAGTATTTTAACTTTTGAACCTGACGTCACCAGTTGTGCTTACCAGTTCTGCCATCACCATTCGTGGTGGATCGTAGACACGTCACTGGCTATGAAGTTTCTGTGTGTAGTTGAATAAAATTGTCGTTTCCAAACTTGATCTAAGTAGGTACCTTCCAAGTCTGAAAACAACAGACCATTATACACTAGTGGTTCGTCCCGAACACAAATCTCGCGAGTCTCCAATTAAAACAAAAAAATATTATTTGTACCTAATCTTTGACGATCAAAATAGTGCCACGAAATAAATAACTTGCTTGATCTACAGTTTCATTCAAATTACAGGTAACGGGAGTTCTTGTTATTTGGTTACTATTTTTAGGGGTAGAAATTGCAGTTAATCTGGATTTTAGACTTTAGCCTATATTTGTGTCACTTAAGCTACACGCATACCAACTTACAGCACTGTGGAGTCACTGGTGTACCCTGTGAATTTTATCAAAGTTCGTTTTTATTATGACTAATAACTCAAAAACTACAAGGACTTTATTAAAAATTAAAACGGGGTTGAAATTTATTAATAAAGACCTTTCATTTGACGTCACTTGACCTAATAGTCTCATTTTCATTTATTTTACCCCTCTTGAACCCCAATATTTCATCAACCCCCCAACATTTTTAGCTCATTTAGTCACACCAAAATTGTGCCATTACTACCTACCTATGTATCAAATTTCACGATGATCGGATCAACGCTTCGAAAGTTATCCTCGGCCAAACAAACATGCATACATACAATGCCGATTTGCCCAAGTTGATTAAGAGATCTCGATCGCTCGGTCAAAAATATACAAAACATGTCGCCATGTACTTACCTACTTATATTCTAATTGTTCACAGTATAGCAAGCAACATCTCAGAGATAATCAGAAAGTGAGATTGTAGAGAGACTCTCACTCGAGTTAATGTAGTGTTGAACGCGGAGCGTTACACGTCGCCAGTGGCGATGGCAGCCAGCGACGGCGGCGGGCGGTAGGCACGACTGTACGAGGTGTCCCTCTCAACAAACACGTTCCATAAATCAGCGCGTTTCAAGAGACGAGAGACGCAGCGAAGGGGCCGAAGTACATTTTCACATCAATAAGTCATGTCGATGTCAGCGAGCTGTGACCGCGGGAGCCGATGCGCCGTATTTTGCGAATCTGATGAAAAAGGAGAGCGGATTGAGCGATAATGTCAGCGCGTCTATCGACGATGATAGATTACCAGAGCCGCGCGTCCGCCGCCTGCCTACCCCTCGGGCGCGTGTCTTCCTGCAAGGTCACACTTGCGTTCGCGTTCCATATGCGTTATGATGATCTACAGAGGCAGTATCGTCTCATTGTATTTATCGTTGCCATTGTCAGGTAAGAGAGATCGGTGATCTAAACTTGAATTTGCCTAAAGTTGTACAAAGGGAATTGTCCTTCAGTCAGGTAATGCATGACGCAAGCCGCGGCCGGCGACAGCTGCGCGTCTATATCGACACGACGACACTCGACACAATAACCTACTCGCACAAGAGCCTCACACACACTCGCGCCATCACATTGCACACACGGTACCTACATACGAGACACGCTACATTCGTTATGAGCTTTGCACAGCACCTACCTAGGTACTATAACGATCACTTCAACCAAAAACTTGGAATTTCAACAATTTATTTTATAGGTACGAGAATATATAGCGGTAATAGAAGTAATGGCCACTGACTGAGCCGCCCGCCGCCGCCGCGAGTATTGTCACGAACTTGCAAACTGCAATAAGTGTGTTCCTATCGCCTAAGTATGTGATGGACGAGGGTCTCGTGCCGCACTGAGGATCGCAGCCACCGCCGCCGCCGCACACTCGACAACGAGTGGAACTGGTTGAACGAGCCTCCAAAGATGGCTCGCGAGAGGAGACCTCGCGTTCCGTTGCTATGCGTTTCCTTTGAAAATGAATAAGGTGCATCTCGCGGACGACGTGACGTGGGACGCGATGACGTCGGCGCGTAAGAATGAGGGCACGCTCCGGCTGCAATTTATGATAATGTTATGCAAGATTTGGAGCCGTGAGTTTCGCAATGGCATAAAAGTGCGCGATTAGCTCTACGAGTGCCCGCATGCCACATGCCGGTGCCGGCAGCCCCGACAATTGCAAATACATAATGATGGATCGCGCGGTGCCCGCAGCGCAGCCCGTGGCCCGAGACGCCCTGCGCATCAGCATCGGCGACACCCGACAGACGAGCCTGAAGCCCAACCTCGACATCATACCGCCGGCCGGCGTCTCTAGCGCTATTCACACAGCGATCATCACGGCCCGAAAACACAAGTTCAATGATATCCTATAAACGCCGAGTAAACTCAGATAGATAGATAGAAAATGTCTTCATTTTCCACAATTAAAAATAAACAAACAGAACAAAAACTAATGTTTAAATCATGGGAAAGTATAAAGCTCTGTAGGACAGAGGTTATCAGCGCACTGCTTCAGACGCGGCCGCGGTCGAGCATATATCATATTTCGGCATATTTCGTGATAGTGAAATGTGTCACCGTATTAAAATATGTGAATTAACGGTGAACTTGAAACCCGCCCGTAACGAGCGACCAGAGACGCCGACCTCAAATTGTTCCATTAATGACCGAATAATGAGGTTTATGATGCGAAAGGGGCAACAACACTTTGGCAACATTAGGGTGTAAGGTAGCGAACTAATTATGCGATACGGTAGGCTCGGGGGGCGGCGGCGGCGGGCGACGACCCGCGCCCCCTCCCCCTCGCACTCGCCCGCCGCGCCGGTCGCGCCGCGCCGCGCCGCGCAGCCTCGCGCGGTGCAACGATATCGACAAAGTTTTGCACGACACACGCCCGCCCCGCAGACATAGTACGAGATACAAGTGAAGCTACACATGCATCGAAGGATTTGTGCTATGTCGAATAAACGCGTAGCTACGAGTACCTCTTTAGGAATTGGATTGTACATTTGCAGACAAATGTTGTGGATTATGTAATGGCTAAGAGTCTAATCTAGCTAGAGCAACAAACTATCATTGAGCGAGCGAAGCGAGATCTCCAAATCAACTTCGCAAATCGGCGTTGTATGTATGTATGTTTGTTTGTCCGAGGATAATTTTCCGATCATCGTGAAATTTGATACATAGGTAGGTAGTGATGGCACAATTTTGGCGTGACTAAATGAGCTCAATAATATTTTTTTGTTTTGATCGGAGACTCGCGAGATTAGTTCGGGGCGAACCACTAGTAATCCACATTACAATGAGTATGACAAACCCATAACAACATCTACCTAACCTACCTTCCTAAGTAAGTAATCTATCAGACATTCAGCCTGCCCGAGAGTAGAGTTGCATGTCTCCGTGCAGCAGACGCAGACGGAGCGTCAGCACTATTGAAGCGCACATTGACTCAAGCAAGTGAACCGCCCTCCGCGCCTTGCACCCCGTACCCCGTCCCGGCCTGCCCTACTGTATGCTCTATTCTGTGGCGCGCCGGAAAAACCTCAGGGAAAACATTCCGAGAGAAAAATTCCTGAAAGTAATTTGAACGCGAGAATGCCCATGATCGGATAAGTTATCGCGATGGCGCACAAAATGAAATCTGGCTGGTGAATGGACGGGTAGTTCCCGCGGGGAGCGCGCGTGCGGTGGGCGGGTGGGGGTCAGTGTCGGCGACCGCGATGATGGATGGCGGCAATAACGAGCCGTCGCCGGGCTCTCGCCGCGCTGTGGAAATAACGTGACGAACTGCCAGATTATGCGTGAATCCTATCCACGATTCTGAGCCAGGCACAGCCAGCGCGAGCGTGCTCAACACCGGCTGGAACGGACGGTGCTTGATCCGCCCGCTCTTCCTTACTCTACCAAGGCACGTGTGCAAGCAAGAGCGAAGAGAGACTGTGCTTGCGTCTAGAAACCATCATACAAAGCTTTAGGAAAATATAGGTTTGTTATTTGGAATGTAGATGGATATCCGCACTCACGCAGTCCGAGCTATCCCATTGAAACGAAAGTAAGCTTGTTTGTTACGCTTTCAGGCCGTAACGGGTTTCGATGAAATCGGTAAGTATAATGTATAGATAGAGAGACAGGCTACTGTTTGTTAACCCCGTGTACGCCGCGCCGACGCCGCGGGCGGAAGCTAGTCCTGAGTATTTCTTTAAAAAACTCCAACGTAAGAGCTGTTAGTAGAGTCTAGCCCCGCTCGCGACTTCGCTCGCGTCGCCCACCTGACGAGCGGAGGCTAGCCCTGAATACAAGTTTCGATCTCGATGCCTGTCAACGCGATGTAACTCAAAAGTAATGCAGACTACGGAAAACTAATTCAAGTTAAAAAAACTTTATTTCAAAGTACATAACAATTATATTTAGCCGCTTACCAAACTAAGTTATTCAAAGTCAAAATCTTTTATTCATTAAAATCACAAGGATCACTTTGAATCGTCAATTTTACTGCCTGTTCCTTCGCGATCAAGCCATGAAAGAAAGGCAAGAAACAAGGCTGGTTGTTTTTTTAATGATCCTTTTAGAATATATAACAATACAGAAAATAAATTACGTCTAAATTCTAACATTTTGAACGAGTTGGAGCAATTTCAATCCCAAGCTTCTCTATCATCTAAATAATCTGATATTTTATATCAGGTTTTTTTAAAAGATTTTGGTTAATAACGTTTTTAAATTTGTTAATAAAATTGTCAGTTTTTGTACATCCCTTGGGAGTTTATTATAAAAGCTTACACCTTGCCCTTTAAACGATTTACTAACTTTATGGAGTTTACAAGAGGCGATTTAGCTACAAAGTTTATAATAGAATTGTTACTGGAAGTGAGAAAGACTTATTCAATAAATTATTGATCGATCGAAGCGAGATCTCTAAGTCAACTTGGGCAAATCGGCGTTGTATGTATGTATGTATGTTTGTTTGTCCGAGGATAACTTTCGAAGCGTTTATCCGATCATCGTGAAATTTGGTATATACCTATAGGTAGGTAGTGACGGCACAATTTTGGGTCAATGAGCTAAAAATTTTGGGGGGTTGTTGAGATATTGGGGTTCAAGAGGGGTAAAAAAAACAAAATGGGACTATCAAGTCAAGTGGCACGTCTAATAAAAGGTCTTTGTAAGTACATTTCTACCCCGTTTTTACTGGTTGAAATTTTGTAGTTTTTAAGTTATTAGCCATAAGTACTTAATTTAAACTGATCTTTGACAAAATTCACAGGGTACACCAGTGACCTCAAAGAGCTGAAATTTGGTATGCGTGTAGCTTTAGTGACACAAATATGGGCAAAAGTCTGAAATCCAGAATAACTGCAATTTCTACCCCAAAAAAGAATACCCAATTAACATGAACTCTCGTTACCTGTAATTTGAATGAAACTGTAGGTCAAGTTATTGGTTATGCATTTCGAGGCACTATTTTGATAGTCAAAGATAAGAATAATATTTTTTTGTTTTTATGGGCGACTCGCTAGATCTCAGTTCGGGGCGAACCACTAGTGTAATATGGTTAAATTAATTTGGGGTATTTGTTGCAGTTATTCTGGATTTCAGATTTTTTCCTATATTTGTGTCACTAAAACTACACGCATACCAAATTTCAGCACTGTGGTTTAAGTATACTGATTACCTTTCATTAAACGTCTCGCTTGACCTGATAGTCTCATTTTTATTTTTTTACCCCTCTTGAACCCCAATATCTCAACACATATCACGATGATCGGATTAACGCCATAAAAGTTATCCTCGGACAAACACAAACATATATACATATACATACATACATTCATACATATATACTTCCATACATACAACGCCAATTCGTCCAAGTTGATATGGAGATCTTGCTTCGCTCTATTAATAATCTACACATTTCTGATTCGATCGCGTAGAGACTCTCCAAGCATATTTCTTCATAGCATTGAATGAAGAAGTATTTTTGAAATTTTACCAAAATGTACTGTGCTAATTTTTGTAGTCCGGACCAATCAAATAATACCTACTTATATAAAACTAAGCCGAATCGCATTATAAATAAATATGAACTTTATTCATTTCCATAGAAAACTCATGTTTGACCAAAAAGTAACTATGTATTCCAAAATTATTTTCATAAAACAGACTAAATAATTCCTCAGACAGTTTCTTTGAATTTGCTATTGTTCCAGTTAAAAAAAACTACAAGACCTGTAACAAATATCTGAATAGCATGCAAACATTTCTTCCGCGGTGGGAATCGAACCCGCAACCTCCTGCGTCTCAGACGGCTATTCGCCCACTGCCGGAAAAACAAACATGACAACGCCGCCGCGCCGATTCGTTCAAGTTTATTTGGAGTATCAAAATGTTGTAGTCGTAGTAGGTATAATAATGCGTTCACTATACGTGCGCTCTGCAATCGTGACGCGGGAGAAATTGGCATAGGTCTTACCTCGACGGGTGCACGCACCGTTTCGGTGCGGCTCGTGGAAGGGATTTTTATACATACAACTTTGGAATTAGATTCGATAAAGAACATAGCTTATTTCGACATAATATTTTTAATGTAATTATGTTCTTTTCTAACCAAAAAATCGCGATTTAATAGCGATATAAGACGTAAAAATTTGGCGTAAGACTTTTTTTTTTACTAATTAATGTTAGTAATAAATGATATTCTAGTACAAAATAAAGTAAAGACAAATTTATATGTCTGATGCGTCGTTTATATTTATAGTCTAATTTATACATAATAAATAATGATAGATATAGGAGTCTGAAATTTACTCTGTTCAGTAAACTACTTGTGGGATATTAATCACCACGAAGTAAACAAACAAGCTTTTGTAAATGTGCTACATTATTAACAGATACAAAAGATTGTTTTATTGTGTAATAAAGGGTCGAGCGGCTGGCCGGCTGGCTGGTTGGCTGGCTGGCTGGGTTACAGTCGCAGTCGTAGAGTGCGAGGTGTCATTGCTCGCCTCCGCAGCTCCGCTCCGTTCTGAACATTAGTGCTCGCCTCGATACGGTAAAGTCCTGCTGGTCGGTTGTTTAATTAAAAGTTGGTATTCTTTGTATCCGCCGCCCGCTCTGAGACTGGGGGTCTGGCAAGTTTCACTTCACTTCTTTGTTCAGTTAATCTTCCTGTAGTTTTTTTTATTTATTTATTCAGATTTAACATCCATAAAAAATTCTTAAACGCTACAATATTTATTATAGTATAATAGTTAAAAAATCATCAAATACTTATATAACATATAAAAATAAATAATACAGATTAAATGAATAATATAATAACATGTCAATAGTTTAATTAAATTGAAAAAATTATAAATAAAACTTAAAAATTTCCCTAAGAGTATTTGCATCCATTTGGTAATCCAATGGATGGGGCAGTCCAGACGCGAAACAATCATCTGCAGGTTGCCGTTGCTACTGCCGCGCGCACGCTTGAGTATGGACGCGACTTTCTTTTGCTTACTATACTGTGAACAATTAGAATATAAGTAGGTACATAGGGATATGTTTTTATATATTTTGAGTTGTTTGTGTGTTATTGATTGTGATGTACTTTTGGTTTTTTTTGTATAACTCATTTGTGGTTTTTTGTCTAATGCTTTATTGTTTTTTATCTGTTAGTTTTTAAGCTCATTTTATGAATTATTGTGTATTAGGGTAACGATTAGGATTTGTCTGTATAGTTACTCTTATTTGAATAAATGAATCTTGAATCAGCATCCTGAAGATATTGTTATATTGGACTCGTAGAGCGCTGGCCACCCGGCGGGTGTGGTTAAGCCAGAGGCTACTCGAGTAAAAGGACTGGCAGTAAAACTTAAAAAGAGTGACTTTCACTTCCCTCGAGCAGCGAGCGAACCTACGAGCGATCATACTCCCCCGGACCGCCAGTGACCTACGCCCCCTTTCAACGTCTGCGTCATCATTCAGGTTTTCAGTTACAATGTGCCGCAGATAAACTGTTAACTTTAAACTATTTATTTTGAGAGTACGTCGAATAGATAGCTTATTGTAGTTTTTATACTGGTACAGTGGTAGAGTGTGCCTTAGCCGTTGACAATCTGAGGTGTGTGCATCGACGTAGACGTTGTCGTGGCTGGGGTAGCCATTATCCTTCACCGATAGAGTTGTAGAGTGCAGTCAGCAACAGTTTGTGTGTGTGTTGCAGAGACGTGTCCAACAACAACATCACGGAGCTGCCGCGCGACGCGCTGCTGCCCGCCGCCGGCTTGCGCGACCTGTGAGTACTGCATCATGCTAACTATACAACTAACATAGACATACAGAGCTACTGGAACAATATTATGTACCTAATATACCTATGTAACATACAAAATACATAATTCATCGGCTATTATTCCGAAGAATCCACTGTGACTGAATATATAATATAAAGATTTATTATTTTAGCTATACCTAAATATAATTTTAATTATAATTGCATGCTTAGCTTAAGCGAAATGTCTTGGACCTAAACTAAAATTGACATCGTGTAATTTAACCACATTTAACCAATAAATATCATTTCATTTGTACGGGGCGCGATGTCGTAGTCAGCCCCGCCCGCGCCGCCGGCACCGCGCCGCCGCCCGCCTTCACTCAGCGAACGCCATACAATTCATAGTTCATACGTGAGCTCCGATATTCAAATGACGACGAGAATAAGCTCGGGCTTGGGAAGCGTGGCGTCGGCGCGGCGCGGCGCGGCGTAAGTAATCACGCACATCGCGTCAGAGATTGATGCTTTTTAAATCTCCTTACATTTATGAAATGAATTTCGCAAAATGTGCTTAATGCACGAAAAATATCATTTAGGTACAAAGTGCCTTTTTACCTAATTCAGTCATCAGAAGGTAAGGTACCTACATAGTTCATCCAAATATCTGCTTTGTAATGAGCATTCCGGAAGAAGCGGTGTTTATGCACGTATCTGTATACCTACGTTGACACGTTGGGAAGGTGGAGATGTATTTAAGGGGAACCTTGAACTATGTCATATTGTTATTTAGTGCTTATGAGAGTGCGAATTAACTGCTCGTCTGTTACTAGCACCTCCTAAATAATAGTGCAATGAGCTACAAGGCACAGTAGAGTAGGCAGTAGGCACCCACAAGCCTTAGTCATTTAAGTATAAGACTTACCTTATGATAAGACGTAACGAAGTGTAACAGATATTATTAGCTCGGTCAGGACCTGAACAAATCAAGCTCACGACACTAACACGTTCGTCGCGTGCTGTAGAAGACGTTAGAGATCACGCATTCTCCATGTGGATGTAAGCTAGTAATAGTGTATTATCGCTGCGCAGGAACCTGTCGTCGAACCGACTGGAGCGCATCTCTAGCGACGCGCTGAGCGGTGCTGCGCTCGCGCGTCTGTGGCTCGACCGCTGCGCGCTGCGCCGCCTGCCGTCGCACGCGCTGCATGACCTGCCGCACCTGCACTACCTGTGAGTACACGGCCTGAGCCTATCCTGGGAGGGACAAACGATTAAACCCGCTTCGCTGAACGTCACATTAGGAACAAATATCACGGTGCGGTTGAACATCAGGGCCGCGTCCGCGAAACCTCCGCGATACAACGCCTGCCCGTATGTAGCCCGTCAGCCAGCTGCATCGACTAGGTGTTCGAGAGACGTGTGCTCATGATATGGTTGTTAATTCATTCGCCGCAAACATACGCGAGTGGATGTGCTGGGGTGGAATTAAAATGAATACGAGGGAAATTGCTTGATGGACCATAGTATTCTTCAAGCTGAAACAAACATTTGTAAATTCTGCAATAAGAAGGAATCTAGTAGGTCTATTCCTGCTCTATATTGGTAGAGGTTTCGTGCTCGGCAAGTGAAGCCAGGCGACATCCGAGGCCGAGCTTCTCGACAAATTGGGGAAAGTATCGACGTCCTTTGTCAGCGTCCACCGCGCCGCTGTCACGCGTTATTTATGTACCTACTCGTAGTGGACTCATTTGTACGCAGAGATTTATCTGTTTGTACACCTACTCTCCTGTAAGTACCGACTGTCCCTGACCGGCTCCGGTACGGTCGGACGGGAGGAGTGGGATCTTACAATACAATACAAAACAACTGGACAAATGAGTGCGAAAAACACAAACTACGTGCGTCTAGAGTCGCTACTCAGGTGAACTTGTTTATGATGTGGGTGATCGACGTGCGAGCCGTAAAACCAAGGTTTTACTCTTTGGTCGATAAGGGCCTTTATATTCGGGTCGATTCGGGGAAACACCGCGACCTAGACCGTGATTAATTAAAATTAATTATCTAGTTATGTAATTAAGAAGTCGAGTCAAATCACGCAGCGAAAATATTTTGCTAGCATTAGATTACAGATTACAATTACAGAGATATACAGTATTGGGTGATTTGATTACTAATTTTATAATTATGGTAAACTTGATAAAATGGTTATGATTTATGTTAATACGTAAGTACCGTCATTGGTAGGTAGGTACTCGTATGATTGCCTTGAGCGCACGCGAGGTGTCGGCGATTCCTCCGCCTGGGCTGTCGTCGGCTGCGAATTATTCATTGCTAGCGATTGCGTACGTGGATATAGCTAGTTACATCACAAGTTTTCTCCGCGACTTCGTTTATATAAAATCGAGTCTCTACACTGCCTTTTAAGATATCTGTATTCTGTATGCTTTTGTAAAGCATGTCAGCTCTTTTCCTAACACTAAGGTCCGTTTGCCAGAACTTAAATAAAAGCTAAATCGAGCTTTCTCTTTGAAAGTTGTTACAGTACGTATGTAAAATATAACAAGGTCAAGGTGGTTCGGGGCAAACTTAGGTTCTTATTTATAATACGATTCTTGAGATTGATGGAATTTCGCAGATAAGCTAGCGTCTATCTCAAAGAATGTCCGATAAACAAGTAGCATGGTGTAGTTTCTAGTTAGTCTATCGGGAACGCGTTGTGTTCGTCGTACGTACATACGTCGTACTCGTAGAGCTCCTTTCACACTCGGCGCGCCGCCGCCGCCGCACCAGCCATGGGGCCGTAAAGCATGGCGGCGCGGCGCGGCGACGCGGCGTTACGAAACTGCTCACATTGGAAAACAACAGATAGCGCGAGTACAGCTAACTGGCTGCCATCAATCAGATATTATTGAAGGTTGCTTTCGAAACAAACGGACACAACAACCTACCTAATACATTGATATATATCAGTTTATTGCATCTGTGTCGCTACTATCTACCTACTAGGTAATAACTAATAGATCACCTGAGTGAGACAAAACAAAATTAGAAGATTAAATTTGGCACTAATGGCTTCCCACTATCGTTGATATTTGCAATGTAAATCATTAGAAGGTTGATTACTTACCTGATGAATTCTAAACAGGACCTTGATCTATAAAATTATGTTATTAATGCAGTTGCATTAAATCTCGCCCCGGGGTTGGCCGACACCCAACTAGAAAAGTATTTTTCGTGTTATATCGTAGGTATATATCGTATAATAGTAAAAAAAAATACTTTCCTAGTTGGTAGTTGGTAATAATACAAGAAAAAAAAACAATTTTACCAAAGACGGTGTACGTCCTTCTAGATGTAGGCACAGCATGCAAATAAGTTTTTTGTTAAAAAATTACTTATTCAAAACAAGCTTTTATAAAATTCATAATCGGAACCGCAAGCAGATTTAAATGAGCCCAAACACTAGTAGCCTACTATGATCCATTCAGAAGTTCCGTTGTCTAGCATCCGTCTCCATCATGAGACCACCTCCATGGTACATTGTGTTATTGCATTGTTACCGAAGTTACATACATATGTAGGTATTCCAAATTTCAGCTCAATCGGTTGAGGGAAACCGATTCAGTTTAAAGTTCCACTCGGACAAACATACATTGCAAGTTAATAAAAAGCTTGTAAAAATAGTTTAGTTTGAAATCAATTTTAAATGTTATAGGAGATATGAGAGCGTTATTAATAATAATGCCGCGACTACAAACGGGATAAGTAGGTAAATATTGTTCTTCCCACAGAATTCTCTCATCCAGAAGAAAATTCAGAATACGAAAAAGGAAAATTGGAATAATCATAATATGAGCCGCGTATTGACATTTCCTGTGCTGGACTCAATATCCAATAACTGAACGTTGACTCGGCCCCGGAGCGCCGTCGTCTCCGCGTCGCATGCTGATACACGGACGGGAATAATATTAGGTTGGGGAAAAAGTTTCTTCGCATTTTTTAAGAAAATTCAAAACATTTTTTAATATAGTTTATTTACATTTAACTAAATTATGTAGGTACCATTTTGTTCGATAACTTTTTGCCATCTTGTAGGTAGTGACATGATCCCATTGCTATAGAAATTTTGAGGCTTCTGATCAAAATACCGCGACAAGTGGTTTTGGCAGTCCTCTCGTGATGTTAACCTGACACTGCCTAAAGAATTCTGAAGAGACCGAAACAGGTGGAAATCTGAAGGTGCAAGGTCAGGACTATACGGCGGATGCATTAACACCTCCCAGCCAAACTATCTTAATTTTTGCTGAGTGGCTAAAGATGTGTGAGGTCTAGCGTTATCATGATGAAAAACCACACCCCTTCTGTTGATTAATTTCGGCCGCTTTATCTCAACTTCTTGCTTTAATCTCATCAGTTGTTCGCAGTAGAGTTCAGAACCGATGGTCGTGCCTGATGGTAACAGATCCACTTTTCATCACCAGTTATCAGCTTCTTCAAAAATGGTTCGGTTTCATTACGTCGTAATAAAGAATCACAAATGAGTACACGGTTCATTAGGTTTCTTTCAGTGAGCTGAGCTCGTGGGGTACTCAAATATCGAGCTTTTTTGTGTACCCAGTTTTTTATAAATGCGCCAAAACTGTTTTGTGGTCAATTCCCAGTTCTTCAGCTACGTCGTAACTACTGATATGCCGATCTTGCTCCACTTTTTCAAAAATGGCATCAATTTTATCCGTAATAGGGCGACCAGAGCGACGTGCATCTTTGACATCAAAATTTCTGGATTGAAAACGCTTAAACCAAATTTGTGCTACTCTCACAGACACTGCACTAGGTTCATAAACATCTCAAATTTTTTTGCGGCTTGCGTTGCATTTTTACCTTTTTTGTAGTAAAATTTTAAAATGTATCGAATTTCTTCATTAGATTCACTCATCTTTACAGTACGGAAAACAAATAAAAATCACACATTTTCCTAATTTGAATTTGGAATTATCTTCTTTAAAATTTAAACTTTGACTGATACCAAAACCAGCCAGATACAAATAGTATAGCCAAAGAGATTTTATTACAAGTTCATACATACTATAATACGAAAAGACTTTTTCCCCAACCTATTATATCGCTACACGCAACACTACATCCTCTCCGTTCACTCAGCTAATCAACATCCTCGGAATAGCGCCGACCATTGCCCACTCTGACAGTATCGAGTTCATGGCTCACTGCAGAGGAACCTTGCACCGAAATGGAAACCGATGCGTGCAGCGTTAAGTCACTGCACTTGCATTTAATGAAACGCTATCCACGAAGGGCGCGCCCCAGTGGAGCTGGCGCCGATCCAGACCACTCCAGTCGCGCTAACTACTACTAGAATGTGTCTAGCAAACTGTTCGTCGACTAAATCGAGTTCGCATTAGCTTTGTATAAATAAACCGACCGGTGAAGTAACTTACCCTATACAATACATAATACAAGCAGCAACTCTTTAAACAATAAGAGATGTTGAGTTTCGCTGAAACGAGCGAACTGGCGCGATCGTGCCTGTTAGCCGGAATGTCAACGTCTGCACATGACATGTGTAGGTAATATAGCTGGATCCCATTCAGTCGGTTCACCTCACCCCGCGCCTCCCTCCGCCCCCCTTATGCCGCTCAATGAACGGACTGCAAGCGCTGGCGGCACATTGATAGCGGCATTAGGCGCTTCCACTCCCAGCGGTCTACCTACGACTACGACCATTAGGTATATCGGTGAGCTTTCCTTGGCTTTAACTAAGAGTTCGTCTTTTAAGTCATCTCATATCTCTCTCTATCAGTAATTCAGTGCCTAATGGTAATTGCATAAGTAAATGTGACAATTGTCGAGCCTACCTCCACTTACCGTGCAACATCGATTTGAATGATAAGTATTCGCGTGCCTGTTGACATTGCGATCCGTATAATGGTCATGCAGTCACGAGCTACAAATGCGACAACATGCAATCAAGCGAGGACTTAATTATAACATTATCTACGACTAGCGTTGCCTTTAGTGGTGCTTCAGTAGTATTGTAAATGGTACTTATCTCAATGTGGCTGGGAACTGGCTGTCCTGCGACTCCTGCGAGCAACATTCCGAATGTGATATATGATATGTATGGTTTGCCAACTAGTAAGTTTAGCTAAATAACTTTAAAAGCTTATTTTCATTCCAGTGCGTAGTAAATAAACTGACCTTAACATAAGATATAAGAGAGAATATAAGATTACTTACCTTGAAGTCCCTGAATTGATTTTCTGATTTGTTTTAAAGTGCCTGAAGCGTTTCACGGTGTTTGTTTTAGATTTGTGAGTAGGTACAGGGTGTGACGCCTACGTCTTCTAGTGTAGAATCGTCTCAGTGGAGTCTACTCTACTACTGATTGTAGCGCCCATAAAATCCCTTCTATTGGATAAAATTAATAGCTCGTAAAGTGAAACCAAACAAGAAATATGATGAACGTAAAAGCTGTTTCTTTTTGTGTTGAATCCGAAATGGCTAATAAATATTTGAGTAACATTAGTAATGTTTGTCGAACAATGGGTCCCGTCCCGTCCCGTCTACGACGCGGTTCCGGCCGACGGCAGGGAACAAAGGACTAAGGAGACGTGTCTGTGTATCGGCCGTTAGCCGCTTGTGGATTTGCGATCGATACTATCTTTTGTTTGAACCCTTTTCACTAGTAAGTCGATCCGACCCGCGCTCTACCTACCACTCTTCTATCTTATCATAAACTCACATTATTATAAGATTTCGCTGGGGTACTTTACGCGCAAACGGTGAACTTGACCTCTGGGTTATTATTTTCGTTGTAGGACCTAAAATAAAGCCTTTGCCAACGCCACGGTGCGGTGGCAAAAGCTTTTCCTTATTTATGTCGTCTCTATGAAGATGCAGAGCTGTAAACGATCAGTGATTTATTTCTGTTAACAAAGTTGCCTCGCTTGCGTTTCGTTCGCATAAACGTTTTATTGAGATATCCAATAAAAAGTAATTTAGTGTTGCGCGTAAACCTCGACTCGGAGATTATCGTCCAATCAATTTATAACCACTAAACGTTTAAGTGATATTCTGTTCTGCGTTCAGCTGCCTTGCCTACCTCGAGCTAACAACACTTTCAGATAAGTGTGTTAGTGCGTTAGTGAATGGCGATGGCGGCGGCGGACGGTACTGATCAGTGGTCGGTTAGTATTGGTGGATTAGCTGTGCGATGCAAGGTGACGGTGACGGTGAGGCGAGGCAGGCGTGTGTGCACGCGGCCCAAACGAGGCCGTCTTCTGATTTAGTTCAATGTCCAATAAAGTCAGTCGCAACGTGCAATCGTAATTAAATATTTATGTTTATAAAGTGTATAGAAGTGGCTGCACCATGTGGCCGACCTCGCGGTACTCGCGCCCGATATCTACGTGCACTCGCACGCGAGTATAGTGGCGCAGCAGGCAACTAGCCGCCGAGTCAGGCGCCGCGCCTCCTCGGCCCATTCACGACATTTACTTTCTGCGACCCACTTCGTTACGAAATGTGATAATTGCACGCCCGTTTTATAATCGGATGGTATTCCTTCCTCGGGCCGCGCGCGACATGCGCCAAGGTGAGCGGGTGCAGCGCCTGCTCCTGCGCGCCCACTGCGCACCGCAATAGGCGTGCGAGCGCACAGCACCGTGCTTTCGCACGCAAATATAGATGGCGATTAATGATCTGCGGAGGGAACTCGTTGGTACCGTCCAAGTATCGGAATGCTTCAAGAATTATTACAATTTAATATAGAAGATACCTAAAGATATTATTAGATGACACAATTATATTGCGAAGTGTCGCCGACCGACCCTCGCTCGGGTGGTTTCTCGCGCGCCGAGCGTATCGACTCGACCCGCAGGGTGATGAGGCGGGAAATTGAACACCTTGCAGCGTGATGCGATGCGCCGCGACGCGACGGCTCTGCGTCTGCGGTCGGAATGCGACCTGAGCATGCGACGCACGTCCGCGAATCACCTTCACAGTTCGTAACTAGTCAAAACAGGGAAAAGCGCCAATCGACAACAGAATCGTAAAACTGACCTTCCATTCGAAACCATTCGATTTGGCAAACTAAGTTCTAAGTTTAAGTTAATTCTAAGTTAGGACAATATTATTTGATCCTCAAGAATCTAATTGATCTGTTCTAAATGTGTACTTTTAAAATATATTTGTTATTCAAAAATAATATTTGATCCCCTTTTTTAATTATTGGTCTAGATGAGTGGGAGAACCGACACTAAGTACCCTGACTCTAGGCAGTCTTGTGCGTGTGACACTGACACCCATAATGTTATAAAAAAGCGCGGAGCCAGAAGCTGGCGACGCGACGACTAGGTTCCTTAGAAACCGTTTGATTCGCTTTCTTTTCAGTCGATCTATCACTTACGTCAATAAAAAACAAATTAAACAAAATTTAGAAAGCATGTATTTAAATAATCATTTTAATTTAGCAAAAACAGCAAGCAAAAAGATATAACGATTTTTTTAAGTGCAGCCAAAGTAAAAAATGTATCGAACTTTATTATTAAATGCTTATTTCTCTTAGTTTTGGGACGCAACATGGATCTATCAAACTTAATTTCTACATCTCAAACATTTTTTGCGTAGCTCCAAACAGATTAAAGTATCGTTTGTTTGATTTATTTTATGTCTCACTAAAAGAGGATCAATAATTAAAAAGATGACCGTTATATTTTTTTGCTTGCTGTTTTTGCAAAATTAAAATGATCATTTAAATACATGCTTTCTAAATTTTGTTTAATTTGTTTTTTATTGACGTAAGTGATAGATCGACTGAAAAGAAGAGAATCAAACGGTTTCAAAAGGAACCTAGCCGTCGCGTCGCGTCGCCACCGCGTCGCCACCGGGCGGGATATTACCTACTCTCGATTCAACTTTCCGTTCACGATTCTCTCTCAATAATAGGTATCAGTACCATTTTAACCATAATAGCATTTAAAGGATTGCTGTACTGACGACTTTCTCGTCATTTAAAATGAACGGCACTTAGGTTTAATAATGTGATCATGTTGCCAATTGCTAACCAACTGACTAAACTAAACGGGAAATTCCACCTACATAAATACAAGTTCTATTAAATATTTCCTAAATTCGTATTTATACGCTCCATAAAAACGAGGCATCGCGATCGTTTACACTTCCTTCCATTAAAGATATCTCGTAATATCGATTGCTAATAAAATTTGCATATAATTGGCAAATTGGGTGTCCAATTAAGCGCAGAAAGGTGAAATAAATCACCCACACAAACAACACTTTAACTTCGCTGGGATACAGTTACCGAGTCACACGTTCATTATCAGCATTATGTCGCACATCGGCTGCAGCAAGGCACTGGCATCTGGAACTCGCGTGAACATACCCGGCGTCGGTAACGAGGGCATTCCCATGCGCGCCGCGTCTCGCAATCTGCACGGCTTTTTGTTTTGTCTGCGATACCTGCTTGCAACTTGCAAGTAGTTTAACCAATATAAATTAAGTCTTTAAGTTAGGTTAGGTTCGGTACATCTCTGAATGAACAATTGCTAGCTATCAGGTGAAAACAATAAGATGAGTGTGGACAAAATAGTTTTGATGTAATATGCATAATGTACCTTTCGTACATTCTGTGCAGGTCGGCGGAGGACAACTTGATAACTGACTTGGAGGCGAGCGCATTGAGCGGCGCGCGCTCGCTGCGCACGCTGCGACTCGCGCGCAACCTGCTGCGCGCCGTGCCTGCGCTCGCGCTCGCTCCGCTCACACACCTGCAGTCGTTGTAAGTACCCTCTATCTACGTATCTATGGTAGAGTATCTACTTCACTCGAGGTAAAATCGCAACTATCATATAAGAACTAACCTTTAATTGAATCAACTTGGCAAGCTCTGCCGCCGTCCGCCGTCAGCACGCGTCAGGGCAAGGCCAGCTTTTACTGCACGCCATCAACGGAAGCCATCAACAGACCTCGATTACTGCAGTCCACTAAACGTGTAAACAACATTATTCTAAAAGATGTGTGAGAGTGCGTATACGTGATATTAGCACATCCTTTATGTTAAAAACAATTTGGAACCTGTCGCGAACAGCGCTTTTAATCCGCAAACACACTCGTTCGTTAATTCGTTGTGCAATACCGAACGATGGACCGACCGACGAGTCCCGGGTTCATAAATGCCGTCCATTCGCGTTATCTGGGGCTCCCTCGGATTTATTAGTGGCGACAACGCATTTAGTAACGGACAAACAACCCGCTGCGGCCCACTTCCTATCCCACTGCCCACAGATTACTAGAGCGTGTATGTATGTACATACACAAAGATAAGTAGGTAAATACCTCAACAAGCTGCAGGTAAGCCTTCCTATCCTTGTAAGACCAGGATAATACGCTTTGATCCTGGAACTCTTTGGCAAATAATACGCGACCTACTTGTAGGTACATCCAAGAACTTTACAGAAAACTTACAAAAGAGTTGGAGTTTAAAATACATTATGTTGAAACCGTCGTCGCCTACCTATAGTACGTAGCCCCTTGTCAAAGTTACTTACTTTACTCGGAGTTAATGTGGGGCTGTCTGCCTATCTACCTACCAGCTTGCCTGCCTGCCTGCCACCACCCGCACGCGCAACTATAGAAATTATATTATAAAATAACTTAAGACGACTTATCCCACAAGCGAGTACTTAACATTAAGGCAACCTAATGGTAGAAGGGTAGATAAATATATAAATCTGAAAATACCTGCTAGTCAATTAAAATAAGGCAACGTTCAGCGTACAGTAGGTAGGTAGCTACACGGCCCGAATGTGCGCCGTTAGTCACTGCCTGCGGCAAATCAAGTAGACCTTCAACATCAGACATCATTTATCATAACTGTATTCTATCGGCGCCTGTCAATCGAACGCCTTCAAATATGACTTACGATATCCATAATCTATTTGGCAAGCGCCTAATCCGCGGCGAAAATCGCATCCATCACACAGCCCGCTAATAGAATAGAGAGCAGATGTGCGGCCGCCGCCCGCCGGGTGAATGGTGCTGGGTGAGGGTAGGGCATCATGAACGACAATCAAATTGTAGTCTAATAAATATAAATGTGAAGCAGAAACACGCAGTGGGTCGCCGGAACTGAGAGATGTCATCGTCTCGCGGAGTGTTTTACGAGCGATTCCCGTCGCGTCATCGTCCGGCGTCGATCGGTCGGTAGTTGCCGCGTCGTCGGTGCGCGTAAGTGTGCGTCCACACTGCGAGCCTAGCGCGGTTGCGACGACGGGCGCGAAGTATTAAATATATGAAAAGCGCCTTTGCGTCCATACTGTAGTGACTAAGGCGGAAGCCTAGTGCGACGGGACCGAGCGAGACAGAGCGCGTAGTTTTCAAACGTTCCTGTCCGCGCGTTCTGTTCTTTCGCCCCCGCTCGCCGCACTAGCATTAGGCCCTAGTCGCCGCGCATTCAGTGTGGACGCAGCCTAATACGTGCGGTGACACGCCTGTCCGTCTGTCTGTACGACTGATGGTGCACGACGAGACGCGATGTAAATAATGGTAACTGTGCGTTATTACCTTATCACCGAGTGCGCGCGTGCGTGTGCGCCCACTGCTCACCTGTTAGCGTGGACGCCAGAACACGCAACATGCTTTAGGTACTAAAACTTACTTGCATTTCTTTTTCGGTACCCTCGCTGCAATCATTAGTATTTCTCTATACTGCAATCAAAAGTATTGTTTGACAGCTCTTACTTAGACAGGAGCTGAGCAAGGTAGACGTATGTCATAAAGCACGTAGGTAGTTAGGTACATAATACAATTTAGTTACCTAATCAAATTTAGAGCCAAATAAAGTACAAAAGTGGCAAATTTTTGTAATCTCGAGTAAAAGAGCATATTAATATTAATATAATAAAAGAGGCAATACCATCGAAATGCTATTTATCTAATTATCAAGTGTTTTGGCCTGTTAATTGTCATTCCTTTGAAAATACCGGCGATGCGGCGGCGTGCGGCGGGCGGCAGGCGGCGGGCGCCCGTCGGCTCCGGCTGCAGAAACAGATGGTTGGAATACAGGCTGACTACGGTAATGTTATCTATACAGTATTCTGTCTTCATACAAACGACGGGAACGTGAGTCATACCTACGCTTCTCGTGTTCGGTACCCACTCGGTACACAACCAGTCACGAATGCGCCGCAGCACGGGTAATGTAGTTGCCGCAGTGGCGAAGGGTGTGATTTGTTTTGTAAGCAGTAAGCGTGCGATTTGTGAATATTTTATTGAAATACATAAGTACAAGTACTAACTTAATATGGCAAAGAGCACGAATAGACTATATTGTGCTGTTTTTGGTTGTTTTGTGGTGCGGATTTTTTATGCTATTAAATTTAACAATAAAGCTTTTCGTATGTCACAGTCGAGGCGCAAATCTTTTTCTGTATCAAATTTATAATGGTGGATTTTTTCTTAATTTACTAATTAGAAAACACACATGTATTTTTATTAAACACTTCCTATTTCATTCACAACGAATTTTTTTTTTATATTTAAAATATACAATCACAAACTCTCAAGAAATTCAAGTCGGTAGATGAAATTAAAATACTGCAGGCGGACAGCCCTATCCCGTGTTTACGTACCACGCGGGCGTAAATAATTCAATGACAGGGCCGAGTCACAATACTGTATAGTTATCATTACCGTGCCGGAACTGTCGGGTGACTTGCTTGGGTACCCTATCGCTTGTTAGGACGCCGATTGAGCAGACACTTAAAAACGCTCTGGAACACTAAATGTGTTAGAGTAGGTAAAACAGTACTTACAGTAACGTGGAGTAGGCACATAGCACTGGAGATAAGTCAGGTAGCTACGGTCCAGCATTCCGTCGCGGTGCCGCTGCCGGTGATCGTGTGCAGCCCTCTAGACCTGTCGCGTGACCACACGCGCCGTAACTCGATCTGCCCAACATAAATTCCGAAAATATCGCGAACAACCTAGATCTTCATCTACAAGACCACTATAACATTTAAAATTATGTGGACGCAACACGCACTTTACCTAGTAGAACCTACTACCTTTTGTCTCGTAATAAGTACACGAAGTTAGTGGGTATTATGTGCCCGAGGTCTCATCCAGTAATAATGGATCCGTGTGCTGCGATCCGCAGGGTTGCCCAATCGCATCGGCGCCGGTGCGGCGCAAATACTCCACGTACATTCTAAATGATTTACTGACATCTGCTAGTAATGTGATGTATCGCATCCTCACGAGAGTTGAGCCAACCCATTAGTTAATCATTCTAAACCAGCGCATACATGATGTACATGACGCTGGACCTATTTCATTTAAATTGGTACTGGTAAATGGTGGATAAAGTAAGTAGGTACTAGGATTAAACCAGGACTATAATTCTATAGTACCTAGGTACCTACCTACTTTTATCCTGAAATTGTGTTCTTTTGCTTTAAAACTGCGATCACCCACTAATAGATACAACCTATATAAAAAAAAAGTGGCACGAAGTAAAAACTTGAACAATTACGTGTTTATTTTTTGAATCGTAAGGAACAGTGTCGGTAACGGTAACAGTGTCGCGAGTTTAATTATTAATAATAATAATATGGCTTTTTGATAAACCTTTGTGCACTGGTATTACCGGTCAGTCGCCGCAAGTCGCAACCATAGAAAGATGTATCAGCGTGATCCTTGCCTTGACGGGTTAATGAATTATTACAAACTGACATTCGATTAGATTTGATAGAATTGACATTCATTATTTTACACTGTTACTTATAAAAGCTAATATTATTAGGTAAGTAATGTTAATATAAAAAACGTCTCAATTAAATTTAAACCAAAAAAATTATGCCGATGTGTTTGGTGAAATATGTGGGACTGTAGAATTGTATATTTGTTTTTATTAATTATTTGGTCCATTAAACTGGACGTTTCACGAAACATTATAAGGAAAAAATATACAGTTTGACCAAAGCCTTTCTAGAAGTAGGCACACCATGCAAAAATAGTTTGAAATTGAAGGTGAAACGAGAAAACAAAATGATTATTATAATACACTTACCGCTTCTGCTACCAAATGCAGCTTTTGGTTTTGAAAGCAGAACTTATGTACCATAATAGCAAATAAATGTTTATTTTATTGTTAACAAAATTAAAACTAAACATGGAAAACTGTTTGTACACCAGTGTTGCAGAAATGTCGCGTCACGGGTCGCAATACTCTTTCCCGTTTATTAGTATTTCTCTATGCAACTCGCAATGATGACGACACAACCGACAGTGCGACACGAATGCGCTATAAATAAATTAAAATCTAATTCCGCGCCGGACACAACGTCATTTAGTGACGCTAAACGTCATGTCTTTTGACAAATGACGCTATAATTTACTCGACACCCTACATATTTCCGTTTGTTCACACGGCGCGGCGCGGTGCGGGGCGGCGCGGCGCGGTGCGGCGCGGGTGCCGGGTGGCGCCGGTATTAATGATAATGTTTGTGGAAGCTCGAAAGTTCCGCGCCGCGGAATCAAAAATAGAATTGTGCTGTAAATCATGCTGCTGAGCTTTTATGACATGACCTAATTAACTTTTACCATCTCAAAAAGTTTTTGAGGACATTTAGATAAGTAATTCTAATAAATGATGATCGCAGCGTAGCATCGTGATTCGTGGGCAACCGCACGAGCGACCGACCGACGCGGCGACGCCGACGTGTAATCAGGCGCGGGATCAGGAATCAGGACGCGACCATCATCCGCTTCAGCTTAAAACACTTTATCAGCTAAAATATTACTTTACTCGGCTTCTTAACTTCTATTTTTTTAGGTCAGAGGACATAATAAAATAAAACCTAGAAAAGAACCGGTTTGTTTGCATTAGCGCCGCTCTAATACTTTATCACGCCGAAACATACTAGGAGGTACTCTAGGTACCTGTCTACGCGCGAAACGGCCAAGCAACACTCGTTCGTGAACTATCTCTCTAGGTGTTCCTAGCTTTGTCCAATTTTTGCCAGCAGGCAAAAAGCGACCTTGATTAGGAGAGGTTCGATCACCTGTGTGACGTCAGAACAATACGCCATAATATTAAATAATATGTATGTTGGTTATAGGTAGGATGCTCTTATCTGTACTTTACTACTCAATCGTGTAAGTTTGTTTGAGTTGTGTGTGGTGAACGCTGGTGTCATATGATGTTGTGGTACGTTGTTGCAGGAGCCTGGCCGGGAACCTGGTGTCGGAGCTGAGCGACACCTCGCTGCCGCCGCTGCCGGCGCTGCACACGCTGTGAGTACTCCACTGCTCGAACTGCATCGATCAATCGATACCACATACATACATAACTACTTAATGTAAACAAATAGCACATCTCTGTTGTTTGTCCTAGCAATCAAATTAAGTTATTTAGATATGTACCAACCTAGGTAGGTATGTTATATTTTGCTTCCAATTCATTGAAAGTAGGTCAACTTTAGCAAACTTTAACAAAGCTGCCGATGGAAGAAAGCATCATTTACCACTTTAGACTCCCTGAGCCAGTAGGCAGTGAGCACGCTACCAATCAGTGGGCAGGGTTGCTTTGCTACATTTGAACTTGAAACTAGTTTAGGAGTCCATCGCCAGAGGACGTGGAACTCATTACTCTCACAGTTCTCGACAAACGTACAATTGACACAGATCCTGCTCACCCACAGCCGCGTACGGAACCCGCTCAGCTGGCACAGGCTGTAGCTCGGGGAAGGTGCACCGGTTCGCACAGTATGTTACGCATGTACCTATCTGCCGTGCCGCACCGCGCCGCCCGCCGGCGTCGGCCGTAAGCGAGCTAATTATGTTAGCTTCCTATTTACTCCTTTCATTAATGGTACAACAGTAACTTGGAAAATAAATGTACTTAATTAAAATTAGGTACAGCGATATGACTGTTGCCACCCTGTATGTAGGTAGATAAGGTCGTGTGACATCACTCTGACATGCCGTGTCTTCTTGGCGGCCAACCTACTCTACTTGTCGAATAAATAGATACAATCAGCAACACGACAGTCCTAATTAATATTCGTAGCGAAAATATATTGAAATCGAATGCCTGACCTGTTTTCGAGACATTTTTAAATTAGCAACACTGTTTTACATTAGGTAGACTATCTAAGACGTTATGAATCAAAGCTTCCTGCTCTACATGTTTGAAACGCAACACCCGGCGCGGCGGCCGCGCGGCCCTGCCTGCCCTGTGGCTGCCTTGCTCGGTATGCGCGGCGCGCGCGTCTCTGAATGCCAAATGATTGACGCGGAAACGTTCAAACACCAGCCGCTCGTACTTTGAACATCATTCCGACTTCCGAGAAACTTCCCATTCTATACCATAAAAGTTATTAGCCAAGTATAGGCTGAGGGTTGGTAGAGTCGGTATTATTTATCGGACTCCGAATAATAATATTATTCGGCGCACTTGTGAGGCAAACAGATAACAACAGCGATCAGTTTCAAGCGCCAGCTTGCCGGCTAACCGACCCATGGCGGGGCAGCACAGCACGAGTGTCAGATGCTCATTGCCCATGTTGTTATCTCCTAGATCCAGCCTGTTATCTTCTGCTAGCCTCCGTAGTTTATAAATTAAAGTTATCTAATATTTTTTTTTATCTAGCCTATGCTGTGCCACTGCTGGCCAAAAGCCTCCCCCTCATTATCTTGATCCTGTACCAAATCCCGCCAAATTCATTGTGAGGACTAATAATGAACCTTATTATAAATACGGGATTTATCATGTACCGTTTTATCGGTGTTTTGACCGACAATATTTCGGTTCAATTCGTGAACCTTCATCAGGGTGAGTGCGATCCGCTCCGAATAACATCTCGCCTCGCACGTCTCGTCAGTGCGTATTTTATAATCAATATTAGGCCTCGCAATGAATTTGCTGTACATATTTTGTGACAGGCAATAAAATTGACGTTTCAAAGTGATCCTTGTGATTTTAATGAATAAAAATATTTGACTTTGACTTTGTGAACCTTTTGTAAAGAGAAAATAAACTTTTTATTTATTATTATCATTATTTATTTTATTTATTTATTTATTTATTTATTTGGAAAACCAACAGCTAATGAAACACAATATGAAACAAAATAAATAAAAGAAAGCCAATAAAAGGTTTTCACGACTAAACAACATAATAAAAACAAAATGTGAAGTGAACAATAAAAAGTCTAAACAAAGTGGAATTATCGTGAAAACATTTGTTCCGCGGCGGGAATCCAACCCGCAATCTTCTGCGGCTCAGCCGACTATTCGCCCGCTGCGCCACGGAGTTCGATAATAATGTCAGAAACTCCTAATAATAATTAATCACTTAATTCAGGCAACAATAAAATAGTTCAAGATAGGAAATAACTTATCATTATAATAAAAACTTATATTGATTGACTACATAAACACTGCAATACAATATAATATATCGTCTATTTATAAATCTGATCCGCTCAATAAAACTTAGTTGTCATGATAGAGTTTATTAACGTGTTGTCGAGGATCGCGCCTCCCCTCCCCTCCCAGCCCGGAAGCACTTTTCATAAACAAAATAAATCGTTTCATTTGGATTAATTAATTAGCCTACGTCTCAGCGGAATTAGGCAACATTACATAATGTCCTTCCTGTTTACATGCGAATTACTGCTTACGCTTAGTGGTACTTAGCCCTTCATAATAAGCTTATAATTCCAAATTCCCCTTATAGGCAGAACTGATTGATCCAGGGCTTGTCGATCATCTTTGTAAATTATTAAACCCCTAATAATGTTTTGCCGCGAGAGATCAATTGGATTGTTATGAATAATTCATTATTATTGCCCTCGTTAAATAACTAATAGCAGGGACTAACTAAATCCTCTATCGGCTATACATTTTGTGCGACACCGACATCAGGCTCAGCGGCGATTAAGGGCTCGGCTCGCGCCAGCCCTGCGGCCGTCGACCCCGGCGTGGTGGTACAAGCACTTCACTTCATCACTGCCACTTGAGCGCCGGGACTCGTCCGACTCGGCACCGGGACGGAGGTGCACACCTGGTCAGATGGTCAGATGAGATAACAGACGTTATCTATCGGTTTGATTAATTACTTTGAATGAACATTCGGTTAAACGTAGACAGAGTTGTGCACACTACAAATCCGAGATATACCTACCTATTAGGCTTGCCTGCACAAATCTTATCTCTTGGGATAGGAATATCCAAATAGTTATAAATTACGCCATCACACTAATATTACAAATGCGAAAGTTTGGCTGTTTGTTTGTTTCTCAATCACGTCGTAACGGCTGAACCGATTTCGATAAAATTGGGTATGATCGTAGATTATAACTTGGATAACACATAGGCAACTTTTTGTTGACAAACAACGCGTGCGAAGCCGCTTAAGGTAATAATCGTATCGTATCTCTCTTACTGACACCAAAGAAACTGCATAATAGTATAAAAGAGATTAAAGGTGCAATTGTGCCATTGTCACGTGATGATGGTTCTTATCTGATCCGATAGCAGCCTCCAGAGGTCAGGAGTCAGGAGTCGTTGGCTGAGCTGGCGCGAGCGGGGGGAGGGGGGGGGGGGGAGGCGAGCCGAGAAGGGAGCAGATTTATTGCCCACATAAATACTGAGATGTCTATATCACGCCGTTATCTAACCCTCTTAGCTTAGCAGGCGAATAATCAGTCTTTAGTTGTTTACCGAGATGTCGTTACCGTTGCTAACTGAAGATAGGCCGGAGGAAAACCACCTTAAATAGAGCCGCTTCTGTGAAGGCCTTAGTGTCTAAATTACCTAATTCATTTTCAGCATTTAAGCTTTAATTTGATGTTGATCTGGAGAAGCCGGAGGAATCTAACTTGTAATGGGCAATTGATTGCTAAAGAAGGGGCCCGAGCACCGCACGCCAATGATTTGTTGGTGCGAAATTAAATAAGTTAATAGAAAATTATGCTTTTAATTATTCTGCCTAATTCTTTGTGAGCGTTAAACGTGAAACGACTCATAAATAAAGAAAATGGGCTCAGTAATTACCTTTTCGTAGAATCAAGCCTAATCAAGGACTCATTAGCGCTGAAATTCAAATTCTATAAAGCCTCATATTAAACTAATTGCTAAATCTAATTCGAGCTAATTGTCTAAATTTTAAAAAGAAAATCTCCTGCGAGAGACATTTTTATGTCGGGTCGGACCATTATTACTCTCAGTCTTCGTGTCCAGAGTGAATAGGTTCTTTCTAGGCAAGCGTGCTCCAACTTCGATCACACCATCAATATGTACCAATATGTGAGGTACATCAATATGTACCTCACCTGATGGTAAGTGATGGTGTGATCAAGTAGTCGTATAGTCAAGCGCTTAACCACTGACAAATGCTTGACTATACGAGTACATAACATACATACATACTACTACATACTAATATTTATTTATTTTTATTTATTTCAATATCATTGCCATTACAGTACAACACCAAAGCGACAATGATGATAAGCCTTAATATCTAGTAGGTACTAACTACTTATTTACATTTTTATTTTAGATTAACTACATAGTGGTTCGCCTCGAACTGAGATCTCGCGAATCTACCATAAAAACGAAAAAAATATTATTCGTAATCTTTGACTATCAAAATAGTGCCACGAAATAAATTACCAAATAACTTGACCAACAGTTTCATTCAAATTACAGGTAACGGGAGTTCATGTTAATTGGTTAGCCTTTTTTGGGGTACAAATTGCAGTTATTCTAGATTTCAGACTTTTGCCTATATTTGTGATACTTAAGCTACACGCATACCAAATTACAGCACTGTGGGGTCACTGGTGTACCCTGTGAATTAAGCCACAGTTTAGTTTGTATTATGGCTAATAACTCAAAAACTACAAGGATTAAACTAAAAATAAAAACGGTGTCTAAATGAACTCACAAATACCTTTTATTAAACGTGCCGCTTGACAGGATAGTCCTATTTTGTTTTTTTACCCCTCTTGAACCCCAATAACTCAATAACCTCCCAAAATTTTTAGCTCATTGAGTCACACCAAAATTATGCCATCATTACCTACCTATATACCAAATTTCACGATGATCGGATAAACGCTTCGAAAGTTATCCTCGGACAAACAAACATACATACTTGCATACATAGAACGCCGAATTGCCCAAGTTGATTTGGAGATCTCGCTTCGTTCGATCAATAAGTCCTACTGAAAAAATGCGAGACCGTAGCTGTGTATCATCCGTACCGTAGGTATATTATTAATTTGAAAGTAACTCTGTCTGTTTGTTAAGTTTTCACGACTAAGCGGCTGGACCGATTCCGATGGAATTTGGTATACAAACAGATAGATTATGACCGGAATTGGAACATAGGCTACTTTTTACCTAACTAGAAGAACGAGGGCAATGTTTTTTTACAAACCACGCGTGCTAAGCCGCGGGCGGATGCTAGTCAACAACTAAACGAAAAAAGTTACCTAGCACGGGTAGTATACGAGTATGTATACGTAAAGGTAGGTACAGCCTTACGTTCTTATTTCAAAATATCAAGCTTTTGTCAACTTAAAAAATTGCTAAAATTACAAGCAAGTACCAATTGATAAATCATACCCATATTGTTTTAGTAATCTTTTTTATTTTTTAATTGTTTTAGTACTTAATCATCTTCTGTCCCCCGCTCGCGAGCCGCCGCCGCCGCCAGCCGCCTCCCGGCCGCAGCTCGCCCGCTGGGGCGCTGACCACGTGACCACAGCATTCTGTCACTCACACTGGGAATCTTGTAATCTCGAGCTGGACGTTTACTAATGAACCCGTCTCGGCACCTACATTAGCTGAAAATGCAAACAGACTAAAGAAAATGTGAAGGTTCTTGGAAATATAAATTCATCGGCGACTTACTCGTTTATTTATTTTAAAATTGTAAATATACCTAATACTTTTACTTAATAGATTTTTGCTGTAATTAATATACCTATTGCTTTTTTTATAACTGGTACCTACATATACTGAAGTACTGAAGCAAAATATCATTTAAGTATAGGGTCTTTCAACAAGGACGGGTCGATGTTAAAATTGAATAAAACAAGATGTGTGTGAGATATTAACGAAATTTATTTTTTATTTAAAAGGCCTATTTATTCCATTATGGATGGAATATGACATCGTTCAAATGTCCGCCGCGGCTTCGTATGGTGGCGCGAATCCGAGAGGTCCAATTTTTAATGACTGCTGCATAGATCCGGCTGAATCCGAGCGATGGCCTGCGTTATGTTGGCTTTCAGGGCAACGGTCGAATGTGGTTTATTGGCATAGACCTGCGACTTCAGAAAACCCCACAAGAAAAAGTCTAGCGGAGTCAAATCACACGATCTTGGTGGCCAATTCACATCACCTCTGCGAGAGATAACTCTACCCTCAAACCGTTCATGCAGAATGTCGATTGTGTCGTTCGCTGTGTGGCAAGTAGCGCCATCTTGCTGGAACCACATGTCGTTCACGTCCATATTGTTCAATTCAAGCCAAAAGAAATTGTTTATCATTGATCTGTAGGTGTCTGCGAAAGGCCGAGTTCTTGAGCACGGCGAGAAATCGACTGCCTCGGAGTCTCCTGAACACTCTCACGTACAGCGGCGATGTTCTCGGCCGATCTGGCGTTCCTTTGACGTAAAGGTGTTGGTTGGTTGTTTACCGAACCGGTCGTTTTAAATTTAGTCACCAATCGTTGGAGAGTGGACTTTGAAGGGCCACCGCGTCTGCCGTAAAATGGGCGCAATGCGCGCAACGTTTACACTAACGAACACTCATTTTGATAATAAAGTTTTATCATTTGCACATGCTGCTCAACCGTGTAACTTGCCATGGTGATTTGGCATCAGTGACTGAATAAGAAAAAACAGATTTGACAGATGCCGCCAAAACAAAATGGCCGCCACAGATTATTAACATCGACCCGCTCTATTTGAAAGACCCTATATATGTAATATTAAAAAGATAATTTGCTTAGGTATTGCGAAAAACATGAGCGCTAACGAAAGATTCGTTTTTGTAACAAGTAAAAATATACGATGTAATTTTTATGTCAAAGTGCTTACCTGTGAGATAAACAAGACGCGAGCAAAAAGCGAGAGTCGTGATGTAGCGCAGGTGGCAACCCTGAACGCGCGAGGTGAGGTCGGTGACCCCGGCCCGCGCCGCCTATCTATAAACCTAATGCTGGAAGAGCCTAAATATTACTTTTATCAACAAAGATTTTTTTATCGATTTAAAATAGAAGCATGTTTCTATTCCATGTCCCGGTATTTGGTGCCTATACTATAGGTGAACAGAAATTCGATCGAACTACATGATATGAACCCACTAATACGAACTGAAGGTTCTCATTTAGGTAGAGCTATGGATGTCTAGAATACCCGAATTACCTATGTTGCAGTTTCACATTCAGAAGGTACCTTACGTATACTGACCACCAGTTCAGAGTCCTGCAGACGTTCACGCGCCACACACATGCTACCTACATGGAGATGGAACAAGCTTATAGCCCACCTGATGTTAAGTGGTAAACATCGCCTATAACAGAGAACTGCCTCGTAGGTCACGCACCTTAGAAAAATGTTCTACGTTGCACTGCCCTTCGTCCATCAACTTGAGGCATAAAGGTGTAAGGCCATTAATGTGCCTGTAATTTCACTGGCAAAATCAAAGAAATGCGGTGCTTAAATCAAACATGACATTATTGTGTTCGCTCTCAGTGTAGCACACGGCACGGGGCACGCACGTGACGCCTCACCCGCCGCTCGCCGCCTCTCGAACGCCGCTCAAACGCATGCTGGCTCGCTCTCAAGTCTCAACTATTTTACGAGGGTATTTATGTCAACGACGGAACTTATTCAATCGCGTAACTAACAGAGGTAAATGGTAAATCGGTTTATTGCTCTAAGAGCCTTTGGTTTCCGTCCAAGTCCAAAAAGTTATTTGCAACATTACTTGTTCTAAGAAAATAAGTACTTACTTATCCTATATACTTATTAATACTAGCCAAACAAGCGGTATCGGATGGTGTACCTATACATACTTTACCTTCCTTCACTAACTTTATCTATAAAATAAAACATAACTGCTTCGATCTATGGAAGGAATATTTTGCTAAGCGGTCTCAAGAAATAAGTATGTGGTACAAAACGATCCAGCCACATCCCTTGAGTTCTCCGTGGATTGATAACCCATTTTTAAACGGTCATTGCGCTACGACTTCGTTCCGGACACATTCCATGCATGGACAGTTTTTACATCTGATGAAATCACCTACAGCGAATTGTCTACTTTGTAACACAATAGACGATGTATATCACATATTAATGTAGTGTGTCCGCAACGAAGCTATCAGAAATACCCTATCTTTAAGATTTAGAGAAATAGGTTTCTGTAACATTGTTCTAGCTGAACCTGTTTCGGACTCAGCTAGAAAACTTTACAAACTAGTTACATAAGGTTACCTTTAGTTAATAAGTAACTAATTTAGATTACCTACCAGGGCGGCATAATCGCATGTGCGCAAAGCCCTCTTCAATGATTTAATAAAAATACTAATCAATAACTATCTAACCCCACAAACATTATTCTGCCATATAAATTAACAAAGAAATCAAATGCAGAATGAAATGTCAAATTGACGCGACACTTCATGTAAATGATTTCACGTCAATGAACGACGGTTAGATTATATGGATATTGTTCATACAAAAATACTAACATCGTGATTTAAAAATGGAGGATAGAGGTAGGAGGGTGAAAAATAGTTTACGTCTCAGACCTACCGAATATACACAAAAAATTTCATAAGAATCGGTCAAGCTGTTACGGAGAATTTTATATATTAGATAGAAGATAGAAAGAATTTAATTTAGTACGCGCGCGCGGAGGAGTGTGACATTTAGCATACTTAAAGTTTATACTCTACAGCAGGGGTCGGCAACCGGCGGCCCGCGGGCCGCATGCGGCCCGTAGACTATCTCGGTACGGCCCGCAACCCTGAGGTCCGTAAGAAAAAAATACCGAAGCAAAAGGCCATATAAATTCACTAGAATTTATACGGCCATGCTGCTGGGCCATGAGAGTATTCTTGAAAGCTCGCTCCCACGCGGGGTGATAAAAATGTACCTCTATTTCATTTCTTAAGAACTGTTTATCAAGACTGTGATGTTATGTATTGTTTCTACCGAAAATAAATATTTGCTGTACTTATTCAATTCTTGGCAATTTCTTTTGCGTTTATCCGCCGCACGTGCGGCGGCGGGCGGCTCCTTTGAGAGACAATAGGCGGGGCGGCAGTCTTTGATTAGACGCAGGTGTGCGGCGGCGAAAAAATTCAAAGCGACCGGTTTTAGTTAAAATCACAGCCGCGCGCAGCTCTCGCCACATTCCCTTCACTCATTAGCCACTTGGTTCCGCAAGTGGCGGATCGAGGTAAACCCGTCGAAAAGTACAGCAGTGTACTTCTCACGGAGAAACCTCACTCCCAAACCGATCTCTCTATTTGGCCAGCCCATTCGCTGGGCCCCATCAGCCAAATATCTGGGTGTCATCCTCGATAGGCGTCTTTCCTTTAGGTTGCACATCACTAAGAGGTGCAACCAAGCAAAGTTCACCCTAGGACGATTGTCCTCACTTCTAGGCGCGAAAAGTAAAATGTCCCTTAAAAATAAGGTGACTCTTTACAAAGCGTGCATTCGCCCCATTATGACATACTCATCTGTAGTATTTGCCCACTCTCCCAAAGTTGGTGCCATTCAGGTTATTCAAAATCGCTTCTTGCGAAAAGCCTCAGGCTCGCCCTGGTACTTTCGCAATAAAGACCTACATCGCGATTTGAAACTAGAATCAATAGCCAGGTTCATGAAGCTCGCTTCCAAGCGGTTTTATGAACTCGCCTCTATTCATCCGAACCCTTTGGTACACACCATTCCGGTTTACCCGTTGGATCCGCCCGCCAACAAAATCCTCCGTCGTCCGAGACACGTTCTCGGAGACCCGGATGACGAAATCACCTCTGCTAATGCGGAAGGTGAGTCATCTATATCAGACAGAGCAAACACTTCACAGAAACACCGACCTCGCCGGCGAGGTCGACGAGTCCCTTCAGTCGCCGCTTATACGAGGTACAGACATGTACCCGGGCGTTTCTCTCCTATCCCCATCCCGGCAACAGCCCAAGCCGAGGTTCGTACCTAAGTGGTGCCCTTGCGCTAGTTGCCTATAAAACTTACTGGGCTGAGCGCCATCTGCGCTCGCCAAAAGTTCGGTTAAGCTGTCACGGCCTCAGAGGCCAACAGCGAGATTAGTCCATTCGAAAAAAAAAAAAAAACTCTCGCCACATTCGGTTGTGGAAATTCGCCGGAAACTCACGTCTCATCTGGTTGCTAGCTACGCGTTTCGTTTCACCTTTCTTCCCTTCGCTGATAGCTTCTCACGCACGACGTATGAGGTAAGTTGTATGCACTCGCGAGCATTTTGTTTTATTTTATTTACTGCTTGTTAATGTGAACCTTCAGATTGATGGGTAAATGTTATAAGGACGGGGATAGTAGTTACATGACATGAAGTTAGTTACGAGTGTGTCATGTTTTAATTATTATTTGAATGTGGAGTTGAATTTGTAGGTGCTAACTGGAACATATAATTTTACAACGAATTTAATTTTTTTCATTATTGTTACAGAATAATTATATAAACATGGCTTCAAGAAAAAGGAAGATAGAAGAAGAAAAAAGAGTTTTTAACGAATTATGGACAGAATTATACTTTTTTATCGAGTTTAAAGGAAAACCGTTATGCTTGATTTGTCAAAAGAGTATTTCTGTAGTAAAGGAATATAACCTGAAGCGACATTACGACACCGAGCACAAAGCTAAATTTGACTGTCTTGAAGGAGAAATACGGAAAAGGAAAATTTCCACTTTGAAATCGTCATTACAAAATCAACAAAACATATTTAAGGTTGTGGCAGACAACAGCGAATCGAATGTTCGGGCCAGTTACAGGGTAGCAGAGATTCTTGCAAAAAGTGGACGTCCGTTTACCGATAGTGAATTAGTAAAAGAGTGTGTCTTAGCTATCGCAGAAGAAATATGCCCAGAGCAGAAAAAAATGTTTGAAAGTCTTAGTCTCTCTGCAAGAACTTGCACCCGACGTACTGAAGACTTGGGTGCTAATTTGTGTGAACAACTCAGGGATAAGGCGCAGTCTTTCGACTGCTTTCGATGGATGAAAGTACGGACGTGTCGGATACAGCACAGTTACTCATATTTGTACGCGGCATTGACGAAAACTTTACTGTTTACGAAGAGCTTGTGAAAATGTGCAGTTTGAAAGGTACAACTACGGGAGAAGATTTATTTCACCATGTGGAACAAGCTCTGGATTCATTGCAATTAAGCTGGGAAAAGTTAACAAGTGTCACTACCGATGGAGGCAAGAACATGAGCGGTCAAAACAAAGGTGTTGTTGGGAGAATCATCAGCAAAGTGAAAGATTCTGGATCTACTGTGCCATTGATTTTTCACTGTATTGTCCATCAAGAGGCATTGTGCTCCAAAGTTATATCCTGGAAAGAAATAATGGATACTGTAACATCCACTGTTAATTTTATAAGAAGAAATGGGCTCACACACCGTCAGTTCCAAAAGTTTTTGGAAGATCTGGAAGCTGAACATGGTGACGTGGTTTACTACTGTGAAGTGAGGTGGCTCAGTCGAGGTGCCGTTTTGGAACGGTTTTTTGATTTGAGGAAAGAAATTGGCAACTTCATGGAGATGAAAGGAAAGCCAGTAGAAGAGCTTACTAACAAACAGTGGATTATCGATCTTGGTTTTTTGACTGATTTGACTAAGGACCTGAATCAGCTCAACAAACGCTTGCAGGGAAAAAATAAATTGATTTGCGATATGTATACAGATGTAAAGTCATTTGAAATGAAACTGAAACTGTTTATCAAGCATATTGATGAAAAAAAGCTTGACCATTTTCCTAATTGCAAGAAAGCCGTGGAAGAAGCTGGAGATAATTTTGTGTGGCAAAATATTACAATGAGAAACGTGTTAACACAACTACAAACTGAGTTTGTAAATCGATTCACCGACTTTAAAAAGAGCTCCCTTAACATGGAAATATTCCAAAACCCTTTTGCAATTGATATTAGTGAGATACCAAGCAATTTGCAAATGAACATAGTAGATTTGCAAAGTAATAGCACACTTAAAACGGCATTTAAGGAAAGCACTGACTTGATACAGTTCTACGGAGGTTTGAGTTCTGAAAACTTCAAAGAATTGAAAAAGTTTGCTCAGCAGATAATAACTATGTTTGGTAGTACATATTTGTGTGAGCAGACTTTTTCAATTCTCAACTACCGCAAAAATAAGAATTGTTCGCGGTTAACGGATGAACATTTAGACGCGATACTGCGCGTGTCTACTACTAAAATGAAAGCAGACGTTAAAAAACTTGCAAGTCAAATGCAGCCTCAAAAATCTCACTAGTTCTTACTTTTATGTTAGTATAGTAGTTCAATTAAAAAAGAGATAATTGTATGAATATATATGCGTTTTATTTCAAATATTAAAAATACATGCCCGAACATATAAATATAAGTGCGGCCCGCACTGATACTCTGGCAACATATGTGGCCCGGCTATAGCATAAGGTTGCCGACCCCTGCTCTACAGTCTACAGATATTAGTAACTATAGACCTATTACGCTACTACCTGTAATCTCTAAAGTATTTAAACGCGCTATCTTTAACGCTCTAATCTCTACTACTTTTTGAAAAATGTAAACTACTTAACGAAAACCAATTTGGTTTCCGTAAAAACTCATCTACAACATTAAGTATACAAATATAAACTACATACAGGACAAATATTATTCTATTGGCTTAATGCTAGACATGACAAAGACATAAACTTGAGAGCAAAAAAAATCGCACATTCATGATTTTTTGACATAACTAAAAAAAAAACAAAAAATATTATGTTTCTGTAATGCAGATTCATAGTCTATTTTAATACCTATCCAGTGGTATCTGATTTGTTTTTCAATCATTACATAAAAATGCTATTGTGGATCAATAACAAAAATGCATGTTTAGTAAAAAATTCTTTATTCAAGTATTGGTGTCAAAGTTATGAAATTAAAAGATAAAATTAATTTAAAGTTTGTTATTAATACCGAGTGTTCCCTCCCCTAGCCTGAATCACTGACTCCATCCGTGTTTTCATTGATGTTACTAGACTTTTGATAAAGTCTTGAGGAATAGCCTCCCATTCCTCTGCGATCGCCTGTTGCAGCTCCTGTAGAGTCGATGGAGGAGCATCTCGGCCTCGAACTCTTCTTTTCAGCTCGTCCCATAGATGTTCGATGGGATTGAGGTCTGGGCTTCGAGCTGGCCACTCCATAACGGTCACATCCACCTCTTGAAGGTACTCGATCACTATGCCAGCAGTATGCGGTCTTGCATTATCTTGCATAAACAGAAAGTTTTCGCCGATAAACCCAGCAAAAGGTACGACGTGGCTCTCGAGTACTTCCTCAATGTATCGTATGGAAGTCAATCCTCTTGATTGGCGACCAGTATTCGGTCCGGTGATGAAGGCAAGCTCGGTTTTTGCTTCCATAGACATGCCTCCCCAAAACATGATTGATCCACCGCCATAGGCGACACGTTCTGTTATGCAGCATTGGGCAAATCGCTCTCCCGATCTTCTATACACCTTCCCCCGTCCGTCGTTGCCATGCAAGCACATCCTGCACTCATCAGAGAACAGGACTGCACTCCACTGCTCTTCGGTCCAATTCAAATGGTCTCGAGCGAACTGAAGGCGGGCTTCTCGGTGGGCTGGGGTCAATTTCGGCCCGTTTGCTGGCCTGTGTGCAGTCAGGCCACCTTCTCTCAATCGTCTTCTGACTGTCCACCGGCTAACTTCTACTTCACGAACTTCTTGAAGTCGTTGGCCCAGTTGAACTGCGTTCAAACGACGATTTCTTAAAGATGTCGTTATAAGAAAGCGGTTATCACGCTCTGTTGTAGCACGGGGACGGCCCGATCCTTGTCGCCGTTGGTAGCCACCAGTCTCTTGATACCTCTGGTATACACGCCGAACGGTAAATCGGCTCAAACTCAATTGTCGAGCCACTTGACTTTGCTTAAGCCCCGATTCAACAAGGGCAACCACTTGAGCGGCTACTTCTGGTGTAGTATCCATTTTCGTGTTCCGTTTGAAGCCAATATCAATAGAGAACCTTTCACACTGTACGTTGGTATGCAAATGATGACCATTCCCTCAATATGCACTCTTTTATACCTGCGATAAATCCCGCCGCCGGCCTTACCTGGATCGAGCGACATAAGGGGGTCTATTGTTTTGTTGCTAATGAGTTGTTTTTAAAGGTAAATGTCAACCCTTTATCAGTTCTGCGAATGCCTAGATTATGCACTTTAATTTAATTTGATTTTAATTTGCTGTAAGCTCCAAATAAAAAAAAATTTAACTTTTAAGTAAAAATGTGCGGATGTGCGATTTTATTGCTCTCAAGTGTAGTTATAGAGGTATAGGATTGCAATATTTTAGGTACTTAGGTATTTATAATCTGAAATTCGTGAAATAAGCAGAGAATAGATATTTATATGCGATGTGTATTTATGCAGAGGTGCTGTTGATGAACACGTTAGATATATTTAATTCATTTTCTGTTAAACTAGGAGATGTGGTTTTAACCTTATTTTTCAGCATTCACAGGTTCATACAGACTTATTATAATGATAAAAATGTAATCTATGTTTAGTACTAAGTATTGCGATAATTATCAAATTCTCCCAAATAGATTGTACGAAGGAAGCGGTTTGAACGTGAAACTTGTCTAAACAATTTATGCATGGTATTTTTTTATAGTCATTCACAGTTTAGCCGAGAAGGAGTCGCTTTTGCCGTCATAACCAATCAAACTTCCTTTCCATGTTCCTATAATTATTTTGTGATAGTTCTATTATTTTATTCAACAAGGGACTATACTGCGAACACATTTTCTATTCATCTACTTTATATACTGAAATCAATCGATCTAATAAAATTCAGTAGCAACTCCTGTGTCGTTGGTTGCCGTCCGCGGAAGGGCGAAGCCCCGCCATAAATTGTCTATCAGGTTCTGTAAGACGAGGCCTGTGTCTGACCCCTTCCAACCCGTACGCTCGACCTCTGTCCTGGATGTTTGATACTGCTTTTTATTAAATCACGTAGCTTAGCGAGTTTAGTTATCATGGGGTAGCTTAGCTAGAGATCTATTTAATTCATTGTAATATTCTAGATTTATCTTGAGTATTTCTTTGAATTTAATAAATCTATGTTAGAAATATGTCTGAAATCAATAGGATTTCAACATATTGGGGTTTGAGGGTAAATAGGCGCCTTTCCCATTTCCTTACCTGATCCCTCCTGGTTAGTCTGGCTAGTCTCTTCCTATGTTGTATGTAACAATTATCCTTACCTCATAACAATTTAAGATCTAATGCTTTCTGGGCTCATAATAACTAACTTTACTTAAACGCCGAAAATACAATATTATCTGCAGAAGCTCCTGGCAAGGTTAACCCTTATAAAACAACATCAGCAGTTTCTCTCTCTTCTAAATTAAATGCTAGACCCACCTCATCATAGCCTGAGATAGGTAGGCATATAGTACATCGGTTCCTCGGCTACATGTGTACGACCGCTGCGGGGCGGGACGGCGGCGCGGCGCATATCTCAACACTCGGTTGCTCTCAAAGGGGCAGAGTCGTGCGGTGCTTAGCGCGGGCGAGGGCCATTATCCGCAGGAGCCAGACGTCGGGAATGTGTACCGAGACCCGCCCAGCGTCTGCCCTGTCGGCTCACAGGAGTCACAGGGCACTACAACAGTTGTCGCTAATGAGCAGAGACGATGTTGCACCACATAATGTATAATATGCGCGGTTACAGAAAATACAACTAAATTTTGTGACATTTCATTTGGTCTCGACAAGAATGACTTACATTATTGTTATTTTCGGAACCGACGCGAAAGGCTGTCGTTCGGACATTAAGTACTTACAATCGTAACAAACGTAAACTCACCGTCGCCGATGAACATAAAGCTTCTGTTTCATTGGAACAAGCGGGAATAAAAAGGGCCGTTCGATCCGTTTCCAGGGAGCAATTAGTGGGATTAATCCCCGGCTGCTGCTGGTCAAGGCTTTGCTCGTAATCCGCGCGTCGCTCGCTCCACTCCCATGCCATCCCAGCTCCGATTGTATTCTTTGCTCGATGTTTCATTTCGAAAGGTATGCTCTGTAGGCACTACCTCATCTACCTATATACTTATGTCCGTTCTGTGTGTGTGCTTCGATCCATTAATCGTCGAGAGATTAGCATAATTCCTCTGGCTGCTTCCGAGCGCCTTATTTGTTAGCGTCGCTCGTTGCTTAGACAGTTGGCTCGACGCTCCAAATTGTCAATATTTTTCCGATTCCCGTCTACCAGCTACATTTACAGAAAGACATTTTCCTAAGCATGATAGTTCATAAAGTAGAATATTATCGTCTCCGACCGAGATAAAAATAACAATCACGGCTAGGCGAGGGGAGAAAGTCAAACGTCGACTGCCATTTGGAGGATAACGGAGAAGTTATCGCCCCTTTATGAATCGTTCTTTGTCCGAAATATCGAGATGGCTGAGTAACGCGCTCGGTTTGTCGGCAAACAATGTGTGCGTGCGTCCGACACCGCCCCAACTCTCTTGGTATTAACATCGTCTGGATCGCACAAATCCCACTGAACTCGTTAATGTCTCCTCATTTAATTCAGTAAAAACTGAAACTTCAGTAAGTATTTGCATGCGTAGAGCGCGATGCGACAAGTCCTCAGACAGGTCGGCGCGGCGCGAGGGGCGTAGGGGGACGCGGGGTGATCTGTTGACGCAACCAAACGGCGCGGGTTCATAAGTAAGTTCTACTTTGCAAAGAGAACGAACTTTATGAGATTTGCCACTCGCACCCGCGTCCGTATCCGTCAAAACAAACTGGTTCTCGAAGTTTTGCACAAACGTGATAAATATTTTGTTTTTCCAGCGATCTCTACAAGAAATCAAATCTATCAATCACTGGGAGGGAGCTATAATATGATTATGTTGTTGCAGTGTGCTGAAGAGGAACCGCATCGCGCACATCGACGACCGCGCCTTCGCCAACACGCCCAACCTGCGCGTACTGTAAGTACCCACAAAGCCCCGCACCATTTTACTAAACCGATATTGTTAATCCTTCGAGCCGGATCAATTCGTTCTGCGATTCGTTCCAGCGCGGCACAGCAGCCGTGATAGGCTCTTTTGTTTGCATAGATTCATCAGTTCATTTTGATTAAGTTTTTTAAAGCGTTCGTACGTATCTACCTATATTAGATAAACCTACTCGTTACAAACTTACATAAAGTAATTACCTACTTGATAACAAACATTAGATTCACTTTGCCGTCTCGCCTAAACTTAGCTAGGTATTCGTTTCATCTGAAATATTCGCAAGTTTTACAACAACGCATCGACTCTAAACAAAAGCTAAGTGTTTCTGTAAGGTTAAGTGTATTTTTACACGTCCATAAACCTGGCTAAGGTCCTGTGTGCGCCGGCCGCCCTCGCCTCTTGATGGGACATTACGCAACCCGGGGCTCGATGGAGCTCGCCCGCCGCGCGCCCCGGGGCCGTTCGGTCGAGGGTTTATCTGCCGTTATCACACCGCCGCCGCCGCCACAAACACGCTATCACCCACCTCGAATAGCCATTAAAATGCCGATATATGTCCTTCATTTGGTGTTATTGTTTACATACCTTCGTACCTATAAGAATAGTTTTGGTAGATTGAAGAAAGTTGGACATTGGCTTAACATAACTCGTGTTTGTCCAACTTGCTCTACGTAATTTTCTGCTAAAACAATATAGCTGTCCACGCACGGCACGCACACATCATGTTTTGAATTTCTCAACACTGTGTTCGTTGGGAAATTGATGAGAATGCTTAATCGAGAGATCCGATCGGTTATCCTTAAAGTGTTCTTCGAATCGAGTTGACGAAATTTAAATGACACAGGGCTCGTTTATAAACGCCAAGTGGCATCTCGTGGGTGGCAGAATGTGAACAAACGCGCCCGCGGTTTGTTTACCCGATCATGAAAAGTACGGCTCAGTTCGCGGGATGAATGAATAAGCTTGTCGTTCGCTGAAAGGAGACAGATGCCTGGCTCGCTCGCCGTGTGTTTTGAGTTATTCACCTAATCTATATCCAATCTATAGGACAACAGCGCGCACATCCCGTCGACAAGAAGTGCCTAATCTATGCGGGAAATAGATTTTTTCACTAAAAGGTTGCGCGTCAATTGATTTGCGCCGGGATTTACTTAACATTTATTTATTTTGTCAGGCGACTGGAAGAGAATTTGCTGATAGAGGTTCCTCCTGCCATCCAACTGCTGCCACTGCTGGAAGACCTGTGAGTACAGTCGTAGCCTCCGTTAGCTGAATGCGTGATAGTCTGATAGCAACAGAAGTAACAGTCGTTCCCTTGTCCCCAGGTCGTTGGCGAGTAACCGTGTGGAGGTGGTGTCGCGCGGCGTCGTGTCGGCCAGCAGGCGGCTCGCGCGCCTCGAGCTGCGCGGCAACCCGCTATCGCAAGTGCACGCGCATGCGCTCACACACCTGCCGCATCTCACCACGCTGTGAGTACCATACTGACCATCAGACCATATTCTCCACTGCAAGAAACTTCTTGCAAACCGTCTTTTAGAAGACGCTGCTTCATCCGTAGGTAATTCTCCTGACTAAAAATATCACCAAGTGACCAAAATAGGTAGTAAGTACTCCTTCGCAACCGTACGTTACGTCGCTCTATGCATTCACCCCAACCCTCTATTATCAATATTATTGTTCAGTCAGCTCATTCCTATACTCGTGTGCAATCTTCCTTATCTGAATGTTTGTCCGTGATCGATGGCGAGTGTTACTCAGCTCTGCGATGCGATGTTGTAAATCACCGCCGGAGGAGCCTTCGACCGGACGATAAACACGGTTCATTCATAAATCTCACGGAACGTATCCTCGAAAAACAAACTGAATTCAATTGATATCAACGATTAGAGCCATTTGTAAGATTTGGTTCAATGTCTCGCGCGAGTTGCAGCAGTACTCCGGTGACCTTATTATACAAAGTTGAGTTTGATTAGACGCGCGGGCGCGAGTGTCCATGCATGGCTGTGAGTCACGGCGCGGTGCACGCTGCATGTGCCGCGCGCGGAGGGGGGGGGGGATCGCTTCCGAAACTGGGATTATTTTTGCGGAGTTTGAGAAGGTAGTAGGAGGGTGATGACGTCACGCGTCCGTCCACTGTCCTCCAGTAGCGATTCCGGCGGAAGCGGACCGGAACCGGAGGCGGCAGATAGCCGTCCTCTCCGGCACCCAAGCGATGTTGGTTTGTATTTGTATTATGTCCTATCCCGCCGCCGCGCCGCCGCGCCGAGGCGCGTACTTACAAGGATCCGGTATCTGTTTTGAGGCAGGTCAGGGTCGACCGGATATGATACGAGCAGGTGGTTCTAGATGGTTATTGTTCCCATATCTACTTATCTAACAAAATGTTATGCTTACTAACACACATATCGCACAACATCTTGCCCTGCACTTTTGTATCTTAGAAGCTTTGTTTGTTTTGTTATTGTTAGAGAGGTGAATGTCCGTTATGAATCTGATAATATATATTTTTTTTTTTAATTGGATAGAACTTCGTTTGACCACAATCTCACCTGATGGTAAGTGATGATGTGGTCTAAGATGTAGCACGAAGATCTAGAAGAAACCTATTTACTCTCACCTTAAAGAGGCCCGGATTGTATTCTTTAGGAAAAACAGACGAAGGCAAAGTGTTCCATACCTTAGCTGTACGCATCAAGAACGTAGAACCAAAACGGTGTGTGCGAATGGGTGGTATATTGACTAGGTACGGGTGGTACTGAGCCGTGCGCCTGCTTGTCCTTTGATGGAAAGGAGATGGCGGGATCAGATCGTATAGTTCCTGGGCACATTCCCCAAAATGTATTCTGTAAAAGATCGATAGGCTTGCAACTTTACGGCGGTGTTCGAGACTTTGGATCTTAGTCACCGCCATATATTGCTCACCTATAAGCCTAAAAGCCCTACGTTCTATCGAGTCTAAGGTAGCGAGTTGGTATTTGGCCGAACCATCCCAAAGGTGGCAGCAGTACTCCATACCAGACCGGACTTGAGCTTTATAAAGACTAAGAAGCTGTCCTGGTGTGAAGTATCTCCTGACCTTGTTGAGGATGCCCAGCTTCATGGCAGCTGTATGTATGTATATGTGTTTTGTCTGAATGTTTGTCCTCGAAGTTTCTATTTCTTAAAACAACACTCCACGGAACTAAATAGGTATAAAACTTGTAAATTGACCGTTATATAACTAGGCAGTTAAAGTCCATGAGGTGAGTTACATCAGGCTGTGACACTGAAGTCTCAGACAGCAGAGATTGCTATAATTTGCCCCGAGGCTGGTCGTAAAGCGCGTTGTAAACCACTCCTCCCGATCCGGCAATAATCCGAAGATGATTGTCAACTTTATTGCGAAACCATCACTTTTACAGCGCCTCTGTAAAACCTCATTTAAATATTACTTGAGAGTGACCTCGTGCTTTTACGCAACGATCAAACGGGATATCGTTATCCTTGGCACTTGTAGCCGAATAATGCGTCCTAGTTGCCTACTATACTAAGTGCGCGCACAGCTGATAAATGTCCTACAGTATACAAGTGGGAATAAACACTTTGTAAAAAACATTCCCATTTGTTTCGTGTGTTGCAGCGTGCTGTCGGAGGCGCGCAGCTTGCGCTCGCTGCCGGCGCTGAACGGGTCGGCGCGCCTGCGCACGCTGCGCGTGGAGCACGCTCGCCTCACTGCGCTGCCCGCCGACCTGTGCGCCCAAGCGCCGCAGCTGCGCTCCTTGTACGTATCAAACTGCTCCTCATTATCATCTATTCCTTCATCATCCCCACAAGCAAACAGTGTACAATACCTAACGAAGCTTCAAAATCAAGCATCTGGTAGGTATTATGTATATTATCAGAATGATAATCTTATCAAGCGAGATTTCCAAATCAACTTGGGCAAATCGGCGTTGTATGTAAATACGTATGTATGTATGTTTGTTTGTCCGAGGATAACTTTCGAAGCGTTTATTATTATAGATCATCGTGAAATTTGGTATAGGTATAAGTAGGTAATAATGGCACAATTTTGTGTGACTAAATGAGCCTAAAATGGGGGGGGGAGATATTTGGGTTCAAGAAAACAAAATAAGACTATCCGGTCAAATGGCACGTCTAATAAAAGGTCTTTGTAAGTACATTTCGAAGCCGTTTTTATTTTTAGTTTAGTCCTTGCAGTTTTTGAGTTATTAGCAATAATAAAAACTTAACTTTGACAAAATTCACAGGGGACCCCACAGTGCTGAAATTTGGTATGTGTGTAGCTTTAGTGACACAAATTTAGGCAAAAGTCTGAAATCCAGAATAACTGCAATTTTTACCCCAAAAAAGAGTAACCAATTAACATGAACTCCCGTTATCTGAAATTTTAATGAAACTGTGGGTCAAGTTTTTTGGTTATACATTTCGTGGCACTATTTTTATAGTCAAAGATTACGCGAGATCTCAGTTCGGAGCGAACCCACTAGGTACATAGTTTTAATTAGGACGATGAAAATATGACATGTAAATAATTTTATCAATAAAATACTTATGACTCATACAATATTAGCCTTCGAATGAACTTGGACACTATAGAATTTGCCGTTCTATTTAAACTACTTTAAATTTGTATTTATTGAGACTGGGTCTCTGTCCTTTCATCTGACCGTACAACCTGAAAGCCACCTTTAAGCTTTTAGTCATTCAAATAGTTCTGAAGTAACACGAGCTTCGCTCCTCTGGGAAATTATGTTGAATCCGCACGATACGATACATTAGCATAAAGCGCAATAATATTGTCTCTGGTAAGCTTTGCGTACCTCTACTCTAGGTACCTCTAATATATAGATAGAAGCAGAGTCTAGGTAAAGGGTCGTTCACCCCACGAGTTCGCATCTCCGTGCTGCTGTAGCAATCTGAGTATTTTGAAAATGTTGTGTTTGCTATTGACCTAATAATAATTTAGTAATATTTGTTAAAGGGATGTGAAGTTCAACTATCTGGATGAAATGCCGGATCTGCATGAATGTGCCGAGCTACGCGTACTGTAAGTTCCTTCCTTGGATATAGTTTGTGTGTGTGTTCGCGGCTCGTAAGCAGGCCATACTGAGAGCCAATGGAATAGCTATGGCGCCTGGCGGCTGGTGAAGAAGCCGCTGCAGTGCCAGGATAAGTGGAGTAGGCTGTCGCATCGCCTGTATACCATCTGCAGCGCTTACTACTGCGGGACCTATCTGGGATTATGGCGTATCATCTTTACCATGTTTATTATATTTTTTAGCATGTGTACCTACTATATCTGTGCTCGTAGTAAGCTTTAGTAATGTAATGTGTGTTCGCGTGTGGTACTACCGAGCACAGATTACTACAGGCTAGTGTTGTTGTTGCAGCGACCTGTCGTCTAACCTGATCTCGTCTCTGGACGGGACGGGTCTGGGCGGGCTGCGGCGACTGCACGACCTGCTGCTGGGCGGAAATCGCCTCCGCCGTCTGCCCAGCGACGCCTTTCGCCCCACGCCCGAGCTGCAAGTGCTGTGAGTCGACATCCTCCATCCATACTCATATTATAAATTTGAAAAAACTCTGTCTCTGCCTGTTTGTTACGTTTTTACGACTGAACGGCTAGACCGATTTCGATGAAATTTGGTATAGAGATAGATTAAGACCGGGATTGGGACATAGGCTACTTATACCCGACTGCGCAGGACGAGGGAAATGTTTTTTATTGACAAACAAGGCGTGCTAAGCAGTACACAACGCCGCATATTTGCCGCTATGCTATTATGATTGTGCGACCGCACCGCGCAATCGATGGGATGCTCATCACAAACGGTTGGGGCAGCTAACATTAAAAACGTAAGTTTTTATTTTGTCTACAGGGTGCTTCGAAACATGTTTTTTTAACCCGAAAGGGTTTTATTGTCCTTACTAATACGACATTTTAAAATGCAATGGTTCGAATGGTTTTCGAAGACTAGGTACAAAATTAACTCTTTTAACGTGCAAAAAATATAAATACTGGGGTAGATTCTGTTTGTAAGTATAATATTAGTTAACCCGAAGTCGAAGTTTAAGTACAGCCTGTAATTTTGAGTTAAGTACACCCTGTAGGTACTTACCAAGAGAGACAAAGGTAAACTTCAAACACACGATACAAGAACTAGCTGATTCGAAGGCGAACAACAATGTTTATGAAATCGTTCCTGAAAATAAGATTCTTATTTTATTTTTGCTCGAGCGAAGCGAGATCTCCAAATCAACTTGGGCAAATAGGGGTTGTATGTATGTATGTAGGTAGGTAACTGTAGGTAACTTTCGAAGCGCTTATCCGATCATCGTGAAATTTGGTATATAGGTAGGTAGTGATGGTACAATTTTGGTGTGACTCAATGAGCTACAAATGTTGGGGGGGGGGGGTGTTGAGATATTGGGGTTCAAGAGAGGTAAAAAACAACCAAAATGGGACTATCCGGTCAAATGGCACGTCTAATAAAAGGTCTTTGAGAGTACATTTCGACCCCGTTTTTATTTTTAGTTTAAACTTTGTAGTTTTTAAGTTATTTGCCATAATATAAACTGAACTTTGACAAAATTCACAGGGTACACCAGTGACCCCACAGTGCTGAAATTTGGTATGGTAGCTTTAGTAACACAAATATAGGCAAAAGTCTGAAACTGTAGGTCAAGTTATTTGGTTGTCATTTCGTGACACTATTTTGATAGTCAAAGATTACGAATAATATTTTTTTATTTTTATGGTAGACTCGTGAGATCTCAGTTCCGGGCGAACCACTATAGTTATCCTTATTTTATTATCTTTATTTTTCTTTTTACTTCAGATTGACATGCGCATTCCGAAGCTCCCTATTACAAGAGTAATCTTTGTGCCCCTCATTTGAGGCATAATTCCGCACCAAATAGCCCTTCTTACAAGTTACAGAAATAAATAAGTTACGCTAAATAAGCACGACTCACGACGATTAACCTGTGTTGTGTGTGACCAAAACTTTTCCAATCGCCTAAGCTTGGCAGTTATACCGCACCGCAATAAAACACACGTCGATAGATCCCCGCTCCGAAAGATACAAAGTAACAAAGTTTCCCGTCCGCGCCCGCCGCCGCGCCGCCCGCCGCTCCTCTCGGGTAACTCTTGATAGACAAATCGGCGCGGCGCGCGGCGTCGCCGTCCGCTCCCGAGTCCCAACTATTAGCTCAACTCACAGACTCACCCACTGAAACTAACCCGTTTATGAGTTGCCTTCCCGGCTGCCGCTCGTTAAACGTACTCTTTATTGGATCTGGATTTCGGGAATCGCAGTAAACTTATTTGTGAAGAGAGAAATCTCATAAAATGTCACAAGTAACTCTGATAAGGGTCGCTGGGTCGCTGCCTCGCTGGGCAAAGCATTGTCTATTTTGTTTTTTGTACCATATTCGAAGTATACAACAGTTGACAGCAGTAAATGTGAAAATAAACGTTTCTGATCCGGCCGGCTTCAGCATAAACTTAATTAGGTTCATGGTCATGCTGTTAATTTCACTAATGAGATTTTCCGTAACCGCTTAAACTTGACTAATAAGCTTGAAGTTGTGAAGCCTGAGGAAGCATTTTTTAAAGTAGGAAGGAAGCCGTCCTTCCTACTTTAAAAAATGCTTCCTCAGGCCGGCTCTAGCTAGCTATTCTGCAATAGTGAATTGCGTGCAGTCAGCATCTTCCAGTCGTAAACCTACAACCATAATAGAGTCTGTGACATTATTACCTCCCAACCCAAGTCTACCTTCACGTGTTGGCGATCCGCCAATTCAATATCTTATTGTATGCTCACTATCTAAGTACCGCAACGATAGTTCTGGATCCTCGCATTCTATCGTGGAAAAGCACTTTATTAGGATCGTCTCGCGACCCTTCTCTCGCAAACTTATAAATGTCAACTGTCAATTAGCTGACTATAGAATATTATTGAGTTAGTATCGGCTGGGGATAATTGGCACAAACTCGGCGAAACGGCCCTCGAGTCGACCGAGTAATAGCCCCGGAGAGGGGACGAGGCATCTCACTGCAAGTAAAGGGGCTGATGTTTGATTGTTATTTTTTCCTTATTTCAGAAACTTGGAGGATAACCAGATTGAACACATCGATACGGAAACATTCGTCCCCATTTCGAAACTCGAAGACTTGTAAGTTTCTACATACCTATTTATTTATTATTATGTTGACAGCAGCCCCCTTTGCTGATCAAACTGAACATGATTCAGTACGTATCAAGACAGACGTATTCCCATTACCATACAAGTGACGCGTTGAATTCCTATCTGGGGTAACAGACGGCCGCGCAGAGCTGAGCGTGCAATGAAACGAGCCGAGGCGCGGGGCTTCGGGAATTAATAACAAAATACTGAGGTACTTAGGTAGGTAGTAGCTTCGGTACCTACCAGGGATGTTGCGGATGCAGATTTTTTTACATCCGTGGACGGGGATTTGGATGAGAATTTTCGAAGGCTCACATCCGCGGATGCGGATGCGGATCTTAGGATTTTTTTAAGAAACTTCTTGTGTGGAGTCAAAACTGCAGAAAACTCGCTTAACAATACTTACTGTATACTCACAATAACACTCAAAAACTGCAATGCTCATACGGTATGCGCAAGTAAACACGTTATGATTGATTTACGAGATACAAAATGATAAACAATAACAAACGCTTCGATCAACAATAGGTAAAAGGATCAAAGATAGATCTAGCTAGATAAAAGGTCGGCGCCAAAAATCCGTCTCGGCAAATAACAGCTCACTCGCGGCGTGAGCTCTTATTTTGATTAGTCTGGTTGAAACACACACAGCCAACGTCAACAAGTACCGCAATGCCTCAATGCGCATTCAAAAGTTGTAAAAATAATGCCCGGAAAAGCAATTTATCAGCCGGAGTGTTTTACATTTTGTATGAAATAAGTTATAAAGCTAGAAACTGACGATTAAAATAATTTTTTTACTAAATTCCCGTTTTTAAACAACCGCTAAGAATGTTTAGCCAACGTCAAACGTGTGATATACCGTTGGGCCAATAAACGCGCAAACATTGTGTTCGTCAGAACAGCAAATTGCATGGGGTAGATTTGTTTTTTAAACATTTTTAATACCTATCTTGTTATCAGAACATTAAAATTGTTATGCAACTTTTTTGTGGATTTGTTGGTCTCTCATTAGATATTTACTTTTTGGCTTTCTTAATAACCCGTTCACGTGTTACTATTTCAGTTACTATTTCATAAATGAATGAGAAGTAAACTTCTCCAAATAATTTATAAGTACAACATAGAATAAATTCCATTCTAGACGATCACACTTAGGATGGCCAAAATTATAGTTAGGTTTATTTAGGTTCAGTACGCAGAATGTAAAAATCTCTTCAATGTTGAATAGAATAAGAAACATTGTGATTTTTTATTTATTGATTGCACTGTATTTGTGCACAAGAAATGTGAATATATTTTAATAATAATATAACATAAAGATGTGAAATTTAGTAATATTTTTACCATTTTATTTTGTGACATCTAGCGATAGTTGGCCAGCCGCTGACATTACATACATTTGAAAAACAACAAGCGTAGGTACTTCCTTTTTTTACTGATGTTAACTATGTTTTTATATTTCTGTTTACGACACATAAACAAACATAGATGCCTTAAACTTATATAATCTTTAAAACTTACGCACGTACTATTATTTTAGAGTTCAACGCAACTCCATACCACCTGCAGTAAAATTTGAAGAAGCAAACAGAAACGAAATAAAACGATGTAGCTCGCAAGACAATAACAGGAAAAAGTACTTTATTTGTTGCTGTATAAGGTTGATTTCACAATAAATGTTATATAACCTACGCCTATTCATTTTTAAGTGACAGGTATAATGTATTACCTTGTTTGTTTTTTGAGACGAATGATCGTAACATTTAAAGGATTTGTGACTTTATTACAAGGTGCTGTGGTTGTGATTAGGCTGATCTTAAATCTTTTGTCTCAGTCTGTTGGTAAACGAATGTAGCTGTATGATTATATGTTTACGCGGACGGCATTTAGCTTTGATTTTGTATGAGACCCGTAATCTAGTTGTATTGTTGATCGAAGAACAAACGCGTCAGATCTTGTCGCCGAAATCTTCGCTCCTATTGGTCAATACTCATACTCATTTATTCAAACCGTAGGGAAACAAAAGAACACTATGTTACGTCAATAATACTTGAATAATAACATTTTTTATCTACCTAGTAGCTCATTGCACCATCATTTTAGAGATGTGTTAGAAATAGACAAGCATGATAATAGACATCTAAACACTGATTAATAAGTACGTACCTAAGTACTTAAGATTATAGCTGCTGTAGATGGACATTGTCAAATAACTTATTAAATAACTAAGTTAGATACCAAATTGATGTGTATGTCAATATGTAACAATTATAAATACTGAATTGAATTAGTTAATACATATTGAGGAATGTCAATCAGCACGTGCCCACGGCACGCGCCACTCGTAAGCTCCACCCAATTTATTTCTTGACGCGACCTGCGGTACAACTGCATCCGCATGAATATCCCCATCGATTATTGCGGATGCACATGCCCAAATCGATGTGGAGGTTCCGCATTTACCGATGCGAATATTCGCAACATCCATAGTACCTACCTAAGTGTTGTGTATGTGTTCAGGAACGTGGGTAACAACGTGTTCCCGACGCTGCCGGCGGCGGGGCTGCAGCGCCTGCTGCATCTGAAGGCGCACAACAACCCCAACCTACGCAACTTCCACCCGCCAGAGCTCTTCCCCAGGATACAGGTAACATCTGCCCATCTTCATCTTTAATTACCATCAGACCCTTTAGACTATCTAGTCCCTTTATCAGCCGTTCACCATCAGTAGGGTTCAAAGTTGTGCGAAGGTTAACATAATGTGCTACATCTTTGCAGAGCCTGGTGCTGTCATACGCCTACCACTGCTGCGAGTTCATGCCGCTGATGGAGGGCGGCACGGAGCCGGCGCCGGACGAAGACGAAACGCCCACGGACTTCGTGATCGTGCCGAGCGGCCGCACCGACCTCGCCGCCTGGGCCAACGCCACTGACATCTGGAGCCACCGTACGTTTTTTTTCGATGAACCTTCGAAGCGTTCGTTGACCTACCCCCCGCCTAAACATGTCGCGTTTTTACCCGTAGTGAACGTGTCGGGCTCGACGGACAGCCGGCTGCAGGAGCTGCTGGACGGATGGCGCGCCGGCGCCGGCGACGACGTGTGGCGAGCCGACCGGCGCGACCCGAGCCGCCGCGTGCACTGTCTGCCGCTGCCCGGTACGTAGTCCGCGACTCCAGCTGACGCGTGACAGTAAGCGAGGGATGCGAATGAACGGACTCATAGTTAAAGTCCTTCGCAGGTCCGTTCCTGCCGTGCGTGGACCTGTTCGACTGGTGGACGCTACGCTGCGGCGTGTGGTGCGTGTTCCTGCTGGCGCTGCTCGGGAACGGCACGGTGGTGTTCGTGCTGGTGTTCTCGCGCAGCCGCATGGACGTGCCGCGGTTCCTCGTGACGAACCTGGCCGCCGCCGACTTCTGTATGGGCGCCTACCTCGGCCTGCTGGCGGTGGTGGATGCCGGCACGCTGGGCGAGTTCCGCGCGCACGCGGTGGCGTGGCAGATGTCGCCCGCGTGCCGCCTCGCCGGCTTCCTCGGCGTGCTGAGCTCGGAGCTGTCGGTCTACACGCTGGCGGTCATCACGCTAGAGCGCAACTACGCGATCACACACGCGATGCACCTCAACAAGCGGCTGTCGCTGCGGCACGCGGCCTGCGTGATGGCGGCGGGCTGGGCGCTGGCGCTGACGGCGGCGACGCTGCCGCTGCTGGGTGTTTCCGACTACCGCAAATTTGCGGTTTGCCTGCCGTTCGAGACGAGTACGCCCACCGCGCTCGGCTACGTGGTGGCGCTGCTGGCGGTAAACGGCGTCGCCTTCCTCGTGCTGCTCGGTTGCTACCTGAAGATGTACTGCGCGATCCGCGGCTCGCAAGCCTGGAACAGCAACGACTCGCGCATCGCGCGCCGCATGGCGCTGCTCGTGTTCACCGACTTCTTGTGCTGGTCGCCGGTCGCCTTCTTCGCGCTGACGGCGGCGGCGGGCGCGCGTCTCGTCTCCCTCGAGCAGGCCAAGGTGTTTACGGTGTTCGTGCTGCCGCTCAACTCGTGCTGCAACCCCTTCCTGTACGCGATCCTCACGAAGCAGTTCAAGAAGGACTGCGCGCTCGTCTGCAAGGCGATCGAAGAGTCGCGCGTCACGCGCGGCATCGGCCGCTGCCGTCACTCTTCCAACTTCAGCAACCGCCAGACGCCGGCCAACACCAATTCGCTGAACGAGCGCTCCTCGGGGCGGCAGCACGGCGCCGCCTGCGCCTGCCGCCGCTTGCTGCCGCCCAGCGCGGGACCGCTGGAGGCGCAGGGTGGGCGCGCGAGCGAGGGAGTGGGGGGCGCGGGCCGAGCGCGGCTGATGCGCTGGCTGCGCGCGTGCGGCCGGCGCGCCGCTCCCGCGCCTGCACCGTCGCCGCGTCAGGCGCAGGCGGTGCCGAAGCGCGCGGGCTCCGTGTCCTCGTCGGTGGAGTTCAGCTCGTCGCGGTCGGACTCGTGGCGCGCGTACCGCGGCGCCCCCCCGCCGCCGCGCCGCGCCGCCTCCTGGCTCATCGCGCGCAAGACCTCGCAGGACTCGAATCTATCGTCATCGCGCAACGACTCGTCGGGCTCCAACGCGACCGCCTCCACCGGCACCTGGCGCACGTCGCGCTCGGGCGGCAGCGCGGGGGGTGCGGGCGCTGGGGCGGGCGTGGTCGCGGGGGCGGGGAGTGCGCGGCCGCGGCTCACGCGGCAGCCGGCGCTGTGCGCGGAGGAGCCCCCGGGCTCGCCGGCGGGGATGGGGGCGCTAGCGGCGCGCGCTCTGCATACGATTCCATCGGCCGCGGAGACGGAGCTGCAGCCGGACGAGCAGGAGCCGTGCTGAGCGCGCCCCGACTGCACCTGCGCCACTCTGAGTGTCTTATAGAACCGTCCATTATGCGCCGCGCACGCCGGGGCGCGTGACGACTGACGCCGCGCCGAGGAGTCGGGACTGCGAGTGCTAAATTTTGTACAGTATTAGAGGACCCCTGATAGGGTGTGAAGCGAACGAGTATTATGAAAGATTATAATAAAGTATTTATTTAGACAAATTTATAGAAGAGTATTTGTAACGTTGTTGTATTTACATGTGACGTAAGCCTAAGGTGTAGGAACCGTCGTACTGTGTACGACCGGGTACCGTAAAAGTTTTGATTTAGGTTCAATATAAGCTGGTTGTTTGAAATAACAATACCTACTTATACCTACTGTAAAATGAGCAAACTGGTTTATGTACGAATTGGTATCAAAACAGCAGTATTTTAATTTCAAAATCACGAACACATTTCATTTTACAAATCTTAAAATAGGTATTAAAATGTCTCTTCTTATACATATGCTAATTTGATGCGACGTTGCCAATCTGCTATGACAATAATGATCGTCGAGGAGGTGCGTGCGCGGCGTGCGTCGATGCCGTTTCGCACCGGCAGCAATGTTTGGTTACGATTTGAGAAACTTGTCTAAAAAATCTAAATAAAACTAATCAGTTATTTTGGCGAAAATACCCATCTCGATAAGAAAAATGTTGTGAAACAAAAGTTGCCAATTACATTTCTATGTAACCGTCTCTTATCTAAACCTGTTTGCACATTTTAGACAATAAATACCCCTATTTAATTCGCTAGAAGGCGGGCTGAGCCACATCGCTACTGACTGAACGTGTTAAGAGTAGATTGTATCTAGTAATACGTAAAGGCTACTAGAGTCGGCTCGGGGTTGCGTCGCTAACATCATCCCGCTCTCGCCAACAAACGAGGTCACTCGACATGTGCACAGTAGAGTCCTGAACTCCCGCACACACAATGCTTAGTATCAGGTCTGCACGTCCGGTAGGAGTATGCTGTCCTGCCCCGAACGAGCCCCGCGCATGGCGCGTACAAACGACTGCCAATTAATATTTATTACTTAGCATATAATGTAAATAAAAAAGAAAAGTAAAATAAAAATAACAATATTAGAAATATAAATAAAACATGTAAATCCTGCTGATTCGAAACAGTTTACAATTATATTGAACTATTAGGTACAAACAAACAATCATCCCGCAATTCTTCAATATACAAAATGTCCATGACTAAGCTTTCGTAGGTACGAATCTAAGTTAGTACCTAAACCTAAGTTTAGACAGGCAGTGTATTTGTAATAAACAGATTTATTTGCTCATATGATGTATCAAAATAAAAAATATAAAGATAATGTATAGAGAAATTAAATTATACAGAAGGTGAGAAGGAGGAGTAGGGGGAATACCATACCCATTCATATAGGTAAATGGAATAGGTCCTATACGATAGCTGCCTTCTAACTAATAACCTATTGCTAAAATAAACGTTTTTATTTTTCTAACCAACACATAAGATCGATTTAAAGTCATAGGTTGGTAATACTTGTATGAAATGAATTATTATTTATCCTGTGGTAATTAATACCCAGTAACTTTGTACCTGTAGCAAAAACAAATAACTTGACATTATTTAAGTACCTACTATAGCTAATTGTATTTTATTTTACTTCGACTGAAAAAGATGTAGGGCAGCTATCGTATGCTATACCTACCCACTAATGTCGGTAACGAATAAGGACGTACCTACCTAATTAATTAGTTTTATTAATTTAATAATAATTAATTTACGGTTAGCTAGTATGTTAGCGTATACTGTATGTTAGCGTATACTGTACATAGGTTTCTGTCTGAGTACCTATATATTGAAGTGTGGACGCGTGTTGAGAGTGGTATTTATTTATTCGATATTTAATATACGAACTGAGAGATATACGGCATTTTATTACGATCCCCATATTTTCACGAGAAATTCATTTGGTTTGCGATTTATAATTGGCTGCGGACGACTAGACAGCTTCAAGGATAGATCGTACCTACCTACAACTTTGAAAAATGTAGAACATAACTAAAATATTTCCTAGGTACTAACCATGGTTCTGTCAATGTAACTATTGACACGATTCAAGGATTATATTAGATGAAAAAGCGTGGCAGTAGCCGCTGGGACTGCTGGCAATTAAAAGCACATAAAACACAGCAACAGTAACGCATAGGAACATAAATGCCGACGCTTTGGTCCTTCGACCCGCTATTAGCTCGGCGAACGTGACGTCACCATTGACATCGACCGATGTTCCAGAACATAATGGTGCACCGTCAAAACTTTACTCAGCACTATCGTAGACGAGGCAGCGTGTTCAAGTGTCGGCGGCACCGGCGGGCTCGCTGGCGGCGCGCGATGGTGCGGGTGGCGGCGGCGGCGATGGCGGCGGCGGCGGTGACAGCTCGCGCAGCGCCAGCTTGGCGCGCCTGCGCCGGAACTCCGCGAACTGGCGGCCGAGCCGCTCCTCGAGCACGTCGGGCCGCTTGCGCCGCTCGAAACTCGCCTCGCTGCCGACCACCTCCTCCTCCTCGTCCACCTCCTGAAACCGCCCATTGTTAAGCTCGATCAATATCTGTGGTAAGAGCGCAAACGGTAACTGCGTGTATACAATTACACTTGTAACATGATGATGGACTCTGAGCATTGCCTTGCCACTGAATTATACTTAAGTATTATTAGATAGGAAGGCATCTTTGAGTTTATAATGTAAGTACATAAAATAAGTACCTACCTAGGTATTTATTGCACAGGACCGTATTGTGGCATCATCATTATTCTGATAAGAATCTGCTGTAAGCCACACGCTGGATGTGAGGGTTCCGGACAGAATGGTAAAAACTCGTACTTGACCGGGCTTCTAACAATTTGTTAGTTAGTTTGTTTAGGTCAAATCTTCCAAGCTGAATAGAACCACTTCCTCTTATCCTACGGAGTCAAATGTTGAATCATGTCTGTTTTTAATTTTAAATGTAGCTGATTCATGATGATATCATTCAGGCGTTTATGTTACAAAATATGAAAACTACAGAAGATCTACTTGTGTCAAGATAATACATGTATTCTGGCGACAAGCTTTTATAGTTATATCATAATATAATATATAAAATTGTATAATGTAACAAAATGATGGCTTTAATTTACTTCATAGTTTATTTTCTTCTTTTTAGAGCAGTTAAATAGGATTATTCCCTAAATCCCCACCGCGACGTCCCCAGTTACTGCTACGCACCAGTGGGACGTAGAACTGCTACGCACTGCCGTTGCTACATCTCCACCGCTACGCACCAGTGGAGGCGTAGAACCGGTACGCACCAGTGAGGACGTAAAACTGCTACGCACTGCCGTTGCTACATCTCCACCGCTACGCACCAGTGGAGACGTAGAACCGGTACGCACCAGTGAGGACGTAAAACTGCTACGCACTGCCGTTGCTACATCTCCACCGCTACGCACCAGTGGAGACGTAGAACCGGTACGCACCAGTGAGGACGTAAAACTGCTACGCACTGCCGTTGCTACATCTCCACCGCTACGCACCAGTAGGGACGTCTAACCGCTAGGCACCAGTGAGGACGTAAAACTGCTACGCACTGCCGTTGCTTCGTCTCCGCCACTAAGTTATAAAATATAATTATAAAAGCTTGTTTTACGCTATTAATTTATTTTTGTATCAGGTCTGGAAAACGCGATCGCTCACCTTGATCTCTGCGAAGGTAACAGGCATGGTGCGATGCCGGGCGCGGGGCTCCTGCCTGCGCAGGCGCCGCCCGCGGGCCAGCGCCGACGCGGACGCGGGGTACACGGCGTCCATGTCGTCTCCTTACTGCACACCCCCGCCGGCGCCGTCGCAGCCGTCGCCCGCCTGCTTCAACTGGAACTAGAGATGTCAAATTAATTAAGGTGCATCCGGGTAAGATCGTAGGAAGGTTAAAATCTGATAAATCATCTAAGTATAAAGAACTGCTACAATTGGGTAATTTTAAACAGCTACCAACATAGCCGTACGTGCCACTTTACTCTCACAATACAGAAAGAACCAGAAGCCGCCTTCAGCTGTGATTGCAAGCCGTGCGCTGTATCTAATATCTATGAAACAAAACTCGCGTCCCACGCCTACCTCACCCCGTAATGTTGCTAGCTTAGTCATTATTTACCAGTTTTGGGTTAAATGTTTTAGGTAAGATACTACTAATGAAATCCAAATTATCTAATACTACACAGGTATCACAGGTATATTTTATATCTGCGTACCTGATCGGATAGGATTGACATAAAAAAATATTATAATAATTACTACAACTATTATATACAGGGTTATCTGTTTGGGGTGTACTAAGCCGAAAATGGGGTCATTGTAATAAAAAAGCTGTTCAAAAAAATCGGCTGTTTCAAAGAATTTTTTTATTGAGATGCCTGACAAAATGTCTCATCTATGGAACAGCTGATTTTCGTGATTTCAGTGTTGGTTGGCCCACCCCAAACAGATAACCCGGATATACTGCTCATAAATATGTAAAACTAACTTATGTACCTAATCTCAATGATTTTAAAATAAAACACGGTTTCGTTAAAAACATTTAATTAATTTCCTTTTTGCTGCGTAAGTTTTTTAATAACAGCAGGCAGCAGGCTGTAGTAATAGGTGGAGCCCGTTCTGATTTCGTAGATATACCGTCAGGCGTTCCCCAGGGTTCTCTGCTCGGACCTCTTTTCTACTTGGCTTATTTGTACGATATTGGATCCTGCTTCAGGCATGCAAAATTTCTATTATTTGCCGACGATAAAAAACTGTATTATAATATTAGAACTTCTGATGACTGTAAATTATTGCAATAAGATTTAGACCGGCTTTCACTTTATTAAAAATATAACCGGATAAGCGTAAATGTAAATAAATGTAAGCATGTTTCCTATACTCGAAAAAACATGCCCATTTCATATTCATACAGTCTTAATGACAGTAAGATAGAAAAAGCACAAAGTGTACGTGACTTAGGGGTTCTCCTAGACCATAAACTTAAATTAAGTAGCCACATCGAAGGCGCCGTCGACAAAGCTTACAAAAGTTTGCGATTTATCCTGCGTGTATCTAAGCCTTTCACTAGTACAGCTTGCATCAAAGTGCTATACTACGCGTACGTACGGAGTACCCTCGAATATTGCAGTCCAGTCTGGAACCCTCAATATGTGACCTACGACAACGCTATCGAGTCCTTACAAAGAAAGTTTGCCTAACACTTAAATTACCGTAAAAGATTGGTTATTGATAATTATGCTGAATCTTGCCAGGAACACAAATAACTCAGAAACAGAAGAATTCTACATGAAATGGCTCTGTTTCATGATATCTGTTCTGGTAAATTAGACAGTTCGTGTCTTATATCTAGAACGTTGGCCCTGCGAGCTCCAAATAAGCGCACAAGACACACAAAACTTTTTCATGTGCCTTTTCATTGCACCAACTACTCGGCCAATAGCATCACTAGCAGACTTCCTCGGACTTATAATAAAATGTTCGACGACATAGATCCATTTAACACTACTAAAAACGTATTCAAAGCAAGGGTATCCCGTCAACTGTCTCAACAGACACCGCTGGACAGACCGATAAATAGCTAGGAAATAGGATGGATGAATAGATAACTCTTTATTGTTATAGATACTGAATTACAATTATTAAACCTAGAAAACTTGTTTATAAAATACGGTAATGTAACTGTGAATCTAAGTATTAATAAATAAAATAAATAATAGTAGAACAAAAGCTGTACTATGTTTTTATGTAGGCATAGAACATGTCGCTAATAGGATGCTAATTGTTTAAGTGATTGCCAGTAACTTATGACTGATGTATAACTTTGTTTATGATGGATAATACGTATTTTAAATCAATCATTTAACTTAAAACTACAACTAATCAAAATTTTCAATCTCACAATTCTAGAGTAAGGAAAATAATAACTCTATGTATTTGGCAACACCAGCAAAATGGAGTTAACATTATTTACGACGATTACAAACCGAACAATTTATTCAATAAATAAATAACACAAAATCTAAATGCGTTACTTACGTATGAAATGTGATCCCATTTTGTTTTTTTGAGCCTATCTGATTTTTTACACGTTGGGACGACACAAGAAGGAATAACTTAAGTAAATCGAATACGTCGCGCTTGACGACGGTCACAGAGTAGTTTTTGACGCTTCAGTATTAGGCGCGTTTACGGCTTCTGGTTCTTTCTGTACCTATTCTGAGATTTTACTGTGCCCGTCCCATATGGGACAGAGACATAGTAAACTCTCAGAACGTAACGCCCAGCCGGACGTGCGTTGTAAAAAATTTAAAGAATCGATTAGACGTGCTTTTTACGGAGGATCCGATCTCACCCGTCAAATTTTTCCTGACAATTTGGTATTAGGTAAATTTTACTTTTTTACTAGTTTCGTAGTTGTTTGATATCAAAAGTTTTATGATTAGTGAGTAATACCTAGCTAAACACGTTTGTAGGCCGAGATGCGATTTTACCACTAGAAAATTATCTAAGTACCTATAGGCGAAGATCGGCCGTTCAAACATTAACTTCAAACTAAATCCTCTCCATCCAAAGATTGTCTGGGAGAAATCGCTTCAAAGCGATAAGACCGCCCATTGTACTATTTTGCTTTGTGTCTTCTTTTTTGTCTGTAAAATGTTTTTATGGTGTACAATAAATTGTTTTCATTCATTCATTCAAAAACATATCATACCTACATAACTTTTGAAACTATCATGGTTATTAACACTATTTGTACTAAAAACGGGATATTTACCATGATTTGTGAGTTCTTGAGTGTCCCGATATTTCGACGCAGTTGCATGCGCCATGATCACGGGTAAACTGAAGTCTTTGCGAGTGGATAGTTATTGGCAGATATAACGATCTACCCTCTTTCTTAGTCTCTTGCTAGGAATGAATTCACTAAAACGATCACTACTACCGGTTTCATTCTCGATCATAACTCGATTCCGACACACAACACTCACGGTATCAGGACGCGTAATTGACACTACACTTCTTCGGTTACACATTCACACCACAGAATTCCAGGCTCCAGATAGTTATATCCCGTTTTTAGTACAAATAATATCATACCTACTTTCCTAATAAGTACTAAAGTTTACTACTCATGGCAAGGGGTGCCAAAATACTGAATGGCGCAGGGCTGCGCGGCGACGGCGGGGCGGGGGCGGCAGCAGCTTGCTCAATAATTGTTGATTTTTGCAATAAGAGATTATTTTTAAAATAGTTCCTAGTTCAATATTATTGATCAAGCGAAGCAAGATCTCTAAATCTACTTGGACGAATCGGCGTTCTATGTTTGTTATGTACGAATATGTTTGTCCTAAGATAACTTTCAGTGCCTATTAGCGTTGATCCGATCGTCGTGAAATTTGGTAAATAGGTATTGATATGGCAGTATGGCATAGTAGGTAATTAGGTAGGTACGGTAGTGATGGCACAATCCTGGTGTGACTATATTAACTAAAAATGTGTGAATAATCACCCACTAGTTACCTATTTAGCGTCGAGGATGCGTCTTTTTGGAGTAGAAATTGCAGTTATTCTAAATTTCAGACTTTTCCCTATATTTTATGTAACTAAAGCTACACGCATACTAATTTTCAGCACTGTGGAGTTACTGGTGTACCCTGTGAATTTCGTCAAAGTTAATTTTTTGTTAAGGCTAATAACTTAAAAACTTCTAAAGACCCACATGAAGGACTACATGAAGGGGCCGGCGCTGTTACCTAGTTAGTATAGTATAGATTATTACTCCGAAACTAGTTAAGTATATTAAGTATAGTTATAGTACATCTCCGTTCCCATGGGACAGAAGACGAGTTGTTTCTAAGTGTGGCTTAGGTAAGTACGTCGCGTATCGCCTTGAGCCGAGAGACGGGACATCAGATGGTATCTCGAGGGTCAATGTGTTATTGGCAAACGATGGTAATGGCGATGATGAACGCGGCCGGCGGCATTCAGGAAACTGAGTAGATTATTGTTGTTATACCGATATCCGGCACTGGTTTATATGTATGCGACGCCGACGTTTACGTTTTTCAGAGAAGAGATCTCGGTACGATCAGTCGCGGGAAATGGCCTCTCGACTTTCAAGGACATCGAAATGTAGGTATACGGAGGTCAGGTACACGACATTGACCTACGGAGCCACGGAAATAGACATTCACGGTAATAGAAAGTGCGGCGAGCAACGACGCGACGGCTTTGTCAGCATGTTTAATTTATTTTATGTAGTAAGTATCAGCCAGTTTGATGATATTAGCCCAGTAGTAAAGTGATAATTAATCATTATTGTACACAAGTAAGTAGAATAGAGACAATAAAGCTTACAAAAAAGAGCATTGTACAAAGGCGAGCTTAACCCTAATACGAGTTTTCTTCCAGAAATTCTTTGAAGATAGAGATAACTGATTTACCTATTATCAGTGGTGGGTGCGTATATTACTTATAATATATAGTACTTGGGGTAATATATAGTATAGGGGTGTACTTACTTCCGTGATATGGAGGAGCCTGCATCTGGCTGATTTCACGGTGTCGCGGTGTATGAGCAGAGCCAGGTACCTACAGATACTTACTTCAGACAGTAATGTTGTTACGGCTGACGACGCGGCGACGACACGCTGCGGCTGCGAGTGGTGCGAGAGGTGCGCGGGCGCGTGCGCATAAGCGTGCGATCTTCGAGGAACTGCTGGAGCAACGCTCGACCGACGCAGTTTCGCATGACCTAATTAATTACGTATTTTAGCAGCTTCGATTCATCGAGCACAAAACTTCCGCAGACACACGATCCGGGTTTTGGAAAAACCCGGGATCTTCGTTAATTAAATATCTATGTAGACGATTCTGTTGAAACAGGTTGGAGCGACTGGATCGGGCGTGTGCGCGCGCGCCTACTGGACTTTACTGGGGGAGGTGGTAGCAGACGTCACCATGCAATGTTCTGCTCGTAATTTTTCACGAGAAATCCGTATGTTTTGGTGTGTGACTGCGTTCCGGTGGCGAGCTGCCAACTCCCTCCCCTCCGCGCGTCGCTAGCGCCATGCGCCACACCGCCACCCCGCGCCGCGCCGCCGGCGGCTGGTGCCGAGCGAGCCGCTCGTGCCTGTCCCTCCCACCTCTACATTACTGACTCTACCGGTTGATCAGGGCAGTGATCACGCAAGAGTTTTGTTTTACGCAGCAACACAAAGCGAAGCGTAGCACGTTACCTATGTTTGTTTCCTCAGAGTAATCTATGAGGAGCGAATTGGCCTAAATAGAGCGAAGCACAGCTTAGCGCAGCATTAGTCACCTATTTCTTATATGACACGCCAGAGAACCTCGATACCGATGCGTAAATGCGATTTACGCCCCTGGGGTCGTAAGTAAATTTGAAAATTGAATGGGGCTCATTGCATTCATAATAGGTATACTAAAATGAAATACGACATATCGTTATTTCTAATGAAAATAAAAGAGGTTACATTCATAAATGCTGAAATTAAATACAACCTCCATGACAAATCCGTATTTCTATTATACTACGTGTTTGTTTTGGGGTCGCACGGTTTTGTGCATTTGCCAGTAGCAAATAAAATAATTAGGGAAACAGAATAAACACAAAACCCGGGAGATACCTAGACTAAACTAGGAAAGGATCAGGAGAGGAAAGGAATACATGAAAGATTAATTGGACATACTAGTTATGCAAGCTAGAACCAACCCACATTTTGAGTGAAATTGAGTTACCTATCTGAATAGACACCCAACCGTATGTTTTACCTTCTTAAAAAAGATCATGGCCAAAATACCAAGCCAGAAAAAAAAAAATACCACCTAGGGTACCAACCTTTCATAGAGTCTTTTGAAAAGTTAAACGGACCTATTACGACTGTAGTCCTTACGCTGCTTGTAATAAGAGCGTTCCCAAGGTCAATATGTAAAGCCCAGCTCGTTGCTTACTGTACCTCTTAAACTATGTATATAATTAAACACTATTTTAAGAATAAAAATGTTTTTTTTTCTCCTTACATACTATAATCCGAACGCTTCGTGAGTCCGAACAGGGGTTAGTTTTTGCTAGTTCGGATTATCAAGGCTCTACTGTATATACATTACATATATACATACGGAACTAAATTGTTATACATATACAATTATATTTAAAATCCCGCATAAGATATTAATCACCGAATCACAGTAAACGGCAATAACATAATTATAGAAATACATCCAAATTCGGAATAACAATTTAGGCGTGAGATTACGCGTGGAAATCGAACCCACGTCCGTACATTTAACAGTCAGGCTAGCTAACGCCTAGATCAACAGGTAGTTTCCCCAATTGAAGGGAAAACATTTTGCCGAAAACTGGCAACACAGTCGAACTAATGTCGAGGTTTTGTGTTTCGAGACAACCGTTTAATTATTGGGTGAATAAATAATAAAATCAATTAAATAATTTATAGTTACTTGTGAAATGATATTCCATCCACTTTTTTTTGTTTTTAGAACAACTTTTACACTGTTTAATAACACAAGACGGCATTTTTGACAGAAAATAATTAATCACTCGAGACGTATAAGCAGTACGACGCTATCTTTAGCACTGCCTTTTTTTTCTGAAGGACTAACTCGCTGTTGGCCTCTGAGGCCGTGACAGCTTAACCGAACTTTTGGCGAGCGCAGATGGCGCTCAGCCCAGTAAGTTATTTAGGCAACTAGCGCAAGGGCACCACTTAGGTACGAGCCTCGGCTTGGGCTGTTGCCGGGGTGGGGATAGGAGAGAAACGCCCGGGTACATGTTTGTACCTCGTATAGGCGGCGACTGAAGGGATTCGTCGACCTCGCCGGCGAGATCGGTGTTTCTGTGAAGTGTTTGCTCTGTCTTATATAGATGACTCATCTTCCGCATTAGCGGAGGTGATTTCGTCATCCGGGTCTCCGAGAACGTGTCTCGGACGACGGAGGATTTTGTTGGCGGGCGGATCCAACGGGTAGACCGGAATGGTGTGTACCAAAGGGTTCGGATGATTAGAGGCAAGTTCATAAAACCGCTTGGAAGCGAGCTTCATGAACCTGGCTATTGACTCTAATTTCATATCGCGATGTAGATCGTTATTGCGAAAGTACCAGGGCGAGCCTGAGGCTTTTCGCAAGAAGCGATTTTGAATAACCTGAATGGCACCAACTTTGGGAGAGTGGGCAAATACTACAGATGAGTATGTCATAATGGGGCGAATGCACGCTTTGTAAAGGGTCACCTTATTTTTAAGGGACATTTTACTTTTCGCGCCTAGTAGTGATGACAATCGTCCTAGGGTGAACTTTGCCTGATTGCACCTCTTAGTGATGTGCAACCTAAAGGAAAGACGCCTATCGAGGATGACACCCAGGTATTTGGCTGATGGGGCCCAGCGAATGGGCTTGCCAAATAAGGAGATCGGTTTGGGAGTGAGGTTTCTCCGTGAGAAGTACACTGCTGTGCTCTTCGACGGGTTTACCTCAATCCGCCACTTGCGGAACCAAATAGCTAATGAATGAAGGGCAGCCTGCAGCCTTATACCCACCCGATCAGGATTCCGATTGGATGTGTACAAGGCTGTGTCGTCTGCGTATAGGGCTATTTCCACTTGAGGAGTGCGGGGGATATCGCTGGTGTACAGCGTGAACAGGAGGGGGCCGAGAACGGAGCCTTGAGGGACTCCCGCTCTGACTGGTCTAGGACTAGAGAGAGTGCCTTCCACGGTGTAGCGAAAGCTGCGACCTTGTAGGTAGTCTCGTAAGATGAGCACGAGTCTGTCTGGGACTCCGAGTTTGAAAATCTTGTAGATCAAGCCATTGTTTATTTATTTGTAGGAAAACCAACAGCTGTTAAAACTTATAATTAAGACAGATTGTTAACCAGAAAGCCAATTACAGGTTTTCACGTTTAAACAACAATATAGAAATATAAAAAATGTGAACAACCATTCGACATCTCACGTTATAGATACAATGAAGAAAGAGTGCCTACCTATACTATTATTATATTAAATATACTATTATTAATCACTAAAGAATTCACGATTCAACCGCTGTCGAATCGAACTGACGCTCATGCAGAATAGGTCACAGTCCGTGCGCTTACACAGCTTATTGAAATTGTCACTTGCTCGCCACAAAAATGAGTTTTGCCTGTAGTTTGTGCCAACTATGGGTAAATTTATAGGAGGAATGAACCTAGTTTGTTTAAATGGAACATTAATACTAATTTTATTTAACAAGTCAGGACAGTTAATGACATTATAGGTTATTTTTAATAAAAACAATAAATCGGCCACTTCGCGCCGCTTAACTAAGGGAAGGAAATGGAATTTTTTGCATAGTTCTGTATAATTGGAAGATGAAAATGGAATTTTGAGACGAAAACATAGGTATTTAATGAATTTTATTTGAATACGTTCAATTCTAGTTATGTATTTCTCATACCGTGGGTTCCAAACCTGTGATGCATATTCGAGAGTGCTTCTAACGAATGTACAGTAAAGGATCTTGAAAGTTTTAGCTCGATTGAAACTAGCTGAGCTAACCCAAACAAAGCCCAAGGCTTTAGATGCTCTTGATACTATAGATTGGATATGCTCATCAAACAACAGTTTTGAGTCATGCAGCACACCAAGGTCCCTAACAAGATTATAATTTTGCAAGGTATGGTGCTTTAAATGATAAGAAGATGGCAGTGGCATTTTTTTGCGTGTGAATGTGGTAATGTAGCATTTGGACGGATTGAGGTCCAGCTTGTTTATAGAACAGTAAATGTCCAACCTTAACAAGTCTGCTTGAAGGTCAGAGACATCCTGAGAGTTATTTATAATTTTATAAATCTTCATATCATCTGCAAAACATAACAAGTTACTATTTTGAAAACAGCTAGAAATATCATTGACCAAAATTAGAAAGAGTAAGGGACCTAGTAATGAGCCTTGGGGCACTCCGCTTGGTATTGGGACCCAGCTTGAAATATAATTATTAACGACGACCGCCTGAGACCAATTGATTATATAGGAGGAGAACCATCTTAGTAGGTCTCCCCTTATACCAATGAGACTAAGCTTAGTCAACAGCAATTTATGGTCTATTCTGTCGAAGGCTTTGCTGTAATCGGTGTAGATTACGTCGACCTGATGACCATTGTCCATCGCTTCAGTCAAGAAGTCATTAAGCAGAGTAAGATTAGATACAGTTGAGCGACCCCTTAGAAAGCCATGTTGCGAGGAGTTAAAAGAGTGCTGTAACGCTGAGTAAACCTGGCCATACACAACCTTTTCGAAAATTTTTGTTTGTGAAAATTGTGCCAGACTTTGTCGAAAGCTTTCGCTACATAGAGGAAGACGGCACCAGTATCTGAAGGCCAGGTACTTTGCCAATTGGAGAGGACATGCTCCGTTATGCGGAGCACCTGTTGTGGGCATGAGTGTTGGGCACGGAAGCCAAACTGCTCATCGGGAAGGAGTTTGAACTCATTGACATGGGCCCAGAGACGCTTCATTAGAAGACGCTCATATATCTTACCTAGACTATTGAGTAAAATGGGACGATAGCTAGATGGGTCGTTTGCCTGTTTACTGGGTTTTCGGATGCCAATAACGTTGGCTTCCTTCCAAGCATCAGGGAAGGTGCAAGTTTCCATGGCCGCATTGAAGATGCAGACTAGGATATGGATAAGGGGAACAGAGAACTGCTTGAGTACTCTGTTGGAAATGCCGTCGGGGCCGGAGGCTTTCTTTGGGTGCAGGGCCTTGATAGTGTCAAAGACTTCAGAGGGCTCAATCGGATCACTTTAGCACTGCCGCGAGATTGTATTCGCTTTTAAATATGTATTCGCTTTTGTGGCTTCACTCGCACGTTCTGCGCGTTCCATCTGTTTTTTTTTGTTTAATCTGAGCGTTTGACACTGATCTCTCTAGCGACGAGTTTGTTGACGTTTCTTTCCTTCTTTGCAGTGTCTCCAGATGCACTATTAATACAGTAGATCTACTGTATTTTTACTTCATCTACTGTACAGGTACACTGTAATAGTGTAAATATAGTGTATGGAAAGCCTTGTAATTATGGTTTGAAAAAAATCCACTCTATATGGATTTTAGCCTATATGGATGGACCGAATTTAACGTAGAACACATACGGAAAATTCCAAGATTTCTTAAAATTTAACGTATTTATAACTTAACAAATTATTAAATGTAAATCCTATGGACATGATTGGTGCTCTACGAGATCGAATCAGAAATTAGAATATTTGTAGACAGTCCAAAGACACTAACATAGTGCAGCGAAAAAAAGTTACATTCTGATATTTGTTCATATTCGGCTTAATTGTATTTCTTGATTTCTAGTAGGTATGAAAGTAATGGATAAAATGAAACGATTAATGAAGTTAAGGTTAAAGAGGTTAAAACTTCATTTTGACGTAATTTAGTTGTACTGTAAAGTCTGCTGTATTTTCAGTAAAAATACTGCAATTTTACATTACATTACATGCACTGTACTGTAATTTCAATTTTCGAATCTGGAGTCACTGCTTCGCTTTGCTTCTCTTCTTTCTCTGTGATTTCCTGAATTATTTTGATTTACACGGTTGTATTAATACAATTCCACCATGAGTTACATGCTCGGCCATTTACACAACGGCTGGCAAGTGGACCAAGCCATTCTCTCTGAAGAAGATAGAGTTGTGGTAAGAGAATTTCTAGGTTTTTCTTGATCATCATTGGTTTTCCCAATACCTTCAGGTTAGCTTCTCAAGTTCATATGAAGTCAATACTGATTACCAAGCTTTTAAGCTGATCCAAGATCTGCGAGCGACATGTTTACGTGCGCTGCACGGAAGTGGTCAGTAGATAAGACCACTAGCGATCGGTAAAGAGAAAATTACTGATGATGTATGTTTTATCTAGGTGATCAGATTCGGGCACGATTGGGACCCGACGTGTATGAAGATGGATGAAGTGCTGTACAGCATTGCTGAGAAAGTAAAGAACTTTGCCGTCATCTACCTTGTGGACATCACAGCTGTGCCAGATTTCAACAAAATGTAAGTCATCATTGTTTCTCTCATCTCATACCAGCTTCTCCATAAATGTTACATTGCTGTGACTGCAATAAAAGTTCAAAATATGGAAATAATCAGAAGTATTGGTACAACAACGTATTGGTATTGGCTAACAATTGATATTTGCAATGTTCTGAACATTAGTGCTACTGCTTTGAAGAATAACCAACTAAAATAAAGGCAATTTAGATGATGACCATATTTGTAATTACCAGGTACGAGTTGTACGACCCCTGCACCGTGATGTTCTTCTTCCGCAACAAGCACATCATGATAGATCTGGGGACAGGTAACAACAACAAGATCAACTGGCCCCTCGAGGACAAACAGGAGATGATCGACATCATAGAGACGGTGTACCGAGGTGCTCGCAAGGGCAGAGGGCTCGTGGTGTCGCCCAAGGATTACTCCACTAAATACAGATACTGAGACATTACTTTGAGATTGAAGCTGCTATTTGTTGTATGTTGCATGTTTACAAATTGATATGGTCAAAATGTGCGAAAAGTAACATTGTTTTAAATGTTTAGAGATAAGTTTTAATAAATTATAAATAACACAGTATTTTTAATTTCTTGAGCAAGATATAGTCTGCTTTCATTCCACTAGATATTTTACCTATATTATAACATTGCACCCTTGTCTGCAGGGTACCTTTATAAAGTGCTGAACTAGTCATTATCATGGACCAAATAATACCCCGAAATGAAATCTTAGCTACATATAGCTTATAAATAAATAAATGCGAAAGTGAATTTGTTTGTTTCTTATGCTTTAAACTGTTAGACGAAGAGCCAGTGACCAATTTTAGGTGGTCATTTCAAAAGTCACGAAACTTTCTCCAGTAAATCCTCTATACCTACTGAAAATGAAAATCCACTTCTGGCAGCCCTGTGTAGCCGGGGTAGACTACCCTAAAATTTTAAGGAGGGTAAGAAATAAGATTTATTTTAGTTAAAGTATCAGTCATAAAATTTTTGGAAATTACTTTCGACAGTATTTTGTCTTCATGGAATTTTTGCCAGAGCATTTACATCTCTCCTAATTGTTGACAGAACGCTATAAATATTTATAAAAAAAAATCCATTTTTGTCATTTCATCAGTCTTCAAATTTTAACAGAATAAATAAAATACATAAACAATTAATAATATACAATGCCAGAACGAAATTCCATCACCAACAGTCTGCCAGAGCGAAAAACGTGTTCGTGCGAGTGCAAGTAAGACAGTAATATGGAAACCTGCGGGTTAGAGTGAGAGCGCTTATTGGGTATCTTGATGAAACATCACTTTTGAAAGATTTTTCTGTATCTTTGATGCAGATATTCTCTAGGTCATTGTCAAGGATACTGTGGGAAAATATTAAAACGTGTAATATTCTAGGTATTCTTTTCTTTTAGGAGTGACAATTCGTAGAAGGTCTATTGCTTTTACCTGTACCTGTGACGTACTTTTATATTCCTTACTTTACATTTCGAAGGTCCTAACACAGGTATGAACAAAAAGTAGGGATCCTCTTATTTATAGATATTTTACTCTCCACATGTGTTTTCTCTCTAACCCGCAGGTTTCCATATTACTGTCTTACTTGCACTCGCACGAACACGTTTTTCGCTCTGGCAGACTGTTGGTGATGGAATTTCGTTCTGGCATTGTATATTATTAATTGTTTATGTATTTTATTTATTCTGTTAAAATTTGAAGACTGATGAAATGACAAAAATGGATTTTTTTTTTATAAATATTTATAGCGTTCTGTCAACAATTAGGAGAGATGTAAATGCTCTGGCAAATATTCCATGAAGACAAAATACTGTCGAAAGTAATTTCCAAAAATTTTATGACTGATACTTTAACTAAAATAAATCTTATTTCTTACCCTCCTTAAAATTTTAGGGTAGTCTACCCCGGCCACACAGGGCTGCCAGAAGTGGATTTTCATTTTCAGTAGGTATAGAGCAGGGGTCGGCAACCGGCGGCCCGCGGGCCGCATGCGGCCCGTAGACTATCTCGGTGCGGCCCGCAACCCTGAGGTCCGTAAGAAAAAAATACCGAAGCAAAAGGCCATATAAATTCACTAGAATTTATACGGCCATGCTGCTGGGCCATGAGAGTATTCTTGAAAGCTCGCTCCCACGCGGGGTGATAAAAATGTACCTCTATTTCATTTCTTAAGAACTGTTTATCAAGACTGTGATGTTATGTATTGTTTCTACCGAAAATAAATATTTGCTGTACTTATTCAATTCTTGGCAATTTCTTTTGCGTTTATCCGCCGCACGTGCGGCGGCGGGCGGCTCCTTTGAGACAATAGGCGGGGCGGCAGTCTTTGATTAGACGCAGGTGTGCGGCGGCGAAAAAATTCAAAGCGACCGGTTTTAGTTAAAATCACAGCCGCGCGCAGCTCTCGCCACATTCGGTTGTGGAAATTCGCCGGAAACTCACGTCTCATCTGGTTGCTAGCTACGCGTTTCGTTTCACCTTTCTTCCCTTCGCTGATAGCTTCTCACGCACGACGTATGAGGTAAGTTGTATGCACTCGCGAGCATTTTGTTTTATTTTATTTACTGCTTGTTAATGTGAACCTTCAGATTGATGGGTAAATGTTATAAGGACGGGGATAGTAGTTACATGACATGAAGTTAGTTACGAGTGTGTCATGTTTTAATTATTATTTGAATGTGGAGTTGAATTTGTAGGTGCTAACTGGAACATATAATTTTACAACGAATTTAATTTTTTTCATTATTGTTACAGAATAATTATATAAACATGGCTTCAAGAAAAAGGAAGATAGAAGAAGAAAAAAGAGTTTTTAACGAATTATGGACAGAATTATACTTTTTTATCGAGTTTAAAGGAAAACCGTTATGCTTGATTTGTCAAAAGAGTATTTCTGTAGTAAAGGAATATAACCTGAAGCGACATTACGACACCGAGCACAAAGCTAAATTTGACTGTCTTGAAGGAGAAATACGGAAAAGGAAAATTTCCACTTTGAAATCGTCATTACAAAATCAACAAAACATATTTAAGGTTGTGGCAGACAACAGCGAATCGAATGTTCGGGCCAGTTACAGGGTAGCAGAGATTCTTGCAAAAAGTGGACGTCCGTTTACCGATAGTGAATTAGTAAAAGAGTGTGTCTTAGCTATCGCAGAAGAAATATGCCCAGAGCAGAAAAAAATGTTTGAAAGTCTTAGTCTCTCTGCAAGAACTTGCACCCGACGTACTGAAGACTTGGGTGCTAATTTGTGTGAACAACTCAGGGATAAGGCGCAGTCTTTCGACTGCTTTCGATGGATGAAAGTACGGACGTGTCGGATACAGCACAGTTACTCATATTTGTACGCGGCATTGACGAAAACTTTACTGTTTACGAAGAGCTTGTGAAAATGTGCAGTTTGAAAGGTACAACTACGGGAGAAGATTTATTTCACCATGTGGAACAAGCTCTGGATTCATTGCAATTAAGCTGGGAAAAGTTAACAAGTGTCACTACCGATGGAGGCAAGAACATGAGCGGTCAAAACAAAGGTGTTGTTGGGAGAATCATCAGCAAAGTGAAAGATTCTGGATCTACTGTGCCATTGATTTTTCACTGTATTGTCCATCAAGAGGCATTGTGCTCCAAAGTTATATCCTGGAAAGAAATAATGGATACTGTAACATCCACTGTTAATTTTATAAGAAGAAATGGGCTCACACACCGTCAGTTCCAAAAGTTTTTGGAAGATCTGGAAGCTGAACATGGTGACGTGGTTTACTACTGTGAAGTGAGGTGGCTCAGTCGAGGTGCCGTTTTGGAACGGTTTTTTGATTTGAGGAAAGAAATTGGCAACTTCATGGAGATGAAAGGAAAGCCAGTAGAAGAGCTTACTAACAAACAGTGGATTATCGATCTTGGTTTTTTGACTGATTTGACTAAGGACCTGAATCAGCTCAACAAACGCTTGCAGGGAAAAAATAAATTGATTTGCGATATGTATACAGATGTAAAGTCATTTGAAATGAAACTGAAACTGTTTATCAAGCATATTGATGAAAAAAAGCTTGACCATTTTCCTAATTGCAAGAAAGCCGTGGAAGAAGCTGGAGATAATTTTGTGTGGCAAAATATTACAATGAGAAACGTGTTAACACAACTACAAACTGAGTTTGTAAATCGATTCACCGACTTTAAAAAGAGCTCCCTTAACATGGAAATATTCCAAAACCCTTTTGCAATTGATATTAGTGAGATACCAAGCAATTTGCAAATGAACATAGTAGATTTGCAAAGTAATAGCACACTTAAAACGGCATTTAAGGAAAGCACTGACTTGATACAGTTCTACGGAGGTTTGAGTTCTGAAAACTTCAAAGAATTGAAAAAGTTTGCTCAGCAGATAATAACTATGTTTGGTAGTACATATTTGTGTGAGCAGACTTTTTCAATTCTCAACTACCGCAAAAATAAGAATTGTTCGCGGTTAACGGATGAACATTTAGACGCGATACTGCGCGTGTCTACTACTAAAATGAAAGCAGACGTTAAAAAACTTGCAAGTCAAATGCAGCCTCAAAAATCTCACTAGTTCTTACTTTTATGTTAGTATAGTAGTTCAATTAAAAAAGAGATAATTGTATGAATATATATGCGTTTTATTTCAAATATTAAAAATACATGCCCGAACATATAAATATAAGTGCGGCCCGCACTGATACTCTGGCAACATATGTGGCCCGGCTATAGCATAAGGTTGCCGACCCCTGGTATAGAGGATTTACTGGAGAAAGTTTCGTGACTTTTGAAATGACCACCTAAAATTGGTCACTGGCTCTTGGACCATGTAGGATGTAACGATTTCGATGAAAGTCTGTTAGTTGATATATTAAGAGTTGACTCAGTCCAAACTCTAATTTCACCACTTTCTCCGCGCGCCGCTGCACGTCCTATCTCGCCGTGGTTCATATGTTTGCCGGTTTTTTATTATTCAGTCCCTTCATTTTCTTGTTATATTTATTTCTCATTACTGCGTCTTTACAAAAACCAACTTAATATAAATTCTACTAAGAATTAAGTGATCGTTTGAAGCGACAAGCGACACGGATACCCCGTCTGAAAGCCGAGGCTCTGGCCGTCTGAATCGCGGACCGGGCGTCCGAAGCGAATGGTTTCATTAGAAAAGTTAGTTATTTTTATTTTATGGTAAAATTAAAAGGTATTTTGAAAATTTAAAATACAGGTGCACTTATTTATGTTGAATTCTAATATATAAAAATCTCAGGTCGCGGTGTTTGTTGCCAAACTCCTCCGAAATGGCTCGACCGATATTCATGAAATTTTGTGTGCATATCGGGTAGGTCTGAGAATCGGACAACATCTATTTTTCAAACTTTCGCGATCACTGTACATAATTATTGATTAAAACGGGTATTTATCGCGTATGCACCTTTTTTATTTGTTATCCCGACGTTTCGCCTGTTAATAATCAAAGTAAACCATCAATAATTACCTTTTTTTCATAGGTACCCCTAAATGTTAAGGGTGCACCCCTCAATTGTTTTTTTACTTTTTTAGACACAATTTTTTGTTTTTATTTTTTCATGATACAGCATTCAAAAATACATACAACCCTACATTTTTACCCTTCTACGATCAACCCCTATTTTTAAATAGCGATATTAGTACTTTACTCAGCTAATAGGTTAACACAAAATTTAATAATTCTATGGAGGTACGAAGTTCGCGGGGTCAGCTGGTTACTGTATAAAGTTTCAAGATCTAAATTGAAATATTCATCGCATAAGAACGGTTTTAAGATAAATTTGGAGTCATCTTTGGATTTTTTTTCTATGCAGTAATTTTTACAGAATCGTGTTTTCACAACAGAGGCGTTCTAGCACGTATCCTTAACTATAACATATATGAATTACAAATTTGTTTAACAAAACATTGTTTCTAAATAAGCGATTTATCGTCTCCCCAGGTATATTGCGTCCTTAAGTATAACTTGGATTGAGACAAGCTACTATTTATCAACAAAACCGAAGTAGAATTAACGTGAAGTAAAGCGTCGGCGCGCGGCGTTGCAAGGGAATGTCATAATATTTATTTGTTTCAACTTATGGCATAATGGTGTGTGATGGCTGGTGATTGCCATTGGATTGTATAGCGAGGGATATTTAAATAAATAAATAAATAAATAAATATAGCTGGACATTTCACACAGCGCTATCTAGCCCCAAACTAAGCAGAGCTTGTACTATGGGAACCAGATAACTGATAGAATACTTATATACTTTTTTTTTGTAAATACATACTTATAATACATAGAGAAACAACCAGACCTGGAATAAATATCTGTAGATCATACAAACATTTTTGTTCTGCGGCGGGAATCGAACCCGCTACCTCCTGCGTTTCAGCCGGCTATTCGCCCACTGCACCACGGAGGTCGTCAATTTTATCTTATAGTGTAGCATTTACATCGTGTGTGACGCGTTTATGGCAAAATAAAAACTTTTTACTTCAACTTCGGTATAAGGCATAATAAAACAAATACATGACTGTTGAGAAAAAAATAAGTTTATTCAGTCTTGAACAGACACAGATTGGAACAGGTGGCGACTAGCTCCGTACTCCAGCGAGCCTCCCCTCGCATTTCCGCACTGAGGAACAAATGTAGTGACGAAAACTATACAACAAATCATATGGGGAGGCCCGTACTCCATCTCGATGGCTCATCACTCCAGGAAGAAGATAGGAAGTTTGTTCGTTATTCGTTCTAGTTCAGATCTGGTACTATATAAAATGAGACAGGGTGGGGCGTAAACGAACACAGGTAATCAAATTAAGTTAGTATATAAAAACGTTAAGCAAAAACAGAATTGAAGCGAAGCACAGACGGTGCAGGTCATGACTAGTTCACCGCCGCGCTCCCCGAGGCACCCACCACGCGCGACTCCACTTTACACACTACACAAATCACATCTTTCAACAAATAAAATGAATCGTCGAAGAGCAATGTTCACAGCGCAGGTCACACTCCGAAACAATAAACAGGTAAGTGATAAACAACGATCAGGGCTCGCGGAAACTCGTTCGGATGCACAACTTAAGTACTTTGTTACTTTCAGTCGAGATAAAACTAATCGCAAGAAACGCCTCACAAAACTAACGGCGCAACAACATCCTTCACTTTCAAACTCTTTTTCTGACAAGGAATGAAATTGTTTCGGAATCAAAACGGCAAAACGTTCACAGTAAACACAATATGATGCCGATTCCGGCATCCAAACGAGTCGTGATCCATCAGGTCGGTCGGGTTCTAGTTGCCGTTGGTGTCGAACTTGTCGTCTGCAAGGGGCGGCGTGGCGGCGGGGGGCAGCGCGGGGGGCGGCGTGCCCGTGTCGAGGCGCCAGTCGAGTGCCGCCGGCGTCCAGATGGAGGCGAGCGATTGGAAGGGGTCGTAGGGGCGCACGGGCCGCGGGGCGGGGAAGCCGGGCGGCGGTCGCACGGCCTCGCCACGCGCGGGGGAGGGGGGCACGCCGCCGCCCCCCGCACCCCACAGCCAGGCAGCAGCGGCCGGCCCGCAAGGCTCCATCGACGATCCCCACAGAGATTCCAGTGAGCGGTAGGCGGGAGTGATGTTTTCTTCTGCGAATCATTACGTTACAAACTTACAGTCGAATCGTAGTGTTACGGTACGATGAACGATCACCGTCATCAGATAACTGGATATTGCAACATTGGTCATTGATGAAGATAATTATAACAAAGGTCCGAGATGCGAGTCCTGGGGCACCCCAATTAGTAATAGTATATTCGCAGGTGATTTAAGGTCACGAACCATAATTAGTTAGAAGCTATATCTATAATACGATGCGCATCATCTTAGTAACAACCAGTTAATTCTTGCATAACCAAGCTCTGGATTAGTAGATCGTAGTTGACCAGATCAAACGCTTTATAAAAGTCGGTGTAAATTGCGCAAACTCAGTTTATAATATTGCAGCAACAAGCAAATTTTTGAATTTATTTGAAACCCTGTTTTTTTGGCAAAATAATATAGGGGAAAAGGCGGACGAATCTGGGCCATCATCCCAGAAGCTACAAAAGGAACAGACAGAATAGCCACAACTTACCTTACAAACAAGAGGTACCAAGTAGGCACTCCTGAGGCAAAGACTTCACTATCTTCGGCAGTCTATCACATCTACACAGTCGGAGCCAAAAACAAAACAGGGGCGGGCTGCGGCTACTTCTGCCCAGAGACAGGACTAGTTAGAGCACGGCCCCTAAACAAAACGACTTCAGTGTTCTAGGCAGAGACTCTAGGTCTCCTCTTGGCAGCCACATAAATGTCTCCATGTATTGAATCCAAAGCAAACATAACGACAAAAGCAGCAGGAATGACACAGCTAAACTTTATAACAGACCAGACACAAGGTCAAGATCGGTCTTAGAATGCTACAGCGCTCTCCAAAGACTAGCCCAAAACCATACGGTTACAATATCATGGACAACAAGTCATGATGCATGCCATCCTTAGCACGGGAAGGAGTCTAACTCAACCCAACTCCGCACGATATCAGCCTGTCCAACCCAGAACTGACTGCAAGTGTTGGACATAACCAACACACTGCTAAAAATGAAACGCGAGGACTTGCGGATGATATTAGAGATCATCACAAGACACTGCGAACTAAATCACCATCTCCTGAAGACAGGGGCCACGGATAGAGACAGTAGAGCACGTGCTGCTGCACTGTGCGCACACATGAAGCTAGACTGAAGACGGGACTGCACGAACTCATTGAGTCATCTTTGACGTCAGCAACGACTCTGAAAAACTGCTGCCACAACCCAAATCCTACTCCGCTACTTCAAGGAGTTGGAATGCATGATACACCGCTATGCGGGAACTCAGTGCAGATCTTATTACCCCCATCCTGGAATTAGAATTAGTAGGCGGACGAAAGATACAAACAGGAATAATTCGTTAATTAAGTTCTAAAATCGACAATGGACAAATTAGTCCACATCATCAGATATCGACCGTACACAGCATCAGAGCGAGAGACGCGCGCGCGATATCAACGCGTACAACTACATTATTTTAAAGGAATGAAAACAAGCGTTTAAGCCGAAACCAAATTAAAAGTGCAACAAAAAATAAAAACCTTCATTCCATCGCGACGCGGAGTCGATGACGCGGGGCATGGGCAGGTACTGACCGGGCGCGGGGTGGGGGTGGGGTTGAGGTGCGGGCGCGGGCACGGGGGTCGGGTGCTCCACGGGCCACGTGGGCGCGCCGCCGCCACCGCCGCCAACGCCACCGCCGCTGCCGCCGCTGCCGCCGCCGCCGCCGCCGCCGTAGTAGAACAGCGAGTGCGACCCGTGCCGTCGCCGCACGTCAGACCCGATCGGCGCCAGGGGGGGCGGCGCACCCACGCTACCGCCGTCTGCACGGAAAACGTACATCGTTATACCATCGTACTAAAATATGATATAGTTAACATTCGTATCCGGCAGCTAGGAGCGGTTGTTCCGTATCGGAATTGATTAGTAATATTATAGATCATACAATTTGGAGAACAAGTCAACCCTCATTTTTTTGGTATACCTACCCTCATTGGCCGAGCGAAGTGACATACCAAGGTAACTGTCGATGCGTCAAACGGCCCGGACAGTCTCGACCCGCCTCGCACAGAGCAAGCACCGACCAAGGAAAATAGTGCACAGCGCCGTCCGGTAGAATTGGTAGTTTCGCGCGTGTTACATTACATCCCTCAAGAAGACGACATAATCCATAATCAACCACAGCAGCTTATGGATGAGGAATTGCGGAGTTCAGAAGGGCATGCGGAACGCAAGACAGAGGAAACCAAGGCTAGTCATTCTCGCATCGGCCTTTGATTGAATTCCCGTACAGCGGTATTTATATCGTACCTGCGCTGGTGTCGTGTGCGTGCCTGCGCGAGACAACGTCGCTCCAGCTTGCGCCGCCCCAGCGCGGAGGCGCGGGCGCGGCGGTGGCGGCGAGGCGGCGCGGACGCGGCTCGGCGCGGGGCGAGGCAGGGCGCGGACGCGGCGAGGCGGGGGAGGGCGCGCGCTCGCTACGGCGGCGCGCGGTGCGCTCCTTGCGCGCGTGCGGACGGCTGGCGGCGCGCGACGCCGGCGCGGCACCGTTCGTGCCGTTCGAGGAGATGTCTCCGTTGGTGGCGGCTTCTGCTGATTTGCGTTCCGTGCGACGCGCCTCGGCGCTCTCGCGGCGTTGACGGGAACCTGGACAAAATCTTAGTTTTCAAAAAAAGTTACGTCAAGTATCGAACTATTTAAAAGTGATTGGCAACATAAATTCCTCAGACCACCAACTCTTGTTGAGACGTATTAAATATATTTCAGTTCTCAGTTCTTCTGTTTGCCGTTAGATGCCGTTAGCGACAAATGGAACGCTAACTAGTAAAATCAACTTTTTTTAAATCTCCCTTAAGTACCAATTTGATGTGTTTCTCAACGAGTAGGTAGTATCGCTTATCCACGTACATTACACAACTGAATTGTAACGGTGCAATTGCGTACCGTCAGTTTTGAGAACATATAAAAAGGCACGTTTTTTGAGTGTGTTGATGGATGCACCAAAGATATCAGACCAGATTGAGGTATTCGTTGTAGTACGAGCACATGCAGTACAATGCAGAGTTTTGACTGTAGTTAGTGCGACAAGTGTGGAGAAATAATGTTTTCCGGCGTCCTATCCCGGCCAACCTTTTTATTTTTCTTTATTTTTGGTTAATATTTTCTTTCATGTTACGTTAAGATAAAATTTATTTTTAACATATTTTTTTATTCACTTTTATTATTATTATGTTAATTTTATGTGAGATGGATTTTTGTATGATTGATTGTATATTATTATCGATTTGTTTATTTCATCACGTTTGTTCGTTTAATTTCTATGTTTTTATGTTCTATTGTTACGTTTTCTCGATTAGTGTAAGTAGTTGTTATATTAGGTTGGGGAAAAAGTTTCTTCGCATTTTTTAAGAAAATTCAAAACATTTTTTAATATAGTTTATTTACATTTAACTAAAGTATGTAGGTACCATTTTGTTCGATAAATTTTTGCCATCTTGTAGGTGGCATCACATGATCCCATTGCTATAGAAATTTTGGGGCTTCTGATCAAAATACAGCGACAAGTGGTTTTGGCAGTCCCCTCGTGATGTTAACCTGACACTGCCTAAAGAATTCTGAAGAGACCGAAACAGGTGGAAATCTGAAGGTGCAAGGTACTATACGGCGGATGCATTAACACTTCCCAGCCAACATCTCTTAATTTTTGCTGAGTGGCTAAAGATGTGTGAGGTCTAGCGTTATCATGATGAAAAGCCACACCCCTTCTGTTGATTAATTCCGGCCACTTTCTCTCAACTTCTTGCTTTTATCTCATCAGTTGTTCGCAGTAGAGTTCAGAATCGATGGTCCTGCCTGGTGGTAACAGCTCATAATGAATAATGCCCTTCCAATCCCACCAAACACACAGCATCACCTTGTTGCGAGTTAACCCGGGTTTCGACACAGTCTGTGAAGCCTGACTGGCCTTTGACCACGACCTTTTTCGCACGTTCTTGTCGTACGTGATCCACTTTTCATCACCAGTTATCAGCTTCTTCAAAAATGGTTCGGTGTCATTACGTCGTAATAAAGAATCACAAATGAGTACACGGTTCATTAGGTTTCTTTCAGTGAGCTCGTGGGGTACCCAAATATCGAGCTTTTTTGTGTACCCAGTTTTTTTCAAATGCGCCAAAACTATTTTGTGGTCATTTCCCAGTTCTTCAGCTACGTCGTAACTACTGATATGCCGATCTTGCTCCCCTTTTTAAAAAATGGCATCAATTTTATCCGTAAAAGGCAACCAGAGCGACGTGCATCTTTGACATCAATATTTCCGAATTGAAAACGCTTAAACCAAATTTGTGCTACTCTCACAGACACTGCACTAGGTCCATAAACATAGCAAATTTTTTTCGCGTCTTGCGTTGCATTTTTACCTTTTTTGTAGTAAAATTTTAAAATGTATCGAATTTCTTCATTAGATTTCACTAATCTTTACAGTACGAAAAACAAATAAAAATCACACATTTTCCTAATTTGAATTTGGAATTATCTTCTTTAAAATTTAAACTTTGAATGATACCAAAACCAGCCAGATACAAATAGTATAGCCAAAGAGATTTTATTACAAGTTCATACATACTATAATGCGAAAAGACTTTTTCCCCAACCTATTATAATGCCGTTCTAAAGGGATATTTAAATTGAAATGAAGAGTTACATTCGGAATCCCGCACGGGAAAAGAGCTCTTTTGCGTAGAAAGATATAACAACAATGCAATCGCAATCAGAAAATCGTCGTCAAAATCCATATTCGCAGTCGGAACTACCGCACTCAATACTGAGCCGCGGTCAAGCCTCGCAACCGAGCGTATGTGTGTGATGTATGTATATATTTGACGACCTCCGTGGTGCAATGGGCGAATAGCCGGCTGAGATGCAGGAGGTAGTGGGTTCGATTCCCGCCGCGGAACAAATGTTTGCATGATCTACAGATATTTGTTCCGGGTCTGATTGTTTCTCTGTATATTATAAGTATGTATTTACAAAAAAAAATGTATATAAGTATTCTATCAGTTATCTAGTTCCCATAGTACAAGCTCTGCTTAGTTTGGGGCTAGATAGCGTTGTGTGAAATGTCCAGCAATATTTATTTATTTATTTATTTATATACGGAATTTAGAATCAATATTCCGACTGTATGTGGCGTGGCTTGCCTTAAAAATGCTTTTAAAGAACAAGTTTAAAGCGTATGCTTTTTTTAATACATTTTGCCCACTAAACTAGACATTACACGAAACAATACAAGAAAAATATACAATTTTACCAAAGACTGTGTACGTCTGTTACAATTTAGGACGTTTAAAATTGTGAATCAAGTAATTAGCGTGTACCTCTAGAGGGCGCACGCGACGCGGCGCCGTGCGGCTCGGGCGCGTGCGTGTGCGCGTGCGGCGCCGGTTCGAGTTCGGCGCGGCGTGGCCACGCCTCCGGCGCCGTCTCCTCCGCGGGAGACGACGACTCCTCACCCGTGGACCCGCCCTCCTCCTCCTCCTCCTCCTCTACAGCGCGGCGGCTCAACGATGAGTAACTAGAATCACCGCAAACAATTATATAAGCGATAATATCCTAATTTATTCAACAACGTATGGATGTTTATCGCTACACTGTACGGTTCCGCCAAAGGCGTTCGATGCGGTCACTCGTCGGGTTCTGATTCAAAAGCTAAATCGCGCAAGCGTTTCTTGTTCGCTTTTAAGATCATACGAATCGTATCGTCGGAACCGATCTCGAATCATAACGATCTGCCGGTACGAGCCTTCTTTTCTTTACACGAAAAAAGTAACAAGTAGCGCGCGCATCCTTTCGGTCTAGCGAGAAGCGAGCGACAGTTCACAGTTTACCTGTCTCGAGGCGGCGGGGAGGAGTCGGGCGAGGACGAGGAGGCGTCCCCGCGCGGCTCCACGTGGTCGGGCGCGGGGGCCGGAGGCGCGGTCTCGCCCTCCTCCTCCGAGCGCGAGCGCGAGTCGTCCCTCGGGTCGCGTCGCTCTACGCCCGCGCGCCACCGCTCGAAGGCGCGCCGCTCCGCCGCCGCGTCAGGTGGGGGTGCGCGGCGGCGCGGCGTGCGGCGGCGGCGCGTCGGCGGAGCGGCGCGCGGCACGGGCGGTGCCGGCTCGTGCCGCGCCAGCGCGCGCAGATCGAGGGGCGCGCGCACTTCGAGAGCTCGTTGCGTGCGCGCGCTGCGGTGCCGGCGGAGCGCGCGCTCGGCGTCGGCGGCGGCCAGCGCGGCCGCGCCGACAAGTGCGAGCGCGGCAATCAGCGCGCCACACCAGCGCAGCGAGCTCTCGAAGGGCGCACGAGGCGCCTGCGCCGCGCACGCCGCCACCAGCCGCGCAGGCGCCAGCCCCTGCAGCGTGAAGCGCGCCACGGCCGCGCCCGCGCGCACCGTCAGCGTCGCCTGCGCTCGGGAGCGCGTCCAGTCGGCGCCGAACTGGAAGTGCAGCTCTTTGGTCTCCATGGGCGCGAGGCGCGTGACGCCGCAGGGCTGCATGCGGAAGGCGCGACCGAGGCAGGGCTGGCCCGCGAGCCGCCAGTCGCGCAGACGCAGCGGCACGCGCCCCGTGTTGCGCACGCTTACGGCACGCCGCGCCACGCCCGCGCCCGCACCCCCCGCCCAGCACTCCGACACCTCGAATACTATCGGCGTGGTGGAGTTGGGCTTGCGGCCGCCGAATTCGAACGTGGGATGCGCGCCGCGACCGGTCAGCAGCACGCGCTCCAATATCGTTAGATTATTTCTGAAAACAATGTTAATTAAGTAACGAAAATAAATATTATAGCAGTATTTTTGAATTAGGTTGTGAAAACCGGACGGAACGCTATAGGTATCACCTGAGGTACAAGTAGGCGGCGAGGTCGTTGGGTTCGGTCGGCGCGAAGGTGACCGTAAATTCGACCTCCGCGCTCGGCTGCAGCAGCAGATAGGCGGCGGCGGTGGCGTTGCGGCGCCACGCGGCCGCCGCACCACGCGTCACGCGCCACTCGCCGATCTGGAATGAGGCCGCCGACCACACGCAGCCCACGCACGCGCCCGCTGCCTCCGCCGCGTGCTCCCCGCCGCTGCAACACACGCACGTGTAGGTGAGGCCACGCGCTCTCGCCCCCGTACCCCCACCCCCCCGCACCGGCGCACCGTGCGCATACTCACAGCTCCAGCGGGTGCACGGCGAGGCGCGGCTGCACCAGCAGCGGCCGCGAGGACGGGTTGGCAGCGCGCAGACGCAGCGGCAGCGTGGCGCCGACGCCGGCGAGCCCGGCGCGCGCTGCGCTCTCCGCGCCCGCGGTCCACACGCGTGGCCACGCCCATTCCACCGCGCCCACCACCGGCACCTGCACCACCTCCGTGGTGTGCAGGTGCAGTGTGAAGTTGACGCGGTGCGGAGTGAACATAGTGTAGCGCGCGCGCTGCAGCTCCGCGTCCTCCAGGAAGGTACCCTCGTCCGCCTTCTGTCCGCGCGACACCCACGCCGCGCCCTCTGCCGTGTGGAGCTGCAGGCCGGTGTAGCAGTGCGGCTCGCAGTGCTGCTCGGGCGAGTACTGCATGCGCCCCACCGCACCGCGCCCCGCGCGCACCTCCCCCTCCCCTTCCCCGTCCGCTCTAGCAACACATACACAAATTACTGCTTACTGAGCTGTTTGTCGAACCAATTAATATTTACACTTCACCAAAAGCTAAGCCAAAACGCTTTTTACTTTAGTTGGCTCCAAACAGTTTGTGCGCCAGAGGGAATGCTTCCTTACATGTATAAGAGTGCGGGGTCGTGGTCCCCGGGAGGGTGCGTCACGTTGAGTACGCGCATGCGCAGCGACATCGTGTTCTCCAACTCCAGCGCCGCGTGAGATGGCACGTACTGAAATACAATGAACGCTGTACATTATATGAAACATTTATATGAAAACTAAAGAACTGGGTTGTCTGGTACAAGTTGTTACAGTGCTCCGTTCACTTGCTGATGCAGAGGTTTCTAGTATACATATTTATATTTATTTGTATTATTATAATTTGTTTTCTAACACTTCTCATCATTATTATTATTATTCCTTACATAATATATTTATTACTTCTATCTATCATAATTGTATGCAAACACCAATTAGTGCCTATTCATTATTACGAGTTCTAATGACTTGCCTACTAAAGGTTTCGGCAGAATAACAGCTAATCAAGACTTCTTGACTAATCAAGACGGATATAACGTTGTAGGGGTCAGTTTCGAACGATTGATGCGATTTTCGTGGAATTGTAATATATTTATATATATTTAATTATACATTTATTTATTTCGAAAACCAACAACTAATTATACATAATATGAAACACAGTAAATAAAAGAATACCAATAATAGGTTTTGACGACTAAACAATCGTATCGTAATCGTTTAGAGATAAGTTAATTTGCTCATCGCAGAGTTTTTTTTAATAACCGGGGTAGTTTTTGAGTTAGGTACGGGGGGCGAAACATCATCCCATCACGTTGAAGAAGAAAACAGAGGAATAAAGAATATATACAAAGTGTAATTATCAGTACCGGTGCAGCTGCGGGCAGAGCGACGGGGTCGGCGCGCAGCCAGCCCTGATGCGCGTGCAGCGCGATGTGCGCGCGCGCCGCGCCGTGCCGCGTGTGGGCCTGCGCCGCGCCCTCTGCGCCGCCCGGCGTCGGCGGTGCCACCACGCTGAGCAGCGCGCGCGCCCAGCCCCCGCCGGGCACGCAGCTCTGCGCGGGACAACACACACATCAACATCGATCCACTGCAGAATACAGAGTACAGAGCTGTAACAGCACGCCGGTGCTCACCGCCTGCCGGTCCGTGTCCTGCAGCTGGAAGCGCGCCTCAGCGTGCGCCACGCGCGCCGTGAGGTGCGTGATGCAGAGCGGCGCGGGGCCCGCGTTGTGCAGACGCGCCGCCACCTCGAGCGTGCTGGACGTGCCCACCGCGCCCAGGCGCAGGTTGCCGTCCGCAGACTGAGGCCACTCCCATTCCTGGACAACACACAGTCTATACTGCACACTGCAGACGCGCAACATCGATGCAAGCGGAAGCGCAGGCCGCGTCTCTAGAGCACAAGAGAGGCGCGGACAGACGAGCGGCCAGACGGTGCGCACAACACCCGGATCCGGCTCGCTCAACACCAGTATTCACCGCACATGCTATTGCATGCAATCATTTAGTCAAATATAATTAAATAATTATACCAATAAATGATAATAACTAGTAGTCTCCCATAGAAACAAAAGTTAATATCATTTGTAATCTCTGACTATAAAAATAGTGCCACGAAATGCATAACCAATTTACTAGCTAGACTGTAGGTCTAGTAAATTGGTTATACAAATTACAGGTAACGGGAGATCATGTAAGTTAGTTACACTTTTTTGGGGTAGAAATTGCAGTTATTCTGGATTTAAGACTTTTACCTATGTACTAAAGCCATGTATGTCACTAAAGCTACACGCATACCGATATTAAGCACTGTGGGGTCACTGGCGTACCCTGTGAATATCGTCAAAGTTCAGTTTTTATTATGGCTAATAGCTTAAAAACTACATGGTTTAAACTAAAAATAAAAACGGGGTTGAAATGTACTGATGAATACCTTTCATTAGACGTCCAACTTGGCTTAAGTCTCATTTTGATTTTTTTTGCCCCTCTTGAACCCAAGTATCTGAACAATCCCCCCTTCCCCCACATTTTTAGCTCATTTAATCACACCAAAATAGTGCCTTCCCTACCTACCTATATACCAAATTTCACGATGATCGGATCAACGCTTCGAAAGTTATCCTCACAAACATACATACATACATACAACGTCAATTTACTCAAGTTGATTTGGAGATCTCGCTTCAGTTGATCAATAATAACAGTAATGTACTTAATTGAATGTTATTAATAATAATAAATTAAATGTATCATAAGTGATTAAATTTATTTATTTTATATTATTTATTAACGAATAACAAACAACTACAATATATATTATGTAAGGTACAGTCTGTGTTAGTACATGCAGAGACCAGTAATATAAATAGACTGTCAAGTCCATTGAAAAAAACGTAATCCGCAAAAAGCTCAAAATCCCGTATTATTTCTAGATGGCGCTGTCTCATAGCCTGGAAACTTTCATAGCGGCCATTGCAACCAAACAAATTAAAATAAATTTTCACTACAACACATCAAAATTTTTCTGGTTTTTTTAGAATAAGTAATATTGTCCATACAACAAGATTTACCGATTTTATTTCATATTGATTATTTACCACTTTCGTATGCTTAATCACAGATGGCGTAGGAATAGGATGAAAGGTAGCATACAAAAAACGCATTGTTTTTTACCTAGATGGCGCTTAACACAAAATTAAATGGCAGATTTTTTTACTTCTAAGGGTATCGTCGCCTAAAAAAACAATGCAATGTAGGTACTTAGCCATTATATACTCACTACAGCAAAAATCCTACGCTGCAGGATTTTTAAGTTGGCGAGTCTATCGCTATATATAGGTACCTACCTATTTATTGGAGACACATTAATTCAAACTGTTTTGTTCTAGTTTAGAGCATAACGGTTTTAATTACTATGCTTTCTTTCACCATCAGAGCTCTACGGACCAAGCCAATACGATTCTAAACCTAATGATGCGGATTTCCTAGTGCTCGATTTAAAAATTAAACAATATTCAATAAATAATATAAAATAATCAAACTTTTTATTATTAAATAATCAAAAAGATTTAAGTTTATTTTTGATTATAGGCAAAGAATATTATTAAAGCTTGACTTTGAGTTAAGAAGAAGATTTAAGTTTGATTTAATTTGCAATAAAAACTCATATTGTTATAGTATTGTGTATTTTTATTTAAATAAATAACAACATGTCATTCAAATCAAAACATCACCTTACCAAATCGTTAGTGAAACCTTCCCTTTCCTTCTTTTTATCAAATTACTTGCTTACAAGTGGATATGTAAGCTTTTAATTAATTTAGAATACATAACTAGTGGTTCGCCCCGAACTGAGATTCACGAGTCTAGCATAAAACCAAAAAATATTGTTCGTAATCTTTGACTACCAAAATAGTGCCACGAAATAAAAACCAATTAACTTGACCTATAGTTTCATTCAAATTATAGGTAACGGGAGTTCATGTAAATTGGTTACCATTTTTTGGGGTACAAATTGCAGTTATTCTGGATTTCAGACTTGCCTATATTTGTGATACATAAGCTACACGCATACCAAATTACAGCACTGTGGGGTCACTGGTGTACCCTGTGAATTTTGTCAAAGTTTAGTTTTTATTATGGCTAATAACTCAAAAACTACTAAACTTTACTAAAAATAAAAAAGGGGTTTAAATATACTAATGAAGACCTTTCATTTGACGTCTCATTTGACCTAATAGTCTTATTTTTATTTTTATTACCCCTCTTGAACCCCAATATCTCAACAACCCTCCAAAATTTTTAACTCATTGGTCACACCAAAATTGTGCTATCATTAGGTACCTACCTATATACCAAATTTCACGATGATCGGATAAACGCTTCGAAAGTTATCCTCGGACAAACAAACATACATACATACAACGCCGATTTGTTGATTTGGAGATCTCGCTTCGCTCTATCAATAACTAGTGGTTCGCCCCGAACTGAGATCTCGCGAGTGTCCAATAAAAACAAAAAAAAATCATAATCTTAGTAGGCAAGCAGAATTATTGTACTGAGAAATCCAAACGCAAAGAAATTCACCCGAAAGCTGAAAACAAAACAATTAGCCACAAGAAAATGAGCGGGAACGAGTGGGAACCATGAACTGACTGACATTGAATGACAGCCAGCAAGCAAGCAAACAGCCACGCTGTTTGCATCTAATTTGTTGCATGCTGTGTTGCCAAACCTCACTTCTCAAAAGTCACGACTAGCAAGTCTAAGAAATTTTGTTGCGCTTATTATATGTAGTGTACATATGTAATTAAGTTTATTATTTTAGTAAATAACGTATTATCTTGTAGTATGCATTTGCCGGTTACTTACTAATGAATTTTATTTTGTTTCAAAAAGTATTCTACATATCTGTACATATCACTACAAATACGTATTTTACAAATAGGTATTTCCGCATTTAGGTGATAATGGTACGGTCATAGACCTAAGTAATGAATTAAATATATCTATTTATTATTGCACCAGCAAGGCTTTCCTTTCCTAAAAAGCCCTATTTTGACGGAAACTTTCATGTTCTGGCAATTCCGATAAAATTGTGCGCAAGTCTCAAAAAATCTAAAGACTGAAGTTTAAACGAAACTGAAGACCGGCAACATCGCATACCGTGCAAACTGACAACGTCGCATTAATACTATCGCGCACGTTAAATTGGAAATAGCGCCATCTATTTTTTATTGTTTTTTTCATGAGCGGTAGTAAGCTAGATGTTGGCTAGAGGTCACATAAATATAATGATTTGGAACTCCTAGCGACATCTCGCGTCCTAACAGGTAATCAAATATCGAGTTACATTAATTTGTTCGAGACTGGCAGTCTATTTATATTACTGGTCTCTGGTACATGGTATATCATGTGTGAGCTATTGTTACTGTAGTCCACGACGTTATCCACAGGTTAGATAAATATGTTTCATAAAAAGAAATGTTCAAGCTAGAGAGTCTGTTAGAGGGTGACATAGATTATTAAGGTAATTATGAATATTATGTAAATAGTTAAAAAGTGGGAACAAAGGCATTTTTTAAGCTATTGCATAGCTTCTATCGCGGGCCTTGAGCGTGGAGACCGAATCCAGAACACCCCCACTCCGACCGGCACAGCGGTGATACTTTTTAGTTTTGCTATCTATTGATGAATAGCAGAACTTTTAATGACTTTTTGAAATATCACGCTTGTCTCTTTAGTTCAGCAACTCGCCTCTAGGTGGCATTGGTTGTATCGGCGTTACTGCGCATGCGTAATCCCCCTCGTATCGTATTTATAATTGCATAAGTTGATAAAAACAGCTATGCAATAGCTTTACCGCGGCAGTCTCCGAGTGCCACATGTCTTTTTTTTATTTATTTTATGGATGGTTTGTTTACAAATATTCTATTCTACATCAAATTTAGCAGAAGTATTGAAAGATATAACAAAGAAGTATAAACAAATACGATGATAAGCGCACTGATTAATATGTTGAGTTAGAGTGCTTACAAATGTGAGCGTTCCTTCGTAGAGCAGCAGCGGCAGCGTGTAGTCGGTGAGATTGGTGTGCAGCGTCAACCGCGCCTGCAACGTGCGCGACAGCGCGGCGGCGCGCGGCCACACGCGGCACGCGGCGCCCCACGCGCCCGGCGCCAGCTCCAGCGGCGCCAGCGACTCCGTCTGACGAGTAAACACAGGGGACACTACTAACCAACCAGATCATACAACTCGAACAACTTCACTTCAAACTGTTCAAAGTTATTTAAGTTTTGTGTTCAGGTACTGTGGACGACATCAAAAACATTAAAGAAGTCAAAATAATAACAATTATATGATTCAAATATATGTTCTGTAGATAAAAAGGTGTTATAGTCAAATAGTGAGGAGACGAACGCGGATACTTACATGGAATAACTGCTGTACCTCCGGCGGAAACTCGACGTACGTGATCCGCAGCGGCTCCGGGAACTCATTCCGCGCGACCAGCTCCTTGGGCTTCACCACCTCCTCCTTGTTGCACGTCACGAAACTGAGAACAAACGGCGTTTGAAGGTTAGTCGGATGGATGGGCGGAGTGTGGCTTGTCATCGTTAACGATACTGACTGCATCTCGTGTGGCTCTAGCGCCAGAGTGCCGCGCAGCAGCCGCAGGCTGTAGGGCAGCGCGGCGCGGCCGACGCGCACCCAGCCCCCGCAGTAGGCAGCGCTGTCGCCCCCCGCGCCGTTCACCGCGCCCCCACCACTGCCGTTCGAGAGCGACGCCTCGTAGCCCGCCCACATCTTAGCATCTGGAACGAAATATAATACTTATACTCGAATAGTATTACGTATACGATACTTTTAGCGATAAAGTCGCCCATTGTACCTATGATTGAAATATTATTTTTATGTTATTTTTGTTTATATGTTATCTCTTCACTAACAACGTAATACCTGTCGGTGGTAGCCTGCGTCACCCGGACCGTAGTAACCATTAGTTTAGGCGCTACGTGGAACATACGTAAATCCACATGCACAGACCGCTAAAAACATCATAGTCAGATAAACAAGTACATCCCTACGTGAGGAAACATGAGAAAGGAAGGAATAAGAACTCGTTACTTACAATCCAGCGTAAGCTGCGCGGTACGCGTGAGTTCCCGATGCGGCTCCAGCGTCGCGCGCAGCAGCGTCACGCGCACGCCGCTCGCGTCCGCCTGCGCCCCTGCATTTACAACAAACTTTATATTTCGTCCATTTCATCTTGTAATTTTATCTACCATTTTGTTCTCCATTTTCATTTTTCTTTTTTTCTATACACCGTTTTGTTTTTACAATAATCCTAAGCAGTCGCATTGCGAGTAAGCCACTTGAGTAACTAGTGGTTCGCCCTGAACTGAGATCTCGCGATTTTCCCAAATAACAAAATAAATATTATTCTTAGGGCGACTTGCACAACGATGATGCCTAAACGTATTTAGAGGCTAAATATTTATTTATATAATTTTATTTATTAATACTTAGATTCACAGTTACATTTGTACCGTATATTATATAATATTAACATAGTGAATGATATGATGATAGGAATTGTCAAATCATACAAATACGTCAAATTTAAACATGTTTAGTCGCTAAATACGTTTAGTGATCTTTGTGCATGCCGGCCTTAATCTTTGACTGATAAATTAGTGCCACGAAATACATAGCCAAATTACTTGACCTACAGTTTCATTCAAATTAGAGGAAACGGGGGTTTATGTTAATTGGTTCCATTTTTCAGGGGTAGAAATTGCAGTTATTCTGGATTTCAGACTTTTGCCTATATTTTGTCACTAAAGCTATACGCAAACCAAATTTCAGCATAAGGGGTCATTGGTGTACCCTGTGAATTTTGTCAAAGTTTTGTTTTCATTATGGCTAATAACTCAAAAACTACAAGGATCAAACTAAAAATAAAAACGGGGTTGAAATGTACACATGAAGACCTTTCATTTGACGCCCCATTTGATCTAATAGCCTCATTTTCAATTTTTTTTACCCCTCTTGAAACCCTGTATCTCAACAACCCCTCAACATTTTTAGCTCATTTAGTCACACCAAAATTGTGACATCACTACCTACCTATGTATCAAATTTCACGATGATAGGATCAACGCTTCGAAAGTTATCCTCGGACAACCAAACATACATACATTCAACGCCGATTTGCCCAAGTTGATTTGGAGATCTCGCTTCGCTCGATCATATATTTTATCGCACTTGCATGCCTTCTCTTTCACGTACGCATTCTATAGTTTTAGATAATATTGAAGCAGTACTAGGAGATATTATAATGTAGGTACAGCTAGAGTATCAGGTTCAGTGCGTGTAATGCATTGTAGATACCATTGGAGGTAGTTTTGTCGTGCGGCTGCGGCGGTTCCGCGTGCGCGGCGGACGCGCACGCGGCGTGCACCGCGGAGTCCAGCCGCGCGCCCGCCTCCGCCGTGCTGCCCGCCTCTACGAACACCTGCGGGAGGAAGCACTACTACATGTCACACGCAAACACACACACACACGTCAAGCGCAACTACCTACTATGATACAATATTTCACCTTGCATTTGACAACTGTTTTAGTCTCTTCTCAGCAAAATATATCAAACCGGGAGAGCGTACCAGGGAACGCGAGGCCTAATTATCAAAAAATACTATAAAACCACTAAAAATAATATGAAACCATTTTAGGGGTTCGTTAATATCATAATGATGCAACCCCTAATGTACTGATTAATCCTTTCTTAATGAGGAGGTTGGAATGAGTAGATGCATCTTCCAATTACCAATTTATATTTCCACAACTGTACTATACATGTATTAACTGAATGAGCGGGGAGAGACGACTGGCGTGGGCACACTACAACAGCGACCCAAGGTACGACATACGCGAGTCGACTATTCTATATGTAGTGTGTTGTTCTTCGCATTTAGTACTATGTACATTGTAGAGGTCCGATTAAATGTATCCCTTGGAACAGAGTGAACTAATCCAGATCTCTATTTTCGTGATTACAGAAAGAGCGGTTACTAAAAATATGTTGACCGTTTAAAAACTCAGCCAGTATATGTATATGCCAGTATTCGATATGGGTACCGTATCGGGTGCGTCTCTCGAGCCGCGCGTGCGCAGGCGCAGCTGCAGCGGGCTGAGGAACTCGCCCGCCGGCGCTGGCGCCGCCTCCACGCCCACCACCAGCCCGCCGCCAGTCATGTTGCCTTTTATTCTGAAATAAACAAACTATTCAAAAATGTGTAACACAGAAATTTAAAGTTTGTGGTCACTTTAGCATTAGTACTCGCACAGGCAGTCAGTAGAGAGTCAAGGGAGTAGGGTATAGTATACCTGATGTAGGCAGTGAGCGGCGCATGCTGGTCTTGGTGCGGCGGCTGTATGCGCAGGCGCACGAGCGGGCGCGTCGCGTGCGGCGGCAGCGCCCACTGCGCGCGCGGCGCCGCGCCGCCGCCGTGCGGCAGCGCCAGCCCAAGCCACGCGCCGCTGGAGTACACCTCTCGGACCTGACAATATGTACGGGAATTCAACATACATGTACCTGGCCGTTTCGATAGTGTGACTTAATGTTATATGTTTAAGTTTATGATTGAAGTGTTTAATAAACATTGCGTCATTTATCCCGAAACCTCAGCTCGTAACAAGTAGTGACATGCGTACTGTACTGACCTGTATAGTAGTATCGGTGGGGTTGTAGAGCGTCAGCAGAGGCTCTAGAGTGGCGTTGAGCGGCACCCGCAGCCCCACCAGAGGCCACACCCGCCACTCGCTGGCCACGCCTACCGCGCTCACCTGAAACCAACCACTAAACGTGTTTAATGTCTGTGATACAAAATAATATGTTTCCTGTCTGTTTAGGTATGACAGGAAATGTCTGTTTTGTCGTTGATGGTCTAAGAATAAGTGGCTATTTTCATGTGAACTCGAGAACCAGATGGTTTATGTATACTCAAGAATGTACAACTTTGGGATTTTTCTAATCTCAAGGCATCCAATCTAATTATGACTGTATATCCAGATTATCCAGTCCATGTGACTTTATTGATATAGACATTCATTTACACAATACAATTTAATCACATTTGAAACAGACAAAGGAAATATACAATGAAATAGAGATAACGTAAAACAAAATAGAATGAACTAGTGTGTGTTACAGCAGCAACTGGCCCTCGATTCAGCATAATGTCACAATCCTTCCTTGCTTGCTGTTTTTACTAGTTTACTTATGATAATTTAACTGTTGGTTTTCCTTAAAAATAAACAAAGGTATGATTGCCCAAAACATTGATTAAAATGATGGCATGTTTGAGCACCCAGTGCATGCACACAAACATACTAATTGAGAACACATATTTATGTTATTGTAGCGTATTTAGCCTCGCTGTTAGAGAATCTATCTATCCTTATTTAGGCCAGTGGCCGGCATCTATTCATTATCTCGAAAATCACTTAGTGACCAACTCAATTATCGATTCTTAATAGCATTTGTACATTTATGTTAATCTTTAGGCATGCAATAACCTTTTTTCTTATGAAACAATGATCATCGGACAGAGTTAAGATGATTTGAATCACCTGATCTGTGATTTAATTCACGATAAAAATCGGATGTTAATAATACACTTTGGTTTAAATAAATTTTGATGTAGGTAGTATGTGTTTTTCACTGCGATGAGAACAGGATCTAGCCCAACGTGTAGGGACTTTCCCCTGCGACGCACATGCGTGCAATGTTTACCTACAGCTTGGTAGGGATTCAGGGAATAATCCGACTCTCGTGATTCGTGTTCACGAGATTTCGTTAATTTTATTTATCTATTACATCGGTGACAGTGTTAATAAAGCAAGATGTCTGGAAGAAAAAAAGATGATGAACAGGTGAATTTCAATGAAAAGAGTGTTTACGGCAAAGTTTACCTACAGTGGCAGCGTTAGGCGTCGGCGACGTTGGTGACCGCCAACAGCCTCGCACACTTTTTTTTTTTTAATTTATGATTCGTTTTTGAGGCCTTAGTTTCACTGCGTCCACGAGACCTATTGTGATCGCCATTTGTTTTTTATCTCGCCCCTAGTTTATGGGGGCGTTCAAAGTTCATCACTAAGCCCTACAGCTGCTAAAAAATGTAAAATATTCTTAGGGGTGATAGCTGTTAGCTCCTCCGGGCTAAGAATGTGTTTGTCCAGATGAATGCTACGTTTACGCATTAGTGGGGCACACTCGCCTAACAGATGTAGGGGCGATTCTGCCGCCTCATTACAGAATCTGCAGGTTTGTGTATCGCATAGCCATAGCTTGAACATGTGCTTACCGGATACTTGTGCACTCCTTTAGAGGTATGTATGTAGAGATGCGCGGCGACAGGGCCCTCGCGCCGCCCGAGGTACACCACGCTGAACGTCGTGTTCGCTTGCGGGGACAGCGTCTGCAACAACACATGCTTACTCAATACAAAATAAATACAAATAAGTGTGAAAATTGTTGAATAAAAAATAAATAAAATACATTTATTTCAAGTAACTAAGACTCATTATAAGAAAAAGAAATAGCTTAAAAACTAATGGGGTCGGTGGGCAGGTGTCGCTCATAAAAGCGCCTGGTTAAAGTAATGTTTTTAGGGTTCTGGACCAAAATGGTGAAAACGAAACCCTTGATGCGACTTTGTCCGTCCATCCGTCCGTCTGTCAGTCACAGCAACTACTGATTTAGAACAATTTGACATTTAGATAGATTATGACAGGGATTGAGTGAGACGTAGAATCTTGTTTTTATTGACAAACCGCGTGCGAAGCCTCGGACAGAAGCTTGTTAAAATATAAATAAACAAACAGGCGCCAATAACCGACTCTGACGTGATACTATTTACGAGTTCACCATTTCAGAGGCAATAACAGAAGTGGCTTTACAGTAATTGATGGTGCCGACCGACACTAGGTACATCAGATAATGCTACGTCACGTACCACGTAGGTACGTACACATCAACAACAAACTAGTTATTTGGGTTACTTAAATTATCATCAGTGTTTAACGAAGGTAATTAGTTGTCACTTTTAGCGGGACTATTTGTGACAAGAATGCTTCATCCGTCTATTAATGAACCTCGCTCGTCACAGAACACCAGCATAAGCCGAGTGACGATCTATTTTGCGGTCAATAATTACCTAAGTTTGTATGAGCAGGTAACCAATTCTAATGTCGGAGTTTTGCGACCGCCCGAAGGCTTCGGTCGTGGCTTGAACAATTTTATAGCTGGACCGACGACATCTTAAGGGAGAGAACGTTGCAGATGTCTCAATATTGCAACCCTAACAATTGTGTAACAAAGTGGCGCGTGCGGGGTGAAGTGGGGGTGAAATCTGAAATCTGCGTGTTTAAAGTCTGCGCCTTAACATTGAAACACGGAAGCGTTCACAGACATCCATCCATGTAGTAACAGCGCGGAACATACAACCCAACAATGTACACATTACTCGCGATTGCATCTTGATATTGTATATTTGTGATCGACCCCCGAATAGTCTATACCGTCCTTTAGATTAGGGTTCTAGATGGCATGTAGGTATTCTTGTTGACAACAAAATGTTCCTTCCATTCCATTCATTCATAATTCATTCCATAATTCCACATGTAATTACATTTATTTCCGGAAGCAAACCTGACCTTAGAAACTAGACTATCGCCCGATACAAGTACTTATTTATAATCTTTCACAGTGTTGTGATATGACGCGGCTGCTATCGGCTGCGCGCGTCACAGCCGCCGGTTACTACTATCCAATCAAAGGTTGCATTAACGATTAACCTACTGCTAGTCAATAGTCAACATAACATGATTTTTTATTTCATAACTCGTTTAATTCTAGATCTCTCCCGTGCATATAGTTTATTGTGTGTGATGACGCCGTCCGCAACCAACCGCCTTGGTGACAGCAGTTTCCTATTTTTGCATCGGAATTGATCATTTATTCGCCAATTTTGGTCTTTGTTAACATATTATCGGTTTGTCTTATATTTAAGTACACAATATGAACTCAGGTTATTTCCCTCCCTAAGTAACTATTATAATTTTACTTGTTTGCACATCACAGAATTGTTTTAGAAACTATTTTCTCAGTGAAATCAATCAATACCGAACTCCAAACCTTGTTTCCAAGTAAAGTATTTTCAGCAGTATTGATTTTATTCTATACACTTCCATATGCATTGAAATTACTAGTTGTAAAAGGTGGAGACTACTTATATCGGCATTGGACAGGCGATTTCATCAATATGTTCATAGGTCTAATAATTAGGCCACGTTAAGCTCACGAACTGGGGTGTTGACTCGACATATTGCTCGACATTCAAACACGAACCCTATGAGTGTATGAGGGTACCCTATGAGTACTTGTTACTTGTTTTTTATTTTTGTATTATTTTTATGATTAACTTTATTATTAGCTGTGTTTTACTCGACCACTTAGGTAGGTAGGTACAATTGGTTGGGCAGACAACTTGTAATTACTCTTTAACTAATATTCTTTTATTTTTTTTATTATCTTATCTTTTTCAAATATGGCACTGCTAAGTTTTAACTTTTGACTGACGTCCGTGACGCCAATGCAGGTTTAATGGTTGTAAACCAGCGCTGAGCAATAGGTTTAGATTTATTCTAACACAGGTCATAACTATAACGACAACTTCATAATAATACTTGGTCACGCTTCTTTATGGAAGAACACTACACTATCACCAAACAAACGTCCTCCGATCCCGAAAGCCAAGCATCGCCTGCCATGAGCCCGAGGCGATCCCCGCCCCGCTATTTACACGGCCGCTTGGTCCAGCCATAGGGTAGGGAAATCCTTGTTCAGCATAATGCTGAGGCATTCCCCTTTTTCGGCACAGGGCTCATAGTGACTGGGTACGTGTTTTTAGTACTATTTATTATTTTTTGCTTAAGTAACGTTTTTTTAATTGTCTATATTTTATTGTGTTTATTTAATTGTCTGTCTTCACTTATCCACTGTATGTAGTTTCTGTGTGTTTGTTACTTGTGTCGAAATAAATGTCTGTATCTATCTATCTGTAGGTGGTACTGTACTGTACTGACACACATTAATCATGTTAAGCTTAGTAATTCTCAAACATTCATGACATTTTTACGCCGGAACGTGTCTTGTATTTATTAGTATTCACACATTCACACATTGAGATTCACCATTTAAAATTTTAGAGAGGTTGATATGGACTAAACATGTGTTTAGTTGGACTTCCGCATATAAATACGGGAATTAATAAAATTTTAAGCTCGTACGTCAACGTTCGACTAAATTGGAAACACGTGTTGAGCCACTTATTGACCTTTACAACAAACAGAATGACTGAGGTAACTAATATTAACTAAAAAGTTAGTTTTTTAAAAGTAATCGTATTTTCGTCTGCGCTGTAGTACGACATGGCACGATTCGAGCCGCACGAGCGCGGAAACCAGTTAAATATAAGTATTTCTAAATAAGAAGGCGTGTTTGCTAGTTTTAGTTAACACCAATTAAAACTGGCCCGCAAACATGCCATCATAACAAAAATTACTTAATTTTAGAAATGTCACTTTAAATTTCATTCTAATTTGATCTTTAGAGTGAACAAAATAAGACCGTTCGTATTTTACACAATTTTAATTAGTCTGCGTAAACAACAGAATTGCCACCATTTACTCTTACTTATTTTAGTCGCATAAATCTGTATCTACTTTAAACTTAAAACTGAGTGTGCCTGTCATGTATATTTGTATTAATTATGATATCTACGATCTAATTAATAAAACAAATAAGCATGCAGACTGCAAACCATTTACAGATACCTATTTTACATTGTAGGAGCAGTTAATAAGATTGTAATAATCATTTCATGGCAAATAAAAATATTAACCTTAATTTATCATTGTTCTGTCTGATCACTTCATGCATGACATGTAATGAGGCGGGCGCGGGCATGCATCGGTAAGTATGTTAGCCACCGATAGTGTCTCTGTGAGCGGCTTAGCAACAGATTATTGTGGGAAGGCAGCGGCGCGCGACCTCATTGAGTAGCCGATTCGCTTCCACTCGGGACGAGGTGTTATGTAGATAAACAAACAATACACAAATACTCGCACGAGTTGCGTCACGGCGAGGCCACCCCCCGCCTCCGCCGCCGCCGCCGAGTGGAGGCAAATCTCACAAAAACTGGATCTGCGGCCGCTCTAAAGACATGCATCCATTATGTCATGTTTTTCTAACAACATAGAAGTTATATCGTAAGCCATTCGTGACCCACAGCCTAGTAAAGACTCGCCCTCATTCTTTCACACTAAACACATGCCTAGAAATATGGCGTGTCCTTTCTTCATAATTTGAAGATTCTTTAATATAATGGAAGACTCGTTTTTTAATGTGCACATGTTGTTGAGTGTTGTTACAAAAATATATTGGCGGTTTTACTTCGATTTCGTTTGCAGTTTGAGAGCAATTTCAAGTCAAACGTATCAATTTGTTGGACGACAACGATTTATTTTAATCCCACGACATTAGGATTTAATGTCAGGACCCCTTTGACTGCACCGCCAGCGCTTTCACGGTCGAGACGTGAGGCTTTCTTCGTCTCTCGGAATGCCAGTCAATAAATGCACCGCAGACATCGACCGACCGACAGCGATGTGTGCTGACCTGCAGTCGTCCAGTCACGTCCGGATGCGACCAGCGCCCCTGCACAGCACGTACCCCACAATCAGGGAATCATCATTATCTCGATTGAGCGAATGCTGATAAACACTCAGACAATCAATTCAACAGTAATCGTGTTTGCTCTGCGCTGAACAGATCATTTATCTAAAGCTGTACTTACTGCTGTTAGTTATCAATACTTATTGATAAATCGGAAGTTACACATTTTGTTATTATGATTGAGTAATTGAGTATTCGATTTTCGTCGTGCGTGACTTACATGATTTATTAAGGTTGAGTGGCCGCGAATAGATTTCGTGACATATTTTAATGATCCAGACAGCATCAAAGAGCGCATTGCAGAGGCATCTTCTACATACATTTTCGTAAAAGGATAACCAATATAATCCTTGTTGACTATATATACCAAAAGTTACAAAAAAAAACAGTTTAATTGTAGTGCTTGATAATAAATTAAAAGAAGAGCGTTGCGAATGCGTTTGCGTCTTCGCGCGGTCCATTGATAGTGAACAGACAAGTCTAACAATGATTCGATAACTGGCAGCCGAGCCGGTACTAGTAGCCCGCTCTCGGCTGTTTAGGTATTATCTTGTGTTTTCTTTTATTCCTATTACAGTTGTACACTTTAACGCGTCAATTTCTATAATAAAAGTGAGTAAAGGCCAAGCTAAAAATTACAATACGTGATATTATAGGTAAATGGTAACTTAGCTATAAGAAGCGAAGATATTCGGATACTAAGAATTGGTATATTAAGTGAGATGGATGTTAATATACACCTACGTATTGACGTCTCAATGGATTCCGGCTTACAAAACGAATGTATGAACGGGTAGATCGTGAAATACGACTGCTCGCTGTCCAATCAAACCGAAATGTTTTGCCAACTTCGCGGCTAATTACGCTGATTGAATCGGCCACACCCACGCCGCGCCGCCAGCGCCGTAGTGCTGTACGATATGCATCACAGATAGGATATCTACTTCTAAAGAGACTACACAGATACTACACGCAATTTGAAATGATAAGGGCATCTGTCATGGATTTCCGCTTGTAAAAATAACCAATCTCACAGAACCTAACCACTTTTAAGAGTAGTAGAGTTTCTTGTGAAAGGGCTCGCCCGGGGAAGTGCTACCACCATACCTATTTCTACCGCCAAGCAGCATTGCTGTGTTTCGGTTTGAAGGGTATGGTCGCTGGTGAAATTACAGGCACATGAGGCTTTACACCTGTATGCCTCAAGTTGATGGACGCAGGGAAGTGCGTCGTAGGGCACATTTCTAAGGAGCGTGACCTACGAGGCCAACTTTGTTATAGGCGATGGTTACCACTTAACATCAGGTGGGCCATAGGCTTGTTCCATCTCCATAGTATAAAAAAAAACTCTTAAAGTCTGCGCTAGGCACTATAATATAGTATCATATCACCTATATGACGTCCAGTAGTCCAGCCCCTACTGTACATAGGCCACCCCATAGATTTCCTTAATCTTGTGTGGCTTGCATCCAACGGCTCCCAGCAACCTTTATTAGATCGTCTTTATCTAAAGGGGCCATCCTATTACTCAGCTCTTTCGCGCATGGTCCTAAGTCTCACAATTGTAAGTAGGTAACTCGTTCTATTTCCGTCTATTCTACCAAATTGATTGTATTCAACTTCCAAATTATTCTAATTATCTATCTTATCATGCAATTGAAATATAACAAATTACATAATTGGATACAACTGTACAAATAACGAAGGCCAGCACAACTATACACGGTAAACATTCGATGTCTCGTCTCGAGTAGATAGCTCGATAGGTAGGTACGTGCGAGCTGCGTATTACGGCGGCTGCGGTTTGTCGTGTTTGTTTATAATCATTTACCGAACACGATAAAACTATAATAGAGGCTACTTATAGCAAGTTGTCACTCAGAACAGCGATCGAATTGCTGGACGCATGCAGCGCACATTTTTTTATTGATGATAGTCAAACGCTTGGCCACTACCTCACCTGATGTTAAGTTAATGGTGATTGATTGTCGTGTGTTTTAAGATTTACAAGAATTTGCTAGATATTTATATATTTACAGGGTCATAATCAACAGGTAACATAAAAAAAAAGGTATAAGGGAGGTGGATCAACTGTGCCGGTGGCTGGCGTGTGTGTTCTACCAATTTGTATAGACAAAATTTGTCCATTTCTAAAGGATCAGGGGTTTTTATTTTAAGCTTTTGCGGCTTCAATATCAGTGTGGGTACGAGGCCTATTGTTAAGAATTTAGATTAGCCCAATAACATTTCCAGAAAAAGATGACTAATTTTTTTTGTGTTCAGAGATAATATTTTACTACAGGTCCGATTTCAATGATTATTTTCTTGTCAGGAAGGGGTGGTCCCATATAAATTTTTTCAAAGCCGATTTAGATTATTTTGTGAATTGGGTTATCTTTTTGTTGAAAAATCACGTAGCATAATAATATTATCAGTTCCCACTTCTGATTAATCTCATATTGCGCTTAATATATTTCCTTACTCTTTTTATATTACTGGAGATGGAACAAGCCTATGGCCCACCTGATGTTAAGTGGTAACCATCGCCTATAACAAGTTTGGCTCGTAGGTCACGCTCCTTAGAAATGTGCCCTACGATGCACATCCCTGCGTCCATCAACTTGAGACATACAGGTGTAAAGCCTCATGTGCCTGTAATTTCATTTCATTTTACTATAAAGAACAGCTTTTATCTTTCAATAGATAGGCAGTGCAGTCATAAATAGTCTTCGAAAACTCGTACGAGGCATGCCTTTTAAGTTTTGTCGTTTGAAGAAAAAAACACAACTAAACTTGAGAGCAAAAAAATCGCACATCATGATTTTTTGACATAACTAAAAAAAAAACAAAAAATATTATGTTTCTGTAATGCAGATTCATAGTCTATTTTAATACCTATCCAGTGGTATCTGATTTGTCTTTCAATCATTACATAAAAATGCTTTTGTGGATCAATAACAAAAATGCATGTTTAGTAAAAAATTCTTTATTCAAGTATTGGTGTCAAAGTTATGAAATTAAAAGATAAAATTAATTTAAAGTTTGTTATTAATACCGAGTGTTCCCTCCCCTAGCCTGAATCACTGACTCCATCCGTGTTTTCATTGATGTTCCTAGACTTTTGATAAAGTCTTGAGGAATAGCCTCCCATTCCTCTGCGATCGCCTGTTGCAGCTCCTGTAGAGTCGATGGAGGAGCATCTCGGCCTCGAACTCTTCTTTTCAGCTCGTCCCATAGATGTTCGATGGGATTGAGGTCTGGGCTTCGAGCTGGCCACTCCATAACGGTCACATCCACCTCTTGAAGGTACTCGATCACTATGCCAGCAGTATGCGGTCTTGCATTATCTTGCATAAACAGAAAGTTTTCGCCGATAAACCCAGCAAAAGGTACGACGTGGCTCTCGAGTACTTCCTCAATGTATCGTATGGAAGTCAATCCTCTTGATTGGCGACCAGTATTCGGTCCGGTGATGAAGGCAAGCTCGGTTTTTGCTTCCATAGACATGCCTCCCCAAAACATGATAGATCCACCGCCATAGGCGACACGTTCTGTTATGCAGCATTGGGCAAATCGCTCTCCCGATCTTCTATACACCTTCCCCCGTCCGTCGTTGCCATGCAAGCACATCCTGCACTCATCAGAGAACAGGACTGCACTCCACTGCTCTGTAAAAATGTGCGGATGTGCGATTTTATTGCTCTCAAGTGTAGAACCTTATAGTACTTTTTATTGTTTTTCAAAGTATTCACCGCGTAGCTTAATACACTTTTCCATTCGCTCAAACCAGTTATTATAACATTTATTCCACTCTAAAGTGGGGGTGTTCAAAATGGCTGACTTGAAAGCGTCGACTGCTTCTTCACCGGACTGGAACCTTTGACCACGAAGACTTTTCTTAATTTTAGGAAATGTAAAGAAATCGTTAGGGCTTAGATCAGGACTGTATGGAGGATGGTCAAGAATTTCTACTTTTTCCTGCTTCAAATACTCAATCGTTTGACGAGCGCTGTGTGAGCTTGCGTTGTCGTGGTGCAGGATGATGCGTCGCTTTGAGTTAGATTTTCGAAGTTCGGCGATGACTTGTGGTAAACAAACTGTAGTATACCACTCTGCGTTAACCGTTCTACGATCTTCAAGTGCAATAGTCGCAACATGGCCGGTTTTTCCAACGAACGTGGCCACCATCTTCTTTGAAGTGCTTCGAGAACGAACAACTTTAGTCGGCTTTGGCTCGTCTTGAAAGACCCAGATTGTAGATTGTTGTTTGGAATCAGGATCGTAGGCATAGATCCAAGATTCGTCACCACTTATGATGTCGTAGACGTGATTTGACTCCCCTCGGTTGAACCTTTGCAGAGTTTTCTTACACCATCTGACGCGGGCCGCCTTGTGATCGTCGGAAAGCAGATGCGGTATCCAACGGCAAACTAGCTTTCTCACACCAAGCGCTTCATGCAAGATCTTCTGAATGGTTGTCCCTGAGATGCCTAATAGAGCCTCTATCTCTCGATACGTCACATGACGATCTTCGAGAATTAGTTGTCTCACAGCAATGATGTTATCTTCAGTGAAGGCGGATTTTGGGCGTCCTTCGCGAAATCTGTCTCTAACACTAGTATGTCCACGCTGGAATTCTAAATACCAGCGTTCGACAGTCCGCAGACATGGGGCTACATCACTGAACACAGATGTTAGCTCTTCTAAACACTGAAGCCGTGTCAGGCCTCTTCTAAAGTTGTAGAAAATTATTGCACGAACATTTTCCTTAGAAAGATTCATTTTCGTACGTGACCTGACAGATTCAAATCGAAACTGTGACTAAACAATAGCATTAATCCTAATACTTTCAACTGTTTTGAGATTCAAAATGTAAACACATTCGAATATAGAACAGTTACAAATTCAAAATTGCCGGAAAATATGGAAACGACAGAACTTAAAAGGCATGCCTCGTAGTAGGTATCGCAGTATAGCGTAGAGAAGCACTTCGTGCTGACGTACATAGTGGATGGAGTGGATTCTTGAATAACAAGTTCAATCAGGTGACACTGGGATCTACTCTACTCTAGTGTCATGTCATTAGTTTAATTTACTAACAGAACTTCATCAATAAAACAAATTGTTGAAACTTTATAATTTAGAATGATCTCGAGCGATATCGCATTTTAATTCGTCAAGGTTTACAAAGGTTTCGTAAGGTTTTGTAAATGCTTTGTTAAGATTTTTTGTAAGAATTATATTTATGGACAATTAAGAATAATTGCATTTGAGTGTTGACAAATTTGGAGGAGAAGTAGAAATGACCGTAGGTGAAACAACACACGTCTTCATCCGAAACTTTGTGTCATTGGTCCATCATACATCACACTGTCGTCAGTTCGTAATTTCATAGAATTCATATTATTGAGTTATAGTTGTTTTTTATCAAATACCTACTTACAAGTTACAATTTAATGCGATAAGGTTTCCAAGTAGACCTCACTCTATTTGTATCAATGTTTTATTGTGGTTGTCGGGCAATGCCCGCCCGCCCCGCGCGCCGCAGCCATCCGCCACAGCTTCCTGCTGCCATATCAACGAATATTATACACCTTTGATGTTCGGGAAACAGATATTTCTAGTCCGAACTTCAACGAACCCCCAAATTTAATGAGTACACCTCATCTGAGGATCAGCCTAAAATATCACCAGGACTCCCAGCTGATCGATACCGAGCTGTAACTATTACAAATCTACTTTTACAGTGCTGGGTTTTGACAGATTTAGCTCAAAGTAATAGGTGTGAAAAGTTTACATTAATGAAGGATATCCTCACGTAATGCGCAGAGATAATAATTACTCCGTCAAAACTGTCCTTAACATGCCAACGAAGCCGCGGGGTAGAGGAAGACCCCCTGTTGCCTGGTGTACCAATGTCGAAACCCTAAACATTTCTCCAACGCCAAGCCAGGGTCAAATATCCTGGCGCAAAAGTACACGGAGGACCGACCCCCAATAAAAGTGTGAGGAGGAGAGGAGAAAGATGAAGATTCTCATATGAACAAAAATTGCATTCATAAAAATGATTGAATTTTCATTTGAATACGCTAAAACATCAAACAACAAGACTTACGTAAGAGTCTGAAACGCAACCTGCCTATTAGCCATGTATTAGCTACATCTACACTACACAGAAGATGTTTGCCGGCTGCGTCACACTCTCGATAACACTTTGTAAACAACACTGATATGGCTATGATTGATGTTACTTCAATTTAAACACATCTGAGACAGCGAGTGCTCCTCTACTCTAGCAGCTCTACTAAATACTATCTTTTGAACAGTGACATCGTGTTTTGTCCTTGTCGATATGATTTGAAACATGGTTTAACTTGGATAGGGAGTATTAAAAAAAAAAAAAATTAACTAGTGGTTCGCCCCGAACTGAGATCTCGCGAGTCTCCCATAAAAACAAAAATATATTTTTCGTAATATTTGACTATCAAAATAGTGCCACGAAATGAGAAACCAACTAACTTGACCTACAGTTTCATTGAAATTACAGGTAACGGGAGTTCATGTTATTTGGTTATAGTTTTTTGGGGTAGAAATTGCAGTAATTCTGGATTTTAGACCCCCTGTGAATTTTGTCAAAGTTCAGTTTATATTATGGCTAATAACTTAAAAACTACACGGTTTAAACTAAAAATAAAAACGGGGTCAAAATTTACTTACTTACCTTTTATTAGACGTGCCATTTGACCGGATAGTATCATTTTGGTTTTTTTTACCCCTCTTGAATCCCAATATCACAACAACACCCCCCCCCCCCCCCACATTTTTAGCTCATTGAGTCGCACCAAAATTGTGCCATCACTAAATACCAAATTTCACGATGATCGGATAAACGCTTCTAAAGTTATCCTCAGACAAACATACATACATACTTACATACAACGCCGATTTGCCCAAGTTGATTTCGAGATCTCGCTTCGCTCGATCAATTATATCACAATTTGGACAGCAATGCGGTTTTTACTAATTCAGCTGTATGATTAGGTCGTTCTAGAGCCGTCTTCCATTTTTTAAATATTGTACAATCTTTTCGAAACTGTATATTAACTTGATAGGGAGGGAGGATTTATCTCAAAGGATAGTTTCTGGTCTTTTATATGGAACCAACATGTGATCTAGTCTAGTTTTCCCTTTCCAGCAGCAGCCGTAGCGGAAATTACCCGTAACCGATAGACCCCTGCCGATCCAAACGATTCGCCAGGGTGGTAAGTCGATTGCTTTCATAGCTGCTACGAGCAATGAGCGGAGCTCGCTACCGGACTTATATAATCTTCTGAGATTATAATAGTCTCACTGACCACCCGATGTTTGGGTGAGGTAGTGATCAAACGATAATCACTCTATTAATACAAATGCGAAAGTTTGGATGTTTGTTTATTTGTCAATCACGTCGTAACGGCTGAACCGATTTCAATGAAAGGTATATAAAATAGGTACCTACCTACGATCTGGATTGAAACATAGGCCCTTTTATTGCAAATCACGCGTGCAAAGCCGCGCGCGGGAAGCTAGTTCTCAGTAAGATAAACGTACCTTAGATTCAAAGAATGATGCGTGGAAGTCGGGCGTGGTACCGGCGACGGAGGCGAGGTGTATGGTCTCGTTTGCCGTGTTGGTGATGGTGACGGGCAGCGCGTGCGCCGCGGCCAGCGCACGCCGCCCGAACTCCAGCGTCGGCGGCCACAGCGCCAGCGCGGAGCCCACCGCCCCCGACGGCGCCAGCCGCCCCCTGCCAGCTCCCTCCGAGTTCGACTCCTTGCCCCATTCCTGTACATTACATACTCACACTATTAGCGTGTCAACATATCTCCTACAATACACCCCCCAATGGTTTACATGTCGACATACCCAATTATAGTGTAATACTGTTCAGTATCTTTCACACTGAAAATAAATTCTAATTCCTACTGTAAACTTCTTGTATTGTGTGGGTATTAGGAAAATGATTAGTGCTAGACCACAACGCCCAAACCCGAAACAAAGATAATTTATTAGGATGATAAGGCACTTTAATATGGAAAAGTTAAAATTAACTTAAACAACACTTCATCATATCAGCCATCTTTTTATTGTACTCTTCAACTATAACAAAATTGTAAAAAAATAAAAACACCTTAATGGACATGTTTTTATTAAAATTAGACATTTTAAAATAAAAGTCGTATATACTAATATCATAAACGCGAAAGTTTGCATGTTTGTTTATTTATTTGTTTGCTACTCAATCACATCATAACAGCTGAACCGATTTTATGAAATTTGGTATGTACATAAATTATAAACTGGAATAACACATAGGCTACTTTTTATTGACAAACCACGCGTGCGAAGCCGCGGCCGGAAACTAGTCATTTTATAATTTAAGAGTAATTTAGTTATTGTACACAATCATTATCTTGCTGCGTCACATTTAACCCAATGATCTACACAGATCAAGCAAAGAATCAGTCATCGAGACCTGTAGGTACCCAGGTTGTGTTGGCTACTGTCATACCCTGGCAAATAGAATAGAATAGAATAATTCTTTATTGTACACCAGGAATACTTAAAAAAACTAATTTATGCTAAATAAAGTACAATGGGCGGCCTTATCGCTGAAAGTGATTTCTTCCAGGCAACCTTTGGATGGCAAGTAATGAGCGAAGCAGTAATGGACAGCGGTGTATATTTACAAATTAAAGAAATAAAATGTACTAATAAGGCAAAAGTACTAATAAGAGGGAATCAAACACCATTTCTTAAGCACCATGCAGAAAGCGATGTTCTGAAATCAACTTGGGCAAATCGGCGTTGTATATATGTTTGTTTGTTTGTCCGAGGATAACTTTCGAAGCGTTTATTCAATCATCGTGAAATTTGGTATATAGGTAGTTAGTGATGGCACAATTTTGGTGAGACTCAATGAGCTAAAAATATTGAGGAGTTATTGAGATATTGGGGTTCAAGACGGGGAAAAAAATTTAAAATGAGGCTATTAGATCAAATGGGACGTCAAATGAAAGGTCTTCATTTGTACATTTCAACCCCGTTTTTATTTGTAGTTTGATTTTTGATGTTTTTGAGTTATTAGCCATAATAAAAGCAAATCTTTGACAAAATTCACAGGGTACACCAGTGACCCACAATGCTGAAATTTGGTATGCGTGTAGCTTAAATGACACAAATATAGGCAAAAGTCTGAAATTAAGAATAACTGCAATTTGTACCCCAAAAACGAGATACCAATTAACATGAACTCCCGTAATTTATTTTATTTTATTATTTTATATGTAATTTGAATGAAACTATAGGTGAAGTAAGCTGGTTATGTATTTCGTGGCAATGTTTTGATAGTCAAAGATTACAAATAATATTTTTTTTGTTTTTATGGGAGACTCGCGAGATCTCAGTTCGGGGCGAACCACTAGTTGTAATTAGTTTATTTTTATTTATTTCTATTGATAACTAACTTTTGTAAATTTTTTACATACCAATATGCAATGTAATTAAATTATGATTACTGAATACCCAAGCGCTGTTGTAATAATAATATGATAACTACTAGGGTTTAAAGTTAAACCATACTAGAATTTAATTATAGTAGTAGTATAGCCCTGATAGGTATATACATGTAGGTTGGTTGGTAGATGTCATTCAATTTATTTTTTTGTAATGCTCCTTGTGATTATTTTTTGACATCATTATTTTCTTTTATACTTGTGCAATAAATGCACAAATTTTTAGTGTGTGTTAAGACCATAAATTATATAGGGTTTCAGTATTTATTGGAAATTATAGATAATCAATATTTTGATAAGGAATATAAAATGAGTGTAATAAATAATGATTCCCAGCAAGCTTCATACTTCTACAAAACAAACACATGTAAGAAGTAACTGACCCCAACTAAACATTGTTATTGAGGATATTCTACAAATAGAATGACAAGGAAACCGCATATCTAGAAGGTGCATCAGTTCTACAAAGTGTACTTTATGACTAAATTATTTACATGCAAAAAGGGTATACCTACAAGTACACATACACATGTTCAAACATTACCCTTCCTTTTCGCAGCCGGGTAACAATACAAACGAAACAGTTGAGCCACATGATTTTTTTTAAACTCAACTTTTACCACAATTTTTGTATGTAAATAAATCTTTACAAGGTCAATGTTTTGAATAGTATAACACTGTTGTTGTGTTTTCTAACATTTGAAGTAATAAAACAAGTAGCTGTTCTGAGACCTACCTGAAGGGAGATCCCTTCCATCAACGATTCGTGAACAGAGACTCCTGTAAACAAACAAAAATACATTTCATACAACAATAGTTACTCAACAGAACTTTATACACTTGAGAGCAATAAAATCGCACATCCGCACATTTTTACTTAAAAGTTAAATTTTTGTTTTATTTGGAGCTTACAGCAAATTAAAATCAAATTAAATTAAAGTGCATAATCTAGGCATTCGCAGAACTGATAAAGGGTTGACATTTACCTTTAAAAACAACTCATTAGCAACAAAACAATAGACCCCCTTATGTCGCTCGATCCAGGTAAGGCCGGCGGCGGGATTTATCGCAGGTATAAAAGAGTGCATATTGAGGGAATGGTCATCATTTGCATACCAACGTACAGTGTGAAAGGTTCTCTATTGATATTGGCTTCAAACGGAACACGAAAATGGATACTACACCAGAAGTAGCCGCTCAAGTGGTTGCCCTTGTTGAATCGGGGCTTAAGCAAAGTCAAGTGGCTCGACAATTGAGTTTGAGCCGATTTACCGTTCGGCGTGTATACCAGAGGTATCAAGAGACTGGTGGCTACCAACGGCGACAAGGATCGGGCCGTCCCCGTGCTACAACAGAGCGTGATAACCGCTTTCTTATAACGACTTTAAGAAATCGTCGTTTGAACGCAGTTCAACTGGGCCAACGACTTCAAGAAGTTCGTGAAGTAGAAATTAGCCGGTGGACAGTCAGAAGACGATTGAGAGAAGGTGGCCTGACTGCACACAGGCCAGCAAACGGGCCGAAATTGACCCCAGCCCACCGAGAAGCCCGCCTTCAGTTCGCTCGAGACCATTTTAATTGGACCGAAGAGCAGTGGAGTGCAGTCCTGTTCTCTGATGAGTGCAGGATGTGCTTGCATGGCAACGACGGACGGGGGAAGGTGTATAGAAGATCGGGAGAGCGATTTGCCCAATGCTGCATAACAGAACGTGTCGCCTATGGCGGTGGATCAATCATGTTTTGGGGAGGCATGTCTATGGAAGCAAAAACCGAGCTTGCCTTCATCACCGGACCGAATACTGGTCGCCAATCAAGAGGATTGACTTCCATACGATACATTGAGGAAGTACTCGAGAGCCACGTCGTACCTTTTGCTGGGTTTATCGGCGAAAACTTTCTGTTTATGCAAGATAATGCAAGACCGCATACTGCTGGCATAGTGATCGAGTACCTTCAAGAGGTGGATGTGACCGTTATGGAGTGGCCAGCTCGAAGCCCAGACCTCAATCCCATCGAACATCTATGGGACGAGCTGAAAAGAAGAGTTCGAGGCCGAGATGCTCCTCCATCGACTCTACAGGAGCTGCAACAGGCGATCGCAGAGGAATGGGAGGCTATTCCTCAAGACTTTATCAAAAGTCTAGTAACATCAATGAAAACACGGATGGAGTCAGTGATTCAGGCTAGGGGAGGGAACACTCGGTATTAATAACAAACTTTAAATTAATTTTATCTTTTAATTTCATAACTTTGACACCAATACTTGAATAAAGAATTTTTTACTAAACATGCATTTTTGTTATTGATCCACAAAAGCATTTTTATGTAATGATTGAAAGACAAATCAGATACCACTGGATAGGTATTAAAATAGACTATGAATCTGCATTACAGAAACATAATATTTTTTGTTTTTTTTTTTAGTTATGTCAAAAAATCATGAATGTGCGATTTTTTTGCTCTCAAGTTTATATCAGCTTTCAGAATGACAGACCGCATGTTGATGGTTACATGGCGGGTGGTTGTTTTTCGCTAGTATTACGGGGGGTCATAAAAACTGGAGGTTGGTGAACATCTGGCTCGCGCGTGGCTTGAGGCGCGTCGGCGGCCGCGTGCGCTCCGTCGGCGCTCTTCGAGAGACAGAAATACCGTAAACACAACTAAAGAAAACGACAAACAAACACGTCCTGGCCCCGATCTAAAATAACATCACGCCGACCGACGAACGGCCGACCACAAGCGCCGTCGCGCGCACTACATGCCAACTAGCGAATTGCTATTCCTCATACCGCATTCATCTCGCATAAATACACATTGCAGTGTTCGTATAGGCTCATTGCATCCAGATTATTAGCAAAAAATGCACAATTTATGTTTGAGTTATTTAGAAAATCGATTTTACCATTCCCATGACTTTTTCCCTGGGCAGAGAGTTTGCTATTTAACGATATATCCAGTAATGTCAACACAATTATATAACACCACACTATTTTACGATACATTTTGATTGATTTGTTCGGAATTATCCACTGTTATTTCACATTTCATAGGCACAATTCGATATTTGTGTGAAATTAATAACTCACGAGACGTGCGATCACGAAATCGTGAACACACAGATTAAAAAATATTGACATGAATGAATTTATTGTATGATGGAATGATCAATCGGACTGAACGAATGATAATATGTCACGGTCACAGTGACAGTAAACCGAAAAAAAAGGCGAAAACTCATTCAACAATCGATGTAGAGTGAAAATTTTTACAAAGATAGTTACAGACAGTTATGACTATCATCTGAAAATTATGTCTCTGACTTTTCGCTGAAGGTAGAGAAAAGTTAGGCATTTGACATCTGCTCTGTTAACCTAGTTAGAATCAATTAACATAAAATTAGGCTTTCACAGTTGTTTTTACTTCAACTCACTAAATCAGCTGATCTGTCAATTTAAACATTATTTGGAGCTATACTCGTAAACCAGCCTAAACAAAAAGAAATGACAAAACAAAGGCCAAAACACGTCGCTCGAAACTAATCATTCTAATTTTCCTCTATTTCGGAGAAATCTAACTCTTAACCTTACGTTAACAAGGAGCTCTTAATAAATTGAATTTTTCCAGAAAATAATGGAGAGCTGTGAGTTTTTCGTGCGATTGTCCACATTTCTATATTTTACACATACTTACCTTGTATGTACACTTGACGATATAATTTTATTTTTAGCCGATAATGAAGATGATCGGCTCATACCATACGAAGTATATGAAACAAACGACGCGCCTCGTGGGTTACCGCCTGCGATGGAAACCGAGGACGCACAGAGCGATGAGGAGCACTTCGATATCACATTAGCGGCGTCGCACTCGGTTAGTACCTTCCAGTACAGCGAGGCAAAGCTACGCCAGCCGTTGTAGTCGAACTCATAATATAGAAAAACATGAGTAATTATTGTCACAGTTTTTAGTTACTATCAAGAATTGTAGAATTAAGCATAGGAGTCCTATATAGCTATAAAATCAATAAATTAAACAAATTGCCTAGAAGAATCCTAAAGGTTTTCCTAAGATTCATTGTTTTCAGTACAAAATAAAGTAGATACCTACCCAAAATATTACTTACCTGGGTACTTTATTGTCTTCAGTACATGGGTTCAGAACTGCAGGACATCAGCGGGCGCACCGTGCTGGAGCCAGGGTGGCGCGGCACGGTGCCGTGCATGGTGCACCGCGGCTGTGTGTTCCCCGGAGAGACAGTGCCGTTGCTACTGCTTGACCGAGAGGATGCTGACACTCTCAACGATACCATGAAGCAGGACCGAATGTTTGCATTGCTGTGCCCCGAGTGAGTTGAATAAGGCTTAGAAAAAAAACATCAATTGGTCAATAAGACATAACAATAGTGAACAATAAGTGACTTTCAACATTGTGTCATATTCACATCACATCACACCAGCTGCTCATCAAACAAATAAAAAAAACGTATTTATCCAGTTCCTCGGATGATTTAAAAAGGAATAGATTGATTTAAAAAGCATTAAGCAAGTTTATTTGAGTGGCCAACCATTCTGTTTAAATTATTAGTCAGAGGGCTTCATAACTTATGAACCTCCACCAGATCATATGCAATGCTTGTTGCTAGGGGCAGAGATGTATGGAGAGTGCAGAGAAATGGAGGAGGCCTTTCCTAAAGCATTAATATGAGTGGCGACTATTTACATTATCTTATGTATTGGTTGTAGTGAGCACCAGTTGATCCTGAGCGGGTTCGGAGTGCTGTGCGAGGTGTTCGAGGCGACTGCGACGGCGCCGGCGCGGTGCAAGGCTCGCGCCGTGCACCGCTGCCGTATCACCAAGCATTACCCACCCGTGGGACTCCACAAGTACCTACCTACACTGTCCCCAATCCAACTGAGATCTGGTGATGCTCTTTGTCTCACATTTCTTGTACTCAAATCTCATCATCAGCTCACATTAGTCCACTGCTGGACTTAGGCCTCTCCCAATACGCGCCTCTGAGCTCGGTTCATCCAATTTCTGCCTGCCGCCTTTATTAAGTAATCGCTCCAACTCAAATCTCAATTATAACAAAGTAATTTATTTTAGTACTAGCTGACATACCCGCGGCTTCGCATGCGTGGTATTTCAATAAAAACATTACCCTCCTTTTGCGCACTCGGGTAAAAAGTAGCCTATGTCCTTCCTCAGGATATAATCTATCTCCTTCCTCAGGATATAATCTCCTTGCAAAATTTCATTACAATCCGTTCAGCCGTTGTAACAAACAAACTAAGAAACAAACAGTTACTTTCTATCTATCTATTGCTGATAACTACATTAAAATCCGTTGAGTAGTTTAAAAGATTAAGGTAACAGACAGCGGAAGCGACTTCATTTTATACTAGTGGTTCGCCCTGAACTGAGATCTCGCGAGTCTACCATAAAAACAAAAAAAATATTATTCGTAATCTTTGACTATCAAAATAGTGCCACGAAATAAATAACCAAATAACTTGACCTACAGTTTCATTCAAATTATAGTTAACGTGAGTTCATGTTAATTGGTTACCCTTTTTTTGGGTACAAATTGCAGTTAATCTAAATTTCAGACTATTGCCTATATATTTGTGATACATAAGCTACACGCATACCAAATTACAGCACTGTGAGGTCACTGGTGTACCCTGTGAATTTTGTTAAAGTTTAGTTTTTATTATGGCTAATAACTCAAAAACTACAAAAACTTTACTAAAAGTAAAAACGGGGTCGAAATGTACTAATGAAGATGTTTCATTTGACCTAATAGTCTCATTTTCATTTTTTTTTACCCCTCTTGAACCCCAATATCTCAACAACCCCCCCAAATTTTTAGCTCATAGAGACACACCAAAACTGTGCTATCATTACCTACCTAAATACAAAATTTCACGATGATCGGATAAACGCTTCGAAAGTTATCCTCGGACAAACAAACATACATACAACGCAGATTTGTCCAAGTTGATTTGGAGATCTCGCTTCGTTCGATCAATTATGTAAATAAGTATACATAAATTGTTGGTGCTTAAGCTAAGTGATTTCATTAATCGCTCTGACCTCACAACCATACATAAGTCTATTGGCGTCATCATGGACGGAATAAACAAATAATACAACATTCAGTTCATGTCACAAAATGATATCAAAACTTGGTGAGGGGCAATAGGGATGTTATTGGCCCCCATTAAACATTATGTACCTATCATTATTAAAAATACGGGATTTATAATAGTGATTAAAATAAATCATTAAAGTTTTCTATGTAAAATTATTTAATTTTAAAGTAAAATTATTATCCTTGTGTCTCTTGCTCAGTACAGTAGGCAGACCCGTAAAGGTATGCACAAAGCACAAGGGGGTACTAAGTCCAAATATTACGTTTAATACTAGACATGCCCACTTTGTATAGAAGTTATTGAGCAGTTCACGTGACAGGTTGCAATCCCATCGCCGCTTGTTAGAACACTTACACGATGGCACATGCCTTCCAATTGTTGGTAGGACATGCCGATTACCTCACGATGTTTTCCTTCACCGTTTTGAGCACGAGTAAATGCTTGTAAATTATTCGAGTTAAATAATCGATTGGTGCACCGCCGGGATTCGAACCCACAACCTGTGAATTGGAAGTCGGAGTACATCCCACCATGGTACCATGTTCCATGTAGAATAAGGGCCGGTTTCCACCAAAACGGAGAGGGGATATGTGTAAGTTTAGCCAACAAAATCACTTCATAATTGTATATCCGCGACATGTATATGACGTTACTATTAGTTGATTTGACTCATCTCCCGCTCCGCTTTGGTGGAAACCGGCTCTAAATAAAACTGTTAGTACCTACCAACTTTGATCAATTCGACAGTAACTCGGTCTCTCGGGCTGTTTGTTACGTTTTCACGACTAACCGGCTGGACCGATTTGGATGAAATTTGGTAGACAGATAGATTATGGCCAGGATTGGGACATAGACATAGTTTTGAGCCGACTGCGCTCGCAGAGGGTAATGCATGGGTCAGCTAGTTGTGTGTGGAGTTGAGAGCAGTGTTTGTGATGTCCAGCTTGCGGCACTGCGAGGTGGAGGTGCTGCCGGAGCTGGCGCCGCGCGACCCGCTCGGCACAGCGCGCCTCGCCTTCCTCAACTCGCGCCGCACGGGGCACACGCGGTGAGAACCATCCATCCATCAACACCTACACTATTATCATTGCAGTTAGGGCGCCTCTCTAAATGTACTTCCAAACACTAGTACTTGTGTAGTACTTGTAAGTGTACATACCTAATGTAATAATACTACAAGACACGGACAAAGGCCCAGCAGTGGCGAGATGTGAATTAAAGAGTCATCGCCCGCCCTCTATATAAAATATAACTTCAAATATAATTTAAATTGCACGCTTGTTGGAACTAAACTCAAATTGATATGTTTTATTTTAACCATATTTCATGTAATAAATATTATTTAATTTCTCTACCGATTTCCTCCTGGCTTTGTTTTGAAAATCCCTAAAGATGAGAACTCAAGTAGGCCTCTGCTGGGTAGCCACTATCTATCGCTTGCATAGCCTTCTCCACATCCTCAAGATGAGGCTGTAATGAACTGTGCGCGTATCAGACAGGAGCGCAGCGTGCGCGCGCTGGACGCGCTGGTGACGCCGTGGCCGCTGTTCGTCTTCGATATATTCGACTTCGGCCGCATGCGAGACGCCATCAAGAACTACTTCAAGACCTTGGCACTTGGTGAGTTCTAAAACATTAAGCTTTATTGTTTCTCAATCTACGATACATAGATAGATTGACGGTTTATTGTACACCAGGATTGCTTTTAGAACTACGTTATGCTTATTATAGTACCTATACTATAGACGGCTTTATCGCTAAAAACAAGGTCCTCCAGACAACTTTTAGTTTTTGTTTTGTTTAGGTTACATAATGAGTACCTACAGATTTGTATGTTAGATCTTACTGTGCAGCAAAGAAACTGTATCTGCTAAGAGTAGAACATCTTTGATAGCGGGTGTATTTAGACTGGGGATTTTTATATGATTGGATAAACCAGTTTTAGCTAAAATTTCAGAACATAAAAATTTAAGGAAGGAACACATCAATAAAAGATCAATTGGTATTTAGTAAGAGTTTTTACCCGACTATGGCAAAGCCAAAAGGAAGCGTTCTGCTTTTAGCAGTCTATGTATGTATCAGATATCTACTCATCAGATTTTAATGAATAAGATTTCAATCGATTCGTTAGCTCCGGGTGCCATAGGCTACCATCGACTTATTGGTATCACATAGTCGGGTTTTAGTTTTTAAATTTAAATAGCTTGTTTTTTTTGTGTGCAAGGTGCGCAGTAAAGGTCTCAGGTATGCGACCCATCGCCCTAGCACTCGCGGGGACTGCGATCCCCGGTCGCTAGGCATAGCTCTCCGGTGCCTGCCTGTCTTGCAGTAACTCTGGTTGTTTATTTTTCTCAACAAGAAAAGCGTTAACCTGCGTAACAGCACCTGAATGTCGGCGTTATGTTGTGCAGAGCACATGCTGCCGGAGGACCCGGTGTCGCTGTCGTTCTGGGTGGCGCGGAACATGACGCTGGCGGAGCGGGATCGGTTCGCGCTCTTCACCGTCGACAACGCGCTGCTGCGGCTGCATATGGAGTGCAGCTTTATCTCTAGGGTTAGTACATTGTAACATCACGATTGGAACAAAAACCGTAAACAAATTTAAAGAGGGCGATTCTGTAGATATCATCATGGGTCTTCAACACGTCGACCATTGTTTTCTTGAGAAGTGTATTGGTAAACCTAAGTTCAGTTTAGTGTGTCAAACAAATTAACAATATAATTAAATTTCCTAAAATTGAAAAAAATGTACTTACATATATACTTTGCTTAGATAAAAAGAATGAAGGGATTTCAACGCATCTTAAATAATTTTTTTATGTACAGCGTTGATCTTTTAAATGATTTTAACTGCCTCCACTCAAAAGCAAATAGGGTGTGATTAGAGTCTGTAGGCTAGTTAAGGTCGCTTGACGAAAAAAACATATAAAGAACACCACAAAATCACAGGAGCGCAAGATGCAGGCAAACCACCCATTACACAAACTTGATATCAAACAATTAGCTTAATGTTGCTCTAATTGTAGATAGTAGAGGCCCTTGCCGAGTGCGGGTGAGGGCCTGAATGTGCGTCCCATGTCCTAACCTGTAGATGTCGTCGACAGGAGAGCGTAGTGTGCTGTCCGTCGTGCCAGGCGGAGCTGGCGCGCCGCGAGCACGTGTTCGCGATGAGCAGCGACGGCGTGCACTCCACCTACACCAACCCCAGTAACTATGCCTAGGGCTTCGTCCGCGCCTTCCCGCTCTCAGAGGATGAAGTATAATTGTGAATGTTTTCCCTGATCGACAGGTGGTCACATGCACGACATAGTGACGGTGACGGAGGCCCAGAACACGATGCTGAACGGCGGCCCCTCCTCCGACTACAGCTGGTTCCCCGGCTACAGCTGGAGCATCGTCATGTGTGCGCGGTGCATGGCGCATGTTGGCTGGAGGTATTATCACGCATGTTCCTTGTTAGATGCAGTGGGATAACAGACTTTGATTTAGTAGGTATAGCGCGTGATGTTGCGTTCCAGGTTCAATGCGCTGCGTCGCAACCTGCGTCCCTCGTCGTTCTACGGACTCAGCCGCAACTACGCGCACACGCACGACACGCCGGCGCTGGACGAGCGCGGCGACGCCGAGGCGGCGCCAGACGGCGACACGTCGCCCGATTCCAACGATGCGCTGCGGCTACCGCTCTACCAGTTCAGACTCGTGTGACTACTCACTCACTCCGATACAATAAACCCCAATTACAGGTCCAATTTGTAAACGGTCGATTAGTAAAAGTAACTCGTCTTTATTTATAGTATTATCATCTGACACTTCCTCGTCATCATTACATTTACTATCATGATTGTTTAGATTAGGTTTACACAGGGGACATGCTGCTCGTGATTCAGTCCGGGGGGGGGGGGGCATTACATTTACAGACATTTTGAATATTGACGTAATCAACCATAAGTAAAAGTCATAGATTCTAGCGTTTTTTTTTCTACCAATAAATTTTCAAAATGATTTTTGTTAGAATTCATCTAAAATGCATAATTATGTATTCAATTAACGAATAATAGAAAAACACGCTATGATTTGAATTGTACTAAGTAGGTTCAATTTGAATACTGAGAGATTTGTACACGAAGTGATCATGGTGATGTAAATCATCGTGATGGAAGTACCTTGTATTAAGGTTAGAGCCTTACGCATTGCCGCGGTCCACCGCGTGCCACCGCGACTATTTTATTTTATTTTCGTTTTATTTATGTAATTTCATTTTTTAAATTTAATTTTAGTAATTTTAGCAAAATTTAATATAAAAACATCATTACCACACACATATTATACACTACTCATATCTTCAAGATAGAATTTTCCAAATCAAAGATGGAGAGGAGACTGTATCTGGATTTTATGACATAACTGCTGGTGTTCCACAGGGTTCTGTTTTGGGGCCGGTTCTCTACACAATATTTACAGCTGACCTTCCTGAAACGCAAAATGTAACCATTGCCACCTATGCCGACGACACAGCAATTCTTGCAAATAGTACGGATCCACTTAAAGCATCGGAGCTACTACAAACCAGCCTTAACAAGGTAGATGACTGGCTTAAAACATGGAGGATTAAAGCAAGTGCCTCAAAATCTGTTCATGTAACCTTTACACTCAGAAAAGGCGATTGCCCTGCAGTGAACCTGGGTAACCAACCACTCCCACACAGTGAATCTGTCAGATACCTAGGCATGCACCTGGACCGCCGCCTATATGGAAGAAACACCTCCAAATGAAAAGGGATCAACTCAATCTGAGATTCAAAAGTCTCTACTGGCTACTTGGTACAAACTGAAAACTATCAGTTGATAATAAATTACTTATATACAAGACTGTACTGAAGTCAATTTGGACTTATGGGATCCAACTATGGGGATCAGCCTCTACCTCTAATTTGAACTGCATCCAGCGCTACCAGAACGGCCTCTTGAAAAATATTTCAAATTCACCCTGGTTCATCAGAAATACTGAGCTGCATGACATACTACGAATCAACACGGTCTCTGATGAGATCAAAGCTAATGCTCAAATCTACCAGAAAAAGCTGAAAATACACCCAAATAAGCTGGCACAACAACTCACAAAGCCTTCGTTTACGAAGCGACTGAAAAGAAAAGATGTCATGCTACTTGGTGACTGAAAAGAATGAAGAGTGAGATATAGGAGTGCACTCTGCCCGACACAAAACCCAGAAACAATTTGCTCATAGTTGTAAAACTGATCGCAGATAAAACTTAAAAAAAAAAAAAAAAATATGTCATTTCATTTTTTTAATTTAATTTTAGTTTCTATTTTATTTCATTTATATTTATGTAAATACTATTAGGGTACAGTACAGATACATATGCTACTAAGTAGCATGCTAAAAAGCACGCATAAGCAAGCTCATGACAAGTTCACTCAAAATTAGTATGGTCGTTCCTAGCAAGGTGCTTAATCTGTACAAGCTAGTCAGTAGCGTTTACTGGAAACTAGCATGGTTCGTGCTACTACCAGTAGCAGTGTATCTGCACCTATATTATAGATGTTTTAAAGTGTGTATGTGTTGTTGATATTTAAGCCCTGCGGAAAATACAATTATTGAAGTTTTATAAAATAACGATTAAAGTATCGAAGAATACTTCATCAGAATGTGCTTTATGTGACCGTTGTTGAAATAAAGTTTACCATGTCTGAATTTATGGTAAAATAAAATTAAAATATATAATTTAGTAAAACTTTAATATCACATTTTGATGATTTTTTGATTTAGATATTAGGTACTTGATATTGATATTGTAATGATATATAATTGCTTGCAGTTTAACTTATTTTACGAAAACAGACATCAAATTAAACTGGCACTGTGGAAAAAAGTGACAGTTTTAAAACTAATATTTTAATTTCTAGTGTTATCCGAACACTTAAGGAAAATTCCTAGATATTTAAAACCATCTCAACAATTTTCAAGCCTAGACGGGACTTGAACCCGCAACTTTCCTCTTGATACGAGGATGCACTGCCAATTGTGCTACCAGGCTATTGTCAAGTCAGGATCGAAATTAGTGAGTTGATTCAAATTACGACTGAAATCGCCGTTAGGATCTACAGGAAAACTTATACAGTTTTTTTAAGGTTGCGGGTTCAAGTCCCGGCTTGAAAATTTTTGAGATGGTTTTAAAAATCTTGTGAGTTTTACAACTGTCTTAAAAGCTAACTTATCTATTAACAATGAAGACGCAAATTATTTTAATCGTGTTACGAAGATTATCATAAATATAATTTGAAAAATATGATAATACAGATATTATATCTGTGACATTTTTGAAAAATGAAAAATGGGAGTTTTCTGTTTAATTAACTTCATAAAAAATCTTCTAATATGTAGATAGGTACATACCTATATTCGTCTGACCTCTATTTTGTAGAATGTAGAATTTTTATCTAGTTTTATAAAAAATGTACTTAGAGAATGTTCTTGTTTTATTAACATATATGTAAGTATTTAATAAGCTTGAAATAAATTATTCAATGTCATTTGTACTATTTTATTTATAGATAATAATTACAATGTTCATGATTTCACTGAACCTTTTACATGTTAATTACAAGTCTCACTAATGACGACCTCCGTGGTGCAGTTACCGAATAACCGTCTCAGCAGAGTCTCAGGAGGTATCGAGTCCGATTCCCGCCGCGGAACTAATGTTTGCATGATCTACAGATATTTGTTCCAGGTCTGGATGTTTTTCTATCAGTTATCTGGTTCCCATAGTACAAGCTCTGCTTAGTTTGGGGCTAGATAGCGCTGTGTGAAACGTCCAGCCATTTTTTTTTATATATATTTGTTTAAAGCAGCATTATAGTTGATGTAGACACAATGTTGAAAGTCAGTTGTGGTAATGTCTTTGTACACACTAGTTATACCGTATTCACTCTAAGTATATCCGTGTGCATGAGCGTGCACGGCGTGCATCATGTACTGCACGTGTGGAGGTGCGGGGGGGTGCTGAAGGGGCGGGGGCGCGGGGGGTCGAGGCTGCTTAGCGCGTCGCTTTGGAGGTTGCTTATCTGCAGAAGACATCACGAAACATCTACGAGCTTGAGACTCCTCAAGTAATTAAATAATTAGGTCAAGCGCGAGTCATAGCATGCATAGTGAAGGGTCCCGTAGCCAGTATAGCTTTATCTTACTCATATTAAAATACAAAATAAATTTTGCAGTTGACTTTTGTATGAACATTATAATAATAGAACAAATACCATGATTTGTGTGTTTGAGTGTCCTTTTATGGTTATGGAAATAATGTTAATAACCATCTATATTTCATGTTATTTGTCCTGATTATTATAGGATACTTGACGACCTCCGTGGGGCAGTGAGCGAATAGCCGGCTGGGACGCAGGAGGTAACGGGTTCGATTCCCGCCGCGGATTTCTTTTTGCATAATTTACAGACATTTGTTCCATCTCTGGATATGTTTCTATATATTATAAGTATGTATTAACAAAAATAAAGTATATAAGTATTATTTTAATCTAATTTGATTTAGTATGTGATGATATTGTAATGTGTACCTATGAGTCAAATAAATAATTTATTTTTATTATATCAGTTATGTGCTTCCCTTAGTACAAGCTCTGCTTAGTTTGGGGTTGTGTGAAATGTCCAGCAATTTATTTATTTATAGAATACCTGCAGCTTGTGTAACAGCAGTGTACGGCAGATCGTGCCGCAGTATGTTGTGTAGCGTGCTGCGTGGCAGCCGAAGCGCGAGGGCGCGCGCTCGCAGCGACAGCGCAGGCGCGGACCGGACCGACGCCGCCACCTCGGAGATGTGGCTCTTTCTGAAATCATATCAGAACAACTGAACAGAACAACTTATAAGTAGATAGATTTAATAACGCAAAATGTGGAGAGTCCAAGAAAGGACCATTCAAGGTGGAACAACTGAACTCAAATAATACAGTGCAATATTATAATTATTGCAAAAAATTAAATGGAATGTCTTTGTCTAAAGAAGATCTAGAAGAAACCGGTTCGCTCTTTTTTCAAATAATTAATTTAATTAAGGAGACCTTTGCCCAGCAGTGGGACGAGATAAGTTAGAGAAAAAAAAAAAAAAGGTGTTGTTTTTTCTAATGTACCTATTGACTGGTCGGCCGGTCCTTGGAGCATCACAAACATTCCCTGTGGAGAACAGTTTGCGCTCCCATGCAAAAAGAGTAGTTTTAGAGGGAGGGTCTCGGCCAAACCGCCTCCTAAAGTTATGTTTGATCTGAAACATTACATTAGGTACATAATAATGACATCCTTATCAATTTAGTTTAATTAAATCAAAGTGCTAGTTTTTTGTTTATTGTTTATAATAAACATTGAAAACAAAAAATAATATAAATAAATATTGCTGGACATTTCACACAGCACTATCTAACCCCAAACTAAGCAGAGCTAGTACTATGGGAACCAGATAACTGATAGAATACTTATATACATTTTTTTGTAAATACATACTTCTAATATATAGAAAAACATCCAGACCCGAAACAAATATCTGTAGAACATGCAAACATTTGTTTCCGCGGCAGGAATCGAACCCACTACCTCCTGCGACATTAACAGTATTGGCCTTGTAATCATATTTTGTAATGCACATTGTTGTCTGAAATTAACATTATATTATTTTAAGGGTTCGGTCTTGGAAAAACAGACCTTGCAAACACTTAGGCTGACTTGCGCAACAATGCCTAAAATTATTTAGTGGGTAAATATGACTTAAGGAGTTGTCAAACTTAAACATATTTAGCGCTAAATACATTTAGGGATCGTTGAGCAAGCTGGGCTAAGTATTAACTCTTGTTTATATAAAAACATGTACTTAACACTGTTGATTTACTATGATGTACTTAATATGTGAAATTACCTCACTGATGGTAGTACTCGTGTATTTCCTCTCGTGAACCCACACTGCGGCTACGAGTCTCTCTTCTATACTGAAATTGGACGTATCCACGGCGGGTTTCTTAGCACCCTTTTTACTTCCTTCGCCTTTCCCGCTTTGGCTTTTAGGCTTTTTTGAAGCATTTTTCTTCTGTTTCACACTTTCTACAATTTCGGGCTGAGGTAAAGGCTGCTCAATAGTATTTTCAATTTGTAATTGTCCGTTAGATTCTATAATTTGGGGTAAGACTTGATGATATTGTGCTTCTGAAAGTGAATTCAGATTTGGTAGTTTTGTGTCTTCTATATTGATGGGACATTGCTGGTAATGGTTGTGGTGATAAAGCTGTTGGTTTGGGAAATGGTACATTGATAAAATGGTTAGATCAAGAAATAAGATTTCTCAAAAATTCCAAAAATTTTCTGACCACAACAAAGCAGTCCAACAAACACTACCTACATGAATAAATTCAAATCATTAAAATTTGACAGTGACAGCAAATAATTTGATGACATTGACATATATAACTATATTACACTGGAATAAGCAAAGCACGGTAAACGCATTCCTCCTATAGAAAAAAAAATTGCAGCAGAAACTGCTTTTCAGCTTCGGAACTTCACCGAAGCATTTTGTCATTAGAATGAACGAGCTAGTGAATGAGAGATTTCCATTTTCGTTAAAAAAACTAGTTCTAGTAATAGATGACACTGTCTGGATATAAGCTAAAAGTATGGTAGATACCAAATTCTCAAAGCGGCCATGTTTTTTATCTGCTAACAGATGGCGTTGCTATAACTAAGCTGATTAATAAAGGAAAGTGAATTGTCAATATCAATGAGGGCTTTTTATTTTTGATATAAAGAAAACAAAGTTCCAACTAGCGTATTAAATGGCATTGTCTAGAGATAAGCCAAAAGTATGGTCTAGATGCTAAATTCTCAAAGACACAATATCGTCCACATTTTAGACGATGCGTCTCTAAAACAATCTCACTTCGTCAGTTAAACAAACACAAATGTTAATTTTGTTTATTTCTAGTTCCTCGAAAAATAATGTTGGCACGGACTAGACCAGGGGTCGGCAACCGGCGGCCCGCGGGCCGCATGCGGCCCGTAGACTATCTCGGTACGGCCCGCAACCCTGAGGTCCGTAAGAAAAAAATACCGAAGCAAAAGGCCATATAAATTCACTAGAATTTATACGGCCATGCTGCTGGGCCATGAGAGTATTCTTGAAAGCTCGCTCCCACGCGGGGTGATAAAAATGTACCTCTATTTCATTTCTTAAGAACTGTTTATCAAGACTGTGATGTTATGTATTGTTTCTACCGAAAATAAATATTTGCTGTACTTATTCAATTCTTGGCAATTTCTTTTGCGTTTATCCGCCGCACGTGCGGCGGCGGGCGGCTCCTTTGAGACAATAGGCGGGGCGGCAGTCTTTGATTAGACGCAGGTGTGCGGCGGCGAAAAAATTCAAAGCGACCGGTTTTAGTTAAAATCACAGCCGCGCGCAGCTCTCGCCACATTTTCAAACTCCTTCCCGATGAGCAGTTTGGCTTCCGTGCCCAACACTCATGCCCACAACAGGTGCTCCGCATAACGGAGCATGTCCTCTCCAATTGGCAAAGTACCTGGCCTGCAGATACTGGTGCCGTCTTCCTCGATGTAGCGAAAGCTTTCGACAAAGTCTGGCACAATGGCTTGATTTACAAGCTTTTTAAATTCGGAGTCCCAGATAGACTCGTGCTCATCTTACGAGACTACCTGCAAGGGCGCAGCTTTCGCTACACCGTGGAAGGCACTCTCTCTAGTCCTAGACCAGTCAGAGCGGGAGTCCCTCAAGGCTCCGTTCTCGGCCCCCTCCTGTTCACGCTGTACACCAGCGATATCCCCCGCACTCCTCAAGTGGAAATAGCCCTATACGCAGACGACACGGCATTGTACACATCCAATCGGAATCCTGATCGGGTGGGTATAAGGCTGCGGCTGCCCTTCATTCATTAGCCACTTGGTTCCGCAAGTGGCGGATCGAGGTAAACCCGTCGAAGAGCACAGCAGTGTTCTTCTCACGGAGAAACCTCACTCCCAAACCGATCTCCTTATTTGGCAAGCCCATTCGCTGGGCCCCATCAGCCAAATACTTGGGTGTCATCCTCGATAGGCGTCTCTCCTTTAGGTTGCACATCACTAAGAGGTGCAATCAGGCAAAGTTCACCCTAGGACGACTGTCCTCACTACTAGGCGCGAAAAGTAAAATGTCCCTTAAAAATAAGGTGACCCTTTACAAAGCGTGCATTCGCCCCATCATGACATACTCCTCTGTAGTATTTGCCCACTCTCCTAAAGTTGGTGCCATTCAGGTTATTCAAAATCGCTTCTTGCGAAAAGCCTCAGGCTCGCCCTGGTACTTTCGCAATAACGATCTACATCGCGATATGAAATTAGAATCAATAGCCAGGTTCATGAAGCTCGCTTCCAAGCGGTTTTATGAACATGCCTCTAACCATCCGAACCCTTTGGTGCACACCATTCCGGTCTACCCGTTGGATTCGCCCGCCAACAAAATCCTCCGTCGTCCGAGACACATTCTCGGAGACCCGGATGACGAAATCACCTCTGCTAATGCGGAAGGTGAGTCATCTATATCAGACAGAGCAAACACTTCACAGAAACACCGACCTCGCCGGCGAGGTCGACGAGTCCCTTCAGTCGCCGCTTATACGAGGTACAGACATGTACCCGGGCGTTTCTCTCCTATCCCCATCCCGGCAACAGCCCAAGCCGAGGTTCGTACCTAAGTGGTGCCCTTGCGCTAGTTGCCTATAAAACTTACTGGGCTGAGCGCCATCTGCGCTCGCCAAAAGTTCGGTTAAGCTGTCACGGCCTCAGAGGCCAACAGCGAGATTAGTCCATTCGAAAAAAAAAAAAAAAAACTCTCGCCACATTCGGTTGTGGAAATTCGCCGGAAACTCACGTCTCATCTGGTTGCTAGCTACGCGTTTCGTTTCACCTTTCTTCCCTTCGCTGATAGCTTCTCACGCACGACGTATGAGGTAAGTTGTATGCACTCGCGAGCATTTTGTTTTATTTTATTTACTGCTTGTTAATGTGAACCTTCAGATTGATGGGTAAATGTTATAAGGACGGGGATAGTAGTTACATGACATGAAGTTAGTTACGAGTGTGTCATGTTTTAATTATTATTTGAATGTGGAGTTGAATTTGTAGGTGCTAACTGGAACATATAATTTTACAACGAATTTAATTTTTTTCATTATTGTTAGAGAATAATTATATAAACATGGCTACAAGAAAAAGGAAGATAGAAGAATAAAAAAGAGTTTTTAACGAATTATGGACAGAATTATACTTTTTTATCGAGTTTAAAGGAAAACCGTTATGCTTGATTTGTCAAAAGAGTATTTCTGTAGTAAAGGAATATAACCTGAAGCGACATTACGACACCGAGCACAAAGCTAAATTTGACTGTCTTGAAGGAGAAATACGGAAAAGGAAAATTTCCACTTTGAAATCGTCATTACAAAATCAACAAAACATATTTAAGGTTGTGGCAGACAACAGCGAATCGAATGTTCGGGCCAGTTACAGGGTAGCAGAGATTCTTGCAAAAAGTGGACGTCCGTTTACCGATAGTGAATTAGTAAAAGAGTGTGTCTTAGCTATCGCAGAAGAAATATGCCCAGAGCAGAAAAAAATGTTTGAAAGTCTTAGTCTCTCTGCAAGAACTTGCACCCGACGTACTGAAGACTTGGGTGCTAATTTGTGTGAACAACTCAGGGATAAGGCGCAGTCTTTCGACTGCTTCTCTTTAGCGATGGATGAAAGTACGGACGTGTCGGATACAGCACAGTTACTCATATTTGTACGCGGCATTGACGAAAACTTTACTGTTTACGAAGAGCTTGTGAAAATGTGCAGTTTGAAAGGTACAACTACGGGAGAAGATTTATTTCACCATGTGGAACAAGCTCTGGATTCATTGCAATTAAGCTGGGAAAAGTTAACAAGTGTCACTACCGATGGAGGCAAGAACATGAGCGGTCAAAACAAAGGTGTTGTTGGGAGAATCATCAGCAAAGTGAAAGATTCTGGATCTACTGTGCCATTGATTTTTCACTGTATTGTCCATCAAGAGGCATTGTGCTCCAAAGTTATATCCTGGAAAGAAATAATGGATACTGTAACATCCACTGTTAATTTTATAAGAAGAAATGGGCTCACACACCGTCAGTTCCAAAAGTTTTTGGAAGATCTGGAAGCTGAACATGGTGACGTGGTTTACTACTGTGAAGTTAGGTGGCTCAGTCGAGGTGCCGTTTTGGAACGGTTTTTTGATTTGAGGAAAGAAATTGGCAACTTCATGGAGATGAAAGGAAAGCCAGTAGAAGAGCTTACTAACAAACAGTGGATTATCGATCTTGGTTTTTTGACTGATTTGACTAAGGACCTGAATCAGCTCAACAAACGCTTGCAGGGAAAAAATAAATTGATTTGCGATATGTATACAGATGTAAATTTATTTGAAATGAAACTGAAACTGTTTATCAAGCATATTGATGAAAAAAAGCTTGACTATTTTCCTAATTGCAAGAAAGCCGTGGAAGAAGCTGGAGATAATTTTGTGTGGCAAAATATTACAATGAGAAACGTGTTAACACAACTACAAACTGAGTTTGTAAATCGATTCACCGACTTTAAAAAGAGCTCCCTTAACATGGAAATATTCCAAAACCCTTTTGCAATTGATATTAGTGAGATACCAAGCAATTTGCAAATGAACATAGTAGATTTGCAAAGTAATAGCACACTTAAAACGGCATTTAAGGAAAGCACTGACTTGATACAGTTCTACGGAGGTTTGAGTTCTGAAAACTTCAAAGAATTGAAAAAGTTTGCTCAGCAGATAATAACTATGTTTGGTAGTACATATTTGTGTGAGCAGACTTTTTCAATTCTCAACTACCGCAAAAATAAGAATTGTTCGCGGTTAACGGATGAACATTTAGACGCGATACTGCGCGTGTCTACTACTAAAATGAAAGCAGACGTTAAAAAACTTGCAAGTCAAATGCAGCCTCAAAAATCTCACTAGTTCTTACTTTTATGTTAGTATAGTAGTTCAATTAAAAAAGAGATAATTGTATGAATATATATGCGTTTTATTTCAAATATTAAAAATACATGCCCGAACATATAAATATAAGTGCGGCCCGCACTGATACTCTGGCAACATATGTGGCCCGGCTATAGCATAAGGTTGCCGACCCCTGGACTAGACCATCATTAATTTATTGGCAGCTTATCTCCAGGCAGCGCCGTCTATTACTCTAGTTGGACAATTTTTTTTTAAATCAATAATGAAAAGGCCTCATTGACCATTCACTTTCCTTTAATCCTTTTAGTATTCTGAACATAAATTAAGCCCTTAGTGTAATATTTTATTTTATTAATTATAACTTATTACATGCTCATGATAATTATAATAATAATTTTTTGATAATATTACTGTTAGAAATCGAGTAATTCTGTAGTTTGTGCTAAGTAATTAGTAGGTACTCCGAGCCCTTACTTACTTAAACAGAGAAGAACTTAAACAGTAGTACTATAACTTAAACAGCATTTGTAATCGTTGTAAATCTTCCTGTAATAAAATGATTTTGATTTGATTTAATAATCAGCTTATTACAGAGCAACGCCATCTGTTAGCAGTTATAAAAACATGGCCGTGAAAACCCCTCATTATGAAAACACACTCATTTATTACAAACCATTTATTCCAGCTATCTACTTCTTATAAGTAAAATTGGGAAGTTTTCGGTGACCAAATAATCATCTTCAAATATTACTGCCACATTCAGCTCAAATTCTGAAACAAAGACAATAAAATTAGTCAGCGCCCTTTCTAACTATAATGTTGTGCTCTAGATCAGGGGTCGGCAACCGGCGGCCCGCGGGCCGCATGCGGCCCGTAGACTATCTCGGTGCGGCCCGCAACCCTGAGGTCCGTAAGAAAAAAATACCGAAGCAAAAGGCCATATAAATTCACTAGAATTTATACGGCCATGCTGCTGGGCCATGAGAGTATTCTTGAAAGCTCGCTCCCACGCGGGGTGATAAAAATGTACCTCTATTTCATTTCTTAAGAACTGTTTATCAAGACTGTGATGTTATGTATTGTTTCTACCGAAAATAAATATTTGCTGTACTTATTCAATTCTTGGCAATTTCTTTTGCGTTTATCCGCCGCACGTGCGGCGGCGGGCGGCTCCTTTGAGACAATAGGCGGGGCGGCAGTCTTTGATTAGACGCAGGTGTGCGGCGGCGAAAAAATTCAAAGCGACCGGTTTTAGTTAAAATCACAGCCGCGCGCAGCTCTCGCCACATTCGGTTGTGGAAATTCGCCGGAAACTCACGTCTCATCTGGTTGCTAGCTACGCGTTTCGTTTCACCTTTCTTCCCTTCGCTGATAGCTTCTCACGCACGACGTATGAGGTAAGTTGTATGCACTCGCGAGCATTTTGTTTTATTTTATTTACTGCTTGTTAATGTGAACCTTCAGATTGATGGGTAAATGTTATAAGGACGGGGATAGTAGTTACATGACATGAAGTTAGTTACGAGTGTGTCATGTTTTAATTATTATTTGAATGTGGAGTTGAATTTGTAGGTGCTAACTGGAACATATAATTTTACAACGAATTTAATTTTTTTCATTATTGTTACAGAATAATTATACAGTGTGGCCCTGGATAAAGTGCAACCCCGAAAGGGGGTGAAACTAGATCAAAAATTATCGACAAAAAAATAGAAAAAAAAATTAAAAAAAAATTAAAAATTAAAAAGTTGACCACTGACCCAGTGGTCAACTTTAAATGCTCCTAGCCAGCACATTTTTTATGTTAGAACGTAGGTTTTTATTTTATTTAAAAGCTATTATGATAGACAATAATAAAAAGTCATAAAAATTTCTAGTATTATAGGCTTAATTTTAAGATTTTTGGAGTTTATTGGAAATTAATAAGCATTTAAAGTTGACCACTGACCGTCAGTGGTCAACTTTAAATGCTCCTAGCCAGCACATTTTTTATGTTAGAACGTAGGTTTTTATTTTATTTAAAAGCTATTATGATAGACAATAATAAAAAGTCATAAAAATTTCTAGTATTATAGGCTTAATTTTAAGATTTTTGGAGTTTATTGGAAAAAAACAGCCTAAAAAATTTAATTTTAATACAAAAATTAAACTTTAAGTCACGATAGCCACTTGTTTGTCAGTTATTTGTTATTTTATCGTCATCGTCACATATCTGACATGATTATGGTTTTTATTTTAACAAAATAGACCTACTACTTTGGAAGAAATAATTTTTTTATTAAATAGAGTCATTAGTGAGCAATAAAAATTTTAATACATCAATAAAGTATATACGATTTTTTTTTAAATTTTTTTTTCTATTTTTTTGTCGATAATTTTTGATCTAGTTTCACCCCCTTTCGGGGTTGCACTTTATCCAGGGCCACACTGTATAAACATGGCTTCAAGAAAAAGGAAGATAGAAGAAGAAAAAAGAGTTTTTAACGAATTATGGACAGAATTATACTTTTTTATCGAGTTTAAAGGAAAACCGTTATGCTTGATTTGTCAAAAGAGTATTTCTGTAGTAAAGGAATATAACCTGAAGCGACATTACGACACCGAGCACAAAGCTAAATTTGACTGTCTTGAAGGAGAAATACGGAAAAGGAAAATTTCCACTTTGAAATCGTCATTACAAAATCAACAAAACATATTTAAGGTTGTGGCAGACAACAGCGAATCGAATGTTCGGGCCAGTTACAGGGTAGCAGAGATTCTTGCAAAAAGTGGACGTCCGTTTACCGATAGTGAATTAGTAAAAGAGTGTGTCTTAGCTATCGCAGAAGAAATATGCCCAGAGCAGAAAAAAATGTTTGAAAGTCTTAGTCTCTCTGCAAGAACTTGCACCCGACGTACTGAAGACTTGGGTGCTAATTTGTGTGAACAACTCAGGGATAAGGCGCAGTCTTTCGACTGCTTCTCTTTAGCGATGGATGAAAGTACGGACGTGTCGGATACAGCACAGTTACTCATATTTGTACGCGGCATTGACGAAAACTTTACTGTTTACGAAGAGCTTGTGAAAATGTGCAGTTTGAAAGGTACAACTACGGGAGAAGATTTATTTCACCATGTGGAACAAGCTCTGGATTCATTGCAATTAAGCTGGGAAAAGTTAACAAGTGTCACTACCGATGGAGGCAAGAACATGAGCGGTCAAAACAAAGGTGTTGTTGGGAGAATCATCAGCAAAGTGAAAGATTCTGGATCTACTGTGCCATTGATTTTTCACTGTATTGTCCATCAAGAGGCATTGTGCTCCAAAGTTATATCCTGGAAAGAAATAATGGATACTGTAACATCCACTGTTAATTTTATAAGAAGAAATGGGCTCACACACCGTCAGTTCCAAAAGTTTTTGGAAGATCTGGAAGCTGAACATGGTGACGTGGTTTACTACTGTGAAGTGAGGTGGCTCAGTCGAGGTGCCGTTTTGGAACGGTTTTTTGATTTGAGGAAAGAAATTGGCAACTTCATGGAGATGAAAGGAAAGCCAGTAGAAGAGCTTACTAACAAACAGTGGATTATCGATCTTGGTTTTTTGACTGATTTGACTAAGGACCTGAATCAGCTCAACAAACGCTTGCAGGGAAAAAATAAATTGATTTGCGATATGTATACAGATGTAAAGTCATTTGAAATGAAACTGAAACTGTTTATCAAGCATATTGATGAAAAAAAGCTTGACCATTTTCCTAATTGCAAGAAAGCCGTGGAAGAAGCTGGAGATAATTTTGTGTGGCAAAATATTACAATGAGAAACGTGTTAACACAACTACAAACTGAGTTTGTAAATCGATTCACCGACTTTAAAAAGAGCTCCCTTAACATGGAAATATTCCAAAACCCTTTTGCAATTGATATTAGTGAGATACCAAGCAATTTGCAAATGAACATAGTAGATTTGCAAAGTAATAGCACACTTAAAACGGCATTTAAGGAAAGCACTGACTTGATACAGTTCTACGGAGGTTTGAGTTCTGAAAACTTCAAAGAATTGAAAAAGTTTGCTCAGCAGATAATAACTATGTTTGGTAGTACATATTTGTGTGAGCAGACTTTTTCAATTCTCAACTACCGCAAAAATAAGAATTGTTCGCGGTTAACGGATGAACATTTAGACGCGATACTGCGCGTGTCTACTACTAAAATGAAAGCAGACGTTAAAAAACTTGCAAGTCAAATGCAGCCTCAAAAATCTCACTAGTTCTTACTTTTATGTTAGTATAGTAGTTCAATTAAAAAAAAGATAATTGTATGAATATATATGCGTTTTATTTCAAATATTAAAAATACATGCCCGAACATATAAATATAAGTGCGGCCCGCACTGATACTCTGGCAACATATGTGGCCCGGCTATAGCATAAGGTTGCCGACCCCTGCTCTAGATGACTACCAGGTGTTCAGATTTCGGTTTTCCAACATTATTAGTAATGAAGAGTGTTACCTATTTTAAAGTTGACAGTGGTGGTGGTGGGGCAGGTGAAGAGCCGCGGCAGCACCATGTGGAGCGGCAAGTCACGCGCGCGGCGCACGTCGCCGTCGCCAAGCTGAATGTTCTGTATTTCCGTTGCTGCAAAGTTTAGACAGACTTATTGAATACTAGCTGATCCGCCCGCGGCTTCGCACGCTTCAAATTTCCCGTTCGGAACTTCGGGATAAAAACTATATAAAACACTCTTGTCAAGGTGACCCGACACTTCATGTAAATGACTTCACGTCAATGAACGACGGTTAAATTAAATGGATATTAATCATACAAAAATACTAAAATCGCGATTAAAAAACGGGAGGTGGAGGTAGGAGGATGAGAAAAAATACTTTACGACCAAATACTATTCATCAAATACTACTATCATGCTAATACTACTACTGCGCGCACATTTAAGGCCAAACTTGGATATGCAAGTCACCAAAGAGCGCATCAATGGAACCAAGCAGAAACAATGTCGCCGTAGCCGAAATCGGCCTGGATGACATCATCAAAGTTAGTAAATCGTTTAAAGGGCAAGGTGTACGCTTTTATAACAAACTCCCAAGGGATGTACAAAAATTGACAATTAACAAATTTAAAAACGTAATTAAACAAAATCTTTATAAAAGAGCCTACTATTATATATCGGATTATTTAGATGATAGAGAAGCTTGGGATTGAAACTGCTCCAACTCGTTCAAAATGTTACAATTTAGACGTAATTTATTTTCTGTATTGTTATGTATTGTAAAAGGATCATTAAAAAAACAGCCTTGTTTCTTGCCTTTCTTTCCTGGCTTGGTCGCGAAGGAACGGGCAGTAAAATTGACGTTTCAAAGTGATCCTTGTTATTTTAATGAATAAAAATATTTGACTTTGACTTTGCTAGACTAGTTTCCTTCAGCTACTTCCACAGCATTATCTCATACGGTATACTGCTGTGAGGGAGTGCTGCAGATATAAACACCGTTTTTGTGCTGCAGAAGAGGGCTGTTTGTGCAATTTATAATATGGGCCTCAGAGAATCATTACGCAATAAGTTTAAAGAAATAAATATTTAGACAAAAAATCTTTTCTGTATTGTTATGTATTCTAAAAGGATCATTAAAAAAAACAACCAGCCTTGTTTCTTGCCTTTCTTTCCTGTCTTGGTCGCGAAGGAACAGGCAGTAAAATTGACGTGATTTTAATGAATAAAATATTTTTACTTTGACTTTGATTAATGTCATAGACAGTCATTACTGGCTACTCATTCATACTCACCATCTCTGGAGTACCCCTCAGCACAACCGCAAGTCTCAACGCGCACCAGTTGCAACTCTATCGACTTGATCGGCACTGAACACTCATCTACGCGGATCTGAAACAAAAACAAAGGTATTCCATTGAGAGCTTAAAGTATATCGCCCGCCTCTCATCAATCAAATGCAGTCGAAGAAATCGTCGAGATTTTGATTTCTACACATGTTCTTAGGTGTTACTAATTTCCCATTGTGCATTTCTATTGTGTTGATACAATATTATGTGGTTTTATGTACAATAAAGAATTGTAGAATTTACAATTGTATTTATTTAAGAATGCAGCTTAGACCCACCTTTCCGGTGATAGGTTTGTCCAGAGGACAAACGGTGGAGTGTATCTCTGCATACACTATGAACTGCGGCATGTCAGCGCGCGCGGCTCCCCCGCCCCCGCCACCCGCGCGGATCGACGCTGGAGTGATCTCGCAACGGACCGGTTTTACAGGACCAGGGTCTATCTAGAATTACAGTATTTTCAAAATCAGGGTTATAAATCGATGGCACATGCCAGTATATTTATCAAGTTTTTGTATCTCAGAACCAAGAATACTCTTTTTGGTAGGTAACCCCCTCATTAGTATGGCAGCACAAATAATAATCCTTTATGCTGTCAGACCTTATGTTTATTTATTTATACCATCACAGTGTTACTCTTAATCTTACTGTAGTAATTTCAGTAAAAGTAAAGCACAAATCCTTACCGGTTTACACTGAACAAAGAACTGGCAGCTCGCATTAAGTGGCTTGTTCAAGAAGGACCTCTTCATACTGCACTTCAGTACATACATAATGTTCACAAACACTCCATGGTAGGTCTCCAGGAGGCCTGGGTACCCGGGGGACACGGCCTGCCGAGCTCGGAGAGGCAACTCAAAGGGAATTTCAGTTATGCCCGAGGGAATCTTCCCAGATGGTGCCAGTTCTATCGATGTGTTGAGGAGGTTTATTGGCTGCAAAGTGAACACATAAAGATAGTTGTCTAAAGGCTAGGTTTTGATTCTAAGTTACATTATTTCAGAAAGTAGGATTAGTTTGCAAAGCATTTTTATTGTAAAAGTTTTACCTTGATACTGTTAGAGAATGCCTCAAATATTCCCACATTCTTGGTGCTGATCTGTAGGTTGACGGAGCCTTCCATGGTCAAGCTGAGTCCCTCGTGGCGCACCTCGCTACTGCTCTCTACGATCGCTATACCTGCTATTGTCTCCTGTAATTATTTTTAATGTGTTTGTAGAAGAGTTACAAGTAATCTATTATAGGTATAAATGGGAAGTATAATCTGCAATTTAGAATTACAAGGCTTTCTGCTTTTATTAAGAAAACACTCCTGAAAAGACTATAAGTATTGGAAGAGGAAGAAGAGGCGGGTCCAGTGAAAAATTGATGTTATACAAGCCTTTACGACAAAATTAATGAAAAGATCACCAAGTGAGAAACTGACCCCTTCATGATATACTTTGTTGACGCGTTTTAGGCTAATGGCTAAATTTAAAGTCATTTTCAGCCGAATATAACTTGTAAATTCTAATTTGTTTACTATTTATTTTATTTTTATTGATCAGCAGCTCATCAGCTGGCTGCTATCCACAGAATATATATTACTCACTAAAAGTCACTCACACACAAGGAGTTGCTATTAACTATTTGATGTCAGTGCTGCCTACCTACTCTACCAAATGAAAAAAAACAGCATATTGAGTAAAAAAATCAGTTAAATTGGTGTTTTTCGGAAGAAAAAATTGCTCATATTATGCTTTTTGTTATTTCAAGTTCCTCGGAAAAGAATGTTGACATGAGAGTAATTTATGTACATATGGCAATAACAAGCAGTGGAATGGATTTTGAACAAAAAATTAAAAATCAACACCTACGAGTACATAGAATAATGGAGAAAATGTACAACTTTAGGTTTTTTGTACATAGTAATAAAAAATAAATATCTATTTTTAGTGTCTCTTTCTATTTTTGAAATTCTACCAATTTGAAAAGAGGTACTAGTTAGGGCAACTTTAATTTTCTGTCTAATCTAAAGTACAGTGCACGAACTATGTTTCGTCATTGTATGAAAACTTCTAAGATTAATTTGGCCTTATGCTCACCATCGTTAGGTCGCTAGTAAATTGTGGTACAAAAATTATAATACGACTTTTTTGCAATTTAGACAGCGGGAATTGAATGAATGAGAATGACAGACAAACAAATCAATCAAACAAAAGTCAGTTGAAAAGAAATGTCCGGTTGTGGCGGTCGAATGTGAATTTGTTTTGTTATTTTGAATACGATTTTATTTATTTTATATCGATTGTAATTATTTGAATAGTGCGCTATTGGTTTTAATAGTGTCATCTAATTTCTTGAAAGAATAGTGTTGTTTTACTGAGTGTTGGTGAAACAGGTGATGCCGCTAAGGGCTCTCCGAATGGATCGATATCGGTGACTTTGCGTCGAAATCGTGAAAAAACCACTAAGAACGGGGGTGGTTGGAAAATGGAGAAGTCTGCGCGGCCACGGACGGCCCTCAACGAGTGCGTGAAGGTGGTGGTGCGGTGCCGCCCGCTCGCGGAGAAAGAGAAAAATGAGGGTTACGAGGAGGTAAGCAACCCCCATTGATGTTGTTGTTACGAGGACGAGGCGCCAGGGCTGCGCAGACTTGGTGCGTCGACTCCGATCGCGTACTAGAACATTGATAACAATATTGTGCTGTTTTTACATCACGCAAATGTAATTTCGACTTAATTTTAAGTTAATTGGTGACTCGTGGAGTTTCGCTCTACGACGGTACGATATAGTGTGGTTTTGAATTAATAGGTAGTACTAGGTAGTTGTAGTAATTTGGAAGAAAAGGAACAAAGGTCGAATACCTTTGTTCCTTTTACGCGAAGAATGCGAATAGTGAATTAGGGTGCGAATAGTGGCGAATTCACGCTGTCAGCAGGCCTTAGTTACACCTAGCTATTGCACACACAATTCAATTAGATAAAGACTTCAAAGATCCTTGTCATCATTTTAATATAATTAGATACCTATATAAAAAATATGATTAAAAGATGATGTTCCATAAAACTTTGATACAAAGGTAGGTACCTTCAATTCTAGTAATCAATGCATACCTTCATCTGTAAAAATGTATTAAAAAACTTAAGCAAATAGATAAACAATTTGATAACAAAGTACTTACCTACCTACTTATTTTTGCAAGTATATTGACACAAAAAAATTTGACAATTATTTGTGTACCATTTCAATCAATAAGAAATGGCAATAAGGTGAATGAACTCAGAATTCAGCTCATCTCTTATCAAGAAAACAAAGATGTCAAGTATAGTTTGTATACTATTTGTACAACACAGTTGTTGTAAACTAGTTCATTGAGTGCAGGCCAAATTATGTGGAATATAATCCCTTAAATCTAGACCAAATCAGCTTATTTGTCTCCTTGATGGGCAGGAGTATGTTTAACTTCTGCTGGCAAAATAACTAGTATTACCATGCATCCATGAATAGTATCTCTAAGAATCATAATGGTATAGTATTAATTTATTCACAATTTTATTAAATTGCATAATATTGGTACCTATGTCAAAAATATATTACAAACAATAGAAATAATTAAAAAAACAACAGATCAGATAAAATAATACAGCTCATGCATTCATTTATATGATAAAATAGATGGTTTTTGAAAAATGTTTTAGTTTCAGATTAAATCCTTTTAAAGGAAGTTGTGTTATTAGGGTAGGAGTAAGATCTTGCCCTCCCCTGAAAGTAGGATTATAAAACACCCCTACTATATGACTGGGGGTGTTTTACAGCTAGTGACCTATTATCAGGACTAATTTTCATTCCCTTTAAATTATTCCTAGTTCCTTCCTGAAGCATCTTGACCTGAAAATGCTCACAGGATAAGAATGCCAAGCTCTGCCCACTTGAAGCTATTGCTCAACTGAGTAAATTTAGCGAACTCTCATCTACACTTCACATTCTAATTATATTTGAAATGCATTATGATTCGCACTATTTCGTATTTATGGTCTTCCTTCCTTTAAGTGTCATAATTACATAGGTAAGTAGGAATAACCCACAGTACAGTTACTTAAATTTACTTACTTTATTTTATATATTCCTCACTTACTTACCTTTTTTGGATAATATGGTATTGCTTAAATCTTACCACAATAATTAAATGGTACCTATATCTAGTCAAAACACCAGTGTAACACTTGCTCAATATTATTAAAGGCTAAGTACCTAAATAATTATTGATATACTTCTAAACAGCTTATTGTCCAAAACAGTTTGAATCATTCATTCGTGTGTATGAAGTGACCTAATCATCAACAGATAAGGAATTCTTTTGTTTTCTATTTTTATTTGCAAGATAAATCCATGAGTCAGTCTCTCTTTATCTTCGCCTGTCTAAGGTACACTTACATACAATCGCCATAGGATTATCAAGCCTCATAAGTAAAATTATTTAGTTAGGCACTTACGTCAGGAAAACAAACAATCCTTTGCTGAAAGCGAAACAATTAAACATAACATCGAAAAAAATGGTTTAAAATGAACCATTACAATTAATCCTACCAAAACACTAGTCACAATGCTATTCAGCAACCTTGATCACTTGGTCAAATGTAGCAAGGTTTGTGAGAACTTTTTAAGTCCTACTGCCTTTAAGTAGGTATCTTCTTACCTAGTTAGTACCTAGTTAGGTACTTGCAATCAGCCTCAATGCGACTGCTCTCAAGGAGTCAGACCACACGTCACATAAAACAAAGGAGCTCGCGTGCAGACGGCATATGACATCCATAAACTTGTTTTACAAACTGGGTCTAGTTACGCCATCTGATCCTGTCACCTCGTTGGCCACTGACAGCCTGTTCTTAGCAACTGGTTATGCATCGCTCTTGCCTCATTGCGAATCATCAGGCCTGCAATGTGACTGCTGGATGGACGCAGGCCTTCGCAGCTGAACGGCCACCAAGGTGTATCTTTTGACTCTTCTAGATACCGTCTAGCGTTATAATGACTTTTAACAGAAACATCCTACTTTTCATCGAGTATTGTATATCATAGGTACTCGCGTTCTCAACAGCGCAGCTTTGTACTAACTATGTGAGATCACGTGGTTGGTCATCGCTCAACTTACGCGCCGGGAGTACTGTACAGGATTGAAACCGCCAACCTTTCCATCAAAAGTAGGAGCTATTCCTGCTTTTGCTCCATGTGCTTCTACAACTCCGAAGTAATGCTTCATACCCTCATACCCACCTCGTCATAACAACTAGATGCTATTGTTCGTCCTATTCTGTCGTCACGTGCCCACTGAGGTGTCTCATAACGATCACTCGATCCTAATTTCCGTCGATAAGCGCCACTTCAGCTTGTAGGGCTTGCCTACAGAGCCTACTTCCTCGACACCTGCTCTGTGGTTCAAGGGACACTAAAATGTTATGCGTGACCACAATCAATGATAGGTGATACTTATTATAAATAACTTGCCACGAGCAGCGGTCGCGCGGGGTGCGTTCATTCGCGTCTCTTCTCTTTATATTTCAGTGTAGGTATTTACTGGTACCCATAACTTGCAGCATTTCATCCAACATCAATAAAATAAAAAACATCCGAAGTAGGTGAGCTGTAATGCCCATTTGCGGCCGGTCCATGTTTAGAGTTAGCCATGCGCGTGCATAGATCATCTGGCCGGCGGCGGCGGCGCCCTTCGGCTTCGTCGATACGAGGCGCTTAGTTAGATTTTCAATCAAGATTCTAAGCAGATTGTGACTTTAGTAAATATCTTCGAATTCTCACCTCGGTTGAAGCCAGCTCACTGTCCAAACTGGACTAATAAAGCGGGTCTAAGCATAAAATGATCCCCAGCTCTATATACTGCTGTTTTTTTGTAGGTATTCAACTGTCTAACCACCTTTATGAGGGAGAACATAAAAACGTACGAAAGTTAAAACGGTTCCTCTATGCATCCAGCACCAGTGGCCAGAAAGTTGGCCACTGTGTGACAATTTTCGATGTCAAAAAAGTCTAAAGTCAAATATTTTTATTCATTAAAATCACAAGGATCACTTTGAAACGTCAATTTTACCACCTGTTCCTTCGCGACCAAGACAGGAAAGAAAGGCAAGAAACAAGGCTGGTTGTTTTTTTTAATGATCCTTTTACAATACATAACAATACAGAAAATAAATTACGTCTAAATTGTAACATTTTGAACGAGTTGGAGCAATTTCAATCCCAAGCTTCTCTATCATCTAAATAATCCGATATTTTATAGTAGGCTTTTTTATAAAGACTTTGTTTAATTACGTTTTTAAATTTATTAATTGTCATTTTTGTACATCTCTTGGGAGTTTGTTATAAAAGCGTACACCTTGCCCTTTAAACGATTTACTAACTTTATGGAGTCTATAAGTGGCACCAGCGAGTTTGGCATTTGATAGTTCTAGAAAGTAACTTGTCAAACGTTGATTGAGACTCAATCAACGTTTGACCGAATGATTTTTAGGTACTGATTAAGCGGGCTCATTAGATACTTACATAAAAACTGCTTCTCACGAGTGAGTGATGTATTACATAGAACCACGAAACCTAAACGGAATACACCAAATGTCTCTTATTTAGGGTTCCGCTAACGCAGGTAGGAGCAGTAACATTTTTATCCTCCGATACTCATACAACGAGACCCGTTTTTTCAGGGGTGATGTCAGTCTTATTGTGGTTCTAAAGGCAATCGAACCTCGTACAGATTGCTAGATTGATAAGTTTTTGAGCGTGTTCTTTTACTACTTTTTGTGTTTAATTCGCAATACTTACTGTTTTTTTTCCTGCGGTGAAACTGTACTTTTCTTAGTGGTTTCAGAAAGCCGATGATTTTAAATCGACCTTCGTCTGTGCAGATTAACGATTGCTTTTACTGAATGTTGCACATTAAGCTTCTTTTTGCCGCTTAAATTACGTTGGTTACGAAAACACTAAGTTATTACTTTTTTGTGGTTCAACTCGTGTGCCGTAATGTGGCTCATCAATGTGTAGTTATAGCTAGGGCTCGCGCCAAACCACTCATCTGGCGACTCGCTTATCTGGCGAGTTTAGGAAGCACGTGTTTCGTAGGAACGATGCAGATGATTTAGCTGGCTCTGTTCAGGGGTCTTCAGTAGCCACTTTAAGTGTTTCCTATTTTTTATTATTATATATTTCAGTTCTGTTGGAGCACATCTCCAGTTTTTTCTGCAATAATAATTCCTAAAAAAATTCGACTTCAGAAAATCGAAAATTTAATAATATTCGAAAACAGAACACTAAAATTAAAACTGGTTATTAAAACCTGGTTTTATAGTGCTTTCCAACACAAAATTGCTTCACCCAGTAAAAAGTTAACATAAAACATAAAAAAAACGAATTTAGAACCTCATTCCTTTTTTTGAAGTCGGTTAATGAGTCGGAAAATGTTTTGCTTGCAATTCTTCTAAAGGGAATACAATATGATCTGCTTAGGAAACCTATCGATTTTGATCCAGACACGTCTCGTTTTGTAAGTAATGTAGATTTTATCTCTAATGGAGCCAGTTTATGGATGTCTATAATTAAAAGGGTTTAAAAAAGCTGAAATGCGAAAAACGTAATCGACCGCACGCAGAGAATCGACAAATCACGCGGACGCGCTGCCTGTGCACACCATTTAGGGCAAAATCCCAGATTAATTACTAGTTATTACGTCAACCTAGTAGTTTTTATTTTACTAGGGCATGGGGCCACAGCTTCGGTAACAGTTGGTATCAGACCTAGAACCATAGAAGTGAACCTGATAGCCTTCGATGAATTCTTTGAATGTCTTCGCTCAGCGTAGGAGTGTGTGATTGATGTCAGGTCTTTGTTTCTTTGCAAAGTAATAAACGTTACTTGTTGAAAGGCAATTTGAAGGCAGAAAAGCGAAAAAGTAGTGGGTATCAGTTAAATCGCTTTTAATGCAGTTGGTAAGTATTTGTTTTTTTATCTTAAAAGGTTAAATCTTCGTAGGTATCTGAAGATGGAGCATGAAGATGACATCTATTCGCTCTTACCTTAAAGATACCCAGATTCTAGTTTTCAGGAAAGATATGCGACGGTATACCTTAGCCGTATGCACGCATTGTGAACATTGAACGCTAAAAACCTGAAAAGTTGTTTATATTTAAATCGGAACAGAGGCCCAGAATAATTATTCCGCAACTAATTTCCATAGAAAACTAGATCCATAGCCATAGGGGTGCTAGCAGCGCGCTCATTACGACACGATAACAGCTGAAAGTGGGTGCGCCCTAGTGTAGTTTATTCTGTGTCTGCGCGTGCGCAACTACCCGTGAAAACCGCCGTGTCAGGTTTCTTTTGATGACGCACGCCGGGGGTATGCCTAGAACAATCTAGTGCTGTAACATTTCTTTCAATATCTGAAGAAATAATCGGCGACTTGCCGACTTGACCGCAGAAACAGAACGTGTCCTTGACCGATTTCCTTATTTTATTTTCAGTCTTACGAGGCATGCCTTTTAAGTTCTGTCGTTTCCATATTTTCCGGCAATTTTGAATTTGGAACTGTTCTATATTCGAATGTGTTTACATTTTGAATCTCAAAACAGTTGAAAGTATTAGGATTAATGCTATTGTTTAGTCACAGTTTCGATTTGAATCTGTCAGGTCACGTACGAAAATGAATCTTTCTAAGGAAAATGTTCGTGCAATAATTTTCTACAATTTTAGAAGAGGCCTGACACGGCTTCAGTGTTTAGAAGAGCTAACATCTGTGTTCAGTGATGTAGCCCCATGTCTGCGGATTGTCGAACGCTGGTATTTAGAATTCCAGCGTGGACATACTAGTGTTAGTGACAGATTTCGCGAAGGACGCCCAAAATCCGCCTTCACTGAAGATAACATCATTGCTGTGAGACAACTAATTCTCGAAGATCGTCATGTGACGTATCGAGAGATAGAGGCTCTATTAGGCATCTCAGGGACAACCATTCAGAAGATCTTGCATGAAGCGCTTGGTGTGAGAAAGCTAGTTTGCCGTTGGATACCGCATCTGCTTTCCGACGATCACAAGGCGGCCCGCGTCAAATGGTGTAAGAAAACTCTGCAAAGGTTCAACCGAGGGGAGTCAAATCACGTCTACGACATCATAAGTGGTGACGAATCTTGGATCTATGCCTACGATCCTGATTCCACACAACAATCTACAATCTGGGTCTTTCAAGACGAGCCAAAGCCGACTAAAGTTGTTCGTTCTCGAAGCACTTCAAAGAAGATGGTGGCCACGTTCGTTGGAAAAACCGGCCATGTTGCGACTATTGCACTTGAAGATCGTAGAACGGTTAACGCAGAGTGGTATACTACAGTTTGTTTACCACAAGTCATCGCCGAACTTCGAAAATCTAACTCAAAGCGACGCATCATCCTGCACCACGACAACGCAAGCTCACACAGCGCTCGTCAAACGATTGAGTATTTGAAGCAGGAAAAAGTAGAAATTCTTGACCATCCTCCATACAGTCCTGACCTAAGCCCTAACGATTTCTTTACATTTCCTAAAATTAAGAAAAGTCTTCGTGGTCAAAGGTTCCAGTCCGGTGAAGAAGCAGTCGACGCTTTCAAGTCAGCCATTTTGAACACCCCCACTTTAGAGTGGAATAAATGTTATAATAACTGGTTTGAGCGAATGGAAAAGTGTATTAAGCTACGCGGTGAATACTTTGAAAAACAATAAAAAGTACTATAAGGTTCTAGTTGTGTTTTTTTCTTCAAACGACAAAACTTAAAAGGCATGCCTCGTATAAGTATCTTATGATTTGTACTCGAAAGTGCTAATGAACAAATCAATGCTAACCCTCAAACCTTTTAAGGTATCCGCCTTAGCTGTTTATCGGGCTGTTATGTTTTACCATTTAGATTTTTATCTTCCAACACTGTTTCTACCCTCAGAGCATCCCTGCAGCCATGCCTCTCTATACCCTCTTCCATTTACGTAATAAACGAACTCACAGGCTTCTTGGAGAGATATTGATACACCTCTTTCCATGTTTCCAGTTTAATTAGTCAATTTTGCGATGTATATTAAAAATTGACAATTATTGATCACTCTGAATTAATTTGGGATAGGTCAAGAGCATGCTATCTGTGTAAGATATCTAGAAGAGTGATGATTTTATCAGATGAGCGGATCTCAACGCGTGGATCGTTACCACGCTGAGTAATCTGCGCGCGCAGTAACTTACACGCTCATTATGTCTTTAAAACGCGAGATACAACAGATTACCTTCAAAAGTCATTGTTTCGAAGCCGACTATTTACATAATAATGTACCTACTCGTTTGTAAACATTGTGTGTGCAATATGATTTACGCAAACATAGAAATAGAAAGTGTAATAATTGAGGAATTCAAGAACAAAGTCTGCGGTCGCAGGACATTGTACTCATTATTAGCTCGGTATGGTATGTGTAATGTGGAGCACGAAAATCGTGGACAATCTTCATTCAGAAGTCACGGTATCTTCGACTCACGTAGGCGTCGCATACTCTGCAGGAGTAACTAATGATACTGTGGGAAGTTCTACTACTGTGGTCTTCTTTTTGTGAGAGTCTTATATTTAGTAAAGATAGCTAGTCATTTATTCATAGAGAATATGTTTACTTTATCTTGTGTAAGCACTTCTATTATATGGCAAGCCTTCTGATCGATGAATAAAGTAATTTGTTCCAGAAATTCCAGCAGGGCTAGCACAGCGATTTCCTTGTCTACTCTTCGAAGAGACGACAAGGCTCTGACCGCAACTTGTATTTCTGCGTATATTGTTATTTGTTATTATATATGGTTTTTTAAATTTGAGTGTGATGTACAATAAATCGTTATTCTATTCCATTCTCTGTCGATTCTTCCGAAAATTTCTTTGCCACGAGCAGCCTCAATAAGTTTTATTCCTAGTCAAGAGAAGGATACTCTGCCTATAGCAACGTGCGTTGTATATATAATTAATTAAATATCTAACCAAAAATTGTTGGCAAGCGCGTGATTGAAAAGAGTGCGAAAGAGACAACTTGAGAAGACAGTGTAGTCTAGGCATCGTAAGACTTAGACAATTTCAGAAGAAAGTTGTCTATCCTTAAATGTCAAATATAGAGAAAATGATGGCTATCGTGCTCGGCGTTGTAGACTACTGTCGAGGAAGTGTCGACAACGTTTCTTCTCGTTCACTCTCGCAATCGCCGCGCTTGAGACGGTCGACAAGTGTCTTCTTTGTTCCGATAAATGACTCATGACTAAATCCTTCTCTACAGTTACTGTGCTAGGCCTCCTACTGTAGGTAAGGAACGATGTAGCTTGTTGAAAATTCTTTTTTATAACTCTCTCAGCAGCATGTTCAAACTCTAGGTGAAGAAACAGAAGAACCGCGAACAAAGCTGGTACGAACGCCTGTCGTGTAAGACCCCGGTGGACAGCAACAAGGTCGAAGCCCCGGCGCAGGTCTGAGACTCCCGACACGGCTCGCACTGGGAATTGGATAATAGCACTAACTGGGATGTGGAATCGGGACGCGGGAAACGAGAGTCAGCGCTCTCTCGGGACTTGTTGGGAATGGAATGTGTTGTGCAAACAAACTGGATTTCTTTGTTGAATTTTCGTACCGGGAAAGACTAAATAAAAATAAGTACTTTGTTGCATTATTTGTTGCGTTGTATGTATGTAATAAAATAAATAATAATAAAATAAATATTGCTGGACATTTCACACGCTATCTAGCCCCAAACTAAGCAGAGCTTGTACTATGGGAACCAGATAACTGATAGAATACTTATGTACTGTTTGTTTTTTGTCGATACATACTTATAATATATAGAAAAACATCCAGACCCGAAACAAATATCTGTAAATCATGCAAATATTTGTTCCGCGGCGGGAATCGAACCCGCTACCTCCTGCGTTTCAGCCGGCTATTCGCTCACTGCGCCACGGAGGTCGTCGATATATGTGTTAGGTTTTTGTTACTCAAGTAATACCCTTTATTTTTATTTTTAGAGGTAATGTTATTAATATGAATCATTGTACGATCACATTAAAATCATATTTTTAAGTTCTCATTTAAGTGAATATTCTTATGAGAATAAAGTTTCTTAATACCAGAGACTAAGGAAATATCCAAATGCAATATTCACAACTTAGTACGTGAAACCATTGTCAAATTAGACAAACGATTCTTGAAAGTGTTCATAATAACCAATAAAATATTTTATTAATGTATGAACGTATTAAGATTGGCAATCAGAAATAGTATTTTTTTCTTTCAACAAAGCATATAAGTAATTAGTTTTTTTGCACGTCACAAACATTTAGTTTTAAGTAGGTATTTGAATAACTTTAAGTATCGGCTTACTAATGCCAGTACTGAGCGTTTGTTCAGTTGGTGGTGGTATTGAAGCTTAATCATTCACTTCAAGGAAACATCGGTCATGCGAGCCGATACGAGCTACCGCGTAAATCATGCAGTGGTATAATGATTTATTAGGGCATTCATTCGTTAAAACTGTAGCTACTGCAACACATAATTTTGTTTTTCTAACTAAGGTCCGTGACGTGACGTGACTAAGGCTTTTCAATGGATCCTTTGAATCCTTTGAAGACTGTTATTTATACTGTTATATTTAAATTATATTGTGAATAACAAATCTGTTCTTTGTAGTTTTTTATTTTTGTGAATGTGAGATGTAGCTCCTATTATCCTTTCGGAATATCGCAGAGTCATCGTAGATTTAGAGCATTTCATCAAACTGTAGTTAGAATATCATTAATCATTCACCAGGCTCACAGTAAAATAGAAACTCATCAATAAGACCTCTCGGTTATAAGGGACGAATTCAAAACATTGTCGATGAACTAACAACCAACGTAGACCAATAAGTAGACCAGCTACCCTGCGTTACGCTTTTAACTACAGGGGCAGTCGCTATGGTTGCACTATCCACACTCCATTTTTATGATCCTCAAATGTGAACTCTTATGTCCAGGTGGTGAAGGTGTGGCCTGAACGTGGCGCTGTTCAAGTCTACAACCCGAAGGGCCAGGATAAACTGTTCACCTACGATGCTGCCTACGACTCCACTTCCGACACACAGGCCATTTACGATGAAATGGTGAGTAGGTATCTATTTTGCAAACATGTGACAATAGTAGGTGAGCTTATTTTTGAGAAATCTCAATTCCTGTCCCAGACCTACAGCGGCGGCTGCGTCCTTCATCCAGCAACTTGCCTCCAGATGCTGTATACGTCATGTTCAATTGATAGATATAAAAGACTTTTCTCAAAGTTTTCCTAGCATTTAAACAGGAAGAGCGTTGTCGTGTATTGGAGAGTATATCTATACTCAGCATAGAGGTGGATGAATTTTTTATTATTTCTTGCAAGCTCGAATACAACAAATGAGAAATAGAAATAAATAAATGCATCATGGGCAGTTTTATCATTAAAAAAAGGGATCTCTTCCATATACTCAGCAACATCTTGGCGCACCTCGTTCCAAAAAGAAACTGAAACGGCTCATTAAATCAGAAAGTTTAATAATCTATTCTGACTCTATATTTGACTCATAGACTCATAACTCCACAGATAAAGTGAAAAATCGAATAACTTTTATTACGAACTTTTTACTTGGTGTATATTTGGAACCATCCATTCATCATTATTTAAATTTGTTGTTTACTCGTACTAGTTCGCATTGTTTTCCATTATCGGATCGTAAGTTTATTCGTTCATACATTTTATGCGATATTGTTTCGCCATGAAGTTTTCCATTCAGGGAAAATTAGGTCGTGTCGGTGCTGTTGAGTTTTATCGTTCGCAAAACTTATGGGTATTGAGTATTGGGCACCCGCCGAGTATTATTTTATTATTGACGTCATACCCGTGAGTATGAATTGGGTTGAAGATCCATTGCCGCAGAGAAAAAATTATTTCGCTCTACGCGACTTTCAAGGTTAGGCTTCTCTAGGGCTGTATTTTAAGCTATTATACACACATTTATTTATACACACTTTCTAGATTCTAAAGTAAGGCGCAAGGATTGTTGCTCATTTATGACTGCGCTCATCAAGACTGAAATGAGAAATTTCTTACATTTGCCGGTATTGCGCACGCGTAAACACATGCTGTCGTATTGTTGCCAAAAATATGCCACAATCTGCTCACTTCAGGTTATCGTACAGCACATGTCATACGTAGACATTTCCAGGAATCTCTGCCAAAATGAATCGAATGAATCAACATATCTTCGTCAATCTAAGATCAGCGTCTACTCTATTCTGTTTTATCTATTAAGGTTCTGTTGCCCTTATTTACCATGAAAATTGTCACTCTGCTAGCGTTTCATGTCATGTCTGTTTATCATGAAAACTGGCTAAGACTGATCAATATTTATTTTTAAATTCCTACTTCCAAAATTTCTTCGTACCTTATACGTAAATATCATCCGCATGACTTACCAGACGGATGCATTTTTATTGGCGTGTTAAGTAGTTAATTGATCGTCATGTGTGGTGGATTAATTTTAGCACGTTGCGTTTGCGCCGTCAATCTGTTCTGGACAGTTTTCGCATTATCAATCTCAAATAAAATAACTAAACAAATGATTTAATGTTACTTGAACTCTCGCTTCTTTTTAATTTTTAATCGATGGTCAATGTCAGTTTCTTCCAAGCCAGAGAACCTCTCAACAGTTCCTCCTCCTTCCTCAACGTTTTGTTGAGGAGACAGATACCAAAATGATTCACGTAATCTTGATTCCTGTAAGCTCTAAAAATTTGATTCGTGGTCAGTGGTTATTTAAATTGTTAGCAATACGAAGGGTTTCATATTTCCTCATATACATAAAAACCGAAGGTCGTACGCAATTTACAGAAACAAAGAAACTAATTGCAGGCTTACAAATTACAATACAAACTCTACAAACATAAAGTCGCTTATAAACATGCGATATCATCTTCGCTAAATGATCCTGGCTCTGTCGATTAGTCACGGCTCGGTTTCTTATTGATTACACACCTGTCAAAAAATTGTTTTTACGACTTTAGTAATTTGTGTAGATAATCGTCATTATCTCTCTACTACTCTTATTACTTTACATTTGCATAGTGAATTAGTGAGTGATCGATCACTAAACTTGACATTGAAACTGCCCACACTTACACAAATCTCGTACGTCTTTGAATAGAAGGCATAAATTTTAACTAGTCATTCGGTTGCTTGTTTATGGTCTTCTTGAGTATATTATTGATTGGCCAATTATATCTGAACTTGCCTACGTAACCCACTTTGCCACTATTGATCGCAATTAATCTCCATGAAGTGAATTTATCAATTCCTTCTATAATTCAGACTTCGCTTCTGACTCTATATGATGGGGTCATCCAGTCTCCAGTTATTGAGTTCTTATGTGTACTTTACTTACAGGTACTTTACCAACAGTAGACTACTTCGCTCGAATCGAGTATCTACTTCGACTTCATGATCGATCGATTCTTTGAACTTGACACAGCCTACACAAAACACACAGCTGAATAAAATACCTACTCTTATAAATATACGGAAGGAATCACTTGTGCAAAGCGCATCCCACACGGTATCAGCAGTTACTATTGCAAGCCTCGTCCTCGGTTTCACTTTCAATGCCTCACCTCGCTGACCAAGGTCTTGTTTTTTCACCAAATTGTGATTCTGTCCGGCCGTGGGCGAGGCAACCTCGTCACGCTACAGGTGTAGACTAAGGGCTTGTCATTAATTAGCTGATGAATACTAATTAGGATGTTGTTGCTCTGCAAGATTTGGAACACATGCTTCGTACCAAATTCGGTAAACAGCCGCAAAAACAATGATAATATCTTATGTTAATATTTGTTCTGTTCTGATAAAACACATTATCGACAACTCTGAAGTCCCAAATTCTTATACATAGTCTTGTTTGTTCTCTTTGAGATCATTAGAGCTCGTTCTTTGAATTAGACTACTCTAAGTAATTTCTATTTTTACTCATTCCACCATATGGCCTTATATTTGCATCTGCATAAAGTGTTCTTTCGTATTTTTTATTACTCTTCAGTAAAACGATGCACTTTATGCTTTTAAATACACCTGCTACATTTTACGAGTGGCCAGCTCGTAAAGTTATTTCAACATGATTGTCCTGTCCATCTTTATAGTCCGGTCCATAATCAAAGAACGTGCTCTCGACATTGTCGACAATGTTGAACATTACTGAGCTTTATCGATTCGTCAATAATCGCACATCACATGTGTTTGCTATGTTTACATACCGTGCCGTCACATCGTTCGAGGTTAACTATAGAGTTGACTACGTCTGTATTGTATTCTACTGTCCTTTTGTTACTATTGACCGAATAATGATGTATCTCAGAATCTTCATCTACAGCCTAAGCTCACCCCGCTCTTGCTAAGCATCACAGCACGCTGTCGTTTCTCCCTGTTAGCTTCGAATTCCCTTCAATTTCATCGTCGCGTTCCCCTCAGCAATGTTTTGCACATTATTTTTTTCTACATGTGACGTAGTTTTCACTAATGCGAGTCGACTTTTCAGTTTGTTTCATATAAAAGTAGCGATTCTATAAAAAGCTGGTGCAGCGATGAGGTCACGTCTAGGTAGGTTGGGATTTGGCAATGAGATGAATCGATTTACTTTGCAGTGTTGATCTTGAACGTAAAATTTTATAAAATCATTGTTTTCAATATTGTATTAGTAGGAAACGATTATTTTTATCAGGAAGAAAATGACTATTATTATAATGTTATAATAATTAAATGAGCAATTCACTAATTATATTTTATTTTAATTTATTTCGAACAAAATCTACAGCTCTTAGTATAATACAGGTATGTATAAGTAAACAAGCCATCCAATATCTCATCGATAACAATCAAAATATACCTACGATATTAATTACTTTCATTTGTAAGGTTATATTAGGTTCTTCGAAGTAGTGTCGTACCTATACTTTATTTACACCTTATCTTTTTCAGAACACGGTAGATGTTGTTCTCAGTTTGTGACTATTGAATTTCTGCGCAGGTCCGACCTCTTGTGGCGTCGGTCCTCGACGGCTTCAACGGCTGCGTGTTCGCGTACGGCCAGACCGGCACCGGCAAGACGCACACCATGGAAGGCACGCCCGAACACGAGGGCATCATCCCTCGCGCCTTCCGACACATATGGGCACACATAGAGAACAGTGCTTCTCCTGACGTCACACATCTAGTGTCCTGCTCATACGTAGAACTGTATTTGGAAGATGTACGGGATTTACTGTCGAAGGAATGCAAGAAGCTCACGATACGAGGGCAGGTATGTATCAAACTATAAGTTACATACAAGCTTCTGACCGTGGCTTCGTACGCGTCGTTTGTCATTTAAAACATTACCCTCCTTCTGCGTAGTCGGGTAAAAATTAGCCTATGTCCTTTTCCTAATCCCGGTCATAATCTATCTGTCTGACCGAAATCGGTCCAGTTGTATAATAGTGAAAACGTAACAAACAGACAGACAGAGAGACAAAGAGTTACTTTGAAATTTATAATATTATAGTATGGATATTAATGTCGTAAAATTCACACCCTGACGTTCCACGCGGTTGTAAAAACTCATGAAATTTTCTTTCAACGAAGTCGCTCGAAACTTTTTGAAGTGACCTTTATTTCAGAGCGCTTTTCTTTATAACAGTGATGCATTTTCACTCGAGGCGAGAATATTTTTTTTATGGTGCTGTACATCAAAATAAACCTTGATAAGCAAGTCCTAAAAATTCTTACGTAGGTAATACGATAATACATAGATACATCTACTATGTAAACTTATGTACTCCCTCGAACAATGCCTGTACGCACGCGCCGCGAAAAAGGATGCATTTCCTTTTTCGCGGCGCGTGCGTACAGGCACTCGGCGCGTCATTGTTTAGGCCGTGTCATTTGCTTATCGACTGCACGTAGATTCATGATCACAGCACTCATTCATGGTTCAATATCAACACCCTAGATTCCACAATTTTATTCACGAGTAAAACTCGTCAAATATTACGAAACTGGCCTCCACTGACAATGTTTTTGTTTACTGTATTGATACATCAAGTGGTCAACCGAACCAAACAACATGTTCCATTAATTTTCAACGTATGGTATTTCCATTGGTCTAGAAAGGAGAGAAAGAGTCAATTGAATTGACGTTTCAAAATCAGCTTCGTTATTTTTAGAAAAAAAATGATGACTATTCGTAACAAAGTAGAAAGAAACTGAAATTGTATGAAAGAAGCATGGGAGAGACACATTGAATAGTTTATTTAAACTGCCATGGTCCTCTTTAGGCCCACTGTATCTCAACTTACTGGCTGATCTATCGCAGTGATTAAAAGAAACCACTGACATAAGGAACAAACCACCAACACCTAGGAACTCCTGCAGACCTGCACCTAGTAACTGGCAGATAGCCTAGCGGGCTTTATTACGCGACGTTATAACGTAGTAATTGATGTCTGGCGCCGCGCCAATGCACAATGTCAAGGGAAAGCTCTCAAACTTCATAGAGTGCAGTTTGTTAATGGATCTGACTGAAGTTTCACAGCATCTCCAAATACATTGCAGTGGCACTGACTGATGCTGAATCTCTAGGATTGAACTGGGGTAAATACATGGACATAGAGAATGGCCCGATTAAACGCTGACGCGACGAGCTGGATCTCTTTGGCAGGGAACGGGTGGACATGGCTAATTGAGAAGAAATTGGGGGAGATATTTGCCTAGCAGTGAGACAATATAGGTAAAAAACAAACATTAAACTGCTGGATTCACTCCAAATTATAAAATATTAATTCGGCCGGATATAATAAATACACGACAATTTTGTGCACTGTAGGAAATTAAAACATGTAGGAATTAATTTCTGTCATAGATTATAAGCATAGACATACTGATTTCCATAATTTTTATAACCCTAAAAAACGTTGCTCATTGTTAATACCTTTACTTGCAAACCTGCTTTTGCTTAATGAAAATGCATATTCATATAGTTGCATCGTGAACAAGGAAGCAGTACTTATCACAATGTATGCTAACTACCTGTCGTGTGCTTTAGGTGTTTGTGAGAGAAACTCACAACGGCCACTTGATAAAATCTAGACAAACTGTTATCTCTAGAAGCTAAACATACTGTATTTACAGTACTCGAGGGAATATTAGTGAATGTTGACCTTGCCAAGTCTCGTTCTGTCAATTTCACAAGCAATTACCGAAGCCAAGTAAAGTTTGCAGAAGATAAGTTAGTTGCGCCTTTAGTCAACATTGACGCAACGTGTTTCCTCTTTACCTGTACATGCCACAGAGTTGGTACGTAAATACTTAGGTGAAGTTGTCAATCGTATTTGACCGTGAAATACGTATGTACCTTCAGACAAATAAATAAATAAATATTGCTGGACATTTCACACAGCGCTATCTAGCCCCAAACTAAGCAGAGCTTGTACTATGAGAACCAGATAACTGATAGAATACTTATATACATTTTGTTTTGTAAATACATACTTATAATATATAGAGAAACAAAATAATGTGGCAAGTAATGATTAGAAATCAAGAATAATAAAGACTGTCCTAAGAGCTGGCCAAGAAGAAGATAAATAAAAACATTTATTTGGACAGAAACTACAATAGAAACAGAAATAATTAAAAATATAACAATAGTATCTATGAGCCCCGTCTCGAAATAGGATTTTGGCATGAGCTGAACAAGAACTGGTGACACGAGAGAATAATCAGAATTAGAAGAAAGTGTATAATCATTTGACGACCTCCGTGGTGCAGTGGGCGAATAGCCGGCTGAGACGCAGGAGGTAGCGGGTTCGATCCCCGCCGCGGAACAAATGTTTGCATGATCTACAGATATTTGTTCCGGGTCTGGTTGTTTCTCTATATATTATAAGTATGTATTTACAAAAAAAATGTATATAAGTATTCTATCAGTTATCTGGTTCCCACAGTACAAGCTCTGCTTAGTTTGGGGTTAAATAGCGATGTGTGAAGTGTCTAGCAATATTTATTTATTTATATTTTATCATTAGATATTTGAAAACTATGATAACTCTGGGCGATTTGACATGACCCTAGGTTCAATAATATGATAGGTGCAGTAAAGTGCTACCAAGCCGCGTTGAAATCCATATATATTTTACTAAATGTATGATAAACTGAAGAACAAATGGTTATTTGAATGACAGGTAATAGATGAACGTCAAATGACTCTTTATCTTCGATCTTCATTTTTATCTTCAAACGAACAGGCTCGAAGCTTTATTAAACGCTGAACCGTTTCTATCGTCTCCTATCTCCTAAAACTAAGTTACATAGTTACCTATCAATCCGTGCTAGCAAACAGTCGGTGTGACCGTCCGATGACATCACATGTACTCGATGGTGTTTATGATGGCCCGCTTCAAGGTTGCACCTATTTAGTCCAAAGAACGATGTAAATGGACATAATTTACATACGAACACGAATATGGAAGAGATCGAAGTGTTTAATTTGTTATTGTATTTTACACAAGTTCAGGAAAAATGCAATTGATTTAAACGTGGATAAAAGAATTTGCAATGACCAAAATCGATAAAATTGATAGCATTTTAATAACTCTGATTAAACGGAACAATATCAATTATAGTATCAAGATAGAAAGTACGAATAGCACCAACCAGGCTAGGGCAGCGGTGGGTACAGATAGGGCGGAAGTGAAAATTTATCTGGATTTTCGTCGTACTTGACTGTGAGTGTAAGTGAGTTCCTTCCTACCAACCATGGTATTTTTTTAAGGTAGGGCATTACCCCACAATGCCCTCCCCCCCCCCTAGCGATGGCCACGGTGCCAACTGTTTCTAAAAATGTCCAGAAATAACGCCAATCTTAGCCTTATGTTATGATAGACAATCATCTATCTGCAAAAGTAGCGTTTTTAGCGTTGACATTGAAGCGTACCTATCTCCAATCGTATCAGTTTTTTGCAATCAATAATGCACTTGTATTGAATTGTATCGATACCGTGAATTGATGATTATTGAAGGTGGCATTTAACATGTCACTGTATCTGTATCTTGGTTGGCTGCGAGCAGCAAGACTGGAAAAAGATTGCTCTACTGCCAGCTATTCTATGCTTTTAATTATGTTGTCTGCACAAGCTGTGCCGTTGATGCCATATTTCCGGAAGCACATTTGAAATCCCATGAAACGTGGACCCGTTTTCTACTTTTCTATGTGGTTCTATACTTGAATAGACCATACGTATTGAAGTGGCGCCTCTCTTTGTTATTGTTCCGTGGTCAAGACACCTGAAGCGGTTTCAGGGTCGCGTTATCAATAAATTATGTATCGATAACGACTTCATATCGATTGCCGGCAATACCTTCTGTGAAGATTTAACTAGGCCAATTAGAGCTACATTGTCTAGCCCTTAAAGTGCAATGTCGCGTAATCGATATCTTTATTAGTAAGAAGGTGGTTCTAATATAACTTTTGTCTCTGTATTATACATATATATATACTAGTGGTTCGCCCCGAACTGTGATCTCGCGAGTCTCCGATTAAAACAAAAAATGTTATTTGTTTGTTTCTATGATAATCAAAATTGTGCCACGAAATAAATAATGAAAATCAAATTTCACGATCATCGGATCTTCGAAAGTGATCCTCGGACAAACAAACCTACATACAAACAAACATACAAACAACGCCGATTTTACAGTTACAAATTACAAGTTGATTTGGAGATCTCGCTTCGCTCGATCAATTATTATGGTACTGGTAACTCATTAAGCTACATTACGTGACGTCAATGAATATATGCTTTCCGTAATTTTTTATGAAACTTACACGAGTTTTGTTTGGAAGTGGTCCAAATCTTCGTTTGATGTCATGACCGTTCTCATCGGTAGAATGTTTATAGGGAAAGTAACTAGTGAATGTGATAAATTAAGATAGATAGATAGATATAACTATCAAAATTACGTAACAGATGTTTATGAAAATACAAAAGTATCTTTATAAGAAAAATAAATCAATTTAGATCACGATCTAAAGTTTAGAAGAAAGATAAGCTACTGAACATTTACAATATTAAAAGATTTGTAGACAGTATCGAAAATCTTCACTTCTTAGGGCTTATGCACACGGCGTATTTTAAACGCACAGACGACCGACGACGTTCGGCTACAGCATAGGCCCTTAGCTGTATAAGTACGAACAGTTTGATAAACCTCTAAAAAAAATACTTGAGGCTGTTTATTCGCAAATGGAGCAAACTGGTAATCAGTCTAATTCACGCAGGTCGGGCCAATTTGCTGATTTGTCATCAGTGAACAAAAGGGGTCACGGCGCGAGTCCTTGAAAACTCCACGAGGACCATCCTCGTAGATATCTATTATACCTAATGTAGTGTTGTACTAAACCACGGCCTAATAACAATGACATGTGTGGCATAATTCATGTTTGTGAGCCGGGTCAAGGGAAATTATATGTAATTTAGTTACGAGTAATTTGTAAAAGATCCGTGCTCTGATATTTGGGTGATTTTGATACTAATTTGCTAGGTTACCTCGAATGTTTCAAACTGCTGGACGATTCGTCTGATTACTCTATATTTTTTTAAATCCAACATTTGCAACCATTAAATCCTTAATTTAATGAATTTTGTCATAATTATCCCCACAAAAATCCATAGTAAGGTTATTGTAGATTCAGGATAGGCAGCCAGATATTTCTGATTTTATAAATAACAAACTGAAAGCTAAAATGCCTCACAGAAAGCGATGAACGGTGTCCTAGACATAGTAAACACATGTTCACCTAATTCGCAGCACTCTAAACATTGTCAAACACGTGTACAACACAACTAACGAGTTGTCTAAACGTTGTGAATCGCCGCTAACTTACGTGTGGCATAAGTCAAACAACGGAAAACTCTCAGTAATTAAGTTATATTATAAACAGTCGGAATGATGACTAGACTACTTGAAAATAGAGTATTATTTGCTTTGTATAAAAACGGCAATGAATTTCGATAATATAGGAAACGCAATTCGCTATTTCAGCCTTGTACTCGGCGGATGCTTCCGAAACATATCTTTCAAGCAATTGTGCAAACTTTAATACACAATTTACGCAATATTGAAACGAGACCTACTAACTGCACAAAGAAATTTCAAGGTGCGTAAGATCAAGGGCGCGGTGAATGCTTTGACAAATGCTTTACGAATACTTCGATGTAAACAAATGCCTTCGTGTAACTGTGCCGAGGCTGGGCTTACACATTTCACATTATTATGTCACGTTAATTCTAATGCTGAAAATATTATAATTATTAGCAACTGATACCTTTAAAAATAATTTTATGCAATTTGTAATTATCAGACTTACAACATTACCTCAAACTTTGGACTTCAAATTGCTAAAATTGTAAGGCAATAAAGAAGCGTCAATTTAACATGAGTTGGTTCACAAGAATGAGCCAGGATCGATACCTAAGAGTGGGCAAAGCAAGCAACCCATCAGTTTACAAATGCAAACTATAATCTTTGCAGATGATGATTTCATTACGCCCTTTGAACCTAGCAAGGAAACCTTAACATCTCCATCGTCTGTTAATATCTCTCACGCCTACTAGGTTAGATTACATTGGATAATTCTTTATTGCACACCATGAAACAAATACAAAATAACAACGTAAATCTATGGATTCAATTGGCGGTCTTATCGCTAAATAGCGGTCTCTACCAGGCAACCTTTGGATGGAATGGACTGTGTGGGCATTACATTACTACTCGCATAAGTTCCAATACCAGATCTAGCTAGTCATCTCTTGCACCCCTTCAGCAGCTGTATTATCCCTTTCAATCCGCAGCAGGAACTAAACGGCTTCTACATCCCGGAGATGACGTCAGTGGTGTGCAAGTCAGCCGCGGAGATGGTCCGCGTGATGCGCGCGGGCAACCGGCACCGCGCGGCCGCGCGCACCGACATGAACGAGCACTCCTCGCGCTCGCACGCCGTTTTCCTCGTCACTGTGGAGAGCGCGCATAGAAACACCAACCGGATCCGGTGAGCGCTCATTCTCTTTCCCTCGTTTATATATGCAGGGTGTTTCAAAGATAGAATGAATCGCTTTTGTTTGAAAAAAGCGCAGGATAAATAGCAAAGTTGATAATAATGACGGTCATAAAATGAATTTTTTTATCAACTGTCGCAACAGAATGCTGAACAACATGAAAATGTGGAAGTAAGCAGAATTGCCCTTGCAGATGCGATCTTGCGGTACGGGACTACTGCTCGGAGTACATGCGTTTTTAGGGGTTTCAGTGGCATGTAAACATTGTCACATATCTTTTAAGCATGGCTTTATATTCGCAATAGCAATTATTTCTGCAAGATACTTACTAGGTATGAGATTGTAATTGTAACGCGCCCTGAAACCACTAAAACTTTGAAACTTCATCTGTTTACTAGAATCATTTGAACCTAAACACCTTTCACTTATTGGTTTTAAAAGTTTTCTACCGCATTATAGCGTAATTGACATTTTGTTGAACTAACCTATCACGAATAGCTTAGGTAGTAGGAACCTACCTACTCAAGTGCAGCGCCCACCCTTCGTCAGTCGAGGGTAGATGCCTATCGATGACCTTCGGGTGAGGTGCGGTCAATGTCGTCTATGGGAATATTTGTAGTAACTCATTTAGTTCGACCTTCACAATGCCATCATTTTTTATATCTAAATTGTATTGTAAAGCCTCCGTCCGGCTCGATCGATATAATGTTTTATGGTGAACACACGTTCTCCCGTTATCACGTGTTATGAACTCATTCAATAGCTTTTATATCTGGATCTAGTAATTAAGTACTCCGACCAAATTTTTATTTCATATTCAGATGTAAACTAACCATCTTCATTCAGAATTAGTAGCATTAGCGTGATTGTAGAACGTTGCCCCGGCTAAGTACTCGCACTCGAGCTATTCATATTTCATTTTCTAAAACAATGCTGGCAAGAATTCGGGCGATCTTCCAAATTCCCGAGTCGCGTCGTGATGCGTTGTCCCGTTGTCCTGGTTCCCGAATCGAAATAACAGAGATCCGGGACACGCCGTTGTCATAGCCTCAGTATTTAGGGCTCGGGGCCTCGAGGGTAAGGATGCTATGGGTTTGCCGAAATTGCATAATTCGGAATAATACGAAGAAAGCTATCGTTTGATATTTTCGGAGACAGGTAAGCGCCCTTGGGATTTCGGACTAGTTCTAAAATATGTCCGTGTATGCCATATGCATGCAACTCAATTATGTGCTTACCGGTATATAATCTATAATGAACACACCATTAGACACCATGTTCTTAAATGTTCAATCAAACCATTTTTGAACCTCTCCTTCAATCATCTCAACAATCTCATTTTCGAAACTTGATTCAAGGAAATGCTCGGTCAATGTTAGTCTGCGATCCGCATTACAGTTTCCTAGTCTCTGTTTCTTTTACCAACGTGACAGGAGGTTAAATTTGGTTCCCCGAGAAATTCGGAGTTGGTTCTCGCTGCATCCCTACTTCCGAACTAGGTAACAAAGTACCCCCAAGCGGGTCGCGATTGATACGACGCTGTTTTTTACTGCCCTCTCGCAGGCTATCAATGATCACGTAAACGTTGCCTGTTTACAATTCACTTTGTACTATTTGTTTGCTTATGGCATTGTATTGAGTTCGTTTCTTTAATACGATTTCTGTAAAGACCCCCGAATTTCTTATAATGGTTCTCGCTGAGTTTGTTTGATATCTGTTTAGTACCAAAAAAATATATTAAGATTTTTAGAAGAAAAATATTTTAATAATAATTTAGAATTTCGAAGAATATTGAAAAACATTCGTATAAGCTCCCCCGATTGTAGATTTGAAAGGTTTACAGCATTTTGTCATATATTATAGATGCGGTATTTCAGTAATCAATGATTTGGGCATTCGTCAGCAACCACGAGTACTGTGTGCTTATTTAGTCATCTGTTTAATCCTGTCGGATTCATTGCCATGAGTGGGCCGGGTTATGATTGCTCTAATTGTGATGATGTGATGCCTAGACGAGGCAGGCAGACTCCAGTATGTAGTATATGTGCAGCCTTCGGGTACGTTTCACGGAGGTCAAGAGTTTCTGAAAAACATAACATCGTAGAAGATTCTGGGTGTATTGTTTGCGGAAATGAGCGATGATTTGGATTTCTGGATGGAGACGTGGGAAGACGATACTCTTGATGAGTTTTGTGACAAGTAAGGCTTTTTGGTGGTGTTGTTTATTCGTTTCTTTCGTTTATTCAACTTTAGCTTCATATTTTGTTGATTTATGTGTAGTTATAGTTAGCTAGGTACAAAGGTGTTATTAGATTACCTATGAAGCTCAAGGCACCGCACTGGGACACTACAATAACTTAACATTTTGCACTTTTATTATTTTTCGCTTAAGTTACTTAATTTATTTTTATTTCTAATGTTGTATTTCTTTTAAGATTATGTATCAATGTTGTGTTCGAGCTTAAAACGGTAAAGGAAAACATCATGTGGAAAACTGGAAACCGGAATGTCCTAGAACCAAAAATGAAGGCATCGAAGACATGTGCCATCGGGTTAGAGTTCCAATAAGCGGCGATGGCTTGCAACCTGTCACGTGAATACTTAATTTCTAGGTAAAAAGTGGGCCTGAATCAAATCTAATATTTGGACTTGCCTGTTACTCCCTTGTGTTATATCTTCACGGGTCTTCGCCCTGTGTTTATGTTTCTTCTGTGTCTATTACCATCGCAATATTTTCAAGTAAATAATTTTAAGTTTATTCAACCTTTGAAAACTCATCCCTTTAGTGAGCCGTAGCTATTAACCTCTAGGTCAATGGCTTTAGCTCGAGACTGTATGTTTTTGATCCACCCCTCGTTCGACTAATCGCCCTTCTTTGGGGCAATCATAACTCGTTAATCGTTCGATACCGTGCCTTCTTTCTATTTGCATTTACCTTCTTGCATAAATCAGAATAGCTATTCGGTATGCAACTGTTTTCTTGAAGGCTGCAGTTCTCATTTCCGTATATTTTATTATGCAAGTTTTTAAGTCTGGAGTGCTCAGGTTCTTTCAAGGCAAGCGTGCTTCATCCTCGATCAGACAATGATTTACCATTAGATGAGGACAGACAGACAAAAATACTAAAAATGGTAATTTATAATGTAGGTAATAGTCGTTTTCACTTAAATTTTAGCTTTTATTTTAAAATAAAAGACAGACACTTCTAATGAAATACGTTTTTCGCTACCACTTAATAAATTGCTCCTGCAATATCTAAAAGACCCTCTAACTGTAGAAATATAAATAAAGCAGTTCTAGCTAACCCCCTAAATTGCGTCTGGAACGGTGAGGGGAACTATTTCTTTCAGTCTAGCCTCTACTGCCCCCCTATAACATAGGTAGGTCCGCAGACATTTGTTTCCTTTGTTTCACCCTCCAAAGGAATTATTCTTCGCATTTTCCCCCACCAAGCACTGCCTGCTCGAAAATAAGCGATTTCAAAAGAGGTTCTATACAAACTATATATACTTTAAGACTATGTTTCTTTCAATAGTCTGCTGACTTTGTGTTTATTTTCTCAAATACTTACAAAAGTCCACAGCTCCCATTAAAAACAGCAAAGATTAAAATAAATGTATTGTTTGCCTACAATAATATGCTTTTTGTATACTATAAATATTAAGATAATTTCATTACATATTATATTCTTCTTTTTCTAGATTCTACCCGTCTCATCACTGAGTATAAATTGCAGCTAGGATTTCGGTATCTGACTATAACGGATAACTATTCACAAAATACACATGTTGCCTTCCAATATCGCTAACGGAGCGTAACTATTCATAGTTCCAATAACCTATTTGTTGCAAAAACGCCATAATGTTCAGGAAGTCACGAACCCGTGCAAAACGATAATACACTCGTGACGTCGCACGTAAACAGATTCGTGGTTACTCCATTATACCGGTTACCGTTGGAGTATGACCTTTATACCCTCGTCATAAGGTTTCCGTAAGTGGATATAGTGCGTTTGATAATCGATGCACGTTTCTTTTTCAATTGTTTTAATAAAAGGATTCCGGTAATGAGATAATTCCTTCAGTCTGAACATTAGGGTATGCCCCTAATGTTCAGATTGAACGGAATATCCAAAATCTTTTTGAAAAAAATCACAACGTTTGCAAAGTGTTTTTGGGAAATAGACAGTCCTTATTGTCGGTTCCTTGTTTTCGCCCCCAGCCTCCCTTCCACCCCTAAAGGGCTATGTCCATGCAAGACTCCTGATGTTAATCTTTTACTACGTCTGACAGATAGAGCTTTCTTCAAGCATTTTAATCACTTAAAAACTCTAGAGTTTTTAAGTGACTCTAGTCAGCCTTATTTTTACTATCTTTAAAGTGCTATGAGCCTTCACAGACGTTTTTGTGTCTATAATTATGCCACATTAATTCAAGTAGTATTTATTTGGTGCAATACCGATGCTATAAAAACTATTGATCAATTAGCAAAAACGAGTAGTTGCATTGAGCAAGGAAAGTAGGGCAAGTGAAGCCTAATGAGGTAGCCAGTTCACGGCGCACTGTACTCATGGATGGACGATGATTTATAGTGCACGCCGCTATTTATATTAATTAATGCCATTTTTTCTACGAGTAGTGTATTAGCTAGCCAATGTAACACTTTTAGCTAGTATAAACAGGACTAGCTTTAGTTTACATATTTTAGTTTGGCGCACACGGGCAATGGAATCATGGAACGAAGTATGGAGCGACTCATTAAAACGATAGCTCAAAAGATAACAAGTTATATTGAAAGTTAGACATAAAGGGAAGAGTATTAAGTATTAATACTCGTACTATTAAGAATGATTATTACTAAGAGTGCCAAAGATACAGTTACCTGCAAATGTTTAAATACACATTCGTCGAGTCGAGACCTCTCGCCCAAACGTTTGCAAAGTCAGGGCTACTACTCGTATACAGGATGCTTCGGATATATTACGGGTATGTTAACCATAAAATGGGAAGTTCTTTTTATAAAACGGAACAGAAGATTTCATAAAATTAAAGTATAAAACGTCAAATAAAAAACCCGCCTTTAACTTAAAGGCTTCTTTTTTCTTAGGCGCCGTGACGAGGCGGAATATTTCACCACGCAATCGTGGTCGATAACGTTCGTGATGTCTCGAGCAATGTGTAGGATTCCTTAGACAATAACGACCCGAAGCATAACTATGAGTAAGCTTCGTGTAGGTGTCGCAATAATTACTCGCACAATTTGACTTGGAGAATATAATTATCATGGTGTTTTGTCAAGGATAATCTAAATGCTAAGATCTTACTCGCCCAGAGATGATTGCAAACCAGTCGAACTTGATTATAATCACGTTGGATTTATATTATAGATTCAAAATATGATTTGTTCGCAATTGTCCTATCAATTCTTGTCTAATCAATATCCCTGACAATGATACTAGCTAATTCTTTTATTGATGTTTATCGATATTTTCTATCGATGGTAAAATAAAGACAATTTAAATACGAATTTATTATGTTTTCCTTCTTTTCCTTTTTGTGATGTCACTTACTTAGATTTCAAGATTTTTTAAAACATCTCCAAAATTTTCAAGCCTAGACGGGACTTGAACCCGCAGCCTTGATACGAGGATGCACTGTCAATTTGTGCTACCGGTCTCTTGTCACATCAGGGTCGAAATTAGTGAGATGATTCAGATTACGACTAATGCGCCGTTAGATCCATATATAGTAGGAAAACTTATACAGTTTTTAACTTGAAAATTTTTGAGATGGTTTTAAAAACCTTTGAATTTTCTGTAAGTGTTCGAACACTAAAAAATAAAAATTAACTTAGATTTGATATTAATTGAAAGTAACAAAATATTGACGTGTAATATTTTTTAACATTTTCTATTTGAAATCGTCATTATTACCGCCGCGCCGGTTCCTCCGCAACCAAGCCAGGAAGAAAAAAGGCTGGCTATTCTTTTAAATGGTTATTTTACCTCTACATAATGATACAAGAAAGTTTTTACAATTATGTGCTATTGTAGCTGTAGACAGCACATCTCAGAACATATTTGCTTACAGCCGGTTGTTCGTACGCCAATCTAATCGCAAATCAGTTGCCATAGTGTTTAACTTAATCTCTGATTAAAGTTAAATGAGGTAAAATACGTTCCAGCAACCCAATATGCACTTGACAAGAGGTTTGACCAATGGTCAACTAATTTGCGAGTTAATCTTCGTTCCAACAACCAGATGTTAGAGTCGCAAAACTGATCGCAGGTCAAACCAAAAAAGAAAATGCTGTAGAGGGCTGAACGGAATCGGGCCTTACAACATTTTTAGCCCAGACAAATTGCTATTTAAATTGTAATTCCATACATTAATCATAATCTGGTCGTAATATATGTATATCGCGTGTTGACGTCACACAGTAAAACAAATTGCCCCGTGGATCAATAACAAGCCCTCGACCCTCGATCATACAATGATGCATAGCTCACACTTCTAGAATAGAATAGTTCCAGCCACACCCACACACATGTCTGTGTCGCCAGACAATTTGTTATAAACCAAATAAATAAATAAATATTGCTGAACATTTCACACAGCGCTATCTAGCCCCAAACTAAGCAGAGCTTGTAATATGGGAACCAAATAACTGAAAAAATACTTATATACTTTTTATATACTTATAATATATATAAATACATCCAAACCAGGAACAAATATCTGCAGATCATGCAAACATTTGTTAAACGAAGCAAAGAAGTTCGGATATATATTTATATAAAGTGGGTGAAAATTTGGTTTTTATTTTTGAATCAGCTGTTTCTTAGGCTTTGTTTTTGCTTTACTAGATATATATTTCTTAAATGTACAAATCGTTGTTTGACTTTGAGACATGCCTTAAACCAGCGGATTATAGAAATTTACAATTGCAGCAATGTTTCTTTCTTCATTGAAAATTATAGAAAATCAAAACGTCGTAGAATAAACTTTGCCCTCGCAAATGAGAGCAATGCCCCCCCCCCCCCTTCTATAGAATAACATTCATTATCGAAGCACTCTGCGAAACTGTGGAATGCCCTGCCCTGTTCATAACTCTGAATCATGTGGGGGGTTTCAATACGTGATGATAGCTAAAGGTTTTTAAAATCATCCCCAAATTTACGATTAGATTTGAACCCACAACCTTCCTTTTGATACGTAATAAGTTGATAACTAACTCACTCAGTTGCTGCATGCAAACTCAACATATGAATGATGCATTTTGGTTCAAAATTTTGTTATACTGCATAATTCCTTACTCTTACCATGAAAGGCGATCTCGCCCCCATCTCGTGACTAACTCGATAACATTTCCACGTATATCTTCTGACTCACAAATCTTTGCCTAAATTGATCGCGATGATCTAAGCTGCTGTTTTTGGTCTTTATTGCATCCAAAATGCTAAATATCATAACATTGATAACTACATTGGAGAATATTTTAAAGATTTAAAGTATTTACCTTAAAATACATATGACATCATGCAAGTTGATGCGAGCCTTTGTAGTTTGTAAGCAAAAAATCCTTTGAAATGAATAATTTAACCTTATGAACGAACGAACAATGAACCAATATTTAATGGAAATATTATCAGGCCACATCTATTGTTGTATCAATTAGAATATAAACTGTAAAACATCCTTAGAAGCTACTACATTGTAGTTGCCCTTCGTGGAAACATTTGAAATAATTTTTAGTATTCCACAAAAATCACCAAGCCAAAATATAAATCGTTGATCTCCGTGGAATACAATTGGTGCTCTTAAATCGTTGCTTTTCGTGGAATGCCTCAATATTTTCATTAAATATAGCCCGTTTAGAGTGCATCTTATGGCGTGTTTTTATTGACATAATTTCAATACTGAAATTGAGCATTGAAGAGCCAGAGTTCGTACAAAAAGTGAGGTTAAATCGATTCTGTTCAATGGTACCGGCAGCAGGAGACCGTGAAGGCTGCTCGTTTGTTCACGAGTTCAGCTGCACCCACCACTACACTTGCCACCACCTGCCACATTACCACAAGAGAATACTATATTTAAGGTTATTGTACACTTTAAATATAGCAATTTAAATCGGACAACTACACAACGGTACAATTGGCGGTCAAACCACCCTTCAATTTAAACTGTGTGAATAGTAGACATAGAGAGGGATTTATAGACATAGACAATATCATATCATATTTATTTATTTTTTCACAAAGTATAACATACATGCTATTCACAGGACGGTATGTGAACACAAAATGATCACTATTTCCCACCTTCGGTATAAACCTGTGTTGTGGGAAGGTAGTCCCTTTCGTCCGTTTTTATACAGTAGTTAAGAGTATTAAACAAAAAATAATTATTATATTTATAAAGAACATGCATTCATTAATAAATTTTGAATATTGAGGGCAGCATTACGTTGTATAATTTTTGTGTTTATGTTTTTGAGTGTAAATGAGGGTGTGTTAGTGTGTGTAAGTGCGTGTGTGAATGTGTGGTATTTGTGTCAATCATTTATTCATTAGACAATCATTTATTAACTTCATTAGCACACAATATACAATACAGTTACATTTTAAGCAGAGAAAATACAAAAAAATTAAACAATTAAATAGTATAAACGTAAAACATAAACAAAAAAAGGGAGAACTTGGTAGATACTGTGTGCTACAGCAGTAAAAGGGACTCTACTCAGCTTTATGCCCACCGTAATGGTAAGCGCTGTCGATTCTGTCGAGACCGCTCCATTTAGCCACTAGACCTTGAGAGTACCTATTAGTATTTTATTTGCTACTAATTGCACACACAGTAAAACATTATAATAAAATAAAAGAAGATAAAACAGGAAATAACAGATGGGGTTGAGATGTATGTAGAGTCAGCAATTTTAATTAAAAACAATAATCACTCGTATACGCACGCAGTGTCTGTACAGTAAAGGCGCGGTATTCAATGAATAAATATATTGAAACTCATGAAAACATTGTGCAAGTTCTATCTAGGCGGTAGTTGGTCTACTATTTTAATAGTTGCTATAAGTAACTGAAAGTTACTACAAATGATTCAGGAAATGCATGATTTCGAACAGAAAGGAAAATGATTGTTTGCGTGCGTTCCTAGCAGATCCATCAAATTAATTTTGATTATTGTAAACGAACTTGCTCACAAGCATGTGTACTACGTGTAGTCACTTTAGTGTTGCGAGTGGATCCAAATCTCTCCAGTTTACCTACACATAATTATTGGTATTATTGATACTAGTGGTTCGCCCCGAACTGAGATCTCGCGAGTCTCCCATAAAAACAAAAAAAAATTGTAATCTTTGACTATCAAAATAGTGCCACGAAATATATAACCAACTAACTTGACCTACAGTTTCATTAAAATTACAGGTAACGGGAGTGCATATAAAGTGGTTACTCTTTTTTGGGGTACAAAATGCAGTTATTCTGGATTTCAGACTTTTGCCTATATTTGTGTCACTAAAGCTACACGAATATCAAATTTCAGCACTGTGGGGTCACTGGTGTACCCTGTGAATTTTGTCAAAGTTTTGTTTTTATTGTGGCTAATAACTCAAAAACTACAAGGATTAAACTAAAAATAAAAAGAGGGTTGAAATGTACTAATGAAGACCTTTCATTTGACGTCCCACTTGACCTTATATCTTTTTTTTACCTCTCTTGAATCCCAATATCTCAACAACCCACCAACATTTTTAGCTCATTGAGTCACACCAAAATTGTGCCATTACTAACTACCTGTTACGCCGAGGCTGTTAAACAATGAGTAATAATCGAACCTTCTCGAACGCTTTTGTCTTGCTGTGTTATTGTTGCTATTGTTTGTGGTTTCGCAGAATGGGGAGTGGCCATTGTGTCGAGGGACCGACCCTTTCCTGGAAGGATCGACATCGTTCTCGAACAATCGAAATGTGTGCGATATAAATAGGCCGGAGAGATGGCCGGACAGTCAGTCTGAGTCAGTCTCAGTGAGTTAGTCTCAGCGAGGCCCTGGAGGACTGACGTGGGAAGGGTCTCGCGTGAACAGTAGTTGCTCCCGAGTCAGTCTGGATTAAGCTATACGTGCGATCATTTCGGTGACTTTAAGTGGTGTGAATTAGTGTGTTGTGATACGTGTGACCAAGTTCGTGTATTCATCGTTCTAGTGTTGAATAAAAGTGTTATTTTGGTTGGATCGATTATCATTATTTTATCCCGAACCCTCAGCTCGTAACATACCTATATACCAAATTTCATGATGATCGGATAAACGCTTCGAAAGTTATCCTCGGACAAACATACATACATACAACGCCGATTTGCCCAAGTTGATTTGGAGATCTCGCTTCGCTCGATCAATAAATACTTGGTATTTTTTATTAAATTATGTTACCGTAGTATATGAACCGGGGTGGTCCGTTAGCTTGTTTGCAGTGAAGTCGTATGTAGTAATAAAAACACGATTAAAAATACAAGTAGGAACTGGGATGTAGTAAAAGTACCAAGATTATTCATAATCTACGTAATCACTAGAACTTACTAGTGATATCTGATAAGTATGTATGTAATCATGAAACGTTACGTTTCAATTAGCCACTGACAGCTCAAGGACGAATTGTATTTGCTTTTGTTAATTTATTAGCAGCAAATTATAGGTTTCTCGAACAAAGTACACTTTCAGGGTTATCGATACAATAAATAAATGCATTTAGACGGATTACTAAACTGAAACGGATGACCTAATAAAAGTTACTGGGGACCGTTGGGTGCCGCACAAGATCAGACGGAAATCTCTAGGGAGACAAAATCAAGTCAAAAGTACGGTTAAAGAATTGTTTGCCGTCACGCGTATTTATGAATGAATGAAAATTCTTTATTATACCTTACACGCTAAACACAACAGATACAAAAATAAAATAAATAAATGTAAGCATAATGGGCGGTCTTATCGCTTAATAAAGCGATCTCTTCCAGACAACCTTTAGATGGAGAGGATCATTGTTTAATGGAATTATAATGAATGCGTATTTATATTGCGTATGATAAGATAAGATGACCAACAACCATCAATTTAGATGTTTCACATTTGCGGGCGTCGCGTGACGGCCACATTTTTTTTATTAACAAGGCAAATCAATCTTTTGTTTCCTTACGGTAAACATATTTTACTCTAATCTAACCCTCTTGTTACCAGTCAGAAGTTCAGTTAACGCCTTGACAAAATGACCGGGCTTTTTGCAGCGTTAACGTTCCAGCCGTTCTCGAACGGTCTGATACGTGACGATGGTAAGAGGCCTGACGGTATGACTCTTATACCTTGGGAGAAGGGTAGGATACCTTTGGTGTGGGACGCCAAGTGCGTCGATGCCCTTGCACCATCTCATCTGTCTGGTACAACAGTTGGGGCCGGTACGGCGGCAAATTCAGCTGAAGATAGATCTCAAACGGCGCAAATATGGAAATCTCGACAGAGCTTACGTATTTGAGCCATTTGGGGTCGAGACCCTGGGTCCAAGCCAAGTTCTGGGCGTCTGGTCAAAGCGACGTATGATCCGAGAGCTGGCGCTTATCTGGGTTAACACATAAGCATTGCAATTCAACGAGGCAATGCAGCCAGTGTCTTGGGGACACTTCCGCCTGGATGATCTGGAGCAGTTGAGCTATCTATAGATCGTTTGCAACGGTCTTTAGATGGTTCAACTGTTTCTTCTGTATTTTATTGTAAATAATTGTATATTTTTTCTGTTACTAGCGTATAGTTGGCGCTGTACCTATGTAAGTAAAACAATCTCAAATGGCAATAAATAGCCAACAGATTCATTCCTTATTACGAAGTCAACAAGAACAGAGACCCATTTGGCTACGTCAAGGCATACACTGCAAAGCACACAAGTAACATGTTACAATGCGAGTTACATAATACATTGCTCAATGCAGGATTCTGAAAGCTCAGTACGTTGCCTTATACGTCCTATAAGGCAACGCATATAGTCATATAGTCGCCATATGTATGAGGAAAGAATTACTTTTAATCAGAAATTGGTACAGAATTGGTATGTCTTCAGACATTTAATCAGTCAATTTGGTTTTCCTTAACCAGCTCTTTTCTCTTTTTAAAGCGGTGTTTCAATCTCTGAAGCAGCTCATTGTCAAATTCAATATAGGTTTAAGAAAACTTTTATATCTTTTGATCTCGGGAATTCTAAGGTGATGTTCTAATACTCTTAAAGTGGGGCTATTTTAAATCGTCGGAAAGCTGTCGGATCGGTCCGACAGGTTTTGTTGGATTCGATTAGGAATCCAAATGCGGGTCCGGTTCGCGGACTTATGTAGGACCATATGTGTGTATGTATAATTAATCATAACTTAAGTTAACAAAACACTGCTTTAGCCAGTGACAAATATCGCACTACAGTTTACTCAATCGAAGTTGTCCTGTCCATATTAGGGCGAGTTTGAACGCCCGTTCGTGTGGGCTTTCAATTTGCAAGTCGCCAGGCTGTCTTCAAAGTGTGCTCCGCCCGCGCATCGTAGGATTCGTAGGTGATGCTTATTAGCAGACTTGCGATACTTCCTGTCTTCCGAATTTCAAGAACACCAAAGGTTTTTTTTGTGTAGGTTTATTTTGGAAATCTATGAAACATTCGTTTTCTTCTACGTGATGTCGCCGATTTTTTCTGCTGCCGGGTATGATGGTTCTAAAAATGTTCTAAATATTTAGTACTAGCTGTTGCCAGCGGCTTCGCCCGCGTTGTTCTGGGGTGCAAAATACATATATTAACTTTGATATCCCATTTTTATCCCATGGGAACTGAGTCATGGGATAAAAAGTAGCCTATGTGGTAATCCAGGTTATAATCTACGTACATAACAAATTTCATCGAAATCGGTTCAGCCGTTTCAACGTGATTGAGTAACAAACAAACGACTAAATTTTCGCATTTATATTAAGTATTGTATCTGTATTGATGTTTGGCTCTTTTTAATGGGCTAAGTAATAGGGTTCTCCTACTCAAATGTCAATCTTATTAACTGGTTGGAGTCCAGCACTTAATTGTATACCCTGTAGGTAAGATTTATTGTTTATTTATTTGCCAGAACAAGGGTAGAATTATACAGATGTTACAAAATAAAAAGTTTCACTGTATAATGTAAGAAGGTAGCAATATTTTACAGTTAGATCTAATGGAATAGAGGCTGACCGATTTTGCATCAGGAATTTGTGGACACGATTATTTATCGATCGATAATGGAAAGAACTTGAGTTTGAGGGTTTCTCGTAGTGAAACTCCTTTCTGTTCGTTTAAACATTGAGCTACAGAAAAATAAAAATATAAGTACGTAGGTGGTACATTATTTTCTAAAGATTGATGTGACGTAGAATGCGAGATAGGGTGAATGACATGACGTGAAGGGCTACTGAAACAAAAGATTGTTAGGAGAATATTAATAAATCATTCAATTCATCATTTTATTTTAATCATTATTTAAGAATGTCCGTAGTTTTGTTACTTTCCCTCAAACTAGAATTTATTTTATATTACGTAACATGCACTTGTGTAACGAGCACACACTTTAATTGCTTTGATGCACTCGCAGCCTAATTAATAAATGGCCGCCGTACACTAAGTTATACCTATTTATTCTGCGCTTGCGCATTTCCTTCCTAGTCGGTTAAACAGGCGCCAACTGCCTTATTTGCATTTAGTTGACTAATTAGACTGCAGAGTGCAATGTTATTAGCATTGTAATGACTTGCGATCTTATTACGAAAGGATCTTGTTTTTTATTTGTGTAGAGTATTATAATAGTACCTAAGTTGATCCGCCGAACTTCGTACCGCCTTGACATGACATGCATATGACATGGGCTGCCAGTATGTACCTACGTCACCCCGGTAAAATTGTCAATTGGCCATCATTATGTATGAGAAAATGAATTTTCTTCATTATTTATTTTTGCGTGAATTTTCCGATATTTTAATAGTTATTCTGCTATTCGGGACGGAAACAAATTCAACAAATTAAAAGCCATCTAAATCGGTTTAGCCTTTCTCGAGTTCGAACAAACCCGACTTTGTTTTATATATTAAAATTTGAGTTTTTGACAGCAAGCATGCTTTTTGACTAATATTAATCGGCTTTTATTAATTATTATTTTAAGCTAATTTAGGAGATTACTTTACAGAATTTTCTTGTACCTTAGAACTTCTCTTTGCTGAGAATGTCTAATCCGAAGGTCGGGGCCGAAATCCTATCTAGCCCTCCGTAGAACAGAAGCGCTCTGTTACTGCTAGCGGACGTCTAGTACTGACCGCGTCCGAACGTTGCTGATCTGTTGTGAACGACTAAGCATCAAAAATAAATAAAGTTTGTCCAGTCCGAAATAATGTCAATTTTATACAAGACCGTAACGTAACTTTGATTAATCTAACAAACAGGTTAATAAATAAACGAAGTCACACAGAAGTAGCGGAGTGTTTACCGCCGCGCAACTAACACGAAAGGAAAACATTAGCGTTCAACAAACTACCGCAACCACTCGGTACAAAACAAATATTACGCAAGTGCACTTCAGGTGACGACTGACACTCACAATCGATGGATTACATACTAATACACATCTGGCATCCAATAAAAACTCAGGTACAGTAAGTGATATAACTTTTTAGGGTTCCGTACCTTAAAAGGAAAAAAAAGGAACCCTTATAAGATCACTTTCTTGTCCGTCTCTCCGTCTGTCCGTGTGTCACCACCGATTTTCTCAGGAACCTAGGTGGACCTAGCAATTGAAAGCTTATACTAGATACTGAAATTTATAGTCCTATTAGTCCTAGCAAGTACGTAACTAGTTCTATTAGATGTATAAAAATCAAGGTCCTGAGTCAACACGCTAAAAAGATATGGGCAAATTTATATTTTCGCGAAAACTTGTAAGTACCAAAATTTATCTTAATTTTCATTTATTTTATTTTTCGGAATTTTCCTTTACTTGTGCTGTAAGACCTTGCTTTTAACCAAAACTGACAATTCTAGGTCAACCGGAAGTACCCTATAGGTCGAAAGCCTGTATGGTAGTTCCCGTTGACCTAGAATCAAGTAATTTGGCAAAAAGCAAGGTCTTAACAGCATAAATAAAGAAAAAATCTAAAAAATAAAAAAGTTGAAAATCAAAGGATGTTCCCGTACATACATAGTTGACGCCAATTAAGATAGTCCACTGAGTTGTATGGGCGCTCATACAATTTAGAGAGCAATGAGTAGGTACGGAACCCTCGGCGCACGAGTTCGACTCGCACTTGACCGGTATTTTTTTATATTTTGACAGCTATTTTTAGCTAATTGTATACATTCATTTGAATACTGTTACTTTTAATTGTTTTGTTATTAATGGTGTGCATTAAAATATTATCTAATCTAATCTATTTTTGAGGTTTTATTAAAGACACAAAGTTGATATCATTCACCATCGATCTCTGCAGGGCTATCAAACGTCTCGTACAATAGGAACCGAGAAAGCCGAGAATGAACCAGGGACATGATGAAAAATGTATGTTACCTATCGGAGAAACGTGATGACTTTAAGAAAAATCGTCAGACGTCAGTTAGAAACGACTTTGCGAACGATTTAATATAACAAGTATGGCATACATAACCAGTCATTGTCAATTGACGATTTGTCCTATTAGTTTGTAATAATAACCTCCTAATCATATTATCAGTTGCAAGTACGTACGCACTTTAATTGCACCCACTGGTGCAGTGTAGTGCAATAATAGTGCGTGTAAGAAGGAAATGCGTAATAGAGTCGCGTCCGCTGCACTCTCGGTCTCACGGGCGGAAATAGGACTTACTACCAGAGGGGCTCTTTATGATTTAGTACAAGTGCTTGTAAAGACTCTTTGATAGTCGATGAACGTGTTATTCTATTAGTTTTGGTTCTCGTTTGTATAAATTCACGAGTAGGGTTGAAAGCTCTTAAAGTCGAGAGGTCGAGAGCTTTCAAATTGAATTTTGAAGTTCGAAACTTTACTTTGTTATTCTTTCAACAATGTTGAATGCGAAGTTAAAATTTATATTTTATGTGAGTACTCAAATCAATTTTTAATTGAGAAGGATATTAAAAGGCACTTATATTATTATTTTAAATTATATTATTGGGCAAAGATCACAACTGATTGAGTCCCTAACGCAACAGCAGGGGACAGAAAAAACTGGAAAGAGGGGACGGATGCCTTTGCCCTGCAGTGGGAGGACACAGGTTTAAAAAAAAGAAGGATATTAAGTTATTTAAAGAAACTTAGCTTAGGGAATGTTTACGCTGAAGTTGTGGTGGAAGTTGATATGGAGCACAAAAGGTAGCTGCTAGATCCAGTTACAGCAATATGAAACGTTTGTAAGGAGACTAACCCTAACCTAGAAATTTTCATCTGCAACCCAAAAATGTGGAGTAAGCTAAAAAAAGTGGTAATATTCGCCAAACTTTTTTCGTACCATTCGATTAAAAAAAAAGAGTTAATGAAACTTCACATTTAATTTTTTTGTTGTCAGCAACAAGAATAAATAAATAAATATTGCTGTACATTTCACACAGCGCTATCTAGCCCCAAACTAAGCAGAGCTTGTACTATGGGAACCAGATAACTGATAGAATACATAAATACATTTTTTTTTGTAAATACATACTTATAATATATACGGAACAAATATCTGTAGATCATGCAAACATTTGTTCCGCGGCGGGAATCGAACCCGCTACCTCCTGCGTCTCAGCCGGCTATTCGCCCACAGCACCACGGAGGTCGTCTGTCACAGAATCCTTGGATCGATTCCAAGTTCAAGAGATTCGATCCCTGTGCCTCCCAATGCCTCCTCTCCTAGGAATCTACCAAGGGATTGGTATACAGTATAGTAATAAGTTGTTGGCTGATTGTTCCAGCGTGGGTAAGTTGAACCTGGTGGACCTGGCGGGCAGCGAGCGGCAGCGCAAGACGAACGCGTCGGCTGAGCGGCTGCGCGAGGCGTCGCGGATCAACCAGGCGCTCTCCTCGCTCGGGAACGTCATATCTGCACTCGCGGAGAACAGCTCACATGTGCCTTACAGGTACGCAGTACTGTCTAGCTTAGTGCAGACACTTTTATCCTTTTTTTACTGCTTTTTCTTCACTTTTGGTCGGTGGAGAAGGTGCGTCGCATCGTGGCGTGTAGAGGCCATCGGCGGCGGCCGAGTGTGGCGAGCTCATAAAATGTCCGCAGCTCGGTGGCGGCGTTTTGTGGCGTTAGCGCGTGGCTCGTGTTCGGCGAGGATTACATACAAAAAAATAAACACCACAAGAAAAATAAGAAATGGTTTTGCAGTTAGATACACACTACAACGCAAAACCAGCTGCGGTGTACGACCTGAAGGAAGAAAACAATATGATAGGGATTATTTATTTTAAAGTAAATCCTTTACTGTCATAATCAGAACTTCTTGACAGAGTGGTCACAAACAGCTCGGTACCGCCAAGTCTGGAAGGAATATATAAATAATGCTGGACATTTCACACAGTGCCATCTACCCCCAAACTAAGCAAGGCTTGTACTTTGGGAACCAGCTATCTGATAGAATATGTACATAAGTACGTTTTTTATTTTTTTCTGATACATACTTATAATTCTATAATACATAGAGAACCAACCAGACCCGGAACAAATATCTGTAGATCATGCAAACATTTGTTCCGCGGCGGTAATCGAACCCGCAACTTCCTGCGTCTCAGCCGGCTACCCACTGCGTCACGGAGGTCATGAACACTTAGGTAAGAGGTGAAATGCATGTATCGCAAAGAGAGAGAGAGATATAGTTGAGTGAATGGTGTACATGATGGTGTTGCAGAGACTCGAAGCTGACGCGGATCCTGCAGGACTCACTGGGCGGGAACAGTAAGACCATCATGATCGCGAACATCGGCCCCGCCTCCTACAACTACGACGAGACCATCACCACGCTGCGGTACGCGCATCGCGCTAAAGGTACCTACCACCATTGCTCTGCTACTCTACTACCCTACCCACCTGCTTTCTTTACAGATATTTATTTATTTATTTTTGCTATTCATTGCATTCGAAGAACAAATCAAATCAAATCAAATCAAAATCATTTATTGCCAGAATATAGGTTATACAGAAAGATGTAAAATTGAATATAAAATAGTTTCACTATACTCTACCCCACTCAGGGGCGTGCAATAAGCTTGTAAAGCTTTCATATTTGTATTGTTATAAATATATTGTTAGTAATATTACACTATTTATGTCAAGCATTTATTAATCTATTATAATTATTCAAATTAATCATGTCATTATTTATTAAAGTATTCCTCTAATGTATAAAAGGTCTTATCTAAAAGCCATAATTTTAATTTGTGCCTAAATTTACAAACATTTCAAAGACATCCAAAAGTGAAGAAAAAAGTAAAAAAGTGGGCATCGCGCGCGTGAGCTACTAAGTGGCTGCTTTTAGCTTTATCTGGCGACGTTTTGAGGCTGTGGCGCGTGGCTCTTGTGCGGGAAGGCTCAGGCTACCTTTCCACCAGAGATGTGCTACGATGCTAAGTCAAATCCACCGATAGGACAGCCGCGCTGTGCGAGGCTAGGAAATTAAAGCAATCCTATTATTGGTGATTTTTTCCTCGCTCACCGCTTAGCTTCCTCGCACAGCTCTGGCGGATCCTTACTGTTTGACGGCAGAACACCTCTTGAATGCCATCTGTCTGTCAGAAAATCCAAGCCGTTATTTGTAGTGAATTAATGTATATATTTTGTTTGTTAGCGATAAAGAATAAGCCGATCCGCAACGAGGACCCGAAGGACGCGAAGCTGCGCGAGTACCAGGCGGAGATCGAGCGGCTGCGGCAGCTCATCGACCAGAGGAAGGCGCAGGACAAGAAACAGAAGAGGATCATCAAGCCCCGGGAGAAGCCGCAGCTCATCTCCGACAACTGTGAGTTACACTTGCATCCGCCACTCCCGCTTAAGGGCTCCATTAACTGACGTTTGTGTTAAACTAATTTATTCACAAAAAATTACGTGCAAAAATTGTTGTTCTCGATTTAAAAAAAAAACAATCACCAGCACTTGAAAGTCAAAATGGGCTCATAGATAAACATTTAATATTTTTACAAAATCAATAGGTAAGCACTTACATTCGTGGCTCACAAGCCACTGTACTCCACAGCTTAATATTTCTGTACTCCACAGCTGAAGAAGAGACGGTGAGCATCGAGCACGAGCACATCCTGGCAGAATCCGTGATCGAGCAGGAAAAGACCAAGACTGAAGAGCTGGAGCACCAGATCCGCTCCCTAGAGGACCGGCTGGTGCAGGGCGGTGGCGGCGGCAAGGACCTCATCAACAACCTCAACGAGAGCCAGCTCATACTGCAGCAGCGGAACCACGAGATCGCGGAGCGCAAGAAGAGGGAGGTGGAGATGCAACAGAAGTTAGATCTGGAGGAGGAGACTACTACTATAGTTACTAATACGTTTACAACACTGCAGCAAGAGGTGGATCACAAGACACAGAGGTTAGTGGCTAACGTCAGCAATTATATTTACAAGCATTTCAAATGCTTAAACTTTTTGACACAAGGCTTTATCTAAAGTAGTTTTTGCGGATGCTAATATTGAATAATATCTTTGCAAATGCATAAGCTTCCAAATGAATCCTCTAACATACTATCGTTTGACAGAAAAAACAACATAAGTATATATATTTCTGAATATTAACATATTATGCGTTTTTGGTAAAATTGTATTGTTTTTTACCTTGTATTGTTTCGTGTAACGTCCAGTTTAGTGCGACAAAAAATAAAAATAATATATACTTGACGATTCTGAATTTGTAAAAATATTAAATTTTAACCGCATTCACATATTCAAATAGTGCGGTTGGAGGTACTATTGTGAGGAAGTCTCACGTTCACAGACGCGGAAGCGGATTTCCGCTACAAATCCCGGATTTTATTTACGTGGGGAGAGTCACATTTAATCTCAAAATTTGCAGATTAAAAAAGTGTCTGTCGAAGTACGCGTGCATGCGCGAGGAGATGGTGGAGCAGCGCGAGGCGCACGACGCTGAGCGCCGCGAGCACGAGGCGCTGCAAGCCGCGCTCATCGCCGCGCTGCGCCGCCGCCTGCTCCTGGCCGACAGCTTTGTGCCGGACGCGGGCCGCCCCGCCGTGCTGCGCGCGCGCTACGACGACGATGCAGACGCCTGGGACCTGCGCCGCACCAGGTACGCCGCATAACCAGATCCATCCCTCCGACTGCGCCGAATGCAGCATCCATCTTCAGCTGAACATAGGTCGGTCTTTGTCTGCACCGTTGCCCCCGATCCTGCGCTAGCTTCATCCAAATTCATACAATCAATGTTCGGTACCTAAGAATCTCAATATCGGGAATACAGTCTACAAGCTCGATATATCTCAAAAAAATCGGCGCAACCGGTACGATTAAACCGATTTGTTTACGTTATTCCAGTGGTGTGGAGCCCCTGTCGGTGCGCCCGATGGCAGGCTCCGGTAGACGGCGGCCGAGCTGCAGCGCGGCGCTAACGCAGCGCCTCCCGCGACACCGCGCCGAGAACCTGCTGGACCTGCAGCCGCTGCCGCTGCCTGCCACAACCAGGCCGTACACCCCACCTAGGCATAAAGAGGTAACGCTACACCTTTATAAGCTCAAAATATTATTTTCTCCAATTTCGTTTACAACAATATGATGGTTTTTATGCGTAGGGAGGGTCACCTTGCTTTATTTCTGTGAAGTCAAAAGCTATATTCCACTCCGCTTGATTTCACCGCTCCCGCATGTTTTTATTTAAACTTTCATTATAATATTCCAGAGCGTAAAAGAAGCCCCTGCAGTGAAGGCGGACCCACCTCCGGAGGGCGGGGCGCGGCGTGTCCCCCCGCGCGCCGCGTCCCGCGCTGCCCCGCGCGCTGCCACCGCGCACCGCCTCGCCGCGCGCGCGCCCGCCCCAGCCCCCGCGCCGCAAGTGCGATAGTCTATCAACCCTATCTACAAGCATATAACGTCTAAATTCACTTGTACAGAACATTTGTACAAGAAATAGAGCGGCTCGAGAACCGCGGGATCGCTGGATTGTAATTATACGAATAACGTCGAACTGGAGTTGTACCGCAGACTACGAAAATACCTCTTGGACGAAGTGAACTCTGTCGATATACAAAAGTTGCTTCTGAAGTAAATCGTATGGAATATCTCAAAAGGGAACATTTTAAACAGAACGCAAGTTAGTTTTAATGTGAGTGGTACCGACCTGCGCCGGCGCTACACCAAGAGAACAAAAATAAAATCCGTTTATAAAGTGATGGAGAGTGCCTACAGTGAAATAAAGTTCGTGAAGTGATAAATAAAGTGATGAAGAAAATGAAAGTGAAAATAAAGTTGAATATGGTTGGTACCGCAGCCGCAGCTGCAGCCGGTCCGTCCTCACCTGTCCAAGTGACTCCTATCTTCGATGTGATGTTTCCTAAACCTGTTCTCTTTCGGCCAAACTTGATATTTAAACACATCAAATTCAATTTTAAATCAATACAAATTGAAATCGAGCGATAGGAGTGCACTATCAATGCCCTTGTATTATAAATTATCTGTTAAGGCGATGCGGTGATGTTGTGTAACCATTCCTCGGTTACAATAGTGATCGATTATGTTAAGAGTTAGCTCGTAGTGTATCGCGTATGTTGTTAATGGTGGCCGACGGACGGCGACTCCGCGGAGACGCGAGCGATACTTAACCACCACTTGTCTGCTACACCAGCAGCACCAGAACGAAGATGGATGTGGTGTCGCCTTATTGCTAACTGAAGCAATTATTGTAACCTAGAGCGAATGACAGTACCGCCGTGCAACGATCGATTGCTGGATCGGCTTACTTATTACAGTTGAGTTTATGCCTACCTGTATTCACGGCCGGCACACTCTAGGTGCTTCACTTTTTATTTAGTGACGCGCCATCCATCTTTTCATTCTTCGGTTGGTGTCTATCTAACGCGAGTATTTTCAAAAAATATAGTGCTAATAAAGTAAATATTGTTCTGAAACTTAAATGAACTAATTATATATTGCTCAATTGCACTATTTTGTTTGAAAATATAGCTTTAGTAAGTGGTAGATTGGAGTGTGTAGCGCGGTGCGGGTAGTTGTACGCGCGCGGATTTATTCGACGTTGGATTGCATCACCGCACACATAACTTACAACCAACGCTAGTTAATTGTAAGAAATCTGTCACGAGAAAATGTACATTTTCAATGTGTTTTCTTTAACGTGTTAGTGGTCTTGTGATGGCGCATGGCGGTTACATTTAGCGTTGCGAAGCCGCGTGCGCGTGCGCGTGAGAGTCACAAATCTCTCGAGATCTATTTATTATATTTATCGCGACATTTTTGTACGATTACTGTTGAACCGATCGCTTCAAGCTTACACCTGCAGTTTCAATTATTAAAAATATTATTTGTTATGCAAAATAACCGCTAATCTCGACGTAGTTCGGCTCGTATTGGAGGCAGGTGTGAGCTCGCGCCGACGCGGTGTGTTGTCACAAACACTGCAGTGAGTGGCGACTCCACTCGATCTCAGTTGCGTTATTCCCGTTGATAGGCGAAGACGCTTCTATAACTAATAATATTTAGTGCTAAACTTGTGGGCGCGGGGCGCGGGGCGCAGGGCGAGTCCTGAACCCGCATGTAGAGTTGCCGATCTATCTGAGACACTATTACCCTAATTTTGGTTAGTTTTGTGAATTTAGGTTGTTTTGTATAAGATTTTTATTTTACCGTTGTTGTTGTTTTTGTAAAATTTTATTTAGTGCTTTGAATAGCCGCGTGATATTAGATGGTTGAAGGTTCACTTTGTGTATAAACTCGACTAAATTCCTATTTATTTGATGAATTTTTAGTATTTTTTGCGAGATATAATTGAGTTAATTGTAATCTGTAGTGTCGTTTGGTGAATACTGAAGACATTTCCAAAGCGATGTGATCCAAATATTGTATTATGTTCAAACGTGATACCAAAGAGGAGAGTCCATTCCAGTGCGGGCCTGCAGGCTGCCATAGCCGTACCCACGCGTGCACACGTGTCATGTAACGCAGCACTCGGCTGTACCCACACGTGCACACGTGTCATGTAACGCAGCACTCGGCTGTACACACACGTGCACACGTGTCATGTAACGCAGCACTCGGCTGTACCCACACGTGCACACGTGTCATGTAACGCAGCACTCTGCCGTACCTTATGATGCATCCAAATCATTTGTGGATGTAATTTCCAGACACGGTTTCTAGTCAATGATCCTTGTATACAAATAATGTAAATATTTATAATTTATTTAGGTATATGTAAAGTATAGGAGTGTAGCGTACGTAGGTAATTCGCTAATGTTCGCACAATACTCTTTAAAATCAGGATTCAGAAATATTAATTATTTATATTATTTAAACAAAAGGAAATATATTTTACATTAGGTTTAAAAGAGCTTCATGTTGCGTAGTGATTTTAAATCCCTGTATTTTCAAATTGGCTTTATATTTATTGAAATGACAAGTAAGGATGAATGGAATCATGTGATATTTATTTGGAACCCGCTAGTCAGCTGCCGCATACACGCTTATACTCACTAATAAAATATTTTAAAATAACTATTTGTTTTCATTTTATTTATTCCACTGGTTGTTCCGTAGGTAGTGTACTAACTTATCTTTGTTGTGTAGCTTGCTCATGCAGTTTTATCAGATCAAGTAAGTTAGACAACGTATCGCGCAGTCACTACTTGTACGGGTGGTCGATTGTGACATTTTGTGATTTGAGTGCACTCAGTGGCGGATTTACAAATTTTCAAGCTATAGGCTGAATAGTTTTTGCCGCCCTTGCCTCAACAATTGTCATATCATACATTATTTTTACAATGCAACAATTTCGTTGAAATTGCACGTAAAATAATTTTTCGGTATATTTTTGAGCTAATCGAAGCTCAATCATGTATGGGCGGGGTAATGTATGCTATTTACACAATAATGAACATTTGGTAAACGTTAATAAATAATCTTTATTGCGCTTTCAAACAGTTAAAAATAATCTTCATCAATCAAGATTACCGCTTGAGAGCGCTTGTAGACGTCCGTTTTTTTCACCGGATAACGGACCGTCAATAAACGGCTATCCTTGTATACATATTTTTTTTACCGGATGGATGGACTGCCGTCTATATGCGTTAGTTTTGAACTGGTAGTCAGAGATTACACACGTGTGAAATGTCGAATAATAAGAAAAAAAAACTCGTATTGGCTTACTATTTGTACAAGAAGAAACAAAAAGAAATAGAAAAACGTAAAAGATCATCGTGGGTGCATCCTATATTATTGGAAAGGGAAAAATATGGTGCATTTCAAACTCTTTTTACGCAGTTGGAAGAAGATGAAACTAAATTTTACAATTATTTTCGGATGACGAAAGAAACCTTTCAACTATTATTAACAGCCATATATGATAAAATAAGACACGAGGATACTGACATGCGTAAATCTATTTCCCCGGCAGAGAGATTAGCCGTTACGATAAGGTATGTTAAAGAGATGTTCAATTTCAAATTATAGAAAAGGGGATTGATTACCTGTATTAATTAAAACAAAATTTAGTAGGTAGTAATTGTTTTATTATACTCAAAAAATAAATTAAGGAGTTTTAGATAAATCGAAATCGTAATCAGGCGATGTGATTGAACTTAATTCAGTAATAATTGAAGATTGGGAATCATCTTGCTGCATGAGTTCTTGAGGCATCCTGGATGTGGATGGAATGAGTTGTGTTGGCTGATATTCATAGGGCATCCTGGATGTCGATGGAATGGGTTGTGTTGGTTGATATTCGTGTATCCTGTAGTCGGGTGTAGCCGTAGTGTAGCTTCGATTAATATTGTAATTGTAATTTTGCTGCTGCATGGACGCTTGATTTCTCCGAGTTAAATTTCTCATAACTTTAATGACTTCATATTGGAATTCAACATAATCGTCATCACTATACTTGTCTACAATCGGAGCAATACCTTTGAAAAAACACATACTCTTACTCTTGTCTTCATCTTCAACTGATTTAATTAAAGTAAGCATTTGTCGATCAACTTCGCTACAGTCTGTCTTTCTCTTCTTGCTTGTTTTTGTTAAATCGGTAGTAGGTACAGTTTCTAATAATAATAACTATCAGCTGTATTGTACAAGAAGTATTTGAAGCATTGTGGGAAACCCTTTCTCCAATTTATATGAAACTACCATCGGAAGACGAATGGTTAACAATAGCAAAAAATTTCGAGACGAATGCAAATTTTCCTCATTGCTTGGGAGCCATTGACGGCAAACATATTAGAATCATCAAGCCAGAAGAAAGTGGATCAATGTTTTTCAACTACAAGCACTATTTCTCAATAGTATTAATGGCTGTGGTAGACACAAACTATAATTTTGTTTTTATTGATGTTGGAGCCTACGGCAAAGAATGCGATTCAGCAGTATTTAAAGAAACAGAATTTTGGAAAAGAATAGTAGGCGATAAATTAAATATTCCTCGACCTAAGCAGTTGCCATGTGCAGGCAGTGAGTTACCTTATGTATTTGTTGCTGATGAAGCTTTCGCTTTACATCAACACGTACTTCGTCCTTACGGTGGGCATCAACTTGACTCAATAAAAAAAAATTTCGTTATCGTCTCACAAGAGCGCGACGCTACGTCGAATGCGCATTTGGTATTTTATCCAATAAATGGAGGATTTTGCATAGACCATTAAATGTTTCAACAGATACTGCTGTTAACATTGTAAAAACATGCTGCTTATTACAAAACATAATTCATAAAGTAGAGGGTATTGCTAATAATGCTACTGACAATGCTAGTTCACACATGGTGTCTACTCTATGCCATTTGCCTCGTTCCCATGCAACACGAGGTAATGTAACAGCAAATATGATTCGTAACAAATATGCAGAGTATTTCATGTCACCAGTAGGGCGTGTACCATGGCAAAATCAACATGCATAAAAATAATGAAAATAAAATGTTACTTACCAAGATCATTTTTTTCTTTCTCGGACATCGTTTCAAAACCTTCATTTAACGCAAGACAAAAGAAAATTTAATTAATTTATTTTTTAAGAAAGAAGATTTAAGAAGATTTTCTCTCCAAGCGGCAAAACTCGACTGTCTATTTTTATAGCACTCTTGGGTTTTGTCCCACAGTACAGGCCTATTTTCAACCAAACTTATTAACAATTCCATATCAATATCACCCATTTTTAAAAGAACGCAGGTAGACGGCACTCAATTAACAGAAAACAGGCAATACGTCCGGCAGCGTCAACACGCACCAATACCTACACTGGCGTGGATGACCGCCATTTCTTACACCGGACCGGTGTCCGTCGCGCCGAGGGGAAGGGGTGGTGCATCCGGCGTAAATTGTTCGCCGGACCGATGTCCGGTGCATGTACACACATTCATTATAATTCATACACCACCGCGAATCCGGCAAAAAACACGGTCCGTTATCCGGTGAAAAAAACGGACGTCTACAAGCGCTCGAGGGGCGGCGAACTAGCTGTTTTACTCTAGAATATGGAAGTTTGCTACTCTCGGAATGTGCAAAGACAAGTGAGAGAGAAAAGTCACCGACAAAATTTGTTGCAGACTTCTATCTGTAAGACATCAGAAAACCGTCATTGAAAAATATTTTTGATTTCTATGAGAAAGAAAAAAAAAATCGTTCCCCAAATTTGCCGCCCTAGGCTCGAGCCTACTCAGCCTGCTGGTAAATCCGCCACTGAGTGCACTTAAAGATGTCAGTCCCTGACTATAAAGCCATCAAGTAAAGGTGGATGTTTTCAGACATTTCAAAAATTCGACATTGAAGTTGGTAATTTGTTATTTTATCTTTACTTACCCATTTGGTGCCTCAATAGATTACATATAAAATATTCGACAAAGTTAATGTGGCGCCAGTGTCCACCGTCAAGATGGCGCTAACAATACACTAATAAGAGTGACTAACGCAACGATGCCTAATCGTATTTAGTGACTAAATATGTTAGAGAGTTGTCAAATTTAAACATGTTTACTCGCTAAATACGTTAAGGGATCGTTGTGCAAGCCGGGCTAAGATTTAGTTTAGTATCTTCTTATTGGTACGGGATTCAACTCAACCGTCTCATTCAAAATTAATCGCTAAGAATCACCCGTTATACTATACAGCTCTTTCTATTAAATAGAATCGATTCGAATTCGATTCTTTTTCTATTCTAGTCGAATCGGTCCATCTTAGGAACACACCTAGGTACCAATTCTTTTAAATTTACCGCCATAGGAAGCGGATGTTTTTCATGGATGAAGTGACATGGCCACACCACGTCAAAGTCAAAAATACTAAGGGCGCCAGTGAGTTTCTGAACGATTTCTTTTTTCGAATACTAATTTCCGAACGGATTGGCTAGTGTTGCACCGAAATTGATATAACAAGAAATTATTTTATCGATAGTTTAAAGCCCAAAGCCAATATACATGTAAAAAAACCCTCATAAAAAACTGATAGGCTCTATTTATTTATAATCATCCAGATTAAAACTTCATCCCTCCTCCCCCTCACTAATTCCTAAATTGGCCAATTATGCTGATCTCACCCATAGACGATGACAAACTGCGTTATAAAGAAATAAAGAAATCAAATACATTTATCTAAACGGAACACAAATAGCCATGCAATATAGCATGAAATAAGTCGCGTGAAAAAACCTACAATTATTTAAAAACATTTACTGAGCAGTCTCATAGAGCGGTGCCTATAGCCGTTTTGTTATCCACATCCTATACATTCAAGCTACCTAACCACACTGGCTTATCTGAAAAGTAACATTTTATGTAATCAAGAAAATAACCAATGACACGATTAAAAAATATTATCACACTTGACAGATGACCAAAATCGACTTGCGTAAAAGTAGCACGCGCCCTTCTCTATTTTTGAAACGTTCGTTACTTTTCAAAAGTTTCGTGGCTTTGTTTCGGTTACAAAACTTACAAAATGTAAAAAAGTATACAAAACTAATGTAAATTACAAGAATGTCGGGAAAATTAAAGGACTATCAAGTTATAGACGTTTTCTGCGGCGGCACATTCTACAAAGTGAGGCACAAGGTCACAAACAACATATTCGCGTGGAAAGCGTACAATTGCTGCGCTCACTCAGACGAACAAATACAGAACGTCGTTATCGAAGTAAAAACATTAAGCAAAGCGTCGTCTGACAACCTACTGCGATACTACGACACGATTCTGCACGCGCCGACCAAGACTCTGTACCTTGTCCTCGAATACGTTTCGTGGCGGAGTCTGGACGACTTGCTGCAAGATTGCAAAGTCGCCGACAAACACTTCGCCGAAAGCTTCATCTGGCTACTGCTGCACGAGCTGGCGCGGGCTTGCAAGGCCGTCGCAGACCTCAGCGTCGTAGTTCTGCGCAAACGCATAACGCCCGCGTCTGTCTTTGTCAATGAGAATGGCGAGTTCCGCATCAATTGTTTCGATTGGACGCCGGGCGCGGGCCGCTCGGAGCTCATGCAGCAAGTCGGTGAGCTGGTCCATACGCTGTGCTACTTACCCGGCGCTTCTAACGACAAGATCAAGGAGTTCCATTACAGCGACGATCTTCAAGACGTGGTTGGCTTTCTCACCGAGGACAGAAGCTCCGCGCTGCGCCCCGACGTTGTTCTCTATCATCCCACAGTGCTCACCAACTTGGAAACACTAACTGGCCCTATGTGTATGAGTGACATACTGATATCAGCGGAATACTCAGTTCTAACATCTGAAGTGAACAAGTGTGACTCTGAAAAGGCAGGTGAACTGTGCAAGGTAATCCAGCCATTGCCCAGGACCATTTTCAATGTTGGAGATAGCCCCTTCTATGGCAATATTAGTCCTAAACGCAATTTGAATTCGGAAACAATCAGTTCCAACTTCAGCAAGGATTCCCTATCCCCCACATTAGCTGCCCTGGCCCTTGAGCTGCCAGGTTTTGTGCCTCGAAGTAGAAGACCTTATAGTGATGCCTTGGAGGTCTACAGTCGCCCTAAGCTGGTATCGGATGAGACATTCAGTCAGGAGTGGATGTCGCGTCTGGTGGCGCTCAGACAGCGCGAGGAGTCTCTCAATGAAAGGGAAAGGGATCTCATTGCCAAGGAGATTGATAATAGTCCACATGCTAAAGTAATTCCACTGAATGACTCTCAAGATATGCTTGAGACTAATAGCAATGGCATAACTCTGCCTCCGATGATTGGAGCTCAGGCCGAGAGGAAGGAGTGGGTGTCGCGGCGGCGCCAGCGTCAGTCGGGGTCTTTGCGCTCGCGCGGACGCAGGAAGAGCTACGGGTATGAAGAACTTGATAGCTCATTGTCGGCAGACGCAGGAGACAGCAGCATGGTGATAACAGCTACTAAGTTTACTAAAGAGAACATGCCTCGGCGTCAAATCTTCCCTGAAGTCTCCACTAAGAAAGTTCACTTCACACCTGTCAATCCATTTACAGAGAGTGATGACAGTGTTACACTAACATTCTATGAGTTGGACAATGTTGATAAAGATGGCTATCAAGTTTCAAAACAAAATAACTCACAGAAAGGTCAGAAAGACATCAACAAGTTTAAATATTTGGATTTGGAGAAGATAACCAGTGAAAAGAGGTCAGCTATGAACTGGAGCCACTCTTCTCCATCTAAGCAAGCCAAGCTCAATAAGAGTGTGTTCAGTGATATTTCAAATCAGAGCAGCATTAGGAAGACTCCTTCAAAAACCAGCCTAACTTCAAAATGCTCTAACTCTTCAAGGTTCTCTATGATGTCTACTCGGAGCCACTGGAGTGTGGAGTCCAGCATCAGCAAGGTTAGTGACAGTGGAGTGTTTGAAAAGACCAGATCTCACAGACAGTCTTTAGCTCAGACCCCAGTAGTGCCCCCTGATACCAAGAAAAAGAGTAGGAAATCATTGATTCCTTTCAAAACACCATTTAAGTTTATGTCTTCTACAAAATCTTAGTATACATATATCTTATAATCTTTTTATTTTTGAATACTACCTACCTACTTAGCAATTAGCATCTGTCTTAGTGTAAGCTATTTTTGTAAATGGTTGTGGTTTTTTGCAATAAGTTAGCTGTAGACTGTCTTATCTTCCATTTATGGATATTGAATTATTGTATATTATAAATGAAATACGGACAACAACCCACCCTAAGCCTAGAATAGAAAACATAAGATTTATATAAAAGCAATTTATAATTTACATAGAGCTACAAAAATCAACTCTTGTTTATATAGTGTGTGCGTGTGTGTGTTTTATTAAAATGTGTAAAAGATCTATTACAATATTATTTTATGTGAAATGTTTGAAAATCTATGATAGAATCTAATTATCAGTAAATAGAATAATATAAGTTAAACATTTTTAGTCTTATTGTCTTCCATTTCAATGTTGGAAAATGTGTCATATAGTATAGCTACTATGTATGAAATCTAATTGTATCATCTCAATAGTAGGTATCTAAGATTATCAATAATTTTGAGTTATTTCTGCCATATTTTTGTATGTAAAATCAAATTAATTTTAGGGTTCATTCATAATAATAAAAATTAATTTAAAAACCAACTTGAGTTTTTATTCATAATCACATCACTTTATATTTTAGTATTAGTATCACTTGCATCAGTACACAGTAGCACAGTTTGCCAGTTTATTTCTTCTTGTTGAGCGCCTTGTCAGCTCCTTCTACGAATTTCTTGGGTAATTCGTATTTCTCTATAAGTAGTTTGGCAATGAAATGGGTCTGGAATAGAGAGATGGTTCATAACATAATAGTCAAATCGAATTTAGTAAAATGGACTTCACTTTCCTTATAGATTTTAAACTCGAAAAACGATGATAGGATTTGTTTTACAAATGTTTTAATCTTTATTGCATAATTTAACTAATACTCAATCACACTCGGTGATTATTTTGTCATATCTGCTTGAGATCATACGATTCTTTACCGGTAATTTGTAATAAGTTATACAGTTTATAGAATATTAAAATCAGACCATTGGGTCCCACTCGCTAGGGATCTGGTTTCCATGTCAACTTATAGCTAAGATTTTGTAGTTCCGGAAAATCATATTCCCTGAATTTGTAATTCAACAGTTCAGAAGTTATGAGCATTTATTTAGGTCCGTACAACCAGAAATCAGGCTGTATCACCCAGCTGGATCTCGGAAACTAAAGATCTAAGAGAATCAGTCAAAAACTAAAGTTTTGTAGTAAATTACTTTTTTTTGTTATGTTTCGTATTTCGAAATAAATGGGGTTGAATCAAAGTAACATCAGGCTGTACCGCCCGGCTGTATTCCAGCATTTGGACACCCTGGAGAATCCGTCAGTAGCTCAGCCTTTTGTAGTTATTTGGTTACGAATTTGTAGTACATTTTTTTATGTTATGGCTTCTTTCCAGAAATAAATGGATTTTAGTCAAAATGGAAGTATCACTTATATCTCCACCATACTGCCTTAGTCGAGGAAAAGTTATTTGCAAAGTTTCAACAAAATCGGTTCAGTGTTTTATGAGATAATTGGATCGAAAGAAAAACCTAAATTAGCGTCTCATAGTTTATAAACACACTGATATAGGGTGACCATGATTTCAAACAGGTGCCTACAAGTCGGAATTACTTTGAGTATGTACCCTTGTAGGTTTTTCCCTTTTTCTAAGAATCATCATCATTATTACTGATTTACAAACGGCTATTTATCGCGTATATTGTATTATATGTAGGTACCTTTTTTATTTGTTATCCCGACGTTTAAATCAATAATTATATATATTGATCGCGAAAGTTTGAAAAGTACTATCATCATCATTAATTCGAAAATACCTCTATTACGTACAAAATTGAATATTTTGTAGGTATAGTCAAGTGCACTGAAATGTCAAAGTAGGAAGATGGCGTTATTCGTAAGCTAGGTAAGCTTATTTATTTATTACTTTCACACAAAACAGTACCTACCTAGTGCTAGGAGGTACTTTTTATGCTTATAGCATTATCTACCAGTTAAAATATTAAATTTTGTACGTAATGATGTAGGTATTTTCGAATTAATGATGATGATTCTTAAAAAAAGATAACCTCTGAACCTGTTTATTTAAACCTACAAGGGTACATACTCAAAGTAATTCCGACTTGTAGGCACCTGTTTGAAATCATGGTCACCCTATATCAGTGTGTTATTAAACTATAAGACGCTAATTTAGGTTTTTCTTTCGATCCAATTATCTCATAAAACACTGAACCGATTTTGTTGAAACTTTGCAAATAACTTTTCCTCGACTAAGGCAGTATGGTGGAGATATAAGTGATACTTCCATTTTGACTAAAATCCATTTATTTCTAGAAAGAAGCCATAACATAAAAAAATGTACTACAAATTCGTAACCAAATAACTACAAAAGGCTGAGCTACTGACGGATTCTCCAGGTTGTCCAAATGCTGGAATACAGCCGGGCGGTACAGCCTGATGTTACTTTGATTCAACCCCATTTATTTCGGAATACGAGCCATAACAAAAAAAAGTAATTTACTACAAAACTTTAGTTTTTGACTGATTCTCTTAGATCTTTAGTTTCCGAGATCCAGCTGGGTGATACAGCCTGATTTCTGGTTGTACGGACCTAAATAAATGCTCATAACTTCTGAACTGTTGAATTACAAATTCAGGGAATATGATTTTCCGGAACTACAAAATCTTAGATATAAGTTGATATAGAAACTAGATCCCTAGCGAGTGGGTCCCAACGGTCTGATTTCAATAAAAGAATTATCATCTTCAGCGTCAACGATAGCCTACCGCCGGATGCGGTGAGCATTGGAGCTGCTGAGAATGCATGTGGTTACCTGGTCCCCCTGCAGCATGAGCTGGTCGGCGCGCGCGGCTGGGGTGCGCGTGACGCCGCAGCTGGCGGCGATGTCGCGCTGGCACGAGTGCGCCAGCGCGTCTAGCCGGAACCCGAACTGCTCCAGGTTGGACACCAGCGTCACCTGCAACACAACACAACACGATCTGATCACTGCTCTCTACGGAAGTGCGACCAGTGAAGTTTGCCTGGTCACTCTTGGATCGGTTAGGTGAAGCGACTGGAACATTGCTTCATCCATCTGAGTGGTGTAAATGTTCCTTGATGTTGTTGAGTTTGTACCTTAAGGGTCAGTTTATAATAGGGCAGAGTCGAAGCGCATCGAAGCGTCAAATTCTTCACAACTAAAGCGAAACTGTACAAATACGCGCGTATTCGCGAGAATTCACGAGAATACGCGCGAACGCTTTTATATGTAGTGATGGACATTAGCAGCAGTGTTATTGAGTGTTTGTCACTATAATTTTTGGCCTTCGGTTTAAATAGGTATTCATACTTTTGCAACAGTTAAATTAATTTCTCGTGCGAATCCATCGTGATCAACACCGGCGCAGGCCAAATTCCAACTGATGACGCGTAGAATCGCTAGTAGGCGCGCGGATACGCGAGAATTCGAGTGAACCAATCAGCATTGGTCGCCCGCAGACGCGAGAATTCAAAAGAATGCGCGCGTCTTTTTAAAATCTCAGAAGTAATGTGTGCGTTACGCTGTGGACTTTAAGGTTGAATTTGTTATGTTAAGTTTTGGATTGACGCTTCGATGCGCTTCGACTCTGCCCTAGTATAAACCGACCCTTAGAGTTTATGAGTTGTTCGCGATAAATTTAGCTACAGCAAAGCGGATGAGCCTCAGAGTTTCATTTTACCCAATTTAAAAATTGGATGGAGCTGGTTACATAAAATGGAGCATAATAGATAGCTTATAATTCACACTAAATGTACGGATGAATTCCGCAACACTAATGGTCTGACGGAACAAGTTAATTTTCTTCCATGATGTTTGGTTTATTTAGTTGCATAATAAAATTGCAACATTTTAGTGAGGTTCAGTGTAAGTATGGACGAACTTGACGCGCACAGTGCGAACTGGTCGCTAAACCGGGATCAATATAAGTAGGGAAGGCAGGCCAGCAGTGGGATCTAGCGGGCTCTTTAGATTAGAACAGTCTAAGTAGGTATTTGTCCTCATTAATCAGTAGGAGAAGCAGGTGTAACCTTTTTGTTTCCGCTCCGCACCGAGACGTTCATCTTGATGGGTTCCAGTTTGGTCTTGGTGAGCTTGAGCGTGCCATCCGCGTACAGCATCTCTGTGCTCGCCGTCATCGCGCCCTGCACGCCCGCCATCAGCGCGTCCCACTTCACAGCCTCCTGGAAATCACACCTAAAGCTCATACAGGGCATCATCCAAAGGTTGTCTGGAAGAAATCGCTTCAAAGCGATAAGACCGCCCATTTGTGTTATTTGCTTTGTGTCTTCTAATTTGTCTGTAATTTTAATTTTTTATGGTGTACAATAAAGTGTTTTCTTCGGGATTACGATTAATCGCCATTCCTTATGGCGAATAGTCGAATAACGCGCCATTATTATTCGACATAAAAAAAAGGATATCAAAAATAATTTACTAGTGTTTTCATTAATTCATTCATTCACACACAAACCTCATTACATTTGTTATTATTGCTAAGCTACAGACTTTATTCGATAATATCCTAGTTTAAGTTTTATCTAGTTTTTAGGGTTCCGTACCTCAAAAGTTAAAAAAAGGAACCCTTAAAAGATCACTCTCTTGTCCGTCTGTCTGTCCGTGTGTCACCACCGATTTTCTCAGGAACGGGTGGACCTAGCAAGCTGAAATTTATACCAGATACTGAAGTCTATAGTCCCTATTAGGTGTATAAAAATCAAGGTCCTGAGTCAACATGATAAAAAGATATGGGCAAATTTAGATTTTCGCGAAAACTTGTAAGTACCAAAATTTACCTTAATTTTCAACTTTGTTTATTTTTCATAAGTTTCCCTTTACCTTGCTTTTAACCAAAATCCAAAAAATCAAAAAGATTAAAATTAAAGGGTACCCCCATACATACATAGTTGACGCTAATTAAGATAGTCCTCTGAGTTGTATGGGCGCTCATACAATTTATTATAAATAATAGTATGGAACCCTTCGTGCACGAGTCCGACTTTTACTTGGCCTCTTTTATTATCACTAGTGTAAATTGTATTATATCACAAATAGCCTTGCTTTAATAAGTTATGTGCAATGTCATTATGTAATAATATTTTTCATTTTTTTGTAAACTTTTAGATGTTAAATATGTAATTATTTTTGTATTTGTTTTTAGTTCGTGTTATTGTGATTAAAGAAAAAATAAATTAAAAAATTAATAAGAAATGTTACTAATTAATGTTTCAATGTTTCAAATAACTTAAAATAAAAATTAGCGAATGCGTTTTTTTAGTTAAACGTACTCTGGTAATATTTGTTTACCTGTTCAGGTCGGTTGAGGATCTTAGCGAGATAGCCATCGAGTGTGACGGCGCCCTGCACACGCGCGGAGTTCAGTCCCTTTCTCTTCACGTAGTCGGTGAGTGCAGCGCGCGCCTCCGCTGACGTCACTGCTGACCCTTTCCTGTACATTACAGAGCCTTTTCAATAACGATTATAACTACAATAGACTAACACAATTTTATGATTATCATCGGGAGATGTCGCGTAAACAATTATTACTTTTATATACGACGTTAATTCAGCAATATGCGCGCGCGTCTGTGTGTGCGCGCCTGTCGTCGCCCATTGTACTAAACTTACCTTCTGTACTATTCACTTTCAGCTCGGTCTTAGTAATGAGCTTTCATTTTCGATTTAAAAAGAAAAAACTAATTCCAACTAGTGTAATAGATGGCGCTGTCTGGAAAAGTACCGCCAAAAATATGGTTTATATGCCAAAATCTCAAAGACACATTATAATTTTTTTTATCAACATAAACACTTGTTTTTTTTTATTTCTAGTTCCTTAAAAAATAATGTTAACACGGCAATTGACATTGACAATTGATATTCCTTTGTTAATCAGAGTATCACAGAGAAACGCCATCTGTTAGCAATTATAAAAACATGGCCGTGAATACCCCTCATTGTGGCACGATAGTCAAAATCTGATATGCTTGAGTGTGTACCTGCTGTATTCACAAAATAATGTGTAGTAAATTATTCCCTGTAATAATTTACGCGAAAAACGGGATATTTACAATGATTTACGAGTTTTTGAGTATTCCGATATTTCGACGAAGTTGCATGCGCCACACTCACAATTCACGCACAAATCATGGTAAATATCCCGTTTTAGTCAAAATAGAGTTCATATAAAAATGCATATATAAAATGTGTATATTATTGAAGCGACGCGGTACACCGAGACGGAGATGGCGGACCATCACACAAATTCCTGGAGGACTGGCCAGATTTGGCACGGAATCGAGATGACTGGAAGGAATGGGGGGGGGGGAGGCCTTTGCCCAGCAGTGGGACAGAAGTGGCTTATATTGCATATTATTTATTGTTATTAATATTAACCGACATTTGTTATGCCAAAATCTTTTCTGCCATATATTATCATATCAGCCGTAGGACGTTTATCACCAAACACAGCTACCATAGGATTAATAAATATACTAACTTGAGTGTGAACAGGTCCTGCACGGCCGCCGTGATGCAGTACACCTCCCGCACCCGCGGCGGCGTGTAGTCCCTGTCCTCGCGGGGCTTAGCGCCTCCCGGCCGCGCGTCCCCCGCCGCCACGTGCGCGCGCACGCGCGGGTGCAGGGGGCACAGCGCCACCAGCGCCGACACGCCCTTCTCTACCTCACGCACCTCGACGAAGCCTTCCTTGAACATACACACAGGTCTTACCTTTTTAAATACTCACAAATATAACTACAACCAGAAACTGGCTTCAAGTTGCGACTCAACAATTCACGTAATATTTTAAGAACATACTCGTATCGACAGCTGATCCAAATCAATTATGGATTATGAATGAAATATGTTTTGACATTCTGCTCACTAATATTACAATATTAGCTTGATATAAATAAAGTGTATAATCGCATGCTAGCCAACTCAAACCATTGTATTGCATTTACGTGAATACCGTTTAGGATATTTAACATTGAGACTAGATCGTTACTAGAGTTTTACTGTTTTATGTAACGGGAATTGGCCCCCCAGTTTCTTCTAGACAAGCGTTGTTCGTCGTAGACTACATCTTCTCTGAGCTAATCATCAGGCTAGATCTAGCTCAAACGCGAGCCTATAACTTATAAACAAATAACCTGTCACACTCGTAGTCGTAATATAACTCTGCTAGGATCGGTCGGTTGTTCCTCACAGGAAAGTCGACCGATTTACAACGTATTATTGTTTTAGGGGATCCTCTAATGGATTTTAAGTAGTAAGAGTCCAAGTAGACCAACAGAAGTGGAGTTGGACATGCCACATGATCCGAGATCCTCAGGACAAATGGTGTAAAAGGGTCACTGATTGGTACCCCAGAGATGGTAAGCACAATAGAGGGCGTCAACAAACAAGATGGGAAAACGACCTAAAACTTACAGCTGGACTACACTGGAGAAGGGTAGCACAAGATAGAACCCACTGGAAAGTGTTAGAGGAGGCCTATGCCAAGAGGCACACCGAACTGCAGGACATCCTATAATCGAATCTGAACTCACAATTACCAAAAACTTGTAAATTCCAAAGTTTGGGATAAATGGTTTATTATTATTACTACAAAAAGTTGATGAGTTTTGAATGTAAATAATGTTACCTGTTGCATAGCTTCTAAGAATTTGCTGAGTTTCTTGTAGGAAGACTTCTTGACGTCCAGCGAGCGATCCGACGGACACAGTGGAAGGAGATGCTTTCTGAAATAAACATATATGTATTTACTTTTTATGAATATCTATTCATTATTTAACAGCGCGATTTTATTTTGCGAATTTAGATTTAAAAATGACATCTAAAAATGCCCTCGTCAGGATGCTCATATTCTAACTCTCTTATATAAAATTCTATTTACTTCTTCTTCTCCGCCGTATCTCAAACAATGCTTTGAATTCCTAAGTTTATCCAATCCCCGCAATCTGCGTTCTTCCACTACTCTCCAGTTAAAAACTCCAGCTCATAATTCCAACTTCTTTAGTGACTCATTTACGGTACAAGCTGTACAATTATGGAATGACTTGCCCGTTTCCATCAGACATACTAAATCTTTAGCTATTTTTAAAAGTGAGGTCTACAAACTGTATTTAGCAGCTTCTTTACAGTAAATATTGTATTTCCATTTGATATATTATATTGTTAAAGTATATATATATGCATGTATTTTATATTTATTTATGTAGGATTTTTTTAGTTTTAGGTATTTATTTATTTTTATTCTACATAAATAGGTATTTATTGTAACACCACCTCCTAACACGTTTTTTCAATCCAGTCCATCCAAAGGTTGCCTGGAAGAGATCGCTTTGAGCGATAAGGCCGCCCATTGTACCACCATGTATTAGTCTAAGTTTTCTAGGTTAAGTTATTGTAATTTGGTGTAAAAATAAAGAATTATCTCTCTATAAAAGGTTCAAAGGTATAAAATTAAGCTTGGTAATCTTTTGGGCTATGTACTGTGTCGTCACTTACTTGTACAATAAGTTAGTTTTAAGCGGCAGCTCCACACTCTTGCCCTCCAGCTTTAGAAAGCTGAGCAAACACCACTGCAACAGCTCATCCATGTCCATGGGTACACCTTCAGCTGTGGGAGACGATTCTGAAAATATCATTATTCAAATATTAAATGGCTTTTATAGTTTTGGGTTAAGGGTGCAACTCTATTTATAAATAGTTATGTAATTATGTATTATTATGTACTATTATTATATAATAATAGTACTGTCATTATATAGTAATAGTACATGCATGTTTATTTCTAATGCTGATTTTATTGTGTCTGCCTAATGTTAGCAAATATGCTCCTATGTATCTATTTGTTACCAATAAACATTATTGATAGTTTTCGATTATAAGTTTGGAAGCTTTGTCTATCTGTCTGTCTGTGGTGTAACTCCAATGGGTGGACTGAAATTGATGTCTTTGTGGTGACAGCTTCCCACGATCCGTGGTATTGCAGACGGCCGCGGACAAGTCCGCACCCACGCACCGTGGGATGCGTCTCGTCCGTGGTAGCACAGACACCGGATCCGCAGCGAGTCGGAAATTTCAAAGGTGCGGGTCTACCTCGTGCGAGGAACTACATAATTTCACTTGGCATTTTGCAATGTCAAAATGGCCACAATACAGACATTAGCATAGATCTGACGACCTCTGTGGGGTAGTGGGCGAATGGCCGGCTGAGGCGCTGATCTACAGGTATTTGTTCTAGGTCTGGCCGTTTCTCTACATAAAATAAATAGGTATTTACAAAATAAAATTATATGAGTATGTATTCTACTAGTTATCTGGTTTCCATAGTATAAGCTTTGTTTAGTTTGGGCTAGATAACGCTGTACGAAATATCCCGCATTATATATCTTATTCCCACACACTAGAACTGATACAGCCATTATGCAAATGTCAGAGGATTAAAACTTGATCAAAAATAACTTTTTACCGGTGAGTTCGGTATCATTGATCTGTTCCGTGAGTTCTGGCTGTGGCTCCGGAGTGGCTTCTAGTATGATCCTGGGTTCATTGGCCACCGGCGCAGGCCGGGGCTGGCGGCCGAGGGAGGGCCATTCCTCCTTTGCTGGCTGGAGGGTTATCTGACAGTACCAATTAAATATGATTATGTTTAGAGCACACCTCTCTCTGAGTTGCTTCTCAACTAATGCTAAGGACTGCGTGTATACACAGAGTCAAACACAAAAAAAAAATTTAAAAGAATATTCAAGAGGTATGTACCTGTTGAAAGTTTGCTGCCAGGTTGACAGGAATGCTGGTTGTCAGTGAGCCGGCCATTTTCGGCCTCTCGATTTTGCTGAATTTGGGGTCTTTGCAGAGAGTATCTCCATAGACATGCAGTGTGTCTAAACATACGCCTCTGGAATCATACATAACTTTAATGTAGAACACTTTATAGAATAATATAAATTATTACATAAAGCTCCGAGGATGATACTTACGAGGCTCGTAGCAGCATATCAGCACTGGACATGGCGGAGCTGCCTATCATGCAAACTGCTGCATTGTCTTCGGTCCGAGCGGCCAGTATAGTGCCGCACTGGAATATAGGGAATCCTGCGCCCTGTGCCGGCAGAGACACTCCAGGGAGATACAGGGGGGCTCCATTTTGAACCTGCAGAAACAATAAATTGTTGTAAAAGGACACATAAATTAAACCAGACTTCAGTTACAGATGCTATGAATATTTCAATTGATTCTACAAGTTGGTTTTTGGTATAATAAATATCGTAGGTTGCTATAAATTTACATAGTTTGTAATATAAATAAAAGTTACGTACCTTAGCAAGTACTGGAGAATGTATAGTGAGAACGGGCACAAGATCTGGAACTTTCCATAGCGCGCAGACCGTAGGGACCAGCCCATTTGGGGTCTCTATTAGCATTGGGATGCCATCTGACGCGTATACGTTCACAAAATCACCAGAATGAAGCACCAACTTCATACATGTACAAGAACCCTTTAGAGACACTATTTCTTTCACCTTCTCCTCAGTAGCGAAAGGGAGCTCATCTTTAACACGCTGAGCTAAATGTTTCCTGCAAATTAAAGCGTCATTCTCAAATAAACGTTAAAAACTTCTTCTATGAAATGTGGCAGTCGAAAATTGGCCCTACTTTTCCGAATTCTTTAGAGCATTGTTTGATTTTAGTTTGTATGGCTTCGCAAACATTGTTGTGGCTTATTACGAAATGTTTTAGTAAATATTTCCTGGATTTTCATGGAAAATTACAAAAATAAACACAAGGAGCAGGGACAGGCGGCGGCGGTGCCGAAATTTCAACAGAAAGCAGAAATTCGTAAGTTTCATTGTCAAAGTCAATCGACTGTCATTTCAACCAACTGTCAGGCAAGACTGGGCCTTTGGGCATACAAAAGTTCGTCGCCACTTTGTTGGCGCGTCGGATGTACCGCGGCGCTAACAACAGTCGACACGACTATCTTCAGGGATTTGCCCCGCTGCACGCGCGGCTACCAGACCCCCAAGGACCATGGCGTTCACAACCCCGAGAGCTCTTGGACCCTCCGACTTCACCGATCATCGGCGACGGCACCGGTAAAGAACGTTAACAAAAAAAAAGAAATCGAAGATCACAATTGGCGGTCTTATAATAGCGATCTCTACCAGACAACCTTTGGATGGAATGGACTGTGTGGACATTACCTGAGGTGTAATGGTGTACCTACCTGCAGTTCAAACGTAATAGCGTCCACCACCACCACGAACACTACTACGCAAACAAGTCTGTAGATGACCCGAATTGATTGCTTTTGCTTTTAGCCAATAATTTCTGGTTTTGGAAACCTTTGAATGTGATATGGCAGTTATCTACCTGTACCTACCATTTTTATCCCATAACTTGATGAGTGGTAATATCGAGCAATAGGTATCGATCGAACCATGGTATCGGAATGCTTATTTTGCTTCGCGCCTATATTTGTTTTGTAGTACCGATCACGAATAAATGAAAAAACATTATTATTCTGAGCGAGCGGTACCATTGACTGTTAATAAATGATTAGTTGTAACAGAATTCAATTTCAGCCTTCATCTGCTAGCCAGTACAGCCAGAAAATACGAGTCTTAATTTTATTATATTTAGGTACAGGTGCTTAAGGAATATGTGGGTATAACGGGATGGGCTTACATTTACTTACATGAGGGGTTTTCACGGTCGTGCTGGCTGATGGCGTTTGCAGCGTTGCTCTGTCTTATGCTGATCATTAAAGGAAAGTGAATTGGCATTATTTTTCAAGGAACTTGAAATAGGAAAAAATCATTTTTGTTGGTTTATCTGACGAAGTGGGATTGTTTTAGACAAATTTAGACAATGTGTCTTTAAAATTTGGGCATTATAACATATTTTTTGGCGGCTTATTTCCAGACAGCGCCATCTATTAAGCTAGTAATAAGAACTATTTTTTTTTTTAATTGAACATGTAAAGCCCTCATTGAATCGCGAAATAAAATTCTGCTGAAATCTGGAATCTATTTTCCAATACACTTCAGCATGAAGCATGACAAAAACTGCATCCCACATTCGACCAGTAATTGGTTGGCAGGCCTCCAAGTGAAATGATCGACTAGAGCCGGAGCAAGCAACCGCTCTCTGCAATGCAGCAATTTTATGGAATCACTCCGGTCGAAGTGAAGACCGTCTCGGTGCATAGATGGGGTGCAAATTATCTCCGCTAAAGTGCTGCCGAAGTATTGCTCTATCTTTTCCATCAGGCGTTATGCTTTTTTTTTGCTCGAGCACAGAATATGAAATATACTTATTATGCGAGATATTCGAGAAGGTAGGTATTTTGCCAAGTTCTAGACCTCTTAGTGAAAGGTCAGGCCAAGAGAATCTTAAACTGGCGAGGCAAGCATTTATAAAGAAAGGAAGGATGCGATGACAGTGAATAAAGCAAAAAAATAAGGTAAGTACCTATGTCAGGCTCGTAGCAAGTGGAGAATATAACAATTGATCGAGCGAAGCGAGATTTCCAAATCAACAAATCGGCGTTGTATGTATGTATGTTTGTTTATCCGAGGATAACTTTCGAAGCGTTGATCCGAACATCGTGAAATTTAGTATATAGGTAGGTAGTGATGGCACAATTTAGGTGTAACTAAATGTAGGGGGGTTTTTAAGATATTGGGGTTCAAGAGGGGTATAAAAAAAACAAAATGGGACTATCCGGTCAAGTGGCACGTTAAATGAAAGGTCTTACTGATTATATTTCGACCCCGTTTTAATTTTTTGTTTGAGCCTTGTATTTTTTGAGTTATTATCCACTAGCTGTTGCCCGTGACTTCGTACGCGTTACACTACTAAATGTGTAGGTAACCTAAAAATAAAGATAAACTCGCTGTTGCAACTTGACTTGACACCCCATTTTTATTCCATGGGACCTGATTTATGGGCTAAAAAGTAGCCTATGTGGTAATCCACGTTATAATCTACGTACATACTACATTTAATCAAAATCGGTTAAGCCGTTACGACGCTAATGAAGAGCGGGGTCTTCTGACACAAATATATATACTTAAAAGAAGATCACAACAACCTTTTTATAATTCTATATTTTACAGAAATAAAAACATTATGATTTTGATTTTTTTTTATATTTTGACGTGATTGAGTAACAAACAATCATCCAAACTTTCGCATTTATAATATAAGTGTGATAATAAAACCTGAACTTTGACGAAATTCACAGGGAACACCAGTGACCCCACAGTACTGAAAATGACTGAAATTTGATATGCGTGTAGCTTTAGTGACACAAATATAGGCATAAGTTTGAAATCCAGAATAACTGCAATTTCTACCCCAAAAAAGTAAATTCATTTTACATGAACTCCCGTTACCTGTAATTTTAATTACACTGTAGGTCAAGTTAGTTGGTTATGCATTTTATGGCACTATTTTGATAGTCAAAGATTACATTTTTTTTTTAATTTATCGGAGACTCGCGAGATCTCAGGGGGCCAATTCTGCTAATTTATAAGAAAAACTATTATGGAGCCATACCATTATTAAACGATTATGATTGTTTTTCCTGTCATATGCTACCAAATGTTCAATGGGGTTGTCATAGCAACGGCGGTCATTGAAAATAGATTGTGTTAGTAGAATACCAAAAGGTATCTATAGTGGCTATTTTTCGACGATACCATAGTCATAGTGAAGCGATTGGTTTAGTAGAATTGGGGCCCAGTTCGGGGCGAACCACTAGTAAGTGCGAGTATATATAATTTCAAAGTAACAAAAAGCCAACACTAGTAAAAGCGTCAGACCTATTTTGTATTGAATGTAAAAGAAAACATCCACTTTCAGCGGTACGTGCTTGCTCAGCATTCCCGCAGGCTATCTCGATGTGCCTACTGGCCTGCTCCCGATCTTACGACTTGACCGGGTTCCACATTGATGCAGCCTCTGAAAAGCCTGCTAAAGGAGGCTGTTATGATTTGAATAGAAGCTTGTTGATTGCTTTCGTGGAAATCTTGAAAGACTCGCGGAAATTAGGAATCTTCATAATTATTATAAGTGTACCCTGCATGAAGTTGTCTGAATTTTATAAGATACCTATCCAGGTAGATACGCTGGCTAAAATAGATAGATAGATTGATAACTTTTTATTGAATTACCACACAAACAGAAATAATGCAAAAATAAGTACTAGGCTAGAATAAATAAGGCAACACAATGGGCGGCCTTATCGCTGAAAGCGAAAATACGGTTATGCCAAAATCCCAAAGACACTCAATATTAAAATTTGGTTAAAACAATCTCACTTCGTCAGATAAATAAACTTGAGTACTTGAGTAGTAAAAATAGTGTTTTTAAAACAGTAGACACAGACCTTATGTATTAAATCTGTGACCATATAGGTAATGGTTTCAAACGTGGTAGGTATGTTTTTTAGTTTGACCCTTGAGTATATAATACGTTGTTAATGGGAATGGTAGGTGATTACGTAGCGTAGGTACCTATTTGACGACGCATTAAATGCTGCGGATGCAGATGACAGTGTAGGCGTCGTCGTTAACTCTTGCATAAGCTTAGGGTCAATTTAACTTTTAATCGCATTGAAGGTGTTTATCATCTTGTCAAGTTTATTTGCATAAGTCTATTTGTAATAGATAGGGCTGCTGGCCGCGCTGGCGGCTTGCTACTGAAAAGTTTCCAGTCAAAAGATTCAGTTTTTCAGTTAGAGCGACATAAATGAACTGGTGATCAAATATCTTTATAAGTAGAAAATTCTAATTAGAGTGTACATACCTACAGACTCTGCCAACTTATATGCTCTATACATATATTATGTTCTCAAATAGGAGGTTGAAGCGTGTACCCTGCCGTATCTAGCACGGAGGGTACGGTTTTGTAACCTTTATATTTGTAAAATGAACATCTTACTAGATACCAAATATTTTCCATCATGTGAGTATATAACAGAATAGTATATATGTAACAAATTTAAATTGTACTCGTTCTCTTTGGAAATAAATTAACTTCATCTTTATCTCATTGCACAACTTGTAAAAAAATTCCTTACCCCTTTCCTGATCAAGTTTTTTGACGATCAAACCTTTCCTTACCTTTTTTCCATATTGTATGGAAGACCAATAAGTAAAAAGGAAGAGTTTTGTTTTATACGTAGTATAATAAATTTCCCTACTTATTTTGTTATATGCCGTATGGCAAAAAAGTGGCACTCCAGGAGTGCCGGCAGAAGTGAAAACTTGAACAATTACGGTATACTTATAGACAGAGGTGTCGGTAACGGTAACGGGAACAGTGCCGCGAGTTCAATGGTTTTTTCCCATCTCAAAAAATGCCCAACGCGCCTAAAGAATTTTTCACTACTTATATAGGTACAGAGGTGTCGGTAACGCTAACAGCGACGCGTGATCAATGGTTTTTGCCCATCTGCGCCTAAAGAAGTTTTCACTTCAAAAAAACTTGTAAGAACCACTTATATAGAGGCTAGCAATAATAGATACATAGAAACTGCATATAACTGGACATATAACTGGAAAAAGAACAACAAAGTGTTCTGAGAATCTATTTGCAAATGACAAATGTTTACATGATCTGCAAATATTTAATGATAATTATTACAACCTAGGGTTTCCAAGTCGCGAGAGAACAGGTTTTGAGGTTCTTCTAGGCAAGCATGTTCCATCGAAGACTGCATCACCGTTTACAATCAGGCAAAATCGTGGACAAACGCAAGCGCAAATAGAGAAAAAAACATAAAACATTGTTCCGAGTCTAGGTGTTGTGGTACGCAGACACTTTCTGAGATCCTCTGTTCAGGGAATCCTGATAAGAACGGTGTAAGGAAGAATATGTTGTGATGTGTGTGACTGTTGGATTTTACTTGTTACATACTGCTATTTTATGTCGGCGCCTGATAACTAGGTATGTGCGCGAAGTTTGAACACAATATTTCCACTTTGCCTTCCAATGTCGGTTTTAAAAGTAAATAAAGCTCAAACGCTGATGATGGTTCACGAATTGAACTGAAACATTGTCGGTCAATACACCGATAAAACGATACGTGATAAATCCCGTATTGATAAAATGAAAGCTCAAACTCTCGTGCTTGACGACTTTAAATTAAATCAAATTGTAACTACTTATTGCGTTATATGGGTAATAACAAAGTGTAAAGTACAGTTTTAGTGTAGGCACGTATTATTACGTTTTACTCTTTAAGTATGACACCCAGATTTTCGATTGATAATCCCATTTAAAACGTCCAATTCTATAGTTTGACAGAATGGCTTTATACATGTCACTCACTGGGTGGCCTTTTGCCGCTAATATTGTATTTTTTTAATGTGATATTATATTATAGTATATTATATAATGTTAGTAAATATTAACTCAATTATTTATCTCAAATTGTTCCGTCTAATAGTATCTAGTTATTTGCGTGTTTTGTCGTACCAGCTTTAGATAAGGCGCTCTGAAATATGTAGGTAAGTATATTAATCTGAATGGGGGTGATTATATTCATTAAAATTAACAACTACTTATAATAAAATTTAATGATAATTTATTTTTTCAGGAAATATTTCATTAACTTAATTTGCCTTCAAATTGCTGGTTTTTAGACTATGCACCTTCTCTAGAACTTATCTTAGCCTATTTGTCTACCCGATGATAAAGGTGGAGGCAAGGCAAGCAAGGTAAGCATGGCAAGTGTCAAGCGTCTGCTGGTAAGTGAATGAACAACTAACCGGAGATCCCATGATCCTGGATCCAACCCTATGAAGGTAGGTATTGCGCACAAAATGCATGTAAAGCGATGTAGGTACCTAATGTCCGTGCGCAGGGGCGGGGGCGGGGGCGGCGTGGGCGACTGTTTACTGTTTATCTAGGAGGTACCTGATGATGGAATACTGCGACGTTGTTATGGGAAATTCCATTTAAGTATACCCCTATGGGGAAGAGCCGTGTTGCCGTAGTAGGATGTAGGTGTAGGTTCGGTTCGGATCCTGTGGTTGTGGGTTCGAGTCTCGACCGTGCACCAAAGGACGCTGACATCTACCTGCAAATACAAAGAACAATCTAATCCTAGATTAAGAATTACCTACATAAGATTATGAATAACATAAGTTAAGAATCACATATGTGCTACTAAGGAGAGCAATACGAGCTAGTAAATGTCAGTACAACTAAACGTGATGACGTTTTGTCCGTGACGCAAGCATTACTGATGCGCAAGTTTGTGAGGCAGCCGCGAATACTTAAGTACCTATCCACAGAAAACTTTTCGTCTTGTCAGTAAGACCTGTTGAGCCAAAGTTTGCTCGTTTGAAAGATCTCCTTTTTTCTTTGGCGGTTACAGTCCATGGCGGGCACTTTCCAACTTTTCGTTCGCCAAAAATTTTTCTCTGGGCGTAACACTAGGCACAAAAATATCATTTCATTTATTTGTTCATAAAACAATTAACCAACAATTAACAATAATTGTATTTGAAACTATACATTAAATAATCAAAATAATCATAAACATTAAATACAAAAATAATCGATAAAACTAACACAATTCAAAATGGTTTGTATTGTTTGTATAACAAAAAACAACACTTACTTACATTAAGAAATCAAAGAGATAGTAATAAAAAAAATGTCAAAAATTAATAGAATGATTAAATCATTTTGAATTGCATATCTTGTACTTACCAATGTAATTGCAATTGGTATCATTGGAAACTGGAGGTTGTGCACCAATGCAATGTATCTCCGCTCCTGCCTACTGGGCCAAACACTAATGGAATCTTGTTCATAGTTATTTATTGGTAAAAAAACATCAATTACAAGTCATTTTCCTACACAATAATAATCATTAATTTCAGCACTTAATATGACAACCTCATATTATGTCGTCAGTTCGATTAACCACCGTTTGAGCTGTCGAGCAGGCGTTTCTTATAATATTCGGGTAGTCCGATGTAAGCACTGGGAGCTATAACATGCACCAGTTTCGTCGTTTTGGTCAGCCGAATGGGTGAATGCCCGCAGTTTATGTCCGTTCCGCGTGTTGTACCTATGGCCTTCACCAAGGGTGACAATTGACGAAGGATTCCAGGTTGTTGCAATTTATAGCATTTTAAACCGGGATTTCCCTAAAACTATCTGTAGTATTGGATATTCCTAATAATCCAATAAGTAAAGGGAAAACAAAAGTTTGTGGTTTCGAACGATTTATTACACTCGTCCATTCGACACGGAGGCTCGGCACCGGACGTCCGCGAGACGTGCCCAATGCCCATTCCACGACTTTTGTTCTAACTTCTAATGCATTTTAATATGTTTTTACCTACTTACTTACATGTGAAGTACCAGTTTAAAAGATCTGTGTTTTTCCACCAAATGGTCGGGCAATCCTTCTAGCTAATTCTCATTTTTTAACTTCAAAAAAGGAGGAGGTTCTCAATTCGACTGTTTTTGTTATGTTTGTTACCTCAGAACTTTCGACTGAGTGAACCGATTTTGATGATTCTTTTTTTATTTGAAAGCTGGTGCTTCCCGTGTGGGCCCATTTCCATTTGGTCCAGTTCTGACAACATTCACATTGTGGTATTTTTTTTCTGTCATTTGAAGTCGGTTATGTTTTTGTTAAAAAGTTAATTGTTATAGGAAAAACTATTATTCAGAATAGTCAAGTGTTTCACATTACCTTAGTTAGAGGATTAGTGCGTTGGTGAAGTAACCTTCGACGAAGTTTGGCACAAGTTCATATGAGGTAGTGTAGTGACCAACCCTGCTTTCGGACGCTAGAAATTGTACAGGGTGCTTCGGAATTAGTATACCCAGGTTAATAGATTTGTTAAAAATCTGCTGTTTTAGGCGGAACAAATCTGCGGGTACCTAACGTACCAACCAGTCTTGTACGTAATACACTGCCGGCCAAAAGTTTGAGACCACTGTAAAAATCTTTGTCACCAACAAAATATTTCAAAGTACACATATGATAATGAGCTAATTTGAACACCTGCGTATTCTATTATTATTAAAGAATTTCTAAGAGTCATTATTTATGTTGTTGTTTAAGTTATCATCCTAAAAAGGTCTATTGTTTCAAAACATCAATGAGCGCCGCGCAAGGACCAGGTGGTAGAGTCATTGTAATATTTTTATGATCTGCTCATTACTTATTGTTTTGGGTTTGTTTCGCGTTAACCGATATCAGGGATTATGTTAGCTTCCTAAAACATATTTAGTACCTAAGTTTTTATGGAGTAAATTATTTTCTACCTTATTAGTCTGAGCTCGTCGTTACAGTGAAGACATCTTAAAATGGGAAAAGTTCGCGAAATTAGCAGTGAAACTCGCTCTGCCATAGTTGTTTTATACGGCGAAGGCAAATCTGAACGTGCGATTGCCTCTCAACTTAAGTTGTCGAAGACTTGTGTTCATAACACAATAACCCGATACAAGGAGACTGGCAGTAATCAAGATCGTTCGCGTTCGGGAAGGCCGAGAACTACTACTTCTCGCGAGGATCACTTCATCGTCACTACCAGCAAGCGGAATAGACGCCTAACAACACCAGAAATCCGCGTAGAAGTGAACAAATCCCGATCAGAACCTGTATCATTGATTACAGTAAAAAGACGTTTGAGAGATGCTAAGTTATTTGGTCGCGTCGCCGTTCGAATACCACTACTAAGGCCACAAAACAAAAAGAAACGGATGCAGTGGGCCCTTACCCATCGAGACTGGACTGAAGAAGACTTTAAACAAGTTCTTTAGTCAGATGAATCCAAATTTGAAATATTTGGTTCAAAACGACGAATTTTTGTTCGACGTAACGTCGAGGAAAAGATGATGCCAGACTGTGTGGTGCCAACAGTCAAGCATGGTGGTGGTTCCATTATGGTCTGGGGATGCTTCTCGGGCCATGGAACCGGAGATTTGGTACGAGTCGAAGGAATCATGAAAAAGGAGCAATATAAACGAATACTACAGCAAAATGCCATTCCGTCTGGTTCAAGAATAATTGGAGATGGATTTTTTTTCCAACAAGATAATGACCCAAAACATAGTTCAAAATTATGCAGGGGTTATTTAGAACACAAAGAAACAGAAGGGGTTTTAAAAAACATGGTGTGGCCCCCTCAGAGTCCGGATCTCAACCCGATTGAGCTTTTGTGGGAAGTGCTTGATAGAAATGTGCGCAGTTGTTGTCCCACTTCGCAAGAAGACATGTGGAAGGCTTTACAAGAAAGCTGGAACAATATATCACAAGATACAATCGACAAATTGATTGCTCGTATGCCAAGAATAGTGAAAGTAGTAATAAAATGCAAGGGAGGGTTTTTCGACGAAAAATCTGTATAAAATATGAGCGACATTTTTAAAGTAAATGGTTGATTTTTCTTGATTTTTTTGTTTTCTTCATAATGTATGTGTATTAGGAAATAAGTATTTTAATTCATAATTAAACCTCTTGCTTTGTATTTTGAGTTTTATTTCATTTTCCTACTTTGATGTAGGTGGTCTCAAACTTTTGGCCGGCAGTGTATGTTAAATCCTAAGGCAGTCACACGACTCTTTGACGTTTCGAAATGATCCTTGTGATTTTAATGAATTTATTAATTTTAATTTTAGTATTTTTCAAACTTTAGAGACCACTGTACATAATTATTAATTCACGTCACGGGTCAGTCAACCCGTGCCACGACTGTTGCAACACAGCCGAAACGTCGGGATAACAAATAAAAAAGGAACATGAGCGATACAATTTTGGACTAATGTGTATAAAGTTAATGAACTTTTCCAATTTTATTTTTGATTTTCATCGTTCCTTTAATCAATAGAATCACCCCCTTACGAACAGAGATACTCCGAAGCACTAGTAAGTATATGAAGAACCTATGTAAACAGACAGATCACGATTGAATTCGTATCACACGCAGCATCACGGTCATGGTTTCATTTATTCCGCAATGCACCAGCGGCGGCGGTCCTTTGTGTCTAGGGGCGGAGGCCTATGTTAATGTACCACGGCCCCGGCCCTCAGCGAACCGAACGTAATACATTGATGTATGGAGATCAAAAGCATGCAAAATGTATGGGGAGATTTGCATGATTATGTTTTACAACTCAGTTAGAGTGATGTGTCTGTATAAAGGTTTGAAACTCTGGCTGAACTGGCCATTTTGACATTCCGCAGGAGACATGTGCAAACATAAAATTTAATTAAAACTAGCTTAAATAAGTAGATAGGTGTTAACTTCATAAAATGCCAGAAGTCGAACATAGAATATAGTTAAGATAGGTGATAAAATGATAATAATACCTATTATAGATAGGTAAGTAAAACAACAGGAACATCCCACGCAACCACCGTCAAATTATCACGAGTTAGAAGTCGCGCCAAAATATAATTTCAGTTGTTTGCTTAAAAACAATGCCGATTAAGTCTGACTGAGCTGAGAGGATGATATGATATGACGGCGGGCCGCTAATGGATGAGACTAGCGCAGGATCGTGGTGGAGATGGCACAAACTTGGGGAGGCACTTGGAACTTGTGTTTAGAAGTTAGTGGATATACCAAACAGTGGGTCAAGTTGGGCTGTGGATGATGAAGATGAGCTGAGAGGATGCGGAGGAACCTGAGAGGTGCTGGGTTTGTCTACTCCGTTTTAAATCCTGTCGCAAGCACTGCAGCGGCTGCGTGTTTCATCAAGCTAATATAACAACAACCTGCCACAACGGGCTGAATAAATCATTTTCAATTGATATAGGCAAATAATTTAAAACACATTTTATTAACAGAAATAATATACAATTGCTTACATGACTATTAAATACAAACGTCTATTGATAGCTCAACTGCCCTAGTACACTACGAGGCGGAAGTGTCCCCAAGACATTGGCTGCATGGATCCAGGAGCTCGAGTAATCTCGTCTCCAAATGGCTCAAACTCGTAAACTCTATCGAGACTTCCATGTTTCCATATTTATGGTGACCTCAAATATATTTTATTGTTCGACCTGAAGGGTTTGAGTATGATTTATAATCTACTGATCAATGTTTTCCTTCATCAAGCAGCATTTTCATTGTCCAATCTCAAATAAAATAACCGAGATGTGCGTCATTTTGACTGAAAACAAACGTTGTTTTGTCTCCGTTTCCGTTCTCACGATGCGATGGCAGCTCGCGCGACATGTCATACCATCATCGATGGTACTTGGAATCTCATCTACTGTAGATGCACTATGGGTTTGTGTTCTCAAAGAATAAAAGGACAATTTAGAAAAATACTCTAACACGGTAGATTAGACAAAAAAATACGAACAAGACGGGATTTGAACCCTCAACTTTCCCCTTGATACGGTCACGCGATACCGATTTCGACGCGTGCTCACTGCTCGTCTGGTGCGAAAGTATTGGAATGTTATCGCAGGTGTCAAATAACACATGACCTGGCTTGTTTTTAATAAAGTTGTAAAAATACAGTCTGATTAAGCTATTATCTGATAAGGTGATAGCCTGACACCAATCGAATACCTGCTTCACTCATCTCTAAGTTTTTGGAAGATTCCATCTAGGACATCTGATGTAGTCACAAACCATTCAAAGACGCAATCAAACAGTTATGTAAGTAGGTAGAAAAGCACCTTAAAATGTTGATAATTAGCCTCAGGATCAAGATCCCACGTTCCTCATTGTTTGTTGGTTTTGAGAAGTGCGCCCGCGCAGACTAAACCTCACTTTTATGGGGCATTATGCAGATGAGAAAGTCCGCTAGAAATCTTACTCGAATGCTCGGATTAAATTTTCTAAGATTTTTTATGACTGTCGTTGAATTTCTCTTGAAATGAACTCAAGTAGGTAATAAGCGTTAGTTCTTCGCCTTTGTTAGGGCACAATACTCATACTTAGTACATTTTAAAGTCTCTTTCTAGTGGTCCAGAAAGTGTAAAATTGTCTGAAGCAATCTGACAGCCACTTATGTGGAAGATTTACAGAACAAGTCTTAGAAAGAAATAACCTCAATGTACTTGAACAGCGAACACTTGAAGCTCTTTTGAAATATGATGACGATGATTGGTCTGAGAACTTAAAAGAGAGACACAAATTGGTACGAGAGACCTTTATAATGTTTTAAGTCCATGGATCTGCTAAATAACAAATGCCTATGAAATCGTTTGTTTGCAGTTTCTGTAGCGTTACAACTCTCTCCTGTAAAAGAAGAGAGCTGTAAGCAAAGTTGTATTTAGACCTACCTAACGGTTTAAAAAGAAAGAGGGATTTTACAATGTGTTATGATTTAATACCATGACTGACTATTAATACGATACTTATCAAAAACACGTATTGTCCCACTATGGTGCGCACAAACGATAAATCTGGGAGTCTGCAGGTCAGGTAGAATGCGCGCTGGTTGAGGGCTAGTGGAGCCTCTAGCCTACGTCGACGAGAGGCCGAGAGGACTAAGTAGCTCCACCGTGATCTCCAGGTTTGTATAGAGCAAAGGTCTCCAGCCTCGGTCCAAGAGGGAGACGTGAGGACTCCAACCTCGAGGGGGTCAGGCTTCCAGGCTCAAGCCGGTAGGGCTTCGCCTTCAAGAACAAACCGTTTCCAGGCTGCGCTGAGTGATTGATAAAATGGGACTGTTTAAAGCGTTTCGCTCTGAGATCTTTCACCCGCAGTTCCCAAGTCCAGACTGTCTTTTTCAAGGATGCTCTCGATGTCATTCGGACCTGTTCCAAAATTAAATTACAAAATTATAGTTAGCGGCCAGTACAGCCTTACATGAAATATAAAGGTTCTATGTAAATTCCAAGTAAAACCTTACAGTTTTACCAAGAATTAAAAGTAAAAATATATATGTCTTAAATGTTATGTCAATACCCATGTCAGATCTGTTTATTTTTGTGTTTCTAGCCCTAAAAGTTAAAATAAATATATCATCATTTATACTCCTGTGACGAGAAAATTCTGCTCTTTCCACCTATATAAAAATGTAATAATGGGCATTTTAAGGTTTCGATAATGAATTTAGAGTATTCTGACCAAAATAATGATGAAAATGTTAAAGTATGGTAGAAGAAAACACAGAATCTATCTCCACATGTAAGTATTTACATTCGATAACGTGAATGTCACGATCAAAATTATTTGGATAAAAAGTGAGTGATTACATTCCCTAGCCCTTTTCATTTGTATCGGCCTGTCTATCCAAATCCAGTTAATAGGGAACCAACAAATAAACGGGTTTCAAATATCAATAAGTATCTGTTGAAAACAACCCCTAAGAAGGCCTAGGAATAACTCTGAAACACAAGAACCTTTCTAAACCACTTTTATTTCCTTAAATCTACACAAAGACATTGGATCAATCAAACCACCTAAACCGACCGCGACCATCTCGATTACCCCCAAAAAACCCCCCCGCCGTGCGCTGTGTTCAGAAATCGTCCGTAGACAAACTACATCCCAAGGAGGTTATTTCAATAAGGTTTAACATGAAAGAACATGGCTATAAATACTTTTTAAATACCACATAGAATATTATATTAGATCGGGATTTGCTTACATTCGGCCATTCTGACCACGCACGCACGCGTCCCCGCGTTAAACAAAATACAAAATCAAACAAAACTCGAAACTATTTTCCCTTAAATTAATAACATAGGTATCAATAGTAGGTTACTGAAATAAGTTGTTTTTTTTTACATTATACAACTTTTTAAAAAAATTAACTAAAATGATAAATGTAGATATAAACATACTCGTATTACCTAAACACATGTTTTGGTTGTAAATGCAAATAAACACTTATGAAACTTCATTGACCACTAATGCAAGTAAACACTTATTTTAAGAAACTTCATTGACCACTACAACTGTTACTTTTTGTCGTTGGATCCTGAATACGGAGTCTGCGAAGGTGGCCCCCGACAGGGCTGGTGATGCCCGCCAGGGCTCGTGATACTCGCCAGAGCTGGTGATGCCTGCTAAGGCTGGTGACGCCCGCCAGAGCCGGCGACGCCCGCCAGGGCTGGTGATGCCCGACAGGGCTGGTGATGCCCGCCAGAGCCGGCGACGCCCGACAGGGCTCGTGATGTCCGACAGGGTTGGTGACGCCCGCCCGGGCTGGTACCGCCCGCACGGCTGGTGACGTCCTCAAAGGCTGGTATCGTCCACAACGGCTGGTCTCACCACAAAGGCTGGTAACGCCACAAAGGCTGGTAACGTCACAAGGGATGGTAATGCCACAAAGGCTGGTAACGCCACAAAGGCTGGTAACGCCACAAAGGCTGGTAACGTCACAACGGCTGGCGACGCCACAAAGGCTGGTAACGCCACAAAGGCTGGCCACATCACAAAGACTCTCGCAACACGGGGAATCAAGTCTTTCTTAGTCATCGTACTTTTAACTGCATTACAATCAGTAATCAATTTGAACTTAGTCCCTAGTAAGTACACACGGAATCTGTTTAAGGCTGTAATGACGGCCAGAGTCTCCAGCTCATACGAGTGAAATTTTTGTTCTTCTGGCGAGGTTTGCCTGCTATAATAAGCTATGGGCTGAAAACCCCTACCACCATCCTGAATCAGAATTGCTCCTATTCCTAACTTGCTCGCATCCGTATGCACTTCAAGTCGAGCTCGAGGGTCATAAAGGGCTAAAACTGGCCGACTCACTAATTTATCTTTGAGAGTGTTATAAGAAGCTATTTGCTCGGGACCAAAACGCCATGGCTCATTTTTCTTTGTAAGCAAAGTGAGAGGTCGTGCAATTACTGAAAAGTTTTCGACAAATTTGCGGAAATAGCTCGCCAACCCAACGAACTGGCGTACTTCATGCACGTTTTTAGGCATAGGAAATAACTTAACTGCTTCAATTTTATGGATCCCTGGTTTAATCCCTTCACTGCAGATTTCATATCCTAAGTACTCGATTTTCTCTTGGAAAAAAACACATTTTTTTGGATTAAGAGTTAACTTTGCACCTCTTAACAAGATGAAAACCTCTTCAAGCTTTTGGAGGCCTTCTTGAACAGATTTGGAAGGGACCAAAAGGTCATCCATGTAAGCCAGTACTAACTTTTGCCCAACACCATTCAGCATAGAATTAATAGCCCTCTGAAAAACACTCGGCGCATTGGCCAGTCCGAACGGCATGCGATTATATTCGTATAAACCGTCCGGAGTGATAAATGCCGTGAGTCGTTTGCTTTCTTCGGCTACAGGTACTTGATAATAGCCCGAAGCAAGATCAAGGCTGGTAAACAAATTGTTTCCACCTAAACAATCCAGCTTATCCTCTATTCGAGGTAGAGGGTATTTATCCTTTAATGTTTTTCTATTAAGGGCACGATAATCTACACACAAGCGCTTTTGTCCATTCTTTTTATTTACCAATAATATCGGACGAAGACGAACTTTCCCGAATAATGCCGTTTTCAAGTAGATCTTCTATAATTTCAGCCAACTGCTCCTTTTCTCTGAGAGACATGCGATACGGATTGTATACTACTGGAGAATCATCAGTAAGTTTAATAGTCATTTCAGTCAAGTTCGTTTTTCCTAACTCAGATAAATCATGTGCAAAACAGTCTCTATACCTATTCAATAATTCATCAAAACGTTGCTTTTCTTCATCCGACAACTTTGTGCCAACATTCATATCTTCTAACCGCAAAGACGCTTTATCTTGAGTCGTAGTTACAGTAGTCCCAATAAATGCTTCCTCAACTTCATCATACTCTATTCCTCTCGCTAATGTGTGACCCTTTTCGATAGTTAACTTAGTGGTACCTAAATTAGACACCATAATAAACCCTTTTTTGCCTTCAAAATCGTAAATTCCTGGTAGCACTATATATTTTTGGTCACCAAAATCGCAAAACCCAGTTGGAACGTATAGAGAACCAGAAAACTGCGTAAGTGTCACTACTTCAACTGGTGATGTCGTACAGGATTCAATATCAAACTTATCTGAAGTTATGAGTTTCAGCTTAACCTTTTCATCATCCGATCGCATATCAGGGGCTTGGTAAAAATATAAGCTGTCTGAAGTTTTGTACATAACTATATTTGGCAGCTCAGTGAAAGTTTGGCCGATAATAATATCACATGGCATATAATGATCTGGCACTATAACCAGATCCACTTGAGCTGAAATATCATCGACCGTGATTTCACTCGCAATGGTTCCTACAGGTTTTACACTAGAGTTACCAAATCCACGTAGATTTGGTAGATTACCGTCATTCTTATAATTTTCGTAAATTTCCTTCACTAAGCTCTCTTTTATTAAAGTACAGCTGCTACCTAAATCTACAAAGGCCCGTTTGATGGAACCATCTATTTTAACATCTTTGAAATACTTGTCACTGTCAGTTTCATTTGATTGTATTCGCATAACGCTATTTTGAACAGGTGGAGCTGTGATCTGTAATAATTTATTCGCATTACTACCATTAGTGATTGTGTTTGGGGTTAAAACGTTCCTAGCACGACAGTCTTTAGCAAAATGCCCGACCCCTTGACAATTATAACATTTTTTCACTGATTTCATACATTTTGTACGAATATGTCCTGTTTCACCGCAATTAAAGCAAACAATACCTAGTTTCGAGTTCCCCGGACCACTGTGAAACTGTAGTTGTGATTCTGGCTGTGAGACTGTATCCCTATTTGAAGTGTAGTTTTTACGCCTATTCATTGTATAGCCATCGCCGTGAGCTAATGTTTTTATGAAGGAAAACAGCTGTTCTGGTTCTTCAAAACGACATGAATTTGCACTCATCCTAACAAAGGGGCATGCCCATATAATGCTGTCAACTGCACAAAAAATTGCGTTCATCCAAAAAATATGTTACATTTTTTCGTTATTCTACGTATCAATCGATTAACACGAAAAGTATCCTACAATATTTTAAAATAATAATGAATATGAAAACGACAGGAAATGAAATGGTAGCAAATTGCCTCCAGTTGCAAACATTAGTGTTGAGCCAGAGTTGTTCTGAGACAATAATCGATTGTTGATAAAAGACCATAAATAAAACAATCGATTTATTTGACTGTATTTTCACTGACACGAAAAATCGGTCACCGATTTCAGAAGTACGAAACCAAACCGATATTTGTTTCCCAATGAGCGTTTTGTAAATCGTTTTTTTTTCTCTTTAATTAACCCGGGGGTGGTATTATGCTTGACTCGCGCTGGTAGCGAGCGCCCGAGCGAGATAATCTCAGCCAATCGCAGTGCGCGCTGAATTTGCGCTCAGCTGTTGACGCACCGCAATTGATCTAAATCCTCTCGCTCTCAGCTAACCTTGATCATAATCGGCGGGCCGTTGATCTCAGCGCCACCTTCTAGATGGCTTTAGGATTAACCAGTGGAGAGAAAAAAAGCGAAAAAAAATAACTCGGCTTATCTGTAGCATTATCTCGATTTTAATTCGATCAACAGATGAGAGGTTAAAGCTTCGCACGATTTTTGCATAAGGCCATGCAGAGACGAGTTAATGACACAGACATGAGATATTTTTTAGTTAGGTACCTATCACTCGTTATTCCTCCCAAATCATCGAATTAAGAACTAACTCAAACGATAGTCGATATCGATCGATATCGACTACCTATTCAATCCAAGTTTACAAAATCAACACAGAAATACATAATGAATTCTATTAAACATCTCCAAAGACAAATAAGTACATTTTTTCGCTTGGGTACAATTGGTACTTATATTTTTCGTACATTTTATTACCTTATTACTACCCCTGACACACTAAATATCTGATTTTCAGAAGTAAATAGGTAGGTATATTTTTGTATTTATCTGTGGCGCTCGTGTTGAATCGAAATAAACTCAATTTTACTTCGATTCAACATTTACTCAACAGAATCAGATGATTATTATTTCTTTGCATTAAAATATTGAATTTTGATTTACTGGAATAATTGCCCTCGTCTGTTGATTGTACAGGAGCGCGATGTCAAAAATGGCACTTCTGTGCGCGCGCGCCTTGAGATTAAATATAATCGATTGCTCGATTTGACCGATTATTTTGCGCCGATAAATCGATATTTCGGATAATAGTCGATGGTCGATATGCCAATCCCTATGACTGGTCTAACTTTTTATTAGCTGCAGTAAAATGACGTTTTGTGGGTTGCCGGTTTTTGAAGAAAAATAAATAGGGATGTAGCTAAATGAGTGAATCATATATGAATAATCAGTTTGGTTTTTTTTTTGAGATTTAATATTAAGTTGTAATGTATTTTTTTTACCTATTATTATTACTATACTAAAGGATTGATCTTTTTTAGTGGAAGTATAGGGAGGTACATTCAAAATGAAACAAAAACGTCATAATAATGTTATTTAATTAATCTTTTTCGAAATCACTGTCGCTGTCGAACAAAAAAGAATCATAAGTTACGACATCAAAACAAAAAGGGAACAAATAGAAGAAACTAAGAGTTGACACGTACCAGCGTTGACCCAGGTCTCGTCTTAATATATGTATTTTCCCTCCCTACGATATTGTTTAATTAAACGCAGGGAGCGCTGGCGCCATGATATGATATCTTGTCTATCAATAAGCACACTCTTGCGTGATCGAGTAGCGAATTCGAAATTAAGATGCTTCATAATTTTTCTCAATGTCTCTTTCGAAAAGTTGGGCAATCCTGGGTCATCATTTACAACTTGCAGCACCTAAAAATGATTAAAGTTATTACCTAATTGGTTAAGATTACATACATCATCATCATCATACATAGATAGATTGGGATGGGAGAAAACATACTTACATAACGTATAATAAAAAGATGAGTGACGACATGTGTAAACTAACTTTTGCGATGGTGGGTATTTCATTTCTATGAAAGAACTGATGTACAATTCGTCTAAGAGCAGTGAATGTGAAATCATCAAGTTTATCTTTAAATGTAAGTTTTGGGCCCGTTTTTTCGGGAGGTTTTGGTGATTCGCTGTCGTTCTCCTTGTGCTCCTTTAAAACGGAATAAACTGTGCGGACGGATATTCCCAAGACTTCAGCCACCTTGTTAACGCATTCACTTGTTTTTGGAACTTCAATGTTTGATTCTAAAGATTTCACTTCAAACACATATTTGTAAACGTTTTGGACCCAAAGTTTTTCAGTTGCACTTAGAGCTACACGTGGCCTTTTTTTCTTAGGAGATAAAAATGTGTCTCCATCTTGCGATGTGATCGGCAGAGCATCCATGTCTTCAATGTATCAAACAAAAAAAAACTAACACGAGTAACGAAAACAGGTAATGAAAAACAAACATAACGTAACATAAGTTTAACAATAATGATAACAAAAACAACGCGCAGTGGGCAAATCAAAGTTATTCATGCACTCAAAACAGAAGTATGAAGCCGAATGAGCGAATGCCAACCGAAACAAAATGGCGGTCAAGCGTCATCGTAGCACCGTAACCAAAAACCAGTAGGTACTACCAGCTTGAGAGAGCGTTTTCTTGAGTGTTACCTTGTATATGTCTAAAAGGATCAACGTTTATACAGCCTTTTATTTACATTAATATTAAATAGAATTTAGTATGATCATTATGAGTCAGCTATGGAACGATTAGATATTCTGTAAACTTTTGTGAACTGAATCACATCCCTATTGAGATTAGGCTGTCAACATTATTTTACGGAATGACATTTAGAAACGTCATTTTACTGCAGCTGATAAAAAGTTAGACTAGCCGTTTCCTGTGATCTGTGTCTGTGGCCGTTTCGTTTGTTTTCTCGCTTATTTTTGTTTCTTTGCTGACTTAAAGCTTAAACGATTAAATTGATAGTAATTATCAATATCATAATTTATCTAGGAATCGTTATAATTACCATAATAAACTATTTAAGTTGTAGTTGAATACAGTGATGTAAAACTGGTTGTTTGTGAAAAATAAAAACTGATTTTTCTCTTTATAGTAAACTTTTTTATAACTAACTTCTTAGCTCTTTTATTACTAACTAAGCCTAGAATCATTAGCAATTAGTTTCAAGTGTGTGCAGTGACAGCATTTTTTACAAGGGAGAGTGGGCATGCCCCTTTGTCATCAATACCATGCACGAGGCATCCTGTAGCTTTACGACCAAAAATTTCACATTTATTAATCAAAATCATCTTTTCGTAATAATACACATCCAATGGCTGAGATATTTTACACCGTAATTGCAACATTCGCTGCAGTAAATCACCGTAATTTTCCGTAGACGGAAAAGCTAATTTTAGTCTGTCAATCCATTGGTCCCATGTAAAAAGCACTGAGGGTAGACCTTCGTACCATCGTTTAGCAAGACCTGATAGTTTTGCCAACGCATAGTGACGAATTTGTGTTTCATTCCATGAATACATCTGAGCGCACTCATTTACTTTATGTATCCATGTTTCGATATTTTGGGAACCATTACTAGGGTCAAACTCTGGTACCACATTAATGTGAGCTGTATATGCTTGAGCCGGAAAGATATTCGCATTTTGTACAGAACTGTTATTGCTAATTGTCTGCAAAGAACCGGCAGTAATTGCGGTTGGTATTGTTTGAGTAACATTAGCCGTAGTCAAGTCCACGGAACTCTGAGCCTGAGGTGCCTCAGATATTGGTGGAGTTCGTGTGTGTGTCCTATTTGTGCAAGCAGTATCCCTAGCCGGCCTCGAATTTTGGCGTCTCTTAGAATGATGATAACGACGCCTTTTGTCTTTTCTAGAGCGCGTTTTCGACTTCTTATGTCGCTTACGAGAACTTTCGTAGACAGTAGATACCGAGGAAGAAGTTCGGCTCGCACTTTTTGAGTATCGACGACGACGATGACGTTTTGAAACGTGCCTCTCTCGAGACCTACTACGTCTATCAGATCCCATGGCTAATAATATCTCGAACTAAACATTCATAAATTTAGAAATAAAACAAAACACAACCAATCCCATAACAACATACAAAATTACGCCGTATTCACTCTCGAACAACAAACAAAACAAATAACAAGAGTGAACTTACACCACGAAACTCACGAAATAACAACACATTATGTACTTAACTGCAAATAAAATTGATTATTTCGTTCCAACAAATTATATTGGCGTCACTAGGTCAAAATTGTTTCCTTTGTTATTGACTTTTTTTTTTCAAACTTACGTTTTTTACTGCCAGACAAAGCGTGTTTCACCTCACTTCTGATTGAAAACAACCCCTAAGAAGGCCTAGGAATAACTCTGAAACACAAGAACCTTTCTAAACCACTTTTATTTCCTTAAATCTACACAAAGACATTGGATCAATCAAACCACCTAAACCGACCGCGACCATCTCGATTACCCCCAAAAAACCCCCCCGCCGTGCGCTGTGTTCAGAAATCATCCGTAGACAAACTACATCCCAAGGAGGTTATTTCAATAAGGTTTAACATGAAAGAACATGGCTATAAATACTTTTTAAATACCACATAGAATATTATATTAGATCGGGATTTGCTTACACTGTTGGTTAACTAACACCGGAAGTGAGCGCAACCAGTGGTTTCTTCCAATCTATTCCAAAGGACAGGAGCTCGAGGAAAACGAATGATTGAGACTTTCTCAACTTTTTCTAGAAGCGTAAAAAAGAATTTATATTCGAATATGTACTTGTTTTTATGTTGTTCAATGTTGCTACAGTTAGAAAAAGCGACAGTAGACAAAGCACCGGCGTTTATCCAACACTTTTTTCTATAAAATATTTTTTAACCATCGGGATAGACTTTTTTGTTTAATAACATATACCTTTGGGGTTTCGTCCTAACCCTCAATTGATGACACTTGTTGTAGCTTATGCTTTAGATTCAGTCCACGTTTTCTTACCCAAGCATGGGTAACCAGCCAACTTTACGGAGACATCCGGAGACAGGATTAACATTATAAGAGGTTTTTTTCATTTTAATTCGGCTTCCTTTCGTTTTTGTACTAAAGTATTTTATCCATCTATTTGAAACTTTATACAAATTAAAACACCAGGAAACTCTAATTGAATTTCCAAGTATTTACTTCTGTCAAAATAAAGTGAAGTTAAATAATTAAATTAACCCTTCTGCAGTGCAACTTGCATCCCAGCAGGCCTAGGGTGGGGTGGCCATTGTGGCCAGCGGAGCGAGTCAGCCAGCCAGCACTCACTAACGAGCGAGCGAAGCGAGGCGCCATAGCGCACCAGTCTTTAACGCCGAGTGCACGTCTGTCGTCCGTGAGTCTCGTCTCGTCCCAAGAATTCTACCGACACGCGGACTTAATAAAAGTTAAAATTTTCTTGTGAGTGAATTGAATACCTAGTAAAGACATACAGAATAGTGGACTTAACATAGTGAGAGTGTGTGGCAATTATGTGCATTAGTGAATAAATTCAGGTGAGTTTTTACTTTTTACTGTTTCGGGCAATTAATTTGATTAACTATGGCTTTTTTTGTTTTAATTGATTATTTTTAGCAATTTGAATAATAATTGGAACGTTCTTGTGGCGAAATCTGGTTCGTAAATTACCTTCGTCGATTTACTGTAGTTTTTTCATAAGTTTCAACCGACGGACGGTACTTTACTTATTTAATTACTGGTGTTATTTTATATTGACGTTGTTTTTACGATATAGTAAATTAGATATGATATAGTTGGTCTCAAATAAATCTCTAAAGATATTTGATCAGATTTTTTATAGGTTTAGTCTACGTGGCTCCTACTTATTTACACCTAGGTAGGTACTTACTTTATTTTTGCTGTGAATTGGGTAGGTAATAAATATTTAGTACCAAAACACAGGCTCATTAAAATGGTGTTGGCAACTATTTACCAAAAATTTAACAAAAACAAACGCCTACCCCTCACGATGAAGTAATACGGAGCTGCTGTATATGGCCAGACCAGTTGTTAAGATTCCGTAGTAGAATTTACCTTGAATTCTTATATCTGCATCGTAACTACTTATCATTCAAATACTCATACAAAATTTTTCTACCCAAAATCTGTTTCTTTACCTATGATAAGTGCTTACCTAATCTGTTCTTGATGCGGGGCAAAAATGTTGATCAAATATTCCTTTGCTATTATATAATTAAGCACTTGTAAAAGAAAGGAATAGGTACCTATATGTAGATATTGATGACGGCTGAGGGATATGAGATAAGAAGAAAACAAGCTGTACCCCACGTAATGTGGACTAGGCATTGAGATGATGATTTTTAAAAGCATTTATCTAATCTTTTGTCTTCTTATAATTACTTAATCATAATCACCACCGACATGACGACCTCCGTGGTGCAGTGGGCGAATAGCCGGCTGAGACGCAGGAGGTAGCGGGTTCAATTCCCGCCGCGGAACAAATGTTTGCATGTTCTACAGATATTTGTTTCGGGTATGGTTGTTTATCTATGTATTTACAAAAAAAAGTATACATATAATGTATTCTATCAGTTATCTGGTTCCCATAGTACAAGCTCTGCTTAGTTTGGGGCTAGATAGCGCTGTGTGAAATGTCCAGCAATATTTATTATTTATTTATTATTATCATAGTAATCATAATCATTTATTTGGTAAGAATATTACACGTCATAATTCTTATTGGTACCTCGTTTCGGTACACACTGTACGTACACACATGGTAAATATAAGCAACAAAAGAAAAAAAATATTAAAAGTTATTTAAAGTAATAAAAAAAAATTGGATACCAATATGGAATTACACAAGTCAATATAAATATAAAAAGACAATAAAATAGTCATACAAAATATTCAATAAAAATGTTCAATAGTCCAATAAAATTATCATATTAATTTGTCATGTCAATAAACTCATAACTGTAGGTGTTACTCAGGAGCCAGCGCTTCAGTTTATTATTATTATTATTAGCCCGTAGAGTCCCACTGCAGGGTAAAGGCCTCCCTTCCCTCCTTCCACGAATCCCGGTTATTGGCTAATTGAGGCCACTCTTTCTGGTATGCATCCAGTTCATCCCTCCATCTCCGCCTGGGTCTACCACGAGGCCGCCGCCCGTTTGGAACCCATTCTGTAGTGGCTTTTGGCCATAGTTCCTCTGGCATACGACAAACGTGTCCTGCCCAGTCCCACTTCAATTTTGCGGCTGTCAGAACCACGTCAGCTATCTGAGTTTTGGAGCGCAGTGTCGAGTTTCGTATACGGTCTGTGAGCCTGACTCCGAGGATGCTGCGCTCCATAGCTCGTTGACAAACACCGAGGCGGGACTTTTGAATATTGGGGGACCAAGTTTGTGCACCGTATGTGAGAATGGGAAGAATGCACATGTCCAAAAGTTTCCGTTTTAAAGATAGTGGCAGATTTCCTTTTATGAGGTCTTTCATTGACCAATAGCTTCAGTTTGAGTTTAAATAATTGTAGGTACCTGCTTTACTGGCCGCTCATAGATACCCCCCGTGCTCCTGTGTTGACATTATCTATGGTAGATTAGTGTGTATTAAAATAACAATGTAAAACACCCTAATTTCTCATTAAATCAAAGAACGTAACTCATCATACCAAAGTAGACTGTAACTTTGTGAAAATAGGGTTTTTAATCGCATGGAAGAGCGCGAACGCCGGCGTTCGCTCGGTGTTTGAAGAGCTAAAATATTCCCAAATTCGTCAAAACATCACCGTTTCGTGATAGCTCGTAAAACACCAATTGTTTGGCAACAGATAACACTATTGCCGTAATCTGGGTTTTCTTCATATCCCTTTGTACCTACAACCTGCAGGTATTTCAAGAATGCATTGTCGTTGGTCTGAGTTTCTGGAACACTCCCATTGAGATACTACTTTAAAGTTTTGGTCTTTTCTTTTAGAATTGTATCTCGGCTTTATGTAAAGTGGGTTTTGTAAAGTAATGCATAATATGGTCATTGTTTTTTCTACAGTTTTAGGTAGACGGAACTTCATTACCGTGTATCGTTATTTAATTTCTGGTATTTTGTAACACTCATTAATTTGTGGCCTGCAATCACCCACAAAATCGGTTCATCTGGAAATCTATGGTGAGGCCTATGTTCAGCAGTGGACATCCTATGGCGGATTATGATGTTTGTCATCATTCATTATAAATGGAAACTTCGAACATTCATGTCACATTTTAATCATCTAATAAGTTGGACACCCACATACGCTTATGTAACGGAATGCTCACAGAATATAATTTGATTGGCAAATAATAGACTCATTACGGGGTAATTAGCGACCGACGTGGCAATTACGGCAATTGCCCTGACGAAACCAGCCAGGTTACCAACACTGAACACCTACCCTGCCGGAAGCCGGAGGGCGCGCTTCAACACTAATAATGCTAGCACTTACCTTACCTATAGTCGACAGGATTAATTTATAAAAATAGATTTATTCTAACTAACCTAAATTAAGTAAAAGTTAAAATTATTTCCTTAAACTAAGTTTGTTTTTCTCATTTTAGTTTTAAATTCAATAATTAGACGACCTCCGTGGCGCAGTGGGCGAATAGTCGGCTGAGACGCAGGAGGTAGCGGGTTCGATTCCCGCCACGGAACAAATGTTTGCATGATAAACAGATATTTGTTCCGAGTCTGGATGTTTTTATATATATTATAAGTATGTATTTACAAAAAAAAGTATATATAAGTATTCTATCAATTATATGGTTCCCATAGTACAAGCTCTGCTTAGTTTAAGGCTAGATAGCACTATGTGAAATGACCAGTAATATTTATTTATTTATATTTAATAATTCACAACGCCGCCGGCGCCGGCTGTCATTAAAAGAAAAACATATAACAGTTTGTTTACATTGATATCAAGTGTAGTTGACTCTGTAATGAATAAATAACAAAAAAAATAGTGTCACTCCGGGAGTGCCGACAGAAGTGAAAACTTGTACAGACTACACTACAGATACTTATATACAGAGGTGTCGGTAACGGTAACAGTGTCGCGTAACGAGTGCAATGGTTTTTTCCCATCTCAAAAAATGCCCCACGCGCCTAAAGAAGTTTTCACTTCAAAAACCTTCGCCATACATTTAAAAGCGACCGATCTTGTGCAAACTGCACCTAATAACGGTCCCCAGCGACCTTTATTTGTTCGTATCTTCTAGTTCTGCGCTTAACTCCGCTATCCAGTAGGTACGAGGTGAAGTGAAATAGAAGATTTAGTATTAGAATTTGAAATAAATCACTTGGGAAAAGCCGATCAATAAATAGAAAAACAAACCGATAAAATATTAGCTGCGCGCTGTGAGAGGAAATGCCGTAAATATGGAAAAGCGCTCATTACCGGGGAATGCGACGCCTGTGATAAACGGACGCGAATAACTTTATATTTCGCCCAATAGGTATCTCCTTGCGATTGATTAGCTATTTTGATTTCCAAGTTCCACAAATATTTCAACTAAATCTTATTTTAAGAATTCTTCCATTTTGAAACAAACATTCATAGAACAAGCGGTTGTTTAGTTCAAGATTATTATTCTATTATATTTTAAACCCTATTATGATTACCCTAGCCGTAGCTGATTCCTACTACAATCCTACAGGTAGTCAAAAACAATAAAAGCCAAGCCGGTCGACCTTAGTTTTTACATGTTATTGTATTGTTTACCCGGCAAGCGACGGATATCTTCATCAGACAGCCGCAAAAACTTTATTTTACAAATTGAGTGGCATCTTCTTGGACCGTTGACTTTGAGATTATCTTATAAATGCAATTGACACGCCATTGCTTTTAATAATTGAATACATGCCTCTTGCTTTTTCTTGAGTATACTTGTTATACAATATAGTGACATGATCACAATGTTGTGGCTAACAGCATAACGACAACGAGAACACAAAAACGTGGTGGTACTATCGATACATTGTCTGCCGATGCACTTCTGTCTGCGGACTCATTTGTTTTATCTATAATTGTTTGCTAAAAGGACAATGGGCAAATTTGAATGGAGCTAGGTCCCGAGTTTTTGTCATCCTGCAGTGATCAAGCTTTGTTACAAGTAAAATAAATATGGTGTTGCATCATAATTTATAATAGAACAGTTAATTTAAGTTACTTTAGAAAAAACTCAATAACCTAACCTTAAACCTTATAATTATGTTAGTACTCCCGTTATGTACCGTGTCGTGCGTGATGTACAAGTGATAGTATTGTTACGAGCTGAGGGTTCGGGATAAAATAATGGGAATCGATCTAACCAAAATAACACTTTTATTCAGCACTAAACGATGAATACACGAACTTGGTCACACGTAATCACAACACACTAATTCACACCACTGGTGCACCACTTAAAGTCACCGAAATGATCGCACGTATAGCTTAATCCAGACTGACTCGCGAGCAACTACTGTTCACGCGAGACCCTTCTCCACGTCAGTCCTCCAGGGCCTCGCTGAGACTCACTCACTGCTCACTCACTGACTGAGACTGACTGTCCGGCCATCTCTCCGGCCTATTTATATCGCACACATTTCAATTGTTCGAGAACGATGTCAATCCTTCCAGGAAAGGGTCGGTCCCTCGACACAATGGCCACTCCTCATTCTGCGAAACCACAAACAATAGCAACAATAACACAGCAAGACAAAAGCGTTCGAGAAGGTTATTACTCATTGTTTAACAGCCTCGGCGTAACACTGCCCCCTCCTAAAACATGCTCGTCCCGAGCATTCTTAGCCCCATATCGCGGCAGCCGATCAACACGAACAATTTTAGGCGCACCTCGCGCTGAAGATGTAGCAACTAGAGGAGCCACATTGCCGTCTCCAGTACTTCAGGACACCCAGAGTCCCTTTCTCATCAGCGATCCCAATTCCAGCCTCCAAAACACGGCTCTCATGATTTCTATCTGTTCTTTCACTTCCTGGAATTCCTTTCCAGATGAACCAAACGATTCCCTCATCAGTCGAGCACGCTCTTATGGCCAACGTCGCTGATCTTCCTGTTGACGACGCTGCTCTTCTTTATCCTGACGTCGCTGTTCCTCTTGCAACCGAGTCTGCTCCACCTGTTCATGTCGCTGTTCCTTCTGCAACCGAGCCTGCTCTTCCTGCTGACGACGCTTCTCTTCTTTATGCTGATGGCGTTCTTCCTCCTGCAACCAAGCCTGCTCTTCTTGCTGACGACGCTGCTCTTCCTTATCCTGACGTCACTGTTCTGCCTGCAACCGAGCCTGCTCTTCTTGCTGACGACAAAGCATGGCCATAATAGCAGCAAGATCGCCTGTCACAGGAGCTTGCCCCACGGATGATGATGATGATGCTCCAAATGATTCGGCGGCGGCTGATTCCATCTCCATCGGCTGACGACTCTGCTGAGCTTCTTGAACCGGAGACTCCCCAAACCGCCTTTCATCCATTTCCTGTTATCGTTGACCACTCGTCCTGACACCGTCCACGTTATCCTTTGGTAGAACCGGCATTATTTTATCCCACTTCTGACACCAAATTGTTACGAGCTGAGGGTTCGGGATAAAATAATGGGAATCGATCTAACCAAAATAACACTTTTATTCAGCACTAAACGATGAATACACGAACTTGGTCACACGTAATCACAACACACTAATTCACACCACTGTTGCACCATTTAAAGTCACCGAAATGATCGCACGTATAGCTTAATCCAGACTGACTCGCGAGCAACTACTGTTCACGCGAGACCCTTCTCCACGTCAGTCCTCCAGGGCCTCGCTGAGACTCACTCACTGCTCACTCACTGACTGAGACTGACTGTCCGGCCATCTCTCCGGCCTAATTATATCGCACACATTTCAATTGTTCGAGAACGATGTCGATCCTTCCAGGAAAGGGTCGGTCCCTCGACACAATGGCCACTCCCCATTCTGCGAAACCACAAACAATAGCAACAATAACACAGCAAGACAAAAGCGTTCGAGAAGGTTCGATTATTACTCATTGTTTAACAGCCTCGGCGTAACAGTATTTGGAATCTAAACCGTAAATATAATAGCATATATATATATAAATCAGTTGGGAATAACACAATTTTACTATGCATTTTAACATCTAAATCAAATCAAAATGAATTTATTAATGAATATCACAAAGATCACTTTGAAACGTCAATTTTCTGTCTCTCTGCAAACTCTAAATGCTAATAAGTCTTAGATAGATATTGGCCTATTGAATCAGATCAATTCCTATCTAATTATTCTGTACCCGGTTCCTGCGAAACCAGTTTTTGCCATTGTACAGGACACAAGTTTAAAGCACCTCAAGTTTTTATCCACTTGTAATTACATACCGAAGGATTGGCGACCGAGCTTCCTCTCAATGCTTTATGAGTGGTTTGTATTTATTACTTGTATAAAAACACTTAGTCAGACATACCTACCTACCACTAATAATTAATTGTATCAGCAATAAATCAGCGAAAAAGTAAATGTGACTACGTCATTTACACAATGCTACTCGTAAGTCGATACAGTCGGCAGAAATGATAATTGAATTTGGAAATATTGTATATCCCTAGAATTCCTACTACACTTTTTACCATAATTACTGACTTAGTTACATCATCTGTAATGGCTCTGTCGTATAGCGTCTGATCTGGAGTTGTCCAGGGTGACTAACTTCAAATTCTACGTGCTCAAGGTATTTTATGATGAGCCCTTATATTATTATGTTTTGTATTAATTATTATTAATTACAACAGTGGGTACTATTAATATGCCACTGATGATGATGATGTAGACTTTCTTACAATTTGGCTTTAACACTTATCTAACTAAATTCCTTTAAAGTTTTGGTGGTGCATGCATGTGTAGTGTAGTGGGGCTAAGATCCTTTTCAAGTTATCTACGGATCTGTATTTCTTTTCCCCACTCTAGTGTGCTTTTCTAAGTTATGTAAGCTAGGTGTTTACGTGTCTCGCCCACGCTTGCCGCCCCCGCGATCATCACTCACTCTTCGTGGACACCCAAGTGATATCATTTGACCATATGCTATGGCACCTGTTGCCTATTGCTAATGAGTTGCGAGGATTTTAAGAATAATAGTAGATTTTGTGGGGTCAAAGTCTGCTAAAGCAATGTGGTCAAGCATAAAAAAGTTATTGTGTAGTTTGCTTGTGTAGTTTATTGTGTAGTTGTCCGTTCAGCAACGGTCACTACTAGGTTGGTGACCGTTAGTAGTACTTTCTGCTAAATGCTTTCGTGTTTCGGAAGACACGTTAAGATTTTGGTTCCGGCTATAAATTTCGTTAAGCCATGTCGTAGATCTAAAAACTGCACCTCTCCGAACTAACCTATTATGTATAAAAATATTTAAAGAAATCAGCGAGAAAATAGTTCCAAAATGTTACATGGATATTGTTGAGCGAAATATGACTAGGTATAAATATGCAAATAAAAACCTTGTTTTATTATTTATATCTGAAAAAGCTATACCTAAGCAAAGAATAAGCGAAGTTAGCACTCCACGAGAACTGGAACACGCTGAGTCACGGAACGTGCTTCCATCAGGCCTACTTGTCATTATAATGCGGGAGCCGCATCAAACGATTTCCGCCGCGACAGACGTGGACGAAATTAATCATATCATGCACCTAAACGACGAAACTAAACAAAACTCGTGTTTTACGACGATAGCGAGTATTTTGGCTAGAGAAATACCAATAAATCTACAGTGAAGGCACTAGAAAATGCTGGTGGTGAAGAGAGATCCTAACTATTGATGTTTTAGTAAAAACGTTAGTTGGAGATAGTAGACAGAGTCTCCTTTAGTTGATTGATGACCAGCAATAACTCCTCAGGCTGAAGAACATGAAACAGAACCCTGACAAAGCAATCAAACCCGCAACTAAATGCTTTTATCACGTGGCACATTATAATAAAGACATAATGCTATTGTCGAGAGAACATTATTCCCACGCATCAAAGGTCGCAAGTCCAATGTCACACATAATAATATCCACTGAACAATAAGTGAAATCTCTCGTTTCCTAAAACTATTATAATCAGGAAGCTGTATAATGAAGCTCACATGTTACGCAAGTTTGTGAAATTGATGAATTTTAAAATAACAAAGATGAAAGATGTGCAAATATTGAAATAGCACGTACCATTGTAGGTATAATATTTTATTAGGTTATTCTCTGTATAATGTTTGGATTTTATGTTTTTGTATTTCTTCATTCCACTTAGTTTTAGATGGACGTGCTTAAGGATATACAATATGCATATATACATATAGGATATACATATACATATGCTCGTTTTTGGGTTGTTGTAGCTAACATAAATGCAATGCAAGGAACTTCCGTCTACCCTAGTTCATCCTCTGATGGCCTATTTTATGGTTTTAATTTATGAATGTGATACCTTCATAACCTGCAATCGTATTTAACTGGGTGGATAAGGATAAATATGCCTAACCTACTACTTCCTAGATTTTCTCATCTCACTTGTTCATGAAGTAATTGAGTCAATATTATGTCACACACAGTTAAGTTGAATGAGTCCCGGAGCTTTGTTTGTTTTTAACTGCGAGTTCGTCGTCTGATTTACATTAGCAGATTTGGGTCACACTCAGAGTGGGTATATCGTTATTCTTAAGTCATAACAATACCAATTTTTCAACTCGTCTCGTTCCTGAGATTTGTATATTTTGTATTGAAGTCTTTAGCTGCATTTACAGTAGTTTAGTCAATAAGTCCCCGCTTTAGGCAAATCAAAGCCAATGCTGTATTTTCTGTATCTGATCATCCTGATTGCACATTAATTGTGTCGTCAATTTTGGTAAAAAGTTCGATGCCATGTTTAAACAGAATGTTTATCTATGAAGTCATTGAAATTGGAAACTACATTTAGCAAGTTATGTTTGCAAGTTCTGATTCATCGAATTCGCTGAAAGACTTATAGTATAAAAAAAAATTAATATACCTCCTCTGGACAGGTACTATAGGTACCGAACAACTCCACCCAACTTTTATGGATTTTATTTTGTGTTTTTATACGTTTTCCCATGTCTCATACTATTGTAATTTGTTGTGGTTGGGTTGCCTACAGTATCCACTAGATATTAAACGTCGGCGCTATCGCTTGCTTTATTAAAATCGACTGTGTGTTATACGTAATCCTAGTTTTTATCTCCCGGTTGTATTATACTACGCACTTTGATTTTAAGTAATGCTATTCGTTTTACTATTCAAGCCATGTTTGCGGCGTGGGCGACCGTGGGAGGACCCTTAGCCACAGATAACACATAGTGTACCCCATGTAGGGCCTGCGGCCTGACCTGAGGGTTATCTTTAAGTGCTTTAGAGATTAGCTCTCCATTTCAGCTCTTGAGATTAAGGACTATTGTTATTGAAGAAAGTTTTAGTTTACAATCGTTTTTGCTCGGCACTTTCAATTTATAAATAGAAATAAAACCAGACGCTATAACTAGTCTTTGCTCTATTACTATTTGGTATATTGTTTGGGCTAAAGATTAAGATAAAGTGAAAATCAAAGATAAATATTTTATTTCATGAAACATACTTATTTAGGCACTGTTTATTATTGTTTAAAGGAGTACAAAGCAAACTTATCAATTCACACACAACACACGAAGCTAATTAAAAATAAAAGTCACAGCCTCGGTCCTTGAGGCACTCCGATTATCACTCAGCGTTAATTCAATCAATCAATAATGATATGGGAGTCGTAAGCCTATACAACGACAACATAATTAGAATCAAAGACATTTTTTTTATTTAAACATTCCACTTTAAATCTGCTGTCATCTCACAAGAATGATGGAAGTACCCACAAGGGACTTTGGTAATCTTTTTTTACATCCATAGTGAGTATTATACTTCGGCCGTTCAGAGAATGCGTTCCTGACACCTATCAGTTAGTCACGACTAGTGATGGGCACAACATAACACTGAGTTCGTTACCGTTCCTCCAAAATGAACCGCCGCGTTATTTTTAAGATTATTTTCGTTTTAAATTAGCGGAATCATTTAAAATTTATATTTTAGTTATTTAAGTGGAAACTAAAAAAGGGTAATATTAATATAATAAAATTGTTTTATTTATTCTTTGTTACAAAGTTACAATCTGTATTTCTATGCAATAAAGTACATTGAATTGAATGTGCGTACAGAATATTAATCAGACTCCAATTCGCTTGAGGAGGTGGTGTCTTCATCATCATCTTCGTCTACATGTATAATTATATTATTATCAATAACAGAATCAATCCTGATATCTCGGTCAAAATGTTCCACAATCAGATTTTTAGTCTTCTCAACAACCTTTGCCCAATCATCTCTTGTGACTTTCCCGCAGGCTTCTTTTAATAGGGTCATCATCTTTTTCGTGCTGAATGGCGGGGAAGTATTGTGGCCGGCGGCGTAACCTTTTATTTGAGCCCAGATTAGCCAAATATAAAAATGCTACTTTCTTTCGCGCGTTCGGTTTGGTCGTAGTTTTATTTTTATATTTAATACAAGTTATCTTATAGTCCATTATTTTCAAATTCTTAAAAAGAAAAACAAAACGTATTATTTTATAAAGTATAACTGTATAAGAACAGATTACGATACTATTATTGCCTGTTATTGTTAGCACAGCACTACAAATATAAAGCGCTGACATAACCTTGTAATAGCGCAGTTTAGATTTAGAAAAATATTGTTTACCAAGTTATTTGACACTCAGTTTGGCACAAAATTATAACATTAATTGATTATTGATATAATGATGTTGTTTTAATGCTCATCAATTGTTAAAACGGTAAACAACCAGCAATAATATTTTTATCGTAACTGCAACGCCATTACAAAGTTACGTCGTCAGTTCAATCGCGACGTGTCAGGAACGCATTCTCTGAACGGCCGTAGTATAGAGGCCATTTATATCTGAACCCTATTTGATATTTTGGTTCCATTGCTCGTAAACGAAGGTGCAGGTTTCTTGGAAATTCTTATCATAGCGGGCTTAGCATTTCTTGAGTAACTATAATTACTTTATAATATTTTTAATTTAATGTTATTATATTTTTTTTTGTAGTATATTATGGATTAATTAATTAATTATCTAAAAGAAATGAATACAATAAGGGGAAGGACACTTTTATCAACAATTATTTCTTATCGATGTCATAGTTTGTGTTTGTGGTTTGGATTTGAAAAGCTCATTTTACTGTAACTTGGGTTAGGAAAAAACTACTTGGAAGTAATGAAATTATTTGTCAGAGACTCGTTGCCATATAGCTGTTTCCACGAGTATGTCTGTGTAGGTGTGTATTTACAATCCCTATGTTACGAAAGAGCTGAAATTGTGAATATAGCAATAAATATTGCAGTTACAAGGTTTTGTAGTTTCAAACATCGATAATTTTTTCGACACAGCCCACTCAGTACATAATCATATTGTTAATAAAGAGGTTGCTATCGTTAACAATCTAATCGTCCAATGAACCGTGGCATGACGCAACAGTTGCATGCAAATATGCAAAACGAGTGTAGTCCCGTCACTTACGAGTTGGCCTCAATCTAAACCATAAACATATGCCTCCGAGAACAAGATATCCCATCGATTATTCCATTTAAGTTCTCTCAACTCCCTTCTCTCTTCTTATTTACGAGCTTCACTCTTGTCGGTGCGGCTGATGTAATTTTCTCCATTTGTCTCATTCTTATTATTTTAACTCCTTATACGACACCACAGCTATCTTCTCCTTTATCTAGCACATACATATATGTCGGCTTTTTCTTTACAAGCAGTTTCTTGTTCCTTATTGCATCACTCGTTTCTTTAGATTTCTTAGATATTTTTAACCAATTTAAATAAAAAGAGGTTCTCAATTCTCCATAATATTTTTTATGCACGAGTATGTTCAGTGATAATTCTTTACCACGTTGCTTGTCCGATTTTTATAATTGAACCCCTTTCAACCTCAGGGGTGGTTCCATATAAATTAGGTCAAGAACTGATGATTTTAGAGTACCGTTTCCGATCCTTAGATTTTCTGTTCTGTGTTATATTTTTTTTGTTATGAAGGTTCTTGTACGCATAATGTGATCAAGTGTTGTTCCCCAAACATTTTAATATCCAATGTTGCGCTCAAGTTTTTACCGATAAGACGCAGCGCGTGGCGCCGGTCGGTAGCCTGTTTCCTACGTGATTGCGGCCTATACGGCTAGCGGCCACAAAACTGGGCCAGCAGACAATTGGTTATCCAATTTAGAAGACTGATAGCTAGTTGCTTATTTGTAGTCAAAGAAGCCACGTAACTAAACAATGAAATGCAAATAAGAAAATTGTATTTCATAATAAAAATATTTTTGCAAATACCGTAAACTTAGATCTCACAATACAGATAAATATCAGTGCAAGTACCGGCAAGCCCGTCGAACGAGTGTCGTGAAGATTCTACAATATAGCTTGCATGTATAATATGTACATATATGTGCACGCGCGTCAGACCGGTTGGGGCGGATACGCACGGACCGCTATGCGTGCTCGCATTCTACCCAGGGAAATTATACGTTTTGCTCTAAATTGTGTCCTTCCTTTAAATGTACTAGCTCTTCAAAAGCTTAGATTTAATCTTTTATCGACCTACTGTTGATAGTCTTCTTACTGGGACTTAATTCTATGTTATTCTTGGTTATATTTATTATTTTATCGTAAATACTTATTGTAACACCGCCTCCTCTCAAGTTCTTTTCAATCCAGTCCATCCAAAGGTTGCCTGCAAGAGATCGCTTTAAGCGATAAGACCGCACATTGTACCACGCGTATTAGTCTATTTCCTATGTTTAAGAATTGCGTGTAATTTAGGTGTAACAATCTATCTATGAAAACGTAAAAATAAATTCCTTCAAATTTCTTACTGCGAAAATATCTTTTATAAACAATACCCATTATAGAGGATGGTACTAAATAAAAGATTATGAATGACGGGGGTTAACCTCTTCAGGAATGTGGAATGATCACATATTTTATGAAAAAACCAGACAATGGACACTAAAAAACGGTACCTCATATTTTATCATATCATTTAATCCCAAAATTGTCTTAAGATAACTAAAGAACTAGTTTTCAACGCGTGATAACGAAAAAACTAGTTATCTCGGAATTTTTTTTAACCTTTGACGTAAAATGACACGTGCGTTAGATAAGGTAGACAGGCCGATGTTGTTACAATTACATCACACAATGTAACGTAACGACAATGCTTACGGTGCTTTATTACTACATTTTGTATTAAAATACATAGTAGTAAAAAAAGTCCAAAAACTGTTTTATGACAAGAGAGGGTTTCACAAGGAGCTACTTTTTATCCGGTTGCTTATAACGTTTATTTTGAATCCATACTTTATTGAAACGTGCGTAAAATGAAACTGATTAGTTTTAATAGGATCCAGTATCAACTTAAAGGAGGAGAGATGTGTAAAATCATGTGTCGCGCAATGACATCATCTACGAGAGATTCTATTGTTTGCTTTTACATATTTCCGCTTTGCTTAGCTGTCAAAAACGAGCAACCTTTAATGAACTTGTATGAAATCTGTCTTTCTTGCCCTTCCGCTCCAGCCGGTACCTACTACCATCCCAAGATTAGATTAGATTAGATAATACTTTATTGCACACCACGAAACAAATACATATAAAAAACAACTACGTCAATCTATGCATACAATTGGCGGTGTTATCGCTAAATAGCGATCTCTACCAGACAACCTTTGGATAGAATGGACTGTGTAGACATTACCTGGGGTGTAATGGTGTACCTACATACATACTAATACTAATTATATAAAAATAAAAAATATAAAACTTACATAAAAAAAAATTACATGAATCTAAATAATAACTACTCATAATAATTTATATATACATACTTAGACTTATTTAAGAAACAAATAATTAATAATAAAGTATTTAGCGACAAATACTCAGATAGTGTTCTCTTCGCATACGTTGAAAAATGGCAAGTGACATGGCACATCTGATAGCCACCGGCAGCGCGTTCCATAACCGGACAGCCTGCACTGTAAAAGACTTATCAAAGTAGGAGGAGGAGTGTACAGGTGTCCTGAGTTGTCATGAGGTGTCCCAAGAAGTTTAGATACTTTGAAAATAGTAATCAACATTTTGCTCCTTCCAGTAACTGTATGCATTTGAAGCTATATGAGGAACGGCAGACGGACAGCGAAACAAATATTTATATTTTTGTCCCAACCACTGCACTTCCTCTCTCGGCGGAGCGTTACCGTTGGAAGCAGAAATAGACTATTTCTTATAATATGTTGCTCACATCAGCAGATTGTAGATATGCGTTTATGGCTTCATTAACATGTTCTTGATGCCAATCAGTAGCCTTCGATTTATGATAATGAGAATTTATCTCGGAAGAAGCGTCTGCAAGACGGACTGTGTCCTTTCATCACTTGTTCATAACTTGACGTTCCTAAAATGTTCCTTTGCCATACTTCACTTAGTTCAACTTTTTTCCTTGACTATTACAAAAGCTGGCTGGTCGCGCTCAGACAAACTGAAGAATTTACGTTAATTTGTAAGCACTTTATCCTGTTTCACTCCTTGTATGTTTCATGTTGGTACTCAAATAGGCGGGGTTGTCTACAAGTGCCCACCCAGTAACACATCCCGTAGCAAAATCTAAAATATCTTTCTCAGTATCAGAACAGTTAGGCCTTCGTGTTCATAAACCAAACAATGCTAAGTGCTCAGTCAATAACAAAACAAACAAGTGCTCTACAAAAGGCCCTATAGTCCACTTATACAGGGATACCCGCATCCTGCCAATTATTATGGCTAGGATATAGCGACCACTTTGAAATATCGTTAATATTATGACTGGCTTGTTTATGCTCTCAACACGTTTCGACCACCCAAATAAGCTTTTAGAGGCTATAAAAAGAGCTAAAGTTGTTAGAAAAGTATATATTTGATCTATTTTTGATAGCTACAAATGAAGAAAATAAAGAGGTAGCAAAGGTTTGGCAGAAATTTTAGAAAATCCATACCTCTAGAAATATTTTCCACCATTTTGGTAAAGGTTAGTTAGTTCAGTGTTTTAGTTGCAGAAATGATTGCGATATTGGTTTCATTGACAAACGAGTTTTAAATCAACTTTAATGTCAGCAGAGGTCAGCGTTATCAATTTATTCAATCGAAAATATGCGTTATAGTAAAGTATATTGTAATTATGTCTAATACCTGCTTAGATGATTGTAAAATGATATCACTACAAGATAGATAACGATCAAGAATTTTTAAAAATGTATTTTCTGGCGGATAATACCTTCTTGTATAATTTGTCAACAGAAATAAAAAAAACAACATTCTTCGCACGATATTATAACTCTCTAATATTATTATAAATAGGGTAGGTACAAGGTAGGTATCTATTGAAGTCTGGAGAAGCCTAACTAATTAGGATAGCATTAAATAGTTGGAAACCATTTATCAGGTAAAGCTGGAGCATAGATCACGTGTTGACAGGGAATTATAGAGAATCCAGGCTAATCCCCGAGATAACTTAGGATCAAGCGAAATGGAGGGACTTGTAAACTACTTAATTTTACTAAGATCATCGTTTTTGTTGAGATATTTGTTTGATTTTCTCCATTTTCTAAACATAATTCATAAGTTTCAAAGTTTCATTCGGAGTAATATTAGAATAGATATAGGTAAGTATTCTATATTCTCGTTTGTATTTCTCGTTTAGATGCTAGATAGATTATAGCCACTGATAAGTTTGATGACCTTTCCTATACTAAATTCTATATAAGGTTAATTTATTTGACGTATATGCTTTGGGATACCTAAGAACTTATCTTAATCATCAATAATTCCCGTACTCATAGAAATAACATTAGGCTATAATAATAAGCCCTCATATCTATATCCTGAAGACGTTTGTGCGAAGTGGCCAATAATTCAATTACCAAAGCTAACAACTCGTTCTGGGATAACAGGATAATTCAATAGATCCTCGAATACAGGAAACTGCTCCTCGGCACCGGAAGCTCAAATAAAGGAGGTGGTGTGTGGTCTAATGGGCACGCCTACCAACATACAACTGGTAGACTTTTGTGAGACATGAGTAGCTTCAACTGGCTGGAGTGCAAGTGACAGAAAGTTCAGTAGAAACACAGACACAAATTTTTAAAACATTTACGTTGCTATGATGCGTGCGATGTATAAAAAAACTATGTATTTTATATGAATTATAAAACATGGATTTTTTTTATTTGACTCGCTAAAATAAATCATCATCATAATTATGACAGCCATAGGACGACCACTGTTGAACATAGGCCTCCCCCATAGATTTCCAGAGTAACGGATGTTGTGCAGCTTGCACACGACGGCTCCCAGCAACAATATCAAATAAATATGAGATGTTATGCTGTAACTGGTAAGTGAGAAGAAAAAGGCTCCTTCTGGTTAAAAGAGATAATAAATGTCGAGGAATGTCCGGAATTATCAATTTTCTTGGAGCGCCTACATCCAAGGGCTCTCCAGTGTGCAGACAGACATGACGAATGGCAATCAGAGCCGACGGAGTGTCGAGGGGGCTAGCCTTTGTATAGGGCTTATATCTTATACCTGGGGTGTGTGTTCCATTGTTTTGGAATATTATTGAATTGAAATATGACTGACGGTATTTTTAGTACTTATCTCGATATTTTAAAGATCTATGCTTTAGGTAAGTATTCGGTCCCTAATGTAACCCAGCCAGTGTCTATCAAAAATGAGCAGGCAACAAAATTAGAAATCCCAACATATGCTTTCTTATTAGGATCTTATCAAGTTGGATGGACGTAGGGTAGTGCATCGTAGGGCATATTTCTAAGGTGCGTGACCTACGGGGAAATTCTCTGTTATAGGCGATGGTTACCACTTAACATCAGGTAGGCCATAAGCCTGTTCCATCTCCATGTAGTATAAAAAAATAAAAAAGTAATTAAGTAATTGTCGACTGATGTCGACCGATTAGATATTTCTTCTAAGTAACTGATTCTATTGTTTTATTGCGCGATTCTATTGTTTTTCATTATTAATCTCATCTTGTTGTTTTATAATGTTCTATGAGAAATAAAAAACTATTAAACTAATCGTAAGTACCTAAGTAATATTTTTGGTCAAAACAGTGACCTGATGTTTTAGGAATTCTTTAGTTTACCTAAATAGTCATCGCTAAAATAGTTCATAACATATTTTACATACTTTATTTTACTAAACATAATAAACACATCCCCCACGTACCTACTTATTTGCACAGCTGATGTTTTTCAGCCTTCAGGGGTCCGCGAATGACAAGCCACCAATTATTTTATTCTTTTTGCTGCAGTGACGCCATTTTAATTATTTTTCATGAGCGAACACTTGGACAAACACACCATAGAAAGATATTGAAGTGAACTTGTGGAAACAGTTGGTGCTGATGACGGAATAATGGCGAATTTGCGCGTGATCTGACATGTGATTTCATAAAAGAAAATTTACATTAATTAATAAAATATTTCATTACGCACGATTTCATACGAGCATATACGCCTATTGCATATACAGTGTGTCCCTGGATAAAGTGCAACCCCGAAAGGGGGTGAAACTAGATCAAAAATTATCGACAAAAAAATAGAAAAAAAAATTAAAAAAAAATTCGTATATACTTTATTGATGTATTAAAATTTTTATTACTCACTAATTAGTCTATTTAATAAAAAAATTATTTCTTCCAAAGTAGTAGGTCTATTTTGTTAAAATAAAAACCATAATCATGTCAGATATGTGACGATGACGATAAAATAACAAATAACTCACAAACGAGTGGCTATCGTGACTTAAAGTTTAATTTTTGTATTAAAATTACATTTTTTAGGCTGTTTTTTTCCAATAAACTCCAAAAATCTTAAAATTAAGCCTATAATACTAGAAATTTTTATGACTTTTTATTATTGTCTATCATAATAGCTTTTAAATAAAAAAAAACCTACGTTCTAACATAAAAAATGTGCTGGCTAGGAGCTTTTAAAGTTGACCACTGATTACGTCACCACTCAGGTAGAGACACGTTTTTTTTTGCTGCTCAGGTAGTATTAAAAATCAAATTTTAGTTACAACATTTTTATTTAACTTATTACATGTAAGTATGAAATAAGGGTTTTGTTTAATGCATTAAATGCTCAAAATGGCTTCCTTGTTGTTGTAGGCACATTGCCGCACGAAGAGCGATTTGTTGTGTGGCTCTAAGCACCATCTCTGGGTCACTTCTTATCTCATCGGCACATCGCATGATTTGATCTTGTAACTCTGCCTCGGTGTCTACGGTCGTTCTGTAGACTCTTTGTTTCATAACACCCCACAGAAAATAGTCTAGGGGTGTCAGGTCAGGTGAACGTGCCGGCCACCCGACTGGTCCATCCCGGCCGATCCACCTATTAGCGTAGTTTTCGTTTAAAAAACTTCGCACATTGCGCCCGTAGTGCGCAGGGCATCCGTCCATCTGCAAATACATCTGTTGCCTTGTAGCCAGCGGAACATCTTCCAGCAGTAGTGGCAGATCGTCTCTTAATAAGTTTAAAAAACTTTCGGCATTTAATGTTGCGGGTAAAATAACTGACCCAATCAGCGTGTCGTCTATTAGAGCTGCCCATACATTAACTGAAAATTGCACTTGAAAAGTAGACGCCCTCTTTAGGTGTGGATTTTCCTCGGACCATACATGTAAGTTTCTGCAATTTGTGATTCCATTCCGGGTGAATTTCGCTTCATCCATCCATAAAATTTTTTTTAGGAATTGTGGATTATTTCTAATTTTTTGTTGAATCCACGTAGACATTACGCATCTTGCACGATTGTCTACATTTTCATGCAAATGCTGTACTCGCTGATAATGGTATGGATGCAATCCCTTCTTTTTCCAAATTCGCCATACGGATGTTTTTGATATACCGTGACGCAAAGCTAAGCGTCTAATGCTGGTTGTGGGATCAGCAAACAAATCGTTTAAAACGGCCTCTTCTATGGAATGGTCAATAATGGTAGCTTGTTGCTCACGGCGATCTCTTGCTAATCCAAGTCCGATGTTGGATAACTTTCGGTGAACTTCTTGGAAATTTCGTGCTGACGGTATAAGTCTGCTCGGAAACGCATTTATGTATGCAGAACGAGCGACTGTTGTGTGTCCACGTGACATACCATAATAATAATGGATGTCAGCGATTTCTCGCGGAGAGAACTCAGTCAATCGCGGCATCTCCACAACACAACAAAGTACAGTCAAAAACGTAACAAAAAGTCAAAAACAAAACAAAAGCAAAACAACGTAACAAAAACTTGAAGGCGCAGTAAGGTACGGTAGGCGGTAGCAGCGGCGAGAATATCGGAGCGACTGGCGTGCCTTGTTGTGAGTCCTGTTTCGATCCCCACCCTTCATCTTTCATAGAACAGGCCCAGCGACCATAATCTACAACAATATAAGTTAAAAAAGGGTCTCTACCTGAGTGGTGACGTAATCAGTGGTCAACTTTAAATGCTCCTAGCCAGCACATTTTTTATGTTAGAACGTAGGTTTTTATTTTATTTAAAAGCTATTATGATAGACAATAATAAAAAGTCATAAAAATTTCTAGTATTATAGGCTTAATTTTAAGATTTTTGGAGTTTATTGGAAAAAAACAGCCTAAAAAATGTAATTTTAATACAAAAATTAAACTTTAAGTCACGATAGCCACTTGTTTGTGAGTTATTTGTTATTTTATCGTCATCGTCACATATCTGACATGATTATGGTTTTTATTTTAACAAAATAGACCTACTACTTTGGAAGAAATCATTTTTTTATTAAATAGAGTCATTAGATTAGTGAGCAATAAAAATTTTAATTCATCAATAAAGTATATACTAAATTTTTTTAATTTTTTTTTTCTATTTTTTTGTCGATAATTTTTGATCTAGTTTCACCCCCTTTCGGGGTTGCACTTTATCCAGGGACACACTGTATAGCTCTAAAAGAAAACTGCTTAAAACAGCAAACAAAGGCAAGTGCGATAAAAGTAAACATCACCGGTACGAGATTAGATAATGGACGAAGCTTACAAATCAAAGCTTCAAGTCAGCGTTGAGAGATCAAAGAGCTTCTTGCGGTTATGCTTTCCTGGTACTAACACATTTTATAGGCGGATTTATGAAATTGCTGTTACGTATAACTTATATTGAAAAATGTTTTAGCCTAATAAGCAGTTCGAATTAACTCTTTTTATAAAAAAACATTAAAAAGAAGGTACTTACCTCAGTATACTTCAAAACATTCGCTCTGCGGTTCTTATAGCTTCTACGAACCATACATTAGTGTTTATTTTGGCAAAGCAGAGATGTATTCATTGAAACCGTAAAATAGGCAGAGGTAAAGTTGCTGCATTTTATCGCATTGCGAACAAACTCTCTGCTATTCTCTGGCTTTATGTTTACGCACGTCTAGACCGACCCTCCCTAGGTGAAATAGTTTTACTTTGAACTTTATGCGGTTGTGATAAAGCTGGGTGGTAGCTTTTGTGTCGTTTCCTGTGTTCCTTGGTTAGATATTTTAGACTTCCCTTGTTTGTTTCGCGGGTGAATTACCTTTTGGTTTTATTGGTCTGCTCATAGAAGTACCTACGCAGCGTAGCTAGGTGCGTTCTGTGTTTGTAATTTGATATCTGTCCGAGTATGGGCAATGGATGGGGAATAGTATAAGGAGAAGGCTATTAATGTGACATTCTGATTTACTAATGCTATAATGAGTCGCAGCAATAGGACAGCTACCTAGGGTCAACTTACTTACCATCAAAAAGTTAAACACCCGCTAAACACTGTTTATAAAAATTACTAAACAAAAACGGTAAGGATTTTTTTAAACACGCGTTAAATCGTGTTTAACTTTTTTCTGGTAACAAGGCTATTATTCTCTATTAAGTCTAAAAGAGACAAGACAAAACCTGTTAAGGATTTGAAATTTTTATATGCCGGTATTATTTTTTAATTTAAAATTTAAAATAATTGGACAAAATTTTCTTTTTGAAATCTTTACCTATGTTTAATTATTTAAATAACGTGTTACTTTATTACATTATGCAATATGACAATTTTTGTTTGTCTAATAGGTATCTCCCGAATCCAAAATAACTCATAGTTCAAACTTCAAAGGCAAAAAAAATGGCGTATGGGGGCTATCGCAATATATTAATGGGGATTAACGATTAAAGGGTTCGAAGACCCCCTTAATCTTTTATTAAAACTACATAGAAGTACCAACTTCATAAATTATTTAGTGTTAAATATTCTACAATGGCTGATTCCTGCGAATTCACACCACATTTCATCCCTTTAGAACAAAAAGTATTAGGCCTATTAGTCCTATTTCTGTTGGTGTTTGACGAAAGCAGTGAGATATCATTTAAGCTGCCAATGGTCTGATGATGATGATGCCCTATTTTAAATTGTATTAAAACCAGTTCAGGTGTTTTGGTGACGATGACGTGATGAAATACAAACAAACAGATTTTTTATTCTTATTATCCATTATTTAAACATACATAATAAATCATTACCTATACGTTCTTCCCGTTGACCTAGAATCATACAATTTGACAAGAAGCAAGGTCTACAGCAGAAGTAAAGGACAAAATCCGAAAATGGTTATTTGTAGTTATAATCACATAAATAAAATATTTTTAGGGAATCCTCGCGCCTCGGTGCGCGAGCCAGAGTCGCACTTGTCCGGTTTTTTTTAATACACAGATGGTTCATAAATTCCATATTTATTGTAAGTATTATTAATTTATATTTGTTGGTTATTATTGAATTCGTTACAGTATGTGTCACTCGTGTTTTCATTAACGTTACAAAACACTTTAACTAGTAAAGTCTGTACAAACACTATCAAATAACCAGTGATATCATACACTACAGTATCCAACCAATTTTAAGGCACTTTATCTTTTCCTTCACAAAACAATGCTTTGAAACCTTCGATACTTAATAATAATAATAATGCTGGACATTTCACACAGCGCCATCTAGACCCAAACTAAGCAAAGCTTGTACTATGGGAACCAGGTAACTGATAGAATACATATATACGTTTTTTTTTTTGTAAACACATACTTATATTATAAAGAGAAACAACCAGATCCAGAACAAATATCTGTATATCATGCAAACATTTGTTCCGCGGTGGGAATCGAACCCGCAACCTCCTGCGTCTTAGCCGGCTATACGCCCACTGCGCCACGGAGGTCGTCAAAACTTACTCCTTGCGCATTCTTTAGTTAGATTGATAGATAATTATTATGTATATTTTATTTTTTATATTCTTTTTTAAACCATAAACCAATACAATTAAAAAGAACAACGTAAATCTACGTGATACAATTGGCGGTCTTATCGCTAAACAGCGACCTCTACCAGATAACCTTTGGATGGAATGGTACTTTAGATATTTAGTCGAAAAAAGTTCTGGGTTCAAAATTCTCTGTTTTACACCTACAAGCTTCCGCCCGCGTCTTCGCACGCATGTTTTGTCAGTAAAAAATAGCCTATGTCTCAATCTTAAATCACGTATGATCTACGGTCTCAAGTCTATCTTTCAATATACCAAATTTCATCGAAATCGGTCAAGCTGTTTAGTCGTAAAAACTTAAAAACTGACAGACAGAGAGACAAAGTTTAAATCAAATCAAATTGTATATAATGCGTAATATGGGTACCTAATAAGTTAATAAACAAGGTGTACTGGACACACGGCTACACATCAAGTTATATAATTCCAGTCTATGCTGACCTCTCATTGTACGGAAAACCTACACAATGCGAGGTTAGCTTATACTGGAAATTTATAACTTGATATGTAGCCGTGTGTACAGTTTTTGTGTAGGTACAGTACAGCCATGTGCGTTGATTCTGTAATGAATGAATAAATAAAATAAAAACTTTTGATATTCCATAAATACTCCCGCGTTCTGCACTGTATATTAAATGCTATCTTGCTGAATTAATATTTATTGTCTTCTACTAATTACTGGTGCCCTGGTAGCCTGGTACCACCACTCAAGTGATCGTGGCTCAAATATTAAAGACAGTTTAGAATTAGATGAGACAAGATGACTTTGTGATCTTGTCTATTTAGCCCCAACGCAAATAGAGGCATGTTATACGTTTGACGCCTACGACTGTGTGTCGGTCTGTCTGTGGCATTGTAGTTTTCAAACGGACGGACCGATTCGGATGCGGTTTTTCATACTAAAAAGCTAGTGTAACTGGGGTGGATCTTAGCTATGTCAGCTTGTTACAACCGAAGCAAAGAAAAACAGTTTTGTTTTATTTCGTAGGTACTTGTTGTATTTGGAGGCGGTAAAATTGACTTATGATAGTGATCCTTATGATTTTAACGAATAAACGAACTTTGACTTGAAAAATATCAAATAATAAAATCAAAGGCATGAAAACAACGGAAATAACGCTTTTTTTAGCTTGCAACATTTGTTATTTAGTTTGTTTTATTTTATTCATTTTGGAGCACTTTCATAAAAGCTCGTTTTTTAAAATGTTGTTTAACTATTAATTTATTGTAATCATAGTTTTGGAGATGTTATAATAAAGCAGAAATTACAATTCAGCAATTACAGATATCAAGGAATGCATCATGATTGATTAATTGTCAACAAACTGTCCATTCATATTGGATCCATGGCTAAGATAAAAGTATCCCACTTGGGAACATATTCCAATCGTACACCAATTAGTAAAAGTGATAGTATGTTGCAGTTTATGTTTGAAGGAGGGGATTGTAACCATCCATTATTTATGAGATGTTCTTTTTGCAGATTTGTGTGGTCTGAATAAAATTGATTGATTCAGTGATATACTCTTTAATGCACACCAAATAAAAACACAGTAACAAAGGAAACATCAAGAAATTCATCAAATAACGGTACAGTAGGCGGTCTTATCGCTAAAATCGATCTCTTCCAGACGACCTTTGGATGAACAGGAAAAACGAAAATATATAATGTTTTCTTTATTTTTTTTATTTATTTAAATGTTGGCTTTGTAAGTCAGTTAGAAGTGCTTTTTGTACGTAAATTTTATTGAATACTTTCTATAAAGCTTTCCTTAGGTCTCGTAAGATCAATATAAATTTAAATTAAAAATTTAAAAATTTAAAATAATTTTTTTTTTTAATTAAAAATGTGTTTTAGTATATTTTGTTCTGCTAAAAATTTATTTCCATCTTGTCATACTCTTGCACTGAGTCTATTTGTACTCAAACATACAAAGGTTGTCTGGAAGAGATTGCATTCTGTAGCGATAAGACCGCATATTTAACAAGTAAATGTGAAGCTTTTAGAATTATAAGGAATTTTAATTAATTTCTTCTAGTGAATGTTAATGATGGCCAGTTTTCTGACATTAACAGTAACATATTAGAAATATCCGTGGGAACTAACTCTATAATGTTTTGACTTATCACATTACAGCTTATTTATTACTTTTTGAGGGTATCTAATGTGATTTTCTTACGATAATAATTTATTTGAACTCTATGAGCATGTGATGAGTGTCATGTGACTAGAAGAGTGATAGACATGAAAGTGGGGGGGGGGGGGGATATAAAACTAGAGGAAGGCCACAGAAGAGATGGATAGACAGTGTGAAAGACGATATCTGGAAGAAAAGACTGATTGCCTACTGAGATAAAAGCTGATACACCCAGGGATAAACTAGTATAAATTAAATATTTAAAAACCCCCCTGTCCTCCTCTTTTTTCGTTGTCGGTTAAAAACTGACAAAGAATAGAATGGAATAGAATATATTTATTTGACACACAAAGAAATACAGAACGTCTTTGTTAGGACCTTTAAAAAATATAAAAAAATTATATATTTTCACCCTCTTTTCAAAATGAGAGAAAAATACATGTACCCGACGTAATGTGGGAAATGGGGTGGAAAATGATGATGATGGCCACCACCCCCAATAAATATTAATAACATTACACTTAAATATTTTCCGCCCTCTTATTTTAACACTAAAATATCCATTACCCGTTTCATCCCACAATAAATAATAAACTATTGATTGTTCAAACATTTCGGCGCCCCTGAATTTTGGGGTGAAGTTGCGCGGTGCGGATGTTTTTCATCCCTCTCCGACGTAAGGCGGAGGGTTGAAGAGTGAGTGAGAAGGAGATTTTGAAGATAAATTCACGTGCTGCAGATGCTGTGGATGGTGTTATGTTGAATGGAGACATGGCATTAGAAAATTGTTTTTTGACGCTTATATAAAAAAAAAAATAACTGAATTTTCGTACAATCATGATGATCATGACAATGAAGAATTATCGATCTATCTATTGTGATGGTATGATGTGGGAATTGCAGGTTTATTTAATAAAAACTACTTACAAGTGATTTTAAATGGAAGAATCTATTGTAATAGTTTAGATAATGATCATAATCGAGTTTATAAAAAACAGTAACTACACAAAAAACACAGAAATCATTTCCAAACGAGAGTAGGTAACAAAACAATTGTAAAACTAAAGCAAACAGTTTAAATATGCAAATCTGATCGTAAGAGCGGCGATTGTAAAACAATCACGAAAGGCCACGACACAGTAACAGTAAGATCAGAATGCAGCCTGAATGTGCGCCCTTTAATCTGAACTTGACCTTCGGGCTGGCTCTCGCATGCGACCGTCCACTTCTCCAGATGTCTATGCTGTGCGTTACCAACCAATGCTGCCACTTTACGTTGTTCTGATATATTTAGCCACTTTTAGAGTAGACTTGAGCATTCTTGGATTTTTGGGTCATGTTATATAAACAGTGGCATCTATAAGCTTGCCAATGCGTATGCAAAGAAAATTTTTAGGATTAATGAGACTAACCAATTTTAGGTAGCTATGAATCATCGTAATTATAATTGAATACTAAATGTTTGACATAAATAGTGTAATGATACTAACAATATCTTTATAAGAAAACAAATATGAAAGCTTTACAAGCTTATTGCACGCCCCTGAGTGGGGTAGAGTATAGTAGAGTATTTAAATTAAATGTTACATCTTTCTGTATAAACTATATTCAGGCAATAAATGATTATGATTAAATCGACGTTGCTTTCAAATAAAAAAAAAACTTATTGTAATCATTTCGAGACCTCCGATAGCCACGGATAGCACGTGGGTTTAAATCAGAGTGGATGTAGAAATAAAAGCAGGGGCTAAATAAACCTATAGTTTGTTTCTAAATTATGCATGTTACACTGAAAGGACGTGATTGTACCAATGAAAATAAAAAAATGCTTTTATAAATAAATTACATACCTACCTTCCTACACACTTCGAAGCACTATTTTCATTCAGAAGTAAGTATTTGGAAGTACCTCTCAATGGTGACTGCCATTGATAGGAGCCTAGCCACATTTTCGGCCACATCTAGCTGGCAACACAGCATAGTACACCGTACACACACAACACAGCTAGTACGCGCCGCGACGCCGCCGCCACCGCTTCGTCCTGCCTCCTTTAACTTTTAGTTTATCATCTGAAGTCGATGTTCATAAATAGAGCTTACATGTGGGATTGTAGTGGTCAGTGCTAGGGCACTCATACTGTGGCTTGCGACGTGTTTTATGACACCAATTTCATTCAGAAAAAGTTGAGTAAGTAAAATTTGTTCGATTTTTGTTAGTTTATTTTCATCGTTTTTATTTTATAATTCGAGGATATACGCTTTTATAATTCACAATTTCCTTTTATTTTTAAAATAAAACTATGTTCAGAATAAAATTAGAAGTGAGTGCGCTCGTGGCCCGGACGGAAAAAATTAGGTTTCCGAAAGGAAATGTGTCGTTTAACAAAGTCTACCTGAAAACTTTCGCTGTTTATAGCTAAAAGTGGTCCACACATAAGATTCTATTCTTACACAAAACAAAATATTAAGTAAATAAATAGGTATTTTTTATTGCACGATATATTTTTAGTTAATTAAAACTCCAGTACCTATCCTTGACCCGCCACTTTCATCTCAAACAGTTATTTTCCTAATACCTACTTATTATCTACGTTAAAGATCGCGAATCTAAACCAACACTGCAAGAAAACAATCAACTAGCGTCACTGATAACATCTTATCACATCAGTCTGTGTACCATGAAGTAATGTGGCTTCAACGCGCAACGGTTCGCATGCGCACTGATAAACACCATAATACCTACGCTACTCAAACAATAAAAAGTAAACAATTAATAATCCATATCAAAAGTTTTGATCCGTTGTTCGTTCACAACATAAACACCTTTCTATTCCCTTACGCTGTTTTTGGATGTAAAAACCTGTCATCATTTTATAATAATGTGTCTCACGACCAACATATCTTTATTAAAAACCCATGAAATCGTTTGTGGCTTACGAGGTGATAAAAAAACCCACATAGTCACATTAATACGCACGATAAATATAACTCTCACTCGGGCAATAATGTGGCCATGCAAATAGACTCGATCGAATGCATATTGGACATCGCTAATGCGTTGGGAATCGGAGTTCAAGCTTTTTTTAAGCACGATGTTTTAATGAAATAAACTCTTATGTCTGGTTATATTTATGATTATTCATATAAAACTTTATTGCACAAGAAAATTCATGTAACAACTTACTATTCAAATTAATTACTATTATCTAACTAAGATTCTAAGAAAGGGGCCAAATTGGGCCAGTTCCTTTATCCCAATACATTGATGTAACGTCCATTTATCAAAGATATGAAAAGGGAAAAGGATCGCGTGGAACCTAGGCTAGTTGCTGGAAACCTGAGACTACATCAATCAATGTTGGTGTGATTCAATTGTTATATTTATTTAGTATTCTTTAACGACTTAGCTTTGCACTTACTGACAATGTCCTTCCTGCGGATTAAGGTGATTAAGCTGATAGGTTGGTATAGAAGGGCAAACCTATCTTTAGTTTTCTTGAGATTGAAGGCTTCTTGACTATAACTTGCTGCAGCCTACCACTACACGCTAGATAAACCATAAAAAATTGATAAGGCTATTGCATAGATTGCTTGAACTATCTGAAAAGTGGCCATTGACCAAGAAGTCGGAGGAAACCTTGTACTTTTTCAATACCTCGAATAAAATGTTCGTTAAAATAAATATAAATTGTACCCCTCCAGACTACCTTCATGCAACTCGAGCTATTTCCAAGCTCATGAATTCCAATCGAAATAAACCACAGTTTTATGTCTGGCGTTATTTTCAAGTTCCGAGAAAGGAACGCAATTCGCAAGTATACTACATACGAGTACATACTGGGGTAGAAATAAAGGATGTAGGCTATTTATATGTAAGAATGGAACAAAAAATGTTAGGAATGTATGCCTTAGAAATATTTTGTACTAGCTGTTGCCCGCGACTTCTTACGCGTTACACTTCTAAACGTGTAGGTAACCTAGAAATAAAGCTAAACTCTCCATTGCAACTTGACTTGACACCCTATTTTTATACCATTGGACCTGATTTATGAAATAAAAAGTAGCCTATGTGTTAATCCAGGTTATAATCTACGTACAAACTAAATTTCATCGAAATTGGTCAAGCCTTTACGACATGATTGAGTAACAAACAAATAAATAAATAAATAAACAAACATCCAAAGTTTCGCATTTATAATATTAGTGTGATGGTCCTTGCTTTCTTTAGACTTTCTAATATTTGCTTAGATTTATACCTTACGTGGCATTTTTAATCATATAACATTTTTTTTTTAATTTTAACCGATATCCCAATAGCAAATTACAGCACCAATTACGTTGTGTACGATAGAGATCAATTAAAAAAAATCCTGTTTGCCAACATTTCACAAACGTGCAGTTCTTCAAGAATCAGGAAAACAGGAGCGCAATGCGGTTTCGAAACGAGGACATTAAATAATTCAGCAAAAAGTGGAACATCAGGTGTGATATAATGTAGCCGGTTAGTTGCATACGAGCCACATATAGCTCTAAGTAAGTAATTAATTAGCTACATTCCGTGTTCCGGACGCTACTCCCAAGAGAGACGAGTTACGTGTCCATGTTCAATACTGGTTAACAAGTACTTGCCTACAGAATTATAACAATAATAGCCTTATCGGCCCGGTTTCCTGCGGATTCTTATCTACCACTACACTGCAAAATATTTCAGCAATGAAAATCTAAAGCTATGATCCACCTAAGTTGAGCCGAACGAGAATGTTTATACCAAGTAACTTAATTTATTCATTCGTATAGTTGACACTTTTTTAGTACTATTAAAACAAAAAACAGTTAATAAATTATTCTTCTGTGATTAATAAATGTTTAATGTTGGAGTTCAATCTCGGGCCATTTATTAACCAGCCAACAATTTTTCATAAACTATTTAATTTTGTCTTTACATAATTAAAGCGTCAGTCAGTGTTGGTGAACTTAATTTTTTTTTTTGAAACCTAAGCTAAAGATGTTTTACCTCTCTATTTTCTATTCTATCTCTATTTTATGGCACTACCACTTTCTCCACACTACATATAGGTTAGCTGGTAGAAAATGCTAATTAGCATTAAGTTCGCCTATGTATTATTTTTTTAGTGCAATAAAGAATTTTCTAATCTAATCTAATCTAACTTTAGCCTAAACGTGTCCTAAGAATCAATAAATATTAATTGCTTTCTAACAATAATCATAAATTACTTCCAAGTTACAATGAGCCTCGGTCCCGAATAATTCGCCCATTGTTCTGGACACAACAATGTGTCAATTCTAACCGTGATGGATTCGTAGTTAATCCAGTCCTTCCGATAAGTATATTAAAACCTCGTTTTATTAATTGATTATTGTTATCCATCTACTACTTAATGATCTTTTAAAAAAAACTTGTTATCCTCACAAAAAAAAAGTCTTTAATTTTGTCATCAACTCTGTAGTTTCTGTTATTTTACAACCCAATAGACTTCACACCTGTATGCCTCAAGTTGATAGATTTAGGGCAGTGTATCGTAGGGCATGTTTCTAAGGTGCGTGACCTATGAGGCAATACTTTGTTATAGGCGATAGTTACCATTTAACATCAGGTGGGCCATAAAGCCTGTTCCATCTCCAGGTAGGTAAGTACAATTTTCCGTGGTTAGCTCTTCTTGCCGACATCATCCAGACTAGAAGTCATTGCAATTACAATTAAACATCAGGCCAAGACAGAGGAGGATGGGATTTCATATTCATGAACATAATATCATTTAAAAAAAGTTTTATGGTTTTGTTAAGTTCTCATTACTACTATGTTTTAATATTTGCGTTTTAAGTATCATTACCTACGAGTACAATAGAATCAGTTATTTTTATCACCATTAACTTAACTAAAGACATTATTTGTTGTACTAAAGATGCAGGAGGTAGCGGGTTCGATTCCCGCCGCGGAACAAATGTTTGCTTGATCTACAGAAATTTGTTCCGGGTCTGGTTTTTTCTCTATATACTATAAGTATGTATTTACAAAAAAAAATGTATATAAGTATTCTATCAGTTAACTGGTTCCCATAGTATAAGCTCTGCTTAGTTTGGGGCTAGATAGCGCTGTGTGAAATGTCCAGCAATATTTATTTATTTATTTGTCATTAACATAATTAAAATGCATTTATGTCCAAAACCCAACATTAAACTGAACTTAAAATTAATCCCCGCCCACATATCGAGCTTAATTCATATTTCGCAATCGATTAATCGATTTATAATGGACCGTGGAGAGGCGTGGTAATCGAATTACTATTGTATCGATGTGTCGAAATCGAGAGCAAAGGTACTAAAGACAAGCTCAAAAGCTTGACCTTACGCATTGTCTTTCATTCAACAATTAATTTAATTACTTGAGCGTTGAAAATCGGTAAGTACAATATCTACTCTATGCTGGCAGCAAATCGAATCCCTTGTGAAAAACTCTCGATCTTTTATTCGAATGCTATGAAGGTTATCTGTAGACCTTCACTAACCTAAAGGGCAATTATAATCAGGTATAATTTATTGGCATAGAGAATTGTGTTAAACTAATTGAAGGACATTTTGCATCACTGAATTTGTATGGTTTCTGATTAGGAATTTATTCAATGGAACATAAACGGTTGAATTTTAAAAAAACCAGCCAAGTGCAAGTCGGACTTGCGCACGAAGGGTTCCGTACCATTATCAATAAAAACGGTATAAAAATCATGTCTGTTGTATGGGAGTCCCCCTTAAATATTTATTTTATTCTGTTTTAGTATTTGTTGTTATAGCGGCAACAGAAATACATGATCTATGAAAATTTCAACTGTCTAACTGTTACGGTTCATGTGATACAGCCTGGTGACAGACGGACGAACAGACAGACAGCAGAGTCTTAGTAATAGGGTCCCGTTTTACCCTTGGGGTACGGAACCCTAAAAACTGTTTTCAAAGCAGAAATAAATCAACCGAATCCACAATTCTGCATATTTATTATGAACTTGGTTGTTTATTTGATACATCATCAACTTGTCTATTTTCAACCATTAAACACATGTAATGCATACATTATATGCATACCGTATCATCATCGCCTGTTTCCTGAAGAGAGGTGACATAGTGCCTCTTTTGCTTCGCAACTCTTACATGTCACTTTTAGCGCTTGTAAATATAGGTTTCACCATTTACCTCAGTTTTCAACAAATCTAAAATAACATCAACAAATCACTTAGATCGGTAACTGTGGATTGGATTCCTGCCGTGTTTACCAACAAATCGAAAACTGTCGGTAACTGCTCCGTCGGAAACGCGACCATCGACCGTGAAATTCTGAATTACGAGAAAGCTGAAATTACTATCTAGTCTGTGGTATCTTACTGCTAGTTGGATAACCATGGTTACTGAGAGATTACATTGCTAATGTGACATTAATTAGCTCAGATAAATTGATGCTTACAAATCTCTCTTAATTTAATGTACGCGTTGAAATCTTTAGATCTCTACTTTGGTTCTACTATATCACGTAGACCGTAGAAAGGGCCAAAATTTCTACAAACCGTAGCTTCTACTAATATGTTTGTACTAAATGTGCGGAATGTAGAAAATCATTGCAGATGCCATCAGCCCTTTTTGCTGATGGCATCTGACTTCAAGAGCTTTATACAAACGAATTATTAAAATTATAACCAACCTTGTCTCTTTGACTATTCTTTAACACTAGTTACTTAATTGAAGACGCAGGTAGTAAAACTGACGTTTCAAATATCATGCGATTTCTAAATTTTGTTGAATGCAATTCCGTTGGTTTCAAGTGAACTTATTTTTACACGATAGCCCGAAACAGTTTTTATTCGTTCCTATTTTAGTGTTCTACGATTTTTCGTAGACCTTTCGTAACGAGCGAGGTCAATTTCTGGCACAAATAATTTTTTTACCCATTTTTCTCAACTTTTCATTCCGTCTCTATTTCTACTACTTTTTATTTCTGAATCTTATAAAGAAACTACCTAAGTATCGAATATCCGGTACTGTACTTACCACCAACTAAAGTTTGTCACACAACACGTACCTAGTACTTGTTGAACGCGGCATTGTTTGGGGGCAGGCTGTCAGTGTGACCATTGTTCAATATTATTTATCGTTGGCTCTACCCTGGACATTTCTTCCACAAAAACAATACACGGTAAAGTGATTTAATTCGCGAGCAATATGAGATTTCAATGATTTATATCCTGTTGATAGCTTAAATTCTATGTTTATTTAAATTCAATAATTGAGTTTCAACAATCCATATTCTCATACACTGCGTTTTCTTTAGACAGTAGGAAAATGGTAGATATATAACGGTATATCTAGACTGCAATGGAATCGATTCGTAGATAAACCAAAGTCACTGTGACAGTGTGCAGGGCACATAGCTCGAAGAACTGACGGCCGTCGCGGCCGAAAGATTATCGAGTACCACGCACCGGAAAGCGCAGCGTAGGACGGCCCTACTAGATAGAAAGATGACCCGATAAAGGTTGCTGGGAGCCGTTGAAGACGCACAAGGTTGGTAGTTCTGGAAATCTATATAGGCTATTGTTCAGCACGGACCGTCTCATAGGCTGATATGATGATGATGACGAAACATACATTTACCATTCTGGGTTACGAGAAGATCCGTTTCCTAAAATTGGTCGAATATTTACGCCTCTTAACCCAGTACGATAACACGAGCAAACGCACTTTGATATAAAATACTCAGAACAAAGATTTATCTCTAATCAGACGGTCACTGAATATATCTCGTGATTAATTGACAGCTAAAGTAATGTTCTATTGAGGCAAGTGAGTGACACCGCAGCTGCACAGACAGACAGACAACTTGGAGCTCTGACCCACTTGGCCGGGGATAGCCAGTAACCCAAGTAATGGTACATTTACAAGGTAAACATATATATAGCCTTGGTTATAAAAATCATTTAATAAATCATCTTGAGGTCAGTCCTCCGAGGTATACCAGTCTAGCCAAGCTGGTCTAAATTGGTTACCATTCCGATATATCACAGTACTGTGGTGATAACTCCTACGCAAAAGTAGTAGTACCCTTAATCCGATAAAATCAGACTAACACGTTCTTTCAAATTTCGTTGCTATTAGCATATGAACTTTTTGTTAAAAGAAGTAATCGAATAAAAAGTATTGGCGCACGGCGCAGTCGCACTGATAACTGTGGTGCCGGCACCCGTTAACTTGATGCAGTTGATTGACTCATTATTCTAACTATGCTGCCATCCTATAACTTATAACTTATTCACAATATTTTTAGGGTTTTAAAGTAAGTTACTTGTAAGTTTCAGCACTGAGCGCACTAATTGATTTTAATTATGTTATTTATATATTTTTATCTAGTTGAGTCATAATATAAGTCATCTACTTGTTTGTTTTTATATTTTTATATGTTAGCAGACTTCCGTGTAGGTACTCGCAAAAGTTCAAACGGAAGACCAGCGCTGTGTTGCAGTGACATAGCAAAATGCTGAGTGTCTGGGTGTTTTTCTATATATTATAAGTATGTAATATATTTACAAAAAAAAGTATATAAGTATTCTATCAGTTATGTGGATTCCATAGTACAAGCTCTGCTCAGTTTGGGTCTATATAACGCTGTGTTAAATGTCCAGCAATATATATATTATTATTATTTATTATTCTTTCTTATTGATAGAGGTTACAGGGTTCCATTATTTGTCAAGTAGAAATGCTAAAAATATAACCAAAACGCAATGTTCCGTTACCTACTCATTGCTAAGGGATGTTTTATTTCCGAAAGTTTTGTTCTCTTTCTCGAAGGTTTAAAACTAACAGAAATAGCAGGATTTTTTGGAATAAATGCAAAATACTTATGTAAATTGGGGAAAGAAACTAGGTATGTAAATCGCTAGAACAAAATATGTCTTCGATACAGTAGCCATTTTTAAATAAATAAGAATTTATTTACCGTGTCGTAACTAAATCACCATAATTTTATAATAGCTCTTACATAATCCTATAATCACATGGAATTCTCAATGAAAGTGAAATCTCGTTTCCGAGTTATTGAGAGTCAATAGGAGTCCAATTAGCATATTGTACGGATGTCCAACGACCACACATCATACGTACCTAGTATCTACTTAAGGCCATTAGCACGTGCCAACTTGCAAGTTCATTTTCTATCCGTTATCTTTCTTTCTTTGCAAAGATAAAGTTGTCTTACTCTCTACCAATTAATTATGTAGGTATAGGTATTAAGGAGTCAAATCAAAAAATCATGATTTGAAAAATTTAAAAACATACCTAATGGTAATCACCATCATCATCTCAGCCCCACATCACTTACTGCTGAGTTGAGGCGTCCCTTCTTTTCTGCCAGATTCCTCTATCCTGTGCGTTTTTCATCCAGGAGTCTTTAGGACGTAATTGACCCGTCTCGTTTTTGGATAGGTTTATTTGGCAAATGGTAAACACGTTACTCATTAAATATATCTTTTTAAACCTACTCTATTTCTTATTTATCAGACGAATAGGAAAAACTAATTGATAAGTATTCCAAACTATTTTTAAGGAGGACGCTTAACTGAGCCTATAAAAAGCTCATCGTGTTTGGTCTAGATTTTTACCGATTAAAGGTATTACTAGAATGTCTATTTGTTTTTCATCTTAAAAAAGTAAAATGCACCGGTTTGTAAACGGTACAGCTACGATCCCGATGCGGCGGCGGCGGCGATGGTAGCACGGGCCGCGATCGACTCCACTCTCGATCTCGGTGACCGGCCGCCCGTCACGGTCAAGGCGATCTACTGCGGGTTTCCAACCTACATCCGGTATTTATAATCACGTAAACAGTGAAGAACGCTTCAAAATTTGGTAGAGATGAGAGTTACGAGGCATGCCTTTTAAGTTTTGTCGTTTGAAGAAAAAAACACATCTAGAACCTTATAGTACTTATTATTGTTTTTCAAAGTATTCACAACGTAGCTTAAAACACTTTTCCATTCGCTCAAACCAGTTATTATAACATTTATTCCACTCTAAAGTGGGGTGTTCAAAATGGCTGTCTTGAAAGCGTCGACTGCTTCTTCACCGGACTGGAACCTTTGACCACGAAGACTTTTCTTAATTTTAGGAAATGTAAAGAAATCGTTAGGGCTTAGGTCAGGACTGTATGGAGGATGGTCAAGAATTTCTACTTTTTCCTGCTTCAAATACTCAATCGTTTGACGAGCGCTGTGTGAGCTTGCGTTGTCGTGGTGCAGGATGATGCGTCGCTTTGAGTTAGATTTTCGAAGTTCGGCGATGACTTGTGGTAAACAAACTGTAGTATACCACTCTGCGTTAACCGTTCTACGATCTTCAAGTGCAATAGTCGCAACATGGCCGGTTTTTCCAACGAACGTGGCCACCATCTTCTTTGAAGTGCTTCGAGAACGAACAACTTTAGTCGGCTTTGGCTCGTCTTGAAAGATCCAGATTGTAGATTGTGGTTTGGTATCAGGATCGTAGGCATAGATCCAAGATTCGTCACCACTTATGATGTCGTAGACGTGATTTGACTCCCCTCGGTTGAACCTTTGCAGAGTTTTCTTACACCATCTGACGCGGGCCGCCTTGTGATCGTCGGAAAGCAGATGCGGTATCCAACGGCAAACTAGCTTTCTCACACCAAGCGCTTCATGCAAGATCTTCTGAATGGTTGTCCCTGAGATGCCTAATAGAGCCTCTATCTCTCGATACGTCACATGACGATCTTCGAGAATTAGTTGTCTCACAGCAATGATGTTATCTTCAGTGAAGGCGGATTTTGGGCGTCCTTCGCGAAATCTGTCACTAACACTAGTATGTCCACGCTGGAATTCTAAATACCAGCGTTCGACAGTCCGCAGACATGGGGCTACATCACTGAACACAGATGTTAGCTCTTCTAAACACTGAAGCCGTGTCAGGCCTCTTCTAAAGTTGTAGAAAATTATTGCACGAACATTTTCCTTAGAAAGATTCATTTTCGTACGTGACCTGACAGATTCAAATCGAAACTGTGACTAAACAATAGCATAAATCCTAATACTTTCAACTGTTTTGAGATTCAAAATGTAAACACATTCGAATATAGAACAGTTCCAAATTCAAAATTGCCGGAAAATATGGAAACGACAGAACTTAAAAGGCATGCCTCGTATCTCTAAGTTATATTTTCCAACCATCAAAGTAGAAATATGCGATTTAGAAAATTATACAAAAAATGTATACGAAAAATATATGTACTTATCTCTAAGTTATATTTTCCAACCATCAAAGAAGAAATATGCGATGTAGAAAATTATACAAAAAATGTATACGAAAAATATATGTACTTTTAGATAAATACAGACACTTTTTACAGCACAAGAAATAAATAATGCAGCAAAAAGAACACCTACACATGAAATAAAAATAACATAGGCGGTCTTATCGTTACAAAAATATCTTACTCTTTTGCATGAACCTTTTGGATTTTAAATCGTTTTCTTACTCTGCAGTTTTCGCAACTATAATTGAGTTGATAAATTTCAAACTGCCATAAGTCCACTACATGTAAAATTTGGGAAATTAACGTTTTTAGTTACACATTAGTGTTATGGAATATTGTACTAACAGTGTTATACAGTGTTGACTATGGACTGTGTCTAAGTATTTTAATGAACAATTTAACAATAACATTCATAGATACTTTGAAAAAGATAAAAATAGTTTGGACTTATTGCCGATTGATATGCCCATACAGGACTTATGATATATTGATAAATATTGATATGAATAATATGGACTTATAGTTGTTTGAAAAATACCAACCTCTGTTGTAGACTATGGGCTGAACTCAGGGAATAGCATAGTAAAATAGAAAAAATATTTATTCCATACATAATTAAATTATACAAAACTAACAACTCATCCATCATGTATTCTTCGGTATTATTATTTATAATGTCACTTTCGTCTTCCTGCACTTCGGCAATAACTTCACCTTCTTCATGAATTTTACTTACTTTAACTTCGTTTTGCTTGCTTTCTTCGCTATACTCTTCAATCTGTTTCTTTTACGTGCTTTATCTGGCTCAACAATATCTATTTGATTTAAATTTCCTTCCATTTTCTAAAAAAACACGAGAAGCGCAACCACAATCACAAAACTTTCGGGAAGACTGACGCCATATTGACAAGTTTGACGTTTTGTGATTGGTCGCAATGGACATGTGAGAATTTGAAATAATTTCTTTGTGGACTTACTAGAATTTGAAAAAAACTGACAAATTTAACCGTTTTATTCAAGTCAATGCCTGTGACTTAGGAGCTTTTGAAGTGAGCTGTCAAACATAAATTTAAAAGGTGAATACAACTAAATCAAAAAGTCAAATTTTGTTGTAGGTGGACTTATGGCAGTTTGATATTTATCAACTCAACTATGGTAGGTACTCATTTAAGTGAGTAAATCTGTAAAATGAAAAATCCGTTGAAAAGAATATGCAATGGAAACGCGACACAAATGATATAATCAAATACCCACAAACACTGCTCTCTTGTACATTATCGCGATTGATGCTCGCGATCCTATTGTGAGTTATGGTAATTTATTTATGTTAATATTTTATATTTCCTTTTTATTATCTAACCATTATGCAACTTGTAATTAACAACCGACGCAAAAAGAGGGGTGTGAGATGTTTGACGCCTATGACTGTGTTTCAGTCTGTGGTATTCCTAAACGGATGGATCGATACGGACAAAACAAGTTTTACTGGGGTTTGTTTTTGTTTTCAAAGGTGTTAATAGAAATACATAGGTAACAAAATATCGCTAAATACAGTTTAGGTACTTTAAACAACTAATAATCCACTGACTCGACGACAGGCCGAAGCGCCTCTAAAAGTCTTTTGACCAAATTACTATTTATAACTATTTCACGTTGTAAATCTAGTATTTTTTTTCTATTAATACTTTTTGTGCACTAAGCCTAGGTAACATAATTTTACGTGCAGTTTGTTTAGCACACATTTTAAATTTTTAGTTGTAAGTATTTACTCGGTTACTTTTACTCGGTCAGGCACCACAACCAAACTTTACTGGGGTGGTTCTTCGCTATGCCAGGTCGGCGGGGGTCGGGGTTTTGACGTTTCAAAATTGCGATTTTAATGAATAAAAAGATTTTGATGTTTTGGTATTTTCAATGTTACTTGTACATAGTTGTTTTGGTGACTGGGTAAATGTTGAATGTCATTAATTTGAACTGGTTTGAAAACTAAAGACATTATACTACTACTTACTATCATTATCTTCAATTAAATACAATAAAACTGGTTGACAGCATCCTGTCTGTCTGTTTATTGAAATTAAAGGTTTTGTTTATAAATAACTTGCATAATTAAAGAACCGTATTTTAAAAAATGCATATAAAGTTTAAGTTTTCTTTATACTACATGGAGCTGGAACAAGCTTATGGCTTACATCGCCTATAACAGAGAATTGTCTCGTAGGTCACGTACCTTAGAAACGTGCCCTACGATGCACTGCCCTACGCCCATCAACTTGTGGCATACAGGTGTAAAGCCTCATGTGCCTGTAATCTCACCGGCAACCATACCCTTCGTTTAGAACTTTATTTTATCGATTAAAAGGAGGAAGGATCCTATAAAATGTACATTGTTGACAAGTCTAACCTAATTTCCAACTTAATATCGCTAATAAATATTGTCCAATTTATATCCGTGGATCGCTGACACTCGTCTCACAGTTTAATGTGTGCCGTAACGGAAACATTTTGTGAAACGGATCGATTCGTGGATTTTAATACTTCCTGGTTCAATGAACCATAGGTAGGTTCCTTCTGCCAAATTGCTGCCAAAATTATGTTTTATTCAAACAAAGATGGAGAGAATTTCTGAAGTTTCTCCAGAGGGGAGGAAATTGCGAAATAAAATAAATAAGAATGTTTATGGTGGAATGAGGGTCGAAAGCAAAGGAAGGTTGGTATGATATAATAGTATGCGTATACCTATGTAGTCCTTTTAGATTCATGCATAGGAAGATGTATATGATTCTGTTCGTAACACCCGGTCCTCCCTCTCAAGCAAAGTAAATAACTTTTTTAAAAGAAGCTTTAATAAAATTCATAATCGGAACCGCAAGATCCAAATGAGCCCAAACACTAGTTAAGCCTACTATTCCATAAAAAAATTTCGTTGTATATCTTCGTTGCATCCGTCTTCATCATGAAACCACTTCCATGGGACCATATTATTGCATTGTCACCGAAGTAAAATACTATTCCAAATTTCAGTTGAATCGTTTGGGGGAACTGGTTTTTAAATTCGGCTGCAAGATTTGACCCAAACAAACTAACAAACATTGGAAGTAAAATAAACTTACTCACTTACTCCTATGGCTCAGCGACCCTGAAGCGTGTCTTGCCTACGAAAAAGCAGTCGCCTGTCTGTCCTGTGCAGTTTCCCGCCCGTAAAACAAAAGTTTCTAAAAAGATCTGGACAGTTAATTTTATAAAAACAAATCCCTTACAAACAAATACGACTGCATTCAACTTAGCTATGAACTATTTCATAGATATTTAGTTTTCAGGTAAAAAACGCATTGCAATTGGTTCATCTGTTTAGGAGGTGGTTATGAGTTCAACGACAGACACATAGACAGACGAAAGATTTCAAAATTGAACACCTCTTAATTTTTTTTCTTGTACATATTTATAAGACGAAGGGACGTCACAAGCTCATGGCTCACCTGATGGTCAACCACTGCCTTAACAATTGTTACCTCACAGGTTACGTATAACTAAGACATGCCCTACATGGCATTGCACTGCGTCCGTCACCCTGAGACATACAGGTGAAGTCTTATGTGCCTGCAATTCCACCATTTCACCTTTTAAACCGGTAATTGCATTGAGAATCGCTGATGTCATAATAACACAATTCCTTGGTAGACTAACTTATTCTCCTTTCCGCTTCGTTCGCTCGACCATTCGATTGGAAAAGTTATTATAAACGCGGAATATTGTATCGAGGAAAACAACCAAACTGTTCGGAGAAAGTGTAAGGTCTTTGCGGTCTGTCCTCGTTTTGTCAGACAATCCTATTATCAGAAGCTTACTTTGTTAATCTTGTTCACACTGCGACTACAGACCTAATTCTTAAGCCAACAGCTTGGTTCAAATCTTACATAAAATGTGGCTTGTACCTCCCTAAGTATTCTATTATACAGAATTTAAAAACTCTTGATAGCTCTTATTTTTATTTATCCTAGAAAAGAATCATCCCAGTTTTCATCTAAAAAGCCGCATTGTAAATCCTCTTTTGATCGGGAGCCAACTTTTCAAAACAGTTAATTTATGGTTGCGGCTTTTCAGTAGTTTGGGCCTCATTTTGGTTAGTCCATAAAAGTTCTGGCAATTTTTATAATATTGGTTGGGCTAAGTGCATCACAAATAACCAAAATCATTTTTTTATGCTACTAACTAATGAGGCAAACAAGCGTACTGCCCATCTAATGGTAAGCGGTTACCGTAGCCTTAATATGTTTCAGATTACCACAATTTTGCTAGCATTTAGTATGAATTCCCCCTCCCTTTCTCCATCCCTCCCTCCGTCAGTCCCGACACATGATGGATGTTCTAATAAGAGCTTTTCTTGTTTCAGTTCACATTGGGAGGATGCCATCGCTTTGAGTGCTGGTAAGTACACAATGTACCTCAATACAGCATGCATCTGTGTTTACTTAACTAAGTTAGGACCAGTATCGACATATGTGGTGCGGACGGATATGTCACCTACCTCACACATTGTGTTAAATTAATTCAAGATGTTTTGGTCAGTGCTGTAGAATCGTCTCTTTTCTCTACTTAAAGCACAGTAGCTAAGGTACCTATATCTTTATACATGCTAGGCATGTACGCCAGTAAAAAATGATGTTGAAACTTGAAAGTAAGTAGGGTAATTAATTTTATAAATATTTAAAACTTAGCTTGTACTCACAAGAAACGACATCTCTGTCCGTGAGACGTAAATGTAATTTCTTAAAACTTACTGCATCTTAACTCACGAATAAGTATACTTACTTATGGTGCAATATAAATAATATCACTTTCCCCGCGTCTCCATTGGAATTGTACATTGGTCTCGGAGAAAACATTGTAAATTGTAAAGTTATTAGTTACCACACGATTGGATATGTTTCAAGTGACACACGTTATTTACTTAAACGCTTGTATAATTTATGTAAATTATAGGTTTACAACGGTTGTTAATCTTGTTCTTTCTGAATATAAGGCAATAATAAGGTATACATAATCACATCTGTAAAACTTACGCTAATTTGTTAAATTCACATTGCCCGCTTCACTATGGTCAACACTTGCTCAATTTTCGCGAAATATTCTATTGATGGCTCACAAGATAACAATAAAGTACCTAGTACACTTACCTAAGAGGTCAATAACTTGAATATTTTCTATATCTTTTACTGTTTATTGTTTTGGAAGCTAAACGATGGGAACCGCCGTAGAATGGCTAGGAACACTAGAACTCATCTATAATATTTTAATGTGGTTACTGCGCGATGACAAATGGCGCATTGTTTGTATTTTATCTTACTTTCGTAAACACGATGACGACTTTATAAAACGAGTGCAATTTTTGGAGAAAAAAGTTGAATGGTTATTCTACGGCATTGCCCCGAAATTATTATCCAGTTTCATTCAAGTTTTGTCCTAACTTCGATGCCTGCGGTTTTTATAGATCGTAACTGCTACTGAAATTTAAAAAAGACTATAATATATAAAAAGAGAATAATGATAGATTAAGGTATTTCCGTATAAAAAATCTGCTTCTAAACTCGACTAAATTAGAAGCTTTCGTGTTAGTTTTTAGAATTGATTATTTTCATTGATACACTTGCATGTCATATCGATAGCAAATAATCTGCGTGACTGTATTAGCACGTTTAGCCACCATTAGCAAAACTGTGAAAGTGGAATCCATTTTAAATATTATCATAATGAGTGCCTACTTATTCACGTTCTTAATTACCGTGATTGATCTAAGTCTTCATAATTAATGCACCTTAGAATTGTTTATGACCACTTCGTTTTGTTCCGCACCTATTCCACTCCGCACTCCGTCCTTCCACAACAACATTACAAATACTAGATGGTTACAAAGTAGGTCTAGATAAACCTCAATCTAAAAATTGTATTTTTGATTTTGTTAAGAACTGTAGGAAAACAGCGTTTGTAGATCATTAATTTCTTCAATTGAAAAACTACGCTGAATTGATTCAATGAAAATTTAGATAGAGCCTTATTTATAAAATTGTCGTGATGAAGCAAATCTAAAAAACGTTTATCTTGCTCAGCACTTGAACTAATTGTGCCGTTTCAAGTGATTTCATGACGATGACTGGCGCTGATGATGGAGCTGCTTTCAGATGATGTAACCATGACTTGGCTGAAGGAGATACCATTATACACGGATAAATAGCAAGCCAGTCATTGTTGTGTGGATTGAATCCACAATTATTATGTTTGAATGAGCCCTTAGGCTTACTTGCTTTAAGCCTCTGAAGGCTGACGTCGACTAAAGTAGGGAGAGATAAGTAAAACAAAACAAATGATTTCTTTGGATCTTTGAATCTTCTTCAAGCGTGACGAAGAATTTACTTTTATAAAATTGAATCTTAATCGAATTCTATAAAGGTGTAGAATATATTCGTTTTCATGATTTGTTGAGTTTAAACGTTTTTCGATCGTGAAGTTTCGTACTTGAACTGCTGAGCTTGACCAGGTAATAATTTGATCAAAATTACTGATGCGCCAAAAGCTTAAAAGTAAACTATAATTATTTTATTTTATTTATTTATTTTAGGAAAACCAGCAGCACATATTAAACACAATAGTTACAGTGAATAGTAATAAACAGGCCATTTAAAGGTCTCCACTGATAATAATTATTGGCTATTGGTTTACTTTACATATTGCTTACTGGGCTATAAAATAGTTGATTATATCCGTAACAATCCCGTAAGATATAATTATAACTCTGACATAATAATAAATATTGCTGGACATTTTACACAGCGCTATCTAGCCCCAAACTAAGCAGAGCTTGTACTATGGGAACCAGATAACTGATAGAATACTTATGTACAGTTTTTTTTAATACAAACTTATAATATATAGAAAAACATCCAGAACCGAAACAAATATCTGTAGATCATGCAAACATTTGGTCCGCGGCGGGAATCGAACCCGCTACCTCCTGCGTCTCAGCCGGCTATTCGCCCACTGCGCCACGGAGGTCGTCAACTACTATAATGTACAAATAATGTACTGACATAACTGACCTATGACTTTGACGAACCATCTTTATTCGTAAAGCAGGCACCGGAGCTATAACCAGTAAGTATCTTACTTAATTTGGCAGAACCTTAGTATCAATTGTCACAAAAAGTTGTAACCCAGCCATTGAAAAAGAAAACTAACACGTTGGTTTTTTCCTTACCTTTACGCTGGATCTTAATCGCTCAAATAAATAACCATATATACCATATGAAGCGGCGCAGAGTGAAACCCACAAGTTTTTATTAGGCATCGTAATTGTGCTCCTATTTGTTTTATTCCTTCTTTTCTTTTATGTTCTTCGGATAGACAGGTCACCTGCTTTCTAAGTAATTGCAACAAAAGGAATGAGCCGAAGCCTGACCTGCGCAAGCGCAGATTGCGTGAAGAGCAAGTTTTCAATTAAACGTCTCAGACATTGAACTGTCACTGCGGCTTAGTCGCGGCTCGCGGATTAACGGAAATTATGCGCAGTTACGATGATTGTTTGTTTGTAGAATCACAGTTAAATTATCAATTAAGTTAAGTAATCAATTCTAACTGAGGCATTTAGATCTATTGATTGTAGACAATTCTTACCACTAGCCACCTGGGACAGGAGGTCAGACGGAGAAGGCTTGTTCAGTCAGTACCTATACAACCTTCTCAGCATAGTCATCCTTCATCCGTCGTGGTCACAATGTGCAGAGCTAACTAATCCACGTTTCCTCATGATGCATTACTTCTCCGTTTGACAAGTGGTGCTACAGACTACAGCTGGTGCTTTTTAGATACCAATAATGTTAAAACTACTATTTACTCATACTAATATTCAAGCCTACTTCATCTACTATAAAATAAATAAATATAAATATCGCTGGACATTTCACACAGCGCTATCTAGCCCCAAACTAAGCAGAGCTTGTACTATTGGATCCAGATAACTGAAAGAATACGTATACATATACTTTTTTTTTTGTAAATACATATAATACTTATAATATATAGAAAAACATCCAGACTCGGAACAAATATCTGTAGATCATGCAAACATTTGTTCCGTGGCGGGAATCGAACCCGCTACCTCCTGCGTCTCAGCCGACTATTCGCCCACTGCGCCACGGAGGCAGGCAAAGATTATAGGAATATATAGGCCTGTTTGATAACTTAAAAGGTTAAGAACTATAAAGTGACCACGTGCTATCATTAGAATGTGACCCAAACGGATCCAGCCCATTTCTGTAAACGATAAACAGATAAACTCGTACTTATTCAGGACGCGTTTAGAAAGCTAAATTCATGCTAATATCGACACGATTCTAAACTTTATTGTGACGGCAATAAGACCCGTTATGAGATATTGTGTCAATCGGGTTCGGGGTTATGCAAGTATCCTTTTAGTAAGTTAGTATTAGTCATAAAATTAGTCCATTTGGCGCACAATCTTTTCACCAGGTCTTTTAGCATCAGTTACAAGCTCCTTTCAGCGTTTAAGGGTTTGTTAGGCATTGTCCTAACAGACAAGAGAAAAAAGTGACATAGGTTATCAACAGAGTTAAATTCTGTGTTAAACAAGTTTTCGGCAAAAAAATCAAACTGCTACAGACAATTTTAACCTACTTTATATTGAACGCGATAAACATATTTAAACAAAACCTGTTCTAACTTCTACCAAAAAACATACTTAACCAAGAATTATTTCAGAAGCTTTAAAAATTAAGTTTTGAATTGGTCGCCATTAACAGAATTAAACTAGTGGTTCGCCCCGAACTGAGATCTCGCGAGTCTCCCATAAATACAAAAAATATTATTTGTACCTAATCTTTGACCATCAAAATAGTGCCACAAAATACATAACCAACTACTTGACCTACAGTTTCATTCTAATTACAGGTAACGGGAGTTCATGTTAATTGGTTTCCGTTTTTGGGGTAGAAATTGCAGTTATTCTGGATTTCAGACTATTCCCTATATTTTTGTCATTAAAGCTACACGCATACCAAATTTCACTACTTTGGGGGTCGCTGGTGTACCCTGTGAATTTTGTCAAAGTTCACTTTTTTTATGGCTAATAACTTAAAGACTACAAGGTTTAAACTTAAAATAAAAACAGGGTCGAAATGTACTCACAAAGAACTTTTATTAGACGTACCATTTGACCAGATAGTCCCATTTTGGTTTTTTTACCTCTCTTGAACTCCAATATCTCAAGACCCCCCCCCCCCCATTTTCAGCTCATTTAGTCACACTAAATTGTGCTATCACTACCTACCTATATACCAATTTTCACGATGATCGGATAATCGCTTCGAAAGTTATCCTCGGACAAACAAACATACAACGCCGATTTGCACAAGTTGCTTTGGAGATCTCGCTTTGCTCGATCGATGAAACACCCGTTATTGCTAGTAAACAGAACTATTCTAACTATTATTTATAAATTGAACTATTCGCGTGAAGCCCAATACGGATATAGTGAGGTCTGTAAGGTCCAGTTTTTGCCCTCTTGGCTCTAAGGTCCAACTTTCAATAGGAGTGGTCGCTTTCCTATTAGTAACGAACTGGCTTCCAGTTTAGTATAGTTGGTGTTAGTTGTTCTGTAAATATGCGAGTACTTTCATTTATCTATCGATGAGAAGAGGCACACGAAAAAAGCTTTATTTCTGCACAAATAACGAACACAAAGTAACTAACATTGAACAATTACAAACAGGCACACAATCTATACATACAAATCATAATAAGTACCAAAAATATGCGTTTTAACTATTTGCCCAATGCTGAAAAAGGAGCATGGCTCAGCATAATATGCTTCGTTTAGTTTAATTGTTATGTATTTTCTTGTTCTTTTGTGATTTTACGAATAAATGTGTTTTCTTCCTTTCTTTCTTTCATAATGGTGAACATTTATTTTGCAACCGTAACAGTGGTGACTCGATGGGAATATAAATCCCCACGAGTAACACTGTAACACGATTTGGTATGATTTGTTGGAACCCATACTAAAAAACCTGATGTGTTGAGAGTAAACATGCCATGTTTGTAGCTAGAGTAGTCCGAGAGAATGCGATTTTTTGCAATTGTTTCTGAAATGTTTCCTAGAGCTGCGCAAGAGTCCGAAAATCCGCGTGACGTAATCGGTTCCGCTTTCCGCAAAGCGCGGAGTGTGCGCCGAATTTAATTACTGCCCACTTTCACACCGCGCACGCGCCAATCAACATATTACTTACCAGCTATTCTTACTTGACACATTGCTTCAATGATTATTTGCGACAAACGATCAGAATGAAATTGCCAACCAATATAATCCAGCGGAGTCTTCAAGTCTAAAGTGAATAAATTCTTTTTAGGCAAGCGTGTTTCATTTTCGATCAAAAAAGGGAAACCTTATTTAATCAGTGACTATTATCACTTACCATCACGTGAGGTATTTATCAAATAATTGTATACAATAAGTAAATAAAGATCAACTAACTTTTTAATAAAAATATAACCACCAAACTACTGAACTGATTTGATGAAATTTCTATAAGAATAATATAAAAGTACATCCTTTCAAATCAAAAAAAAAAATTGAATCTGTTGATAAATGACGGAGTTCTAAGGTAAAAACATAAAACCGAATGTCGTCCCTATAAAATTTGTGGATTGCCCTCGATTTTTTTTAGATCCCGACATCAGATCCTGACTTGGTGCCAATGGTACCTTCTGGGAAGTGGAATCCTTTTAAACAAAAAAAGAATTTCCGAATCGGTAAAGGCGTTTTCGAGTAATCGGGGAATACAAATAAAAAATAAAAAGATTCCGATGAATTGAGAACCTCCTCCTTTCTTTGAAGTCGGTTAAAAATATTTCAATTGCTCTTTGGCTACTAACACATTATGAATTTACTAATCTATTTGACTATCGACTACATAGTTTTCTGTCTCTCTGTCTGCCAATTTGTTTTTATTTTGTTAAAGCCAAATAAATAACACGTGTACAGATAAACATACTTAATAATATAACAACTAGATAACTAGTTACCTTCTACTTTAGATAACTCGGTAGGCGCATTACCCATTAATTCTAAAGGAAAAAAGAGCGTAGGTAATTGCCAAAGACATTCCTAAGTGGAAGCAGCCAGGGCAAGGGTTTGATGTATTCCCGGAATAGACATGGCAGGTGTGATTAGTTCCAACATCAATGGCTCCTCGCTGTCGTCTATAGGAAGCCCAAGGTATGTTCTACATAAAGTATTCTCTAATAACTAAACTTGAGAGCAAAAAAATCGCACATTCATGATTTTATGACATAACTAAAAAAAAAACAAAAAATATTATGTTTCTGTAATGCAGATTCATAGTCTATTTTAATACCTATCCAGTGGTATCTGATTTGTCTTTCAATCATTACATAAAAATGCTTTTGTGGATCAATAACAAAAATGCATGTTTAGTAAAAAATTCTTTATTCAAGTATTGGTGTCAAAGTTATGAAATTAAAAGATAAAATTAATTTATAGTTTGTTATTAATACCGAGTGTTCCCTCCCCTAGCCTGAATCACTGACTCCATCCGTGTTTTCATTGATGTTACTAGACTTTTGATAAAGTCTTGAGGAATAGCCTCCCATTCCTCTGCGATCGCCTGTTGCAGCTCCTGTAGAGTCGATGGAGGAGCATCTCGGCCTCGAACTCTTCTTTTCAGCTCGTCCCATAGATGTTCGATGGGATTGAGGTCTGGGCTTCGAGCTGGCCACTCCATAACGGTCACATCCACCTCTTGAAGGTACTCGATCACTATGCCAGCAGTATGCGGTCTTGCATTATCTTGCATAAACAGAAAGTTTTCGCCGATAAACCCAGCAAAAGGTACGACGTGGCTCTCGAGTACTTCCTCAATGTATCGTATGGAAGTCAATCCTCTTGATTGGCGACCAGTATTCGGTCCGGTGATGAAGGCAAGCTCGGTTTTTGCTTCCATAGACATGCCTCCCCAAAACATGATTGATCCACCGCCATAGGCGACACGTTCTGTTATGCAGCATTGGGCAAATCGCTCTCCCGATCTTCTATACACCTTCCCCCGTCCGTCGTTGCCATGCAAGCACATCCTGCACTCATCAGAGAACAGGACTGCACTCCACTGCTCTTCGGTCCAATTCAAATGGTCTCGAGCGAACTGAAGGCGGGCTTCTCGGTGGGCTGGGGTCAATTTCGGCCCGTTTGCTGGCCTGTGTGCAGTCAGGCCACCTTCTCTCAATCGTCTTCTGACTGTCCACCGGCTAACTTCTACTTCACGAACTTCTTGAAGTCGTTGGCCCAGTTGAACTGCGTTCAAACGACGATTTCTTAAAGATGTCGTTATAAGAAAGCGGTTATCACGCTCTGTTGTAGCACGGGGACGGCCCGATCCTTGTCGCCGTTGGTAGCCACCAGTCTCTTGATACCTCTGGTATACACGCCGAACGGTAAATCGGCTCAAACTTAATTGTCGAGCCACTTGACTTTGCTTAAGCCCCGATTCAACAAGGGCAACCACTTGAGCGGCTACTTCTGGTGTAGTAGGTATCCATTTTCGTGTTCCGTTTGAAGCCAATATCAATAGAGAACCTTTCACACTGTACGTTGGTATGCAAATGATGACCATTCCCTCAATATGCACTCTTTTATACCTGCGATAAATCCCGCCGCCGGCCTTACCTGGATCGAGCGACATAAGGGGGTCTATTGTTTTGTTGCTAATGAGTTGTTTTTAAAGGTAAATGTCAACCCTTTATCAGTTCTGCGAATGCCTAGATTATGCACTTTAATTTAATTTGATTTTAATTTGCTGTAAGCTCCAAATAAAACAAAATTTAACTTTTAAGTAAAAATGTGCGGATGTGCGATTTTATTGCTCTCAAGTGTAGTTGAAGTATACAGTGTGGCCCTGGATAAAGTGCAACCCCGAAAGGGGGTGAAACTAGATCAAAAATTATCGACAAAAAAATAGAAAAAAAAATTTAAAAAAAATTCGTATATACTTTATTGATGTATTAAAATTTTTATTACTCACTAATGACTCTATTTAATAAAAAAATGATTTCTTCCGAAGTAGTAGGTCTATTTTGTTAAAATAAAAACCATAATCATGTCAGATATGTGACGATGACGATAAAATAACAAATAACTCACAAACGAGTGGCTATCGTGACTTAAAGTTTAATTTTTGTATTAAAATTACATTTTTTAGGCTGTTTTTTTCCAATAAACTCCAAAAATCTTAAAATTAAGCCTATAATACTAGAAATTTTTATGACTTTTTATTATTGTCTATCATAATAGCTTTTAAATAAAATAAAAACCTACGTTCTAACATAAAAAATGTGCTGGCTAGGAGCATTTAAAGTTGACCACTGACGGTCAGAGGTCAACTTTAAATGCTTATTAATTTCCAATAAACTCCAAAAATCTTAAAATTAAGCCTATAATACTAGAAATTTTTATGACTTTTTATTATTGTCTATCATAATAGCTTTTAAATGAAATAAAAACCTACGTTCTAACATAAAAAATGTGCTGGATAGGAGCATTTAAAGTTGACCACTGACCGTCAGTGGTCATTCAATTTCTAGTATTATAGGCTTTATTTTATTTTTATGACTTTTTATTATTGTCTATCATAATAGCTTTTAAATGAAATAAAAACCTGCGTTCTAACATAAAAAATGTGCTGGCTAGGAGCATTTAAAGTTGACCACTGACCGGTCAGTGGTCAACTTTAAATGCTCCTAGCGTCAGTGGTCAACTTTAAATGCTCCTAGCCAGCACATTTTTTATGTTAGAACGTAGGTTTTTATTTCATTTAAAAGCTATTATGATAGACAATAATAAAAAGTCATAAAAATAAAATAAAGCCTATAATACTAGAAATTGAATGACCACTGACGGTCAGTGGTCAACTTTAAATGCTCCTAGCCAGCACATTTTTTATGTTAGAACGTAGGTTTTTATTTCATTTAAAAGCTATTATGATAGACAATAATAAAAAGTCATAAAAATTTCTAGTATTATAGGCTTAATTTTAAGATTTTTGGAGTTTATTGGAAATTAATAAGCATTTAAAGTTGACCACTGACCGTCAGTGGTCAACTTTAAATGCTCCTAGCCAGCACATTTTTTATGTTAGAACGTAGGTTTTTATTTTATTTAAAAGCTATTATGATAGACAATAATAAAAAGTCATAAAAATTTCTAGTATTATAGGCTTAATTTTAAGATTTTTGGAGTTTATTGGAAAAAAACAGCCTAAAAAATGTAATTTTAATACAAAAATTAAACTTTAAGTCACGATAGCCACTCGTTTGTGAGTTATTTGTTATTTTATCGTCATCGTCACATATCTGACATGATTATGGTTTTTATTTTAACAAAATAGACCTACTACTTTGGAAGAAATCATTTTTTTATTAAATAGAGTCATTAGTGAGTAATAAAAATTTTAATACATCAATAAAGTATATACGAATTTTTTTTAAATTTTTTTTTCTATTTTTTTGTCGATAATTTTTGATCTAGTTTCACCCCCTTTCGGGGTTGCACTTTATCCAGGGCCACACTGTATAAACGTATCATATAAGTAATCCTGTAATATCAGAAAATTTAAATTTGACAAAAGAATTACACAATTGAACTTATTATTGGTTCAGCTGTAAGCGTGGCATTGAATTAAAAGTGGTCAAATGATATATTTTCATAATTTATATTTATGTTTTAAATGGAGAATGAATTTACATTACAAACCTTATTCAAAAAAAGACAAGGTTAATCCCCAGGTAGAGAAGGGCAGATTTACACGTAGCATAATCAATTCTGCTCTATTTCAGTATTACGTCTGTGAACTCACTAGTACCTACTCGGTCTAGAAGTTAGATGCCGAGGAATGCTCGCTTCATGTTCCCTGTAACACCATCGTCATCATATCAGCCGTAAAACGTCCACTGCTGAACATAGGCTTCCCCTAAAGATGTCCAGAGCGACCAATATTGCGCGGCCTGAATTCAACGGCTCCCAGAAACGTTTATCAGGTCGTATTTTTATATAGTAGGGGGCAGTCCTACGCGGCGCTTCCCATTTCATGGTCTCGAGAATCTTTCTACCCCAAAAGCTGTCAGTTCTTCGAGCTGTGTTCCGCCCACTGTCACTTCAGCTTCTGGGCTATCTGAGTGACTTTGTTTGTCTACGAATCTCCTCATTTCTATCTCGTAAAATCTCGTATATCTCGTGAGTTAGCGTAGCAGTTGACTTTATCTCTGTTCTTTATCCAATTCGCTAAGCCATCCCCTCCCACCTTTGCCTTGCATTTGTAAGTACGACATCCTTTCATCGCATTAATAATTAATTGTAATCACGATTATAATATTCGTGATTTGGTTGTAACCTTGCTCTATGCATTTATGTATTGGTCAAGCTGTCGATGTAATAATTATATAGCCTTTTATGATCATGTAATCAGTTTTAGTTAATTATGGATTGCCTTATAATTATATCTATTCGGTTCATTATCATTCATAATCATAACCAATTAGTTTGGATGTTTGGTTTCTTAATTTGAGCTAAAGATAATCTTGCTAAAGAACTTAACTTTTAGTTATTTATTTGCCAACTTAAGAGCCTTTTACTACCACTACTATAGTTGTCAGTGCACAGTGATAAAAATTCGACCATAATTAATAATGTTATGCTAGATTTTATCTTTTGGCTTTTTTTCTCCATATAAACTTTACCTATGTCAAATCTCGCACTCCTCCGTTCGCGCAGGGGTACTAAGTTTTCTCTTCACGTATTTATATATATCTATATATCAAGCCTGTCGGCATCAACTACTGGGTAAAAGGTCTCCTCTGTATTACGCCAATTTCTTTGGTTATACGCTATCCTCATCCATTCTCTACCGACCACTAACGGCCGATCATCAGTCTCACTGATACGACTGTGTTTTATCTATTTATTTTTTATCCAGCACATCTTGTAAAACTCTCACGATAAAACAAAAAATCTGCCAGCACATGTCCGATCCACCTCCAGCTGACGCGTCTATAAAAAGTAGACATCTGGTCTTACACATGTGGTGTCTTCCAGGAGGCAACTTCTACTAAACAAAGTGACCCGTTATATTTAAATTGGATTTATAAATATCTACTTATTTATTTAAACGCTACCATGTAAAGTTGATGAATGGGTGATTAATAGGGAAGAGTTGGATATGATAGTACAATAGTAGAGCTCTTTGTGAAAGAGTTCGTTCGGGGAAGTACCTTCTAGCGGCCTAGGTGTAATTCTTAGTAAGCAGTAATAATAACAATAACACAGCAGTTACGCTGCTGTGTTCCCCGGTGAGATTACAGGCACATGTGTTAGAGTAAATCCATAAAGTTCGTCAATCATATAACGGGCAAGGTGTACCTACGCTTCTATAACAAACTCTCAAGTGATGTACAAAAAATGACAATTAACAAATTTAAAAACTAAACTAAACAAAATCTTTATAAAAAATCCTACTGTAACATATCGGATTATTTAGATGATAGAGAAGCTTGGGATTGGAATTGCTCCAACTCGTTTAAAAATGTTACAATTTAGACGTAATTTTCTTTATTGTTATGTATTCTAAACGGATCATTAAAAAAACAACCAGCCTTATTTCTTGCCTTTCTTTCCTGGCTTGGTCGCGAAGGAATAAACAGTAAAATTGACGTTTCAAAGTGATCGTTGTGATTTTAATGAAACAACAGATTTTGATTTTTCACTTGTATACGGGGCAATATAAAGCCATGAAATCATTGTTTAACCTTACCTAACTAACATGCCCTTAACTTTATGGCTCTACAAGTAATAGATACTTAATCCGAGGCTGTGTATCTGTCAGTCAAATCATGTGTGAGGATTGCGGCATAATTATAACTTCTAATATCATAGAAGAATCGATATTAATGAAATAGGATCAAAATATTTAAATATAATTTATCTCTCATCGAGTTTCTGATGCTCTGGTATAGCCATGTAAACAAGACTCTACCAGAGCACCAAAACAGTTATTAAGGTATCGCAATAACCAGACAATAAGCTCGCATTAGGCCACGCCCGCGCATTGTGCCTCGTCGGGGAAATTGTCCATTACACCAGTTAAACCCGCTCGTTATGTTATGCTGCCCTGGTACACACAAATATTTAGTTCGGTGTTTCCTTTCCTTTTTATTGAGAAACATTGTTACAAGTTTTTTAAGTCAATTTGGAAAAAAGAAATATGACGTTATAAATCTACCATAATCTTTACAAATTGTAAACATTAGGACCCATTGTAAACCCGCCCATCCGTGGTCTCTATTTGCATACCTCTTCAGGCAAGCAGCAGAGGTGACAATTTATTGACCCAAATGTTATGTTAGATGCCCTCTCTCGTCTGATCCTGTTTCTAGTTTTAATTAGATTCTCTGTATCTTACCTCGAAAAGAAACGGTACTCGATCTCCCGTTTAGCGAGTAGGATCACATCCACGCTCCATTGACCGCGATGATGAAAGCGAGATGCGCTACCAGCTATTATCTATTCTGTGGTGGTACGGTATCGTGTCGAGCATGCCAATTCCTCGGTAACCTAATGCCCTGGTAGATGCATCGTGCATCACTAGGCATTGCCGTCTCCACAAGCGATCTAACTTCTCGTTGATGATGTAGTCCTGGTACAGTGATCTAGATTTACTCACTGATAATGCTGTGATTCAGTGGACTTAGAAATGGTCCTTAGACAATATTTTAGAGTCTGCCAATTTCTTAGCGATGTTTTTAAATAGCGGACGATTATTTTTCTATTCATGTACCAGTTCAGAACCAAATAGGTATATCAACTATTTCTAAGCCCAGAAATAAGGTTAGTAAAAACAGACTTTATTGATCGAAATATTCCAAAATTCAGTTTCATTTGACAACAAACAAACACCCCTACAAATTAGTTTTTAATTATTCCAAAGAATAGAACTTTTAACTTCTACTAACCCAACATATTCAAGCCAAGAAGTTAGCACCTCGATAATGAAAGAATGATGTAGGTAGAGTAATCATTATGAAAGCTTCTCGCCATAAAGGCGAGTGCACACGGTCGAGCACGGCTCACGTTGCGCCATTCATTACTGCACTCGATCCGTCAATGGATCGACGAACCGCAGTGAGGGGGGGATTTCCTCTGTGCAGAGCAAGTGACAAGAGGTAGCGGGAACTATTTATTATCGACAGAAAAAATACTCTATTAGGTAAAGCACACGAGAGTGGAAAGTAATCGAGTAAAAAACTTGTTCGTCTGCCAGTCCACAGTCTTATCATAATCATATCAGCTATAGGACGTTCACTGCTAAAAATAGGCCTCCCACAGATTTTAAAAGCGACCTTGTGAGCCTTCTTATGAGACCCATAGTAAGATACCACGTTTCTGTGCCATACGTAATTACTTGTAAAGTGGTAACACACACAAATACATTTTTTTAAGACACTTATAATTAACTCAAAAGTCACTTTATATTATAACTTTTGAAACTATTGTTACGAGCTGAGGGTTCGGGATAAAATAATGGGAATCGATCTAACCAAAATAACACTTTTATTCAACACGATGACGATGAATACACGAACTTGGTCACACGTATCACAACACACTAATTCACACCACTGGTGCACCACTTAAAGTCACCGAAATGTTCGCACGTATAGCTTAATCCAGACTGACTCGGGAGCAACTACTGTTCACGCGAGACCCTTCTCCACGTCAGTCCTCCAGGGCCTCGCTGAGACTCACTCACTGACTCAGACTGACTCAGACTAACTCACAACTGACTGTCCGGCCATCTCTCCGGCCTATTTATATCCACACATTTCGATTGTTCGAGAAGGATCTCGATCGTTCCAGGAAAAGGGTCGGTCCCTCGACACAATGGCCACTCCATTGTGCGCAACCGCAGACAATAACAACAATAACGCAGCAAGACAAAAGCGTTCGAGAAGTTACGATTATTACTCATTGTTTAACAGCCTCGGCGTAACACTGCCCCCTCCTAAAACATGCTCGTCCCGAGCATTCTTAGCCCCATATCGCGGCAGCCGATCAACACGAACAATTTTAGGCGCACCTCGCGCTGAAGATGTAGCAACTAGAGGAGCCACATTGCCGTCTCCAGTACTTCAGGACACCCAGAGTCCCTTTCTCATCAGCGATCCCAATTCCAGCCTCCAAAACACGGCTCTCATGATTTCTATCTGTTCTTTCACTTCCTGGAATTACTTTCCAGATAAACCGAACGATTCCCTCATCAGTCGAGCCCAATTCCAGCCTCCAAAACACGGCTCTCTTGATTTCTATCTGTTCTTTCACTTCCTGGAATTCTTTTCCAGATGAACCGAACGATTCCCTCATCAGTCGAGCACGCTCTTATGGCCAACGTCGCTGATCTTCCTGTTGACGACGCTGCTCTTCTTTATCCTGACGTCGCTGTTCCTCTTGCAACCGAGTCTGCTCCACCTGTTCATGTCGCTGTTCCTTCTGCAACCGAGCCTGCTCTTCCTGCTGACGACGCTTCTCTTCTTAATGCTGACGGCGTTGTTCCTCCTGCAACCGAGCCTGCTCTTCCTGTTGACAACGCTTCTCTTCTTAATGCTGACGGCATTGTTCCTCCTGCAACCGAGCCTGCTCTTCCTGTTGGCGACGCTGTTCTTCTTTATCCTGACGACGCTGTTCTTCTTGACGACAAAGCATTGCCATAATAGCAGCAAGATCGCCTGTCACAGGAGCTTGCCCCATGGATGATGATGATGATGATGCTCCAAATGATTCGGTGGCGGCTGATTCCATCTCCATCGGCTGACGACTCTGCCAAGCTTCTTGAACCGGAGACTCCCCAAACCGCCTTTCATCCATTTCCTGTTGTCGTTGACCTCTCGTCCTGACACCGTCCACGTTATCCATTGGTAGAACCGGCATTATTTTATCCCACTTCTGACACCAAATTGTTACGAGCTGAGGGTTCGGGATAAAATAATGGGAATCGATCTAACCAAAATAACACTTTTATTCAACACGATGACGATGAATACACGAACTTGGTCACACGTATCACAACACACTAATTCACACCACTGGTGCACCACTTAAAGTCACCGAAATGTTCGCACGTATAGCTTAATCCAGACTGACTCGGGAGCAACTACTGTTCACGCGAGACCCTTCTCCACGTCAGTCCTCCAGGGCCTCGCTGAGACTCACTCACTGACTCAGACTGACTCAGACTAACTCACAACTGACTGTCCGGCCATCTCTCCGGCCTATTTATATCCACACATTTCGATTGTTCGAGAAGGATCTCGATCGTTCCAGGAAAAGGGTCGGTCCCTCGACACAATGGCCACTCCATTGTGCGCAACCGCAGACAATAACAACAATAACGCAGCAAGACAAAAGCGTTCGAGAAGTTACGATTATTACTCATTGTTTAACAGCCTCGGCGTAACACTATCATGGTTATTAACACTTTGTACTAAAAACGGGATATTTACCATGATTTGTGAGTTCTTGAGTGTCCCGATATTTCGACGCAGTTGCATGCGCCATGATCACGGGTAAACACACCCTCACGATCACGGTGATCACGGGTGAGTTTACCCGTGATCATGGCGCATGCAACTGCATCGAAATATCGGGAGACTCAAGAACTCACAAATCATGGTAAATATCCCGTTTTTAGTACAAATAGTCTCTTTATATTCTTCGATATTTCAATACATTTTAATTTAATTATAAGTACGTTTGGCTAACTTGACATTACTATATGATATTATTCTTCGCTATTTAAGGAAGAACTTCAAAACTTGGAACATTACAACTTCACCGGCTATAACTTGGAACACATTTACCATTTCACCGTCCAATTGTTTCAGTAAACAGAACCCAATACATTCGATACAAACAAAACAAAGCCCTACTCCACACATCATAAAATCCAAAACACCTTATACAATAAACTTCACGAGACGGTAACCAGAAACGGAACAACTTTTTTCCTATTTTTAGGAACATTTTTCTACACCGTTTTAATTTCAACTGTATTTCCACGTGAAAAAGTAGAAATTGGAATATATTTATATAAAATGCACTTTTTAATATGTTAAGGGATTTTAGACTGTATTAGAACTGTAGACAGATAGTTATTTCCTGTGGCGTGCAATGCATGGTAACCCAAGAACTGCGCTGATGGATATCCAACGTGGTTCGTATTGTGTGCACTATGCACTACGGTTAGTAGTTTAGAAATAAAGCTGTCTTACTCCTTAATTTACACGTTGACTATTTTTGAAACAGGGTTGTTTATTTACATCCTTTGAGAATATCAAGACGGTAATGTTGTTGACGGTAAGACGGTATGTGACGTCTTTAGGACGAGTTTGTTAAATCTTAAACAGAAACCTTATAAGTCTACCACCATCGGATACCTATTCACTATTATGAAAACTATGCAAACTAATGAGCAAAGCATTATTATAAATACGGGATTTATCACGTATTCGACCGACAATGTTTCGGTTCAATTCGTGAACCTTCATCAGGGTGAGTGCGATCCGCTCCGAATTACGTCTCGCCTCGCACTGATAAGACCGATAAGACGGTACGTTATGAATCCAGTATTTATAATAATGATTGAAATAAATCACGAAAGTTTTCTAATGAGCAAAGCGTTGAGTCAAATCTATTTAATATTATAAGAAGTAGTTTGTATGTTTGTAGAGTAATTCTTACACTGATAGAAAGCTACGCTATCCCTAAATGCTAAACGCTATGTTTTATTTTGATTTAAATCCATGCGAAGCCGGTGCGGCGGGACAGCTAATGATCAATAAAATAACTAAAGATTATTTGACATTCATCTAAGCCAGGGATTCCCAAACTATTTGGGGCAAAAGACCCCTTTTTTGAACTGATACCTCAGACCTCTATAGCCAAATTACTTTAAAAATCCTATATCTAGTTTATTTCCTCTTGATAGAAAATGCTTACCAATTTAAAAACTTTGCGGTTAGTTAAGTGAGTAAACTTGACATCATTTTATCATCAAAATTTAACAAACTAAATAGACATAAAATTCAGTAAATATCAAGTAAAATAAATAATTATGAATACAAATTACGTAAAAATACTTACGTAGATAATTATTAAAAAATAAACTTTAAAATCGCAAAGTAAAGATAAAAAAATATAGATACAGTGGTGATGAGATGGTGATGAGCAGTGCAAGGGTTATGGGATGCCCTCGACTTGACGCGTCTCGCGCCATCTACAGACGAGTGAAGACGACTGATTGATCGATCACTTGATCTCGTGATTTATCGACATGAAAACCACATCGGAGGAATAATTCACAATTCATCTCAGTAGAAATATGGAGGTGGATTTATATCTCGTGAACTTGTGACAAACGGTACCTCATCATCAGCCCACATTAGTCCACTGCTGGACATAGGCCTCTCCCAATACGCGCCACTGAGCCCGGTCTTCGGCTCTTCTCATCCAGTTTCTGCCCGCCACCTTTTTTATGTCATCGCTCCACCTAGCCGGGGGGCGCCCCACACTACGTTTTCCGAGACGCGGTCTCCACTCAAGAACTCGTTTACCCCAACGGTTGTCGGTTCTCCGGCATATATGGCCAGTCCACTGCCACTTCAGTTTGCTAATCCGCTGAGCTATGTCGGTGACCTTGGTTCTCTGTCGGATAACCTCGTTACGGATTTTATCCTTCAGAGAAACTCCAAGCATAGCCCGTTCCATAGCTCGCTGCGCAACCTTAAATTGGTGGACTAGTCCTACCGTGAGCGTCCACGTCTCAGCACCGTAGGTCATTACGGGTAGGACGCACTGATTAAACACTTTAGATTTCAGGCATTGTGGTATAGGTGACGAGAAGATTCGACCTAATTTCCCAAATGCTGCCCAACCCAACTGAATCCTCCTCTTGGCCTCCTTCTCGAAGTTGTGTCTACCCAATTGCACTATCTGGCCGAGGTATACGTAGTCTTGAACTACTTCGAGTGGATGACCTTGTACGACAACTGGTTCCGGATGTATATGAACATTAAACATAACCTTGGTTTTGTCCAAGTTCATCCGTAAACCAATTCGTTGAGAGGAGTCAGCTAGGTCGTCCAGCATGCTCTGCAGCTCCTGCAGCGACTCCGCCATCAGGACTATGTCGTCTGCAAATCGCAAGTGTGAGATGTGCTCGCCATTTATGTTAATGCCCATGTTTTTCCAGTCCAGCGTCTTAAACAAATCCTCCAGTGCGTTAGTGAACAGTTTCGGGGATATGACATCCCCCTGTCGCACTCCTCTACGCAACTGGATGGGATTAGATTGCTGGTCTTGTACCTGGACACTCATGGTGGCTGATTCGTAGAGACATCTCAGCATGTCGATGTAACGACAGTCTACTTGGCATCGCTGCAGAGATTCCAGAACAGCCCAGGTTTCAACGGAGTCAAAGGCCTTCTCGTAGTCCACAAATGCTAGGCACAAGGGCTGATTATACTCCTCAGACTTCTGTATAATCTGCCGCACTGTGTGGATGTGGTCTACGGTACTGTAACCGCTTCGAAACCCGGCCTGTTCAGGGGGCTGAAATTCGTCGAATCTTCTAGCCAGACGATTTGTGATGACCCTTGAGAACAACTTATAGACGTGGCTCAGGAGTGAAATGGGCCTGTAGTTTTTCAATAGTGTTTTGTCACCTTTTTTAAAGAAAAGGACAACAATACTCCTGTTCCACGCCTCCGGAGTTCTCCCACGGTGAATGACAGAGTTAAAAAGCTTCTGTAGTTCCCTTAACACTGGAACTCCTCCTGCTCTCAGAAGCTCAGACGTGATTCCGTCATCACCGGGGGCTTTTCCATTTTTAAGTTGCCTTAGAGCCATTCCCACTTCTTCTACGCTGACATCCGGCAACTCGTCTGTGAAGTGGCGCGTAAGCGTAGCTCTGGAGTCGTAAGTGTCGGGTTCTGGGCGAGGAGCATGAGAGTGATACAATTGGCTGTAGAAATCTTCAATTTCAGAGAGAATCCGCGGCTTAGACAAAACGGTGAGGCCACTCGAAGTTTTAAGCTTTGTTAGGTGGCTCCTTCCAAGCTGCTGGCTGAACACTTTAGACCCTCGATTCTGCTCGATCGCGTTCTCGATCCGGCGTGTGCTGGAGCACCGAAGGTCACGTCTAACCAGCCTAGCAATTTGTTTGTTGAGAGCCAATCGCTGTGCTGAAGTAGCCTCTGCGTCTTCCCGTCGTTTTGTCATCAGCCGCAAAGTCTCATCTGAAATATCAGATTTCCTGCCCTTACGCCTCAAAGTGCAGAATTTTTCACCTTCTTCCCTCACGACTTTTAGTATGCTTTGAAGTTCCTCGTTTACGTCTTCTGTGGTTTCCACGGCAGCGAAACGATCTTCCAGTTTCTCCTGGAAGGCTTCAGATCCAGCACTGATTTGGAGCAGGTTAGGTCGGAGCGTGGACTTCATCATGCGGCGTCTCTCCAGCTGGACATCGATATTTAGGATGCCTCGGACCATTCTGTGATCGCTTCCGGTATTAAACCTATTGACCACTGAAACATCCCTAAATATGTGTCTTTTGTCCGTCATGATAAAGTCGATCTCGTTTTTGGTTGCTGAGTCTGGGCTTCGCCACGTCCACTTTCTGTGGGGCTTCTTCTTGTAGAACGAGTTCATTAAGAAAAGCCCCTTCTGTTCTAGAAAGTTGACGAGCATTTGCCCCCTGTCGTTCCTACTTCCGACACCGTGCGCTCCTAGTCTCAATTCGCTGCAAGTCTGTACTCCCACTCTAGCGTTGAAGTCCCCCATGATAACGTTGAAGTGAGCCTTGGTGGTGTTATGAAGAGCTTTGGATATATCTTCGTACATCTCCTCTACCTCTTCAGTCGGATGTGTCCCGGTAGGTGTGTAAACCTGTATAACTTTCAGACTATATCGTTTGGATATTCTAAGTATCAGGTACGCAACCCTGTTCGAGACACTAGATATTTCTTCAACGTTACCGGCTAGGACTTTATTAACGAGGAACCCCACGCCACCTTGGGAAAGTTGATCTCCTTCTCGGAAATACATAAGATGGCCCGAGTCCAGAGTTACGGTGTCCTCCCCCTCTCTTCGGACTTCACATAACCCGAGTATATCCCATCTTATGTTCTTCAATTCCGCCTCTAATTGTGCCAAGTGCTCGTCGAGTCGCAGTGTCCTTCCGTTGTACGTCGCCAAGGTCAGTTGTTTTTGTTTTTGGTAGCCTACCGTAGCCCGGGGATTCCTAGCACCCCCTGCCCCGCCGTTACCATGACCGCCACCTTGGCCAGGAATAGCGGGGCGGCCGGGAACTGGGGGCCGTTGTGTTGTTGTATTTGTCATTGGGAGGGTTTGCCCATAATCGCCACGCTGGGCATGCGGGTTGGCGATCGCAGGACACAGTTTGTCGCGCCGCTGACGCTGCTGCCCGTCAGCGGCCAGGAGATTTAATTGTGCCAGTTTAGGGAGGGCTATACCGCCACCAACCGGTCGCCAGAGCCTCGTCCGCTAGTCGGCAGGATGCACCACGTGCAGGTGAGGTTGACTATTGGGGCATTAGGATGTTGGGCTGCCCCCTTGCATCCCTACCAACGGTACCTATTTGTCAGAAAATATTGTAATTACTGATTTAAACGGGTATTTATCGCTATGCAAAAATATGAGCATAGGAAGTACTTTGGGCCTAGTTTTTTCAACATACCTACAAGATAAGCGCCGGCTCTCAAAACAAACGTCACTTCGACCAGACGCCTTGAAATAAATTTGAAAATCTCGAAGGGCCCCAGTACCCCACGGTCCCAGGGTCTCGACCCCAATGGGTCAAATACGTAAGCTCTGTCGAAACTTCCGGGATGCGCCGCTAAATCTTCGGCTGAATTTGTTAGCCCAATGCGAAAAAACTTTTTTTTATTCGAAAAGAACAAACGTTGTTCTTAGCGGGTAAGGAAATGAAACCTATAATTCCGAATTACCCTATACGTACGGCGAAGATAATCATGGGGGCAAAGGATTATTCACAGGAATATAATCTTTTTTGTTACCTCTGAAGTTAGCAGGCAGAAAATGCTATAAGCATTAAGCCCACCTTTTGTCACGTACAAAAGTAATAATTTGTATTTTTCTGCAATAAATTATTAAAATAAAATAATATTATAAGTTGCACTATCAATTTGGAGTTGTGCGTGAAAGCCAAACAAAAACACTAAGATATAATAAAGTTGATCTTTGAAATATCCCAGTTTATATTAAATCGTGATTTATAACCGCTAATTATAATTATAATCGTAATCGAATAGTAATAAGTCTCGTCGGTTTCTCGTATAATTTTCGAGATGTTACCCGACACGGAGGAAAGCGAGTAGTTATGGATATAGGCCTCCCGCTAGGAAATGTGGTATTGTGGTCGCATGAACTATGCTGACACCGATACCGTTCTCACGATTTGTATTAACTTGTATGATGATAGTCTGTTTGTTTATAATGGTCCCGCCCTGCTGCTAGCCAAGTTTTTATCAGCTGTGACATTACCGGCGCATTACTTATCATTGTCTCTGGGTGTCCAGCGCTATGCAATAAATAAATAATACTGGACGATTCACACAGCACCATATAGCCCCAAAACTTGTAATATTGGAACCAGATAACTGATAGAATACTTATATATACATATACATATGTGTATAGAAAAATACCCAAACTCGGAACCAATATCTGTAGACTATGCAAACATTTGTCGCTCAGCGGGAATCGAACCCTTATGCGTCTCTGCCGGCTATTCGCCCACTTTGTCACTGGGGTCGTCAATAGCATGCCGCGCCTGCTGGTCAAGTTTTAGTTGGTATCTGCAAGGTAGCGTTTGTTATGCCTGCTATATGATCTGCTATTGTGTTGGCAGACTTGCTTTGCAAACGGACTTGTGAAAGGATGAGATGGTTCTTAAAATCAGATACCAGGAAATCATAACATGAAGACGTTAGTTGAAGTTATCAGATGTACCTATCAGTAGAGCCGGCTCCTATATGGGTTCACAATGCAACCGTTAACTCACGAGATGTAATATTGCACATAGGCATGTGCGCTACTAATGTTTACCAAGACTATTCGAGTTATAGCTAGAAGAATGTTCAACTCATAATGTGGCTGGTCATTATTTGGTCTCTGGCTCTGATAGATCAATCAATGCTGTTGTGTTTGGGTTTGATTTTAGCGATAATTCAAATTATTTCATTCGATAATTCGATTATTTAATCCAATAATTCATTAAAACACAAGGATTTTGGAATCGTTAAATTTACCCCCTGTTCCTTCGTCACCAAGCCAAGAAAGAATCAGGCAAGAGAGTGTGAAGGATGTTGTAGTTGCTGTGTTGGGTCAATGCGGAGCGGATACAGTTCTGTTATATGAGTTTCTGTTATAGTAAAAAATACCACATTTGTCCGCTTTCCGCCCAACACGGTCACAATCTAAGTTTTTTTTCAGAGCCAAACTTCAAGGACTTTCACTGAGAACTAACCATGTTTGTAATGGTCTTTAGATAGCTCAACTGTTTCTTTATGTAAACATGTGTAACAACTTATGTAATATATTTTTTTACTAATGATATGAGTTCGACTTCGTATGTCGAGTGGTAAGGGTCCTGGTAGTGGCTCGAGCTGGGAATGAATGCTATTATCCAATTAAGGCGCACGCGGGCAACGCACTCCGCCGCGGCCACACACCACCCGACCCAGAGGAAGGGCTTACTTCGAGAAATGCATACGATGATCATAAACAATATCATATAATGCATAATGAGCCTACAAGTACATTTCCCACTCTGATAGTTCGGTATTCAGCGGGGCAATGCAACCAGTGTCTTGGAGACGCTTTCGCCTGGTAGGGATAAAGAGCAGTTGACCTATCTATTGATCGTTCGACACTAGCTGCAATGCCTCGCTGAGTTGCAATGCTTGTTAGTTGACCCAGATACGAGAGAGCTTGTGTCCATGGGGTTCCGGGACCCTTTCCGTATTTAAAATTCTTTCTGGACGTCTGGCCGAAGCGACGTGTGATCCGAGAGTTAAAATCAATGTTACTATGTATTTGTACATTGTTTGATAACGCTGCTCAAAGAAATATTAATGAATTAAGATGAATATAGGAAAATTTTCGTCAAGATGACTAGAGAGGACTAGTTTCACCTTATCTTCACTTTCCTTTTTATATTCCTCGTAATCAATGATAATAGGAACATAAGTTAATGAAGACAGAAGTATTTTATTTTTGTTTCTGTTCTGTCAATTGATAACTATGGCCCGTATCAATAAAGCGGGTCAAACAATATAGCTGGTTCTCATGAAATCCATCAACGCGTAATCAATTAAAAATCAAGAGATCCGAGTCCTTCGAGTATTAGATGTCAACGAACCAGGAACTAGGACCTACCATCCATTGTACGTTATATTAGATCGTAGATAGCTTTGGATGGTAATATACAAGACGGCTTATAATAAAATAATAATTTAATGATTTAATAAACATAATGGTCGAGCTAAGCGCAAAAAATTACTAAATCAAGACAACATTAAGATCGTAATTAGGTTTTTTCCAGTGACTAAATGAGATGATAAAGTGATGATTACCTAATGTGTTTCCTACTCTATACCTACCTATTTGTAATTTACAAACGTTTACTCTTTGGTTTTATCTTGAGTTTCCCTATTTCCTATTCCTAAACAAACAACCAAACTCTACACAAAATTTTGAATTATAAGATCTCGAGCCATTCTCAAACAAATAAAAACATGTCTATGTATATTCTAAGCATTTAAAACCGTAGCAATGGTCTGCAATGGTTCTTATAGTAAAAGCCCAGCTTAGTTTGGGGCAGATAGCTCTGTGTGAAATGCACATCATTTTTCACGTCACTTCCTATCTGTAAGGTCAAATATCCACTTACCGGTCATAACCCGGCAATCGACACATCTTCAGAACAGGTTGCAAAGGTGAACCTCTCCCAAAACGCTCTGAAGGGCCGTCAAGCGGTGCGAAGGGCCCAAGGTTCCAAACCCACTGCAGTTCAACTTGACCTAATGGAGCACTATCGTAGGTCTGCGTGGGTATTAAGCACTACAATTATATAATCACATAAACTTGGAATGCAGATATCCATTCTGACAACAGCAGACGAAAATTCAAATTAAATGCGGAATCTATTGTCCCAGATAGATGTGTGAGCCTCTTTATTTTATACGTTTCTAATGAGCGTGACCTACGAGGCAATACTTTGTTATAGGCGATGGGTACCACTTAACATTAGGTGGGCCATAATATGCTTGTTCCTTCAGATGAATTACAAAAAATAAATAAAATAATGCAGCTTACATAACATTATTTACGAGTCTAAAACAAGGATGTAATGAGAGACATGACCTAATAATCTGTCACATCTCAATGAACACAACGACTAGGAAATTGGAGCTAGGCCCTAAACTGACCTATGAAACTACGAACTAGGCTGCCCGAACGTTGACATAACTAGCAAGGTATTGTGTGGCAAAATTATTGCAATTGACTCCTATTGCAATGATTCATTGAGCCATTTGTTTCTATTAGGGACATTGATAATTTTTAAGATGATGATCAATGTGCTGTGGTTTAGCACTGGAATATGTCTTCGTTGTTTCTGACAGCAATTTGAAAACTAAGAGCTATAACTGCAAGGCTACATTTTAGGATTAAAAAAAGAGTGTGTGTACTTATGTACACGCGTTAGAAGTTATACTTCTTTGGCGTATGGAAAAATAAATAATAAATTATTAGTATCACCGTCGTATATGAAATTGATTTAATAAAAACACCAAAATAATATTTATTTATTCACACTGTTTAATTGTACCCTTACGAAACACGTGTTCTACATATAAAAATACTAGAATATACAACTTGAACATAGTTATCAATTTTCATACCACCTAGAACTCGGTGTGCGCGCGCATCGTAAAAATTCACTCTCATCATTTTTCTCCATCGCGCCAAAAGAAGTATAACTTCAAAAATAAAAAATAAATCGAGAAAGTTTTCAACACAGATCCCTAATCAATTTGTACTAAAGGCATTCCTTCCTCCCTTCTAATCTCTATGCTTTTTGACAGATTTCAGGCAATTGTTTAAAATCTAGTTTTGACAGTATTTTCCTTGACAATTTGATATCTTAGAGTCTAATAAACTGTCAAAAAATCAACGTTGGAGTCTCGACTATCGCTTGAGCATTGTTCTAGAACATGAATCTAAAACTGATATCCTACAACGAAGAGATAATATTGTGTATAAAAAGATAATTGGACGTGTCAAATGACATGTCATCACAGTCATCATCTGCAAACGATTGCATCTCGACAATCAACTCCGCTTCGCTTTAAATGATATTCGCCCTAGTAATTAGATGAGTTCAATCTTAATTTTTTATTTATTAAGAGTATGTATGACTGTATTGTGTGGTAAATGTGCTAATGTAGTTAATAAATGATTGCCTATGTCTATGTAAGTTAATTGATACCAATATGGTAATTTTCCTCTTGGAAAACAGGAGGTGAGATTTTACGTTTTGAAGTTTCGTTTTATCTGTTTGTAATTGTTCTCCTAAAAGGCTTAACCGCAATTTTTTTTTATTATTTTAGGGAACCTGGATGGTAGCTATAGTTAAAAAAAATTTGCAGCAAAATTAATAAAACTAGTAGTTCGCTCCGAACTGAGATTTTGCGAGTTTCCCAAAGAAGAAAAAAATGTTATTCATCATCTTTGACTAATAATATAGTGCCACGAAATGCACAACCAAATAACATGACCTACAGTTTCATTCAAACTACAAGAAACGGGAGTTCATGTAAATTGGTTACTATTTTTAGGGGTAGAAATTGAAGTTATTCTGGATTTCAAACTTTTTCCTATATATGTGTTACTAAAGCTATACGCATACCTAATTTCAGCACTGTGAGGTCACTGGTGTACCCTGTGAATTTCGTCAAAGTTCAGTTTTTATTATGGCTAATAACTCAGAAAACTACAGGAACTAAACTAAAAATAAAAACAAGGTCGAATTATACTAATGTAGTCGAAATGTATAATAATAAATGTTTCATTAGACATCCCATTTGACCTAATATGTAGTCTCATTTTGATTTTTTTACCCCTCTTGAGTCCCAATATATCAACAATTTTTAGCTCATAGCCAAAATTTTTAGCTCATTTAGTTACACCAAAATTGTACCATCACTACCTACCATAACATTCACGATGATCGGATTAACGCTTCGAAAGTTATCCTCGGACAAACAAACATAGGTACATACATAGGTACATACCAGGTTGATTCGGAGATCTAGCTTCACTCGATCAATAAAATCTGAACCTCGACAACAGCGCCATATACCGGGTCTAACTAAAGTCAACTACCACCCAGGTGACCTCCTAAGTATAAAAAATAGATACTTGGCACAATATCGTCTCGAAGTTTCTGTTGAATCGATAGATCAGAAGGCGGTACGAAGCCGCATCATATCAAAACTTTTATCGGAAAGAAAACCGCGACCTGCAACTTGCGTGCTCTCTGCCATCAACCTCGAGCCAGGTTATAATCAACTCTATTTACGGAGTAAACAGTATAAGTTGCAGTGACACGTGTATAATGTATTGCAAAATATTGTCCCATTTGGGGCAAATCGATTTTTATAAGTTTTCCGTGTTTGTGATGAGGCGGTGCCGTCTCGTGTCTACCGATCTACTTGCAGATACTGCTATCGTACTTACCACTTATTCATTCATTATAGTTATTATTTAGTTATTTATTTATAATAGTTATTGGAGCTATATTGTCCTGTTTATCCCAAAGATTCAAGGAGACAACAGGAAGTATTCCTGAGATAAATTGACTTTTTGGTCATACAAATTACTCGATGGACAACACCCAAAATAAATAAAAAGTAGTTAGTTTATAAATATCGCAGGTCGTATGTGGGTTAGAACAGCGTAAGACAGAGGCGAATGGCGACAACGAAGAGAGGCCTATGCCCAGCAGTGGGATGAGAAGGGCTGAGGATGATGATGATGATGAAGTTTGAAACTGTCATAGTTATGATTTTTTTTACTAAAAATGGAATATTTACTTACTATAATTTGTGAGTATATTAGGTATTTATTAAAATATCGTATTAAATTACTTATCGTATCGTATTTAAATATGGGTATTAAAAATAACCTATATCCATATCCATACTAGTATTATATATTCGAAAGTAACTCTGTATGTCTGTCTGTTTGATACGTTTCCACGACTAAACCGCTGGACCGATTTCGATTTCGAACAAACACTTAAATCTAGATTCTAGGAACTTATTTCTATAAATAACTAAGAAGTGGGTACTTAACCTACAGCATGTATTTTAATTTATTAGGAGAGCAAAACTGCCTCTTCCCAGAATACGTTTAGAATAGAATTTTAGTACTGGCAGGACGGGAGTTCCTAGAATGGTGGTAAAATGGCAAAACCGAGGAAAATCGCCATAAAATACCTTCTTAGTCCATTTACTAATCATGTCACGAATTGCGTGTATTATCCATACCTTTCCATATTCTATGATGGAGTATGGTGACAGAGTAATAGTACAAGGCACTTCGGAATAAGTCTACCATTTCTAAATTTATACGCCCGGGAATAGAAAGTCTTAGACTTTTCCTAAGAAAATATATTTAGGAAATAAGTCATGGATGGTTTTACTTGCCTTTAAATTCACGGTTTCTTGACCTTTTCTTAGTACTTGTCATCAACGCTCATACATGACGTTTGAACTCAGCTTGCACCAGAATTTTTAATTTACCGGGTTTCTTAAATGAATAGCGTCAAGTTTTACTTGTCAAAATTAGATGTTTTTTATTGATAAAATCGTTAAACGATAAACATTCTTAGCTTATGTCTGTCCTATATCATATATCATCATTCTGTTGATCCAGACCATCTCTGACGAGATCGCTCATAGCGTTATGACCGGTAATAAGTATTTATTTTATTATTAGATATTTTTTTATGTAGTGTACAGAACATACAGAATTTTCTATCATATTTTACTATAAATTCATTATCAATAGAGGGCATCAGACTGCCTAGGGGCACCATAGCTCCGAAGGCAGGCCGATGTCCTCTATCGAAACATATTCCAAAGCAGCCTGTACACTAGATGGTTTGGTCCTGGCTGTGCATCGTGGTCACGCGAGCATCGTCCTGACATGACTTATGGCGAGGACTCACGCATGACGTGACACAGTTGCAAACTTATTACATTTGCTTTATGAACACTAAATTGATGCCAATTTAAGAGTTTAGGGGAACTCTAAAGTAGGTTAAATCCTTGTGTTAATAATGTTTTCATTTTAAAGATACACAAGATGTTTATTTCTACACATAAACAAGTGTACTTCTTAGGGTCTTAAAACTAATTAATTGCACTTTTATACTTGTTTGGCCTTTACGAGCATCGCAAATTACTGATTACTTGGGGGCTTTTTTAGAAGCTTTTAGGATCTCAGAAGCTTGAGGCTAAACATTCAATGTTAATTCTAAATCTTCTATGTTTAGGTTAAACAAATACTTAAGTTATTTTTACTAAAACGATAATTTACAAGATATTATGCATTTTTGAGCGCTATTTTATTTATAGGTATTCTCCCGAGATAACCTTTTAAGTTTATGACTCAAAAATCATGACAATAATGTTTTATTTTATTTATTTATACATAATGAACACCAAATTGAATAGAAATCAAACATACTAGAGAGTAAAAACCAAGTGGCATTAAAATTGTAGGTGTAGACAGCATGCAAATAGGTATCGAGTAACAGCGTAAACGTTAAAAAAACAGTCAGAAAAATACTAATCATGTAACATTGAAAGTTTTAGGAGTTGTTAGATTAAAGTTGCGGAAAACTTCTAATTGTTTCATTGTTTGTTCTAAAATCTACCAGCCATTGCTAATTCCACATTCCTAGCTACAATCTACACAATAGGCAGAGGTATAGCCCATCACACGAGCTGATCGGAGGCTCACGTGCACGACCGATCGTATAAGGGCATCCTCTGATGTGCCGACAGCCAACAGTCGACCGGCACCGCGATAGACTTGTATGGATTCCCGACCGTTCCCACGAGATTGGACTTAGGCCCTATTCGAAGGCTTCAAAAAAACAATAGTGTTTTGTTGTAAAATGTTTCTACTAAACCTTTTTGTAGGTCTACAGATACAGATAAATGTTTATAATACTTGATGATGGTTGTAGATATCGAAGGAGAGAAACGGTTCCAAAATCCGGAGAACTTTGCCCAGCAGGGGTTCGAAATGGATTAGAATAAAAAAATATCCGATGTTTTCTTTAATTTTCAGGCCGCACTAGATCCGGGGAGGCCTAGGGTTTAGCAGTGGACGTCCTATGGCTGATATGATGACGATGTTTGAATTTCATTGAAAAAATTTATTATATAATGTTTTGAAATGTTTTTTCGAAAAAGCAGATAAGTTAGGCTGCCTTTCTATTGCGACGTTCGCTAAGTAATTTCTGACTTTTCTATGACAGTCATGATAGCCCGGCTGTGGTGGCTGATATACATACAATTAGTTTTTAACCGACTTCAAAAAGAAGAAGAGGTTCTCACTTCGGTTATAATTGTTTTTTAATGTTTGTTACCTCCTCAGAACTCTGTCATTTATCAGCCGATTTGAAATATAGTTATTTGAAAGGAAAATTTTCAAATTGGTCCCATGGTAATTCCAATAAAATCGGTTCAGTAGTTTGGTTAAGTCGATATATTTTTATCTATAAGTTACTTGTGTAGTATTGGTTACAAATATACATCAATATTTCTTCTAAGAGTAATAATTTAAACTCTCAGCCTATTTAAAAATCGCCTACGGACTTGAATGCATAATTAAAGTTCTACACCCATCATGTCAAATCACCTGTCAACATAAACTCATCCTAATACCATCCTTTTGTGTTTCAGTCAAAACCATCGTTATTTTTCTAAATTAAAAGCCCTGTTTAAATTTTAAATTGTTCTAGGAATTTCAGCGATCTTTATGGATTAGTTTCAAGGCTGAAGATTAACAACTAATTTATTAACAAATGATGTCATAGTCTGATGGACAAAAAAATATCGCCTGTAATTTGTTTGTGAGAAAAATTACTGAACATCGTACGAAGAAAAAATGTACTTACATACCTACCTATATCTCATTAAGTTTACATAATATACATATTTGATGATATATTAACAAGACAGATTAAGATTAATTTGTTAATTAGATAAGGGATTAATTTGGTTATAGTCGAATTTAGAGCAATAAGCTCTAGCATCTAAATGTAGTTTAAAATCTACCCACTTATGTACATGTTGATAATTTGAAGTGTGTATGGAATGGTAGATTTTTAATCTGAATATTGAATTGAGGTAAATAAACATTTAACTAAGAAAACTTTCGTGATTTATTTCAATCTTATTTATAAATACGAGATTTATTACGTATTTTATCAGAGAACTGAACCGAAACATTGTCGTGATAAAACGGTAAGTGATAATTCTCGTAATTATAGGTTATAATGAATGAACATAAATTATCGTTCTAGTCTGGATCACGGGCAGAGTCATTCCTCACGTCGAATGTTTACTAGTTCAGGTTAAATACAGAATAAAGACTATTGGAATGATCTCTTCCCGAAAAGCCAGTCTTATAGTGTCGTGTGGAGTCTATTTTATGAGATACAACTTGCCCTACATTGCCAGTTAGTTGGAAACGCACTCATTATTATTTAACGGCCACACATTATCCTATGAATAAGATCTTAAAGGCTAGTGGCATTACGCATAACCTTGCTGTATAACTGCAGATACTAGTAACCTCTATTTTATGTGCTCTATCGATTAGAACATGAAACCATCCCAGGATTCAAAGACCATCTTAGGATAGATTGTAAACATGTATTATCAAATAGATGCACCTATAGGTGCCAGTTGGTTTTGGCATACCTTCATCACGGGTACCGACAGGAGGGCTATACTACCGACAGGAGGGAGATGATAAAGCGAAGAGGAGAGGAGGTGACCATTTCTCTGTTCGTGAATGATGCGTGTGAAGCGAGGATTATATCAATCAATTAATCTAAAAAGAACACGCTTTGATGACGTCATATTATTTAATTTCATGTCATATTTTCTCACGTTTTGTCTCGTTAATCTAGTGGGCAGTCAATGACGTATTGTTTATGTTGTCTGCAGGTCACCATGGCGTACTACCGCTGCGGGCCCACGGCCATCGGCAGCAGAACCACCTGGGGCCCTGTCTCCAGCCCGACAGTGGAGACCAAGACCTTCCCTCGCCCCCTGAGCGCGAACTTCGACAGGATCTTCAACGCCTTCGAGAGGACCAATGCCTTTGAATACGTGAAGACCTTCGAGAGTAAAGAAGGGATGAAAGATGAGAGGGTGGTGGGGCATGGGGATATTGTGGTCAATAGGTGAGTTCATTATCCTTTTCGCTGGTTCTTTTATCATGAAATACAATGAAAATTTCCTGATAAAGCAAGTTGGAGAGTACTTAACGTTAGAGAGCAATCTAGGATAACAAAGGTTTAAGTTTAATTTTAATATATAAATATTTTTGGCTAACTAGCTTCTTTAATAATTAAAACTTTGAAGATAGCGAATGATTTTTATGATCATTATTATAAATACGGAACTGATCACGTTTTATCGGTGTTACGACCGATAAATCCCGTATTTATAATAATGATTGAAATAAATCACAAAAGTTTAAAATAAAACGATTATTATGATTTTTTGCAATTCTGTACTCTTCGCTTTGGTAGGTATCATATTTTTTTATGAAATTCCCCGTTGTCTATCAGAAAAATGAGCAGTAGCTTCGAGCGGGCGGACTGCGCGCTGGCTGCGCAGACGCCGATCTCTGAAGACGAGGACTTCTACCGCGAGAAGATCCTCTACTCACAAGCCCGCCAGCTGTTCCCGCTGCAGGAGGACTTGGCTGATTGGATCAATAAGACTATTGGTGAGTCTAGTTTTATTTACTTTATTCAATAAAATCCACAGCTCTTTTACCTATATAATATATAGCTATTAATGGAACTTACAGCTTACAATGAAACTTACAGCTTACGATAGTATATGTATAGTTCTATCTACATTCATTTTTGGTAGACGGACTTTATTACCGCTGCGGTTATCACGGTCGTTTTCGTATGCTGACGAATTTAGACCTCTTTTGTCATACTTCTTTACATATTGTTTGTCGTCCCAAGGCTAAATAGACTTTTAAACGGCTCCGGAATCTGATGCGATACGACTATCTGATTTCTTTAGAGAGTTTCCAAATATAGGGAATGATGGCTCCTCTGAAATTCTTCCTCGGTCATAATCGAAGGCTCTTACCAGAGTTCAAAATATTAAACTTAGCAATGGCATACGTTTGACTTAGGTATTTAAGTCTCAAAATACTTATACTTAAAGTAAGATCGGTAAGAAGTACTTAGGTCTAGATAGAGCGGAAAAACTGGTAATAGAGATATACGCATTGAATTCAAACGCACCTTATCTCTCCGTATAAGAAACATTACAAAACATGGAATACATTTAGTCTGATCTGCGATTACTTTTAACTTTTAAAGTTATAAGTAACATCATAGAGCAAAACCTAACTGGCACACACGTTCTTGATCAAGCAGATATCGTATGTACCGGATACCGACACGTACCCGACGGGGAAAATCGTAAAATTGCAATTTTCACGCTTCTCAGGCCGACGGCGGCGGAGCAATACAAACTACAATACACCGCCACCGAATTTCTACATTTATGAAAGTAACATGTCAATGTTCTAGTGAATTTTGTCACGAAATTAACCGCTTTTGTAATAACACTTTTGCGCGCAACGATGCCTAAACGTATTTAGTGGCTAAATATGATTTAGAGAGACTTCAAATCATACAAATACGTCAAATTGAAACATGTTTAGTCACTAAATACGTTTAGGGATCGTTGTGCAAGCCGGCATTAGCGTTGGATAAGTTTTTACAAAACGTCAAGATAATTTATATGGATGGCTAGCTTACTCCATATCTATCAGTGGACTATCAGTGGAGACCTTTAAATGGTATATTGCTACTGTTACGAGCTGAGGGGTTCGGGATAAAATAATGGGAATCGGTTTAGCCAAAATAACACTTTTATTCAGCACTAAACGATGAATACACGAACTTGGTCACACGTAATCACAACACACCAATTCACACCACTGTTGCACCACTTAAAGTCACCGAAATGATCGCACGTATAGCTTAATCCAAACTGACTCGGGAACAACTACTATTCACGCGAGACCCTGCTCCACGTCAGTCCTCCAGGGCCTCGCTGAGACTAACTCACTGAGACTGACTCAGACTCGAGACTGACTCACAACTGACTGTGCGGCTTTTTTTTTTTTTCGAATGGACTAATCTCGCTGTTGGCCTCTGAGGCCGTGACAGCTTAACCGAACTTTTGGCGAGCGCAGATGGCGCTCAGCCCAGTAAGTTTTTTAGGCAACTAGCGCAAGGGCACCACTTAGGTACGAACCTCGGCTTGGGCTGTTGCCGGGATGGGGATAGGAGAGAAACGCCCGGGTACATGTTTGTACCTCGTATAGGCGGCGACTGAAGGGATTCGTCGACCTCGCCGGCGAGATCGGTGTTTCTGTGAAGTGTTTACTCTGTCTGATGTAGATGACTCACCTTCCGCATTAGCGGAGGTGATTTCGTCATCCGGGTCTCCGAGAACGTGTCTCGGACGACGGAGGATTTTGTTGGCGGGCGAATCCAACGGGTAGACCGGAATGGTGTGCACCAAAGGGTTCGGATGATTAGAGGCATGTTCATAAAACCGCTTGGAAGCGAGCTTCATGAACCTGGCTATTGATTCTAATTTCATATCGCGATGTAGATCGTTTTTGCGAAAGTACCAGGGCGAGCCTGAGGCTTTTCGCAAGAAGCGATTTTGAATGACCTGAATGGCACCAACTTTAGGAGAGTGGGCAAATACTACAGAGGAGTATGTCATGATGGGGCGAATGCACGCTTTGTAAAGGGTCACCTTATTTTTAAGGGACATTTTACTTTTTGCGCCTAGTAGTGAGGACAGTCGTCCTAGGGTGAACTTTGCCTGATTGCACCTCTTAGTGATGTGCAACCTAAAGGAGAGACGCCTATCGAGGATGACACCCAAGTATTTGGCTGATGGGGCCCAGCGAATGGGCTTGCCAAATAAGGAGATCGGTTTGGGAGTGAGGTTTCTCCGTGAGAAGAACACTGCTGTGCTCTTCGACGGGTTTACCTCGATCCGCCACTTGCGGAACCAAGTGGCTAATGAATGAAGGGCAGCCTGCAGCCTTATACCCACCCGATCAGGATTCCGATTGGATGTGTACAAGGCCGTGTCGTCTGCGTATAGGGCTATTTCCACTTGAGGAGTGCGGGGGATATCGCTGGTGTACAGCGTGAACAGGAGGGGGACTGACTGTCCGGCCATCTCTCCGGCCTATTTATATCCACACATTTCGATTGTTCGAGAAAGATCTCGATCGTTCCAGGAAAAGGGTCGGTCCCTCGACACAATGGCCACTCCATTGTGCGCAACCGCAGACAATAACAACAATAACGCAGCAAGACAAAAGCGTTCGAGAAGTTACGATTATTACTCATTGTATAACAGCCTCGGCGTAACACTACTATTCATTGTCACTATTATGTTTTAATGTGCTGATGGTTTTATTAAAATAAATATATCTAAAAAAGGCTATTAGAAGCGCTGAATAAATGATGTTTTATTAATACCTATATATAAAAGGCTTCAATAAAGTCTCAGTTTTAGACCTCTCAAAGACCTGTGATGTCTCTAATTCAGTAACCGTGCCCACCGAAGCATCAATAATTAACGACAGCATATTCTATCTAAAGCACTATTTTCACAATATTAAGTAATACAGCCTGTATTATGTGAGTGACTTGAACTACATAACCCCACGTGTTGCCCAAACCCAAACAATGAATCGTATGTACTGTAGAGTACATACAGGTCTCGGCATTGTTGTGGCACATAATGGATAAATTAGAAAAGATCGCTGGAATAGCTTAATATTGGTAGATGTCGTGAAGCCATGTCAGTCGCTTGTCGAAATCGGCCTGAATTATACCATCATCATCATTATAAAGAACAGAAAATAAACAATGCTGGACATTTCACACATCGCCATCTAACCCCAAACTAAACAAAGCTATGGGAACCAGATATCTGATAGAATGCTGCTACTTTTTTTTGTAAGATTTGCTACTTCAAATAGCGACAACTGTAGGCCTAACTATTGTAGTGTATTGTATCATCGCTCCATACTTACAGCGCGATCGTATCATCCGTGTAGGAGTAGCTAATGAATGGAAAACATGTTTTTGTAGTGCCTATAATTTGCAATAAAAAATATGATCGCCTTAAGAAGGTCCTGCAAAAAACGAACCGTATCTGAATAGTTATTGAAAAAGATCAGCCCTCATACGAGTAGGTATAATGAATATCTTCTGAATCAAAATCTTTGGTCTGGCACCTTGCACTTGTATTAAAGCTTCTTTTAAAATTACTAGTGGTTCGCCCCGAACTGAGATCTCGCGAGGCTCCGATTAAAACAACAATATATTATTTGTAATCTTTGACTATCAAAATAATGCCATGAAATAAATAACCAAATAACTTGACCTACAGTTTCAGTCAAATTAGAGGTTATTCTAGATTTCAGACTTTTCCCTATATTTGTGTAACTAAAGCTACACGAATACCAAATTTCAGCATTGTGGGGTCACTGGTGTACCCTGTGAATTTTGTCACAGTTTTGTTTTATAATGGCTCAAAAACTACAAGGATTAAACTAAAAATAATAACGGGGTTGAAATGTACTAATGTAAAATTTGACGTCCCATTTGATCTAATAGTCTCATTTTCATTTTTTGTTACCTCTCTTGAACCCCAATATCTCAACAACCCCCCAACATTTTTAGCTCATTTACTCACAGCAAAATTGTGCTATCTATATATCTTCCTATGAATCAAATTTCACGATGATCGGATCAACGCTTCGAAAGTTATCCTCGGACAAACATACATACATACATACATACAACGCCGATTTGCCCAAGTTGATTTCGAGATCTCACTTCGCTCGATCAATTAGAACTTGTTATAATTCCTGTTATCAATGATGCCTACCCTTTTAAGGGTAATTTTGTTTAATATATAAAATATTGCTGAAGCATCCTACATACTTATTAGATAAATAGTCAAATTTTCATTTACTGTCAAGCGTACGCTTCTGTGAGTTCCCTTCCAAGGAATATCCCCGTGAGATGACAGTCAGCCCTGACAGCCTCCCACACTGCCTTATTTACGACGAGTTTGCTGGTAGTCGATGTACACGTGCGAAAACCGTTCTTGTATTGAATTATTGATAGATTCGCAATACCTTTTACAATGTAATAATTTAGATCCACGAGACGATACAAGTTTTTGTCAAATTTCTACTAATGTTTAGACAAGGTCAATAATGCTTATGTCTTTAGCCCTCACTCAATTATGTTAGCTTAGATTCAAGAGCTCGTTATATCCTGAAAGGCAAAAATAAAATGATTGCTAACATTTTGTTCTAAAAAATATGTAACTTTACATGTACCTACCTAACATCTTGATTCCGTTCTCAACAAACATTTATTTTGCAATTTTTTTTACTTTATTAACAAGGCACACATTACACATTATAAGCAATAAAAATAAAACTTAACTAAAATATAAATTTGATCTGGCTTGAAACGTAACTTATGTGCGCACAGAAAAACAGAAATATACTCGTCGAGGAAACTAAAAGAAAAGCATGTTTGAGGGCATAACTGCTAAGTAATTAAAATGAATAGACATAACTGAGAAGCAGAAAAAAATTATAAACAGTAACTAATCAAAAAACAAACACTTAATATATACAAAATACCTATATATACCGTCAACGGACTTGGTAGCCTAGGACGCTACTCTGAGCGTCTGAATCCCCGTTAAAATTTAAATGCTCTACGATTATTGCAGTTACAAAGGTTTATTTTCCGCGAAGACCTTACCAGAATCTCTTTCAGTTGTATTGAGTGTCTCATACATTGTGCCCACGATTCGCATCTCAAGTATAAATCAATTGGAGCCGTCCATTAAACGAAGTAATTATTATGTACTGCACGTTTATCTCCTGTAGAACCCAGCTATTGTGCCCGGGGTGTAGATTAAATATACAACAGTAAAAGAACAAGTGTAGGACCACCCGTGAATCGTATGAATCTACATTTCAAATAAATTATCGGTTTTATAACCCTGTACGGAGTTAGTATTTGTATTATTGTATTTATAAAGAAAAGAGCGAGAGGGCGTCATGTTGTGACATCAGATTTGCTGGTAACATTACTGCCCATCCAGTCCATTACAAGAGAACAGAAGAAGATATCTAATAGACTACGAAAAATCTATTAGTTTATGAGGAAAGAGGTTAGAATAAATCCTTGAAAAGCGTTAGAGGTGAGTGAACCGGTGAATTGTATGATATCTATAGCATGTCAAGAATTTATCCAGAGTCCTGAAAACTTGAAAGTTGTGGATACCTTCTTACCCACGCCATACCCACCCATAATTAACAACTTTTATCAAGCAGTCAACTATGCAAATGCGATAAAAATATCAGCCTATCCAAACATTACTTTTGGGAGATTTTACCCCTGAAACTTCTGGTTCAGAGTTAAGAGGAGAGAGGTTTTCAGATGTAGCAAAATGAATCACATCAATCGTAGATAATTATTATTTATTATTTTATTTGGAGCCTGTACTGTCCCACTGCAGGGCAAAGGCCTCCCTTTCTTCCTTCCACTCCACTCTATCATACGCTTGTGTAGTCCAGTCTTCCATATACGAGTCGAGTTCGTCTTTCCATCGGCGTCGCGGTCTGCCACGTGGTCGTTTTCTGTCTTTTGGGATCCACTCGGTGGTGGATTTTGCCCATAACTCCTCCGACATACGACAGACGTGTCCCGCCCAATCCCACGTTAACTTGCCTACTTGGTGCCCAACGTCCGCGATTTGTGTTTGGGAGCTCAGTTCACTGTTTCTAATGCGGTCTGTCAGCTTGACTCCTAGGATACTGCGCTCCATGGCTCGCTGACAAACCCCGAGTTTGGACTTTTGTTGATCCGTCAAAGACCAGGTTTGAGCGCCATAGGTAAGGATGGGGAGAATGCACGCGTCCATGAGCTTGTGTTTAAGTGTGAGAGGAAGGTTACCCTTCATCATATTTTTCATGGCCTAATAGCCCTTCCAGGCGTTTTCTGTGCGTCTTGTAACTTCAGCATCTTGCCTGCTCTGGAAGGATACTATTTGGCCTAGGTATAAATACTCGCTGACGTATGCAATCTCCCCACCGCTTACCTCCAACCTGTGTTGTGTGGTGTTCGTCATAAGTTTTGTCTTTAACATGTTCATGCTGAGCCCAACCTCGAGGCTAGCGGTGTTCAGGTCGTTGAGCATGGTTCCAAGTTCTGCGGCGGAAGAAGAAAAGAGTACTATGTCGTCGGCAAAACGAAGGTTGGTTAGCCTTCTTTCGCCGACCACAATGCCCTTTTCACTCCAAATAGGTATTAACTTCTTAAAAACTTCTTCTAAAGTGGCTGTGAAGAGTTTTGGGGAAAGGGGGTCGCCTTGCTTAACTCCTCGTTCGACATGAAAAGACGGGCCTATTGAATCTATTTTAATGGATGCTGTACTATGGAGGTATATTTTCTGTAATAGCTGAATATATGTTGTAGGAATTTCTTGGTTTCTAAGGGCTTCGAAAATGGCGGAATGGTTTAAACTGTCAAAGGCTTTAGAGTAGTCGACAAAGGCTAGATAAAGTGGAAGTTTATATTAAGATAATGCGTAGATAATGACACTGAGAAATACTAACTCTGCAAATAAATGATTTTATGTATAGCTGTTACAATGATTTCGTAATATTTAAAATATTTTTTTAAAAGCCTTGATTTTCTTTCCGTATTTTAATGTTACAAATCTTCACTTCACTTCTTTATCGATCGATCGATACTGACCTTTGAAATCATACATTGCACAAAAAGTGAAAGAAAATGCCATTCTCGTATATCCATGGAATGCGTATTAATTTGCATATCCATTGATATTTCGCAATCGGTGTCAATGTCAGTAATTAGCAACCGGCGAGTAACGGCTTCAACGGAACTATTATTGAATCCATACCTATACCTACTATGCACAGCGTTATTTAAGGCATTGCTTTTTTAAACCTGGTTCAAGTTAGAGAAACAAGGTAGATCTGCGACAATTCTAATTTTCTATCAAGAATTGGCAAATCTCCCTCAGTGACTCTCACACACTGAATAGACCGAGTAGAGATATTAAAATTACAATAAAATAATCGGCACAGATCGTGATGCTATTTTAAAAAAGATCATATCGATCTCCACTCACTGCCTCACACAAGAAGTAGAAACGTTTATCTAGAAGTTAAAATCATTTCATAACCAGTTATTATTATCCATCTTCATCGGAGACATTCCTCTTTTCAGAGACACTGGCTAATCTGACGCAGGGTGCAGCCAAAGAACCAGTGTCTCAACAAAATCCCTTATTTCTTTGCGCACAGACTGAGTTAAATATAGATTTCTGTTTCTGTCGATGATTAGTAAAGATTTTTGTGATTTTAATGAATAGAATAGAATGCAAGATTAACTGTGAGTAGTAGAAAAATAAAGTACATAATCTTTCGCGTTCTCTCATGCCTTGTCCATGGTTTCATTTCATATTCATGACTGCGTCTGCCGACAGTCGACAGGCGGTGAGCGGTACCATACCATAACTATGCTGTAATATCAATAATATTTATTATTCTACGGAAATTATTGTTGTTTATGCCTTTGGTAATAGCTTTTAACGGTTTATGTTCGTCAGCTTTGGTTTGATAGAAAACTGAAATTTAGGAGAGTCTAACATGGCAAATGTATTTTGAACTAGTTACCGCCCGGGGCTTCGAACGCATGATCTGTAAATAAAAAGTAGTATACGTTTTAATCCCGGTCATATTCTACCTATGTATCAAATTTTATCGAAATCGGTTCAGCCGTTACGACGTGATTGTAACAAACATCCAAATTTTCGCATTTATAATAGGTATTAGTGAGATAACAAGGCATAACATTCGCGTAGGTTATTGGACATTGATCAAAATCGGCTGGCAAGACTTATCAACCATTCAAAGCAAGGCAAGATTTTCAAAACTCACACCACAAATCAATAATCACCATAAAATCAAATTTAGTGCTCTTATACCTACCTAGGTATATAGATTTTGAAAAGTTGTTTAGATTTGTGAATCTAACCTGCTATCTCCTAATTTAGAGTTCGCGGAGGTCACCATTTATTTGACTCATACGGATTTTATAATTGCTACATTAGCAATAAGATTAATATTTTCATTGTTGTCTGCGGCCGATGCCCTGATAGGCTTAGTTCTATGAACCAAAGTAAGAGGTATACTGACAAATTGACCATGTGTGGTTGCTTATGCAATTATTGCATAGAAGCAAAAATACAAAAAAAAACATGAAAAATACTTTATTATTTTACAAGAACTGTGGGTTACAATAACGCTCTTTTCAGTCTTCTGAAAAGTAAAGATGATTACAAGATAATCAAAGTGGAACTAAATACGTACAACTTTATAATTATTTATTTATTTATAACTATTTTTTCAATTCATTTATTTAATTAGAATTACAAAAACATCTCTCATAATAATTGATTGTGAATCTTTATATATATAGCGATAAAAACAAATCAATACAACTTTTTGTTTTCAATACAAGTTTGTTTAAATTCGACAAAGTCGTTCTTCGCCTAAGTCGGAAATTAAATATTTTTTTGTAGAATTTAAACGTCAATTTAGTCCGAACTTGTAGTGCATGATTGTGTCCATACCCTACTTTGTTTGTATACAGAATTATTTAGAAAGAAACCATGTTAGTTAACAACGATCACGAAACTATGTTAGTAGAAAGAAAGCACCAGTTTAAACCAGTGTCTGTGTTTATAATGTAAAAGGAACACGTAGGTACATCTATCATGACATGTAGCAGGACTTAAGAGCTAGCTGCGTTGTGACTAGGTTACATAAACCAAACAACATTGGCTTCGCCAGGTGCACGAGGTTCGATGCACATTTAATGAGATTGCGGAGATCTCCACACGTGCCATATCCGGCCAGCACTTTATACTATTTCCTGGAGTTACTTGTGATATAAAATATTACCCTAAAAAACTGTATTCCAGCATTTTACTGTTAAAACGTGCTCTCTCACTCAAGGCTCAAAGTCTATGCTGTGTGTTTCACTACGAGATCGAATCAGAAATAAGGAAATTCGTAAACAACCCAAGTGCATTGATAAAACCAAGAGGATTAGCAAGCAGAAGTGGCAGCGGGCGGTGCACATTGCTCGATGAACTGACGGCCTTTGCGGCAGGTTCTTGTTCTCGAGTGGAGACCCCGCACTGGAAAGCGCAGCGAAGGACGGTCCCCCCTACTATATTGAAACCTCAAAGGTTGCTGGTAGCCGTTGGGTGCAGGCCACACAAGATCGCTCGCTCTGGAAATGAGCGGATGTCCAGCATGGAGGCCTATGTTCAGCAGTGGACGTCCTATGGCTGATATGATGATATATAAAAATCAATTACTGTTTGTTAGTCTCGCTAAAACTCAAAAACGGCTTGACTGATTTAATTTTTTTTTTGTTTTTTATTTCGCTGGGCACAGGGGTGTTGAAAACCCATAAAACAGATGAAAATTTTAAAAATATAAAAATTGGTAATTTTGTTTGGGAATTGCCCATGAGTTTCCTCTGGATTATTGTCTTTTGTATAGATGAAATTTGGTACATATATGACGACCTCCGTGGCGCAGTGGGCGTATAGCCTGCTGAGACGTAGGAGGTAGTGAGTTCGATTCCCGCCGCGGAACAAATGTTTGCATGATCTACAAATATTTGTTCCGGGTCTGGATGTTTTTCTATATGTTATAAGTACATATATATTTACAAAAAAAAGTATATAAGTATTCTATCAGTTATCTGGTCCCCATAGTACAAGTTCTGCTTAGTTTGGGGCTAGATAGCGCTGTGTGAAATGTCCAGCAATATTTATAAATAAATAATATATATTTATATAGATAAACAATGACAGGGATTGAGACACAGGCTTCTTTTTTACCCAACCGCGCAGAAGTAGGGTAATGTTTTTATTGACAAACGACGCGTACCTACAAAGCCGCGGGCAAGTCAGCTAGTAAGAAATAAATATTCCGCTAGGCACACGTGTGTCACATTAAGTCACATATTTCGCGATATATGTCCCAAGTCTACAAGTACGATATCGATCTCAAATTCAGTTTCACAATATCTCATCAAATTGCAAATCGATGCGTAAATATGTTTAGGAGAGCGTTAGCTCTGGCGTACCAACGGATGCATAATGGCCTTAACTGTGATTGAATCAATTGAATCGAGCATTACTCTATGTTTACATTCGAGTGCGCTGTTTTATTCGCGCGGATTCATTTTACACTAACGCTGTAGTGTAGTAAAATTGTTTGTGAAAGATTCACAAGTTTAGATTAGTAAAATGGAATAGCATTCTTTGGCGCCAACATAGGGAATCATACAATCGAATCGCCTTAAGAAATCGTTGCTTGGTAGTGTCTACCTTAGATCATGTCTAACTTCAGTATCTACGGAAACGATTTGATGGCTTTTTGACATTTTATAATTGTTATGGATTTTACACATTTTATGTCCTGTCTGCTTTGGTACCTACTTGTACAGCGTTGTTTGAGTATGTTTGTCTTGTCTGTATCTAATCTACCTACTTATTATGTTATTTTTTGAATAGAACAATGTTTTATTTAAAGTAGATGGTATGAGGTACCTATAGTACCTACCTACATTAATTTGCAACTAACACAAAAACTTAAGTAGGTATTTTTTTTTTACCCTCCGTGTCATCGTGTAAAACTATAAATAGTAATAAGATAGTACGGCTAGAAATTCTAATCTAAACCCAGTTTTGAGATTTCAGTGCTAAAGTTCAGATGACCCAATAAACCAGAAAGCAAAGTTCAAAAGGACAAGGCGTGTCGAGTCAGTAGTCGTGGGAACGAGCGGGTTCGATTCCAGCTCGTGAAAGTGTTCGCCTTTTTGGGAGCCAATTATTGTTTAATAGGCTCCCTTTTTGGGCTCAGACATGGCGAGTTTATTTAATTGATTTGTTTCAAATACCACATATAAATGAATGCTTTTGATTGTTTTTGCACTGTGGAAGCCCAAGTAAGTACAAGCTCCATGCTTAGTTTATTTGCATAAGCTGTGAACCTGAATATTTTTTTAAACTAGATCATGTAACTGGTCGATATCGGCCCTTATTTTTACTTCACGATGCCACAAAATAAGCGAAACTATACGTAGCTGCTTTATTGCTTACAGAAAAGTAATAAAAATAGTCAATTTCAACACGAAAATTCCTAATTTCACTCGTACATTTGTTGTTAATTACTACGACAGTTAAAACAAACTGGATTGTTTAACTATCGAGCCATTTGGTCTGCTCGTAAATCCATCAGCCTTCTTTAACCGCAACACTTTCTTCCAATTAGTGAAGTGATGGTAGATGGCTCTGGTCACGATGTGTGAACAACTATCTGGTAAGTATTTCTAGATTTACAGAATGTCTGTTCGTTGTTTGTCTAGTGAAAGGAATTTGTTTTAGCTCCCGTCGCAAAACGACGTCTTTGAACGTTTTATCTATTTGTGACATTGGAGCTCCCAAACAGATGAGCCGATTCAAACGATCAATATTATTGAATGAAAACTAAAATTCTGTAGGGTGGATAACCCTAGCAAAAAATTAAAAAAAAAACTCGTATAAAACATATACAATAACTTCGAAACTAATGGGGTTGGCGGGCAGGTGTCGCTCACAACAGGGCCTTGTGATGGATGGACAGTCTACGGACGGTGATGGAGCTGGGCCACAACCTGCGCACCAGGGACGCGGCGCGCTTCAATCAAGATATTCATGCATATTGGCACTTATTCAAAACCCCCTTATCCTTGCCAATTAGAGAGCAAGCGAAGACACTGACGAAAGCTAGTGAGCTAAAGTGTGATAAAAAGATATTAATTATCGTGGTGATCTAACGGCTTGTGCGTACGCTATCATAAACTCATTGATTGATGATTGGTTTAACGGAGATAAGTACACGGTTTGATGATCTATTCGCACACAGTAATGTAAAATGTTCTTACAATCTGTTATACCTACACTATACAACTTTTTTTTAAATAACACAAAACCCGAAAATGGTGTTTGATCGAGAGTAGAATCGATTTAAGTGCTTTTTAGAGAAGGCTAATTATTTAAAAAAAACATATTAATGTCGGTGTCTAAATTTTATTTGGTACTCAGTAGGTAGGTACATATCGAACTCAATTTAATGACTGAATATGTCACTTCAACAATAATTTAAACAAATCTTACAATAAAATCGTTTGAGTTTATGCGTTATTTCATGAAGACTATTGGTAGGTACAAAAATGAGCGGAAAGAATTGTGTTAAATTAAAAACATAATCGTGATAATATTGCTGTCATTTCTCAGGCCAACACGGATAGGTTTTGTTTTGAAGAACACATTAAGCTATCGAGTCTGGTTTAGGTTTATCTTCTGGTCCCTGCCTTTTCCCCAGTAGATTCTGTTGTATTTACCGGATATAACAGTAGGTAAGTTAAGGCTTTCGGGTGACTTATAAGTATAACCTTCGACATCAAGGTTAACCACTAGCAAAGTTAGATGCTGTTTGACTCTTAAGACTAAACCATTGCTGTGCCCTTACAGGGACAGGGACTATTTTGAAACTCCAGTTTATATAAGACCTACTGCAACATATTTTAAGCAATCAACGATTGAATATTGACTCCCCTACTCAATGATGTCAAAACCACGTAAGCACAAAGTAAGCAAGCTTACTTAGGCCCTAAGTGAGCACTAAGTCTATCATTTTGCGTATCTAATCTGCCAATTATTGGAAGTGAAAGAAACTATGTAAGTGTAATAAATTCAAATAGTGTAATTCGTATGACGGTATCGACAGAGCTGGCCTCACGATAATGCAGATAATGCATGTTTATGAGGCGGTGTGAAATCGCATGTTTTCTAATTGCATAGCATGCAAGCTTTTTCGATAAGGAGCTTAACTGTGTATTATCGCTTGTATTATTGGGATAAGATTATTTATTATAAGATTCAGAGGTCTAAAAGATCGTTTAGCTGGCAATTTAGCATTGAAGTGTAAGTAATGTTATTCAAGATGCTTTTACCTACCTACATCTTTTCTCGCAAAACTGTAGACCTTATAAGTCCGTGAGACTACGGCTTTTTAACTCAAGACCTAATTTTTGGTTGTCCATTAGATGGGTTTGGAACCTGTTTGGTTTTCCACAAATGGAAAATTGAGAAAAAATGTTTCTTTAGTTAGGCTCCTCAGGCGTCAAAACTCATAAATATCCCCTCTTCACCATCGTCAGCCCGTCTCATGGTACTCCTGGGTATAGGTCTCTCTTCATGGTCGCATTAATATACCATTTTCAATAAAATATGAATTAAAGAAATTTAACAATGTGTTGTTTTGTTCCCAGGTATAACCTATCTAAATGGGGAGAACTTTCTGGATGTTCTGGACAATGGAGCCGAGCTGTGCCAACTGGCGGCCGTCATCCATGACAAGGCGCGGGAGGCGCTCGACTCCGGGCTCATCGTGGGGGTGAGTTAACCTGGACAAAGTTTAGTTACTTCTGGATAAGCTTTTGTAAATGGTTAGTACCAACACCACCTCACTTCCCGTACTTTTAAGAAGCTCATCACAAAAAAGTATTGTGTTATTGCATAATCTACTCCACATCCTAAACGGTTCAACCGTTATCGCATTTTAATGTGAATCAAACCCACGTCGACTTTCGCATTCTAACTATTAGCAGGGCTTAGAATAGTAAGAGTTTAGGTTAAAAGTAGGTATAGAACTACGGTAGGGTAGATCATGGGTACTTTGTGAATTGACACGTGTTTTTCTTCCAGCCGGTACCACAAATCCGCGGACGCTGCTGGCAGCGCGCGGCTCGTCGCAGCTTCTTCTCCCGCGACAACACTGACAATTTCCTCTCCTTCTGCCGCGAGCTGGGCGTGCATGAGAACCTGCTGTTCGAGAGCGATGATTTGGGTATGTCTTCCAGAAATATAAAGCAGCTGGAGACAAGCAAGAGGCGTGCTGAAACATCAATCAGCCAGCACTCACAGAAAACCAGTAAGATGTCTGCTTAATTGAGTTCGTGCTTGAGTGAGCCCTTTAAACTAGCATGACTTCTGTCTGCTTTCTACTGGTTGATTGACAATGTGGAGTCGATACATGGCAGCAGTCTGAAGAGATTCTTCTGCTACTTACTTACTTACTTACTTGCTTGAAAATATTGACCACATCTTCCACAGTACAATTTCTTATTGGCATCTATTACTAAGTACTATCGCAAGTGTCTCTCATCCATCAACTTTAACTATGTCGTCTTTCCATCCTCCTTTAACCAAGTTGAAAAGTCCGTCGACAATCTTAAACAATCCTTTCCATTCCAGTGCTCCACAATCAACCACGCCAGGTCATCCTCTGCCTACTAGAAGTGGCTCGTCTCGCCACCAAGTTCGATGTGGAGCCTCCAGGGTTGGTGCAACTAGAGAAAGAGATCGCAATGGAAGAGAGGGATTCAGGACTCGACTCTTCGATGTCTGGACCATGGCAGTTCAGGGATAATACCCCACCTAAGGATAAGTAAGTTGAGGATAAATATGTAAAGAGTGCGGTCGGTACCTATAGGTACCTACGTAAAAATAAAATAGCAAAAAAATTTTATTAGTCACGCACAACCTAATGGTAGTTGCCAGAACTAGAAACCAGATCTGATCTTTCGATTGAGCGAAGATCGCTTATGCGTAGGTAGGAATCTTTAACTGATAAATGATTTTCCTTTCAGATCTGCCATTGAGGCTCCACCAACAACACCAGATCAAAATGACTGTGAGTATACCTATTTTTGTTTAATTTGGCAAAAATTGCTTAAACTTGGTCATGCATACTCATGGCTGGCTTTTGATAACTTTAAATAAATAAACCGTCTTATTTGTTTCCCTCAGCTCAAATATCGGTCCCGGACAATACAGACGCGGAGAGCACGAAGTCCGAAGGCACGGTGGTCTCCACCGACTCTGATGTGCCTCTCAAACCCACCAACGAACTCGATAAGAGGGTAACGACTTGTGTTTTTTTTATATTCATCATCATCATTCTCAGCCCGTGTCGACCCACTGCTGGGCATAGGCCTCTCCTTGTTTCTGCCACTCTTCCCGATCCTGTGCCAGTCCGAACCACGTACAACCCACGGTCTTATGGATGTCGTCGACCCATCTCGCTGGTGGACGTCCCCTATTTCGATGGCCAGTTCTCGGCCTCCACTCTGTTAGTGCCTTAGTCCACCTGTCGTCACTACGTCTGGCCAAGTGTCCTGCTCAACTCCACTTGAGCCCCAATATTCGCTTGCTGACGTCTTGTATTTACTTTGGTCTGCTTGCGAATTTCGGTATTGGGAACTCGATCTAAGAGTGTGATGCCGAGCATGGCGCGCTCCATGGCTCTCTGTGCTACGCTTATTTTCTGCACAGCCTCCTTTTTTTATATTAATCCGATTTGAAAGTATTCTGGACGCAAGTTTGTGGAAATACAACAGAAAAAAATCGACTCTAGAAAATCAGATCCCGTCTTTTGTATCTTGATAGAAAAGTTAAATATCGCGGAGAAAGGACAAATTAATCTAAATCGGATTTTAACATAAAGAAATCTATGGTTAATTGAAAATCCTACAGTTAGATTCTCTATCTTTTACCCCAAAAATACACATTAATGCTTGGTATGTATCGGGTGTAAGACTAGGCGATAACTAACTTAGTTGTATGGTCTCTCTAGGTGCAGTTGGTGACACGTCTGATGGAACGTAGCTGCAGCTGCAGTTCAGGAAAATGCTCCAAACTCCTCAAGGTCAAAAAGGTCGGGGAAGGACGCTACAACATTGCTGGACGAAACGTTTTCATCAGGGTAAACATATGCATAATATCGCACTTTACTTGTACGTAAATTAGATTAGTCTATTTTCAACGATAAACATTCATTCCTTCCGGGCCTGGGTATTGTTGTATCACTTCACTCTTATTCAAGAATGACAACACACAGGGAATCATGGGGCCCACCCCCATGATTCCGACCAAATGTGTCTGGTTACCTAAAACATTATAAAGTTTAATAACTTTAACTATAATTAATTTCAGCTGCTGAAAGGGCGCCACATGATGGTCCGCGTGGGCGGCGGGTGGGACACCCTGGAGCACTTCCTGTCGCGCCACGAGCCGTGTCAGGTGCGCCTCGTGACGCAGGGCAGACGCGCCGCCATCACCCTCACCAGCGAGCGCTCCGACAGCCTCTCATCCGCCAGCAGCAAGACCTCACTCACTCGAGAGGCACACGGCTCTGTATCACCCGTAGACAGCAAAGCTTCCACCAGCGGGAAGGCCTCACCCAACCCTCGTAGCGGTAAATCCTCCCCACAGAACAGCGGCAAAACCTCCCCCGCTATCAGTAGCAAAACTTCTCCTGCCCGCACTAACAGCGGCTTCAGAACCTCTACCCCTAAACCGAATAAAAACAGGGCCAGTTTAACTCTGCCGCTACGAGCGGATTCAGTAGACCGCCAGAAATCCCCCGCACCCCGCACTAGGAAGCAATCGGCACCCAGCTTTAGCACCCCCAGCACTCCGGGCAGGTCCGTCAGAACACCCCCAGCCGAGTATAGGAAGTCGCTAACATCCGCTTCTCTGTTAAACGCACCGAAGAAATCTCGGAGCATGAGCCTGGCTCTCCAGAAAGAGGATCGTTCCACTAAATTCTGCGGCACGGATCGCCTTAACCAAGCCGCGGCTAAAGCGCGTAGCGTCAGCGCCGCGTCGACGCCGACTGAAGTAACCGGTCGGAAAACTCGAAGCCAAAGTCTTGCCTCCACACCTATTCACGAGCCGAAGAAACTCCTGAACGCGACTAATGGCTACGCTAAAAAGACTCGAAGCATGAGCTTAGCCACGCCGGTAGACTTCAGACCGATGAACAAAAGCTCTTCCGTGACGATTTCCGGAGCCCTCACTCAGGCCGCTATCGAAGAAACTATCAGAATGTCGTTGGCCGCCAGTATCGCCGATGAGCATTCCTCCAAAAAGCCATTTTTGCACATCAAAGCCAAATATAGAAGTCCCCCGCCGCGGGAGGTACCTCCCAGATAACTTCATTCCGCTCTAGTTTAACCCTGACACTTGAGGTTACTTTCGCGTTTTTGTAAGCATTATTTAGATCTCTAGTAATCTCGTTAGTAAGTTAATTCACATTCATGCACTCCTGCGCGGGAGACTAGTCATAATGAATTTTAATCTAATGATAATTTAATTTAATGATCTTTCCAATTGCAATATTAGTATTTCATTTAGTTTTAATGTGTGTTCGAGTGATATAATTCATACATTTCTCTTTGACAATAAGATTATGTAATTCATTTTAATGAGTATTTATGACGATACGCTAGTTTTAGCTAGAATAGAGAAGTAAATAAGTGGCCTCACACAAGGACCTCATCGGTACAAATCGTTGTTAGGTTTCCCCAATACTATATTTTCATACGAAATAGAGGGTATTTTTGCACGTCAGTAGATTATACAAGCACTTATATTAGATAGACACGAAGTATACAGAAACAAATCTATCCATAACGAACGATTGAAGGCTGTGCTCTATTCATATCTGCCGTCTTAGTGGCCATCATTTTATCTGTCATCTAAACGATTCTTTATTTTCATTGTAATTTACCATTTTTTTCTTAGATTTCTTGAATATTGTTTCTTCAACTGAAATTGTTTTTTTGATAGATTTTATGCTGTATTTTGAATTCAAACTTCATTACCATTATGTAAAACTAGTTTTAGAATTTACTGTCAATCTCAATCACCATTTTATTATTGGACTTAGTTTAGGAGCAATTAGTCATTTTGATATTATTGTAATGAATCTTCCACCATTTAATATCGAATTTTAATTCTTGAGCTTAGCTATGTAATGGCAACATCGATATCGTACTGCCAGTAAGTATACCTATCTGCAATATTGTGCCAACAGTTTTAATATGTATGGGTTAAAATAAACTTTTTGATATTCAGTATAATTTGGTTGTTTTATTGATCACAAAAGCACGCTTCCTGCAAAAACACAGAATAAGCCCAGCTTGCACAACGATCCCTAAACGTATTTTGCAAGTAAACATGTTTAAAGACAACTCTCTTAAACATATTTAGGCACTAAATACGATTAGGCATAGTCGCCCCAACTAAGGCAATCATTGCAGTCTCTTTCACGAAAGGAGTCTCTTGGCCTCGGCGCTAGTGGGTATATTTTATTTTCATCTGATAACCTCAATCCTCAATCGGCCGCGGGACTTCTTCGTGAAACAGACTAAATGCATATCGTATGGTGTAGTTGCAATCATGCAAGGTTTTGCACAGCCAAAGTAAAGGTTTACCACTGTAGACGCAGGTTTATCGAAAGATTATAAAAGCCATCGACAATAAACACGCAAAATATTGATCAAAGAAATTGGTACTTACACAAGTGGGCTTAATAATCGACAAGCACTGGAGCACCCAACATCATAGCAACCACTACAATGTAAGTAATTTTATTGTATTTTATAGGTAGGTACAGATCTTCTAATTAGACAATTAATCAAGACAATCGTTTATTCATAATTAACTTAGTTTCACTTCAGTGCGCACTCGTAAAGCCTCCTTAGACGTTCTTTACTGATCAGATTATGTTTAGCGAGATTTCACGTGGTCACTACTTGGATGTGTGACCGCTAGTGACGTTTTCGACAGCGCTTTCGTGCTCCGAAAGGCACGTTATGATGTGTCGTGTCGTTAGCCATGGAGGCGTACAGAAAATTGCGATACCAGAGCTGGCCACTGATACAAATTACTTTTGTAGGTACTATTTCAACTTGTAATAAAAATCATCTTGAATGTATTTTCCAGTGTCGCAAATCGTCGGAAGGTCGTCTCCTGCCTGTCCCGGTCCCGGTGAAGTCGTCAGTGACTCCCAACAAGCGCCGATATACCTACTACAACAAGATGTACAAACCGATGTGCTACGCACTACCAAAACCACTGTCCATCTCACTAGTGTAAGGCACAAAGGAAATTGACATCAGACCGTTGGGCCCCATGCGCTAGGGATCTGGTTTCCATGTCAACGTATAGCTATGATTTTGCAATGCCCGAAAATCATATTGACTTAATTTGTAGTTCAACAGTTCAAAAGTTATGGCCATTTATGTTGGTCCGTACAGCCAGAAATCAGGCCGTACTGCCCTCCTGGATCTCAGAAACTAAGGATCTGAATATATTTATAAATGCGGTAGTTGAATTTACAAATGAGAGGTATTCAGAAGAATAAAAAAATGCCTAAATAAATGACACTGACTTGCAAGGTTGACTATCAAATCTTATACACCGATAAAACGGTACGTGATAAATCCCGTGTTTATAATGTTTCAAATAAATCACTAAGTTTTCTAAGTAAAATCAAATGTTACTAGTAGTTCGCCCCGAACTGAGCAGATCTCGCGAGTCTCCCATAAAAAAAATATTATTTGTAATCTTTGACTATCTATCAAAATAGTGCCACGAAAGAATAACCAAATAACTTGGCAATACATAGTTTCATTCAAATTACAGGTAACGGGAGTTCATGTTATTTGGTTATACTTTTTGGAGGTAGAAATTGCAGTGATTCTGGATTTCATACTTTTGCCTATTTTTGTGTCACTAAAGCTACACGAATACCAAATTTCAGTACTGTGGGGTCACCGGTGTACCCTGTGAATTTTGTCAAAGTTCAACTTTTATTATACCTAATAACAAAAACTACAAGGTTTAAACTAAAAATAAAAACGGGGTCGAAATATACTCACAAAGACCTTTTATTAGACGTGCCATTTGACCGGATAGTCCCATTTTGTTTTGTTTTACCCCTCTTAAACCCCAATATCTCAACGCCCCCCCCCATTTTTAGCTCATTTAGTCACACCAAAATTGTACCATCACTACCTACCTATGTATCATATTTCACGATAATCGGATCAACGCTTCGAAAGTTATCCTCGGACAAACATACATACAACGCCGATTTGACCAAGTTGATTTAGAGATCTCACTTTGCTGGATTAACAATTTTATTTAGTTCTTTCGTGGTCTCGCTCGTCAACTAAGCACATCTAGTCTAAAGTTAAGCAGCGGTGCGGTCTTCCGTCTAAATTTAAACTCCAACGTGTATTCAATGTTCGAAATAGTTATCAAACTTAACGCTTATTTATTATAAATACAATTCGTGAACCGAAATATTGTCGGCCGTAACATTGATAAAACGATACGTGTAATTGATAAATCCCGTATTTATAATAATGATTTGAAATTAATAGCGAAAGTTTTGTACGTTTAACGCTAATACATGTTTGTGGTGCCATTGACATTGGACCTGGGCCCATGCGCCGCCCATGGATCTGGGTGACCTGGGCCCATGCGCTAACATTGTAGCATCCTATTCCAGCAGCTCAATCGTATTGCTCAGACTGTGTGTGAATTATGATATCGCTTCCTTACTATGTGCCTTCGGAAAAAGGTGTCTTATGTCTCATAAGAAAAGTCAAAATATTTTTTTCTAGTCAACCGCTTTATTGTTTTTGATATTGTATCTACCAGTGTGCTACTAGTATGGGTCTATATTACGAATAGTCTGTATCTGTTTTATCATAATAAGACTTGCACTTAATTATCTAATAGGTAACTAAGCCCGGCTTGCCCCATGGTCCTTAAACGTATTTAGCGATTAAACGCGTTTAAACGTGACAACTATCTAAACCATATTCAAGCACTAAATACGGTTAGGCATCGTTGCACAAGTCGCCCTAAAAATATGATGTATTTAAGTGTGTATGGGACATTTTTTTCAAGATATTAAAATGTCGCCTATACTTTTTCTAGTAAGTTTTCTAACCAGAATTATTATCACACTAATATTATTAATGTGAAAGTTTGTATCTTTGTTTATTTGTTTGTTACTCAATCACGTTGTAATGGCTGAACCGATTTCGACGAAATTTGGTGTTTTGATAGATTACGACCCGTATCAATAAGGTTCAATAAAGGTATTCAAACATAGGCTACTTTTTGTTGACAAACAACGCATTCGAAACCGCTGGCGGAAGCTAGTAAATAACTAAAGAATAGATACTTACTATGATGAATATGTGTATGCATAATATGTATATTGTATGATACAAATGGATTCATAAGCGGGTATTTGTAAATTATACAAGAAATTCGGAATTTTATAATTTTATTTATTTAAATACCGCACTTGGTAAATACAAAATAATATTAATAAGTATAAAAAAGTAGGAATGAATAAATAAATACCAAATTAATTGTATCACTATTTATAAGTATTGTTTAAGATTGTATTTAGAGAGCAAATCAGTATTTTAATATTGTGAAGCGTAAATCTACTGAAGCTGAAAATGGTATGTTTGTATGTCTTATTCAAAAAGGCAATATTGTAGAATGTTTAAGCATAAGTCAGTTCACAATAAACTATTTAGACATAACTTATTTATTTATCCACATAAAACTACACACTCATATTCTATTGTGTTATAAATTTTAATATTTTTTTGTCAAATTGTGGAATGATTTAGTTTTTTGTAATATGTTGAATTTTGCCGATAACTTAATTCATATTATAAAATATTGATTAATAATATAACACTATCAAACACTATCCTAATTACCTACCGATCAGAAATAATACAAATTTCATTTTAATACATTTTGGTAGTCATTTCAAGTGATTAAATAATTTATTTGGCCAATTTAACTTATCGCTAAACTAAAACTTACAATAATCGAGAATGTGGCGGTATAACATTCATATAAAAAAACCCTTACCCTTTACCCTTCAGCGCAGTCGGGTAAAAAGTGTACTACAGAATTGTTTTCAGTAAAACAATTGTAGTACAACTAACACGTACAGGGTGCTATTTATCAAAACGAAGCAAACAGTTTCCTGTGCGCTTTCAAAAACACCACTCTTTGTAATCAAACACGCTACATATTTGGTGCATAAAATGTTTGATTGTTTCAAATAGAAGCGACTATTATAATCTCAATTAAACCTGACTCGCGATTTCGCCGATCAATTCAACACTAGGAAATAGAAGACCAGGCCAATTCACGTAATACAATTTTAAAAACATACCGAAAATTGACCCGAAGACACCGATTTATCTATAGAGCATGCAAACATTTGTTCCGCAGCAGGAATTGAATCCACTACCAACTGCGTCTCAGCCGGCTATTAGGCCACTGCGCCACAGAGCTCGTCACACATATGGTAACCCTATTCACAATCCGCTGTCTCCACGATTGGAGACTATTCAAAGGAATTGAAGTGAATTGTCTAAGTTAATTGCCATGTGAACATTATTTTTCAAGGAACTAGAAAAAAACAAACATTTGTGTTTGTTTATTTGACGAAGTGAGATTGTTTTAGACAAATTTTAATATTGTGTCTTTTAGATTTTGTGATCCCATTTCATTATAAACGCGAAAGTTTGTATGGATGTTTGTTACTCTTTCACGTCGTAACGGCTTAACCAATTTAGATGAAATTTGGTATGTATGTATATAATAACCTGGATTACACATAGGCCTATATTACATATATTTGTTGCCAAACCACGCGTGCGAAGCCGTTGGCGTAAGCTAGTATAAACCTTATTTTTTTAAGGTTCATCTCCAGACAACGCTATCGATTACGCTAGTTGGAATTAGTTTTTATTTTTAAATCGAAAATGAAAAGCCCTCATGGAATCAGCGTAAAAATACAAAGTAATTTTATAATTTAGTGATAAATATCTAGCAGTCTAGTATACAAAACCTAAATAAAGCGACTTGTAAAGCCGTTGATATGAATCGGCATCCGTTTCCGAAACTATCTATGTAAAAGCGCTGCAATCTCAAGGCTACTTTAAACACGCGTTAAACTATTTGAGACTATGGGTCTTACCACACAAAAAATTAAACACTGTCTAGCGCGTGTTTAAAAACACCCTATACAAATATGTTAAGGAGTTTTTTAAACACACGTTAAAAAGTTATTTATAATTTTTGTGATAACAAGGTATATCTTTTCCTTCGCTCGCTGGTGTCAAAACAACGTGTTTACTTACTATTTCACAAGCGGAATACTATCTAAACCAAGCATAATCATTCAAAGCATCCATTTCTATCCACTCACAATTAAAAGTAGTAAAAATGTATAGAGCGGATAATACCTCCAATTACTATATTTTTATTCATTAAAAAGGTGCACGTTGCTTTCACATCAGTAAGCACTTTACAATTGTAACGCGTCAATGTCATTCCATTATTCTTACTTTGATAAGTATCTTCCAGCATCCCCCCCTTTTCCTTTGACGCTAGGGTAATTTACTGTGACGTTCGATATTTGTCTCGTTGTGGTATTATAGTATGACAGTGCTCATAGTTGCATTATCCAAATTTTCCCGATCACTGTACGTAATTACTGATTTAAACGGGTATTTATCGCGTATGTACCTTTTTTATTTGTCATCCCGACGTTTCCACTGTTGTAACAGCCCGTCGTATTGCAGTCTGCGACAACGACTGTAGTCGACGCGATACGCGATAAATACCCGTTTAAATCAGTAATTAGTGCTCGTAGTTTTTGGTGCCCGCGACACAGAGCAATCAAACGTGGAGAACTGTGCAACCGTTGAGTGTCGTTAAACAAATCAACGCAATACATCTTAACTTACGCGTAACAACACGATAGTAAATGTCAATATTAGACAAGGATACGTGTGCGCCATACACACACAGCCTAAGTGTCTGTTCACACAGACCAGCTCGGAGAGGAGAGTACATTTTTATCGCGTTTAAAAAAGAGTTTTGGGTCATTAAAATAAGGTTGTTTTTTTTTTAATTCACTTCTTTTTTAAATGAAGCTAACCTAACGCGTCAGTGTTAAACAAACCAACCTTATTTTAATGGATCAAAACTATTTTTCAAACGCGATAAAAATGTGGTCTTCTCTCCTCGCCAGTCTGTCTCGGCACACTCGGCGTGTGCTACACACAGGGTGCGCGTGTGCCTGTGTCGTGGTTGCGTAAGCCCCCCCTAGCGCAGATACAAGTGTACCCCCCTACATGGTCCATTGCGCGTTGAATCCAAACCGTTACTTCTTCTTGGTCTTGCCGAGCGTGAGCGTGTGGTGCGCCTGCGCGGAGTGCGCCTTGCGGCGGTTAAACTCGACGGCGTCGTCCTCGATGCGCTTGCGCAACTCCTCCAGCCGCTTCTTCTCATCCGTGTGGTCCTTCTTCAGCTTGTCGAACTTCGAGTGAAGCTGAAAACGAAAATATCTTTGTGAGACGCGAGGACTTGCGGATGACGGTAGAGATTATCAAGGGAGACTGCGAACTAAATCACCATCATCAGGGGCCACGGATAGTGAGTGGGCTGTGTCGGGGATGCCTACAGGGTGAAGTACGCACACACACGAAGCCAGATCTCCCCCGTCAGAAAACCAGTGCTGCATCGTATCCACCGTGGTACGAAACAGCGTATGCTGAGACAGGGACCATTTTGTCCCCACGCAACATCATCATTGTCTGTCTGGGTTAAGCTTGACTTTTCCTTTGTTTTTAATCTGTGTGATGTCATGTGGGTTCAAATAGATGTATTTTCTTTCTTTCTGTATTTTTTCCTATTTTTTTATATATTTTGTGAGGTAACGTTTGGACGCCTTGGATCTTCAAGCCCACAATAAATAACTAGTGGTTCGCCCCGAACTGAGATCTCGCGAGTCTCCCATAAAAACATAAATATATTATTCGTAATCTTTGACTATCAAAATAGTGCCACGATATGCATAACCAACTAAGTCGACCTACAGTTTCATTCAAATTACAGGTAATTCAAATTAAGTTCATATTAAGTGGTTACTCTTTTTTGGGGTACAAAATGCAGTTTTTCTGGATTTCAGACTTTTGCTTATATTTGTGTCACTAAAGCTACACGAATATCAAATTTCAGCATTGTGGGGTCACTGGTGTACCCTGTGAATTATGTCAAAGTTTTGTTTTTATTAAGGCTAATAACTCAAAAACTACAAAGTCTAAACTAAAAATAAAAACACGATTGAAATGTACTAATGAAGACCTTTTATTTAACGTCCCATTTGACCTAATAGTCTTATATTAATTTTTTCCCCCCCCACTTGAACCCCTATATCTCAACAACCCCCCAACATTTTTAGCTCATTTAGTCACACCAAAATTGTGCCATTACTACCTACCTATGTATCAAATTTCATGATAATCGGATCAACGCTTCGAAAGTTATCCTCGGACAAACAAACATACCTACATACATACAACGCCGATTTGCCCAAGTTGATTTAGAGATCTCACTTTGCTGGATCAATAATTTTATTTAGTTCTTTCGTGGTCTCGCTCGTCAACTGAGCACATCTAATCTAAAGTTAAGCAGCGGTGTGGTCTCCCGTCTGAACTTAAACTCCAACGTGTATTCAATGTTCGAAATAGTTAAAAGATATCAAACTGAACGCTTATGGATCACGCAAATAGATTATTATAAATACAATTCGTGAACCGAAATATTGTCGGACGTAACACTGATAAAACGATACGTATAATTGATAAATCCCGTATTAATAAAAATGATTTGAAATTAATAGCGAAAGTTTTGTAAGTTTAACGCTAATACATGTTTGTGGTGCCATTGACTATTATTTATTCTATTACTTATTATTATTTATTACTCTAAATATTATTTATTCTAAACAAGAAGTGAAACCGTCGCGTCTGCTTGCGTTAGCACAAATATCACACTAATATTATAAATGTGAAAGTTTGGATGTTTGTATATTTATTTATTTGTTTGTTACTCAATCACGTCGTAACGGCTGAACCGATTACGATGAAATTTCGTATACAGATAGAATATAGCCTGGATTAAAACATAGCGAGATATCAGTTGTTAGCGCTTTAGTAGAGTCGGGTACCTCTTTCTCGGCGTCCTTCAGCTCGGCCTCCTTCTCCTTGACGCGCTGGATGAACATCTGCCGCATCTCGTCCTCCTTCTGCTGCAGCTCCGCGAGGTGCGCGCTGCGCTTCTGCTCGAACGTCTGCTGGAACGACACCTGCGGACACACCCACCATCAGTACACCCTAGTGCCGCGCGTGCGTCTTCTCGCGCATGTCCTTTAGTTACCGGCTTGTTGTCCGCGTCGACGTCGCTGAAGCCCATCTGCTGCAGGCGCCGGCGCCGGTAGAGCTCGTAGTGCCGCGCGTGCGTCTTCTCGCGCATGTCCTCCATGTTGGTGCGGATCAGCATCTCGCGCAGCTTCACGAAGTCGCAGTGCGACTCGTTCTCCACTGCAAGCGTACACAGCACGTTACCAGATGGCTCAGCTAGTGTTAGTACAGACGCGAGTGTGAGTGGGTGCATGCGTTACCCTGCACGGTGCCCCACGGGTACTGGCGCGCGCGCACGGTCTTGTTGCCGATCTTCACGAAGTCGGTGGAGCCGACCACCGCGAAGGGGATGTGCGAGTTCATGCTGCCGTTCACCTCCGATACGGACTCGTCGTCCACCGGGAACTGGTAGATCGAAACGCCGTTCGACTGCAGCTCCTGGATTATTTTACTCTGAAAACAAAATATCATGCTGGAGATTTCACACACATCTATCTAGCCCCAAACTAACTGAAGCTTGTATTATGGGAACCAGATAACTGATAAAATGCTTATACAACCTGCTTTATTATGTACGACATTAAATGAAAACACAGGTAGGGCTAATGGCTAGTATTGTTGTAAAATAGTTTGCTGACTAAGCGGCATCGTCGCAAAGGTGCCGCCGATTTACGTTAAATATTGTTTATTGGAAATGTATCGATTAATAAATAAATATTCACCGCTACCGGTATTAAACCTACCTATAAAATCAGTTAATACGATTCCGGATGCGTGTTATAAATTAATGTCGTACTGGCAAAACAGGTGGTAACGTATATACTTTTTTTTACAATTACATACAAATTATAGAAAAATACCCAGACCCGGAACAAATATATCTGTAGATTATACAAATATTTGTTCCACGACGGGAATCGAACCCGCAACCTCCTGCCTGCGTCATCGTAGGAGGATAAATACGGGATTTATCGCGTACTGTTTTATCGGTGTTGCAGGATGAGTGCGATCCGCTCTGAGCCAGGTTTTGCCCCGCACTGATATTAGTCATCAAAATATAACACGAAAGTTTTCTAAGTACAAACATATCAGTTTATCGAGACGCAGGAGATTGCGGGTTCGTTTCCCGCCGCACAATTTTTTTTGTTTAAGTCACGAATAGATGGGTATTCGTTGGACTGTGGTCTGGATGGGTATTCGTTTGACCAGAGTCCAACGAATATCCAATAACTGTGAATGTGGTCACACCGGACGGTAAGCGTAGCAGCGATGGTGTGATCGAAGATGGAGTATGCTTGCCTAAAGAACCTGTTTTTAATCAATCAATGAATACTTAACGTTCCTAGTAAAGTAATTCACTTTAAGCATGTTTATGTACCTTGAATTTCTGCAGTTCAGTCTTGGAAATGGTGTCCGCCTTCGCGATGATGGGGATGATGTTCACCTTGGTGTCCAGCTTCTTCATGCACACCAGGTCTATGGACTTGAGGCCGTGTCCTGAAACATGGAGGACCAATAATTTAACCAGAAACTATGTATTACACTTCACATATTCATTTAAGTTTATGTTAATAATCTAAAAAGGTAAAGATTGCTAGTTTGTTTAGATGTAGGGGACCTCCGGAATTACTGACACGATTTTGAAAATTCTTTCACTAATAGGAAGCTACTATAGATTCATGTCGCCAAACTTCGGCCGCGCCGATACAATACGTAAACATGCATTGAAATTGGCAAACGTCAAAAATATGAATTGTCAGACTATAAGAAAAATGTTTAGAACATTTTTGTGGTTCACACCATTAATTAAAAAATACAGGAAATTGAAAGGTAGTTTTTAAAATTACTCATTTTATGTGAGTCATGCTTATATAAATTAAAAACTGCTGAAGTACTGACATCTATACTAATATTATAAATTCGAAAGTAACTCTGTCTCTGTCTGTTTGTTACGTTTTCACGACTAAACGGCTGGACCGATTTAGATGAAATTTGGTATATAGGCAGATTATGACCGGGATTGGGGCATAAGCTACTTTTTTGCCGACTGCGCAGAAGGGGGGGGGGGAGGTAATGTTTTTTTATTGGCAAACCACGCGAGCGGGTCAGCTAGTGATAAATAAGGAATAGTTGTAGCTAGGTGAGGATAACAGACAGATGCTAGAAGTATTCCCGCGGGACAAATGTTTGTATAATCTGCAAATATATTTGTTCCGGATCATGGTACTCGTAGTTATTGATAACCACGACACAGGGAACATGTGTCAAATTCTCATTAGCTGCATACATATTAATATTACTTGCATCAAGTGCATCAAGTGGCAACGTAAAATCACCATTTATTTCCCGACACAGTGAGTAATCAGTAAAACAGTCCACGTACAAATGTACAGAATGCGTCAAGTAAAGCAACTTGTCATTGTTTACTTATCGCGAGGCACCAGTTGACGCATTCCAAACAATACCTTATCATTCCCAGCAGAAACATAACATCTATGTTTACTGACACTATCATTTCTATTAGTCTTATTTCTTTTAAGTCTTTTAGGACATTACTATTCTAATACTTTCATCATCATCATCCACAGCTCGGCTTCAATTGGTATACCTGGTTTTAAGAGTAGAGTTCCTTGTGAAAGGGCTAGCCCAGGGAAGTACCACCATAACTTCTGCCGTCAAGCAGCATTGCTGTGTTTCGGTTTGAAGGATATGTTTGCCGGTGAAATAACAAGCACATGAGGCTTTACACCTGTATGCCTCTAGTTGATGGAAGCAGGGCAGTGCATCGTAGGGCACGTTTCTAAAGTGCGTGACCTATGAGCATCCTACGAGGCAATACTTTGTTACAGGCGATGGTTACCACTTAACATCAGGTGGGTCATAATCTTGTACAATCTCCATGTAACGTAAAAAAATATCCTGCGCTAGTCTGACCCATCTTTGACATGTCGATGGGCCGCGTCTTTATCTATGCCGTTCACGTCCACCCATCTCGCTACAGTACGTCCTACGCAGCTACGTTTCTGTAACACCTCCGTATGGTCAGCACGGCTCACCCCAACAAAACAAAATAATTCTAGATCTCAATTTAAGATTAGACTAGTGGTTCGCCCCGAACTGAGATCTCGCGAGTATCCCATAAAAACTTATTAAATTATTAGGTATGATTATTAAAATAGTGCCATGTAAACTTTACAGTGTAAATTATTAACGAAATGCACGACCAACTTACTTGACCTACAGTTTCATTCAAAATACAAGTAACGGGAGTTCATGTTCATTGGTTACTCTTTTTTGGGGTATAAATTGCAGTTATTCTGGATTTCAGACTTTTCATTTGTGTCACTAAAGCTGAACGTATGTTCTCAAAGTTCAGTAAGTTTTTAGTATGGCTAATAACGTAATAATATTAAAACTACAAGGCTTAGACTTCCTTCCTGGGACTTATAGTTTAGGCTGCAAATTAATAAAAACATACAATCGTTTAAAGTAGATTTTCTGATCGAAAATTTGTTCTTCTACAAGTGCTAGGCAACCCGACTGCTGCCGGAGTTTATAGGCGGCGGTGACCACTTAACATCAGGAGGCCCGTCAGCTTGTGTGTCTACAAGTTTAATATAAAAAAAAATCCAACTTATTGTTTCAAAATTTACTTTTAATCAACATGCAAATTCAATGATTAAACCCACTCTACATAATCGTGAGATCCCGTTATCGAAACTCCACGGGCGCATTATACAAACTACCAGGGCGACATGATTACGTGAGCGTAATGCGAATGAACTCAAGGACGCTTTCACACCTCCCGCGCGGTGCTGCTGCCCTGCTCCAAATATTAGTGAAAGTAATACTATCCCCAAATGTTATTTGAAAATAAATAATAGTAACCTTAAAGTAACTCTGGTTAGCTCAAAAAACCTCGCTCAACTTTCTCACTAAAAATATGTATAATGTATAAAGTTTAGTTGTTTATGTTTGTTCCTCCATAACGTCGCATCAGCTGAACCAATTTGGATAAATTTGGGATATAAAGATAGCCCAGACTAGAGAATAAGATAGGAGTTTAATTCGGACACCTTATACCCGAAAATATATTTGGCCAATGCTAGATTAACTCATGGTACCTATTAAATCCAAAACCTTAATTGGCTCATGGCTCATTGGCTTACATGTTTCATGTTTGTTATTATTTAAACTCTACAAATGCTTGTGGTAGCACTTAATTCGTCACTAACTGGCTTTATACTTGGTTGTCTTTCACTAATTAGTCTAAGCCACTGGGTCAGCCCCACGCCCTTTTGAGAGCAGGTCAGTTCCCAGTAGACGTCTTTCAATTTGCCATGGTAAAATGTAAGCTATTCATGTGACATGAGATTCATTATGCTTACTATCGGCCACAAGCCCCAATTCAGAACCTCTATAGTGGCAAGAGTGTGTCAGTTGATTTTACTATAATGACCCTAACTAATAACCCCCTTTGTTAATTAAAAAGGCCACACTAAATAACACATAGAGAACCATCCAAACCCGGCATAAATATCTGTAGAAAATACAAACATTTGTACCGCGGCGGGAATCGACGCCGCAACTTCCTGCGTCTCAGCCAGCTAACCACCCACTGCGCTACAGAGATCGTATTAGTATGGATACTTACCAGTAGGACAGATGAAGTATAGACACACATGGAGCCTGCTATCATGGTACGCTGGTAGTGAGCGCTTGATCTTCAGTTCCTCTTGAAGATAGGCTTCAAACTGGGCGTCGATATAATCCACAACAGCTTTGAAACTGTCTTCTTTATTCACCTGGTCTCCGTAGCCAACCGTATCGCAGATTGTTAGCTGGTGGAAATTGAAACAAAAATGTTTGAAGACATTCAGGAGATAAGACTTTAAAGTAAATATAAACAAACCCATAGTTAGACCTAGTGAGATTAATGACCTGTATCAGTAAAGTTTGTTTATCACAAGTTCTAAGTCACCCTAAGTTATGTTTCAAAAATTCCGACTTTGAAAGAGCCTAGTGTTCAGAGATGATATTTTTGTTTATTAGTAACTTTATCTAAAAATAAGGTTTGTAAAGATTACCAATTTCAAAGTTATTTATCATATTGAGGTAAAGTTTGTTGTTTCTATGTTTATAGTAAATTATTTGACTGATAGATAGCTACACTCGTGAAAACGTAACTAACAGACAGAATTACTTTTCATTTTATAATATTAGTATGGATTTCCTTGTTCTGTGTCAAGAGACTGATAAAAGGTCATTGACAAGTGCCACTGAGTGCCCTCTCAGTTGGAAGATTTCCAATTGGCTTGATACTGAACTTGACCCAATTAGTAGAATAGCTTCCCTTTGGGAGTGATAAGGGTTTACAAATGACATTCTTCATATACTATTTCATGGAAATTCAGCATGGCACACTTCCAGTATTGTATTTTGTAGACTTTTTTCAACAACTTTAGGGGCAATTAACCTAAGACTACCGCCGACTCGATATTGAGCCTATAACAATAGAAAATCTGTTGTTTTATTTCCTGGTATTCAACTAGTTGAAGGTAAAAATTTATATTTACATATTTTGTCTTTCCCTCAAATAATCAATATACCATTTTAAGGTTTTCAGATGAATTCACTTCTTGTTTTGTAGTTAGAAGGAATAAACCAGTAGAGGTATATTAGGATAATGGTTAGTATACATCTCTGCTTACAACCCAAGAAAAGAGGTAACAGAATGTTTTAAGTGTTCCGTTCCTCAAACAAAACAAAATAAGGAACCCTTAAAGGAGCACTTCGTTGTCCATCTGTCTGCCTGCCCATCTGTTAAGACCCTTTTTCTCAGGAATGTGTAGAGATGTCAAGTTGAAACTAAGATACAGCCGTACTGGCTATGGTACCCTTTACTGCGCGTGGTTCGACATGAGCTTAACTTTTTGATGAGGTAACTGAATCATGGTGTTAAGCAGTAACTTCTATAATAATTGCATCAACTCACAGATTGCATCCAAAGACTTGACCTACAAAACACTGTTTGCACCCAACACCCTGACACGTTAAAGTGAAAAGCCTTATGTATATATGAGAAGAATATCAATTGCAGCCTTACCTTCAAGCGCACACTGCTTTCTTGCAGTTCATATGTGTGAGCCTTCAGCTTCACAGTAGGCAAACTGTGTGGGCTCGGAACTGATTCAAAGTTGGTGTTGAACAGTGAGTCCATAAGGGTAGACTTGCCCAGACCTGTTTCACCTGGATAATGAGAAACATTTTAATACCTAGGACAAATATTAAAATTTTATGTCATCATCATCATATCAGCCCGTCATAGGCCATTGATTTCCAGAACGATTAATCTGGTGGCGCTTACACTCAACAGCTCCCATCTACCTTTATCAAGTTTTATTTTCATAGAATGGGGGGCCATCCTATTCTGCGCTTTCCAGTGTGTGGAAATTTTAATACAAGGACATGTTTTTTTTTTTAGTACAAACAAAATTGTTGGCCTATGTAATCACCTCAAATAAATTTAGACATTGATCAAAATGGTTCCTTGCTTTATACATTTTTGGTTTGAACTAGTACAAACAAATCCTAAAATAGGATCATACATATTTTTGCGAAGTTTTACAACATTTGCATTTTACTTATTTTTACTTTCAGCATCTCTAATTTGTTAAATATTATCCTAATCAATATAAAGGTATTAAGTTCATGAAATCTTAGATTATTGCATAAATATGTTGTCTAATTCAATTCAGTGCCTTATATGCCTTTAATAGGCACACTTATCGATCCTAGGTCTCAATTTAAAAATTTCAGTGCGTGTAAAAATATGTATGCTGTTGGCGTTCCTATTTGTGAATAAATAAAATAAATAGCAGCAGTGGTGATACCGGACTGAGATAAAAAATAAAAAAAAAATATTGCTGGACATGTCACACAGCGCAATCTAGCCCCAAACTAAGCAGAGCTTGTACTATGGGAACCAGATAACTGATAGAATACTTACATACTTTTTTTTTGTAAATACATACTTATAATATATAGAAAAACAACCAGACCCGAAACCAATATATGTAGATCAAGCAAACATTTGTTCCGCGGCAGGAATCAAACCCGCTACCTCCTGCGTCTCAGCCGGCTATTAGCCCACTGCACCACGGAGGTCGTCATCAGATCATGAAGTAATCAAATATGGTGAGTAATATGGTAAATAGGGAGACACTTGAAATAGGACTAAAATAGACTCAATAGAGCCTTCATCAATAAACGAGTAGGTGCACTAGTATCGAAACCAAGGCAAGTTATGTGGGACATTTGTGGATGATTCACTGACTCACCAATACAAAGAATGTTGAACACAAATCCATTCTGAACGCTCTTGTTCACCAGCTGATCAGGCAGGCTATCGAAGCCGACGTGACCGGACAGTTTTAGCGTACGCATCGCTGCTTCCATCTACAACAGGAAAAACAGTAAACTCAGGATACGTTCACGACTGAACTGATCACTGTGAACGCACACAAAACTAACTCCAATCAACTTAATTGAGCCCGTGCGAGTGATGTTTACTGTTTATATTCTCGTGCCGGTGCGTGAGGAATGTTCAATTTATGTTACCGAAGCATTATTCACTCTAAATAATATAGTTCCACAACGAATTTCATTTAAGGAACAACGCCCCTGTTAGGGTATGAGGAACACTAAACCATTACGTAAATAAACTTGTTCAAAGCACTCAACATGTCGCGCATTCCCAAATGCTTCAATTTATTTGACCTGCTATTATTTTCTTGCGTTTTTATTCAAGAAAAACACTTTAAACTCACTTTTGGTAGCTCAACGTCAATCGCCGCCATGTTTACTTTTTGACTGATTGAGAAAAAAAAAATTGTTGGTTGGTTGGCTTGACTGGGCTTGATGATGATAGTCTAGGCATGCAATGATTGCTATTTATAAATCATTTTCATATGATCGATTATATTTTATCACGGCTATTTCACGTAGTGTGAAAACAATGATTTTTCAGTATGATGCCGTAATGTCACACATGTTTTCACTTGTGAAAAATCACGGGCAATGATTTTCCATTATGATGCCGCAATGTCACACTTGCTATTTCACATGTGACTGTGACCGATAAACATGGGTACTCATTATTCCTCAAAGTGAATGTATTCACTTATTCCGACTTCGCTATCCGATCTGATTCCTCTTAATGATTCATCTATTCCTTTGATTCCTTTGATTCTTTTATTCCATAGTACAGTACGGCGTAAAAAAATCAAAATATTAGAAAAATCCGTCCATAATCGACCGTTAATCGTTTCTAGTAAGGTACGAGTATCGGGGTGTGTCATCTCGCTCTTGGCGCGCACAATAGTTTAAACCTTGATTTAGGTTGGTAGGTCACAGATTAAAGAAATTTCTACAGGTAGGTGCTTAATAGGACTATATAGGTCAGAAGCTTGTTTCTTTAGCATATAAGTAAAAGAAAAAAAATCACTATATGGTAATTACATACATATGATTATTATATATTGAAACAAGCCTTGTCATAATGATAAATAATAATGTCAAAAATCTTTCATAATTTAAAGAAAATAATTTTCAATGTCAATGAAAATGATTTAAAAAAAGCATTCATTTCCATGCCAACCTAGTGAGCGACTGAACAAACCCGAGTTTACCCGAGTGCTAACCAACGATCGAACGGATCCGGCCGAATCGAAGAAATAAATGATTCCTCAGCAACTAACTAAACGAACCCGAGCTCTAACGATCCGAGCCGAATCGAAAGAATAATTATTGATTCTGGAGTCGGAGTTATTAGCAATTGGCCGGAATCAAAAAGACTATCAACTCCGAGGGCTAAATCGACTCACTTTCTCCGGAGTTACTCATCGCTAGTGACCGATATACGATGAAAACCGTAAGTGATTTAATTTGAATGATTTGTAGGAGGTTAAGTGAAGGAAAAAAGCAGGTGTGACATATGATTTTTAAATTCTTATGATATTTCACACTTCTGGTTTTAGTTTCATAGTTCATGCTACAATGAGGCCAACATCGCGAAGACTATGAAATGAGGGGGTTTCACGGCCATATTTTGAGAACTGCCAATAGATGGCGCTGCTGTATCAAGCACTAAGGATGGAACGTTTCACGAGTATCATGTGAAAAATCATATATCACATCACACCTGTTATTTTCCTTCGCATAGCCTGTTAAAACTCATTAAAATTAAATCACTTTCGGTATTCATCGTATATCGGTTGTTGTCATTCGGGTCTGCTACAAATTAGTCGTTCGCATTTCTTCGGAATTCATCAGGTGTTGCCGTTGCCCGTGATTTTTTTACAGTTTTTTCTTTTTTTTTGTGAAATAGCACTAGTAAGAATAGCGAGTCTCGCCTCGAACTGACGTATCAGTGTGTGTGACGAATCTTATTCGTAGCAGATCGCACTCACCCTGATAAAAGTTCACGAATTGAATCGAAACATTGTCAGTCGAAACACCGATAAGACGGTATTGAAGTCTTCTATAAATTATGTTCAGTTCACTTTCGTGTAACTGATTTAACTGTGACGCCATCATATTGGACCGTAAGTTATTTTAGCGAAATTTTACGTTCTTATCTACCTAGGTACTTATAAGTTAGTTGGTGTCGATTAGGTACTTATGTACTTGTCATTTTTCCAACTAAAAGTTATATTTTTTTAAAAGATACTGCATGAAGAATATTGAAGCAAAATGCTATATCTTCAGTGTTCTTAAGGAACAAAGCTTCTCCAGAACAACCATCATCATCAGTTCAAGATAAAGTGATCAGATTCCACACAGGGCTAAAAAATAAAACGATCACAAAAGAACATTAATTGCCACACACAAAACGAAACAAAAACGGAGTGAGCATGTTCTCTAGAAATTTTGATGTTGTCTTTGCGACTTTGACAGTTTGACAAGTTTGAAAATATATTTTTTTAGCGGAGCATGTCTCGGGTGCTTGTTTAGACGGCGCCATCTATTACGCTAGTAGGAACTATTTTTTTTTAATCGAGAATGAAAATTCCTCATTGTCAAAATAATCTAAAAATGTTTTTGATTGTATGATTATCTTTATGTAATAAGGATTTACCATTTTATATTTGAATTATGCACATCTTATCATAACATCGCATTTTATCCTTTTCTAGAAAGGAGATTCTTGTGATATTCACGTCTTTCAAATTATTTGGTTGTCTAGCATGACACTGGAAATGTTGCAACTTCCGAATTTTCTATATATATATATATATTATATATATATTTCTCTAACTTTAACGATACGATACTTTAAAAATATTTTTGTGAGCATGAAGACGTGGAGGATGAAGCCTTTTGTTTAAATTTTCTTTTTTACTGGATCAAAACCAGAAGTACTATCATTGCTTCACCCTTGTTTTTTTAATTACCTTTCGCTAAATAATGGAAAGGTAAGCAAAGCAACAAAATTAGTCTAAGTAGAGTTAAGTGCAAACAGACACTTTCTATTGTTTATTTTTAAAAATAATATTATTACGCTCTGGTATTACTCACAGACATCAAAAAGTCTGTGCTTTAAGTGTGTTTTTTCTGTTTTTGTTTTGTGCCTTCCATAAGTCTGGTACAACTGTAGGTACCTAATTCTTACTCATAAAAAAAAGCAAGTTCCAACTATTGTAACGGCCTGGCGATCAATCGCCAAAAATGATAGTTTTTAATATGCAAAACCGTCAGTCTCAAATACACAGAAGAAAATTACAATCTCTCTTCGTCAGTTTGTACACAAACAAATTATTTTTTGTTGCAAGTTCCTCGGCAAATAATGTTGCCACAGCAATTGTCATTGCTTGATTTTTATTAATTTTTAACAGTTTATTACTATATCAAATCAGCGCCATCTGTTAGCAGTTCTAAAAATATGGCAATCGTAACCTACAATTTAATAAGTACGAAAGTCAAAAAAGATCATGGAAGGATAGCAAAAGAGGAGAAATGAAAACCCAACATGTAGATATGGTAGATTTTGGTAGATTTTTAGTATCCTTTACATGGCAGCACTGAACAAAAACCAAAATGGCTGAATGCGACTTTAGTGTGTTATCATGTGAGATGAGAAAATAATGTTTTCTTGAATTTCATGGTCGCGAGTGGATTATAAAATTGTGTATCAGTGAATAGTGACAAAATAAACCATGGTGGACCTAAAATCGCCGCCGTACAGTGACATCAAAAGACCTGAAGAGGTGGTCAGGATGACTACGAACGATAGCCTGAAATTCGCAGTTCTTATCGGGCTGATTGAAGTGGGACAGGTGACCAACAGGGAGCTTGTGAACACCGTCTTGCATCTGGTAAGTCATCACCTTGATAAGGCGTTTATCACAAGAAACTAAATTCCGTTCCAATAGGATTCGTCTTGGAAGGTGATTAGTTTGTTGGTGAGTTGTATTCCGTACTTATGCTAGTGGACAGCCGTGTATTATGTTTTTACAGGTATCTGAATAAAAAAAGTCATTATAATTCAGGTATTTGAAGCAGCGCGGAGTGTATTCAACAATATTTTCATTGTTTTTATCGATCGCTTTGATCGCGCGCCGCGCGTCCACGGCGGCCGGTGATCGCGCTCGCTTGTTTGTTTTGATGTTGTAACGCGCTATCCGCGCTAATATTTATTCCCCGCCCAACTAATCATCCCACAATGATGTAATAGTGATCACTATGGAACTTACCTAGCTGAATATCACTTTATCTATCCCACCAGAAAACTGATGGCAGGTAAAATACTTACCTGCCTAAATGTAGATATTTAGAATGTTCGTGTTGTCGTAGGCGATCATTGCGATGTTAATAATAATTATTGATGCATGCAATAATGACGCGGTTTCACTGCTACCGGTAACTTTATAGTTGATAGCTGTAATAGGTACCTACGTAGGCACCGAAGGCTACCTAGCCTACCTACCGTGCTCATAGAAAATGATCCATCCTTCGATCCTCGCCTGGCCTTATACCTAACACAACTATTTATTTAGTCGAATTTTATGGGTCATTATCCTTCATTGAAGTCTTTATTATAAATGTCGACTTTACGTGTGGGGGTTAGAAATGGAACGTTTCACGAGTAGCATGTGAAAAATCATATGTCATAATTATTGATTAAATCGGGTATTTATCGCGTATGTACCTTTTTTATTTGTTATCCCGACGTTTGGGCTGTGTTGCAACAGGCGTGGTTAGTGTAGTGTGTCGTAATATGAACGAGAACATTTCTATTTCTGAAGACCAAGTGAGGGTAGTTGCTGCAGCTACCCACACTTCTCGACGGTAGCTCCAAGTAGGTACTCCAGTCAACCCGTGACCACGCCTGTTGCAACACAGCCGAAACGTCGGGATAACAAATAAAAAAGTTACATACGCAATAAATACCCGTTTTAATTAATAATTATGTACAGGGATCGCGAAAGTTTGAAAAATACTATCATATGTCATATCCGCTATTTTCCTTCGCGTAACTTGCTAAAAATCATTCAAATTAATTGACTTTCGGTTTTCATCGTATAACGGTCGCAGTCATTCGGTTCGCATTTTTTCGGAATTCATCGGGCGCTTTCGTCGCCCGTGATTTTTCACATATGAAATAACACTAGCAAGAATAGCAAGTGTGACATTACGGCATCGTAATGAAAAATCATGGCCTGTGATTTTTCTCATGTGAAATTAACAGCAGTGATACAAAATTATCACATGAAAATGATTAAACGAAATAGCAATAATTTCATACCTAGCGGGGGGCGAAAAATGAAAATGTCAAAAGGGACTTTGACCGTTATTTATAAACACTTTCCAAGTGGATCATCATCAATAAATAGTAATTCTAGGTGGTTTGCGTATTTTTGTAGTAATATACTTAGGAACATACCTAGGTAAGTATTATATGATTAGGTACTTACATCATTTTGTAGTAGGTACTGTTCGTAGCTTTTACGTGAAGGACACTTGGTCTATTATCACCTGTCGCTCACTCAGGTAATACGTAGTAATACTACCTCAGTGCTGTCGTCTGTGTTTTGTTTCGTGCAAATAATGTGAACAATGTTGTGAAATATTTAGGTATACATAGGGTAACCTGCCAATACTGACGCTAATCGGATCGTACCTACTTATTTGACGGTTAAAAAAAATAAGGACCGTAAGAGCCTAATAGCTAGCACACTGACGGACGCCGCGAACCATCATAATCATTAATATTCTTTGTATGCCTACCAGATAGCATATATATATATATTTGAACTGTGATTGTTAACCGGCCTCCCGCGATACAGGAAAGTCCTAGTGCGGGGGCCACCAGTAAATTTTAATGTTTAAAAAAAATCTTAAGACAAATATAATTTACGCAACAACCATAACCACACACGCACACTAAACATTCACATACATATAAGTATATAGTGTAATAAATAATGTTTATTACATTAGCCACTTTTAGATAGATAGATAACTCTTTATTGAATTACCACACAAACAGAAATAATACAAAAATAAATATAAGGCTAGAATAAATAAGGCAATACAATGGGCGGCCTTATCGCTGAAAGCGATCTCTTCCAGGCAACCTTTGGATGGAGCGAAATTTATAATATGGAGTGCGGTGTACTTTGTAGGATATATTTACACAAATGTTCTTAGGTATACTAAAAAATATGATAAGGTTCCAATCCTAATACTTAAAATACTTATAAAATAGACTAATATATAGATATATGCAAATAGCTAACTATACTAACAGATAAAACGTTTAAATAGCAAATAAATAACGCTAGGAAGATGACATCGTTAGGTAATGTTGCTTCACCTTCAGCTTGAATGTGTGTAAGGAGGATGACCGTCTTATTTCTTCGGGCAGAGCATTCCACAGCCGAACAGCCTGGACAGTAAAAAAGCGCTGTTAAAGGAAGTGCTGTGCGAAGGAGTTCTGAGTATCAAGTTTTCTGATGACCTAAGAGTCTAGTTGTTTGAAGAATGAAGAAATTGAAATCTATCTCTCAGATAGTGAGGAGTGAAAGGACTTACTTTATACTTTTATACGCCCATACATACATGCTTAATTTAACTATCCAATATAAATACTTCTGAGTAGTGTAGTGTATACCTAAATACTCCGTCCACATTTGCACTGACTGTGAGCTTTAAAGAAGTATTTTTCAGTAGTTAGGATGTTTATTTAGGTCTTGGAGAATTTCCCGCTTGAACCCTAATTTGCTGGTGTTAAAAATATCAATGCCACTAAATGTTTTATCATAGTTTCTATGCAACCGACTGACGAGTGAATTTTGGGCATAATTAATAAAAGAGTGGGCGACGGCAAAAAGTTTTGTGTTTCTCGTTCGTTTTAGTGGCGCGCAATATCTTAATGATGTGAGCTCCAGACAATCGATTAGCCGTTGCATAAACCATGTAGAAGTGACTTGTCCGCTAAACTACGACGTTTTTCTAAGGTTGTAATATGGTGACACGATTCTTGATAGTCGATCACAACTCTACGAGGACATCGATAATTAAGATGTTTTATAAACTTGCTCTGTATGCTCTCTATGCTTTGAATATATGTTAGGTACTGCGGGTTCCACAACGAGCTGCAATACTCCAAGATGCTTCGCACATGAGAAAAGTACAGGACCTTTAGTCGACCGATATTAGAGAAGGGACGACTAACCCGTAATACGAAGCCAAAGCTTTTGTAGGCCTTATCAACCATTGTATCTACATGCTCAGAGAATAATGGTTTTGCATCACTCCTAAGCCTTTATGAGAATACACTTTACCTATTTTAATACCATTGATGTGATGATCAAATTGCGTAGGACGATTTTTCCGTGTGAACGAGACAAATGAGCATTTACCAATATTAATATCTAAGCGATTCCTATTGTAATATATTGCCAATCTATCTAGATCAGCTTGTAGGTTAAGACAATCTGACTGTTGTACTTTGATATAGATTTTGGTGTCGTCAGCGTACATAAGAAACCGTGCGTGCTTCAGACAGTGGCTGATATTATACAAATACGACACATATAAATCATACCTATTTCTGCCGTCAAGCAGCATTGCTGTGTTTCGGCTTGAAGGGTATGGTTTCCGGTGAAATTACATTGATGGACGCACGAAATTACATCTAAGATGAGCGTGAACTACGAGGCAATACTAAATTAAATTTAAATTTACCCGAAAGAAGAATTAAACGTTACCCTATTCCCAATTTGTTGTGTTCTCTGGCTCGTAGACAATATAACTATAACGCACCTCGATTATATTCAAAGCTTGATTCTAAACTTAATATATTTAAATATAGTAATCACCAATTAAAAGGCATATTAATGCAATGGTTAGATACATTTGATTACACCGGTATAGAAGACTTACTCAAATAAACTTGAGCATACGCACACACATTCACTCACACATACACACACACACACACACATACACACAAACAAACCCACCCTTACAAAAAACACGCACGCAAACAAAACACCCACATACACACGCACATTACCCACGCATATACTCACTTATACACTGGTGCATTCGCATACATGTAAACATGTGCGCTCCGACATCACATTTCTTTGATTGTTTTGTTATTTCATTTTTCATGTACTAGACTGTAATATTTATAGCATGTCATTCAGGAGTGAACTGTTTCCTAGGCCACAGCTTACGCTTTTCTAGGAAACAGGGACACAACACATCTATGTAACTTTTATGGTCACAATACGAGGCATGCCTTTTAAGTTCTGTCGTTTCCATATTTTCCGGCAATTTTGAATTTGGAACTGTTCTATATTCGAATGTGTTTACATTTTGAATCTCAAAACAGTTGAAAGTATTAGGATTAATGCTATTGTTTAGTCACAGTTTCGATTTGAATCTGTCAGGTCACGTACGAAAATGAATCTTTCTAAGGAAAATGTTCGTGCAATAATTTTCTACAACTTTAGAAGAGGCCTGACACGGCTTCAGTGTTTAGAAGAGCTAACATCTGTGTTCAGTGATGTAGCCCCATGTCTGCGGACTGTCGAACGCTGGTATTTAGAATTCCAGCGTGGACATACTAGTGTTAGTGACAGATTTCGCGAAGGACGCCCAAAATCCGCCTTCACTGAAGATAACATCATTGCTGTGAGACAACTAATTCTCGAAGATCGTCATGTGACGTATCGAGAGATAGAGGCTCTATTAGGCATCTCAGGGACAACCATTCAGAAGATCTTGCATGAAGCGCTTGGTGTGAGAAAGCTAGTTTGCCGTTGGATACCGCATCTGCTTTCCGACGATCACAAGGCGGCCCGCGTCAGATGGTGTAAGAAAACTCTGCAAAGGTTCAACCGAGGGGAGTCAAATCACGTCTACGACATCATAAGTGGTGACGAATCTTGGATCTATGCCTACGATCCTGATTCCAAACCACAATCTACAATCTGGGTCTTTCAAGACGAGCCAAAGCCGACTAAAGTTGTTCGTTCTCGAAGCACTTCAAAGAAGATGGTGGCCACGTTCGTTGGAAAAACCGGCCATGTTGCGACTATTGCACTTGAAGATCGTAGAACGGTTAACGCAGAGTGGTATACTATAGTTTGTTTACCACAAGTCATCGCCGAACTTCGAAAATCTAACTCAAAGCGACGCATCATCCTGCACCACGACAACGCAAGCTCACACAGCGCTCGTCAAACGATTGAGTATTTGAAGCAGGAAAAAGTAGAAATTCTTGACCATCCTCCATACAGTCCTGACCTAAGCCCTAACGATTTCTTTACATTTCCTAAAATTAAGAAAAGTCTTCGTGGTCAAAGGTTCCAGTCCGGTGAAGAAGCAGTCGACGCTTTCAAGTCAGCCATTTTGAACACCCCCACTTTAGAGTGGAATAAATGTTATAATAACTGGTTTGAGCGAATGGAAAAGTGTATTAAGCTACGCGGTGAATACTTTGAAAAACAATAAAAAGTACTATAAGGTTCTAGTTGTGTTTTTTTCTTCAAACGACAAAACTTAAAAGGCATGCCTCGTAAATATATTTCTATTTTTCTATTTTTTTATTTTTCATACTTTGTTATAGGCAATGGTTACCACTTAACATCAGGTGGGCATAGGCTTGTTCTATCTCCAAGTGGTATAAAAAAAAATTTGATGTTCGGGTCTACACCGAACACAGCAGTTCTGCATATTTGTCTTACAAGCAAATATGTAGAATTGCCTAATTCTAACCAGTGCGCGAGCAGCTGCCGCGATTGCGTCGAGCATTCACCCACCATAAACCATTAGGTATCATTTAACCATTCAAACCTGTAAGGTGAATGGTTAAATTAGTCTGTAAACCAACTATTGAGAAGAATCTATACTAATATTATAAATGTAAAAGTAACTCTGTTTGTTTGTTATCTTTTCACGACTAAACGGCTGAACGGAACGCAATAAAATTTGGCAAGGGGATAGATTATATCCTGGGGAAGGACATAGGCTATCTTTTGTCTCGTAAAATATCGTGAAGTGGGTGAAATAGACGTTGGAAAAATTGGATGGGCAATCCATAATAAACGACGCGTGCGAAGCCGCGGGCGGGTCAGCTAGTATTATATAATCTACTATGAATTACGGACTTCTTATCCCTACAACCAAACTTCTAAATATCATCAATATAAGAAGCCAGGAGCGGCCATACCATAGCACACCTTTTCCTCGTCTTCTATTCACAATTATGATGACTGTAACCCGCAATAAAATGTCCCTGATAAAATAACCTAGGTACTCATTTTCTTTATCAAATTAGGTAATTATACTTAAGTGCTTCTTATCTAACTCGTTAACAACAGGTAAACAGGTAATAAGGAAAAAATCTTGCTTTATCACCATACAATTCTGTTCTGGGTGTTTTTCTACATATTATAAGTATATATTTATAAAAAAAAGTATATAAGTATTCTGTCAGTTATCTGGTTCCCATAGTACAAGCTCTGCTTAGTTTGGGGCTAAGTAGCGCTGTGTGAAATGCCCAGCGATATTTATTTATTTACAATACATTTATGTCGGCTGGATTGTTTATAAAATAATTGACGTTCCGTAGTCAGAACGGCTGTACCTTTGTCATTTTATAATACAAAGTTAATTATGTTTTTGTTTATTTGGTATGAACATTCTATGAACTGTTTCAAAATCCGAATACATACTACATAAACTGGTTGTCTTTTGCTCGTAAACTAGAAGAGTCTACTCTACTCAGCTTTGATAATTCTTCTTACAACTTCAACATAAAAAATATCGAATTTTTATATATAATCTATAATAAAGAATAAATAAATGATATAATAAAGATTATCGACACCCCTTATATGATTATAACATCCCACAAGGCCGCCTTAAAAGTCGAAAGAGCTTTCAACGCTTCACAAGGGCCACGAGCGATGACCCGGCTGCTACTAGACGCGCTATGTGGATAAAAATAAATTCCCCAACGCCTGATTTTGCCACCCCACAGGAACAGTTACCACCCGGGTATGATCTGCCGTGGCCAGTCTGGAAGTCCTTAAACAGGCTCCGCACCCAGGTTGGCCGCTGCAGACTTAATATGTGCAAATGGGGATTCAGGGACCTTAACTAAACGCAGTGCGACTGCGGTGATCCCACGCAGTCATTGCAGCACTTGCTAATATGCCCTTTATGCCCGAACACCTACACGATGGAGGACCTAATGGCCGCTTCGCCTGATGCCATTGTTGTGGCCAAACACCTGTCCAATATACTATGAATAGAAACGTAGAACTCTTGACACGCTAAGAAGAAGAAGCATATAAAATTGAGTTCAATCGGTTTTTATTAAAATCTTACTAGGCGTCACTAAAACGTATCAAATATCATGCCAAATTTTTAGATCTACAGAACTCTACGAGTAAAACGGCTGTAACTGGGTCGGACAGATAGACGGAGTCCGTCTACATGGCGAAACTATAAGGGTTTCGAGTTCGAATACGAAACCCTAAAAACTATGGTGCCTGTGATGCAGCCCACACACGTCAACGATTTCATTGCGCAAGCCTTGTTGCAAACCTGGCTTGTGCAAGGCTCGCGCAAATAATTAATTAATTAATAAAGAAATAACAAATATTACTGGACATTTCACACAGCGCTATTTAACCCCAAACTAAGCACAGCTTGTACTATGGAAACCAGATAACTGATAGAATACTTATATACTTTTTTTGTTAATATTTACTTATAATATATTGAAAAACATTCAGACCAGTTACAAATATCTGTAGATCATGCAAACATTTGTTCCGCTGCGGGAATCGAACCCGCTACCTCTTGCGTCTCAGCCGGCTATTAGCCCACTGCGCCACGGAGGTCGTCCGTCATTGTCGTTGACGTCTGACATAATTGATGTGTGTGGCCAGTATAACAGCTCCTACTGTCAAATTGAAAGCACACCCAGCTGTTGGAGTGCCTGGGATATCATCGTTATACTGCGTCTTTTGTTATGAACGACATTAAATGTAAACACGGGTAGGGCTAATTGTTGTAAAATAGGTTTCATTCAAATTCATTACCACAGAATTTCTTTAAATTGTAAAACAACCTTAATTTCAAGTTCTGATATATCAATAAAAAAGTTTTTATCTTCTAGATTTAGCTGTTAAATCTCAACCTCAATCTGTATAATCATTTTGTATTTATTTGAACAAAACACATAAATATAATTAAAACCGAACACAGATAAAACACAATTATTGTCATACTGGTCAGTTATCTGCCAATTTTCTAAGTGAAGCTGCCATTAACGGACCGCCTACCGCTTTCAATGAGATATACCCAGGTATATACGTAACAGTATATACTGGTTTCCTTGTTATTTATGTTATTCTTTAATACAATAAGACAAGAATAGCAAAACATTCAACATAGTGAATGCGAAGGGAAGGATGGGCGCGTTCCCACGCACTGTTTGCGCAAGAATTACTGCTTTCGGAAGCAATAATAAAACTCCTTGGTGGATACTTACATTTTTAACAAACCTTAGGCATTTTTGAATCAAACTGGATAAAAATGAGCCTCTCATAAACCAGCCTCAGATAGAAATCTTGAATGACCTCCGTGGTGCAGTGGGCGAATAGCCGGCTGTGACGCATGAGGTAACGGGTTTGATTCCCGCCGCGGAACTAATGTTTGATGATCTACAGATGTTTGTTTCGGGTTTGGATGTTTTTCTATATATTATAAGAAAATATTTACAAGAAAAAAAGTATATAAGTATTCTATCAGTTAACTGGTTCCCATAGTACACGCTCTGCTTAATTTGGGGCTAGATAGCGCTGTGTGAAATGTCCAGCAATATTTATTTATTTAATATATTTATTTATTATGGCCGGTTCCTCTGAAAATTAGTAACCGTTGTCGACCCGTTTCTCTTTGAAAAAGTGATAAACTTTGACACGTTTTCAAGAAGAAGCGTTTGGTTACCGACGATTATAGGAACCGGCTATTAATACTTTTTAACCACCTCTGTGTAGACCTCTGTCTCTGCTTTAGATAGGCTAGTCTAGTGAATAATGATCGTGATTTGTATTTTATGTGACGAATAATACAGATAGACAGAAACATACTACGCGAACCTTTGCCGAATCCCGTTAATATGGCCGCGGCCGCCGCGGAATAATATTCACAGAAAAATGTTCACATGATCTCCAAATAATTTGTTCCTAGTCTGGGTGTGGTCTAAAACCTAAGTTATAGGAAATCCTAGGATAGTTGAGTATTATATCTCTGATATTTTCACCAAAAACAGAATATTCCACACACATTTAGCACAGTTGCATTATTGGATGCACGCAAGCGTAAAATGTCGCATCTATGCAAAGATTTAGCGATCGTAAAAATATAGCGTACCGTTGTACCGCGTTCCAGTGTAATGATTACACACTTCAGTAGAAAGACCAGTCAGTGGGTTTCTTAAGTTTTATCAGCTAGTTCAAACCGAACTTGCGAAACTTTATACTAGAAAATCCGCTGAAATTAATTGCGCCTGTCACCGCCAGAGCTAGACAGATTGTTCTGTCACCCGCGACCACCCTGCGACATTTGCAAGGACTGGAACTTTCTCGACGCTTGCAAAAACATTCATTAGACCGCGAATCGCGACCTTGCAATTATCGACCAGTGGTTTACTAGTCTGTCCTTCTGGACAACTGATTGTGCAGAGCTATATATCAGGCTTCAAATATAATTTGTTTACAATGAATAAATGAATAAATTCACTGTTCCGCGTCACCAACGCTGGTCTTTGGTATCCATTGCTCCATTGAACTCGACAGAGTGTGTGTATTTTATCGTTCTGCGGTCAGTGCCCGTACCAACCACAATATTACTTTCTTGTTTATTATAATACCTAGTTACATTGTATTGTTATGCAACCCCTTGACCGCAACCTTGCATCAAGTTATCGACCACTCGCCTATCCTGCCTTTCGGGGGATCGATCGGCTCATTGACCGCTATCGTTCAACCGATTCTGTTTTTTGCTGATTGATAGACGGTAATGCGCGGCGCAACATGTCTATCGGCTCTATTCCCGGCCTCTGTTTCTTTTGAAAACCAGTATCGAATGGAAGAAAGTCGTAAAGATGAGCGGAAAAGTCACGTTTTATTCTTTCTTAGGATGTATGGGATTGTAAGAAATCTATTAAGGATATGTATGGATCCAATGTATTAAGAGTTTCAGGCAAGCTAATAAACTAAACAGGCTAACAGTTCTGTCCATTACACTGAAGTTCCTTCGGCTCTTTACGTAAACAATATGAAAATACGAAGCTCTATTAAACGAAATAATAAATATTTTCTTGAAACTTTCCGTTTTCAATCGAATGAAATTCTTTGACCATGTTTGATTGAGGATTTCCCGAGAATTCAAGGAGTTCGTTTAGTCCGACTTTGAATCTTGTCGCTTCAAATGAAATATCATCTCGAAAAGCAAGGCGGAATTCGTTTCAATTTAGATACTGTTTAACAATACGGTTGAAATAATAATTCAATGTTGAAAACCTTTTAGAACTTGAGTAGGTTGATGTTGAAATCAACGGGCGGGACCGACACCTACAACTTTTTGTGAATAATTTATCTCTCAATTGAAAGGCAATTGGGGTTATACAAATCCGTGCAATTTTTTTTTATTTTATATCTTGGCCTGATTTGAGAGATTTGAGAAACCTGCCTAACCGGCAATTAAGCCGGCAGTAATAAGTTTTCCTGTGTTCTTTGCAGTTTTTGTCCCCATATGTAGACTAATGTAGAGCTAATGGTTTCTAAATAGATTTACTTATTTGTCGTCAAGCCATATCAGTGAAGATAAGATAACTATTTATTGTACACCAAAATAAAATACTTACAGAACATAATTTTACAAATAGATTTAGTACCATGGACGGCCTTGTTATAGCTAAAAGCGATCTCTTCCAAACAACCTTTAAGTATATGGAGCACAGCCTTTTATAGCTCGTAAACGAACTTAACAAAAATAACCACAATGAATCATCTCGCAAACACCAGCTTTCATAAAAAATACTTAAAATTCACCCTTTCCGGAGGCTCTGTTTTAAGAGGGAGCTTGAAAATGGTGATTGGTGTCATTTTCCGCCGTTTTTCCTTTGCTATTCTACTCCCCGCCAATTTGATACAATCAACCAACGAACGGTTTGAAATGTGTATGTGTTGTAATTGGCCAGTTACGGCTGGTGATTAACAACATCCCGGTCAGGGGTCCACGCACCGCTTCCCGGCAGAATTCCGGTACTCCATCCGTTGTTGCGCCTCTTGGGTAGTGATAATTACATTAAAGTTACTTCTTGATAGCAATTGTGAATGAATGACTGAATTAAATACTCTTTATTGCACACCAAACAAAAATGCAGTAACAAAGGAATAAACAATAAATAACGGTACAATGGGCGGTCTTATCGCTAAAAGCGATCTCTTCCAGGCAACTTTTGGATGGACAGGATAAACGAAAATCAAAAGACGGCGGTGTAAGAGTACCTTTAAAATATATAAACAGAGAGAGTATATAAACATAACCCATAAAATACAAAATACCCATTGATTATACCTAACTAGTGGTTCGCCCCGAACTGAGATCTCGCAAGTCTCCTATAAAACAAAATAAATATTATTTGTAATCTTTGATTATCAAAATAGTGCCACGAAATAATAACCATCTAACTTGACCTAGTTTCATTCAAATTACAGGTAACGGGAGTTCATGTTAATTGGTTCGGTTTTTGGGGTACAAATTGCAGTTTTTTTGGATTTCAGACTTTTTCCTATATTTGTGATACTTAAGCTACACTCATACCAAATTACAGCACTGTGGGGTCACTGGTGTACCCTGTGAATTTTGTCAATGTTTCGTTTTCACTATGGATAATACTCAAAAACTACAAGAAACTAAAAAACTTTACTGAAACTAAAAATGGGGTCGAAATGTACTAATGAAGACCTTTAATTTGACGTCTCACTTGACCTAATTGTCTCATTTTTCTTTTTTTTGACCCCTCTTGAACATCAATTTCTCAACAATCCCCCAACATTTTTAGCTCATTTAGTCACTCCAAAATTGTGCCTTCACTATGTATCAAATTTCACGATGATCGGATCAACGCTTCGAAAGTTATCCTCGGAGAAACAAACATACATACATACATACAACGCCGATTTGCCCAAGTTGGTTTAGAGGTCTCGCTTCGCTCGATCAAAAAACATAAACTTAAATAAATAAATTATACCTAAGCTAAGATAATGTGTGAAACAAATTTTTACATGATCTTCAGATATTTGTTTCTGGTCGGGGTGTTTCTATACGTATATTTTATTTCTAGCTTAGAACTTATTTTTGTCTGTATGGTAATTCAATAAAGAGTTATCTATCTATCTACAAGTATTTACGAAAATAAATGTAATGTATATGTTATTTTAACATTTATCTGGTTCCCATAGCTTTGCATAGCTTATATAAAGCTTATATAATAGCATAGAGTAACACCCAGATCCGAAACAAATATCTGTACAATGCAAACATTTGTTTCGAGGCGGGAATCGAACCAAACCTCTTCTGTCACAGTCGGCTATTTACCTACTGCGCCACAGAGGCAAACACTTTTGCAAAAGCATCGTTCTAAAAACTTCTGAATCCATTAAACCCAGTGATTTAAGTCACAAATAGTCGCAAACAACATCTAGTGTTTCCACAGTACGTCACAGCCATTACAACTTGTTCTCAGTTTACGTAAGGCTCCCAGACGGTTCGATCTTCCCATTTCGTCCTGAACGAACGTTCCTTGCCCAGTAACTGTCAGGTAAGCTACGCCAGTACTGAGCTGATAAGTTTAGACTCTGACGTCACAAAAATAACTATTATTCGACAAGCACGCGAGCGAAATTGAAACGTCGGACACGTATTCTTCACAGCTCGTATTATAACGTTCAGCGCACCCTGCTTTTTGAGCACTACAGAAAACTGCTTGCACCTACGTTCAGCGCACCCTGCTTTTTGAGCACCACAGAAAACTGCCTGTGTACCCAGCCTGTATGTTGAATCTTAAACCAGTGTATTTTTTTTATGATAAGTTCCATATTTATGACCGGGTTTTATGTATTTGAAGATGTAGCACGTTTGCTTACAAGGGCTTAGCCAAGTTACATTCGATTAGCGATGACGCTAGTCGATAAGTCAGAAAATGTGTGGGGTTTGACACATGCTATGGAAATATCACGTGATCTATCGACAACGAACATATGTAGAAATCGAATCGATTCGAAGCGAATGTAACTTGGCTAAGCCCTCAGGTCGCGCGTGTAGGGAGTAGGGACACAACGTCAGGAGCATTCAAGTTCTTAGGGATCTGCATGACAAATGCGAAAGAACTTTTCCGAGATGATGCTTGATATGGGTGTGTGTGTCATTAGAAATGTCCATAGTAACTATTTAGTACTTAATCTGTGTATCGTTGTAGTAACTGCTGGGTAAACTGTGCTGTGCTAGAGATGCTCGGCCGGGAGTCATGAATACAATATCGTATTTGAATATGAAGAAAGGGATTTTAAACCTATAGCAATTAATGGTTAAACTTTATCGAGTTTAACCATTATTAGCTGGTTGCATATAACTTAATTAGGTCTCGTACCTTTGATTTATCTTATGAAATCAGTTGATTTCAAGTGGGGGGATATGTTCAGACTTCGGACCAATCCTTTCCTGCCTGTCCAATACCTCGACGAATTAATGGTTAAACTCATTAATTGCTTTACTACAAGGATTTAATCACTTCGCTACCAGTCACTTTCGACATCCGAAGGCTTATGCACACGGCGAATTTTAAACGCGCAGACGACGCGCGTTTCAAGAACGCGCATTTTGCGGCGTCGTAGATTCCCAAAAAATCATAAGTAGTAAGTAAAAAATTGCGTTTGCAGCGCGTTATCGCGCGTTATCTGCGCGTCGTATGCGCGTTTAAAATGCGCCGTGTGCGTAGGTCCTTTGCAGACAATTGTTTTTTTATTTAATCCGATCTTATTATTCCGCTATTCATAAATAAATACAGTAGAGCCTCGATAATCCGTACTCAGGCTAATCCGAACGCCGCTGTAATCCGAACTGCTGACTGTCCCTTTCTCTCTCTTACCGTGAGCACTGATCTTATGTTTTGTCTTTAGTTGCGAATGAGTCACCTCGCGTGTCAAGAAAATTTCTCATTCACAAGCTAATACTTTATACTTTTTTGCAATACTTTTTTGGATTGGGCTAATGAAAATGACTTGTCCTTATCGGAAAAGAGGATGCTGCGTAATTTGAGGGACAAAGCCTTTTTTGGTCAATAAATACTAGAACCTTCCAAACTAAAATTGCTGACTTTATGAATAAGTAACGTATTCTATGGTTTAAGTATGTATCTTTTAATAACTTCAATAAATATATTATGTCAAAATACGTTAATTTTTTTTTAACATACTATAATCCGAACGCTCCGTGAATCCGAACGGGGGTTATTTTTTGGTAGTTCGGATTATCGAGGTTCTACTGTAACACATAACAGTCACGTGTTCTGACCCCACACTAAGATAGATACAGAGATGTATCAAAGGTATCGGGAACTACGTGCTCCATCATACCAAAACACACAGACCCTGAACAAATATTAGTCGATGATACAAATATTTTTACCGCAGCGGGAATCGAATCCACAAGTGCCTACAACCTCAAGTGTCGCAGTCAGCCACTCGCTCACTAACCCACATTAGTAAGCATTCAAGCAAGACTAGAGATTGTCATATCACCATCGTTAAAAACATCCTTGAAGTAACGGACGAAATCGATTATGAACAGCTGATTGGCCTCGACACTCGAGTACTCAAGATAAACACTCGCTTAGCGTCCGCGCCGACGATATGGAGGCGTGAGCGTCATAATTATAGCGTGAAGCGTCACTTGTTCTGAGTATATTGCGTGCGCGCGCGCAACTTGTAGTGTAAGATTTATGAACGAGTTGTGATGTTTTGATTTCGAACTTGTAATGTTTGTGTCTGAGTAAAATTAAAAATAAAAATAATGAACAAAGCTTTTATCACTTAAAATTCATTCTAAGTAATGAAAATATATAAAGATAAATAAATATTGCTGGATATTTCACAGAGCGCTATCTAGCCCCAAACTAAGCAAAGCTTGTACTATGGGAACCAGATAACTGATAGAATAATACATACTTTTTTTGTAAATACATGCTTATAATGTACCTATAGAAAAACATTAGACCTGGATCAAATATCTGTAGATCATGCAAACATTTGGTCAGCGGCGGGACTTGAGCCCGCTACCCCTTGCGTCTTAGCCGGCTATTCGCACACTGCGCTAAAGAGATCGTCACTTTTTAAATTTGGAAATATCAAGTTCTAGATTGTAAAATAATCTATAAGTCTGTCCCTTTACGTCAACTTTGAAGAGGAAAACGAAATGGTAAAAATCAATTTCTCCTCGGCTTTTGTTCTGATCTTGTAGTAATCATCATCGAGATATAGCAACTCACTGCTGGATGTCTCTTCCAATTTCACTGAGTGTGATCTTGGGGTAATGCATGTATGAATTAAACATGTCTGTGTGTGCAACTTTGTACATGTAATTTTTGTAAGGTTTTTTGTGTAATCCTCAAGATCGTAAACTAAAGAGAAAATCCATAATTGATATCGTTTTCGCACTCAGAATTAGACAAAAATCCCAAAGTTACTAACATATACATTCTGTAGTTTGTGCTTTTGTAATTAAATTAGTACTCGTGAGCCCCAAAACACAAGCTTAGCTTGAGGCTCTCTGTAAGCAATGCCTGTAACGAGCAAACTTGTGAACTAGCACTATATCTTAAATAGCATTCTCAGCTTTGTAAATCTTCCTGTAATTAATGGATTTGATATACAATTCTTATTAATAAAAACCCTATAGTTAGGTAATAATGGATAACATATTTATTTAACAACTAGCAGACCCGCCCGCGACTTCGCATGCGTGGTTTGTCAGTAAAAACATTACGCTCCAGCGCAGTCGTGTAAAATACCGTTCATAATCTATCTTTATACCAAATTTCATCGAAATCGATCCAGTCGTTTAGTCGTGAAAATGTAACAGACTGACAAAGAGAGAGCTGCCGCTTATCTGGCTCAACGCATAAGCATTGCACGTCAGCGCAATGCGACTAGTGTCTTGGCGACACTTCCGCCTGGTAGTGGTCTGGAGCAGTTGATCTATCTGTAGATCGTTTGCAACGGTCTTTAGATGATTCAACTGTTTCTTCTGTATTTTAGTAATATACTTAAATAAAAGACATAAATACAACGTAATTTCACTTATTTTGTTTGTTGTGCCAATTGCTCTTATTGGTCTACCTGTTTTAGGTAACTGACCATATTCGTTAAGGTGAGGTCGTATGAGCTGTTGGCCAATTTTAGTATTATCAAAATAGTATTACCATCTTTCTCACCCCCATCTCTCCATATTAGTTTTACGTTGGCTTCAGCCCCGGTAATGCATATGTTAAAGGTCCAGGCTAAGTACCAGTCTTAAATTACACCGCCCCATGATGGACATCCTCGGATCTCTTCTTACACTGCGAGAGCTTCAGGACATGGTGAGTGATTATGCCCAAATAAATATAATACTGATAACTTACAAGAGATGTTTTATTATCCATAAAATATTCATCATCACTTCTATCTTGAAGAGGATTTAGCTTCCGGTATATTTCCGTTTTGTTGAAATGTGTCGAGACTTGAGTTGAAGCGCCTATGAAGTCAAACGCCTCGTCCAAGTCAAAGTTATCAAAGTACATGCAGACACGAATAAACACTTACCGTTTCGGAAAATTCGAGAAATAAGTAGAAAGTTGGTGGTTCCTGAAAATTCGGAGTACTTTCGAGTTTCAAGTGTCTCGAGATGGATAAGTGGTGCAAAATGATGGCTCATCATTTATCAGGTTCACAAAACGAGAGACTTAAATTAGTTTAGATCGTAAGTTCTGAACTAATTTTGAATTATAAATCAGTTTTTACTTAAGTTTTACAAGCAGATTAGTTTAGGGCGACTTGTGCAAGAATGCTTAAAAGTATTTACTGACTAAATATGATTTAGAGAGTTGTCAAATCATAAAAAAATGTCCAGTTTAAACATGTTTAGTCGCTAAATAAGTTTAGAGATCGTTATGCAAGCCGGGCTTAGTGTTTAACCGACTTCCGCTGTGGCTTTGTACATTTGATTTGTCACTAAAAAAATGTTTCAATACAGGTTATAATCTATCTTTATCAATTTTCATCGAAATCGGTTTAGCCTAACGGCGTCGTAACCGATGTGATTGAATAACAAATAAACAAACGTCTAAACTTTCGTATTAGTCATAGTAGTGTGACAAACATAATATTCTTAAGGAAGTTTTATCTTTTTAGTTAAAGCTTGATAGACTTAGGTTGTTTTTAAAAATGTTCGCAAATGCGCAATCTCGCAATCTCTTTTCACCGTTGATATTATAAAATTCTCTTGACAATTAGCGTCGTGTGAAATGGCCAGCATCATTTATTTATTTAATTAGTCATCGACAAAATTTTACCATACACAAATTACCATTAGTATCAAAACACCACACACACTTTTTTACGCAGTTATATTGTAATTGATGTGCTACTAGCCTGAGGCATTTGCTTAATTGTATCAAATAGTTGATTAAAACGCGTTAAGTAAGTAAGGGTGAAAAGACATCAGGAATTACCGCTAAGCAGAGTAAGATCACTTGTACAGGGGTGTTCAGTGAGGGTGCCCTTGGCTGTGAAGGGTAGATGTTACGCCGAAAACAATTATTGTTTCGGTACTTTAATAGGAACTTTGTAATCCGCGTTTGCTCCTTCCAAATTCTTTAAAGCATTTAAAAAAGTCTCAAATACAATTTTGAACAAAAAATGCCAATAAGCGTTTTTGGACAATTTTTCCTCGGACGTAAAGAGGCGATTAATGTTGGAACCCCTAGTCATTCATCCGTTATTGTTCGAAATATCAAAAGGAATTATCCCTGAAATGTTTTTATAGTCCTAACAAAGAAGTGAGTACCGAGATGACGCCTGATAGAGTGGTATGGAATAAAAATAAATGTACCGACCTCACGGGTCCTTGCGATCTCTTTGGCGAGCTGGAGAAGTAGCCGACTGAGACTCGAAGAGGTTTCGGCTTCGATCCCCGCTGTGGGCGGGATAAATATTTGCATGATCTGCAAATATATGTTCCGAGTCTGGGTGTAGTACCCACAAATCGGAATCTTAGTGTTTCTCACACCATGTGTGTGACTGTTGGGTGATATTTATTAAACTATTTTTTTTTTGTTTTCTAATCTTTTAATAACATATAATGTTGTCGTATCAAATGTAGCAGAAACACTAATAGCTAGGCTATAACCGTGTAAGTAGGTCGCTCAAACACGGTGCGTTGAACAAACCAATTATCCGAGTTCCGTGTAATGCCCCATCGTGGACCGCACCTGCGACATCAATCAATCGTTGACCACTGCCCACTGCCACCGACCAGTGAACATTACCTTATATTATTCGCCTGAAACTGCTAAACACCTCTTTCTATCATAGGAGTAATAGTGAAAGTTTCTTCAAAGCGCCACAACTCAAGTTCGAGAGAGTTCCATGGAGTATCTTTTCATACCTTTTAGTTGCATCTTTTTAAATCTAGCTAGCATTGTCGTTCTTAGGTTGGCCACATTAGCTTGTACGAAAATAAATAAATAATGCTGGACATTGCACACAACGCTATTTAGCCCCAAACTAAGCAAAGCTTGTACTATGGGAACCTTATAACTTTTTTTTTTATGCCACTAAGGTAACAAACAAGCATACGGCCCACCTGATGGTAAGCGGTTACCGTAGCCTATGGACGTTTGTAACACCAAAGGTATTACTCGCGCGTTGCCGACCCTTTAAAATTTTCAAAACACCCTTTTTGAAGAACCTCATACTTTAGTCCCTAGGGTATACCTCAGCAGGAAGACCATTCCACAAGCGAAGTGTTCGCGGGAGGAAATTCCTTGGAACCTCACGGTATGGAGTCCCTGCCGATGGCGAGCGGTGCGATGATAAAACGTACCTGCAGGGACCATATCAAACAAAACAACTGCTCGGAACACAACCCATTATACAAGCGGTAGAACACACACATGGAGGCAAAATCTCAAAATAACTAATAGAATACCTTTAAAATATAGAGAATCATCCATACTCCGAACAAATATCTGTATAACATGCAAACATTTGTTCCGCGGCGGGAATCGAACCCGCCAACCCCTGCGTCACAGCGTGCTATTGAGGAGGTTGTTAAATCTAAGTAGGACCATTCCACGTAATTAGTTGGCTGGGATGTTAGTGATATTTTAAGCTTAGCGCTTCCGTGTTTGGAGTGCACGCTTAAGTGGTGCCGCGTATAAATGTCGGAGGCCTTCGGATGACCTAAAAAATATGCCACCAGTGTTGTCCATAAACTCAGTCTTGCCTTTTCTGAACATCTTTGAACCTGAGTAATCGAGTGCTAGTCCTTTACGAGTTCTAAAAGAAAGATGATTCACCATTTTCAAGTTCTATTCGCTTTATTTTTTATTCATCCATTCAGTATTTCTACGAGCAATATCCTCCACCAATAATATTTTCGCCAATCAGCAATGCTAAAATAAATCATCATTGGCACCAGGGCTACAATAACTGCCATACACGCACACTGACAAGGAACCCATCAAACAAAACAGGCTCATTTCAACCTTGAGACATTCTAATAAAGTCTATGAGAGGTAGTTTGGTATTAGTCGATCAGTGACGTATCAGCGCTTAATGACGTAATTCCACTACCGGCATAGTATCGATCAGACGTTAATAAGACTAATGAAGTTTCGATCAAAGTTGATTAAAAGAGGCGAACGTCGAACTTAGAACCCAGTTCCGTCTAACAATCATTCACCGTCATCGCAATAAAAAAATGTGAAACTAATGTCGTAATATATGAGAACTTATTTTACTACGAAGGCTTATTTATAAATAGATAAACGTTTTTAATGTTTTGTTAGTGGGCAAATGCTCATGTGTTACTTTATTGCCTAACTTTTAAAAATACAATTAGTTCAATAACAAAACAATTTTAAATTAAGTGCATCTACCAATTAACATTGAGATTGCTGATTATATTGCTCGGGTCCAGTCTTTCCTAACAAAAAGTTATATCCGAATTCGTACGCAATCTTACTTTCTTGTGAATAGCGAGAGGGATTTAAAAGGCAAGGGTTGAAAAGATTAACAATTTCAGCAATGCTAGGGGTTGCGGACCGGCCGCCGCTTAGTTCATTCACCCTGATGAATGAGATCAGTCAGCAGTATTTTCTGTTTAGAAAGTGACTTGACCTGAACTGACTGAAATTGCAAAAATGCAGAGATCCTTAGAAAGTATTGTGCTTTCGTACACCAACAATAACGCTTTTATTATATAAATCCGAACTCTACTATAATTGCAGCGCCCTGAAAGAAAGAAAAGAAGAAAGAAAGAAAATACATTTATTTGACACACACATAGGACAGACCATTCAGAACATAACAAACATACCCACCTACCCTGCAGGGTGCATTACCTACTTAAGCTCCTGTAAGTAGTGTTGGCAATAAATGAAACATGAAATAATAATTCATGCAACTTCATGAAATTTTGCACAAGAATAGATTTGAAAATAAAAATGAACTTTGTTTTTTATATTTGTTATAAATTTACATTTAATAATAAATAAATACAAAAGTAACAAGAGAGCCTTCTGAATTATTTAATTAAATAATATAATTCTCATCAAAAAGAAACAGGAATCGAAACTCATACTCATTTAAACCGTAACAATTAGAACACTTGGTTACGTCAATAATACTTAAATAATTACATAGGCTTTATCTACCTTGATCTCATTGCGCAAAATTATAGTAACAAGCATCTTAATAGACTAAACACTGATTAATAAGTATTTAATATTATAACTACTGTAGATGGGCATTGTCAAATAATTAATTTATTATATAACTAGTATTATTTACGCCTAAAAATTCTTGACGCATTTATCCTGAAATAAGCTATAGCTAATGTAGATTACACGGCGCGCGACACTAATGAGCCGTCACAGGCTCTATCGACCGGCGTCTGGTGCCCCTGTAGCTACCCTGTTTAAAAGGGTCATTTAAAAGGGTGAGCCGATTTTAGGATCAGTGAAAATGCGGGGCCACTACTACCTGTAGAATCTCAGGCGTTCGCACGATAGACAGTGTCCTGGCATGAGATAACTTTGCACCTAATGTAGAACATCTTTAGTTACTGGACTTTGCACTCGACCAGGTAGGATTTAGATTTTTTTTTATTTACCTTATGAAGTGCAAGTTTCCCACATTACCCTTAAGCGCAGTCGAGTAAAAACTAACCTATGTATAAATCCCGGGAATAATATATCTATGTACCAAATTTCATCGACAACGGTCTAGCCGTTTAGTCGTGAAAACGTAACACAGAGAGTCACTTTCGAATTTATAATTGATCGAGCGAAACGAGATCTCCAAATCAACTTAGGCAATTCGGCGTTGTGTGTATGTATGTAAGTATATATGTATGTATGTTTGTTTGTCCGAGGATAACTTCCGAAGCGTTGATCCGATCATCGTGAAATTTAATACATAGGTAGGTAACAATTTTGATGTGACTAAATGAGCTTAAAAAGTTGGGGGGTTGTTGAGATACGAGGCATGCCTTTTAAGTTCTGTCGTTTCCATATTTTCCGGCAATTTTGAATTTGGAACTGTTCTATATTCGAATGTGTTTACATTTTGAATCTCAAAACAGTTGAAAGTATTAGGATTAATGCTATTGTTTAGTCACAGTTTCGATTTGAATCTGTCAGGTCACGTACGAAAATGAATCTTTCTAAGGAAAATGTTCGTGCAATAATTTTCTACAACTTTAGAAGAGGCCTGACACGGCTTCAGTGTTTAGAAGAGCTAACATCTGTGTTCAGTGATGTAGCCCCATGTCTGCGGACTGTCGAACGCTGGTATTTAGAATTCCAGCGTGGACATACTAGTGTTAGTGACAGATTTCGCGAAGGACGCCCAAAATCCGCCTTCACTGAAGATAACATCATTGCTGTGAGACAACTAATTCTCGAAGATCGTCATGTGACGTATCGAGAGATAGAGGCTCTATTAGGCATCTCAGGGACAACCATTCAGAAGATCTTGCATGAAGCGCTTGGTGTGAGAAAGCTAGTTTGCCGTTGGATACCGCATCTGCTTTCCGACGATCACAAGGCGGCCCTCGTCAGATGGTGTAAGAAAACTCTGCAAAGGTTCAACCGAGGGGAGTCAAATCACGTCTACGACATCATAAGTGGTGACGAATCTTGGATCTATGCCTACGATCCTGATACCAAACAACAATCTACAATCTGGGTCTTTCAAGACGAGCCAAAGCCGACTAAAGTTGTTCGTTCTCGAAGCACTTCAAAGAAGATGGTGGCCACGTTCGTTGGAAAAACCGGCCATGTTGCGACTATTGCACTTGAAGATCGTAGAACGGTTAACGCAGAGTGGTATACTACAGTTTGTTTACCACAAGTCATCGCCGAACTTCGAAAATCTAACTCAAAGCGACGCATCATCCTGCACCACGACAACGCAAGCTCACACAGCGCTCGTCAAACGATTGAGTATTTGAAGCAGGAAAAAGTAGAAATTCTTGACCATCCTCCATACAGTCCTGACCTAAGCCCTAACGATTTCTTTACATTTCCTAAAATTAAGAAAAGTCTTCGTGGTCAAAGGTTCCAGTCCGGTGAAGAAGCAGTCGACGCTTTCAAGACAGCCATTTTGAACACCCCACTTTAGAGTGGAATAAATGTTATAATAACTGGTTTGAGCGAATGGAAAAGTGTTTTAAGCTACGTTGTGAATACTTTGAAAAACAATAAAAAGTACTATAAGGTTCTAGATGTGTTTTTTTCTTCAAACGACAAAACTTAAAAGGCATGCCTCGTATTGAGGTTCAAGAGGGGTAAAAAAAAAATGAAAATGAGCCTTTTAGGCCAAGTGAGACGTCAAATGAAAGGTCTTCATTAGTAAATTTTAACCCTGTTTTTATTTTTAGTTTAATTTTTGTAGTTTTTGAGTTATTAGCCATAATAAAAACAAAACTTTGACAAAATTCACAGGGTACACCAGTGACCACACAGTGCTGTAATTTGGTATGCATGTAGCTTAAGTAACACAAATATAGACAAAAGTCCGAAATCCAGAATGACTGCAATTTGTATCCCAAAAAAGAGTAACCATATTGTTACGCCGAGGCTGTTAAACAATGAGTAATAATCGAAGTTTCTCGAGCGCTTTTGTCTTGCTGTGTTATTGTTGTTATTGTCTGCGATTGCGCACAATGGGGATGGGTCGTTCTGTCGAAACACCGACCCTTTCCTGGAAGGATCGACATCGTTCTCGAACAATCGAAATGTGTGCGATATAAATATGCCGGAGAGATGGCCGGACAGTCAGTCTCAGTCAGTAAGTGAGTCTCAGCGAGGCCCTGGAGGACTGACGTGGAGAAGCGTCTCGCGTGAACAGTAGTTGCTCGCGGGTCAGTCTGGATTAAGCTATACGTGCGAACAATTTGGTGACTTTAAGTGGTGCAACAGTTGTGTGAATTAGTGTGTTGTGATTACGTGTGACCAAGTTCGTGTATTCATCGTTTTAGTGTTGAATAAAAGTGTTATTTTGGTTAGATCGATTCCCATTTTATCCCGAACCCTCAGCTCGTAACAATATAACATGAACTTCCGTTACCTCTAATTTGATTAAAACTGTAGGTCAAGTAAGTTGGTTATTTATTTCGTGGCATTATTTTGATAGTCAAAGATTACAAATAACATTTTTTTGTTTTAATCAGAGACTCGCGAGATCTCAGTTCGGGGCGAACCACTAGTATTAGTATGGATTTTAGGTTGGTAATAGGCCTCAGTGGCCTCAGTGGTGAATAACAGCATGATTAGATTAGATTAGATAATACTTTATTGCACACCACGAAACAAATACATATAAAAAAAAACAACTACGTAAATCTATGGATACAATTGGCGGTCTTATCGCTAATTAGCGATCTCTACCAGACAACCTTTGGATGGAATGGACTGTTATTATTTAGCTAAAACGGTCTCACTGCATGGCAAATGCTTCCCTTCCCTCTCTCTTCGCGATTTAACGCTGAGACAGGCTATGTGCTTAGATAAGTGAATCAAGCTAGTCCTGCCTAAACTTAGGTCGCCGCCTAGTCCTGGGTCGATTCCAAGGTTCTCTTTGCCCAAACGTTGCTTGGCGGCAGACGTGTCCGGCCCGATTCCACTTTAGCCTGGCTGCTTTCTGACGTAAACGATCATACTTTTTGAGCGCAGTATACTGTGCCGCTTCAGTCATTAAACTCCTAAAATACTGCGCTTTGTGGCTCGCTGGCATGGGGCGGACTTTGTTATTTTCAGTATTTTTATGTAGGTACATTTAGATTATTCTTTGTGTGGTTTTGTTTTCTAAATGCTTATTTCACGACCTCCGAGTAACTTTTATTGACGGACAAAAATCATTCTGTCTTGATCTGTTTTCATGTGAAGACAAAAGACGTATTGTTACGCCGAGGCTGTTAAACAATGAGTAATAATCGACACTTCTCGAACGCTTTTGTCTTGCTGTGTTATTGTTGTTATTGTCTGCGGTTGCGCACTATGGGGATGGGTCGTTCTGTCGAAACACCGACCCCTTTCCTGGAATGACCGAGATCGTTCTCGAACAATCTAATTGTGTACGATATAAATAGGCCGGAGAGATGGCCGGACAGTCAGTTAGTGAGTGAGTCTCAGCGAGGCCCTGGAGGACTGACGTGGAGAAGGGTCTCGCGTGAACAGTAGTTGCTCGCGGGTCAGTCTGGATTTTGCTATACGTGCGAACATTTCGATGACTTTAAGTGGTGCAACAGTGGTGTGAATTAGTGTGTTGTGATTACGTGTGACCAAGTTCGTGTATTCATCGTTTTAGTGTTGAATAAAAGTGTTATTTTGGTTAGATCGATTCCCATTATTTTATCCCGAACCCTCAGCTCGTAACAATTTGGTGTCAGAAGTGGGATAAAATAATGCCGGTCTTCCAAAGGATAACGTAAACGGTGTCAGGACGAGAGGTCAACGACAACAGGAAATGGATGAAAGGCTGTTTGGGGAGTCTCCGGCTCAAGAAGCTCGGCAGAGTCGTCAGCCGATGGAGATGGAATCAGCCGCCACCGAACCATTTGGAGCTTCATCATCATCACCCGTGGGCCAAGCTCCTGTGACAGGCGATCTTGCTGCTATTATGGCAATGCTTTGTCGTCAACAGGAAGAGCAGCGACGATGGCAAGAAGAGCAGGCTCGGTTGCAGGAAGTACAGCGACGTCAGGATAAGGAAGAGCAGCGTCGTCAGCAAGAAAAGCAGGCTCGGTTGCAGGCAGAACAGCGACGTCAGGATAAGGAAGAGCAGCGTCGTCAGCAGGAAGAGCAGGCTCGGTTGCAGAAGGAACAGCGACGTGAACAGGTGGAGCAGACTCGGTTGCAAGAGGAACAGCGACGTTAGGATAAAGAAGAGCAGCGTCGTCAACAGGAAGATCAGCGACGTTGGCAAGAAGAGCGGGCTCGACTGATGACGGAATTGTTCGGTTCATCTGGAAAGGAATTCCAGGAAGTGAAAGAACAGATAGAAATCATGAGAGCCGTGTTTTGGAGGCTGGAATTGGGATCGCTGATGAGAAAGGGACTCTGGGTGTCCTGAAGTACTGGAGACGGCAATGTGGCTCCTCTAGTTGCTACATCTTCAGCGCGAGGTGCGCCTAAAATTGTTCATGTTGATCGGCTGCCGCGATATGGGGCTAAGAATGCTCGGGACGAGCATGTTTTAGGAGGGGGCAGTGTTACGCCGAGGCTGTTAAACAATGAGTAATAATCGACACTTCTCGAACGCTTTTGTCTTGCTGTGTTATTGTTGTTATTGTCTGCGGTTGCGCACAATGTGGATGGGTCGTTCTGTCGAAACACGGACCCCTTTCCTGGAACGACCGAGATCGTTCTCGAACAATCGAATTGTGTACGATATAAATAGGCCGGAGAGATGGCCGGACAGTCAGTTAGTGAGTGAGTCTCAGCGAGGCCCTGGAGGACTGACGTGGAGAAGGGTCTCGCGTGAACAGTAGTTGCTCGCGGGTCACTCTGGATTTTGCTATACGTGCGAACATTTCGGTGACTTTAAGTGGTGCAACAGTGGTGTGAATTAGTGTGTTGTGATTACGTGTGACCAAGTTCGTGTATTCATCGTTTTAGTGTTGAATAAAAGTGTTATTTTGGTTAGATCGATTCCCATTATTTTATCCCGAACCCTCAGCTCGTAACAGTATATATATTTTTTTATCCGTTGAATAGCGTTACTCAGAGTTGGTGAAATAGGTGCTAAAAGTTTTATTGTAAGCTTATTACTCATGAATAACTATATAGAGCGGACTACTGACATTTTATAAAAGACCAAGACCGAGCACCGTATGTGAGGATTAGCGAAGTGTATCTTTTTACGGATATGGCTCTGGGAGTCGTTCCTTCAAACTGACATAAATGATTCATATCTTTCAAGTAACATAAGTATCTCATTTACATCTGGATCTCGACGACTGGCTCGATTATAATCGGATGACTCCGTTTCGTTTCTACTTGGTATCATGCTAGTGAGCGAGACAATCAGTAGAAGTTGCGTAGGGGTTAAAGAGATGCAAATGGATCTGATACATACTATGTGTCAAATCGGGATGATAAATCATACTAGCTAGATCTCTTTTTTTATTTATACGACCTGGTGATGGAACAATCATTTCGCCTAATTGATGTGAAGTGGTAACCATCTGATCTGATTCTGTGCTGCGATTGCTTCACGTGTAAGTAATAGCCGGTGCTCCGAATGATATAAATGAAACGTTTCAGTGATTCAGATCAGTGATTCATCGGATACAGATAGCAAATCTCAACCGAGCGTAATTTTTAACGCTCTAGTGAGGATAATACCAGCATGTCTTCTGAAATTGTCACTAGTGACCACGTGGAACGTTACTTGATTTAGTGGATCAGACACCGCCCTGTAAACTACTCTCATATATTCCAAAATGTTCTAGCTGCATGGCGTCGCACTCCCGTCGGATATTGTTAATTAATGCATCGGAACTGGCGCTTTATAGCCTTACCTGTGCATTTACCTGCGCGCTAGCTTTCAGTTTTATCGCGGAAATTCAGTGCTGAGTTCATTATGCTTTCATAGGGTAGTATAGTCATAATAGTCTTAAATGCAAGTTCGACAATTAATAAGTAAAGTACAGCAGGAGGTAGCGGGTTCGATTCCCGCCGCGGAACAAATGTTTGCATGATCTACAGATATTTGTTCCGTGTCTGGGTGTTTTTCTATATATAATAAGAATGTATTTACAAAAAAAAAGTATATACGTGTTCTATCAGTTATCTGGTTCCCATAGTACAAGCTCTGCTTAGTTTGGGGCTAGATAGCGCTGTGTGAAATGTTCAGCGATATTTATTTTATTTATTTATTTTATTTTCAATAAACACAGGATATTTATCAACTGTGGGTTATAGAATATCAGGAATAAACTAATAATATAGTTCTAGCTGCAGTAGAGTTCCTTGTATCAGGAACTATGAGTACTTGCCACCTTTGAGTTCAAGAGAGGTAAAAAAAAAAACAAAATGAGACTACTAGTACTACTTCATTAGTACATTTCGACCCTGTTTTTATTTTTAGTTCAATCTTGTTAGTTTTTGAGTTATTACTTACTATCCATAATAAAAACTGAAATTTGACGCAATTCATAGGGTACACCAGTGACCCCTCAGTACTGAAATTCGGTATGCGTGTAGCTTTAGTTTAGTGTAGGGAAAAGTCTGAAATCCAGAATAACTGCAATTTCTACCCCTAAAAGAGTTTCCAATTCACATGAACTCCCGTTACTTGTAATTTAAATGAAACTGTAGGTCAAGTTACTTGGTTCGTTATTTCGTGGCACTAGTTTCGTATGCGTTCGGATAATACCGGCAAAATCTTTTTTGTTTATTGGGAGACTCGCGAGATCTCAGTTCGGGGCGAACCCATAGTTATTTTATGTCTCCAGTGTGTGTTTTTTTTGTTCGGTTTGGTGTTGTCACAAATAAGTAATGGTTTTTTAATTTGATTTGATAATACATGAATATTGACTTTTTTGCTGATAAATATTAGGTTGGGGAAAAAGTTTCTTCGCATTTTTTAAGAAAATTCAAAACATTTTTTAATATAGTTTATTTAAATTTAACTAAAGTATGTAGGTACCATTTTGTTCGATAACTTTTTGCCATCTTGTAGCATGATCCCATTGCTATAGAAATTTTGGGGCTTCTGATCAAAATACCGCGACCGACGTGTACGAGTGGTTTTGGCAGTCCTCTCGTGATGTTAACCTAACACTGCCTAAAGAATTCTGAGGAGACCGAAACAGGTGGAAATCTGAAGGTGCAAGGTCAGGACTATACGGCGGATGCATTAACACCTCCCAGCCAAACTCTCTTAATTTTTGCTGAGTGGCTAAATATGATTGAGGTCTAGCGTTATCATAATGAAAAACCACACCCCTTCTGTTGATTAATTCCGGCCGCTTTCTCTCAACTTCTTGCTTTAATCTCATCAGTTGTTCGCAGTAGAGTTCAGAATCGATGGTCCTGCCTGGTGGTAACAGCTCATAATGAATAATGCCCTTCCAATCCCACCACACACACAGCATCAACTTGTTGCGAGTTAACCCGAGTTTCGCCACAGTCTGTAAAGCCTGCCCGGCCTTTGACCACGACCTTTTTCGCACGTTATTGTCGTACGTGATCCACTTTTCATCACCAGTTATCAGCTTCTTCAAAAATGGCTCGGTTTAATTACGTCGTAATAAAGAATCACAAATGAGTACACGGTTCATCAGGTTTCTTTCAGTGAGCTCGTGGGGTACCCAAATATCGAGCTTTTTCGTGTACCCAGTTTTTTTCAAATGCGCCAAAACTGTTTTGTTGTCAATTCCCAGTTCTTCAGCTACGTCGTAACTACTGATATGCCGATATTGCTCCACTTTTTCAAAAATGGAATCAATTTTATCCGTAATGGGCGACCAGAGCGACGTGCATCTTTGAAATCAAAATTTCCGGATTGAAAACGCTTAAACCAAATTTGTGCTACTCTCACAGATACTGCACTAGGTCCATAAACATTGCAAATTTTTTTCGCGGCTTGCGTTGCATTTTTACCTATTTTGTAGTAAAATTTTAAAATGTATCGAATTTCTTCATCAGATTCACTCATCTTTACAGTATGTACGAAAATCAAATAAAAATCACACATTTTCCTAATTTGAATTTGAAATTATCTTCTATAAAATTTAAACTTTGAATGATACCAAAACCAGCCAGATACAAATAGTATAGCCAAAGAAATTTTATTACAAGTTCATACATACTATAACGCGAAAAGACTTTTTCCCCAACCTATTATGATATGCTGGCTTCTTATCTTATTAGCAATATCTTCGCTAGATTCCTTATTGATAAATCCTCTAAAGCCTTCATAATAAGAATTGGTCCTTATTAATCTATCTCCGCTTTTCTTGTTCCTTGCTAAACGACATCCATCATTGTCATCTATTTGTATTAGTACCGGCAAAAGTAAACAATGGTTTAGTACACAACACACGCCATTAAGCCGATTTACATGAATACAGATGCAAATAAGGGACAAGACAACAGGTGAGGTCACCATTGGACTGCAAGTTTGACTTGCATATGAATCATCGTTGCATGTTCGTGACGGAATGCCGAACCAATTGCGAAATCCCAAAGTGAATTACGAAAAAACAGGAGAGAACAGGAAAACAGCAGTTTGAAAAACAAAAAGCCTAAACAACTAAAATATCGACTGCAGTTTAAAGTATAAATTTTTACTATAAAGCCCTTTTAAAATAGTTTCATCAAGATTTTCATTTTAATAACCATATATTTGGAGGAAGAAAAGTTCACATGCTAGAGAAAATTGCACCTGGCAGCCGCCATTTATATTTTTTCGATACTACTTCGATACGAATGATTCTTTTGACACCCCGCCTATCTAAATCCACGCAATCCACCATAGCCCTAGTCGGGCAAGAGACGGACGAAATGAAGCTTCTATTCAAGTGCAAGTTCCAGATCAAAACCTTGATTTATGAAATACTACAAAAACATTTTAAAAAAGTAGCCTATGTCCCAATCCCGGTCACAATCTATCTATTTACCAACTGTACTTATGTACAGTAACTGTACATAATTTTTCTTTACCCCCCTATAGGGATGATTTTGCAAAAAAGTAGAAACATGTATTTCTTTATTTCTTGTCAAAAGCCTAAATATGAACTTTCAGATCCCTAACTTGAGGAATTATGGATTGCCCATACAAACTTTCCACCTCTATTTCACCCCCTTCAAGATTATTTTTTGAGACAAAAAATAGATTATATTCTGGGGAAGGACATAGGCTATATCCTTGCCAAATTTCATTATGATCCGTTCAGACGTTTAGTCGTGAAAAGGTAACAATCAAACAAACTAATAGAGTTACTTCCGCATTTTTTATGGATATTAGTATATTAGTATGGATTAAGTTTATCATTGAGACGATTTGACGACCTCCATGGCGCAGTGGACGAATACCCAGCTGAGACGCAGGAGGTAGTGGGTTCGATTCCCGCCGCTAAACAAATGTTTGTTTCAAGTCTGGACGTTTTTCTATATATTATAAATATGTGTATTTACAAATAAAAAGTATATAAGTATTCTATCAGTTATCTGGTTCTCATAGTACAAGCTTTGTTTAGTTTGGGGCTAGATAACGCTCTGTGAAATGTCCAGCAATATTTATTTATTATGTCAATAACAATTCTGCAAAAATTCTACGCAGGTTGTCAAAATTCTGCTGTTACCCAATCCACAGTTTTTACTTTTTACTTTGACAAAGAAGGCAAAGAGGAGAAATCTGCATAGAAATGTCACTTCATATCACAAGCTTGTATTCAAACGGGATGGTTTCACTCTAAAAGATATTTGTTTTTGTAACAATCTTGACGAGAATCTCGCACAAAGGTTGAACTCCAGTTGCTTTTAACTTGAGAAGTCGCTGGAAAAGATCGTTTGAAAGTTATACAATTGTAAAAAGTTTTTCTAGTTATGACACGTACTGATCTCTGTCTGTAGTCCACTATTATTTTCTTTACTATTCCAGTGAACAAATATTAAAGTAGGTATTTAGAATTTTTTTTACAAGGTGCGTGGTACACTTGTTTAATTTTAACACTTCTAGTTAACTTAATAGTCATTTTGACACGATTCTACTGAAGAGATTGCCATTTTCTTTTGTTCATAGCCCACGGCGCACCTGATGTAAAGCAGTTAGCACTGCCTATATCAATTGCATTACCTCGCACGTTATGCCCAACTAAAACTTGACCACATGACATACATACAAATCAAATAAATTATTTATAATATAAAATAATTTCTTAATAAAATAAAAGTCTCATGTATAATTTCATCATCAATCAAACCGGAACATAGTGCGAGGATTACATCTCCTACCACAATTCTATATAATCTTCTCGACAGAGCAAGGGCATCATGTACCACGTGTGCCGTCGTCTCTAAGGATCGATACGTACGTGCAATATCAGGCTTCCTGAACCTCGTTGCACCTTATACGTGTAGCTATAAAGATCATTATGCCACGGTTCTTAAACTTAATCCTCGGCTTTCGTATCTTAGGACACTGAGAGGCTACGTTAAGGAACGTGAGGTCTGTGGTCTTAAAATGTACGATTTCTGTCTTTTGTCAGGATTTACTCCTAGTTTTAAGGATTCCGGACCGAAATGGTGAAAATGGAACCCTTATGATGGGACTTTATCCGTCTGTCTGTCACAGCTGATTATCTCAACAATTTCTGTAGCTATTGACTTGAAATTTGGAATATTTATAAATAACGTTGACCCCAGTCCCACTAGTACTTGATTGGTTACGTTTTACATAAAAATTAGATTGATTTTCAAATTTCTCTGTCATCTTCTACTTATAAGTAGTGTGATCGCCTAGATTTTGAAAGGCAGCACCTTAAACAAAATCATCTTACCCATCTTTATCAAAACTAGAAACCAGAGCCCTGGACGGATGACTTCCTTTTGTATATTATTTAATCAAATAAAACGCTTTTCTAACTTGTCTCTATAGTGCAATTTAGCTAAAAGTATTATAAACGAGCGACTGTATGGTCTCGTTCTCGATTGTAAGAGCTTTATAGTGTACAAAATTATCCTCTACTACATCGCTTATGAAGCATACTTTACCGTGTTTTTTATGCTTAAACCATGTCAGCCTGAATTATTCAAAATCCGCTTGGCTAAAGTGACCCATTAAGCTAAAAGCTCGGACGTTAGGCGTTTATTCGATTATTGCGGGCATAGGCCAGTACCATGTATAGTACTAGCATTACTCTTATTTACTCTGTGGTCTAATGCCTACTCCAGACGGTAATGAAGTAGATTGGAACCTGGCTGTTTGCGCAACGAAGCCAAGTGTGTGCTCGCAAGCCTTGTTTTTCCTGTAGGAAAACCCTCAGGTGAAAAACATGTTACGTGCAAAAATTAAGCACGCATATTTCTTAGTTTTATTCAGTCTTCAGATTACCGTTTAAAACTCTACCTATTTACTTGAATGACAGTTTAAATATGTAACGGGCCGTACCGGAATGGTTCCTCCACAGTAACAAATTCAGAAATAAACATTCGTTTTCGTAATATTATAAAATATTAATATTTATGAATAGCACATACTTGTTAATTCAGTCATTACGTATTTAAATCAATCTGGGATTTAGAAAAAGCTTCAATATATTATAACGCCTTGTGCCATCTCTTGGATTACTCATCTATTGTATGCGGTGTTTGATCTAGATAAATTGTAAATTGACATACTATCATGACGCTAGATGACAGTGGCTGATGGATGAGGTGACGTGGAGATTGTACAAAATGATTTATCATCTATGGGAAGAGTTGCGCTACTCGCCGGTAGGGGGTCGACTGACTAGCAATTTGTCAATGGGAAGAGTTCCATTGCTCACCGGTAGGGGATCGACAGACTATCAAGTTCTCTATGGAATAGGTTTCAATACACGGCATTATGGGTATGCAAGTAGAAGGCGAAGCTGGATAGAACGGAATATTGTCTATGCTATCATAAATTCGGGGATGAATTAATATGAAACTTCGTGATATTACAAAATAATAATATTATTAATAGAAAATAATTGATTGTGCATTTTTTTATGAATTACGTGAAGCCATTTGTTTACTGTTGAATAAATTTAGTATTTGTATAAAATAATTTATCATCTGTGGAGATAGTTTTCGCTACTCGCCGCTAGAGGTCGGAGACGGCTGATGGAGGGCTGAAGTACGGGGGGAAGGGACTGAACGCCTTAAATACGACGGAGCGGCGACGCTCGATCTCTTTTCTCGTGCTCTTGTTCCTCGTGAACTTCTCGGGACGTTTTACCGCGGGGCTCTTTTCTCGTGCTCTTGTTCCTCGTGAACTTCTCGGGACGTTTTACCGCGGGGCTCTTTTCTCGTGCTCTTGTTCCTCGTGAACTTCTCGGGACGTTTTACTGCGGGGAGCTCTTTTCTCGTGCTCTTTGGTCTCGTGATCTTCTCGGCTCTTGTTCCTCGTGAACTTCTCGGGACGTTCTACCGCGGGGGGCTCTTTTCTCGTGCTCTTTTCCCTGGTGATCTTCTCGGGGCTCTGGTTCTCTCGTGACCTTCTCGGGGCGCTTTCTCGGGCTCTTCTCGGGAGTGGTGATATCTCGGTATCTTTTCGTTGGGGACATTGCTCGTGGGCTCTTGGGTCGCGCTCTTTGCTCGTGGGCTTTTGCCTCGTGGTCTTTCCCTCGTGGTTCTTCACCCGCTAGCAGCCTGCGGAGACACCCAGAGAATACCAAGGTACGTGCTTGTTAATTTTTACTTACTGCCATTTTAATTATTGTTCTTGTGTTAATGTTCGGTAACCGGATTCGTGCAGGAATGTATTGAATTGGATCCAAACAGAGTAATTTATTTGTGTGAATTTAAATGTAATTGTTGTATATCCGAGTTATTTACATTGAGGGTTAAATGGGGTAAATTTTGGATGGAAAATGTTAGAAGCCTAGATTTATTTTATTTTGAGGGTAGGAATTTTTACTTACTGCCATTGGCAATTATTGTTCTTGTGTTAATGTTTGGTAATCAGATTCGTGCAGGAATGTATTGAAGTGGATCCAAACAGAGTAAATTATTTGTGTGAATTTAAATGTAATTATTGGATATCCGTGTTATTTACATTGAGGGTTAAATGGGGTGAATTTTGGATGGGAAATCTTAGGAGCCGAGATTTATTTTATTTTGAGGGTAGGGAAAATTAGTGACGGTTAAAGTGATTGTTCCTAAAATACAGAATGTGGAATTTGGGTTCCATATATTGGTTCGGGAATAATTGTTTTGAATTGCGGGGTGCTTATTTAATAAGATAGTTAATGTTGGGGATTGACATCTTACCGTGGAATTTTCTTTTAGTTAGGAAATACTTTCCATTACGTTCTATTTATTCTAAAGATGTACGGACAGATTGGCATCAGTATTGCATTTTAAGAAATGATTGGCTCAGGATTATATTACACTAAATACAAAATAACCTTTCACGTTTGATGTTTGTATTGGCAGCGATTTGTTTAACTACTTCTATATTCTATTTCTATTTCTATGGTCATAAAAGAACGGTGGATTCATTGGAAAACATAGCTTATGTTATAACAAAGACACAGGAATGTGTAACCTATTGACGGTATAATATTTCTTAGATTGAGTTATCTAGTAAAGGAAAAGATGTGGGTAGGAAGATTGGATTCCTAAGTTTGATACGAGTATCTGTTGTTATTCTACGTTAGAAAAGGAAATATTTTAATGTAGCATACGGTATAAAAATATATCAGTATGTAGAACAAAATTCATGTAATAAACTAAACTTAAATGAGAGGGCAATTGTGCTTTTAAGGACGGTGGTTTCAAAAAATACACTTTGTAAGATTGAATACAATGTTGAAATTATAAGATGGACTTGTGAAGTTTGACAATGAAATGAGCTCGGATTCAAGGAAGTAAATAATCTAAGTAAGTTGATCTGATGTTGATAGAATCTTTGAAGGCTAAAGCGCTGGGCTTAATTAGAAACAGATGCGAGAAAAAGGTCTGTTTTCTATTCTACAGAGCCAAGGAAATGAAATTCCGTTAAGATTCTTCAGCATTGTTAACTGAAAAGGTACTAGAAACATGAATTGAAGTAATATTCATGGTCAAACTACAGTAAACTAAAGACTTTGATAGCTAATTAAAGCACTTATCTATTTCATGCAAACTAGCCGTTCGGAAAAGTACTAAATACGTCTAGCTTCATTATGGGGTTTTACTAAGTTCTACATTTTAGTGCATTCTGGTAGTGAATTTAAGAATGGGTTAATTGATAGGTTGCCTAGGTATGTGTAGGCTGAGTGTTTTGGCAGATAGATAGTAGGGGGCGGCTATTTTTAGGATCGGAATCGAAAAGGGTAGGGTTCTAGAATAGGCTACGAAGAACCAAAATCGAATGAGTTTAGTTCTAAAAATAAGAACTTTACTGATTCGCAAGATAACCAAAAAAGAATCTACACTTTGCAAAAGATTATGACCTCTAATTCCCTTAATAACGAGTAGGAACAACAGACTACCCACATACAATTTTTATGTTGTCTCAAATATAAGGTTAAGTATACATAATAATACTTTTAAATTGTGGAAGAGAGATGTCCAGTCTGGTAGTCGAATCTCATTGTCTTCACAGCGGTGGTGGGGCTGTAGACCTAAGATATGTAAACAAGTGTCTTAGCCACAATTATTAATGTCGATAATCAGTTTGTAGGTAGATCAATACGTTCCCAGTGGGTAGGCTATAACTTTGGCACCAAGCTTACAATAGGTAGATCACAAATTATCACTAACTAGAATTCTATGGGTATGTCAATGTGTTTAGATAGGTTTAATTCTCTCATAAAGTAGGCAGCATGATCTTTGGTACTAGACTCAAATTCCTTAAAAGAAACTGAGTTATTACGGATATCGCGACGTGTGGGTTTCCTACCGCAATACTAGATAAATCACGAGGCCAAAATAATTAATCACAATACACTCTTATAGCAAATGTTAATAGGGTTGAATATTTTATAAAGTAGGTAGGTCATGACTGTATGGTAGATAGGTAGATTAGATTGTTGTCTGGGTTAAACGTGTGTAAATTCATGGGGGGGGTTGGGGGGGTCGTGTGTGTATTTATTCGGGGGGGGTTTTTTGGGAGGGGTTGGGGGGGGGGTTACAAATATAGACAATGAATTCAAAGTCAGACATATACAACACGGAAAGTTTTGCCATTTCAATGACTGGTGTGTGAGTCTCATAAAGGCTTCAAAAGGTTCGAAAGCCATGGAATAAACCACAAACCTAATAAATAAAGAGCGCGTGCTTCCACAAATGGAATAAGTTGAGACGTACATCAGTCGTAACATTTGCGGTAAGGTGTCAAGCAATCGCCGCGGGCAATTTACGTCATTCCCCAATCTCAGACGTAGGATTTTCTTACACTGCTGGAGGCAATAGTTTCTTATTCGCTAGCTTAGAATTCGTTTTTTCGGTGTTGGCGAAATTGAATGAAGTACTGATGGTTCGACATTGACGGAATTGTGTGGTCGAACGAAAGCGATGTAATATTTATGGTTTGATGAGCATGTTCAAAAATTCACTCATATTTAGCTTTTCTTCTAGAGATATGAATAAAGAAAAAGATAAAGAGCATTTTTTTAGAGTGCTGCAATAAAAGTACTGATAAGTACTAAAAAAAAAAGAAAAAAAATATTACTCGACGTTTCACACAGCGCTATCTAGCCACAAACTAAGCAGAGCTTGTACTATGGGAACCAGATAACTGATAGAATCACACTAATGCGAAACATACATTATAAATGCGAAAGTTTGGATTTTTGTTTATTTATTTGTTTGTTTGTTACTCACGTCACGTCATAACAGCTCAACCGATTTCGATGTACGATTTAGTATGTACGTAGATTATAACCTGCATTAACACATAAATCACACAAGTTTTAATCACATACATCAGGTCTCATGGAGTAAAAATGGGGTGTCAAGTCAAGTTGCAACAGAGAGTTTAGCTTTATTTCTAGGTTACCTACACATTTAGTAGTGTAACGCATACAAATTCGCGGGAAACAGCTAGTACTTCATTTTTAAAGCATTTTTTTTGTACTATATATACTTAGAATATATATAAAAACATCCAGAGCTGGAACAAATATCTGTAGATATTGCAAACATTAGTTCCGCAGCGGGAGTTGAACCCGATATCTCTTGCGTCTCAGCCGGCTATTCGCCCACTGTGCCACGGAGGTCGTCAAATAGTACCGAAAAGTAATTGTAAAATAACGTTGTATTGTAGTAAATAAATGTAAAGTCGAAGGCTCTACCACGCTGCATTTCAGCCTCAGCGATGTCTACTGTCTTCACACACATATAACACAACACATATAAGTCTTGGGGAGTAGCTATTGCGTTGTAATTAAGCTATTGACCGGGTAGGGAAGAGCTATATAATTTATAAATTGAATTTGTGTCATGTGGATACATGTGGCAACGTCAAGTATGCATACTTATGCTATACATATTACCTACACCACTTAGTCTCCACATCGGCACCGCATCCGCCACTTTATGCATCAAACATTCATGTTATGATGGATATTGCTTGTTTCCTCGTCGAAGTCTCAGCTGCTGAATATTGTACGATAACTCGTAAATACACTCGTTTGTCGGCCGGGTTATTGCTGAATGGGTGTCGGTAATAACCTCTAATGTAGAATAGCTGATAACGGCTTCTATAGCTTTTTTATAGGTGGCCGAATGAGAAGCAAATTACATCGCGTAAAAGGCTCAAGACGTAGATTTGGAAAACAAAGCGCTGATCGTGGTAAGCTCTGTAACTGTCTGCAGCTTATTGATTTCTGGGATTTGCTTTACTCGCTTTTTCATTTGATGATGTACAAGGTTTGCGTGTTTTTCCCCTACAGCAGAAAGCAGCTGAGTGTATTCACTGGTCGCAAACCGCAGTTTTATCTTTAGTAAATTATAACCAAATCAATCTCAATCCCAATTAAAATAATCAAAATTACCCGGTTAAAAGTTACCGGTTCACTAGGCCTACTATCCGAACCGTGTCCCTGTCAGGTTTGCATTATTTACCGTCCGGAACCCGTCCGGCGCTCGCTTTCCGGGCGACGGCCTCGGGGAGTTATCATTTAATGAACGCGATGCCAATTTGCAGCGTCGTTTTGGAGGCGCTCCAGAGAACTATAAACTGTGGACAATGCGACATCATCTGATGATTACAAGAAGTGTGAACTTAGCCGTTTACTAATGCGGTAACTGTTGAGACGCCAACCAAGTTATTTCAGATTAGCCAAGATAAATCTGGCTCGTACTGACTCGTGTACAAGAACATAGTAATCGTAGACAGAGACAAACTATAGCATCTCGGTATAGAACAAGAGAGATAGCAAATTCATAGCTCTGGTATATTTTGTCTCTGATGTTACATATTTTATATTAAGTCGACGACGGAAGGATTACATCGCAATTAGATTTATTGTTGGGTCGTTATAATTTTTGTTTATGTTCGCTGAGTTTAATATAATTTATTATTGATGGTCCATTTTATGTTGATTACTGTTCCGATATTTATGAAATTGGACTTGCAAAGTAACTTGAATAATTTGATTTAATGACTAACATTATTGTGGCGGATTTTCAGCCTAAGATAAATGTTTAGACACAAATACCATTTATTTTAACTTTGCTTAGACTATGCTTTACGTATCTGTAAGTATTCCACTTGGAACACCTCTTTGGAACCTCTGGAGAATCCACGGACACCAACTATTCCCCTTGGAGTCCCTCTGCTCTGGGGGTCCAAGAATACTTACACCCTCAAAATTGAAATAATCATTTTCGTATCAACATAGGACGTCCGCCAAGGCCTTCCTTTTAGACTTCCAGAGCCACAGATCCCATGCAGCCTGCAAATAGAAGCGTTTGACCACTACTGCACCTAAGTGATGGTTTGGTCGTAGATGGAGCACGGTTACCTTGGAAGAACCTGTTCACTCTGTACTTGAAGATTCCGAGTTTATATTGGTTGTTTATAAAAAATCATGTAGGAATAAAACTGATAGATAACACTTGGCTCGCTGTGTGGTCCGGGCGTGTAGTGTGATACGATATTATTATACAGCTAATTGGAGTGGCGAGAGGCTCGTAATGCCCGGATCGATTACACAACACTTCGCATTTGATGAGCTCCATCCAACGCATGTTGAAGAGATGCACTTGCGGGGAGAGCTTTTGATCTGCTCGGTTTTGCGCTTAAGTTGACTTTGATGGTTGGTTAATGTTGGGCGCTGAATCAACTTACAGATGCATTTTATAATGCTTGCCTGGTGGCTGACATCGGTTTTAAGAAGTAAAATATTGTAAAGCGCATGCAGATAAAATACCGTATTCTAAAACTGGATCCATTAATTATTATTTCGAGAAGAAATATTTAATTTCTGTTACGGGACATTTTTTTATTTATTTATTAAAACAATACATCTATTATTACAGGTTAGACCTAATACAATAGAGTAGTCATCAAATGTAGCGAAAAAAGAAAAAAGTGAATCAATCCATTAATAAACAAATTATACACATACACATACAAATGTCAATGAGAAAAATTCAATAAAATAAGAAACAAAATAATTACAATAAAATCTTCATGTCATACTCGTCATAATCTAGTTTGATCTTAATTAACTTAATATAGCTTGTAGTAAAATAATAATTATCTATTTACAATAACAAAAATTAAATAATGTAGCTCTTACGAACTCGCTCTTTGGACAGAGAACAAATATTTGCAGATGATGCAAACATGTGTTTGCATCTGCAAATATATGTCTGGGTGGGTGTCGTGGTACTAGAATGATCGTAGTAGCACACAATATGTTTATGATATCCTTGTATGCGTGAAGTCAGGACTATATATGTGACTGTAAGATGGTAGGTAGGTAAACATATAAATCACTGAGTAACAAACAATATCCAAACTATATCATCACACTATATTATATATCACTAGCTGATCAGCCGAACTTCGTACCGTCTTACCATGTATATGACGCGGGCTGCCAATGTACTTCGCCGGTAGAATTGTCAATCGGCCACCATTGGCCTATGCATGAGAAAATGAATTTTCTTCATAATTTCTTGTTGCGTGAATGTTTTCGATAATTTAATAGTTATTCTGCTATTCAGGGCGGAGACAAATCCAACAAATCAAAAATCATCAAAATCGGTTCAGCCGTTCTTGAGTTGTAAATGGTGTTACTAACCCGAGTTTGTTTTATATATTTAAGATATAGTGTGATGTGATTTGTAGAGTTCAAAGTCTTTGATATTAAACTGCACATGCACATCTTGCTCGTAATTTAGACAAATGCTCATAAATAATAAAGTTCGTACTGAAGCGATATCACCCCGATTGTAAGTTAAACAGTTAAACTTTAAAATGCTTTCATAAGTTAGGATCACAGATGAAATTGGCTTACTGCCAAGCTTGTCGGCTCATTTACAATATCAATTTTGATTTGTCAAGGGGATTCTCCTTTCCCGGAACAAATGTATTTCAAATTAAAAGTATTGGATTTAGGTAATGGACGTCGGATATACTCGTATTTCATTCGCTTCAAACTCTTGAAAGCCAAATAAATGAAAAAGGTCAGATACGAACGGTTTTATGTTCATTTTATGTCTGTTAATATCTCAGAACGATTGCTACCGTCCCAAATTAAGATCTAACCGTGTAGATTTAGGACTCGTTTCAAAGTGTAAAATCGTTTACCCTAAAGAGATAAAGAGTGTTGTTTAACGTTTTTTCTTCCTTATTTCCATGCAAATTACAGTTTAAGTAAGCTGCATAATTTTAACTTATTTTCCTGAATCTTTGAGTCTCTGAAATCTGGGGTTGGTTTGGAAGTTTAAAAAATAAATCATATTTTTCAGCTATCAAGTTCCAACATGACCAAATAAATCAAAGTTTATTTTTGTTCAGAAATATGAACTCTCCTTATAGAATAGAATAGAATATATTTATTTGACACACACAAAGAAACACAGAAGGGATCACAAACAAAATAGTAGACAGACAGAAAAAATACAGTAGATATTATAACATGGGTAGAACACAGGTACCTACCCAGCTAGTAGGTAGGTGTACTAACTAGTCCCGCTCCGTGCCACGCATGGCCTAACAGGTCCTGCCTCAGCTTTAAGCTTCTTTGGAATAAATAATGCAAAGCAGCGCTGGTTTTCAGGCAGGGCCTTATGTAGGGTGACGTCACAAATTTAAAAATCATAATACTAAAAATAATAATAAAATGAACAACAATACTAATAACAAATACCTACATGAAAATACACTAATAACAATAAGCAATAATAACAATTCTAATCACAAATACCTACTTGACAATACACTAATAACAATACAATAATAACAATACTAATAACAAATACCTACATGACATACAAACACAATAAAATGTTACATATACGTACATATGTAAACGAAGTGCCTGACACTTCATTTAGTTTGAATTTGCCGCGTAATAACTTTGACGTATACTCTATTATATCTGTGAACTCATTTGAATCTATGGTGCTGTCTGTCATATTGACTGAATGACACAGCAGCATAAATATGGAGGTTATGTTATGTACAAGTGAGAATTATATTGTAAAACCATGAAACTCATTATACATATAAAAATTATTAACTTAAAAAAGAGAGGAGAGGAGAAAGTAGAAAAGTTCCGAAGCCCCCTTCGTAGCTCGTGCGCGTCATTGTGGTAAGTACCTACTAAACTATGAGCTGGGAAGATAGAAGTAGTCTTCTACATATATGTTTTTCTAAAAGTATGTATCGTTTCCTCCTCCTTTCTCATCCTTCGTAAGGACCGGTTCTAAACTAATACTTCTCGAAGAAGGGAAGATTCCAGCCCTCGTGGAGTGTGATGTTATCAATACGAACATCATTTCCACCGCACTTCATTGATTTGCGCTAAAGCGATTATCTGAGCCCCACGTTGAGCGCCAAACTTCCTTCTGATTTGACGCCACAGAATAAAAAAGAACTATTGCACAGAAGTTAAACTACGTCAACAAGTAACAACGTATGGGTAGGATTTTGACATAAGTTACATACACACAAGAACATACAAACAAACGTTATCTAAACAAGAACGATGCTTTGTCGTGCCGAATAAAGACGGCTCAGCGTATTCTGAACAAGTTAAATCCATTTGACAAATTATATAATCAGAATTTACTGGCTTAATCTAGCTAGCCCGAAAGAATAGCATATTGAAATGTAAAACAGGCGCCATAAAGCTTATTTTACGATAAGCCAATCTTGAATGACACATGCCTGTCCCCGCGCTGGTCGCCAAAATTGTTATGTCACAGTTACCATCGGCTCGTATCGTAAAACATAAAATACTGCGAGGTTAACTGCGCAATCGACAGGTCCGACTCGCGGCATAATATTTATTTTATATCCTCTGTGATTTCCGCTGGATGCTGCGCATAAAATGGATTGGCAAATTATTCAATGGGTCGAGTTGTATGCAGTGACCTGTATTTTTGTAATTTATGTTGCAAATTGCTTTGAATATTCGTTCATCTTATTTAAAATAGAATGAACAGAATATTGTCGTGTGCAAATTGCAATATTGCACATAACTATGTCTTGTTCTAGTAAATAGAACACGTGTTCACATTCACATAGATGTCACATCGACCTGTTGTCGCATATAATAAATCCTACCGTCCACCAACCACCTTGACCCCATAGCCTTTAACTATGCTCGCTATAAAAGCATACTTTTCCAGTTTTTATTTAGCCAGAACACATTACGTAAGAATTATGTAGGTTCCCCCAGTTTTTTTGTAGAAAATTGTGTATCATTAATATAAGGGGTCGCTTAGCGGAACCCAACTGCGCGCGAGGTATTACGAATGTATGTAGGACCTTAGTCCCTTTATTATGTACGTATTTCCCCTCTAAGAATGCCACGTAATGATCTCATTTTTCGCCGAACGCGGCTCATTTGACTTATCTTGTAGATAACGACAGGTACAAGATGATGCAAGTACACTGTTTATTAATTATTTCATTTATAAAAATTACATTCCTTTAACTTTCTACTAAAATCCAGATCATCTAAAGGTTTTCTGGATAAGTTCGCTCGTTGCGAGCAGACGGCAACTTGTATTAGTTATATTTATTAATATTGTCTGTATATTTTTAGGGTGGTGTACAATATAGAGTTATCTATCTATCTGGTTAAGTAAATAGTTACTGATGCCCTAAACTTGCTCGTAGGTGTTAGGACTAAGCACTTCACGAACCGAAAAGTAAAAACAATGTTATTAAGTACTCAGTCGTAGCCCCTAATCACATTCTGTTTCTAATTCTCTCGTGTTTTGCGAACTTGTTCACGTTAATTGGTAAAGTTGAGTAGAGTTTGTTTAGGACTTAAAATGCGACCTTTTATACTACACTAGGCTTTCTTCTTGTACGTTTTGAGCGTGTCACAGACTGTTAAGATATCGTAATTATACAGGCGATATGGGCATCAACTGTCTTTTTAGTCTAGCCTAGTATTTGTATAATTGTTTTATTATTTATTTATTTGACAAAAAGTTACATAGTAATAGTAATACATAAAGCACTGTAAAACCTAAAGGTTTGTCTCGGTGCTTAGAGACACTCGAGCCGCTACACATTACTTAAACAAGGCTTAATTTCCCCTAGGGTTCCCCTACTCGGGTCACATAAGCCAGTCGTGTTTGAATTTTGCTCCGTAATTTTTATTTTTTTACTCGGTATAAAGTGAATATCTTTCGAAACAACAGTGCTCACTATCTTCAGAACGACGCTCTACATGGCTAGCGGACAACAGTTTTGTTGATTTAGTTGTTATTTAAACGCACAACTTGGAAACATTTATTTGACGATCTGTGAGTAAACTCAATTATTACCCACATTTGAAAAAAGTTTACTTTGTCTTTTTGCAAGAGCAATCAATATTCCAGTCACGGTTCTTCATAGGAACAGGCGCCTACTGCTTTTTTAATAGCAAACTGCATCTGCGTGCGTCACTGTTTCGATCAGAACGCCCCATTCGTAGTCTCACAATATGCCTCTGAAGCGAACCCCTCCATCGACACCAGACCCTTCCTGCTCTTCAAAGGGTACTGTGAAAACGTCCTCTACCACGGAGTCTCCACTATACTCTGTGTTTACTCAAAGATCGAAAGAACTTGAAATCTTGTCGGACTCAGCATCAAAACGCGTTAAAAGAAAATTTGAAGGAATGGATACAAATGAAAAAAACACGATCATCGCCGAAATGCGCACACTCTTCAGTAACTTCACGGATGAGCAAGATAAGAAACTTGCTACTCTACAGACGTCTATTGAAAAATCCGTTCAAGACACTATCTCTGCGCTGAGCACGGATCTTGCGGAACTTGCAAAGTCTTTTGATTTCCTCTATGCGAAACACGAAGAAACGGTAAAAAATATAAGGAGACTTGAAACTGAGCGTGAAGATGACAAGGAATATATTCTTTCCTTGGAGCGATCAGTTGAATACCTTGAGCGCAAAGCGCGTAGCTCTTGCCTGGAAATACGAAATATGCCGAAAAGTGACGAGTCCAGCAACCTCATTGAGTCTAAGGCTCAGCTCCGGGATATAATTGTTAACCTGGGAAAAACTCTCAACACTGAAATCGACATAGCTGAGATAAAAGATGTCTTCAGGCTACAGTCCAAAAAGGACCTAGTGAAGCCTATCACTGTTGAATTCACCTCAGTCCTGAAAAAAGAGGCCGTTTTGAGCTCTATTAAAAAATTCAATAAGGACAGAAGAGGCAGTGACAAATTAAATACAAGTCATCTGCACCTAAAAGGGCCCGCCAAGCCGATATTCGTTTCGGAATCCCTCACATTTAGATCGAAGCAACTTTTTCGATTAGCACGTGAATTCAAAGCGTCACATGAATACCAGCACTGCTGGTCTGCGAACGGCGTTATCTACCTACGAAGGAAAGATGGCCTGCCACACATACGTATCAACAACGAATCGGACATCAAAAAACTTGAAAATCCTAAGTGACTGACAGTGGCTGCGTCGCTCTGCTATCATGTAAACTGGCTATTTTTATGTGCATGTCTAGGATATTATGTAATTTTATCTTCCAGTCTTAGTAATTTTAGGTATTTTATGGAACAACTTGTTGCACCACACACCACACCTTCCCACAATAGCCCACACAATAATCGTAATGGTAGTTGTATTTTATGGTACAAGGTAGATCGAGGTTTTTTGTGTTTACACATTTTAGACTTGCCTGACTACGTAGAGCGCTTTGCAGGTATCCTCGAAATATGCATTCCTAGTAGTAAATCATGCAGTGTAGCTTATCTTTTGGGTACTACATACACTTACAGTCTATGTAGTGAACTTTCAACTTTTGGTCCTGCTTGTAAATTCCGTTCATATAATGATTAACACAATTTCAGACATAGAGCGACAAATAGATGATTTAAGCGTGTCCACTTCATTTAAATGTATACCAGAAGACTGCAAAATTTTACTGACAGAACCCAAATCAAATAGCTTAAATATCCTAGTGCAAAACATCCGTAGCATTGCCCATAACATTGATGGTTTCTATACTTTGCTCAGTAGAATCATGGTAGAGCAGGATATTATTGTCCTTACAGAGTCATGGCTATCACGTGGTCAGGTGATTCCTAGAATTAATAGCTTTAGCTCTACTGTCTCTACCAAACTTTTTAACCAAAATGATGGATTGGTAATTTTCACAAAGACAGACCTTGACTGCAATATTCAGGAACCTGACTTCTCCGATGCAAACTGTATAATTATCACACTCAAGAAGGACATAGCAGTAATAGCCATTTACAGACCTCCTTCTTTTGACAAAATTGATAATTTCTTGCAATCATTAGATGTGGCCCTCAAATCTCTATCAGCCTTCAAGACTATAGCAATCGTGGGTGATATAAATATAGATATAAAACCTGACTCTAAAGACCGACATGCTCCTGACTACTTGAATCTCACAGCATCGTATGGACTCTTACCAGCACATAATCTAACAACTCGCTACTCCACTTGCCTCGATCATGCGATGCTTCTGTCTAGATTTTCAGCTAAGACCCTTGTGATCGAGAATAGTCTCACTGACCACTATACTCTTTTACTTTCACTTAATATAAAGAAAACTACGCTACGGTGCCCAAGCATTGGTCCGACTAAAATCGATTACCGTAACATTCATAATGAATTGAATATAGTTGATTTCCACTATATTTTAAACTGTACTGACTGCGATATGGCAGCGGAGATGTTGACAAGTAGAGTCTCTGGTATCATAAAATCTAACACTTCACTAGCAAAGTTGCCTAAACGCAAAACTCCAATTAAACCCTGGATAACTCCGGGATTAATCCGCTGCATGAAAAATAGAGATAACTTGCACAAAAAATTGAGAAAATCACCTGATAATAAAACCATAAAGTTAACTTACACTAGATATCGTAACTTTTTAACTCGCTTATTACGGAAAGTAAAACTTCACTTTGAACGCTCGCAAATTCAGCAAGCTGATACTATCAAAAAGATGTGGCAAGTAATAAACAACATGACTAACTTAAAACCTCAGAAATCACGCTCCTCGGAACTTCTATCAGGTGAATTCAGTCCTCAGGATGCCGTAAATAATGCTAATTCCTATTTTGTTAGTGTTGGTGAAAATATAGCGAGTAGTATGAAATATGTTCTGCCAATACCCCAGTCTGATTTACAGCCGGACCACTCAATTCCAAATATACCTCCCTCCGGCTCGTTCTCGTTGCTAGAAACAGATCTCTCTGAAGTCATCATGATCATAAATTCCCTCAAGAATACTGTATCTGCTGGTTTCGATGGCATTTCGACACGTATACTCAAAGAGAATAAATTTATTCTGGCAGGACTGCTAACACATATATGCAACCTTGCCATTAACCAAGGACGTTTCCCTAAAGTGTTTAAAAAAGCAATTATAATCCCTGTTTACAAGAATGGATCAAAGGACGATATTAGTAACTATCGGCCTATTTCCATTCTTCCCACTTTCTCAAAAATACTGGAACGAATTCTTAATAAGAGATTAGTGTGCTACCTTGAGAAGCACGAGTTGATCTCTGCCAACCAGTATGGATTCCGTCAAAATAAATCTACGTCTGATGCAGTTTGTGACCTGACAGACTATATTGCTAGAAGCTTGGACTCTGGTGGCAAGTGCTTGGCGATCTTTCTTGATTTAGCCAAAGCATTTGACACTGTGTCAACTCCACATCTATTGCAAAGACTAGAGTTCATGGGAGTACGTGGACTACCTTTACAACTCTTCAGAGACTATCTCGCGGATAGAACACAGAGTGTAAAAATTAATGACTATATTAGTGCAGCTGTCTCAGTGTACCACGGAGTTCCACAGGGTAGTATTCTTGGTCCAACTCTCTTCCTTGCGTATATAAATGAACTTTGCAATCTGAAAATACCTAATGGGAATATTTTCACCTACGCTGATGACACGGCTCTGGTTTTTGGGGGTGATAGTTGGAAATCCGTCTTTGATAATGCTCAGGCTGGTATAAACGATACAATAAGCTGGCTAACAAAGAGTCTCCTTAAGTTAAACGCCTCCAAAACAAAGCTCATGACATTTTCTATTCGCAAAAATACCCAACCATCTAATAACTTCACTATTGTTGCACACACGAACACAACTGACCCCAAAGCATGTGCTCACAATTCATGTAATTGTGGTACATTAGAGAGAACTGCTTGTCTGCGCTATCTAGGCGTGACCCTAGACTCAAACTTATCCTTTGAACAACACATTTCATCACTAAGTAATAGAGTGCGAAAGTTGATTGCTGTATTCAAAAATATTCGTCACGTCACTGACAAAGGCACAATTCGAACCATCTATTTTTCTCTTTGCCAGAGTCTTATAATGTACTGTGTTGAAGCTTGGGGTGGCGCGGCTAAAACTACTTTGCTTTCACTTGAGCGGGCACAGCGTGCCGTGCTCAAAGTTAGTAACTTCTTACCATATAAATTCCCAACCTCGGCACTTTTTAAGGAAGCTAATGTGCTGTCCGTACGTCAACTATTCATACTCAGACTATTGATAAAACAGCACAAGATCCGCCCACTGCAACAGGATAAGAGGCGCACTGACAAAGTATTTGATAGCATCAGATTTAATACGAATTTCACTAATCGTTTTCCCTGTTTTTTAGGTGGGTATCTCTATAACAAGCTTTCTGTTGAGGATTGTCTATGTCATCTCAAGCCTTATGAATTTAAAAAGTGCCTCACACAAATTCTTTTAAGTTACTCGTACGATGAAACTGAGCACCTACTTAATGTTTTGAAGTAATCGTGTAATAAACCTAATAATTACCTACAATTATTGTAACAACTTACCCTCCCTCATGGATCATACAAACTCATACTTAGGCACCCACATAACACAACACTCAACAATCACACACACACACACACACCCTCGCTCACACAAACATACCCACACACACTCATATCCACACTCGCACACACTCGGACCGTAACACCGACCTAAATCATGTTCCTATTATTGTAAAAATTTCAAACACTATACAGCACAATTGTATTTTAATTTATATTAATGTACTTCTAATTGCATATATACATATACACAATAATGATTGGTCTTATTTATATAAAATTAATGTATTGTTATTTTTTATTCCACTTGATATTAAGCAGGGGGAGCACAGCTGCCTATCATACAGGCTTTTCAGTCTAGTTTAGGCAACTGAGGCTCATACATAATTATTGTCACATAATAATCATCTTAATTTTTGTTACATGTACCTATCTAATAATTATGTATTGTATTTTTGTACTTGTACATTGTGTCAAAATAAAATTTTATTATTATTATTATTATTATAAAGAGTTTTGAAAGAGTTTTGAATTTTCTTTTTGTTTTGGTTTGGTGGACCAATTATAATAATAATAAATATCGCTTAACATTTCACACAGCGCTATCTAGCCCCAAATACTTATATACTTTTTTTTGTAAATACATACTTATAATATATAGAAAAACACCCAGACGCGCAACAAATATCTGTAGATCATGCAAACATTTGACCCGCTACCTCCTGTGCGTCTCAGCCGGCTATACGCTCACTGCGCCACGGAGGCGGTCAATTAAAAGTATGTGTGGTCAATAAAGAGTAATTATGTACTATCTATCTAAACTACCTAATTATATTTTAGAGCATACTTCAATTAATCACACTGTACGTTTCCTGGAAACACGACGAACAATATTTTATTTCATCTTTTAGAATGAATCTTAACGATAAAAAGATAGCGAAATAAGGTAAGGATACATAAAAGATTGAAAAAAAAAAACATTTATTCTTTAAAATCACAAGGATCACTTCGAAACGTAAATTTTAACGCCTGTTACTCCGTGACCAGGTAAGAATCAGGCAAGAATCTTGTAGACGACGTGCCTCGCGAACCTGCAATAAAAATGTACATCAATATTTATAATGTAGGTACATGTAAAAAAACTTACCTTTATTTCTATAAATAAAGCCCAGATCTACCCTCCGTTGCGCGCAGACGAAACAATCAGTTGGCAGTTAAACCGATACGTAAAAACACGCTTGTCTCCGCGCATCGTTTGGCATTTCTTAATTTAATATCTAAAAGTTGTTTTAATACACGATTTAAACACCACTCCACGCTCCTATTCGCTACAAGTCAGTTATTCTCCCTTTTACAATACACAACAAAAATATACAACAAATAAAAGCAATACCAGTTATTTGCAAAAAAATAAACTATGCAAAATTGAGATAACAGGGCCACTGGGTTTTATCATCAATTAGCTGACTCGCCGAACTTCGTACCGCCTTGACATGCATATGACGCGGGCTGCCAATCTATGTCGCCGGTAGAATTGTCAATCGGCCATCATTCGCTGCATCTATGTATGAGAAAATGAATTTTCTTCATAATTTCTTTTTGCGTGACTTTTTCTGTTTTTTTAATAGTTATCCTGCTATTCGGAGCGGAGACAAATCCAACAAATCAAAGATCATCAAAATCGGTCCAGCAGTTCTTCGGTTATAAATGGTGTAACTAACCCGACTTTGTTTTATATATATCTGTAGATAGATATATCGATATAGTCGGCTATTATGTAGTATTAGATTGCTTTTTATATATGGTTTAAATCTACGAATTGGAAGCTTATAATAAGCTTTCCGGGAATGTATGCATTTATAAGTTTCATTATTATCGTATCATGGCCGTGTGTAATATCTGAAGATTCATCTTAGATAGCTTTTTATTAAATTACCACACAGAAACAATACAGATACTAGTTAAAGTAAAAAAACAAGCGTCTTATTGCTAGGAGCGTCTCTTCCAGGCAACCTTTGGATGGAATGAAATCGCCTTAGGACACCTTAGATACGAGGCATGCCTTTTAAGTTCTGTCGTTTCCATATTTTCCGGCAATTTTGAATTTGGAACTGTTCTATATTCGAATGTGTTTACATTTTGAATCTCAAAACAGTTGAAAGTATTAGGATTAATGCTATTGTTTAGTCACAGTTTCGATTTGAATCTGTCAGGTCACGTACGAAAATGAATCTTTCTAAGGAAAATGTTCGTGCAATAATTTTCTACAACTTTAGAAGAGGCCTGACACGGCTTCAGTGTTTAGAAGAGCTAACATCTGTGTTCAGTGATGTAGCCCCATGTCTGCGGACTGTCGAACGCTGGTATTTAGAATTCCAGCGTGGACATACTAGTGTTAGTGACAGATTTCGCGAAGGACGCCCAAAATCCGCCTTCACTGAAGATAACATCATTGCTGTGAGACAACTAATTCTCGAAGATCGTCATGTGACGTATCGAGAGATAGAGGCTCTATTAGGCATCTCAGGGACAACCATTCAGAAGATCTTGCATGAAGCGCTTGGTGTGAGAAAGCTAGTTTGCCGTTGGATACCGCATCTGCTTTCCGACGATCACAAGGCGGCCCGCGTCAGATGGTGTAAGAAAACTCTGCAAAGGTTCAACCGAGGGGAGTCAAATCACGTCTACGACATCATAAGTGGTGACGAATCTTGGATCTATGCCTACGATCCTGATTCCAAACAACAATCTACAATCTGGGTCTTTCAAGACGAGCCAAAGCCGACTAAAGTTGTTCGTTCTCGAAGCACTTCAAAGAAGATGGTGGCCACGTTCGTTGGAAAAACCGGCCATGTTGCGACTATTGCACTTGAAGATCGTAGAACGGTTAACGCAGAGTGGTATACTACAGTTTGTTTACCACAAGTCATCGCCGAACTTCGAAAATCTAACTCAAAGCGACGCATCATCCTGCACCACGACAACGCAAGCTCACACAGCGCTCGTCAAACGATTGAGTATTTGAAGCAGGAAAAAGTAGAAATTCTTGACCATCCTCCATACAGTCCTGACCTAAGCCCTAACGATTTCTTTACATTTCCTAAAATTAAGAAAAGTCTTCGTGGTCAAAGGTTCCAGTCAGGTGAAGAAGCAGTCGACGCTTTCAAGTCAGCCATATTGAACACCCCCACTTTAGAGTGGAATAAATGTTATAATAACTGGTTTGAGCGAATGGAAAAGTGTATTAAGCTACGCGGTGAATACTTTGAAAAACAATAAAAAGTACTATAAGGTTCTAGTTGTGTTTTTTTCTTCAAACGACAAAACTTAAAAGGCATGCCTCGTACAATAGTATCTTCACCGCCTGTGACGGCCTTTAGCACTCTTGAGATTAATTCTAGAAAACACTCTATTCCAACAAAACCACTGCTTACGCTACGAAGGGAGCTACGCCGTAGGCGCTTTCTACGCCGTAGACGCGTAGCTCGTAGCAATTCGCTACGAGTCTACGAGAAACGTTCTTGTTGCGAACGTCGAATTGTTTGGATATGGCTACGACGGCGACGCCTGTGGTTTTGTATATTCCTCAGATTCTCTTTGACGGCTGCGTTATATTTTTTCACCAGCTTTAGATCTCAATGAGATTTTGTTTTATAGTGACGAAACCACTGGTAGGTATACAACCTGTTTTGTTATGTACGACATTAATTTAAAACACACATTCAGAATCGTATCAACTGATTTTAGAGGTGAGTTTATAATATTATTTTAGATTAATACTGGTAGCTTGAATATTTATCCAGTAATAGATACATTTCCAATAATCAATTTTTTAGTAAATCGGCAGCGCCTTTGAGTCGATGACGTTTAGTCAGTTTAACAGGTACCTACTTATAAATATAATGAAACAACATGATTTGCTTACCTATTTCATATAAGCTGTTTCACTTGATATTAAGGATGTTTGAAAATTTAAATTTTTACACGGTATTGAATTTGATAAAAACCTATTTTACGACAATACTAGCCATTATTCCTACCCGTGTTTTAATTTAATGTCGTACATAACATGTCACGTTGTATGATAATATGTTCGTTGCAAGTTTGCAACAAAGACAATTGCCAGCACTCTCTACATTTCGATGCATATGTCGTGTGTTGCACAGATTTGAGTCGAGTGGCGCTGGCTGCGTTGTTTTTTTAATGAGTGCTGAATGTTGCACCTTTTGCGATACAAGCGTTTGTTATAAGCCGGATTGTCGGACCCCTGGACAGCAAGTTCGTGTGGGCTATATTTTTGACGACCTCCGTGGCGCAGTGATTGACTATCCGGCTGAGACACAGAAGGTTGCGGGTTCAATACTCGCAGCGGAACAAATGTTTGCATGACCTACAGATATTTGTTCCAAGTCTTACCCAGACTGGAACTTTTTCTGTATACTATAAATACGAGTATGTACTCGTACAGAAAAAAAGTATGTAAGTGTTCTATCTGTTAATCTAATTCCCATAGTACAATCTTTGCTTAGTTTGGGGTTAGATAGCGCTGAGGGGTTAGATCTTTCCTCGTTCTAATGGATTTTTGAGCACGGATGGGTTCCAATTACGAGTTAGCATATCGCAAGTGGAAAAATGTCTAGGCTTGACATGATAGCGGTTTCGATTTATATTCTCAGAAAGTAAATGCATGGTTGGTACGGTTCCTCTTTAGATGATCATGGTAATCGACCGGAAGACTTATAATGATTGCAGTTCACGCTCTGTTCACCTCGTTTTACTGGGTCCTCCATACTATGTCTGAGTCGTCTCCATACTTAAGTTGTATTTAATAAATCGCTCTAAACGATACGTCAATTATACAATGTAAGTATGTATTTGAAATTAAAGATTTTTTTTAAATCACGAATTTTCCTTCGACCACAATCTCGCTTGATGGTAAGCGATGATCTTATCTAAGATAGATCTAGCTGATCTAAGATGAAGCAGGAAGATCTAGAAGACAGCTGTGTTAGTATTCTATCCGTTATCTAGTACACATAGCTTCGCTTAGTTTCGGGCTAGTTGTGTGAAATGTTCATCGCGATTGATTTATGAACCCCCAACGCAAAAAGAGGGGTATTATAAGTTGCCTATGACTGTCGTGTGCCTCTATCTGTGGTATTGTAGTTCCCAAACTGACGGAATGATTCAGACGCGGTTTTTTTAAATAAAAAGCTAGTTTGACAAGGCCCGACACCAGGTTTTAAAATTTTTTATTCTACTTGTCAAAATAATACCTCTTATATGAATTATATAAGTATGGTGTCGTTTTAAATGTCGTCAAAAACAAACTTATTCTGTTATTTTTATATGTTTATTTTGACGACCAGGAATGATGGAGCCAACCCGTGATCAACAAAGTTTCTTAATGAATAAGGGTAGAACGGTCTTGATTAGGTTCTTTTAAATTATTTGTTTGAGATGTATGACGGTAAATGTACACCAGACCAGTAGAACGGTCGTCTGTTATTATAAAGTAAGTTTTGTATTGTGGTCGCCATTCGAGAACATTCCTTAGCAGTTGTCGGTTCTACAAGCTTACGGCGAAATTGTCATTACGGAGTTGGGTGTAATTTTAATTACAAACACGTTTCAGTAGGCTGAATTATATTTGTTGAGTAAATACGCTCCATTTAATAACTCGTTTCAGATAACACTTGTGTATTGTGTTACAGAGTATATTGTGTTGCTAAATCGAGTTGCAAGTTTTCGTGTGGGCGTACGTAAGCTATTCCATTAACTGAACATGTCAGAGCATTGTGTTATAACGCTTAAAGCCACCATACATGATCAGTTTTTAAGTTTAATTTGTAAATAGACACTAACTACTACCCGTATTTTTTTAAATAGTTTCACGGGTTGAATTTTGTCTCTAATCACATTCGTTATCTATGTACAAGTATATACCAAATTTTGTTAAGCTGTACGTCGTGAAAACGCAACAAACAGACAGACAGAGTACTTTCTATCATTATACCACCGTCTTTAAGTTTTATAGGTTCTTGTTATTGTAATTTGGTATAACAATAAATAATGATCTATGATCGAATTTATAATAATGTCTGTGGATAATAAAACAGGCAGAATTACATCTTAAAAAAAAACCACCACCAAAGTATCACTCCAAAGCACCCGTAAGGGTTCAAGTATACTTTATCATTATCGGATAAAAGCACTGGTATTTTAGGGAAGACGCATTCGTTAGCGCATTTTTATACAACTTTGAGATGGAACAAGCAAATGGCCCACCGGATGTTAAGTGATTACCATCGCCTCATAAGTTACCCTACAGTCGGTCACGCACCATAAGATACTCTACAGTGCACTGTCCTGCGTGTCACATTCTATTCATATCACAATATTGCTTTAACCAATAGTCCCTACTTTTATTAAACAATGGTAATAATATCTAAAGTTCTAAGAGCCACAACCTCCTAAAAATGGTTTTTGCTATTTTGTCCGAAATCTGTGTCAATTACCGAAATAGTGAGCCAGCCGCCGCCGCCGCTCATGCGGAGAAACAGCCATATTTGCATATCCCGAAGCGGTGCGCTCACAAATAGCCTCCCCCTTCATTTGTACCCCTCGCTGTTTAGTTTTACGTACTAACGCCAATATTGGCCTTTCTACCCTGAACGTCTTTAATAAACCCTGTTCACGGGTTGTGTTTCCAATTAAACTATTGGATATAATGTTGTATCGCTTAGTTAGAAAGGAAACGAATTAGAACTAAAGTTTCTCTATGGAGGTATACAGTAAAATTATAATTTATCTTTTGTTTGACCACAATCTTACCTGATGGTAAGCAATTATGTACGAATGAAGTACAAATATCTAGAAGACACCTATTCACTCTTAACCCGCCAAGGATCACGCCAATACATTTTAATATGGTGGTTGTGCCTGACCGATTAACTTACATTAAAAAAAAATACGTTTTTATAAAACAAAGATTTCCTGTATCAGGAACTACGAGTTCCATACCATACAGACTGTATAATGTCTGTGTCTGTCTGTCTCTGTATAATATGGGTTTTCTCTGGCAGAACAACATAAGCGGCAGGTAAAGAATCTACCTACAAAGACCATGAGCGCCTAAGGATCACTGTATTGGATTTATTGCGATGGCATTCGGTATATGCCTGAATCATCATGGTATGTTTAGTAGAGAAATTAATAAATTACCAACAACGAACAGTCATAGACACACCTCTGACCAGACTTGTTAATCTTTATTGATACACTAAATTACAACTTCTTAGCCTAGAAAACATAAAGAATAATACGCGGTGGTACGAATTTTCCAGCCACATTACGCAAAGGTTAACTGGAAGAGAATGCTTGCTGGCATTAAGTTCTCCTATGTACAACAATAATTTTTTGTGCAATAAAAAATTTTCAATCAATAAATCAACCTTTGGATGGACTGGATTTAAAAGTACCGACAACACCCAGACCTGGAACAAATGGCACCTGCCTAGTATAATAGCAATTCGTTCAAACTTCATATCTAATGTTGGACAAAACTTTAAAGTAGACATGCCTGTCATGCGCTTGGCAGTATCCGGTTCGAAAAGTTGGCAGGAAATATTGCGCGGGACGTTATACGAAATTCCAAGGCATTTTTCTATAAAATTTGACGCTAAGAGCTCTGTGGCTGAATTGTGTGCTCTGTGAGTTTCGTTGGTGAGAAATGCGAACAGATTCTGTAGCAATAACAACAAAATGTGTTCGCACTTTTGTAGTGTTTTATAGATGATAAATACTATTCTATTATTGCCATTGCAACTGCCAACTGCCACTGCCTAGTGTGCAAAGTAACAGTGATACGAGTACAACATACCTTCTAGCAATAGCAGTCCATATATTTAGATCGCCAGTGTGCGTTATTCGACCAGTAATTTGATATCACAATGTATATCCATTAAGCCCACGATGACGGGTTTTATTTTCCCGCATCATCTCCAAGCTAAGTTAATGTAACGCGAACAATGATAAATAATCCTCCATGTATTCGCGTAATTAGGGACGCGGTTACAGACCGCTGCGAAAAGAGAGATTTTAGTCGACTGAGCAAAACAATCCACTGATGATCAAGTTAGATTAAGTCGTCCGAACTACATAAATAATTGGTCGATTAGTCGCCTAATAATTTATTTCAAATAAGACAAGGGTACAATGTAAAGAGAGTCCTCCGTCTTCTACAGAAGACAGCTTCTTGACATACAAGCCAAAACACATAAGGCACAGTTTCAAACCAAATATTCTAAACTAGCTTCCGCCAGTGGCTTCGCACGCTTGTTTGTCAATAAGAAGTAGCCTATGTTTGTCCATCCAGATCATAATCTATCAACAAACATTTTATCGAAATCAGTTCAGCCGTTACGACGTGATTGAGTAATAAACAAACAAATAAACAAACATGCAAACTTTCACATTTATAATTTTAGTGCGATAGTGTGATACTCGTAATTATTTTAGTCTTTTTTTTTAAAGTACCATGTAGGATTATTAGAGTGCGGGTAGTGAAGTAATGAAGCACATTGATTGTTCATTATTTCACTTCCCAAATCCAATTTAGGTTATAAATCCGTGTCACTTATAGCAGTGTAGCTTGCAAAACCCCTTCAATTCTGCAGAGCCGTGGTTCTAATAGGATTGCGCCTGTCCTGGCTTGTTTCGAATGCGGCCCGGGACGGCATTACCTTTCACGTTGCGTTCCGAACCGGATTGACGGGGACCGGACATTCCAGGGTTTTAGTGTACTATTGATTTAGCGTAAAACTACGGGTTTGAAAGAGAGAGAGGAATTATATTTATGCTGTCGAGTCGGGTACTTAGGTCAACAAACTTTTGCGGCAATGTTATGTCTTTTTAAACGACTTCAAAAAAGGAGGTTCTCAATTCGCTTGTATTTTTTTATGTTTGTTACCTCAGAATTCCATCATTTATCAACTGATTTGGAAAATTCTTTGGAATGATAAACTTTCAGATTAGTCCCATAGAAATTTCATCAAAATCGGTTCAATAAGTTTGGTATATTAAAAAAAATACTTGTTAAAAAAGCTACATGTGTAACATTTTTCACATCCGGAACGCCTAATATTATTTTGCTTGCAACACTAGCCTTACTGTGGGAGCGAGGTAGAGGGTAGAGGGTTGTAACCGACTCGGCACGGACTTTTTCGTCTGATCAATTGTTTGTGAAACTTATGCCCAGTCTGTACGAACCTCTGTTTGGAAGATATATTTCAATGTGCAAAGTTCTTTTATTTTTGCTGCAAGTCACCCTTCTGATATTAAACATAATATACCGTTCAAGCAGGTAGTTATATCGGTAGGTATTGTTTCACATGTTTCTTGCCGAGAAAACCCACACTCTTTCAATAGTGTTTATTACCTACGTCTTTGTTCATTCAAGAATAATAATATACCATTAGGTGAGTTGAGTAGGTACATAGGCCAACTCATTGCGTATTCAATGGTCATTCGCCAGGTAGATGTCGCGTACATACCGTAATATACGTACCCTTTGCGATCGATGACGTTGAATATTGCACGACACTCGAGCAATACGATTATTAACGTATTGTTGAACATTAGTACACCACAGACAAACCGCAAGGCGGAAATGCTGATTGAGTTAGGCATACCTAAATCATCAAATGAAAATGATGTTTGTGTCTGATGCAATTAGGGTTGAGGTCGGGTTGTATTGTTTCGTCAATATCTACATTACCTACTGCTCGGCGTTAAACCGGATCTTTGTCGCATTCTATTCAGAGGGCTTAGCCAAGTTACAGTCGATTAGCGATGACGCTAGTCGATAAGTCCGAAAATGTATGAAGTTTGACACATGTTATAGAAATACCACGTGATACAGCGACCACAAATGTATGTAGAAATCGAATAGATTCGCAGCGAATGTAATTTGGCTACGGGCCCAGGACTGCGAACCCTAGCCGGTTCAACTCAACCTTTGGTTTTACTTTTATTCTCTTTGTCATTTGAAAGAAAAAGTTTACCGACCAACGGACGCTGATTTGAATAGAATAAAATGTACGTTTAAGACAACCGATTATTTATACACGTAACTGATTTTATTATCATTTGGTTGAATTCTTTATTCTATCAGTTTCAGCACTATTACGTACATCCGGATTATCGCCGACGACACGGGCAATCTGACAGTCCTATTACACGGTGGTCGCACGCTCATCCGTCAGCGTCACTACCGCTGCCGGTAATGCAATGGACCGCCTGTCGCGCTCTTATCTCCTGGTACTAGCGGTGATTTGTGGTGCGGGCTGTGATTCAATTCTGTCATTTTGTTGGATTACTTTTTCAAGCATTACGTACCTACATTGAGTTTGGCTAAAGACATTCCTATTGAGACGACCTCCGTGGCGCAGTGGGCGTATAGCCGGCTAGATGCAGGAGGTAGTGGGTTCGATTCCCGCTGCGGAACAAATGTTTGCATGATCTACAGATATTTGTTTCGTGTCTGGGTGTTTTTCTATATAACTACATATGTATTTACAAAAAAAAAGTATATAAGTATTCTATCAGTTATCTGGTTCCCATAGTACAAGCTCTGCTCAGTTTGGGGCTAGATAGCACTGCGTGAAATGTCCAGCAATATTTATTTATTTATTTATTGAATTCGGTTTTCCTGGTCCATGTAAAGTGCTTGAGCTATTCGTTGCTTGCCTACTGTTCAGGTTTTATTTCTCAAAATATAAACCGACGAGAAACGACAACCCTACACAGCCTCCACGCTCAATTATGTATGAGCTAATTACACCCAATACGTTTTAACCCGATGCTCCCCGAATAATTGGCTGTTTTTCTCACAAAGGCCTAGATCTCGCGTTCTCTCTGAAGCACTATAATTAATGATCAAATGAACTTACCCTTACGTGAAGTTTGATCACAATTATGTGAACAGCTTCATTCGACGCGATTTAAAGGTTTTACATACTGTAGTTGCGTTCCCACGCACTAGCCTTACACGGTTTTCTATTTTTTTTTTTTTTTTTTACTATGTGCCGGTACCTACTTTGTTACTGCGCCGGCCATTTTATTCATTTTGTTAAGAGTATATTATTCTAATTCATTCACATTTTTCTTGGGTGTGGGTAAGCTAGCATAGCATTCATATAAGGGAGGGTGTGAGTAAATCGCGTCGAATGAAGCTGTTCACATAATTGTGATCAAACTTCACGTAAGGGTAAGTTCATTTGATCATTAATTATGTTTCACAGCTTCATTCTTTGCGATTTAAAGGTTTTACATACTGTAGGATGTTCAGAGATTGTATAAAAAATGTGAAGGTAAATAAAGCACTAATATTATCTAAATAAAAAACTGTTCATCTAGGACCTAGATAATAACTTTAGGTAATAAAATAAATTTCTGCGATATTAAGCACCATATTTATTGATTATTCAGAATCGCTCTTGCAAATGTATTACAATCATCATGTATTTCTTTATTATAAAATTTTGTGAACACTTGAGAATTTTGAGACCAACCCGCAGTTTTTCTTATTACATCAAGTCAAGACTGACTCCCAATCTGTTAGCTTTAGATAATGTGCGCGCTAAAAATGCTTACGTCAATACCACTGCTGCTTAGTGTATCTTTTATCCAATGGCTTAGGCGTTGAGCAGAAATTTTTGAGTATGGTCTACGGTATCTGATAAATAGGGAATCGTTATTAGAACGTAACAAACTAGTTCTATATAAATAAGTTTTTAGACAATTTGCTGGACAAATTTCTGGTCGTTCATTGAAAAAAGGCAGTTTCAATATCGGCTGAACTGAATTAGAACCAGAAGTTTTAATCATATCATCAATTTCAATTATAATCTCTTTGTTTGAACAAAAAACAATATTAGTCAATTTTATAAGCGCAAAAGTCTGCACGCGATGAGCTGTCACTAGTGCTAACAGAGTGAGAGTCTTCTGATAGCATTTCTAATGAAATATTTTCATTTAGCCATTATTGAGCTAAACAATCTAATACCACAGAGGGATACCCAGTTAAGTTATATTTTGGTACAGAAGGAATCTGAAAACTCCTTTCATGAATCGCTTAATTCTAGAATCATTAACAACATCACTTCCTATTACAATTGATAAAGCAGATTTGTAACTGTTTAGGGTATTATACTTAGCACCCTTATCAAATACTTCTGTTAGAAATTCTAATACAATAGGCACACTAGTAATCAAATGATTATAGTCATGGTTTTACAGAAAATAACCCATGCTTTTATGCAAACATCATATTGTTTATAAGTGCTCTCGGCTAAAGAGGAGAGCATTATTTCTACTGTTTGTGAAGGTAAGTATTGTAGAGTCTCGCGGTAACTAACGTTAGCGGCTGATGCCAGTTGTGGACTGTCCTGAAAGGTGATTTCAGTAGATTAGGATCAGGGCCAAAATATATAGGTGGAGAACTTAAAAGTTTCGTGCATATTGGAAACCAAGGCTGTGATGGCCAGTTTGGTACGACTACAATACCTTCTGCCTTGTCAGATACTATTTTGTATATTTTGTAAGATTTTTAGGATCAAAGAAAATGGTGGAAACGCATAAAACTTCATATTTTCCCAGGAAATTGTGAATGCATCTACAGCCCATGCGTCTGGATTCCTTTTCCACGTGACCTAAACATCACATTTAGAATTTGAACGACTAGCAAATAAATCAATCTCCGGAAAACCTAACTTTTGTTTTATTTGTCTAAATGCGTAATCTCCCAACTCCCATTGTTGATGTACGAAGCAAATATGATAATTCTACGCCATTGCCAAATATCTCTAGCAATGTTATTTAAATGTGAGTATTGAACACTTCCCATTCTATTAATACACGAAATTCTATTAATGCAGTAATATTATCTATCCTCAAGCGAAAAAACGCAGCTTTTAATTCTAATTCATTAATGTGCAAGCTCTTTTTATTGACTTTCCAGTAGCCATATGACATTTGTTTAGCACATTAAGCGCCCTAACCTGAATTAGAGGCGTCTGAAAAGATTTCGATTTTAAATTGATTTAATCTGAAATGACAATTAACCGAATTTATTTTATCAACCCACCACTTTATTCACAAGATCACAAGATAGGCGAACAATTTGTTCATAACTTGAATTTTACAATAGTCATTATTACCTATCATTTATGCCGTTCAAGTAATTTCGTGTATATTCAAGCATACTGTAACGCTGGGCAAGTTGATATTAACAGACCAATTAAACGAGCAAACACTCTTAATTTACATTTTTTCAATGTCAAAAAGGTAACCAACATATCTTTAATTTTGCTTTTCATGGAATCGGGTAGTGTTAGAATCATTTTATTAGAGTCAAATATAAATCCTAAGAAACGGCATTAGTTTGATGGTGACAAACAGCTTTTATTATTATTTAATATGAAACCTAAATCTTGCGACAAATTTCGTATAAAATTAACATTCTATTCACATGTTTTGTACGAATTCGATACAAACAATATATCGTCAAGGTATTGTACTGTAATGATTGCACGCGACCTTAATATACTTCATTACCTACAGGTTTTAGAATTTTAATAAATACATAAGGCGCCGTACATAGACTAAAAGGGAGACGAGTGAACTCATACAGATCGTCATATGCAAAACGTAGGTACTTTCGCTGGGTTCTATGTATAGGAACTAAAAAATATGCGTCCTTTAAATCTGTCGCTGCTACATAAGTTTCTAGTAATTCGTTTGGAAGCGATGCGATAATCTTCCATTTTAGAATGGGTTGTTTTTACAAATTTATTTAAACATTTTAAATTATGAGTAAATATTTTTTCGCTATTAGGTTTCGAACCTAAAAAATATGCTAGATAGGAATTCTCCTTTCGCATGATGACATTTAGCGATCGCACCGATTCTTAATAGTAAGCCAATCGATTTAATAAAATCAGCGTCATCTGTTTGAGATCGAACACGAACGATTGGGTCCTTATTACGGATTGGAGTAGACGTAAACGGTATCGTATAACCCCTCGTCCACGACATAATATATTTGTTGGATCACTGGTGATCTCTGACCACTTATTAGTGAATAACCAAAGACCGCCGGCGTATCGTACCTTATGTTTAGAGTCTACTTGCGGCCTCTCCGCGATGACGGACTCCTGCGTGGCGGCGGTGAGCGGTCTCGGTCTCGGTCCTGGTTCGTCTGGTGGATCCGCGTCCAACGCTGCGCTGCTGGCTGCGACCTGCTCGGCTCGTACTTCACTGGTGGGGGCTTGCAATAGGGAACCTTGAAGTTTAAATTATTCTTTTGCGCCTGAATAATTGTATTCTTAATAAACTTATTTTTGTCAAACATCGGATGTTATTGTGTTAATTTGTGTTTAACCCCTCACCAGACTTCTGTATGCTTTAAGCTGATTTTATCTGTTCGCTTAGATTTTCTCCAAACAAAAACTGATATCTGTTTGTATTGATAAACGTATCTTTTAACTCTCGTTTAACAGCTGACAATCCTGAAAGTGACTATCACATAACAAGCAACAGGCATCGGTAAGCGGTTTTTTGAAGACCGCTTAAGAGGAACCTTTTCTGGAGGTTCCTTAGATATTATGAGTTCCGTCGCTCGAGAAGTGCCGCTAATGCAGTACCGATTTGTTGCTGTTCTTGAAATAGGCTGTGATTTCTTTTGACGATAAAATCCGTTAATGCGGCTTTTGCCTCCGGGTTGAGGGTAGGAACGAGCAAAATGTCACAATTAGCAGGTAGGTAGTAAATAATAATCGCAAATTTTATCTCAATCTTCTTTCGATATGCCTTTAGACAAAAACTCCTCCATCTTGATGCTATTTCTTTTTGAATGTTTTTGACAAGTGATGTCTTAGCCTTAGGAGCGTCACCGAGAGGATTTAAAATCGTCTGGTCTGACTCAACATCTTCACTAAGCTTCTGCGACGTAGCTGGCTGCGGCGGAGCCTCCTGGACACTCCAGATCGGAGGTTCGTGGGTAGCCACCGATGACGAAGTTGGCAAAGGCGTATCAGCCCGCTCGCACGATCGTAGCTGTAGCTACACGACGCATCTGAGCGTAAAAACCATATTTTATCGATTAGCGTTTCTGGTAAACAGAAACTATCGTGACAGAGACAACCCCGGTTTCATTGGTTACTCGCATCACTGATCGATATTATGCATTCATTATCGTGACAGAGACGACCCAGGTATGGAAGCTCGCATCACAAGAACGCTTTTTTATACGGAGAATATAAAAGTGACAGCAACGACTCAATTTTTAGAAGTGCGCATCACATTCAACCGTATTTTCTAAACCATATTCCACATTTTTAAATAATGTGGGTAGGTACTTACACAATGATTCGTCTGACGAAGAATAAACCAACACGCGGCGACGAGCTGGCTTTGTTAATTTATCTTCCAGCTTCTTGATTCTTAGTTTAATTTCTTCATTTTGATCTTCTCTCTTCCATTTACCACACCTAATTAAATTTCACTTTTTACTTCTTCACTTTTGTTCTCTTCACTTTTTGGATGTGCGAAGGCTTTGACACGGAAACACAGAATGAATAAAATGGCCGGCGCAGTAACAAAGTAGGTACCGGCACATAGTAAAAAAAAAAAAAAATAGAAAACCGTGTAAGGCTAGTGCGTGGGAACGCAACTACAGTATGTAAAACCTTTAAATCGCAAAGAATGAAGCTGTGAAACATAATATACCTATTACTAAGGCCAGGTATGTTGTTAGAGGTAGGGAACGTGAAGTATGTAGGTGGAACTAAAATAAAAGACGAAATCGATAAATGAGTGGAAACTCGAAATGTTGATTGTAGATGCTTAAAACCTATTACTGATGATAAAAGCGGATTGATTATTAAATGTTATCTGGATGTCTCTCTTAAAAAGACTTTTGCTCAAAATACAACGTAATGAGGACGAATCAAGGCATTAATACTACCAATTAATGTATTAATAAAATTAATTGTTGCAATTAAATAAAATCGCGAATGAAAATTGATGAAAATGAAGACTGGAATTATTTTTGTAGTGAAATTCCCCTTATTCATTTATTTGTAGAGCATTCATACATTTTTTCATTCCTACATTCATTATTTTTTAACAAAAAATGAGGAAGTTCACAATTCTGTTGTTTTGTATTGTATTCTATTTTTGTTTGTGTGATATGGGTCGTATATTTTGTGCCTGCAACAAACGAATTTTATTTTATTGTATTTTTTATACACATTACAGTTAGTATTAAATACCAAACTTTTAATTCCACTGTGAGAGACGGACACGAGTATAATTTTATATGAGTTCCATTTACTTTAAAAATAGTAATTTCAAGCGCAAACATACCTAACAAGTTGAAATGCCTTGCTATGTTCAAACATGGATATTTTTATGAATTCATGAAAGTCTAAAACCAAAATTTCTTACAAGGCAATAAGGCGATCTGCGAATGGCGTATAGAACCCTGAAATAGCTTATTTCGCTTATTCGGCTTATTATCCGACATGATCCTGAAGGCAAGCATGTTCCTCTACGTATCCACTTTCAATTTAAAACGAACTTTATCACGCTGGAATAAGATTTAAAATTGCTCGGATTCTCGCAATGCTAATAATATTAATCGCTTGCATGGATCAAATCAAAAGTAGAGTAGATTTATAAATATGGAACTTGTTAACAAATTCAACTTAAGTTTGAAAGTGATCATCAGTTCATTTCAATTTCAAAAGTGTATTCTTATATAGTATGTCTATTGATAGTTACTTTACAGGAATTACTGGCAGTTTTTCCTCGAGTCTCTTGACAGTTTCCAATGGACAAAAATGTCAAGTGTTTCTTTAAAAAGAATTGGGTATAAATAAAAAAATCCATGCACTCTAGTTTTGTTTTTCGTAGGGTGGAACTGGACCCATGTCCGGGTCCAAATGACACCTGACCGCGATAATTAAGTTAGAAAAATAAGTTCGAGTATTGAGAATAGTATCCTTAGACTGAAACGTCTGTGCGTTAGTATTATGATATATTCTGCCGCTGCGTTGGTGGTTTATGATATCGTAAATAGTTGGGATGGCTTCGCAAGTATTAAACAGCGGTTTGTGAGAGAAATGGGTGTCTGAGGCGATTATATTAAATCTAATATTACATAATGATAATAATGTTATCTATCTTATGATTCCCAGTTGTTATAGTAAATAGAGTTACACTGAGAGCGAAAATTTCCTTTTAAATAATAGGATTTTTGGTCCATATAATATTGCTCTCACACTTGTTGTGACTTATTTTCCGTTTACGTCCCACAGTTTATTAGGATTTTTTATGAGTTACTTTAGCGCCTGTTTTCTAAAGAGGTTGACTTACTTACCTCTAGCTAGAATATAATACCACATAAAATCAAACATGTTAACGATAGATGATGGTTAAATCGCGAAGTTAAATCGGCGGTCTTATCGTGATCGCTTCCAGACTATCTAGGACAAATAAGATTTATAGGACTCTAGTATTAAAAATATAATCATTGTTATCATCAACGTCAGCCCAATTTATGCCGTCGGCGCATCTAGCAGGTTGTCTGCCAGCTCTGCCTTTGGTCTTTCTAGGTAACCTTTTAAAAATATAAAATCAAAAATAAAAAGTCACATTTCGTGTGACTTTATAGGGATAAGCTATTATAACAAGTCGGTAACTAGTAGTGTTTATTTAATAGCTGAAACTATTCCCAACCCTGTTGATATTTATTTACTTGGTGGAACTGAAAGCGGAGGCGACGATAAGTCTGGAAGACTCTGAGCGCTGAGTAAATGTCCGGGTAAGCCTCTTGTGGCTCGAATGGCTTAGACTCAGACGATTCCAACTACAGTGTTAGAATAATACTAAGAGTTTCTTACGAGTTAGACTCTTTTGATATTTATGAACTACTGAGATACGATAAGTGTATATAGACTCAGGTCCTTGTCACTACCGAGCGTATTTTTTTCTTTTTGACGAGTTTTTCATGAACGAGATAAATTTAATTGCCAGTATATTATCAAGTTGTATACATTGAACCATACATTTTACTTACCGCTCATAAAAAAAATGGACTATGATTTCACAACATACATTATAAGCTTTGCTTACTTTGGGGCTAGATAGAGTTGTGTGAACGGTCCAGCATTATTTATTTATTTATTATAAGGTTGTCTGGGAGAGATAAGACCCATGGTACAAAAATAATTAGTATTTTTTTCAGTAATATCTTTGATGTAAGTCAATAATAGTCTGTTGCTATCAAACGCTGTTTAATATTAAAAGTCTTCACAAAAAAAACGTAGGTAAAGCTAGATTGTACTCGGTGAAATCACAGCCATAAAAGCGCTTGCAGCACCAACTGGCTAAAAAGTACTGAGCGTAAATTTCCTCCGCTCTGCGTGAATTACCGGTCAGGTAATTGGGTTCGCTGCATCGGTAATGGAAAGAGCTGGATAAGCTGGAAGGTAAAGCTTCGTTCACGAATCAATGTGCAATCTGTGAATCGGATAAATGCTGTAATTGTAATAGCCATTCCGAGAAGTGGTGACTTCGATGGGTTAAGTTCGATGTAATTCATGATATTTAAGCAGTCCTCAGAATTGCTGATTCAGATATGGTAGATGGATGTTTATTCACTTCAGGTAATGACAGCCAATTGATTCTCATCTCACTGCTCGAATTGGCTTGAGTTTCCTCTTACAGCTGGTCACTCGATCCGGTTTTTGTAAATAGGTATTCAATAGGTTTTTTTTTCTACACACAGCACACACCAAGCGAAAATGTGGGTGTTTATTGTAAAAATCATCGTAAGTTACACTTTTAGAGTCTATGCTCTGGCTGCAAGGGTTTCCATCAAATATAGTTAAAAACCATCACGTGAACACCAACATTAAAAAACCTGTTCTGAATTCTGGCTTAAAAGTGCCGGTGAAATTAAAGGCACATGATACTCTGATTTTCATGATTTTCTCTTGTATGTCTCAGGGTGACGGGCACAATGCGATATCATGTAGGCTAATTCGCAGTTAGACGTGACCTGTGAAATAATACAATTGTAAAAGGCAGTGGCGGGTAACATCAGGTGAGCCATGGACTTGCACCGCCATCTCATCTTATAATGAAAGACATGAATAAATAAAAATAAAAAACCCCCTTTAAGAAACTCATAATATCCCGTAATAAATTTCCATTTTATTTACCCAAAAGGAGAAATGCTGATATCATCAGATCGGCTAACCTGATTTGTGTGTGATTTTAAATAAAAATAAAAGACCCGCTTTAAGAAACTCATAATATCCCGTAATAAATTTCCATTTTATTTACCTAAAAGGAGAAATGTTGATATCTTCAGATCGGCTAACCTGATTTGTGTGTGATTTATATACACAAAATGACACATGAAACAATTATAAAGATATGAAAACAAATGAATTTATTTAGATAGTTCGACTCATGTGTCTGAGTAACAAAATGACATCATGATGACAGAACCAAGCCAGTTAAACTAGATTTCTATTAAAAAAACCGCGACCGAATATCACGCCACAGGCAGACAGCCATAGGCGTCAAACTTATAACATATAAGGTAGTAAGGGGTATAAAGCTTATTGAATCGTTTTGTGAGCTGCAATGCCGGGGACAATTACAGACATAAGCTTTCAACTTATTAAACCCATTTTTTGCGTCTGGTTTAAAAAAACGTCCTTATCATCTGACTACCAATTTGTATTCGCTTTAATCCCCCTTATCCCCGTAGGTACTCGTAGGTCACCAAGTCGTTTTTCTCTCACTATATAAGAAAGAGATAAAAACTTTATTAGACGTTTTTAAGAAAGTTTTTCGTTTCGTACGTGAGTTAAATCCTTAGTTAAAACTTATTTTATAAGGATGCCTAGGGGAGGTTTTGTGAAAATTAAAATCTTTTGTCGATTGGCTTCTTGTCTGGTTCTTATTTTTGCGAAAAGAACGAAATGGCCCACACTATTTTCACAATGTTTCTAGATATTTTCTCAGATGTGAAATCTGACGCATGGAGACTGACTACTTCTTTGGCGATCATAGGGACTTAGAGGACCGAAATCCCCTTCGAAAAAATGTCACTGCTTATCCCCTGGATAAATAGTCGTGAACGTTTATTTGGACCAAACAGGCGAGATGTTATTTATTGTTCAACCGGGATGGGCTGAAGTTTAAATGGCTTCAAAATACAGTTACTGTTGTTCGAAAGCCAATACCAGGCGTACATAATATAATATGAGATAGTATACGTAGCTTTCCGTTTAGGTGTGTCAAGTGCACTGCAAGTTGCGCAAGTTTAGGGGTAAATACTTTGACTTAGTACTTGAACACCTGCTTTATTCTGCTACCTTAGTATTCTGTTCATTTTTTGAAGCTTTTCATTTATTAATCAATATATCTTCTGTATTATGTAGGTTAAACCTATACGGTACCTTGTCATCACGAGAATAATGGTTCTATGATTTTTTGTGTTTTTAGGGTTCCGTACCTCAAAAGGTAAAAAAAGGAACCCTTATAAGCTCACTCTCTTGTCCGTCTGTCCGTCTATCTGTCTGTGTGTCACCACCGATTTTCTCAGGAACGGGTGAACTTAGCAAGTTGAAATTTATAGCAGATACTGAGGTCTATCTATAGTCCCTATGCTATAATCAATATACCAAAATTTACCTTAATATTCAACTTTTTTAATTTTCAAAATTTTCTCTTTACTTGTGCTGCTTGCTTTTAACCAAAATTGAATCCTAGGTCAACCGGAAGTACCCTATAGGTTTTGGGTCGAAAACCTATATGTTCACATGTACTGTCACTATGTGTACACTATGTTTCCGTTTTTTTTCATGTTATTTTTATGTGGGGAAACAGGCTTACGGCCCACCTGATGGTAAGCGGTCACCGTCGCCTATTGACATCGGCAACACCCGGGGCAACATTGTCGATGCGTTCCCTGTAGAAACCTTTTAACATTTATCTTGAAGCGTGCCATGTCGTAGCCTAACGGGAAAACCTCAGATGGTAGCTCATTCCACATCTTGCAAGTATGGGGTAGAAAAGATCGCGTGAAGCGTGTGGTGCGCGATACCCAATTGTCGATGATATGTGGATGAGCTTTATTACGTTGTCGAGAAGTGCGGTGGTAAAATCTCGACGACGGGTGTCAGATCGAATAGCTCCTCAGAACATTCCCCATTATACAGTCGGTAGAAAACACTGAGCGATCCGATGTCACGGCGTTGACTCAGTGACCCGTTGCCCTAGAATCACGAAATTTGGCAAAAGCAAGGTAAATAAAGGAAAAATATTAAAAAATAAAAAATAGATGAAAATTAAGGTAAATTTTGGTACTTACAAGTTTTCGCGAAAATCTAAATTTGCCCATATCTTTTTATCGTGTTGATTCAGCACCTTTTTATACGTTTTTTTAAATTATTAAGTATTTATCTTCTTAGTCAAAAATAACAATTATATTCCTAGCTCAAGTTTTTCTATCATCCATGCCCTGTACTACCACACGTTAGCAACTCAACCATTCCAGCACACACATACACACACTTAAAACTTAGGCACCAATAAAAATGATACCAATTTTATTATGGCGGTATAATGAATAGGTACGGAACCCTCGGCGCACGAGTTCAACTCGCATTTGACCGGCTTTATTTATTGATGCTTGAGCAAAGCTGTGGATGAATTTTTTCAATCATTATTATAAATGCGGGATTTATCACGTACCGTTTTATCGGTGTTTCGACCGACAATGTTTCAGTTCAATTCGAGAATCACGAAGTACGATCCCATCCGAACTACGTTTCGCCTCGAACCGCCTCGCCACCTCGCGGGCGCTGTGGTGGGGTTGCGTCACCGGTCGCACATCGTGTTGACACTTTGACAGGCTGCATCATCATCATCATCACTACTGTGATCTTCGGTAGTTCTCGGTGTAATGTATTTTTTCCTTAATATTCCTTCGTTTCGTTATATCAGAACGAGTATTACGAGATCCTTCGTAATACTCATCAGAGGAATTACTATACAACTGTAATATCGTATAACATTAATGATAACCGCCATTTTAATTTCAACAATGCAGGTTAACAAATTAACATTTCCATCTGTACACATCTTTTGAGTATACCCCGATAATTTCCCTAGCGTATATGATCATACAAGTACCTACCTATCATATCAGGCTGTGTATTACCTACCGTGCTAGGTAAGATAAGCCTCCACGGGCCGTGTATGATACGATTCGCTTAATTATGAACACAACTACGACTAATTTATTGAGCCCCAGAGTTTGATATGGCTCATGACAGGATTGTCTACTTTGTACAAATCTCTTTTATAATTTGAAATGAGACCAAAATATACAAAAACTGGCAACCATAAAATATGCTATCATTAAACCGGTACGCTTTCATGTTCGTCTTGCGTCTTCCTCTGAGGCATGTACGAAGCGCCATAGCGCATGCAATACCGCATGCAATAGCGCATGCCTTAAACTAGTTCGACAACAGCGCACGCCCTTTAGAGATGCGGGATTAAAGGGTTGCCGCGCAAAATTTCGAGCGTGATACCAAACAAAATGGCAGAAGATTGTTATTCCATTTCTTCAAATAATCTTTCATCTAAGATCTACTTATCTTGCGTTTTTTCTTTGCACTTACCACTAGATGTGCCGAACAGATAGCTACAAGTTCACACTCGTCCAGCTTGACGACTGATCGAGGCGCACAGACACAAGTGTATACGATAAGCTGCATGCGTCTTACTGTAATCAATATTGTATATGCTGTAATCAATATTGTATACGCTTGACGCAAGACGAATTGCAAGTTGAAGACGCAAGATGAACACGAAAGCACACTGATGTAGACATACATAGAAAGACTCTCATCAAATATGAATCATTCAAGGTCTTTATTTCAAAGTGTAAATAAGCTCTGTCATATGCATGATTTTTTAACCCCGACGCAAACAGAGAGGTGTAAGTTTGACGCTTATGTCTTTCTGTGTGTCTGTCTGTTAGTGGCATCGTAGCTCCCAAAAAGATGGACCTATTATAAAACCTACACCTATATGAATCGAAAGCTAGTTTAACTAGTGTTGTTCTTAGCTATGTCAGTTTTAAACCCCGACACAAAAAGAGGGAGTCGGGTTTTTTAAAGTATGTAAAAATTAACTAGTTGACTCGCACTGACCAACTTAAAATTCAACATAGTGTATACAAAATAATGTACGACTAACTAATAGCGGCATTTCATAGCGAAATCATTAAAAAATCCCCCTTTTCTATCGAATGGTAAATAATAAATAAATGTTATGTTTTGGCTCTTAGTGTAATGTTAAAGCTAAAGTTTCAAAGCGGATACAGCATCTGTTGCAAAGTTCATCTTTATTCATGAACACCGTAAATATTGAACTAACATAGTTTTACGTGCGAAGGCTTTGACTTGTTGAGCTAACTACATAGATAGTATATACGTATAGTAGTCATTTCACTGGCTGTATGAATTAATATTGAAGCTTAACTTAAAGAAGTTAAGGAAACCTCATTATCATTTCAGGGCATTTTTATTTTACTAAACAAAACACATTGTTTTTGAAATTGAAATGAACTTAAATCAATTTATTTGCTAAAATACGGTAGAATACATTGTAGTGTCTTTGATTCGGGAGCATGCAAATGTATTAGATTAGATTATAAAAAAATGTATTGCACTAATAAAATAATACATAGGCGAACTTAATGCTAATTAGCATTTTCTTCCAGCTAACCTTTGTGCAGTGTGGAGAAAGTGGTTGTGCCAGAAAATAGAGATAGAATAGAAAATAGAGAGGTAAAACAACTTTAGCTTAGGTTAAAAAAAAACTTATAATATTAATAATATAAAAATTAATAATAATAATAATACACTTACATAAACGAAATACATAAAATACCTATATAAAGTGCTCAATTTTGTTGGGTATCTTGAAGAGAGATGAAGTGTTTAAAGAGTTTGGATTTGAAGACTCCCATAGAGGCTGCCCTGCGGATTTCCACTGTATTATATAGGTAACAATGATTTATTGATTTCAATCATGCCACTTTGAATTCTAATTCGCTGCAGTAAAACTCAGTTTACTTACATTGAATATTGATACAACATCTCTATTGATGGAAGTTCAGCTTAGAAGTGGATTGCAACTCACGAGTGACAGACATAAATGATTCATAGCACTCCGAAATCTGTTACGAATCACCCGTCCGTTCCTGTAAAGTCAATAAGTATGTATGTTCAGGCGGAATTGGTCAATATAATGTAGGTACGAGTAAACTTTCAAACATTGGAAATAAAAAAAATGTGGTACAGAAGTAGATTCACATTTAATTCAAAATTAGTACTAGAGTTCCTTGTGAAAGATCTCGCTCGGGGAAGTACTATCACTATACCCATTTCTACCGCCAAGCAGCATTGCTGTGTTTCGGCTTGAAGGGTATGGTTGCCGGTGAAATAACAGGCACATGAGGCTTTACACGCAGGGCAGTTCATTTTAGTGCATATTTTTTAGGTACGTGACCTACGAGGCCATACTTTGTTAAAGGCGTAATTGTTACCACTTAACATCAAATGGGCCATATGCTTATTAATCTCCAGATAGTATAAAAAAAACATTCAATTATCCAAAATACGCTGGGTATTATAGATGATGCACAAAAAAGAGTTATCTTTCTATACATTAATACATCATATAAACTGCTTTATAATAATAAAATAAAGCGAATAAAAGAAATTAAGAAAGATACCCCTTTTATAACAAAACAAGAGCTAAAAGCGATTGACCAGTATTTGGTTTATTGTAAATATATAATCACAACTCATCGAAGCTAAAAATCATAATAACTATTTTCTCTTATACGAAAGCCTTGAAAAGTCATCAAAAGTATGGGAATGAGGCTTGTTGATTTTAGCTTTTTGTGGCAACTCAACTGCGTAAATATTTGTATCTAAAAAGTATCTGTAGATGGCAGTAACCTTTCATTTTGCGCTGAGAACCTAGACGGTCCCGCTTCTGATTGAAATCACATTATTTGAAATGGCTTCATCTTGATTTGTAGTGAAAAGAAATGTTCAATCGTCTTTCTGCGATTTATCAAGATCTTTTATGTTCCGGCGTTCTTCTTTTTATTGCTTGATTTATAAGCAGTTATCAGCTTTCTGATGCTATCTTTTATTTGATTGAGGGTTCGATATATTTTATCAAGTGTTAACATTACTAAAACTGATACTGTGCGACCGTTTTACTAGGGGTGATCCAAAAGTAGTGATAATCAGTTATTTCTAGTGCACACAAAAATACAAAAAAATATCAGTCACTTGCTCAGTTACCCACTAGTTCAGGAAAAAAAAATCATATAAATAGGCCACGATTCCTGGGAGCTACATTCTCAGAAGCCCTACACACCGCAACCCCCACAAGGCCAGTGAAAAACCCCGCAGATGTGGACAAACTGGCCGGGGAGATCACGAGCGCAATCCAAAGGGCACTTTCCGAAGCCTCACTACCACCACGTCAAAACAGACTCACCAAAACACCGGCACACCTGACCAGACTTCTCTCAGAGAAACGTAGGCTGAGGAAAGAGTGGCAGAGAACAAGGGACCCACGTCTGAAAACCAAATTGAACGCCCTCTGCGACGAGGTGAAGGCAGAGCTGCAAGAAGACAAAGCCAAGAAATGGGAGAGAAGGATAGATGACGCCACAGATGACTGGGCATCACTCCACAAACTCTGTCGACAGCTGAGGAACACACCAACCCCGATTCGACCTCTCAGACACCAAGATGGTAACCCCAGATACCGAGCTGAAGACAGAGCGGAAATCTTCGCAGATAGCCTTGAGGCGCAGTTCAAAAACAATCCAGACAAAGACCCGGCACACACAATAGAAGTGGAAGCCTTTGTCGAAAACTACCTCAAGGCCGATACCCAGGAGGCAGACACCGCAGAAGGTATTTTCTTCTCTCCCGGGCAAGTCCAACGGGCCATACGTCGGACAAAGCCAAGGAAGGCACCCGGCGAAGACAATATAACGAACGCTGCCATCCGTCACTTCCCCCCCAAAACGATCGCCTCCGTGACCCGGCTCTTCAACGGGATCATGCGAAGCGGTCACTTCCCCTCCCCCTGGAAATCCGGCCGGGTTATCATGATACCGAAACCCGGCAAAAACATCCTGCTCCCAGAGAGCTACCGTCCTATCACCCTTCTTCCCAGCCTATCGAAACTGTTTGAAAAGCTCCTCCTCACCCACATTAATCCCTATATCCCCCCGCGTCCAGAACAATACGGATTTCGGTCTGAACACAGCACGACGCTCCAATTGACTAGGGTACTGCATCACCTCACCACCGCCTACAACAGGCGCGAACACTCAGTCGCAGTATTCCTGGATATGGAAAAAGCGTTCGACCGAGTCTGGCACGCGGGACTCCTCTACAAGATGGCTACCTCACCAATACCGCAGAAGGTGGTGAAGGTAATAGCGTCGTTTCTTCATGGCCGCAGCTTCTCAGTGTGCGTGGAGCAAGCGCTCTCCTCCAGACGACCCATCGAGGCGGGAGTACCGCAAGGCAGCTGCCTCTCCCCTGTGTGTTACTCACGATACACTGATGACATTCCCATCACCGAAGACGCTCTGTTGGCCCTTTACGCGGACGACGCAGCATACATCACCAAGTCGATGAACCTCAATCACGCCGCCACCAAAATGCAAAGGGTCCTAACAGAGCTCCCCGCCTGGCTTACTAAATGGAGACTGAGTGTCAACGTGAGTAAAACACAGGCGGTGGCATTCTCGAAGAGGCTCACCCTGCCGCCGAAGCTCACTCTGGAGGATCAACCCGTGGCCTGGTCGCACACGGCGAAATACCTGGGAGTAACTCTAGACCGCAACCTCACGATGAGAAAGCACGCAAGGGACGTCCGCGGTCTAGCGAGCGTAATCCGAGCGCTACTCAAGCCCGTCCTGCAGTCCAACATTCCGCTCCAAATGAAGGTTGGATTGTACAAGACGTACGTCCGCCCGCGTCTCACATACGCGGCCCCCGCGTGGTATGCTTTGCTAGCCAAAGGCCACAGAAAGATACTGCGAAGTCAGCAAAGCCTATGCCTCCGGACGATCGTAAACGCGCCACGGTACGTTCGAAACGCCACCATACAGCGGGACCTGAAAATTGAAAGTCTGGATCAATTTATAGGCCGCTTAGCGACCAGGATGTTTGAGCGCCTAGATAACTCCACTTACTCTCATCTGCAAGAACTGGCCCCTCTCGCAGAAAGACCACCGAAGAGTAAGCCGTACCCGCGGGAACTGGCCACAGACACTGACGACGACCAGGCGTCGTCAGATAGGGGTATCCCTCCCTCATCCCTTCCCCCTACCCATCTTCCTTTGAAGGTACCTGCGCGGCGACTGTCCGAAGATCCTCCCTGCGGAGTGAGCATCGGGCGGCCAGTAACGCGTGAGTAGCAAACCTGAGGCTCCGCGAGCCGACCCGATGACCCCCCCGTTGAAACGGGGGGGCGGTAAGAACTCCGCAGGAAAGGGCCAAAAAGCCCGGCACTGCATCCCCCACACCGGCTTCGCCGGTGTGTGAGATGAAGACACGTCTGAGCTACATTCATTTGAATACGGACTGTCAAGGAGTGAACATAAAAATGGAAAAACACGAAATCAGAGCTGTCATTAAATACCTCTGCTTGAAAAAAATGTGTACCAAAGACATACACAGCGACTTGGTGGAAACATTAAGGGACTCTTCTCCTCCATATTCCACAGTTGCACGCTGGGCTAAGGAGTTTAAGCTAGGAAGAACATCGACAGAAGACGAACACCGCGAAGGACGCCCATCGACGTCCCTCACTGAAGAAAATGTGAAAAAAGTTGAAGAAGTTGTATTGGAAGATCGAAGAGTGACTATCAGACATGTAGCTGAGGTCACAGGGATCTCATATGGCAGCATTCAAAGAATCCTTGCGAACGAATTGCATATGAGAAAGGTCTCCGCGCGTTGGGTACCGAAAATGTTAAACGACGAGAAAAGAAGAAACGAGTCGACATGTCAAGAGCAAATCTCGAAAAGTTTCAGGCAGACAAAGATAATTTTTTGTCACGTTTTGTGACCATGGACGAGACCTGGATCCACCATTTTGATCCTGAAACAAAACAACAATCGATGACATGGAAACGATCCGATGAACCGACGCCGAAGAAATTCAAAGTGTCAAGCTCAGCAGGGAAGGTTATGGCGTCTGCTTTTTGGGACGCTAAAGGAATAATCATGGTGGACTACTTGGAAAAGGGGGCCACTATTACAGGCTCCTACTATGAAGAACAAATAAGACGATTGCGGCAGGGTATTAAGGAGAAAAGGCGAGGCAAACTGCGGGCTGGAGTGCTGTTCCATCAAGACAACGCACCGGTTCACAAAGCTGCAATTGCCATGGCTGCCATTCAGGAAGCGGGCTTCGAGCTGGTGGAACACCCCCTATTCACCAGATCTAGCCCCCAGTGACTTCTATCTCTTTCCACGACTCAAGGAACACCTCCGAGGCAAGAAATTTGACGATGATAGCGACGTGATGGCCGCGGTTGAGGACTTTTTTGAGAGTCAAGATAAAGATTTTTTTTCTAAGGGAATTTTAGGTTTAGAAAAGAGATGGACTAAATGTATAGACTTGCTAGGAGACTGTGTTGAGAAATAAATTTATTTTTTTATTTTATTCATTGTGTTTATTATTGATTATCATTACTTTTGGATCACCCCTCGTAACTGGGCCGCTCTAAGTAAGCTGTTTGTATTTGCGATTACTAGGAGAAATTTACATTTTAAGAAATCCATTGCGAAAACAACGGCTTGTTTCAGGCCGGTCAAATTATAATAACCACACTATAAAGTAATGTAAAGTAAACAGTTTTTTATTTTTACAAAAAAATATACATTTGAAATCAACACAAGCTTTAAGAGGATGAGTAGGTATTAGATTATGAGCAGACATACTCGTAGCGGTCGCAGGAAGCATCATTCATCATTATCATTATAATAGTGTAGCTGTCGAATGTTTTCTCATTCAGGAGTCAAACTCCTTAAGATATATAGACAAAATACACAACAACACTTTCAAAATTTTTACATTGACTATGCATGAATTACAGTAAAAAATGAATGAAGTTTATACATTCAGGTAAGTATTATTATGTCGTGTCTGTAATAATCAGATTAGGTACATGAATGAAGTGACAAGCTCGATAAAACCCTGCCCTCCGAACTAGTTTGAGACTGTATCTCGTCGGGCAGCTATACACAGCTTGATGTGTTGAATAACTTAGCAATGGCACATATTCCTTTTGTAATTGTGGTTTTAACAAGAGAACAATCATTACTACTTTTCAATAAACGATGAATGACATGATCATTATCATGTCGTAATCACGTAATTAACTTAAATGTTCGTCACATCAAAAGCCACTCAAATCGATCCTGATTATATTCTGATCTAGATCTTCTTTATTGCACACAAATAGATTACATACTAAAAAACTTACATAAAAACATGTGAAATGCAAAGGTGAGCTTATCCTTTATGTGTTTATTGTTCTTATACCCCATCGTATAGATTCAACTAGGAACACACATTTTGTGTTCCTAGTTTATTTTATAAAATATTCACCGTACATCTCGTTATCATGCCTGCATTTATTATTCCCATCAAGTGTTCGTTAGCAGGATTTACGGTGGGACGGACGGGGAGGCTGTAGTCAGGGAAGGGGGGAGGGTAGACTATCACATTTCAGATAGTGGTGGTACTGTTGAAAATTGTATTACGCTTCAGATATGTAATGTAATCTTCAGATAAATAAATAAAAATAAAACCTTGAAAATCAATCACCGGTACGTCACCGTACTCACTATGACCATTCTTGATAGTAATTTTGGGGAGGTTACTACCAGACCCCTGACACTCCATAGGCGCAGCGGCTTGTCCGCACGCGGTGTGTATGTGGGAATTTACTGTAGGGCTGAGCTAAGCCAATCGAGCGGGACAGAGAGACTTAGGATATTGTCTGTCTGCTATGTTTTTAGCAATATTTGTTGCATATTCACCATACTATGTAGAGAATCGACATTCTCTACATAGTAAGTTATTATTCTTTGCTACTACAGTTGATTTTACATATCAATGCTAAGCCTCTGACCACCGGGTGATTTTAAAGATACTGAATAGGGGAACTGGTTTCAGAGGTATTTTATTATCCCATCTACTTATATTATATTTATTATTATAGATTTATTTGAGAACACAAGTTTTATCAAGCAACTCTTCTAAGCAGGTTCATATAAAGATTAATGGTGACTAGCTTTTTATTCGAGTTTATCATTATACCATTATTAAGTATACCATTATTTTTGTTAATTCTGTAATGTCTTCTCCTCCATCTGCAGCGAAGTAGAGATGGTCACGCTCACGGCATGACATTCCCTCTGACACTTCAGTACTGGACTTTCCCCGCAATATTCTCTTCTTGCTGCGGCCCTGCAGCTCGGTCTCGGTTGACATACGACCTGTCACAACCCTAGAGCTTTCACTCCTTTAAAAGCGCTTTTTTCGTCCATTTATTGCCCTTTTTGTTGTGCCTTTTTATTTACAGTTGTGCACACTGTTTCAAGTTAATAAAACTTGCATTCAGGTTTGTTAGACGGTGAAATAAGCTGGCATTCGGCTGCATCAGTTTTTTGGAGTTGGGAAACGTGTGCGGCTAAATTGGGTTTTTGTGTAAATTTTCTATGCATAAATAATATGTTTTGTGACACTATTTTCCGTGGATTTGTGCAGCTTGGTTAAGAGATGAACTCAGTTAAACAAAGCACTACTTGGATGGATGAACTTTTTTCAGAAAACACTTTTTTGCACATACAATTTTTTTTTAAATTTTATTTAATAAATAAAATAATCTTATCTAAGTACTTATTATTACTATCAAATTGCCTACCTCCTTTACAGATTTAAGGTTCATATCCAAAAACACAATTATGTTCATAAATACCAGAGTGAACATTCAAAAATGTTTAAAAAGGTGTCCTATTTTCCAGTGCACAAAAATATTTATTTATATTAAATTATTTATATTACATTTCTTTATTACATTAAGAATTTAAACGTAGGCTAAGCTATATAATTAAAGATTTTTAAAAACATCTCAAAACCTTCAAGCGGGACGTGACTTGAACCCGCAACCTTCCTCTTGATACGAGGATGCACTGCCAATTGTGCTACAGGCTCTTGACACGTCAGGGTCGAAATTAGTGAGATGAAAATCTTAAAATTTTCCGTGGGTGTTCGGATAGCACTATAAAAATAAAATACAATTATATTAGGTTGGGGAAAAAGTTTCTTCGCATTTTTTAAGAAAATTCAAAACATTTTTTAATAAATAATTTATTTACATTTAACTAAAGTATGTAGGTATCATTTTGTTCGATAACTTTTTGCCATCTTGTAGCCCCTACCTACATTATATGGAAAACTACCCAAACCCGGAACATATATCTGTAGACCACGCAAACATTTGTCTCGCAGCGGGGATCGAACCCGCAACCTTCTGCATCTCAGCCGACCATTGAGCCTCAGAGGTCTAATAAAAAAGAAATAAAACAATGATAAATATCTTGAAATAACGAATGAAGACGTAGATAAGACGAATTGATCTGGATATTGGAGAAGCGAGCTCCCGCACATGCGATGGCCTGTTCTACATCGTGTGTGATTTATGTGGCGACGATATTGGAATCAAAGTTGGGAGTTGGAGATATATCTGCGCAGCGCTGCCTATTGGTAGGTATACTTATTTTATCTTTCTTATATTAAGGGTGACATGCGCAATGATGCCTTATTTAGCGGCTAAATAGATTAGATTAGATAATTCTTTATTGCACACCATGAAACAAATACAAATAAAAAATAACAATGTAAATCTATGGATACAATTGGCGGTCTTATCGCTAAATAGCGATCCTACCAGACAACCTTTGGATGGAATGGACTGTGTGGACATTACCTGGGGTGTAATGGTGTACCTAACATACTACATGTACATACATACTAATACTAATGATATGAAAATAAAAAAAATAAAAATTACATGAATGAACCTAAGTAATAACTCATAACAATTTATATATACATACTTAGACTTATTTAAGAAACATATTAATTATTAATAAATACATAGATTTAGCGACAAATACTCAAGTGTTCTCTAAACATACGTTTAAAAATGGCAAGTGAATGATATCAATGTGCCATTTGATACCTACAGGCAGCGCGTTGTATAACCGGACAGCCTTCACTGTAAAAGACTTATCAAAGTAGGAGGAGGAGTGTACAGGTGTCCTGAGTTGGAGTGTGTCAGATGAACGCAAGTATCGAGGATTGGATTGTTGGAGGAAATGGAAGCGTTCTTACATACCGGTTACCTAACGATGTTTTCCTTCACCGTTTTGAGCACATGTAAGTAAATGTAATATTTTTATCATCCTACATTTCATATATTTTTTGTCAAGACTTTATACTCCTTTCTAGGACACCCGTATATTTGGTATCATTACTCAAAAGCCACCCTTGTCCCCAAGATTCTTACAGAACCGTAACTTAATAAAAACTTTGTTGCAAATAAATATCACAAACTTTTTATGAACACAAATTGAAGTTGAGTAAATACATTGATTGTCGGGATTGAAAGGGATCAATGTGGTATTGGGAGCACGTGCTTGTGTATAAACCGTGATGGGTTCTGTGCAAATATTACTGAGATGGGACTCGAGATATGATGAGCTCACTCTTGTCATGAAATTCGGATGTGAGGTTTTTGTTTCAGACACGTACAGGACGCCCATACTTTACGATGAATTTTTATTCTTGCCTATCTGATCTTATCTGTTTATCTGTATTTGTTTTTTTAACTGTCCGTGTATGTGCTTTAACGAACATATTATTGTGTATATAGTATTCTTTATTGTACACAAGAAAATACATTAGAAATAGAGAACGTGTACAAAGGCGAGCTTAACCCTAACAAGAGTTTTCTTCCAACAAACCTTTGGGGCTAGAGAGAGAGAGAGAGAGATGCTTTTAAAGGTAGGCGAGTGAGTGTACAAGAATCATAAATATGTATATACTTATATCTTAAACAAATAAAACGAAATATACCTAAAGTAACTAATAATATAATATTATGAATATAATAAATAAAATAAATAAACTAATATACACAAAAATAAATATATACCTACAAGAAAATAAAATTGTAAATATTGTGTGTGAACAGTAAGTTATCTTCCTTTGTCCTTCCTAAAAACTTAAAGTAGAATCTAGCGTTCATGTATTCTATTGCATAGCTACCAAATAATAAAAGAAAAGATAAAAATACACTAAAACGACTTTGATAAGACAATTATAAACAGACGTTTTAACTACCTGGTTACCATCATCGCTTACCATCAGGCGAGATCGTGGTCAAACGCAAGCTGATAATCTATAAAAAAACGAATTCATTGACGCCACGGACGCCAGTTAAGAGTGCCTTTCTAAATGATGCAAGTACAAAATAGACACGACGTCCATAATACTCTTAACAAACATTTTGTTACATTGATACAATTAAATTGTTAACTACATACATAAATGTATGAACGCTAGCAGCGTTTTCAACTGAGCGCTTCCTTGCTTCGGAGGGTATCTTAAGATGTCGACCTCGCCAAGACGTATCTGAGGTCTTTGGCTCTGAAGCTCCGTCACCAGGCCACTAGTACTCACTAATTTCACTAATTTACTACTTAACCAATATACCTATGCTTCTAATTGTTTAAGTGCCTATTTCACGACCACCGAGTAACATTAGTTGACGGATAAAAATTATTCTTTTTATGTTTTCATGTCAAAACAAAAGACGTACTTATATATTTTTGATCCGTTGGATGTGCCTATTTTAACCATTTATTTACTATTCACCAGCGTTACTTATGGTACGGTCCTACGGATAAAAATATATACGTTTTTTGTTATGTCATGAAAACAGATAACGAGAGAATGATTCTTATCCGTCAATTGAAGTTAGGTGGAGGTCGTGAAATAAGCACTAATCTTTTAATCAGCCGATAGAACTGTCAATAGAGTTTATTTCTTCGACTTTTATTTCTGCAAGTGAATATGTTTTAAAATTTACGCACTTGTCCCGTTGGTTGCGGCAAGCGAAGCACTTTGTCTTGTGGCTCCGCGTCGAGTCTTAATCCTACGCCACATTGTGTATGTGGCTTGTTGGCATGCCCGCTACAACTTTATTGCGAACTAGCTTCTGGCTCACGGCTTCACTCGTGGCACACCGATAAACTCGACATATTATATTTTACAAATAAATCTATTCCTATATTTATTGAAATCAGATCAAATCAGTCTTCCTAAAATATGTGTAGATTTATAAAGACCTTTCGAAAATTGAAATAAAACCAGTATGCTAAAAGAACAAGAATATAATATAATAGAATATAACATATTTATTTCACACACACAAAGAAACACAGAACGGATCACAAACAAAATAGTAGACAGACAGGAAAAAGTACAATAGAATGAGATATTTATATTAGAACACATAGGGACCTGCCCAACCAGTAGGTAAGTGTACTAACTAGTCCCGCTACGTGCCCCGCATGGCCAAACAGGCCCTGCCTCAGCTTTAAGCTTCTTTGGAATAAATAATGCAAAGCAGCGCTGGTTTTCAGGCAGAACCTTATGTAGGGTGACGTCACAAATTTAAAAATAATAAGACTAATTAGGTATACAAAAATAAGCATTTTTTTATAATGAATAAGCGATAATACCAATACTAATAACAAATAGGTACCTACATGAAAATACACTAATAACAATACTAATAACAGTAAGCAAAAATAACAATACTAATAACAAATACCTACATGACATACAAAAACAATATAATGTTACATATACATATGTAGGTACATATATAAAAATTATTCAACTTAAAAAAAGAGGAGAGGAGAAGGGATCTTTATGGGAGGGACAACATTTCGAAGAGGCCAAGAATAAAAGAAGATAAGTTCCGACGCTCCCTTCGTTGCTCGTGCGGCATCATTGTGGTAAGTAATTACTAAACTATATTATTATTTTAGGTTTATAGTATGTAGGTATGTTTTTAGTATTTGATAGATACACCGCCGTCATGTGATCAATTATAATTCTGCCCATAAAAAGGTTGTCTGGAAGAGATCGCTTTTGGCGATAAGACCGCGCATTGTGCTAATAGGTATTATTTGTAAAAAATATGTTCTGTATTTTACTTTGGTGTACAATAAAGAGTTATCTTATCTTATCTTAAACCATAAGCTGGGAAGATAGAAGTAGTCTTCTATAAGTTAATCTAAAAGTATTTATCGTTTTTAGAGCACGGAGTGGTGAGGAGAAGGTCATTCCAACACCGAGACGCGGCAACTCTAAAAGAACCACGGAAAGTTACCAGCTTGTGTCTCGGTGTTACGAAAATGTGAGCTTTTGGAATAGGTATTCAGGTGTTTTATCCCTTGCGGTGGATTCCCACTGCGGAACAAATGTTTGCATGATCTACAGATATTTGTTCCGGGTCTAGTTGTTTCTCTATATATTATAAGTATGTATTTACAAAAAAAATGTATATAAGTATTCTATCAGTTATCTGGTTCCCATAGTACAAGCTCTGCTTAGTTTGGGCCTAGATAGCGCTGTGTGAAATGTCCAGCAATATTTATTTATTTATTTTTAACGAGGGTTGTTTCTGTACAACTAACGTTAAAACACGTTTTCTTGAATCTTTCTTTGCAATGTTTTAGAAACTGTTGTCCATGACTTCGTAAAAGCCCTTCTCGTTATTTAGAACAGAATTATTTCGCTATAAGTCCCTCAGAAACGCAATAAAATGCAGAAAACATATTGTCTGCGTTTTATTACTTACTTTTCCCGACCGCTTAAAACAATGAGACGTCACACTTCTCCGTGTCACAATGCAAATGGAACACTTTATGTAACAACAGCTTATTATAACTGCACCGCAAATAACCACATTAACTCCGTCAGTTAAAGTACATTTTTGCCTACTTCCATAACAGTGCAATGGTGTGCCCTATCTTTCTTTGCGGAATATATGAATACGAGCTCTAACACAGTAGTGTACGGTGTATTTTTGAGTGGAGTGTATGTTGCAGTCGAGTTCTCGTGGGATTACCTTGACTACGCATCAAACACTTGAGAGGCTCAGACGTTAGGGAGGAAATTGATTTCTGATAGGAGTGTGGAAAAAAAGGGCTTCTTATGTCCGATTTATATTTTGTGAGGGTGCGGCGTATTGGAAAACAGTGCTGAGTTTGCGAAATGAAGAATATGCACTCGATATTACTTATTTTATTATTCTCTGTTCGAAGCAATATTGGCAAATAGCTTTTATTTATTTTATGAATACATGCTTTTATTATGTTAGTAGTTCAGATTTATTATGAATCTTATTTAGTTTACGTATTTTATAGAAAACTATCTCTGAAAGAACATGATTTAAGTTGAATGACAACGTAGCTCGTTTAGTAAGCAAGTAAGTCGTAATTCTTAGTACAAATATTGCCATAACATCTTAAAGCTCTAGATTCCTCTTTGATTACCTCCGACAAGTACTTACCGACCGAAATTAACTTAACAAGTCCGCAAATAAATTAAGGGGCAGAAAAAGTTGCTCAACACTTCTGCACCATGTTTCATTAACAACGGGGCCTTTGGGCCAAAGAATAAACATTTTAAACGGAATAAACAGAAAGCTTGGTGACATTTTGTTATGCTTACGAAAAATTAATTGTTTTAGCGGTTTGAGGGGAGACTGGCGTGTTGAGGGCGAGCGCTTGAACGAAGGATTGTTTGATTCGTTAGGCTGACACTGCTTATTGATACACTCAGTTGACTGATTTATTCCGGCTATCTAGTTCTCTTTTTTGCTCGTAGATCCAATCAAGATAAGATATAGTATTTTGATTGCTGTATAAACTGTGACTTATAGATGCAATGTCTGTTTATCGTATAAATAGATAAGACTATTGTACACCACATTAAAATTAACAAACATAAATTAAAAGTAAACTTACTAGACTCGCTGAAATACAAACGGCATAGAAATGGGAATGGCATCTGAGATAAGATTGACCTTTTCCGCCTCTTCACTTTATGTTATAAAAAAACAGGTATACAAATGCCACATGAACCCTCTTATATCATGAATTTCCAATGTGACTTGTGGTGTTTATCCACATATAAGCTAACCCCCGTCTACCCATGTCTTCACTATTCTTATCCTCCACTATTCTGTGTCAGGTTAGGAGCTTAATGTTAAACAGTGTGCGGGTACTCGCCGCAGCCTCCTAATTGAATTACGACTGTTCTCTGACAGTTTTGTAGAATTTGCCGTACATTGTGCTGGAAACTTCGGAATGTTTTGTACAAGAATAATGATATGGATCTTTGAAATTGAGTATTTTAAACGCGGAATATCGATGTTTTTCTATTTTTTTTAATAACGTATACTGTCCCACTGCTGGGCAAAGGTCTCCCCCATTTCCTTCCATTTATTGCGTTCTCCAAAAATCTCCTGCCAGTCAGAGTTTTTCTATTAATATATTTTTTGTTTGGACCTTTTATCGCTCACAAGAGTATTTTTATATACTTAATGCTTATTTTAACAAACTAATTATCTAAATCCACTCCGTTTTGTTACTATGGGTAATAAAATAAACAGATAAACTTTTTTATTAGTATATAATTAATAAACATCATACAAATAAAAAATAAACCATAATAGTTATTTATTTAATATCAGCCAGTCCTGAGTCCCACTGCTGGGTAAAGGCCTTTTTTCGACATTTTGCAACATAACTCCAAAGCTTAAAATATTAAAAATAGTTTTGTATTATGCAAATTAAGCAAATAACTCTATTTTGACTCATGCACCCTCATTATTTTGGCTCTTTTGGTAAGTTAAGATAAAATAACGTTTATTTGCGAGAACATAGCAAATACATCGAAAAGAAAATATTTTTAAATTATTTTACTTGCAATAGAGGTGGGTCAATATTATTTATAACTATTCAATAACGGATAAAATCGCACCATAAGGGTTCCGTTGTCTAAAAATCACTAAATTAAAAAAAATCTGCTTGAGAAAAAATGTCGGTTTCCACCCTTTTTACTCACAGTAGAAGTATTTTATTATGATAAAATATGATTGCGTGTAAAACAGCTCGTCCCACATTTATGACATCTCGTATTCTTTGCACTTATCAGTCGATCCAATCCTCTGATCTTCACCTGGCCTGAAATCTCTCGTAATATTTACGATATCTGTAAAAGCAATGCGGGTTGACTTGGCTAAATCCTCGGCTTTAGTAGGCAACAATTGTCGCAACACGTAATAAATGTTGGGCAACAGCGTGCGCCAGCGATATGGAGAGATAATGTTTACTAAATACAAGTTTGTTTTGACTGGCTAAGCCATCACGTAAACAGCAGCTTTAAAAAAGAGGTATAAATATCTGTCCATTTATTTGGGAGCTACTCGTATGATGCCACGAACAGACACACGCATAAAGACAAAGGCTTTAAACTTATGATATCAGTTAGAGTGGAGATATTAAAAGTAGGTTGTTGGTTTTCTTTCGAATCAATGGTACAGAATAATTATTAATAAAAGTAGTGGTATACTTAACAATTATAATAATAAAAATTGGTCACTTCTATTGCGCTATCAGTGGCTTGGTTTAGGTCGTCTTTTGTGCAGGTCACAGAGAACAGGTTTGTTCTTATAATCATGTTGTGCAACTATTGTTCCATACTGACTCCGTGGCCTTAGAGACGCACACTTTCTGCACAGATTACAGAAGATTTAGCGGGGCACATAACTCGAAGAAATGAAGGAAGTATGTTAGGGCAGACTGGTTCTCGAGTGCCTGCCTGTCCCCCCACTAGATGGAAATACGAACTGATAAAGGTTGCTTTAACCCCTTGGGTGCAGGTCGCTGGGAAATCAATGGGGGTGGACTATGTCCAGCAGTGGTCGTGAGGCCTGAGTGATCGCTCTGAATTATAGAGATCGTTTCAAAGTTTGAATGAGGGCACTGATCTAATAGCGGTAAGTTAGTCTGTGGCTTCAGTCGTAAACACGGATTTGAGCAGTGTCGAGTTCACAAGGTTTCTTACGGTCGCGGTTTGCCATATTTTTTTATCAGTTTTTATCATTTTATTTTTTATTTTTAATCAATATCTTTTTGTGAATAGAAAATTATATGAAACCCGTATTTTTAATTAAAACACGAAAAGAGGGGTGTTATAGTATAAACCCCGGTATAAACCTATAATAAAGTTATAGTATATTAGGGACCTCGATTTCTGATTTGGAAGGATGTGGGTTCGAATCTCGGCCGAGCCAATGGATTTTATTTTTGAAAAAATATGTGCAAATACGTGCTCAATATTAAGTGTGAAGGTGAAGGAAAACACAGTGAAGAGGTTTTTTTGGTATTGCCCCAAATTAAAATACTTTTTGTAGAAAATATGATCCACTAGGTAATTATTTTCCGTGCTTAGATTTCCCTTCACGTACAAGAGGAAAATGAAGGTTAATTTATTAAGAGTTCCGGCCACAGTCGTAAATTACATTTCTAAATTAACCAAACAAACAATACCTGCTCCTTAAACGAAACCAAATTAATAATTTTAAAAACAGTAAAAACGTTAATATTTGGTAGAATATTTTTGAAAAATTTCAATTCATATGTCATATACCTAGAATTCCTGGTAGTTATCAAGTATCGAAACAAATATTTGCAGTTCATGCAAATACTGATTCTGCGATGGGCATCGAACCCTATCGCGTCACAGTCGACTATTCGCCCACCATACTACAGAGTTCTTCCAATAATTGGTAATAACGATATGTTTATAATATGATGTATAATAATTTTAATTTCTTTGTCCACAGGTAAGTCGCTTTACAACCAAAACAACTAACTAGCAGTAAAAGGTCATCAAGGTATATTATCAATATAATATAATAAAAGTAGCCTAAGTTTGAATCCAGGTAAAATCTATCTATATGTAAAATTTCATCAAAATCAGTTCAGCCGTTATGACGCGATTTGAAAGCGTAAAAACAAATAAACAAACTCACTTTCATTGTTCAGGTACGGGATGAGCCATTACTTGAAATTTGTCATCTGTACACTTACAATTTTACTATTTCTGTAATACAGTTTTTTTAACTAAAACAGAAGACAGAGAACTCTCTCTTATTTGTACCCATGTTTTATTTGAAATAAATGATTTGTATTTATATTTAAGTAAGTATAAACTCTTCCTCCTCACATTAGAATTGCCAAATCCCTTCCCATCTTTAAAACAGTTCTATTTAACATCTATCTACACTACAATGCTGAGTTCCCATTTTCTCATCTATCGTTAAGTTATCGCTACTCTTGGTTTTATTTCACCCTTCTATTATATGTACCTACTTATTGTATTTTATATGATGTACCTATTTATTATTATTATTATGGAATATTTATGTAGTGACGGAATGAAAAGGTTCGTCACCTTAGAGTCGGTTTTCGCTTGCACCAGTAATGCAAGAATCAATTAATTATGTTTGACAAGATATTAGTCAAACAACTTTGATCTGAATAATTTTGAACTTTATTAAAGAACAGCTCAACATTATTTTCTCTAACTCAGTATATTCTGTAACAAAGTTTCAAAAGGTAATATGTACTCGCGATACGTTGAACGAATCAATTCGAAAATAGACGAACCTTTTCATTCCGTCAGTGTACTATGCTATGATATTATGTACCTAATCCATTGAAGACTACTTATATACAGGGTGTTGGGTAATATACTAACGTTATTCAAGTGACGTTGTGACGTGGGTTTCCCAAAACATAAAAAAAGACTTCTCGAAAAAAAAAACTTCTAGTTATATTATCAAATTTTAAAGAAAATCGACTAAGTTTACGTGATTTATTCGAAATAAAACTTACTGCCTACTCTTGCAATCGACATCCAAAAATAAAGGCCGATTTGATATCTCTTTCGGAAATGGCGGTGGGTTTTGGGCAACAAGAGATATCTTGAGACGTCACCAATACAGTATCTGTGGTTAGATGGCAAGCATTATGCAATAGCACAACATAAGTTTAATAAAGTGTTTGTTTTTACATGCCAAAATAAATTTCACATTTCTATGGTAAATATTTCACAAATTTATTTATTATGCTCATCAAAATAACCTCTTGTATATTTGTGCGTATATTATCAAACACCCTATATATTTATACATTTATTTACTTTGCTTATGTAAGTACACTGTTTATTCAATATTCAATTATTTTTTATTAAAAGCTACCGTCCTATAACGTTCTCATAAGAGATCGCTTTTAACGATAAGACCACCACTTGTATTTCTACGTGTATTGTTTTTTATTTATTTAAAACAATTCTTCTATTATTACGGGTTAGACCTAATACAATAGAGTAGTCATCAAATGTCATAGATTTTAAATTAAATCCTATAATAAACAAATTATACAAATACAAACGTCAATGAGAAAAAATGTTACTTGTATTTATATTGTTTTATAATTTAAGTGTGATGTACAATAAAGCGTTATCTATCTATCTATCTATCTACGTATGGTCAACTCTAGTGACGGGGTTCACAAGCCGCTCTAAGGCTTATTAACTTTTATAACCGAGGACTGAAATCTTCACGAGCCCTTTCAAAGCACGAACCCGCTCTGTAAGCGATCACCAAATTGATAGTGAACGCGTCTCTACACATTATAGTTGTAGCATGAATTATACATGCGCCTAGAGACAACAGAGGCTATTTTAAATCATACTGAGGGTAGCTAGAGTGCCTTATAATAATACTTAAAAATTACATTAGTCACTAGCTCCTGCCTTCCTAGTAATGAGCATTGCCTGACCAAATTGTTCAACACAATTAATTTATCGACAGGTATATCTGCACCTCACGATCCTATCCAGCACCCAGCTTCTCAGCTTCCCAGACCTTAAAATCGATATGCTGCATCCACATCCAGAACTCGGAACACATTTGGCATAATGCTGAGCCGTATCCTAGTTTGCAGACGCTCTTAATCTAGACGTACTATGTGGCCGCCACTCATTGAATTACGAAAATAGAAGCTTGGTTTCATCCATGTCTCTGTGCAAGACCTAACCGCTTTTATTCTACTGAGGTAATCAAACTTCCTTTTGCTACACTACAAGTATGCTCGGAAGGTACATCATTATAATACATTTTCCACCCGCGTGCCGATCTCACCATAAAGTATTTCGGAACGTGTAATGTTTTCACAAAATATGCTTTTGTTGACGTTCAGGAAAACCCACTGTACATTTTGTAAAACCCCTTTGTTAATATAATGAAAGTTCAGGAATTAAATATTTCACACATCATGGTTTTGTAGCGTTCAAAAGCTAATTTTGAATATTTTTATGGACCTTTGTAGAATTTATCTCTATGGAAAAACTCTCTCTATAGAAAATGGTACCAACTTGTGCCATCTAAGATTCGCCGACGATCTCGTACTATTTGCCGAAAATTGTGATATCTCCAAGTAATGCTAAAACACCTTTATGATGTTTCTATGAGAGTAGGCTTGAGGATGAATATGCCCAAGACGAAGGTGCTGTCGAATGTCTCTGGCATCACGAATCCTGCGGTAACAGTGGGAAATGAGAAGCTGGAGATGGTTGACCAGTATATTTATCTTCGACATATTCTATCCGCGTTCGGCAAGCTGGACGACATCCTTAAGTTGCCTAAAACTCCACAGAGTCTGAAGACCCGCTTATTTAGCTAATGTGTTCTGCCCACCATGACTCACGGTGCCGAGATATGGACGCACACGTAGGAGGCTGTGTACAGGTTAAGAGTTGCACAGAGAGCCACGGAGCGTACCATGCTTGGCATCCAACTCTATGATCGAGTTCCAAACGTCGAGATCCGTAGAAAAACGAAGGTTCATGACGTTGGGAATCGAGTTATGGAACTCAAATGGTCTTGGGCGGTACACTTGGCAAGACGTGGTGATGACAGGTGGAGCAGTGTAGCAACTGAATGATGGCCGAGGAATGACTGTAGAAGGGTAGGACGTCTGGCAGCGAGATGGGTGGACGACATCGTTAGAGTCGCGGGCCGTCAATGGGTGAAACTAGCGCAGGATCAGGATCGTGGCGGATGGCACAAACTTGGGGAGGCCTATACCCAGCAGTGGGCGAAGTTGGGCTGTGGATGATGATGATGATGATGAGATTGTGTGTCATAATTGTGTAGAGGTTTTGGGACCGAATATTTAAGACAGGTCACACCGGACTGCGTTCTTAAATTGATCTAGTCAATTCTATCGTCCCAAAGTCATCAATTTGTATCAACTGCAAATTAACATCTTAAAATATGGCATGGGCTTCAATTTTAGCGTAAAGCTTCTAAAAAGCGTAGAGTTATAAAGTAAGGGCGACTTGCACAGCAAACGTATGTAGCGATTATACATATTTAAATTAGACGAAATTGTGTTATTTGACAACTGTCATACTTAGCCACTAAATACGTTCCTTGCGCAAGTCGCCCTAAGTATTTTATTGTAATGAGAACCTTTCTAATTAGCTCATACAACTGAATAGAACGAGTTTTAATCAAGCTTATGTCTGTCGGGCGTGACCACTACTCGGGGGCAGGGAGGAATACAGATTGTTTCTGATTAACGCACGGCCTTCAGTGACCCTACCCTAATTAATAAACTATCGCTAACTGGCCCTGTCTGTTTCGGCCGATTCTTGGAAACTAAATTTACTAAATCATTGATACCCGGCAATTCGTACATTTCGTACCACCCGTATAAGCCTTGCCTTTGGACAGTTGAACGCGAGGCTTACTTGTAGGCAAGTGAAATGTGCAGTGAAATGCACTCTATCCCGTTCGCTTGGCTGCATTTTCCATTATGATTGGTCCTGGTTTGTTCTAGGACATTACATCCTGATGGTTTTTGAATAGGGTAGAGTTGCGTACACTTATAATTTCGTTTGAAAGTAGAACTTCGAAAAAATATAAAAGGAAAGGCTTTTGGCCTTCAGTGGGATCGTATCATATAGGCTATTTAGATAAGGGCATCAGATTAAGTATCGAGTTGACTGACCCTCGATGCGTGTTTGGCTGTATGTTCAACCAAAAGCCTTAAATTAAAATGTTAACTGTAATTTACTAAAAGCTTTATGTCGTGATCGTTTTTATATGTTTACTAGAAACTAAAAGGTACTTAGTTCTTACAAATAATTGACGATCTCCGTGGCACAGTGGGCGTATAGCCGGCTGAGACGCAGGAGGTAGCGGGTTCAATTCCCGCCGCGGAACAAATGTTTGCATGATCTACAGATATTTATTCTGTGTCTGGGTGTTTTTCTATATATTATAAGTATCAATTTACAAAAAAAAAGTATATAAGTATTCTATCAGATAACTGGTTTCCATAGTACAAGCTCTGCTTAGTTTGGGGCTAGATAGCGCTGTGTGAAATGTTCAGTAATATTTATTTATTTAAATAACATATGTATCTATCGCCTTTAACCAGATTATTCTGCAACCAAACAAAACAAGACCTAATGAAGCGCAGAAGTAAAAAGTGCATTCCAAAAATTTTAGCTTTTGATACACAAAACAAATTTAAATCCACTGGTTGGTGGCGTCGCAAACATGATCTCGCAGATAGATAACCAGATAAACACCATTACACGTTTTGAAGAAAAGAAACTAGGCAGGTTCTAAAGCAAGAAATACGTAAAGGCTTTATGGTGAGATATCTTAATATTGTTTAATTGTGTAATTTTGTAATATTGTTTTTAGGGTTCCGTACCTCGAAAAGGTAAAAAAAGGAACCCTTATAAGATCACTCTCTTGTCCGTGTGTCACCAGCGATTTTATCAGGAACGGGTAGACCTAGCAAGTTGAAATTTATACCAGATACTGAGTCTATAGTCCCTATTAGGTTTTTACATAAATGACGCAAATTAAAATAGTCCATTAAGTTTTATGGGCGCTCATGCAATTCAGAGGATGAGCTTAATCGGCACCAACCTCAAACTCAACAACAAACACAGTTTTTCTAGAAGTACTGTCTTTTTTGTAGTTAGAGCATAAAGTTTTAATACTCTCAAAGCAACTTACTTGTTCAGAAAGTTCCTCCATTTTTAGTTGTAGTTAAGTAGTTATTAGTTCAGTTTGCACTAGTATTAGTTAAAATGCAGCAGTAGTTGTAGTTAAGTTCTGATAGTTGATAGTTCAGAAGTAGTTGTAGTGGAAGTTTTCCATGTAGTCGGCTGGTAATGAACGTGAAGACAAGGTAGTAGTATCCTCAATCTTCTCCAAGCGTTTTCCAAAGATCCTCGCAGTTCACGATTGATTTCTTTAACACTTGAATGTTCTTGGCACATAATGCATCTGTAACTCTCCGCTACGAAAGTGTGCGCCTTCTCAATCAGCCTGGTGAGACCCGCTTGTGGGAGGCCAGGCCGCCGATTCGCATTCGTAACGTCAAATCACAAAATACACTAGTGTATTTTTCGAAGGACCATTATGTACGATCCCAGTATAGAACCGTACATAAGTATTAGTTGATAATGTTCTGGAGTGCCACAAGAAAACAGTAATAATTAACGTAAACTGTTTATTTAATCAAACACGCTTAGCGCCAGCGTCTTAGTCGCGCGGCGGATTACTCGTCACTCATTGCAGTAATAATTAAAACGCTGATCTTAGGAATTCGCAACTATATGGATGTACATAACCGTACATAAGGTAAATAAGTAAAATTGTGCTATTATAATGGGTAGGTAATGAACCCTCGGCGCACAAGTTCGACTCGCACTTGACCGTTTTTTTTTATTGTTTTATGTACTAGTAATAACGCTTTGGTTTTTATAAACTGTTATGTTATTGTTGGAGTATTAAACGAATTTGAATTTGACTTTGTAAGACATAACTTGTGAGGTAATGCAATTGTTAAAAGGCAGAAGTGATAATTTAACAGCACGTGGGTTAAATATGAAAATATTTGAAAATGAAAGAACCCTTTCAAAGAGATAAAGACAACAATATATATATCCTCTCAATTAAACATTGAAGCCTATCGATCTTTTATAGAATACATTTTGGTCCCCAGGAACATTACGATCTGATTCCGCCATCACCTTTCCATCAAAAGACAAATAGGCGCACGGCTCAGTACCATCCGTACCTGGTTGATATACCACCCATTCGCACACACCGTTTTGGTTCTACGTTATTGATGCGTACGGCTAAGGTATGGAACACTTTGCCGTCGTCTGTTTTTCCTAAAGAATAGAATCCGGGCCTGAATAGGTTTCTTCTAGATCTTCGTGCTTCATGTTAGACCACATCACAGCTTACCATCAGGTGAGATTGTGGTCAAACGAAGATCTATGCAGTGTAAAAAATAATACTTAGTATTTCAGCTGATTCCACTCAAACAAAAATAACAAAAATTGCATTCATTGGTAAATACTAGGCTATTGAAAGTGAAAACAAACAAATCTCCGCGTCCGGCCGGGCTGTCGCAAACATATGTATGTTCAGTCACAAAGCTGCGCCAGTCAACATAATTACACGTTGCAAAAAGAAAGGGGAGAGAACGGACAAACGAATAATTTCTGCACCAGGAAAAAGAATGTTACTGAGGAATTGTAGAACATTTTCTTGTGGAACTCAACCCAAGATAGATAGATAATTCCTTTATTGCACACCATTAAACATAAACATACAAAAGAAAATACACTTTTCGCTAAAAGCGATCTCTTCCATGCAACCTTTGGATGGACAGGATCTATATAAACAAATAAGGACGGCGGCGTTAAACAGATATTATTAAAACAAGTATATATTACAATTTATAAAAAATATAATATAAAATAATATGCATAATTATAATATAGTATAATATTATCATAAAATTACATAAATGTTAATATGATGATACATAAAATATATATTGTCATACCTACATATTATATAAATTATAACAATGTATAAATTAATAAGTGGTCCAGTGAGCGATGGTTGACAGATAGTGTTGTCTGACCATGTTTTTAAAGATTTAGCGTGACGAATTGAGACAAGATGAACAAAAATATTATTTCTTTTACAAATTGTGTAGGTGCCAGCAAGGTAAGTAACGTATCCTATTGTACTGTAAGATTAGGAAACAATCAAATCACGAATCATAAAAACTGTAAGTTCGTAGAGTTAAGCCAACTCTTAACGTTCATGGTTTTAGGCCGTCTGAAGGCATTCTACATGGAATAACGATTTGAAATCCTAAAAACCATGAATGAAACTCTATAACCAATTATGTATTTTTCTGAATGAGGCACGTGGGACTTGTCATTGCCCTTCTATTCTAAGAAAACGATAAAAACAATTCAGTAACAGCTCCAAATAACATGAAGACTAACCTAAGACAGTATTTTTGTTGCAACTATACTATTACTTGACATCGCCGAGGCATTCGATCTTTTCGTTATCCCACAATAGGTCGTATAAAACTACTTCGGATTATCATAATATTATTTGAAGTAATAACCGCCATCAAGTTTTTGCTTGGCTTTTTCCATCATAGCTGCCAGATGATCGCCTGTCACAGTGTTGCCAGAATTTATGAAAGCTAATATTTGTCCATCGATCCGGAGAACCTCTAGTATGCATAAGCCATTATGTCGAGAGGATCGAGTGTTGTGTGTACATCGCCGGAAAAATTGAATCTTCCCTGAAGTGTTTGAACAGGATCTGATGATCCAGTTAATTGATTCAAGCTGTTACTTACCTAGGTCAAAATTAGTTTGATAACTCCATCAAAATTAGGGGCGCCATGATTGGGAATTATGCAAATTTTAAGTGATTTTCCCCGGTTTGCTATGTACAATAGTGATTTATATTATTATGCCTCATGATCTAACACTATTCAATTTTCACATTTTTCAAACTTTAAACTCTTGATTTTGAATTTAAATTAAAAAGGCTTTGTAACTATGCTTTGAAAACTTTAAACATAACTACTTAAAGCAGCAAAGTGTAACTTAAAATGCTAAAACTTTTACAAATTATGGAAAGTTAAAGTTTAAAATGATTTCCTTAATATGTGTCTCAAGTGGCACAAACTTCCCGCATAGAAGTTAAGAACTGCTTCCAGAGTCTGCCAGCGAACAGAAGTAAACGCGAGTCGCGTGAGACCTGCCGAACTTCGCATACATTATTACTGTGGGGTAGGGTTGAGTGACGACATGCCACGAAAAAATGCTTCTTGACCTAGGTCTGATGTAAAGCTACTGGATCTCACTATTGGGTGTATGTCTCGCTGGGACCTTCTGAATGGAGATCGACACAAGTTTCCATTCTCTTATATTATTTTGCATAATCATCGCGATTTTTCTCAGGTCCAGATCGCGTCGATAATTGGTAACCTGCATATTTAAAGATTGAAATAAAAGGATATATCCAAAAAGTTTTTATTACGCTTCGTGTGTTTAGATAAAACCTATTTTATAAACAAGAATACTTCTGACCACCAAGGGATGATAGACCCATCTTCTTCTTCCTGCCCTTTTCCCACATTACGTGGGGTCGGTACAGCATGTATTTTGGGTGTCCCATCTGTTCACAAGCAAAACATAAACTTTCCATTATTTTGATTTATTATCTAAATGGTGGCATCCCTGTGCTCGTGAGAACGGCGCGCGCTCCACCAAGTGACGTAAATTATTCAAATGTAACTTACGAGAGCTTCATAACGTTTGCGTTTTCACTCTTGTGTTGGTTCCGGTGTGTGCCTCTGAGCCTTCAAAACATGTTTACCTTTCTTATTACTGGTATAATATCTTAATCAACTCTTAGCCGTTTCTACAGGTGTTATGTGATCAAAACCTGATTACTTTAATCCCAGTAATTCCACTAATTCACCACTTTTCAAAATTATCTTTGTCTTTTATACTGTTTGCTATGCTAACTTATTATTATCTTTTATTAAAAACCCAGCCACATTGGCGCTGATATCTAGACAACCCAAAAAATGTAAGTAAACAAAATTGTGTATTTCGTATAAAGATAAAACAATACAATAATAAACAACGAGAGTAATTCAAAAAATACAAATCAGGTTCTAATCCCCGGCTCGTTGCAAACAAACAATCCATAAAATGAATACAATTCCAGAGCTTGTTACACTGTCACGGCTCCCGCCCTTCGGCGCCAAGAAGTCTGTGTAAATTTATCAAATTCGTCATTATGAACGCTTCTCGTTCATCTGTCCCTTCTCCACGCCCTCCGAGAGGGCAATTTCAGACTGTCAAACTGAAATTGATTTTATTTTTGAGATGTTGCAATGTATCTAAGATAAAATAGCACGCCTCTTCACCGCGTCTACTCAAAGTTTTCTCACAGTAGACGTTTCAAAATTAGATATGGTACTGCAATGTTTAATTTGCTGGTTGTAATCAGTGACGTATGGGTTTTAAAAGTTGCAAATCACATCTGATGCCCTTACATCTATAAAGACACATCGTTTGTTGGCAAGTTGCAGCACTATCTAGGAAGAGAACACATAAATGAGATCCAGTGGTGCCTCTACGTTACGTACGTTTAGGCTTGATGACCAAGTATCGGTGTGCCCGACGTTCTAGCCCCGAAGGAAAGCTTGTGGATTTTTTTGATGTACTATGAGAACCAGATAACTGATAGAATACTTACTTATATACTTGCTTTATACTACGTGTTTTGTTATGTACGACATAAAATGAAAACACTAGTAGGTATTGTTGTAAAATAGGTTTTTTTTTCAAAATTAGTCATTCAACATTTTAAAGATTCAAACAACTTTAATATCAAGTTCTAAAATATCAATGAAATAGCTTGTATAAAATAAGTAAACAAATCATATTAATTTATCATGTAGGTAGGTACCTGTTAAACTGACTATCGGCATAGTCGAAAGAGGCGCCGCCGATTTGTTTTAAAAATTATGTATTGGAAATGTATTGATTACTGGATAAATATTCAAGCTACCGACCGGTACTAAACCCACCTCTAAAATAAATTAATACGATACCGGATGTGTATTTTAAATGAATAGCGTACATAACAAAAATGGTTGTAAATTTCTTTAAAATTTGGTAATATAACTAGTAGTTTTTTTTGACAAAAAAAAAGTATATAAGTATTCTATCAGTTATCTAGTTCCCATAGTACAAGCTCTGATTAGTTTGGGGCTAGATAGCACTGTGTGAAATGTCCAGCAATATTTATTTATATATTTTTTTCTAGAAGTCTTTTTATGTTTTAAGAAACCTTGAATATCGTCAGTATATTGTATATTGTATAGAGAAACGCCCAAACAAATATATGTAGATCATGCGAACCATTTGTGGAAGAAATTATTTGTACTTGTACCTGGTTACCTCAAAAGCGTGAAGACTTATGAGAGAGTGGCAACTGCTTACATCAATTTTTATAGCAAATATAACAGTGATTGTTATAGTAAGGTAAGGTATGTAGGTTGCTCAGAAATGCCGTTATTCAGGCTTTAGGGCAAATAAATTAACAATTCGGGCGGGAATTATGGGTTATTGCGAATCGCCAGCAAGTTGAGATGAAAGGATAGAGAGGGCAAGAATGAAAAATGGATTCTGTACTTAACGATTTAAGTTTTGAGAAAAAGCCTATCCCTCACGTGTGGGAACTTACCAATATGTCATAATTCTTTATTATACCTTACAAGGCAGATACAATATTTTTTATACATCTATTGATTCTCTTGTAAGTGATAATTATTATCATATTGAGAATAAATGAGCAGTTATATCAGCTACTAATTTCGTAACTAGGTAAGCATCCATTTAAATCATGTTAAGTCGGGTCTTTACCTCGCAAATCCGAGTAAAACGCCTCAAAAACTGAAGCAAATATTTATCTTAGTAAGTTTTTAGCGTGCGTTTCTCATTTCCGGTTCAAGGGTTCAAAGATTATCTCTGCTTAGAGAAACGTTTATTGTTCATGAAGGTATATTAAAGTACTCCTTACTTGTGGAGGGGAGTCCTTATGTCTCAAATAATTTGCACATAGGTAGCAAATAAAGTGGTGTTCGAATTATTTTTGTCTAAATTAAACATAAGGATCTCGGTAACTGTTCGAAACCAGTTTCTATTAAAGGCATCACATTATGATTTTAAAATAATGCAATATATAACTTTTTATCGAGGTAGGGTACTACGCAAGAAAGCCATGGACAGAAACTAGTTCTCCTAAAATTTAAACTCATAGAGACAGTTGGCAAGAAACGCTAAAGTAATTGTCCTGTAAAGTAAAGGTCAGGGTTTAAGAGGAAATGAGGATACGCAGGTATTGTTTCAATAACGCGCCAACTTTGCACATTACGAGGTTTCATTACTTCGATTTATAACCAGAGGGATTCTACTTTTTAATTAAAAACCTGAATGAGTTTAAGCCCAGATATTTTTGTAGGACATTCAATTTAAATTTATTAATGAGCTATGATTTCTTCTTCTTCTTGCAATGATCTAGTATGTATAGACAGTCGCTAACTGGTAATCCCCTTCATGTTAAAAGATTGAAATAATAACATGTAGAAGCATGATTTCCAAAAAGTTTATAATACACGTCGTGTGTTTGCTTAAATGTATATTTTAATAAACACTTTTTAGAAATCATCCTGCTACAAGTTTTTACTTCAATATTTGAACATACAGTACCAGTTAGCGACGATGTCCCAATCTCGGTCATAATCTATCTGTCAGTATACCAAATTTAATCGAAATCGGTGTAACCGTTTAGTTCAATACCTACAGAGCTAACTAAACCCGTGGTGATGGGTACAAAAAACTGTATCGTGATTCGTGAAGTCTCGAGAAAACAATACTTTACATCGCCTTTGTGCCTCTTCGCAAAACATCAAATGGTGAAATTCACGTTTGAATATCGTACAGGTGTTGTTCGGCGCTCGGGAGCCTCAAGAGTTCCGTTGGGTAATTTGAAAATTAAAAACAACCAGGGGTGCTGGGGGTGGCAATTGTACGTTTCTTTTTCTGAACAAAAAAGCGGTTAAACAAAAGGCGGTCGCTATAGGGGTGCTACACTGCAGCTGTAAATGGGAATTTATTTTTTATTGTGCGTGTCTTTGCTGTTTTCTTTAGGGTCTATGCACACGGCGTGTTTTAAACGCACAGACAACGCTAGGTTTCGGCGCCCGCCGTGTGCATTGGCCCTTAGAGGATCTGCAAAAAATATTTTAGGTTAATTCAAACACTTTTCGTATTTTGTATGTATGAAGTGTGAATCAAATCGCTTTAGCTAGTTACGGTGCTATTGAAAAGATAACATTACAAAATAATATAAAAAAATCAGATCCCTGCCATTTTTTATTATTTTTCTGTCTAAGAAAGTGGGTGAATATAAGGAATAAACTATTTTCCATTTTAGCACTTTGAAATTTTATTAAGAGTAGCACAAAGGTGGTTCAAGCGTTTTTAGTCTGGAAATTTTAATGTTATGGATTCAGTTCTTTTTGGACGCCCTATTACAAATAAAGTCGCGCCTATTTACACAAAAATTGGAGCAAGATCGGCATACTAGTTAGTATAAAAAATACTTGATATTTGGGTGCCACGGAACTTTGATTACAACTTTGTACGTACAAAATACGAAAAGACCTTCTTATATTTATGACATTCGATTTTACAAAATAAAAGATCAAGTTTGGTACATATATTAAGTTGAGTTCCCACTTACTGACCAGTAATATAAAAAAATGAACGCACGCACATTGCGTGCCATTATTCGTTTCCGCCGATAAAAAACAAGTAACGGCTATAAGTAAGTACTTACATAAATCAACCCAGACCCGAAATTAATCATAGAATACTAGAATACACTGTCCGGGGACTAAGATTTAAGATAATGTCCCATGTTAGTGTAGTCAGTAAATTGCTGCGGGGTTTAAACGGCCCAATTTATCGCATAGACAAACTGCCCCTTCATCTGGTTGTTGTGTAGTTTTAACTCAAAACATAAACATGTCACATAATGTCACGCACTTGCAAGCGTTACTGTGGTAGTAGGTATGTTTTTTAAGAAACCCATTCAATTTATTTTTTATATTTAATAGTACGTTTACACTTAACATCGTTGCTCGCCGAAACTTTCATCGAATTACTTATGTAGATCCCGACTGTTTATTATACATAGGTACGTACTGTCACGCTTTTGTCGCGGAGGGGTAGGCAGAGACCACGGATCTCCACTTGTTACGATCTTGACATACTTAGCTTAACTGGTTATCTGTTATATATGATTTTGATAATTCTTTCACTAAAAGATAGCTACATTATCCTTGAGGCTATATTGATAAAAATCCGTGCAGTCGAGGTGAGTCAGCTTGTAAACAATAAAAGCACTAACCGAATGCAGGAACAAGTCAAGTAGGTACAACAAAGGAGATCATGATAGAATACAATCAATGTTGTTTAATTACATAAATACTTTTGTTAAATTAATTATGACTTGTCTAAATTAGCGGTTTCTAGGTTTTAGGGTAATTGAATTTCAATGCATGCTACACTTTATTTTCTCGTATTCACATATTTGAAATCAATCTAGATCAAAATTGTATGTTGAATTTAATTAGTGTTAAGTGGATCGTTATCTGTTTCGTAGATTAATAAATAAAAAGAGAAGTACTAACTCTCTAAAACTCTCCTCCGTGCTAAAAAATGAAGAGCAACCCTAACTACTTGTATAACTAACTGCGACGTTGTTTTATTCATTGCAGTGGGTGTCGAGTACTTGCTTCTCGCTTTTTGTACGATTTGTGGTGCGTCGCTGCAGCCAACGGAATTCTTAAATAACACTAAATACAGAGCCTCAGTCTAAAACCATTATTATCTAGATACAGTAAGAGTCATCATCATCGCAGGGTAAGGTCGGTGTCATTGTGCATATAATAATAGGTCTTTACCTATGAAATTACCGTTCTTCAGTACTGGTCATTTCAAATAGAAAAAAAGTTTGGAATGGCTTTGTATTCTAAATTCAAATTAATTTTGTTTTAAAAACATGACATTCTTTTTATAAACGCAGTCTTTTGTTTATTGATTAGCGTTATATTTTTATTACATTTGAACATTTTTCGTCATAATGGATACTTTAAAAATTTGTGTAATTATGGAATATGACTTCCGTCGTGGCACCAACGCGACACAAACGGCACGTAACATCAACAACGTTTACGGAGAAAACTGTACAAACGAACCCACAACCCCTTATTAGTTTTCCCGGTTCCGTTCTGGAAATTTTGACTTGAAAAATGAAGCTCGTGGTCGTCCGGAGACTTTGGTCAACCATAATGAATTAAAGGCGATTGTGGAAGCTGACGAAACTCAATCTACAGCTGAGCTAGCTACTCTAACTAACTAGAGCCATTTGCGACAAATAGGCAAGGTAAAAAAACTTGATAGATGGGTGCCCCACGAACTTAACGATCGCCCGCGCAACGTACGCGTCGAGACCTGCCTCGCGCTGCTCAATAGGCAAAGAAATGAAGGAATTTTGAACCGAATTGTTACGTGCGATGGAAAATGGATTCTGTTCGACAATCGAAAGCGCTCAGCAAGTTGGTTAGATCCTGGTTCAGCACCAAAGCAATGCCCTAAACTAAAAATGACCCCTAAAAAGGTGATGTTCACTGTTTGGTGGCCTAGTGCGGGTGTGATTCACCACAACTTTTTACAAAACGGCATGAGCATTACTGCAGATGTGCACTGTGAAGAACTGGAGACAATGATGGAGAAGCTTGCACATCGGCAACCAGCTTTGGTCAATCGGTCGTCCCCACTGCTCCTTCACGACAACGCGCGACCCCACACTGCACAACAGACAGTCTCCAAGCTGCAAGAGCTGGGGTTGGAAGGTCTCCCTCATCCGCCATACTCACCAGACCTTGCACCTACCGACTATTACTTTTTCCAAAATTTAGACAGCTTTTTACTGGGTAAAAAATTCAATTCCCGAGAGGCAGTACAAAATGCCCTTATTACTATTAGTACACTTATTCCATACAAAACGGCAATTTCATAGGTAAAGACCTAATATTATGTTTTTTCGTCGGGTCGGCTTTGTTAACCCTACGAACCCTACAACGATACAACGAACTATACAGAGAGGAAGGTTGAGATGGGGCACAAAGGGCAGCTATTGCTTTCGTCTTGAAGGTGGTTCGATTCATATATAAACAATCAGTGCACATTCACAAATTAACTGAGCAAAATGTCTAAACATATGCACACTTTCATTCATAAAAGACATATCATAATTAAATTGAAACAATTTTTAATCACAATTCAAATAAGGGAAAACGATGACTTAGATATTTATAAATGAAAGTGTGCAATTTTATTGATTTGTCGAAAATAATAGATGTAACTAAATAATAATAAACGTAATTTGATACGCACAGGTAGGTATGTTTAGAAATTACTACTGTTCCATTACATTGAAAACCATCCCTAAAAAGGCCTGGGAATAACTTTGAAGCACAAGAACCTTTCTAAACCACTTTTATTTCCTTAAATCTACACAAAAACATTGGATAAACGAATTACCTAGCTCAACCGCAAAACCTAGAACAATCTGCCAGCGACTCGCGCGCTGCGTATTAGTTTAATATGAAAGAACATGGCTTAAAGTCAAAGTCAAATATTTTTATTCATTAAAATCACAAGGATCACTTTGAAACGTCAATTTTACTGCCTGTTCCTTCGTGACCAAGCCAGGAAAGAAAGGCAAGAAAACAAGGCTGGTTGTTTTTTTAATGATCCTTTTAGAATACATAACATTACAGAAAATGAATTAAGTCTAAATTGTAACATTTTGAACGAGTTGGAGCAATTTCAATCCCAAGCTTCTCTATCATCTAAATAATCCGATAATTTATAGTAGGTTCTTTTATAAAGATTTTGTTTAATTACGTTTTTAAATTTTTTAATTGTCAATTTTTGTACATCCCTTGGGAGTTTGTTATAAAAGCGTACACCTTGCCCTTTAAACGATTTACTAACTTTATGGAGTCTACAAGTGGCAACAGCGAGTTTATCATTATTTCTAGTATCAAAATTATGATTATTGCTATTTTTCTTAAACAAATTAATATTTTTGTGAACATACATACATTAGATTTTCATAGAGCATTGACAAGGGAATGTCATAATATTTATTAAAAACTATAAATACTTATTAAAAACTGAATAGAATATTATATTAGATCGGGATTTGCTTAGTGAATGTGCACTGATTGTTTTTATAGGAATCGATTCACCTTAAGTACTTAAGGGGTCAACTGAAGTTTCTATTTAGATTTTCGAGATCATAATGTATGCTTTTAGCGATAAGACCGCCACTTCTATTTCTGCGTGTATTGTTTGTTTTTATATTGTTTTTTATTTTAAGTGTGATTTACAATAAAGCGTTTTCTATTCTATTCTAATCTATTCTGTTCTATACTTTAAAAAATCTCAGTGTATGCTTTGCTGAACTCGGGCCTTACTTAATTTCGTAGCCGACACGTTCCGTAGATATATTTTTAATTAAAAATGTAGCGGCAACCAACCACTTTCTCTAATTAGTTAGAAATTTTCCCGTCCATTTATATTTTAAATATTTTACTACTTTGTGGTCGCACGCAAATTGAAATAATAGTTAACTCACGAGTGAACGCATATAGACAATGTTAAAGAATTTTATAATTCAGTGAATTGGTTTTTTTACTGACAACAGAAAATAAACCATAAAATATTAGGTTAACTTTGATGTTTTAACGAAAGAGTCATTTGAAATGGTTTTACTGTTGTTTGATAATTTGTCATTTACAGACTGGAAAGTGAGACGGGTCACAAAGGGCAACTACTACAACCGTTAGTCACAAGAAAACGTTCGAAGGAGACTGACCCTAATAACTTGGCGAGATTCATTTCTCTAATAATGCAGTAGCTAATTTCACCAAAAGTTGGGATAATCTTCTAAGAATTTTCACCTTGTATATGGCGGGACAGTATTACCAAAGAAAACTAACTATTTCTATATATTTCAATTTATTTATTCAATTAGAACGGCCTTATATAATAACCAATTACACTAATTGAGAAAACTACACTACAAGCCTCAAGTTTTATAAGGACGCATAATTGTTTTATGTTTTTACCTCAGAACTCCATCTTTTATCAACCGATTTGGAAAATTATTTTTTTATTTGAAAGGATATGTACTTTCATATTGATATCATAGAAATTTCATCAAAATCAGTTCGGTAGTTTGGTTAAGTTGGTTATATTTTTAACCGACTTCAAAAAAAGAAGGAGGTTCTCAATTCGTCGGGATCGTGTTCTTAAAATATTCAAGCGTTTGAACAACAGGTACTTCACCTGATGGTATGTAACAGACGGTGTGGTCGAAGATAGAGCACGCTTGTCTGAAAGAACCTGATCACTCAGTCTTAAATCAAGTGTCCAGTTAGATTATAGTGGTGCGGATAAACAACGCCAATTTCACAAGAATCGTATAGGAATATTAAGATTTATAAAATCATGTTATGTATAGCTAGTTATTTATTTGTAGGTAGTTTTATACTCCAATATTCCGGTTTGAGCCAGATTTTAGGTTTATTACATTTTTGTAATGTAATAAACCTTAACCTATCCGTAACACCACGCTGCGTTTTAAAGACCTGCATTGCTGATGCAGGAAATAAGGCTGCCAGGCTAAAATGGGATTGGGCGGGCCATGTAAGACGAATGCACCCAGACAGATGAGCAACGATCGTCACGCAGTGGGTGCCTGAATACGGGCGACGGCGCCGAGGAAGGCCTAGTAGACGCTGGCGTGACGATCTCGGTGCCTTCGAGACAGATTGGTGGGATTTGGCACGCGAGCGAAAGTCCTGGAAGATAGTGAGGGAGACCTTTGCCCAGCAGTGGGATAACATAGGTTGAAAAAAAAACCTAAAATCAACAGTGTTCGTATAGAACACTGTAGTGAACCTAGGGAGTAAAGCCGTTTCTGCGGGCCTGCATGCAGCGCCATGAAATCTGCTTGGTCACAGGGTCTACTGGGTGATCAAGCGGTCTTGGCAGACTAACAGGGCGTCCACTGCTAACCCAGTTGACATAATGCTGAGTCGGGGCCATTTTGCTGCTATACCACACAACATACCTACCTCATGTTGAAAATTAATCATTAAACTAGATTAAACTAGTGGTTCGCCCCGAACTGAGATCTCGCGAGACTCCAAAAATATTTAAAAAAAATATTTTTCGGGCGACTCGCACAACGATGACTAAACGTATTTAATGGCTAAATATGATTTAAGGAGTTGTCAAATCATACAAATACGTAAAATTAAACATGTTTAGTCGCTTAATACATTTAGGGATCGTTGTGCAAGCGGGCCTTAATCTTTAACTAATAAAATAGAAATAGTGCCACGAAATAAGCAACCAACTTACTTGACCTATAGTTTTATTCAAAGTGCAGGTAACGGGATTCATGTAAATTGGTTACTGGATTCATGTAAATTGGTTACTTTTTTTGGCGTGAAAATTGTAGTTAATCTGGATTTCAGATTTAACCCTATATTTGTGTCACTAAAGCTACACGCATAACAAATTTTAGCAATGTGAGGTCACTGATGTACCGTGTGAATTTCGCCAAAATTCATTTTTTATTATGTCTAATTAGTAAATAACTCAAGAACTAACAGAATTGAACTAAAAATAAAAACGGGATGAAAATGTACTCACAAAGACCTATTTATTAGACGTGCCACTTGACCGGATAGTCCCATGTCCCATTTTGTTTTTTTTACCCCTCTTGAACCCCAATATCTCAACAACCCCCACATTTTTTGCTCTTTTAGTCACACCAAAATTGTGCCATCACTACCATATATACCAAATTTTATGATGATCGGATAAAAGCTTCGAAAGTTATCATCGGACAAACAAACACACATACATTCATACAACGCCGATTTGCCCAAGTTAATTTAGAGATCTCGCTTCGATTGATCGATTATATTGTTTGTGTCTGTTTTGTATCTAAGTACTGTTTAATAGTTATTTTTATGTACATTTTTTAAATCATCTTTTCTAAATGTATGATGTGTGCTAGTTAGCAAATCAATGATTGCCTATGTCTATGTCTATTGTTACGCGCAGAACAAAATAATAGAAGAAAAAATAAAAATTGACATTTTGTGTGTCAGAGCTTTTGTAGATGTAGCAATTTTTATTGAAGATGTTCGGATGCAGGACATAATACTGTGACGAGAGAGGCTAGGAACATTATCGGTTGGCGCCTGCGGCCACATATTCCATCTGGAGCGGCGAAGCGATTCGAAGTGAAGTGATTCTTATGCATTACAATTTTCGTGGTGATCCTAAAGTCTGATGACAGCCCTTACCCAAAACAGTTCATTTTCTGTGCACGTATCTACCACTATAATCAGATATCTCTATATTCAAAGGTTTGCTGGAGGAAGACTCTTACTAGGGTTAAGGTCGCCTGTCCATTTTGTAAGCTTTTTTGTCTGTAATCTATTTGTGTACAATAAAGAATAAAGAGTATCTTCAAAATGGGCCGAGATTTGAACTCGCATCGTGTCGGGTAAATACTAACTGTCATAATTATGAATCGTTTAGTAAAATAAAAACACAGTGAGTGACTTACTCGTACTCGTACCTCTGTTTCTGCAAGACTAGACAATTCTCTTGTATTTTCCGCTACGTCGCGTAGCACCTCTACGCCGCTACGAAGCTACGGTTTAGCCTCTACGAGCTACGAGGCGACAAACTGACGTGTTGCCGCATATATGTACTTCGTCTGAACTGAACATATTTTTGGCTTCTTAATAACTTTTATTGTGAAGACTAAGTAATATTTTGTAAAAGAACCTTCTGTTTGGCATTTTAACATAATAATAAAATTGTTGATAAATAAAATACCAAAAGTAAGGTAGTTAATTTTGAACCTTATCTTTTAATCTTAAATCAATCAATCCTAAGATCCAGTTCACCTCTCACTAAAATCTTGAACTAACTTGTTAAGCTATACAAATCAGTCGCGGCTGTGGGTAGGCGACGTGTGACGTCACCAGCGAGCAAGATTAATGACGTCATCAGCGCTAGACGGCTCACTGCGCTCGCGGGCAGCCTCACACTTGTTGTGGAGCGCGTAACGAGGGCTTCCTCGTCTATTGTGTTTACTTAACTGTGGGTGTTTTAGTGAGATTATGAAAAGGGTTCTGCAACGAAATTTCTTAAAATTTCCACCTTAGGTAAATACTAAAACATACAAAAAATGCTACTAAGTCATCAGTTTCATCATCACGTCCACTGCTGAACATGGGCTTCCCCCATATATCTCCAGAATAACCGATCTTATGCGGCTTGTGTACCCAACAGCTTCTAGCAACCTTTATCTGGTCGTCTTTCCAGTTTGCACGAAAAACATGGACCCATTTGGGCAAAAATAGAAATCAGCCTCGTAATACTTGAAGCTGTCACTAGGTGATCAATAATTGGATGAGAACCTACGACTATAATCGAAAGATTAATGTTTTTCACTTTATAAAATGAGGAACTACCCCTTATTTTTCACTATAGACAATCGTATAAAAAGATCTTTTGTGAAATCAAGTACCAGGGCCGCAGAAGCAATCATGTGGTCTCATTTATACGATCGCTTCAACCTTTCGATCACCGTCCTGCGAGCGTGAAGCATTTGTCAGGGTCCGAGATTCAACCTTTTGTACGGATGATAGCGTCTAAATACGACACCAGGAATTTATAGTGATGGAGTTGTGAATATTGTTGTAAGTTTCTTGAGGTCGATATACTCAAAGAAAAAAGGGTTGATAGTGTTTTTTGACAGAGTGCATTGCGGGGAAGTTTTAAGCAATTGTATGTGACTTTTATTAGGGCCGGCTTGCACAGCGATCCCTAAACGTATTAAGCGACTAAACATGTTTAAATTTGACGTATTTGTATGATTTTACACCTCCTTAAATCATATTTAGCCACTAAATACGTTTTACACACACACAACTAAAGCACCATTCTGTTTTGTTGATATTTTTACCTGAACAAATTTAAAATATACGATCCCCTAATAAAAATCTTTTTCATTTATAACCTTCAAAAACCTCTTCAAAAGCACTAAATCATATGCTGTGGCTTCATAAAGTGAAAAGAGAAAAAGGCGCGAAAACATGGTGGTGTGAGCGTTATTGATTCCGTAATGAAATATAGATGAGCTCCGGGTACAGAAGAATATGTTAAAATTGAGTTCGGAGGTAGGACGCCGACTTTTGAACTGAGTAAATGGAAATGGTTGGTTCCATATAATTTAGATTAGGGGCCACTTGCGCAAAGATGCCTAAACGTATTTAGGGGCTAAATATGATTTAAGGAGTTGTCAAATCATGCAAATACGTCAAATTTAAACATGTTAAGTTGCTAAATACGTTTAAGGATCGTTGTGCAACCCAGGTAGGGTATGTTAGGGTAGGTAGGTATGGGTATGATTTAGCACTGTGTGATCTGTCATCAAATAATATTGATTATTTTACATAAATGCCCTTTACCCAGCGGTGAGACAACATAATACATACATACGATATAATTATTATGTCATGCATGATGCATGTCCTAGTACTAAACTTAAGCGCGAAACGTTGCTTAAGCCTTTCTTAGCGTCGCTGTACACGAGCCACGCGTCCCAGCCACTAAACGCCGCCACATGAAGCTACAAGCGGTCACATAGTAATGAAAGCGCGCGACAGCTACTTTTTGTTTTTTTTAGGGTTCCGTACCTCAAAAGGAAAAAAGGAACCATTATAGGATCACTTCGTTGTTCGACTGTCTGTCTTTCACGACCTTTTTTCAGGAACGCGTGGATATATCAAGTTGAAATTAATATCAAATACGTCCCGTGAAGCTATAAAAAAAACAAGTTACTAAGTCAACGCAATTAAAAAATACGATATTGCCGCATATTTTGCTAAAATGACCAAAATCAACTGCAAAATTAACTTTGTATTTTAATATGACTATGATCTAGCAGTACTGGTTAAGGAACCCTTCACTGTGCGTAGTTAGACAGGCGCTTGACCAATTTATTTCCTTTACTTTCGGTTGGTGGCGGCCACCAACTACACGAACGAAAAGTGGCGTCTCGTGGCGTGTAGCGGCTTCAACCGTGTGCGGCGGGGTTTATATAAAATATACGAAAAATGCCAGCACGGCGGTGTCCGCAGCTTCGCGTCCGTAGCGGCGTTTTGTGGCTGTGGCGCGTGGCTCGTGTGCGGGGAGGCTTATATTAGTTATAAAATAATTTATATAAATCATAATCAAATAAGAACAGAAATCAATAATATACAACATTTAAATTAACAATAAATATAAATAAACAAAATTCTACACAGTAGTTTTACTGTAGATATAATTTTCATTGCAAAGCGTAAAGTCTACTCGAATGAATTCACAGGCATCAACCTATAAACACAATGATACTTTTATGTCAGAATCGTTGTGCTTTAATAAAGATAATTGTTTGGAATGGCGCCAAAGCATTCAATATCAATGGCTGTGAAGCGTAAACTAGTTCCGCTAACTTTACCAGGAAACGGAACTGTACACCAACATTATTTTGTATCGAAAATTAGTTTCAAAAAGTTTTAATAGCCAGTAGCATACGCCCAGATGAAAAACCTAGTTAAATAGCAACAGAAGACGACTTTTGCGTTCTACCAGTCTAACTAAGGATGCATTCTACCAGTGTTCATAATTTAATATACATGTTAAAATGTCTCTAAAGAAATGCCTCCTCGTTTAGCTGCCATTATATTAAATAGCAATGTACGCAATGGCTTAGTTATCTTCACGGCTGAAATATAACAAAGGCTGATCGCTTGTATAGTCAAGCGCGAGTCGTGCAGCCACTCCGCATTAGCGGTCGCAGAGACAAAGGGTGTTTTCAACTGTGAACTCTTTTATCGGCTGTTTTCCTGGTAGTCGCGTGTCGTTTTAATGAGTGTTTATGTTTTTATTATGTTTACTTTATTTCGTTAAGCTGGTATTTATTAGATTTACTTTGAAAATTATGTTTTTTGAGCTTCTCCAATGTGTTCCAATAACCATTGCCATTACCCACTGCCTGACTTCACCCACTACTAAGTAGGCCTCTCTTTACCTATGTCTTTTCTTTATATCGTGGAGAAAATTTTCATCTAGATACCCGATGCATGAGGGTGAAAGACGGGTTATACGAGTATGAGGTTGCATATAACTCGCCCAGAATTGGCTCGCGTGCATCCTGTGTCATCACTAAAACACAGTTAAATATTCGTAAAATTACCAAACACAGATGTCTGTAACAAATGTCTTATACCCACATCAAATGAAAAATAACGTGACTCTAAAAACTTATATTGTTTTCAATATTTGTGACAACAAAAGGAAGTGTTTTAGGCATTGTGCCGGTTCAGTGAGCCGGCACGAGTTGGACCCGCGCCAGTACCTACCTATACCTACCTACGTACTAATATCGTCTAGCCTTTTTTAGGGAATTTCGTTCAAGAAAAGAGTCTGTAGCTACTACCTCAACTCTTGTAATTTAACTACGGTCATACTAGTGTTATGATGTCCTGGTGTTGTAAAAAAATATAACGTTTTTATATATTTATTCTGAAAGGAAAATAACCATGGACATGGTGAGGTAGTCAAAGTTCTGTACGACAATTCTCGTTATTTTAATTTCTGTCAACTTTTGGTCGCATACGATTTTACAGACAGCCTTTTAGTTACGACAAACGATGCATCGACAGGCATCGATGTTAGAGCGACCACTTAAATTTGACAGAATATAATTACGGGGTTTTTTGTACTTCATGGAGATGGAACAAGCATAATGGCCTTCTAATATTAAGTGGTAACCATCGCCTATGAAAAAGCATTGCCTCGTAGGTCACTCTACTTAGTAACATGCCTTACAATGCACTGCTCTGCTTCCATCAACTCGAGGCATACAAGTTTAAAGCCTCACGTGCCAGTAATTTCACCGGCAACCATACCCTTCAAACCGAAACACTGGAATGCTGTTTGGCGGCAAAAATAGGTACGGTGGTGGTACTTTATTCTGTTTATTATTTTTTGTACACAAATAGATTTACAGACAGAACCAGCTTACTTCCCCGGGCTAGCTCTTTTACAAGTAACTCTTCTACTCATAAAAATTTGAATTTGCCTTTACGTCACTCACCTGATGCAGGGTTGACAAGGAAACAATACATTATTATACTTAATTAAAGTAAGTTTATATTTTGCGGTAACATTTTCATAGTCCGAGTTATAAATGTTTGTGTACTAAGATCAACTGCTCATTACCTGATCATTGCCCGAATCTCCGCGGTGCCACTTATTTCGTTACTTAGTGGTAAGTAACCATTAGTGGCCCCAATTACCAGCTTTCCTCCATTCCTAGAAATAAACCCTTTAATGCATAAAACATAAAGTAGGACTCGCAGACTTCAGAAATTTAGATCGCGTTTCATCGTAAATTAAATTTAAAATTCATTTGGTTAAGGCTTAGGTTGGCTTGTATTTAAGGCTGGTTTGGAAGCGGTATTGTAATGCTGGGAGGAAGCACTTGGTGGAATTAGCAATTGGTCCTTGCGGAAACAAAGTAAAAAATAAATTGATTAAGCGCGTGTTGAACAACGCACAGTGAAAGGTTCCGTACCCAGCACAACTGTATCTTAGTCATATTGAAATACAAAAAGAAGGAGGTTCTCAATTCGTCAGATTTTTTTATGATGTGTAATCCCCGATTACTCGAAGACGCCTGGACCGCTCCAAAAATTCTTATTTTTAAGTGTGTACTTCCCAGGTGGTCCCATACCAAGTCAGGGTCTGATGATGGGATCCCAAAAAACGCGAGGGCAACCCTCAAATTTTATAAGGACGCATGACTGTTTTATGTGTTTACCTCAGAACTCCGTTATTTATTAACCGATTAAGAAAATTCTTTTTTTATTTGAAAGAATATACCTACTTGTATATTGGTCTCATAGAAATTTAATTAAAATTAGTTCAGTAGTTTGGTTAAGTCGGTTATATTCTTGTTACTTGTTTTGTATGAACATTATACAAATGAATGTAAACATCAAATGTTTGCATGATCTACAGATATTTAATCCGGGTCTGGATGTTTATACGAGTATACATATAAACTCTTGACAAACCCAATTACATAAGTTGGTCGAGTACTGCTCGTTAACTAGTAAAGTCTATTTACTATACTTATATATACTTTTTAAGTATACAAGAATATTGCTTTAAACAATCTCTAGCCTGTCTAACATTACTCAGCGGCTCAGTATACCTGTTTATGAATAGTTACATGTATACAAACAAATCACTTGTTGAGGCAACCTCATTGTGTACCAAAACCTCATGCTATACGTGGGGTCCGTCAAACATTGCCTGCTCAAACCACCGAGTCGGAACACTCCATAAATAATTTAGTTTTCACACACCACAAGTACTAGATAATTCGCACATTTCTATGTCTTGCGGGTGAAATTACAGGCACATAAGTACCTGTGTGTCTCAGGGTGCAATGCAATGCCATTTAGGTTATGTCTTAGATGGTCGTAACCTGATAATGCAATTGTTATAGATATAGTTCAGTGTGTCACCAGTGATGACGTATGGTACAGAAACGTGGACTAAATAACTAATTTCTGTTTTATTTATTTGCTTTAATGTATTTTTTTGTGTTGTTATTAGTGGTTGGCTTATATAAACCTTTTTTCTTGTTTCTTTCACTATGAGGCTTATAAGAAGGCGAGAGGTCGCTCAGCGTGCTATGGAGAGGGTTATGCTTGGTGTTTCTCTACGAGATCGAATCACAAATGAGACTCGTAGACGAACCGAAGTCACCGACATAGCACAAAAGATCAACAACTTGAAGTGGCAGTAGGCAGGCACATAGATCGAAGAACTGACGGCCGTTGAGCCAGAAAGGTTCTAGAGTGGAGACCACGCACTAGAAGCGCAGCGTAGGACGGCCCCCCACTATATGGAAAAAAAGACATGATGATTCAAAGTTGTAACATTAAATGTAATTAACCTCTCTTCATAACTCAGACTAGAACGACCAGACTGATGACGATAGCTTAATAATCTGAATCATTTACTTTGAATTATTTCGATTGCATCAACATGTACCTACTTTGTAGTTTGGGGACCATATAGGACTATCATATTCCAAAAAAAATCTTGATCGTAAGAATTTAAATAAGACTCGAAACTTACTCTATTAAAATCTATTACTCTACGACGTTACACCTATAAGCTTTAATACCTAAAATGACATTAATTACTAAAAAAATAAAGTTCAAAATAGAGTGAATGAGCTGTACAGCTAGTTAGTTAAGAGGTACTGGCTAAAGTCTAGCCTTCAAAGGGATTTCCATGATTACCCATTGCAGACCATTTCAATTATCTGCTTCAATGGACGTGAAGATTTAGCTTGAGCTGTGATTATCTAATTTTTCATTTTAAGACTGAAACAAAATTTTTTGGTGTTAGCGCGCCTGAAAATATTTGTTTTTATGGTAAAATGTGCGACACACAATATATGTAAATAAAAGCAAAATATTTGGGTATTGTTTTGTTCTAAGCAGCTAGAAAATTAACTATTGAATGTTTTCATTTTCAGGTAAGTGATTCACTTGCAGACTACTCCAAACGTTCTCTGGTACTGCTCTTCTGATACGTAAGTAAATAACATACGTTTCTAACAAGATTCTATAATATTTTCTCATAAAAATACTCAAATGGGTACTCGCTGTTTAAAATTTTCACGATCAGCGCCATCTAGTACGTTACCATCAAACTACGTCGTGTACTCGCATTCGTTTCAAAGAGGATTCTCAAAGGCAACGGAGGTGCAAAAGGTCGTGGCCGAACGTGGAACTAAGTTCCACAAATGCTGCTTACAACTTTTCGAAATGTTTCCAGCCTCCGTTACGAGATGGCGCTGCTCAGAGGGTTCAAGACAAACCTGGTAAATAAGCTGTTTCACAAAATAAAGTCTTTGGGCTTGAGCACTAGTGTCTACGCTCTAGAGAATGAAAACGTTTTATTCAATCTTATTTTTCATCTGTTATCTGTTAGTTCCTTAAATGGCCGATTTCGTTCATAAGAATGTAGCAATGTTATTGTGCTTCTAGTTTCGACTGTACTTACTATACGCATTTTGATTTGATCAGAATTAGGTACAACATTGACGGAAGTGGAAATCATTCAGGTCTAGCTTTAAAAGTTACATTATGCAACAAAGGGCTATGAAAGTTACAAAGGCTTGAGAAAAAAGTGAAGGGCATCTTATTTTTAGCCATCAAGGTAATAAATAGAGTAAAACAAATGGTATTGTTGAAATGCAAGTCTTCATCTGTCTGGCGCAGTGCTCAACAAGCCGTGTAAGTGACAAAAGAAATGCAGCGAGAAACGCAAGGACGCTTGTGACGCACTCGGATACTTCTTTGTCAACGCTGTCCGCCTGGTACTTGTATCGCCTGCGGGCGTACTTTATTTACTCTCTTTGTCTCCTTTTTGTTAGGGAAATTTTCTTGTTTATTTTCCTGAAAGACTTGAATAGAATTTAACAAAATGAGCATTTTGTTATGCATTAAAAGGGAACTTAAATACTTCTTTGTTATCGCTGTCTGCGATGTCTAGTACTCGTGTCGCCTAGTGGTTATGCGCACGAGTATAACCAAAAAAAAACTTCTTCCTGGATTTTAATGTGTATTTCACCAATAAAAATCTTAACCAGTTGAACTCGATCACGTACCTGATGCTTAAAATTAGCAGCTTTGCCTGTAATCCTATTTACGTCAAAAATGAAGGGCGTTAATTTTTAGGGTTCCGTAGTCGAACTAGGACCATAGATCTTGATTATCAAAAAAAGTTATAAAATGGCTACTCAACTTAACTATTGCGATACAGACGAACTGATATAATTATTTTCACCCATACATTCATTCATAGATACTACACACACACATCCACAAGCATACACATCAACACACTACACAGTAACACACTATAATACACCAACACACACTACACATCCATAATTATACACACACGCATCAACCACTTTAGACTTTTTTTGAAACTGGATCATGTGACCTGGCATCGAAGATGTACTTTTCTTTTGGTAATAAATATTTTTAACTTTTTATTTTGGTTTTCAGAAAGATCTTTCATAAAACACCTACATTTTTAATTTGAACATCTCACATAATTGTTTCCAATTTCATCAGACTTCTAAGAAAAAGGAGATTTCTTTGATCAATATAGTGCTGCTGAAAAACTCCGGAATCCAGTCTAAAATTGCCATCTACATTTTGAGTAAAAGCTGACCTGAGGTCAGCGGCTATTAAAATTAGTTTGCGAGATACAATTCAATTTGGCCGAGACCACAGAAGATAAAAATAGTACTAACGCTCTGAAAATTCACTTTATGTGCGATTTGTGATACTTGTAATACAATTTCAGTTGACCTCTTGAAGATTTTTCCTTATCACATCAGTAAAAGATTCAAATGCCATAAAATAATGGTACCTAGGTATATATGGACAAAAGAAACGTACCTTATTAATTTTAATTATTCATCATTTCATTTATTTATTTTTCAGATGTCAAAGATCCATATTTGTAAGTAAAAAACTTAATTAAACATGGCAAATGTGTTAGTACAAAGTGTAGGCATCATTAAGCAAACAAAATTTAAATAATAATAAGATTTAAAGTTAAAGTCCGTCACTCAAGTCCTGAGCCAATAGTCTCTCACAAAGTCTATTCGATCAGAACCCGATTGAAGGACTTCATAATCGGTGAGTTATTGGAACGTTTGAAAAAATACGTGAAATTAGAAACAATTTATTTAAAACAAGTAACTTTTTAACAAAAATATAACTGACTTAACCAAACTACTCAACTGATTTTGATGAAATTTCTATGAGACTAATATAAAAGTATATGCTTTCAAATAAAAGAAGAATTTTCCAAATTGGTTGATAAATGACAGAGTTTTTATGTAAAAACATAAAACAATTGCAAACATGTGTCGTTATAAAATTTGAGGGTTGCCCTCGATTTTTTGGGATCCCATCATTAGATCCTAACTTTGTGCCAATGGGGGGGGGGGGATCATTGTCCCCTCGGAAGTATACCCTATTAAACAAAAAAATAGTATCCCGAATCGGTCAAGATGTCTTCGAATAATCATATAACATACATAAAAAAAGATTCAGACGATTGAGAACCTCCTTTTTTTGAAGTTGGTTAAAAAACTTAACTCGTTCGACTCGTAACATTCACGATATACGCCCATTATTATATAAGTGACTAGCTGACTCGCTCGAATTTTATCAAAATAAAATATAGCCTTCGCACTCAGGGATAATATAGCTTCATATTAGTGAAAGAATTTTCAGAATCGGATCAGTAATTCCGGAGATTACTCCCTACATCCAAACAAACAAACATCACCTCTTTATAATATTAGTTAGTTTTAATAACTTATTAATATATTCCAAAATAATAATTGCACAACCAATCGATTTAGTGCAATAAAGCTCATTTTATATGAAAGCAGTGAGACAGCGCCCGGTAATCTCTCGGGGGCACCCCGAGACCCGTTTTTACACCGGCGACGGCGGCGCAAAAAGGTCCCGCTTGTCCCCGGTCCGTTTGATAAGATCGCATAATTGTCCTTTGTACGTTTCTCGTAATTATTCTATAGCTAGTTTTGAATCCAATTGCTACTCTCAAATTTAAAAAAATCCCTGACCACCTCTTTTTGCGTTCGGGTTAAAAATGGACATAGCTAAGAAACAACCCCGATCAAACAAGCTTTCTATTTCAAAAAACCGCATCTGAATCGGTCCATCCTACTACGACGCCACATACAGAAATAGGTGTCAAAATTATAAAAAACCCTCTTGTTGTGACGGGGGGTTAAAGGTTATCTTAATTTCAATTTAATAAAACCCATTTAGGTGATTTGAATGTTGACTGTGTCTGCCGTAAATAATGGCGCTGGTGTAATTTTAAGTTACAAGATTCAAAACAAAATATTGTTTATTTTAAAAAGGTATTCTGGCCAATCTTGAAAAAATGTTCGCCTTTGTAAAGTAGCTTCGTTTCGTCCCAAACATAATTACGAAAGTTTCTGCACTGAGAGCGCCTCAGTAACCAAGTCTTATGAAGGGTGCTCGTCAACCGCCTCGCTGTCATGGTGTCCTGTACCTTTGCTTTGTAGTTATTTTTATCAGAACTCGTGGACCATGCTTAGTTTCTACACAAATGAAATACCAAAGTATTCGGACATAGGATTATAAAAATACAAAGCGTTCTTTCAAAATGATGTATGCAATCTTTGGTCAGTGCCTTAACCCCTTTTAAATCTCGGGTCAAAAATAAAACGAGGTCTATTGAATGTTGGGTAGATTTACCTAAAAATGGGCATGTTGGCAACAGTTTTGCAACGCCTGAGGCTAGGACCAGCAATTTTAATAAAATGTCCGCCCGCACTTGTGTAATCTGTGGCGTTATTACTTTATTATCTGTGCCCGGGAATGCCCGCGGCGGGGATCATGATTAGTATGCCCTTTTTGTTCGTGAGTGATAAAATGTTATGTTTTCTTAGATATTTTATTTTTGCTTAACAACCATTTTTGCGCGCGAAAATGCAAGTAACAATTCCTTTTGTGCTATTGATATTTCTCTTCTCTACTTAGAGTTATGTTTCTGTGTTAAGACGTTGTCAGTCTGTCTGTTCTAACGGGTCATGATGCCCTTATCTTTACAACATATCAATATATCCCCTTTCTAATAAAATATTCCACATTTTCTTAAAGTCTTAAGACAAATAATGTCAATAACATTACGAAGCAACTCGGAGAGCAGAAAACTCCCGGAAAGGGGTATCAGCCGATGCGAATAAAATATTAAAGTCCCTCGCGATTAGCCCTGCGCCTTCAGGCTTGCGACCTACATTCGTCATGCATACACGGCTACCAGGGAACCAGGGTTTATCGGAGGTGGTAATGGCGACGGTACTTTTAATATTTTGTAAGATAATCTTGCCCTTGAGTTTAGCCTGCGACTCACACCCTGACGTGACATGTGTTCACACGGTTACCAGGAAACCATCGTGTTGTAGGTAGCAACAGGATTATATTGTTTCAAATATCCTTGCGACTACTCCGTTTGTTCAATACATTTATTACAGAAACTAATAGATCTTGTTGGGGTAGCAACAGCAGTTTGGCCGGAGTTAAAGCTTTTGGGTTGAGCCCAGTTTCTTACTTCTCGGTGTATTTTATCACGAGTATTAGGAAATCAGATCTTGAGAGGGATGACAAACTTGCTGTTTCTTAAAAAAACGTGGCCCTTGAGCCTTGAGTCTGCGAGTCACACCGGAGCCGAGGTGTCGTGTTCACACGACTACCAGGAATCCGAAGGTGGTGGTTAGTTATTGATTTGTTTAAGTATTGTCCCATCTGCCGCTAATTCTGGCAACAAAAGTAAATAATGCGCTGCGAAATTGCATCTAAAAACAAAACAACGCTTAGCACGGAAACTCGAAAGAGATGGCGCTAATATAGCTTTTCCTCTGTGCTTTTGACAATTTAGCAGAAGTTCCACTTGATTTCTGCACTCCGTGTTCACACACATTCTACCAGGCATTGAGAAGACGGCAGGAGTTGTTCCTTTGATCACGGCGGGCCATGCCCCAGTTGGCACGGCAAGGGTAAATTCCTTTGTCGCGCAGACAGGTGACGCTTTTTGAGAATAGCTCTTGCGATGTATGATGTCTTAGTACCATTATCCATTTAATGAGGGAAATGCGCCACTAAGTTGTAAATCTTAACTTTTATGGCCTAAAGAATAATTTGATCCGTTCGAAGCCGGAGTTATTTATGAACACATGTATCATAAAACAAAAACAAACAAATTAATTCTGTATTTACAGCTCACGAACCTTCGTAGAAATCTAAAATTCCTTCGCGTTGATTTTCTCTGAATCGTTCCCGAAGCGTGGTTCAATTAATATCAGTTAATTAATTTACTTAGTATTTCTGCAGCGCTAGTATTCAGCTCCTAATATTGCGTTCTAATTTTTTTATCGGCTATCTAAAATAGATATCTATTAATATTTTGGGCGTTGTAAAAGTATTACATAGGTACTTATTATTTAAATTCAGTCACTTCAACGGAAAACAAAAAATTTTTTCAATTTTCAAATTTTAAATTATAACTCATATCCTGAAATCACATAAAACAACGACTAGAAAAGTAACACTCCAAAAGTTGCAGATTACTGCATTCTTAATCCCAACTTTGACTAATGAGATACCAGCTCCAACTTTACATGAAATGAACATAAAAAATTATAAATACAAATTTAAAAACACTTCATGAATACTCTCGAGGATAAATAACGCATTTCGAATAATAAAAAAAGTGAATGTTTTGAAATACATAAATAAAATAAATAAACAGCAATAATTATTATAATCCTAGCCTTAAATTGGCAATGAATAAATTCTTGATTTATACTTTATAAGTCAAACTTCTCTGTCATCTGTCAAACTTTCACCCGTCAGCTGTCAAATTCAACTGTCATCTGTCAAACTTTCACCTGTCAAACTCAAATGTATTTTGTCAAACTTACAACTGTCATATGTCAAACTCGGCTGTCATCTGTCCAACTCAACTGTTATCTGTCAAACGTTCACTTGTCACCTGTCAAACTCAAATGTCTTCTGTCAAACTTACAACTGTCATCTGTCAAACTCGGCTGTCATCTGTCCAACTCAACTGTTATCTGTCAATCGTTCACTTGTCACCTGTCAAAATCAACTGTGATCATTAAAACTATCTGTCAAACTTTCACTGTCACCTGTCAAACTCAAATAACTTCTGTCAAACTCAACTGTCATCTGTCAAACTTTCACCTGTCACCTGTCAAACTCAAATAACTTCTGTCAAACTTTTACCTGTCATCTGTCAAACGTTCACTTGTCACCTGTCAAAATCAACTGTGATCATTAAAACTATCTGTCAAACTTTCACTGTCACCTGTCAAACTCAAATAACTTCTATCAAACTCAACTGTCATCTGTCAAACTTTCACCTGTCACCTGTCAAACTCAAATAACTTCTGTCAAACTTTTACCTGTCATCTGTCAAACGTTCACTTGTCACCTGTCAAAATCAACTGTCATCTGTCAAACTATCTGTCAAACTTTCACCTGTCAGCTGTCAAACTCACCTGTCATAGTTATTCTGCTATTCGGGACGGAGACAAATACAACAAATAAAAAAATCATAAAAATCGGTCCAGCCGTTTTTGAGTTATAAGTGTTCGAACAAACCCCACATTGTTTTATATATTAAGATTTTAATACACCCTCCTTCTGAGCAGTCGGGTAAAATCACAGACGATTATTTGGCAATGGGGCCACAAGGCATATGAGTTGTGAATTATTGAGGGTAGAATGTTAATAATTTTTTCAGGTTAAAATATAATATATTTCCAAACAGCCTGCATGTATTGCATCAAACGGCAATATTCTTAGTCCAAAACGAATTTGATAAAGTTTTCCTTAGTTTGAATAATTTTTTTCCTCGCTCCAGAAGTACCTATGTTCCGAAGTTCCCGCCAATCAATATCCAATTTTAACAATTGTTGAACTCCTCCGTTTTTCTGCTTTTAGCTGAGCAGCTTAGATCCAATTTAAGTTTGTTGGCTTTTGGCGCGGGTGTAAATGTTGTGGGGTACAGTGAGAGCGATTTTGATATGGTCATCATCATCATCATCATCATCCACAGTCCAACTTCACGTTCTGCTGTGTATTTGGCTTCCCAAATTTGTGCCATCCGCCACGATTTACCGCTAGTGTTTTGTTTTATCCGACCTGGACATAGAATAAGCCTAAGGTCTACCCATCAACAACGTCTCTGCGACTTTGTCTATGTCGTCCACCTATTTCGCTGCCCGGTCAACGTCCCCACGTTTCTATGTGTGTTTGCAAAAACGTAAAAACAATGGTTATTGAAAGAATTAAATAATTAAAGATGACGACCTCCGTGGTGCAGTGGGCGAATAGCCGGCTGAGATGCAGGAGGTAGCGGGTTCGATCCCCGCCACGGAACAAATGTTTGCATGATCTACAGATATTTGTTCCGGGTCTGTTTGTTTCTCTATATATTATAAGTATGTATTTACAAAAAAAATGTATTTAAGTATTCATCAGTTACCTGGTTCCCAAAGTACAAACTCTGCTTAGTTTGGGGCTCGATAGCGTTGTGTGAAATGTCCAGCAATATATATTTATTTATTTATAAAGAAAACGCGTTTATAATCGTCTGCTCTTAACTTATCATACGCAATATAAATACGCGTGACGGCAACAATTATTTATCCTTACTTTTGACTTTTGACCATAATAATTATTGATACACGCACGCCATCTCTATCATAAAAAATATAAATAAAGTAATAATAACTAGTGGTTCGAGAAACTGACAACTCACGAGTCTCCAATAAAAACAAAAAAATATTATTTGTAATCTTTGACTATCAAAATAGTGCCACGAAATAAAAATTAACTAACTTGACCTACAGTTTCATTCAAATTACAGGTAACGGAAGTTCATATTAATTGGTTACTCTTTTGTGGAGTAGAAATTGCAGTTATTCTGAATTTCAAACTTTTCCCTCTATTTGTATCTCTATAGCTACACGCATACCAAATTTCAGCACTGTGGAGTCACTGGTGTACTCTGTGAGTTTTGTTAAAGCTCAGTTTTTATTATGGCTAATAACTAAAAACTACAAGGTTTAAACTAAAAATGTGATTGAAATGTACTCTTAAAGACCTTTTATTAGTTGTGCCACTTGATCGGATAGTCCCATTTTATTTTTTTTAAACCCTTATGAACCCCAATATCTCAACAAACCCATTTTTAGCTCATTTAGTCACACCAAAATTGTGCCATTACTATGTATCAAACCTATGTATCTATGTATCAAATTTCACTATAATCGATAAAAGAATAACTTTCGGAAAGTTATCCTCGGACAAACCGTCGATTTGTCCAAGTTGATTTGGAGATCTCGCTTCGATCGATCAATAAATGTTATCGAGTCGGTAGCGCGGCAACAGATTTTGGCAAATTGGCTGGGCAGTCAAATCAAAATCAAATCAAAATATTTTTGTTCCATAAATATACATTGTTTGTACACTTGGAAAGGTCATAAGTTTTACAGAATATAATCATACATACAAAAATTCACATTAAAACATTTAAGGACAAGTTAGCAAGTACTTATGTACTAAGTACAATCAAAAACACATGTCATAACGGTGAATTAATGCAGTCATCATTAAATGGTACTAAAGTCATCAGCAAGAGCTTTTGTCAAGGGTATATAGTAGGACTATCGGGGCAAAACTATCGGGAAATAGTGGAAGTGCTATCCGCCCCGGCTATGAACAAGTCCGCGGTGCTACTCAACATTTTAAAAACAACTGTTGTTTAGAGTTGCGTTCAAGAAAGTCGAAACTTTAGCATAAGTATAATTTTTTTACGGTATTTTCAGATTGTATGCAACATTTTAATGATAGATAAAATAAATAAATAAATAAATATTGCTGGACATTTCACACAGCGCTATCTAGCCCCAAACTAAGCAGAGCTTGTACTATGGGAACCAGATAACTGATAGAATACTTAGATACTTTTTTTGTAAATACATACTTATAATATATAGAAAGACAACCAGACCCGGAACAAATATCTGTAGATAATGCAAACATTTGTTCCGCGGCGGGAATCGAACCCGCTACCTCCTGCGTCTCAGCCGGCTGTTCGCCCACTGCGCCACGGAGGTCGTCAAATATTTTATTAGATGTAATATTTTATTAAATAAATAGAATAAATAGAAATATAATAGTTTTTTTACACCCTAAAAACCGAAGTTCCATTGAATTTAGGGATTTTCTAGGGGAAAATCGGTCGCTCTGGAAATCTATCGGCAAAGCTTATGTTCCGCAGTTGACATTCTACAGCTAATATACTGATGAGGAACATATTTACTGTGACATTCTGTTTCAATTGTCAATTAAACAATTCGTTTTATTAGTTGTGTACCTACTTTGAAATGCCAGGTACTTATTTATGACGATTGGCTTATTACAGGATACTTTCTTCATGGATTTCGGGATATTTCAATTAAAACAGAATGATATTGTCTTGCGTGCGTGTAATGGCGTATATCTCTTATTACAAAATTCGAGGAGCGGGTGGTAAGAACATTTTATAACATCCAATAGAAAAAGTTTAAATAGTCACATGACTTGCGTGGATTGGTTAGAACGACATCGTAATGAAGAACAATTAAGTTTAGCGTAATCGCGAACAAGTTGTAATTTTTATTATCGTTGTAATACGTTTTCCAGACCGTATTTCTGTTTTAACCGTTCGGCCCGCACTCGTATTGTGACGAAATGGCCCGCTAAATAAATTACTCTGCACAATGTTGGAGCTAAGTGGATTAAGGGCCTTTACTTGTGTGTTTGCAAAGAACCTACCCTTGCCTTTGTAGTTTAAAACCTTGTAGGTATTGTGTACTTACATTCTGAAGAAACCTTTATACACTTAGTGCATATAATACAACCTGTTTTTTTATGTACACATTAATTAAAACACACATCCGGATTCGTGTTTACTGATTTTAGAGGTGGGTTTAATACCGGCGATTTAAATATTGATCCAGTAATCGATACATTTTCAATAAACAAATTTTAACGTAAATCGGCAGCGCCTTTGCGACGATGCCGCTTAGTCAGTTTAACAGGTACCTACCTACATACATGATGAATGAATATGATTTGTTGACGTATTTTATACAGGTTGTTTCATTAATATTTTAGAACTTGATAGACTGGGTTGTTTGAAAATTGAAAATTTTCTATGGCAATGAATTTAAAAAAACCTATTTAACAACAGTATAGCCTACCCGTGCTTTCATTTAATGTCGTACATAATAAAACACGTAGTATAGCATTGTATTACGGGGTTTATTTATAAACGGTCGATCAATTTTAAGTAACTACTCTACGTAATCCAAAAAAGTAATCTGTAATCCAGTATGTAATGAAGTTCATAATCATTTTTCATTTCATTTCATTTTTCATTTTAATTTCATAATCCACATTTCCAAGCCAAAAAGAGGTATGTTTCAAATATTATGTCTGCCTGTGTCTGTCTGTCTGTGGCATCGTAGCTCCCAAACAGATGGACCGATTTGGACGCGGTTTTGTTTTTATAGAAATTTAGTTTAACTGGGGTGGTTCTTAGCTATGTCAGTTTTTAACCCCTAACCCAAAAAGAGGGGGTATGTTTTTTTTTTATTTTGACACAATTTACTTGTTACCAATTTACATTTCCACAGCTGTTAATGTCTTTTCACACCACCTGCTCGATAATGTCAAATTATGTCATGTAAACCTCACCGAAAGCATGTGATTTAATCCCTACGGCTGAGCCGGGAGTAAAGTTAAACTGAGAATAGATATGGAAGCTCATTTGTATTAAAATTTGAACCAAAGAGACCATAAGAACTTATTCGTAAATCGAACTAACTTCTGCATAGAATGCACCAACCTAGATTTGGTTTTATTGTCTCGCAGAAAGTGTGAAAAGTAGAGTATTCTCCTCGTGGATAAAGCTGTCTGCATCTTGGGCGTGCTTATATCCCTCAATGCATTCAGGATTCTAGTAACTCCCTCGCTCCGCTCGTGAGTTAACTCTAGAAACCTTCGTTACGTTCGGGATTCAGTATAGCGCCCGTGACGCAAGACACTGCTTTATCCCCTCGTTTAATAATCTACTATATCGTAAGTATACATATACATAATTATATAACTAGTCTCTCAGAAAGTGATACACGCTCTGAAAACTGTTAGCTGAAGTTGTAGATTTTACGAGGATTTGCGATGATATTGAAGAAGGCAAGTTCAACATGTATTTAGAGCAGTATTTGAATAACCGGCTCAGACGCACCTGCTCGATTACTGCTGCGAGACAAATGTTTGCATAATCTGCAAATATTAGTTACGAGTCTGGGTATTGCGGCAGTTACTTGTATTTCTTTCTTAGACAGGTTAAAAAACTATGCTTTTAGAATTATAGTACTCATTGTAAATACAATAGCCGAGTTTAATCTATTTCAGTAGACGGCCGTTTTATCGCATTGCAATTATTGCTTTATCAAAAACAATGTCAAGGTATACGTACATATATTAAATAATATCGCAAGCACCGATCCTGAAGCAATTTATAACTTGTGCAGAAGATCAGCTAGAGTGGGCCGACTAATCAGGGCCTACTTTCACGGGCCCTCGGTCTTTCGACTACTTGGACCCAGTTTACGGACGAAAGCGGTTTTAGAAATATTAGTCCCTGTGGAGACTTACAACAAATAAACAAGTTTCCGAAAGTTACCACCAAGTTCCAAATTGCATCAATAATTTTGCAACATAAATGGAAAAGATGTTAGACGAGTGTTTCTATTATTTTATCCTTGGACGACAGAACATTGCCTTATACGAAGTGTCACACAATTTAAGGTAACCCAAGAAAACTAGCCAAGAAAGAACAGAAGTTACGAAAATAAAAACCGGTTAGATGACTCGGGACATACAGCCCTCGGCAACCCGCTTCATTCATAAACGCAGTCTTACAACACAAAAACATCTATTTGAATACACTTCCTCCAAACGGGGAAAAATCAACTCAAATATCCACAAAATTAGGATGAAAATTGCGTGTTTTACAGAATCGATCGGAAAGTTTACTTAAAGTCGGCCGACAGTTATGAGTTAATGAAATTGGCTCCAGATGGAAATTAAACAAATAAACGTATAGGTTTTAAATTTAATTAAGAATCGTGTACTCCGGAACGAAGTTTGAAAGTAAATATGGTAAGTAAATTGCCGTTTTCTATGGATTCTGTTAAACTGATATGTTACATACACAGAGTAGAAGTTAACAAGATGAGCGGCAATGTGCGCCAAAAACCTTAGATTGAGAAAACACTTTTTAGATGCACATGTTTTGATGGTTCGATAGGTTGTACCTACTACTTTCAAGCCGTAACCACAACGAATTGGAATTCCGTAAGTGAAGCTGTGGGTAGAATTAAGTTACTATTATAAATTTGAAAGTTATTCTGTCTTTTAGTCAGTTTGACGTCTATTCAGCCGTTCACGACTTAACGGCTGGACCGATTTTGATTAAACTTATTTATTTAATACTTTCCATCCTAAGGTTGTCTGGAAGAGATTGCTTTCTGTAGTGATAACACAGCCCATTATGCATTCACTTTCTCGTTCTGCGAGAATGAATGAATTTTCATTCATTCATTCACTCGTGTGATTTTTTTTATCTACTGCTGGGCAAATATCTCCCACATTGACTTGACATTTTCAGGAGTTCCGTTCGCTTGCCATATCCCAACACAGGGAAATTTACCTGTGGAAAATACGTCCTAGCTGTCGTTCCCGTATACGCCTTATAATTATAAGCCATAAACGTAAGTGCCTACTTATTTAACAACAGGCGTCGCTTTATCATTTCTCGTAGATGTTAGAGGACAATGATGATGATGAAAAATACTTGGCCTTTTTGATATACCGTCTTTACAATACTTAAGCTCAAAAGGATATATAAAATTTCACCCGAAAAAATTTTGACGTGCGCGCTTATACATAAAAATCTCATGGAATTCGCTCACGTGAGCGAGTCTTGCGAATTTACACGAATTCTCGGAAATTTGAGTAAAACTTGTGAAATGCTGACGTACGAGTAGTTCCGTGCGGCGCAGATTATAATGAAGTTTTCACGTTTAATCCAGAGGAATACACTAGAAAAAGGGTGCTTGGTTTTGAAAATCAGCCGGTTTTTTTATGCGCATTTTTACAGCATTTTTTTAAACATGACTACGACAACGCGCTGCATAAAGCCAAAAAATGGGGGCTATACCCGGCACAAGTTTTCACTCGATAACTTTGCGATAACACTTCTATAACCACACGAAGACGAATTCGTGTAACTCTTTCCGTTGCGGAGTTATGACTAATACGAGGCATGCCTTTTAAGTTTTGTCGTTTGAAGAAAAAAACACATCTAGAACCTTATAGTACTTTTTATTGTTTTTCAAAGTATTCACAACGTAGCTTAAAACACTTTTCCATTCGCTCAAACCAGTTATTATAACATTTATTCCACTCTAAAGTGGGGTGTTCAAAATGGCTGTCTTGAAAGCGTCGACTGCTTCTTCACCGGACTGGAACCTTTGACCACGAAGACTTTTCTTAATTTTAGGAATTGTAAAGAAATCGTTAGGGCTTAGGTCAGGACTGTATGGAGGATGGTCAAGAATTTCTACTTTTTCCTGCTTCAAATACTCAATCGTTTGACGAGCGCTGTGTGAGCTTGCGTTGTCGTGGTGCAGGATAATGCGTCGCTTTGAGTTAGATTTTCGAAGTTCGGCGATGACTTGTGGTAAACAAACTGTAGTATACCACTCTGCGTTAACCGTTCTACGATCTTCAAGTGCAATAGTCGCAACATGGCCGGTTTTTCCAACGAACGTGGCCACCATCTTCTTTGAAGTGCTTCGAGAACGAACAACTTTAGTCGGCTTTGGCTCGTCTTGAAAGACCCAGATTGTAGATTGTTGTTTGGTATCAGGATCGTAGGCATAGATCCAAGATTCGTCACCACTTATGATGTCGTAGACGTGATTTGACTCCCCTCGGTTGAACCTTTGCAGAGTTTTCTTACACCATCTGACGCGGGCCGCCTTGTGATCGTCGGAAAGCAGATGCGGTATCCAACGGTAAACTAGCTTTCTCACACCAAGCGCTTCATGCAAGATCTTCTGAATGGTTGTCCCTGAGATGCCTAATAGAGCCTCTATCTCTCGATACGTCACATGACGATCTTCGAGAATTAGTTGTCTCACAGCAATGATGTTATCTTCAGTGAAGGCGGATTTTGGGCGTCCTTCGCGAAATCTGTCACTAACACTAGTATGTCCACGCTGGAATTCTAAATACCAGCGTTCGACAGTCCGCAGACATGGGGCTACATCACTGAACACAGATGTTAGCTCTTCTAAACACTGAAGCCGTGTCAGGCCTCTTCTAAAGTTGTAGAAAATTATTGCACGAACATTTTCCTTAGAAAGATTCATTTTCGTACGTGACCTGACAGATTCAAATCGAAACTGTGACTAAACAATAGCATTAATCCTAATACTTTCAACTGTTTTGAGATTCAAAATGTAAACACATTCGAATATAGAACAGTTCCAAATTCAAAATTGCCGGAAAATATGGAAACGACAGAACTTAAAAGGCATGCCTCGTACTTCGATCACGGAGAGTGAATTTCCCCGCGCTCAATAACAAAAGCGTTTCATCGCTAACTTTGGCGGAACCTTGGTATGGAAGCCTTTTTCAAAACGTTTTCACGTTAAAAATGCATTGAGCATTCTAATGGGTATAACAGAAGATAATATGGAATAAGATCATTCAAATAGGAAAAGAAAAAGCATAACTTTTCACATACTAAGAAAACTTAGGGATAGTTTTCTTGTTAGGAATTAAAGTAAAGTTGTTGAAGTGTGCGAACAACTCTGTCAATTTGCGGTTGTTGAACGTGTCTTTGCTTACGGTTCGCACGTCACACGCTCGCTCTAGTATTACCCCTCCGTGTACCCTCTTACCTTTATGAGTTCCTAGTCTGTAGAACAGGTGGAAGTCAAGTGAATAATTAAATTAAACTTTATGTAGGAGTGCTGAACCTTACGTTTTAGACCAACGTTAAACATGCTTTGTGAGTTGGCCTAGTATATTTACTTTTAAAACTGTTTACGTAACGTAAATTACTGTACGTAAATTCGTGAAAATTACTTCACGAATTTGCGCGCAAAAACTCAACAAGGCTTCAATCGGATGAATTGTAGGGGACCGCGTTGTGTGCAAACGAAAAACAAGCATTTATTTTATTATTCGAAAGATAAATAAAAATCAATTTTAAACTGTTTACTATAGTTTCGTTTAAATTTCAAATATAGTAGTTACTAAATCACTGGTTTAACATTTTATTCAAACCCGTATCTAAATAACGGAAATTTCCAAGAAAAAAGGCATGCCATGTTATGTTATCATCATGATTTATGACGCAAGTACATAAACTCAATCTACCTACTCCAATCATTGTATACACATACCTATATATATATATATATATATATACATATAACACACAAAGCGATGTGCCAGCCAGGCTAGCACTAGGTTTTTTTATTAGGCCGCGAGAGTGGATGCCTTATAGCTGATATGATAATTGGGTCAAAACAGAGAGATAGATTATTGTTTTAAATTACGGAAAGAGTCATGTATTCGCAAGCTGCGTTTAGTCCATACAAACTTACTCCCCTGTTTCCCCTCTGGATAGTGACACTAGTAGACCAAATTTTTTTTACCATACTATCTATATATACCACTGTCATGCCCCTATGTTTTGTTTTTCTCCATAAATTAATAATTATAAGAACTAGTAAGTACCTTATAAAATAAAAATAAAATGCTAAGTTTTATCGCCCTTATCAAACGTACAGCAAAAAAATTTGACAATTATAAAAAAATAAAATTATTAATATTAAAAAGATATTAAAAATTCTATATTAATTTAATTTACAATACACTTTGTTGGAGCCCCATCTACCAAAATAAGCTGTTGCCAACTCGTATCTTGGTAGATCTTTACATATTATAAAATGAAGCTGGTTCCGCTGTCTGTTACCTTAGATCTTTTAAACTACTCAACGGATTTTAATGTATTTTTCAGTAATAGATAGAGTGATTCAAGAGGAAGGTTAATATGTATAACTAGCTTCCGCCAGCGGCTTCGCACGCGTTGTTTGTCAACAAAAAGTAGCCAGTTATGTGTTAATCCAGGTTATAATCTACGTACTTACCGATTTGAAAGTAACTCTGTCTCTCTGTCACCTTTTCACGACTTAACGTCTCGACCGATTTCGATTGAATTTGGTATCTATATACCTAGATAGATTATGAATGGACTTGAGACATAGGATACAGTTTAAGCGACTGCACAGAAGGAGGGTAATGTTTTATTGACAAACCACGCGTACGAAGCCGCGGGCGGATCAGCTAGTAGGAAATAAAAAGAAAACATACATCTATAGCCAAAGCCTTTCTTATTCTTGATAAAAATATTAAAATCGGTCTAGTTTTGGAGGAGAAAACAGGGGAATACGAAATGGTGATTTCGTCTGTTTTAAATAGGTACAACCAGTCCGAGCCGAGAGTTGTTTCTATCCCTCTCTATTCAGGAAGCAATAAATCTGTTAAATACCTATTTTAGAATTTCTTGCTGCCTGCGTTTCCCTATAAGCAATCATATAATATGTTTCACTGTAATGTATCCACGCTCATCATTGTCGTCTGCCGCTCATCAGGGCGGAAACTGGGATTTGGACCCTTTATTGAAATTAGTCGAAGGAGGGCTTCAGGGGATTAGTTCGCACAGTTCTGCGGTCCACGAGCTCAGTGTTCCACTGGATTATACAACTGATGTGTTAATCTTATCGCAAGTTCGACACAACTAGCAGAGTTATCAAGGTCGATTTGAAAAATTCAGAGTATGACGACCTCCGTGGCGCAGTGGGCGAATAGCCTGCTGAGACGCAGTAGGTTGCGGGTTCTCGTCGCGGACAAAATGTTTGCATGATCTACAGATACTTGTTTCGGGCCACGCTTCCGCCCGCGGTAGTAGACGCTTCGCAGACGTAGTTTCTAAAAAAAATTGCTTTGTCTCAATCCAGGTAAAAATATATCTATATACCAAATTTAATCGAAATCGATCCAGCCGTTTAGTTGTGAAAACTTAACAAACAGACAGACGGAGATGCAGAGTTACTTTCGAATTTACAATATTAGTTAGAAGTAGTATTCTGTATTTAAGTATTCTATCAGTTATTTGGTTCTTATAGTCCAAGCTTTGCTTATTTTGGGGCTAGATAGCGCTGTGTGAAATGTACAGCATTATTTATTTATTCATCTATCATAAGGGTTAGATATAACTTCACAATAGTGAATGGTGCACTTAGGTTGTTCCTAAACCAGTGTTCTGTTCGATAACTGGGTGCAACATGTGATTAAATAAATAAATATTGCTGGACGTGTCACACAGCGCTATCAAGCACCAAACTAAGCAAAGCTTGTGCTATGGGAATCAGATAACTGATAGATTACTTATATACTATTTTTTTTTTGTAAATACATACTTATCATTATAGAATAATACCTAGACCCGGAACAAATATCTGTAGATCATGCTAACATTTGTTCCGTAGCGGGGATCGAACTCGCTACCTCCTGCGTCTCAGCCGGCTAATTGCCCATTGCGCCAGGTCCCAGCTCTGTGCAAGCAGACTGATATATGCGCCTAATTTCAGGCTTAATGGCCGATTCCTTACAGATTCGAGCTTTACCATGCTTAGGGTTAACGACACCAGAGAAATTACAGGCAACTGTAAGTACTAGCTATAAATTTATCTACTATATAGAGACCTAGTGGCCTAGTGGAGTTCCGATTTTGAGCTTGTAGGTTCGAGTACCGGCCGTACACCAAGGGATTTTTCTACTCGATAAATTTATGTGCGCATTTACACGTGTAGTACACAGTACACACACTTAAAACGGTAAAGGAATACATCGTGAGGGAACCGCCATGTCTTAGAACCTACCCTAAATGGTCTCTTTACACCCTTCATTCATCATATCAGTCATAGGACGTCCAATGCGGAACATAGGCCTTCCCATGGATTTCCAGAGCGACCGACCTTGTGAGGCCTGCAACCAACGGATCCGAGCAAATTGTATCAGGTCGTCTTTCCATGTAGTGAGGGTCCGTCCTACGCTGTGCTTTCCGGTGCGTGATTTCCACTCGATAACCTTTCTGCCCTAACGACCGTCAATTCAACGACCTATGAAAATTAAATAATATCGAGTACATACGAATCTCCTAATTTTTTATTCGATCTTGTAGAGAAACACCAAGCAAAGTCCTCTCCGTAGCACGCTGAGTGACCTAGATCTAGGGACCACGTTTCTGTGCAATATATCATCACTGGTAAGCTACACTATCCGTCAAATAACTGTAAATATAATCACAAATAACCCAAGTTATATCCCATTGGCTCCCCAACTGACCATACATCTTGTTTACCTCCATTCCTATTCCGCACGGAGAAAGCTAGAGATTTCATCGTTATGTTACTATTCATGAAAATTTATGAGATCTTATACAAATATGGCCGCCTGTTATACCGCGGGCTGATTCCGAATTACTAGTTACAGCTTGTTGATATCTACCGAATGTGGGCTCAATATCAATGAAGGTTACCCTGCTCTTGAAGGCTGTGTCACTATAAAGCGACTTCCAATGTAAAATGTGAATAATATCGTTTGTTTCCTAGCGCATCTCGTCGTATGTAATGAAATGAAATGATATTTTGCATGAAATATGGTTAAATTACAAGATGTGAATTTTAGTTTAGGTCCAACACATTTCGCTTAAGCTAAGCATACAGTTTACATTATATTTGAAGTTATATTAATTAAAATGTCATATAGAAGTACAATATAAATGGGGGCCAAGTCCTATTACACTATTGAATGAATGGCATTATATTATTATTCAAAAACGCATTTTTATTGTATTTCATCGTAGACTGCACAACGCTTACCGTCAGGCGAGATTGTAGTCAATCGCAAGGTACTTATTATTGCTAAAAAAAGTAATAGATGATTCACACACCAAAGTTAAGTCAATGAATGCTTATATTTTGTATTTTAAAATAAAATTGCTGTGGTACCTTATTAAATAAAAAGAAACTGGTGCGCGATGACTTTAAGATTCAATATTGATTAGCATTTTTAGCGTACAGGTTCAGTTTTCGTCAGAGTGCGATTCTGTACATAATACTATTATTTATTCTATGGTTCGATTTCGATTATCTTGGGAGGTTTTGGTATGACGGTCACGTAGCCTATCAAAGAGCGTGTATGAAGAATTCGCTTCTATCAAAATCTTTAAATCGCTTTTACTCGCCGTTCTTTTGATTTGTATGAATGTAAGGAATTCTGTCGATAAAAAACTAAGGTATTTTACATCTATCAATTGAAGATCATTTATCAGCGCCTATTGATAGGTACGTCTTTCTAAGACAAACAGTCCAGTTAGGTTGGTCCTTCAAGAGGTCAGTCGAAGAATCTAACTCGGCTGAGCAGCGTTTGAGAAACTGCGTTTCGTCTTTTCGTCCAATATACCTTAATGTCTTAACAGTAAAGTCTGATCATTGTGTGTTAGATACTAGTGATGACATAATTATGACACAGTAACGTGGCTCTCACTATGGGCCTTGTAAGAAGGCTCGCGGTGGCTCAGTGTGCAAATGAAAAAAAAATTAAACTGAAAAAAAATATTTGACACGACACACGGACAAAATAAAACACTAAAGAAGATGGTGACATAGAAGTAATGTCAAATATTGACTTCTGGCTCTAAGAAGTAGGTGGGTGTAAATAAGATAAATAACTTAACGTGCCAAATAATTATATTCGCGGTAGGAGTCACAGGCTCCTCCCTCTACCGCATTGCCGCACTGTAGGGCACCATCAATCGCCGCTGCCTCACGCTCTCGACGCCCTCAACGGAATACTTAAGATTTTACCAGACTGCGACATATTTGCGGACGAAAGGATGGACTTAATGTCAGTTTGTCTGCTCTATTGTGAGAGGGATGAATGACATTTTATTATTTTACTTTGACATTTTATTTTATTTTGACATTTTATTTTATTTTGACATTTTATTTTATTTTGACATGTTATGTTATTTTGAATTTTTTTTATTTTTTTATTTTAAAAGTTGTAATTGTATCTTTTTTGTTTTTATTGTTTGTATGTAAATTGCATGTAATTGATGTAGATTGAAATTATAATTAATTAGTTAGTGTAATTGGTAATCGCCGTTCTAATTAACAAATAAATAATAATAATAATAAATAGGTACAAAAATGCCAGAAGTCGAAGATTACAGGTTAATAAAAAACTCATAATTACAACTTCCTTCATAATTACAAAGTCGAGTCATGCCAAAATGGCGTCAGCTCAGCATGTGCTAAGTAGGTAGGCTAGAACCTACCTACTTAACGCTGGTATTCTGCTGACCCCAAATAGTGTCGTCACGGACGTCAGGAGCTTGCACTGCTCTCGGGGATTGAGTGGGCACGTGTGCTATTATGTATTATTATTAATTATGTATATATATTATGACATTCCTTGTCAATACATCTATGAAAATCTGATGTATGTTCACAAAAATATTAATTAGTTTAAGAAAAATAGCGATAATCATAATTTTAATACTAGAAATAAAGATACGCTTTTATAACCAACTCCCAAGTGATGTACAAAAATTGATAATAACAAATTTAAAAAAACGATCTTTATAAAAAAAGCCTACTATAAAATATCGGATTATTTAGATGATAGAGAAGCTAGGGATTGAAATTGCTCTAACTCGTTTAAAATGTTACAATTTAGGCGTAATTTATTTTCTGTGTTGTTATGTATTCTAAAAGGATCATTAAAAAAAACAACCAGCCTTGTTTCTTGTCTTTCTTTCCTGGCTTGGTCGTGAAATAACCAAAAAAGAAAAAAAGAAATGGTCGTATAAAAATTTTTTACTATGACTTTGGCTATGGAGAGGACTATGCTTGGGCTCTTTCTACGAGATCGTATCAGAAATTAGGAGATTCTTAGGCAAACCAAAGTCGCTGAACAAAGGAGCAAGCTGAAGTAGCAGTGGAAACGGCAAATACCTCGAAGAACTGACGGTAGCTGGGGCAGAAACATGTTCACGCTGGACTTATACCACCCATGGATTTATGTAACTTTAACTTTCATTATTAACTTCAATCATTATCGCTCGTACGTAACACCAATAAAACGGTTCTTGTTTTTGTAAAGGTGGCCTCCCACAATCTGTGATATTACAGACGGACGCAGACAAGTGGAAAGAATCTCGTCCGTGGTACATTCTGAGAATCTTCGTAAGAATATCACAATCAAATATTAGGTGGGAAAACGTTTTTGCTTCTTGTGTAGGCAAAATTATTGCTACTCTTCGCGTAGCAGGGCTTGTGTACAATTAACTAATTTGTCAAATCACCTTGTTTAAGAAATGAAGGAAATCATAATATTAATTGAGTTAGCTGTTATCGTTATAAGCTGTGTAAGTCAAACATATCTCGATTTGTAATTTGTTTAAGATTAAGATTTGTAAACAAGTTATCTGCGGGTCTCTCAGATAACCAAATAACGTAATTGCTTTTGTAATTCTGTATCATAAATTGGCTTAAACTTTGAGCTGTAATTGCAATAGGTAATATAGACCGCTAATTTGGAAATTACAAAGGTGAACCTTTGTGCAAATTGCTTATTTATTAAAAACCTATAGGTACTAGGTTTGTCCAAACACTAAAACTCGACAAACAAGTTCTCAATCTGAGTTTAAAATAACTTGCCTATTTAATTTACTATTCCCTAGTATCTTGTCTACATTTGCTACAAAATTAGTAGAATTTAGTAGTTGACTCTTCTACCTTTTTACCTTTTAGTATCAAAGTTATTGCTTTTAATATTGTCTCTCACGCTAGTGCCACCCTGTAATAAGTGTAATATTGTGTTTTTTAATAAGTGAGATTTGTTTTTATTTATCAAATCAAGTTAAATAACATTTATTTGTGACAACACCAATAGTACGAACAGAACAACATACACTGGAGACATAAAAAAGAGCAAAGTAACAATAGCATAATTAAAGAACAAATATTTGTACTCACTGCATGTGTCACAATAAGACTCCAACTCAGCATGTACTGGGTGACACTGGCTATCCAGCGCTGGTCTTCCGTTTAAGTGGACCGCGGATTTATTGTTGTATTTGCACCCCGGATGGGGAATGTGAGCCACTCTAATATTATTTTCTAAGATCTATGTATGTAACTAAACCACATTGAAGCAAATACAACTTTTTAACAAAAATATAACCGAACTACAGAAGTGATTTTGATGAAATTTCTATGAGACCAATATGAAAGTATATCCTTTCAAATAAAAAAATAATTTTCCATAGCGATTGAATGAATGAATGAATGAATGAAAATTCTTTATTATACCTTACAAGCTAAACACAACAGATATAAAAATAAAAAATAAATCAAATAATGGGCGGTCTTATCGCCCATTGATGATATGATAAATGACGGAGTTCTGAGGTATGTTGGTGGACTTCCTTTTCCGCATTTGAACTCTTAAGTGGTCCATTATGCGTGAGAAAGATGAGGTAAAAACATAAAACAATTACCTTTTTATTTTTTTTTATTTGGTTTTTTTCCGACGAATTGAGAACCTCCTCCTTTTTTTGAAGTTGGTTAAACATGAACTATGATTTATGTAAATATAAGTGGAAATAATATTCTAATTTACATACCCAACGATTTTTATTTACCGATTAAGTTATTTCATAAATGAACTTACTTCGATGGCTCAGTGATCCAAAGTGTGTCTTAATTACCGATAAGAGAAGACGACATCATTTCTATAGGAAAGGAGGTCTACTATTAATTAATATACATATACATTTGTCACTGGACTTAGTTATTCTGAGTTAGATCTGTACCAAAACCAACCAACTAGATAACTATCCATTCTAAAATTATAAATTCAAAATTAAACTCTTGTCTGATTGTGTTTGTGACATTGTCTCTGATCGATCACAAAATCAGCCCAGCCGTTTAGTAGGGAAAAACGTAACAAACGGACAGACAGAGTTAGTTTCGATTTTTATTAGTATGGATGATAGAATTAGTGAACAAATAGCTGTAATCATATCATAATATAATGAAACATAATCATTAATTATGTAAGCCGAAGCACTCATGATCACGAGGAAGCTATTCTTCATGGGAAATAATAAGCTGGTTATAAATGACCGCATCGCTTAGAACAGGCGGAGACAGGCGTAATGCCGACCTAAAACCGGATGATCACCATGATTATTATTTTTTCTGCAATTTTTATATTTAATTTTAAATTGTAAAAGAAATGTTGAGTGATTACAAAAATATATTGTGCTGATGACGTGGCTAGGCACTGACTGAGACACAAGAGGTTGCGGTTTTGATTCCCGCCGCAGGACAAATATTTGCATTTTTAGCAAGTATTTGTTCTGAGTCTACTTGTTGTAGTAATGTGGATATAGTTCTTGTTACTCACGATAAAAGGAAACTTACTGTGGAATCAAGGGTAGAATGTCACTTTTGACAGTAGATAAGCCTTTGTGCTTGCCACAATAATAGTTCAAGGCCTTTTATTACTATTCTTTAGCTGATCACTAAACAAAAATAATGTTATCTAGGACCGATACTTAACATGATAAATGGATGTATTGAAAAATGCTGACTTGAAAGATACGACTTTGCAAGAAGTCTTTAAATTTCCTTCCTTAGTCAAGAAATAGATCTAGAACAGGTTACAGTTACTGCAATTTATTGCATTGTCGCAACTTGCAAGTACAGTGGATATTGCAAATCTGTCGCATTTCTCATTTCCCGTTGATTCAGATTGCGATGCACGTAAAGATAAGTACCTAATATGCATAAGACCTAATTGCACACTTATTTATGCAAATAACAAATTGTATCATAGTCATTATTTGGAATGAAAACCTTCCAATCGATAACATAAAAGCCAAACGTTTTAAGACAGTTTAGTCTCACTTTAAACGTTTCGTCGACATTTTAAACCAGAAATGATTGAAACAGTATCTGTTAACGAGGTCTCTGCACCCAATAATCGTCCACAAAATGCAAAACTACAAAACCTTTCGCGTCTCATTAGCTTTCCAATAAAATAATTGAGAGTTTGGCTGGGCGGGCGGCGGGCGCGGGGCGGGCGGGCAGGCTTCGCGGCAGTGCTCGACCGCCCGCCCCGGCGCCACGTCGCGTTTCGTGAGAGCCTGCGCTGTGCTCTTGGATGTGTGGTGTCATACAGCTGGTTACTGGTGTCCTACTGGTTTCTGTCGGTAGTCCGCTTCGGAGAGTGTGGGTAAACGGTTCTTTGGAAAATGGCTGAAGTCGTGGTTTTATGGCGATGCTTTTTACAAGCGTTAAGATCACGTTTGTTTGAGTCATGCTGTGATCTTAACGGAACTGCGTTTTGTCTGTATTTTACGTTCGTTTAATGATACATTTAATGTGTGTATGTACACAATAATTTATATTTTCAGATTTCGTTTAAAAATTAGCTTTGAAAAAAGCTAAAGTAGCGTCTGTTTGTTAATCACTGGGAGGTTTGGTGGTTTCTGAACGGAAAAGTATGTGATTTCAGTATTTAACGAGTTTTGTCGGTATCAGTGTGTGATTTGGACCATATTGATATAAAAACCTGTGCACTGATTTTTTAATAGATTTCAAACCCATTATGTTCGTTTAAGTATATTCGTTCTTAAAACCCTTATCTACTGAGTATCTTTTATCGTACTCCTACTCCTAGGTAGGTCCTACTCTTCAATCAACACAGACAATACAAAACTCTGACCCCAAGGACTTGCCTTTAGATACTAGAAGCTGCCCCATCGCAGAACTCAAGACAAATATTTGCTCGCCAACCCATTTGACTGATTTAGACACAAAATAAACATTTGAAACATAATTTGTGACATCTTGATTGTTTATTCTTGTAAATTTATTTGAATATTCCACGAACCAATCTGAATATTCCACGCGATGGAATGGAACAGAGATCCACCTGTCATATACCATAGCCTCCCATTTAGTTACGGGAAGGCTTTTTGTGAATTCAATCTGTCTGTCTGTCACCCAGTGGGGTAATGTGTTTTGAAGTACAATAGAATACCGGGGAATTGATTTTGATGTTTACGTGCGCGTATTTGTTTGATGATAATAGGTGGTAATTACAAGGGACAGATAACTTGCATCTATTTGTACGAGAAAGAATCTATTTAATTAAAGACTTAGCGCGCCTTGCATAACTATCCCTAAACTAAATACTATGTTTAAATTCGACGTATTTGTATGATTTGACAACTCTCTTAATCATATTTAGGTATTACATACGATCAGGCATCGTATTTTCGCCCTTTTTCTTATAGATCATTTGAAATAGTACAAGATTTGTTAAAATCTATCATACAAATGATTTAATTTAAAACATCAATCTTATTTAGAAACTACAGTATTGAATGTGGTCCCTGGGATGTGTTTCAGACGTGGACTAGCTGTTACCTAACCCATGTATGCTTGGATTTGCCTCAGGCTACCTCTTAATCGAGTTTTATTCTATATAAATATTGGTCTGACCACAACTCACCTGAAGGTTAAGCGATGCCGATGCGAAGCGATGGTGACAGAGAAATAGAGTAAAGCGTTTAGTCCAAATGTTACAAATGAAGATGAAAATTGTCATCCAACTATCGTTGTCTACTCCACATAGCGACAAATGTACCTCTGAATGTACTCGTGAATCACTCACGTGTGAACAGTCTCCACTCCACGGTCTCCACATTCCGTTCGAGCAACATCCAATGAGATACCTGAAACTATTTGATGCAGAATTTATATCCATTACTTTATTGATCACGCGACTGCTAAAGGGGGGGTTGATTTATTGCGCGTATTTTGTTACAAAAGATAGATAGAATTATATTCTTGATAGATAGAAACAAAATACTTTTTTGCACACCATAAAATAAAACAATTTAATAAGAACAACGTAAATCTAAGTGTGCGTAACACCATAAACGCAACAGCACAAATCAATACTTAAACAACTAAAAACAGTGGGAGGTCTTAAAGCTTAAAGCGCGATTTCTTCCAGACCACCTTATGACAGAGAGGACTTTATTGAAGAATATGACGATAGATAAAGGTGTAATATAACGATTAAGAATGATCTGTAATGGTAACTACCCACGTGCGTACATGATCGTCGTTTTTGCGCCCAAACGAGCAAGATCGAACGTGTAGTATAGATAGACCAATAAAACTCTAAGGTCACGTTGTCGCCGCATCTCCATAAATGAGCCTTAAATGTTCATAGTAGAACCGAAATGCTCACAAAACGGCAAAACTTCGAGCACGATTATACTTGCTCATGAACGTATGTGTAGAAGCACCGTTAGATCTTTTTATTAATGATCTTTAACTGACTTCAAAAAAAGGAGGACGTTCTCTATTCGTGGGAGTCTTTTTTTATGTATGTTCCCCGATTACTTGAAGATGCCTGGACCGATTCGAGAAATTATTTTTTTGTTTAAAAGGGTAATTAGCACCAAGTCAGGATGGGATCCCAAAAAATCAAGGGCAACCCTCTAACTTTATATGGATGCAATTCGGTTTTATGTTTGTTATTACCTTAGAACTCCGTCATTTATCAACCGATTTGTAAAATTCTTTTTTTTAAAGGATATACTTTCATGATGGTAATAAAAACCCCAGCAATGTTACACAAAGTCACTTTATTTGACTACTCTAGTTGACCGCCCGAACAGAACTGAACTGCCTTTTCTCCTCACCGCGCTGACCGCGCTCTTGTATTTTTTTCATTACCCCCACCATGCAACGTCATACTACCAAGATGGCGTCGCTTGGTGTTGCCATTTTAATGCAGAATTCTACTATAAAATATAAAATCATAACAATGGTGTCATAGAAATTTCATCAAAATCAGTCTAGTAGTTTGGTTAAGTCGGTTATATTTTTGTTAAAAAATTCCATGTTATTATAATAAGCAAGTTACATGACGAGCGCTTCACGGATTCAGTTATCTAGAAATCTCAAAGATTTTCGGTGGCAGGAAACGTAATATTTTACTCAAAAAATCAAAGCAGTAGGTAACGGAGGCTATAAATCCGCGCAATAAAACCTTGAACCCAGTCACTAAACGATTTCATTATAACTTACAGCGACGTAATTTTCACGCGCATTAATTTTTATCAAATCTAAACGACTATTAATTTTGTACTCATCCATTATCAGAAGAACCAGACTTTAAAGAAATTTAGACCTTAGGTGGTTAGAATAGGTATTTAATTTGTGGGGTGCAGCGTTGCCTTGCAAGACTGATGGTAGACATTTGTTTGGTGTCCGTAATCAAGGGATCTTTTTATCTTCGTTTAAGCCGGCCTTTCGAGAACGAGCCAGGGCCGTCCCTGGCTCGTAAGTACTACATACACTAAATAAAGTTTTTCGTTTATTTATTTGACAAAGTCCGTATTCTGTCAAATAAATAAACGAAAAACTTTAGTGTATGTAGTACTTTTAAAGGTTGCTGGGAGCTGTTGATCCGTCTCTCGGGAAATCTATGAGAGGCCAATGTTTTCATCCTATGGCTGATCCTATGGATGGACGTCCTATGGCTGATTTAATGATGAATACCTTAAAACACAAAGTTAAAAGTACAACAGGCGGTCTTATTGCTTAGAAATGATTGCTATAAATGATGGCTTGTGTATCGTTAGACAAGCTGTACCAATTTACTCCATACATACAAGAAAAATTGTTCTTCACACCCGGACAGAGACTTAAAAACAAAAAGTTTGACACTTGTTCGTCATGGTTACAAATAACTATACCATTTCTGCTTTAATAATTCATAATTCATTGTAAATTATTTGTATTTATTGTTCATTAACCGACTTCAAAAAAAGGAGGGAACGTAGGAATCTTTTTTTAATTTATGTTCCCCGATTACTCGAAGACGCCTGGACCGATTCGAGAAATTATTTTTTAAGTGAAAACTTCTTTAGGCGCGTGGGGCATTTTTTGAGATGGGAAAAAACCATTGAACTCGCGACACTGTTACCGTTACCGTGAGTCCGGAGTGCCACTTTTTATTATTTTTTGTTAAAAAAAAAAAACAAATAACTATACCATTTCTGCTTTAATAATTCATAATTCATTGTAAATTATTTGTATTTATTGTTCATTAACCGACTTCACAAAAAGGAGGGAACGTAGGAATCTTTTTTTAATTTATACCAGGTGGTCTGATTGGCACCAAGTCAGAATCTGATCATGGGATCCCAAAAAAACAGGACACCCTTAAAATTTTTTATGGACGCATAATATGTTTTATATAAAAAAAAAAACTTTTCTAAAGTCGGTTATATTTCTGTTAATAAGTTATTTGTTAGACACCGATTGTAATGTTCTAATTCACTTGACAGAGATTGCTTATTAACCCTTCCCTCAAAACTCACGATCTCGTACTTTCTGTCAGAGATGCAGACGAGTAGCATGTGTCCTGAGTAGTGCGCAAACATTTGTACAGGGGAATCCATTGGCTCCGTTGTAAAGGAATTAAGTGTCGCAGTATTAGGGTTCCGAACCAAAACTGGTAAATACGAAACCGGACTATTATTTCCGAAATTTACAAAGCAAAATCGGAAAGAAATATTATACAAAAATTACGGGAAAAATAAAATGATAACTATTTTTTAAAATAAATTATAGAATTGTGTTTGAGCACGATCTCGCCTGATGGTAATCGATGATGCAGTCTACGATGGAACACGCTTGTCTAGTAGAAACCTATTCATTCGCGACTCGAATACCCCTAGGTTGTCTCTATGAACAGTTTTTTCGTACTTATACCTTAAAAGGTTTAGGCTTACCGCCTTCGATCAACAATACAACTAGATTACGGGTCTCATACAAAATCAAAGCTAAATGCTGTCCACGTAAACATATAATTATACAGCTACATTCTTTTATCAACAGACTGAGACAAAAGATTTAAGATCACAACCACAGCACCTTGTAATAAAGTCACAAATCCTTTAAATGTTACTATCATTCGTCTCAAAAAACAAACAAAATAATAAATTATGTCTGTTACTTAAAAATTAATAGGCGTAAGTTATATAACATTTATTGTGAAATCAACCTGATAAAGCAACAAATAAAGTACTTTTTCCTGTTATTGTCTTGCGAGCTGTATCGTTTTATTTCGTTTCTATTTGGTTCTTCAAATTTTACTGCAGGTGGTATGGAGTCGCGTTGAACTCTAAAATAATAGTAAGTACGTAAAAGTTTTAAAGATTATATAAGTTTAAAGCATCTATGTTTGTTTATGTGTCGTAAACAAAAATATAAAAAGGTAGGTAACATCAGTAAAAAAAAGGAAGTACCTACGCTTGTTGTTTTTCAAATGTATGTAATGTCGGCGGCTGGCCAACTAGGGCGTCTATCGCTAGCTGTCACAAAATAAAATAGTAAAAATATTACTAAATTCCACATCTTTATATTATATTACTATTAAAATATATTCACATTTCTTGTATACAAATACAGTGCAATTAATAAATAAAAAATCACAATGTTTCTTATCTATTCAACATTAAAGAGATTTTTACATTCTGCGTACTGAAACTGGGTTTAGTTACAGTACGCAAAATGTAAAAATCTCTAAACATAAATAAATAAATAAAGGGCATGTAACACAGCACTATCTAGCCCCAAACTAAGCAAAGCTTTTACCTACTATGGGAACCAGATATACTTTTTTTTGTAAATACATACTTAGAATAACACGCAGACACGGAACAAACATCTATGTTCATCACACAAATGTATGTTCTCAGTGGGGATGGAACTCACGGCCTACGGCACTGTAACTAATCCTACCCTAACTATAGAAATATAAATCTAACCTGAACCTAAACGCTACAGCCTATAAATTAATATTCTAAATCTAAATAAACCTAACTATAATTTTGGCCATCCTAAGTGTGATTGTCAAGAATCCAATTTATTTTACGTTGTCTAGAAACGCATTTATTTACTATTTGGAGAAGTAAATGAAATAGTAACTGAAATAGTAACACGTGAACGGGTTATTAGAAAAGCCAAAAAAGTAAATATCCAATGAGAGTCTAACAAATCCACAAAAAAGTTGCATAACCAATTTTAATTTTCTGATAACAAGATAAGTATTCAAAATGATTAAAAAACAAATCTACCCCATGCAATTTGTTGTTCTGATGAACACAATGTTTGCGCGTCTATTGGTCCAACGCTATATCACACGATTCACGTTGGCCAAACATTCTTAGCGGTGGTTTAAATCGGCAATTTTGTGAAAAAAAATATATTAATCGTCAGTTTATAGCTTTATAACTTATTCCATACCGAAAGTAAGACACTCCGGCTGATAAATTGCTTTTCCGGGTATTATTTTTGCAACTTTGAATGCGCATTGAGGCATTGCGGTACGTGTTGAGCTCACGCCGCGAGTGAGCTGTTATTTACCGAGACGGATTTTTGCGCCGACCTTTTTATCTAGGTGTATTGTTTATCGAAGCTTACCGCTCATTATAACTCGATGGTGCTGCCAATTTCATATTAAATATAGTTAATACATTTATTAACAGAAAGAATATACAATTATTTACGACTAAAATACAGAAGAAACAGATGAATCATACAAAGGCCGTTGCAAACGATCTACGATAGCTGAACTGCTCCTCAATACCTATAGGTATGTAAGGAACTCGCGGTGCGCGAGCTTTAATTAAACTTGACCGGTCTTATTATTCAGTCTTTAGACCAATAGATAGTGACACTCGCGTGAGTTTGATGTTGTTTTTGTTGATCGAGCGAAGCGAAATCTCTAAATCAACTTGGGCAAATCGGCGTTGTATGTATGTATATTTGTTTGTTTGTCCGAGGATAACATTCGAAGCGTTTATCCGATCATCGTGAAATTTGGTATATAGGAGGATATATAGATATATAAAAGGATGGCACAATTTTGGCGTGACTAAATGAGCTAAAAATGTGGGGGGTTGTTGAGATGTTGGGGTTCGGGGGTAAAAAAAAAACAAAATGGGACGAGATTATCGGGTCAAGTGCTAAGTCTAATAAAAGGTCTTTGTGAGTTAATTTTGACCCCATTTTTATTTTTAGTTTATAACTTGGGAGTTTTTTGTTATTAGCCATAATAAAAACTGAACTTTGAAAAAATTCACAGGGTAAACCAGTGATCCCACAGTGCTGAAATTTGTAGCTTTAGTAACACAAATATAGGGAAAAGTCTGAAATCCAGAATAAATGCAATTTGCACTTCAAAAAAAATTAACCAATTAACATGAACTCCCGTTACCTATAATTTGAATGAAACTAGGTCAGTTTATTTGGATATGCATTTCTTGGCATTTTGAGAGTCGAAAATTACGCGAGATCTCAGTTGGGCACGAACCACTAGTAGTAGCAATATATTTGCATAGTTATGAGAAGAATTATCAAAGCTGCATAGACTCTACTAGTTTACGAGCAGTACTCAAACACCTTACGTCTGTAGTTGACTTTGTAAACAGTTCATATAATGTTCATACAAAATGACCAAAATCAACTGCAAAATTAACTATGTATTTTAAAATGACTAAGATACAGCCGTACCGCCGAACCCTTCACTGTGCGTAGGCTGACACGCGCTTGTCCATTTATTTGTATGTAATGTTTCGTTTAAATACACGCATTTTTTATATATTTGGAATTAATTTTCCTCATAATTATTGATTAAAACGGGTATTTATCGCGTATATACCTTTTTAATTTGTTATCCCGACCGACGTTTCGGCTGTGTTGCAACAGGCGTGGTCACGGGTTGACCCTTGGGTTAATTTTCCTTGTTAAAATATTGTAAATTTTATCATATTTTCTGTTCGATTGCGCTTGTTTTATTAATAAAAGTATGCTCATTCATTTGGTCTGCATTTTTGGTGTTTTTTTAGAATATTCACGTAGCACATGAGAAGGAAATGAAAATGAAAAAATTTATTTGACATAATAAAAGATTACTGCCGGTGAAATTTCAGGCACATGAGTCTTTACACCTGTATGCCTCAAGTTGATGGACGCAGGGCAGTGCATCGTAGGGCACATTCCTAACGTGCGTTACCTACGAGGCAATTCTCTGTTATAGGCGATGGTTACCACTTAACATCAGGTGGGTCATAAGCTTGTTCTATCTCCATGTAGTACCTATATAAAAAAATATATTTATATGGCGAAAACCTTGACCTCTAGCTGAAATTAGTCGCTCAATCTTCCATTCTCTATGAACATCTCCATTCATTGATAGGTTGTCTGGAAGAACACGTTTTGTAATCGATAAGACCGTCCGTTTTGCCTTTAGTGTGTTTTATTGTTTGATATGTCTCATTGTTGCTGATAAGATTACAATAAACAATTTTCATTAATTTTTTTATTATAATAGATAATTGGGCAACAAAATGCCAGAAGTCTCTGTAGTGATAAAGCAAGATAATAATTAGAAATCGCAACAAAAAGGCTCAAACTGTTTTTTTTTAAAGGTCGTTATTAATAGAAATACTTATGTAACAAAAATCGCTAAACACAGTCTAGGTATTTTAAACAACTAATAATTCACAGATTCGACAGGCTGATGTACCTCAGAGTATTTTGACAAAATTGTTTTATAAAACTATTTCTCGTTGTAAATCTAGTATTTATTTCTAATGCTTTTTATGCACTAAGCCTAGTTAACATAATTATATATGCACTTTGTCTAGTACAAATTTTTTTACACAACATTATTTTAACTAGCCTGAAACTGTTTTCAATGAAACCGTTTCCTTTACAATAACCCTTTCAAAACCCAGGGTATCAGGGGGTCCAAAACCCCACGTTATTAGAGGCCGTGGTCTCAGCTGTCAGTGTCCGTTTTGCGAGTAATTGCCCTTGACGAATGCCCAATATACTTTACCCGTTACTTTACCCGTTGGGACGGACGGTCGGACGGACCGGACGCGATCTACACGCGTATGTAAATGCACGTGAGGGACTGAAACTTTGTTTCCATTTGATAAACTTGTTAGCACTATAACTTTTTACTTATATAGGCCACATGACATCCACTGCTGAACATAATAATAATTTATTTTCTTTCGTACACATTACATCATTCAATTAAGTTAGGAATATCCATATGACTTTATTGAACCACAGGAGCATCTTCCCCCAGGACACGATCTTCCGTGGCCAGTTTGGAAGTCCATGAACCGACTCCGAACCCAAGTCGGCCGATACAGAAAGAATCTGTGTAGATGGGGAATGCGGGACCCTACATTAACTGGCTGCGATTGCGGGGAACCCATTCAAAGCAAGGCTCACAAGCTTATCTGTCCTCTGTGCCCTACCACCTGCACAAAGGACGACTTTAACTTAGCCACTGACAACGCAGAACTGGCTAACTTTTATTCATCCTTATTGTGATTGAGAACAGAATCGTTGACTCGAAGAAGAAGAAGAAGTTAGGAAAACGTTATAATTAAGTGATGTTAGTACTTAATAACTAATTGTGATTTAGTCCTTTGTGTAAGCACTACAGAAAACCATCGACATTGTTGAGAATATAGGAAGAGGCTTAGGAATATCATTATAAATAAATAAATATGAATCAATAATTCTGGACATTTCATACATCGCTATCTGGCCTCAAACTAAGTCAAGCTTGTACTATGGGAATCAGATAACTGATAGAATTCACATACCTATATATTTCTTTTGTACTTAAAAAGATATCGAAAAGCACCCAGCCCGGAAAAATATTTGTAGATCATACAAACATTTGTTCCGCGACAGAAATCAAACCCGCAACCACCTGCATCTCAGCCGGCTATTCGCCCACTGCGCCACATGAGTTCGGCATAACAACGTCATTATTCATAAACCTCACCATAGATTAAAAAATAGATATGAATGGGTGACCGCTAGTAGCATTTTCAATGGCTCCTTATCTGGCCACTAGCTAACACGAGAAAATGAAATGATAATTTATGCATTTACTAATATGATAACATTCCTATATCTACATATATCATCGTTTAAACGGAACAACGTAATAACAACGAAACATGATAATAAAACCAGCGTTATTGTTAAAAGGAGAATGAAAAAAGTAAATAAAATACACGTTTTCACGATATAAAAGCTGATTTCAAATATGTGCTATAAAGATTCAAGGAACAAAGCGATGGTGACGCGTGGGAAAATGTTTGTTTTCTCTGATCAGTTCACGCTTTATTTAGTCTCTAAACGAGATTCTGTTTTATCTTCATCTTTGGAAAGATGAAAATTGTAAAAATTATGTAAGCGTAAAAGTATAATATGAACTTTTGATGATGGAACTTTATTCTGAGAATTATTTTATTTTTATTATGAATTCGTTAGAAATTCGAAACTGCGTGAAAATTTAATTTTATAAATAATACAAAGGATAACTAGAAGAGAATGCTTTCTAGTATTAGGTTCGCCTACATACAGATGGATTTATTTTGCGCACAAATATTTCATTTTGATCGTATGAAATATGTATAATTCAGATTAATCTAAGAATTAAGCTAAGAACTGAGAGTTAAGATTTGCTACGAGATAAAGCGCTACGCTGCGCCGCGTAGCGCTACTTCGTAGCACTTTCGTAGATATGTCTACGCGGGCGTAGCGAACACTGATTCGGTTAATGTTTATTTTCGATTTATTGCAAATGCAATTAAATTAACATAAATCGCGTACAAAAGATCTTGATCATGATCAAAAGATTACGTATTAATCTTTTCAATTCATTTCTAATTATTTTACACATTTTGTAAGATAATGATTTGTAAAATTACATCAGTCTAAATTACTACTTTAGTCTATAGTTAATAATTTAGTCGCGGGCTGTTAATGGGGACTATTGCAGGAGCGTCGCGGAAGCCACAAACTTGGGGAGGCCTATACCCAGCAGTGGATGAAATCAGGCTGTGGATGATGATGATGACGATGAGGGCAATTTCAGTCCCCCTTTTTGTTATCTAAAATGAGTACTCCGTTATTTTGGTAACACGCTTTATAATCGATATTTTTATCTTACAAGATGGTTATGTTCTATGTCTTTGAGGTTACACATGAGGGTGATCCATTAATCTCGTCGTATCTGCTGAGGCCAGCCGCCGCCGCCGCCGCGGGGTCGCGGGGGACGTGGGGTACGCGCTACACTCGGATGACTCACTTGGATCACTCCTCAAGTGCTGACACTGATTTATCGTTTTAGAATTCGTGCGTCGCCTTAGTAGTATGTATCTTGGTCAGTATGTCTTTAATTTATCTTAAAATAAAACCTTAGACCGGCTTCAAAATACTCAAAATTCTAAAATTAAAATTAAAAAAAATCTTTTTATTCATTAAAATCACAAGGATTACTTTAAAACGTCAATTTTATTGCCTTTTCCTTCGCGACCAAGCCAGGAAAGAAAGGCTTGTTGTTCTTGTTCTTTACTACGGAGCTATGCAAGTTAATGCATTTTAGTTTTATTTGCGAAGGCTCCGTAATGGGTAGTCCGGTTCCCATCGTATGATTCTGGAGATAATTCTATTATTTTTCATAATTATTAAAGTAAATGTCGATCACAAATTTTAAAATAAAACAGCTAATTTGGCAATACAGAAACATGATTTACGAAAATATTGTAAATTGTATTTTTATTGTAGTCTGTGTTGACAGTGAAACTATTACTATCACAGTAAGATTAAAAATAAAAGTGTTTCAGATAATTACATCCATGTTTTGTTCGTAATAAATTAGTCCTTGTTGTGTGTTTTTGTTAGAGAGTGACAACTGTTAGCGATTATTTGTAATTACGCACTATATTGGTTAGTTGTATGATTACTTCAGCAATGTTTACTAGTTTAATATTAATTTTTAAAGAGAAGTATCTTTAATATACCAACCCGCCGCTTTTGTGTTGGCTTTCAAGTCGCGTCACCATCGCGCGACTATTTAAAGCATTGACGGTTATTCGTAAGGGCTCAGTCATTCTCCGTCAGTTGACATATAAACATGTAAGTACGTTGGTAGTAAATTCAATTACGGTAGCCATTGTGTTATGCTATTCATATCTGTGAATAAAATTGTTGATTAAGTAATAAATTCATGTAGAACAAGATTGATGTTATAAAATAATGAGAAATAAATACGATATCCCAATGGAAGTTGTTGTTTCTTATACAACCGTTTTAAAATTATTGGTTCCAGCTTTTACCATTTATTTCAAATACTGTAACAAAAACCCTAATCTTTAAATCTTTTAAAGAACAAAACACATTGAAATCGGCCGTTGGGGGCAAATGACACAGACAAATCAGGCAGACATACAAATTCATTAAACTACCAAAAGACTCTTTTCAATGTGTGGTTAGTGACGAAATTTAAATGTTTAGATTAATTTCAAACGATCTTAAAAAACAGTTGTACTAAACCTATACGCTTATACGAGTATGAGTAGATTGTTGAAATATAGATACGAATTGTGTACGGTCTTATCAGACATTATTTGTAATCTACAATAGTTCATCAATATATTTCTTTGTTTTTCCATTATAAATGGACGACGTAATAAGGTCTCAAAGGCTTCAGGAATCCTCTTATTGGATATTTCGCTCTTGTCCACCGCCCGATCGAGGAAAAAGCGAGGAATTCAATAACAATTGTTAGGTTCACTAGTTTTATAAAATGCTATTTATTGTGAATTATAGTTTGAAATTAATATTGCAATTTATTTTTTAATATTTCACTAAATTCACACATAGGCAACGATGGGACCTTTTGGAAATAAATGTCCGAAACCTACTAAAAGTATGCCCAACTAACAGCTTAAAATAAAAAAGAATGGCGTGAAGGAAATACAGAGTCGATAACTATTGAAAAAGGAAACCATTAGCAAAGCAATCGCCCAATTTCAGATAAACTTTCCTAAGTTATGATATTTTAGATATTATGTTAGGTGGGGGAATGAAATACGGCATCTACCATTTCTTGTTTTGTAAAAAGACAAGTTTGTGCTATCTCATAGATACATTTTTTAACAATTGTATAGACGTTTAGTGCACAGAATCTGTAGGTTTCTAATATTTATAAGATGTTATTATTTCTGTAACAAAAAAACTGTTGCGATATAACTGAATATTAGCAGACTAACTAGCTATGGACTTAACCTAAGTAAAGATACATGAGCCCTAAGTTTTGTTTGTAAACTGAGTAGCAAGTCTTGGGGAAGACATCTGGTGTATTGCTTAGTGGTTTATGCTCTACTCGGGACTGTAATATAAGTAAATTATATATACTCTGATAATAAAGTAGAGAGGTATCAATGATTCGGGAACTATTTGACCTATTTTGACCCTTTGAAAGAGATCGATTTCTGCTTATGTAAGCCTGTTGTTTTTTTGACCTAATTACATATTCGTCTAACACTACCAGAGATTTTAATTGAAAGGTTTTAATTTGGTAATCTTAGACAAGTCGGAGCAGAAAAGGACCGATTAATTCTTGTATATTTTAATCATGTCCAATGGACGTGTGGCAATGACATGAAGAACAAATCCAATTAAATATCCGTTTTTTTTCCTTATGAACCAGGAACGTGATTTCGTGTTTCATCTCAGTCCGTATTACTTATTCACAAGAAAATTTGCTAGAAAACCTTATCTTCTAAAGGTCTCGAAAATACCAAGAAATGTGGGCACAAGTTTCTGAAACTTAGGCCAGAGAAATGACGAGAAAAGAATGAGTCGAGACTTGGAAGCAAACTCGCGACTCATCGCTGCTACACCAAAGCTTTGTAGATCGTAAGTCGATGACGTAGATATCATTTTCGAGTGAAGAATTATCACTCGACAGTTCAAAGAGTTTGTCGATGAAATTCGAACTTCAACAAAGGATGATATTGATTCGATAGACAGCGCTGCGAAATACATACTGTTATGACAAAGTAGATCTTATTTTGATGACGTATAGTGTATTTTGGGGTGTGAGTGGTGGATGTCACAATGACGGACGTAGGGTACTGTTAGCAAATAATACGTTTGTTACGAAAGATTTGATCACAACTGCAAAAAGTTTTGTCGTTTGAAAAAATAATTTGATTGTTACGTGAATATTGAAAATATAAATAGGTAACTTCATTTGTTTGAAACATAGGTTAATAAAATATAAACTCGAAAAAAACGATTCATTTTATATACGTTTCCTACGCATTGCAGAATATATTTAGGGAAAGTACCGCACAGATAGGGATATATTTTTTATCGTATTCTAGTTTCGTTCTAGCCATATATCAATCTCTGTCGTACATGAATCATCATGAGTTTCGCTGACAGGATGGAAATAACTCGGTGCATAATTTATCGGATTGAACGAAATATCACTACAATTACAATTCATGGTTTTTTTTTTACTTAATTGGTAGGTAAAATAAGCCCTAACCATTGGAGTACCAAAGTATTGTCCAGCGCTCAAAGTTTTTGGTCTACATTTAAATATATCGTTGTTTATTATCTAACACAAAAAGCTGGTTATACAATAGTTCAATGATGTCTTAAAACTTTGTCGGTAGGTAACCTTGTAGGTTTGTATAGAATCGAATTGATGATATATTTAATAGAATTACCTACATGGTCGATTAATTGTTAAGCCCCTTATTTAAAAGTAGGTTTGAAGTTACCGTGTCGGATGAAATAATTTTTAATTAATAAAAATATCACTTTATGAAAAATTTCATGTATTTGTGAATAGTTTTTCATCTAGAATTTTGTAAATATTTTTGTAAAATCGAGTGTTTGTGTCAACTATGTAGATACTAGGATACCAGCGCTTGCCAGGAGTAAACTTCATAACCCAAATACTGTCTGCCCCGCTAACCACAAACATTATAAGTTATTGCTTCCCTTATAGGAATACACTTAATTTCCTTAGCAAAGCTATTTTCTGTATATGTTTAGATTATTTACGCAAATGTTAGCTTTACATAGTCGCCGCAAATGCGTGTCTTAGTTTGCTTAGGACGGCCATGTTTATGTTTGTCTTTGTCATTCCATCTCCTACTATGTTATGTTTCCTTGGTATTATAACGTATTGTTTATGTAACAGGACTTGGACGAAAACTGTTGATCTTGTATGGCAAAGGCAAATCAACGGTAAATTTATTTTGGTATTAGATATTTTAAAATTGATGTTGGAAAAGCATAATGTATTATAGCAACGAAACTTATTACTTAGCTCCGACAAAGTTCTGTATCCCTGGTACAAAATATGATAGTGAATTGATAAATCTGCAATTGGGACGTTAATGTGTTAGTGTATCTGTTTCCTTCCCGTTTTAATAATTAACTAGTCTAATTTGTGTAACCTTAGTAATGAATGCCTTTTCAATGAGTGATACAATATTTCAAAATCGTAAAAATATAAATCAGTTTTGGTACACTACAATTAAAATGGGTCAGTGGGAAATCCTATATCGTAAAGGAAAAAAAACATTTATCAGAAGTAGGTAGTAGGAATAGGTAGGTAGTATAGAATTATTTTGCTATTTCGTAAACTCAACCCGCCGTGGTTTCTCAATGTTTTTTACCACAGAATAGGAACAGAAGTAAAGTTAATTACAACGGCGAAACTTCGACCGCCTTGATCCGAGATCCTCATATGCGCGCGTACGTGTACGTACGTGTACATGCGCTTGTTATACTAAACCTACTTCTGTGCCTATCTGTTTTGTGTTTTAACTCTATTACTTACAATTCAGAAACTCCTCACTGTCCCATTGCAATTACCCTGCACATAATTATAAAAACAAAAGTATATAATTATTTCGTTCACTTCCTGCTAATTCCTGTAACCCTAGTGCTTATTTTGATATGCAGATTGATAATTATTATTTCAATGAGTGCCAAATTGGGAATTACAATGTTCAAAATTGCAAATTTCAGTATTTTCCGCAATTGTTACAAAATTCGGATAATATAAAGAAAAATCTGTTCAATACAAAATCAAATGCTCAATTACATTTGATTTAAAATACAATTTTCCTTGTGTCAAAAAGAGACAGAATAATACGGCACCTTGCTGGGTTGATTCGTTCGCGAAATGTGTCTCATTTGCAACCCATTTGTTAAATCATAAGTCATTTATTCTTTGCTGATAATATGTTACAAAATAAGGTCTTAATATCTCTGCTGGTTAGGGCTTGCAAAGCTATACGAATTCTTGTCAATTTTAACTAATTTTAAAAATAACGTTCAAATAATCTTAAATTCAAAAATAGCTGTATAATTGTTTATAGCTGATATATCCCGAGACCTTCTGCTCCCTTTTGTTCCCCTGGTCCTTATTCCGATAAGCTCAGTAATACCTGCGATATAAATGATGGAAATACAGTCGGTCTGTTTGCACGGGTTAATTCTCTATTAAATGAATGCGGATCGGGGTCAAATTGTGCTTACTGTATTTTTTCCCTTACCCTTTGTCACTGATTTGGGTTTTTGTCTATTTCAAAAATAAATTGCGCTTCCAGGTAGCCTCCTCCTTACAGACGACCTGTGACAGTGGGTGAATTGACGGCTGAGACGCGGAAGTTGTGGGTTCGATTCCCGCCGCGGAACAAATATTTGCATAATCTACAGATATTTGTACCGGGTCTGGTTGTTTCTCTATCTATTATATAAGAATCGTTGTCCTGACTGACTGATATATAGACGCACAGGCTAAACCGCTGGTATATTACACAAGCGTATTAAAAAAAGGATATAAATAGGTATTCTATCAGTTAACTGGTTCCCATAGCACAAGCTTTGCTTAGTTTGGGGCTAGATGACGCTATGTGAAATGTCCAACATTATTTATTATTATTATAGCGCTAAAAAAAACGAATTACCTAACAGAATTTAAAGTTTTAGTATTGACAAAGCAAATTAAATAAAAAAAAAAAAATAAACAAAAATTATATTAGTGCTATGGGAATTGTTACATAAATACTTATATAGATATACTGACAGTTTTCTTTTGTAAATACATACTTGGATTGTTTTTATATAGTTCATGTAATTTAGCTATTATTATTATTACTTTTTTTTTTATAATACGCCATTACTTTTAAAAGAATATTGCAATATGATTTAAGTGTTGTTCTCTCGAATGTACCTAGCTTGAAGGCGTCTGCGTCTCGTTCTGTCAGTATTACTAGTTTACTCATTAACGTAACCTTGCTATCTGATTATTATAATTACAGGTTTATTAACCTACTGAGGGTGACTTCCACAGCGAAGCCTAGACGTATTTTGGTGGCTAAATATGATTTTATGCGTTATCGAATAACACAGATACGTATATTTTTAATAATTTGAACATGTATAGTTGCTTAGTGCGTTTGGGGGTCGTTGTGCAGGCCGGGCTAAGTGTGCAGATCCCGTTTTTGTTTGTTTACTAGACAATCAAATTAATCACTGGCTTGAAGTGTCCACCTATTGTACTATTAATATTTTACCTTCTTACTTAGTTACAACACCTACGTGTATGTTTACCTAACTAAAATGTTAGATTATTGAGCATGTTGTGTTTGCCTGTTACTGGTTACACATGTAGCATAAAGCATTTAGATGATAAGTTTTTTTTTGTAAGCAATCATGTGTTTAACTGTTGGTAAACCTAATAAAAAAAAAAAAAAAAAAATATATATACACGATGAAGAAGCACAAGGATAAATTTAATAATTTATTAATTAACAAAAGGAAGATCTTTAAGGAACTTGATAAAAGCACTTCCAACACTAAAGGAAAGTCATGTTAATAATCACTTTCCTTGTACAAGACGCACATAAACATAAACGGAATACATTCAACCAAATGCTTTAGTGTCTCCGAGATTCAGAGTTAATTCATCATCAGTGTTACGCGGCGAATTAATATCCCCTATCGCGGCTCTACCTACTAATCTATGGAGCCCTGGTAACTGCCAGCATCGTAAACTCATGCTAATTTGAACTTTACGCTCCCGTTATAAGAGCTATTTTATTGCGTTTTGAGAGAGGTCGTAATTGCGTGATTTGCCAAGATTGTCGAAGTCACTGGTTTCGAGATTACGCTAATACGATTCTAAGGACGTTAAACAAGTGTTTTGAATGTCATCCAAATGTAGATTGAGTATACAAATCTTGACTTTAAGAATTATAAAGTATACACCAAGGGACAATTATATTGAGGGGAATACTTGGATATACGTAGATACTTTTAAGAATTTATGTCAAAGAAGTAAATAAAGACAAAATATACTAGTAATACCTTCTTAAAAAAGTTTTCCCTTTGGATTCGAGGAAGGCTTATACCGGCAGTTAAGGGGTATTGGCTTTAGGCAACCGGTGATTCTCGTTCAGGGCAACATCTACTTTTCGTGCTTAAGGCCATGCAAACTTGTCAGCAGAGAAACAAAGTGTCATACTTTGTTGTCCGCAATACTTGTGGCGTGGCGCCCCAGGTTGTGGAGGCTAGATGTCGGAAAATGTTGTTGCGCGTGTTGACCTTCTGCTTAGTATTGATGCACTGTTTTTTAATACGCAAGTCCCCATCAAACATAATTCCCGGACGTACAGGCTTAACGTGCATGTTAAGGATATCTGAACAATTTTATGTAATAATAATACTATGGAAGGAAAAAGGGTTGACCTTTGCCCAGCGGTGGGACAGTATAGGTGATTAAAAAAAAATAACTACCCTACGAGCTCTCCATACTAATAACTATAAATTATGATAACTATCTTTATACGCTATCAAAAACTAGTCCTTTATCAATGTCTGACAATTATCTATATCTAGAGTGCCTAGTGCAGAGACGTTCCAACCCACCAGGCTAACATAATTAATAGGATCTATTCAGAAAGCTGACGTCATTACACCAGGCGCCCATAACTTCGTCTAGATTAGGTAGATTGAGACGCGACTCTATCGAGTTATTTCATGGTTCATCTCGCTTTTCAATGGCCCATCGGGCCGAGAGGAGACCGGCTGATTGTTTACCTTATTATCTAAAGGAGATACAATAAATGTCACGTTGTATTAATTTTATAATACTGCCTTTTGATAAAAACCTTTGTATGGAAAATGGAAAAGTAGCATTCAACACTTTTCAGCTGTATCACTTATAATCATTGCTGTCGACTTCATGTTCATGTCACTTTTTAATAATAGACGTATGACGTATGTAGTACATAACATATACAATTTTTACACACGGTTATACATCAAGCATAACATTTCCAGTATACGCTGACCTCTTAATGTATGGAAAGCCTTCATAATGCTAGGTCAGTTTATACCTACTGGAAATGTATATCATGATGTATAGATGTTAAGTGTACTACTTGCCTAACACCTGAAGCTACTTGCTTTTAATACAATTTTAATACTTTGTGTATTTGGTTTATTATGCTAACATCAATTAGATTACCATAGAAAATATAACGAAACAGCCTAATAAAACGAACCCACATAATGTATCCAAATTATTGAAGCAAACCTTGGAAAACGACCGAAAATTACTATAATTTTGTATCTATACGACCTGAGACATATTTACTACATAAAGCCAAGCGAGAGCCACGGGCGCGGGCGGGATGCCACGACTAATATTAACTTGCCATCGATGTATAACGTTCATTTCAGCAAATACTTGTAATAATTGGGGTCAGGAAAACGTGTATGATTGTTTGTTATACAAAAACATTTCCTCTGATTTTCCTTTCATCAGAAATAAATAGTTTTACGTATCGGTCGATGAATGGTTCATGATTGAGCGGTACGTGGGAGTTCCTACAAGGAGGCCAATCAGCGAACGCGAATCAGTTTGTTTATACATCCTTTTGCGTCCTGGTACCCTGGTACGTGTTACTCGATAGGCACTCGTGTAAAGGGTTAATTATAAGGGTTTTGCTTGTTTGAAGAGGAAAAATGTAGGTTAGATCTTTGAGGTAATTCTGATGAGTTTGGAATTATGATATTGATCTTTGTTAATGTTAAAGCTTTTCGATATTATTTATTCAATGTTTAGAAAGGTTATTTATTTTGTAATGATAAAAAGTTGGGTCTTAAAAGTCTTTATTTATCCAAAACCAATTTAAACTATTACCATAAAACGCTTACGAAATTGTATTCCGCGCATACAACACGTTATTGTGTAAAATTTAAATATGCAACAGCATAACGATCGATGCACGCAATGGTTCCATTTAGCGCGCGCCGAATGTTAATCATAACATTCGGCCACAGAATAAATAGCTCTTCCGCCCATAAATACCGACAAAACGCAGCCGCTGCCTGAACCCGCCCGCCCAAACAAACGCCATTTTAGTGATAAATGGCGCAAAACCATTGCCGTTGGTTATTTCAAATTGACGACAGAGATAAGCACAAAGTCACTAAAATCGCTGTTTCTTCGTTGGCTTTACCAAATATAAATAGATTTAAGAATATTTACGACTAGTAAGATACCGACAAAACGCAGCTAGTTCCTTTAAATTGTTACAAAACCACTGACGTCACAATCTTTCAGGTCGTCAGGTTACCGTGAGAATCTACAATTATGGAAATTTACGTAATTGTGGGCATGGCGGTGATAATATACACTGCGGTTGCCATCTTGTGGAACTGCGAGTGCTGGGGAGACCGCTCCAGGTGCAACTGTGACGAGTGCAAGGCCCTCTACCCGAATACTCGCAAAAGCACCTCGCAGTCTCTGTTCTCCGTGTCCTCTGGGATGGAAGATCAGCTCATGAAGAATTACTACCCATGAATTGTAGTGACAAAATAAACTTTTTAGTCAATTTAGTGCCAAAGTATCTACGTTAATTTGTGCCTAATTATTTACTGCGTTGTAGAATAGAAAACCAAACTAGTCAATTTAGTGCCAAAACCCTTAGTGCCATAATTTTAGCGGACAAATATCGGCTAGTCTGTTGATTACCTGCCAAGTGCCAAAATCTCAATTTTTAATACTTCGCGAAATTGATCCACTAGTCAATTTAGTGCCAAAACATAACATTTTAGTGCCAAAAAAGTGTTAAAATCGCAATTCAATCCATTCGTAAGGTGCTAAAAAAGAAATAATTGGCAAAGCCATGTGGAAAACTGGAGGGATGTGGTAAGCCTCGGGTATGGACCCGTTGGCGCGGCTGATGGAAGGCGCTCCCTTGCCGGGCGTGCTCGGCGCGACGCGAGACGTACGCCCACGTGGAGCCCTAGTCCACGCCAGTCTGGCCGCAGCCCCCTCGCTTGGAGATAAGAAGGGAAGGCACCTGACTGGAACCTTCTGTCTCACCGGCGACACGATGGAGGGCATCATCCAGTGTCTAGTGTTCCTCAAAGCATTCTCGGTAAGTTGCAATAATTTAACTCCATCACTCTTCCGAAATCTTGTTCATCTAGATTCTAGACTGTAATAACCAGGATCTTAGCACGCACTAAGAGGTGAGTATAAATCCTCTGGTCAGTGAAAAATGCTACTCTTTACCAATATGCGCTCAATTAACTTAATTTCCAGTCTAGTTTCTAAGATCTTGTTCTCGAGATTGCGTCAGAACGAAAGCTCTTATTTTTTCAACACGAATAAAACATTCCATCTATGTAATATAAACTCAATCAAAACCACAAATTAATCGTCCATCGATACCACAACCTAAAATTTTATAACCCTTCGTCGATCGCTTATTAACTGAAAACGGTCTTAAACGATCTTAATTATTAATTATTCGCATTTCTTAAACCCGATCACTGGAGGATTATTCAAAACTGCTCACCCATACGACTTTGATAATAGAGTCGAAAATCGCACCAAAAACTGCCGTCTAAAGTTCGCCAGTACCAGGAGCTTAGGAGCATCGAGGAGCTTTGTCAGATATTAATGAACGGAGGAATTACGCCGGGAATTTACTCCGCCTATTTAGATAATGTTGTGCTTAACTCGAACAACAGATAGGTCTCGGCAATATGACGTTCAGTCGGTAAGTCCACACTCAGATAATATCGGGTTAGTGTGTTCCTGTAATATACCGAATTGTAGTAAGTCCCAGACTTTTCTGGTAAGTCGGTAAACCTAAGGTATACCCAGCAGTACATAATTGTACGATTGCTTAAAATAAAGTAATATGCTCAAGATTGTATTAGTCCCACTGATGTGTCCATCCTCAGATCGCTTACTCATGCTCACCCGTGAAAATATCCCACTAGGAGATTACCAGAGGCAAATCCAAACATTACGTTACGATACTTGCATTTTTTCGTAGGCACATTTTACTGGATAGATTTTCAAACCGGTTTCGCCTTAACCTTTCCTTTCAGGTATACCTTAACCTCTGTATAACCGGTAAAGCAAATAAAGGTTTTAAATGGTTTCGTTCGAAAATCCGGGTTAGAACTAGTAAATCGATTCGAAACACACATTGACTTAAAACACAAAACGCATGAATTGTGATATTATTTACACTAAACACATATGAATACATATTATGTCAAAAACAGGTACACCGCATATATTGAATACGTAATTATATGTCTAATCCATATATACACACAAATCTGTGTTATGTGTATAAATTTCATATTAATTATCACTGTCGATACCAGGGCTCAATCAGTCGAGTGACGGCTCACAGTGAGGACTGCTATAGCTGGTACACTTTATTCACTAGTATTGACACAAAATCCATTCTAAGGGCAACTTGCGCAACGATACCTAAATATGTTTAAGAGAGTTGTCAAACCATACAAATACGTCATCTTCAACATAGTAGTTTAGTTGCTAAACACGTTTAGGGATCATTGCGCAAGCCGGGCTAAATGAATGACAAGATTGTACGAGTATTTAAATGTTTTGACAAGATATGTCACTTCTTTTTCCCGCTTTGTGTATGAAATTTAACTTAAATATCTCATATGATTAATTATAAATATTTTTTATCTGCTTCTTGTTTATATCAATCGAATTTCTAGGGTTCCGTTATAAGAAGGTAAATAAAAACCCTTATTTTGACAAACTAAAACTTTACAGGTTTAAGTTTGTTATGTGTTTTGTCGTTGAATAAATAAATTTAAATTCTATTTCTATTATTGACCATTTGTGTCCCACTGCTGGGCAAAGGCCTCCTCCGCCCATTCTTTATAGACATCGCGATCCTGTTAAATTAAAATTTAAATAAATATTTTAATAATATATTGACATTGTAAAATAAACTTGCTCCTATTTATTTATTCGTGTGACATTTTCGTCGTTCAAGTGTTCAAATCACACTAATATGTATTACGAGCTGACCCCGCGAACTTCGTACCGCCTTAGAATGAATACATTTTGTGTTAACCTATTAGCTAATATAATACTAAATTCGCTATTCAAAAATAGGGGTGGACGTAGAAAGGTAAAAATTTAGGGTTGTGTATATTTTTGAATGCTGTATCATTAAAAAAAGCAAAAAATTTAGTAAAATGAAGGGGTGGACCACCCTTAACATTTAGGGGTATGAAAAATAAATATTGGCCGATTCTCAGACCTACCCGATATGCACACAAAATTTCATGAAAATCGGTCGAGCCATTTCGGAGGAGTTTGGCAACAAACACCGCGACACGAGAATTTTATATATTAGATAGATGTAAAAGTTTGCATGTTAGTTCATTTGTTTAATTGTTACTTAATTACGTCGTAATGGCTAAACCAATTTCGCAGCAATTTGGTGTGTTGATAGATTATGACCTGGATTCAAACATAGCCTAGTTTTTGTTGACAAAAAACGCGTGCGAAGTCGCAGGTGGAAGCTAGTATAATATAATATAATATAAAGTTAAGTCTTTGTCCATTAACTTGTTAGACTTTATCTACCTAGCATGCTTTTATAGAGTTAACTAATTTTTTCCTTTCTGCGCTGTGGTTAAGTGTGTTCGATTATACAATGTTTTTACAACATAACCCCTATTTACTTCCTTGGTTAGTGATTACTCCAAATATATCCTGCCAATTTATTCCCTGTGATTCTGATGAAGAGTATTTTGTTCGGTTCAAATTGGAAATTCCAGTTTAAATAGAACTAGAGTTTTTGTCGCTTTTTTGTAGCTTCGAGAAAGCGAGAAAACGTGAATAGATGCTCTCGAAATGTGGTGCTGGAGAAGAATGCTTGGGGTATCAAGGACAGAGTTCCGAACCAACCAGTCCATACTCCAAGAACTCTACATCAAGCAGCGTCTTTCTTCTATTGTGCAATATCGCATCCTCACGTTCTTGGAGCACGCGTCGCGACGTGGTGAGATGTCCATTGAATGCCTTGTGGTGCAGGGGAAGGGTGAGGGTACACGACTATGCGGAAGATCGCCAATGAGATGGACGAAACCAGATCAGTACTTGACGGTCCCCTACACGAGTGCACCAGAAAAGCGGTAATACGAGAGGAGTGGCGAAGGATTGTTAAGCGCGCCACTGCCCCCGAAGTGACGACCACGACCACTCTGCCAAGAGTATAATGACTGAGAAGAAGAGAGTTTTTGTCCACAGCTTTGCTCACCTGGGTAGAAAGTAGCCTGTGTGGCAATCCAGGTCAATAACCTTCTTCAATAACAGGTTAATAACAACTTCCATATGAGGGAGGAGGTACCTTCGAAAAACGAGTTATAATGCTTAATTTCAGCTTTAAAGCACTTATACGAATAAAACGGCTGTAAGTGGTCGGACAGACAGACGGACATGGTGAAACTATAACTATATAGTTATTGTAACTATATTTGAGTCCTTAAAGTCAAAGTAAAATATTTTATTCATTAAAATCACAAGGATCACTTTGAAACATCAATTTTACTGCCTTTTCCTTCGTGACCAAGCCAGGAAAGAAAGGCAAGATTCCTAATCTGAATCATCTCACTAATTTCAATCCTGACGTGACAAGAGCCTGTAGCACAATTGGTTAGTCCCTCCTCGTATTAAGAGGAAGGTGGTGGGTTCAAGTCCCGTCTGGTTTGAAAGTTTTTGAGATTGTTTTAAAAGTCTTTAAAACTATAAATTTCCTAGTTCGACTACGGAATCCTAAAATATTAGTCTAAATAATGGAGCCCACACACGTAACGATTTCTTGGGAAGAATTTGTTAAAATTTCTAGGATTGCGCAAAGAAATGAATTATGAGAAGAATGAATAATAAAGAAATCATGATTTATGATTTAACTACTGACACGATGATGATGAAGTTCAGTCGATATGGAGCACTTTGTTCCATGAAGTCCGTACTGTATCAATACTAATATTATAAATGATAAAGTAACTCTGTTTGTTTGTTACCTTTTCACGACTAAACGGATCGTAATTAAATTTAGCAAAAAGATTATATCCTGGGGAAGGACATGGGCTACTTTATATCCGACTGCGCAAAAGGAGGGTAAAGTTTTTATTGAAAACTCACGCGTGCCAAGCCGCGGGCGGGTCAGCTAGTTTTAGATATATGCAGTTCGCAGTCCGCAGCTCGGTTGCGGCGTTTTGTTGCTGTGGCGCGTGGCTCGTGAGTTTAGTCCATCAGTCAATGGCGAAGGGGTTAACAGAACTCCAAACTACTCTGTTACTCTCAAGAATCTCAAGTCAATGTTGATTAATGAGACCTTTGACCTGTTTCGGTAACATAATACAAAAATATACCAATACAACATTGCACGAAACTACCAGGAAATAAGAAACGTACAGGGTTAATCTGAATACATATTTAATTATTGAGTCCGAAGGGTCTGATCGAAAGTAGGGTACAAAGAAAGGTCCATTGAAGGATGATAGTATATTAGATAATATCATAAAAGCATAGAGAAAAATTACTGAGATTCGATTTGCTTAGTTGAAAAAGTTAATATGTAACCCTTTTATTATGTACCTACGATTTTTATTGCAATGTGATTTGAGTAGTTTTCTTTTTTATTTCAACAGTCAATGGAAAGCTTGGAATATTATGATAAAGTATTAACAGTTTTCTACGGAAAGTAAGATAAAAACTATACCTAAAATCAAAGTATCTATAGTTAATTGCGCTCTGAGTTTTTTATTATATGTACCGTTACAAAGTCGGTTTTTAGGCGTACGCTTATTCGTTATAGCTGTATCCTCAAAAAAAGAACTTATTTATCATATCATTATATAACTGAACAGCAAGGGGCGACAGAAGAGCGTTTCAAACATTAAGTTTTCATGAAGATTAGGGGGGCCAGCAATCGTGAGGAGGTGCCATCAAGACCGGACTTTAAAGGTGGAGTTTTGATCCTAGCGACATACATCTTAACTTCTTAAGACTTCAGATGAAGCGATATGAAGACAACAGTCAAATTTTTTGGTTGATATTTGTTAAGTATTAGTGAAAAGGCCCAATTTTTTTTGTGTTTCAGCGTTATACTTTATTAGTTATTTTAAAGCTTAGTAAGTTCATTAGCTTTAGTGCAAGTTATCTGAGATTTCATAATGAATAGCCTGTAAAATTCTGCACCTGTAAAATCAGAACCGCCCTTTTACCTCGTGCAAAGAGGTTTCCCAGGGAGCGTATAACAGCGCGTCTCGAAGCGCTCATAATTAAGTAAAGCTCTTTACGTTTCTGCTCACCTGGTATCTCAAGCTTTTCACTAATGTCCTTTACAAGCAAATATAGTACCTTTTAAGACTTTTAATTTTTAATTCAGCTAGTATTTTTTATGTCGAGAAAATATTAAGTGAGGGCTTGTCATATTTTTCTTTTACTTTATTTTCACATTTCTGCAAAGATTTTTCTTTATAATGATTTTGCAATATTCGTGTGTTGGCCTGAAGGTTCAGATTGTATTATCATCGAGATTCTTACAACTTAATCGAATAACATAAAGTTTTTTTTATTTTATGATAGAGCACCATAACCACTGAATAAAAAATAAATCTTGAACAACCATTTTGTGTTTCATACATTTATTGTGTTCGTATATTGTTTGATCTTTACTACAGCTTCCTCAATTTGTCTTTCATTTCACACCAAAAATATTCTTTTGGGTTCGTCTTTTCACATCAAAGCTATCGGATAACATTTTGTGATTTTTAAACCTTTCCGAGCATTACAATGAGGAAGTATTTGTGTAATATGATAAATGACCGTATTTATTTATTTCTCATATATTATGAATACGTATATGAAAGAAGAAAAAAAAGAAGAAGAAGAACAGTCATATATAACTATAATAAATAACTATTTATTGTTCCGAAAGTTTTCAACAGAACAGTTTTTAAACATTGTTAATCCCATGAAAATTGATCTCCTGGTACCTACACTAAAAACCTCACCCATTAAACAATAGCTGTTCGTCATCGCAATAGCGCCATCCTTCACTCAGAATAATCTGAATTATTAACTCCTCGTCTTCATGATGCCTTGGTGCATATTTAACGAGCTATGCATGTTTTAGTACTAGGAGCTCAGGAAGGCCGAGACATTTTGTGGGCTAAGTCGTTGCTTTGATGTACAGACATGTCTTAAGTACCCAAGGGATGGATATGTAGTTAAAAAGGTAGGAACTATTTACTAGCCTATAGTTAATACCAAACGGGGCAACGTTACATAATGTGAATCAAATCTCCTAAAGTTCTTATCAAATGTTACTCCATTATTTCAATCTCAGTCTGGAGAAAAATTAAATTAACTCAATTAGATTGTGTAATTAGAGTACACAATTTTGGCTACATAGATGGCTACACTACTAGGGAAGACTTCTCCATTTAAAATCCCAGGCACTACAACGATAGTGACGTTCATCCAGCGACTTGCCAACAGACGCTGTTTAAAATGTCGCTTCAGATGTGTTATGGCTAAATGGTTTTTAAAGAACTACACTACAGGACGGCGAACTAAACTAGCTATCTCTCTATAAGCTGTGCTAACTAAGAAAATGTGCTTTGTTTTCAACATTCTTTGATAAGTCTTCAAAATCTGCGCAACTCTGCATATTTTATGAACTTCATGTTTGCAAACTGAATAAGTGATGGCTGCTTAAAATGTACGAGTGGGTAATTATTAAAATAAGACTCTTCTTTGTTACATAATCTTGGTTCAATGAAAATATCATAATTATTACATAAATTATTTTTAATTTAAAGTTTGAAAATAATTTATTATAACAGCAAATAACGCAGCATCTAAACAATTTATACCAACGGTTAACATTCTTATGAGCTAAGAGGCTAGACATAGAGAAATAATTACGTACTAGAGACAAGTAATAGATAGAATACCTCCGTGGTGCAGTGGGCGAATAGCCGGCTGAGACGCAGGAGGTAGCGGGTTCGATTCCCGCCGCGGATCAAATGTTTGCATGATCTACAGATATTTGTTCCGGGTCTGGTTCTTTCTCTATATATTATAAGTATGTATTTACAAAAAAAAATGTATGTAAGTATTATATCAGTTATCTGGTTCCCATAGTACAAGCTCTGCTTAGTTTGCGGCTAGATAGCGCTGTGTGAAATGTCCAGCAATATATATTTTTTTTAATAGATACGTTAATTTTGCAGACAACACACGTGAGTTTCGACCGATACTAACGGAGAAGTCTTAAGATTTAAAGTCATCCCAATAATTAGAGACTAGGCCAAAACAAGTGATTTGTAATTTGTGATTTGTAATTTATTTATTTCAGCGAACTTTTTACATGTAACTAAAACAATATTAACACTGAAAAATGCATTAGTAAAATAATGGTAAAATAAAGTGAATTTAAATCATAAGATATTCCTGATTTATTTAAAACACACATATGTAAATAAATAAATATTGCTGCACATTTCACACAGCGCTATCTAGCCCCAAACTAAGCAGAGCTTGTACTATGGGAACCAGATAACTGATAGAATACTTATATACTTTTTTTTTGTAAATACATACTTATAATATATAGAAAAACACCCAGACACGGAACAAATATCTGTAGATCATGCAAACATTTGTTCCGCGGCGGGAATCGAACCCGCTACCTCCTGCGTCTCAGCCGGCTATACGCCCACTGCGCCACGGAGACAGTCAAGTAAGTGTCCCTGTGCGTACATGCTCGACGTCTTTGTGCTCGGTCGAGCAAGATCGAACGTATACACTGATTAATCGTAACACTTAATTGATGTTCCAAAAAATGCTTGATTATAATTGTTAATAATGTTCGATTTTATTTTAATGAAATCCGTGCTATGCATGGGCGGGTCAGCTAGTGTTGAATAATTAACTTATAACACCCCAAGCTACTTATTTAACTTGAAGTTCTGTGTAGTCGTACCCCAGAGTGAGGTACGATCTGCCATTTCTTTGTACCGTTATTTAAGGAGAATCTGAATTGCTAATTCGTCGAGGGCGGGCGGGGCCGGCGCCCAAACATTGTTATTTCTGCACCAGTATTGAAACACGATTAACTGACAAAGGACATTGAATAGGGAGCAGAGAAAGTTATTTCCTAAGCTTGTGATTTTAACAAAAATACCTACGAATATTAAAAAGTACCCACCACTACAATCAACTATCTAGGTTTGCTGGAAGAAATCTCTTATTAGGGTTAAGGTCGCCTTTGTATATCTAACTTATAATCAGCATCTTCAGCTTGTAAGGTATAACAAGGATATTTCATTCATTCATCTATTTGTGTAGAATAAAGAAAAACTTAAACATTGTTTAGCATGTGTTTCAAAAATTCTGTACAAAAATTGGTAAGGAAATGTTTGAAAACTCGTTAAGCTGTTGTTTAACTTTTTAGTGGTAAGTTTATTTGACATTCTAGAAGATCGAATCAGAAATGCGGAGATCCGTGGACAATTTTTTTTTTAATTTTAATTAAATCAAAGTCACTGATACGAGGCATGCCTTTTAAGTTCTGTCGTTTCCATATTTTCCGGAAATTTTGAATTTGGAACTGTTCTATATTCGAATGTGTTTACATTTTGAATCTCAAAACAGTTGAAAGTATTAGGATTAATGCTATTGTTTAGTCACAGTTTCGATTTGAATCTGTCAGGTCACGTACGAAAATGAATCTTTCTAAGGAAAATGTTCGTGCAATAATTTTCTACAACTTTAGAAGAGGCCTGACACGGCTTCAGTGTTTAGAAGAGCTAACATCTGTGTTCAGTGATGTAGCCCCATGTCTGCGGACTGTCGAACGCTGGTATTTAGAATTCCAGCGTGGACATACTAGTGTTAGTGACAGATTTCGCGAAGGACGCCCAAAATCCGCCTTCACTGAAGATAACATCATTGCTGTGAGACAACTAATTCTCGAAGATCGTCATGTGACGTATCGAGAGATAGAGGCTCTATTAGGCATCTCAGGGACAACCATTCAGAAGATCTTGCATGAAGCGCTTGGTGTGAGAAAGCTAGTTTGCCGTTGGATACCGCATCTGCTTTCCGACGATCACAAGGCGGCCCGCGTCAGATGGTGTAAGAAAACTCTGCAAAGGTTCAACCGAGGGGAGTCAAATCACGTCTACGACATCATAAGTGGTGACGAATCTTGGATCTATGCCTACGATCCTGATACCAAACAACAATCTACAATCTGGGTCTTTCAAGACGAGCCAAAGCCGACTAAAGTTGTTCGTTCTCGAAGCACTTCAAAGAAGATGGTGGCCACGTTCGTTGGAAAAACCGGCCATGTTGCGACTATTGCACTTGAAGATCGTAGAACGGTTAACGCAGAGTGGTATACTACAGTTTGTTTACCACAAGTCATCGCCGAACTTCGAAAATCTAACTCAAAGCGACGCATCATCCTGCACCACGACAACGCAAGCTCACACAGCGCTCGTCAAACGATTGAGTATTTGAAGCAGGAAAAAGTAGAAATTCTTGACCATCCTCCATACAGTCCTGACCTAAGCCCTAACGATTTCTTTACATTTCCTAAAATTAAGAAAAGTCTTCGTGGTCAAAGGTTCCAGTCCGGTGAAGAAGCAGTCGACGCTTTCAAGACAGCCATTTTGAACACCCCACTTTAGAGTGGAATAAATGTTATAATAACTGGTTTGAGCGAATGGAAAAGTGTTTTAAGCTACGTTGTGAATACTTTGAAAAACAATAAAAAGTACTATAAGGTTCTAGATGTGTTTTTTTCTTCAAACGACAAAACTTAAAAGGCATGCCTCGTATGTGGCGACGACGACCTCCCTGGCGCAGTGGGTGACTAGCCGGCTGAGACGCAGGAGATTGCGGGTTTCCGCCGCGGAACAAATGTTTGCAGATATTTGTTCCGGGTCTAGGTATTTTATTGCATTCTATAAGTATTATTAAAAAAAAAGCATACAAGTGTTCTATCAGTTATCTGGTTCCCATACAACAAGCTTTGCTTGATTTGGGGCTAGATAGCGCTCTGTGAAATGTCAACTTTTTTATTAATTTTAGAGGGGTGAAGGGCAAAGTGAAGTGAGAGTAGCTGCATCTTAGCCGGCCATTCGCCAACTACACCACGGAGGTTGTTTAAAATGAATGAAGGCCGGTGTGATCATTTCCCTATTTCCAATTAAAATATTTCCGATGGGAATTTAACATCTCCGAATCTGTATTTGGGAGTTCTAACGGAATCGTGTCTCAGTTCTTTACGCGGCTCTATGAATAATACATCTCTGGGACTTGCTCCGAGGTAAACAGCTGACACACTCCACTACCATACTTCTTCTTCCGAGTAATTTAACTTTACAATGTATTTATTTATTTTTTATGTTGGCATAACCAGTCATTACATAGAAAATGCAAAGTAAAATAAGTTTTAAATTACAAAAGACAACAAGCGCCCAAAAATTAGACATAAATGTTGTTAAATAATTGAATGTTACAATGTTTAATAAAGTTATACAGTACATTATTATAAATACGGGATTTATCACGTACCATCTTATCGGTGTTTCGACGACAATGTTTCGGTTCAATTCGTGAACCTTCTTCAGGGTGAGTGCGATCAGCTCTGCACTGCGTCTCACCTCGCACTACGCGCCGCAGTCCTCTGCGCGCGAGTAGACGGGCGCGGTGGTGGGGATTGCGTCAACGATGGCCCAACGTCTTGACAGGCTTCGTCATCATCATTATCATCACTGCTGCTCTCTTCGGTAGTTCTCGGTACAGGCAAACAGACAACACTAACTATGTCTCTACCAGGTTCACTCACTCCTCTGTCGCTTGCATCATGAAGTCTCCAGACTGGCGGTAGAATCCATCCTCTATCTCTGTTAAAGTTCGGCACACGACTTATTTCAACAATTGGTAAAAGAAAGGTTGCAATGTAAATAAAAATAAATATGAGAAAAAAGCAAACAGGTTAGGTGGATACAAGTGGTTGATAGGTATTTAACCTATCATACTAATATTGTAAATGTAAAAGTTTGGAAGTTTGTTTGTTACTCAATCACGTGGCTTAACCGATTTCGATGAAATTTGGTGTGTTGATAGATTATGACATGAGCTCTAAACGCTGCGCGCCATACTTGAATATAGCTCGGAAAAGCGCGATATTTCTCTAGAGGATATTGATTACGTGACGAAAACCATAGCCCCCTCCCCTGCCCCTGTGGCCAAGCGTGGAATTTTAAAGACCCCCTCCCCATCTGAATGGCTCACGTAGTATGGGTACGTTCCCTTAGCGGTACGCATTATGAACGTAGAACCAAAACAGTGTGCGCGAATGGTGGGTACTACATTCCTCATGTACACAAATTCTTCCTGCACCACTATTCAAACTAATATTATAAATTCGAAAGTGACTAGTCGGTAGTTTATCGGTCTAGATATAACGGCTGGATCAATTTCGATGAAATTTGATACACCAAATTCGAAAGTAACTGTCTCTGTTTGTTTCGTTTTCACGATTAAACGGCTAAATCGATCTCGATTGAATTTGGTACACAGATTTATAACCTGGCTTGAGACATATACTACTTTTTATTGACAAACCACGCGTGCGAAACCTGGGGCGAAAGCTAGTATTACCATATTTTAGGAACATTGTTGAAAACACGAATGTTAAGATAGAAGTAACTAGCTTTTCTAATACTCTCTGTGACGGTTTTTAGGTATCCGCTAGGTATTTGGGGGAGGAAATTGGGGATTCCTCCGATTGCTTCAGCCGGGATTAAGAGATCACTGTTGACTTACCATTTGGCGAATGACTCGCAGTTTACTTTTACCTAATGCTCATCAGCGAGTTTTCGTGAAGTTATTTACTTATTCTATAATTTAAAAAAAATTATACATACTTTTTACTTGTATATAGTTTCCCAAATTCCCACTGCAATAATTATTAACTTTTTTTGCTAATTTCTAACCTTTTAACTATTATATACCTATGTTAAATTATATTAGTAGTATTAGCGATGTTTTATGTTCCGAATAAAAACATAAAAAAACATCATTGTTAGCCTCCTCCTTCCAACGCCACTCCAATCAATCATGTGCTATTCGCATTCAGGTTCAATCATTAAAATTATGAAGTTATTAGCTCTTAGTTCTTGTAATTTTATTTTAATTTTGCTATAGTCTTAAGATCGGGCACTTGGAAATTCGACACAGTTCTGACTGCATTTTTCAGTGTTTATTATGTACTATAATGTATTTTCCTAACAATAAACGAATTTAGAATTTGAACTGCTGGGCAATAGCTTTCTGTTTTCAATCGTCTTTTTTTTATACCACCTGGAGATGGAACATGCATATGGCCCACCTGATGTTAAGTGGTAACCATCGCCTGTAACAAAGTATAGGGTGTCCCAACAAAAGCGCCGGATTTAAATTTGCCGCCATTTTGTTAATACAAGTTGTACGGTGATTTTTTTAGACAGTTGTCACATACAGACCACGCGATTTAAGAATATGGAGAAGTATTCAAACCAACAACGTATAATTATTGTATGTTAATGTTATTGTACGTTTAATGATTTTCTTAGATAAATCCGCATTAATTTGATGATGTTCCAACACCCAATCAGTAAATTCACATGCCCCCCGCCCCCCCCACATTTCTAGCTCATTTAGTCACACAGACCATTCATTTGACGTCTCACTTGACCTAAAAGACTCATTTTCATTTTTTTTACCCCTCTTGAACCCCAATATCTCAACAACCCCCCAACATTTTTAGCTCATTTAGTCACACCAAAATTGTGCCATCACTACCTACCTATGTATCAAATTTCACGATGATCAGATCAACGCTTCGAAAGTTATCCTCGGACAAACAAACATACATTCATACATACAACGCCGATTTGCCCAAGTTGATTTGGAGATCTCGCTTTGCTCGATCAACTAACATTCAGTAACGATTTTAAATAACGAGACTATCAACGAAGTAAAACTCTAACAATACTAAATGGAATACTGTTAACCACCCTTTTAGAACAAGGGGCGCATTTAACCAGCTACTTTAAGCGAATATTCGAAAAGTGCAAATAGAGAGGGCTCTATAGTGACCCCTACATTAGACCGAGACAAAGGACTCTCCATTAAAGCCGACTTGGGCCGTATCCGGTGTTTTCTTTCTATTTCCGGCGGGGACCAACCCTTTGCGTCCGATAAGTGTATGATGGCTATTGGCTACCTATTTATATTAACTCTATTGTTGATACTGAGGTGCTACTTTTGTAGCTAGATTTAGTTCGGGCGTGAAGAGAGATAACGTAGAAGATTAATGATTTGATTATGATAACGAGTGTCTGGTAGCAAATTGCACTTAATGGGTGTGGACAGCCCCTGCAGTAACTTATAACATAATTTTCACCATAAACGGGATCTTCTTCGTCGTGCCAATGATACAAACATTGTAGTCATTGTGCTTCCAGTTCATGGCTACGTCTATAGCGTTCTTAGAGGCAACATTGGCCGCTCAAGGTGCTGTTTAGGCATAATGAGCAGGACAACAGATGCTCCATGGATAAGTAGATGTTCCATATGCTCCATGGCAAGAGTAGTAGAGTTCCTTGTGAAAGGGCTCTGGGAAGTGCTACCACCGTACCTATTTCTGCCGCCAAGCAGCATTGCTGTGTTTCAGTTTAAAGTGTGAAATTACAGGCAAATGAGGCTTTACACCTGAAAGCCTTAAGTTGATGGACGCAGAGCAGTGCACCGTAGGGCACGTTTATAAGGTGCGTGACCTACGAGGCAATACTTTGTTATAGGCAATGGTTACCACTTAACATCAGGTGGACCATATGCTTGTTCCATCTCCAGGTGATACAAAAAAAAATGGATTGTGAATCGACGCCACATGCACAGCGCGTGCTAAAAATATAAAAACAAGATAAAAAACGAATGTTAAACGATTTGTAAGTTAATATCAGTGACAGGACAACCACGCTGAATGTTGGCTTCCCCATAGATTGTTAGCGATCGGAGTTTATCTGTGTTTCTTATCGGAAGTAGGTAGAAAATTATTTTAGCATTGAGCCCACCTTCTGTACATTTTATGTGTATTTTGTGCAATAAACTAATAAATAAATAAATAGAATAGATTTCCAGAGCGACCGATCTTGTGCGACCTCCGGCCAACGACTTCCAACAAGTTTATTCGATAACAGTTAGTTTTTCCATCTAGCAGGAGGTCGTCTTACGCTGCGCTAAATGGATAGAAAAAGTGGTCGTGTATTGTCCCATAGTCCCATCATCATCATCCACTGTTCAACTTCACTGCTGGGTATAAACTGCCTGTGCCAGCGTCATCCAGGTTCGATCAGCGATGCTTTGTACATCGTCTGTCTATGTCGCTGTTGGACGGCAGACGTTACCCTCTTCGATTTTCATTTTAGATTCATTAATATAAATGCTTGTCTGTTTCTAGCACCCCCAAAACCCAAAAGCCTATATAATTTTTTAAGTATTAATGACGTTAGAGTGTTAGATATGAATGTGGATGGATGTAGAAGTAGAGGAAGGCCGAAGAAGAGATGGATGAACTGTGTGAAGAGTGATATGGGTAAGAAAGAAGTGAAAATGTGATGACGGCTGTTAGAGAGGTATGGAAGAAAAATAAATGTTGTGCCGACCCTACGTAATGTGGGAGGAAGAAGAAGTATTCATGGCGTAACCAAGTGTTCTATTGTGGCCTACGGTTTAAATGAGTATAAGTCGATGAGTGAATAAATAGGTTTTAAAATGTTGTAGGTACAACTTCCATAATAAAGTGTTTAAATTAGAAATACGAACCAAACTTTATCCGTAGTTGTTATGGACTTATTTTCTTTTGTGTGTAAGTTTATTCTGACTCATAGGACGTACTTAAAACTTTTCTCTCGCAATACCTAAACCGACTCCGTGCAATTTTTTGCGCCAACTTAACAGTACGCTTGTAAAGACGGATTTTGGCATAAATGTAGATATATATCTTTATTTACACCATTAAAAAATAAACAAACAAAGGAAATACATCATAGGTGTAATAGGCGGTCTTGTCTCAAAAAGTGATCTCTTCTAGGCAACCTATGGATGGACAGGATCTGTGTAAACTAATGAGGGCTAGAAAGATCATTAAATTTGTAATCATTTTTAAAAATTAAAAAAAGATCAAAAGTTAGTAGGATATATACTTCTGAGCATATAAGCCTCCACCTAAAAGTTCCCGCTTCAGCCCGCGTGGTTTGTCAATAAAAACATTACCCACCTTCTTCGCAGTCGGGCAAAAAGTTATAATTTATCTACCCCATTTCATCGAAATTGGTCCAGCCGTTCAGTCGTGAAGACGTAACAAACAGATAGCCAGACTTACTTTAAAATCTAGCATCTAGCAGTTCAGGTTTATTTGTAAACTCTACGCACAGAGGTTTCAGATCGATGAGTCGAGACGCGGCGGCGCCGATTCCCCGTGGGCTACTATTGTACTATTGTAACCGTGCTCAATCAATGAACGATTACAACTAATTTCAACAATTGATAATAATAATTGATTGAAATTATACAACAGTTAAAACCTACACAAACATTATAATTAGTATTATGTTTGCGTAGGTTAGTACTGGTTAGTACTATGACGACATCCGTGGCGAAGCGGGCGAATAACGCCGCGGAGCAAATCTTTGCATGATCTACAGATATTTGTTCCGGGTATGGATGTTTTTCTAATTAGTATGTAATTACAAAACAAAAAAGTAAATAAGTATCATAACAGTTATCTTGTTCCCATAGTATAAGCTCTGCTTAGTTTGCGTCTAGATAGCGCTGTGAGAAATGTCCTGCAATATTTATTGTTCGAGTGAAGTGAGATCTCCAAATCAACTTGGACAAAACGGCGTTGTATTTATATATGTTTGTTTGTCTGAGGATATCTTTCGATGCGTTTGATCCGATCATCGTGTTTGATAAGGTAGGTAGTGATGGCATAATCCTGGTGTGACTAAACAAAATGGGACTGTATCAGTACATTTTGACCTCGTTTTTATTTTTAGTTTTAACCTTGTAGTTTTTAATTTATTAGCCATAATAAAAACTGAATTTTGACGAAATTCACAGTGCTGAAATTTAGTATGCGTGTAGCTATAGTGACATAAATATAGGCAAAAGTCTAAAATATTGAATAACTGCAATTTCAACCCAAAAAAAGTATAACTATTTTACATAACTCCCGTTAGCTGTAATTTGAATGAAACTGTAGGTCAACTTAGTTGGTAGGCATTTCGTGGCACTATTTTGATAGTCAAAGATTACAAATTATATATATTTTTGTTATTATGGGAGACTCGAGATCTAAGTTCGGGGCGAACCACTAGTTTATTTAATTAGACCTTTGACCGTTTGATTGAACTCTTGTGATCTTTATACCTCAGTAGGTAGTAAGTAGCTATTTTTATAAAATATCACGAGCGAGATCAAAGTGACCTATTCCGATCTGAATGTTCGATAAAGTATAATGGTTAAGCTTATTAGCTAGTCTAGACGGGTACGGTAATACCTAAACCCTTACATTGTAGGGATTATATTTAATACCTTAGAGTAACACTACAGTATTATTATTAAATCAACTCGTCTCTGTATGGTTGTGTGTGGTGCCTTACCAATTAAACACACAATTAAACTTTTACTGAAAACAGAACTAGATGTCGCTAGTAAATACTGTTACGCCGAGGCTGTTAAACAATGAGTAATAATTGAAACTTCTCGAACGCTTTTGTCTTGCTGTGTTATTGTTGTTATTGTCTGCGGTTGCGCACAATGGGGATCGGTCGTTCTGTCGAAACACCGACCCCTTTCCTGGAATGATCGAGATCGTTCTCGAACAATCGAAATGTGTGCGATATAAATAGGCCGGAGAGATGGCCGGACAGTCAGTGAGTCTCAGCGAGGCCCTGGAGGACTGACGTGGAGAAGGGTCTCGCGTGAACAGTAGTTGCTCGCGAGTCAGTCTGGATTTTGCTATACGTGCGAACATTTCGGTGACTTTGAGTGGTGCAACAGTTGTGTGAATTAGTGTGTTGTGATTACGTGTAACTAAGTTCGTGTATTCATCGTTTAGTGTTGAATAAAAGTGTTATTTTGGTTAGATCGATTCCCATTATTTTATCCCAAACCCTCAGCTCGTAACAATACGTTCCAAACCTAGAACGCGCTATCGAAGCGTTTTATAACTTTTGAAACTATCATGGTTATGAACACTATTTGTACTAAAAACGGGATATTTACCATGATTTGTCAGTTCTTGAGTGTCCCGATATTTCGACGCAGTTGCATGCGCCATGATCACGGGTAAACTGGGCCCGTAGCCAAATTACATTCGCCACGAATCTATTCGATTTCTACATACATTTGTTGTCGCTGAATCACGTGGTATTTCTATAGCATGTGTGAAATCCCATACATTTTCGGACTGTAACTTGGCTAAGCCCTCTGAAGTCTTAGCGAGTGGATAGTTATTGGTAGATATAACGATCTACCCTCTTTCTTAGTCTCTTGCTAGGAACGAATTCACTAATACTATCACTACTACCGGTTTCATTCTCGATCATAACTCGATTCCGACACACAACACTCACGGCATCAGGACGCGTAATTGACACTACTAAATAAATAATAAATAAATAAATATTGCTCGACATTTCACACAGCGTTATCTAGCCCCAAACTAAGCAGAGCTTGTACTATGGGAACCAGATAACTGATAGAGTACTTACATACTTATTTTTGTAAATACATACTCATAATATATAGAAAAACACCCAGACACGGAACAAATATCTGTAGATCATGCAAACATTTGTTCCGTGGCGGTAATCGAACCCGCTACCTCCTGCGTCTCAGCCGGCTATACGCCCACTGCGCCACGGAGGTCGTCAACTACTACTTACACTATACTTCTTCGGTATAGATAGAGATAGTATTACCTACGCTACCGGTAGTCGGTCCCTTACTAGATTAAAACACGACATAATAAAGGTTGCTGGGAGCCGTTGGGTGCAGCACAAGATCAGTTGCTCAGGAAATCTATGGAGGAGGAGAATGTTCAGCATTGATGAAAATGATGACGTAAGTAGGTGATTTTCCTGTTATTATTATCTCTATTAATTGAAAATCATGTCATGTCAATGTAAATATTTATTTTATTCTGTTTTTAGTATTTGTTGTTATAGAAGCAACAGAAATACATCGTCTGGGAAAATTTCAACTGTCTAACTATCACTGTTCATGAGATACAGCCTGGTGACAGACGGACAGACAGACAGCGGTCTTAGTAATAGGGTCTCGTTTTACCCTTTGGGTATGGAACTCTAAAAACGGTAAAAAAAAATCACGTTTGTTGTATGGGAACCTTCCTTATTTATTTGTTTTATGTTAATTTAATTATTTATTTTTAAAGTGAATATATAACTAAATATTCTGTGAATATTTCAAGCGTCTACCTGTTACCGTTATCAATATCGAGCAAAAAAATCACATTTGTTTTATGGGAGCCCCCCTTAAATGTTTGTTTTATTTTAATTTAATTATTTATTTTTAAAGTGAATATATAACTAAATATTCTGTGAATATTTCAAGCGTCTACCTGTTGCCGTTATCAATTTCGAGCAAAAACGAGCAAAAAAAATCACGTTTCTTGTATGGGAGCCCCCCTTAAATATTTGTTTTATTTTAATTTAATTATTTATTTTTAATGTGAATATATAACTAAATATTCTGTGAATATTTCAAGCGTCTATCTGTTGCCGTTATCAATATCGAGCAAAAACGAGCAATAAAATCACGTTTGTTGTATGGGAGCCCCCCTTAAATATTTGTTTTATTTTAATTTAATTATTTATTTTTAAATTGAATATATAACTAAATATTCTGGGAATATTTCAAGTGTCTACCTGTTGCCGTTATCAATATCGAGCAAAAACGAGCAAAAAAAATGACGTTTGTTGTGTGGGAGCCCCCTTAAATATTTATTTTATTCTGTTTTTTAGTATTTTTTGTTATAGCGGTAACAGAAATACATCATATGTGAAAATTTTACTGTCTAACTATCACGGTGATAGACAGACAGTGGAGTCTTAGTAATAGGGTCCCGTTTTACCCTTTGGGTACGGAACCCTAAAAATAAAATCATAGCAACATTTAATTAAAACTCCTAGTAATAAAGCCTACATTACTTTGAGATCCGATTCGGCGAAACCTGACTATTATGTGCGTTGTAAACAATTAGTTTGCACGAAATACAAAAATCCAAGCGTCCAACTCAAATAATAAAATTAAATATCGACGACAGGAAAATTCTTTTTCAACAAAACTGTCTAAAAGTTGGATTTACTTGGAATCAAAAACATGTTTCTTGGAACTTAGTTATAATTGGATTGAATACGAGTGTACCTAGGTACATTATTTTCATATATTTATTAATTCATTAATTTCATTTTATTCACACATTTATTGCTATTTTTAAATAGGTTCGTGATTACTCCGTGGCGCAGTGGGCGTATAGCCGGCTGAGACGCAGGAGGTAGCGGGTTCAATTCCCGCCACGGAACAAATGTTTGCATGATCTACAGATATTTGTTCCGTGTCTGGGTGTTTTTCTATATATTATAAGTATGTATTTACAAAAAAAAAGTATATAAGTATTCTATCAGTTATCTGGTTCCCATAGTACAAGCTCTGCTTAGTTTGGGGCTAGATAGCGCTGTGTGAAATGTCTAGCGATATTTATATTTATTTATTTATTAATTTCGTATCTATTTATTTGATCACCAACCTATTACACATTAACACAATATAAAGAATAATTTAATATCTAAATCCATGGCTATATAATATTATTAATTCTAAAGTAACTCTGCCCCTCTGTCTTTGTCTATCTGTCTACATTTTCAAAACTAAACGGCTGGACAGATTTCGATGTAATTTGGTATGCAGATAGATTATGACCGGGATTTTAAGCCCACTGCGCAAAAGGAGGTTTTGTTTTTGTTTACAAACCACGCGTGCGAAACCGCGTGCAAAAGCTAGTGTTACTATAATTACAGGTGAGGACTGTATTATCTCGTTTATAACATAAAGTAAGAAAAACAACGTACACAGCAATAACTTTAGGCATAAATTGTCACAAGTTTTTTTACAAAAACCTAAATAATAAGATAAAAACGAATATCATGAGAGTTTTGTTTAAGAAATTAATAATTCCTTGTAAACTAAAATAATACCCAATTCAATTCACTAATTTCGACCCTAACGTGACAGAGCCCGGTAGCACAAATGGTAGTGCATCCTCGTATCAAAAGGAAGATTACGGGTTCAAGTCCCGCCTAGGCTTAAAAATTTTTGAGATGGTTTTAAATCTCGGAATTAAGATAAATATAATTAAATAAATTATTTAAAAGTTGGCATTTTGTAGAGTTAGGCCATATATATCATATTAAATATTATTATTCATTATTATTATTAAATGATTAAAATAAATCCCCAAACTTTTCTTTGTAAAAAACGTCATAACATTGTATCAAACATCATTTTCAAAACAAGGCACAAATCAAAGATGCACAGATACATCAATCTACTAAACCCTCAAGTGTGAGTAGGGGGGCCTATTCGAGAGAGGGGGAAAATAAATTGAACGATTTAAGAATGACTCCACATCGGGACGAAAAATTCTAATTATTCGTACAAGTGGCTAGGGTTCCTCAATACGCAATCAAAATGTCGTCCGCAGGATTCCTTTCAACTTGCGCGGCCTGGGATTTGATTCGTGATGTAAGGAATTTACACAATGATATAAAAGCACTGTTTTTTTCTGAACAATCGTAGTTCAAAATATGATCTACTACCGTTTATAAGTATCAAATACGTTAGTAAAAAACGTATCTAGGCGTTATCAAATAAGTCTTATGTTGCTCAAACATAAATATAGTTGGCATAAAGTGGGTGTCTTCATGACACCCACTTTATGCCACTTTATGCAAAATTCTTCGCGAGTGAACAGGTAAGGCAAGCGTGATCCAGCATAGACTGCATGCTCGCTTGCCATCAGGCGAGATCGTGGCCAAACGCAAGTCTATAAATGTATTAAAGAAAAAAAGTTGACTCACCGCGGTTGCGATACCGTAGTACTGCAGTCTTTCTTCTGTGGTGCGTATTATTTCGTCTGTGTGTTGTGTGTGTGTGTGTGTGTTGTAAGTGTTATTTTGTGTTAATTCAGGCGTTTCAAATTCGTAACTTTTCATGTTTTTCAAAACTCAATGAATTATTTTTTTTTTTTGGTGCTAATCAACCGGAAGTTGACCATAGTATGAACAACGTTTGTTCTGTAAAAATCACTGTATATTTTTTATTGTAAATATAGACGGTGGAATTACCATGGCCGCCTCATAACATAGTATATGGAATGTGTTTAAAATTACAGGCACATGTGGCTTTATACTTGTATGCCTCAAATTGCGTGACCTATGAGGCATTGTTTTGTTATACGCGTGCCATCTCAGTGTAATATAAAAAAAGTTGAAAGCCCGTTTTAAAGCTCTGTGGAACGTAGTTGAAACCACTCCCTTTTACCTATTTCTAATAACATTGTCATTGATTGCGAATATTACGATGATAACCAATGCCATCGAATCAATGGCCTTGGTCACGTGACCAATAAAGAATACATGAACAATCAAGCTCCTATCGAGAAACTAACTATGAAATTTCTTTGTTTCAGGTAAATATACGAAGTATATCTGCTGTTTCGTTGTTTTAGGGTCAAAGTTTTAAGATAAGTATATTTAATCCCGTGGTTATTAGAAGTGTCTCTGGCACAGGAATGTAAAAACACGCGTAGAAAAGTGTTAGGGAAGCAGCAGCACGTGATCCCCAACTTCAAAATTCGGTCCATTTCCCTGGAACCCCGTCTCGAGAGTGTTTGCTAACTGACCTGAAGTGTCCTTCAGACCCTCGTGCCCAGACGGGAACGAGTGGGCTGATTGTTTGCAAGACCAGCCCCCCAATCACGTTAGCGAAGGCCATGAAAAAGTTTTAATGGCAATCAATTATAACAGCTTAAAAAGTTTTGGCTGTAATGTAACCCACGTTGCTGTTGGGTGGAGTGACAGATTTTTGAAGTGAAAACTTCTTTAGGCGCGTTGGGCATTTTTTGAGATGGGAAAAAACCATTGAACTCGCGACACTGTTACCGTGACTGACACCTCTGTATATAAGTATCTGTAGTGCAGTCTGCTTTTATTCAAGTTTTCACTTCTGTCGGCCCTCCTTGAGTGCCAACTTTTTTTTGTTAGACGTGTTTATTGTCCCAAGGCGTAATGAGTAGTTTCTCTATAAATACAATAGATACTATGTAATAACTATGATAAGGCTATTACGCTGCGCGTTCTCGCCTGGTTGTAATTTATGGGATGATTGTAAATGTTGGCTTTTATTATGTTGAAGCGTATGTGGATCCATCTTACCAGTGGGCGATCTACACTTTGTTTTGTTTAGTCTTTTAAGACAATTAGCTATTATCCAACAGTCGCATACGATCGTGCAGATTCCATACGAGGTTACCCTATGTCGTGGATATCAGGTTTGGCATTGATACGATCCTGATGACCATTTTCCTAGCGCAATTAGGGGCCGATCGCCCAGTCGGTACCGACCGGTGTGCTGGGGTAAACGGTCCAGTCAGTTTGGGGGTTTAATTAGTAATGATTGATCTAACTGGTACTTGTATTGTGACCTCAATGACCTGCGGTTGAGAGGCGAAAGGTCGTGAGCTCAGTTCTCAAATATTTGAACTGAATTTTGTTGATATAGTTTGATTTGGAGTTTCTGATTATCCACGATATCGATAGACCTGACACTTTAATTGGGCTAGCACAATGACCTTCAAGGACATTGGCTATTGTGAGAGCCTTAGCGATGACTAAAACTACTTAAACATTGAATTGGGAAACTTGACATAAACTTTCTAGTTCGTCGTTAAGTTTTAGAAGTTTTGAGAAATATACATATATATATATAGTCTGTTGTAAGTAAGTATATCCATTGAACATAATATACGTATTTACGGGAGTGGGGTACTCATGATAAGTGCTTACTTTATGAACAACTTTTATTATGAAACCGAACTTTTCCATACAAAAGTTTAATATGTACCACCATGAGACATGGTTAAAATTATTGATGATTGAAATTATTGATGAGTACTTTCATAACATCTATACTGAGAAGAAATATTTGAAAATCATGTGCTCGCAACGTGAATTGAACGATCTAATAGCGACAATAAAATCCAAAAAATCGTCATTAAAAAAAATTGCAAATATAAAATCTACGACCTCAGGCGTCCATATTTATATCTTTTATTTCAAGTTCTCCCAAAATTAAACCATATTATATTTCTCGAAGCGTACAATAACACGAAAATTGCTCCTTTTCCCCGCGCGGGGTTTTCCCTGAGTTTCCTGAACCCGGACCAAATGTATTCATAGCAAGTGTATTATTTTGTGATCTTCTTATCCCTAATACTTAGGTGAAAATCTGAAGATTTTTTAGGTATTTCTTGTTAAGGAATGTAAAAGGTAGGTACACTCAAAAAGCTACAAGATTTAAGATAATTTTAGACGTAGCGTTCTTATTAGATTTGACGAATCTAGAGTCTCAAGAGTAGTAGAGTTCCTTGAGAAAGGGCTCTCCCGGGGAAGTACCATTATACCATTTCTGCCGCTAAGCAACACAAAAACAATGCTGTGTTTCGATATGATTGCATGAGGCATAGCACCTGCAACTGCATGTCTCATGTTAATGGACGCAGGGTAGGGCACGTTTCTAAGGTGTGTGACCTACGAGGCAATACTTTTTTATAGGCGATAGTTACCATATAATATTAGGTGGGCCATAATTATGGGTGGTCCGCTCATCTATAAAAATGGCTCTCAATTAAATATAGAAAGTAGCTACTAACATTATTTAACTTCATCATCATCATCAACCTATAGCAGTCCACTGCTGGACGTAGGTCTCTCCCAGGGTGTGCCGTTGAGCCCGATCCTCAGCTCTTCTCATCCAATCCTTGCCAGCCACAGCGCGCAAATCGTCACTCCATCTAGCCGGAGGGCGTCCTACACTTCGCTTGACTAGACGCGGTCTCCACTCCAGAACACGTTTATCCCAACGGTTATCGGTTCTGCGGCTTATTTAACTTAATACTAGGTAATAAAAAGTAGGAAAATCGTTCAAGTACATTATTCAATACATCTTGATCCAAGATATTTACACCTTGATGTTGTTTTTTTAATTTGTGCTGATCATATAAAAAAATATTTAAAAAAAAGACAGTTTTCTTTATTAGAAGTTACTTATTGATAATTGTGTGGCAAATTAATTAACATGATAAATAAAACAATTAAAAAATAGATAATGCAATCAATCAACATTACAATTTTATTATGTAAAACATATTTTAACACACACAATACAATCATAACATCAATATACAATATACCAATTAAAAATGGTGCAAAAAGGTGCGTTTACTTATTTTCTTTCTTTATAACGGTGGACGGATAATATTAATTAAAATTAAAAGTAGTTAAAGTACTAGGATAAAAAAGCTTAATTATACAGAATCAATTGTATTTATCCTAACCTATTATTGTACTTCCCGCAGTTGTACAATCAAAACATAAAATTCGTAATGACTATCCTGATCGATATAACATACTTTATATAGCACTGAACTGAAGACAATTAAATTCGAATCGCAATATACCCAGCCGAATTAAATCTCTACAAAATGAAAGATGACTCAACATCTTACAAAATTAACTCCAATTTCTAGCCGCTTATGGTCCATTTTAGTGCGTGCTATCCAAATATTAATTTCGTAGATTGTTTCTAAGGAAGTACCCTCAAGATGTAATATTATGTGAATGAGGTGTCTTTTGATAGGACTTTAATGAATGTTACGGAACAAAAGATGAGCAAAGCTGGTTCTTACCCAAGTGTATTATTATTATGTTTTTGGTTTTTCTTGAGAGACATAATTGATGTTATATCGAGAATCTAAATTGCTAGCTCCATAATATATTTAATTTTCTTATATATTGAGTGTTAAGATAGCTGTTTATCTTGTATTGACAGCCTATATTGGTTGGATCTGGGCCTTAAACATCGTGAAATTCATAAAAAACGTTTGGAAAGCATACAAAAATGCTTCCTGTGGCATCTCACATTCCTGTTATTTAGTAAAAGTACTTTTGAACTACGAGGACAAGTTGAAATATTTTGGGATCTCCACACTTGCGGATCGAAGACGTATGCCGTGTTTCTGTTTAAATCAGTGAATAGCATACTTGATGCACCTGATTTGCTAGCGTCCATGTATTTTCTGTTCCTTGCAAACTGCCCAGGGCGTCAAGGTTTAACTTGTTTAAATTGGGGGGATCAAAGTCAAATCTGGGACACCACGCACGACTAGAATCGTTAGGCAGTATAATATACTATCTACCAATCTATTTACTAAATCTGACCAGTTGGAAATATTCGCTTGCAATCTGAGAAAGCTTAAAGCCCATTTTAAATGTAATAAATTCTGCCCTCCTTATTGCAAACGCAGTCCTTGCAAAATGGCGGTTTGGAGATAAACGCAGCAAATATACGAGTATATTATATTAATATGCAAGGCAAAAATATTTTTGTGCAAGTATGCGTTTCTCGTGAAATAAAAAACATGTTTATAATAAAAAAAAATCGTAAAAATTATTTATATCTGTGAAAATCCCAAAACTGACGATTACTGCAAATACAATTAGCTATGCTCTTATTTTTGATATATTGACTTGTTTTATAATTTAATTAATTAATTCAAAGGCTGCAAATCTGAAGTGGGACTAGGCGGGTTATGTCTTCGGTATGCAATCCGATAGGTGGACCAAGAAGGCAAGCATATGGACTCCTAAAGACGGAAAACGACGCCAAGGAAAACCTAAAAAGCGCTGGAGCGATGACTTGGACGTCTTCCAAAGAGACTAGCGGAGTTTGGCTCTAGACCGTGATAAGTGGAAGGAAGAGGGGGAGGCCTTTGCCCAGCAGTGGAGCAGTACAGGCTAGTAAAAAAATCTAATTATTATGTTATTTTATAAGGATTATGATTTCGTAATTATTTTTTGTGTCTTTTATTTATTTTGATGTATTTTGTTTTTTTTTATTTTTCATGTTACTTACTCAATAATTGTTAATGTTTCAATAAACTTCATATTCTAAATCAGTCAATGTAGTGTTCACCTGTAATTATAGAAATATTTAGCTCGTAGATTCATTGATTCATTATAATGTTTTAATGTATATTAATTTGGTGTTCAAATAAATAATAATAAAAATGAAATCAGGCAAATATATTTTATACTCTTAAAAACCATTCATTTAAGTATCCATACCTCAAAATGGCTTCATAGCGAAATAGTCGAAGTATACTATCCGGGGTGGAAGTCTGTTTTTTTATCGTGAAACATCCATTCCTTCTGACTTGTCCTGTCGTTCAAATTGTACAGGAACGCGACGGGATACAACTCGGAACAATTGTTCTGAGTGATACCGTCATTCTTTCTCACTCTTGCAAATACACCAGCGTTCATTCCATAGCGATTGTAGATTCCAGCAGGAATTAACGTTAGTGGATGCGACGCTATTTCACAAGTTTACTTAAGTTTAAATAGCGAGAATTAAGCTACCGATTCAAAACCATTAACCTGACTTAGGTTACACCTGACACAAGGTTACTTTAATTTAAGTTTTGAAGTCGGTTCTACTCCAAACCACAGTGGAGGTAAATCTAGAATTTGTCTAGTTCGCTGACCGAATGTTTGTGAGGTAGACTAATGTCTGATTTCATTGGGGAATAGTTACGGAAATCTAGGTCGAACTGCCGGGAAAATTAAATTGAGGACGTAAATGTAACATACCTGACGGGTAACAGCGGTATCATTCTCGTGGGACTATATTATTCCAGGTACAATTTCTAACAATGTAAAAACTACATAAGTGTTACAGAAAGTTTTTTTAGTGGTAAAATTACTTGAAAAGATTGGGTCAGGTAATCGTAACATCCCCGGCCGCAACCCTGGTGCTATTACGCCGTGGTACCCGCGGAAATGTCCAATTTGGCAAGTTTTAACCGTTTGCGACGCGTCGCAGTACCAGGACAGCAGAAGTGCACTGCAAATTGAATCTTGGCGTCGGCTATTCGTTATTTGGCGGGGTGCCGGCGGCCATTTTGATAAGGGATTACTAAGATAGCGGTGGACGTAAGAAAGCGGAGATATTGTGGGAACAATTTATAATTATTTTATGAATTATAATTTGTGTGCGTGGGGGTGCGTGCGTGTGTATGTGATTGTATTAGGGTATGTGTGCGAGTGCTTGTTTGTGTATGACCTATAGTCTATACAGCAACTTTTAAAAGGTCTTTAGTTTATTCATACGGCGGTGTTATGTTAAGAGCCACTGAAGACATTTTTGTTGTCATTTATAGCGGGGTAAGGCAATACATATTAATTTAGTGTGGGACTAAGCAAATAAAAATGGCGACTGGCAAATGCCGTTCGTCGTTTTTCAGTTTTACAAACTAGATCCGATCTAAGCTTAGAGTCAGTTATGTTAGGGTCATAGACAAGCTGTGAGTGTTTGTGCGACGTTGCTTGTAGGTTAAAAAGTTGTCGGACATTGGAACTTAGCAGAATGAGTAAAGTGCGGACGTGGGAAACCAGATGGACTTTTTGCCAGGACCTTGAGGACAGCTCTCTGAGTCCAGTCTCTCCAGTCTAAACATCAAGACTTTTACACAGCCACCTCAGCATACAATGCAATACGATAAATAATTGAGCTAGAACGTAATAAATAGATAGACAGAAAGTAAAAATCTAGAACTATAAGAATATATTACATATATTATATTAGTAGATATCTATTTTTGAAGTGAAAACTACTTTAGGCGCGTTGGGCATTTGTTGAGATGAGAAAAAACCATTGAACTCGCGACACTGTTACCGTTACCGACACCTCTGTTTATAAGTAGTGATAACTTCTTCAGGGGCGTTGGTACATTTTTGAGATGAGAAAAAACCATTGAACTCGTGACACTGTTACTGATACCGTTAGCGACACCTCTGTATATAAATAAATATATATTCCAATAAACAATTTCTAACGCAAATCGGCGGCGCCATTGCGACGATGTAGCTTAGTCAGTTTAACATGTACCTACTTACATGGTAAATGAACATGATTTGTTCATCTATTTTATACAGGCTGTTTCATTCATATTTTAGGACTTGATATTAAGGTTATATGAAAATAAAAAAAAATCTACGGTACATAATGAATTTGAAAAACCTATTTTACAACCATACTAGCCAATATCCCTACCCGTGTTTTAATTTAATGTCGTACATAACAAAACACGTATCATGTGTTCTTATATTATTATGTTAGGTATTTATTAACATAATAGATGTTCTTACTTCTTACTTAGTCATTTAGAGTTTGTTATTATTAGCGTTGAAATACCTTTTTTTCCTGTGGCACGCCTTACCTTCTTTTAGCACGACCATTATGACTGGTAGATAATGCTATTACCAATAAGTCCTAGCACTATTATGCTTTGTGTGAAAGTATTGAATAAATAAGTTTTCTGACTCGTGTATCCGTCGATTCAATTGGTACGAGTAGCTTCCAAGCGAAGACTTTAAAAAAAAAATTTAAACTGCACGTTTATGTTCGTTATATGACGGTTGCCGTTAATCTTATGTAATCCTTTAGGCTCCCAGTGGACGGAGGTTCGTATCGTGTGGTGATTGGATTTTCGGACGGTGGCTTGGTGTTGTGCAATTTAATTATACAATAATCTACACCTGATGTCGGTATTAAATGTGTACTGTATAGGTTTAGAAACTTTAATTATGAGAGTCTATTAATTTTTTGATGGTGTGATAATTTTCACTATTGCAATTGCAAAAAAAAGTGATTGGAATAGGTGTATTTCTAGGTATTAAATATTTATTTGAAAAGTGGTTTTTGAAAGTTAGGTAGTTTTAGACATTACAAAATTATAAGATTAGTATATTTGGAATGGAAAGAAAAGAAAGAAAAAAATAAATAACATGTTAATAAAACGTCATAACATATCTAAAATTACCAACAACAAACTGCTAAGTGTGGTGGAATGGGATTCATTGCTTAATCTGTGGAATGAGTATTACTAGAAATTATGTGGATTATGTTTTGCACGCATGGTTGGTCAATAAAAAATTGTACCCTCCTTATGCTCAGTTGGGTAAAAAGTAGCCTATGTCTCTATCTCGATCATAATCTATCTATATACCAAATTTCATTGAAATCGGTCCAACCGTTTAGTCGTGAATACCTAATAAACGACGGAGAGACAGAGTTACTTTCGATTTAATAATATTAGTATGGATTAAGGACTGAATCCTTCGTTATCGGTCACAAAACCTTGACTAGGCTAAGACATTAAGGTCTTGTAGGACTTTGAGGTTTAAAAATGTACCAAATAAAATAATATATTGGAATGACAAACAAACAAGCGATTTATCTTCGTAAAAAGTACAAAGCAAACGGGAAAAGCTCAAGTTTTTGTCCGTAATTTCATCCTTCGGGGATACTCGTCCTCCCAGCTCCCACGTGCCAAACGGTCTTCCTTGTCACGCCGCGTGATGACGTCATCCGTCATGCTGTGCCGTAATGCGCCCACCAAGATGGATCGTGTGTGCAAAGCCTTAACCTGGCTCGTTTCTATTTGATGCAATTTTATTTGTTTCATCAATAATGATCGGGAGGTTTAGTTTGAAAAAAACAGGCATAGAGAAAACTATAAATTTAATTTAAAAAAGTAATATTTACAATTATTTGTGAACTTTTGATTGTCCTTATTTAGTCAAAAAAACGATAAAATTCATACCATTATTACACTTGTATTTACATCAGCCACGTCACCGATCAGTCACGTCCAAAAATAAAGTTATGTGGAAGTCGCAGAACACTAAGTCACGTTCTTAAAGTTGAAGTGACTGATCGGTGACTTGATGGTGACGTGACTGATGGGTGCGTATGTACCTTTATTTCAAAAGTAATATTTATAAGTCGTATGTTGTCTTTAGTCATGAATATGCTCCGGTTTCCGATAGTCACCATATTCACATTTATTACGAAATGTACTATCATGAATACTTATTTTTCTAACTGGTCAACCATTGCTGTTATTTAATTTCGGCAACTGCATATAATTTCTCTATTTACACGTATTTTGTAGTAAATAGTATATTTATGATGCGATAAGTACCAGGAACTAATAATAGTGAGGCGGTCGCAAGTTTTCATTATCGACTCGCGCTTACGTCGTATTGAGAAACTTTCGGTAATTGACATTCGCTACTGTAGCCTTTACTGGGCTACCAGGGTAGCAGGATACAAAGCGTTTAGTTTTATTGAGGGGAAAATTGTATAAGATCAACGGTAGAGCCAAATTGAAAAAGTGTGATTTTGTTACAAAGTGAGTCGAATTCTTTAAGTATTCTTGGTTATTTTGGACTGGCTTCTTCTATAAGGCATACTCTATCTAGGCTGGTTTACCATAATATTGTAAGGAATACAATAATAATTTACGCTGACAATATCATTATTGTCAGCGTAAATTATTATTTATATGATATAAACTAAAAAAACTTGCTTGATTTTAATAACTACTTCATTTTGTTCTTTGACGTTAAACAGTTTCAGTGCAGTTGAACTTTTTGCAAAAAATATACACTCGAAAAATTAAATTGTATTATAGAAATAAAGTTGCTATTTTAATGCCCCTGGCAACCCTAAGAGCCTACTTTCAGGTATCTTTCACGGCTTGCGGTGTCTTAATTGGCGCCTGTGTTTGACACCCGCATAGACTCCTAATTAACATCGCCTAATAGGTAGGAAGTAAACTATACTTGTTTGTACCTAGTCAGGTCATAAATTCTGTCACATGTTTAATATAAAATAATTGAAACAAGTTTATTCATTATGTAACCATTTATATACCAAAATGAACTTAACAAAACATAGATTCTTATGACACTAAAGTTTATTCAAAATGACCTCCGTGATTTTGAATACAGGCCTTCAATCTGCGCGGCCAGTCGTCTATCGCAGCACGAACGAGGTCCATGTCAATATCGGCGGCTGCCTTAATCAAGGATGTCTTGAGTGACTCCAAATTGGGATGAGGCTTTGAGCACGCCTTTTCCTCCAAGTGTTGCCATATCTTGTAATCTAACGGATTCAAATCTGGACTGGAGGAGGGCCAGTCTTCGTGCCGGATGAAATCGATTTCACGCGCCGCCAGCCAGTCTTGTGTGCTCTTCGCTCTATGAGCTGGCGCCGAATCTTGTTGGAATACCCAGTGCCTGTTATTGAACATGGTATGAGAAACAGGTTCCACAAGGTTCGTCAGGACTGTATTTTGATACACAACTGCATTCGTTTTTACACCTTTCTCACAAAAATGTACCTCTGTTAAGCCCCAATAAGAAACTCCCAACCATACCATGAGCGAGGATGGAAAATGACCTCGTTGGACACGCGGAATACGGTTGCTCGCTTCTTCACTACTGTGTGCGTACGTACACCTTATCATTTTGTTTGTTGTAGCTCTCTTCTACGGTAAAAATTTTTTCATCCGAAAAAAGAATTTCCCTCAGATCTCTTCAGTCTCAGGTCCATTAGACGAGCATTCAAACGATGTCCTGTTTTTCTTCGATATGCCCGAAGCCCTAAGTCTTCATTTAACCCCCTTTTCACCGTGGTTCTGCTTAACCCCATCTGAAGGGCCAACAGTTTCTGCTTACGTTTGGGATTTCTTTGAATTCGCGCCTTCACAGCTTTTGTCACTGCTGGAGTCCTAACAGACCGAGGGCGACCACTTCTTGACCTGTCATCTACACTAGAGTCTTCATTGTATCGTTTGATGGTGCGATAAACGAATCTTTTGGTTATATTCAAATTTTTCAGTATGTCAAAAATTTTAATTGGCGCGTAACCGCAACGATGCAACGCAATAACTGCAACACGGTCTTCTTTAAGCGTCCACTCCATATTTAAAAATGAGTAAAATTCTAAAAAGTATACATTTTTATTTTCATGAACAATCCGAAATTCGAATTCTATAAACTTTTTTGTGGCCAGCATTCTAAAAGAAAAGTTTTTACTGTGTGACAATACTTATGACCTGACTAGGTACACTACATCGGGCTTGTGATCTCCTGGTAACATCTGGGATAGACAGACCGTAATAGAAGATTCACATGTATTTTTTATATTGTATATTAAAAAAAATTTATAAGTCCGGCTTTTGATTTTTGTTTGAAAACATATTTTTTTAACCCCCACGTAAATGGAGAGGTGTTATAAAGCTTATTTGTTTGTCTAGCTAGGAGCACCGAATACCCTTTTCTGACTTTACTTGAAAGAAATAATCTAAGTCCGGCTTGCACAACGATCCCTATGATATTAGAATGAATGAAAATACTTTATTGTGCACCACAAAAGAAACAGACATAAAAATAAAATTTATTATATATTATATTACAGGTAGTATTTAGCGAGTAAACATGTTTAAATTTGACATATTTGCATGATTTGACAACTCTCCTAAACATATTCAGGCACTAAATACTATTGGCATCGTTGCGCAAGTTGCCCTAAATACCATTAGAAACGTCAATAGCGTAGAGAAAACTCGAAAAGACTAAACACTCCTACACACTCATGTTGCCCTAGTAACACGTTATCGACCCTGCTTTGCTAAATTTCACACCCCCATTGATTCACCATAATAGTCCCTATTACCAGCGTATATAAGGATAATGGTTTCCATAATCTCATGTAGAAAACATGGTGAAACATGCAGCATCATCAATATCCCATCTGTGACGTCAGTTTCGGGGATGGCATCGATATTTTATGGGAGAAATAAAATAAGGTGGGATGTGTTGAAAGATTTTTAAAAAAGATAAAGGTTTTGAAAAAGGAATTAAAATCAAGAGAATTATGCATTTGGCTAGAAGCGAGACAAATTCACTAATTTAGGGTTCCGTAGTCTAGTTTATTTGGAAAATTGGTAGTTAAGTTTGTACGGACACATTAACCAACAGGCATGACGAAAATACGTTTCCGTTTTCACAATTTGGTACCAGAACCCTAAAAACCGAGCTATTCTCTGCAGTTGTTCGTTACGCTTTGAAAAAAAGAAATATAAAATGTATTCCCGCGATTCCGAGTACGTGTGTAGGAACAATGCGAGCGCATAACTTTACTGGAGCGTTCTGTCCGTCACGTGTTCTAACAAACGACGAACAGGAGCACAGGGAAGAGGGGATGGCTGGTTATCTCAGGCAGAATGTTATAATAATAATTTATTAATTTATAATTAGAACGATACAATAACCAGTAACACTAATTATGTTCAATTAATTATAACAATCATTAACAACATAAGAACAAAAAAAAAAGAAATTAATGCATAAACAAATATCAAGAATAAATTGTCATTATAAAAATACTAATATCAGTGAGATGATAATAATAATAAGCAAGCTAGTCAAAATTATATAAGAGTAAATGATATTAAGTTAATGCAAAAGAGTACATAGTCAATAAAATAAAATCAAATAACAACAATAATATGATCTTGGCCGTACATTACGCTTCTCTTAAAACCTCGTCCTGCTTCTTAGTTCATTTTGCGTTTGATCAACGACCCCTATTCTATATTTTGAAAATCATCTTGTGATAGGCTACTATAAGGTTGGACACGTTTATGGAGACGCACCGCCTTGGGAACTACGTACGATGCCACAGACAGACAGACGCACAAACAGACATAGGCGTCAAACTTATAACACCCCTCTTTTTGCGTTGGGGGGTTAAATAGCTATCTAATGTTGCTTTTTATTGGTTGATGGTTATACTCTTAGGGTGACTTGCGCAACGATGCCTAAAAGTACTTAGTGGCTAAATATGATTTAAGGAGTTGTCAAATCTTACAAATCTGCCAAATTTAAACATGTTTAGTCGCTAAATACTTTTAGGGACCGTTGTACAAGCCGGTTAAATAGCAGCTCTTGCACTTATTTCTTCAACTAACTGCTATCAGAAGTAACCCAGCCATTCCACCTACACTATGGCGAGAAGCGTTTGAAACGGCGAAAAATTCGTGCGAAGTTTTTAATCAATGATATCCCACCCCAGTTTTTTTGCAAAACTGTTTTGATCGGGCCCCGGGCGCCGGCGCTGGCCGAATTGACATGCCGCGCGTTGCCTTTGTACAGAGTTTACTAATTGGGTAAACAATTCCCAGCCAGAAAAATTCCGTGGCATTTTAAACTGGCTCGGACGGAATAAGCTTTTTGTTATTCGATGGACGGTTTTCAAAGTACAGATCTTCGAGTCTTAAATTGTCCACTCACTACATCACAGACAAATTATCTTTATTCATTTATTATCATCATCATATCAGCCCTAGGACGTTTTCAGAGCGACTGATCTTGTGCGGCCTGCACCCAACGGCTCCCAGCAAATGAATAATATTAAATAAAATAATAAATATCGCTGGACATTTCACACAGCGCTATCTAGCCCCAAACTAAGCATAGCTTGTACTATGGGAACCAGATTACTGATACATAACTTATATATATTTTTTTTTTGTAAATACATACTTATAATATATAGAAAAACACCCAGACACGGAAAAAATATCTGTAGATCATGCAAACATTTGTTCCGCGGCGGGAATCGAACCCGCTACCACCTGCGTCTCAGCCGGCTATACGCCCACGGAGGCAGTCATATTGTTATTATAATAATAATAATTAATTGCCTTTATTCAATAAAGGGATTATTTTTAGTACATTTCAAAATAATCCCTTTATTGAATGTACGCGGGGGAGAGGCGTGAAATTACAGACTTAATTGTTTATTTTTTTTTATATTACCTAGAAATGGAGCAGTCATATGGCCCCGATGATGTTAAGTGGTAATCATTGCCTGTAGCAAAGTATTAGAAACCATCCCCTTCATACCGAAACACAGCAATGCTGCTTTTTGTCAGAACATTGCTAATAACGTTTCGGATGGATTAGAAGTAGAGTAAGACAGAGGAAGAGATGGATGGACTATGTAAAGAATGATATGGGTAAGAAAGAAGTTCCAACGGAGATGACGGCTGATAGACAGATATGGAAGAAAAATACATGTTGTGCCAACCTCACGTAATGTGGAAAAAGGACAGGAAGAAGAAGAGTAACGCTTTGGATTTTTATGAACTGTTTGTTATGTTATTAATGATTATTTAATAAATTATACAATGTGGACTAAACCCGAAGGACCATTGATACGAGAGAAGGTATGAAAAACAATTACCTTGTTACCGCAAAAAAGTTAAACTACAGTTTAAAAAATTCCTTACCAATTTTTGTATAGGACTTTTTTAAAACACCCGCTTAAAAGTGTTTAATACTTTTTGTGGTAAGACCCTTATTATTTTACCCATCTTTCAAAAGATGTGGTGTGAACAAACTCGATGATGTGTCAAACATTTTCCATTAACAAGAAAGTTGGGGGCGGAGTGTCAGCGGGATTGACGCCGACTGTATTTGTCTTAATTCTGTCGCGTGACAGGTGGCGGGTGTGGTGCGTCTGATTGAATAGAGCGAGTTTGTCAGATTAATATGACCGTCCTAATAAAGTTTTTCTCTGTGAAAGAAATGAGTAAAATGTAATTTTAGTGTATAGTAAATAAAACATTCTGGACATTTCACACAGCGCTATCTAACTAAGCGGAGCTTGAACGGAGATTAAGCGGAGCCAAATAACTGATGGTTATTGTAAATACATAGTTCTTAAAATATATAGAAAAACACCCAGACCCGAAACAAATATCTGTAGACCATGCAAACATTTGTCCTCATTGTTGTTAATATAGAAATATTTATTGTACTGTACAAATGTTCGTAATGTCACTAAAATGAAATTTTACTATTTTCTTCCGTAGAGATAAACTTTTCTAAGGTTGTAATTCTAGCCTGGCTGATAGGTATATAACATAATGTATAAAAGTGTTTCTCGTAGAACTTATCTTTTGGAATTTAAATGTCAGCAACATCTATCTCTGCTGATTATACGACATGGTAAACTTCAAGAAGCTTCAAGAAAAATGTAGAGGTTTTTCCTGTAGAGGAGCAACACATCGACAATACCCCAGGTGTTGCCTGTGTCAATAGGCGACGGTGACCGCTTACCATCAGGTGGGCCACAACGTAAGCCTGTTTCCCCACTAATAACATAAAAATAAAAAACAAACTCTAAATTCTCTCATCCTCTCATACCTACACTCTTTGTAACGACACCGGCTGGTGACAAAACGAATTGCTAAAAAGGTTGGAACACAGGGTTTGCTCCTGAGATTTAAATAAAATAGAATATTTATTTATTAGCAGAAACGTTTCAAAGTATACATAGAGTTCTGGTACTTACATAACTAAGCCTTAACTAATTTTTAATGGAAGGCATAATATATTTTTACAATAAATAATGATAATTAATTTAGCTATGCTGTATTAAGTATGGTTTTGGTGTAGTGTAGTTACTTTGCTCAAAACCTGTGTACAGTGAAAGCTTCGACTCCTCGCTCTAAGTGAGAGACGCGAGGGACCAATTCAGATGGTGGTTGCGGTTGCTTTTTTTAATTTAGAATACGGCCCAACCTCATTCGAAATTCGAAGTCTAGGAGAGCGTTACAGATTTATTATAAACCGCGAGCCGTGATAACTGCGCCCGCGCCCTATGTTTATTTGTTATTTTCCTTTGTCGCCTTATTGAAAGATTTGAGGGCTGTCAAAGGCGGCGTACGAGTGAGCGCGGAAAATTGATTTCTTTAGACAACCTCGTTTGTTTGCTTTGACTGAACTATTCCGAGGATAAAGGATTATATCCTCTTTTGTTGTTCTTTGTGTTGCCAGTGTTTATAGGATTTAGGATTATATTATTCATAAATTGTGTTTTTACCCCCGACGCAAAATACTAGAGACAGATAGACAGACACATATAGGCCTCAAACGTATAACGCCCCATCGTTTTCGCCGGCACGGGCTTTTAATATAATGCTAGTTTAACTGTGGTGGTTCTTAGCTATGTCCGTTTTTAGTCCTCAACGCAAAGAGTGGGAGGGGTGGGAGGGGGTTATTTTTGTAAATATTTACATGTTTGTTGTTTATAATAGTTCTTAGATGTATGTCAGTTTGAAATTTTTCAGCCTATTGGTACATGTGTAAATTGGGAAATAACTGGAAGTACAATTGCGTTAACTCAAATTAGACTTGACTTGACCTAGGTGCATACATGTCATTGTACTGCGACCATCTCCCTGAGACTTACAGGGGAAAAGTCGCATCTATCTGTAATTTCACATTTCATTTTATTGTTTACTTACGAATATGTTAAACTAGTGGTTCGCCTCGAATTGAGATCTCGCGAGGCTCTAAAAAACAAAAAAAATCTTTGACTAATAAATACTGCCACGAAAAGCGCAACCAACAAACTTGACCCATAGTTTCATTCAAATTACAAGTAACGGGAGTTCATGTTAATTGGTTAGTCTTTTTAGGGGTAGAAATTGCAGTTATTCTGAATTTTAGACTTTTCTCTATATTTGTGTCACTAAAGCTACACAAATACTAAATTTTAGCACTGTGGGGTCACTGGTGTACTGTCTACAATAGTGCGTGTGAATTTCGTCAAAGTTCAGCTACTATTATGGCTAATAACTCAAAAACTACAAGGACTAAACTAAAAATAAAAACGGGGTCGAAATGTACCTACTAATAAAGACCTTTCATTGGACGTCCCGTTTGACCTAATAGTCTCATTTTGTTGTTTTACCCCTCTTGAACCCTAATATCTCAACAACCCTTAACCTTTTTAGCTCATTTAGTCACAACAGGATTGTGCTATTACTACCTACCTATACATATATCAAATTTCACGATGATCGGATCAACTCTTCGAAAGTTATACTCGGACAAACAAATATACATACATACGTACATACTTATACACATACATACAACGCCGGTTTGCACGATTAATTATTTTCGGGAAACTTACAGCTAGGTCCACAGAAAAATTAACAATCACACTAATATTATAAATATGAAAGTTTGGATGTTTGTTTATTTGTTACTCAATCACTTCGTACTGGCGGAACAGATTTCGATGAATTTTGGTGTGTTGATAGATTATGACCGTGATTCAAACATAGGCTACCTTTCATGGACAAACAATGCGTGCGAAGCCGCTGGCGGAAGCTAGTATTATAATATATGCAAAGTTCATGACATGTACACCTACTTAGGGCCAATAACAAACCACAGATAATTCCTAACAAGCTTCAGCCCGCACGCGTACTTTGTCATTAGTCATTACCCTTTCTCTGCGCAGTCGGGTAAAAAGTAACCTAAGTTCAATCCCAGTCATAATCTATCTATACACTACATTTCATTGAAATCGGTCCAGCCGTTCAAGTCTTGAAAATGTAACAAACAGACAGGGGCTGAGTTACATTTGAATTTATAATAATAGTGTGGATGCAAGAGATGAAGTTCATAACCGCCGTTTCATCAGAGAATGATATAATTGCCTTGGAAGCTATATCCAAAACAAACCGTCCGAATCAAGTCACTTAGCTATATCGCACCCTTAGAGCATTAAACCAACCGGAGACACCATTGACAGGCGTTCCCCTCTGCCAAAGGTACAAGACCGCCGGTCATACCGGTTATATAAAACTAGTTGCCGCGCGCCCCGCGCCATTCAGCGGAGCACAATGAGCGCGGAACGACGTGAGCTGAAAATGCCGAATTGTAACGTGTTTTCGTGTAACAAAAGATCAGAAACATCTAGTGTACAAAAGGATAACATTACTTTTCATCTGTAAGTATTATTACGTTCAAATATTATCAAATAGTACATTAAATTTGCAAAAAACTAAAAAATATTGTCAATCTAAAAGTGTTGCCACTTAATGGTAGTAGGTCTACTTTAGGCCAATTTTTAAAGTTGTCTGTATAAATGTTTAATTAAAAGTTCTTTTTCACATTCGTTAATATTAACATAATTTATGCAATAAAGAAATGGTACTAACCATAAATAACGTGAAATATAATTGTAGATGCTGATTGAATTAACGATGAATTAGAATAGAATAGAAAAACGTTTATTTTGCTTCACGAGTGTACATTGCAGCTTAGATAAATGAGTTTATATTAAAGAGCAAAAACGGTCCCCACTCAGCATTGTGCTATAGTAGCATATTTATACTACTATAGCGCTGGTCTTCCGTGGTGCCATTTTTGTGTGTGTTAGCAAATTAATTTGTTCTTTTATTTTCAACATATATTTTTATTTAATGCTATAAATATAGTATGTTTAAGTTTGTACTTTATTAATTATTAGCATTTTATGATCTTCACTTGTTCCCTAAACAGGCCACTTTTAATTTGCTACTCTGGCAACACTGTACTAGGAAAGCTAGTGATGGGACAGCACAAAAACAATTTTGTCGATGTAAACATTATAAAGTATGTTATTTTTATCATTTATTTTTCAGACATAAAGAAACAGCAACGTCCCTCGCTCTTGATACCTTGGAAAAAAGTGATATAATTTCAGAAATAGAGATCGAAACATACTTATCCCCTTTTGGAGAAAAGGTTGTGGAATACATAGCGGGATACGTAGTATTTTCCACTATTAAAAGAATTAAATGCTGTACATTCGTAAAGGGCTTATGTGGAGAGCCTAATAAAATAAGTATAACGTACCAAAAAAGTAGAGGTAGTCTAATGTACGCATCGAAGGAAGTTATTGATTTATGTCGTCTTAGCGAAGTGGAAATCCGGAAGCACTTGTCTCACGACAAAAAAGTTAGCCGCTCTTGTACGCCCCAATGGGTTACAAATAAAGTGTTACAACATTATGTTGGTAGACAACTATTCAGAAACATCGAAAGTCACTACTTTGATAATGATTTTGTTATGCATAATATTGAACTTGCGAACACGGCCATACAAAAGTATACACAAAAATCATATACATATATGTATAATACAATATCATACAAAAGTAACATTATAATAAGTTACTTGTCTAAAAAGACTGACCCTAAGAAATGTATTAGGTATATATACACAAAACTTATTCATTTTAAGAATTAATAGTGTTTCTAAACACAATTAATAAACATTTTGCTAATGCGCGCGATAAAACTGCAATAACTGTAACGCTTACATATTTTTTACAAATAAACTATTTTATAAAAGTTGTTTTTTTATTCTCTGTTTCACCACAAAATATCGATAAGTTTATTATTTATTATCGATGTGTTCCTCGCACTATCAATGTTTACTTCGAGCTGACGTCATCTCTTTCACGGACAGGTTGTCTGTGTGTGTGTTTATACTTGTGTGAGTATAGTTTATGCTGGTGTTTGATAATTTTGTAGTGTGTGTGTGTAGTGACGTATCGAAAAAATGCATTTGTGTTAACAGTATTTGTGTGCGTTGCCTCGTCCCCCGCGCCGAAAACGGCAGACTTTTTTGTATAGAAATTAGCGCGCGTAGCGCCTCCGGTTGGTTTAGTGCTCTAAGATCGCACCTGTCACACGTTGCACTGACACGTTGATAGATGGCGCTGGCGTCGCATGGTGTCCGATCGGGATGGATGATATTTAGGTATAGCTTTCACTCTTGTTTACGTAAACAAGATTTATTCTTAGTTATTAGTAGCGTCCGTGCGCGGTTTCGCACGCGTGGTTTATAAATGCCTATTCATTTTCATATCTTCTGAACCCTGCAAAATATCGAAATAGAACATACACGAAAATTGTAGTTAAAATTCCTTACTAAATCCCTAAAATTTGTTGAAATCTGTTGAGCCGTTTTGCTATTTAATTATTTTAATTCAACCTGTATCATCCCACTGCTGGGCAAAGGTTATATCTGATCAAAATTTCTTATCTAAAGCTTCAGTGCTTAATGCTTATCTACCTACTTATATTTTATACACTTTTTTTGCTCTTATTTTGTGTAACAATTATCACCTTCATAAGTATATAATTTTACCTATGTTACCTATTTAAGTTGACAGTCAAGGTAAATTTAATTCTAAGTAATACCTATTGATGATACCCATGACCTCACATACCTCCCATACGCACAAAGCGGTACTCTTCTACCTTTATTATGCGCACCGCCAAGGAGTGGAACGCCTTGCCTGAGTCTGTGTTTCCTGATGAAAACCTAGGGGTCTTCAAGTCGCGAGTGAATAGGTTTCTTCTAGGCAAGCGTGTACCATCGTAGACTGCATCATCGCGCACCATCAGGCCAGATCGTGGTCAAATGCTAGCCTATAATTTATAAAAAAAGCACATACCTTATAGTGGTTTTTAGATGCTATATTTCTAAAAACGTAAATATAATCTTTGTTAAGATGCTAAATACTTAGTTTTTAAAAGGGTAATTGCTGTGGTAAACAGCTGTGACAGACGGTCGGACAAAGTGCACCATAGCGGCTCCAATACTAGGTGTATCCTTCACGATGACGTATTAGGTGTATTCGAGTCGTATGGGTTACGTTTTTACTATATTTGTACGAAACCCTAAAATAAGTCTACATAAAATAATATCTGTGTATGACAACCAAGGAAGATGTACTAAAATTCCTTGGTGACAACCATCAATCTGCAATGGTTGACACCATTTTGAGTTATGGCCTGTCACCAAGTTTCGATGGGAAATTCCCCAAAAAAGAGTTTCGTAAACACAAATCATTATATCATTACGTCAGAAAAGTTGAAAAGTTTGAAACCCTTTTTCCGTACCGTTTTGGGCGACCTCCTTTAGAGTTTAAGGAGTTCTACTACTCTTACTTATCGTATACTCGTTAGTAAACTGTATTTATTTCCCTGAAGTTTTATACATTTTTCCTGTTATTTTTTTGACTGGGTCACGCATCATATGTCTTTATCACTACAGTCAAACCAAGATTTTAATGTCAAAACAATGACTTACTCATAAAATCGCCAGGGCGACATAAACTACAAAAGGTATCATATTTACCACCGCCCGTGGTGAAATTATCTGCTCCAATGTTATTTATTCCATGACGAGGGTTTTTTGATGAGGGCTGGCGTACCGTTGCGTGTAATTTACGTGCTCTAAATCTCCTGCAGGACTCTGCTCTCCTGGTATCAGATCGGGCGGTGTAATATGTTTTTCTAGAGATTTATTTTGTACAATATGTTTTTTCGTAATTATATTAGAAAGTTGTTTATACCATTCCTCCTCTAAAGAGCTTATTTTATTCACTGAAAACAATGAATAAAAAGCACTTTTAATCACTATATTGGTGTTTAAATTTAGAACACACCAATATATTGGACCTCCATCTCAATGCTATACAAAAAAATACTCGATACTAACTCCTTGTGCAAAGAATACTCGACAAAATCTTTTTTTTTTTCTCGGAGTCATAGTATAAAGTGTAGTTAGCAACTCTTTTTAATTTTTAAAATTTTTTTAATTAAACGGATTTATATCGAGGGCCATGAAATCACTCGCGTCGCTCAGGATTCTAACACTTGAATCACTTGCTACGGTCGTGATTCATCTATGGCCCTCGCTTTAAATCCGTCCTTTATTCACTAATTTCATAATATACAATTTTAATTTATTTATTTATGTTTTCTTATCCTTGTTTTGTGGACTTTATGATTTATTTATCAACCGATTACTCACGTGTTACCGGGCTATATGAACTTATATATGACTGTATATATGATATTTGGTAGTGGATCCTCTGCCACTTGTTAGAAACTCCTCTAAAACAAACATGAACTAACAAGATCAGTTCTAATTGGAGCGAACAATTTGATATTTAAACAGTGCGCTGAATTTCAGTGAGCTTCGAATTTTCATGTGGAATTAGCACCCGATTGTTCGCGTTCTAAGCGTAACTACTGTTGCTGTAGTATAGCTATAGTATATACAGTTACACAGGGTACTTGGGAATATGTATATTAACCCTAAAAAGGATGTAACATTGGAAATGAATGTTGTTACATTCATATAATTTTATTATCAGGAAAAATGCTGATGTTAGCCTGCCTTTAAATTAGTTCTTCTTGAACTTGTACCTACCTATATTATATCTTATCTTACCAGCTCACGATGTTTATGCGTCTAAATAGCTTTAGACTGAAGTTTCACTAAAAACAGCTAATTTATAACGAGTGTTGGATAATTATTAAATAAATAATAATATAATTAAACTTGTTTATTTCTGTATAGCTTACATAGGGTTAGGTTAAGAAAAAAAAATTGAGTAAGTTTACAAAAGATAATATACATAGTTAGTGCGGACAATTACCCTAATACACGTATTCTGTAGCACTCTGTAGTATAGCTATAGTATAGATATGTAATAGCTACATGGAACCCGAATTTCCAATCACTTCGTCAGAGATGATTTTGTCGATAGCAATGACGGAACCGAACTGTTCTGGGAGGATTAGAATCCGGCGAGAAATTGGAATAGACGAAGATATATGAAGACAATCAAAGTATATTATTAATATACTGGTTGGTCAGATGATTAATATATCGGATAAAATATCTGAAAGCCATCTAGGTGGTATGGCACCATTATGAGAAAACCCGAAGAATATGTGATACTAACCCGATGGCACATGCCTTTAAATTTTGTTTTTGTTTTAAACCAAATAAATAAAAGGTATGACAAAAGCTTCATCAAAAAAAACAGCAAAACACTAAGTAAGTACTTGCTTTGTTTAGTTAGTGTGTGATACGTATGAGTATATCGATGTTGTATTCGTTTGTCTGTTTATCGTAGCTTCAGTTACTACTACTCGTACGCATCGAATCATAGGCATTCAGGGAATTACTCCATAATTTCACTGGAATTTCAAGTGTGAGGGTTTGATTAGGGCTCCCTTTTAGTGAAGTTTTCGCACTTGGAATTGTTAGTGACTGTATTATTGAATTGGTCGTGTTTTCCAGCTACGATACATAATGGTTGCGAACTTGAAAATTTGCGATGGAGTAAGGCGGTGACGAAATGCTAAATACGTACATATTCTTTCTCTTTTTGTGTATTACCTGTGTTTTTCTGTTTTCTATGTACCTTGTGGTTTTTCCTGTGTGTGTCAAATAAACGCATTTTCTTTCTTAAATGGGGCAAAGGGATACCGATTTGTCGTTGTCGACTAAGATTCAGATCACCAGATCTATGGTTTTACGAGTGTTATGCCCAGACCAACATCTACATGCTACATAGCACACATAGTACATTTACAACAGATGGGTCATATGAAAGAAAGATGATTATAATTATTGAACATATGAGGTAGGGATGTTGTGTGGTATAGCAGCAAAAAAGCCTCGACTCAGCACTGTTTCAACTGGGTTAGCAGTGGACGCTGTTATTCTGCCATTCCACATACCAGGATAACATGAGACGATGAGATGCAGAAATGTTCTTGCACTATCAGTTACAATGTTATTCGCTGTAATCTCCGAATCATAAAAGTTTAGATACGAAAAGCGATCACCCATCCAAATAGTCATCACTTAACTTGATGCTTAACTTAGCTGTTGTGGATAGCTAGGTAATCGTCACTAGCGCTTCATAGATACCATTTATACGAAAACATTATATATACTAGTGGATGTCTAAATGAGTTACGAGTTTCCAAAATTCAGCCCAGAGCTTCAAAACTATAAATCGAATTTCCGCCAACAACATGTCCTAACCTGGATAGACATGCTCTGGTCAGCTTTGATGCATGGATAATCCGGTTAGCGCTTGTGACAATCGCACCCCAGTAATCCGGGCACTACTGCTACATTCGGTGAATGTATAGGGACGGTACAGAATATTGTAGTTTTCTCGTTTATTTGTCGTGAAAGTGTATTTTTTTTTTGGTCACTATGTTTGGTACCCTAATTATGATCTAACGTAATATCTTATTCATTCGTAGCCAGTTATCAAGTTTGTTTTTAAATGATTTGCAGTAGCAGAAACAACTGTTTCTCGTAGGATGTTCCAATTATAGACCACCCTGTTACTGATGGTAAAAATATCGTGATTGGTAATTCATACGTTTGTAGAGATCTAGTAATCCCAGAAGCCATCACTCGGTGTCCAATTACGTGCTTCGTCAGTGTAACGGCCAATACTGCGATCGATCATATGCCATTATACTCTCCATTTACCGCTCTCGATTGATGCCCGTTAGCTCCGATTTATGACCTCGTGCTTTGAGATAATTATAATATGGGTTATAGGCGTCTCATAATATTTCCAGAGCCACCGATCTTGTACGGACTGGACCCAAAAACTCAATCAATTTTGATTAGGTCATCTTTCTATCTAGAAGGACATGTTCCACGCTCCGCTTTCCAGTGCGTAGTTCTCACTTGAGAACCTTTCCTAAGGACCGTCAGTTGTCAGATTGATGTGTCCCGCCCACTGCCACTTCAACTCGCTAATCCTCTGGGCTGGGTTGGCTTTTGTTTATTAACGGATTTCTTCATTTCTGATTCGATCCCGCATGCTAACTCTCCGTAGCTCGTTGAGTCTTCTGAGAGAAAAAATATTATAATTATTGTTTTATATACTAGACTTACAAAACCCTACAAATCCTGCAACAAATAATTTTATAATAGAAGGTACAGATATAATAGACCGTGTAATTCAAATAACTGCGACCATTCACTACCAGGAGAGCAGAAATCCTAGGGAGCCATGTGTCTATTGTGTACACAGGTAATCCCGAAAACACGGAGGTACCATTATCAATGAAATATTATTGTAAGGGCAATCTGTTCAATTCGTGGATAGAGCACGACCAACACACCAAAACCATCCATATTTATGACATCATAATGGTTTATTTTGGTTGGCAGAGAAAATCAGAAAGCTACTAGAGCTATGGCCATCATACGTGATATTCATACATAACAATGATTATAATCAAAACACCGTCACGGATTAAGTTTGTGGTGGATTCAATATGTTCCTAATTGCCTGATGGCTGGCATGTTTGTGCCTTGATTATTTACGTGAAAATATTTGCCAGTATTAAGCTAAATACAGTTTAATTTTGTTAATAGGCTTAATCAAATTATCGCGTTGTTATTCGATTAGCGGATTTGGGATGCACTGTTTCACTGCCTCGGGTAATCGATGTAATTATATTAGTATACGTGATGCAGTTTTTTATTTGATTATTTCTGCGTGTATATGCAAGCCTGGTACTATCTTTGCCCATATTATCGAATAAAGGTAAATACAATTATCGTTAAACAGCGATCTCTTCTTGTCTAGAAGAACCTTTGATCGTAGTAATTCATTAAAAATACTTACATAATCAGACGGTGAAAAACTTAGGCATTATTATGGACACCAAGCTATCGTGGGTGCCGTGTATTGGCGAGATCAGCCGAAAAATGTTTGCGTCCTCAGCCTCGTTGCGAAGACTTCGCAACTTTTTACCAACCGCCACCAAAATTACGCTTGCACAATCCCTTCTACTCCCTATTTTAGATTACGCCGACGTCAGCTATCTCGACCTTTCTGAAGTCCAATTGAGCAAACTTGAGCGCCTTCAAAATCTTTGTATTCGGTTCGTATTTGGCTTGCGCAAATATGACCATGTTTCAGAATTTCGCGCTAAACTCAAGTGGCTCCCTATCCGTCTTCGCCGGTATGCACATATTCTGTCCCTTCTTTTTAACATTCTTTTCAATCCTTCTTCACCATCCTATCTAAAGGAGCGTTTTGTGTTCTTGCACCAGGCGCATGATCGAAACCTACGCTCATCTGAAGCTCTAAGTCTCCAAACCCCTGTCCACAGTTCTCAATTTTATGGTGACTCCTTTACAGTTCAAGCTGTGCGGCTGTGGAACGCTTTACCTTTGTCTTTTAGATCATCTAAATCTCTTCCTATCTTCAAAGCTAAGGTATACAACCATTTCCTTTCTTTGTCTACGCACTGCTAGTTTATCGTTATGTTTATCTCCTTTATTGTAGTTAATATATAAGGTTATATTATTATATTTGTAAGTATATATATTTAGTTTATGTAAGTTTATGAATATACTCGTATTTACACCGCCGTCTTTTTGATTTTGTTTTGTCCTGTCCATCCAAAGGTTGTCTGGAAGAGATCGCTTTTAGCGATAAGACCGCCCATTGTACTTACCTTAATTTTTGTGTATTTTTATTGTATTTTTAATTTTGTTGGTGTGCAATAAAGAGTATTCTATTCTATTCTACATAATATAAATTATTTCAAATAAAACATGGGTGCAAATTAGAGAGATTCCTCTGTCTTTTGTTTAAGTTAAAAAACTGTATTACAGAAACAGCTTCTTCCCCGAAATAATGCTCGCACATAACATTTAAAAGGTCAAAATATATAAATAGCAGCAATTGTTTGATCTAAGGACTACACTTAAGTTTTTAAAGTAAAAAAGTGCAAATAAGACAATTGAAATGGTTTGTTCAATTTCAGCGAAGATCTTGCGTTTTTTTGTGTGTTTTACACGATTATATTAATAAATAATGATGGACATACATATAACACAGCGCTATCTAGCTCCAAACTAAGTCAAGCTTGTACTATAGAAACCAGATAGCTAATACCATGCTTTTTTTTATAAATACATACTTAGAATTGACCGTGCGAGCGAAGCGTCTCAGTTTAGAGAGATAAAACTCTACAAAGGTAAGTCTATTGTCAAATTCAAGCACCTGAAATTAGATTTATAATTGGACTTTCTTCGAGACTTTAATTTAATTAATTTTTGCCTTAATTTTTGCGCAAATTACTTTTTGAACTTGTATTTGCATTATAATAAATCGTATCCGGTTTTGTTAAGCCAGGGGAAAGCGGAAAGTGTCGGTTAGTGCATGGTTATAAGGGTTCGCGAGGTCTACTGTTCTCACATAACCACTAGTTTATAGAAAAATACCCAGACTTGGAAGAAATATCTGTAGATCATACACACATTTGTTCCGCAACGGGAATCGAACCCCCAACCTCCTGCGTCTCAGCCGGCTCTACGCCACAATAACTAGTGGTTCGCCCCGAACTGAGATAAAAACAAAAATATATTATTCGTAATCTTTGACTATCAAAATAGTGCCACGAAATAAATAACCACCTTACTTGACCTACAGTTTCATTGAAATTACAGGTAACGGGAGTTCTTATATAGTAATTACTCATTTTTGGGGTACAAAATGCAGTTATTCTGGATTTCAGACTTTTGCCTATATTTGTGTCACTAAAGCTACACGAATACCAAATTTCAGCATTGCGGTGTACCCTATGAATTTTGTCAAAGTTTTGTTTTTATTATGGCTAATAACTCATAAACTACAAGTATTAAACTAAAAATAAAAACAGGGTTGAAATGTACTGATGAGGATCTTTCATTTGACGTCCCACTTGACCTAATAGTCTCATTTATATTTTTTTTACCTCTCTTGAACCCCAATATCTTAACAACCCCCCCCCAACATTTTTAGCTCATTTAGTCACACCAAAATTGTGCCATCATTACCTACCTATGTATCAAATTTCACGATGAATGGATCAACGCTTCGAAAGTTATCCTCGGCCAAACAAACATACATATATACAACATACAACGCCGAATTGCCCAAGTTGATTTGGAGATCTCGCTTCGCTCGATCAATAATTTTATCAGTTCTAAGGCTCTTTTTACTAACACACCCCTCACACAACTAACTGAGTAAGTAACTATACTTGATGATAATATTGGTTAATTTACTGTTTCTTACCATTTACTACCAGACTTCAGTACTCGTACCTTCAGCTTATAAAGTTACTAGAAGACAGTAGAGCTAACGAAGTGGTGTATCGCTCGCTCGACGGCTCTCGTGTGGAGAGGATCTGGTCCACTACTCTAACAGAATCAACAGGCCTTACTGGTCTAGACTAGGCGCTCACCAGCTACATAGTATCTTCGCAATACAGTCTTAACACCTGCCTATTGTGATCATGAACAAGAATAGCTTATATCCGAAAAAATATATGTGGCCGTCACCCGGCAGCTGTGAAACATCTAAATTGATGGTTATTGAAAGAATTTATAATTAAAGAAAACCGTTTAAATTCTTATCTTACCATAATCAATATAACTACTCATGCAGGCAAACAATTATTTATCCGTACTTTTGACTTTTAACAATTATTGATACACGACATCTTACCCTTGAAATGTAATAAATAATAATTATTATCTTACTCTAAGACATACGAGTCGGTCTTACCCCCAAGTAGGGTTTTACACAGATTAAAAAATCTAAATTCCGGAGTAAATTCTTTACATTTGATGAAAGTTGCTGATGTCTTTAGCATCGTGCATTTGAATGAACGAAGCAAATTCTCGAATTTTCGATATGAGCAATAGATATCAGTAATGATCAAAATTACAAATAACATAAATATTGTTGATTGTTAATTTATTTGTAATAAAAATATTTGGTTTATATTATGTTTTATTTTACTCATTACCTCCTTAAATTGTAGAAATTCCGGGCGGTTTAGGATACCCCCCCGCATTCCGGACTTTGGCACCCTACCCCCAAGGCGCCCCAATAGAGGTTTCACATGACAAACGTTTACCATTCAGAATCTCTCAAGCCAAAAAATAAATAATCAAGATCAGATCGAAATTTGAATCAGTCTAGGTTTCATTACGGTCTTTAAGCCAGCTCCCAAGTGATCAGATCAAACCGCGTTGACTATGACGTCATAGTGATGTCTGACACCATCGATGACGTAACGAGCCATCACGTGTACGATCAGGCTTCGTTACACAAATATTTGAGCTTAACTTATTAGTTACGCAACAGTTGTCTTCGTAAATGCGGTTTAGTGGGCTCGTTAGTTACATTCGTCCTGTTTTAGTCACTACTATCCTTATTAATATTATAAATTCGAAAGTAACTCTCTCTATCGGTTTTTACGTTTTCACAACTAAATGGCTGGACCGATGTTGATGAAAATTCTGCACATAAATACATAGTAATGATTCGATATTACTTAATTTCCTAGCCTCGCTCTCTCGTGGAAAAGGTCTAGTAAAAAAGAGCGACATATTTGTAAAAATAATTTTCCAAATCGGTTGATCAATGACGGCAGTTCTGAGGAAAATAACATTAAAAATACAACTGAATTGAGAACCTCCTCCTTTTTTTAAGTCGGGATATAAAGCGAGGGATGTGTTGCGAGGCGATGTAGCGAGCTAGAGCTATTGGATTGCCAGACCATAGACGTGACAGCTGAAACGAGTTCGCTACGTATCTCCGCACCACTCAGCTTCCTCGCACATTTCTGGAGGAAAAGCAGCCTCAGGGTGGTATATAAACACTCATGGTAATGCGTTGGCCGCTAGACAAACTTGCTATTCACTTCATTTCACGGTATCCACAAAATTGTTTCTCTCAAAATGTTTTCCATAAAATATATCAGGAGAATTATTGAAATTCGAAAGTTTCTCAACCCCTAGAAGCCATAAATACATCAGCGTTGATTAGGGAAGTATTCTCTGGATAATTCAATTGGTCCAGAATCCTAGCCTCAGGGGATCTGGGCGTTAATCAATCGTCATGTCGACAACTCTGGATAACCCTTGGAGGGGAGAAGTAGTAATGGCGACCCTAATCGCGTTATTCTCTGAGAACCAAAAGGGATGTAGAGATATAATCAAGCAAGGAAGTCATAGGTCAAATATACTAATTTGCATAAATTCTACACAAAAAGCTGCGGATGGAAGCTATTATAAATTCGAAAGTACCTAACTCTGTCTCTCTGCCTGTTTGTTACGTTTTCACGACTAAACGGCTCGACCGATTTAGATGATATTTAGTATACAGATAGATTTTGACCAGGATTAAGACAGAAACTAATTAATATTGACAAACCATGTATGCGAAGCCGCGGGTGGAAGTTTGTTTCACATATATGTGTGCTCTGTGTTATTTTACCTCTGATTTGCCCCTACGAGTATATAGGGAGGATTAATCATACAAGTTTGGACGTAACTAGATTATAACAAAGTGTTGGTGAATTATTGCTGCTAGTTAATGAGGATTGGAAAAGTTACGGCTACGAAAAGCAATGCCATTTTTATCCTATTTTACCACTCATGTGGAAAAGTTATATTAGTTCACCATTTTTTATTGGATAGAAGTTTCCGCCCGTGGCTTCGCACAAAAGTATTTTCTATATACCAAATTTCATCGAAATTGGTCCAGCCGTTCGACGAGCCGGTGATGACGGGACGAATTAAACAAATTCCTGGAGGACTAGGCAGATTAAGCACAGGATAGATGTCTGGATGGAATGGGGGCAGGCCTTTACCCAGGAGTGAGACAGAAGTAACTCGTTATAATAATAAAAACGACGCAAAAAGTGGAGTTTTAAGTATGACGCCTTTGTCTGGCTGTGTATGTCTGTGTATTTCTGTGGCAACGTAGTTCCCGAACGCATGGACCGATTCGGCCGCGGTTTTTTTTATAAAAACGAATTTAACTAGGGTGGTTCTTAACTTAATTCCGTCCCAATCTGACCATGCGTTTGGCAACTAAGATGCCGCAGACAAACGTAGGCATCAAACTTATAACACCCGTTATATAAGAAAATATAATTGAATATTTTTTGTGTTTAGGGTTAAAAAAACAAAAAGAGACAAAGGATTTCTGGGAGCTTATTTATAAATATTTTGAAGCGGAAGTCTCTTTCTAGTTCGTCTGCCACCGGTAATTGCTTAGAGGCGTTTTTGATGTTTCTTTTGACCTCTGCCTCTGGACTTATTATGTCCTGGTACTTTTCGATTATTGAAATTTCTTAAAATTGTGTTTTGGCGATATTTTTCTAACGGGGTGTCCTGCGTTAACGATGCGAGGCGACGCTAGGCGATGCTATACGCGACGTTTGTGTTTCGTCATTTTTTTGGTCATTACTTCTCGAATCATGGGGAAGTACAGTGATAAAAGTTCAGACTTTATAAATATATAGAAAATAAATTAAAAATATCGCAATTATCAAGCAGTATTGCTGTGTTTCGGTTGGAAGGGCATGGTTGCCGGTGAAATTACAGACACATGAGGCTTTACACCTGTACGCCTTAAGTTGATGAGCACAGGGTAGTGCATCGTAGGGCATATTGCTAAGGTACGTGACCTACAACACAATTCTTTGTTTTAGGCGATGGTTACCACTTAACATCAGGTGGGCAATGTTACGGAACCCTAAGAAACACCGCAAGGAACCGATACACTAATTTTTCAACGATTTCCCAACAAACGGATTAATTCTACCAAACGTCACGAATACAAATACCGTATATTCCTAAAAACATTCGAGCCAAAAAAAAAAGAATGATGGTAGGACATATGTTTTATTCCGCATGCAATTCCAAATTTACCGGAAACGCGTCGGATAAATTGGACGCAAAATGCTGAATTGGCACGGAAATACAAATATGAAATTTTAATAAAACCTGTTTTTGTTCGATATCTGTTCACGTAGTCTGATTGGATTTTTTTTTAACAGTTTTACTTGGAATAAAATAAGATTATGGTAATAGTTTTAGTAAAATGCGACACGGAAAATATCAAGAACTTATATTAGTGGAAAACTGGTCACAATAAATTCAAGTCGACACCACTAACCTAAAACAGAGTGAGTGAGAAAGAGAAGTGTTATGTTTTTGCAAAATGCCTCCCTACATGTTTTGTAAAGACAGCAGTTTCGGAACGAAACTCCTTTCCTAATTGATCGAGCGAAACGAGATCTCTAAACCAACTTGGGAAAATCGGCATTGTATGTATGTTTGTTTGTCCGAGCATAACTTTCGAAGCGTTTATTCGATCATCGTGAAAGTTGGTATATAGGTAGGTAGTGATGGCACAATTTTGGTGTGACTAAATGAGCTAAAAAGGTTGGGGGGTTGTTGAGATATTGGGGTTCAAGTGGGGTATAAAAAAAAACAAAATGAGACTTTCCGGTCAAATGGCACGCGAACCACTAGTTATCCATGTACCCTCTTCCTTATTAGTATACTCTCTCTTCTGACGTTTGTTTTTTAGTCAAGTAGACGTGCTCTCCGAGAATTCATTTCGATGCTCACCAAAACAAACAAATTCATCTCATTGATGTAACCGCTGAACAGCAATAAGTGCGATCAACAATTAACATTATACGCAGTGCCTTCCGCCGAAATCAGCAACTCAACTGGCTGGGAGTCAGAGAAAGGACTTCGCCAAGTGCAATCATCGTCACGGACGAAAAACCTGAGTAACGAGGTTATTTCCTTTTCTCTTCCCAACCAACATCAAAAAGTCATTAAACAAAAGTGTATGCGAGAACTCTATATACGAGAACGTGGTCTAAAAAAGGTCGTCAAAAAGGTAGCTCAGTGTATTATGGGGAGGGCCGTGCTTGGTATTTCTCCACGAGATCGAATCAAAAATAAAGAGATTCGCTAACAAACCAAAATCACTGACATAGCCCAGAAGATTAGCACGCTGAAGTGGCAGTTGTCGGGGCACATAGCTCGAATAACTGATGGCCGTTGAGGCAGAAAAATGCTCTAATGAAAAGCGCAGCGTTGGACGCCCCCCCTAGATGGAAAGACGATCTGATAATGTTTGCTGGAAGCCGTTGGGTGTAAGCTGCACAAGATCGGTCGCTCTGAAGATCAATTGGGGAAGGCTATGTTTAGCAGTGGGCCATCCTATGACTAATATCATGATGATGGTGGCGGTAACCATGGTGCATCTTCTTCCGTTAAAACGTGTCTTTTACCAGGTACCTGTACCTATTAGATTTTGTATCTCCACGCTGCGCAGCAATGAAAATTAAAACTTTAATCAATGCAATTTTATTAATGCAATGCTTTAGCATTCATCGATAAGCATTATCTAGGGATAAACTCTTGCCGGTACTATTCGATTGTAGTTAGCTTGTGGTAGAAATGGAATATACGATTTATCACGCGCCAGTAGATTTCTTTCTATGAGTTGGATATGTGTCACTCTAATATTATAAATGCGAAAGTTTGGATGTTTGTTGGTTTTTTACTCAATCACGTCATAATAGCTGAACAAATTTTGATTAAATTTTGTATGTCGATAGATTATGACCTGGATTGACCATAGGCTACTTTTTAGGGCTCCGTACCCAAAGGGTAAAACGGGACCCTATTACCAAGACTCCGCTGTCTGTCTGTCCGTCTGTCACCAGGCTGTATCTCATGAACCGTGATAGTTAGACAGCTGAAATTTTCTCAGATAATGTATTTCTGTTGCCGATACAACAACAAATACTAAAAACAGAATAAAATAAATATTTAAGGGGGCTTCCATACAACAAACTTGTATTTTTTGCTTGTTTTTGCTAGATATTGATAACGGCAACAGGTAGACGCTTGAAATATTAACAGAATATTTAGGTATATATTTACTTTAAAAATAAATAATTTATCATCACCATCATCATTCTCAGCCCGTGTCGACCCACTGCTGGGCATAGGCCTCTCCTTGTTTCTGCCACTCTTCCCGATCCTGTGCCAGTCTGAACCACGTACGACCCACGGTCTTATAGATGTCGTCGACCCATCTCGCTGGTGGACGTCCCCTATTTCGATCCTCCACTCTGTTAGTGCCTTAGTCCACCTGTCGTCACTACGTCTGGCCAAGTGTCCTGCCCAACTCCACTTGAACCCCAATATTTGCTTGCTGACGTCTTGTACTTTAGTCTGCTTGCGAAAATAAATAATTAAATAAAACAAATATTTAAGGGGGCTTCCATACAACAAACGTGATTTTTTTTGCTATATGTATTGGTTTAAAGTCAAAACTTCCTCGTGTTGTTACCACAATGGGTTATACTCAAATAGATAATGTGTTTAGCAATATTGAGTTAAATGTTGGCACATACTGTACACTCTTTAGTTACAATAGCCCTTTATGGATACAATTTCGAATTGAGCAATAGATTTTATCAAAACTATCCGAAAAGTCAGAATAAAATTTCACAGATGATGTATTTCTGTTGCCGCTATAATAACAAATACTAAAACAGAATAAAAAATATTTAAGTGTGGCTCCCATACAACAGACATAATATTTTTGCCGTTTTTATAGATACGTATACGGGATACGTAACGTATACCTACGGATAGGTACGGAACCCTTCGTTCACGAGTCCGACTCGCACTTGGCCTGTTTTTATTGACAAACCACGCGTGGGAAGCCGCTGGCGGGAGCTAGTTAAATAATTAGGAATCAAATCCTTCAATGGATTTGTTCACTGGATTAGAGTAGAACAGGGCTTACAATTTACAAAATAGATTAACATAGATGAACATAAATAAAGTTAAACAGTACAAGACAGAAACAAAGATGAATTATTTTTAAAGTTAAATATATTGTGTGCTATATCAGCAAATGGGCCTCAACTCAGCATTGTTTTAACCGGGTTTGCAGTGGACGCTGATATTCTGCCGAGACCGCTTTGTAACTAGAAATTCACCGACTATAAGGTCGTCAGCTTTAGGCTTTAATCGTGTACTGTATCCTGTGACAAAGTGTACGTGTACTTATACCCATTAAAACGTGTACCACGTCGCCGCAATGCATTAGCATATCATCGATAGTCATTACATTAGCGGAGGTGCCAATCGCCTCACTCGATTATACCTTCGTTCTAGTGCAAATTAAAGTCTCCGCGGTCTACGAGTAGAATGCGAATATGTAATTTGATCGCAGTTTTTAAGATCGATAAACTCTCTATATTACTCTAACCATGGAAAATATAGATATGTTGTAATTTAAAAAGTAATTTAAACGATAGTTGGATCCTTTGTTAGTACTACGCTGGTTGGTTTTTTTAAGATGTTTTCAACGGGTATTTATCTCTTTTGTGGTAAGGTCCTTATTGTTTTTTTATGTTTTTGGGCGGCATTCTTTCTTATACATTATTTTTTCTGTCTTGTAACTATCTAATAAAATATATTACTACTAAAAATGTATTTGTATTTAATTCAATTTATATAAAATGGTGGACTTAATGCTAAACACTATTATGCTTAAGTGAGCTGTTGTAGCGTTTTTTCATTATTTTTTTGTGTGTTTTGAATAAAATCATTCATTCTTCTTTCTTTAATAAACAAGTTATAAATAATTAGTAAAAGAACCTTCTCTTTAGTCATTTATTGATAATCACTAAAAATCTAATGTTAATTATTGGGCCGTTTAGATAATAAATGTATTTTCATACTCTATCATCGTAAATCGTCAATAGAAGCGAAGCTCCGTGCCATATTTTGCGGCCATTTAAGCTCAAGTAAAACAGAGGTATTACACTAATCGTTGCGATTTGGCACCACACTACCGCATTATACTAACACTGCACATTGCAAGTTTAATCCCCCCCTATTTCCCCCACTACCCCTTCTATTACGGGGATTAAGGGGATAATAGAGGACTATCGGATTCCCCGCTTCCCATTATTGAACACGATTCGTGCATTTGGCTATTCGGTAGACTTCAACGGTTTTCCGTTTGCGATTAATGTTTCGATGCCCTACTCCTTTTTACGAGTACTAGCTAAAAAGCAGCCTGTGTCTCAATCCAGGTCATAATCTATTTATATACCAAATTTCTTCGAAATGAGTCTAGCCGTTAGTAGTGAAAACGTAACAATCAGACAGAGAGAGAAACAGAGAGACAGAGTACTTTCGAATTTATTATATTAGTGTGGATAACTGGTTGCAGTTTTTAATTTAGAGAGTTGTAACTCTTGTAACTTTTTAATTTCCGATGATGTTGTGTTTGTTAGTCTGTTACGTTCTGTCTGACTCAAGCTCCCAAATGAAAGAGCCATTTAATTTGATTTAATACAGTCTTGGGCAGACTCTGCGATTGCGTAGATACAATCTCGAGAAAGAAGTAAACCGGCGAATTCAGCTGGGCGTTTGGGAAACTTCGGCAGGTCTTCTCGTCACCCATCCCACAATGCCTAAAAACGAAAGTATACAATCAGTGAGTCCTGTGATGACCTATGCAGCCGAAACGTGCCGACTTACGATGGGACTGGTCCGCAAATTGAAAGTCAGTTTGACTTGTGGATTTTTAATTAGTGCAATAATCCAAAGATTATTTGAGAAATTGGAGTATAAGAAATACGTAGGATCAAAACTGAATACAATATTCATGTTAGTTCCTCCGTTGCTTGTAAGAAAGTGCCATACATTTTTAAACTGTTCTTCGTGACCTCCACTTAAATATTAAGGCGCAAAGTTTCGGGGCGAACTCGCCTCAGCAGTTAAACTGGGTTACATTACAGGTATCGATGAAATACTCATGTTTTTTATATGAGTGCCCATTACCCATATAAAAATCATGAGTTGCGATTTTACTATTTATGAACAGAAAGTTTGATAAAGCTTTTTGCTTAACTGTGTTTTTCGCGTTTATGTTAGTACTAGCTTCCGCCCGCGGCTTCTTACGTGTGGTTTATCAATAAAAAGTAGCCTATGTGTTAACCCAGGTTATAATCTTCGTACTTACAAACCAAATTTCATATAAATATCAAATTTTATTGTATTTTCGATTCACTATTGGCTTAATAATGGATAGAAATAATGGCATAAAAGATAGTTAAATGCTGTCGCGGACTTTATTGAGAGAGGATTATTTAAAAGACACATTTCCACCGTACATTATATTCGTGTAACTCTTACGGTTATTGCAGCGCAGGCCAGAATGGCTCGCAGATTATATAATATATAATATTGTTAAATTTCATTAAAATCCATTAAGTAGTTTTTGCGTGAAAGTGTAACAAACATTCACACATACATCCATACAAACTTTCGCGTTTATAATATTATATTAGCTGTTGCCCGCGACTTCGTACGCGTTACACTACTAAATGTGTAGGTAACCTAGAAATAAAGCTAAACTCTCTGTTGCAACTTGACATCCCACTTTTATCCCATGGGACCTGATTTATGGGATAAAAAGTAGACTTTGTGTTAATTCAGGTCATAACCTATGTTTATAATAAATTTCATCGAAATCAGCTGAGCCGTTACGACGTAAAGAGTAACAAACCACACATTCATCCATACAAACTTTCGTGTTTATAATATTAGTGGGAAGTACGATTAGTAGGAAGTGGGATAGTGGGATGTAATACTTTAGTGCCTCGTAGCATCTAAATTATTGCGCATATTTGGAAGAGCTGTCGGCCGTTGGGGCAGAGAGTTCTCGAGTGGAGACCACGCGCTAGAAAGCGCAGCGTAAAACGGTCCTCACTTGATGGGCGGACGACCTAATGAAGGTGGGGAGCAGTTAGGTGCATGCCGCGTAAGACCGGTCGCTCCGGAAATCTATGACGGAGGCAGTGGACTTCTTATGACTGATATTGATGTACCAAACAACAGGGTGGATTTAAATTAATAGGTGCCAAAAAAATCATGAAATTGAAAACTTGGTCAAACGCGAGACAATAATGTATTCAATAAAATACTCGAGAAGTGACAACAAGGTACAAGAAAAGGCAAAACACTTTAATAGGATTTTTATTAAATTAAAATATGATGTACCTGTAAGTTGTATTTGGACATCTGTCTGTGCCCTATCCTTCAGAGAAATAGGCGGGCATTATGTAAGTACGAAATCTTCGGGTACCAGGGTTTCAGGGCTCTCAGGTAGTAACCACGTCCGCTACATGCAATATCCATCAGGGTCTGACCACGTAAGGTTCATACATACATGACATCACTGAAACCTTTTCTAAAGGACGGTTCTCACTGAAACCGCATGACACAAATTTCCGTTGCGGGTCTAATCTTTGAACCATTGCAAATATTTTCAGCACGTGTTGTGATATATAGCGTGTGTGCATGAACTTGTGGTTTCTGATACCTTATTATGAATCTTAGTGTGGGTAGTAGGACAAAAGAGGACTATGCGTGTTAATAAAAAAATCACACAAAATCCTTCCGAGATCGGCCAAGGCCATTTTCAGAACCAATAAAGGATTTTTTATGATAATGATGTCCTCCTAATCGTTTTCGATTATGGCGAACCCTTTACACACTAGTTATTGCCTATCATGAGGTCTTATATGGCTGGCCAAAACCGTTTCTTTATACGTAGTGATGGAGCAAGTTTATGTTAACTGGTAACCAGGACGACGAAGAAACGCTCAGTTAAAAATGTTACGGTCACCCTCTCACGAAGAGACCTCGCGTAACTGTCTAACTAAATTGTTTGTACGCCCAGAAGCAATTTCCCGACTATTTTTCTGCTTCAGTGCGAGCTGGCCTTAATGCTTGGAGTCCATTAATCTCACTTCGTCGGCCTCCTTATGCATAATTACATCGTCCGTCCGTCTGTCCTTTGTGCTGCATCTACATAACTCTATATCGTGTAATTTACACGCAAATTGTGGGAGAAACTGAGAACTGGGAATTCGCTTATTGGGAAACTACGTGGATTTTGTACGCGGTGTCCGGATATTTTTTTTTATAGTGGGTTGATTAAGATTACGGTTATAATACTTTTTGAGACAAGGGATATTTTCGGTTAGACGCTATGTTGTGTTTAATGATCACAGAAATAACTTTGTTTTAATAGTGTCTTTGAGAAATGATTGAAGTCTGTTATTTAGCGATTTAATGTAATGTGTTTGCTATGATTCTTTGTTAAGTGTGAAAAAAATTGGTGCATCCCTTTTTCTATTATAATTAGAAGTAGCCCTTTTTCTAGCGGGGGATAAAAAAATTTGGTTTGAATTATTTAACTAATAGAATTTCATAACGCAAAGATGTAATTCAACTCTTGTCGACCCTCCCATCTTGCAGATATGCAAAATAAATGAATTTACATGCGTACAAATACATTTTCTTTAAATAATTCTCGTACCAGGCTTACATAAATACAAAAGAGAGAAACATTTCTTGCCCACCAAGTGCTCGCTACTATTTAACAGTTATTGTAAGTAGGAGAAACTTTTAATTTAATTGTACCAGTAGGTACCAGGCTTGCATAAACACAAAGGAGGGAAGCAACTCTTGTCAACCCGAGTACAATTCTCCAGCAAATTAAATAACGTCGGGTTCCGTTGTCCGCTGTAAATATACAACGTCATTTGTACCCCCACTTCTTTTCATGCTAATTTAATTTGTCCCCGACGTCACAGAACAACGCAGGACAACTGGTTCGCTCTATACAAAAGGATTGGAGCAAAGCTTGGAGATTCACTTATGTCAATGTCATTAATATTTCAGTTGGCCATTGGTAACCAATGGCTTTTAAATTTACTGAAAAACTAGGGAATATTAAGCTAAAATAGTCTGCCGTGCAACTTTATTCGCTGCAATGTTGTGGTTCATTTTGAAACCTCTTACTGTGAGTAAAAGCGGAGGAAGGGGTGCTCAACTTTCGTTTAGAACACGCGTGCTTACAATTGCCAAATAGCAAAACTTACCTTATAGTTTAGTCATGTTCATCCGTGTGTCACCAACTGGCTGGTTAAGGCTGCGTTTCCACCAGAACTGTGCGAGGAAGCTAAGCGCTGAGCGAGGATTAAATTAACCGATAGTATCACTAATAATTTTAAATAGTATTTTTATTTTTATAGTGTTATCCGAACACATACGGAAAATTCCAAGATTTTTAGAACCATCTCAAAAATTTCAAGCCTAGACGGCAATAGAACCCGCAACCTTCCTTTTGATACGAGGATGCACTATCCAATTGTGCTACCAGGCTATGTCACGTCAGAGTCGAAATTAGTGAGGTGATTCAAATTACGACTAAAGTGCAGTTAGCTCCAGTCTAATAATTTTGGCAAAAGTTTGAAACTAAAATCATACATCTAATTGCATTAAAAACAACAAAACTAAAATCATCAATCAACATTTTAATTGAAGCAACACACGCTACAATATTTTTTTATCGTCGCTCCTCGTACCTGGTGTATTTAAAGAGGTTGTGCATTTTTTTTATTTTAGGTAGCGCGATGATTTGTGCGCTGTAGCTAACAAAGATTGGATTAGGAGACCTGAAGATCGAGCTCAATGGCGCACACTGGGATATATACCTGTGTCCAGCAGTGGACTGCTATAGGGTGATGATGATGATGATTTTTATTTCAAATCTGATACGACAGTTACAAGGAACCCTTGATTTTTTAAATTATCTTAAAAATAACGATTAATCCCGTGTGATTCGTAATTTTTGTGATGTTTTAAAAAATATTACTGTTATTTTAATTGAAGATGTTCCATCTTAGTGACGCTTGTAATAAGCCAGCTATTTAATTTAAACTGCGTACAAGTGACTTTATAGGCTGTATTATTATCAAACGCAAAAAAACGATATCAAAAACGGTTTCGGGCTGAAGCGGAAATTAAACGGATGTAATTAGTATTTCCCTCTTTGTTGGAATCGAGATGGTATGGTTCCCTTGATATTATTGAATAGCCTGCGGAATCACCTGTTTTATAAAGGATTTTAATTTATGTCATTTTTTATACACGAAAGCCTGTGTTTGCAATATGGTTCTTAGCTAAGATTGACAGAAAATTGTTGGCGCAACCGTTTTCGGCAGCGGAGGTAATTTTTTTTATTTATATTTAGTTATACCGAGGCAAGTTCCAAAGATCTAATGATGATCGGAATATTAGTAAAAATGATAATGCAACATTTTGAAAAACATTATTTTCGATTATAGTATTTTATTTATTGATCTACAGACAGAGAAATCGCGTGAATTCGAGCATAATGTCGTTAAAGAGGAAAGTTTCCTATTTAGATATCTCGTATTTTCTAAAGTAAAATATCCGCAGAGATTGTAGATTAACGTCATTATTACAGCGATAAGCGACCCAAACCCGGGCACAATCCGGCCCACTCCGGCCCACTCGATAACTTGTAAACTTTTCTAATTTTCCACGAGGAAAGTATTCATATTTTTTTGCAGGTAAATTTATATGGCTAGCGATAACTTTCAATGAATTTTTATATAACATAGAGGTAATATCGGTATTCATAAGCGAAAGCTTCTAATATTTTCGTAGTTCGTTTCGTCAGTCATTCATTTGTTTTAACGATCTCCAGAAATTAGGACAGGTCTATGTTCTGCCGTGTACTTTTTATGTTTAAAACATGTAAATATGATCGTAAAAAACAAGCACATGTTTTTTCCCATGCGAAACATAATCCTAAACTAGACAGAATCTTTATAACTTCTATTTGTTCACTTGACTGCTCACAAATTTTCTTTAAAAAACAATTCAATCGAAGTTTTATTTGCACTCCCAGCAGTATCTAGTTCTGCCGAGAATCAGCAAAAACTCCTAATTTACTTAAAGATCAGCTTCGCTTTCCAACTTCTTGCTATTCGGCGCTTCGTTTGTGGAAAAGAAATAGTAAAAAATACTTAGATGAGTTTTATCTTACCTTTTTGAAGAATTCCCGTTAAATCAGTCGTTTGCAAAAAAGTTTTTTGATAGATTGAAAAATACCTACTTTTGTCGAGATATTTCTGTGTAAAAATGTACCTAGTATGTGAACCTCCTGTTTTTCAGTCGGTTAAAACTTAATAAGCAAGTTGATCTCCGCGCCACCGTGCTACTAGGCTCGCATAATCATACAGGGGTTCAACGGAAACGAATCAAACAAACACAATCGCGCCTGTTCGCAATTATCCAGCGCGCCGCCTGCCGTTTATATCGAGAACTCATCCAACTTCGTGTCGCGCGCATGTGTGAATAATTTAAACTCCATGACAATACAGAAGTTGACTGGGAATTTACGAAAACGAAGTACCTAATATTTATTACAACTTGGGCGAATCGGCGTTGTATATGTATATGTTTGTATGTTTATTTGTCCGAAGTTAACTTTCGAAGTGTTGACCAGCGTGGCTATTTTTAAAATAAATAGAAATAGAAACATTTATGTATTTACCACGACACAAAATAAAAACATAAAAGAAGATGGTGAAATACCTACAGGATTGCGCAAACCCAACCTCTGGCTCAAAGTAGCCAGAAAATATCGGAAAGCTGTCGGATCGGTCCATAATTTTTTTATCGGATTTGTTTTCTAATCCTAAACGCTTCTAATTTCGGTTTTACCATAAAGCTCGGATACCTTTCCGGCACGGATTCAAAGGTTGATTGTTGAGTTTACAAAATAGCGTTCTCTGATTCGAAACCGAATCCGAAAAAAACTGTCGGACCGATCCGATAGCTATCCGACGTTTTAAAATAGCCCCGCTGGTCTTCTTGAAATTTGGTATATAGTGATGGCTCAATCCTAGTGATCTAAATTATCTAAAAATGTGAGTCTTGTTGAAATATTGTTACTTAAAGAGAGGTAAAAAAGATCAAAGAGAGAATCTAGTCGTATGGGATGTCTATTTTTAGATTAGGCCATGCAGTTTTTGAATTAAAATCAAAATAAAAACTGAACTTTATGACATTCACAGTATACACCAGTTATCCTACAGTGCTTAAATTTGGTTCGCTTGTAGCTTTAGTGGCACAAATATAGGGCATAGTCTGAAGTTCAGAAAAACTGAATTTTGTGTCCCAATTTTAATTAAACTATGGATTATTTATGTTGGACGTATTTCGTGGATACTTTGCATTGTAAAGTTTACAGGCACTATTTAAGTTTACGGCTTTTAAGGATGCCATCTTTATTGATTAAAACGGGTATTTATCGTGTATGTACCTTTTTTATTTATTATTGCGACGTTTCGACTATGCTGCAACAGGCGTGGTCACGGGTTGACTGGAGTACTTGGAGCTACCGTCGAGAAGTGTGGGAAGCTGCAGCAACTACCCTCACTTGGTCTTCAGAATTAGAAATGTCCTAGTTCATATTACGACACACTACACTAACCGTATCTACGCACTTATACGACCGATAACGACGCGCACACCTAGCAATCACCGGGTATAGCCCGCCATAGCCATAGGGTATAGCCATCTTCCTGATTGAAATTTTGAAATTTCTTGATTTCAATCGCTTCACGAACCATTCTCTTGTAATAATGGCGTTCACTAGAGAGAACCTTAGGATCATGAAGTTCAATCCAATGATTCGGTCCCGAGTCTACCAGATGCTCTGCTATCGCTGACTTGTTTACCTGGCAATTTTTGACAGCTGCGATATGCTCTATATATAGAAGCAGTATTGAAATATTAATGAGTAATTAGCAAAATGCTAAATGATTTGGATTTTTATTCACACTCGCGAGATCTGAGTTCAGGACGAACCGCCAGTTATTTAAATCACTCAACACACTGAAATCTGTCACTGCATAAAAGGGACTGAAAAGTATCTGTAAAACACACGTAATAAATAAACATTTAATTAAATAAAAAAAGAATAACTTTACAACTACCTACGCCAGACTGCCTGCAATTGTTTTTCGAAATGTAAACTTTTTTGTTAATTAAAAAGCTCAAAGTCCAATTGACCGAAACCTTTTGATTTGCATACTCGAGCCGCTATTGGCAGCTTTTGTATTTAACATGTCGGTATGCTTCAGCGAGTCAAACGAAACTTTTTTCGAGGGTAGTTATTTCAAAATCCAATTACAAAGTTTTAGAGATAGATTTGATTGCACAAAAGTTATGTAGTTTAGTAACTATGTTTACCGGTCAACTTTTAGACAGTACTAAATATAGTATGGGTACAAGGTTAATTAATGTATTTATTTAAAACCTAAAATTTGTTATATAAACTAAATAGGGTCATACAGCATTACTATAGAATCTACAACCAAATATATTTGTTTGTTAAACAAAATAAATACCAGAAACTCATAGCAAACGAGGCGTTCTAGAAAACCAATTACAAAACTGCAAGGAGCCAACAGACGTATTTGCGGAAGCGATCCACCCGCGGCTTCCATCCGTCGCCGAGACGGAATGCCTGGGTCGAAGTTAGGGAGGGGGTTGTACCGATCCCGGAGCCAGACTTTTTTTTTATACTTTTGGAGATGGAATGGGTAAGGGGTTGGAACTTACACCTTTCCCAACCCAAATGTCATCCTCACCTGCACGTGGTGCACCCTACTGGAATACAAACGAGGCTCTGACGACCGACTTTAACTACGTACAGGAAACATCTGTACAGGATTTAACACCAAACATCCAAGGATTTTCCTACCTCAAGCGGGTAGATTTTTGTACGTCAAATGGCAATCGGTACTGGACTAATAAATCCAAAACTCGCCAAGTTTTTAGAAAAGAAAATGGTAAGGTTATAGAATTCAGCAACGATAAAATCCGTAATCTTGTCATCGCTGACAAGATGCAGGAGAGTCGGCTGCGATGGTACGGTCACGTGAAGAGGAGGCCACCTGACCACGTAGAGAATTGGGCACTACAACTTTCCATCCCCGGTCCAAGATCTAGAGGAAGATCCAAGACAAGGTGGAGAATTGTAGTGTCAAAAGACATGAGAGAGTGTCAAGTTTCTGATGACGACGTCGAGGATAGAGCGAAGTGGAGAAGAACGACCAGGAAAGCTCACCCCACCACCATGTGGGATACATAGCTTGGAAAAAAGAGAGATACTTTTGGAGATGGAACAAGCTTACGGCCCACCTGATGTTAAGTGGTAACCATCGTCTATAACAGAGAACTGCCTTGTAGGTCACGCACGTTAGAAACGTGCCCTACGTTGTACTGCTCTGCGTCCAACAACTTGAAGCATACAGATGTAAAGCCTCATGTGCCTGTAATGGCACCGGCACCTTTTAAAACAAAACACAGCAATGCTGCAGAAATAGGTATGATGGTAGTACTTCCCCGGGCGAGCCCGTTCACAAGGAACTCTACTACTCTTAAAAGAAAAATAAAATAGCAATAGCAATATAGAAATACCAAATAAAGGGGAAGCGATTGACACAAGTAAACTACGGAGAACTTACTATCGGCTGATACAAAATAATTTATGAATTACTAACTTACGTCAGCGGCTTCGCACGCGTTGTTTGTCAATAAAAAGAAGCATATATTTGAACCCAGGTCATAATCTATCAACACACCAAATTTCATCGAAATCGTTTCAGCCGAAAATCCAGCTTCAGACACCAAATAGCTTTTTTTCTTTAATTACAGCCTCATTTCGACATTATTTTATCTAGTAATTTTTCGTAGCGCGGCTTGCAATCTGCTGTTGCTGTGCCTATTAGCATATGGCTTTGTGCACTTAGAATAAGAGTAGCATTAGAATGTTTACTGAAAACAGCTGATTTCATGCTGTTCATTCGTTTGTAATATGCGGTAATGCGACTGTGAATTTAAGTAGTAATAAATTAAATGTTTCTTCAATATAAATATCGAAGCACATCGAGCTGGACACGGTGTAATAAAACGTGAGTGACATTTCAGTATTGGTAATGTGAGCCCCTGAAGTCTCCGGCCCTGGTAGATAGTAGGAAACAATTTCCTTGGCGGCAGCTGTCTATTTCTATCAACTGGCGTATTTATTTCCCATGCCTGTTGGCTTTCTAATAGTTCTATACCGTTTGAGTTGCGGGTATAGTTTCAGAGCTATGCATTTTCTATCCAATAGTCTGTCTTCACAGTATAATTGAATTATCACTATTGCGTAGAGCTCTTCCGTTTGGCATATTTTTCCCCCAGTTCAAACGTTTTTAGGGTTCCGGATCGCAGTGGTAAAAATGGAACTCGTATGGTGCGACTTTGTCCGTCCGTCCGTCTGTCAGTCACAGCACAGCTGATTATTTGGGCAACTACATAACCAAATCTTGAAATTTGGAAGTCATAAATAATGCTGACCTAAAAACCTATTTAGGTTTGGAACCCTCGGTGCACGAGCCTTACTCACACTTGACCGGTCTTGTTTATTTACGCGTTTTTTTGACTAATTCAATAGGTCGCCGATTTTCCAACTTTCTTTTACGTCAAAAGTTTTATGAGTTATCATATGGTACAAAATAAGTCAGAATAATTATAATTGGTCTAGCGCGTAGCTCTATAAAACTGACCTATCTTTGGGTCAGGGTAGATTATATTCCCAGCAGTGAGTCAGACTGCGGATAATGATTTTTTTTATTGTTGATAATTGTCAAGCGTTTGCCTCACCTGATGGTAAGTGATCGTGAGATCGAAGATGGAGCACGCATCCCTAGAAATAACCTATTCACTCTGGACTTGAAGACTCCGATATTTATATTGGTCGGATATTTTTTTGCTTCGTAATCAAAACAAACAATAAATCATGTGTTAATAGTGGGCGTGTAATCTGGCTGTGCTACCAGACTCGCAGCAGCGCCGAGGAGATGGCAATATCGCACGTTGAACCCTTGTCACGCGGCATGACGCCGTGATTCTCGCCACCCTTCGTAATATGGCGGGGATAACTTGCAGAAGGGTAAAGAAAGTAAAAATATTTAAAATTAAATAAAGCTGAGGGAATTGAGGTAGTCGTAGTTTTCACTTCAGTCTTACCATCGCAATACAATTTATAGAGGCAGCTTCAGATTTCAGTCACTTTTTTTTATTTTCTTATAATATACGATTTACTGTTTTATTTTTTAAGTCCTATATATGGAACAACCATATATCTCACCTGATGTTTTTATGTTCATTTTATTTACCATCGCCTGTAACAAAGTATTCGTAGGTCACGCACCTTAGAAACGTACCATGCGATGCACTGCCCTTAGTCCATCAACCTGAAGCAAACAGGCATAAGTCCTCTTGTGCCTGTAATTTCACCGGCAATTTCACCGGCAACTACCCTTCAAACCGAAACAGCAACGTCGATAACAACTTGTATAACTTTTTGAATCGTTATATCTCAGAAACGGTGGCTCGTAGGAAAAAAGTATTGATACATTTTTTATAGATAATTTTATGATCTACAATTTTTGACTAAGGTACTTTTATGATAAAACTTACTGTTTTGCTGAAAATCGCAAAAAACTCATTTTCTTGACCTTTGACCTTGAATAAAAAAATCCATACACGGGAATGATGGAAAATCATGTTTTGAGCAATTTTACTGATTTTCAGCTTGTTGGGATTTTATGCACCTTCGAATGTCTAAATTGACCGGACTACGAGTTGCATCAATAGGTATCGCGATTAGATAAAAATTTATTAGCACATTTGGTTTTGAGGTACACATTTAGAATTATTGAGTATCACATCTCTAAAAGTAATATTCCTCGTAGAAAAACATGATATTTCTGTAAAAAATCAACTCATATTCCAGACACGTCTATCATTTTCAATATTAAAGTATAACGCATGAGAATTATGCCCTTGGTGGGGTCAGACGGGTATTAGAGGGTAGAGCAAAATAAATAGAGTTTGAACAATATTTTCCAATACGGAGCACGATTAACGAATTTTAAATATTTTAAAGTTGCTCATTTTATCTACGTGTTTGTTACGGTAAAGAAAAACATCATTATGTGTGGTACAACTATTGTATGAGGCTAGATACGAGTAAAAGCAAGGTGGCCGGAAATGGCCTGGCTTTCTCACGCACCTTTCAGCGTTGCGGCTTCGTTACTGTCATGTCGTTTATATACGCTGTTTTAGAGTGCAATATGTTGGCGTATGCCGAATCTATTTATAAAACATTACAGCAAATTATTTAGATACTATCCCAAGTGAAAACTTAGATAAAATCTTTTTCTTTTGTCAATTTCGCAACGTTAGTCCCGACGCCCGAACAAAGATTTTATTATTGTCGTCGCGAACTCCTCTGTTTTATGATCACTGAATTAATAAATTGCCGTTTTACAGCTCGTTGGGCCTTTTTCATTAACAGGGCCATGTTTATACTGTTTTTATAAGCCGTGGGATCTCTATGGCCCCACAGGGACCTTTCAAGTATTAATTTAGATCGGTTTTTGAAGTTGGAGCAATAAAAGTACCAGGCTCATATAAACCATTAGGTCGTATCAGGAAATTGCATTGTCGTTTTGGCACACCCCATGTATTGCGTTGACTTCCGCTATACAATAATTTAACATTTGGACATCAAAAACCGGACAAGTGTGAGTCTGACTGGTACACCGAAGGTTCCGTAAAAATATTTTATTTATCTGATATAACTACAAATAACGAATTTCAGAGATCTTGCTGCTGTGGGACCTCGCTTCTTGCCAAATTTCATGCAACAAGGTTATTTGCAGGAAGGCAAAAATGGCCGTATATTTTACGGCTCCAAGGGACCGTAGACTTATTTTGATATTAATTCAAACTTGATACCTCCACGCGTTCCTGAGAAAATGGGTCTTGACAAACGGACAACGAAGTGATCCTATAATGGTTCCATTTTTCCTTTTGAGGTACGGAACCCTAAAACAGAATAAGTAGAAAGACGATGAGGGGCGTGGAGTGTAGACCAATACGCAACAAAGAAAAAAGACCCCATTAATAGGTACTACAGTTTAAAATAAAATTAACAACCACCATCAAATCATTGGCCTTGGATTTTAAAATGTACTAGGTTTGCATCAGTGGACGAAGATGATTTCTACACATAATTGCAAAAGCTTTTATCGGATCGTCAACTGGGGTATCATTATATTTATCAGCCCAATGGCTAGAACTCTCTAAGATCTAGAGAGATCAAGGTAGGGAAAAGTAATGTCCTAATGTAAACTGGCTGCCATATTGTTAGATATGAAAAAAATTGGGGTCTGTTTTCAACGCCATTTGCAAAACTTATGGCACATTCACATTATGACATTACTTTTGCCCCACTTGTTATATCTTAATAATCAAGTTTATTGTTTATTATACAAAAATATAGTTCAATGATGTCTTAAAACCTATTTAAGAGTAAAAGAGATCTTAAAAATACACATTAATCATAATATTTTATGGTCTAATCTAATAGGTAATTGATCGAGTGAAGCGAGATCTCCAAATGAACTTGGGCAAATCGGCGTTGTATGTATGTATGTATTTTTGTTTGTCCGAGGATAACTTTTGTAGCGTTTATCCGATCATCATGAAATTTGGTATATAGGGTAGTGATGGCACAATTTGGTGTGTCTCAATGAGCTAAAAATATTAGGGGGTTGTTGAGATATTGGGGTTCAAGAGGGGTAAAAAAACTGAAAATGAGACTATTAGGTCAAGTGGGACGTCAAATAAAAGGTCTTTATTAGTACATTTGAACCCCGTTTTAATTTTTAGTTTAATTTATGTAGTTTTTGAGTTATTAGCCATAATACAAACAAAACTTTGACAAAATTCACAGGGTACACCAGTGACCCCACAATGCTGAAATTTGGTATTCGTATAGCTTTAGTGACACAAATATAGGCAAAAGTCTGAAATCCAGAATAACTGCCATTTGTACCCCAAAAAATATAACCAATTGACAAGAACCCCCATTACATGTAATTTGAATGAAACTGTAGGTCAAGTAGGTTGGTTATGCATTTCGTGACACCAATTTATTAGTCAAAGATTAAAGCCGGCATGCACAAAGATCACTAAACGTATTTAACATTTGACTAAACATGTTTAAATTTGAAGTATTTATATGATTTGACAACTCCTTAAATCATATTTAGCCACTGTATACGTTTAGGCATCGTTGTGCAAGTCGCCCTAAGAATAATATTTATTTTGGGAGATTCGTGAGATCTCAGTTCGGGGCGAACCACTAGTTAATTTGAATAAGTTACCGTTGTTTTGCTTTTCTAAGTCCAAGAGCCATTTTCGCTTTAGATAAACAAATAAATTGACTGGTACTATTCCCGTAGGAATGCGTCAGCTCATAAAAAAGTTGGTACGTCAGTTTCGCAATGCGGTACTCTTACGTGACTGCTACCCTGGTACCTTAGCTGTTTAAAATTCTCTGCTAACCTGGTGTTTGCGCTGAAAAATACCGGTTGGGTGATATTCACTTTGTTTTTTGAAAGTGAAAAATGAACAATCTTTTCGTTTTATATTTGAACGCGTGTGGTACCTATATCAGCTGTTTTTAAAAGATGGAACCGAGTTTTTTGAAAAATAATTTTTAGTGTAGAAATAACAAAATATATGCTCGATGTTTTGTCATATTAATAGTGAAGAGAATATTTATAACTTTTATTTTTTAACTCCCGACTCGAAAGGCGGTGTTTTAAGTTTAAACCGTTATCCGTGTTCCTGACTTCTGAACGGATGAACCGATTTCAATACGGTTTTATTTGATTAAAAGTTGCTGTTTGCTATGTTTGAAATAGAGCATCTTTGTTAAAATTAAGGCGGTTTACAAGTACTAGTAATTACGGAAAATTAATAATTTTCTTGTTTTTTTGCAGGTAAGCCCTCTTATAATGGATAATGGACACCGGATGAACTGGCAAGTACATACCAGGATAACATAACAAACATACCAACAAACAAACCAGGATAACATAACGCACCAGGAAATGCATTTGCACAGAGGGTGATTTGTTCCACGCGGCCCTACAGAAATGTCTTGCTAAATTTCAATAACAGAAAGGCCCTATTTATCTTCATCCCCTCAGGATTGACAGATTACAACAGTCGACTGGACATGAACAATAGGAAGTGTAAAATACGCAATAAATGTACCAGGACCATAAAACCCGCCAGGAGATGCATTCGCAATTTGGCGGGTGTTACTTCCCTTAACTATATTTTTTACCAACAGAACAATAAAATTAGTCTCAGATATTCACTATACCAATAGGAGGGCGTAGACCGTTTTGGCAACAAAAAATTATAAAGTTCTACATGTATTCGCAATCCATTATTTCAAGTTTTGTGTTTGAAGAATGGCAAGTTTGCAATAAATGTACCAGGCACAAAGAAACCGAGAGGAGATGCATTTTGGCACAACCCCTCTGAACCAGTCTAAATACAATGTAAAGGCACGAGTCGCAAAAAAATCAATAGCGTGTAGACCCCATGGGGTAATGCGTCGTAGCATAGTGTAGTAGATTATGATTGCGTGTGTAGCATATTCAATAAATATACTAGGGCCTTAGACCCCACCGGGAGATTTATTTTGCAAAACTCGTAGAGTCGTAGAGCAGAGTCGCAAAAAAACTCAATCAAGTCGTAAAGTCGAAAATTGGCTAGTCAATAAAGAACACGTTTTTTGTAGAGCGTCGTAAATATTAACAATAGCATGTGTAGAACACGCAATAAATACACCAGGCAAACAGAACACATTAGTAGATGCATTTGCATTATTGTCAGAGGGGATGGTGGGCCCTCAACAAAAGGTTCGCATTGAAAAGATTTATAATTGACAATAATGTAGGTAGATCGTAGAATATGCAATAAAGATACCAGAGCTATAGAACCCAACAGAAGATGCACTTGCATTTTAGGAACCCCCACAGTGTGGACCACGTCGCAAACACAATTTGACCCTAGGGACTGTATCAGATCGGACACGTGAAAAATACGCAATAAAGTTACCAGGATCATAAGAGTTGATAGAAGATGCATTCTTATATTAGCGCAGAGGGATAGTGCACGTGTAAATCATTGCGACATTGCAACAAAAAACATCGTAACATTTTTGGTGTACAACATTGGTGGTCCGTATGCTTTTTTTCTGACCTGAGCTAAAAAGAAAGAAAACATTTTATTCAAATAAATATACTATCGGACGTGACTTACAGTCCCGACTGTCGCACGGAAGCGACTAATGCCGTATCTGGCCAATAACATAACTTAGATAGACATATGCAAACTATCAGCAATAAGTTGTGGACGTGACTATAATCGCTGCGTCCAACGAGAATCTGCCTTGGATGTTTTTATAAGTCGAAGACGCATCCGACGCGTGTGCACGGCGATACACAGCTACACGACAGGACGTCTGACATGGTGTGCAGATTAGTAAGTCGCGTCTGATAGTATGTTTCTAGCTTTAGTGATAAAAATGGTGTGGCTGTGTCATGGGCACGGCCGTGTGTTGTACGCGAATACGTGTACGTAATAGGTAATATTTTCTATACAAAATATAAAATACGCTATTTTATGAATGTTATAATCATGTTTGAACACTAAGAAGTCCTTCGGGTCATACTAACTGGAAATCTCGAAACGCAGCAAAATGGCGGCACTTCCCCCTCTATCGCGCGCGATGCGTACTCGCTTAGCGCACCGAATTCTTTGATCTTTTAGCTATCCAGTGATGTAATTAAATTTTGGATGGAGATGATAGATAGTAACTGCAATACCAAACTGTATACCCCGATTTTGTTATATTCTTTTTTTGAATTGCCTCCCACTAAGGAATCAATTTAAAAAAAGTATGCATATCAAAAAAAGTCGATTTATTTTCATAATAACCTATCTTAACTAAAAATTACCTGAATAAAATTTATCAGTCACAATGCTATTTGAAAAACCACCAAATTTTTGTAATGAAGAAAGAACTAATGATTAAAAACAGAATACGAATCGATATCAAGCAAAATTCCACCGCCGCCCGTACCCTTTTACCCGAGCACCCAGCCGAATCGGGTGTTCATCGCGGATAAATAGTGTTACGAGCTGAGGGTTCGGGATAAAATAATGGGAATCGATCTGACCAAAATAACACTTTTATTCAACACTAAACGATGAATACACGAACTTGGTCACACGTAATCACAACACACTAATTCACACCACTGTTGCACCACTTAAAGTCACCGAAATGATCGCACGTACCTATAGCTTAATCCAGACTGACTCGGGAGCAACTACTGTTCACGCGAGACCCTTCCCACGTCAGTCCTCCAGGGCCTCGCTGAGACTAACTCACTGAGACTGACTGTCCGGCCATCTCTCCGGCCTATTTATATCGCACACATTTCGATTGTTCGAGAACGATGTCGATCCTTCCAGGAAAGGGTCGGTCTTTCGACACAATGGCCACTCCCCATTCTGCGAAACCACAAACAATAGCAACAATAACACAGCAAGACAAAAGCGTTCGAGAAGGTTCGATTATTACTCATTGTTTAACAGCCTCGGCGTAACACTAGGTATGTCTGGTGGCCTGGTACAAAGGGCCGTGTGTTTGTTTTGTTAAATGCTTTGTTTTGACCGCGCGGACGTGGGGTTCTTTGAAGGACCTCGGCATTGTCAGTTTGATTGCATGCGGTGAAATTAAAGTTTATTGTTGTCACTTTTTGTGGAGTTTTTTTAATGGCAACGTTGCCGCGTTGGATGTTATATCTGCAGTAATCTCACTTCTTTCTCTTTAAGATTTGTATTAACCGCGAATTATTTAACATAAAATAAAATAATACAGATTGTGACGTCATTTACGACATGACTTTTTAAATTGAAAAAAGTTAGTATAAATTAAAAAAAATAACCATCATTTTTTAACTTGGCTAGACGTGGTGATGACAGATGGAGCAGGGCAGCGACTGAATGGTGGCCGAGGAGTGGGTATAGAAAGGTAGGACGTCCGGCAGCGATATGGGTTTTTTTAAGTGGCAGAGTGCAAATAGTTGATGTGAATAGAAAGCGTTCTCCGAGGTCTCTGGTTAAAATGGGTGTACCACAGGGATCAATTCTGAGTCCATTTTTGTTTTTATCTTCCCCATCTTGTCTTGTCTCGACTGCCTCCGTTGCGCAGTGGGTGTATAGCCGGCTGAGACGCAGGAGGTAGCGGGTTCGATTCCCGCCGCGGAACAAATGTTTGCATGATCTACAGATATTTGTTACGTGTCTGGGTGATTTTCTATACATTATATGTATGAATTTACAAAAAAAAAGTATATAAGTATTCTATCAGTTATCTAGTTCCCATAGTACAAGCTCTGCTTAGTTTTGGGGCTAGATAGCGCTGCGTGAAATGTCCAGCAATATTTATTATTTATTTATTTATTGTAAGGGAGATCATGAGGTTGTATTGTTTGCAGATGACACGTCACTTTTATTTAAATTAAAGCGACGACAAACCGATTTTGACGATGTAAACAATGCATTCTCTAAGGTCGTAAAATAGTTCAATGTAAACAATCTTCATCTAAATGAAAAGAAAACAAGGTGTATTAGATTTATACTACCTAATGTTACACAAGTTATAGCAGATATAAAAATCAATGACGAGGAGTTGGCTCTTGTGGACACCGTATTCTTGGGTATAACCCTAGATAATAAGCTTCAATGGGGTCCTCTCCTCACATTGATAAGTTGTCGAAGAGAGTTAGTACTGCAGCAAACGCGTTAGACTAGTTTACTTCAGCTACTTCCACAGCATTATGTCATACGGTATACTGCTGTCGTGGGGGAGTGCTGCAGGTATAAACAACGTTTTTGTTTTGCAGAAGAGGGCTGTTCGTGCAATTTATAGTATGGCCGTCAGAGAATCATTATAATATATATATATATATAGCCATAAGTTTAAAGAAATAAATATTATGACATTCCTTTGTTAATACATCTATGAAAAACTGGTGTGTCTGTTCACAAAAATATTAATTTGTTTGAGAAAAATAGCGATAATCATAATTTTAATACGAGAAATAAAGATATACTCGTTGCTGTCACTTGTAGACTCCAGAAAGGTGGTAATCGTTTAAAGCGAAAGGTGTACGCTTTTATAACAAACTCCAAGTGATGTAAAAAAATTGACAATTAACAAATTTAAAAACGTAATTAAACAAAATCTTAGCCTACTATAACATATCGGATTATTTATTTTAGATGATAGAGATGCTTGGGAATAAATTGCTCCAACTCGTTCAAAAATGTTATAATTTAGACGTAATTTTTTTGATGTGTAGCAACTTTCCTCTCGGTTTGTGGAAGTGATGTTGGCAAAAGGGACGGAAATGTGTAACAGGAAACCGGGAAAGCGCTTTGACCAATGAGCGCGCGCGGTGGTCAGATGTTTTTCACTACGAGACTATATTATGGCCTCTTTCGTTTAATAGAAATAAGGATTTGTCATGGAAGTTGCATTTTATCATAGCATATTATGAATACAATGATCCTCATTTTATTTTTAAATTTACTTACGGTTAATCGCATTTAAGAGCCGTTATCGAGTTTTCAATGACCGACTTTCTGAGTGATGAATTTGGTATATAAGATTAAGATTTGCTTTGTGTTCTATTTTTATTGTAATTTTTTGTTCATATTGTGTACAATAAATATTATATGATGTTACACATCATATGCGACTACTCATATTTTATTTTTTATTGTTATGTAAATATTCTAAAAGGTTTAAAAAAAACAACCAGCCTTGTTTCCTGCCGTTTTTTCTGGCTTGGTCGCGAAGGAACAGGCAGTAAAATTGACGTTTCAAAGTGGTCCTTGTGATTATAATAAATTTTTTGATTTTATTTTGATTTTTTATTTTGATTTTGGTAGACGACACCTTAAAGGTCGCGGGCCGTCAGTGGGTGAGACTAGCCCAGGATCGTGATAGATGGCACAAACTTGGGGAGGCCTATTATACCCAACAATGGGTGGTCAGGCTGTGGATGAAAATGATGATGAAAAAAATGCCCATTTCAACAGGGTCATTCACTTGGCTTGGAGTTTTATGCGCTAGATGCTACTTCGGCATAAACGGGTAGTTAAGCCGTAATCATAATTTCCATTAAAATCAGTCCCTCACTAAAATTGAATGAAACCCATTCGCAAAACGCAATTAGCCACTGGCTTACATAAAATCTGTTAAACCTCCCGGAATCTGGCGAAAATTAAATTTCTACCAGGAAGCCAGGTTAATAATCAAAGCGAAATAGAAATATTTTGCGGGTAACGGACAAGTAACATTAACCGGGCGTGCCCGGTGTGCTAATTCGATGTACCAGGCGAGCAGAAGTAACGAGGAAGTGAGTATTTTCAGTATAGTTTGATTATCGGATAGTCAGGCGGGTATGTCACACGATGTGCGTATCAGGCGAACATAAGTAACGATAAATTGAATGTTTCCTATGCTATAGATCATAAAAGGCACAGAATCAGCGATGTGTACACACGAGGAAGTAACTAGGAAATAATTCTCATAAATTGCTATTATAGTCGGCAACATGATCCCACCTTACCTACTCTTATAATCGGTCTTCTTTATAACATCCTTCAATGTGCGAAACCGAAAAAAAAAACACCATTCAAAATCCTCTGTCTCCATGCTATCTTATAGAACGTTTTTCTCTTCTTTTTTTATTGATGATAGTCAAGAGCTTGACCACTACCCCACCTGGTGGTAAGTAATGGTGTGATCGAAGATGGAGCACGCTTGCCTAGAAATAACCTATTTACCCTGAACTTGAAGACTCCGAGGACTTCTTTTTCCAACTGATCGTCCTTCTCAAAAATCTTTTACTCAAGACGCTTGAGCATATAACTTCTTTCTTCACTAACTCTTTCGCTGTGATTTATATGTGATGTACTTGTGGAACTCTCTTCTTCTGTAAATCTGCAGGGCCGCCTGTATGGGAATCTTCAAATCCAAACACTTTATCTCTCTTTAAAAAAGCCAACAAAATTGAGCACTTTATGTATGTATATTTATGTATTTCGTTTATGTAAGTATATGTATTATTATTATTATAAGTTTATTTGATAGTATCAAGAATTTTATAATCTAATCTACCTACTCTTTATACTGAAGTAAGGATGAAAAAACGGGCAACTTCTATCATACAAACATAATACAAGCGAACGTTGCACTCATAATCACCTCGCTTTGTCTTCTCTCTCATATATCTCCTTTCATTCTTTTTAATCAGCAGTGCGCAAACAAACCGTACAATGGGACATTTCGTCAGAAAGCCGTATAAATATAAATTTAATTTGTCCATATCGTCCGCAATCATTATCTGGGCACTGGGAACTTTTGACCCGGCCTGCTCCTAGACTAGTCTATCGATAGCGCAAAACGAAATGAAAACGATAAGCAAGAAAAATAAATTTATTTACTTGCGATTTTTAAGCCAGTAACTGACTGGTCAGCTGGTTTATCCTTTACAGTCCGTCAACTACAGGATCTTTAAAAACAAGACTTAACTGACTGGTTGAATTGGAACTGTACTTCTTATGGGGTCAGAAACTTTCTTGTAGGAACTGTCCCTTATTGACAGGGTAGTTGTTACCTTTGAAAATATTCGCTACTAGCTGACCAATCTGCAGTTTCACACACGTAGTTTTTCAGTAAAAACATTACCCTCCTTCTGCGCAGTTGGGTAAAAAGTACTCTATGTCACCCGGGGATAGTGCAGCTTCCCAACGGTGAAATATTTTTTAAATCAGTCCAGTAGTTTCGGAGCCTATTCAATGCAAACAATCAATCAAATCTTTCCTCTTTATAATATTATTATAGATATTATGAAAGTTTTTTCATAGATATCTACGGTTAGGGATTAATCAAAGGCAAGTCGTATTTCTGCAAATTATTTTGGCTCATGCGCAACTTCTACCTAAAATGAATTTGTTTTTAAACTTATAAGTTGCTCAACAGTATTACCGTAACTTTACTAAAAAGCTCGGGGGTAGATGCAAAAGTGATCTACAAAGTCAAAGACGTTTCCATCGATTCGTGCTTTACATATTAGCGCTTTCGTTTTATTTTGCGTGCGATTGCCACTTGTTGGCTACTGGTTCGTGAAACGAGGTTGCGGTCCGCTCGTCACCATTAACGTAGATAGAGAGAATAATTCTGTAATTACTGTGGAATTCACAGGGATTAAAAAAAATACGAAAAAGGGTTTTTCATCAGCTCAAATGTTAATTCTTCTACTTATTAAATCTCACCTGATGGTATTAGGATGGATAGCATCTAAAAGGTAGATTGTAGTCCAGTTAAGATCTAGAAAGTTATGATAAAAAAGTTATAGATAGAAAACGCTTAATTATTTATAGGTACACTAGCTGATCCACCCGGCTTCGCAATGCTTTTTATAAAAAAATAAAGCTTTAGCTTCTGGATGCGAATAACATTGGAGTGACGCTTTTATAACAAACTCCCAAGTGACATACACAAATTGTAAATCAACAAATTTAAAATATAATTAAATAAAATCTTTATAAAAAAGCCTACTATAACATATCAGATTATTTAGATGATAGAGAAGCTTGGGATTGAAATTGCTCCAACTCGGTTAAAAATGTTAAAATTTAGACGTAATTTATTTTCTTTATTGTTATGTATTGTTAAAGGATTAAAAGAACAACCAACCTTGTTTTTTGCCTTTCTTTACTGGCTTGGTCATGAAGGAACAGGCAGTAAAATTGTGTTTCATACACTACATTATCCCTGAGTAACATATGCTACTTTTTACTCGACTGCGCAGAAGGAGGATAATGTTTATATTGACAAACCATGTGTGCAAAGCCAGAGGCAGGTCAGCTATTAATAAAATAAAATCTTACATTAAGGGCTTAATTTATGTGTATGATGCTAGAGGTGAGTGGGTGACGATACGTGTGTTTGTGGTTGAGTTTGTGTGAGGGTCTTAGGGGTTAGAAACGATTCTTCAAGACAACCTTTGCATAGAGGTTTTTTGTAATATTACAGTACACACTGCACATGGAAAAAACTACATTAAATTTAGTTTCTTAGTAAATGATTTATTGTGTAAATCTTTTGAAATATAAAGAATTGTAAACCGTAAAACCTTTGTTTAATAAAATGTTTACATTTAGCATTTTGGCTTAGATTCCCCGGAGTTCCGGGTTCCCGGGTTCATGGTCGGTGTGAATGGAAGGTGTGGTCAAGACGGCGCCGACCGCAGAAACCCGCCCGCGCCGCAGCAAGCCAGCTCTCTCATCAGCCCCCCCCCCCCCCTTTCACAGGGGGGCTTCAAGAAAATAAAACTACAAAAATGTTCATGAAACGACATTAATGTTCATATGAAAAAAAAACAGAAGGTTGATAGTTGGTCATAAACGTAATCGACAAGCGATAAAAATGATTGATTTTTTTTTTTCGTACGGTCTATCTCGCTATTGGCCTCTGAAGCCGTTGCAGCTTAACCGAACTTTTGGCGAAGCGCAGATGGCGCTCAGCCCTGTAAGGTTTGATAAGGCAACTAGCGCATGGGGACCACTTAGGTACAAACCTGGGCTTGGGCCGTTGCCAGGATGGGGACAGGAGAGAAACGCACAGGTACATGTCTGTACCTTGTGTTGGCGGCAACTGAAGGGACTCGGTGTATCTGTGAAGTGTTTGCTCTATCTAATGTAAATGATTCAGAAATCTCCTATGTTTTGTACTTTTTAGGGTTCCGCACCTCAAAAGGTAAAAAAAAGAACCCTTATAAGATCACTCTCTTGTCTGTCTCTGTCCGTGTGTCACCACCGATTTTCTCAGGAACGGGTGGATCTATCAAGTTGAAATTTATACCAGATACGAGGTACTCGTACTGAGGTCTATTGCCCCTATTAGGTGTATAAAAAATCAATGTCCTGTGTCAAAACGATAAAAAGATATGGGCAAATTTAGATTTTCGCAAAAACTTGTAAGTACCATTGGTTGCTTGGTTACCTTGATTTTTATACTTTTTTTATTATTATTTATCTTCGTAGGCAAAAATAACAATTGTATTCCTAGCTCAAGTTTTTCTATCATCTACTCCCTGTACACGTTAGCAACTCAACCATTACAGCACACACACAGACACACACTTAAAACTTGGCAACCAATAAAAATGATACCTGTTTTATTATGGCGGTAAGTAAAATGGGTAGGTACGGAACCCTCGGCGCATCGGGACCGGTTTTTTATTGACAAAGCACGGTGCAAAGCTGCGGGCACAAGCTAGTTATTTATATGGTAGTAGATAGTAGTGAAATATATCTGGCTAGTGGCTGTGCTCTCCACTCGAGAATCTGCCCCAACAGCCGTCAGTTCTTGGAGCTATGTGCTGGTCCCGGTGAGCCGTTGGGTGTAGGCCGCACAAGAACGACCACTCTGGAAATCTATTGAGAGAGGTCTGTGTTCATCAATGGACGTCCTTTTGCTGATATGATGATGAAATATATCTGAGTCTACACATAATGTAAAAACCTTGTAACAGAAATGATATTATTTTGCATTCGGGTAAAAGGGTTCCGAATGTACGTTATGCAAATCCAACACGACTGCTAAAATAAATGGTTCACGCAGAATAAATAGCAGTGGAGTGGTCACGAGCGATTGCGCGGTAAATCGAGTGACCGGTGGCGAATGACGGGTATGTGCTGATCGATGTCGCGTTTAGGACTACCCGAGCCCAATGATATTTTATATTTGACTAGCGGACTCGCCCAGCGTAGCACGATATTTTATCAATAAGTATAAAATATAGCCTAGCACTCAGGCATAGTGTAGCTATCTATCAGTATGGAAAGCGGTTATGCAGTCTACGATGGAACACGCTTGCCTAGAAGAAACCTGATCACTCGCGAACTTAAGACAAGGCGTTCGACTCTTGGGCGGTGCGCAAAATAAAGGTGGCAGAAAAGTGCATACAAAATATGGTAATCAAATCACTTGTTGGTCTAAATTTCTCTAATTTGTTAAATTAGTTAGAATGGTACCCGTCCAATTTCACAATCAATTTATTCTGTACATATGTAACTATACTGTATGTATGTGTAGATGTAGTCAGTCTTAGGCGGATGACTGGAATTGTATAGGAGATCTATCTTGTTCGGTTATGTTCTTGAATGGGTGTGGTGTGGGTACTCTTCGTGCCCCATATTCACAAACTGATCGTAGTAAATCACGAAAATGTACATCTTGTTGAAATATTGATTTCCTCGTATCATTGAATAGTTTTTGATCGTGTTCTGAAAAGAGCCACGTCATTATAATTGAAAAAAGAAACAGTTAAATCATTTAAAGACGGTTGCAAACAATTTATAGATAGCTCAACTGCTCCAGATCAATACCAGGCGGAAATGCCTCCAAGACATTAGCTGCATTGCCCCGCTGAATTGCAATGCTTATGCGTTCACCCAGATAAGCACCAGTTCTCGGATCAGACATCGCTTCGACCAGACACCCAAAATGTATTCAAATGCACTGCATGTATTTGCTAACTAATAATCAACCGTTAGCCTGTTAGTCAGTCCACAATATCAGCTCGATCGATTGTCTCGCAAACAAAGCGATCATCGCCATTACGAATATTGGACAACTGTGCGGTCTGCGTTCTGTTGGCTGAAGCCGATACAAGTTGATATTAGATCTCTTTGCATGTTCTGCGGCTCTGGTAATCGAGTGAGATAATGGAGGTGTCTGTTGTATGAGTGATAGTCTGTGGCAAGACTAAGATCAACAACGCAAAAACACCTACGACATTATTTCGTAGGAAAAATCCATTTAAATAATAGTAAATAAAAAAGTAAGCAAAAAATAGTAGTAAAGTCAAAGAAATAGTCAGAATCAATACCAAAAGATGCGGTCTACTGAAATTGATCAGTTCATTGTCATCATAATGCAAGTATTCCATTGAAATTTTACAAATAAAAAAAAGGTACATAAGCGTTTTAATCAGTAATTAATTTTACATTATTTTTGTATTAACAAAATAACGGTTCGTTCTTTGATTGGTGACATGGTTTCACAAAGCATATTTCACGTTTATTACGGCTACCACTACTGTCCATGGTTATTTAGTGGAAATGGACATGCTCCAATTTGAAGTACCGGGTTGCGTACCTACATTCTTGTTTGCCTTTGATGTTTTTGATTGTGAGCGCTTCGGCTGCCGCACGGATTAACTTGCGTGAAATTAGATCTCTTTGCGCGTTCCGCGGTCCTGGTAGATTTCAAATAATTGAGCCTGAGAGTTAGGTTATTCATAACTTGAAAATGTGAGTGATCTGTAATTTGAAAGATCAAAGTTACGTAATTAAAATTTGAATTGGGAAAAACGTAGGTAACCTTAAAGTTTACAGCCGCAACGTAACAAAAACGGAACCGTTGTAGCTACAAAAAGATATTTTTAAGACTAGATCAGCCTCGAAGAGTATTTCTGCATATACAGATTTAAAAAAAAAGAATTATTTATGTATGGTTTATCTGTTAAAAGAAAAAAATCCGTTATTCGCTCACGAACTTAAGAAAACGTATTATGTTCTTATTCTATTATGTCTTTTCCATTAAATAAATCGTAAAACGACGATCATAATCACGAAAGCGACGCGCGCGCGACGTAGCATTTTCCATTTCCAACAGTTTTAACCTGACACATTTACCTCATACGTAAGATTACACGAAATCTCTTCCATTTGATGATACCCTGGTAACCAGGGTGGTAAATCAATTTGTGCCCGAGGGCCCTAAGGTCTCGAGGTCCCAAATTCGATTCCCAGGGGCGTCGGATGCGTTGAATCGACGACGGTATCAACGTCTCGACGGTCTTGACGCAAATTAGATAAAGTATAAATGTACTTTTTTGAAATGTTCACGCCTTGACGCGTTTTGTATCGCTTTTGGGGTAATGTGGCATGCTAAATAGATCAAAGCATTTTGCGTTAATGTCAGTTTGACGGGTTTCTTATAATGAAGTTGACATTTCTGCCTGCAAAATGTAACATTTTTGCAGATTCTTCTTACGTTATCGGTCAGTTTAAAAATAATAATGCAAATTTATAAAAATACGAAACAATTTAGCTAGATAGGTCAAGGAAAATCTAATTAAATCGGTGCCTTATCGACTTACTCGTTTGGTAACTTAATTGGTACTCTGTTATTATCTCTTTTCCCCTATATAAACACGACCTATTTTTATTGGGCTATTGGTTAAATTAACTAAACCATTTGTTTTTCATACATAATTTTTTTATGTTTTCTTTGTTAAACCCGCGAATTTTTCCGAAACAATTTCGCCAAAACCACAAACCAACAAACCCTAATTCACGATTTCACATGTGTGTGTGTGGCGCCATTGTACCAGACTCTCAGGAAGTTAAAGAGTGTAACAAAAGGCAACAAGTCGGCGAGGACACAAAAGGTTGAAACTCCCTATTCAAATTAAATGAGTTTTGCGGTTGCGAATGAGGTAAGTCTGAATCAAGATTAAACTGTATTGTTGATGAGGTTAGCCCGAAGGATAGTGTTAGTTCATTCGTTTTTGGGAGCCAAATATGTTTCATACATTTTCATGCAAGATTAACGATGTGTTTGAACCACAGCTAAAGAACGAAAAGGACGATTTGATCTCGCAAACATATTGTACATATAAATGACATAGTTAAAGTTTATAGAGAAGGAGGGACAAATGCTAAAACAAAGATGGAAAATACTTTAAATACATTTTCATTGCATCGTATTACGCACACATCGACGACGTATGCACAATGTTATGACGTCGTGCTGTCCATTTTTTTTATATGACCCTGCGAAAGATACTTATTACCCGACTACGCCAAAGTCAAATGGAAGGGCTATTTTTTTAGCAGTCAATGGCAGTATGCTCCACCGTAGCGCCTATAGGTACTACTCATCCAATTTTGATGATTGTGATATCAATAGATTCATTATTATGGTCCGGCTGACATAGACTACCATCGACATAGGTATTACGTACTCGAGATTCAGTTTTTAAACTTTTATAGCTAAAACGAGGCACAAAAGCATGTAAAGTTTATTGAGGCATTGAGACGGTCGTCAGGTTTCTCATCAGCGGCCAGTGAGCCGGGGCTAATGGGACATTCTGGATATAAACAAGAGGAGACGTGCTTCGATATGCTACTATGCCATAAAGATATTACCTTCCGCCCGCGGCCTCGCACCATTCTTCTGAGCAATCGGGTAAAAAGTAGTCTATTTCCCAATCCCGCTCTTAATCTATCTGTATGCAAAATGTGATTGAACTCGTTACTTTCGAATTTATATTATTAGGATATCGTCAAAACTTAATTTTGTAAAACTATTGATGAAACTGGATGCACTCATTTCCACAAACTAGCTTAGAAACTTCTTGCAGAAACAAGCTTTCGAATAAATCCGTTTCAGAGCTTCGATGCTGTATACTGACACACAGACAAAGGTTTTAGTATCCTTTTTTTGCGACGATATGTTGATAACTGTCAGTTGGATCCTATCTTCATGAGATTAGAAATGTTTATTATACGAATAGATTTTTGAGATAAGGGTATTTTGGGGGCAAATGTTTTAAAAATATGTCCAACGACTCTGTCGTAATTGGATTAAAATTGTATTTTGACTGAAATTAGATAAATAAATGTAAATAAATATTCCTGGACATTTTACACAGCGCTATCTAGCCCCCAACTAAGCAGAGCTTGTAATATGGGAACCAGATAACTGATAGAATATGTACATACTTATATACTTTTTTTTGTAAATACATCAGACTCGAATGTTTTTCTGTAAATCATGCAAACATTTGTTCCATGGCGGGAATCGAACCCGCTACCACCTGCGTCTCAGCCGGCTATTCGCCCACTACGCCACGGAGGTCGTCGTTATTAGTTAAGATATATTTATGATTAAGATATATGTATTTGTTATTAGATTCAAGTACCTATGTGGGGTGTCATGAAAAAAGGATTTAATTGCACATTTAAAGTATAAAATAATATATTTTAGCAGTTTTACCTGTTTGCCAAATCTAATACAGGTTAATTATTTAACAGTCTGTTTCCTGTGGGAATAAAACTCCATATGACCAAATGAAGTACTGGAAATATCACACCAATATTATAAATGCGAAAGTTTGGATGTTTATTTGTTACTCAATCACGTCGTATGGCTGAACGGATTTTGATAAAATTTGGTGGAGACATACATATATTATGATCAGGATTCAATCATAGGATACTTTGTATTGACCATGCGTGCGAAGTCGCTTGCGGAAGCCAGTCAGACATTATAAACAGAACATCGCACAATTTCAGTTCGAAACCTACCTGTCCAGAAAGTAGATAGGATAACTACCTAGTCTACCTACTACGGGCAACGATGCCTAAACGAATTTAGTGGCTAAATATGATTTTGAGAGTTATCAAATCATATAAATTCGTCAAATTTAAACATGTTTAAGGATCGTTGTGCAATTCGGGCTACAAGTAGTAAATTTCTTTCAAGTTATGGAATGATCGCAACTTCTCGTCATGTCAAGCCCAACTTTCCATGTTCTGTAGAATCATGAACTAGTACCCTGTCTGCAAACTTATCCGAATCGAGTTTAGAATTTTCGAATTTTTCTTTAAAAGAGGAAGCTATCGAGTATAATGGAAAGTTAATCCTTGGAGACCTATTTGTTCTCCGTTAGCTATCAGAATCCAACGATTTGAAAAAAAACGGTAATTTCATTGCTAGCGCATGTGAAATCTTATTTCACTGCCCTGCGTCCATCAAATTCCATCATCATGTGCCTGTAATTTCCAGCAACCATACCCTCTAAACCGAAACAGCAATACTGCTTGGCGGCAGCAACAGGTATGGTGGTAGTACTTCCCTGGGCGAGCCCTTTCACAAGGAACTCTACTACTCTTAATTCTCTTTATCAGTAGTTAGAGAATCATGTAGGTTTTGTAAATAAGGTCACTTTTCTCGTTTATTTTTAATCTGTGGAAACAGAAATGATGTTCTCCAAAAGTTAGGGTTAGTCTCTAACGAACGTTTTCTTGTAGCTATAGCGATTCTACTTCTGTCCTTACTTTCCACCCTGTATATAAGAATGCAATAAGTCTTGTTTTGCGAGTTCCGTACAACATACATAAAAAGTATTTATGTATGTTTGTTCAAGAAGTTTGTGAAAGAGTGCTTGTTCCTCACACTTTGTGGCTTATTTAAAACAGAGTAGTGCTAGGAGGACTTATTGCTAATATCATTATCTACCAGTTATCCTTGGCATGATAAAAGAAGGACAACAACGAAGTGCTTTGAAAGGTGATGGATTACAGTGTTTACATGGAGGTTGATGTAAGACATAATTCTAATAACGTGCGTCTTGCGCAACGATGCCTAAACGTATTTAGTGGCTAAATATGAGAGTAATATTTAGAGAGTTGTCAAATCATACAAATATGTCAAATTTAAACATGTTTAAATACGTTAAGGGGTCATTGTGCAAGCCGGACGTCTTGGTAGGGGAGCTTTGTTTGATTTGTCTAACTTGTGGAGTGTAAAGTTAAGATATTGTTCAAATTGACATTAAATGCTAACGTCTAACATGTTAATAAGTATTTTTTTTAAATTATAGATAAATATCAGTTTAATATGTCTAACATGATTACGTTGTTTTGTAGAACCTGCTAATTTGCCCTTTGTGCCCGAACACCTGCACAATAGAAGACTTAAAAATGGCTTCTCCTGACGCCATCAATGAAGCCAAGTACCTATCTAACACAATATAAGTAGAGCTATTGACACGCCGAAAGAAGAAGAACATGATTACGTAACTATTATCTAAACAACGCCTTCGTTAATGCAAATGAACCTCCTTAAGGGCATAAACACACAAGCGACAGTGCTCATACATAATACAAGCACCAAAAACTACAACTCATCAGTATTCTACACTCGACGCTAGAATTGGCTAGAATGCTAATCAGATTCGTGTTTTTGTTCCAACCTTGTACCTTATTTAATGACCCGACCGTCCTATGTAAACTCGCCTTTAGGAAAATATGTTTTAGAGAGAGTAGTTTCTAAGAGCCTGTTAAGAGGGGGCAAGGTATTAGGGTTCTACGACCTTATATCTGTTATTGAAGAAAGGAAAATAGATGCTATTTTCTAAACATTTACCGGTTGGTGTTTTCTCTTGGCACACCCTGTATATCAAGAGTCCAGAAACATAAAGCTAAATGATTAAATTCTTGCTAGAATTGCAATGTTTCCTGTGAGCTTGGTACTTTGATGCCATTTACTAGGAATTCAAAACGTAGCAGGCGTTTTGTTATTTCTTGCAATATTTTATACTCTCATACAACTCGGGGAATATTGTAGAAAATTCTAGCAAGAGTTTTTAGTTCTTTAAATAATTTTACCTCATAAACATTTCTGCCACCAGGAATACAGAGCTCGAGTGTAGGTGTTTTGTTTCGTATGAGTTTTGTTCTAAGCGTAGGTAAATAATAAATGAACAGTTATTGCTTCCTAAAGTTTTATTAAAGCCTGGTAAGTGTGCAGTAAATGAAATAGGTTTTCTGATAAAATATAGGCGCCTATACCAAAAAAAAAAAAATTTGGTCGTCTCGCCAGTTCTTGGTTATAAGTCAATAAAGTTTCCCACAATGATAATTAATATGGAAAACTGACTAAACAACTTCAATCTATTTCGGCTTAGCCGTTTTATCTGTAAATTATTATTCCAATCTTGTATAGTGTAACTGTCAAAGCGTTCAATTTTATTTTAAACGGCAAATGGTTGGGATTTGGTATCCGAGAGGATCGCTTAGGATCGAGTGGGATTGATACGATACAGTAGCCGTATCTTTAGATAAAAGGATATCTGTAAATATATCTTTAGATGTAAAATTTATAGTGATGTTAGAAATGTTCGTTCATCTAAGCATCTACGAAGCAAAAATCTTTATTTATAACATTTCAGCTTTCGTATGTTTCTGTCCACAAAACATGAAAAGTAGTCGATGGATTGACTTGAAATTATTACACAACGTTGCATTTCTATGTAAGATTGTTTTTAGATTGTTTTTATCCCGAGGTTCCCACGGGAACAGGAAAACCAAGCGTGCGAATCCACGGGCGGGTCACTTATTAAGATATAATAGTGTGTCAGGCAGAGAGGACATGAGATCAGGTGAGCTATTGTCTTTAAAGTGGCCCGCAGTGACACTGGCTTCGGAATGGGTCGATGTAGCTCCACTTGGCTCTTGCGGCCAACTTCAGTCCACAACCGGCTAAGTAATTTCTAAGTTCGTCACTGCAGCTCGTAGGAATATGCCCTGCAGGTGTCATTAACCCCCACTATGCGTCGAAAGTAAAAATATGAGTGCAAAATGTCAATAATATCCGCTTCTGATTATTCCGCTAACGAACCGCGAGTAAATAATGGCATTCGGAAATGCCATTTCGGCGAAGAGATATACTTTATTTTGTTTATTGAACGATTCATTTGACAAAGTGCCTTTTGAGAGAGACGATTATCATATCGACGTATAATTTGAGTACTTTTTGGAATGGATGGTCACGATGTTTGGTGGCTCATAGCATTCACTACTTTTCAATTTTATCATCGAATATAATTTATGCATCATCTGGTAGTAAATGTCAGAATTAGCTAGATGAGAAACGCAACAGAACCTTTAGTATTAGGGGTCCATATTATAATAATAATAATAATGCTGGACATTTCACACAGCGCTGTCTAGCCCAAACTAAGCAAAGCTTGTACTATGGGAACCAGATAACTGATTGTAAAACCCAGAACAAATATCTGTAGACCATGCAAACATTTGTCTTGCAGTGGGAATCGAACCCACTACCTCCTGCGTCGCAGCCGGCTATTGCGCCCACTGTACTTTCCGTACTTTTTCATATGATCCTATATTTTTATTAGTAATACTGCATCAAATACAATGAAATAAATATATATAAAAGTTGAAGATATGTATAAGGTTTTACCATGGGAAAACTCTATTCCTAAAAATTTTATTCATATAAAATATTATGCATAGTCCACCTAGTTACGTCCAAAACTTACCGTTTTTTCGCATGGAGTGACAAAGACAGTTGCACAAGACTCTCATAGGCTCTTAAATTCCTTAAACATCAAAGCTAAATAATCTTTACTTATTGTTAACATAGGATCATATTGAAATCTTGTAAGTAAACTTTAAGGAAAAGGGGGAGAGACGCTCAATATAAGCTTGGAATATCGTTTCAGGAGATTATAGGCCTAACTTGAACTTAATTTTTCAAAAAAATCAGTTTTATTTATAGGCTTTATTCTTCAAATCACCATCAAAAGAGTATTTTATACTGTGAAAGAAAGAAATAAATATTAAATAATGCTGGACATTTCACACAGCGCCATTTAGCTCCAAACTAAGCAAAGCTTTTACTATGGGAACCAGATACCTGATAGAATAGGTACTTATATACTTTTTTGGTTTGTTTTGTAAATACATACATTTAATTTATAGAACAACAACCAGACCCGAAACAAATATTTGTAGATCATGCAAACATTTGTTCCACGGTGGGAATCGAACCCATAACCTCCTGCGTCTCAGACGGCTATTCCCCACGGCTAACGGCTAACGGCACGGAGGTCGTCAAATAATGTGATGACAAGTGTCAAAGAGATTTGAAGATTTTCCATATCAGGGGGTCTATTCACGTAATAATTAAAAAAACAACGAAAGTTGACCCAAATGAGATTGGATTATGAATTGAATATATTTTAGCATTCTGCTCCAATAACATGCTCATATTACTACTAATAAAAACTCCAGCAATGTTACAAAATGTCACTTTATTTTATTTAACGAATCGGAGTGACAGGGTGACAGGGTGTGCTCGACGACTACTCTAGTTGACTGCTCGAACAGAACTGAACTGCCTTTCTCGTCACCGCGCTTTCCTCGTATTTTTTTTCATCACCCCCACCATGCAACGTCATACTACCAAGATGGCGTCGCTTGGTGTTGCCATTTTAATGCAGAATTCTACTATAAAATATAAAATCATAACACTACAATATTAGCTTTTTATAAATAAAGTCTATAATCGCAGTCAATTCAAACCATTGTATTGTCAGTTACGTAACGAGACTAGATCGATACTCGAATTTTACTATTTTAAGTTACGGGAATTGACCCTCAGATCTCGGCAGAACCACAAAGCCCACTCCTAGCCCAGTTGACATAATGCTGAGTCGAGACCCTTTTGCTGCTATTAGCACACAACATACTTACCTCATATTTTAAAATAATTATTATTTATGTTGGTTTCTGTTATTGCAATTTTAATCATCTTTCTTTCTCAACAGAAGAGACATACTCATCTGTTTTAAATGTATGATGTGTGCGATGTAGCAAATAAATGATTGTCAATGTCCATATCAGATCTTCGAATATCAGAAACATGATCAATAACCAAACCTCTATAAAGGTAAAAATACTTTTAGTTTATCACCTAACCATCTAATAGTCTACGATCGAGCCGTTGGTTAGCAAAACCAGTGTGTAAATAATCTGAAAATTCCGACAAGGGGCCATCCATAAATTACGTCACACCTTAAGGGGGGGGGGGGGGAACAACGAAATGTGACATTCTGTGACAAAGTTTGTTACGTCAGATGTCAAAATCTGAAATACTAAAACTCAAATTTATATCTATACAAACAACTTATACATATTACTAACTCGATCTATATTTATAAGATTTATGTAGGTTTAAGTCGTTATTAACATTATTTATCGTCTAGGGTTCATTAATTGGTATTTTGTTTTGTGCATTATCTAAAATATTTGACTTTGTGTTAATTTAAATAAAGATTAATGTAAATAAATAAAAATTTAAAATAGTGCTGCTTTAATTTAATTACTTCTAAATATAAAATTGAAAAATATGTGTCACATATTTATATTATATTCATTTAAATAAAGATTAATGTAAATAAATAAAAATATAAAATACTGTTGTTTTAATATAATTACTTGTAAATATAAAATCGAAAAATATGTGACACATATTTTAATTAAAATAGCAATATCTTAAATTTTTATTTATTTACATTAATCTTTATTTAAATTAACATAAAATCAAATATTTTAGATAATACACAAAAAATACCAATTAAATAACCATAAACGATAAATGATGTTAATAACGACTTAACCCTACATAAATCTTATAAATATAGATCGAGTTAGTAATATAAGTTTTTTGTAGGGAGGGGGTTTCACAAGTGCGACCACCTGTGCCAAGGAAGGGACAAAACACCATAAAATTTGTGTAACGTAATTTATGGATGATCCCAAAAGCTTCAATCGAAACTAAAATGTTGGAAATATAAATAAAAGAAAAATGCTTTAACACATTTTTCAACAAAGAAAATAAACATTCCCCTAATTGAAATGTTTCACGAGAGGGTTTTAATAGAAATACAGATACTTTTAATTAAAACTTCAATTCACGGTACGTTCATTGTTAAATTCTTACTAATATTATAAATACAAAAGTAACTCTGTCTCTCTGTATGTCTGTTTCTTACGTTTTCAAGACTAAACGTCGGCACCGATTTTCATGAACTTTGGTAAGCAGGTAGATTATGACCTGGATTAAGACATAGGCTACTTTTACCCGACTGCGCAGAAGTAGGGTTTGTTTTTATTGACAAACGATGAGTGTTAAGCCGCGGGCGGATCAGTTAGTCATATCATAATTTAACTTATATGCGGAAGTATGGATGAATGGTACCGTTGGGACAGAATGGTTCTCGAGTAGAGACTACACACTGAAAAGCATAGCTTAGGACTGCCCTTAAGGACTGCAGTGTAGGATGGAAATACTACCTAATAAAGGTTGCTGGAAGCCGTTGGTGCAGGCCGCACACAATCGTTCGCTCTGGAAACCTACGGTTGAGGCTCATATTCAGCAGTGGACGTCCAACTGATGTACACTGATATAACTGAATATGAGGATGATGATGAGGTAGAAAGTTCTCACACTATCACACTTCGCACTTGATGTTTGTTACTCAAACACGTTGTAACGGCTGAATCTTATAAACTTGGTTTTTATATAGAGAACCTGGATTGAACTGGATATACTTTTTATTGAAAAACCACACGTGTAAAACCGTGTGCGTAAGCTAGTATAGCATTCGATGGAACTACTGAAAATTATCGTGACTGACAGAGGGGCGGGTAATACTTACTTTGAATTTTGTCGGTTGAATGAGCCCTTACAAAGGATTTCCATAAAAATGTTAAAATATAGACAATACGATACCTTTTACCGATTCCTGTTTTATTGACAAAAAGATGTTCTCAATCTGCTTCATTTATTTAACCTGGTTGAATACTTTTGTTTGTTTTTAAAGCATTTATCGACATATCTTGTAATTGTGTTGAGCTATTTTATGGTTAGATATGAAATGTGATAACAACCTTTGTTGTATTCATCATGTTAAGGAATTTAATGCCTTTGTTTTATTGGCTTGAGGGCCACTTTCTACTCATTAGTGGTTCAATAGACCCGAGTATGAGGGCTAGTTTTCCACTGAGAAAAAGAAATCAGAAACTAAATAGGTACACTAATCTATGTAGTAACGAATCAGGCCGTCTTTCCATCTAGGGGGGCCGTCCTACGCTGCGCTTTCCAGTGCGTGGTCTCCACTCGACAACCTTTCTGCCCCAACGGCCGTCAGTTCTTCGAGCGGTGGCCTGCTCACTGCCACTTCAGCTTAACTTGAACTTGATTTCGGTGGCTTTGGTTCGTCTACGAATCTTCTCATTTCTGACTCGATCTCGTAGAGCATCACAGGTAACACACACTGATCAAAGACTTTCGTCTTAAGACACACGTGTTTTGGACTAGAAGATGTCACGTAGTTTCCCGAACGCTGCCCAGCCGTCGACTGACCTCTTTGTCGAAGTTGGTCTTACCTAACTGGACTGTTTGTCCTAGGTAGACGTACTCAACAACATCGAGATTAGAGTTTCCAACTGATACTGGAATTTTCAAACCTTTATGTACACATTCTGTATAAATAAAAAACCTAGCTACATATATTTATTTCATTCGAACAAATAGATAAAATAAATCGTTCGCTTTGATTGTTGCTGAAATTATTTCGTATGCTCTTTGTAAAAACCTTTTATGGACGCTAGCGTACTTTTCGTGAAAATAAATTATTAGAACTAGTTAAAGTTACTACCTACATACCTACATTAACATTAAAAATGCTCAGCTCGGGTCCGAATGTAAAGGCAGTTAAGATACAAGTAAAGGTAGTTATTAAAAAAAAATTTTTTACTTATTTACAAAGATGATACCCGAAAAGGATTACTTCTTTTCATATCTTTGTAAATAAGTTATTATTTTTTTCTAATATTCCTATTTCGTCCCACTGCCGGGCAAACGTCTCCCCCTAATCTGTTAAAATATATCTATTGATGGAAAGTTATTAACACACTGGGCCACTTTTTTATGACTTATCTTGCAATTAGGTACCTTCATTAATGATTTCATTATCCATTTTTAAACGTCATATAGATCAGGTCTATTCCACTAGATCTATCTAATGATTGTTAATAAATAGGTACCTATATGAAAGAAGCCACATTCATATGCTATAATAAAATACAACCTCTATGACAAACCCTTATTTCTAATTAAAAATTAAAGAAGCCATACTTTAGTTGTGAAAAAATACTAATGGATACCGGGAACGCTAATTTTCTTTTTTGCAATAGACTGTTGTAAAAATATGTTTTTATATCCCCGCACTCGTGATGAAAAGTTATGTGTTATACTCGGGCGTAAGCGTCCAATATCACCCTCTGAAATATCTCGGGTGTACAATAGATCGCTTACAGCCCTTGTATTACAATGTACTAATTCTAAAGAAGCTTTTATAAAATGCATAATCGGAACCGCAAGCAGATTCAAAGGAGTGCAAACACTAGTAGCCTACTTTATTCCATTCAGAAGTTCTATGGTCTAACATCCGTCTCCATCATGACAACTCTTCCGTGGTCATATTAATGCATTGTCACCAAATTATTCCAAGTTTCAGCTCATTCGTTGGGGGGGGGGGGGGGGGGGGGGGGGGATCTGGCATAAAATTCAGTAGCATTGCAAGGTTAGTAAATAAGAGAAAAATAGCATTTGTCGAAGACTCAGAAACTATCGAATCGGAACTGAAGAGAATTGCATCGTCCCTAATTGCGTCTGAAACTGCAGAATTTACCGAAAGATTTATCGATTCAGCAAAATTCATTTTGCCGAGTGATTTGTCGATTCGGCAGAATTCATTTCGCTAAGGAATGATATAGTTGGGCGTATTATAACTTTCGCTGGTGACGCTCGAAATTTTCGACAACGGCTTTTGTCTTAACTATGTATGACCGTGGTTTTGTTCAGAAAAATTACCATAGGAAATGTCTTGATTTAGAACCCATGTGGAGTACTGCTCTCACATCTGGAACGGTGCACCGAAATACCAGCTGCAGCCCCTAGACTCCTTGCAAGGCAGAGCTGTTCGTATTGTCGACGACCCAGCAGTATCTAAGGACCTAGAACCGCTGAGTCTGCGCCGTGACATCGGAGTACTCAGTGTGTTCTATTAAATGTATAACGGTGAATTTACTGAAGAGCTCTCAATTAGATCTCAAAGAGCTCTCAATTTAATCCCTGCTTCCTCTTCAACCATCGAACCTCTCGCTACCGGCAACGTGCTCACACACATATTGTAGATGCGTGGAAGTCTCATACGGTGCATGTCACCCGCTCGTTTCTTCCACGCACCTGCAAGATGTAGAATGACCTTCCTCCGGAGGTTTTCCCGGTTGGCTTCAACATGAACGCCTTTAAGAGAGGTGTAAATAAAGCATTAAGTGATAGGCAACGCCACTGCAGTACCTTGAGTGTTGCAAGAGTTTATAGGCTACGGTGACCACGTAACATCAGTACGCCCGTCAGCTCGTGTCTAAATGTTTAAAATAAAAAAAATATATATTTATATGTTCCCAAGGTTTTTTTTTAATTGGGTAAGATTTTCCCCCAATTTACCCGCTTTAGCCGTCCTGAAAATCTAAAGCTTGTCGTATTAAAATGGTAAGTAATAATTATATAGGTAACTGAACATATTAATATTTTATAGGTCTAGCCAGACTTTGTGAATTACTTGTGGCAACTAACGGCAGATGGTTTAATAAACTAAATGAATTTATGTTACTCTAACAGACAGACACAACTAAGTTTATTTACAGATAAAAATATTTTAATATCCCAAAAGGCTGAATTCGGCATAAATCTTGCGGTCACCATTCCGTGCCGAAAAGTGACAAATGTGCTCCCTCGGGCACTTCGGGCACTTCAGGCACTCATAATGACATGTGGACCTTAATTAGGTGTTTATTTCATAATTTGTGGCGAAATAAGATATTTATGTTATGTAGGTGTAGTCACAGAGCGCAGCTCGGTATTGCGTATGCGGTATTAATAAATCCTATTTAATTAAGAGTAGTATAGTAGTATTGTTTCAGTTTATGCCTTGTACTACTTCTATATAGTATTTGAATGCAACATTAAATGTCAAAAAGGTGAGGTGACTCACAGTAGCTTCTAGAAATAACGAAGTTCCATAACGTTTTACAAAATGGCGGCCTAAAAGATAGGTTAGCAATCTCTCTAATACCTTTTTTGCTTTTGTTTCCATAGACAAATAATGTTCAGAATGTAACAAATAATGTGAATGATGTGGGCTGTTAAACAAGGGCCCGAATGCCCCAAATATAAAGCAACGGCCCGTGAGCAAGTTGTAAAAATGGTGATTTTATTGAGGTCGGCTCGGATTTGTTTATATCGAATATTCTTTATCTTCTTTGTATTGGTCAGCATTTTGTGGATTCCAAAGAAAAAGTCCGGCTTGCATGTCAATCCCTAAACGTAATTAGCGACTAAACATGTTTAAATTATATGTATGATTTGAGAACTCTCTTAATCATGTTTAGACACCAAATACGACTAGGCACTGTTGCGCAAGTCGCCCTAAAAGGATTAGCAATTGTCAAGTTAAACATACTAAACGAAATACCAAGTACCAGGACATCAGAAGGCACAAGATGTGCTTTTCAAATACGAAGATGAAAATGAAAGCAGATAATTTATCGTAGGCATCACAAATAGCGCAAGAGCGTATTGTACGGGCATGTCTCCCCGGATTGGTATTTGCGAGTCCAATGAATCTACGGAATACTCTGAAATGCGCAATCCATTCCTTATCTGACTTAGGGCCGGTGTACACTGTCAAGTCTGATTTGATCAACTGATTATACAACTGACACACGAGACTAACTATTCCAATGAAGGAAGAAAAGATGATTACATGTAACCACTATGCAAATAACGTACTTACGTTTATCTTATAATTTGTAATTTGTGTATTAAGGGATTATTGTATAACAATACAATAAAAACAAAAACACAGACAACATTAAAACAGTACATTGATTCTGGTTGAAAGTTATTTGGCAGCCGCCCCAAAAAGGTCCAACTTAGCATTTTGCAGTGTTGGAGCAAAATACCGACCCAGCACTGCTGTGCTGGTATGCTTACCATCAGATTGGTAATATCTGAAAGGTGAGAAGTTCATAAATGGCGTTGCAGTTTTGTACAACAATACTGAAGAAAGATATTATTGGCTTGATCGTGTGTCTGGTTCCTTAGGAGCGGCTTCAGACTAGGACTATCAATCCCGCGCGCTTCGGTACTCTGCTATTTATCTCAAGCGTTTCCAACTTTAAACTGTTTTCTGTCCATAATCGGTAACGACTTTCAGTAAGAGCTTTCGCTAAGAGGTTGCATCCATCTCTTCCTTAGTTATGGTGTCCTAACTAGAGAAGTAAAAGCTAGAGAAATCATACACCATTTTATCAAAGTCTGAAGTCATGAATTATCTTGTTTTTTGACTTAGTTGGTCATCCCATTGTTATTTATGCCATCCTAGTAATCCAGAGATAAATTATTTCGGTAAAATGTCACTAATGAAATAATGTATCTGACAAAAGATAAGGGGAGACCTTTGGTAAATCTGAGAAATGAGTAGGTCACAAGATGTCTTCCTTCAACAATAATGACTCCCTCATTCATATTACCGATCTTTTGATCTCCTTGTAAGTTATGTTTTCCTGGAACTTTATACTTAATCTGACGTATTTTAAGGATCCCTTGTGAAATATTCTACGAATCTCAATTTTCCAGCGACTTTGTAATCTGTGACGTAAAACGTCGATTACTAGTAACTATTGCTTGAACTGCGGCGTTCGTTGGTTCTTTTGACGGAAACCTGAGTAGTGAGGCGGGTTCTTTGAAGTTACCAAACGAAATTAATTACAAATTTTGGCTTGAACTAGGTGATACTTAGATTATATAATTTGAACTCTTGTCCAATTAAATTAGATTTTTATTTAAAAGGAAAATCTCCCTTATTTATTTATGTTCTTATTTGCTTATCTTAAAATAACTGTGTGGCGTAATACAAAGCTCTCTATTTCCGTTATGGTTTCCTAATAACACACTAAACGCGAAACGTAACTAGGTATTCTGTCAAAAAAAAATCTTGGCACGGCCGAAAACGGTACTTTGAAATAATTCTAACATTCTGTGGTAGTAGGTTGGATCTAAACGATAGTAGATCAAGCCACATTTCGGTCGATCCTAGCACCTAAAATCTAAGATACTATTTGGGGTAATCAATTTAATAAAAACCTATTTTTAAACTGTTTTGTTAGAGCTATAAATTTTGTACTAATTTATTATTTTCATACTTTTCAATCAAATTAGTTAATTCATCCGCAGGGCTTATTGATTCGTTAAGCATCTCTCCACTTTCCATTATATCAATCAATTCATCACATTTCAATAAAACTTGTCGACATATTGCACCATTGCTCTCTAACCACCAGGCGCCCATAACAAGTGAGAGGCTTCGATTTTAATTTCGAACGGAACTATCGGCTGCGCGAACAATGAACGTAAATCATTTCACAAGAGACCAGCCGAGCGTGTGTCCTTCTCCCCCAGATGCGATAATTAAAAAACTTTCAAGATTATTTTGTTGCTGTCTCTTTCACACACGAAGGTACTTATCAGAGAGCGTAGATAGTCCTCATATTCCAACGATAGAGGCAAAAAATATAACGTGTTTTATCTAAGGTTGAAATATGATCCTATAAAGTAAAAGCAATCCCCATTTATGGCATCGAATTCTTAAAATGAGTTCAGAGAGCACTAACATTTACTTGCGTTAGAAAACTGCCACTGTGACATAGTAAGTGGTTCCTGGCAGGTCTCTTCTGATGTAATTTCAAACAATTCAAATAGATACGAGTTTAATGCGATTGCACATCTCTAGATCTCGCACAGAGAAATAACTACAACTCTACGACTACGACCCACTCCGAAAAACTGAGTCTTCCTCCGAAATTGGCCGCCACGGAAGAATACAAAATCTTTTATCGCTCCCCCGGGTTTATGTGTTAAGGTTTTATTGAATAGTCTTTTGTTGAGTGGGCCGTTTCAGAACTGTTTTGGCTCGGGACAATTGTGTATTATTGATGCAGCGGGTAGAAAAGTTAGGTATTTATTTTTACAATAAAAAATAGTAATGAATTTTCATTAATTCAGCGTTCATAAAATTGGGAAGAAATAACTACAATTTCACTAAAAGATTGCAGTAAAAGCGTCTGCTTTAAAAGTCCAATATCAAGCTCCGATGGTCAGATTCGTCTAAATTTCAAAGTTGACAAAACGACTCAAATCGATATTTCCAATATAAAATGTGGGTCCATTCGTGACAGATTGTCCCGCTGATCCGATATTCGGTGCACGTCCCAACCGCATAGAATCGATCGGTACCGGGGCAGCAGAATAACTTCGCAGGTAAATGGCGCTAAGACAATTTTATAAACAAGTTAATCTTTTCAACGAAATATTACTGCTGAAGCATGTTCTCTATAAGATTAGGTTCGCAATATTGAGTAACATTTTTAGGGTTCCATACACAAAGGGTAAAACGGGACCCTATTACTAAGACTCCGCTGTCTGTCTGTCCGTCTGTCACCAGGCTGTATCTCATAAACCGTGATAGTTAGACAGTTGAAATTTTTACAGATGATGTATTTCTGTTGTGTCTCTAACAACACATACTGAAAACAGAATAAAATAAATATTTAAGTGGGGCTCCCACACAACAGACATGATTTTTTTGTCGTTTTTATAGATAATGGTACGGTATCCTTCGTGCGCGAGTCCGACTCGCACTTGGCCGGTTTTTAAACTACTGCTTCCTCTCGTATCACTATTTTGATTTTTTTTTTAAATATAACTGTCAGTGTGATGAAAATATTATAATGCCTTTACACAGAACTCTGATTACTCTGATCTGAAGGAAGCTGAATAGGATTTTTATGACTTTCAATGATATTAGAACGATGTCAATATTGTGCCTGTGAAGCAGTAGCCACTGACCACAATCTCACCTGATGGTAAGCGATGTCTAAGTCTAAGATGAAGCACGAAGATCTAGAAGAAACCTATTTACTCTTTACCTTAAAGAGGCCCAGATTGTATTCTTTAGGAAAAACAGACGACGGTAAAGTGTTCCATACCTTAGCTGTACGCATCAAGAACGTAGAACCAAAACGGTGTGTGTGTGAATGGGTGGTATGTCAACTAGGTACGGATGGTACTGAGCCGTGCGCCTGCTTGTCCTTTGATGGAAGGGAGATGTACATGTCAAATTAAAATATAATAATAATAAGTCTTCGTCTAGTTTTAAGTTTTCATTCCAATTCTGTGTACATTGGTGACAAAATAAACAGTTTATATCTTATCTTTATCTTATTATATTTTGATACAATACAACAAAAAACTTCTCTTCATTGTCTCAAACCGGAAATAAGATTATTCGTAACGTCACGTGCGATCGCATCGCCAACGGGCTGACAGCAGGCGCAAGGTGGTATTAGCTAAGCCAAGTAGGCCGTGCAACGCTTGAAGGCAGGATTGAGCTGTCATGCGCGACACTGACATGTCATGTGCTTAGTCGAATTCGTAATTACGATGTTAGGTGTCACTGCCTTCGTGGAAATTGTATCGAACTTTTTTGACGTACCAAATTAGGTTTAATATTGCTAATACATTGTATTATTTGAAAAAATTTAAAGAAATTATTCACGTTATAACTTAATGTAATAATAGTAAGTAATAAGTATTCTTTCAGTAATCTGGATCCTTAGAGCACACGACTACACATCAAGCTATACATTTCGAGCTAACCCCGCATTGTGTAGGCTTTCCTATGAGAGGTCAGCTTATATAGCTAGAATATATAGCTTAATGTGTAGCCGTGTGTATAAGTTTGGCTTAGTTTGGGGCTAGATAGCGCTGCCTGAAATGTCGAACATTATAATATTACGTTAAGTTTTAGTTCATTACGAACTATAATAAAATTGAATTGATCGATTCCAAATTAAGCAGTAAATATAAAAAAAAACTGTCCCGTTTATAATATCACTAGAATATGTACAAACATACTCCAATAGTTTTTTTTCCAATTTTCTATTTTTTTTTTAGTTAGAACTTCTTTAGACGCGTTGAGCTTTTTTTTAAAATGGGAAAAAAATTATTACCGTTACCGACACCTCTGTATATAAGTGTATGTAGTGTAGTCTGCTTTTATTCAAGTTTTTACTTCTGTGGGCACTCCCGGAGTGCCACTTTTTATATTAATCTTTACTCTACATTTTTCAATATTGATTCTTTCTATAGCACAATGGCGATCGACGTCGTAAAGCACAGCACTTGCTATTGCTTGGCTCCCCATAAATAATTTCTGTCAGTTCACTGATTATATTAAACATTTGCATATTAATGGGGTTGTTTAATTTTAATGTGCTCGTAAACATTTCAGATAATTAATAGTTTACGAGCTTCACATTTGCTCCTTAAGAGAAAATTCTCCTTTAAACGTATAGTTCGTTCGTATTGGCATATTGCTTACTTGGCTACCTTGCTTTATAAAATAAAAACAAATGCTTTTCCCCTATATTGGGTTCCCACAATGTTATCAAGAAGACCTGTCAGAAATATTTGTGGATCATGCAAGCAATGAGGGGGTTTCACGACTATGTTTTTAGAACTGCTAATAGATGGCGCTGCTCTGTATAAACTATCAAAAGGAAGTGATTTGGAATGAAATGAAATTTATTTGCTAGAAGCATCGCATATAATTTGATACAGCTATATAGGTAGGTTTCGCATACTTTACCGATCAACGGCGTGCAAATTACAGTTACATAAAATTAATTCAATTATACACAAAAATTCATGAATTTAATAACTATCAATCAATAATATAAAACATCAAATACTTATCAATCATTGTAATACATCAAATATCGTAAAGCCCATAAAATAAACAATAAAAATAAAAAAATAAATATGAAACTATAAAAAAAAATGTCAATGTCAATTGCCGTGTCAACATTAATTTCCGTGGAACTTGAAACAATTTTGTGTTTGCAGTTGCTTAGGGCGATAAGAAAAAAATTAAACTTTTTTTACAAAGTTTGTTTACAAACTATAAATAGAAACTTAATAGTAGATTATTAAACGAGGGGATAAAGCAATGTCTTGCGTCATGGGCGCTATATTTAATCCCGAACGTAACGAGAGATTCTAGAGTTACTCAGGGAGTTACTAAAATCCTGAGTGCAGAGAGACAGCAGCTTAGCACGCCCAAGATGCAGACAGCTTTATTCACGATGAGAATACTGTACTTTTCACACTTTCTGCGAGACAATAAAAACCTAATCTAGGTTAGTGCATTCTGTGCAGAGGTTAGTTCGATTTACGAATAAGTTCTTATGGTGGGTCTCATTGGTTATAATTTTAATACAGATGAGGTTCCAAATTCAAATCATTTTCAATTTTTCATTTTTCAAATTCCGCTAGGGCATAATGAAATTCAGTACAACTTTACTCCCGGCTCAGCCGAAGAAGTTTAATCACCTGCTTTTGGTGAGGTTTACAAGAATTATAATTCGTGTACGAGACTTAATAATAAACTGCAAAAATGCCTCAAAACAAATGTTTTTGTGTGGGAAGAGGCGCCCGACATTATGGCGTCTTACGATGTCACATGTCATCTTGTGACGTCATCTGACATCGCCAGGACATAAGAAAGTGGAGCTACACTTAGACTATGAAACAGTTAAGGTTAGTCATCATTATCATCATATCAGCCAAAGGACGTCCACTGCTGAACATAGACTTCCATTATAGATTTCTCCATTCGAGAACCTTTCTGCCCCAACGGCCGTCAGTTCTTCGAGCTATGTGCCCTGTCCACTGCCACTTCAGCTTGCTAATCATTTGTGCTATGTCAGTGACTTTGGTTCATCTACGAATCTCCTCATTTCTGATTCGATCTCGTAGAAATCTCGTAGAGAAGTACCCGTGTGAAAAATGAAAATCTGTACTTATCCATCAGTTTCCATCGTGTAAATCACATATCAAAATCTCCGAGATCGAATAATATGAATGAAAACACGTTGGTTCTGTTGAATAACACGTTGAACCCGTGCATTATATTCAAACTGCTCTGTTCAGTAAACATTTTCTAAACATTGCTTAAATTCGCTCAGAGTAGGTAAGGAAGTAAAGTACTAAACAATTTCTCACACCAACAAGTCTACCCACACGCGCGCAGCCTCATTCACACACACACGCGTCTAAAGTGTATACACGTGGAAAGTTTGTACACCACAGAACTGGAAAAGTTTTGCTCACCGCTGCTAGAGTAGAGATTGCATTTCAATGTGTTACATCAAAAGCAATTCGAATTTGCAAAGTTAGTCAAATCAACCGCCTGGTTTTAGATTCACACTCACATCTTCACAGATTATAATTATGTAAACTTTACACGCCATGTCGGCTAAATACATCTATGTACATCGCTAAGTAGTAACCCCTGCATGTGTAAAGATTTAAATAAAATATATACAATAAATAGAATTTGACTTGAATTTGTTGTGAATTTGCTTCGTTGACGATGACCTTCGCTTCTGAGGCACCTATAATATCTAACTATATTAAAACGGTCTTAAACCAGCATTGCCTTCTTAAAAGCTCAACTTTAGCGTCTTGATTCCCTTCGTTTCGTTCAAAACGTTTGCTAGAAACATAACATTTCACCTATATAATTTTGTTTATTTACCTTCTTTACGCTTTCCTTGATTTGTGATATTATAATCAAACGCACAGGCTGTTTACAGTGCACACACACGTGCAAACACCACACCAACGTACATCCCAGTTCCACGTTTGAATTATTTCCGTGACACGCATGAGAATAATTCATTGCGCGACGCAAATCCGACTAAGAAATTGCGAAGCATTTGATTTGTTGCAATAAATATACACCGGGATCCTGCGTAAAACACAAAATGTATCAAAATGAAAGATCACTCAATGTGTAAGTATTCTTGGTATTATAATTAACGGAGTAGGTAACTAACTACACTACTAAATTTATCTCTGTATGCATGTCTACGATACGAATGACAATGCACTTCCATACTCTATTCAAATCTAATCTAATCTTCCTAGCCTATGTTAGGGTTGCCAACCGTCCTGTTTTCCTAGGATATGTCCTGCTTTTTGGGGTATCCTGGACTGTCCTGGATAGTTTTTAAGTAGTGTCCTGGGGTTTTAAAGGGTCCTGTGTTTTAAAATTCACGCACCACTATTGTCTCCAATCGTTTTGTCACTAGGCACACAGCTCGCAAGTGAAGATCGTTGACACTTTTTAAAACAAAGAAGCAATATGGAAAGCTTTCTGTACCTTTTGCAATAAAAGCTTATACGAGCTCTCATGAGGATTCCAAACACAATATTAGCGTCCTGGTTTTAAACCGAAATGTCCTGGTATTTCTACATTCAAATCCTGGATTTCAAAATTAGGAGATGGCAACCCTAGCCTATGTGATCCCATTGCAGGGCAAAGACCATCCTTCCTTTTTCTATTCTATACGATTTATTCAAAATTCGAAGTTATTAAATGTATACATTTTGCTAATCTTTATAGTATATTATTAATACGTGAAGAGAAAACTTAGCACGTACCCCTTTAGCTTAGTGCACGCACGGATGACTGTGTGATTTGGCATGGTTAAATTGTTTACGAAGAAGAAGGGAATGCTAGAATTATTTCTTTAAAAACAATCTAAAGTTTTAATCCCTGAGGTACAAAATACCTTAATCCTCTTTAAGGGATCCTTCTTGCCGGAAGAGGGTATTTGTAAAGTAATTGAAGAGATCTGGTTTTATACAAAGTAGCTGCAGTCTCAATCAGTAGATGATTTGTTTTAGAGAATCTTTAGTTTTGATGGTAGAAATTGATATTCTGCTTGTGCCGATAAGTTTCTCTATAGAAAAGACGAACGAAAAAGAACTGAACACCGGTCAAAATCATATCACTTCCTTTTTGCTTCGGCGTAATCGGGTAAAAATACCTCTTTATTTATAAATTAAATTCTGTTTCTTTACTTGACGTTATAATAATATTTAGATAGCCTCGTCATTAACACTCCACCCTCGAGCGGTTTTACTCAAACGCGGGGAGATTTGTTTGAACTAGCAACACGAACGGTAAATGTTCAGTGAGGTCTTCCAACTGCCACGATCAGTCACTTTGTACAGGGTGGTTTGTTATATGTATATTAATCCGAAAGGGGTTGATCCTCTAATGAAATTGCACAACTATTCGTGAAAAAAAAAATTTTTTTCGTAACCATTGAATCCGCGGTATTTTAGACTCTATCAGTCCAAAGTGGACTTTAAGATAAGACTCAAAAATAAATTCAAAGCACTGTGTACTTATCTTCAACTCACAAGTCGATTGTCCTGTATGGTGGTTGAGGATTAATTTTAACTAAAAACAAGTGCTTCTTACCGAGTCATTTCTTCGATTAAACCACATTAAATGGGAAAATTGTATATTTTCATTTTAAAGTGTTGACGGACACTCATAATGGGCACACTTGATCTTACTATATATTTTAAATTTGTACATAACATACCTATCTACCTATCGACTAGTTATGACGTAGGTAAGCTTTGATATTTGCATAATTTCTTAGGGCAACAGATTTTTACGTATTTGTGTGAACTAAATTGGACTTGTTTAAGAGTAGTTCCTTTTGAAAGGGCTCGCCCGGGGAAGTATCTATTTCACCATATCTATTTCTGCCGCCAAGCAGCATCTCTGTGTTTCGGTTTGAAGGGTTGCCGGTAAAATTACAGGCACATGAGGCTTTATACCTGTATGCCTCAAGTTGATGGACGCAGAGCAGGGCACGTTTCTATGATGCGTGACCTACGAGGCAATACTTTGTTACAAGCGGTAAAAAGTTATCGCAAGACTAGATTTAGCATCGACTCCAACATCATTTGGAATTTCAAGTTCTAAAACTCTGCCCTTTGTTTCCCCGAGAATAATGGTTAGACATTTACCTTTATGATATTTTATTTAATTCATTTATAAGGCTAACTTAACCTATTAACTTGGGAGGCCCAGCAGTGGGTGAAGTTGGGCTGTGAATGATGATTATCATCAAAATTTAAGTGAGTACGTCCTTATTACATGCAATTTAAGTATAGACGAACACAACATATACATTACAATATAAACATACACATACATTTTTGAATTAAAATATTTTGATTTAACATTAATTTACTAACAATGTTGGTAATACTAGGTTTACAAGCATAGTAAACTTACCATAACTGTATAATATCTTTTATTTTGTCCATGTGTCGTGTTAAATAAATGTTTTCATTTTTTCATTTCTTTTTCATTTTTCCGGCTTTGCAAAATCACTGTCGCGGCTGCGCCAGTTCAAAAACGTCAGAAGTGTCAAGATTTCTGTGATTAAACTTTATTAATGTTAAGCTTAGAATTAATTAAAAGTTTTGGCTCATTAAGTAGTCTCTGACGACTTTGGTAAAAAGTTGGGACTTAAAGAAAGTTCCGTTTAATCTGCTTAATGTTTGAAAGTTTTACAAACGCCAGGTGATTTGCAAGTCCGCGTCGGGATTAGGACAGTTGCCTGCCTACACGTCGCTGCCTTTTGGCTGCTTTTTATTTTGGGTTTTTGTCATCTTGGCGCGAAGTTTTTTTCTTATATTTATGAACTTTTAAACATGTTTATCCGTCAACCCTATAAGTAACAAAATGATACATATTTATTTTTTATTTAACTCGTGTCATCCTACTGCTGGGCAAAGGTCTCCCCACTGTCTTCCAGGACTTCGCTCGCATGCCAAATCCCACCAATCTGTCTCGGAGGCATCGAAATCATCACGCCAACGTCTACTAGGCCTTCCTGAGCGCCGTCGCCCGTCTTCAGGCACTGGGTGACAATCGTTGCCCATCGTGGTAAGACGATAAATATAACAAAACAGAAAATAAACACCTCATAAAATAAACGAATACCTTGTTGAAAGTTGACTGTTGTAGCTGTAAGAAAACTGTTTAACTTTTTTGCTTACATTTCTTCTCTTGTTTTCTGCAACTGGAATTCGAAACACTCGTAATATTAAATATAAAGAACATGAGTTATTTCAGTTCCATCGAAATAAAAATCAATACTAGTTTGTATCGCAAATTGTAAATTTCTGGATATGAATAAATTGGATATTGAATATCTTAACAGAATACAGTCGGAATTCCTCGCTTGAGATAAATCAAGTATGTCATACATCTTAATCCCTGTCAAGTCAACTGATCGTGTTTACTGACGATAGGTTCATGCAATATTAATAAGTCCATGTAAGGATCGGGTGATATATACCTACCTACACATCAAACTCCTACAAATATCAATTACTTGGTAATCTCAACGTGACAGCAAATTATTTGTACCAGGAGATCATTCGCGGCAAGGGGGTGATTGGGCCAATATACGACAAATTAAAGTGCTTGACTACGCAACTGCGCAGCCAAATTAAATTAACAAGGCACAGTCTACGCGCGAATGTGGGCCTATTCGATTCAAGCGTACAATTCCGCGGTTTTATCGTTTCCTGGTAGATTGAGTCTTATTTGCTAATTTTCTGGAGCGTGTTTCGCGGTTTCAAGTGTATTTATACAAAACAAGCGAGTAGTTTAAGCTACTTTTAGACGACGTGCAATTTATCGCACATTAAACCTTACAATTGTCGTATTTTACCCTAGTGATGCCAAATGACAGTTTTATGACTTGACAATGATACTAATAGTGCCATATCCATACCACAATCTCATGCTCTAAGTGTAAAAAGTATGAATATGCGAGTAGCCAACGAAGACTTGCATTAAAATTATACCTTCCGAGATCGGGAGCGTCATTTAAAATGCTAATTTCTGTTTCTAACTACTTATATACTACATTGATGCAATATTCATGTATGGATGATGCACAATTGGTGATTCTGTGAGGCGAAAGAGAATTCCTGTTGCGTACCTTTTTGTATTATCTGCAAATACAGTAGAACCTCGATAACTTAAACCTCGGTAACATAAAAACCTCTGTTACTTCAAAAAATACTATGTTCCCTTCCCATCAGAGCCCAAAACCTCTATAACTTAAAATACGCAACCTCTATAACTTAAATAAATAATCTCTGTATAGGCCCTCAGTAACTAAAAGAAATGTTTCCACAACCTCTATAACATAAAATTTTTTGTGAATGAGTCATTTTGAAAGAGTGTCAAAACAAATAGTTTCGGTATTTATTGCTTGCACGTATAATTAAAAATTTTAAAACATTATACAGAAAAGAAGTTGTTAGAAAAATGATAGCTGATATGGAGCAAAATACGATTTCTTCTATCAATGTTCTTCAAGCAATGAGGAGGGCGGACAAAGCTTGGCGAAACGTAACACCCCTTGCAGTAAAAAACTGCTTTAGAACCTGTGGTTTTTCTTCAGAACCTCAAGAAATCATTGAAGAGGAAGATAATAATGTACCTGAAGAATGGAGTAAGCACATGTCTGGGTCAAACATTACTTTTGAAGACTTCGTTACTTGCGATGATGACGTAGCCACAGCAGGGACGTTGACAGAGGAAGAAATATTGGAATCAGTAAACAATTGTATTGAAAGTGATAAAGACGATGATTTTAACGACGAGCCACAAACTTCATCTACAAGTGTATCAATCAACGAAGCAAAAAGAGCTTTAACAACTGTACGATCATTTATAGAGCAGTGTAGCAACATAAAAGATAATGTATTCTCCTCTCTATTTGTCATTGAAAATCAAATCGATTTAGAAACAGTGAATTTTTTAAAACAAAAGAAAATCACAGATTTTTTAAGTAGACTAAACCTTTAGTTGTTGTTTTATTTTTATGTAATGTAAGTAATGTGAATAAATATGATTACATATTTAATTTTCAGTATTTTATTGAACCCATCCTTCTGATGCATTCGAGTAAAAATGGGAGCAAGGATACATAGAAACATGTACATACCTCTATATTAACCTTTACCTAACATATACCCTTGATAACTTAAAACCTCTATAACTTAAAATATTTTGTGTTTCCCTTGGACTTTAACTTATCGAGGTTCTACTGTATTTGTTCTGGATGTTGTGGTACGCTCCTCCGTGCGCGAATAAACATAAAAAGAATACAAAGTATTGTTACGAGCTGAGGGTTCGGGATAAAATAATGGGAATCGTTCTAACCAAAATAACACTTTTATTCAACACTAGAACGATGAATACACGAACTTGGTCACACGTATCACAACACACCAATTCACACCACTGTTGCACCACTTAAAGTCACCGAAATGATCGCACGTATAGCTTAATCCAGACTGACTCGCGAGCAACTACTGTTCACGCGAGACCCCTTCTCCACGTCAGTCCTCCAGGGCCTCGCTGAGACTCACTCACTCGGACTGACTCAGACTGACTGACCGGCCATCTCTCCGGCCTATTTATATCGCACACATTTCGATTGTTCGAGAACGATGTCGATCCTTCCAGGAAAGGGTCGGTCCCTCGACACAATGGCCACTCCCCATTCTGCGAAACCACAAACAATAGCAACAATAACACAGCAAGACAAAAGCGTTCAAGAAGGTTCGATTATTACTCATTGTTTAACAGCCTCGGCGTAACAGTATTCTCTTCACGTATTATTAATATAGAATAGAATAGAAAACACTTTATTGTACATCACACTTAAATTAACAAATCATATTTAAAACATATATCTATCTAGATACGCGATATTACGATTGGCGGTCTAATCGCTAAACGCGATCTCTTCCAGACAACCTTTGGATGGACTGGAGTTTACAAGAACGTTAAAGAATGATAGCTTTATGAATAAAAGAGGAATTATCTGTGTATTTACGAACTTACTGTGTATAAGCGGAATAAAATACTTAATATAAAACAAATAGATATCAGGGTAGGTAAAATAATTATAAATGTAATACATAAACATTCTTTAATAGTAAAATACTAATAATAAATAAATTACTTGGTAGTATGTAATAATAAAATACAATACAATTATGAAACAGCTGTAATACAAACACTAACAACGACAGATATGATAACAAAATAAGATGACTCAGCTCTCTGATGCAGACAAATAGTGCTATAATAAGGGATTTGGCAGATCTAATGAAAGAAGAAAGTGTGTTCCAAAAACGAATAGCTTGAACAGTAAAATAAAATAAATAATAAAATTGTTTTTTTTAAGTCATTGACTCATAAAGGTTACAAATAAATTGTATTCAGTATTCAGTACTTATTGCGTTCTTAAAAAGTTGATTAAAATGTTACATGTCAGATCTTATTAACTAGACAACCAGCACTTTTACTTGCAGGGTACATATGAAGCATATATGTACCCTGCAAGTAAGGGTGTAGCATTAAAGCCTGCCTTAAGGTCTAGTGGAATCGAAGTTGAGCGATTTTATGTTTTGAATTTTATTGGTTAGTGAAATCAATATTGTAGAAAATTATTTACATGTCTTGTCGTTAACAAAGTCGTCTAGTGTGTAGTAACTCTTTTCCATTGGTATATGTTTTAATTTATATTCAAAGATGTGGTCGTTTTCTTGTGTTTAATTTGGTATTTTGTTATATATTTAACTTGAATTATAAATTAAAATTGTTTCAAAAATCACTTAACATAAATAAATACACACACGCTCGCGGACACGAGGGACTATCAGTGACCGGGGCAACGCCTCTTATAAGGGGGTTGCATGCAGGCTTATTAACCACCTGTCCACCAATGTGCTCAGAATGATGTTAGGGCTGATGATGTATGATAATGATGATGTAAAGGAGTTGTCATAGAAGTTAGAAGAGTGTTAAGGAGTTTTAAGTTTCAAGGACTCAGAAGAGCGCAAAGCACGAGGATTAGATAGATGGAATAATGCACACATTATCTTCAAATGGTACTTTTGTTATCTTCACCATCGGCCAAATCCAACTGAAATTAATGAAAACAGTTTTGCAATATTTGATCGAATAGGTACATATCAATTATACGCGGCCGCCGACACAGGTTCATTTCGTTTCCGGGAATTGAGATGAACTGCCCGATTTTAATGCATTGTGGAATATTATTTTACTGTTGAAATAATAATGAGGACTGAATGATGGAGCAATATCAATTAGTTGTACGTATTTATGGGAAACTGATGTTAACTATTTATGGTGTGGTGTCCACTAGAACGAAAACTTTCGTGGTTTATTTAAATTATTATTATAACTGAGGGAAAATCAATAGATAATATTTTTTTTTATTATAATCACAAGGATCACTTCGAAACGTAAACCGTACGTAAAACGTACCTGTCCCTCCGCAACCAAGCCAGGAATGAATCAGGCAAGAAACAAGGCTGATTATTATTTTTAATTATCTCTTACATAATATAACAATAGAAATAATACAAAAATAAATGTAAGTAATTAACACGTATTAACACGGAATTTAACACGTACAATCGGTGTTCCGACAGAAAATGTTTCGGTTCAATTCCTGAACCTTCATCAGGTACGTACGGTAGATACGTGCTAAATTCCGTATTTATAATAATGATCGACAAAAAACGAGTTCGTATAACCTCTTGGTGTCTTTAATCTTCATCTTCCACCAACACCCTGCTACAACAACATCCACGGGGATCCTGCCATAAACCCAAAGTACTATCCCTTATTAGAAGGGGGGGGAGAGTTAATGCACAATACACCCCAATGCGGGACGTCAGTGCAGATCTCATTCCCCCCACCCTAGAATTAGAATTAAACCTGTCGGAGTTTTTAGGTTAACCGATATCGAATGCTTTCGATATGGTTCGAGATGGTATACGTATAAGCAATTTTTTATTTTATTTGGAACACAAACAGTACCTACTATATTACAGTATCATACTTAACTTTGTCCCTTTTTTAATTTGACCTATCAACAAAACTATGTGATCCATCAACTTGTCTTTGCATAAAGAATAATTTTATGAGGCGCTATTTTTAAAATGCATCTATCATGTATTTTCTATTTTTCTCTATTTACTTGGTAAAAATCTATCAAGTTATAATTCTTCTCATGAGTCGCCTTCTACAATTGTAATAGCAAAGTAGTGACTGCATAACGCCTGTGACTCAGCTGTTTAGGATTGAACAAGGACGGCGAGTGCGCCGCAATAGGCATTCACTATATTTTCCGTTCAGTATGCAATATTGACCTATTATTTATGTTATGAGATAGACCAACTCAATTTATCTTCTATAGAAAATATCCAATAGTAAAAATGTACACCGCACGGGTTCACTTGGCTGACTTCCAGAGCCGTGGTGCGGGTTCAATCCCAGTTGGCTGACTGCCGGTTCGGCCGGTAGTAAATCGCGTGTTTTAGAATAATATTCTCGTTTTTAGCAACGAATCGCCGGCAAATCGGCTCGTGACATTTGAATGATTGAAACTAATGGATTGTATTTTTTGTTGCAGGTATGTATTTGGCAGATGATTCGTAAGATCTGTGAGACACGTAGCGCAGCACCTAAGTGGCTTCGGATTTTCTGGTAATATGTTTCTTAATTATACAGCGTTGAAAAAGCACAGAAAGAACAAACTAACAGTAAAGCAAATTACAGTGTTTGTATCTCATCATACAAACTGCGAGTGCCACAATAAAACTAAATGTATCTACTTTTGTACTGACTTCTGTAACTAATTTCTGCTTGTCGAACATTATTTTGCAATCTTTTGCAATCAATTTAGTACATCATAGAAGAGATAGATTAATAACACACTTATGTAGGTATAGCTCTAACTTCCAACCTTTCAGTTCTAATCTAATGAAGCATGATTCAAGAAACAATACCCCAGTTATTTAAACCAAGGATATCCTCTCCTAATATCTCAGAGCAGACAACAGTTGGCATTACCCGCAGGCACGGCGGTCCATCTAATCGAATGAAGCTTTAGATGCGCCACGCCGCTGGATTCCTGTTGGAAGACGGACGCCTGTCGGCTTGCCATTTCTGGATCTAGCTATCGATTAGATACGTTTATAATTATCCGATACGATACTACTACCCCCATTATATTCTAGTAAAATAATGATCGTGCTTGGTGGAGCAATGATTTATGAAAGGCGGCGGGAAGAAATTGGATGAGAAGAGCCGAAGACCGGACTTAGTGGCGCGTATTGTCCAGCAGTGAACTAATGGGGCTGATGATGATGATGAATGATCGTGGAGAAGAAGAGAGCTAGCTAGTCGATAATAAATATAGCACGTTTACAAAAGGCAAAATACCCTTACATGATCTATAGATCGTTTAGATTACCCAAATGTTTCTTTGGTATATTGCTTAGAGAGATAAATGTATTTTCTGTCTGGTAATAGTATTCAATGTTGTTAATGTACTTTTACCTATAAGTAAAACAAAACTGTTAGATTAAGTATCGTATCGTATCGGATCTGTATCGGATGTGTATAATATCCTTATCGATTCCCGATGGAGCGCTAACAATGTCGCCGGAACAGGAGTTTGGGAGTGTTTGATAATCTTCCAAGAACTTGATGTATGCGATAATATGTCAACACAAGTTTCAATTGTATGATGTTATGATGATATTTCACGTCTTTGTCTGAGCGCTTGCAGGCTTAGCATGGCGATACATAAAATGTTGCTAAAACATACATTTTGACTTTGAAATTATGACACCATCGTCCATTTTTCCACACGGTCTTCTCTATCCCCCAAGATTTTCTAGAAGAGTCTTAGACCACCTCATCGCTTACTATTAGGTGAGATTGTGGTCACACTAATATCTAGACGACACCTGTCACTTTAACCTTATAGCCGCTCGGATTGTAGTGTACGCACGCATTAAGAAGGTATAACTAAATGGGTGGACTATTAACGAGTTATGGGATGGTACCGAGCCGTATGTTTGCTTGTCCTTAGATGGAAAGGAGATGGTGGGATCAAATCATGCAGCTCCTGGGCACATTCCCCAAAATGTTTTCTGTAAACAATTGATAGCCTCGCAAACATCGCAGTATTTTTCAGTATCAACTAACATTTACTCAGATTTCAACCCTTGACGAAAAACGAATTTATATATCCGTTAAATTAAATACGCAGGGTTATTAAATTCAGGGTTCAGTTAGCATTGAAAATCTGCGAATTGTTGAAGTTATCTTCACAGAGAGAAAGAGAGAGATACAAATAATCGGCAATCCTACGATTTCGGAGAAAAATATTTTTTTTTGCCACGGTGGTTAGGTAGGGTTTTTCGTAGAAATAATCAATTAAATTAAAAAGAGAAAGAAGATACCCAAAAACTTGATTATGAATAAGTTTTTTTGTAATTTTTAGGTACATGGACAATAACCTAACTTCCGATAAAAGTGCCTGAAATAAACGTTATATTATTATTATTACAATCTCTTAACAGGCAACCGGTTCATTCTGACTGCCACTACAAAGTATCATAAATTGCACGTCGCCGTCGATACCAGGAAAACAGGAGCACTATAGAGAAAGTAAAACACGTATTGTACAAGAACTTCTCTGTAACACTTTAAAGAACCCCTTTGATCTAAAATGAGATTCCCCTGTTTCTCTTAAAAGCAGGAAACATTTTTCTTCCATTTCAAGCTATCGGGATTCGGGAGGTTTCTCTTCTACCGGATTATACGTCCGGTTCTGTGACGACACGGGAATCGAATCTGTCAAAGGATGTGTATGTGACTGTGATTTTCTATTTATAAGGAAATATTCGCTGATGTGTTTTTATTTTATTCCTGCAAATTTATGTGATAAAAAAATTATTACAACAACTAATAGCAGTTTCTAGTTTTCCTGAGACGTGTTGATGTTAGTCAATTAAGAATTCAGGATATATTTAATTACCAGACTTTTGATATTTTCAGGGTTTTTAATTTTTTTTAAACTACCTCCGTTGTGCAGTGGGTGATAGTGGCTGAGACGCAAGAGGTAGTGGGTTCGATTCCCGCCACGGAACAAATGTTTGCATGATCTAGAGATATTTTTCCGGGTCTGGATGTTTTTCTATATATTAAAAGTAAGTTAGGTATTTACAAAAAAAAGTAGTAAGTATTTTATCAGTTACCTGGTTCCCATAGTACAAGCTCTGCTTAGTTTGGGGCTAGACAGCGCTGTGCGAAATGTCTAGCAATATTTATTAATGAAGTATATATTGAAAGTTTTGGAGTAAGCGATATTCCAAAACTTCCGATCAAGCTTTTGTAAAAACTGACGTTTGTGTGACGCAGCTCAGCAAATTCAATGGACCTTTCAGCTGAATTTTCAGCCTGTCAATCAATGAAAGTAGCGCTAGGTCAAACAAACTTTGCTTTAACAAAACCGCCTATGGGATTATACGTACCTTGTGGTAGTCTATTTTTTTACCTAAAGTTGGTAACTGCGCAGAAGCAGGTTTAAACGTTTTTACTGAAAGTACAATGTTCTCTTTGTTCAGAAGCTAAAACCTGCCTCCGTAATGTACAGCCACCATTCCATTTACAAATCTAGCATACACAGAAACTAATCCGTTTCTCTGTGTACAGTTCCACGTAAGATCTCTCAGACAGACAGCACAATGGGCACGCCACAGCGTCCGGTTCCGGCGCACAGCCGTCCGGTTTCCGGCCATCAATACCGGCGGCCGGACGGACGCGTTTTATTTCACCTTTTACAACTGCTGTTGACGTTCCAACGAGTATGTTACTTTGGTCGGTATTGGTTTTTGATGGAATGTATTTCGATGTTGGAATGGACGCAGAATTCTGTGCTGAAATACGTGTACCTATTCGGAATATTTGGGAACTGACATGTTCGAGCAGATATGATTCATTCATTTTACATTCTGTAAAGTATTGAAAATTGTATAGACACATTCGATATTTTTTTTTTTTAATTGGAATCATCAACATAGCTTACACTGACAATATTTAGCGGTTACATGTACAAATGGTAAAACTTAGTGCTACTATAAAATTAAAGATGACAGACTGCATGCATTCATATTTTATGCCGAGCGAGTAAATTAATTGATTTTATTATTAAATTAAAATGGCATACACTTAGGTACTTCAATCTAATAACGTTATATTTACATCTCACTAAATAATAATTATATACAGTTATACAGTACAGAACAAAGTGAATTGTGTTTGATATTGAGTAACCTCACAATGTAGGATGTTAACTACCTATTGCTTTATGATTGCCGGGTTGTTTGGTTTTAAAGCGAAAGTTGAACTGCATGAAGATGTAAATCTTTACTGAAACCCAACCAGGGTAAACAACATTCTGCTTTCTGCTCTCCCATTATCAAGAACTATAACAAATGCCGAGTACAAATGCAAGAGGTAATTTAAAAGCAGTGTCAAAAGCAGAGACTAACCATATCCGGACGTACAACCGGGTCCGGCTATCTCATCCGGTAATAGTGGAAAATACAAGTTTCTGACGGCGAAGGATTATGTCGGGTTAATGAGGGGTTAAAGTATCATAAGATTGTACGCTACATAAGCGCATTTGTAGTTTGTTAAATCAGCTGCAGAAAACGATTCTTTATTAAAAAATAAATATGAAATGTCTTGAATACAAAGTCGAAAATTGCCAGCAAACGGCTTGCAAAAACGTTATTTCACAAGTTATGTAGACATAATTGTAGTTTTTTGGGTTCCACTATCTATAAAAATATCCCAAAATTATGTATGTACAAGGTACTCATGAATCAGTAGCAATGTAGATCAGGGTACCAGGTAATCATAAACAGCAGGTGTTCTGTTCCATTGTCAGCTCATATTACGTTCGACGGCGCATGACAATGCATCTGCCCGGCTTTGTTCGTCGGCGCTCACTCATTCAATATTAATGCATCGGCAGTTCGACACTTTTGGCATATCTCTATTCAATGTTTTAAATTAGACTACATTTACTCGATAAAGATTATTATTATACGCCAATGAGCGTAAAAATAACTATGAAATGTATTGAAAAGAAAGTTGAAAATTGCCAGCCAACGATTATAATGCAATACTTATATATTATCTATCTATCGTACTCGATACCATTCTTTTTAGTAGAGTATTAAAAAAATATTGTTGAGTAACAACATATACCTAAGTCCCGAACATAAAATCCAACCACAAATTCATAAAATAAGGTCAGCCGGAAACGACACCACACAGCCACCATTTTAAAATATTCATGCCTACCCAAAAACCAGGGCGCCATACATTATAGATGGTGAAGGATACAGCTAATGCACCTAAACATAACGTCCGTTGCATGCACCCCTCTCCGAAAGCTATAGACACAGAGTAGAGAATAAACAGATGTGGTATCCTACATTATTTTCATCCTCACACTCATCAATATCAACGTTAATCAATATCTTATTACGGTGAAGTGAGTTTAAGAAAATCAGATTAACGGTACGGAAGTAACACGCACGCAAGCTATTTTGATATAAATAACATTTTTCCAAAACTAGGTGCCGGCTTAGAAGTCAAAACCTGTCCGGCCATATGCCACATATAACTTTTCAAAGCCTATATGGTTTCAATGATGATGGTTCCCAGTTACGGCCCGGTAACCGCATCAATATTGCACAAAGTTTGCCTTCAGCTCCTTTTATTGCTGCGAACTTAGTGAAGTGATACGCTTTCTCTTTGTTGTAGACAAGTGAGTGAAGGGATAGGGAAAAAGAGGGAGACAAAAATCTTGTTGCCAGTGTCTTGTTGTTTGCCCGACTTCAAATTTTTTATTGTAAATACTTCTGACATGCTGCCTGATAGACAACTACAATTCAACGAAAAAAATTAACCGTGTTAAAGTTTTTAACAATGCGTACAAAGTATTTAAATAAGCTAAAGACACAAAATGGCAACTCTCCTAACTCTGACTACTTTGAGTAAAATCAAATACCTCTCAAATGTTTTGACAGTCCATTAAACTCCAAAGTCCTTTGACAATTTAGTGGTATAACAGTTCCCGCCAAAAACAATAAAGTTTTTTGATTATGAGTCACACCATTTGCATTTATAACCGAATGAATAATGTAGTGAGACCCTTTATGGAAAGGAAATAATAATTTGTATAGCTCTGTCCTTTTCTATGCTGTCCTGCCCTAGTCGTCCCTTCAATACCTTCTCTATGGAGTATGTTTCTGCGCTGAACTTGTTTTAGAGCTCTACTACACTTATGGTTGTCTGGTACTTCTCAAGAAATGTTATCATAAATCTATTGTTTTAAAAGTTTATAATAATAATGAGCTTAGAACGTCTTGAGTTTAGAAATACTCCCGTGGAGCCACGTTAGCCTGGTAGCATGTAATAAGTTGTGCTGTAATCTAACCCTTACGTTTTTGTATTTGAAAAACTCATTGAATTTTATCAGTACATCCACTTTCGACTAATTCATGAGTTTCGCAAGTATTTCCAAAACTATAAGGTTAATTTTACTTTGGAAACTCATGAATCCAAATCGAACACCACACGTTTAATTCGGCATTTATAGTTCGTGTTAAATATATAGTTTGCAATGTGAAGTGACCGTCATGTGGTTTAAAAAAACACGATTTGATAAAATCCGTGAAATATGTAAGACTGCGATTTGCGCGCTGTGGCTGGCAAGGATTGGATGAGAAGAGCTGAGGATCGGGCTCAATGGCGCACCCTGGGAGAGACCTACGTCCAGCAGTGGACTGCTATAGGTTGATGATGATGATGTAAGACTGACTGTTACCCGCGATATCATACGCTTTACACTATTAAATTTGTAGGTAACCTAGAAATAAAGCTATTTTAGCTTCACTATTATAACTTGACTTGACAACTTGGATAATAAGTAGCCTATGTGTTAATCCAGGTTATAATCTAAATAAATACTTAATTTCATCGAAATCTGTTCAGCCGTTACGACGTGATTGAGTAACAAACAAACAAATAAATAAACGAGCATTCAAACTTTCGCATTTATAATATTAGTGTGATACTGTCAGTTAAATTAAATTATGCAACGCTATAGGGTTGTCATTTATCAGAATTATCAGTTAACACTTTTTATCAACTTGATTTTTATTTTACATAAATCTATCAAACTCTATTTAATTAATCGTAAAGTTTATCTCTAAAACTAGTCCAAAGAGTATGTAATTAGTAACCACTTATGATATTGTTCTGGGTTAAGTAAGGATATCTGTCACATAAAACTTTATAACTCTCCAATTAACCTCCTAACTTGTATTGGGTCGGGCCTTTAATTAAACACCTATGTTATCTAGTTGCGATAGTAGTCTTGCTTGTAATGTACGTCGTCCTGCTAGTTTTTTCTTGGTCACTTTGATTTAGGATGACAATCATAGGCTTTTTTTTAAAGTGAAGTATCGTTAAAAGGGACTTTAAACTTGTGACCGTTTGAACTTGCCTCCGACTACCATCTAGTGGTAGGTATATCTTCATGGTTCTACTTACTGAATAAGAGATCGGAGGATTTCCATCACTTTTCCCTGAAAATAAAAATAATATTCGTTTTCAAGCTAATTAATATTTTGATTATTAATCCACAAAACAGATAACAATCCACTGAGAACTAATTAAACCAAACATAAAGTTTAAGATACTTTTTTATCGTGTTCATATATTTGATTTGAAATATGTGAACACGATAAAAAATGTAGCATGCATTAAAATTTAATTACCCTAAAACTAGGTTACTTATAAAAACAGGTTGTATTCCCTTTCGCACCACGTTGATATATCAACTAAGTTACCCTTAATTATCACCCTTGTCCATATTAAATCATAATTAAATTTCTATTCATGTGCGTCTACGTCCTGACGGTAATAATACCTTCTCGGAAAATCTTACAAGTAATTAATGGAAGTAATAGACAAAAGTTATCTGTGGAAATTTGGGATGGAGAGGTTTACATTCAGTACCTTTTATTTGAACTAATTGCCCGCACAGTGGTCGAAATTTAACCGTATTTAATTAATTTATTTAGGTTAAAAATTTTGAAAAAGCTGAAAAGGGGTTGCAAAGTTTTCTCTTCATATCTTTGTTCACAAATAGATGTACACATATCAATATATAGATGAAAATTATGTTTTTGAAGAGATATTGCCGCAAGTCATAAGTCTATGTGTTAGATTAGACCATATACAGGGTGTGGCGTAATGAGTGGATAATAGGGTACCTGCGGGTAGGGGCCATTGTGGCGGTTCAGAAAAATATTTGTTATGCTCAGTAAAAGTGCCTCGGTTTTCGAGATATTCGACATTTTCGAAATTTAAGAAATATTTCACCCTTCGTCACTATTTTTGGCGCCAAGACTGCAAATGAATTTTTTTTTCTATATATTTTTTGGATAGTATTCTTGGATAGATGTGCTATCGAATGGAAACTATTATTTTTATAACACAAGCACAGTTATGTTTTTAAAATAAGATTTCACTAAAATTTTACTTGCTTTCGTTTGTTTTCCTGACCTTTACCCTTCTGTGGTGTAAAAAAAATGTATGGTCACTTTAATGCCAAATTTTAAAAAAATTAGCCTATTTCATCGAGATTCCGAAATGGTATATTACATGGTATTTCCACAAGTTGATTCAAAAGTAATTCCTATTAAAATGGGTAGAGCTAATTATTATAAAATTACAAATAGTACTAAAATTTACTTCATTACTTAAAATCACCTAAAAACGTTAGTTTAAAATTCGGTAATGAAATAAAACGAAACAATAAATTTTAAATGCATTTCATTTATTAAATTTACTATTACAAAAGGTGTTCGAAAAGGCCACCACGTGCTCTGATGCCTGCTCTGCACCTTTTGATAAAAGATCTTTTAATCCTGTTCGCAATTCTTTGCTCTGTGATTTTTTGAGCAGCTAATCGCACACGCTCCCGTAGCTGGTCCACTGTATTGATTGGGTCTTTATAAACCTTTTCTTTAAGGCATCCCCAGTAAAAAAAGTCCAATGGGTTGAGGTCTGGTGAACGAGGTGGCCACAAAATTGTCCCCAAACGACCGATCCATCGTCGACGATATGTTTCATCGAGGTATTGTCGAACATTTCGGGCGTAATGAGCGGGGCAACCATCGTGCTGCAGCCACATTCTTCTTCTATCTTCTAATGAAACATCTTCTAATAAAAGTGGAAGTTCGTGCCGTAAAAAATGTAAATACGTTTCTGCAGTCAATGTTCCAGACAATTCGAATGGTCCGATGATTTTGCCATTTAGAATTCCAGTCCATAAATTTTTTTTTTTTTTTTTTTTGAAATATTTTATTTTATCAACAAAAAGCACACCTTATGACTAATAATTTTAAAACAGATATGTAATTATAGGTAAAGTAAACTTATTGTTGAGAGGGTTTATTAATTACATGATTTAGTCGGTGGTCTTCACACTAGGCCAAGCCTGTATCGCGAAGACCTTGAAGTACTTGTATGGATTATGCAATTGTTTACACCTCGGACTAATAAAATAACAATTGATAACTTATAATACTGTAACATAATAATAACCTAAATTTGTTAATCTTAAATAAATATACAACATATAATAAAAATGTAATAAAATATTAAATATCGATATAAGTATAATAAATATATAAAAATAATACATAGGATAAATATTTGGGACTTTCCGGTTGTAACACTCAGAATAGTCTCAGTATCAGAGTACGTCAGAGTAGTTAGCCACTTTTGTATTATATGTTTTGCCTCTCTTACGGGTTTATTTTTTAGATCGCAAAATTTTAAAACATTATTATAAACACATGCTCTTACAAACTGACCAAAACGTTGCGCAAAGGATGTACTAATTGGCGGAGTAGGAATTTTGAAGACTCGTTTGCTTTTCAGCTCCAAGTAATTTTCTGATGAAAGTAAATGCTTATGAGCTGATACCGATATTTTCAAAATAAAAAGTTGCCGGACACTTAGAATACCACTTTCTTTGTACAAATCTGTAGTTGAATATCTATAAGGTTTCATAAGCATTACTTTGAGTACGGAGCGTTGCGCTCGTTCAACTTGAATAAGGCAAGTTTTAGCGGCACTTCCCCAACACGTAATGCAGTATGATATAAGGGACTGGCACAGCGCAAGGTATACGGTTTGGAGTAGTTCCCTGCATGCGATGTTTCGCAAATTGCGCATTATATTTATTACTTTTCGAACACGTGCCGATAGACTCTCAATATGTTTTTTAAAGTTTAGTTTCTCGTCTATAAAGATTCCCAAGTATTTAATAAAATTTGTTCTATTAATAGAGTCACAACTACAACAGGAATTGTCAAGACGGGCAAAATTGTGTGTTTTAATATTTAAATTATACATCGGAGGAGCAGAAGCAGAGGTCTTATGGAAGCACAGATACTTGGTTTTTTCCGTATTTAGGGTTAGAAGATTCTGACGAAGCCATCCACTAATCTGTGACAAACCAGTTTCAGCAAGTGATGACACTTTTTGCCAGTTAGGTCCGTGAAAAATCACCGCGGTATCATCAGCATAACATATAACTTGGGCATTATCAATGGTGAGGTCATGGATATCATTTATGTACATATTGAAAAGCGTAGGTCCCAGTATGCTGCCTTGCGGTACGCCAAAAGAAACCGGTCGGGGCTCGCTGATTACCTGCAAAATCTTTAGACACTGTCTCCTTTCCGATAAGTAACTTTTGAACCAATCTCCAGCAACACCTCGGATTCCCATGCTGTCCAATTTCTTCAAAAGTATAGGAATGGAGACAGTGTCAAAAGCCTTTGCTAAATCTAAAAAGATTCCCACGCAGCATTGCCCATTGTCTAGTTGTGATGACACCTCAGACGTTAGCAGTGTCACGGCATCTTCTGTGCTCTTACCTCTACGGAAGCCAAATTGCCTTTGGGAATTCAGATTGCGTGACTCTAAATAATCGACAAGCCTCTTATTGACAATTTTTTCCAGTAATTTTGAGAACACTCCTAGTAGAGAGATAGGCCTATAGTTATTGAGCAAAATTTCATTTGCAGTCTTGGCGCCAAAAATAGTGACGAAGGGTGAAATATTTCTTAAATTTCGAAAATGTCGAATATCTCGAAAACCGAGGCACTTTTACTGAGCATAACAAATATTTTTCTGAACCGCCACAATGGCCCCTACCCGCAGGTACCCTATTATCCACTCATTACACCACACCCTGTATAAGGTCACTCTCAATATAATATAAAATTCTCAATAACACAATTTTCAATTAATATATATTTAAGGCTCAGTTTTATCGATGGTAGGAGTAACTTAGTAGTTCACTAGTCTAAAATAAAACAAATCGTTATGACAACGATACCTTTACAATAGCTTATTAACTCTACATAAATCTTAAATCGATCTGTTCAATAAAACTCTAACAAATCACGCAATAAATCATAACACCAGCAAATAAAATAAACGCAAAAATTTCTTCCCAAGTTGGCGGCAAAAAGTCTACCAATTAGTGGCAATAATTGACAGATACCACTCGAGGGCAAAAGTTTTATTATCCCTTAAACTTGGTAATTCCAAAATCTTTCCCCGTCCTTTTTCTTGCCGAAAAAGGCAATCATTATTATTTAGCATAATAAATTACCGGCATTTAGAGTTATGAAGTTGGAAAAATGGAAATCGTCGAAACTGCTCAGTATTTTTCTTTTGGTGACTTAATTTGTAAGCAGTTTTAAAAGTTTTAAATGTTATGCAAAATACTAAATGTCCCGCCCAAGCGTCTGTGTTTTGGTTTCCTTGCACCGTCTGTACGTGAATTAACGTGATGATGACGAGTCATCACAGTTTTTAGGAAAAGTAGTGTATTTAATTGAAATCGTTTGGATATTTTTTGCGTGCACTAAATCTATTTTGGGTAGCAAGTAGCAACCCTACCTAAGGCGTTGGTCTTCAGGTTACCTGACCATTTTTTGAATGAAGATTTTAGGGATGTTGAGATGTAAATACATTTTTGTACCAGAGTTTTAAAGAAAACTACATTCACATTTATTATTATTATTTTTTAAATGTGGTAGATAATTTTTTTATTTTTCAATGTACGTATTTTTTAATTGGCTCAATGTATACATGTATCTATTCCAATATACACAAGAGCCTTTTTGCTACTAGATCCCTTAAATCCAGTTTATTTCCAAACTAGAGCCATTTTATTCCTTTTGGTCCTCTTAAAAACAGACCTATACGTTTAATGTCTCCGTAGAAACTGTTGGTTATTCTGCGTGTGCCCCATTTCAGGACATTTTGTTTGTGATCCCGGTCATTCACCTTACCCTACCTAATGTAATTGGGGTAGTTATGCTTATTTTATTCATGTAGGTAGACTGTTTGCCTCGTAACGAGTGTATTTCTTGCTTTTGGGTAATATTGAGTATTTCTTCTTCCTCCAAAAGCATAGTGCAGGACTTTTTGACGAAAAAAATCATTATCTTCCACAGCAGGTTGTTTTTGCTTGTTTTGTAATTAAATGTTGTTTATAATAATTAGTACTATATTATCACACTTTAAAGTAGAGGTAGAGTCTTATACCCTGTATATTTGTTATAACTGCGACCAAAATCTTGAAATCCTAAAGATAAACGGAGTATTAATTCTATAATAAATATTAGGGAACAAAGCTGTCTCGACCCAAATCATAAACAGAGTGGGTCTTAGTGGCGGGCGAGACAATCGCACAGCGACAGATATCATGAAGATTGTACCTAACTAAGGATTATAGACCACGGACCAAAAATATTGACAAATTCTTTAATTTTTTTCATCACTCATGCTCTAACAGTTGGTCATTGTAAACTCGATATCAGCTCCGTAAATCGCATTTACGATGCATCCTCGCTCGCATTCGGGTGTACAATAGATCGCTTACAGCTCAGCTTATTTACTATTGTAGATACTAGATAACAATGTATTTACTATTGTAGGGAAAAATGTATGATTAGGGGCAAAATAGACTCAATCCAAATGATAAGAGTTAGATAAACAACGAACTCTGCATAACTGACGGCAACCTGTCAGGTACGGAATATCAACTAAAGCGGTTTTGGCAAATGCTGCTGCCTAATTATGGTACCAATAATACTGAAAACAGACGTGTTTCAGTTAAAGTTTTCGTTACTTTTATCCGATCGTAGTTTTTTATTTCCCGTTGTTTTGTAAACACAGAGATACCAGGCAGACAGAATAACAGAGGAGGCATCAAGCGTCCCGGATAAAGTTGCTATTTGATTGGTTTTCCGGATGATTACTTCGGCTGAGCTCCTGGTTGAGAAACTTATTGCTTTCCGCTACGCAATGGAAATATAAAGTCCCTACCACCTTCTTATTATTTCCTAGTATTTAGATAATGCATCAAATAAGTATCTACACAAAAAGTTCTTAAATCCTTTTATTACATTGGTTTCCCACAGGTCACAGAGCTATTTTCGGTGTCACCATATCAAATTTTCGCAATATTATCTTCAACAACTTTCGGTCGCATTACGATCGTCTGTCAGTTACGTCAAAGGTTGCGTTGACAATTAATATTAAATCTAAACTTGCTAGTAATACTCAAGGACATCTAAAAGGTCCGATTTGACGTCTATCATTTTGCATACCGTGATAACTTTATGGCGGTTCCACATTAGTGCCGTGAAGCTCCGTAAACAGGCGTGGACGAGAATGTGGTCGGTTTTCGGTGTTCCCCGATCAGAGTCGGTATTTTGTATTTGTATTGTGCCCTTCGCGCGGCGTTCACGCGTACACATCCACATTCACGGCACCGTGTCAGTTTACTCCTGACTACAAAGGCGTATGGACGTGTGCTGTGAAGACCTTGCGCGCGCGCTAAAATGGAGTCGGAATAATCTGTGGAAATGGGCGTTTGGCATAACGAAACTGAAATGCTCTTTTTACCATTTATTTATTTATTATTTGTGGCACCTTCGAAGCTGGCAACATCGATTTATCTTGACCTGAAAGATAAGTCTTCAATAAGATCCACTGAGCCGGCTCCGACACCCTGAAAACAGCCACTAGAATATTTATCAGCTTCGAAGGTGCCCTGGTTTCCGTAACTCATAACTGGAAGAAAGCGGCTGTCTATGAACGGAGCGTTTAGCTGAGCATGGAGCGGAATAGTGACGTGAAGCTTGGAAATAATACGAGATTGTTAGACCTTGCAGAAATTGCAGCATAAGTTAGGATTGTATGTTTGATTGTGTTACTAACCTTTTTTTCTATTTCCTTTTAAAATCCGATAATTTGACGCCAGTCAAGCCATTACTGCTGAACGAATGATGATGTTTCAAATATTTAACTCAACTTTTTTGTGGAATCTGGCATTTCTTTTCACGTTTTTACTAAGACTGAGGGTTCGCACGTGTGTTTTGTCAGTAAAAAGTTGTCTACGTCTATCGGGCTCATAATCTGTCGATGTGCCAAATTCTATCGAAATCGTAAATTATTTTGGTCGTAAAAACCTAACAAATAGACCTTTGGAATTTATAATACATAGTTCACACTAAAATTTTCCGGAATTGGCCACTTACATAAACAATATCTAAAAAGTTATTACTACATTTGAAAATGGAACTCTTTAGCCGTAGAATAAAATTTGTTTCATCTGATTGTGAATACTTTTTACATTGTGGCGTAATTTTAAAAATTGCGTGATTACAATAAAATGGATATAACTCGGGAAAATTTTCGTTACTATATTTTTTACGATTTTAAGAGTAATTTGAGAGCTCAGCAGAGCGTAGTTCGGCTTCAATCTGCTTTTGGCAAAGGAGCACCATGCAAGACGACTATTTATAGCTGGTTTGCAGAATTCAAACGCGGTCGTGTCAATCTCCATGATGAAATTCGTGAAGGTCGCCCGTGCACCGCTGTGAACAACAAAAACATTGATGTTGGTCGCCGTATGATCGAAACAGTCAGGCATGTGACCTACCATGAGATCTGGACAAATATTTAGGTGTGAGAAACCTGTGTTCTCGATGGATCCCACACAATTTGACTGATGCTTAAAAAACGGACCGCATCACTTGGCGCCATGCTATGCTTGCCAGATACAACGAAGGGGTACAACTTCCAATTCGGTGTGGGACATAGTAACAGGTGACGAAACATGGATTTATAGCTATGATCCCAAAACGAAGCAGCAATCGAGTGTATGGGTCCTTCGAGATGAGCCGAAACCAACCAAAGTGGCGCGCGTGAAAAGTGCCTCGAAGCGGATGATTGCTTATTTTTTTAATAAAACTAGAAACGTGGCTACTGTTGCTTTAGAAAATCGTCGTACCCTGAATAGTGACTGGTACACGACCATTTGTTTACCGGAAATTATTGACAAACTCCGTGAAAATAACGGTAAACGCCAAACACGGCCAGACAGACAAATGAGTTTTTGAAGGCGAAAAACGTACAACTTATGGATCATCCAGCATACAGTCTTGACCTGGCACCGTGTGACTTTTTTCTGTTCCCAAAAATCAAGAACCAATTACGCGATCAACGGTTTTCATCACCAGAAGAGGCTGTCAAAGAGTATGAAAAACATGTATCTGACGTCACCACGGAGGAGTGGCACAAATGTTTTCAAAATTGGTTCAATCGTATGAAAAAGTGCATTGACGCAAAGGGAGAATATTTTGAGAAACAATAAATTTTTGACCATTAATAGTATTTTTTTATTATTGATTCCGGAAACTTTTAGTTTGCCCCTTGTGTTAATATAAATGTCAAATGGCTGTATAACACACTCGCAATCGTCTAAAAGAGATTACTTTCAATATTTTCATCCATTTCATGTTTCAGATATTTCGAGAGGTCCGTGTATCGCTCAGCTCATGCGATCCTCACAGCCATAGAGTTGGGAACTCGTTTAACACTTCCAAAGCAGCGCTCGTAATTTAGGTCTTTGTTTTGCAGTTTTCTATTAAATCACTGTTGGAGTTTTTTATAGCGGAACTACCTACTGCATTATGAAATGTTAGAATGGATGCTGTTCGTCTGGTAGTTTTAATCCCACCAGAATAAGAAATGGTGGAAAATAGGCCAAGTAGACAATGGATAGCTGTTATCCTCGTAAAAAAAGAATCATAACGCGTGCTAAACCTATCATAAACAATTAGTGAGAGAAAGAGAAGGAAGATAAATTAGGCTAATTAAAACCAGCTAAATCAGTGGACTAGGTCAACAAGCTTACATAATACAACTTTGTTTTAGTTCGTAACCTGGAATTAGTTCTATAATGTGCGTACCACGCGTGCGCAAAAATTATTGTTAAATCAATCCCACTTTTATAACGAGCAAGCTACACTTGCAGTTTTTTTTATAAGTTTAAACTAAAAGAGCATGAAACATTAATAGCTACCAGGCAACTAGAATGCGGTAGGAGGTCACGTATAGGTAATTAGTCGCAACAGCCTAATGGTCTCCATTCCGGCTGCATTGCGCTTTTCCGTATAATTTCGTAGAATAATTTTAGTGAAACTACGTCGTTACCATAACGGTTTTAATGTAATGTGCGGAAAAGCTATTTTAATTTTATAGTTGGGATGGTGGGAATGCCTAGTTATTTTGAGTAAAAGAGTAAAACAGATTAACGTTCGCAATTTCGATTTTTAAACAAATGCAATCGTGTGAAATCTTTCTTAGAAAATTTCTTTTTGCTATTGAAAAGGTAGGTATTATGTGATATCGATATTTGCGTTTTTTATCTAATTGGCCACACTGCTTACTGTTTATATCTAAGAGCGAGAAATGTCAAAGTAGGTACTGTTTATTTTATATCAAGGGTTGCGTACTAGATCCGAATTCTGTTTTCCAAATCCGAGAAATCTCCAATTTGGAGTATATTCACGGACCGAAGTAACCACAGTATTAGTTATATGAAAACTTGCACCCTATGTTTGATCCGAATCCATCATTGTAACATGTTCCTCTAAAACGTCGGCTTACCAAGGGAGGCTGTATCCAGAACCCTTTATTTCTCCACCGTCTTGTAGCGTACAATGCAGTGTAAGAAATTGATGGCGATTGAAAGGACATATGATTAACGACGTAAATGCTATGCGTAGGTATAATTTATGCAACAAAACACCAGAATGATCCCAGAGTTTCTCGGATTCGGATCGGTCGCAGTGCGTAAGCGCTATAAAGGAAAAAGTAGGGTAATCTCATCATGTTGTCATATTCCCTTGATATTTTGTTAAAAATTCTGCAAGTTTACCGATTGATATTTACCCGCGCGAAAATTGTTAAATCATAGCTTTCCTTCGAACTCAGGCAATAAGGGATCTCAAAGTTTAATTTCACCCTACACAACTTATAAGGCTAACCCGGTGATTACAAACCATCAACCTTACACTAGGCGATCATAACTTCAAAGAACCTAATTACATGTCTAACTCGAGAACATGATCCTGTATCGTTTTCTTCGCAACTAAATTCATCAAAGGTCTTACGATAAAGCTCTTCCGTATTATAGGACCCTGGTAGTTCGGGACCCTTTCGAGATGTTATGCCCTTTTACTACCAGGAAATTCAAAATTCATCCTAATATTTATCTGACTATACGAAATGCTCGAAAATGCCCCTAATGTTCTATGGTCAAAAGTACAAAAAAAAGGCATGTAATAAGAAAATACTATATAGAAACTTGTTAAATAATACAGAAAGCTATAGAATTGTTTTTGAAAATAAGATGAAGGTTAGCATAATGAATACAATGAGGTTTTCAGACAGTTATCGTAAGGCTTTATTGGGCTCTGAACGGGCTTTTCTAATAGATTGTTATGAAGATAAGGTAATAACAACCACTGTTTCCTTGAGATAAGGAATACAAATAATAGGTAGATATACCTACACATAAATATAAATAGCAAACACAAAGTTCCTTGGTTATTTTATAAACCCATTACTTATATGTATATTCATTAAAGTGTTAAGTAAAATTTGGAAGTCAATTCGTGTAACATTTTAAAGATACAGCCAGATTTAAAATTGACAAGAAAGGAATCTGAAGTTGAAACACGTGTTTTATTATGGTCCGGGAGCCAGGTACAATTTCGGTCAATTATTTCCTCTCTAGCCAAACTTCGTAAAATGCATTAGGGACTTATACTATGAATACTCGCGACCGTCAGCTGCGACTCCGTGGGTGGGGAGGGCAGTGGCAGCCTCCCACGTATGGAGAAAAAAAAAGTTTTTTCAGTCATTTCCTCCCATTTGAAATTTTGTCAGATTATAGTTAACCTAGTATTTTGAAGGAAAAACAAAGTCAGCTGGCCATAGCATGGTGGATTATACGTCAGGTGACTGCTTGAACATGAAAAAAAAATATTTTCAATGATTTCCTCTCAACTAAAAATTTACCTGGTGATCGTTTATATACTACTATGAATGAAAATTAATGTCAGCTTGCTGTATCTCAGTGGAAAGTTTGTCAGCTGGTACCTTGAAAAGTGTAACGCAGCAGCATCTATCACCTACTGAACTAGAAATTTGAATAGCGCGCTACGCGCGCGCCTTAATTTCGACCAATAAGGAATCGTGGGCCGTTTCTTGCGAGTTTCGACCTATGACTAACTTCAGACTTTCATGTATTTTAATTTAGAAGATCTTATCAGCTGACGACTTTTCCCTTGACTTACAGCTAGCTGATTTCTTTCATTATTTACTACAGTAAGTTAACAATCCTCTTATAAATTTTTGTCCGGAATTTTTGTCCAAAAATGTGTAAGTTTTTTGGAACATGGAACGAAAATCTTCTACATGCACTATACACAACAAAGGAATAGAATAGAATAGAATAATCCTTTATTGTACACCAGGAATACTTAAAAAAACTAATTTAAGCTAAATAAAGTACAATGGGCGGCCTTATCGCTGAAAAAAAGGGGGCCTTTGTACGCAGTTATGGGTAAAACATCCCCTCCAAGTGTACCTTTCAAGGTACCAGCTGACAAACTTTCCACTGAGATACAGCAAGCTGACATTAATTTTCATTCATAGTAGTGTATAAACGATCACCAGGTAAATTTTTAGTTGAGAGCAATCATTGAAAATATTTTTTTTTCATGTTCAAGCAGTCAGCTGACGTATAATCCACCATGCTATGGCCAGCTGACTTTGTTTTTTCTTCAAAATACTAGGTTAACTATAATCTGACAAAATTTCAAATGGGAGGAAATGACTGAAAAAACTTTTTTTTTTCTTCATGCGTGGGAGGCTGCCTCTGCCCTCCCCACCCACGGAGTCGCAGCTGACGGTCGCGAGTATTCATAGTATAAGTCCCTAATGCATTTCACGAAGTTTCGGTTGGCAGGGACTTGGTCATGAAAATCTGTCACTGGCTCCTGGACCATTAGGGTTTCGGACAAAAATGGTAAAAACGTGGCCCTTATGGAGCGACTTTGTCCGTCCGTCCGTCTGTCACAGCTGATTATCTCAACAACTACCGACCTATGGGTTTGAAATTTGGAGTTACAAATAATACCTGCTGACCTTCCTTCCTGTATTGCAAGTAAAAATAAATTAAAATATTTTTATTTCGATTGCCAAAGGAGCTAAAATAGTGGGGCTCAACATTTCAAAATAGGGTTACTAGGACAAGTGGGGTATCATATCAAAGAGATTGATTTACACATTCCAAAACCATTTTTTTTGTACGTTGGTGTTTTTGATTTAGGAGTTGTAATGAAAAACGTTGAAAAAACTAGATATGTCTTAAAAGTTTTCTTGGTTTACCGGTCACATAAACTAGATGGCGCTGCTTAATTAACATAAACAATCTTATCTAGGTTCGGAACCCTCGGTGTGCGACTCCTACTCATACTTGACTGGTCTTATTCTTATATAACACACCTCGTTTGAATGTTAAAAATAAAAATTGCAAGGTCACAACAGCTTGTAAATAACCTAATATTCAGGAAATCATCAGTAAAAACTTCTAAAAGATAGTGCCGAATTCTATCACGACGGAAAGAATAAAAAGCGTCTACCCTTCGCGTAATCCCGCCCTCGACTATAATAGGGCAAAAACTTGGCAGGTGGAGAACGAACAGCAGCTAGCTCACTCTGAACAAACTGTCGACAAAATTTGGAGAATTGCCCTGCATATTCCAGAAAAATAATCAATGAGAACGTGAATTATCAATTTTTTTATTAAATTGAAACTAACCCGCCAATCAACCTTAGAATTATATAAATAAGAACTTATGTTCAAGCAAATTAATAATTTAGATTTTTTGATGTTTTAGAGTTCCGTTTAGATTGCTTTTCGAGATTTCCATTTAGTATGACCCGAAATAATTCTTAGTGTTCAAACACGACTATAACATACATAAAATAGCGTATTTTCTATTTGGTATAGGAAATATTACCTGTATATTTTTTGATATATTTTTTTCACATCAACCAACAGACAGAGCTACTTTCGAATTTATAATATTAGTTTAGATTGTATTTTGGATGCTTGTCTGTCGAAACTTAGTTTAGAATTTTTCAATAATAATATAACCAAAAATTCTCAATTCAGTTTCGTGTTTAGGTCTAGAATGAGCTTAAGTGAACTATCTGTCATTTTTTACTCTGTGAATTTAATAGGGCAAAAACTTGCCTGAAATAACCTTTGAATGTTTTTCGCGAGATGAATGGACCACGTCTCGGTATTGTGAGAACTAATGGTGCTGCACATCTGATGCGGGGATTTGGAGCTAATGGGGCTTTTGAGAACTGACACGTGACTTAAGGTGACGTAACTTAAGTTAAGCGTAGTAGAGCTTTCCTATTCTACTAAGCCCGGCTTACATAACGACCCTTAAACGTATTTAGTGACTAAACATGTTTAAATATGATGTATTTGTATGATTTGACAACTCTTTTAAATCATATTTAAGCACTAAACGCAATAAAAATAAATTAATATTGCATTTACACTGAGATAGAATCGGTTCTTATTGTCATTTAAATTTGACGTATTTGTATGATTTTACAACTCCTTAAATCATAATTTTCCCAAAAACGGGATACTTACCAAAATTTTTGATATGTAGCCACTAAATTATTTTAGGAATCGTGGCGCAAGTGGTCCGTCGAAGTTAGAATTGGTTGAATTGAATTGGTTTAAATCTTGAGTAAGTTTTCTTTCAAGAAACTGGAAATCGACCTTACGGATAAATTCGCAAAATCACACGTGCCAGAATCGGCGCAAAGAAATCGGTTACCAGGAGCACATAAGTGGTACGGAGTGCTCTACATTCAGCCGTTATTGTCGAAATGTGTCGCGGAGTGAACTAAAAGCTCTGTATGACTCTCCAAATCGTCCGCGTTCTAAATCTGATTTTGTGAGACTTGAGGTAAAGAGCGACCATTATTCCTTACTTTAAGACGAAATTTTTATCAATAAGTTTAGTAAACGCGTTTGAGTGGTTTCTTTGAAATGTTCAATTCTGAACTCAATAATTTAAAATACAAAATACGTCCAGAATTTACATAAATCTCGTAGAATTTAATCAGAACTTCATAATAAGCAGCGATTCCCAAATGAACTTTAGTTTCGCCAGAGTTTGAGCTATACCAGGACTTCATAATATGCCATGATTAAATATCGAACCTCTCAAATGGATTGACGAGAGCTATTTATTGCGGAAATTGAAATTGAGGTCCATTGTGCGCCATAATTTACCCGCCATCTTTAGTAATTTTAGATGGCAGCTCTTGTATCGAAATGGCGGATAGGTAAATTGTAATCATTTGAAATCTACTAGTTTTTTCACGCGGTTCCGTGCCTCTGATAATCAAACTTTCCTAATAAAGAATACAATACTTGTACAACAATGAAAACTGCATTGGAATCCGTTTATTGTTTTTGTCATATGCTTTTCCTGATCTTTTAACAAGTTTACAAAAAAAAATTTAATACATAACAACAATCATCATAACATCATATCAGCTTTATGGCGTCCACTGCATAAACCAATTCATTTCCAGGACGAGCGATCTTGTATCCAAAGTCTCCCAACAAAGTACACACTTCTTTCTGCCAAAGTAAATGGTCCCAGAAAGTATAAAATTAAATTTTGTTACTAAAACTAACTTTCACTAATTAATATTTATCAAGTTGCAAGCCCTAAAGTATCACCCTCATTACCATTACAAGGGTTACAAAAAACAGATTAGTACCCCAGTGTATTCATTATCAGGGTCACAAAAAACAGATCAATAGCCCAGTGCCAAGATCTTGGAGTAATTAAATTTACATTATTTAGAAACGGTGCCGGCGGTGAGCTTGGGCTAACCTTAACGTCGATATTTCCATAAGGTCAAGCTGTGATACTGTGACCCTACAAAACCCTAAGTACAGTATCATGATGGAGCGCATACAGAACAAATTCACGCGGTACCTGTACTGGAAGCGATACGGAAGTCTATCCCTTGTATTCATTGATGTAGCCAACCTTGTTTGTTCTGGGCATGGTTGAATACAACAAGTTTTAAACTCAGAGGATTCAGGCGGTGGCTTTGTACGTGGTGAGAGTGCTCCGGGGTAACATTACCAATCGGGCAATATTATGCAGAGTTGTATGTGCGTGCCCAATGAATGCGTTGGTACATCAGCGCAGGCGACCACTTATGCTCGAGGTGCCCCGAGGCAGAACCAACTACTGGACGCACCATGCACACGCTCAATCTAGTAGCGGAGAACATACATGTGTTCCATGAACTCTATGAACTCGCAAAGGCCACATTTTTTATTTTATGTTTGTAAATATATTGTAGTAAATTAATTAATTGAAATTGGAGTAGAACAGGTGAGGTAATTAACTTAGAAATTAAGTTGACTACATTATTCCATTAGGTATAGGCCTGTAAAAATATATGTAAGTGGAAATAAGTACTAAATACTTTTCTGCGAAAATTTATTTGGTCATAAAATTTAAGAATTTATCATAAACCTGTAGCAGACAAAACCTACCTATTCTATTTATTTTATTAGGACCTATATAATAATATTAGTAAATTTTTACCTTTGGCTGATATGATAATGATGATAACAGAAAAAGCTGGACTCGAACTCGCTCCCTGTGAGCCACTGCGCCCGATCTCTGGTTTTTCTCGTCCAGTTTCCACCTACAGCGCGCAGATATCTCCATCTAGCCAGCGGGCATCCTACATTTGTTTGCCTAGATATATGGTCACTCTAGGGCACGTTTACTCTAATGACTATCGACATAAATGACCGGTCCACAACCACTTCTGCTTGCCGTCGCTCTGAGCTATGTCACATAAATTCTGTCTGATGTGATGACCTCATGGATCATATCCTTTAAAAAAACTACGAGCATCCGTACTTCGTTAATATAACACCTATTCGCACTCACCGATTTGGTTCTACGTTCTTAATGCGTACAGCTAAGGTATGGAACACTTTACTTCGTCTGTTATTCCTGAAGACTAGTCGTCTAGATCGTCGTACTTCATTTTAGACCACATCACTGCTTACCAACTGGTGAGTTTGTAGTATCTATACGAAGATATCTTCGTGTTAAAAAAAAAGAAAAAAAAACCCTTTCCATTGCTCGCTGTGCCAGTGGTCACTTTCACCTAGTGGTCCAATCCAACTATAAGTGAACTATGTTCCGGTAGCATAGGTAGAACCAACTTCTTTATGCAATTAATTTCTGAATAAAATACTGATTATTTTCGTCTAATTCATTTCACTAGATAAAATACTAAAAATAATATATATAATGTATGAATAAATAATTAAGTCACATTTTTGTCTTGATTTAGTAAAGTGGCAGGTAGCAAGAAAATAAATACAAGAGTAAAACCTCATTAAACATTGCCGCATTGCTTTTTAATAAAGTTTATGCAGTTTTTTTAATACTTCACGTCAAAGGGTCTTTTAATTGAATTTATTTGCCAAATCCATTGACATTTACTTTGTATCCCCAGCGGACAGACGACGGCACGGTAAATAAAACTACCTGCAATCAATAAACAGACCTCATGAATAACTTTATTGCATTACGTATTCTTGTATCGTGTCACTTTACGTACTGTCCGACGTCATACTGTGGGTATCCTTGGCCCTGACGATGTGGCAATACACCTTATGTCAACGGAATAGGGGGAATAAAATAAGTTGATCATGATGTTTAACGTAAAATAATATGACAAAATCATCACATTCTATATTTTCTTGATCCACTCATCTTTCTCACTCATATGACGTCACGCAGCCCACACTAATCTACCAGGCGATCATGCAAGCTAAGGAGATATTTAAACTGTATTGGGTGGGGCTTACGAACCCTCCCATGAATCCCTTTGAACCAGTTTTGAACAAACATTTTTTGTTCCATTATGTGAGCCACTTGTAGCCTCTTCAATGCATTTCTTTTAGAAAAAAGTCTGACTCCTGATTGGTTCATTCACCATTTAAAGGGTTTTATGGTTTTCTTGGGATCATAAATTCTATTTTTGTTTGCTTTATTTGTCAGAACGTTATTGTATAAGGTAAACATTCTGGGTGACAGTTACTAGGGCTCTATAAATCTGTATGTGGTGGATTTTCTATCTTGTTTTGTTGTGTAGTAAGTTCGAATTGTGACTCAAAATTTATAATTTAAATTAGAAACTGTGCGATTTTTACTGTGCCTTATTATGGTCATAAATCCCACCTGTCCCGCCACTGATAATTTTATTAACGAGATACCCCACTGACCCGAAAGGTTGTCCGGTACCCTTAACCTTACCAAACGAGAACGTATATACTGTATAGGCACTTGTTTCCGCGTCTGTAATCACTCGACTGGGGTAACGGCCGCGTGAATGGAACGACCTTCTGCCTGTATATGTTGCCCTGGTACACCGTCCTATTGTTTGACTTTTACTTGTCGTTTTATATCAGCATCGTGCTAGCTGCACTAGCTGCACTGTCTGCAAAAAGCAAGAAATAAGAACAAAATTAAGACTTTGTTACTGTCACGATTTAGTAAATTGATGTCCTCTTTTGTGGCGCACCGGGAGGCAGTTTTTGCTATTTTCTTTGATGCAATTTCCTTGTACGCATTAGTTCAAATTTACGTAGACATTTTCTTGAGTTCAACGTTGAGTTGTGACACAAGTTGTGAGATTCACAGCGCCATTATGAAACTTATGGAAGTTAGTGAAACTTTTTTTACTCTACCTGGAGATGGAACAAGCTTATGACCCACCTAATGTTTAATGGTAACCATCGCCTATAACAGAGAATTGCCTTGTAGGCTAGAAATGTGCCCTACGAGGCACTGCCCTGTGTCCATCAACTTGAGGCATACAGGTTTAAAGCCTCGTGTGCCTGTAATTTGACCGGCAACCATAACCTTCAAACCAAAATATAGCAATGCTGCTTGGTGGCAGAAATAGGTATGATGGTAGTACTTCCTCTGGCAAACCCTTTCACAAGAAACTCGACTACTCTTAAGACTACTACGCGTGATATCAGTACTTCCATACTAATATTATAAATTCTAAAGTAACCTTGTCTGTTTGTTACATGTTCACGATTAAACAGCGGAACCGATTTCGATGAAATTTGATACCTACAGTATTATTAAGACCGGGATTGAGACAACTACTTTTTACACGACTGCACAGAAGAGCTATATTGATAAACCACGCGTGCGCAGCCACGGACGGACGCTTGTTTATTGTAATGTCTGTAGTTTTCAACCTACTTGAATTCAATATTGCAAAGAAGCCATTATTCTCACTGATAAAAACATTACCCTCCTTCTTCGCAGTCTGGTAAAAACACAATCTTACTGTAAAAGCAAGCTCACGTTCAGTATTACCACTATCCAAACATTTACCCTCCCCTGTATTCCGTCCAAGAGTAAATCTACCCTATTGACGTGACACCCCTGACCGCGCAGCATCCCTTGCGAAACATCCCTTGCACTCTATGCTGTCCTGGTACTTTTATTGCATATTTATAGAAGTTTTTGAGTTTCGCAAACGGAGTTGGAAGGGGTGCGTTGAAGTGGTAATTATAGAGACGGTTGAACAACAACGTAGCGTTTATCTCTAAGCATACTTTTTAAATAGATTTACACATTGCCTTTATTTGGCCGAGCGAGCGAAGCGTCTCAGTTTCAAGATTGCCCAAAAAATGATTTGTTCGGCTGTCTGTCTGTCTCTTCTCGCCTATAGGTCGAATTTTTCAACCGATTTTGACGAAAATTGGCACATAAGTTCCTTGATTTACATAATTTTTTTTAGTCGATCGCGATTTTTGATAGGGTGTAAAAGGGGGAAGTTTGCCGTAGCGTTTTTTTGAGAGCTACACTAAGAACTACATTCTACACAAGATGTTGCGAAAGAAATCCAAAAGGGGGAAAAGAGGAGGAAGTTTGCTGTAAAATTTAGACCTACCAATCAGACTACGCAGTCCTTCCTCTCCGCCTTCACTACACAAACCCGCAGACACCAGATTCGACCTCCTAGGAACAAGGAAACGCCATTAATCGCTAAAACTTATACCTATCAATATTTTGCTCAAAAGTCCATAAGTAAGCCTATTGGAAAATTGAAGCACCTGAAATTCGATTAAAATTGGACTTTCTTCGCTAACTTTGTTGCATAAATTACTTTTTGTACTTGAGACGCGAGGTCTACTGTTCTCACAGAACCACTAGTTCTAGTCATATTAATTCCTAGATTTTATAGAGCCTTATAATCTGAGACTGAATTTCCGATTAGGAGGATGTGGGCTCGAATCCAGGCAGTGCACCAATGGATTTTCCTACTTGAAACATGTATGTGCGTGCTGAAAACGGTGAAAAAAAAACATCGTGAGGAAACCGGCATGTCCTAGAACCAAACATTCAAAGTCTGGTTGAATCAAATTGGTTGTTCCATCTGGTTAGTGTTCTAATAAGCGACGATGGGCTTGTAACCTGTCACGTGAATGCTTCTATGCTAAATTTGAGCATTATCAAACTATTACCTCCGACGACTAACGACGACCTTAGTGGCGCAGTGGTCGAATAATCGTCTGAGACGGAGGTTGCGGGTTTGACTACCGGCTCGGAACAAATGTTTGCATGATCTACAGATATTTGTACCGGGTCTGGTTGTTTCTCTATAATAATAAGTAGGTATGTATTTACAAAAAAAAGTATTTAAATATTCTATTAGTTATTTGGGAACCAAATAAAGAAGATGACGCTGTTTAGAATGTCCAGCGTTATTTATTAATATCATTAATGTTTGGACTTGCCTCTGACTGTGCCTATCTTCACGGATGTTCGTATTTAAATATTTATCAATTGTATTCTCTTGATGTTTTTTTATAATGTTGTGCATTATCTATGTACTTATCAGTTATACATTCACTCTTCCTTTAACTCTATCAATTTTCCACTTTGTAATATTATTTTGAATGTTTATAATTTATTAAAACAATATAAACGCAAAGTTAATCTTGTGTTCATTATTGTAATTCTCGGAACCACTTATAAAACCACTCATAAAACTTGAAAATATCGCGTCTTCCCATATCTACTGAAAGGATGCTAAGATATTACAATATTTTACAATATTTTAATTTGGTTAGTTTTAATTGTAAATCTTTGAAGCGGTCGATTGATAATGTACGGGATATGTGTAAGATGTCTGACCTAGTGGCTCTTCAAGAGACATGGCTACTGCCCCATGACGTCCCATTGCTAGGAACTATATCTAGTAATTTTGAATACACCGGAAAGTCTGCTGTAGACACGTCCGCTGGTCTATTGAAGGGAAGACCATATGGGGGAGTGGCCATTCTTTGGAGGAAAGGCATTTTCGAAAATGTAACTGTCCTAGAGTGTAATAGCGCCCGTCTGGTAGCCATCAGAGCTACGATTAGCGGGCGTTCTATTATTATATTCTCGGTGTATATGCCAACCAACTCGCTGGATAATTTGCCAATTTTTTCTGAGGTACTGGGTGAAATTAGTGCAGTGGTAGCGAGCGGAGATGTCGAAAGTATATATATATTAGGGGATTTTAACGCTCACCCCTATGAATTATTTTATGACGAATTGTGTAATTTCTGCATGGATCAGTCTTGGATCTGTGCTGATTTTGAAAAGCTAGGCCTACAGTCAGATACCTACTCTTTTGTCAGTGAGGCCCACGGTTGTAGGAGATGGCTAGATCACTGTGTTGTTTCACTGTCGGCCTGGCAAACTGTTGTCGAGGTAGGTATCATAGAGGATGTTTTCGTATCGGATCATCTACCTATATTTGTTAAATGTAATTTAAATATTGTGAGACCTAAAATAGTAACGCACGCCTCGCCCCGTAGCTCAATAATATGGGGAGAGAGAAATGAGTCTCAAATAAGTAAATACCAGGAGATGTGCCACAACAGACTTCGTGACATTGACTTTCCTATTGAGTTTCTGGAGTGCAGTCGTGGGTCATGCGGTCTGTTGGAACATACGCCTGTGCTGGACAAAATGTATAATAATATTGTAGATATTTTGTGTAGCGCGGCCGTGAGTACAAGTAGGAAGGCAAATAATAGACATACTAAGAAGAGACAACTGTGTGGATGGAATGGGCATGTTGGTGAGGCACATCGTGAGGCCAGGCTTAAATTTAAAATGTGGTTATTATATAACCGACCTGCTACAGGATTGATTTATAAAGAAATGGTCGAGTCACGAAAAATTTTCAAAAGTCGCCTAAGTTGGTGTCAGAAAAACCAGGAGCAACTAAAGATGGATATTTTGGCTAAACACAGAAAGGCAAATAACTTTAGTAAGTTTTGGAAAACTACTGGAAAGCAGGAGATTAAACCAGGTCTCCCGGTGAGTGTGGGTGGAAAGAGTGAGGCTGTAGACATCTCCAATATGTTCATGGAGCACTTCAAGGTGCGCTCACCGCTAGGACCCTCATCTGCGTCGATGGATGTGTCTGGGTGTGAGGGCGATGAGCCGCTTGTTCTTTTTACTGCAGGACAGGTTCGGAAGGTCCTGAGAAAAATGAGCGGTGGCAAGTCTCCCGGGCATGACGGGCTCAGTGTTGAGCATTTGAGGCATGCGGGAGTACACCTTCCGAGCGTTCTGGCCATGTTCTTCACAATGTGCATTAGTCACTCTTACTTACCACCTGACTTAATGAAAACTATCGTGGTGCCCATTGTGAAGAACAGGACTGGGGATGTCGCTGACATTAAAAACTATCGCCCAATCTCGCTGGCAACTATAATTGCTAAAATACTGGACGGTTTGCTTGATTCTTGCTTAGAAAAACATTTAAATCTCCATGACGCCCAGTTCGGGTTTCGGCCCGGACTTTCTACTGAAAGTGCGATTATAAGTCTCAAGCATACCGTCCAGTATTATACAGACCGTAGGACGCCTATATACGCCTGCTTCCTTGACCTCTCCAAGGCCTTTGACCTTGTGTCTTATGATGTGCTCTGGAGAAAGTTGAGGGACCAGGGTATACCGGCTAAAATCCAAAATATATTTAAATTTTGGTATGCCAATCAGACCAACTATGTGAGATGGGCCAATTCTCTCTCGGATGCATATAGGTTGGAGAGCGGGGTGAGACAGGGGGGCTTGAGTTCTCCCAAGCTCTTCAATCTCTATGTAAACGACCTCATCGTCGGGCTGAGCAGCATGCGTGTCGGCTGCCGAATGAACGGCGTTAGCATTAACAACATTAGTTACGCCGATGACATGGTGCTGCTGAGCCCGACGGTGGGGGGTCTCAGGGAATTGTTGGGGGTCTGCGAGGCCTATGCTGTTGAGCACGGGCTTATTTATAATGCGAAAAAAAGCGAGTACATGGTCTTTAGGGCCGTCGGTAAATGTCCCGGGTATACACTGAATATAACCCTAAACGGCTTGAACTTAAATCGTGTTACGAAATTTAAATATCTGGGACATTTTCTTGCCGATGACCTTAAAGACGATGAAGATATTGAGAGGGAGCGTAGGGCATTGGCGGTCCGAGGTAACATGTTGGCCCGCAGATTTTCCCGTTGTTCTGAACAAGTTAAAGTTACGCTTTTTAAAGCCTACTGTCAGAGCTTGTACACGGGAAGTCTGTGGGTCCGACATACCAAAAGATCATTGGATGTCCTACGCATCCAATATAATAACATCTTCCGGATGATGTTGCGGTTGCCCCGATACTGCAGTGCATCGGGGATGTTTGCGCATTATCACACAGATGGCTTTCATGCCATCATGCGCAAAAAAACGGCATCGCTGATGAGCAGAGTTCGGGACAGCCGCAACAGCATCCTGAGGACGGTGGCTGAGTGCTGCACATCTCCGCTCTGGAGGTGCTTTGTGCGAAGGGTGATTAATGAAGGAAGTAATTTCCTCAATTAGTCACCCTTGGCAGAAAAGAAATGGCAGATTCTATTTTCACCCGGTCCCTATTTTATACTTGTTTCATTTTTGTTTCATTTATGTTTTATTTTCTGTGTTCTAGAAACCAACATAGATTTTTAAATTTAATTTCAGTTCATTTAATTTTGATATAATTTCAATTTAATTTTAGTTTAATTTTAATATAATTTTGATTTAGTTTTAAATTAACTTTAATTTTAATATCATTATAATTTAATGTAATTTTTCACTTTAATTTACTAACATAGTTTATAAGAACCTTTATACTATTAACATATGGATCATGGATATCTGAAATAAATGAATATTTAATTTATTTAATTTAATTTAATTTAAGAGGCTTACACAACCTCCTACCGCTTTCTGTTCGCCTAATGACGATGTGAATCTATAATACTCCCGGAGCATCCCTAGGGAACATCTTTGAATGAAACGGCGTACCGTTACAGAGATCCTATCGATCTATGCTCGCCTGGTACTGGCGTTCACACGGCTCAACCCTTTCAACCAAACTTTCCCACGGATTGTTCGCGCAATGGATCGAACGAAACCGCAGAGAAAAAATAGACAATAGAATAGAAACATTAATGTCTAATCGCGGTACCAGGATATCATGACTTGACAGGATGTCGACCGTGCCAGGGGCGGATTATATGTATCTGTACTATTAAGTATTCTGTCGTAATGTATGAAAAAAGGGTCTTCTAACAATACACACCCCATATTTTCACGGTTAGTGACTGTCATATTTTGTCTTTTTCCCTCTTGAAGGATTTATATTTAGTTGAATGGGATGGAAATAAATAAGTTTTTCATTCGTTTGAAAAGAGACTTGTAAAGGTTTATTTCTAACTGATCGGTCGAGTCGAGACTGGTGGTAATAATATGTTTTAGAAAAAGAACGTTACATATAAAATGTAGTATACCCAATAAAATACAGGCACTTTGGCATTTCTCTTCAATATTACTGACGGTAAAATAATTCTTGTTTTATAGACGTTGGAGCGTTTTCTTTCGGATATCCCGAGAGATCCGGTCGAGGCCGGCTAAATGCGGAATTTCCGGTAATTGAGACGCATTCACCAAAAATGTTTTCCAGAAACTCGCATTGTTCCGGTTTCTGTATAAACTGTACGGCCTTTTGGGGATGATTAAATTTCATATTTGCTTGAATTTGTTTTCTTGTTTATTTTTGAGGGGTGAAATTGCCGGTATACATGACTTTCCCACTTTCATCTTCATGGTATTATTAAGGGGAAATGCCACTTTAATAGTGATGTGAATATGATAGTATTTAGACTAGTGAAACATCATTTTATATCATTTCCACTGCAAGGAATAAAGCTAAAATGAACCTCGTCGTAAAAGAAAGTGAGTTTGCCCCATTTCGTACATTCCGGTTTATACCCGGATTTAACACTTTATTCTCAACAAAAAGCCAGAGAAAAATATCCTAAACGTGAGATATTCGTACGTGTAAAGACCTTTTCAAACTAGACTATTTGTCACGACGTCCGTCTGTGTACGACGTTACGGCTACTTTACTCGGCGCCAGTGAGAAATGCCGCGAACACGCCATTTTGTCCGGGTATTTTATTGTTATTTGAGTGGTGCGCTATAACATTAAATATAATAAGTTTAAATCGTTTTTACAACACACAAATTGTGTTTGATTTGTAAATGAAATCAATACTACTAATACTAATCAAACTACATTTTCATCACATAAACTCTAAATTGGAAATTATTGTCCATGATAAAAAAGCACTAGAATTCACCTTGTTGAAACAATTTAATCTTGAGTTCAAAATCATGTTCAGTTTAATCTTTTTATGAGTACACTATAATTGAAAAAAACCATCAAACTAGTACACACATTTTCCATTACTAATCAAATAACGAGTGTCTAGCGGCAACCGTATTATGACCGGGTTACAGCCGGATGGATCAGGTTATAGAGGGTCACCGGTAGTAATAACTAGGTTAGGGTTGGCAGGTGAGGGAGCGTATCCGGGAAATTGCTAAGAAAGTATATTTCCTGATATTTAACCCATTACCCGGAACAGCTTTTATCAAACTTACGTTTTTGGTTGAGACATTTGTCATTTAGCATCTTTAAGAACCTTTTTTCAAAGACTTATTTAACATAGTAAAAATTCTAATTAAAAAAAAATTAAATTCTAAATTTCTTCAATTACAGGTAATTGAAGTGAAGTTGAGAAAGGCAGTTTAAGTAAATGGTATTTGGTATCTATGAGTAATATTAAGCAGCACCATTTACTTAAGCTACTAATTATAATAATTAGCTACAATTTACTGTATCCACACCGTTTCCATCCAAAAGGGACTGTGCGACCACTCTGAACCAATACCCAGAATTAATTTTACTCTCTTACTACAAAGTAACATCCAAACTTTCGCATTTATAGTGTTAGTGTGATGTACACTAAAGCGTTATTTTATTCTTCACCTTATTGTGAAGTTTTTTATCCGGGGAAAGCAAATAAAACGATATAGTCCTTAACAGAGATCTAATCGATTTATTCACATCGATTGCTAAAACTGCCCTCCACCATCATATTAAACTCATTAATTTCTATCTACTACCTAATACACCACATATATGAAACTCTAGTTTTACTATAATCTGTCGAATGCAAAGTTTATCATAACTAGAACTTGCTGTGAAATAATAAAAATATTTTTTTCGCACTACAAAAACCCATCTACCGGCTATTAGCCGGCTGAGACACAGAAAGTTGCGGGTTCGATTCCCGTCGCGAAACAAATGTTTGCATGATCTACAGATATTTGTTCCTGGTCTGGTTGTTTCTCTATAAATATTTTAAGTGTTTAAAAATAGTACATAAGTATTCTATCAGTTATCTGGTTCTCATAGTACAAGCTTTGCTTAATTTGGGCTAGATGGCGCTGTGTGAAATGCCCAGCATTATTTATGAATTTATTTATAGTTAATTACTTAAAACCTAAATTGGTAGGCACACAAAATATTAATAATTAATAATGAGCATTCATTTTCATTTCACTCATTCAAAAACCATGGGAACACAATATAACACTTGATTACGTCATTGTGACAATATCCGGGTATATAGGTGCGCGTGGCAGCCCTGGCCGGGCAATCGAATTACCGTGCCGTGTCGTCCGGTAATCGAATTTAGCCGGAGCGACGTCACCGGTATTTTTTGAATTAATTCCGCAGATGGACGACCGGTAAAGGGAGTAGTTTTAGTGATGGTGGACATATCCGAGTGGTGATAAAAGCTTATGACATAGCTGACTATCATCATCATATTAACCATGGGGCGTCCACTGCTGAACATAGGCCTCCTCCATGGATTTGCCCCAACGACTAGGCAATGGAATGCGTGGCGTAAGACGGCCCCTACTAGATGGAAGGACGACGTGATAAAGGTTGTTGGGAGCCGTTGGGTGCAGGCGCACAAGATTGGTTACTTTGAAAATCTATGGAGAGGACGTCCTATGGCTGATATGATGATGACCAGTAACAAAAGACTGTTTGCTTATATCTGAATAAAATGGCAGGTAGGTAATTAAATCATTTATCGTTTTTTTTTTACATCGATCACAGCCAAGCCACCACTTAACATTATTGACCACTACCTCACCTGATGGTAAGTGATGGTGTGATCGAAGATCCTATTCACTCTGGATTTGAAGACTCCGAGAACATACTGGTTCGGAAAAACATACGCCGGAAGTGAGTTCCACTCCATACTTGTGCTAACAAGAAACGTTTGGTACGGCAAGGTGGTATGCCGACCAGGTATGGGTGGTATTTCTTAATACGTCTGTTTATCCGGTGGTGGAAGGGGGAAGGAGGGAATAAGGTCATGAAGATCTTGCGCACATTAACCAAAATGAGTCTTGTACGAGGCATGCCTTTTAAGTTCTGTCGTTTCCATATTTTCCGGCAATTTTGAATTTGGAACTGTTCTATATTCGAATGTGTTTACATTTTGAATCTCAAAACAGTTGAAAGTATTAGGATTAATGCTATTGTTTAGTCACAGTTTCGATTTGAATCTGTCAGGTCACGTACGAAAATGAATCTTTCTAAGGAAAATGTTCGTGCAATAATTTTCTACAACTTTAGAAGAGGCCTGACACGGCTTCAGTGTTTAGAAGAGCTAACATCTGTGTTCAGTGATGTAGCCCCATGTCTGCGGACTGTCGAACGCTGGTATTTAGAATTCCAGCGTGGACATACTAGTGTTAGTGACAGATTTCGCGAAGGACGCCCAAAATCCGCCTTCACTGAAGATAACATCATTGCTGTGAGACAACTAATTCTCGAAGATCGTCATGTGACGTATCGAGAGATAGAGGCTCTATTAGGCATCTCAGGGACAACCATTCAGAAGATCTTGCATGAAGCACTTGGTGTGAGAAAGCTAGTTTGCCGTTGGATACCGCATCTGCTTTCCGACGATCACAAGGCGGCCCGCGTCAGATGGTGTAAGAAAACTCTGCAAAGGTTCAACCGAGGGGAGTCAAATCACGTCTACGACATCATAAGTGGTGACGAATCTTGGATCTATGCCTACGATCCTGATTCCAAACAACAATCTAAAATCTGGGTCTTTCAAGACGAGCCAAAGCCGACTAAAGTTGTTCGTTCTCGAAGCACTTCAAAGAAGATGGTGGCCACGTTCGTTGGAAAAACCGGCCATGTTGCGACTATTGCACTTGAAGATCGTAGAACGGTTAACGCAGAGTGGTATACTGCAGTTTGTTTACCACAAGTCATCGCCGAACTTCGAAAATCTAACTCAAAGCGACGCATCATCCTGCACCACGACAACGCAAGCTCACACAGCGCTCGTCAAACGATTGAGTATTTGAAGCAGGAAAAAGTAGAAATTCTTGACCATCCTCCATACAGTCCTGACCTAAGCCCTAACGATTTCTTTACATTTCCTAAAATTAAGAAAAGTCTTCGTGGTCAAAGGTTCCAGTCCGGTGAAGAAGCAGTCGACGCTTTCAAGTCAGCCATTTTGAACACCCCCACTTTAGAGTGGAATAAATGTTATAATAACTGGTTTGAGCGAATGGAAAAGTGTATTAAGCTACGCGGTGAATACTTTGAAAAACAATAAAAAGTACTATAAGGTTCTAGTTGTGTTTTTTTCTTCAAACGACAAAACTTAAAAGGCATGCCTCGTAAAAAACTGAAAGTCTGAAAGACTTTGTAAATGGCTTCCACTAGTGAGTCATCACCAATGAGTCTAGCAGCACGTCGTTCAATCGAATCAAGAGGTTCAAGCTGATACTTGGCCGAGCCATCCCAGAGATGACAGCAGTACCTACTCCATACATGAGCGGACTTGTGCTTTGTAGAGGCTGAGCAGCTGTGCCGGTGAGAAGTACCGCAGTTTATTCCATTATACGAGGCATGCCTTTTAAGTTCTGTCGTTTCCATATTTTCCGGCAATTTTGAATTTGGAACTGTTCTATATTCGAATGTGTTTACATTTTGAATCTCAAAACAGTTGAAAGTATTAGGATTAATGCTATTGTTTAGTCACAGTTTCGATTTGAATCTGTCAGGTCACGTACGAAAATGAATCTTTCTAAGGAAAATGTTCGTGCAATAATTTTCTACAACTTTAGAAGAGGCCTGACACGGCTTCAGTGTTTAGAAGAGCTAACATCTGTGTTCAGTGATGTAGCCCCATGTCTGCGGACTGTCGAACGCTGGTATTTAGAATTCCAGCGTGGACATACTAGTGTTAGTGACAGATTTCGCGAAGGACGCCCAAAATCCGCCTTCACTGAAGATAACATCATTGCTGTGAGACAACTAATTCTCGAAGATCGTCATGTGACGTATCGAGAGATAGAGGCTCTATTAGGCATCTCAGGGACAACCATTCAGAAGATCTTGCATGAAGCGCTTGGTGTGAGAAAGCTAGTTTGCCGTTGGATACCGCATCTGCTTTCCGACGATCACAAGGCGGCCCGCGTCAGATGGTGTAAGAAAACTCTGCAAAGGTTCAACCGAGGGGAGTCAAATCACGTCTACGACATCATAAGTGGTGACGAATCTTGGATCTATGCCTACGATCCTGATACCAAACAACAATCTACAATCTGGGTCTTTCAAGACGAGCCAAAGCCGACTAAAGTTGTTCGTTCTCGAAGCACTTCAAAGAAGATGGTGGCCACGTTCGTTGGAAAAACCGGCCATGTTGCGACTATTGCACTTGAAGATCGTAGAACGGTTAACGCAGAGTGGTATACTACAGTTTGTTTACCACAAGTCATCGCCGAACTTCGAAAATCTAACTCAAAGCGACGCATCATCCTGCACCACGACAACGCAAGCTCACACAGCGCTCGTCAAACGATTGAGTATTTGAAGCAGGAAAAAGTAGAAATTCTTGACCATCCTCCATACAGTCCTGACCTAAGCCCTAACGATTTCTTTACATTTCCTAAAATTAAGAAAAGTCTTCGTGGTCAAAGGTTCCAGTCCGGTGAAGAAGCAGTCGACGCTTTCAAGACAGCCATTTTGAACACCCCACTTTAGAGTGGAATAAATGTTATAATAACTGGTTTGAGCGAATGGAAAAGTGTTTTAAGCTACGTTGTGAATACTTTGAAAAACAATAAAAAGTACTATAAGGTTCTAGATGTGTTTTTTTCTTCAAACGACAAAACTTAAAAGGCATGCCTCGTAAGTTATGTAAATAACATACAATCAGTTTGTCAAGCTTGGTTCCTTTCATAAGCCGAAGCCGTAGAATCTCTATGTTCTATCACGCACGCATCTCATTCCGTCCGACGATTCTACGAACGACTGACTTGTAAATCGATTGACAGCTGTCATGTCATTCTACAGCTTGCCTGGAAACTGGCTACTGGCGGCTATATCATTCCGCCAGATTCTCTACAAGTTATAATAAAAACGAATAGATAAAACGTATAAAAGAATGCTTTATAAAGTTATTTTTAAATGTTCATAACGGACAGACGGCTTGAAGCAGAGTCATTGCACAAAGTTTACAAAGCTCTCAACTTAGAACTCTAAGTTATGAAATAGCTCTTGAGTTTTTATAAAGTTATAAACTTTATTATCTGGCTCGTATGCTTCTGCTCGTGTGCAAATCTCTGAACGTTTTTGGAGGCAAAAGGTCTACTTTATATCAAAATAACTCACTTCATTTCTAAACGATCCTCGAAAAGTGAATACAAAATTATAAAGTAAAGTTTATATATTTTTTAATGTACCTATCTCTCATCGTGTCCTCTCGTATCGGTACTTAAAAATGTTTCTCAACTTCATAAATGCGTAATGATGATGAGGCACTCTTCTCATTGCAAGCCTTATACAAACTACTGCGCTATCTATGGCCTTTACTTACTAACTACTGCATTATCTGTACTTTAATTTACATACTACGAATTCTGTGTTTTATTAAAATTGCATTATGCCTAATGCACTGTAATAAAAACCGTGAAACGTGTATTTTAATTTTTACTCGGTTGGCGGGGCCTCCGCCCGCGCCGTTGCTAAAAATATGATTTCATTTTGAATTTAAAATGTGGCTGAGAGTGGTTACTTACAGGTAGGGTTGTGACTTGTGTGGGAATCAAAAAATGTCTAGATTAATGTTTAACGTTGGAAAACAGCTGAGAACTGTTTGTGCGTCGTAATTATCTTTTTAGTACATGAACTAATGGTATTTTTCTCGTCAATTTTCATCAAATTTAGAAAACCAAACAAAAAAAAAAATCAATTCAAAGGCCCACACCATTTTGACCCCTTTGGTAAACAAAATGAAAAGTCTGGCGCAACCATTTCTGTTCGCAACCCTAAAACACCTACAAAAGCTATTTCAACTAAAAATCTAGTTGCATTATGTTACGTCGTAAAAAGAGTTGTTTTGTTTCTAGACAGGATTAAAGCTGTACATCGAAAAGCCGGATTGGCAACCCTCGCCAAACCGCATGTGATGTTGCTTATTTTTATTCACTTTAAAGCAAGTAGTTTTATCTGAAAATATCTGCATAATATACGGCAAATTGCGCATTTTTTTATATGAATTTTGGAGTTTCAAATTCCTAATTACTTTAACAATTTTAACTGTAATGTTTTTCGTTCCTGTTGTGTATGCGTATAGCCTAAGGAGCAACTCGTAGACAGAGACAAAGCATAGTAGTACACTGAACTAAAAAGAAAGGGTAAAAATACCACCGATTCAACAAAACAGAACTTTTTTTCTGTAGAAAAAAAAATTATTTTCCCTGGCTGGCAATATTGTTCTAAATTCAATAGCAAGATTCCAATGTCCGATTGTGAACCTCTCTCCTAGTTATGTTTTTCTGGTACTTTAGTCGAAGGACAATAGAACTATTGTCGTTATCAGAATAATTTTAGGAATATAGATTATGGCCGCTATTATGGATTATGTCTATCCGTCCGCATCCGCGCTGTGAAAAATTCAAATGACCGCCGCCGCCGCATCGGTCGGAACGCATTGTGTATCGTTGCTAATACCTGACTCGCACTTGCCCGAACTTTTTTATTAGATTACCGGAGGGTGCATTAAAGCTCCTTGGATTTTATGTGGTCCTAGTAGTTCACGGTGAAAATAAACCGTAGGTACCTATAACAACAACATAACAATGATATGAACAAGATAAGATGAGTTCTTGAACATTGAAGGTTTGTTTGGCGTGAGCTTCTTGAAAGTTCTAAAATAAACTTTGCGAGTTTGTCTTGAATTTCATTGTCCGAAGACTTCCTGAGAAAGCCTTGTTCGTATAACTTGGAACTTAAATGGTTTGAAGCAGTATTAAAACGTTAAAATATCATCTTATAATGTAAGATTTTTTTTTTGAAAGAATATTATAATTTTTATGTGTGGTTTCATCTCTTCAGAAGGATAACTTTTTCTCAGATTATAGGAGTAGGTACAACTTATCTTATAAAGTGTTGATTCTTATTTAAATTGATAATTAGCAAAATCAACCCCATAGAATTACGTAAAACTCCTCTTTTTCTCTTATCTCCTAGTACAACAACACCATAGGGGTGTAAAGGTTGTTTGAATTCGACGGGGAATTCAACTATGGGGTGAATAAAAGAGTAAAGACGGAGATAGCAAACTGTAGATGAGATAGCAATAACCATGGCTGCTTGTCAAAAAAAGGTGTTATAACCACGCTTTTCTGTGGTATCGAGGGGAGCCCTCACTTCAGCCAGGAAAAACAGCTCCTTCGTTTAATGCACGCCTGGTAGAAACGAAGATGGTTTACGAAGGGTTAAGCTGACTTGTTTTATTGTAACGTCTTGGTTTTATGATTAATCGTCAGAAAGGTGTGGTCTTGCGGACGAATTAAATTAAATCTTTACCCCAAAATAGTACATTGTTTTGTTATACAACTCCTGTAAGCGATATAATTATATAGAATTATTATACCTACTAAACTTACCTAGCTTTATTTAGTACTTATTGTACCTACCAACTTATGTTAGCATAAGAGGTGTGTGTGTGTGTAAATAAATGCCCTTTTATTTTATTTACTTTATATTGTACACCGGGGATATTATGGCGTTCGAACGCGATCGGGGACGCTAATCGAGGGTGTTATTGATCGTTTACATCCGAGTATAACACACAGAGTCCACCCGTGACCACGACTATTGCAACACAGGCGGAACGTCGGGATAACAAAAAAGGTACATACGTAATAAATACCCGTTTTAATCAATAAATTATATAACACAACTTTTCATCACGAGTGCGAGGTGATTAAAAAGTATTTTTACAACAGTTGGTTGTATCCATCGTTTTCACAACTAAACTATGTTTTTCATAGTCTTTCATTTTTAAATATATATAAATTAATAAATAATATTAAATAAATAATATTAAATAAATAATAAATATTGCTGGACATTTCACACAGCGCTATCCCCAAACTAAGCAGAGCTTGTACTATGTGAACCAGATAACTGATAGAACACTTATATGTATACTTTTTTGTAAATACATACATACTTATAATATATAGAAAAACACCCAGGCACGGAACAAATATCCATAGACCATGCAAACATTTGTCCCGCGGCGGGAATCGAACCCGCTACCTCCTGCATCTTAGCCGGCTATACCCCCACTGTGCCACGGAGTTAATAAAGAGTACGGAGTAACGGAGTAAATAAGGATTTGTCATAGAGATTGTATATAATTTTAGCATTGATGAATGTACCTCTTTTTGAAGTGAAAACTGTGTTTTGTGTGTTTTGAAGTGAAAACATCGTTCAGATTTGAAAGTTGATGAAACGAAAAAGCGATATTAAAAAGAGACTGACACATAAATTCATGAGATTTAACGTAGGAGAAAATGAGATAGAGGAAGCATTAGTGTTTCTTATATTCGTGGTTCTCTTTGTGCTTTGCTTCGTACTCCCTCCACTCGTGTTAATAATTATCTATCTTTGCATCACTATGATCATTACTAAAACCTACAATTATCATCTTACCGAAATTTTACATTCGTATATCTTGAAACCAAAACTTTTTAAGGTTTCACTTCTACCATGTGTGAATTGCACACATGCTTTTTTTATATGAGTATTTGTCATGGATTGTATATAATTGTTAGTTGATAAGAATGTAATAAGCCTCATTCTATTTTCAAATTTACTTACGGCCCTAGGCTTGTAAATAGCATTTACGGAGCCGTTGACGAGTTTACAATGACCAACTTTCAAAGCGTGAGTGATGAAAAGGTTTTTTACCTGTACCTGGTGAGCCTCCATACCTCCATGAGGTTTTAACCAAAGTAAGGAGGTGGTTTCGAACACAATGCATCCAACCAAGTACCAATCGATAAAGGTGTTGACTTACAATGTAACTTTATTAGCAGTTATTTTTCATGTCTCCACTGGCGCCATTGTTGTGGACAAAAGGGTCTGACTACCAGGCGCCCAGAGGCTACAGAGAGATTGACCGATCGCACAAATTGAATGCTGGTCGCCCCGTCCGTCGGTACAGGGACAACAGCTTTTGTCCTATGCTATATAATGAATGATAGATAGTTTGTACGGTCAGTCAGGCCTGTACAAATAGACATTCAATGTAAATTGGCATGTATTTTATGTAGGTACTGATATGCTCCTTTTATACATAACAAGGTGTATACCGGGAAGCATTTAATATCGATATTATTTTCATGGGATTATTTCTTAATGATTACTTTTTTGCTAGTTAAAGGAAAATGATATTCCAATCAGAGCCTTGAATCATTCAATATAAAGTCGATATTTTTATAGAAAGGCACGTTGCCTAGGGTTGGGATAAATGATAGGTACGTATTTACGTGACTTTCTGACAAGCACGTTTTCGAAAATGTCGACCGGACAATTTGGCAAGAGCACAAGGCGATATACAATTATAAAATCACCCGAAAATGACATGAGCAACCAATTGGATCGCAGATCACACGCCAGCAGGAAAAACAAAGCTACGCCGACCCATACAAAGACACTTAGATCATCTAGTTTCTCTGAAGGAGTTTTGAAACAGAGTATGCAAAATTTCTTAGTGAAAAAAATGGGAATAGCTCCCAGAAATAAAATACATACAATTAATGCCCCCCTTTCTCGAAGATAGGAATATAATACTACAGGCCTTCACCTCTCGCAGGGTTCTTGCAAATAAAATAACATATATGTGATAAAAACACTTATACTACAAACGTTCTTAATTAAATACAAATAACATATAAATAATTAACTGAACACATACATTAACATCAAATAACTTACTTTGTAATTGTACTTTAGATTACAAAAGTATATAACGAGATAAAACTAATGTAAACTAAATAATACAAATTACTTTATGTATGTATAGGTACATAATATTTATAAGGAAAAACAAATGGCAAAATATAAATTTAATATAATATACCATAAATATAATACTTTCATACTAAAACCTACTAAATAAACTAAACAATTAAATTTTCTAAAAAAATAATAATATAAAATATGATTAAAACACTATTCTAAATTAAAAGAACTAACGAAAATAATATTGTATAAATTAAAATTAAATGCTAATTATGTGAGGTTTTTCACATGTATAAAAATAACTCAAAATCGTTACTGTAAATATTGTAAGAAATAAAACGCTTTTGTTATTTTTATTTATTTTATAATACATTTTAAGTTTATTAATTTGGCTGTTCATAAGTTATCATAAGTTAGCCTTTTTCGCCTGTGACACAGGCTAGTGTCCTAGTTCAGGCATAGTGTTAAGTTTTACCTATAAGAAATATGAATTAGTATTGATAATCTTAGAACTAAGACAAAGATAACATGCCTATTTATTTATTAATATCATTTATTCGAAGCTTGTGGTGAATTTTCCCTGAGGATTCAGAAGACAATGACAGCCCAATACATCAAAATATAAGAGAGCAAGCTATAGAAGCCGAAACGCCTGATTCTGGGGAAAAAAACGATCCACTTTTTACCACATCTGAACTTCGATACGCAATGCGCAGTTTCAACCCGAAGAAAGCTCCAGGATCGGACGGATTAACAGCAGATATATGTCTAAGGGCAATTGAAGCCAACGAAGAACTCTTCCTGGCAATCATAAACAAATGCTTAGAATTAGCTTGCTATCCATCACTGTGGAAAATTGCGACAGTCATAGTCATACGAAAACCTGGCAAAGACAATTACACGATTCCCAAATCCTATCGACCTATTGGGTTATTATCAGTCTTGGGAAAAATACTGGAAAAAATGCTAATAATACGTATAAGGTACCATGTTTTACCAGTATTAAATCCCCGACAATATGGCTTTGTACCTCAGAAATGTACAGAGGACTCCTTGTACGACTTAATGACATACATAAGGGGACGTGTCAAAAGCAAAGAAATTGTCTGCATGATCTCACTTGATATCGAAGGAGCCTTTGACAGTGCCTGGTGGCCCGCCATCAAGTACCAGCTGAAGCAAAAGAAATGTCCATGGAACTTGCGAAAATTGGTTGGAGACTATTTTAACAACAGATGCGTGAAGGTTCGTTATGCTGGCCAGGAGTGCATACGTATGACAAACAAGGGATGCGTTCAGGGATCTATCGGCGGACCAACATTTTGGAATTTGCTGCTGAACCCACTGCTTGACAGACTGGAAGAGATGGGTATATACGTTCAGGCCTTTGCTGACGATATCGTTCTAGTCTTCTCAGGCCAAATAATGGAGAGTATACAGTTACAAGCTAATAATACACTTACAGAGGTTTATGAATGGGGAATGAAAAATAAATTAATGTTTGCGCCACAGAAAACAAATGCTATGCTAATCACCAAAAAGATTAAATTCAATGTTCCAATATTAGAAATGGGGGGAGTAAATATAAATTTAGTCAATGAAACTAAAATACTAGGACTTATAATAGATAATAAATTGACATTTAATGCACACGTTACATATATTTGCAAAAAATGTACTAACATATTTAAGCAATTAGCACGAATGGCTAAAACTACATGGGGATTAAACCCTGAGGTGACTAGAACGATTTACGTTGCAGTAATTGAGCCAATAGTCTTGTACGCTGCTAGTGTGTGGGCGCCAGCGGCAAAGAAAATTACCATCAAGAAAAAACTAAATACTTTAGTTCGGGGTTTCGCGATGAAGATATGCAAATCATATAGAACAGTGTCACTCAACGCAGCCCTTGTTCTGTCGGGCCTCTTACCACTTGATATACGAATTAATGAAACAACAAGGTTGTACGAGGCAAAAAGAGGGAAACCTTTTGAAGATATTTTAATGGATAGACAAATGGAAGAAAGGGTTCATTTCATAGAGGCCCCTCATCCAGCAGAAGATGTAGAAATAGACTATGAATGTATTGACAATATGAAACCGAAAACGTTAAAAGACAAGAAATTTACAGAGATAGAAGTACAAATATATACTGATGGGAGTAAAATAGAAGGCAAAGTAGGAGCAGTGATAACATGTTGGGAAAATAAACAAGAAATAAAATCGACAAAATATAAGCTAGAGAACTTGTGCTCCGTTTTTCAAGCTGAAATGTTCGCTTTATTTAAAGCTGTGGAATGGATCAATACAAAGAGTACAAGCAATAAATTTCTTGTTTTCAGTGATTCTAGATCATCGCTTGACCTCCTTCTTGATCGCTTGAGAATAGAGCGTCTTAGCATTTTATAAGAAGGGAAATAAATGAAATAAAAAAGACCGGAAAAGAAATAAGATTATTCTGGATAAAAGCACATGTGGGGATAGAGGGTAATGAAAGAGCAGACGAACTAGCAAAAGAAGCAGCATTGAAGAAAAGGACAGCACCAGACTATGATAAATGCCCGCCTTCTTACTTAAAGAGACACCTAAGAACGGAAAGCATAGCCGAATTGCAAAGAAGATACGAGAATAGTGAAACAGCAGCGATTACTAAATTATTTTTTCGAGACCTTGCAAGGGCTCACCGCACTCTAAAAAAGATAAAAATCAATCATAAACTTACACAATTATTAACAGGGCATATAGGGTTTGCACATTACCTAAATAGATTTAAATGCAAGTACGCTTCAGGAGCAAGCATATATACAAGCAGGATGCATATGTGATCCTGAAGTAGAAGAAACAATTGTACACCTTATTTTGGACTACCCAAAATATTGCTTACGACGATTCGAATTAGAGATAATATTAGATAGGAAACTTACGAAAGATAGTTTATACGAGTTAATAGAAGAAGACAAAACAAGGTTAAAACTGTTAGATTTCGGCATTTGGGTTGTAGAAGATGCAATTAAAAGAAATAAGTAGAATTATATAAGTACCATCAAAAATGAAGGCATAGATAAAACATTATAATACTATAAGGAATATAATAATCTGTTGAATATAACGAAAGCGACGCTGTGAAAACTTTAAATAATGTATATTTAAATAATCTATTATACAATTATGCAAAGACAAACCTGTAAATTAGTAACAATGTGATAAGAAAGGATATATTGTGTATTGTAATATATTAGATATATATATGGAAATATTGTTGCATATTTTATATAAACATATTGTTTTTTAATATAAGTAGATAAACTGTAGATTAAAACAATAGTAATAAGGCAACACAGAAAAAAAAGAACAAAAAAAATAAAAATAAATAAAAAAATAAGAAAAAGCAAATAACAGAAAAGAAAAGGAAAACAACATAAACAAAAAAAAGAAAAAAAAAATTGTATTATGTATAAATATAACCAAATTGTTATTAATATATGTAGTAAGTAAATATAATATAGTAAGGAAATTATTATTATATATAACTATATACATAAGTATCTATATATAAACTATATAGGTATCTAATCTACGACCAGACGCAGATTGCACTGATCGCTAAAAAAATAAAAAAAACACAGTAAACAGTTACGTACAAAATGTTAGCCTAAAAATGTCTCCGATCTCCATGTCGGAGGAAAATCTGGCGGAAAAAAAATAAAAAAAAAAAAAAAGCTTGTGGTGAAGTTATGGACACAGAGCAGTGCATTGTAGGGCATGTTTTAAGGTGCGTGACCTACGTGGCAATACTTTGCTAATAGGCGATGGCTACCACTTAACATTAGGTGGGCCATAGGTAAGCTTGATTCTTCTGCAGGTGTATAAAAAAAATGTGCATAAAAAGATAGCGTACTTAAATTAGATCCTTGCAGCGTTGCACTATTCGTTTGTGTGCTGTCTCTTTCTGGTGTTATTTGGAATAACCTAGATAGAAAGAGACCTATAGAACATCCCATTTTATTATGTCATGAAAATTGTATGTGGGTATACGAGTATATGCTACAGAAAATTTAATATCCAAGAATCCAAACTTTACAACCATTTCCTATGTTATAAATTTAATATGACAGGAATGTATAGAAGACTGGGTATCCAATATTTTAAGGGAACGGTAGAGAATTCCCGTGTTATCGATACGCCTTGCACCAGGCGCGCATAGCTATGCAGCAGGTGTACGATAATATTTCTTGAAGGAATGGATAAATGGATAGAAAGGAAACGAATCAATTATAGTTAAGATAATGGAAGTTTAATGGATCGAAACAGGTTTTATTTTATTTTTATCGCATGAGATATTGAAGTATCATGTTTTATTTATTCTGACTTTATGACTGCATAGTGCTTAGACAAAGTCGTCACTACGAGTGACGACTTATGGTTAAATATAGTCATAGTTAAGCAAAAAAATATTTTTTTCCGAATACTTGGGTCCCATACCCAGTCTGTCGCGACAATATAGTTCGAGGTAAAAACCTTTTTACCTACGAGGCATGCCTTTTAAGTTCTGTCGTTTCCATATTTTCCGGCAATTTTGAATTTGGAACTGTTCTATATTCGAATGTGTTTACATTTTGAATCTCAAAACAGTTGAAAGTATTAGGATTAATGCTATTGTTTAGTCACAGTTTCGATTTGAATCTGTCAGGTCACGTACGAAAATGAATCTTTCTAAGGAAAATGTTCGTGCAAAAATTTTCTACAACTTTAGAAGAGGCCTGACACGGCTTCAGTGTTTAGAAGAGCTAACATCTGTGTTCAGTGATGTAGCCCCATGTCTGCGGACTGTCGAACGCTGGTATTTAGAATTCCAGCGTGGACATACTAGTGTTAGTGACAGATTTCGCGAAGGACGCCCAAAATCCGCCTTCACTGAAGATAACATCATTGCTGTGAGACAACTAATTCTGGAAGATCGTCATGTGATGTATCGAGAGATAGAAGCTCTATTAGGCATCTCAGGGACAACCATTCAGAAGATCTTGCATGAAGCGCTTGGTGTGAGAAAGCTAGTTTGCCGTTGGATACCGCATCTGCTTTCCGACGATCACAAGGCGGCCCGCGTCAGATGGTGTAAGAAAACTCTGCAAAGGTTCAACCGAGGGGAGTCAAATCACGTCTACGACATCATAAGTGGTGACGAATCTTGGATCTATGCCTACGATCCTGATACCAAACAACAATCTACAATCTGGGTCTTTCAAGACGAGCCAAAGCCGACTAAAGTTGTTCGTTCTCGAAGCACTTCAAAGAATATGGTGGCCACGTTCGTTGGAAAAACCGGCCATGTTGCGACTATTGCACTTGAAGATCGTAGAACGGTTAACGCAGAGTGGTATACTACAGTTTGTTTACCACAAGTCATCGCCGAACTTCGAAAATCTAACTCAAAGCGACGCATCATCCTGCACCACGACAACGCAAGCTCACACAGCGCTCGTCAAACGATTGAGTATTTGAAGCAGGAAAAAGTAGAAATTCTTGACCATCCTCCATAAAGTCCTGACCTAAGCCCTAACGATTTCTTTACATTTCCTAAAATTAAGAAAAGTCTTCGTGGTCAAAGGTTCCAGTCCGGTGAAGAAGCAGTCGACGCTTTCAAGACAGCCATTTTGAACACCCCACTTTAGAGTGGAATAAATGTTATAATAACTGGTTTGAGCGAATGGAAAAGTGTTTTAAGCTACGTTGTGAATACTTTGAAAAACAATAAAAAGTACTATAAGGTTCTAGATGTGTTTTTTTCTTCAAACGACAAAACTTAAAAGGCATGCCTCGTATTACTTGGTGGACGCGACGATGATGGTTCAACTACTATTTTCTAACCTGCGCTGCGGTGCAGTCTAAGTGTTTGATTAATTTTCAGTATTATATAATGCAAAAAAAAAATATTTTCTCATAATAAATCTCAGCCTTGTCCTTTCAGTACTCATTTTTTGACCATTTCGTTACATTGTATAATATTGGTATGTCAAAAATATATTACAAATTTCAGTTAATAATAAATATAAATTAATAACAACTAAGCAGAACATTGATAAATCTTTCTAATGATACTCAGTATTTTCTTGTTAAGTTTCATCAAAATAAGTCCAGCCGTTTAGTCGAGAAAACGTAACAAACAGATAGAGGGACAGACGAGTTACTTCCGAATTTATAAGTAAAAAAAAATTAAAACATATTTATTTGCAGCCAAAACCTTATTCAATAAAATTACTTTGAAGAATATTTTTGTAGTTAACTTTAGATGCCTGGTATTATAGCAATAATTAGTATGGAAGTATGGATGTTATTTGTGCAAAGTGTCAGAAACTAACACAGTGTTGTCTGTTTGTTCCAGCTGGTCGGCGGCGAGTTCGACATGGAGCTGAACTTCGTGATCCAAGACGCGCAGAATATCCAGCATATGCTGGAACTGCTCGACCACTGCCCTTCCAGCTTGCAGGTAAGATTGATACCCTAGGGACTAAAGTATCAGTGGCCTTAAGATTTAATTCTTGTGGTAGTTACCAGGTAACTTGCTTTATGACTAAAACTAGCAGCCCGTCCCGGCTTCGCACGGGGTAGACAATTATTTATTTTTGGAAATTTGGACATAAAACACTTTTTTTCACAAATATTTTTATTTATTAAAAAATTATTATTTATTAATTATATATTAACGATAATAGCCTCCACCCCGCCCGCCGCGATGCCCGGCGCGCTTTTCAGACTGCATCGCAAACAACGGCCACGGCGCTATGGCGGTTTTGTTTACTGTTTGAATTTTTTAATTCGTAATATCTTTTGAATGGAAAGTCCAATTTAAATAATTTAAAAACTATTTTATAGGTAGTTAAATGGTCTTGACCATAAAATAATTTATTTGGATAAGGATTAATATAAACACATAAATAGCGTGGTTTGAATTTGGTTAGTATTTTCATTAATGTTTAAAATGAAAAAAGTTGTTGTAGTGACATAACTACAATAGTTGGACATATGCTACCGCGGAGTTTTTTGTAGACATTATGATGTTCTTCAAATTGTTGTACATTATTTTGTTCTATCGCTAATAGTTTCGGCAGCGCATTCGACGAACGACATTTTAAGACTCATTTTTCTACACCTTCGGTTACATTGTTCAAATTTTACCAAGGATCCCTAATTTTTTTCAAAATGAAATGTAGTCTATGTCAAATTGGAAGAATGTAGCATTCTATTGGTGAAAGAATTTTTTAAATCGGCCCAGTACTTTTTGAGCCTATTCATTACAAACATACAAAAATAGGTACAAATCTTTCCTCTTTATAATATTAGTGTAGATGTAGATGTAGATGTAGATGTACAGATGTAGATAACTGTGGTAATTATGAAATCTAGTAGGTACTGTAACTACATAATATTATGATCGTACCTCTAATACCTATTTATTTTATATAGATGTTACAGGAGAGATTTGGCAAATTTAACTATCTTGTTTCTGAAGTAGCCTAATAGGCACCCAGTCGCCTTACAAATTTTTTCATTGCCGATTCTCGCCCTTAATAGCCTAAATGGCGTCAAATAGCCTACGTTGACCAAACTGGTTATGAATAATGAAATGTCAGTCAACGAAGTGAAGTACGTAACACAAACGAACCAATCACAGAGCTCTATTCAACGCAGTGCGTTCGCTTAACTAAGAGTAGTTTGAGTATTGTTTATGTCATATGAGAAGCACTGAGAAATGTCTTACTTCGCATAGTATTGCTAGTTTACTCAGGCAAGTATTGTTTGTGAATGCCAGTGTATAATTTTTAAAACCACCTCGTTAGTAAGGTTTAAAAATCTTACAAATGTTTATTGTTTTGTGAATAAATGAAATTATTTAAAATGATTATATTGGCACCCTTAATCAGCTCCTAAAATCTCTACATCGTTCCCATCACCCTGTTTATCTACTACGAGGAAAATATAACAGCTTCTTTTCTTTTCGCCAAGCTATAAGTTGACAATAGCTTACACGTAATACATATTTGTTATTATTAAAAAAAGTAACAAACCAACAACCTCTGTGGTCACCACGTGGTCACTAAATCGGCTTCAGTATCCGCCCATCTGCCAGCTAATTGGACCATCATTATTTGCTCTTATTCCACCAACAACATCTTCTATCCCTTTCTCACAAATAAAACTTTACGAGATAAACAGAGACGGGAGAGGGATACTTTTTTATGTCTTTTGACTACCTGAACGTCTTGGTAATCCCTTTTGGATTGAACATCTCCGCGCGTATTATGATGCCCTGATACATATCGAGTTCAAATTAACCCTTCGCTTATTTTGCAGATTTTCCAATTATACAAAAACGGCAAAAAGTGCTTTAAATAAATTAATACAAACTCATATTAACTACTACACAATCAATGCATCTTCATGGAACTGAAAAATGAACCTTCTGTTTTAGATATACCTAGGTTATAAATTCATAAATTTCGCGTTATAAATTTATTTCGTACTAGCTCACAATTCATATATACCTATTAGCAGTTTTGCTAATAAGCGAAAATCGTAGTCAACTATTTATAAATTAGTGCCTGGTATTGATAATTTTGTTCCGCTTCATTGCTAACCATAATATTGCGAAACACAGGATGTCGCAATAAATAGTGACTAGAGGAAGTCCAGAGGTAGAGCACGCTAGGGCTACCTGAATCAGCCTGGTATGCTCTACCAATTTGGATAGTTTATAACGCAAACATTCTGACCATTTATTCAGGAACAGGGTATGCAGGACCTTGAGTACAGTTCCTTAAGAAATTGGATCCGGATTTGGTTTTGAATTAAACCAATGAAATATTCAGAAAAGATGGTCCTTTGTGAAGAATTTTTTCAAGTTTTTTTGAGAAAAACATCATTGAAATTCGTTGTTAATTTCCAGTGAAATTAATACAGCATTAATGGGAGTGATTCGGGTAGCTTCGGTGCTCTACTTTTGCACTTTCACGTTACACTATTTTTAGGACACCCTTTAAATAACCTATTAAACAGGACGACCGCGCGACCTGTTTACTAAATATTATTATGATCAATACAAATTTTAGGTAAATCATTGTTAAATACTAACTTGTAAGCGAAATTTATACAAAGAAGAGAATGAATTCACTTCACATTCACATCAAATTCGTATTCAGTTACCAAAATCCGAAACATCTCTCAAGGAAAAGGGACAACGATCCCACGACTATCAACATTCAACCTCTTTTAAAGCTATGTGTGCCTGGTAGTTGTCAGATTTAATTCCAAAGGGTTAACCGGGCCGTGCGGTATTTTTAGGGCCCTTTTTGCCCTTTGGGACTTTTTTATCCCGTGCGAATATAAATTTGTCCCGAGATAGAGGAATTTTTGCGTATCATCTCGCAAAAGTAACCAAAAGAGTTGTTGATCTCGTTTTGTACCAGAGCGGCATAAGTTCTAAGGGGTATCGAAGGCGATCCCAACGAAGGGAGATCAAAAAGGGATAAAAAAGTTCGGAAAGGGGTCTTAATGTTTCGTCTCTTTCTTTCCAATACGTAAAGGAAAGGCAACGAGCACGTTTATTTACGAAAGACTAAATTACCTGAAAAAAATAAGTAGGTAAGTATAAACAAAATCTAACATCCATAACATGACGTCTCGTTTATTGCCTGAGATACATATAAATTGCTTACCTATTATGTAATAATAAATTACCGATACCGACCTACATACATTCTCTGATAGATCCATTATGATGATAACATCTAACCGTTATAAACTGACCAAAATATTTCTCTATATTTCTGCTCTACTTCGTCACCATACAGATAACTTCGACATTGAGAAATAAGTTTCCGTAGTGTAGCGGTTATCACGTGTGCTTCACACGCACAAGGCCCCCGGTTCGATCCCGGGCGGAAACAGTACTTTTTGCAAAACTGTAATATAGTTGCTGTATTACTATAATGCTGTGTTCGGGTTTGAAAGGTATGGGCATTTTGTTTGTTTAATAATCATTTCTGATTCGATAGCATTGTATGAAAAACTATTTTTTAAATTTGGCCAAGTTCTGCTTTCTCGATTTTTTTACTCCGATATAATAAAATAATACTAACATGAAACTGAGTTTATCCGCATTATATATATTTTTTAAACTTTATAATTTTTTTTGGAAAACTCTCGTAAATTTACTATACCAAAATTTGTTCCATAAAAAAATAGTAAATGGTTCCTCTCAGGCAGTTTCTCAGTATTTTTCCGGATTTTGCCATACTATTCCAGTTAATAAAAAACAATTAGAAATGCAACGTTTTGTAAAAAAATCAAGTCAATTAATCGACTACTTTCTAGTTTAGCGTACACAAATATACGAAACCTGAATTTTTATATATACAAGATAAAAATTAAATGTTAACAATAGTTGACCTACATAGAATAACTCAAGTCAAAGGGCAATATATTCCGGACTGTCATTCGTATCGGATATCGAAATCACATAAATACCGAGGCCGGTGTCACAGAGTCCACAACACTGCAGCAAAAAATACTACCTACCTATTACTTGACGACCTCCGTGGCGCAGTGAGCGAATAACCGGCTGAGACGCATGAGGTAGCGGGTTTGGTTCCCGCCACGGAACAATTTTTTGCATGATCTAGAGATGTTCCGGGTCTGGATGTTTTTCTATATAATATAAGTATGCATTTACAAATCAGTTATCTGGTCCATAGTACAAGCTCTGCTTAGTTTGGTGCTAGATAGCGCTGTGTGAAATGTCCAACGTTATTTATTTATTACTAGCTGTTACCCGCGACTTCGTCTGCGTAGAACTACTACTTCGTGTAAATTTGTTTGGACTGAATAGGCTCTGAAACTATAATGAAACGATTCTAATGAAGCCGGCACATTGAATTATTGAGATTAACATAGGTAGACTTTTCCTGACCCTGATCCATGACTTAACTTAGTTTAATACGTTTTTGTATACGACATTTTTTGTTTTTCCTTCTTTGGTCAAAACATGTAGGTTTTGTGGACTCGATACTCGTGAGCACGCCACATACAGTTGCCCATGGGAGAAACAGTTTTTTTCTAAATGAACACCAGCTACTTTGAGTGTCTGTCCTTGAGCTTTGTTTATCGTCATAGCGAATGCTGCTTTCAGGGGAAATTGCACTCTTTTGAATTGGAATGGCAAATCGGTAGGGATTATTGGAATACGGGGAATTAACACTTCTTCTCCCTTTGCTGTTCCTGTCATAATTATTGCTCTCACAATATTGCGTCCCAGGTGTGTAATTTGTAGACGTGTGCCATTACACATTCTTGGTGCGTCAAGATTTCGCATCAACAGGACCGGGACACCTACTTTTAGCCTCAACTTATGGGAAGGCACCCCCGATAATTCTAAGGAGTTAAGAAATTCTACAGGGAACGATGTCACTTGCTCAGTGTCCATGACATTGTCTACGGACAGATACTCAACAAAATCACCTTCCACATCTGACATGATTTGTTCGTTGATCTGCCCCACTACTTCGTTTGTCGGTGCTAAAATTGCCCTTTCGCACAGCCATTGTCTGTTCTTCATATTGGTTGCAAGATCGGGATAGACGTTGTTCTTTAAGTCATCCATGTTACAGACAACATTACAAAATTCACGATTCAATGTAATCATTCCGTCACTATTTGTTTCCATACGGTCTTCTCCGATTTTCAGAAGAGCATCCGCATATTGCACCAATTGTGTATCACTGTGCAGTTGTACTCGCATATTTGTAGTCAGACAAAAATTTTTTACATGCACCCATAATGGAGACGCTTTTAAACATGCATTTATTTCATCTGCCGGCGTGCCTCTAGTAATTACCGGCAGAGTCTGTCTAAAATCGCCAGCTAAAAGTACCACCATACCACCCATGATACTTTGGTTACTCTTAATATCTTTTATGGTCCGATCTAGTGCTTCTATCGCTCTTTTGTGGGACATGGTACATTCATCCCAAACCAACAGCTTACATTGCTGTAACATTCGTCCACGGTCACTATTTTTAGTAATGTTACAAACTGGCATTTCCTCATGAGCTAAGTTCAATGGCAGTTTAAGTACTGAATGTGCCGTTCGGCCACCATTAAGTAACGTAGCTGCTATTCCAGAAGAAGCTACAGCAACAGCAACTCCTTTATCTTTACGAATTTGGGCTAAAAGTAAATTTAAAAGAAATGTTTTACCCGTGCCTCCTGGCGCATCCAAAAAGAATAAACCACCTTCGCCACTTTCGATTTTTTGCACAACATTCTCAAAAACTAATCTTTGTTCTGGGTTTAGACGCGGAACAGACTCAGTTATTTGTTGTTGTAAAGAAGCAGCATCGTAACTCAATTCTCTTATTATATCACTGCAAACTTCCCCAGTTCTTTGCGGCCTGCTCAACCCAAAATCTGACAAATCTTTCCCAGTTATAGTTATGACTTGGTCTTCTATCTTTGTTAGGGCTTCATTAAAAATGAAATCATTGTATGTAACGTTTGGATTATGATGTTGTACTCTGTGTAAAATATCGTCGGCCATTTGAATTTTGTACCTTTCCCACAGTTGTTGAGGGTTTGAAAGCCCACATGTCGCTATTAGTATAGCAAAAAGCATTCTCACCTTGGCCGCTGATCTACATTGTGCAGCCTCTTCCAGTGTTATATTCCAATGATTGTCATCCTCCAATAATCCTCTTGCCTCACATGCCTCTCGAAATGTTGAAAATTCTTGATTGTTGTATTTTTTGAGATCATTGAAAGAGGTTGGCCCACGCACATGGTGTAGAAGCATCCTTAAACAAAAACATTCCATGTTAGTAACATGGACTGTGTAAACCCGTCCTAAGGCATCTCCAGATTTGACACCAGGCCAGTTCTGAACCGAAGTTCCTTGAATTCGGCGTTTCCAAGTTTTTCTGGTTGCGTCCCATGTGTAATATCTCGGTACCTCAGCATACATAAGAGTTCTTGCAAACTCATCTCTTATGCAAAGTTCAAAAAAAGCTGTAAGGGTGGTTTTTGGTCGAGTAGATAGTCGCTCGTGGAAATTATCTTCTGTAAAATAAACTCGTTCACCGTTCTCTAAGTGTACACTTAGATGTGTAACGGTGGGGTGCCTTTCGTGCAACGGGAACCCTAATAACCGCCACACGGCTTCGTTGCTGCTAACATAACGACCAGATTGATATGTATGTACTTCATTTACGCGATTTGCAAGCTCTGTGCTCCTAAAATTGAAAATAGCTTGGTCACTGCCTTTGTTAATATATTTGCAGATATATTTGATAGCGCGCACTGAACTGCAAGCCTCAACATTTATATGGGCGTTAAATATTTTTAATAGAATAGCGGAATAAGGGACCACCCAACTATTATCAATAGTGACGTAACTCCCATTTCGTAGTTTCACAGATGCCGTTCGACCTCCGTCTGCTGGTGCTCTTCTACGATAGAGTGGGTATCCGTTTTCACTGTGGACAGTGTCTTTGTGTAATTTGCGAGGAAATTTCTTTGTGCATTTTCCATCTTTCATGCAAGGGCACTGAGGATTTTCAGGTCCACATGGACCATGAATCATGTTTTTAACTATAATATCATGAAGTGTCTTGTCAGTGCTTGGATCGGGTATTTCTGCGCTGATAATATTATCAATTTGATCGGGTCTCAACTTGTCTTTTAACCACAATAATATGTGGACATGTGGTAGGCCACGCTTCTGCCACTCTATGGAATACATAAAGCAGATCACTTCTCCAAATATTCTGCCTTTGGAAATAACAGACATAAGTTTTTTAACTTTCAACCTAAAAACTCTTGCGACTACATCATGCCTATCAATCGCGCTTTGACCCGGCATTAATTCATTTACTATTTCCGGCCATGCTGGGTTGCAAGTAAACGTAACGAATAAGTCAGGGCGACCATATGTACGTACATAAGCAAACGCATCCTGAGTATATTCGTGTAAGTACCTCGGACTATTTACAAATGAAGACGGTAAAATTATCATTCTACCAATATCATTTGGATTTAGATTAGCGTCATTCGCTACTGCGTCTTGAAGGTGGATATAATTTTCTGCTCTTAATTTAGTTTGATTTAATGTTATGTATCGTAATCGTTCACTTTCTACCTTAACGTACATATCAACATAAAACTGATTGGCCAGTTGCCTGCATCGTGATATAATATTAAAATCATTTTCTCTAATCATGATATGAAAGGCATAAAAGTCCATACATGATACCTTTTTGTTAGGCAAGGGCAGGCCAGTTACAGGATCGACTTGTGGAATTTGAAAGTGATACCCTTCTTGCCCTTTGCTAAATATTAGCGGATATTGTAACGCATCGTAAAATTTATGTGTATCCGGCACCCTAGTTAGTGTGTTATCACGGGCATGTAAAACTATATCACGGGAAGCAAACTGTTCACCACAAACCATGGCTGCGACTTCATTTATTAAAGGTGCATTATATCGTCTTTCGTGTTCCCCACTTGGTGTACGATCTGGGTGAATCACCAACTTATAATCATCTCCCGGCATTCTTTCTAAGGCTGTTGTGAAAGTGTTTATTAGGCGGTTATGTTCATGCAACATTCTCTGAATCTTTAAGACAATATCCTTTTCTACTAATTGAATGTTTTGACACCTGCGGTCAACCTCGTCGTTTTCATTTCCCATAAAATAAATCTGTAAAAATTTTGGTTGCTCATTATTTGTAGGAAGCAAAGAACCAATCCTATGATAGATTTGACCTTGGATTGTAAAAGTAGATGAAAACCCAGGCATAACCACCTCATTTTCTACACCAAATGACGTCATTTGAAAGCATGAATTATATTTCCTTATTTTGATTAAAAAACGCCGCGATTCGTTGTTATCACCTAAAAGTAAAGACTTCAATGGTTCCTCTGGTTCTCCAAGTATTGGAATTGAAACCTTGCCACCAGAACAACACATACCCGGAGTTTCTTCTTTCCACTTGAGTGCTTCACAATGTATACATTTTTTATCCATTCCACCTATGAGAAGTAATCGATGATTATTATACTCAATCGATGGGTCATAATCAAAAGCAGCATTGTGGAATGCTCCCCATGTATACATTGTAAACGCATTTCTCCTTTCTGACTGCCGTTCAGCATTTAACACACGTCGTCTTTGGGATTCTTCTGGCATCTCTGCAGCTATCAATGATGCGTGTCGCTCAGCATCTAAAATCTGCCGGGCCTGAGTCTGTTCATAGGTCTCGGCAGCTCTTTGCGTTGCGTGTCGCTCAGCATCTATAATCTGCCGGGCCTGAGTCTGTTCATAGGTTTCGGCAGCTCTTTGCGTTGCGTGTCGCTCAGCATCTAAAATCTGCCGGGCCTGAGTCTGTTCATAGGTCTCGGCAGCTCTTTGCGTTGCGTGTCGCTCAGCATCTAAAATCTGCCGGGCCTGAGTTTGTTCATAGGTCTCGGCAGCTCTTTGCGTTGCGTGTCGCTCAGCATCTAAAATCTGCCGGGCCTGAGTTTGTTCATAGGTCTCGGCAGCTCTTTGCGTTGCGTGTCGCTCAGCATCTAAAATCTGCCGGGCCTGAGTCTGCTCCTCAGATTCTTGGGATCTAGCTACTTGCGCAGTTCGAGCTCTTTTAGAGCTACGCGCTAAATTAGATTTACGCTTGCGAGGCATATTACTTAACCAGTTACCTACCTAAAGTAATAAAAACAGGTAAGTACTTATGCAAAAAAAAATTCTTTAGCTGACAAAAAAATTTAGTTAAAGGTACTGAGTACGAAACTATACTTAAGGTAGGTACTTATACACATTGCATGAAATAAAACAAAAACAAAACGAATTGCTAAACTAAAACTAAATGTAAAAAAAAATATACTATCCACATGGAATAAAAACAAAATGAATCGATAAAATTATATGCGAAACTACTGGAACTATTTTATCCACATGGAATAAAAACAAAATGAATCGATAAAATTATATGCGAAACTACTGGAACTATTTTATTCACAAAACAACATTACTTACCTATTAATACTCAATAAAAACTATGCTGACCTTTTTAGGTACCGTAACTACTTACTAAATGTGAAAAAACTTAAAAAAACCTGCCTACTAATCTACTACAATTTTATACCTATCCTAAAAAATGAATTAAAGTATTTATTTTACCTATTAACTATAATTCTACCTACTACTAACTTATGCTAAACTAATAATAACAACCAAAACAACTAAGTAAATAACACAAAATGCTTATCCAAGAAACCCTAAACACCAATGAAAACGTAAAGAAAGCGAATACGTTGCAGCTCAAAATTGTAGATATCGCATGCGTCCGCCAACGACGTCTGCCCTCACGTGTCTGCCCGTTCGGGTAAGCATACTTTGTGATCTACACTCCTCCCACCGAGCCATCCGCGTCCCCCGCACGTCTTTGCCGCCGCGCCGCGCAGCGCGCCCGCGCCCGCCAGCCCCGCCACACCACACCATGCATCGTCACACTCACACATTCATAGTGTATAGGCCGATGGGCCTGATGGACATGTCAGGCAGAAAGTATTCTAAAAGCTGGCTAGGAGTATTTGAATTATGCGATACATAACTGCACCCCGCGTTTTCACCCGCATAATTCCGGGATCGGGATCGGGATAAAAAGTAAAGATGTCCTTTCCCAAGGTTCCATCTATCTCTATACCAAAATTCATCAAAATCGGTTCAGCGGTTTAGGCGTGAAAACGAAACAGACAGACTGTCTATGTCTTTCCCCAAGGTTCCATCTATCTCTATACCAAAATTCATTTAGTAGGCATATACGATACATAACTGCACCCTGCGTTATCTATCACTCGCATAATTACGGGATCGGGATCGGGATCGGGATAAAAGGTTGCCTTTGTCCTTTTCCAAGGTTCCATCTATCTCTATACCAAAATTCATTTAGTAGGGATATACGATACACAACTGCACTCTGCGTTTCCACCCGTATAATTCCGGGATCGGGATCGGGATCTGGATAAAAAGTACCCTATGTCCTTTCCCAAGGTTCCATCTATCTCTATACCAAAATTCATCAAAATCGGTTCAGCGGTTTAGGCGTGAAAAGGTAACAGACAGACAGATAGACAGACAGAGTTACTTTCGCATTTATAATATTAGTAGGGATTAATTTTTGGCCGAAGGGTCTTATTTCGGTGTTTCTGATGACACGGATACCGAACACCGAGAACTCACGTCCAAAATTGCAGTGTTTATGTAGTAAATACACATAAGTTTTTATTATAATATTTAATTCAAGCTAAGGTATATCTTTATGGGCCGTAGAATAAGTTTCTTTCTATCCTGTAACTATTTTATTTGTCTGAATTAAATTATTTATTATTAGTTTTACCGCAAAATAGGGATAGAAGAACAATTCACGTAATTTAAGACAGTGTAATTCAAGCTATGATTTAGACTCGTTATATTAAAATGTCATAAACGGTATTCATTCGTGTTATGACAATACAATGGTATGAGTTGATTGACATGCGATTATAGATTTTATTTATATCCAGCTAATATTGTAACATTAGTGGAGCAGAATGCCAGAATGTTTTTTAATTTTTATTACGTGAATTGGCTCACTGAATTGTTCAACTCAATCCCACCATCCCCATAAATCCCCATTGTATCATTGGACAACCAGGCGATCTGCAGTGCGCCACCGCTATATGGTGGAAATGCCTTCCATAATCAGAAAGCGGTTCTCTTCCACCTTTATTATGCGTACCGCCAAAGAGTGGAACGCCTTGTCGAGTCTGTGTTTCCTGATAATTACAACCTGGATGTCTTCAAGTTGCGAGTGAATAGGTTTCTTCTAGGCAAGCGTAGACTGCATCATCGCGCGCCATCAGGCGAGATCGCGCCCCAACGCAAGACTATCCTCACTAATATTATCCATTCGAAAGTATGAATGAATGAATAATTATTTATTGCACAAAATAAAAATAATCTGTACATAGGCGAACTTAATGCTAGATCGCATAGATAGAAAGTAACTATGTCTCTTTGTTTCGTTTTCACGACTAAACGACGGGATCGATTTCGATGAAATTTGGTATATAGATTAGATTAAAACCAGGCTTGTTTCTTGCCTTTCTTTCCTGACTTGGTCGCGAAGGAACAGGCAGTAAAATTGACGTTTCCAAGTGATCCTTCTGATTTTAATGCATTAAAACATTTTAAATTTGAATTTATGACCAGGATTGGGGCATAGGCTACGTTTTACTCGACTATACAGAAGGAGAGTACTATTTTTTTTGAAAATGTATAAAAAGTAAGTTAAGTTTAAAACAACGAGCGAAAACAGGCGAACGCACACATAGCCGCGCGTATTAGGATTTCGGTTCAAGTCGGTCATAGCTTCGAGCAAATTGATACGAGATCCTCGTACGCGGCTATGTGTGCGTGCTACTGTTATTTATAATTATTCCAAAATTCAAGTCAATAGCATCAGTATTTGCTGAGATAATCAGCTGTGTGTTAGACGAACGGACAGACGGACAAAATCGCACCATGAGGGTTGCGTCTTTCCCATTTTAGTCCGGAACCCTAATACAAGAAAAATCTATAAGGAAAAGGTAAGAAGGATATTTATCAGTTTTTATATGAAAATTGTGTAAATGAAGTGTAAAATATAAATTCTTCAGTTCATATTAGGTCAGTCTACACTGCAAGATGACTCAAGCCCAGTAAAGCTCTGCTAAGCGCAACTAAGTTCTGCAACTGCTAATTCCCGTTAAGTTACACTTGACAGAGCAAACTCTGACTAAGCAATGCCGGCTATTATGTAAAGTGACCGGGTAAGCTTTAAGCTTGGAACTTAGCTGCAAATTATTTGGAGCTGATAGGCCATATACCTAGAACTTAGTTTTCGATATTTATTTTTTAGTTTATCTGTGTACCGGGGACACAGATAAACAAATTCAATTTCTCTGGGAATAAGCGGGTCACGTCAGTCGTATGGTTACAAGCAATTAGGCAACAGTCGTCACACAATTGGTAGGCCGAGGAAGCGTTGGCGTGACGACTTCGATGCATTCCAAAATGGATGGTGGGACGTGGCGAGTGATCGTGAGATATGGAGGAACATGGGGGAGACCTTTGCCCAGCAGTGGAAAAGTTAATAATAAAATATATGTGTACATAGAAAGGCCATGGCCAATTATATTAATTACAATCCATGTTATAATATTCGGAATAAAAACAGGTACATCAGGTCGAGTGAATTTGACAGTTCAAATTATTATTAGGTACTAGAATTAAATATTAAAACAGATTTATAATAAAACTAGAGGTTGCGTTGTGCGCGAGCTGCTCGCAGCTCGCGTGTTTTTCTTTTAGTCGATGAAGTAATTAAAGAGGATATCGAGCTGTTAAAAGCCATCAAAGAGGATATCCATGTGTAAGAAGCAGTCAAAGACGATATCGAAATGGAAGAAGCAATCAAATCAAAGAGGATTTCCAAGTGGAAGCAGCAATTAAAGAGGATATTGAAGTGAAAGAAGCAATCAAATAGGATATCGAAGCAGCAGAAACAATCAAAGAGGAAATTAAAGTTGAGTAAGCAATCAAAGAGGATACCGAGGTGGTAAGAGCATTCTAAGAGGATGACGAAGTAAAAAAAGCAATCAAAGACGATATCGAAGTGGAAGAAACAGTCAAAAACGATATCGAAGTGGAAGAAGCAATCAAAGAGGATATTGAAGTGAAAGAAGCAATCAAATAGGATATCGAAGTAGCAGAAACAATCAAAGAGGAAATTAAAGTTGAGTAAGCAATCAAAGAGGATACCGAGGTGGTAGAAGCGTTCTAAGAGGATGAAGAAGTGAAAAAAGCAATCAAAGACGATATCGAAGTGGAAGAAACAGTCAAAGACGATATCGAAGTGGAAGAAGCAATCAAAGAGGATATCGAAGTGGAAGAAGCAATCAAAGAGGATATCGAAATGGAAGAAGCAATCAAAGAGGGTATCGAAGTGGAAGAAGCCATCACAGAGGATATCGAAGTGAAAATGCTGTCAAAGCCGATATCGAAGACCAAGACGCAATCAAAGAGAATATTGCAGTGCAAGAAGCAATCAAAAGGAAATTGAAGATGACATCGAAGTGGAAGGAGTAATCAAAGAGGATATTGAAGTGGAAGAAGCAATCAAATAGGATATCGAAGTAGGAAAAACAACCTAAGAGGAAATTGAAGTTGACTAAGGAATCAAAGAGGATACCGAGGTGGTAGAAGTATTCAAAGAGGATGACGAAGTGAAAAAGCAATCAAAGACGATATCGAAGTGAAACAAATAGTAGAAGACGATATCGAAAAAGAAGAAGCAATCTTAGAGGATATCGAAGTGGAAGAAGCAATCAAAGAAGATATCGAAGTGTAAGAAGCCATCACAGAGGATATCGTAGTGAAATGCTATCAAAAACGATATCGAAGATGAAGACGCAATCAAAGAGAATATTGCAGTGCAAGAAGCAATCAAAAGAAAATTGAAGATGACATCGAAGTGGAAGGAGTAATCAAAGAGGATATTGAAGTGGAAGAAGCAATCAAATAGGATATCGAAGTAGGAAAAACAACCTAAGAGAAAATTGAAGTTGACTAAGGAATCAAAGAGGATACCGAGGTGGTAGAAGTATTCAAAGAGGATGACGAAGTGAAAAAGCAATCAAAGACGATATCGAAGTGAAACAAATAGTAGAAGACGATATCGAAAAAGAAGAAGCAATCTTAGAGGATATCGAAGTGGAAGAAGCAATCAAAGAAGATATCGAAGTGTAAGAAGCCATCACAGAGGATATCGTAGTGAAATGCTATCAAAAACGATATCGAAGATGAAGACGCAATCAAAGAGAATATTGCAGTGCAAGAAGCAATCAAAAGGAAATCGAAGATGATATCGAATTGGTAGAAGCAATAAAAAGGATATCAAAGTTGAAGAAGCAATCAAAGAGGATATCGAGCTGTTTAAAGTTATCGAAGAGGATATCCATGTGTAAGAAGCAGTCAAAGACGATCGAAATGGAAGAAACAATCAAATCAAAGAGGATATCCAAGTGGAAGCAGCAATCAAAGATGATATCGAAGTGGAAGAAGCAATCAAAGAGGATATTGAAGTGAAAGAAGCAACCAAATAGGATATCGAAGTAGCAGAAACAAATAAAGAAGAAATTAAAATTGAGTAAAAACGTCGAGGACAATGAAAAAAATAAAAAACGGTTTCACCAAAAACTTATACTAATATTTTGTAAAAGTTTCGCTATCTCTTCCCGTTTAAAAGATACGAGCGATTTAAGTTTTGTAAGAAAACCCATAATTTTGTGGAGTGGAAATTGAAGTAAAAGAAGCAATTGAAGAAGACATATAAGTAGAAAAAGACATTAAAAAGGATATCAAAGTGGAAGAAGCAAAAATAGAGGATATCGAGGTGAAAGAAGCATTCAAGGAGGAAGACCAAGTGAGAGAAGCATTCAAAAAGGATGTCAAGAGTAATGATGGTAATAAAAAAACTATTCGACCAAAAATTTGTACCAATATTTTGTAAAAGTTTGCTAGGCGTAACTGTTCCCGTTTAGAAGATACGAGCGATTTAAGATTTGTATTAAAACCCATAATTTTATAGAGTGGGAATTGAAGTAAAAGAAGCAATTGAAGAAAATATGTAAGTAGATAAAGCAATTAAAAAGGATATCAAAGTGGAAGAAGCAAAAATAGAGGATATCGAGGTGAAAGAAGCATTCAAAGTGGAAGACGAAGTAAGAGAAGCATTCAAAACGGATGTCAAGGGCAATGATGGTATTAAAAAAAATATTCTACCAAAAATTTGTACCAATATTCTGTAAAAGTTTGCTAGGCGTAACTGTTCCCGTTTAGAAGATACGAGCGATTTAAGATTTGTATTAAAACCCATAATTTTATAGAGTGGGAATTGAAGTAAAAGAAGCAATTGAAGAAAATATGTAAGTAGAAAAAGCAATTAAAAAGGATATCAAAGTGGAAGAAGCAAAAATAGAGGATATCGAGGTGAAAGAAGCATTCAAAGCGGAAGACGAAGTAAGAGAAGCATTCAAAACATAACTCAAGGGCAATGATGGTATTAAAAAACTATTCCACCAAAAATTAGTACCAATATTTTGTAAAAGTTTGCTGGGGTAACTCTTCCCGTTTAGAAGATACGAGCGATTTCAAATTTGTATTAAAACCCATAATTTTGTAGAGTGGATATTGAAGTAAAAGAAGTAATTGAAGAAAATATAAAATTAGAAAAAGCAATTCAAAAATATATATTGAAGTAAAAATGCCATCAAAGAGGATTTCGAAGTTGTAGAAACAATCAAAGAGGATATCAAAGTGGAAGAAACATTCGAAGACGAAAAGTAAGTGAGAGAAGAATTCAAAATGATGTCAAGGGCGATGATGACCGTAAATTTAACGATTCCACCAAAAATTTGTGCTACCATATTATAAAAGTTTGTTATGTCTATCGCTTACCGTTTAAAAGATACGAACGATTAAAGTTTTTAAGGAAAATCATAATTTTGATGAGAGGATATCGAAATGCAAGAAGCAATCAAAAAATATATCCAAGTAGAAGAAGCAATTAAAAGTATATCGAAGTGGAAGAAGCCATCAAAGTGGATATCGAAGTGAGAGAAGCATGTAAAAAGACTGTCATGACAATGAAAAAACGATTTTACCGAAAATTTGTGCTACCATTTTGTAAAAGTTTACTATGCCTATTTATTTTCGTTAAGACGATACGAGCGATTAAAGTTTTTAAGTAACATCATAATTTTGTTGAGAAGATATGAAAGTGGAAGAAACATTCAAAGAGGATATCGAAGTGGAAGAAGCAATCAAAAAAGATATCCAAGTAGAAGAAGCAATTAAAAAGTATTTCGACGTTCCAAAATGATCATAGTGGATGAGGCATAATTAAAATAAAATGATGTTCCAAAATGATCATAGTGGATGTTACATTATAAAAAAAAATTGACGTTCCAAAATGATCACAGTGGATGTTGCATATTAAAAAAAATTGACGTTCCAAAAGTGATCTTTGTGGATGAGGCATAATTTAGAAAAAATTTATGTTCCAAAATGATCACACTGGATGTTGCATTTAAACAAAATTGACGTTCCAAAATGATCATTGTGGATGAGGCATAATTAAAATAAAATTGATGTTCGAAAATGATCACAGTGGATGTTGCATAATAAAAAAAAATAACGTTTCAAAATGATCATTGTGGATGAGGCATAATTAAAAAAAAACTGATGTTCGAAAATGATCACAGTGGATGTTGCATAATAAAAAATAAAAAAATTGACGTTCCAAAAGTGATCATTGTGGATGAGGCATAATTAAAAAAAATTTGATTTTCCAAAATGATCACAAAGGATTTGCATAATAAAAAAAAATTGACGTTCCAAAATGATCATTGTGGATGAGGCATAATTTAAAAAAAATTGATTTTCCACAATGATCACAAAGGATTTAGCATAGTAAAAAAAAAATTGACGTTCCAAAATGATCATTGTGGATGAGGCATAATTAAAAAAAAGTATGTTCCAAAATGATCACAGTTGATGATGCATAATAAAAAAATAAAAAATAATTGACGTTCCAAAGTGATCCTTGTGGATGAGGCGTAATTAAAAAAAATGATGTACCAAAATATCACAGTGGATGTTGCATAATAAAAAAAAATGACGTTCCAAAGTGATCATAGTGGATGAGGCATAATTGAAAAAAAATGATGTACCAAAATATCACAGTGGATGTTGCATAATAAAAAAAAAAAAAATTGACGTTCCAAAGTGATTATTGTGGATGAGGCATAATTAAAAAAAATGATGTACCAAAATATCACAGTGGATGTTGCATAATAAAAAAAAAATTTACGTTCCAAAGTGATCATTGTGGATGAGACATAATTAAAAAAATGATGTACCAAAATATCACAGTGGATATTGCATAATAAAAAAAAAAAAAAATTACGTTCCAAAGTGATCATAGTGGATGAGGCATAATTGAAAAAAAAATGATGTTCCAAAATGATCACAGTGGATGATGCATAATAAAAAAATAAAAAATAATTGACGTTCCAAAGTGATCATTGTGGATGAGGCGTAATTAAAAAAATGATGTACCAAAATACCACAGTGGATGTTGCATAATAAAAAAAAAAATTTACGTTCCAAAGTGATCATTGTGGATGAGGCATAATTAAAAAAAATGATGTACCAAAATGATCACAGTGGATGTTGCATAATAAAAAAAAATGACGTTCCAAAGTGATCATTGTGGATGAGGCATAATTAAAAATAAATGTGGATGTTCCAAAATAAACATGATGAACGTTGCATACTAAAAAAAAAAAAAAAATGGATGTTCCAAAATGATGATGATGACCTTTGCTAAAACTATGAAAGTTGTCTCATGCCCCTCCAAAACCATTATATAGAATCAAGCAAATTTTACAGTAATTTTATAGTACACACAAGCAGTGGGCTCCCTACAAAAACAGTATGAAAATTACGGCAAACGAAATATACGGTTTACGGTATTCATACAGAAATATTTTGTATGGGACAATTTTTTTTTGTATGAAAGACAATTTTTTTTTCATGGAACCGGATATAAAAAAATGTCCTCTGCAACATTAGTTTTTGCACCAACGCTGTAAGACCTATACTTTCCGAGATACGAGGTGGATGGGAGCGAATGGGGGACAAAAGGGGGACTTTAGGATTTATTCCCAACTCGACCTAACTCCCTCTTTACGATCCTACCAAACATTTCCACCCTACGAGGGGGCATCTGGGAGAACAATGATGTCAATGAGTCAATCAGTGAGTCAGTGGTAATGCAGTTTTATATAATATAACTAGAGGTTGCGTTGTGCGCGAGCTGCTCGCAGCTCGCGTGTTTTTCTTTTAGTCGAAGAAGTAATTAAAGAGGATATCGAGCTGTTAAAAGCCATCGAACAGGATATCCATGTGTAAGAAGCAGTCAAAGACGATATCGAAATGGAAGAAGCAATCACAGAGGATATCGAAGTGAAAATGCTATCAAAAATGATATCGAAGATGAAGACGCAATCAAAGAGAATATTGCAGTGCAAGAAGCAATCAAAAGGAAATCGAAGATGATATCGAATTGGTAGAAACAATAAAAGAGGATTTCAAAGTGGAAGAAGCAATCAAAGAGGATATCGAGCTGTTTAAAATTATCGAAGAGGATATCCATGTGTAAGAAGCAGTCAAAGACGATCGAAATGGAAGAAGCAATCAAATCAAAGAGGATATCCAAGTGGAAGCAGCAATCAAAGATGATATCGAAGTGGAAGAAGCAATCAAAGAGGATATTGAAGTGAAAGAAGCAATCAAATAGGATATCGAAGTAGCAGAAACAATTAAAGAGGAAATTGAAATTGAGTAAAAGACGTCGAGGGCAATGATAAAAATAAAAAACAGTTTCATCAAAAACTTATACTAATATTTTGTAAAAGTTTCCTCGAGCTATCTCTTCCCGTTTAAAAGATACGAGCGATTTAAGTTTTGTATGAAAACCCATAATTTTGTGGAGTGGAAATTGAAGTAAAAGAAGCAATTGAAGAAGACATATAAGTAGAAAAAGACATTAAAAAGGATATCAAAGTGGAAGAAGCAAAAATAGAGGATATCGAGGTGAAAGAAGCATTCAAGGAGGAAGACCAAGTGAGAGAAGCATTCAAAAAGGATGTCAAGAGCAATGATGGTAATAAAAAAACTATTCGACCAAAAATTTGTACCCATATTTTGTAAAAGTTTGCTAGGCGTAACTGTTCCCGTTTAGAAGATACGAGCGATTTAAGATTTGTATTAAAACCCATAATTTTGTAGAGTGGGAATTGAAGTAAAAGAAGCAATTGAAGAAAATATATAAGTAGATAAAGCAATTAAAAAGGATATCAAAGTGGAAGAAGCAAAAATAGAGGATATCGAGGCGAAAGAAGCATTTAAACTGGAAGACGAAGTAAGAGAAGCATTCAAAACGGATGTCAAGGGCAATGATGGTATTAAAAAAACTATTCCACCAAAAATTTGTACCAATATTTTGTAAAAGTTTGCTAGGCGTAACTGTTCCCGTTTAGATGATACGAGCGATTTAAGATTTGTATTAAAACCCATAATTTTGTAGAGTGGGAATTGAAGTAAAAGAAGCAATTGAAGAAAATATATAAGTAGAAAAAGCAATTAAAAAGGATATCAAAGTGGAAGAAGCAAAAATAGAGGATATCGAGGTGAAAGAAGCATTCAAAGCGGAAGACGAAGTAAGAGAAGCATTCAAAAAGGATCTCAAGGGCAATGATGGTATTAAAAAAACTATTCCACCAAAAATTAGTACCAATATTTTGTAAAAGTTTGCTGGGGGTAACTCTTCCCGTTTAGAAGATACGAGCGATTTAAGATTTGTATTAAAACCCATAATTTTGTAGAGTCGATATTGAAGTAAGAGAAGTAATTGAAGAAAATAGAAAAATAGAAAAAACAATTCAAAAGTATATTGAAGTAAAAATGCCATCAAAGAGGATTTCGAAGTTATAGAAACAATTAAAGAGGATATCAATGTGGAAGAAACATTCGAAAACGAAAAGGAAGTGAGAGAAGAATTCAAAATTATGGCAAGGGCGATGATGACCGTAAAATAACGATTCCACCAAAAATTTGTGCTACAAAAAAAAATTGATTTTCCAAAATGATCACAGTGGATGTTGCATAATAAAAAAAATTGACGTTCCAAAATGATCATGTGGATGAGGCATAATTTAAAAAAATGATGTACCAAAATGATCACAGTGGATGTTGCATAATACAAAAAAAATAATAATAATTGACGTTCCAAAGTGATCATTGTGGATGAGGCGTAGTTAAAAAAATGATGTACCAAAATGATCACAGTGGATGTTGCATAATACAAAAAAATTAATAATAATTGACGTTCCAAAGTGATCATTGTGGATGAGGCATAATTAAAAAAAATGATGTTCCAAAATGATCACAGTGGATGTTGCATAATAAAAAAAAAAATTGACGTTCCAAAGTGATCATTGTGGATGAGGCATAATTAAAAAAATGATGTTCCAAAATGATCACAGTGGATGTTGCGTAATAAAAAAAAAATAATTGACGTTCCAAAGTGATCATTGTGGATGAGGCATAATTAAAAAAAATGATGTACCAAAATGATCACAGTGGATGTTGCATAATACAAAAAAAATAATAATAATTGACGTTCCAAAGTGATCATTGTGGATGAGGCATAATTAAAAAAATAATAATAATTGACGTTCCAAAGTGATCATTGTGGATGAGGCATAATTAAAAAAAATGATGTACCAAAATATCACAGTGGATGTTGCATAATAAAAAAAAAATAAAAAATTGACGTTCCAAAGTGATCATAGTGGATGAAGCATAATTGAAAAAAAAATTATGTTCAAAAATGATCACAGTGGATGATGCATAATAAAAAAAAATTGACGTTCCAAAGTGATCATTGTGGATGAGGTATAATTAAAAAAAATGATGTACCAAAATATCACAGTGGATGTTGCATAATAAAAAAAAAAAAAAAATTGACGTTCCAAAGTGATCATAGTGGATGAAGCATAATTGAAAAAAAATTGATTTTCCAAAATGATCACAAAGGATTTTGCATAATAAAAAAAAAATTGACGTTCCAAAGTGATCATTGTGGATGAGGCATAATTAAAAAAAATTATGTACCAAAATGATCACAGTGGCTGTTGCATAATAAAAAAAAAATTGACGTTCCAAAGTGATCATTGTGGATGAGGCATAATTAAAAAAATGTGGATGTTCTAAAATAAACATGATGAACGTTGCATACTAAAAAAAAAAAAATTGGATGTTCCAAAATGATGATGATGACCTTTGCAAAAACTATGAAAGTTGTCTCATGCCCCTCCACCACCATTATATAGAATCAAGCAAATTTACAGTAATTTTATAGTACACACAAGCCATGGGCTCCCTACAAAAACAGAATGAAAATTACGGCAAACGAAATATACGGTTTACGGTATTCATACAGAAATATTTTGTATGGGACAATTTTTTTTTTGTATGAAAGACATTTTTTTTTTCATGGATCCGGATATAAAAAAATGTCCTCAGCAACATTAGTTTTTGCACCAACGCTCTAAGACCTATACTTTCCGAGATACGAGGTGGATGGGAGCGAATGGGGGACAAAAGGGGTACTTTAGGATTTATTCCCAACTCACCGGAACTCCCTCTATACGATCCCACCAAACATTTCCCCCCTACGAGGTGGCATCTGGGAGAACAATGATGTCAATCAGTCAGTGAGTCAGTGGTAATCGAGCTTTATATAATATAACTAGAGGTTGCGTTGTGCGCGAGCTGCTCGCAGCTCGCGTGTTTTTCTTTTAGTCGACGAAGTAATTAAAGAGGATATCGAGCTGTTAAAAGTCATCAAAGAGGATATCCATGTGTAAGAAGCAGTCAAAGACGATATCGAAATGGCAGAAGCAATCAAATCAAAGAGGATTTCCAAGTGGAAGCAGCAATCAAAGATGATATCGAAGTGGAAGAAGCAATCAAAGAGGATATTGAAGTGAAAGAAGCAATCAAATAGGATATCGAAGTAGCAGAAACAATCAAAGAGGAAATTAAAGTTGAGGAAGAAATCAAAGAGGATACCAAGGTGGTAGAAGCATTCTAAGAGGATGAGGAAATAAAAAAAGCAATCAAAGACGATATCGAAGTGGAAGAAGCAATCCAATGGATATTGAAGATGAAGAAGGAATAAAAGAGGATATCGAAGCGGAACAAGCAATCGTAGAGGATATCAAAGTTAAAGAAGCAATCAAAGAGGATACCAATGTGGAAGAAGCAATCAAAGAGGATATCGAAGTGGAACAAGCAATCAAAGAGAAAAAAATTGGATGTTCCAAAATGATCATGATAATAGTTGTATAAAAAAAAATTGAACGTTGCAAAAAAGATCATGATGAACGTTGCATAAAAAAAAATGACGTTCCAAAATGATCACAGTGGATGAGGCGTAATTAAAAAAATGATGTACCAAAATGATCACAGTGGATGTTGCATAATAAAAAAAAAATTGACGTTCCAAAGTGATCATTGTGGATGAGGCATAATTTAAAAAAATGATGTACCAAAATATCAGTGGATGTTGCATAATAAAAAAAAAATGACGTTCCAAAGTGATCATAGTGGATGAGGCATAATTGAAAAAAAAATGATGTTCCAAAATGATCACAGTGGATGATGCATAATAAAAAAAAAATTGACGTTCCAAAGTGATCATTGTGGATGAGGCGTAATTAAAAAAATGATGTACCAAAATGATCACAGTGGATGTTGCATAATAAAAAAAAATGACGTTCCAAAGTGATCATTGTGGATGAGGCATAATTAAAAAAAATGATGTACCAAAATGATCACAGTGGATGTTGCATAATAAAAAAAAATAATTGACGTTCCAAAGTGATCATTGTGGATGAGGCATAATTAAAAAAATGTGGATGTTCCAAAATAAACATGATGAACGTTGCATACTAAAAAAATAAAAAAATTGGATGTTCCAAAATGATGATGATGACCTTTGCAAAAACTATGAAAGTTGTCTCATGCCCCTCCACAATCATTATATAGAATCAAGCAAATTTTACAGTAATTTTATAGTACACACAAGCCGTGGGCTCCCTACAAAAACAGTATGAAAATTACGGCAAACGAAATATACGGTTTACGGTATTCATACAGAAATATTTTGTATGGGACAATTTTTTTTTGTATGAAAGTCAATTTTTTTTTCATGGAACCGGATATAAAAAAATGTCCTCAGCAACATTAGTTTTTGCACCAACGCTGTAAGACCTATACTTTCCGAGATACGATGTCGATGGGAGCGAATGGGGGACAAAAGGGGTACTTTAGGATTTATTCCCAACTCACCGGAACTCCCTCTATACGATCCCACCAAACATTTCCCCCCTACGAGGTGGCATCTGGGAGAACAATGATGTCAATCAGTCAGTGAGTCAGTGGTAATCGAGCTTTATATAATATAATACGGCTATAAGTTGGATTACCTAAACCTCGTTTAAAAAAGGACTATATTTTGTTTACACGTTGTATGTGTGTCCGAGATATTCTTTCAACGGACTGATTTCAATGCGGTTAAAGGGTTCCGAACTAAAATGGTAAAAACGAAACCCTTTCGGCTCGAATACACCTAATCCGTCATCGGCCGAAGTATGCCGGGCGTTGACGGCCGAACTCGGTCAAACAAACCAAACGGCGTCCGTCAGTCTGTCACAACTGATTATCCCAGTAAGTACTAAATGTCTCGACTTGAAATTTTGAACAGTTATCGTGCACGTAGAAACTAAAATATTTCCATTTTGATTGCCAAAGGGTCTACAAATGTGGAGGTTAATTTCAAAATTGGGTTATTAGGCCAAGTGGGGTGGTGGAGTGTCGCACAGGATAGAGATAGATGGAAGGACTTGGGGGAGACCTTTGCCCAGCAGTGGGACAAGAAGGGGTATCATATAAACGAGATTAATGATTAAACAATTTTTATATTAGAATAGTATAATAATAAATTATATTCTAAAATAATAGGAAGGATCTCATAGCAATTGTTTATGAGTTTTGTTTCAAATATGACCCGTATGTATTGTACTAATAGCTTCTATAATTGTCCACCAAACTCCATCATAAAAATCAACATGACGGTACTCAAGGGGTATTTACGGACCCCACGCCACTAAAATCTCCAATAAACCGCGTAATAAAATCATTCAAACCTGACGCGTCCCGAAAGAACCCGCAAAAACATCTTATAAGATGACTGTGCGGATTCCCTGCTCCTTAGAGGTATAGTGTTGCCAATCGAGCTAGTTTTGGATAGATTTTTCAACTTTTTGAGGTAGTTTAGCTGTTTGTTTAATCTTTGTAATTAAACAAGTAGGTAAACATTTTAAAAGCCTTAATTTATTGTTATCTATTTATATTTTGTCACACGTCGTAGACTGTACGTGACAGCAAAGAGTTTTAAGTATATATATGTTTAAGTATATGTTAGTCACTAAGGTATATATTTATATGGGCCGTAGAATTAAGTTTTAACATCTTGTACTTTTCTATTGTTGTGTGAAATAAAGATATATAATAATTTATTATTTATTCAGCCTATTGGCACCCACTGCTGGGTATAAGCCTCCTCTCTGTTACGCCGCTCTTACCGGTCCTGCGTTATCATCATCCACTGCTGACCGACCACGCTACAATGTCGTCCGACCATCAGACAGGTGGTCTGCCTCTTGGTCATTGGTCACCATTCCGTCACTGCCTTGTCCGTCCAATTGGTTGTTATAACTTATCATTATAAAGCTAGATGCAAAAGAATGAGAAACAAGTAAATGTATAATGGGCGGTATTATCGCTAGAGAAGTGAATTAGTTACGTTTCTAGTTTTCGTCTAGTTGGCAACACTATTTCAAGCAGGATTTTGTCGTCCCTTCGAGCACAAGAGGTTGGGTCGTCCATCACTCGTGAGCGCTGAGAGCCTGGTAGCGTACGTGATGTATCGCTTAATTAGGCTCGAAAACAACGCATCATGCCAGCCTGGTACCCCAGGTGGACGGACGCTAATGAGAAAACTTGCTTGGAATATTAGTTTTGTTTTCGAGCTTGAAAAATATGCAAATTATGTAACGTGGCATGTAATTTTTTCATTATTTTTTATTTAACGCCACCACCAGTAACAGGCGTAACCAAATTTTGTAACATGATAGGAGAATGAGGGCAGCTATGCATTTTTATGGAGGTAAATCACTATGTAACCCTTTAGAATAGGTATAAAATAACATAGGTGGTTTGTTCTTGAAAAAAAGGTATGAAATAAAATCTGTCTTAGGTAAATTTCAACCTGACTTTTGAATCTGTTTAAAGTTCACACAGTCGAATCATATTACATTAGTGCGCAAGTTTGCTCGTTACCGGGCGAACATAAGACGCGAGGCGTTAATGAGAGTGAGTGATAATGAACTTGAGCAAACTCATTTATTACTCCCCTACTAAAAAGAGGGTTTTTTTATTATGAAAAGCTGTGTGTAGTCTGTGCGTGCTTTTATCCGATTTCAATGCTGTGTTTGTATGAAAGTTGGATTTTATGATATTTTCATTATGACTGCCAAAGGGCCCGATATGGTACGGGTAAAAATTTCAAAATAGGGTTATTAAGTCAAGTATCATTATAAAATAACCTAGTTTGCACATTCCAAAACAGTTTTTCATTTTAGGTTAATTGCCCGAGCGAGGGAACCGTCTCAGTTTCGAGACTGACCAAAAATGCTTTTGTCCGTATTTCAGTCTGTCTGTTCTCGCCTACAAATTGCATTTTTCAACAGATTTTGATGAAAATTTGCACACAAGTTCTTTGATTTAGTTAAATTTTTTAGTCGATCGCGATTTTTGAATGGGTGGAAAAGGGAGGAAGGTTGCTGTAGGGTTATTTATCGCCGGATTTCAATCAAATTTATAGGCGCACTAAGGCCTTCATTCTACACAAAATGGTGCGAAAAAATCCAAAACCGGGAGTGGAGGGGAAGAAAGGAGGAAAGTTTGCTGTAGCGTTTTTCGGAAATTTGATATCTACTTACCAATCAGACCACGCAGTCCTCTCCACCTTCACTAGACGAACCCGTAGACACCAGATTCAACCTAGGACCTCATGTGGGTGGAGGAGGGGTGTGTATTTTCCACTTTCTCTCCAACATTGTTGGTTGGTTTCAAAACTCAGAAATGGCTTTGCTAAGCCTGGGGAAAGGGGAACGTGTCGGTTATTGCATGGTTATAAAGGGCTCGCGAGGTCTACAGTTCTCACATAACCACTAGTTTATATTGTTTTGGTATTATGATGATGATTGATAGACTTGGCAAATATTTAGTACAGAAATAATAAAACAAAGTCTCTATCTAGAGCAGTTTTTTAGTTGACGTTGCAAAACTAACATAAGTCTAGGAAGATATTGGAACCCTCTGTGCGCAAGTCTAACTCGTGCTTGACCAGTCTTGTTTTAAGTTACATCAACTCTTATTAATCCACACTAATAAAATCGAAAGTAACTCTGTCTCTCTGTTTCTGCTCTTCGGTACGATGAAATGTCGTATAAATGAGATTGTGACCTGGATAGAGAGAGACAAAGGCTACTTTTAATTGACTAACTACGCCTTCGAAGCCGTGGACGGAAGCTTCGAACGCTGATATTAAATTAAATTAAACTAAAGGCCAAGAACACACATGCGACATTATACTGACGTCATATGGGTCCACGTGTTTCTCATTCCCCTGATACCAAGGCGGCATACCCCACAAAGAGCTTGCACGAGCTCCCCCTCGTATTATAAAATAAACTTATCTATTAAGTGTGTGTGTGATTGTCGAATTGACGTCAGAGCCCACGTGTTTATCATTCCCGGTCTACCAAGGCGACATAAAGCGCAGAGAGCTTTCAATGTATTACCTCGTACACACTTTTCCAACTTCATTGATTGGAGTTGGGCAATGGGAAGTACGGTATTTTACACACACAAACATAACAATGTGTCGTGAAATTATGTGATCCACGTGTCCATGCTACTAAGATGACAAAACGATGTGATGAGCATGATTTATATACTTTTAAAGAACAACCAAATTACCCTTAGGTTATGATCTTGGGCCCTAGCCTTCCTGTCTTATATGCAAGTATTCAAACATATTTTTCTTGGTATATTAACTATGCTACCAACATCACCGATACAGAGCCACTAAACAGCTTTTACTGTGCATCCACCCTCATCCTAAGCAAACTTTCATTCGATAAACTATTTGATAGGAATTCCCTTATAACCCCGTCCGCTAAAATCTCGAGAATTCCAGAAATTTCCTCTTAAACTTGTATTTTCGAGATTGTGCCGCTAACTGGAAGAATGTAATGTAATTACACCCAGGACTCGTTAACCGACGAGTGCTTTTGTGCACACCGCTACGGCTTTCTGCTGGCCTGGTGCTTTCGTTCGTGTGTTTGGTTTTGTTGTGCAAGTTGGTTTGCTTTGTATGCAGTACGAGTAAATGAGTTAAGTTCGTTTTTCAATTTTCAGGTTTGTAGTATGTTTGCGACAAAATAATAGCAAACATGCTTTCAAAAAGGAACATACATAGATAGGTAACTGACTATAATCACTATTATAGTATGTATATCGCAAAATATACAGATAAAATCTTGATTCAAAACTCGTTGATACCATTTTGAGTGAGGAATGAACCAATTTTTATGTTAGCCTGGTGTAGGTGTGAACCAATAACCCTTTTTAGGCCGTTCGATATTTTTTATGTTCAATATTTATTCATTCACGGGAGCTTAGCGGGAGCCGCCCGTTTTTGTCGTCTCGGTATCCTTATAAAATGAGTTTCAAAGCGGCTACTAAGCACAAACTTCAATCAGTCTTGGCTTTCTTCACTCTATTTTTTCATGGTACTTTTTAACCCAACGGCTATTGGTGAAGCTTCCAGCTATGCAATGTTGCTTTAGTACCCGTGAGACATTTTAACCCTTCAGGCCTACACAAAATAGGCGAACATTTTGTGTGAACGTTTCAAAACTATGTTCTGCACAAAGTCAAAGGTACGCGTTTTGAAACATTAGCGCGAATGAGCGTAATTTGAGGGCGGGTGCACACTACCAAATTACCGGCGCGGCATACTTCTACTGCCGAAACACCGAGAATTATTGTGAACGGCAGGAATTTAAACGCTTCACTTTAAAACTTTGCTTGTGCTAGCGTAAAACAACTAGAGTTGGAGAAAAAGCTGAAATATTTCGCATAGTGCAATCTCTGGCAGACTGCAGTGAGCTTTTAAATTGAACATAGCTTGATGTTGCTTATCACGGCCGAACGGGTGCAATACAGAGCTTAGAAATGTATAAGTGTCAAAGCTAAATAAAATAAAAAACCTTATAAAACGGATAATGCGAGTCCTTAGTACGTGATCCTTGGTATACTCACTATTTGTCAAAATCAAGCTTAGCTTTTTACTGAATTCTTAGTTCAGATTATTAGCATTACGGATATAAAATATTAATAAGCAAATTGAATATTGAGAGCAGCCGGTTCTTCGTGTTCCGCGGGCAGTGCGAACGGGATTACGCTTTAATACGCTGCTGTTGTACAACTTTTTAAATTCCCGATTGTTTCCGAAGCTATTAGCGTTTTTCCATCGTTATTGCATTTAGCCGGATAATCGAGATTTTTTTTAACTTTCCGTGTTAGCTTTAACATTCCCGGTATTTTTTAAGGTTTATCAGTCCTTCATAACTGAGATTATACAAAACAGTTATTTTTATTGCACGTGCCAACAATTTTTTTATTTAAATGTATGAGAAAACGGAATCAAAAGAAAGAATACAATAGAATAGAATAATGCTTTATTAAATAAATAAATAAATAATGCTGGACATTTCACACAGTGCCATCTAGCCACAACTAAGCAAAGCTTGTACTATGTGAACCAAATAGCTGATACTATACGTATATACTCTTTTTTTGTAAATAATAGGTTGAGGAAAAAGTCTTTTCGCATTATAGTATGTATGAACTTGTAATAAAATCTCTTTGGCTATACTATTTGTATCTAGCTGGTTTTGGTATCATTCAAAGTTTAAATTTTAAAGAAGATAATTCCAAATTCAAATTAGGAAAATGTGTGATTTTTATTTGTTTTTCGTACTGTAAAGATGAGTGAATCTAATGTCGAAATTCGATACATTTTAAAATTTTACTGTAAAAAAGGTAAAAATGCAACGCAAGCCGCGAAAAAAATTTGCGATGTTTATGGACCTAGTGCAGTGTCTGTGAGAGTAGCACAAATTTGGTTTAAGCGTTTTCAATCCGGAAATTTTGATGTCAAAGAAGCACGTCACTCTGGTCGCCCTATTACGGATAAAATTGATGCCATTTTTGAGAAAGTGGAGCAAGAGCGGCATATCAGTAGTTACGACGTAGCTGAAGAACTGGGAATTGACCACAAAACAGTTTTGGCGCATTTGAAAAAATCTGGGTACACAAAAAAGCTCGATATTTGGGTACCCCACGAGCTCACTGAAAGAAACCTAATGAACCATGTACTCATTCTTTATTACGACGTATCTAATGAAACCGAACCATTTTTGAAGAAGCTGATAACTGGCGATGAAAAGTGGATCACGTACGACAAGAACGTGCGAAAAAGGTCGGTCGTGGTCAAAGGCCGGTCAGGCTTCACAGACTGTGGCGAAACCCGGGTTAACTCGCAACAAGGTGATGCTGTGTGTGTGGTGGGATTGGAAGGGCATTATTCATTATGAGCTGTAACCACCGGGCAGGCCCATCGATTCTGAACTCTACTGCGAACAACTGATGAGATTAAAGCAAGAAGTTTAGAGAAAGTGGCCGGAATTAATCAACAGAAGGTGTGGTTTTTCATCATGATAACGCTAGACCTCACACATCTTTAGTCACTCAGCAAAAATTAAGAGAGTTTGGCTGGGAGGTGTTAATGCATCCGCCGTATAGTCCTGACCTTGCACCTTCAGATTTCCACCTGTTTCGGTCTCTTCAGAATTCTTTAGGCAGTGTCAGGTTAACATCACGAGAGGACTGCCAAAACCACTTGTCGCGGTATTTTGATCAGAAGCCCCAAAATTTCTATAGCAATGGGATCTTGCCCCTACCTACAAGATGGCAAAAAGTTATAGAACAAAATGGTACCTACATACTTTAGTTAAATGTAAATAAACTATATTAAAAAATGTTTTGAATTTTCTTAAAAAATGCGAAGAAACTTTTTCCCCAACCTAATACATACTTAAAACACACATAACCAGAGGAGATACGGTTGCAGTTTCTTTTGAAACATCAGCTCTTTTTTAGAGAAAAATAATTTAGTATTAAAATTTATTTGGTCAAGCGTGAGTAGCGTCTTAAAATGAATCAAGTTGGTAAATTTTTTTTTGGCCATATTATGTTTGTTCCATTCAGATACAAATATAAATAATTTCATCATCTAAAATTAAAACGCTACTACTTGTGACGATAAGCAATTACCTACAATTATGCATTAGTAGGTACTTGTTATTTTGTTCATAATAAATATCATATAAGCCGTAGGAAGTCCACTGCTGAACATAGGTCTCGCCCATAGATATCTGTGCGGGTCTTGGAGGTCTATTTGAATGTTAATGTTACAGATGCTGATCTTCTTATTGTTACAGGCAGAGATATGGTCGGTGTTCATCGCGATCCTGCGCAAGAGTGTGCGTAACCTCCAGGCCTGCACGGACGTGGCGCTCATTCACCACGTGCTGCAGCGGCTGCCACGAGCGGAGACCGTCGTCGCAGGTAGGTTTTATTTTATGGTCCATGGAGATGGAACAAGCTTACGGCCCACCTGATGTTAAGTGGTAACCATCGCCTATAACAGAGAACTGCCTTGTAGGTCACGCACCTTAGAAATGTGCTCTACGTTGCATTGCCCTGCATCCACCAACTTGAAGCATACAGGTGTAAATCCTCATATGTCTGTAATTTCACCGGCAATCATAACCCCTTAAACCGAAAAACAGCTGTGCTGCTTGGCGGCAGAAATAATTATGGTGGTAGTACTTCCCCGGGCGAGCCCTTCACGAGGAACTCTACTACTCTTAAATATGTCACATACTCGTATACTCTTCTGTAACAAGTTAATTTAGCCACTTATTTGTTTCAAACATAAACTTTGCAAGGGCACTGCATTTTTGAAGTGAAAACTTCTTTAGGCGCGTTGGGCATTTTTTGAGACGGAAAAAAACCATCGAACTCGTGACACTGTTACCGTCACCGACACCTCTGTATATAAGTATCTCGTAATTGTTCAAGTTTTCACTTCAGTCGGCACAGCACTCCCGGAGTGCCACTTTGTTTATTCGCTACCTTCGAGTATTTACAAAAAATATAAAACGTCTATAGAACTGGATCTTTTTTTAAAGACCCCATCTCTAGCGAATTTATTGGGGACTAGCCTTCGCCCGTGGTTTGCCAATTCAAAGTAGCCTATGTGTTAATCCAGGTTATCATCTACGTACACACCAAATTTCATCGAAATCGGTTCAGCTGTTATGATGTGACTGAGTAACAAACAAATAAATAAACAAACATCCAAACTTTTGCATTTATAATATTGTTACGAGCTGAGGGTTCGGGATAAAATAATGGGAATCAATCTAACCAAAATAACACTTTTATTCAACACTAAAACGATGAATACACGAACTTGGTCACACGTAATCACAACACACTAATTCACACCATGTTGCACCACTTAGAGTCACCGAAACGTTCGCACGTATAGCCAAATCCAGACTGACTCGCGAGCAACTACTGTTCACGCGAGACCCTTCTCCACGTCAGTCCTCCAGGGCTCCGCTGAGACTGACTGTCCGGCCATCTCTCCGGCCTATTTATATCGCGCACATTTCGATTGTTCGAGAACGATCTCGATCGTTCCAAGAAAGGGTCGGTGTTTCGACAGAATGGCCACTCCCCATTCCGCGAAACCGCAGACAATAACAACAATAACACAGCAAGACAAAAGCGTTTGAGAAATTTCAATTATTTCTCATTGTTTAACAGCCTCGGCGTAACAATATTAGTGTGAGAGTCAAGCGCTTGATCACTACCTCACCTGATTGCGATTATAGATTAGGTAAGTACTAAGCCGTAATGCCGTAATATATTTTATAATCGAATCAATATCATGTGCCCTCAGAGTACAAAAGCGCTTAGTAAAAAATTACATTATTCTATTAAATAAAACCAATAAGGCAGCTCTGCACAAAGAAGAAATACCAGTAAACTTTGGATTATTTACCTACCAAAAAAAGTATGGTTCACATGTTTCAAAATTTTTGTATGGTAGCTGGTATAGTTCCGTTCGCCAACTTGCAAAATCACATCTTCTTTGCAAAGTGATGGTTTTGCAATCCTTATGTCAAATAAATTCCATAACATGACACGTTTTAGGACAATAAACGTTAATTAACATTTTTTACAAGCTTTTTATTAACTTGCAATGTATGTATGTTTGTCCGGGTGGAATCTTGTAACTGAATTTTAAATCCGTTCCCCTCAACCGATTGAGCTTAGCATAATATGGTACCATGGAGGTGTTCTCATGATGGAGTCGGATGCTAGACAACGGAACTTCTGAATGGATTATAGTAGGCTACTAGTGTTTGGTCTCATTTGAATCTGCTTCCGGTTCCGATTATGAATTTTATAAAAGCTTGTTTTGAAAAAATAATTTGTCAACAAAAACTTATTGTTCCTCTATAATATGTCCCCATTATATAGTGTCCAATTATCAAATCATAGTGCGACGCAACAGAAAAAAAATTGCAGATCAGGACTATTGCAAAAGTTTTCAAATCCCATTAACATAAAGTGTGGAATGGCGTACCGATTATCAAGGTAATGTCTATACGGGGCCTTATAATAAACAAAAAATACTGGATTATTTATGTAAAAGAAAATTGCAAAAATAATGAACAAAATACATTAGAAATACAATCCGTGTTTATCTAACTCTATATTTTTTATTTGGTGGATCGTAAAGATAAACAAATACACGTTATCCATTCGTTTATACAACGAAGTCCGAACAAAAATAGGAAACGCCTCGACCATTCCTTTTTTTGCTCATACCTGCCGTATGGGACGGGAACAGCTTGGGCCTGGGGAGAGCAGGGAACGCACACCTCTTGGCTGGCTATGCGAGCCTGGTAGCAGACTGATACATTTAACCCTTTTCTAAGCTCTGTTTATTGTTAGATAATTTTATTCAAGTTTCTAATTTGATTTATAAGCTATTCTTCGTAATATTAACGAGTTTAGATACAACATGTTAACCATTTCTATAATTATCCTTCGTTATGAAAACGATAAAAAATAAAGTATCCGTGTAACCTGTTTAAAGGCGACGCTTACTATATATATTCCGTCCCTGTCTCTCCCTATTTTAAAATAGTATCCTTGATCTTCCTACCTCCTTGCACTTTATGGGATCCCAGTTGTCTTGAGAATCGTAAGAATAGCTTGAGAATTGCACTGTTTTCAAAATTACTTGGAATATGTTTAGTTCACATAGTTTTAAAAATATTCCCAGGTAGCCCAATTTCGTCACACGCACGATTAATATGCATCAGTAAACAACTGTTTGAATTGGTTGGACACCGGTCTCTAAACAATAAAGCCTTTGTGCACCCTTTAAAATATTATATAACTTGTCTTGCTAACTTCTGATGCGTTTTGGACCCCCAAAACATCTCTCATCTTTAAAAATTGGGTTTCTGTAAGGTGGTAAGCGTAACATTCCCAAGATACTTCATTTTGTCACATGAATATGACGTGTTCCGTTGGTTGGACAAACACCATCCCCTTCAGTTTTTTGTGTCGCGTTTACCTACCTGCGCGTTCTGGTAGCCTGGTCTCCTTGGGAATCACAAGAATTGCTTGAGAAATTATTTCGTCTTGGCATTTTGTGCAAACCCCAAGTTATGTTCCGAAGTAACTTAGACATTATTTGTCACCTGCTTACAAAATATAATGGGCAATTTTTATCATTGTACATAATACCTGAATACCCCAGTTCCCTGAATAGTCTACTCGACTGCCATATAAAAACAGGTGAATATTTTTTGTAAACGAACCCCTTGTGAGCCATATGTTCTCATACACATTGAAGTTCACACGGCATACCATCCAACATCTTATGGTTTATGGTTGCCTAGTTGTCTTGGGAATCTTATGAATAGCTTGAGAGAAAATGCAACGTCTTGGGATATCGTGGAACTATTGTGCACCTGACGCGATTCTTCAAAACTGTGAATTCCTCCCTGCTAGATTGGTCAACCCGACCCTACTACTCGTACGCCTTGTGTTCCATATTTCAAAATAAGCTGTGACGTATTGTCAGAGCAGTGAGCTCTTTATAGTTTATGGTTGCCTAGTCGCCTTGGGAACTCTAAGAATAGCTTGAGAAATGCATGTCTTGGAATTTATGCATTCACGGTGAGAATTATGTATAAGGTTGAATGATCGTGGGAAGTTTAAAAGGAATCAATGAATCTGCATCCGTTTTTGATTTCACTTCCTTTCATATTCTGTGTGTGAGCTTGTATTCTATTTTGTAAATAATATGTGCTGGTATAGATGCTGTTTTCAACTTTTTTGCGTTAGAGGACTGCAGAAATCTACATGTGAACATAAAAACTATCTTAAATCTGAACAATTACAAATCGATGACAAGGGTATCAGAACTCATAAAGCGTCAAAGATGTTTAGTTGATGAGATTTTGTTTTATTTGAGAGTTTTTTTTATATAGAAACTGTTTTATTGTAAGTTTTTGAAACACCTTGTAGCTTTGCTTGCCTAGTGAACATGTAAACAAGTTTTTCCTTCAATTATTTTGAAACATTACTAGGTGCATTATTACATTGAAACATTGTGCAAATGTTCATAAAAATTCCAAAGAATACGAGGATATAAGAAGACACCAGGTGTTCCAGGGCATTAAATACTTACCTGGCTTTTATTGAAGCTAGGGGGCAAGCCACTACTTTATAATTTCTGCTAGCCTGGTTTTTGTGTGAATACCAAAAATATCTTATGAAATGGAACGTTTTTGCCATATGAGGTTAAAACAGTGAAAGTTGTTTTGTAACAAGATCCATTTATCAAGGGATATAAAATTACATTTAAGAAATGAAAAGTGAAGTTTGTTATTATCACTGAAGGGTTAATACTTGTTCATACCTATACTAGGCAAGCATGGATACTAAGTTTCAAAGATGAAGCAACAGTATCATGTCAGTTATCGGTTGCACCCTTCCTTCGCTGTGGACTTTATCAATGCGGGTCTTACAACTTCTTGTGAGTTCTGATACCCTTGTTGTACTGAGTGTTATCGATCTGGTTTAGTATATTTTCTTTTAGAACTGTATTTTCAAGTTCAATTTAATATTCTCAGTAACACCAACATACCAGAAACTAATAAGAGGTATATAGAAAATTAACAAGAGCCTTATAAAAAAAAACATTTTCACTCATGACATGAGCGATGACAAAGATTTCATAAATGTTAAGATAGGGTTTTTTTCTCAGGCTATTATTGGGGTTCATAAGAAAACCAGGGTACCAGAAGGGTGGGTAGAGAGGTGTATATTGTTACGAGCTGAGGGTTCGGGATAAAATAATGGGAATCGATTTAACCAAAATAACACTTTTATTCAACACTAGAACGATGAATACACGAACTTGGTCACACGTAATCACAACACACTAATTCACACCACTGTTGCACTACTTAAAGTCACCGAAATGATCGCACGTATAGCTTAATCCAGACTGACTCTCGAGCAACTACTGTTCACGCGAGACCCTGCTCCACGTCAGTCCTCCAGGGCCTCGCTGAGACTCACTCACTAACTAACTCAGACTGACTGAGACTGACTGTCCGGCCATCTCTCCGGCTTATTTATATCGCACACATTTCGATTGTTCGAGAACGATGTCGATCCTTCCAGGAAAGGGTCGGTCTCTCGACACAATGGCCACTCCATTGTGCGCAACCGCAGACAATAACAACAATAACGCAGCAAGACAAAAGCGTTCGAGAAGTTACGATTATTACTCATTGTTTAACAGCCTCGGCGTAACACAGCCCCCTCCTAAAACATGCTCGTCCCGAGCATTCTTAGCCCCATATCGCGGCAGCCGATCAACACGAACAATTTTAGGTGCACCTCGCGCTGAAGATGTAGCAACTAGAGGAGCCACATTGCCGTCTCTAGTACTTCAGGACACCCAGAGTCCCTTTCTCATCAGCGATCCCAATTCTAGCCTCCAAAACACGGCTCTCATGATTTCTATCTGTTCTTTCACTTCCTGGAATTACTTTCCAGATGAACCGAACAATTCCCTCATCAGTCGAGCCCAATTCCGGCCTCCAAAACACGGCTCTCTTGATTTCTATCTGTTCTTTCACTTCCTGGAATTCCTTTCCAGATGAACCGAACAATTCCTTCATCAGTCGAGCACGCTCTTATGGCCAACGTCGCTGAGCTTCCTGTTAACGACGCTGCTCTTCTTTATCCTGACGTCGCTGTTCCTCTTGCAACCGAGTCTGCTCCACTTGTTCATGTCGCTGTTCCTTCTGCAACCGAGCCTGCTCTTCCTGCTGACGACGCTTCTCTTCTTAATGCTGACGGCGTTGTTCCTCCTGCAACCGAGCCTGCTCTTCCTGTTGACGACGCTTCTCTTCTTAATGCTGACGGCGTTGTTCCTCCCGCAACCGAGCCTGCTCTTCCTGTTGACGACGCTACTCTTCTTTATCCTGACGACGCTGTTCTTCTTGACGACAAAGCATTGCCATAATAGCAGCAAGATCGCCTGTCACAGGAGCATGGCCCACGGGTGATGATGATGAAGCTCCAAATGGTTCGGTGGCGGCTGATTCCATCTCCATCGGCTGACGACTCTGCCGAGCTTCTTGAACCGGAGAATCTCCAAACCGCCTTTCATCCATTTCCTGTTGTCGTTGACCTCTCGTCCTGACACCGTCCACGTTATCCTTTGGTAGAACCGGCATTATTTTATCCCACTTCTGACACCAAATTGTTACGAGCTGAGGGTTCGGGATAAAATAATGGGAATCGATTTAACCAAAATAACACTTTTATTCAACACTAGAACGATGAATACACGAACTTGGTCACACGTAATCACAACACACTAATTCACACCACTGTTGCACCACCTAAAGTCACCGAAATGATCGCACGTATAGCTTAATCCAGACTGACTCTCGAGCAACTACTGTTCACGCGAGACCCTGCTCCATGTCAGTCCTCCAGGGCCTCGCTGAGACTCACTCACTAACTAACTCAGACTGACTGAGACTGACTGTCCGGCCATCTCTCCGGCTTATTTATATCGCACACATTTCGATTGTTCGAGAACGATGTCGATCCTTACAGGAAAGGGTCGGTCTCTCGACACAATGGCCACTCCATTGTGCGCAACCGCAGACAATAACAACAATAACGCAGCAAGACAAAAGCGTTCGAGAAGTTACGATTATTACTCATTGTTTAACAGCCTCGGCGTAACAATATTTTAAATCTCACCCCTTAGCTAATAATACCAGAGTTTGAATTACGATACCTCATATTTGTTTTGCTATATTCATGTTTGTGAGAGTATTAGCTAAGGTTGGCTGAAGTTTCAGCCAGCCTTAGCTAATACTCTCACAAACATCAAACTTCAACCAGGAAGATTTTTCTTCGTATAACAAGGATATCCTAATTCTAAAGATGTTGCAAGACGCACTACGAAAAAAAATCTTAATAGTGAGCATAATGAAGGACTGATAATTTTTGCACTAATGGAACGATACATTGGCGAACTTAATGCTTATTAGCATTTTTTTCAGTTTACATTTATGTAGTGTTAGTGCTTTTTAGAATATAGATTCAAAACATAAAACTTAGCGATGAACTTACAAAAAGGAGGTATGCAAGTATTTGTTAACTGTCAGGAAACGATTATTTTATCTTCATATTTATGCTTGTCTAGTAAGGGTTCGAACAAGTTTAAGGACTTCAGTGATTTCAATAAACTTTACATCTCATGTGCTCATTTTGTGCAACTTTTTCTTGTTTTTATAATTGAGTAAGATCCCAGAGCGATCAGACAACTTATTTTCACATATGTAGATGAAACCTTAGGTTCTCAGTAGCGTCTCATGTTCTTTGAATACCGGCGTGCTTGTTGTGGAGCTCGCCTTGTGACACCTGGATAGGTACCAGGTAAGAAAGGTAACTAAAAATACGAGTTTCGCAACTTAAAATTATATGGCTGATTTTTATATATGTTTTGTAGAATATTATTCTAAAATAGTATCATAAATTTCAGACACTTTCCATGGGCCAAAACTTTTGTCAGACGCTTTAAAGCTCCACAAAAAATACCTAAATGAACTTTACTTATTTTTACATGTCTGATTTTTAAATATGTTATTATGGTAACTATTACAAAGTTATATTTCATTAGTCAGACAAATTGTAGTGAACAAACATCCCCTAAACACAAAAAATATTCTTATGTCTGATCGCTCTGGGATCTTGGGCTAACATTGGTTTATTATAGAAAATTCTTCATACGGTTCCCAAGAATACCAGAATATTAGAAGATACAAGGTACTAAGACACCGTTATGTAAACTACCTGGTATTTAAGTATAGCAAGGGATGGAACTAAAAATTTTGCAAAATACACCTTGCTTTGCATTGCCTCCATTACTTCGATTGTATTTATGCTACCACTTAACCTTTCCTGTTAGCCTAGTGTTCTTGTGAATCTCAAGATTAGCCTTGGAAACGAAAAGTCTTTGCCACATATTCAGAGGTTTAGACCCATATAAATGCAATGTCATAGTGGGAATTGAATTGCTCATACATAAGTAAAAGTGGTATAATTTTATTTGAAGAAGTTTTTTGAGTGGTTTTCTTGCTACTTCTTACATATTTCTGCTATGTTTGTTTCTGAGAATATTAATGGGAGTGGCAGGAACTTCAAAAATAGACACAAAATACCTAAATCAGATCGATTACTCTCAGTATAACAAGGGTGTCAGAACTTACAGGAGGTGGTATAAGACGCATTTAAAAATGCCTTTAAATTATGACCGCACGTAGCAAGGAGGGGTGCAGCAACTCTGAGTTAACTGTTATGAAACGGTTTTTTGATCTTTGAAACCTCTTCTTACCTATGCTTGCCTAGTAAGGGTGTGAGTGAAGAATAATTAACAGTGATTTTGATAGTCTGAATTCAGAGAATGAGCGTCTTGTATCATTTTGTGCATGTTTTCGCATACGCTTTTTTAGCTTTTGTTGATTTTTGCAGTGTCCTTAAGATTCCCAAGAATACCAGGATATTAGAAGACGCAAGTAAGCAAGACATCGTTGCCAAAATTACATGGGTTTATAAAAACCAGGGGTGGGACTTGAGCTCGTAAACCCTCAAGGGGTTGCTTCTACGATTTCGATTGTATTTATTTATTCTACCAGCACCAATCTTCTGTTAGCCTGGTTTTCTTGTGAATCTCAAGTATAGCCTGAGAAATCGAACGTCTTTGCCACATCTTCAGACCTCTGAAATCCTAGTTATGATGGGAAAATACTTGCGCATCAGTGATTTTATTTCATTTAAATTTGAGTTTAAATCCTCTTAAACTAAACTGGCTCTTCCTAAGATTAATCATTGATATATTTTTTCTTAAGTAAATCTCAGAGAAATGATATAATTCTAAAGCTGTGTGAAGAAAGAAAGGGTTCAATTGGGTTCTTAGGTTAACTAAGGTAGCATAAATCTTGAAGAGGAACAAGCAACACATCGAATAAAAGTTGAAAGAATATGGATGGGAGCCCTTTTAAATGGTGATATTAATAGTATGCTCCACTCTTATATTTTAAATAGCAGGCAATAGAGCGAGAGCTTGTCCACCTCCTTTAATTTTTGTGATCCTTGGTTGTTTGGATCCTAATACAATAGGTATTTTTATATTATTATTTTTTTCTTCTCGTTCTATAAAATGAACGAAGTCTTGACTTATTTACTAATATTATTAAGTTTTACAAATATTTAAAAATAAATAGCTATTTTTGATTCCCAAAGAAACCAGGTTACCAGAAAGCACAAGGATATGTCACACACTACGATTAAAGGGATGATTTATATCCTGCTTTCATATAAAAAAATTTAATGCGAATGACGGTTATATTAAAACACCAAGGGTATATTAAGCTCCACCCTTAAATCAAAAAGTTATTGAACAACGTAGAGTTGAGGCTTACCCTGCAGTTTTAGTCCACTTTGCATGCTCGTTTGCAGTATAAGTTGTATAAAAAAAAAACTTGTATTTTCTGATGGCTTAGTACCTTTGGTAACATTGATACGAGCTTGCGGCATGCATTTCCTTTACAAGATCTTTTGTTGAGTTCGATATTCATCGTGAGAAAACCAGAATAAGGTAAAGGCTTTTGCAACAGCATTGTTTTGTCCAGTAACATGATTACATGGACGGTTACATGATTCTCAAGGATACCAAGTCAACAGAAGGCATAAAGAGGTGTCAAGACTAGACTCGATAAAATGGGAAGCAGATGTAAGCAAGTTATGAAAAGGGATCCAAATGGGTTTATTTTGAGTCCGCCCTTAATTTCAGTCAGGTAGAAGTTTTTTTGTCAAAATGTCTTGCTACCTCCTCAAGTTGTTTGATAGCCTGGTATCCTTGGGAATCATAAGATAAGCTTGAGAATATTTCAAGTCTTCAAAAATTGTTAAATGGATCTTTTATGTGAACTTTCTTTAAGGATAACACATTATCAAGATCTTAACAATATGATTGATAATTTGCATTAATTTTTTTATGAGGCTTGCGGGCTTGTGTCCCTAATTTCTTTGGTGACGTTAATGTACCCTTATATCTTTATTCTTAGATACATATCTATCATACCATATCTGAACATTCAGATAACAGTGGCGAAAGGGGTTTAATTAAGTTGGCAAAAATACCAAGCGGACATAGGCCACAAAGAGATGGTTCGATACTCCAGAGAAAATGGCAGCGACTGCAATTATAGCTCAGTGGGGGTTCTATACAGTTCATTCATTTCATAACATTAATGTTAAAATGATTGTATAGCCTAAAAGGTAGACCTTAATTATGCAATATCTACACCCTGTATATTTGGTAGACTGGTCTTCTTGGAAATATTGTGGTGATATATTAATTACGAAGTCATGGTGAGAAAACTTTACATTCAAAGAAATTATTATTTTTGCTAACAGAATCAACATAAGGATAGTTACAAGTTCACAACAGATAGTTAATACATTGTTAAACAAGGGCTGTAACTGTAAGCGATTTAATTTACAACCCAGATAGTTTGGCATATGAGCGAGCGAAGGCGAGCGAGGATCCTGTCATAATTATTATTAAAAGTTCCCTAAATCGTTTTCTGCAGACATCAAATTGCTAAAGACTCAAATTGTTTTATCTTACTGCACGTTTTTTAAGGAATAAAAATTCTATTCGAACTCGTTGCAGTACCCCCAGAAAACCATTTCTTATGTCATTACGGGGTGGGAGTACCCGAAAAATACGTCTCCCTCTGTATTTAATATTAGTATTTATGAAGGTATCTGTTATTTTTTAGAAAATAAAATATTTTTGTCAAGATATTCTTACTATTCCCAAGAAAACCATTCTTGATAAAGCATATCTTGAGAAAATAAGATTTTTTATCAACCGTCGAAGACATTAGGGTATTTTAAGAAAAAATCGATTCAGGGTATGTTTTATGGCTACACAATATTAAATAAAATGGATTTCTTTTTTGCTGAATGAGTATAATTGCTATGCCATTGCTAAACAAGCCTAAATAAAAGTGTTACTTATTTCTCATCATTACCAGGTAAGCATAACTATGAAGAGCCTTGAAGACGACAACTTGTTCAGTTATACATAACATAAAATCCGAACGCGCTGAAAATGCAAAAGAGTCTCCAATATTATTTCTACAATAGGATCATAATCTATTATTGTACATGCTCAGTCAATCTTGATTAAAACTCTCAAGAATACCTATTCTATGGGAATGCAAAGGAAGTTATGAAATTATTTCTTTAGAGGAAGATTCTCTTTCAATGCAGACCATTTCTAATTTGGCATTGTGTCTGTCTAAATGAATTATTAATATTCTATAGAACATTGGGATATCAGAAGATATGTAGAGGTGGCAAGACATGCTCAAGAATGATGGCCGAAAATAAAATTTTCGTATTGGGGGTTGTATGGCAACGAAAGCTCCGCCCTCAAACTTTAAATACTTTACTTGTAAAAATGTCTCCACATCTTCAAAGACTTATGTTAGCCTGGTTTGCTTGGGAATCAAGTGGTATAATATCAACACTGTGAGAAGCAAGCATCAATTAAAAAACTTCTTAGAAATTACATTCTCAAGATTATCTTAAGGTTCCTAAAGTAACTAGGCTACCAAAAAGCGTGTAGAGATATAAAGACATATGGAATTAAAAAATCGTTATACCTGCCCGCCTATAGCTTCTTTTGAAATTATGGAAGAAAAAAAATATAAAACAACCCCTGATTCTATAAAAGATTTCCTGTGGTGTACGCAGCCTGCATCTTATGATATCCCAGTTAGTTTGGGAATTAGTTAGTGCAATAATCTTAATGTGAGAAAAAAATAACAAATAATTTTAAGATTCTCAACGATTCATTTCTCAAGCTCATCTTAGAGTTCTCAAGGACACCAGGCTACCAGATATGGCTTGGATAAGTTAAGAAATAATAAGCGATGTAGAAAAAATTCTACCTGCTTGGTGGTGTCAATCAAGGGAGGGGCTTAAAAATATGAAAAACAACCCCTATTTGATGATGGTCTCTTTGGAATATCCTTGCATTTCATTGGGCCTTCTGATTAGCTTGGTTTAATTGATACTCTAATTTTACTCTTTCGGGCAACATGGTCAATCAAATTTATGTAAAAATATTCAAAATTATTTTACTTTATTTTAAATGTGGAGTTTTTAACGAGAAACTTCCCATGTTTTTTTTATAAAACAATTTATTTGGACGTTTAACATTCTGTGGAACATTTAAAAACATTTTTTGGGGAGTTGTTTTTGTAGTGTTCGTACACAATGGTACGAAGCAAGCACGATAACTCTTAAAATTTGACATTAAAAACCATATTAGCTGTGTTCTATGATGAAATTAACATTGTGATCATCATCAGACGCGCTCGGATTTGTTCGGGTACTGTCGGCCGGCGTGTTTTCGGTACTGAGTTCAAAAAAATATATTTAATATATTATAATTTTTTAATCAGAGCGATAAAAATAAAACAAAAAATAGTTTTGCCATGAAACGTGTATGATCTTCCCATTTATTATAATTATAATACCTACCCAATTATTATTTTAAACGTTGCTTTACTTTTAAAAAACTGTCGAATATTCTTCTGCGTTATGATTTTTTGGTTCCAATAAGAATTTAGAAGGTCGAACAAACACGATGGGAAATATGGGAATCCACATTTATAACTTCAAAATAGTAAATAGATTTCTAGGGGCTAAAATTACCCATTGTATACGAGGTAAATATAAACCGAGTTATGGGTTTTTAGCGCTAAGATTACGAGAAAATAAAATAATCCAATACAATTTTCAATACATAGTTTATTTTATTAAATTAAACGTACAACTTGTACCTACTTATTTTATACGTATTCTGGATACTAACGAGATGTTTTTCCCCGGCAACTTAATTTCTGCCCTCTTTGAAGATGAATAATAAATAAATAATTATTGCTGGACATTTTACACGGTGCTATCTAGCCCCAAACTAAGTAAAGCTTATGGAATCTATGGGAACCAGATAGAACACTTACATAATTTTTTTTGTAAATATTTATCAGAGATATATACCTAGAGAAATAACTAGACCCAGAACAAATATCTGTAGATCATGCAAATATTTCTTCCGCGGCGGGAATCGAACCCTACCCTACCCGACCTCTTGCGCTATTTCGCCCACTGCGCCACGGAGGTCGTCGAATGTTGAGTTGTCTGTGAGGTAAACGTGAGAGATACACGTAGTTCCAGATTTGAGGGTCTCTCGAAAATATTTTTTCCCCACAGAGCGAAATATGCTATTTTATCGTCGCTCTGGTACGCTACAATGACGGAATTTTTGAGCAAGCGAAGTGAAAAAATATTTTTATGTGATCATTATATTTATATATCCTTTTATGTTTTATCATTTTAGGTACCTCCCTATCATCTACTAAAACCTGCATCTCTTTGCTTATGATTTCCTGGTGTTTGCATTAAGGTTTCCTGAACACAACCAAAGGGGTATCAGAAAAAATATATTTCTCGCCGAAAAGGTCTGTATAAGATTTATGGGCTTCCCTTCTTTAGCTGAAATTACCTATAGCATCTACGAGTATTATATTTAGTTAGTTGTATGATATCCTAGTGTTTTAGAGGATATCATAATGATTGATTGTTTAAACATTTAACATGACCATAGAGACACCAATAAAAAAACTTTTATATTTTTGTGTATCTTTTGCAATAACCCAAAATATTGTGATGCCTGAAATATAGCGAGTATGGTACAGTTCACAAAGTGTTAAAATGCCCATGGGGTACCAATGTGCTAGAGCTGGAACTCAAGAATAACTCAAGAAGTTGATTTCTAGCCAAAAAAAAAATATAGCATTGTTGTCATACGACTCCACGGTCTTAATGATGTTGTCGAAAAATCTCACGGGTGGATATCCCCTATTTCTGTCCCCAGTTCTCAGCCTCCAGTCTGTTAGTGCCTTAGTCCACCTGTCGTCAATTATACGTCTGGCCATGTGTCCTGCCCAACTCCACTTGAGCCACAACATTAGCTTGCTGACGTGTTTTATTAAAAATTATTGCAGTAAAGGCTATGAAGTGTTTTGGCCTCATTTGTTATATGTATTAAGGGTTAAGATGTGCAAAAATACCAGGATTCTAGATTGTATAAGGAGGTGTCAGAATTCAAGGCTCTTGCAATAAAAATAAATGTAGTGTAAAAAATGTGCAAAGAAGGGTGTGTAAAACTTTAAGCTCCGCCTTGGCGATTGAAAAAAACTTTTAGGTAACGAACATAAAATATGCTCAAATATGGGAAGAACATGCTACCTCCTCATGCGTTCTGTTAGCTTTGTATCCTTGGGAATATAAAATCACTTTTGTGAATCTGACACACACGGTGGGAACAAAACAAACACTCTAGAAAGAACCCTGGGAAGATTTTTGAAAGCGATCTCATGCTAACATTTTAACCTCTTTAAAGTTTATGATGGCTTGGTGAACCTGAGAAACGTAAAATTTGGCTGACATTTTTGAGATTTATACAATTCAAAAAAAAAATTGGGACCCGGATGCGACCGACAGACCTCCACGATGTTCTCAACCTGCGACTGTTCACTTATGGTGCCCTGTTCTTTATGAGAAAGCGTAACGTATGACTTTAATAAATCTTTGGTTTAATCATCGCATATTTCATGAAAGACTGAGAATTATTTTGCAGTACTCAGGAAATGCCGCTCGCCTTAATAAAGGAATATAGAAAATAAAAGAAGTTGCTTTTCCAAGTTTAGAAATATTTTCCAAAGAGATTTAAATTCTTTATTAGCATCATACGAAGAGGAAATTGTATTATGTAAATTCAAAGCAATACGATCACTCCTATTTGCCTTTTTGTATACATTCTCGAGTTTTCCGAAAAGCTCATTTTTACGCAATTTTTGTGTAGCATAATGTTATTGCCATGTGTTTCCATATTTGCGGTTTATTTTTATGCTCGCATTATCCCTTTTGTTAAACGTTGAATGCTTTTTGAAAGAGACCCTGAAAGAGGCGTGATCTATGTTTTATTTTGTTTTTCTTTACAAATTGCGACCGTATCTTTAGAAATAATGTATACGTTTATAACGACGACCAACATGGTATTACAGAATAGAAAACTAAATCATGCTAAGGGTGTGAAAGGGAAGCAGTGCAAAGAACTGCATAATTAATATACCCTTGCCCCGAACACCAGGAATGCATGACATGTGAAGAGTGCTCACATTTTTAATTCCCGTCTTGTTACCAAACGCAATTCCACACACTCATCTCTCACCGCCTCTTTTGTATGCGCGCCTGGTATTCTCCCCTGATTTTTTCACGTCACCTGAGAGAGAAACGGGGTCAATGTGCCTGAGGGTGAAATGAGCAAGGGCTAAATGGGACGGTGAAACAATGCTTTGTGTTTCAGGTGAACATTTTTATTAATATTGACGCGAGCTGATTGAAATGGCTGGTGTTTTTTTTTATTTAATTAGCAACAGCCGCTACATACCTCTGAACTAAAAGCTACGTAACTAAGAAATACATATGTTATCTATTATGTCATTTAAACAAATCAGGCTGCAAAAAATAAGGGTTGGAGGCGCCGGGTATCGATCCCGGTACCTCTCGCATGCTAAGCGAGCACTCTACCATCTGAGCTACGCCCCCTGTAGAGGCAGGTGACAAATTTATGACGAACTATTAACATTTCATACATAGCCTTGTGATATCTATTTATTATATGATCTTAATACATTTATTGCATTAGATAATTTCGTACGTGCTGATAGCAAGATGGGCTGTAACTATCAAACATGTTGCAATCACAAACTAAACCAAGATATTATTATTTACAAGCTTCCGCTCTCGGCTTCGCACGCGTACTTTGCCAATAAAAAGTAGCTTATAATGTTAATCCAGGCTATGATTTATGTACCATACCAAATTTCATCGAAATCGGTTCAGCCGTTCCGACGTGAAATATTGGGATATGGATTTAAATAACTTCGCCCAGCATCGTGTGAAAATATTTAAAATTATCGAGTCATAAATCTTTATAAAACATTATTTGCATGATGAAATTATTATCCTAATATAGAAACTCTGATCTACATAATACTATCGTAACCTTGACCATCTTCGATATGGACATCCGTTCAGGACAAGTCTTTATGACATTTAAATTTTATTTACAAAACTATAAATAACGTAAAATTAACTTAAATCATCATTATCATCGTGTAAGCCGTTGCCGTTGCAATAGATTTCCAGAGCGACCGATCTTTTGCGGCCTGCACCCAACGGCGTTCGGCAACCTTTAACAGGTCGTCTTTCCATCTAGTGGGGGGCCGTCCTACGCTGCACTTTCCAGTGCGTGGTCTCCACTCGATAAGCTTTATGCCCCAACGGCCGTTAGTTTATCGAGCTATGTGCCCTGCCCCCTGCCACTGTTTGCTGATCCTTTGTGCTATGACGGTGACTTTGGTTCGTCTACATGAATCACAGTTGTCTGCATATATATAGGTATATATTCCTCATCGGTTTCGATGACGGCGACCCTAACTATATTTAAATTCAAAGAACCTCTTAATGCCTGCGCTATTGATTCCGCAGGTTGAGAGGAGCTTGCTTCATGAAAGTTGTCTACATATAGGTATACCTAGGATGCCACAGACCTTGGATTCCTTTCATTAATAGTAGCATGCCACCACATCGCCCAGCCTCGAATGGATCTAAAAACATTGGTACTGTAGAGAGCATCAAACTGGCTTGCAATTCAGACTTCTAAACCACCTGACGAGGTCGGTTTGATGTGAATGAAGCAATGTTGTACTGAGAGGGTATTTCGAAATGCAGGCGTACGAACAGGACGTGTGACTTGTACCAGTGGATAAATTCAAGATTGTGCTTGACAGGGGGCGTAGCTCAGATGGTAGAGCGCTCGCTTAGCATGCGAGAGGTACCGGGATCGATACCCGGCGCCTCCAACCCTTATTTTATGTTTCACTTTTGATTTCATAATCAACACCTCATTTCAGTAATTTTTATTATGATATCCAAGTTTTAGGTCTCCGATCCCAAAATTGGATGCCGTAGGTGGGTATGGCTCACCTTAACCCCTTATGGGTTGTGAATTAATAGACCACCTGTTTAATTTTCATTGTCTTGGAATTATAAGTTCTCTATTATAACTCTATATAAACGTTTCATCGTTTTGCATCCAATTATCTACTTTGACGGTTCTTATAAAATAATTGTACGTAGGTGTCCCGTTTTTAAAGGGCTACATCCAATAGGGCATTTATCGTGGTACTATCGATACTATCCTGATCTCAGAATCGAACCTGCAAGCTATAATTCTTCAACCACGCTCCAACTAACACCAATTGCAATAAATATAACCAAAACAATACAGAAAAAACTACGTTCAAAGTGAAAGGCAAGTGTTGCATACTTACGCAGTATTTTGCATACCAATGTCGCTCTTTTGAAACATTTTACCCTTAGGCTATACTTTGTGGACTTATTCCTTCGTTGTTTACCTATCTGTTATTTCAACGTTGTGTTCTACAGGGGGCGTAGCTCAGATGGTAGAGCGCTCGCTTAGCATGCGAGAGGTACCGGGATCGATACCCGGCGCCTCCAAAATACCTTCATTTTGCATTAACGTAATATATTTGACTGTTTTTTATTTAATACGTAAAATAGTCTCAAACTTTATGCATGTGCTTTATTAAACGCTTTTTTAAAACCCCTCAGTTTTTGATACACCTGCAGCAACTCCCACCAAACATGTATTCAGGCCAAAAACATCGCAACCCACAGAGAAAAAAAAAGTCGCACTCCGGGAGTGCCAACAGAAGTGAAAAATTTAGCGCTGAATATATGGATATTCAAAATTTAAAGGCAGACTACACTACAGATACTTATATAGAGAGGTGTCGGTAACGGTAACAGTGTCGCGAGTTCAATGGTTTTTTCCCGTCTCAAAAAATGTCCAACGCGCTAAAAAAGTTTTCACTTTAAAAGACTGCATTGAAATACTGCATTCTGTTCGGAACCCATTATGCTAGTAATTGTATTCCTTTGTAAACCTACAATATTACACTAATAATAATATTATATATAGCTGGCTGGCACGCAGGAGATTACGGGTTCGTTTACTACCGCTTGCATGATCTACAAATATTTGACGACCTCCGTGGTGCAGTGGGCGAATAGCCAGCTGAGACGCAGGAAGTAGCGGGTTCGATTCCCACCGCGGAACAAATGTTTGCATGATCTACAGATATATGTTCCGGGTCTGGTTGTTTCTCTATATATTATAAGTATGTATTTACAAAAAAAATGTATATAAGTATTCTATCAGTTATCTGGTTCCCATAGTACAAGCTCTGCTTAGTTTGGGGCTAGATAGCGCTGTGTGAAATGTCCAGCAATATTTATTATTATTATTTATTATTTATACCGGGTCGGGTTGATTTTAATTTATTTCATTAACAATTATTTAATCGTTTCTGAAAAGTTTAATAAAGAAAATTATAATAATATTGTGATAGTAAAATATTATATTTACTATAAATATCGCTCGCTATACAATCAAATGTAAGATGAAAATATATGTTATCTTCGCCGTGTGTGATGGTCCATTGGATTGTATGGCGAGCGATATTTTATGTTTACATAAAATATTATAGCATCTTCATCGTATGAGACGCGCTTTATTATTATTTGTACTGTATTAATTTATTCACCATTTCATTACATTGCAAAATATATTACCCATGTCAGTTAAGTACTAATAGAAATAAAATAAATTAAATTTACAATTAAGCAGAACATTGGAATAAACACTTGGTTATAACAGATACTACTCATGCAGATGAGAAAATCATTGAATGTTTTGAGTTGCTGGATGGTCGGTTCGGTCCAGCCAAACTGGGTTGTCTATTAATGCTTTATAGCTAAGTGAAAGGTGTCAATGACGGCTGATCGCATTGCCTGAGCGTATTATAATTCAATGCCAAATACTTACGTTGCATGATTTTTTTAGCTACCAGTTTTTTCGTCCCATGTATCAACAGGGGGCGTAGCTCAGATGGTAGAGCGCTCGCTTAGCATGCGAGAGGTACCGGGATCGATACCCGGCGCCTCCAACCCTTATTTTTTTCACTTTAGCTCTCTTTAACTGTTATAGGTGTATTTTTATGAAATTTAGATATCCACATGAAGATTAACAACAATTATTTTTTAAAGTATCTCAAAGAAACTTATTTTAAATTCTCTAGTTACAAACGGAATCTATTAAAACAATTCAATAATGCTAGTCCATAGAGTAATAAACTAGCTAAGTATGTACTTGGTGTAGGTATGAACATAACAATGTAGATATGCTCTTATGGTCCGAAATGTTTCGCTCATGCTTGATGGTACAGTGGGACTAACGTTATAACTAGCTTCCGGCCAGGTCTTCGTACGCGTAGTTAGTTAATAAAATAAAACACATAAAAACCTTCTTCATGAAAAAACACTTAGATATGCCAGTTTTTATGGTGATCTGTCTAAAGATGTCTGAGTTTAACAATCTCATCCATTTTTAGTTAAGTGTTAGGTCTTTACCTATGACATTGCCGTTTTGTATGGAATAAGTGAAAGTACTTATTTTTTTAAACTTTTTTATTTCTGTTATTCAAAGTAATCACCCATGCAATCGACGCATCTTTGCCAACGCATTGGCAGTTTATTGATGCCCTTCTTGTAAAAATCAGCTGGACGGGAGGCAACAAACTCTTCATAGGCATTTTTTACTGCCCCTTGGGAATTGAATTTTTTACCCACTAAAAAGTTGTCTAAATTTTGGAAAAAATAATAGTCGGTAGGTGCAAGGCCTGGTGAGTATGGCGGATGAGGGAGAGCTTCCAACCCCAGCTCTTGCAGCTTGGAGACTGTCTGTTGTGCAGTATGGGGTCGCGCGTTGTCGTGAAGGAGCAGTGGGGACGACCGATTGACCAAAGCTGGTTGCCGATGTGCAAGCTTCTCCATCATTGTCTCCAGTTCTTCACAGTACACATCTGCAGTAATGCTCACACCGTTTTGTAAAAAGCTGTGGTGAATCACACCCGCACTAGACCACCAAACAGTGACCATCACCTTTTTAGGGGTCATTTTTAGTTTAGGGCATTGCTTTGGTGTTGAACCAGGATCTAACCAACTTGCTGAGCGATGTCGATTGTCGAACAGAATCAATTTTTTATCGCACGTAACAATTCGGTTAAAAATTCCTTCATTTCTTTGCCTATTGAGCAGCGCGAGGCAGATCTCGACGCGTACGTTGCGCTGGAGATCGTTAAGTTCGTGGGGCACCCATCTATCAAGTTTTTTTACCTTGCCTATTTGTCGCAAATGGATAAAAATTATTTTGATGCTAACATGAAAAGCTGCTGCTAGCTCAGCTGTAGATTGAGTGTCGTCAGCTTCCAAAATCGCCTTTAATTCATCATTGTTAACCAAAGTCTCCGGACGACCACGAGCTTCATTTTTCAAGTCAAAATTTCCAGAACGGAACCGGGAAAACCAATAACGGGTTGTGCGTTCGTTTGTACAGTTCTCTCCGTAAACGTTTTTGATGTTACGTGCCGTTTTGTTGCGTTGGTGCCATGACAGAACTCATATTCCATAATTACACGAATTTTTAAAGTATCCATTATGACGAAAAATGTTCAAATGTAATGAAAATACAACGCTAATCGATAACCAAAAGACTGAGTTTTTAAAAATAATGTCATGTTTTTAAAACTAAATTAATTTGAATTTAGAATACAAAGCCATTCCAAACTTCTTTTCTATTTGAAATGGCCAGTACTGAAGAACGGCAATTTCATAGGTAAAGACCTCTTATTATTTTATAGAGATTAACAAAGAAGAGACAGAGTCAACGAACCGCCTGTTTATTAGCGCTTTATGCGCATTCACTTATAGGATGCTATATCTAGATACTAGTTTAGACATTAATTTTTATATTATTTAAACACATCTGACTCCTTCTTTTTGCGATGGGGGTTAAAAAATGACATAGATAAGAACCATCCCAGTTAAACTAGCTATTTATTAAAAAAACCCGCATCCGCATCGGCCGTTTGTGAACTACGATGACTGCCACAGACTCCACACCACAGACACAGAGAGTCATAGGCGTCAACTTATAACACCCCTCTTTTTGCGTCGGGTGATAATAGCAACTTAAATTAAGACAAATACGTTATGAAAAAACATCTTTAGTTTAAATTTCGATCGTATTTAACAGGCATTTACTTTTCTGCCATGTAAATGCCAGTATCTTCTCGTTTTCAAATGCCAATAAAATTGATGTTTTTTTGGATGCGCGCTAACTTTTCATAAAAGGGTTCAAATAACGCCTGTTCGTTATGAGCCTTTAATCATTTAAAAACAACCCTACGATAATCAGTTTTGTAACCATCAACTACATATTTTACTAAGAGCTCGTTTGCGCTCCATAACTTACATTTTATTACTCTGTTTGTTTCCTCTTTGCCGTCAGAAGTCGCCGTAATATTTCCGAGCGTAATCGCGTTAAGCATTTTAATATCTCAGTACCAGGCTTGCATAAAACTGGGGAGGTCGGCTGCAATCCGTGTCGGATTACCGGGGGATTAGTAAACGGCGCGAACTCCTCGCCGAGCTTAGGCCCTGGTCCAAAGCGATGGAAATTACCACGACAGATGGACTTAGTGCTTTGTTTTGTTAATATTTTTTTTTGGAAACCTGGCGGACATACTAATTTTCAGAAAACTTTACTTTAATAAGACATGGTGCTGGTAAATTGCCATTCACCATTTATCCATCGTCATCAATGTCACCATGGCTTAGTTTAGATTAGATTAGATAAATCTTTATTGCCCACCATAAAACAATACAAATAACAAAGAACAACGTAAATCTATGGATACAATTGGCGGTCTTATCGCTAAGTAGCTATCTCTACCAGACAACCTTTGGATGGACCTGTGTGGACATTACACGAGGAGTAATGGCTTAGCTATTTATCTAATAGTAGGTACATGATAAGTATAGCTAATGTTTGTCTGTCTGTACCGAAACTCCGACCGAATATTGAAGGTATCGTTATGTTACGAGCTGAGGGTTCGGGATAAAATAATGGGAATCGATCCAACCAAAATAACACTTTTATTCAACACTAAACGATGTATACACGAACTTGGTCACACGTAATCACAACACACTAATTGACACCACTGTTGCACCACTTAAAGTCACCGAAATGTTCGCACGTATAGCCAAATCCAGACTGACTCGCGAGCAACTACTGTTCACGCGAGACCCTTCTCCACGTCAGTCCTCCAGGGCCTCGCTGAGACTCACTGACTGTCCGGCCATCTCTCCGGCCTATTTATATCGCGCACATTTAGATTGTTCGAGAACGATCTCGATCGTTCCAGGAAAGGGGTCGGTGTTTCGACAGTACGACCAATACCCATTGTGCGCAACCGCAGACAATAACAACAATAACACAGCAAGACAAAAGCATTCGAGAAGTTTCGATTATTACTCATTGTTTAACAGCCTCGGCGTAACACTTTTAATGAATTTTTATGCAATGAGAAAACGATATTTCTACGAGTAGTTTCGAATACTAAAAACCGAAGTAAACACAATTACTACGAGTAAGTAATTTATGTAGTGGGGGGCCATCCTACACTGCGCTTTCCAGTGCGTGGTCTCTACTCTAGAACCTTTCTGCCCCAACGGACGTCAGTCCATCGAGCTTCCAACTGATAAAGGTTGCTGGGAGCTGATGGGTACAGGCCGCACAAGTTTGGTCACCCTGGAAATCTATGGGGGGAGGCCTATGTTCAGCAGTGGACGTCATGTGGCTGATATGATGAAGTATTTTATACGTTTCCGTAAAAAACGCGTTCGTCCAATATTGTATACAAAATGCGTCAACAATTTCGAACAAAACAATGGCACAAAATTACAAGGGGAAGAAAACAAGCGGGTCGCGAATCACTCGCAATTTTAGTGCGAAACGAACGCCTCCATATTTATGTAGTCCTGGTGTTTTCCGGCGGAATAATTTGCATGATTACTGCTGGAGCGCCACAGATAATATTTCTTACTGGAACTTTATTATGAAGTCACTACTAGTACTCTCATATTTTAATTACTTATTTAATTAACTATCCTCTGCTAGATGGAAAGACCCCCGCTGGATGGAAACACGGCCTGAATGTGGCTAGGAGCCCTTAGTTGCAGGCCGCATAAGATCGCTTTGGAACGGCCGATGTTTAGCATAGGACATCCTATGAATGAATGATCCGATGAATCCTGATATGATACTTTTTTAACTAATATTTAAATTAATATAAATTAATATATAGCATAATAAGGTGTGCAACGTTTCTGAAATAAATGCATATGTTTTGAGGATGAACTTAAAAGTTCATAGTTTTTTACCAGCAGACCTATTTTAGATTATACCTACCTATATACAGTCCGTCTAAAAAGAGTAGACAAAAAATGAGGGCGCCACTGACGTTTAACTGGTATACCCCATACTATACAATAACTGGTTTTGATACTTGCAAATTGTTTATTGTCTTATTGGCATTGATATTTTATGATTCTAAGCTAACTTAGTACTTCACATAACCACTTTACATCACAAGTTGTGGTTAAATTCTACTAATACATATTATTATAAATACGGAAGATTGAGAGGATGGATGGAACTTGGCACAGGAATAGATTATTACCTGGAATAACTAGAGGGTGCAGCTAGTAAAATAATAAAACAAGAGTTAAGTGTTATTAATAAAATATTTATTCATAAAATTAGTCGTCCAACATATCAAAATCTAAATATTCGACACCAGACATGTTGTTATCTATTGCCCCAGGAGAATCTTGCCGAGAAGTACTAGGCAGACAGGAATCTTCTGATTCTGTTTCAGACTCACTGCTGCTGCTGCTATCCTCTGCTGGATCCTTCCGAAACTATTCGTCGCACAGTACTCTCAGATTTACCTGAAAATAATAAATTATATTGTTAAGTATCAAAACCAGTCACACGCACTATATTTATATGTTTTATTTTCATAACCTCAACTGTACATATAAAAGTAAATATTTCATGATAAGACCACTCTTGGATAAGACATTACTATTTAAAGGAGTGTAAAGTGAATAAACGTACTACATTAATTCATAACTTACCAGTCAGATCCGCTGTTCGTTTATAAACGTGTTCCATCTGCGTGAGCAATCTGCCGGCTTGGAATTCGGCTAAACATCGCATAAACACTTTGTATATCACTTCACGAGTGCCGCTGCGGATTGTTTTATTCATTTTTCAAATGTTTATACTTAATAAGTTTTTGGATAAAAAATAGAATTGAAGCAAGAATTCAAATGAAAGCACAATGTTTACATTACAATGACAAGCAAGTGACAATATTGATTTTCAATTTGTGTTGCCAGCCACAGAATATAGTTAGTTCCTTAAACATTAATTTCTACTCTTTTTAGACGGACTGTACAATTTATTTGCTATTCATAGTACAGATAAATTTAATAGAATAACTATTTTTAGAATAAAAGAAGTATCAGACTATGAGTGGTTCCAGTTCGTGGGCTCTACTTAGTTAGCTATTGAAGAGTGGGAGACGGGTCCAGGACCCCGATTGCAATAAATAAATGATCATGGCGAAAGTTTTAATGGCCATCACCATTATTACGTTAACCATTTGTGAAGTTTTTTTCTCCCTCCTTACCTCAATGGAAAGTACCTTTAAAATTATTTTACCGCAATTAAACTTAAGTGGGACCACTTTAAAAAGTTAAAATCCACTTATTTATAAAAAGAAAAGTGGCACTCCCGGAGTGCCGACAGAAGTGAAAACTTGAACAATTACGAGATACTTATATACAGAGGTGTCGGTAACGGTAACAAACCGGTCGGTCGGTTGCGAGTTCGATGGTTTTTTCCCCATCTCAAAAAATGCCCTATGCGCCTAAAGAAGTTTTGACTTCAAAAATTTGGTTCACCATTTGGTAGTAAAAAGCTATGCGTAGAACATACCTACATAAAAAAAATATTCCGAAAATTGAGACCCACCTCCTTTTTTCCTTTTGGTTCAAAATAGAAAACACAAAACAAATAGTACAATAGGCGGTCTTATCGCTTTGAAGCGATTAGATACATCATATTTTATTATATTAGTATATTTAATTATATTTATAGTAAAGTCAACTACATGCCGGGTACAAATTGTTAAATTCGTAGATTTGTATGGATATTCCAACTGGATAAAGCGGATAGGAGAATTTAGGGAATTTTGTTATGACACGATATTGGGGATTACTCCCATTAGTAACTTACTAAAATCGCTTAGTCCTGAGCACACTAAAATCGCTTAGTCTCTCGTTTTTTAATTCATAAACATTATGTTAATTAAGTTAAGTCGTTGTCTGTGTAAAAAAAGTTTTTTTGATCGCCATCGATACCATCTTCATGGCCATTTTTCTAGCACAATTGGCAACTGTAAATCATAATGGACAAGTGTGGGAGGAGGACAACAAAGTTATTATGAGATTATTTTAGAAATTAACAGACACTCTTTTGTGTTACTAATAGATAAACGAAAATAGGCAGTCATATTTCTATTAATTATATCAGAAGATATTGAGCAATCTATTATAAATAAATAAAATAAATATTAACAATAAGAAGATAAATATATAGGTTATTTAAATAATAATACTGTTATTAGAACGATATAAACAAGAAGCTATCTAAAGCCACAAACACTGACAATTAGTCTGGAGAGATGAATGCAGATACAATTATTACACAATATACTACACAATTATTACACATAAGTATATTAAACAACTACATTAAACCACGTTCAAAAATAATAACAAACAAAAAAACATAAATTTAACAAACAGAAATGTCTTCCTAAAACAGAACAGAACGGAACGACGACACAGCGCTGGCGGCCGACGGCTTGTAGTACGTCAACGTCAAGAATGACAGTTACGGCACAGTCACAAAAACATGGACACGTTATGTTAGACCAAGTGTCAGTTATCAAAAATAAATGTGGTACCTAGGTAAAAAAAGAAAATATATTTCGGAGTAACGAAAGCTAGATGGAGGTATGGGTGACGGTACTTGCTCATCACCATCATGAGAGTCGTCCACCATTGGCGTAAAGAGTACAAACGCTGCAAATCACAATATTTTATTAATCAAAACATGAGTAAATAATTTACAACAACAAGAGAAGAAAAGGCGAGTTTAATTAATTTGTTTAAATAGATCCGAGCAATAGTTTATAGTGAAAATTCAATTTAATAAAGCATAAATTAATTTCAAGGATTCAGGCGTGACCCATATCACGATTTTGAGGTGTGAACGGGCTGGCCGCCAAAAGTAAAGCGCCGCCCCTTTTTTTTTCGAATGGACTATACTCGCTGTTGGCCTCTGAGGCCGTGACAGCTTAACCGAACTTTTGGCGAACGCAGATCGCGATACAGAGCGCTCAGCCCAGTAAGTTATTTAGGCAACTAGCGCAAGGGCACCACTTAGGTACGAGCCTCGGCTTGGGCTGTTGCCGGGGTGGGGATAAGAGAGAAACGCCCGGGTACATGTCTGTACCTCGTATAGGCGGCGACTGAAGGGACTCGTCGACCTCGCCGGTGAGGTCGGTGTTTCTGTGAAGTGTTTGCTCTGACTGATATAGATGACTCAGATATCGCTTCCGCGTTAGCGGAGGTGATTTCGTCATCAGGGTCTCTGAGAACGTGTCTCGGACGACGGAGGATTTTGTTGGCGGGCGGGTCCAACGGGTAGACCGGAATGGTGTGTACCAAAGGGTTCGGATGATGGGAGGCAAGTTCATAATACCGCTTGGAAGCGAGCTTCATGAACTTGGCTATTGAATCTAATTTCATATCGCGATGTAGATCGTTATTGCGGAAATACCAGGGCGAGCCTGAGGCTTTTCGCAAGAAGCGATTTTGGATGATCTGAATGGCACGAGTGCCGCCCCACCGCGCCGCACGCTCCTTTTAAAGCCCGATCCGCACGCTCGCCTGATTCCGTAGAGTGGTACGACTAGTACGATAATCAAAACAAATCTTTTTAATCAATACAAACACTTTTAAAAGTAAATAAAAATACTTTTAATTGCTAACGCCGACATGTACTAGGATGAACATGTACATAGCCAGGATTTGCTAAAATATACCGCCGAAAACGCCAGAAATCGGCCAGATCGACTCCAATTACTTCGGCCTCGCAAAGCGCCCGGCCTTCGAACACGCTGGTGCAGCTTTTCCTGGCGCCAAGACGGCAGCAGCAACTGCGGCAGCTTGTGCCTCCTTCATTGGTGGGAACTTTTTTATGATTTCTCCAAGCTGAGCCTGGGAAAAACTCTATGCTTCGTTCCGTCCGGTGCCAATAGGTAGACGTTACCGTCCTGAGACCAGCACTTGTTTACGCCATATACACGGCGTCCTTCATTGAAGAAGCTGCATCGTATAACACATAGGTATTTGTTATATATTAATTCTGTCTCTGTCTTTTTGTTACGTTTTCACGACTAAACGGCTGGACCAATCTTGATGAAAGGGACATGCCCATATAATGCTGTCAACTGCACAAAAAATTGCGTTCATCCAAAAAATATGTTACATTTTTTCGTTAATCTACGTATCAATCGATTAACACGAAAAGTATCCTACAATATTTTAAAATAATAATGAATATGAAAACGACAGGAAATGAAATGGTAGCAAATTGCCTCCAGTTGCAAACATTAGTGTTGAGCCAGAGTTGTTCTGAGACAATAATCGATTGTTGATAAAAGAGTTGTTCTGAGACAATAATCGATTGTTGGTAAAAGACCATAAATAAAACAATCGATTTATTTGACTGTATTTTCACTGACACGAAAAATCGGTCACCGATTTCAGAAGTACGAAACCAAAACGATATTTGTTTCCCAATGAGCGTTTTGTAAATCGTTTTTTTTCTCTTTAATTAACCCGGGGGTGGTATTATGCTTGACTCGCGCTGGTAGCGAGCGCCTGAGCGAGATAATCTCAGCCAATCGCAGTGCGCGCTGAATTTGCGCTCAGCTGTTGACGCACCGCAATTGATCTAAATCCTCTCGCTCTCAGCTAACCTTGATCGTAATCGGCGGGCCGTTGATCTCAGCGCCACCTTCTAGATGGCTTTAGGATTAACCAGTGGAGAGAAAAAAAGCAGAAAAAAAAATAACTCCGCTTATCTGTAGCATTATCTCGATTTTAATTCGATCAACAGATGAGAGGTTAAAGCTTCGCACGATTTTGCATAAGGCCATGCAGAGAAGAGTTAATGACACAGACATGAGATATTTTTTAGTTAGGCACCTATCACTCGTTATTCCTCCCAAATCATCGAATTAAGAACTAACTCAAACGATAGTCGATATCAATCGATATCGACTACCTATTCAATCCAAGTTTACAAAATCAACACAGAAATACATAATGAATTCTATTAAACATCTCCAAAGGCAAATAAGTACATTTTTTTTCGCTTGGGTACAATTGGTACTTACATTTTTCGTACATTTTATTACCTTATTACTACCCCTGACACACTAAATATCTGATTTTCAGAAGTAAATAGGTAGGTATATTTTTGTATTTATCTGTGGCGCTCGTGTTGAATCGAAATAAACTCGATTTTACTTCGATTCTACATTTGCTCAACAGAATCAGATGATTATTATTTCTTTGCATTAAAATATTGAATTTTGATTTACTGGAATAATTGCCCTCGTCTGTTGATTGTATAGGAGCGCGATGTCAAAAATGGCACTTCTGTGCGCGCGCGCCTTGAGATTAAATATAATCGATTGCTCGATTTGACCGATTATTTTGCACCGATAAATCGATATTTCGGATAATAGTCGATGGTCGATATGCCAATCCCTATGACTGTGCGCGTACGTCATTCACAAACAAGTACCTACACAAGCCGTTTCCTGTGATCTGTGTCTGTGGCCGTTTCGTTTGTTTTCTCGCGTATTTTTGTTTGTTTGCTGACTTAAAGCTTTTAAAATGGACTCCGATACTTCTTCTAAATTATATTTTCTAATTATATATTCTAATTATTATTCTAGTAATTATCAATATCATAATTTATCTAGGAATCGTTATAATTACAATAATAAACTATTTAAGTTGTAGTTGAATACAGTGATGTAAAACTGGTTGTTTGTGAAAAATAAAAAATGATTTTTCTCATTATAGTAAACTTTTTTATAACTAACTCCTTAGCTCTTTTATTACTAACTAAGCCTAGAATCATTAGCAATTAGTTTCAAGTGTGTGCAGTGACAGCATTTTTTACAAGGGAGAGTGGGCATGCCCCTTTGGTACGTAAATAGATACCTGGATTAAGACATATTGACAATCTACATATGCGAAGCCGCGGGCGAAATCAGGTATTAAATCAGGTGGGTTATGTGTTTCTGGGGATGATGATGATAATTAAGAGTAGGGGCTCGCTCGGGGAAGTATTACCACCGTACTTATTTATGCCGCCAAGCAGCATTGCTGTGTGTTTGAAAGGTATGGTTGCCGGTGAAATTACTGTCACATGAGGCATTACCTGTTGATGATCCTCAAGTTGATGGACGTAGGGCATTGCATCGTAGGGCAAAGGTGCGTGACCTATGAGGCAATACTTTGTTATGGCGATGGTTCACACTTAACATCAGTTGGGCTTTGCGTTAATGCGTTTCGGTGTTATGCATGTTAGTAATTTCGCGTATTCTCCAATGGCATAAAGCCTCCCTGAGCTGCTCGTATAATTAGAGAGGAAAACTTGGCAAAGGTATATACGGAGGATATGTCAACAAAAATTAACGAACCTAAAAGAAAAAGTTCGGTCATAAAAATTGCTTAATAGTATTTTGGCTCACCCGTTAATCATGTAACTGGTTATGTTATAGAGAAATAGAAAGAATGAATAAAAATTCTTTATTATACCATACAAGCTAGACTCAACCTAAAGATACTTTTAATGTGAAACATCTATTGGCGTGCTTTGGGGGTAAGACTATTATACCTTACAAGCTAGACTCAACCTAAAGGTACTTTTAATGTGAAACATCTATTGGCGTGCTTTGGGGGTAAGACTATTATACCTTACAAGCTAGACTCAACCTAAAGGTACTTTTAATGTGAAACATCTATTGGCGTGCTTTGGGGGTAAGACTATTATACCTTACAAGCTAGACTCAACCTAAAGGTACTTTTAATGTGAAACATCTATTGGCGTGCTTTGGGGGTAAGACCTACTCGTATGGCGTTACGTCGCGACGGCATGCGCCCAATAGGATTAGCGTCAGATTTTTCAAACTTTCGCGATTACTGTACATAATTACTGATTTAAACGGGTGTTTATCGCTTATGTTCCTTTTTTATTTGTTATCCCGACGTTTTGTTGATTGTGTTGCAACAGCCGTGATCTACCGCGAACTCGGCTGTTGCAACATATTCGAAACATCGGGACAACAAATAAAAAAGGCACAGATGCGATAAATACCCGTTTATATTATTATTATATATTGATTAGGGTAAGATTTATTATTAGTATTTTCTTTACATTTCTTAAGGTAAGAATTGTTTGCCGTCCCGCGTATTTATGTTGCGTATGATGAGATGATTATAAACGGTTTTCTATAATTATAAATTCTGTTTCATATCCCGTGACGGCCACAGTTTTATTTTCCTCACTTTTGATAAATGCGCACTTTTTACGTTAGAATATTTTTAAACTGAGCAGACCACAGATCGGTCACTTTGGAAATCTATTAGGGAGGCTTATTTTCAGTGAAAGTCGTAATGATATGAAATGATAATTATATAACATGTGACTAGAAGAGTGTTAGATATAAAAAAACCGGCCAACTGCGAGTCGGACTCGCGCACGAAGGATTCCGTACTATAAAAACTATATCTATCTATAAAAACGGCAAAAAAATCATGTCTGTTTTATGGGAGCCCCACTTAAATATTTATTTTATTCTGTTTTTAGTATTTGTTGTTATAGCGGCAACAGAAGTAAATCAGCTGTGAAAATTTCAACTGTTTAACTATCATCTTTCATGAGATACAGCCTGGTGACAGACGGACAGACAGACAGACAGCGGAGTCTTAGTAATAGAGTCCCGTTTTACCCTTTAGGTACGGAACCCTAAAAACGACTAATTGCGAACCTCCTCCTTTTTATGCAGTTGGTTAAATAGAGGAAGTTGATGATGATTAGTCCCCAAACGGATGGACCGATTTGTACACCGTTTTTTTTAATATAATGCTGGTTTAACTGGATTTGTTGTTAGCTGATGAAGATCAGGTCAGCTAATCCGAAGATTAGTACGATTCAAAATCAAATTAAATCAAGATTTTTGTTTGCAACACTAATAACATTTATTAACAGAGAGGATATACAATTATTTACATAACTAAAATACAGAAGAAACAATTGAATCATCTAAAGACCGTTGCAAACGATCTATAGATAGCTCAACTATTCCAGATCACTATCAGGCGGAAGTGTACAGTTACACCATTTATAACTCAAGAATGGCGGGACGGATCTTTGATTTGTTGGATTTGTCTCCGCTCTGATTAACAGAATAACTATTAACATATCGGAAAAATTCACGCAAAAAGAAATTATGTAGAAAATTAATTTTCTCATACAGAGATGTAGCTAATGATGGCCGATTGATAATTCTACCGGCGACGTACATTGGCAGCCCGCTTTATATGCATGCCAAGGCGGCACGAAGTTTGGCGGTATATAAACACAACATATAGATAAAACAACATAAAACTTAAAGCTAACTTAAACTAAAGCTTCTACTTTTTTGAAATGGAAATTTATCAGGGGTCGGCGGTTTATTAAATTTGTAATTGATACATATTGTTGCGAGCTGAGGGTTCGGGATAGGATAATGAAAACCAATCCAACCGAAATAACACTCTTATTCTAACACTAAAATGATAAACAGACGAGCTTAATCACAACACACTAATTCACACCACTGCACTGTTACACAATAAACCACTAAAAGTCACTTGAAATATTCGCACATACTCGTATAGCCAAATCCAGACTGGCTCTTCGGTTTTTTTTAACTAATTCGCTGTTGGCCTCTGAGGCCGTTGCACTGGCGAGCGCAGATGGCGATCAGCCCTATAAGTTTTGATGAGGCAACTAGCGCATGGGGACCACTTAGATACGAACCTTGGCTTGGGCCGTTGCCAGGATGGGAATAGGAGAGAAACGCCCTGGTAAATGTTTGTACGTTATGTAGACGGCAACTGAAGGGACTCGTTGAACTCGCGAGGTCGGTGTATCTGTGTTTGCTCTGTCTAATGTAGATGACTCAGAAATCTTCTCCGCGTTAGCGAAGATGATTTCATCATCCGGATCTCCGAGAGCGTGTCTCGGTCGACGGAGGGTTATGTCCGCGGGCGCATCTTTAGGATTACCAAAGGATTCGAGTGATGGGCGGCAAGCTCATAATGTCACTTGGAAGCGATCTTCATGAACTTGGCTGTAGATTCATATCGCGGTGCAGATCATTATTGCGAAAGTACCAAGGCGAGCCTGTGGCTTTTGACAAAACACGATTTTGCACCATCTTAATGGCATCAACTGGACAAGAGTGGGCGAAAACTAAGGATTTTGAGAAAACTGCTGACTCTTCGGGCGTCTCTACGCCCTATTTATACCGTACTCACTCATCTATACCATTCTCGAACGTTCTCGATAGTTTCGCCGCCGTGAACTCGAAGTGTGGGTAGGTATTTCAACTAGAATACTATTTCTTATTCTGTGTACTTAACGTAGTAGGCATATATCAACCTATTACCTATTCTGTGACACAGTAATAACTTTGACAGGCTGACTCCTACTATTACTTATTCTGTAACAGCCTCGAGCGTAACAATATTTAGTAAGAATATAGATTTCGTATAAATTATTGCAACCATTATAATATATTTTGGCTCATTATTTTCCCATTCTACCGGATTAATTTCTGTGCTGTTTATTAAGCTATTACCGCAATTTATAAAATGAACGCATATGTAATTAATTAATTCGCGTAGAATAATTAATGTAATTAGGAAGCCTGTAGTTAATATGTAGTAAGTGGAGGGAAATTAGCATTTAGGTAATTACGGTTAGGTATTGCATAGATAATTATTTCCTATCTATGCCAGATGATATCTGACGCCTAATAATTATAATCAGTAGAATATATGAGAAAACACTTTATCTGTACATCAATAGGCGCCCGTATCAGTATAGGAGATTCGCAAAAAGAGGGGTGTTTGACGCTTATGTCTGTATGTGTGTCTGTGTGCCTGTAGCATCGTAGTTCCCAAACGGCTGGACCGATTCGGATGTGGTTTTTAATAGAAAGCTAGTTTAACTGGGGTTGTTCTGAGCTATGTTAGTTTTTATCTCCCGAACCAAAAAGAAGGGGTCGGTGTTTATAATTGTGACTTTATATGCGAACGGTTAAACATTTTAATGAAGCTGTCTTTATAAATGTTGTTTCTAATAAAAAGACTTTACAATTAATTTATTTTTATTTGCTTTTGCGGCTTCAATAACACTGCGGCCACGAGGCTAATTGTGATCGCCACTTGTGTTTATGTCGCCTGTAGTTTGTAGGGGCGTTCAAAGCCCAATGTCATATTGTCATTGCTATTGGAGGTTGTACTAATCTACTCATCTCCTTTGCGATTTTCCAAAAATGAAATTTTGTCAAAAAACATAAGATTATGTTTTTTTTTCAGATTTGCTGATAGAAATGCTGGGAGTCCTGGCCAGCTACAGCGTCACAGTGAAGGAGCTCAAACAGCTGTTCAACGCTATGCGAGCCGTCAACGGGAAATGGGTAAGTTTGCTAGCTGCTAAACCACATTTAATAACCGACTGTTTAATATAAACCTTATTACGAGGCCCGAGGTAATAATACTCAACTCAACGAAATAACCTCAGGAACCTCTTACAAAAAAGGTTCCTAAAGAAAAAATAACTAATACAATATGGCGCTTATTTAGCTAATCAGAATTAAGATACCTATTGTACTGCTAGCTAGCGCCCTCTATTTTTGATCTCGCCTGTAGTCGTAGTAAGAAGTTCGACGTTGCAATGATAACCCCATTTGCAAAACCCTGCTGGTTTTAATTGGTGTGTGTTGATAACGAGCCCGATATCAACCCACACCAATTAATTACCATAAACCCCTGAACACCAATAGCTCGCAGTGGAAATCTCATTTGCGAAATGTCGGTTAAAATGCAAGCACACACATACACAAATTACCACCACCATCAATACCACACACAACGCCCCCGCAAAACAGTCTAATGCTACCAGGACAACATAAACTTCAGAGAGCGAAGCGGGGAAGCCACGAGAGAGCTATGCAATTACTGGTGGCGCAATGCTTTTGAAATTTGCACCGTTTTAGCCGCACCGTGGTCGTAATTAGCCAGCAGCTGAATAGTTACTTTGTGTTTATGCTGGCCTGGTAATTGAGATTGGCCCTTTTTACTTCTTATTCAACCTCAATTGGAGGCTAATTAGGTTTTCAGCTCTTTTAAGCACCAATGTCTTGCCGTCTGGTAATTTGCTGGTTCATTTAATTCCCAGCATTAAATAGTAAACAAAGATGGCCTTTTTATTCGCTTAATGCTTTAAATACTAGCTTAGATTACCATAAGAAAACTCATGAACAAATACGTAAGTTATAAAAGTCTCAGCGTGGTTATTGTCTAACTATAACTAAGTCAAAATCGATTAATGTACATATTTCCTGATCTTGAAGAATACCCATGTAAAAGCTTGCCTGTATTTTAACTAACTAGTCAAAGTGGTGAACCATTTGTTCTTTAGAATCGATTGAAATGGAAAATGTTAACGGCGAGTAAATAGACACCAATTTTAAACAAATGAAAACCATGGAGCATTAATGAGGTGTGGTGTTTTTAAAATCCTAATTTGTAGACATAATAATAACGCTGGACATTTCACACAGCGCTATCTAGCCCAAAACTAAGCAAAGCTTGTACAATAGAAACCAGATAACTGATAGAATACTTAAACAACCTGTTTTGTTATGCATGACATAAACTAAAAACTTATGCACAAGCGGAATCGTATTAACTGATATAAGAGGTGGGTTTAATACCGGTAGCTTGAATATTTATCCCTTAATCTATACATTTCCAATAAAATAAGCCGTGTGCATAGGCCCTTAGTTTCATAAAGCACGTTTTTGAAACCAAATATCTATAAAACAAGATATTATTATGATTTTATATGATGTAAATGTTAAATTTATTGCAGCCCCGGCACTCGGCGAAGCTGCTAAACGTGCTTCGGCAGATGCCTCACAGGAACGGACCCGACGTGTTCTTCAGTTTCCCTGGCCGGAAGGGATCGGTGAGTACTCTCCCATTCAGTTATACACTAGGAAAGAAATAAAGTGTGTGTGTATGTGTGGCAAAAAAAGGCTTTTATTTGACACTAGCGGCCCGCCCCGGCTTTTCACGGGTGGACATTCATTTTTTAAACATTTTTTATGGCGAATTTTTTTAGATCTTGGGTTACATTATTGAAGTTTTAGTAGGGATCCCTAATTTTTTTCTAGTAATAAATATAACATATGTTACTCAGCATTCTAATGGTGAAAGATTTTTAAATCGGACCATTAGTTTTTGAGTTTATTCGTTACAAACATCAGACAAGACTACAGAAAAATACTTCCTTTTTATAATATTATTAGTAATTAGTATGAGTATAGATAATATCTAAAGGCGGTTATATTTTTTTTTTAATTAACAGTTGTAATTACTTACCAAAGTAATTATGTTAATCAAATGCTGGGTTAAAAATAATAACTAACAAATTTAAGAACACACTCATAGTCAAATATTTATTCATTAAAATTAAAAATCACAAGGATCACCTTGAAACGTCAATTTTACTGCCTGTTCCTTCGCGACCAAGCCAGGAAAGAAAGGCAAGAAACAAGGCTGATTGTTTTTTTAATTATCCTTTTAGAATACATAACAATACAGAAAATAAATTACGTCTAAATTGTAACATTTTGAACGAGTTGTAGCAATTTCAATCCCAAGCTTAAACGGTTTACTAACTTTGTGGAGTCTACAAGTGGCAATAGCGAGTTTAATTTTATCTCTAGTATTAAAATTATGATTATCGCTATTTTTCTTAAACAAATTAATATTCTTGTGAACATACATCAGATTTTCATAGATGTATTGACAAGGGAATTTCATAACATTTATTTCTTTAAACTTATTGATATTATTATTATTATTATTTATGATATATTATTTTATGATTATATTATACATTATAATTATGCATTTTATTTTATATTATCTATATTTTTAATAAATATATGTGTACTATATCGGATTTACGCCGCCGTCTTTATTTTGTTCACATAGATCCTGTCCATCCAAAGGTTGCCTGGAAGAGATCGCTTTTAGCGATAAGGCCGCCCATTGTACCTATTATTTAAGTGTATTTTCTGATAAATGTTTGTATTTAAATGGTGTGCAATAAAGAAATTATCTATCTATCTATCTTATTGCGTAATAATTCTCGGGGGCCAATATTATAAATTGCACGAACAGCCCTCTTCTGCAGCACAAAAACGGTGTTTATATCTGCAGTACTCCCCCACAGCAGTATACCGTATGACATAATGTTGTGGAAGTAGCTGAAGTAAACTAGTCTAGCTGTGTTTACGTCTGTAAAAAGACGGATCTTTTTGACTGCGTATGTCACAGAACTAAGTCTCTTCGACAACCTATCAATGTGATGGCCCCATTGAAGCTTATTATCTAGGGCAGGGGTCGGCAACCGGCGGCCCGCGGGCCGCATGCGGCCCGTAGACTATCTCGGTGCGGCCCGCAACCCTGAGGTCCGTAAGAAAAAAATACCGAAGCAAAAGGCCATATAAATTCACTAGAATTTATACGGCCATGCTGCTGGGCCATGAGAGTATTCTTGAAAGCTCGCTCCCACGCGGGGTGATAAAAATGTACCTCTATTTCATTTCTTAAGAACTGTTTATCAAGACTGTGATGTTATGTATTGTTTCTACCGAAAATAAATATTTGCTGTACTTATTCAATTCTTGGCAATTTCTTTTGCGTTTATCCGCCGCACGTGCGGCGTCGGGCGGCTCCTTTGAGACAATAGGCGGGGCGGCAGTCTTTGATTAGACGCAGGTGTGCGGCGGCGAAAAAATTCAAAGCGACCGGTTTTAGTTAAAATCACAGCCGCGCGCAGCTCTCGCCACATTCGGTTGTGGAAATTCGCCGGAAACTCACGTCTCATCTGGTTGCTAGCTACGCGTTTCGTTTCACCTTTCTTCCCTTCGCTGATAGCTTCTCACGCACGACGTATGAGGTAAGTTGTATGCACTCGCGAGCATTTTGTTTTATTTTATTTACTGCTTGTTAATGTGAACCTTCAGATTGATGGGTAAATGTTATAAGGACGGGGATAGTAGTTACATGACATGAAGTTAGTTACGAGTGTGTCATGTTTTAATTATTATTTGAATGTGGAGTTGAATTTGTAGGTGCTAACTGGAACATATAATTTTACAACGAATTTAATTTTTTTCATTATTGTTACAGAATAATTATATAAACATGGCTTCAAGAAAAAGGAAGATAGAAGAAGAAAAAAGAGTTTTTAACGAATTATGGACAGAATTATACTTTTTTATCGAGTTTAAAGGAAAACCGTTATGCTTGATTTGTCAAAAGAGTATTTCTGTAGTAAAGGAATATAACCTGAAGCGACATTACGACACCGAGCACAAAGCTAAATTTGACTGTCTTGAAGGAGAAATACGGAAAAGGAAAATTTCCACTTTGAAATCGTCATTACAAAATCAACAAAACATATTTAAGGTTGTGGCAGACAACAGCGAATCGAATGTTCGGGCCAGTTACAGGGTAGCAGAGATTCTTGCAAAAAGTGGACGTCCGTTTACCGATAGTGAATTAGTAAAAGAGTGTGTCTTAGCTATCGCAGAAGAAATATGCCCAGAGCAGAAAAAAATGTTTGAAAGTCTTAGTCTCTCTGCAAGAACTTGCACCCGACGTACTGAAGACTTGGGTGCTAATTTGTGTGAACAACTCAGGGATAAGGCGCAGTCTTTCAACTGCTTCTCTTTAGCGATGGATGAAAGTACGGACGTGTCGGATACAGCACAGTTACTCATATTTGTACGCGGCATTGACGAAAACTTTACTGTTTACGAAGAGCTTGTGAAAATGTGCAGTTTGAAAGGTACAACTACGGGAGAAGATTTATTTCACCATGTGGAACAAGCTCTGGATTCATTGCAATTAAGCTGGGAAAAGTTAACAAGTGTCACTACCGATGGAGGCAAGAACATGAGCGGTCAAAACAAAGGTGTTGTTGGGAGAATCATCAGCAAAGTGAAAGATTCTGGATCTACTGTGCCATTGATTTTTCACTGTATTGTCCATCAAGAGGCATTGTGCTCCAAAGTTATATCCTGGAAAGAAATAATGGATACTGTAACATCCACTGTTAATTTTATAAGAAGAAATGGGCTCACACACCGTCAGTTCCAAAAGTTTTTGGAAGATCTGGAAGCTGAACATGGTGACGTGGTTTACTACTGTGAAGTGAGGTGGCTCAGTCGAGGTGCCGTTTTGGAACGGTTTTTTGATTTGAGGAAAGAAATTGGCAACTTCATGGAGATGAAAGGAAAGCCAGTAGAAGAGCTTACTAACAAACAGTGGATTATCGATCTTGGTTTTTTGACTGATTTGACTAAGGACCTGAATCAGCTCAACAAACGCTTGCAGGGAAAAAATAAATTGATTTGCGATATGTATACAGATGTAAAGTCATTTGAAATGAAACTGAAACTGTTTATCAAGCATATTGATGAAAAAAAGCTTGACCATTTTCCTAATTGCAAGAAAGCCGTGGAAGAAGCTGGAGATAATTTTGTGTGGCAAAATATTACAATGAGAAACGTGTTAACACAACTACAAACTGAGTTTGTAAATCGATTCACCGACTTTAAAAAGAGCTCCCTTAACATGGAAATATTCCAAAACCCTTTTGCAATTGATATTAGTGAGATACCAAGCAATTTGCAAATGAACATAGTAGATTTGCAAAGTAATAGCACACTTAAAACGGCATTTAAGGAAAGCACTGACTTGATACAGTTCTACGGAGGTTTGAGTTCTGAAAACTTCAAAGAATTGAAAAAGTTTGCTCAGCAGATAATAACTATGTTTGGTAGTACATATTTGTGTGAGCAGACTTTTTCAATTCTCAACTACCGCAAAAATAAGAATTGTTCGCGGTTAACGGATGAACATTTAGACGCGATACTGCGCGTGTCTACTACTAAAATGAAAGCAGACGTTAAAAAACTTGCAAGTCAAATGCAGCCTCAAAAATCTCACTAGTTCTTACTTTTATGTTAGTATAGTAGTTCAATTAAAAAAGAGATAATTGTATGAATATATATGCGTTTTATTTCAAATATTAAAAATACATGCCCGAACATATAAATATAAGTGCGGCCCGCACTGATACTCTGGCAACATATGTGGCCCGGCTATAGCATAAGGTTGCCGACCCCTGATCTAGGGTTATACCTAAGAATACGGTGGTGCCCACAAGAACCAACCCCTCGTCTTTGATGTTTATATCTGCTTTAACTTGTGTAACATTAGGTAATATAAATCTAATACTTACATTTTGTTTTCTTTTCAATTAAAAGTAGATTGTTTACATTGAACTATTTTACCACCATAGAGATTGCATTGTTTACATCGTCAAAATCGGTTTGTCGTCGCTTTAATTTAAATAAATGTGACGTGTCATCTGCAAACAATACAACCTCATGATCGTCCCGTACAAGATGGGGAAGATCATTAATATATACTAAAACCAAAAATGGTCCCAGAATTGATCCCTGTGGTACACCCATTTTAACCAGAGATCCTGGAGAATGCTTTCCATTCACGGCAACTCTTTGCACTCTGCCACTTAATAATAATAAGAAGTGAGAAAGTCTAGAGCAACGCTCCTAATGCCATAAGTAGGTGCATGCCACTGGTATAACAAGCTCTCTTTAAAAAAAAACCGCGTTAGAATCTTTCCATCCGTTCTGGAACTACGATGCCACAGACAGACAGACAGACACTCATACGTCAAATACACTATGACACCCCTCTTTTTGTGTCGGAAGGTAAAACTTAAATTGCTTATATCAATTATCATGATAAAACTGCATAAAAATATCATATTGCATTGTTTTTACGACAATTAGTAAACATTCGAGTGCGCTGCAGTCCAATTACCCGGCAGTTAATTGGCAGATATCCAATCCAACTGATGGGTATAAAGAAATGTTGAAACCGAGCCGTGTCGGATTGAGAGCGATGGAACACTTGCCAATTTACGATATCTAGTTTGGCAGTTCGAAATACTGCGATATATCTCGATTGTTTTTCAAGTTAGATATTTTTTCAAATATCAAATGGCATTTATTTGTGACAACACCAATAGTACGAACAGAACAAACGCACACAGAAGACATAAAGAAAGAACAAGTAAATTTCCATTATAAAGCCGAGATCTCTTCAATAAACCTCATTATTGCAGCCAGTGCCCTCTGACAAGCATATCGTTGATGAATCACAAGAGATGTACAAAGGCGAGCTTAACCCTAATAAGATTTTTCTTCCAGCAAACCTTCGAAGTTAGAGATTGATTAAGGTGGTGGGTACGGACCCACTCAGAAAAGGAACATTGGAGTAAAAATAAAAGCGTGTTAAAAACTATAAACCTACAAATAAATAACTACAGTTATACATAATATGTACCATTATACACATTATAGATACAATAAACTTAATATACCTACTTATCCATACTATCGATACTAATATTATAAATGCGAAAGTAACTGTGTTTGTTTGTTAGTTACCTTTTCACGACTAAACGCCTTAACGGATCCTAATAAAATTTGGCAAGAGACCACATCCTAGGACATATGCACCTTTTGTCTCTAAAAACAATCTCGAAGGAGGTTAATTAGGAGTTGAAAGTTTGTATGGGCAATCCATAATTCCTCAAGTTCAAAGAATTACATGAACTCAAAGAAATACATGCTTCAACTTTTTGTAAAATCATCCCTAAAGGGAGCAAAGTAAGGGGTTAAAATTATGAGGTAGGTGTCCTTTAGATGCACTCCCTATGTACATCACTCGGCGTCGCGTGGAGTCTGGCTGAATGTGATAAAAATTCGAAAGTAACTCTGTCTTTCGACTAAACGGCTGGACCGATTTAAATAAAATTTGTTAAGTATATGGATAGATTGTGACCGGGATTTTGACATAGGCTACTTTTTATGTTTTTACCACGCGTGCGAAGCCGCGGGCGGGTTAGCTAGTAAACTAAACTAAAAGTTTACAAGGAATGGTGCTTAGACTATAGAGCTAGCTTAAAAATGCTTCGTATCCTATGGACGTTTGTAACACAAAGTTATCAATGTCACCCTGATACTTAAAGGGGTGAAAATAGGGCTATCTGAATGATCTCAAAGTACTTCTCTGTTAATTCAAGATTTTGGGATGAATGGTTTGGGTCGTGCAGCTCCTATTCCCGATTCTAGAATCAGAACTATCTACAGAAGTCTAAAAAACAAATATGGCGCTCGACTAATCATCATAATTTTCACCCATAATGCCAAATTTATTCATGAACGATTGAAAGTAATTAATTAGCAAAAAGTTAAAAATTAATTAGGGTTGGAGGCGCCGGGTATCGATCCCGGTACCTCTCGCATGCTAAGCGAGCGCTCTACCATCTGAGCTACGCCCCCTGTTATTGCAATTAATGAAAAAATCAGACTACTCGAAATTAAAACATGCAGACGTATGTGACATTGAATTGTATAAAGACTGCCCGTGAATTACAAAAGCCTTTCACTTTGATGGCTTTAATAACTAATTAGTTTTTTCATGTGACGGGTTCTGACTTAGTCTTCTGTAATTTCATTTTTGCATAAAATCAATAAGATTTTATTATAGCAAAAATGCAAAATGAGGGTAGTTTGGAGGCGCCGGGTATCGATCCCGGTACCTCTCGCATGCTAAGCGAGCGCTCTACCATCTGAGCTACGCCCCCTGTTGTAAATAATGTTGAATTTATCCACTGGTACAAGCCTCACGTGTAGTAATTACGCCTGAGGGCAATCGCAAGGAGATAACGCAATAAAATGTAGACCAGTACGTGACATTCACCTTTCACTTTATAAACATGGCTGACTGTTTACAAATTAAGGCCTATAGCTAGAAATATTATATCGGTCGCGACTTGTAGTTGCGACTGGCTGACGCGACATACTAATCTGCACACTGTATCGGACGTCGTGTCGCTCTGTCTCTCTCTAACGCCGTGAACACGTGTCGGATGCGTAGGTACGCGACTTATAAAAACATCTGAGGAGCCAGATTTTTATCGAATGTCCGACCGCTTATTGGCCAGATGCAGTACAAGTCGCGTTGGCCGGTATTTTTTTTTATATTATTCATTATAGGCTTGCGTTTGACCATGATCTCGCCTGATGGTAAGCGATGATGCAGTCTACGATAGTACACGGTTGCCTAGAAGAAAGGTTGTAGCTATCAGGAAACACAGACTCTGGCAATGCGTTCCACTCTTTGGCGGTACGCATAATAAAGGTCGAAGAGAACCGCTTTGTGCGAATGGGAGGTATTTCAACCATGTATAGCGGTGGCGCACCGCAGAGAGTCTGTTGCAGAGCAGAGTTTCTAGCTTATGAAGCCTTTGTATATCTGTGTGTCTGTCTGTGACTTAATATTTTATTATGTAGTTTTGGAATTCGAAAAAATTCCATTCCGTCTTATCTCCGAAATTTACCAAGTGTAAAATCGTACTTGACCGGTGTTTATTTGAAGTCAGCTAAAAATAAAAGTTCACACAAACGTCGCGAACGAGTCTACTAGTTAAAAAATCAAACAAATAAATAAATATTTGTATATTCCAGTGTGTATATTCAATAACAGTAATGGCACCTGGTCGCTGTTTTTCGAACGGCCGTATTTCACCGGCAATGAAGAGATATAGCACCATTACCAACTGCTTTATAAATAAACAGTGCTCATATTTCAGACCATCCCCAACTCTGTTCGGAAATTGCAGTCTGAGAGCTAGGGGTTATACGCTTATAACATACAACTTAACTCCTCTCACGTTTTTTTATCCGGACTGGATTAATCCAAAAGTTGCCTGGAAGAGATCGCTTTAAGCGATAATGCCGCCCATTGTACGACTACGTATTATTAGTCTTTAAGTTTTCTAGGTTAAATTATTGTGATTTGGTGTATTATTTATTAATGTTAGCCCTCTGTGTCCCACTGCTGGGCAAAGGCCTCCCCACATTCTTTCCAGTCACTTTTTTTTCAGCGCCAAGACGGTCCAATCTGCTCGGAAGTTAGTGAGCTCATCCCTCCATATTTTCCTTGGTCTGCCGCGACGTCTTAGGGTTGTGTCAGGGTTCCACTCGGTAATTTGGTATAACAATAAAGCATCTATTTTAAATAATCAGTTCGAAATTGGAAAATATATATGATCAGTATTTAAAATTTATTTTGATACATATCTTATACATTATCTCCTAAATATATATACCATTATATTTAGAAGAAAAAACTCACGTGCGAGGTAAAATTGTTCCACGCCGCCATTTTTTTTTACATGTCTTGTAACTTAGGTAGGTCGTCACGTTCGATAACTCACGACTCGTTGCGAGGAAATAAAAAAGTATTTTTATAACAGTCTGTTGCTTAAAAGCAAATTTGCGTGTCCATTGTTTTTTTTCACTTATGGCCTCTTTCATTTTTAGGATTCCGTATTTCAAAAGGTAAAAAGGAACCCTTATAAGGGTTCCTCTCATCACTCTCACTCTCTTGTCCGTCTGTCTGTCCGTGTGTCACCACCGATTTTCTCAGGAACGGGTGGACCTAGTAAGTTGAAATTTATACCAGATACTGAGGTCTATAGTCCCTATTAGTTGTATAAAAATCAACGTCCTGAGTCAACACGATAAAAAGATATGGGCAAATGTATATTTTCGCGAAAACTTGTAAGAACCAAAATTTACCTTAATTTTCAACTTATTTTTATTTTGCGGAATTTTCCCTTTACTTGTGCTGTAAGACCTTGCTTTAATCAAAATTCACAATTCTAGGTCAACCGAAAGTATCCTATTTTGGTTTTGGGTCGAAACCTTATATGGTAGTTCCCGTTTACCTAGAATCACGAAATTTGGCAAAAAGCAAGGTCTTAAGCACGCATAAAGGAAAAATTCCAAAAAATAAAAAAGTTGAAAATTAAAGGGTGTCCCCATACATACATAAGATAGATGTTAAGATAGTCCTCTGAGTTGTATGGGCGCTCAAACAATTTATTATAGATAATGGTACGAAACCCTTCGTGCGCGAGTCCGACTCGCACTTGGCTTTAATAGAAATGGTTTTTTAATTGGTTGCTTGTACTTGTGGGCACTTGGTTTTTTAATAGAAATAAGGATTTGTCACGGAGGTTGTATTTCATTGTAGCGTAATTAGAGTGTGGCCTCAATAATTTTTAAATAGAAATAAGGATTTGTCATCTAGGTTGTATATAATTTTAGCTTATTATGAAAGCAATGAGCCTCATTCTATTCGATTTCAAATCCAAAACGCTATTTTAAAACTATTTCGGTTTCACCATAAAGCTCGGATACCTTTCCGAGACGGACTCAAAAACTGATAGTTTACAAAAACTGAGGTTTTCGATCTGACAGCGTTACGACGTTTAAAACTAGCCCCCCCTGATAATGGTTGCTGGGAGCCATTGGATATATTCAGCAGTGAGTGTTCAGCAATGTGTTCCTATGGCCAATATGATGATTGTTATGATGACAAATACGTAAAACAAATTTCGATTGACTCTCTAACTATTAAGCTGTTCTTTCGATTAGTCCGTCACTTCGCTACAAATAAGGCTCATTTTCCGCTGTACACATTTTTTTACAAATTAAAATTTGACCTCTTGAAATTATTTGAGCAACAGCCGAGCCATTTTTAGGGCGAGTTATTAATAAAATCATTTTCTAATGGAATGTCGGGGGTTTAAACGTTTTTTTTTGGAGCAGATTTAATTTTTTTGCGTAATTCATTAATGAAACAAGGAAAAATGGGGGAAATGTCTTGATTTTTGATGAAAATGTTTCGAGATATCTATGAAGCCCCCAGGAAGTTACTAAAAGCTTCTTATTAATTTGCTTTTCATTATAATTGATCGAGCTAAGCGAGATCTCCAAATCAACTTGGGCAAATCGGCGTTGTATGTATGTATATATGTATGTATGTTTATTTGTCCGAGGATAACTTTCGAAGCGTTCATTCAATCATCTTGAAATTTGGTATATATGTGATGATGGTGAATGATGGCACAACTTTGGTGTGACTCAATGAGCTAAAAATTCTGTGGGGTTGTTGAGATATTGGGGTTCAAGAGGGGTAATAAAAATGAAAATGAGACTACTAGGTCAAGTGAGACGTCAAATGAAAGGTCTTTATTAGTTAATTTCGAGCCCGTTTTTACTTTTAGTAAAGTTTTTGTAGTTTTTGAGTTAATAGCTATAATAAAAACGAAACTTTGACAAAATTCACAGGGTACACCAGTGACCCCACAGTACTGTAATTTGGTATGCGTGTAGCTTATGTATCACAAATATAGACAAAAGTCTGAAATCTAGAATAACTGCAATTTGTACCCCAAAAAAGGAGAACCAATTAACATGAACTCCCGTTACCTGTAATTTGAATGAAACTGTAGGTCAAGTTAGTTTGGTTTTGTTTCGTGCCACTATTTTGATAGTCAAAGATTACGAATAATATTTGTTTTTGTTTTTATGCTAGACTCGCCAGATCTCAGTTCGGGGCGAACCACTCGTTAAATTCTAATGCATGATTTTTTACGAAAGTTTTTACTTGTCACGGATCACTGGAAGAAAGTGATTTTAGCATTAGGTCTTCTATTTTGTACATTACTCTGTTAGATTAATAAAGAATTAAATACATGATTTTATTTTGAATATCTTATATTATTTGATTTTGTTTTTAGCGCTGGACATTTCACACAGCGCTATCTAGCCCCAAACTAAGCAGAGCTTGTACTATGGGAACCAGATAACTGATAGAATACTTACATATATACTTCTTTTTTTTGTAAATACATACTTATAATATATAGAGAAATACCCAGACACGGAACAAATATCTGTAGATCATGCAAACATTTGTTCCGTGGCGGGAATCGAACCCGCTACCCCCTGCGTCTCAGCCCACTGCACCACGGACACAGTCCAATTAATTTTATTAATATTATAAATTTGACGCCTATCTGTATGTTTGTCTGTGGGATCGACCGCTTCGAACGCGGTTTTTTGAATAGAAAGCTAGTTTAACTGGTTCTTAGCTGTGTGTGATGAAAATCCGGTCAGCAGATTCGAAGATTATCAGCACCTTTCCTTTTAGGTGAAGTAACCTCAGCTGTAAACTGGAAATTTGTTACGGGTTTTGTGACGGGGGTTTTTACATATTCCATTGGCACAGGCACCCAAACTGTCTTTTGGCCTCCACTGGCATATGAGAACTCTCCACTTTCCTCTGTACATTGTCATCTCTTGCCAGTCTTCAGCTCCAAGGTCGCGCAGGTCGGCCTCCATCCTATCGTTCCAGCGATACTCGGGACGAGCATCCAATCGGTGGCCAATCAGCCTAAGTATGTTCTCTTGACGCTTCGATCTTTACCCATTTGCAGTATATGGCCGAGTCAACGGAGTCGGTGTGACTTGTTTTCTCCTATGATGTTAGGCGCGTTGGGCATTTTTTGAGATGGAAAAAACCATTGGACTCGTGACACTGGTACCGTTAGCGACACCTGTATAAAAGTATCTCGTAGTAGTTCAAGTTTTCACTTCTGTCGGCACAGCACTCCCGGAGTGCCACTTATTTTTTTACATAAACTGGTTTTTAATAGGCATTCTACTTTGAACACACTATGATACCCGTGGATATCAAAAACTACAAGGTCCTGTGTTCGACACCCGGACTTGAACAAATATTACCAGACCGTGCAAACATTTGTCCGCAACGAGAATCGTACCCGCATACTTTTGCGTCTCAGTTAGCTTAATGAACTTGATGAACGGTCTAACAGCCTTATTTCGTCTTTTTGCGACCGTCTCAATGGCAACCGTCTATCAAGTTTTATTTTACGTATTCGGTATTTCGTATTATTTCTTATTTATTTTTTATTTCAACACATTCCTTGCTTCCTTCTCAATGTGTTGCGAAGTGAATGAGGTAATTAAAGACGTGCACAATGTACTGAGAACGGCTCAGCTCTTCCAGTTACTCGCTCTAGTTACTGGCACCAGCTGATGTCCTAGGGATGTCACTTTGAACTTCGAAAAAGTAAATTATTCCGAAAGGTTCAATTTAATCGTTCGTCTGGCATCCTATGTAAAATTAAGTATTACCCAAATAAACAGATGGTTCGTAGACTCTGTCTTTCCTTTGTCGAGCATCCTGAATTATTACGTAAATCCCTATTCGAATGAGCCTACATGCCTAGACCATGTATCTGGTACCCGCCCACTATATTGGAAGCCAATAATAATAGAAAATATATTTGGTTTCAATCTTATAGGCTGGTGTAAGCCGAATGCGTGACGTGAGCGTGCACGCATTTGGTTTGCACTGGCCTTAATTTTTGATAGACAACCAAGACGGAAGCTTGCAGTTGAGGGTCATTAGCAGGTCACCTGCAACGTAGTGATCGCGCAGAACTTCCCTTAAGGTGGTACAATTTGCACACTTTCATTTATAAAAGACATAATACTTAATTCGATTTTATTTGTCAATGATAGGTGGGGGAAAAAGTCTTTTCGCATTATAGTATGTATGAACTTGTAATAAAATCTGTGTGACTATACTATTTGTATCTGGCTGGTTTTGGTATGATTCAAAGTTTAAATTTTAAAGAAGATAATTCCAAATTCAAATTAGAAAAATTTGTGATTTTTATTTGTTTTTCGTACTGTAAAGATGAGTGAATCTAATGAAGAAATTCGATACATTTTAAAATTTTACTACAAAAAAGGTAAAAATGCAACGCAAGCCGCGAAAAAAAATTGCGATGTTTATGGACCTAGTGCAGTGTCTGTGAGAGTAGCACAAATTTGGTTTAAGCGTTTTTAATCCGGAAATTTTGATGTTAAAAATGCACGTCGTTCTGGTCGCCCTATTACGGATAAAATAGATGCCATTTTTGAAAAAGTGGAACAAGATCGGCATATCAATAGTTACGACGTAGCTGAAGAACTGGGAATTGACCACAAAACAGTTTTGGCGCATTTGAAAAAACTGGGTACACAAAAAAGCTCGATATTTGGGTACCCCACGAGCTCACTGAAAGAACCCTAATGAACCGTGTACTCATTTGTGATTCTTTATTACGACGTAATGAAACCGAACCATTTTTGAAGAAGCTGAAAACTGGTGATGAAAAGTGGATCACGTACGACAAGAACGTGCGAAAAAGGTCGTGGTCAAAGGCCGGTCAGGCTTCACAGACTGTGGCGAAACCCGGGTTAACTCGCAACAAGGTGATGCTGTGTGGGTGGTGGGATTGGAAGGGCATTATTCATTATGAGCTGTTACCACCAGGCAGGACCATCGATTCTGAACTCTACTGCGAACAACTGATGAGATTAAAGCAAGAAGTTGAGAGAAAGCGGCCAGAATTAATCAACAGAAGGGGTGTGGTTTTTCATCATGATAACGCTAGACCTCACACATCTTTAGCCACTCAGCAAAAATTAAGATAGTTTGGCTGGGAGGTGTTAATGCATCCGCCGTATAGTCCTGACCTTGCACCTTCAGATTTCCACCTGTTTCGGTCTCTTCAGAATTCTTTAGGCAGTGTCAGATTAACATCACGAGAGGACTGCCAAAACCACTTGTCGCGGTATTTTGATCAGAAGCCCCAAAATTTCTATAGCAATGGGATCATGTCCCTACCTACAAGATGGCAAAAAGTTATCGAACAAAATGGTACCTACATACTTTAGTTAAATGTAAATAAACTATATTAAAAATGTTTTGAAATTTCTTAAAAAATGCGAAGAAACTTTTTCCCCAACCTAATATTTAGAAATATCTGTTCAGTTATCTAGTGGATGTGTACTGATTGTTTGTGCAGGAATCGAACCACCTTAACCTTAGCTTCGCGCTTTGTCATAATATAAAGTCAATTTATTCGCGGTCAAGTCTTGTGAATTCGAATACAAATTATGTCACGATCACAGTTTCCTCCTACTCCGTCCAACAAATAAATGTTGCTTTCTTTCTTACTAATTGTCTTAGGGCGTAAATTATACGTTTCAACGTTGCAATTATCTGTATTCAGAACATAGAACACCAGAGTTTACAACTATACTATCTCATTAGAACTTATTTTATCAGTATTGCAAGTAATTAAGATAAACATTCAGTAATCACATGAATTTCTGTTCTGATATCAAAATAGATCTTTTAAGATCTAGCTTTTCCGAAAAACTGAAATTTGAAAGTATACCGACTTCAACTTAGAAAATAAAATTGTTCCATCCCTATACCAGTCTACGCTGGCATTATACCGGTTCTTATTAACTCGTCCTTTCAAACTCGGATAACTGTGATTCAGCTGCAATCCTATCTTTAAAGTTGAGAGTTTGCGCGCGAGAGGCATACGAATTTGATGAAAACTGGCGAATTTGAGCCCCTCGGGACACAAGATTGGCCAAAGTTTCATCTTAAGTACTATTTGGTTTGAGGTTTCTCGATTGGTGGTCACGATTTACACTTCAGCGAGTTGAATTCTTATGGAAATTCATTAAACTTTTTGAACTGGCCATTTTCTAACTGTTTAATTTAGCTTGTTTAAGGGTGAGACTCAAATGTTGTAAGTTTATTTTCACAAAGTATATTCATAGAAAAATGTTTATTTTGTGTATTTGATTACGTTGATATTTTATATACTGTATCATCTGATGATGAAGGCTCATGGGAGATGGATAAATAAAATCCTACGTAGATTTTGAGCCATTGTCTAACTAACATAGATAATAGAAGTGGCCTAATTGGAATGTAAAAATTAATCTGACGTCCAAACCTCTATGCTTGAACAGATCGATACCAGGCAAGCAGAACACTTTAGGAGCGCTGTTTAAGCATCCCCGCCCGTCTTTATTGGCAATTCTTATTCAAATACGGGCCGGGTTGTAATCCGCGTGACATACTGGGCTATCTGTGTGTCCGTTTTTTCCTTATTTATCGTCGCGAGGCGCACCGCCCCGGGGTGGGTCCATTTCTCTCTGTCGTGCTTATCCGAGATCTGACGGCGGAGTGACGCCTCTTGCGGGCTTCTGCTTGCCTGGTACGTATGCAGGATGAACGTATGTAAATTGGATTAAAAAATCATTTTGACCTCACCCTTTTTTATAAATTAGCCCATAAAGGAGTCATTATCACTGGTCTGGAAACCGCATAAAACTGTCACACACGTGATACATAATTTTACTTTATCTTTTAATGCAAAAAGTTTAAATCAAATTTTCTTGGCAGTTATTCAAATAAATGGTTTGGAAAGCTGGGTTCAAATAAGCTCGAGTAGTTTTACCGACGAAAGGAAATATTTTCCAACTGCAACCATCTTACGTTTATAAGCTTACTCGCTTGAACAGAACATTAAACTAACATTTGAACTAAGCTGTTTTTAGATTAAATCCAGTATATAAGTCCAGTAGTGTCTTGTGCGTTTTCTTTTGATATTTGCTTGAGTATTCGATACATTATCCGACGACGCTAGAGTTAACATGTAAGTGATTCTGTGACACATCTCACTAATATTATAAAATAATTAAATGCAAAAAAAAAGTTTGGAGGTTGGTTTGTTACTCAATCACGTCGACCTGGATGAAAACATATATTTTTATTGACAAACCACGTGTGCGAAGCCGAGTGCGGAAGCTAGTTAAAAATATAGTCTTATTATTTTTTTACGTCGCAGCCGTTAAATGAAGCCGGAGAAAAAAATAAAAGGGCTTAAAATGTAAACAAAGCCATGGTCGTTTTAATAACAATTATTTTGTTACAGGCTGTGGTTCTCCCACCACTGGCGAGGTGGCCGTACGAAAATGGATTCACATTCACCACCTGGTTTCGATTGGATCCCATTAACTCCGTCAACATTGAAAGAGAAAAGCCATACTTATACAGGTATGTATTCATGTCCTTCTCCCACCTCTGAGAAATACACCTGATAAAAAAATATAAAAAACCCTGCTTATTCATAAAGTAGTTATGGGTGGAGCCTTACGGTTTTAGAAACACCCCTCAATTTTTACTTGACTTTTTGATTTCTGTCTTGTTAACTCCTCGCATCTTTTGATCGCCTAGTATTCTGTTGATTTCTAAGAAAGGGTTAAATAGTTAAGAAATATTTGTTTATATTAAAAAAATAATCTTGTTTAGTCCTCGTCAATATGGCTTCACCATACATAATTACTTTTTCCAGTGAGAAATGAAACTAGAACTATTAAATAGCCTGTTTGATAATGTGGTTGGTCATGTACATAACGTAATTTTCAAAATTTGAAAAGCATTATCTTTAGCATTAGGCTTTTACAAACAAACGAGTAAATAAATGAAGTCAAAAGCAAAACGAAATAGAAATAATTTGTAATATTCTCTTTGTGCACTCAAACGTGTGTACTCTGTTTATTTGAATGTCCATGCTTGCATGTGCAACTTTCCATTCAATCCGGAACCTCGCCCGTTTCAAGTGTACTTCCATGTTATGCTATCCTGGTACTTTGAGGCGCAAAATCGCATCGTGTTTTACTCTAATTGGATTAGGTCTGTTGTTTTGGTAGCAATGTCGAATTTTGAATGTTTGCACGAACTTCGGGTCTAGTTATACACTGCCTTAGTACTTACGTAATACAGTTGAAATTGAAACGAATGTAGCACGTGGCTCTTAGCTCGAATAAATAAAACCTGTGGAGTTGGCAAGCAATACTGGTTGAGTGAATTCTTCTGTTCAACTTATTTATTAAAGAATATAAGTATATTCGAATCAAAAATAAATAAGTTCAGTATAAAAGTAATACTACTGGGTATAAAAATACCTATATGGGGGTATGTACTACTAGAGTAGTAGTCATTATGACTAATAACCCTCATAAAATGTAAGTTAGCAGAAAGCACCAAGGACATTTCTTTCTTTTCTTCATCTAACAAGTACTGGTTGACTGAAGCACATCTTTCAAAGCTATATATTTAAAATAAATACGTACAACCCGACGACATATTGTGTTCATCAAACCTTTATGTCGATTGTTGTGTTCAAATTTGATAGAACATCAATGTTCTTCTGGTTAGTATCCTTTGGTGTCACGCTGGGAAATGGCGCCAATCGGCGCGAGTGTCGTGTGCAAATGTGTGCGTGAAGTGGCGTAGGTCACTTCACGCACACATTTGCGCGTCATTTACGTATATGCTCTATCTGTCCCATCTATCCTCCAGCAACTATAGTTGAGCAAAGGCCTCCTCTCTCTCAGAATACCACGGAAGACCAGCGCTATGGTCGAGCGAATCTGCCACATTTTTGTCACAATTATCATTTTTCAGACTAGTTTTAAGATTTTTTGTATTGGTGTCAAAATAAACGCATTTTATCTTTATCTGCGACACAGTATTTATTACTCATGCGGGTATCATCGTTTTTCATTTTTGTAATTACACCCTTGTTAAATTGTTTCTAAATAAAGATGAAAGATGATTATATTTATTTATTTCCATAACGCCAATTCGGTCTTGAGCAAGTCTGATCCATTGCTGTCCAACTGCCTCTACGAGACCTTGAGAGTTCAGACCATTAGCTTTTATTTGTAGAATTATTTTGTTCTCAGTTTCAAGACGAGCAAAGGCGTGGGCTACACAGCTCACTTCGTGGGCAACTGCCTCGTGCTGACCTCTATGAAAGTGCGGGGGAAAGGCTTCCAGCACTGTGTAAAATACGAGTTCCAGCCACGGAGGTAAGGAATATGAACATAGATGACGCTGCTACATCTTGGGAATGATGAATGAAAAAAAGGGTTGTAAGTTTTAATCTACGATATAAAATTATCTTAAAAATTATGATTCCGTTTGAATCATTCGTTCGAATCTTGATGCGGAGATGCATACTTATATGAAGCAGCGAGGAAAAGGCTTTCCAGTATGTTTTGGTAAAATGTTCAAAAGTCAAATTAAATAAAACCTGCTTAACATACAAACACAACAGACAAGTAAAAAAATATCTATCGCATGTTTCCACAAGGCGTCAGTTTCACCGGCCGTTTCCTCAACTTTTCCACCTACCCTCATTTGGACGCGTATTTTAAACAAACTCAATTTATATTTCAGCAGTTTGCTTTAATCTGGAACGGGGTGTTTAAAGTTGCTCGGTTTTTAAATAAACTGGCTTCAGCTAACATTTCGTGTGGTTTGGGAATGAAAGAGTATTAAATATTGATTTATACGTCTGTGTGAATTGTACAATTTACTCCAAGTACAGAGGGATGTATGTTTGTTAAACTCTTTGTTACCTCGTATCAATCGAACCACTAGGTGGTTTAAGATAAAAATAGGGCGTGAAAAAGTGGTGTTTATCAGTGGAGTTTTGAATGATGTCATCTAATTTTGACTGATACCTATGTTCCTATTCAATATATTTTAAATAACCTCTTGGACTGATTATTTTTTGTGCAGGTGGTACGCGATAGCAGTAGTGTACATCTACAACCGATGGACGAAGAGTGAGATCAAATGCCTCGTAAACGGACAATTGGCGTCCAGCACAGAGATGGCGTGGTTCGTCTCAACCAATGATGTGAGTATCCCCTAACTATTTATTTATCCTATAGCCTTCACCACGATCTATCCGATTTATCCACGATTTCGTCTGTGTGAAATAAAAACTTTATCCTCCCTTTTTATATATATCCTCTTAGGGAATATATATAAAAAATACATTTTGAGACGCCTTTACTTTCTAAAAGGAGCATACCTTTCAAGTCTTTAGAATCCGCGGTTGTGCGTTGGCTTCACAAAAGCACCTATGAAGCACGAAAGTGTTCAGATGTAAACGCCATTAGCGGTTTCCCGAGTACTACCGACTAATGAATCTACACCACAAACCGTTTCGATATATTTTCTCCGATGTAATATTACTACTTTCAGACCAATATTGAAATTATTATTATAGAGAGTTGCTTGATCCAAAAAAAGACTATGAATCTCCTTAGACCAAAGACTTTAATTCCGTGAAAATTGTATTGCTATTAGAACCGCTTTTTCGAAGAAACTTCTCCTTATACCAAGATTACAAAGAAAATTTTATTTTACCCTGGAAAGACTTATTTTTCAAGACATTATAACTGCGTTCTTAATATTTTTGCTAAATATTAATATTCTTTCTTTCTAGATTCTCTTAAAATGCCTCTATAAACAACTTCTTAACCTGCCACAGTACCAAGACGCCATAACTCGTAAGAAGCTTAGCATAATACAGTTATCTTGCAGGAACATTCCCGCGTTCCGTTCGTCACGTGCGTGTCGTTACCAACAATTTATATCGAGTTACATGCAAATTCTCCGAACACATATGATAATGTGACCCGGGGTTAGAGGTGGCTTAAAATGGAAAAAGTTTCAGTGAATACAAGTGGTGGGAGCGAAAGTATCTTGAAATGTTTCTTGGGAAACAAGTGAATGGCCATTTGCTACGTTAAAACATAAAGGTTTAATTCATTTAATCTTGCTCATTGATAAACTAATTTTGGTATCAAACCTGTACCTTCTGATAGCACTCTCAAATCTGAATCCCATCTCTTCTCCGTTTGTTTCACTAGGTATATGCAAAACACAACAACAAAGGCTTCGAAATTACTTTTAATGCTTTTGAAACCAACCCGTACGTAAATTTTGCTTTACCCAAATAATTCAGCCCAAAATACCCCGTTGAAAAAGCGCGGGCAAACACTACTCGAAAATTGTAAAACAAAACGACCAATACATAGAACTAAAATTAATATAATTTAAAACTAACTAAACTAAACTGCCCAGCCAGCCCTAATAGCTAGACGTGACAGGGGATGAATATTCAGAGACGTGGTCACGCATATTTGAGCGAATCAACCCCCTAAGAGGGCACGTTAGGGGATTAAAAATTCTATTACGATAAGAATGTAGAGCATATTTGCCGCAGTGAAGTTTACGAAGAGGGAACTTATGCTTTTCTCACGATGTTTTGTTTCAGTATAAACTTTTTAAACTAGTATATAGCTATCAAATGAAAATCATCATCATTATTTTAGCTATAGGACGTCAAGGCCCCCAAGAATCAAGGATTTCAAGAGCGACCAATCTTGTACGGCCTTATAACGACTCCCAGCAACCTTTATCAGGCCGGCTTTCCAATGCGTGGTCTCCACTAAACAACCTTTCTGTCTCTACGGCCGTCAGTTATTCGAGCTATGTTCCCCGCCCACTTCAGCTTGCTGGCTCTCTGGGTCACTTACACCTTGGTTTGTCTGCAAATCTTCTCATTTCTGATTCGATCTCGTAAAAATAAAAAAAAAATCTAAAAGCTAAAAAATTTCAAGAATACAACTAATTCATTCATTCATTTATTTCAATCAACTTGGGATCATACACGGGCACACAGTATCACAGTATTATGTTAGTAGATTTTAGTTAAAGTACTTATTCTTACTAAACGAACGACTACTTTTTGAGTAAATGTTTTTTATTTATGAAGACTTGAATTTACGTATCTTTTTTTCTTGTCAACCTATATTTTCCCACTGCTGGGCAAAGGTCTACCCCAAGTCTCTCCATCTATCTCTGCCCTGTACGACACTCCGCCACTCCTGCTCGAAGGAACGCTGGTTCACGTTATCTTTTACGTTGTTTTAATATCTTTACTAGTTTCTTTCGAAGTTAAACATCGCTAGACAATGCAGATTAGCCTTCTTTAGAACAAGCTAAGACTGTTCTGTTCATTTAATTAATTAATTTATTATGACACACGAAACAGAATACAATAAAACAGATACAAAATATAATTATCAACTTTTAGACATAGATTGTATTAATAATGTTGGGAAGGTGAATTGCCTACTTACACATCAAATACACTCGATTTAATTTCAAGTCTAGATTCTCTTTATCTGATCTGAAAAACAATAAATACTCGTCTTTGTAACACAATACAACAAGTCTTTTGTATACTATTAATGTAAAATTCTTTGTTCCATTTCTCGCTGAAGGACTGAAATTATTCCCTCTGAAAGGAGCAAAATTTGTTGGGAGGACTTATTCTGTGTTGTAATTGCACTGGATGAATGATGAATAATTAGGCCTGAGTTTTTTGTTAACCTTATATACGAATAATCTCCAGTAGAAAATATTTGGTTTGTAATTGAAAGGTCTATTATTCGATCTTTTGTTGAATATTGCTGTTTGAGATCTTCTTTTGGGTTTATAATTAATTAATTTTGGGAGGAGCAGATTTATTTAAATTAATATTTAAGAAAAGTAGAACGTTTTCTATTTGTTTATTTTCATATATTTTGAACTCCACCAAAAGAAAAACTAGTACATAAGTTCTTTCAAACGTTGTATATCACATTTCCGCTTAGATTTCGCCCAACATTTTGTTTCAATCCAATAGATAACTTTGAAAGGAGAGTTCAAGTTAGATCCGCAAACAACCAAGTAATTTTGTTGTGTAAGCTCTCAAATAAGGCAGCTTTAAGCTAGGTAAATGAGATTTCAAACTAGAGAGAAACTCAATTTTCTCAAAATAACGCCTGTGACGTAACTTTTAACCGGGCAAAGGTTTTTTAAATCCGCTTCAGGTAAAGTTTTAATTCTAAGTTAATAAGTCTAAGGCTAAGTGGTAGAACAAAGTGACCCATCTACCGTCTCGGCGTGTCCGCATTCATTGACCACTCTAGGTATGGTCATCATCATTCTCAACCCATCGACCCACTGCTGGGCATAAATAGGCCTCTCTTTGTTTCTGCTATTCTTACCGATCCTGTGCCAGTCTGAACCACTTACGACCCACGGTCTTATTGATGTCGTCGACCCATCTCGCTGGTGGGCGTCCCCTATTTCGATGCCCAGTTTTCGGCCTCCACTCTGTTAGTGCCTTAGTCCACCTGTCGTTACTACGTCTGGCCAAGTGTCTAGATATAGATAAAGAATAAAAATTAAATAAAAATTATATATCGATTACATATGATTTCTTATTTAAATTTATATTGTATATTATATTGCTGTGAATATGGACTATGTATCATCCTTGTATGAGATGTGGTGTTGTTTTAGTGCTAATCTAAAATAAATAATTGAAATGAATTGAATTTAGACAAACTATTCGATCTGATCCCGTCGCTGAGATTTTATCACCGCACTTCTCGACAACGTAATGTTACGTCGAGGCTGTTAAACAATGAGTAATAATCGTAACTTCTCGAACGCTTTTGTCTTGCTGCGTTATTGTTGTTATTGTCTGCGGTTGCGCACAATGGAGTGGCCATTGTGTCGAGGGACCGACCCTTTTCCTGGAACGATCGAGATCCTTCTCGAACAATCGAAATGTGTGGATATAAATAGGCCGGAGAGATGGCCGGACAGTCAGTCTGAGTCAGTCTGAGTGAGTCTCAGCGAGGCCCTGGAGGGCTGACGTGGAGAAGGGTCTCGCGAGTCAGTCTGGATTAAGCTATACGTGCGATCATTTCGGTGACTTTAAGTGGTGCAACAGTGGTGTGAATTAGTGTGTTGTGATTACGTGTGACCAAGTTCGTGTATTCATCGTTTAGTGTTGAATAAAAGTGTTATTTTGGTTGGACTGATTCCCATTATTTTATCCCGAACCCTCAGCTCGTAACAGTAATAAAGCTCATCGACAATTGGGTATCGCGCACCACACGCTTCACGCGATCTTTTCTACCCCATACTTGCAAGATGTGGAATGAGCTACCATCTGAGGTTTTCCCGTTAGGTTACGACATGTCACGCTTCAAGAGAAATGTTAAAAGGTTTCTACAGGGTAGGGAACGCATCGACAATACCCCGGGTGTTGCCGGTGTCAATAAGCGACGGTGACCACCTACCAACAGGTGGGCCGTAAGCCTGTTTCCCCACAAATAGCATTTAAAAAAACTATCAAATTACAAGTAGGTAAATGTTCGGCCAAAGAAATATGGGAAAAGCCTATGTCCAGCAGTGGACTAATGCGGGCTTCTGATAACCGACACCTATGAGAAAATACTAAATGACATAACTTTTGACATACCATAACGTAAATTCCATCACCATAACGTGACATTATGTTAGTTAACATTTTTAGTTTATCTGTTTGTTCTAAGCGCAAGTTATTTAAAATAAAAACAAAAAATGGTGCATCAGGTTCATGCCAAAAGTTTTCAAACCTCTTTATTTATTTGCAACTTTACCGGTGCTACTAGTGCCCTTTAAACAAGAACACAGTGCATATTTCATTTGGACAAGGAAATTTTCGCAAATTAATTCATCGCAGTCGATCCCCAAACTCTTCTAAGACTAATATCGAAAAGAATAATTTATTCCCCGATTAAATGCCTCCAGGCGTAAACAAAAAAGTTGTTTAATATAAAACTCGTTACCGCAAGGTATTTATTGAAAGAATTTAGGCCAATAAAGCTGGGATCGGCCCGAGCGAAAATATGTTTATGTTCGGGAGTTAGTCGCTATTTCGTGAATTTTGCCGTCACCGATTGGAGTGAAGCTATTCAATGTGAGAACAGAGGTTTGGAATGGTTTTGACGCTCACCCACATCTACATTGCATACTTCTAGCATTTTACTTATTAACTTTTTGTTTAAAATGTTAGATGTAGGTCTGTTCTGAGCAGGTCAAAAAACTGTATAAGTTTGGAGCTAACGGCGCTTTAGTCGTAATCTGAATCATCTCACTAATTTCGATCCTGACGTGACATGGCCTGGTGGCACAATTGGATGGTGCGTCCTCGTATCAAGAGGAAGGTTGCGGGTTCAAGTCCCGTCTAGGCTTGAAATTTATGAGATGGTTTTAAAAATCTTGGAATTTTCCGTATGTGCTCGGATAATTCTATAAAAATAAAAATACTAGTTCGGTTTTTGTGTGACGTCTTGTTCAATTTTCTGTAACTTTGACCTTATTACCGCAAAAATAGTTAAACAATGACTACGCGTGTTTAAAAAAATCCTTACCAGTTTTTACATAGGATCTTTTTTAAAGTGTCCAGCGTTTGTTTAACTTTTTTGTATTAGACCCTTAGAGCGACTCGCGCAACGATGCCGAAACGTATTTAGTAGCTAAATATGATTTAAAGTGTTGTCAAATCATACAAATCCGTCAAATTTAAACATGTTTAGTCGCTAAATACGTTTAGAGATCGCTTTGCAAGTCTGGCTTAATATCTGGGTAAAAAAGAGATGTTTAATTGTATGTCAAGTCTGACAAAGCTGAGAAATCACCCAGGTGAAGAGAGCACAAGTCGGCACAACTGATGAAACTAGCTCCATTTCTCTCGTTCTAAGACGGTCTCTATTATCTTATATGACAGGACATCCTTTTATATATTCTTATATCTTTTATCTGACTCATATAGCTTATCGCGGCCTCCCTTTTCTTCGTTTTTATATTTCATATTATATTCACTGGTGAACATAATGGGATTAGTATAGCACAAAACTTCTAATTAATATTTTATGCTGATAATCTTGTGACTTCATCCGATATGTCTCAGTAATAAATATTTTCCTTTTTATTTCCTTCTACTCCATTAAATTCTTCAGTTCTAATCCGAGTAAATTATCCAAAGCTTTAACATCACATTAATATCTCCTTTGAGCCAACAAGATTAAAGCCTGCACTAGTATGTTCAGCTTGTGCCGCGAATCCACTTCATGCTTCGGTGCTTCGAGAAATTATATCGAGACTTATAAATATTTCATCATTCGCCTTGCCAATTTAGAATTTCAAGACGTAGTGTGACCTATTTATGTGACCTTGATATCGGAATTTTGTATCGGTTTTAAATTAAGTAAAGCTGAAGTTTCAAGAGTTGATATTTCTCGAGACAAAACCAAATGACTGACAAAGCCCAAAGGTCAAAATCAGCATGCTGAAGTGGCAGTGAGCGGGGCACATAGCTCGCAGAACTGACAGCGTATGGGACAGAAAGGTTCTCGAGGGGAGATCACGCATTGGAAAGCATGGCGTGGGATGACTCCCCCCACTAGGTGGAAAGACGACCTAACAAAGGTTGCTGGGAGCCTAATCTGGGAAATCTATGGGGGAGGCCTATGTTCAGCAGTGGACATCCTATGGCTGATATGATGATGAAGTTTTAAAATGAGCTCTTACTTGATATCTTTTTACATGCGAAGTCACTTTAAAGATGTATTTTAGCATTATAGCGTTGCGGCCGCAGAAGCTCCGTCGTTTTGCTACGAGAGTAAGCCGAAAGGGTCGTTATCCACAATTCGTTGCACACTAACGGCATGTAAACTCCTATTTAATGCTAAAATACCTACTACGTTCCAAATGAGAGTATTCAGAGGATTACTTCAAAAGCTGGCTTAAGAATTTCGCATTACGCAGATACAATCTTGGAGTATAATAGACACGATTGCTATAGTTTATTCTAATTAAGCACTAGTTGTATCGTGGGTTTATAACAAAAGATCTCTTGCTTTACAAATGCGCATAAAGAAGCTGACTATAAATAGTTATGGCATTCATCAAGTCTTCTCGAGTTGTAATTCAAAGTTATACCGAGAAATCTTACTTATTCGAGGAACGTACTCGGGTTTCATAAATGTCTTGTTTGGATAAACTTACAATAATGGAATTTATTATATGTAAAAGAGTTAGAAATTATTAAGTTTAGTTTACTCATTGCAGATCAGTTGTCTGTAGAGCCTTGACGGATTTTAAAAGACAAGCTTCATACTAAACTGAAAGTTGTTCATGACTCTATAACTAAAATTGAAGGTTGCGGTGATCTTGAAACCACTATTTTTATCGCGAAAATCGCGTTACCGCCTGTAGCACTTCCAGATTCGTCGCCTATCCATTATTGTTGAAGCCCTCTGGGAAAACCTCCTATGAGTTTAAGGAATCAATCCGCTTCACAGATGTTCTTTCCAGGCAAAATATGGTAAAACAGAAATTATCATTGTACAAGAGTCGGTCAAAGGCTAGTTGCTATTCTTGATAGCAAATGTAATGTTATTCTTTGACTTGCCCCCAGCCTTTCGACAAATGTTACATCGGCGCGACAGCCGAGCTAGACGAAGAACGGGTATTTTGCGGGCAGATGGCAGCTATATACCTCTTCGGAGAGGCTCTCACCACGCACCAGATCTGCGCCATGCATCGACTAGGCCCCGGTTATAAGGTAAGAGTTTGGTGATAGTGTTTTTGGGACTTTTATACGACATATTTTAATTCAGATTTAGGATTTCTTTTTGACGTCGAGTGCGCGTAGCCTAATGGTTATAATAATGTCATAGTAAATATTTTTTCTTACATATCTACCTACTTCAGTTTACTAGTTTAGGTGACGTAAAAAAGATGTATTTGGCTATATCATAAAACTGTTTTGTTATCTGCACTAAATTTATTTCCAAGCTACGCCTACTCGAAACATTTCAAAAACTAAAGTTACTTATTTTTTATAACGTTTGTTTCCCGCTAACCTTGGACATCAACAGAGTCAATTCCGTTTCGACAACGAATGCAACATCAGTTTGCCGGATAACCACAAAAGGGTGAGCGAGGCTCCCGCGCTTGACCTTGAAAACCACCCTCCCGGTCCTGAATCCCTAATACCTTATCCTGAAGAACCAAAAGATCCCATAGTTGAATATCCAATTCCTGAAAGTCCTGAGGCTTTCCAAAACCTTAGCCCTCCTCCGACTCCTAAAGTCCCTGAAAGTGCTGAAGCATCTCAAGGTTCAGAAGAGTCCAACGATGGAGCAGCATGCGTAGTTGTGAAAGAGGACTGGACGCCGCAAGGACTTCGCCTTGCTGATGAGGCCCGAGAAGTGGCCGCCGCGCATGCCTCTATGCTCGTAGATGTTGAAGCATGCAAGCGTGTAAGCATGGCGCGCCGCTTGCGTTAGATTTTATATTTTGTATGTGTGTGTAGCTTTTGTGTGTTTTTGGGTATGACGTGAAGGTTTGCGTGATTTACATTGGTGAATTCTTTGTTTTGATACTGTAATTGTTGCCAAATCTGATGATAAGCTCGCGATATTGTCTTTCTCCCCATATCTACGACAGTGGTCTCTTTATCTATATTTTCCTGCTATTCTATTTCTTCTTCTCTTATTTGACCTCTTCTTTTGGAACAATCTGATCATTTCTAACAGTTATATGACTGAAAGCTTTTTGCTCTCCCATGCTGCGTGTTACTGTGTGACTCCGTAGCGTACACACCGTATTATCAATCTCTCAAATATTGACAAACACATCAGTGTATATCACCTAAACCTACATTGCATTCCTCACTGCAAATACCACTGTACTTAAGCTTATTGTGTTGATAAGGGCCAGTTTCGCTTCGACACCGAGTGTCAGACCCCGCTGCCGACCTCGGAGGTCAGGGCTGACAGGTTCGGTGACCTCGTCCATGACCCCACGCAGAACATCCACGACGTAAGGACTTGCATTTTGATAGGCATGACACTAACCGAGGATTTGATGACGTTCAATGAATGAATTTTGGTAATATTGTTGGGATGGAACACGTTGATCAGTTGTTGATACTAACGTTTGAGGATTTGAGAAATTTAAAAACTACTCTTTGATATTTTTAACTTGAATGCAAATTGTAAAATTACTCTATGAATGAAAGGGTTAATGGCTACACTAACTGGAGATTTACTAAGACATTGAATATACACTATTTTAGAAAGAATGGGGACAATGGTGTCACTAACTTTATTTTAGATGATTGTCGGTGTTTTGCATGTGTTTGTGAATGCAATACTGGATATAAGATTGGGGTCCGTTAAAAAAATCATCTGGTAATTCAGTAGTTTCATGATTATTTTCGTAACTCGACAGCTCAACATATTCGTAGAGATTTAGATCTGCATATGAAGTAACCAAAATCTAAAGAATTTTGCCTGTAAAACGAATTAAGGCGTTATCGTAAAGTTAAATAAATCTTCTTAGTTGGTTTAATAGCAATCGTTTGAGACACAAAAGATAACGCAACAAAAGACGGTTTAATTTCTCCGAATCTTAGACAAGCTGAAACGAAATGTAAGTCTGAGACAAAACTTAACGATTTTCTTACTGAATAGTCTGTATCTTGACGAGCTATTCAATGTGATTTGATCGATTAGATTGTGAAGCTATGGAGAGTGAAAATGTAGCTAACTTTGGGAAAGCGTATTAAATGTCTTATGATCTGAGATCCCTCAGGCGATTTTACAAAGTTTTACACGATCTTTCATAAAAAAAAGTTTCTGCAAAGATGTCAGTTCTGCGAGCTAATGTATAATTTTCTTATTATTAGCTCTATCCATATCATTATCATCACTACTAGTTTTAACTAGGTAAGTGATTTCTATTTAATGGGTTTCCATGCCTAAGGTTACTTTTTTAAGACTCCATAGCTTGCTTCTTTATTCTCTTCAAAATATTTCGTTTAAATATTTTATCCGGCGCCCTGCGAGTCGTTAGTAATCAAATATATATTCGAAACTAGAGGTTGCGTTGTGCGCGAGCTGCTCGCAGCTCGCGTGTTTTTCTTTTAGTCGAAGAAGTAATTAAAGAGGATATCGAGCTGTTAAAAGCCACCAAAGAGGACATCCATGTGTAAGAAGCAGTCAAAGACGATATCGAAATGGAAGAAGCAATCAAATCAAAGAGGATTTCCAAGTGGAAGCAGCAATTAAAAAGGATATTGAAGTGAAAGAAGCAATCAAATAAGATATCGAAGCAGCAGAAACAATCAGAGGGGAAATTAAAGTTGAGTAAGCAATCAAAGAGGATACCGAGGTGGTAAGAGCATTCTAAGAGGATGACGTAGTAAAAAAAGCAATCAAAAACGATATCGAAGTGGAAGAAGCAATCAAAGAGGATATTGAAGTGAAAGAAGCAATCAAATAGGATATCGAAGTAGCAGAAACAATCAAAGAGGAAATTAAAGTTGAGTAAGCAATCAAAGAGGATACCGAGGTGGTAGAAGCGTTCTAAGAGGATGACGAAGTGAAAAAAGCAATAAAAGACGATATCGAAGTGGAAGAAACAGTCAAAAACGATATCGAAGTGGAAGAAGCAATCAAAGAGGATATTGAAGTGAAAGAAGCAATCAAATAGGATATCGAAGTAGCAGAAACAATCAAAGAGGAAATTAAAGTTGAGTAAGCTATCAAAGAGGATACCGAGGTGGTAGAAGCGTTCTAAGAGGATGACGAAGTGAAAAAAGCAATCAAAGACGATATCGAAGTGGAAGAAACAGTCAAAGACGATATCGAAGTGGAAGAAGCAATCAAAGAGGATATCGAAGTGGAAGAAGCAATCAAAGAGGATATCGAACTGGAAGAAGCAATCAAAGAGGGTATCGAAGTGGAAGAAGCCATCACAGAGGATATCAAAGTGAAAATGCAATCAAAAACGATATCGAAGATGAAGACGCAATCAAAGAGAATATTGCAGTGCAAGAAGCAATCAAAAGGAAATCGAAGATGATATCGAATTAGTAGAAGCAATAAAAGAGGATATCAAAGTGGAAGAAGCAATCAAAGAGGATATCGAGCTGTTTAAAGTTATCGAAGAGGATATCCATGTGTAAGAAGCAGTCAAAGACGATCGAAATGGAAGAAGCAATCAAATCAAAGCGGATATCCAAGTGGAAGCAGCAATCAAAGATGATATCGAAGTGGAAGAAGCAATCAAAGAGGATATTGAAGTGAAAGAAGCAATCAAATAGGATATCGAAGTAGCAGAAACAATTAAAGAGGAAATTGAAATTGAGTAAAAGACGTCGAGGACAAGGATAAAAATAAAAAACGGTTTCACCAAAAACTTATACTAATATTTTATAAAAGTTTCCTCAAGCTATCTCTTCCCGTTTAAAAGATACGAGCGATTTAGGTTTTGTATGAAAACCCATAATTTTGTGGAGTGGAAATTGAAGTAAAAGAAGCAATTGAAGAAGACAAAAAACATTAAAAAGGATATCAAAGTGGAAGAAGCAAAAATAGAGGATATCGAGGTTAAAGAAGCATTCAAGGAGGAAGACCAAGTGAGAGAAGCATTCAAAAAGGATGTCAAGAGCAATGATGGTAATAAAAAACCTATTCGACCAAAAATTTGAACCAATATTTTGTAAAAGTTTGCTAGGCGTAACTGTTCCCGTTTAGAAGATACGAGCGATTTAAGATTTGTATTAAAACCCATAATTATGTAGAGTGGAAATTGTAGTAAAAGAAGCAATTAAGAAAATATATAAGTAGAAAAAGCAATTAAAAAGGATATCAAAGTGGAAGAAGCAAAAATAGAGGATATCGAGGTGAAAAAAACATTCAAGGAGGAAGACCAAGTGAGAGAAGCATTCAAAAAGGATGTCAAGAGCAATGATGGTAATAAAAAAACTATTCGACCACAAATTTGTACCAATATTTTGTAAAAGTTTGCTAGGCGTAACTCTTCCCGTTTAGAAGATACGAGCGATTTCAGATTTGTATTAAAACCCATAATTTTGTAGAGTGGAAATTGTAGTAAAAGAAGCAATTAAGAAAATATATAAGTAGAAAAAGTTATTAAAAAGGATATCAAAGCGGAAGAAGCAAAAATAGAGGATATCGAGGTGAAAGAAGCATTCAAAGTGGAAGACGAAGTAAGAGAAGCATTGAAAAAGGATGTCAAGGGCAATGATGGTATTAAAAAAACTATTCCACCAAAAATTAGTACCAATATTTTGGAAAAGTTTGCTGGGGTAACTCTTCCCGTTTACAAGATACGAGCTATTTAAGATTTGTATTAAAACCCATAATTTTGTAGAGTGGAAATTTAAGTAAAAGAAGCGATTGAAGAAAATATGTAAGTAGATAAAGCAATTAAAATGGATATCAAAGTGGAAGAAGCAAAATTAGAGGATATCGAGGTGAAAGAAGCATTCAAAGCGGAAGACAAAGTAAGAGAAGCATTCAAAAAGGATCTCAAGGGCAATGATGGTATTTAAAAAACTATTCCACCCAAAATTAGTACCAAAATTTTGTAAAAGTTTGCTGGGGGTAACTTTTCCCGTTTAGAAGATACGAGCGATTTAAGATTTGTATTTAAACCCATAATTTTGTAGAGTCGATATTGAAGTAAGAGAAGTAATTGAAGTAAAAAATATAAAAATAGAAAAAACAATTCAAAAGTATATTGAAGTAAAAATGCCATCAAAGAGGATTTCGAAATTATAGAAACAATTAAAGAGGATATCAATGTGGAAGAAACATTCGAAAACGAAAAGGAAGTGAGAGAAGAATTCAAAATGATGGCAAGGGCGATGATGACCGTAAAATAACGATGCCACCAAAAATTTGTGCTACAAAAAAAATTTGATTTTCCAAAATGATCACAGTGGATGTTGCATAATAAAAAAAAATTGACGTTCCAAAATGATCATGTGGATGAGGCATAATTTAAAAAAAATGATGTTCCAAAATGATCACAGTTGATGTTGCATAATAAAAAAAAAATGACGTTCCAAAGTGATCATTGTGGATGAGGCATAATTAAAAAAAATGATGTACCAAAATGATCACAGTGGATGTTGCATAATAAAAAAAATAATTGACGTTCCAAAGTGATCATTGTGGATGAGGCATAATTAAAAAAAATGATGTACCAAAATGATCACAGTGGATGTTGCATAATACAAAAAATAATAATAATAATTGGCGTTCCAAAGTGATCATTGTGGATGAGGCATAATTAAAAAAAATGATGTTCCAAAATGATCACAGTGGATGATGCATAATAAAAAAAAATAATTGACGTTCCAAAGTGATCATTGTGGATGAGGCTTGATTAAAAAAATAATGTACCAAAATGATCACAGTGGATGTTGCATAATAAAAAAAAAATTGACGTTCCAAAGTGATCATTGTGGATGAGGCATAATTAAAAAAAATGATGTACCAAAATATTACAGTGGATGTTGCATAATAAAAAAAAAATTGACGTTCCAAAGTGATCATAGTGGATGAGGCATAATTGAAAAAAAATGATATTCCAAAATGATCACAGTGGATGATGCATAATAAAAAAAATAAAATAATTGGCGTTCCAAAGTGATCATTGTGGATGAGGCATAATTAAAAAAAATGATGTACCAAAATGATCACAGTGGATGTTGCATAATAAAAAAAAATTGACGTTCCAAAGTGATCATTGTGGATGAGGCATAATTAAAAAAAAATGATGTACCAAAATGATCACAGTGGATGTTGCATAATACAAAAAAAATAATAATAATTGACGTTCCAAAGTGATCATTGTGGATGAGGCATAATTAAAAAAAATGATGTTCCAAAATGATCACAGTGGATGATGCATAATAAAAAATAATAATAATTGACGTTCCAAAGTGATCATTGTGGATGAGGCATAATTTAAAAAAATGATGTACCAAAATGATCACAGTGGATGTTGCATAATAAAAAAAATAAAATAATTGACGTTCCAAAGTGATCATTGTGGATGAGGCATAATTAAAAAAAATTATGTACCAAAATATCACAGTGGATGTTGCATAATAAAAAAATAAAAAAAAAATGACGTTCCAAAGTGATCATTGTGGATGAGGCATAATTAAAAAAAATGATGTACCAAAATGATCACAGTGGATGTTGCAAAATAAAAAAAAAAAAATTGACGTTCCAAAGTGATCATTGTGGATGAGGCATAATTAAAAAAATGTGGATGTTCCAAAATAAACATGATGAACGTTGCATACTAAAAAAAAAAAAAATTGGATGTTCCAAAATGATGATGATGACCTTTGCAAAAACTATGAAAGTTATCTCATGTCCCTCCACCACCATTAAATAGAATCAAGCAAATTTACAGTAATTTTATAGTACACACAAGCCGTGGGCTCCCTACAAAAACAGTATGAAAATTACGGCAAACGAAATATACGGTTTACGGTATTCATACAGAAATATTTTGTATGGGACAATTTTTTTTTTGTATGAAAGACAATTTTTTTTTCATGGAACCGGATATAAAAAAATGTCCTCTGCAACATTAGTTTTTGCACCAACGCTGTAAGACCTATACTTTCCGAGATACGAGGTGGATGGGAGCGAATGGGGGACAAAAGGGGTACTTTAGGATTTATTCCCAACTCATCGGAACTCCCTCTATACGATCCCACCAAACATTTTCACCCTACGAGGTGGCATCTGGGAGAACAAACATGTCAATGAGTCAGTCAGTCAGTCAGTCAGTGAGTGGTAATCGAGCTTTATATAATATAATGTTCTATCCATTAGGCTCTTTTATCTTTTCAATTAGGAGTACAATGTTTCTCACAATTAATTTACTGCGAATTTCAATAATATTGTTTGGTTTGCTGACTGCGCGAAATAACTTTGTAATAATTGCGTTTAAAGGCATCTGTTATAGAACCGCTTATATAGGTACTTTAGATTATACGGTCGATTACGGGGTGCGTATTCCTACTGTTCAAGAATAGGGCTATGTCTGCTAACATAATAATAATAATAATAAATATTGCTGGACATTTCGCACAGCGCTATCTAGCCCCAAACTAAGCAGAGCTTGTACTATGGGAACCAGATAACTGATAGAATACTGTATACTTTTTTTGTAAATACATACTTATAATATATAGAAACACAACCAGACCCGGAACAAATATCTGTAGATCATGCAAACATTTGTTCCGCGGCGGGAATCGAACCCACTACCTCCTGCGTCTCAGCCGGCTGTTCGCCCACTGCGCCACGGAGGCCTTCAACATATTGACCTACTTGTAGTTTTGCCATTATAGCCAGGTTATGGCCGATGAAATGTTCACAACTTAAACGTTGATAGTGTAGGTCGTTGTTGACGGCCATTCCGCACAAGTTTGCTCCTTTACGAACCGTAATGTTAGGACCGAATATGTGGGTCGGACAACGCCTTGGTTTTATGGCGTCCTGGTACAAACGATAGATGTAGTGTAGTAAAGGGGTCGTTTAGGTTTGTTTATCAAGCGTTTACTATAACTACCTACTACTCTGACGAACTTAACTTATAATTTCATCAGCAAATGTAGGCGGATCCAGACGACCAATAAAATTGTGCCACAATACTTTCTCCCCTTGTTTCATTCAATTTATAAAAATGGCACCAGAGGTAATAAAAAAAATTAAGAACGTTATAAAAATTTCCCAGTCAAAAAATTTTACTGCGTCAGTCATTAAAACTTTGTAAATTGTTTTTTAAATTAAGTATTCGCAGTCACCCTGCGGCAAGAAACCGTGGCATAATGAGGGGCATCGACCTAACCTCCTAATTTGACTTTATCCATCCATCTATATGCTCCTGGTACTTTGAATGTAAATCTTTCATGAATATTCCCTTCATAATGTTCAAAAATTAATTATGGAAACTGAATATGATTAAGCATGTCGAAGTTCATTGAAATTGAAATGTGTTTTATGTGATCATTATATACACCACGCTCATTTTATCAGAAGTCAAACAAAATTTCTATAACAAATTGCATATTCTCCATAAGTTTTACTATGTTTATAAAAAAAAAGTGTGAATTCTTTGTTCACTTTAATGTAAGGAAGGAAACTACTTCAGAAAATATAAAGTGGATGCACTCTTTTCAGTTCGGTAGTTACGTCTTTGCGAGTGCGTCATAAAACCACGGTTGTAACTCCGTGGTAAAGTCGGTGGTTGTTACCTACTCGTATATGTACGTTGTCAGTGACTAAATGACAGGATCGTATTTAGGACCAAAATATGTCACAAAGTGCTAATAGTTGGGTCTTAATTGGCCCTTAATTGGTGCTTGAGGTACATGTTTTAGTTTTGAGGTACATGTTTTATTAATCAGAGGGGCAAACTTGATCTAATCTGTATAGTTGCGTTTTATGTAAAGTGAGTAATCTATCTACAATATCGAAACAACTTGTTTAGGATGCAGTCGCTGGAATAACAAGAAAGAAGTGATATAATTATTGAGATCTACATATCATTATAGAGATAATGCGTTGACGAGCGGTAAACATCGAATTTATCGTATAACACGCGCGAGTTAACTGTGCACTTCCCTGGAATGCGACCCCTCTCCCGCTTACCAGCGCGGCGCCCCGCGTTTGCCTGACGCGTTTAGTAACTATAGCATCACTGTGACAGTTACGTCACAGTGCTAGGTGCACAGTTAACTCGCGCGTGTTATAACTTATCAATTTGTCAAAAGAATCTTTGTTTCAGTAGAAAGAGTATTGTAGACTGAATATGCATATCTTGGTACGCCAGCTAATGGCAATAATAAAATTTGGTGGTTTCCCTGCCACTAAACTTTAGTAGTCACCTCTATGTGTAGTAATAAAACGAGTTACAGCTTCTAATGAATTATGTTGCCCTAGTAGTCGACCATTACCGAGTTTGTAGGTTTATTATTTTGAACCCACATTTTGTTTTCATGGGCCGTTCATTTACGCAGAATCTGACAGTAATTTAATCAGAATGTATTTAATCTTTACGAGATTTTTTTTTAAACATAATTACTCTAATTTTATAGCCCTGAATAAAAGTAATTAGTAAATTCAATTAGTCTTACAAGATAGTCCTGAAAGCTGATTAAAATAAAAGAGCCAAATGAGCCAAGTTTAAGTCTCAGAAACTCTGTCAAAAAACTTCATTACTTCGTTAATGGTTTTGAGGTCTTACCCATAAGTTTTAGTCACTAAGTAATATTATTTAGGTACTAAATTAGATGCTGCTCTTTTACTAGGTATTTACTCGGTGCTTGGTCGAAGTAACTGTGATTTATTCTTTGTAAGAACAATAAGTTGGCTGAATAGAACTGTTTTGTCCAGCGAAACTTAGTTCTGTAAGAGGATTAATTACGAAACAGATTGCTAAAGCTCTTACTAAAGTCTAGACGAAATGACTTTGAATGGCATGATTCATTTCTTATCAGCAAATAGTTGGGTAACTTTACGCGTGTACAGGTTCCTATTAAAAATGAATAAATTGACAAGAATGGAAAAACTAAGTTAATGAAACAATAAACTAGTGAAATCCATTGAAAACTATCAAAAATTAGATGCGTATATCATACAAGATTGTCGATGCGCCAACAAAACATCGTGTCCGCTCCGCACTGCGTCTCGCCTCGCACTCACCATGATGAAGGTTCACGAATTGAACTGAAACATTTTCGATCGAAACACCGATAAAACGATAAGTGATAAATCCCGTATTTATAATAATGAACGTGATCATTCCAAGATTCCCCACCAAAGATGTCATATATTTTAAACTTTCACAAACTTTAAAAATGTTTCATCTGTGCAAAAATACTTCGAGCACTCAGTTTAAATTAAAACTCAGCGAAATGTGCACCAAAATAATGATATTGCTGCGAACCTGCGTTACACTATTGCAACAAAATTTGAAATTTTTTTACATAAATATTTTTAGTTTTGTAACTTTTACTTGTGGAGTTATATGCACATATTTTTTATATTATACTTTTTGATAACCTTAAAACTCTTTATTTAAATCATTCAATAATATAAACCCTACATTAGCAAATGTCGAAAACCAACCTTCATTTAAAATAGCAAAGCACAGAAAACGAAGTTGCGGTTACTCAATACAAAAGCTCTCCAAGTGAAAACTTGCAGAATGTTTGCCGAGTACCACCAGGCTTGCATAGCTGGCGGGAGATGCCGGACGTAACTTTTATTAAGGAGCGAACTTCTGACACCCTGCTTGTAATGTTGGGGGGGGGGGGGGGGGGGGGGGGGGGGGTCTTCGAAGATGTTTTGACACAATGTTGTTGCTGTTCGTAATGATAGCCTACGAACCATTTCCTTGGCATGTAATGTGCCTGTGAGTTATGGTAAGGCAATCGATGCGCTTGGCACATGACCGGAGAAAGTGGCGTGATAAAAAAGAGTAGATGGATAATAGATAGTGATAGCTTTTAATGCAATGATTAAGACTGCTGGTATTTTTTAACCCTTTTGTTTTTATTGACGATAATCAAGCGCTTCTCCCTGGACTTAAAGACTCCGAGATTATTCTGGTTCGGAAAACATACGCCGGAAGTAAGTTCCACTCCTTACTCGTGATAACAAGAAAAGTTGAATTAAATCGTTTAGTACAGTGTCTATAAAGTGCTAATATTTTTAACCAATCACGTTCTAAATTAAATACAAAGCAAAAATAATTTATGTGTTCATGCTGCACAGTAGGTATGTGTCTTATTTTGACTTAATTTGACGACACAAGTTTTCACTGCGCCTTTTTAAGATTAAATTTCTGGTCGCTCGATTTTAGTCACGACTCTAAAATATTTGTCCTAGAGTAATTTTGAATAAAATTCCGTCAAGTTTTAATAAGAAAAGGGAGGAAAGAAATGCGTTTCGTTTATGCTCGCCCGAAGAAAAATGATTTGTATTTCAAAATAATAATAGCCAAGGAATATTCAACAGATCTTTTTCTGGTGTAGTGTAGATTTATGTTACAATAGAAAAAGACTTCGAGAAAATGGATATTTTTTAAAGATTAATCACTAAATATGAGATCATCTAAACTTCTTCCTATATTTAAAGTCAAGGTATGCCACCATTTTCTTTCGTTGTCTACGCACTGCTAGTTTATCGTTGTGTTTATCACTATTACTGTAGTTTATATTTTTTTAAATTATATTTGTATGTATTTAGATAAACGAGGAGGTAACCTATTTTTACTAGTAAGTATAGGTCGTTTATGTAGGTTTTTGATCATAGGCACACCGCCGTCTTTTTGATTTTGTTTTGTCGAAAGGAAGATATCGCTTTTAGCGATAAAACTGTCCATTGTACTTACCTGTATTTTTGTATATTTCTTTGTATATTTAATTTTGATTAGTCTTCAATAAACAGTATATCTATTTATAAATACGGGATTTATCACGTACCGTTTTATTTGTGTTTCGGCTATCGGGTTTATAAATCGAATGTTTTCTTATTAAAATATCAGTCAATGTATTTCTATGACATAAACATAACAGCAAGACAAGCACAAAAAAACAACCCATTCATAGTTTTTCTACCAATTTCTGATAATTTGTTCATAAACTCCTTATGAAGTTGGTCTGCGGACATATTTCACGAGTTTGGCGAAGACGCTCGCTATAAAAAGTTTCGCTTTGTACGACTTCCTACGAGTAGTTGTTACTTCTGGACTATTAAGCTGCATTCACACTAGATCAGTAATTTGCCTGACTTCTGCTAATATCCAACAAACGCCTAATATAAATCAAGTCAAGATCAAGCGGAACTTTTAAATTTTATCCCACAATCCCATTATATCATCGAACAACCAGACGCTCCGCGGTGCGCCACCGATACATAGTAGACATACCTCCCATACGCACAAAGCGGTACTCTTCCGCCTTTGTTATGCGCACCGCCAAGGAGTGAACGTCTTGCCTGGGTATGTTTCCTCATTATTACAACCTAGGGCCTTCACGTTGCAATTGAATATGTTTCTTCTAGGTAAGCGTGTTCCATTGTAGACTGCATCGTCGCTTACCATCAGGCGAGATCGTGGTCAAACGTTAGCCTTTAATTTGTAAAAAAAAAGTACATTTTATATATTCTAATATTTAATCATATCTCGATGCATGTCATTGCGTGAAAGGCGATGTTTTCTGTGTAGATCGTAATGCGATCGAATGTTTGCTGTAGTATACAATAAATAATGAGGAGGGCCATGTATCCCACATGGTTCAATCTAGAATGATCAGATGCTAGTTACTAGCAGTCACTACTTATCACTAGCATACTAATGAGCTATCTACTGGTAGCGTGTGTTAGCAACTTGTCTTTAAACTACGAGTATATAACAAGCATGTCCTCTGCAGTGGCAACTTTTTGTTGACTTAAGTTCCACTTTATAGTAGTTTAGTTCAGAGACAATGTTTTGCTTGCATTGTTTTAGTTTAGATCACACACGATTATACGAATTTAAGTCATCTACATATATTGATGCTTCAGTAAAATATAACTTTTGAAACTATCATGGTTATTAACACTATTTGTACTAAAAACGGGATATTTACCATGATTTGTGAGTTCAGTAAAATATTTGGGAATTCAATGGATCCGATTGGACCCACGATCAGAAAGAAAGGCTTGCAAATTAGATACGAGTAGACCAGAATTTTAAAAGTACTTACATTTCATTCATAACCCTTTTTGCTTTCATGGGTTTAAAATTACCCCCTGATTTTACCCATACCGGAAGTCTTTGGATAAAATTCGACACCAGGTGTGTGGGTACAAAACTATTTATTTTAGTGAATTTGTAGGTTTTTCTAGGTCACTTCTCACACCAGTGACTAGTTGAACATTAACTTCTTCAAACTCAGTTATTTTTAGCGGTAGAACCTCGGTATATTTTAAAGAAGCTCTGTAGTCGATTGAACGAGTAAGCAGTAAGTAAATAGCACTTTATGGCTAATCTAAGTACCGTGTGCACTCAGACAGGACTTCCGCTCTGGACGATGGTTGGTGTGTTTTTAAGGAAAGAAGTGAGCTGAAAGGCTGTTAAGAGAACGGATCGAATTGGTTAGTTTTCTTTGGCACATAAGGTTTTAGAAAGAAAGAAAGAAAACGATTTATTTATTCTACCACAGGAAACAAATTATACAAAAAAAACACTATTACTTAATAACTAAAATTACAGCTAACTGCTAAGTGTGGTGACGAAAGAAAGTATTAGTTCTCGTCTCGTCAAATTTTCTGTTGTAATGATATATTTAGTTATTGTTATTTGTTCCTAATAAGTTAACTAAAAATGCTTTGTCATATTATCTTCTAGCCACACATCTTCTTGCCCAAATTACGTGTAACATGCGTTTTCTTGTTATATTTCTCTAACAGTACCGTAGAACCTTACAACATTGCCCTCGGAATACAATTTTGCCCAAAACCGAAAATTAACTAAAAGTAGTTGTACCCTTTTTTTTTTCTTTAACGGCTACATTTTTCAACATTTCGTGCAATCTTCGACATCTTTATGGCCACACAAATTATCCGTTGTATTCCTAACTTCACTCAGTTGGCTCTCAGCAGTTGTCCAAGTGAGGTCTACGTAGGTGGTGCCAATTTTGTTGATCGTGCTGAATCGTGCTGTATCCAAAATAATTATTGTAGGTGAGTTTAAGTTATTGTGCCCATAACTGATTGAATAGCGATTAATTTTGTTCTGGTTTTACCGTATTAGCGGTCTTTAATACGAAAAAAAACAAGTGGGCAAAGTTGTAAGCAACTGTGTAGCAAAGAGTTTGCAACATTGCCCACCCTAAAAAAGGTACTAGGGTTGTCACTTTTTCAATCTGGAAAATATATAAACACAGATAAGGGTTTTCATTTTTTTTATAGGTAAAGATTGTGAGTCATATTTGTACTTACCTTTGATGGCTTACAAGGGGACGGCACGACCTTGGGGAAACGGATTTGAATGAAACAAAAACAAAACAAAGTGCGAGCTAAACTTTGTATGCGTTTTTCTCAGCTGTTACTGGGCATTGGACGGAAATATTTTACAGTGGTAGTACCCACATGATATACTACCACTACACGAAATTTCATTCAAATCCGTTTCCCCAAGGTCGTGCCGTCCCCTTGTTAGATTCGCAACTGGACTCAATGAATAGGTGGCGCTAAGCTTAGGTTTTACAAAATTTGGCAGATCGAATGGAGTGGGAAGGAGGCCTTTGCCCAGTAGTGGGACACTATACCTAACCAAAAATATTTGGCAGGTCTGCTAGTTCAAACACTTTATTACACAAAATGAAAATAAATGTCCCTACTTAGTTTTTTTTTCTACAGGATGGCCAAAACAACGAAAAAAAAAAGCCGTAGACGTGTAGGTGCACGACCGTACAAAAACTACATAAAAGAGATGTTGGACTTGGCGGTACAAAATATAAAAGAAAAAAAAATGTCTTCAAGAGAAGCCGAACGCCAGTTCGGCATACCACGGCGCACGTTATTAAACAAACAAAAAGAGAATCACCCAAAAAATGTAGGGAAACCTACATTGTTATCTGAGGAAGAAGAGGAAAACATTGTTAAAGTTATAGAAAAGACTCCCTGAGCCATCCATTGACGCAAAACAAATAAAACTTGTAAAGAAACCGGAGCAGCGCTTGGACACTAAATATCCATAGGATATTTAATTTTGTTAAGACATTATTGCTTACCTGTGTAGGTACAATCTTGCCATTTGGCATACTTAATTAATAAAAATAATTTGTACGAATAAAACACCTGATACAATAAAATACCTGATTTTTATTTCGCAGCAACCCTAGCACTTCATGTCTTTTGTATGAAAATAGCTTTGGAAGGTATTTCAACATTGCCCACCTCAATAAACAAAAAAAAGAAAGATGTTTTTGTCTGTTTTCGAGATGGTTTACATCTTTACACCATTATTCGTTACATATTTTATTTTCAAAGCAATAGTGCTTATTGTTGCTGAGATTTTGAGGGTGGGCAAATTTGTAAGGAATGGCAGATAAAGTTGCCCACCTCTTTAACTGTATTTTTTGATGCTTTAACTCTAAGATGATATTATTTAAGTTTTAAAGAATTATTCCTTTAAATTAGCCTTAAATAACTTTATATGCAATTTTAAAATCAAGTCTATGGTTTTTGAGTTATGTTTAAAATAAGCAAAAAAGCGGGCAAAGTTGTAAGGTTCCACGGTACTCACATCTCATATCGTTCGCATAATCCATTCATCTTTTTTTTCTTTTTCTACAATGTAATTTTTAAAAAATTGCCAAGCAGCATTGCTGTGTTTCGGTTTGAAAGGTATAGTTTGCCGGCGAATTTACAGGCACATGAGTCTTTACACCTATATGCCTTAAGTTTATGGACGCAGGGAAGTGCATCGTAGAGCACGTTTCTAAGGTGAAAGAAAGACAGAAACTAGATTTATTTGAACCCACATACAAAAGATACACCGAGAAAGAAGTAGATAGTTACTTCAGAATAGTACCCACTTACCACAAAATAGATAAGTAGGTACTATTCTGTGTTCCTATTACCGTAGCCTACCAACCCAGCAGTTCTATAGCACCTACCAAGACAGTGATGGTGTTATGTGGACACAAAATGGTCCCTGTCTCAGCATAGGCTGTTTCATACCACGGTGGATACGATGCAGCGCTGGCTTTCTGACAGGGCCTAGGGGACGACACGATTATTGAGGTGTGTGGCCTACTTGGGGATACCTACTTTTTTAAAGGCGATGCTTACGACTTAACATCAGGTGGGTCATGGCTTTTATTTTTTCTCTCTTGTGATACTCTACTACTCTCTCTGACTACTCTATCATACTACATCTACATAATGTCTGTCTATATCTATACTTTAATTATAAAGCTTATTTGGCTGCTTCCTAAAGCTTATAGTTCCAGTATTAATTCCAGTTAACTATAATGTTGAGTGCAGTATGCTTAGATTAGCTTGGCTCGAGGTTATGTGAGACCCGGGCTAATTTCCGGGCAAAGCTTTGGTAATATTGTTGGCTTTGCGATCGTGAACAGTTAAGGTTTAAGATCACAAAGCCAACAACTCAGTACAAAATCTTTGACATTATTTTAAATATAATATTTCTATGGTTATAACCTTAAGTACCTTGTCATATTTTTTTATACTACCTGGAGATGTAACAAGCATATGCCCCACCTGATGTTAAGTGGTAACCATTGCCTATAACAAAGTATTGCCTCGTAGGCTTAGAACGACTCTCACTTTAGAACGTGCTCTACTGCCCTGCGTCAACTTGAGGTAAAGTCATAGTAAAGTCTCATGGGCCTGTAATTTTACCGACAACCATACCCTTCAAACCGAAACACAGCAATGCTGCTTGACGGAAAATTAGGTTCTTCCCCGAATGAGCCTGTTCACAAGGAACTGTACTATTAAAATATCTGCTGATGTCTGTATCCCAACTAGAAAATAATTCCTACATCTAACAAGTCGCATTTGTATGTCGGTAAGTAAGTTCGTAAATCCGAAGTATGTAGGAGTAGGTATGTTAGTAAGACACCAGTACCTAAGTCGAGTCCATTGTCAAGGGCCATATAATCGGTCCATTTCGCGTGGAGTAACAAGGCGAGCTTTTAGTGCTCCCACATATTGGCGCTAGTAGGGTCGCTTACCACAGGACCAGGGCTGCCTGCTCTTTAAAAACTTTACCTGTATTTTTCGATTTAACGAATTCAATAATAATAATAAAAAATGCTGGAAATCTAGCCCCAAACTAAGTCAATCTTGTATTATGGGAACAAGAAACCTGATATACATTTTTTTTAATACGTACATAAAACATATAGAAAAACACCCAAACCCGAAACAAGTATCTGTAGATCATGCAAACATTTGTCCCGCGACAGGAATCGAACCCGCAACCTCTTTCATCTCAGTCGTTTTTAAATAAGCACAGCATGAACTACTAATCTCATTTTTGTGGCGGTTTTCTTTCTAACTCCTATTTATATGGTTAAAATGGTACTCGTAATGTGGTGAAAAAGTATTGTTGTTATAATCGCAGTAGACATAAGCTTTCCAATGCTAATAAGCTTAAATTAGCGTTGTCAGTATAAGTCGTCTGCTTTTTGCTAGAAATGAAACTTTTCTTCAATTAGGAAAGAAAGAAGAAGCTCAAAAATAGAAACACACATATAAGGTGTTGCAATTTAAAGTACAAATGATATTAAATAGTACATTTTAGAGACCATAAATAATTAATAAACAATGTTTTTTTTTATACAAAAAAATATATTTAAGTGTTTTTGTGCCTAACTTGTGTGGTAGTTTATAATATATTATAGTAAAAATTAATAAACAATGTTTTTTTTTAATACAAAAAAATATTTTTGTGTTTTTTGCCTAAATTGTGGGTACGCACCGTACGCGCTCTTTTGACTGGTTGGGTGTATTGACCGGACCAGGTCATTGACTGGGCAGGCCCAGTGAACCAGCGAGGTCGTTGAACGGCTTGTAGTAATTTTTTAGTAATCTGTGACATCGTAAAATACGCTAATTTCTCGAACATTTTATATCGATAATCTCGATATTTTGATGAGTAAACAAGAACATTTTATGTTTACATTGATGGTTTATTTATTTGTGTAGAAACTGTAACTTCAATATAATTACATAGTTTAAATCGCTACAAATTACTATAGAACATACATTTTTCCCTACCAAAATCATGTGCACAAAATGTCATAAATAAGGTAAGTGCATGGAATAACTACTAAAATTTTCAGATAATATTTTTGAAACTAACAAAACCTACGAAAACTGGTTTGGGACAGCCCTATTTAAGCTAGAGAAACATGAGCCTAACAGTATTGTGTTTTGTGTCTGCGCCACCCCTGTCACTTTGTGTTTGTTAATGTGTGTTGGTGTAATGTTACATTATGTCTGTTGGATCTATAATAATGTCTAGCTTTCTTTTAAATAAAGTATCTTGTTTTTTATCTTAATAAATATTGTACCGTTTAGTACTTTCAGATTGTATTGTAAGAATTAACTGTCAACTTGTTACAAATAATTGCAGAGTCAATGTTTTGGAACAGAGATTATTATCAGACTACAGACTTTATTTGGTTTTGTTGTTGCATGTTTTAATGGTGTATATTAATATTGTGTAATAGTGTAATATTCGATATGCATGTTTTTTTAAGATATGTTTTTCTTAACTAATTTGTTAGCATACAGTATTTTGACGTTATATCTATGTATATCTTATTTAATTTTGTAATCTTAGATGTAGCTCAGAATTTTTGCTTTAAAGAAGATCTATGTTAAAAAATAATTAGCTATTTTCTATCCTCGTTGAATTATGTTTAAGAACTCTGACCTTTTTAAAATGCCCTTTTTAATAGTATTTATATATCAATCTAACAATATTAACCTATTATCTTTGAAATTAGTCATAATAATGACTCTATCTGAGCTGCATATTATCTATCAAATCAATGTATCTTATTTTTCATATTTCAGTTCAAAGAATTCGCTATCAAGACACATACTACATTTATACGAAAGTAACAAATAGTTTAGGAAAAACATAAAGTTTGTTGTCCAAAGTCTTTGAATAATTTTTTCTTGAATATTCTGACCTATATGTTCGATCTTAGGTGCTGTACGACGGTAAGCTCTCGTCAGCGATAGTGTTTATGTACAACCCGGTGGCGACCGATGGTCAACTGTGCCTGCAGTCTGCGCCTAAAGGCAACGTCTCTTACTTCGTTCACACTCCGCATGCGCTGATGCTCCAGGTATGTTTGTCTTTTTGGAAACCTTTGTAGCACGTCAGAAGCGGGGAAACATCCACTGCTAGACATAGACCTCAATTAGTTTAATTGTTTATTCGTCCTATTTATATTTACTTAGTCCTTTTTAGTCCTATTAATATTTAGTCCTTTTTGTAAGCTTTTTGTCTACCATTTTGTCTAAAAAGACATGTACAAAATTTATTTACGTGAATTAATCTCTTTTATTATAAAGACATCAAAAAAGTTATATAAAATTGCTACTTTTAAGTTATAAATTACTATTAAGGCTCAAAGAATATATCCTTTATAAATAATTTTGGACGACCTGCATTCCTGGTTCCATCTCGGGGCCACCACTCAGACAGCCACCGCTTCACCTGTCATCACCGCGCCTGGCCAAGATGAAACTCTCTCTCTCTCTCCCTCTTGTCGTCCACCGGCAACATAGGTCGACGACATTATAAAAATCGCAGGTCGTATGTGAGTTAGAACAGCGCAGGACAGAGGCGAATGGCGACAACGAAGCTAGGCCTATGCCCAGCAGTGGGATGAGAAGGACTGACGATGATGATGATGATAAAATAATTTTGAAGTTATTAGGGTTAAGCTCGCCTATAGGCGAGCTACTAAGAGCTAGCAAACCTTTAAAGATAAGTCTTGAACCGTCTCCAAGCTTTCCCGCGACCTTTACAATGAAATTATATTTTAATGCATGAAATGTGGTTAAATGTCATTGCATCGGAAAATCGCATGGAGAAATTTGAATACCTATATACTAGAGTACCTATACCTAGGCAGCTGAGTTTTGTTAGGACAAAGAACCTAAATGTCTCAATGTTTAATAGAGTCAGAAGAATTGTGGTAAATATCGAAGTGATACCATGAGAAAACGATATCTAGATTCTATTTCATATCTGCATTTGGAAAGATTTTCTATAATTGGCAGTTGCTGCAGCATCACGCACTGGAAAGCGCAGCGTAGGTACCCCGCTAGATGGAAAAATAATCCACTAAAGGTTGCTGGGAGCCATTGAGTGCAGACTGTAAAAGATAGGTCTTATCTTAGGAAAGGGACTTATCTTGTACGGTCTTGTACGTCTCTGGGAGACCTATGTTGATCACTAAACTATGTTATAATTTTTAATATTTTTTTACAGGAAGTAAAAGCCGTGGTAACTCACAGCATACACAGCGCTCTGAACTCAATCGGTGGGGTGCAGGTTCTGTTCCCGCTGTTCGCACAACTCGACTTACCCCATGACAGCCCGGCGGCGGACCCTAAGCGAGACCCGCTCTTATGGTGAGTGACATTTCATCATCAATCTCTGTAATATCGAAAGTGGGGAGACATGTTTAAAATTAACAAAATTAAACCTTGTTACCACAAAGAAAGTAAATAAAAAAAACGGTTTAACGCGTGTTTAAAAAAATCCTTAACAATTTTTGTATAGGATTTTTTTAAACACGCGCTAAATAGTTTAGTTTATTTTTTGGGGTTAAACTCTGTATCAAAGTTTTTTTTTTATTTTGACCTGTTGGGATCCCAGAAAACGAACTAAAAAAAAAAATTTTTTTGTCTAGCCTATGATGGGCAAAGGCCTCCCCCTTATCTCTCCACATATATATATATTGTCTTAGTTACGCTTTGAAGAGTATTTCACTTTGGTTGGAGATAAACTGCATCGTGCAATATCATTTCTTCGATAAACTTTGAGGGCCCGCTGAACTTTTTAGGAATAGTTTTTCTGAATCAATGGTTCGTTATTTGTTTTATAGGGATTTATTTACCTTGACTTAAAATAATGAATAAATAATAAGTTAAACTCATGGTTTTGGATGCCAATTCTTGAAGATGGTTACCACATTCCCTATTTGCAAATCCACTCTTTAAGTTTAGTATGATCCAGCCAAGCATAGTTGTTATCGAGGAGTTACAGTGAAAGTGCATTTAGTCGGCTAATGCACTGGAATATTAATGAATGGCCTGGAGTAGCTACTCGTACCTATTCGATTTAGTTTGGGAACTTTGGAACACTATCCGACTAATAGCTGGGAGCTGGGAATTATGTATTTGATGGGGTAATTTGCTGAAGTTACGGTGAGTGGGTTAAATATTATTAAAATTTAATAACTTAAACTGCACTATCGATATACTCAAATACTTAATACATTGCTTTGACATGGTGACCAAGGTGAAGAATGGAAGAAGTCGAATTAATTTTAAAGTTTTGATTGAATTAAACGCAAACTGTGCGGGATCACAAGATCTGAGACGTATCTCCAAAAAAATCATAATGTTTTTATTTATTAAAATCACAAGGCTTACTTTTAAACGTCAATTTTACTGCTTATTCCTTCTCGTTCTAATGGTTAGGGCTCCGTAGCCCGACGGACGTTGTCGTAGACGGACAAAGCGAAACTATAAGTGTGTCTATCCGTTTGTTCGTCCATAGAGATAGTGAGGTAGATAGCCCTTTTACTCATAGACTGTAAAGCTGTCAGAGGGGTGATTTTTGTTTCTCGCGCACCCCATCGTGTCCCATCAACACTTTTTCGATACAAAAGTCCGTTTACGAAATATCAAGCTTCGAAGTGGCCATTTTCGTAATACTTTGTGTCACCCCATTTTAGCTACATATTATCAAAAGCTTTTATAGCCTGGTTTGATAACTAAACATGTAATCCGAAGCATAGATCAGCCGTAAATACGTAAAATATGAGTCATTATCATCACAATGGAGCTTAAAACTTATGCAAATAATATTACAACAGTTTGAATGCAATGACAGCTCTACTGCGACTATTCATTGAACACTTACGAGTACTCGTAACTCCTGCAAACTCCTAATTGCCGGGTATCTGGCGCTAGCGAGACTCGGGATTTATGGCTATTTAGCGGTGGCAGTTCATATTATTATCATAAAAGGGTGGGTAATTTAATTACAAGTGTGTGTGACGTAATTTAATGAGGGTAACTTTCTAAAACAACCCTTAAAACCCAGATAATAAAGCCAAGTTTTATATACTTAGGTAGAATGTTGTGAAAAACTTTATCTCATTAAAAAAACAGTCCTTTGTTTCTCAAAACATAAACAATCTTTTTGTAGTATCCTTGTCCTAAGCTCATAAGAAAGGGAAGATTACTGTCCGGCACAGGTGGCAAAAAGTCGACAACTTACCCTCTTAGTCCTGAGTATCAAGTAAAAACGTAAAGTAAGTAGGTACTACAGTCTAGTAATCGGCCTAAATTCTTTCTCAAGGGAGAATACATTGGAGTTAGGCAGATATCTCGGATTTCCACGTGCTACGATCCATATATCTTTTGTTTTCTTCACTCTCATCACATTCTTCATACATGTTCATCAGTTTAAGGTAAGTATTATTGACCTTAACTTTCTCAAAAACGTCTAATAAATAGAAAAATTGATCCATGTGATTTTTAATCAACAAAACATTTTTGATTTCGATTTTACCAAAATCATCACCATAAATTCAAAAATATTTCATTATGAACTTCTCATTTCTAACATTTTACCTTTTCACCGCGTATCACGCATGACAGCCTCCTTATGATATGACACGACTCAGCTCAGAGGAACAAAATACACTACAGCTTTAGAGGTATGAACCAATAGAGAAATACATTTTTTATAGACTTTATCACTTGCTCATAATGTCGGCCGATTACATAATCGACTGATAAGGATTTTCAATGTGTTATGGGTTATGATAAATATAAATATAAATAAATATTGCTGGATATTTCACACAGTGCCATCTAGCCCAAATTAAGCAGAGCTTGTACTATGGGAACCAGATAACTGATAGAATACTTATATACATTTTTTTTTGTAAATACATACTTATAATATATAGAGAAACAACCAGACCCGGAACAAATATCTGTAGATCCTGCAAACATTTGTTCCGCAGCGGGGATCGAACCCGCTACCTCCTGCGTCTCAGCCGGCTATTCGCCCACTGCACCACGGAGGTTGTCCTATGATGTTTCCTGATACCCAAGATGCAGGAAATCATAATGTCGAGGCATTGCGATGGCAGGGAGTACCTATGTAGTACATAATTGTAATAATTTGTCTCATTCCTTTGCACTGTTATTTTTTTCCTGTTTGTTTACTTTTGTTTAGTGTCCGTTCTGTGTTTTTTGGGCTATTCACTAACTCGACACAAGAGACCGGACACTGGTGTCCAGTTGGAGAAACTCAAAATTAGTATCACTTATTGACACGTCAAGATATTTACGCGTGCCCACAGTGAAACATAATTAAATGACTTTTATGTTTTCGTCAACTAGACATAGGTACTCAGTTTGTTTGCAAAAAAAAAAAGGTTACAGTCAGTTTAATAATCGCCTCGTTCATTGAAAAGATCATGAAAAAGCTAACAAATATATTCTATTCTATGTAAGTTTGAGAGTGTCTTGAACCTTAGAGTCGATTAAAAACAACCCAAAATAAGGATTGGCCACTAGCTGAGTTTATATCCCTCGACGCAATAAACGTGTTATGAGTTGAGGCTTTGGAAATCCGTCAGTATGTGGCTTCGCATCCGTAGATCTCAAACTAATCAACAGATTTGAACCAACGCTAGTGTTTGCTATACTCCTTAGCTGCATAAATGAAATAAATATGACAATTATGTCAATCCAGTCCATCCATACGTTGTCTGGGAGAGATCGCTCTTAGCGAATATTTATTTATTTTTATTTTATCCAGTAAAAGACCTAAGCTATGTTTTCGAGAAATTGGTTTTAATTATTATAAAAATATACTTGTCATTGTAGTCGTAAGCATTTTTATAGATGAGAAAACGACCTCACTTCACAAGGTCGACGTACTCGGTCTATAATATTATGTTTCTTCCAATCTATACGTGTATAGGTTGACATGGCTTTTATGACAGGGCAGTTCAAAGGGCTGACCCCCGTCATGCGACCACGTACCCTTGGCCACAGATAGGCAAGCCGCAAGAGGGAAGGGTTGCGATAGAAATACCATCGTTGAAAATCGCAATTCAAAATGTGTTGGCACCATCGCAAAATCCCAATGTCTGATTGACGGACCACTTTAATTTGCTGTGTTTTAGTATGAGTGAAAGTTCTTTACAAAAAATATATCAAAGATTATAATATAGGTGGTGATATCGTATCGATTATAACCAATACCCGGAATTATCTAAAGATAATAAAAACTGCTATGTATATACATACATATATTTCAAAACACATTTGTTCTGCGGCGGGAATCGAACCCGCAACCTGCTGCGTCTCGACCGGCTAGTAACTAGTAAGGTAAGTCTAGTAAGGTTAGTTAGAAACGTGGGGTTAGTCATAATAACGGTTTATTATCATCATCATCATATCGGCCATAAGATGGCCACTGCTAAACATAGTCTTCCCCCATAGGTTTCCAGAACGAACGATCTTGTGCGGCCTGCACCCAGCGGCTCCCAGCAACCTTATCGTCTTTCAATCTAGTGGGGGGCCATCCTACGCTGCGCTTTTCATTGAGTGGTCTCCACTCGAGAACCTTGCTGCCCTAACCCTTGTGTTCGAGCGTGTTTTGTATTTAGTTAAAATGGCGTGCCCTACGTGCCCCAATATACGTGATGCTGTTTGAGTACATCTTAACCTTACGGATTTGTCTGTTCACTCACATTAACTTGTACCTCACATCAAAGGAGGTATTATTCAAACACATTTCACGTGTCGGTTAATGAGGTAGGATTTGTAAGACAAATATTTGCGATGCTCGCATGGGATAATTAAGGGTGCTTTGTAAGAAACATTATTAGGGGTGATTCGTAAGAGGCAAGATAATGGGGTGATTAGAATGGCTGTTAAGAAGTTGAGATATGCATAATATTGATGAAGTTACGGAAAATGTGGTTCGTGTTTGTTTCGGATTCTGAAGTTCAAGTACTTAGACGAAGTATACTAAAATCTCTTTGTTTATCATTTGTTTTTTATAAGTTACGCCTATTTTCAATTTTAAACAAATTGTATTACAGAACAGTGAAATCTCCTAATACAGGTATTTCATACTTTAGCGGGGTTTCAACTATAAAGCTATTAATTTAAAAGCTATTGTAAACACAAGTTAATGAAATAAAAACATTTGTATTTGTCATTATTATAAATACGGGATTTATTCTTACATTTGTATATATCCACTCCGAATAAAAGAGACGTTATTCGGAGCGGATTACACTTACCCTGATGCAGGTTCAGGAATTTGACCGAAACATTGTCGGTCGAAACACCGATAAGACGGTACGTGATAAAACCCGTATTTATAATAATGATTGAAATCAATCATGAAAGTTTTCTAAGAAAAAATTGTATATGTATCGTGATAATGTCTGCTAGCGAGGGTATAAAACGGTACCTACCGGAAAAAAGTTGCAGTAAAATCTGAATAAACGTTAATTTATTTCAAACTCGCCTCTAATCCCGATAAAACAATAACAGTGTTTTTAATTGCAAATCTTATATAGGAACACTTTATAAAATCTGACATGACTTGGAACCAATAGAGAAAAGATACATATACATTTAGAACTCCCTCGCTGCGTACTAAATCCTCTCACCACTTCGGTTGACCACCATCTATCACAGAGCCTTTTCAGAGCCATCATACATCAACCTGGCCCCGGACTTCTCGGAGAGTGACCATAAAATAACACCAACATTATCAAGGAAATTGGGAAACTGTCACACATGATTGTAGATTGTTCAGTATTTATTATTAATGTACAGCTAGGCGACGCTTTAGGGTCACCAATATCGGCCAATACCTCCTCTTCAGGTTGACTATTAGTGTTAGCACACATCATATCAGCCTTAGGACGTCCACGGCTAAACAAAGGCCTTCCCGATAGGTTTTCTGGGCGCACTAGATTACTCTGCTAAGACTAGATCGATCACTCTGCAAAATAAACGACTCTCAGCAACTCGAGGTCGAAATTCGACAGTAATTAATTTTTTGTTGTAAAAGTTTTGTTTTTAATTTAATTTTCGCATTCGCCCTTTCTTCACCATAACTTTAACTATGCCATATCTCATTACTCCTCCGTGCGCGCAATAAGCTTAAAAAGGGTTACAAAGTTTTCTTCGTGTTACTTTCACGTTATTGTTTAAAAGAAATATTAATTTGAAACAAAATCAAACAATCAAATAATTTAGTTCTGTCCTATCAGTTACTGTATATTGTACATGAATTCTAAAAGGATCATTAAAAAAACAACCAGCCTTGTTTCTTGCCTTTCCTGGCTTGGTCACGAAGGAACAGGCAGTAAAATTGGCGTTTCAAAGTGATCCTTGTGATTTAATGAATAAAAATATTTGACTTTTGAATTTGATTACACTAAACAGGTATTTGGTCTTTATTATATCCTTATAATAAAGACCAAATACCAATAAGTGAGATTAAAAAATTATATGTTGTATACAATTTGTAAAAAGATATGTGTATAAAGTTAGGTAGGTACTTGATTTTTTTTTTGAGATCCATCATCCAGTTACCTTTGATACCCACACTTCGTAGTAATCTGTATCGTGGGTATCAGTACGATTTACATATTATGCTATAGGGTCAGCTAATGAACAGGCAGGCATCATGCTAAAATTGACCCGACAAAAATCTTTTTTCAGCTCCAAACTCCTCGGTTTCGTCTGCTCGCTGGTGGAGTCCTGCAGCACAGTCCAGCAGCACATGCTGCAGTGCCGGGGTTTCCTCGTGATTTCGCACATGCTGCAGCGCTGCAGCCGGGACCATCTGACGGCAGACACGCTGGCCAGCTTTCTCCATCTGACCAAGCACCTGGTCACTTGCTGCTCGCCGAATTCTGATCTGCTGTTGAAACAGGTATTTAGCGTGCAGATCAGAAATTAAGTTAAAAAAAAAATTAGAAAAGTTTTCGTCAGTCGATGAACAGAAAAAAAGATTGTGATTGAATACGAATGCGGTGAAAGGCTCAGTGACGTCAAATACCACATTGTTACCACATTTATTTGCATAAGAAAAACTTAGAAACCGAATAACTTATTTAACCGCTTTTAAAACTAATAAAATCGTTATTATAAATACGGGTATCACGTATCGTGTTTCGTTTTATCGGTATTTCGACCAACAATGTGTCGGTTCAATCCCGTATAAATCATAATAAAATAAATCACTTGAGTTTTCTAAGTAAAACTAGCAAAATCTTTCATTGTCTTTACTAGTGCGTCTTATAGAAAATAAAAGTTTTATGCCTAGTGCTAACGTAACCCTTAGCTAGATAAACAAATTTAGACATAATATTCTTTGGAAATAAGAATTTTGAAATTTACAAGATATGCAGAACAAAAACAATAATTCAACCCAAATTATATAAATCCATATTCATTCTTTTAGATCTTAATTAAAAACATCGTAAAATAATTTTCCACGTCCAAAAAACATCAGAACGTAATCGTGAAAAATGTAGTACTTAAGCTCACAATTAATTCACGTTAAAAATGCCTCACTCACCCTCTGAATATTACCCCTAAATAGGAGTAGGAGCGAGATTGCGTTCATAAATAATTTTATAACTGTAAAGTTGTCTAATTTAGCAACTTGTTTAACAACCCCGTGAGACTATTTAGTTGATTTATTCAGTTGAAAGGAATAAGTAAGGGTACTTGAGAAGATCTCTATAAGACACAGGAAAAAGTAAAATATGCCTTGGAAGTTGTGTGAACTAAGAGGTAAAACTTTGTTAAAGGCGTTATGGTCACAACAGTCGTTCCATCTCCAGGTGGTATAAAAAAAATCGTGTATAAGTATATAAAATGCTACTAACATTCCAAACGCACATTACAATGCGTTAATCTATTACAAAAAAAACTCGTGTCATACAAGTTACAATTGGTAAATTGTAAACTGGATAATATGGGTAACATTCCGTTATGAATATAGCAAACAGTTTGTAAAAGGTTTGCACATTTGTTTGCTTGTAAATAAACAACAACGGGATTAATGTCACGAAGCCGCTATTTTGGATTATTTGAACGGATTTATAGTTTGAATATTTAATATGGAGTTTGATTGCACTAATTGACAGTATAGCGGTTTAAACGAATAGGGGATTTGTGGATTACACGGATAAATAGTAGAACTATAGTGAGTATTACGCGAATTTTCTATTATTTTTTTATAGAATTGTGTACTAGAGAATTTTAAACTGATTTGGAATTTGATGAACCAACTGAACCAACTTTGCTCGTAATTCAAATTCGTAATAAAAAAATAAAAATTTCGTAAAGATTGACTAAACCTAATTTTGGTGTAACTTTTGAATAAATCATGGTAAATACCTATTCCGTTTTTAGTTAAAATAGGTAATTTGTGTATTTTTATGTACACAATATATAATTATATGTATGTGGATTTTCCTATTAATGAAAAGCCAAAAACAAGGTAAAATTAACCTGCTAATATTATTAACACCTGCTTGAATGAGATCCGTCATCGTGTACCCCCAATATTTTTATTCGATGACATGGACTCCTTGGAAATCTTAGTCGACCCCTGGGGGTCGATATCTAAACCGATTTAGATAATCAGTCGTCGATGACTATAATGATGATTTGATAATACTATGCCTTGTTTTCACCGTGCATCTAAATAAGGACAAAGCGTTTTATTTTTTGTGTATAAATGTGTAGTTCTGTATAAATGAATACATTGTGTAAATCGCTAGAATGCACTTTTATTACATTTATTTCAGGAAAATTTGGAGTGCTTCATTTAGATTAAAATTTTACCAAAATTTAGCATAATTTATGCACGAAATTATAATATTTTGTGTACTACACAAAATAAATTTGGTTGAAATTTTAGTCTATTTGACAATTTTCGAGGATATGAATGTGTTATTTATAAGCACTATTATGTGGATTCAAATTTGATATGGTTGGTACCGCATGCTTCTCTTGCTTGACACCCCACCCCACCTTGTGTATAAAATAAATTATATACTATTTTTATATATTTTGCACAATTTGCTTCGTCAGTTTAAAGCAAAGAAAAGTTTCAGCAAAAGAAAAGAAAATTTGACTTGTTAACCATCATTATGTAAAAAAATTACTCTCATATTGCGCGCGAGAGCATTTGTAAATTTGTTGCGATTTTCTGTTTTTGATCCATCGTAGATCTAAGATTTAGGATAATAACGTTATTCGATAGCGAGATATCTTCGCTGCATAAACCTGATTTTAGATTGCAGATGGATTAAATATAGAAAGTCATGTGTATCAACGAGGTGCACAAAAAATGTTGTGTACAAATTTAATAAAATATTTTGAACACACATTTTTTATGAAATATGCCTTGGGTGTCTGGTCTATTAGTTTTTTGTTTTTCACTTATGGGTTGAGAGAAACATCGATCGTGTAGCACAAAATGTGTGGCACATAGCACTATCATTATCAGTTTTTCACTTTTGTTCTTATCAGCAAATGATTCAATAAATCTTATTGTTTAGAATTTGTTATCTTTCAGATTGTTTTATGTTCACCTACCTATCTGTATGTAAATTTGTGTGAATCCATTTTGTACCCATAACCTAACCCATTTTTTATCTTTGAACTGTTATGGCTGTACCTCTACTACTTTTTAAACATTCATTTTTTCAGCATGGGTCCAATCGATGTTTTTATATTTCATAATACTTTTTCTCAAATTACTACTTATCTTCTTGCGATGTTTGTTTCTACGATTTACATATTCTTATATCGAACATCATTAATCTACGCCAATTACGATTGTTTGTAGGAAGTATGTACATATAATTGAAATGTTTTACGAACGTAGGATAATGAACATTATATACGTAGCTGTAACTACCAAAGCTGATTATATGTTACTATTACAACTCTAAAATTGCATCCTTAAGATCTCTAATTACTCTAAGTCTAACTTCTTTGACTTGAATATTCTACTTTTACTTAATTGCTATCCATATCATTGCTACTAGTCGAATCTATCAAAATTTTCTGCTACGATAACTCTAACGAGACAATCTAAGTATTACATTATATTATGCTCAACTCTACATTTTTTTAACTAGTACTCTAACGTATCAATCTCTAACAAAACATCCTATTCTAAACTCAAGCAAGAGAATCATACGCTATCAACCTAGAACAGCTAAGATGTTTCCTAATGCAGTCTTTCTGCCAATCCTTTCTGACCTGGCAGCTCTTGGACCACATCCTGTTCAACCCGGCTCTATGGATCCATACTCCAGCGGCCGTCCAAGCCCGGCTGTACTGCTACCTAGCCACCGACTTCCTGGCGGATGCTCATATCTACGGGAGTGTGAGACGCGTCAGTACTGTGCTGCAGACGGTGCATACCTTGAAATTCTACTACTGGGTTGTCAATCCAAGGGCCAAGAGTGGGATTACGCCTAAAGGACTGGGTGAGGAAATGAGAAGACTTGTTTTTTTATTTTTTTTATAACGAATAGATCTTCGTTTGACCACTTCTCACCTGATGGTAAGCGATGATAATGTGGTCTAAGATGAAGCCTGAATATCTAGAAGATAACTATTCACGCTACCTTAAAGAGTCCCGGATTGAACTCTTCAGGAAAAACAGACGACGACGGTAAAGTGTTCTTAGCTGTACGCATTAAAAATGTAGAACCAAAACGGTGAGTGCGAATGGGTGGTTATTTTACTTGATGTTTATTTATATGTGGCCCCTTTTATTTATTTATTTATACAAAAACACAATTCCTTTTAGGGATTTGTGTTCGGAGATATTTTATCCTTATAATTATTGGCTAAGCTACCTATTGTAAAGACTTTAAACGCGTTCTGACAAACGAAGCAAGCCTGTGCTTAGTGCTGAAAGGGTTTTCATAAGCAAGTCGCTGTAAATTCGTTAGTGATCCGAGATAGAAACAAAACAAGTAAAAGCGTACCTTACAGTGTGATACAGATCCACAAACAATAAAGATTTATGATTTATGAATTTATTTAATGTTACCTTGTAAAATACAATTGCAGAAGGTCCCCGACCAGCTCACAAAGACATCCTCACGATCCGCGCGTACATCCTGCTGTTCCTCAAGCAGCTCATCATGATCGGGAACGGAGTGAAGGAGGACGAGCTCCAGTCCATCCTCAACTACCTCACCACTATGCACGAGGTAAACTAGAAGTTTTTCAATATAGATACCTACTCTTGCTCGCATTGCTAGTGGCGTGGCGCTCGTCAATCGCTCGTTGGGTACACGGTAGGTTCTACCTGGATCAAGAGCTCAAGATCGAGGGCAGTGGCAGAAATGAAAGGAGGGTTTTACTCTGCAGTCTTTTACCTTCGGGCTGATGATGATTATGAACAAATATTTAGTTTTTTAATCACCCAATAGGCGAATAAAAATACCGATACTGGGCGAAATCAAGTTGAAGGCCTTAGTGCAAACATATCAAATCTGCCCTAAACACTTTAGTTAGCGTTGAATATTCTCCTTAGCGTACATCGGGCATCAGTTCTAACTGACTTATAACAATCCGTACTAATATTATAAATTCAAAAGTAACTCTGTCTGTTTGTTACGTTTTAACTATACGTCTGGATATCGATGAATTTTGTTTGTAGATAGATTATGACCAGGATTGAGACAGTCTACTTTTAACCCGACTGCGCAGAAAAAGGGTAAAGTTGTAATCTACAAACCACGCGGACAGAAACTTTTGTAACATAAAAAGCCAAAAACGAATAAAAGGATTAAAACTTATTTTTTTCCTACTAATTTTGATAAACTTCGTTTGAATCAATCACAATGTCAACTGATGGTAAGCGATGATGTGGTCTAAGATGAAGCACGAAGATCTAGAAGAAAGCTATTTACTCTTGTAATTTGTTTCCAGGATGAGAACCTCCACGACGTCCTGCAGATGCTGATCTCGCTTATGTCGGAGCACCCGAGCTCCATGGTGCCTGCGTTCGACGCCAAGGGCGGCGTGCGCACCATCTTCAAGCTGCTGGCGTCTGAGAGCCAGCTCATCCGGCTACAGGCGCTAAAGCTGCTGGGATTCTTCCTCAGCAGGAGCACGCACAAGTAAGGACGTGTTTGGATGCGCATGCGCTAAATTCATGATTAAAGTCGTATAGAATCAAAGTTGACAATCTGTCATTTTGAGTAAAAATTTGTTATGAATGTGGCAAAACGGGAAATTCAAAAAGACACTATAATAATAATTGAATCAGGATCAATCATGGCAAACTATCTTAAAAAACTGACCGTAAGATTGAGATTGGCATCAAATGTGGCTATCTGTGTCTAATGCCAAAATCAAAGGCGACAATCTAGCTTGATCGACCAATCATACGCGTTTATTCCATCATGACATAAAGATTTCAGTTGGTACTTTTAATGGAGTAGTTTTTTTTTATTTATCAAAACTGAGAAATAACAGATTGCCACCTTTGTTCTTATACGACTCATTTATGTCCTCGCAAGAAGGCTCAAGGTTGCTCAAGCTATAGACAGGAATTGAATGTTTAAACCAGAAATGAGGAGATACAGATAGAGAAACCAAATCCACCGCAATAGCCTTTAGCAAGTGATTAGCAAGTTGCAGTAGCAGTAGGCGGGTCACATCGCTAGAAAACTGACGTCTGACCACTAGATGGGAAGACGCTTGAATGTGGCCTCAAATCGGAATTTATTTTTATAGGCCAGTCATTTATATTTTCACTATATTAGCGCAATTTGATTGTGCGGTTCATTTATAAAACTGCAAGCTGAAGTGGCAGCGGACGAGGCAGATAGCTCGAAAAACTGACGGCCGTTGAGGCACAAAGGTTCTCAATACACTACAAAACGCTGCGTAGTTTGGCCCCATCTGGATGGAAATATGACATAATTACGTTTTCTGGGAGCCGTTGGGTGCAGGCCGCATAAGATCGGCGCTGGAATACTATGCGGAGGCCTATGTTCATTGGACGTCCTATGGCTGATATTATGAATCTTTTTTCTTAATTTTTTTACATTAATGTAGCACTCTCCCCTCCTCAATATAAACTTTAATTATGCCAAATCCGACACTCCTCCGTGCGCGCAATAAGCTTAAAAAGGGGTACAAAGTTTTCTCTTCACGTACCTGTACGACCAAGCTTGTACAAGCTTGTTGAACAAGACTATGGCCCCCTAGTGCTTCCCCGTGCGAGCCCTTTCACAAGAAACTGTACTACTCTTATATAGATACTTTTACGTGCTTTGTCATTTACGACATTAAATGAAAACACGGCTAGTATTGTTATAAATACGTTTTTTTTCATAGAAAATTTTCAATTTTCAAGCAACCTTAATATCAAGTCCTAAAATATCAATGGCCTGTATAAAATAAGTAAACAAATTATATTCATTTATCATATAAGTAGGTACCTGTTAAACTGACTAAGAGCAAGGTGCCACAAAGGTGCCGCCGATTTACGTTAAAAATTGTGTATTGAAAATGTATCGATAACTGAATAAATATTAAACCCACCGGTATTAAACTCACCTCTAAAATCAATTAATACCAGCCCGGATGTGTGTTTTAAATTAATGTCGTACATAACAAAACAAGCTGTATAGATATTTACTCATAAGATTTAACCTTTCCTTCCCAGAAGAAAGTACGACGTAATGTCCCCCCACAACCTTTACACCCTGCTGGCGACGCGACTGGGGGCGTGCGGGGAAGGGCTGGCGCTGCCTGTATACAACGCACTCTACGAGTTGCTCACAGAGCACGTGGGCCAGCAGATACTCTACACCGGACATCCGGAGCCACAGCCGCATTTTAGATTGGAGAATCCTAGTAAGTATTTTAAACCGCGTCTCCTGCAACTGTTTTTAGGGTCCCGGAACAAAATGGTAAAAACGGAACCCTTATGATGCGACTTTGTCTGTCCGTCTGTCACAGCTGCTTATCTCAGCAACTAAACCTATCGGCTTGAAATTAAAAATAGTTTGAAATAATACTGACCTTCCTCTATTGCTAGTAAAAAAATTCAAAAATATTTTCATTTTGATGGCCAAAAAAAAACTAAATGATGGGGGTAAAAATTTCAAAATGGGGTTACTAGGTCAAGTAGGGTATCATATCAAAGAGATTTATTTACAGATTCTAAAACCATTTTTTTGGGACTGTTTTGGAGTTATGATGTAAAATGACGAAAAAATACCGTTCCCAATTAAAATGATAGATAATAGATACATATGCAAAGATTTTAGATAATTATCTGACTTAAAAGTTTTTTGGGTTTATCAGTCACATAGCAACAACCTTACAAGCTCCATGTTACCCAATTTACGTTAGTTGTAATCCAAACCAACTTTATCTTTTCACGTAACCTTCAAAGAACTCTCTCTAACCATTCCACGTTGGATTTGGATAGCCCCACGTTGGGCACCAAAGTAAAGCACCGCCCAACGTGGGGCACAAAATTATTACCTGATGGTGACAGTGAACTGATATGTATATATCTTCAAACGTAGAAACCTGTTATTAGCCTTGCGTTTTAGTTCTATAAGTTGTCCAAATAAATTGTATCGCCGTTGGTTTCTCTAAATAAATAAATAGATAGATTGAAAGGTGCACAACATAGTATAAGTAGCTCATAATTACCGATAGACTATTCATAATTATTGTTGTTTTTGTCGATTACAAATAAATACACATATTTTCCAACAAGTATACTTATTTCCAGTGATCCTCAAAGTAGTCGCCACGCTCATCCGACAGTCGAAGCAAACGGAGCAGCTCCTAGAAGTAAAGAAGCTCTTCCTCTCCGACATGACGCTTCTCTGCAGCAACAATAGAGAAAACAGAAGGACAGTGCTTCAGATGTCAGTATGGCAGGTAAGGCTACTTCTTTGATGGAATGGAGTCTTCTTCTGTTTCTGTAGAAGGAGCTTTAAAGTTTTTGTTTCATATGTCCTGCCTGTTGGCTATTGTATTATAAAAAGGTAAAGTTAGTTGTTGGAAAGCGCAACGTAGGACGCCTACTTCCCCGATAGATGGAAAGACGACCTAATAAAAGTTACGGGGGGCTATTGGGTGCAGAGACCGCCGCACAAGATCGTTCGCTCTGAATCTACGGGGGAGGCCTATGCTCATCAGTGGACGTCCTATAATGACATACTCGTAATGATGAGGATGAAAGTTTATTGATCAAGCGATGCGAGATCTCCAAATCAACTTGGGCAAATCGGCGTTGTATGTATTTATGTTTGTTTGTCCGAGGATAACTTTCGAAGCGTTGACCAGATCATAGTGAAATTTGATATATAGGTAGGTAGTGATTTCACAATTCAGGTGTGACTAAATCAGCTAAAAATGTCGAGGGGTTGTTGAGATATTGGGGTTCAAGAGAAGGATGGAGAGAAGGCCGAAGAAGAGATGGATGGACTGTGTGGAAAATGATATGGGTAAGAAAGAAGTTACAACGGAGGTTATGGCTGATAGAGAGGTATGGAAGAAAAGTACATGTTATGCCGACCCCACGTAATGTGGGAAAAAAGCAGGAAGAAGAAGATTAGCGCTATTATAGTTGAGATAACCAGTGTGAGCGTTGAAAATTATTGAATCCTTCCAGGAATGGCTTATAGCGATGGCGTACATCCACCCGAAGAACGCGGAAGAACAGAAGATCTCTGACATGGTGTACTCATTGTTCCGCATGCTGCTGCACCACGCCATCAAACATGAGTACGGAGGGTGGCGAGTGTGGGTGGACACACTTGCCATCGTGCACTCTAAGGTAACCCTTTTTAATCACAAATGGCACTTTATTTCAGCTTCCTTCTTGTGGTCAAATTGGATAGTCGTAACTGGTTGGTTGGTTGGTAGTGGGTTCGATTCCCGCCGTGGAACAAATATTTGCATAATCTACAGATATTTGTTCCGGGTCAGGATGTTTTTCTATATATTATAAGTATGTATTTACAAAAAAAACGTATATAAGTATTCTATCAGTTATCTGGTTCCCATAGTACAAGCTATGCTTAGTTTGGGGCTAGATAGCGCTGTGTGAATTGTCCAGCAAAATTTATTTATTATTTATTTATTTATAACAGGAATAATTTTCTTAATTTACTCGGATAGAGAAAAAACCTAACTAAGTAGGTTTTTTTTAACAAAACAACTTAGCGTTTGAAATATCTGGAAGTTTGTACTTTTACCACAACTTTAGGATGTAAATAAATTATCGAATTAACAGTAAAGAGTGATGGTATTTTAAATTGCCGCTATTTCGATAGAAATCAAATCGATAACTATTGTTTTTTTAGGCTTTTATTAGTTCTCTAATGGCATCTTCTTAGTTTCGATCGTACTAGTGTGTATTATTTATTAATTCCAGGTATCATACGAAGAATTCAAGCTCCAATTCGCGCAAATGTACGAGCATTACGAGCAGCGTCGCGCCGACAACATCACCGACCCAGCGGAGAGACAACAACGACCCATTTCTACTATCTCCGGTTGGGACAGACACACAGACAACAAACCCAGAGTAATTCCCGATACTGACGACAGTATCGAAAACTCACCAGACTCAATCAGAAAACAAAATGTCCTTAACCACGCTGCGCAAACAGAAATTGGACAAGGACTGTCGCTAAGAGAGGTAGAAACGTGCAACTGTGATGATAGAACTACAGCGGTGTACAGTGAAGTGTGTAAAGTGCATAATGATAGTGATAAACGAGAGAACGAGATGGAACATGTTATCGATGAAGAGGAAGAGAAAGTAGAGGAAGTTATTGAAGATATTATTGAAACAGACGAACTTGTAATGGAAAATAAGCTTCTTGAAAGCTCTGAATCTGGAATCGTGACGTTGGAAGAGAAGACAGAAAAATATCTAACAAGACAAGGGAGCCTGGATTATATTCCAGTTAGAGATGTAGGAGAAAATGTTAAAGATGATAATACGGATAAAAGTGAAGGTATCCCTTCAAGTCTCTCCGCAAGCGAGACAGCAAGCCCAGAAAGAGTTGCAGAACTGAATATAGGAGCAGCAGAATCTGAACTTTCAGATCCGTCCGAGTTATACCTAACTCCAAATGAAGCAACTAGTCCTAAGAAACTGTCAGAAGAAAAGACTGATGACGATAACGATGATGATCCTAAACATATAGCGATCAACATCGTCAATGATGTACTGACAATTGCGCTCGAAACTGTCAGGATAAAAGCTGACGATGATACGGATTCTGGTGCGATATCCGGACTACAATCTGAAGGAAATACTCCCAATGGAAGGGACGATTATGTCAATGAAATCGAGGAAATCATTGACGAGAAACAAGCAGCTGAAACTATTGCTAATGAAATAGTTATGGACGTTATTTCCAATGCTGTTTCACTAACAGAAGGTGAAACCTTTGAGGAAAGCATTGAAGATATTATCGAAGACAAACCAGAAAGCCCTCCAGTCATAGAAGACCATCCTCACGAAAGCAATGTATTACCCCTAGATGGAGAATTCCTTGTCAATTCTAGAACAGAAGAGACACAAAAGACTGATATTGAAGAAGATATTATAAACGACAATGTCGAGAATGAAAATGAAGTGCCAGAGGAACAAAAAACGCCGGAGGTACCACCGATCTCAACAATAAGCGAAAACATTTCAAACAAGGAACTTGAATCGGAAGAGCGGATGTCATCTGAGAGTGAAAGAGATAAGAGACGCGTTAGTCTCCCGGGAGATAGCGAGATGAAGCAGGAAGGCAATAGAGGCGAGGGTGTGGCGACACAGGGAACGAATACTTCGACGTCGCCGAAGCGTCCAAGGAGTGCCTCTACAAGCACACAAGTGGATTCGAATCATTTTGGTAAGACAAAATATTATTAATGTTTCAATTGCGTCAAGATTAGTTCCTACTTGGCTTCATTCAAGTCTTTCTGAATTCATGATTTCATTGTGTTTTCAGAAACGAAACGCCCTTCAAAATGCTCGCGTCCCATGTTCTCCCCCGGACCAACAAGGCCTCCATTCAGGATCCCGGAGTTCCGCTGGTCGTATATCCACCAGCGACTGTTGTCAGATGTACTGTTCTCTCTCGAGACAGATATACAAGTATGTATCGTAATCGTTTTTCAGTTTACCATCGCCATTATTTTTTTGACCATTACTGGTACCTTTATCGTAATTATCACTATTTTTATCGAGGACGTCGCTGTTTTTATCGTTACCGGTCTTATAAGTTACGTTTAATACAGTTGTTACTGCCACACGATAAGGGGTAGTTAGAGTAAGGGATTACTTCAACTATCCCTTACCGTTAATTTCAATTACGACACTATTATATTAATACTGCGCGTATTATCCTTACTACTGTCACTTCCGATATCGTTATCATTTTTTTAGTAAAATTACATTTTACAATTAAATACATTATTAATATATCAAGTAGGTTTATGTATTTATTCTTACTGTGATCGGAGTTTATTAAAGTGAAACTTTTATTACATCGTCTCAAACTTTTTCGTCTGTGTGTTGCATGTCGCGTGACGGTCGGCCGCAGAGTAGGAATAAAGTGAAACGCGCTCGTCAGAGCAGCCGAGGCCAATATGGCGGCGCCTATAGTCCGCATCAGCTGACCGTGTAGTGTATAGACTCATTTTGTGCCAACGAAAATTTTTAGTTAAATGTCTATAATGTGAAACAAAGTTTCACTTTTACCGTGGTTTCATAAAACCACACAATCCTTTTGTTATTTATGTTTCTTTTGTTTTTAAGTGTCATTATGTTTATATTGTTTTAAGTTAGCACGCCAACCTTTTTTGTTACCTCTGAGTTTGGCAGGTAGAAAATGTTATTAGCATTAAGCCCACCTTTTTTTACATGTAATTTGTATTATTGTGCAATAAAGTATTTAAATAAATAAATACCTTGTTGTATTAATTTTTACCATTATTCACACACACCGAGGGCTTGCAATCAAATATTCGAATATTCTACAGATTTTTGTATTCGAATATTTGTTAATAGCGTTATTGGAATACCCAATTTTTGTTTATCAACCATTTTTACACATTTTGTGGTTTTGATAACAAGGGTTCACGATAAACCCTTTTTGGAGTATTCCTAATCGGTTTTGTGATGATTTTCTATAGTAAAAACTAGTTAAAATTGACATTTAAAAGTTCGATTATCCCTAAACTTGATCAAATACTATTCGAATACTAGTTTTGAATATTTGCAAGCACGTCATTCACTAGTATTATCATCATCTTCACTAACTATATTTTTCAGGTTTGGCGTAGTCACTCTACCAAATCCGTAATCGACTTCGTGAATAGCAGTGAAAACGCTATCTTTGTCGTGAACACTGTCCATCTGATCAGCCAACTCGCTGATAACCTGATTATCGCATGTGGCGGTCTGCTACCGCTGCTGGCTTCTGCCACTTCGCCCAATGTAAGATATTTATATTTCTGCTTCGAATACCGTATTTACAAAAAGTTATCTTAAGGTAACCATCTTTTTTGCAAAATGGTGGATATTACGCAATACATGTTATTTTCGGTTAAATTATCTATAATGCTTGTACCATAATTATCGTAAACAGTCATAATAATGGGCATCCGCCATTTTGAGCAAAATGGCAGATATATGAGCAACGTAGTAAGCTCGATTCGAAAGGGTTAAAACATTATTGAATAAATTACTAGGAAACCATAAAGCATTCGAGGGTAGTGTAAAATTTTAAAATAGGGTCGATGCTTCTGTTTTGCATGAATGAAAGTTTAACAGACGATGTAGCACAACAATAAGCAAGTGAATTAAAAAAGAGCGGAATCTGTTGCTAGGTGCCATATTAAAATGTACCAGGAAAATATGCTTTTATAGGAGTGTCTATTTTATCATGTGTATGGCAATGATGAATGAACCTGTTGCTACTTGCATTGTAAAAGTACCAAGGACTATGAGTTCATAAAAATCGTTAGAACTTGCGTTTGTCATTTTAAATTAATTTTCGTACACAATGGATACTACAATCAGTCTTGGTTTACTTCTTTAGTAACAATTTCAAAGCATGTAATACAATAAAACAAAATGGTGACAACACTGCGATCTGACCCTCATCTATTGTAAGTTAACTGACAACAATAAAAGCTCATTCAATGTAACGATGAGTTTCAAAATCGAAAGTTGTTGCTATGAGCATATTGTAATGATACTAGGAAGTTATAAGCATTGAGAAGGCTTTGTTGTGTCTGCCCTTATTATCTATTGATCTTGGGGTCCATTGTCCATTGAACTTTAAAATCAACAGCTGAAATAAAACACTGTTGCAATTTTTCGCATTTATGCGATGTTTACTTACCTTTCTTGTTTCCTTCAGAGCGAGTTAGACGTGATCGAGCCGACTCAAGGCATGCCAGTCGAGGTCGCCGTCACCTTCCTCCAAAGACTGGTCTCCATGGCTGACGTCCTTATCTTCGCGTCAGCTCTAAACTTCGCAGAACTAGAAGCTGAGAAAAACATGTCTAGTGGCGGAATACTCCGACAGTGCTTGCGTCTGGTAAGTGATCTGCTATGCTGTTATGCGCTCCTGGTAGTTGGGGTGAATAGTGGAAGGGGTTTTAGAGGGTTTGGCGTTTAAGGATATTTTCATATAAGTTTTTTTTTATATACACATAGTCCAGTTTTAATAATTTTAGGGGGTTTATACTTAGAAAACTAACATTTCATAATAGCTGCAATGAAATGTCAGAAAATTGCTGCGAATATTAACTTCGTTTTTCTGACATATAATAAGTAACTGTATTTTTGTAGTCAATTAAAAGTCGGGGTAATATTCAGCATAGCAGATTTTTATTAATGTTACCTATAAACATTTATTCTAAGACTTATATACTTAGCTAGTCTATCTCTTTCTATCTTCTAGATGCATAAAAAATTACAAAATGCATACTTCTCATAGCTATAGTCCTATGTATACATAACCAGTTTCTTCTAGATATTGAATGTATTGTTGATACATCTAGCTTTACTCTCTAAGGGTGCCAAACTCTGTTTTAATTGTAATTTTGTTTAAAATAACCAATGTTGTAAAAAACGTTTAAAATGCTCGTCAAATAGTTAAGTATACACAATCTGCTTTGATTTTAAACAGAACAACACTGCTAAACAAGTTAATTATCATAATATAACCACTTTCGCATCCACACAAATATATATATATATAGCACACATGCAAAATGGCAAATTCAGGGTACTTACAACTATTAGTTGTTTTGCTTTACAGGTTGTTTGGTAATATGCTGAGTATATTCAAGTGACGGTTTCTCAAAACATAAAAAAAGACTTCTAAAAAAAAAAACTAATTATAGTATCAAATTTTAAAGAAAATCGACTAAGTTTAGGTGCTTAATTCGATAAAAAACTTACTGCCTACTCTTGCAATCGACATCCAATAATAAAGGCCGATTTGATATCTCTTTCGGGAATTGCTGCGGGGTTTGGGTTAGAAAGGGACAACAAGAGATATCTCGAGACGTCACCAATACAGTATCTGTGGTTAGATGGCAAGCATTATGCATTAGCGCAACATAAGTTTAACCACGTCAGAGGCCTTTAGGCGGCTTGAAATCTCTCGACACCAGAGCTTGGCCACTTAGCTCATATGAAGAAGAAGAAGAAGTTTAATAAAGTGTTTTTTTTACATGCCAATATAAATTTCACATTTCTATTGTAATAAACATTTCACAAATTTATTTATTATTCTCATCAAAATAACCCCTTTCGTTTTTGTGCGTATATTATCAAACACCCTATATATTTTCTGAAGTTTGATAATCGACTAAAATAGTTGACATCAAACAATCTTCTTCCATTTGTTAGACACAACACAACATAGATTTTCAAATGTTTTACTCTAAACCTATAATTTTTCCAAGAGTTTGGCACCCCCTAGTCTAGCGTAGCGCCGGCGCCGTCCGGCAGTAGACTAGCGACTAGTGTTAGTGTGTGTGCGTAGGTGTGTACGTGCGCGGTGCGCAACTGCCTCGAGTGCAAGGAACGTCAGCGGTACGCCAGCCACGCTGCGCGCGCAAACGACTCGCCGCAGCCTAAGGTAATGGTTATTTTACCCCAATTTAAAAAAAGGTTCACCTTCCGTTAAAAAAGTTTGCAAATTGAGCCCGGTTTCTTTTCTCCTCCTTTACGGTAGTTATAAAAAAAACATACGTTTACTGAGATAGGGTTAAAACTTGTAGGAGTGGACAAAATAAGTATCAGGGTAGCATTAATGATTAGAGAATTATTTAAATGAATGTACGAATGAAAATACTTCATATAAACAAAAATTACAAACAAAATAGAAAACACAAAGTAAATAGTACAATGGGCGGTCTTATCGCTGAGAAGCGATTATTTATGTATACCTATAGAGTGTAGCTAACGCGATCTACAATAATTTGTACAATCTTTCGATTTTAAGACGATCGAAACTGTTTCCGTTGAAGTAATACAATTAAACAGTTAACTTGTGGGAGTAAATGTATTAGGAACTAGGATATTCTTAAAATATAATAAAGAAATCATAATTCTTCTATGGTAATGGAAATAAATAAAATGTGCACCTGCACTCCTTCTTCCTGCCTTTTTCCCACATTACGCGGGGTCGGCACATATTTTCCTCCTTCACATCTCTCTATCAGCCGTCATCTCCGTTGTCACTTCCTTCCTACCCATACCCCTTCATTCTTCACACAGTCCATCCATCTCTTCTTCGGTCTTCCTCTACTTCTATATCCATTCACACTCATATCTAACTCGCTTTTAGTCACATGATTTTCTTCCCTACGCATGTCATACCAGGCTAGCCTCTTACTCCTTAATTTTTCTATCACTAGCGCTACTTTTAAACTTCTTCTAATACTCATTCGTTCCTTATCTTATCCATTCTCGGTACCCCACACATCCATCTAAACATTCGCATTTCCGCCGCGTGCACTCCTCTTTCAGACGTCCCTTTCGTGGCCCAACATTCAGAACCATACATTACGACAGGTCTTATGATCATCTTGTAAATTTTAACCTTAAGTTTAAGGGGCATTCGAGGATTGCACGTTGTTCCTGTAACCTGTCGCCATTTCATCCATCCCGCATTTGTTCTGTTTTTAACGTCCAGGTCTATGTCGCCATGATTTTTGATCAATGACCTGAGGTACCGAAACTCGGAGCAAACTGGTAGGGATACACCATCTAAAGCAAAATTGGCAAAACTGGAGGGGCCACCAAAGTCACAGAACATAATGCTCAGTTTTTGCTCTGCCGCACTCCATTGTTATAAAAAAATCCGGTTGTTATGTAAGTTTTGTAAAAGCACTAGGGAAGTATAAAATTACAAGACAACCCCAACTATTTGGAGTTAGTTAATGGTCTACCTCTAAAAATAAAATGGCGATATTTTGCAACTATCCTAAAACCACTAAAAGGGTTATGCGTTGTAGGAGTGAATGCATTATATACCAAGGTAACATAAACTCGCAGCAGTAGAATTGTTAAATGCTGAACACCCTTCTAAACATCATACACGAGGGTTGATTTATCCCCATATTTACAATGTGTTTTTTTGTGATTTAAATTCAAAATTCCTGTTGCTATGAACACATTGATAAAAGTACCAGGGATTGATATTGAGATAGGAGTTTATACTTGAATTCTTGCAAAAGTAAGCTAAATGATTGTCGGCGTAAACGTACACGCATGAGTACAATTTAAAAATCATCAAGAAATACGTTGCTTTGAAACGTTTGGGTTGTTTCATTCCTAATATCAGACCTGAAGGTATTGCTGTGATGTAAAATTTAAATATCAAATATAAACAATTTCAATATTAATTTATCCTCAACGGGTAGGGAGCGGAGTCCCAAAACGATCACTGGAAAAAAAATACTACAAAAAAATATAAAAGTAAAGTATGCTACGGTATGATCCCTTCCTTGTCATAACTAAAGGGTTATAAGTTTTGGGAGTGAATTCAGTAGACACAAGTACAATTTTAAAATGATGAAGATCCTTTCAAACATCATACACGAGAGTTGGTTCATCCCAGTTCTGTCATGAAGTTATCTTTGTGATTTAAATTTCAAATTATTGTTACTGAGCATATTGTAAACCGACAAAACGCATAAGTTGTAGTTGTGACTAAGCACAGGCTAAAATGTGTGCGCAGGAGTACAATTTCGCAACATCAAGTAACGTCATCCCTATTTATCGCTATTCGAAAACCCGGCATTGGTTGGTTCCACACTCATATTATCCAACATGGGGGTTTTATTGTGATGTAAATACAAATTGTTTGTTGCTATGAGAATATCGTAAAAAGATTAGGAAAGTAGGAAAGTTGATTTCATGAAGACTTGGAATAACTTGGGGATTTCATTGTAATTTAATTTCAAAAGTCCTTATATGAGCACATTGTAAAAATACAGGGGTGTAAGAAGTTATCATTTCGACGATCAGCACAAACTGAAGGCTCGACTTTATAGACACCTCTAGATTGAAAAACAAAATAAAATAAAAATATTTGGCATTCATAGGGCGTGGTTGTTGCTATGCGAAAAAATAAAAATACTAGGAGAATATAATCTGAAAGTAGCTTGGTGATTTGTTATCCCTTTAAAACTTTTTCTATCCAATGTGCACTTTTGTTGGTTGATTTTTTGTCATAGTTTTTATGCGTTAATAATTAAGGCCCGCCCTAAAGCCAATTCACAGCTCCGTTAAGTTTTTATGTAACCAAAAAACTTTGTGTAGGATCCAATAGAAATGAACGTTTCTTTTCTATGGTAGTCGCAGCCACTGTAATAATAATAAAGCTAGCGTTTTCTAAGAATAGTCGATTGCTATCATTTACTTCCTTGTAACTTATGTTAGCCTGGTACTTTGTGGTCCACTAATTAGTTTGCTTCCTAACTTGGGGTGGTGTTAATTTCATATTGATGAAGAAAAAATCTTAGATTGGTTTCACTTTAAACATTTTTTCTTATGATTCTTGTCACCTCCTACAAAATTATGGCAACCTCGTCCTTTTGTTGACAGCAGTACAAACTTGCTTCCACGATGCACCGCTCACCGAGATAATTTTCCAAAAAAAACGAAAAATTATATAAAAACAATTTCTGGACACGTGACACACATAATATTTAAGTCAACACTACTTCTCTCTTTCTGCATGATATAAACACTGTTTTCTGCACAGTCTTTCTAAAAATTGTTATACAACACAATCCCTAATGCATGTTTTTTCTAGCTATAGAATTATCTTTCACAATTCTTAGCAGTATCGGCTTGCCTGGTACAAATGTGTTGATTTGCAATGGCACAGCACCTTCAAATATTCTTACATAGAAAGAATTATATGGTCCTTATAATCCAGTTTGAAAATAAGAGATATCCTTGACATTCTAATAAACATATTAATCAGCAGTTAGAATAACTAACTACTGGATATTCATAATAATTTTTTCTATTCAGAGTGTGGTAGCAAGTCTAGCCGATGCTTCGAGTCCTGTCAAGGATCCAGAGAGACTGCTTCAAGATATGGATGTGAATCGGCTGAGAGCTGTCATTTACAGAGATGTGGTAAGTTCTATCAGGTGTTGTGGTAATATATAAGTCTAAAGTTGTCAATAAGCAAAGATAAAAACGAAATAATACTAACTTTATATTGTATGTCAAAATCTTACAAGTGTTAGGAAAATTTAAAAACACTACGTCGCATTGGCCAAAAGTGTATAATTATTTTATAGATACTTAAATTACAGATAAGTGAAAACCCTGAAGAAAACAGAAATCAACTTTCATAATACATCAAAACTCATACTTCAACTTTTAATAATTTATCTTAAACAATTATCCTTATTTAATTATCTTGACCGGAGAAAATGATACCTATAGCCAGCAGGACGGTCTGAAATCCTGATCATTAATTATCTTAAAGTTATGATGTAACTAGGCTACAAAAATAAATCATTAAAATTTTGCACCAAATACTGTTAAAATCTATCCATCTCAAGTGCCCCCTTTTACAATAGATTCGGCTACGTAATCCCCCATTAGACTCGACAAGTGCAAGGTACATTGTGCACTCAAGATCGTTTTATTTCAGGAAGAGACTAAGCAAGCCCAGTTCCTATCCCTCGCCATAGTTTACTTCATTTCCGTGCTGATGGTCTCCAAGTACCGAGACATCTTGGAACCGCCTGCGCACGCGCCGCAAGAGTGCGCGAGGAGGCCACATCATACGCACGAGCATCACGGTATGGACCTGTCAAACTTTCATATTGTCAACTGTCAAGCTGAACGCACACGCCTTGTGTTGCCATTTATTATTAAAAGTTGCAATACTGAACCATTTTTTAAGTCGAATTCATTCCTTTGAGCAAGTAAGGTCTATGTCATATTGTTTTACCTGTTACCCATTAACTTTAATTTTCGCCTTTACACACTTTACATTAGTTTTGATATCTATGGTTAAATGACACTCGATTCTAAACGTACTGTACCTTACAAAATAACTATTCTACCTCTTTCTATACTATTATTATTTGTTTTTCCTTCCTTTTAAATCAGACTCTTGTATATAATTATTATTTTATACATATGTGTAGTTTCATGCACAGTATATCATTCACTTTATTATGTAGAAGTAACTTTAAAATATATATTGTATTGTTTATAGGTTTATATCTGTCTTGTTTGATATAGATATAAGTATTTATTAATTTATTAATATTGTCTTTTCTATCCATAGAACTATCGGGTTTGTTTAGAGTTTTATATACAACTGCTATTTATTTGCTTCTTATTACATGCTTCATCGCACAAAGTTAACATTATATTTGAAAAAGATATACTTTTTGAAAGTGAATTTCAATCATGATCATCATTGAGTACAGTCGCAGTTAGATTTAAAACATCTGTAGCCTTTTACTTTTAGAACCATTTCAAAAACTTTTATTCCAATCAAAGCTATTGTCCAATTCTCTGTGAGGAGTGACAATGTTGGTAATATCTAACTAACCAAGAATAACTAACCAATACTCGTACATTCCTCTTAAAAAGTAAATGCCGCAGATGTTTTAGCATCCAAGGTTCACTGCGTCAGTATAAAAAGAATACTAATAGACATGTATATCTGAAGTGTGTCGTTTCTCCTTTTTTTCACGCCGCTTGATAAACGCGTCACGATTTGGATACACTGGTAAAACCGTCAACAATTTACTCCACCTTGCGGCTCTGCATTCTGCCACAAAATACATTATCAATTGGAATCGTCTTTCGAACGATTGATTTGTAAATGTCCACTAATTTGTCTGCTCTCTAAACTCACGGTTACACTTCCTGATTCCTTATACATTTCCCTTAATTGTCTGTTTTTGATGTTTCTGCTTTACCTTATTTAAAAATCTATTTTTGCATGATTGCATTTATAACTTTACGTTCATGTTTCTTATTTTCAAATGGTGTTGTTTTCATGTTTTGATGATCGTTTCTCTGTTTAATTTTCTAATGTTGTCGCTTTGCTTTAACATTGTTTATTTCCCTATTTTGTTTTCCCTTCTGCCTTCCTGTCTCGTTGGCTTTACACCCCAGGGTCCAGGCCTCTCTTCCCCCAGTGGTCGCACCACGTCTACCCCCAGTTCCTGCCCGGTGGGCACCCGGCTCACCGCCACCCTCACACGCACTGCAAGCTCGAATGCGGGCAACACGTTAACAATATTACGCACGCACACTCACGCATCGCTAGTTACCACCGCGCTCACGCAGGTAACGCGGCCGTTGACGACAAAAAATGGCGGTCGCATCGATTTGCAATGGAAACTTATAAGATATGTTCAAAATAATCTGTTTGAATTTGAAAGATATATTAATATTAAATAGATGTCAATGTACAAAATGAAAAAACTGACCCCAAAGTTACACCCTTTTGCAATTTCGTGCTAAAGTTATATTGAAACTGCTGTTACAAGGTGATTGTTTTAAATACGGATGTATCACGTACCGTACCGACAATGTTTCGGTTCTATTCGTGAACCTTCATCAAGGTTAGTGCGATCCGCTCCGAACAACGTCTCGCCTCGCACTGATAAACCCCGTATTTATAATAATGATTAAAATTAATCACGAAAGTTTTCTAAGTAAAGTTAAAAGGTGATTTAAATTATCCAAAGCTTAAGATCGGTCTATAATCTTACTTCCAAGTATTTCATATTCTTAAAACTGAGTGCAAACATACGAAAGAGCAATTACATTTTTCAAGCTTTAATTCGCCTTCATGCTTTTATAGTGGTTTGAAAATTACTCTTTCGTATGGATATTAAAGAATTATATAAAACTAATGGTAGGTAAAAGGATGCGATCGCCCGAAATACTCAATGTGGTCGATGTTCGCGCGCACTGTTTTGTCTTGTACGTATGAAAATGAGCCCTACAGTAATTACCCTTATACAACAATATACATGTTTACTAACTACCGCCTCATTTAATGTAAAATCTCCAAGACAAGGTAGTGTAATTTGCACCGCTAAGGCACCGCTGGACTTTTGGTTTCCTTTATAATTCAGTTGCAAAATCATCTGTAATCGTTTTATTTTATTTCGTCAGTAGCATGTATCTATAAGAGTATCCTTACATATATGTAGATAATGACCAGATTAGATAAACGAATAGATTAAACGATAGAACCCCTAATTTTGTTGTCCTGGATTAACTGAAATCTTCCTGCTTTATTGAAGCGAGCTTGGTCGATGTTGTCTAAATGACAAAATTGTAATTCAACTGATCTAATATAATGTTTTTGTGTTTTCTTTAGAACACAATGGTGATGATGTGGAGTACGCTATGATAGTCGTTGATGAAAATAATTCGACTATCAATGATATGGATTCGCCATCAATGAAGGTAATATCACTTTACATTTGTACTACTTTATTTGCAATGAAATTAACTTTTCAATTAGGTAGTCATGGCATGATCCTTTCATTTGAATTTTCCAAAGTAAATAAAAATCGTAATCTTTATGAATAGAAAATTGATTTCCAAAATGTAACTTACAGTATTTAACAGTTTCTCAATCCTTGTAGTTTGAATTAGAAGACTATTCAAAATTATTTACTAGACTATTTCCAAGCATGACACCACTATCTCATAGATCTAAGTATAGAATTTTCAAAATTGTTTAGTAGTGTAGTTTTTCTTTTTGAATCTTGGTGCTGATATTTATAGTTTTAAGGTCAGTGTAGATTTGAATGCATGCGATTCAACGTCAACCCCTCGGAAATTCAAATTGGTGATCATTTACCAGATCCATACATTTTATGTTTGGCAAATCTTTTGCTGTTTTACCATTAGTTTTGTTATCGGTGTTGCTACATTGATGAATGTATGATGTGTTGTGTGGATTACCATGTGATTTGTGATCGCTTCATTATATCCCTTTTGTTTTGCTGTTGCAATAAAATAAATAAGGAGACGGAAGGGAAAGAAGAGGTTATCGCGAAAATAGAAACTACCACAGATGAACTCAAGCCCAATTCGGGAGAGAAACCAAAGAGCGACAACCCTGAACCGTCGCCATCTTCGGAAAAGGAGGAACCACTTTTCAAATCGAGCCTTCGCATGAAAAAACAACCAAAAATAAAGGTTAGTTGACAGGAACAACAGGCAAATCGATGATATACTCTGTCTCTCTATTAGTTAATGCGTTTCCCTTTGATTCTGGTGTTGCGGGCCCCTTTGATATTGTTTTATTTTCATTAAAATGGGAATCAGACTCAAAATTATCAAAAATATCGACATTACAATGTATAAGCTCCCAATTTAATGAAATAATTATCTTAGTTTTGTTAATATACCTCTCTTTTATAAATGTTGTATTTCTTTTTACTAAATCGATGTTACTGTCCTGTTGAAAGCCTCCGACCGCAAGGTCTAAAACGTTGTCTGGGATTACGGTGTCTGTGGTCAATTTGGTTTGTAAAATGACATTACTAACACGTGTTTTAGTGTTAATACACACGACTGGTTTTGGGACTACATTCACATAAACAACTTTATCGATCTCGCATAATAAACTTCCAACATTTTTATCAATAAAATTGAAATGGTTTACTTTTCTCGTGTTGCAATACCAGTCAATAACACCAAATATTGTTACAAGAGGATCACAGCTTGACACAATATGTTATACTATGTATAAATCAGTATTTCCGCTAAAAAAACACAAGCTTGACACTAAAAATACTGTATAAAACATGACATAGACAGGCTAAGCTATGCTCACAAATGTGTAAGTATCAAAAAAAATAAACGACACAAACATTACAGCACTTGGCACATTACACAACATTTAATTTTAACAATAAGCACCAGTGTGCCTTTACATGGAATATAATAAGTTACTGTTTAAAAAATTTAAAAATATGAGTGTATGAGAATGTTTTTTTTGTAACCTAGTTAGTTTATTTTCTAAACTATTGGCTATACTGTTATTTAAAATATTGAATCAGCTTACTATATTTTCATTACGGATTGGTTTTCTTGTGTCCAGCATGTAAGACAAGTGCTTTGCTTGCTTCTTTCACCCGGTTTCAACGCATGACTTCCTTCACTTAGACCTGTAGACATACAATCTTTCACTGTAACAAATTGTGTAAACATTAGAGGTACACAAGGTAAGTAACTATGAAATTCGATGAAGTGTTAATAAAATTTGATCTAAAAATGGTAATGGAACATCAAGTAAAAGACATAACAAATATATATATATAAGATATAGTTGATGAAATGATAAAATCCTGCCCACAGAGCGTGGACTCGATAGAAGATGCGGGTTCCTTCCATCTCAACTCGAATGAGACGACTAACAATGATCCTGAGACGTCCAGTGAAATTGCCCTGGATGATAATAAACACCCGGTTAGTACAAGACTAGGGAGTTTTAAGGACCAAAAAGACGTTAGAAAATCATAATAAAATGTATAAAGTTAGCTGTCAATATCTTTTGCATTTACATAATTGATAGTTGATAGCTGTATAAGAGTTGTTCGCATAACTGTTAATTTTTAAAGCTAAAATGTATTCATCCATGATGTTTCTGTGTCCTTTTCATTGTCTTCTTAACTTTTAAATGTTTTATGTTATTTCGAGGTAGTGATGTCCCATCAAATAATTTGGGGTTTAGTGTATTAGTAATTTAGTTATTTTCTATAAATTATCTACTTATTCCAATATTTTAAGTTATTTCACTGTATTATTTTCTTGAATTTAAAATTTAAGAACAATTCAAACTTTGATGAATGATTTTAGGTGAGCAATGACGAATCTTGGACTGATGTAAATCTTAATGAGGATGGCGAAAGAGGGCCAGCTACCATCACCGGTAGGTCAAGAGACCATGAAGGAAACATTCATGAAGGTAATTTTAAAAACAATACAATGAATTATGGAACAGTAGATTATCTAAATGTATGCTTATCTAAATGTGTGGTATTAAAGTTACACACATACTTTTAAAAGCGCAAGTTAAAGTGCAGTCAATTTTTTGTCGTAAAGTTACATGATGATATTGCTTAATGAAATTGTTTTATTTATTTCAGATATTGATAAACAAATGCACATGCGAAACTCTGAGTCACACCATCACATTCAGACGCGGCATCAAAACAGGAGTCTGCAAGCAGCGCAAAGACATTTGCATCCTGTAAGTTTTCATTTCCGTTTTTTATGTGGTGTTTTAATTGTTTCTTATGGTTTTAGTCTTGTCATCGTATTTTATGTTTTCTTGTCATCATATTTTCAATGTCATCAGACTTATCACTAATTTGTTGCTTTTGAACACCTGCTAATTGGCATCAGCATTGTTCTTATGAAACTCTTATGGATTCTCATTAGGATAAAACCATATTTGATATGGGAGTGACGGTTATTTTTATTTAGGTTATAAAGAGTCTTATTTTATTTTATGTCTCTTCATAATTCAGGACAACGAAACCCTAGCTGGCCTGAACGCAATCAACGCGTCAATGGCCGTCGATGGCGTCTCTCGCGAAGCTTCCCTCACCCACAAGCTGGAGACAGCATTAGGACCCGTCTGCCCCCTGCTCAGGGAGATCATGTTGGACTTCGCACCGTTCCTGTCTAAGACTCTAGTGGGAAGCCACGGCCAGGAGCTGTTGATGGAGGGTAAAGGTATTATGTACTAGGCATGGTAGTTAGATGCTTTATTCGTTTCTTTTTAATAGTTTTCTGTTTTTTTTTGTGTTAGCTGTTAGGTGTAAAAATTCCGTACAAGTTAAAAGTATTCAAAATATTTCGTATATACCTACGAAATATGTCATTTTTCAGAGTCGGTTTCAAGGCTCTTATTAGGTCAACCTTCTCTTAATTATTAACCTAATGTATGTATGATATTTGCTGATGTAATATAACTGCTTCTCTATTAACTAGAAGATGTTTTTTAATATCTTATTGGACGTAATTCTTGATAAATTACTCGTATTACCGCCTCACTTCTAACCTCTCACTGTTATAAATAGGAGAGTATATCTATCTCTTAATAGTATAAAACAAAGTAGCTATCTGCATCTATCTGTTTGTACGCTGAGTTCTTCTAAACTACAGAACGGATTTTGATACGCTTTTCACTATCTGACCTTTTCCGGCGTTTTCCCGGAGGCTTTTAACATTAACGCCTTGAAATGAATGTAAAAAAGGCGTTAAGTGATAGGCAACGCGTCTGCAGTAGATACTACGAATGATTTAGGCGTTTATAGGCGACGGTGACCACTTAACATAAGGAGGCCCATCAGCTAGTGCAAAAAAACTATTTACTATAATCATTTCCGTGTATTATTTCAGGTCTCCAAACCTTCAAATCCAGCACATCAGTAGTAGAACTAGTGATGCTCCTCTGTTCCCAAGAGTGGCAGAACTCCCTGCAGAAGCACGCGGGCCTGGCCTTCATCGAGCTGATCAACGAGGGTCGTCTGCTGTCTCACGCGATGAGGGACCACATCGTCCGGGTCGCTAATGAGGCAGAGTTTATTTTGAACCGGATGAGGGCCGATGATGTCTTAAAGCACGCTGATTTTGAGGTTAGATTGTGAAATTGTTTTTTCTCTAATGCCCTTTTTATTTAATGTATGCCAATTGGCAGGCTTACCTGTAACCCCGATAAGCCTAGCATTTATCTGGATGGATGATAGACGCACAGGATAGAGGGGACAAGCATAAAATAAGGGAGGCCTATACCCAGCAGTGGGCGGAAGGCTGAGGTGATGATGAAAATGATGAGTATTGGGGACTAGTGGAGACTAGGCCTATCTGTACGCAGCAACTTTTAAAAAGACAGATACCCCCTTCATATATTATACCTATACTTCTATGTGGTTACAAGGTCACGTGTGGTTCCGTTTTGGAATCAGATGCGTCGTTCTAACGACGGCGCCCCGAAGGCTGTCTCCGAATTAGTTTCAAACACCATATTTTCGCACTGGATTTCCGTCCACATTTACGGCAGCAAGAAGTGACAAATCACAGTGTCTGGTCACTTTTGTGACGCATTAGGTTATGTTTTTTATGGGCGATTTGCTTAAAATAAACGTATATTATTTATATTTTGTTATTCGTTTAGTCACATAGATACTATAATTTTAGCGTGTAATTTCAGTGCCTATGCGCAACATCTGTGTCGGAGCGCGCTGAAGAGGAACGGAGCTGCGAGCGTCTGATCGCGGCCGCACGGCGACGCGACACGGCGGCTGCAGCCAGACTGCTGGACAAGCTGAGGCACCAGCCTCATCAGCAACATGGGTTAGTCTGACAACTTACATCTATAAAATGATAAAGTGCCTGGCGTGTTGCGATACGACATGGAGATGGATCAAGCAAATGGCCCATCTGATGTTAAGTGTTAACCATCGCCTATAATATAGCCTATCAAACTTATTATTATTATTATGAGCCTGTGGTCTCCCATTGCAGCGCAAAGGCCTCCCTACCTTCTCTCCTATCGTCTCTATTTGGTTCCACTGTGGTGGTCTACCACGAAGTCGTTTTCATTTCAGTTCACATGAGCGCTTCTCACACAGTCTGACCTTTTTATCGACGATCTGACGATGTGTCAACTTCTATTTTCAAATCTTTGACGCAGTCCAAGTTATTATATTGTAAAATTTTCAATATTTTATGGTAAAAAATCTTAATTTTCCCAAATATAACGACGCTATGTCCTTTCTCATGATACAGAGTATTTCCTTTTTAAGTTTCATCAAGATCGGTCTAGCCTTTAAGACGTTACAAACAGACAGACAGAGAGACAGACAGAGTTACTTTCGAATATATAAACTAGTATGGATTGACGTTTGATATCAAAGAGTGGTTTGTTCCTTGCATGTGACGCTATCACACTAATATCATAAATGTGAAAGTTTGGATGTTTGTTTATATATTTGTTTGTTTCTTAATCACATCGTAACGGCTTAACCGATTTCGAAATTTAGTACGTACGTAGATTATAACCTGGATTAACACATAGGCTACATTTTATCCCATTAATCAGGTCCCGTGGGATAAAAATGGGGTGTCAGGTCAAGTTGCAACAGTGAGTTTATTTGTAGGTTACCTACACATTTAGTAGTGTAACGCGTACGAAGTCGCGGGCAACAGCTAGTTATAGGTAAATGTTATATTAGCCTTTACCAATGTAGATGCTCGTAGTATAAGATTATACTAAATACAGACTACTTACTTGATATCCCATTATTTTCAGTACAAGTCCAGCTCAGTTCTGGAAGCTGGACTCCTGGGAGGACGATGCCAGGAGACGGAGACGACTGGTGCCTGATGCAAGAGGACAGAGGCACACCGCCGCGGCGCTCGCGCATTCCATACATCATCCACACCCGCATGACGCGATATTACAGGTATGAAATTTAACCGACGAACGAAAACCGTAAACACCTATTTAAAAATGAGCGCATTGTTATACAAGGGCTGTAAACGATTTATTGTACACCAGATATATTTTGGCGTACGTCGCGCGAATGCGAGCGAGAATGCTTTTTCTCAGGAAGGTGTGGAGGTATCAAGTTGAAATTAATATCAAATACGTAGGTCTATGATGCCTTGGTGCTGTAAAGAATCAATTAAAAATCAATTTATGAATGAATGAAACGTTTAACAGGCAACAGAAGAGCTCCACGCGCGGATAGCAGCGGGCGGGGCAGGGCGGGGCGCGCAGCTGCCGACACCGGCCGCCGCAGAACTCCTGGATGACGCTGAACTCCTGGTAGACGACAGGGAAATAGACGCCGATCTTACCGGTAAGAACTCGCCGCTTCGCACGAATTGATATCAAAATAAAATATACAGAACAGAAACAAACAGATTCTTACACACAAAAACACTGAACAAACGAAAATACCGTAACCATAAATGGGCCAACATTCACCGTTTTTGCGCTTTTTGTTTTCCTGTGGCTAAGATAAGTACGTTTCTTTTTTTATTTCTTTCGCTCTGTTTAAGTTATGATTTAAGATGCTACAGAATACAAAATAGTACCTACAGCTCGTCGGTATTTGTAAGAGCGTCACCTAGTGGCATTTTTATGAACTACTAACAACGGTTGAACAACGAACACTTAGGGTTCTCAAAATGCCTCTTCTTTCACTCGGAATAGTTCTCTGCAATTCTAATAGATGGCGTTACTAGTATTCGCACTCAATTTGTTCAGTAAGAAATTGTTTATTTAATTTGCTTACCAATTAGGATAATTTCTTGCGTGTTGTTGTTTTCACAGGTTATTATATCTTACTGAAAAAAAACAGCTTTATTATTGTGTAAATTTAACTTAATTTCTATTGCCCTCAGGCCCAGTGAATATCAGTACGAAAGCGAAACTGGTGGCTCCAGGGTTGGTGGCTCCCGGGACCGTGTCGCTGACATCAACGGAACTGTACTTCGAAGTGGACGAGGACGACCCAGAGTACAAGAAAATAGACCCTGAGGTGAGTAAAATAGAGGATATTTTTAATTGGCAATGATTTGGTTAATATCCGGTTTCATAAAATTTGCATACTCAGTCTGGTTCTCATCTCCTAGTAGTGTGACACGGAAAAATCTGCTAATACCAAATTTTTACTCATTGTTAATCCTCGATTCTTAAACCTCCTTCTAAAGATGGCATTGGACAAGTCATCTTAGCCCCTTTCAGACAACTAAGAAACAAAGCGATTAAATTATTCAGCTTCTAAAAAGTATTTAAACATGCATGATGTTAACTGAACAATAAATTTAGTTATTCTACCGCCAGATTATAAAAACTCTATTTAATTTACATCTAAACTTACATTTCTATAAATTAATTTTATAGCTCTTAAGATCATTTGTATTTCTCCTATTAAAAACCATCATAAATTAAATAAATCCAAATACAAGATGACAAACCTGCGCTCAAACAAGGTGCGACAAGGGAGCTTTGTTTAGTTATTTATTACGAGCTCTGTTTGTTCTGCGTGTTGTAAAATGAAAATTATATCGTTTTATCCATTTATAACCAAACAACACAACCGCCAAAACAAAACACGCAAAATACAACCTTATGCTTTTCCCATAGATTTTAGTATCGTGTGGGTGATGTTATGGACTAGTGATGTGCGCGTTTTGTTTGGCGTGAGATATCGATACAGCGTATATTGGTGTAATGCCGGGTAACCAAATATGAGGCATTTAGGTGGATGGACAATACGACCCCGCGGCGCGATTCGAGGCGCCACGTTAGGGTTGTGGCTGGTCGATGATTTAATTCTAAAATTGTTGACATTTGCGTGATGATTTCATTTTAAATGTTTGCGTTAAGAAACGTAAAAGGGTCTCATTTCTAATCGTTTTGTCAGAAATATTATTTGAAGGTTGTTTAATTAATTGTTTATACCTTCGTTGCCGTTGTATAAGAAATGTATGAGACGATTAACTAATATCAAGGCCAATACAATTTATTGAATTTCTTTCGTTCTGTAAAATAAATGTTACATATTTTTAAATTTTGCATAAAACTATATTATCTGAATTTCGAATTGTTATCTTTAAAGATTCTGAATCATATCGTCAGTCTGTGATATCAATCCCCGCCAATTACTGTCACATAATCGTAAATATCAATACACAACAATGCAAAACTTAGTTAGTAAGTATGGTAAATAGAGTATCGATAGAATAGCATCACTAGCGGCGTGTGGGGCAGCGGCTCAGCTCGGACAGACGGACAATGGCACCCCGCTGTGAGGCACGGGGCGCACGGGGCGCGCGGTGGGACTCGATAGAATGCGGTATCGATAGTCGAGACATCGGCGCTTGATACGTCTCTAATTCTTGAAAATGGTCTAGTTTTTTGAATTAAGAATTTGAAGGCGTACGTTAGATTAAGTTCGGCAAAACTGGCTACTATCATATACGAGATTTAATCAGAAATTAGTAGATCCGTAAACTAACCGAAGTCACTGACATAGCATAGATAGAGGATTAGCAAGCTGTGGCAGTGAGCAGGGCATTTAACTCAAAGTTACATGGGCAGAAATATTTTCGCCACGCACTGGAAAGCGCTGCTGCATCGGAGACCCCCGGAGACATTTTGTTGTAATTGTATCTTATGTTCTGTAATTTCCGCATACAATTATGATTTTTTAATAAATAACTATGATGTTTTTACATTATATGCTAAAATGTCATTTTAATCTATTCTTCTGTATATAAAAACATTTCTATGGTGTTTCTGCGAGCCTGGCTGAGGCAAAAAAAAAACTGTACCTATAACCTATAAATAGGGGATAGTCAGAGGCAAGTCCAAACATTACGTTTGATTAATGCCAACTTTTTGCATTGAAGCATTTACGTGAGTGGTTGCAAGCCCATCGCCGCTTACAAGTATACTAAACCGATGACACATGTATTCACTATTCAGTATTCATTTATTCACTATGTCATTACATTGCATGATATTGGTATGTCAAAAATATATTACGAATATCAGTTGTCAATAGAAATAAATAAAAATTAACTAATAACAACTAAGCACAACATTGGAAAAAACAATTTGTTACAGCAGGTTACTACTCACTCATGCAGATGAGAAAATAAACAGCTCATGTATTCATTTACATGCCTTCGAATTGTTTGTTCTAGGACATGCCAGATTCCTCACGATGTTTTCCTTCAATGTTTTGAGCACGTGTCAGTGCACACATAATTTTTTTGGCTAATAAATACTATTATTGCACGGCCGGACACAAAATAAATAAAAAAGATTACACCACCTACTCGACAATTTCAAATTATATGTCCTGTAAACCTCAACGAAAGCAGGTGATTAAATCCCTACGGCCGGGAGTAAAGTTGTACTGAATTTAATTGTGCCCTCGCTAGCATAATGTGATTTGAATTTGGGACCACATCTGTATTAAATTTTGAAACAAAGATACCCACACAATAAGAACTTATTCGTAAATCGAACTAATCTCTGCACAGAATGAACCAACCTGGATTTGGTTTTTATGGTCTCGCAGAAAGTGTGAAAAGTAGAGTATTGTCCTCCTGGGTAAAGCTGTCTGCATCTTGGGCGTGTTCATATCCCTCTTTGCACTCAGGATTCTAGTAACTCCCTCGCTCCGCTCGTGAGTTAACTCTAGAATCCTTCGTTACGTTCGGTATTCAATATATATATTCTCGGATACATCAACCTAGGCCACTACGGCACTCGGTAAAAATAAATTATACCGCTTTTTTTAAGTCCGGTTTCTCATTGTCTTCATAACTACCTAAAAATCCGAGCTATCACATAATCTAAACGTCACCATTATCGATAACCCGGTATTATTTAGTGCGACTAATTCCGCTCAGAACGATACTAAATTGAATTCTTAATCCGCCGTTTTATTTGTTTATGCTAATGTACGGCTTTAATTAACTAAAGAGAGAGGGAGATAGGAGAGAGGATAGTGGTCAAGAGTGATGGTTCTAGAAGAAAAGGATTCCGTACAGATGCTAAGTCCAACCCTAAGTTAATTCAGGCACCAGTCTCTCACAATGTTTGTTTGACACCATACAAACTAGCCTTTGTCAATTAGACATAAGAAACAACACCTTGAGAGAAAATAAATGAATATATTATTATTATTATTAATTGATACAAGAGATAAGGATCTCGTACTATAGTTAACATAAGTTTTAGACAACCTCCGTGGCGCAGTGGGCGAAGAGCCGGTTGAGGCGCAGGGGTTTGCAGGTTCGATTCCCGCCGCGGATCAAATGTTTACATGATCTACAGGTATTAGTTCCGGGTTTGGGTGTTGGGAAACGGATATACTTACATAAATTACAAAAAAAAACGATTATATACTATACTATATTTCACACAGCGCTATCTAGCCCCAAACTTAGCAATGCTTGTACTTTGGGAACCAGATAACTGATAGAATACAAATACGTACCTACATATTTTTTTGTAAATGCATACCTATAGGTAATGTGTAGAAAAACACGCAATATCTGTACAAATATCTGTATATTATGCAAACATTTGTTCCGCGGCGGAAATCGAACCCGCAACATCCTGCGTTTCAGCCAGCCGGCTAATCGCCCATTGCGCCATGAGAGTGATGAACTTTTTTAGTTGATATGTTTATGTAAATGATTTTGATGATGATGAGGTATACCATCCTCAACGGTTCCGAAAGCAGTAGAAAGCGACTTCAAAAAGCCTACTGGAATGTTTATTTGCCCTTCCGTATTTTAATTACATGTAATGTATGCGGTACCCTAAAAGCCACGGATGTCATTGGAATCCCGAGTATGCGCCGGCGTCGCTACGACATCGATTTATCGACGCATATTTCATAATTAACTTTTGATTAATTAATAACTATCCTCGTTTGAGAGGTAGGTTAACCTGGGTGGTACAAATGTGTTGAATAATGCATTTTCTATTAATCGGCATATGTTTTTAATTTTTGATGGTTTGTTTTGATGACTTTACCTTTTTTGAACAAGATCATTTTTTAAACAGAAATTTTAACCGACTTTTAAAAAAGAGGAGGTTTCTCTTCGGAAGTTTTTATTTATGTTTGTTACCTCAGAACTCCGTAATTTATAAACTAATGTGAAAAATTCTATTTTTATTTGACAGGATAAACTTTCAGATTGGTCTGATAGAAATATCGTAAAAATCAGTTCAGTAAAAGCAAAAAGTTTGTTTGTTAAATCAAAGTAACTGGTTTCGATTTTCTGTTTTCTCAATGTGTGTTATACTTTTTTTTAAGTGTTCTATTTGTACCTACCTTCTTACATGATGAATGAATATGATTTGTTTACTTATTTTATACATGCTGGGTCATTGATATTTTAGGACTTGATATTTAGTTTGTTTGAAAATTAATCAAATTTTATGGTATTGAATTTGAAAAAAACCTGTCTTACAACAATAGTAGCCATTAGTCCTACCCGTGTTTTAATTTTATGTCGTACATAACAAAACACGTAGGATATAGAAGAATACCCAAACCCGGAACACATATCTCTAGACCGATTTGTCAGACAGCGGGAATCGAACCCGCAACCTACTGTGTCTCAGCCGGCTATTCGCCCACTGCACCAAACTAAGTTACATTGTAAAATGATTGTTGACAGTCTGTGGGCGAAAACCATATAAAAATGCTGATCTAAACGCTTGATTTGAAATTGAATCCCGCTGATTAGTTTAACAAACTTCGTAAACTATTTTAAATTCCCGGTCTATAACTTAGGGAAATAATGAGCTTCTAGTATGTACACTCGCTATTTCTAGTATGAACATAATATTCATTTTCAAGTATGAACACTATTAAAGCAAATTGTAAGTATTCAATTCTATTTCAGATATCACATCCATGTATTAAACGTGTTGGTAGAACTTACTATAATATTTTTTTGAATTACCTAAGCCTTTTACTTAGGTATTTTTTTCAGATTAGTCCCATCCGGCCCTATGTCCCGGCTCCGGTACCGGGTCGGATGGGAAAAAAGTGCGATCGGCCCCGGTGATCTGTTCACTAGTTTCCGACAATGATCTGGGCTGTCCTCTTGAAATATGACAATTGAAAATGAATATGAAACATGCCAATAGACGATAGGTTGCACTAATAAAATACCTACTACATAGGCGGCCTTAATGCTAATTAGCATGTTCTTCCAGCTTACATTTGTGTAACTTGACAGTTTCTTGGCCAAGAATGTTTCTACATAGTATAATGAAACTTAAAAAAATGCGAATTTCATTGCCTGAGTCTGCTTAAAAAATAGAATAATGTCTATGGTTTGGTGGAATAACTTATACATAGTAAAAAACTCAAGCTGAATTGGTCTTCTAGAGACTTCTTGTGGCTCTTCGCGTAAAGTTACCAATATTATAGACGATTCTAAATTATCCTTCTTTCCAATGTATAAAACTATTGACTTTACTTACAGTTTATTTATGCTCTGAGTTTCCATTACTTTTTAACTAGGAACAAATTATTGCTATACGTATTCATAAGATGACCATTTTACCGTCATTCGGCGATTTCTTTCCGATTTTATATTCCATCGGTTATAATGCAAAATATGAAGCCGAGAGACCTCTATTAGAATTTATATGCAAATGTAGATGGCGGCTGGTGGTTAATTTCTAGTTAAAATAAAGGTGGATTCAATAACACGGCACTTAAGTACTGTCGCCGACGGAGAGGCAAACAATTTACGCTACGAACCAAAGTCACCGGCATAGCACTAAGGATTAGCAAGCTGAAGTGGCTGTGGGCAGGGCACATAGCTCGAAGAACTGATGGCCGTGGGGCAGAAGGGTTCTCGAGTGGAGACCACGCACTGGAAAGTGCAGCGTAGGACGGCCTCCCACTAGATGGAAAGAATGATGAAGGATGCTGGCAGCTTTTGGGTGCAGGTCGCACAAGATCGGTCGCTGTTATGATGATGACGATGATGAAGTAGGTAGGTAGTGAGTCCCGCAAGACGCAAGGCCAAGCGGCGGGCTCAAGGAGATGGCGTGACGAGTACAGTAGGAATTGGCTGACAGAAGCCGGATGGATAGATGAAAAGAAGAACGGGCTTTGCCCACCACTGGGATCCAATGGGCTCTTTAAATTAGATTTGAGCAGGAGGGTGTCCATAAATAAAAACGAAATATCTCCCACCGAGCGAACTTTAGCTCTGGCCCGAACCATTCGGGGCAAGATATCCTGTTTTCTTATTTGGACATCCTTTCTACTCCTAAGCCTACATAAAATATTGCAACATGAAAATTATAATTATGACAACGTGATAAATCAATCTGGATTTTATTATCCTTACAATTTTGATAGAAATCTGCATTTGCAAGCTTCATAAAAATAAAAAACTGTAAATTCACTTTTGTAGTCGAGTGTACCGGGAGTTGATTAAATGAGCCTGCAAATTGGTATCATGCTGAATCACGGGCATTTTGAAAATAATTGATTTTGAATCAAGTTATTTTCTTTGGTAATTGGGTTGAAAAGACATGAGAAATACTTAATTTGATAACATTTTGTAACATCCGTTAAAAAATGAATAGGTATACATACTTACTGTTTTCAAATGTAAGATGTATTAAAGACAGTTCCAAGGGCCAATTAATAAAGGGGTTGTATGATTTTGGCATTTCATAATACTTATAATATATAATAGAACATTCAAATATGGATAGAAGACACTTAGACGAACATAAAAATATTGACCTTCATGATATAGGAACAAAGCGTCACGTTTCCGAGATAATTGAAGATGTATTATTAAATCTCCTCATTTTGGTAATTTTAACGTTTTCGTGTGTATCCTAATATGTGATGTTTTCGAGATAATTGAAGGTAAACTTCAATATAATAGCATACCTATAGGTTAATATTTTTTCACACCACCTGCTCGACAATGTCAAATTATATGTTATGTAAACCTCACCGAAAACAGGTGATTAAATCCCTACGGCTGAGCCGGGAGTAAAGTTGTACTGAATTTCATTATGATCTCGCACTCCCTCGCTCCGCTCGTGAGTTAACTCTAGAATCCTTCGTTACGTTCGGGATTTAATATGGCGCCCGTGACGCAAGACACTGCTTTATCCCCTCGATAATAATCTACTATTGTTCGTATTAAAGTGTCTTCTGTTTTTGGAAAAAAATCAAGCGGCGGCAGACGATAGTGCCAGCCACACATACAACAATCTTACAACCTCGTTAGCCAAATTCAAGTTTGGATCTGATCTCAATGCCTTTTAATGCAACGTTGGACGTAACTGAAAGATGATACTACCTTTAAAGATGGTAACGCAATCGAAACTTGTATGAAGTTAAGTTTATGAGACTTGGGTTAAGATATTTTAAGTAGGTATCACTTGTTTTTGAAGTTATATTTCTTTTAGCGCCTTAGAAAAACAGATCCGAGTGTATTTTCAGCATGTGACGGTTGTGTTGCGCGCACCGATGTAACACACCATTATGTTAGTTTGTGCGGTCTGAAGTTATCCAAGTGGTTCTTATCACAAAGAGGTGTACTCATATAATAAAAACTATATTTTTAAGTACTAGTATAATAAAAACAAGAGAAAGTTTTATTTTTTCACAATACTAGGATGTCATAAGTCCAGGGTAGTATCACGCTGCGTTCCCACGTCATCAGTGACGAAGGCACACAGATAAATACATTACGTCATTCTGACAGTTCCCGTCTTTGACACGTGTCATTGACCAACGATTTATTATCACCTGTATGTATATTTCAAACTCTAAACAGGTGTGGTTAGGGTTTAAATTACTATGATTTATTTTTATGGACCATAAATTCTCCTTCCTGTAGTTTCTTCCTAGATTATGAAAATTGATATGGATTATGATGTTGGGTTAGAGTGGATATGTCTTAATTAAATTTTTGAGAGATAATTATAATTTAAATAGTTTTCGCCGGCGGATTTGCATGCGCGGATTCATACTTTTAACAAAAAGTAGCCTATGGTATAATCTATCAACACACCAAATTTTAACAAAATCGGTTCAGCCATTACGACGTGATTGAGTAACAAACCGCCAAATAGACAACATCCAAACTTTCAGATTTATAATATTAGTATTATAAGAGATTTTAAATTTTCAAAGTGGTGGGTGATCTTAATAGTAGGGACCTTGTAGAACATTTGTCACTAAAAATACGCCTTAAAGAGAGCTACTTTTGATTTTTACTTTACGATACTAAGACAATTTATTTCCACAAAGTAGGTTCAAGAGCATAGCAAAGTTGAAACCACATTTAAAAATCTATAACGACATGAAATAGTTAAGCATATAGGTAACGAATTAGAAAGCTCTCTACTTCTTTATATTTAAAGCGTGCGAAACTAAGATACCTAAGATTCATACTAAAGTAAGGCCTTTACCGTCTAGTAGTAATAGATTTCTTTGTACAAGGGCTCGCCCAGGGAAGTTATACCATCAATTCCTATTTCTGCTGCCAAGCAGCATTGTTGTGTTTCGGTTTAAATGGTATGGGTACCGGTGAAATTACAGGCACATAAGGCTTTACGCCAGTACGTTTCAAGTTGATAGACGCAGATCAGTGCATCGTAGAGCACGTTCCTAAAGTGCGTGACCTACGATGCTTTGTTATAGGCGATGGTTATTAATTAACATCAGGTGGGCTATTGCTTGTTCCATCGCCATGTTGTATAAAAAAAAGCAATCGACTAAACAATTACTGCTTTTCATACGAATTAAATATGACTAAGAATCGAATGCATAATACGAACGTTTTCATGAAGGAAAGGCTTTCGGCCGCGGCTTCGCACTCGTGTTTTGTCAATAAAAAGTAGCCTATGTCTTTAATCCAGGTCGTAATCTATTCATATACCAAATGTCATCGAAATCGGTATAGCTGTTTAGTCGTAAAAATGTAACAAACAGACAGACAGAGTTACTTTTGAATTTATAATAATAGCATGGATGTCCATACTAATCCACCGGCCACCTTGTTACCGTCAGTCAGTGGCTATCCATACTGCCGTCTGCGCGCAGGTATTTAGGCGCCAGATGAACGATAACGCTCTACGTGACTCCGATCTAAGTCAGATAGTGTGATCGCATCTCCTTGGGAATTTTGGCAGAATTTTTGTGGATAGATGTTACCCTATACTTACAAGTTGTGGAAAGAGCTACCATCTGAGGTTTTCCCATTAGGCTACGACATGGTACGCTTCAAGGAAAATGTAAAGAAGTTTCTACAGGGTAGGGAACGCATCGAGAATATACCCGGGTGTTGCCGGTGTCAATAGGCGACGGTGACCACTTACCCGGCCTGTTACCAGACAAATAAAAAAATTATCTTGCCAATAAATTCCTGACACCTGACTCGATTTGAAGAAAGTGGAATAAATAATATCAATTACACATTCCATACGTGAATTATAATTATTGTTCGTTTACGAACAAAAACGTCTTAAGTGGCTGTAAGAGGAAGGTAAAAACAATATACAACGAAACCCTATTAAAATTAGTCAACCATCGCAATAAAACTTGCTTAATTACCAGGGCAACATACCAACCGAAGAGGTCAAGCATTTAAAGAATCTTGAAGGCGCCATGGAAACCCTAATTATCAGCAGCGGAGCGCTAAACTAGGGGCGGAACAACAATTAAATTACTAGTACAAAAAACACAAGAAAAAATCTACTAATTCCGACTCATGTGGTCCTGGTTAGGAATAGGAAATGCCGTCTTCTTGGTTGGTCTCGTGAGACCAATTTCAGTAATTTGTTTGACGTTATGAATGTATTGGGGCTTCGGATGAATAGAAATACATTTTTGGGTACTTAAAAGTTATTGGGAAGAAATAAATATTTTTAAAGTTTTGAACAATAAACATAACATTATTTTGAGCGTAGGCAGAGCCTAAACAGAAACAGAACTGTACAATTTTTGTACAGGAAGTCCCGAACTACCTGCACATTTTGAGATCAAAGCGTGGTTTAATATTTTTTCTTATTTAATTGTACTTATCTCTTGAAGTTTTTGACATCTTACGTTTTTGACGTGTTTTACTAAGATTGTAGTTTTGAAGGCAGACTATTTTCGCTTCATTCTTGCATCATTACAAAAAGCAATCTCCTCAACACCTATGCTACCCTAGTAATTATACGTATCTCCGATCAGCTCGCGTGAATCCCTTCGTTCCCAAGGTGACTGCGATCGATTCACCGAAAAATAAACCAGGACCGCTGATCACGCGAGCTTCGAGAAACTTCCACAGTTTAGCGAAAAAAACTAAAAAAGTTTCGATAGTTTATACTGTTTGAACACGCTACTTTACAAACTAGAGTATGTACTAGTGACCTACTAGATAATTATGCTGTGTTGAACGGTTTTGAAAGAGATTAAAAATGCAGGAATTAACACTTTGGAACCTGAGGTTTTTGTTTTGTTAGATGCTGTTGTGTACAGCTAACCTAACTGGGTTCGAGTTGCAACGTCTGAAGTGCTTGAGACATGGTTTGAGTCTTCTATATTCGCTTGAAAGACATGGTCCTAAAAGCAAACTAAGCCAAGACAAAGAACTTTAAAAACGCAACTATAGTCGTTTTTATCTTACTGCAACTGGCGTTAAATGCGTTAATAACATAATTGTTAAAAAGGGATAATTATGTACCGTTTTTTCGGTGTTACAAGTTTACAACCTGCAATGTTTCGGGTCAATTCGTGAACCTTCATCAGTGTTGTGTATTAATAAGATTGAAGTAAATTACGAAAGTTTTCTTATTAAAATGGTATACACAGTTTATCACTTTAAAATTCAATAGCGATGCAAACAACAGTTATGTACGTACGAGTGTGTGAATTCATCGCTCTACTTCTAGGAAACGTCTATTTTCAAACCCGCGAAATTACTTTCATATCACGTACCGCGATTACATTACATTTAATATTGCACTTGTGTTATCCCTAAGAACCTTGTCAAAGCAGTGAAATTCGGATCAGGATTATTCGGCGTATAATCTGGCACAAAAGATCAAAAAATCTATTCATTATACATATTTGGGACATTAATTATTATACAGAAACAAAGATGAAAAGACTAGATTGAAAGACATAATTATGTCATACATAATTATGTCAATAAATAAATTTTTACTTACTTTACTTACTTACCCATTATAAGTAAAAATACTGTGTCGCACGCAGCCTACCAACGCCCTCTTTCATAAACCTAGTTGATTACACAGTTCCACATTAAGTTATGAGCAAACTAAACCAGTAATAAACAAATTAAAAAGGTGTGTAGTTATAAACATTGGTAAGTAACCGAGAAGTCACGTTTCTCTTTGAAATAGTCTCAAACTTAAATGACGAAAAAACAACACGACAAAGTTCTATCAATTGAAATAATTTAAGATACTGCGAGTATAATAATTATAGTTTTATAGTCCATTGTTTTTTTATAAACAAACATGCAGTACGTGATCAAACGCTGGCGCCTCTCTTTGTATTAAAATTCATAGAGTTATTGATATTCGAAAGGCATATAGTGAGGATTGAAATTGTTATTATAGCTAATAAGGCATTCAACTTATAAGATGCTACCGAAGATATAAAATCTAGTCATAAACTCGCAGTCGATGTAGGAATTAGCAAAACTATAATTTTCATAGATATGTGTTTTTTAATGGTTTATTATTTTATATAGTCTTTAGTGGCAACTTTGTGTTATGTTAGTGGCACAAAATTGCGGGTGACATTTAACAATTATTTATTTTTATAATGGCATTTGACAATTCTTATCAATATATAAATAATTATATATAATATTCAATTCAATCTTTAGAAAATTGATTTTTCAAATCTAGAATTGTCAAAGAGTTAGCCACCGAGTAATTAGCGCCCCTTTTCTCACCTTGAAAAACATTCAGTGACCGTCAAAGAAAATACTTACCATAAAATGCATTACCATCGGAACTGAACCCACATGTCAAATAAATAGGGGGCAGGGAAGGTGGATGGTAAATAAGTGAGATGGTGGAAGGGTACGCGCTTCTCAAGTTCCATTTTATCAAAAAATGTTCTTCATATTCACCAGAAAAACGTTCACAGAAAGTGCAGAAGTTTTTAATGTTTTTAATATTATTTGCCAGAACATGATGCGTAGAAATAAAAAGATGTTACAGAAAATAAAGTATCTCCATTCTAGCCTGAGAATTAACTTCATTTCGTTTGCAAGCATGTCTGTATAAATAGCAGTTCAATCCCGTTTTCAATAGCAACTGACGGAAATACCAGGAGAACACGACATCCTAGGAGGTTACCGTTGTGGCTGCAGGCTGCACGGATAATTTCGCGCGTGCGCGCTGCGGGCCGCTCGCCGGGTGGCCCTGGTAGTCTGAATATGACCTGTCAGGAACTGACTGACAGGCTGTTTGTTTGTTTATGGAGTTTATGACATTTAAAATATTAATACATTTGTTTCTAGTTAGCCAGTTATTAACATTTTGTCCTGTATCAGATCAGTAATATATTTTTCTATCAACTACAAAATCTTTTATATTTTTTTCGAAAACAACTTGAAGTACTTCATCTGTAATGTTTTAAGTTATCTATATGTTTTTATATAAGTTATTTAAGTATAATATATACAACCTGTTTTGTTATGCACGACATAAATTTAAAACACACATCCGGAATCGTATTACCTGATATTAGAGGTGGGTTTAATACCGGTAGCTTGAATATTTATCCAATAATCGATACATTTGCAATAAACAATTTTTAACGTAAATCGGCAGCGCCTTTGCGATGATGCCGCTTAGTCACTTTAACAGGTACCTTCTTACATGATGTATGAATATAATTTGTTTACCTATTTGATACAGGCTGTTTCATTGATATTGTAGGACTGAATATTAAGGTAATTAGAAAATTTAAATTTTCTTTAGTAATGAATTTCCCGGTTACTAGCTTGGCAAGACGTGGTGATGACAGGTGGAGCAGGGGCTGAATGGTGGCCGAGGAATGGCTTTAGAAGGGTAGGACCGTCCGGCAGCGAGATGGGTGTACGACATCGTTAAAGTTAATGCGTGAGACTAGCACAGGAGCGTGGCGGATGGCACAAACTTGGGGAGGCCTATACCCAGCAGTGGGTGTTGTCGGGCTGTGGATGATGATGATAAGCTAATGAAAGAGTGATGAGAGTGAGACTCTACGGGCTCATAATAATAATAATATCAATTAATGAATTTGAAAAAAAAAACATTTTACAACAATACAACCCGTGTTTTCATTTAATGTCGTACATAACAACACACGTAGTATATTTTTTGAAACCACTTTAAAGTAGGTAACTAAGCTTTCGTTAGATCAAGTCGATTAGTAGAATATTCTTATTCTTCTAAGCGACCTATCACCACGCTTGTTCTTTTACTAATGCTCACTCTTTCCGGGATCATCATTGTACCTGCCGTTGGACGTCCACTGCTTAAGATAGGTCTCTTCCATGGATTTCCCGATTGACCGATATTAAGCTGTCTGCACTCAACGGCTACCAACTTTTACCATATTTCAACTTTACCTTCAACATTATCATATCAGCCATAGGAAGTCCAATGCTGAACATACGCGTCCCCGATAGATTTCCAGAGCAACTGATCTTGCGCAGCCTGCACCCAACGGCTCCCAGCAACCTTTATGAGGTCGTTTTCCATTTGCCTTTTTTTATAAAAAAAAAATCAATGACTCAAACGAAACCTTCGTTTTGCTAATAAAATGACGGGCAAATCCTGTAACAAAGTTAATATTCGTTCAAGACACGTTAATTGAAAGATTTGCTTTGCCTGGGGTACAGGAAAACAGCTCTTGACAGGTGAAATTGTTTTTAACTCACATACAACTAAACTGAGATTAAATTTAATTTTCTACTGGTTTGTAGGTTTGTGGTTGAAGGGAATGTAGTATTTATGTGTGATATTGGAATCTTGTTTGATTTGGACCAAATTATGTTCTAACTATACACTACTGACAAAGCCTGAGACATTGGAGTTGATTGAGATTGAGAGTTTTTGAAAATATCTAAAATCGTCGAAATTATCGCAATTTCGTTTCCACCGCGCTAAAGCAAGACTTCGCAATATGCCAAAGTTTAAAATTTCCTCGTTACAAAGTTTGAATAAGACTTGCCTCAAGTTGGTTGACACAGGGCAGTGGATCGTAGGACACGTTTCTAAAGTACGTGACCTACGAGGCAATACTTTGTTATAGGCGATGGTTACCACTTAACATCAGGTAGGCGAAATCAGACGGATATGGAAGTGATAATACAGGAGTGTTTTTACCTATTTTGTCGGTCCAACAGATGCCAGTCCCTCCATGTGTCGCGGTATTCTACCTCTCTGTACGACATGACAGCGATCTCCTATCCTATCTATCTGGCTAAGTGTATACAATTTGATGAACATTAATTTCGTATAAAAAATTTTCTTTGTTTTATTATGTTCACTCCCTAAGAATCCCTAACACATCTGAAGGAACCGCTTAGGTCAATAAGCATTAAACGGGTATAATATGGTCTAAGCTTAGACTAGAATACCTTAGACTTGTACAATTGACTGCCTCCGTGGCGCAGTGGGCGTATAGCCGGCTGAGACGCAGGAGGTAGCGGGTTCGATTCCCACCGCGGAACAAATGTTTGCATGATCTACAGATATTTGTTCTGTGTCTGGGTGTTTTTCTATATATTATAAGTATGTATTTACAAAAAAAAAAAGTATGTAAGTCTTCTATCAGTTATCTGGTTCCCATAGTACACGCTCTGCTTAGTTTGGGACTAGATAGCGCTGTGTGAAATGTCCAGCGATATTTATTTATATTTTATTTAATTCTTGCTTTAAGAACATAAAATCTATGCTACTATAAGTGAATAATAGTAAGTACCAAGGCATCAGTTAGTTGATATTTGAGTATGACGGACGGCCGGCAGCACTCCCGCCCAGTTACACTTTACATATAAATTACCAATTATATGAACGTACAGATCATTTACATATAGACCTGGCATGTACATTCATGTTTATATTTACCGTTTAATCGGAGATGGCTATTGATTTAATCTGTATAATTTGTGGATTCAAATTAATTGTTTGTGCTCTTTTCGTAATTTTGTAATTTTGTAGGTCAAGAATGATTTACAAAATAATGAATAAATAAACATTATTAAATAGTTTCAAGTTAGATACAAAAATAGACAAAGAAACCGAGTAATGTATATAATTACTGATTAAAACAAGTATTTATCCACATATGTACCTTTTTTATTTGTTATCCCGACGACGTTTTGATTGTGTTGCAACAGCCGTGATCGCGGGTGGACTGAACCCGTTTTCTCAGTAATTATACATTACTGAGAAGTAATGTTTAATTTGCGGTCTTATAGCTAAAAGTGATCTCTTTTATAGATCTTTTGGATATGGAGGATCGTAAAATAAAAATACTTTTATAACACGCGCGAGTTAACTGTGCACTTTCCTGGAATGCGACCCCACTCCCTCTTACCCGCGCAGCGCCCCGCGTTTGCCTGACACGCTTAGTAACTATAGCATCACTGTGACAGTGACGTCACAGTGCGAGGTGCACAGTTAACTCGCGCGTGTTATACAATTGTTACGATAGACCACATTTTTTTATGTGGGTATTTTACCTAGTTTAAAGATTTAATAATCATTTATTTTCGAAAAGACAATAATTATCACTTACATAAGAATCAGTAGAATAGAAAAGATATTGTAATTCGTTCGAGTTAGATACTCAATTAACGCATTCAGGTAGATCGTTCGTTAGTTATATAATTACTTTATTTAGGAAACATTAGTCATATGTCAAGCGAGTACATTAAAAATATAAACCATGTACAATAAATTTGTATATATTTGTATATAAAAAAACTCACATTCGCATTTATAATACCTATTAGTATTGTTACGAGCTGAGGGTTCGGGATAAAATAATGGGAATCAGTCTAACCAAAAACACTTTTATTCAGCACTAAACGATGAATACACGAACTTGGTCACACGTAATCACAACACACTAATTCACACCACTTAAAGTCACCGAAATGATCGCACGTATAGCTTAATCCAGACTGACTCGGGAGCAACTACTATTCACGCGAGACCCTTCTCCACGTCAGTCCTCCAGGGCCTCGCTGAGACTCACTCACTCACTGACTGAGACTCGCTCAGACTCGAGACTGACTGTCCGGCCATCTCTCCGGCCTATTTATATCGCACACATTTCGATTGTTCGAGAACGATCTCGATCCTTCCAGGAAAAGGGTCAGTCCCTCGACACAATGGCCACTCCATTGTGCGCAACCGCAGACAATAACAACAATAACGCAGCAAGATAAAAGCGTTCGAGAAGTTACGATTATTACTCATTGTTTAACAGCCTCGGCGTAACAGTATGATGTCCCTTCTATATTTACCTAGGTCTTAATAATAACGGTAGCCATTTCTAATAATGAGTAATGAGCCCTAAAGAATGCAGAGTTACTCCTGAACCAATTGATATGAATATCACATATTAAACAAATCCAGTCCTAATTCTTACTGTGTAAGAGTTCAAAATAAAACTTCGATTTAATTTCAGCGTTATAATAGTATGAAACATTTTGAACCCTATTTTCTTGTATTAAGATCGATAATGACCTTTTAGTGCAATAGATTATAGACTTCTAATCAAGCCAAAGTTGATTTCGTAGCAAAATCAATACCGGTAGTCGCTACTGTGTATAAACTTATAATAGACAGTAATTACTACCTATCTGTAATAATAATTAATTGACAGAGAAGGAGATAATCAGTCCAAAAAATGTATAGCCCAATTGACTTGCGCAACGATGCCTAAACGTATGATTATATATTTATATATATATACGTATGATAATATGATTTAGATAGTTGTCAAATCATACAAATACATACGTGATACGTTTAGGGATGAATGAATGAAATGAATGTAAAACTCTTTATTGCACACCAAACAAATATGCAGTAACAAAGGAAATAAACAGTAAATAACGGTACAATGGGCGGTCTTATCGCTAAAAGCAATCTCTTCCAGACAACCTTTGGATGGATTGTTGTGCACGCCGGGCTTCGTTGAGAATATATAATCCCAACTAATTTATAAAACTATGTCTCTCTGTTAAAATATTGCAAACTAATTAAACACTTGGACTGCGCCATAGAAGTAGTTTTAAGAAGTAAAAACCTTCTTCATGGTCGCATTCAATTGGATGTGGAAGACGCCCAGGTTTAACGAAAAAGTTCGAAAAATAACAACTTTTTAGTTTAAATATGGCTAGTCTTATCCGAACGGCAGACGACCTTTTTGGGCCTAGGTGCCTATGCGGTTTTCGAAAATAGGCTGTGTTATAATCAATGACAATAATTTCAGTCCACGCGAACGAAGTCGCGGGTAAACAGCTCTTAATTTATATATTATCAACTGAACAGAATGTGTGCAGTCAGAAGTACATACAGTGAGAAACATCAGGATTTTAATTAATAATAATATAGGCCTAACTTACAATCTACATTCTCAGATAAGTAGGAATTCCATATGTTCCCAATAAATAACAATCAAACAAATATATCAACGATTCTAATTGATCTCCAATTGGTATCATAAATACAGGCGCCGTTTTTACGGTATCATAAAAGTTTGCCTCGTCGCGCCTCGTCGTTAGCTGACACACTACCATCTGCTAACTGCTTTGCTCGCGTACCTAGATAGCCTAGGAAGTAGAAGGTTTTTTCTTGTTTATCTGTTCCTATTTTCAAGTCGACAGACTAGAGCTTAATTGCTGACAACGGAACCCATATGGTGCATTTTTATGTCTGGCACCCTAAAAATGTACAAATTAACACAGTGCGCAGGACCGAGCTAAGCCAAGGCACATCTAGTATTGGTTTATTTTGTTTACCTACTAAAGCAATTTATGTACACTATCTACTGTGGAGAGGGCGCTGCAGTCACGCAAACAACATCGGCTGTATACAAATAATATCTTAAAAATATAAAAACCGCAATAAACCAGTGCAAAAGTAGTGAAAAGTGTATAGAAGTGCATAACTCATAAGTGTTAGTGTTATCTCGGTAAAGCGGACAGTAATTATCCAGAATTAGTGACACAAAGAACAGTAAGAAAGTGTAAGGAACTGAGAAGTTAAATAAACAATAATACCAAGACATAGCTTACTGACTACTATTCCATAAACGATTTATCTTTTCGTTGTTAAGTTTATGCAAAAACTGTGAGTGCAAGTGATAAAAATATTAATATTGCTGTGTCATTATTGCTCACCATTTATTTCACGGTGCGGTAGCATTGCAAAACACTCTACCCACATCACAGCAATTCCAATACATCAAGACATCATCCCGAACTGTATCCTTATTTCAACAACCTGTGTAACGTTCATGCTAGTGTAGGTGGTTTACACTGTGGCATACTACTCGAGCATAATTGGGCCCAGGTTCGAACCTCAATGGCAGTTGTGACTTTTTGCGTTAGAAATATTTTCTAATCAGAAAGTTGTGCGTACAACCGTCTCTTCTTCTCCACCGGAAGCTATTGAAGGCACACCAACGCCATCTAGCGGCAAGTAGCAAGACCGTACAAAAAAGGTGTCCAAAGACTGGCTGGAGCGAAACACAGAAAGATCAATTTACACCAAGCAAGTTCCGTAAGAGGGCGTTCTAGAACCTTCGGAATAACATAAAATCTTCGTTAGTCGGGCAACAACTACTACCTACAACGATGGAAGAAGTAATGGCTGCACTTATAAAGATACAGCACGAATTGGATGAACAAAAGACAACTATACTACAAAGCGGGGAAAATGTAACTAAAAAAGTTACAGAAAATATAAATACAATGCTGGAAGAAAAATTTAACATTTTGGAAGAAAAATACGACAACCTTAAAGGTAGAGTAGAAAACCAAGAAAAAAGACTTTACTGTTTGGAAAAAGAGACACGACAGAGAAATATAGTATTTTTTGGTTTTTGGTTTAGAAGAAAGCGAAATATCGTATTTCAATCTAGAGGATAATATTATTGGCTTTATAGACAAATACCTCTCTATAAAATTAGACTGTAGAGATATACAGGCTGTTAGAAGGCTGGGAAAGAAAGGGGATAGACCTCGACCAGTCACAGTTACGTTTTCCACCCTTGGCAAGAAAATAGATATTTTAAAACATAAAGTAGCGCTGAACGAAACTCCTTATTATATTAAAGAAGACTATCCTCAGCAAATACTAGAAAAAAGGAGAGAATTACAAGAACAAGTTAATATAGAGAGAGAAAAGGGTAACTTGGCCATAATTAAGTATGATAAATTAATAATACTTAATAACAAATCAGAATCCACAGTTAATAACAAAAAGAGGTCACTACCAATTTCACCCGAAAATAACAATAATCATGTAGATCGCAGAACACAAGTCAACAAAAAAAAACAAAACCCTACCGATCCAGGCAAAAGTGCAGAGATCATCCAGTATCTCTGAGGGAGTTATAAAAACGGGTATGCTAAACTTCTTAGTCAGCAAAAATGGGAATAGCACTCAGGATAAGAATGAATAGCAATTAAAGCAACCCTCTCTCGCATATAAAAACAAAAATTTACGAAATACACATGAATCCTATCTCCCAACCCGGTTGGTCATCGTGGGAGATTACGACCAAAACCCTCCAAAGATAAACAAACACTCAATGACAACTAAAGACATAAACAATCAGCTCTACATAGCAACTTACAATGTCAGAACACTATCAACCACAGAGCGCCAAATCGAACTAAGCGAAGCTATAAAAGAAGTAAAATACGATATAATCGGCATATCTGAAGTGCGACGTACGGGAATAAAAATAGAAGAATACGACGAATTTATACTCTGTCATATAGGACATACGCCAGGCCAATATGGAGTTGGCTTTATAATAAACAAATACCTAAAACAAAATATAGAGTGCTTTACTGGTATAACGGAACGAGTTGCTTTGCTAAACTTAAATATACAAGGTTTTAAGCTAACAATTATACAAGTATATGCACCTACCGAAGCAGCAACAGAAGAAGAAATCAATCAGTTTTACATAACAGTCAACAAAGCTATTGAAGCATCTCACAAAGATGTTATATTAATGGGAGACTTTAATGCAAAGATTAGGCAACCTAGAAATGACGAATATTTAGTAATGAAACAAAACGGCTACGGAGAAAGAAATGAAAGAGGGCAGACACTAATAGACTTCGCTCTTGAAAATAAACTCACAATTATAAATACTCTTTTCGAGAAAAACCAGAACAACAGATGGACCTGGCGATCACCAAACGGGCAACATAAAAATGAAATAGATTTTATGCTATCTAACCGACCAGACATGTTCCAAAACATAGAAGTTCTAAACTTGAACTACCCTTCAGACCATAGACCTATTAGAGCGACAATGGTGCTCAAAACACCCAAAAAGAGCAGAGTCAAATATACTACAAACCAAAATTGTTCTCTAAAAAATGAGGAGGAAGTTCTTATGTATAAAAAATCCCTCGAGCAACTTCTATCTGATAAACATAAATGGAAAGAAACCGAGTCAGTACAACTCTACCACGACAAAATAAAAAACGCTATTCAACAAAGTTTGCAGCATGCTCAAAAATACAATCACACTGCAAAGACACATAAAATACTGTCACAGGCCACAACAAAACTTATGAAGAGGAGACAAGAGCTGCAAAAAACTCGAAACAAAACTTGATCTATGAAAAACGAACTTTGCGCTCTATATAAATTGATAAGTAAATACATAAAATGCGACTATGCAAAATACCGATCCAACACAATAGAAAAACATCTTAAACAAGCAGGAAGCACGAAAAAAGCCTACAAAGAACTTAGAACAAACAAAACGTGGATTGAAGGATTGAATAAGCTAGGCAGAACCGTCTTCAACCGAAATGATATCATCTCTGTTGCAACGGAATTCTATAGAAACTTATACAGCGCTGAAACAGAAACAAATATCAACTATAACACCTATGAGACCTATACGAATGACATAAAATTAATAGATGAGAAAGAAATTATTGAAGCAGTAAAGAGATTGAAAACTGACAAAAGTCCAGGCTCTGATAATATAACTAACGAAGCCATAAAATCAGCTCACGCAATGTTGGCTTCCTCTTTAGCAGATCTATTCAACCTTATAATAAAAAATGCCGATACACCGTCTCAATGGTCTGAATCGAACATCATTCTTATATATAAAAAAGGCGACCCGAACGATATTGGAAATTACAGACCAATAAGTCTACTACCTTGCCTTTACAAACTCTTCTCTTCCATCATAAACCAAAGAATTAGCACTACGCTAGAAGCAAAACAACCTATAGAGCAAGCAGGATTTAGAAAAGGATTCTCAACGATCGACCACATACACACTTTAGAATTAATTATCGAAAAATATCAAGAACAACAGAGACCTTTATACATCGCTTTTATTGATTACCAGAAAGCCTTCGATACCGTATCCCATGCAAGCATATGGGAAACTTTACAAGAACAAGAGGTGGAGAGCGAGTATGTAAACGTAATAAGGAATATCTACAACAACAGTACGAGTAGAGTTAAACTGGAAACAATTGGCCCAAGTTTTCCTATTAACAGGGGTGTCAGACAAGGAGACCCCTTATCCCCAAAAATATTTATAGCTATATTGGAATCCGTAATAAGTAAGCTAGACTGGAAGGGGTATGGATTGGACATTAGAGGCAAACGCCTGAGTCACCTACGTTTTGCTGACGACTTGGTGCTGCTCTCAGAAACGAGCTTCCAGTTACAACTCATGATAGAATCATTACACACGGCTAGCAAGCAAGTAGGATTAGAAATGAACCTTTCAAAAACAATGGCAATGACTAACACCGTAAAAAACTAATGTCAATTGGAAATGAACCGCTGAAATATACTGAAGAATATATCTATCTAGGCAAACAAATCAGCTTCAATAGACACAATAATGAACTGGAAATAGAGCGAAGGACACAACGTACCTGGAACAAATACTGGAGCTTGAAAGAAATCTTTAAAAGCAACATGCCGATATATTTGAAAAGCAAAGTCATGGTCTCATGCCTTCTACCGTGTTTGACTTACGCCTGCCAGACATGGAAATACACATCTAAAATAAAAAATAAAATCAACAGCTGCCAGCGAGCAATGGAGCGTAGCATGCTAAATATCAGAAAAATTCACAAAATACGACACACAAAAATAAGAAATGTAACAAAAGTAACAAACGCATTGTGCTACGCTCGGAAATTGAAATGGAAATGGGCTGGCCATGTGGCGCGAGTGCAGGACCAGAGATGGACAAGAAGGGTCACGTCGTGGAAGAGCCCGCAAGGCAAACGCTGCAAAGGAAGACCCGTCGCACGCTGGGAAGATGATTTGAAGAAAACGGCTGGCCCGCATTGGCTCGAAGTAGCCTAAGACAGAGCCAAATGGCTATCTTTGGAGGAGGCCTTCACCTCTTGTGGGGTTCTTACAGATAAAAATAAAATCTAATTATTGTGTAACTAGTAAGAAATAAAAGGCTTATTTATTTATTTATTTATTTATTATCTACTGTGTAGTATTTTTCAAACTTTCGCGATCACTGTACATAATTACTGATTTACGGGTATTTATCGCGTAGGTATGTACCTTTTTTATTTGTTATTCCGACTTTTCGAGTGTGTTGCAAACGCCGTGGTCCTACTATGTGCCTGTCAGCTCAAGTGTTATAATGCAAACAAAGATTTTTCTTTTTTTATCGAATCCAAATTTTATTGCTGCACGATCTTTTACGGCCTGCACCGACGAATCCCAGCAACTATTATTAGGTCGGCTTCCCATCTAGTGGGGGCAGTCCGTGGTCTCCACTTGAGGGCTTTTCGAGATTTTTGTTCCGTCTACTGCCACTTCAGGTCTTTCACAATCCTTATAGATATTCTTCTTCTAAATCGTAACGCACTTTACAGAGAGGTCGTGATCGTCATGTCGTATCATTATTTTTGGGGGCAGATGTTACACACCTCACGATATCTCGCCATTTGTCTCTGTTGACAGACATTCTCGTGAATTCATGCAGTTTGCCACCCACTAAGCAATAGATATTAATATCAGAAAAATTAATTCGTCCAAACTTTCACATTTTATATAAGTCCTCCATGACGTATCCGTCAACTGCGAAACCTTACTAGACATTATTCAAATGGGAACGTATATAGCTCGCCAGGCCAGGTTTTGTTTTAAAAGTCCAGTTTGTCATTTTATCATCGTCCTAAAATACGTTAGACTGAATTTCGGTAAGTTAAGTAAGAATAGAATGGAATAGAATAACGCTTTATTGTAAACCAGAGGGCTTAGCCAAGTTACAGTCGATTAGCGATGACGCTAGTCGATACGTCCGAAAATGTATGGGATATGGCACATGCTATAGAAATACCACGTGATACAGCGACAACAAATGTATGCAGAAATCGAATAGATTCGCAGCAAATGTAATTTGGCTACGGGCCCAAGAATACTTAAAGAACTAGTTAATGCAAAATATGGTACAATGGGCGGTTTTATAGCGATTTCTTCCAGGCAACCTTTGAATGGAAAGTACCTAATGAGCGAAGGAGTAATGTACAGCGGTGCACAGAGTAAAATCATAAACGAAGATAAATAAAATATTAATATAAAATCGTATCTATAATCCTAATACCTACAGATAGACTAATATATACCCAACCAATAAACCTGTACAGTATGCATACAAATAATAATAAAATAATACATTTTGCTGGACATTTCACACAGCGCTATCTAGCCCCAAACTAAGCAGAGCTTGTACTATGGGAACCAGATAACTGATAGAATACTTATATATTTTTTTTTGTAAATACATACTTATGATATATAGAAAGACATCCAGACCCGGAACAAATATCTGTAGATTATGCAAACATTTGTTCCGCGGCGGGAATCGAACCCACTGCCTCCTGCGTCTCAGCCGGCTATTCGCCCACTGCGCCACGGAGGTCGTCAAGTTAAATGGCTGTCGTGGCATGAGAATGTGTGGGAGCCTCACAGGTGTATACTCTATATGCCTTTGACAGTTCAGGATAATGTCACATTCGTGCCAGTTTGATAAGATTTATAGATATGAGGATTTGAGGTCGCTAGTTCGAAGTAATGTGCAAACTTTTGATGAAACTTTTCGATCCTTTTTCATGTGTTCAATCTCTGTTTATTTGCTTTGCGCACTGGTTACTCTACTTGGGGATTTTTTTTTCTAGCGAAGCAAGTACTCCAAATCAACTTGGGCAAATCGGTGTTGTATGTATGTTTGTTTGTCCGAGGATAACTTTCGAATTGTTGATCTAATCATCGTGAAATTTGGTATATAGGTAGTGATAGCGCAATCCTGATGAAATGAGCTAAAAAGGTGGGGGGTGTTGTTTAGATATTGGGGTTCAAGTGGGATAAAAAAAGCGAAATGGGTCTAGAGGCGTGTCTAATGAAAGGTACCAATACATTTCGATCTCGTTTTTATTTTTCGTTTTAAACTTGTAATTATTAAATTATTACTTATTAGCCATAATAAAAACTGAAGAAGATGAATAAAAACTGAACTTGGGCGAAATTCACAGGGTACACCATCAGTGACCCCACAGTGCTGAAATTTGGTATGCGTGTAGCTTTAGTGACACAAATATAAGGAAAAGTTTGAAATCCAGAATAACTGCAATTTCTACCCCATAAAAGTGTAGCTAATTTACATGAACTCCCGCTAGTTGTAATTTGAATGATACTGTAGGTCAAGTTAGTTGTTTATGTTATCAAACAAAATCATCTTTAATTTTTGTTTCCAAGTTGTCACCGGCACCGATAAACTCCTGCAGCACTTTTATTTTTGTTTAATTTATTTCGGATCAACAAACAGTCACACTATAAACGTTAGGTAAGATACAGTATTCATATGATAGAAGTATCAATAATAAATAATAATAAATATAGATAATAGATAGCGCTGTGTGAAATGTCCAGCAATATTTATTTATTTATATATAAATATCGCTGGATATTTCACACAGCGCTTAGCCCCAAACTAAGCAGAGCTTGTACTATGGGAACCAGATAACTGATAGAATACTTGTAAACTTTTTTTTTGTAAACACATACTTATAATATATAGAAAAACACCTAGACACGGAACAAATATCTGTAGATCATGCAAACATTTGTTCCGCAGCGAGAATCGAACCCGCTACCTCCTGCGTCTCAGCCGGCTATACGCCCACTGCGCCACGGAGGCAGTCAAATTAATAATGTAACCCAATACGTTATCCACATATTAGTAAGACAGAGTTAAAAAGTAGATGTAACACTAAGGGCGACTTGCGCAACGATGCCTAAACGTGTTTAGTTGCTAAACATGATTTCAAGATTCAAATCATGCAAATACGTCATGTTTAAACATGTTTATTCGTTAAATACGTTTAGGGATCGTTGTGCAAGCCGCGCTTAATGTTTTATTTACACCTCTGGTATTGATGTCTTGATTTATCTCGATATTGAGTCAGCTGGGTTTTGAAGAGATAATGAACAAGCATTAATCATACATATAATAAAATATACATATTTATAAATGTAAAAAATGGGTTTGTAGGCCAAGTAATAATAATTTCTTAGCACGAGGTCCTATATTTTTTGATCAAATTAAGCCAACAGATATAAGGGTTGCTCTATATTTTTGACTAGCGATAAATTCAACCTCATCCCCTTATCATTGACGAATCTAAATAACATTCTGTGGTGCCTAACGACAGGTGATTCGCCAAATGTCATGCGACCTTCCTTTCAACATATGTCGTCTGCTTGTACGGTTTATTGGGAGATCGATCACATTCGATAGCAGTTTAAATCTATAAACTATTTTGTTTTAACTTGGAGTTTTGTTAAAGTTAACTTGATTTATAAACAACGAGTTACTCGTGACTTCGTACGCGTTGACTTTAATTATGCACCATTTTATTATTATGCCAATTTGTGAGAATAGTAGTATGTCAATTTATATCAGGAACAACATTATTATGGGAATTAAGAGGACACCCTTTTTAAGGTACTCGTAAGAGTGAATAGGTCGATCTTTATGCCCCATATTATCGCTTAATATCAGGTTAGACTGTAGTTATACGAAGATCTATTTGTGATAAAAAAGCCCATCCAACAGACAAACAAACAAATCTATAATAACAGTCTTTTTCAATTTCTATTTATACATATAAACGTGGTTGCTGGGGTAAGGTGGGTGCAGGCTGCACAAGATCTATCGCTCTGAAAATCTATGGGGGAGGCCTAAGTTCAGCAGAGGACGTCCTTTAACTGTATGATGATGATGACAATGATGATTTATATAAACACAATACACAACATCGCCGAATACAGGAAAATTTGCATCGAGAGTTAAAAGCAATTCCTCTGATAGACCCATTATTTTGTCACAATCTGTGGAAAATTACCATAAACCATAAATAAATGTGGTGTCAGACTAACTTCTGCTTGGCCCTGTATCTTGAAAATCACTCCTGCCTGTTCACCATGTCTTTCAACTCATCAACATCAAAACAGCAATAGGACGTCACTGTTGAATATAGGCATTCCCCATATAATTCAAGGCGATCGATCTTGTGCAGTATGGCGGCTGCGATTGGTATTATTTTACCTTGACGACCTCCGTAGCGCAGTGGGCAAATAGCCGGCTGAGATACAGGAGGTTTCGGGTTCGATTCACGCCGCGGAACAAATCTTTGTACGATCTACAGATATTTGTTTCTGGTCTGGTTATTTTTCTATATATTATAAGTATCTTCTTCTTCCTGCCCTTTTCCCACATTACGCGGGGTCGGGACAACATGTATTCCTCCTCCACATCTCTCTATCAGACGTCATCTCCGTTGTCACTTCCTTCCTACCCATATCATTCTTCACATAGTCCATCCATCTCTTCTTCGGCCTTCCTCTACTTCTATATCCATCCACACTCTTAGTCACATGATTTATTCCCTACGCATGACATGCCCATACCACGCTAGCCTTCTTACTCCTCAATTTTTTTAATTATAAGTATGTATTTACAAAAAAACTTAACTTATATATCTTATGTATTGTATCAGTGATCTGGTTCTCATAGTAGAAGCTTTGCTTAGTTTGGGGCTAGATGGCGCTATGTGAAATGTCCAGCATTATATATTAATTTACCTTCTCCTATCACCAAAATAAAGTAAGCTCACTTACAAAAGATGAAATAACCAATGTTTACCCAACCTCATTAGACCCGGATCGATCTCACCCGAATAATATTAACCCTTGGCTTGTTATTAATTTATATGTTGTTTTAAACTGAGCCCTCGGAGGAATGCGCCGCGGGGAGGAGGAGTGTTTATTTTTAAGTTGTTTTTTAAAGTTATGATGGATGGCGAAGGCTCGTGAGGGCGGGACAGACGATTAAAAAACAATAACGCATAGGCCCAGTCTGTTATAAAACAGCTAGACTAGTTTATTTTCAAAAAGAATCATAAGACAGATCTGAAACAGTCTAATAAAGTGGAACAAACTAAAACACAATACATTAAGGCCCCTGTGCCAGAACTAAACACAAAACTGAATCAAGACTTTTGACAGTTTTTTCATTGTAAGCTGTCAAAAAATCTACGCTTAAGTCCCGATTTAAGCACAATTCTAGAATACGGGCCTAAGCACGCGTCGCAATTATTGTTTTAAGTATTGTCGGCGCCGGCGGCATGCGGTAAAAAAATATCTACTTACTGTTATTGACGCGCTAGAAGAATGTCGTATTTACTTCTAATCAATTTGATTTAAATTCTACGTTGGTTTTCCGATACTTGAAAGGTTTCAAATGGTGAATGAAATATCACGAAAATACTAACATGTCCTAAAATTTAAGAGATCTTTTTAGAAGTCAACACAATACTACACTAACGAAAAGAATATTTGCGTCAATTTGATATTGCAACATTTTTTATACTTAGTTAAAGTAAGAATAGTTTGGGCTTTCGCCCCTCCTGCTTCTTATAAACTTTAACTATGCTAAATCTCACACTCCTCCGTGCGCGCAATAAGCTTAAAAAGGGCTAAAGGTTTTCTCTTCACGTATTATTATATAGATATTTTATTCTGTGGACCATTTTTGTTAGACTCAGTATCCTAAAATCATTGGATAATTGATAAAAAATATCAAAGTGTCGATCATTATTATAAATACGGGATTTATCGCGTACCGTTTTATCGGTGTTTCGACCGACAATTAAATCAAAGATTGAAATTAATCACGAAAGTTTTCTAAGTAAAATAAATGTATTGCCTGTTCTATACAATTCTTAGCTCTTTTTATAAAGTAGCAGACAAGTACCGAGTTTGAACATTTTTTATGGATTAAACCAACTATCCTCATTACCAGCTGTGCGTAGTTGGTCAGTGTCTTCCACAATTTGTAGTCCTACACACTCGTCTTTATAATACTAACAAAACCCTTCCACAATATTATATACCCTGAATACAAGAGTCATAAAGATTATTTTTGAATAGCAGAGCTTTGAGGCTTTTACAATAATTGCTTTTGACGTTCAAATTGTTAATTTGATTTTAATTGATGGTCAACACGTGTGCGTTTTTTGCTTGGGTGTTGTGTTTGTCTTGAATGGAAGAAAGGTATCCATCTGTTACGATTCCTATTAAATCCTGTGTGGAATGTTATATCCTGTAAATTCCTGTTCACTAAACGCAGTGTGGCAAAGAAAAAACAAGTGACACGAATTACTAGCAAAATATGTTTAGATTTGTATCGAATCAAAAACATTTAAAGCACCAGCATTTTCAGATCAAACTACCAATAGTTATGATTAATTTTTAAATTTGTATAAAGCTAGATTCTATGGCGTCAAAATGTACTTACCTACTAAAATGTTTTTGTTTATTTTACAGGTAAGTTTCTGAAATATCCTGAGCAAGCCAGCTTTTCACAAGGTAAGTGCTTAACCCTAGAAAGATAACCTACGCCGAATCGACGTGTCCGACTTTGATAAATTATTATTTCTCGATTGTGTTTCGCGGTACTGCTCTCATTGTTCGTGCCATCTCAGTTGACGCGTAGAGCTAGCCGAGGATGCGCGTGTCAATCAGGTGAGTGCAATACTTTCGTCAATATCTACTTACCACACGTCGAAGTGACGTATGGTTATCTTTAGTGTAACTTTTTGGACTAGAGTGTGGGTGGGATGTTATGGCTTTATTTATGTCAAAAGTGTACTTGTATTTATAATTATTTTAATTCATTTTAGGATATGATAAAACAACATTATGGCGTCATATAAACAAGCGAATGACAGTGAAATCTCTCGGTTATTGCTGGAATTAAGTGACGAAGAGCCTTTGGGGTCGGACAGCGAATGTGAAGACAACTTATTGCACGACGAAGTACAAAGTGACGTCGAGGATGCTGAGGTGAGTCTTCCACAATTGCTAAATACTGAGGAAGCCCATCCTGAACCCCTGACATCTGAAAGTCCTCCGTCCAGTGTGCCGAATTCAGTACTCGTACCACAGCGTCAAAGTCTCAGAGGTAAAGATGGTCATCGCTGGACGGCTACAAAGGGAAGAACTTGTAACAGGGTATCCTCTTGTAATATTATACGGACATCAAAAGGCCCTACTCGGATGAACAAATGCCTTTATGAACCAATAGAGTGCTTCAGTATATTTATTACTGACGAGATTGTGGAGGAAATAACCAAATGGACCAATGCTGAAATCCAACTAAAAATACTGAGACCTGATGCAAAAGCAACCTTTAAACCATCTAGTTGCGAAGAAATCCGAGCTGTTTTAGGCATATTGACACTGACCGCCGCTATGAAAGACAATCATTTGACCACGGATGAGATTTTTGATTGCACTTATTCAGGGAACAGATATGTTGCTGCTATGAGTAGAGACAGATTTGATTTTTTGATAAGATGCTTTCGGATGGACGACAAAACTTTGCGACCAGAGCTAAGAGCTACAGATACATTTGCACCTATCAGAAAAATTTGGGAGATCTTTATAACCCATTGCCGCTCCAACTATACACCCGGACCGTATCTTACCATCGATGAACAGCTTTTGGGTTTTAGGGGTCGGTGCCCTTTCAGAATGTATATCCCTAACAAACCCAATAAATATGGATTAAAAATAGTGATGATGTGCGATAGCGCCTCTCGCTACATGATCGATGCCATGCCATATCTTGGTAAGTGCACTCAGACTAATGGCTTGCCACTTGGAGAATTCTACGTCAAAGAACTAACTAAGACTGTCTATGGAAGCAACAGAAATATCACCTGCGATAACTGGTTTACCTCAGTTCCGTTGGCTAAAAACTTGCTAACACAGCCTTACAAATTGACCTTAGTTGGCACGATAAGATCTAATAAACGAGAAATACCCGAAGAGATGAAGAAGTTGCAATCTAGGCCCGTTGGATCATCCATGTTCTGTTATGATGGACCACTGACATTAGTGTCATACAAACCCAAACCGAGCAAGATGGTGTACCTCTTATCGTCTTGCGATGAAGAGGGAACGGTTAATTCGACGACAGGAAAGCCAAATATGGTTCATTTCTATAATGAAACGAAAGGTGGGGTTGATACATTCGACCAAATGTGCTCGAATATGTCCTGCAGTCGTAAAACAAACAGATGGCCCATGGCTATGTTTTATGGCATGATGAATATGGCGTTTATAAATGCATATATTATTTATTGTGATAATGTCCTATCCAAAAAAGAAAAACCGCTCGGACGAAGAGATTTTTTGAAAAAGTTGAGTAACAGCTTGATGACTCCGTGGATGGAGACAAGGAAAGAAGTGCCTACTTTGTCTACGTGTCTTCGAGAAAAAATTCGTAGCTTGCTACCAAAAACACCTGCTGAACCATTGGAACAAGGAGAAGCAACACCTGAGCCAAAGAAACGCAAATATTGTGCCTTTTGTCCTTCGAAAATTAGAAGGATGACGAAGACAATGTGCAACAACTGCAAAAATCCCATTTGTGGAGATCACAAGTCTACCGCCTGTCCTAACTGCCTTTGAGGCCAAAATTGATAAAAATTGTTATTATTTAGGGTTCCTCATATTGTTAAGAGTACAAAACGTTATTTTTTATAAGTTTATTTCTCAAAACATAAGACTGGTAGAGATAATACCTAATGTTTAAGTTTCTTATGGTAAGAATTACCACGTTTAGTTTATTAAACATTTTTCAATAAATATATGATTCGAACAATATTTTTTTCATTTATTCTGTATATACTTAATAAAATTAAACAAATAAACACAGTTATAAACCTTGGTATGCAAAAATGTTGAAATTAGGACTATCCAAAGATGCACACGTCGAAACGACGTAGGTTATCTTTAGTGTATGGTAAAATAAGGTTATCTTTCTAGGGTTAAATGAGTGCATATATCGGAAGGACGAGGAAACTAATCACTTTAAACGGAGAATAAAATAAATAAGGTTTTTTTGGTGGATAACGCCAATAAGAGGACTATTTTCAGCTAAATTGTACAGGAAACCAATCATGTACCAGAACAGAACCCTATGTATACTTTGAAACCTTTCTGCTGATAAATAAATATTTTATTTATTTATTTATTTATGTCATAGGGTTGTCATTAATCAATGTGTCGTCGGGACGCATAAAAAACAACTCAAATATAAAGGTACAAGGTCTTCTTTGAGTAGCTATATAAACACATGCTTCGCATCATTATTAATTAGTATAAAGTCTCGGTATTATTATGAAAACACCTTGTGTGCAAGGATTTTATTTAAAAAAGTTCCTTCCCACAAACTCTAACTAAATTCTAAATTATATACCTATAATCAGGAACGTCAAACTCATTTAGTTCGATGTACGGGCACTGAAAACTGCGACACAGTATTTTACTAATGCATTTTCCAGTGTTCACATTATTTTAGTTACATGTAAAACATTCACTGAAATAGATAAATTACAATTACAGCTAGCATTGATGTCAAAAATTTGGTTATCTTTGCTATTTATCAATAATTCAAGTTAATATCGGGAATATCGGGACTTTGGTTTCTTTATTTGGACAGTCCTATTACATCGGGAACGAATAGCAACCCTAATGTCTCAACTCTGATTTAAGCCATATATAGTTCACTTGAACAATCTACGGGCATTACTTAGATATTTGCATCTATGTCACTGTCAACTCATCAACAAAGCTCTTTGAGTTGGCAAGTAGTTGTGTCGTGACGGGTAAAATTGCTTTGTCTTGTCTAGATATTCTGAATTCAATTAGAATTTGTGTAAATCTTGATGGAAGTCTAAACAAAGCATTAAAAATACTTTTTATTTCGTTAATTGGAAAAGCATTATTAAGCTTGGAATTAGCCTCATATTTAGATAAACTTGAAATTACAGATACCAAAAAAGTTTCATTTGTATGTCTCAGAATGTGATACCGGGACGAGTTGGATCCTACGATAAAGATTGGCCCAATATGGCTCAAAATAAAGACCTGTAGAAGAAGGAAATGCAGGTATCTGGCCTGCAGTGGGGCATGTCAGGCTTATAAAATAACACTAATTTTAAAATGCGAAAGTTTGGATGAACCTATTTCGATTTCGGTTACGGTATTAAGGCACCATAAATTATAAAAGTTATTTTTAATTTATATGAATGCTTTTTGGGTTAAGGATTGCGCCACTCAGTTCAAAATGTGATTTCGAATTTGGATGGATGCTATTTGGCTTCCATCCAGAAAAGTTGCTTCAACTCTTGAATAGCAGAGGATGTTAGACCACACAACCGGACCACACACAAGGAAGGCGGTAGCGGCCGCTCTGTGGTTAGCGCTGAAGCCTCGGGCTGTGTGCCGTCTATAGCTGGTGCGGTCCCGTTTCGAATCATCTCGTTTGGATAGTCTAATTCGATGTGAAAGTTATAGTAGCTCTATTTTGGTTGTATGTACCACTCGAGCTATGCATATTTGCTTTGATATTATTGTTTTTTAATTGTAAATAATAAAACGTTTTACCAATACTTCAAGTAATAATAGTGACGGTGTAGTCTTGACTACAAAGCACGCTTACCTAGAAAAACCTGTTCACTCTACCTTTGAAGTCTTCGTAATTATAATGGTCCGGAAAAATATTCTAAGTAGGTATGTATGTAGCAAAATTATATTTTTGCTTCGTCTTATCTTTAGTTAGAACCGTATGTTAAAACTCCTTGTATCTCTGAATCGAGACATTAGCACATTTGGGGCAGTTTTTTTTATTGAAAACTATATAAAACCTACGTTTGTGTCTCGATTCACGCATGAGGGCTGTTTTAGAATACGAGCCTTATTCCGAATACCCATTATGCTAGTATGGAACAAACCAAAGCCCTTGTAATTTCCTCGAGATTTACCGCGCCCTGACGCGATCCGGCGATTACTGTAATTAGAGCGGGCATCTCGTTCATCATACCAGTTACCAGCTTGTTCGTAAATACACAAACCATTCCTCCTCCACAGATTGTAAGACAAGCATCTACCCGCAGCTTTGTTTATGAAAAGGTATGCGTTAACGCAGGTTATAATGTCTCAGTCAGACATTTATGTATCAGTAATCAGTAATTTGCGATGTTCGCTTCTACTAAACAAATATAAAGTGCAATTACATAGTTTTTAAGACCTTATTAGTTATTTATGCAATTAAATATCTTGTATCATGTAAATCGGTCACAAATATACTCAGATTTAGATAAGTATTGTGAACCTAGAGTTGAGAGAAGTTTTTGTGCTGCTCGAAAAAGCCTAACATGCCTTAAAAACTTTTGTAGCCGAGACCGACATCTTAAAGTGCCTTCAAACATGGAAATACTAAACTTAGAAAGTACAACTAGCAGTCACCTAATCTAGTAGTGACTACGCGAAATGTCTCTTAACTCAGCTGACATTAAGAATGAATAAACTAAACACTGTGCTCATCAATCAGCCGAAAGCACATTAATGACACATTACACATTATACTGTAAATTCACTAATATCCTAAACGTCATAATTTTAAACCTATATAAATAGTTGAAAATCCGTAACCAAATATTTTTTTACCAAAAACTGTTCGTTCAATGTCATGGTAATGGTAAACCAAATGCAGGTCTGAAAGGTGTTGAAAAATATCCAAATAGGTGATTTATTACCGAAACCCTGATAGTCTTTTATGTGTGTAATGCAGCAGTTATCGAGAAATCAATTTTCACCCAATATATATCGCGAAATTCACGACGCTATAACTCATTTACTTGCCAATAAACGGACGAAAATTTCCCATACAATTACTACAACGAACCAAACGCACCTAAAACTGTCGATAAAGAACTCTATTGATATTGTAATAGAGTTGCTGTAGCAGCAAATTTTGTTGGGTAATTTTCATAGTGCGGTTTAACCCTTCAGATATCGCGTGCGGTCGATGTGACCTTTATGTTCAGGCGGTAAGGTGTGCTTTTCAGAGTGTTTTTGTGGTGTTGGTGCTAGGGTACGTAAAGCCGTGTAGTGGTTTTGTTGGTGCTCTCCTAATTGTAGGTTCTCGACGCTTCGCATCATCCCGAGCGCCATGGTTAGTAGGGTTGTCGACGACGAGATTTAAATTCAACTATCTATCTAAGGCTTTACCATGTAGGCGTTAGGCATTAGGTTTAAGATGATTATTATTTGCATTGACATAAAAGTCAATAATTACTGATTAAAACGGGTTTTATCACGTATGTACCTTTTTTATTTGTAAAAAATAAACGACGTTTAGACTGTGTTGCAACAGCCATAATCAGTAACTATTACTATATTATTTATATACTATATTATTATATACAGTAATCGCGAAAGTTTAAAAATTATATAAAATTCAATATAATAGTGTATTCTAGTTTGGAGATCACTAGATATGTTTAGTCTAAATGGACACCTACCAACTTTGTCTAACACACTGGTTTAATCAACTTAGTTATTTCTCTTCTAATATATTAGTTTAATGTGTTTTATGCTGCAAATCAATATATTTTTCATTCTTATTATTTATAATATCAATTTATTTAAATTTTACCGCCTATTTTTATGTGTCCCAGCTAGGAAGGAATCAGGCAAAAAACAAGGCTGCCTGCTGCCTTTTCCCTCATTAGTAGATAATTATATAAATACCTTTACGGATTTGGCACATGATATCTGCATTATGACATTGATTTGAATAGCTTAGATCCGGCTCGAACACTTCCAGAATCGTTATTATCATATTAGTTAAACTATGACAGTTTTACTGAACTTTCTTTGCTTTTGAGTATAATTTTTTATAGTTTTTAGTTGTTTACAAACAGTTTATATACCTACAGTATAATCCATATTAATATTATTAACCTACGGTGCGCAAACATGGTCATTGACCGAGCTGCAGAAGTCCAAGCTCAAGATTTGCCAAAGGGCAATGGAACGCAGCGTTCTAGGATTCCGGAGAGCCGATCGGGTGAGGAATACCACGTTTCGTTCATTGACTGGCATTGCCGATGTGGGAGCCAAAACCGCGAAGCTCAAGTGGAATTGGGCCGGGCACGTGAGTCGAATGCTTCCGGAGAAATGGGCCAACATTGTAACAGATTGGGTACCGGAAGATGGACAGCGACGTCGGGGTCGGCCGCGAAAGCTTTGGCGTGACGACATCAATGGATTCGAGAAGGAATGGTGGGTATCTGCCAAGGATCGTGATAGGTGGAAGGAGTTGAGGGAGGCATATGCCCAGCAGTGGGAAAATGTAGGCTATATAATAAAAAAAGGTATATTTTGTCTCTGTTTATCTGTCTGTTTGTTATGATTTCACAACTGAACGGCTGGACCGATTTCGATAAAACTTGATATATTGGATTGAGACATAGGCTACTTTTATTGACAAACCACGCGAGCGAAGCCGCAGTCGAATGCTTGTATAGACATAAGGTTTCAGCGCGCCAGATTTATCTTACTTGCCCTAATCTCCATCGATACCGAAACTACTGAAAATTATTATGATTATAGGCAACCTTACACACTGGGCGTTACCATACTCCGTAATCTGGCGTCTCGGTGTGTGGCGGCCCTAACTCAGCGGCCACTGACGGGCCAAATTGAAAAATAAACAGTGTGAGTGATGGCCCGACTGACGTGCGCTGGCGCAGGGTTGTTGGCCTCTGACCTAGCGGGATGTTACGCATTTCGCAAATTCTTACAACCTTTAACAAATGAGCCTTTGAAAAATATCTGTTTATTCTGAAGTCTTCTTAAAATTATCGTAATAAAGTATTTTTTTATATTATAATTTCAAAACAGTCAGATTAAGATCAGCGGACAAAAATCTGTCAAGACTAAACACCGTTTAAGTCGTAGTTATGCATTTTATTGAACACAAAGATAATTTTAAATCATAGTTTTATGTAGGCGAGTTTAAATACCTAGAATAATTCAAGAGAAACGAAAGAAAAGAACTCCATCGAGGAGCCCAATGCCATTCTTAGTTTAGTGTCTTCAGTTTTTTTATTTCTTTTACAGATTTGTTCATCACCTACCTATCTGTAACAACTTATGTACCATACTTCTAGCAAACAAATTTCGTTTAATTCCATTTTTCATTTCACCATTTGTTTTAGGCCAGTAAGGTTAGACCGCACTAGGGGCGTATTTGTATCGCAATTAGCAACATGGTTCCGGCACATGTTGCAAAATGTTTCACTACTATAGACAGTTTCATATCGCTACATTCTACTGAAACTGTTTCTGAAATGATTGTATTCTAGTGCTGACGAGCCTTCTAAGGTTTTTACTACCTTATGATGGAACTAGTATATGGCCCACCTGATGTTAAGTGGTAACCATTGCCTATAACAAAGAATTGCCTCGTAGATCAAGCAGCTTAGAAACGTGCCTTACGATGCGCTGCCCTTCGTCCATCAACTTTAGGCATACAGGTATAAAGACTCATGTGCCTTTAATTTCACTGGCAACCATACCAGTCAAACCGAAACACAGTAATACTGCTTGGTGGCAGAAATAAGTACCTATTCCTCAACTTTTAACCAGGTTTTCCCAAAGAACATTGAACTAAGAAGGGTGTCGTATCAGTCTGTATACACGCTTTTAGCACGAATTCAAGGAATATCCTTTACCCTGACAGCCAATGATAATAAACTAATGTATTCCACCGGTATCAGCTGATATATGCTGCACATACCGATAATGCGGTGCTTAACACTTTAAAAGCATTATAATAAATGCGAGTGAGAACTGAATATGTATGGAGCCTTTGGCCATTTTGAAAGTTAATTTAAAAAAAAACACTTCCACAGATAAGAACCATCTCGCAAACGCTAAGTTTTAAACAATGTTTTTATTTTACCTCTTGATTATCATCATCAACATCATCGACATAGATATATAGAACATTTATTTTGACACAAGTAACAAACACAAATACTACGTACGGTGGAGAATATAGACACATTAACTTAAACAGATCATCAACATCGTCATCATTTTTATATTTTATTTTCTAACTGACTATCTCGCTGATGGCCTCTGAGGCCGATGCAGCTTAACCGAAATTTTGGCGAGCGCAGAGGGCGCTCAGCCCACTTAGTTTTTATGTGGCAAATAGCGCAAGAGCAGCACTTACGTACGAACCTCGGCTTGGGCTGTTGCTAGGGGGGATAGGAGAGTAACGCCCAGATATGTGTCTACCTACCTTGGGTAGGTGGCAACTGAAGGGACTCGTCGACCCCGCCAGCGAGGTTGGTGTATCTGTGAAGTGTTTGCTATGTCGAGAGTAGAGGACTCTGAAATCTCCTCCTCGTTAGAGGAGTTGAGTTTGTCATCAAGATCACCGAGAACGTGTCTCGGTCAACGGAGGGATTATCATCATTACCATTAGTCCACTGCGTCTATACGTGCCACTGAACTCGGTGTTCGGCTCTACTTAACCACTTTATGCCAGCCGTCTTTTTCAGTCACCACTTCTCCTAGCGAATCGCAGCAAATCAGGTAAAAAATCTTGGCAAACACGACAAGACAACAACAAGATGACAAGGACGCGGTCTCCACTCAGAACTCCTGTACCCCATTGGCTCTGCGGCATTATATTCACTCCGAACTGAGATCTCGCTATGTTTTGGTATAAAACCACCCCTGATTCAAAAGCACCTGCGGCAATCGATTTCTTTTTGTATTATATCTACACATTTAGAATTTAATGCACATTGCTTCAAAGCTATTATTAAACATACGAGTATATACATACAAATTATTTCATAAATTATTAAATTGTTAGTTTCAAAGTATCTACCAATTTGAAAACTAATATATTTTGCATAATAATAGGCGTTAGTTGCAATAAATTCTAATAAAAATTATATATACATTCATAATCGTAACTTGTAATATAATATTACCTTGGTATCTAAATAGTCTTGAATACTTAATATTAGCAACTTAATTAAACTTTAATGTTTTAATTATAAAATCGTATAAAGAGAAATTTTTTATTATGTATTAACCGTTATCATATGTAGTATGTAGTTAAAGCGGTAGTTAATAACTATTATGACAAGTCTACTTGTACAGATTGATTCACTGACTGAGAAAAAAGTCGAAAATCGCGCACCAAATCACCAATGTTTCCACCCCAAATCTTTACATCACTCAGCCATAGGGCCATAGTCATAGGGCCATAGCCATACTGCTGAACGGAGTCCAATGATTTGCAAAGCGACCATCATAAAAAAATGAAGTGTTTAACTATGTGACCTTAATTATTATGTCAGTAACTTCTATAGCACAGGTTTTTGCACCTAGCTCAGATGTCAGAGACTTTATAGGACATCTGTTACAAAGTGTTTTTGAGTCGATAAAAATGTTTTTTGGTTTATTTTATTGTTTACGAGCCCGCCAGCGGCTTTGCACGCGTTTTTTGTCGACAAAAAGTAGCCTATGTTTGAATCCAGGTCATAATCTATCAAAACACCAAATTTCATCGAAATCGGTTCAGTTCAGCTATTACGACGTGATTGAGTAACCTACAAATAAACAAGCATCCAAACTTTCACATCTATAATTTTAGTGTGATTTTATTATGCGGCAACCAACGACTCTTAGCAACATTTTTTAAGTCTTCTTTCTATCCTGAGGGTCATCCTGTGCTTTCCATTGCGTCTTCACTTGAGAACCTTTCTGCCAAACGTCCGTCAGTTCTCTAAGCTCGCACACTGCAGCTTCAACTTGCAAATCCTCAGGGTTATCGGCTCGGTGACTTCTGTTTGTCCGTGGATCTCCTCATTTGTGATTCTGGACCCAAATAAACCTTAAAACATCATCACCATCTTGCATGAAGCAAGTACGAAGGAAACATTTTTGGTCTATGATACCATCTACCATGCCAATTTCCTTTTCTACGAATCCCTGTAAATCCATACTAATATTATAAATTCAAAAGTTACTCTGTTTTTGAGAACCTTTGAGAGGGGCTGGCATACGGTGGACTGTTTGAATGGCGGAAATGGGGCAATATGGGTTAATAGTAACTCTGTCTCTCTGTGTGTCTGTTTGTTACGTTTTCACGGCTCAACAATCGCTTGACAGATTTCGATGAAATTTGGTATACTGTTAGATTAGGATTGGGACATAGGCTACTTTTTATTCAACTGCGAAGAAGGAGGGTAATGTTTTTATTGATAAATCATGTGCGCGAAGCTGCGAGCGACAGCTAGTAAAACATAACCCTCCGTCTTGCCAAACGGGTATAAACTTAAACTAATGTGCGTGTAATTTCAGGGTAGACGTACCAGGTAAACATAAATTGTTAAGTGATTAACATTATTTGGGTAATAAAATGAAAAGCCAGAAGTTGATGCATTTTTAACAACTGCTTACGTATAACGACCTCAATCCGTTGTAATTGAATCTAATTTTATCGAAGCTATTTTTCATGCTACTTGGATTCCATTAAAGTAATTTGTTTGTTTATTTTGAGAACCTCTTAGTTTTAACCCCGAAGTAAAAAATGGGTGTTATTCGTTTGAATCTTTTAAAGAAAGAGAATAAAACAATAGTATACTCAACAAAATAAAAACATACATAGTAAGTAACAAAGAGAACTCGGTGTTATGGAACTAAAACAATGATAGTGGCTTCACAATTTTTTTTTATCTTTGTCTGTTTTTGGCATTGTAGCTCATCAACGACTGAACCAATTTCAATGTTTTTGTTAAAAAGCTGGTTTTTGCGAAATTGGAAAGTTGCAGTACGGTCCAAAACGTGGAAGCTTATAATTTTTTATTTACTGTTAGAAAGAAAGAAAGAAAATACATTCATTTGACACACACACAGGACAGGACAGACCATTCAAAACAGAACAAATACAGAACAAATATATACCTACTTACATAAAGATTATAATGTATGTTATATTATACATACATTATATTTATTACATACATATGTTACAAAACTTATGTTGTACTAATTTTCAGCTGAAGTGGCAGTGGGCGCGGCACAGTTAAAAACTGACGGCCATTGGGGCACAAAGATTCTCGAATAGAGTCCAGTTGCTGGGAGCTGTTGTGTGTTGGCCGCATGAGATCGGTCGTTCTGTAAATCTATGGAGGCGGTCTTAGTTCAGCAGTGGACATCTTACGGCTGTTATGATGATGATGATGATACGATATTCCGTATTAATATGTGCAAATTGCATCGAATTCGATTTCCATAGCGAGTTATCAGCGAATGCATTAACCCCTTGTACCGCGGAGTCATTTCTGCAACAAAGTCCTGTATTACCATATTTACTATATTACCGTGTGTGACCACCTTTATGGGAGCATTACCTCGATTTGTTAACTGGTTGTTTAAGTGTATATACACAAATAATTTGTTATACCTAGATTATATACCAAACAAAAATAAAGCAGTATCTACTCAGATTATACAAACAAACAGATGGAGTGTACGCAACAAACAGTATGACGCCACTTATCATTCATGTGTGCGTGGCGATTAGAAATAGCTCTGTAGGGACACGTGCATCAGTGTGCGTGTAATGATACCAGAAAAAGAAAAAACTCCCTGTATTTTTTTTAATGTCCTTTTACGACAACAGGTTCTAAAATTTTATTTGGATACATGAATTTGTTACTAATTGAATACAAATTTCTGTGAGTATTAGGATTGAACAATTGTTTAATTAACTAGTTTATTAAACACTTAAATATTTCATGTACCATTGTAAACGCATTGTAAAATTACAGAAGAAATAATATGTGAAGATTTTTATAACTAGCGGTCCATCCGGTGTTTATTGAGGTTTACATGGACTTTAATGTCCTCCTGGCCGAATTACGGCTACGGCGGCCATCTCGCAAGAGACTAACCAACAACGCAGGATATATTCCTGACTCCGGATTGTTATTAGAATTTGAAAAATTACAATAACACTTTTTGGAAAAATAGACTTTATAATAATACATTAGTTTTTTTCTGTGTATCATATTCATTTCATTAGACTGATAAAAAAAAACATACATATGAATCCAAAATATTTATTAAAATCATAAATAATTATATTGCCAAAAAAATTAACCACCTTTATTTTGCACTAATTTCTTGTAATATTGCCGTTTGGCTTCTACATTTCGAGAATTAGTTTCTAATTTTGCTATATAGTGCAATCGCACCATTAAATACTTTTCTATCAACAACTTCATCAGATTCACTCTGTGAAATTTTGCACATATTGAATATGATCTGGATTAACATATAGGATATTTTTATCCCGGTAAAATGTTCTGGTAGGATATTTTTCCCGAAGCGAAGCGAGGGCGGATCGCTATTACTTCTCTATATATACCATTTATTATTTATGTGTATATGTAATGTAAATATAGTTATATACATTACATATGACGACCTCCGTGGTGCAGTGGGCAAATAGCCGGCTGAGACGCAGGAGGTAGCGGGTTCGATCCCCGCTGCGGAACAAATGTTTGCATGATCTACAGATATTTGTTCCGGGTCTGGTTGTGTCTCTATATATTATAAGTATGTATTTACAAAAAAAAATGTATATAAGTATTCTATCAGTTATCTGGTTCCCATAGTACAAGCTCTGCTTAATTTGGGGCTAGATAGCGCTGTGTGAAATGTCCAGCAATATTTATTTTATTTTTATTTATTACATACATATATACATACGGAACTAAATTGTTATACATACGAGGCATGCCTTTTAAGTTTTGTCGTTTGAAGAAAAAAACACATCTAGAACCTTATAGTACTTTTTATTGTTTTTCAAAGTATTCACAACGTAGCTTAAAACACTTTTCCATTCGCTCAAACCAGTTATTATAACATTTATTCCACTCTAAAGTGGGGTGTTCAAAATGGCTGTCTTGAAAGCGTCGACTGCTTCTTCACCGGACTGGAACCTTTGACCACGAAGACTTTTCTTAATTTTAGGAAATGTAAAGAAATCGTTAGGGCTTAGGTCAGGACTGTATGGAGGATGGTCAAGAATTTCTACTTTTTCCTGCTTCAAATACTCAATCGTTTGACGAGCGCTGTGTGAGCTTGCGTTGTCGTGGTGCAGGATGATGCGTCGCTTTGAGTTAGATTTTCGAAGTTCGGCGATGACTTGTGGTAAACAAACTGTAGTATACCACTCTGCGTTAACCGTTCTACGATCTTCAAGTGCAATAGTCGCAACATGGCCGGTTTTTCCAACGAACGTGGCCACCATCTTCTTTGAAGTGCTTCGAGAACGAACAACTTTAGTCGGCTTTGGCTCGTCTTGAAAGACCCAGATTGTAGATTGTTGTTTGGTATCAGGATCGTAGGCATAGATCCAAGATTCGTCACCACTTATGATGTCGTAGACGTGATTTGACTCCCCTCGGTTGAACCTTTGCAGAGTTTTCTTACACCATCTGACGCGGGCCGCCTTGTGATCGTCGGAAAGCAGATGCGGTATCCAACGGCAAACTAGCTTTCTCACACCAAGCGCTTCATGCAAGATCTTCTGAATGGTTGTCCCTGAGATGCCTAATAGAGCCTCCTCTCGATACGTCACATGACGATCTTCGAGAATTAGTTGTCTCACAGCAATGATGTTATCTTCAGTGAAGGCGGATTTTGGGCGTCCTTCGCGAAATCTGTCACTAACACTAGTATGTCCACGCTGGAATTCTAAATACCAGCGTTCGACAGTCCGCAGACATGGGGCTACATCACTGAACACAGATGTTAGCTCTTCTAAACACTGAAGCCGTGTCAGGCCTCTTCTAAAGTTGTAGAAAATTATTGCACGAACATTTTCCTTAGAAAGATTCATTTTCGTACGTGACCTGACAGATTCAAATCGAAACTGTGACTAAACAATAGCATTAATCCTAATACTTTCAACTGTTTTGAGATTCGAAATGTAAACACATTCGAATATAGAACAGTTCCAAATTCAAAATTGCCGGAAAATATGGAAACGACAGAACTTAAAAGGCATGCCTCGTATACAATTATATTTAAAATCCCGCATAAGATATTAATCACCGAATCACAGTAAACGGCAATAACATGTGGTGAACCTACATATTATTTATTTATTTGTATATATCAATAATTATATACATAAATAAATACATATTTTATTACAGTTAACACTTACATAAATAAGAATACAGCTATATAATATTTAACAAATATATTACTTACTTTATAAATAAAACACTACATACTATTTATCTATTTATTATATAAAATATTTAAATTTTATATTGTTACCGAGCGCCCGCCATCAGTGTGTAGTATGGAAACGAAAACTGGTTCCAGCGGCCATAATAACTATCGCCTAATCTGTGCCGGCCCCGGCCAGTCCCAACCTACCTTTTGCCGCGAAGCCCGCGTCACTTTGTGCTCCGCTCGAAGCTTTATTACGCGCTTAGATATTTTGTTCAGTGTATTGACAAGGAACCCTTATGCTTGTGCTTAAACTATTGTTTCTTCTTCTTTCTGTTATACTCCTTCTATTTTTTATATGTGGTGTTTGTGGTTAATAAACAATCAGTGTCTTGTGAACTTTATCTTATTATTCCGGCTACGGACAGATACCTATCTAGCCACACAACACACTAGGATACATCACACCTACCCATAACTGGTGACCCCGAGAAGAACATTCCAGAAAAATGAACAAAGACTGTAGCAGCGGTACGTCGCGGACGGAGCGAGAGTGCGTTTCCATTGACCCGCCCGGATATTCACCTGAACTTTTTCGTGTTGGCGTGAAGATACCACCATTCTGGCCCGAAAAACCCACAATATGGTTCTCCCAAATTGAAGGTCAGTTCAGTATGGCGCGGATCACAGATGACTTGACTAAGTTCAACTATGTCCTCTCACACTTAGACAGACAGTATTCAGTGGAGGTAGAAGATGTTATTATTTCACCCCCCACCACTGGCAAGTACGAGAAGCTAAAGAGTGAGCTCATCAAGCGTCTTTCCGTCTCCAAAGAGAAGAAGGTCAAACAGCTCCTGCAGTCTGAAGAGTTGGGTGATCGCAAACCTTCGCAGTTCCTGAGGCACTTGCAGCATTTGGCCAGCCCCGATATCCCGGAAGATTTTCTAAGGTCAATTTGGACGAGCCGACTGCCGAACAACTTGCAGACAATCATCGCTTCTCAGATGAGCCTTTCCCTCAGTGAACTTGCTGATTTGGCTGATCGCGTTCACGACATCGCTCCTGCCTCACCCCAAGTGGCAGCGGCATCCAGTTCCAGTACTGATTCGGCGTTGGACATCATGGCGCGGCAGATCACGGAGCTGACCAGGCAGGTCAGCGCCCTCACAGCAGAAGTCCATGAACGTGGCCGTTCCCACAGCCGACAGATGCCAAAAGGAAGACGAGGCGAACGAAGCCGTACACCTGCGAGAAGGTCCCAGTCAAACTATAGGAAGTTCCCTAATTGTTGGTACCACTTTAGATTCGGCAGCCAAGCGGACAACTGTATCCAGCCCTGCGACTACAAGTCGGGAAACGAGAAGGGCAGTCGATAATGGCGACTGAAGATTGCCCTCTCACTACTGGTCGCCTATTTGTCACAGACCGCAGATCGGCTGTCCAGTTTCTTGTGGACACGGGGAGCGACTTATGCGTCGTACCACATTCTGCGTTCCGACAACGTGTGAAGATGGACTATGAATTGTGTGCAGCGAACGGTTCATCCATAAAAACTTACGGCTGGATTGAGATGAACCTCAACTTAGGTCTCCGTAGGGACTTTGTGTGGCGTTTCATTGTAGCTGATGTAACAAAACCTATTATAGGCGTAGATTTTTTGTCCTATTTTAATTTAATTGTAGATGTTCATAATCAGCGATTAATTGATGCCATCACTAATTTGTCAACCGTAGCTACCATTGTACAGGTAAACGATAGCCTTATTTCTAGTGTAAAGGTCGTGACTGGTGATTCGAAATATCATAATTTACTTTCTGAGTTTCCAGACTTGACACGACCGGCAGGCGCTCATCGCACCCCTAAACACAATACAGTCCACCACATTCGCACCACACCAGGCCCTCCAGTATCGTGCACACCTCGTAGACTGGCACCAGACAAGTTAAAAATTGCCAAGTCTGAGTTCGAGGCAATGCTAGCGACAGGTACCGCTCGTCCTTCGGAGAGTCCATGGTCGTCACCACTACACCTAGCTCCTAAAAAGGATAATGGTTGGAGACCGTACGGTGACTACCGTATGCTCAACGCTAGGACGATTCCAGATAAGTACCCTATCCGTCACATTCATGATTTTGCCCATAGCTTATCTGGTTGTAAGGTTTTTTCAACAATTGACCTCGTTAAGGCCTTCAACCAGATTCCTGTCTTTGAAGAAGACATCCCAAAATGCGCCATTTCGACGCCATTTGGGCTTTTTGAGTTCCCTTTCATGAATTTTGGATTGCGCAACGCAGGTCAGACGTTCCAGAGGTTCGTTGATGAGATGACTCGTGGCCTAGATTTCTGTTACCCTTATCTCGATGACTTTTTAATCTTTAGCCGCAGTGAGTCTGAGCATGAAGATCACCTTCGCCAACTTTTTACTCGGATGAAAGATTACGGCATGCTCATCAACACTGCTAAATGCGTCTTCGGTAAGTCAGAGGTAGCATTTCTAGGCTACCATATCTCTCAACACGGAACGAAACCTCTGGAAGGTAAGGTTACGGCTATCAAGGAATTTCCTGTTCCTAAAACGGCCAAACAGCTTAGAAGGTTCTTGGGCATGTTAAACTTTTATAGGAGATTTATCCCCCAAGCAGCCCAAATCCAAGCACCTTTGAACGCTTTACTGACCGGCTCCATTAAAGCATCGCATCCTGTTGATGTAAACGGGGACTCGTTAAAGGCTTTTGAAGCATGCAAGGAAAGTCTTTGTAATGCAGCAATGTTGGCTCATCCTGAGTCAAAAGCTAAGTTAGGTCTTGTTACTGATGCTTCTGATTTTGCTATCGGTGGAGTCGTGCAACAACTTGTGGACGACAATTGGCAACCTCTAGCCTTTTTCTCACGCAAGTTGAGCCCTACACAACAAAAATACTCACCATATGATAGAGAGCTCCTTGCTATCTATGAGAGTATAAAGTATTTCCGTCATTGGCTAGAGGCTACAGTTTTCACTATCTATACCGACCACAAGCCACTGTGCTTCGCATTCCATGAAAGGAAGGCACACAGTAGCCCACGTCAGTATAGACATCTAGACTATATATCACAGTTCTCAACCGATATACAGCACATCGCCGGAAAAGATAATGTCGTTGCTGACACGCTTTCCCGGATCGAGGAACTGCAGAGTCCTGTAGATCTAGAAGTGATAGCCAAAGCCCAAGACTCCGATTCCGAAATAGCGGATTTTCTTAAACAAGAAACTAGTTTGCACATTAAAAGGTTGAATATACCTGGAAGTCGCAATCAACTTACTGCGATGTCAGTACAACGACTCCCAGGCCTTTAATACCCAAGACCTTGCGCAAACAAGTTTTTGATAGTTTGCACTCACTATGCCATCCTGGTGCTAACGCAAGCGCTAAATTAGTGGCAGAACGCTTTGTTTGGCCCCTGATGAGGAAAGATTGTCGCGAATGGTCTAGAGCGTGTTTGGCTTGCCAGCGCACAAAGGTAAATCGTCACGTATCGTCGCCGTTAGGCACCCACGATTTACCTAAAGCGCGATTCAAATACGTTCATTTAGACCTTATCGGACCGTTACCTCCGTCTGGTGATTTTCGGTACTGTCTGACAGCAATCGATCGCTTCACGCGATGGACTGAGGTTGTCCCACTCACCAATATCACCGCGGAATCAGTGGCCAAAGCGTTTCTGTCAGGATGGATCGCTCGATTTGGTTGTCCTACCGACATTGTTACTGACCGCGGTAGGCAATTCGAATCAGCGTTATTCGAGCAGCTATCAAAATTTATAAGTTTTAAGCATCGTAAGACCACCAGCTACCACCCTCAATGCAACGGTCTCATAGAAAGGTTTCATCGGCAGTTAAAGGGAGCAATCATGTGCCATGCCGACAGTACCTGGACCGAAACATTACCTCTCGTGCTACTTGGCATAAGAAGTTCTTTCAAAGAAGATCTTCAATCTTCCTCGGCCGAGTTAGTATACGGTGAGCCGTTGCGCCTTCCAGGTGAATTCTTTGGCCATAAAGTTGACAAATGCACGACTGATATTACTGATTTTTCAGCACGTATCAGATCATTCGCCAACAATTTACAGCCTGTTCCAACTTCACACCACTCAAATAATAAAATCTTTATATACAAAGATCTTTCGTCTTGCTCTCACGTATTTCTGAGAGAAGACGCATTGAGAGGTGCATTACAACCGGCATACACTGGCCCTCATGAAGTGGTCGAGAGAAATGCCAAAACATTTAAAATTAAAGTGAAAGGCAAAGTGATGACGGTATCGGTAGACCGACTTAAACCAGCCTACATAATGTCACACTCTAATCCCACTATTCCAGATCCTGATCCCAATCAATCTTCCATTCCTACTCAAATACCTATCAAGAATACAACTCGTTCTGGGCGTCAAGTTCGATTCCCGGACTATTATCGCCCGCTAAACGCGGTCTCTGGGGGGGAGTGATGTGGTGAACCTACATATTATTTATTTATTTGTATATATCAATAATTATATACATAAATAAATACATATTTTATTACAGTTAACACTTACATAAATAAGAATACAGCTATATAATATTTAACAAATATATTACTTACTTTATAAATAAAACACTACATACTATTTATCTATTTATTATATAAAATATTTAAATTTTATATTGTTACCGAGCGCCCGCCATCAGTGTGTAGTATGGAAACGAAAACTGGTTCCAGCGGCCATAATAACTATCGCCTAATCTGTGCCGGCCCCGGCCAGTCCCAACCTACCTTTTGCCGCGAAGCCCGCGTCACTTTGTGCTCCGCTCGAAGCTTTATTACGCGCTTAGATATTTTGTTCAGTGTATTGACAAGGAACCCTTATGCTTGTGCTTAAACTATTGTTTCTTCTTCTTTCTGTTATACTCCTTCTATTTTTTATATGTGGTGTTTGTGGTTAATAAACAATCAGTGTCTTGTGAACTTTATCTTATTATTCCGGCTACGGACAGATACCTATCTAGCCACACAACACACTAGGATACATCACACCTACCCATAAACATAATTATAGAAATACATCCAAATTCGGAATAACAATTTAAGCGTGAGATTACGCGTGGGAATCGAACCCACGTCCGTACATTTAACAGTCAGGCTAGCTAACGCCTAGATCAACAGGTAGTTTCCCCAATTGAAGGGAAAAAAAATTATCGAAAACTGGCAACACAGTCGAACTAATGTCGAGGTTTTGTGTTTCGAGACAACCGTTTAATTATTGGGTGAATAAATAATAAAATAAATTAAATAATTTATAGTTACTTGTGAAATGATATTCCATCCACTTTTTTTTGTTTTTGGGAACAACTTTTACACTGTTTAATAACACAAGACGGCATTTTTGACAGAAAATAATGAATCACTCGAGACGTTCAAGCAGTACGACGCTATCTTTAGCACTGCCGCGAGATTGTATTCGCTTTTAAATTTGTATTCGCTTGTGTGGCTTCACTCGCACGTTCGGCGCGCTTTATCTGTTTGTTTGTATAATCTGAGAGTATCTACTTGAAGTTTTCTTACAGTTTCAGTAGAGACGTTTAAAAATGATCCTAAGAATCTATTAGCTCTCACTTAAGCTTACGTAGGACGGCCCGTAAAAGAAAATCGACGTAGTAAAGGTTGTTGGGAGCCGTTTGGTTAAGTGCATCAATGTATGATATTCAGCAGTGGACGTACTATGGTTGATGCAATGATGATGATGATGACTGTGACTGTACAGTCGCACGTGTCTAAACAATCAATATTATAAATACCAGTGTTTCGACCGACAATGTTTCGGTTCAATTCGTGAACCTTCATCAGGGTGAGTGCAATCCGCTCCGAATAACGTCTCGCCTCGCACTACGCGCCGCAGCCTCGCACTGCACGTGAGTAGACGGGCGCGGTGGTTGGGATGGCGGCAACGATGGCCCAACGTGTTGAGAGGCTGCGTCATCATCATTATCATCACTGATGCTCTCTTCTCTGCCAGGTTTACTTACTCCTCTGTCTTCTTGCTTGCATCATCAAGACATGGCCTCCAGGCAGTCTCTAAACAAGTAACTTTTTAACAAAAATGTAACCGACTTCAAAAAATCGAAACAAGCTATTTTGATTTAAATAACACATAAAGTAAAATAGAATTCCCTATACAATTTGAGGGTTGCCCTCGATTTTTTTGGGATCCTATAATCACATCCTAACTTGGTGCTAATGGGACAACCCGAGAAGTATGTACCTTTAAAAAAAAATTCTCGAATCTGTCCTGGCGTCTTCGAGTGATCGGGGAACATACATTAAAGGTTGATTCGTAGAAAATGGTGTTTGAAACTAGTCGCACAAAAGTCTTGAGATGGCTTAGCCTACATGGCATTGCATTGCATCACCCTAAGATATACAGGTTAAAAGTCTCATGGGGGCGGGGCATTCCCTAAAGGCTCATGTGTCTGTAACTTCACCGGCACCCATACCCTTCAAACTGGAACACACCGATGCAAGAATTATTTGAAATTACTAGATATCGCTATTTTGTTAACCCACTTGAAGGAAAAAAGGATATACAACACAAATCTACTCGACTTAGATGTAAAGATGTATTTAAACAAATTATTATTTAAAAAAATATAAATGTTGTAAATTAATATATTTAATCATTGTTATTACGATATTGAAATAAACAAACGAAATAATTAATTATTACTGCTCGGTGGCAGAAATAGTACGGTTATAACATTTCATTTTGCAAAATACATCTACATATATCAATTTGCATGCAGCTATCATTGAATGCATTAACCCTTAGCCCGCAATCCTGCAACTAAGTTTGTTGGGTATTACCATAGGTATTACCATGTTTCCGTGTGTGACAACCTTTATAGGAGCATTATTTGTTATACTCCTTGGCCTCTGTACATTCTCGTACAGATTTTGCGAAAGTTGGGCTGTGAGAGTTATTTTTCTTTTTTAAGACGTTACTAATATTATTATTTTTTACCAACCTATGTTGTCCCATTGCTAGGCAAAGGTCTCCCATCTCCCTTCAATCCATCACGGTCTACAGCCAAATATGACCAATCTAAGAAAGAAAGAAAGAAAAATATTTATTTTGTGTCCATTTTTACACTCTACGAATACAACAATTATACTTATACCTTACTTATACTTTTTATACTTATACCTTTATACTTTACCTTTATACTTTACCTTTATACTTATACTTTTATACTTATACCTTACTTAATCTGGTTTGAATGCATCCAGGTCGTCTCTCCATCTTTTTCTGGGGCTACCACGGCTGCGTCGACCGTTCGGTATCTACTGGGTGACTAGATTCGCCCAACGTTCTGGATGCATTCGAACCACATGGACTGCCCAATCTCATTTTAAGCGGGCGGTCTTAGTGTCTACATCGGATTGTATTTAGGTCGGTATTTCTGAGTCGATCAATTCGTTTCACTCTAAGAATGCTTCTCTCCACCGCTCTCTGGCAAATCTTAAGTTGGGACTTTTGTGCTTCTGTGAAGGACCAAGCCTGAGCTCCGTAGGTCAGTATGGGCAGGATACACATGTCGATGACTTTTCGCTTCAGTGTCAGTGGAAGGAAACCCTTCATAAGCTGCTTCATGGACCAGTACCTCCTCCAAGCGTTTTCAATGCGGCTATTGATTTTTGTGTCTCGCTGATTTTGGAAGGAGACTAGCTGGCCTGAAGGTAAATTATACTCATCGACATATTGTATCACCTGCCCATCGACTTCGACGCTACGTTTTATTCTGTTGGTCATCACTTCAGTCTTTGATGTATTCGTGGCCAGTCCCACCTCAAGACTTTATTTATTTTGACTTTTAAAATAACTTTGCTTTGATAATCTCTAATGACAGACAGATCAGATTTTATAAATTTATTTATTTTTATTTATTTATTTAAAATTTACACTGCCAATATAGTAACACCAAAGCGACAGTGCAAAACCTTAATATTAAACTAACTATATTTACACTTAAACTAGATAGGCCATACTTATAAAATGCAAGACTATATCCATATCTGTGAATTTCGCCAAGGTAATATTGAAAATATCAACATCTTCGGCTAGAAATAAGCTGTCGATAGCGAAGGGCTCGCGTGAATGGAGCTTCGCTCAGGAGATTAGTCCTTGTCCTCGGAATCGCGAGCAGCCTAGCTCCTCGCCGTCTATAAACGTAATTATCAGGTACTTACGTACAAACCCACACACAACAGCACTCGCGGATTGTACACCGAAAATTAGACGAAAGATATATGTTACCAACAACATTTCCCGTCTAACTTCTAGTTTGTAATAACCCACCATGCCTAATACGAATAGAGTGGAGTACATTAAAAGTTAAAAGGGGTAAACCCCGTGTAGTTTAAAGTACAGAAACCTTGTAAATTTGTCCGGCATTTTTTCCACCATACTACTGTATTTTTTTTTTCATGAGGGCTCCAAACCATAGCGCTACATCTCATTTGAAATATAATATCGCTAAGTTTAGTTATGTTATAGTTTACCCGTACTGTCTGTATGTTTGTTTGTTACGTTGTTTTCACGACTAAACGGCTAGACTGATTTCAATGAAATTTGGTATCTAGATAGTTCATGACTGTGATTGAGACATAGGTTGCTTTTTACCTAACTGCGCAGTAGGATGGTATTGCTTTTATTGACAAACACGCTTGCGAATCCGCGGGCTGAAGCTTTTTTAATATGCAAATACACAAGTAACTTTTTAACAATAACGTAACCAAACTACTAAACCGATTTTGATGAAATTTCTATGGGACCTATGTCTGAAAGCATATCTTTTCAAATAAAAAAAATATATTTTCCAATTCGGCTGATAAATGACGGAGTTCTGAGGCATTTAAAAAAAACAATTGAATTGAGAACTTCCTTTTTTGTCGGTTGAAAATAATCATTGGCGTATCATATATTGGAGCGGTCACGACAGAATATCAGCGCTTTCCTTTACGGCGGGCATAATGCTGAGTCGAGTCCCATTTACTGCTGTAGCACACAGTATCTACCAGGTTCTCCCTTGTGTTTTTGTTTATTTTACGTTTATAAGTACTATTTCATTGTTTCTTTTTTTGTATTTTCTCTGTTTTAAAATGATTGTCTATGTCTATGTCTATATGATGATGAAACACAGTTGTTAGGTACCTAATCCAAAAAGCCCCTGCAGTTGTAAACTACCTCAATTAACTATTTTGTTGAAATAATTGTGTTGTGTCTCGCCGAGAGTGCACAGCTGCCATTAGGTTTCGCAATCTTGAACTTTGTATTAGGTAATGTGTTGATGGGTAACCTAATACATGAATTGATTAAAGAACCCGCCTTCGATCCAAAGGTCGTGGGTTTGAATCCGGTAAGGTGTGTTATGATAAGTCTAATATATGAGCAATGCACATTTACCTATACCTATTAGCAATTCAATTTACAAATTGTCAAGGAAAACTTGAAGATATAGTGAATCATTATTGAAGAGTGGATTTGTTATTGCTTTGTTTGAGATTATGTTCGGTCTATTGAATTCGTTAATTAATTGTTCGTGATCATCACTTCTTGGTCTTGTATGTGTGGAGTAGACCAAATATAGTTCAAATATAAGTCAAATAAGATAGCTTTTTTTTGCAACACAATTTATAAATCTAAATTAATCTAAAATCAGAATTAATCATTATTCTGCCGGCTGCGCAGGAGGTTGCAGGTCCGATTCCCGCCGCAAATTTTGCATAATCTACAGATATTTATTCCGCTTGGGTGTTTATTAAACAACCTGTTTTGATATGTACGACATTAATTTAAAACACACATGTGGAATCGTACTAAATGATTTTAGAGATGGGTTTAATATCGGTAGCTCTAATATTTATCCTGTACCTAATAAAACTATTGTATTGTAAATCGGCGGCGCCTTTGCAACGATGCCTCTTAGTCAGTTTAACAGGTATATACCTACTTACATGATGAATAAATATGATTTATTTAGCTATTTTATACAGGCTGTGTCATTGATATTTTAGGACTTGATATTGAGGTTGTTTAAACATTTAAAATTTTCTATGGTAATTAATTTCAAAAAAACTTACTTTACAACAATAATAGCCAATAGCCAAATACGTAGGCCACTCTCAAGAGTAAGTTTTAAAAAATAATTATATAATTTGATCTAATTTAATCTTAAAAATTACAGAGTACCATTAATTTATCTATAATGAGACTTGCTCGAAGTTTGAACCAATAATTTTATTCGAAGCAAGGTAAATTCCGTGGACGGCGCGGTTGACATCAATCGGGGTCACGTTCTGCTGATGTAGCTGGAACGTGAACTGTAGGTTATTCAGGCCGATGCAAGCACAGCGATCCTCATTGCTTAGCCTTGCGTAACAAGCTCTACCCGTGTTTTAATTTAATGTCGTACATAACAAAACAAGTAGCGTAATAAGTATGAATTTACAACAAAAAAAAATTGGTTATATTCTATCAGTTATCTGGTTCCCATAGTACAAGCTTTGCTTATATAACTTTTGAAATTATCATGGTTATGAACACTATTTGGGGCTAGATAGCGCCATGCGAAATGTTTATTTTAGTATATTACCTACTAGTACGTACGTTGGTACATTTGTGTTTTTACTGTTAAAAACTACATTTAGACCATAAAACACTTGTGTGTGTGTGTATGTGTGTGTGTGTGTATAAATAGTGATATTTTTATTCTAAAATAAAAATAACTATTTTTTGTATATTCGCTTCTTATAAGTGGTAAAAAACGAAACTATCATTTAAACTTGTTATTAAGAATAGTTATCATTTAAATATTCAAATTATGGAAATAAAGGTGTGTCGTGTGTTTGTTTTTGTGGTGTAATGTCAATTTAGTAGATAGTAGAATGTGCGGCCATAAACTTGACTAAACTAACACGAACTGAAAAATAAAATAATAAGAATCGAAGAGATCGAATCAGAAATGAGGAGATGCATAGACAAACGAAGGTCACAGGCATAGCCAAGAAGATTAGCGAGCTGATATGGCAGTGGGCGGGGCACATAACTCGAAAACTAAAGTCCGTTGGAACAGAAAGACTAGAGTGGAGATCACGCACTGGAAAGATGACCTGATAAAGGTTGCTGGGAGCCGTTGGGTGCACAAGATCAGTTGCTCTGGAAATCTATGGAGGCATATGTTCAGCAGTGGCCGACTTATGGCGGAATATTATATCCCATCATATCGATGGGACATAATATTCCGTATTAATATGTGAATAAAAAGCGAATGCATTAACCCCTTGCCCCTCAGATACATTTCTGCAAAAGAGTCCTGTATTACCATATTACCTTTATAATGATGATGATGATGACCTTCGCTTCAGCTCGCTCGCTGTTTTCATAGCCTGCTAACCGACATTCGGCAAGCACATTGTGGAGTGAAAGAAAGGGGCATGATTGACCGCTTCCTCCTCAAAACGGTCGCGTTTGATTTATGCCATAGAACAGCCCTTTTGTTTCAACCCTCGTGTTTTATGCGCGCCTGGTGATATCGTTTGTTCCGCATTGTTTTTTGGCAGTTTTGTTATGATCATTTTATTAAAATGCCGTTTATTTCACTTTAAAAATTCGTTTCATCTGTTTGAGAGACTTTTTTAGCTCTTGTGTTTTATGTGCCGCTATTTTTAACCCCCGTTGCAGAAAGAGGGGTGTTATAAGTTTGACGCCTATGTCTGTCTGTATGTGACATCGTAGTTCCCAAAAGGAAAGACAGATTTGGATGCGGTTCTTTCTAATAGAAAGCTAGTTTAACTGGGTAGCTTCATATGTAGTTACATATTTTTATTTTCTTCTTAGCCTTTTTATGTCGTTGAATAGGTCTTTTAAAAACATTGGAAGGTTTGCTCAACACTTTTTTGATATTTTTGTCCCCGTGTGATCCCCCTTCCTATTCTTGTTAGAATTATTTTTATTATTATTTCTTGTTAGGCATACAAGAATTTAATAAACTAACTTGTTACAAGAAAACGTACTTAATTTATATAAAGAAAACATTAAAATTATAACACCAAAGTATAAATGTAACCTGATTGCAATCTACTATACTAACTAATAACTAAACTCCAAATATGTCATACCGCGTCACGATATCTCGTGATCTTGTCATCTATACCATTCATACTCCTGTCAGCGTGTCTTTATAAATTAGCATCGTGTCTAGATGTGCGTGTGATAGAGCTCCAAGGGACTGAGGACAAGAGCCCTCAGTCATACCTGCACGGTAAAGATTTGATCTTTAAAAACCTATTGAAATATCTTTCTGTAATCAGGAATTTGAATTTTTAATTCGTATTAATTACTTTCCTTCTGGTTTCAATCCCAATTCCCAATAGATCGGTTCTCATTTGTACCCAACGATATTAATTACTTTCCTTCTGGTTTCAATCCCAATTCCCAATAGATCGGTTCTCATTTGTACCCAACGATAGAATATTATCATTCGTCGATATAAATTCTTAGCACTCAGAGTTTCACACGATAACTTCTCACCGACTTATTATCATGGACACACGGTTCATTCTTTACTGTATTATTCCAACATTCTATTTTATTCGCCATTTCCTAGTATTTCTGCGCTCCTAATTGTTTGAGTGAACTTGCTTGAATGCTAAGCGTCGTTTCTTAGCAAGGTGTGCTTTAGCTGTTTTATTCTAAGTTTGTACACATTTATGGGAATGTATAAAATACTAGGAACATGTATACGATTTAGTTGCTTCTGTGGAAATAACGGTAACGAGTCATTAATAAGTATACCTATATATATAATGTAGTAGGTACGTACTCTTGTAAATATGAGAGACTTCGACACTTGTCGTTCTACTACTGTACTCCTAGACTCTAACAGCTCCTTATTTACGACCTCCGTGGTGCAGTGGGCGAATACCCGGCTGAGATGCAGGAGGTAGCGGGTTCGATTCCCGCCGCGGAACAAATGTTTGCATGATTTATAGATATTTGTTCCGGGTCTGGTTGTGTCTTTATTTATTATAAGTATTTACAATAATGTATATAAGTATTATATCAGTTATCTGGTTCCCATAGTACAAGCTCTGCTTAGTTTGGGGCTAGATAGCGCTGTGTGAAATATCAAGCAATATTTATTGCGCGGCGCTGCGAATTCTTCTCTTCAACGCTAACGTTTCCGCCCTCATCCACTACGCCTCAGAATTCTTCTAATTCTATTTTCTTATTTGAATCGCTTCAAAACCTATCTTCCTTATCTAAAATCTATTTCAATATGTATTGATTAATAGTCTGAATTCCGGGAGCCAGCCATCACTCTCAGTAATAAATGCGCGCCTTTGACCCCCGCCTCTGCGCGGATGATGTATTAGTTACTTACGCGAGGTACTGCCGGATAGTAATGTGGGGTCAAGTAATGTCAGGTAAGAGTAAATAGGTTTCTTCTAGATCTCCGTGCTTCATCTTAGATGACATCATCCCTTACCATCAGGAGAGATTGTGGTCAAACGAAGAACTAACCAGTTTAAAAAAATAAAAATAAAATGTGCCAGTTGCTTTTTGATATATTTTTACAAGCTACCGCTAGCGGCTTCGCACGTGTGTTTTGTCAATTAAAATATTACCCTCCTTCTGCGCGATCGGGTATAAAGTAGTATATGTCTCAATCCGGATCATAGTATAATCTGTACCTATACCAAATTTCATCGAATTCAATCCGGCCGTTTAGTCGTGAAAACGTAACAAACGGCAGAGAGACAGATAGAAAGAGTTACTTTTGAATTTATAATATTAAATACTAGCTTCTGCCCGCGACTTTGTATGCGCAGGATTAGTACTTCGAGTAGCCTATTTTCTTTTTCTAGGCCCCATCTATGTTTATATCAAGATTCATCAAAATTGATTCTGCGGTTTATGCGTGTAGAACTATTTAAGAGATACATTTCCACCATACATTATATTCGTGTAAATCTTACGGTTATTGCAGCGCACGCCAGAATGGATCGCAGATAGGAAAATTCTTTCCTACTTACGTGACACTTATTGTTATATTTTGACGAATTTACTCAATAGCTTTATAAATTGTGGAATATATGTTATTTTGATGTATGAGCTATATTATTATAAAGTTTCATTAATATCCATTCAGTAGTTTTTGCGTGAAAGAGTAACAAACATCCACACATACATCCATGACTCCCTAGTGGAAGCCAATTTACAAAGTCTAGACCTCAGACGCCGAGTGGCCAGACTTTCAGTTTTTTACAAGATTCATTTTGGTGAATGTGCGCAAGATCTTCATGCCCTTATCCCTCCTTCCACCACCGGACAAGCAGACGTACCGAGAAGTACCACCCATTACTGGTCGGCATACTACCTTGCCGTGCCAAACGATTTTTCCAAACGAATATAATCTTGGAGTCTTCAAGACCAGAGTGAATAGGTTCTTTCTAGGTAAGCGTGCTCCATCTTTGATCACACCTACACTTACCATCAGGTGAGGTAGTGGTCAAGCGCTTGACTATGATAAAAAAAACATACCTACAAACTTTCGCGTTTATAATATTAGTGGAATGGGAAGTGGGATAGTGGGTTGGATTTACATCGTTAACATATTGTGTACCTACTAGTTGGTATTGTTGCATGTAACTTATTTTTTTTATTTTCTACTTCTATTCAAATACAGTGAAGAGGAGGCCACCTGACTACGTAGGGAATTTGGCACTGCAATTTTCCATCCCCGGTCGAAGATCTAAGAGGTAGACCCAAGACGGAGAGATGTAGTGTCAAAAGACACGAGAGAGTGCCAATTCTCTGATGACGACGTCGAGGATAGAGTTAAGTGGCGAAGAATAATCAGGAAAGCTGACCCCACCATGTGGGATTACATAGCCGGGAAGAGAAAGAGATCTTTTCAAATAAAGTTGGGTGCGAGATCGATCTCTTTGGAAATCTATGGGGAGACCTATGTTAAACAGTGGACGACCTATGGCTGACTTACATTTCTCTACTAGGTACTATAAATACTTTGGTAATTACTCAAATTTTATGGCCAGGATCTGATACGAAGTGTTTCAGAACATGGATTTCATCGCAATGAGGTCATTGTCCTCACGTAAGCATAGACCCAATAACAAAATACCAAAGATAATACAAGAAAAAATCAACTGCTTCTAGTTTTTTTTATAATTTGTTACAGGCAATCGTTCCATTACCTCACTTGATGTGCTTGCCTAGAAATAATCAATTTATAGACTTGAAGACTCCCGAGATATTTAAAATCATCTCCGTATGTAGGTACATATAACTTTATTTCATAAATCAACAGATACTACAGATACAACAAGATACTGGTTGTATCTAATTTTCTCCAATTTGATCATTAAAATGGTTTGTATTTAATATTAATCCGCATTATAAATATTATCAATTTGAATATTCATATCACATTCGTTGTTAGCGTCTCGCCGCGACTGAATCTCTATAAATCTGAATTTAATCTTAAATGAGCCCTATATCGTTGGGTCAAGATTCAATATACATTAAAGAATCTTGTCGAATAAAGCTCATAAGAAGGATCAAGGTCGCGCAGCGTGCTATGGAGTGGGCTATTATTTTTTATATCAGATTTAAAATCCATACTAAATTCTTCAACACACAATATTCATAATAAAAAATCAAAATCAAAAGTATAGAACAAATTATATCAAAATTAATAATACAGATCATTGAATAATAATAATAGAATGTCGATAGTTTATTAAATTTAAATAATTATAAATAATATACTTTATTGTTAATACCTTGGAGTATTTCCATGCGTTTGGTAAGGATCGCAAAACAATCATTTGCAGGATGCCTTTGCTATGCTTGGAGTATCTTTACGAGATCGAATTATAAATGAGGAGATTCGTAGACGAACCAAAGTCACCGACATAGAACAAAGGATAAGCAAGCTGAAGTGGCAGTGGGCAGGGCACAGGGCTCGAAGAACAGACAGCCATTGGGGCACAAAGGTTCTCGAGTGGAGAGACCACGCATTGGAAAGCACAAATTTTGGTTAGTACTAAAATTATTTCAAGATTTTTAAAACCATCTCAGAAATTTTCAAGCCTAGACGGGACTAAAATTATTCACTATTAAGTAGAGCTTGTACTATTGGAACTAGATAACTTATAGAATACTTATATACTTTTTTTTGTAAATACACTCTTAAAATATACTAGCTGACCCGCTCGGCTTCGCACGGGTGGTTTTTCAATAAAACATTACCCTCATTTGGAGCAGTTGGCTAAAAAGTAGCCTATGCTCTTTCCCAGGATATAATCTATCTCCTTGCAAACATTCATTACGATCCGTTCAGCCGTTTACTCGTGTAAAGGAAACAAACAAACAGTGTTATATATGTAATATACATATAACCTTCCTCTTGAATCAATCTATCTATTACAGAAAACTGCATTAAAATCCGTTGAGTAGTTTAAAAGATCTAAGCGAACAGACAACGGAAGCAACTTCATTTTATACTATGTAGAGATAGAAAACATCCAAACCCGAAATAAATACCTGTAGATCATGCAAACATTTGTTCCGTGGCGGGAATCGAACCCGCTACCTCCTGCGTCTCAGCCGGCTATTCGCCCACTGCGCCACAGAGGTCGTCATTAGAGCTATCATTTGTTGTGCTAACAGATATGCCTGCATTGCCTGCGATGTCTTATGCCGTAGAAGCCATTAGTGTAGCATAGCCTTCTACTATAAAATATTCCATGTCTCTCTGGCGACCGCCTCACCCCGGGCGCTTGTAATTTGACCGACGATGTTTGTTTTGCCTGCTCTTAACTCTTCACTCTATCCCCATCCCTTTCTCTCTTACACCCTCTTCTATATCCCCATCTCGTTCTCCCACGGCGCAGCACAGCTACTTAAATTTTATTTATCACTCTACATTTCACTTATCATAATGACGTATACTCTGTTTGCGTTGTTCGATTTTTTATTTTGGTGCTCGGATATAAAGTGCATTTTATTAGTCCTGCAAAAGGTTTATAGGCTAAGTGGAGGAATTGATAGTTGGCATGCAGTTTATACAAGGTGTCCTAGAATGTGGTTTCAAAAACATTTATCTAAGAATGAATGAAAATTCGTTATTTTTCATAAGGAATTTTACTACTCTTAAAAACTCTACTGCTATTATGTTGGTACCATCCATCACAATCATACTCTAAGGTTCATAATATCAGTCAGTTTGACGTCTGTTGAACGGAGGTCTCCTCCATAGATTTCCAGAGCGACTGATCTTGTGATTCAGGTGAATCCAACGGCTCCCCTCACCAGGTCGATTATTAATATAATAGTAATAATTGTATAAGGTCAAGAACAAGCCGATGGCCCACCTGATGAAATTATCCTCTACTATAGCGTAAAATTAAAACATAAAACTAAAAACGTTCTTCGAAAACCACTCATTTTATCATTTAAATTAATAAATGAGCTGTTCATTTTTTCATCTGCATGAGTGGTGTCTGCTGTTACCAATTGATTTATCTTTTGCTGAAATGTAATTAGTTTATTTATTTCTATTATTATCTGACATTTGTAATATATTTTTAACATACCAATATTAAGCAATGTAATGAAATCACATCACACTAATATTATAAATGCGAAAGTTTGGATGTTTGTTTATTAATTTATTTGTATACATATTTGTTACTCAATCACGTCGTAACGGCTGAACCGATTTCGATTCATTTCGGTATGTACGTAGATTATTAACACACTGGCTAGTTTTGATTGATAAACCACGCGTGCGAAGCCGCGGGCGGAAGCTAGTTTGTAATATATTTTAGACATTCCAATATTATGCAATGTAATGAAATGGTGAATAAATGAATACTAAATACAGATTCTGATACAACCTGTACCATAGGTTATTGATTGTAATTATCATGGCGCCGTAAGTAAACACAGGTGATCACGCGAGGCTCGACTAGATTTATTGCACTTTTTTATAGTTTATAGCACGTTTTTATAGTCGCTCCAAGTGTTATTGAATTTTTGTTGTTGTAGTTTGCTGAAAACAATTCATTAAATGGTTTTTTTTTAAATCTGTTTTGTTTTTTTATATTCTTACTGAAATCTGTTGTAATAGTATTGGTTATATGATTTTAATTGTACTTAAAATACAAAGTTTAGCCGTAAAACGGACTATTTCATATAATTAGCAGTTCAGTTATGTTATGTGACCGCATTTCCAGAATTAAATTCATTTAAATAAATTATTTTTTGTTAGGAACTTCGTGATATGAGTGTTTCGTGCTATGATTGTCTATTTTTTTAGTCTTATTTAAAATGAATTAGTGGTTCACCCCGAACTGAGATCTCGCGAGCCTCCCATAAAAACTAAAATATATATAAAATTTATCATCTTTGACTATTAAAATAGTGCCACGACAATTTTACTGTGTAAAGTATCCACGAAATATACGACTTGATCTACAGATTCATTTAAATTACAGGTAACGAGAGTTCATTTGAATAAGTTATCCTTTTTTTGGGTAGGAATTGCAGTTATTCTGGGTTTCAGACTCTTCCCTTTAATCGTGTCACTAAAGCTACACGCATACCAAATTTCAACACTGTGGGGTGTAACCCTGTGAATTTTGTCAAAGTTCCGTTTCTATTATGACTAATAACTTAAAAACTACAGATATTTGTTCCGGGTCTGGTTGTTTCTCTATATATTATGTTATAAGTATGTATTTACAAAAAAAAATGTATATAAGTATTCTATCAGTTATCTGGTTCCCATTGTACAAGCTTTGCTTAGTCTGGGGCTAGATAGCGCTGTGTGAAATGTCCAGCAATATTTATTATTATTATTAACTACCAGATTTAAACTAAAAACAAACGAGGTCGAAATGTACTGTACCGTGTAATGTACCTGACTTATTTTGTTTTGTATTTTCACCCCTCTTGAACCCCAATAGCTCAACAACCCACATGTTTAGTTCAGTTAAACCATGATTGTGCCATTACTACTTATATACCAAATTTCATATCGGATCAACGCTTTGAAAATTATCCGCGGACAAACATGCCTACAACGGCGATTCGTCCAAGTTGATTTGGAGATCTCGCTTCGCTCGGTTAACCAAAGTTTACAAAGAAAAATTACATATAAAAAAATGTTATGCTTTTCCATACTATAACTCGATATAACGTAACAAAAACTGAATCTATACCATAAGCTTTGAAGGGTAAAGTTTGTTGTTTACCTCCAACATATTTGTGGGTAAACTCAGAAACTACTCAACGGATTTAGAAAATTATTTTACTAATAGAAAGTTACACCATCCCTGGGTGTTATATGATATATTTGATGAAATCCATGCGAAGACGGAGCGGGTCAAATAGTATTTTTCAATTCGATCAGTAAAACCGTAACACGGTTTCGGAATAACTTTTGAAACTATCATGGTTATTAACACTATTTGTACTAAAAACGGTACTAATATCGGGACACTCAAGAACTCACAAATCAAGGTAAATATCCCGTTTTTAGTACAAATACGGTTTCGGAATTTAAACGCTCTTCACTTCATTTTTTTAAGCAATTATGTACAAAACAATTATATAGCAATGTCAGGACAAATGACACACACAATAGCGGGACAACATTAATATGATAAACGGCCTATTGTCCGTCTGTCTTTAAATATTAATATAGAGAGTTTTTGCGGAGTCCTGTCCGTTTGTAGCGCGACACGGAGCGCGTGATGGTTTGCGCTGGGGAGGAATGTTAAGGGGGGTTTCGGAGAACTGCGACCCGCTACTAAATTGTATCGCTAACTAAACTTAATAAGTCTTAAAATATCAAAAACACACACAGCCTGTATCAAATAGGTAAACAAATCATATTCATTCATCATGTAAGTAGGTACACCTGATAAAAACTGACTAAGTGACATCGGCGCAAAGGCGCCGCCGATTTACGTTAAAAATTGTTTATTGGAAATGTGTCGATTACTGGATAAATATTCAAGCTACCGGTATTAAACCAATCTCTAAAATCAGATAATACTTCTGCATATGTGTTTTAAATTAATATCGTGAATGCGGTGACAGACTGTATGGACCTAAAAATTATCTTTAGATATTAATGAATAGACTGAAAATATGTTAGACTAGATATACTTTGAAGGGCTAAGTGTACGCCTTATAACAAACTCCCAAGTGATATCAAATTGACAATTAACAAATTAAAAACGTAGACTTTATCAAAACAGATTGCTAAACCTAGCATATCGGATTTTATGTATTAAAAAATCTTGGGGTTGATCAAAAACCAACTCGAACCTATCAAAAAATAAAAAAGTGATACAATTTAGACGTAACTTTATAACATAGTGTTACGCCGAGGCTGTTAAACAATGAGTAATAATCGAAGTTTCTCGAGCGCTTTTGTCTTGCTGAGTTATTGTTGTTATTGTCTGCGATTGCGCACAATGGGGATGGGTCGTTCTGTCGAAATACCGACCCTTTCCTGGAAGGATCGACATCGTTCTCGAACAATCGAAAAGTGTGCGATATAAATAGGCCGGAGAGATGGCCGGACAGCCAGTCTGAGTGAGTCAGTCTGAGTCAGTGAGTCAGTCTCAGCGAGGCCCTGGAGGACTGACGTGGAAAAGGGTCTGGCGTGAACAGTAGTTGCTCGCGAGTCAATCTGGATTAAGCTATACGTGCGATCATTTCGGTAACTTTAAGTGGTGCAACAGTGGTGTGAATTAGTATGTTGTGATACGTGTGACCAAGTTCGTGTATTATCTAGTGTTGAATAAAAGTGTTATTTTGGTTGGATCGATTCCCATTATTTTATCCCGAACCCTCAGCTCGTAACAATTTGGTGTCAGAAGTGGGATAAAATAATGCCGGTTCTGCCAAAGGATAACGAGGACGGTGTCAGGACGAGAGGCCAACGACAACAGGAAATGGATGAAAGGCGGTTTGGGGAGTCTCCGGTTCAAGAAGCTCGGCAGAGTCGTCAGCCGATGGAGATGGAATCAGCCGCCACCGAATCATTTGGAGCACCATCATCATCATCTGTGGGCCAAGCTCCTGTAACAGGCGATCTTGCTGCTATTATGGCCATGCTTTGTCGTCAACAAAAAGAGCAGCAACGTTGGCAGGAAGAACAGCGACGTCAGGATAAGGAAGAGCAGCGTCGTCAGCAAGAAGAGCAGGCTCGGTTGCAGGCAGAACAGCGACGTCAGGATAAGGAAGAACAGCGTCGTCAGCAAGAAGAGCAGGCTCGGTTGCAGGAGGAAGAACGCCGTCAGCATAAAGAAGAGAAGCGTCGTCAACAGGAAGAGCCGGTTCGGTTGCAGGAGGAACAACGCCGTCAGCATTAAGAAGAGAAGCGTCGTCAGCAGTAAGAGCAGGCTCGGTTGCAGAAGGAACAGCGACATGAACAGGTGGAGCAGACTCGGTTGCAAGAGGAACAGTGACGTCAGGATAAAGAAGAGCAGTGTCGTCAACAGGAAGATCAGCGACGTTGGCCATAAGAGCGTGCTCGACTGATGAGGGAATTGTTCGGTTCGTCTGAAAAGGAATTCCAGGAAGTGAAAGAACAGATAGAAATCATGAGAGCCGTGTTTTGGAGGCTGGAATTGGGATCGCTGATGAGAAAGGGACTCTGGGTGTCCTGAAGTACTGGAGACGGCAATGTGGCTCCTCTAGTTGCTACATCTTCAGCGCGAGGTGCGCCTAAAATTGTGCATGTTGATCGGCTGCCGCGATATGGGGCTAAGAATGCTCGGGACGAGCATGTTTTAGGAGGGGGCAGTGTTACGCCGAGGCTGTTAAACAATGAGTAATAATCGAAGTTTCTCGAGCGCTTTTGTCTTGCTGAGTTATTGTTGTTATTGTCTGCGATTGCGCACAATGGGGATGGGTCGTTCTGTCGAAATACCGACCCTTTCCTGGAAGGATCGACATCGTTCTCGAACAATCGAAATGTGTGCGATATAAATAGGCCGGAGAGATGGCCGGACAGTCAGTCGCAGTGAGTTAGTCTCAGCGAGGCCCTGGAGGACTGACGTGGGAAGGGTCTCGCGTGAACAGTAGTTGCTCCCGAGTCAGTCTGGATTAAGCTATACGTGCGATCATTTCGGTGACTTTAAGTAGTGCAACAGTGGTGTGAATTAGTGTGTTGTGATACGTGTGACCAAGTTCGTGTATTCATCGTTCTAGTGTTGAATAAAAGTGTTATTTTGGTTGGATCGATTCCCATTATTTTATCCCGAACCCTCAGCTCGTAACAATACATTTTGAAAAAGGTATAAATTGATGATTCAAGTTGATTTTTGTGATTTCATTGAATAATAAATTTTGACTTATCTAGACTAGGTTAAGTTGTTTTTTTTTTATAAATTATAAGCTAGCGTTTGACCACTATCTCGCCTGATGGTAAGCGATGATACAGTCTACGATGGTACACGCTTGCCTAGAAGAAACCTATTCACTCGTGACTTGAAGATCCCTAGGTTGTAGTTATCAGGAAACACAGACTCAGGCAAGGCGTTCCACTCCTTGGCGGTGCGCATAATAAAGGTGGAAGAGTACCGCTTTGTGCGTATGGGTGGTATGTCTACCATGTAGCGGTGGCGCATCGCGGAGCGTCTGGTTGTCCGATCATAGAATGGGGATGGTGGGATCAGCCTATCTATATTTGCAAATCCTAAAATATAGAGATACAGTTGAGCTATCTAAAGTTAGTTGCAAATGATCTATTAATAGCTCAACTACTTCAATCACTACCAGGCCAAAATGTCGCTAAAAATATTATTTTGACTGACGTTCAATGATATTATTGAAAATATTCGTGATTTATTTCAATCACTATTATAAATTCTGTGCTTTTTTTGTTTTTTGTCAACCTATATTGTCCCACTGCTGGGCAAATGTCTCCTCCAAATCCTTTCATCTATAATCCCGTATTTATAATGATATTATAGAAAACTTTGAAACCCTAACACGGCCTGACACGACTTGTCCAATTTATTATTGCTTGTTTACATCATACATAAAACATGTTTTGTGATGATTGTGCGAGCGACAGACAACAGTTCCTTTTATGTTATGTTATTATATTAGTTGTTAACAGATTCCGAAATGTGTTGAACTTCTTGCGCCGGCGCATCCGAGGTGATTTTAAATTAGGACATGTTATATTATTGAATTCATTATTATAACAACTTGTTGTTATGAATTGTTGGGCTTGTAAACGGTTACCTCGTTACCACAAAAACAGTTAAACACTGTTTAAAACGTGTTTAAAAAGTTATTTACCTCGTTTTTTACGGTTTCTTAAACGTTAATTTACCGTTTTTATAGGATTTTTTAAACGTTGTTTATTGTTTTGGGTATTTCAGTTTTTTTAACGTATTTGTTTTTGTTCACTTTAATTTGTAGGTGATATAAACGCTGGATATTTCCCACATCGCTATCTATCCCCAATCTGAGCATAGCTTGTACTACGGGATCCAGATAACTCATAATATTACTTATTTATTTAACCTTGACGCATAAAGAGCGGTGTTATAACTTTGTCGTCTATGTCTGTCTGTGGCATCGCAGTTCCCAAACGGATAGATCAATTAGGACACGGTTTCATTACTAGAAGGCTAGTTTAACTGGGGTGGTTCTTAGCAATTTTTTTGTATATTAGATTAGATTATTAATTCTTTATTGCACACCATGAAACAAATACAAATGCAAAATAACAACGTAAATCTATGGATACAATTGGCGGTCTTATCGCTAAATAGTGATATCTACCAGACAACCTTTGGCTGGAATGGACTGTGTGGACATTACCTGGGGTGTAATGGTGTACCTAACATACTACATGTACATACATACTAATACTAATTATATAAAAATAAAAAGTTAAATAGTAACTTTTTTAGTTTTATTTTAGTGGTATGTTGTTTCTGTGTGATAATTACAATAAAGAGATGTCTTATCTTATCATATCTTATAAACCTAACTTCTTCAGTCGGATAATAATTATCATCGAGGTCGGAGAAACAGATACAGTAAGACTATTAGAAGCTTCCACGGTGAGTCTACATTGCCTTTAAGACAAAACTTAATGAAGTATTAATCGGAAAAGCTTATACATTGGATGAACACTTGTATCACAAAAATGAAATTTAATAAATTATTATACTTGTATAATTTTTATTGTCTGTGATTTATTTATTTGTTATTTTTTATTAATAGTAATGGTTATTTTTTAATTTTGTAATGACATCCGCAATATCGTCCAATGTTTTTTGAGATTATTATTTAATTAATTGGTTTTATGTTTGTTTCATAATAATACTGTTTAGCATTTTTAAATACTTATTTTTGTATGCTTCAAGTAGATGAAACAGATTTATGAATCCATCTGTCTTGTACGGACGCGAAGAGAGAACCGTCCGGACGGCAGAACCGTAATATCTCGTATAATCTCGCAATAATTTTCATTGTTTTAACGGTAGTACAATTATTATACTCGACGATTTCAATCTGCCGTACCTACCGTTATGCAGACTTAGCGTAGTCTGACTACATCGTCCAATAAATTCACCTTTTATAGAGCGACTTCTGCAATTACGATAAAGTTTTATTCTGCGCATAAGATATATTTTTAAACATTATTATTTGAATGAGATGGTAGATAAGATGCAGTGGCTTCATCTCACCGTCAACGATGGCATCTTCACGTTAACGGAGTTTTAGGGACCTTGCACACGGTGGTGTGTGGAGCGCGACATGTCACAGGTCGGGAAACGTAAAATAACTAACAACTACGTCGCATCTACTAACGTTCACTCCTGACGGAATCTACAATCGCTATGGAATGAATGCCAGTGGATTAGCAAGAGCGAGAAAGAATGACGGATTACTCTTGTAAGTTTTATACTGTCGCGTGTCTGTCGCGTACAATTAGAACGGAATGAAAGTTAGTGGATGAGCCGCTATTCTAAAAGGTAGTTAAACCTAAACCTTTAAGATTTAAAATCATCTTATAGGGTTAAGCTAGCCTTTGTACGTGTACTTTATCTATGTCTTTTGTTTTTTCTTATTTACAATAAAGAATGTTCCCAAAATTACGGAAGCATTGGCACGGACGTTGGCAGAATTGTGACAACATAACTATTAGTTATATATATTCATAGACAACCTAGCAAATACCTCGAAGATAATATTTAGTATACTACCTGACGTACAGTCCGGGTTTAGGAAAAAGAGAGGTACAATTACGGCCCTCCTCGATGTCACTGACAATATCTTAACGAGTCAGGATCAAGGTATGGGAACTGTATTAACGTTATTAAATTTTTCCAGAGCATTTGACTGCTTGAATATCCCCTTACTATTATCTAAACTATCATATTACGGTCTTGATAGAGATTCAGTGGCCTGGTTCGATAGTTACCTTACCGGTCGTACGCAAATTGTGCAAGTAGTAAAAGAGGACGGATCTCGTGTTTACTCAGAGCCGATGGCAGTTGCCAGAGGAGTACCTCAAGGTTCGATTCTAGGACCCCTACTTTTTATTGTGTACACAGCGGATATTACAAGAGAAATCCTGAACTGTAAATATCATTTGTATGCTGACGATGTTCAGATTTATATATCTTTTAAGCCTAATGACGTGGTGGAAGCCGCTCATAAGATCAATGACGACCTCGATAGAATAGCTAGATGGACTCGTAGAAACGCCTTATTGCTGAACGCCTCCAAATCAAAACACTTGGTGCTTGGATCGAAATGCCAGGTTAGCAAAATAATCACATCAAATCCTACTATCTGTATTCAGGGTCAGGTTATCGAACGCGTGAGCGAGGCTAGGAACCTAGGCATAGTCATCGATAGTCGTCTTCGTTTCGAAAAGCACGTCGTATCCTTGGTCAAAAACTGTTTTTTTAGATTAAAAGTACTTTATCAGATACGAAATCTTATACGGGAGGATGTCCGTATTATGCTAACGGAGAGTCTAGTACTGTCCAAGCTGAACTATGGAGACATTGTTTTTGGTCCTTGCTTACTGGCCTCCACTAAACGCCTTATTCAACGTGTCCAAAATGCGTGCTGTCGTTTCTGTTTCACTGTACCTCCTCGCACACACGTGACTCCCTACATTAATAAAGCTGGCCTCCTTAACATGACGTCTCGTCGTAAGCTTCATTTGGCTTCGCTCGTTCACGAGCTCATAAGGTACAAACACCCAGAGTACCTTTACGAAAAACTTGATTGGTCCTCTTCTCAGAATCCGTATCCCACTAGAGCGTCATCTTATCTTCTTATAACCAAACTCCATAAAACTACTGCCTTCAGGGGTAGTTTCCGCTACCAAGCTACCAAGTGCTGGAATAATATACCACCACCTTTGCGTCAACCTATTTCTAAACATACGTTTAAACGCAAACTTAAAATACATCTCCTGTCCATGCAAATGGCCTGTTAGCGGAAACCCCACTTCACATACCTTCACTAACAACTATTACACTATACCTACATATAAATACCCACATTGCCTCAATTTATAATGACTACGACTTACCAACATACATACTTATAAATTCAATGTCCCTATATTTCAAATTCTTTAGTTTATATAATTTAGTTTTTTTTTAAGTCAGATTATCCGGTACTGAATTTAGGAACCGGCGGAAGACCAGCGCGCTGCGTACTCGTATTTACTAGTGCGTGGCGCATAATGCTGAGCCGGATCCTAGTTTGCGGACGCTCATAACTTGGACGTACCTACTACCTATTTATATTCAATATTTTTATTTCAATTTTTTGTATGTTATACTTATTGTCGTGTTATTTTTGTAACTGTGTATGTCTTTGTTTTGTAATGTCTGCAAATAAATGTATTTTCTTTCTTCTTTCTTTCTTTCTAGTTACAGTATCTTATGGCTATGGTCTATGCCCATGATAAGAAAGGCTACACTTACCGTTATAAATAAACTGGTTTTTATCGTAACGCGGTTGAAGTAAAGTGTGGATGCATCCAGTCCTTTTTCTTGATCATCTTAAAAAGTAGTTCGTAAAGTTTCGAACAGATTCGCATCTTTCGCATTAAGCTATTATAAGAGTAAAAATAGCATATATAGATGATGAAATGAACTTCACAAGTTAAATTCTATCACTATTATATGAATAGATCCATTCAAAGTTGTCGTCATGTTTCCAAGACGGGAGCTACCTAGAACCTAGCCTTCGAATTGAGTTTTCCATGTGTACTATATACCTAATGTATACTACACGAATGGAAGGAAATGGGGGTAACCTTTGCCCAGCAGTTGGACAGGATAGGTTATTTAAAAAAAACTATAGGTCCTATATGGATTATTCAATTACACACGTGATATCGCAGTATTAAGAAAGACGACCTGAGAAAGGTTGCTGGGAGCCGTTGGGTGAAGGCCGCACAAGATCGGTCCTTCTGGAAATCAATGAGGGAGGCCTATGTTCAGCAGCGTACGTCATATATATGGCTGATATGATGATACTGAGTACCGCAGCATTACAGGCATCGTGTAAAAGCGCTCCAAAGATGCCCGATGAAATTTTAGTGTCGCCGCGTCCTCATAATTTAGAGCTAAAATACGAAAAAAACTTCAAAAAATCTTTGGTCGTTTATCTGTGGGCCGCATCGGTTTTCTTGCATTCGTGGCCCATTCGTTGGAATTAAAACATTGCATTTTTGCTTCAGGAATGCTCGGATGGTAGATGGTATCTCGGACGTGGCTCGAGATTTATTTTACGAGAAGTTGTTTGTTTATTTTCTATTTGCTTGCCTTTTTATGGTTCCGTACCACATAAGGAAAAAAGGAAACCTTATAGGATCACTTCGTTGTCCGTCTGTCAAGACCCTTTTTCCCAGGAACGAGTAGAGGTATCAAGTTGAAAATATTATCAAATACGTGGATCTATCTCCTTTGGAGCTGTAAAAAATCAAGCGTCTGAGTCAACGCAAGCAAAAATACATACCGCATATTTTGACACTTGCAAATAAATAAAACCTATAGGTTACTTCCCGTTTACCTACGATCATAAAATTTGGCAAGAAGCACAGGACAAGTAATTACATCACATAAAAATAATATTCTTACGGAACCCTCGGTGCGCGAGTGAGGCGCGCACTTGTCCGGTTTTATTTAAAGTTTTGAGGCAATTGTTGAATGTCCAGTTTCTTAGGTAAAGTAAGTTTGTTTGCAGTGGGTCAGTTTACCCCAGTGTTGGGACTGTAATCTATCTAAACGGCTTCGTCCTTCACCCAGACAGTGCTGCAACTTACCACGAGCGCTTTATAAATCATTAAATAAATCCAAGGGTTGTCTGGAAGAGATCGCTTTTTGTTTAGCGATAAGACCGCCCATTATGGTTACATTTATTTATTTTTAACTGTTGTGTATAAATAAATTTCATTCATTTATTCATATTATGTCAAGATTTTTGTTCACGCTAGGCAGTAAGAAAACGTCATAAATGGCTTTGCCAGAGCGCATTGTTGAAATTCCGTCGTAATCCTTTTTTTAATCTTAATTTTAGCCTTCGCCCCTCTTTCTCCATATAAACTTTAACTATACCAAATCCCACACTCCTCGGTGCGCGCAATGGGCTTTAAAAGGGTTAAAAAAATTCTCTTCTCCAAGTTCTTCTAAACATATCGATTCCAGTAATTATTCCAATGTGAGCGTAGATTCAGGGTGAAGAATTAGAAGACATTCCTGAGTGCTCCAGCGAGCCGAGCTGGTCGCGTCTGGGAACGCGACGATGAAGCGATTATGTGCCACCTGCTTTTTGCGGCCCTCTCGAGGCAAGACAAGATATGGACGTGGAATAACAATCAGCTTTGTATGACATGCTTTTTCATACAAACATGCCTGAATAACATCGCACAATCATTTGGGAATTGTTGGAAATTGGATAACTTATTTTATAAAGGTCCTAAAAAATATTGACAGCGGTAGTCCAAATGCAGAGTACAGCTAGGGCTACGCGTAGCACCTCCATGAAGGTTCAACAAACGTAAAAAGTTAACAAAATTGAGCACTTTATGTATTTCGTTTATGAATGTGAATTTATTAAATTTTTGTAAATTTATTTTATAGTTCAGTTAAAGTAACCAATGTTAAAGTTTGTTTATCTATTTTCTAGCACTACCACTTAATTTACACAACACAAAGGTTAGCTGGAAGAAAATGGTAATTAGCATTAAGTTCGCCTATGTATTATTTTATTAGTGCAAAAAAGAATTTTCTAATCTATAGTAAATAAATAAATAAATATTGTTGGACATTTAACACAGCGCTATCTAGCCCCAAACTAAGCAGAGCTTGTACTATGGGAACCAGATAACTTATAGAATACTTATATACTTTTTTTTTGTAAATACATACTTATAATATCGAAAAACAACCAGACCCGGAACAAATATCTGTAGATCATGCAAACATTTGTTCCGGGGCGGGAATCGAACCCGCTACCTCCTGCGTCGCAGCTGGCAATTCGCCCACTGCACCACAGAGGTCGTTATGTTCTACTAATTTGGATAATTTAGTAAGTACGGTTTTATGTACGCAAAAAAATACCATTTCTTATGGAACGTAGAGTTACGCCGAATCTTGTTTTAATCGTGAAGAATTTGGATTAGATCAATGAATTTCAGGAAAGATAGTCTTTAAAATGAGCTAGTTTTAGAGGTTAGAAACAAAATATTTTGTGATTATTTTGAGAAAAACGCCATCGAAATTAACCATTAATTTTCAATGAAAAAGTATATTTACAATCTTATAAAACAAAGTCGGGTTAGTTACAACATTTATACTCGTAACTCAAGAACGGCTAGACCGATTTTGATGATCTTTGATTTGTTCGATTTGTCTTCACCCCGAATAGCAGAATAACTATTAAAATATTGGAAAAATTTACGCTAAATAAATTTTTTGACTAAAATTCAGTTTCTCATACATAGATGTAGGTAATGATGGCCGATTGACAATACATTCATATGCATGTCAAGGCGATACGAAGTTCGGCGGGTCAACTAGTTATGTAGGCTTTTTAGTGTCGCTTTGGTGTTACACTGCAAAAACAATTTTTTTTTCGTAACCTGTACTTTCCCATTGCTGGGCAAAGGTCTCCCCCGTGTTCCTCCATATCTCATGATCACTCGCCACGTCCCACCATCGGGCGCATCGAGGTCGTCACGCCAAGAAAAAAAAAACAATGTGAACTTTAAATTAAAAACCTTATTACCACAAATTAAACAACTGTTTACCTCGCGCTAATCAGTGTTTAATTTTTTTTTTGGTACCACCCAATAAGTTTTGATAAGTCAAACAAAAGTAGAGCTAAAAATTTTGATTCGTTAATTTTAAATGATCTAAAATGTGTATGTAGAGTCTACGCCAAATTGCACCTAACTTTAATTTCAATCGTCCAGTTATTTCATTTCTCCACCGATATATTTATCGCGTCAATAAATCAGAGGTATTGATCATTACCGGTAATAATTTATAGTAGTCGGCCAGTGGTCCGGCGTAGGTTATAAATCACATGCGCGTGAGTGCCCGAACTCTAATGTGTTTGTTTAAGCTTGGGACTCTTGAAATTGCCAAGTGAACTGTAATTATTGGTTGCAGGACAATAGGTGGTGGTTTATATAAAACTAGCTGAATTACCCCGGTTTCGCACGGATTTTTATCAAAACAAAATATAGCTTAAAAAGCACACAGGGATAGAGTAGTTTTCTATATATCAATGAAAGGTTTTTCAGAATCGGCTTAGTAGCTTCTGAGATTATCCTCTACAAACTTTACCTCTTTGTAAAATAGTACAGATGTACAGTTATGTCATGTATTTATATCAGTCTCATAACCTAATGGAAGATTAAAAAAAAAAATATTTAGCTTTGAACATATCATTTGAGGCTTTTCTTTGAATCTCTTTTTGTTATAATTGCCTTCCTCATGCATACTAATATTACTAGTGGTTCGCCCCGAACTGAGATCTCGCGTGACTTCCATTAAACAATAAAAAAATGTTATTCATAATCTTTGACTAATAAAATAGTGCCACGAAATGAACAACCAACTTACTTAAACTACAGTTTCATTCAAATTACAAGCAACGGGAGTTCATGTTAACTTGTTATTCTTTTTATTGGTAGAAATTGCAGTTATTCTGGATTTCACACTTTTCCCTATATTTGTGTCACTAAAGCTACACTAATACCAAATTTCAGCACTGTGGGGTACCCCACTGGTGTACCCTGTGAATTTTGTCAAAGTTCAGTTTTTATTATGGCTAATAACTTAAAAACTATAAGGATTAAACTAAATATAAAAACAGGGTCGAAATTTACTAATAAAGGTGTTTCATTTGGCGTTCTAATTTTGACTAATTTGACTTAATAGTCTCATTCTGTTTTTTTTTATCCCACTTGAACCCCAATATCTCAACAACTCCCAACATTTTTAGCTCATTTAGCCACACCAGAATTGTGGCAACTCCACCTATGTATATATCAAATTTCACGATGGTCGGATCAACGCTTCGAAAGTTACCTTAGGACAAACAAGCATACATACATACAACGCCGATTTGCCCAAGTTGATCTTGCTTCGCTCTATCAATAAATTCGTAAGTAACTCTATCTCTCTGTCTATCTTTCCGCCACTCTGTATGTTTGTTGTGAAGGGTTCTGTAAAGAGAACTTTCTCCTATCTGTGACCAGAAAAGTTCCAGTTCAAATAAACTGATATTATCATTACTGATTACCATTACGAATATTATTTGGGCGCGGACGCAAAGGGCGGCGCCCGCGGCCCGCACCGCTAACGACCCGCATTGATTGATAAATCAGCATCGTGCGCTTGCGCACCTTTGTGCTCGCCGACAACATTACCTACCTATAAGTAAAGCAGGCTTACAGGGTGTGCTCTGTAATATGTGATGGCCTGGATGTGGGTGATTATCTCTGTTTTGCTCACACAACACGGAAAACCATATTATACAGGTACTCTCCTACCTATGTATATATATGTACTCAATTTTTAAATTTTTGCTGTGATTTTTTTATATAAATTTTCCTATTAATCATTTATAATTTTACTTAGAAAACTTTCGTGACACCGATAAGACGGTACGTGATAAATCCCGTATTTATAATAATGATCATTTATAATCTTTATGTAGGTATGGTTGTTCCGTTCTGAATGGTCTGTCCTGTGTATGTGTCAAATTATAAAAAAAATAATAAATATATATTGCTGGACTTTCGTCTTTCTTTCTAATCCTGTCCAGCTAAGGATTATTGTTAGAAGTCGCTTTTAGTGATAAGGGCGGTCGTATCGCTAAAAAGCCTTTATGCCTTTAACGCTTAATTATACCTTTATTTTATGGATATTTCATTACTAATTTTATTTTTTTGTTTAGTATGTAAAAAGTGCATCTAAAATCAACTCTTTAAACAGAAATAATTTAGGGCATCATAATAGACTTTACCACATTGTAAACTTTATATTCAAAAAAGTTAAGACACAAATCATACCTTTTATACATTAGAAGAATACTTTATTAAATAATGACATGATTAATTTGACAGAGATTAATTATAATTGAATACTTTATTTTTGACATAAATAGTGTAAAGTAAATAATAATAGTTTATATGTGAACAAATATGAAAACTTTACAAGCTTATGGCACGCCTCTGAGTGGGGTAGAGTATAGTGAAACTAATTTAAATTAAATGTGACATCTTTCTGTATAACCTATATTCTGGCAATCTTTTTCTTCTTCGAGTCAACGATTCGCTTCTCAATCACAATAAAAATGAGTAAAAATTTGCCACTTCTATTGCGTTGATTTTGGCAATAAATGATTGTGATTATGATAAAGTTCATATTTTATTACCTCTTCTTAAAATCATCTGTGTTTTGTCACTTTAATATCCTTGTGTTGTTATCAAGCACATGCTTGAAAACATATTGCAGTGTAAGTACATACTTACTACTGTTTCACTGAGTTTTTAGTAGGCTAGAACCTAGCTACTTAACGCTGGTATTCTGCTAACCCCAAATAGTCTCGTCACGGACGTCAGAAGCTTACACTGCTCTCGATAAGTGGGTATTCAGACCAATTTTGCTCTCGTATATGACCTCCAATGACCTCCTTTCTGGTTAACATACATATTTCGACTCATCTACATAGGTCATATACATATCATACTTGTCCAAAAAACCACAGTGTCGCCCCAATTGATGGAAAGACGACCTGAAAATCGTCGCCGGGAGCCGTTGGGCCGCACAAGATCAGTCGTTTTGAAAACCTATGGGGAATCCTATGTTCAGCAGTCAAGTGCACGTTTTATGGCTGATATTATGATAATAAACAACTGTATAAGTAAATCCGCCTGTATAAGTATTATACATACATACTTATAATCATGAGAATGATGCAGAGATAGGTACCGATGTATTATAAGTGATTGATTGTGAAACAGTTAAAAACATTGATGGTTCATGAATTGATTTAAAATATAGATACTTGTCGGCAAAAAATAGATAGGAGCTTTTAAAAATATGAAATTTATAACTCATAACAAAAAAACGGATTAAAAACTGAACTAGGCGCTACGCGTAGCGCCTAAACTACCTACTCATCCGATTTTGATGAATGAGGTGTTAATATATTCATTATTATGATCCGGGTGACAAAGCCTACCATCGACATAGGTATTACGGAGTCGGGGTTCAGTTTTTAATCCGTTTCGATCCACAGTGCAGTGGAACATACTTCCATAGACGTCATTGCAGAGTTCCTTGTGAAAGGGCTCGCCCGGATACTACCTATTTCCGCCGCCAAGCAGTATTGTTGTGCTTTGGTTTGAAGGGTATGGTTGCCGGTGAAATTTCAGGCACACGGGGCTCTACACCTTAATGCCTAAAGTTGATGGACGCGGGCAGTGTATCGCAAGGCACGTTTCTAAAGTGCGTGACCTACGAGGCAATATTTAGGCGATAGTTACCACTAAACATCAGGTGGGCCGTATGCTTGTACCATCTCCAGGTCATATAAAAAAAGACTTAAAAATATAACCCTTCTTTTTGGGTTTGCCGTCATTTTTGACATTTTTTGAAAAAAATTGTAAATATACCGGTAAAAAAATATAAATTGCCGGTAAAAAGAATTGGCCTACATATGGCATTGCATTGCGCTCGTCATCCGGGGACATACAGGTAAAGACATATGTTCCTGTAATTTCACCGGCACCCATTCCCTTCAAACCTACATCCTATGGCTGATTTGATTATGAAGATAAACAAGAAACGAACCTTCACACAAAATCAAAAATCTTACTAATATTATAATTCGATGTTTGTTTATTGATCGAGCGAAGCGAGATCTCCAAATCAACTTGGGCAAATCGGCGTTGTATGTAGGTATGTTTGTTTGTCCGAGGATAACTTTCGAAGCGTTGGTCCGATCATCGTGAAATTTTATACATAGGTAGGTAGTGATGGCACAATTTTGGTGTGACTAAATGAGCTAAAAATGTTGGGGAGTTGTTGAGATATTGGGGTTCAAGAGGGGTTAAAAAAATTAAAATGAGACTATTAGGTCTTCATTAGTACATTTTGACCCCGTTTTTATTTTTTGCAGTCTTTATAGTTTTTGAGTTATTAGCCATAATAAAAATTGAAGTTTGCAAAATTCACAGGGTACACCAGAAACCCCACAGTGCTGTAATTTGGTATGCGTGTAGCTTAAGTATCACAAATATAGGCAAAAGAGTGAAATCCAGTATAACTGCAATTTGTACCACATAAAAGAATAACCAATTAACATGAACTCTCGTTACCTGTAATTTGAATGAAACTGTAGGTCAAGTTATATTGTTATTTATATCGTGGCACTATTTTGATATTCAAAGATCACAAATAATAATTTTTTTATTGTTTTTATGGTAGACTCGCGAGATCTCAGTTCGGGGCGAACCACTAGTTTATTTGTGTGTTACTCAATTACGTCGTAACGGCTGAACCGATGAACGATTTCGATGAAATTTGGTATGTACGTTTTTTTATACCGCTGTTTTTATAGCAAACAAGCATACGCCCCACCTGATGGTAAGCGGTTATCGTAGCCTATGGACGTATGTAACACCAAAGGTATTACTCGCGCCTTGCTGACCCTTTAAAATTTCCAAAATACCCGTTTTGAAGAACCCCATACTGTAGTCCCTGGGGTAAACCTCGTACGTAGATTATAACCTGTGTTAAGACACAGGCTACTTTTTATTGACGCTTGCGAAGCCGCGGGCGGAAGCAAGTTAACAATATGTCCTAATTAAAAACAACCCTTTACAGGTGAAATAAACTAATAAACATTCCCCATCACAAATCATCGCTGCACTCCTGGTAATCACTTCGTGCATTGTAATCTGGTTATGCGCCCCTGGTCATTAGCCGCTGTAATCTAATTCCGATTTCATTATGAGCCCCTGGTGATGGCTGCCTGCGCGTACTGTTCCCCTGGTGATCTGTTGCCCTGGTTTGTCTCGGGGGGGGGCATTATTTGGATTCAATTGTGTTTCTTTCCATTCCAAGGTTTATATTACATCTATACTAATAATATAAATTCACAAGTAATTCTGTCTCTGTTTCATTTCATTTATTTTCCACTGTAAAAACTCAAAGAACACTAGGATCCAGCACACAACGATCCCTAAACGTATTTAACGACTAGTAATGTTTAAATCTGACGTATTTGTATGATTTGATAACTTTTTAAATCATATTTAGCCACTAATAAGTTCATTGCGCAAGACGGCCTGAGTTACGTTAGATTCAAAATATATCAATAACAATAAATAAGTTGTATGCAAAGCTCAAACAGACAAGGCATCATTGACATTCATTTTCTATAATAGCACACAAAATACAGTAAGAAAATATATCAAGTAACTTTTTTACAACAATATAACCGACTTATGACGAAACTATTGAACTGATTCTAATAAAATTTCTACTCGTATGAGACCAATATGAAAGTATAAAAAATAAAAAAATAATTTTCCAAATCGGTTGATAAACGACGGAGTTCTGAGGTAATAACAAACATAAAACCAAATTGCGTCCCTATAAAATTTGAGTGTTGTCCTCGATTTTTTTAGGTTCCCATCGTCAGATCCTGACTTGGTGCCAATGGGACCACCTGGCAAGTATACCATTTCAAAGAAAAAAAAATAGTCCAGGCGTCTTCGAGTAATCGGGGAATATACATTCCGCCGAATTGAGATCCTCCTCCTTTTTTAAAAGTCGGTTAATAAAGGTATAACAATAAACAACAACAAAATTCGAGAAAACAGGAAATAACAAATTACAAATATAATAATAATTGATAAAAGTAATCATTAAACAATATAAGAAAAGAAAATACAAAACAAGAGGTAGATAATATAGTTGTATGTGCTACTGGGGCAAATGGGTTTCAGCTAAGCATTATGCCTCGCCACCGATTGAGAGTTCGGTGCTATTATTCACCGAAACCTTTATTAAGTAAGTCAATAAAATAAGTAACCTGCATACCACATCCAGACCTGCTGGGCTAACATGCGAACTATGTCAAGCGTTACACGAGAAATTTCGACGTTATGGAGTAATTTCTCGTTACCCTAACATGAACGCCAATAGAGAAGTTTGTCATCATTCTTCTTGTGGTCATATAACTTCACTATACGTCGCATAGGTAAATACTGTGTGTTATGCTAGTGCAGGAAATGGCTTTCGACTCAGTATTATGTCCGCTATATTGGTAAGAGCTGATGTCCTTGACTAGGAGAATCAAAGAGGATTATGTTACTCTGATCCCATAGGAAGAAGACTCCAGAAAGACGTATGTCCTCAAAAAGTATGATGACAAATACTAGCGCTGGAGTGGCAAAATTTGTCTAGATTATGGTGCGTATGTTAGCACAGATAGAGATAAATTAAGAGATTATTTTTAAATAATTAGATTCTATTGATGGACATTTATGTATTTTACGTTATTTATCAATTTTTTTTTTCATAATTCAAATTATGATTTATGTTTTTTATAAAGAGATTATCTCTATTCGGCACAAGAAAATGAAATGAAAAGAAATTTTAGAGACGGTTTTAAAATCTTGGAATTTACCGTAAGTGTTCGGGCAACACTATAAAAATAAAAATACTACAAGAAAATGAGTCTAGAAAATGTTGTCACGTTGCCCATGTTAGCTCTACTGGACAGAATAGAAAAAACCTACAAAAATCAAAGTTCCCGTAAGTCCAAAATATTCAGTTTTATCTTCGAGACTTCATATCTAGTTTCCTACAAAGACTTAAATAATAACAAATAACGCTGACTCCATCTACCGACGGAGACTGATCTCGGAGGGTCCGCAAATTAGATTGTGCTTCAGTTTCCGCGCCGCTGCCGTCCCCAACATTAGTTTTCATTTGCTGACATTACATTACTTATTTATTGGATTACTGGTAATGCTTTGCACTTGCTTATAATGAGATTTTGATGTTTCGATCCTACCCTATTTGTTTGATATATTCTATATTAAAATATATAGAAAATAATTATAAATAATTTAATATAATAAATACGTTTAGGAAACTTTCGTGATTGATTTCAATCATTATTATAATACGGTTATTCGGAGCGAATCACACTCACCCTGATGAAGGTTCACGAATTGAACCGAAACATTGTCGGTCGAAAGACCGATAAAACGGTACGTGATAAATCCCGTATTTATAATAATGGTTAAAATATGTTTCATCATTTATTATTATATTTATCATTTATATTTATAAATGGATACCTATATACTCTGTCTAACACACTAGTATATCCAACTAAGTTAGTAGTATTCTCCTATATACTCTGTCTAACACACTAGTATATCCAACTAAGTTAGTAGTATTCTCCTATATACTCTGTCTAACACACTAGTATATCCAACTAAGTTAGTAGTATTCTAATTTATTAGTTTTTAGTGTTATACAGCAAATAAATGAATAAAATATAAATAATATACATATTTCGACTAGTTGAACCTTTTGCACTGAGTTAACCATATAATTAGATACTCCTCTCCATCCAAACGTTGTCTAGAAAAGATAGCTTTATTATCGATAAGAACGCCCATTATACATTTACTTGTTTCTCATTCTGTTGTATTTAGGTTGTAAGGTATAGTAAAAAATGTTCATTAATTCATTCAACTATTCTGTAATACATGAAGGTTGAATTAACTAAATGGATTTTTTCTTTGGTTCAAAGAGTTGTAAGTATCTACTACCAAAAATCAGTATTAATTAACCAGCCCCAGTATCTGAAATGTCAATGCCAAAGGTGATAGTTTATTCTTTGAGGATAAAACCTTTACCAAAGTCTACTAGCTAAGATTTTCACAAAACTTTCTTTACTTTTTCCTCGCCTATTACAAATTATTTAGAACTATCGATTTGTCAAGCCTCGCCAAAAACAAATCAGTGGTCCGCGGAGCGTCAAATTAGCAGGCTACCAGAGCCATGCAGGAGTCGCACGCGTGCCACGCTCCAATTCGCCACGCTCGCCGCTCCGCTGCGCTCCTGGTGCGTGAAATACGATTTCAACTGAATTATGATGTTTTGGCGAAATGCTGCTATCAATCTTTGTGCTGACTAGCTGGGAAACTTTGTTTCACTTGCATAAAAAAAAGTATTTTTATTTTAAAGAAAACAGTGATACATACCTACCACATCAGATCTAAATTATGAAGAAAAACAAAGATTACGGAATACTACTGGATTATATGACCGGTCAACAAATATATGTTGGATTTTTGTGATTGTAGTGGTATATCTATTGACTTAGGGTAAGTAACGTTCGGCACAATCGATAAATAGTGAACGCTACTGCTCTTTTCTTTGCTTCAGAGGGCATTTAAAGCTGCTTCGACTAAAACAACAGTTCATAATGTTGAAATTCAATTCAGTCCATCCAAAGGTGGCCTTGAAGAGATCGTTTTAAGCGATAAGGCCACCCATTGTACTACCGCGTATTAAAATCAAATCAAATAAAAAAATATTTCAAACAACAAAGACCAATTTGGTAATAAAAAATAAATAAATACCTATAGGAATTTAGTAAAACTGTTAAATAGTTACAAACCTAATCTAGTTATAATAGTGTATCAATAAAGAGTTATCTATCTAATTCGTCAACTCGTCCCACGTCACGTGGCCGAGTTTATGCAGGACAAGTTGATGAATAACTTTTCATCCCATGATCCTAGGGCGACTTGTACCTACACCAATTTACACATTAGTGAACCAACTTACTAGGTTGAACGTTTTCGATAATCCTCCAAACTTCCTGGTTCCATAACTCATGTAACAGAATAAAACCACAGACATAATGTGGTCGGGATTTCATTAAGTGCCCGCTAATCCCCGGATTACTCCGCAATGATTTAACGCAACCAACTGTCATCGCCTTAAACGCTCTGAAAAAAATAACAAATGATTCGAATACAGCTGCATTCGATAGTTATGTTTTTAAGGTTTCGTGCCTCAAAAGCAAAAAAGGAATCCTTAGAGGATCACTTCGTTGTATGTCTGTTTGGCAAGACCCTTTTTTTCAGGAACGCGTGGAGCTATCAAGTTGAAATTAAAATCAAATACCTAGGTCTACAGTCCTATGGAGCTGCGAAGAAATATAGATTCGAAGTCAACGCAATAAAAAAATACGGCTATTTATGCCGAATTTTTGACGTCAAATCAAAACGGGTACTTCCCGTTCACCTTAAATCATGAAATTTAGCAAGAACCAAGGTCTCACAATATTCGCATTTTGGCGCCAGAAATAGTAACAGTGATAATAGGTACTTCCCCGGATAAACTTATTGACATGGATCCCTACTACTATTTAACGTAATAACGTTTTGGCATTAATTAATCTTAATTTACGGTCGTTTATTAATTGTCGCGGCGAGTGAGAAAGGGACGGTTGTAATTACTCAGTCGCGTACGGAGGGGGCGTGGCCTCGACGCCCTGCAGGCACTAGTGTTGTCGCATAAAATTTGTCGATTGTTTTTTACCGCGCCCATAATTCTTTACGTTTTATCGACTATCCGATGATAAAGGGCAGCGAGTTTTAAACGTTGAAATCGCAACGGGGTGCAGTCTCTACGGCAGAAAATTTTACTTCTTGATAGAGCATGGTTTTAATTAGCGTTTTTTTAATTTATTTTTGTGGTAAGCGGTTTTATAAGGGATTTTTTTACTTGAGATTTATGGTTAAGTATTTGTGTGTCTTAATTAAATTGATTAAAAAACTTTGTTATCACCTTTTTCTTACTGTTGTAATAGAAAATACTTTGTTAAATACTATAAACTGTATCAATTATATAAGGGAAACTTAAAATACACTATTGGCAGTCGTATCGCTAAATAGTGATCTCAACTGGATAACCTTTGGAAGTGATAATATTCACCTGTATTTAGAAGCATTCGATAAATATTGCCGTGATTATCCAATAAAACAAAAAGAAACACTTATTAACAAAAACTGCAACATTATTTTCAAACCCAATTATAATCCAAATAATCCTACACATAACTAACATAAACAAACAAGTTACCTGTAGGTACAATCATGACATGACTTACGACAAAAAAAAAGATAATATACCACCTTGAAAGTTTATAGTCGCACTAGAAGCATTAATAACGATCCGATGCGTACGCGCATGTAACACGATACTTATTTTAATGTCACTAACAAATTAAATGAAATCAGTCGAGACTTGACAATGACGCGGCCGACTGACCGCAAACAAATAACTTTAGTTCAACTCTAAAGTAAAGCCGGCTGTACATACAAATAAACAACGCAGGATATTTCACACAGCATTATCTAGCCTCAAACTAGCAAAGCGTTTACTACGGGAACCAGATAACTGATAGAATACACACCTTTGTTTTGTAGATACGTATACCTATTATTGTTTAAATCTGTAAATGCAGAGTGAATTTTTGATGCCAATTGTATCACATAGATTTTGTTCTGATTTCATTGTTTTAAGATGTGCAAATCCAACGATTTCTTGCACCTAGAACAATTATAATAGTTGTAATTTGTATATATATTTATTGGATATATATATATAACACTAGCTGACCCCGCGAACTTCGTACCGCCAATAAATTTTGTAATAAACCACTATAATCAACTATCCAAATTATTTAAGTACTAATATCGCTACTGAAATATAGTGGTTGGTTGTAGAAGAGTGTAAATTTATGGTTGTATGTATTTTATATTGCCGAACCATAAAAATAAAATATTTTGTACAAAAAATAACAATAAAAAATTTGGGGTGGACTACACTTATCACATAGGGGTATGAAAAATAGTTTAAAACCTACCAAATATACAACAAAAAAAATTCATAAGAGTCGATCAAGCTGTTCCGGGGGAGTATTGTTACAAACATTGTGACACGAAAATTTTATAGGTATATTAAAGATCTAAGCTATCCTATCTCTCAAGTTGGAGCAGACTGCTCACAGTGTGACTATTTAATTTAAAATCAGTTAAGTAGTTTAGGAATCCATCGCAGACAAACATCGTGACAAGAGATTTATATATATTAAGATAATATAATATATATATATATATATATATATATATATATTTTAATATATATATATATTTTAAAATATATATATATATATAATATTTTATTTTATATTTTAATTGGATTGTTCTCCGTTTGAACACAATCTCACCCGATGGTAAGCGATGATGTGATCTAAGATGAAGCACGAAGATCTAGAAGAATCCTATTGACTTTTACCTTACAGAGGCCCAGATTGTTTTCTTTAGGAAGGGATAGGATGACTTACGTGGCGCAGCGGAAGTACCTATATCCAGCTGAGACGCAGAAGGTTGCGGGGTCGATTTCAGCCCCGGAACATATGAGGATTACAGATATTTGTTCCGGGTATGTTCCTCTATTATCCATACTAATCCATACCAATATTATAAATTCGAAAGTAACTCTATCTCTCGGTCTGCTTGTTACGTTTCAAGACTAAACGCCCAGACAGATTTCAATTAAATTTGATATATAGATAGATTATGACCGGGATTGTTACATAGGGTACTTTTTACCCGACTGCGCACAAGGAGAGTAATGTTTTTATTGGCAAACTACGCGTGCGAGGCCGGGGACGAGTCAGCTAGTTAAAAAATAAAGAAGATAAAGTTATTTCGCAATCTAAATTTTCTTTTAGTGCAAAGCAATAAGTATTAACAGCTACGACGATAAATTTATTCTCATTAGGTACGCACTAGGTTTGGCGACGATTAGTTAGACGTAGTTTATGTGTTGAAATTTGATCTCGGAAACTACTGAAGCTATATTGACTTGAAATTTGATACATATCTATGTATAAATATGTACCTATTTCTTATTTTATTTATTAATTCTTAGATTTACAGTTACATAACAGTTTATTATAAACTAATTAACATAGTGCTGAACTTTTTAAGATTATTGCGCGCATCGGAGGAGTGAAGAGACTTGGCATAGTTAAAGTTTATATGGAAAAGGGAGGGAATGCTAAAATTAAGCTTAAGACAATTACAATTACTCGACCACTGTGCTTCATTCGATTGCCAAAGGGGCCAAAATTGTGAAGTTTACAAAATACTACCTAGGTCAAATGAGGTATCAAACGGGGATGGATATGGTATCAAAAGAGGTTATCCTATTTTGAAAAGTCATTAATCAACTACTAATTGCCTAACATTTTAATTCAACAAACAACGTAAATAAACAGATACCGAGCCTTTCTATCTTGGTTTTTATTTTACTAATAATTATCACAATCTGATTCAAATTCTTCCACGTTTTATGCAAATACATGTTGCAATTTTAATTAGCCGATGTCTGGCACCAAAACTAACTAAATAGGCGTTACTAAGGAAGCTCGTAGTGTTGTTTGCTTAGTCGGGCTAAATATGGGATTACGAATGAATATCTGCCATAGACCTTAGCCTTAACATTGCTTTATACTGTCAAAAAATCATAGTCATCGCGTTATCTACGTGCGTTACTATTGGATGATTTAATACATCTTTCAGCTCAGCTTCGGTGATTATTTATGTCAGCTGCTCAGCATGCTCGATCTAAGTCTACTTATCTCGGCATGCGACTTGCGGAGGACTTCATAAGGCTCGATGTTAATTATTGTAGGTTGCGCCGGCGCCGGCCGCATTACCTTGGGTCTGCCGCGCGCGTGCGCATGGCTGCACTGCGCTAATCCGCTGCGCCCGCGCCGCTGCAATGCCTCTCTTGTCTGGGGGTTGGGATGAGCTGAAGCGGATTATTTGAAGATAGATGGAATTTTATACTAGTAGTATTATTAGTGCAAAACTAACGCAAAGAATTAAGGTGATTTGTTTTTTATTTTGCAACAAGCTAGGACTCAGAGACTTTGATAGGAATGGGGAATATATTTTGTACTAGCTGTCGCCAGCGGCTTCACTCGCGTTGTTCTGGGGTGCAAAAATACACATAAAAGCTTTTACATTCAACTTTGATCCCATGGGAACTGATTTATGGGATAAAAAGTCGTATATGTGTTAATCTATGTTATAATCTACGTACGCTGAACCGATTTCGATGAAATTTAGTACGTATATACCAAATTTCATCGAAATCGGTTCAGCCGTTTAGACGTGATTGGAGTAACAAACAAATAAATAAATAAACAAACAAACATCGAAACTTTCGCATTTATAATATTAGTGTGTTTTCTTTAGTGTAGGTAAGTACTATCTATCTTTATACAAATCGCTACGACTGAAGCTACAACTCGTCAGTTCATACAAGTCAACAACCATCGATATCTCGATAACCCGTGCTTTGTTCTCACCGACCTCTTCGTATCGACACGCGAGAACGGACATCACTATCATATACTTCGTGATTGGCTGGAATTTATATCTTGATCTGCTCTTTCAATATCATATTATTTCTTCGCAACTCTGAACTTAGGGCGACTTGCACAACGATGCCTTATCGTATTAAGTGGCTAAATATGATTTAAAATCTAAAAGGAGTTGACAAATCATACAAATACGTAAAATTTAAACATGTTTGTCGCTAAATATATTTAGGGATCGTTGTGCAAGCTAGGCTCAGAGTCAACCCTTTTAAACTTCGAACCATTATTATAACAGCACCAGTGGTATAGTTACATATTTTTATACAAATAATTTCTAATTTTAATTATGTATTTTAAATGTGTTTTTATTCTTCATATTACAATTTAATAATTTCAACAATACCTTAGGTAACAAAAATAACAAATTAATAATATTGTAAAGGAAACTGACTGATTTAGATTTGACATTATAAATAATTGTAAACTCATGCACTTACCAAACTATTTTGTGTGAAATATAAGGCTATTTTATTTTATTTAGTGGTACTTAGTAGCTTTTAGATCATTTTATTTATTATGCTATGTTGAGTCATTTCTAATACTTAAATAGATCATGTAACATCTGATTGTCTGTGCTGTCAACGTTACAAAAACTGAATGAAATTAAACTTGAAAATTACCAAATGAGTTACAAAGTATAAGCGGTTTTATCGACAGCAAGAGATATTTTCCATACAATCATTGTCAAAAAAAGTGGTTAAGATAAAGGTGAAGAAGACGTTTATTATTAGAACTCTATTTAACACTATTTCTATACTCTCCTCGAAGTTCAATATTCTTTGTACGGAATTGTTGAAAAAAGTGCAACTATAACCCTACAACCACATTATTAAACGAAATACCTTATCCGTCTCACACATTTCACTAGAACGTAGGCTTTCAATTGTACAAGAAACGCTCTACTTTAATAAGCGTCGCACAAAAACGAACATCATTATTTTCACACAATAAACTATTATTCGCCTTTCGAGAGCGCAGCGCGTTGCGCCGCCTTTTTACCGCGCTGGTGGCAAAAAGCGCGCATCACTACCCGTTTAGGAATGCAAAGGGAGCCGACTGCTGGCCGAGGGAATTGAATTTTAGGGGTTGGTGGTACTGGGAGCGGGTGGCGGGTTGAATCTTGAGGATTGGTGAAAATACGAGCGGGAAGAATACCGTAAGCCGAGGCTACTTTGACTTTACGGGTTCCTTTGACATATTTCGGAGCTACTTTGGAGATTAGAAGTCAAGTTGCAAGTTTGTTGGCACTTGTTAAAACAGTATTTGAGCTTTGGTTGGTTTCATTAAGCTTTGGCTTTAATTAATCAGTCAAATGTTAACGTATAGGCTTAACTATAAGCCTTATTTGCAGAAAACGTTTACTAAACTTGGATTAAACGTTTGTGTTTCTTGTTGTTCTGTATCACTGCTAGAATAAAAGCACTGCGATATAGTAGATATTCGTGACATGTCTGTACTATTTTTTTTTTGAAGTTATACTGCTTTTGGCGCGTTTGGAAAAAAAAATGAGAGAAAATTTTTGATACGCGCACACACCGACAGCCAAAAAGCGACATGATGAAGTTAGCTGATAACTGTCTCTCAAGTTCCATGAAGACTCATAACTATATTCAAAGTAGTATCTCGAATATTCATTTTTATATATTAAACCTTTAGACACAAAAGTTGACGGGTCTCCTGATGTTAAGTGGTTACCGTCGCCTATAAACTCACATTGCCTAAAACTTAATGTCTAATTTACACCTCTCTTGGAGGCGTTCATGTCATTCCACATTTTGTATAATAATTGTAACCGGATATAATAGTTGGTGCATTTTACCGCGCTGGTGACAAAAAGCGCATATCATTACCCGTTTAATGAGAAATCCGACTGCTGGCCGAGCACTACCCGTTTACGGAGACAAAGGAACCCGACTGCTGGCCGAGTGAATTGAAGTTTGAGGATTGTTGGGAGTGGGAGCTAGTGGCGGATCCGCTGGCGCTTAGTAAAACTAAATTTGAACTTATATGGTTTCACATTTATATTATAATCCTTAACCACTGTCAACAACATGACTGGGAGCTAATAATGTGTTTGATCCCAGACTCATTACCGATTTAATTTGGTTAAAATCTAGTTGACTTATACCATTGTTCAAAGCAGGCAAGACTATCTGGTTTTAACTAGCTTCTGCATATCGTTAGAGCTAGCTATTTCTTTCAAAAGAAGTTTACTGATTCGTTAAATAAATAGGCTACAATTTAGGCGTGTCAAAAGTCTAGTCTCTTGCAGTACCGCCCCACCCTCACACGGTCCAGTTACCTCCAGACGCGAGATTTAAAAGGCTCAGAAACAAAGGGCCCAAGATCCCTTTGAATCCAAATCCCTTCCTAAATCTCTATTGAACATTGTCTGCCCTTTACTTCACTTTTGGGATATTTTTTTTTAATACAGTTCGGTTTTTTGAAAAGGTAATGTAATATAGTATTGTTGCGTTATCCAGGGATCGCGTTTCGGATCGTTTCGTCTGATAAGGTTGTTTGTTTGTTTGCGATTTTGTCTGCAGATGTTTCAGCGTTTATGATGTTTAGAATCATGTTAGCAACTTGAATATTTATTTATTTTTATATGTCTAACATAGTTTTTTTTACAATTATCTATAAAAAAATGAATGCCAATATTTTTTAAGCTTATATTATGTAATAATTAATTTCTCTTAATCATCGCTAATAGATATTAGAGATAAATGATGAATGATGATAAGTAGCTACCTAAAGTACCTAAGCATATCTGGAGTAACCCCTAACTTACTTTTTTCAACTGTTTTTTCAAGTGATCCACTTCGATTAAACCTAATAAACCATTTCAAGTGAACACTCGATACATTCACTACCCTTGAGCCCTAGTACTGCATTATACCGTGCCCTTACTAACCACTAATCGCAGTCCTTTTGTCCGTCTGTCCCCGCCTCTGTCACACTGATATTGTGTTGACAGCTATTGTTGATATTGCGTCTTTTTGTATTTTGTTGTGTTTGAGGGCCTTAAAAATGATAAAGTACTTCAAAATCAATAACAATCATTGTGGCAATACAAACCACAATGTTTTTTTTTTAATTTTTATGTAACTATTATTTGATGACACATCGAGATGAGGCAAAAATTGCGCAAATAACAATGTTTTATAAACATACTAGCTGATCCGCCCGCGGCTTCGCCCGCGTTACAGTTACATGCAGCTTATTTTGAGATCTAGAAAAAATGGGCTGAAGAACGCCCCGGTAGTTGAAAATGTATAATGACTCATCAAAAAGTAGCTTATATGTTAATCCAGGTCTAGAACTAAACTTTTGCAAAGTGTGTGCCCAATCCCTTGTGGTTTTTGCGTGAAAGGATAACAAAGAACAAAATAAATTTTATAGAGAAACTTTAACGACTCAGTCTTACCTCATGGGAACTGATTTATGAGATAAAAAGTAGCTCAATTATGTTATTCTAGGTCTTGAACTGTTTTTTTGCAATATTTGAGCTCAATCCGTTCAGTAGCTTCGGCGTAAAGTGGTCACGAAGACCCAAATCATTTTTCAATAGAAACTTTGACACCCCATTTATATCTTATGGAAAATGATTTATGAGATAAAAAGTAGCCTATATGTTATTCTAGGTCTAGAATTAAACTTGTGCAAAATTTGTGCCCAATCCGTTAAGTAGTTTTGGTGTGAAGGGAAACAAATACCAAAATCATTTTCGTATAGAAACTTTGATACCTCATTTTTATTCCATGGGAACTGATTTATGGAATAAATGGTAACCTATGTAGTGATCCAAGTTATAATAATCTACGTATATACCAAATTGCATCGAAATTGGTTCAGCCGTTACAGTGTGATTGAGTAACAAACAAACAAACATCCAAACCTATGAGTTTATAATATTAGTGCGATGTGATAAAATACTTACATTTAAACGAAGAGGACAAACACTTCTAAACTGGGTGCAAAAAAAATCCGTTAGCTAAAACATGACACTTTAAATATATCCAAATCCATTAAATCCACACATCCATTCACAAACATCGATAAAAATGATGATTCACATGTTAAAAATACATCCGCGATAATTACGTCCCTTATATCATCGATATTACTAATTTAATAACCTATCCCTGACAACGAGTCGACGACATCCGAGAAGCAAGGACATAAAAATGTCGGGTCGTGTCCAATCAATCTTGGTCCCGTACCTGCGGACCCGAGATCGGACCTCAAAGATAACCCTTCCTCAATGCGTAATACCATTAAAACAACGGTGACAATCCGACTAAAAAATAATTTTCAACAGCTCTTTATATCGATAAAACCGGCGTCCTCGGTCGCCGCAGTCCCATCCCTATCCGTTCCAAGTTTAAAGTTAGTTTTCGATCGACGCCGATTATTTAGAGTTCGATGATTAAAAATGTGAGATGATGATCATTGCGAGGGATCCCACTGAGATGGTTTGTTTAACCTCTTTGTTTTTCTGGATTCCTGGTTGTGGGTCCGTTTTAATTAATGCCCGTCACGTATTTTTTTCGATGTTGGTTTTTCGAGGGTTATTTCTTATTTTTGTGTTCGTTTTTGAGATATGTCCGTGGCTCCGTGGCGTGATGCGATATCTCCTGTCGCCCTATTGTTTTCGATTTGATATATTTATGCGATGTCTTCTCGGGAGTGGTGTCTCGTGTTTTTTGTTCTGGTTTGTTGGCGAGTGGCTTTAACCGCGTGCTTTTCGTATACAATTTCTTAGATTTATTAGACTCCTTTGAGACTGCAAAAGTCTTTGCTTTTAGTGTTTTTTAGAGTTCCGTACGAAAAGAAAAAGGAACCCTATGGGATCACTTCGTTGTCCGCCTGTCTGTATGTCCGCCTGTCAAGACCGTGTTTCTCAAAAACCCGTGAAGCAGGTTGAAATTAATATCAAATACATAAGTCTATGGTAGTTTGGAGCTTCAAAAAAATCAAGCTTCTAAGTCAACGCAATCAAAAAATATGGCCGTATGGTTTTGCTCGAAAATATATCAAAGCCTATAGGGTACATCCCGTTGACCTAGAATCATGAAATTTGGCAAGTAGCAAGGTATCACAGCACAAGTAAAGGAAACAATCTGAAAAAGGTTAATTTATAGTGACGACTTACGAGTATATCACATAAATATGAATATTTTTACGGAACCTTCAGTCCGCGAGTCAGACTCGCACTTGTCCGATTTTTTGTTTTTGTGTCTAGCAATTTTCTATTGGTACCTCAGTTCGTTCTTTAAAATAATAATGATCATCTAATACTCATTGCAAGCTACTTTTTCTCATTGAAAAGATTTACACACCAATGAAACTCGAACTCATAGATAACACAAAACATCTAATGAGGAACAGTTTCAATGGAACACTGCTCGTAAAATCACTGTCGTACGTTTATGGTAGCCTGGTAGATAACGTTCCAATTAAATTAAGTTGTTACTACATTCCAAGATAAAGGTGGGAAAAGTACGTAAGTAACATCATTTTAATATTCTGAAGTATATTCAAGTTCAAGTTAATAACAGAAATAAATAATATAATTAAATATTTACATGACTAAAATAGTTAGCTTTTATGAAATGAAATAATGGCTGCGTGTACCCCAATTCTTTTAGGTAACTTTACTTTGGTCAACTTTCGGTCGCATTACGATCTATATACAGTATCCTTGACAGACATCGAGACTACATCAAAAATTGTATTTACCTAGATTTTACTACATTAATTGGCTTTCAGGCAGGGTATAATAAACTCGAAGCAAAGTATTATAAGCTCTTCAATAAATAAAAATCAAATAAAATAAAATCATTTTATTTCAGGCAACATAAATAAAGCCCAAACCTAAAATAGCAAAGAAAAAATGTGTCATAGAATGAATAATTAAAAAGATTATATCCTTCGCACAAGGCACTTCCAGAGCGGAGATGCCCAACACTCAGCCACCGTCCTCAGTCAATAATGATTATCAAAATGCGTAGGCAAAAACTTGCTTACCTGTCAGGTAAGCTTAAAACAATAAAAATACCAGAGCCACATTAAAATGGACACTAAATCTCAAATAATCACCTAAAACCGGCCATCCGATAGCCGAGTAAATAAAACACTTTTATCATCTCGCCTATCAGTTACACGACTTTTATTTCGCCTAGCTAGACTCATAAATGGCTACCATACACAATTTGCGACTGTCCCACGCACAAATCATCTTTTTTGGGTTACGCAGGCAGGTAGCAAAAAACGGAACTTTCGGTACTGATTGATAAATAAAATATAACTTACGGTGAAAGTGGCAAAAAGAAAACTCTTTCCCTCTTGATTGATAACTTCTCATAAGTATACTGAAGTATCTCCCGGGTTTTGTGTATAATCTGTTTCCCTAATTTTTTTTTTTTTGCTACTGCCAAATGCACAATACCGTGCGATGCCAAAAAAAAAAGAAAAAACTGGATTGAAACAGCAACGCTGCTTCGCGGCAGAAATAGGTCTGATGGTATTACTTCCGGACGAGCCCTTTCACAAGGAATTCTACTAATATTATGATGCGATTATTCAAACCCTTATTCGGGTCAAAAACGCTGCTGACTCGGCCAGAAGATAGTTTTATACTGTCTCAGTCACTCCATGCGAAAATACCCGCAGAGAAAATTACATAAAATAATGATTTTTAACAAAACTATTGGTTAATATGAAAAATCTGAACTATGGTATGCGTCCTATAAATACCGATAAGTATGTAAAGTTCACGAACTCATTTATAGTATCAATGCTATCGCTTATTGTAAATTTGGATCGTGACTTTGGAATTATTTTGAATCGAGAAAATTTAAGGAATCGTGTTTTCGTTACACATAGTCTTTATCTTAAATCCTTAACCTTTCTTTCAAAGTAAAGGATTCAGTATTACTGTTAAAAATTTAGGATCATATGAAGTTATCTCAGGTAAAGATTGGAAGATCCTAGTATGAGGGTTCGGTAAAGTCTACACGCGCGCTCTTACAAAGACAGCTACAGAACCCTACCAATATATTACGCTTAATCTTGGCCACTTTTTTGCATGTTTGTAATTTATCTATTTTATCTTTGCAGGTAAGCAACATGATACCTCCTTTTCTCCGAGTTGGGTAAGTTTTTGCGAGTAAGGGTATATGGCGAGATTTGTGCAGATTGTGGCGATATGGTAAGTGATATTACTACTAAAGAAGTGCATTTTATTACCAGTTTTAAGTGCTTATTTGAAAACTTGGTATTAGTACGAATGTTTGTTTAAAAATGACTGTTTATCGCTGTTTTAGTCCGGCCACGATAACTCTGCTTAGCGGTTGGATATTTACTGTATTAAAGCGTTTTCGCGCTCATCACTCGCGGATTGCTCGTTGTAAAAACAATAAAAATGTATAATGGGCGGTCTTATCGCTTACGACCTCCGTGGCGTAATGGGCGAATAGTGGATGAAACGCAGAAAGTTGCGGGTTCAATTCTCGCCGCGGACCAGAGGTTTGCATTATCTACAGATATTTATACCTGGGCTGGGTGTTTATATAAAGGTACCTACTACAAGTGTGTATTTATAGAAAAAAGTATGTATATAAGTATTATATCAGGTATCCGGTTCCCATAGTACAAACTCTGATGCCTCAAACTGAGGCTAGATAGCGCTGTGTGAAATATCCAGCATTATATATATTTATAGTTAAAAGTGATTTTTCGTGAATAAATCGGAAATGACTTCGGCAGACGAATACAGATTCTGTTGTCCTGCCATACGAAAGATATTTATTTGATATCCATTTAATATGAACTTTCAATAACATCTATGAGGCACCCGAAATACCCCCATATCTTCCATAACATAGTGTTACGAGTATTTGTACAAATTGTCTCTCTCGGGTTACGAGTCCCGTGGGGGCCGGTGGTATCACCACCCTGGAAGCCGGGGAAGTATGTATTTGTAGCTGTTATATTTGTTTGTAAATCTAGTGGTAATTAACTAAAAATATTGTATCATAATGAGTGGCGATGGGCTTGCAACGTTGAATCTGTTATCTGGTCTCTATAGTACCTACAAGCTTTGGTTAGTTTGGGGCTAAATAGCACTGTGTGAAATATCCAGGTTTATTTATCTATGATGATAAACAGTTTTATGATTGGATCCAGGCTCGCCAATAATATTGCATTAGAAATAAAAAAACCGACGCATACTGCTACGTGTAGTATATCCACATAGTCCATTTCATTCAAAGGTTGTCTGGTAGAGATCGCTATTTAGCGATAAGACCGCCTAATGTATCACATAGATTGATATTGTTCTTATTTAATTGTTTGTTTTATGGTGTCTATTCATCATCAAATAAAAAAAATACAGATTTGTTGACATCTGTGTATCAAGTCATACCACAGCGTCAATAAGAGTTAGTTCCACTGTAATCTCAATCTATGACAGGGACCAGTGACCTGGAAAATTGAATAGGAACATAACACACGATATTCATCTTTATTGTAACAATACAAAAGCTAAACTTGCATAAAGAATATACAAATTGACGCATTAATGTGATACATACAAAATTCAACCTTATTATAACGATGTAGAGGTGAAAGTTGGTAGCAGTAGGGAATAGGGCTGGCACGTCCCTAGCGATTTTAAGGATTTGAGCGAATTATTGGCAAATGATTTTGTCACTGGTCTATTATGTTATGTTTTTTTAACCCCCGAACCAAAAAGGACGGTGTTTTAAATTTGACGTCCATGTCTGTCTGTCTATGTCTATGTCGGGCGGGTTTATTTTTAACTAGCTGTTACCCACGACTTCGTACGCGTTATAGGTACTACTAAATGTGTGGATAACCTAGAAATAAATTTAAACTCTAGTGTTGCAACTTGACTTGACACAAACATACAAACAAACAAATAATAAATAGTGCTGGACATTTCACACAGCGCTATCTAGCCCCAAACTAAGTAGCTTGTACTATGGGATCCAGATAACTGATAGAATACTTTTTTTTATAAATAAATACTTATAGTATATAGTGAAACAACCAGACCCGAAACAAATATCTGTAGATCGTGCAAACATTTGTTCCGCGGCGGGAATCGAACCCGTTACCTCCTGCGCCTCAGCCGACTATTCGCCCACTGCGCTACGGAGGTCGTCAACAATAAATAAATAAACAATCATCAAATTTTTTTTTGTTTTTAATTCATAGTTCGTAATGCAGTGTTCTCGTGAAAAATAAAATGTGTAGACAAAAATTATAAATAAATATTTAGATAATGATACTATGAAAACGATGTGAGTATAAGATTTTAAAATTTGCAGATAAGTAAAAAACAGTAGTTTGTCTTAAGTTTGTAAAAATAATATTCAACAAAGGAATTACAATTTGTTCATATTTTTATTATATATTCTTCTATTATTCACTCGTTTGACCACTTACGCGACTTGAATACAGCATGTCATAATGATATTCCTCAGAGAACTATGCGATATAATTAAAAAAAAATCACAATTTAATATAAACTTCTCTACGTTTTCTATAAAAAATCAAATTCACTTATAAAACAGACACTTAGCAAATTGCATCCGTACAATAAATCAGTACAGAATTATAAGAAAAAATTTACAACCCTCATCCCTTAGGGCAGAGAAAATCGCAACACGATCGTCATTCGAAAAATAATGACGTCATCAAACTCTAATCCGAAAGCTTTCATGTGGATTACAAATCGACAACCCTATTTTTTCTAACCTCAAATACCAATTCTTACAATTTTCAAGCTTATTTCAATGGCGTTAAAGTCCACGTCTCATTATAAAAATGCATTGTTGATTTGTTTGCAATGTGTCGTACGTACTCTCTTTATAACCACTATCCTTTATCTATAAAAATAAAATTGAAATTGTGTTTGTTGGTAAGCGCATCGCTTGAGAACGGCTGGACAGATTTGGCTATTTTTTTAATGTATGTTATAGTCCGAATAAAGTTTTTAGGAAATAAAAATGGAAGAAATTGCCCGGAAAGTTGGAACATTCAGTGAAAACTGAAAGTGATTTTTTTCTATGGGATTTTTGTATGAATTCAAGACCAATAAAGGCTATAATTTATTTTGAAATCCGTGCGAAGCTGGGGCGGATCAGGTAGTAATATATAAAATTCCGGTGTGCGTCTGTTCGTAGTACTTCTCCTTAACGGCTTGACCGATTTAATGTATTTTTTGCTTTTTAATGTGGTGTCACCTGGATGGTTCTTAGCTGTACCCGGTATTGGCGGACGAAGTCACGGGTATTCAAATAGTTACTAGTATATTTTCCTGAATGCATTCGAAAATGCACTTTCGATCTTCTTGTCTAAGTCATAATATAATCATAAGCTCTTATTACCAGCCCTAGCTCTAGCCGATACCGACATACTGATTTGGACCCTACGCTGCGAATATAGGGCTTGTTTTCGAATGTGTTAAATTAAGGCTAGTGATACACTGATGTTAGGGATGCGCTTTGATGCGTCATCTCGATACATTAGGCGTGTGATGTATGCTTTAGAAGCGATGGAGTCACAACATATAGGGGTGCGCTCAGTGTGTAGCGGCTTGTTTGTAGGGTTGCCACTTTGTTTATACAAATTGTTCCTTGAAATAAATAATTATTCTACAAAAATAAACTAACTAAGCACAGCTTTTAATAAAGGAACAATTGGGAACCAGATAATTTTGTTGGTAGAATATTTATATTTTTTTTTGCAGCACTCATGCTCTGAAAGTTGGTCATTGTTAACTCGATAACGGCCCCGTAAATGTGACTTAGAACCATAAGTAATTTTGAGACTCATTATATTCATAATATTTTAAAAATAGCTGACCCGGCAAACTTCGTACCGCTTTCACATGCATATGACGCGGGCTGCCAATGTAAGTCGCCGGTAGAATTGTCAATCGGCCATCATTAGCTGAATGTATGTATGAGAAAATTATTTTTTTCATAACTTTTTTTGAGTGAATTTTTCCGATATTATAATAGTTATTCTGCTATTTAGGGCGGAGACAAATCCAACAAATCAAAGATCATCAAAATCGGTCAAGCCGTTCTTGAGTTTTAAATGATGTAACTAACCCGACTTTGTTTTATATATTTATATGAAATAGACCACAGTGCGGCTGTGAAAAAAAAAGAATGGATACCGGGAACGCAAATTTTCTTTTTAGAAACCAACTGTTAGAAAAATACTTTTTTTAATTTTGTCGCATTTGTGATGAAAAGTTATTTCATACTATTCTTGTAAAAACCGACTATTTCGGTGTATTATTTAATTGATAGACTTTCTTATTTTTAAGCGGGTTTATGTAGTTAATACCTATTCTTGTAGAGATTGTAAGATTTCATAACAACAAAAAAAAACTTTTTAACGCTCAACCCACAGATAAACCAAGAAAATAACATATAAAATGAATGAATTAAAACACTATTCTACGCCACAAAAGAAAAAAATATAAACAACACATAGCCACATGTACAATGGGCGGTCTTATCGCTTAGACATCGTCATACAAACTTCTATCTTACAATATTGGACATCCCTATATCTCGTCTCAGTAGAGTCAGTCTCCCGGGAGTCCATCTCATCTCATCTCAGAACTTATGTAAGCGGATACCGCTTTTTGTGACTTCCGCACGAGAATAGATCGATCTTTATCTGTGGATCACAGGTGAGAGATAGCACATCTTACTCGTGGAACTTTTGACGTGAATACGTTTTTTAAATTGGTTCCTTAGTAGGAGGCTATTTAAAAAACAAATGATAACAAAATTGGGAGATACAGTTTGGTGTTGCAGCTACATATCTATCATCTCCATCCAAAATTTAATAACACCACTGGATAGCTAAAAGATCAAAGAATTTGTTACGGTAAATGAGGACTGGGACGCATCGCGCGCGGTGGAGAGGGAAGCGCCGCCATTTTGAGGTCATTATGCTGCATTTCGAGGTTTTCATTTATTATTAACCCGAAGGGTTTCTTAGTGTTCAATGATTATAACATACCTACATGAAATAGGGTACGTTATATTTTGTATAGAAAATATTACCTATTACGTAGGGGAAGGAGGCCCAAAGCGAGCACCCTGCCTAAAGCGGGCACCTTTAATAAAGTCGTAATTACAATATCTACTGTGGCGAAACAGCGCGTCGTCAAGCCCCCCCTCCCTGCCCACCCCGCGGCAGTCACTTGGTCAACCTCAGACCGCGCGAACGCACGCTGCGAGTCACAAAAGAATTTCGGTGTAATTTGAAAAATAATGCAAGGTATGTTGATTGTGTTTTCTCTATTAGTGTGTTAGTTGCCCTACTATCAAAATGTGCATGTTGTTTAGTGACTATCTGGTGGTATTTTGATTGTGCTTGCTTGATTTGGTTCCATAAATTAGAGGTTAGATTTTGATGACTAAAAAAACTGTCTCAAAGGGCAAAGCGAGCAGGGCATAGCGGGCACCTGCCCACTTTGCCCGAGCTGGAAAATGTACCTATAACTTGGTTTCATTTGTCTTATTTTTTTTTGTTTTAGATGGTAAATAAGTATAAAATAAAAACTTCACAAGCTTCCTGGGACGAAAATGTGATGAAAAAAGCCCTGAAGGAAGTTAATGAACTGCATAATTCTGTAAAATCTACAGCAATAAAGTATGGTATTCCAAGGTCAAATCTTCAGAGACACCTTTTATCGGGGTCTGTAAAAAAGAAGCTTGGCCGGTACACTACTATTTTCACTCCCTACCAAGAAAAGGAGCTAATTGAATACGTTTTCCATATGCACTATTTTATGGCTTGACAAAACAAGAATTTCTGGAGCTCGTTTGCCAATACGCAAATATGAATGGAATTCCACATCCTTTTCAAAATGGTGCAGCTGGAAATGATTGGTAAAATGTAGAGATATGAATGTGACTTTAGACAATGTTGATAATTAAACGATAACTAATAAATAACTGATTTTTCATTTCCGGCTTTTTATTTGACACTTTCTAAAGTATAAGTTTTAGGTATTTTGCATAGTTTATGTCAAACAATTTAAGTATGCCTGCTTTGCCCAAAGCCCGTGCCCGCTTTAGGCCTCCCCCTCGGGCAAAGCGGACATTATTAAGAGTTTATATTTTCTCTCTATACCGTGTGATTTCAACCTTTCTATTAAATTTGTTCATGCTACATTTAACTACATGAATTGCTGCATCTGGTATAATTAGATTTTTCCAAAACATCTTGTATTTACCCCATATTTTTTCAAAATTACCTTAAGGTGCCCGCTTTGGGCCCCCTTCCCCTACACGTATTCATGCACAACACACGGCCGTGTCCATGACACAGCCACACCCCATTTTTTCAGTGCTGATTAGAATGTTGTCTATGATTGCTTTTTCTTAAAGAATAAGTCACTTTTCATCACTCACGCTCTGAAAGTTGGTCATTGTTAACTCGATAACGGCTTCGTAATGCGATTTACGGCCCTAGGGCCATCAGTAAATTTTAAAGTAGAATGAGGCTCATTGCATTCATAATAAGCTAAAATGTAATGCAATCTCCATGACAAATGTTTATTTCTACTCAAACTGAAGATACTTTTCTAGAACGTGTGTGTTAACAATATAAATACCTAGCGAACCTTTGCTTTCAACCAACAAAGGTTTTCAATCATCCCCCAACAATCCCTAACTATCTAAAACAAATTAAAAAGCATAAAACACGATTTAGCGTTCACTTCACTTAACCCTTTCGTGCCAGCAATAAAATTACCGAATTAACCCTTCCGCCCTGCGGGGGTGGTTTGTACCCCGGGACAAAACGCACTTAGTCGCAATTCGACCCCTTTTAGTCTTTTTAGATGATAGATGCGTGGACGGTGACGGGTCATTTGTGTTTTAGTTTAAATCAGATAAAAGAGTTGGTGGCAGATGGAGAAATGATCATCACTTAATTATGGTGTTTTTAAACAAGTGGCAACAGGGATGCCAGTTAGCAAAATTATTTATAACACAGAATAGATGATTAGGTATAAACAGTTGCTACAAAGTCGCGGTTTCACATTTTGATATTTTTTTCACAATATGATTAGCATGTAGCTGAAAGCCAGAATTACATGAACGAAATATCTTAAAATAACCTGCGAACGGCACTCTCCACTACTTAAGCCTTAATAACTTAATAGGCATTTTAAAACACCCTCCATAATGAGTAAAGTGGCTATGAAGCTGTTATCCTAGCACCTGGCTACTGTTTCTATTAATAAGTAAACACTTCGAACACTTAATGTGCTTCTTCCATTAGGCGCACTCGTAAATTATAAGCTCTTTTGTGTTATAGGCGCCTGGTACTCCGGCGGACGTTACTGTGACAATTTTAATGAGATTTTGTGTTAAATGGCAGAATTAAAAGCAGATGAATCCATTACTTACGTTTTAAACTCAAAAGTTCGGTGGTTCGTCCTAAAAGTGATTTCTTTGATGATTTTCAAAATGCAATGTCTTTTCCATTAGGCAAAGTCGTAAATTATGAACTTTGCAGCGAACAGTTAAAATATTCATGAGAAAATGAAGACAATATTAAAATTTAAGACAAAAAGAAAACTTCATCAGGTATTTTTTTATAAAATATACACATGACGCGTCGCATAGCGAAGCAATAACGTTGGCTTTCATAATAAGAAAAAAACATCTGGCAAATTCATAAGATATTCGTAAAAAATTTTTCATGATTAAACTTATGATTGCTATTTAAAATAATATCGCTAATGAGATTCAAAATAAACTAAGACGGCAAACTAAAATTAGAGCAATTGAGACATCAGAGTAACAGCTGATACTTCAACTTTCAAATCCAATACAAAACATTCATATTTCACCGAGTTATTGTCAAAAAAACCCTAAAATGCTGTTGGATATTAAATTCAATAACACTGCTACCTATTTTCGTCCCATCGTGAATCGGTATCTTTATGGGACGCGCGTGGGCTTCTGTCATTTGTTTTCATTATGCACCCCCCGAGAAAAGTATACCGCGGTGTATGACAATAATTTTCGCTATGTTTTGTTTTCATGTTTTATCTGGATTTTACACACGGGAATAGTAGCTGAGGATAATAGAAAATAGATCTAGAGAGATACTGTTGCTAAATGATGCTCGTACCTATCGATTGAAATTCGTCATTGATTACTTAGTATTTTGTCACCTACCGTTGTTTTTTTAACAGTTTTAAAGGCAACGCATACGCTTGACACATGGCCGTAGAGGTTTGATAACGAGGAGCCCTATTATACCCAGCAGTATGTGGATGTGGGTTAAGTACATTTGAAGATGATCTATGATGGATGATAAACAAAGAGATTCTCTTCCGCCTTTATTATTAGCACCGTCAAAGAGTTGCCTGAGTCTGTGTTTTCTGATAATTACAACCTGGGTGTCATCAAGTCGCGAGAATAGGTTTCTTCTAGGCAAGCGTGATCCATCGTAGACTGCATCATCGCGCGCCATCAGGCGAGATCGTGGTCAAACGCAAGCCTAAATACAATATAATAAAAAAAAATACAGCCCGGAGTATCTTTGCCCGGTACTTATAAATCCTCTCAGGATATCAGGTACTTCTGTGGATCTATCAGTGGACATAATAGATAGATAGAATCGTGTTAAAATGCCCATTCATATAATTGTAGAAAGTGCATTTTGTTCTTGAAGTTTTTCATTACAAGCGTAAGATCTCGCTGTCTATTCTGCCAACTACTGTAATTTCTACTAACCTCGTGTATTCCTCCCATTACAGTGATTTAGAATATATTATTATATGATCGGAACGCAAGACGTTAATAGTTGAAACAATTTGAGATATCGACCAATAATATTTCTAGATTTTCAAAAAAGAATTTTGGTATGCGATACAAAGTAATAGGCGCCGTATTTTATGCAGTTGTTTTGATAAGTTATACAAATTATTGGAAAAATCATAAATTACTTTTTTGCAAAGAACGAGGTTTTATGTCAAGAGTGTAATTATATTTCTGCACAAAAAATATTTTATATTTGAAGAAGCATATAAGTTCAACATTTTTATTACATATCTTTTATACACACTGTTTTGCTAAGAACATCAGTTATAATAATGACACCCGTGTTTTTATAATAAATAGGGATGTTGTACTAGTAATAGTGTTGTGCTATTCGATTCAAAGTGCACTTAAAGCGTTAGTCAAGGGTACTCGAGGCCTTTTTTTTTGTATCCGCACTTAGTAGAAGAGGGTTGAAATCATCACTTAAATGCACATCAGTTCAGGATACTATCTTACTTCGAGTTCCCTATATCGTATCATCATCATCATCTCAGCCCGTCTGCACCCACTGTTGGGTATAGGCCTCCTCTTTATTACGTCATTCTTTCCGGTCCCTTGCGAGTCTCATCCATTGACACCCAGCTACGCTTTCAATGTCATCCGACCATTGGGCGGGTGGTCTGCCTCTTGGTCTACGAGCATCCACTCTGTACTTGGCCACTACTCTGTAATCGCCTTCGTCCAACGCCCGTCATCCCTCCTAGCCAAGTGTCCAGCCTATCTCCACTTCAGCCCTGCGATCCTCATACCCACGTCCACAACCTTCGTGCGACGTCGGATTTCGACTTTGGGTATGTGGTCCAAGAGTGATATCTATAGATATAGATTCTTGTATTCTTGTATTCCATTGGTCGTTGAGTTACTCTTCTTCTCTTATTATATAAATCAAAGTCGGGTTTGTTCGAACACTTGTAACTCGAGAACGGCTGGACCGATTTTCATGGTTTTTGATTTGTTGTATTTGTCTCCGTCCCAGTTAGCAGATTAGCTATTAAAATATCGGAAAAATTCATGCAAAAAGATATTATGAAGAAAAATCATTTTCTCATACATTGATAATGAATGAATGAATGAAAATTCTTTATTATACCTTACAAGCTAAACACAACAGATATAAAAATAAAAATAATCAAATAAATGTAAGCATAATGGGCGGTCTTATCGCTTAACAAAGCGATCTCTTCCAGACAACCTTTGGATGGAGAGGATCATTGCTTAATGGAAGATTGGCTGAGGTGTAAAAAGAATAAACTTAATAATAGCAAAAGAAAAATTACTTAACCTTAAATACATAAATAGTAATAGGTACATAAATAATTTTAAATAAGTAAATAATAAGATAATGATGGTCGACGTATATTGACAGCCCGCGTCATATGCATGTCAAGGCGGTACGAAGTTCACCGGGTCAGCTAGTATCGTATAAAAGTGTTTTTTGACCACAGTAGTTATTAGTTTATTACCCACGGTTTTATTAATAGAAATGTTTAAAACAAAAAAAAATCGGTTATTAGTTACTATTAAAAGATAGGTACATTTACGTACATAAATGTCTTGTCAAAAACACAATATACCTGTTATCATCATCATCATAATCTGCCATAGGACGTCCAATGCTGAACATATACCTGTTACCTATGCTTTTGGCAAATTCAAGGTTTGGAAGAGATTACTTCTAACGATAAGATGGTCTACCTAATGCAGGACACCGTCCAAACCTAAAATAATGGTCGTGACGGTTTTAAAAACACGTCATTTAAAACTCTAATAAAAACCACATCAGAAAAACAATAAAAGTATCGCAAAATACCTTTTACCGATATCTTTATAGCCTGATTAAAAATCCAAATGATCATATTGATTTATAGTCGAGATTAGATTAAAATGATGTCTGTTAGTGTGTCACGGCGGGATTCGAACTCGCATCTGTGTGGCGCCTGCCGCCCGCGGCGCCTCTCGGCTGTGGGGTATCGAAATTTCGAATATTTTGATTCCATTTTGATTGTAATTTATTTAATTGTTTGTGGTAGGTACATATGATTCACCCAGTGCCTCCCTTTTTGGGCAATTTGTGGGAGATACAAGATTTCAAAACCTCTTTTTTATAAATGAAGATCTGATAAACTACTGTACCGATTCTGAAATTCATTTCACTGCTAGAAAGCTGCACCCAGTGCTATATTTTATTATTATAATTGTATTTTTAGATATGGGCTATTATGATGTCTGAAATAAAATATTTTGTTTGTATTGTTTTACTTGGAAGTAGGAAGGTTTAACTTTTATTTCAGCTTTACCTTAAGTATTTCTGCTTTGAGCTTCTCACTGTGATCTACTAAACCCATTATCTAAACAAAGGCAATTGCCATTTCAGTAGGCGATATAAGTAACGCAAATAAATCTTGAAGTCTATACTAATTAGATTATTACTCGAAAGAGTCTGGTCTCTGTGAGACTTCGGAGAGTGAAAAGGGGTTCCGTATCTTAAAAGGTAAAAAAAGGAAACCTTATAAGATCACTTTCTTGTCCATCTGTCCGTGTGTCACCACCGATTTTCTCAGGAACGGGTAGACCTAGCAACTTGAAATTTATACCAGATACTGAGGTCTATAGTCCCTATTAGGTGTATAAAAATCAACGTCCTGAGTCAACATGATAAAAAGATATGGGCAAATTTAGATTTTCGCGAAAACTTGTGAGTACCAAGATAGTCCTCTGTGTTGTATGGGCGCTCATACAATTTAGAAGACTAGCTTAATCGGCGCCAACCTCAAATAAGGTAAATAAATAAAATTGTGCTATTATGTGTAAAAATGATACCAATTTTATTATGGCGGTATAATGGGTAGGTACGGAACCCTCAGCTCACGAGTTCGACTCGCACTTGACTGATTTTTATTATTCAATCATTTGTCGAAATTCGATGTTTTACAATGAATAAAAACATGGTACAAATCAGCAGCTTAGGTCCATTAGATCCACTCGAAGTCATAATTAAGTTTTAAATGTTTGAATGAGTCCGACAAAAAGTCACCGACATAGCACAAAGGATTAGCAACTGACGGTCCTAGGGGCAGAAAGATTCTCGAGCACCGGAACTGCCCCCCCCCCCCCCTCCCCCCTCTGGTCTGGGTTGGGTGCAGGCTGCACAAGATCGGTCGCTCTGGAAATCTATAGGGGAGGCCTATGTTCAGCAGTGGACGTTTTATGGATGAAGTGAGTCCGAAACAAACGATTTTAGAGCGTGGTATAAGTAGGCATTATTTACTGACCAAACAATTTGCTGAAATTCTGCTAAGTATATATTTTTAATCTTTACTACCTGTCTCTCTGTCTGTCTTTCTCTCTGTTTGTTATGTTTACATGACGAAACGGCTGGACCGATTTCGATGAATTTCGATGCGTAACCGCGGGCGGAAGCATGTTAGAAATAAACAGGAATAGGCTAATGATTTTATGAATCCTCATGATGGATCTCCTTAGATCTCTTTCCCGGTAGGTACGTAGACCCGTGACGAGACACCTCACTTGGGGGTTGTCAGAGGCAAGTCATTGTCATTATTGATAATCATTTAGTTCTCTAGAAATAATCCATTACATAAATCTAACAAAATGAAATCAAAATATAATCTAGTCTTTATCTTAAACACCATTTTGCATGTTTAACTTAAAACAGAATTTGCTCATTTTCTTTATTTTATCAATAAACGTGATTCTAAAACCGGGTTTATGTTAATTTATTAAATTCTTATAAATTTATTGTAAACGGATTTTTTGTAATGAAGTAATGGCGTCACACGTCCTTGGCCCACCTGCGCTAATATCAAGACCCGCCCTAGAAATTGTTTCTCTTCGGGGCGGTTACACTATCAAAACTGGAGCGTGATCCGTATCGTAATACTATTATCATAGCAGTATGGTGGCAGAGTTTCAAACTGTGTTTTTAATTTTATTATTTATACTTGTTCAACTTAGATTTTGTCTGAATGTACTGACTGAAAGGTTAAATAATGCCATTAAATAAACAACACGACCCCATTACAGTATTTTCACTTCTACACTGTGAAATACTAGGTTTTTTATCTTAATTTATGCACCCCTCCAGTCCTAATTACATTGTAGTTTTGCGTGCAACCGCTCAACCGTTGCCGACGTGCACTAATCAATAACGTTATCGTTATTCAAATAACATTTTCAGTTAAAACGTTTTTTACGTTGTTAATTAAAACTAACTTTTTATTTCATAAATGAATTATATTTATCTTAACTGGTGCAGGCGTTTTACAAGTGGGTTTATTAGGATGAACATAATATTTAATTATTTAATGGTAGCTATGAAATTTGTTGTATAGTCATCATTTGAGATATTTCCTTACCCTTCAACACCAACTAGCAATTTTATTAACAAATACCTAATATATAGACTCGATTTAAAGTAGAGTAGTAGAGTTCCTATTAAAAGGGTTCGCCCGGAAAAGTACTATGACCATATTTCTGCCGCCAGTGGCATTGCTATGCTTTGAGTTGAAGGGTATCTGGTGAAATTACAGGCACTGCATTTTATTACTTCTTAATAAAATATCAAATAATTAAAATGAACATCAAAAAAAGATTTGAAAATTAAGTACCTATGTAAAGTACCTAAACTCCAAGATTTTAAAACCATCTCAAAAATGTTCAAGTCTAGACGGGACTTGGACCCGCAGCCTTCCTCTTGATACGAGGATGCACTTCCATTTGTGCTACCGGGCTCTGACACGTCAGGACCTATCTGACTAAAATATTACAGTTACTATTGATGTTATTTTACATTTCTACACAAGGTAGGCAAGATCACTTGATATTAGTTACATAGGAATTAGGATTCACACTATTCCTAATTAAGTAATAGTGGTGTGTGTGTGTGTGTGTTTGTGTGTGTTCGTCCTAGCTGCGAGACATTATGGAATATTAAGCTCCCGCCTCTACAATGAGAAGTTGCAGATTTACGATCTTTCCGCAAGAAATTGTAAAAATACCTTAACTAACTAGCTGAAGGTTTAATCCTATACTGAAACCGAGGATCTTTTTAAAATAATGATTTAAGGCAATATTGTATTGTAATAGAGGCGGGAGCTTAATATTTCATAACGTCTCGCAGCTACCGCAGTTTTGTGTCGCTCAATAGTCCACAACTGATATTTCCTCCGTTTATTTACGTTGATGTCAGAGTTATAAAGGGATTCCGCATGCTTTCGAAGTATTACATGAAGGACAAAAATCTGGCTGGTGGTAAGTACAGAAGTATCAGCATAGAGTTTGGTTGTAGGGTATCTGTAGGGTTTATTGGTCATAACTTTTAGAACAGCTCTTGGTGGCCTTTCTAAGCGAAGCATGTGCGTTAGATGCGTTCCTCCCCATGTCGTGATACAGTAGGACAAGAATGACTGTGCTAGACCAAAATATACCATCTTCATTATATCTAGAGAACGTGAGCAGACTTTTTTTTACCCCTATTAAGCTTATTGCGCGCAACGAGGAGTGAGAGATTTGACATAGTTAAAGTTTGTATGAAAAAAGAGGGGCAAATGATAATATTAAACCTTAAAAAAAAGTAGACCACTATGTACTGGCAACGTGTATTAGATCAATTTACCTATCTATGTAATAAAATATATAATCTATGACGACCTCCGTGGTGTAGTGAGCGAATAGCCGGCTGAGACGCAGGAGGTAGCGGGTTCGATTCCCGCCGCGGAACAAATGTTTGCATGATCAACAGATATTTGTCCCTGGTCTGGTTGTTTCTCTTTATATTATAAGTATGTATTTACAAAAAAAAAATGTATATAAGTAGTCTATCAGGTATCTGATTCTCATAGTACAAGCTCTGCTTAGTTTGGGGCTAGATTGCGCTGTGTGAAATGTCCAGCAATATTTATTTATTTATGTATTTAACATGTTGGCACCCGCTGCTGCGATTAGTATCTAAATATTAGTTATCACATCGTCGGGTCCACGTAAAAAGGGTTTTAGAGGTAAAACCTTATTTGTGGTCGCGTCAGACTGGGTGCGAGAGGCGGTAGGTGCTCAGATTTAACCAAAGAGTTAGCAAAATGAAAACTTTGGTTTATGCCTACTATGACTACCTATGCTTACTCGAACGAGCAGACGACGAGCGAGTTTTATTACCCATGTTAAGCAATAAATACAATTTAATTCATTGATTAACTTTTCTGGGTTTTATTTCTGGGTTATTATTTATGACAATAATTTACGAATACGCGAACGAAGTCGCGATTAAACAGCTCGTAATCTATAAATTAATAAGTATGACTATCTTGGTTACCAAAGCATCATGCTCTGCTCAAAACTCCCGTCACACAATTTCTTTCATTTCCCCGACAAAAGAAACTAGAAACACAAAATGAATAATTCCACAAGTGTCCCCTATTACGGAGGTCACCCGTTTCAAACACACATCTACTGTAAAACTTAAATAATTACGCCGGAAGCCCATAAGGGCCTGCAGTTCATATAAATCATCCACTTAACACTTTTTTCATGCGACAATATCATCTAAATATACCAGGAACGCATAAAAAGCTTAGAAGTTTATTTTTGTCAGGGATGAGAAAGTGCGCGCCGGCTCTTGAGCTATGGACGTTGTCGCAGGATTGGACAAGCCACGTCCATCATACTATCTTCCGTTTCACTCGCACTCATGGATTTTTCAGCCCTCCCGCTCTATTAAGCCATGCGTGAATAGCTTGAAACAATGAATGTTTATTTTTGAAGTTCGAACCTTTTTGGAATAGTGCCGGGAATCGTTTTTGATTTTTGTCTTGTTTGTCGCAAAAATTTCGCTCGAATTTATTTTTGTGATGTTTTTTATTCTACCAGAACTAAAATGCTAATAAATACTACCATCGCATCGAAAAGTATCAGATAAAAACACTTGACCGGTCGTTTTACGGTACATAACCGATAACACCGTAAAAGGAAACGATGCATTAATTTTTTCCCTTTAATTTCTGCCTATTTTTTGTTTCGATAATGAAAAATGTCATCGTGTGCATCACGGACCGTTTCTGAGTTGTTTTTTCCCTTTTTTTTCTTTTTTCCCGGTTCGAATGACACAGAAAAGCTTTTTGGCTGACGTGCGTTATCGCATAACTTATTGTGAAAAAAAAAACGTTTGCAAACCGCCGGACGAGACTTTTGTATTCAAATTCTTGCGGCAATGTTTTTACAATACTTTTTTATTTATTTTTGTATAGTTATTATACCTTTTAACTCCAGGTAAATGAAGTTTTGAAGTATAACAAGAAAAAATAATTTCTAATATAAAAAAGGAATATAAAAATAAAAATTAAATAAAAATAGTCTCTCTGTAAAATAGTATATTTTTAAATTAATCTATTAAAGACAAATTGCGACTTTCCTAACGATGCCTAATCGTATTTAATGCCTAAATATGTTTATAAGAGTTGTCAAATCATACAAATACACCATATTTAAACATGTTTAGTCGCTAATTACGTTTAGGGATCGTTGTGTAGGGAGAAATAAAAACAATTGATGTTTTAAATTATTCATATAGAATGATTGTGGATGGGTTAATAACAAACAGAAATACAACAATGTCTTGTATTCAGAACCTTTTACTGCCAAAAAAACACGAAGGCACCCCACATTACCCTAATAAGGGCACGGCATGAAAAATTAAACATTTCGTTATCTACCATACCGTAATAACGAATTCAGTAAATATTCAATGCTTCATGGACTAATGCACATGAGAGTAATGTGGGGTAATACTGCTAACGAGTAGCGGGCGGCAGCTCTCATTAACCATCCATGTTTTAGCTAGCTAGAGTTCTGCAATAGAGCTGCTAGAGATCTATCACATAGTAGCACTCGGTGTGTTACTACATTACTACATTACCAGCTCGTGATAGAGCTTATGTTTACAATCATCCGCAAATACCACTACAGTTTTTGATATTCAGGTATTTTCTGGTTCAGTAACAATCTCGCCCTGCCTGCTTTTCTTGTACTTTTTGGGACTGCCAAGTAAATCCGAACCACTTCTTACCACGTCTGCTTACAACTATTTCATTAATAAGCCCCCACTCAAACCTACATCAGAACACGCATTAACTAGGATAGACAGTGTTATGGAATTGTTATTTAGCGTACCCGCTCCGCTCACGCTCGCGCTGCCGCTTAAAGAAACTCCCTAGGTCGAGCCCCGCCCCACACATCAGAACGCATTATACGCTCAAACAGACACACTGTTCGGGTGAATTATTAAATATTATTATACCAGAGATAAGCCGGTGTTTCGTTACTTAGTTTATTTTACGGTGTTCTTTGAGATTCACTGAATTGAAAATTTTGTAGTTATTGGACGATGGATAAATAATTCGAAAATTATGATTTTGAAAAGATAAAACTATAACTAGTAGAATCTCTGCCTCAAATCTTAACGTCCCGTTGAGGTGGAGACTACTAGGCAATCGAAGTATCTAAATAAATAAAGCAACGATAGCGTCGCATCTCATTCATTATGAGATGCGACGCTATCGTAGCCCAATGCGAGACCCTAGAATTATCTAGGGTCTCGCATTGGGGGTGTATTGTGCATTACCCCCTCTAATCTGACCCCAACCATTATAACTACTTGAAATAACGGAGTACCTAGGACTTTAGGTTGATTATCTATGCATTCCAAGATCTCCATGAATGCTGTTGTGGTGTTGGCGGATGAGGTTTCGCTGAGCCCCGGCAGACCCGTTTTCAGTTTGGCATCGCTAGTGGTCTGAGTAGTATCACACGCTCCACCGTCTCTTCTTCTTGAAAACATCCGCACCGGTCTTCAAGAGGTGATGGTTAAGTTCACAGTCCCATGATGATTTCCACCATCATCCTTAGATCTTCGCGTTTAATTTTTAACAGGGTGTTTGATAGAAGATACTTACAGATTTTGTACAGATGTTACAAAATTAAATATTTATATACCTTATTCAGCTATAGTGCAAATTAGATTAGATTAGACAATTCCTTTATTGCACACCATTAAATATAAACATATACAAGAAAATACACTCTTAAATCATAGGTGTAATGGGCGGCCATACCGCTAAAAGCGATCTCTTCCAGGCAACCTTTGGATGGGCAGGATATATGTGAACAAATAAGGACGGCGGCGTAAATCTGAAATTACATGTCATATAAAATTAAATTATGTATGGATAACTAAGAAATTATTGTCGTTTTTCGATTCTTTGCAGGGAGCATTGTCTTTGTTAGCTTGCAGTAGCTCTACGTTCCCAGTCTTTCTGGTGCTCCTTTTCAGTGTTCATCCTCAGTCGGTTTTTGATTTCCGTTTTGCGGATAGCGTCACATCCACTAACGTTAATTCCTGCCGGAATCTACAATCGCTATGGAATGAATGAAATTGAAAGAAAGAGAAATAATGACGGTATGACGCATAACAATTGTTCTGAGTTTTATCCCATCGCGTTTCTGTACAGTTTGAACGACAGTACAAGTCATAAGAGACTGGATAACAAGAGCCGAAGATCAGGCTCAGGGGACCTCCGGGAGACACCTCCATCCAGAGGCTGATGATGAAATCCTAATGTCTTTGGACTCAATAATATCATTTTATCTTTAGAAAAACTTAAGCTGGACCAATTTTTGTTCGACTTAAGCAGGTTTGTTTTAATATGACATTACTATAAGTATTCCGGCGCTGTGTGAAATATCCAGCATTATTATTTATTTACATATTATCTATTCTATCAGATATCTGGTTCCCATAGCAGCTTTGCTTAGTTTGAGGCTAAATAGCGCTGTGTGAAGTGTCCACCATTATGTAATCTATATCTATACTAATATTATAAAGAGGAAAGATTTGTATCTTTGTATGTTTGTAACGAATAAACTCAAAAACTACGGGTCCGATTTCAATAATTCTTTCACCATTAGAATGCTACATTATTCTTGAGTAACATAGGCTACTTTTTACCCGACTGCACAGAAGGAGGGTAATGTTTTTATTGACAAATAATGCATGCGAAGCCGGTGGCAGGTCAGCAAGTATTTAATATTTTTAATATAATTCGCGTAGGTACTATTTGTTTAATATTTTTATTACCTTGAGCACTCTAACGAGAGTGGGGATGTCAAAAGAATCGTTGAGTCCTCAAGGGTGAGATAGGGTATGGTCAGCATCATAAATTGGTTAACAGTTTGAGTTTCTAAATCAAAATAAAATTGGAACTAGGCATTTTTTCAACAAAATCTTTACACTGTGTTTGCAGATAGACCTTTGGCTAATGTCGTGTTAAAAACAACTTTCTGTCCGATAAAACACTATAAAAAATAAATTGTTAATCAACTTATGTCACTGTACAGGAAGTGCCAAAATAAGTAGAAATAACGGCCTGAACAGTTTTCTCACGCGTGAGAACTTTTTTCTCCCAAATAAAGCGAGATGACTATCAAAATCAGGATGTTGATGAGTAGATTTCAAAAAGGTCATAGTTTTAAAACACTGATCCTACATAACTGCCATTTCGGGCTTTTTAGTATTTTCTAACAGATCACTTGTTTAAATTATACAATAATAGTTAAATGTTATATTATAAAATAATGTTTCTATGATAAAATATTCGAAACTTGAGCTCTTAGCATAGAATTTAGGTATTCTAATATCCGTCTAGACGCCTAAATGTATTCTAGTATTTGAAATACAATGACTGAACACTAAATAGCAATGATCTTGAATTCAAGACCTATTTTTTGACTGTTTTTAGCCTAGACTCTAGGCTAGATAAAAACACAGCATTGGTAAATTTTATAGTTGCTTGTAAAGCACACGTGGCGAGGATACCCAACATGATAGTTCAGATCCTCGTTGCTTACATTTGGGTGGTTGACTGTTAGTTGCATTTAAAACTGAGTGTTCCGTGCTACGTGAAAGCCTCACTGCCTCACAAGCCTTGAATGATCTTCCGGTGGCCTCAAAATATACTAACACACCAGTGTATTTTAATTATTTTATTTACAAATTACAGATTACAAAAAAGTTATCGTGTAAATGAGTCTAAAGAAGAGGTTTCAAAGTTACTTGTTTTGGCAAGATTTTCAGTAGAAGTGAATAAATTAGTCAGTTATAATTGATGTTATGCATAATTATGTTTACATCTTAACTTTACCTATACATAATTGTAGAGTTCCTACCCAGGCTTCAAATGATAGGCTCGGTACTTAGCAAAAGTGGACTGTATTTACTTTCTTCTTAGTTAATAGTTTACAAGGTATAAATCGCGTACTTGATGATCACAATATTTCCTTTTTTTCTGATGGACTAAACTCGCTGTTGGCCTCTGAGGCCGTGACAGCTTAACCGAACTTTTGGCGAGCGCAGATGGCGCTCAGCCCAGTAAGTTATTTAGGCAACTAGCGCAAGGGCACCACTTAGGTACGAGCCTCGGCTTGGGCAGTTGCCGGGGTGGGGATAGGAGAGAAACGCCCGGGTACATGTCTGTACCTCGTATAGGCGGCGACTGAAGGGACTCGTCGACCTCGCCGGTGAGGTCGGTGTTTCTGTGAAGTGTTCCGCATTAGCAGAGGTGATTTCGTCATCCGGGTCTCCGAGAACGTGTCTCGGACGACGGAGGATTTAAAGTCACAATTTTTCCTTTTAATTGTTTTCGGATGGACTAATCTCGCTGTTGGCCTCTGAGGCCGTGACAGCTTAACCGAACTTTTGGCGAGCGCAGATGGCGCTCAGCCCTGTAAGTTTTTTAGGCAACTAGCGCAAGGGCACCACTTAGGTACGAACCTCGGCTTGGGCTGTTGCCGGGATGGGGATAGGAGAGAAACGCCCGGGTACATGTCTGTACCTCGTATAAGCGGCGACTGAAGGGACTCGTCGACCTCGCCGGCGAGGTCGGTGTTTCTGTGAAGTGTTTGCTCTGTCTGATATAGATGACTCACCTTCCGCATTAGCAGAGGTGATTTCGTCATCCGGGTCTCCGAGAACGTGTCTCGGTCGACGGAGGATTTGATCACAATTTTTCCGTTCAAATCGGTTTATACTTATGCAAAAATAGTCCTCGCCCTAGCCATGGTGCGGGGATCGTAATTTACATTTTCACAAATCATCTTATACAATTCTTATTACATCGAAGTTTCCAGCAAAGTTAGACGGGGACTTACCTATAGCTATCTTACTCTTTTTGACCATTACAATCTTAGCTACCTATACATTTGAATCTGATTCGATCCTATAACTATCCCGTCTTTGATCGTCCGTTACAATAATCATCAGTAGGTATCTAAATAATGTTTATCGGCTCGAGTATCTCTAAGCCCTGAGACTAGAAAAGAAATAATTAGGGTTTTACTTTTTAACTATTAACCCCATTAGCTCGAAGTACTGACGACGGTTGGGGCAGAAAGATTATAGAGTGAACGACCACACACTGAAAAGCGCAACGTAGTACGGCCTCCCACTATATAAAAAGACGACCTGATAAAGGTTACTGGGAGCCGTCGGGTGCAGGTAGCACGAGATCGGTTGCTCTGGTAATCTACAGGGGGGCCTATGTTCAGCAGTGGACGTCCTGGGGCAAGTATGATGATGATGGTATGATGAATCCTTAACCAATGACGAAAAAAACGATCTGCCCTGATAACACCAAGTCACAAAAACTGTTTTAAAGAGATAGTCGCTATAAATAGTTGATCCTACAGCAAGAAGTTGCAATGTAACCGATGCCATTTCATATCGTAAGGTTAAATTTCATAAGTTGTATATTCGCGACGCTGCGACAAATTTGTATAATACGACAATTTGCGACAATGAATTATTCAAAGCGGTCCAGCCACCGCACTTCGATTACAGGCACATACATATTTATAGTTTTATATAACCTGTTGTCATATTTGTATAGGAAAGAGATTGAAAATTTACTCTTTTTAACCCCTGATGCAAAGCGTTAAAGCTTTAAAGGTTGCGTGCCTATTTGTGGCATGGCATCGTAGCTCTTAGCGGATTGACTAAGTTCAATGCAGTTTTTGTATTTGAAAGCTGATGTTTAATATATTTTAGCTATGTTTTGTGGAATTTGTGCAGTTAGTCAAAGAAAAAAGAATATTTAATTTTGTAAATTATGAGCAAAACGAAGAGTCATGACGTTGGGAATTGAGTTATGGAACTCAAATGGTCTTGGGCGGGACACTTGGCAAGACGTGGTGATGACAGGTGGAGCAGGGTAGCAACTGAATGGTGGCCGAGGAATGGCTGTAGAAGGGTAGGACGTCTGGCAGCGAGATGGGTGGACGACATCGTTAGAGTCGCGGGCCGCCAATGGGTGAAACTAGCGCAGGATAACGGATGACACAAACTTGGGGAGGCCTATACCCAGCAGAGGGTGAAGTCGAGCTGTGATTGATGACGATGATTATGAGGAGCAAAACTTTTTAAATTTAAATATTCAGGATTTGAATGAATGATGAATGAACAATTATTTATTGCACAAAATAAAAATAATCTATGCATAGGCGAACTTAATGCTAGATAGCATTCTCTTCCAGTTAACCTTTGTGTAATGCGGAAAACAGTTATTATAGGTAGTGCATATTTGGTAGAGGGAGAGGCTTAATTTTACAGAAAATTTACAGATTACTGCAGAAAATTTTGGGTTTCTTAGATATAATATCACCAAAAAATTGTAAATACGATTTTTGAGTGTATTTTTGTGGTAGTACTAAACCTTTCGGTAGTCAATCGTTAAACTGAACAGATTACAAGGAATTTGAGAAAACTGCTTTATCCATTCACAGCGCGAGAAGCCTTTACCAGAAGCTTTATAGTATCTCATAAAACATGAATATACAACCTACATACAAATAAAATTATAATTGAAATGCATCTGATGTCCAAATTATAAGGTCTGGCGCCACCGCGACATCCAAATCATAATCAAACGATAGGGACCGTTCATTTTCGTGCGTGACAGGTTTAAGAAATAGAAAATGTCAAATAAAGATACACAGACCTACGGGATACCAAATATACCATATCAAAATAAATTTGGAGTATTTATGACCTGATCTGACCTGAACCTCACGTGACAAGGGCCTATAGCATAATTGGCAGTGCATCCTCGTATCTAGAGGAAGGTTCAAGTCCCGTCCGGGTCAAAAGTTATTGATGGTTTTAAAAATCTTAGGATTTCTCGTTAGTAAATTCTAAAGATAAAAATTAATAATCTAAAAAAAATAAATGACACATGAATAATTTCACTTTGGTATCACACACAAAAGAGGTACACACCCCGTAGTATTTTGGAAGACCTATTCAACGATAGCATACACGATGGGTACACGACTAAATAAATAACCCCTAGCTTACATGTGAGCTAAAATAACTTATTTTACTAGGTGTCACCGAAATCTACCATTATAATATTTGCAAAACTTTCGCGATAACTGTACATAATTACTGATTTAAATGGGTATTTATTGCGTATGTACCATTTTTATTTATTATCCCGACGTTTCGACTATGTTGCAACAGCCGTGGTCGTGGGCAGACCATATAAAACTATCTACCATTATGCCATTCAGCTTTGCAGTACTAATAGTCTACGAGTAAAATGGCTTTAACAATTTAAGTAATGTAATAGCGAAACTATAAGGGTTTCTAGGCGGACAACGGAACCCTGTAAAAAGTTATTCACCACCCACCGTTGAAATTCTGGGAAGTCATTTAAAATATACATTTTTAAAATAAAAAAAACATTAGAAATTCATGAATTTTGAGTAAAACGTGTAACAATGCAAGGCAATCGTCACGTGCTACTAACTTGACATTCCCTCAAAGCCTTCTAAAAGAAATCAAAGTATTTGTATGTGAGGCTGACTGACCGTCATATTAACGAAGGATCAATATAGAAAGAGTTGTTTCTTTATTTGCATATTGCAGCCAAAAATAGCTGGTTTATGTCAAATTATCCATAAAAGCATAATAACTTTAAGTTAACAGCTAGTTTAGATTGTATACAGATTTTGATGTGAGTTTTACTTTGAAAAGGAGGACCATGTATCAAATCAAACGTGTCATTGACTTAGCCCCAGTGGGATATCTTCACGGGTATGCGTACTGTTTAGGAGCTAATAATAATAAGAGGCTCTCGCTGGGAGGTTGGATCAAGGGTCAGATACAGAAGGCGGTACTCCTGGACTCGGTACGCATAGTCAGGAGGTTCTTCTCTCTGCAGCCCTAGCCACCGATCGCTTGGGCCTTGCTTCGCGGTCGGTATGTTACCGTTTGTATAAATATATTTTTTACTATAAATATTTTATTTACTTAGTGATTTTTTTATAAACGAGTTTTAATACAGATATATGTGAACAATAATAACAATTGATCTGAAGATATCTGCGATGAAGATGATTATAGTCATCGGACTACTTTTACATTCAGAGCAGAGTGAAGTAGGAAGCAACAGTCGATTAGTTAATCGTAAATAAATAATAAATAAATAAATATTGCTGCACATTTCACACAGCGCTATTTAGCCCCAAACTAAGCAGAGCTGGTACCATGGGAACCAGATAACTGATAGAGTACATGTATACTTTTTTTTTGTAAATACATACTTATAATATATAGAAATATATCCAGATCCGGAACAAATACCTGTAGATCATGCAAACATTTGTTCCGTGGCGGGAATCGAACCCGCTACCTCCTGCGTCTCCGCCGGCTATACGCTCACTGCGCCACGGAGGTCGTAAAATATTATTTCTAAGATTGATCACAATTTTTACGTTCTTTTTTTCGAAAAGCCATATTGTTGGATAGATAGATACATGAATAACTCTTTATTGAATTGCCATGTGCAGAAAAACTCAAAAGCAATATATTAATTGCTGAGTTCTGTTTTTTTTTAGATAACTTTTGTTTGGAATAAAATTATCGAAGCTTTAACTTTTATTTTGCATGACGCTTTTTCCTGCATCATTTTTTAACAAGTTTCATCTTGATCGTCCCTTCAATATCCTTATATCTTAGTACAACTCATAATAATGCACACTATTTTATATGCATACCAGGCTTTCATAATCTGTAAGTGTCTTAATAATTGCTCTCCTATTATCCACGAGACCACGACGTTTCCTTCCATTGCTCGTCTATTAACTAATTACTTGAGCAATAAACGTCACATCATTGAGAAGCCACTTTAATACATGATGGCCTATTGATGGCCCATTGGAGATACCAGGAGAGCATGGATGCGAAGCGATCGATTAGTGAACGATTTATGGCGTAGTAAGACGACCAGATGGCCGATTGGCTTCCTTAGTCTTGAATAGGGTATCTTGAGCCAGGTTAACTCAAATCGCCGTTAGATTTGTTTATATTTGGAGATGGTCATACATTTCTTTACTTACTTTTTGTCATCAATAGTTGGAAGACGATATGAAAACCGCTGGACATAGACCTTATACTTCGGATTTCATTAGGAACTTGTTTTTGCATCTTGCCGTGATTATTCAAAGGCCACGATTGATTCTGGAGACATTCCTCGTGGTTCGAGGTTGCTTCTGGAGAATATTTATACACCAACGACTCTCAATTCTACTTCTTGACTATTATGGCTTATATATATTATGACTTACATATCTAATATATAAAATTCTCGTGTCACAGTGTTTGTAACAAAACTCCTCCGAAATGGTTTGACAGATTCTTATGAAATTTTTTGTGTATATTTGGTAGGTTTGAGAATAGGAATGTAAACTATTTTCATACTCCTATGTGATAAGGGTGGTCCACCCCAAATTTTTATTTTATTTTTTGGACGCATGCTATTATTTTTATTTTTTTTATGATATGGCAATAAAAATTACATACAGCCATAACTTTTCACCCTTCTACCACCAATCCCTATTTTTTAATAGCGATATAATTTATAATTTCATATTTTTTTACTTTTAATATAGAGATAGTTGATTGGGCACGTGAATTTAACTCAGCTTAGCAACACAAAATTTATTGATTCTAAGGCGGTTCGAAGTTCGCAGGGTCAGCTAGTATATATCTATTATCGCTTCTCCATTGCCATTTCACTTCACCAAATTTAAGAATTAAAGACCTCGACCTAGTTTTTTTAACGGATTTTGATCACTACGCATGAAAAAGCTAGCCCTTATCGATCAAAAAAAAAAGGACCTACATTACCATCAGAAATGCTTAGATGCAAATCTTTCTGTAAATCTTACCGTTATACCAAGGCGCCATATTACACACACCTGACGAAGATCAAATATATCATTCCGCCTCTATTATCATCTTTTTAATATGTTTTGACATATCTTCCCGCCCTTTTCGGCCCATAATACCGCCTTCTTTCGACTCCTTCCAGCATTATTGAAAACCGCCCATAAAATTATAACCATAGTTATTGTAATTGATGGAGTATCTCATGTATTATGCCATGTTATTTGTGTTTTTAAAAAAGAATATTGTTTATGGTCTTCATAAAAAAGGTTTGTTGATTTTAGTTTATGATTTGTCAGAGTTTCTTTTGCTATTCAGCTCTAGGCGTTTTGGCAGAAGTTAGAGGGTCTTAAATAGATTTGTATGACTTTTAATTTGCCCTTTAGAGTCGTATATTTGCATAAAAAAGTAAGTTAATTTACCTATGTTTCAGGTAGGTATATTATAAGTTTATTTAGGCCTATGAGTCACGTAATTAGTATGTAGTTTCTACCTTTTTGTAATAGACTGTTGATTTCTATACTGACAAAGATATCATCAATACAGCTAGATAACACTTATTGACATCATCATTATCATATCAGCCATAGGTCGACTGATTTCTCATAAGTCTTGCCTCTTTTACATCGTTACTGATTATTTTTGGAGAATGCTGCCTATGCCCTCGTTTTTCAATCTTGAAAATCATCTGGCGATTAGGTAAATCGCTTATCAACTGCCTAAAGTAACTTATAAGAATTGTCACAAACTATCAAGTGTGGTAACACTTCCGCGCCTTACTCACAAAGGTTCCAACGGAAGACCAGGGCTGTGTTACCTTGCTGTGACACGGCAAATTGCTGAGTTGTTACCTTTTTGTGGCGGCTACTAATAACTTATATCTATTTTATTTACTGTATTTATGGTGTTGTTATTCAGTGGTTTGCATAATAAATATTTTTTCGTTTAAGTATTGTCAAATTACTCTGTGATGTTCTCACTGAGTTATTTCCAAGATTGAGAATAGGGGAGAATTGAAAAGCCTATCTCGTCTCAAGACAAACTTCTGTCCCAGGCACTACAAAAGTTCCGGCTATAACACAGCTGAGACTGCAACTTGCCACCAGAGGATCTAAATGCCTGAGAGTGAATAGGGGGCAGAGCTTTGTGGCAGAGACAAAACCACTGTGATGAGAAATTTTAGGTTCATGCACACTTCCAAATTAAGAAGTTGCGTGGGTTTATCAGCCTACGGTTGACTCTGACCAAACCAAACTCATTTTATAGGACATTTTATTGCAGGAATTAATTTAATTTACTGCAGATATGGCCTGATGTGTTTGTTTTAAAAGTTTATTAGTTTGCTGAATAGGATCAGAGTCCGGTTTAAGATATTTAGAGCGGAAATGGTTTGGATATTTGTCATCGCAAAATATCTGGTCAATCAGTAATTCGGAATTTTAAAATGGAAGTTATAGATAACCATTGCATTCTATGGCTTAGCCGGCGATTGTATTAAGTCATGTAAACACCTATGTCTACGATCGTATGCCAATAAGTGCCAAAAGAAAACTCAACAAATAACTCTTTTTCATGTCATTTCACCACTGACAAAATTATCTCCAATGCAATGTTCAACTTATATCGATCAAAAATATATTTTCTCGTAAAGGAAATATCACAATAACCTACGAATAAATTCACAGTACTGATATCAGCATATAAATTAATTCCAAGAACAGCAGAAAGTACGAGTGCGTCTGCCCACGTAGCAACCTCAGGACTCTCAAATATTTCTATATCTATAGTGAAAACGAAGTCTGTCTGTAGTTAGTATACAGCTTATGTTTTTCCTTGAGCATTACGTACTGATCGTTGTAGGCAGAGCTTCTCATCTTAATTCATAATTAATTTCATTCATTCTCCAACATGGGTAAATATGCATGACAACAGGTGATAAATACTGATGATGCTTTACCTAATAGATAGACTAATAGGTATGGTGCTTGCTCAAAAATCTAGGATTGAGATATTTAGGACACAAATTACTTGCTTTTATCGTGAAATTTAATTACTAAATCCGTTTGTGCTTCTGAGGTTTTCAAAATATAATGTAGATGCTTTAAATCAATCAAGCCACGTTGATACCCGCTCATACAAACATACTAATTAATCAAGATAATTTCAAATATATTGACTTCACTACTGGTTAACTAACGGTTGAGCCAAGCAGTTGTGTCATGGGGGACAAACGGATAGTAAAATACCTAGGCTTTTTTTACTGTTTGTATTTTAGGTATAACACTCAGCCCGGCTTGCAAAAAGACCGCTAAACGTATTTAGCGACTAAAATTTTTAAATTTGACGTATGTAGGTATGGGATTTGAAAACTCTGTAAATCATAGTTAGCCACTAAATACAATTAAGAATCGGCGCGCAAGTCAATGTTGATTTGAATTGTTATGTTTTTATGGTGTGTAATAAAATATCCTTTACATAAATTGAAATCAATATTGTACAAACTCGCGTGCGATCACTAGTATTTCAATAAAATATCAGTAGAAACCCGATACGGCACGTAGGCCGGACAGTGTCCGGACACCCGCGATCCTCGGACAAAGGTTTTACGATCAATATATCGGACACAATCGGACACCACTTTTATATATTGTCTTTTATTAATGTTCCAAGGAGGTAGTATTGTTTTTGTGTGAGTTATTGATTTGGGACGGTTTTAAGTCGTGTTCTCTGCCAAAGTTCTTTCAACGAGATGATTTTTCTTCGAACGGGTTTTAATATTACCTTCCGATGTTATAAATGTGCAATAGATATGAAAGTAAACGTATTTATATTTTTTTGTCATACAAACACCGACGTAATGGATGATCTGATTTCATGAAATTAGAAGTACATTTATTAAATTGGTTTCTTGAAGTAGAAGTTTTTTGTTATTTTCTTCTTTTGTATTATCTTTTGTTATTTTCATAAGTAGCCCATATTTCTACTCCTGAACATTCCTAACTTTGAATAGATTAATATAATGTAAAACTTGAAGTATTCGATTTTCATTTATTTTAATAATAATTTTGTAACTTTTGCGTTCCCATCTAAAATATACAACTTTAATATCGTCATAAATCTTCCTGCCTATATAACTGTCAAATATTCAAAGTGTTTCAGATAGGCTTTAAAATAGCTCTTAAACCAGATAGGCCTTAAAATATGCCTGTTGTGTTAGGTATATTTGTATGATTATTCTAAATGCAAGCCCTTTCAATTCAAGAATGAATAAAACTCATATATACCTTGTTCGTGTTTGCATTTAAGTATGATGTTGCATGAATAACAAGTAAGGAATTTTATTAACTTGTCCGAGTCAAGACTATTTTGATTTCATTGCTTGATTTCCTAAATAAAACTGCTTATGATTACAATATTTATACCGTGTTATCAGTAGGTATAAATTGTATCAAAAACTGGTTTGGGCGGGCTGAACAGTAGGCCTAAATATCGCGAAGACAAATATTGAAGTTAAAGCGTTTTGTGTGAGGAGTTAGATAAAACAAAGCATATTTAATTTCAAGTTATTTATTTTAACTACACATTACGCCTACTTTATAAGATTTCAGTCAAATAAATACATGGTGATTTTAAATTAAATATATCACTAAATTGTACAAAGCTATTTACAGTATATATCACAAATAAAGTTATATATCGAAGTGTCCTAGTCTATTAGTAGTATCACTTCTACTTACAGTCAGTTTGATCCACTCGGAACTCAGATCCACTATTGCTCAAACACTAGGCTTCACTGGCCTTTGACGTCATCATCAAATCATCCATAAAACACAGAAATGCATGGCCTAAAGTCCTAAAACTAAAGAAAATGACTCAAGGTATACATGAGCCGCTTGTAGCGGCCTCACTTCACATTGTCTTTCACTTCACAGCTTCTCGAATGCTCTGGAGTTGGTCAGCATCTCTCTCGTGAGACGCCAAACTTGCTTAGCAGCGTTTTCTAAAGCCGTCGGGGATTTCCCTTTGAACAGGTCCACATGAGGCAGGAAGTAGTGAGGACACCTACGGCACTGCAGAGAAGATATCAGTTGTAGGAAGATCCCGTTGATCCTGTCTCCTATAGCTCCCTCATCCCATTCGTGTTCTCGAGGATGCTTCTCACATTCGTAAAGCAGAAGAGTTTTCATGTGGTAGCTTGTGACAGGATTGCCCGGGAGATCTAAGTGGCGATCTCTAATCGTCTTTAGCAGGCTGAGGCATTTCCGTCGGCAACCGCCTTGGAGTAAGCGGTTTTCGGCTTCGAGGAAAGACAGGACCCAGGCGTCTCCTTCCATGGCGGAGTTCTTGCCTTGAAGAGCGAGGCATTCTTTTGATAGGAGGTCGAAGCCTTCTGTCTTGACTTCGGCGACGATGTTTGGGTGCGGCCAGGGTATGGCCGGCAGCGGCCAGTGCGCAGCCGAGCGCGGCCACAGCCCGGCACACTTGAAAGCTGGAGTTATCTGCACAATGTATCTCTCCCGTATCCGCAACTTCACTTCTGTAGTCTCCGCGATCATTTTCACGCAATCTCTGTAAGAGCATTTGTCGCACGCTTGAGCGACCAATGTCTGGAACCGAGAGCGGATCTTCCTGGCTGACAGGTATCCAGAGGCGGTGATGAACTCAACCCAGAGAGACATGGATCGCTTCCTGCCGTCTGACAGCTTGAGAACAGCGCATCCTGGTAGGGATCCGTCGTCAACAAAGTTGAGCACACCCATCTGATTCAGATAGATGACGATCTCAAATTCGTGGGGGGAGACCACTTCCAGTCCATCGAAGCGGCCGTTGTAATCCGTGAGCGAGGAGATAAACCTCGGCTCCTGGAGCTCCACCTCTTTGAGGACATCTTGCACGATCCTGCAGACCTCGTGGATGGTTTTTGCGATCTGCGCCTTTCGGTTCGCGACCCGTTCGTTGTAGTACTTGTTCATTTGGTAGACGAGTTTCGATTGAGCCGCCATCATCTCCGGGGGTACTAGCATGGTGGCTACGCGGTCGATGCGGTCATGGTCCGAGCGTACGCGCCCGGCACGCGCTGCAACCCGACTGAGCCGAGCCAGCCAAGCGACCGGTCTCCTCGACCAGCCACGCCCAGCGAGGGATTCGCTAACAAGCTCCACCCCTCTCTTTCATTCCCACTACATGCTCACTTGTTGGAGCGAGATAGGCGATAGGCTGAAGAGTATTGATCGCCCCGCCCGCATCCCGTAGGTAGGTATCGTATCGAGGTGTACGTAATTACATGATTGCTCGTTAATTCGGTAGCTCGTACAAGTTAAGTTCTATTAATGAAGATTTTTTTAGGCTGTCTTGTTATCCACTCCCTAATTGGGTGTCGGGAAATGAGTATTTTTTTTCGATTAAGATGTAATTAATTTGATTATTTTCTTACGGTATGTAAGTAAAACTTTTAAATTATAATACCTACTAGATTTTATTGTTTGGCTCAGCTTTAATACTTTAAATGCCTTAATATCAGCGAAGCGTAAAGTTAAAATTTAACTTAAAGGTGTTTGTGTTAATCCGTGCAAGTTACCCAAATGTACATTTGAAGCTGCATTTGTTTATTTAAGGTGTTATCAACCTTAGGTAAAAAACAAAGGTAACGAAATAAAAAACCAAATTGAGAACATTCGCGTTGTTCAAAATTCGGATGATAAATAAGTTACAAAAATAGTTTCTAAGTTTATTTTAGTTACTGCTTAGACCTAGATCCGAAGTATTACGAATAGTTACAAACTAATTTTACTTATTCTTATTCCATGCATTCATTTCTAAACTCATGTTTAAGACCTAGACCTTTACAAAGGCATTACCGGAGCCAAATCCAACGAGTAAAAGGCATGTTTAAATCTTATAAAATTCACAATGAATATTGCAAGATGGAGACAGATGGTAGCACTAATGCAACAAATTGATTACTAGTGGTTCGCCCTGAAATGAGATCTCGCGAATCTCCCAAAATAAATATTATTCATAGGGCGACTTGCACAACGATGCCTAAACGTATTTGTGGCTAAATATGATTTAAGGAGTTGTCAAATCATACAACTTCAAATTTAAACACGTTTAGTCACTAAATACGTTTAGTGATCTTTGTGCATGCCGGCTTTAATCTTTGACTAATAAATTGGTGCCACGAAATGAATAACCAACCTACTTAACCTACAGTTTCATTCGAATTAGATGTAACGGGGGTTCTTTTTGTTAGTTGGTTATATTTTTTTGGGGTACAAATGGCAGTTATTCTAGAATTCAGACTTTTGCCAATATTTGTGTTACTAAAGCTACACGAATACCAAATTTCAGCGTGGTGGGGTCACTGGTGTACCCTGTGAATTTTGTCAAAGTTTTGTTTTTATTAGGGCTAATAACTCAAAAACTACAAAAAATAAACTAAAAATAAATACGAGGTTCAAATGTACTAATGAATACCTTTCATTTGACGTCCTTTTTGACCTAATAGTCTCATTTTCATTTTTTTTTACCCCTCTTGAACCCCAATATCTCAACAACCCCCCAATATTTTTAGGCTTATTGAGTCACACCAAAATTGTGCCATCACTATACCTACATACATAACCTACCTATATACCAAAATTCATGATGATCGAATAAACGCTACGAATGTTATCCTCGGACAAACAAACATACATACATACATACATACAACGCCGATTTGCCCAAGTTGATTTGGTGATCTCGCTTCGCTCGATCAATTATCAAGAGCCCATGACGTCCCATTGCAGGGCAGAAGCCTTCTTTCTTCCACGCTTTTCAATTACAAGGTGTCCCCGGTGCAAGTCTCTTTTTCCAGCGTTTCCAATTTAACTTACACTTCGAAATTTCAATCAATCAATCAAACAATTATTTCCTTCAAATAAGGTTTACAAACAAAGTTATTAAAATTAAACATAGATAGGTCCAACTTACTTGTACCACGGAGGCATGCAAATTATAAAAAAAATCGATAAAATAAACAAAATAACACAGACCACGGACTGGTATAGATACATAACAACAACCAGACTTATCAAAATGTATATACAAGGTACCTGTTTAAACCTCGCTATGTACAAATAAGCTTCTGTTAGAAATAACACGACTTCCTTTGAAAGGATTTAAACTCAAACTAAAAACGTTCTTGGAAAACCACCCATTTTATCATTTAAATGAATAGGTACATGACCTGTTCATTTTCTCAACTGCATGAGTGGTATCTGCAGTAACCAATTGGTTTTTGCGATGCTCTGCATAAATGTAATTTGTTTATTTTTATTATTATCTGACATTTGTGTTATATTTTTGACTTACCAATATTAAGCTATGTAATGAAATGAATACTCAGTTATTGTTAGAATGTTTTCGGTGTGACAAGTCCATTTCAGTCAATGAGATGCACCTAGGCTAAATCTCAAAGGTTTTGTAGAAAGCAATTTTTTTTTCATTAACTTATGTGCTAGGTTCGTGAAAATAAATGTACCTACCTTAAATTATTGTAGACTTCAAGCATACCTAGGTCCTCAAGTCAATTAATAGTTATATTTCTAACCTAATTCAACTGTATTCTGAAAAAACCCGTGCATATAGGTACATATCTAGTAAAAAACAACTTAGGACACTTATTACCATGGACAGGTTTTCGCATAATTATAAGAATTTAAATAAGGCTTGTTTGTTTAATTGGGTGAGACTGGAGAATATTCTGAGTTTTTGGAAGCAATATAATCTAATCATTTCAGTCTTTTCAATACCTTCCGAATTACATTTATCTTACAAATACTGCTAGCCGCAAACAACCATAATCTTTAGCCATTTATAACTTAATTTAAATTACTCTCTCACTTGATAATTCTAGTAAGTTTATTTCCAGTTTGTCAAACTAACCAACCTTGTTACAAAAATGTATTAAAGTTTCAGTTATCTGATTCCCATAATACCTACAAGCCTTACTTAGTTTGGGGCTAGATAGAGCTTTGTGAAATGTCCAGTATTATTTATTTCAGTCACTACAATAGCCCTACTTATGTCACAAAATCCTCCACTAGTTCTTCATAAGCCGGTTACAACCTAATTGAACTTGTTCTCACACTTGGAAATTCTAGCGTCAGTCTAGGTAGGTGAGAATATTCCCAGTTTGGCAATCCGGCCGTCCTATTTCGGTCGCGGCGATTGATGGCGCGACACCGCGTGATGGATGGCGCGACGACACATGATTTACGCGCACTCCCGCGGATTCATGGGAGCCTGGTACTCCCGGCAGGAACTCAACTAAATAAAGAAATACTTTTACCAATTTATTGGATGCTAAAAATGGGATTTAGAGACTGGGAGTTGGTAACTATTTTGGGAAATAACCAAGGCATATTTTAATATTTTGGGGAATAACTAAAGCAAGCTATAAATACCTACAAACTCTTGAAGTTTGTAACCAAACTAACATAAGTATGTAACGTAGGTATACCTGCAAAGACTATATTTATATGGATAGCTTTGTAATCAATTTTAATCAAAGACATGAACAAAAATAAACGTGAATTATTATTATTTTATGGGTTCTGTTTACGTTGTCTTTTGATTTTTGTTAATCCTGTCCATCGAAAGGTTGTCTGGAAGAGATCGCTTTTAGCGATAAGACCGCCCATTGTACCGTTATTTCTTGTTTATTTCCTTTGTTACTGTATTTTTGTTTGGTGTGCAATAAAGAGTATTTCATTCATTCATTAGTTACATCAACATCAATTTCTAGTCGTATCATCTTTGCGTTTTGAGAAAAAGCTTAGTAAGTACAGATTTTATCCCTAAATTGGTAGTAGTACTTTAGAATTACAATTTTTTATATAAATACTTAAATAATAAAATAAAAATCATCGTATTAGTAATTGTTCTAAAAGTCAGTGAAAAATGGCTACCATAACAAAAACTAATAAATTATTCAAGTTATTTTACATGCCCTCAAACCTATAAATATCTCCCTCGTTTCCCTAAAAACACAATATCATAAAATTGCCATCCAAACTCCCGAAAAGCTCTCCCATTTTTCAGCCTTTTTATTATTTAACCCATCGGAGCCGGCGGCGGCGCGCGCATCGTACCGTCGCAAAATGGCCGCCGGGACCCGCCTACTTCCGCCGGAAATCCGGTGTAAAACCAACCCCTTGAGGATTACCTACAGCCACCATATTTTTGTTTATTTTATGGGTGTACCTACAATATTTGGGCTCTCATGTAAACCCAAAAGGTATGCGTTAATAATCAAAAGGTCATTTTATAGCTATAATGAATGCCTGCATTTTGTAATGTAGAAGAAAAAGGTAAGTATTTACTTCAAAGTTAAAGATACAAAGATAAAGCGTAATGAATATTTATATTGGACCTTCGAATCCAACATCTTTGTAACTAAATTGAAATGGTTAGGAACATAGTTAATTAAGAGTTAATGATCTAAAAGTATTTTATATATGTCGAGGACAGCACGACTGTCGATTTATTTAAATACTGGTCGACCTTTTTTTTTTAATTTGTACGTTAAACCTATTGAATTGAATACTATTTGTATGGTTTTGAATAAAAAAATTGGAGTAAACTGTCGTAATTCTCAATTAATTTATTGTCAGATACATTAAGTTGAATTCACTGACGCACATCGAAGCACGCAAACAATCTTCGTAGTAAAATGAAATTGCTGCATTTTTTCATCAACTGTTTAATACAACGCACATTATTCAGCGATAAATTATACTTATTCCCACACAATGCCTTCACATATAAAAATCATTTATAACATTCTCATCGCGTATTTGCAAACGCGATTAGATTTAGTAGCTCCGGTCACTTGGACCGCGCGCCAGAGTTTATCTATTGTAATGACATACGGCGTTCGAGGGTTATTAACACTGTTTAATCCGATGTTTGGATCGGTCCAGTCGGTTGCGATACATAAAACATTGCGATGCAGCCGCTTCACCGGACAGACACGGTGACAGACGCCGCTCTCGTATTATTTATGTTGGATTGAATGCGCTATCGTGTTGAGGTATGAACGATGCGTGCGGACGGACATCTGTCATCCCCCACCGCTGAGCATCGACTGGCGTCCCACCCTTTGGCACGGGAGTGGGGGAAACTCCGCCCCACAAGGGGTTAACTCGCTACGAGCGCCATAAGCTTTTCACCAGGGCATTCTATATTCGACTGTATCTAACTGCATTAAGGTGGAGTTTCGAGAACTATATGGTAGGTTAGGGTAGCGAGCACTGCTTTTTCGTACAGTTATTTTTCAAGATCGCAAAGATATTTCGGTCTGTAATTGGATTCGTTCAGATCCGTCCGTTCCGATTGAGACGTTGCTGTCCGATGTAATTATTATAAAGATGGAGATAATGCGTAGTTCTTTGTTTTGTCGCTACCGGCGGCGGTTTTTGCGTCATTAAACGGTTGTGGCTGCTTGGTATTGCACTGTGGATCGAGATGTTCGCGATATTTCAGCTTTCATTTATTGTATGTATCAACGAATTTGGATAAGTCTTCGATCTCACCATCACTTACCATCAGATGAGGTGGTCAAGCCCTTAACTATACCTAATTAATAAAAAAAGTCATAAAGGAAAATTAAAAACTTAAAACGACAAGTTTTTGTGTATTTAGCCCGTCTTGCACAACGATTACTAAACGTATTTAGCAACTAAACATGTTTAAATTTGACTTACTTGTATGATTTGACAACTCCTTAAATCATATTAGCGATAAGACCGCCATAATGGGCTGCTTACATTTTTTTTTATATCTGTTTGTCTATTGTGTTTAGCTTGTAAAGTATAACAAAGAATTTTCATTCGTTCATTCATATTTAGTCACTAAATATGTGTAGGCATCATTGCGCAAGTTGCCCTTAGTGTCTGGTCAAAAATATTCTAAAAATTTGAAGTAACGTTTGATTTCTGTATAGAGAAGAATTGAAGTGTAGTGATTATAGAAAAAAGCATACTGATAGACTAAATATTTCATGCGCCTCTGAAAGCAGCGGTTTAATTTTTAAGTACAAGTAAGTCGGAACACAAAATAAAAACATTTTAAGAATTGGTAGGTGTATAGGTAGGTATGTACTTACCTACTGGTAAGTACATACTAGAACTCGTCAATGTGATTTTAACATTAACTAATTTCCTACTAAACTTGAGAGCAAAAAAATCGCACATTCATGATTTTTTGACATAACTAAAAAAAAACAAAAAATATTATGTTTCTGTAATGCAGATTCATAGTCTATTTTAATACCTATCCAGTGGTATCTGATTTGTCTTTCAATCATTACATAAAAATGCTTTTGTGGATCAATAACAAAAATGCATGTTTAGTAAAAAATTCTTTATTCAAGTATTGGTGTCAAAGTTATGAAATTAAAAGATAAAATTAATTTAAAGTTTGTTATTAATACCGAGTGTTCCCTCCCCTAGCCTGAATCACTGACTCCATCCGTGTTTTCATTGATGTTACTAGAGTTTTGATAAAGTCTTGAGGAATAGCCTCCCATTCCTCTGCGATCGCCTGTTGCAGCTCCTGTAGAGTCGATGGAGGAGCATCTCGCCCTCGAACTCTTCTTTTCAGCTCGTCCCATAGATGTTCGATGGGATTGAGGTCTGGGCTTCGAGCTGGCCACTCCATAACGGTCACATCCACCTCTTGAAGGTACTCGATCACTATGCCAGCAGTATGCGGTCTTGCATTATCTTGCATAAACAGAAAGTTTTCGCCGATAAACCCAGCAAAAGGTACGACGTGGCTCTCGAGTACTTCCTCAATGTATCGTATGGAAGTCAATCCTCTTGATTGGCGACCAGTATTCGGTCCGGTGATGAAGGCAAGCTCGGTTTTTGCTTCCATAGACATGCCTCCCTAAAACATGATTGATCCACCGCCATAGGCGACACGTTCTGTTATGCAGCATTGGGCAAATCGCTCTCCCGATCTTCTATACACCTTCCCCCGTCCGTCGTTGCCATGCAAGCACATCCTGCACTCATCAGAGAACAGGACTGCACTCCACTGCTCTTCGGTCCAATTCAAATGGTCTCGAGCGAACTGAAGGCGGGCTTCTCGGTGGGCTGGGGTCAATTTCGGCCCGTTTGCTGGCCTGTGTGCAGTCAGGCCACCTTCTCTCAATCGTCTTCTGACTGTCCACCGGCTAACTTCTACTTCACGAACTTCTTGAAGTCGTTGGCCCAGTTGAACTGCGTTCAAACGACGATTTCTTAAAGATGTCGTTATAAGAAAGCGGTTATCACGCTCTGTTGTAGCACGGGGACGGCCCGATCCTTGTCGCCGTTGGTAGCCACCAGTCTCTTGATACCTCTGGTATACACGCCGAACGGTAAATCGGCTCAAACTCAATTGTCGAGCCACTTGACTTTGCTTAAGCCCCGATTCAACAAGGGCAACCACTTGAGCGGCTACTTCTGGTGTAGTATCCATTTTCGTGTTCCGTTTGAAGCCAATATCAATAGAGAACCTTTCACACTGTACGTTGGTATGCAAATGATGACCATTTTTTTTTTTTTTTTTTTTTCGAATGGACTTATATCGCTGTTGGCCTCTGAGGCCGTGACAGCTTAACCGAACTTTTGGCGAGCGCAGATGGCGCTCAGCCCAGTAAGTTTTTTAGGCAACTAGCGCAAGGGCACCACTAAGGTACGAGCCTCGGCTTGGGCTGTTGCCGGGGTGGGGATAGGAGAGAAACGCCCGGGTACGTGTCTGTACCTCGTATAGGCGGCGACTGAAGGGACTCGTCGACCTCGCCGGCGAGGTCGGTGTTTCTGTGAAGTGTTTGCTCTGTCTGATATAGATGACTCACCTTCCGCATTAGCAGAGGTGATTTCGTCATCCGGGTCTCCGAGAACGTGTCTCGGACGACGGAGGATTGCAATGATGACCATTCCCTCAATATGCACTCTTTTATACCTGCGATAAATCCCGCCGCCGGCCTTACCTGGATCGAGCGACATAAGGGGGTCTATTGTTTTGTTGCTAATGAGTTGTTTTTAAAGGTAAATGTCAACCCTTTATCAGTTCTGCGAATGCCTAGATTATGCACTTTAATTTAATTTGATTTTAATTTGCTGTAAGCTCCAAATAAAAAAAAAATAACTTTTAAGTAAAAATGTGCGGATGTGCGATTTTATTGCTCTCAAGTGTAGTTCAACCAACCGCATTCTAATCTTAAACTATGCTTTATCAATAACCAGCCCATAAATCGGGAGCCCTCCTTTATCAGCAACATAGTTTTAACCACCCGTTAAACGTGTTACACGTAACGTTCAGATAAGCTGAGGTTTACTGCTCTTATCTGTAACTAGTTGTAACGCTGTTACCGATTGTGGGAGAGTTGTTTACGACGGCATAAAATATGGGCACAATGGGTACCTACCGGGTTTATTGTTTGAGATATGTAGGTAATCTAATTGGCCGATTATTTAATGAGGCTTATTACGTACGATGGTTATTTTTCGACGATAATGTTAGATTATATCTGAAAGAAAGGAGGGAGGACTGAGATGACACCTGATAGAGGAATATGGAAGAAGAACATGTTGTGCCAAAAAAACGTTAATTTAGAGTAGGTAAACTTATGACAAATTTTGAAACTATCATGGTTATGAACACTATTTTAACTAATATCGGGATCGGGATACTCAAAACCTCAAAAATTATTGTATATATCCCGTTTTTAGTGGAAATAGTAAACCTGTGGCTATAAAATTTGGCTCCAGCTGTTAACACGTTATACAATTAAATAAATAATATAAAAAATGGTATGGAACTTTGGACGCGGAGCCACACTTGACAACTTTGTTTTAATTATCATTTTTAATAAAACAATACTTGTAATTTTCATGTGTCATTCATTAGTATATATTTTTTAGATAATTGTGCATGGGATTGTACCGAAATAAACACTCAAAAATTCAGTAGATACCATCTATGAAGGCCGTATCACCTCTAATTGGCACTTGACAGGCAGATTTTAGTATGGGGATTCTTCATTTCATGCATTACTCTCGTATTATGTTCCATTATGAGGATACGCGGGCTGCATGTAGTCCATACAAATGTACTCCCCTGTTTCCTCTCTGAGTAGTGACCCTTGAGCATCTATTTTTTTACCATACAATCTATACCTAAGTACCACTGGCATGGCCCTTGTTTTGTTTTTCTCCAAAAATTAATAATTATAAGAACTAGTAACTTTATAAAATCTCAAAAATTGCTCTGTTTTACCGTCTTTATTAGACGTCCAGTAAACAAATTTGGCGAATATAAAAGTATCTATTTGAAATGTCCACCAATATTTATTTATTATTTATATTTATTATTTTGAGTTGTATTCCGGAAGTAGCCGGTGGCGCCACTAACCGCGTCCACATGTCTTCCGGCGCGACACGTGCGACACATCTCATGCGCGAGTGCGCGCGATAATCGCAAGCGACAGACGGCGGAACGCGCCCTTAATGTCGATCACTTTGATTTGGTAAAAACCAAAGCATCATTTTAAAATAGGATAAATGTAGGTACTTATTTTAATTAAATTATCAAAATAGTGGACATCCACCTGTATAGTGGGGAATGTTCTGAGGAGCTATTCGATCTGATCCCGTCGTCAAGATTTTAGCACCGCACTTCTCGACAACGTAATAAAGCTCATCCACATAGGTATCATCGACATTTGGGTATCGCGCACCACACGCTTCACGCGATCTTTTCTACCCCATACTTGCAAGATGTGGAATGAGTTAGCATCTGAGGTTTTCCCGTTAGGCTACGACATGGCACGCTTCAAGAGAAATGTTATGAGGTTTTTACAGGGTAGAGAACGCATCGACAATACCCCGGGTGTTGTCGGTGTCAATAGGCGACGGTGACCGCTTACCATCAGGTGGGCCGTAAGCCTGTTTCCCCACAAATAACATTAAAAAAAATCTCGGATACAGTTAGTACCTACAGTTAGTTTTCCAAAATAAAAAAATGAGGTGATAGATGACTAATGTCACAAGCCCATGGCGCACCTGATGTTAAGCGTTTACAACTGTCTATAATCATTGCAAAGGTTTTAGATCCCGCACGCGAACGGTCGCTCTGGACATCTATAGGGCCTACGTTCTAAAGGGGAGGCCTATGTTCAGCAGTAGACGTCGAATGGCTGATATGATGATGATGATAACAATTGCATTATCTCACAGATTACGCCCTAGACGCATGCGCCCGTTACCCTTGGACATTTAGATAAAAAGTCTCTTGTGCCTGTAATTACTCCGAAAATTTGCGAGATTTAGGTACAAACACTGCTCTTTTAAATTCATAAAAACACGCTTACATTCAACATATACACTCATCGTCTTAATAAATGAGGCAAGTCCCACATTAACAAGGGCACTACAAATCCCTTCCATTAAATACTACTCGAGATGTCTCCGAGATTGAGTATCGCATCGACATCGCTAATCCGGGATAAGCCGCTATATGACGGCTGCCGTAACTCTACCCTGATCCCTATTCCCGGGATAGATGGAGCCGCGGGACTTTACTCGTAAATTACGGGTAGGGAAGTTATGAACAACGGGATATCGTCTACTGGGAATTGGTAGTTTCAGTACATACCAGTTACGAGCGAAATATTGCTATCATACTATTATTATAAAGGCTAAAATGAATTTGTTTGTTTATTTGACGACCTCCGTGGCGCAGTGGGCTAACAGCCAGCTAAGACGTAGGAGGTAGTGGGTTCGATTCCCGCCGCGGAACAAATGTTTGTCTACAGATATTTGTTCCGGGTCTGGTTGTTTTTAGATTAGATTAGATTAGATTAGATAATACTTTATTGCACACCACGAAACAAATACATATAAAAAAAACAACTACGTAAATCTATGGATACAATTGGCGGTCTTATCGCTAATTAGCGATCTCTACCAGACAACCTTTGGATGGAATGGACTGTGTAGACATTACCTGGGGTGTACCTGACATACTACATGTACTTACATACTAATACTAATTATATAAAAATAAAAAAATATAAAACTTGCATAAATGAAAACTACATGAATCTAAATAATAACTACTCATAATAATTCATAGATACATACTTAGACTTATTTAAGAAACAAATAATTAATAATAAATACATATATATTTAGCGACAAATACTCAGATAGTGTTCTCTGAGCATACGTTTAAAAATGGCAAGTGACTTGGCACATCTAATTCTAATCTAATTTCTATATGTTATAAGTAAGTATTTACAAAAAAAGAAGTATATAAGTATTCTATCAGTTATCTCCCATAGAACAAGCTCTGCTTAGTTTGGGGCTAGATAGCGCTGTGAAATGTCCAGCAATATTTATTTATTTATATTTATTTGTTTGTTTCTTACACTATGACGTCGTAAGGGCTGAACCGCGCAATAGTAGCAATAGAGTAGGTACCTAGTGAATAGGCTCGCCCGGGAAAGTTACTACCATACCTATCTATTTCTGCCGCCAAGCAGCATTGCCGTGTTTCGATTTGAAGGGTATGGTTGCCGGTGAAATTACAGGCACATAAGGCTTTACATCTGTATGCCTCAAGTTGATGGACGCATAGCAGTGTATCGTAGCGTAGGGCACGTTTCTAATTTGCATGACCTACCTACGAGGTACTCGTAATACTTTGTTATAGGCGATGGTTAACACTTAACATCTAGTGGGCCATAAGCTTGTTCCATCTCCAAGTTGTATATAAAAACGATTTTGATGAAATTATGACCCAGATTGAGATATAGGCTTCTTTTTATTGATAAACCACGCATGAGAAGCGAAGGAAGTTTGTAAATTAATATGAGAGTTCCTGAAGTTTGTACCGATACTTCTGCTTATTAGTTTTAATCTAGTCGACTGTCGTACCGAAATTAAAGGATTTTTAATTTGATGTTGAAAATAATTCTTCGGCCGCGCACGATACCGGAGCTTCGTAACCAGTTACAGTAGAAGTAAAATTTATGTTTATACGATACTAGTCACTAAGGAATGCGTTTTTTTACATTTGATTCGCTCACATATTCTTCACATTCATTTTTCTTATTTTAATTTCATAAACAAACCGACTTTTTTCGTGCTATCCGACAGAAAATCCTTACTCTCAAGAGCCCAAAAATTCCAAAACCACATAAACAAAACAAATCGTCTATCTCCGCATTAGCATCAAGCGAGATAGGTTTATTCATGAAACTTACAAAAAAAAACTGTTAAAAAAAGTGCCGTCTCCAGAAATAGTGTAAACGCAGACGATGACAGGGAATTTATGAACCATTCGGGATGAGAGACTGCGGGGAAGGAGCGGACGGAGTACCACAGGTCTTTGAATAGTGGAGTGAGTTACGATCGAGTGCCAGGTGACAACCGACACACTTATCACGAGGACTGTTATAAGTTTGAAGCCTGTGACTCTCTGGGTGTGTGTTTTGTTTTTATTTTTGTCTGTGGCATCAGACAAAATCATCATCATCATCATCCAACGGTTGTGTGGAAATCACTTCTAAGCGATAAGACCGCCCATTGTACTTGCTGCTTTGTGAATTTTTATTTTTATGTATAATTATTTTGTGGTGTACTTTAAAGTGTTTTCATTCGCTCATTCATTCATCTTAGTTTTTAAACAGATGGACCGATTTGGTCGCAGTTTGTTTTCAATAGAAAGCTAATTTATAGGGTGAGCTAGTTTTGTTTGACGTGGGTGTGATTTTTAAGTAGCGGAGGTTTTTTTATTATTTTAAATTACTTTTTAGCTTTTAGTTTACCTGTATACAATTTTTTAGAAGTGCAATGAGGTATTTCTGATTAACCAATCAGAAACATGCAGCATTATTACGAAGATGTATTTTGTTGAAATAGTGTCACAAAGAGCAACATATAAAACTCAGAGCGAAGGTAAATGGATTATTATTTGCTAGCTGTTGCCAGCAGCTTCGCCCGCATTGTTCTGGGGTGCAAAAATACATATAGAAACTTTGACATCCCATTTTTACCTATCTCATCAGAACATATAAGGGATAAAAAGTAACCTTTGTGTTAATCCAGATTATAATCTACGCACATACAAAATTTCATCGAAATTGGTTCAGCCGTTACGACGTGATTGAGTAACAAACAAATAAATAAATAACCAAACATCCAAACTTTCGCATTAATAATATTAGTGTGATGTCAATTTCAGGTAATTTAAGTATTAACATTTCATTTTATTAATAATATTTATTGGTGTATTATTTATCACCTTTTCTATCATTATTATATGTAGGATTTTATTGTGAATATTTAAGAATTTTGTATGCCTTTTTAAATTTGAAATAAATTAGTTAATAATAATAATAAATGATTGTAAAAGTTGAACCTAGGACGATCTTAATAAGTAAATTGAGAGACAATTTATGATGCGAAAACGAATGGGCACTATCTTTTCTCTTTGACCAAAAAACATCAGTCGAAGTTGTAGTTATCTAGATATTGTCTCGAGAACCCATAGTAAGCCCCGGTAATAGAGGCAGCGGGTTCGAGTCCCGACTCGACGACGGTGATGTATGGTGTTTTAATTAGTACTTCCCTGCACCTACCGCCTCGCTGGAATTAGTGCGTCCAATTTCGTTCCATTACCGACGGAACTCTCCGACTCCTTGGAAATAGCGCGAAGTTTACGGATCCCTAATTCCTTGAAATACGGAATAAGATTATTAAGGTTTGATGTAGTTTGAAGCTGTCGGATCGTATATTTCGAAGACTGTCTTTGTGGTCTTGTTACTCATGTCCCGTCTTAATTATAAACGTGGTTTTGCGTTTAGCTACTATACCAGCTTAGCTTTGGCTAGAACCAAGCTACACTAACGTTTATTCAATTGACCGACGATGCGGCAACCGACGGTATAATGTATTATAAAAAAAATAACTTTCGGTTTTATCGCCATTGTGGATATCCTCTAATTTTTAGGATGGTTTTGAATTTCAACAATATCTACTTTAATATATGCTTACTAGTCTATGTTAGCATGTATATTTTAATAGATGTTTCCTAAGAATCAAAAGAATAGAAACAAATATTTAAATTAAACTAAGAACTTACTAAACTTATCATGGAGTTGAACAAGGATATGAGTTAACTCAACTCAACTAAACTGTTTCGTTGAGTTGTTGCATATTTACATATTTTATTAATAATATAATACTATTTTAGTTTTTAAGATCCTCAGATGGGTTTAACACGAATTACTAACGAAGTAGGTACATAAATCCAAACAATCACCATTTTGTTTCCTTCTTTAGAGTCAACGGTTCACTTCACAATCACATTATCTATCTAGGTATATAAAAATCAATTAAATCAATTGCCGTGCGCTATTCTAGCAAAAACTCGAAAGTGGCATTTTTATTTTCTTGAGTTTGTATTTTTCAGGACAAGTTTCATATGAAAGAACTTTTTCAAAAGTTGCCGGTAAATTTGGTAATTCTGATGATTTTTTCTGAGGTGATATTGTATGAATTCAATACCATTAGGTTTTTATTTTTAAAACCGTGCGAAGAAGGGCCGGGTCAACTAGTGAATCAATAAAAATTATCATAATCATATTTTTCCCAATCTTTTTCACAATCTTTATGTTTGTGTATCTGGGTTACAATGTAAGTATAAGATGCTCGTGTTCATATTTTTAAGTGGCGCCAGATCCTACCTGTAAGGCAAACAAACAGAACAGGAGAAAAACATATTATTAGGCACACACTAAACATCAATTTCAATTCAACTTTTAGCCACAAAGGACAGTTGAGCAAAACTTTACATCAGGTGAGACATAAGCTTGTTTCTTCTCCATGTAGCTTAAAAAATAGTCTCAGCTACAGCATTATAGCAGCATTTTGTTAAACAAGCAAGTTATGTGTAAATCAGACATCGGCAGCTCCACAAAGACAGGATGCATGTGACACGACAATGTCCCTGAGGAGTTGCCGTGGTATTCACCAGGACTTACAGATCCCACGGCTCTGTTGCCAGATATGTGTCTATTTTTAACCCCCAACTCAAAAAGTTGTGTTAAAAGTTTGGCGCTTATATCCACCTCTGTGTCTATATCTATGGCATCGTAGCTCCCAAACGGATGGACCGATTCTGACCGGATATTTTTTTAAGAAAGCTAGTCTAGCTGGCGTGGACCCTTGATATTAGTCTACAGAAATTAACTTTAACTGATTTCCATAATATCCAAAAACTTGTGCCACATAAAAGTTTGATTAAAAGTTCCTTAAAAAAAGTCATGTCACATTGAAACAAACTGAACTATCCAAAATTAAAATTCCTGATTAGATTACAATTCTACGAGTTCTTACAAAAAGTTCTGCCGTTAATTGGGCCGTAAAGGGAAACCTTGGTTGAATTACTATTCACAGGGTGATGTGAATATAATCCAATTGTTCGCATTAGATACTGAATGCTTTGAAACTTCAGTCAGACATAAACCAGACTGAGCAATTAAAAAGCTAAAGTTAACAAGCGTTTAAAAAAATATTATACCTATCAGATAATTGGTTCCCATAGCTCTGCTTAGTTTGAGGCTAGATAGCGCCTGTGTGAAACATCCGGCATTATTTGTTTAGTTGTTAGGGGAACCCTTTGCCAGAACTGAACTCAAAACTGAATCAATACTCAAGCATAGATTTTGTCAGTTTTTTCATTGGAAGTGTCAAAAATCAACGTTAAAATAACAATTTACAGTACATTTTTTTTATTTACACTTCCGTCTGGTATTGATCTGGAGCAGTTGAGCTATCTATAGATCGTTTGCAACAATCTTTACATGATTCAACTATTTCTTCTGTATTTTATTGTAAATAATTGTATATTCTTTCTGTTATTAAAGGCTATTTGTTCATTTACAGTATTTCAGTATTCATTTATTAACCATTTCATTACATTGCATAATATTGGTATTTCAAAAATATATTACAAATGTCAGTAATAAATAAAAATAAACTAATGACAACTCAGCAGAATATTGCAAGCAGAAAAAGCAATTGCTTCCTGAATGTTCTTGCAAGTTGGGATCAAACTGTTTGATAATTGGAAGCTTTACAAACGGATAACACACAATCATACATCATTGTCTAAAACCCTAAAAGGCATCGTTATTGAGCATGTTTTCTAATTTAGTCCTAATACCATTATCACTGTTTTAGGAAAAAATAGATTGCAAGCAAGAATAGCGGCCTCTCCAATAACGTTAATTTCTTCGTACTTGTCCTGTCGTTCAAACTGTACAGAAACGCGATGGGATAAAACTCAGAACAATTGTTATGCGTAATACCGTTATTCCTATATAACTTTTGAAACTATTATGGTTATGAACACTATTTGTACTAAAAACATCAAGGTAAATATCCCGTTTTTAGTACAAATATCGTTATTTTTCTCTATCTTTCTATTTCGTTCATTCCATAGCGATTGTAGATTCCGACAGGAATTAATTTTAGTAGATGGGCCGATAATGTATTACGAGATCCGGCCGCCAAAGTTTTTAACTCCGAGAATAGTTGATGGACGCAGGGCAGAGCATCGTAGGGTACAATTCTAAGGTGCGTGACCTACGAAGTAATTTTCTGTTATAGACGATGGTTACCACTTTACATCAGGTGGGGCATAAGCTTGTTTCATCTCCATGTATCATAAAAAAGACGCATTCGAATTAATACCGAAGTAATTTCCGGACCAGTATAATCTTGGGGTCTTCAAGTCCAGAGTGAACAGGTTCTCTTTAGGCAAGCGTGCTCCATCTTCACACCATCAGGTGAGGTAAAATTTTACTATCACTTTACTAGCGCTTGACTATCACAAAAAAGCGAGCTAACGATTCGTTACAATTTAAATCTTATAGATCTAGTGTAGAGTGTTAGAACAGGCTGTAGTTTGATGGTCGATTGGTCATAGACCGGACAGTAAGTATAACGCTATGTCGTCACGGGGTGGGCAGCTAACTGGCGACAACCTGCCGTTATTTACATATCCTATCTGTTAGATGCACCTTGTTATTGTAGCGATAACAAAAACATCTGTTTACTTATTCCCACATTAACTTAATTCTGCATTCCTAAAAAAACATTATTTTTTTTGATTATGCAAACTCATACTAAAAATAGTAGGTATGCGACTACCACAAGTAATTTCCGAGTTGCAAATAATCTTGTCACAATTCTATACTGGTTCTTTAATCATGGGCAAAAGTGTATATGTATATATTTGTATCTAGGGTCTGATTTCTCGTTAGTATACCACCCATTCGCATTCGTACTGACTGTTACCTCTAGGTTTTTTTTTTATAAATTATAGGCTAGCATTTGACCACGATCTTGCTTAGTGGTAAGCGATGATGCAGTCTACGATGGATCACGTTTGCCTAGAAGAAACCTGTTCACTCGCGACTTGAAGACCCCTAGATATATACATATATAGTTATCAGGAAACACAGACTCAGGCAACACATCGTTGTGTCTTCCTTTTGAACTACAATCTGGATATCTACCTATAAGGTGAAAAAGTACCTCCTAGATCTTTGTGCTCATTCTCTTTGGTTCTCTCTTACACGCTTACTATCAGATGAGACTGTGGTCAAACGAAGATCTATCTATGTGAAATTAAAACCTTTCAGGATATTTATTCCATTTACGCTCATTTTTGTTACATCCAAAGGTTGTCTGGAAGACATCGCTCTCAGCGACAAGATCGCCTATTGTACTACCTTTTTAGTTAAGTGTTATAGTGTTTATGTGTGTTAATTACAATTTTATCTTTATTGTTAAATGTTTGCAAGTACTCTAAAATATGGTACTTTTTGTGCGAACCATACCGATAGGACGCAGAAGTCCCATTTTTTCGGCACGTCCCAGCCCTGTCACCGTCTGGTCTAATGGGGGCACTTGTCACGGAGCCCCGGCCTTATTTACGGGACCGATACCATCTCCGTGGCTCGCAGGTTTTAGGGGAAATATACTGTACAGTCGGTTACAGAAGTATGAGAAAATTATACAGTTATAGATAGCGCTCTTTAAAATGTATAAGATAAGATAAAATTGAATAAGACAACTGCCGATTCTGGTTTTTTTTTCTATTATCAAATTACAGTGACCTGAGTGCTATAATTTATTTTGATAAAAATATGTGCGTCACCGGGGCGAGTCAGTATGAAATTAATCAATTCTCTGAATGGCACCAAAACTATTCGTTCATTCATTCAGTCGTTAAAAAAGTATGTCAACTGACTTTTGTAGACGCCTGTACCTGTGGGAGTAACTGTACACCTACTCTGAACGGAAGCTAATTAATTACCAAACTAAGTTACAACACAAACGATCTCAACAGTTTCAGTTAACGATTTAAATAACAAACTTTAAACATAATATATATATTTAATAATAATGTAATGTAGGTAGGTGTTATGTTCCATCACTTCAGGTTTTTTTCTAAAGAGCCTAGTTGGCCTAGTGGGAAGTAGTTCCGACTTTCGATTCGGAGGTCGTGAGCTGAATATATTATGAACGATATTTAAGAATTAAAGTGTGTAATTTATTTGATTTTGCGGGAATAATAAGACCTAACTAATTCGATACGCATTTATTTCTGCTGTTCAGTTATCAAATGATTGTTTGTATAGGAATCGTACCACCTTTACTTAATATATGTCGAGATATAAAACTGCGAGAGAGTTTCTTTGACAGGTTATTAGCTAATTATTTGACTAGGGGGTGATTGAACACCGGTAGCCCCTTTAATTGCTGTCCTGGAGAAAACTTAGAAAATCTTCTTTTCGAGTTTCAGAAGTTTGGACTCTGTTAGTCTGTTGTTTGTAAATCCGTAAATCGTAATTCAAATACGAAATTAGAATATAAAATAAATGAATAAAGCTGTACATTTCACACAACGCTATCTAATTCTAAATCGATTGTTATTTTGCGTCATTTGCTACCGGAATAAAAAGCTACACTCAGTCTATACCTAGTAGAGAAAAGGTCTATTTTCGTTTTTGAACAAAGAGATATTTGTACCCAATTTTTCTCCCATTCACTTATATCAAATAAATCACAAATTGCACGTGCTATGTTCCCACTCACTACCATCCCTTGCATATCGTGACTGGATCCCATTAGACCCCTAATTACATCGGTTCCGAGATGAATAGACCACTTCAATGCATTATAAATGAAATAAGATTTAATTTATAATGGCTCAATATTTTTGAAACGTAAAAACGAGTTTAGTTTAATGTCTGGTTAGTTTTGGGTATTGTTTTTATTGTTAATATGATTGCTATACCTACATCCCATTCGCTTGCATAATTGAGGGGATAAGACCTACTATTTTACAAACTTATAAAAAACTGCACTTTAAATCTCAGTAATCAGTAATTTGCGATGCTCGTAAAGGCCAAACAAGTATAAATTGTTTGTATAAATTGTAAAGTTGTAATTGTAAAGTATAAATTACCATTACCTAGTTTTTAAGACTTGTTTATGCAAAAAATATAATATTGTACCTTGTATCTACTATGATAAACTACCGGCGTTTGTTTTTATTTTACGGAGCAGATGTTTATACTACGTCGTTTGTTATATACGACATTAAATGAAAACACGGGTAGGGCTAACGGCTAGTATTGTTGTAAAAAAGGTTTTTTTCAAAATCATTACCATAGATAATTTAAATTTTATACAACCTTATTAAGGTTCATCTTATCTTATCAAGTCCTTAAATTTCAATGATTCTTCATCATGTAAGTAGGTAGGTACTGTTTAACTTGTTAAGCGGCACCGTTGCCAGGGCACTACCGATTTACGTTAAAAATTGTTTATTGGAAATGTATCGATTACTGGATAAATATTTAAGCTACCAGTATTAAACCCACTTCTAAAATCAGTTAATACGATTCCGGATGTGTATTTTAAATTAATGTCGTACATAACAAAACAGGTTGTATAACGGATTCTTCAAGTCTAGAGTCAATAGGTTCTTGTGGCAAGTGTTTTTTTATCTTCGACTACACTGTTACCTATAATAAATTAAAAGCTTACGAAAAAATTATTTTATTTTAATGGAGACTTTCCCAGCGTCTACAAAAAAAAAGTAAGATAGCATTAATAGTAATTTATTTTATGAATGGACGTAATAATCAATCAGAAATAAAGTTAAACTATAATGAAACAAAAACCGTCCAATTTGCAGTAATAGTTTCAACAAACACCCTCCTTGTCTATCTAAACTCATTACAACGGTATCAACATCGACCACCCTCCCCTCCCCGCACCCTACCTTCTAATCGTGAGAGCACACACCCTCGTGATAAGGGATGGACGAGGGATACTGATTCTCGAGTGTTTTTATAACAACCACGTTAAGAGCACGCGCTAAAAGACAAATACGAATATCAATGGAATACATTTTCATCCCCTCACGCAAAATACTTACTTACTCCTATGGCTCAGCGACCCGAAGTGTGTCTTCGCTTCCGATAAAAGCAGCCGCCATTTTGGTCTGTCCTGTGCAGCTTCCCGCCAGTTATCCGCTTGTAGCTCACGCAGGTCCGCTTCCACTACATCTTTCCAGCGGTACCGCGGGCGTCCAACGAGTCGTCGGCCGGTGCCGGCGGTGCAACCGAGATAGGCCTTGTGAACTTGTCGATCCTCTCCCATTTTCTCTAAATGGCCGAGCCCGCGAAGGCAATGCGCTTTTGTTTCGCCGATGATGTTGTGTTCTTTCACTAGATCCTTGATCTCTACCTCACGCAAAATGAGGGTAATATGTTTAACACCTTTGTCTGTCTGTGTGTGGTATCACACTAATATTATAAATGCGAAAGTCTGGATGTTTGTTTATTTATTTGTTTGTTACTCAATAACGTCGAAACCGCTGAACCAATTTCGATGAAATTGGGTATGAATGTAGATTATAACCTGGATTATCACTCAGGCTGCTTTTTATCCCATAAATCAGTTTCCATACGATAAAAATGGGATGTCAAAGTTTAGATAATGTAATTTGGACCAACCCGGGCGAAGCCGCTGGCAACAGCTAGTTGTATCATAGTTCCCAAGCGAATGGACCGATTCAAACGGTTTTTTTAATAAATCTTCATAAACTGACCTTCACGAAGGAAGATTTTTGGCCAAAAGGTGTCGTATTTCGTCATTTCCAAGGACGAATACTGAACACCGAGAACTCAGTGTTTATATAGTAAATAAATATATCTAAGTTTTTATTATAAGACGTATTTTAGGCTAAGGTATATTACGTGTTTTGTTATGTACGACATAAATTTAAAACACACATCCGGAATCGTATTAATTGATATAAGAGGTAAGTTTAATAGCGGTAATTTGAATATTTATCAATTCAAGCTACCTAATATTTATCCAGTAATCGATACATGAGGTTCTTTGAAAATTTAAAATTTTCTACGGTAATGAAAATTAAAAAATAATCTATTTTACAACAAAACTAGTCATTAGCTCTACCCGTGTTTTCATTTAATGTCGTACATAATAAAACACGTAGTATATCTATATGGGCCGTAGAATAAGATCATTACTATCCTGTAACTATTTTATTGTTTTTTGAATTAAATGATTTATTTATTTAATGGAAAGCTAGTTTAACTGGGGTGGTTCTTAGCTATGTCAGTTATTAAGCCCCAAAGTACAAGGGAGAGCCGTGGGGTTTGATTTTATTTTTTAATATTATTCTTAACTAGCTGTTGCCAGCGGTTTCGCCGGCGTTGTTCTGGGGTGCAAAAATACATATATATAAACTTTGACATCGCATTTTTCTCCCATGGGAACTTAATTATGGGATAAAAAGTAGCATACGAGTATGTGGTAATCCAGGTTATAACCTACGTACATACAAAATTTCATCGAAATGGGTTCAGGCGTTTTGACGTGATTGAGCAACAAACAAACACACAAATAAATAAATAAACAAACATTCAAACTTTCGCATTTATAATATTAGTATGATAAAAGACATCCATATTTACAGATAGGGTAAAAATACAAAAAAAATAACATACGCATAACACGCATAAATACAAATAATGTAAGTGTGTAGTACCTGCGGGACCAGGGACGCATGGGTGGCGAGGAGTTGAGCAGGGCCGTCTCATCCAATTGTACTGCAATTTGTCAAACGCCACCCTCGATAGAGCCCGCACTTTCATCTCGTGCGAGCGAGGACTTTGAATCCCGATTTGGATAACTATTTGTGCATATGGTTTAAAATTAAAGAGCAAAAATAATTCTTTATTTTTTTCTTTCTTCTTTTATCGTGTACTCGTATTTGTTCATTTGTGTTAGTGACCGTGGTTCAGTTACTAAGGAATTGTCGTTTAATATCTACCTGTGTCTTTGATTTTTGCATAATTATACTGACTAGTTGTCAGTTCGCAGTGGTCGAAATTCGACTTTAATTTATAATTTTAGCATTCACCTCCTCAATATAAACTTTATGCCAAATCTCACACTCCTTCGTGCGCAAATTAAGCAAAGTTTTCTCTTCACGATTTGTGAGTACTAAAAGTACTGTTACGCTTAATTTTAAAATTATGTTTAGTAATACTCCTTGAATACCTACTTAAAAATTAAATACACTACAGTATATATAGCTCAAAAACAAACTTAAGGAAAAATTCTAAAAAAAAAAAAAGGAAATTTGACAATTTATCTTTCCAGCCTCCAGCACCCACTATTGGGTATAGGCCGCCTCTCTATGTCGCCAGTCCAATCGGTCTTGAGCAAGTCTCATTCATTGCTGTCCAACTTCCGTTATGAGATCGTCAGACCATCGGCCCGGTGGTCTGCCCTGCGGTCGACGTCCATCTCTTGGGCACCACTCTATGACTGCCTTGGTCCACCTGTTGTCATTCCGCCTAGCCAAGTGTCCTACCCATCTCCACTTAAGCCGCGCGATCCGCATACCTACATCTTCGACTCTAGTTCGACGTCGAATCTCAACGTTTTTGTTATACGATTAACGAGGTGGATTCCTAGCATGGCCCGTTCCATTGCTCTTCGAGCAACTCTGATGGTGTAATATATGCTTTGTTGTGAGGGGCTAAAAAAATTGAAGAATTGACAAAAATTTTACTAAAAAGGATATAATTTTAAGTCATTGTGTGTGTATTGTATACAGGTTGTTTGGTAATATACTTAATACGATACTAATACATATACTGACGACATTCATGTGACGGTTTCTCGAAACATAAAAAAAGACTACTTGAAAAAAAAAACGACTAGTTATGTTATCAAATTTTAAAGAAAATCGATTAAGTTTAGGTGATTAATTCGATATAAAACTTACTGCCTACTCTTGCAATCGACATCCAAAAATAAAGGCCGATTTGATATCTCTTTCGGAAATGGCTGCGGGTTTTGGGTTAGAAAGGGACAACAAGAGATATCTCGAGACGTCACTAATACAGTATCTGTGGTTAGATGGCAAGCATTATGCAATAGCACAACATAAGTTTAAAAAGTGGTTGTTTTTACATGCCAAAATAAATTTCACATTTCTATGGTAAACATTACACAAATTATTAATTATGCTCATCAAAATAACCCCTTTAATTTTGTACGTATATTATCAAACACTATACAGTGTGTCCCTGGATAAAGTGCAACCCCGAAAGGGGGTGAAACTAGATCAAAAATTATCGACAAAAAAATAGAAAAAAAAATTTAAAAAAAATTCGTATATACTTTATTGATGTATTAAAATTTTTATTACTCACTAATTACTCTATTTAATAAAAAAATTATTTCTTCCAAAGTAGTAGGTCTATTTTGTTAAAATAAAAACCATAATCATGTCAGATATGTGACGATGACGATAAAATAACAAATAACTCACAAACGAGTGGCTATCGTGACTTAAAGTTTAATTTTTGTATTAAAATTACATTTTTTAGGCTGTTTTTTTCCAATAAACTCCAAAAATCTTAAAATTAAGCCTATAATACTAGAAATTTTTATGACTTTTTATTATTGTCTATCATAATAGCTTTTAAATAAAAAAAACCTACGTTCTAACATAAAAAATGTGCTGGCTAGGAGCTTTTAAAGTTGACCACTGATTACGTCACCACTCAGGTAGAGACACGTTTTTTTTTTGCTGCTCAGGTAGTATTAAAAATCAAATTTTAGTTACAACATTTTTATTTAACTTATTACATGTAAGTATGAAATAAGGGTTTTGTTTAATGCATTAAATGCTCAAAATGGCTTCCTTGTTGTTGTAGGCACATTGCCGCACGAAGAGCGATTTGTTGTGTGGCTCTAAGCACCATCTCTGGGTCACTTCTTATCTCATCGGCACATCGCATGATTTGATCTTGTAACTCTGCCTCGGTGTCTACGGTCGTTCTGTAGACTCTTTGTTTCATAACACCCCACAGAAAATAGTCTAGGGGTGTCAGGTCAGGTGAACGTGCCGGCCACCCGACTGGTCCATCCCGGCCGATCCACCTATTAGCGTAGTTTTCGTTTAAAAAACTTCGCACATTGCGCCCGTAGTGCGCAGGGCATCCGTCCATCTGCAAATACATCTGTTGCCTTGTAGCCAGCGGAACATCTTCCAGCAGTAGTGGCAGATCGTCTCTTAATAAGTTTAAAAAACTTTCGGCATTTAATGTTGCGGGTAAAATAACTGGCCCAATCAGCGTGTCGTCTATTAGAGCTGCCCATACATTAACTGAAAATTGCACTTGAAAAGTAGACGCCCTCTTTAGGTGTGGATTTTCCTCGGACCATACATGTAAGTTTCTGCAATTTGTGATTCCATTCCGGGTGAATTTCGCTTCATCCATCCATAAAATTTTTTTTAGGAATTGTGGATTATTTCTAATTTTTTGTTGAATCCACGTAGACATTACGCATCTTGCACGATTGTCTACATTTTCATGCAAATGCTGTACTCGCTGATAATGGTATGGATGCAATCCCTTCTTTTTCAAAATTCGCCATACGGATGTTTTTGATATACCGTGACGCAAAGCTAAGCGTCTAATGCTGGTTGTGGGATCAGCAAACAAATCGTTTAAAACGGCCTCTTCTATGGAATGGTCAATAATGGTAGCTTGTTGCTCACGGCGATCTCTTGCTAATCCAAGTCCGATGTTGGATAACTTTCGGTGAACTTCTTGGAAATTTCGTGCTGACGGTATAAGTCTGCTCGGAAACGCATTTATGTATGCAGAACGAGCGACTGTTGTGTGTCCACGTGACATACCATAATAATAATGGATGTCAGCGATTTCTCGCGGAGAGAACTCAGTCAATCGCGGCATCTCCACAACACAACAAAGTACAGTCAAAAACGTAACAAAAAGTCAAAAACAAAACAAAAGCAAAACAACGTAACAAAAACTTGAAGGCGCAGTAAGGTACGGTAGGCGGTAGCAGCGGCGAGAATATCGGAGCGACTGGCGTGCCTTGTTGTGAGTCCTGTTTCGATCCCCACCCTTCATCTTTCATAGAACAGGCCCAGCGACCATAATCTACAACAATATAAGTTAAAAAAGGGTCTCTACCTGAGTGGTGACGTAATCAGTGGTCAACTTTAAATGCTCCTAGCCAGCACATTTTTTATGTTAGAACGTAGGTTTTTATTTTATTTAAAAGCTATTATGATAGACAATAATAAAAAGTCATAAAAATTTCTAGTATTATAGGCTTAATTTTAAGATTTTTGGAGTTTATTGGAAAAAAACAGCCTAAAAAATGTAATTTTAATACAAAAATTAAACTTTAAGTCACGATAGCCACTTGTTTGTGAGTTATTTGTTATTTTATCGTCATCGTCACATATCTGACATGATTATGGTTTTTATTTTAACAAAATAGACCTACTACTTTGGAAGAAATCATTTTTTTATTAAATAGAGTCATTAGTGAGCAATAAAAATTTTAATTCATCAATAAAGTATATACTAAATTTTTTTAATTTAATTTTTCTTTTTTTTTGTCCATAATTTTTGATCTAGTTTCACCCCCTTTCGGGGTTGCACTTTATCCAGGGACACACTGTATAGAGTATTTTAAGGTATTATGCTAGTTTTTGAGAGTGTAGGACGTAGGCACTGATTCAATTACAAATAAACCCCACGAACCACGTTTATGTATTTATTGCCATTAGCACCGTGCGTGCCCTAAAGTTGTATAAATCCGATGAACAAACAAGCGCGGTTTTATGTTGCAAATATTTAAGGGTAGCGGATTCACGAGTCATCATAATCGCTTAGGGGTAGATAGAGCACGCGTGTGAATTGTGAAAATGGTACACGAGATAAATACTAGGCAAGCGTGCTCCATCGATCTCACCATCACTTACCATCAGGTGAGGTAGTTGTCAAGCGCTTGTCTATCAAATAAAATTCTTGTATGTAGAGCCATTTTATATTCATACGGTTTGGCATTCATTTTAAATTACGATGTAGGTAATTATAAAATGGCTTTATTTATACGCTTATTGACTACGGAACCCTTCAACATGCGCGCGGCCCGACATGTGCTTGACCAATTATTTGGTAATTCTTTAATTAAATGATAGCTAATTAAAGCAACTCCAAAATGCACGATCTGTATATTACGCACGACTTTCTATAATATAAATAATAAGTACTTATTTTAAATTATTTTTATTTGTAATAATAATAATAAACCATTTAATTCAGGCAACAATAAAATTGTTACAGGATAGTAAATAACTTATTCTACGGCCCATAAACACCTTGGCTTAAAATAACATTTCATCGCACTTCGCACTAACATTACAAATGCGAAAGTTTGGATGTTTGTTTATTTGTTTGTTATTCAATCACTTCATGACGGCTGAACTAATTGCAATGAAACTTGGTATACCTATGGTTAATTATGACCTGGATTAAAACATAGACTACTTTTATTGACAAACGACGTGTGCAAAGCCGCGGGCGGAAGCTAGTACACTATATAATTAAAAATCTTCTATTTATTTACTACATAAACACTGCAATTTTAAACAAATTACTTTTTGTAATGTAACAAGACACGCCAGTCCATTATCCAAAGAACAAAAAAACATACAACACCCTATAGTACCGCACAAATCAGAGCACTCTGCAATCAATCACAGTGCGCCAATTACCAAGGGCCCCTGGGGCAGCCCGGGGCTCTTTTTGTGAAAGAACATGTGATAGTAATTCGGTGTGTATTCACTCTGGTATGCTGCTCTATATGCAAAATACAAACTCATTACAAACAAAGCGGTCAAAGGTCGAAACTCTTATTTTAGACCACATTTAAAAGATTTGATTTAATTATTTTTTATTTTAGTGAAGCTATAGTTCTACTTCAACGCAATGTCAAAAAATAATAATAATAGCAGCGCTGCTCATTATTTTTAGTTTTTACTATATTGCAAGTTTAAATCCGTCTTTGAATCTTCGTTTTAATAGAAGCTTAAATCAAATTAACCAATTAGGTACTGGTACAAGGAAAACACCCAAAAACAGTTTAATTACCTTAAACAAAACGCGACAACTGTTTCAAGGCGCCATATAAGAAAATCATTAAAACAATATGGCGTCGTGTCAGCTGATTTACACAATTATTGTGAGTGTAAATAACGTCTAACGAACGGTTTACGACGACTCGTATTTACGAGGACAGTTCGTTTTATTTGTGTTTTAATTGTCGCACCTTTATTGTGGCTGCGTTAAGTTTATTTTAATTCGGTACTCATGGTTAAGTTTTTTTAGGTTTGTCGTTGGTTTTTATAGGTTCTTGAGATATTAGCTTTGTCCATATTTCATACTTATAGCTACTAGCTCAATAATTTCTTTATAGCCCGCCGTCTATACTATGATTAAAGGCCGTTAGGGAAAACCCTGGATGCGAATAGCACAGGATCGACTGAAGTGGCGTTTGAGGGAGGAGGCGTATACCCAGCAGTGGGCGATCACCTAAGCAGTCAATGATGATGATGATACATAAATACGAAAGAAGCTTTTTCTACTGAAATTTAGACGAAGTTTTAACATGCGTGTGCTATTATTAATGTATTTTTAAAAATCAAAGTGAAGCAAGTACGTACCTATTATTTTTATATCGATACTGGTTTTTGAGACTTACAGGACCTGCTGGACCCCGTAAAAATGATGATGTACCTGAACTTTATCACTGAATTTACACTAAATAAAACCTAAAATACAAGTAAAATGCAAGACATCTAATCGCATCCGATTAGACGTCTATCATTTTACTTGCCGTGATAACTTTGTACGAACGTCTATACAAGAAATCGAAAATCAACCACTAAATTTATAAATAACAAGCTGTCCCGCCGAACTTCGTATCGCCTTGACATGCATAAGACGCCAATGTATTGTCAATCGGCCATCATTAGCTACATCTATGTATGAGAAAATGAATTTTCGTCATATTTTTTTTTGCGTTAATTTTCCAATATTTTAATAATTATTCTGCTATTCGGAGCGGAGACAAATCCAGCAAATCAAAGATCATCAAAATCGTTCTAGCCGTTCTTGAGTTATGAATGGTGTAACTAACCCGACTTTGTTTTATACCTATATATACCTATAGATATGATTATAATAATATTACATATAACAATACCTAAGTATAATTAATGAGCACCAAGTTTCACTTCATATTTAAAAGTTACACTCGGAAACACTAGTTAATCCTGGATCAATATATCGACAGGACGATATTCCAATGTTGTATCATTTGGTTTTCACCATCTGGTTTTCTGGAAGAGATCGCTTTTTTGCGATAAAATCGTCCATTATACATATTCTTGTGTCTCATTTTGTTGTATCTAGCTTGTGAGTTATAAAGAATTTTCTTTCATTTATTCATTTGTAGTATTTTGACTCCTGTCAAGTCCGACCTGTTAGATTTCCACGAGTTATAATATACTCGTAACAAATGAAACCGTTGAAGAATAAACCACTTCTGAATTTTCTTTTCACCATGTCACCTACAGGACGACGGCAACGAGGCAGACCGCGAAAACGTTGGCGCGACGATCTGGATGGGTTCCACTCTCACTGGCAGGAGATTTCTGGAGAACGCAAGGAATGGAAGGAAATGGGGGGGAGAGACCTTTGCGCAGCAGTGGGACAGTATAGGTTATTGAAAAAAAAAATGTCGAGTTTTCCGCATAAAGGCAATGTTTATACAACAAGTAACAGAAAGTATATCCTGTTGTTCCAGGTGTTGAAATACTGCGAGCACCTGCACGGCAAATGGTACTTCAGCGAGATCCGAGCCATCTTCTCCAGGAGATACCTGCTGCAGAATGTCGCCATCGAGATGTTCCTGGCCAGCAGAAGTGAGTACTATTGTCAAAATGACCATGTAGTATTAGTAAGCCTTGGGAGTCTAATGATGGGCAAATGACACTTATCGTTCCATTTATTTCTAATAAGACCAAACATCAAAATGCTTAGAAAGTTCAAATCGTCCCCTCATTTCAAGTGTCTCATGTGAGTTACAAGTGGCAGTCGGTCATCAATCGGTCGCCACACCGGTCGTTTGTGGTTTTTTATTGATATACAGTTGGTACAGCATAGGACGCGTTTGTCTCGCGATCAGTCCTATCATAACTTAACCTGTTCAAGTTTCTAAATAACGAAACTCAAACGACAGTCTTACCGCTGAAATCGAACTTTTCCAGACAACCTTTTACATGTAATTACTAATCATAAACGGGTATTTCTCGCGTATGATTTGATTTATTATCCCGAAGTTTTGATTTCACAACAAAATACCCGTTATAATGAGGGCTTATCATTTTCGATTTAAAAAAGAAAAACTTGTTCCAACTAGCGTAATAGATGGCGCTGTATGGAGAGAAGCCGCCGAAGTATATGTTTACTCGTATATGCCAAAATCTCAGAGAAAGTTTGTCTTCTGTTAAACACAAGTGGTATTTTTCAAGTTCCTCGGAAAATAATGTTTTCACGGCAATTTACATTGACTATTCACTTTCCTTTGTTAATCAGCTTATGACTAAGCAACGCCATCTGTTAACAGTTATAAAACATGGCCGTGAAATCCCCTCATTATGTGTAGTACCTAATACTACCATCGCAAAAGTTTGAAACAGATGTTTCAAAATTTCCGCGGTTACTTCAAATAAAATTATGGATGAATGATGATTTCAAGACAGTTCTTTCTCTGTTGTATAGTGCACACTCCACATTATACGGTGGTAGCTGCACGGCATCTACTTTTACTATAATTGTCTGTATTAGGTACTTATTGCTATTTTATCGTATTTCCAGCGTCGATATTCTTCGCGCTTCCCGACCAGAGCACGGTGAAGAAAGTGATCAAGGCGCTGCCCCGCGTCGGCGTCGGCATCAAATATGGCATCCCGCAGACAAGGTAAGTCCATTTTTTTTTTTAATCTGTATATATCTTCGTTTGACCACAATCTCACGTGATGGTAAGCGATGATGTGATCTTACTGCTATTTAACTTTGTATTCCACATTTTTTTAAGATGTGATTTTCTTACTTACTCTCACTTAATAATTCCTTAAATTCGATTTGTGATAAAAACAATTTACAAAACACAGTATTTGAAATATTGAATCAGTATAAACAAATTTCATTTTGAATTTGTGTAGTAGGTAACAGTAAATTTGTTTTAGAGATCTCTTGTAAATAATCTTTGGAATGCCTTGTAATAAATTTAGGTGCATATATTTAGATTAAATGGATAAACATTATCAAATAACAGAAATATATTATTGTGAAAACTGAACTGTTACGATCTACACGTGTTGCTGTTTTATAACGTGTGCACCATCTGTGAGTGTGTTCGTGAACTAAAAGGCTCTATCGCGGGCCGCGCGTGACTTGTATTCTTTCTAAGCTGCTCTAAAATTATGCGCTTTGTGCTAGTGCAATATATAGTTTCGTTTTATTTCGATAGATGGCTCTAGTACTATCATAAAATCTACAAAATTAATATCTTTCTGATCATAATCGTGTCGCGATCTAGAACATATAGCCATTTTTTCCATAATATTGTTGTGCCCAGCACTTAGCAGTCTTAATGATGATGTACGTATCGATTACCATCTATTATTACATTGTGGAATGCAATAAATGATTGATTCTTGAAATAAATCTAACTAAGTACATATTTCTAATATTATGCTTATAGGCACCTTCATAATATCATACACTAGTGGCCCGTCCCGGCTTCGCACGGGTGAATTTATATTTAAAACATTTTTATGGCAAATTTTTTTACACCTTGGGTTACATTATTGATGTTTTAGTAGGGTATCTTAATTTTTTCTAGTAATAGATATATCCTATGTTACTGAGGGATAATGTAGCATTCTAATGGTGAAAGAATTTTTGAAATCCGACCGTTTTTGAGTTTATTCGTTACAAAACATACAAGTCTTCCTTTTTTATAATATTAGTATAGGTAATATATTTCCTCTCTAGGGTAAATAAAATGATATTTTGAAAACAACATATTATTTTAATAAAACTTAAATCACAGCATTCATAACAATATTATTTGTAAGTAAATTATGTACAAAAATATCCACCCTGTAATAATGTACATTGTTTTAGTTCACCGCAATCCGAAACACTTTTATTAACATTCTTAAATTCTAATAGTCAGAATATTTAATACTTTACTTCTGTATAAAATATTATCTCCAGGATATCTATGTTTCTTACTTTAATTCTACTTATATTAGATCGTCACCTTTGTAAAACATTATTCTATGGAATGTATATCGAAACTAACTATAATACTGATCACATATACACAAACAAACATTACTTGTGAAGTCAGTTTGAACTATCAGGCGAGCAAACGATGGTAGCTTGTCGTCTCTTCAGCTCAATGTCCCATAAATGGATCAAGATTGGGTATGGAACACTTTAGTGAACAATTAAGTTGATTGCAGATTCTGAATGCAGCCTGCAGTTCTTTTCATGACCCATCCATCAGTAAAAAGTACCAGAGGGGCATTAGATGCTAGGAGCTCAGTTCTTTTCTTGCATCCACGGAAAGTCTTTCTTCTCCAAAGAAACTACGGCGCCTGCGCTGTGCCTTCTATGTACCGGCTTTCCTTCTATAGTTGTCTTCTCTTTCGTACACCCTACTTCAGGATCTACCTCTTTTTTTTCATCCTCAAACTGCTTCATAATTTCCGTCAAAGTCTTTCCCTTTGTCTCTGGGAGGAAGAATAGACAATATGCTGCTCCTAATAAGGCAAATATTCCGAATAGGTACAAAGTTCCATTGCTAGTCAGTAGATTTTCCATCTGAGGGTATGTTTTGATATTGAAGAAGATTAAAACGTACGCACAACAAGAGGTAGCTCCAGACATTACTCCTCTTATATCCTGAGGGTACAATTCCCCTGACATGATCCAAGGAAGTTGTAAAAAGCCGACCATACTGAATGAAACATGAAGTAAAACACAGGCCAGTTTTACCAATGGTGGTCCATTTAAACTGTCGCATACAGCGGCTCCTAACATGGCCATGCCAAGCAAAAGTCCTGATACAGCAGCCAAGGTTTTTCTTCTAAAACTATTTATGAGACATGCTCCTACTGCCCCCATAAACACTCTCACACCACCTACTATTATGGACGCCGTGAACTCATTGACACTGGTTCCAACGGATTTAAAGAAATCCACAGCGTAATACAAAATAACGTAGATTCCAGACATTTCTTGGAATATAAAGAAAACAATGAGCAATACGAAGGGTTTGAGTACGTTTCTGCGTTTGAACAACCCCATCTTTTGCTTGAAAGTCATAGTTTCTCCGACCTTTCTGTCTTTTGTAAACTCCATTAGTTCCTGCTGCGCCGTGCTGTTGTTTTGTCTCAGCCAGAACATAGCACTGTATGCTTCTTTCATCTGTCCTTTCGACGCCAGCCATAGAGGTGACTCTGGAACGAAATACATCAGGAATGGAGTCAGTAAAGACACTCCTGCGCATATAGCAGCCACCTTCCTCCAATGAACGAACGCTCCTAGAGAGTAGACGATGAATATGCCCGTAGAGACCAGGCCTGGTCCTAACGCGCTAAGGACCCCTCGCTTCTCAGGAGTCGTGATCTCTGCGACGTAGATGTAGGACACTGTAGACATTCCTGCAATTGGACAAAGGTGTGGTTAAATAGTGCAATTAATATAACATTGTGTACCTATCTCAATGCATAAATACATCTGAGCTACTTATTTAGAACAAGTTTAGAAAATTGAGTGACCTAATTATATAAAATCAATAAATATTGCTAGACATTTCACACATTAACACTGTGCTATCTAGTCCCAAACTAAGCAGAGCTTTTACTATTGGAACCAGATAAATGATAGCATAATTATATACCTTTTTTTTAAATTCATACTTTTAATATATAGAAAAACATCCAGACCCGGAACAACATATCTGTAGATCATGCAAACATTTGTTCCGCGGCGGGAATTGAACCCGCAACCTCCTGCGTCCCAGCCGGTTATTCGCCCACTGCGCCACTGAGGTCGACAATTAAGACGGACCATACAATTATGATACCAAATTGTTTTTTTATAAGACGTTGTCAATAGTAGACAAAAGTCACGCATCAGAGACTACCCTGGAGCAGAAAAGCCTAAGATGAAGGCTTTTAGGAGTTATTCTGAGTTACGAAAGACTTACCAATAGTGAAGCCAGTGATGAACCGACCCACGCAGAGGAAAACATAGGACTCTGAGAAGGCGATGACGAGCCATCCGACGAGGTTGGGCAGTACTATGGACTGCAACAGCAACCGTCTACCGACAGCATCCACCATCATACCTCCCAGGAGAGCTCCTATCGGGTTGGAGATCACACCCAGACTGGCTGAAAGGATAGAATTCCCATTGTAATATGATATTTTATAGGAAATTGACAGTTTTATATATTTTATATATATTTTTAGACCTGCTTTATAGGAAAATTGCGACTACTTGAAAAATATCTTCTTATGCTTCTTCAAATTACACTTAGCTGTATTTAATGACAAATTTAAAAACATCTTTGAAATATATTGATGTAGCCAAGTGTTTTGTTCAATAAGGAGCATTTATTTACGCCTGCTCCTCGCAACCAAGCAAATGCATTGAAAACTAAAAGACACATTGAATTACAAAAGGCGAAAACCTTTGGCATGTATTATAGAGATTGCGACATTATAGCACCACTGCATTGTGACTACATTGTATTGTAGACTACATTGCTATAATATTTATAATTATTGTAAAATAGTATTTGTGTATATGCATAAATTCCTTGCATTTGATTTACAAATTATCACTTCATGCATCGTCACATTATTACGCTTATAATAGTGTGGTTAAAAGTTCAGAATATGGTGACCTTCAGAACTTAAACATTTTTTATACAAATATCGTGTAAAAATGACTGACAGTGGCATCCCTTAGTTCAATAACTATATTTAGGAAGTTATTCGTGCCCATGAATTTATCACGCGGCTCTCTCTTATCAATCTCACCATACATTGTTTAGTTGATATCTCCCAGTTTTGTATATGTTATTTGACAGCTGGTAGCGTTTTATGGTCTGCAAACATCAAACAGTCGTATCTTGTTTGCGCATTTCTGTTGAAGCAATATTGCTTGTGATAAGATAAACTTTCTCATTGTGATGAAATTGTTCTTTTCTGCAGTTCTTTGGCATTTGAAGGCTTACTTTGTTTAATTTTAAGATTTTAATTCATAGTAAAAATTATGAGCCGGACGGAAGTTGAACATGCAACCTTCTTCATGATAAGAGGATGCGATACCGGTTTCTTAACTTTCTTAAATTACTTAAATATATTAAGCTATATTTACAAATATATTTTAAACATGTTTAAGTTAGTTGTATTATCAATAGAGTGACACAAGTTTGCAAGATATTGATTTGCATGCAAATTTGTAATGCTTGGAATAAATGTCTGGTCTACCCCCTACTATGATATGATATGCTGACGGTTCTGCGTATTGAGTATGATATCTGATGTTTTATATTAAGGCAATTAAAAGTTACAATTTTGTTTTTATTGCAATTATCGATATCAAAGTGAGTCACAAAATGAAATTGGCATGCCATTTGAAGTTTAACTTCTAATGATAAGAGTAGGATTGCTTACATCAGACCATTTTATTATAATTGTCGATGTCACCATGATACATGATATATGATGATTTTATTGTGTTTATTTAATTGTCTGTCTTCACTTATCCACTGTATGTAGTTTCTGTGTGTTTGTTACTTGTGTCGAAATAAATGTCTATATCTATCTATCTATACAGAATACAATTCTAGATAAACAATTTATTATAATATGTTAGCAATTTTGCCAACATCCTGTCTCTAGACTTATTGTCTCTTCACAAATTACTTCAGTAGGTACATTTATAGTCCGCTCGCAAATGTTCCTTTTTTTGTCATATTTTTTTATCAGTCAATACTTATCTTTGTAATATCTCTAGTTACAAACATAGACTTTATTCTTCACAATAGTATATTGACCTGAAATGTTCTTTCTTTGTCTGTCGCTGGCACTGCTTCAGGTTTAAAAATAAATCGTAAACACTATGCTTACGTTTTATTTTCCATTCACTGTAAGCTGTGTGTGACGTCAACATTTATATTGAAGAAAAATAGACTTGGCAAATATCAACTATATCATATTGATTCCTTCAATAGGTATCAAACAGCTGAATTAGATTCTAATTTCAATAAGACTATTTCGAGTGTCTTCGATTGTTTAGGTAGCTCTTATATCAGTGTAGCTCAGGGGGCGATTCTTTGACCAATTCTGTTTCTTCCTGTAAACCTTAACTGAATAGATACTAAAACGAAATATTATCTTATCTGTTTTAAATGATTTCAAGCAGCAAAACCTCAGTCTTATCACTGTTTATATCATACAATTCCATAAAACTACGAATATATGGGTAGTAAATAGGTAATAAGCAGTTTACCAATCCATGAAGCTTGCTCGTACGATATGTGCGGGTATTCGAGCGTGTATTGGGGGAGCAGCACCGCGGAGAAGCCCTGGCAGAACCCCACCGAGATATTGATGGACTGTGCAGCCAGCGCCGCCAACACCTGCAATGTTATAAACTCCTGGTTATTATTAGTGGTTGGACACATAAGTTTATAGATAACGCTGGAAAGGTTTTTGAATATTAATTTCTGAACACTTTAAAGGACATCATTTTATTAGGTATATGGACAATATTCATAGAACAACGCTTACCACTCAGTCTTAGTTAAAACACAAAAGCAACGCACATTCTTACAGAACAACAGCATTTGTTTAATTAGATTGGAGATTGGAGTAAACACACAAACAGTACAAACTTACAAAGATACTTCACCTGCTTAAGTTTAAAAAAAAATGTTATTAGAGTTTGAAATTTAAAATATAGAAAGTAGGCATAGGTAGGCACATATCATTATGTTCTAATAAAATATGCCCTGTATGGCAATGTGGAAAATCGCTGGTGAAACAATGTACCTACTAGGTATGTAGAATAGGTATCTACATCAGCTTGTAAAAATAAGTTAGTAGCATAACAATGATTACTGTAATAGTAGGTTCACATTAGTGTCCACTGTACCACTCACTTCCGCAGATTATAAACGGGCATGTTGTTAAAGTACCATCGGCAAATTTGCACCTTTTTCAGATTTTATAATGGTTTTTAAGTTCAGTGACATAGCTTGAGGATCGAAGCTCCCAAACGGATGGACCGATTCGGACGCGGTTTTATCTAATATAAACTTGTTTTAACTGAGGAGGTTCTTAGCAATATGTGATGGTCAGGTCAGCTTATCTAAAGATTATGAGCACTTTCCCTTTTTGGTCACGGGAACACAGCTGTCTATTTGTACTTTACACATAAAATGACACGTGTATTAAATAAGAAGTATAGTGGATTTAATTGAATTCACAGACAATTTGATTCATGTGTCTGCGTACCAAAATGGCGTTCAGCTCAGGTATAAGAAATGTTAAATGTTTAGCACCAAATTTGCGTTTCCTGATACCAACAATCCTAGTGTGGAGACAGAACTGTACGAGACTATAAGGTCCTATTTATCATGCATTACAATTTCAAAAACAAGATAACTAATTATCTTAAGAATCCTGCAATAAAACCTGGTATTTCACTCCACACCTCTGTCACCAAATGTCATGGTGGCTGATCTCAGTAATGCGAGTCACGTGGCCGCGGAAAAACACTGAAATTACCACGTGTTTCAGGCAATCAGGTGATGATGGATGAGATGGTGGAACTGCTTTCAGATTAGCGACAAGATGGTTTTTCTTGATACTTGAGTACCTAGGCAAGCCTATTTATATCGTAAATGTGCAAAGGTTTGTAGTCTTAAGTGGTTCTTCGTAACTGGTGAACCGAATTTGATGAAATTTAGATTATGTGTTCGTAGTCTGGTATAATCTAGGTTAGGTATTTTTAGCTATCCTACGGCCTTTTCACGTGGTACTTTGCTAAAAATACCTAACCTAGATTATACCAGATATATATATATATATAAGTATAATGTAATATAATAGATAAGTAATATGAAGTAGTAGAAGTCATATAGTATTATATGATTTTTTTTCTACATTTGTCTCGTTTATATATTATACGTACATATATTGCGGTACTGATTGAACCGAACGCCACTGTTGATAAAAAGAACGGTCGTGTCGTGGTATACTGAGACTACAGACTCTTTAAATGCAGATGTAGTTTTAAACATTTCCCAAAGGTTTACGATTTTTTTATACATCTTGGTGATGGGACAAGCGAATGCACCTGATTGATAAATTAGTTGTTTATATTGATATATATATATATACCACGACCGTTCTTTTTATCAACAGTGGCGTTCGGTTCAATCAGTACCGCAATATACGTATAATATACAGGGTGTGGTGTAATGAGTGGATAATAGGGTACCTGCGGGTAGGGGCCATTGTGGCGATTCAGAAAAATATTTGTTATGCTCAGTAAAAGTGCCTCGGTTTTCGAGATATTCGACAATTTCGAAATTTAAGAAATATTTCACCCTTCGTCACTATTTTTGGCGCCAAGACTGCAAATGAAATTTTTTTTCTATCTGTTTTTGGATAGTATTCTTGGATAGATGTGCTATCGAATGGAAACTATTATTTTTATAACACAAGCACAGTTATGTTTTTAAAATAAGATTTCACTAAAATTTTACTTGCTTTCGTTTGTTTTCCTGACCTTTACCCTTCTGTGGTGTAAAAAAAATTTATGGTCACTTGAATGCCAAATTTCAATAAAATTAGCCTATTTCATCGAGATTCCGAAATGGTATATTACATATCATTGTCACAACTTGATTCAAAATTAATTCCTACCAAACTTATCAAGGCGTAATTTAAAGAAATATTTTTAACTATTATTAGCAATAATTGTCTACTGTTCGCAGAACTACTAGTAATTCTTGGTACAGATTGGTTCCCGGCCCAGCGGCAATCGACACTATGTCTATCTTGCTCTTTCATGCTACGAGTGAAAGAGAACTATCGTTTCGCGTAACGCATTTTTATGATTTTCGAGTCAGTGTGCTATCATACTACTCCCGTACAACAACGTGTTATCCTGTTTTGGATTGATACTCGTCGATTTTGTGCAGTCATTTCGGACTTTGTTTTGCCTAGCGATTTGGACGTCTTAATTTTGTGAACCTAACGATTTTGTGCTGTGATCTCGGACTTGATTTGCTTTGTAACTTGTATTTTTTGGTATTGCATATTGATTGCAATGCCTCAGCTATACACTGCGTCTGAATATGCGCAAATGCATTTAATCTACGGCGAGTGTGGTGGTAACGCCAATCGAGCAGCAGCACTGTATCGGGAAAGATTTCCCAATGCACGCCATCCCGATTATCGTGTGTTTATTCGCGTACACAATGCTTACATGGAAGGTCGAATTCCTGGAAGTGGCATCGGTGGCACGAGTTCTGGGAGACCACAAGTACATAATTAAGAGGACGTACTTGATGAAATTGCTGCTGATCCGACCACATCTGTGCGCGTAATAGCCTCTAATACTGGCATGTCAGCAAGAACAGTGCACCGAATTTTAAAAAGAGAAAAATTACATCCTTTTCACTACCAGCGTGTGCAATGTTTGCAGCCAAGAGATTACCCTGCACGAGTTGCATTTTGCCAAACAATGCTGAGAAAAATGAACGCTGATCCCGATTTCTTCGATAAAATTTTGTGGAGCGACGAATTCACGTGCAAAAAAGATGGGTATTTTAATATGCACAATCTGCACAGTTGGCAGCGTACAAACCCTCATTTGACCAGAGAAGACAGGTCCCAGTACAAGTTCAAAATTAATTTATAGACTGGAATTCTAAATGGCAAAATCATCGGACCATTCGAATTGTCTGGAACATTGACTGCAGAAACGTATTTACATTTTTTACGGCACGAACTTCCACTTTTATTAGAAGATGTTTCATTACAAGATAGAAGAAGAATGTGGCTGCAGCACGATGGTTGCCCCGCTCATTACGCCCGAAATGTTCGACAATACCTCGATGAAACATATCGTCGACGATGGATCGGTCGTTTGGGGACAATTTTGTGGCCACCTCGTTCACCAGACCTCAACCCATTGGACTTTTTTTACTGGGGATGCCTTAAAAAAAAGGTTTATAAAGACCCGATCAACACAGTGGACCAGCTACGGGAGCGTGTGCGATTAGCTGCTCAGAAAATCACAGAGCAAAGAATTGCGTACAGGATTAAAAGATCTTTTATCAAAAGGTGCAGAGCATGCATCAGAGCACGTGGTGGCCTTTTCGAACACCTTTTGTAATAGTAAATTCAATAAATGAAATGCATTTAAAATTTATTGTTTCGTTTTATTTCATTACCGAATTTTAAACTAACGTTTTTAGGTGATTTTAAGTAATGAAGTAAATTTTAGTACTATTTGTAATTTTATAATAATTAGCTCTACCCATTTTAATAGGAATTACTTTTGAATCAACTTGTGGAAATACCATGTAATATACCATTTCGGAATCTCGATGAAATAGGCTAATTTTTTTTAAATTTGGCATTCAAGTGACCATACATTTTTTTTACACCACAGAAGGGTCAGGAAAACAAACGAAAGCAAGTAAAATTTTAGTGAAATCTTATTTTAAAAACATAACTGTGCTTGTGTTATAAAAATAATAGTTTCCATTCGATAGCACATCTATCCAAGAATACTATCCAAAAAAGAGATAGAAAAAAAATTTCATTTGCAGTCTTGGCGCCAAAAATAGTGACGAAAGGTGAAATATTTCTTAAATTTCGAAAATGTCGAATATCTCGAAAACCGAGGCACTTTTACTGAGCATAACAAATATTTTTCTGAACCGCCACAATGGCCCCTACCCGCAGGTACCCTATTATCCACTCATTACGCCACACCCTGTATAAACGAGACAAATGTAGGAAAAAAATCATATAATACTATATGACTTCTACTACTTCATATTACTTCTTTGCTGCGATCTCACATAAGACCTAACCCAACAATTTAAAATCAGTGTACTGTCTGCATGTGGTGTACAACCTACATAATGGTTACCTGCCTATAAATGCAGCAATTTTCCAGCATATATGATATAAGAGATCTTCTCGGAAGCAATTTATCACGATTAGATGCACATTTCGAAATTATTGCTTACATGACTTCATGAAATCACCGTTTCATGGGTAAACGTAAAAACGGTTGGTTTTACATCAATCAAAGATGAACACAGCGTATTTGGCAAAGTTGCAGGATTAGCAATGGGCAGATTAAAGCTCGGACTATATATGGCATCCGGGCTTGCCAGGGACCGTTTTTTACGGCCCCTGACCAATCCGTCGCACAACCAAACATTTAAATTTTTCCTACATCGACTACACACGATCCGAGGTCATCCAATTCCGATTTTTACCTGGATGCAACCGGGACATGGTCCGGATTCGCAGGATCGGGTAGACCCGGATGCCATATAGTCCGAGCCTTAGAATTAGTAAATGTAAGAGAAACCCATAAAAATGCATCATCTTGATATTTGTTAGAGCAAAAGTAACGACAACTTTTTGACTGATTCAAAAATGAGGAGCATCTCAATTCGTCGGTTCTTTTCTCAGCCATAATTATTTGCTTTTTATAATTTCTGCCTGTCGTAACCTACGGCGCCCAGTCTTGGTCACTGACCGAGTCTCAGAAGTTCAAACTAGGAGTTTGCCAAAGAGCGATAGAGCGCATATTTTGGGTGTAAAGCGGATCGACCGGATTCCAAACTCTTGGCTGCGCTCGAAGACTGGCATCGCTGGCGTGGGCATCAAGGCTGCAAAGCTGAAGTGGGACTGGGCGGGTCATGTCTTCCATATGCAACCCGATAAGTGGGCCAAGAAGTCAAGCATATGGACTCCTAAAGACGGAAAGCGACGCCGAGAAAGGCCTAAAAAGCGCTGGAGCGATGACTTTGACGTCTCCAAAGAGTTCCAAAGAGACTGGCGGGATCCGGCTCTAGACCGTGATAAGTGGAAGGAAGAGGGGGAGGCCAGCTTTGCCCAGAAATGGGACAGTACGGGCTAGTAAAAAAAAATATTTGCCAGCTCTGATTTTAATGATTCTTATTATAAAGGGAGTACCTCAAGGGACCCATATTAATTTGGTCAAGATCTGATAATGGGATCCATCAAACTTTTCCATTTGCAAAGACATTACATGTTTTTAGGTTTTTGTGTTTTTTGGTTATATTTTTGTCAAAAGTGACTTGTTTACTATCAACAGAAAAACTTTATTATAAATAAATCATAAATCTTTATTGTTTGTGGATCTGGGTTACAATGTAGATACAAGATTTTCGTGCTTATACTTTTAAGACAGCGCCAGATCCTATCTTACAGCAAACATGATGGGTCACCCCCTTTTCATTGGCAAAATAAGCGACCATTAAAAAAGCTTTAAATATAACTAAGACATAAGTTAAAAATCACTACATAAACCTTTTGCGAAATCGTCCTCTCTGGTGAGGTGCACGCGTGTTCGATTCCCGTTACAGTACAAATTCCTAACTGATCTGCAAATATTCGTACCGTCTGGGTACGCAGATACCCACGATACACCTCTAGTGTCAAGAGTTCGGTTGTCAGTACGGTTGCGCGAACTACTGATACTTTTCGTTGTCAATAGTCCGGTTGGTGCAAAACACCGAACAATTAATACCCATTAGTAGCAATAAATATTTCGGTTAGTAATGTAAAAAAACCCTAACCAACCAGACATACTATATGGCAGTAGGTCGTTAGGTTAGGTTTTAGACCAACCGGACTATTGATACCGAAAAGTATCAGTAATTCGCTCAACCGGACTAACAACCGAACTACGGACTAGAGATCAATACAGAGAGTTCTAGTTTGGAATGGACTATGTTTTATGCGAGTATGTTGACTGTTAATAATCGTGTTTGAACACCTCCGTGGTGCAGTGGGCGAAAAGCCGGCTGAGACGCAGGAGGTAGCGAGTTCGATTCCCGCTACGGAACAAATGTTTGCATGATCATGATCTACTAATGTTTGTTCCGGGTCTGGATTATTATAACTAAGTATGTATTTACAAAAAAAAGTAGATATATAAATATTCTATCAGTTATCTAGTTCCCATAGTAAAAACTCTGCTTAGTTTGGGGCTAGATAGCGCTGTGTGAAATGTCCAGCAATATTTATTTATTTACTTATTATTTATGTAAGTAATATAGGTTCAGAATGATGCAAAATCGTTTAAAATTTCTTCACACAGCTGCAATAATTAAATACTAACTAGATTTTAATTCACTACCTACTCGTTGTCAATAACTTTTACAACAAATGAAGCTTGCTTCAATTAGTAATAAGTTCCTGGTCTATTATATTGAATGATTTATTCATGAAACAACTTATAACTTTGTAAACGATAAACTTGGCCTCTCACGTGTATACCTTTCAAACTTCAGGAAAAAGGATATCCAGTAAATTCCTATGAACTTCTAGGTTTTATCCTTTCCAAAGTATGAACAGGGTGTCCTTGAAAGAGCCTGATATAAGTCAGATATAATTTTTTTTTATTATAATCTTAACTTTCTAATTTTACACAATTTTAATAAACCACTTTTGAAACCTCTGAGGTTTTCTTTCACCACACTCGTTCACTCACTAGTCACCAGAGCCATCTCAAGACATTCATACCTCATAGAGTTGCCTAAAAACAACAAATAATACCTTCGCGATGTTTTGGCGATAAGTTCTCAGACAGAGACTATGTTTTATGTTATGATTTTAAAACAATACCTTAAGATAACTCTTGAGATTAGCATACATTTTTAGCTATTGTATCGGTTAGGCAATTAACATCACTGATTCGCATTTACATATTTATTATTCATCGATTTGTGACAACTTACAAATGGGTATTTATATTAGCATCTAACTAATATGTTATGTAAAATATAGGATCAAGATGTAATATGATTTAAGGTATATTCATGAATAATATAAATTGAAGCTTAGAATATAAGAAAACTCGTATTAAAGTAATAATATACATAAATAAACTCGACACTGAATCGAAAGCTTACATTTTTGACAGATTTTTTGAATGGGAGAGCCACGACCTATTCAAAATATGTGCGCTTGAGTTTCGGAATCAGTCACGATCTGATGAATCTACTCCAAATTTTATTCAAGCCTGCAGCAGTCCCGGATCTAGAGGAGGGGCAAACCAGGGCACTTGCCCGGGGTGCCAATATCCCCCCCCCCCTCTCGGAAACGCTAGAGGAGAGGAGGCGTCACATCAAGTTTTTGCCCCGGTTTGGAAAATCGTAGATCCGGGGCTGACCTGCAGCAATCATCCAGAGGAACTTTTGCGTATATAATGTTAGTAGGAAAGCTCATCGGGTTTTTAGGATTTTGTTCGTACTTACAGTGTAGCCGACTTTACGATCAAATAACTCTAACTGAGGCGTTCCATACATTCCCACGATTTACAAACACCGGTCACACACTATCAAAAGTTATTCCCAACAGCAAGCACGTGGGTTTGCGATATTTTTATTGTTTCTGTAGTTACTAAGGTCCCAACGGAAGTCACGTCAGATACAAAACACTACAATTGCTAGGTCACAGAAACTTTTGCTAAAGTCCCAACAGCGGGAAGACGATGTTGATCACAAGATCACAGTAGCTCTCCTAAACACCCAAGAGAAGGCACGTTATGTATCATGATCGCAAACTGTTTTATGTGGGTGCATTGAGCTGATATATGGTAGTTATTGGTGATAATGATTACAGATATACTGGTAGGGACTGGAAAAGCCAGAGAAAATATTTCCCGATGTGTCATTGATGAGTTACGATTTGAACAGCCGATGACTGTGATTAAGCCCGGCATGCATAACGATCCCTAAACGTAATTAGCGACTTGTATGATTTGACAACTCCCTTAAATCATATTTAGTCTCTCAAAAAGATTAGGCATCGTTAATCAAGTCGACCTTACTCTCTCGAGCCTGTTAATTTCCTATTACTTCCGGCCTGTCCGCATGCAATTTTTACGTGTAAGAATTTACTGTAGGGCTGAGCTACAGTTTGTAAATATAGCAAGAGTCCTTTGACAGCTGTCAGAATAACATGCCAACAATAGATATGGGACTATGTCGATAATTATTGATCGTAATTATCGATATTTTGTTAATATGTAATTAAGTATGGAACACTAAACATTTTTATTATTGTAATAAAGGTAAACATCCCAAATCCGATTTCAATGGCATCTGTCACAGGACTCATCATGCTATATTTTAAAAAGTATAGGCTAATCGAGTGGGACAGAGATCACACTATGCCTAAGCAACTTAGGTCGGTTCTCTGTCTTTTTTTAACGAGCGCGGTAACTACCACCAGGCCCCTGCTAACTTACCTACGGGGGACAATGAATAAGCGAGGGGTGGAAGAGTTGCTTCTTTACGTAATAGCACAGGTTCATATTCTTTGCCACAGAGGTTGTAATCTTTTTGATTTGAAAACCCAAGATAACTTTTATAAATCACTTCCAGTATCTATAACTCGCATCCATGGCAGTGCTATGTGCAGTAGTAGTGAACGTAAGGACACACATGTCTTGTGTTTATCTGTACATTTCTACCCATGGCATTGGATCATGTTAGTTCTAGAAAACAATCAGTTTCTGGGTCATTATCATTTACCTTGCTGTGGGAAAGGCTGAAAACTCGTATGATATGTGCTCATAGGCCCTATTCTCACGACAAATGTTCAACTAATAAATTCAATAAATATTTCTGGACATTTCACACAGCGCTATCTAGCCACAAACTAAGCAGAGCTTGTACTATGGGAACCAGATAATTATAGAATACTTATATACTTTTTTTTTTGTAAATACATAGTTATAATATATAGAAAAACAGCCAGACACGGAACAAATATCTGTAGATCATGCAAACATTTGTTCCGCGGCGGGAATCAAACCCGCTACCTCCTGCGTCTCAGCCGGCTATACGCCCACTGCGCCACGTAGGCAGTCTAATACGCTTGTAATGTACTATATGCTTGTTCCCTCTCCAGGTCTTATTAAAAATATACATTTTCCTGTTAACTTGGTAAACTTTTTTAAACTCATATTTTCTTACATATTTTTCTGGCAACATACCTACACTTGCGAGATTGTTTTAATTACAGAAGAAACTGTTTAAGTATTTATAGTGTGTTCATATAATAATAGTTTATTATGGCCATCTTGCGGTATATTTAACCTTGGGGAAGATCTACCGAAAATAGATGATTATTGAAAATGTCCATAACAGAATGATTAAAGCGTAATTACGTTAGTTTTTACCGACGACGGAAGCACCGGTAGATACGTATAATATGCGTTTGGAGTAAAATGTTGATAGCAAAATAAACAATCAAACTAGTATCAATTTATCGCCAATCTGATGTTGTAGATTCTTTTTAATTCATTAATTAATTGTACATTTCCCACAGCACCATCTAGCCTCAAACTAAGCAAAGCTTTTACTATGGGAACCAGATAACTGCTAGGATAGTTATATACATATTTTTTCTAAATACATGCTTATAAGGTATAGAGAACCAACCAGACCCGGAACATATATCTTTAGATCACGCAAACATTGGTTCCGCAGTGGGAATTGAACCCGCAGCCTCGTCTCAGACAGCTATTCGCCCACTGCGCTACGGCGTTTTTAATGGTTACTGTTATTTAATTAAACGTTTAGGATATAAAGTCGGACACCGGAAATGAGTAGCGGAATGATTAGTCGCATACTAGTTCTAGGCGCGTATTCAGAATATAAATAAATAGAATTTGCATTATACAAATAGACACGCCTGTGATCTTTATTTAAATGGCTATAAGTGAATTTAATCTAATAATTTTGCATAACAAGACTGTAACGAATTCGCGTGAATTTGAACTCTGTTGCTGTTGGAATATGGCGAAACTGTTGAAATGATTCGCTTAAATATCCTTGACCGTGCAATGTCGCCTTCGCGTTTGTTAACTTCTTGCAGATTTATGCGGGCCTGGTACTTGTAGACTAAATAATAGTGCTTTTAATGATAATTTGAGGAAAAAATCTAGATTTAGTGGGATTTTAGTGCCAAGGTTTATTAATACTAGCTGACCCGGCAAACTTCGTACCGCCTTGACATGCATATGACGCGGGCTGCCAATGTACGTCGCTAGTAGAATTGTGAATCGGTCATCATTAGCTGCATCTATGTATGAGAAAATGAATCTTCTTCAAAATTTTTTTTTTGCGTGAATGTTTCCGATATTTTAATAGTTATTTGCTATTCGGGCGGAGACAAATCCAACAAATCAAATATCATCAACATCGGTCTAGCCGTTCTTGAGTTATAAATGGTGTTACTAACCCGACTTTGTTTTATATATATAGTATTATTATAGTTGTATTTTTTATCCAGAAGTCAGAAATTTCGTTATAAAATACAGTTGCCTTCCATTGTTTTGCAAAGTCATTCATAGTGCCTGAAACATTTTCGCCCCACAAAAAAAGCAAGTAGAAACACTAGACAAAAACTCGGTAAAACCGCACTAATCTATTTCAACATGTAATTATATCTTTATTAAATTCGTTCTAATTATGTCTGAATGCAAAAAGCCGAATGATTTAAAAGCTTGTTGCCATTTTCTGTGTAAAAACTTTGCGCTACAAAAAAAGTGTTCTTTCATATAAACCAATTTTATGGCTATGAACAAAAAAAATAGCAAATGAACAACATTTGAAGGAATTATTTTAGATCATGCTAATTAAATTTAAGTAGTTTTTTATTTATTCGGTGAAACTTTTGCAGTGGATTATACTAAAACAGTCGCTTCATATATAAAAATAATAAATAAATCAAATAAATTTAATTAAGTATATTTTATTGGATACTTTATTATTTTCAATCTGAGGAAATAGTAGATTATTAAACGAGGGGATAAAGCAATGTCTTGTATCACGGGCGCTATATTGAATCCCGAACGTAACGAAGGATTCTATAGTTAACTCGCGAGGAGAATACTCTACTTATCACACATTCTGCGAGACAATAAAAACCAAACCTAGGTTGGTGTATTCTGTGCAGAGGTTAGTTCGATTTACGAATAAGCTCTTATTGTGTAGGTTTCTTTGGTTCAAATTTTAATACAGACGAGGTCCCAAATTCAAATCCAAAAAAAAAAAATGCCCTCGCGGGCATAATGAAATCCAGAACAACTTTATTCCCGGATGAGCCGTAGGGATTTAATCACCTGCTTTCGGTGAAGTTTACATGGCATATAATTTGACATTGTCAAGCAGGTGGTGTGAAAAGTATTTAATAAACCTACCTACCAACTTATTTAAATATGGTAGTAAATGAAATTACATTTATGTTCCTAATTTTTACTATTATTTTTAAGAGAGTACTAGGCACGTATTGATGTCTAAAATAATAATTTTAAAGAAAGAAAATTGATTGGTACCGTCGTTCATGATTAATATCAATGCCATATGTGGGGACGCAAATAAATTATTGTAACGCTTTGTCTATCATATTCTTTGTTTCTCTAACTTAGGCTTTCAAGGTTCTTCTTTGGTACCTGACCATATTTCCTGATCACAATTTAGGTAGTTCTAACCGTACATAAAGTATTGATAAAATTCAGACAAGTGTACATTGTGCCTAAAATAATATATTTGCGAGGTGCTGAGAATTTTACCACCTTGGTTTCTTGCGATGCCAATTTCTGTTTGTCACACAGGCATATACATTTTATAAGCTAGAGTAGAGTATAGTAGCCTACTATCAGTGATTTTTTTTAAACATATTTTATTTTGAATTTGATCTAATAGTATCTCTAGTTCCAATCGTCGAGATCCGAAGACGAACGAAAGTTCATGACGTTGGGAATCGAGTTAAAGAACTCATATGGTCTTGGGCGAGACACTTGGCTAGACGTGGTGATGACAGATGGAGCAGGGTAGCGACCGAAAGGTGGCCAAGGAGTGGCTACTGGCTATAGAAGGGAATCCACACAGCGAGATGGGGGGACGACATCGTTAAAGTCGCGGGCCGGCGATGGATGAGACTTGCGCAGTATCGTGATGGATGGCACAAACTTGTGGAGGCCTATATCCAGCAGTGGGGGAAGTCGGGCTGTGTGGATGATGATAATGATGATTTTAATTTGATAAAAATCCATGCGGGTGAGCTATTCTTTTAATAAAAAGTCTTTGGTTTTTCAACGAATAAAATTAAATATCGAACTACCAAAAATGCATCATAAGTGTTCCTCAAAAATATGCCTTTATATAAGCTAGTACATACATGTGCTATTAAATATTCTGTATCAGTAGGTACCTACTTATGCATTAGATTATATCAGTCCATCGTTATACATAGTTATGTATTATATACACGTACTACAGTAAATAACTCACCTATACATACCTTTGCATACCCGCTAGTTAAAATTAATATGTATTAGGTAATCTCACATGTGATGGCTATCTTGTATGGGTCATTATTTCATAAATGATTGTTTTCGTAGATTACAGTTTTTTTGGAAATTAGTCATCCTTCGGTAAATTTATAAAATTAATACCTATTAAATAATGTTCTTTAACGGCGATATTCCATCATTAAATGAGAAGATTATTCTCTAATAACCACAATCAACTACGCTTGCAATTAAAATTCTACCTAAATTGAATACGTATAAGATATTGACCAACTCTATTGTCGATTCAGTTTTTAAGCCGCCCAACGACTACACGACTTCTACGACTTTTATAGACGTAGAAATACCTCCCATACGCACAAAGCAGTTCTCTTGCACCTGTATGCGCACTGCCAAAGAGTTTATTCTAGGCAAGCAAGTTCTATCGTAGATGGTATCATCGTTTACCATCAGGCGAAATCGTGGTAACCAATAACTTATTAAAAAAACATTTATTGATAGCGCGGAACGTCGCTTATTCTTTTAAGTAAGTAACGAGCTGCAGTACGAGATTTGCCTAGTTTAGACCACGCACAACAGTTTAGACAACATTTAACGAATGGCATTGAGTGCGTCCGTACAACGGTTCAAGTTCAATACCGCGGCAAAGCCTCACAATAGATACTATTACATCAGAACACGCTTGTTACGCTATTTAGCGATAGTTTCACCGGATGTTGTTTAGATGATTTGTTTTCTTTGCACGAAACTCATTTAAAATAATGCAATTGATGTAAAAATACAAAAGTTGAATCATCTGTAAACCGTTGCAAACAATCCTAAGGTACCTCAACTGCTTCAAATTCCAGGCGTGTCAAGAATGGCTGCATTGTCCCGCTGAATTGCAATGGTTATGCGTTGCTGTCAATAAGCGCCAGCTCACGAATCACACATCACTTCGACCAGACGCCCAGAAAAAAACCAAATCAAGCCCAAGTTTCTTTATTTTAATAACAGTTAAATCGAGGATCTCATGAAAATGGCAATGAACCTAAGTAAAAATTCAATAATACTCGTACTGCGCGTCGCGCCTCACTTCGGAACTCGCAACGGTTCAAGTTCAATATTCACAGTTCAACTTCACGCGATAGACTTGCTATTTAGAGGTTCAGCGGATGCTGGGGATAAAGGACAATCATATAATTATAAGTAATGACAACCTATGTGGCACGGTAGGTGGTTGGCCCACCGAGACGTTAGGTGCGTTTTGCGGGGCAAATCTTAGCATGATAGTTAATATTTTAGTCCAGGTCTGTTCCTATTCCTTGATACACATGCATTATTTTAAAATAATATGTACTGGAAAATTTATCAAAATATTCGAGTGCTCAAATATTATGTATTCGGTTCAATGGGTAACTTTGTTGTAGGGTTTTGGTTGCCGTATCATAAACCTACCTAACTTTATTCAATTTCATCATTTTTAACTTTTACAAACATTAAATTAGTATTTTTGAATTCTAATTAACCTTTTTTGTATAAAATATGTAAATAAAATACTGTGTGAATACTAACCTAGGTGCTAGAAGGTAATATTTATCATCATTGCCCTTGACAATGACTTTGTGAGCGGTCTGCATTAGATAATGCCTGTAGTTCTTTTGTAGTGAAATCTCACACAGTTTTCGGTCATTTTACTTGTAATCGCTTTAGATTACTACATCATCATCATTTATATGATATTTTTTTGTTTTATGGAGCGATTCCACGAGGTACTTTAGTATCAAAACGTTTCCAATTTGTGCCTATATATGTGCCATTGATAGTGGAAACGAGGCATTATACTTTTCAGAATCAATTCTTTGTCCTAAATACGGTATGGTACTGATCTTTGAAGCGATTTGCCACGAGAATATTCTCGATGCTGAGAACTAAAAGCTCTATTATTCTAAAGATACAACCTTGACTTTTAATAGTAAGTACTTATCTGTAAATTGCAATTTAGTTTCCACTCAAGCTTAGATAAATAATTGATCAAACTGGAATCAAAATATCAGTTGAACATTGAAAAAAAAAAGGTTTTTTGATCTTTAATAAAACATTGCAAAACGTTTTAATTTGATACAGTTGATTTTAATCAAAGTAGGTAATATTGGCATAAAGTTTTATATGCCAATAAATAAAAGCGTATTTGGAGCTTAATGTGACATTCACACAGTAGAGTAGGCGCTAATAATAAAAGCAACGATAGACGTTGCATAACAGTGAATTGCAAAATAATAGTTTTGATAGGAGTTTATTGTTTTCTAATGGCCTTTGCCATAACGACAATATTGAATTTCGTTTATTTGAATCAAACTTACCTACTTTACTCTGAGCACTACTATTATAGTTTTATCTCAAACTAGTTCTAAGTGCACAGTGATCGAAATTCAAACGTTATTTATTCATTAATATTTTTTGTTTTGCTTATTTTTAGCATTTGTTTCTCCTACTCCATATAAACTTTAATGCCAAATCTCACTCACACAATAAGTTTAAAAAGGGGTACAAAGTTTTATATTCACGTATTAATATAAAGATAGAGATAGAGAAAGGTCAAATAAGAGATGTGAGTACTGAGATGACTGCTGATACTCATACTCATTTATTCGAACCGTAGGGACACAATAGAACACTTGGTTACGTCAATAATACTTAAATAGTACTACATACTTAGTAACTCATTGCAACATAATTTTGGAGGTGCTAGAAACCGACAAGCATTTCATAATATACATCTAAACACTAACTAATTAATATGTTAAAAGGCTATGGAAAAAAATGTGTCAACATGTGGGGAAAGAGGCACGAGGATGATGTTGTTTTAAAGTCAAATCAGTCTGCAACGTTTTTACTTGTTGTTTTTTGTTATTTAATTAACTCTTCAGATTATGACGTGCATTGTATTCTATTTATATGAACTAAGATAACTCTTGAGTTCTTAGCCTATACATACGTTATCCTGCTAGCTTGTCATGTATGGAAAAATAATTTGATAACAACTTGTATCGAGGCGTTGTGTGGCACAAATGTGACTGAAAGTGTGTTAATTGATTGTATCCCAGAAGTAGGCTGAAGAGTCCACAATTAGAAATACTGTGTGGGAATACAAACTAGTTCTGAAATGGTTTGCCCTTACAGTTTTACAATTGTGCCTTAATGAAGACAAAGCTTAATACACAAGCTATAAATAGATAGATAATTTGTTATTGTTACACCAAATGATAATTACTTAACCTAGAAAACTTAAAGACTAATACGCGGTGGGACAATGGGCGACCTATATTTCGCTACATAAAATCGTATATTCACACACTAATCGAATACTACTCCAACAAACTTGTGCGTAGAAGTAGAACATATCAAAAGACGAAGAATAATTTGGATGATATTTGTTTTGGCCTGTTTTTACATATACAACGAAATCTACTTCCTCCTAAAAGTCTCCTGAAAGTCCTAAAAAACATATATGTAATATAATGTTACACATTTGTCAAAAATGGTACGTACCATGTACATGTCTCCATAGCGGTAGACCTTCCAAAAGCTCTTGATGCTGGCCAGCATGTTGGAGCGCCGCTGGCCCCAGTGCGCCTGCGCAGCGCACGACCCCGCGCTATAAGCGCTCCTGTGACAAATTAAACATACTTTAACAAAAAGAACACGGAATGGATGAATTTAGGGTTCGGATTTTGCCTTTTGCTCTGAATCAAAATACAAATCGTTTTCGATGCTTTGAGACTGTTAGGTTGTGACTACTTGTGACCTCAGTGTCTTAAGACGAAAGTCTTTGATCAGTGTTATCAGTGATGACGTATGGTACAGAATCGTGGTCTTTCACTATTAGCCTCATAAGAAGGCTCGAGGTCGCTCAGCGTGCTATGGAGAGGGATATGCTTGTTGTTTCTCTACGAGATCGAATCAGAAATGAGGAGGTTCGTAGACGAACCAAAGCAAAGTCAAAGTCAAATATTTTTATTCATATAAATCACTAGGATCACTTTGAAACGTCAATTTTACTGCCTGTTCCTTCGCGACCAAACCAGGAAAGAAAGGCAAAAAAGCAAGGCTGGTTGTTTTTTTTATGAACCTTTTAGAATACATAACAATACAGAAAATAAATTACGTCTAAATTGTAACATTTTGAACGATTTGGAGCAATTTCAATCCCAAGCTTCTCTATCATCCAAGTAATATTTTATAGTAGGCTTTTTTTATAAAGATTTTGTTTAATTACGTTTTTAAATTTGTTAATTGTCAATTTTTGTAAATCCCTTGGGAGTGTGTTATAAAAGCGTACACCTTGCCCTTTAAACGATTTACTAAACTTTATGGAGTCTACAAGTGGCAACAGCGAGTTTATCTTTATTTCTAGTTTAAAATATGATTATCGCTATGTTTCTTAAAAAAATTAATATTTTTGTGAACATACATCAGGTTTTCATAGATATATTAACAAGGGAATGTCATAATATTTATTTCTTTAAACTTATTGCGTAATGATTCTCTGGGGCCATATTATAAGTTGCACGAACAGCCCTCTTCTGCAGCACAAAAACGGTGTTTATATCTGCAGCACTCCCCCACAGCAGTATACCGTATGACATAATGCTGTGGAAGTAGCTGAAGTAAACTAGACTACATCTGTAAAAAGACGGATCTGCGTATGCCGCAGAACTAAGTCTCTTCGACAACCCATCGATGTTGATCAAAGCTACCGACGTAGCACAAAGGATACGCTCGCTCTGGAAATCTATAGTGGAGAGCTATGTTCAGCAGTGGACGTCCTTTGGTTGATATATTGATGACTTGTGATGGTGAATAAATCAGCGTGGTGTGCACATACACATCCAGTATACTTAAGGAGTATAGGAAGTTTTAAGTTATAAACAAATAAAACCCCGCAATAAAAAAACTATTGACATTTAAACAAGAATAACCTCTGACACTCAATCGAAAGTATTATAAATTGTATAGATCTGCGGAGACGTTTATTAGTAAACAAAAGTATAATATTAGCAACCACAGATACGAAATCCCACCAAGATAAAATTACATACACTGTGATAGATAACTCAACGGAAAGTTTATTAATACCTACCAGTAACTGAATATCACATTTACAAAATATTGATAAATAGAAGTAAAAAACTAAGTTAATAATCGTAAGAATTGCTGGCAGTCACAGAGTGGTGGCCAAGAGATGGACGTCGACCGCAGGGCAGACCATCGGCCCGATTCTGACGATCTCGTAACGGAAGTTGGACAGCAATGGATGAGACTTTTTCAAGACAGATTGGACTGGCGACATAGAGGCTACCATAGTATATGTACCTAACAGTGGGTGCTGGAGGCTGGATAGATAGATAGAAGAATTGCTGAAATAAACTGTTAATTACGTAGGATTAATGTCGCCTTGTACAATTTTTTTTTAATTGAAGGTGGAACTAATATATGGCCTACCTGGTGTTAAGTGGTAACCATCGCCTATAACAAAGTACTGCCTCGTAGGTCACGCACCTTTGTAACGTGCCCTACGATGCACTGCCCTGCGTCCATCAACTTGAGTCATACACGTGTAAAGCCTCATGTACCTGTAATTTCACCGGCAACCATACTTTTCAAACCGAAACACAGCAGTGCTGCTCGGCGGCAGAAATAGATAGGTACATGTCCTTTTTGTAATATTTTCTGTGTGTATTTTTTGTTTACAATATAATAAGTACACGTGACAACCACCCACCAGAATGCGCAGGATAGGACGGCTCTCCCCTAGATGAAAAGACTAATAAAAAAGACCTACACAAAGGTAGAGGAATCGAAGGACCAAATCGGTCGCGCTGAAAATCTATGGCAGAAACCTATGTTCAGCAGTGGACGTCCGTTGGCTGAATAGTTAACATGACACGAAACTAAAAATATACACAAACACCATAACCATAATGCAGTTTCACCATAACCTTTCACCACACAAGTATTTTTTTAACAAAATTATCTAATCCTCTGAAAGACGAAGAAATAACCAGTAGTATAAAAAACTAAAGTTAAAACAAATTCACAATGAAAAATCTCAAAATGTATAGAAGCGTATGACTGTTTGACATTCAGACAAAAACAGTAAAAAATTAAATAAATTGAAAACATTATCTTACATGAAGATGTTGTCCATGTGAAAGCCTAAAAGACTTTGAGGTTATCAACGAAACGATTACAATCAGTCATCGTAAGAAAATAAGCAATGCTGCGATAATTTATTCATTAACTAGCTGATCCGCCCGCGACTTTGCACGCCTGGTTTATCAATAAAAATATTACCCTCCTTCCGCGCAGTTAAGTAAAAGTACAATGTCTTAGTCCCGGTCATAATCTATCCATATACCAAATTTCATAGAAATCGGTGCAGCCTTTTAGTCGTGAAAGTGTAACAAAGACTATTATTGTATTTTCATCCCCCGACACAAAATGAATTGTGTTATAAGTTTGACGAATATGTCTGTCTGAGCCAGCATAGTTTCCAAACGGTTGGGCCGATTTTTAGGGTTCCGTACCTCAAAAGGTAAAAAAGGAACCCTTATAAGATCACTCTCTTGTCCGTCTGTCCGTGTGTCACCACCGATTTTCTCAGGAACGGGTGGACCTAGCAATATGAAATTTATACCAGATACTGAGGTCTAGGTGTATAAAAATCAAGGTCCTGAGTCAATACGATAAAAAGATATGGGTAAATTTAAATTTTCGCGAAAACTTGTAACAACCAAAATTTACCTTAATTTTCAACTTTTTTACTTTCAGGAATTTTCCCTTTATTTGTGCTGTATGCTTCCTTGCTTTTAACCAAAATTGACAATTCTAGTTCAACCGGAAATACCCTATAGGTTTTGGGTCGAAAACCTATATGGTAGTTCCCGTTGACCTAGAAGCACGAAATATGGCAAAAAGCAAGGTCTTACAGCACAAATAAAGGAAACATTCCAAAAAATAAAAAAGTTAAAAATTAATATATACATATGTATATAGTTGACGCCAATTAAGATAGTCCTCTGAGTTATATGGGCGCTCATACAATTTATTATAGATACTGGTACGGAACCCTTCGTGCGCGAGTCCGACTCGCGCTTGGCCGGTTTTTTTTATTGAAAGCTAACTTTAACTGCGATGGTTCTTAGTCTTCAACCCCGACGCATAAAATCTGTCTAATAGTCAAACTCTTATCACACTAATATTATAATTGTGAAAGTTTGGATGTTTGTTGACGTCTGTCTGAACCGATTGCGATGAAATTTGGTGTGTTGATAGATTATGTCCTGGATTCAGACAGAGACTACTTTTCGTGGACAAACAACGCGTGCGAAGCCGCTGGCGGCAGCTAGTAGGTAATAAGTCAAACTCTAATTGGTAGGTACTCTACGACTCACGAGATTCGTCTGATATGACTTATAAGTAAGTATGTGTACAAAGTAAAGGTTCACTGATAACGTGACATTTCCAAATCTATTATGCATTTATTAAAATATAATACATTATCAAGATGAATGTGGGTTTCTTAAAATGTATCTTTAGACACATCGGATGTTTACAGGACTTGGCAAGATAGAGCTCTTTCGGGGAAAGTAGAGAGGTAGAGTTAGATGGTTTTGAACTAAATATGAGGATTTTCATAGTTACTAGCTGACCCGCCTGCGGCTTCGCACGCGTTGTTTGTCAATAAAAACATTACCCTCCTGCGCAGTCGGGTAAAAAGTGGCCTTTGTTTAGATCCCGGTTATAACCTATCGTCTAGTCGTGAAAACGTAACAAACAGACAGACAGAGACACAAAGGAACATAATTACCGTGGAATTACTTTCGAATTTATAATATTAGTACTTAAGGATTTTTAATATATGTAGATTCTTTAAAAAAAAATATCGTAAACCTATGTGATACAAATGACGGTCTTATCGCTAAATAACGATCTCTGCCAGACAACCTTTGGGTGGAATATAGGGTAGGTTAATAATAAGTGTCTATAAAATTATAATATTGTACCCTGGGACCGCAACTTTAATGTTATTCGATTTTGGTAAGATTATACAAAAAAAACTATTTTACAACCAAAGGAAAGGTTCAGTCTCAAACCCAAAGGTTTTTAACTTTTACGATAACTTAAATATAATAAGACTTATACATAATAACGTATGTTTTGCTCATTGTACTTTTATAACTAAATGTTTTTCTTTTATACAAACAAGCATACGGCCCATACCCGCACGTTGCCGACCCTTAAAAATTATTTTACTTGATCACATACGTTTAGTAAAAATAATCATATCACATTACAAACATTTAATTTGATCGATATGATTTATTTAGCGCAGAGTGTAGGTTCGCGGGCAATTTGCCAAATGATCGGTGAAATTACAGGCACGTGGCAATTACAAGTACAGAAATAATAGAAAAATTCGGCTGTTACCCGTGGCCCTAATATTATATCCCACAAATTGGTTTACGGATAATTTATTCTAACCGTAGTCCCACTGCACTAGGAGGTCAATATGTATGATGGTAGTAAGTCGTTTTTATAACCTACTGACATCCCAAGTTTCCTTTATCCCAGATACTATGAGTAGCCAAATCCATTGCGTGAATATTTACTTTTTAGTGCTGTAGGACTACGGTTAAAATGAATTACGCGTAAACCCAGTACTGGGATATGATAGTGGGACCACGGATAACACCCCGAAAAAAACGTATTGACGTGTTAAACGTAAATAAACATCATTTATCTTAACGAGTGACATTTTTGACCCATATAAAATACTATAAGAGACAAGCTTCCGTCCACGGTTTCGTTCGCCTTGTTTGTTAATAAAAAGTTTGTATTTCAATCCTCAAATCAAGGTTGCCTGGAAGAGATCGCTTTTAGCGATAGGGCCGCCCATTGTACTTATGATTTAAAAGTGTATTTTCTTTTATATGTTTAGGTATATTTAATAGTTTTGCAATTTTTTTTTGAATATTTTTATCCATTAAAATCACAAGGATCACTTTGAAACGTCAATTTTACTACCTGTTCCTTCGCGACCAAGCCAGGAAAGAAAGACAAGAAACAAGGCTGGTTCTTTTTTTAATGATCCTTTTACAATACAGAAAATAAATTACGTCTAAATTGTAACATTTTAAACGAGTTGGAGCAATTTCAATCCCAAGCTTCTCTATCAAAAAAGAAATTATCTAATCTAATCTATTTATATACTAAATATCATCAAAATCAGTTCAGCCGTTACGGCGTGATTGAGTAACAAACTAATAAATAAACATCCAAACTTTCGCATTTATAATATAAGTGAGATCATTGTTATAAATACGGGATTGAATTAATTTATCTGTGTATTAGTAAAATCTAACGATTTGTTTTCTATGGCGAACCACAGATTGTATTTAAATCCTCTGTACCTAGGGTCGTCAGAGACAAGTTCGTTTAATCGAGAAATGTAGGTATGCTACACTTCCGTTCCCTTGTGTGAGTTGCAATTACTGTCGAGGCTGCCGTACACACGCAAGTAAGACATGAAGTATTGTGCAAATAAATATTAAACTATCTCATAACTTTATTACAATTGCTATTGTTGAATTATATGGAGATACAGTACCCGCCATATTACTACCCGCGAGAAATACAGCTTCTCATCTTCATCTGTACTTGTCTTAGAGCGACTTGCGCAACGATGCTTAAACGTCTTTAGTGGCTAAATATGATTAAAAAAGTAGTCAAATCATACAAATACATCAAATTTAAACAAGTTTAGTCGCTAAATACGTTTGGGGATTTAGCTAGCCGGGCTTAGACTAGGTATTATACCTATCCATCTATACTAATATTATAAAGAGTTAAAATTTTTGGTTTGTTTGGATGTAATGAGTAATCTCTGGAACTACTGAACAGATTTTGTACATTCTTTCACTGATAGAAAGCTGCACTATCCCTGAATGCTATAATTTATTTTGTTAAAAATCCGGATGGGTTAACTAGTGTCATTTTTGTTACTTTTAGTGGTGTGCAATAAGTAAAAAATCTAGATTTGATTATCTATCTAGAAGAGTTCTAGAAATCTTGTAATTATTATGAAAAAGAAACAACTTACATGTATATTTGCTTGTTAATACCTAATACAAAGATAGCCTTACTATGTTACGCATGTGTGCTCATGAAAATAATACCAAACATATAACATTACAGCGCAATCTTGCAGAAAATTTCCCACGTGCATAGTGACGTAGCGTGTACTGTATCTGACGACATAACGTTAGTTGCAGAATCTGACACCTTTAGTAGCGCTTTTCAGGGCATAGCTAATTCCAGTGTTCCAATATTAATGCTCTGATAAATTTACATGGGTATTACTTAAAATGGAGGTAAAGACCTTTCAAGAACTTTTGCGAAACACAGTCTTATTTAGGTATGGTAGGTAAGTAGGTAGCTCAAAAATAAACTGACCCTGAATTTGTGCTAGTAATTTCTGCTCCTGATTATAATTAATATAAAAAAACTAAATCAAGTTTCTAATAACAACGTTACGCTTTTAATTATTGAATATTAATGAATGAGTGAGTCGTGTTAGAAATTTCTTGAACCTTATCGACTTTTTTCTTGTAAGAGACACCTGTTTGTTTTTTGCTAATTAATGCAAATGTGTCTGAAATATATCTAACCTTCTCATCTGTTTCTCTCAATGTATTATTTCTGCTTTTTCTAGAAACATTTATTTTATATCTAAGAATAGCTGACCCACCCGCGGCTTTGCACGCGGGGTTTGGCAATACAAATATGTTCCTTTTATGCAGTCGGGCAAAAAGAGGCCTTTATCCCTGCCATAAATTGATGAAGTTTGGTCTATCTATGTACCAAATTTCACCGAAATCGTTCCAGGCGTTTGGTTGTGAAAACGTAACAAACAAACAGACAGCCAGATATACTTTCGAATTTATAATGTTAATATGGATTTAAGTGAATGTACAAAAAGAAAAATGACTGCTAACCAAATAAATCTTAAGTTATCCGCCAATCACACAGCGAAACTAAATCTAATCTAATCTAACGTAAAGCCTGTGTGTACCCACTGCAGGGCAAAGGCCTCCCCCTTCCCTTTTTACATTCAATGCTTTATTCTTTATTGCACACAAGAAAATACATTTTAAAATACAGAAATAGAGGTCATGTATAAAGGCAAGCTTAACCCTAAGAAGAGTTTTCTTCAAACCTTTGGGGCTAGAGAGAGAGAGATGATTTTATACAGTCTGTCACTGCATTCACCGAAAACACATATGCAGAGCCTTATTAACTGAGTTTAGAGATCGGTTTAATACCGGTAGCTTGAATATTTATCCAGTAATCAATACGTTCCCAGTAAACAATTTTTAACATAAATCGACGGCGCCATTGCAACGATGCCGCTTAGTCAGTTTAACAGGTATATACCTACTTAGATGATGAATTAATATGATTTATTTACCTATTTTATACAGGCTGTGTCATTGATATTTTAGGGCTTGAAATTAAAGTAGATAGAAAATTAAAAACAAATCATGGTAATGAATATGAAAAAAAACTATTTTACAACAATACTAGTCATCAGCCCTAAGTACTCGTGATTTAAATTAATGTCGTAAATGCGGTGACATGCAGTATATAATACTATTACAGCTCTACATACCCAAGTTATATAAGTGATATTTGTAACCTGATTGTTGAGAAAAAATAAATGGCATTAATACTAAAATAAATAATAATGCGATCTTGTGATTCCGCTGGTCAGGATACCGAAGAGGTATCAAGATCGTCGCGCCATCTTCGCGTGGCTCCATCACGTCAAAACTACTACATATTATTTAATTACTAATATTAAACGGGTATTTAAGTTTAATAATCATTTATTCTCACAAAGACATAATAATTACTTACATGAGAATCAGTAGACATACAAATAATATTGTAGTTCGTTCGATTTATCGCGTATGTTCCTCTTTAACGACGCAAAAAGCGGGGTGTTAGAACATTGACGCCTACTGTTTGTGTGTCTTTCTGTCTGTGGCATAATAGCTCTTAAACGGATGAACCGATTCAGACACGGTTTTTTTAATAGAAAGCTACTTTAACTGGGGTGGTACTTAGCTAGAAATCTAAATGTTTTTATCCATTAAAATCACAATGCACTTTGATACGTCAATTTTACTGCCTGTTCCTTCGCGACCACGCCAGGAAAGAAAGGCAAGAAACAAGGCTGGTTGTTCTTTTAACGATCCTTTTATAATACATACAATAAAGATAATAAATTACGTCTATATTGTAACTTTTTTGACCGAGTATGAGCAATTTCAATCGCAAGCTTCTCAATCAATTTAAGAGTGTATAGGTGACTTCTAGATCTTCATGCTTCATCTCAGACCACATCATCGCTTACTATCAGGCGAGATTGTGGTCAAACAAAGCTCAATTCGGAAAAAAGTAGCAAAAGTGCCGACAGAAGTGAAAACTTGAACAATTACGAGATACTTATATACCGAGGTGTCGGTAACGGTAACAGTGTCGCGAGTTTTTACTTCAAAAAAAGAGAGGTGGCATGGGTTTTTTTTTATTTTAAAACTAACTTGTGTATTTATGATCCCATACACATTATTTTTTAATCGCAATAATGACAACAACGCATACAAGTTCTACGATAAACAGTTACTTGAGTAGCCATGCCGAATCAAGTCCGTGCACAAATCGAATTGCACTAAATTAAGTCATAGCTGTTTATACTGAAACGTTTAATGAAATAAATAAACAATCGGACTACAGAAATTCATCACTGTTAGCTAATTACCCTTGTTACCACAAAAAAGTTAAACAACTGTTTAACGCACGTTTAAAAAATAGTGTTTAATATTTTTTGTGTTAAGATCCTAAGTTAGTACCTACGCACACAATAGGAAAAAAATAAAATAAAACAAAACAAAACGTCTTCGTGCTGAGAGTAACCAACATAGGTGAGTTCACTCTCAACACGAATCACTGCCATATCGGCTTAAGGACAGACCATAAGAATAGGTATTAACTTGTAATACGTATCAAATATGGCAGGCGACATGCAAAAAAACTTTCTTTTTGAGAACAAAAATATAACCAACTTAACCAAATTACTGAACTTACTGAATTTGATGAAATTTCTATGATATCAATATGAAAGTATATCCTTTCAAATAAAAAAAGAAGATTCCAAATTGGTTAATAAATGACGGTGTTCTGAGGTAATATAAAATTTGATGGTTGCCTTCGATTTTTTTGGGATCCCATCATCAGATCCTGGCTTGGTGCCAACCACCTGGGAAGTATACCCTATTAAACAAAAAAATAATTCGTCTTCGAGTAATCATTACCGAAACATACATTCCGAGGAATTGAGAACTTCCTCCTGTTTTTGAAGTCGGTTAAAAAGAGTCGGACAAGCGTCATAAATAAATAAATTATTGAAAATTATTGTCCGGAGTTTAACTCTCCATGAGTTAAGGCGGTAAACAATGTACTAAACAACATTTTTTATGATTTATTCCGATGCGATTGATAATTAGTTTGGCAGTGTAGGTACGAGATTATGGTCCACCTTATTTAGTCAACCGATCTATCTGAGAATTCAGTGGTTCCTCCGTTGCTATTATTACCTTAAAGCAGAATCATTAGTACTAAATATCAGTATTTGAAGTCTAGACGTGATAGACACTTTCAAAACAATTTTAGGTATCAAAGAATGCAGTTAAGCCGATCTAGGTACCTACTTTATTTTTTTTCACACAGAGATTAGTGTGAGAAACTAAGATATTAGTTTTCTAACAATGTAAATTTGCATTAAGTTCACAGATGTACTTAGTTGTTATTTCTGTTAATGTTTTGATTTCAAAAATTACTAATTTCGTAGTTATTACTCAGTAAACTATGTAAAATATCTATAGTATGGTATTTGTTGTAGGACACATATTAAATATTTATGGAAGAAATTATCATTAAGCTTTTTGCGATAAGACCGCCCAGTGTATTTCTTCGTCTATTTAATTTTGTTTTATGTGCAATAAAGATATAGATAGATAGATAGATAATACTTTATTGCACACCACGAAACAAATACATATAAAAAAAACAACTACGTAAATCTATGGATACAATTGGCGGTCTTATCGCTAATTAGCGATCTCTACCAGACAACCTTTGGATGGAATGGACTGTGTAGACATTACCTGGGGTGTAATGGTGTACCTAACATTTATATAAAAATTAAAAATTAAAACTTACATAAATGAAAATTACATGAATCTAAATAATAACTACTCATAATAATTTAAAGATACATACTTAGACTTATTTAAGAAACAAATAATTAATAATCATAAAGATATATCATTAAGTGTAATCTTGATAATTTGATAGATTTTAAGAATATAAATTGTAAGTACTGACTTAAAAACCTTGTTTTATTCTACGCCTAAATTCCTAAATTACTTTTCTATCCTGTATAATATAAACCGAGCGAAAATGTTTACTTATCTATGAAATTACGCCGCTTTGTCTCAAGCCCTTTTCTGAGTGCAATGATGACTAAACACGTGTCATTGTTTTTACAAAAGAAAAACATATGTCAAGAAAAAACAGAGCAATACAAGGTATAAAGGATTACTCACTCTGAAATTGTATCCCCGTAGGACCCCAACTTGACGAATATGCACTCTTCAGTCTATTTACAACACTCTTCAATAGTTTTCGAATTAAATCGATAAAAACGAAATTTTCCGACACTGAAACTGATGTTATTTTGGCACACGCGCGGGAAATCGAGTTCGGAAGCTCGCAGCGTTTAAATTTAGAACGGCACGTGCGATCTCAGGCGATGTATCTCCTATTTTTTCAAAAAGTTTTTATTGATTTTTATTTTTATTTTATACTGGATAAAGTGGTAATGTCACATCTGCGTTCGGCGTTCAACTGTTTTGAAAAGAGTTCATAATGTGCTCTTGACCTTGCGGAGTTCTCGGGCGAACTGAATCGGCTTTTGGTTGTAACCGGCTGTTTTATAACGCATTATTGTTGTCATAACTTTTACTGAACGCGTCGGCGTCTGCGCCGCGCGGTGTCTGCGCCGCGCGCTGTGTAGTGATGAGACGACGTTTGCTAATTTTACAGCTACTCATTTGTACTTAAATGACGAATTTTCGATTTATGCCCTGATGAATAAATAATTTATTAATTATACGTTTTTTCTTAACATTGAAGTACTTAATTGATTATTAAATTAAAATAATAACTATAATTTTCGCTTAATTCTATGTTCAACAATTGTATCTAGATTAAATTTATTATTAGATTAGATAATTTCTTTATGATACACCATTAAAAATAAAACAGACAAAAGTGAATACACAATTAAATCAAAGGTACAGTGGGCGGCCTTATGGCTCAAAGTAATAATGATACCAGAAAACATTTGATACCATTTTTCTCGCTATGAAGCACTCACCCAAAAGTACTATGCAAATAAAACGTTTCAGTGAACTAAAAACATTAGCCATACAAAAAAAACGCATAAGTACTTACAATTTTTTTTTTTTTAAATAAGTTACTAATCTAATAATGCTACATTAGGTTAATCTAATGATCCTACTTTAGGTTAATCTAATGTTGCTACTTTAGGTTAATCTAATGATGCTACTTTAGGTTAATCTAATGATGCTACTTTAGGATAATCTAATGATGCTACTTTAGGTTAATCTAATGATGCTACTTTAGGTTAATCTAATGATGCTACTTTAGGATAATCTAATGATGCTACTTTAGGTTAATCTAATGATGCTACTTTAGGTTAATCTAATGATGCTACTTTAGGTTAATCTAATGATGCTACTTTAGGATAATCTAATGATGCTACTTTAGGATAATCTAATGATGCTACTTTAGGTTAATCTAATGATGCTACTTTAGGTTAATCTAATGATGCTACTTTAGGTAAATCTAATGATGCTACTTTAGGTTAATCTAATGATGCTACTTTAGGTTAATCTAATGATGCTACTTTAGGTTAATTTAACGATGCTACTTTAGGATAATCTAATGATGCTACTTTAGGATAATCTAATGTTGCTACTTTAGGTTAATCTAATGATGCTACTTTAGGTTAATCTAATGATGCTACTTTAGGTTAATCTAATGATGCTACTTTAGGTTAATCTAATGATGCTACTTTAGGTTAATCTAATGATGCTACTTTCGGTTAATCTAATGATGCTACTTTAGGATAATCTAATGATGCTACTTTAGGATAATCTAATGATGCTACTTTAGGTTAATCTAATGATGCTACTTTAGGTTAATCTAATGATGCTACTTTAGGTAAATCTAATGATGCTACTTTAGGTTAATCTAATGATGCTACTTTAGGTTAATCTAATGATGCTACTTTAGGTTAATCTAATGATGCTACTTTAGGATAATCTAATGATGCTACTTTAGGATAATCTAATGATGCTACTTTAGGATAATCTAATGTTGCTACTTTAGGTTAATCTAATGATGCTACTTTAGGTTAATCTAATGATGCTACTTTAGGTTAATCTAATGATGCTACTTTAGGTTAATCAAATGATGCTACTTTAGGTTAATCTAATGATGCTACTTTAGGATAATATAATGATGCTACTTTAGGATAATCTAATGATGCTACTTTAGGATAATCTAATGATGCTACTTTAGGTTAATCATATTATGCTTCATCAACAGTTTTTTTGAGAATTTGTATTGGTACTACAAACAAGTTATATTTAAAAAAACAATTCCCTGTACCTCTCTTTCTGCTTCAGGGGTTAAAAACTGACAGCTTAAAACTACCTCAGTTTAACTATTTAAAAAACCCCGTCCGAATCGATCCATCCTTTTGGGAGCTACGATGGCACAGACGGACAGACATACAGAGATATCTTATTTTCTATTTTTTTACTCACTTTAGATGCCCCATGTCTTGTTGTTATTTTATTTTTACAAATACATAATATTTCGCTTGAAAGTGTAATTTGAAAGGAATGCGAATGACGTAGCATGTCTACACGTCGTAGAGGCATCGTAGGTGAATCTGCCAACGGCTACGGTCGTAGAACCGATAAAGAGGAATAAGTTCTGTTACATACACCTTGGACAGACCCTCTTATGTTTTGTAACAAACCCTCTTACATTTTGTAGATGCATTTTTTATATAATGTATGTGTTACTTTACGATAAATAATAAAAAAAACCTTTCCTTTGTATAAACAACATATAATTTTTCTAATTCAAGACGAAAAAATTATTTCCTAATCAAATAAACTGAGCCTTTTTAGATAAACCTACTTTTTGATTGGGATTTTACACAATAAGTAAAGGTACGATGGGCGTTCTTATCGCGAAAAGTAATATCTTTCAGACAACCTTTGATGGACAGGATAACACAGCGATGAATGAGTAGCATTAAGCGGTGTGTGTGTGTGTTGCAGCTTTCTCATTGTTAATAAAACTGATAATCTGTGTTCTTGCGAATTTACCATCAATGAGGCCATCCCAGTTCAGTTTCAATAGCACGACATTAAGGCCGCACTTTCGAGCCATTGTTTACAAGATACGACATCAAAACGCTTATCTGATAATAACAATCAATTTAACGTTCTATCCAAACATACAAAGGAAATTCAGCACTGCGTCCACTAGTCTAAGGCTTATAGTCGTATGTACGGTTTTCAGTTATACTTGTATTGAGTCTTGAAATGATATGAGTTGTTATAATTCAAGGAATTTTTAATCCTCAATAGGAAAGACTTTCTTCGTGACTAGAGTATTAAAATATTGTGTGTTTGTCATATCTTCTATACCATAATTGTAAAAGGTATGAAGATTGGTACGTTAACGCTTGTATAAGTATCATCTAAGTACCCATAAGCCCCACTTAGCCTTCCCGCACACGAGCCATGCGCCACAGCCACATAATGCTGCCACCGAGCTGCGGGCTGCATTTTACTAAAATTTTATATGAACTCTCCACACATGGTTAAACGCCAGTGGTCGCTACACGCCACGAGACCCCACTTCTCACTTCGTGTGGCCATGTGGCCGCCACCGACCGAAAGTAAAGGAATAATTGACAACCTCCGTGGCGCAGTAGGCGAATAGCCGGCTGAGACACAGTAGGTAGCGGGTTCGATTCCCACGGCGGAACAAGTGTTTGCATGATCTACAGGTATTTGTTCTGGTCTAGATGTGTTCTATATATTATAAGTATCTATGTATTTATAAAAAAATATATATAAATAATCTAAAAGTTATCTGATTCCCATAGCACAAGCGCTGCTTAGTTTGAGGCTAGATAGCGCTGTGTGAAATGTCAAGCATATTTATTATTATTATTCTTCCGTTACTGAGTAACCGCTTTAAGCTTAAGGTGGCCGTTCTTTGTGGCGCGTGGCTCGCTTGCGGCGACACTGATATTAAAGCCAAATTCCTTGTCTAAATATGCGGTTGACAAATTCGTTTGGAAAACCATTCGATCCGGGTGCTCAGTTAGCGTATATTTTGACATACCAAAAGGGGATTACCGACGGTGTTTACAAAACAAAACAACGACAAAACAGTTTCTGTTTTCTCAACTTTAAATAACCTTCATGATTGGTGTGGCAGATACTATAGCCTGGTGTCAAATTGAAGAATTCATTTAAATATGTTCTGTGATAACAAGAGTTAATTAGGCTAGTACCTAATGGAAACACCTCTTAATGAAGGTTGCTGGAAGCCGTTGGGTCTATCTATGGGGTAGGCCTATGTTTAGCAGTAGATGTCTTATGGCTAATATAATGATTATATTGAGATGCTTACTTGAATATTTAGAACGACAAAATCTTCTAAATATCATATATTAGAGTTTTTACGTAGGTAAAAACAGAGGCGTTTAAAAAATTGATAACAAATAAATTTTAACAATTTCTTACACTAAAAATATCAAAAAGGCCAAAGTTTTGTTTTGCACTAGGATATATCCTTTTCTTTTAGAATAAGGTATTAATGTTAAAGATGACCCGACAAATGAGCTTGCTCCTTATGACTCAGTGGAGGAAGTTCTTTGAAAATCAATCAATAGAAACCACTTTTGTATTCAGAGGCCAAAGCTTACGATTTTACTACAACTGAGTCAACTTTTGTCATGAATTCGTATGAATTCAATTGATCGTACGAGTAATGTGACCATGCGTCTCGTTTTCAGCAGGATTCAATAAATGTGAATTAGTAACTTCTTAAATAGATCATATACAATTTGAATGAATTTTGAAATACAATATTTAATTTTACTATTTTTTGAAACTGTCATGAAACTGTATATCTTAAGTTGGTTAAAACATTAAATGATTAAATAGGATTTTAAATTAATTTACATAAAGTAATTTTGTTATAAATTTTTTGTTACTTCTGTTTTATAATGCTTTCTTCTGAAAATACAAAATTTTGTTTTGAGTAGAACATGTAACGGAATCTTTGAACTTGATTTACGGCCACTTCAAAAGGACGAATTAAATTGAAATTTTGCACACTTATCAATGACCGATGACAATAACATAGCTCAAAAAAAAAACGCCGTTGTAGTTCCCGAACGAAAAAATAGAAAATAAATAATAGGTTAAAAAAACTAAAAAAATACGCTTTTGTAGATAAGCGAACTAAAAAGTAGAAAATATTTTCAATAAATTTATATTACGAATAGTGTGATTAACATAAAATGTATTGAATTGTAAAAAAAAGCGTGGGGTGCTTTTTAAGATATTTTCAAAATTACTACTTTTACCAATATCTGTCAATAAAATATTTATAACAATTGACACAGTATTCTGCATTTAAATTTATTGAAAATTATTTTTGTCAAAAAGACTTGTTGACACACAAGCTGACGGTCCTCCTGATGGTCACTACACCGCCTCCCAGTTTTTATTTAATAACAACAAATATCCGTGAATATATTATTCATAAAACAAAAGTAACTGGACACATGATTTTTTTTTATTTGGTCCCTTTGTTGTAAAGATTACACAGTTTGGCTTTACGCACGAGGACTGTGGTTTGCGGTGCACTTAGTCAATGCATTTTGATTTTGTACGTAGGCACAGAATGATTTATTAGTTTTCCTTATCGCAGTGCGGAGTGACATCTTCGTAAGCTAAAAAGCTTTAAAGACAAAAGTGGAAATTTACCATAAAAACCTAATGAACTTAATTTGAATTTTTTAATTGAATTGAAATTATATTTTAAAAATTGTATTAGGCAAAGTGTAATGTAAACTTTTAGATATTCCGATGCGAAATTGCGAAATCAGACCGACAACTTTTTGTAAAAATCATTATTATAAATACGGGATATATCACGTACCGTTTTATCGGTATTTCGACCGACAATTATAATCCCATTTGTACTAAAAACGGGATATTTACCATGATTTGTGAGTTCTTGAGGTAAATATCCCGTTTTTAGTACAAATAGTGTTAATAACCATGATAGCTTCAAAAATTATAATCCCGTATTTATAATAATGATTCAAATCAATCACATATGTAAGTAATAATGTAATTAATTTTATCATTTTTATTGTTACTTTATTTAAATTTATCATTATTGAATTGCCCACACATTTATTTTCTTTTAGCTTAGTCTACACAGAACTGCTCTATTTATCATGCTGTGTACACATGCTTTGGGATACAGTCTAGGTCCATAGGTCCATATTTATATTTTGGAGTCCCATGTCGTTGTATTGTGTTCTGTTTAGTGTGTCATGATAAATAAATAGATTGTTGTAATTTTAACACTAGTTTCGGTCGCATTACAATCCTACCAAAGGTTATCTGGAAGAGATCGCTTTGTTAAGCGATAAGGCCGCCCATTATGCTTACATATATTTGTTTTTTATTTATTTTTAGTGTTGTTGTGTCTAGCTTGTATGATCACTCCAATGGTATATAAAGAATTGTCATTCATTAATTTATTCATACGATCTATAGATCACCTTTGAGATTAGATCTATGATTTAATTTGCCTAGATTTCATGATATCAGCCATAGGACGTCCACTGCTGAACACAGACCTACCCCATACATTACCAGAGCGACCGATCTTATTCGGCCTGCACCTGCCTTATAAAAGAGCCTACTACAAAATATCGGATTATTTATATGATAGAGAAGCTTGAGATTGAAATTGCTCCAACTCGTTCAAAATGTTACAATTTAGACGTAATTTATTTTCTGTGTTATGTATTGTAAAAGGATGATTAAAAAAACAACCAGCCTTGTTTCTTGCCTGTCTTTCCTGGCTTGGTCGCGAAGGAACAGGCAGTAAAATTGACGTTTCAAAGTGATCCTTGTGATTTTAATGAATAAAAATATTTGACTTTGACTTTGACCCAACGACTCCCAACGAGCTTTATTAGATCGTTTTTCCATCTAGTTCCGTAGTAGCCGTTCTACGCGGCGCATGAAAATGTACCTAACGCCTTGAACTTGATAGAAAAGAGGGAAAAGATATTCCATCCTTAAATATAATGCAATACCGATGTGTTTTGCTTCATTTAATTACAGGATAAGCCTTTAGAGTCCTTTAAACAGTTTTCAGTTTTCCTCCTTAATTCCTACCATGTTTGATAGGAATTGAGGAGTCTTTAACGTGCTTCTGACCACAGACTATAAAACCCAAAAAGTATAGAATAAGGATAATCCATTTGGCAGTTTCGCTTATTGGTATTCTTTTGTGTATCCATCGGTTTTTCTCAGATGACACATTATTTAGGCGAATCGCTACTTATTTAACATTCGGTTAGCGTCGGTTTTCGGAATAAAGTTACGAACTCGTTAACACAAACTGCAAATATTATTGTAAGGATAATAATCCTCATCATCGATTCTTATCTCCTTTAAAGTCATCATCATTATCATATCAGCAAGAACGTCCACTGCTGAACAGGCCTCCACCAGTAACCTTTATTATTAGCCTGGTGACCACCGGTATCACCATTTATCCAAATGAACGTGCAAAGTGTAGTAGTATCGGTCGCCCATCCAAATGTGTGTACTGAATGTTGCTTTGTCTCTAATCTGATAATAACGATTTGAAATTACAAAGTTTCAAAGTAAGTACCCTTTTAAGTGTTTACAGCACATACTTTGGAATAAACATGTTTTTGGAATATGTAAAAATACTTAATTTTCATAATTCAGTACAGACAGGTTTTTTACCTATATAAAAATATTCTACTTATAAAAAAATAGATCGAGAAACAATGTGATTTCTAAGAAGTTCTAAGCACTAAATTAAAAGTCATTAATATTAATTTACACACCACCTGCTCAACAATGTCAAATTATATGGCATATAAACCTCACCGAAAGCAGGGCATAATATGATTTGAATTTGGAACCTTATCTGTATATTTAAATTTGAACCAAAGAGACAGAGATGATAAGAACTAAATAAAGAAATAAATCCCTAGGGCTGAGCCGGGAGTAAAGTTGTACTGAATTTCGTTATACCCTCGCGGATATAATATGATTTTAATTTGGAACCTCATCTGTATATTTAAATTTGAACCAAAGAGACAGAGATAATAAGAACTTATTCGTAAATCGAATTAACCTCTGCACAGAATGCACCAACCTTGATTTGGTTTTTATTGTCTCGCAGAAAGTGTGAAAAGTAGAGTATTCTCCTTGTGTATCTATCTGCATCTTGGGCGTGATTATATCCTTCACTGCACTCAGGATTCAAAATAGCGCCCGTGACGCAAGACACGGCTTTATACCCTCGTTTAAAAATCTACTATTAATGTAGATGTTCTCTGGCAATGTCAGAAGAACGGAATTTTCCACAAATTTATAAACATACTCGTAGTTCTTTGGTTAGATCATTGACGGCTATCAAGATAATGTAGATTTTTAATTTAATTTATGTCTCATCAACAAAATTTACATGAGTACGTGCTTATTTACTAGGTATTGGTTATTGTTACATGCAATTTCATTTATAGGCGAACACAACATGCACATTACAATAAGCATAAACATACCTTTTTGAATTAAAATATATTTATTATATAACAATGTTCGTGAACAATCAAAGTAAACCTACCATAACTAAAATATTGGTCGTGCAAAATTAATAAACAAAAAACGAATAATAATCAGATTTAAACATATAGAAAAGAAAAATATATATAATTATACAAGCAATATTACCCTATATACTCGTAACAAGAAATGTTTCTGTGCTAGTTTGAATACCGAAAATGGTATGGACAAATCTTCTCCTCAAAATATTGTTGTGCACAACAGGGTCCATAATGAGCATGTTATCATCTACCACCTATTATTACGTTGTGGTATGATTAGAGTGTTGAGTAAATACAAAAATATTTATATTGCGTAAAATTGTCTTACGTCGCATTATGAAAAAAAACAGCCTCTCTAGCTTAGGTTTTCAGTATTTTTATAGCGTACATTTTTTCTTTGACGCCTCAGTATTAGCACCGCAACTGAATCCGTGTTTAACTAAAAATGCCTTCCGACTGGTCTTTTAGAAGGATCTCCTCACGAATCTGAAGAGATCTGAGTCGCTGCTTCTTGCAAGAACTGTGGCGTTACAGAAACAGCTTACAGAGCTTCGTTACTGTAGTATACTCTGAGGTGGCGACCTACTTTTCTGTCTATATCTTTTTAAATATCGTTATTTTTAAGATGTGACAAATACTTTTTGTATTTGTCACATCTTAAAAATAACTTTATTTACCTAAAGTTTACAAAAGTATAAGTGTAGACTAATGTTGGTAATGGTCCCCGCACTAGGTCCAGTGGCTAGCGTGTATTGCCGGAAACCGGATTACAAAGAAAACGTCTAAAATCTAATATATGTTGAATTGAGACACAAAAATATATATGTATTTGTATTTTTTTGTATCTGAGGATATCCTTCTTAGGAATTATTGTAGTGTGCCGATGTAGTTAGGTGCAGTTTTGCAAATAAGTTCGAGTAAGGCAAGGCGAGTAAGTTCCTTCGCAAAGCCAAATGTCATAAATCTGCAACGTGCACTAAAAATAAACCTCCTAGAACCGGTTACAATCAACTTGTAATAAAGATCACAATAAAGTTGTAAGCTCTACCTGGTGACATAAATTGAGCTTATTTCCGAACTAACCACCAATAATTCACAACTGTATAGAAAGTAGGAAATTACTGTTAGGTCAATAGTTCTCCTTGGAGCCCTACGTTTTACATTTAGTATCCTGTGGTCATAAGTAGATGTAAAGATCTGATAGGGCATTAAAGATTAACGATGGAAATTGTAGAAATTAATGGTTTCCGATTTCCGGATTTGAATTGTTGGTTCTTACTACGGTAAAATATGACATCGATTGCCACCAAAGTTTAAAGAGTACTTGGCCATAATCGATAATTATGCCAAGAAGCAGCGATGGACTACACAATTTTTTTTTCTACCCTTTTCCCTCATTACGTAGGGTCGGCACAACATGTATTTTCTTCCATACCTCTCTATCAGCCATCATCTCCGTTGTCACTTCTTTCTTACCCATATCATTCTTCACACAGTCCATCGATATCTTCTTCTGCCTTACTCTACTTCTACATCCATTCGAACTTATATTTAACACTGTTTTACTGACATGATTTTCTTCCCTCCGCATTACATGCCCATAAAACGCAAGCCTCTTACTACTCAACTTTTCTATCACTTTCAAACTTCCTCTAATATAACTTAATCCTAATATACCTTCATATAATATCCTCTAATATATTCCTTATCTTATGCATTCTCGTTACCCCACACATCCTTCTCAACATTAGCATTTCCGCCGCGTGCACTCTTCTTTCATTCGTCCCTTTCGTGGCCCAACACTCAGAACCATACATTACGTCTGGTCTTATGATCGTCTTGTAATTTTTTCCCTTGAGTTTAAGGGCTATAATAATGTACAATAAAAATAAGGCATTTGTTTAAGTGATTGGACTTGCCACTAACTTAAATGGATCCTTTTCAGAATTCACTATAGTGCGTAAAGTCGAAGTAGTAAAAACATTTTTTTAAACTTCTCCTTTATGTGAAATTTTGTAATTTCTTTAGTAATTTATGTAACTTGGTATACTCAGATGTAAGTGATCAATAACACCCTCAAACTCTTAGCGTCCTCGCTCATATTCTATGGCTCGTACGCCAAAATATCTTCGGTGCTTTTGATCGCTTTCAGCTCTTGTACTCATTTTAGTTAACAACATTCTACTTCATTAAAAATTTTGGTTATTAAGCAACAAGATTACCGCTGTGCAAGTTGGTTTAAGAACTAATTTAATATCGGAATTTAATTGTTACTATAACATATAATGTATATTTTATTGTTAAATTCTTTATTAGTTACGCAGCACAGGTACCTATACAATAATAAAACAAACGCAGTAATGCATTCTAATGTGTATGTGGGTGGACTTCATTCTCAGTAAATAATTCAATAAATAGAAACAATAAACTTATATGTCGAGTAGGAAATGCTTTATTTACTTCCTATCGAAAATCATTTATTTATCTTCCGAGCGGAAGCTTACGGATAAGCTCTGGCGCACACCTACGACTGTTTACCGCGACTTTTTTTGTGAGACGTTTAATAATCAATAACGTTTATTGGTAACATATAGATAGGAGCATTAATGTTAACATTAGGCAGACACAATAACATTAACGTTAGAGATTAACATTCATGTACTATTAGCATATAATAATAGTACATGATAATATATATTACATAACTATTTATAAATAGAGTTGTTCTACTCTTTATCTTTGAGGGTTCGTTGAAGTTCGGACTAGAAATATCTGTTTGCAAAATAAAAGGAGTCCTACTACAGCTAAGTTATCAGTCCCTCAATAATAAGTATCGTCAATGTTTTATCCTGTAAATTAAATAAAAAAGTCCACCACCTTTTTTAATTTTGCTTGTAAGCAGACATTTTCTTTTTCAAAGAAGTTATTTCATCAACTGCTTGCACAATAGTCTAATCCTTTGCCCCCCCCCCACCCCTCCTTACTTTTTTAAAATACTTTCTGTATTTAAGAACTAAATTGATATTTGTCAGTTTTTCATTGGCTTACAGCGCGAATAAGTTTAATTGTAGAATGCAGGTCGTTGTGTGTGGTGCATCCTTTTCGATAACATTTCACAACTCTCTTAAAACGTGTCTACTGACAGACTGTATTACAGACTGTATTGGTTGGTGGACCTGGACTCTCTTTTTCGCATTTTAACTCTGTATGTGATCCATTATGCGTGATACGAGTAGAGACTGTATTGCAACTGTACCGCGTGGCGCTAAAACTTGGCATAAGCGAAGAGTCTCGCGTGGAGGCACAGGCGGCATGTACGACAAACACGACACCTGGATTGTATTGCAACTATATTGCGACTTAAAGTCGTCATATGTGAAGGGTCTCGAGTAGAGGCACGAACGTCGCCGCCGTGTCCACCTAGCGGCATGTCCGGCAGACACGACATTGAACTACACCCGACTTATTGCGCGAAAACATTTAAATGATCTTGTTATAAACATACGCGAAGTTCCTAGATTTCTAGAAAGGTTACTCTAATGATTTTTTCACACCACTTGCTCGACAATGTCAAATTATATGTCATGTACACCTCACCGAAAGCAGGGCCCGTAACCAAGTTACATTCGCTTCGAATTGATTCACAGGTATGTTGTCGATATATCACGTGATATTTCCATAGCATGTGTCAAATCCCATACATTTTTGGACTAATCGACTAGCGTCATCTCTAATCGAATGTAACTTGGCTAAGGCTCAGGTGATTAAATCCGTACGGCTGAGCCGGGAGTAAAGTTGTACTGAATTTTTGAAGTTGTTTGATTTGAATTTGGAACCTCATCTGTATTAAAATTTGAACCAAAGAGACCCACACCAAGAGCTTATTCTTAAATCTAACTAACCTCTGCTCAGAATGCACCATCCAAGATTTGATTTTAATTTGTCTCGCAGAAACTGTGAAAAGATAAAGCAATCTTTATCGTTAAATAATCTACTATTATTACGCTTACATTTTTTTTGTTTAGGTTCGTCGTGTCCCTTTACCAAAAGACAAGGGACTTTGGAACTAATCATTTTAGAGGTTTTACAGTCTATGAAATTGTGCGAGGAAATTAAAAAAATATTTTTCATAACAGTTTCTTGCTAAACTAAAATTTGCGGGGGAACCTCCGGGGTTTTTTGTTTGTTAAACTTTTTTTTATTAGATTAGGTGGCGGCGCAAATTCATAACCACCTGATCTCAAGTGGTTACTACTTTACTGTGTATAACAATCGCGTTACTTTGGTTATACCAAACTAGGACTTCGACTACACAATATTTCCACAAGACGATCTCGGTCTTGACTTAATCCGAGATCCTCGTACGTGCACGTTTTTGTGTGCGTGCGCCTTTTATCGTTCGTTGTACTAAACTGAACTTCTGTACCTATCTATTTTGTGGAATTGCATTGCACCCGTCTTGAAAAGCACAGCTGAAAAGACTCACATGCCTGTTATTTTACGAATCCGTGTCAAAATTTGCTTTTAACATACTTAACTACTAGATGACCCGCCCGCGGCTTCTGGTTTGTCAATTAAAACATTACTCTCGTTCCACGCAGTCGGGTAAAAAATAGCCTATGTTTCAATCCCGTTCATAATCTATCTATATACCAAATTTCATCGAGATCGGTCCAGCCGTTTAGTCGTGAAAACGTATCAAGACAGGTAGAGAGACAGGCAGACAGACAGAGAGACTTTCGAAATTTATAAAATTAGTAAGTATACGTACACACTTACAATGCAAGTTTTTAAAGCTTGTAATTATGATTTTTTAAAGCTCTTACATTGTGTAAATAAGTAATATTGCTTGTTTACATATTTATTTACTGCCAAGGAAATAAATAAAAAGAAACACAAAGAACACTAGTTATACTGCAATGAGAAAATGACCAATGTTGCCATAAATAAATATGTGGAGAATTTTTGTCAGAATGTCTTCTGGTTTCATATTTAAAATTCCCAGCAATAGGGAAGCGCCATAATAAATAATATAATAATGCAAAATTCATACTATTTTCCGTATGCAATTGTGTCGGGTAAGTAATGGCTTTACCAGTTTTACAATGGATATAAAAAGGAGAGGTCACAGGCCCTAAAATACCTATTGTAAAAGCAGAAATAATATTTCTTGTATTGCATAAGAATAATATTTTTTCATCACTCATACTCCGAAAGTTGGTCATTGTTAGTTCGATACCTGATGCGTAAATGCGATTTATGCCCCTAGGGGCGTAAGTTAATTTTAAAATAGAGTGAGGTACATTGCATTCATAATATACCTACTAAAATGAAATACAACATCCATGACAAATCCTTTTTATTATAAATATACATTCATAAATGCTGAAATTTAATACAACTTCCATGACAAATCCTTATTTCTATAAAATAAAAGTAGTTTATTAGTAGGGGTAAAAAACCAATGGATACCTAGAACGCAAATTTTCTTTTTAGCAACAAACTGCTATAAAGACTTATTAAATTTCCTCGCATACGTAATGAAAAGTTATGTGTTATACTCGGGTGATCAAGCCTAAGCGATCGATAGCACCATCGACTTATTAGGGTACGAGCGAGTGAACTCCGGTGCAAATTGATCGCTTATGCCCCTTGTATAACAATGTACTAGAAGTGGTCGCTATTCATCCTGGCACCAAGGTGATAGCAAAACTAACCATTTTAAACGATTTAAGAATATTGAAAACTTTCAGCTTATTACGGGTTAACTAAATAGTATTTTACAAACATAGAATACAAGTAACGAGTGGTTGCCATAGGTAACCATAATTCAAGTTGATAGAAAATATATGAAAAATCTGTCAAAAATAATTAAGCTCAACAAGTGTTTGACAGGCAGTCAAAGGTTAAGGTTATCAATGGTTATAATTGGTCAAAAACCATAAAAAAATAATATGCTCCAAATCGAATGACTATAGCTTCCGAATTCGAATCAAATTATTATGTTGACCAATTCCTATGCAAAGTTTTATCGCTAACCTTCTACCGAAACTACCAAATGCAGCAAAGTTTCATTATTTATAGCTGAGTATCATTATCACCGCGTGGGCTTCAAGAAGTTTACATACCCTTGAAATACATGAAAACGGATGCTTTATTATCACAAATTATATCAAAATTTAGAGTATTTCTGACACTTGAAGAATATTAATGAATGTAAATTTTAGAAACATTTTTTTTTAGTTTTTTGGTTCCTAATGGTTTGTTTACGTTTATAGGTTGACCTCTGTGAGCTTCCGGGCGAGGTATCATGTCACTGGTACAATTATACACCCACATTGTATGGTTTTTGTTATATTTATTATTTATGGGCTCTTCCGGATAATTTTACTCACCGAATTTGATAATGATACTGACTAGTTTGTAGCTTTTGCTGAGTTGATATGTTATTGTTACGCCGAGGCTGTTAAACAATGAGTAATAATCGAAGTTTCTCGAGCGCTTTTGTCTTGCTGTGTTATTGTTGCTATTGTTTGTGGTTTCGCAGAATGGGGAGTGGCCATTGTGTCGAGGGACCGACCCTTTCCTTCCAGGATCGACATCGTTCTCGAACAATCGAAATGTGTGCGATATAAATAGACCGGAGAGATGGCCGGACAGTCAGTCTCAGTTAGTCTGTGAGTGAGTCTCAGCGAGGCCCTGGAAGACTGACGTGGAGAAGGGTCTCGCGTGAACAGTAGTTGCTCCCGAGTCAGTCTGGATTAAGCTATACGTGCGAACATTTCGGAGACTTTAAGTGGTGGAACAGTTGTGTGAATTAGTGTGTTGTGATTACGTGTGACCAAGTTCGTGTATTCATCGTCTAGTGTTGAATAAAAGTGTTATTTTGGTTAGACCGATTATCATTATTTTATCCCGAACCCTCAGCTCGTAACATTATTTTATTGATAGAAGAACTGTGCGGTCTATTTTATTTAATACTATCCGCCCACGGTTTCGCACGCTTGTAATTTCCCGTTCCCATGAACTAAGGGTGAAAATACTTTACGACCTTATTCTCATACCTACCAAAAATAAAAAAAAAAACACTAAAATCGGTGGACCCGTTTCGGAGGAGTGCGACCACTAAAACCGTAACACGAGATTTTAATATATTAGATTTTTATATGGTCTTTCTTAAACATTCCATCAACGAAAAAAAAATCGATTGTCTTGTCAGAGTTTTCTGTTTAATTGTCAAACTTTCCTCAACAACTCCTCAGTGTCAGGAATTAGTGTCTAAAAAGTTTTGCGATCTCAAAACCGTATCAGTGTCAATATTCGCGGCCCTGCAGGGCAGTGACCTCGCCGACCCTGACATACTGCACGCTACCTCTATGCCATGCTTGCCTGGTACATTTCTTTTTGAATAAAAAAAAACGACCTACACCGTTTGGCTGTCATTACGGTGCGTGCGACCCTGCGCTTTCGCAATTTTGCGGGTCAACGCCCGCGCCAACCTTGACATTATTTGACATACCTCTACCGGTACTATGCTAGCCTGGTACTGTTCTTTTTGGATTTTGAAAAAAGGGTCACATTAAAACCTGTGTTAAATTTATGCGACCCTGCCTGCGTGTTCGCACTTCGCACTGTCGCGGGTCGATGACCGCGCTGACCCTGACATACTGCGCGTGATCTTACCTCTACCGCGGGTCTGCCCGCCTGGTACTTTTTGGTTATGAATTTTGAATTTACTTTCGTTTTTGAGAATAATGAATTTGAATTAGATAGAGAGGTGATAATCAAAAATGCTTTTGAAAAAAAACTTTCGATATTGCAAAATAAACAAAACAATATTTCTATTAAGTATTTTGAACTCAAAATAAAACCCTTCGAGAACTAAATAGCCGACCTTACTTTTATTTTTAAGATTGACCCTACACTTCCCTACCAAGAAAATTGCTTCTTATTCATTTACTAAAATCTGGCCGCGACTTTGTTTGCATAATAAAGTACTTATAGGTCGATTTAAAAGTGCGTCAGTCTAGCAGTCGTATCATTTTATTCAAAATTTTATTAAAATCGGTTCAGTGATTAACTAACAGTGAAACAAACCAAACAGTCACATTTAAAATATTAGTTATCTACTCTAAAATCTACTCGACATTTTAACCTACGTGACATTTTATTTATATTCAGTGACATTTTTATAGTTATTTTCGCATTGCACTTCCTCGCTTCACCGTTCATTGACTCTGCCAAGGCGTTATAATAATAAATTTATGATTTTCACGCCAATTGATTATTAAAATATTTTTCCATGATGAAATGGCAGCACGCCATCTTATAGGTTAATTGTACATTTTGGTATATTTTTAATTCTTCTTCATCATTGTCAGACAAATTTATGAATAAGATGGTTATTTTTTTACATCACAACCTACTTTAATAATACTCAAAAATCATACACACTAGATACACTTAACACACTCCAAATGCGATTAGGCGACGCCGCGACGAGGCGATTACATTACATTGTAATTTGAGGGGCATTTTCTTATCCAATTCCGTTAACTTCTTTGCTACAATTGAGATAACTTTCAGATATTTAAAGTGTTTACTTGTCATTCATACGATCTGCTGATTAAATAATGCATTAATTTCAGACGCGCGTCCATGATGTCGCCCCGGCAACTCATGCGCAACTCCAACATGACGCAGAAGTGGCAGCGGCGCGAGATCTCCAACTTCGAGTACCTTATGTTCCTCAATACTATTGCCGGTGAGTTCCTTACTGATAGCCAAACCTAAGCAATGATCCTACACACACGATACAGATGTTAGAAAGTATAGTTTAGGAGTTGACACGGTCAAAATTGAGGGTAATTGGAAGCGGTCAGCTCGATGCGTAAAGGCTTTCTGATGTCTAGGAACTGACCGCCATTGAGGCAGACAGGTTCTCGAGTCGGTGTTTCAGAGGAGACCACTGAAAAGCGCAGCAAACGCCCCCCCCCCCCCCCCCCCCCACTAGATGGAAAGTCGACTTGATAAAGGTTGCTGGAAGCCAAATATGGCTGATATGATGAAGTTCAAAAATCGGTCATGTCCGTTTAATAAATAGTAATATTTAGGAAATTGTTTACAACCAAAATTTCACTTTCTTACAATATAAAAGATGTGATTTGAGCAACATTTAAACCCAGGGTTGGCCTTACAATGTGTTCTCAAAACCTTTCCTTATTAAGAAACGAAACAAAGTTTAGTTTCATGACCTATCAGTATGATATAACGCAATTTGTTATTGAACAATGGTTATGTATTTTCATGAGTCTGCTATCGTCATCCACTTGTTAATTTAATAAGCACGAAAGATAACATGAAATGCTAACTTACAAATTATATACGTACAAATAGTAGTTTTTCAAATATTAGACATAATAAAAACTGAACTTTGACGAAATTTATAGAGTACACCAGTGACTCCTCCACAGTGCTGAAATTTGGTATGCGTTAAGCTTTAGTGAAACAAATATAGGGAAAAGTCTAAAATCCCGAATAACTGCAATTTCGGCCCCAAAAAAGTAAAAACAATTCACATGAACTCCCGTTACCTGTAATTTGAATGAAACTGTAGGTCAAGTTTTTGGTTAAGCATTTTGTGGCACTATTTTGATAGTCTAAGATTACAATATTTTTTTTTGTTTGTATGGGTGAATCGTGAGATATCAGGTCAGGGCGAACTACTTGTAATAGTAAACATACAATACACCTCCATAGACATCTCCTTTTACTTACTCAAATACCTGAGAAAGACCTGAGAAAATGGACGTTCTAATCAGACAAAATCAATTTGAATTCCTCAATTTCCTTTGACGTCAAACCAACAACAAATTAAACAGTTATAATGGCTAATGAAATAATGCCTTCGGTTGCTGGAAAAGAATGACAATGGAGTGATCTAATTCCATAAAGACGATGATGTTTAATTTCCTCTAGACTTCGATTCGTCCTTGTTTGGCAAATTAACTACGATTGCGAAGATTTTAATGTTACTACGTCATTTGTATGGGGTGAAATGAATTCGTACTTACTATTCTTGTTACAATTTCAAGCAATATGAAAAAAATGTTTAACATTGTAAAATATGACGACGAGAACTGACGGTAATTGTAGAAAAATTCTCGCTACTACGCACTGGAAAGCGCAGCCTAGGACGGCCCCCAACTAGATCATAAAATTCTAAAATAATAAAATTCTTTATTTGGAACTTAAACAATGTTGCAAATGATGTGAAAATCGATGACATCTGAAGAAGTATTACTTGAAGAGTAGTGCTGCTACCTTTGGAATGGTTCGGCCAAATACCAGCTCGCTACCTTAGACTCGATAGAACGTAGGGCTTTTAGGCTTATAGGTGAGCAATATATTGTGGAGACTAAGACCCAAAGTCACCGCTGTAAAGTTAATAAATTAAAGTTAAGTAAATTTTTTAAAGAATACAATTCGGGGAATGTGCCCAGGAACTATACGATCTGATCCCGCCATCTCCCTTCCATTAAAGGACAAGCAGGCGCACGGCTCAGTACCATCCGTACCTAGTTGATATATCACCCATTCGTACACACCGTTTTGGTTCTACGTTCTTGATGCGTACAGCTAATGTATGGAACACTTTGCCGTCGTCTGTTTTCCGTAAAGAATACAATCCGGGCCTCTTTCAGTTAAGAGTGAATAGATTTCTTCTAGATCTTCGTGCTTTATCTTAGATCACATCATCGCTTATCATCAGGTGAGATTATGGTCAAACGAAGATCTAACAAGTTAAAAAAAGTATTAAACTGTGTCGCAGACATCAACACCAACGTACGTTAGATACACAATACTATAAGTTTTTGGATACGTGTAAGTAATAGGACATATATATATGTGCCTGCGTTGTGTTTGAGGGTGTATTGGGGGTGCGGTACGTGTGTGTGTGTGTGATAAGACGACCTAATAAAGGTGCCTGGGAGCCGTAGGGTGCAGGCCGTCTGAGGGAGAGGCCTTTGTTCCGCGGCGAATGTTCTATTCCAGATATATTAAAATATAATTGTAAAAAGATAACAATTTTATTTCAACTTCCCTCTACGTGCTAATTGCACGCAATTTTTGATCCAGGTCACATTATCTGATTAAATTACAATATTGGCCGAACAATACAAATATTGGCCTGACCTGATAATAATATACTTTAAATACCTACTCACCGACCCTATTCGTTTGTATGTTGAGTCTTTGTAATTAAGTACGTGTCAAATGTGACCTATTAAAATGTTGCGTATTTCGCGATTCTATGCGCATATAACCACATCTTTCACCATTTTGCGCATGATGGTCTTACGATATATAGGTAAGTAGTGGTTAGAAAGACGACCGCAAATAGACGACCGAAAAATATAAAATAGAATCGCAATGTAATCATGAAGTAGCGGTGAATGAAATGTGAAATTTACCAAAAAATAAAACAAAATAAGTATTCGTGGATTGACGAACAATAGGTGAAATTATGTACCGCGCGAAGAACCGTGTTTTGGTAATTTTCTATCCGTTAGGGTGAAGTCATTTAACTGTAAGTTTAGAGAAAGATAATGTAAATGTAAGAAAATACATTGTTTTAATACGACAAAAATGAAACACAAAATAAGATGATGAAATACAATCAGTTAGAAGTACATTTTTCGCCTTTTGATTCTATGAGCTTATAAGGTCATCTAAAAGAGAATCAGAGTAAAGAACTGCTTTTGACATATACTATTTTAGACAAGTGTCAAAATTCACAAATAACCGGCTGAGACGCAGGAGGTTGCGGATTCGATTCCCGCTGCGATACAAATGTTTGCATGATCTACAGATATTTGTTCCGGATCCCGGTGTTTCTCTATATACCTACTACCAGAAATTGTTTTTTTTTTATTAAAACTTTGGTGATTGAACCTACATAGGTTGCATTTTAATTCAAATCAATGTTAATGCAGTTCCTAAAGACACAATAATTGAATTGCTCAAGTCAACACCAATTATAACCCAACACGAGCCGCCATTAGCATACAATGAATCGGTCAAGAGCGAGTAGGTACCAATCCTACCGATAAACAGGGATTCTCCACGTTTATCTACTTAAGTCTGTCCACGCTGAATCTGCAGTTCTGAAGACTTTTTCGAAAAAAAAAAAGCATATCCAGTGACTTTTTAACATAAATATAACCGACTTCACAAAACAGAAAATCGAAAAAAATCGGAAACGGAATTTTAACATTGTAGTGGTTAGTGAAACTTGTACTTCTTTTTTAGAGAGCTTTCCAACAATACCACACACATTGGAGTAAGCGCAAAATTTTAATTATCTACCATAACTACTGCAGAATGAATGAATGAAACAAACTAGACACAACAACAGTTAAAAAGAAATAAAAAAACAAATAAATGTAAGCATAATGGGCGGTCTTAACAAAGTTACTGTTATGTAGACTTGGCGTAGACGTAGTATAACAAGAGCATTGTCTTCTATAAACATTGTCTGAAGGAATGTGGGGCAGGCGCGACTTTTAATCTTGTTGGGCGCCAGAGCCCCATATACTATGCAATTTTACTTATTAGATTTAACTTCCACCATCAAACCTCTCGCACTTCCAACGAGCTCACCCATATATTGTAGACTAGCTGCTGCCCGCGACATCTTACGCGTTACACTACTAAATGTGTAGGTAAACTAGAAATAAAACTAAACTCGATGTTGCAATTTGACTTGACACCCCATTTTTATCTCATGGGAACTGATTTATGGGATAAAAGATGAGCCTAAGAGAAGAAGAGCCTATGTGGTAATCCAGGTTATAATCTACGTATATACCAAATTTTATCGAAATCGGTTCTACCGTTACGACGTGACTGAGTAACAAACAAACAAATAAATAAACAAACATCCAAACTTTCACATTTGTAATATTAATGTGATGCGTGGAAGATTTGTACGGTACGTTTAACCAGCTCGTTTCTTCCACGCACCAATGACTTTCCCCAGGAGGTTTTCCCGGTGGACTTCAACATAAACGCCTTCAAGAGAGGTGCAAATAAGGCATTTAGCGATAGACAACGCGTATGCAGTACCACGAATGCTGCAGGAGTTTATAGGCGACGGTCACCACTATCAGGAGAAACGACAGCTTGTGTATCTAATGCATGAAAATTCATGGAAACATTTGAAATCATTAGTTGAAATGTTTAGTATTCCACAAAAAGCACCAAGCCAAAACATTAATCGGTGATGTTCGTGGAATGACATTGGTGCATTTCAAATAGGTGCTCATAAAATCGTAGCCATTCGCGGAATACCTCGAAATTATTGCTACTATTAATTGATTTTCATTTCGTGCCACAACGGAACGGGTTTTTTAAGCTGTCTTCATAATTTTCATGTGTTTGAAAATACCTCAAATTAACTAAGTTTGGGCACTTGTAACCACGTTATTTATTAAACCCTAAAAGTTCATAGGAAAAAACCTGGGAGCACGAGAAAACTCTCGAATGGACGTAGTATTCCACAAAACAATAAAAAATATATTGATTTTATTCTTATCTATCGAAACAATTCTCATCATAATACATTTATATTGAGCAGATGTTATGAGACGTCATAGATTTTATCATTGATATATTTTTGTTATTGAAAAATATTTTGTGACGTATCGCGGTAGTAGATTAGTAGATCGGTTAGCGAAGCTAATGGAAAAATGTGCACTACTTACTCTAATTTTTGGAATTTTTCTTTCACATTAGACCTATAGAGACAACTTTTTTTTATTGCCGATAGTCATTCGTTTGACGTCTTGAGTTTATTTATTTTATTTATTTATTGATCGAGGGAAGCGAGATCTCCAAATAAACTTGGGCAAATCGGCGTTGTATGTACATATGTATGTTTGTTTGTCCGAGGATTACTTTCGAAGCGTTTATCCGATCATCGTGAAATTTGGTATATAGGTAGGTAATGATGGCACAATTTTGGTGTGACTCAATGAGCTAAACATTTTTGGGGGTTGTTGGATATTGGGATTCAAGAGGGGTAATAAAAATGAAAATGAGACTATTAGGTCAAGTGAGACGTCAAATGAAAGGTATTTATTAGTACATTTCGACCCCGTTTTTACTTTTCGTAAAGTTTTTGAGTTATTAGCCATAATAAAAACTAAACTTTGACAAAATTCACCGGGTACACCAGTGACCTCACAGTGCTGTAATTTGGTAAGCGTGTAGCTTATGTATCACAAATATAAGCAAAAGTCTGAAATCTGCACTGAATAACTGCAATTTGTACCCCAAAAAAGAGTAACCAGTTAACATGAACTCCCGTTACCTGTAATTTGAATGAAACTGTAGGTCAAGTTAGTTGGTTTTTATTTCGTGGCACTATTTTGATAGTCAAAGATTACGAATAATATTTTATTTGTTTTTATGTTAGACTCGCGAGATCTCAGTTCGGAGCGAACCACTAGTTTATAACTAGCTGACCCAGCGAACTTCGTACCGCCTTGACGTGCATATGACGTGGCCTGCCAATGTACGTCGCTTATAGAATTGTCAATCGGCCATCATTAGCTGGATTTATTTATGAGAAAATGAATTTTCTTCATAATTCTTCTTGCGTGTATTTTCCAATATTTTAATAGTTATTCTGCTATTCGAGGCGAACACAAATCCAGAAAATCAAAGATCATCAAAATTAGTCCAGCCGTTCTTCTACAGAGTTATAAATGGTGTAACTAACCTGACTTTGTTTTATATTATAGAAAAGGACGCTAATAGCTTAAGTATCAATACATAAAATTATTACATTATCTGTTTTGGTGTTGTACAATACTTTTACCAAATATTAGGCGAACACAACATTGGCATTTTTATAGTGACTCCAAATATATGAAAGAGCTTAACTTAGACATCGATAATCCCCCTCCACGATTCTATTATTGCATTTGTCCTATAAAGATAAGGATGATGAACATACCTTTTCAAGATCTCCATAGCTTTGCTCCTCAGCATCTCAACCTTCTTCGAATATGGAGCGGTGTATGCAGTTTCCACACTTCACTCTCATTGGCCTATTGTCGCGCCACTGGTTCCACTCTCACTTTCTAACGATTCGCGAAACGTAAGCACTTTCTTTTTTATTTCCGAAACGCTGAATATCTGTAAAATTTTGTTTTTTTTTGGACGTGAACTACACTTCGGGTAAAGTGTCTGGCAGCTTAGGGTCTTTTATTTTTATTTGTTTGTCCGATAAATGCATACACAAGTACCTATCTCAGATGCTGTTACGTGGTTAATTTAGGTAGGTAGGTACATGATTTTGTTCTACAAAAGAAAAAAATATATAAATTATACGCATAAATTAAAAGTTGCACACGACACGTCAAAACACGCACTTGTACTTTAAAACTCTATTAACAAATTGTCAAAGCGATGCGACCACAAAAGTTGGCTACAGCTCGTAGAATGGACCTCGGAGGCAACGGGTCGCCTCGGGAAAGCGCCACGTGACCACAACAATAGATTGCACCCGACGACCGACAGACACGATAAAGATGCTGTTATGTTGTCATGCACTAGATTGAACCTACCTACTGATAACGCTAATTCAAACTTATCGCACGCAAAGTTGAAAGGTCATACATCCAATGATATTGAATACTAAATTACATTCCTTCAACTGCTTTGCTACTGTCAGCCACTTTTGACAGCTAGATTTAAAAGAAAAAAATGTTGATTGCGTGTCTAATTGAACACTCATTGCAATAATTGGATGCCGTCGTATTCATCTGTGATCGAAGATTTATTCTGTTTATTTTTATAATTGTATAAGCATTATCTTTGTCTGAGTAGACTTAACTCTGATAAAAACATATGTGGCTAAGTGATATAAAAAACTTGAGATCATCACGCAGCTGTTAGTGTTTGCATTTGTTTGTTTGTTTCTCAATGCATAAGTCGTATGATAACGTAAATTCAACGTTATCACAGAAATACCACTGTATGTAGGTAGTAAAAAAGGTCCTAATCTCAATTCCACGCATTTTTATAGTAATTGAACATTTATGAATGAGCCAATAAAAAATATTGGCAATAATCGATTCTGGCCGCGAAATCACTCGTAATTATTATAATATGGCTTTCAGTGCCACTTATAGTAGGACAATACCATTAATATTGGCACTGACATTTGAAAGCGACTGTTTTTATGCAATATCTTTTTCTTTTTATTAATGTTGCAATTAAATGAATACTAACTTCAAGTTTTCTGATCTAAAATGAACAGATATTGTATAAGTTTTTTCATTCTTTCCTCATTCAAGACACCAGTCGCCGATTGGTCCTTTCACATGGCAATTGAGACATTCAGTTTGTTCATCGGACCCTGTCGTTTATTATTTGCTATTGCTAATACTGACTGGGGCCTATAGCCAATCTTTTCAGGGCCCGTAGCCAAGTTACATTCGCTTCGAATCGATTCGATTTCTACATAGGTTTGTTGTCGATAGATCACGTGATATTTTCATAGCATAGCGACTAGCGTCATCGCTAATCGAATGTAACTTGGCTAAGCCCTCAGGTTCTTTCTAGGCAAGAGTTTTTCGTCTTCGATCACCGCACCATCACTTACCATCAAGTGGCCTGAACGAACGATTTATTTACTAGATCTACCAGTTTCATGATAAAAATGTTAGTTCATAAGTCTTTAACTAATGGCTACATGCACAACCAATTACAGGTGAACACAACATGTATGCATCGATTGTCTATACCAAATTAAAAAATAATGTAAGTAATAGAGTGTTGAAGTAAGTTTCTGATATCTACGATACAGGCAATCCTAATGACGTCAGGACTATGTAATGCTACTGTTTGTAAATATCTATAAAACCAGCGGTCACATAATAATACCCTCTCTAGACCCTCGTTCTTCAGCAGCTAATTGACCTAAAGCACGGTTGACGGGTGACGGTTGTCTTAAAATTTATTAAAAAAAAACAATCTGTTTATTTTCAGATTACATTATGATCTATATAATTGTTAGTAATTAATCATTATGTCATGAAGTATAATCAGCATCGGTCCCAATACGTTTTTCAGCTGCTAATTGATCAAAGTCAAAGTCAAATATTTTTATTTATTAAAATCACAAGTATCACGTTAAACGTTAATTTTACTGCCTGTTCTTTCGCGACCAAGCCAGGAAAGAAAGGCAAGAAACAAGCTTCTCTATCATCTAAATAATCCGATATTTTATAGTAGGCTTTTTTATAAAGATTTTGTTTAATTACGTTTTTAAATTTATTAATTGTCAATTTTTGTACATCCCTTGGGAGTTTGTTATAAAAGCGAACACCTTGTCCTTTAAACGATTTACTAACTTTATGGAGTCTACAAGTGGCAACGGCGAGTTTATCTTTATTTCTAGTATTAAAATTATGATTATCGCTATTTTTCTTAAACAAATTAATATTCTTGTGAACATACATCAGATTTTCATAGATGATCTAAAGCAGAACCAAGAAAGAACCAGTGATAGAAACGAAGTGTCACATCACAATAGGTAATTGTACAGTTTCCGATAGTAACGCAACGGTGCCGGCATCACGCCATTAACAATGTCAAGTGCCGATTTATGAAGGATGTATTGAGTAAGTAAAGTTTCGCCATCCGATCGGGGTCATCGAGCTCGACAATAGCTGTCATAGAGTAGGTACCTACTTCAATGTTATAGGAGACATAGACATAAACAGACATTTATTTGCTACCATAACACACAAAATACATTAAAAAGGAATAGCATATCAAAAAATAAAAAGAAAGGCACAAAACAAAGTAAGAGAAAACAGAAAATTATATACAACAAACATAGAACATACGAATAATTTGACGACCTCCGTGGTGCAGTGGGCGTATAGCCGGCTGAGATGCAGGAGGTAGCGGGTTCGATTCCCGCCGTGGAACAAATGTTTGCATGATCTACAAATATTTGTTCCGGTTCCGGATGTTTTTCTATATATTAAAAGTATGTATTTACAAAAAAAAAGTACATAAGCATTCTATCAGTTATCTGGTTCCCATAGTACAAAGCTCTGATTGGTTTGGAGCTAGATAGCGCTGTGTGAAATGTCCACCAATATTTAAAAAAAACAACAAACAATATATTTATGTATTGTCTTGGAAACGTTTTTGTTTATTTTTTTTATAAGTAAAAATTAAAATTCATTTAAAACCATGTACAAGTGACTACCACCATACCATACTGTTACGAGCTGAGGGTTCGGGATAAAATAATGGGAATCAGTCTGACCAAAATAACACGTTTATTCAACACGATGACGATGAATACACGAACTTGGTCACACGTAATCACAACACACTAATTCACACCACTGTTGCATCACTTAAAGTCACCGAAATTATCGCACGTATAGCTTAATCCAGACTGACTCGCGAGCAACTACTGTTCACGCGAGACCCTGCTCCACGTCAGTCCTCCAGGGCCTCGCTGAGACTCAATCACTCAGACTGACTCAGACTGACTGTCCGGCCATCTCTCCGGCCTATTTATATCGCACACATTTCGATTGTTCGAGAACGATGTCGATCCTTCCAGGAAAGGGTCGGTCCCTCGACACAATGGCCACTCCCCATTCTGCGTAACCACAAACAATAGCAACAATAACACAGCAAGACAATCGCGCTCGAGAAACTTCGATTATTACTCATTGTTTAACAGCCTCGGCGTAACACTGCCCCCTCCTAAAACATGCTCGCCCCGAGCATTCTTAGCCCCATATCGCGGCAGCCGATCAACACGAACAATTTTAGGCGCACCTCGCGCTGAAGATGTAGCAACTAGAGGAGCCACATTGCCGTCTCCAGTACTTCAGGACACCCAGAGTCCCTTTCTCATCAGCGATCCCAATTCCAGCCTCCAAAACACGGCTCTCTTGATTTCTATCTGTTCTTTCACTTCCTGGAATTTCTTTCCAGATGAACCGAACGATTCCCTCATCAGTCGAGCACGCTCTTATGGCCAACGTCGCTGATCTTCCTGTTGACGACTCAGCTCTTCTTTATCCTGACGTTGCTGTTCCTCTTGCAACCGGGTCTGCTCCACCTGTTCATGTCGCTGTTCCTTCTGCAACCAAGCCTGCTCTTCCTGCTAACGACGCTTCTCATCTTTATGCTGACGGCGTTCTTCCTCCTGCAACCAAGCCTGCTCTTCTTGCTGACGACGCTGCTCTTCCTTATCCTGACGTCACTGTTCTGCCTGCAACCGAGCCTGCTCTTCTTGCTGACGACGCTGCTCTTCCTTATCCTGACGTCGCTGTTCTTCCTGCCAACGTCGCTGCTCTTCTTGTTGACGACAAAGCATTGCCATAATAGCAGCAAGATCGCCTGTCACAGGAGCTTGGCCCACGGATGATGATGATGGTGCTCCAAATGATTCGGCGGCGGCTGATTCCATCTCCATCGGCTGACGACTCTGCCGAGCTTCTTGAACCGGAGAATCTCCAAACCGCCTTTCATCCATTTTCTGTTGTCGTTGACCTCTCGTCCTGACACCGTCCACGTTATCCTTTGGCAGAACCGGCATTATTTTATCCCACTTCTGACACCAAATTGTTACGAGCTGAGGGTTCGGGATAAAATAATGGGAATCAGTCTGACCAAAATAACACGTTTATTCAACACGATGACGATGAATACACGAACTTGGTCACACGTAATCACAACACACTAATTCACACCACTGTTGCATCACTTAAAGTCACCGAAATTATCGCACGTATAGCTTAATCCAGACTGACTCGCGAGCAACTACTGTTCACGCGAGACCCTGCTCCACGTCAGTCCTCCAGGGCCTCGCTGAGACTCAATCACTCAGACTGACTCAGACTGACTGTTCGGCCATCTCTCCGGCCTATTTATATCGCACACATTTCGATTGTTCGAGAACGATGTCGATCCTGGAAGGAAAGGGTCGGTCCCTCGACACAATGGCCACTCCCCATTCTGCGAAACCACAAACAATAGCAACAATAACACAGTAAGACAAACGCGCTCGAGAAACTTCGATTATTACTCATTGTTTAACAGCCTCGGCGTAACAATACCATTTCACGGACTCTTGAAATAACTTAAAAGGTATTTCCTGTTCTTAACTCACTCCAGAGTTGAATTCAAATAGAAACGAGACTAAGTACCTACCGATTTCAGTTTTCAGTGAGAAAGCGTCAAAAAATGTAGTCTTAATTCTTCGCTATAAGTTCTCTGAAAGATATTTCGTAAGCGTTTTTCACATCCATTGTCAATCGACGAAGGGAGACGCGGTCGCTGGCCGAATTATGTAAAAAATGGAAAGTGTGTTTACGCCACTCTACAGCCTAGAGCCACTGCCAGTGACTTGATTTGGCTGAAAATTTAAAACCTGCGTAAATGGTATCTTAATTTTTGATCGTTATCATCATTATATCGAGTGTTGGTCGTAGGTCTCTCAAGGTGCGAGACTGAGCCCGATTTTAATAGTGATTGAAAGTTGTAAATTACCATCAATCATGAATGGGGCATGGGTTCAAATTTTACGACAATGATTCTCAATTTGTCAGATGTCAATCAGATCGTAAAAAAGACCTGTTCTGGAGCAGTAACCACGGTCGCACTTTTGGCAGTAAATTATGATAAAAGAAGATTCAAACTGCACAAAGGCGAACTTAATTCGAACGCGCTTCGGTAACTTTTCTGTAGTGCTTAAATATTGGTTTGTAGATAGAGCAGAATCCGTACTGGTAGAAGTTTTATATTCTGAAATGATAACATGGATATAAACCTCTGTCTGAGCCACGCCCGCATATGCGCTAGGTGGTCAAGCCAGGCATTGTCATGATGGGTAAATATTTCTATTGTTGTCCCCAGGACGGACTTACAATGACCTGAACCAGTATCCCGTGTTCCCCTGGGTGCTGACCAACTACGAGAGCGAGGAGCTGGATCTCAGCCAGCCTTCTAACTACCGAGACCTGTCTAAGGTAAGCTTCTTACCATTTTAGGAGCCCTAAAAAGGGCTCCTGAAATGAAATAGCGAAAACGGAACCTATAGTTTTGTCATCTGCTCGGGCGTCTGTGTGTCATTCCTCATTTTTTATTTATCATATATCGCACATAATACAATCATATCATTATTGTTTATTTATTTATCCAAAATTATGCTGATTAATTGGGTTTCCCAATAACTTTGTCAAATGTACATCCTAACCTAAACCGCAAATTGGTGTGCTGTCATCTTGGCGCATTCAAACTGCTCTAAGGCTGTGGTGCATTTCGATGGTGCGACAGAGCTCTAATCATAATCTTCTTTTCTTTTATTTATCATCTTATTATTTATTATTGCAAGCCTAGCAGTCGATTACTGGATGTAGGCTTCTCCCGCAGTCGATTGAGCGCTTCGGCTCTTCTATACAATACCAGCTACGGCGCACTTATTGTTATACTTTGGAAATGAGATGGCAAAAATTGATGATCGACTTTCTCCTCGGCTTAAAATCTTGGGGTATTGTGTAATTTTGTATAAACTTTGTTTGTGTGTAGGTATTGTGTGCATCCTTGTAATCGGAAACTGAAGAGAATAGATTTTGATATCCTCTTCGTTTTCAAAGTTAGACAATAGCCCGACTGATGGTATAAAACTTTTTTTAATTCAGAGCGTTTCGAGTTTTGGTATCAGGCTCACTCTCGAAACCTTCGTTCTTCCGAAGCTCTACAGCTTCGTACTCCCGTCCATAGTTCACAATTTTATGGTGACTCCTTCACAGTACAAGCTGTGCGCCTGTGGAACGCCTTACCTTTGTCCATAAGGTCGTCCCAATCGCTTCCTATTTTCAAAGTCAAGGTACGAGTATACAACCATTTTCTTTCGTTGTCTCGTAACTGCTAGCTAGTGTTTATGTTATTTATCCTCCATATTATGTAGTGTAGTTTATTTATATATTATTTGTATCTATTTAAGTTTATGTTTATTATTATACATAATCAATATGTAGGTTTATATTATTTTATGGGTTCTGTTTACGTATGTTTATGCTTAAAGGTACTCTTACACCGCCGTCTTTTGATTTTTGTTTATCCTGTCCATCCAAAGGTTGTCTGGAAGAGATCGCTTTTAGCGAGAAGACCGCCCATTGTACCGTTATTTATTGTTTATTTCCTTTGTTACTGTATTTTTGTTGGTGTGCAATAAAGAGTATTTCATTCATTCATTCATTGAGTACATTTTTCCCCAGCCAATCGGAGCGCTGAACCCCAGCAGACGCGCGTACTTCGAGGAGCGCTACAACACGTGGGAGCACGAGTCCACGCCTCCCTTCCACTACGGAACCCACTACTCCACCGCCGCGTTCGTACTTAACTGGCTCGTCAGGATTGTGAGTAACCCTTTCAAAATAACCCATACATAATGACCCCTTTAATGATAGAGTGATCTCTATCTTGGCTTCCAAGATCACGAAACATTCCTTTTAGTTGTTGCAAGTAGGTAAACATAGTCTCTACGAGACTAACAGTGTCCTTTGCGCTTCTGTATACTTGTTTGGGCAATAAAGAATTAGTATCTATCTACCATAAAGATCACGTTGAAATCTTACTTTAAATTAACTTCAAATAAACGAGGTGGATGAACGATTTGGCTTAGAATATCACTAGCGAGAAATCCTAAATAGGAACCAGAACCAGATTGCCATTTGGTTTATATATAATTTTATCGGTAACTTGGACATCCCCGATTTAATCATGAAATTGAAAAGCATGTCACGATAATTTGCAGCGATCATAATAAGCATCGATCACTTTCCACGCCTCGCCGCGATCCATTCGCTGCGCAAATTATTTACATTTGTGGATCTCAACGAAACTAATTGAAAATTATTTTTTCATTACTTTTTTGTAGATAGCTACTAATATCTGGCACGTGCTGTGTCATAAGTTGCTATCAAAAGTGTAAATTAAATGCTTATTGTTAGAGAAACTCTTGAAAGAAATCTGCTGTTCGCAACTGTTTTCGGTGCATAAGTCGTAGCCGAACATCCAGTTCGTTTATAGTCTTTAAACAAAGTTATAATGTATTTTTTTATTATTACTTGTACTTATATTTAAAAAAACCCCTACTTTTGTTCAAAATATTTTCTACCAGTCTTAGGACAATTACCTTTATTACTCGTATACTCGGAGCAATTGAAAGAATAATAACTGAAGGTGTATTTAATCTGGAATGGGAAATTCCTAATATAATTTGCCATTTTCATCTTGTGGTTATAAATTATAGTACGAGTACTAATAGATTATAAACCTCTGAAGATTATCAACTTGTAAGGTACTTCCGTCACGCCACAGACAGCACTTAGCCAATTATCTTATTAATCAGGTTCCTACTTGTCTCTGTATTATAGTAGCTAGTTACATAAGAGATAAGAATGGGAAAATGAAATGGCTTTAAAACAACTTCACATGCGTAGACCACAAATTAGATATTCATTTCATTTAATTCATTCAATGCGTAAATTAATTGCAGAGTCATGCCAAAATGGTGTCAGCTCAGCATGTGCTAAGTAGGTAGGCTAGAACTTAGCTACTTAACGCTGGTATGACCCCAAACAATGTCGTCAAGGACGGCCAAGATGTAAAAAAATTTTCACACCACCTGCTCGACAATGTCAAATTATATGTCATGTAAATCTCACCGAAAGCAGGTGATTAAATCCCTAAGGCTGAGCAGGGAGTAAAGTTGTACTGAATTTCATTACGCCCTCGTTAAATTTGGAACTTCATCTGTATTAAAATTTGAACCAAAGAGTCCCATACAATAAGAACTTATTCGTAAATCGAACTGACCTCTGCACAGAATGCACCAACCTAGATTTGGTTTTTAATGTATCGCAGAAAGTGTGAAAAGTAGAGTATTCTCCTCGTGGATAAGCTGTCTGCATCTTGGGCGTGCTTATATCCCTCTCTGCACTCAGGGTTCTAGTAACTCCCTTGCTCCGCTCATGCGTTTACTCTTCAATACAGCGCCCGTGACGCAAGGCACTGCTTTATCCCCTCGTTTAATACGAGGGGATAAAGATACTCGTAATCTGCTATTATTGCACACCATAAAGTAAGAATAAGTTTATTTCACAACTTTAGGAATACATAGTGCATTGCATTGAATACAAACGATCAATGGCTAATTAATATAAAAAAAAACAATATAAATAATATAAGCACTAAGGTTTCGGAACATACCTCCCCTGCTAGTTAAAAACTGTATTACGGCGAGGTAGCTCTTCACTCCCCATGAAGGGCAAACACTAATTTTAGCCTTGTATCTTAAATATTATATAATTAGAGCAAATGACTTGCAGGGAATATAAGGTATTGTAAAACAAACATGAAACAATAAATATTTATGACTATGTATGTCAAGCTAGTTTACCACTAACTAAGGCTAAGTTTACCTAATTAAACTAACATGAAAAACATATATAAACATAGTATAACATAAATATAAGTTATATACAACGGTTTATAGGCAAATTTATAGCAACACAAATAAAAGATAACGTAAGACTAATAGTACTGTTCGAAGGCTACTTATTTAATAATATGTAGTAAATTTTCAGTGGAATCATAGACATACTGCCGTAAGAGCCGTTCTAGAGTTCTTCCCAATATGAACCTGATTAACAATAACATTAGAACAACGTAAATAAATGTTGCAATTTAGACGTTGTCTTCAGTATAAAATATAAAAATAGTAAAATTTGACAATAAATAGGTACTAGAAAATAGGTAGGTATAGAAGTTTAGCTTTATTTCTAGGTTACCTACACATTTAGTAGTGTAACACTTACGAAGTCGCGGGCAACATCTAGTAAATTATAAATATATATCATGGGAGGTTTATGTAGAACCTAATGTTAAAAAGACAGAATATAATGGTTTAAGCATTTATTTCTCAAAAGAATTACAAATTCACTTAAAGAGAAAATTACAATTTGTATTAAAAAATAAAGAGGATGTGCCATTTGGCGTAGCAAACTATTGTATCCACTTAACTGTTTGTAAATTAATAATATAGTCAAATATAAAAAATGTTGATGTTACTGTTTTACAATAATAATATGTGGGTACAAGTGTCGGGTAAATGTAGTAAATAGATGTGGGAATATAAAAGTGTATCTTCACGATAAAGAAAAGTGGCAATTTAGTGTAGAGAGAAGAAACATTTCTCCGTGAGATGATAAAATGTTTATAATGTCGACGCAAAAATATTATTTTACTTCTTTAATAGCGATGAACTTTTCTAGGATAGTCATGTTAAGACTGGCTGAAAGAAAGAAATAAAAGACTGGCCCAAATCTAACCACGTTAATAGTCATTTGACTGCATAAACAACTGTAGAGAAACAATCCTTTTGTTAAAACTTTTTTAAGCTTTTTTATTTTTTATTTTTCATTATTCAACAGCACTTGATATCAATGTAAACAAACTCTTATAGCTAATTCTTAATGCTAACAGATTCTCATTTCATAGACATAACTTTTAAGACATTAGTCACCTAGAGAAAATTATTAAGAAACACATTATAATATTTAATTTTAAGGAATTTAGTAGGTACGCATTTGAAGAACGTAAGGGAGGGAGGGATGCTGTGTAAATGAGTAGGTATACTTAAGTCCTACTTTCAGATTCAATTTCAGAATCTAAAATATAACTATTTTAAAATAAATTCCTGGGTGTATAAGGAGAAATTTACATCAAAGAGTCCTATAAATAAAGAGCTCGTCTCCTCAAAGCGCGCTATAAACATTCAAGTCAGTGTAAATCAGAAGCAGGAAATTCTGGAGCGAGATGCCAAAACAATGGACTGCGCTCTGATCAAATCATTTATTTATTTCAAACAGGACCGTTTCAGTTGTATTCATGGCGTGTTAGTAAGTTATAGTTAAGGTAAATAAAATCAGCTAAAATTGTTTCAGATCAATAATAACAAATAACACTAATTGCCCACATTTAATTAACTGAAGTATCTTGACAAAATATATTATACAAAATCTATAAACTGAAACTTTGTACTCCTTGCGAGCACGGATAACTGTGAGATTTGGGATAGTTAGTTTACATGAAAGAGGGGGTGGGAGGGGGGCAAAAGCTAAAAATAAGCTAAAAAACCATTTTGCACAGGCACCTACCAACTATAATCACACAATATCCCCACATCACATTTACCTATCCGAAGTATGCACAAAATATAGAAAGGAACCGTAAAATCTACCTATTGTAAATTTCATTTTTTTCTTAAAAATGTACATCTTACAGGAACCGATGACTACAATGTTCCTTGCGCTGCAAGGCGGCAAGTTCGACCACCCCAACCGCCTGTTCTCGTCGATCGCCATGTCGTGGAAGAACTGCCAGCGGGACACCTCTGACGTCAAGGTAATGTGCCTTCCTTACCTGAACTTCATGGCATTTGGCCGGTTACTCTCACGTTTTGGTAACTCTATTAAGTCAATTACCATCCATAAAGTTTCTGTTGTGATCCATAATCTCGTCGGTTTAAAAACTTTACTATTTGAGTTATTTGCTCGTTCATGTTACTTATTGATAGAGTGACTAGAGTAAGAGGCTTTAAACGAGTTACTTACCTGATCAAGAACTTGCTTATTTAGCTAACTCGTTCGTTTGAGTCGATCGTCCGTTCTACTCTACATTTCTACTAACTCGACATTCCTAGCTACTCTACTGTTACAGCTCACGTTAAAAAACCGAATTTGACTTTTTTTTTTTTTTAATTGGATAGAACCAAATTCAAACGCTGCAACATCTCGTCTCTCTGCCTCTGAATTTCAGCTCTGCTGGCTCGAGCATTAGAAGTGTACCTCTCCACAACTGTACTGTCGACTGAAAAGGGATTAGTTAGAAGCACAGGGTATCTGTGTTAAGTTAAAGGTTCAAGAAGTTTATCACAATTGGTGGACTAAACATCTTCAGATCCTTCACGAATACCGTTCCCATCGACAGGAGCTGATCCCAGAACTGTTCTTCCTCCCGGAGATGTTGGTGAACAGCTCGGGCTACCGCCTGGGCATCCCCGACTCGCCGTCCGGGGACGTGCTGCTGCCGCCGTGGGCCTCGTCTCCCGAGGAGTTCGTCAGGATCAACCGGATGGCGCTGGAGTCAGAGTTCGTCAGCTGCCAACTGCACCAGTGGATAGATCTTATATTTGGATACAAGCAACGAGGTAACCACAGCCCGACTTCATCCTATTCTATTGCCTTTTTAGTCAGCATTTGTATTGTATTGTTTATGTGTGGTGTTAAAGATTTATCTATCTATCATCAACTGCTATGTGAACAATTAGGCCTGTGTTGGTATTTGCCATTTCCTATGATTCGATGGCAGCTACACATTCGTAAACATCTGCCTCTCTGCTAGACGGCCGTCGGTTCTGTGCTCACTTGGAAGTAATTTAGTTAGCGTCCACACACCCATCACCTCGACTTATCCTGCCTAACCCAACTTAAGTAGTTTTGTATGACTTCCGGCAGTTGATGATGATTTCCACATCTTCTAGAAAAAAAGTGAAGTTTATACTTTGAGGATAAAGACTGTGCAATACTGCAAAAAAAAACTTTCTGACGTTTTCGTCTCGGATTCACATCATTTTAGCTCCTTGCGAATTAAAATATTGAACTGCTGAACTTTCAAATTAATAAAATGAAGTAAATAACGCTGGATATTTCGCACAGCAGTGCTATTTAGCCCCTAACTAAGTAAGGCTTGCACTATGGAAATCTTCTTTATCCTTTATTGTACACAAATAGATTTACAGACAAAAACAGCTTACAAAACGGGCATGTACAAAGGCGAGCTTAACCCTGATGAAAATTTTCTTCCAGCAAACCTTTGAAGATAGAGATAGTTGAAATCATATAACTATAAGAATATTTACTTATTTATACCTTACATATATTTTGAATTCTACATTTTATAATTTTCAGGGCCGGAAGCAGTTCGCGCGACGAACGTTTTCTACTACCTGACCTACGAGGGCGGCGTCCGCCTCGACCAGGTGACGGAGCCAGTGACGCGGGCGGCCGTCGAGGACCAGATCCGCAGCTTCGGACAGACGCCGGCGCAGCTGCTCAGTGAGCCACATCCACCCAGGTGAGAAGATCAATCTCTTATCCTTCTCTAACCTTTCTTTTTTTATTTTTATAACTATAAACAATAATTATACCTACTGCCTATTTTCCTTTTCAGCTTTGTCTTATTCTTTATTTCCTTGATAACTTATTTTATTCTCTCGATTCATTGTCTTCTTGCAGATAGATGAAATGTTGCCCTAACTACAGATTAGATTAGAAACTTCTTTATTGCACTAATAAAATAATACATAGGCGAACTTAATGCTAATTTGCACACAGATGATCTAGCTTTACTTCTTTCTATTTCTGTTCCATTACTTTTCATCAGCTTATAGGTGTAGAAATGGTTATTTTAAGGCTAGTCGTCACATTATTTCAAGTTTTTATAACTGGAAAGTAAATCATTTGTATTTTTTTTCGTGTTGTCATAGAGCGTCGACGATGCACCTGGCGCCTCTGATGTTCTCCGCAGCGCCGGACGACGTGTGCCTGCGCCTGAAGCTGCCATCCAACGCGGCCGTCGTGCACGTCTCCGCCAACACGTACCCGCAGCTCGCCATGCCGGCCGCCGTCACGGTATGCACTAGTATCTACTCCTACTCTTTAAATGCCGGCGTCTATATTTTTCAAACGTCTTCTGTTTTTAAAATAATTATCGTTTTGAGATATCATTTACATTTGAAGTGGTAATTCTTTTAGCGTGTAGCTGGAGAATCAGATTAGAGGGTATTTTCAGCATGTGACAGATGTTGCGCGCGCCGATGTAACACACCATGAAGTTAGTTTTTACGGTCTGAAGCTAAAATGTTATTCAACTCTTTTTTTGTTAGACACAAACTTTTCTAGGGCGGTCATGCTTGTCCGGATGGTGTAATAAAGTGAATGTTAATGTCAGGTGAGCGCGGCGCGCGCATTTGCGGCGCACAGGTGGGCGGGGGGCGGCGCCGGCGCGGGCTGCGCGCACGTGCAGCGACACGCGCCCGACACGCCGCCGCCGCATCATCCACTACTCATGGACCCTGTGTGGGGTAAGTACTACCCTAAAGTCTTTTCAACACTGGCACGCCGCAATTTCGATGCACGAAATGAAATCAGAGATATACAAGCTGAAAATACAAGCGTTTTAAGAATTGTTTTTTTTTCATAATCCTCAATTAAAAGTGTTAATTTCCACAGAAACTTCGATAACTTGTTATATATCGGTGAGAACCCGTATCATATTTGGAAAAATCACACTCCACCATCTTACATTTACATAACATGAAAGCATGTAGGTAAATATGGAAATTGTAGAAAAATCTCTTTTTTAAAAGAAACGTCAATTTTTTGTTCAGGAGCCGGCGGCGCTCAAGCACTGGCCCGGAGACAGCTCGGAGACAACTTCAGCCAGCGTGTAAAGGCTCGCAGCAACTGTTTCGTGACCACCGTCGACTCCAGGTTCCTCATCGCGGCTGGCTTCTGGGATAACAGCTTTAGAGTCTTCTCGACGGAGACTGGTGAGCCGCCTTGTAGACAACAATTTAACGGATCTCCAAACATCAGTCTAACTTGGAGTCACCGCTAGACTTATTGTATCACAAACTTTATAATGTAAAGTTTAATAAAAAGCTTGTGTGGAAAAGTTTTTGAGAATTATGAACTCCATAACGACTGAACCGATTTGAATCAAGTTCGTAAACTCGAATAAGACAGGCTACTTTTACCACGAGCCAAAGATTTTCATATTGACTAGCAAAGTCAAACTCAATATTAAAATCACAATGATCGTTTCAAAATGTAAATTTTACAGCCTGTTTCTCCGCGTTTTTATTTATTTAAATAATATCGTCATTTTTATAAGATAAAGATTTCATTAACATGTGTAGGTTAACATGCATATAATATAATATATTAATTTGCATGCTAGATTTTAATGTAGTGGTACTAACATTTTCTTTCTTCGTGATATTCAACGGTGTATTTCTTATGTCCACAGCGAAAATAGTTCAAATAATATTCGGGCATTACGGCGTGGTGACGTGCGTGTGTCGCTCCGAGTGTAACATCACCTCCGACTGCTACATCGCCTCGGGCTCTGAAGACTGCACTGTACTGCTCTGGCATTGGTAACAGATTTTTAAAAACATTTTTGAGAAAAGTAATTTAATATTCCAAACTAAGTTAAATCTGAAATTACAAAAAGATTTTATTGATTGATAACTATTTATTGTTACAACAAAATAATCATTAGTTTACCTAGAAAACAGGAAGACGTGTTCGTACAATCGCTTAAAGCAATTTAACGGTCGTTATTAAATAACTCGACATGACGAAGGCTTTTAAGTTGGTCCACTATACAATTGTTTTATTGTAAGCAATTTTAAACAACCTTTTAAAAGTTTTACTGATTAAGGCAGACTGATTCCATTTCAAGCAACGAGAAGAATTTACTGGCATCTACTATAATAAGCTGTGAACTCGAGATTGCAGTGATGGTGTACCTTAAGGCTTAATGTTAGGTGCCTTACTATTTAATATTTACCTTGTAATTTGACCAGGTCGTTTTGATGAATAGCGTATGTGTTCCAGGTCGGCTCGACACGGCGGTATTGTGGGAGAGAGCGAGACGCCTGCGCCGCGCGTCACGCTTACGGGACACGACGCGCCGATCAATGGCGTGTTGGTTTCCGCGGAGCTGGGGCTTGTCGTCTCTTCGTCAGTTAGTGAGTATCACACTAGTTTTATTTTCTTAACTTATGTTAGTGCAACAGCTGAATGCAACTCCTAAACTGATTTGTCGAAATATTATCTCTAGTGAACGCAGTGGGTAGGCAGAAAGGTTCTCGAATGGAGACCACGCACTGGAAATCATAGCGTAGGACAGCCCCCCTCCCCCCACTAGATGGAAAGACGACCTAATAAATGTTGGTGGGAGCCGTCGGGTGCAGGCCGCACAAGATCGGTCTCTTTGGAAATCTATGGGGGAGGCCTATGTTCAGCAGTGGACATCCTTTGGCTGATATGATGATGATGATTGTCTCTAGATATACGAATATAATTTATCAATGATGAAACTTTCCAGACGGTCCCGTACTAATCCACACGACATTCGGTGAGCTGCTCCGCGCGTTGCCCGGCGCGGAGAGCGCGGGCGGCGCCGTGGGGCCGCAGCAGCTGGCGCTGTCTCGCGAGGGCGTGCTGGTGGTCGCCTACTCGAGGGGACATCTAGCGGCATACACACTCAACGGGCGGAGGCTGAGGCACGAGACACATAATGATAACTTCCAGGTCTGTTACTACACATATAATTAGCGTCTTTTCTCAGTGTTACTCTTCAAGCTATCCCCTAAATCCCCTACCAGACCACGGCGTCAAGAAACAATTGACGAACGAACGAATGCAACTAACAAAACTGATCAAATATAAAAAATATGTTTGAAACTTGTAATACTACGATTGTGGAACGCTTTGCCCTTCTCTATAAAGAAAAGGTATTTACGTAGAAACTAAATAAACGTAGAAACTTTTTATAAAGCTCGCGGCAGTAAATTAGCCTCGCTCGACTCAGCATTATGCTCGCTATAATGGTAAGCGCTGATATTCTGTCGAGACCGCTCCATTTAGCTACTAAGCCATGTGAGAATATATTGTTTTGTCGAGTGTTCATTTTCGGTAAGTCATGTGTATCGATCGACCAACTTATTAGCAATCGATTTGTTATATGAATGAAGTCGTTTGTTTGTTATAGTGCCTCGTGCTGTCCCGATGCGGCGAGTACCTGGTGTGCGGCGGTGACGCGGGCGTAGTGGAAGTGTGGCGCGCCTTCACCCTCGCGCCGCTGTACGCCTTCCCGCCCGCCGGCGCCGCCGTCTGCTCGCTCGCACTCTCGCACGATCAGAAGTGAGTACCAACTCTACTCTTTTATTTTTTTTCCTTTATAGGCTTGCGTTCGACCACGACCTCACTTGATGGTAAGCGATGATGCAGCGTACTCATAATCAGAATCCTCCCGGCTGCGCCAATAAATAAAATGTGTTAATTCCTGACAAATATTAATTAGTTATCTAAATAACAGAATCCATAAAGTTGTTAGTAACTTAATCATCATCATAATAGCCATAGGACGTCCCCTGCTGAACATAGACCTCTGTAGATTTCAAAACCCAACGGCTCCCGGAAATCTTTATCAGGTCATCCTTAGTTAACCCGTCAACGATGTTGTGTTGCCAGACCGATTAATAGTAGATACATCAGACAAAGACAAACATTTAGTGACGTTTTATGGGATCAAAATGGGGTTCTTTATTAAAAATTAAAATATTTTTTTTACTTCCAGTGACTAAATCGTTGTTTCTTCCTTTCAGATACCTGCTAGCTGGCCTTGAGAACGGCTCCCTCGTAGTGTTCCACATAGACTTCAACAGATGGCACCACGAATACCAACAACGATACTAACACCTTACTTATAAATAATTCAATTAAACTCGTTACATAAGAGTTAGGTTTAATAGGAGACGAAGCTATTAGAATCAAATGTTCGGCTTAAAGGGCCAGAGTCCGGGGCATAGCTGATTAAAAAGTAAAGGGTGCGTCAATTATGGCGCCAACTGCAAATTATAGTTTGCAAACCAAAAATAGGAAGCTTAGGCAGTACAAAGATAGGGGGACTATCCCGTGTGGATATATTTGACAGTATCGTGATGTCACATGTCAGATACAATAACAATTTATATTGTAAAACAATGAAATACCACTCGGAATAGCAAAACATGGTTGTAAATTTGTTACATTGCTAATTGGTTATTTGACTCGTGTATGTACTTAAATTATATGAATTATTGACATTCCATGGTGTTGTATTAATAGTTTTATATTGGAAAATCATTAAATCATTATTATTGTTAGAATTTATTATGAATTAATTTTATAATTATGATTTACAATGAAATATTTATAATGTAGTGCCATAGGTAATTGCAATAAGTACTTAAATATTATAATTTCTTAAAAGTATTCCTAAATACGATCTCTACATGACGTCCATTTGTTTTTTGCTTTGTCAAAAAAAATATTTTTAAATTAATATTATTAGTGCAATATTATGTATGTATTTTTTTCAAGCGCTTTAGCTAAATAATCTAGTTACATTTTCTTAAAACATTCCAGTTTTATACACAAAGTTTTATTTTGAAGCATTCCATTTTTACCTTCTTATTTATTTATATTTTCATATGTTTGTTGGTGGCGGGAAAAGTACTTAATTACTAAACTATTTGACATTGTTGAAATAATTCTTTGGTTTTTATTAAATGTTTACTTATGAGTTTTTGTTTTTTTTTCACCATTATTTTCTACAGCCTTAGACATATATAAATGCATGGCAGTGAGTAAGTAACATTAAGTATGGCAACGCGAAAGTGTCAACTCATTTTCGCTATTAAACTATGTCAATATTTAGGTTAATTAGTGATAATATAATTAGTATGCTAAAAGTTGTTTTAGCTAAGTAACGACGCAAGTGTTACGAATGTCGAAAAACATAGTTTTTTACGCATCTAGTTATTGTGAAGTATTTTTGCATCACCCTCCGCACCCGCCCTTCCTTCTATTCTGTGATTTAGGCTTTAAAAGTAAATGCCCCTCTAGATACAGAAAAACTCGTCTTTTTCCTATCTCTGTGCCAAAATAATGAGATATACAACTACCTACATAATCTAAGCTTTTCGTAATCCGACGTTACTCAATTACAGGCTTATAGAAAAAGGCAAAGCTAGGTTAATCGGTAGATAATATCTTGCTAGAAAATTCTATAGTCCCAGATGTATTGTAGTTACTTCTAGATAAATTGTACAAAACTTGAACCCTTATACTCACGTCCCACGGTAGTGTCTATCTTAGATCCTATTTCTAGTCTTGTATCCTAACTAGGCCGAGATAAATAAGCGTTACAAGTGCATTTTCTCTGTCATTCAAGTGAGAAATGCTTTTTTATCTCTGCTTTAGCTTTGCGCTTGTAGAAGGTAGGTACTAATTGTTTTGCATTGTTTGCAGTGTGCGTTTCCCTAGTCTAAAAGTCACTTCTATTCACTTGGCTATTATTCCGAACAACTTTTTAAATTATGGCAACATTAGTACCGACTTTTGCCGAAAAATGTGCAACTACCCGCATTATTTTAACAATTTAGAATTAGTCCCCTTCACGCATAAACACGCAAACTTAATTTGATCGTACACGCGACACGCAATTCTGTCCATTATTATAAGACTAGATAAATAAGTAGTAATAAAAAATAGGTTGAATGTTGGATTAGAAATTATGATGTTTTTAATTCTAATGGTAAGCACTTATACGCTATCTGTCTTTTTCATTATAAAACCGGATAATTTAAAAAAATAAAACAACATAATTACCCCAAAATTTATAATTTATCATACTGCATAAACATGAGAAACATGCTAGAAATATAGGTTCATAATATAACGTATATTTATTACAACTACCAAGATACTTTAATATGTCTACAGTGGAAATAGGTAGTAAAAGTACTAGATAATAAAAAAAAATTGTCGTGTAATGTAACAATTTTTCGGTCCCATTTTTTTCTGAGCACTTTTGAAGTGTTTTCTTGTTTCTCAATTGTAGTTATCATATAAAAATGCTATTTTTAGCATTTGTAATAGATGCTTGGAATAACATTTGGTCAACTGGGTACATTACAGCTTGGCGAATGGGTAGCATGTATGGCTAATACGCGGTGACTTTTGAAACTAAAATAAAATAGGTACAAATCATACAAAAACTGTCAAAATCGGTCGAGAAGCGTGAAGAGAATTGAGACAAATGGCGCCAAATGGCTTTTCATAACGTTTCAGAAATTACTTTAAAATTACTGACACGATTTAATTGTTTCAGTGTGTATCTCAAGCAATTATAAGTTTTAGAATACATTTCAAAGTGTTACATATATAACATTGATTGAATTTAGTTGAGACAATCGTGTAGTTTAGGTATCTTTGTTAATTTTTTAAATGGCATTCCACTTTTTACATTTATATTTTATACATTAATAGTTGCCGCTTTGTTAGACAAAGGTAAGCGAGTTTAATCTCCACACTTCTAGATTCAAATAAAAATCATTAGCATTTGTTTTATTTGTATACATAGCTGTAAAGTTTTCATTTGCTTGTAAAACTTCATAGATATGAATTGCGGCAATAAATGTCCGTAAATTAAGTTGTTACGCTAAGTATATATATGGTGCGTTTGTATGTAATAAAATCTTGAGTAATAAACTGCATTGAATACTTGCAAGTGAATTTTATTTAAACCTCAAAAGCAAGAAGATACCTAACTAGTTTATCAAGGTACATAATGGTGGCAATTCTGTTGTTTACGCTGCCTAACTAAAATTGTGTAAAATACGAACGGTCTTATTCTGTTCTTAATAAAGATCAAATTAGAATGAAATTTAAAGTGACAATTCTAAAATTAAATAATTTTTGTTATGATGGCATTTTTGCGGGCTAGTTTTAGTGATCAATCAAATTGGTGTTGACTAAAACTAGCCACAAACACGCCTTCTTAATTAAAAATACTTAAATTTAGAAATGTCATATTAAATGTCATTCTAATTTGATCTTTAGTGTGAACAAAATAAGACCGTTCGTTTTTACACAATTTTAGTTAGTCAGCGTAAACAACAGAATCGCCACCAATATATGGATTTCATTATTTTGATTCGATCTCCTAGAGAAACACGGAGCATTATTTTTTAAATGAATATAAGTAGGTAGTACCTATCAAAAACTGTAACGTCCTCCTCTCTCGATGATAATGTTGTGCGTTTATTATTTATTTATTTATTTAATAAACGATTGAGCACATGTAAAGGGTCATTAAAAACTACCAGCCTTGTTTCTTACCTGATTCCTGGCGTGTTCGCGGAGGAACAGGCGGTCTAGGTAGGCGTACCTACCTACTGATAGTTACTAGTAAAAATTTGTTTGTCGTAGCCATCGATATAGGTACATATGTATATGTACTACGCACTAGATATCGCGATCCGAACACTCACTGTGTTCCACTGAACTGTACTGCAATCCGTACACCTTACTTTAGTGCGGCTTCGACATTCACGCAGTTTGGACGCGTACGTAGCAACACTATTAATACGAGAATTCGAATCAAAGTATGAAATATATAAAGTATGACATAAATAACAATTCAGTAGTCAAGTAAGTAAAATTATTGGTTGTTCAAGTAAATAAATAGGCAATAATACCGTAATACCACAATAGAACAAAAAATGGTTTATTATAATGCCACGCCATCTAAAATCATAGACTAAAATATGCAGCTATTCCATTACAAAACCGGTTGTAGGTAAAAATATGTGACTGAACACGGACTTAATGTGATGTTTTTAGAAAGGGTTTTAATTTGTTTATGTAAATGTTTTCTAGCCAGTTTGATATTTTTTAATATTTATTTTATGTTCTTTCATTTTATTTTAATACTTTATTGCACTAAAAATACAAATTACATGCACAAAAGGTGGGCTTAATGCGAATAGCATTTTCTACCTGCCAACCTCAGAGGTAACAAAAAAGGTTGGCGTGCTAACTTAAAACAATATAAACATAATGCTACTTAAAAAGCAAGAGCAAATAACAATAAACTCCGATCACAGTAACAATAAATACATAAACCTACTTGATATAATAATAATATATAGAATATAGGTAAGTATATAAAGCAAAATATAAATATAACAAAAAATATATAAATATATATATAAAACAAAAAATACTTAAGTATTACATAAAGTACACATACTACGTTTCCATATATTTTAATAGCTAGTGGAGGACTGCAAGAAATTACTGTAGACTATACTCGGCGCGGCGAACCTTGATCCCTATGACAGTTCGTGTTAGTGATGGGTCGTGTCTTTGGTCGTGTCGATAATTTTTTTTTTAGACAAAGGCGTGGCTTGCATTCAGCCACGTTGGTCAACATGTTTTAAAAAATATTATGTGCATTTTTAATGTCCATTATGTTGTTGTTGTATTAAAGGTAAAAAAGGTAAAAATGCAACGCAAGCCGCGAAAAAAATTTGCGATGTTTATGGACCTAGTGCAGTGTCTGTGAGAGTAGCACAAATTTGGTTTAAGCGTTTTCAATCCGGAAATTTTCATTTCAAAGATGCACGTCGCTCTGGTCGCCCTATTACGGATAAAATTGATGCCATTTTTGAAAAAGTGGAGCAAGATCGGCATATCAGTAGTTACGACGTAGCTGAAGAACTGGGAATTGACCACAAAACAGTTTTGGCGCATTTGTAAACAACTGGGTACACAACAAAGCTCGATATTTGGGTACCCCGCGAACTCACTGAAAGAAACCTAATGAAACGTGTACCTACTCATTTGTGATTATTTATTACGACGTAATGAAACCGAACCATTTTTGAAGAAGCTGATAACTGGTGATGAAAGGTGGATCACGTACGACAAGAACGTGCGAAAAAGGTCGTAGTCAAAGGCCGGTCAGGCTTCACAGACTGTGGCGAAACCCGGGTTGACTCGCAACAAGGTGATGCTGTGTGTGTGGTGGGATTGGAAGGGCATTATTCATTATGAGCTGTTACCACCAGGCAGGACCATCGATTCTGAACTCTACTGCGAACAACTGATAAGATTAAACCAAGAAGTTGAGAGAAAGCGGCCGGAATTAATCAACAGAAGGGGTGTGGTTTTTCATCATGATAACACTAGACCTCACACATCTTTAGCCACTCAGCAAAAATTAAGAGTTTGGCTGGGAGGTGTTAATGCATCCGCCGTAGTCCTGACCTTGCACCTTCAGATTTCCACCTGTCTCTTCAGAATTCTTTAGGCGAGTAAACTAAACTCTATAAGCCATCTAGCGCTGCAAGTTTTAATAGTTTGGTTAGATCACATAAATAATGTTTTAGCGCTGCAGCGAACTTTAGTTCTAATTCACCAGCATTTAAACAAACTTTTTTTAAGAATGTTTTTGTCTATCGGTAGAATATATGTCTATGGTCGTAGCATCATAACTCAATGTCAAACATAATCTTGACCATGTTTGTTCATTTCAAGGGAGTCCCACCAACGTTAGGCAATAGGGGCAGATTATACGTACTCCTAGATTTGTAGGTACCTACTAGTAGCACAAAATAATTATTACCTCCTAAAATAGTAGTTCGCCCCGTACTACTGAGATGATGTACCGTACCTACCTACCTACATCTCATCAATATCAATAATTCTAATGTGATTATAGTCACATTCCGATCTTTATGAAGTGTGTAGAAGTTATTCATGATGAAAATAAATTATACAGAAAGATAGATTTTAAATAATTACTATATAATTTGCGCATAATGTACCTAACTCTACGAACCTACGAACTCATACTAGAGGTACCTCTAGTATGAGTTCGTGCTTCGTAGAATTTCAGTTATTTAAGATTTTATGAGGTAAACTTTTTGCTGGGGTAATGCACATAACTTTTTCGAGATTAAGTACTTTAATCATATGGAATTGATCTCGTACCATATTATTTTTCTTAAGAGTCATTGGTTTAATTCGTGAATCCGCGATCCCGCATTTATAACAATGATTCAATTCTTTCTGTGCCAGAGGAATCCTAGATAAAATAAAAAAACCATCATTTTCCAATTTTGTAATGAATTAGCTTAAACCTAAGCGACAGGCGGCACGGGCTGCGCGGGCAGAGCCGTGGGCGCGAGCGAGCGTACGTCGCTAGTGGGCTCCAGAGGGACGGGCTCGTCTTTAGGCTCCGTCACCAGGATGTGGTCAGGCTGTGGCTTCTTGGGTCCGTTCTTGCCTTGCTGGTCCCACGGTAACATGATTTTGACCTGAAACAATAGGAAAAAATATATAAGATTGTTAATAAAGATTGTTCATGTTGAAAATGATAATGAAGAAAGATATTTGGAAGGTCTCAGTGACAGAAACTGTTGTCATATGACTGATAATACTCCAACATGATAGCTAAGTACTCAGCAAATACATTTATAACAGATCAGGCAGAAAATCTGGCTTTGCTTAGCATTGCATGTCAGTTTCAAACATCAATATTCATTATTTTCACTAAAAACAGGATATTTACCATGACTTGTGAGTTGTTCAGAACCATGATAGTTTCAATAGTTGTATCAAAACTCGTGTACCAGTTTTCTTTAGTCAACATAAAAAATAACAAACAAAAGTGGAAATAGACAGGTAATATGATATGACACTAGCCATGACAAGTGTAGGAAAATTCTCTGCAACCATACCATCTTGGGTAGATTTTTTTTTTTTTAAATTGGATAGATTGACTGAGGGAGGATGAGATCAAAGGTCCTATCCGGAGAATGGTTTTCTGAGACTTTTGACTTTTAGATCTCAGTGGAAAATGCAAGGCCTTTGCCACAAGGCACACTAAATTGATAATTATTGTGACCACAACAATTAAGAAACAAATCATGATACAAAAGCTATGAAAATAGTCAACACTAATCATGCAGTATAATAGAATGTACAGCTTGAACCGTACCAGAGCCAATACAAGACTGACCCTCCAATAAACAAGCTGAGTTACTCTGCCACGCAAAATTAGATCATGGGCCATTGTGTGGCCCACAATCCCTGATTTGTTGGCATAAACATATGAACAAAGCAAAAATATTGCAAAAGTTATCTGTTGTTTTAGAATAGACTATGAAAACAACAAAAATTTAAAATGCATGCAGTGCTGAGATGTTTAGAACTAACCAAAATCTTAGGAAGACCCTGGGTTCAAATATTACCATTTCTTATGATAAAATTACACTAAAACTTGGCTGGACTATTATTAAACCTGTTTAACTTATCCAATTAGTAAAATGATTTATCAACTCACCTTGATACCAAGGACTCCTTGCCTCAACAGTACGTGTCGTGTGGCGGTGTTGACATAGTCATTGCATGGGTCACCAGAGTGGATCATGAGTCCATCCACGAACTTCATGGACTTGGCACGCTGGCCTCGGAGCTTGCCAGAGACAACAACTTCGCAACCCCGGGCTCCAGACTCCATGATGAATCTGAGCACACCATAGCAGGCACGTCTGACAGCTAAACCTGAAATGAGGATGTAGAAAGAGTGATTAGATGGAATCAGAAAATATACCACATACATTTTAGGTTATGTGGCAAGGGTTGGTGAGTAATATATTTGGTGGCAGAAACAACATTCATATGAGTTTATACATAATAATAATAATATATCCAATCCGCCAACGGTGGAAATCAAAAATAGACTGAGGATGAACTCCGAAAAGGAGCACCAGAGAGTCTGGGAACGCAGAACAGACTGCAAGCAAACAAAAACAATGTTCCCTGCAAAGAATCGAAAAACAACAAATACCCTGTTAAAAATGAAACGCGAGGATCTAAGGATGATGGTGGGAATCATCACAGGACACTGCGAACTTAACCATCACCTCTTGAAGACCGGGGCCACGGACAGTGGGCTCTGTCGCGCATGTCTTCAGGAGGAAGAAACGGTGGAGCACGTGGTGCTTCACTGTACGGCCACGAGCGATATCAGGCTGAGGACGGGTCTGCTAGAGCTCATCGAATCCTCATCCGCTAACACAACAGCATCCACGGGGATCTTGGAAAGCTGCATCCATCAACCCAAAATCCTGCTCCGTTACTTCAAGGAGCTAGGATGGCTGGGGTCAGGTTAGAAGGGGGGTAATGCACAATACACCCCAATGCGGGACGTCAGTGCAGATCTTATTCCCCCCACCCTAGAATTAGAATTAGAATTAGAATAATTTATTTATATTCAGACATCATAAGTCTCTTTTTATTCGTAGATATATAAACTTAAATAGCTAGGTTAGTGATAAATAGGCAGTAACATTACATGCATTATGTAAACCGCTATAAGATCATGGCATAGTCATTTTAATAGCTGGTCTTAGAGAGTAAAAGATGATACTTCATTCATATTTGTGATATTATTTTGGGTCAACCGAGTCTTGCTTTACAGCTATTGCCAAAAACAATACTATATATAATAAATCTAATAAAAACTATTGCAATGCATTAAAATATATAAAATGCATGTCTCCTTTCTTCATAAGAGTTTAAAATAAATTGCTAAACTCAGTAAGAGGAAAGGAATTCAGTCTAGCCTCAATGAAAAACACTATTGTTAAGTTGAGCAGTAATGTCAGGTTAGAGGCACAATACCATTTGCAGTTGTACGAGCGGTCATTGTTGCCAGAAAACCAATCTGAACTGCCTTCTTAAAATACATGTTCAATGTCAAATGTTTACCAAAACAGTTTTTCTGTTTTAGATTGAGTTCATAACTACTTTTGATAACAGATTTGCCATCATTAAATCAATTTTAAGTCTGATAGTCTTTATTTTACTCTTCTCATTCTTTACAATGTTTTGAAATCAACTAACCTCCAATAAGTTTGTATCTGAGAGATTCGGCCTGAGCGATGGCGCAGAGACCTCGGGTTGCGACCTTTTCGGCGTACAGGTCCACAGACTGCTCTGGGATGTTGAACCTCTTCTGAACCACTGAGGTCAACTCGCGGATTCTACGGCCCTTCTCTCCCAGTACACTCTGGGTCCTAGTCGCCATGATGATGATTTCGGACTTGGTGGGGGTGACGCGCACCTCCACGCCGGAGTAGCCATCCTCGGCCAACTCCCTGGTGAGGAACTCATTGAGTTCCGCCTTGAAAACTCCGTCACCGACGAACTGCAATGTTACGGACAGGTTATGTTTTGACTATTTGGATTTTTAACACTTTTGAAGATGATATTCGAATTGATGAAACTGGTGAAATGAAAGGAGGACACATTATAACATATTGCAGCTTTTGTAGATATATAACTCGAGATAGAAAACAACCGGAAAACATTGTCGAACAATATTGTCCGATATCAAAACTTTGGAACACATCCACTGACATCACTATTTTCACAATATAAACCGTGCTTTTTATTACATAGCATCGTTTATTAGAAACTGTAATACAATATTCTGCATGTATTTCAACATATTTTTCACAAGTTAAAACATACTTTTCGCTTTTTGGAAATGTTGGTCACCGCCATGATTGCAAAGGGAACGGAAAAAGGCCCGTTTTCGCTAAAGCAAATGTCAATGTCAAACCACCTTTCGTTCGAAAATTGGAATTAATTGGAATAAAAATCCACAGACTAAAAAATTAAAAACCGGTAGATACCGATAAAACAACTCAATGAGAGCTTTCCATTTTCAATTTAAAAATATAAAACTAGTTCTAACTAGCGTAATAGATGGCGCTGCCTGGAGATGCACCGACTGCCAAAAAATATGGTTTAGATGCCAACATCTCAGACACAATCAAAATTTGTCTAAAACAATAGCAGAGAATCATTACGCCTTATCTATGAAAATCTGATGTATGTTCACAAAAATTTATTTGTTTGTAAAAAATAGCGATACTCATAATTTTAATACTAGAAATAATAATAATAAACGTATTTTAAAATAAATATATGTGAATGATAATAATAATAGTATTACTGGACATTTCACACAGCGCTATCTAGTCCCAAACTAAGCAGAGCTTGTACTATGGGAACCAGATAACTGTTAGAATACTTATATACTTTTTTTGTAAATACATACTTATAATATATAGAAAAACATCCAGACCTGGAACAAATATCTGTAGATCATGCAAACATTTCACAAACATAAAGATTAATACTAGAAAAAACTAGCTGTTGCCACTTGTAGACTCCATAAATTTAGTAAATCGTTTAAAGGGCAAGGTGTATACTTTTATACAAACTCCCAAGTGATGTACAAAAATTGACAATTACCAAATTTAAAAACGTAAATTATAACAAAATCTTTATTAAAAAAGGTACCTTTAAACTGAGAGATACGACGAATATCTGATATGATTACTTACTGAGCTGGTTCTCAAATTACTGGTTACGACTGATTCTGATATATTATCAGTCCTTGATCGTAAGTATTGGGGGCTGTTCCCCCGGTGTGTCATCCAACTTCTTATTGGGGGACTGTTTCCCCCGGTGTGGCCGCCAACTTCTTATTGGGGGGCAGTTCCACCCGGTGGGGCCTCCAACCTCCCCTATAGCCACCCCGAGCCTTGCTAATGTGGTCTGGTTCTGATGTTGGTTCATCTGAACGTCTGGTCTGATATTATCTGGTAACTGTTCGCAAAGGCCGATCGCATCGGCATCTGATAGTCTGGTCTGATATTATCAGTAACTGTTTGCAAACAGGCCGATCGCATCGGCATACAAGTCAATACAACATTGCAGTAAGATCTGATACTCAAGCACAGATATAATTCAAACTCATTCACCAGTGTTTCTCCCTGGACGTCTCGTGGGCCAATGCCGTGCCGGCCACTCGCTTCACCCGACCGGCGACGTCACGCAGTGCTAATTTAACGTAGCGTACAGCCTACCTACGTACGCGACACTTACTTTATCATATCGGATTATTTAAATGATAAAAAAGCTTGGAATTGAAATTGCTCCAACTTGTTCAAATGTTACAATTTAGACGTAATTTATTTCATTATTGTATGTATTCTAAAAGGATCAAAAAGAACAACCAGCCTTGTTTTTTTACCTTTCTTTCCTGGCTTGGTCGCGATGGAACAGGCAGTAAAATTGACGTTTAAAGTGATCCTTGTGATTTTAATGAATAAAAAGATTTTATAAACACAAATTTTTGTTTTTTTATTTCTAGTTTCTCGGAAAATTAGGTTGACACAACAATTGACAATGACAATTCACTTTCCTTTATTATTCAGAGCTTGACAGAGCAACGCCATCTGTTAGCATTTAAAAGAACGTGGCCGTGAAAACCCACTTCATTCACTCGCAACATACTATCGTTACGCGCGCGCGTCCTTTGTGTTTTTTTTTCGTTGTTATTATTGTTGGCCAGATTTTTGAGTGATTATGGGGAAAACTATTCATAGTAGGGAAAGAAACATTATCTTGAAAGTGATGCAGTTTTTTGAAAATGAAAAAAAGAATAAACGTTTCGTCATTCCTGTCGATCAAGCTGTCAAACGAACTTGTTTGGCTACTGGTTGTTCGAAAAGAACTTTGATGCGAATAAAAAACGAGGCTGCTACAGAAATTGCCAGGCAAGATGCATCTTTTGAAACAGCGAGCACTTCTTCGGATAACATCGTTATGCAACAATCGTCTTCGCCAGGCCCTTCGTCGCATGAGGTTAAATTATCTACACCTGGTAAAAAAAGGAAATCGAGTGCCAGAAAAATAAATTTGGATAACTTTGACCTTTGTGCTATTAGAAATATTATAAATAGCTTTTACACAGTAAACGAGGAAATTCCAACAATGAGAAAAATTCTGGCTGTTGCTAAAGCGGATTTGAATTTTCCTGGAGGCATAGACACCTTGAGAAAAATCATGAAGGATCAACTTGGCTACAAATTTAAAAAATGTAAAAATGCACGCGTATTTCTAACACAAAAACCTGACATTGTGGCTTGGAGGGATCGTTACCTGCGTCGTCTCAAAAAAAATGATGACTTGGGTGTCAATAAAAAACCAGTAATATATTTAGACGAGATGTGGATCCATTCGCACTATACCGTAAGCAAATGCTGGCAAAAAAGTACGGATCAGACTGTAAAAAAAAATTTTACTAGTGGACAGCGGTGGATTATAGTTCATGCAGGTGGAGAACGTGGTTTTGTCCCGGGAGCCGATTTGTTATATAAATGCAAAAATAAGCGTGGGGATTACCATGACGAAATGGACACTGAAAATTTCATAAAATGGCTTAATGAAAAGCTCATCCCAAACTTAGAAGACAATTCAATTGTCATCATTGATAAGGCTCCTTATCACTCGAAACAAAGTGAAAGGCCACCTACAAGTGCCAATAATAAGGAATATATAAAAGCATGGTTACAGACGAACAACATCTCATTTGATGAGGGTATGACTAAAAGAGAGCTGTACAACCTTGTAGTAAGAAATAGACCAGAAAAAAAGTATATAGTGGATGATTTACTAAAAAGTCACGGACACGAAGTCCTTCGTTTACCACCCTACCACTGTGACTTAAACCCAATTGAGTACATTTGGAATTTGTTAAAACAAAGAGTGGCAGACAAAAATGCCAGTCAATCGGAGCGCGAAATAGAAACTTTGACAAGAGAAGCAATTGCATCAATTACGGTGGATGATTGGAGAAGAGAAGTCAATCATGTAGATAGACTAAGAAATGAATATTGGCAGAAAGATCGTATTCAAGAAAGAAATGAACAAGAAATAATAATACGATTAGGTTTAGAAAGTGACAGTGATAGTGACAGCTACTCAGAAAACATGGACAGTGAATCTGAATTGTCAGGAGTTGAACCTGTAATGAGTGATGATGATAGATAGATTTGGTACCAATTAAGGGCTCCCACACAAAACTGCGAACTCGCATCGCATCGCAAATATCTGTGAACTTGCACGAATGCACCGCAAGAACGTCCGATCTCATTCGCATCACGCATTCCTGTGATATTACGTCATACTTGGTGACGCCCCTTTTAGTCTGCTCTGAGACAGCTTTAGAGAAAGACGCGCGGCGCCTGCTTTGATTGCCTGACAACCACTGCTGAACATAGGTGCTAGTGCGATTGATCTTGTACGAAAACACCTTCTATTTACCTAGAGTGGAGGTTAGGACACTACCAAATTTGCACCCATGTGTATAACACGTTACTTTTTATTGTTTGTGTTTACTGTTTTTATACCTTGTTTTATACACATGTGTTTACCTATATATACTCTTTGAATAAATAAATTGAAATTGAAATTTTATCCTCATTTACAAGATTCCAATATCCTCAAAACATTGGAGACTGAAAGGTAGCCATAATAAAAAAACTGTTTATTAAACCAACATTTATTATAAACTTGACTACATTCACCCCAAACCAAGTGCATTGTTTAATTTTGATAATTACATAATATTTTAATTTTTACAGTAAATGATAAAACTAAACATATCAACCTTCGATGTGTGATTTCATAATGGTATATTGTGCACAACTCAAGAATAAACCATAACAATACAACTGGAATGACAATTATAATATGGTTTTAAGCAATACGAAAAACAGTAACTTCACCATAATTTTACTTCTAAGTTCTAAAAAAAATAGTCAACGCTCCGTTAAAGTTAGCTAGGTACTTATTCGAACATGCTTATAAGTCTAACTTAATCATTTAATCCTTACGCAATATTGGACCATTAATTAAATTAAATAAATACCTTTATTTCTTCCCGTAAAAAATAAAAATACACTGATTTAATACAACCAAAAGATAATGCATAATACAAACGCTTAATGATTTATTACATAGCTAGAGTAGGGAAATGTAGTAGCAATAGTTTAAACAAAGGCAGTTTTGATCTTATTTTAAAACTAGCAACTTTGTAAGGTTGCTAGTGTTGATTTTGTTCGTAATTTCACAGATATGTTTGCACTTCGAAGTCGTGAAATATAAATATATTGAATTATTTCAGTGAAAATTGTAAAGAGGTATCTTATGTCAATAAATTCTTACACCATTTTATGCTATGTATATATTAATGTAGAAAATGCTACTTTTTCTTGACACCACAGCAGATGTGTATCTGATATTTTACCTGCGGATAGTAAATACAATATTAGTAAATAAATTATAATTATATATATTAATATACATAATATATAAGTTTCCATAAACCTAGAGTTGGTTAGGTTGGCTACCAGCACCATCTATTGCAGTGGTGTGACAATTCGTTGTTACAAAAATAATAATGTTATGAATCCCAGATATTTAAAATAGATGCATTTGCTCTGATTCAGTTGTATAGTTAGTATATAGAGCCGGCTTTTCAGCCATCACACATGTTAAACAATCTTAATCATGTTGATGATACAATACAGGGTGGTTATCTAGAAAAGATCGCTAAAAGCGATATAATCGCTCATGGCACTAAATTGATCTGTATTTTCTTTGGCGTAAACACAAAAGAGTTTTTATCTATATACAATATTTTTTTTCTGATTAAAATATTATGTTGATTGATTGATTGAAAATATTTTATTGCACTTATAAAACTAGTATAAAGGTGAACTTAATACTAAGAGCATTATCTTCCAGATAACCTTTGTGTATTGTAGATAAAGATGTGTAGGTAGTGCACAGAAATATGTTCACATGAATTATACAATTGTACAGAATGTGTAGTACGAGTATGTTCGTTTTGTAGAAGATTTTGAGCACCATCTAATGATGTAGTATATCACTCACTGTTGCACATTCTCCATAGGTGGCGCAAGGCGACACACGAGCTGCACCGCGGACAGGATGGCGCGCTGCAGCGGCGAGGGCAGGGCGGGCTTAGCGGCGACCTTTAATATTATATAAATATTGCTGTTCATTTTACACAACGCTATCTAGCGCCAAACTAAGCAGAGCTTGTACTATGGGAATCAGATAACTGATAGAATACTTATACACTTTTTTTTGTGAATACATACTAATAACTAGAGGTTGCGTAGTGCGCGAGCTGCTCGCAGCTCGCGTGTTTTTCTTTTAGTCGAAGAAACAATCAAAGAAGATATCGAGCTGTTAAAAGCTATCAAAGAGGATATCCATGTGTAAGAAGCAGTCAAAGTCGATATCAAAATGGAAGAAGCAATCAAATCAAAGAGGATATCCAAGTGGAAGCAGCAATAAAAGATGATATCGAAGTGGAAGAAGCAAGCAAAGAGGATATTGAAGTAAAAGAAGCAATCAAATAGGATATCAAAGTAGCAGAAACAATCAAAGAGGAAATTGAAGTTGAGTAAGCAATCAAAGAGGATACCGAGGTGGTAGAAGCATTCTAAGAGGATGACGAAGTGAAAAAAGCAATCAAAGACGATATCGAAGTGGAAGAAACCGTCAAAGACGATATTGAAGTGGAAGAACGAAATTGAAGTTATTATTTTTTTTATTAGGTTTACCAACAGTTAAACACATGATTGCTTACAAAAAAAAAACTTATCATCTAAATGCTTTATGCTACATGTGTAACCAGTAACAGGCAAACACAACATGCAACAAGTGGATGTTGCATAATAAAAAAAAAATGATGTTTCAAAATGATCATAGTGGATGTAGCTTAACAAAAAAAAATTGATGTTCCAAAATGATCACAGTGGATGTGGCATAACAAACAAATTTGATGTTCCAAAATTATCATAGTGGATGTTGCATAATAAAAAAAAAATTGACGTTTCAAAATGATCATAGTGGATATTGCATGATAAAAAAAAATGATGTTCTTAAATGATCATAGTGGATGTTGCATAATAAAAAATAAAAAAAATTGACGTTCCAAAATGATCATAGTGGATGAGGCATAATAAAAAAAATGTGGATGTTCCAAAGTGAACATGATAAACGTTGCATAAAAAAAAATGGATGTTCCAAAATGATCATGATGGGCTTTGCAAATTGACTAAGAAAGTTATCTCATGCCCCTCCACCGCCATTTATGAAGAAGGAAGCAAATTTTACGGTAATTTTAATTTTATAGTACACACAATCCGTGGGCCTACAAATCTCGTATGAAAGTTACGGTAAACGTATTGTTACGCCGAGGCTGTTAAACAATGAGTAATAATCGTAACTTCTCGAACGCTTTTGTCTTGCTGCGTTATTGTTGTTATTGTCTGCGGTTGCGCACAATGGAGTGGCCATTGTGTCGAGGGACCGACCCTTTTCCTGGAACGATAGAGATCCTTCTCGAACAATCGAAATGTGTGGATATAAATAGGCCGGAGAGATGGCCGGACAGTCAGTTGTGAGTAAGTCGGAGTTAGTCTCAGTTAGTGAGTTTCAGCGAGGCCCTGGAGGACTGACGTGGAGCAGGGTCTCGCGTGAACAGTAGTTGCTCGCGAGTCAGTCTGGATTCAGCTATACGTGTGAACATTTCGGTGACTTTAAGTGGTGCAACTGTGGTGTGAATTAGTGTGTTGTGATTACGTGTGACCAAGTTCGTGTATTCATCGTCATCGTGTTGAATAAAAGTGTTATTTTGGTCAGACCGATTCCCATTATTTTATCCCGAACCCACCAGCTCGTAACAATTTGGTGTCAGAAGTGGGATAAAATAATGCCGGTTCTACCAAAGGATAACGTGGACGGTGTCAGGACGAGAGGTCAACGACAACAGGTAATGGATGAAAGGCGGTTTGGGGAGTCTCCGGTTCAAGAAGCTCGGCAGAGTCGTCAGCCGATGGAGATGGAATCAGCCGCCACCGAACCATTTGGAGCTTCATCATCATCACCCGTGGGCCAAGCTCCTGTGACAGGCGATCTTGCTGCTATTATGGCAATGCTTTGTCGTCAAGAAGAACAGCGTCGTCAGGATAAAGAAGAGCAGCGTCGTCAGCAAGAAGAGCAGGCTCGGTTGCAGGAGGAGGAACGCCGTCAGCATAAAGAAGAGAAGCGTCGTCAACAGGATGAGCCGGCTCGGTTGCAGGAGGAACAACGCCGTCAGCATTAAGAAGAGAAGCGTCGTCAACAGGAAGAGCAGGCTCGGTTGCAGAAGGAACAGCGACATGAACAGGTAGAGCAGACTCGGTTGCAAGAGGAACAGCGACGTCAGGATAAAGAAGAGCAGCGTCGTCAACAGGAAGATCAGCGACGTTGGCCATAAGAGCGTGCTCGACTGATGAGGGAATCGTTCGGTTCATCTGGAAAGGAATTCCAGGAAGTGAAAGAACAGATAGAAATCAAGAGAGCCGTGTTTTGGAGGCTGGAATTGGGCTCGACTGATGAGGGAATCGTTCGGTTTATCTGGAAAGTAATTCCAGGAAGTGAAAGAACAGATAGAAGTCATGAGAGCCGTGTTTTGGAGGCTGGAATTGGGATCGCTGATGAGAAAGGGACTCTGGGTGTCCTGAAGTACTGGAGACGGCAATGTGGCTCCTCTAGTTGCTACATCTTCAGCGCGAGGTGCGCCTAAAATTGTTCGTGTTGATCGGCTGCCGCGATATGAGGCTAAGAATGCTCGGGACGAGCATGTTTTAGGAGGGGGCAGTGTTACGCCGAGGCTGTTAAACAATGAGTAATAATCGTAACTTCTCGAACGCTTTTGTCTTGCTGCGTTATTGTTGTTATTGTCTGCGGTTGCGCACAATGGAGTGGCCATTGTGTCGAGGGACCGACCCTTTTCCTGGAACGATAGAGATCCTTCTCGAACAATCGAAATGTGTGGATATAAATAGGCCGGAGAGATGGCCGGACAGTCAGTTGTGAGTAAGTCGGAGTTAGTCTCAGTTAGTGAGTTTCAGCGAGGCCCTGGAGGACTGACGTGGAGCAGGGTCTCGCGTGAACAGTAGTTGCTCGCGAGTCAGTCTGGATTCAGCTATACGTGTGAACATTTCGGTGACTTTAAGTGGTGCAACTGTGGTGTGAATTAGTGTGTTGTGATTACGTGTGACCAAGTTCGTGTATTCATCGTTTAGTGCTGAATAAAAGTGTTATTTTGGTCAGACCGATTCCCATTATTTTATCCCGAACCCTCAGCTCGTAACAGTATAATATATAGAAATACATCCAGACCCAGAACAAATATCTGTAGATCATGCAAACATTTGTTCCGCGGCGGGAATCAAACCCGCTACCTCCTGCGTCTCAGCCGGTTCGAACCCGTCGTCGAAACGTCGTTTAATAGTTCAATATGTATAAGTAAGAAGTTTCTTAGGTCATAGAACATAATTATATCTATAAACAATGATGGTGTACAAATATTCAAATAAATGTGATGACGTCATTGATATTTATCGCTAATTGTTCACCATATAAAGCTCAATTAGCCAAAAACAAGAACGTTCAACTGTACTAAACGCCACTCTCCTGGAAGACGGAATCATAAAACATGGGACATGCGACGACGATATTGCTATCTCGCTCGCTCTTGCAGCCCTTCCGGGAGCCGCTAGTGATGCACCAAGTAGCTATAGATAACACTAATTACCAGTAATTATATTGAAAAGGAAACAAACATGTTTATTTGATGGTACCGTCTGCCGCGAGTCTTGGCGTATTATATAGATTAAAGTAGATAAAAAATTAATGCATTTATCTTTTAATCTATGAACATGAAAGTCCTATGTATGTTATGATGAATGAATTATTTATTACTAGCTGACCCTCCCGCGGCTTCGCACGGGTAGTTTGTCAATAGAAAAATTTACCCTCCTGCGGAGCTGGGTAAAAGTAGCCTGTCTCAATCTCGATCATAATTTATCTATATAGGTACCAAGTTTCATGGAAATCGTTCCAGTAGTTGTAAAAACGTAACATACAAAGAGAGAACAAAGTGAGAAAAGAGTTACTAACGAATTTATAATATTAGTATATATTATAATACCTTCTCAGCGGCGACCCTGAGTTCGCGGAATGTGTTGCGCGTGTAGGGATTGCGGCGCGACGTGTAGCGCCACGTCACGAAGTAGTAGTACACGAACGGACTCATGAGGCCGCAGTACCCGCTGAAATATCATATATACGTCTTTAATTTCATACCTACACTAAATGTAATACTCGAAACGATTACGAAAGTATAAAAAAAACTAGTTGCCAGTGCACGGCAACTTGTTTTTTTCATAATATGCTGGTTGCCTGTGGATCACCCGGCTATTCGCCCAATGCGCCCGGAGGTCGTCGTTATCATCTTCAAATACCGCCAATAAGACAGTCATCAGAGGCCAGACCCGCGGGGCTATAATACGAGGCATGCCTTTTAAGTTCTGTCGTTTCCATATTTTCCGGCAATTTTGAATTTGGAACTGTTCTATATTCGAATGTGTTTACATTTTGAATCTCAAAACAGTTGAAAGTATTAGGATTAATGCTATTGTTTAGTCACAGTTTCGATTTGAATCTGTCAGGTCACGTACGAAAATGAATCTTTCTAAGGAAAATGTTCGTGCAATAATTTTCTACAACTTTAGAAGAGGCCTGACACGGCTTCAGTGTTTAGAAGAGCTAACATCTGTGTTCAGTGATGTAGCCCCATGTCTGCGGACTGTCGAACGCTGGTATTTAGAATTCCAGCGTGGACATACTAGTGTTAGTGACAGATTTCGCGAAAGACGCCCAAAATCCGCCTTCACTGAAGATAACATCATTGCTGTGAGACAACTAATTCTCGAAGATCGTCATGTGACGTATCGAGAGATAGAGGCTCTATTAGGCATCTCAGGGACAACCATTCAGAAGATCTTGCATGAAGCGCTTGGTGTGAGAAAGCTAGTTTGCCGTTGGATACCGCATCTGCTTTCCGACGATCACAAGGCGGCCCGCGTCAGATGGTGTAAGAAAACTCTGCAAAGGTTCAACCGAGGGGAGTCAAATCACGTCTACGACATCATAAGTGGTGACGAATCTTGGATCTATGCCTACGATCCTGATTCCAAACAACAATCTACAATCTGGGTCTTTCAAGACGAGCCAAAGCCGACTAAAGTTGTTCGTTCTCGAAGCACTTCAAAGAAGATGGTGGCCACGTTCGTTGGAAAAACCGGCCATGTTGCGACTATTGCACTTGAAGATCGTAGAACGGTTAACGCAGAGTGGTATACTACAGTTTGTTTACCACAAGTCATCGCCGAACTTCGAAAATCTAACTCAAAGCGACGCATCATCCTGCACCACGACAACGCAAGCTCACACAGCGCTCGTCAAACGATTGAGTATTTGAAGCAGGAAAAAGTAGAAATTCTTGACCATCCTCCATACAGTCCTGACCTAAGCCCTAACGATTTCTTTACATTTCCTAAAATTAAGAAAAGTCTTCGTGGTCAAAGGTTCCAGTCCGGTGAAGAAGCAGTCGACGCTTTCAAGTCAGCCATTTTGAACACCCCCACTTTAGAGTGGAATAAATGTTATAATAACTGGTTTGAGCGAATGGAAAAGTGTATTAAGCTACGCGGTGAATACTTTGAAAAACAATAAAAAGTACTATAAGGTTCTAGTTGTGTTTTTTTCTTCAAACGACAAAACTTAAAAGGCATGCCTCGTAAAACCTCGGAACGCTGTCAGATAGGAACTCTCAATTTTTTATTTTGTTTTCGTAAATTTTCGACTCGAATCCGAAAACGCAACTTTGTAAACTATCAAAATTTTAATCCGTGTCAGAAAGGTATCCGAGCATTATGGTCAATCCAAAATAGTTTTAAAATTGTCCGACAAAAACTGAAGTTCCCAACAGCTTTCCGACGATTTAACTCGCAGTTCAGTTCATTACATTTTAATTTCATTTATTTCACAGGACGATATGTGAACATAAAATAATCACTATCTCCCAACTTACCTTATCTTAGGTATCTTAATGTGTTCTGGAAAGGTTTTTTTTCGAATCGAATTTCTCGCTGTTGGCCTCTGAGGGCGTTACAGCTTAATCAAACTAATGGGGAGCGCAGATGGCGGTCAGCCCAGCTAGTTTTGATGAGGCAACTAGCGCATGGGCACCACTTAGGCACGAGTCTCGGCTTGGGCCGTTGTCAGGATGGGGATAGGAGAGAAACGCCTAGGTACATGTTTGTACCTCGTATAGGCGGCAACTGAAGGGACTCGTCGACCTCGCCGGCGAGGTCGGTGTGTCTGTGAAGTGTTTTGCTCTGTCTAAAGTAGATGATCCGGATCTCCGAGAACGCGTCTCGGTCGACGGAGAGTTTGTTGTGGGAAGGTAGTCTCTTTCGTTCGTTTTTATACACAGGCACAGTAGAGGGTATAAAACAAAATATAATTATTTATTTATACATGCATTAATGAATAAATTTAGAATATTGAGGGTAGCATTAGATTACGCGGATCTGGACTGAGGGCCCACTTCAAGAGACTTACAAGAGCGCCATGAACACGATGAGCGGGAAGAGCACGATCTCGGCGAGCGCGGCGGCGCGCAGGATGTTCCGCGACTGGAACTCCACCAGCGAGATCAGCAGCCGCGCTACCCACATCGAGTTCTGACCCAGCGTCTGTCCATACACATTCCAAAATCACACTAATATTTAATTGGAACAAAATCAATCAATTTAGTTTAGTTCTATTTAGTATATCCTTATAATAATGACCAAATACCAATAGGTGTGATAAAATAATATGATTACTATACAATTTGTAGATCCATCATCCAGTTACCTTTGATCTATAAGATTTACATATTATGCTATAGGCCTCGGTAAGCTAATATTCAATTATGCAGTTAATATTTGATGTAATAAATAATGTCCACAGATAATAACAGATAATGTTAATTGAGCTTAAATTGTATACATTAAAACCAGTGTAAAATTGTAGTAACTTTCTGCGGATAAATGAATTTTATCTTTAGATATTCAAATTTTTTAACCTTTCTATTGTAATGAATTTGAAAAAACCCATTTTACAACTTTTACAAGAATACTATTAGCCCTACCCTTGTTTTTATTTAAAGTCGTACATTACAAAGTATAGATATAAGTTGAACCTTTCCTCTGTATGTTCTAAATGTTATTTTATTGTGCGCTTAAGTCGTAAATAAATGAAAGTCTATAACTAGCAGTATTATAGACAAATATGTTATGTGACAGCACAGTTTTTCTATTAGCTGCGTTTAACCTATTCCGTTCCACTGCTGGGCAAAGCACTCCCGCTTGTTCCTGTAATCCGCATTATCATTATCATATTAGCCACAGGACGTCCACTGCTGAACATAGGCCTCCCCCAACAGCACCCATCAACGATTATCAGCTCGTCTTTCCATCTAGTGGGGGGCCGTCCTACGCTTCGCTTTCAGTGCGTGGTTTCCACTCTAGAATCTTTCCGAGCCAACGGACGTCAGTTCCTCGAGCTATGTGTCCCGCCCATTCCCACTTCAGCTTGATAATCCTTCTGGCTTTATCTATGACCTTGGTTCGTCTACGGATCCGTAATCCGCTTACAAAATTCTATTTTTTTATCACAAATTGTTAATCAACTATGTCGCCGATCTAGGTAAATAGTATACTAGGTATCCAAGTGGCAATAGCCTCTTCTTTTATACCGAAGCGAGGTTACAAACGTAATCGAACATTATGCTAATAATAATGACGACATAATATACAGTTTATTATAATAACAGTCATTATAACCTAAACAGTGAACTAAATTGTATAGAAAATATTTATGTGTTGTTTTGCGGACGTAAATGTGGATTATAATCATCATCATCATAACAGCCATAGGACGTCTACTGCTGGATAGATTCCCCATAGATTTCCAGAGCGACCGAAGGCTCCCAGCAACTTTTATCAAGTTATCCTACGCTGCGCTTTCCAGTGCGTGGTTTCCACTCTTAACTCTAAAACCTTTCTGCCCCAACGGCCGTCAGTTCTTCGAGCGATGTGCCCCGCCCACTGCCACTTCAACTTGCTTATCTTCTTGGGTATGTCTGTTACCTTGGTTCGTCTACGAATCTCCTCATTTCTGATTCGATCTCGTAGAATAACACCAAGCATAGCCCTCTCCATAGCACTCTAATGCATCAATCTAATCATGCTCCTCTCCAAGCATGTATTTAATCCCTGCTTCCCATTTCTACCATGGAACCTGCCGCAACCGGCAACGAGCTCACCCACATATTGTAGATGCGTGGAATTCTCACACGGTGCGTTTCATCCGCTCGTTTCTTCCATGCACCCGCAACATGTGGAATTACCTTCCTCCGGAGGTTTTTCCGGTGGGCTTCAAAATGAGCGCCTTCAAGAGAGGTGTTAATATGGTATTAAATGCTAGACAACGCGACTGCAGTACCTGGAGTGCTGCAGGAGTTTAGTATAGGCGGCGGTGACCACTTAACATCAGGAGGCCCGTTAGCTTGTGTGTCTACTACGCGTTAAAAAAAAGCACGCTGAGTTACCGCGAGCCTTCTTATAAGGCCCGTAGTGAGAGAAACGTGGTGGACGTTTCTTTACTGGTAACACACACAGATCAGACTTTTGTCTTTAGACACTGAGATATTTTGGGCGAAAAGACGTCTCGTAGTTTCCCGTACGCTGACCAGCTAATTTGGATTTTAAACCCATGATTTCATTTTATATATCTTAGACCCTGTAAAATAAGACAATCTAAAGCTGAAGTCAAAATTATCATAATGTTATCCTTTATCACCTTGAAATTGCTCCAACTCTAGCAAAAAATACAGAGAAAAAAAAATTACGTAACTTAAACTAATTTCACAAAATGGTCTCATTGAATAAAGAAATTTTGACTTTCGATGCATGCATAAATACAAACATGCAAAGTTAAAATTACAATTATTTTTGCAGTAAATGTTTTCACGACTCGTTAAGATAAGATAATCATTATAATGTGTACATTACGAGCTTTACTTACGTCCAGAATGGTCAAGGAGTACGAGGCGGCGTGTAACAGCGCGAATAGGAAAATGGGCGTCAAAATCACTGATGTGTTCGCTAAGGAAATACTTATAAAATTTACATAATTATAACTTGAATAAACCAGCCGGTTTTACTTATAACCTAATTAATATTCCAACAGCTGTTATTAACACAATAGTTTGAGTAACTTAGTACAATATTAGCAAATAATTTTTTTTATAGTCTTCGAAGGACTAACGGTTATCATAGGGATTTATTTTATGTTACGTGAATATGTTAGTGAAAGATATTCTTTCTTTATTCTTTATTGTACACAAGAAAATACATTAAAAAGTACATAAATAGAGGGCATGTACAAAGGCGAGCTTAACCCTAAGAAGAGTTTTCTTCCAGCAAACCTTTGAGGCTAGAGAGAGAGATGATTTTAAAGGTAAATTCAAAGATATTCAAAAGATAGATATTTCAAAATCGGATCAGTATTTCCAGAGGTTACCTCTACATCCAAACGAACAAACTCTTTGTACCTTTTTATAATACTAGTGGGTCGCCCAGAACAGAGATATCACGAAGGATGTGCTACTTGATCCGGATTGTGGGCAGTCGGCATCGTTTACAGGCGCTACAGGGAAGCGGCTACGAAGCAAAATCCCCCAAATAAATAAAAGTGTTAGTTTTTAAGTTTTATGTACGAGGTGCATTCAATAAGTACCTAGCCTCATCGCCAGAGGGCGCTGTAGTTTCAAGAGTTTTACCACAGTGTACCACATTCTTTTTTAATTCTTTTTTCAAATTTTCATTCCAATCCCTTCATTTGTTTTAATTTGACAACTTATGGAAGCGAACGTATCGATCGGTTTTACAAAAATGGAAAAAGAGCAATATCGTTCGGTCATTCGATTCCTATTTTTGGAAGGGAAAACGCGCATCGAAATCAAAGAGCGCTTGGATGCTGTGTACGGTGACTCTTCTCCATCGATGGCCACCGTCATAAATTGGTTCAACAGTTTGCACGTGGCCGTACGTCGATTTTTGATGAACCACGTCCAGGTGCACCGAAAACAGCTGCTACGGAGGAAAACATTAAAAAAATCCATGATCTCGTATTGGCAGATCGCCGATTGAAGGTTCGGGAGCTAGCTGAGACTATAGGCATTTCAGAAGGAACAGTGCATCATATTCTTCACGAGGAACTCGGCATGAGAAAGCTGTCGGCGCGATGGGTGCCGCGTTTACTCACACCGGAAAACAAGTGCAACCCGTGAGACCACATCGGAGACGTGTTTGGCGCTGTTTAAGCGGAATCCAGCGGAGTTTTTGCGTCGTTTTGTGACCGTCGATGAAACCTGGATCCACTGGTACACACCAGAGACCAAGGAGCCATCAAAACAATAGATCCAGACCGGGGAACGTGCTCCAAAGAAGGCGAAAACTGTAAAATAGGCCGGAAAAGTTATGGCCACCGTTTTCTGGGATTCACAAGGTGTGATCTACATCGATTACCTCGAGAAGGGTAAAACAATTACAGGGCTTTACTATGCCGATTTATTGGGCCGATTCGACGCCGAATTAAAGAAAAAACGACCCCATCTGGCGAAGAAAAAAGTGCTGTTTCACCACGACAACGCACCGGTTCACACGTCTGCCGTTGCCATGGCCAAATTGGTCGAATTACGCTACGAATTGCTGCCCCATCCACCGTATTCTCCAGATTTGGCCCCTTGTGACTTCTTTCTGTTTCCTAATCTGAAAAAATCTCTCGCCGGGAATAGATATGGATCAAATGAGGAGGTCATCGCCGCCACGGAGGCCTATTTTGCAGAGTTTGACAAAAACTATTTTTCGGACGGGTTAAAAAAGTTGGAGCATCGCTGGGCTAAGTGTATCGAACTAAAAGGAGACTATGTTGAAAAAAAAATTGCCACTTTTCCAAAATTTTCGATTACTTTTTGTAGGCTAAGTATTTATTGAATGACCCTCGTATGTTAGTCTTTAAGGTTTTTTTGTATGTGCACATTGTTGCCTGAAATAAATATTATATTATTATTATTATTATAGTGCCACCAAATGCACAACCAAAAACATTATTCAAATGAATGTATACAATAGGCGGTCTTATCGCTGACTAGCGATCTCTACCAGACCTTTGGATGCTATACGCAGTTGACAATAATTTAAAGTACAATGATAATTGTTATATCTAAGTTGTATTGTAAAGGATACACAAGTTAGGCGTGACATTCATGAATATCAGCGAGTAGAAGAGGTAGTGCGCGCTGTCCTCGAGGAAGAACAGCGCGAGGAACTCCCGCGAGAACGCAATCTCGCGCGCCGGTATCCGCTGATGCAGGCGCAGGGCTGACACCGCAGCGTTGCCGAGCAAGGCTTTGTAGAACGCTGACGTCGAGCTGTGGACACAATGTAGCACCTGTAAGCCTCAAGTTGATGGACCCTGTGTATCTATATACGTACTCATCTCCAGGTAGTATACAGCTACTAGATTTGCTAACTAAATACAAGTTACGGGCTCCCGACTATAATAAATCCATTATCCCCACTAACTGCCGCCCGCAGCTTCATACATATAGTATGTCAATAAAAACATTACCCTCCTTCTTCGCAGTTGGTTAAAAAGTATCCCCGGTAAGTTGGTAAAAAGTAGTAAGTAAATATGTCCCGATCCCGGTCTCTATCTGTATACCAAATTTCATCGAAATCGGCCCAGCCGTTAAGCCGTAAAAACGCAAACAGAAGGACAGTTACTTTCGAATTCATATTTCTATTCTGCTGATTCTAGGGTTCAAGATATTTATTTATCTTAAGAATTAGTAATTCACTTACAGATAAAAGTTTCTGTAATGAAAAAAAATAAAAAATATATATTAGTATGGATGATGGACATCCTCGTATCTCTAGTACGCAGACAAGTTATAAATTGCGAGCTCATCACCATATTAACTACATTTCTTACATTTGGTAAAAACAAGTCAAATTTTAGGAAACCATCTCCCAAACTAACTTTCAAATTAAAAGATAAATAAAGTACATTTTGCTTTGATACAGTCTTGGGCAGAAGTAAGATATATAATTATGTATAATGTAATGTTTAGTGAGTTAACACAACAGTGAGCTAAGGAGTGACCTTACTTCACGCTTGACCTTTGTAACACTTGTCAAATTCATATGTGATGTGTCAATAACATTGTTTACTTTGTACTGAACATGACTGATACGAATATGAAAAGTACTTTTATTAGTGTGATTACTGTGAGGAAAGTACCTAATGTTAGTATTTTTTATTTCACCAACTTTAATAGTCTTGCTTTTGTCAAATTAATGAATAATTACAAATTATATTTTTATTAATCCAGTATCAAATAAATTTGGTAATAAATTATTTAATAATGCTGGACATTTCTCACAGCGCAGTGCTATCTAGCCCTCAAATAAACAAAACATGCACCATGAGAACCAGATAACTGATTTTTTAAAATAAATTTATAACAATATACCAAATAATTATTTATAGAGAAACACCCAGACTCAAAACAAATAACAACACACATTTGTTCCGCGGCGGGATAAAGCATGTACTATGGGAACCACATAACCGTTTTTTTTTTTTTTGTAAATTTAAGCTTAATAATTTTATATAGAAACAACCAGACCTGTTAAGAGTTAGGAGAAGATTTCTATAAGGTTAGAAGAAGATCTTACTTACTTGTTGAACAGAGGCAGTACATATCCAAAAGTGCAGAGTACAGTGAGTACCCGGATGGCCCAGAGCGACACGTCTATCTTATTGGCAATAATATGGGCCTTCAGGGCCGGCATGCCCTTCGGCGGGCCTGTGTCACCCCCGGAGGTTGGCTGCTGTCCTTGCGTTTCTGACATGTTACTGGAATCATAATCATTCATTTTGTAAGAGTTAGCTGAGCAATGTCAGTTTATTTTTAAAAAGGTACAATACTACTGATAGCTAGATTTTTGATTGATGGTCCCATCTCGCCACATAAACTGTGACCATAGGTAGTGCCTTCTGCCTCAAACTTTGTATAATTGTTTATTGCTGTAATACCAGGCATCTTAAGTTAACTACAAAAATTGTCTTCAATGTAATTTTAGTACAAGTTTTTTGCAGCAAATAAATATTTCATATTTTCATTTCATATCTATTGCTTGGCTGTGGCACATGACTTGATTTAAACTCTATGGTCGAATAGCGGTCATGGTGACATGCTCTGGTTTGCCGTTTAGAATAAAATGTAAAGAGGTTAACTATCATAAATAGCTGTCTTATATTATCCCGTTTAACATTAGTTTAATTGGTATTGTATACAGCTAACTGAGCTGTACACAATACCAATTAAACTACAATAATGGTTTTTTGTAATAAAAATACCTACTGAATATGAAACTATTGTTTAGAACATAATTAGTTCCGATAATAATTTTATTTTCATCATTCATTTAGTTGAATTAGCTCTTTTGTAATTAGCTTCCACTTGAGTATCACAAATATAATTACATATATTCAGATAAATTGGAAAAAAGTTACTCAAACAAAACTTTTTATCTACAACACGTTGATTTACCAAAATGTGACAAAACTCTTAAATTTTATCAGATAGTGCTACTGATAAAATGTGTAGGAGAAATCTAACTTGCTGAAAGTACATTATGCAGTTTGTTAGTATTTTCATTAAAATGAAACGTAAAAGTGAGAGACCGAGAGAAAGTGTGGATTACAAAGCCTTTTTCATTGATAAAGTAGTTTAGTGGGTCATGCAATAACTAGAGTTTTCATAAAATTATGATTTGAACTTGTCAACTCCGTTCTACAGAATTAAAAATGATCATTTAATGTACTGCGAGGATCAAGGACACAGTCAACAACTAGAAAAACCAGTTTGCTAGAACAATTAGAAGCAAATTTTACAGAAATACTTGAATTTTGTATTCATATTTTTATACATAAATTGTAGAGTTTCTAAATGATTCAGACCTTCATAAAGAAACTTAGATGATAAATTATTGTTTGAGCTTACAGAAATTACACTAAAGTAGAGAATAACTTCACAATACACTAATTTTATTCACAATGAAACGAAGAGAGAGAACACGCATGAATTACCCGAAAGCCGAAATGAATGACCGATGGGATGACGTACGTTTTGGAATTTGACACATTGTTTGCCAGTGTTACCATTGACTCTGACAACATCTGTTTCGGTTTTCAATAAAATTGTAGCCAACTTCACATTCATTGGGAAAAACCGCAAATTATTCCGAAAAATCACTGGTATGGTCTTGTTCTAAATGGTTCTAAATGCTCTAAGTAAGGGTATGGTACTGGTAGACTGGCGAACAAAACAGCTGATGAAAAAGTCAATGTCTAGATAAAATCTAAACATCATAACCTCATCAAGGGCTCAAAAACTCAAACAAGAATTCGTAAAAGTTTACAAAATGTTTTGTAAAAGTGCATCGCTTTGTAAATACAAACATTACATAAATGCCAGAGATTTGTGTAAAAAGTATAGTGTTATTGCTTCAGTCTTAGAGAAAGCTAAAGTTGGTGGAGCTGCTGAAGTCAAGGTCTGAAGTCTGCTTTAAAATTATGAATGAAAACTGCCTTCTCAGTACTTACTTTATAGTTTTTATCTCGTTTTAGGGTTGGGTGAAGAATTTACGAGTTCAGAAAGAGTTTACATTCGCCGATGTCAATGATGGTTCGTGCTCAAAGAAACTTCAAATCGTCATACCAAAAAACTTGAAAACAGACACTTTGACCTATGGTTCTTCTGTACATATAACTGGAAAATTATCTAAGAGCCCTAGGGGTCAGTTAGAACTCGTCGCAGAAGACGTCAAAGTTATTGGCAACTGTGTAGTCTCAGATGGCTATCCATTTAACCCTCGTACAAACCATCCTCCAGACTATATCCGTCAGTACCTCCATCTACGGTCGAGAACCAACTACATATCAGCTATATTACGAATACGAAGCGCGCTTACCAAACACATACATGGCTATTTCATGACCAAATACTACACAAACATAAACACCCCAATATTAACTTCTAATGATTGTGAAGGGGCAGGAGAAGTCTTCAAAGTACAGCCTGACAATGAAGCTACAGTCAAGACAATGATGCAAGAAGGAAGAGACAAAGACTCTGTGTACTTCGGCTCAAAAACATTCCTGACAGTATCAGGACAGTTGCATTTAGAAGCCATTTGTAGAAGCATGGGCAATGTCTACACTTTTGGTCCGACATTCCGTGCCGAGAATTCCAGATCACGACTACATTTATCGGAATTCTACATGTTAGAAGCTGAGTTAGCTTTCTGTAATACTTTAGAACAACTACAAGCCGTTATAGAAGACTTTATGAAGTATGTTTTTATTGAAATTCGCAACACAAATGAGTCTGACTTGCATTTATTAGACAAAGACAGTAGATTACCCCAATGGATTGACAAGCCTTTTGTAACATTGACTTATCATGAAGCTAAGAGTATTCTAGAACAGAAAGGTATAGCTGATACAGAGGAAGGAATTAATAAGGAACAGGAGCTAGCACTGGTAGATCACTGTGGAGGGATTCCTGTGTTTGTAATAAGATGGCCTAAGGACATGAAGTCGTTTTATATGAAGGAATGCAATGATGATAATAGCAAGGTTATTTCATATTTTTATTATAGCATTATTATTTCATTATATTATCAATATTAATATGTATTATATCAAAGTTAGAATGGGGTAATGCACAATACTTGCTAAGTCCAGAGTAATTAACTAACAGTGTAAATGAATTTCTGTGTCTGAAATAATATATTTTTATTTTATTTATAATACACTCCAATGCAGATCTTATTCTCCCCACCCTAAAATTAGAATTATGTTAAAGCTTTTACTCCATATGCAGTATGCAATCACCTGATTATTAAAATAGATTCTCTTATCTTGTCAGTGGACCAGTCTGTTAATCTGCCAACCCACCAGGAATACCACTGACTAACAACTCATGGTTCTGCTTATCAAAATATTTTACCTCTGTTCCAGGTGGATGCCCTAGATCTCCTAACACCAATCACAGGTGAAGTTATTGGCGGCAGTCTCCGCGAAGACAACTATAATAAGCTCCAATCAAAACTACCCTCCGACAGATTGAACTGGTACCTTGAACTGAGAAAGTTTGGTAATATTCCAACTGGAGGGTTCGGGCTGGGTTTAGAAAGACTGCTTCAAGTGATGTGTGGTGTTAATAACATTAAGGATACATTACCCTTTCCAAGATGGCCACATAATTGCGATATGTAGACTAGCATACTAATAAGCTTGCATTATTTTTGTAATAGTTGTACACACCTAAGCCGCCGACCCGCCGTCACAGCCCGGCGGCATTGTACTCTTGAATCACTTTTAATTGCAAGATTTTAAAACCATCTCAAAAAATTTCAAGCCTAGACGGGACTTGAACCCGCGACCTTACTCTTGATACGAGGATGCACTATCCAATTGGGCTACCGGGCTCTGTCACGTCAGGGTCGACATTAGTAAGATGATTCAGATTACGACTAAAGCGCCGTTAGCTCCATCTACAGGAAAACTTATACAGTTTTTGACCTGCTCAATGCCAAACGTTGCAGTTTAGTACATTGACAAGAGATGGTTTTAAAATCTTGGAATTTTCTGTGTTTGGATAACACTATAAAAAAATACCACTTTTAATTGGATTTTAAACTGCCTGTCTGCAAAAGTCAAATCAGAGTGTAAAAAAAAATCTTAAATCTTTTTGTAACTAATAGATACGGTGACCTTATTAGTAACGCGGTTAGAAGTAATAGGATCCTATTCAAAGTTTGTAACGAATTCAAATGTTTATGAAATAAAGTTCAAGTAAAGTTATCGTTTTGTGTTATTTTCTTGTGCGTGAAATAACATGTACTTACCGTAGTATATATTTTTATGTTATTATTGGGGAAACAGGCTTACGGCTCACCTTAAGATAAGCGGTCACCGTCGCCTTTTGACACCGTAGTATATTATTTCAGTGCTAAAACCCGAAAAACCTTTAACCTTTGCCTTTGGTATCTACACGAGACATAATAGAATTTGTATTGTATCTAGTAGTGACCGACCGAAAGTTCGGTTTCGGTCACAAAATGACCGAAACTTTCGGCCGCGTCGAATTCTTTCGTGTATAATCGTGCGTCGTTCGGTGAACTTCGCGGCTTACTCGTGCTCACCCGCCGCGCCCCCGGTTCAGGTCACCGCCGTCCATTGTTAATCGCATGGAGATACCTACTGATTCTTATAATAACTAGATAATACCAAAGTGGTAAATAAAAACCTCAAAAAATAAAAATAAGATTAATCTTAAAAATATTGTGAACACATTAATTAATATAATCATTGAGAGTCTGTAGTTATGTAAATAGTATAGTCTATGTCTAACTGAATGTTTTTTTTGAAAAGTTTATTTTATTTAAGATATTTATTTATTTTCATGACAAAAGAATAAAACATATATTTGTTACGTAATTAATTGATTGTCTTATTATTTTATTTAACACTATTTAACTGTCTGCATGTTTAATGTACATTGTATATGCAAATAAATGTGTGAAAAATTCACTAGATTTCAATACCTATACAATAGAAATTTTAAATATGTTTAAGTAAATTTCGGTTTTGGCTGAAACTGAGAGCAAGGCCGAAGGTTCGGTTTCGGTGGGACCCTAGTATCTAGACATACCAAAAGTAAAAGGCCGCTGCAACGCGAACCTGATGTGAACGTGCATGTTCCACTGCATTAAAATGTGTACGGGACGGTAAAGGCCGCTGCACACCGGATGTGACCGTACGTATTCCACTACATTATAATGTGTACGGGACGGTAAAGGCCGCTGCACACCGGACGTGAACGTGCGTGTTTCACTGCGTTAAAATATGTACGGAACGGTAAAGCACACCGGATGTTAAGCGTAGACGTGCACGTTCCACTGCATTGTAATTTTACAATTGTTATGTGTACACATGCACGCAACCCTTGTTAAACCTCTGGGCTATGTCGGAAAACCATTACTATTTAGTCGTAAACTTCTAGGTACCAACCTACTTCTTATCAAATCATAAATAAAACTAATTTTATCAATGGAAATAGTCGTTTATTTACATATAATTAGAAACTAAAACCATTGTGATTCTGGCACCTTACTAAATAAAATCATAAGTTGATAAACTTAACTAAATATTTAAAGAAAACACAATGTGATTTAATTAGAACAACAGTAAAAAAAGGAATACGTAGCTCCCAATCTTTTACAATCAAATAACATTATTTTATTAAAAGATTTATAAATCAGCGTCTAAATAAATAGTATACACAAATGTAGTGAGAAAGAAAGTTTAAAAGAGATTCCTATAAATAGAACAAACTTTAAGAAAACATTACTATTCACCACCGAAATGAAATTAACGAAAAATACTAATTTGTAACATTATACAAACAATTTCGTAATATACAAATAACATTTATACAATGTTTAATATAACTAGCTACACGAGTATGCAATATTTTATCTCCTACGTATTTACAATCAATTATACAAAATGTAAGAAACAACAAAATAATGCTATTAAATAAATTCGTAACCTAACTTTAATATCACATTTAGTTTACAAATTGTATGTATTTTAACGCGAAATTAAACTAAACGTGTATATCTGTAGTAGAGACAACAATATGGCCGCCTCCGTTCATAAAATGGCGAACGATCGCTAAAAGATACTTTTATAATTATTTCAAATTCGATTATTTATAGTACATAAACTAAGTGAAAATAAGCATAAAAGATATGTGACTTATAGCTAAAGCCTTCATAATACAATTATAACACAATCTCACGAATGGAAAATTTTCTAATTTTCTAAAATATATACCTAGGTACCATTATGTAAAGAGAAGTTACTTTATATAGTTTATGTATAGATTTGTTGTGTGTTTAACATAATATTGTATCTCTACTACACAAAACTCAAACTTAAAACAAAATCAGTCTACATAATAGAACACAACCCAGATTCTTCCATTCCTTTCTTCTCGGGAGGGGTCCTCGACAGCCGGACTCCTTCCAAGCTCGGCTTCAAGCTGAACTGCAGTTCCACTTCCTCCCCGGGGGGCAGAGGCTCGTCATCCGTACTGATATCATCGAGCATGGAACCTAGGAAAAAAGTTTATTACATATACATTTTCAGAATGATGTAAATCTATTGTTTCATTGTAAAAGTTGTTCTCAACTCGTCACGTAAACACCTTCATATACAAATTTATATATATCAATTCTTAATAATTAAAATTTGAAAACATACCTACTACAAACAATGAATTAAGTAAGGATAAGTGATGATAATTGTACTGACGTCAGTAGTATTAAAAAAGTAGGATAAATAATTTGTCAGGGTTGGAGCCTTGAGCCCCTGTCGTTGAGTGTAATTACCTCTAGTATGATGAATGACGGGTATGGCAGGCGTGAGGATGGTGGGTATGGGTGCCTTGGAGATGTTGATGCGGATGGCAGGTAGCGGGTGCGCGGGCGCCGGCGTCTGCAGCTGCGTGTTGCCGTCGATGGAGGAGTGCACCGCGTTCACCGGCTCCGGAGTGAGGCTCACTGTCTCTTCCTCCGCAGTTATTATTGGCTCGTCGTCTACAACAAAAGTAGTAAAATACAATAAACAATAATATATTTATATATATATATATATATATATTTTTAATATTGCCGGACATTTCACACAGTGCTATCTAGCCCCAAACTAAGCAGAGCTTGTACTATGGGAACCAGATAACTGATACAATACTTATATACATTTGTTTTGTAAATACATATGTACTTATAATATATAGAAAAACAACCAGACCCGGAACAAATATCTTTACATCGTGCAAACATTTGTTCCGCGGCGGGAATCGAACCCGCTACCTCCTGTGTCTCAGCCGGCTATTCGCCCACTGCACCACGGAGGTCGTCAAATATAGATATACAATAGATAGACGAGGGCTTTTCATTCAGGATTTTAGAAAACTAGTCCCAACTAGCGTTAATAGATGGCGCTGTCTGACGATAAGGCGCCAAAAATAGGGTATTTGATCCAGAGATCACTAGATCATGGACGGCAGATTTTCATCCTTTGAAAAATTACAATGTTACTTACATAGATAGGTATGCCAGTATAATATAATAATGATCAAATAAGTAAAAATAATTAATAACCTATGTGCAAAGTATATTAAAATATCGAATAAATTGTGAAGTGTAAAGAGCATGCCTACCTATTTAAATAGGAAAACATGGTCTGCCTTCCTGTTGCAATACCCTGCCAGGGTTCATATGTGAAACTATCTACTTACTACATACAACATCTTGGTCACCATGTGAAAGCAATAAATGTATTGAGTATAGGCAAGTTGTGGTCGTCACCTGGGTCGACGGGCTCCTGCTTGATCCGGACGCTGGCGAAGTGCACGGCGGCCAGCTGGTCCCTCGCGGCGCGCTGCTCCGTGGTTTCGTCGTCCGTATCCAGCTCGTCCTCAACCACCACTTGCTCCACCGGCTCCGCTTTGTAGATTACATCGTCCTCGTCGCCGTCGTCTTCTATCTCGGCGTCGTAGATCTACCATTATAATTATAATTAAACGTTCATTTTGCATCATAAATACATTAGATATAGAATATAATGACAATGTTGTGCCAGCAAAAACAGTCAAATGGTTGTATACCTGCTTTGTTATGTACGACATTAATTTAAAACACACATCCGGAGTCGTATTAACTGATTTTGATTTTAACCTATGGCTGATATAATGAGGGCTATGTTTCGTGGATGACCTATGGCTGGTATGATGAGGACTACGTTTAGTGAATGACCTATGGCTGGTATGATGAGGGTTATGTTTAGTTGATGACCTATGGCTGGTATGATGAGGGCTATGTTTAGTGGATGATCTATGGCTGGTATGATGAGGGCTATGTTTAGTGGATGACCTATGGCTGGTATAATGAGGGCTATGTTTAGTTGATGACCTATGGCTGGTATGATGAGGGCTATGTTTAGTGTATGACCTATGTCTGAGGGCTATGTTTAGTGGACAACCTCTGGTTGGTATGATGATTGCAGTGACTCACCTCTAGAGTCTGTTCCTTGGGTAAGTTCTCGGCATCATCAATTACCTCCACAACGGACTCGTTGTCGGATTGGTCGAGTGTTTCGTCCACGTCTTTGATCTCGATGGGTTCTCCTTTCGCTATGGCGTCTTCTACCGCTAGCAATTCTAGATTTTTCTTCTCCTCTTCTTCCTTTGCTAGAGACGCCTGTAAAGAAATAAATAATAAATAATGCTGGAGATTTCACACAGCGCTACCCAGCCCCAAACTAAGCAAAGCTACGGGAACCAGATAACTGATAGAATACTTATATACATATATTTTATAAATACATACTTATAATTTATAGAGAAAATAGTTCTTGAACAACATTTATCACATTAATGTACATCTATAGATCACTTTTGTTCTGCGACGGGAATTGAACCCACAACCTCCTGCGTCTCAGCCGACTATTCACCCACTGAGCCACGAACGTACTCAATGTTGTGATAGTGTGAAGCATATATTAACACTGGCTTCCTCACGCGGCTTCGCACGCGTGGTTTGTCAATATAAAGTAGCCTATGTCTCAATGCAGGTCAAAAACTACATACCAAATTTCATCTAAATCGGTTCAACCGTTTAGTCGTGATAACGTTATAAACCAGAGTTACTTTTGATTTAATAATATAAGTATAATAAATACAAGGAGGTAGTTAAACAATAAAGAAAATACTCCGGCAACTCACCTTATAATCATCAAAGCATAAAGGATGATAATTATTCTCCTCATGCCTGACAGAGTTTCTCAGATGCCACTCCTCCTTATCCTCATTGTAGAACTGATCGAACTTGTCTCCGCACATGGAGCAGTAGCAGTCGGCGGGGGCCCCGGCGGCCACCGAGGGGGTCTCCACGGGGGCCTCTACAGGGGCCTCACCTTCCTCTGCGCCGGTGGTTTCGAACCAGTTCTTTTCTGGAATGAAAATATTAGTAAGTTTGGTAGATCAAAACATCTATTTTAACACAAGCACCCACAGAAACCACACTCAATGGACTTACAGACAGACATCTAATACTAATCTAATATCTAAATCAACATTACATCAGCTCCTTCATATATGTGGTTCACGTCTTTTCCTTCAGTGATGGCTTTAATGAAACTCACTCGTCGAGTTCGTGTACCGCTCACCTCTCTCTTCGAGTTCATGTACCGCTCACCTCTCTCGTCGAGTTCGTGTATCGCTCACCTCTCTCGCCGAGTTCGTGTATCGTTCACCTATCTCGTCGAGTTTGTGTATCGCTCACCTCTCTCGTCGAGTTCATCTATCTCCTCGTACTGCAGCCAGTCGCTGAGGTCGTAGTACCAGTGGCGGCTGTGCGCGCGGCGCGCCGAGTCGCGCTCGCGCCGGTTCTGTCGGAAGTGCCAGTCGAGATGCTGGCTGTAGCGCACCGTCTGCTCGGGCGGGAAGCGCGAGCCGCAGCCCGAGCACTGCATGCCACCGTACAGCGCCGTCACTAAGCCGGGTTGCTTGCTGGACGGATATAAACATCATTTATTTTATTTATTAAGGAATAACAAACAAATACAATATACTACGTGTTTTGTTATGTACGATATTAAATGAAAACACGGGTAGGGCTAATGGCTAGTACTGTTGTAAAATAGGTTTTTTACAAAATCATTACTACTGAAATTATTAAATTTTCAAACTACCGTAATATTAGTTCTAAAATATCAATGACACAGCCTGTATAAAATAGGTAAACAAATCATATTCATTCATCATGTAAGTAGGTAGTAGATACCTGTTAAACTGACTAAGCGGCGTCGTTGCAAAGGCGCAGGCGATTTACGTCAAAAATTGTTTATTGGAAATTTGTCGATTACAGGATACATATTCAAGCTAGCGGTATTAAGCCTACCTCTGTATTCAGTTAATACGATTCCGGATATGTGTTTTAAATAAATGTGGTACATAACAAACTAGGTTGTATATGTAAAGGTACAGTCTGTGTTAGTACACATGGCTACACATCAAGCTATACATTTCCAGTCTATGCTGACCTCTTTTCAGTCTATATACCCACGACGTTATCCACAAGTTAGATAAATAGTTCCATAAAAAGAAATGTTCCAGCTAGAGGGTCGGTTAGAGAGTAACATAGATTATTAGATTGTGTTAACAAAAACAAACATAACAAAAATCACCCCCTGGGTGGGTGAAAAGGGGTGTTGCATTTTGTATGGCAACTCATTATTCTGTCACTTGACTTCTCGACTATGACTACTGTCACTGAACTGTATTTAACTGGCTTTCGGCTACTTTGAAAATGTCATTCTTCTACATCATCATCATCAACCTATGCACTCCACAGCTGGACGTAGGGCTCTCCCAGAGTGCGCCATTGAGCCCATTCCTCAGCTCTTCTCATCCAATCTTTGGCAGCCAAAGCGCGCAAATCGTCACTCCATCTAGCCGGAGGGAGTCCTACTCTTCGCTTTCCTAAACGTGGTCATTCTTTTACACTGTATTATAAATAAATGTACAGTTATTAGTATACATACCCTCGCAACGTGGTGGGCCGCAGCATATCAACGCGATGTACTTTAGTGATGTCCTCCTTTGGTGGTTTGTTCTCCTCCACTTTATCCTCTTTCTTCTCATTCGGTGGTTGTTGCACGATACCTATATTTCAAGAATAAAGTTTAATTAGGAAACCCAAGTAAATAATACATTTCTAATATTTATATTTGATATGTAATAATATGTCTCTTTAGTTATTTAATCTTGTTAAATCTTTTTGAAAGTATTTTCTGGCACACCATCTCACTATTTGCATATGTAAAACACGTTGTTATTACCACCACATTAAGATCCAGCATTATAATTAGTCTAATATAAAACAAAGTCGGGTTGGTTACACCATTAATAACTCAAGAACGGTTGGACCGATTTTAATGATATTTGATTTGTTGGATTTGTCTTCGACCCGAATAGCAGAATAACTTTTACTATATTTTAAAAATTCACACAAAAAAATAATATGAAGAAAATTCATTTTCTCATGCACCTAATGATGACCGATTGACAATTCTACCGGTGACGTAGATTGGCAGCCCGAGTCATATGCATGTCAAGGCGGAACGAAGTTCGCCGGGTCAACTAGTATATATAACCTACACATGTTAAGCAAGTAAATATCTTTTTTTATCTTTATTTTTATCAAGACATTAAACTTTCTCCGTGACTCAGTTGACGAATAACTGACTGAGACGAAAAGATGTTGCAGGGTTAATTTAATTAATATTATTTAATTAATATTTCTTCATATATTATAAGTATGTATTTACAAAAAAAAGTATTTGAGTATTCTATTTGTTATCTGGTTCCCGTAGTACAAGCTTTGCTTAGTTAGGGCTAGATGGCGCCATGTGAATTGTCCAGCAAAATTTATTTATTAAATTGGAGCTAGATGTTAAAACTGTCTAAGAAGGAAACCATAAGTTAATTTGGTGTATTAGCATTTTCATAAACAACTATTTCTATCTACTTTGATTTAATTGTGTTTTCTTTTTAATGATGTGCAATAAAGAAATTATCGAATCTAATCTATTTCCCGATTATATTGTAGACATATCTAAAACCAGCTGTGATCATACAAAACCAATTTATTTACTAAATTACCGACTTGCGTCTGACCATGTATAAACTCCTGGAGCACTGCATGGAGCTTTGTTAAGCGATAAGCCCTGCCCATTATGCTTACATTTATTTGTATTTCCTGTTTATTTCTAACTGTTGTGTCTAGATTGTAAGGTTTTATAATGACTATTCATTCATTCATTCACTTGGTACTGGCAGCAATATGAATTGGTAAGCAGTTTGAGTTTTTTAAATCTAAATAGATCTGGAACTAGGCATTTTTTCAGCTAAATATTAGGTTGGGGAAATAGTTTCTTCGCATTTTTTTAAGAAAATTCAAAACATTTTTTAATATACATTACATTTAACTAAAGTATGTAGGTACCATTTTGTTTGATAACTTTTTGCCATCTTGTAGGTAGGGACATTATCCCATTGCTATAGAAATTTTGGGGCTTCTGATCAAAATACCGCGACAAGTGGTTTTGGCAGTCCTCTCGTGATGTTAACCTGACACTGCCTAAAGAATTCTGAAGAGACCGAAACAGGTGGAAATCTGAAGGTGCAAGGTCAGGACTATACGGCGGATGCATTAACACCTTTGACATCAAAATTTCCGGATTGAAAACGCTTAAGCCAAATTTGTGCTACCCTCACAGACACTGCACTAGGTCCATAAACATCGCAAATTTTTTTCGCGGCTTGCGTTGCATTTTTACCTTTATTGTAGTAAAATTTTAAAATGTATCGAATTTCTTCTTTAGATTCACTCATCTTTACAGTACAAAAAACAAATAAAAATCACACATTTTCCTAAATTGAATTTGGAATTATGTATCTTCTTTAAAATTTAAACTATGAATGATACCAAAACCAGCCAGATACAAATAGTATAGCCAAAGAGATTTCATTACAAGTTCATACATACTATAATGCGAAAAGACTTTTTCACCAACCTATTATTTACAGTGTTTGAAAACACACCTTTACCCTTTTACTAATATCGTGTAAAAACATTTTTTTTATATAAAACTTGAAAAAAATATTTCTTTCAAAAAATTTCAAATTTTTAATCATCCTTATGTCGCTGACTGTACTGCAGTCGCGTTGCCTTATTTACACCTCTCTTGAAGGCATGTTAAAGCCCACCGGGGAACCTCCGGGAGTTTTAAGACCCTCTTTTGAATAATACTTAACACAAACATACCTGTAGCTACCAGCTTAGCGAACAAGTCCGTAATATTAATATTGCCCAGTCCGGGAAGGCTGATGGGAGGAGGCTTCTCTGAGACCGGAGTCCCCAGACCAGGGATCTTAGTATCGGACTTTGGGAAGATAGGCTCGGCCAGGCTGTACTCCGAGCCTGAAGCCAGCTCCATGCTCGTGGGCATCACTGACGCGAGCATGTCTAGACCTGGGAAGGAAGAGATCTGTTTATATGTGACGACCTCCGTGAAACAGTTGGTGAATTGCACGCAGGTGGTTGCGGGTTCGATTTACGCCGCGGAACAAATGTTTGCATGATCTACAGATATTTGTTCCGGGTCTGGTTACTTCTTTATATATTATAAGTAAGTATTTACAACAAAAAATCGTATACGATAACAGATAGAATACTTATCTATCTGTTATCGGGTTCCCATAGCGAAGGAATTCCATAGCAATTCGAGAATACGTTTGGGGATCGTTGTGTAAGCCAGCCTTAATCTTGGACTAATAAAATAGTGCCACGAAATGCGCATCCAGATAACTTGACCTAGTTTTAGTCAAATTACAAGTAACGTGGGTTCATGTTAATTGGTTTCTCTTTTTAGGAGTAGAAATTGCAGTTATACTGAATTTCAGACTTTTGCCTGTATTTGTGTTACTAAATTACATGAATACCAAATAACAACACTGTGGGGTCACTGGTGTACCCTGTGAATTTCATAAAAGTTCAGTTTTTATTATGGCTTGTGACTCAAAAACTACAAGGACTAAACTAAAAATAAAAACGGGGTCAAAATGTACCAACCTTTGATTAGACGTCCCATTTGATTTAATAATCTAATTTAGATTTTTTTACCTCTCTTGAATCCCAATATCTCAACAACCCCCCAATATTTTTAGCTCATTTAGTCACACTAGGATTGTGCCAACACTGCCTACCTATGTATCAAATTTCACGATAATCGGATCAACACTTCGAAAGTAAACAAACATACATACATACATACAACGCCGATTTGCCCAAGTTGATTTGGAGTATCTCGCTTCGCCCAATTAAAAAAAGCGTATGTACTTATGTACTCACGTAAAAATTCTTTAGCTTGAGTAAATAGTATTTTGCAACACTTAGATAACTTCAAAACTAACTTAGTGGTGTGTTACATCGGCCCGCTCAACTTACGTCACATACTGAAAATACGATCTGATCCGTTTCTCCTAACACGCTAAAAGAACTGTAACTTCAATACTAACCTGTTTTGTTATTTACGACATTAATTTAAAACACACATCCGGAATCGTATTAACTGACTTTAGAAGTGGGTTTAATACTGGTAGTTTGAATATTTATCCAGTTATCGATATATTTCCAATAAACAAATTTTAACGTAAATTGGTGGCACCTTTGCGACGATGCCGCTTAGTCAGTTTAACAGGTACCTATTTACATGATGATGATAAATGAATATGATCTGTTTATACAGGCTGTTTCATTGCTATTTTACTTGGACTTGATTTTAAGGTTGTTTGAAAATTTTAAATTTTCTAAGGTAATGAATATGACCTATTTTACAACAATAGTAGCCATTAGCCCTACCCGTGTTTACATTTAATGTCGTACATAATAAAACACGTAGTATATCCCCACGATGGACATCCTCGGATATCTTACTCAGTACACAGACCGTGAAGATCTTCACAAGTGAGTAGTCAGAGTCAAAAATTTAAATATTATGAGTGAAACGTGACGTCTTGAATAATACTATGGATCACGAAATTAATAGCACACATACCTTGACTCTCTTGATTGACCTCAGGGCTTGGAGTATTCATTGGCCTGGCTACCGGCTCCTCCGTCTCCATCGCCTCATCCGCAGGTCCATCCACCCTGGCAGGGACGTTGGGGACGGTCGGTATACCGGAACCTTCCATATTCGCTATCTGAACTAACCCCGGCTTCACATTCCTCGGTAACGCGGAGAAACGAACGAAATGCTTCCCATTTCCTATGAAAATCGGCTTCGGAAGATCTCCATACTCCACTTTAAAAGGCTGATCGTTGATCAAAACCGTTCTGAGAGCATCGACAAACCGTATCGTGTACACCTGATTGTCAACACTGAACTTCTGAACTTTCGCGTCCAAGTAGACGGGGCACATCTGCGTCGCGTTCACTATAAGGTTGATCTTTCCGGCGACTAGATCCATTCGCTTCTCCTTCCCTATATCCACTTGGGGTAAAGGTCCTTCCAGGTGAACCAGTCTAGGCTTTCCATCGATAATGACTCCTAGAGGATTACCGCCGAAGAAACATTCGTGCCATCTTCCATTTATGTACAGCTCTCGCGTGGGCGCGCCGAATTTGATGTCAAACACTTGGTCCTCAATCTCTACTTGCTTGTAGCCTTCGTTAAAGGAAAGTACCACAGAATCTTTATTGTCGAACGTGACTCTTCGACATCCCGGCAGGAACTTGATCTCTCTAGGATCATCCCATTCTAACATAATAACTGCAGTGTCACCGTAGAACCGAATCTCCCGAGGTACTCCATCTATTTGTATAGTTTTAACGGGGTCCTGATCGATGTACTCCACGACCTTGTAATCTGTGGGCGGAATGAAGAAGCCGGGCGCCCCTAACGGCGGCGGAGATTCGCTTCTTTCGTAAGGTTGCAAGGGACATTCACCCTGACAGATGCCCATTTTAGGAGTTGGCAGAAGAGGCATGGGCATTCTTTCGAACGGCGGTCTCAGTAGCCTCGTCTTTCCTCTGTAGAAGACTGGCACCGGCCCCCTGAACCGTCTAGGGCCGAATTCTTCCATTCTCGGCCTGGGACCTCTCCACATCGGGCCGAATTGGGGATTAGGCCCGTTCATAGGAAACATGGGCATGTTGGGCATGACTGGGGGACCAGGTAGCGGCTGCAAGTGGTTCAGTCCATCGTCCATATGGTTCCTCATGTCGAGGTCTTGGGAGAAACCTTGGCTGTCAGGCGGCGTGTCGACAAACGCAGAAGGAACTACCCTCTCATCGATATCCCCGAAGTTGTTCGGTGAAGACTTCGGACTGGCGACTTTGGTTTCTCCGTCTATATGCGCTTTTAGCTTCCGTTTTGACGCTTCTAACGATTCCTTGTTCCTCTGCTTCGCTTCTTTGAGTTTTAGCTTCGATACTTCTAAGGATTCCCGTTGTTTAGCTTCTTTTAGCTTTAGCTTTTCGTTTAGCTGGAATAGTTGGTACATGAGTGCGTTGTATTGTGATTTATCGAGTTGCCCGTCGCTGTATTGTTCTTTAGCCTGAGACATGATGATGGAGATGGTTTTTTTGTTGTCTTCTGCGTCGAAATCGTCTCCGCTCTCGTTGCGCATGTCTGTATCTTCGAAACTTATGGTGCGACGTCTTTCCCTTTCTATACCTGAAAGAAAGAAGACATAATTATCTACAACTTAATGAAAATTTCAGCACAATATATTTATGGTCTATATTGGATTGCGTTCGTAATCACGCTAGTAAGACTAATTAATCAGCATTCCTGCATTTCACTCCTGAAACCAATTGGTATTTGCATTTGGAGCGCACGATCATTTCTTGACCTCTAGTGGCATTTTCACCGAGGACGGTTCTTGACTAGTCATCCAGCCATATCGAAGCTTTTGAGCGGCCTAAAGACACATCAGAGTTGTCCACACGCACTTACTTTATTTAGAACTAACTGACCCGCCCGGTTTCACACAGATGTTTATAAAAATAAAATAGCCTGTAACATTCACGGATAGTGTATCTTTCAGTGAAAGAATTTTTAGAATCAGTTCAATAGTATTTGAGATTACCCCCTACAAACAGTATAAGTAACGGTTAGTCCTTTATAATATTCGTATAGATAAAAAAATGCAATCTGCATAATTATTAAGATAATGCAATATATATGCGTGGAAGCCCCTCTAAATCGTTTGACAAGGCAAACTATAAAATATAAGTCTTCGGGCCGGTTTTCACCAAAACGGAGAGGAGAGAAGAAGTCAAATAGAATGACGTCAAAATCGTAATACGTCATCTATACCAGTATAATCTCGGAGTCTTCAATTCCAGAGTGAACAGGTTATTTTTAGGCAAGTGGGCTCTATCTTCGACCCTATCACTTACCATTAGATGAGGTAGTGGTCAAGTACTTGACTATCATCAATAAAAAAACTATGTGGCGTTACTATTACTTCATTTCACTCATCTCCTCTCCGCTCCGCTTTGGTGGAACCGGGTCGTCAGGCTGTTAATACATAGCATTTAAAATAGATTACTTACTCGGTGATTTACTAAATAGCAACGGCCGGCCCAGCGTATCCTTCACTTTAGTAGCCTCTGCAAGTTTTGCCCTCACCAAGTCCAACTGAGAAGGGGTTTTCTTCACATCCATAACATTCTTCTCTTTCACCTCGTGCCAATCTCTCTTCGGAGAACCTTTAGGCGATGGCACTTCTTCGTCTTCAGACATGGGTTTAACTGTAGGCTCTTTTACACTCTTTTTGGGGGACTTTGGTTTGGGCGAGTCGTTGATTGTGGAGGGAGCGGGGGTTTCGTCCACTTGCGGTAGTTGTCGTAGGTCGACGTCTTCGTTGCCGAATAAGCTGTAACAAGTGTTAATTAAGTGTTTACTTTATAAAGAACTCAATCTCGCGAGTCTCCCAAAAAACAAAAAAAATATATTATTCATCATATATATATGTACATAAATAAATAAATAAATATTGCTGGACATTTCACACACCACTATCTAGCACCAAACTAAGCAGAGCTTGTACTATGGGAACCAGATAACTGATAGAATACTTATATACATTTTTTTTGTAAATACATTACTTATATATCATTGGCTAATAAAATAGTGCCACGAAATAGTACACAACCAACTTATTACTTCACCTACAGTTTCATTCAAATTACAAGTAATGGGGGTTCATATAAATTGGAACTGTTTTAGGGGTATAAATTGCGGTTATACTGGATTTTAGACTTTTCCCTATATTTGTGTCACTAAAGCTAGACGAATACCAAATTTCAGCATTGTGGGGTCACTGGTGTACCCTGTGAATTTCGTCAAAGTTCTGTTTTTATTATGGCTAACAACTCTAATAACTAAAGACTACAAGGATTGAACTAAAAATAAAAATGGGGTCGAAATGTACTAATAAAGTATTTTCATTACATAACCCCCCAGATTTTTAGCTCATTTAGTCACACCAGGATTGTGCCATCACGACCTACCTATATATCAAATTTCACGATGATCGGATCAATGCTTCGAAAGTTATCCTCGGACAAACAAACATACATACATACAACGCCGATTTGTCCCAGTTGATTTGGAGATCTCGCTTCGCTCGATCAAATACTAGCTACGGACGAACGATATCTATTCAAATTTGTTAATATCCATCGAGAAGTTGTATTTTTTATATCTTGAGAAAAGTTTAGTTTTGCATTACCTTTGAGACAGGTAAATGCTTACTAACTTTTTGAATAATGGGAATTTGTTATTGGCAATAACAAATTCAAAATTATTAGCACTAACTTTTATACAACATTTTTGTTAGATACATTGAAACCCAGTGGTGTTGATTTAGTAAAATATGTAGGTACTTTAGAAGTATCGACTATCTGGTACTGCAAAAAAATTCTACAAAAACACAGTATGGTCAATTGGTCGTGTTTCTTTAACTGGGGCAGTATGATGCAATCCAAAACCATAGCAGATACAGAGAAACTGTCTTATTTGTAACTTTATTAATTTCTATGGAAAACTCACGCTTGGCCAAAACTTTTTCTATTAAAAAAACTTAATGGTTTCTCCTAACCTAATGGTTAAACAAGACAGTTTCTCTGTATCTGCTATGGTTTCGGATATCTCCATACAGTCCCAGTAAATAAACTACACTGTATGCTTCCTTAGTATAGGTAGTTACAATAAAACTTATGTAATTCAACGATACTTACACATCAACAAAATGTCAACTTGATGATGTCTCCGATCTTCATGTCAGAGGGAAAAAAGCGGAACATACAAACAAAAATATAAAATATGTATAAATAAAATACTTACACATCAAACTTGTCAGCCTTATTCCTCTTAGACTTCCCTTCCAAGGTCTCAGTGGAAGGCCTCTTCTGCGCGACCGCAGCCGCCTCGGGCTCCACAGACGGCAGTACTCTGAGGTCAACGTCCTTGTTCTCCACAATAGCATCGACATCTGAAAATTAATCTTTATTTTTATGTAGTCTTAGGGTTGAGAATCGAACTCATATCCGGGTCTCTTTTACCTGTTCACCGAGTTCCGTGTGCATCTCTTCCTCTCGTGGTTATAAATAAGTGCACAGTTTGACAGAACAAGAGTAGATAATCGTTCACTTGAGACGTATGGCGCTTACTTGACGAACGTCTTGTCATGTGTTAAGACCGCGTCTAATAAACTGTGGTTGTAAGAGATCGTTTACAGCACTGGTAAGATAGTTGTTTCTAATACTAACACTGAAGGCTGTTCTTCACTATGATAAATTTTCAAGCACTTTCGTCATCTTTAGGATTAAGAAAATTAATTTACTACTTAATAATTAGATAAATACCTACACAGATTGAGTGACGTTGCAATTTTCAGTGAACCTTAGTAAGGCCTTATTAAAAGTTAGAATTCAAAACAGTAAATCTCATTCTATTTTGAATGTAATAATATAAATAAACCTAAGTGGCATTAGTAAAATCATAGCTCGGCCAGTTTTACTTTTAAAGGTTTCGCTTGTGCAAGAAAACATTGCTAGAAATTGGTTCATTATTTCCTATTTTAGCCTATTGAAACCAATTACCATATTGTATTAGTAACAGAACTCAAAGTTGATATTATGGTCCTTTCTCCATAGGAAAAACAGATTTCTCCACACCATGTAGTTGACTATTGTATCTTTAGGGTTACTTTAAAATGAAACTAATTTGGTGATACTACTGTCTCATTATTGCAAATATTATACTAATACGTCAGTTAAATTGTTTGGTAATAATGAAAAACTTGCAAAACATTCATGCAGTGTACGAAATCACCTCGCAAAAATCAGCTTTAGACTGGGTACCGATTGAAAAGTTACTTATTGTGTGTTTTCAGCTCTAATGTATCTTCATAACAATATTGTGTTAATGCAATATAGGTTTAGAACCATTGTCAAATACATATCACCCTATGCCAATTTTGTCATAAAAATAACGTATGTCTGTAATTCTGTTAGTTTGTGTACTTTTTTTTAAATATATTCTGAGATGTCTATTAACTAAATTATTACCAAATTTATTTAATCAGAGCTAAGAGCATAAATTATCTAAAGTACTTTTTCAAACGGTACCATCCCTAAGTTGATAACGCCTAAGAGACGAGTGACCGAGTATGTCGACTGTAATTTTTTTTGGAATAGTACTATATATATACATACATATATATATATATATATATATATATATATACAGTATCCTATTTGATATAACGACTACGGTATAAATTCAACGCAGGAAAAAACAATAAATTCAAACTTATCACCATGTACAAATTTACAAAACAAGGAGTAGTTGAATGATAAGATTTCAAGAAAATTTAAACTGAATGACTGAGTGAAGCCTGAAGAAAATCTTGAGTGAGAACATGAATTAGCAGGTCTGCTGAAGAACTGGTGACACATTTCACCCATACCGCTCAAAGAAATAATAATTCAAATGACACAACATGATCAAAGAAAATAAATCTATATAGAAGATCACATTACGCGCTCAGGAAGAATAAAGGTTACATCAAAACCTCTGAATGTAAGGTAAATGCCACTGGACAGCTAATTTTGATCTCACAAAAAGGACTAATGACGTATACTTACTTTCTTGTGCTTAATCAAAAATTAAATCAAAATAAATGTCCTACATTCAACGAGAACTTAGTAGCGCCGCCGCCGCTCTGGCACAAACTAAGGGTGCAGAAATCCAGTTCAGAATACCTGTCGTCTCGATAATGATTATGTGACTACTAGAACGAATTCAAGACAAATCTACACTTTTATTGCTATACTAAATGACAATGGAGAGCACAACAATAGAAGATTTTTTATTTAGAAATTGCGTGATTTACTTCAACCACTATTATAAACACGGGAGTTATTGCGTGCCTTTTTATGGGTGCGAGACGAAACGCAGCGCGGAACGGATCGCACTCACCTTGGTGAGGGTTCACGAAAACTGGTACATTGTCGGTCGTAACAACGATAAAACGGTACGTGATATCCCCCATTCGCACATTATTTTAGAACCGTCCAACTACTTGGTTAAATAGCAAAATAACACCAAATGTTGTGTTCTGCATTACCATTTTGCAACACCAACTTATTCCAACTTATACTTATAGCTTAAGCGTCAAACAAAGTTTTCTGTACATTTGCATATAAGATTCGAACTGCACTTTGATAAGCACTTCAGAAGTTAAAACTATTTTGAATTAAATTGTCATTCAAAAATGTACGCATCCACATTAGATGAGAAAATTTTAATGAAAGTAGTGTTCTTAATTAGTGCCTCTAATATTTATCTTGATGTCTATGTAGTCTTTGAAATCTGCAACATAAATATATTTGACAAAAATTGAAATTGTTACACTACATAATCAAATTTGATACTAAAAAATATAAAGAATTATACTTACGTCAAAGTCAATCACAACACAACACAGTTGTCTACCAGTATCCTATTTATTATGATAATTAACTACTGTTAAATAAACCTAATCCTGCATTACCCTAAAGATACAATAGTCAGTGCAAGAAACTGATTCAAATGAAAATGGCAATGTGACTGATGAAAATCCAAAGTACCCTCTTTACCATCTAAAACTTTGAAGTCCGATATTTGAGCAGTTTTTCTGTAGATCCACTATTCTTCAGAATCGTCAAGTCACTTTCGTGTCGATTATTTTAAACCGAAGATCACTTATTTTGTATCTTATTCAAACTTTCATAAGATACAAAATTAAGAGTTCAGAGAAGTGAACATTACAAGGTGCTAGATGTAAGAAAACGTGCTTTACAAAAGCTCCATCACAAAACTTAAACGTAAGGGCACTCAACCGCAACGTAATATGAATACTCCAACAGTTGATAAATATTTTATTATCACAACAAGCGCTTCGCTTATCCTTACTCTACCACAGATCGCGTTCCCTAGCGCTCCGGTAACATAGATAGGTATCTTACTTGATGGCTCGGGCTCGGGTTCGGGTTCGAGTCGCGGCTCGGTCCGGTCGGGACTCTCGGACTTCTGTCTGTTGCGGCGCATGTAGCGCTCCTTGTGGTAGTTCCGGAGCTCCTTGAATGGGACCACGTCGCCGTCCGGCTTCGGCTCTTCGATAACGGGCTCCTTCATTTTCTTTTTGTTGCGCAACTTTTTCTCGGGAGAGGAGCCGCTCGATTCGTCTTTAACGTCGGGTCGCTTCCGTCGCTCGCGCACCTCCTTCTTGCGCTTAGGGAGGGGCGGCTCACTCGGTCTCTCCTCCCGGTTTAGTTTAGGTATCGGGGGGAGTTTGGAGACCTTTCGCGGATCTGCGATTTTATCGACGTAGCCGATGGGCAGTCTCTCCTCCTTGGGTTTGTCTTTGTCCTGATTCCGCCGCTCGAGATCGTGCCTGCGGTCGCGGCGGCGGTCGAGGCGCGGATCGCGGCGGCGCATGGCGAGGACGGCGGCGGACGGGGCGGCGGCGGGCGCGGGGGCAGGGGGCGCCTCCCGCCCGCGCACGTCTATCGTTATAACGTTCTTGCGCTTGGTGACGCGCTCGAGAGGCTTGATGTCGAAGACGTTGGATGCGATGGGGGGCGGAGGCACGGGCGCAGACGCAGGCGCAGGCGCGGGGAGCGGGTCCGCGGTCCGCGCGAGGCGCGGGTCGCGGCGTGCCGCGGCGAGCGCGGCGGAGACGGGCGCGATGCGGCCGCTAGGTTTGTTCACCGGCTGGAAACAAATACCATATTGCTATCTAGCTGTCCATTCACACGGGCGTATGGATTTGCAGTTCGGCATTTAACATTCACACGCAGATATATATGGGCTCATGTAGAATAGTGGGCTTAAGAGTTAACGAGCGTCGAGTGGAAGCCACCGGGTCTCATTTCGCAGTCGCAGGTGCGACGCAATGATACCGTAGCACCCATCTCTAGACGCGCGCTACCGTAAATCATAGCTACATTTATATGGGTGCGCCATCTATACGTGGTACAAACTTTTAATGCCGCCAGAAGAACTACGAATAAATAATATTTTGTATAAATATTAAAATTTGATCATAAGCCCATTATTTAACTTTCTAATAATGCTTGTGTTTTTTTTTATTGACATCAATAATTTTCGCATAATTAGAACTTACCGGGCCTAACCGTTGTTTAATGGAGACGGCAGCGGTAGGGAGCTCTGTCGGCAGCGGCGCCACGGGATTCACCATTGCGACCGGCATGACGGAGGCCGTCACGGGAGACGACTTTATTGCGACCTGAACATAAAATTCAACTGTTAAGCAGATAATAGCAACGAGAGGTAGGTAGAGTTTCACAGCTAAAATGAACTGAGAACAGCATCTAACGTGAGACGTTTTTGACCCCCTCCCATTATCTCACGTAAAATTTTTAAATTTTGTATTCATAGGGTAAATGCGTTGGACTTATTTAAAAAAACACATTTGGCTTCATTATTTCAAGATCGTTTCTCTCGTAATCTAGATCTAGATTACCTCCCCCCCCCCGTGAGATTGGGCGAGACACCCCCCCCCCCCTCCCGAACACCTCACGTAATTAATTGACAACCCCTTAACACATAAACTACTGCAACCCAAGAATCGCAAATTAATTAATCTTTATCTTATGAAAAACACCCGCTGAACACCTGTTTAACTGGCTACGCAATCATTGGTAAGAATTATTTCCCAGCCGATATTAACTGTGTAGTGACAGACATACAAACATATCAAAAAGTCTTATGCATGTGCCAGTAATTTCATCGATGAAGCAAAACTGCTAATCAACACAGGATCGTAGCTAGTGGAGATGATAGGTAGAAAATTATTCTAAGGTGTGTCAGTATGTAGCAGTTTTAATTTCTGTAATAATTTTATAATATTAACTGTTTTACTAAAACCAAACAATTTACGTCATACATGTTTTTTACACAGTAAGTTATATGTAAATTACTGAACCATTATTAATTCATCTCTTAATAGTCCTCCAAGGTTATTTAGGAACTGATTAGTTGGTGTTATTCGAAGTCAAGGGCTTATTAGGAAACGTAAGGTTTGAACATTTTTGTATGGAAGCTGGCATAGTCCCCGTCCCGGAATTTTTCCCCCCTTTTAATATCTCGTCGCACTATGAAACTTGTGCATTTGGATTGGCGAGAGATAGATGAACCAAAAATGTTTAACATTATCCATAAGGAACCAATTTGACTTAACAATTGCAAAAATTTTTCTAAACTTTATGTCCAAGTATCTGCATTTTATTTTTATAACCAACTCCACAGCCCTTGTTATATAGAAACAAACTATTACTAAGCTTAACTTACGGCCAAAAACGGATTTACTTTATATAAAAATAATTTATAAATAGTCTAAATTTAACTAAAAATACGACTTAAACAAATTACGTGTAAACACAAAATAAGTTGATAACATACATAGAATATATATACACAAGTAGTTACATCATTAATTCATACATACATTTAATTACCATGAATTTAATAAATTATGTGTAAAAACACAAAAAGGTTGACAAAATACATAGAATATATGAAACATATATACACATATATACTTAAGCAGTTATATCACAAATTCATACACATATATACACCAAAATAACCAGTATTTTGTGTTGCGTTGTTATCATGCATGTGTGTTATCCTCCATAACCATTTTCAAAATTTCACTTTTACAAGTGAATCATAATGTGACATTTTGGGACATTATGCAATATACAATTTTTTGTTCGTCTATCTGTATGTCCCCAATCCAAGTATACAAATTTCATTGTGCGACGCGATATTGAACGAAAAAAATAGAAGTTCGGGGATTATGCCTAGTTATTGAAAACCTTTTATTGCATGTTCCTCCACGGTGAAGTCAAAAAAGAATCAGACAATAATTAAGGCCAGTTGTTCTGTCAATATTTACTTTGGTACAAAAGACGCTAAAATCTTGTATTTTATTAATCATCATCATATAAGCCGTAATAGGCTCCTCCGCTAAGATTTCTAAAGCGACCAATCTTGTACGCCCTGCATTTATTATTTTAATAAAAATACCTAGACTAATGAAAGAAAAAACAATTAAATAACCCTACTATATTAATAACCAACTATACCTAAGCAAATGTTATTAGTCCTTGTGTTATTTATCATGCAGTGAATCAGCTTTAGCTACATTATATTAATGACGGACTTCCATTTATCATCAACTGTTATTATTTAAAATTGTATAGTCATATTTCTAAAAAATAAGATAACATTGTGTTGTATGTATTTGTAAAGATAATTACTTATTATTTAAGTATTTGTTTAGGTTATTCCCCAAAGAAAAACACTTGGCATTTTGTATGTACAGGGATTCCCAACTGCATGTATGACAAGCTGGCTTGCGTCCGCGGCTCCGCACGCGTGTTCGTTAATAAAAAGTAGCCTATCTCAATCCGGGTCATAATCTATCCATATACAAAATTTAATTGAAATCGGTCCAGCAAGTGGTTTAGTCGTGGAAATGTAACAAACAAACAGAGTTACTTTATAATTATATATATTATATATTTATATTATATAATACAAATTATAATTTCTATGCATTTATTTGAGCATTTAAATGCAATCAGTAACGCAACACGGGGTAGGACTAAGACAGGTATAGAGGATTAGTGCAAAAGAGATAGAACATTGTTACTGCGTCAGCTACTAATAAAACTAGTAATATTTAATAAGGGCTTAAACAGGAGTCCACCATAACTCATACACATCCATCAACTCACCTTTTTAGTAACTTTCTCCAGTTCCAGCTGTCTGCGGACCTGGTCCAGCTCCATTTCCACCTTCTTCTTCTGCAGCATGAGGAGTTCTTGCTCCTTCTTCACGAGGATAGCGCGCATATTCTCATCATCTTCAGGGGAGATCACTTTTGGAGTTGCGGCCGGCTGTACAAATTACAATCTTATAAGTCATTAAATACTTTTCTAGTTTCTGTAGTAATTCTAACTTTAGGCTGGAGGAATAAAATCTGCACCAATCATTCTGCAATAGGGTATATTGTGCAGACAGCATCGCTAACTGGTAAACTGCATGTTATGAACTTTATAGATTGGAATATAAACTTGCAGAAGAATGATTTCCAAAAAGTTTGTTTAATAAAATATAGATTTTAAGACACAGAGGGTAATAAAAAGTTTTAGAAATGGTTTTTCTACAAGTCTTTAAACATGCAGGGGTGTTATTATTATAAGTACGGGATTTATCACGTACCGTTTTATCGGTGTTACGACCAATAAAACGGTACGTTCCGCTCCGATCTATTCTTGCCTCGCTCTCACCCTGAATTGACCACCCTTAGTTTACGAATTGAAACGAAACATTGTTTGCCGTAACACCGATAAAACGGCACGTGATAAATCCCATATTTTTAATAATGATTGAAAACCACGAAAGTTTTTTAAGTAAAAATTCAGGGGTTACCAATTTGCGATGGTGTCTGTACATTATCCTCCTAATCTTGACTAGTTGGTATCCTCTTTCCAGAGATAAAAGCTATTGGATTATTCTACCATCAGGTAAGCCGTATGCTTTGCCACCTTAGTGGTATAATAAAAATAAAATAAACCACATTCTTTGAATCCCTTGTTACATTTAGGAATTTATGACTTGGGAGAGAAAATGAAGACTGCTCTACCCTTGTTAACCCCGACGCAAAAAGAGAGGTGTTATAAATCTGACGCCGATGTCTGTCTGTCTGTGGTATCGTAGTTCCGAAACAAATGAATCGATTCGGACGCGTTTTTTCAAAGTGATTTTTAGCTATGTTAGCTAGCTATCAGGTCAGCCGATTTAAGACAGCTCTTTTCCTTTTTGGTGAAGGGATCTCATCTATACAATGGAAATTAATGACCAGTTTTTAAAGTGTTAGGGGTTGTTTAAATTTAATTTACACATTTTATACTAGTAGTTCGCCCCGAACTGAGATCTCGCGAGTCTACCATAAAAACAAAAAAATATTATTCGTAATCTTTGACTATCAAAATAGTGCCACGAAATAAAAACCACCTAACTTGACCTACAGTTTCATTTAAATTACAGGTAACGGGAGTTCATGTTAATTGGTTATATTTTTTTGGGGTACAAATTACAGTTATTCTAGATTTCAGACTTTTGCCTATATTTATATTTTGCCTAGATACATAAGCTACACGCATACCAAATTACAGCACTGTGGGGGGTCACTGGTATACCCTGTGAATTTTGTCAAACTTTAGTTTTTACCATGGTTAATAACTCAAAAACAACAAAAACTTTACTAAAAGTAAAAACGGAGTCGAATTAATGTACTAATCAAGACCTTTCATTTGACGTCTCACTTGACCTAATAGTCTCATTTACATTTTTTTTTACCCCTCCTGAACCATAATATCTCAACAACCCCCCCAAATTTTGCTCATTAAATCACACCAAAATTGTGCCATCATTACCTACCTATATACCAAATTTCACGATGATCGGATAAACGCTTCGAAAGTTATCCTCGGACAAACAAACATACATACATACATACACCGCCGATTTGCCCAAGTTGATTTGGATCTCGCTTCGCTCTATCAATTAGTTGATTCCAACAAAGAATAGGACCCTAGCTTAAGCGTCATACTAATGTATTTATACAAACTATACAACAAACATTTAATTTCAATGTGCCCAAGCTTTTACTTGTAACAATTGCTAAGTCTTGTTTGAACAAGGTTTTTATATGAATAATGATAGTAATGATTATCTAGATGAGATAAATCATTAATACTCGATAGCGTAGCTAGTAGTAAATAGGCGATACATAAGCAAAACAGTTTCAGATTAACTAGGCCTCAAGACATAAACAAAATTCGTTTAAAAAATCTATGCTAGGTATTTTAATTCAGTTAGTTTATTTTTACCATAGAGGCCTAAGTGTCAAACGACGTTAACGTTCTCTTAATAACCTTGGACCAGTTACACCATATTTTATCAGATTTAAAAGTACTCATCTCAATGCTTAGATTATTGAGAGTTTATCGTTATTAGTTAAGAGAGACCACTCGGTCTCTAATATGGCTATATATTTTTAGGAATTAAAATGTTCTCTCAGCAGGTAACTTGGAGGCCTAGTTAATTCAGTTTTACCATACTGTGGTATTGAGATGCTAGTATACTTCAAATTAATTAGCATGAGGTGATACTACATTAATTACTAGCACTAAACCACAACTTGTAATGAGATAAGCAAAGAACCACAAGAATGACCTTAGCCGCAGCCAAATAATCATTGTGATTTTAAAAATTTAATATTGAACTCTGGAACTATTTATATTAATGGGTGTACTAGCACACATGCATGGATGCAACAGTATGTAGTATTTAGAGGCCAGCTCTTCCCATTACAAGCTGCGACTAAAGTAAATAAACATAATCAAACTAAAAACACCTTTTTCAGAAAATTTGGATTTACATGGATGTTTGACTGCTGGGGCTGAGCTTGTATCGGCCAGGCCGGGTCTACCAGGTTCACTTTCACATCCAGTTGGTACAACTTTGTGGCCGGAAAAACTTCATGCCATGTTTCCCGGAGTTTGAACATTTGCGATCTTATCTTTTCATCCACCTGTGGAAAATATACTTTAGTACAACGAAAATATTGTATATAGCATTCAAATTCATGATAAATAGACAGGAAGCAGTAATTACCTGTCGGAAAGTCCTTGTGAACATATTGACAATGCTCTGTGAAAACTTCTGTATGTAAGCTCCGCCGACATTCTTGATTATAGAATCTACTAAATACAGTACTGGCAGCTTCACATCTGGATTGACCTGTATAGAAAGATTATGTCTAGCCCAAGTTCAGCGGACGCAGTCTGACTTGGTCTATACCTAGTTACAAACTTGGTTCGGGAAAGAATAACACAAGATTATTTTCAATAACTCTTTTAATTTGCACTGTCGAAAATAAATCAGAACTCAGTTTTGAAATCTCTTTATTGTGTCAATGATACATAACTGAATGGATATACCATTGAAGATGCATTTTATAATTACCAGATGTACAGGTATCTCCTATTTATAGTAAAAAACTTAATAAATAGTGTCTGTAATAGCCATATTGCATCATCTTGCAATGGATATTTTGGACTTGTTGTTTCATTATAGACTGATTGTTGTGTTGATTCAAATAACATAAATTAGTGTACCTACCAGGTAAAATGCAAGTTTATTCTAAAAATAATACCAGTTTTCAGAGGTCATTTTGATTGCCTTTGTTTATGCATATTTAAGTACCATCTGGGCAGTTACAGATATTTTTAAACAATACCCTATTGTTTAAACAGAGCCAATTTTCAATGCCTATCTTATCTACAACAGAGCCTTTGTGTTCAGTTTCAAGATAACAATTAAGTGAAACCTAGAATGTTGCAAGGAGATACCTGTGTCGCATCGTTGGCTATAAACGAGGTCGTTAGTCAGTGACATAGAAGCTAAACATGTAAAACACGCAGCGCAAGGCGTGCGTCATCATTTGCGATCACTTTCCCTAGTATGTTTTCACTCAACCGCGGCACAGCCAAGGCCCGTGGTACATTATAAAATTAAATTCACCTTCTCCAAATGCTTCTCCACCGTTTCAACGATTGTGCCAGCGTGGTCGATGTTTTCTTCCGCGAGGATCGTGAGCATATTGATCAATGGTTTGCTGTTCACGGTTAGATCCGCCAAACTCGAGGCGTACTCCTCCGCAATCTCTTTCGCCATGATGCACGGGGGCCGCAGTCCTCGCCTTCAGCATAACAAGCACTATCACCGACTGCACATCACTGTAACGAACGCAATACTGAACTTTATTCTGTTACGTGGATAGATAGTCAAATATGGCGAGGTTAACACAAAACAACTCGAAAGAAACTTACGTTATCGCGAATATCACTGTGCGATAGGCTATAATCACACGTTGTGGCAGCAATCAGCTCACGTACGAACAAATGCACATTATTTGAATAGAATTACAGCACGTATTTAGGTGGTGCAATAATTTTTATCAGCAACCGACCGAACGAGGGACGTGTTGACGTAACTGCGGCTCGGTTCGGTTTCTACAAAATGGCGGGCGCGACGCACTGAATGCGCAGTCAGTCAGAAAAAGACCTATAAATGTTTCCGCTTACAATTTTGGTTTTACCCTAGTTTTTTTTAGGAATTAACCCTAATTACCCTGAATAAATCTTTGAAATTCCTCAAACAAGGTCACATAAATTTATTAAAGATCACTATTATAATTTTGCGTATTAATTGTCATATACCTACGAAAGATTTATAGATAGTTAAGTTTAAAATCATTTATGTCCTATTATTTATCATTAAAATAAAACATGTATCGCTGTTATATCGCGATGCAGAATAAAAAAACAAACCTATTCTAGGTATTAACTAAGTTCCAATGGACGACATTGGAACTTAGTAGTATTATACCTAACAATGGTAATTGCCCAATTATTATTCGTAAATTAAATTGAGACAAAATTAATTCATGAGTTTGAGAAAATCATTTTAATAGATGGTGCCATTCAAATTAAAATTAAAATTCTTTATTACATAGAGTAAGCTTAATTTGGGTCGTGCCTACTTGAAACAGTAAGGTTAGGTTTTACCGGAATACCACTACCTGAAGTTCGACTAGCCCAAACGCTAAACCCACGTCAAAATAAAATAGCCCTAAATGATCGTCCTAAAAATGGACAAAATCACCACACTCCACAGGCTCCGCACCGCTCCGTTTTTCGGATCGTTTGGTTGGTTGGTGGTGCTTCTGTTGCAGTGCGATGTTGCCAATTTATATAAATAACTGCTACCTTTTATGACGATTTCTCTACCACATCCAAATCTCTCTATATCTGTATCATCTGTATGTTTATAGATTCATTTACTTAGGTACTTTAGGTTTACCTTGTATATAGGTGACTATGTTTATTAAAAAAAAAGAGTGTGTGTACTTATGTACACGCGTTAGAAGTTATACTTCTTTGGCGTATGGAAATAATGTAATAATTTTTAATTAACGATGTAAATAAATTATACATACCGACAATTAACCTCAAATCTATAAATGCACTCAAAACAGTTTATTCAAATCAGTTTTATCACTAATATTCAATATATATATATATAGATATACTAATAAATAATAAATTATTAGTATCACCGTCGTATATGAAATTGATTTAATAAAAACAGCAAAATAATATATATTTATTCACACTGTTTAATTGTACCCTTACGAAACACGTGTTCTACATATAAAAATACTAGAATATACAACTTCAACATAGTTATCAATTTTCATACCACCTAGAACTAACTTCATGCTGTTAAATTTAGGTGTCGGTGTGCGCGCGCATCGTAAAAATTCACTCTCATCATTTTTCTCCATCGCGCCAAAAGAAGTAGGTATAACTTCAAAAATGGTTGTCAGTAAAGTCGGTTTACGGACGATAATTTTACGTGATAACGTCCTAAGAAAACATTGATGAAAAATTGCATACTTTTATGAATTGAATTGAATTATTATCACTGAGATGAATGCGTCACAAGCCGAACGCTTAGGGCGATCGTGCCTCTCTATCGCTTGTTCCGCGCTCTCACTTGCACGCTCGGCTCAGGAGAAATGTGACACTTTTTCGTGCGTGCAGCCGGCGTTCATCGTTTTTTAAGACGTTATCACGTCAAAAAGTCTCAAGTTGGTTCACAGCACCAACTTCACTAAGTGGGTTTTCTAGGGTCAGTCGTATCCATGCGTTAGCATCCTAATAGTCTGTGGTCGTATCGTACGCATTATTATAAGGTGTCAGCAACGATGTTCGGAGACAAAGCATGCAATTATTATTTCTTACGCTTAAAAAATAACTCATTCGGACTACAGACATAACTTGAGACTTATGTAGGCTAATAGTCTACCTAGGACATAAGTAACTAAATAGCTAGGTAAATCGAAATCACAGGATAAGTTAGGTTACAGAAAAGATAGGTGCAATAAGTTTAGAGATAGCCATATCGTAGATAGTAGATATAAGTACCTATTCTATCATATAACTGGTTCCCATAGTACAAGCTCTGCTTAGTTTGGGGCTAGATAGCGCTGTGTGAAATGTCCAGACATATTAATTTATAGCCAAATATTCGTAGTTGGTTAGTCTGAGGCGATCACTATAAGTTATTAAAGGTGTAATCATCAGTCAGGTTGATGTGAATTGAGTGTGATGTAAGTATACCTACTTGTATACCACAAACACACAATCGAGCAAGTGATAGAAAAGTACGAAGAGTTTAACCGATCACTATAAATTGGATTCGTCGATTATAACAAGGCTTTTGACTCGATTCACCACCAAAGCATTTGGGAAACACTCTCATCACTGAAAGTTCCAAACGTTTACATAAATGTAATCAAAGTTAAATATAATAAAAGTATCAACAGGGTCAAGCTAGATAAAACGACTTCCAACGGTCGGCGTATTGGTGTTCACGTGTTTTTTGTCGTTTTCCCGGCTAAATAATTGTTTTGTCTGATATTTGCTTCCTAAACTAATAATTGTTTATATTAATAATAACTAATCATTGTATAATTGTTTAACTGTATATATTTGTTTGTCTTTCGTCGGTGTGGTAAGAATTTTGTGGGTTATTGTAGTTTTGAGATTGGGTTCGTTGTTTGTATGTGGCCGCCATTATGGAAACGATGGCGGATAGCGATTTATTGGATCCTGGTCCAGAATTTGAACTAGACCTTCCACCAGGATTTAAAGTTCCCTCACCAGAGCTATTCTGTGAAATTCCAGCGACGGATTCTTGTGCGGATGGGGCAATAGCTCCATCCTCCAAGTCCTCTAACAGGTGTGCCGAGTTTCTGAAAGAAAAGAATGATACTCCTACTTGGAAAACAGTTAACAAAAAAAAAGATAAGAGAGCTATGAAAGTTGAAAAACTGAAATCAACATTAAAACCAAAACATCCCATCAACAAAGTGTTAGCTAATTCTAAAATATTACATGATATTAGCACTGTTGCCCCGCGTATAAGCAACCGCATTGTCCCAGCAGTTAATAAGGCAATTCAGCCAGATAAAAATAAAGTAAAACAGCCAGGTATTCATGCTGTTCCTATGGACCTGACCCAAGTTGATTCCTCAAACCTCTTGACCCAAAACTCTTCTACCCCCATTACTCGAAACTATTATGAGTGTAGTGATCGTGGTCCCTTCTTAATCTATGTAGAATTAGCCATAGAAAATGCTACACCTGGAACTACCCTTCACCCCTTGAAATTCGGCTCATTTCTCTTCAGAAATAAGTTCACTTCCATCTTGAATGATGGTATAAAAAAGATAGGCCGTAATCGCCTAGCGGTTTGTTTCAAATCTGCGGATGAAGCAAATCAATTCTTAAAAAATGATCTGTTGCCCCAAAATAACTTCAAAGCATATATACCGTCACATAACATTTCTCGCATGGGTATAGTCAAAGGTATTCCTTTGGACTGGTCTCATGAGGAAATTATTGATGCAGTTCGCTGCCCTGTGGGTACAGGGAAAATAATTAAAACGCGCCGATTGAACAAAAAAATTATTACTACGTCGGATGGCAGTTCTTGGGTACCTACGCAAACTGTTGTCTTTACATTTGATGGTCAAGTTTTGCCCAAAGAGATAGCTTGTTGCTATACCATGCTGGCGGTGGAGCAGTATATTTTCCCCACTATCCAATGTTACAGTTGCTGTCGATTTGGGCATACTAAAGCTCATTGCCGTTCTAAACCTAAATGCTACAAATGCTCTGACAACCACACAGGAGACTCATGCTTAGTTGATGCAACTGAGGCAATTTGTATGTACTGCTCGGCACATCACTTTGCCACTAGCAAGATATGTCCTGAATATACCAGGCAAGTTAATATAAAACACCATATGGCAAATCACAATGTTTCATACCAAGAGGCAATTAAAGTAATCCCGCAATCTAAGAAGTCCTTTGCAGAAGTTGCATCAAGTCAGCCTGAGTCCTCTCAGCTTATATCTCCATCTTCTAATGTGATACCGTCTTCCCAACCCTCTGAACTTACTCACTCGTACCGAAAAACCATAACTCGCCGTCCACGTCCTCGCCCAGCTATAGTTCCTGGCTATGACCAAAAATCCCATGGAGAATTAATACATTCTTATGATATTCCTGCACCATCAAACGGTTGTGCCATCAATAATAATTTAAATAATACAAGCTCAAACGAAAAAGAAATCTTGACTCCTGAAACAATTAATAAATTACTCTCTTCTTTGACTAATATAATCCTTCATTCTGATCTACCGAACAACGTTGCAATACACATGATTAACACTATATCAATCACACTTTTAAATGCGATCAAACATGGATGTACTCCTCCAATGGAATTGTAGAAGTGTGGTTCAGAACAAATCTGAACTACACTACTTACTTAATCATCATAAGCCATTCATCTCTGCCATCTCGGAGACATGGCTGGATCCTGGTTCTATTTTTAGAACCCACTGGATACGCCGTTCTCCGGGATGACAGAGGGGATGGTTGGGGCGGTGCTGCCCTTTTTATTAGAAATAATTTATCTTTTACCCAAATTCCCATTAATAACTCTAGTAATTTGTTAAATGTTGTGGCCCTTAGGTTTAATAACATTTCTTATGTCTCTGTTTATATTCCAAATAGAAATATTGCGGTTATCCCTATTTTGCAATCCTACCTTTCAACAGTTCCTCCTCCCTTGGTTCTATTAGGAGATTTTAACTGTCATCATCAATTATGGGGAGCGCCTAATAGTCACCCTTTTAGCTGTAAATTTTTAGATATTTTGGATAACTTTGATTTATGTATTTTGAATGATGGGTCTCCTACGCGTAGAACCCCCCCAGGTGCTAATTTAAGTTTCGTGGATCTGTCTTGTTGTTCCTCTTCTTTAGCTAGTCTTCTTTCTTGGTCCAGGCATCCTACTACTCATGGTTCAGACCATTATCCTATTATCATCTCTTTCCCTTATCAAAATTCGTCTGTTCTTAATCTTCCTCCTCTACTTCCATACATAATTAGTAAAAATAAATGGGAATCTTACTCAAGTCTTTTAGATGAGAAAATAGAGGCCCTGCCTAGTCCTGACCCTTCCAATATTATTGAATGTTGCAATTTTTTTAAAAAATCTGTTATTGATGCTGCAGATGCTGTTTTTAAGAAAAAGAACACCTTCGCTGGCAAAATTCCATCTCCTCCCTGGTGGGATTCTGACTGTACTAAAGCAATTAAACGTCGCAAGGCTGCTGAAATTAACTGTGACACAAAAGTAACCCTAGAGAATTTCCTAGTTTTTAAAAACGTAAATGCTGCTACTAAAAGGCTTTTGAAAAAAAGGAAGTTTCAGGGCTGGCGTAACTTCTGTTCTTCTGTCTCCCCTCAAACTTCCCCGACTATTGTCTGGGATAAAATAAGACGTTTTAGATGTTCTCGCAGACAAAACTATCACACATCATATTCTACATCTTGGACAAATGACTTTATGAGTATGTTAGCCCCCCCATTTGCCCCTAATTCTTTTCAGGTACCCAACCCTTACTATTTATCAAATGATGTTCCGGCTCACTCTTCTAATTCTAACTTTTTGCTTGATTCCCCCTTCTCTTTCCATGAATTAAAATTGGTTCTGAATAAGGTTAAAGATTCAGCCCCAGGCCCAGATGGAATCCCATACTCCTTTTTATCTAATGCAAATGAATTATCCCTCAATTACTTCTTAATCATTATCAATACAGTTATTAGTTCCGGCCTTATTCCTCAATATTGGAAACATCAAATAATTATTCCCATTTGTAAACCTGGCAAAGATCCTTCAGATTCTTTATCTTACCGCCCCATTGCTTTATCATCAACAATCCCCAAAATTACTGAACATTTAGTTAAAAATCGCCTAGAGTGGTTCTTAGAGCACCACTCCCTCCTATCAACTTCTCAATATGGATTTAGAAAGGGTAAAAGTATCGCTGATAGTCATGCCATATTCACCACAGATATTCATCTAGCATTGACTAGAAACGAGTCAGTAGTTGCTGGCTTTCTTGATATATCTGCAGCATATGATAATGTTGATCTTAGCATTCTTAGGCATAAACTGCATGAGCTAAGAATTCCTAATAAGATAACCTCTTTCATATTTAATTTATTATCTGGCAGACTAATCTCACTAAGATTTAATGGAGTAAACGAGACTGATAGAGTCATCTGGAAGGGTCTCCCTCAGGGATCAGTCCTAAGTCCACTATTGTACGGTGTATATACTATAGATATAGAGCGGTCTTTGACATCAGTGTCCAGAATTCTTCAATATGCAGATGACTTACTTGTCTACATAGCTGATTCTTCTATTACGGAAGCAGCGGGTAGGGTGGAAGAAGGCATTGCCATTCTGTCCACCTGGTTACACACTAACTCTCTTTCCCTTTCAGCATCTAAAAGCAGTATCTGTATTTTCTCTAGGAAAAGAAAAATTCCCAATATTATTATTTCCTCTAATGGCTCAATTTTACCAGTAGTTAATAAAGTTAAATTTCTGGGCAAATTTTTTGACTCTAAATTGAATGGTTTGGCTCATGTTAATCATATGTTGGGTAAAAGTGAACGGGGTATCAACATTATGAGATGTCTGGCCGGAGTTTGGTGGGGTGCCCACCCATTGTCACTTAAAATTTTATATAATGCCATAGTAAGGAGCCACTTAGATTTTGGTTCTTATCTGTTAATCCCTGGAAATAAAGCTGCTATTAAAAACTTGATGTATGTCACTCTAAAGCGCTTAGAGTAATTATTGGGGCTATGAAATCCACACCGATAAATGCTCTTCAAGTCGAATGCTCAGATCCCCCTCTGAATCTTAGGCGACAATACCTTGCAGATAGGTTTATTTTTAAAATTAGCGTTTTTGCCAATCACCCTTTAATTCCTAAACTTAAATTGTTAGATGTTTACACCCAATCTAAGCCATTCTGGAGACATAAGCTTTTACCCCCCTTAGTCAAGAGCTACAGAAAGCTTGATAGGGTCAGATTTAAAGTGAATAGATTTTCAGTTCACCCTCTTTTTTTGTATGATTTCAGATCCAAAATTTTTCAACCTGATGTTAGGCTATCTCTAGGTATTAACAAGAAAACTCCTAACCCAAATTTGGAATTTAGTAAAGTAGTAGCAGACCTCTGGGGTAACTCTGATTTATTTTTCACTGATGCATCCAAGACTGACCTTCTTGGGTCCTTGGGAGCCGCTTTTTTACATTCCAACTCTAATATATCTCAACTCTTTAAATATCCGCATTATTGTTCAAATTGTTCTGGCGAAAGCCTAGCTATCTTAGAATGCATTCAATTTATCAGAAACAATTATATCCCTGATTCTGTAATTTTTTCAGATTCCAAAAGCAGTTTACAGCAAATAATAGCAAACCCTTTTGGCAAACGCAGGAGGTAGCGGGTTCGATTCCCGCCGCGGAACAAATGTTTGCACGATCTACAGATATTTGTTTCGTGTCTGGTTGTTTCTCTATATATTACAAGTATGTATTTACAAAAAAAAAGTATTTAAGTATTCTATCAGTTATCTGGTTCCCATAGTACAAGCTTTGCTTAATTTGGGGCTAGATAGCGCGGTGTGAAATGTCCAGCATTATTTATTTTATTTTATTTATTTATTTAAATCAGCCTCCTCCTGTCCTATTTCTTTGTCTATCAAACATTGCCTTAGACTTTGCCATGATGATAATTTGAGGGTCACATTGGCATGGATACCTGGCCACAGAGGTATTGTGGGTAATGAGCGGGTGGACAGTTTAGCTAAATTTGCAATTGTTCATGGTAGCAAACGTAATTTTACCACATACCCCCATGACATTATTTCTATTGCTAAGCAAAGTTTAGAAAAATCCTGGAACTCCCACTGGGTGAGTACAGGGCGCACAAAAGGTAATCATCTATATCAGATTCAGACGTTCATTTCTTTCAGACCTTGGTTTGCAAAAATTAAAGCTACTAAGCAAATTACTTCCACAATTTGTAGGATGCGAATTGGACATTGCTCCTCACCGGTTCACCTCCGAAAAATAAGAGTGAGAGACTCATCCCTTTGTGAATGTGGTCTTGATGAAGGGTCTATTAATCACATACTGTACAACTGCCCCAGATACTCCTCACCTTCCCTATATGATATTTTAGTTTACTGTAAAGCTCCTCTTCCATCTAACTTAACTTCCCTTTTATCACTACAAAATAAAAACGCTATATGTGCCCTTACTAAATTTATATCTCATTATGATATTAAATTATAGATTACTAACATTTATATTTATATATATATATATATTAATATACTATATTTATTTACTTGATAGTAATAATAACATTTAACTAATGGATGCAGGTTTCAGATAAGCTCGCGTCGCGTATAACTTTATACCTATTTTAACTTGATTTTCCATTTAACCGTACCGTGAATATACTACGTGAAGTTGGCAGGAATGTTCCTCACGCTCTATTAGAGGAATCAGTTGCCATTAAAAAAAAAAAAAAAAAAAAAAAAAAAAAAAAAAAAAGCTAGATAAAACAGGTGAAACGATCAAAATATGCAGAGGAGGCTTTTTTATTTATTTATTATACCTACTTGTAGATCATTACAGTGTAATGTTTTCATTGTAGAAAAAACAGTATTTATAGTAGGTAGGTACTGTAATACCTACCTACCTACCTAAAGTTTATGTCGTCGTCGCGTCGGCGTCGTCGTCTTGTCATCGCATCAGTCGTCGTTTCGGCCATTATTGGTTGCTCGCTTCCACAGACCAACTCGATGCCGATGGTATTACGTACCTACCTACTCGCTTCCTTGGTCTCTTGGTAGAATAATCGCTTGAGGACGGATATGTTTGGCCACCTACGGCATTAATCGCGCCAACATCGCACCAAGGCGAGTAGCATTAGCAGGAGCCAAGGGGAAATGAACTGGCAAGCCGGTTTCGTTTCAAATCCCTTATAAATGATCAAGTATTAGTTTTTCCGGAACATACCGGTTTCTTCTTCATGTGACAAATAACAGTGACAGACAAATTATTTGTGGCAATCAGACAGATATCACGATGACGTTTAAGATTTGTTGACTTTGAATTTTCAGATCCCGAGAAAAGCGAAAATATAAGGAAATTGAAAAAAATAAAGAGTCCTGTCTTTAAAAGACATTTTTAATCATGTCCAACGTGAATACGAGTGACCTGTTAAACTTTCAGGACTACTCCCCAGAGCACAATGACCGAACCGCTCGAATTGATGTGGAAGCAGTGCATACGAATCAATACAATAATACCATGACCAATCCGAATTACACGTATCAGGAGGAGCCAAAAATGATTGAGGAACCGGAGACTGCTCCTCCTCCAAGTAAGGTTACAACTCCCATCGTTGCATGAAACACCTATCCCACCAAAACGCTTCAAATTACGACTGCACTTTAACATCCTCTTGCTAGCCTATGTAGGTACTTATCCATCTGGTGTTTCTTGTTACGCTAAATAATTTATTTGGCTGAATAATCAATCGGGGGTATTTAATTTGGGATTGCTTTAGAAAGCGTCTACACGCTTAGGGGTTTTTTGGGGGGGGGGGGGGGAGGGGAGAAGGATACCCTCCGGTACCGCTACTTTCGCCAGCAAATGTATAGTTTTCGAGAAAATTAACTTTAAAGTTTTCGATTCTAAACTAAAAAGTCAATTTTCATTAGCTTACTTAGGGTTCCAAGGGCTACCGACAGGGCCGCGGTTGAATCCAACCGGGATACCGTGACCCTGTCAAGTGCTAGTGCGGAATTTTTTGAGATGGTTATAAAAATCTTAAGTGTGGATAAAGTCAAATAAAATTTTACAACATTATAAATTCAACCTGTATCTCTTATCATATATATTTTAAAACTAAAATACTCAATCAAAAACGATTTCACATCAAAACTTATCTACAAATAATCAATTTCTTTGGTAGGATCTATTGGTAATTGGTATTTAATTTATTAAAAGGATATGATGTTTTTGTGTAGTAACTGATATTTTATTTGTTTGATTTTGTTGCAAATAAAATTTATATTTTTAATTTTCATCTAGCCAACCACAATTTCTGGACAGTAGAGTACTACCAGAAGTACTTTGATGTGCACACCAGCGAGGTGGTGGAGAGGATCATCTCTTCAGTTCTTCCTCAGAAGGTCTCCCGTAACTACTTTGATGAGAGGATCAAGGGAAAACCTGACTTATATGGACCTATATGGATTTCTGTTACTTTGGTAAGGAATGGACTTTTTTCTTAGAATCGTAGTAGCTAGAGAGGTAACTTACACATTTTTCTGTTTTTTTTTTTACAATATGAAATGATCCCACTACTATATGTAACTAAGACATGGCCTACATTTATTTTATTTGTTTTGTTCATAGAGGAGCAGCATTACTGCTGATATGTGTACATCACACAGTGCTGAAAGTCTCTTAATATTCACTTTGTACCAATGTCTTATTCATTTGTAGCCAGTTATCGAGTGTGTTTTTAAATGAGTTTATTGAAGTAGCAGAAACAACTGTTTCTGGTAGGATGTTCCAATTATGGAGCACCCTGTTATTGAGGAAGTTATGTCCTGATTGGACATAACTTCCTCAATAACAGGGTGCTGTTTTACAAGCAGCATGATTTAATTGAACTTGGTGTCCTCGGGAAGGTATTAAGTGCTGTTACATTGTGTAGATGTGTGTGTGATGTGTGTATGAGTGGGAGATTGTACATGGGATCGCATTGCGCCCATCATCCTGAGGCATAGTTACAGGCATTTTTAGAGGCAATCACTATGCACTCGATGCAAGTACATTTGCAAATCGCCATGGAAACGCGTTCGCGAATCGCCAGTGTGATAATTAGAGATTAGAGTAGATAGATTGATTTGGGGTCAATGATCTCTAACATATATTATTATGTTAATATGGGCATGCCTCCCGGAAGCCGGGATTTTAAAATTATAGCGTGGAGCTAGGTGTAAAGTCGGAGTAGGTAGATTGATTGAGGGTCAATGATCTCGAACATATATGTTTATATGTTCGAGATCATTGACCCTCAATCAGTATATGTTCGGGGTAACCAATTTGGCATTTACCTTCGCTCACCGTAGAGGAAACTGCCCTTCAGTCTACCTTAGTGGGGACGTTCTTCCACATAAGGACTCTGTTAAAAACCTCGGATTCACACTGGATAGACGCTTGACGCTGCCTACTCCGATTCCTAGTGATAAGGCCCTAAAAGTGAGACCATATTCCCTATGTTTTCTGTTTACAGATCTTCACGATAGCAGTGAGCGGAAACATATCGAGCTACCTGCAGAACGCCAACAAGAGTGTCAGCTGGCGCTATGACTTCCACCTGGTGTCGTACGCGGCGACTGCCATCGTGTGCTACGTGTGGCTCGTGCCGCTGGCGCTGTGGGCCGCTCTCAGGTTCACTACGCAGGTGGAGGCACAGGATGAGATCGAGATACAAGTAATAACATGTTAAACACCTGCAGCGTTTTTTTTTTTAATAATTTATTTCTGGTTCTCGACCATAACAAATAATTATTTTATTCTAGGGCTCCAACACTTCCCCCACGATGATGTCACTCTTCTGTCTCTACGGCTACTCCCTCTCGATCTACATCCCAGTAGCCGTGCTCTGGACCATCCAGGTGACCTGGCTCCAATGGCTGTTCGTGCTCATGGCTGCCTTCGTCTCCGGAGCGGTCCTTATATTCTGGCTTCTACCAGCTCTACGCAAGTCTAAATACTTTTTAATACTAGCAGGGTCGATATTGACTGTACATTTTCTGTTGGCAGCCGGGTTCATGTTGTATTTCTTCCATGCGCCTAATTCAGTACCGGTGCCTGTTACGATTGTAACTACTATCAAACCATAATTAATGCTATTTTTATAATTAGAATATTTTTCTTACTAAGGGTGCGCGCAGACCAGAGACAGAACTGTCTTAAGATAGTAATATGATGACTTTTTAAACTTTCGCGATCACTGTATATAATTACTAATATTAAACGGGTATTTACCTTTTGATTTAGTCTACCCGCGAACACGTCTGTTGCAACACGCGCGTCGAAAAGTCGGGATAATATATAAAAAGGTAAATAAGATAAATACTAGTTTAATATTCGTAATTATGTCTTATGGTAGTTTTGTAAACGACTACTACGCAAATGAATGAATGAATATTAATACAACTAATAAAAATAAAAACACAAATAAATGTAAGCTTAATAAATAATGTAAGAAAATGACCACTTTGATTGTAGCTTTATATTTCGTAAACGAAGTGTTTTTCAAATTAAAAAGGTAATTATGAAACCTTATAGTGTTTTGGCAAGTCCTATTCAAAGATAGCTCACAATTGGCTGCATGAGTCAAAAAAAATATCAGCCTCCATATAGGGGAGGTGCTCTAAAAACAAGTTTATTCGTTTTTATTTTATAACTTACTAGGCGTTTATAAAACGTACATTAAGTAAACGGCTGTAAAAGGTCGTCGTCTGACGTCGTCTGGACATGGCGGAACTGTAAGGGTTCAGAGTTCGATTACGGAACCCAAAAAAATCTGTGAGATGTTTTATCACAAATTTGCCTTCAGACTTATAATATGTCTCAGGTGTGCGTGCATCTTAATGTTGCATGGTAACCAATAGCAGAGGCGGCGTAAGGCGTGGGCGACGTGGGCCCCTGCCTACGGCCCCGCGGTCCGAGGGGCCTTGTACTGGGGGTTTATGCCAAACCGAGAACGTGACGAAATTTATTTTATTAAATCTGTCTTCTTGCGACACCACGGACTTGATCAGCCAACTTTTGATTGCTACTATTCCATTCCCTGTTCGCTGTACGTTGCTTGCTCATACCACCCCATTGTCAAGACGATTGCAACAATAAAAGCAATGGACAGCGAACAATGAATGGAATAGTAACATGCATGTTCGAAAAGAGGGCCTCGCTAAATTTACCTTGCCCACATCAAATTATGCCCTTGGGGTCCTTGCCCCGCCACTGAACAATAGTACACCATGTTAAGTATCTTTATCTAAAGAATACACCTATGTATGTACCTGTGTTAAAACGAATTAATTTAAATGATATGTAATTTGTTCACGTTGATTAGTAGTTGTACGCCCTGGAGTCACCTTACATTCTGTATTTATGTCTATAACCTGGTTTATTAAAGAAACTTATCTGAAGCAGGGTACAGATTGCATTACATATACATTTGCAACACAACATGCAATGTAACATTACCACACTCGTAGTGAAGTGGAATGATGCCATTTTAGGTTAGGTTTAAAAACATTTATTCTCAAAGAGATAATAATTATCACTTACATGAGAATTAGTAGACATCAAAATCTTTTTATTCAATAAAATCACAAGGACCACTTTGAAACGTCAATTTTATTACTGCCTGTTCCTTCGCAACCAAGCCAGGAAAGATATTGTAGGTTTCTTTATTAAACAAGTTATAAAGCACAAACGTATCTGTAATGTGCTGAGTGGTATTTAATTTAACATTCCTATGAAGTTTTAGTTATAAATTAAGTTTATATTTAAAATAATAAACAGATTTAAATAAATAAAATGAATTTTTATTAATATAAACTATTTTCTTTACAGAAATGTATAATTTCATCAGACTCGTATATATACAATTTTTTGTAATAATGAACTATACAGTGTTATATTTTTTTAGCTAGTATGGTACCAACCGTAAAAATTTTTTAATAACATCTTATTTTTTCCAAGCATACTTTAAATTCGCGACTTTTTGTGAAAAACAGTATTTCAATTTCACCGTGTATGTTATTTAAAGTACAAAATAGTCGTGTACCCTCAATCAGCTATAGAGAATTGTTCGAAGCTCTTTAGCCACGGTTGTCTATGGAAAGATGACGGCATTTCCTCTGGACTCGATTGTAAAGTACCCGCCAATTCTGTTAACATGTTTGCTGTAACAAGAGTTTTAACTTTAGAATAATATATAAATAATGCTGGACATTTCACATAGGCCATCTAGCCCCAAACTAAGCAAAGTACTACGGGAACCAGATAGATATTTGATCGATTTTTTTTAAATACATAATTCTATTAGGTACATAGAGAAACAACCAGAGCCGGAACAAATATTTGTAGATCATATAAACATTTGTTCCGCGGTGGGAATCGAACCCACAACCTCCTGCGTATCAGACGGCTATTCGCCCACTTCGCCACGGAGATCGTCCCATGGCCGATTCATCATTATATAGGCCACAGGACGTCCACTGCTGATCTTGTGTGACGTGCATTACTGCTCGAACGGTCGTCAGTCCTTCGAACTATGTGCCCTGCCCAAAGCCAGTTCAGTTTGCTAATATTCTGGGAACTACCTCTTATAAGCAAATATACGACGAATCTAGAAAATTGTTCGTGGTTGGCTTGCAGAGGCGCTAGATGGCGCTCCTATCACTAGACCCAGCAAAGTTATAAGTTGTTCGCGTAGAACATACCGTAAGCCTCTCCATGTTGCAGGTTGCGCATGAGTTCCGTGAACTCTATGAGATGTCCCTCGTTGTGGTCGAGCCGTGCGGCCAGCTCCGCGTCGCGCGCCGCGCATGCGTACGCGCACTGGATGCCGCATCTGCACACTGCCACCAGACCCGCCCATTCATCTGCAACTAATATACAACCTGTTTTGTTATGTACGACATTAATAAGAACAAAGTAAATGTGACACAAGCGCTCTACCAGATACCTTTGAATGGAATGGACTGTTTGTGGACATTATTTGGGGTGTTGGTTTACCTATCCTACTACATAAGGTTGTATGGTAGAGGTCGCTATTTAGCGATAAGAGCGCCAATTTTATAATATAAATTTACGTTGTTCATAAGTAATTGTTTTGTTTTACGGTGTTCAATAAAGTATTTTCTTTACTATTCTATTCTACATAGATACAAATACTATTGACACAAAAAAAAATTGTCGTTAAAAATCTTTCCTAGTTACAACAAAAAAGTTAAACGCGTGTTTAAAAAATACCTTACCAATTGTTGTTTAGGATTTTTTTTAAACAGCTTGTTTCGCGAGTGTTAAACTTTTTTGTGGTAATTCTTAAAGTTTGCTTAGCTTAACCTCGCGCGCCGCTTATCTGCCTCGCACGTATCTGGTGGGAAGACATCCTTATTGATATACCTCATTCTAAACTTCCTCATCCTAAATGCATACCCTGTAATCTATATTAGAGATTAAATGTTCTTACTTCCTAAAGTGGTTAAAAAGAAAATATACAAAATCAAGAGTACTCACAATTTTGTTCATTCCTACAAGTATTTAACATCACAGCACATATTCTTAGAGCGTATACGATAACTTGTATTAACACCAGCTTGCAATCACATCTGAAATACAATGAACCCTTTTATTAATCCTACGTGTTGTAGCATTGCATCATATCGTCCCACTGCTGGGCAAAGGTTCTCCAAATCCTTCCAATCATCTCCACTAAGGATGTATAAGGTCTGGTGATATAAACGTCGTTCGGGTGCGGGGAAGTGGGGTATTAAAGCTACCCTTTAGCTAAACCTTGGGGTCCCACCTCTAAGGAAATTAGTTCAAATAAATCTTTACAGGTCTTGATCTATTACAGACTTTTTTGTAAAATTAAGAAATAAACAAAATCAGTTTCAAAAATTATGAATCACACTAATATTATAAATGCGAAAGTTTTAATGTTGTTTATTTATTTGTTACTCAATCAAGTCGTAACGGCTGAACCGTTTCGATGAAATTTGATATATAAATAGATTATAACCTGGATTAACACATAGGCTACTTTTTATCCCATAAATCAGGTGCCATTAAATAAAAATGGTGTCAAGTGAAGTTGCAACAGCGAGTTTAGCTTTATTTCTAGGTTACCTACACATTTAGTAGTGTATCGCGTACACGAAGTCGCGGGCAACAGCTAGTTATTAAATAAAGCTAAAAAAAAATGTCACGTATGTGTCACATAAGTGATAGAAGTCAGTAGATTTACCTTGTCTTATCTTCTACTAAATTGTAGTTATCACTGATATTAGTGTGCAAAATAATCAGCTGTCTCGTTGTATCGACGGCTAACTCCCTCAGATTCTGATTCTCTATACATTTGAGGCACACCTCCACTTGCTTTAACAGAACTTGGAGGTAGCACGAATCTGGAAATAACCATATTTCTAGGGTCATCACCAACCCCGGATCTAGAATTTTCCCTAACCAGGGAAGAACTTGATGTGGCGCCCCCTTTCCTCCAGCGTTTGAAACGGGGTGGGGGGGGGGGTCCATTGCCAGTTGAACTAGGGAGTGGAATAAGCGATAGTTCGACGTGCGCTGGATGCCAAGCGCTTTTTGAAACAAGTTTTTCTAAATATATTTTTTTAAAGAATTTGGTGTTCCCTGATATTGCCACCCAGGGCAGGTGACCCGGTTTGACCCCCCCCCCCCCTCTAGATCACATCTGAATGGTTCCGGCGAAATGGAAAAAAACGGAGCCCTGATGGTGCGATTTAAAATAGGGTTAATCTCAAGTGGGTTATCTTATAAAATAGCTGAATTTACACATCATAAAACCATTTTTTATTTATTTTAAGTCATATAGATTTTGAATTATAAAACTTGAAAATGTAAACATTTTTTGACACGACATACAAATAAATAAAACACAAGAAGATGGTGGTATAGAGGTAATGATCAATCTTGACTTGTGGCTCTAATAAGTAGGTAAATAGTTATTATGAAAAATGTACAAAACTACCGTAATCTCCTATTCTTGATATAAGTATATCCAAAGATTACAGATAAAATAAAAAGTCTGTCGAGAACAGTTTTTTTTTAATTTAGCTTAAGTTAACTTGGTTTTTGAGTTACATTAACTAGATGGCGCTGCTAAATTAACATATATAATATATATATACAGGTAGGTACGGAAGCCTCGGTGCGCGAGTACTGCCCACTCGTATTTGACCTGTCTTTTTTAGGGGGGGGGGGGGGCGGGGGGGAGATGGATGAAATTGAGGCTTTACACCTGTATGCCTCTAGTTGATGGACGCAGGGCACGTTCCTAAGGTGCGTTATTCCCCCTCCCCCCACCCTAGAATTAGAACATACCTTTCTTAAACAACAAAACGCCTTGATCATAATCCCTCTTTAGATTCCCGACATTAGTGCCGGGACAGAGCACACATGCCCCCCGCGGCGTCGCGCACGCCCCCCACGGCCCCCGCACCGCTCGCAGCACGCGCCGCACGACGCACGGCATCGCGCGGGACGTCACTAGCGTTTTCATTATTTCTAGTATTATTTGTCGGTTGGTGTCGAGTAGCGATTGGATTATTAATGTTATGGAGAGAAGTAAACCGCTGTATAACGTTGCACAGGACTGAAAAAAAAACAATATATCAAAAATTAAAAAAAAAGGAGATTTTTGCGTTAGGGGTTAAAAACTGGCATAGCTTAGTAATTAATCTAGTCTAATTTTCATTATTTATTACTTTTTACTATACAGGCTGGGGTAAAATTTTACCTCATTGAGAGTAGCTACCTATTTGTAGTTAGAAGGTTTCGTTCTTAGAAAACTGTAGGTTTATTTTCAGGAAAAAAAACAGGAACAAATCAGATTTTTGAAAAAAAAAAAACTACCCTAGAAAATGATATTTGTCAACAAAAAAAAAAGTTGGTCTTAATCGACTCGGTTTTCCATCAGGAACACTTATCCCAAAGTAACCTACCAAATCAAATCGTAAGATTTTGCGAAACTTCCTAAAACGTTTTCCATACAATTTCTATGAAATGTGAAGAGAAACCATTAGTATGCTATTGATATACTAGTCTACGGCGCAACTAAATACTACGTGTTTTGTTATGTATGACATTAAATGAAAACACGGGTAGGGCTAATGGCTAATATTGTTGTAAAATAGGTTTGTTTCAAATCCACATTAGCACAGTAAAAATAATATTTTCAAACAACCTTAATATCAAATCCTAAAATATCAATGAAACAGCCTGTATAAAATAGGTAAACAAATCATATTCATTCATCATGAAAGTAGGTACCTGTTAAACTGACTAAGCGGATCATTGCAAAAGCGCCACCGATTTACAAAAATTTTTTATTGGATTTTGGAAATGTATCGATTACTGGATAAATATTCAAGCTACCGGTATTAAACCCGCCTCTAAAATTAATTTATACGATTCTGGATTTGCGTTTTAAATTAATGTCGTACATAACAAAACAGGTTGTATACAGAAAAATACTCACAGCATTATCCACGGCACTACAAATTCTAGAAATGCTTTCTAGAAATTCGTCTCGATTCTGACCGGCAGAGAGTTCAAAACTGCGGAACATGTCCCGTCCACTGGACGTTTCTAGTATATACGATAACATGGCGAGTAGTCGACGCGCTAAGATCTCCTGTTCCTCTTTGAATAATGACCTAAAATTAAATTCAAAAAATTATGACTAAGTATTTAAAATAAATACAAATTACCGATAACAACCAACTTAGCGATGTGTAACAGGTTCTTGGTTATATCATCATCTGATGAGGCCAAGAGACTGCGTACAATATAATAGAAATATAATATAATAGTGTATTGTTAAACATGGTTGAGCGTAAACGATCAATTGCACCCGAGATATTATACAATCTGTTTTGTTATGTACGACATTAATTTAAAACACGCACCCGGCATCGTATTAACTGAGTTTAGAAGTGGGTTTAATACCGTTACCTTGAATATTAATCCAGTAATTGACACATTTCCAATAAACATTTTTTAACGTAAATCAGCGGTGCCTTTGCACAATGTCTGTTTAACAGGTACCTACTTACATGTTGAATGAATATGATTTGTTTACTTATTTTATACAGGTTGTTTCATTGATATTGAAGGACTTAATGATAAGGTTGTTTGAATAAAAAAATGATTTTCTATGGGAATTAATTTGAAATAAAACCTACTTTACAACAATACTAGCCATTAGCCCTACCCAGGTTTTCATTTAATGTCGTACATAATAAAACACGTAGTATAATTATTTAATTATTGATACGAGGGTGCTATTTGATCGTTTACACCCGAGTATAACACGTAACTTTTCATCACGAACTTTGCCCACTGCGCCACGTCGGTCGTCGATGTAACCATTAATTTATACCAGGGGTCGGCAACCTTATGCTATAGCCGGGCCACATATGTTGCCAGAGTATCAGTGCGGGCCGCACTTATATTTATATGTTCGGGCATGTATTTTTAATATTTGAAATAAAACGCATATATATTCATACAATTATCTCTTTTTTAATTGAACTACTATACTAACATAAAAGTAAGAACTAGTGAGATTTTTGAGGCTGCATTTGACTTGCAAGTTTTTTAACGTCTGCTTTCATTTTAGTAGTAGACACGCGCAGTATCGCGTCTAAATGTTCATCCGTTAACCGCGAACAATTCTTATTTTTGCGGTAGTTGAGAATTGAAAAAGTCTGCTCACACAAATATGTACTACCAAACATAGTTATTATCTGCTGAGCAAACTTTTTCAATTCTTTGAAGTTTTCAGAACTCAAACCTCCGTAGAACTGTATCAAGTCAGTGCTTTCCTTAAATGCCGTTTTAAGTGTGCTATTACTTTGCAAATCTACTATGTTCATTTGCAAATGGCTTGGTATCTCACTAATATCAATTGCAAAAGGGTTTTGGAATATTTCCATGTTAAGGGAGCTCTTTTTAAAGTCGGTGAATCGATTTACAAACTCAGTTTGTAGTTGTGTTAACACGTTTCTCATTGTAATATTTTGCCACACAAAATTATCTCCAGCTTCTTCCACGGCTTTCTTGCAATTAGGAAAATGGTCAAGCTTTTTTTCATCAATATGCTTGATAAACAGTTTCAGTTTCATTTCAAATGACTTTACATCTGTACCTATACATATCGCAAATCAATTTATTTTTTCCCTGCAAGCGTTTGTTGAGCTGATTCAGGTCCTTAGTCAAATCAGTCAAAAAACCAAGATCGATAATCCACTGTTTGTTAGTAAGCTCTTCTACTGGCTTTCCTTTCATCTCCATGAAGTTGCCAATTTCTTTCCTCAAATCAAAAAACCGTTCCAAAACGGCACCTCGACTGAGCCACCTCACTTCACAGTAGTAAACCACGTCACCATGTTCAGCTTCCAGATCTTCCAAAAACTTTTGGAACTGACGGTGTGTGAGCCCATTTCTTCTTATAAAATTAACAGTGGATGTTACAGTATCCATTATTTCTTTCCAGGATATAACTTTGGAGCACAATGCCTCTTGATGGACAATACAGTGAAAAATCAATGGCACAGTAGATCCAGAATCTTTCACTTTGCTGATGATTCTCCCAACAACACCTTTGTTTTGACCGCTCATGTTCTTGCCTCCATCGGTAGTGACACTTGTTAACTTTTCCCAGCTTAATTGCAATGAATCCAGAGCTTGTTCCACATGGTGAAATAAATCTTCTCCCGTAGTTGTACCTTTCAAACTGCACATTTTCACAAGCTCTTCGTAAACAGTAAAGTTTTCGTCAATGCCGCGTACAAATATGAGTAACTGTGCTGTATCCGACACGTCCGTACTTTCATCCATCGCTAAAGAGAAGCAGTCGAAAGACTGCGCCTTATCCCTGAGTTGTTCACACAAATTAGCACCCAAGTCTTCAGTACGTCGGGTGCAAGTTCTTGCAGAGAGACTAAGACTTTCAAACATTTTTTTCTGCTCTGGGCATATTTCTTCTGCGATAGCTAAGACACACTCTTTTACTAATTCACTATCGGTAAACGGACGTCCACTTTTTGCAAGAATCTCTGCTACCCTGTAACTGGCCCGAACATTCGATTCGCTGTTGTCTGCCACAACCTTAAATATGTTTTGTTGATTTTGTAATGACGATTTCAAAGTGGAAATTTTCCTTTTCCGTATTTCTCCTTCAAGACAGTCAAATTTAGCTTTGTGCTCGGTGTCGTAATGTCGCTTCAGGTTATATTCCTTTACTACAGAAATACTCTTTTGACAAATCAAGCATAACGGTTTTCCTTTAAACTCGATAAAAAAGTATTATTCTGTCCATAATTCGTTAAAAACTCTTTTTTCTTCTTCTATCTTCCTTTTTCTTGAAGCCATGTTTATATAATTATTCTGTAACAATAATGAAAAAAATTAAATTCGTTGTAAAATTATATGTTCCAGTTAGCACCTACAAATTCAACTCCACATTCAAATAATAATTAAAACATGACACACTCGTAACTAACTTCATGTCATGTAACTACTATCCCCGTCCTTATAACATTTACCCATCAATCTGAAGGTTCACATTAACAAGCAGTAAATAAAATAAAACAAAATGCTCGCGAGTGCATACAACTTACCTCATACGTCGTGCGTGAGAAGCTATCAGCGAAGGGAAGAAAGGTGAAACGAAACGCGTAGCTAGCAACCAGATGAGACGTGAGTTTCCGGCGAATTTCCACAACCGAATGTGGCGAGAGCTGCGCGCGGCTGTGATTTTAACTAAAACCGGTCGCTTTGAATTTTTTCGCCGCCGCACACCTGCGTCTAATCAAAGACTGCCGCCCCGCCTATTGTCTCAAAGGAGCCGCCCGCCGCCGCACGTGCGGCGGATAAACGCAAAAGAAATTGCCAAGAATTGAATAAGTACAGCAAATATTTATTTTCGGTAGAAACAATACATAACATCACAGTCTTGATAAACAGTTCTTAAGAAATGAAATAGAGGTACATTTTTATCACCCCGCGTGTGAGCGAGCTTTCAAGAATACTCTCATGGCCCAGCAGCATGGCCGTATAAATTCTAGTGAATTTATATGGCCTTTTGCTTCGGTATTTTTTTCTTACGGACCTCAGGGTTGCGGGCCGCACCGAGATAGTCTACGGGCCGCATGCGGCCCGCGGGCCGCCGGTTGCCGACCCCTGATTTATACCAAAACTACCTGACCCGCTCTCGGCTTTACTCGCGTGGTTTGTCAATAAAAACATTACCCTACTTCTGCACAGTCGGGTAAAAAGTAGCCTATGTGTCAATCCCGATCATAATCTATCTATATATCAAATTTCATAGAAATCGGTCTAGCCGTTTTTGAGTTATAAATGTGTATCTAAGACTTTGCTTTATATATTTAGTTCTACACTAGTATTATAAATTCGAATGTAACTCTGTCTGTTATGTTTGATGATTGTTTGATTTCGGGCTAAACAGATTTCGATGAAATTTGGTATAGACAAGTTTGTTACGTTTGTTACCGTTCTGACGTACGGCTGAACCGATGTCGATAAATTTGGTAGGTATATAGATAGATTTTAACTTGAATTGAGATTTTTATAAGACTTAACTTGAATAGGCTTTTAATTGACAAAGCACGCGTGCGAAGCTGCAGGCTGCCGCTAGTTCTTGAATAAATAATACCTTCCTTTGAGCAAATCCTCTTTTCTAACATCTAAGTATGTAGATGTCGCTTCGATATATTTTTCATCCATTTCCTTGTGGAAGGCGGTGCTCATCCTTTGAGATATTGTTTCCAACCGGCTGTACACTTCAGCTATCACAGATTTAGCAGCATTGAACACCTGGAAGTTTCAATTTTATTATTACACTAGCTTCTGTAAACTAGGCATGTTACGGAGGTTGTTTTACGGAACCGAAGTCGGAGTCGGAGTTTTTAAATTTGGTTTGTCGGAGTCAGAACCGGAATCGGAGGTGGTGGTGGTTCAATGAAGTAGTTCCAAAAATAACACTTGATTTTGGCTTCATTGTCCCAATCAAAATCAGATAACTTTAATTGAAACGCCGCACAAAACAAAACAAATGATCTATATTGCGTAACAAACAACAAGTGAAAGAGTAATCGACAACAAAAAACACGGGGGAAGGGGGTTCCCCGCGCGACATGTATAAACCTATTCGTAAATATTGACCGCCGCCGCCATCGGCTATGTTTTTACCTCCGATTTAAAAGTATCGGAGCCGGAGGTGGAATATCAATCGGAAGTCCCGACTTATCGGAGTCGGCGTTGAAGCTCCGTAACACCCCTGCTGTAAACCCTATTCACCCTCTTAGGGGATGAAATAGTTATAAATAACAATTTTGTCAAAAGACTCTTCAGCCTGTCGAGTCAGTGGATTATTAGTTGTTTAAAATACTGGGACTGTTTATCGATATTTTGTTACTTATGCATTTCTGTCAATGTAACCTTTGAAAACAAAATCTTGTCAAGGTAGGACCACCTGTGTGTGTTCTACCGCTTAGCGCTTGTATAATGGGTTGTGTTCAGAGGAGTTGTTTGGCATGGTGCCTGCAGGTTCCTTTTACCATCGCACCGCTCGCCATCGGCAGGGAATCCATCCACACACCTTGGAGACAATGTGGTCGCGTACCGTGAGATTCGCGGGAGAAATTTCCTCCCGCGAACACTTTGCTTGTGGAATGGTCTCTCTGCCGAGGTTTTCCCCAGGGACTACACAGTATGGGGTCCTTTTACCATCGCACCCTCACCATCGGTAGGGAATCCATCCACACACCTTGGAGACGATGTGGTCGCGCACCGTGAGATTCCAGAGGAATTTCCTACCGCGAACACTTTGCTTGTGGAATGGTCTCTCTGCCGAGGTTTTCCCCAGGGACTACAATATGGAGTTCTTCAAAAAGGGCGTTTTAAAAATTTTCAGGGGTCGGAAACGCGCGAATGATACTTTTGGTGTTATAAGTCCATAGGCTACGGTAACCGCTTACCATCAGGTGGGCCGTATGCCTTGTTTGCTACATTAGTGGTACAAAAAAAATTACTTACATTAACGTAGTTTTCTTTACTGCCTTTATCACTTGCAATACAAGTGAGATCTTCATACAAAGAACTCAATAGCACTTTACTCGTCTTCCCCTTCACCCATGCAGTGGAAGGCAGTCTATGGAACGTGCTGTAGACGCGGCATTTCTGCGGACCCTCGCCCCGGGATAACTTCTCGTTGTACTCTATTATGGAGTGCTGTTCTGATGATGAAGGCTCCAAGAACAGCGGGAGTAAAGCAGAGAGGGTATTCTTTTCTGAAATAGATAAAAAGATGGATACCTCTTTACTGTTAACAGTCACAAACAAATAAAATCATACTACTCAGTTGACGTTAGCTCAGTATCTCCCCTGAGGTCTAGTTCCCTCCAGTGATATAAGCAAAATATCAAATAGTTATGAATACATACATACTGTAACGCCTTTATCCCGGAGGGGTAGGCAGAGACCACAGATCTCCACTTGCTACGATCCTGACATACTTCTCTAACCTCATTCACTCTTATCACATTCTGCATAAATGCTCGTTGGCTTAGGGTACTCTGAACCTGGCCTTTCACCAAGATATCTTCAACTTGGTTAATATACATACGCCAAGGTCTTCCCCTTCCAACCATCCCACTCCCAACTGTCCCACTCACGCTCGCCTTATATAATTGTTTCGTCCGAGACACGTTCTCGGAGATATAGATTTATCTACTAATGTAGATGACTCTGATAATGTACACAGACAGAGCAAACACATTATAGATACACCAACCTCGCCGGCGAGGTCGTCGAGTCCCTTCAGTTGCCGCCTGCACAAATTACAAACATGTACCTAGGCGTTTCTCTCCTATCCCCATCCTGACAACGGCCCAAGCCGAGACTCATACCAAGTGGTGCCCTTACACTAGTTGCCTCATCAAAAGTAACTGGGGTGAGCGCCCTCTGTGCTCGCCATAAGTTCGGTTATTATGCATTGGCATCAGAGGCCAACCGCTAGTTAGTAAGTCAGAGAAATAAAAATCTAAGTATGCCTTTCTCAATTCTCATCACTATGTCTTCATTTACTCCACATCGTTCTTTTACCACACATAGTTTATAACGTGTTTTATTTAAATGAAAGATAAATAATATAGTAAATAAATACTTACATTTTTAGTGACTGACGTTATCACACTAATATCATAAATGTGAAAGTTTGGATGTTTGTTTATTTATTTGTTTGTTTGTTACTCAATCACGTTGTACCGGCTGAACCGATTTCGATGAAATTTAGTATGTACCTACGTAGATTATAAGCTGGATTACCACATAGGCTACCTTTTATCCCATAAATCAGTTCCCATGGGATAAAAATGGGGTGTCAAATTTCAACAGCGAGTTAGATATATTTCTAGATTACCTACACATTTAGAAGTGTAACGCGTATGAAGTCGCGGGCAACAGCTAGTTTTATAATAGTAAATTTGAACATAAGTTTTACATGCTATAAGAGCTGTGGATTTATTACATAATTGAATAGAATTTACCTCTGCTAAGACTTTTGTTGAGGATAATGTACTGGGCTTTATCCTCAGTCTGGACTGCATTAGTTGCCAACTTCACTCTCCTGCTTTGTGTGACGGACTCATTGTGAAAACTGTTGCTTTGTCTCCTTTGACTGCAAATGAGAAGATGTCTCATGTGAAATTATAAAAAACCGGGCAAGTGCGAGACGGACTCGCGCACAAAGGGTTCCATTATATTCATAAAAATGGCAAAAAAATAATGTCTGTTGTATGGGAGCCCCACTTAAATATTTATTTTATTCTGTTTTTAGTATTAGTTGTTATGGCGGCAACAGAAATACATCATCTGTGAAAATTTCAACAGTCTAACTATCACGGTTCATGAGATACAGCCTGGTGACAGACATACAGACAGATGGACAGACAGACAGCGGAGTTTTAGTAATACCCGTTTTACCCTTTGGGTACAGAACCCTAAAAATCAAACTGGTATTTTGGGTACTAAGTTATTATCGAAACTACCAGTATGAATAAATTTTTTGGCAATCAACCGATTTTTTGATTCACTAAACATTATTTTATATTTTTAAAGGCACTTATATGTTTTAACTGCTTTTGAAAACATTCACAGATTAGCAAAATTATTATCATACTGTTATGGTGCTCCCAGCAGTTATATAACATTTTATCGTTACATATCATTTAATTCCTTATATTTAGACCAGAGGCCCCCAAATTTTTTGTCTCGTAGACCACTTTGCCATGTTTTTCGGTTTTAAGTATAGACCCCCTGCCTGCCTAATAAATTTTTGCAAATTCATCGACCTCAATGAGTTTTAGACAGTTGGAAATTTGGTATAGTACACATACTGTGGTACTAACTGTGGTATGAAAAACTTAACAAATAATAGGTACTTTGTATGTAGGTATGTGGATTTTTCTTTTTATGAAAAGCCAAAAACAAGGTAAAATTAACCTGCTAAAATTAATAACACCTGCTTAAATGAGATCTGTTATCGTGTACCCCCAATATTTTTGTACAATGACATGGACCCCTTAGAAATCTTAGTCCACCCCTGGGGTCGATATAGACCACTTTGGGTATTATTGATTTAGACAAATGTTACAAAATGTTATATAAAGTTAAACTATAACTGCTGTTTGGGAGCCATATATTTAGAATGTGGGCTGATGACATCCAAGTATTATCAGCGACAGACTTTTAATGTCTAGTAGGTGGTCTGCCAAAACTGCATCTGCTTTCCTTAAGCTATAATTCCATCAAGGCCTTATTCCGCCTGTTGACTTGTCTTGCCAAGTGCATAACTAGCAAAATTATGGAATAATTAAAGCAAAATCAAGTGTATGCATACCTAGATGATATGTCATTATTAGCTATGGTCACTTGTGTTAGTCTCATTTTAGTTGATTCCAGCTTTTTGCATTTCTCTTTAATGCTGATTATCTCAAGATTCTGAAACATACAAACATATCTATGATAGTTTCTTTTACCTCCTTCAGTTTACTCTTCCAACTTTATTATGAGCACCACAAAGGAGTGGAATGCCTTGCCTGAGTCTGTGTTTCCTGATAACTATAACCTAGGGGTCTTCAAGTTGCGAGTGAATAGGTTTCTTCAAGGTAAGCGTGTACCATCATCGACTACATCATCGCTTACTAGCAGGCAAGATTGTTGTCAAACACTAGCCTATTTTTAGTATAAAAAAAAAATATCTTTAAAACTACTGAATCTATTCTGAAAATTTTACAAATATTTCTTAGAACAGTTAGCTGGAAGAAAATACTCATTAGCATTAAGTTCGCCTATGTATTATTTTATAAATGCCATAAAGAATTTCGTAATCTAATCTAATGATAAAAAGCTAAAATCCCTGAATGATTGCTGAGATCCCTGAGTGCTAAATATTATTTTGTTAGCCAGCTAGTCTTTCCCATTAACAGCCCGCAACTTTGACATGTTATCTTCCCATTAAACTCAGATTCATTAGTCATTAAGGGATTATAGAATAATCTAGTCTCGACCAGCTTTACCTTAAAGTCCAACTGATTTCTTAAATCCACCATCTGATTATTAGCAGCAGTCAGTTTCTCCATCCACTCCATCTGCACCTGCTCCTGAGCCTTGATCTTCTCCATCCTTGCATTATCCACATTAACCTGACAAGACTTCAACTGACTTCTCAGTATAGTTGTTTCCCCCTCTTTAGTTACATATTTTTCTAACAATTTACCATTTTCTGACTTAAGTTTTGCATTTTCTTCTTGTAGTTGGAGTAATTGATGGTATGCATTGCCAGAGTCCTGGCCTTTGAATATTTTATCGCTGAATATGAAGTCATCCTCAGATAACTCATTGTGTCCATTTGTTTTTGGGATCATTTTGGAAGTTATACCTGGCAATGGCGAGGATATCCTATTGCATTTCTCTTTAAGATGTGTTGATATTATACTGGATGGATGTGATACAGGTTTCTTGAAGGAAAATTCGGTTTTTGACGTGCTTGGTAGAGGGTGAAGTTGGGTACTGGTTGTTGCCGGTTGCATGCACATGCTGTAGTCAGGTAGTAGACTGAGGTCGCTCGTGTTGTACGCCTGCTCACAAACCTGGCTGGCCATAAGGAGGATTTCATCGTCATTGTCGTCACCCCAGTCGTTTGCATCTGTTTCAACAAATACACTTTTAATTATAACCTTACTTTTGTTAGCATATATTGTTGACTAGACTCTTACATATTAATGAATTAAACTAAGATTACACGTAAGATATAGCTAAATAAAAGCAGGATTGGTAAATTGTTTACCTTTGTTTTGGCTCAGTGGAAATTTATGATCCGAAATACTTATGTTAAGTTTGGCTCTTTTACGATCACCTTGATGTTCAGAAAAAAACCTTTTAGACATTATAATGTGTGTCCTCTTTTATTACTAGAGAAAAGGAATAATCCCAATAAAATATTAAATTTTGGCGGTTTACTAACAATAAAATGATCAGTCAAACTTGACTGCAATGCAATTTATTTACAGTGCTGCCAATGTAAAATTTCTTAATTCCTCGCAAAAGTGAGCTTGATTCCACGAAATTCCCCGCTATGATATTTTTACATATTTAAACACCGTTTCATACAAAATTTTGTATAATCAATGTAATCATCAACAAAATTAACATTGGAATGATTCCTTACGATCTAAAAAAATCTTTAAAATTTGGTATATAATTCAAACAATTTAATTACCTCCCTTTCGCTTTATGCATAGACCGGTTCGGTTCGTATTTTATCAGACACCACGTTTTGGCTTTCCCTTGTTTAGTATTCTTTAAAGCTACAATGGATGGTTACATTACATTATTGAAGCTTTTATAGCGTAAAAAGCAGTCGGCCTCGATTCCCCGGTTTTAGTCATTCCTCGCGCTAGCTACCGCTTCCCCGCAAATCGGGGAAATTTCCCGTAATTGGCAGCACTGTTATTTATGAGTCTGGGTCAGCCAGCATGTTTGTTTTGAAATTAGCGCCAGGCAGTTAATGTAGCCATTTGAAAAAATAAAAGGACAACAAATTGCACATTGCACAATAGGGCTCATTATTTTTCGGAAAATAGCCGGTTTTGTGATTTATGAAATTCCATAGACACTAGAAGTGTCAAAGTTTCGACTTGAAAAGTCAAAGTTTATTTTGTCTTTGACTTAGTTTGTCGTGGAAATTCGTTGTAGAAAGACGTGCATCATGACTGATCCCTATAAACTTGGTGATTTGGTCTGGTATGTATGCAAAAGTAAAGCAAAATTGTGTTAATTATGTCGACGGATCTGTTCTAGTGTCAATAATGTGTGTCATGTGTTTGTTTCAGGGCTAAAATGAAGGGTTTCAGCCCATGGCCCGGCCGGGTAAGACGCTTCTCTTTTAATTCACTTGTAAAAAACGCTGTAGAAAACGTAAATTCAACTTGCAATAATCACTTTTAATGTGTTGGACACTTTCGTGCATTTGCTTTTTATCTATGAAGGTGTATGTTCAAAATAATTATGGGCGGGAAATTTCTACTTTACTACGCGCCTGGGGGCTATGACGCTACTCTGATACTGCCTAAATCGTCAAACTTATTTGCTGCATTCGACAACACCGTGAGACCCATGTTCCAGTTATGGTCATGAACTTTCAAAGTTGTTCCTCAAACTTCGTATATCTTGACTTATTTTTTGATAAAAATAACCTAATTAGATGTTGTGGGTATTTTCAGGTAGCCATCCCTACCCCGGAGCTGAAGCCACCTAAAAAAGCTACTAATATTCAATGCATTTACTTCTTTGGGACTAACAACTAGTGAGTACCAATAAACTATTCTGATTAGCCTTATTGTGACTACTCTAACTATTTAAACAAACATTGTCTGAAGAACATCTAGGAGTATCTAAAAATAGAAATGTAAACATCTATCTCAAATGTGCTCCAAACAGGCTGAAAGTTATACAGGATGAATAACTAAACAGTCAACAAATTTTGAGTATTCAGACTATTAATCTGTGTTTAATCAATATCCAATATTGAAGTTGAATATCCACCTTTTCTTATGTTGCAGTGTCTCTAGACAGTTGTATGAAACTATCTAAAAGACAAAGAAATGTTTAACTTCAATATTAGATCAAAATACACAAAAATTCTAATTCACAAAATTCTACCTATCTATATGCAAAATTTTACGATGATCTGATTGACACTTCGAAAGTTATCCTCAGACAAACAAACATTCATACAATGCCAATTCGTCCAAGTTGATGTGAATATCTCGCTTCGCTCGATCTATAACCCCAATGCTGGTTTTTTTAAGTGTATTTATTTCAATTCCAATTTTAAAAGTTATATTATTGCTTCCGCCTGGGGCTACGCATGGTTTGTCATTAAAAAGTAGACTGTCTCAACTCTGGTCATAATCTATCTGTAAACCAAATTTTGTCAAAATTGTTCCAGCCATTTCCTTAGTTGTGAAAATAATAAACAGACAGACTTTCAAATTTATTTGTATGGATTGTATGAATTAATAGTATTATATTACATATATATGTTGTATTAATAGTGTATGAGTTAATAGCTTCCATACAGATAAACTAATTTCAATACAATTTTTATTCTTTGTAAGATGTTTGCAGTTCCTAGCTTTGTTTGGTAAAAATGGCTATAGCCAGTCTAAACACTGAGGTTTTAAATTTTGTAAAAGAATTTGTACTTAAACAATTTAACTAAGGGATGACATTGTCAATGTGGCTGGGAAACGCGGGGAACTGGAGTGATAATCGCGTAATAAGAAAGAGGCCCATTCCCAGCAGTGGGTGCAGGCAGACCGTTGCTGATGATGATGAATTTGTAGTTAATGCAAGAAGTCGCTATGTTCTTTTGTAAATGCTTTTGATAAAGATGGTTCCCACTCAACACCAGATAGGTCATTAGCTTGTTCCATTTCCAAGTTGTATTAAAAAAAAACAGGTTTATATAACTCATTGTGTGATTATAAAAGTAATTGGTGTAGTTATTTTTTTTTTAAATTGGATAGAACTTTGTTTGACCACAATCTCACCTGATGGTAAGTGATGATGTGGTCTAAGATGAAGCACGAAGATCTAGAAGAAACCTATTTACTCTTACCTTAAAGAGGCCCGGATTGTATTCTTTAGGAAAAACAGACGACGGCAAAGTGTTCCATACCTTAGCTGTACACATCAAGAACGTAGAACCAAAATGGTGTGTGCGAATGGGTGGTATATTGACTAGGTACGGATGGTACTGAGCGTAATTGGTTATTGTGTAATGCCGTTCAAATTGAATAAATAAATATCAACAATAGTATTATTACTAGCCCTCTGTGTCCCACTGCTGGGCCTCCCCCATGGACTATAGTCTCCCCACATTCTTTCTAGTCACTTCTTGAATATAAAAATGTATATAAATAAATATTCAAAGGTTGAGTATTTTCATAAAAGGAGTTAATAACTAAAACTTATTCATAAAAATTGATTTATTTTACACTAGCTTCCGCCAGCGACTTCGCACGCGTGTTATGTCAATATTAAGAAGCCTATGTTTTAATCCAGGCTATAGTCTATCTATATACCAAATTTCATTGAAATCGGTTCAGCCGTTACGACGTGATAGAGTAACATACAACAAACATCCAAACTTTCGCATTTATAATATTAGTGTGATTGTTCTAAACCATGTTTTTTTCATTTTCATTTATTTCATCTTTTGACAAATTACATGTTTTTAGATATGTCAGTACAATAATAATAAAAAATAATCCAATAAAAATAATTAACTTGATTACAATGTCATATTGGTAGAATTTAATTATGATGTCAATATGTATTGAATAACAAATTTTACAAGATATTTTAAATACAAAAGAAATTAACAAGAAATAATAATATATAAACAAAATTAGAAGTATCTGCAAAAGCATTGTCAATTGTATATAAATCAATTAATAAAATTACAAAATATATTAAAACTAAAAAAATTATAATGTCAAGACGTATGAACTTGTATTACAATGTCATAGCAAAAAGGTTTTTATCTGCAAAAGCTTCGGCCAAACGATAAAAACTTTTGTTAATTAAATGTCCTTTGATAAACAATTTGAAGTCATTGTTGGCAAGACTTAACATTTTTGGGTATTCTATTATACAATTTTATTGCTGTGCTTTTATAGCTTTTGGAAATCTTTGCTAATCTTGTTTTTGGTATAATTAGGCGATTTTTATATCTAGTATTGATATTGTGGACATCTGTAGCTATTTTCATGTTACGTAAATTTTCTCTAATGTAAAGCATGTTGCACTTAAGAACTTGTATTTAAGGAAGCATGTCTCTTCCTTAAGTACAACATTAATTTGCCAACTACCCATTCATACTAATTATAAATTCGAATGTAAATCTTGTCTCTCTGTCTGTTTGTTACTGTTTCACGTCTAAACGGCTGAACCGATTTCGACGAAAGTTGGTAGCTACCTCTACAGATAGATTGTGACCTTGTTTGAACATGGGCTACTTTTCATTGGCAAACTACGCGAGCACGGCCGCGTGCGGAAGGTTGTTTCATAAAAGTAACATAGTTTGTGTAGTTACATTAGGTACATAAGTTAGTTGACCCTATTTTAACAGTTCTTTGCAAAATGCTTCTTGATATATCCATTTTCTATATTACTTACCAAACCTTTGACGACCTCCATAGCGCAGTGTGTGAATAGCCGGCGGAAATAAGACGTTGCGATGCGGGTTTGATTCCCGCCGCGAAACAAATGTTTGCATGATCTACAGGTGTTATGTTACGAGTGTGGGTGTTTTTCTATATACATATCGTATGTATTTAAATATAAAAAATATTTATGTTAGTAATCTATCAGTTATCTGGTTTCCATAGTAATACAAGCTTTGCTTAGCTATGGAAATTAGTCTCTTATTGAAAGTGGGCAATTTTATTGATTTTACGGGAATAATAAGACGTAACTAATTACGCATATGTTTAGACATTTCTGTGCTTTTATCTAGTGAATGTTAGATAATTGTTTGTATAGGAATAACCTAAAACATGCCGGAGGTCTTAGGCTGAGGCCACACTATACGTGCCAAGCTGAGAGCTACGCTAGGAGCTGTACTTGTGACTAACTAGGCACCTCGTGAAACTCGTCGCTTGTAGTGTGTTCAACTGCGATAGTTACCAACACGTCTGTTCACTCACTAAGCGAGACCCAGTGCCTTAGGGTCTGAGCCACGACACCAGGGTTAAATGGAAATGGGGATGGGCAGGGCACATGATAAGAGGTCAAGATAAATGGAGTAAGAAAGTGGCAAGATGGTATCCTAGGGAAGGTAAAAAGAAGAGAGGTAGACCACAGAAAAGGATGATGATAGCAGAGAAGTGGAAGGAGTGATGTGAAATAGAGAGGCTCAGGAAAGATCAGAATGGAAAATGTTGGAGGAAGCCTTTGCCGATTAGCCAACAGATCTACAGAGAAAACACAAGCAGCAAATACTAGATTGTTTTTTAAATTTTTAAGTTATTATGTTTGTGTTAGTATATTATTATTAGGTTAAGCTGATCTGAATAAAAGCCCGAAAAATTAAATTATATAATATGAATTTAGTATTAGAATTATTAAATTTTTTGTGAACCTAACAATAACAATGGCGTCCTCTTCTCCTTACTATTGTTGTACCCTACAGGGTCCATAATGTTCATGCATTTGTATCTATATGACATTGTGGGATGCAATAAACGATTAAACATTGACGCGACATTCTTCAAATCCCATACGTAAGGGCCTAACTCATCACACTGGCGAGTTACAAGCATGTTTTCACCGCGGCGATTTGTGGATGTGAGCTCGCGACGTGCACACCGCGTTAGAAACTTAACTTCATAAACGTAACGTTTGTAATTTAACCAGCAGGCCTGCACAGTAGAGAAGGGGTTTCTCTTGATCAAAATTGTCTTCAGTCTCGAGCACTTCCAAGAATAGTCTACATCGCCGAGCTTGATAGACGTCTTTCCTCTATCTTGACAATCATGGATAGAGAACTTTCTTTCGAAATATTCTAGGTCTGGCTACTACTTGATTCTTCTTTTTCTTTCGTGTCAATAGCGTACAATGTAGGTATTTTAATTCGCAATTTTTTATATTCGTTTAGAGTAGAACCTGGCCGCGTCTATTGTATTTATGGTAGCCTTATAAAGATCGTCCCTTGTGCATGTCGTCGGCACAAAGGACAGTTAAGCAGGTGGGGCATAGTCTGGATGGGGTGCCCACAATCACAGCTGGATAGCGGAGGCTCTCGCATTCCCCATCTACAGAGATTTTTCCTACACCGCCCAAACTGAGTCCGGAGTCTGTTAATAAATTTCCAGACAGGCCACGTAAGGTCATGTCTAGGGGGAAAATTTTCGTGTGATGTTATGAAGTCTCTTCTTCCAAAAATTCAACCTTTGTGCGGCTGGGTGGTCACTAGCGTCGAGGGTTCTACGCATAAAACTCGGCTTTTTAGTCGGGACTACTTAATTAAAAATGATTAATGGAAATGATCACGATTGGGGGAAATTTCAAATCGTACAGAATATAAAATGAAAATTATATTTATTTTAGATACACAAAATTTAAATCAGCTCACAAACTTAAAAAAAAAAGTTGTAACATTAAGGGTTGTATTTTGACTTTATACATATATATGGTGAAATAAGTTTTTTTGTTGTAAAATTACTTTTTCAAAACAAGCTTTTATAAAATTCATAATCGGAACCGCTAGCAGATTCAAACACTAGTAGCCTACTATAATCCATTCAGAAGTTCTGTTGTCTAGCATCCGTGTCCATCATGAGACCTCCATGGTACCATATTATTGCATTGTCACCGAAGTTACATATTATTACGTATTCCAAATCAGCTCAATCGGTTGAGGGGAACAGGTTTCAAATTCAGTTGCAAGATTCCACCCGGACAAACATACATTGCAAGTTAATGAAAAGCTTGTAAAAAGGCTTTGTTTATAGCAACGGTAGCGTTGCTATAACAGTCATCCGATTATAACCGAAATCTAGTTTTGTTTACTTCGTTTCACGAACAAACAAATTGTCTTATCTGTCTCTCTATTGTTAAACCTTTCGCTGATCTGATTAGAATATTGAACGGCAGGTTCAACCGTGCAAGTTCGAGAGAGTGCGGGTTGTTGTTCACCGAAGCTCAGATTTCCCTAACATGTGTGCAAAATAGGAAACGGTGGATCCACCGCAGCGCAGTGAATTCGCGCGGCGTAAGGGTAAGAGCCAGTTGAGCCAGTCGTCGAGCGCAAGATGCAAATGAACCACTTATTTTTCTTGAAAGATAAGAATAATTTTGAATCATTTATATCAGTTTGAAGAAACTACTCCAAGAGTCATATCCGGAAAGAGATACGCATCGATTTATTGTAACATATAATTTACGTATTGTATCAACGTGATGTGCACTTTCATAAATCGCATCGTTGTAAAAACGCTCGCAACGCGCCCGTGATAGCTCTAAGCATTGTATTTAAGTCCACGTGGCATGGATGGCAACAAGAAGTGACAATTCACAGTAACTCTTCACTTCTGCGATGCATTAAAAAAACATTATCTAACCAGTAATCATATAAAATAAAAAAATACAGCATATACAAAAAATACTTAAAAAACGTATATATATACTATTTGTATTTTTTGGAATTTATGTGTGTATAAATGTAATAATATGTAAATAAATATTGCTGGACACTTCACATAGCGCTTTTTAGCCCCAAACTAAGCAGAGCTTGTACTATGGGAATCAGATAACTGATTAATACTTTTATACTATTTTTTTGTAAATACATGCTTATAATATACTAGCTGACCCGCCCGTGGCTTCGTACGCGTGGTTTGTCAATAAAACATTACCCTCCTTCTGTGCAGTCGCGTAAAGTGTATCCTATGTCTCAAGTCCATTCATAATCTATCTAGGTATATAGATATCAAATTCCATCGAAATCGGCCGAGCCGTTAAGTCGTGAAAAGGTAACAAACAGAGAGACGAGTTACTTTCAAACTGGTATGTACGTAGATTATAACCTGGATTTACACATAGGCTACTTTTTGTGTACAAACAACGCGAGCGAAGCCGCTGGCGGAAGCTAGTTATAAATATTAACCTTCCTCTTGAATCACTGTCTATTGCTGAAAACTGCATTAAAATCTGTTGAGTTGTTCAAAAGATCTAAGGTAACAGACAGCGGAAGCAACTTCATTTTATACTATGTAAAGATAGAAACGCATTCAGACCTGGAACTGCAAATATTTGGTCCGCGTCGGGTAAAACATGGGTATTTTGTCTGAAATAAACGCGTATTTTATTATGTTAATTTCCCCAACAGTGCCTGGATAGAAGAAAATAACATCAAGCCGTATCATGAGTTTAAGGAGCAGCTGATCAAGTCCTGCAAGACTGCTGCTTTCAAGGAAGCTGTGGCTCAGATCGAAGAGTTCATTGTACATCCGGAGGTAATGAGTGATGATGATGACATCTACTTGTACATTACTACAACAATAAATACTTACCTAGTTCCAAAAGATATTTGTTACATTTAGATATCTGAGCTTTATCAGTCAAGGAACATGCCAATACATTTTTGTAGGGTTTTGAGGCCTGAGCAAACATTATCTTTTGGGGCAATTCTGAAGCTTGTTACAAAGCCATTATTAATCATTATTATAAATACGGGATTTATCACGTACCGTCTTATCAGTGTTTCGACCAATGTTTTATGTTTCGGTTTCGTATATTCGGTCGTGAACCTTCATCAGGGTGAGTGCGATCCGCTCCGAATAACGTCTCGTCTTGCACTGAGTGCAGTGCGAGGCGAGACGTTATTCGGGGCCCCTTGAAGAGTAGGCCTGGTTCTTCATCATACGATTTTTACTTGAAGAATAAAAACATAAATCTTCTCCCACCAGAAATTCGGTGATCTCGATGACCACCAGCGCAACGCGGAAGAGGAATTCGATAAGTTGAAGGACGTGATAGAAGGCGAGGAGCAGCCAGAAGCAGAAGGCGAGGTGGTGGAGGTTGAAGGGGTGAAGGAGCCCGAGGCTGGTACTAGCTCTCCTGAAACTATTAAAAAGAAGAGCTCTACTCCTAAGGTCAGTTACACAAAAATCCCATTTATTTTAGTTTTTTTTAGTATTGATACGCATTAATTGGAAGGCTGTTGCGCCATCTTGAGTTAGCTTTGCACGGCGGCTCTATCACTCAATTTCACCATATTTAGCTATATAACTTGGCGTTGGAAATAGGGTTTGAAATACACCAGACAGTTCGTTCTGTAATCACGTGAGGTTAGAACAGGGAGGAGGGGGTTAGAATAGCATCACGATGGTATTTTCCGTGCAACCACGTGGAATCCTAAGCAAGCAACTTTATATCAAAAAAGCTACATTAGTGTACAAGCACTAACCTCACTCTCATGAACGAAGCCTACAAAATGAGCGGTATCCTGTAAATACTCTGTTATACTCTGATAATATGGTATCAATGTTTAAGTCCATGTAGTATATATATTATAATGATTCTAGCTGACCTGCCCGCGGCTTCTCACGCTTGAAATTTCCCGTTCCCTTGGGAACTTCGCGATATAAACTATATAAAACACTCTTGTTAATGTGTGAAGTCATTTACATGAAGTGTCGCGTCACACTTCATGTAAATGACTTCACGTCAATGAACGACGGTTAAATTATATCGATATTATTCATACAAAAATACTATAGCTAAAAAATATACAAAAAAAAAATCATTAAAATCGACCCGTTTCGTAGGAGTGCGACCACATAAATTGTGACACGAGATTTTTATATTACTTTATGAATTGTATTACCGGGGTTTATTGGTGTTTAAGTATTGAAAAGTAGGTGTATTGAAATACCTTGACTTTGCCTAGGTTTAGTTATATCTATGTGTCTTGGAATTTAAATTAAACCTCTCCCTCTACCAAATTTGGACTACCTACAATAACTGTTTGTCCGCATAACACAAAGGTTAACTGGAAGAGAATGCTATCTAGCATTAAGTTCGCCTGTGCACAAATTGTTTTTTTTTGTCTAATAAAGAAATTTCATTCATTCATAACAACAATATTTAGCTTTCAGCAGATTGGCTATATTGTTTTCTGAACAAATGATCAGTATTATATTCCCCCACAGATTCGCCTGACGAACAAAGTGAAGGCAGTGAAACGCGCCTCCTCCACGGGAGTGAAAGGGACGCCGCGCAAGAAGAGCAAAAGCAGTCTGTCTCGCTCGCACACCGACTCTGAGCTCGCAGAGAAGAGTTCTATGCTGAACCATTCTTTCTCCAAGAAATCCAGTCTCTTGAATCGACCCTCGAATATACTGAGACCCGTGAGTATACTTATTTATTTTGAACAAGCTTCCGTCCCCGGCTTTACACGCGTGGTTTGTCAAAAGTAGCCTGTATTTATCTATCTATATACCAAATTTCATCGAAATCAGTTTAGTTTAGCCATGAAAACGTAGCAAATAGACGGAGAGAATTTTGAATTAATAATATTAGTACCTATGGATTATTAAATAAAACAAAATAAATTATTGGCCACCGCGGCCGAATACGGATAGTTACTATATTCGTGGCAGACGTGATTTAGTCATTACGATCACTGTCTATAGTTAAACATTGTAAGCAACATTCAAATCATCATATTAGCCATAGGACGTCCACTGCTGGACATAGGCCTCCTCTATTATAGATCACCATCTCCTCTCTGCACCCAAACTCCTAGCAACCTTTATCAGGTCGTCATTCCATCTAGTGAGGGGCCGTCCTACGCTGCGCATTCCAGTGCGTGGTATCCACTTAAGAACATTTCTGCCCCAACGGCCGTCAGTCCTTCGAGCTATGTGCCCGGCCAACAGCCACTTCAGCTTCGTAATCCTCTGGGCTATAATAAGTTACATTTGTTTATGAATCGCAAAGATAAATACCAATCATAGCCCTTTCCATAGCACACTGAGCGACCTTGAGCCACCAGTGTCATAAGGCCCATAGTGAGCTTCACCAAGCTATTTCAAATACTAACTTACATTCATATTCTCCAGGACACGCCACCATTAGACCTGGAGAATGTCACTGAAACCCTGCTGGAGAAAAACATCAAGGCAAGCGGCATGAAGTTCGGTTTCCTTGGGCTCGGCATCATGGGCGGAGGCATCGTGAAGAACCTTCTCAACTCCGGGCATAAAGTGGTGGTGTGGAATCGGACGCAGGCTAAGGTAGGTGCTATTACTTGAGGATAGGTAATTTAAGTTTTGTGAATACTTTGCAACTGCCACAGCATTATAATATGTCGGGGACGTATCATTGAGAGTGCAAGAACTGGGGCACAAGGGGCAGCTTAGTAAGTGTGCCGCAGTCAGAGGGTCTGTACCGCATGGACAACTAGTCGCCTACTCTCCAATGTAGCTCCATTTTCTCATATTAAGTCTGCAGCTACTCACTTGTATCCTGAGACGGTTAAGTAATTTCTAAGTGGACCAAAAAAGGTCGTTTCCGCCAGGCAATATAAATTATTTATAATTTAAAGTAATCTTTATCTCCTACTTGGAAGGGGAGTAATGCACAATATACAATGCAGATCTTACTCCCCCCACCTTAGCATTAGAACTAGAATCGCCTGTGACTAGTTTGAAATTGGCGATACAGACATGTGCTCATATAACTTTTGGATAGTCTTTAGAAGCCCAAAGTCTAATGTTAGGAGCTTAAATAACTTGGCGACATAATGTCACTACAAGTTAACAACATAAAATGAAATTTATTGCGCTGAGTTTTCATTGAAATTGGATATCCAGATAGGTGCTCTTATAACTTTTGGAAAGAACTTTTAGTACCTAAAATGGTTGTGTGAAACTCAACAGGAGCTTGTATAATTTAAGGAAAGCTTTAGCTTTTTTACCATAGATAGAATCACAGGGATCCAAATACGTGCTTTTTTAATTTTTGTAAAACAATGACCCCTAGGGCGGCTATTAGACCCTCAAATGGTGTGCGAACCCCACGGGCTACTATTATGTATTCGTAATTGTAATTTAAAATGACCTTTATCGCATAGATTTGAGATTAAAAATGACAATTGATTTTCTAGCAATTTGAGTCTCGAAATTCATGTAATTATGTGAAATGGGATTAAATTGTCGCGCGCTGACATAACTATTGAAAACCGATACTTCATAAATCTTAAATGTACCAATGTTTTGACGATTATAGGCTAATGTTAGGTAGGTAGGCATATCGATAATTCATAAGGGGCCGTATTATTTAATTCTTATGTGTAACATAATACTCGTAGATCCGAAGGACTGAAACTTTACCGGTCCTGTTAACCATTCAGTCTCTGGGCGCCCTATATAAACTCACACTACAAAAATAGAGTTAGTTAAGTTGGGACTTTATCATCATCATATCAGGACATCCACTGCCTTATAGTTTTTCAGAGCGACCGATCTTGTTCACAGAAATCTTTATTTATTATCACGTACCGTTTTATCGGCGTCATGCATGACCGATAATGTTTTGGTTCAATTATAATAATTGAAGTTAACCACGAAAGTTTTCTTATTAGAATAATACAATAAACCTTATTCGTCACGTCTCTTTTCGGTATTAAAACTTATTATTTGGCTGGAGATCGTTTTGTACTCATCATGTACATAATGGTGTGTATAAAAATCGCGTACAGATTACAAATAATTTTACGATTCTTATTAATCGGCTTCCTATTATTTAACGAGTATTTGACTCCGCTCTAGTAGCATTCATTTATTCTACTTACACGTACATATACATTTTTTAGCTTAGGTGGTAGGTAGCTTAGAAGTAAGTACATATAGCCTGTAAGGACACTGCAAGTTGGATTTGCACCTTTTCAAAAGTACAGCAATTAAACATAGAATTGACATGTCATATTAATTAAATTAAAATAGTTAATGCGGCATATGTCAAATAATACAGTAGAATAACAAAGGTATGTCAAGCTATCGGATAATAATAATAATGTCAATTTCTACCGAAGAATAGAAAAAAAAAGGCATTTTGTTAATTTGTTTTGTCTTGTTAATATGTCCTAAATCTCGCAACTGAATTTTATACCAGTTCTTGCCAACCGATTGAGCTGAAATTCCGGTGACACTGCAATAACTAACATAATACTGTAATATTGTGTTCTGTGTATGATCCCAAGTTGGTTGAAATAAATGATTTTATTTAAATTTAATAACATGGTACCTTGGAGATGGTCTCATGATGGAGACGGATGCTAGACAACGGAACTTCTGAATGACTTATGTAGGCCACTAGTGTTTGGGCTTATTTGAATCTGTTTGCGGTTCCCATAATGAATTAAAAAAAATATTTTTCAACAAAGAAACTTCTTACTCTTCCGTAGTGATTCCTAGGGCTGTGATGCCTGACTGCTGTCTACCGTTCATTTCCCGTACTCGCTACTACGTTGCAAAATACCCATAATGGCCATTGCAAAACTCACACTTCCCTATTAGGTGATCTATTACGGTCTAGTGGCCATGGCGAATGTAGCAATGGTGATCGTTTTGACAGTCAATAGAAAGCAAAAGTTAAGGTTAAGTTTACTCTGAATTTGAAGACATACGCTGAAATATTTATAACATCTGCTACATCAGTGTCACTATCAACTGGTGTGAGATATTGATGAATACAGAGAATATTTGGCGGACACCTTTGCCCAGCAGTGGGACAGGTAAGGAAAGAAAAATCTGTGTTTCCACTTTTTCATATCGCTAAGTTGTGACCAATTTTGTTGCTTATTGTTTTTAGTTATAATTTAAATGTCACTAATGTATTTTTTGAGCAAAATAAATAATTTCTGTTCAAAAATAATCGCCATAGTTGTATTCTCCATTGCCATTTCGCTACAGTAATCAATACGCAGTACCTATAATAGGTATAAGTGCATGTAATGGTAGTACCCGACAGGTCGTCGGCGCGTGTAGGATACTACGTATCGCCTTACACGCAATATCTACAGTTTCCCATTCGAGCGTACTCTGACCAATGGCTGGTTTAAAATGCGATGTCTTGTTCAAATTGGAAGCATCTTACTTAACCTACATAAAATGTAGTGTAATGGGAGTCATTATTATTTTACTAATTAACTATTATGTCCACATTCGTGTCAGCGCTCGGATAAAAAGTGGTGTTCTTTTAGAAGAGCATAAACCGTTTTTTTATTACCTTTGTCTGGCAATCAAGCATACGGCCCACCAAATGGTAAAGTTGTTACCGTAGTCTATGGATGTTTGTTACACCAAAGGTATAGCGCGTGCGTTGCCGACCATTTAAGAGTAGATTATTAAACGAGGGGATAAAGCAGTGTCTTGCGTCACGGGCGCTATATTGAATTCCGAACGTAACGAAGGATTCTTCCGGCTCAAAGCGCGTCTAAGATGCATACAGCTTTATCCACGTGGAGAATACTCTACTTTTCATACTTTCTGCAAGATAATAAAAACCAAATCTAGGTTGGTGCATTCTGTGCAGAGGTTAGTTCGATTTACTAATAAGTTCTTATTGTGTAGTATCTCTTTGGTTCAAATTTTAATACAGTTGAGGTTCCAAATTCAAATCACATTATGCCACGAGGGCATAATGCGATTCAGTACAACTTTACTCCCGGCTCGGCCGTAGGGATTCAATCACTCGGTGAGGTTTACATGACATATAAATTGACATTGTCGAGCAGGTGGTGTGAATTTTGTCATTTGGTCTTGTTGCCTGTAAATAAAACGTTTGATGGGGGGGGGGGGGGGGGGGGGGGGGCAACTATATTATATTCTAGTCCTATTATGACTACAAAAAACAAAACCAAACCACTTTGCGTTGGTATTGAACTATTTACACGTAATTAGATTTCACTGATTTTAGGAGACTCGGTTATGTCTGTTATTTATTACTACTCTGATTTCATCATCATTTCTCAGATTCATCATTGATTCTCAGCTTGTAGTCACCCACTGCTGGGTATGAGCCTCCTTCATTCTGATTTACGAAAAAGGAAATATTACCCAGTACGTTTTTGTTATACGAATCTTGTTAGCACTAATTTATTGATAATTTACAGTTTCTGCTTTTACAGTGTTTTATTATTAAGAAATAATTTTACCGAATAAAGGTAATATAAATAACTTTCGTGTTTTATTGATGTATCTTGAGACCTTAAAATATCGTATCAAATCAGACATACATACATACAGTACATTTACACATAACAAACATACGAACTTTTACAACTATTAACATGATAGTATCAAGAAATTAAGCCTGGCTAAAATAACCTCAAAAAAAAAATTTTTTTACGGAAGATCAGTGTAAAATTACATTTTGGCGTAGGAAGTAGAAGCATTTGTACTGTCTCGCATAGAAAATAAATAAAATAAATAATGCTGGACATTTCACACAACGCTATCTGGTCCCAAACTAAGCAAAGCTTTTTCCATGGGATCAAGATAACTGATATCGGTATCTACTTTTTGTTTTGGAAATACACACAGTACTTATATACGGTATATAGAGAAACATCCAGACCCGGAACAAATATTTGTAGATCGTAATTACTGATTTAATCGGGTATTTATGTTGCAATAGCCGTGGTCGCAGCGACCACGGCTTTTGCAACATAGTCGAAACGTCGGGATAACAAATAAAATAGGTACATACGCGATAAATAACCGTTTAAATCAGTAATTATGTATAGTGATCGCGAAAGTTTGAAAAACTTATCTGTAGATCGTGTAAACATTGTTCTGCGGCAGGATTAACCCGCAACCTTCTGTGTCTCAGCCGGCTTTTCGACAGCTGCGCCACGGACCTCGTCACATAGCTTTTACATTGTGTGCTAAATGTTATTTTACTCTTGTCTTCCGTAGAGATAAACTTTTCTACAGTAAAGGAAATCGAATAGGTCCGATTTGACGTTTATAATTTTGCATGCCGTGATAACTTTGTACAAACGTCTATACAATACATTTAAAATCAGCCAATAACGCCAAATAATTATTATGTTATCCATACACTATAGCAATGAGTATAATCAATACTCACCTAGTTTCACTATTGAAAAATTACACTTAGAAACACTAGTTAATCCTGGATCAATATTTAGACAGGACGTTATGCCAATGTTATTTCATTTGGTTCTGTTGTTCGTTGGTACTATTTTGACACCTGTCAAATCCGACCTGTTAGATCTAGCCTGGCTATTATTATCTACAATATTTTTATGATCACTAGAAAGCCCTATCCCTGTAATTAAATGCAGTCTATGTTTTGATTTGATCTCTGAAGTTGCCTGCCTCTGTATATTAGAACGAAAGATCAATGGAGATCAGTACAGATGAAAACAAATATAATTATTGTTAAACATAAATGATAAGTCGTCTTTTAAAATTAAGATAATGCCTGAAACTGGTCGTAGTTTTTAGATTTTCTTAATACTAAATGATGGGGTTAGTAAAAAAGTTTAAGTACATTAAAAATAATTTATTTGTTTCTATGATTAGCAGTTTACTCTTGTGTTATATATTTAGAAAACTTTCAACAATATCTTGTATATTTAATAATTTTTAAGAAATGTTATAAATAATAATTGCTGGTTTGTATTGTTTGGCATATCACTGCAAGACTCGTTTTAACAGTAGGTACGTTCATATGATACGACAAAGTGACAAAAATATATTGTATTTTACCTATTTTTACAGACAATATAAAAATGTATCGTTATAACACTAGGCATACGTATTAAGATGGGTTTAGGAAAGTTCAGGACAGATATCAGTATGAATATAGGAGAGCTTTGTGCCACCGAGGCGCGAGGATACACCAACGTACACCGCCGCAACAATTACAACAACATGACAGTAACAACTTCCTTATTCCACATTGTAACTCTACCGTTAATTCGAACAAATACAAAATGCCTAAGAGTTACCCTAAAAATACATCAAAATAGAAAATATGATTTGAAACAAACAGACGTTATTTACAAGTCTACAGTTCCCACAATATAACTTAAATACAAAACGCATCATTCGATTCACTACGCGAAGAACATATCGTTTTAGTATACTCCTTATCCTACAGCTAAAGACTGAAAGTAAAATTTCACTAACACGTAAAATTCAAATGTAGTCTATCACAGCACAGCTCACTCCGAGTACGCTCAGCGCACACCGGCCGGCCGGTTCCACGGTCCCACCTACACTATCTGTATGCTATCGAGCAGTCTGTCAGACGAACGAGGGCGGCGGACAGGCCAGGTCCGCCAGCCGCACGTCCGCGGGGCGCAGCCGCCCGGACAGCGCGTAGATCTTAAACACGCGCGTCAGGAGCCTGTACTACAAGGGCGTGTTCTCGCACAGCGCCACGCACTCGCCGCACACCAGCTGCCCCGCCTTGTGCCGCGCCTGGCACTCGGGCTTGGTCAGCTCCACCGCGAGTAGCACCCGCGCGCGCTCGTGCCGCGCGTCCGTCGCCTCCACCGCCGCAGCGGTACAGGCGGCGCTGGCGGAGAGCTCGGGCGAGCTGGCGCTGGCCGGCAGGCGGTACCTGCGCGCGCGCTCGCGTCCCAGCAGTGGCTCGCTCGACGGCTTGCCGCGCTCGTCCTCGTACGCGACGCGCGCGGGCGAGCCCGGCTTAGTGCCGGAACAAGAGGGCTCCGGCTCGAAGGCGCGCGGCGTGCTGCTGTCCTCCGAGGGCGGCGGGCTCAGCTGCAGCGGCCGGATGAGCGCGAACAGGCGCGGCGGGTCGCGCTCTATCATGTTGATGTGGATGCCCTCGGGCAGGTCGGGCGAGCTCCGTCTCGAGTTGATGGAGCGCTCGGTCGGCGTGTAGTACACCGACATCTTGGACTCGTCGTCGCCGCCGAGAGCCGGCAGATGCGCCAGCTTCTCTATCTTAGTCTTGAGATACATATCGATGACCTCGACGTCCGGGTCGAAGGCCATGGAGTCGCTGCGCCCGCAGGACCCGCTGCGGCAGTTCTCGAAGTAGAGACTGGGCAGGTTCTCTAGCACTTTGTTCAGAGTCTGCTGCTGGTACTTGTACGACTCCCGGAGGCGGAGGATCTGGTGCGCGCTGAACTTACGTATCTTATTCCTTTGGAATACGTAGTTCTCGCGCACCCAGTTCAGTTGGCAAGTCGAGTACTCTCTCACGCGTTTCACCTGAAAGACGACACTCGTTAGTAACAGTACGCAATGAAATAGTCGTTGAATAAGGTTCTTGGCTCGTGTACGCACCTGATCGTAGTAATTATCTTTCATGGAGGTCAAGTGATTGGTTCCGATGTCTCTGATGTTTCGGAGATGACTCGCTTGCGTCGAGTAACTGTTCTGTATCCAATCCATTTGCTGAGTGCAGTTCTCTTTTATTCGGTGTACCTGAAAACGCATTCCAATTAGCATAGTCCCAACACTAACTTAATTACTTTTTATGTACGTTTAAAAATACATGTAGGTATTTTATTTAAAAAATAAGGATCTACTTATCACAGTTTGACAATGAGATCAGCACTAGGTGCTGTAACTGATCAAATAAAATTTTGTTTATGATAACACTTAACATTTCAAAAACAGAGCGTTAAATCTAGGACTTTATAGCAATATGTCTAGTATCCAATTAAAACTCAAATAAAACATTAAATCAATCAGTAATAATATTAGTAATACTCAGGTTCCTAAGTATAGAGGTAAAACACACAAATTCTAAAAACAAACTTAATAATAAATAACGAACATTTCAAAAACAGAGCGTTAAATCTAGGACTTTATAGCAATATGTCTAGCATCCAATTAAAACTCAAATAAAACATTAAATCAATCAGTAATAATATTAGTAATACTCAGGTTCCTAAGTATAGAGGTAAAACACACAAATTCTAAAAACAAACTTAATAATAAATAACGAATCTCACCTGCACAGCGTAGTTTTCCCTTAGTTTTTCGAGTTGTTGTCGTTTGTATTGCTCAATGTTGTCCAACATGCTGGTTATCTGTCGCGATCGCGGTTGGCTGCGCGTCACGCAGCCGCAGCAGCTGCAGCAAGTCTCCAGTAGACGGAACCTGAAAAAATCATAGTAATGATTAGATTTTGCCTCAAAAATAGATAGAATTATATCATTTTGAAAGTACAAACCTGTAAAATATGTAGCGCAACGCTTGCACTAATAAAGTCAGTCCAAGAAAGGCCACCGCACAAATTGCCCCACATATTAAACTATAGATTTTGATCTCAAACATAGTCTTAGGGTCTATATTCAGGATAACTTCAGCAGTTATATTAGCGGAAGGATTCGATGCAAAACATAAGTAGGTGCCGCAGTCTTCTCTGTGAATGTCTCCCACCAACAAGGATCCGTCTTCCAACACTCTCACCCTCGATTCATCTATGTCGCGGTAGTATTGGTCGTGCGCCTTACCGTGCTTGTGGAAAATATCCGGAGTTTGAGGTTCTGGGTTCCAATGAAAGACGTTTCTCGTTGGCGTTATCCAAGTTATAGAGGGAGGAGGGTTTCCTGCGAACTTACATTCTAAAAGTGCGTCCGTCTTCAACGTGTATAGTGTTAACGGACTGCTAGCGACCAATTCTGGCGCCTTGCAGTTTGTATGGTTCAAGATTGGTATCATTTCGTCCGGATAGGAGAAACGGCAACTCAAAACTGATTTGATAATATCCCTCCTGCTCGCAGCCCAGTTCGCGAACCACGCCATGCGACAGTCGCAAGCCCACGGATTGCTTTCTATGCTCAACTCTTCCAATTGATCCAGCATCTTTAGCGAAAGAGGTAGAAACGTCATCGCATTAGCACTTATATTCAGATGAGTTATAGACGGCGTGTCTTCAAAAACATACGGTTCTATTTCACGTAAAAATTCGTTATTTCTTATGTAAAGTCGCTGTAGTTTATTTAAGCCTTTGAAGTTTGTGTTTTGTATAACTGAGATTTCAGTGCGTTCGAGATGAATAGTTTCCAGATATTCATTATGTTGGAAGAGTAAGGGTGGCAGTATCCTCATTTTGTTTCCGCTCAGGTTGAGCCGCCGCAGGTTTTTCATGTTCTTTAGTGACTCGTGCGTCAGGTTTTGGATCTGGTTGAAGCTGATATTTAGCGATCTCAGCTGGCCGAAGTTGTCGAACAGAGATTTCGGTATGTAGTCTAATTTGTTGCTAGAAACATCTAGCACCTCCAACTTCTTCAGGTTGACTAGGGCGTGCGGTGTTATTTTGACTAGGTTATTATTATTTAGGAACAACAGTTTCAATTCCCTGTTAGGATTAAAGTAGTAATCTACGAATGACGCTATCTGGTTATGAGATATGTCTAGATACTGCAGCTTGCCCATGGGTCCGAACACCTGGAATGGTATCGCGCGAAGGCGGTTGTAGGACACATCTAGAACCTCTAGATTCTCTAGATCTACGAATGTTAACCTAGGTATATCGTCGATCTCATTCCTTGATAAGTTTAGGTATGTGAGTCGAATCAGTTTTGCAAACAAGATGGGCTCGGTTCGCTTGATTTCGTTTCTGCTAAGATCGATGTTTTCTAATTCATAAAGGCCGGTGAACATTTTAGTGTCGAGGACGGTTATCTGCGAGTCCGTCCAGGATAGTTGTTGCAGTTTATTGCCGTGCCGGTTGAGGGAGGCGAGCGTCATCTTGCCGGCCGGCAGCGCAGCCCCGATGCACGCCAGCCGCGTCGCGTTGCAAGAACATCCTTCCTGACACGCTCCCTGCCCCCTCACACCGCAGCAAATTATTGCCAGCGACAATACTTTGAGCAACCACTTCATTATATTACAACCGTCATAGTCTTATTTGCTGTAACAATAGAAAGATCCGAATTAGCTATCGTACTAGATATCTAAGTAAATTGACATAGTTGTTTTCATAACCAGGCCCTGTTTTTTTATACCTAGTTATCAGCGAAACTATTAACAAATTGCATCGTTATAGATTGTCCTAGTTAAAATGTACGAGTTTTAAGCACGCAAAGTAACAATACTACTACTAAACGAAGACGTTTTGCTGCTCGCCAAGTAGACCCGAGAATTGCTATAAGCGCGTGCGATGCAGTGTGTGGTGCACGCCAGTGCAACTAGTTTCTAGCCTAGACCTACTTTCAAACATTTAATTGAATACTGGTTTATACCTATATGATTTGCGAGTATTTATTTATGACAAACTAACCTTTCCTAACAGTGATACTCACACTTCGGGTTGACCTTTGTATTTAATAAAAATAAATACTTATGTAAATTTATGCGTGTTAGGTTTCCATTAGATACCTACTTCGCAACGCAAGATGTTCACATTAGCGAACTGTTTACAACAGCTGGAGCATTGTCTCGCGATGAATAATTGAATTGCACCTTTGCATCTCGTTGAAACAACGTTCTACTCGCTTGCGTGTGGCACTGGCACCGTGCTGGCACTGGCAGTCTGGCACCGTACGTGCCGTCGTCGTCTGCTCCCGAGCCCGACACTGTAGTGAATACTTGTACCACATTCCGAAACACTCGGCAACATCCGTATTCACATCACAATGTATTATACGTATGGTAAAAAACACGTAATTTACCTAACAGTCATCCACATTATTCCAACTTGCATAATCCACGTTATTCTCTGTTGACAACGGACGCGACGAAGGCACACATGCTTCGTCGCTTTCCTATCTCGCGTTCACCCAAACAACATTTCCATTGCACGTAAACCAATTTAGCACTTCACAAATCGCGACCGTATGAATTTTTATAAGAATTTCACTAATAAAAACGATAAAGCTCCGCGTTGCGATAAAAGGAATACTGTCACAACGACGGAGGCCGAGCAACTAGAATGAAGTAAAGTAAATGGCGGCGCTTGGAGTTGCGCGCTGCGCGTTCTCTGTTTGACGCGTTCATCTGCGCATGTCTGTCTCGCTTGCGCGCCGGCTCGGTCAGCTGTGGGGCGCGGAGACAACCGAGGCGGGCCGACCGTAGGCGAAAGTGCTTTCGGAAGCGCCGTGTGTTGAACACCGACCGAGCGACGCGTTTTGTGTTTCTTGCCCGTCGCGCTGCGAGCGAGGGGAACGTCTATTCATTTGGGATGATCTCTGCGATGCGAAATCGGTCGCGCGCCGAGACGGTTCGATGGTTTCGCTGATAAACGGTCCATTCCTTTATCATTGACCTTCGTCGACAGCTACGCTTTGAAAGTAAATCTTTCCGAAGTGGGTTATTAGCACGTTCTGAAATCTCAATGAAATAAAATGGGAAATAGTAGTTAGGTATTTGTTGCAAAATATTCATTTTACCGACAGAACCGCTGATTAATTACTGGACCAAACCAGTTACTCGTAAAACAATGAATCACTGAGCGTTTTAGGAACGAATAATTTTTCAAACGAATCATTCCAAAAACTTATTCGCTTAAAATTCTTTAAGTTAGGCAAAATAAATCAGTCACGTATTTGTGTTCATTCGGCTGAGATACGGATCCATTCATCCCATCCCGATGTTTACCCAGTTATGGGGTAGATTAGCTAAATGATAAAAGATATAATATGGATAATACCTATACATCATCTCCTTCCTATAGGTATGTGTTATCGACTTAACAATTTACTTCAAAGATAAGGGTCTTGCCTAACAGTACTTATAAAGCCTAAGTAGCTTGATTTTATTCTGAGTTTATTCACTTATTATTTCTAGGTCGCGCTTTTATTAATTTGGAGGCTACAGGATGCGCTTAATAATTTAACGGATTTATAGATATTTCTTGGCTGTTTTAGCGGTTAGCAGAGAATAAAAAAAGGTCAGGGATAATGTATTGTATCGCTCCAGGCAAGTGTTATGTGAGTCCGCGACTTTACTAATCATCTAATAAATGTTGCTTCAACTTTTAAATTGCCTGTTTTGTTTAGGCATTGCGAGCCAGGTTAGGTATAGCTTTTATTTACAGGAAGATATTTCATGTGTTGAATGCTTAATGATTGATTTTTAACGCATATTTACCTTGTTTAAACATTTCCCCGCCGATTCGACACATGTATTGTATTAACATACATTCGGGGGTTCGCCCCCGAACTGAGATCTCGTGAGTCTCCCATAACAATAAAACAATATTATTCGTAATCTTTGACTATTCAAATAGTGCCACGAAATGAGTACCAACATACTTGACCTACAGTTTCATTCAAATTACAGGTAACGGGAGTTCATGTTAATTGGTTCACCTTTTTTGGGGTAGAAATTGCAGTTATTCTGGATTTCAGACTTTTCCCTATATTTGTGTCACTAAAGCTACAAGCATACCAAATTTCAGCACTGTGGGGTCACTGGTGTACCTACCCTGTGAATTTTGACAAAGTTCAGTTTTGCTATGGCTAATAACTCAAAAACTACAAGGACAAAAATAAAAACGGGGTCGAAATGTGCTAATGAAGACCTTTCATTAAACGTCCAGTGACCTAATAGTCTTAATTTGTTTTTTTTACCCCTCTTGAATCCCAATATCTAAACAACCCCCCAACATTTTTAGCTACCTATATACACTACCTACCTATATATTAAATTTTACGATGATCGGATCTACGTTTCGAAAGTTATCATCGGAAAAGCAAACATACATATATACGACGCCGATTTGCCCAAGTTGATTTGGAGATATCGCTTCTATTATTATTGATAGGTACTATATGGGTGGATATGTCAGATTAGCGCAGGATCGTGGTGAATGGCACAATCCCAGCAGTAGGTGAAGTTAAATTATGGATGATGTAATATTCGAGGTGTGAATAATACATACCTGCAAGAAGTTAGATGTTTATGCTTTGCAAAAACGGTCAAAAATGGTGGATGAAGAAGTCGAATAACTTTATACAAAATACTGTAAATCTACTGTGGCGGGCGCTTTTCTGGAGCTACTTATTTTTATGGCCACGCGTCAGTTTGAATGTACTTATTTGTGTACCTTTTGCTTTGTCCTGCCTATCAAAAGGGACGAACAGGAAAAAAAACATTTTTATTCAAAACCACAAAGTAAAAGAAAGATTATATTAATATATTAAGAAAAAAACACAACAACAACATCTCAAATATGGGACAAACAGGAAAAAAACTGTTTGTCTCTGAATAAATAGTTATGGGTTGTTAAAATAAATAATAATCTCTTGAACTGCAGAGTGAGCAGGTTCTTTCTAGGCAAGCGTGCTCCATCTTCAACTACACTCGAGTGAGGTAGTGGTAAATTCAAGTGCCCAACGCAAAAAGAGGGGTGTTATAAGGTTTGGCGTCTAAGTCTATGTCTGTGTGTCTGTCTGTGACATCGTAGTTCCCTAACGGATGAACCGCCTTTATTTTTAATAGCTTGTTATTCACAAAAACTGTACCTTCCACCTTGTTAATACCGCAGACTAATATAATTTAATTATACTGGTCTGTTAATAGCCATATTACGTAATAAATACAATTTGATTTGATTTGTTTAACTGGGTTTATATAGCTATGTCAGTCTATAAATCCCGATGTAAACAGAGGGAGATAAATATACTCATTATTGCACACTAAACAAAATTAAACATACAAAGAAATACATAAAAATAAGGTAGGTCGGGGGGTTTTTAAATTTTTGATTCGTACTAGTATTAAGTTCATAAAACCTTATGAGGAAACAATACAAAAGCAATCTTGGGCAAAGCCTCAGTTATTCACGAACCTTACGTAACAAATTGGCTTAGTGTAAGCTCCAATCCCGTCATTACTAGTATAGTAACGTTTTACGATGGGGCTAAACTAAATTTTGTTTGAACAGCTAAACCTATACATATAAAAATGGGTGGTAAAGGCTAAGCTTTTCTGCTTTATATTGTTCTCGCGACATAACTTTACTAGTGTTGCCAAACTATCGATAGTTTTCCTATCGATAGTTGATCTTGTAGAACAGTTATACTATCGAAAAGAATGGAATAATTAAATGAATAAATATTGCTGGACATGTCACAGCGCTATCTAGCCCCAAACTAAGCAGAGCTTGTACTATGGGAACCAGACAACTGATAGAATACTTATAATATACCTTTTTTTTTGTAAATACATACTTATCATATATAGAAAAACATCCAGACCCGGAACAAATATCTGTAAGTATTCTATCAGTTATCTGGTTCCCATAGTACAAGATCTGCTTAATTTGGAGATAGATAGCGTTGTGTGACATGTCCAGCAATAATTATTATTAATAAATTATTATTATTATTAACTAAGTACTCTTGAAGTTGTTAACATTATTCATTAACTAAAATTAATTTGTAGGGTTTTTTGAGAGACTGGTGCCTAAGGTTTATAATAAAACTGTAATACATACACGTAAATAAAAGAATGTATCAAAGTGTTTGCTTAATGTGGGACGTCACTCAACATCTGTGAATGCAAATGGCGAATATCGCGCGCGTGTAGGGCGAACCTACTCGTAAGTATGTGTATGTATAGTGTGTCGTGCCAAATCCTTTTATTATGTAAGACGTAAGTAATTGTATTTGTATGGCCGACTAATGCCTGGGGCCTTGGCCTGGCACTTTCGATTCTATGCGCCCACGTGGACTAAACTGGTTTGCTAAATGGTAGGGAAAATTTGCAGAGACAAAAACCTCTGAATTTCTTGTTGGTCAATAATGTGATCTGAAGACCTATTCACTTAGTAAAACTTTTTCTGCACGTTATTTTGTAAGTTCATTGTTACCCACACCCGGGTAATGCACAATGCACCCCAATGGGGGACGTCAATACAGATCTTATTCCAATAAAAAAATAATTTATCTATTTATTTCTGTAATGAAACTCCTGTAGGCGATTTCGAAAAATCTGTGTGCTTTGGCAAACTATTAATCGTTCTAAACCGTTATGTAATTGTATTTATAACACATTTGCTTGTAAAGGATCTCTTATTTCACCAATTTCAATATCGTAAAGTATATTATTACGTACTTATGCGTTATTGTAATGTAAAACGCACGAGTTTCTTTTTAATAAGGTAAAACGTACGGTTTATCAAGATGCTCCGTCTAAAACGTACGGTACTTTTATAAATCTTAGCAAAGAGTTTTTATGTCAGAAAAGTGATCAACATTTTATGAATAAAATTAACTTTGGGAGATAATAACAATAACTTAACAACATTAAAAATGTCGACTGGCAACGTAATAATCAATTTTACAAATTGTTAAAATTTTTCTAACTGCTTTAATTTCCTCGGATGTTATAAAACGTCGTATGACATACGTGCGCTTTGATAATTACAGCCTCTGCTTTCTTGTAGCCCTCGCCTGCGGCTCGGGCTAGCAATATCGCCTCGGCTGTAATTTTCACCTTACCGCACTTATATCATAATGTACTATTATATCTAGTATCGATGTCTTTTGACTTTTTGAACCAACTTTGCTTTGAACTAAATTGCAAAAGGCAAGTTATAAGACCGCAAAGTCACTCGATTAAACTTAAAAGGCAACGATTACCGAAACTAACACGATTCCGTTAAATTGGATACAGATAAAATAGATAACACACAGCGAGTTACAAATAAAGAGTTAATCTATCAATCAATCATACAGTCCAGTCTTATACAGAGCCCTGACATCCACGGCACTCTTACTTCCAGTCAGAACTCAAACAAATGTTAAGAGATAATGGATTTTAATGATCCAGATATTCCGAACTTTATATTAAACACCTTAAAGGATATTCTTTACGACTCTAAACTAAACGCATACCTAACAAGCAGAAATACAAGATATTTGTAATGTTAATTTAGCTAAATAACTACACCTGCATGACTAAAAGTAAACCATTGTTATGTAACTAAATGCAAAGTCATGTAGCCATTGACAAACACCAGCGATGCTCTATCTTGTCCCTATCGTGTTGTTTAGACTGTTATGGCTTTTAGGACTTAAAATGGTCACGTATAAAATTTGTTTCTTATCATCTTTCCCGGGATTTTTGTTTAACCCAAATCTTTCATATTTAATCTCGCCCGTTTCAGGTTTAAGCTATTGTAATCAATTAGAAGACCCATTTTTTCTCTTTGCTTGCCGATGCTTTCTGTATTCTGTAATCTTTATTACGTTTGGACAAAATATTTAAACCAGCGTTTTCCCCGTGGTCTTTAGTAGATTTATGAACGGAACGCGGACATTTTTTTGTTTATATTCTGAGTAGTAAAATATTTGCCACTTTATTTATTGCGCTACTGGGAATTTCGATGTTTAACGATTATTCGTAGGATTGGTAGGTCATTGCGTGGCTTTTGAGAAACGAGTGCGTGTTGCAGTTGTCAATGTCGCAAGCAGTATCGCGCGCTGATGACTTTCTGTAACGTGGTATTTTCGACACTCGTATGGGCTTACATTCAGGTGTATAACATAGGTACTTCATAGGATTTGCTTGATGATTAAATGCCTTCTCTTCCCAGAATAAACAAAGATTTCTCTATACTTCTAGACATCTTGGATAGTAGTAATTTTTGCTTTAGTTTACACATACGTCATGTTGGTTTTCTCTATCAACGATAAACCTTTGTCTGATAATAAGTCGGTTGGTAGGCAAAATAACAGGTATTATAAAATTATAAATACTGTGATCGACATATTGAGTTCAGAACAGGCGCGGCGTGGAAAGCCTTATTATATTAACAAATTAGGTTAAAAGCCATGGGGTGGGCATTTTTTGCACCGCGAATATCGCCCTCTTGATGATAAAGGTGAATACTAAAATATTCTGCCATTAAATTGAACAAAGCAGTGAGCAAGGGCGAATGTACTCAATCGTAACGGGCACGAATGGCTTAACATTCAACGGACAGTACGGTCATATTAACAAAACACCTTTGATAGCGAAGCCGAATTAGCGTGAATCCAAAGACACCATTGAAACGCCACTAATTTATAAAAGAGATGGGATAGATTATCTTTATCTTATCTTTAGGAACAGGTAGGTAGACAAGCTGACGGGCCTCCTGATATTAATTGGTCTGCAACACTCGTGGCCTGTAACACTGATGTAGACACGTTGCCTATCAGCAAAAACTCCTCTTTTTTATACGACTTGGAGATGGAACACGCATGTGGCCTACCTGATGTTAAGTGGGTCACACATCGTTCTATTTCATTCAATACCTTCTAAAGAACGCATCTTTTAAAAAGGAGTTACACACATCCCTATGATGACAAAACAATACATAGGTAATTGAAACAATACGTCACGCGCCAGTCTTCCAAAACGTGTGGCCAATTACGATAGTCGCTAGCTACGGGCTATAAACGTCACTAATGTATTTATGTACTCGTTCTAGTACTACCTGGCTACAGCTATTAAAGTGTGTAGGAACCGTTTGGAAGTGTTATGTCGCAGGGCAGAGATAAATGGAAAATTGGAGGGCCTCTGGCTGGTTACTGGGTAAATAGTTCATGATGGCTGTGAAGGAACGGTCCCATTGGTATGCCTTGGGTGACACCTTGTGTGTTTGTATAAATGATTTTTGGTTCAAAGATTATTCGCGTTTTCAAAAGGTCAAGTAGGAGTAGGACTCGTGCACCGCGGGTTCCGAACACAGTAAACACACACACACAGGGAAGACAGTAAAAGACAGAAAATTAAAAAAAATAAAAATATATACAATGTATACTATAGTATGTACCTACCTATATTTAAGCCGGCCGGTATCTTAAATAACTATAAATATAAGTTTAAAATTAACTTGCAGAGTTCGCAAAGTAGAACCATATCAAAATTGCACTCTAAAGATAAATAAGGAACGAAAGTTTTTTCGGGGAACTTACATCCCCGAAAGGCTCTAACGAAAAAACTCTAAATGAGATTGAGCGTTCTTTTCACTCTGCAATGACGTTCTGAGTAAATCACTCGGCGAACGACCAATGGCAAGCGAGCGGAAATTGCCTCGCTTTCAGAGTTTTCATTTACTTTCTGTGAGAATGATTTTACCGCCAAAGACGTGAAAATGATTTGTTTACCTATTTTTTTATGGTAATAAATGGAAAAAAACACAATATTAGCCCTACCCGTTTTTCATTTAATGTCGTACATAATAATACATGTTGTATATTATACATATAGGTTCTAGTTCCGCCAGAGCCTTCGTACGCGTGGTTTGTCTAAAATGTAGCCTATTTCTCAATCTAGGCTAGGATACGTAAAGAAAGACCTAACTCCTATATTTACACTTATAATGCAGCAGGCCAACTCTATTGTGACACCTGTGATTGCATTTTAAAACTAAGTTTGGTCTAACAAGCCATATTAGGGCTCACGCTAAAATTTAAATATTATTAATTAATTAAATTATAATTTAATTTATATAATTTAATTTATTAAATTTATTAAATTAATTTAACTTAGTGTAAGTTTTAATAAATCTAATAGCAGTTTCTTTTAATTTAAATATTTCATGGTCTGAAAGTTGGTTATTGTAAATTCGATAACGGCTCCGTAAATGTGAGTAAATTTGAAAATAGAATGAGAAATATTGCATTCATAATAAGCTAAATTGAAACACAATCTTTATGACAAATCCTTTTTTCTATTTAATAATTAAGAAGCCACATTCTTAATATGCTATAATGAAATACAACCTCTATGATAAATCCTTATTTCTATTTAAAAATGAAAGAGGTCATAGCTTAGTTGTAAAAAAAACAATTTACCGGAAACGCAAATTTTCTTTCTAGCAACAAACAGTTATAAAAAGACTGAATTTCTTCGCATTCGTGATGAAGAGTTATGTATGTGTTATACTCGGGTGTAAGCCATCAATAACACCCTCGAAAATATTTCGGGTGTATAATTTAGATCGCTTACAAACCCTTGTATGATATTAGGAGCTAGTGACCAACCAGTGTCGTAGTTTTTAGACTTAACGGAGGCCTTCGACTGGCTTACAATAGATAAAAAATCGGAATTAGCCAACTTCGTGGATTTTCTAATTCCTTTACTTTACTTTAAATTGTTTTAATTTTTTAAATGAAAATGGTGAATTTCAAAATTATCAATATTAGGACTATAACCATTCATTTATTTGCCACAACCATGTAAGACAATTTAATTAGTTTTAATGTAATTATTTCTTCTAAACTAATATCTCTGAGAAAAAACTCTTAGTATAAAACATCATTAAATTAGTTGGTATGTAGTTGTTTTTTTGACGAGTTTTGGTGAAGTTTTTTGTTGGAACCCGTCAAGGTCACTGGCGATTCCCACAGTTAATTAGTGAAGCGTCAATATATCGTGCCAAGATCCCATGCAGAAAGTGCTGTGATAAATAGCGGCTATTTGCGAATTTGATTCCATTTAGAGAGAGATAGAGAGATAATTCTTTATTGTTAGGTGCACCATATTAAAATAACTTAACCTAGAAAACTTAAAGACTAATACATGGTGGTACAATGGGCGGCCTTATCGCTCAAAGCGCTCTTCTAGGCAACCTTCGGATGGACTGGATTGAAAAAACGTGTGAGGAGGCGGTGTTACAATAAACACCTATTAATGTAGGATATAAATAAATAAATACCAAAACCTAAAATATACCTATATATAGGTTCATTATCTCTACAAATATCTACACCTATTATATGATATCTCTTTGTTCTAATCCGATCTGGAGTAAAAAGTACGGAACTTGTCGATCGACAAATTGTTTAAATTCGACAAAATCATTAAAACTCAACAAAGTCGGAAATCTTGCAAAATTTAAACGATTTTATCGAATTGAAACTCGAACTAGTCGATCGATAAGTTCTGTACTTGTAATGCTGATAGTCTCAACATCTGATCTATCTCTGATATTTTGCCAATCACTATGACAACGTTGTATTTTTTTATCAAAACAACATGGCTGTAGTTTACGTCACTAATGATTTCTTTTTTATTTCCCATCATCTCGGAAAACCCTCAGCCCTCACTACAATTAACTATAGCTTGTTTAAAAGAATGCTGACTGAACATGATTGTTGTTTAGTAACTAGTTTAGATTTTGTTTTGTTGTTAAATTTACAGTAGCACATAGGCACCTTACTGTTATTGTAATGATAAAACTGGAAATGTAAAAACTATGTCGCAATTACCATCGGCTGACCTTAAGTTAAAAGAAGCAGTTCATAACTAAATTAAATATTAAAATGTAATGCTGGTAAACTTGTTTTAGCTATTACTAGATTGCTCACTGGAGGTGGCTCGGTTGCTTGTTTGTTTTTGACCGTGAATACGCTTAATTGTATATAGTAGTTGATAAACCTGTACTTTTGGCTACTGTATTTTGTTGATCTCCCTGTACAAATATTAGTAGGTAGGTACTAGCTTCTACCTACGGTATTGTTTGCGAGGTTATATAGCTAAGAATAAAACTTGTAAAATTTTGTAAAAGTTTATCGCAATCCGTTGAGTACTGTCCGTTCATTCCAACTTTTCGCATTTGTAATATTGATTTTAGGTAATCAAGGTCTGAACTAATAACCACAAACCTACCATATATGACGATAAACTATAACAGAAGACAAGCAATCTGTACGATAGATCTCTAATCTAATCTATAACATGGATAATTCATATCACTAAAGTTTACCTTGATAGCAAAGGAAAACATACAAATGTGCTGAAAAGGCAACGTTGCGACTTGCGAGGTTTCGTAAACAAAATTAGCCAAACTAATTCAAATACTCGAATCAGCTCGAACATTCTATAGTTTCTGCCGACGCGACTATATCCATACATACCTATACATTTTAACTAAATAAACATGCTGAACAGTCGAGCTAAAATAGGAGATAGGGCACTAATTTTATATGTATAAAAGCGGATATTGTTTGCACAACCGTAATATGATAGCACTACTCAGTTTGCTAATACATAGGCTTTTTCGTTAATCAAAATGAACGTTTTCGGAATACTTTAGGGAGTACCGTGTGGTCTTTTACCATAAATGAGGGCTCTGGTACTATAGTGGCTCCGAATCTTATTCATCATCATCATCTCAGGCCGTGTACTCATTTCTGGGTTTAGGTTATTTTGCCAGTCTTCTCTTTCCTGTGGGTCTCTTGTCTAGTTGTTTCCCACTAACACAGGTACCACGTTTATCATGTCGTCTATGTTTCTCGCTTCCGGCCACCCGGATGACCTATGATGTTTTTCATGCGTGAAAGGTATTTACGTAATTAACTGCCTTCAAAAGGAAAAGGTAATCATGTCCTGGAAGTAGAACCCAACGATTAAGGAATATATGCATAAAACGAGCCTTTGTAAAGCAATTTTTTATTTTTATTTTAGCGTTTGTGGGTTTAGTTTCACTGCGGGCACGAGGCCTATTGTGTTCGCCACATGTTTTTTTAAGTCGCCCCTAGTTTATGGGGGCGTTCAAAGTTCACCACTAAACCCTACAGCTGCTAAAAACTGTAGAATATTCTTAGGGGTGATAACTGTTAGCTCCTCCGGGGTGATAATGTGTTTGCCCAGATAAATGCTACGTTTGCGCATTAGTTGGCCACACTCGCCTTTGTAAAATCATTAAATCTTTTCATAACATAAAATTTTTCTGTAACAACTTATGACAATTTTAGGGCTCTCTGCACACAAATTGTCGTTATCTTTATTTCCGTCATCGATAGCATGTCATGTCATATTTAGAGCCAGCATAACCTTGCAGAATCAAACGTTGCATTGACATAGATTCGAAACTTCAATTTGACCAGTTTCTATCACGGGAACTTTTATTCTGAAGCAAAATCTGAATCTTTCAAAAAATGGAGATGTTTTTAATCAAAAACTAAAATGCAATTTATAACACCTAAAGTGTTCACTAGACTCCCGAAAGAAAGAAGAAAGAAGACTGCCACCACTGTTTTGACGTAGAACCAGTTGGGCAACCGCACGGAGACTCACTCGCTCTAATTTTAGAAAGAGACAACGTGACGATTCTATAAATACGAGTAGTTTTTTCTCAGTTCACGCGTAGTAAGTACTGAGCGTTCTAGCTTTCAATTCAGCTTGTATCTGTCTAGGTTTTTTAAATGATAACTTAAAGAGACTGTTTTAAGCGCTGAGCCACCCTGAAAATCTCCGTCTAGAAATTGGCCTCGAATGTCCGAGAGGTCAAACTGTAAGCCAGGCTAGCACTCGGGGCACTATCCCGTGACTCAGAGGTAGTCGCCACTGAAGTAGAAGCCAGAGTTAAGAACGCAAGACCGCCTTACCTATACTCCGGACGACCTCCGTGGTGCAGTGGGCGAATAGCCGGCTGAGACGCAGGAGGGGGGTGCAGGGTTCGATTCCCGCCGCGGAACAAATGTTTGCATATCTACAGATATTTGTTCCGGGTCTGGTTGTTTCTCTATATATATTATAAAGTATAAATTTACAAAAATATATATATATATATATACCTACATATAATATATATATATATACACATATAATATATATATAAGTATTCTATCAGTTATCTAGTTCCCATAGTACCAGCTCTGCTTAGTTTGGGGCTAAATAGCATTATATGAAATGTCCAGCAATATTTATTTATTATTATGTACTTCCCAAACCAAGATGGTCGAAGTTTCGAAGACCCCTTATGAGTATAGCTGTTTTGAGTGACATGTTCCTAAAATAGAAAGACTGATTTGAATGCGTTTAGTTTGTATTTTTGAAGCTAGTTTGAGAGATGATTCTTAGCTATGTTCGGTTGAAATTGATACAGCTAGTCCAATGACGGTGAAGAATGGTTTAAAAAAAACTAGGCTAACACTACTTGTTCCTTCGCTAGAGTCAGATTTATTGGACCACGACGTCATTTCCCTCTCGTATTAAAGAGTTTCGCTCTCGTCAGTGCAACTGGCAAAACTCCCTCCATTTGTCTCGTTCTAAGGCGGTCTGTTAACATCTTATACGACATGACAGCGATATTCTCTTTTATCTGGCTCATTTAGCTTATTCGCGGCCTTCCTAGTTTTCTTTCGATTATTGTTCAAAAGGTAAATGTCGTATAAAATGACCAACCGTCTTTCCCCATAACTTTATTTGGCAGATAATTATCTCTCTCTCTGTTTACATGACATGAGTCTTTCTGATTAACTTCTCACCAAGGTTCTCACTATCCGTGAAAATCAGGATAGGTATATTAGTCTGTTTGATTGGATTCATCTGTCCGTTCCTGTTTCTAGATAAGCGTTATCTAGAATCAGGCACGGACTTATCTAGAAACAGGCACGGACAGATAATCCAATTTGCAATTTTTAAGCTCTGTCCAAGTCACCAAGTAGTACATATTAGTATTAGTAAATAGATTTTCCATTCCATTTTATTTTTGAGTTTAAAATTTTACTGAATTGTTCTTATTATTTTGTATATTTTTGATGTGACATGGGCCTAACTTGTATTTTTAATTTGTATTTCTTATTATTACTTTTATGTTTTGTGTATCCTATAGACGTTGTCTGAATTAAATGAATGATTTTATTGGTCATGTTTTGTTAACTCTGCGTATAATTTTCCACATTAAACTGAAGAATAACGTAATCAAATAAATGTTACCGTTATCAGTAGATTTTCAATGGCGGCGCCGCGAAAAAAGCCCTACCTACCTGTCATACTGTACTATAACAGGCACCTTTAGCACAGTTGTCGCCTTCTACCCTAAAGTTAGAAAGAGATAGATGAATAGGCTTACTATCCGCACGTGAGTAAACCGGTAGAAATGCTCTTGGCCTTGTCACCTGAAGGGCTTCACGTTTTTATTCAACGGCTTTGGCTAAAGTCCGCCAACGCATCAGAGACATAAACCATTACTATATGGAATAACAGACAACAGCATGCGAGTACATAAACCGAATTCAATTTTCATTACAAAAATCAATTGAAACTTCTTCGCGTTCAACTTCACTGAATTTCCGTGTCGTGATGGGAGGAACTGGTTTAAAATTCAGTCGTAAGATTTAACCTAAACGAAGAAACATTGTAGATATATAGATATACACTAAATTGCACAACAAATAAAAATACAGTAACATAGGAAATAAACAATAAATAACGGAACAATGGGCGATCGTATTGCTTCTAAAAAAACACTTCTCTATGAAAAAACACGTAGATTTACCAACTTTCATGGTGATCGGTCAAGCCATGTCAGTTTATCAATCTCAGATTTATTAACCCATGACGCAAAAAGAATGGTGTTATAACTTTGACGCCAATGTCTGACTGTGGCATCGTAGTTACAGATTCTGACGCGGTTTCTTTTAATAGAAAGCTAGTTTAACTGGGGTGGTTCTTAGTCTAGTCTGTTTTTAAACCCCAATGCAAAATCAGAGGGTCATGGGTTTTTTAAATTTATCTTTTTATTACACTTCTATAAATATAGATTACGATATGTATAAAACTGTTTCGCAAAATGTAAGGCTGAGAAGAATTGAAACACTACTGTATTAAAAAACACTTGTACCATATTTAGTTTCTAAATCGCATTTCGCTGATTCCCTCACGTATAGAAGGAAATTTTTTCTATGCAAAGAATAACAAAACACCCAACGCAATTTCTTAGTTTTCTATTTATTCGCAAATATTATGACTTATGAGTGTTATGAGTTACAAAGGGGACACTACATACAACTTAAGGTATTTTAATGACCATAATTTTCCATCCTTTGTATTGTAAATCATTTCACATGTAATCAAGATTAATTAATCTTTTCATTAATTAATGGTTACATATGACTTATAACTACTTGTTCTTTGTGCCAAATATTTACATAAACTGCATATATTTGTTCCACGTTTGGGTGTTGGGTACTCGAAATTCCTGATACCCACTGTATTATGGAACTCATGTTTCGTAGTAGGCGAAAAGCCGGCTGAGATGTAGGAGGTTGCGGGTTTCATTCCTGCTGCAGGACAAATGTTTGCATGGTCTACAGATATTTGTTCTGGGTTTGAGTATTTTTCTATATATTTTACGTTTAAAAAAACTTTAATTCTCAAAAAATAATTTGCATTCACTTAATAATAATAACTTAAAAAAATACAATAGGTACTTAAAACTATGATAGTATGCGAGCGTATTAAATAAACAACAAAACTAAGTACATAGGTACATTATTTGTGTTTCCTTTAATATTTGTATGGAGTGGGTACTTTTGTATTACTCTAACAAAAGCACACCACTTCGTTCTGCGATGACATTTCGGTACCAGTGAAGTGTGGTGAGTGTATTATAATGTATGTATTTGCAAAAACAAAAATGTATATAAGTATTCTATCAGTTATCTGGTTCCCATAGTACAAGCTTTGCTTAGTTTGGGGCTAGTAGAGCTGAATTAAATGTCCAGCATTATTATTATTATTCTACTATTAGGTCATGCAGGACTATGTATAGTATATGCCAGTAAGTTATTTCTTTATAGATTTACCTCATTATGTACTTTACAATATGGTCGGACTATTGCGGCCACATTGTAACCAAAAATAACGCAATTGCGGGCATATTGTATTTGAGTCAAATTATTCCGCCCACAACGTAAACAACAAGCAACCCCATTTTAATATCCCGGGTGTCTTTGACGGGAGAGTTTTAATCGGCATTCAGCAGGAACCCATTACCGGCACACGCTACTCGCGGAAATTGGATCAATGTAATTTAAAGCTATTCTACGAATTTAAACTTATTCTAGAATTAAGCTCTATAGATAGAAATACTGTATTGCACTAATAAACAAATACATCATCATCATCGTCAACCCTTCTCATCCCACTGCTGGGCATAGGCCTCTTCGCTGTCGCCATCCGCCTCTGTCCTGCGCTGTTCTAACCCACAGACGACCTGCGATTTTTATTATGTCCTCGACCCACCTTGCCGGCGGACGACCTGCGTTCCTGGTTCTATCTAGGGGCCAGCACTCAGTCAGCCAGCACCCTGCTCCACCTGTCATCACCGCGTCTAGCCACGTGTCCTGCCTAACTTCGTTTGAGCCTCATTAAAAACTAATAATACATAGGCGAACTTAATAGCCAACAGGTAACTGGAATGGGATGGACAGTAAGAGAATATAATTTTTTAAAATTCCTGAGTAGAAAATAATTCCAAAGTCACATCCAAAACTTACTGACCCATTCAATAAATACTATAAATGAGATCGTGAAACTTCTCATCGTGAACATAATTGATATTGATATGACAGATGTCATATATCTTTAGATTTTTCACATTAAAAATGTTGCTATGAATAATTATTTGGTTCAGTTTTATTTGGTTTTCGCTCTCGCGCCCCGAACTAGACCTCGCACTGCGTGTATTTTCGCCTGGAGTGACAGAGACAGGTGCAAAAGTTAGTATGGGTCTTAAAGGTTGGAGTTGAACAGGCAAATTGCTTGCAATGTGTCAAAAATTCACGCAAATGCCCTTTAGTATTTGTGAATAATGTGAGCATTAGCGCTAACTACACTGACCGACAAAGGTCAGTGGTGAAAAAGGTGAAATGAAAATCCACTGGTGGGCGTGCTCAAATACAAATGCGTCTAGTGGAAAGATTTCTAATAGTATTTTATTTTTATAGTGTTATCCGAATAATTACGGAAAATTCTAAAATTTGTAAAACCATTTAAAATACTTTCAAGCCTAGACGGGACTTGAACCCGCAACCTTCCCCTTGATACTCTTGACAAGAGCCAGCACAATTGGCAGTGCATCCTCATATCAAGAGGAAGTTTGCGGGTTCAAGTCCCGTCTAGACTTGAAAGTTTTTGAGATGCTTTTAAAATCTTAGCAAAATTTCTAATGTAATAGTATAAGCCATACTTATAGCGCATACTTATACATGTTACTGCCATAGCTATGAAAGAGCGATATCTTCTAATACAAGCATATTTTTTGGCTTAAAAGGAAATAGATACCTAACCATATGTAAACTATTTCTATGTTACCGAAATAAACATTTTTTTTAAGCCCGTATTGTCCCATTGTTTGGCAAAGGCCTCCACCCGTTTCCGCCATTCACAACGGTGCGGTGCCAACCGCTAGCCAGTCTCTCTCAAAGGCGTCCAGCTCGTCCCGCCACCTTCGGCTTGGTCTGCCGCAGCGCTGCCTTGCTGTCTCAGTGCTCCACTAAGGGTTAATTTTGGCCCACAGCTCGGCAGGCATGCAACAGACGTGACTTGGGTCCCAATTCAGCCTGGTAGCCTTCTCCACTACATCGGTGAAATCTAATCTATCTTATGATTTTTCTTGATCCTTGGTTACTTTCCTGTAGAGTAGGGGTTAATTAGATTATGGTACTTATGATCGACGATATTGTTTTAACCCCTGAAAAAGTGCTATAGAGACCAACAAGTTAACATTTTTAACCAAGACGACCTCCGTGGTGCAGTGGGCGAATAGCCGCCTGAGATGCAGGAGGTAGTGGGTTCGATTCCCGCCGCGGAACAAATGTTTGCATGATCTACATATATTTGTTCAGAGTTTGGTTGTTTTTCTATATATGATAAGTATGTATTTACAAAAAAAAATGTATATAAGTATTCTATCAGTTATCTGGTTCCCATAGTACAAGCTCTGCTTAGTTTAGATCATTAAAAAGAACAACCAGCCTTGTTTCTTGCCTTTCTTTCCTGGCGTGGTCGCGAAGGAAAAGGCAGTAAAATTGACGTTTCAAAGTGATCCTTGTGATTTTAATGAATACATTTTTTTATTTTCATGTATGTGTTAGTATGGTAATATAAGGTTATTCAATGTCTCATAAATCTGATTAACTTTTCATAAAAATATCGACGAAATTCTTAACATAAACTATAACCTTAAAATATGATAATTGACTTCGGGGCATCTAACGCCGCTGACATATAATTTTTTTTCTTCTCTAAAAACAGCTCATTTGTACTAAGTATTCTACAATGAAAACATTGAATTTTGAAAACAAACATGTCGTAGACAAAAACCTTTCGCTTTCGGGTTGATATACTACTTATTAGAAAGCATGTTGTATACAAAATACTGTCCAGTCGAACATTGCTCGAGTTGATATTTGGTAATTTTATCTTCTAAATCCACCTAGCTAGGAGATAACGAGCCATGTTCCTTAAGTTATTTGCTATAGTTGACTAGATAAAATTACCTTCTACTCGCGCGTAGTCACGTATACTTGTTTGATTTTAGAGCTATAAATCTGTTGATGAAGTCGTATATTTTATTCACAAGTCATCTTCCGATGTATTATCACTCGAAAATCTATTTTGGCTTTGACGGCAGGTATAACGGTTACTAGCTTTCGCCAGCGTGCTTTATACGCGTGTTTTGTCAATATTTAGTAGCCTACTATGTTTTAATCTAGGCTAGTCTATTTATTTCATTGAAATCGGTTCAGCCGTCACGACGGGATTGAGTAACAAACAAACATCCAAACTTTCGCATTTATAATACTAGCTGTTGCCCGCGACTATATAGGTGTTACACTACTAAATGTGTAGGTAACCTAGAAATAAAACTCGCTGTTGCAACTTGACTTGACATCTCATTTTTATCCCATGGGATTAAAAGTAGCATATGTGTTAATCCAGGTTATAATCTACGTACATACTAATATTAATCGAAATCCGTTCAGCCGTTATGACGTGAAACAAACAAATAAATAAACAAACATCCAAACTTTCGCATTTATAATATTAGTGGGATGGAATACCTTCTATTTGTGCATTACTGATTATCAATGGGAACTAAAACTGACAACTGTTTACGACGTTTCTGAGAGAAATACATTTTTCTAGGCTTGGCTTATTGAGGCCGGTAATGTGGATAGTTTTTATTTTTACTCTACCACTTTCTGGTCACTCACTCACTACTCACATCAGAAATGAGGAGATTCGTAGACGAACCAAAGTCACCGGCATAGCACAAAGGATAAGCAAGCTGATGTGGCAGTGGGCAGGGCATATAATTATAGCTCGAAGAACAAGAACTGACGGCCATTGGGAGAAAGGTTCTCGAGTGGAGACCGCGCACCAAAAAGCGCAGCGTAGGACGACCCCCTACATGGAAAGACGACCTGTCAAAGGATGCTGGGAGCCGTTAGGTGCAGGCTGCACAATATCGGTCGCTCTGGAAATCTATGGGGGAGGTCTATGTTCAGCAGTGGACGTCTTTTTGCTGATATGATGATGATGATGCCCATTTTCTGTTACAGCTTCGCTCATACTTTCCATCCAAAGGTTGATTGGAATAAATCGCTTTCAATACACCGTTGTACTTATTTAGCATTATCTTATTTTTGATTTCTACTTCCATTGACCAAACCACAGTTTGTAGTAAATTTCATAGAAACTTAGACACATTGCGACCGTGTCGAGATTTCTCTAAGTTTATATGAAATTATCTTACAGCATTTGAATTTATCAGTTTTAAGTCATAATCATAAGTCATCCTATTCTTTGCTGATACTCATACATTATGATAGTGATTAAAGACTTAATAATATAATATCATCATTCATAATATTGAGTTGGATGGAATATTATTTGGGTAGGGCCGTGGAACAAAAGCATAGTTTCTGAAAGATAGCGCTGGAAAAGCGATTATTGAAATTCATATTGAGACTATTCTCGAAATTCATCGGTATTTTCATAGCCAGGTTTATTGGTATGCCTTTATCGACACTTAAGCTGGGTTTCGACGATCGATTGATACATACAATAAACTAAAACCTAACTGTAATACTTGGCGATGGTAGCCTATGTTACCCGGACCATAATAACGAATCGATTGACACCTCATTCATCAAAATCGGACGAGTAGTTTAGGCGCTCGGTGGAACAAACGCAAATACAAACATACATAGACTACTAAAAAACCATAACCCTTCCAGGCTTTCCCGTTGTTGGGTAACAATAGAATAAACAGATTTTGCTCGGAGTGCTTGCAATTGCAAAGATTTTATTTACAACAATTTAATTACAACAACGGTCATAGATTCAGATACGTTTTGTCGACGGTTTGTCTTTTTTACTTTCAGTGTATAAAATAATATGTTGTATCGTAATTAGGTTGCAGGACGTCCACTGCTGAAAATAGGCCTCTAATTTGATATAGTATAGCGTCATTATAAATGTATATTAATGTTAATTTAATTATACAAAAATGCAAACGATAATTGATAAAAATGTTTATAAAAAGTACATACATATATTAAATGGTATTACAAAGACAATTATCGTATCACCATATTCTTCGTATATTGGAATTCCGTCCAACGATAAAATGTACTTACATTATTTCATTATCGAGCTATACGTTTCCAATGTCTCTTATCTATCATCAAATAGGAACGGAGACATTGCATTCGGAAGCACAAAACGCAATATCGTTGTACGTTTTATACTGGGAATACGTAATTACTACTTATTTGTAATTCTGCTGAGGTATATTATTTAGATGTAAATATTAGCCGGCTATAAAAAAGTTATACAAAATGTTAGGTAATTATGAAAAAATTGTTACGCAGACAGGCCTCCGAGCTTCCTAAAAGACGTAGGAATTGGCCACTTGTTTACTTATAAATATAATAAAAAAGCCTTTATTTCTACTGCATATAGTTACATTGCTTACTTAAACACTTTTATTTACATACTAATTATACTTACACTAATTTGATCTTATTTATCTATTTCTTCCGCAATAGTAGCCTCCACGGCGTAGGCCTCCCCTAAATCCCTCCATACATCCCTCACTCTCGCTGTCCTCATTCATACCGGTCCACATCGTTGCGTAAAAATGTCTCGCCATCTCATTTTTGGTCTACCCTGTCTCCTTTTTCTTTCAGTGGGATCCACTCTGTCACAAGTTTTGTCCACCTATCGTTTTCTAATATAGAGATTAGAAAATGCCTGCTTACTGCAATTTTAGTTGTCTTATGCGTTTTCTTATATCTATCAACTTAGTTTATTTTCTGTTCTTTATTTATCAGATATTTTTAGTCCTAACATGCTCCTCTCCATTTTTCTTTGGCAAACCAGCTGAATTTTCTTCATATTCTTTTCTTAGTGCCCAAAAACTAGCAAGAGAGAGTAGAAAGGTGGGGTTGGCATTTAACACATCTATCCCATAACCATAACAAATGGAGACCTAGAAGAAATAATTATAGAGGGCGGAAAAATTTAATACATGAAGGATTTTGTCTATCTTGGACAATTAGTTTCGTTTGAAGGCTCTACCGAAATAGATGTTCAATGTAGAATTGCTCTAGCGTGGAGGAAGTACTGGGGGCTAAAGGAAATAATCTATACTCATAAAGAGGAAAGATTTGATTGTTTGTTTGTTACTACTGGACCGATTTAAAAAAATCTTTAACTGTTGGAAAGTTTCACTATCCCCGGGTGGGTGACATAGGCTACTTTTTACCCGACTGCGCAGAAGGAGGGTAATGTTTTTATTGAAAAACTACGCGTGCGAAGCTGCGGATTGGTAAGCTAGTGAAGAATAAAGCTATATGTAGAGACAAATGTTAAGAAAAAGGTTTTTGAAAGCTATACTTACATGTCTCACGTACGACTGTCAAACTTGGGCACTAAGAAAAGAAGATGAAGTTTATTTATACAAATACTTTAATAAACCGTATTTTCAACTTAAAATGTTATCTCCACAAAAGTTTCAATTCAATAACAGTGGTTCGTTTGTATAAACATTTGTCTATTAAAAACCACGAGTTTGTAGCACCGTTTAGTTGATGACCCGGTTTCATTGCATTGCAATTTGCTCAGGTGCGCTCTATTTATACCGCATCGTACCTGCCAGTTGTTCGTGACGTCATACAAATTTTGGGAAACAATCGTTTTTATAGCGGATTTTGTGGGAAGATTAGAACTCTTCATGCAAGCAACGCGCGCAGATCGCTTTGGACTACGTCATGTCATTATGTAAGCACATGAACGTCGTAATATGTCACCGGTTGGTCGTCGTGTAACAATCAAAATCAAATCATAATATTTATTTGGTTCAAAAACACATTGTCGTTACGTGCAGTATCGTTTATAATCCGATTGTCAGAATGTGTCGTCTATACAATGATCTGTTAGTAAATAAATATTACTGGATATTTCACACAGCGCTATCTAGCCCTAGACTATGCAGAGCTTGTACTAGGGAACCAGATAACTGATAGAATACTTATATACATTAATTTTTAACAAAAAAAAAACATTAACATTTTCAATAATAAATTAGTTACATTTAAAAAATTTATCCAAGCCACTCTTAATACTATGAGTGCTTCTAATAAATGTATAACACATATCTCGTTTCAGCTAGTCTACACAGAACTGCTCTAGATTTGTCATGCTTTTGCACACAATACAATCTAGGTCTAAAAGTTTATGATTATGTTTTGTATCTAATAAAAATAAATAAATAAATATTGCTGGACATTTCACACAGCGCTATCTAGCCCGAAACTAAGCAGAGGAACCATTATAGGACTACTATGAACTACTATGGATGGGAACCAAATAACTGATAGATTTTTTTTTGTAAATACTTATTTATAATATATAGAAAAACACCCAGACACGGAATAAATATTTGTAGATCATGCAAACATTTGTTCCGTGGCGGGAATCGAACCCGCTATGCGTCTCAGCCGGCTATTCGCCCACTGCGTCACGGAGGTCGTCAAAAATAAATAATAAATAAATAATCTGTTTGATTGTATTCTGTTTTGTGTGCCATAATAAATAAAATTAAAAGCAAATCATAATCTCCTTTCCATCTTCCCACATTACGTGGGGTCGGCACAATAAGTTTTAAAAAAGATCGATTAAGTAGCATAGTGAACGCAAATGATTATACTCGTCTAATATTATATTTTAGGATATTTATTGTCATAACAGGCCGTAACAAGTAAACAGTACTTCAACTTAATTTAACCATGATCTCACAGATGTTAAGTGATCATGTGGTCGATGGGACTCAGAATCCTTAGAATAGGTACACCTAATCACTTTTCTCTTGAGGATACCTAGTTTTCAGTTTTCAGGAAATACAGTAACTGAATAAATTCAGTTGGGGTAGTTTCAACCTGTAATTCGTTTGATATCAAGCAAGCAAACCTGGTGCCAAACAAATAAAAGCCAATTTTTTTTAATTGTAAGCTATGATGCAGTCTGCGATGGAACGCGCTTGCCTAGATAAACCTGTTCACTCGCGACTTGAAGAATCCCAGAATTATTCAGTTATATCAGATTGGAGAACTTATGTTTATTATATGATCGTATGAATAACTATCATTACTTTGATAACTTTACGAACTCTTGCAAACAAAACCCATAATATTATATCTCCGCACGATAATGTTTATTCAGTTCGATTGATAAGCCAATGCGTCATATTCATATCGTGCTCTATGTATATGATTTACACAATCAGGGACAGTGCGATAATAATGCTAATCTATCTATATACTAGCTGACCCGCCCGCGGCTTCGCTCGCGTGGTTTGCCAATAAAACATTACCCTCCTTCTGCGCAGTTGGGTAAAAAGTAGCCTATGTTCCAATCCCGGTCAGTATCTATTTATATACCAAATGTAATCGAAAGTGTCCAGCTGTAGTGTCCAGCTGTTTAGTCGTGAAAACGTAACAACAGACAGAGGGACAGAGTTACTTTCGAATTTGTAATAATAATACTCGAATTTATAATTATTAGAATGGATTAATTTGTTTCGCTTATTGCGCGCTCGAAGGAGTGTGAGATTTGGCATAGTTATAGTTTATATGGAGGAGCCGCGAATGCTAAAATTAAGCTAAAAATTAATTACGGTTGAATTTCGTCCACTGCGGGCAGGTCAGCTAGTATCTAGATAGATTAGCATTATTATCGCACTGTCCCTGATTGTGTAAATCATATACATAGAGCACGATATGAGTATGACCATTGCTTTGTCAACTACCAGTATAATCTCGGAGTCTTCAAAGTCCAGACTGAATAGGTTCTTTTTAGGCAAGCGAGCTCCATCTTCGATGACACCATTAGGTGAGGTAATCAAGCGCTTGACTATCATGTATAAATAAAAACTAGTTATAAATTAGCCATAAAATAAAAACTGTAAAATTAGTATTGCTTCAAAATTATTATTCAATATTTTTCGTTAACTTTATTTCACCTTACTAATTTGATTATTGTAGAGAACACGCACGACGCCGTCGGGCCGTTATTCACCATCATCAGTTGCGCTGAAGATCTATGAGGGAGCCCTATATTTAGCAGTGGACGTTCTATGGCCGATATGACGATGATGATAGATATATGAAGGCTCCATAAAACGTTTATTTTATACTGCTTGAAGGTGGAACAAGCATATATATGCCCACCTGATGTTTAGTGGTAATCAATAATCATCGCCTATAACAAAGTATTGCCTCGTAGGTCACGCACCTTACGAGCGTGCTCTACGATGCACTGCCCTGCGTCCACCAACTAAGACATAGGTGTAAGCCTCATGTGCTTGTAATTTCGTAATGTGACTAAGGTTAAAAATAACGATAATTCAACTTTAAATTTGTTCCCCTGGACAGACATTTTGCGTTTTAACATTGTACCTCTCATGATATCTGTAGTGCGACACTATGTTTAATTACTTTAACCATTCTAATTATCCCGAAGTACTTTTTATTTGTATACAGTTTAACCTACGCAAAAACCTTTAGTAGCGGTGAATGCTTCCTCGTGGAGTCGCTTTCTCACGGAATTCGAGATTACCTCCCACGCATACAATGGTATTATACTTATTCATTACTTTGTGAGGATTAGTTTGGTCCCTAGTTTAACATTATGTACTGCCAGTCGTGATGAAACTAAAGACTTCACTTCTGCAGTGTATGCATCCATATGCTTTCTGTTATCTTTCTGGGATACGAGATTGGGGGCGAACCTTGGGTTAAAATATTTTTTTGTATACGAATTATAAACAAAGCTATGATAGTAATTATCCGTCATACTCAAATATTGAACGGGAAGTATCTCCTCTTCTTTTGATCATCATCATTTCAGCCAAAGGAGTCCACTGATGAACATAGGTCTCCCCATAGATTTACAGAGCGACCGATCTTGCGCGGCCTTCACCCAAGGGCTCCCAGCAACATTTATCAGATCGTTACCCGTTTTGTGGGGGGCGTGGTCTCCACTCGAGAACCTTTTTGCCCCAATGGCCGTCAATTCTTCGAGCTATGTGACCTGCCCACTGCCACATCAGCTTACTAATCCTTTGTGCTATGTCGGTGTTTAGTTCGTCTACGAATCTTTCCTTATATTCAAACATTGTATGTAACCTTGTGGTTTAACTCGTATCTCAATTTGAAACGTGATATCAAGTATTCTTTGCCACCATTATGCTGTTTGTTATGCTCAGTGTCTAGACTAGACCGATATTTATGTTCTGTGGACTTGACTCAGTTTTATTGCCACGTCCAATGTAGTTAATTAAGTTAAACAACTCTTTTACACACCTGCAATTTCAAGATCCTAAAATAGAAGCAAAAACCTGCTCGATCAAATATTTTGGTACAATTGTTTTCTGCATATACAATTCGTATTGTGTAAGATGTACCAATGACGCATCACGGTGACCTGTCATTAAAATATCGAACAATTTGTTTAACATGCGCCTGAACAGGAAAACTGCCAAGAAACAAGCGACGCCGCGCAATTTCCTAAATACATTGATCACGCTAAATACCTCTAATACCAACCCCAAGGCTGGTAAACCATAACGTGTAATCATTTCACAGTCTTAAGACTACACTTGACGTCATCATCCATTAGTGTAAAAAAAAAGCTCAAGATAGCGACTAATGGCGAAGAAACTAATGAATGTATTGTAAACTGAAGTTGTTTGAAATATGTCTAAATACATATTTCAATACGTTGCGCGCGACTCATAATTTTAGAGATAAATATAAATGTAGTTGTTCTCTAAGGCTAGGAGGAATCTATATCAAGATGGAAAATAACAATAAATCGTGGGGTTCTCCCGTTTTTAATGGTATAATTATACCACCACACCTTAGATGTATGCCACAGAAGTATGGCTGCCTCGAGATCGGCTGAGAAAGCATTGGCAGGAGGATATTATTGTTTTTGAGAAGGCAGACTGCATAAAATATACAAATGATGATGATGAGATGATTTATGATCTACAGATATTTGTTCCGTGTCTGGGTGTTTTTCTATATATTATAAGTATGTATTTACAAAAAAAAAAGTATATAAGTATTCTATCAGTTATCTGGTTCCCATAGTACAAGCTCTGCTTAGTTTGGAGCTAGATAACGCTGTGTGAAATGTCCAGCAATATTTATTTAAATGGAAAATTTAGGAAAGACCACTGCAGAAGGTTATTAAAAAACCGGATTTCTCCGCCTTAAACGATCCTAATCGTTCTTTTTTTGCCCCGCATATTGGCATCAATCAATTTTTTATTAATACGCCGAAGATAAGACGCTGCCTCATGATCGATGTCCTATTCTAAATTAGACCGGGGATCTGTCACACCTACGCTCTCACTTTGTAGTTGTAAGTTCCAGAATAACAAAGTAACTACAGAACTTTGTGAATGCATTTGCGTTACAAATGTATTCGATTTTTTGCAAAGAAAAAGTGTGTTGAGGCTAAAGTTAGAGATAAAGTGGTCTGCAGTGCAAGTCTGACTGTTATAACTTTCCTTTTCAAAATATATTTCAGTTTGTCAGTTCATGTGATTGTAACTACTTGTCCTTGCTCGATCTTTTTCTTGACAAAATGTAATACAAGGTCAGGGCGACGGACGTTAGACATGCGTTATAGACCCTCTGTCCGGAACACTTACGAATTAGGCGGCTGCGAGCAATTAGTAAAATCATTCGGTTTCCTAACATTGAACGAGAAATACCTTTACAAAACGACCTTTCTCTTGACATTTTGTGAAGTTATTCATTGCACAAGTGTACAGTGTTCGATAGCGACTTATTGTTTACGATATCTGTCTGCTTGCGCCCGGTTTGCGTATCTAATTATGCCTTTCCGCTGTGTGTTTGCTTAATAATGGAGTAAAGGTCATGTAAAACCTCGGTAATGGCGGATACAATGCCGTTTCGTAGAACTATAGTGTTGTAGGAGTCTGCTTGATTTGGCCATGTAGTAAGTAAGCAAGCGTAATATTATTCAAAATGATCCCTTCAATAAACAAAGTCGACTTAGATTCAACTTTATGTACGCTCGTAACTTTGACTGCGAGGCCAGAGTCAAGCACCGTAGAGCAAGTATTGCGAAACATATGCATATTAATCTCGTAAACTTTCATATCTGTTTCCTATAGAAGTTTCAGTGTTTTGCTATACGCTCCTGTCTAGTTTTGGTTGAGCCCTGTTTCCTTAAGTCGGAACTGATGAGATTAAGAAATGGCGTCTAATATCTACACTCCATAACCTTGACACTGTCGCGTACAAAATATGAGATTTTTACTGCACTGGCAATGTCTCCAGGCACCTGTCTTCGACCTGATAAATTTACTTATCTTGGCCTCACGCCAAGTATCTTCACGCTTCTCTTAGATTATGATCATATATTAATTCTGTCTTTCCGTCTTGTGCGTCCGTAGACGTAGAAATCAAAATACATACAATACTTTAGTTTGGTTCGTCATCGTTTGCGGTTATTATTCCGCTCCCCGCTACACGTGTCGCTAACAATATTTGTCGGTAATCATTTCTGCAGGTCAGCAAACGAGTGGTCGACAATCGCTACAATGGTTACAGTTTTGTCTGTCATTCGCCCTACTTTTGATTTGAGCGCTCTGCAAATTGTCCGCATGTTGATGTTTAAATAGAATCTTATTGGTTTTATTGTGAACATCAACTTATCAGACGTTGGAGTATAATGCATACGTGCAAATGAATAATGTTTACTTACCACTTTCGAAAAAATGCTAATGTATTTGCGATAAAAATTCCAACAAGGCTGACATTCGAGAGACCTTTGGCACCTAAATAACTCGAAGTCACACGGAATAACATTGTATTCGATTATTAGTTCTTAAATGTATCTGCCAATGCAGATTTGTGTAAAGTTAATATATGCTGATCACAAATCTGCATCGGCCGAATTGCTATGCGGATAATTTAATAAACTTCCAACTTCCATCAGTAATACCTTACGTAATCCGGCTAACATGAGGAGACAGGTTTTGAGGCCACTCAAGTTCACTCGCCATTATGTAACGGAAACTTTGCTCATACCGACATGTTATAATCATAATTAACTGTATTACCATTCGGCCCTGACCTCGTTATAATTCTTTTGTGTGGGCCCAGCCGTTATGCTAGAACAATATCCTTCTAGATTGTGCGAATCAATGTGGTGATCTCTTGATCCGACTTTACGCCTGTTAAGTCATGTACTCACGGTGGTCGTGTATAACTTATAACGGTGGCTTAATTCGCCCCTTAATTTGCAGTTGCTAAATGGTTATGGAGAAAGCTTCATTTCGATAAGACTATCGATACTTTATATCCCCATTTCAACTTTTCATTGCTAAGACTAGCAAAGTTTAAAAGTTAAAATGGGGATATTAAGTACACCAAATCCAAAGGGAACAAGTTTATTCTAGGCAAGCGTGATCCATCTTCGACCACGCTATCACTTACTGCCAATCTAAGTAGTGTTCAAACGTTGACTATTCACAGTATAAATCAGTTGCACATTGCTTAGACTCGTACATACAAGACATGAAAAACATCAGTAACTTTAGTATTTTTTAAACTTTCGCGATCACTGTACATAATTACTGATTTAAACGGCTATTCATCGCGTATGTACCTTTTTTATTTGTTACCCCGACGTTTAGATTGTGTTGCAACAGCCGTGGTTGCGGGCAGACACGGTTCTCCCCGCCGCGATGATACCCGATAAAAACCCGTTTAAATCGGTACCTAATTATATTAGTAACTTTTATTTTCCCTCTGACGACGTCACAACTTTTAGACTTTGCTAAGTCAAAGTGACCACCATCCGTGTTTTCACCATTGTTACCATAGATGGGCAGGTCTGATAACAGCAACACTCCATTGTACCTTGTATCAAGCCTCGCAGTAAAAGATCACGTATGACCTGAAACTCGAACAATGGTCCGTTTCCTGGGTAGTCTGCGAAGCTGTTTTAATTGCTAATGTTTTAACTTTTGTAACTGTATTTTGTTTTATACTTTCTAAAGACGTATCTGTCTTTGAAAAACTGACGGCCGGCCGTTGGGGCAGAACATTTTTCAAGTGGAGCCCTCGCACTGGAAACCGCAGCGTGGGACGGCCAACCACCACCAACCAGATGGAAAGACAACCTAATAAAGGCTGGACACCTTTGAGTGCAGGCCGCACGTAATGATGATAAACAGTGATTGAATATTAAAATATTTTCTTTTATATGGAGGCTCACAAGATATGGTACAGGCCGTTTTCCTGACATTCTGTTATTCATTATCACGTTCAAAGCGTAATGCCCGTTTTCACTAACCATAGGAGACGCCTAAATATAGAGCACAAAAACTTTTCACCGATCTTTAGATGTTGCCTAAAGTTAGGTCACCAATTTCGCGGTGCGTAATGCTAGGCAACTCTCTAAACTGACAGATGTGTTTGTGTCAGCCACAGCAGCTTTTTCACTTGTAAATTGCGTGATAAAATAAAAATCATAGACAACGAGTCAAAAATTTAGGCAACTCTTAGTTTAGGATTCAACTATTGAAATTCGATTGGTGAAACGAAAGTTTGTGCTAAAGGATTGGCTTACATTAGGCGTCAGGTACCTCTTTGTTCATGATTATTGAAACGGGTGATCGTAGCACCCGTTACCTTGACCACGATGCAACGCCACTACTTCATTCTTGATCCTAATCTCATTATAAACTAGCTTTTTTATTATTTTAAGTAGTGTCTGGACGAAAATTTTTTTATTCAAAAAAATTCGTCCTAATATGAACATTGATGAGCCGGACTTCTACGATAAGGATTGGCCCAATATCGAGATAGAGATCTGTGGAAGAAAGGAAGGAAGGTCTTTGCCATGCAGTGGGAAACATCAGGCTTATAAATAAATAAAAATATCGAATATTATTCATCATCAGTCATCATCACACATAGCTAAGAACCACGCTGTTAAACTAGCTTTACTTAATACACTCATCTTTTTGTTAAAAATAGTCGGGGGTTAAAAATAGTAGGATTCACAGTTATTTCTTTCTGATATAAAGTAAAGGAGAACTAAAAAATGGAGAAAATAAAGCTGCTCTTAAAACAGGAAACCTAAGGTTCTAAGAGGAGGTCACGTGTACTGAGCGCACTGTGTCCTTATCGATCGTTCTAGGTTTATTTCGGTCGTAAACGTAGCAACTCGCTGGAGTTTTGTACTGCTCAATTGAAAGCTACTGGAGGATACTTGAAAATAATGATGTATTCTTATGTTCTTTGAAGTTAAGAAAGAAATATCCTCATGACTGTAATCCTTTTTGAATTCGCTTATTTCTTGTTGGCGCACAAATCTATGCAAAAATATATGTGATCAGTTATCCACAGATTATTTTATCTATGAGCGGAGGTAGGTAATGACTAACTCTAATGATTTATAGGTAAGTTTAAAGATTACAGTTGGCATTTGTCCAACTTTTGCATAATTGTTAGGATTGCTTAATCTACTGTAGGTAAGTTCTTTGTTTTATGTCATTTTTATTTTACTGGTGTAATTATATATTTTTTCCATTCTATTTCTGACAAATTATTAACCCATCCACGGTTCATATTTATTGGAATATTAACGGATGGCATATGCCTTCAAATCTTGGCATTATTGCATAAGAATATTAGAAGCGGTTTAGGTCGTATTTCCATCTAGTGAACTAGCGTGAAAAATATTATTGTAATAGATATAGTAAAATATTTTTGTTTCCTAAAATAAGCTAGTTCAGCATCAGCGTTATTTAACCCTAAACTGAGCAAAGTTTGTATTACGGGAACGAAATAACTGGTAGAGTACGTATTTTTTTAAATATACGAACCTGCAACCTCCTGCAACTCAGCTGGCTATGCGCCCATTGCGTAATTAAAAATTTATGTCAAGTAGGTATTGCAACTGTAAGACCTTTCTTGTGTTCTTATCCTTACCCCCCCGGCATTTCTTATTATCTTCCGTTGAAAGACGCTGAGCGTTTTTGTTTCCAACTAACAATACCTGTGAGAAACGAGGTGCTAACTAACAACGAGACCTTGGCCTGAAAATTCAAACGAAGTAGAATTATTGATGCGAACAGCCCATTTGTCGATATTCTTGAAATCATTATCATTGCCGCAGCCAATATTTGTATTGTATCGAACAACCGACGGAATAATTTTATGAGACGACAAAGGATACATTGGATTATTAATGAACATTGAATTTATCATAAATATTATAAACGTAGTTATTGAATTAATTTCATCATCATTTAATTTTAATGCATTTAATGCTGGTATGTCTGAGGTATTGTGAGATCGTATGATTGGTCTATAATTTAACAATTCAATGTATGTTATTGGTATTATTTTAATTGATGATGGAAGAAGAGTGCACGTGGCGGAAATTCAAATGTTGAGATGGATATGTGGGGGAGAATGGATAAGATAAGAAAGTAGCTCCAGTGATAGAAAAGTTGAGGAGGGCATATCATGCGTAAGGAAGAAAATCATGTGACTAAACAGTGGTAGATATGAATGTGGATGGATGTAGAAGTAGAGGAAGGTCGAAGAAGAGATGGATGGACTGTGTGAAGAATGATATGGGTAAGAAAGAAGTGACAACGGAGATGACGGCTGATAGAGAGGTATGGAAGAAAACTACATTTGTGCCGACCCCTACGTAATGTGGGAAAAGGAAAAAAAGAAGATTTTTATTGAATTTTATTGTTAATAATTTGTATATGTAGATTTATAATGTGATTTAGATTTTAATTTGACTATTTATGTAATTGATGCTTTGAATTCTTTTAAATTAATTGGGTAATCCGTTCTGATTAAATAAATAAATACAAAATACTTAAATGATATCAGCAATAGGACGTGTTCGTAATATTGAGATTTCCAAACCGTCTGATCTTGTGCAGCGTGCAGTGCGCCCAACGATTAATTACTTGTATATCTATTCTGTCCACATCCACTGATGGGTGCCTTCTCGTTATCACACCACTCTCTCCGGTTATTAATTACTAGCCCGCAGCTTCGCACGCGTGGTTTGTCAATAAAAACATTACCCTCCTTCTGCGCAGTCGGGCATAAAGTAGCCTATTTCCTAATCCCGGTCATAATCAGTCTGTTATGCCAAATTGTATCGAGATCGGTCCAGCCAGACGTTAAAACAGACAAGACAGCAACAGACAGACAGGGAGACAAAGTTACTTCTAAATGTATAATATTCTTATGGATTATGATTAGGTAAGTAGATATATGTATAACGGATAAAATATCGAATAATTATAAATTCAAATAATTATCTTTCCTATATAGTTTTTCAGGGTTATGTTTGTTAGTTCCCTTTTATCCTCAGTGCAAGCTCCGAAACAGTTAATCCGATCATTTCAATACATTTTTATTTATAGAGTCAGTAAAGGTCACCTCGTATTGTTTTCCACCAACTCACGATATCAGTAAAGTTGTAGCCGTTGAATGCGTGTCAGGTACGGCACAGGTAGGGTGCAAAATGCAAGAGTTGCGCTGGAGGGCTGCCAACTGTCAAACGATTGTGGCACAACAAGCCGCATTGCACAGGTGATGGAACTTATAACGACTGGTTCATTCATTGTTACGTTGGTGACGCATATTACAACCAACGCACTGAAATCGTCTAATATATCAAAATCTCGTGTCAAGGTTTTTATGGTCGCACTCTCCGAAAAGGGTCGACCTATTTTAATGAGTTTATTTTGTATTTTTCACCCTCCTACCCCCACCCTCTTCATTTTTTTATCGTGATTTTAGTATTTTTGTATGAACATGTTATATGTTCATTGACGTGAAGTCATTTACATGAAGTGTCGCGTCACTTTAACAAGAGTGTTTTATATCGTTTTTATCACAAAGTTCCCACGGGAACGGGAATCAAGCGTGCGAAGCCGCAGGCGGGTCAGCTCGTAATCTATATTGTGCTTGACGTCATACTTATAATAACGACGTAATTTCAAAGAATGGACCGCATTGCCGCATTGTTACACGAAGATACCTCCTTTAAACTACCCCTTAGCTTAGTTAGCTTAGCTCTTAGCCTCTCTGCTTCGTTGTAATTGATTTATTTATATTTATTTCTATAGTTAACTGACAGTTATTTTTGATATACCTACCAAATGTAATGAAATCACACTAATATTATAAATGTGAACGTTTGGATGTTTGTTTGTTTCTTTGTTACTCAATCATGTCGTAACGGCTGAACCGATTTCGATGAAATTTGGTATATACGTAGATTATATTCTAGATACCACATAGGCCCTTATCCTACATACCTTAGTATGCATATATACCTTTTATCCCATAAATCTGTTCCCATGGGATAAAAATGGGGTTTCAAGTCAAGTTGCAACAGCGAGTTTAGCTTTATTTCTAGGTTGCCTACACATTTAGTAGTGTAACGCGTACGAAGTCGCGTGCAACAGACTGAATACTGATACGCACGTCCTTTGAAGCCTTTATGTAATATCTGTAAATAACCTATTCCAGGCCACGAATTCTATAAAATTAAATGTTTTATATTTTTTATATATACAGTCAGCAAAATAATTTTATCAAGTATCCGAGAAACAACTAAAAATACTCGTAACCTATTCAAAAGGTTAATGCTTACTACTCGTAAATCTGGTCTGACGTCATTGACGCGACAAAAAACCTACAAATCCGACGTCCTCGTGTGCTATCATCACGTGTGACGATAATGAGATAAGTCTGCTGGCCCCAAAGATTATTTATAGATGCGTGTTTTGTATAATTCTGTCATATGCTTCCTTTAATCTTATATTTAAGAGTATGCGTTTTGCTAGTTGTAAGATCCTTCCAAATTTGGATTAAACTATGAGGCCTCATGCGTTTTTGGGTTCATTTGTTATTACCAGGATCTTTTCTTAATTTTTGTTTCTCGAATCATGTTTATGCGTGAGGTTAACAAGGTTTCTTGCTCTAACCATCGTCTGCATTTACCGTCCTTTAATTGTCCCTCGTCTCATGTTTTCATCCATGTTCACATTCAAAACTCTTCTCGTTAAATTGCAATTTCTCTTCAGACTCCGCATAAATACAAATATGTACATATATACGCGATTGCTTTTACTAAGTCTGCTCGTATTATCAGTTATGGTTGTGCAGTCTATGTACTCGGTAGTTCAGAAGCAAACTCATTAAACTTTATCTTCCACTGCAAGGCACATAATAATCTGTCGCTTGTCACTTACACTGTACCAATCAGCTGTTTCGCGGCGTCTATGTGTGGCGAACCATTTCACACGTGTGAGTGGCTTCCTATCGAAGCATGAAACGTACTGGGTTACTGTGATATTAGTTTGTTGTACGTTCATTACTTATGCTGAAAGGGATTTTCTGGATCACTTGACTTGGTTTCTATCACTAACTTTACTTACTCTTTCAAGGGACCAGTTTGTAGTGTGGTGAGCTTGATTAGTCGTTCTTATCAGATCAGTTAGGATAAGCAACGTACCACTTCTTTGATGGGTGTGCTAGTGGAAGGTCGTGGTATAACTGAGCGTATTTGCGTCACGTAGTGTACCTTAAGTTATCGGTACTGGCTGTGAAAGTCGAAGACGTCCAAGATGGCTTCATATTGGACGTCTTCGGCCTTAAAACCCTGACACTAGGTCAGTCTAGCCCATAAACCCTAGTTATTATTTTACAGGATAAACATTAAAAGAAGCGGTAGCACAACACATCATCATCCACAGCCCATAAGTACCCACTGCTGGGTGTAGGCCTCCCTTTGTAAACGCCACCCTTCCCGGTCCTGTTCTGCATGCACCCAGGAGTTGCCCGCAACTTTCTTTATGTCGTCGACCCACAGCGCCGTCCCCTAGACTTCTTAGGTCTGTTCTTGGCTATCATTCGGTCAAAGATTTATTCCACCTGCCATCACCTCGTCTAGCCAAGTGTGCTGCCCAGTTCCACTTGAGTTCCACTACCCTTTTTCCGACGTCTTGGACTTTCGTCTGGCGTCGGACATCGGTATTAGGAACTCGATCCAGCAGGTTAATGCCAAGCATGGCGCGCTCCATAGCTCCCTATGCAACTCGTACTCTGTACACAGTTTCCTTAGTGAGCGCCCATGTTTCGGCACCGTAAGTAATTACACAACAAATCAAGCACAACACAACTTATGCATTTACTGGTATGTGTATGTTGTCACGTTTGATAACATTGTATGCGGAGAGATAAACTCTCGCAGCGCAGTACAGATTATGTAAGAGTTTTTCGTAAAAACACAACATAATATCTGAATGCACTGGGTTTATGATTCGGAACGAAAATGGAAGCGACAAATAAGGAAAGCGGAATGCGTGTCTTCGTTAGTTAATAAGTCTTTCTATTGTTAAAATATTATCTAAGTTGTATGAAGTATCGACACGCAAAGAAGAATAGTCTTTCGGAGTTTAACTTTATCGTTTAACGTTTAACACAAACCAGGTTCAATTAGTGTGGTGATATAATTGAGTCCCTCTTGCAGAAATGCCAGTGTGCCCGCGAAACGAACTTAAACTTGACGGCTTCTCCAATTAGTCGCCAAGAAAACATTTTGCATTCCAAAAGCTTTTCAATCAACTTGTGAAAAGTGAAAAACAAAGACTTTGTTTTTCAATTTTCGCGGGCACCCTTCCAAAGCTGATTGAGACCTTGAAACTATTGACTTTTGACATTTTACCTTTGCAATAGTCCTTTTGCCTGGGCCATATTATCGATCTATTGCAAATATTTGCGTAGGTGTCTTTTACGTGACGAATAGTACAGGTGACACGGAGCGTGTTCGCCGACAAATATGAAAATGCAACCAGGCAAAATGAAAAATCTTTTCAGCACACATCCATCCACTGATGGGGATAGGTCTCGTTATTTAACACTCTCCGGTTCTGTGCCAAGCGTATCCACTGCCTTCCCATAACTCGTAATTTAGGTTTGGAGAACATTAATTTATTGGATTCGATGCTGGAGTTGCTTCGATTCTATGTTGGAGCAGCTGGTCGCGCGCGACCTTGACCTTCGTTACGTACGCTAGCTCTATGTACTCTCCTAGGACCCTTTCGCTACCACACTTAGCAATTAGTTGTAATTTTTCCTTTGTTTCCTGTGTAGGAATGAATAAATGTTTTATTTCTTTCTTTCTTTATATTAGGACCTTGGCCGCCTGTATTTATTCCTACTCGCTCATCCGAAATTCAGTAATTTTAATGAATCTTCATAATTTCATCCATTAAATCATAATAGACCGACTAGGAACTATTCTAAGTATTTTATACTTTTTTATCCCTTGGCGCACTCAAACGAATGGGTGGATTTAGATGAATGGGGTGTTAGAAGAACCCATCGAAAGATGACAGGGATTTTTAATACGGACCCCAGTTTTTAACACCCACGAAACAAGAAATCCTAATAGTGTTGGGTATATAAATGCGACTGTTTGGTTACTTTACGTAAAGAACATGCCTTATTACATTTAAAACAATAAAAATGACCTCACAAAAGCTGCGACCCTGAACTATGGAGCTTGCACAAACATCGCTATTGACCTTCCGCTTTCGTTTGTCGCGAATTTCTACCAACTGATTTATTGCAAACACTTTTTGATGGATCGTAAACAGGATAGGCTCTTTGATGTTTTGTATCAGATCAGGTGTTTTTGCAGATGGTAAATTGCAGGTTCTGGAATATTCTTAGAAACAGTTAGTATGAGTTTTCTGTGAAAAGTGGTGATGCTAATTCACTATAATTAACTTGTATTGAGAGCAATTAGTTAACACGGCTTGAGTTACGTACTACGTAGCTCTGAGAAGAGCATAACATGTGCGACCTTTGATTGTTTTATAAAACTATCATCAATTCTCTCCCTACCGTTTTCTCACTGAGATGACAATTGTTTTTCCCCCGTCGCAAAAAAAGGGGGTGATATAGTTTGACACCTATGTCTTTATGTGTGTCTGGGCGTGTGTATGTCTGTCTATGGCAGCGTAGTTCCCAAACGGATGGACCGATTCGGACGCAGTTTTTATTTATAGAAAGCTAGTTTTACTGGGGTGGTTCTTAGCTATGTCAGTTTTAACCCCCGACGCAAAAAGAGGGGTCGATAGTTTATCAAATTTTTCATTTATTACTATATTTATGTACTTCGGTTGGCAGTTTCTGAATCATAAATGTAGTCGAATAAGTTAGTTCAGAAATGTTGGTGTCATTTTTAGTTTGTCAAGCCGTATAAAATTGTCTACCCATTCGCCCACACACGCGTTGACCACGCCTAAAGTTGTTGACTAAATTTAAATTGGTAGAAGAATACAGATCCTATTGTATGGCCAGGCAAGGAATTATCTATGATCGATAGTCATGCTACGCCTCGACTGCTTCTAATTTTGAAAAGACCTACACGTAGATTGGAAAATCGATTCCGATTGGATCCGAGCGAGTTCACGAACTCTCAAGTTCAAACTAATGTTGGAATTGCATATCGCATCAAACCGTGGCGCGGACTTGGTATAAATAATGCCAACTTGTTGCCACAACAATCAAATAAAAATTGCATATTGCCAAGACATAATAAACCTTCTGCTCACGGCAAAAGAACTAAGCTATAATGTCGGTTGTTAAAATTGATATTATTATCATCAGTCGTAAACTACTGCTGATAAAACGAAATAGCAATGAAGAAGCGAGTGGAATATAGCTGAGTTGTTATTCATTTAATTTTATGTTTCATCATGAGTTTCTCTACTTTTATCTAGCTAATTAACCTAAATTGAGTGCAGCGTTTTCTAGGCGCCCAACAATAATTAATAGAATAAACTTGCAATGTAAGTAGGTTCCTACTTAAATTTATATATACCACACATGGATATAATAAACTTCTAGAAAGAAGTGACTATATTGAAAACGGATGCATAACAAAGTTGAGCTGTGTAGTTGAGTGTTCACACTCCGTTTCATTGCCAATGTTACGGGAATCAGTGAGGTAATATTTCTGGCTATGTAGGAATTCTACCGAAGACCCTGACTGAACAAATACTGAGGCCTTTAGTTTTTTTTATTACGAGAATAGATCTTCGTTTGACCACAATCTCGCCTGATGGTAAGCGAGGATGTGGTCTAAGATAGAGTACGAAGATCTAGAAGACACTTATTCACTCTTAACTTAAAGAGGCCCGGATTGCACTCTTCAGGAAAAACAGACGACGACGGTATAGTGTTCCATACCTTAGTACCATTAAAAACACCTGTACGCATTAAAAACGTAGAACCAAAACGGTGAGTGCCTGAGTGATATACATCTATTAATTAAGGTTATTTCATTTAATTTGATTAAGTAGATGATTTATACCGTGCCTCCTGGTATGACTGCAACTCTATCTGGGTATCTAAATGACGCAAGCGCTGTTAATGTGACAGGATTTATAGGTGGTGTGGGCTTGCCCAGCACCTGTACTATCTTTTCAGCTTAGATAATTACTTATTCTGTGTTTCATCGTCATCATCATATCACCCACAGGACGTCCACTGCTCAACATATACCTCCGCCATAGATTTCCAGAACTACGGATCTAGTGGGGCACCAACGGCTCTCAACAATATTTATAAGGTCGTCTTTTCAATGGGGGGCCGTTTTACGCTGCGCTTTCCAGTGCGTGGTCTCCAGTTGAGAACGTTTTTCAACGGTCGTCAGTTCTTTGAGCTATGTGCCCTGCCCACTGTAACTTTAGCTTGCTCATCCTTTGTGGTATGTCAGTGACTTTAGTTCGTTTACGAGTCTCCTCATTTCTGATTCGATCGAAGAAAAACACCGAGCATATCCCTCTCCATAGCACGCTGAGCGAGCATGAGCCTTCTTATAAAGTCCATAGTGAGAGACCACGTTTCTATGCCATATGTCATCAGTCATCACTATTATTTCTGTGTTTATTACAAACAAATTCAAATTTCATAATCTACCTAACCTTACATTCTTGAAAATACGTTGAATAAGGTAAATAAATTGATTGAAAAGGGCATTTAACATTCTATAAAGTAAACCGATAAAACTATGTAACTTGTAGTTTGTAAAAACCAATAACAACTATTTCAAATCACTAAATAAACACAGTTCTATTGAACTTTGAACTCTTATTAGCCAGGTGCACATCCGGTTTTCCAACACCGACACAATGTCGCAACTCGCAACGGGCACTTTGCACGAGTATGAACGTTGGTATGAACAGCGGTTTGCTATCACGTCACGGTGGCTGCCTCTCGCGTTCATTCCGTTTCCCGCCAGATACGGGCCGTTATCAAAATGGCGGCGCGTGGCAGAGAATGGGGATCTCATACAGCCGGGGTCGTTGACGCGTCGGTCGGCGGCGGCGTCGCGCGTCGTGGCGGTCGACTATTGATCGCGCGGTCTCGCTTGCGGCGGCTGCCGGACTGTTAGCGCCATCTAGTGTCACGTTTGGAAGATTGGTTGTGGGTGTAGAGTTGTAGATGGCTCTGTTTTGAAAATTATAAAATATTTCACCAGCTGTCGGGCAAAAACGGAAAGGAACTACTTTAAAAAACAGCAGAAATTCAATCAATTTTGCATGTTACATTTTTGTTATAGCAGACAAATGCAAGAATTTTCTTTTACATATTATTACATCAATATTGTTAAAGTGTGTCACTGCAAGGTAATGAAAGAAATAATGATTACATTATTTCTAAGGAAGGAAGGCATTTGCCTTCCTTCTTTCATTACCTTATTTTACAATAGGCGGCAAAATCCATAATCCACCACCATCCACCAGTCCACCTGGACCTTTCAAAACACATTTCAAGAACTTGGTTTATACCCGAGTCTATTACACTTATCAATGAAGTCCTTATCGGTACTATTACGAACATTTAATAAAACATTGCCTAATGTTTGCTAATGCCTTGCTCAATTGATGCGCTAACCAACGAACAGCGTCTAATTTTTATTTATATAGATTAATATTGGTTATTTGTTTGTCCACAGTGCAAAGACTTCGAGAAGGCTGGTGCGACGATAGCTGTGACTCCTTGCGACGTGGTGGAGGAAGCTGATATTACCTTCTCATGTGTGGCAGACCCCCAAGCGGCTAAAGAGGTACACATTGGACATTTTTTTCGCAACACGGCTTCGCCAGAATGTGGCTGGCAGCATGGAGATGTCTGAATTTGCAGGAATAATTTTTGCGACTTGTGCCTGGTTGCGATATAAATGTGCCTTAGCGCGGATGATGGGCCTTTACGAGCTACGATGCCTTGAACAGATATTAAAACAGTGACTTTAAACTTATTACAACCCCTTGTCTTTGTGTCGAGAGTTAATACTTATAAAATAATATAGTATATAAAAGTAGTTAAAAAAAATATAGTATTAAAGTAAGTACATACCCAAGTATTTTATTATATTTTGTAAACAGATTAATATTGTTATCAAACTGAAGAATATCTGTGACCCAGTCACCTTAAATAATACGATAATATAATTCAATCGTATCCTGAAGGTTAGGTTTGAAATTTTACATTGGTTTAAAAGGAAAGCTATAATAATAACTCAATGAAAAAATAACATTAACCGATGTTTGTATATTTATTTATCATTGAAACATTGTCATAACTCAACCGCGTTAATTTTGAAGGTGTCTAATGTTGGAACTCACGTTGGTTTGACTGATGTCATGTATCTAATATCGTAAGTAATCTATGCAATCTATGATGTCTACAATTTGAAGATGATTAAGCACATGGTGGCAAGTCACAGCCGCTGGAAGTGCCTGGGACGGGATTCGCCAGTAGGTATAATATCATTATCATCATAATCCATATGTAAGATAAACCCAATGCTGAGTATAGGCGTCTTTGGTGTCTGCCACTGCACTCGAGCTTGAGCTACTCTGATACAGGTGATTCCCGCGACTTTTTTAATGTCGTCTTCCCAACGAGCTGACGGTCAAACAGGGTGACTATGGCCAGTTCTTGGTTGCCTCCGTCAAGGCATTGCTCCACCTGCCATCACCATGTGTTTCGTTTCCTGCTCCATTTGAGCTCCATCACTCTGATTACAACATCTTGGACTTTTCTGCGTTAGATCTCAGTGGGAACTCTGTATTGTTTGATGCCAAGCGGCTCGCTTCATGGACCGTTGTGCTACTTGTATGACATATAGAGCACAGTCTCGTTCGTGAGCGTAGGGGTTAAAACGTACGATTGATAAATAAACCGCAATAAACAACTTCATTTCATTTATTATTTGTAAAAATGGGTACAGTTACACAGCAACAGATGATAAATATACATACAATTTAGAATCTCCATAATCAGCTTATGAGCGTGCAATAATAAACAATGTCAATTATAGAAACACGATTATTAAATTCAAAAATAAAAAAATGTCAATGGATAAGAAAAATAAAAAATGTCTACGAATACAATAAAACCTCACAGCAAGGTACACAAAAAAAGCTTAGCCAACTTTATCAAACCCTCTCGCGCTTACCACCCTATAAACACAACCCATAAACGCCTTTTATGTTGTCTATCAGCGCATAAATACCCCGCTAAGATCCATAAACTTTTTACACGCCTTACCGTTAAAAGGTCACATAATGACCCCAGACCTTAATGTGCCCTGACCTTTGACACGTAAATAGACCGGTGTATTGATAACGATATCTAGGTGAAGGTGTGCTCACGGTCGCCATTCAGTACATATGGAACGGAATACCGGAAAAGATAAATCCATTTCTAGTTTATGTTCGTGGAATCAATGATCCACTTATAAAAGGTGACCAACTTTATTCAAGTCAAAATATGAGTGCTAAAAAATCCAGTCTGAAGTTATCTGGGCAAAAACGATTGAATTGTACCAGTACATATCAGATATCAATCAATCTATTTATTTATCTATTAATAGGAGTCTAAAGAGCTAAAGAGCTTAGCGAGACATTCTCACACATTATACAACTCTGCATAACTTAGATACATATCTATTGAAAACATTCGTGAATATTACAGCATAAAGAGTATTAAAATACGTCTAGACCCCAGCGAGAGGTTATAATACAATAGAATATATTATATACATAACAGCCGCTTCGGATTTCATTGTATAATCTAAACACGGGCCGTAAAGATATATTTGTCTCAAAAATAAGGTGATTTCGGCAAAATAATGTAACCTTGAAAACAAATAATACCTAATGATGATTATATTTGATAATTATATTTATTATTTATAATACGTTTTTTCATGGAAAACCACAAATTTACGAGTTATACGTTAAGTCTTGTTCATAGAATTGGCTTCCAGTTATCCTATTGCATTTTTATCGAAAAACAGGTACGAGTGTACAGTTTTTTTATTGACTTAGGATTACGGACGAAAAATGATTGAAATCATGCAAAAATATACGAAGCGTTTTGTGTCGTTTTACGATTTGTTGTCAATTGAAAACTTGAGTTCTGGCTACGTCAGAGCAGTCAGTCTATACTTGTATTAGGTATAGTTAATCATTACATAATTCATAATCATGTATTCGCATGAATGTATGTACAATCGTTCGTATGTCAATTATAAAATAAGATTCATTTACATTCTGCCACATCGAGGCCTACCAAATTATATGATAAAAAATAATAATATTAAAAATATCAAACTCTCTACGACAAAATTGAATACAAATATTAATAATCATAAATACTTAATTTAAAACATGTCAAATTCATAACACCGTATGGATGTACGAGGGGAGTTCAATGTATTCTCGGTATAGGCATGAAAGAATAAGCAGAAAATTCTGAATAAAATTTATTTTTAAATGTAGTCCCCTAGGAGAACACACTTATTTGTCCTGGAAAATTACTTTTCATTTCCCTCCAAAAAATATTTTTTTTCCTGGTCTGAAAAATGATCGTTAATTGCTGCCTTTAACTCTTTATCGTCGGAAAAATGCTTGCCTCGAAGTTCGTTTTTGAGATTTGGGAACAGAAAGTAATCACTAGGGGCTAGGTCCAGGCTGTAGGGTGGATGATTGATTTCTTCTTCAATCCCGCTCAGTAGCATTGGCAATGCGCGCCTTGTGAATGAACAGGCGCGTTGTCGTGCAGAAGCAATATACCTGCGGTCAATTTTCCCCGACTTTTTTCTTTTATTGCCTCCTTTAAATTGCGCAGGGTGTTAGCGTAATTGCGCCAGTAATACGCTCCCCTTTTTTTGTGTACTCATTTAATAAGGTTCCCTTGGAATCCCAAAACCCTGTGGCCATGAGCTTTCCGGCGGATGGGCTTACTTTGAACTTCTTCGGTGGGGCTGTTCCTTTTTTATGCCACCACCTCCTGCTTGCTCTCAGGATCATAGTGATGAACCCACGTTTCATCACCAGTAACAATCCGATCATAAATACTTTGCGGGTTTTTACCACAGAGCTCCAAAAACTCCTTGGAACAATCAACTCGCGCTTGTTTCTGAAGCGCTGTGAGCATTCGCGGCACCCATCTTGCACTGACCTTTGACAAATTCAGATGGTCATGAAGGATAGCGTGAATGGTACCCACGAATAGCTTGGTTCTTTCTGCTAATATTTTCACTCTCACACGGGCATCTTCGAGTATAAGTTTCTCAACAATTTTTACGTTTTCTTCAGTAGCGGCACTAACCGGCCCACCGGCACGAGGGTCGTCTTCAATACTATCTCTACCCCGTTTAAATTCACTTGACCACTTCTGAATTGTAGATAATGAAGGGGCAGAATCTTGGTATACAGCCATCATTTCTTCGTGAATTACTTTTTGAGTCTTTCCTTGTTTTGTGAGGAATTTTATCACAGCGCGATGCTCGATTTTTTTCAACATTGTCGTATCAGTCATCGTAGTTGCCTTTCCGAAATGATATTTTGAATACTAATGGCGACAATCAAATAAAATTTTGTATTTATACCCTCAATGAGTGTCATAAACTAATGAGATAATTTAATTACCCTCATCATTAGTATATTACTCCGATACCGAGAATACATTGTACGCCCCTCGTACGTTTGAGATCAATCAATCAATTGATTTATTGCGAAGATGGACTAGTAACAGGCGGTTATTAATATAGTTATTTAAAATATTCAATATGTCACCTCTTACCTTAGAATAAAAAATAATAATGTCAGATTAGATAAAATTATTCAAGGGATTTGTCGCTAAGAAATTCTTTTATATTGTAATATGCTTTACCTATTAATATTTGTTTCAATTAAGGCTGGGGGCATCCAGTACAGAGTCAGGTAAATGTAGTAAGCTGTACAATATTCGAATGTGTATTTCCAGATGGTATTCGGCAACTGCGGAGTGCTGCACTGTCCGTCGCTAGAGTCGAAGGGGTACGTGGAGATGACGTCCATCGACGCGGACACCTCGCAGGATATCGTGGAGGCCATCAGCGGGAAGGGAGGCCGATATTTGGAGGCACAGGTTAGAAAGTAAAAGATAAAGTTTAAGAGATAATCTATCTCGAATCTTGTTCCATGATTCAAATTATTATATTATTGTGTACTAAAATAATATTAGAATTACACATTATCAAATATAAACACATTTGTTAATATGGTATATTTGTCCCGCATTGGAATTGCCCAGCATCTTTGCATGGGACTGTCAAATCTGCTAGCCGAAGCTCCCAAGTAATATGTGGTAAATTAATAAAATGCTTTTTAATTTATTCAATACTTGCTTCCGCTAGCGGTTTCGCATGCTTTATTTGTTAATAAAAAGAAGCCTTTGTCTCAATCCAGGTTATAGTCTATCTATATAACAAATTTAATCGAAATTAGTTCAGCCGTTTAGTCGTGAAAAAATAGCAATCAAACAGAAATACATAGTTACTTTCGAATGAATATTATAAGATTCTGAGACCCATCACATTTCCCCGGCCCCTATTTCCTGTATAGACCCAGAATAATAAATAAAGCCTTCTTTAAAAAACAGGTATACATCTACTAATATGACGTATATATTTCCAGGTCCAAGGGTCGAAGACGCAAGCAGAGGAAGGCACGCTGATCATCCTGGCAGCGGGCGACCGGAGCCTCTTCGACGACTGCCAGTCCTGCTTCAAGGCGATGAGCAAAAACTCCTTCTACCTTGGTAGTAGTCAGCTACTCCGGTTGCAGGCGCAAGGAATGTTGGCCGTTGACCGCCTAGATACACTATTTGACGGCCTTTTGGGTGATAAATGGGGTAACAGGGCGGGATTTTGGATGATGAATAGGGTAATTGGGCGGGATTTTGGGTGATGAATAAGGTAATTGGGCGGGATTTTGGGTGATGAATGGGATGGTTGGGCGGGATATTGGCTGATGAATAGGGTAATTGGGCGGGATTTTGAGTGATGGATAATTAGGGTTGAAACTGGTATAAAGAAAAAATAAAAATACTTTTTTTATAGTTTGACCACTATCGCACATGATGGTAAGTGATGGTGTGGTCGATTATGAAACTCGCTCGCCTAAAAATAACCTGTGCACTTTAGATTTGAAGACTCCCGGGATTATAATTTTAAGAACCGGTTTCGATAGGTATATAGATAGATTATCTACAGCACAAGTCTACTCGGCTTAGTGTAGGTCCTGTTTGAAATTATGATGTTTATACAAGCCATTATTTAAAAAAATATAATTCATTGTAAATTATATTATTTAAAATTGTTAATATGTGTTTGAAATTAATAAATTAAATTACGAATTATTATGACCTGGACTGAAAAACAGGTTACTTTTTATTGTCGAACAACGCGAGCGAAGCCGCGGGCGGAAGATAGTTAAAATAATTTTGGGACTTGCTTCGCTCGTCCTCTTAACCGTTCAAATAAGTTACATCCTCAAAGTTCGTCAAATAGTATTTTTTTTGTTTTACCCTATATTTAGTACGAATGCATGTTTTTATTTTACACATGGTTTTAGTTTCGAATTTTATTTAGATTTTTAATATTATTTTTTAGCTTCAGTACTGCTTGCAATTAATTTACAGTGTCAACGATCAAATCCAAGCGTCATAGATTAAGGCTTTCTTAATTTTATTGCAGTTTTCTCTATTTATTTTGTATTTTAGAAAATTTTCAGCTGTTTTTACTTATTTCATTTATGACTGTGATGTAAGTACACAACTTAGTTGATACATTTATTGTTATTGTATTTCAGCTAAATATAATTTAATGAAACGAAGTATAAATAAATAAGGTTGGACACTTCACACAGCGCCATCTAGCCCCAAACTAAGCAAAGCTTGTATGAAACTGATAGAATGCTTATATACTTTATTTTATAAAATTATAGAGAAACAACCAGATCAGGAACAAATATCTGTGGATCATGCATACATTTGTTCCGTGGTGGAATCGATCCCGCAAAATCATGCGTCTCAGACGGCTATCAAAAATTAATCTATCGCACATAGGGTACTTTAATCTCATAAATATATTAAAATAGAAAAATATTTATTTGTTATATTACCAACAAATAAAACAAAAAAAAAACAGCACAAAGTAAGACCATATTAGTGGTTGCAAAAAGGTCCTTAAAGGTCACAGCTCACTACATCAACCCGGCACCCGACCCGTACCGCCTCGCCGCTCGGCGTTCACACGTTGATAGCGGGTGGGCCACGGGTGGACGCCTCGTTATTACCAGTGAACGCCGCGTGGTCAACCAGTGGATCTCGTACGGTCAACGGCTGGATACCGACACGCAAGAAAGAAAGACTGGAAATGACGGGTAGGCGGGGATCGTTGCATCGCCGCTCGCGTGAATCACTCGCGCACCGCGCGCGGTCAATGCGAGGGCCGCGCGGGGTCACTGAGTGGTCAACTCGTCGTCCGCACGTGGCATACGCCTGAAGCGATCCGGAGGTGATGTAGTGAGCGTACATCCATACAATTTCATATAAAAAATACTAACCGCTCGAGGCGAGGCGGTGCGGGTCGGGTGCCGGGTTGATGTAGTGAGCTGTGACCTCAACTCAGCATTTGCTGGTTGCAACAACCAGCGCTGGTCTTCAGGCCATTTTAGTAGCGGACACGTATAGAAGAAATAAGTATTAAACATTTTGTATAAAAACGTATTTAAAAAAATAGGGTGTGGCAAGTAATACTTTCTATACAAAATATAAAATACGCTATTTGATGTATTTTTTTTATTTGTTTCACTGGACGTTACGTTACATTATGTATGTTTATAATCATGTTTGAACACTAAGAAGTCCTTCGGGTCACACTAAATGGAAATCTCAAAACGCAACAAAATTACCTCAAAATCGCGGCGCTTCCCCCTCCACCGCGCGCGATGCGTCACAGTCCTCACTTACAGTAACGAAATAATATTTAGCTATCCATTGGTGTAATTAAATTTTAGATGGAGATGATAGATATGTAGCCGCAGCACCAAACTGTATCCTTCAATTTTATTATCATTCGTTTTTTGAATTGGCTCCCACTATGGAAGCAATTTTAAAACGTATTTACCTCCAAAATCTCCTCATTGCTGTAGATAAGGGCGTTAGTGTCTGTAACACAGTTTCAGGCATTATCGTTAATAAATGGTCCCTGTAAAGTGGATATAAACTAGAGTGCAGGAAGAGCAAAGATAATGTTATTCACCACTGGTTCGTGAACAGGCGACATCGGCAATGCGGCCAAGATGAACTGCGTGCTGCAAGTGGTGGGTGGCGTGTCACTCGCCGCACTCGCGGAGGGACTCGCGCTCGCCGACCGCGCGGGACTCTCGCAGGCCGACCTGCTGGACGTGCTCGCGCTCACGCCGCTCGCCTCGCCGCATCTCATACTCAAAGGACGAGGTAACGTACAGACGAACTGCGTGCTGCAAGTGGTGGGCGGCGTGTCCCTCGCCGCTCTCGCGGAGGGACTCGCGCTCGCCGACCGCGCGGGACTCTCGCAGGCCGACCTGCTGGACGTGCTCGCGCTCACGCCGCTCGCCTCAACGCATCTCATATTCAAAGGACGAGGTAACGTACAGACGAACTGCGTGCTGCAAGTGGTGGGCGGCGTGTCACTCGCCTCTCTCGCGGAGGGACTCGCGCTCGCCGACCGCGCGGGACTCTCGCAGGCTGACCTGCTGGACGTGCTCGCGCTCACGCCGCTCGCCTCGCCGCATCTCATACTCAAAGAACGAGGTAACGTACAGATGAAATGAACTGCGTGCTGCAAGTGGTGGGCGGCGTGTCACTCGCCTCTCTCGCGGAGGGACTCGCGCTCGCCGTCCGCGCGGGACTCTCGCAGGCTGACCTGCTGGACGTGCTCGCGCTCACGCCTCTCGCCTCGCCGCATCTCATACTCAAAGAACGAGGTAACGTACAGATGAACTGCGTGCTGCATGTGGTGGGCGGCGTGCCACTCGCCGCGCTCGCGGAGGGACTCGCGGTCGCCGACCGCGCGGGACTCTCGCAGGCCGACCTGCTGGACGTGCTCGTGCTCACGCCGCTCGCCTCGCCGCATCTCATACTCAAAGGACGAGGTAACGTACAGACGAACTGCGTGCTGCAAGTGGTGGGCGGCGTGTCACTCGCCGCTCTCGCGGAGGGACTCGCGCTCGCCGACCGCGCGGGACTCTCGCAGGCCGACCTGCTGGACGTGCTCGCGCTCACGCCGCTCGCCTCGCCGCATCTCATACTCAAAGGACGAGGTAACGTACAGACGAACTGCGTGCTGCAAGTGGTGGGCGGCGTGTCACTCGCCGCTCTCGCGGAGGGACTCGCGCTCGCCGACCGCGCGGGACTCTCGCAGGCCGACCTGCTGGACGTGCTCGCGCTCACGCCGCTCGCCTCGCCGCATCTCATACTCAAAGGACGAGGTAACGTACAGACGAACTGCGTGCTGCAAGTGGTGGGCGGCGTGTCACTCGCCGCTCTCGCGGAGGGACTCGCGCTCGCCGACCGCGCGGGACTCTCGCAGGCCGACCTGCTGGACGTGCTCGCGCTCACGCCGCTCGCCTCAACGCATCTTATATTCAAAGGACGAGGTAACGTACAGACGAACTGCGTGCTGCAAGTGGTGGGCGGCGTGTCACTCGCCTCTCTCGCGGAGGGACTCGCGCTCGCCGTCCGCGCGGGACTCTCACAGGCTGACCTGCTGAACGTGCTCGCGCTCACGCCGCTCGCCTCGCCGCATCTCATACTCAAAGGACGAGGTAACGTACAGATGAACTGCGTGCTGCATGTGGTGGGCGGCGTGTCACTCGCCGCGCTCGCGGAGGGACTCGCGCTCGCCGACCGCGCGGGACTCTCGCAGGCCGACCTGCTGGACGTGCTCGCGCTCACGCCGCTCGCCTCGCCGCATCGCATACTCAAAGGACGAGGTAACGTACAGACGAACTGCGTGCTGCAAGTGGTGGGCGGCGTGTCACTCGCCGCTCTCGCGGAGGGACTTGCGCTCGCCGACCGCGCGGGACTCTCGCAGGCCGACTTGCTCGCGTGCTCTGACAGGATATCAGGATCTAATAGGATTCTGTCATCCAACAGTCTGATGTCAACAAGCCGTGTGTTATTTCCAGCGATGGTAGAGTCATCGTACTCGACCCACCAGCCGCTCTCGCACATGCAGAAGGACCTGAAGCTGGCGCTGGGGCTGGGCGACACGCTGGAGCAGTCGCTGCCGCTGACGGCCACCACTAACGAGATCTTCAAGCACGCCAAGCGACTCGGCTACGCGAACCACGACGTCGCGGCCGTCTACATACGCGCAAGATTCTAGGTATACGATCACTGTTTATAAACGATCTGGAAACTTCTTTGTGTGTTTAAGGAAACGCGGACAGCAACTTTGAAAAATAGGGACCTTACCATAAAAAAGTTAAACATTCATTAAACACCTATTTAAAACATTATTTACCAATTATTGCAAAAGTATTTTTAAACAGGCGTTTAACGGGTGTTTTATTTTTTGTGGTAAGGACCTAGGTTATTAACAGATCTTTTACTGTCGCGCAAATCTGTTAGTCTCAGAATAGAGGATAGAGACAACTGCAGCTTGGACTGATTATACCGATTTTAATTGATAAACTCAAAAATAACGACGAGTCATTATTACGGCTCATTTACGGGATTTGTCACGTACAGTTTTATCGGTGTTAGTGCGAGGTTCGATCATTCTCGATAATAGCACCTATAAAACGGTACGTAAAAAATCCCGTATTTATAATAATAATATAACAATATAATCAAGAGTTACCAACTGCTTTTTGGACGAGAAGCTACACAAACCTAACCTAATTAGTTGAGTTTTAATTTGAGACTTTGATACAACCAATTTAACACCTCGTTTATAAACAGCCAAGATTGGGTATTTTTTATTTAGAATTTAGGAGTTTGAGAAGTCGGGAGCTTCTGGATAGCTCAGAGAATATATTATACACAGAAAATGTAGCTAGAACAAATACAAGGTTAAAATTATGAACGTTTCTGATAGGTTAATTTTCATGTTTAAATTTGCTCTGTCTTACGTGCAAGAAGCGACGCGATACTGAGCGATAATTAGCGACCGTCGTTTCTTATTTTTTTCATGAAGGCCGATATCCGCTAAAGCAGAGAGCTACAAACTGTAAGATGGAGAAACATGATACAGGGGCAATTGTGTTCGCACTAAACTAAATTTTAGGTTTGACAGCACTAAAATCACAAATGCCACTATGTTTGCATAAAACAAAAAAAAATGCTAATAATTTTTGAGGCAACAGAATTGAACCCAATGCCAGACGCATCTACCGGTTTATTTCATACAACCTGTTTTGTTATGTACGAATTAATTTAAAACACACATCCGGAATCGTATTACCTGATTTTAGAGGTGGGGTTAATACCGGTAGCTTGAATATTTATCAATACATTAATTTTTCAATCAGTAATCAATACATTTCCAATAAAAAAATACTGCCTTTTCGATGGCGCCTTCTTGACGATGCCGTTTAGTCAGTTTAACAGATACTTTCGTGCATTAAGAATTATTATGATTTGTTTATCTATTTTATACAGGCTGTTTCATTGATCTTTAAGGACTTGATATTAAGGTTGTTTGAAAATTTATAATTTTCTGGGGTAGTTGAAAAAAACCTATTTTACGGCAATAGCCATTCGTTCCACCCGTGTTTTCATTTAATATCTTACGTAATAAAACACGAAATGTTTTAGTCGTGACAAAGTCTCGACTTTGTTTTAGAAGATATCGGTCTGAAGACGGGTGACATAGTAGGGATTAGTTGATGTTATGCTTTATTTTCGACGTTATTTTTGTAAAAATCTTTGACGATCATTACTTTGATGAACGAATCATCGTTTGTGAATACAAGAGAATAGTAATTTTAGTGGTAGGTTGTATGTGAAAATAGCATATATTTTCGTATAAGAAATCGTTAATAATCTGCCGTTTTTTGCTCTATCCTTAAAATGGTATCCCTAATAATAATGTGAACGCATTTGTTATAGTATAGGTATTTTTGCGAAAAGGAAAGGAAGCGAGATTTCAGAAATATTCAATTTAGAAAATATAGTTATTTAATTTAGAATTACATTTTAATGTTATACCCGAAGTTAAAACTAGTAAGCAATAAATTCCCAAAATGTCTACGTAATACATTATGAATTTTAAAATCTAATATTTATTTAAAATTTTCGGGTGGAAATAGTATCAATGGATGAAGTTAATTGCCCGCAGAAAAATCTCTACATTATGGTTTTAGTTTTTATTTTTCACTTTAAGTGAACAAATTAAATGAAAATATGAGCATATTAATATAATTTTAGGTTAAAATGAGTGAAAGCACTTCTTTTTATCGGTTAATGAGCACTAGTATTAATGTTTAGTTGGTATGTTTGGACGGTAAGTATGTGTTGCAATTACAATATCATTTTACTTAACAAACATTTTAATTTAACTTCTTGTTTCGTTTGATTTTTTTTGTATTTTATTTTGATAAGACTTTTAACAGTTTCAGCTTTAAGCCGTTTACAATATGTTAAAGTGAAAATAAACCAATAAATCATAAAGTGCCGCATAGATTTAGATTAAACTTGGTATAGTCGTTTGATTTAGGCCGATCGCAGACGACCGACAGTCGGTCCGACAATAGTCGGCCAAAATAGGACACGAGACTAATCCTACACACGTCCTACAAAATCGGACAAAAGTCTATATACCGTTGCCAGTGATCGATCTATATCGGTCGTCTGCGTTAGAGCTTCGTTTGTGTAGTAGACCTAAAGATTTATTTTGTAGGAACTTTATTACAAACCGAAAACTTTACAAATAAAAGTACACCGAAATATTAATCAAATTAGTTTTAATCAATTAAATAATCATCTTTTCTATTAATTTCACTGCGTATCTTCCAGAGATTAAGATAAATTTTAATATTTTTCTGTAAATTTATTGTAAGATTAGTGAAAATATTATTGCAGATTATTTGATACGTTGGTAATAATTTACGAACGGAAGACGTTTTTATCTAAGCATAGGTATTTTGTACGAAATGCCATGATAAACGGTTTTAAGTCGCTTCCGTCCAACGTCTCCCGAACGTAGCAATAATACAATAATAATGTAATAACAATCAGCTGGGGTTAATGTTAGGCCAACCGCAGACGACCGACAAGAGCCAAACTCATACTAATATTATAAATGCGAAAGTTTAGATGTTTATTTATTTGATTGTTTGTTACTCAATCACGTTGTTACGGCTGAACCGATTGCAATGAAATTTAGTATGTTCGTAGATTTATATAACCTGCATTACCACATAGGCTACTTTTTATCCCATAAACCAGATCCCATGGGGGTAAAAATGGGGTGTCAAGTCAAGTTGCAACAACAGCTAGTTTTGCTTTATTTCTAGGTTACCTACGCATTTAGCAGTGTAACGACGTACGAAGTCGCGGGCAACGGTTAGTAGAACAAACACTCAGTAACGCACACCTCCAATGAACAATCCACAAAAATTGTTAAGTCACCGATCCGATTCCACCATTGTCGTGGTGGTAAGGATATAATATTAGTTTATCGCGCTCTAGAAGAATGATGTCAAGTGTAGGACGCGTGCCACCGACTATAATCGGCTGTAGCCGCATATCGATCGCCAATTTTAATCGGTCGTTTGCGTTAAGCCTTATTTATCTACTCCATTTACAAGAGCAATAATTTATTGTATGGAATATCATTAAACAATACAATTGTTAAATCAATTAAAAACGTAAATGGGTAATAATTACCTGGAATGTAAATTGGTAAAAAAGAATATCATCATGTAAATGGCTGACATGATCAGACTTAGTAAATAAATATATTGTAAATTATTAGTATGGTGTTTTATTTTGTTTCCTCTGTAGAAAGCAAGAAGCAGATGTATGTGATGTCGCTTCTGCTTCTTGGCAGCTGGTGAGCGAGTTGGAAATGGAGTGAGAACTCCAGATCACGGTAGATGTTTGTAATGACACTTCACATAATGCTTATTTTTTATTTTATTTATTAGGTCTACCAACGATTGTAACAATATTACATGCTTAACTAAAAATTAATATAAGTAGGTACTAATTGCACAACCAATTATGGGTAAACACCCATAATGTTATGCTTCACAGACGAACACTTACGAAAAATTCCAAGATTTATAAAACTATCTTAAAAAATGCTAATTTGGAGCCTGACTTGACAAGAGCCTAAATTATCACAATTGGTAGTGCATCCTCGTATCAAGAGGAAGGTTGCGGGTTCAAGTCCCGTCTAGACTTGAATATTTTTGAGATGGTTTTAAAACTCTTAAAATTAGATATTTGGTATACTGGTAAAAGTATGTTTTATGGTATGAATGGTGAAGTACGCTAGAGTTTATTTGTTGTTGAAAATAGTATTTATTTCGATAAAAAGTTGTTCGGTATAATGAGTAAGTATTATTTGAAGTATAAACGATTTTTACATAATTATGTAAGTATCGTATAATGCCTTCAGTTCATAGGTAAGTCTTGAACGGGTCATTATATGTGAATAAGCATTGGGTGCTAATTAGTGTGAATTGGCAACTCCATTCTTAACAAAATCACTGAATAAGCAGCCCCGGATCTAGAATTTTTCCTAACCGGGGCAGAACTGGCGACCCCTCTCCTCCACCGTTTGAAAGAGGGAGGGAGGGATGGAGGCGTTAAAGTGTGAAGCGTTCCAAATCAAATGAACAGCCAGGTGAACTAAGTAGGTGGACCACGGGCAGGATGCCAAGTGCATTTTGAAATAAGATGACGGCAAAGTACTCCATACCTTAGCTGTGCGCATCAAGAACGTAGAACCAAAACGGTGTGTGCGTGGGTGGTATATATTTTTTTTGACGAATTTGGCATCCCGGGCAAGTGCCCTGGTTTGCGCCCCTCCCTCCTATCTCCCCCAGCTCCGCGCCCAACAGTTCCAAAGATCCAGATATCGCGTAACGTTTTTCCTACCAGAGCAGACCACTGAAGTAGTAATCCTAGGAGGTACGAATACGATAAAGCCTAAAGGTACAATTAGTAGGAAATAGTATCTACTCTCGTAAATTTTTTTCAGATTTCAGGTAAATGGCGACCTTCGTGGCACAGTGGGTGAATAGCCGACTGAGACGCAGGAGGGTTCAATTCCCGCCGCGGTACAAATGTCTGATCTACAGATATTTGTTCCTGGTCGCGGCGTTTCTTTATATATTAATCTAGGTAGCTGACTCGTCCCGAAGTGTATAAAAAGTATACAGAAAGATAGCTTGTCCCATCTCAATTAAATAGCAATAGCATTCTAATGTAATTAATAGCAACATTGTAATTTAGTAATGCATCAAACGGCCTCGATTATATATATCAACAGATACGAGTATATTCTAGTTTACGATGAGTCTATAAATACGATCACATGATTTATACGAACTGATCACGCCATTCGTGGTGTATGGAAAAGTTGTATCGTGGATGAGAAATAGGCGGAAAGTAGGGGGTGACAACATTTTTTATATTTAAGTACATATTAAAAAAATATTGGGTCATTATCATCCACAGTCCGACTTCGGCCACTGCTGATGCTGTTGGTTATAGGGTTAAGTTAATCAATAAATTTAATTTATTATTAATATGGGTTAATAACTTGGTTCCTGTGTACAGTTTGAGTTCGTCCATAATCAGCGTTTATCGCATGCAGTTTTAGTCAGCGTGCTGTCATAGAAAAATTTGTCTTATTGAGATAAAATTATAATGAAAAATTAAGGGATTTAGTTAGTGCTATCTACCACGATCCTGACCTGGCCAGCTTATACACCGCGACTTTGACTGTCGTCCACCCTTCTCGGGTACGTCCAACATTTGTATAGCCACTCCTCGGCCATCTTTCCGTCATTTGTAGGTCACTTGAAAATAATTTAGTATTTTGAGAGAGTAAGATTTGAGGGGTAGGTAGGTACCACACTCGTACGAAACATAATGTCTGAGTGCTTTGCAAAACAATACCCCTGCAATGACCGACCATTTCACACCACTAAATGCTTTTACTGCATGCTGTAAAAACTGTTTTTCTCAAAAAATAAAAGCTATATAAAATAATTACTTTTGGGATTGTATAAAGCTCTTAAAATCCATAAATAAATATCATATATTCAAGTGTTGAAATGTTTACGGCAGGTTTTTATTGCGGAAAATGTTGACGACGACATAAAAAATGTATCGCATGACATGATAAACCGCAGTAACTCCGACCGTATTACCGAAGCAACTTAGAAATAAAAATTACGGACTTTCAGTCGATTAGGGGCTCCGAGTCGATACGGAAAGAAAAAGCCCGTACTTTGAAAATAAATTGAACATCTCTGATAGAATATTAATTGTAATGCTTGGACGCTGTAAAGCAATCTGCAAGCCCAACAGTGTTTTTATAACTATAATATACACTTTCCTTCATAATATAATCTTTTTACAAACTTCTAATTTTATTAGTTTAACCTCTATACCTCTATGGTTGAGATATTTTGATGTTTGACCATAGAATGACATAAAAATAGACCTTGTTTGACACGGATTATGCATTATTAGACACTGCAATTAATTTATAAATTCTACTTGTTTACAAAATCTAAAATTGTGTGTTAATAATGTCGTTCCTAACGGAATATTTCGATGAGTTCCGGCAGCATCCGATACGAAAAACCAAAATGTAAGTTAATTTCAGTTATTACTACTCGTACCTAGGTACGTTTAAAAATCTGGCTGACAATGTTATACAGGGTGGCTTTGTAAACAGTTGACCCATTTTGATGAACAATTTTGCCTGTTCCTACCTACATTAAGTAATGTGTGTTTATTTCTATGTTATTGCAAATACCTAATGAAAGTACCGCTTCCTCTTTCTCTAAAGCGGAAACTCATAGACTTGTATTCTCCCCATCCTCACTTACGGTGCGCAAACCAGGTCGCTAACGAATCGTCAAAAGTTTTCCCGTGGGGTATACCAACGTGCAATGGAGCGTAGTGTCTTAGGCGTGAAACTCACGGACCGAATCAGGAATTCGGTTATAGGTACACTCCCAAACACAGGTAGCCGACGTCGCTCTAAAAGCTGGAAGACTCAAGTGGGACTGGGCCGGACACGTTTGCCGTATGCCAGACAATGTGGACGAAGACCAACACAGAATGGCTCCCAAACAACGGACGACGCCCGCGTGGATGACTCAGGCGAAGGTGACGGGATTAGCTAAACTCCTACCTTAAGGATTGGCCATTACTCGCGAACAATAGAGACGAGTGGAAAGAAGGCAGGAAGGCTTTTGCCCTGCAGTGGACACAACAGGCTTATATTAACTAGTGGTTCGCTCCGAACTGAGATCTCGCGAGTCTATCATAAAAACAAAAAAAAAATTATTCGTAATCTTCGACTATCAAAATAGTGCCCCGAAATAAATAACCAACTTACTTGACCTACAGTTTCATTCAAATTACAGGTAACGGGAATTCATGTTAATTGGTTACTCTTTTTGTGGTACGAATTGCAGTTATTCTAGATTTCAGACTTTTGCCTATATTTGTGATACTTAAGCTACACGCATACCACATTACTACAGCACTGTGGAGTCACTGGTGTACCCGGTGGATTTTGTCAAAGTTTCGTTTTTATTATGGCTGATAACTCAAAAAATTACTAAAAATAAAAACGGGGTCGAAATTTACTAATGAAGACCTTTCATTTGACGTCTTAACTTGACCTAATAGTCTCATTTTAATTTTTTTTACCCCTTTTGAAACCCGATATCTCAACAACCCCCCAAAATTTTTAGCTCATTGAGTCACACCAAAATTGTGCCATCATTACCTACCTATATACCAAATTTCACGGCGATCGGATAAACGCTTCGAAAGTTATCCTCGCACAAAAAAACATACATACAACGCCGATTTGCCTAAGTTAATTTGGAGATCTCGCTTCGCTCGATCAATAATAATATTGCAAAGAAACTTACTTAATTATTATTATGTTGAAAATCGTCTTTCTCGTAGATTCTTACCCTTAACGTCCACTGGTCGATTTTTGGTTACATTGATACCTATTTGATTTGATGAAGGTTTTCGCTGTATTTGGTGACCGCTTAATTTTTTCTAAGGATGTAATTCTTCTGGTTTAGAGATCTTAAAAATGAATTTCATTTTTCAGATGTCGTCCAGAAGACAGATGGGCTAGTGTTAAAGGCAAATGGTTGGATCCTAAAAAAGGAACGGAGGATGTAAGTTGGACCCCTTTTAATAAAGCTACTGAAGCGCCCCCAGCGCTAGTCTGGCTGTATCAAGTAAAAAAGTAATATTAACCTATTATTATATTAGTTATAATTAATACCTGTAGTTTAGTTTAACTTATTAACTTAGTCATAACATAGGTATTATAAACAGGTATAAAAATAAGCAGCATTCAGCAACTTTCATTTTTGATGGGTGACTATATTACTGGCTACAAACAAATATGACTAAGTATGAGTCCGTTATTAGTCTACCAGCAAGCAATACGAATCGCATCTACCCCAATTTTAGATTAGATTAGATTAGATAATACTTTATTGCACACCACGAAACAAATACATATAAAAAAACAACTACGTAAATCTATGGATACAATTGGCGGTCTTATCGCTAATTAGCGATCTCTACCAGACAACCTTTGGATGGAATGGACTGTGTGTCAGACATTACCTGGGGTGTACCTAACATACTACATGTACATACATACTAATACTAATTATATAAAAATAAAAAATATAAAACTTACATAAATGAAAACTACATGAATCTAAATAATAACTAGGTACTCATAATAATTTATAGATACATACTTAGACTTATTTAAGAAACAAATAATTAATAATAAATACATATATATTTAGCGACAAATACTCAGATAGACGACCTCCGTGGCGCAGTGGGTGAATAGCCGGCTGAGACGCAGGAGGTAGTGGGTTCGATTCCCGCTGCGGAACAAATGTTTGCATGATCTACAGATATTTGTTTCGGGTCTGGTTGTTTTTCTATATATTATAAGTATGTATTTACAAAAAAAAAAAAAAGTATGTAAGTATTCTATCAGTTATCTGGTTCCCATAGTACAAGCTCTGCTTAGTTTGGGGCTAGATAGCGCTGTGTGAAATGTCCAGCAATATTTATTTATTTATTTATTTATTTATAGTGTTCTCTGAGCATACGTTTAAAAATGGCAAGTGACTTGGCACATCTGATAGCCACCGGCAGCGCGTTCCATAACCGGACAGCCTGCACTGTAAAAGACTTATCAAAGTAGGAGGAGGAGTGTACAGGTGTCCTGAGTTGGAGTGTGTCAGATGAACGCAAGGATCGAGGATTGGATTGATAGAGGAAATGAGAAAATTTTACCTTTCAGAAAGTATGGACAGAAGAGGAAATTGAGAAGTTTATCAAGGACACCATGAAGAGTCTCCGAGGACAGTCCACCTACTACAATGAATATTGCTCGCATCTTTCACAAGGTGAGAGGTGCTATGGCTTTTCTATCTTGAAAACTTTCTTTTTGTCCCTCTTCCTTCAGGAATTAAACCAAGTTCAGGTGGTCTTTAACGAACTAATATACGAGACTAATGTACCTAGTACCTACCTAATTATGGGGGGTTTAAAAAACCAGACTTGGCTATAAGCTCATCTTAAATTTCTTACTTTTTTCTCTTTAGAGTTTAAAACCCGTCCCTTTAAGCCTCGCGTGAAGAAGCTCCGACCGTGCGTGGAGGACGCAGTGGTCCCCGAAGAGGTGGTCGCGCCCTCATCAGCTCCCACACTTGTCATCAAGGATACAGAGCTGATGAAGGTGGCTAAGGAACTGTACGAGAGAGATATGGATAAGCCAACCCTGGAGCCGCTGCATACGCACTTCAGGGGTTAGTTAGTTTTGGTGTTGTTGAAACGCTTTCTGAAATATGAGGCCAAGTAATCGGAATGATGTAAATAGGAAATTGATGTGATGATTTGATTTGAATAAGTTATTTTTAGAATCTGCTAATATGAATCAATTTTGGTGTACGCTTCAAGAAAAATGTAAAGAGGTTTCTACAGGATAGGGAACGCATCGACAATGCCCCGGGTGTTGTCGGTGTCAATAGGCGACGGTGACCGCTACCCATCAGGTGGGCCGTAAGCCTGTTTCCCCACAAATAACATTAAAAAAATCTTTATTAATAATTAGCTGTCAATAAAAAATAGCATATGCCTCAATCCAGGTCATTATCTATCTATCTACCTACCAAATTTCATCGAAATCGGTTCAACCGTTTAGTCGTGAAACGTAACAAATAAACAGTACAATCTATACTACGTATTTCGTTATGTACGACATTAAATGAAAACACGGATTGTTGTAAAATAGGTTTTTTTTTCATATAAATTACCATAGAAAATTATAAATTTTTAAACAACCTTAATAATATAATATAGTCCTAAAATATCAATGAAACAGCCTGTATAAAATAGTTAAACTAATCATATTCATCACACTTACATTCATCGTGTAAGTAGGTTTTATTTATTTATTATTTGTTACCTACTTGTTAAACTGACTAAGCGCCATCGACGCAAAGGTGCCGCCGATTAATGTTGAAATTTGTTTATTGGAAATATATCGATTACTGGATAAATATTTAAGCTACCAGTATTAAACCCACCTCTAAAATCTGTTAATACGATTCTGGATGTGTGTTTTAAATTAATGTCGTACATAACAAAACAGGTTGTATAACTACTATTAAACCTACTTATAATGTACCTATTGTTTATAATGTGGGCGTTGCTATTCTGTCAAGGCCCTTACATGTGACCATGTACTATCATTTTACAAATTTTAAAAAATGAAAAGCTTGTCCAGATGTTTGGCAAAAAGCTCCAGGGCGCGACGTGTGATGGAGATTAGCATGACATTCGCTAGAGAGATTATGATCTGGATGGACATAAAGACAAATATTTATTCCGGTACCGCGTAAGTAAAGACGGGAGGTTGCTAGTTATAAATACGACAGTTTGGATGTCTAGATGTCTGTTGAGTTATTTGATTCAGTTTCGAAAATAAATAAAAAGAGATAATACTTAGGTCGCAAATGAATTGACATCTTAATTTACCTAAAATATGGATAGAATAATTAGAATATTATAAGTATGTATTTACAAAAAAAAAGTATATAAGTATTCTATAAGTTATCTGGTTCCCATAGTACAAGCTCTGCTTAGTTTGGGGCTAGATAGCGCTGTGAGAAATGTCCAGAAATATTAAAAAATAATAATAATAATATACTTGGCTTAGGCCCGTGCAGCTCAGGTATATGTATCTCCGGTTATAGTACAACCGAGTGTAAAAAATACAACACCAAAATAATAATAATAATACTATGAGCCCCAAAATACAAGCTTATTCTTTAAGCTTAGCTTGAGGCTCTCTGTAAGCAATGTCTGTAACAACCAAACTTGTGAACTAACACTGTATCTTAAACAGCATTCTCAGCTTTGTAAATATTCCTGAAAATAAACGATTTGATTTGAATATGTTCATAAATCTTAGGAAGGTCTCAAACTATTCGTCGTTGACAGATATGTAACAATAAACATTAAAATTAAAGTTAATCAAGAATTACAGTGGGTTATAGAGGAGAATGTTGCCATCGCTTCTCGATCGGACGATCGATTTGAAGCTAGCAAATGTGTAATCGAAGCTTTGAAAATTAACCGATCATACCGCAGTATTTGACCAAGCCGGTTTAGCATGAGGAGCATGCCGCCTTTAAACAAAAGTGTTATTAACAGTAGAGATGACAAAAATACACCCTGCTGAAAGGGAGGTTGGGTAGATTTTAATAGCATGATGATTAATTGGTAAACTGATCTCATATTTAGTTTTGTTTTATTTCATTGTAAGTCGTGTAGGCTTAGTTCGCTACGCCCTTGATACTATTTAAATCAATTATTATAATATACCTCTCGTACCCCGGCATAAAAATGCCTCGGCGAACTACACGCCGAAATAAATAAAACGCGTGATTTTCAGGTTATAATCCATTTAATTAATAAATGATTGCTTCGTGTCTGGACATTTTTCTCGTATAAATTTCCCATCATCCTTTCAAAATGTTTGTCAAATTGCAGTTATGATAAAACTGCCATGCTAAGACTGACAACTTTTTATCTCGGTACTATCGAACAGATGCTAAACTTTCATTTGCCCATGAAAATATATTCGCACGAGTAAGAAATATCAAATATATCAATGTATCTGATGAATTTTCAATTTGTTTTCTTGCGGACCGGCTGTGACGAGTGAGTATTGTTGATACAACGCGCAAAACAAACCTTACAATGCACAAGGTAAATATTTTGGTTCGTGCACTGCTTTGTAATTTAGACAACAATGAAAATAAATGTAAATCAAAATTAATATACTTTGGAACGTGATTTCATTGTTTTTCTCCTACTGAATTGGCAAGAGGCTACTCCTAGCATATTCTTTGTGATATGGTTCCTCATACATAGTTTTAAGCACGCATAATAGTTCTTTTAAACTGTTTGTAAATGCACGCTCTTTTTAATTATTCAGTAGCTCTACACTTCTGTCAAAATAACAACGCCGTCTTGTTTGCCATTAGATATTTTAGGGACTTATTTATCTTTCGCGCATCCAAAATGCTAAGTTCCTGAGAGTGCTAGATTGAAAGTAATTAAAACGAATGAAAGTAGGTAGAAACGTTTGTCGTTCGTAAAGCACAGCATTATTAATTTTACTGTAGCACCTTGAGTTTTTAAGCAATTAATTAGGGAGTTTTTTATCAGTAATACTGCATCATTAAGTACAATGAGAAAGAAAATCGATTCCTTAAAATATTCTTAATTGAAAATAATTTCAAAGTCACGTCCATTTGCATTAAACCTGTAGTATCCAATAACTCCGTGGTGCAGTGGGCAAATAGCCGACTGAGACGCAGGAAGTGGCGGGTTCAATTCCCGCCGCGGAACAAGTGTTTGCATGTTCTACAAATATTTGTTCCGGGTCTGGTTGTTTTTCTATTTAATATAAGTATGTATTTACAAAAAAAAAATGTATGTAAGTATTCTATCAGTTATCTGGTTCCTATAGTACAAGCTCTACTTAGTTTGGGGCTAGATAGCACTGTGTGAAATGTCCAACAATATTTATTTATTAATTATTTAATAAGATCGAATGCAAGTGCTGTGTTTCGATTAATCACAATAACCAATATCATTTTATTTTATTTTATGGGGTGACAAAGACAGTTGCACAAGTGGTCGATGCGAATGAACTGAAACACGCATCTGTTATGACTACATTATCTGTTTTACCCGAGGGACCCATGGTTACGTAGTCATGGCGTGCTGGTGAGGTAGAGCTCCATAACTTCTACTCTTACATCATTTTTAACCTAAAACAATTGTATGCTCCCATAACTTTAACTGAGTACAACTACAGATTATGTTTAAATCGTTTGTTATACAGGGTGTCCCAGAACTAGTATTTTAAGCTTGATCGGGGTGATTCCGACCATGAAAACTAACAATTTTTCATAGAAAAAAAAAAGATTATAATTTAAACATTTAATTTTTAGGATGCCTTGAACTTTGTCTTTAAATCACCTATTTTTTCGACTCTGCACCTTCTCTAGCACTTACCTTCAAACGTAATGTTTGACGCTCAGATTAATAACCCAGAGATTGTTCAATGAAAATCATCGAATTCACAAAAGTCGTAGAACTTTTGTTGTTCTCGTAAGTGTTGAGAATCCCGGGATATATTACTAGTTCTGGGACGTGTTTTGTAACTATATTATCATTTTCCCAGTTCTCGGTTACGTCCGGCCTTGCCTCTTCAAGACCGGCGTCAGTGAATACCAGCACGGCATAGCTCGGCTTGCGTACGAGCTGGTCCGGGACGACAGAATCCCTCGCTACCATAAGCACAACGGCTGCCGACCGCACTGGGGACTCCCGCCCGAAGGCGTCCGGCAACCAGAGCTGGATGGAGTGCCTTACGATGGAGAAAGACTTTTTTAGAAATAGTCCTTAGGGCGTTATCACACTGGCAATTTGCGAGCGTGTTTCCAGCAAGGCAAGAATTCAGATAATGCGTTCGCTGCTTGTGAGGTGCGAACTTGTGTGTGACCAACTCGAACAAAAAATAATGTTACAATTTAGACGTAACTTATGGAATACATTTCCAAAATGATATACTATGTGTTTTGGTATGTACGACATTAAATGAAAACACGGGTAGGGCTAATGGCTAGTATTGTAGTAATTTTTTTTTCAAATGCGTAACAATAGATAATTTTAAATTTTCAAACAAACTTAATACCAAGTCTTAAAAATATCAGTGAAATAGCCTGTATAAAATAGGTAAACAAATCATATTCATTCATCATGTAACTTAGTTCCTGATAAACTGACTAAGCGGCATCGCCATCGATTTGATGTTTAAAAATGTTAATAATTGTTTATTGGAAACGTATCGATTAGTGGATAAATATTCAAGCTACAGGTATTAAACCCACCTCTAAAATCTGTTAAACGATTTCGGATGTTGGTTTTTAATTAATTAATGTCGCACATAAAAAAACAAAAATGACGATTCTAAATGGTCTTTAAGATTTCATTGAATAAAAAATGATGACATTTCGCCGTGTAACGAGCTCGCTACCTGCAGCTCGAATGTATGTTCCTATTGACTCTATTGAGTGAACGCGGCACCTGCGTTGCGATGTCGTGGCGAGCTCGCGGCAAGCACGCTCGCAAATCGCTAGTGTGATAACGCCCTTAGGATTTCTATCATAATCTCACAATGATAGTAATCCTAGGGCTCATCAATAGATTAAGATAATCTCACTGAAGCTTTCCTTCATAGCTAATTACAGAAGTATAATGAAATAGCTCGTGCATGTAATTTGTTGCGAATCTCTATAGAAAGACCCCTTTTATCGCCTTATTAACTAATGGTTCGCCCCGAACTGAGATCTCGCAAGTCTCCGATTGAAACAAAAAAATATTATTTGTAATCTTTGACTATCAAAATAGTACCACGAAAAAATTAACCACTTAACTAGACCTACAATTTCATTCAAATTACAGGTAACGGGAGTTCATGTCATGTGGTTACACTTTTTTGGGGTGCCAATTGCAGTTATTCTGGATTTCAGACTTTTGCCTATATATCTGTCATTTAAGCTACACACAGACCAAATTACAGCACTGTGGGTTCAATGGTGAAATTTTGTCAAAGTTCAGTTTTGTTATGGCTAATAACTCAAAAACTATAAGAACTTTACTAAAAATAAATACGGAATCTAAATGTACTAACGAAGACCTTTCATTTGACGTCCCATTTGACCTAATAGTCTCATTATAATTTTTTTTACCCCTCTTGAACCCCAATATCTCAACAACCCCCCAACATTTTTAGTTCATTTATTCACACAAAAATTGTGCCATCACTACCTACCTATGTATCAAATTTCACGATGATCGGATCAACGTTTCAAAAGTTATCCTCAGACAAACAAACGTATATACATACTCGTACAACGTCGATTTGCCCAAGTTTATTTAGAGATCTCGCTTCGCTCAATCAAAAAGGAATAGAAAAGTTCTACAAAACCATAAATAAAATAGTGTTACTCAAAGTAACTGGATATAAATGTTAGTCCTCAATTGAGCAAAATCAAATAAGTTCCCAGAGTAAAAGCTTTGTTTAGTTTGGGGCTAGATAGCGTTGTGTGAAATTTCCAGCATCATTTATGAATTATTATTATTATAAGGATTATTTTGAAACGTCATACTATAAGTTCACTTCAAGGCTTTTGCTATGATTTGATATTATTTTGATTGATTGATATTTTGCTATGCATAGGCCTTGCTATGAAATGGTTATTCGTTTAACTGACATTGTATGCATTGCCAAATCTTATTTTTGCACATTCATAACATTAGATTTATTTGAATTGTATAAATTTAAAATTGTTAATTTAATTTAAATTTTGTATTCAATGAGCATAAACAGATCCGTAATAAAAAGACTGAAGACAAAGCGATTGTTATTATTTGTTATTTACGCAATAACTTTGTAAATAGGTGTTTTGAAGGAAATCAGTGTTGAATTGACAAACAGTTACGGCTGGCAAAACGGATTTTTTTGTATGGTTATGTTAACACAAAAATAATTCATACAAAAAAAAATCCGTTTTGTCAGTCGTAAAGGTTTATCAATTGTATGGGTAATATGTTAGGTAGATATCGTGAAAGAAGCAGACTCGTTAGGGATCACCAGAAATGGAAAGAGCTGGAGTAGGTTTTTACCGCTAACAGTGGTATTTGTCTTTCTCTAAAAATGTAAATGAATACTGTGTGAATAAAATAAATAAAAGCTTTTTTATTTTTATTAATTTATTTTATGATTGGACCATCTTGGCGCTGGAAAGAATGTGGGGCGGCCTTTGCCCAGCAGTGGGACACAGAAAGCTAAAAATAATAATAATAATTTTATATTAGGTATGAATATGTGAGGGGACTGGGAAGATTTGTAAGTACTTTCTGGAGATATTTTGTTCCCAGCAGCGCAACGTTAAAAGTTTTTATTATAAACTGTATCGTATAGGTTTCGTTGCATAGACGAAGCGATAAGCGGAAGTTTAGTGTTACTATTTAGGACTGTTCCTGTGTAGTGTATAGTAGGTACGTATCGTACGACGGCGTATCTAAGGGTTGTTTTTTGTCGTTATGTTAGAAATACGATTAATATAATCTAGGCAAGCTTACTGTCAAGGCGCAACGGACTACGGAATACAAACTAGACTTGTTTGTGGCAATCCCGAGATTAGCCAAGTACAGTCCCGGGATTTTCAGGGCCAGAAAACGGTCGGGATCCCGGGATTGTATTCTCTAGTTACTAGGTTTGTATGTTATGTATTGTAATGTTGTGTATACTGCTAGCTCTTATGTTTTTAAGAAGAAACGGTGTCGGTTATCTTATTAGTATAAATATCAATTTTAATGTTATTGATCGCGCGAAGCGAGGTCTCTAAATCAACGTGGGCAAATCGGCGTTGTATGTATGTTTGTCCGAGGATAACGTTCGAAGCGTTTATCCGATCATCGTGAAATTTGGTATGTACTTGTAGGTAGGTAGTGATGACACAATTTTGGTGTGACTAAACAAACTAAAATTGTGGGGGGATTGTTGAGATATTGGGGTTCAAGATTGGTAAAAAATATCTGATCAAATGCCACGTCTAATAAAAGGTCTTTGTGAGTACATTTTTTTTTTTATTTTTAGTTTAAACCTTGTAGTTTTTAAGGTATTAGCCATAATAAAAGCTGAACTTTGACAAAATTTACAGGATACACCAGTGACCCAACAGTGCTGAAATTTGGTATGCGTGTAGCTTTAGCAACACAAATATATAGAAAAGTCTGAAATCCAGAATAACTGCAATTTCTACCCCAAAAAAGAGTAACCAAAAAATGAACCTGTAATTTGAATGAAACTGTAGGTCAAGTCAGTTGGTTATGCATTTCGTGACACTATTTTGATAGTCAAAGATTAGGTACAAATATTTTTTTTTGTTTTTATTGCAGACTCGCGAGATCTCAGTTCGGGGCGAACCACTAGTATATCAATATTTATTTATTTGTTTTGTTCATAGAGGAGCAGCATTATTGCTAATATGTGTACATCACACAGTGCTGAAAGTCTTAATGTTCACTTTTGTAGCAATGTCTTATTAATTCGTAGCCAGTTATCGAGTTTGTTTTTAAATGAGTTTATTGAAGTAGCAGAAACAACTGTTTCTGGTTGGATGTTCCAATTATGGATCACCCTGTTACTGAGGGAGTTATGTCGAATCAGAGAGAGCATGTTTTATTTTTTCGAACCATGACTTTTTTAAATAAATTTAAGATTAATTAAATTTAAGCACGATGAACGAGTAATGTAGGTTTAAGCTCGAGTTTACACCGGTGTCGACGATATAGGTACTTATATTTTTTACAAAATATTTAGAGACTTAGAGACTATTCGATCAGAGCCCGAGTGAAGGATTAAAAATAGATAAATAGATAGATAACAATTTATTGAATTACCACTCAAACAGAAATAATACAAGAATAAATATAAGGCTAGAATAAATAAGGCAATACAATGGGCGGCCTTATCGCTGAATGCGATCTCTTCCAGGCAACCTTTGGATGGAGCGAAAACAATATGGAGTGCGGTGTACTTTGTAGGATACATTTACACAAATATTCTTAGGTATACTAAAAAATATGATAAAGTTCCAATCCTAATACTTAAAAGACTTATAAAATAGACTAATATACAGGGTTACAGGAAAAATCGTGCTAGATCCGTTAAGGGCGTGGAGTACCCATCATTTCTGACTTATTTCACTATGAAACACCCTACCCTAAACTTAACCCTTTTCGAGATATTCGACTTTTAATTTTTTTATTGAAAATTGCCGATTTTTAGGCTACTAAATTTATTTTTGTTTATTTTGTGTATCTTATTATTATTATTATTGCATTTTTACATGTGTAATAAGATGCTTTAGGACGTCAATCATTAAAATAGTGCATAAGTTAATTGAATAGACCGTAGTAGACAAGTGAAAGTTAAGAAATAAAAAAAAATATTAGAAAGTTTATTTTTCTCTAAGGGATATCTAAAAAAAATATTATGGCAATGGTTCGGCAGATGTTTTTTAAAATATCTACGTTTCATCAGCTATCTAACGAGGTATAACAATCTAGGGTTTGTATTACATTTCGTGGAAAAAAAGTAGTTGGGACGTAGAAGACCCAGATTTTCTAAGAAATATCTTGTGGACGGATGAGTCCAAATTTGATAAAGATGCACAACGCCCATTACTGGGCCCCAAAAGAGCTAAGGAATCCCAATAGGAAAAGAGTGAAGGGGTCCCAACGAAGATTCAGCGTGAATGTGTGGATGGGCATTATCTCCAATCATTTGATTGGACCTTACTTTCTCCCGGATAATCTAAATGGGGAAAGCTACGAAAATTTCCTGAGAGCAGACTTAAGTGATTTGCTGGATGATCTGCCACTCAACCTGATCAGGGACATGTGGTTCCAACACGATGGCTGCCCTGCCCATTTCAGGAGAAGTGTCAGAGACTGGCTGGACACAAATTATCCAAACAAATGGATAGGACGAGGTGGACCGTTGCCATGGCCAGCAAGAAGTCCGGACCTAACCCCCATGGATTTTCACGTGTGGGGGTGCATGAAAAGTCTTGTGTACAGCGAGCCGAATCCAGTTTCGTCTGTGGAAGACTTACGAGAAAGGATTGTGGATGCAGCCAATAAAATGAGGACCACGTTAACCACTGGAGTAGTAAAGACTGGTCTCCGTAGAAGGATGCGACAATGTATCAGAAATAGAGGCGGCCATGTTGAACATGAACTGTAGAATAAGAAAAAGTTGTGTGAAAATCTTTAATAAATGACATTTCATGCTTACCTATTATTTTATTTTACTTTTTAGGGCTAAGTATAAATTTTCTTCTCCACTGTCGCCTATAAAACTAAATTGTTTTCAATGCATTTGAATAAAACCCTAGATTATTATACCTCGTTAGATAGCTGATGAAACGTAGATATTTTAAAAAACATCTGCCGAACAATTGCCATAATATTTTTTTTGGATATCCCTTAGAGAAAAATAAACTTTCTAATATTTTTTTTTATTTCTTAACTTTCACTTGTCTACTACGGTCTATTCAATTAACTTATGCACTATTTTAATGATAGACGTCCTAAAGCATCTTATTACACATGTAAAAATGCAATAATAATAATAATAAGATACACAAAATAAACAAAAATAAATTTAGTAGCCTAAAAATCGGCAATTTTCAATAAAAAAATTAAAAGTCGAATATCTCGAAAAGGGTTAAGTTTAGGGTAGGGTGTTTCATAGTGAAATAAGTCAGAAATGATGGGTACTCCACGCCCTTAACGGATCTAGCACGATTTTTCCTGTAACCCTGTATAAGTATATGCAAATAGCTAACTATACTAACAGATAAAATGTTTATATAGTAAATAAATAACGCTAGGAAGATGACATCGTCAGGTAATGTTGCTTCACCTTCAGCTTGAATTAAAAAAAAATTTAAACTCTAATCGCTTTTCTTATGCAAGGAAACTTAACCCGACGATGGATACAAACAAATGTTTACAAATCGGAGTGAACTGCCGCCGCCGAAGCGCGTGAATGTTTGTGAATGTGCAGATGTTGGATTTACGTCATTGAGCAATGCTAATTATTGTTTGCTGTGATTGTAAACTTATTTGTATACCTACTGCCTTTGGTGGAGTTCATTTTGTGTTTGAGATTTTATTATAACTACTAGTTGCCCGCGTACAGTTGTAGAAATTCGATAGTAATGATTTTTTTAGCTTAATTTTATTAGCCCCTCCTACATATAAACTTTAACCATGCCAAATCTCACACTTCTCCGGGCGCGCTGTAAGCTTAAAATCCTTTTACCGGTTTTATAAGGACGAAGTTTTCTCTTCGCGTATTAATAAGTATATAGATATAACAAGTATGTATTAATACATAGTGACTATAGGTGCCTTTGAGAACAATAGGGGTCAATAGTTGGTATTAAATTAATATTTTGGTAGGAATGGATGAAAAATGTAACCTTTGATAGCAACGGCTAAATTACAAATTGAACTACTTTAGCGAACCTGATTCCAAATATGGATTTGTCCACTATAGAGATTGAAGTCGTGTGGCTAAGAAACTTTTATTTCATGTGTTACACTTTCACAATTTTAACAATTACCGAAATTACCGCAAAGTTCATCCACATTCAGATCTGAGAAACCGATCGCTCATCGCCTCAGCCAATTCACCGAAAATGATCCGAACCAGAGGATTAATGTTGTGAGATCCGGAAGCTAACAAAGGGCCACACACGTGTCCATTTAGTATTCTAAGGCAGCTGACACGCAGCGCTGGATGACTGCCAATGCGGTGCCATTGTTGCTCGGTGATACCAACTAAAACTAAATAAAATATGTATGTGTACAATACTTGGAAAAAATAATAATAATCAGTTTAACTCGTTTTTTAGCTACCCGCAGAGTGAGAGCGCTGGTAGCCTGTATGGGTTTTTATAAACCTACCTCAGGCACTAGTCTCTCACAAAACAGGTTACGAACTGGGTAGGTATGTTTAACTTAAACCCTAGAATTTTTTTAATTGGTATTTTATATTTACTATTAATTTTATTATGTACTAGCTTCCGCTAGCGGCTAGCGGCGTGTTTTATCAGTATTAAGTAGCCTATGTGTCAATCCAGGTCATAATCTATCGACATTACAAATTTCATCAAAATTGGTTCAGCCGTTACGACGTGATTGAGTAACAAACAAACAAGCAAAGATCCAAACTTTCGCATTTATAATATTCGTGTGATTATCTTTAAGAATATCTATTTAGTTCATAAGTGCCTTTTGTGAGAGAGAAATAAGAGTAATTATTTATTTATTAAAAGCTGTTACAGAAAAACTAGGTAAGTACCTACCTAATACATAATGTCCAAAACATAAGATATATTTATATAAAACACATAAGACATGAGGTATTATCTATATTGTACAATATTATAAACAGGCAAAAGAAAATTTATAGGTAGGTAGGTGCACTTTGAATTCACACTTAAGGTTAGTTTCATTTTTAGTTTCATCGCTTAGTGAGGATTATGAAACAGATAAAAATCATGCTATAAGATCCCCCTACTCGATCACTGGTTGTAGTATATGTAAGACAGAACTTTTGATATGCTAAACGTTCAAATCAAGCAGTAAATAGGTATTGAGATTTATTTATGAAATCGCATATTTAATAGTCTCCGCCGCTTCAACACTGATCGTGCGGTGGGGATTTTGGTAGCACGATTTTTGATTGGTTTCGTAATTCCCACTAGTGGGGTAGAGCAGTGGGGATTATGAAACTAACTCTATAGTTATAGCGTACTTAGTATATTAGTTCATTAGTTCTCTGTAATAGTAGATAATGTAATAGGAAAGAGCTTTTCTACAAAAATGTACACATATAATAACTTGGTAAGTACATCATTTTATGATATTTAGACAAGTACACAGGCATTTTCTCGACTGTCTACTGACCTTACTGAATTTTTGTTTTGTCCTGATAAAATGATATAAAATTATTTTTTTGTCTATGTATGTTTGTCAAAACTCTTAGAAATAATACATACCCGGAAAAGTAAGTATTTTCATTTTTTAAATAGTTTCTTCATTACGGAATCAGCAGTACTTTATTTTATAAACAAGCTAATGCTCATTGCCCATAACAGATTCTCATTTTATAGACATACCTACCTACCAAACTTCATAATTATTTTGTTACTTATATTAATACCTTAGTATATTATTTCTCCGTGCTAGTACTTAGAATAGCTTTCTGAATTTACTAGTACTTATATAAAAAAAGTTCAGAAAAAACGTTACATCTGACGTGAAAAGCGCAAAGTTGGCATCTATTTGCGCTCGCGACGACATTTAGATTGTTAACTGTCGTTGGCCTCCGTTTTGGGCAAGCGTATGAACCTCTGTTATATCTTTTGGGAATAATAAACAATGTGATGACTTTACGAGATTTTCACTCATCATTGATATATATTTTAATGCTAATTAGAGAACACTCTTTGGAGGCATTTAATATGGGATTTTCATATACCTACTTGTTGCTTTACGTATCCTGTGTGATGTTCAACAACTGTTAAAAAGTTTAAGAGGTCATAAATCAAACGGAACGTGTATAATAAACAACAATTAAACCCACTCACCTCCTGATGCCTTGTTAGTTAGTAAATATATAGGCTTTTTGTTAAATCCATGTTCGCTTACATTATTGAGCGATTCTTATTGTCATCTATTAAACTGGAAAGCGCCGCGTAGGACGGCCCCCACTGATGGAAAGCTGATCTGGGAGCTGTTGGATGCAGGTCATAAAAGATCGGTCACTGGAAATCTATGGAGCCTGTGTTCTGCAGAAGATGTTACATTTTTTTTTGTAACTGGATAGATCTTCTTTTGACCACAAACTCACATGATGGTAAGCGATGATGTGGTCTAAGATGAAGCACGAAGATCCAGAAGAAACCTATTCACTCTTACCTTAAAGAGGCTCGGATTGTATTCTGTAGGAAAAACAGACGACGGTAAAGTGTTCCATACTTTAGCTGAACGCATCAAGAACGTAGAACCAAAACGGTAGGTATGGCTGATACGATGATGATGAGGTATCTCTGTTAACAACAAGTCTTATACCGTTATCCGTTGCTGTAAAATATAATATTATTGGACATAACTTCCTGTGTAACAGGGTGCAGAATTTCAACATACTACCGTAGCGTAACCTGTTGCTTCTGCTTGTTCAATAAACTCATATCTGGCTACGAACTATTATGACATTACTACTAAAGTGAACATTAAGAGACTTTTAACACCGTGTGATGTACAAATATCAGCAATGATGCTGCTCGTCTACAAACAACGTACATATACACAAATACTATCACGCCTTTATCCCGGAGGGGTAGGCAGGATCCTGACATACTTCTTTCACTCCATCACATTCATACATGCTCGTCGGTTTAGGGTACTCTTAACCTTGTCTTTAACTTGGTTATGATACGTTCGCCGAAATCTTCCCCTTATAACAAAATTAATAAATAAATAACTACCTACCCACCCATATATGTTGATGACCTTTGTATCACTTTCTTTCATGAAAAAATCACTGTCAATTCAACCGTATCATCATTAGATGTTATGCACATAATATACTGCGTGTATTAGTATTGACGTAATTTTTTTTTTCAAATTCATTACCATGAAAAATTGTATTCTTCAATCTACCTTAATTTGAAGTCCTAAAATATCAATAAAACAGCCTGTATAAAATAGGTCATCAAGTCATATTCATTCATCATGTAAGTAGGTACCTGTTAAACTGACTAAGCGGCATCGGCGCAAAGGCACCGCCGATTTACATTAAAAATGTATCGATTACTGGATAAATATTTAAGCTACCGGTATTAAACCAATCTCTAAAATCAGTTAATGCGATTCTGCATATGTGATTTAAATTAATGTCGTAAATGCAGTGACACACAGTATTGTATTTATGGCAATTGTTTTAGAAGTTAAAATAATGATTCATACAATTTATCACCCACCCTCTATGACTCATTCATGATTTGAGGGGTGAATCTGAGATTTTGATGACTCATAAATTGAATCTTTATTATTGGCCAATCTAAGTAGTAGCGTGTTTGTAACAATTTATTTATACTTCACAGAAGTAGGTATCTTGGCGATGGACGAGTGATGAAACAGGAAAATGCTTGTAGAAATGTTTACTCTCTTATTGATTACTTACAGTACCTAGCAAAAATACTGCATGTTACTAATTTGGACTAAAATTCGTTCACAGAAACAGAAAATTCAAATACTCGGTTCCACCTACCTCTGAAAATACAGGTTTCTTCTAGGTAAGCGTGATCCATTGTAGACTGCATCATCGCGTGAGATAGTGGTCAAATGCTACCCTATAATGTGTTAAAAAAAATATCACACCTTTATCGTATATGTAGTACTGGTTGTTATTTTGTTATTCTGCAGTAGGTCAATGTCCAGCTTAAGAAATATTGGCCCTAATTTTATTTTTAATATTTTGGGTTATTGGGTACAAAAAAAGTACCTAACTATTGCTAGCTGAAATGTATAAAACATGTACGTTCTCTGTGGCCCAGTGGGCGAATAGCTGACTGAGACGCAGGAGGTTGCGGGTTCGATTCCCGCAGCGGGACAAATGTTTGTATGGTCTATAGATATTTGTTCCGGGTTTGGGTATTTTTCTATACATTTTAAGTATGTATTTACAAAAATAAATTATGGAATTATTTTATCAGTTAATTGGTTCCCATAGTACAAGCTTTGCTTAGCTTGGGGCTAGATAGCGCCGTGTGACATGTCCAGCAATATTTATTATTTATCTGCCCTATAATATTTTTTCAGAAACAGGAAGCCATTAAGTTCTTCTTAACCCACTTTTGAAAATCCTCTTAACTACTGCGAAATCGTTTTAAAACTCTTTAAAATATTTCCGTGTTTTATAATAAAACATAGCTTATACAGTTATTCAGAAAATAAAATAAACACCTTATTACCTAAAAGTTATTTAAAAAAATATTACTTTCCAAGCCAGCTTTATTACTTTTCCTATGTTTCAGCGAGATTAAAGAAAAAAGGTGACAAAGAGGAAATGTTCGCTAATATCTGCGATGACCGCCTTGACTTTCAGGAAGCGTATCTAAACCAGTGATTTTATTTCCTCGAAATATTTTTACGTCTCAACCTGGTTTCAGGTATAACTCTTAGTTTCTAAGGCCAATATCCACCAAATCATCATCATCATTAACCTACTTCATGTGATGGTTTGGGACACCACATGCGATGCTCCCGCGATAGATGGAGTTACAAGATAACCGAGTGTAGATCGCAAAATGATCGGACGATTTATGGGAGTAGCTGGCACTGATGTCAACTTAGCAACTTTGTGGTTAGATCTAGCAATTTTTGCATACCGATTAGCAACTATTTAGAATATTTAGTAGCCAGGCTTTTTAGAAACTTTTTTACAACTTTTTTTGAATTTTTTTTGGCAACAACATATTTTTCTCTCATAACACGCCAAAAACACGAAACACACACTGTTTTGAACCAACAATCCCGAGTGTTTGAAAAACTACAAACCTACTTCAAACAAGAAGATGTTCTGAAAGAAGATTTTTCTTACAAATTTTTAATCACACATGATAAAGTGATCGATGTATGTATGTACCTCTGATTATTCATGGTAACTCGTCCATAATCTCCATTAAAATATTTTTTTATTTGCATAAATTGTAGTTTTAGTCAAAACAAATATGTTCCTATTACTTTTAAACTTTAGCTACTTCTAGCAACTTATTAGAATATAAAAAATTGGGATTCTGGCAACTTTTCGCAAGAGATCGAGCTACAAAGTTTAGGGTACAGTTGGTGAGTACATTGTACAGTGGTAGCTGATCCGCATTGGAGATGTGAAGATACAAGATATTTATTAGCATTATGTCTTAAAAACTAGGTAATGGCACTTTATACTTGTTTGCCCTTTACAAGCATCGCAAACTACTGATTACTGAGGGCGTTTCTTTACAATAAAAAATTACACAATAAAATCGACTAATCAATTAACATTTCAATATTAAAGTAAGTAACTTTACATGTTTACACAGTACATGTATCACACTAATATTATAAACTAGCTGTTGCCCGCGACTTCGTACGCGTTACACTACTAAATGTGTAGGTAATTATTATCTTTATCAACTTATTTTTATCAAATGGGATTTATGGGATAAAAAGTAACTTATTTGTCAATCCAAGTTATAACCTACGTACATACTAAATTTCATCGAAATCGGTTCAGCCGTTACGACGTGATTAAGTAACTTTCGCATTTATAATATTAGTGTGATGCAAAAGTTTGGATGTTTGTTTATATATTTGTTTGTTACTCAATCACGTCGTAACGGCTGAACTGATTTCAATTAAATTTGGTATGTACCTACGTAGGTACATACCTGGATATCATAGGCACATAGGCTACTTTTTGTTGACAAACAACGCGTGCGAAGCCGCCGGTGGAAGCTAGTGTATTATAAAACAAAGTAATTGTTCAAAGCACGAAGCAGATCTGATTGGAAGCGGTTAGAGAAGACATGTGCCCAAAATCCCGGACGAGGAAATATTGATGATGATGTTCATTAATCTAAGGTATGATGATGATGTTAAATAAAGTCCACTGCTGGAGGTTTTCCCAAGGCCCGCCACTTAACCCGAACTTCAGCTCTTCTCATCCAGTCTTTACCACCTATAGGGCGCAGCATATCCACCAAAGCATCCAATAAATAGACGCATATCTCACGGTGTGTGTAATGGCTGCTCCGTTTATTGGCAATTTTTTAATTTATTTTTTAAGCCACCTGGAAATGGAACATGCAAATGGTCTACCTGATACAGGCTCCGAGCCTAGTGTGGGGCTATTGGCAAATAACCGACCAGAATTACAATTAATGTGTTTTTATCTGTGTTCGGTTTTTAATTGTATTTATGAATGAATGAAAATACTTTACTGCACACCTTAAAAATAAAAATTACAGACGAAATAGAAATCACCGAGCAAATAGTACATTAGGCGGTCTTATCGCGTTGAAGCGATTTCTTCCAGACAACCTCTGGAACCATTTTTTATATGTTTTGATCAAATAAATAAATTGAAATTGATGTTAGGTGGTAACCATCGCCTATAACAAAGTATTGCCTCGTAGGTCACGCACCATAGAAACGTGCCTTACAATGCACTGCCCTGCGTCCATCAACTTGAGGCATACAGGTGTAAAGGGCCATTTGCCTGTAATTTCGCCGGCAACCCTTCAAACCGAAACACAGCAATGCTGCTTGGCGGTAGAAATAGTTATTGTTGTATATGGTATTTGCCCTTGCCCTTTCAGAAGGAACTTCTCTTCGGTCGACGGTTATTAATCGTACAAATTGTGTAGATAGTATATTTTGCACAGTTAGTGGACAGAAGCATTTATATCCCAACCCGATTCTTTGAAAAGCTCGTTGAGCTTCTTATATATTTGAGGATTTTAAACATCGTTAGGTCGAATTTCGAGCGAAACCGCAGTAAATCATTACAAGGGTTGAAGTGATACATCGTCTTCGGGACAAAGCAACGCACTTCAGGAGTTCATTAAAGACTTCAAGGAAACTTGCGTAAGCGCACTTCAGGGAAAAAGGGGAGGAATAGTCAGTGCAGTCAACGAAATAATTATTCAAGAGTCAAGCGCAGTTTTGTGAGTTTTCTAATAAAGAACTATTATTTTTATAAAACGTTCGTAAGTACAAAAAATCTATGCTAACTTAATTGGATTAAACTTAAACTTAATTGGATTTGTGTGTTATCACTAATGATCGGATATTCGGATGCATATTTACTTAAAGTTGATTTTTGGCTACCAAATTATGAAAGCGGCTCCTTAGAATATTTTTATTAAAAATTAAATTCCGGAATTGGATGCATATTAATTTAACGTTAAATATTAAGCAGGTAGAATTTGCCATCTCACTCGCACACTCACAAAATGCTTATATTGCCTGAGGTCTAATATAACCGATCTGACACTTGTTACAAGGTTGTTTTCGCTTCGTCAAAAAAATACTGACAGTAAAAGTAGGGAAAATCAACCATATTACGTTGTAACAAGGCATTATGTATACCTACCTATGTGCCAAAGTGTGCGGTTTTTCATCGAATGTGAATTTCTTTAGACTATATGAGGGATGAATGACATACCATAAAAACTTATACAGCCTTTAGGGATGTCTAGGTTACATACTACATTTGTTGATCCCAGAATCGCGGAATTTTTCGATAAAAAAGTGCTATCCATTCTAGCCAACTTTTCACTTTAGGTAAATATGCATCAATATATCCGATCTCTTGTTATCACTTACATTTACCATTGTTAGGTTTAAAAAAAATCTTGCTATATAATATCGTGTTATAAATTTAAAAAATCTATATCCAGCAGTTATTTTTAATAATATTTTAGCTCGATTTGAGGAGCAATCTTTCCTCTTTAAATCAAAACCAATCATGGGATTTCTATAAGAAACATTAATAGTAAAATCTCAAAATGCTAATCCACTTTACGTTACTGACTGTATCTGCTTAATACATTTGAAGAATCTAGAAATAGGAGGAGGAAAACCTCCCAGCAGATTGGTTATTAGCTAAAAGGAATTCAATCTAAATTCTTCTAGGAATTTAATATAATCTTATCCCTATCGCCTTAGATAATGACGTTCTGAATTTCCGTAATGAATTAGCTATTAAAGAGATACAAGACCATGTAATTTTTCCGCCAATATCGCAAAATTCTTTGATTCAAAAATTCTTTTGAATTTTGACCTCCGTGGCGCAGTGGGCGTATGAGCCGGCTGAGACGCAGGAGGTAGCGGGTTCGATTCCCGCCACGGAACAAATGCATGATCTACAGATATTTGTTCCGTGTCTGGGTATTTTTCTATATATTATAAGTATGTATTTACAAAAAAAAGTATATAAGTATTCTATCAGTTATTTGGTTCCCATAGTACACGCTCTGCTTAGTTTGGGGCTAGATAGCGCTGTGTGAAATGTCCAGCAATATTTATTTATTTATTCAGAAAGTGATGGATTTTTTGTTTAGTCTTTGTCATGTAAAATATCACAAAATTAACAAGTTACGGCACAAATAGCAGCAACTACAACAGATCTGATTCAAAACCAGGATTCTGAGTCACAATGTAGAGCGGCGAATCGGACCACATAAAATTATGTCACTTCTTTTCATAGAAGAGAAAACGCAGACAGGCGTGTCAACGAAAATACCTACTGCGATACTCATATGGTACCTACTCGCGTCTCGATCGCAATAACTGTCACTGGTCTGTCTCGCCGTCGTTCGTCTCCAGGGCCACTCCTTGCCCGCTTTGTTTAGCCATCGCAAAAACATTATCAAAATAACACAGTTTTATACACCGATAACTCACTCACAAGCAAGCCACAAGCGTTCAGATTCTCGTCACCCACCGCTCCACGACAAAACGCGAAATCTTGTCTTTTAACTGCAATGTAAACAAATGTGTACATATCAAAATCGGTAGGGGAAGTTTGTGCGTTTGCCAAATGTCGGCGTGACGTAGCAATGGCAATGTTGGCGTGTTACCGCCAGTTTCAGTGGCAAGAGCGCGTGCGCCGGACCGCCTCGAGCTATCCCGCCCGATTGACCGCGAGTGACATTACACATTTAAAAATTCAAATTTGGAATTGCATGCATCAATTCCTTTTATAAACAATTTTATTTACGGCCAGTGTTTTTTAACAGTTAGTGTTGTGAAGTGATTATTGTATCGACCGATTTGATCGATCTGTCGTGTTACTTAAAACTACCTATTGCAAGTGTCCGGTGGACCGTTCGGTGAAGATTTTTCATGGAAGCCGCGGTAATTTTATGCAATTATTTTTTTCTGAAATGTTTAGATCCTGCAATGAAGTAGTAAGTACAGATACTTTTGGTTCGGTTTTAGAAATTCTGTAAAATCAACAGACAGGGTCATTGAATTTGATTCATCTTTCCCACATTGGAACTTTATGAATCTTCTTGCTTGGTAACCGAACAAAATTTAGTTTAGTAGAATCAAGATAATTACCACATTTCTCTTAGAGCAGACAGGTGACTGTCTCAATTGAAATATTCGGACTAAAGATATCACAAAAAATGAAAATGACAACTCATGCTTAACGTGAACTCAAGGTTACAAAATGGGAAATGACAATTTACGAAAATAACTCGTAACTATCGGTTTTAAAATAAAAAAACATTACTATTGACGTAATAGTGGTTCTTTCGTAGCAAAAGCTACGAGGTCTACAATCGTAGTACTGCTACGAAGCCTCTACGAAAGAGACCTTTGGGCGTAAAGATAAATCTTCCGGTCTAACCACAATACAAGTAAATATTTTTGTCCATTTCGATCGGATTTAAAATTGCCTTTTTAAATCCGACATAACACAGTGTTACTTATTCAATGATATAGCGAGAACGCCGTAGTGCGTGCCCTTCATCGCCTCTCACAGTAATGATGTTTTAAAATTATTTTATAACTCTAACAATACAAATTATTTGACTGCGACTTAATAGTAGTAGACGTAGTAGGCATTTTTAACCGATTTCAAAAAAAGGAGGTTCCCAATTCGTCAGAATATTATTTTTATGTAGCCCGACGTTCTCCTATGTAGGAGATAATCAAACCTTATGGCTTGATAACATTTTAGGACATAGACCGGCATCTTAACGTGCCCTTTGATTCACAGAAGCGCGTTGAAAATGCCGCTAGCGGCCACGAACGCTAGTAGTAACCGCTCAGAAAGTCGCTTCATCATCAGCAGTACTCTAGACGTAGGTCTCTCCCAAAATGCGCCATTAAGCCTGATCCTCAGGTCTTCTCATGCAATCTGCCACCTACAGCGCGCCTGTTGTCACTCCATCTAGCCAGGGAGCGTCGGTCCTACACTACGTGTGTACCTTTTAGAGCGTAGACATTTCGGAAGAGGACAAAACTGGGGGTTTAAATATTCAACTGCATCAAGAAAACTTGTCATATTATAAATTAAATGCAAACGAAGAGTTTCTTATTATATAATTTATACATTCTGTTACTGAAATTCTCATCTGACATCTCATTCTGACCTTTATGACCAATCAAACATTTTGACAATCGTTCGTTCTGAAAATGGTAGGTACATACTTTAGAACAATCGTACATTTTAACACTCTTTCGTTTTGACAACAGATCGTTAATATCAGTCGTACATTTTGTCATTCGCGCCTTTAGGCTGCCTGTCCATTGACGCGGAGATAGGCGGCGGAGCGGAGAAACGAGGAAATATTAACCAATAGGATTGCATGAATAGAATTTCAATTTGAATTTCATGCAATCCTATTGGTTAATATTTCCTCGTATTGCATGAATAGAATTTCAATTTGAATTTCATGCAATCCTATTGGTTAATATTTCCTCGTTTCTCCGCTCCGCCGCCTATCTCCGCGTCAATGGACAGGCAGCCTTAAACCCTTTGAAAGTTTTGACAACTACCCACTTCATAAAGGCTCCAGAACGTTACCCCAACGGTTAGCGGTTCTAATGTCGCTTCATTATTCTTTATACATCTCTAGCTTCCGCCCGCGGCTTCGCACACGTCGTTTGTCAGTAAAACTTATGATTTAATCTCTATCTAGATACCAAATTTCAATGCAGCCGGCTTAGCCATTACGACATAAAAAACACAAATAAACAAAAATGGAAACTTTCGCATTTATAGTATTAGTGTGATTATTATGAAGTGTGAGTTTAGCTTATCTGTTACGAACTACTCAGCAAGTACAGCGCGTGCGCATGTGTAATCGGTTCGTTCGTCACTCGTCTCGATCGTAGCGAGCATTTCGACGACGATACGAGTGGTGAGCGCGAATGTTAACGCTAAACATCAAAGGGATCAGCTGAAATGATTCGAGGCTTGATTAAATGAAGCGAATCATCCGTTCTTTTAAGAATCGGTAGACATGTGTTTATGACCTATCTAAATCCCTTTTATTAGTCTGTTTAAGTTCTGGTGGATGATCAATGAGATCTTTTTTTCATTTATCTCTAGGCAGGATGAGAGGTTGTGGGTTTGAATCCCGAACGCGCTCTAACACACATTCGAATACATAATCGAATACTTTATGTGCGTATTTACATGCAATTCAATTCATTTATTTTATATGTCAAAGATCCGTATTTGTTAGTAACAACTTAATTAAACATGTCAAATGGATTAGTACAAGTAAAGATATGTACATACTCGGAAAAAATAACGAACCCAATACAAATAATCAAATGTCTATTGAATATTTAAGGTTAACTGTTTATTAGATTCAAAAGTTAGTTTAGACTCAATATTAGCAGAATTTACGAACGCGAATGTTTAAAGATAATCCTCATTGCTCTAGATTCCTCGCTACGTGTGCGCTAATAAATATCAACAATCATTATGACACAGAATATATGATACGAAAAGGACGGATGAAAGAAGAGTGCACGCGGCGGAAAAGTGAAAGTCGGAGGAAGTTTAAAAGTAGCGCCAGTGATAGAAAAATTGAGGAGTAAGAGGCTAGCGTGGTATGTGCATGTCATGAAGAAAATCATGTGACTAAAAGAGTGTTAGATATGAGTGTGGATGGATATAGAAGTAGAGGAAGGCCGAAGAAGAGATGGATGGACTGCGTGAAGAATTATATGGGTAGGAAAGAAGTCACAACGGAGATGACGGCTGATAGAGAGGTATGGAAGAAAAATATATGTTGTGCCGACCTCGCGTAGTTTGGGAAAAGGGCAGGAAGAAGAAGCAGAAGTTATGACACATAATACAAATGCATCGCTCGTGGCGACGATCGGCCCCTGAACAAGTATGTATCATGCGATAGGTTTTCTTTTCAATTCAACGTCACATTTTCAATACAAAAGTAGATTATTGACAGTAAGCAAATCTGTTGCAAGATATAACCAGGGGACGGTTGAATGCAAACACTTTAATACACATGTGTGAATGTACACTATATAAACAAAAAATTACAAACAAAATAGAAAACACAAAGCAAATTGTAACATGGGTGGTCTTATCGCTTAGAAGTGATCTCTTCGAAACAACCTTTAGATAGACGGTTGTGCCAAAGCTCAGAAAAAATGATTCTGTGGGACAAATGTTAACTGCAAATATTTGATGCTATTTTTGTGGTACGCAGGTACTCGTTATCCACGACACAGAAAATCCTAGTGAAGGTCTTGTTGTATGTGACTAATGGGTGATTTTTTTTTCTTTTTTATACCACTAAGGTGGCACACAACAAGCATACGGCCTACATGATGGTAAGCGGCTACTGTAGCCTATGCCCTATAAGCAATTATGAAGGTAATTATCAAATCTGGAGTAATCCATTGCGAAACACATGTCGAGAGATAAATTCACTGTTTATCTGGAGTTATGATAGTTTATTATTAATAAGACAAGCATCTGTCCGTAGTTTTACTTGTATATTTGAGGAAATATTATTTAATGTGTTAATCCAGTTCCCATCATCTTAGACGACTTCCGTGGCACAGTGGACAAATGGCTGAGACGCATGAGGTTGCGGGTACGATTCCTGCCGCGAAACAAATGTGTGCACTATCTACAGATATTTCTGGGTCCGGATGTTTCTCCATATATGATAAGGGTGTACGAGTATTTACAATAAAAAATATATTAGTCTTCTATCAGTTATTTGGTTCCCATAGTAGAAGCTTTGCTTAGTTTGGGGAGCTTTGTGTGAAATGTCCAGCGTTATTTATATAATATTGGTTCGCAAGTATTTATGTTGTGTGAAGGAGTGGTGCGAGACTAACAAAGCAGAGATCGTGGATGAATTAAAGAGACCTTGGCGAAACTTGACTGTGCTGTGGTGGGTGATTAGCCGACTGAGACGGAAGCGGTTGTGGGTTAGATTCCCGGCGTGACACCAATATTTAAATCTGCAATTCAACGATACAGAGAATCCTTGTAGGTTAGAATTATGTATCCTAGATGTTTATTTATATGATATTAGTAGAATAAAATTCAAACGTAACCATTCATTTTATTAGTAAAGAGAACCAAGTAGAATTATAAATGTAGGGGGCGCTGGCGAGTGCTCGTCATTTGTCATTGATTGACTAAAAATACCACTCTGGAGTGTATCTCCGTCTAGACTCAGACGTTTTAGAAGTCTAGATATATCGATGAGTAAATAATCGAAATGAAGCGAGGTTTACATCGGACTATTGCAGATTTTGTACATTTTTCATGACTGTTGGCTTCTTACATCCCAAAAAGAAATAAATCAAGAGTTTTTTCAGGCTTCCGTTATATCCATTACAAAATGCCATTACATTTCAAATTCCGTATCAGCAAGGTGCTAGTACAAAGCTGGCCGAGTTCCCTCAGCTGTTTGATGTCTTTTGATCTCCTGGATTAATGGCCCTGTTGTACCTACTCACCACACTTCGACACATATCATTCCAGTCCAGTTTAGTTCTTCCTTCGTATGGGTTCAAAACCGAATGAAAATTATGAGGTTTTCACTTGATAATATTGATGCATATACTGGACAGGCGTATTAATTAACTCTGAGATGTTTTTGCTAGGTGTTTTTGTTTTACTTTTTGGTGCGCTGACGGCCGTTGAGGAAGAAAGGTTCTCGATTGGAGACTGACCATGCACTGGAAAGTGCAGCGTAGGACAGCGCCCCACAGATAGAAAACTAACTGATAAAGGTTGCTTCTAGCCGTTGGGTAAAGGCCGCACAAGATCGGTCGCTCTGGAAATCTGAGGGAGGCCTATGTTTAGCAGTAGACGTCCTTGACTAGTACCTTGGACATGTCAACACCCCGCCACGTAGTTGTAAGTGAAGGTCGGGCTTAGAGCTCATCTCTGTTTTCGTCGAACTCTTGGAGACGCTCCGTTTCAAAGGCGTTTTTGCACACCATGGGATGAGACGACTCCATTCAGGGCACTGTGCTGCTTTCATATCCTAATAAGAGGACACTGCTTTGCATTTCGACGACGCCGAATGTGATGCAAAGGAAGTCGTGGCTACAACCTCTTATTTAGAGGCTTTTTGTGGGTTTTAACATATTCTTACATGGTGGGTGTTTGGATGGAGTGTCTAAGCAGAACATCAACATCTATCGTATAGCGGGAATCACTACATTATTCAACTACCTACAATACTGTCATTGATAGAAAAGACACTGTTATAGGCCACCTCCAATCTACACCGATTTTCTCTAAGTATTATTTACGAAACGCATCCAGAACTTTCCTTTTTACTTCATAATAAAGCAAAAAAATAGTGAACATTTACCTTCTACAGGTAATTGTACTCCAATCACATGCCATAAAACACTTGCACTTAAACAGCGAGCGTCATATTACGGTTATAGGCGCGGCGTGTTTACAAAACACAGGTGTTGCGTTGCGTCCAACATGGCCAATTTTGAAACGCGAGATGACATGGTAGGTTTAGGATGTACTGTGACTGAAAATATAACGCTACACAAACTATTCATATTTAGTTTTATTTTGGTTTTGGATATCTAATAGTAGCACAAGTCACATTAGGTACATATTCGCGTAAAGTTGTCTAAACAGTAATCTTTTTAATGGCAATGTGTATGGCTTAAACATATTTAGGCCCTGAATACGATTAGTCATCGTTGTGCAAGTCACCCTTGATCACACTAATATTATGAATGCGCAAGTTTGGATGTTTGTTTATTTATTTGTTTGTTACTCAATCACGTCGTAACAGCTTAACCAATTTCGATGAAATTTAGTATGCACGTAGATTATAACCTAATAACACATAGGCTACATACTTTTTATCCCATGGGATAAAAATGGGGGGTCAAGTCAACTTGACAACAGCGAGTTTAGCTTTATTTCTAGGTTACCTACACATTTAGTAGTGTAACACGTATGAAGTCGCGGGCAACAGCTAGTCTTTCATAAAGTTAATAGAAAAGTAATCGATCCATTCCCTCAGCCTTCAATCGCTGGAATACGCGAAATTCTCAATAAAATCATACAAATGGTCATGAACATTAAATAGACTGCGCATACCCAGGTTTACAACCAACTATTACATAATAGGGCTGCCAGGTACCTATTATATTCTGTCTTGTGTGTGCAGTTTTTTTATATAAAAAATACTGTCAAAACATAAAATTAATATTGTTTTGACTGTAAATATTCTACAGTTTCTGGTTATATTATGAAATATAACTAATATTTTTTCGATTTGTTGTAATCTAGCTTTTGCAAAACCTGCTCTGCGCTGAAGACCAACTAAAGACCTTCAATGCCAAATGACCTTCAATATCTACTTGATCTATTGAATCATCGACGATTGATATCTGGGCGTCTTAAACCTCAGAATTTCCGTAATGGCAACCCTGTTGCCAACCCATTTAGCAAGTCGTCGTAAAAGTTGATAGTGACGTTGGCAAAACCGCAACTGCTGTTGGGAGAACTTAATCGGTATTTTATAGACTACTAGCTGTTGCCTGCGACTTCGTATGTGTTACACTAAATGTGTAGGTAACCTAGAAATAAAGATAAACTCGCTGTTGCAACTTGACTTGACATCCCATTTTTATCCTATGAGACCTGATTTATGGGATACGAAGTAGCCTATGTATTAATCCAGGATATACTCTACATACATACTAAATTTCATCGAAATCGGTTCAGCCGTTACGACGTGATTGAGTAAGAAACAAATAAATAAACAAACAAATATCCAAACTTTCGCTATTATACTATTAGTGTGACTATGCCAGTGGCTTTTAGGCGTGGCAACGAGCGAGTTAAAAACTCACAATAACTAAAAACTCCATTGCTGCTACTTTGACCTCCCCCATAGATGTCCAGAGCGACCGATCTTGTACGACCTCCACCTAACGTCTCCCAGCAACCTTTATCAGATCGTCTCTCTGTCTTAGTCAGGGGCCGTCTTACGCTGCACTTTCCAGTGTGCGTTCCACACACTAAGTAAAACTTTAGTCTCTTCTATATCCAGGTTCAAATTATGATCCAGCCGTTTTGGAGTTTTATCTAACTAGTATTATTCGAATTCTTTATGATGAATTCTTTATTATTGGCAGAAGTTTGGGAGCTGATTGTTGAGCTGAAGTTGGTGAGATTTTAAGCTGGGTATCACCTCTTTTTCCCAAAGAAAAAAACCTAAAGGATACAACAATAAGGAGCGATTGCTGATACAACAGCCAGCATCACGCTGAGCATGAGTCCACTTTGCGAGAGTGTTCATTTTCCTGATTTAGTTGCAAATTAAAGTAACATAAGCATTTTTTTAGCCCTCTGTGTCCCACTGCTGGCAAAGGCCTCCCCACATTCTTTCCAGTCAATTCTTTCCAGCGCCAAGATGGTCCAATCTGCTCGGAAGTTAGTGAGCTCGTCCATCCATTTTTTCCTTGGTCTGTCGCGACGTCTTCGGGTTGTGTCAGGGTTGACCACCGAGTGGGTGGTCAGCTTGAAAAAAAAAGAATAAGAATAATTTTATTTAACAGAACTTAAAAAAACAGGTGTACATAAGTGCTAAGTTTTTGAATAATATTTATACGATTTGTTGAGGGTAGATTTGCGTTACGTACCAAAACCATTACCTCCCGCGCTAGTTGTAAACTGTGTTACGGCAAGGTAACATCCTCGTCCTATACAAATAAGACATAGTACAAGTTACAAGTTATTAGATTGTTTAGCAACACAGCTGTCTCTACAGGTGCAAGCCAAGTAGCAATCAATCGATAAACACTGCAAATGACGATAGCTGCGTACGAACTATTAATACAACAGCCTCGCAGCAAGACATGCAAGCCAACTGTGTGACAAGCGCATAACCCGTGACGACGAATACACAGTAACTACAGTACAACAGTTTTTTAAAGCTACTAAGGTGTGCTCTTTGTGGCTCGCATACCTGATCTGTAAGCAAGGATTGGCAAGCTGAAGTGGCACTTGGCAGGGCACATAGCTCGAAGAACTGACGGCAGATGGGGCAGAAAAGTTTTTGAGTGGAGACCGACCCAGCACTGGAAAGCGCAGCGTAGGTTAGCGCCCCATAGATGGAAACCCTAACTGATAAAGGTTGCTGCGAGGTGCGAGCCGTTGGTTGCTTGTACGAGCTTCAAGTTCTATAGAAATACATCGTGAGGAAACCTGCGGCCTAGTTAGTTCTGCATGTATTGACCGTTTTTCCTGTAGATAAACTCAACGTTTGACGACCTCCGTGGTGCAGTGGCCGAATAACCGGCCGAGACGTAGTGTAGTAGGTAGTGGGTTCGTTTCCCGCCGCGGAACAAATGTTTGCAGATACTTTTTTCCGTGTTTGGATTTTTTTAATGTATTAAATATATTATAACTATAATATGTATACTTACTCTAAGTATTCTATCAGTTATTTCGTTTCAATTGTACAAGCTCTGCTTAATTTGGGGCTAGATAGTGCTGTGTAAAATGTCCAGCAATATTTATTATTATATTCTAAACTGAAATAATGGTATAGGCGGTGGGCAAGTCTACTTCATCTAAAATCCTGTCCCAGGCACCACAGCCGTGCTGTAAAAACTTGAGCAAGCAGCCTTCAGCCTTTACCTAAGCTTCAGGATTGACCACGATTCCACTGCACACTATCTACTGTGTTTGCCCAGCTATGGTCAGTGGACACGGACACGATGCGTCGATGATGCGTGCACTATTTCGATCGCCCGTACTCTTGAGCTTCGTGGAAGTCTGTCGTACGATATTAATATCCCAAGGGTTGGTAGTGCACTTTGTCGTGTGTAGTCTATTGATTGATTGTCATACATTAAATTAATGTCATACATAACAAAACAGGGTTTCCCCAGTGATTACAGTATGGGATTCTTCAAAAAGGTCGTTTTAAAAAAGGCAACGCGTGATTTGTGTTGCTGTTACAATCGTCCATAGCCTACGGTAACCACTTACCATCAGGTGGGCATACGCTGGTTTACTACCTCAGTAAATAATAAAAAAAATATAAGGACGTTTTATGGCTGATATGATGATTTGTTAATCAAAACAAAAAATCACACATTTTAAACACAACCACATTGGATTTTCTAAAACAAAATTTCAACGGTTTCAGAGTCAAATTGAATTGTTCCTATGTGTTTAAAATGTGTGACTCTATAACCGTGTGAGTGTATAAGAAATAAGTGCAGTAAATTCATAGTAAATATGAGCTGTTGACCATGACATTAATGTTTTATGGCAGTCAGAAGATCTCTAGTTGCGAGTTAGCTCCAGTTTAGTTTATTCCAAAACTATGTAAATTATTTCAATAATATAGACAAACAATTATTGATTTGCTATCTAGCACACACAACACATTTTGAATAGACAAATATGAGACAACAATATCTACGGAAACTGGATAGGTACCTGAATTCCTATATGTTTTTACAGCAGAAATTATCTAAGTTATTGAATTAGTAAATAGTTCCGATCGATTGCAAATAAAATTCTAGCTTTATGATAAAAACGAAGTGTACGAATGAGAGAGATTCCTACTGATTTAGTTTCGAAATCCAAGTTAGAAATACAAAGTTCGCGTATAAAATCAGCAACGTCGGTTCCATTTCTTTGTCCAATCTAATTTCAGAAACAACATGGCTGCGAAATCGCTACATTTGCTTCCAATAAGAGCATGTCTGGATGATTCAAGATACAAAAGGACAATCGCGGATAAAACGAAGAAATCTCGCTGTAACTAAAAATACCCGTGAATCTAACCGCGTACATACAGGGCAAAAATTGTGTTACTCAGCATAGCAACATATACTATATATATATATATATATTTCGTTCAAACGAAAATGAGGAGTTTCATTCAAACCACACAATATAGGTAGGTGGCGTAAAGCGGAAAAACCTGGATGCGGGCCATTCAAAGCAGATAAGGTTGGCATAAATTGGAGGCCTGTGCCGAGTTGTGAGTGGATATGGAGTCAATCAAATGTATTCAGCTAATTAAACTATTAAATATTGAATTTGATTTCAAATCAAAGTAAGGCTTTTTAGAAAGGAGATCATAAAATCCCCATCCAGTGTTTAGTTATCTAGTGTAGAGAATCGCAATTAAAAATAACGTTTGGTTATCCTGGTTTCTTGACGCAAAGTGAACAATAAAGAACCGTATTAAGAGAACGAGCATTTTTGCCAGTTTTCGTAACAGCCTCTTCAAGCATATAAAGCGCTACCGTGTTCTGATAGGATAGCTGCGTAGATTTTTTAAAATTCAGTCTTATTGTCAAATAGAATAAGACTGAATTTCAAAAAGTCAACATCAATGTCAATAAGTTTGAGGTTGTTTTACTAACAAAGTTATTTCGTTTATTCTTCACCTGACTCGATTATAATCCGGCAGCCTATTGTAAACATATTTTTATGTAATTATATTATTTATATAATATAAAATATAATTAACATGTATTCCTTTCCTCTCCTGGACCTTTCCCTAGTTTTGTGTAGGTATCTCCCGGGTTTTATGTTTATTCTGTTTCCCAAATTCTTTAATTTGCTTATGGCCAATACAAAAAAACCTTGAGACACCAAAAAAAATACCGGCAGCCAGTGGGTAAACAGATTCAAGAGATTTTTCTTCTGTTTTCTCTTAGGGTCAGCTTGTCCAAACGCCTTAACAGTACAAATTCAATCTGGTGTGTTGGCGAGACGCCCGCAAAGTGATTTACCGCACACGTCTTATCTACTACCGTCTGCCGCTGTTTCTTGTATTGTACGGACTCATTCACATACAAAGCTTATTTTATACTGATATTGAATGGAACTAATACGAATTGATACATGAAACGATGAATAAATTAATATGAATGGCTCAGAAATTGGTTTCTCACTATGGGCCTCTCAAGAAAGCTCAAGGTCGGCGTGCTATGGAGTGGGCTATGCTTGGTGTTTTTCTACGAGATCGAATCAGAAATGAGGAGATTCCTAGTTCTAAGGTCACTGTCATAGCCACAAAATTATATAATGTGTTGCAATTGAAACGGATAAAAAAAATATATATTGCTTGATATTTCACATCGCGCTATCCAGCCCCACACTAAGCAGAAGCTTGTACTATGGGAACCAGTTAACTGATATACATTACTTATATACATTTTGTTTTGTAAATACATAGGTACACAAAAAAATCTGTTATATAATCAAAGTCCTGACTGACTGACAGACAACGCACAGCCTAAACCGCTGGTCGTAGAAACTTGAAATTTAGAGGATATATTTGTCATGATGCGTAGGGGTGTACTAAGAAAGGATTTTTTGAAATTCAACCCCTAAGGGGGTTTAAAGAGGGTTTTACGTTTATATGAAAAAACAGTAGTTCCTGGGTTTATAAACTTGAAACTTGGCAAATATATTTTTTAACAAAAATAAGAGAGATGGTATTTTTTTGTTTTTCAAAAATCATCCCCTGGGTGGGTGAAAAAGGGTGTTAAACTTTGTGTGGTAAAACATTATTCCTGAGGTTAATAAACATAAAATTTTGCATAAATGCTTTTTATAGGTAGATAATGAAACATTTTATCATGGTAAGACCAACAGGGTCTGATGATGGAGCCAGGAGGGAATCTACAGAACGCATTAATAGATAACAGTAGATGTATCGTGTTTGGGTTCTATTAAATTGTTTCTGCGAGATGTTTCACGATACAATTGACTAGTAACATCTGAAGATGGGGAAATCGACCGTTTTTAATGAATGAATGAATGAAATACTCTTTATTGCACACTAAACAAAAATACAGTAACAAAGGAAATAAACAATAAATAACGGTACAATGGGCGGCTTAATCAACAATATTATCATCAATATATTAAATAATCATTACGGGTTCTGACAGACTGACTGAAAATCAAAGCACAGTGTAAACCGCTGATCTTAGAGACTTGAAATATGGAGTAGTAGTAGTGTGACGAGTACGAAGTCGCGGACAACAGCTAGTATATCTATAAAAAGTTTATGTTGTATTATCAAAATCTCGAGAAAACCGATAAAATGCTGCTCGACGAAATGTTAGAGAAATAGTCAAATATACGATACCACAGATTACTAAAAACATACTACGAGCCGTTCACTGCTCTCGCTCGTTCACTGACCCTGCCCAGTCAATAACCTGACCCGGTCAATGCACCCAACTAGTCAACAGAGCGAGTATGGTACGTACGGCAGGGCGGTAAGTAGCTACATGCTAGGCACAAAAATTCAAACATAAAGTTTCTTGGATTTAAAAAAAACAATTTTATTTATTATTAATGGTCTCAAAAATATACTCTTTCTTTACTTGTAGTCTAAATTGAAGCACCTTATATACCACAATAAATGCATGCCTTCAGAATGTTGAATAAAACGACACACTGTAAAATATCGCATGGCACAAGCGTCGGTTTTCCGTGTAAATGCGGCCTTCAGATCCTGTCGTACCGGAATAGCGCGCCTTTTTATAGAGGTTTTATTGGGACAGGAATAGCACGAGGTTAGCACCGATGCCGGATGCAAGTGCAAGGTGTTATTGCGGTTACGCGATAAGATTGTTTTAAAATTAAGCAGGAGCTTAACAACAGGTGGGTCAATTGTTTGTTCCATCGCCATGTTGTATAAAAAAGCTTTTAATTCGTTGTTAGGAAGACTGATTGCAAGTCAATGACCTTCTGTTATCATTGAATTATTTAAAAAAAACTATATAGTTGCCTGTGCACAGTGGTTGAAATTCGACCGTAATTCATATTTTTTTCTTAGCTTAGATTTAGCATTCGCCTTTCCTTGTCCATATCAAACTAAGTTAAACTCCTTTGTGTGCGCAGTAAGCTTAAAAAGGGGTACAAAGTTTTCTCTTCACGTATTAATCACGACCTGTGCACTGAAAACAGTGCAGTCAGTCTATACAGTCTGTCACCGCATTCACGACATTAATTTAAAATACATATGCTGAATCGTATTAGCCGATTTTAGAGATTGGTTTAATATCAGTAGCTCGAATATTTATCCAGCAATCGATACATTTCCAATAAACAATTTTTAAGGTAAATCGGCGACGCCTTTGCGCCGATGCCGCTTAGTCAGTATAACAGGTACCTACTTCATGATGAATGAATATGATTGTTTACGTATTTTTTTTTTTTTTTTTTATAAATTATAGGCTAGCGTTTGACCACTATCTCGCCTGATGGTAAGCGATGATGCAGTCTACGATGGTACACGCTTGCCTAGAAGAAACCTATTCACTCGTGACTTGAAGATCCCTAGGTTGTAGTTATCAGGAAACACAGACTCAGGCAAGGCGTTCCACTCCTTGGCGGTGCGCATAATAAAGGTGGAAGAGTACCGCTTTGTGCGTATGGGAGGTATGTCAACCATGTAGCGGTGGCGCAACGCGGAGCGTCTGGTTGTCCGATCATAGAATGGGGATGGTGGGATTAGGTTGAAAAGCTCCGCAGCACACTCTCCGAAATGTATCCGATAAAAAACCGAGAGGCTTGCAACCTTTCGACGATGCTCGAGGCTGTGGAGCCTTGCTTTTGCTAACTCGTCATTGCAAATGAGCTTCTTGGCTCTTCTCTCAATTGAATCTAGAGCCTCTAGCTGGTACTTCGCTGATCCGTCCCAGAGATGAGAACAGTACTCCAGACATGATCGGACTTGTGCTTGGTATAAGTTGAGCAACTGTCCCGGTGTGAAGTATTGCCTCACCTTTGCAAGTATTCCAAGCTTCTTAGCGGCCAGCTGGGCTTTCGACTCAATGTATGAGCCAAAATTGAGAGTGGGTGTTAATGAGATACCAAGAAGCTCGAGGTGGTCAGAAATCGGCACGGGTACATTACGGAAAGTAGGAGCCAGATGAAATGGGCTCCGTTTCGCAGAAAACAGGCACGCCTGGGTTTTATTAGCATTAAACTTAACCAGGTTGGCATCGCCCCAGTCGGAGACCGCCTTTAAGGACAAGTTTAAGCGCTCAACCATGGCCTCTCTGTGAGACTGAATCTGCGCCCCACTGGCTCGTGCAGTAGATGTGTAACTCTCCACAACTGTGCTGTCGTCCGCATACCCAAAGGTTCCAGGCTTTAGCAGATCGTTGATATGCAGCAAGAAGAGAGTTGCAGAGAGTACCGACCCTTGAGGGACTCCGGCGTTAATCGCCAATTGATCGGACGAGCAGCCATCAACGACGACTCGTATCGATCGGTCTCTCAAAAAGTCCGAGATCCAAACACAAAGACCAGTGGGTAGACCGAAAGATGGAAGCTTACTTATAAGGCTATCATGCCAGACCCTGTCAAAGGCCTTTGAGATGTCGAGAGAAACAGCAAGCGCTTCTCCGTATTTCTCAATGGCCTCGCTCCATAAATGCGTGGCATACGCCAGAAGATCCCCAGTTGAACGGTTTCGGCGGAAGCCGTATTGGCGATCACTGAGGAGGTTATTAGCTTCTAGGTGTGCCAGGAGCCTGTTGTTCAGAACACGTTCCATAGTCTTACAAATTATGGACGTGACCGAGATGGGCCTATAATTTGATGGGTCAGCACGACTACCTTTTTTGGGCACAGGCTGCACATTAGCCAGCTTCCATGATTTCGGCACATGTCCAGCCTCAACAGAGCGGCGAAAGAGGCGTGTCAGTACAGGAGCGAGCTCAGACGCACAGGATTTAAGTACAATTGCTGGAATCTCATCAGGGCCACTAGCTTTATTCACGTCCAAACTCCGCAGCGGTTTACGAACCTCGGTCTGACGAATGCGTATTTCCGGCATAAGTACCCCGCAATCAGGTAGACTCGGAGGTGTCCCGCCTGCAGCGTCTAAACGTGAAGATTCCGCGAAAAGAGTGGCGAACAAGTTCGCTTTCTCTTCAGCGGTGTGGGCTAGCGTGCCGTCAGGTCTCAGCAGTGGTGGTAGTGTGGGGCGACAAAAGTTCAATTCGACTGACTTAGCCAGGGACCAAAAAGCTTTACTACCCGATGGGTATGAAGCTAACTTGTTCCCTATGTGGTCAAATCGTGCCTTTCTTAAAGCCTTTTTGCAGGACTTGGCAGCTTTGTTATATAGTGTCTTCATTTGAGATAAGTCCTTGGCTTTGCTGTTTCGAGCTTCAGCCCAGGCCAGGAATGCCTCATGCTTCTGCGCGCAGGCACGTCTACATTCGGCCCCGAACCATGGTTGAGCTTTGCCTGACATTGCTACGTCAGAGAATGGAATAAAATATTCCATTCCCTGGCGCAGCACATCGGTCACAGCATCCGCACAAGCCGAAGGATCCTCAGATGAGAAGCAAACTTGCTGCCAGGGGTAAGATGCAAAGAATGCGCGCATTTCATCCCAATCTGCTGACTTGTACCGCCACACTCTTCGCTTGCCTCTAGGGCTAAAATCGGGCGGAGAGTAGACAGACACAGATTTCACCAGACAGTGGTCGGAGCTACCCAAGGGTGATGAAACCGAAACGGAGTAGCGGTCTGGATCAGTCGTCAGCAGAAGGTCCAAGCAATTGGCTGTTTGGCCGTCAACATCGGGAACCCGCGTTGCTCCTTGGACTAGCTGGGTGAGATTTAGCGCTAAAGCTAGCTTTCGCGTCTCTCTCCCAGCGTGGTCAGTGCATCGGTATGGGAAGATCCATTCTTGGTGATGGGCGTTAAAATCCCCCAAAAACACTAATTGAGCTGTCGGGTATTTCTGTTGACCGGCATCTGCCGCCTCACTGAGGTAAGCTGTGAGCCTGGTCGTCTCCTGATCTCCGCTGTGCGAGCGGTAGACACAGGCATAAAGGATTTTTTCCAGGCCCGTATCCACCATAACCCAAATAACAGAGAAGCTAGGGTTTTCAAGGTTACGAAGACGCCGACAGCAGATATCGTCTCGAGCGTACACGCAAACCCCTGCACGGGGTTTAAAATTGTGCTCCAGGGTAAACCCTGGGTAAGAGAGATACGCTGTGTCTGACGGACACCCTATCTGCGTCTCCGACAGGAACAAGAGAGCTGGTTTTTCAGTCTCTAGGTGGTGATGGACTGCGATGAGATTTGAGTGCAGACCCCGGATATTGCTCAGGTGCACCTTAAGAGAGAGGGAGTGCAGCCGCTGTTTAACCGCTCTCTTATTTCTGTGCTTAATTTTCATTTTGGAGTGAGTTGAGGTTAGAAGACGGCAGTGAAATGAGGCTTCATGTTGGTGACCCTCAGACACACACAGATTATCACATCGTTGCGAGGACTAGTCTGGAGACTGCGGGGACCCCCGAGGATGTCCATAGGGCTCTCTCTTCCGGTCGCCAACCGGCACTATGGCGCATCTCGGGATTTTTCGCTAGTTGGCGGGGCAGCCTTTCACGAGTGGCTTTCTCGCTACTTGGGCCCCCTACTAACTGCGGTCGGCCAGCGGTGCACCGTGCCTCGGATCCCGCTACCCTCCTCGACTAGTCTTCCGATGCTGTGAGTCCTGATCAATGTGTTTCAGGTCGGTCTGCCAACAATACGACCATCAAATCGACCCGTCCTCTGTAGTGGCTACACCGGCCACCATGCCGGAACGCAGCAAGGCTACTTGGCGACACGAATTTGGACAGTGGGTGGTGATCAGCCACGGCCGAAGCCTACCACCGATTACCTATTTTATACAGGCTGTTTCATTGATATTTTAGGACTTGATATTAAGGTAGATTAAAAAAAAAATCATGGTGATGAATTTGGAAATAAACTATTTGACAACAATACTCAGCCCTACCCGTGATTTAAATTAATGTCATAAATGCAGTGACAAGCAGTATAGTATTTTTATTAATGTACATATTCATTCAATTTTAATATTTATATCAATCGATGTATCCCAAAGCAAACCTGTTTTCGTGTCCTTCCGTTCTTTATTCAAAACACGAGCTATATTTCAGTTCAAAAATTCCTTTGAAAGGATTTAAACTAAAACTAAAAACGTTCTTAGAAAACCACCCATTTTATCATTTAAATGAATACATGAGCTGTTCATTTTCTCATCTGCATGAGTAACCTCTTAATCTAATCTCTTAATCTCTTAATCTGTAACCTCTTAGCTTAGCTCTTAGCCTCTCTGCTTAGTTATAATTAGTTTATTTTTATTTATTTCTATAGTTAACTGCCATTTGTAATATTTTTTTGAAATATTAGTCTTATGAAATGGTGATTAAATGAATATTGAATAGGTACAAGTTTTTTCTTCAGAGGTTCGTTTCGTGTTACGGAGTATTGCTATCACAATGTTCTTGTTTGGAAAGGAGTATGTTCCATCTGATAGAGATGGATGTCAGTATGTCTGGTTGCATTAGCCAGTCGGGGGTGACGTCATAGGATGTGGTCGAGTGGTTTTTGCTTGTGGGCGGAGTGGAGGCGATAAGAGATTCTTGAAAAATAACTTGGAAAGAGATACTTAAATTAGGTATTTTCCTCACCCCGTCTCCATCGTCATGATTTCTCTAATGATGTTAAGCACGAAGTTCTTGAACGAAGCTTGCAAGACGGAGGTACAGTTGACGTTGGAAAATGATCCTTGTGAGTTTAATAAGTACAAAAAATTATTTTTTTCGGTATTTGTTATTTTTGATGTCGTATTAACAATTTTTTTCGCTTAAAGTGTAAGTGGTCAAAACGTCGTAAAAAACATAAAAAGGATTTATTAGCATATGACGTGTCAATACTAATAATTCCGCTCTGAACGAGAAGTAGGTGATTTATTTGGCCCTTTCATGGCAAAATCCGCTAACAGTCTGCCCACACTACAGCTAATCGTATGCAATTTAATCTGCTCGTAAACCCATTTCTGCAGATCAGACCTTCAGAGCTGTTCTATCTCTGTTCAGCATCATGCTGCAGTGCTATTTCCGAACCAATCAAACAGTCGAATAGAAAATAAAACTGATGAAAAAGTGTTCATTGATAGATTGGCTAAAGAATCTGTTTCGTGGAAGAACTTGGGATGGATTTGTCATTCGATTGTAAAATAAAGCTGTTAAAACAGAAGGCGATTTTTATCTGTCAATAGAACATTTGACCTAACGTAAAGTAAGTAAAGTAAAAAGTATATAGATAAGAGATAAGTAGGAATTAGGACATAATAGTCGCAGGAAGCATCATTTATCATATAATGCTGGACAATTCACACAGCACTATCTATCCCCAGCCTAAGCAAAGCTTGTAACTACTATGGGAACGATAACTCATATATATATATATTACATCATCATCATCATCCACACCCCGACTAAACCCACTACTGGGTATAGACAGGCCTCCCTTTGCATGGCCATTCTCCACAGTCCTCTGCTAGCCTATATTTTACATACTTATAATAAATAGAAAAACACCCAGACCATGTAATATCATGTGCAAAAGCAGATAAAAAAAAGAAAACAGAACAATAAAATATACTTAAAATAAATTTTATTTTGTTAGAAAAGGGTAGTCTCTGTGGTATCTATGGGTGGTCCCTTGAGTGTATTTGATCTTGAAATATAAATTTGTTCAAGATCTGATAATAGGATCCATAAAAAAGTATCAAACTCTTTAATTTGCAAAGGCGTCTGTACATTTTTTCGAGTTTCTGTTTTCTGAAGTCGATTATATTTTTATTACAAAAATCTTGTAATAATTAGACGACGACCTCCGACGTGCAGTGGGCGAATAGCCGGCTGAGACACAGGAGGTAGCGGGTTCGATTCCCGCCGCGGAACAAATGTTTGCATGATCTACAGATATTTGTTCCAGGTCTGGATGTTTTTCTATATATTATAAGTATGTATTTACAAAAAAAAGCATACAAGTATTCTATCAGTTATCTGGTTCCAATAGTACAAGGTCTGCTTAGTTTGGGGTTAGATAGCGCTGTGTGAAATGTCCAGGAATCTTTGTTTATCATCAAATCATATTTATCATCTCTCCATTAGGTTAATGTTTATTCAAGGCCTCCAAAAGTCGTCAGCTTGTCTGAAGCAAGCACTTGTGCTTTAATAAACCACAAAAACATCTAAAAACAACCTCTTCCTAAACCCATCACAAATAATCGTTATCACGTCGACTGAAGTCAAAACAGTTGTATCATTTTGTAAATTAATTGGTTTTTAAACGACTTCTTGTGTTATAAATTGTTTTTCATTGTGATGTGTATTTAGGCCGACTTATAAGATCTCTCTGAACTGTTTATAAGTCTAGATTTCTTGAATATAGATTGGAACTAGTTGGTAGTGCACAGTTGTCAAAGTTCGACCGTAGTTCTTTTTGAAGTGAAAACTTCTTTAAGCGCGTTGGGCATTTTTGAGATGGGAAAAAGCCATTGAACTCGCGACACTGTTACCGTTACCGACACCGTTCCTCACGATTAAAAAAATATTTCCTGACGATTCAAAAAATACACGTATTTGTTCAAGTTTTCACTTCTGTCGGCACTCCCGGAATGTCACTTTTTTATTTTGTTTAATTTTAACGTTCGCTTCTCTTTCTCCAGGATATAATACTAATACTTATTAATAAGTAACAGATTTAGATTCAGATTAATTTATAACACTTCGATACAACTTGGAAAAGTCAAAATACATTACAATTTCTGATTCTCATAATTGAATGTGTCCTTAACAAGTAAAAATAATATATAACAAATTTTAAATAAGTACAAACACACATAAAAAAAGAACAATTAAACAATTATATTAAAAAATATACATTAACTATGTGTTTAGATTATCCACGAGTACGAAGGGGTATAATAAGATTTTGTCAGCACCTAATAACTTTCATATCCTTAAACTAAAATCAGTAGGATCTGTATTCTGTAACACACACTTACCTAATACGATGTAAAAAACTTACTTATAGTTGGCGAACTAAAAATTTTTTCCCTGTGTTGCATCAATGTTGTAAATTTATTCCCTAAATGCCTATTTTCACGACGGATTTGACTTGTATTTTGACATAAAAACAGAAAAAGTGAAAATGATTTTTATATGTCAATTAAACTTTGGTTACTTGGAGATAGTGAAATAGGCACCTTTAGTAATAAATACACGCACAGACAGACCTTACTCTATATAAACAAAGAATAAATACCTACAGTTCTAAACATTAAACTAATCTATGAATCAAGATGGCGATTTGTTCCGAGTTGTAGATTGAAACTAACAGATCGAATAATGTTTGCTTCTAGACCAAGCGGGTGCTATATTAATCCTACATGTACCTGTACCAATAACGAATGTATTACTTATTCCAATTTTACTTACGGAGCTGAGATATTGTTGTAGATACAAACATTTAACTAGTGGTTCGCCCCGAACTGAGACCTCGCAAGTCCCATAAAATCAAAAAACATTATTTGTTATCTTTGACTATCAAAATAGTGCCATGAAATGCATAAGCAATCACTTGACCTACAGTTTCATTCAAATTACAGGTAACGGAAGTTCATTTTAATTGGTTAGTTTTTATTGGATAGAAACTTCAGTTATTCTGGATTTCAGACTTTTCCCTATATTTGTGTCACTAAAGCTACACGCATACTTAATTTCAGCACTGTGGGTTCACTGGTGTACCCTGTGAATTTTGATAATGTTCGGTTTTTATTATGGCTAATAACTTAAAAACTACAAGGTTTAAACTAAAACTAAAAACAGTCTCGAAATGTATTCACAAAGACCTTTTATTAGACGTGCCATTTGACCGGATAATCCTATTTTGTTTTTTTTACCCCTCTTGAACCCCAATATCTCAACAACCCCCTCACATTTTCATCTCATTTAGTCACACCAAAGTTGGCACAACTACATGTCACTACCTATCTATAAACCAAATTTCACGATGATCGGATAAACGCTTCGAAAGTTATCCTCGGACAAACAAACATACATACATACAACGCCAATTTGCCCAAGTTGATTTAGACATCTCGCTTCACTCAATCTACTAGCTGGCTAAGAAAAAAACGCAAACGCTAACAGTTGTGATCGGGCTACAGGTAAAAATGGATTTATTATTTATGTACGGGGTGAAAGGTTTTTTAAACGGATCATTTTAATCCAGCTTTGAAAGCATTTCCTGGTACGGGCGTTGAAATATGTGCATTTCAAAAAGATCCCTGTGATTTTTTTATACAACATTTTGTCTTACATTTTGGGTTAGCATGCCCTAATATATCATTTTACTTCTCTTCCAAGAACAGATAAAGTTTTTTCCATACAACGTGTCACTATGTTGTTTTAATCTGAGCATTAATGTAATTTTTATCTTCATTACCGCCGACAAAACAATTTTGTTTATGGTATTTGCGTCAGTGCTTTTATTTTACTATAGTTTTCTATCTATTTGGCATCTAGCGTTATTATTTGTGTTCGGCTCTGGTACACTATCACGTAGGATTACTACAGTGCTCTCTTGTCTTATTTGAAAGATATTATAAACACATCTAGTATCGGCGGAGATTCGCAAGCCATTAGCGATCTATTTATACGACTCACGGAATAAAATGATACTTTAGCATTCAATACGATGATCTTACCGCAGAGTCGATGAAAATCTCTATTTTTAAGACTATTCGATATGTGCTCTGACCGGAAGTTACTGAAATACCTACCAACTGCTCCAGTTTACATATGTAAATTTTCAGATATATGTGACTTATTCATACTTCACTTTTATCGTAGGGTTAGAGAAATCAGAAATAATCCAATTCTCGTCATTTTAATTTATAGTAAATGTCTAATCCCGTATTTTTTGCGATGAAAACTCTTCACGTTTTCTTAATATTATTATATAATTAATATTTTGTATGAAAAAGGATAAATAATTTACAAGTTTTACAGTTTTATCGACGTTACGACAAAATTTCGGTTCAATTCGCGAACGTTCATTAAGGTGAGAGCGATTCGCTCCGCACAGCGTCTCGCCTCGCACTACTGATAGTTATTTATAATACGGACAAATAGTAATCAAATAATATATTTTATAACACATTTGCTCGTAAGGGGTCTCTTATTTCACCAATTTCAATATCGTAATGTATGTCATTAGGTACTTGTGCGTTATTGTAATGTAAAACGCACGAGTTTCTTTTTACTAAAGTAAAACGTACGGTTCATCAAGATGCTCCGTCTAAAACGAACGGTACTTTTTTAAATCTTAGCAAAGAGTTTTTATGTCAGAAAAGTGGTCAACATTTAATGAATTAAATTAACTTTGGGAGATAAAATATAAAAAATAAACATTTAATTCCTTAATTTAATTAATTTTGTCACTAAATTACAACCTTTTTGAAATTACAATCTGTAACAAAAACAACAAAGTATTAATTTACTTTATTAGTAATACTGGCTGTTTTTGTGCCTTTTCCTTAAAAAAAAGCGCTGATGCGCGCGCATCGCTAATTTGCGAACAAGTAAAAATTATTCCGCGCGCTTTTTCTTTCCAAGAAAGTCCGAGTTTTATTTATTTCCTCGCAAATATGTTATAAAAGTCGTATAACATAAGTGCGCTTTGATAATTACAGCCTCTGCTTTCTTGTAGCCCTCGCCTACGGCTTGGGCTAGCAATATCGCCTCGGCTGTAATTTTCAACTTACCGCACTTATATCATATGTACTATTACTATTATAAAAAAGAATAACACTGTTCAGCGGTTCGTTTTTGAAGCCGGAAGTGAAAGCTCGCGTCGTCAAATGTGCCAAATGCCAGCTAATGTGTCCAACGGTCGGTCATATTCATAAACTCATAACGGTTTATAAACCAATTAATTTGTTTACATGTTGTAAACATAACAAAGGGTATAATTAGACTCAATCTGTCTTATTGTAGCGAATAGCTTGTGTGGGCACAGTTGGCAACCCTGCCTATCAAGTACCAACACGAAACATTATTGAAACAAAACAAAATAACCTACAAAGTGTTAAGAGTTACCGGATAGTTGGTTAGTTTTTGAACTTTCTTGAAAGGAGTGTTATAAAAAAAATCAGGCTTAATTCAGCAAACATAAAAGTGTTCTTCTTTCACTACGTTGTAATGGTATACTCTGTACCGTTAGCCATTCATACACGCATACTGTGGCTTTATGCTTACCTATCTTTGACATTGTTAAACATCATTATTTCTAGGATCTAAATTAGGTGCAGGTTCTTCACGAAACTTCTACCATACGCTGTAGCTGTGTAAGTTTTTCAAATGGTTAACAAAATGTTTTTTTTAACTTGGGGGCAAAATACCTTTTTATGACGATAAATATTTACATGACTATAATATAAAAGAAACAATTGGAATCATCTAAAGACCGTTGCAAACGACTATAGATAGCTCAACTGCCCCAGATCACTACCAGGCGGAAGTGTCCCCAAGACACTGGCTAAAAATGTTATATATTTAAAAATAAATACATAACAAATGTGTAATCAGTGCGAGGCGAGACGCAGTTCGGAGAGGATTGCATTCACCCTGATGAATGTTCACGAACTGAACCGAAATATTGTCGATTGAAACTAGTATTGCCAGGTGTCACGATTTGCGCGGGACGTCCCCGATTCACTCTTGATCTGGACGCCGAACGTCCAGATTTTTCACTAACGTACTTAGTATGTATTTATTTATTGATTCTATGTACCTACCTAAATTGCTGGATAGGTCTGTAGGGGTGGGAGAGGAGGAGGGGGGGGGATAAATAAGTACCTACTTTTTATAAGGGATACATTTATGAATAGAAATAGTATCAATTTACATAACTAATAAAAAACTGCCCATCTGATAAAAATAAATGATGATTCACAAAAACCTGTTTTTATGTAGCCATTTCAGCTGTCCTTATTTTAACTTTAAGCGATAAGACCGCCCAATGTCCCGTTATTTATTGTATATTTCCTTTGTTGCTGTATTTTATTGGGTGTGCAATAAAGAGTATATCTAATCTATCTATCTTTGCCGATTTAAAAATTCAAATCCCGATTATTTTAAATTTGACACACTGGACCTGGCAAGACTAGTCGAAACACTGTTTGTACGGTATGTGATCAATTCCGTATTCGTAATAATGACATACCAAATTAAACATTTTTAAAAATATGACCTTAGGAGTACTTACATTTATTTGTATAATTTTCTCATTTATTGTATTATAGAATTCATTCTGTCACGTTAAAAAGGCCCTTTCTGCTTTAAAAAGTATTTAGTTTTATAGCCTCGGAACAAATGTTTGCATGATCTAAAGATATTTGTTCCGGGTCTGGTTGTTTTTCTATATATTATAAGTATGTATTTACAAAAAAAAGTATATAAGTATTCTATAAGTTATCTGGTTCCCATAGTACAAGCTCTGCTTAGTTTGGGGTTACTCGTAGATAGCGCTATGTTAAATGTCCAGCAATATTTATTTATTTTATAAGAATTCGCTAAATTCCAAATTCTAAGCTCAAAATGGCATCTTGATGAACCAGCGCTTATTTTTTCTACTCGGGCTGAAAATTAGTAACATGCTGTAGGTATTTGATAAGGATGTATTTTTTACATTGGTCTATATACATTAGGATTTAATTTAGATGGGTAGTGATAAGAGCTACGATTATTATCTAATGTTATTTAATAAATAACATGTTTTGGCTTGCAGCCAGGATATTGCAAGTTATTTAATATTAGTTCTCGATAAGTTCTGTGGTAAACAGTATAGACGTTGCAGTGTAGAATGGCAATGAACTGTAAACTTACAAATATTTAGTTTTTGGAATAATATTTAGTGTTATGAAAACTACTAATCAAATACAAGTGCATAGATGTTATTATGTAAGTAAGTAAAGTTGGTAATGATGGATGGTACATATTACACATATAAAAAAGATTAGGTGAAGTCGGGGTGTGGATGATGATGATGAAGTTAAGTTCTTGATAGCAACTTATATTACGTGGTAAGCTTGGCATAAAAGTAGCCGATATGGTTGCAAAATTTCATCCATTTTGGATGAGCCGATAAGGTGTTAAATTCGGGGGTCTCATCATTTTGTCATAAAAGGCAAATTTTGGTTTGTATCTTATTTCTAATTCAACAGAAGGCCAATTACCATCACACTAATATTATAAATGTGAAAGTTTGTATGTTTGTTTGTTAGTCAATCACGTCGTAATGGCTAAACCGATTTCGATGAAATTAGGTGTGTTGATAGATTATGACTTGGATTCAAACGTAGCCTACCTTTTGTTGTCAAACAACACGTGCGAAGTCGCTGGCGGAAGCTAGTATTTAGATAAACCTTGTCGAATTTGCGTGCGAAATGCGTTTAACTTTAGTTAATTTTTTTATTTATCACGCTTATATTATAAATGCGAAAGTTTGGATGTTTGTTTATTTATTTGTTTGTTTATTTATTAGCGTTCCGGCGAAGACGAATAGGTAACCACTTGAGCTTGAGACGAATTTGTGAGATGGGGAATTTGTGAACGGAGATGTGATCAAAACGGAGTCCAAAAATAAAACGAATGCAGAAATTTTGCAGACGCTTAAGCTAGTAACTGCCTCGTTTGATAAGTGCCTATAGCTAAGATGGTAATTATTTAACAACCAGCCTATCGAAGGATGGCGCAAATAAAATCAGTGATTCAACGCTGGAACCAACAATTTTCGTACCACAACATTAACACAGTCATTAATACTATTTCCATAATTTTTTGTTGCATAATTTTTTGTTGCATAATTTTACAACTGCTCTGAAATCGACACGCCTGAAGTCAGTGACGTCAAAGATGACGTCACGAGGTTTTACGACGATCATAAAGAGTGGACAGTGGTTGCAGAGTCTGATTTATGGTGTCTATTGTTATTTCTGGTAATTAGCAGATGGGATGTGGTAAAAATAGGAAGAATGCAATAAAAATCTTTATTACTGTCGACATAGAGTTGTTTTTAGTTTAATATCATAAAACGTAAAAATCTGAACAGGATTGGAAATCCAATTTAGAAAGATAATTCGATTCAGAAGCTAAAACAACGTTTTTTTCGAACTCTGATCCAAACATTATCTTTGATAACATTTTCAATATGAACAACAAAAATTTAGGGCGACTAGCGCAACTATTTAAGTATTAATAGCCTCCGTGGCGCAGAGGGCGTATAGCCGGCTGAGACGCAGGAGGTAGCGGGTTCGATTCCCGCCACGGAACAAATGTTTGCATGATCTACAGATATTTGTTCCGTGTCTGGGTGTTTTTCTATATATTATAAGTAAGTATGTATTTACAAAAAAATAGGTATATAAGTATTATATTAGTTATCTGGTTCCCATAGTACAAGCTCTGCTTAGTTTGGGGCTAGATAGCGCCGTGTGAAATGTCCAGCAATATTTATTTATTATTACTATTTATTACTATCTAGGTGGTGCCAAATATGTTTCAGACAATTGTCAAATCATACAAATAAGTCAAATTTTAAGATGATTAGTCGCTGAATATATTTAGGGATCGTTGTGCAAGCCGAGCTTAGTTTTAAAAAACGGTCGACACATAATCCCTAAAATTGACAAATAGCTAAGAACCACAGAAATGAAATGGTGCATAAATGAATACTGAATGTGAATACTGAATCTTGGATGTGAGCCACTCTAATATTATTTTATTAATATCTATGTACCTACCACATTGAAGCAAATAAAATTATTTATGAATACCACCCGTCAAACTGGCTTTCTATTAAAGAAGGAGGGGGGGGGGGTTTAGCCACAGGACGTTCACTGCTGAACATAGACCTTTCCATAGATTTCCAGAGCCACCGATCAACTGTATTAATTTAACTATTCGCTTGGTACATCAAAATAAAACAATGTTATTTTAGCGGAGATAAATAAATGTTCCAGTAATCTGCTAGCCCAGAAGTGGGTGAAGTCGGGCTGTGGATGATGATGATGATGATGAAATAAATGTCATAAATTTGAATATCGGTTAGTAACAAACAAGTGGTTAAACACATTTTAGCAACCATAATAATTAGACATTTATACATTCATTTATTGAACACAAAACGGACAAAGGTTTAAGACACATCTTTAGGGAGGCAGTATTCTGTTATATCATAATTACGTTGCATTGATAGGTCAGAGCCTGTAGCCAAGTTATATTCGCTTCGAATCGATTCTATTTCCACATATGTTCGTTGTCTGTCGGGGGGGGGGGGGGTGTTGAGATATTGGGGTTCAAGAAGGGTAAAACAAAAACAAAATGGGACTATCTGGTCAAGTGGTCAAGTGGCACGTGTAATAAAAGGTATTCATAGCATGTGTCAAATCCCATAAATTTTCGGACTTATCGACTAGCGTCATCGCTAATCGAATGTAAGTTGCATAGGGCTAAGCCCTCTGGAACTTGATGCCTATCAAAGTATAAGTTAGATTGAAACTAGAATGGACTAGATATACGATTACGAGATTGTTACCAATGATGAACCAGTGTACCTCAATAAATCATAATAATGTAATTATAATAAACTTTGTTGATTAGGTCGGAGATTGAGTTGGATAGGATTTCATTATGAGAATTGGCCCTCCAAAATGTTTCAAGTAGTTCAAAGCTCTACTTAATTCTCTGAAGTAAAACTTTTAAATCAGATCCAATTAGAAGCGCACGCGCAGTGTCCGGAAATAAGGCGCGATACGCACGAGCGAGCAGACGCCACGCGCTCTGACTCACCCGTGACGAATGGCCCTTAGGTGTCACGCTGTGGAAGACAGCACTGGTTAAAGAACTAATGTTAAAGAACTTATAAAGGATTGCTAAAATGGAAAACTGTCTTTTGTGCCCTACCAACCGCACAAAGGACGACCTAATCTAAGCGACACTAGAAATAGCTTATTTTTATTTATCTATAGTCCTCCACGACGTGTCCATCGATGGCGAACCTTTCGTTCTTACCTATATATATATATATATATTTGGGCCTTGGCTTTGTTTTTTGGGATTGGCGTTTAGCGTCTAGGTTCTCGAGACGAACGGCTTCATACTGCACGGTAGCCTGATGTACAGACCTGCGCCATTCAGGTCGTCGTTGTGCGAGCTCCTCCCAGCCTTCGCATGGGATTATCTATGATCCATTTATTTGTCTATAATGTGATTGTAAACTAAACCGTTGACTGGAAAGAAGAGGAATGCAGAAAACAAAAGTTTGATTTAATAAACAGCACACTGCTTTTTCTTACAGGGACTCTTGTGTTACAGTTGATACAAATGCTGTTGGCGAATAGCCAGCTGAGACGCAGTAGATAACGGGTTCGATTCCCGCCACGGAACAAATGTTTGCATGATCTACAGATATTTGTTCCGGGTCTGGATGTTTATACAAGTATATAAGGATGTATTTACAAAAAAAAGTATATTTGTATTCTACCAGCTATCTGGTTCTCATAGCTCTACTTAGTTTGGGGCTAGATAGCGCTGTGTGAAATGTCCAGCAATATTTATTTTTATAATATTTTTTTTGAAGATGTGTAAACCACGCTTGTTTTATAGTTGAAACAATACTGAGGCGATGTATGTGACGAGTGACTCGTATGTTTGATGTTTATGTTCAGCTAAGGATGTTTACCATGCCCTTTGTCATTGAAAGTAAGTACAGAGAACTATTGATATCTCTTGCAAAGTATTTTGAACTCTATTCCAAATTGATAGGAGCGGTATTTATTTATTATTCATTATTCACTTCTGGGTAGGCCTCTTCTTTATTACACTTCGATGTGGAAATATTTTATAGCAGTCAGTGTTCCGTTTCAAATCTGAAATCGCAAATCTCAAAGCAGGACATATTATGAACTATACTCGTATAGAGTCCTTCAGAGTATTTTAACGGAGAAGGGATTTTATCAACTTGGATGTGGGTCAAGCTAATGGCCCATCTGATGTTACGTGGTAATTATCGCTTATAACAAAGCATTGCCTCGTAGGCATTGCCCTGCGTTCATTAACCTTAAGATAATACCCAACTGAAATAAATAGTTTCCAACAAATCAATTCGTTTAATTTTCAGAAACAAAACTGTTGATTGGTACTGAATATTGCTAAATTTCAGATTGTTTCTTCAAACAAGAACATCGAATAAGAATAAACATTGTTTCGGGCAGTGGACTGCCAATCGAGTTAACATACATATTCGGATGCACCTTGTAGAGCCAGCACCATAAGACGACTTATGTGGCGCAGTGGGCGAATAGCCAGCTGAGACGTAGGGTTTGATTCCCACAACCAAACAAATGTTTGCATGATCTACAGATATTTGTTCCGGGTCTGGATGTTTTTCTATATATTATAAGCATGGATTTACAAAAAACAAATATATATATAAGTGTCAGTTATCTGGTTCCCATAGTACAATCTCTGCTTAGTTTGGGGCTAGATAGCGCTGTGTGAAATGTCCAGCAATATTTATTTATTTATTTATACAGTTACGTCAAACATTAGACCAAACTAAATTGAAAGAGAATCGGGGCTAAACGAATAGTCGTGTAGTTAACAATATAATCTAGGGAACTTCTGAATAGTAATGATAAAAATACTTCTTCAGCCTTTAACTCTAAACCATAAATAAGCGTGTTTATTTAACCGGAACTCATCGGGAATCAAAGCGTTGTTCCAACGAACGAGAGCAATCTCGTGGATAATGCGAAGGCTACGTGACTACTAACACGCGGTATAATCCATCGCTAATCTACTTTTAATCTTTTAAAAGAACTTCATAGTAAATTGAGTACTCAGCTACATACCGGCTTTTTAAAATAATAATATAATAATAATAATAAATCTTTATTCAGACAACTTGGTTACATATAACATTGATAACAATGATCTTCTTGTAGGCGGTAAAACAGTGTAAATGTAATTATCACTAAGTATTCTCTGGCTGCTTAAACTAGGTTGATCCTGTGCTATAAGCGCCAGTTGCATTCGCGGTTGGGCGATTTATTTTCAACTATTTGGGTTTTAATGTGGAATAAGTACATATGTATATGAGGGTTAACAAAATTAAAAGACACGGTTTGTGTAAATTGTGTGTTTATTTACACTTGCTCAAAATCGGTACTTCATGAAACACAATTTGGTGAGAATTTATCCGTTTTGCAGGTATTTCGAATTTATTGGAATGAATATAAGTGCATTTCTGGTAGGCATTTAAACAAGCCTTTTTTTATTGATGATTGCCAAGCGCTTGACCACCTGATGGTAACCTGATGGTGAAGGAGTGATCGAAGATGGAGCATACTTGCCTAGAAATAACCTATTCACTCTGGACTTGAAGACTCCAAGATTATACTGGTTTGGAAAAACAAACGCCAGAAGTGAGTTACACTCCTTACTTCTTGCTTCAAAATCTAATTTTTGCTTGAGTTCGTGATATTTGGCCCTAGACGAAATGTATTTGGCCCAACATAATTAAATGTACCTACAATACAATGTGTGACCAAGAATGACAAACATAAATATTTATCCACCGAGTGAGTGAAGGCGTGCGTAATAGTTAAAATGTCGGATATGTTCAAAGATTATCTGATTATTCTGATGTATGTTAACCTTGTTGTTTAATAGAAACACTCTACTAAATTTTAGAAAGAAGGTCAATGAAGTCCATGCGTAACAGAGAAACACTCCGTCTTGTTAAATAGTATCATTTGTACTTTACGATCATATAATAAATAATATTAATATGATAGTAGTCTCGTTAGAACCCATCATTTCTACAGATGGGTTCAAGTTAATCATGTTTATATTTCTCGGGTAATTTGCGTCATATCTTCCTGTTTTATTTGTTTTGGCTAGCTTTATTATTTTCCACTTCATACCAATATTTTGTTACAATCGACGTAAAGGGGATTCACTTTAGAAAATTATAACAGGAAGTTGTAGAGGCATCTACGCCGTAGCGATTTCGTAGAGGCTCTTTAGCTACGCTACATTTTACTACGCTATATTTTGTGGTAAAAATATCGTCTTATCTGAATGTCTCTTATTCTTTAAGACTAGTCAAATTCAAGTTTCGATCTAATCTCGATGGTCGACAATGAAACGCTTTTAACTCTGTAGGTAGTAATGTTTTCTGTAGAGTGCACGCGGGGGAAATGCGAATGTTGAGATGGATAAGATAAGGAATGAGTATATTAGAGGAAGTTTAAATGTAGCGCCAGTGATAGAATAATTGAGGAGTAACAGGTTAGCGTGGTATGGGCATATCATGCGTAGGGAAGAAAATCATGTGACTAAAAGAGTGTTAGATATGAGTGTGGATGTATATAGAAGTAGAAGAAGGCCGAAAAAGAGATGGATGGACTGTGTAAAGAATGATATGGGTAGGAAGTAAGTGACAACGGAGATAATGGCTGATAGAGTGAAGACATGGATACATGTTGTGCCGACCCCACGTAATGTGGAAAAAGGGCAGGAAGAAGAGAGATCGTAATATTACCAAAAGAAGACTGAAGTTGTATTTACGAATAAATAAATAAATAAAAATGTAATAAGGGTACTAAATGGTAAGACAACCAATGTGGTTCCATCACTCATGACTTGATTGGGATGTCAGTGAAAGGAGGAATTTTTTAAGCCTCTGTCTGTGGTACGTTAGCCCTCAATGGGGTAAACTCCTAAATTCTTTTTGTACTCGTAAATCGCAGACATACAAAAATCATTCTCTCAGCTAAAATTCTCGACATTATGTTACCAGCTCATTTTCTCCGACCACAAACTAAATATACATGCAAAAGAATAATTTATGAACTAAACAGGAAACATCAATGCCCTGTTGACCAACAAATAGAAAAATAATTGATGTTTTTAAAAACATCTCGCTCAAATCATATTATGAATGCCATTACTAATTAAATTAGCCGTATCTTATGATTTACGTCGACAGATCAAAGGTGGTCATTACATGCTGTCAGATGAAAGATGTTCCCGTTGTAGGCAAAAAGTGGGGAGTGGGCCTGACAATGACGCGAATGGGCCTAATTGGATCTACCACTACAAATAAACTGACAAAATATATCATCTCAATTACTGTCGTGGTTTTAAGGTTATACCTTCGAGACGATGCGTTCGCGCATCGTGAGGTTCCAGAGGAATTTCCTCCCGCGAAAACTAAGAGACTACAGTTTTCCGCAAAAACTTCAAATAGGGCGCTTTTAACATTTTTTAAAGAGTCGGCCACGCACTATGTTCCTAAGTAATTTAAGAAATATTTTGAACTAGCTTCCGCCAGCGGCTTCGCACGAGTTGTTTGTCAACAAAAAGTAGCCTATCTGTTAATCCAGGTGTTAATCTACGTGCATACCAAATTTCATCGAATCAGTTCAGCCGTTACGACTTAAATGAGTAACAAACACACAAACATCCAAACTTTCACATTTATAATATTAATGTGATAGTGTGATGATAATAAAAAATACATTGATTTTTTCCCGACATAAGGACACAAATATCACTTTTAAGTATATAAATATAAATGTATTTATTACAATCATAATATAATTGGTTACTTTAGGTATATTTCGTTATATTTGTTTAAGATATATACGAGTATTTATGATTCTTGTACACTTACCTACCTTTAAAATCATCTCTCTCTCTAACCTCAAAGGTTTGCTGGAAGAAAACTCTTCTTAGGGTTAAGCTCGCCTTTGTCCTCTCTTTCTGTACTTTTAAATGTATTTTCTTGTGTACAATAAAGAATATACAAATATGTTTAACGAAGGATGATGTTGAAAAACACCTGTTTTGTGAGAGACTGGTACTTGTGATAGGTTAAAAAAAATCTGTAATACAGGCCACGAGTCCCACACTCCGCTGTTAATATGATTTTTAAAATAAAGAATATGGCTGTTGAATGGTAAAAAGGAACACGATATGCGTTGACAGTCGCTGCTATTGGAAGCGCGTGGCGTTATAATGAGCGGTGTCATATCGACGGAATAATATTATATTATTTCTGGCGGTGATACTCACTGCTGTGCCAAGCGCAGAGGTATAATATAACACAGCTTAGCTGTGCTTTAAAACTGTCGGAAATAATCATCATTATTTATAAAATCAGCTATAGGAAGTACTTTTTTCTTTTTAACACGCTTTTATTAGCTTGGTATGTATGTAATGGAATCTTTGAACTTAATTTTCAACCGCTTTAAAACGTCGAATTAAATTGAAATTTTGCACACTTAACAAGAACAATAGCATATTTCAATAAAATAATTAAAATAAACATTAAAAAAAGCTTTTGTAATTAGTTGAACTAGCAAATAGAAAACAAATAATAGTTTAAAAAACTAAGAAACACGCTAACCTAACCTAACTAAAAAGCAGAAAATAATTTTCAATAAATTTAAATTAAGAATAGTGTGATTAACAAATAAATATTTTATTGTAAAAAGCGTAGGGTGCTTTTTAAGATATTTTCAAAATGCTTTAAAAAATATCTGTCAATAAAATATTAAAATATTTATAAAATATTGACATCAACTACCCTACGCTTTTTTACATTATAATATTTTTTTTGTTAATCACTCTATTCTTAATTTAAATTTATTGTTTAAATTAATAAATTGTTTTCTTTTTTAGGGTTATCTACAAACCATTTTTTTCTATTTATTTATTTTTAAGTTTTATTATATTTTTTAGATGAGCTAACTACAAAAGCGTTTTGTTCTACAATCTACAAAAGTGTGTTTCTTAGTTTTTTAAACAATCTTTTTTATATAAACGTGACGTGAAACAAGCATATGGCCCACCTGATGTTAAGTGGTAAACCCATAACAAAGTATTGCCTCGTAGATCACGCCTATCACCAGATCACCTTAGAAACGTGTCCTACAATGCACTACCTGGGGTCCATCAATCAGTAACAGCTATCGACAATCATTAACATCATATAATTTTGTATGATAGTTTTTGACCTAATAAAAGTGCTTTATTATTGAAATAGTCACACTATGTTTTGTCTCTTTCGATCGGTTTGAAAATACTTGTTAATTTAACGAAACACGGTTGCTGTAACGATTCCAAGGATATTTGGTATTCATTAGTAACACGTGGGCTAAATAAGGTATTTTTTATGTATTTTGCACTGTACATCTGATAACACGCGTGTTCATACCTAAATTCTTTATCGGTTATTTTTCCTTTGCTATAATAATTAAAACTGTTAGTGTGACTCTGGATGCTAATTGTATATAATTAACATTTCCATTGTATACTGTTCAGAGACTCCCATAATATCAGCCACTTGACTTCCACTGCTGAACATAGGTCTCCCCCATAGATTTTTAGAGCGATCTCTCTTGTGCGGCCTGCACCCAACGGCTCCCAGCAACTTCATCTTTCCGTCTAGTGGGGGTCCGTCCGACGCTGCGCTTTCTAGTGCGTGACAGAGACTCCCAGCTGACCCGATATCGAATTACAATTGATAATCGATTGTTTTTTTAAATATGATCTCGGATTCCGTTTACTTCTTGCCAGTTTTTAATCGACCTTACTCGTAGTAGAGGAAAAAAAGGCCTGGAAGTCAGTTTTGGCAGAGCCAGTAATACATATGCATTACGAATTTATATTTTTAGTATTGGTGTTGGCACTCTGACGTCACAGTGTCTTGTAGTCGATAAACTACGGCCATTCAAAAAACATTTGAATCTTGAATCAGTCGAATATTAGTCCGAAATGAAACAGAATTGCCGCAGAGAAGTGTAACTCCACATTACAATCTGGCAAACGCTAACATGTAAGCCCTTCTTTCTTGAGTCTTTACCTGGAGAAAGAATAGGATGTGTGTTTACCTAGCAGTCAAGGAAATCTGACCTGTTTATGTAGATACAGGCGGTACAGTTCTCAAAATGATACATCTAACGTATTTGAACATGCCCTAGGCCTGCCTATATTTTATGAGAACACTAATCTAGAAATCTCTAAAAATGAGGGTTCAATACTGCTCGTACACCCACATAATTTTATCAAAAAATTAGACTTGTCCAACGGTGAAGGAAATATATCTCGTTATTATTTTTCATCTGTAACGAAGTGACGATGCGCGAGTGACGATAGGTTAATTTGAAACATGTGTTATGAAATCAAAACAGTTGACATTGACATTGATGGGTCGGCTCCATCTGTTAGTTGGTATGTATGACCATGGAGATAATAGCCTAATTTCAGTAGAAGGTTAGTGACTTGTTTTTTCCCATGTAGTGACGGATGGTTGGGTAGTCGTTCTTTTTTCTTTTCTTCTGTAGTAGATAGAGATGGAACAAGCTTATAGCCCACCTGATGATAAGTGGTAACCATCGCCTATAACAAAGCATTGCCCCGTAGGCATTGCCCTGCGTTCATTTACCTTAAGATAATACCCAACTGAAATAAATAGTTTCCAACCATCGCCTATCTAAAGTATTTTTCACCCTTCTACCCCCCCTCTCCCCCACACCCATTTTTTAAATCGTGTTTTAGTATTTTTGTATGAACAATATCCATATAATTTAACCGTCGTTCATTATCGTGAAGACATTTACATGAAGTGTCGCGTCACTTTGCACTTTGACAAGAGTGTTTTGTATAGTTTTTATGAACGGGAAATTTGAAGCGTGCGAAGCCGCGAACGGGTTAACTAGTAACAGATAGAACCTCGTAGGTCGCGCACGTTAGAAATGTGCCCTACGATGCACTTCCCTGTGTTGATCAACTTGAGGCATACGCGTAAAGCCGTGTGTATACGCGTGAAACACAGCAATGCTGTTTGGCGGCAGAAATAGGTATGGTGGTAGTACTTCCCCGGGCCCTTTCACAAGTAATTCTACTACTCTTTTGTATATTTGTCTATCTAATAGCTCCAAAATCACTCAATTAATGCTGCTTTTGGAAAAGATGTTAAATATTTTTAAGGTTCTTGATAAATTTTGCTTTTATTACACAAAATGGAAGGTGCTCTGGAAAATGACGGAATGTTTAAGCCTCTTTTAAATGAATTAATTCGTTATTCAACAGAAAATTATGTAGAGAAGGAAACGTAGGTTAAATGAGAGTTTTATTCTGGTTTTCGATAACTACTTACCTACTCAAACAGGAAGAAACTAGTCACCCATAACACGGGGTATCCTAGTATGGGAGCTAGTATTGTTCTATGTAACCTACATAAATGAATGAATGAATGAAAATTCTTATTATACCTTACAAGCTACTAAATGTGAGCATAATGGGCGGTCTGAAAAAATAAATGATGAAACCTTACTAATTATCTTTTCCTTAAAATGCATGCTAGCTAAGTACTCTATTACTAACATAAAATATTTTTCACGATGTAATTTTGTTGAAAATAAATGAATTTGGTATTATTTCTCTTAGTACCTATGTGTTTTGAAATCGCTCTTGTTTTTTTGATAAAACAAGTTGGAGCTTAAATTTTAGGGTCAACCTTTTCAGGGTTATCATAACTCAAGCACTGTCCTAGAAAGAATAAGATATGTACATCGAACAAACAAAATGTAAATATTAAATGAGCAGTATAAATTACAGTCTGACGCACTGTGAAATAAATGGTCGTCATCAGTCACAAAAACGGCCTTGCGATATCGGAAGCTGCCGTTAGTTACTTCAGGGTGATAATTATGTCATATCGTGATGTAATTCAGTTCACTGCGCAACTCATGACATAGGTCCACCATGAAGTAACTCACGGCCACTCCTTGCATCGACAGGTTTGTGACTGTCCGGACTATCGAATATTAACGATGGATATAGGTTGATGATGTTATAGACGTTGGTTGTGTCATAGATAAGATCTTTTCCCCATAAATTTCGGGAAAGGTTGTTAGTTTTTGTCATGTTATGACTGTTAGTGGACTTTCTTTTCCGCATTCGAATTCGGTATGTGGTCCATCATGCGTGAGAGAGCTAACTTATAGCCAGGCTGATGTGTTCCCGTTTAACAGAGGTGATTTAACTCCGACCAGAAGCACAGAAGTTTCCTAGGCATAACCGATATGCATCGGTTCGGGGAATATAAATTACCCTGTTACTGCAAAAACAGTTAAACACGGTCTAACGCGTGTTTAAAACATTCTTTACCAATTTTTGTTTAAGAGACCGTTCCGGAATCCGTATTTTTTAAACAGTGTTTAGTGTGTGTTTAACTTTTTTGTGTAAAGACCCTTAGTATTTCATTTTTATACTGTTATCAACACTTAGGAAAATTCTAATATTTTTAAAACCATCTCAAAAACTTTCAAGTCGGACGGGACTTAAACTCGCAACCTTCCTCTTGATACGAGGATGCACTGTCCATTGTGTTACAGTCTCAAGTCAAGAGGAAGGTTGCGGGTTCAAATCCCATCCGACTTGAAAGTTTTTGATATACTTTTAAATATCTCTGAAAAATATTCACTAAACAAAAACGTTTATATCGGTTTGGTCCAGAAAAAAAATGGTCACACATAAACTGTGCAAAAAAGTAACAATTCCGTCAAAATTAAATGAGAGCAAGATTCAGAAATGCAGACTTTTCATCCGCGAATTGTGTAACAAATACTGTCGCCTAAATATCGCATTCTAAGCCGGTACATAAATAAACGAAATTGTCGACCAAATCTTCACCGACCTAAAACTAAGGATGTTATCAATTCGCTCGCTACCGATTGCAGATGGCTGGTCTGAATTAAATGATTTTTAACCCCGACTCAAAAAGAGGTGTGTTATAATTTAACGCCTATATCTCTCTGTCTGTGGCATCGTAGTTCCCGTACGGATAGACCGATGCGTATGCGGTTTTTTTTAAATAAAAGCTAGTTTAACTGGGGTGGTTCTTAACTATTTGTGATGAGGTAAACCGATCCAAAGATAGTCAACTCTTTTCCTTTTTGTTCAGCTGTAAAATGGAAATTGATATCGGGTTGTTTAAGTGACGGGAGTTTAAATTATATTTTATTTAATCTTTTTTCTTTACTGGAAATAGTTGCAGGGGTGATCCCTTACCCCGTATGATATAATGAAATTATATCTAAACTGACCCACCATCAACATTCGTCATTTTCTTCGGAATAATTTAAAATATTGAGATTTAAAGTGAAAAATTATTTTCAAAATAATAAATATAGCCTTTAGCACTTAGGGATAGTGTAGCTTTCTATCAATAATATAATTTTTAGAATCAGTTTAGTAGTTTTTTAAAATTGAATCAACACAAATATGCAAAGCAACAAACTTTAACTTTTTTATAATATTAGTTTAGAAGATATGCTTAGATTTATATTACAAATGTATTTAAAGTAAATTATGAAATTTACAGAAAAGTCCTTGCAATACAAAATTTTTCCATTTTAATTTGGTAATAATATCTTACTTGTTATGATATTCTTAATGTTAAAATTAAATCGATGAAATAAAAAAATACTTTTTTGAAACGACGTATCTTTGACATGTTTGTCTAAACATTTTTTGCATGTGGTTTCGTATTATCAATAGAACGCTATGTCCTTAAATTTTTTGAGTTGTACGTGTTTTTATTTCAGATTGAGCGGTGATAGCATCGTGAGCGCTTGTGTCCGGTGCTATTGGGGCTGCTTGGTGCTAATTGATGCGTCCTACTATTCTTCCATGTTTATGCGGTACTGTCTTGGTGCTGGTGATGTTGGTGGTTGAATGCTGGGACTGAGGAGTTTGATCAGGTGAATACAAATTATGTTTATTTTTTCTGTCCTAAGTAACAAAAAAAAGTGTATTAAAGAAATGTATGTAAGTTTTGTTAAAACCCTCATTTAGTTAAAAGCCAGTTTATTAAAAGGTTAAAAAAGTAGGATCTTACCATAAAAAATTGAACACTGTTTAGCGCGTGTTTAAAAAATCCAACACAAAAATTGGTAAGGATTTTTTTAAAACAGTTGTTTTTTGTGATAAAAATGTATGTATTACGTTTAATGAAAATGTAGGCTAGCAAAAAAAAAAACTATTTAACTAGTCAAGGACCACGCCAATACAATTTTATTTGGTTGTGGTGCCTGAACAATTACACTCTGTTAATATGTACTTAGTTTTTTGTAGCGAAAAAACTTGAAGTATTAAAAGTTAAATTTTGATTTTCTCCCTTTTCCAGTCTACAGCATCAGTGAGAAACATGACAAGAACAGAGAGTGCAGTGCAGTGAGTCAGAGAGTGACATGTGAAGTGCCAGTAAGTGAGTGAGCTTCAGTGAGCTCGGCAGTGAGTGAGACAGTGATGCAGTGAACTGGAAACATGGGAATCCAGGTGGAGAATACAGTGGACTACAACAGTAGTGCGTGTGAGTATGATACATTAATTTGACAAATATGGTTTTAAAGCTCCATTTATGTCACGGGCCATTCTGAGAGATGAACCCTTTCACCACCGGTACCTTCAGTCACTAGATACTTTTCATGGTTACTTTTGTATATCCGGCTTTTATAAATCTGTACTAAAAGCGACTTTTGACAGAAATGATTACAAGATTTTCGGTGTTGCAGGCTTGCAAACCCGTCACAAGTCACGTAATCAAGAAGCGGGTTATTTACCTACCGCAGGGTGACCATGAGATAACCAGTAAATCATTGATAATCAAATAATTTTATTTAAATTTTCATTGCAATTTGTTTTCTTAATAAAATCACTACAGGCAGTTGACATCCAAATTGTTCCGGTTCCAATTTATAACTGTTAAAATGAAGTCTTTTAAATAAGATTTCCAGGAAACACTTGGTTTTCGTATTTTTTCTTGTCTGAAAGTAATTTGAAGTGTTGTACAGATGATGACAACAAAATAGAGCATTACGGGAAACATAGGTAAAAGCACTTGTAATAAATTTAAATTTAATTCCTGGGGTATATTGTAAGAAAAAAACTGTACATTTCTTTTTCTGACTAGAGATAATGCAGATAGAAAAGATATTATTTTTTTAAATTGGCCTTAGTCGATTTGATTCTGATCAAATCATAGAAGAAAGCAAAGATATCTGAAAAAGTAGCATTATTCTTGAAATAGTTACACCTTGTATTTTTTGATCGAATTTGAAACTGCCTTTCAATACAAAAGACTAAAATACTGCACAGTGCGTAACTAATTCAACGATAGATGGAGATTACTAGTAACGAGTTAAGATTAATGGAAATACTCATTGCTGTAAATTTTCTTCATCTAATATCTAATATAATCTATAAAACAAATATATAGCAGGTACTCTTATAAAGTATAGTGTCTGTACCGCTTGTAGAATTATATTTTGCTGTGTTCTTTTCAAAATTATCTGCTATCCTTGTCCTCCAAACATTTCTGTTTCAGAAATTCCAATTCTAAATATAATATAGTGTAAGTTCAATGTCGTGCGGCCTAGAGCGTGCGACTGTAACGGTGAAAGATTAGCGTCCATTTTGAATTTTAGAATGGCGACACACTTTTTTAAGGCAAACTGTTCACTAATGCGTCACGACTCACAATAGTCGAGACATTTTACGCTTACTGTACGCTTGGTTGCTTCTCTCTTCAGTCTGATTTACGAAAGAAGTTCATCAAAGGGCCGCGGGATGTGTTTGTGAAACGGACTCTAGATGGATCTATCAATCGAGCGCGTCGCTCGTCGCGGCAAGCAAGCGCCTAGCAAGCCTAAAATGACATCTGTCGCTCTAGTGGACATGTCGCTTGATTGACGTCGGCGCCGGCGCACGATTTCGCACTCCCGTGTGTATAGAAGACACAAACAAACGTCAAAATACCGCTAAATCCGCAGATATGTTTTGACAGCCATCTTGAAATAGCGCAATCAAATTGTTTAGACAAATGACCAGATGACCCAGATAAAGGAAGGTAGTAAGTAGGTGGTAACGCAGAAAAATGCTACCGCTGACATATTTACTGATTCTATGAATGAAGCAAGAAAAACACTAACGACATTCCTGAAAAACGTCTGAAAATTTACGAAACCAGGAAAATTAATAGCTAATAAAGTTAGTCTGAGTAAGAGACTATTAAACCGATATAAAACCCTGATAAAAAGGTACATATTATATGCGAAAAAACTGACAAAAAGAATATTATGCTTTATGAACCTGAAAGAACTACAAATAAGAATGATTTTACAAAGTATCAAGTTTCGTCGCAGAGAACAATTTCAAAGTCTATGACGACAAAGGGTCTCTACTAACGTCTACTGTAGTTTTATCATAAATTATTTTCTTCCACGAATAATGGGTAGACATAGAATTAAATATCTAAACCAACACGACACTGATATTCTTGTAATGATCACTAAAACCAAATTAAAACGGAAAACTCAAAGGGGGACGAAAGAGATAAGAGCAATATGAACACCGAAGATAAATGGCCCTGTCTCAATTATTTTAACGCGAAAATTTATATTAATTTAGCGGGAAAAGCCGAGTGAAGTCTGCGGGATTAACGACCTTTGCCAATTCAAAATTATAATTCTTTTTTGACGACACTATTTTTAAAATCGGAAGCAATCAGTTAACTAATAATGTCATGCTTGTTTCGAAATTCAAGAGTTTTGTTTTAATTACTGGCTGAGTATAAGTTTATTCTATTACTAGCCTTCGCCAGCGGCTTCGCACGCGTCATTTGTTAACAGAAAGTAGCATATGTGTTGAACCAGGTTATTATCTACGTACATATCAAATTTCATCGAAATCGGTTCAGCCGTTACGACATGATTGATTAACAAACAAACAAACATCCAAACTTTCGCATTTATAATATTAGTGTAATGTGATAGTATCAGTACGACCTCCATGGTGCAGTGGGCGAATAGCCGGCTGAGACGCACGAGGTAGCGGGTTCGATTCCCGCCGCGGAACAAATGTTTGCATGATCTACAATTATTTATTCCGGGTCTGGTTGTTACTTAAAAAAAATGTATATAAGTATTCTATCAGTTATCTGGTTCCCATAGTACAAGCTCTGCTTAGTTTGAGGCTAGATGGTGCTGTGTGGAATGTCCAGCAATATTTATTATTATTTTATTATAAGTACCTTGTTGTTTCGTATTGTTTTTAATTATGGCAATGCGAAAGATTCGTATGACTATAAAGGGATTAATTGTTGTTAAAATGTGTCCAATATATGACAATATGTCCTCGTATAAAGTCTCTCTTGACGCAAATGTGTACGTGTATTGTTGGCAAGGAAATATTGCTATTGTCGCCCATAACAATAGGTACAATTCATTGTCCATAAATGAATCGTAAAAATTAGAACGCGTGAGACAATGCGCCTGCGCATGCCAAAAACCTATTTGTTATTTTGAATTTAGAACAAATCTATGATTAGCATTACTTTTTACTTAATTATGGTTTTGCAAAAATACAGTCTCCAATTGCTATTAAAAGTCAAGGAAATCAGAAAACCTGCCAGAGATAGTGTTGTTGTCAATCATAAATATCTAATTGATCGAGCGAAGCGAGATCTATAAATCAACTTGGACAAATCGGCGTTGTATGTATGTATGTTTGTTTGTTTGTCCGAGGATAACTTTCGAAGCGTTGATCCGATCATCGTAAAATTTGATACATAGGTGATGCCCCAATTTTGGTGTGACTCCATGAGCTAAAAATATTGGGGGGTTGTTTAGATATTGGGGTTTATAGGGGTAAAAAAAAATGAAAATGAGACTATTTGGTCAAATGGGACGTCAAATCAAAGGTCTTCATTAGCACATTTGAACCCCGTTTTTATTTTTAGTTTAATTTTTGTAGTTTTTGAGTTATTAGCCATAATAAAAACTGAACTTTAACAAAATTCACAGGGTACACCAGTGACCCCACAGTGCTGTAATTACGTGTAGCTTAAGTGACACAAATATAGGCAAAATTCTGAAATCCAGAATAACTGCAATTTGCACCCCAAAAAATACTAACCAAATTACATGAACTCCCGTTACCTGTAATTTGAATGACACTATAGGTCAAGTTAGGTGGTTATGCATTTCGTGGCACTATTTTGGTAGTCAAAGATTACAAATATTTTTTTTGTTTTAATCAGAGACTCGCGAGATCTCAGTTCTGGGCGAACCACTAGTAACATTAATTACACATTTATTACAATGTATCCGTGTTTTAGGAAATAAACTGATATCATTTCATTTCATTTACTTTGCCATCAAAAAACGGATATTAAAATCTAGTCCAGATAGCTTCCGTAGAAAAAAAATGAATTTCAAGATCGCTGCTGATAACTTCTCAGTGACAAATTAGCCTTACATGTGTGGCACAGGGTTTACTTGTGCGTAAGTAACCAAAATAAAACAAGCCTTGAATGCAAAAATAACAGCAGCATAAATAAACGAGTATTATTAAACCCAATTATTTTAACACACTTCGCCATCTGTTGCAAATTAATCGAATCATGTGCTCACTCAGATTCAAACCACGTTGTGGAGAACTATTTGAGTATTCAGTGGCAACATCAACATGTTCGTAGCGTACGCTCGAGATGGCAGCACTTACACGGTAGACGCAACGTGCCCGAATAAATTTGTTTATATTATGTCGTTGGTTTATTTTTAAAACTGAGCGTTTTATAAGTGGCCTAGGAAGTACCTACGGCCGTGCAAAATGGACGCTGCAATCTCGCTTTACGAACACTCTTACGTTGAACATTTTTATTGATGGCAATTAAATATTTTTATATTGTTTTGATCTTCAGCTTGGGAAAGTTCCTAGTTCTTTCTCTAGGGATAATTGGCAGACAGCTGTTGAATTGATGTAATGTCGGATGAATTTAGAACATGGGCGACTTTGAGTCTGAACACGGAACTCTAGCTCTGAATCAGACTGATTATAAGAACTGTCTAGAAAATTTAAACATATAAATTTAAAAAAGGTTTGATGGCTTTCAACCCTGTTTGGGTAATCAGCAATAATCTCAACAAACATAAATAAGTTGATCTGGTAAAACGAAATGCACTTCGAATTTTATGTTACCTACATTAAAACAAGGTCATTTTATTCGAAATTGCGATCCAAAATCATATTTCGAAGCTAAAAGTAAATAACCTACCCTGTTACGAGCAAGTATTAGGGTCAGTGTTTACTTTTGTAAGAGCGAGCTTTGAGAGCAAACTTATCACTGCCGTCAAAAGTCAGACTAAGACAAAGGTGTCGTCGAGATAGCAGGTAAAGACTCAGCCTGACATCGGATGCATCGTCCGACCGGAGAGTTGCATCGACATGTGCAACACCGGGCCCTGACCATCGGCAAGCGCAGACGCCGGCGTGTCACCGAGGTCAAGGAGCGAGTGCGCAGGCGCGCGGCGGTGCGGAGGGCGGGCGGCGGCACGTGGGCGGGCGGCGGCAGTTTGTTTACGGCGCGCCAGTCCCGCGCCGACCCGCCGCACGCGCCGGTCCCTCAAGTGCTGCGCCATCCGCGCTCCCACCACCATGCAGTTCGCGTGATGCCTCCTCGTACTCTCTGCAGCATGCGGGTCGCGTGACGCGCGTGCGACGCCCGCGTGCCGCACGCGTGTTGCACCCGCGCCGCGCGCCATGGAGCGCGCCCGTCCTACCGCAGCCGTGCCCGCGCCCGACATGCGCGCGCCGCGCCGTCGCGCCGCGCGCCCGCGCGAGCGCTGGCTGCTCACGCGCAAGACCTGGCGCTACATGAGCGACGCTGGCCGTCGCCTCGTGCCCGACTCCAACCGACCCGAAGACGTGCCGCGTCTCGAGGCATATTTCCAAGAGGTCTGCGCGCGCGAGCCGCGATTTCTACTGTGGCGCAAGAGCTCGTACCCTGGCGCGCTCCCGAAGCCGCGGCGCAAGAAGCGCGCACGAGGTGGTTCCGTGCGCGCGCGCTCGCCGCCACTCGAGCCGCCACCGAGCGCGCCGAGCCGCCCCACTGACCTGCTGATCGGACACACCTCGGGCGGGCGCTTCGACATCGCGAAGCTCCGTCGCGATTTCTTCACGAGCCCGCCCGCTCCCTCTTCGTCAGGATCGCACGGCACGGGATCGGTCGCAAATGCTCGGAAGCCCGCGCCCGTGCCGGAGGAGGATGATACGGATCTGGTTGATCTCTTGCGTCGGTTTTTGCGGATCGAGGACGAGCCGACGCCAAGCTCAGACACCGAGGAGCTGGTGAAGGCACTGCGCGCGTTCCTCCGCAAGCAGGGTGACGTACGGCCGTCAGACGGCGACACGGAGCCCGCGCGGCGCGCGCTCGCCGACCACTTGGCGCGTCACGGCCGCGTCGCGCACAGCGAGCGGGCCGTCAGAGACCTTCTAGCGGATAAAAACTCTTTAAAAAAACTATACCAAGACCTCCGCAAGCCGAAGCCGTACCGCGGTGCTCGGAGCGGGGGCAGTGGGGGGGGATCTAGTGGTTTTGGGTCGGGGAGTTACCTCACCCTCGGTGCGCCACCGCGACCGGCCACCCGTAACAGAGTGATAGGGGCGGCTAGAGTGCTAGATGGTGATCAGCGGACGCGCTCGCCGCCGCTGTCGCCACCGCCGCTGATCGAGGTTCAGCATGAGTCGTTCGAGGAGCGATTCGAGGAGTGCGGCACGCAGACAGTACCAATCCCGGAGGAAGCGCTGGCGGCACTGGAGCGCGCGTACCGCGAGCAGCTGGAGGCGGCTACGGCACCCACCTCACCGACCTCACCGCCGTCCGAGCGCAGGGCAGGACGGCGCCGCTCCAGCGTCGACCACGACGACGTTCGGCAGTCCGTCACCGAGCACGTGATGCGGTACTTTAGGATGGCGCGAAAGAAGAGCGTTGACACGGATAAAGACCGCTTTAAGCGCATCAATTACGACAAGAACTTGAGGAACATCAAGCCCCGCACGCCGGGGGATTTCGATGACGATGAGTTCAATAAGGGCTGTCAGACTGTGGATGATTGGATTTTGACGTATCGGGATTTGCAATTTGCGTCCGTGGCAACGACGCCGACGTCCCCGAGTCAGAATACGTCGTTTCTGTCGACGCTGCTGGCTCGAGGGGCCGCGGTGACGTCTGGTGTGTCGACAGGTGGCATGCAGAAGTCCCGCTCCTCGTCCAGCGTGGTGCAGAGCGTCAGCAAGCGGCTGTGGCGCACGCGCAGCAGATCCTCCAGCCGCGCCGCCGCCTCGTGGACGCCTCAGGTCAGTGTATTCTGTGTGTTTTGTTTTGTTTGTAGCTTGATTTACTAATTGACCCAGGATAGTTAGTACTCGTAGATGTTAAACGTGTAAAAATATTCTAGAGGTTAATTTATGACCTGTATGTTAGGATTGTAAAGTTTATGTCTTATTGTTTGGATTTATCGATTGCGATTATTTATTTATTTTGTAAGTAAAATGGTGAGTAAGTAAACATATTTAGGCCGATTAAGTTGTGTAAAGCTTTCACTAAAAGATGAATGATAAGAAAAGTGTATGTTAAATAAATACTCGAAGTCGATATTTCACTCCCAGTAACGTTGGTGGCTTGTTCAAATTCAATCCTCGACCTTCCGTTTTCATTCATAGCCGTATAAATAAATAAGCGAGCGCCTCAAAGCGGCATACCACATTAATTTCCATACAAATTGTCTAATAATTCGCGAAAAGCCATAAATCGATCGTAACAGTTAGTACCCTGAGTGAGATCTGTCGATGACTTTAAAACGAATGATATTTTCAACGTAATGTAAACATTAGGTGTGACTGATAAGATACATTTTCGTTTGGTTGAAATGAGCTTTATAATTACGCCTATATGTAAGGGCGTTCTATGAATATGTTTGAGGCAGTTTTGATACTTACGTTGGTCTAGTGTGATGCACCTTGACTCCAAATCCGTAGGTTGAGCGTTTGGATCCCGACTGTGCTCCAATAGACCATTTACAACCGCGTGGGGGATGATTGTGGGGGTAGATGGTAACAATTCGATTTTACTATTTAAAATTATGTACCACCTTTAAAAGCTCGAGTCTTTTTCACGAGTTATTTACACGCGCTTCAAGCGATATAATAAAACATCGTCAAAAAGCATGTTTAAAAATTTACCAATACTGATTTAAACGATTTATTATAATATATTTTTACTGTCAAAGATGCCCATCTTCAAGAGTACTTATACGCCTAACAATTTTTAGTGACTCTATTATTGCCTGAAAGAGATAGCTTTTAGTGATAAGGTCACCCTTTGTATCTCTTTTATTAATTGTATTCGTTGGTTGTTTCTAAACAATAGTATGCAATATAGGTCACAATCTATTTATCTATAATGTCCACCCCTATATTATATATATTTGATGGCTTGGATGTGGCTGTTAGTTGATCCCTTTAACCTCCGACAAAAAGAGGAGTAGGTATTATACATTTGATGCCTATGTCAGTTTGTGTCTGTATGTTTATGGCATCGTAGTTACCAGTCGGATGAATCGATACGGAAGCGTTTTTTTATTTGACTAAAAAGCTAGTTTAACTGGGAGGGTTCTAAGCTATGCCAGTTTTTAATCACTGACGCAAAATGAGGGGTTTTAAATTTAACTTGTATCATATTCATATATTCATTTAATAATTTCATGATATAGTATCTTCGATTTTTTTTATTCGAGTCTCGTGCTGTCGTGTGGCACCCACATACAATATCAAAGCAAAACGGAGAGTAGGCGGTTTGTTGAGACGAAACATATTCGCATTTTATAATCTGACTCAGTTTCTAGTAGATTGCGGGAAAGCCACGGACTTGACAAAAAGTGGAAACGTGCCAATGACTTGCCCCTAACTAATCCTGAAAAGAATGGTCAATAGAACACTAACTCTTCATCAATAATTAACTTTCCGCGTAGCACTGCTACGACAAATCGTAGACATGTTTAGATACCTACTTTTAGTTGTGTCCTTTAATCACGTGAGGCTTTTTTGGCCACTCGTTTACCCCCTCACTCCCCAAGGTGATAAAACTCCCAACATAATATTTTTTAATTAATAAATATCGTAGAATATGTTTTATTGAAAAATTATCATAAATTCAGATTCTCAAAACCGCACAAGGTCTAACAGTCTGCTGAACGCTAAATAATGTTTTTATTTCGCTTTTTAGATTTAAATTCGCTCGCTTAGGATTTCACGTATTAGCACGGAAAACATACACGTGATTGTCACAACATCCCCTCTATCCATAATGATCAATCGTGATGTTATTTTAATCCCCCCTCCCCCCTGTTCGAACCTCACGCGATTAAAGCATGACCCCTAACAAACATAAATTAAAAATTTTAAAGCCCCGGACGTATTTTATGTTGGGATTAAAAACTGCCATAGAACCAGCTCAGTTATACTAGCTTTGTTGTGAATAAAACCCCTTTTCATCTAACAACCAATTTATTTATTGCGAATATGGGTTAGTAACAGATGGTTAGTGATACAGTTTAACGTCGGTGATCCAGTATTCAGTATTTTATTGCGTTCTTACAAAATGGATTAAAATGTTACATGTCAGATATTATTGACTAGTCAAGAGTCCAGCACTTCGTATGCACCCTGTAAGTAAGGGTGTAGCAATATTAAAGTTAACAAGGCAGGTCTAGTGGAATCTAAGTTGAAAAAAAAAGAAATACAATTATTTGATACCCAAAATATACACAGACGTGAACGACTACGTAAATTTAATAAGTTAACCAACATCGAGCAATATTCCCTTTTTACTGGCTCCTGGCTGATAGACCTAAACATACTCAAACAATTTATGTAATCGTTCCACAATGTAATAATAGGTGCTAATTGATAGTACATGATTATCATGGACCCTGTTAGGCATAACAACACTTTGGAGAGAGGAGGAATAGATGATTTTTTAACGAGAAAAGTGTGAAATATGTTTAGAATTTGAAATAAATGCATCTGAGTTTGGGTGCATTAGAATTGTGCACAAAAAGAATCGTAGCATTTTTTGTCACCCTACTGTTTCTTTCAAGGTCAATATCTTCTGATCGAATAGTCTTTGTGAGAGACTACTGGCTCAGGACATGATGAGAGACTTAAACTTTTATTGTTGTTTTTGTTTTATTGTGACTATATTTTATACGAACCCATGTGACATGTTTGATTTAAGTTTTTTACTAACAAATATGGATCTTTGACATCTGAAAATTGAATAAATTAATTGAATTGAATATACGTCGATAAGGTCATTGACCTAAAGCAGTGTAATCAACAGATATCACTTTCATGAAAATAAAGATTTATGCTGTTTTGATCAAGGTTGAGCGCCTGTTACAATTATAAATTATCATGTCATTGTGTAATTAAATCATCCACTTGTTTTCTGTTTTAACATTTTCAATTTTGTTTTGTTTTCGATTTAATGATTATTGCATGTTTGTTTACATAATACGGGTATACATTATGATTTGTTTAATGATGTATCATAACAGCTGACTGTTTTTGACAAATCGAGTGTTTCCAACCAGTTAATTTCATTTTTACAATTCAATTCAACTGGATTGGATATATGACTAGATTTGTGATGCAATGTATACAACCTGTTTTGTTATGTACGACATTACGTGTACATGTACGTGTACGTCATTTAAAACTCACGTCTGGAATCGTATTAACTGATTTTAGAGGTGTATTTAACACCGGCAGCTTGAATACATTAGTCGATACATTTTGAACAAACAATTTTTAACGTAAATCGGCGGTGCCTTTCCGACGATACCGCTTAGCCAGTTTAACAGGTACCTATTTACATGATGAATGAATATGATTTGTTTACCTATTTTATACAGGCTGTTTTATTGATATTTTAGGACTTGATTTTAAGGTTGTGTGCAAATTATAAATTTTTTGGTGTGATGAATTTGAATAAAACCTTTTTACAACAATACTAGCCATTAGCATTACCCGTGTTTTCATTTAATGTCGTATATAACAAAACATGTAGTGTATTGTTAACTAGCTTCAGCTCGCCGCTTCAAACGCTTGGTTTGTCATTAAAAAGTAGCCTATGTCTAAATCTAGCTCATAATCTATCTATATACCAAATATCATCGTTTAGTCGTAAAAACGTAACAAACAGACAGATAGAGTTATTAGGAATTTATATTAATAGTATTGTTAGTTATGTAAATATAATTGAGTATATAATTGTGTCTATCTGCATGCGACTGAGATATAGCTATTTCCCCGTCCTAGTGCGACTAGGGTTGCCATACGTCCGGAATTTTCCGGACGTGTCCGGTAATATAGGTCTTTGTCCGGAATGCGGGGGGAATCCTAAACCATCTGCAATTTCTACAATTTAAGTAGGTAACGAGTAAAATATAACATAAAATAATCCAAATATTTAGCTTCGTTCATTCACATGCACGATTCTAACGACATTAATGTTATATTTACAAGAAAGTCAGGAATTTTCATCAAATGTCAGGATTTTTCTCCGGAATTTCGATTTTTTAATCTGGGAACCCTAAGTGCGACTGGCAACGAGCAACTTCAGTTGGACGAACTGGTACCAAACACTTGAAACGTAACAACACTTAAGCCTTTTTATATGACACAAAATATATTATTTTAACCTCATCTGCCACTCATCAAAACTCTAAATCTGCCCTACTTATAAACCTACTTACTTAATCTATTTCATAAATTCTATTTGAGTTATCATCGGACAAACATACATACATACCAGAATATCGCGAATTATTGTTTCGGGGTGAACTACAATAATGAATTTATGCAGTTCTAAAGTTGTTTTGATTTTTTTTTAAATTAATAGTTCATGGATGCATTTGTATTTAATGTATTACGACTTTTAAATATTCATGCAAAGTAGTAGCATTGTACTCGAAAGAGTAAATTAGGACTGGACATAATAGTTATTTTTTTAAATTACTACAGGGTGTGGTGTAATGAGTGGATAATAGGGTACCTGCCATGGGTAGGAGCCATTGTGGCGGTTCAGAAAAATATTTGTTATGCTCATTAAAAGTGCCTCGGTTTTCGAGATATTCGACATTTTCGAATTTAAGAAATATTTCACCCTTCGTCACTATTTTTGGCGCCAAGACTGCAAATGAAATTTTTTTTCTATCTATTTTTTGGATAGTATTCTTGGATAGATGTGCTATCGAATGGAAACTATTATTTTTATAACACAAGCACAGTTATGTTTTTAAAATAAGATTTCACTAAAATTTTACTTGCTTTCGTTTGTTTTCCTTACCTTTACCCTTCTGTGGTGTAAAAAAAATGTATGGTCACTTGAATGCCAAATTTAAAAAAAATTAGCCTATTTTATCGAGATTCCGAAATGGTATATTACATGGTATTTCCACAAGTTGATTCAAAATTAATTCCTACCAAACTTATCAAGGTGTAATTTAAAGAAATATTTTAACTATTATTAGCAATAATTGTCTACTGTTCGCAGAACTACTAGTAATTCTTGGAACAGATTGGTTCCCGGCCCAGCGGCAATCGACACTATGTCTATCTTGCTCTTTCATACTATGAGTGAAAGAGAACTATCGTTTCGCGTAACGCATTTTTATGATTTTCGAGTCAGTGTGCTATCACACTACTCCCGTACAACAACGTGTTATCCTGTTTTGTCACAATGGCCCCTACCCGCAGGTACCCTATTATCCACTCATTACGCCACACCCTGTATATACATTCCTAACGCCTAATATTTAGTATTATTAATAGTTGTTTTAACCCACGAAGGCTGGCGAGCTATAATTGCAGTTGTGATATATGTATGACGCACACACGCGTACTTGTTTGTCACTTTAGATCAATTACTTACAATTTTAATAAATTAAATACAAATTAAAGCCCCTAGCCCTGTGTATTGTATGTGTTGTGATGACGTCACGCGTTATGTGCAGGGCAGTTGTGTATAGGGTGACGGCAGGTGGCACTGCGTATGACACACGGACACCTCTCTGCTTTCGCTTAGCTCCTAGCCCTGTGTGTTGTGTGTGGTGTGATGACGTCACGCGTTATGTGCAGGGCAGTTGTGTGTGGGGCGACGGCAGCGGGCGCTGCGTGCGACTCACGGACACCTCTCTGCTGGCGCTCAGCGAGGTGGAAAGGCGGGCGCTGCAACAGGCGGCCTTGGCGAGACTGCAGCAGATACTCGGAACTACTATCAAAATACCTGATGGTAAGTAATCTTTTTTTATTCTTTTATTATTTGTACAACATAATTATCTATTATGAAGTTTTATAATGTTTAAAGTTTTATGTAATTGGTTAGGCACCATAACCATACAAAAAAGTATTGGCGTGATGCTTGACGGGTTAATTAACAGCCCCTCATTAAGTATAGGTGGTGTTACGGTTATATAAAAAGTAGTATTCTTATAAATATAGGTAAAATTTTACATAGAAAACTTTCGTGATTTATTTCAATCATTATTATAAATATGGCATAATACATTGTAGTTTGAAACACCGATAAAAAAGGTACGTGATAAATCCCGTATTCATAATAATTATACGTGATTTGAAGCATTTTCATAAAGTTAGGGTCGCTGTCTTCGAAACGATGAGGAGGACTATTTATATATCAGTTAACAATAAAACAACCGCCTTATTTTGAAGATGGCTTATTACTGGAGTTACCAACTGTTTGACACTCAAGATTAGGACAATAGGCCTCCTCCAAGAGTGTAACATTTTTCTTTTGTCTTTTTCACTTATGTCGTACTCGACATATCAACTATCTCGTCCTGCTATCTTTCTTGTGCCCATTGTGCGACAATTTGCACTTTAGTTACCAGAAATCCAGAGATCTAGAAACACATAAAAATCTACTCTATTTTCTATATTAAAACTGTTACATTGTAGCATTCTCCAGCCACAATAAAACAATCCCATTGTCTGTCGGTCTGTCACATCATTAGGAAATATTTGGACTGTCCCGTGGCATAACTATGTCGGCAACCACACCTCTGTCCATCGCTGTGACAAGGGAATGGAAAACTCCGGTTTTCTTTGAGTTAGGAAACCGTGGGTGTTTCAAAACAGTGATAAATACGTCTCGATTCGGTTTCGGTACAGGATAATTTATATTGGTCTTTTAACTGTAAATTTTCCGTGGCGTAACTTGGTTAGTCCTTCTCAGATAGACAACGATAACAACAGCTCTGCTAACATTGGATGAATAACCGTTTAGTGATTACTACTAATACATACATTTTTAATTATTATTACGGCTCAAAATCGAGTCAGCTGGGAATCTAAAATCAAACTGAATGCCGCCTTCTATGTAAAAAGTGAGCAAAAGTATTAACATAAATAAAATTAAAATTGTTTATTTAAAATCATTGCGTTACAATTTTTTTTAAATTATTTGGTCGACTTAGTTGGACGTTACACGAAACCATACAAGAAAAAAAATATACAATTTTACCAAAAGACTGTACGTCTTTCTAGAAGTTTGCACAACATGCAAAAATATGTAGTTTGAAATGGAAGGTACATTAAACAGACAAAAAAAAGAGAAAACAAAATTATTATTATCATACACTTACCTGATACCAAAATTAGCTATAAGTCCTGAAAGCAGATAAACAAACAAATAAAACGAAATTGAAATAATTAAAAAATCACTTAATTACAACACACACGTACGCGGGCACGAGGGACTGTCAGTAACAGGGGCAACGCCCCTTACAAGGGAGCCTTAACCAGTGCCCCAGAAACGGAGAGTCCACCTGTCCGCCAATGTGTTCAGAATTTTTTTTCGATTGAGGCGTTTCAAAAGTGATGCACGCTGCTTTTTTATAATGGCGTGGAAGCCATCGAGTGCGCCTCACTGAACATATACGCCTCTGACAACCCCCTAGTTGGATTTCTTTATAGGATTGCGTACTGAGCGGAGATCTGGGGGACAATCGCGCTAATTTTGAACGATAATACCAAAGTAAAACCAAAACAAAAAACGTTACGTTATGCACATTTGGTATCAGTCGAACCAACGTGAAACCCAAACCGATTGCCCCCTGAGGATGGAGTGTCATGAGCCTATTTTTTGTATTATTATTGATCGAGCGAAGCGAAATCTCTGAGAGTTGTGTATAAAATCAGAAAATCGCTTATTTACTCACGAGTCTCGTCTAAACTTACTTCACCTATTTACTAAATTACGAAACCCGATTCTGTATTGTGACTTATGATTCTAAGGTTGCCATCAATTTCAGTAAGCCGTTACACTAACCACTCACTAATACTAACGACCATTTTGATCGCTACTCACGGATAACGACCATCTTGATCGCCCTGACGACAGGACGTAATAAGTTTCCACTAAAACAGATAGTAAAGTTTGACGTGCTGTAACAGACTAACCGCTTTTTGTAGAGTAGACAATGTTCCGACTTTTGAGAGTTCTGACCGGCTCAAAACTTTTAGGGGAGTTTTTTTATATTTTTTTTATTTAACCTGATGTTATGTGGTAACCATCACCTATAACTATCTATTGCCTCAGTTCACGCACCTTAGAAACGTGCTCTACGATGCACTGCCCTACATCCATGACAGACAATGACCATAGAAAACAAAAAAGTAATAATCACACTCACACTAATATTATAAATGTCAAAGATTGGATGTTTGTTTGTTTTTTTACTCATTAACGTCGTTTACTCAATTACGTCGTAATGGCGGAACCGATGTAGATGAAATTTGTTGTGTTAATAGATATTGACCTAGATTCAAACATTTTTGTTGACAAACAATACGTGCGAAGCCGCTGGCAGAACCTAATATATAATACATCATTTCTATACCGGTTTTATCCGGCTTTCTAGAGAATGCTTCCGACTTTCCAACTAACCACATACTGATATGAGTGAATATGAGATAATATTTAACTCATTGGAGCGCGTTCGTTACGAAACTTGGTTGCTCGCCAATACTCCTGTTATAAGACTACTTTTGTCTATCCGAGACTTAGGTTATTATGAAGATGCTTAAGAGGAATGCAAAAACTAAGGAATGCGGTCAAGTGCGATTTGAGATATGTTATGCGAGATTTCCGGAATATTTTTTTTTGTGGAAATGCGTCCATTACAACCAAGCTCAGGGCAATTTTGTTTAATCCACTAGGTAATGATAGTAACCGGTGTTAATTTTTGTGGCGGCAGGTAATCATTGCATAAACCATAATCAAAACAGATCTTAATTATTTTGACCAATGTTGGATATAAAATATGTAGATTAGTTAAGTATTAAATTAAAAGTAATGAAGTGTCCAATTATGTACCGTGACATTAAATGTACGTCATTGTAAGATTAGTTTTCTTATACCAACAAGTCAGTTAAGTGTTGCCTCATGATTTTGGTATACATTAGTTAGCCCTTACCTGCGAACCTTCACCCAAACTCACCATGATTAAAATAAGGTCCCAATGAATTGTCTTTGACCCAAAAAATGGTAATTTATCTACACTTTTAACTTTCATGTAGGTATGCTTCAGTTCACCGACAGTTTTGTCCTTCTTAATTGTCATGGTAAGGGATTTCTAACAGCTACACACGCCCTTCCTGACCTCGAAATATGACCCAGCTTAACCCTCACACGTACCAAATCTGACCCACATCCAGCAACCTTACAGGTGACGCTATAAATACATTGACACATACAAGACAAGACATGCGTTTCTATTTTCAAGATGGCTGCCGAAAATACGCGGCGGACGGTGCGTTACGCAAACCTGACGTCAGCAGAGCGTCATCTCTGACACCGTGAGAGGTCTGGCACGAACTTTTCAGGCATATGGCTGATAGGTGAAGATCGAGCCTTAGAATCATCGTCATATATTTTTTTGAACTTAGATACTAGGATTTGAAACAAAGGCGTAAATAAACGTAAATAAATCTAGTCAAATTTAGGTTTAGGTTTTCTTGGATGTAGATTGTCAAGACGGTATCATCTCTAAACTAACCCCCTCCCAAATTTAATTCAAGCCCTTCGACCAAGATCTCTGAAAAGGACAATAGCTTCTTATTCTTACTGACAACTCGACAATAGGGCTGACATGACTAAATTAGCGTTTTTATTTGTGCCTGGCTTTACTTTTACTGGATGTGATAGGGTTTCCTACATAATACATGTTGCTCATCGGGGTTGAGGACTTTTACATCTAACATTTGAAGACGATTTACAGCGCCCGGTATAGCGGTGGCATGATTTTTTCCCAAATTACGTCCCTCACTCACCAATCTATAAAGATTAATCATCATGGAATGGCATTTCAGGTGAATCTAAAACATAAACATACCTTTATGTTTGTCCATCGTTTTGGCAGGCTTCAACCTAGGTAATCAAATCACATGATTGTTTTACTCTTAATTTATTATTGCGTGGGACTCCCTTATGTCACTTTAATAGTATTTATAGCAAAGAACAATGTGATATAGGTCGTTTACATCACATCAATGAATGATGCACTATAATGTTGGTTATCAATTTATTTTTGGCGTGTCTAGGAATTTTTTGGCGTCGGATAATAGAATGGAGAGCAGAAGTAATTTGTCTTGTCTACCTACACGTGAACAATCAGAGGAGCAATGGATAAAGTCCTCTATTAATTTAAAAAGAAACAAGTACGTAAGTAGGTTTTGTTAGGTACCTGTCTATTGTGTTCGTTCATTTTTTTATCTGCCCTTTTTGCTTTTTATAGTACCTACCATTTTCATACTCAGTGTTGTTTTTAAAGTCTTTTTTCAATGTATGTTTTAGTTTATTGCTGTTTTGTCTGTTCTGTCTTGTTGTTCCAAAAAATGTATTTTACTATTACTTTACTAAGTACTGTGATAGTACTTGTAATTCAATTTAAATGAGGCATCGATATATTACTAAATAGGAGAGATATGAAGTGATTCCGTGGCTGACCAAGCCGTAGCTTCACGCGCGTAGTTTTTCAATATAAACATTACTCTCCTTCTGCGCAGTTAGGTAAAAAGTAAACTATGCTACTCAGGGATAGTGTAGCATTCTAATGGTGTAAGAATTTTTGAAATTGGACCCGTAGTTTTTGAGTTTATTCGTTACAAACATACAAAAGTGCGACATGCAATCGGTTGTGCAACGTCAAATTTGAGATAGAAACTAGAGCTACCAGTAATGAGACGGCAACAGATAGAACTATTTTCCCATTGTAATTTTGACGTTTTGCGATCGATTGCTTGTTGCACTACTGTCGCTAAGTTTACATAATTACTTATTTTTGTTATAACAACATGTCTAGTTAGGATACCTTAATCTTCAGGAGCATTCAATGAAAAATTTTTATTATCCAAAAACTTGTATTTCTATAAAATATAGAAAATGGTGGGCTCTCGGCAGTGATCGGGTGAAGCGTAAAGTATAAGGCACGCCTTCGCAAGGTGGCGCTCCATGCGGCTGGGTTGCCATGTTATCCATCACTTTTGCCAAGCGTTATTCTTGCTGTGAGCAGCGGTTTGAAGCGGCGACAGAATTTTTTTTGCGAATGCAAACTTAACTTAGTTAAGCAAGTATTCGTTTTATAACACCCACTTAGCAAACCCATTGATACAATATTGTATAAACAGTTTCATGAATAAATATTATCTTATCTTATCTTAATTAGGTGGCCAGTTCGAAGGGCTAAACAATGTACAGTTCAGTCCACACACGGTTAAAATTTGAAGTGAGTTGTTGAGTGTTTGAGTTTAACCACTGATCGATCACACAGTAATTTTTTTAAAAGTTATGAATTCACAGTTGTGTACAAGACCTCGTGGTTTTATTAAAACGCGTAAACATATTGCATAAACAACGTGCACTGATTTGCACAAAATGTCACAAAATGGCGACTATAGATACCTTTTGGTATTGAAATGAATACACCAGTTAAATTCTGAATGCTTATTTATTATTCAATATCAAATGCAAGGTAGACTATGTAGTTACAATTTAAACTTATTTAATACAGTTCCTACTTATTTTAAGAACTTCTTAACTTGTCGAGCGCCAAAAGAGATCTGTCTGCTGCTTCCAAATTATCTTCGTCGAAACGTTGAGGTCAAGCAAAATGGCGTGATTGGAGACAGGCAGCCGTTCGTGACTGGTTCTGGTTTTGGCCAATCCCAACTACGCACGCGCAGAGTTGCCAATTTACAAAAATACAAGGCTTAAATCGTATTGTTGCCATTATGAGAAAGAATATTTTACAGTCAAATAATCAAAATCACGACAGTATCCTACTCACACAATTATTTTCTATATGACCGGCGCCGTTGCTATGATTGAAAGTTTGGTAGCTTAAGACAGGAATAACAATCTTAATAGTTATATAATGGTATGGCTCCATAATCATTTTTCTTATGAATTAGTAAACTTGGGCTCCAGATTGGAAGTTCCATTGTAACAAGTATGACCATCAGTATTAAATCATAAATCATAATTATGTATTGCCAGAATAGAGGTTATACAGAAAAATGTCACATTTAATTTAAATTAGTTTCACTATACTCTACCCCACTCAGGGACGTGCAATAAGCTTGCAAAGCTTTCATATTTGTTCCTTTATAAAGATATTATCATACATCGAGTTGCAGGAATAACTACATTTATAAACGTATCTTGTCCTGAATTCTTCCGCCACCTGAGCAGTGAGCGCTCACGTAAGACCAGTTTATTCAAGTAACTGTAATATCCGTTAGTAATGGTTGTCTGCGACTTTGCACGCCATCTCCAGTATTTAACTGAAAACTGATCCCCGTAGCGGTTGACCAGCATTGTTTATTACTATTTATTAATTGTATTTATACTTGAAGTGGTTAAAATATTTTATATTAGCTGATGCCCGCGACTTCGCACGCGTTACACTACTAAGTGTGTAGGCTAAACACCCTGTTGCAAATTGACTTGACATCCTATTTTTATCCCATGGGACCTAATTTATGGGATAAAAATTCAATGTAAAAATCAAATGTCATTGCCCGTGACTTCGTACGCGTTACACTACTAAATGTGTAGATAACCTAGAAATAAAGCTAAACTCGCTGTAGCAACTTGACACCCCCTTTTTATCCCCTGGGAACTGAATTATGGGATAAAAGGTATTCTATGTGTTAATCCAGGTTATAATCTACGTACATACTAAATTTCATTGAAATTAGTTAAGCCGTAACGACGTGATTGAGAAATAAACAAACAAACAAATAAATAAATAAACAAACATCCAAACTTTTGCATTTATAATATTAGTGTGACAGTGTGATGTGATATTTTTTATTTTCTAACATACTTGTTTTAAGCACCATAGTCATAGAAAACCCCCATCTTTCATAGAGTATATCCACGATAATTTCAAGTTCTATATAAATTGGCTCAGCCGCAATTGAAGGACAAACAGACGACGTTTCACATACATTACTTAGTATATATTCTATAAATAGTTGTAATGCAAGGCACGCGGCGTCATCGCATTGTCACTGCGTGTGGATTCACGATGCAAATCTGTCGGCGACAAGGAATTTGTTGCAACACTTTTTTCGTCATCATCATATGAGCCAGGACATCCACAGGCCTCCCTCATAGTATTCCTGAGCGGCGATCCTAAGAGGCCTGCGCCTTGCCCTTCTGAGGCTCGCAGAAAACTTTATTACAGCGTCTTTCCAACTAGTGGGGAGTTATCCTGCGCTGCGCGTTCCAATGCGTAGACTTCAGAAGTTTTCTGCCCCAACGGTCAGTTCTTCGAAGTATTTGCCCCTCCCACTGCCACTTTATTTTTTTTTGATCAAGCAAAACAAGATCTTCAAATCAACTTGGGCACATCGGCATTGTATGTATGTATGTTTGTTTGTCCGAGAATAACTTTCGAAGCGTTGATCTCATCATTGTGAAATTTGATACATACATAGGTGATGCCACAACTCTGGTGTGACTAAATGAGCTAAAAATGTGAGGGGGTTGTGGAGATATTGGGGGTAAAAAAATGGATGTGAGACTATTAGGTCAAGTGGGACGTCAAATGAAATGTCTTTATTCGTATATTTCAACCCCACTATTATTTTTTAGTATGGCTTTGCAGTTTTTGAGTTATTAGGCATTATACAAACTGAACTTTGACTAAATTCTCAGGGTACACCAGTGACCCCTCAGTGCTGTAATTTCGTATGCGTGTAGCTTTAGTGACACAAATATAGGCAAAAGTCTGAAATCCTGAAAATTACATAAAATACAGTAAAATTACATGAACTCCCGTTACCTGTAATTTGAATGAAACTGTAGGTCAATTTTACTTAGAAAACTTTCGTGATTTATTTCAATCATTATTATAAATACGGGATTTATCACGTACCGTCTTATCGGTGTTTCAACCGATAATGTTTCGGTTCAATTCGTGAACCTTCATCTGGGTGAAGGCGATCCGCTCCGAATAACGTCTCGCCTCGCACGTATTAACGACGTACGAGGTAACGTAAGACGGCACGTGATAAATCCCGTATTTATAATAATGACTGTAGGTCAAGTTATTTGGTGAATATTTCGTGGCACTATTTTGATTTTCAAAGATTACGATAAATATTTTTTTTGTTTTTATGGGAGACTCGCGAGATCTCAGTTCGGGGCGATCCACTAGTTATATGAGTTTATACTTAATAATATAGATATATATGTATATGTATATAAAGGGGCTAGCCAGAGGCTTACGATTGATACATGTCCATTTTTTGTATAGAAGTTATACCATGAAATTAGAACAATGTCAACGATAAAATATATAGTTTCAATATCTTTATGATTTGTAGAATAAAGTCATTTATAATAAATAAAATAATTCGCATGTGATAAAATCTACGGTCTTATCGCTATACGATCTCTATTTGACAAACTAGTATTTGCTTACGTGGCCGTTGATTGTTTGTGCTTTGTAGGCGATGAAAGATAAATCTTAATTAATATAAATTTTAGCTAAATCCGGATAAAAGGAAACCTGTTGTTGTAATCCTCTGTCGTTGCCTTTATTTGTTTAATTTGTTTACATAATTAAAGCTTATTGTTTTAAGATAAGTAGGGTCTTATTTGTTGTGCATGCTGTAGCGTACTTTAATTGGAGAAACATTGTTTTTAAGATTGCATAAGTTTATTACGAATGTCTATTGATTTCTATGTCATCCAAAAGGTCACCAACAAAAAAAAAAACATATATAAATGGATATTTATTTTGAACTTCATTGGTCTACTTTCACATTTATAAAATTAGTTGGTTTTTAATAGTAAATTGAACCTTACAACGTCTAATCTGAAATTCAAGAGTGTTTTCAGTTGAGTGGTTCCATAAATTTCCACGTTTTGTGCCAAATGTCTTATTTATAATATGTTAGCAATTAAAATATAATTTGGATGCATTTCCAATGAATCATTGCCTGCTTGGTTTACTATATAGACTGCTGAATATTCTGTCGCTATGTATTCGTGGGAAGGTAGATCATATCAAATTTCCCACACTTCACCGTTGACTGAGGACTTAGATGGATGGTAGTGGCTTCAAGCCAGCTCAAAAAAGCTTAAAATCAAGAATTATCCCCTTGAATACTTGTGGCGTAGTGGTATGTGAACCCGACTCCTGGGCCTAAAGTCAGGGGCTCAACTTGTAAGAAACCCAAATTTATCGATTTCAGTTTTATAAAACACTAGCTGTTGCCAGCGACTTCGTACGCGTTACACTACTAAATGTGTAGGTGACCTAGAAATAAAGCTAAACTCGCTGTAGCAACTTGACACCCCCTTTTTATCTCCTGGGAACTGATTTATGGAATAAAAGGTATCCTATATGGTAATCCAGGTTATAATCTACGTATATACCAAGTTTCATCGAAATCGGTTTAGCCGTTACGACGTGATTGAGTAACAAACAAACAAATAAATAAACAAACATTAAAACTTACACATTTATAATATTAGTGTGATTGCATTGATGATATTTAGATTTCTTAGGCACTTAGCAAGTGGCTTAGTTATATTGCTCGTCAGTTTTATGTTCAGTTGACAGCGTCGGCGTCGCTAGTATCCACTGAACAGCCGCATTTTTACAAACTTTTTATTAACTTGCAATGTATGTATGTTTGTCCGGGTGGAATCTTGCAACTGAATTTTAAACACGTTCCCCTCAACCGATTGAGCTGAAATTTGGAATACATGTGTAACTTCGGTGACAATGCAATAATATGGTACCATGGAGATGCATGATGGATGGAGATGTGATGGACATGGATGCTAGAGACAACGGAACTTCTGAATGGATTATAGTAGGCTACTAGTTCTCATTTGTTCTCATTTGAATCTGCTTACCGTTCCGATTATGAATTTTATAAAAGCTTGTTTAGAACAAGTAATTTGTACTAGTCGGGATTAGTTCAAATTTAGGAAAAGCGGAAAAACTGAAAAGTTGGTGGCACTAATAAGGATACAGATGCCAAAAAATTACCTCTAATATCACGAACAAATAAATCTTTGATGACCTCTGTACAATTGACCAACAACCGGCTGAGACGCAGGAGGTTGCGGGTTCGATTTCCGCTGCGGGACAAATGTTTACATAATCTACATATATTTATTCCGGGTTTGGTTATTTTTCTATACATATATAAAAAATGAACCTAAGTATTCTATTAGCTAACTAGTTCCCAAAGTAAATACAAGCTTTGCTTAGTTTGTGGCTAGGTAGAGCTGTGTAAAATGTCCGGCACAATTTATTTATTTATTAGTTCACGTGTTTAAAAAATACAAATTTACTGGGTTTGCCTAGGTATAAGCGTACGTAATTTCAAGTCTAGTCTAAAGGTACAAAAACCAACATCCTCATTTAAGCCATGACTCACAAAGCGTTTCACACATCATCATTAAACAGAGTGTCACAAAATTAATAAGTATTCATAGAAAGTAGGCTATCCCGTCGTAAATAAATTCAAAGAGAATATCTTAAGGCCACTGTCTGCTGAAGCGTAGAAGTAGCGTCTACAAAACAGCACTATCATTATTCGAAGTAAAATTTTACAAACGTATAAATTAATTACCTTTCACCTAAACGTCTCAGTACAAATAACAAATAAAACAAAATACATTTACTTTATTTCCTGGCGAACAGGCAGTAAAATTGAAGTTTCAAAGTGATCCTTGTGATTTTAATAAATGAAATGATTTTGATTTTGAATTTATTTATTACTTTATTCTTTATAATGTTTCTTTATTTTATATTAGCTGTTGCCCGCGACTTCGTTCGCGTTGCACTACTAATATGTGTAGGAAACCTAGAAATAAATCTAAACTCGCTGTTGCAACTTGACTTGACACCCCATTTTTATCCTGGAACTGATTTATGGGATAAATGGTAGCCTATATGGCAATCCAGGTTATAATCTACGTATATACAATATTTCATCAAAACTGGTTCAGCCGTTACGACGTGATTGAGTAACAAACATATAAACATCCAAACTTTCGCATTTATAATATTAGTGTGATAGTGTTATTTCTTTATATTTACAAATAGATAGAGATAAAAACAGCTTACGAAATGGACGTGTACATATGCAAGCTTAACCCTAATAAGAGTTTTCTTCCAGCAAACCTTTGAAGATAGAAATAGTTCATTCAAATTACCAAGGTTAAAAGTTACCATCACATGGGTCAAATACGTCCGGTACGGCCGTTAAAACAAGTCTGTTTAGGGCGTACTGCCAATCTTTCCATACGTGCAGTCTGTGGATTAGCTATACACAGAGGTGCTGGAATGTCCTGCGCGTCCAGTTTAAGAATGGTTTCAGGGTGTTGATGGGGCTGCCACGCTTCTAGTATGTTCGCAGATGCACGCGTCGATGACTTTTATGCGATCATCCGCAAGCGAGCATCACTCCTAATGCGCCGGGTGCGAGGCCAACACCTGACAGTAGCTAACAAGATGGACAGTGACTGGGCTTTTATGAAGTACTAGACAAAAGTGCACACTGTGCACTATTGACCCACTATGTTGCTGTCTGTTTGTATCCATTTTGTTTTTGTGTATGTATTTGTTTTTGCGTTTAATTTTTATATGGCTATAATAATAAGAACATAATAATAATGCTGATATAAATAAAATTAATTGAATTGTATTTCAAATAATTTTACAAATAAGGTATTAAATCAAAAAATAAAATTATTTAAGTAATTTATTTTATTATCAAAATTGGGGACGCCCTTTCAGCATTTTTTGATATCTCTTACCGTTAAGGATTTCCCATTTCAATGAAATACCCTGTGTAGCTTGTTCCATCTCCACGTGGTATAAAAAACCGAACAACACCGTGTCTGATTCGTGCACCGAGGGTTACGTAAAAATTATGTTTAATGTACTTTTTACTACAAAACCTTTATAGGATTTCCAAGTTTTTTAAACCATCTCAAAAATTTTAAGCCTAGACTTGACGGAATTTTTTTTGAGATGGTTTTAAAAACCTTGGAATTTTCCATATGTGTTTGGATAACACTATAAAAATAAAAATACTGTTATTAGGATTTTATTACTTTTACTGTGAGGCCTTGTTTGTTGCCTAATTTCATGATTCAAGGTCAACGGAAAGTACCCTATAGGTTTTGATTTATTTGCAAAATATTCGGCATAAATGGCGTATTTTTTGATTACGTTGACTTAGAAGCTTGATTTCTTTACAGCTCCAAGGGCCTATATACTTATTTGATATTAATTTCAACTTGATACGTTCACGGCTCCTGAGAAGGAGAGTCTTGAAAGACGGACAGACAGACAGGTGGAAAACGAAGTGATGCTATATGGGTTCCTTTTTTCCTTTTGAGTTACGGAACCATAAAAAATAGTCGAACAGCTTGGTCACTATTGTTTATCGTGTTCCATTGCCGCCTTTAGGATTTCCCGTCACGTTAGCCTTAATGATATCATATGCCGGGATTTTTGCAGTCAACGTTCTAGCCATTCTCGAACCTAACGGTTTGATACGTGACGATGGTAAGCGGCCTGACGGTATGACTCTTGTACCTTGGGAAAAGGTGTGGTGTGGGACGCTACGTGCATCGATACCCTTGCGCCAACTCATATGACTAGTACAGCAGTTGGGGCCGGTGCGGCGGCAAATTCAACCGAAGATCTCCAGCGGCGCAAGTATGAAAGTCTCGACAGAGCTTAAGTATTTGAGCCATTTGGGGTTGAGACCCTGGGTCCGTGGGGTACCGGGGCCCATCGCATTTTCAAAGCTCTTTCTGGGCATCTGGTCGAAGTGACGTGATCCGAGAGATGGCGCTTATCTGAGTCAACGCATAAGCATTACAATTCAGCGGGGCAATGCAGCCAGTGTCTTGGGTCACTTCCGCCTGGTAGTGATGTGGAGCAGTTGAGCTATCTATAGATCGCTTGCAACGGTATTTAGATGATTCAACTGTTTCTTCTGTATTTTAGTCTTGTAAATATTTGTATATTCTTTCTATTAATAAATGTATTGAGTTGTACTGGGATGGGTCCTTAGTTTTTAAGCTCTTTTTAGAGGACATTGGCATTTAAATGCCTCAGGAAACGCTTAATGATACGCGCGAGCGACTCATTCAGCCATTATAAATCAAATAAAATGTTTTCAGTGTAAGATTAAACGTAATGTCAGGTCGTCGGATTACACGAATCTGTTAAATGATATTTATTGCTGTGTGAAGCGTAGTGGCACTATTTAGCAACAAAACATTAGTATATGTAGCCTCGATTAAGAGTTTTTAGGCATTGAGATGAGTACCTTCCATTTGTTGTGAACTACGACGTAATCTTAAAATATATAATTATTCTGTACGTGTGTTTGTCACCTAACGTCTCCTAAATGGCGGGACCAATAAGGATGAAATTTAGAGTGTGTATTTCAATGGTTTCCTGGATGGTTTGAAAACACAGTTGGACCACCTACCGGAGGCGCTGTTGTCGAAATCCAGAAAATTGCGGACGAAGTCACGTGCAAATAACTAGTATAATATAATTTTTACATTTTAAAAATTTGTTGGTAATGAATTTAGCATTTTCGACCAGCTCTAACTATCTAGATATAGATAGATAGATAATTCCTTTATTGCACACCATTAAATACAAACATTTATAAGCAAATACACTCTTAAATAATAGGTATAATGGGTGGCCTTTCTTCCAGGCAACCTTTGGATGGACAGGATCTATGTGGACAAAATAAAGACGGCGGCGTAAATCCGATATTATTAGTACACGTATATTTATAAAAGATATAGATAATATAAAATAAAATGCATAATTATAATGTATAATATAATCATAAATTACATAACTATTAATATTATGATACATAAAATATGTATTGTCATACCTACATATATAAATTATAAAAATGTAAAAATTAATAAGTGGCCTAGTGAGCGATGGATGACAGATAGTGTTATCAGACCAAGTTTTTAAAGATAGGGAGAGATTTAGCGTGACGAATTGAGACAGGTAGGGCATTCCAGAGCCCTACTGATATAGTTTTATATAAAAAAATAATTAAATAAAACTTACACCATATTAAAATCAATTTTTTTCTTTATTGGAAGGAGCGCCTTGATATGTCCCAATTATAGTCACAAATACAAATCTGTTTATTGCGTAATATGGGTAGGTACAAGGTGTTTGGTATTGGGCCATCTAGTCCCAAACAAAGCAAAGCTTGTAGAGTGAACATCCTGGGGCTGATATGATGATGGTCATGATGATTCGCTGTCAGTGGTTTTGACTTTTGTGCAGGTGGTAGGGCACAAATAATAGTTGCCGGCTCCCCGTAGTCGAATGTAGGATCTCGAATTCCTCATCTACACAAATTCTTCCTGCACCTGCCAACCTGAGTTCGAAGTAGATTTCTAAACCATTCCCGGAAGGACCACGTATTTAGATTCTTTATAACTTAGAAGTATCTCCACTAACCACTATTCCAGTTTTTTTAATGTATAAAAAATTCAGTTGCACTCAAATCACAGATGTTCATTCATCCTCGCAAGTATTATTTTATCGTATTCAATTTTAGCCATTTTCTCTCACGAATTCCTCGGCTATTTCTGTACAAATCATCGCGGATAACAGATTTATCCATTCCAAAAATATGTTCAATATACAGACACACCTCTCACACGTTTTATTACTTATGGATGTTGTTGGGAATGTACGAATGTGGTCATTCTTGAGTATAACTGATTTCTATCAACAATACAATTTGATACACTTTCAAAAATATGTCTCGTACTTAAGTTATACGACAAACTGTCTTCTGTATGTAATGTGATGAACCACATTGCATATTGTAGTAAAAGGAAAAAAAATAGAGAAAACAGAAACGCTATTAATAAACTACGTCTTATCATAACTAAAATTACAACTTACTGCTAAGTGTGGTGGCGAAAGGATTCTCAGCTCAGCATGTTGCCATGCTGCAGCGCTGGTCTGCTGCTGAGGTTATTGTTGACCTCAAGGACAAACTGACCTATTTAGTCCCATAAAAACTAAATTACAATAAAGCATACACATTCAAAACCATACCGAAGGTATATCTCATGTTGCCTTCTATTTGCACTAGAATATTAACAATGGATAGCGTAGCAATGCCGACCATTGTTATAGTAAAGGTCTGTGCAAACCTAATGCGTAGGCGTGGCGTGTGCGTGGCGTGTTCGAAATGTAAGTGTGCACGCATTCGGTTAGCACAATTGACACTTTTCCACCACCTCTAAAGTAACGCTATTCAACGGATAAAAAATATATACGTCTTTTGTTTTCATATGAAAACAAATCAAGAGAGAAAGATTTTTATCCGTCAATTAAAGCTACTCGGAGGTCATGAAACAGGCACTTACTATCATGAGTTGTCAAAACACTCAGTCATCAACTCTCACCGCAAATGTCAAGATGGGATGAGTAGGGGCTGGTCTTTGCTTATCCAATCGCGAGGACGAGGATAATTCTAACTTCCCCAGCAGCATGTATCCGTTTTATAGTGATATTTTGAGAGTGGCGCCCGCCGCTACGGCTATTTACGCTACTACCCACATTGTCGCTCAATGCCCGTCAGTACCTGCTTACACCTGTTTATTAAGATTAATAGGTGACATAATACGCGGAATAATGTAGGCGGCCATACGCTGCTAAACTACAAGGCTACCTGAAAATGAACTCTATAAAATCATTTTAATGTACATCAGACTAAAATGTTGTTTAATTCTGTTATGTTTTTAGTCACGATTTCCACGACAATATAAAGCAAATAATTATCATCCAAAGGATGTCCATTGCTGATGACACCTTCTCCAGATTTACAGTTACCTATCTTGCGCGGTTTGCAATCACTCAGAACCTTTATGAGATTGTCATTCAATCTAATAGCTGAACCATCCTACGCTGCGCTTTTCCAGTGCGTGGTCTCCACTCCAGATACCCACCCACTGCCCCCTTAACTTGTTAATCGTCTGAACTGTATCAGGTCTTACCACAAATAAATTAAACACTGACTAGCGCGTGTTTTGATTTTTTGACATAATTCATAGTACTGACGGCAATTGGGGTAGAAAGGTGCACTATGTGAAATCTATGGGAGAGGCCTATGTTTGGCTGTGGTCGTTCTGTGACTGATATGATGTCGACGAATATGTTATGAATAGTTAGCGTTATTTTCTTTGGTAATAGCCTCAGTCGATGAACTGCTATGAAGATATCAGACCACTTTATTAATTTCATTATAACATTGAAATATGATTTTGTCTTAGTATACAAAAATGATATTTGTTTTAACAACATATTTTACATTAGAATTGTCACATTGTTCTGATTGGCAGAGTACATGCTCCGGCGCACGAGGCGTCGTAATTTCCTATCACAACAGGTGTCGCGTGCCTACCTCGGATTACCGTTTGTTTTTGTTTATGCTAATGCTAGTGGAAAACTACGTAAAACGATCGATATGATTATAAAATAACAATGCTGGGTGGGGATTTCTAGTTGCCATTTGTAAAAGCTAAAGTAGAGCTTATTATATGAATAACTTTGACTATAGATATATGCCGCTTGTATTTTCCCGATCACAGTAAGATATTTGTTTATCTTATATTTTAATTGTTAATTTTCATGTAGTATGTTATACTATGACTTCCATTCAACAATGGAAAGCCAGTGCTGAATACAGTCGTTTTATTTGTATTGTTTTATGAATGAATGAATGAAAGCACTTTATTGTACACAATATAAACAAAAAAAATACAAACAAAATAGAAAACACAAAGCAAATAGTACAATGTGTAGTCTTATCGCTTAGAAGCGATCTCTTCCAGACAACCTTTGGATGGAGAGGATTCTATGGTGTGCATCGAAGAATTATCTGATCTACAGCGGCCCGCATCCTGACTGCACCCGACTGCCCCCACAAACTGTTTGATAGATAGATAATTTCTTTATTGCACATCATTTAAATACAAACATTTATAAGATAATACACTTAAATAATAGGTACAATTGGCGGCCTTATCGCTAAAAGCGATCTCTTCCAGGCAACCTTTGGATGGACAGGATCTATGTGAACAAAATAAAGACGGCGGCGTAAATCCGATATAGTACACGTATATTTATTAAAAATATAGATAATATAAAATAAAATGCATAATTATAATGTATAATATAATCATAAAATTACATAAATATTAATATTATAATACATAAAATATATATTGTCATACTTACATATATAAATTATAAAAATGTAATAATTAATAAGTGGCCTAGTGAGCGATGGATGACAGATAGTCTTGTCTGACCAAGTTTTTAAAGATAGGGAGAGATTTAGCGTGACGAATTGAGACAGGTAGGGCATTCCAGAGCCTGGTAGCCTGCAAAGTAAAAGAGGAACTATAAAATACTGAGGTATGATGGGGAGTTTTTAATTGAAGGGTTTCAGAGGAACGTAAGGGTCGAGAGTTGGAAAGGTGAAGAAAGTCAAAGCGTTCTTTGAGGTAGGACGGAGTAGAAGGGATGAAAAGGATGCTGTAAAGGAGGGAAAGGATGTGCGCATTCCGGCGAAGGCGGATAGGTAACCACTTAAGTCTGTGGCGATACTCTGAAATGTGATCATACTTGCGCAAGCCAAATATGAATCTAATAGAGAAATTCTGGAGACGCTCAAGCTTGTTGAGTTGATCTTCAGTTAAATCAAGATAGCTGGCATCAGCATAGTCGAGAATAGGATGCAATAATGATTGTGCAAGTGCAATTTTGGTGGAAGTCGGAAGGAAGTTTCGCAGCCGTTTAAGAGAGGCAGCTGCAGCAAAGGTTTTACGGCTTACCGCTGCTAGTTGAGGTCCCCAAGATAGGTGACTATCCATGAGTACCCCCAGATTTTTGACTACCTTGCTGATTTCTATTGAAGTACCGTCAAATTTTACCTTTGGGAGATCAAGCCAATCGATTTGAGTAATCATCCGCGAGCTTCCTATTACTATTACTTGGGTTTTTGATGGATTGACTTTAAGCCCATATGAGTTGCTCGATTGTAATATATTCTGCAAATCATTGTTTATGCCATTAATGGCTTCACCTAACCACCCAACAGGAGCTTGGGTATAAATTTGCAAATCATCTGCATAGAGGTGGTAGGACGAAGTGAGTTGTTCGGAGATAGAATTTATAAAAATAGCAAAAAGAAGAGGAGATAACACGCCGCCCTGAGGTACACCGGCACTCAATTGACACCAAGAAGAATATGTATCGTCAATACGGATACGTTGCCGGCGTCCAAACAGGTAACTACGAAACCATTCAATTACTGTTGAAGATATGTTAAGAGAGCGAAGAAAAGCTAAGAGTATATCAAAATCAACGTTATTGAACGCATTACTGAAATCCAGGAGGGAAAGGACAGTGACCAGTCCGTTTTCCATACCATGCCTGATGTCATCAGTGATTTTGATGAGAGCAGACACAGTGCTATGGCCTGGACGAAAACCGGATTGAAAAGGGTTAAGGAGGCTGTTTGTATTAAGGAAACGGCTAAGTTGCTGGTGTACAAGACGTTCTAGGACTTTAGATAGGAACGGGAGAATGGATATGGGACGGTATTTAGAAAAGGACGCAGGGTTAGGTTTTTTGGGAAGAGGCGTTATTTGAGCCTCCTTCCATGCACTTGGAAAGGTTCCCGTGTTGATGGAGAAATTAAGTAGTTGGGTAATAATGTGGACAATTTCATCAAGGATAGGTGTAATCATCCTTTTACTAACGCAATCACTGCCAACGGCGTTAGATGAGATGGATGATATGCTCCTCTTAACATCACAATCAGTAAATTGACGAAACAAAAATGGTGAAAAGTCGGGAGTTGGTAGAGAGGAAAGATAATTTAACGTTTGAGTTGTACTAAGCCCATCAAAATTGGACGAAGCGGAGAAGTGCAAATTTAAAGAATGTACGTCTAAGTCTTTGGGAACATTATCTTGACGTGACTTCCCAACTCCCAATGACCGTAAGAACTTCCATACTTTGGATGGATCACTACTTTGTTTGGTCACCTTTGTATCTAGTGGAGAGACATCTAGATAGTTATGGCATTAGCTTGGACGCTTGGACTAGCTGGCCGTTGTAGTGCCCGAAGATAATTCAATAAGTAAATAATATTAGGACATTTCACACCGCGTTTTCTAGCCCCAAACTAAGCCAAGCTTATATTATGGCAGCCAGATAACTGATACAACACTTATATACTTTTTTTGTAAATACATGCTTATAATATATAGAAAAACACCCAGCCCCGGACCAAATATCTGCAGATCATACAAATCTGTTCCGCGACGGGAATCGAACCTGCAACCTCCTCCGTCTCAGCCGGCTATCAGCCAACTGCGCCACTATGTCTATATACTAAATAGTGTGTATGATATTGCAGAGAATGCCGTGGTGTCGACAAAGCCGAAACGGCGCGCTTATTTGCTGAAAAGGAAGGCGCTTACCACGGGGTTCTTCGACCAGAGTCGCGCCAAGGACGAGAAAGAGAAAGGTAAGATAAAATTATAAATTTGTACACTGAGCGCATACACTATCATCTGTCTTCCCCTTGAAAACTGGAAGAGAGCTTGATGTATCAAGCAAATAGCCCACCTAATAAGGTGGTAACTATCACCTATAACAAAGCATTGTCTCGTATGGCACCTTAGAAACGTGTATGTCTCTCGATTGTAGTTGTCTTAAGGCAACTACAATCTCTTTATCCTCCTAGACCTTCGTGCTTGATTTTAAACCACATTATCGCTTACCATCAAGCATGATGGAGGTCAAATGATCAAAAGAAAACGTTAAAAAAATAAAAAAGTGCCAAAATATGATTATGTACCAAAAGCTTAAAAATATGTTGGTAAAAGTTTTTTTTTAATATTTTTTGCTTATCAGTAAAGGTTTAATTAGGAACCATACAAGCAATAGATGTGGACTACCTCAATATAATTGCGAACTTTTAATAATCAGTAAGCTACGAGTATTGACACGAAGGAAACAGAACCAAGGACTATATCGGTTCGGTTTGTATGGACTGTTTACAAATTCACTCAGTAGATCTCGGTATGTATAAGTTTCTTAAAACTCTCAAATTAAATATTAACTCTGACAGAGATTTTATATTAATATTGTGCAAAAATAAAAACATGACTACGTGCGAACCTATCACTCGTAGACGCTCTACGACGTAGCAAGTGATGTAGCGCTGCTCGTAGCTTATTGTAGACCCTCTACGAATTCTCAAATTATCTTTTTGCGTGTTTATTCTAAGCCGTTAATGAAGTATTTTTATCTTTGCGAAATCACATCGACACATTTTTGAGATGGTCTTAAAAATCTTATGATTTCAAGTCTGTAAAAATATTTATTCTGTTGACGTATTTGCGAATAAATATATAAAAAACATACCTGGGACAGCATTCTTACAGACAGTATAATTTATTATATTAAAGATAATAATAAAACTATGATACCTATAAAAATAATAATATAAGTAATAATTGTAGACATTTTTATGCTATATAGAGATAAAACAAGCTTATGGCCCACCTGATGTTAAGTGGTAACCATCGCCATTATAACAGAGAATTGCCTCGTAAGTCACGCACCTTAGAAATGTACCCTACGATGCACTACCCTGCGTCCATCAACTTAAGGCATACAGGTGTAAAGCCTCATGTGCCTATAATTTTACCGGCAACCATACCCTTCAAACCGAAACACAGCAATGCTGCTTGCCGGCAGAAATAGGTATGGTAGTACTCTTGTGCTACTGGTTGTGTCACAAGTATGTTTTACTCAGGCAAAACTATATGATTTTATGTACTGGAGACGATTAGTATTTGAATTGAGACTACTAGTGGTTCGCCCCGAACTGAGATCTCGCGAGTCTCCCATAAAAACAAAAAATATTATTTGTAATCTTTGACTATCCAAATATTGCCATGAAATGCATAACCAACTTACTTGACCTACATACCTAGTTTCATTCAAATTACAGGAAACGGGAGTTCATGTTAATTGGTTTTCTTTTTTGGGGTAGCAATTGCAGTTATTCTGAATTTCAGACTTTTCTCTATATTTGTGTCACTAAGCTAAACGCACACCAAATTTCAGCACTGTGGGATCATCTGTGTGTACCCTATGAGTTTTGTGAAGTTCAGTTTTTATTATGGCTAATAATAACTTAAAAACTACAAGGTTTAAACTAAAAATAAAAACGGGGTTGCAAAGTACTCACAAAGACCTTTTATTAGACGTACCACACAGATAGTCTAATTTTTTTTTTTTACCCATCTTCTGCCCCAATATCTCAACCCCCCCCCCCATTTTTAGCTCATTTAGTCACACCGAAATTGAGCCGTCACTACCTACCTACCAAATTTAACGATGATCGGATAAACGCTTTGAAAGTAATCCTCGGACAAACAAACATACATACAACACCGATTTGCCCAAGTTGATTTAAAGATCTCGCTTCGCTCGATCGCGATCGCAGTATCGTAACAGTAAAACGTACGTTATTCCAATGTTTAATAGTATGACTAATGATCGTCTAGTCTAGACTGCCAATAACCGTGTTAATAATGCTACTTATTGGCGATAAAGTTTCGTACTGATAAGTTTTGCCCTACTACCGAATTTAGTCATTAAAATCACAAGGATCACTTTGAAACGTCAATTGTACTGCCTGTTCCTTCGCAACTAAGCCAGGAAAGATAGGCAAGAAACAAGGCTGGTTGTTCTTTTTAATGATCCTTTTAGAATACCATACAATAAAGAAAATAAATTACGTCTAAATTGTAACATTTTTGAACGAGTTGGAGCAATTTTAATCCCAAGCTTCTCTATCATCTAAATAATCCAATATATTATAGTAGGCTTTTTATAAAGATTTTGTTAAATTACGTTTTAAAATTTGTTCATTGTCAATTTTTGTACATCACTTATGAGTTTGTTATAAAAGCGTACACCTTGCCCTTTAAACGATTTACTAACTTTATGGAGTCTACAAGTGGCAACAGCGAGTTTATCTTTATTTCTAGTATTAAAAATATGATGTTTGCTATTTTTGTTAAAAAAAAATTGTGAGCTTACATCTAAGTTTTATAGATGTATTGACAAAGGAATGTCATAATATTTATTTTTTTAAACTTATGGCGTTCATAATCTATCGATATAGCAAATTGCATCGAATTTGGTACAGCCGTTTAGTGTTGAAAACGTAACAAACCGACAGACAGAAAGACCGAGCTCCTGTCCAATTTATAATATTAGTATGGAGAAAATCACGGGCGACATCTGGATCAGAGAAGCTCAAGATTGAAGGCAGTAGGGGTGAGCCATCTATGAGCTGATGATGATGATGATAGTGTGTATAATCCCACTAACTACACGTGTCAATCAGACCCAACATCTTTATTAACATCGAGACAGAGACCTCGATAAAATTTGACAAAAGATATATGGCCAGTATCTACGATGGATATATCATACTGATTTATATTTACTGTGCGCTTGTTTATGCATTGCGTTTGATTTCGTTTACCTTGTATACGTTATATAACATTTCAATGTGGTAGTTAAAATATAAATAAGGTGGGTAGTTGTGACTGTTTTAATCTGAAGGATCAAAAGTCTATATTCAGTTAAATCTTTAAGATCGATCATTTTGAATCGTCTAAAACAGGGATATCCAAACTATTTTGGGTAAGAGACCCCTTATCCAAAATGAACTGATACCTCAGACCCCTATAGCAAAATTACTTTAAAAATGATATATCTAGTTTTTTTTTTCCTATTGATACAAATTCTTACCAATTTAAAAACTTTGCGGTTGATTAAGTGAGTAACCTTGACATCTTTTTCCCATCAAAATTTAAAAAATAAATAGACATAAAATTCAGTAAATATCAAGTGTAATTAATAATTATTAATGCAAATTACGTAAACATACTTGTGTATGTAATTATTTTTTTGGAAACAGCATTAAAATCGTAAAGTAATGATTAAAAAAAATATATGTTGACCTCTGGAAAACCGATTTCACTCTAAGGGCTTGATATCGACCACTTTGGGAATCCCTGGTCTAAAACATCTACAATTGTAAACATTTTGTACCGAGCTAGAGCGATTATATTCTTATAGATGTTTCTCCTCTAAATAATCCAATATCTATAAATAAACTTTTGAAACTATCATGATTATTAACACTATTTGTACTAAAAACGGGATATTTACCATGATTTGTGAGTTCTTGAGTGTCCCGATATTTCGACGCAGTTGCATGCGCCATGATCACGGGTAAACTCGTTTACGTTTACGGGGGTTTACCCGTGATCATGTCGCATGCAACTGCGTCGAAATATCGGGACACTCAAGAACTCACAAATCATGGTAAATATCCCGTTTTTAGTACAAATAATCTATAAATAAATTTTTTCTCTCTAAATTTTTACACGACTCAGGAAGATGGTGATGTTTGAGGATTATAACTTAGGAGTTAGGTAAAAAACTGCCTCCGTGGCGCAGTGGGCGTATAGCCGGCTGAGACGCAGGAGGTAGCGGGTTCGATTCCCGCCGCGGAACAAATGTTTGCATGATCTACAGATATTTGTTCCGTGTCTGGGTGTTTTTCTATATATTATAAGTATGTATTTACAAAAAAAATGTATATAAGTATTCTATCAGTTATCTGGTTCCCATAGTACAAGCTCTGCTTAGTTTGGGGCTAGATAGCGCTGTGTGAAATGTTCAGCGATATTTATTTATTTATAATTACCGCCATGAAATCGATTACACACACGACAGATCAATTAAATCTTTTCTGTTAGGTAATAAAAATTGTTATGTTGGCAGGATGGCCAAAAGGGTTTTACCGTCACCGTCTTTTAAATACACTCTATGTTTTTCTGCCCTGTTAATTATACTTGCAGCAATCGTATATTTTGGGATTTTCACTTTTTTGTAAGAATCACGTCTCAAGAGAACATAAAGATACATAAAAAAATTATTATCATTTTTTAATTATACAGTTTTTTTTTATTTCAGGTACACTTCAAAAGTTATATTACAAAGAGATATAGAGGGCAGTTTTATTTTCCTAAAAATGACAACATCGATTCCAATCTCATTATTCCTTTACTTTTGTTAATTCAGTCGTTGGCAAGGCTTCAGAAATAAACATGTTCCGTCTGCCCTCCTCCGCACAAGTTTTTTAGAACTTTCTAATGCTCTAGAAAATGTTAGCTTTTTGCATCTTATCATTAATCTAGATTGTTGGCCAGCTGGCACCGTCCGTAGAACTCCGTAGTACACCCCTTTTTTTGAGGGGTGTTTCTACCCCTCAAAAAGAGGAGTGTTACAAGTATGACGCCTGTGTCTGCGTGTCTGTCTATATGTGTCATCGTAGTTCCAAACTGATGGATCGATTTGGACACAGTTTTTTTAAAAAGAAAGCTAGTTTAACTTATGCGATTTTAGCTATGTCAGTTTTAAAACTCTGAGAAAAAAAATGTATATGTTTACATCCACCATAGATTTTTATTTTATTTTATTATTAAGGCACACAAAATAGAATACAACCAATAAGATACAAAATAAAGTGATCAAGTCTTAGACCTAGATTGTATCCCAAAGCATGTGTACACAGCATGGCAACTCTACAATTTATACAAACAAATAACGACGTATAAAAAACCAAAACAAAAATTACACAATGATTTCAAAAACAGCATATACCAGTGGCTTGGAATTTCTAATATTAATGTAACGTTTATTTCGGGCAACAATGTGCACATACAAAAAATATTAAAAGCCTTAAACCTTAAAGACTAACTATACGTTAATCGATAAACTTAAAAACGAACACTTTTATTTAGTTGTATGTAAAATTGTAATGATCAGCTATAGTCTATTTTTTATAATTATCTGAAAAAGTATTTTCGTCAAAAAATCGTTTCTCGATCGAACTTTTTAGTTGCCGTAGATAATCTGTCTGATCTACGAAGGTTATTGCCTCTTTACGCAAATAAAATAGCGATTTATGATATTTTGTGAGTATCCAGAAGCTGCAATAGTGGCCAAAATGCTGCCTAGCAACAATACTTATTCACATGTTTGAGTATTCAGACAGGCTTCGTTGTTAGGCTTTTCTATTTTCTAGAAATACCTTAAACTGTTATTTTTTTACTATTAACATGTTTCTAAAGATGGATAGGATTTAAATACTACAGAAGGCGACACTGGACCCAACCGAGACAACGTTTATACCATGATCAGACACAAACTAAATTGGAAGATGTAGTATTTGTAAGGTCGTGAGGCACAGCCGTTATCATTATGATTTAAAAGATTTAATTCAGTATAAAATTGTGACTTTGACTTTGATTCAAAGTATTGTATTTTATAATGTAGAAAAGTATATAACATTATACACATACGTTTGCCTACTAATAAAACGTCTTACTGTCTTATAACCAAATGTAAAACTACCCAGAACTATACTCATTGAGACTCACTTTTTAATCTTTTCTAGACTGGACGAGCCTTCCATTATTTACTCTCTCAAACTTGACAAATATATTCATCTAGGTATGAGTCGTAGGATAATTTCACAAACCACGAACAAGACAATTTTCTGAAGGTTTATTTTGCTCTGTTCTTAATCACAGCCAAATATGCCTATATCTAGTGAAGTTACGAGTCCTCACATCACATTAGTCAGTCTATCACTAGTACAATAAATAGTTTAGAAGACATGGTGAACCAGCCAGTCCACGTTTTAGACAACGTCGTCAATTCATTAAATCCTGTTTTCTTTGATCTGGACAGGTCTGGTGCTAACGGAATCAATTAATTTTAATCTTACAAAATAGCAGTCTTTCCCAAAGTACTTTTATCTACATTGACCATGGACAATAAAAAATTTGACCACAGAAGTTCGTTGCTCTAGATAGAATTACTCAAAAAACCTCAGTCATAACAAATGAAATGCCAAAATTTACTAATTGGCGTTGAATATGAAAATTGTAAATCAGCTTTGTAAAAATAGTCTGCGAATAGTAAAGTGTGGTGTGTTGGGAATGTCAGTTATCGACTGCCAATATACAGGGTGATTCACCGAGCGTGGATCCAGCAGCTAGGGTGGTCTCCTAGTTCATTTCAGTTAGATATTGGATGTATTGGTGATTCTGGTGGGCGTTAGAGTTTTTATTACGCTTTAACTGTAGACAGCTAAATGTATAATGTTTATTGTACACCACATTAATACTAGTGGTTCTGTGAGAACAGTAGACCTCGCGTCCCAAGTACTAAAAGTAATTTGTGCAACAAAATTAACGACGAAAGTCCTATTTTAAATCAACACATGCTTGAATTTTCCAATAGGCTTACCTATGTATGCTTTTGAGCAAAATATTGAACAAATAAATGAATGAAAATAGTTTATCGTACACCACAAAAGAAACAAACATAAAATCGACGACCTCCGTGGCGCAGTGGGCGTATAGCCGGCTGAGATGCAGGAGGTAGCGAGTTCAATTGCCGCCACGGAACAAAATGTTTGCAAGATCTACAGACATTTGTTCCGTGTAAGTATAAATTTACAAAAAATACATATATTTAAGTATTCTATCAGTATCACGTTCCCATTGTACAAGCTCTGCTTAGTTTGGGCTAGATAGCGCTAGCTGTGTGAAGTCTAGCAATATTTATTTATTGATTTAATCAAAATAAAATATAGCCTATAGCACTCAGAGACAATGTAGCTATCTATTAGTGAAGGAATTTTCAGAACGGGATCATTCGTTAAGGGGATTACCCCTTACTTACAAACAAACAAACTCACGAGCCTCTTTATAACATTTCAGACCAATTTATTTATAATCTGTCTACAGTGGAGGACTAAAAAATTGAAAATTAACAAATTTAAAAAAGTAATTTATAAAAATAACAAAAAACCTATTTATAAAAAAACCTACTATAACATATCGGATTATTTAGATGATAGAGAAGCTTGGGATTGAAATTGCCCCAACTCGGTCAATGATGATGGAATCAGAAGGTGGATGGTGAAACTCTTCAGTTAAAAAATGTTACAATTTAGACGTAATTTATTTTCATTATTGTTATGTATTCTAAAAGGATCATTAAAAAGAACTACCAGCCTTGTTTCTTACCTTTCTTTCCTGGCTTGGTCGCGAAGGAACAAACACTAAAATTGACGTTTCGAAGTGATCCTTGTGATTTTAATTTAAAAAAATAAGAAGTATTTTCCATTTTAATTGAAATTTGAATATTAATATTAGTATTGAAGATTTTATCTGTGGATTATGATGAGTAAACATATCGTAACCTCGTCGCTTGCCAGTCCGGGACTGATCTATCGAAATTTCGCTACAACAGGTGTACCGCCTAACAAAATCATTATAAATCGAAATAAATTAGTTTTTTATAGTAAAAAATATTTTTAAAACACGTGTTTATTAAATTAGTTTGGTTATTGACGATGGCGTCCAGATTAGATACTCGAGCTGATCATTAATAGTCTGAATATTGCTTTATTAATTGAGGAGTTTTCATCAGATCAGCGGATGAAAATTACCACTTTTGATTTTAATGGAGCATCTTTGTCAAAGCAGTAAAAGTTCTCAAAATGATTTGCATATTATTATTTTTTTATGTATGACTGCTTTACGAATAACACTATATGATTAGCTTACAAAATTGGTGAAAGATATGATAATTCACCATAGGTGGACACTTTAGATTAGACCCACAGCCGCGAACATCTTGATACCAATTACCACAACCTATAAATCCATATTACTTTGTATTGGAACTTGACAGGCATCTTAACCACACGACAAGCGATACGAAAGCTTTTAAAAAGTGTATCACTTATATTTACCGTTTATTTTGTTTATTTGAACTTGGGCCAATTCCTTTCCTTGCAAAACTGGATTCAAAGTCTTTTCCTTAGTGATTTGGGTCATGTTTGTATCGTATTTTGTTATTTCGTACTTCTCAAATAGTTTTGTGTTAGTCATCTTACAGGATGCTAAGAAAGTTTCGTAATGTATTGCGACGTAGAGAAATGTAACAAATTTAATAAGTTGATTTATTCGAAGAACTTGTTTGCTTCTTTGAATACTTTCTTCATAAAACATTTGGCCTATATGAATTGGCATAATAGAGAGGAAGCCTATGACAGTGGGAGCCTTTTGCAGCAGACGACACATAGATATTAAAAAAAATATTTTTTATACCACCTGCTCAACAATGTTAAAATATGTGTCAGGTAAACCTCACCGAAAGCAGGTGATTAAATCCCTACTATTTCATATATATATATATATATATATATATTTATATATTGATATATATTTATATATTGATATATATTCTAATATGCCCGCGAGGGCATAACCTCGCGGGCATATTGTGATTTAAATTTAGAACCTCATCTGCATTAAAATTTGAACCAAAGAGACCCGCACAATAAGAACTTATTCGTAAATCGAACTAATGCACAGCACAGAATGCACCAACCTAGATTTGGTTTTTATTGTTTCGCAGAAAGTGTGAAAAGTAGAGTATTCTCTTCGTGGATAAAGCTGTCTGTATCTTGGGCGTACTTATATCCCTCTCTGCACTCAGGATACTAGTAACTCAGTCGCTCCGCTCGTGAGTTAACTCTAGAATCCTTCGTTACGTTCGGGATTCAATATAGAGCCCGTGACGGAAGACACTGCTTTTAATAATTCGTTTAATAATCTACTATTATGCAATTATGTTATGTATAATTAGAAAGGGATAAAAAAAGATATCTTGAGACGTCACCAATACATTATCTGTGGTTAGATGGCAAGTATTATGCAATAGCACAACATAAATTTAATAAAGTGTTTGTTTTTACATGCCGAAATAAATTTCACATTTCTATGGTAAACATTTGACAAATTTATTTATTATGCTCATCAAAATAACCTTTTTCATTTTTGTGCGTATATTATCAAACAACCTATATAATATGTTATTGCTACAAATATGATATGTACCGTATTTAACTGATTTGCACTAGTGTCTATGATTTTACCCAGTAAGTGCTGAATTTGCTATAATTTTATTTATTTTGTTTATAGACGAGCAGCTTCATTGCTTATCTACATCACACAGTGCTAAAAGTCTCTTAATGGTTACTTTTATAGTAATGTCTTATAGTAAACTTTTTTTAATTGGCAAAAAGCGTTATTGTTAGGCTACACCAGAATTAGATTTAGTTATTTACGTTCTTTTTGACTGCCTCCGTGGCGCAGTGGGGGTATAGCTGGCTGAGACGCAGGAGGTAGCGGGTTCGATTCCCGCCGCAGAACAAATGTTTGCATGACCTACAGATATTTGTTCCGTGTCTGGGTGTTTTTTTATTTATTATAAGTATGTATTTATAAAAAAAAAAGTTTTATGTATTCTATCCGTTATCTGGTTCCCATAGTACAAGCTCTGCTTAGTTTGGGGCTAGATAGCGCTGTGTGAAATGTCCAGAAATATATATATTCTTCACCACGTTGATAAAAGATTTATAACAGAGATGAGAAGCTTTCTGATGATGTTATAATAATTAATGTGGATAAGATGTGATAAATAATTTCATTATAATCTGATGTCCTTGACCTACTGCTGGCACTATATAAAAATAGCTGCTATGCTATGTGCGGCAAAACTGACAATGCATTGCCTGCCAACTTCAAAAGCCTTCCGCTACTTAAATTAGTCAACGAGTTAAAATTTAGATTTCTTCTTCTTCTCCTCGTCGTTACACACTTGGCAGAGTAGTCGTGGTAGTCACTTCGGGGGTAGTTGCACGCTTGACAATCGTTCGCTACTCCTCTCGTATTGCTGCTTTTCTGTTACACTCATGTACTTGATTACTACGTGAAAGCTTTTACAATGTAATTGGCTAATATTTAGCGTTTATAATGATGTTTTTACTCTTGACATAAATAAATATGTAATTGTTATTTTCTTGACATATGTAATTGTAATTTTCTGGCAATGTAATTTTATTTCTTGAGATTTATTTTTTAATACGTGTGATTTGATTTATGTTTTTTTTATCGTGTATATTTTCATCCCGGATGTGAGCCACTCTGATATCACATTTATATTATAAATGTGAAAGTTTGGATGTTTGTTTATTTATTTGTTTGTTTGTTACTCGATCACGTCAATCGGCTGAACCGTTTTTCATGAAATTTTGTTTGTTAATAGATTATGACGTGGATTCAAACATAGGCTACTTTTTAATTATAAACAACGCGTGCGAAGCCGCTGGCAGCAGCTAGTTATTTTATAAGATCTAGTGACTAAACCACATTGAAGGTAATAAAAAAAAATTACGAAATACTTTACCGAAAGGAAAGCGGATAAAAAGCGCTCACGAAAGCGAGGAACGGTTTGGACCACGTGGCTGCACTGTATTCTCCGACTTAAATTGTGTAGCAAAAATTTGTGAGTGAGTTCTGATTCACCACTCGAGAATGCTTTTGTCACTACGTGGATTATTTTTACGTAAATACTTTTCGTTTGTTTACATATTCTACGCAAAATCACTTAAATAGCACGGAATGTAGATAAGGGCCAGAAATATAGTTTAAACTATGAAATCGTGGGCACTTTACATTTTAAAGTTTTTATCGTGAACATACTTGCTCATGGGTGCAGCCGGTGCAGGGCAGCTTTCTGTCGCTCCTCTACCCTCGACGCTTAGCTTCGATTAATTAGGTAGGTACTTTTATAATGCTTCTCAATAAGCCAATGTTTTGCTGGACGATCAGTGTGTCGTTGTCCAGTTCTTGGAAACCACTGCGTCAATTATTTTATAATTTCATTTATTCACTTAAAGCACATATTAACAAATTTAAATAATATAATTTACAATGATTCACATGATTTTTTTTTAAATAATGGCTTGTAATATATCATAATTTCAGACAGGACTAAGTCTAAAAGTTTTGCTTTACCTTCGATCATTACTAAATCAAAATTATTTCAGTTTTTAGTTTGAGTTGTTTATATAATTGACGACCTCTGTGGTGCAGTGGGCGAATAGCCGGCTGTGACGCAGGACGTTCCGGGTTCGATTCCCGCCGCGGAACAAATGTTTGCATGATCTACAAATATTTGTTTCGGGTCTGGATGATTTCTATATAATATAAGTATGTATTTACAAAAAAAAGAAGTATTTATGTATTCTATCAGTTATCTGGTTCTCATAGTACAAGCTCTGCTTAATTTGAGGCTAGATAGCGCTGTGTCAAATGTCCTGTAATATTTATTATTATTATTATAATTGTATTATTGTGTTATATGCAATTGAGTTGTAATGCCTGATTGCATCAACCACGTATTGACAATTATTTCACTTTTCGTGTATTATTTATATATATTATATTATATTTTTTGATAAAAACTTTTATTTTGAACTAAACTGTTATATGTTAAGTTGATCTTAATAATTTGTTATGTTCATTTCCTACCTATTAAGTGGTTTAAACTAATATTATCATTCTAGGTTACCTAAACAAACTAACATTCAATTTAGGTCAGACGGAAACGATGTATCGGAAATTATGACACCGAATACACTCTTTCTGAAAGAGCCGGTCAAAACTGCAAACAGTTCGATATTTGTAAAGTGATCGTTATATTAAAATTTTGATTGATATTTGCGAAAAAAATTACTACATACCTACAATAGATACTCATACTCATTTATTCAAAATGTTCTATTGTGTCCCTACGGACACAATAGAACATTTTGCAATACAACACTTGGTTACGTCAATAATAGTACTTAATTAAATACATGGCTTTATCTAAGTAGCTCATTGCACCATAATTTTTGAGGTGCCAGAAACGACAAACATTTCATATGCATTTACAGTTAAGCATCTAAATTCTGATTAATAAGTGTGTAGGTACTTAAGATATAGCTGCTGTAGACGGGCATTTTCAAAGAATTGATTATAATACCTGATTTGAATTCTAAATTGCTGTGTTCATTACACATTAAAGAATGCCAATATATACATTTTATAATGTCAAATCGTAGTATAATAAGTATCCGAATTTACTCAAGTATCTGTGGGCTTTTTAATTTATACATCATAAAAAAGTTACAGCCTTATATTTATTTATGGTCCAATTAAACATTTATCAGCTAGTATTGGCTCATTCACAAAAAAAGCTTTTATTACACACGTCACATCAAGATGTCGTAAAGTAAAATATCGTTTTATGAGGGTAGGTGACGCGTGGCGTTTAAATAGCTACACGGTATATTACACTGGATAGGGTTTTCCACAGTTTCGAACACAGAATGTATGAAAATTCTTAAACTGTCTTAATCGAAACTAGTACAATTCAAAATTAAACAAGGTCCAGTCGTAATTTCTAGTGTACACTATGCAGTCAATCTAATACATTGAGCCTTAGGTCGGTACACACCTTACGATAAATCGCTAGATCAGACAATATATGTAGTTCGAACGGTAATTATTAATCGTAACAAAACTTAACGATTTTCGTTACGAAAATCAGGAACATCCCCACCTGTTAAAAAAAAGTGGCACTCCGGGAGTGCCGACAGAAGTGAAAACTTGAACAATTACGAGATACTCATATACAGAGGTGTTGGTAACGGTAACAGTGTCACGAGTTCAATGGTTTTTTCCCATCTCAAAAAATGCCCAACGCGCCTAAAGAAGTTTTCCACTAACACTTAGGACAGACCAGCGATGATGCAGCATCATCCGTGCGACGCAACCTCACTCGCCATCGATATCTTATCTAGTTTAACATAGTTTTCCCATTTATTTCGATCCTTCTAGTTAATCTTTACCGTTCGAACTGTACCATCTGCTCGTACCGATTTTTTTTTTTATAAATTATAGGCTAGCGTTTGACCACTATCTCGCCTGATGGTAAGCGATGATGCAGTCTACGATGGTACACGCTTGCCTAGAAGAAACCTATTCACTCGTGACTTGAAGATCCCTAGGTTGCAGTTATCAGGAAACACAAACTCAGGCAAGGCGTTCCACTCCTTGGCGGTGCGCATAATAAAGGTGGAAGAGTACCGCTTTGTGCGTATGGGAGGTATGTCTACCATGTAGCGGTGGCGCATCGCGGAGCGTCTGGTTGTCCGATCATAGAATGGGGATGGTGGGATCAGGTTGAAAAGCTCCGCAGCACACTCTCCGAAATGTATCCGATAAAAAACCGAGAGGCTTGCAACCTTTCGACGATGCTCGAGGCTGTGGAGCCTTGCATTTGCTAACTCGTCATTGCAAATGAGCTTCTTGGCTCTTCTCTCAATTGAATCTAGAGCCTCTAGCTGGTACTTCGCTGATCCGTCCCAGAGGTGAGAACAGTACTCCAGACATGATCGGACTTGTGTTTGGATTTATCGTAATGTGCTGTTCACTAGGCAATCAGTAATATTAATATTCATTTCGTCTGCCACATTCGAGCCGCATAGAGTCCAGTCTACCAAAATAATCTGATTTAGAATGGTAAAAAAATGTTTAGCCATTTTCTAGATATTATAGTGATCAAACGATACCATTTGTTAGCTATTGAACCAATCATCACAGTTTTAGCTTTATTATCCGACGACTCTTCAGACCACGAAATGGTACGCAATCCATCATGCTACGTAGACGCCATATGTCTTCAAACGAAAATGATTCTACGAAGTGTTTGTTTCACTATATAATATAATTAGAAGTAAAATAATTTATCTGTGGTTTTACTAACAATATATTTTCCACGTTCTCAATAATAAACGTATAAAACTAAAAATATGTCTGTAGCCACATAGTGCTTTATTCTTTATTGCACACAATAAAATACATTTAAAAATATAGAAATAGAGGTCATGTCCAAAGGCGACCTTAAGCCTAAGAAGAGTTTTTTTCCAGCAAACCTTTGAGGCTATAGAGAGAGATGATTTTAAAGGTAGGTGAGTGTACAAAAACATAAATAAAATATATGTATATACCCAAAACTAATATGAACTATACCTAAAATATAATGACAAATTATTGTAATTATAATATATAAATTATATTTAATAATAATATATACCTATAATAATATAAAATATTAAATATAATAGATAGTTGTCAGAGATAAATCTAAATAATTACAAAACACGAATAAAGAAGAATAATAATGAACCTGGTTACACAACTAAAATTATAAATACATTTTTTGCGTAAATATTAACTAATTTTACATACAAGTAGATCTAAAGACGCAAACGATTTTTACCTAGATAGCTAATTGCTCTACCAGGCAGAAAGCATTACTGACGAAATAATATCCAAGAAGCTACATACATAGTATTTTTAATTTTTTAAATACATAAAATACCATACCACTAAAACCACAAACAATAGCAGACGAAAAACATTATCAGCTTATTATACCGCCTGTAAAATTGCAAACGGTATGCTTTATAATTACCAAAGGCCGGTTATTCTGGGCCCGGGCTGCTATTCGCGGCGCGCTAATGTTAATTCACAATAGGAGTTCCTGAGTTATTTACACTACGTCACTTTTATAATAAAGTTTATTACATAGGTATTTTTATTTCAACGTGTTATTCGATACATACGGGAAAACTTAATATTTTAAAAAACATCTCAAAAGTTTCGCGTTGGACGGGACCAGAAAAATTAAAACTAAAAGTTGATACGCTTTATACCGTAAAATGAATCATCTCGCTAATTTCACACCTGACGTGGAGTAAGCCTGTAGCAAAATTGTATTGCATACTCGTATCGAGGAAGGTTACGGTTTCAAGCCCCGCTCGGCTTTTTTAAATTGTGTTTCTTAATTCTTAGGCTGGAGGTGTTCAGGCAACTATGAGGCGGTTCTAAAGTGATTACATGAACCATCACCGCCGCTTTTCTGTGGGTGAATTTGTACATAATCGACGATTCAGCAACAGCTCTCTCCGTAACCCAAAATCGATGCTTATTTTAATCCAATAATGTAGTTGACTTTGGTATCCTAAGGGCCAAAGTTTTTATTAAATTTTGGTTAACGTACTTTATACACTAACCTTGACATCGTCAAAAAACAAACAAAGTGATGCGTTGGTATTATAATTGTTCTAAGAATTTATAATTTAGTTTATAATCTAAAAGCGACGGCGTCTCTACGATCACTGAAAGATCTTTGAAATTGAGCTGTAAGCCGTCCACTGAATGGTTTCATAATTTTTGAAGGCCATATTAAATAAATAAATAAATATTGCTGGATATTTCACACAACGCTATCCAGCCCCAAACTAAGCAGAGCTTACTATGGGAACCAGGTAACTGAAAGAATACTTGTATAATAGAATAGAATAGAATACTCTTTATTGCCCACCAACAAAATTAAAAATACAATAAAATTAAGGTAAGTACAATGGGCGGTCTTATCGCTAAAAGCGATCTCTTCCAGACAACCTTTGGATAGACAGGACAAAACAAAATCAAAAAGACGGCGGTGTATATATGTTTATAAACCTACATAAACTACCTATACTTACTAATAAACTAAATATATATACAAATATAATAATATATACTTATATATAAACTACAGTTAAGGAGATAAACATAACGATACACTAGCAGTGCGTAGACAAAGAAAGGAAATGGTTGTATACCTACGTACTACTTATATACCTTTTTTTGTAAATACATACTTATAGTTATAACTTATAAAATAGAAACATAATATATATTTAATTCGTCATTTCCCTGCATAGTTCTAAGTATAAGTAAAAAGTAGAGCTCGGTAACGGCGTTTTCCGGGCTCTTTCTTCTCTTTCCCTCTCGAAAATGTCAAAGACTTCAAGTCCAGAGTAATCAGGTTCTTTCTAGGTAAGGATGCTTCATCATCGCATCGTCTAGAAACCCAGTTAAACTAGCTTTCTATTTCAAAAAACCGCGTCCAAACCGGTCAGTATTCGTTTGGGAGAGCTAAGATAGGCGTCAAACTTATAGCGCCTCTCTTTTTGCGGGGGGGTTAAAAAATCCAGTTTATTTATTAAAATATTGTTCTTTCAGAGGCTACAAGTGGAAGTGTGTTCGGTGTGCCGCTCGCCCAGTGTGTGGCGACGGAGCGGGCACTGAGGCGGCAGCAACATGGCGGCTCGCGAGCTTCACTGGCCTCGCTGGGCGCCGCGGAGAAAGGAGACGATGTGAGTACAAGTATGAGAAGATAATTACAGGCACATAAGATATTTTACGTCACATAGCGCAATGCAATGCCATGCAGTACAAGTCCGTAGATTTTGTGGATAAATAAAAGTGGCACTCCGAGAGTGTGACAGAAGTGAAAACATGAATAAAAGCAGACTACACAATAGATACTTACATACAGAGGGTAACTGTATCAGTGTCACGAGTTCAATGGTTTTTTCTCATACCAAAAAATGCCCAACGCGCTTAAAGAAGTTTTCACTTCAAAAGTAAAACAGCAGGTAATAACGCTTTATTATAAAAATCTAATAATGAGGCTTTGTATACATTCCTAGGAATTCGATAAAATGAAGTGTATAACATACATTTCCTATGGCAACAGAATGAGAGCAAGCCGCGCCTATTAATGTACGATTTTTTTACCTAGTATTTTTTTCATTTATAATTAACACGAGTACGTAAAAAGTCATTAGTGTTTACATTTGGTGTACCTACAAGTAATATTTACGCAAGCTATTTGTGTAAATATAATTATAGGCAACAGTTAATAATATCGTCTGCTCGAACGCAATCAGATCGTCTAGATGCAAGTTCCTAATTCATAATAAATGATGTGTTGAAACACCACGATACAGGCTACCTATTTGCCACTAATAATGTTCCAGGGAAATTTATTCGCTGACTGAGTCAAAACAGTACTTAATTGTGACTAAAGGAGCCTGAAATGTATTACGCTAGTAGCCAACTTCGATTCCACTAGATCTATCTAGTGTTTACTTATAATATATAATATTATAAAGAGAAAAGATCTGTATTTTTGTATGTCTGTATCGAATAAACTCAAAAACTACTGGTTCGATTTCAAAAATTATTTCACCATTAGAATGCTATTTTATCCTTGAGTAACATAGGCTATATTTATTACTAGAAAAAATTAGGGATCACTACTAAAACTTCAATAATGTAACCCAAAGTGTAAAAAAATACACACAAAAAAATTTAAAAAATAAATGTACACCCGTGCGAAGCCGGGACGGGCTGCTAGTTACCTTTACCTACAAGTCAACTTACCTACCTACCTAACGGCAAATAGGTCATGTAACATTGTAATATCAGTACATCGTAGGGCACGTTTCTAAGGTGTGTGGCCTAGACAATACTTTGTTGTAGGCGATGGTTACCAGAATGATGGTCGTGAGTCTGTTGCCGTGGGAAAAGGCTGTTAGGTCGCTAAATACGTTGAGGGATTGTTGTGCAAGCCGGGGTGAGCGTCGAACTCCGTGTCATCATTAGGCATGGCGCTTCACACGCGTTTTATATCAAAATTATTTATACCAGTGATCTCGGTGTCTATAAAAATAACAATAAAATCTATCAATAGAAGTCTGTTGAATTGAAAAGATTCGATCGTTAATCTTGAATACTGTTACGTCTGTGCGAAAAGATTTGAGGAAAAATGGGCCAATGGGCTAGATGTTACTGTCAATATTTATTTATTTATTAGTATTATATTTATTTAGTAAGAACACACGTATCTATTTATTTATACCGTAGGGACACAATAGAACAATTGGTTACTTCATACTTAAATAATTACATAGGTTTGATCTACTTTTTGATAAGGTAGTATACTGATGAATGATGGATTCTGCGACCATTATGTCTACTCATAACCTAATACCATGGACACGCCCAAATACCTAATTATCTTTCTCTCTCTTTCTTATCTCTCATCTGTATAGCTCGAGTTGATTGCAAGTGTTTTTTTTTTTAAAGTAAAAAAAAACGTTTTACTTTACTTATAAGAAAAACTATTTGCCTTCCTTAATATACATAAAGTACAAGGTACATAATAAGGGTTTTAGATATATATATATATATATATATATATATATATATATATATAAATATATAATATGAAGACTCTTTTAATTAAATATATAAATACTTTTAACAACACACCAAACAAAAATACAGAAGCATAGACAAACTAAAAAAAAAAACTTGAGAGGTGTCAAGGGACACCCGGATGGAACGAAGTTCCTTTCATAATTCCTTCCGTTAATAAAAAATATTATTTATTATTTACAAAAAACCTGTATACACTCAACAAAAATAATCGTCGCGACACCACACTGTTCAATGCGAAATAGAAATGAAAATATCTGGCTTGCTTTCTATAAGAGAGAGAGAGACAGACAGAGAAACATGCGACGCCGAAATATCTGGCTTGCTTTCTATAAGAGAGAGAGAGACAGACAGAGAAACATGCGTCGCCGCACAGCTTACAATAGCTTACTATAGCAAAAAGTGTCGTGACAACTTTTCGTAAGAATTTTTTCCGTCTAGCCCCCTGTCACAACGCGCGATAAGGAACTTCGTTCCAAAAAGGTACAACAGGCGGTTTTATCTCTAAAAGCGGTATATTCTATATACACTTTTAGATGGACAGGATAACACAAATAAAAAGCTTTTCAATTCATTTTAATTCATTAAGTGAAACTTTTATTACATCGTCTCAAACTTTTTCGTCTGTGTGTTGCATGTCGCGTGACGGTCGGCCGCGGAGTAGGGATAAAGTGAAAGGCGCTCGTCAGAGCAGCCGAGGCCAATATGGCAGCGCCTATAGTTCGCATCAGCTGACCGTGTAGTGTATAGACTATTACTCATATATGCCAACGAAAATTTTTAGTTAAATGTCTATAATGTGAAACAAAGTTTCACTTTGACCGTAGTTTCATAAAACCACACAATCCTTTTTTTTTCGAAAATACGGTAGGTACTATAATTATATATCCTCCATACTCAGCTAGCAATCTTTTGTAACCGATAGATGAAATAGAACATAGTAGTAGAGTTGTAAATGGCTAGCTCGGGGAAGCATTACCACTATACCTATTATTTTACCTATTTACCACACTGCTGTGTTTTGGTTTTGTACGGAGTATGCTGTAACATATGCAATATATAATAATTGGTATGATAGTTGATGGGACCGGGTTTATATGATTAAATCGACCGCATGCGACTGATATGAGTTTGCAACTGTTTAATTAACTTAAAAATACTTGCTAAACAATGATTTAAATGGTTTAATTAAAGGGTTGGGTGCAGAAGAATGTTCAAGGTAAATGAGGCTTTACACCTTTATGCCTCAAGCTGATGGACGCAGGACAGTTCATCGTAGGGCACGTTCCTAAGGTGCATGACTTAAGAGGCAATGCTGTGTTATACGCAATGGTTACCACCACTTAAGATCAGTTGGGCCATTTGCTTGACCCATCTCTAAGTTGCATAAAAAAAGAAGAATTTAATGCGTTCCGTGTGCTCCCACGCCTTCGAAATCAACCTTTTAATAGATTCAAGCGCCCGGGGGCTGGATTATTAGTTTTATCGCGATACTAGATGACCAAACCCGGCTTCGTGCAGATTTTTATTAAAAAAAATATAGCCTAAAGCACTCAAGGGTAGTGTCAATCTGGAGGTTACCTATTAAGTACATACAAACTTACAAATTTTACCTCTTTATAATATTACTAGCTGACCCGTCCACGGCTTCGTACGCGTGGTTTGTCAATAGAACATTACCCTCCTTTTGCGCAGTGGGGTAGCCTATGTCCCAATCCCGGTCATAATCTATCTGTATATCAAAAGTCATCGATATCGATCCAGCCGTTTAGTCGTGAAAACGTAACAAACAGAATTACTTTCGAATTTATAATATTAGTATGGAAGTATGGATTAATAAGTCCAAACTTTTGCTTGCTATCTCTAAGTAAGTAAGAAGGATCTGTTGTATTTATTAAATATATCAACCTAATGCTGGAAGAAAACGCTAATAAACATTATGTTCGCCTATGTATTATTTTATTAATGTAATAAAGAATTTATAATCTAATCTAATATCCCTATTTCAAGCAGATGAAAAAATTCTATTCATTATGGACTAAGGGAAGCCGGCTTTCTTTCCTCCACCATTTGCAATAGTATCGCGCACGCAAATAGAGCGATACTACGACCAGTTTAATGGTATAATAGCCGGTGTACGTGTCATGACATTTGAGCGTTCAGAAATAGTTCGCGGACGGAGTGGACGCCAAGCGCTGTGACGCGCTCCGATGCACCTGGGCTGATCTGTATGACACGAGCTGATAACTTATCAGTGGGCATGTGACTTGTGACCCCTCCTTCTAACTATGGACATGACTAAATTCTTTCTGGGCATCTGCTCGAAGCGACGTGTGACGAGAGCTGGCCCTTATCTGATCGGATCAATGCAGGGTGTAGGCGGTTTCTTTATTACATAGAGAGAACATTATGCCTGCCGTAATGGTAAGCGCTGGTATTCTGTCGAGACCGTTCCATTCAACCACTAGATTACGCCATTCTTTTCGATCTTTTGCTAGTTTTGTCTGTTGACACGCAGCTTCTTCAAAAAGCGAGTTATACTCGTAATAATTTTAAAGGGTCGCCAACTCGCGTGCATGTTTGGTTGCAAACGTCCACGGCTACGGACCTATACGGTGACCACTTACCATCAAGTAGTTTACTAGGCAGTAGGACTAGGCAATTGGAGCTCTTTTTGTAGGAGTATTACGCGAAGAAAGCAGTGGGAAGATACTAGGCTAGGTGCATAAAATTAATACGCTGGAGTTAGTTTCACAGTTTTAGCCAAAGCAAGAATAATACACAACGAGTTGTTACTAACAAAGTAATTTATTTGCGTCCGACATTGTTACACGCTCATTTTCTAGGAAATCTAGAACTCTAGCATCAGTGGAAAATTTTCAAACACAATATTATAAATTGGATTTACGTGCTGCGGTTTCAAAGGTATAGGTATTATGAGTTTCGAGTCTCGTCGCAACATAAAGCTTACAAGATTCCATATATAATTAAAGTATTGAAAATATATTTTATTTATTTCATCATTACTCATGTTCTGAAAGTTGGTCATTATTAGCTCGATACCTGATCCGTAAATGCAATTTACGACGTAAGAAAATTTGAAAATAGAATGAGGCTCATTGCATTCATAATATACTAAAATGAAATACAACCTCCATGACAAATCCTTATTTCTATTAACCACACAACGGAGAGGCCATAGCTTAGTAGTGAAAAAAAAATGGATACCGGGAACGCAAATTTTCTTTTTAGCAACAAACTTTTATAAAACTTATTTTTATTAAACTAAATATTAACTTCCTCGGGTGCAATTATCGCTTGAATAATCAGCGCCGGCCCTGGGGTAGAGTGAGAGGAGCGGTCGCGGCAGGCGCCAGGTGGCAAGGGGCGCCAAAAAGCCACTGCGAAAAATCATTTCCAGCGCAAAATAAAATTTTGATGGCGCCTTTTGAGAGGCGCGGGAGCAGTGCTGTGTTGCCAGATCAGATTATTAAAAATCCGTTGGGTGACGCTGAAAAATCCGTAGATTGCCTCTAGATAAAACTGGAGAACTACAGACTTTTTTAAAAGCTATATCTTACTGTTTGGAGCGGCTAGACCAGCCTTGAATCTAGTCCGTAAACAGCGTTTCTTGTAAAATTACATGGGTGACAGCTACGTTTAACATAGTTTAACATAAAACCAAGATAGAATTAACGTGAAGTGAAAGCGTCGACTAAAGGGCGCTGAAAGACAATTTCAATCCAAACTCTATGTTTGGTATTTGGATGATAGAACTTGAGGCGGAGACATGGACACTATTTTTGGCAATCTAAACCTCATCATTGATGAATTTTGCAAGTTTATTTTTGACACATTTTCAGATAAAAATTCCATCATTACAAAGTTTTACTGATGATAAATATCTTCTTTTATAGATGAAAAAAATCAAAATTTTATGAAAACCTCGGATAGATTGCTAAAAAATATTAAGTTCTGCGTTTTTGGGTCGACATTTAGGTATATATACTTTTAGATGCTGTAGGCTAGATTTAGAATTAGAAAATGCTTTCAACTGTGGAAACACAGCGAGCTGGTCAAAGGCTTGGACAAAATAATAAAGACCACCCTATCGTCGGTTTTGAATATCGACTTGGATGACAGGGCGTTGTCACAGGCCTCCTTGCTTGTCAGATTGGCAAGCAAGGAGGCCTATAGGCATTTTTTTTATAAATACATACTTTTTAATATAGAGAAACACTCAGACCCGTATATCTGTAGATATCTGTAGATCAATCTAAAGATGCCTCAAATTATCCGCCTCAGTTTGCTATGTATGATGACAGTATCAGATAATTTCTCTCTCTCAGTATCATTTTCACTAATAACGGAAGATTCACCATGATTCGTGAGTTTTAAAATTTCTAGATATTTGATTATAATAAGACTAATGTCCAAAATGTTTATAAAAGTTATAAAAGCTCGTGCCATCTCTTTCGAAGTGACGGCAGTGAGCTTGTGGATCGCTCTTCCCCTCCAGTATTAGAAAAATATCATCAAGACCAGCTTTCAAACGTTCTGTCCATAGTCACTATTTAAATTCATAATTCCACTTGAGCTTTTCGTATAACTTTATTACAAATTTGTTATTAGATTTATTTATTAATTTTTTCTATTTATTTGGTATATTTGGGTATTTTATTATTTTTATGATTATATTGTACTTGTGAGTAAGTATTTATTTAGGCAATTAGGTAGTTCGTAGATTTTTATTTCTATATGTCTTTTAGTACCTGGTTAAGCACGCCAACATAAGTTTTCTACCGTCACGGTTGACTGGTAGAAAATGTTTTTGGCATTAATTCCTCCATTTGTACATGTGTCTGTTTGTGCAATAAAGAATCAAACAAACAAAAGATAGAAAATATAACAGTAAAAGTATATAATATAATCGTAGATTGCATGATCGCTTACCATCAGGCGACCATCGTGGTCATACGCTAGCCCATAATTTATAAAATATATATATAAAACAAAGTCGGGTTAGTTACACCATTACTCAGTTACTCAAGAACGGCTGGACCGATTTTGATGATCTTTGATTTGTTCGATTTGTCTCTGCCCCGAAAAGCAGAATAACTATTAAAATATCGGGAAAATTCCCGCAAAAATAAATTATGAAGAAAAATCATTTTCTTACACATAGCTGCAACTAATGATGGCCGATTGACTATTCTACAGGGGTGACGTAAATTGGCAGCCCGCATCACCTGCATGTCAAGGCGGTACGAAGTGTGCCGGGTCAACTAGTATATAATATATATATAACAATTAGAAATGAATACTGACAATGTGAATCAATAGAATCAATTATATAATTAACCGTAGACAAACTGCAGACGAGCGCATTACATAATTCCAGCGTATATTACACGCCAATCATAAACCCGGTAGGTAATGACAGATTATAACAGTAACGCGAGTAATGCCACGATTACATTTGCACTGTGGTTTGATCTAAGATTGAACAGTAAACACGTACAACTCGTGCAAGAAATATTTTGTCTGCTGCAGAGGTAAACATTAGGGGCTGTCTGGATTTGTGGGATTCCTATCTGTTGAGGAGATGACTTATGATTATGAATTCCCAATCGGATTAATAACCGGTTGTTTTGTTAGTGCTTCTCTCAATCACGTAGGGCAAGTCAATTAACTTTTGATCTAGAGCAGTTGAGCTATCTATAGATCGTTTGCAACTTGAAGACTCCATAAATTTAGTAAATAGTTACGCATTTTTAACAAACTCGCCAAGTGATATACAAAAATTAACAATTGACAACATTATAATCGTAATTAAACAAACACGTTTTATAAAAGGTTACTACGAGGACTAAATTAGCCCTTTGTAAACTAACCGGGTCAGTTGCCTGATTCTTCGTTATTGGTCGCGAGGAACACACGTAAATTGACGATTTAAAATGAAAAGATTTTATTGAATAAAGAATTTTTGATTTGATTTGAACTCGATTTTTTAATAATCGGGGTCAAAACGACGTCACAGTGACGTCACGGGTGTCCGATTACCTGCCGGCCTCCTTGCTTTCATTAGGCCAAGATCATTTTATCGTATGACGTAGACCACTCGTGTGTTTCAGCTGAACAGAAATAGCTTATAATGCGAATTACTAGCCGTGTATAGCGTGCCTGTATTACAATGTGATTAGTGCGAGAATCGCTTGGCAGGCTCTGAAGGACGTAGTGGTATCTTCCTTAAGAAGAGCGTCAAGTTCTACCTTTCAGGAGCTTTGCAATACGTTACCTGTTTTTCTTTTTATAATTTACTAAAAAAATTAGTTTGACTACGATCTCGCCCTTCGCTTGCCGAAGAAACCTATTCACTCGCGACTTGAAGACCCCTTAGGTTGTATTTATCAGGAAACACAGACTCCGGCAAGGCGTTCTACTCTTTAACGGTGCGCATAATAAAGGTGGAAGAGACCGCTTTGTGCGTATGGGAGGTATGTCTACCATGTAGCGGTGGCGCACCGAGATTCTGGTTGTCCGATGATAGAATGGGGATGGTGGGATCAAATTGAAAAGTTCCGCTGCACATTCCGAAATGTATCCCATTTTTTTAACAGATTTTTATCTGTTACGGATGACTGGTAGAAATTGCTTTTAGCATTAAGTCCCTTGTACATCTTTCTCTTTGTGCAAAAAAGAATCAAATAAATAAATAGTGATGACTATAAAAATGAAGGGGTAACTTAAAAAGTCTATAATTATGCGCAACCTATATAAGGTACCTACTTCAGAAAATTCATAATATTATGAAGTATACTTAATTATGTTTATCCAAAAGTAGCGTCGGCCGTAGCCTTTGATCAGGGTAAAGCGAGATTGTCTTTCAGCACCCTTTAGTCAACGCTTTCACTTCACGTTAATTCTACTTCGGTTTTATGGTAGCTAAATAATAATCAGCTGTGCACAAAAGAGCTGTTACCCATGTAATTTTACAAGAAACGTTGTTTACGGACTAGGTTCAAGGCTTGACTAGCACCTCCAATTAGTCAGATTTAGCTTTTAAAAAAGTTTGTAGTTCTCCAGTTTTATCTACAGGCAATCTAACCAACGGATTTTTAAAAATCTGATCTGGCAACACAACACTGCTCCCGCGCCTCCCAAAAGGCGCCATTAGAATTTTATTTGCTCCTTGCCATCTAGTGCCTAGAACAACCGCTCTTCTCTCTCATCTCTCACTCTACCCCAGGGCCGGGGCTACCCAAAAGGGGTCATTGTGCCCACTTATGATAACGATAATTGTTGTTCGACTTTTTTAGTGTTCGAACTATGACATATTTTCTGTTTTTCTCTTGTTGCCCGGCAATTAGCGAAGTTTAGTCAAACTTTTGAGATGCAAGAAGTAACACTTTTTGGTGGCGGTAACCGACGCATAGGATCAGCCATAAGACGAAATATTTAATTATGCATGTAATGTCCCATTGGAAACCCTAATTAAATAAATAAATTAGGTCACACTGATTCTGTCCATCCAAACGTTACCCGGAAGAGATAGTTTTTAGCAATAAGGTTGCCCTTTGTTATCAATTATATTCTTTCGATGTTTCTTTGTATCGTTTTGTGATGATAAATAAATAAACATTGCTGGACATTTCACACAGCGCTATCTAGCCCCAAACTAAGCATAGCTTTTACTTATATACCTACTTTTGTTTTATTTTTGCAAATACATAGTTATAATATATAGAAAAACATCCAGACCCGGAACCAATATCTGTAGATCATGCAAACATTTATTCAGCGGCGGGAATCGGACTCGTTACCTCCTCCGTCTCAGACGGGTAATCATCCAATAGGCAAGAGCGGATCCAGCTTTGGTGCCAGGGGGGGTCACATAGTCGTGGTCAATGTCATGTGTTATGTTTAACAATTTTAATTAGTGGTCCACCTAGGTTCTGGACCTAGCCCGGGGGGGGGGTCATGACCCCCATAACCCCCCCCCTCCCTGGATCCGCCCTTGCCTATAGGTACGCCACGGAGATCGTCAAATAAAGAATTATTAATGGATCTAATCCAATCTAAATAGAAATAAAATAAATAAAATTGTTATAGTATCATAGTATCGTAAATACTTGGTTGCTAGACGGAACAGTTAGTCATCGGATGGCGCCACTTAGTCGCCGCGCTACATGACACATACCTTCTAGTATGTCTCTTACTGTGTTTAGCTTCTTACTGTCTCTGGTATAGCACTTCGAATGATAAATAATAAGGTAATAATAAGATTAGCTGGAGGAAAATGCTAATTAGCATTGAGTTCACGTATGTTTTATTTTATTAGTGCAATAAAGAATTTTTTAATCTAATCTAAATAATAATAATATAACGTTTATTTCAGGCAACAATGTGCACATACAAAATAGGATAGCAAAGTCCATATCTATAAATACCTTAAAAACTAACAAACTTAAAACAATAAACTAAAAAACGAACACTTTTATTTATTTTAAGAATACTTAGCTCATTATTATAAATACGGGATTAATCACGTACCGTCTTATCGGTGTTTCGACCGACAATGTTTCGGTTCAATTCGTGAACCTTCATCAGGGTGAGTGCGATCCGCTCCGAATACGCTCCGTATACGTCTCGCCTCGCACTGTGCAAGGAACCGAAACATTGTCGGTCGAAACACCGATAAGACGGTACGTGATTAATCCCGTATTTATAGTAATGATTGAAATAAATCACGAAAGTTTTCTAAGTAGAATACTTAGCTCTTTATAATTGGGGATCCCACTTCTGATAAGTGAAACTTTTGAATGCGGTTGGTCAGAATCCTATACTAGCCATTCTAGGCTAACCTACAGATCGTGAAACTTTGGTACCCTTACCTAATAATAATGCTACCTTTTTAAGCTTCAAATTGCGACACATGACACAATCATGAAGATGTCTGGGTTCCTCTCTCAAAATATAAACCATCATACACCACAGTAAAGTTTTAACTCACAAGTTTCAGCTTTACATTTTCGATAATCAAGCAAAAACACGGAACATATCATCACTGAGGCAATTATCATATACCTCGGAGAACTGAAGACCGTTGGGGAAGAAAATTTCTCGAGTGGAGACCACGCAGCTTAGGATACCCCTCCTAGATGGAAAGATGTCCAGATAAAGGTTGATGGAAGTCGTTGCGTCCACAAGTTTATTCCCCCTGGAATTCAATCAGGAAGGCCAATGTCCTACGGTTGTTAAGCTGATGATAAATTATCATAATCGTCTCAACGCGTGATCTATCTCGGAATTCAGTTGCATTACGATTCACTGACAGCCATCAGTCATAATAATGTTCTCACATTTGAGATCCATCAAAGCACGATCAATCTCGGCCTGAACATTACGTATTTTAACCACGCTGTCCACTGAATCGTGTCGAATAAATGGGGCGGAAACTTAAAAGCACAAATATGCAACGCATAAAACTGCAAGTCAAGACACTTGCAAGTTTTGGGACGTGTTAGTATATCAAGTGTAACTACTTTGATTTTAACGACAATGTCGCATCAACATTTTTGTTGATTAAATACTGCTGCTACCCTTAAATGTGCCAATAGTACCTATATTTATTTGAATCATTCAAATAAATAGAAATTAAAGTAGTATAGTTATCCCCTTGTTAAGTTAGTTATCAGTTTTAACCCTTGTATTCCAAGTTTTAACTAATCGCTATCAAAATCAATGAATTGATTTTAAAGAGATCATAAATTCGCTCAGTACAAGAAATAATAATTTTATTGACAAAAATTATTATATTTAGTGACACCAAGACAAGCCTGTATGCAGAAACGCTTTAGTGGTAAATTTACCTAACTCGCCAGCTATCAACAATTCTCTTAGCCTAGCGTTCGCAGAATTTTTTGTGTAAACTTCTAAATGCCTTTAATCTCCCAGAGTGGATGTAAAACGCGAAGGAATATTGGAACAACATTTTAATGGGCGATAAATCTTCATCTTTGAGATACCTATCACAATTTCTAGCAAAAAAAAAAAACTACAGGCATGTACCTACCGTCGATCGGTTGGTGAGTATTTCAAGCGGCAAGATGGGCTTGCAATTTGTCACTTTGCACATGAAAGTACGCAGTCGCATGCAAGAAATTAAATATGCTTCTGACTACACGTTATAGGATATAAAAAAAGATATGACTAGTAGTTCACCCCGAACTGAGATCTCGCGAGTCTCACAAAACACAAAAAAAATCTTAGGGCGACTCGCGCAACGATGCCTAAACGTATTTAGTGGCTAAATATGATCTAAGGAGTTGTCAAATCATAAATACGTACAATTTAAACATGTTTAGTGGCTAAATACGTTTAGGGATCGTTGTGCAAGCCGGCCTTAATCGTTGACTAATAAAATAGTGCCACGTCCAAATAACTCGACCTACAGTTTCATTCAAATTAGAGGTATCGGGAGTTCAGGTTGCTTGGTTTTCTTTTTTGTGGTACAAATTGCAGTTATTCTGGATTTCAGACTTTTCTCTATATTTGTGTCACAAGCTACACGCACACCAAATTTCAGCACTGTGGGATCACTGGTGTACCCTATGAATTTTGTCAAAGTTCAGTTTTTATTATGGCTAAGAACTTAAAAACTACAAGGTTTAAACTAAAAATAAAAACGGGGTTGCAATGTACTCAAAAAGACCTTTTATTAAACGTGCCATTTGACTGGATAGTCTCATTTTGGTTTTTTTACACCTATTGAATCCCAATATCTCAACAACCCCCCCCCCCCCCCCCCCCCAATCACATTTTAAGCTCATTTAGTCACACCAAAAGTGTGCTATACACTACCCACCTATATACCAAATTTCACGATGATAGAGATCTCGCTTCGAACGATCAAAAAAGTCGAGCCAGATATTTAAGGATTAATGATAGAAAAAGTAAAATATAATAATTCTAATCATAGAAAACTCTTTAATGCGTATTAATTAAACTTGCTTATTGATTGATATATCCGGCATTTTCAGTTTTTGCCTGAAACCTGGTCAGACCAGCAGCGCTTTTATCTCACTTAGTAAACACAGCATCACAGTCTCATTTTTAAAAACTACTTTCTATTTCAGAGTGGCTCCTGCGACTCCGGTGAATGGGGCTGGGCAGGGCTGGAAGAGGCTGGTGGAGGAGGCCCCCGGGTACCAGGCCTGGTGTCGGCCTGCCTCGCGCATCTGCGGAGACATGGCCTCCATACCCTGGGGCTGTTTCGGGTATCGTCTAGTAAAAAGCGAGTGAGACAGGTGGGAAAAAACACCTGTTGATATTTTCGTGTCAGTGTTTAAGTCAGTGACATTATTGAGTTAGATTTGTTCTCCATTTGTAAAGAATTGAGTCCTCCCCACTACCTCTTGGATCATTGTCCTCTATTTAGAACAATCAGTGCATTCTATTGAAGGTGTAGTGCTTTGATCACCGGCATCACCAGGTTGTTCTGGGACCTGGTCAGACCAAAGCTTAGTTCAGATAATACATCCTGAAAAGGTCGTAAAGGTCCTTTTCACCAGATGTTTTTGTACACAATAATGCAAAATAAATAAGAAAATTTTAATGAAATTTAATGTCAATTTATAAGTTCCGTTCATTGTTTTGTTTAGCCGAGACACACAACACAGACAAAGCCAATGTAGGGTATAACTAGCTGTTTTACAATGAAATAATCAGTTATATGAACGGTGGCAAATCCACCTATTTCGTCTTATTCTTAAACAGAATAATTTCCAATCTGAAGACCTTCCAGCCTTAAATGGCACCGCGTCCTACTACTTCACTACGTCAAAGCCGTCTCTACCGTCTTACCCAAATATTCAAGGTCCAATACAATGTATCCAGAAAACAATAAGCAAGTTCCCACGTCACGGTCTATCTTCGTCTGCAACAGTGTACTCATACGGTAAGTTTGTAATAAATCCCCAAAGTGGGTCACTGCGGCCACTTGCCGATCCAAAACATCTAATTCTGTCGATCGGGTTCTTTAGGATTGCGAGATTGTTACACTGCTGATTAGATTTCAGTTCTCCGAATATTCAATGTAAGCATTTCACAACAACTCACTCTTGCAGTATGATATAAGCTATCAGTGGTGTTGGAGTTTCTAGGAAATTTAGGTGACCTTCAACATGACCTGACTACTTTTATACTCTTGCAGTACGGGTAGAAGAAACAGGCCCAAGAAAGAAAAATTTTCTTCTGAACCACTAGGTGCTAGTGGTAGAAATCGAGAATTCTGTATCGTGGGAGAATCAATAATCGAATAAATCTGTCCGAGAAAATTATATCTGAATATCTTATTTTTGGTGCATCCTTTATCATATTCCACCGCCACGCCTTGCTGTTTGAACGATTCATTTTATCAGTCTATTTGAGTAAGTAAAATAGAGGAATGATTCAAAAAGCACAGATAAATTATACCTATACAAAAAGATACATAGCGACATCTATTGACGACGACTCAGTAACGAAAAGTTTCTTCTTCCAGCTCCGAGAAGATTGGGAGCGCAGTCAGGAGGTTGCATTGGATGCGGCGGTGTCCCCGAACGATGTGGCCACGCTGCTCAAAGAGTTCCTGAGGGATTTGCCCGACCCTCTACTCTGCCGGGATCTGTACCCCGCGTTTTTACAGACACAAAGTTAGTAAATTATTCCAAATGTGTCTTTCATGTCACCATCAATGTGTCACCATAGTTATTCCCATTGAGAACGATTGCATCAAAATTTTGACTCGATATGAACTTGAAAGCTCGACATCAAAGGGCGTCGAACGAATCGACCTACAAACCATTCGAGGACAAAGGTCATTTGTATCAAATGCTCGCCATACCTAAAATGTATAATTCTTTGATACAAACTAAGGCTGTTCTATAAGGTATACCGTCCATTACGTCAGATTGCAAATAATCATTATTCCTTACTTCTTCAATACTAAACTATCTGGCTGTTGGCATGCCAATACAGTATTATTGATTTATAACTTCTTAACTTTCTCAATTTCAGAACTACACAACCGTCATTACCAGTGGGAAGCCATGAGGCTCATCATCCATCTGCTACCCGCAGCACACCGAGACACGCTGAACGCGTTGCTGTCATTCCTGGCTCAACTAGCAGCCCATTCTCAAGACAGCCATCAGCCTGGCAATAAGATGGATGCTGCTAACCTGGCTACTATCTTTGCACCGAATATATTACATAGGAATAAACCCAATGAAGTTGCCAAGTAAGTTTCTGGGTGCTTAGTTAGTGCTGTACTTCATAGCGCAACTGACAGTAAAGCATCCTTTATCAATACGCTGCATTGCGATGTGATCGATTCCGATCGCGATATATCCTAAGATATACTAGCGTCCAATGAACGTGTGATCGTTATATTTCATGCCTATGGGAACGTTTGTAGGAACGTAGGACGTCCTAGGAATATTAATAAAAAAGTAATCGGAATCGTGCGCCGTTCGAACGTCTGTGACTAATATTAGCCAAATCACAATTGCCCCCTAAATAGCATATTTTCAGCCATCAAATATGTACTCGAGAGACACTGCAATCTTATTTTACTGTTTCCTCTGTTGGAACTACTTAGGTAGATGACAACGAGAAAAGACGCTAATGCAGTACTTACTAGCTTACACTTGCCATTACACAGAAACTTAAAAAGAAAAACTTATAAATAACAATACTGGCACTGGAAACAATTTCTTGTTTTTTTTCTTCTATTTTTGCCTGCTGTGTATGAACATAATGATATTTCTCTATTCCAGTGCAGAACAGCTGTCGGAGCGAGCTGACGTGATCAACGTGGTCCGGCAACTAGTGGAGCGACAGGCCGAGCTGTGGACGTTACCGGCCGAGCTGCTGCATGAGGCGTATATACACTTGGCGCACAGTGCGCCGGCGCATCTGGATCCTTTACTGCTAAGGAAAGCAGAGTAAGTAGCCTTGTTTTACAACTGACATAGTACTAGAAAGTATACCGAGCTTACGATATTGTTTATATCTGTAAGTGGTTTAACATCGACTATAAAATATAACTCAAACCTCCAAACGTTGGGTATGTTTAACCCAAAGTAATGGTGCAAGAGCGTTGTAATATCAATGTCTTCTAAAACAGTGAGAAAAGATCTTATCAAATACATACCGATGAAAAAACTTGGGGGACAGAAAGAGACCTTCGCTCATAGGTAGGTAAATAAAACACTGAAGAATCATCGGCAGATCAGATTTAGGATTCATATCATGTATTCTGCTTTAAGTTAGCCAGTAAAATCTGCAGTGGGCGGCAAACTGCACCAGAATGTCCATTAACAGAAACAAATGGCGAGATATCGTGATTCGTGAGGCGTGTAACATCTGCCCCCAAAAATAATGATATAACACGACGACCACGACCGCTCTGTCAAGAGCGTTACGATTGAGAAGAAGAAAGCATGACCACTGAGATGTCGGTTGATAGAGATGTACTCGTATGTGCGAAAAATACACATCTTCCGTAATGTGTGAAAAGAGCCTTGTAGTCGAGCAGTTCGTCAAGTGTGTATTCTCTTGCAGAGTTGCAGCGGAGCAGGCTAACGCGGAGAACTCAGACGGCATGAGGCGCGTGTGGTCACGCGAGACCTGCCTGCACGGCGCCGCCGCCACCGGCGGGCCCGGGGACGTGCCGCCTGCCAGGTGAGACACCACCACGCATCTTAGCTCTTGCCTTTGAGTAATGGATCCTTCCTACTCAAACCTAGCGACTATTCCGTGACAAGTTGGAACTGTATATTCGTAGCCTTAATACGTAAGCCAGTCGCTGACGCCCAGGTCAGCAGTTTACGCTGTGACGTGGTTTTATGGCGGGTTTTCGGCAGTCGCTTTCAATCATTCAAACGACAGCACGTTACGGCTTAACCTCGCGATCTTCAACTTATTTTCAAATAAACCGTTATACATATCTTCTACTGTTTCGAACAAAATCAACCAAAAACTTATAAGACTGTAGGGAGTGCACTCATCGTACAGGGATGGCTTTCGTAATAAAGCTACCGATATATTGCGAGCTGTCGCTATGCGACGTGGTAATATGAGACTAGTTGTGAGCCACGTAGAATATTGTAGCGTGCACGCACCCGCTTATTATTATTATTATCAGGCGTTCGTGTCCCACTACAGGGCAAAGGCCACCGTAGTGGGACACGAATGCTTGATGCTGTTTGAGACCAAACTGTTAGGAATTCATCCCGCTCGTCCCGCACTTTTACGTTCCGGTGTGCCACGTGACCTTCTCGCAGGGTCAGGACGCCACTCGATGGCTATCCTTGCCCGCAGCTCACTTGGCATGCGACAGACAGAACAATGTGGTGCGCATTGTATAAATGTATATCAAACTTTATATTAAGTATTCATAATTGTTAGTTTACCTACACATTTTTAGATTAGGTACTTCATCATCATCATCATATCAGCCAAATGACGTCCACTGCTGAACATAGGCCTCCCCCATAGATATCCAGAGCGACCGATCTTGTGCGGCCTGCATCCAACGTCTTCCAGCAACCTTTATCAGTTCTTCTTTCCATCCAGTGGGGGACCGTCCCAGGTTGCGCTTTCCAGTACGTGGTCTCCACTCGAGAACCTTTCTGCCCCAACGACCATCAATTTTTCGAGCCACTTAAACTTACGAGTACTTCTCCTTTGCTATGTCGGTGACTTTGGTTCGTTTACGAATCTCCTCATGCGATCGATTGATTCGATCTCGTAGAGAAACACCATTCATAGCCCTCTCCATAGCACGCTGAATTACTTTGAGCCTTCTTATGTGGCCCGTAGTAAAAGACCACGTTTCTGTACCATACGTCATCACTATACACAATAAGTACTTGTTGCTAGGTAATTTTGGAAGATTGTTTCTACCTTTTCTTAATCGTTTATAATTTTTTGCAAGCTTTACGCCAGCAACAACATAAAGCTATAATTAAAATTTTCCCTATTGTTAAGTCCCCTGCCTTCTGCCGGCAGACGCAGTGAGAAGAGCTACTCGCGCAGTCGCAGAACACGTGAGACAGCATCGGATACCTCCTCAGGTTCCTTATCGTCTGCCATGACTATTGTTACCAGGTAATTTTATTTTTACTTATCCCTCCGAGACGGTATACGCAGTTTTTATGTCTGAGTACTGACACTCATACTCGTTTATTCAAACCGTAGGGACACAATAGAACACTTGGTTACGTCAATAATACTTATAATTACATAGACTTTATCTACCTAGTAGCTATTGCACCATCATTTTGGAGGTACTAGAAACAGACAAGCAATCGTTGGTGTAAACAAGTTTTTTAGTGGAGACCAAGTCTTGGAAAACGTAGAAATGTCCCTCGGCTAAGTCTTTTGGTGCTCGTGTTAAGGGAGCGATGACTTAAAGAGGTGGATAAGAGCTGAACATTGGGCCGAGTGGCGCGTTTCGGAACAGGCCCATGTCCAGCAGTGGACTAATGTCGGCTAAGGATGATGATGAGTATTTCTAGCTGAGTGCCTCCATGTTCCATGAAGGGTTACGAAAAGAAGCACAATCTTGTTTAACATTTCGGCTTCATTTATACCATACTTCTAATACCACCAGTTCATGTATATTCCCGGCATGATTGTGACCACTTGACTGCCAAAGCAACAGATATTAATTAAGATGATTGCAAATTGTGGTGTTTTTGAAGTTCTAAAGACTTTTTAAAACCCTTTAGAGGCTGAATCACCTGTATTGAATATAACCACACCAGTGAGTTCCTCACAATTAAAGTCTTCAGTAGTAATTTTAATAACAGAATTTTAAATTGCATTTATTTTTGGAAGGCATGATTACTTGACTGCTATAGGCAATTCTCCTAATCTAAAGTACCTATAAGTTTTGAAAGAGCATTTGCTTAATTGCCCAGGGTGCGGAGCAGCGAGGAGTGTGGTAGCAGTGGCGTGGTGTGTTCGACGCCAGCGCCGCGCACTGACTCCACGGCCGACTCTAATGACTCCGCCAGCGACTATAATGAGGTGGGTTGGGTGAATGTGCCTGCGACTCCAACGACTCCGCCAGCGACTATAACGAGCTGGGTTGGATAAGTATGCCTGTGACTCCAAAGACTCCGCCAGCAACTATAACGAGGTGGGTTGGGTGTGTGTATCTGCGACTCCAAAGACATTGGCAGCGAATATAACGAGGTGGGTTAGGTGAGTGTGCCTGTGACTCCAATGTCTCCGCCAGCTACTATTAGGAGGTGGGTTGGGTGAGTGTACCTGCGACTCCAAAGACACTGTCAGTGAGTATAACGAGGTGGGTTGGGTGAGTGTGCCTGTGACTCCAACGACTCCGCCAGCAACTATAACGAGTTGGGTTGGGTGAGTGTAATGACGCTTTTCACCGTGGATTTTTAAATGCTTTGTGCCAGATAAAACTGAATGTCATAGATGTAAAAAATATTGTGACATCTATGAACTCATGAAAAATACATGAAATCATAATGTGATTTCAGACGCTGGGCGGATCAGATGACGACTGCGTCATCACGGCATCTCTCCACATCCCGGCGGCATTCTCTCCGCCCTCCCCCCGAGCCCCCTCCGCACCCCCCCGGAGACGTTCCACCTCCGGCTCCGACGCCTCCAGGGTGTCGGAGGGATCTAAACGAGACTCGGCTGTGGGGTCCTCCTCGTCGTCACCCCCCGGATCACCCCCGCCGGTTGTTACGGCGCCGCTCCGGGTCACTGTGATGGCGGGAGAGGTGAAGAGGAGTACTGAGGACAGGCAGAGGACCACTGATATTGACAGGCTCGTCGGTCTTGGCAGGTATGGCGCTGATTTAACGGTTCTCTTGTATGAGCATTAGGTACCTGTCCTTGTAAACTCTTAGGTTATTATTCATAAGTAGGTGCATTATGTAGGCTGAGATGCAGGAGGTAGCGGGTTCGATTCCCGCCGCGGAACAAATGTTTGCATGATCTACAGATATTTGTTCCGTGTCTAGGTGTTTTTCTATATATTATAAGCATGTATTTACAAAAAAAAAGTATATAAGTATTCTATCAGTTATCTGGTTCCCATAGTACTCTGCTTAGTTTGGGGCTAGATAGCGCTGTGTGAATTGTCCAGCAATATTTATTTATTTATTTATATTTTGTATAATGTCATACGTATTTTTTGTATAATGTATTAGGTTTATCTATAATGTAGGTGTAGTTTATAGGTATTATTTTTAATATGTATAAGTATTTTATTTATATATGTATGTATCATGTATAACTATAGATATTTATTAGTTTTTTACTCCAATGTCCTTGTCTGTGCACGCACCCACCACTTTAATCAACTATCTCTATCTCCAAAGGTTTGTTGGAAGAAAACTCTTATTAGGTTTAAGTTCGCCTTTGTACATGTCATTTTGTAAGCTGTTTCTGTCTCTAAATCTATTTGCGTACAATAAAGAATAAAGAAAGCAACCAACGGGTCCCCAAAAGAAACTGCCGGGTGAACAAATACCCTAGACAAAGTTTATCTACGGAAGAAATATGTGCATTATTCAGTACACATTGAGCATGCCAATGACAACCTATTTTCTTTATTTATTTCAGTTTTTTATCGAGAAATACCTTTGTGTATCCTAGGTAGAAGAAATAAAACCGTTATACACCCAAACCCACTTCTTTATAGCAAAGCTACTAATATTATAAATTAGAAAGTATGTAACTCTGTCGCTTTGTCTGTCTGTTTAATACGTTTTTACGACTAAACGGCTAGACCGGTTCCGATAAAATTTGGTATTTAGATAGATTATGACTGGGATTGAAACAGACTACTTTTTACCCAACTGCACAGAAGGAGGAAAATGCTTTTATAGACAAACCATGCGTGCAAAATCGCGTGCGGAAGCTTATCCATTCGTGTGTCTAGATGGGGTGGTCCAAGATGAAGCTCGCTTGTCTAAAAATAACCTTTCACTCTGGATTTAAAGACTCAGAGATTTTATCGGCAACTAATCTTTCCAGAGAGCGCAATACCTCCGATGCCCGCGCAGTCGTCCTCCGCCAACACGACGAGACCAGCACCATGAAAACCCGTGTCTCCTCCCGACAGGAGACCAGAAAAGAAGAACACTCCGTCCGGAAAGAGGAGAGAAGAGAAGAGACCACGAGAAGAGAGGAGAAGAGAGAGGGCACCCTATACAAGAGAGGAGAGCTGATATCGAGTGCCCGTTCCCCGCCCACATGACTTGTAATACTTGTTTTATACATAAACGTCTATTTATCAGCTTTGGGTTTCATTGGCTCGAAGATATTGATTTTTTAAGTTGGAAGGTGTCCACTATGGGAAAAGGGAATCTCCCAACCGTACCTTTGGCTCCGGGTTCATGAACAGATCTTGTTGGAAGCACTAAATAAGCTCAGATTTTCAGAAGAAAACGTTTGTACGATCTAGGATAGTTCTTGTTTGCAGATGTCGCCGTATTCATATTTTCGCTCTTTCTGTAGGTAAGAATAGAATAGAACAGGGCCCGTAGCCAAATTACATTCGCTCCGAAACCATTCGATTTCTACATAATATGTTTGTAGTCGATATATCACGTGATATTTCCATAGCATGTGTCAAATCCCATACATTTTCGGACTTATCGACTAGCGTCATCGCTAATCGAATGTAACTTGGCTAAGCCCTCAGGTTAGCTTGATGACAAAGTAGCCCTTTGATTAAATACCGCAACATACTTTCTATACTAGGTCTTCTTCGTGTCGATATGGTTCATATTATTTTAAACATCAAATGTTGTTTACGAGAAGCACGTCGAGTACTATGGCTGGAAAAGATTGCCCCTCCTGAAAACTACAAAGAGCCTGCTGAAGAGCTGCCTGCCGGAAAAGACCTTCCTTGGCCTACATGGTAATCACTCAACCGTCTCAGGACACAAGTGGGCCGCAGCAGGCAAAATATGAGTAAATGGGGCCACATTGGAGAGTCGGTGACTGGTTGCCCATGCGGTACAGACCCTCAGACTATGGCACACTTACTAAGCTTACATAGGTCTTATAAAGGTAATACTCATTTTAGATATTATTTTTAGCTTGATTTGATTGAAACCTAACATGATTATTTTGATGGTAAATTCAGGAACACTAACCTTTCGCAAGCTCACATTGAATCCTTGTTTAAAATGTGAATGGGTTTGTGTCCGTTCACACCAATCTCCTTTCAATTTATTAGCCTCTGTCTATAGGGTACATAATTATACACAGATATTTGTACACTAAAGGGACCTACTAAATGATGTTAAGGAGTTTAATTTTTTTTTACAATATCATCACTTTGCAATAGTTATGTCCAATTATATCCATAACGTGACACTTTACTACATGGTACGACGCTATATAGAAAGAAAAAAAATGGCAGATCGGGGACTATACCAAAAGTTTTCAAACCCTTTTAGGTTCTTTTTGAAAGCGTTGAAAGAAAAGAACAGTTTGAATGATCCCAATATTTCTTCCATGATTGTGTCCGTATTATCTATTGTATCTATTATATATTGTATAGCTTGTATCTATTTCCTGTGTAACTTGTCTCGCATGATGATGGCTCCGAGTTTCGAGACTCCGTCCTGATACTCAGTCTTGCCGAGAGGAGGCACCGCTGAGGTAGTTTCTGTAAAATGATTGGTGATTGGTTGATGATGAGGAACCTATTGGATCAGACTCGAAGGTAACATGTAATATTGACGTGAAAGAAGCCAAGAGCTTGAGAAACTTGGTTTATTAGTACATTACATACCTACCTATAAATATTTGAGCATAGCTATTATAAATATTTTCTGTAATTTGTGTGTTGTGCTAAAAAGCCACATCACGTTTATATCACATCATGAATTGTAATGACAGATTTTTTTCACGGGTTTATGGCAAACACAGCATTTGTTTGTATTTTTATACTACTCTGAGATGGAACAAGGAAATTGACAAGCATATATATTATATAACAAAGCATTGCCTTGCAGGTTTGCACCTTAGCTAAGATGCACTGCGCATCCATCAACTTGAGGCATACCTACAGTGCTTTACAGTTGCGCTTGTAATTTTACCGGCAAGAATAAATCTTCAAACCGAAGCAATGCTGCTTGGCGGCAGAAATAGGTATGGTGGTAATACTTTCCCGGGCGAGCCTTTTACAAAAAAACTCTACTACAACTATCGACGAGTTCCTACTCCTAGGTGGTATTTTTCTTGGCCTGGAAACCTTAAATTTGTAAGCTCTTAGCTAGAACATAGCAACAACTTACCACATTTAGCCCTAGAATCGCTTCCAGCCCCAGCACCGGTTTGCTTCGACACGGTCTTAGGCACTGCCTTCGGCTTAGGTCCCACGCGGCAAGGGTCTCCAGGCAGACGCATCGGCTGCGCGCATGGACCAGTGCCGCTCTCGTCGGCTGCTCGCTGGAGACCTTCAAACTTGGCTCCGGGACCTGGTAGTTTAAACATAGAAATTTTGAGATTTACTAAGCAAAATTGCAGATTGAAAACTGATTCTTCGTCTTTGATTCTTGGATAATCTACACATTTACGTTATCTGAAGATTTTTATTTTGATTGTTTTATTTTTATTGTGATTATGTATACTCACCACTCTCACAGTAGTCCACTTGGTATATAGTCTTGTTGCGGTCCCTGTCTATCCTCTGCTTTAGCTCAGGTCCTGCCTCGTTCTGCAGGATGCTGTACAGCATTGGGTATTTGGATTGTAGCTGCAAATGAATAGGCAGTTCTTTATACAGGGTGCTACACTACGAGCGATTTCTAATGTACTCGTAGCTTTCTTATCTGTACATAACAGATAAGCAAGCGATTTGTTGCTTCCGAGGGCACGTTTAAATGTTTTTCCCAACTAAAATGTCAGAGGCCTAAAAACTTCGACACTATAGTTGACGACTACTTTGTAAAAAACTTACCTTCATACAGGCACATGCAGCAAACTAACAGGGTTCTTCGGAATCTAAACCCAGAACCCAATGTCCTCATAATTGTTTTTTTCAGCTATTGTGGTTACCGACCTAACACCGGCTGACCAAAAAAGCTGAAAAATCCCATCGCATATTATCATACCTTATCTAAGAATGCATTAGGCTGGTCATAGCGAGAAGTGGCCGTTTCAGGGCTGGCAGCTACTCTCACTGGATACAGCTTTGGATCTAGCATAGGACCCATGATCTGAAAAAAGTAGTTTTCAATCGTGCTAGAGACAAAATTTAATGATTTTATCACATTGCTTGATCTGATCCCACCATCTCCTTTCCATCAAAGGACAAGCCAACGCATGTCTAATTACCATCCATACTTCGTTAGTAAGCCATCCATTTGCACACACTCTTTCAGGTCTACGTTCACAATACATACTTACCTAGATGCAGTCAGCGTCGCTTACTGGATATCATCCTTCTACTTTATTTCAATCTTTAAACATGCAGTGCACCATGGGTTTCCAGATAGGTAAACCAAAATTAAGGTAAATTTTGGTACTTACAAGTGCAAAAATCTAAATTTGGCCATATCTTTTTATCCTGTTGACTCAAGACCTTGATTTTTATACACCTAATAGGGACTATAAACCTCAGTATTTGGTATAAATTTCAACTTTCTAGGTCCACCCGTTCCTGAGAAAATCGGTGGTGACACACGGACAGACAGACAGACAAGAGATCTTATAAGGGTTCCTTTTATTACCTTTTGTGGTACGGAACCCTAAAAACATTGTAGATAAGCTGAAATTGCGCGTCCGCGTCTACTCGACGTTTACATTCAAATATGATATTTTCTTTATTATTTGCTATCTATACTAATATTATAAAGAGCAAAGATTTGTATTTTTGTATGTTGTAACGAATAATAACAAAAACTACTGGTCCGATTTCTAAAACTCTTTCACCATTCAGCTAGCCCACACCGCTGAAGAGAAAGCGAACTTGTTCGCCACTCTTTTCGCGGAATCTTCACGTTTAGACGCTGCAGGCGGGACACCTCCGAGTCTACCTGATTGCGGGGTACTTATGCCGGAAATACGCATTCGTCAGACCGAGGTTCGTAAAACGCTGCGGAGTTTGGACGTGAATAAAGCTAGTGGCCCTGATGGGATTCCAGCAATTGTACTTAAATCCTGTGCGTCTGAGCTCGCTCCTGTACTGACACGCCTCTTTCGCCGCTCTGTTGAGGCTGGACATGTGCCGAAATCATGGAAGCTGGCTAATGTGCAGCCTGTGCCCAAAAAAGGTAGTCGTGCTGACCCATCAAATTATAGGCCCATCTCGGTCACGTCCATAATTTGTAAGACTATGGAACGTGTTCTGAACAACAGGCTTCTGGCACACCTAGAAGCTAATAACCTCCTCAGTGATCGCCAATACGGCTTCCGCCGAAGCCGGTCAACTGGGGATCTTCTGGCGTATGCCACGCATTTATGGAGCGAGGCCATTGAGAAATACGGAGAAGCGCTTGCTGTTTCTCTCGACATCTCAAAGGCCTTTGACAGGGTCTGGCATGATAGCCTTATAAGTAAGCTTCCATCTTTCGGTCTACCCACTGGTCTTTGTGTTTGGATCTCGGACTTTTTGAGAGACCGATCGATACGAGTCGTCGTTGATTAACGCCGGTGTCCCTCAAGGGTCGGTACTCTCTGCAACTCTCTTCTTGCTGCATATCAACGATCTGCTAAAGCCTGGAACCTTTGGGTATGCGGACGACAGCACAGTTGTGGAGAGTTACACATCTACTGCACGAGCCAGTGGGGCGCAGATTCAGTCTCACAGAGAGGCCATGGTTGAGCGCTTAAACTTGTCCTTAAAGGCGGTCTCCGACTGGAGCGATGCCAATTTGGTTAAGTTTAATGCTAATAAAACCCAGGCGTGCCTGTTTTCTGCGAAACGGAGCCCATTTCATCTGGCTCCTACTTTCCGTAATGTACCCGTGCCGATTTCTGACCACCTCGAGCTTCTTGGTATCTCATTAACACCCACTCTCAATTTTGGCTCATACATTGAGTCGAAAGCCCAGCTGGCCGCTAAGAAGCTTGGAATACTTGCAAAGGTGAGGCAATACTTCACACCGGGACAGTTGCTCAACTTATACCAAGCACAAGTCCGATCATGTCTGGAGTACTGTTCTCACCTCTGGGACGGATCAGCGAAGTACCAGCTAGAGGCTCTAGATTCAATTGAGAGAAGAGCCAAGAAGCTCATTTGCAATAACGAGTTAGCAAAAGCAAGGCTCCACAGCCTCGAGCATCGTCGAAAGGTTGCAAGCCTCTCGGTTTTTTATCGAATACATTTCGGAGAGTGTGCTGCGGAGCTTTTCAACCTGATCCCACCATCCCCATTCTATGATCGGACAATCAGACGCTCCGCGATGCGCCACCGCTACATGGTAGACATACCTCCCATACGCACAAAGCGGTACTCTTCCACCTTTATTATGCGCACCGCCAAGGAGTGGAACGCCTTGCCTGAGTCTGTGTTTCCTGATAACTACAACCTAGGGATCTTCAAGTCACGAGTGAATAGGTTTCTTCTAGGCAAGCGTGTAACATCGTAGACTGCATCATCGCTTACCATCAGGCGAGATAGTGGTCAAACGCTAGCCTATAATTTATAAAAAAAAAAAAATTAGTATACTACATTATCCTTGAGTATCATAGACTACTTTATACTCAACTGCGCAGGAGGGTAATGTTTTTATTCAAAAACTACGCGTGCGAAGCTGCGGATTGGTCAGCTAGTATACTTTATAATATACATAACACAATACAGAAATAGAGAACATAATACAAAGGCGAGCTTAACCCTAAAAAGATTGTTCTTCTAACAAACCAAACTATTAATAAACATTGTTGACGACCTCCGTGACGCAGTGGGCGAATAGCCGGCTGAGACTCAGGAGGTAGCGGGTTTGATTCCTGCCGCGGAACAAATGTTTGCATGATCTGCAGATATTTGTTCCGGGTCTGGATGTTTTTCTATATATTATAAGTATGTATTTACAAAAAAAAATAGTATTTAAGTGTTATAGTTACAGTTATCTGGTTCCCATAGTACAAGTTCTGCTTAGTTTGGGGCTAGATAGCGCTGTGTGAAATGTCCAGCAATATTCCGCAATATATTTATTGTTTGGCGTACTTATTGATATAGGCAGCAGTCAAACCAAATCGGAAAACTAAATTGACACTCAAATTGCAAATAAAAATAACATTATGTTAGTCCCTGTCACAGGTACCTCATTTCTGCTCCATCCACCTTCCTTCCCAGGGGGTAGCTGTGGCATCTCTCCGCCCGCGTTCTGAGGACACCGGCAGTCTGGTGGTCGCGTGTGCTGCATGCAAGCCTGGTAAAAGGCAAGCTCCTGGCCTGAGAGGTTTGATACCCTGAAAGGTTTTTGAGAATCTCAATGCATCGACTGCGGGATAACTGTGATATGCACAGTTCTGCGTAAGCGTTCACTGTGGCGAGTTGGCGAATATTAGCATGATCTGCAAAAAGTTTGGGTTCTGTTCAGAATGTTGTAGTGCCATAGTAACTCGTAGTTCCCCCAGGATACAGGAAATGCTAGGGCCAACATCTCTCACCTAATAGAGTTGCAAATCTGATTCCCGCAGCACGCCTATTTGTGTCATCTGTATCTTATAATTGTGAATATTTTCTGATATTTCCAGACTACATTACTGAGCTTGTCTGATGGTATCAGATCTATATTATGTACTTTTGGGTGTTCCTTGGATAATTTAACATTTATCAAGATTTATATCATCATCATCATATCAGCCATAGGATGTCCACTGCTAAACATAGGCCTTCCCCATAGATCTTTAGAGCAACCGATCTTGTTCGGCTTGCACCGAACGGCTCCCAACGGCTACCTTTATGAGATCGTCTTTCCTTATAGTGTGGGGCCGTTCTACTTTGCGCGCTTTCCAGTGCATGAACATGTCTGTCCCAACGGCCGTCAGTTCTTTAAGCTATGCGCCCCGCCCACTGCCACTTCAGATTGCTAACTATAACATCATGATAATTTTTACTCAGCCATGCCACCTGCCCCCGCACCGCCGCCACCTCCAGGCAAGTTGGGCCATAGGTAGTCCTTCCGGTACGTCGTCAAGTAATGGTCCATCTTCACCTCCCCTCCCGTGCTAGTTTCAATATTGTTTCTGCTTAGTTCACATCACTGTTTAATTTTGAGTTTTTTTATGCTTATTTTATATACATTTTCTTTTGTGTGGATTTGTCATTGCAAATGACGTCACGGCGTCGAGATTTTTTAGCTCTACGTCAAAATTCATAGCCTCTTTGGTTGACGAATAGACTATTCGATGCGGTTGGTCACTATTCTGAAATCTTAACCTCCTGACTTGGATTATATAACGCCCCAGCCTGGGGTGTTAGTAGGTATCAAATAAGTTGAGTAAAATAAGTTTAATAGGAGATCTTTGTATTTATCGCCAGGAGAATCCATAAAATAACTAAAAAATCTTTTAGACATCACGAACGCAGAAGTGAGAACTCCATAATTATAGCATCGAAATTAGTAATTAAGTACTAACTCCCCTAGATTTAAGCTTTTTACTACTTAATGGGTCTATTATTATTTTAAATTATTTTGAACTGACTCCACGAATAGTAAGGTACCAATGAGTACCTAAAACATTTTCATTCTTCCATGCGCTTTCCTTTCCAAACATAATACCCTAGTGTATAAAAATCAACTGTCCAGTCAAGGGATGGTTGGTCTCATACGCGATGCCAACGCCACATCGCGTATGAACGTAAAGATATGTAAGCGCGTAAAACCTTAGTATGAAAAAAAAAATACAATAAATATACTTTGATAACAACAGTCTTTATTCAAACAAATGAGAAAAAACCTGGATCATCAGTTGATCCTATAAGTGTAGTTGTAGGGGTTCATCCAGCGGCCGTACTTGGGTTCTTCACGCGGCTGCCCGAAGGGATGTTTGTCCAGCACAACTGAGGCCAACAAGCCGTGACACGCACCGTACGTGGTATCACCAGTGGTCACTCGAAGGATGCGACGGAGTTCCTCTGCGGAAGGTTAAACAAGTTTTTTTTATAAGGATTACCAACAAAAAAAAAACTTAGGCATGTAAATTAACATGGCTCATAAATCTAGTGTTCCTTCATTTCAAGTCAATCCGCACAAATGTATTGGAAGAAGAAAAAGAGAAAACGCATAAATCTTTTGCGGCCTGCACCCTATGCATCCCAGCTATACTATGTCCTATTTTTATGCCGTATTTAATTTTAGTAGCACTAAGATTTACCATTTGAACGTACATGTGACCGCTAAATATTGTCAGTGTATGCTTTTTTTTTTTTTTTTTTTTATCAATCAATCATTTATTTTGAACATAAATACACACAGGATAGCTTTATACGTAGATGAAACACTGAAAAGTGCAATAGTTAAAACTGTGTCGCACTTTCCAATGCCCGACCTTATGACTAAGGAGACATTGACATTCCAGAGTATCTAATAAATAGTTGAAAGAGACAGAAAAATAAAAAATAAACAATGAAAATTATACTTAATTAATATTATGATATGATATAATTAATATTAATATTATGATGCAAGTTTTATAAAAAGCACTTATTATAAAGGTTATGTGTGTATTGTGTGTATTGGGTGTGTGTGGGCGTGTGGGTGTATGCATGTGTGTGTGGGTGTGTGTGTGTATGCGTGTGGGTGTGGGGTGTGTATGTGTGGGGAGTTTTTATATGTGAAGTTAGTGATGTTGCTTTGTTGATGACTCATAATAATAATAAAATTGGTATCTAGTAGACTGGGGGGCGGCGCCGTCCCTCGTCCGTTTTTTTATTTAAGATAGTTATTTATCTTCTATCCTGTGCGACACTCCACCACTCCTGCTCGAAGGCAACAATATCATCTCGCCAACGCTTTCTTGTCCGACCCCGACCGCGTTTCTCATCAGGCCTCCAAATTGTAGCTAGATTAGCCCACCAGTCGGGGTGCATTCTGCTAATGTGTCTCTTCCAATCCCATTTGAGCCCAGCTGTCTTTTCTCCAACATCGGCAATGCCTGTAAATGAACGCAGCGTGGTGTTTCTCACTCGATCAATCCGTTTGAATCCAAGAACGCTGCGTTCCATTGCCCTCTGGCAAATCTAGAGTTTGGACTTTTGTGACTCGGGGGAGAGCTTTGCCCAACTGTAGCACAATATAGGTTGACAAAAAAAAAGGTCGTTAAGCGCTTGGTCACCTGATAGTAAGTAAAAATAGCCTATTCACTCTGGACTAGACTATGTTTAATGTTGAATACTCATACTCACGTCTCAACGATTCATCGTATTTTGGTCTCATTGAGAGCGCGGACGGGGGTTCAGCGTACTTTTCCGGACGGGGGTGTCTGTAGGATCCCTTTTGCGACGTGTCCGGAATGTAGATGTCGTCTGGCAGACGAAAGGACTGAAGAGCGCGTGCGCGACGAGCAAGGTTTACGGACATGAAGGGCAGCTCTGGGAACAAACAGTATACATACATTCTAGCCCCTCATCCTCACTAATACTATAAATTGGAAAGTAACTCTATCTCTCTCTCTCTGTCTGTTTGTTACTTTTTTCACGACTAAACGTCTGAACCGATTTCGATTTTCGATACAGTCAAACTCAAACGGTCAAAATCGATTTTGACTGTGAAATCAGACAAAACTAGTTTTGACTAAAGACTTCTTTTGGCTTTTGGGACAATTTTTTTGGCACAAACTAAACAAAATTTTGGTTTTACAGCACTAAAATTATTGCCATCCCTGTTTGTTTCCTATGGACAGAGCGAGGCAGTGGTCATTTTTGTGCTGCCCTTAATATTTGTGGATTTGTCGTCGGTGATCCAATTATTAGGTAAGAGGTACTACCTCTAGAGCAGTATTTGGCTAAATACTCAGTCCGCTTCAGGTCTTGGATCTCATGTTCAATGGGCACGGGGTCAATGTCCCCAGACATGTACTTCTCCGCCAGTTTGGGGTTGTTCTTCTGCGAACTGCGAAAGAAAATTAACTAAAAGATCCTACAGTCTTTAATTACGCGCACAACTACTTCATTAGGCTCAGTACCATCTATATCCTACCAGTTCTACCAACGACCCATTCGCACTCACCGTTTTAGTTCTGCATTACGTTGTACGTGCGTACAGCTAATGTATGGAACACTTTACCGTCGTCTGTTTTCTCCTAAAGAGTGCAATCCGGTTCTGTTTAAGAGTGAATAGGTGTCTTCTAGATCTTCTGCTCCATCTTATTTCTTCGTCCCAATATGTTGACATATTTAACGATAGTCTTCTGTTTATGTTATATTTAAGTTTATATAAGTTTTTTGTTTATGTGTTAATTTTATGGCAGTTTGCGCTTTGGTTAAAATTGTAAGCAACTGTTTAATTTAATTAATAAATCTTTCGACCCTGGTGACATTATGATCAAACGAAGATCTAACATGACCTTATCGTAGGGTGCGTGACTTACGATGCAATACTTTGCTATAGATAGACGATGGTTACCACTACACTAGCATCAGGTAGGTAGGGCATATGCTTGTTTTATCTCCTGCTCGTATAAAAAAAAATTGATTCGTGTTAATAAAACATTACGTTAAAGGCAAATAATTTTTAATCTTCGAAATAATAAAGATCATTTTGAAACGTCTTAATGTAAGTAAATTTCCAGTAGCTGCGGTGGAGAGGAAAATTTTGAATTAAAAAATCATAAACATGAATAGTACAAGGAACTTATGCATTCTAAAAATGAATGCCCCTCTGCATCATTATTGTGCGCCTACACTACATCAAGACAATTCAAAATAAGCCTTGTGATTACAATAAATAAAGAACATTTCGCTTTTACGCCATGAAATTGAATTTGAATACGACGAATTTGAATTTGAATTTGAAGTGGAGTGGTGTTCATTTTTACAGTAGACGGTAAACTATAACTTTTGAAACTATCATGGTTATGAACACTATTCAATGGTGAAGATGGTTTTCAACTATCTGGAGCCTGGAATCCTGTAGTGAGAATGTGTAAGAACCGAAGAAGTGTAGTGTCAATTACGCGTCCTGATACCGTGAGTGTTGTGTGTCGGAATAGAGTTATGATCGAGAATGAAACCGGTAGTAGTGATAGTATTACTGAATTCGTTCCGAGCAAGAGACTAAGAAAGAGGGTAGATCGTTATATCTGCCAATAACTACCCACTCGCAAAGACTTCAGTCTACCCGTGATCATGGCGCATGCAACTGCGTCGAAATATCGGGACACTCAAGAACTCACAAATCATGCTAAATATCCCGTTTTTAGAACAAATAGTCGGTAAACTATTTTAGGCATCCTTACGATGTCATTAGAAAGGCAGAATTTAGAAATCGTGCTGAATAATACTTTGGATGTACTACTAGTCTCTTATGGAATGCAGCATTGTTGCAATGTATTTCGTAGAATGCCCAGTCATACATAATACCTACCATGCTCACCCATTTAACCGCTTGAATGCGTTCCCACAGAACTATTGCTAGAAATAACTATAATAACCTTGCGATACCTTAACCTCTAATGCAGCAGCTGTGCAATGGTAGGCTGGAATTAATGGAATTTTGACTTCAGTTTGACTTGAAAATGCGTCCTTGCTCGTCTATGGTAAAAAACTATTGTTGAGGTAACACTAGCTTCTATTAAATAGCCTGGTTGACCTGCCGTCAGGTGGGGTGTTACTTATACTACAGCAACCAGCAAGCAGGCAACTAACTACCGACACTCCCTTTTTGGCCATCAAATTTCAGCAGCCCATTTGAAAAGTCACAAAACCTTCATACATCAGGGTGGTGCACCCTAGCCGCATAAGACCACCCGGCGGCACTGAAAATCAACGCATGGAAGGAGATGCAACCACCATCATCTGATTTTGTTACTCCGCAGGAACACCTCCCCCCAGGTCAAGATCTGCTTTGATCAGTCTGGAAGTCAACGAACAAACTCCGGGCCCAAATTGGCCGCTGCAGACAAAGCCTGTGTAAATGGGGTATAAGAGACTCCTTCCGGACTGATTGTGACTGCGGAGTACCCATTCAGTCCATGTCTTTCTGCTCTCCTGCCCCTTGTGCCCTAGATTAGATTAAATAATTTTTTATTGCATACCACGAAACAAATACATATAAAAAACAACTACGTAAATCTATGGATACAATTGGCGGTCTTATTTGCCCTACCACCTGGACAAGGGATGACCTCATCAAAGCCACGCCCAACGCTATTGAAGTGGCCAAGAACTACTCTACGAAGTATCTCTTAGTTCTTAGTATCTCTAAGAATACTAAGAAGTACTAAATATTAAAGAAAATAACTATTAATAGGTAATTATGCTGACCCGTTTAACAGCATCCTTATAATACTCGTGAGTGATAGGACACAGCATATCTGGGGAGTGGCGCGGGGCATCGCGGGGCTTGAGAGAGTCCCGGCTGACGCCTACGATAAGGCAGTTGTTATCTACGGCCTTGCGACGTGGACTTTTACTGAAAATATAAAAAAAATAAACATACTTTACGCACCTACCGTACCACCCTGATAGCCGATCATATGACAGCCTCAGGATGCCCATAGCTGAACATAGGCCTCCCCCATATATTTCCAGTGCGACCGATTTAGTACGGCCTGTACCCAACGACTCCTAGCAAACTTTAACAGGTCGGCTTAAAGTTAGTCTGAAATTACCAATTAGGGTGTTTCGTATTGCTATTCAGCAACTAATGAAATCCGTACTAATATTATAAATGAGAAAGTAACTTTGTTTGTTTGTTCAGATCGTAATGAAATTTCGCAAGAAGATAGATTATGTCCTGGGGAAGGGCATAGGCTTCTTTTTACCCGACTGCGCAAAAGGAGGGTAATGTTTTTATTGAAACGCGCGTGCAAAACTGCGGGCGGGTCAGCTAGTTCGTTCTAATCCCTTAACTAGGTCGGAAAATACACGCAATTTTGACGACATTGTCGAATTTAAACGTTAATTTGTCAATCGATAACTGCCGTACAAACATTTCGCATCGACTTGGTTTATAATCATCACACATCATCTGGGGTGCGAGTAGAGCCTCCCCGCGGCGCATTCTGGAAGCAGCTAGGTCACGGTAACGCAGTGATCTAGGCTGACTAATCTCTACAACACAATGGTTCTACAAAACAACAAACATGACCAACGGCACTTTTCAGAGCCACCCCTCTCTATGCCAGCTCTGAAAGTAATCTCAATTAACATTGAAGGATTCTGTGAGACCAAATCAGCAATTCTCGCAGAGCTTGACACTACAACACATTGCGACATCTTATTTGTCCAAGAAACACACCGTGGCCATAAACACCAAAGGCCACATATACCTGGATGGATCCTAACGGCTGAGATACCGCATGGGAAGCACGGAAGTGCTATTTTCACCAAATCCAACTTAAAAGTCTCATCGGTATCTTGCAAGAATGATAATTACATAGAACTGATAACAATTGATATTGGAACTTGCACAATCATATCCGTTTACAAACCGCCAAACAAGCCATACGAATTTAGTAAAAACTCAAACTTTGACGTCCGAGACGATAAAGATAATTGTCGGTGACTTTAACAGCCATAGCCTATCGTAGGGATATAGAGAAACCAATTCTGATGGTATTGCTGTAGAGAAATGGGCGGACTTCTTAGACCTCACGCTGCTCCATGACTCAAAACTGCCTCCATCCTTTAACTGCTGTCGATGGAGAAAGGGTTACAATCCTGATCTCATATTTACCAGCTCAAACATCAGTTCTCTTTGCCTAAAATCAACATGTTCTCCAATTCCCAACACACAACATAGGCCAATCGCATGTCAAGTTCAAGCGGCCATCACACCGAGGCAAGTTCCGTTTATTCGCAGGTTTAACCTGTCGAAGGCAAACTGGGATCGCTTTTCAAAGTGCGTAGATTCAGGTCTCAATAAACTAGAGCCTTTGCCTGATAACTACGATAAGTTTATTGAAGTTGTAAGAACGGCTTCCAGGCAAAACATTCCTAGAGGCTGCCGTAGCTCATACATCCCAGGGCTAACGAAGGACTACTTTGATGCAAAACTACGAGCAGTTGTACTCCAACGACCCGTTCTCGGAGGAAACATTGATGGCTGGTAATGAGCTGATGCTCATGGTCAGCGAAAGTCGGAGAGAAACGTGGATGTCTACAGTCTCCAACATTAACATGACGCACAACAGTAAAAAGGCATGGACTACAATTAAGAAGCTCACAGGAGACCCACTTCCTGCTACAAATCAAGGCCAAGTAACAGCTAGATACCTAATCAAGTAGCTTATCAACTTTTACTAAACAGTAAACCACCGAAAAGACTGACCAGATTACAAAAACGTAACGCATCCGTAAACAATAATAACTATTTAAATAGAAATCAGCAAACCATTCATAATCAACGAAGTAATAATTGCTATTAGAGCATTAAAGAACGGAAAGGCTGCAGGGGTGGATGATCTACTGATTGAACAAATAAAACATCTCGGGCCACTTGCTGTGTCCTGGCTTCAGATGTGTTTCAACAAATGCCTCGCCTCAACAATGCGTTCAACAAACACAAAAAATTCCGAAAATGTGGAGATGAGCTAAAGTAGTAGCACTTCTAAAGCCTGGGAAGTCCCCTGATCCTAAAAGCTATAGGCCTATTTCGCTCCTGTGTTACCTATATAAATTATTTGAGAGGCTTCTCCTTAACCGTCTTACCCCGCTTATAGAGCCGAAGCTCATTCCTGAACAAGCAGGCTTCAGACCCGGGAAAGCTTGTTGTGGTCAGACGCTCAAGCTTACCCAACATATCAAAGATGGTTTCGAGGCAAACAGTATCAATCCAGTATCATTGAGGCAGGTGGTGACTAGCCGTCCACTAAACGGGCCCCCATAAATGCCGCCAATAGAAGGAGTAAGAGGCAACGTTGGTGTGGGCGGTTAAAGGATTTTGAGAGGTGTGCTGCAGTTTCACTAAGCGCTACTCCCGGCTTCAACCCTTAGAGCATAGGTTCCGCTCTTGCGACTCCACCCTTGACCGGCCAACTAAGGCAAACCAAGGGTCAGGGGTTTCTGTCAACCCCAGGGAGTAATGTGGCTCCGCGGTGTCGCCACGCACCGAACGCTCGCCACAAGCGTGCCCTGCGGGGTTTATTATTATTATTATTATTTGGAGCATGTACTGTCCCACTTCAGGGCAAAGGACTCCCTTCCTTCCTTCCACTCTATCATGCGCGTGTGGTTATATGTATAACAAATAAAAATAAATGTCCATAAAAATAAAAACTATTTTTTGGGGTGGATCACCTTTATCACATGGGGGTATGAAACATTAGTTAACGTCCTATTCGCAGACCTACCGAATATACACAAATAATTTCATGAGAATCGGTCAAGCCGTTTCAGAAGAGTTTTGTTACAAACACTGTGACACGAGAATTTTAGAAGATAATATGTGTAAGTAGTACGTAAAACTTACGGTTTGTTTTTCTTCGCAAAGTCGAGCATATACACCGATTGAAAGTCTATTTCTCCGTCGAAAACAGACATCTAGAACAAATTATTGTGATTTTAAAATCTCAATAGAATTTTGACCTTGTACAGAGACAGATAAAAGTACAATCACCCATAGACCACCAAAGAGATTAAAAACACTACGTTTTATTTGAGGTTATAATCAAATGACATTTGCTATGTGATCTAATCCCAATAGGAACTAGCTATAAAGGAAAACATCCTGAGGAAATCCATTGAGCAACGTGGACAAGAACGGTTCCGCGTTGGTAAATGAGGAAATCCGATACTGGCCAAGCCTAAGTGCCTGTTTTACCACCTCGGAGTAACCTTATCAAACGATTAAAAAATATAGACATATACATACATTTATTTGGTATCATAGCACACACACAATACATTAATATGGTATAACATCAAAGAAAAGCACAAGAGAAAACAGAAAATTACATACAAGTGTAAGCAAATTCCGATCTAATATAATATTCTATTCAGTATTTAATAAGTATTTATAGCCATGTTCTTTCATATTAATACCTTATTAAAATAACCTTCTTGGGATTTAGTTTGTTTACGGGGACGGTTTCTGAACGCAGCGCGCGGCGGTGAGATTTAGGCTAGGTTTTGCGGTCGAGATAGGTAGTTCGTTTATCCAATGTCTTTGTGTAGAATTAAGGAAATAAAAGTGGTTTAGAAAGGTGCTTGTGTTTCAGAGTTATTCCCAGGTATTTAAAAAAAAAAAAGTAACAAACAAAAAAGTATATAAAAATTCTATCAGTTATCTGGTTCCCATAGTACAAGCTCTGCTTAGTTTGGGGCTAGATAGCGCTGTGTGAAATGTCCAGCAATATTTATTTATTTAAGATTTTTAATTTTACAGTGATTCTCAGTTAAAAAACATTTAATTTCGAATCGAATCGTGGTCAAACGCTAGCCTATAGTTTATAAAAAAGCCCTAAACCACACATTGTTCCTGCGAGGCCAGTATTAATTACATATTGCGAAGCACCCTGTACCTATAACTAAAAGAATAATGATGAAAAACCAAAAACATAATTTTCATATAAATTTTAAATCACTTTAGTAGGCGTACCTTCTTTAAAATGATTAGAATTTAATTTTAAAAAATTGAAAATTATTACATTATGAATTAAATAAATCAAGGTTGTCATAGAATGTTGACTAATGCTCATTTTCACCAACAGTTCCTAGTATTTTTTTAAGATAGATTCATTGTAACTTGAAAGTTTTCCCAATTTAGCGTACTGGTTGGTGCAAATGGAAAGAATTTCCGCTCACTATGAGGGGCACTCACTATAAAAATATAAGCAAAATAAAAAGTTCACTTGCATTTTCTTTATTCAATAATTTCTTCTTAAGATTCATCTTACCTACCCTGGTATCTATTTATTTTATTTTGCTTATGTAAATACACAGTTAAATAAAAGTTTAAGTTATAAAGCTACCGTCCTTCAACGTTCTCGTAAAAGTCCATCCTAAGGTTGTCTGGAAGAGATCGCTTTTAGCGATAAGACCGCCAATTGTACTATCGCGTATCTAGTTTTAAATGTTTTAAATATGATTTGTTAATTTAAGTGTGGTATACAATAAACGTATTCTATTCTATTCTTGATTAGTATAGGCCAACTCTACCATCATTGGTATGATAGTTAGTAATAGGCACATCCCTTCGCTAGCTTTGATAGCGAAGTATGATTTAACTGGTTTCAAAAATAAAATAATTAGATATTTGGTGACAAAATACCACATGAGACAATGAATGGTTATCACGGCCATGTTTTTATAACTGCTAACAGATGGCGTTGCTCTGCCATGCTCTGATTAACAAAGGAAACTGAATTGTCAATGTCCAACATTATTTTCCGAGGAACTTGAATTTAAAAAACAAACATTTGTGTTGTTTATGAACGAAGTGAAATTGTTTTAGACAAATTTTGATGTGTCTTTGAGATTTTGCCATATTTAATGGCGGCATACCCTACTGTCTATCACACTATCTATTACGCTAGTTTAAATTAGTTTTTCTTTTTAAAACGAATGAAAAAGTGGGTACAGTTTATTTAGACAGTTCGACTGTGTGACTGCGTACCAAAATGGCGTGCAGGTCACAATGATGGATGTTTAGCACCCAACGCTGATTTTCAGCTGAAACCAGAGGCAAAGGTAGTGAAGTAGCGACGCTATAAAATAATCTCAACGCCATCTATTCTTCAGCCAAATTCGATGTAGAATGTATGTAACTAAACTCCAAGATTGTTAAAACCATCTCGAAAAATTTTAAAGTCTAGACGGGACTTGAACCCGCAACCTTCCTCTTGATACGAGGATGCACTACCATTTGTGCTACCGGACTCTGTCACGTCAGGGTCAACATTAGTGAGATGATTCAAATTACGAGTAAAGCGCCGTTAGCTCCATCTACAGAAAAACTTATACAGTTTTTGAGCTGCTCAATGCCAAACGTTGCAGTTTACGACATTGACAAGAGATGTCGCGTTGCTTATTTCAAATACGCTTTAGTCGTAATTTGAATCATCTCACTAATTTAGACCCTGACGAGACAAGAGCCTGCAGCACAATTGGTAGTGCACCCTCGTATCAAGAGGAAGGTTACGGGTTCAAGTCCCGTCTAGGCTTGAACATTTTTGAGATGGTTTTAATAACTTGGAATTTTCCGTAAGTGTTCAGATAACACTATAAAAATAAAAATTCTATTTGTAACCAAACTGGCCATATTTAACCTAATAATCACTTGCTTAAAACAGAATTTGCATTTGTTGTCGATTTGTAATGACTCCATTATTATAAAATTGGTATCAATACTGTCAAAAAACTACGCTAAGTGAATTAATTTCATGTATGGAATGGTTTACAAATATTCTACATCCAATTTAGCTAAAGTATAGTAGCTTGATTTAAAAAATAAACTCACAGTTCATAAAGTTTTCTAATTCAATATTGACCATAGAATTAGAGCGGAACATAAAATAAAAGCTCTGGGTCTAACAAAATTAAATACTGCTTGGCACGTGTTTAAAAAATTTCTAGACAAAAATTAGTAACGAATTTTATAAACACGCGTTAAACAGTTGTTTATCTTTTTTGTGGTAACAAGGCTAGTTTTTAATTCGAGATATTTTATGTAACAAAGAAATGACAGTTTTTCATGAGCGAGGGGGACGAATGATTATGCTTTATCTCGCTGTCGCGTAACATTGTGATTTTTTTGTTTAAATAAAAGATATCGAATAAAAAATCAGAGTATATGTTTCTTCAGGTCCACAGAGAGCGCAAATAAAAATTAAAATATAGAGGAAAGTTGGTTTAAATATTTTAATATATTTTATTTATAAAATATGCAATAAAAATTAGGCACAGCCTTACATACAAATGAAAATATTCTTATTTCTTAACTTAAAACAAGCACAGACGGACAGAAGGTTGCAATCATAAGGATTATTTTAAAACGTCGTATTACGTATATTTGGGATATCTCTACATAGGACAATGAGTTATTAATTTTATTAGATTATCTTCTATTTAGAGATGCAACTGACAGTTCTAATTTCGGCTATCCGGCAACCGGATATCCGGTGAAGGAATCGTGTGTTCGCGCTTTATACAACATGTTTTTTTGACTAATTCAACTATCCGACAGTCAAACACTAATATTCGGCCGGATACTGAATAGTACAAAAATGGCCGGATAGACCAATATAGTAAACGGTATCCGTTAAGCATCTACTTCTATCCAACTGTGCTTGCTTTCTCAACCTATGTTAGAAATATATTTGTAGAAACATGGCGTCATTCTATTTTAAAACCAGTAAGCTCTTATTTTCAGCAAATTACATACATTTACGAGTTTTCAGTATTTCTAGACTTTAACCCCGTCTAGACTTTAATGGACAAAGTTTGAATCTGTTACTAATAAACGTGGCATAAACTTGAGTTCGTTTCACCGTGTTCTGTATCTTTAGAACAAGTTTGAAGCTGTCTGTAACTAAAAGACAAATAAATAAATAAAAGACAAAGCACTTCGTTCATTTTCCTAAGTCACGTCATGTCCTTTGACGACCTCCGTGGCACAGTGGGCGTATATACCTGGCTGAGAAGCAGGAGGTAGCGGGTTCGATTCCCGCCGCGGAACAAATGTTTGCATGATCTATAGATATTTGTTCCGAGTGTGGGTGTTTTTCTATTATTAAAAGTATGTATTTGCAAAAAAAATAAGTATATAAGTATTCTATCAGTTATCTGGTTCCCATAGTACAAGCTCTGCTTAGTTTGGAGCTAGATAGCGCTATGTGAAATGTCCAGCAATATTTATTTATTTTATTTATTTATGTCTATTAGTAACAGGGGTAAGCTTTATTTAAAACTGAACTTTTACATAAAATAATTCTTATGCCTTTATCCCACTTTCTACTAATATTATAAACGCGAAAGACGTATGTGTGGATGTTTGTTTTTCTTTGACGCAAAAACTACTGAATGGATTATAATGAAATTTGGTAAGTCGATAGATTATCACCTGGATTGACACATAGGCTACTTTTTATTGACAAACCATGCGTGCGAAGCCGCAGGCGGAAGCAAGTTTTTTTTAAAAAGGCTCACGCGTGAATGTATTTTTTGTATTTTTTGACAGCTTCCAATGATATAACTGCCAACATTAATGGCGGGTTCCTATATCCGTCGGTAACCGACTACGACCCATATCTCACAGAGAAATAAGTTGTAGCTGGTTACCGACGGTTATAGGAACCTGCCATTAGTCGATAATAAATAAGTTACCGACTGGCATTAGAATATGCATACTTTAGGACATTCAAAAAAAGTCTTTTTACTTAATTATCTAGTATAGCAGACATTTTATACAATCTAAGAATTATTTGACGCGCTTTTTGTTTTTAATTCCTGTTTAAACTGAATACCTTTTTTTTTAATGACTTCAAAAAAAGGAGGAGGATCTCAATTCGTCGGAATCTTTTTTTTTATGTATATATATTTTTTTTATACCCCGATTACTCCAAGACGCTTGGACCGATTCGAGATTTCTTTTTTTGTTAAAAGGGTATATTTCCCAGGTGGTCCCATTGGCACCAAGCCAGGATCTCATGATGGAATCCCAAAAAAATCGAGGGCAACCCTCAAATTTTATAACGACGCATCATCGTTTTGTGTTTTTACCTCAGAACTCAGTCATTTATTAACCGATTTGAAAAATTCTTTTTTATTTGAAAGGATACACTTTCATATTCGTCTCATAGAAATTTCATCACAATCAGTTCAGTAGTTTGGCTATATTTTTGTTAAAAATTTACTTATTTCATTTCATATTCACTTCTATAGTAAAATATATGCATAATAACTGACATCGCCTGTATATTATATACTATCATGAAAAGCAAACTTAAAGCTTGAAACTTTGTCCATTTCATTTATTTACATACATACATTTTATATTTACAATAACTAACTACTTCAGTCAGTTCAGTTTATTCTCACACACGCAGTCATGCATACACTGAATTCGATATAAATATTTTTGGAAATGTCTGCTGACGTCATTTTACACACTCCCGAATCCAATGTCTGATTATAATAGTTTAGAAACTTTTGGCTCAGAATTCTTCTTATAACAGGTTTTTTCAGCAACAAATGTTCGATAAGAAACCACCTATACTTAACCTAAAAGTCACTTTCTTGTTGGCATTTTTTTTTATATAACCTGGAGATGGGAAAAACCTCTTATGTTAAGTAGTAAATGCATTAACAAAGTATTGCCTCGTAGGTCACGTAACTTAGGAACGTGCCCTACATGACTTTTGGGGCATTTTGTTTTGTTTATTTATGATGACTTCCCTATATTTCAAGTCTTCAAGTCACGAGTGAATAGGTTTCTTCTAGGCAAGCGTGTACCATCGTAGACTGCATCATCGCTTACCATCAGGCGAGATAGTGGTCAAACGCTAGCCTATAATTTATAATTAAAAAAAAAAATTTCAGAAACAAATAAAGCGGTCTACGATGGAACAAAATTGCATAAAATAATTTAGTTAGATTGTAAAAGTCTCGGATATTATCTTCATTATGAATTGATATAATTCCCGTCAAAAATTTAACACAAAACATTTGAATTTGTGGTTAAGTATGGGCGGTTTTTTTTACAAAATTACCTTGTTTTTGACTGAAGCATCCTTTTCACATACGTAAATATATTTTGATAAAAATTTGGACGTAATTATTTTTTTCATTAATAATTAAACTTGAAATTAATAAACCAATAACAAAGTTTTAACTGAAAACTGACACTACATACACTTAAAATAGATAGGATCTTACCACAAACAAAATTAAACACTGTTTAGCGCGTGTTTAAAAAAATCCTATACAAAAATTGAGGAGGTTAGGAACAAAAAGTGACATTTACGTATTTGGTCATTTTCGTTTTTTTTTATTCGACTCAGGTTGAGTTTTATCATTATCTGTAAAGATAAAGTCAAAAAGTGACCAGTTTCATAGAAAAATCAATCTAAATATCTGCTTCCGGAACAAATAGTAATATTTTCATCCAAAAACAGTAGTGGTTTAGTTATTTATTTTCTCAATTTACTGAAAAAAACATAAGGATTTTTTTAAATAGGTGTTCAACGCGTGTTTAATTTGTTTGTGGTAAGTAATGTTTATGGTGCTAAAAACTAATGCATAACATAAAGTGGTGATTACAAGTACTAAAATACTGGTATATACATTTAAATACATAAAAAAGAAAACTTATTTTGAGCTAAGAATGAAATTAGGTTCGTTTTGGAAGTTATGTCAAAAATTGTATAATTTTTTGTCAAAATCAAAATATTATCAATTTTCATAAACTGAAAGTGTTGCATCCGGGAAATGCATTTTAGGATAAGTGTTTACTACCCTTTTAGTCATAATACTTTTATCCAAAGACAAATTGATTTTTTGCAAAAAAATTATATTAATTTGAAATGTGAAATGATGGTTTAAATGTCATATGTTTCCCATTTTTGTGATAAAATTAAATAGGAGTTGATATTTTGCGTAATTCAAAATGTTTTCAGTGTGTTTGTTGAAAGGTGGCGTTTGGACCGAGCTGAAAACAAATAATGACAATTAGACCGATTAAAATCTCAAGTTATGTTGTAATATCACACACTTGTTATATATGTTTTTATCGTGATATTCATGTTATCTAATGTAAATACTTGGGGAAAGAGATTCTGTGATTCTTTCTACCATACTGTTACGGGCTGAGGGTTCGGGATAAAATAATGGGAATCGATCCAACCAAAATATCACTTTTATTCAGCACTAAACGATGAATACACGAACTTGGTCACACGTAATCACAACACACTAATTCACACCACTGTTGCACCACTTAAAGTCACCGAAATGATCGCACGTATAGCTTAATCCAGACTGACTCGCGAGCAACTACTGTTCACGCGAGACCCCTTCTCACGTCAGTCCTCCAGGGTCTCGCTGAGACTCACTCACTCACTGACTCGAGACTGACTGTCCGGCCATCTCTCCGGCCTATTTATATCGCACACATTTCGATTGTTCGAGAACGATGTCGATCCTTCCTGGAAAGGGTCGGTCCCTCGACACAATGGCCACTCCCCATTCTGCGAAACCACAAACAATAGCAACAATAACACAGCAAGACAAAAGCGTTCGAGAAGGTTCGATTATTACTCATTGTTTAACAGCCTCGGCGTAACACTGCCCCCTCCTAAAACATGCTCGTCCCGAGCATTCTTAGCCCCATATCGCGGCAGCCGATCAACACGAACAATTTTAGGCGCACCTCGCGCTGAAGATGTAGCAACTAGAGGAGCCACATTGCCGTCTCCAGTACTTCAGGACACCCAGAGTCCCTTTCTCATCAGCGATCCCAATTCCAGCCTCCAAAACACGGCTCTCATGATTTCTATCTGTTCTTTCACTTCCTGGAATTCCTTTCCAGATGAACCGAACGATTCCCTCATCAGTCGAGCACGCTCTTATGGCCAACGTCGCTGATCTTCCTGTTGACGACGCTGCTCTTCTTTATCCTGACGTCGCTGTTCCTCTTGCAACCGAGTCTGCTCCACCTGTTCACGTCGCTGTTCCTTCTGCAACCGAGCCTGCTCTTCCTGCTGACGACGCTTCTCTTCTTTATGCTGACGGCGTTCTTCCTCCTGCAACCAAGCCTGCTCTTCTTGCTGACGACACTGCTCTTCCTTATCCTGACGTCACTGTTCTGCCTGCAACCGAGCCTGCTCTTCTTGCTGACGACGCTGCTCTTCCTTATCCTGACGTCGCTGTTCTTCCTGCCAACGTCGCTGCTCTTCTTGTTGACGACAAAGCATGGCCATAATAGCAGCAAGATCGCCTGTCACAGGAGCTTGCCCCACGGATGATGATGATGATGATGCTCCAAATGATTCGGTGGCGGTTGATTCCATCTCCATCGGCTGACGACTCTGCCGAGCTTCTTGAACCGGAGAATCTCCAAACCGCCTTTCATCCATTTCCTGTTGTCGTTGACCTCTCGTTCTGACACCGTCCACGTTATCCATTGGTAGAACCGGCATTATTTTATCCCACTTCTGACACCAAATTGTTACGAGCTGCGGGTTCGGGATAAAATAATGGGAATCGATCCAACCAAAATATCACTTTTATTCAGCACTAAACGATGAATACACGAACTTGGTCACACGTAATCACAACACACTAATTCACACCACTGTTGCACCACTTAAAGTCACCGAAATGATCGCACGTATAGCTTAACCCAGACTGACTCACGAGCAACTACTGTTCACGCGAGACCCTGCTCCACGTCAGTCCTCCAGGGCCTCGCTGAGACTCACTCACTCAGACTTAGACTGACTCGAGACTGACTGTCCGGCCATCTCTCCGGCCTATTTATATCGCACACATTTCGATTGTTCGAGAACGATGTCGATCCTTCCAGGAAAGGGTCGGTCCCTCGACACAATGGCCACTCCCCATTCTGCGAAACCACAAACAATAGCAACAATAACACAGCAAGACAAAAGCGTTCGAGAAGGTTCGATTATTACTCATTGTTTAACAGCCTCGGCGTAACACTACTCTCTCTTTTCACCCATATAAAAATGTTATTACGGGTATTTGAGAATCAATTTGAAGTTTTCCGACCAAAATAATTATGAAAATGTTAAAGTATGATAGAAGGAATCACAGAATCTCTTTCCCCGAGTATTTACATTAGATAACGTGAATATCACGATAAACGTATATGGAACTATTGTGTGTCCAAAAAGGGCAATCTGTTATTTTAAAAACCCTACTACCTTTGTCAAAAACAATTAACAATCAAGATTTTTTTATTTCTTTTTTAAAAACCTATATAAAAAGTGAGTGATATTACAATGTTACTAGGTGCAACAGATTAAGGGATGCCCCCAAAATTATATGATTTTTGTTGCTGAGAACATGTCACATCAATGTAAAACTTCTGTATGTTATTTTTCGGAGTTACATCTTTAGACTACCTACCAAGGCAGTTTTTTCAAATAAAATACTTATGCACTATAATTTTTCGTTTTGAAAATGATGCTTTTACGCAAGTTTTTTGTAGTTATCTCTGAAACGAGTCTTTTACGAAAATAAACACTCACAGCATGAAAATACAGTTTATTATCAAGTACTTAGACAAAATTTTTTATAAATTAATTATTACTCCGATAATAGATAACATTACGTAATACAATTTTAAAAACATAACGACAGATCACCCAAACGAGATTGGATTCTGAGTCCGTGCCTCTCTGTCTGTTTGTTACGTTTTCACGACTAAACGGCTGGACCAATTTCGATGAAATTTTGTATTTAGATAGATCTGACCGGGATTGAGACAAGGGCTACATTTTACTCGACTGTGCAGAAGAAGGGTAATTTTTTTATTGAAAAACTACGCGTGCGAAGCCGCGGTTAGGAGGCTACTACCTTCTGTAACACAGGTATTTGTACCTAGCTCAGATGTCAGACTTCATAGGACGTCTGTTACAAATTATTTTTGAGTCAATATTATTTTTTTATTCATTAGTATTGATTTAGGTTACGTGAATTGGCCTTCTGTTGGTATGTAATAGTTATGTGGTGGGACTCACCAGTGTGTGGGTCGTCGAGGGCGAAGCGCTAGGGCACCCGGAAAGGCACCACTAACTCCTCGTGGTGTTCCACTCGCAGCTCTGAAATAGCGGCCGCCGCTTTCTTAACGGCGCTCGTTATCTGAAATTGTTAAATTATTCATTTTCATTGGCTGATCGATTGAAACAAAAACTAAATTGCTACTTTATTCGTAAGAGTAGCAGAATTCCTTGTGAAAAGGCTCACCCGGGGAAGCACTACCACTGTACCTATTTCTGCCGTCAAGCAGCATTGTTGTGTTTCGGTTTGAAGGGTATGGTGTCCAGTGAAATTACAGGCACTTGAGGCTTTATTTATTTATTTTCAGGCTGTATGCCTCAAGTTGATGAACACAGAGCAGTGCATCGTAGGGCACGTTCCTAAGGTGCGTGACCTACGAGGCAATGCTTTGTTATAGGTGATGGTTACCACTTAATAACCTACATTTAGATTTGATTTTGTTTTTTTTTTTTTTTTTTTGTTAACTTATGTACATACAGGTGATTGCAAATAAATACTCATACTCATTTATTCAAACCTCATAACTCATAACACAATAGAAAAATTGATTATGTCAATAATAGGTACTTAAATAATTACATAGGCTATATCTAACCAGTAACTCATTGCACCATCATTTTGGAGGTGTTAGAAACAGACAAGCATTTTTTTAAAGACATAAACACTGATTAATAAGTACTTAAGATTATATCTACTGTAGATGGGCATTGTCAAAGAATTTATTATATACTAATTTAAATTCTAAATTGCTATGTATGTCAATAGGTAACAATTATAAGCATTTATTTGAATTAAATATGATTGTAGCAATGTAGGAAAAGGGTGATATGATAATGATGTGCTCACTAGGTCCTTGTCTCTCGGGTGCAAGCAGGGCGCGGAGAGCAGCGCCGCGCGCTCCGCCGGCGGCAGGTCGGCGAGCAGGCGCGGTGCGGCTGGCGCGCGCGGCGCCGCGCCCGTGCCCACGCGCGCCGTGTACAGTCGCACGCGCTCGCTATACGCGCCCGCTTCCAGCGCGTACGGACCCAATGCGCCCACGTCGATCACGTTACTGCAATGCATACATACTCATATTATACATTTCAAACTAACTCCCTTAATGAAGCTACGTCCATGTTCTGCGTTCGTCTGAAAACCAGCGCTGCTACACATCTGTGCATGAGTACAGCATTATGCTGAGACCGGACCATTTGGTTCATGCACGCGGTGACTACTGATAAACCTACATCTCCTACATTCTATCCATACTAATATTATAAATTCGAAAGTAACTCCGTCTGTGTGTCTGTTACGTTTTCACGACTTAACGGCTGGACCAATATCAATGAAATTTGGTATACTGATAGATTATGACCAGGATTGGGATAGGCTTTTTTTTACCCGACTGCGCATAAGGAGGATAATGTTTTTATTAGCAAACCACGCATGAGAAGCCCCCGCGGCTTCTCACGCTCTCAGAATACTTCACTACTATAATAATACTTTGCTCTACTATTTATCTACTTGTTATACTAGCTCCTAGTTTTCTTTGAGCCTCTTACATAAATGCAATTTCACTTGGTGTTTCTCTCTATTATGTATAATTTCTATTCCATTTGGTGTTCATTATGTTGGTGCTCAATAAATATATGAAATAAATGTACAATTGCCAAAAAGCAATGGAGCACAGCGTGCTTGAAGTAAAGAGGATGCGCTGCGTGTAAAGACCGGCATTGCTGACGCAGGGAATAAGGCTGCCAGGCTAAGACGCATGCACCCGGACAGATGGGCAACGATCGTCACGCAGTGGGTGCCTGAAGTAGAGCGACGGCGCCGAGGAAGGGCTAGTAGACGCTGGCGTGATGATCTCAATGCCTTCGAGACAGATTTACGGAGCGGGACTAGTTAGTACACCTAACTACTGGCTGGGTAGGTACTTGTGTTCTACCCATGTTACAATATCTCATTCTACTGTATTTTTTCTGTCTATCTACTATTTTGTTTGTGATCCGTTCTGTGTTACTTTGTGTGTGTCAAATAAAATTTATTCTATTCTATTCTAGATTGCTTGATTTGGCAGGCGAGCGATAGTTCTGGAATACAATGGGGAAGACCTTTGCCCAGCAGTGGGATGACACTGGTTGAATAAAAAAAATAATGTGCAATGTTGTTCTTACGTAGCAGTCTCGGACAGTATCCTGTTGAGCGCACTTTGCTCGTCCGGCTTGCGCGGCGGCGTGGACGCGGACGCGGCCGGAGCTGCCGTCTCTTGTTGCTGTTCCGCCACCTCCAGCAAATGTGTCCGCTCGTTTACAATGTTCTCCTGAAAATTATACAAAACAAAGTTATTACAATAGCTGTATGATTGAGGACCTTAAAACTATCATATCGGCCATAGGATGTCTACTACTGAACATACGATAAAAATCATCCATAAAAATCGTCTCAGCCAGCTGAGATGCAGGAGGTTGCGGGTTCGATTCTCATCACAGAACAAATGTTAGTGTGATCTACAGCTATTAGTCTAAGTGTTTTTCTACATATTATAAGTATGTATTTACAAAAAAACGATTGAACGAAACGATTAAAAAAAAATATAAGTATCATATCAGTTATCCATAATACAATAGGTTTCCATAATACAATCTTGACTTAGTTTGGGGCTGGATAGCCCTGTGTGAAATGTCCAGCATTATTTATTTATTTTAGACCATATTAATATGCAAATTTATAATGTCCCTTGCAACTAGTGGCAACAAATCATCATTAAGGTAATATTTTATAATCAAATCTCATAAATTAAAAATATAGCTTAGTTAATATACTTTCACAATTAAATACAAATATAAATTCCAAGCTACGGCTTGCTGCTTTGTGCGTGTAGTTTGTCAATAAAAACATAAGCATCCTTCTACACAGTCAGGTAAAAAGTAGTCTTATGTCTCAATCCTGGTCATAATCTATCTACCAGATATGCAAAATCAAAAGATGATCAAAAGAAGTTTAAACTCAGACAGAATTGTTTTTTTCTTCATCTTGATGGTGAAATAAATAAAAAGATGTTATTAATCACTCATGCAACACAACTAAAAATATGTATTGGCATCATCCTTGACAGGTTACTGTTGTATAATAATAATACAGGACATTTCACACAGCGCTATCTAGCCTCAAACTAAGCAGAGCTTGTATTATGGGAATCAGATAACTGATAGAAGAAGCCTGAAGTCAGCTGACAGTTGGAACAAAACACTGTATCCTTCATCAAGCACATATACGTACGCACATATAAGTAGTAATCAAGTATTTTATACCAAGGTAAAAGTAATCTATCCTAAATTGTTCAATAAATATCATTCTGTATTTTGACATAAGTAAGGTTTACTAAAAGGGCAATAGGTAAATGTTACACAAGTACAAAAGACAGCATGGACAGCAAGAAAGGTGGGCGGATTTGGCTTGTACCAACAACAAACCTATTACTTTGTCCTGTACAGTTACAAATACATAATAGTTAGAAACGATCGGATTCATTCACTGCATACCTACCAGAGATAAACGAAACAGTCGGAATCTTATCATCATCACAATCCAACATTAATTTGGTAAAAATAAAGGAAATACAGATATACAACTTAGAATTACTGTAAATTTAGTGTGATTGGGAGTAAAAGTACAATGTTACGCTCATTCTAAAACGCAATAATACGTAAAATACCTGTGGATCGTTTTCTTTGTGGCATAAACTGTAACAGCAACCCATGACTGCACTCTTTAGCGAGCCGAAGCACGAATGCAGCGGCGTGTCTTCCTCATCGGACTGCATAATGTTTGCACTGTCGGGCGGATAAAAATAGAAACTACCGTTTTCACACGTTTAGAAAGATCACAAATACAGGAAGGATGCAAAAACGACAAAACAGCAAGCTGCCGCAACGTCAAAATCGAAATGACGTTGAAATGACGTTCAAATAAATTTGACATTTCATTCAATACTTTGTCAAAGTCAAAATCTTTTTTTCTTTTTTATTTCTTTGAAAAATGTCTACTTATTATTGATTGGTCTAGCACGTATAGGAACAAGAATGAATAGTATTTACTTAGTATATAAATAATTCAATGCAACATACATCACAGGTTTCATAAAAAGTAATCTAAAGAAGTATGTACCTTGTAAGGGCGCGGCAAGGTAAACAAACAGCTTAGATAATGCTCCTAACTTATAGACTAACAGTAGGTATATCTTAAAATAAAACTACATAATATAATTTATTACACACTAAAATTATCATAGGTAAATTATATTAGGTGCTAATCGTAACTTTGTTACTTTTCTAAGTATAATTTTGTCTGTTACATAGTTAATAGATTATGTGGGTATAGGAAAATTTCTGTTAGAGGTAATTTTAATAAAGGTTACCTATCCTTATTAAGTCATATTTATATAAATATAAATTGTGGGTACTGTCATTATTTTGATTTAGACTAACTTGTCTTCACAAAAATCATTTAAATTATCATAATATAGCATTTGTTATTATGTCACTTTCTAAGCTTTATACTAAATGTTTGGGCTTTACATTTACTTTTGATCACAATTGGAATTTTTTTGTATATTTTAATTGACATATAATAAGGGCCTTTCCTGTATATTTCTAATCTGGGTACTGGAAGCACTAGTTATGTCTGTCTTCGCGGATTTTTGTCATATTCATACAGTTCTTTATGTTTTCTTACAATACATGGTACATATAAATACATGGTAAAGTTAAAATATTCCATTGAATGAAATGCGGGCGGCAGCTGATGCGTTGCTGAATAATCAGGATTATTCTTAGGCATTTTTTCTGCATGATGAACAGCTCGTCAACGTCAACGCTGTTACCCCATATCACTACCCTGTATCGCAGCCCTGCGTAAGCGTAAGCATAGTAGGCACTCATTGCAGTTTCTATGTCGGTGTTGAATTTAAGGATCGATAGCGCGTAAACAAGATGTTACGAAGAAGTTTGGATTTAGTTTTTTGTATATGTGCCCTTTCCAGTTTAGATGGGTGTCAAGTCAATATTTATGCCCAAAAGGGTGTAATCTATAACTTCTTTTATGTTATGGATGGTGCTGTCGCGCAAAAGTGCGAAGCCAATCAAAATTGACAATCTAATTTGACATGTGTATAAATAATATAAAATTAAATTACAGATGTATTCTACCTACAATAAACTCTCTTTTTCGCTGGGAGTGTCGCGCAAATGCGCGAGGCCAATCGAAATTGATTGTCGAGATTGACAATCGTTTTCACAGCTGACAATTTGTAAATTGACTCGGGAGTTTTTCGGTTGAAAGACGATCGTTCGTTACTTACCGACTTTGGAGAGACAAATAAAACCGACGGTTGTTACGAAAAGGATGATGGTGGGTAAAAGAGGCATAGGTACTTTCGGTCGGAGCGACACGAGATGGACTAGAGAACGACGCAGCTCCGGTGCATTGTGAAACGCAGGAATGGTAGTAAGTTTATCAGCGAACTGGTGAGTGCTAGCGTGTAATAATATACGATTTCTATATTACCACGAGGTGAGATAGAGATGAGACCATTCGCAATCGATAATAGAATTACTTTCGTCTCAGCTAATAAGAGATAGTCCTATTTGGTGAGCGTTAAGAGTACATATGTAGTCTCCTGGCCTCGATGCCGAAAAACGTGGCATTCGCAAGCAGGACGTGGTGCGTGCTATATGTGTACCTACACACCTATACCCATATACCAACACATACACATATGCGTATAGTACGTAATGCGGACTGCGCCACAGGACTCATGCATGGTTTGTACACTTGCATGTAGGGAACGATCGGCAAGTGTTGGGAAGTTGGAGTAGCTGAATGGGGATGGTGGTGTCAGCATTTGGGGCACCGATGGTAACATACTTCGAGATGCTCCAAGTCCGGCCCGGGTGCTTACGAAGGGATGTCAGTATTCTAGTACTAATATAGCATGCGCCACTCTGGCATCCCCAAGAGGCCACAACCCGGACGCAATGAAGATATAAGAGATATAAGAGAATATGAATGTACATTGCGGAGAGCGGTGCCTTGCCGAATCGCAGGATGAGAGGGTCTGTAGAGTCAGACCCTAGGCTATTCTTGTGCTTAAACTATTAAAGTCATGCGTGAAGCAGGATTCAGAAGTCGAATCACCATCTCACCTCGTGTTATCTTTGTCGCAAAGTAAATGCTTATTTCTCCTGTGTGACCCTGTATAACTATTGACCTAAGAAAAGTGCGACAGGTGCTAAGTGAGGTTAAATTTAGCGTTGTTTTTGATATGGAATGAATTGCATTATTTTAGTTTTATTAGTATTTACTTCTAAATTATGAGTTTCTAGCCAGGATAAGGGGTATAAGGGGTTCCAAACAACATCTCTCGGAACCCAAGCCAACCTCACCGGCGCGTGGTATACCCTGCCGACCAGCAAACGAGGCTCTGGCGCTCCGCCCACCAACCCGCGACTGGACCAGCGTGATGGATTATGGTCCAAACCCCTTTCTTCATGAACCACACCAATATACAATGTCCCCAAGTGCTCGGCGACCCGGGGGTCGACGCTGACGACAGTAGGCCGATGACCCCTACGGCCAGGGGCGAGATGAATCTCCGGGCGAGGGTCTTAAACTGTCAAACGACTCAGGCTATGAAAATGGATACCGACAAACTTAACGTTTTAACCTATAACGTCAAAACTCTAGGAACCAAAGAAAGACTAGTAGAACTCGAAAATGCTCTCGAACATGTTAACTGGGACATTATGGGTTTAGCGGAAGTAAGACGAGAAGGCGAAAATACATAGGAACGCAATCAAAATATTTTCTATCACTACGGGAACGGAAGTCAGTACGGAGTGGGATGTTTAGTTGCCAAGCGATGGAAATCTAACATCAAAGAGTTTATTGGATACTCTGATAGAATAGCTGTTTTAAAGTTCCAAATTGACAGTAAAACAGCTCTAACATTAGTACAAGTCTATGCGCCAACATCTGCGCATCCCGACGAAGAAGTCGAAGAATTCTATGACATGTTAAACAAGGCATGTGATGATAACAAAGGAACTTGGACAATTGTAATAGGGGATTTTAATACCAAAGCGGGTATTAGACAAGACCAAGACAACGAGACCGTTCTTGGCCCTTATGGACTTGGCATTAGAAATCCCCGAGGTGAGCGGCTCTTAAACTTTGCTTTTGGGCAAGGTTTGAGTTTGAGCAACAGCTTTTACTCTAGAAAACCTCAAAGACGCTGGACTTGGGTTTCCCCAGATAAAATTACCAAAACTGAGATTGACTTTTGTCTTTCTTCCTGCAAACAAATTGTTAATAATATAGAGGTCTTAAACCGTATAAAATTTAGCTCAGATCACAGACCATTACGATGCACATTGAAATTTAATTTTAAAATCCATAGAATTCTTATGATCAAACAAACAATCAGAAAGTTAAATAAAAATACATTAATTGGTAACAAAGACCAGTTTTGTTTAGATTTGAAAAATAGCTTTGACCTGCTGGATAATAAAAATTGTGAAGACGTTCAAACACAATATTCCAATATACTAGAAACCATCAAATTAGCAAGCCGTAAAATTAAAGTAAATAACAACAAAACTAATAAACTCAGCAACCAATCCAAACTACTAATAGAAGAACGGCAAAAGTTAACATTATACACTCCAGAATATAAAACAAAAGACAAAGAAGTAAAACGATGCATACGTACAGATATTAGAAATTATAATATAGAATTAGTAAAAGTAGCTTTAGATAAAAACCGGTCACTAAAAATTGCTATGAGGAGAACAAAAACAGGAAAGTCATCTATGACAGGAATTAAGGATGTTAACGGAGTAAAGCAGGGAGATAAAAGTAAAATATTAGATGTATGTACAGCGTTTTATAAAAAGTTATATTCTAATACCTACCAATTTCGATTTAGATAATTCAATGAATCCTTATTCATGTTCGGATGACATACCGCCAATCACAGGACTCGAAGTGCATCGCGCACTTGCCAGCCTGAAATATGGAAAGAGTCCTGGGGTAGACGAGGTAACAACTGAAACCCTTAAAGTTGGTGAACCTGTTCTGTTACCACTTTTAACTAACTTTTTTAATTCAATTTTAAACGCCTCTGTTTTACCTAAACATTTTTGCCACTCTAACATCATTTTGCTCCATAAGAAAGGAGATAAAGCAGATATTGGCAATTACCGCCCAATTAGCTTGATATCCCATATTTATAAAACCTTCATTAAAGTAATTGAAAACAGGATATCGGTACAACTGGATAGACATCAACCTACTGAACAGGCAGGTTTTCGCCGTGGCCTCTCCACAACCGACCATCTCCATTCAATAAATCAGCTTATAGAAAAGTATACTGAATATTAACTTCCACTTTATCTAGCCTTTGTCGACTACTCTAAAGCCTTTGACAGTTTAAACCATTCCGCCATTTTCGAAGCCCTTAGAAACCAAGAAATCCCTACAACATATATTCAGCTATTACAGAAAATATACCTCCATAGTACAGCATCCATTAAAATAGATTCAATAGGCCCGTCTTTTCATGTCGAACGAGGAGTTAAGCAAGGCGACCCCCTTTCCCCAAAACTCTTCACAGCCACTTTAGAAGAAGTTTTTAAGAAGTTAATACCTATTTGGAGTGAAAAGGGCATTGTGGTCGGCGAAAGAAGGCTAACCAACCTTCGTTTTGCCGACGACATAGTACTCTTTTCTTCTTCCGCCGCAGAACTTGGAACCATGCTCAACGACCTGAACACCGCTAGCCTCGAGGTTGGGCTCAGCATAAACATGTCAAAGACAAAACTTATGACGAACACCACACAATACAGGTTGGAGGTAAGCGGTGGGGAGATTGCATACGTCAGTGAGTATTTATACCTAGGCTAAATAGTATCCTTCCAGAGCAGGCAAGATGCTGAAGTTACAAGACGCACAGAAAACGCCTGGAAGGGCTATTGGGCCATGAAATATATGATGAAGTGTAACCTTCCTCTCACACTTAAACGCAAGCTCATGGACGCGTGCATTCTCCCCATCCTTACCTATGGCGCTCAAACCTGGTCTTTGACGGATCAACAAAAGTCCAAACTCGGGGTTTGTCAGCGAGCCATGGAGCGCAGTATCCTAGGAGTCAAGCTGACAGACCGCATTAGAAACAATGAACTGCGCTCCCAAACACAAATCGCGGACGTTGGGCACCAAGTAGGCAAGTTAAAGTGGGATTGAGCGGGACACGTCTGCCGTATGTCGGAGGAGTTATGGGCAAAATCCACCACCGAGTGGATCCCAAAAGACAGAATACGACCACATGGCAGACCGCGACGCCGATGGAAAGACGAACTCGACTCGTATATGGAAGACTGGACTACACAAGCGTATGATAGAGTGGAGTGGAAGGAAGAAAGGGAGGCCTTTGCCCTGCACTGGGACAGTACAGGCTCCAAATAATCATAATAATAGCCAGGATTTTACTTTAGAAAAGGAATATCAATAAAATTATGCATGTTATTTACTTTAATTTATTAATTATACATATAGCAAGATAACTTTGATAACTTGATTTAGATTTTAGCGGCAAATGATTGTAAATACTCGTAAACATTCTTAGAAAATGTAGTGATGGAAGGAAACGCCTTCAATGACGGATTTGCTGGTTATACATTGAGAATACGTGTCAACTGTCTACTGTCAGTTATCTGCGTGGAACAAATTGACAGTTAGTGGCTAAAAAAACAGAAGTCAGAAACACCACGCACGTCAACAAAATACGTGTATTGTGTTGTTACATTTTTCATAATAATTTAATTTTGTAGTTTAATTAGTGTTTCTACTGAAATACAATGCTAAGATACCGCGGCAAAAAGAAAGTACTCGATAAGGTGAAGGAGCTAGACGCTTTCGCAAAGGTTCCAGAAGAATACGTGGACAGTACACCGGTCGGTGGATCATTCTCTGTTCTTACCTTTTTACTGACTTTGTGGCTTATTTACTGTGAAGTAACTTACTATTTAGACAGTAACTTAGTGTTCAAGTTCATGCCAGATACGGACATGGATGAGAAACTACGAATAAACATAGATATTACCGTGGCAATGCCCTGCTCAAACATCGGTGCGGATATTCTCGACTCTACCTCTCAAAGTGTCTTCGGTTTTGGTGAATTACAAGAAGAGGATACATGGTTTGAGTTGACACAAGAGCAACGGGACGCTTTCGAAGCAGTAAAGTACCTAAATTCATACTTGAGAGAGGAGTATCATTCTGTATGGCAGTTGCTTTGGAAAAAAGGGCATGGCTCAGTCAGGGCGACAGTTCCACCAAGGAAAACTAAAACTAATCGTAGACCAGACTCGTGTCGACTCCACGGAGTTCTAACATTAAATAAAGTTGCTGGAAACTTCCATATTACTGCAGGAAAGAGTCTGCACTTACCGCGAGGTCATATACACTTGAACATGTTATTTGACGACACACCACAAAACTTCAGTCATAGAATAAACCGCCTTAGTTTTGGGAGCCCTGCCAATGGCATAATATACCCATTAGAAGGCGATGAAAAAATTACAACAGATGAAAACATGCTGTATCAATACTTTGTGGAGGTTGTTCCAACAGACGTTGACACAACATTTGAGTCAATAAAGACTTTTCAATATTCAGTTAAAGAGTTGGAAAGACCCATAAGTCATGTGAAAGGATCACACGGAGTACCGGGTATATTTTTCAAGTATGACATGGCCGCGTTAAAAGTTAAAGTTTATCAAGAGAGGGAGAATATTCTACAGTTTACGTTGAGACTGTTTGCTATTATTGGTGGCATTTATGTAGTTATTGGTGTAATTAATACTATTGTGTTGACAATGAGAACTAACTTAAAGAAATCACCAAATGTTACACCTCAGAAACCAACTTATCAAGTTAAGAATCCTTATCAAAAGAATCCATTGTTAGTCATGCCAGATTTAAGTGTACCAACGTTTAATCAATGATAATGAATTTATTAAGGGCCCTATTCTTAAAGAAGTGTAAGGAGTTGGCCAGACAGGAGAGATGAGGACGTAAGGCAAGGAAGAGGCGATAATGTGGCGCCACTTTAACATACTTTCACATAAATGGTATATAGAAGCATCCTTTGTACACGGCGCTGAAAGTCAACCAGGTCTATGTGGGCCTGTTTCAGAGTGTTAGCTGAGCAAACATCTGACTCAGCTAACATGCTCTACCGATCCACATACGACCTGCTGAAGGAGGATGCGGTGTAGTTATTAAATACTGTAGCCAATTATGGAACTGACATCATTGTATTATAGAAAACAACGCAAGTTCCCTAAAAAAAAATCATACAGATTTTGTATGAAAGTACATTAAAGGTTTGTCATGTCTTAATCTCTTCTGTCTGGCCTGCTCCTCTAGGTGAAATTGACATCTCTTTAGGTAATCTCTTAACAAATCATTGAGATCAATGATTTGAGAATACAGCCCTTAGTTATTAAAGAAACTACTTTGTATATGAGTGAAGAGATTCTTTATACACTTAGGTAATAATGTTAGGTTTATTCTGATTGTACCTATTATTTTATTTGTTGACATGAATTGTATTTTTATACCGGGCTCACTGGCCACTGAAATATCTCTGAATACTTCATTCGACAGTGGCTCATAATCATATATTTTTTGACAATCTGTAAAATGCATATATATAATAAGATTCCTAGCGATATTACCTCTCTACCTTTTCAAAAACTGAAAAGAAGGCTCTTTTCGTGGCTTTTGGACAAGTGCTTCTATGACGTTAAAGAACTATTAGAATGATTCACTTTTACATTTATTATTTGGTCATATTATTTTTTATTATTATTATTTTATTTTTTTTACGATTCAATTAATTTATTTTTATCAATTTTACTGTAATATTAACTTGACATTTTATTTTATCTGAATTTAATTAGAAACTCTTATTGACAATTAAATTATTGTTACTTTATTTATTAAAACGGGATAGGTAGTATAGTAAAATTGTACACTCTGAAGAGTAATTTGTGACTGGACACTGGTATTTTTTTTTCTATAGAAATAAGATCTGTATCATACCACATTTACAATGAATAAAATGGTTTCAATGGCCTATCAAAAGGCTTTAGTCTGTGGAGCGCCTGACTATGACTAATTGAATGTCAAGCCCACTTTACCTTAGGTTCCAACCTACCTCAGGGGTACCTATGGCTGAATGTGCTGTCCTTACAAAAATCTGGTACTAACAGCACCACATTTCAATTAAAATAGCTTCATGTTTTAGCAATTTTTCCTATTCCTTGCATTTTGCATACTTATTTTTTATTTTGAAGATCATTCACCATATCATTTTTTGCATTTTGTATATTTTTATACTCTTATCACACTCTTAGCACTTAAGTAAATATTCCTCTCGCCTTTGTATTTTATATTTCTTTTGATGTAAGTATTTTGTATTATTTTTTATGCGACTTATTTGTAATATTGAAGTTATGAGATTTATGTAATGAGCACAGCTTTATTATTGTTATTTTCTGTTATTTAGCCGTTGGTACTAAATGTTTAGTTTTGTATTGTTGTTTAGCATTGTGCTTTTAATTAGTTATTCTAAAACACTGCTTATTTTAATGATTAATTAATTTTGATAAACTTCTAACTCTTGTCTAAATTAGTGGTTCGCCCCGAACTGAGATCTCGCGAGTCTCCCATAAAACAAAAAAATAGAGTTGAAAAGTAAGCGTTATCCTCGGACAAACAAACGTACATACAACGCCGATTTGCCCAAGTTGATTTGGAGATCTCGCTTCGCTCGATCAAAAACAAGAAACAATCTATCTAGGTTGTTTTCGTTTTTTAAACTTGTGTACATACGAGGGTCATTCAATAAATACTTAGCCTACAAAAAGTAAACGAAAATTGTGGAAAAGTGGCAATTTATTTTTCAACACAGTCTCCTTTTAGTTCGATACACTTAGCCCAGCGATGCTCCAACTTTTTTAACCCGTCCGAAAAATAGTTTTTGTCAAACTCTGCAAAATAGGCCTCCGTGGCGGCGATGACTTCCTCATTTGATCCGTATCTATTCCCGGCGAGAGATTTTTTCAGATTAGGAAACAGAAAGAAGTCACAAGGGGCCAAATCTGGAGAATACGGTGGATGGGGCAGCAATTCGTAGCGTAATTCGACCAATTTGGCCATGGCAACGGCAGACGTGTGAACCAGTGCGCTGTCGTGGTGAAACAGCACGTTTTTCTTCGCCAGATGGGGTCGTTTTTTCTTTGATTCGGCGTCGAATCGGCCCAATAAATCGGCATAGTAAAGCCCTGTAATTGTTTTACCCTTCTCGAGGTAATCGATGTAGATCACACCTTGTGAATCCCAGAAAACGGTGGCCACAACTTTTCCGGCCGATTTTACAGTTTTCGCCTTCTTTGGAGCACGTTCCCCGGTCTGGATCCATTGTTTTGATTGCTCCTTGGTCTCTGGTGTGTACCAGTGGATCCAAGTTTCATCGACGGTCACAAAACGACGCAAAAACTCCGCTGGATTCCGCTTAAACAGCGCCAAACACGTCTCCGATGTGGTCTCACGGTTGCACTTGTTTTCCGGTGTGAGTAAACGCGGCACCCATCGCGCCGACAGCTTTCTCATGCCGAGTTTCTCGTGAAGAATATGATGCACTGTTCCTTCTGAAATGCCTACAGTCTCAGCTAGCTCCCGAACCTTCAATCGGCGATCTGCCAATACTAGATCATGGATTTTTTTAATGTTTTCCTCCGTAGCAGCTGTTTTCGGTGCACCTGGACGTGGTTCATCAAAAACCGACGTACGGCCACGTGCAAACTCGTTGAACCAATTCTTGACGGTGGCCATCGATGGAGAAGAGTCACCGTACACAGCATCCAAGCGCTCTTTGATTTCGATGCGCGTTTCCCTTCCAAAAATAGGAATCGAATCACCGAAAGATATTGCTCTTTTTCCATTTTTGTAAAACCGATCGATACGTTCGCTTCCATAAGTTGTCAAATTAAAACAAATGAAGGGATTGGAATGAAAATTTGAAAAAATAATTAAAAAAGAATGTGCTACACTGTGGTAAAACTCATTTGCAACTACAGCGCCCTCTGGCGATGAGGCTAGGTACTTATTGAATGCACCTCGTAGGTATGTACCTAGGTATCTAAGCTAGCCGATTAGGACAGCCTCACCATTTAATTACCGAATTTTAATATTATTAAAGGTTATCTGAAAGAAAATCCTAATTAGCATTATGTTTGCCTCTATACCTATTAGTTTACAAGTGCAATAAAGAACTTTCTATCTTAATGTTAGGTCTAACCTATGTCAATTCAAGAAACAAAAATCATAGTCATTATAGGTAACCCATGTAGGCAGAAGTAACAATGCTCCTCATGTAGTTTTTATGGTAACCTTACTTACATAGCAATTAAAATCGGCATATTTATAATATGTACCTATAAATTGGGGTAGAAAGAAATGTGCTCCTGTGTTCATTAGTGGACGTCCTATGGCTGTTAAGATGATGTATAAAATAAATGGAAGCAAAGTTACTTTGTCTAAATGTTTTTTACTGAGATTGATACCAACCTAAGCATACTTCCAAGTAGTAATGTATAAAAACTTTTAAGTTTTAAACGTGTGACATTTTAATTATTTTTTTTTATAACATAATCAAATCTAAAGAATGATGAGAATAAAATCCAACAAAACAGGCAGGTGTTTACTTCCCCTTAACTCAGTGAGGGGGTGTGCGATGTGAAACAAACGGTTTTCTTTTCCATCTCCCTCTCTCCAGCATGCTCCGTGCATCTTTTATCGCGCGCGCACGCTCTGCTTGCGATCGTGGTATCGTTTCGTTTGCTCTCGCTCGTTTGTCGGCCATTCGCGCGGCGGATTCGCCTCTCGACGGACGTGATTTCACGTTCGATATCGAACCAATATCCGAAAAGTTTACCAACTTTTAAAGTACAGGCCCAAGTTTTGAGACGATTTTTTGCGGACTACAGTGCGGTGTAAAGTGTTTAGTCGCCAGTGTTGTGAAGTGCGTTTGAGTTTTTCGTTCGCAATTTACCGTTCTGATTGAACGTTACTGTTTTGTTCGATAAAAAAAACCGCGCAAGCATAGTCGCGATCTTCGCAAGAGGGCCGTACGTATATGGTAAAGTTGAATCTTGGGGGCTACGACGCCTGGTGAAAGTAGACCTTTGTAAGTTCATAAGGACACGGGCGGTTGCAACTAGCTCGAAATTACTCGTTTCGTCTGCAGTTTGCGAGGTGAGTGGCATAAATTATTTACATAATTACTTTATAGTGAACTGTTTTAGTTCTTACGATGTTTTGTTTAGTATTAGCCATATTATCATAGTCACATAACAGATGTATACTTTCCTCAGTAATTTCTTTGCAGTTTTAAGCATAAAGGTAGGTAGGTACTAGCTACCTAGCCTACATCATCGGTCGGTCGCCCATGTTATCATCCCGAGGGAACTGTCTCGATGAATAAAAATAATCTATTTCGATCGTTACGGTGTCTACCAAATAAGTTGAATAGCAGGTACCTAGGTGGTTTCAAGAATTTCAAGTCCATAGCAGGCAGCAGCTAAATATAGGGTGTTGAAAACTACAGATTGACCACCGCAGACTTACATTTAAATGAATTCATAGATTTCTTCTTTATCCTGAAGTCTCATAATACCGACGTACCTAACTAGGTGCATACCTACTTAGATGCGTATTCATTGGACTTGTTCGATAGATATCGTCTCGTGCTAATCAATGCCTCGGTATCACGTCTCATCGAGCTTACTGTTTTAATTATCTGCTTCATTAACATTCCTCGCGTTTATCACGTCTCTGAAACTTAATCAAATAGTTCACGGACAATACCTATCAACTTTCTCTTCGCTTCTGCGAGTATTTTCTCTTCTATTTCTATCTATTCAGAAGTGTCTGGAAGACGTCCTGTCTTTTCAACGTGCATTTAGAAATAAAATTCCGTTGATTTTTAAATTTTGAAATTCGATCTTTTAATTTTTTCGGAAAGCAATGGCACTGATTCCTATTCTACCAGACCTTGTATTATCGATATTTTATCGAACATAATCAGCTGTATGTTACTTCCATTGATGCCATGCACCGCCGACTGTAGGTCAGTGCCCTGTATGTACCCTACCTGTTGAGTCTTGAGTCGCGGTTCCTTGACAAGCCGGTTCTTAAACCAACTGAAAAAATATGTCAGGTTTATCCACGTTCATTAATGAAAAGATCCATGATCTTATTAATATTAAGAAGTTCTGACTTACTACCTATCTATAAACGCTGACGCTGGTGTTATGTTATGATGTAGGTAGGTACCTATGTTGCTAGCATTTGAACTATTAGAACCGATTTAGATTAATTTGGTACCTACAATAAAATTACCTAGTTTTATTTTCGCCGGGTACCTACTTACCTAACACAAAGGAAAGCAATAGACATATGCTAGGCTAGGTGATAAAAATTATCTTGACTGTTGGAAGGTTAATATGCGTTTGGATAATGAGTAAGCATTACCTACCTATACCTAAGGTATCTATTATTATAAGTTTTGTTTAGTCTTCAAACACCGTTATCTCTTGCTTGACTGGTCTTATGCTAACAATTATCTGCAATCTACCTTGAAATCTACCGGTTGCTAAAGACCGTGCAGATTCTACTCGTATGTAGGTATGTACCTACCTAAGATCGTACCTTTTGATTTTAAATCATCCTATAAATTACGAACTAGACGGGATTAAAACTCGTCATAAACACCTTCCCTTTGCGATTATGTGATTATCAACTACACCATCAAGTCTAATTCACTCCCCACGCCTTGTACTAAATGTTTGGGATGTCGTATTGAGGTAGAAGCCACCCCTGTGTTAGGCCGCCATAAGGCATCTTGGCCTAACAATTCAAATAGCAAAGACTGGGATATTATTTCGAAGCACGGCGACGAAGCTATCATTCCTATTTGCGGTTGTCAATCCAATAATGACCTAGTTGTTCTGTTAGGAAATGTTCACAAACAGAATAAATAATTTCATTTCATAGGAACAATTTGGCAAGCTATAAAATCCAAACACAAGAAGAGATGAGTAGACACTCATCTTCGAAGATTCTAAATTATTATTATCCAATGATAGCTAATCGCTGATCGAAATAACAGTGCCACTAGCTTTCTGGTTTGTTTCGGCGGGCAACATTTGAATTAAGCGGGACAGGTAGGTAAGGTACCTAGGCACAAAACTGGATTGGAACTAAGCGCACAGGTACAGAAGCTAAGCGTAGCTGTTCTATAGACACCAGCGAGCGACGTCTTTGTCACCGAGCCAGATAAGTCTGTAGTTCTATAAAATATAAGAGCATTCACCAATTAAGAAAATTACAGAATAGTACGTGCTTCGCCTAATGTGTCTCGTCTATAATGTTCTGTGTTTCATTCAGCGCAAAGACAATAACATATATTCACTGACAGTTACGCTATAGGAAGTAAAAATAGCCGGTAAATTTGTTATAGGTGTAAAACCAGTTATGAAGTTATTTGGCTAGGGGTCTCTTCTAAGTGGCCCTAATGTTGAAGATGAAATGAACGAACACATAGCTTTTTGTTGGTTTTAAACACCTGTGGGTGATGCTAAGTGTTCCTGTTTTGCTTTTTAAGTCCCTACCACGAGTATATGTGTTTCTTCTACCTACAGTATGCGACTTTGATTTGGTGGAGTTTTAGAAACTTGATGCTCCATGGTCAAAGTTTATTTTGGATCCAAATTTGAGCACCTTGAAGAACTTTTCCTATTTTGTGTCTTTCATTGTTTTCTATCACATAATGTAATAAATCTACCTACCTGTAAAGAATACATAGGTACGTAATGTTTTGGTTATACCGACATTTTGACAATTGAAAGACCTAAAACTCAAATCATCCATCACACATCCAAAGATTTAAGATTTGTTTATTTGCCAGAACACAGTCATTTTGAATTGCCAATTTTCTCTTGACAATCATCGTCTACTTATGTTAGCTAACAAACAATCTCGGAAACACCGTCTTTCAAATAAAAAATACTTTGAAATCGGTTCCAAAATGATTTTGGGAGCTACAAATCTACAATGGCATTGCCATGTGCCATTACGGGATGTCCCTTGCGACGGAGAAATACATATTTCAAACTTATAACATCTTACTTTTTGTGTCAAAGCCCTTTGAGTTATTTCTTCTTCCACGTATCCTCTCACTAGCTTCCGCCCGCGGCTTCGCACGCGTGGTTTGTCGATAAAAAGTAGCCTATGTGTTAGGTGTAGCCTAGGTTATAATCTACGTACATACCAAATTTTATCGAAATCGGTTCAGCCGTTACGACGTGATTGAGTAACAAACCAACAAATAAATAAACAAACATCCAAACTTTCTCATTTATAATATTAGTGTGATTATTACGTGGCAGAAACTTCATAAAAGTAGGTAATCTGCTATTGTTTTATACAATGATGGAGTTGAAACGAATACTCCATGGAGCCCTATCGTGGTTATTTTGAGAACAGGATGCGGGCACCGATTGTTTTCTTTGTTTTTTTCCCAGTGAAATATGATACTTACTTACTCAATTGCAAAGTAGTTCTTTTCTCGCGTTACTGGTTCTTTTTTTGTCACTGTACTCATAGAAATACTACCTACATCGTAAAGTTTGTAGGGAAATGCGAGAGAACCCCAATGAAAGACAAACATCCCCTAAGGTTCTTTTTCATGTCTTATTTTTCTCGTGTTTAAGAACTTTATTGAGTGTTTAAATTAAATATAAGGAAGACCATGAACTAATTCTGACAATAATAATAATCGTAGCTCTATCTTTTATCAAAAGTTTCGTATACTTACGTCGTATAGAAACTTGAGTGTGACGTATATTTCGCAGTACACGAATTATACCCATTGTTAGCTTCACCACATGTTGTTAAATACAACCAAGAGTTGAGGATTGTTTCTTAATAACATGCTATTCATAATGGTGTGAATTTACTGAATTCTTTTCCTATCAGAAACTATAAGGTGCCGTCTATTGAGAGTTTGGCCCATGATTAAGTTCTCCGTAGATAATGAATAGGATGAGGGTATGACACAACCTTGTCGAACTCCTCTATCATAAAATAAAAAATAAGATAATTTTCCATCATCACCTCCCTGCACTTATCCAACATTACCTGGGGTCGGCACATCTTTCTTTTTCCATATCACTCTATCAGCCGTCATCTTCTTACCCATATTAACTTTCACACAATCCGTTCATCTCACGGCCTATCTTTACCTCTATATAGTTATCTATATCTCGCCCCAATTATATTTTCTAATCACTTGACTATTCCTACAAAATTACTTAACGCATCGATCTTCTGTTCGTTTTGTCTATTGATATTCCCATTATTAAATTTTCTTTTTCTACGAATACGAGAGCGTACTGACGAGTTGCTGGTACGGATCTACGGAAATGTACCAAACTAAGCTACTAGGCCAACGGCCCAAAAGCATACTGTTTTGTTTATGTAACCAACCAAGGTTATTTAAACAGCCCTTATCAACCTTGACCTAAGATTATCCAAAACCGGCTTCTGACTTTTTAAAACTTTCCTTACATAAACACCTTCTTAATTATATATACTTATATGGCTTCATTTGATTGATTGGCTCGTTCGAGAGAAAATAAATAAATCAGTCTAGCCTCGTAACTTTCACTGAAGCACCGCTATGGCTTGCCTTTCGACGTTTCTTGGTGACCTTGTTGATATTGAGGTGATAAAAGGAGCAATGTGATGAAAGGATTCCGTTTATCTTTTCATTTTATTGGTTCTCTTTATGGCAAGTAGGTACATCTTTATAGTACCACGTACTGGAAAGCGCAGCGTAGGACGGCCCCCACTAGATGGAAAGAAGACCTGATAAAGAATGCTGGGAGCCGTTGGGTGCAGGCCGCATATGATCGGTCGCTCTGGAAATCGATGGGGGAAGCCTGTGTTCAGCAGTGGTCGTACTTTGGCTGATATGATGATGATGATGACATCTTTATAGTAGTACCTTACCTACGCACGGTATGCACGCACACACAAATATAAATAAATATAAAATATTGCTGGACATTTCACACAGCGCTATCTAGCCCCAAACTAAGCAGAGCTTGTAATATATAATATGTAATGTAGCATGTAATATGGGAACCAGATAACTGACAGAATACTTATATACTTTTTTTTTTGTAAACACATACTTATAATATATAGAAATACACCCAGACAGGGAACAAATATCTGTAGATCATGCAAACATTTTTTCCGCGGCGGGAATCGAGCCCGCTACCTCCTGCATCTCAGCCGGTTATACGCCCACTGCGCCACGGAGGCAGTCAGACGTCAGACAAGAGATGATACTTCAAATTGGTCGACCAAGCCATCAGATATCTACCTCTTCGTCTAGTCGTGCGTGAGTTAAGCGTTAGGCCTCACCAGTTTAAGTAAAATGTAAAACCCGGTAATGTTTCATTCGAATAAGATGGAATTCGATCTTAGTTCACATAGTTCTATTACCAAGATATTCTGCAAAATTGCTGCCATGAATTAATCAAAAGTTCCGATAAATCAACGCTCTGTAACTAGCAGAGAATGGATGAAAAAATCCAAAGATCGGAGCTCAGTGGTGCACCTTGGGAAATACTTTCGTGTGCTCAGTGGTTTGAGACCTTCTACGTCCAGCAGTGAGTTGCTGTAGCTGTAGATTGATGATGGTTATGATAATTGCACAATACATCACAATGCGAAATGTAATTACAAATCTTTTTACCCCCATCCTATAGAGTTGGGTGAGTGAGTACTATCATCTTCATAATGACATTCATATTAAGTACGGGTGTAAATCAAAGTGTCAAGAAGAAAATCTGTTTTAAACGTGAATAGTCTGCAGTTTTCATAATTATGAACTGGTTGGTGCCTACGTGTAAAGGAATAATTTCTACCTCATATCGAATGATACGTTACCCTGTGCGTGACATCTTTTAATTCATAATGACGGCCATATCACAATAATATCGCATAATTTACGCAGTTACTTATTTAATCGTAGTATAATGGTGAAATATCGCGACTAGCACGCAGCCACATTTATGAACAGACAGACAGCAGGCTTAGATGGTAAACTGAGGCTTTTTACATATACCAACTATTGTAGTGTCTGGGTCAGGTTTTTAGTAAAGTAGGTAGGTCATTAAAGGTACCAATCTCACTGACTTAATCCACAGGAATGTCATCCTTACTCATATTATAAATTCGAAACTAACTCTGTCTCTGGTATAAAGAAATTTGGTATATAGAAAGATTATGACCGGGATTGTAGGCTACTTTTTACCCGATTGCGCAGGAGGGTTATGTTTGTTATGCGAAGCCGCGGGCGTATCAGCTAGTAGTCCATACATGCGGAGCTAACTGGTCCGCCAGTTACCTCACAATGTTCTCCTCACCGTTTTGAACCCTTACCGATGTTAACAGGGCATTTCCAACACCCATATGGGTTTCTCCATAGCTACAATAGTAGTCTTGTATTACGCTTACCCAGTGCCATGGGTATCGGTAACTATGAGAATTACCATGGTATCACCTAGATTTGCGACGATTATTTGCAGATCATGAAAACATTTGTCCTGTGGGAATCCATTTTTCCGCGCCTTTCCTTCACTCGCCTTCCCCAACTCGAGAGGTCAATTTAAGAAGGCATTAAAGGGATGGTAGTTTATTTGGAGAATTCATGCTGTCCTACATTTTAGCAGCCAAAATTGCTTTTCAATTCCCTTTATAACCGAGAAACAACCAATTACAGTTCAATTGGTAGCATTTAGTTATCAGCAGCGACCGAGTTCCAATTATGCATTGTACAGTTTGCGTCTGAACTGCCTCGCTAGTTTTTGACAACTTCTGATTTGATTTAAACCAATCTATTTTGGTACTTTGAAACGGCTGATTGCTTTTGCTGAAGTGTTTTATCGCAATTAATGAATGATTGTGGTATTTCTCTTCGCCCGTTTTTCAAGATCATTACAATCTTGGAATCGACATGTTTGGCGTCTACATGCTCTTTCTAGGCAAGCGTGTGTATTTGATCACTTACCATCAGATGAGGTTGTGGTCAAATGCTTGGCTATAACCCCAAACAGTATAGATAGAGTATCTCCAAATTCAATGTGCTTGTCATCAAATAAGTTGTCCGGCTAAAAAAATACGGCCAGACAAAAAGTCTTTAACCATTTCCTGAACACAGAGTCTGTGAATCAAGGTGGTTCTTCGGTACTTTATACCTATCTACTGTTAATGGGTTCGTAACAATGACCATCGTCCCACACACAGATAAACGTTGTGGAAATGGAAGCCATTATTTTGACAATAGTCTGTGTATTGGCCAATTGGTTTACAATGTCTGTGAGACTTATTTGGTAGGTTTTTTACGCACAAACCAGTTTGGATCTGCGCACTACTCGCTCTAAAAATCCTATTATGGGTTGAAATAAGATTGTTGATAAGGGTTTAATGAATTGATAGTACTAACGTCGACCTATACCTACTACTCACACGTACTTAGTACCCAAATATAATAGAAATAGAAAATAATAATACAAAATAAGGACACATACAAATATATAATTATTGTTGTCATAAATGGGCCAGTATGGCCACTTGCTGCAGAAGTATAGCTGCTGCAATGCTGTTTATCTGTGGCGGAAAAGCCATGTGTTAATAGTTTCCGGATTCAATTCAAAATTTCATCCAAATCGGGGATATTGTGGTTCTTCCTACACTAACATAAGCCAGTAAGAAAAAAGCTAGTTGGGTATTGTACTCTGTTTTTCTCTTCTAAAGATATTATTGCTGCTTTTTTGGCACAAGGCTTAATAAGAATAATTTAATTAAGAATAAATTAAGAATATTTGTTTTGGTTTATATTAATGTGTAATTGTCCATTGTATTATAGTTTCTTTGTAAAATTAGATAGATGCAAATAATCTATCTCATTTTAAGAAAACATCACTTCACCTATTCCTAGCTTCGCAGTTATTCAGCTACTGCAACGCTTAGAATAGTCTAGCCAGCTAGGTCTTACAATCTACGAATATCTTATTCAGGAGGCTAGCTTTAGAATCCTTATGTGAAATGAGATCCGAGATCTTGCCTATTTCCAACTCAAATCGATCGGTGCATTTTATCTACGACGGAAAGGATGAATGTTAGAGCAGAGACTTTATATTCAAGCTTTCTGATCATTCGGAGGATGTGGTTTTGTTAGAATAATATATAACTACCTACTTCACAAAAATATTGAAAGACACTATTATTGTTCTATCATGTAATATAATCTATAGTATGTATTAAGTAATATAATCCTTTATTAACAATAAATATTTACAAGACTAAAATACAGAAGAAACAGTTGAATCATCTAAAGACCGTTGCAAACGATCTATAGATAGCTCAATAGCTCCAGATCACTGCCAGGTGGAAGTGTCCCCAAGTCCCTGCATTGCCCGCTGAATTGCAATGCTTATGCGTTGACCCAGATGAGCGCCAGCTCTCGGATCACACGTCACTTATTAATTAGAATCCTTTATTTATTACGCTAAAAAACTAAACAGGTACTTAACACTATGACAGTTTGACAGGTTGACTACCTCCGTGGTGCAATGGGCGAATAGCCGGCTGAGACGCAGGAGGTAGCGGGTTCGATTCCCGCCGCGGAACAAATGTTTGCATGATCTACAAATATTTGTTCCGGGTCTGGTTGTTTCTATATATTATATGTTATAAGTATGTATTTACAAATAAAAAATGTATATAAGTATTCTATCAGTTATCTGGTTCCCATAGTACAAGCTCTGCTTAGTTTGGGGCTAGATAGCGCTGTGTGAAATGTCCAGCAATATTTATTATTATTATTATTTATTAGTTTGTCATAGTTTTAAGTGTTTATCAACTTTTTTACCTGACTACGGCAAAGCCAAATGGAAGAGTTATTTTTTAGTTAGTTTTATTCTTCTTAGAATAAAATACTTTTTAAAATACTCATTCTAGTAAAGTCCACAATGACACGTAACGCTAGAAGGGCATTTTTAGACCTTGCGTTGAAAAGGAACCGTCTTTGTTCATTTCAACTCCAATAACCAACACATGCCAGCATTGGCAGCACTTTCAATTTTCATTCCCTTGAAAAACATGTTATTGTTATCAGCATTCAGCAAACGCAGATGTCCAACGCAAGCGTTTCAAGCGCCTTTTGTTATGTGCTATTGTTGTTTCCCTCCCGGTTCTATTACAAAACATCGAGCCAGTTGAAGTGATCTTTATTACTCCTGATAAAAGAGTGGAATACATGATGTTAGTCAATACCCGTGATCATGGCGATCATTATGCAAGATGATCACAGAACTGGCTACTAATAAGCTAAGAGAATGGTGTAGCTGCTGGGCAACCATACTTCAAATTAAAAAAAAAAAGTATGGGTATTTATTGATGGAGGCTAGATGGAGTGCCGATTTGCGCGCTGTGACTGGCAAGGATTGAACGAGAAAAGCTGAGAATCGGGCTCAATGGTGCACCCAGGGAGATACTGTCCAGCAGTGAACTGTTATATGTTGATAATGATGATGATGGGTTTGTAAATCTTTGTTTTTCCCTAAGTGTCGGATAACAGTTCAAAAATAAAAAAAAAATTAAAACCTATACTAGGCAATTTAGCAGTTGCGCGTAAGTTAGTACTTAACTACTTAGGTGCACTATAACTTATTTTATAAACAAGCTCCAAGTTTAGTCCGGTCTACACGCGTCACCCGGCCCTCGTAGGCAATCACGCGTGAAGGGCAATACAAATAGGGGATGTTTTCCGAACGCTATTTACCGTCTCGATTATTGGGATTGTTACAACACTGTTTGTGTTTAGTTTCGTGCTTATTGTATTTGCATGTTCTTTTGTTTAGGAATCATTAAAGCTATATAAGCCTTCGTCATTCTAACTAGAAGAGTCTAACTAGAAATTAAGTTGTAAACATGAAGCCAGATTTGCTAGCCTTCTAGCCTGTTCTAAGTTACTAGCACTAGTTTGCTAGTAGCTTAAAACAAGCCCTAGCTTCATCCCAGGCATTGCTTAATTTATTTATATAATACTTTCACACGAAACAGAAAAGTGCTAATAGGATTATCTACCTGTCCCGTCATCCTGGCCGTATGGTCACATTAAGTGGAAAGTTGATGGCAGCGAAAATATAGGTACCTACCTAAAGGCTTTCCATTTCCATTTCAAACAGAATCAAATCTAATGAAGACTTTTACTTGCAACACATAATAACTACTACAAATGATACCGTATATCAACACTACATATAGATAAAACAACATAAAACTTAAAGCAAGGTACACAAATTCCCTTTAAGTAAATAGGCTGTTGTCAGTTTCATATTTTAGGGAGCAACCCGTCACCCGTCCTTCGACGCCCAGGTTCGGTGACAAAGTTCACCTTATCAAAGCCCATCCCAATTTACAAAACCTATATCCACCTGGTAATTGTAATATTAGGTATCCATTCAACCTATTCAAGCTAAAGGTAAAAAAGTCGAAGTAAAAAACGGAATTAGAAAAAACCCTTTACAACTTGACACTTAAGTTAAAACAATATTAAAACGAATAACTATAGACACGTGGAAATACAAGTGGCGGTGTTATCGCTGAGATCGATTTCGTGATGGTTGCCTATAATGTAAACCTTTGGATGGACTGATTAAGTCAAATCTAGACAATTATTTCTTGGAAATTATACGAGATGAGATAATGGATAAAAGGAGATTGGGCACGTCTAAGAACGTGGGACCAATCACTAAGGAATCACTCACCCTTGACTTTATCTTAAAACATTTTTTTTGACTCAAATTGTGTCTCTCAAAATGATTTTCCACGTTTGTAAACATCATTTTCAATGACACGATTTGTTTTTTTATTATTAGTTTACATTGTTTATGTATGTTGGATGACGAACTGATGAACGGTTAATCTTTTATATTGCTTGGGTCCAGTCTCGCTAATGTTCTTTATTCAATATGGGCATTTTTTCATTTGCAATCCCTGTTTTGATCATAGACCACATCATCAATTATCATCAGGTGAGGTTGTGGTCAAACGAAGATCTAAAAAAAAAATAGTCCCTGACGTGGATTTTCCTGTTCACCTATCCAATTCAACAAAGTACAAGCTTCACAAAGTAAACAAAGGCTAGCCTCTATTAGCTACTGATTTATTGCCTGTGCCACCAGCCATGATGTTCGACATTTGAAGCACCATTTAGCAACAGGCTTGCTATTGTCAAGATGGCTATGTGTCCTACCACGGGTGAGGAGACGAACTCATATATTACTCGCAAGTCGAAAAGAAACTGCATTTTTTCCCGGTGACCAGACGCAAGGTATTAATTGGTATTCCACCAAGGTCTTGCGCGCCTCTATAGCGCGTTCGAGTAATGCTACGTAGCTCATCTCTGATATACAGTCGCCTTCAATAATAAGTAATCATTCCAAATTTTTCAAATGTTTCCATGAAGTTGTGCCGTACCTACACAATCATCCATTTCAGTATGTGTACCTACATTATTCTGACAAAAATATTGGTTACATTATTGAGAAGTTTTACAATGTGTACTTATTATTGTAGGCGACTGTATACTCTAGAGACGAGCCTCAGTGATGATTTAGTAGAATTGTAGTGGCTGTATTGCCTACATTTTCGAAAAATTCCAAAGTCAGATCAGCGGGGATCCAAATTTTAGGTATTTTGTTATCTTCCGCTTTAAAAAGATCTTCCTTCCGGTTATTTATTATTCCTATAAGGTCTGTTCGACCTGACTATTGAATATAATAATTTGCAGTAGTTAACATTTTTGTATCAGTTAGCAGGTAAAACTCCTGCGTCATGAGAATAACTATTCATTGTTACACAAATTCCATTCAGCAAAGTAGTACACAATCGCAATATGCGTATAATATTGGACAATGATTGCTGATTTTTCAAACAAAACTGTCTGGCGTTTATGTTCGACCTTCAAACGGCAAAGGATAACAAATCGTATAGGCAACTCTTCCTCAGGCCATGAACCATTCTAAATCACTGAAAAATCCTTTGATAAACGGCATACACACCGAATCTTAGCGCTAAACAGAAACAATCTCCACATTATAGTCAGAGCCCTGACTGGACACTGTCGGCTTAACAAGCACATGTTCAAGCTAGGCCTATGCGATTCACAAACCTGCAGATTCTGTAATGAGGCGGCAGAATCACCCTTACATCTGTTAGGCGAGTGTGCTCCACTAATGCGTAAACGTACCATTCATCGGGGCAAACACATTCTTAGCCCGGAGGAGCTAACAGCTATCACCCCTAAGAATATTCTATAGTTTTTAGCAGCTGTAGGACTTCGTTAAACGCCCCCACAACCTAGGGGCGACACAAAAACAAGTGGCGATCACAATAGACCTCGTGGCCGCAGTGAAACTAAAGCCGCAAATACTAATAAAAAAATAATAATACATAACTGCTTATACAGTCTTTAATTGATTTCGACGTCTAGAGAAAAATCTACCCCTTACCTATATTAAAATAACCCAAACGTTACACTTTTTGATATCTTCTGCCAATTGCCTCTAAATATTAGTATAGTTTCTTGTGATTCAATTTCAATTTATTTATTTAAACTTACATATGAAAATCCAATGCGTTACAAATACAATGCATAGCTAAGGTGAGCAAGTACTGAGTCCCTCCTTCTGTTATTTATTTTCTATTCATACCAGTGGATACTGAACGGGCGACGCAGCCGTGGTAGGCCCAGAAAAAGATGGAGAGACGACCTAGATGCATTTAATCCAGATTAGCCAGAAATGGTTGTGGACCGCGATGGATAGAGGGGAGATGGGGAGACCTTTACCCAGCAGTGGGACAACTTAGGTTAATTTAAAAACACTCATACTATACACTAGATACGTTTTTTAGATACATTACTGCGGTCTACTGCATATTATTTGTTTAGAACTCTGCATTGTTATAAGTTCTTAAATTTTACAAGCGTATTGCTTCGATTAATTGATCTTCATTTTTATGACAATATTCTTTCGATTAATCTGGTGATAATGCTTCGAGATCCAGTAGTACTTTCTTCAAGGCTTCCCGGTCCACCAGTTGCTTTAGATTTCGATTGTTAATTGATTCTGTCTGTCTGTTCTGATGGTTTGGAATTGTGATGTCCATCCCCGATTTGAGACCGTTAGATTTGACTGACTAGATATGTATTTCATTCATTTCGTTTCATTCAAGTTTTAAGTAACAGGAATTCATGTTGAATGGTTTATTTATGGGGTAGAAATAAAAGTACTTCTAGATTTTAGACTCTTCTTTATATTTGTATTACTAAAACTACACGCATTCCAAATTTTAGCACTGTGGGACTACTGGTGTACCCTGTGAATTTCTTCGAAGTTCAGTTTTTTTTGGCTAATAACTCAAAAACATGGACAATACAGCTTAAAAACCTAAACTAAAAATAATTACGAGGTTGAAATATACTGACAAAGATCTTTCATTTGACGTCTCATCCCATTTAACCATATTGTCTCACTTAGTAGGGTTCCTTGTGGAAGGACTCGCCCGGGGAAGTTCTACCACCATTCCTATTTCTGCCGCTAAGCATCATTGCTGTGTTTCGATTTGAAGAGTATGGTTGCCGATGAAATTACAGGCACATGAGGCTTTACACCTGTACGCATGGTAGTGCATCGTAAGGCAAGTTTCTAAGGTGCGTAGTCTATGAGGTAATACTTTGTTATAGGTGATGGTTACAACGTAACACCAGGTGGGTCATATGCTTGTTCCATCTCCAAGTCATATAAAAAAACTGATTTACCCGTCTACACACATTTACAACTTGTTCCGTGTCTAATTTCGACATTGGGACGACGCAGAACTTGAAATTCATGATACTATCTACAAATAGGTATCATAAATACATGATGAACCCAACGATAGCCTATCATAACGTTCATTTCGTGCGATGGACGTAATAATATCACTAGATGCTTAATATGATCATTATGTTACTTGATTCGGGTCGGGATAGGATAACACATTATTCAAAGTTTCCGAAATAAATCGTTGGTAGACCCTCCTAAATTGTGAACTTAACCAGCTTATACAGGGTGAGAGATGATCATGTTTTAATTGGAATTATAATTTACACGTGCTCAAAACGGTGGAGGAAAACACCGTGAGGAAACCGGTGTGTCAAAACAAAAATTCGAAGACATGTGCAATGCTTAGCTCGGTTTGGACAACGATCCCTAAACGTATTTAATGACTAAACATGTTTATATTTGACGTATTTGTATGATTTTACAACTTAAACATACATATTTAGCCACTAAATACGACTAGGCATCGTTGCGCAAGTCGTACTTAGTTTAAATTTTATATGACTCCCTGTTGGTAATTCCTCGATTTTTCCACGGACCTTTAAAAGCTTACAAAAATAGACACTTGTAAAAAATTCAGGCTAATCGTTAGCTTTGGGAAGAGATTTCATCTCGTTTTTTTCGGGACTGAATTGAATTTGCCATTGATTTTTCGGAGATGGAAATCTGACAGACCTTTGTTGGCGTGGGTTGAAATATTTATTTTTTGCATTTTATAGATAAGGGTATACTCGTTATCACGCCACACTCTCCGGTCCTGTGCCAAGCGCATCCATTGCCTTCCCGCAACTCTCGCGATGTCGTCCGATCATGTGGCTGGTGGTCTGCCAACTGGTCTGCGCCCTTCTCGCGGCCACCACTCGGTTGCTGCCCTCGTCCATCTTCCGTCTTTCCTCCTTACCAAGTGTCCATCCCATCTCCATTTCAGCTGGTTGATCCTTCTACCCACATCTACGACTTTAGTTTTCCAGCCTGTATTTCCTTAAAGAAATCGTGTTAGTTTAATCTTCTTAAAAAACCTTGAAATTTTCATTAAATCTGGTCTAAGAATCATCTAAAAACGAAAACTTGACACGAATATCGCAACATCACACATCCAATTGTCTAAAGCATTGCAAAAGCTCAGGCCATCCATTAAGGCTCCAACTAACAATAGGTTATGTAAGTTTAACGTATCTTGTTGCGAAACTGCAATTGCATCCTATGTGTGGTCTTATTCAATTACCACGTATATAACCTAATAGAGCCGTGTTGCCCGTGTTGGTCTAGTGTCATGTACTTTACTTACCTTCTTTTATCTGGAGGTTGTGGGTTCAAGTTCTGCCCATGCAACATTTCTTCTTATTTCTGCCCTTTTCCCACATTACGTGGGGTCGGCACAACATGTATTTTCCTCCATACCTCTATCAGCCGTTATCTCCGTTATCACTTCTTACTTACCCGTATCATTCTTCACACAGTCCATCCATGTCTTCTTCAGCTTTCCTCTATATCCATCCACATTCATATCTAACACTCTTTTAGTCACATGATTTTCTTCCCTCCGCATGACATGCCCATACCACGCTAGCCTATTACCCCTCAACTTTTCTATCACTTACTACTAGCGTTACTTTCAAACTTCATCTAACATACAAATTCCTTATCTTATCCATTCTCGTTACCCCACACCATTGCACCACCCATGCAACATTAAATTTTTTATTAGAATTTACTTATATACGAAATTCACACCTATACTTTTTTTAACGACTGGAATGGATAATGGAACAAGCATATGGCCCACCTGATGTTAAGTGGTAACCATCGCCTAGCATTAGCATATAGCAAAGTATTGCCTCGTGGGTCACAGACTTAAGAAACGTGCCATGACATGCACTGCCGTGCGTCCATCAACTTGAGGTATACATATGAAATGCCTCATGGACCAGTAATATGATACTAACGATATTCAGCTTCAGTTGGGTTCTTTTGCTAGTCAGTTTTTTATGTACCAACCAACCAATCAAACAAGCATTTTACTTCCTAGGCCCTTATGGAAAAGCTTTTTCTAATGAAATGTAATCAAAACGACCCGTCATGTCAAATTTCAAAACGAACCATCATGTCAAATGTTAAAATTAAAATCAATTAAAGTAAGCGCCACATTCGCTATCGATAAATCACGTTACATCACTAACGATCGAGAGTAGTGCTGCGACACCGGTTTTACGAGGCATTGTTGATGTTATCGATAAAATTGGAGAGGATTTACATATTGTCTGAATCGCTTAGCGAATGATAGAAAGTTATAAAATAGTATGATACTTTGAAGCCGTTAAAATTATTATTAATGCGGAAGTTGTGCCATGTTTGCTTCAGGCCATAATGCTGAGTCGAGGCAATTTTTGCTGCTATATCTGTAACACACGATACTTATTTCATTCGTTATTTTGTTTCTGTCTTATTTAAATTGTGTTGTGTATTTACTGAATTAATGTAGTAAGTAATTTAATATCTACTATCATTATCTTGTATTTTAAATTTAAGTAAGTATTGTTTTGCGAATTCTGTATCGCCAAAATTGTGTTATGTTACATAAAACCTTAAATACAAATTAGTACTTTAAAATAAAGTTTTTTTTTATAAGTAAAACTATATTCGATCTCATACATATACTCGTAGTTTCTTAATTATTATTCAAATCCTTAAGCAAGAATTTCGATTATAACTCCATCCGTTTGTTTAAATCTAAGTTCACAACATCGAGCAACTATTACAACTCATAACAGAATGGTTTTATGTGACACATCGTAAATTCCAATTCACCAAATCGAGTCGTTTCGAAACTCGACTTTACTGAATTAACTCACGAGATCCAACGAGACTCGCTGGGGTCCTCAAAACAATGCAATTTAGAACTTTATTACAGGCCACTAAGAATCACGAAGGCTAAGCCTTGTGATCTGCTGGGGAATTGAGAGCTCTGTTACAAGGGAATAAGCGTGAGACAAATGTTGAATGGAAAGAGGTCAGATTAGCATTAGATTTTGGTGACAATTGAATTGCGTTGGCTGTGATTGTACTAAACTAGCTGTCAAGTTGTGAGAAAATATGATTAAACTTAATTTTAGTATCAGTCATCGTTTATCTTGACTGGCCAACTGTTATTATTATTTCAACATAGCCTAATAAACTTTTAGACTAATAACTCAATTAAAAACGGTAGATAATTTGTTTACCCACCTCGAATATAAATTAAAGAACGTTGTGTATGGGACTCATAATAATTATCAGTGAAAAACTCCTCGACGACATCCGTGGCGCAGTGGGCGAATAGCTGTCTGAGACGCAGGAGGTTACGGGTTCGATTCCCACCGCGGAACAAACGTTTGCATGATCTACAGATATTTGTTCCGGATCCGGTTGTTTCCCTATACATTATAAGTATGTATTTACAAAAAAAACGTATATAAGTATTCATCATATTATCTGGTTCACATAGTACAAGCTTTGCTTAGTTTGGGGCTAGATAGCGCTGTGTGAAATGTCAAGCATAAGGTATTTATTATTTATTATAACAAAACCTGAAATAACACTCAACAAATAAAATCAAAATCACATCAGTAGCAAGTGGACCTAATAAAGAATTACTAAAACGGTAGTATTTACTTACTAAATACCGTTAAAACTGTGCTTGATTCGAGGCGAAGCTTTAAATATGTAACAGGTTAAACAGAGTGTAAAAAAACTAGAAAGCAAAGATATTCGAAACTTTTGAAGATCATCTGAGATAAAAGGGCAAGCAAACATGGTGGATAATAAACAATTTAGGAAACGCTAATTATATTTGTGTAGTAGTGGATGATCTAAAATGCTCCATCATCACCATCCACAGCCTGGCTTCACTTAACGCTAGGCACAAGCCTCTCCTGTGCCATTTTTCACGTTCCTGTGCTAGCCTCATCTAGATTCGACTCGCGACCTTTGCTACACCGTCTACCCATCTCGCCACTGGACTGCCGACGTTTCTGAACCCTGTTTGTGGGTGTCCTATCCTCTCTACTCCAGTCGCTGATATGTTACACTCTTATTCATTTACCAACACAACTCTTACTATCGAGATCCTATTGTTTTTATATACACGATCTCGGCTTGCGTTTGACCACGATCTCGCCTGATGGTAAGTAATGAAGCAGTCTACGATGGATCATGCTTGCCTAGAAGAAACCTGTTCACTCGCGACTTGAAGACACCCAGGTTGTAGTTATCAGGAAACACAGACTCCGACAAGGCGTTTCACTTTTTGGCAACATGTTATTTATTTTATCCTGTCATTATAATGTCTAGTTAGTTATACGGAGAATTCGTTGGTTTTATCGCTGGAGCCTATTTCCATTCCTCTATCAGCCGTTCTTTATGTATAACGTTTCTGTGATTTTAAAGACGGAAAACTTAGCTTAGCCAGTGACCCGCATCACTATAAATAAATTCAATTGTTCGGCCTATTTTGTCACATGTGGTCTGTCTCATTGTTACAAAAGTTATGGAAACATATATGTAGGTTAATGTTTTACTTCATTCTACTTTCTACGAAAGTTTATTGTTCGACTGATCACGACCAAGAAACTCGAAAATTTAAGAAAACTTTTGTATCTATGATGGTGGTCTTTTATAGATTTGGTTTTGGAAAGTGGGTTAATAATTAATGTTGCGGTACCAACTGCATAAATGTTTACAGTACTTACATAAGTATTTGCGTCGTATTGGTAAGTCTTCGTTGTATGTGGAACTACTTCGGTTGTACCTATTTCTTTGCATCTTATTAAAACTGGTTATAAATCACGTTCCATCATATGTAATCATATGATGGATGATGGAGCCAAAATCATATGTATACGTAAAGATCGTACGTATCTATATACATAATTGGCAATTATTATAAAGATTTGTATGTTACTTTAGCGCTATTTTCATCTTCAATGTACGCGTTCTCACATTTTTACCTATGAAGTTTAATTTTCATCCTCAAACCTATAACAGCTTCTCTTGATAAGAATAATTTTCAGTGTACGTAGCTTACCTTCGTTATTAAATTATAAAATATCAATCTGCTAGTTAGGTATAGGCTTCCCCTAGGTTTTGCTATCTACCACGATTATATGTCAGTTTTAACCAGGTACGACGCGCAACGAAATTAAACTATTTCGTCGACCCATCGTTGATGGACATTTAACGCTTCTTTTGCCATATCTTGTTTACCAAACTATTTGAGAATCTTAACAGGCTCGTTCTATTTAAGTATTTCAATCCAATTTCGTTCTGTCCTCGCAAATTCCTATATCAAGTTCAACTGCACCAGAATTAACTAAGTCATCTAAAGGTCACTGTCAACGACCTTCACCATCCATACCATACATCTGCCCGTCACATGGTTTATCATAAAAATGTGGACAGATATTTTACCCGTTAATGGCATGAACGACTTTAAACATATGTAATCGCCTCGAGGCAAATAACTTTAAATTATATAGATAATGCAACATACGTGATATATAACCTTTATTTATACTGTGTGTTTAGCGGTGGATTTTTCCGCTGGAAAAATGAGTTTGCTTAACATTTTCCTATTATACTGTGAAAAAAATCATCGTAAGAAAATTAGCTTGGTCTTTAACTAGAATTTCCGAGTCATTAGGATTTTAAAACCTTTTCACCACCCTAGCCTAGTGGAGCTCTAGTCTCCATAGCTTTGAGAGGTTAAGCCGCGTTGACTCGCTCAAAATTAAAGTACAATGACTCCTGATTTCTAGTTAAAAGTGGATTTTAGGTAGCCCAAAAGCCTTCCACGTGGCTTTTATAGCTGAGATCGATATTTAACGTGTCCTCTGAAGCTGGGAAGCGCTCAGATTTTTTATTTTTTGTTTTATTCATTACAGAATCAACAGCACTTGATATCAATGTAAACAAACTCTTGTAGCTAATGATTAATGCCAATAACAGATTCTCAATCTAAAGACATAACTTTTAAGAAATAAGTCACCTAGAGAAAATGATTAAAACACAATATAATATGTATTTCATTTTTAAGGAATTTAGTAGGTACGCATTTGAAGAACGTAAGGGTGGAAGGGATGTTTTGTAAATGTGTATACTTTAGGGGGTGCGGGAGGGAGTGGAGTGTGTTGTGTGAGTTTCTGAATATTTTATGGAACGCTCTATGTATGATTAAGAACAGAGATAATTTGTAATTTGTTTCTTAAAAGGTGCTTTGCTATTAGAGAAGATGTCTATTGACGAGAAAACCTTGTTGTAGCTATCAAGCGTGTGACAGATGACCGAGTTTTGGACATAGTTGGTGTGACTGAAAGGAACATGGAAGAGAGTTGTGTGTTTAGGACGTTTAAAAGGCGTTTTGAATTGAAGAACAAGAGACGCTAATTCGGGGCTATCCAATTGTTCTGATCCACAATAAGCTACGCTGCGAGTGCCTCTGAAACGGATCAAACAGCCCCCTCTATTATTGTAATATTACAAAAATCATCTCCATCAAAAGATTATCTGGAAGAAATTGTTTCTAAGCGCCCATTGTACTTGTTGCTGTGTGAATTTTTATTTTTATGTTTATTTCTTTTGTGGTGTAGGTACAGGCACATACAATAAGGTATTTAATTCATTCATTCAAACAGCTTATTTAACAAAGTTCAAAGATATAATCGTGCAAAGTTAGTTGTTCAATTTACCTGCCAATGCAAATCTAATAACTAGGCTATTAACTTCCGTCCAGCACATTGGAACCTTCCTTTTCCGCGTCTTACCGTGCGCTTGCGCTTGCGTCAGTAACGATGACCAGAATAGGTTATATATCACCTTATTATGTACTCAATACTGATGCTAAGGAGAAATCGTTGACTATTCTATGAGATTGCCAATCATATTATATCATGTATACTGGAGCCAGGTTTGAATTTCCTGATTAGTAGTAGCAGAACAGTAACTTAGTTTCAGATAGGTTGAATGGGCTGGGTCAACCTTCGTGACATCAATATTCTAGAAACGGGATTCTTGGTTTAATGATTGATGAATTAAAAATTCTTTATTGCAAAAAATAAATAAATATATAGGGGAACTTATTTCTTCCGGGCTTGGTTGTTTCTCTGTATTTACGAAAAAATGAATTTAAGTATTTTATCAGTTAGATGGTACCCATAGTACAAGCTTTGCTTAGTTTGGGGCTAGATGGCGCTGTGTGAAATGTCCAGCATTATTTATTTATATTTATTTATTAACTTAATGCTAAAAAGCATTCTCATCCAGCTAAACTTTGTGTAATGTGGGAAAATAATTTTGTAGGTAGTAAGGTAGATAAAGTTTAAACATTCTAAGATACATTTTGTATTGTTTGTTCCCTCACTCGGTGCTTTGATGTCTAATTGTAATTTTTCATATTTTCCTAATTTTAATTGTCATCCTCTGTTTATAACTTCGACAGTGTAGACATTGTTTCAGTTTCCAATCCTTTTGGATTGGAAACAATATTAACGTATTTCGTATTCGAATTCGAATATCGAATTCTAATAATCGAAATAAAACGCTACGAGCCTTACAGTAGTCGCATATGATGTGTAACATCTGACCACCGCGCGCGCTCATTTGTCAAATCAAATAGCGCGCGCTTGCCCGGTTTCCTGTTACACATTTCCGTCCCTTTTGCCAAAATCACTCCCACAAACCATGATGTTGCACATTAATAATCTCGGAGTCTTCAAGTCCAGAGTGAATGGGTTCTTTCTAGGCAAGCGATCTCCATCTTCGATCTCACCATCACTTACCATCAGGTGCGAGGGTCAAGCGCTTGACTATCATTAATAAAAAAAAGTTGTTATTAATTTATTTGTTGTATACCGTGAGCGAGAGTATATTTCATGCAAGTTTTCGATGAACAGAAAAGTTTTGAATGAACATACGTACGGGTAGTTTCTTTATTCTTTAGTCTTGACTCACTTTTGAATTTAGTTCTTACCCAGCGACAGTCTTTGAAGTTCCGCTTATCTGTATGTGCGATGACGTCACTGGCTCGATAAATGCCTGGGCAAACTACTCCGGCTATGTAAACAGTTCTCATAATAAGATCGATGCGAAGATACCAGCACTTGGATATTTATCTAAACCTTACATAAAGGTAATAGAAGATATATTTTTTTCTATACATCCATCCATACTAATATTATAAATTCGAAAGTATATCTGTCTGAGTCTGTCTGTTACGTTTTCACGGCTGGATCGATTTTGATGAAATTTGGCACAAAGATTATGACCGGGATTGGGGAATAGGTACCTTTTTACCCGAGTACGTAGGAGGTTAATGTTTTTATTGAAAAAATCGCGTGTGAATCCACGAGTGGCAGCTAGTTTTGTTTAAAAGTACAATAAAGGGACGTCTTTGCCTCGTCTTCGCCTTACGTTTTTTCTGTTTAGGTGGCATGTTACTAATAAGTTACCCAATAAACAAAGTGTTACAAGGGAAACTAACCACTTACCTAAGATCTTTTCGTTGTTAAAACCTCAGTATCTGAAGACAAAAGTCTTTGATCAGTGTTTGTGTGTGTCATTCACTACTAATGATGACATAAGGCACAGTAACGTGGTCTCTCACTATGAGCCTTATAAGAAGGGTCAAGGTCACTCAGCGTGCTATGGAGAGATCTATGCTTGGTTCTCTACAAGATCGTATCAGAAATGAGGAATTCTTACACAAGAAAAGGGCCTAGAGAATTAGCAAACTCAAGTCTCTTAGCTCAGCACCCAACACGTGGTATTTTCCCCACTTGGAGAGTATGTATTATACTTGTACAAAAGCGCAGAGCTCCGCTCTCTCTGGCGGTCGGTCGCAAAATACCACGAGCCTTTTTTTTTTTTTTTTTTTCGAATGGACTAATCTCGCTGTTGGCCTCTGAGGCCGTGACAGCTTAACCGAACTTTTGGCGAGCGCAGATGGCGCTCAGCCCAGTAAGTTTTTTAGGCAACTAGCGCAAGGGCACCACTTAGGTACGAACCTCGGCTTGGGCTGTTGCCGGGATGGGGATAGGAGAGAAACGCCCGGGTACATGTTTGTACCTCGTATAGGCGGCGACTGAAGGGATTCGTCGACCTCGCCGGCGAGATCGGTGTTTATCTAATACCACGAGCCGTCCCGAGCTCTGAGCTTTTATAGCAGCGAGTAAACAAGTCTGAGAAGCCACGTGTTTTTAGTACAAAATTCAAGCATATCGTATATACTTTGAAAATCATACTATAATTAAAATTATTATTTATCTCTATTGAATACATACTAATAAACAAGTAGGTAACAATGTACATACCTAATTAGACAAAGAAATGTGGCATGTTTAACGGAAACTTTACAAGAAATCGTTTGATAACTTTATAATAATTATATAATTCAAAAACGAATTTATTATTTAAAAGTATATAGTCATATCATATCTTAACTCATTAAATTTCACTGTAAATTACCATTTTAGACCAACATGTATTAAATTGACTTATTTTACCACATATTTTGGAAATAATCTATCACGGCCATACTGATCTTGTACTTTGCTCTCAAAGTACATACATTTTTAATTTTTAATTTTTCATTGCCTCTGGCCTTGACATGTTTATCCTTCCACCTGCTGCACATGGAATCTAGATTAACATCAGGGCAGTGACTCAGCAGTATTAGTTCATTTATATTTTCTATTGCCTCTGGCCTTGACATGTTTATCCTTCCACCTGCTGCACATGGAATCTAGATTAACATCAGGGCAGTGACTCAGCAGTATTAGTTCATTTATATTTTCTATTGCCTCTGGCCTTGACATGTTTATCCTTCCACCTGCTGCACATGGAATCTAGATTAACATCAGGGCAGTGACTCAGCAGTATTAGTTCATTTATATTTTCTATTGCCTCTGGCCTTGACATGTTTATCCTTCCACCTGCTGCACATGGAATCTAGATTAACATCAGGGCAGTGACTCAGCAGTATTAGTTATTCAATAGCCTCTGAACTTGACATATCAATCCTATCACCCGCTGCTTAGTGAATTTCAGAATGATATCAGTACAGTGACCGACCAGCGTATTCATTACTATACATTATTAATAACATTTTTTTGGCCAATAAACAACAAATTAAGTCAAATCAATACATGTAAGCAAACAAATATAACTATGAAATAATAATAACTAAAAGCTTTGAGTCTTAATCTGAATTAATTACAATAAAGCAATATCCTTAATTACAATATTTATACTAAGAAAACTAGGTACATAGATCAATTAACATTAGGTAGGTATTGATAACCTGTTATTGATAACAACCATCATTAATGTATTTTATTAAATACATATTTCCTCTCATAAGTTTAACAATGTTTTAATCTACAAATACTATCAAATCCATGATTCATTTTACATTCTTACATCTTACAATCATTTATTCTTAAATCTTATAAGGAGTTAAATTTAATGTAATGAGAAAGTAATATATATATATAACTAATAATCTATCACGGTACATCCTTTTTTTTCATATCTTATAATTCTTCAAAAGAAGCGTTTTGTTCAATCCATTCACCAGGCCAAACAGGTAATTTTTCGAGAGCAACAATAATATTGCATAATTTTTTTTTTTTTTTTTGCCTTCCCTAAGAAAATCTATCATTTGTCCCCAATATTTCAAGTTTTAGTGGTTCGTCTGGTTGTATCAAAACGCTCTTTAATTTTTTTTTTTTGCAACGTCTTCGACGTTTTGCGGTGCTATTTGCCGATCAGCTTGAATATTAACAACTGGATGTATTACTTCATCTACTGCATCATTTAGTCGAGCTTGTACGGGTGGTATATTTACTTTATCTACATATAAACAATCTAGTCGGAGAGATTCCTGTATTATTTTGAACAGTTGTGTTACAAGATTGCTGTGCTCTCCAAAGAACGTTCGGCCAACCTGATAAGTCAGTAATTACGTGGTCTACAATGTACAACACTAAATGAAAACGCGGGTAGGACTATTGGCTAGTATTATTTTTAAATAGGTTTTGTTCAAATTCATTACTATTGAAAATTAAATTTTTACACAACTTTCATTGCATATATACTATCAATGGAACAGCCTGTATCAAATAGGTAAACAAGTCGTATCCATTCATCATACAAGTAGGTAGTAGGTACCCGTTAAACTGACTAAGCGGCATCGTCGCAAAGGCGTAGCTGATTTACGTTAAAAATGGTTGATTTGAAATGTATCGATTACTGGATAAATATTCAAGCTACCCATCTAAACACAAGAACCCCAGCTAAACCTATTTCTGAAACCAGTTAATACAATTCCGGACTTGTGTTTTAAATCAATGTCGTACACAATAAAACAGGTTGTAGGTACATCTTTCTATTTGTCCATTACTACGGGGCGTACCCCTGACGATTGTGTGATATCAATAATGTTTAATCTTTCACGGATTAGTTTTCGTGAAACAATTAAACATTACTAGTCTTTGAATTCTGAACAGTAACTCTTGCTAACGATTGCTTTCTAAAATAGCAGTCAGAAACATCATGTCCATACTTTTTGCACCGCGCACATTGGATCACATCTTTTACTGATTTTGATGGGATATCATGGGATATCAGAGTGGTATTTGAATTAAGATGGTTAGCTTGCGGACCAATCCTATTCCTAAAACACTGATGCCTAAAATGGCCTACTTTATTACAAAGGAAACATCGTTTTTCCTGAGGGTTGTCTATTTTGGGTCGTTTAGTATCAGTGCCGGTAGTTTGGCTATCTTGTCTGTCGGTTGGTTTGACATTGAAATCAGCAGGGCGTTTTTTTGATTGCTTTACATAAGTTGTAAACAAGGATATAAGTTCTGCAGTGGTCTTAACACAACTATTATGGGAAGCCATCCTAATATTTATATCAGTTATACCTCCGCAAACAAGCTCAACTAACTGTTCTTCAGTAAATGCTACTTTAGTATTTTTTAACAGTCTCAATTTTTCCCTAGCAAATTCACAATAAGAGTCGCTAGTATCCGAAGAATAAAGCACTGCTTTTGATAGTTTTTCAGACAAATTTCGTTTTTCCGGGTACAAATCTTTAATTGAACGTTTAAACACTTCCCAGGATCTACCTTCATCGGGGTCCCAGGTCTCATACCATAGTAAAGCAGAGCCTTTCAAGGCCTTACCTGCCTTAGCTACCGTCATGATGCTGCTCCAACCAAGGTCTGAAGCGAGACTGTCAATAGAATTGCACCATCTTTCAACACCATTGTCGTTTTTGTCCGGGTCGAATGGCGGTAGCGCCACGTCGTCGCCTCGGTGCTTGCCAGCCACCGCATCTCCAATGGCCTTTACCAGGCTCTCCAGTAGTACTGTCGGATCCATGGAAATCCGCGCCCACACAACCTAAAACACACATAGTTTTAAATACATGAAGGATAATCGTATCCCACTTCTGATAAGAGATTTTCACTATTTGTGGGCTTTTTAAAATAATATGCAAATTCCTTTAAATAAATATTCATTTATTCATCAAAATAAAACTACAACTGCACAGAAAATCAAATTATATTCTCGTTAAACCATCATGTATTTGAAGTACCCGCAAGGGTAATATTTTAAAAGTACAAGGTACCTCACAGATTACAACAATACTAAAGGAATATAAAATAATAAAAATTACTTATCTCTTAGCTCAGCACCCAACACGTGGTATTTTCCCCACTTGGAGAGTATGTATTATACTTGTACAAAAGCGCAGAGCTCCGCTCTCTCTGGCGGTCGGTCGCAAAATACCACGAGCCGTCCCGAGCTCTGAGCTTTTATAGCAGCGAGTAAACAAGTCTGAGAAGCCACGTGTTTTTAGTACAAAATTCAAGCATATCGTATATACTTTGAAAATCATACTATAATTAAAATTATTATTTATCTCTATTGAATACATACTAATAAACAAGTAGGTAACAATGTACATACCTAATTAGACAAAGAAATGTGGCATGTTTAACGGAAACTTTACAAGAAATCGTTTGATAACTTTATAATAATTATATAATTCAAAAACGAATTTATTATTTAAAAGTATATAGTCATATCATATCTTAACTCATTAAATTTCACTGTAAATTACCATTTTAGACCAACATGTATTAAATTGACTTATTTTACCACATATTTTGGAAATAATCTATCACGCGCGATGACGCAGTCTACGATGGATTAGGCTTGCCTAGAAGAAACCTATTCACTCGCGACTTGAAGACACCCAGGTTGTAGTTATTTGAAAACACAGATTCAGGCAAGGCGCTCCACACTTTGGCGGTGCGCGTAATAAAAGAATAAAGTTTAAGCTTAGACAATGTAAACCAACCTGCTGTCGCTGTGCAATCCTCGGGGACATCACACGTGACATTAAATTATGATAATCCAATTGCACCATACAATTTGAATATAAATTAATAGGGACATAACAATATGAACTCAGACATGCTTGTCACGTACATAGATTAATGCGTGTTAATTAGTTGTCATTGCGTGCTTATGTTTTAATCGTTTAGATATGGATTCTCTAGTCTTGCATTTTTTTTTAATTCGATATAATTATAACATCACCTAAGAGTAACTATTCTACATATATCGCTGATGGCCATTAATAAATCATAATTATAAAATCATTTATAGTGAACGATAGGTACGAGGCATGCCTTTTAAGTTCTGTCGTTTCCATATTTTCCGGCAATTTTGAATTTGGAACTGTTCTATATTCGAATGTGTTTACATTTTGAATCTCAAAACAGTTGAAAGTATTAGGATTAATGCTATTGTTTAGTCACAGTTTCGATTTGAATCTGTCAGGTCACGTACGAAAATGAATCTTTCTAAGGAAAATGTTCGTGCAATAATTTTCTACAACTTTAGAAGAGGCCTGACACGGCTTCAGTGTTTAGAAGAGCTAACATCTGTGTTCAGTGATGTAGCCCCATGTCTGCGGACTGTCGAACGCTGGTATTTAGAATTCCAGCGTGGACATACTAGTGTTAGTGACAGATTTCGCGAAGGACGCCCAAAATCCGCCTTCACTGAAGATAACATCATTGCTGTGAGACAACTAATTCTCGAAGATCGTCATGTGACGTATCGAGAGATAGAGGCTCTATTAGGCATCTCAGGGACAACCATTCAGAAGATCTTGCATGAAGCGCTTGGTGTGAGAAAGCTAGTTTGCCGTTGGATACCGCATCTGCTTTCCGACGATCACAAGGCGGCCCGCGTCAGATGGTGTAAGAAAACTCTGCAAAGGTTCAACCGAGGGGAGTCAAATCACGTCTACGACATCATAAGTGGTGACGAATCTTGGATCTATGCCTACGATCCTGATACCAAACAACAATCTACAATCTGGGTCTTTCAAGACGAGCCAAAGCCGACTAAAGTTGTTCGTTCTCGAAGCACTTCAAAGAAGATGGTGGCCACGTTCGTTGGAAAAACCGGCCATGTTGCGACTATTGCACTTGAAGATCGTAGAACGGTTAACGCAGAGTGGTATACTACAGTTTGTTTACCACAAGTCATCGCCGAACTTCGAAAATCTAACTCAAAGCGACGCATCTTCCTGCACCACGACAACGCAAGCTCACACAGCGCTCGTCAAACGATTGAGTATTTGAAGCAGGAAAAAGTAGAAATTCTTGACCATCCTCCATACAGTCCTGACCTAAGCCCTAACGATTTCTTTACATTTCCTAAAATTAAGAAAAGTCTTCGTGGTCAAAGGTTCCAGTCCGGTGAAGAAGCAGTCGACGCTTTCAAGACAGCCATTTTGAACACCCCACTTTAGAGTGGAATAAATGTTATAATAACTGGTTTGAGCGAATGGAAAAGTGTTTTAAGCTACGTTGTGAATACTTTGAAAAACAATAAAAAGTACTATAAGGTTCTAGATGTGTTTTTTTCTTCAAACGACAAAACTTAAAAGGCATGCCTCGTAATAAAGATGTCAGGTACAATTCTTGTCACTATGTCAGTTCACTATGTTTTTTTTTATGTTATATGTGTGGAAACAGGCTTATTGCCCACCTGATGGTAAGCGGTCACCGTCGCCTATTGACACCGGCAACACCCGGGGTATTGTCGATGCGTTCCCAACCCTGTAGAAACCTCTTTACATTTCTCTTGAAGCGTCACATGTCGTAGCCTAACGGGAAAACCTCAGATGGTAGCTCATTCCACATCTTGCAAGTATGTGGTAGCAAAGATTGCGGGAAGCGTGTGGTGCGCGATACCCATTGTCAATGATATGTGGATGAGCTTTATTTTTTTTCCTAAATATATACTTATATATATAATATATAGAAAAACATCCAGATCCGGTATGTACTTTTGTTTGTCCGAGGATAACTTTCGAAGCGTTGATCTGATCATCGTAAAATTTGGTATATAGGTAGGTGTACTGGCACTATTTTATTATTACTAAATGAGATAAAAATTTGGGGGGGTTGTTGAGATATTGGGGTTCAAGAGGGGTAAAAAATAATACTATCAGATCAAATGGGACGTCTAATGAAATATCTTTATTAGTACAATGTATTTCGTACAAGGTATTTCGACCCCGTTTTTATTTTTAGTTTTATCCTTGTAGTTTATTATCCATAATTAAAACTAAATTTTGAGGAAATTCACAGGGTACACCAGTAACCTCACAGTGCTGAAATTTGGTATACGTGTAGCTTTAGTGACACAAAAATAAAGTCCGAAATCCAGAATAAAGGTCACAGCTCACTACATCAACCCGGGACCCGACCCGCACCGCCTCGCCTCGAGCGGTTAGTATTCTTTATATGAAATTGTGTGAACGTGCGCTCACTACACCACCGCCGGATCGCTTCGGGCGTATGCCGTTCACGCGCGGATGACGAGTTGACCACTCGGTGACCCCGCGCGGCCCGCGAGTGATTCACGCGAGCACAATGCATCGGCGATGCTTCGCTTAGACCTTTCTTTCTAACGTGTCGGTGTCCACCCGTTGACCACGTGAGGTCCACGGGTTGAGACCACGCGGCGTCCACCCGTGGCCCATCCGCTGTCAACGAGTGAACGCCGAGCGGCGAGACGGTGCGGGTCGGGTGCCGGGTTGATGTAGTGAGCTGTGACCTTAACTGCAATATCGGTAGACCTAAAAAGAATAACCAATTGACATGATTTCCCTGTACCTGTAAATTGAATGAAACTGTAGGTCAAGTTAGGTGGTTATTTATTTAGTGGCACTAATTTGATATTCAAAGATTTCAAATAATTTTTATTTTTATAGTAGACTCGCGATATCTCAGTTCGGGGCGAACCACTAGTCTACTAATATATTTCAGTATACAAAACTTCTTCCTCCATCAATCAACGTACAGTTTTCAAGATGCAATCATCACTTCACATTATTTGTTACAATCTTGTGGGAAAGTTTATTCTTCAATATTTACATGTTCAAAGTAAGTGCTCTCACCCGCTTCATTGTATCATTTGTTTATGGAGCGATAACTGAGAAGCCACAGAATACTAACAGTCAGTATTAGCCATAGATACATAGCAGTTTGTATAGGGCATATACATTGTGTGCAGCCGGGTGTTGTTGGCTGGCTCGTCGAGGTTGAGTTTGATAATAAAGACTTGAGCACCATTTAATCACGTTTATTCAGAGCACACACAGTTCGCTACCACGAGTCCGGGTTGACATCTTTGCCACCGACATCTTAGAACTGACCGGAAAGGCCCGAGTCTTTCATAGATAATTTAATTTTACAATAATGTTGCCATCTGTGTTGGCCAGGGATGCCAACATGCTGGGGGCGGGAGATAATTTTTAAGAAACAAGAATTTAAATTAACCTGAAAAACCATAGGTAGTTTATATACCATCCAGCATATTGGTATTACAATATTTAAATGAATAAAGACTCTCATTAAAAAAAATACAGTCTGTTTTCTTTGTTACACCTTTTACTTAAAGAATATGCTTTGTGTATTTATCTTTGTGATTCTGTAGGTAAGTAATAAAGCTTACTTTTACATTAAAATTTGATAGCACATAGGTACTTTATTTACTTAATCTAGAAATTGCATACAGGTATACTAAACCATTTTATTTATTCTAAGTAGCTAACATAGATGTATACTACATTTTCTTATGCTAGATTCTTATTATTAAATTTCTTAATCTAGAGGCAATATACATATACCGCTCAATGATCTTTTATAGATCTTTTTGTTGGGTGTGATAACATCCACAACTCGAACTTTGTCATCTAGGCCTGGATAGACCTTTACAATTCTGGCCATGGGCCATGTTAGGGGCGGGGAGTTAGGCTCCCTTAGTATGACTAAACCTCCAACCTTTGCATTGAGTACACTGTCACGCCACTTTGGACGAGACTGAAGAACATTCAGGTAATATTTGTGCCAAATATTCCAAAAATGAGTTTTAACTTTATTACATAGTTCCCAAAACTTAAGCTTATTCGTAGGGATATCTATAACACATTTCTCAGGGAAAGAAGTTAATGCAGTTCCTACTAGCCAGTGCCCTGGAGTAAGGTAACTGAAATCGTTTATATCTTGCGCTGTTACAGGTAATATAGGCCTTGAATTTAAGACAGCTTCTATCTGACATAAAATAGTATTTAGCTGTTCGTATGTGAGTACATAGTTTTGAATTATGCGCTTAAGATGAAACTTCATACTTTTTACAGCTGCCTCAGCAAGGCCAGCAAACACAGGTGAGTAACTGGGAGTAAAATGGAAGGATATACCTTGTTGCGTTACATAATTCAGCACTTGTGTCTGATGATCTTGAGAAGCCTGAAGCTCATACAAACGAACTAATTCGTTCCTTGCACCTTTGAAGCAACCACCGTTATCGCAGAACACGTCTGTGGGTAAGCCACGTCGCGCTATAAAGCGTTTGAAGCACGCCAGGAAACAGTCTGTACTTATATCTGATGAAAGCTCGAGATGGACGGCTTTGGTGACGAAGCAGACAAATACACATATGTATCCTTTGGTCTGTATAGCTCGTCGCACGCGCGAATTTTTGACAGTTATGGGACCCGCGAAATCTATGCCAATTTTTTGAAACGGACGGCATGCTGTTACTCTTTCAGGTGGCAAGGAACGCATTAGCTGTCTCGCGCAGTCAGCTTTCATTCTAAAACAAGGTAAACATTTATGTATCAACATTTTTACATGTTTGTAACCATTTATAATCCAGTATTTCTGACTTAAGCTAGATAACAATAACCTAGGTGCTGCATGTAGCAATCTAATATGCTCATGGGTTACAATAAGATCAGTGATTCGAGATTCTTTAGGAAGTACGATAGGGTGTTTTTGCGAGAATGATACCTTTGCATGCTCGATTCTACCACCTACCCTTAGCATACCTTTGCCGTCTAAAAACGGGTGCAAAGGTTTCAATGAACCTTTGACATTTTCGCCTTTATAAGATAAACTATTTATCTCATCCTTGAAGTAAATACTCTGCTCATGATGAATGATTTTGTGTAGAGAGGTTTGTAATTCGAGAGATGATAGCGAAGTACCCATAATTCGCGCAGTTTTGCTTTTTATATTATGACAAAACCTCAGAACGTATGCCATGATACGCGTCATTTTATTAAGATCCGAATAATTTTTGAGAAAGTTATAGAAATCGACTTTCGGTTGAGCGATAAGAGATACCTTAGCGTCAGAGATCGTGAGGCTCTTCTTCACTTCAGGCAAGTCATCTTTGGAAAATGGTGGGGTGACATTTTCAAAGTTATATTTACAGTCCCGTAGAAACTGTGGACCCATCCACCACAACTCACAGTTTATCAGCTCATCTGGATCAGCTCCTCTGCTCACATAGTCAGCAGGGTTCTCTTTCGTGGACACGTAGAGCCAGCGCCATCTAGGGGTCTGCTCTCGAATCAACCTTACTCTGTTTGCAACATAAGCATTGAGTTTCATGGGCTCAGTGGCTATCCATGCAAGCGAGATTTGTGAATCGGAAAATAAATAGACATTATCAATCTTTATTTTGAGGCTCAGAGTATCATAGACTCGGTTCGTGAGCTTCGTTAGCAGAAGCATAGCATTTAATTCTAATCGCGGTATGGTGAGTGACTTTTTATCGCGGGGGTTGATTCGAGACTTAGAGCAGAGTAAAGAAATTAAAGCTTTACCTGAGTCGTCTACCACCCGAAGGTAGACACAGCAGCCGTAACCAGTAGTGCTCGAAGCATCAGCAAAGCCAATCAGTTGCACAGCAGCATTGTTAGGTATTTTTATATTTCTATCTATAGAAAGAGGTTGCATAACAGACAATTTCATAGCAAAGGAAAGCCATTCAGATTGTAGTGATTGCGGGAGGACATTATTCCAACCGAGTTTTTCGCACCATAGCTTTTGCATGAAAGCCTTTGCTTTCATGATGACCGGAGACATGAAACCAAGAGGGTCATAAAATTTTGAGATATAGCTCAGTACTTGTCTCTTGGTAGGAGACTCAATTTGGAAAGGTTCTGGGCATGAAAACACAAAGCAGTCTTTAGAAACATTGAGTGTAAGACCTAATGTTTTCATGTACAAATTATTCTTTTGTAAATCCAAATCATCAAACTGTTGTTTGTCTGGGGATATGTCCTTTAAAATTTCTTGACAATTCGATGCCCACTTATGGGTATAAAAACTACCTTTACCCAGTAATTCACATAATTGCCGTTTTGCCTTAATAACCATTTGGATATCAGAATGAGAATAGCAAGCGTCATCAATATACATACAGTTTCTTATTATATAACAGGCTAATGGAAACTCATCCTTATATTTGGTAGCAAGCTCATATAAACAGCGTGTGGCTAGAAAACTTGAACTTTTTTGACCATATGTGACCGTATCTAACTGTATACACTTAATATTGTCGTTTACATTGCTTCTCCACAGTATGTTTTGCAAGCTACCGTGCGAAGGATTAATGCTCACGCAGCGAAACATGCGGCGTATATCCGTGGAAATAGTGTATTCACCCAAGCGAAATAAAAGCATAATGTCAAACAGCTCTTTTTGCACAATAGGACCATTTAGCAATAGATCATTCAGAGAAACTTTCTTATCAGTTTGCATAGAAGCATCAAAAACCACGCGCGTTTTTGTAGTAATGCTATTTTCGTTAACGACAGCATGATGGGGTATGAAATACCAAGGTTCGTTTTGAAAATCTATAGAATTTATATCAATATAGTGGCCATGTCCTAAGTCAGTGTATTCATTTATGAATTTTTCATATTCCGAAAGCAAGTTAGGACTTTTATGTAACCTTCGTTCAAGACTGAGGAATCTATAGTAAGCAAACTCAAATGAGTTACCAAGAGAATCGTTTATTTCGCTCATTGGTAATTTTAGTGGCAAATTCACTTGAAATTTGTTATTTTCTAGCATAGTTGTGCTTTGGAAAATGTTTTCACATAAATCATTTTCTGATATTTTTTCAGAATAAGTTTCAGGAACCTTTTCAGTTTCAAAAAATTGTTGTAAAGTTTCATCAAGATCTGACTTACAATCTAAACATAAAAGTGAGACCTTACTTGTGTTCCTATTTGCAGGCTGTGGCAAAGCCCCAGCAATGACGTGACCAAACCTTGTGTTGATGAAGCATGGTTGCGGGCTCTGCTGCTTAGATTGCGAAGCTCGTTGCTGTATAGTGGCTTGTTGCTCCGGAAGCAGCACCTGGAAAAATATATCGGCTCCAATCAGCATATTGATCTCAGACGGGATGTGAAAATCAGCATCAGCTAGCGTCAATTGAGATGGAATGGTCATAGACGTCATGTCCACTTTAAATTGTGGGATTTTGCATGTTATTTTGTCTAGCACATGACAATTTATGGTCACCCTATAAGGGGATGACAGTGAGAAAACTTCTAGGGGTACAGAATATTTAGCAATATTATTTTTGTTGCTGACCCCCACAATGGTTGTACTGTCTTTGTTTGGAGTTATACCTAAAACATCTATCACCTTACTTGTTACTAAGGATACCTGGGATGCGGAGTCCAAGATCGCCTTTACATGTACTTCAGTTCCATTCTGAGAATAAAGCTTTATTTTTACAGTGGGTAACAAAACCTTGTCAGCCTGTGTGTTCGAAATCAGTGTGACCGGCCTTGGTGATGGCTCATCATGCAGTAATGTGTTGTGAGCTTGTTTGCAAATATTGCATCGAAAATGAAATTTACATTTGCCGGAGTGAGTGTTGAGACACACATTGCACAGATCTTTCTCCTTGGAAAACTTTACTCTTTCTCCAGAAGTTAGCGCTTTGAATTTATTGCATGCAAATAATTTATGGTCGTTGGACTTACATTGTACACAAGAAGTTGCTCGTGCTGCTGCAACGATGTTCACTACTGTCCTGGTAGGCTTGCTCGACGTCACCGGCTCAGCATTCTCCAACGCTAAGGCTCTCTTCTCCATGAACAACAAAAAATCCAACACTGTTGGATCGGAATCAGTGCTTCGCTCAAGTTGGTATGCCCGGGACGTATATGCATCTAATTTGCGGAACAAAATGGACAATATAATAGGATCCCAAGTTTCCGTGTTTACTTGAAGATTCTTAAGGCTCGCTAAACATTGTTTAACAAGTGATACAAAACCTCTCAAAAGAATCGGAGTAGATTTGACCAGAGCATTTATATCAAGCAGTGAGTTTATGTGTTCATTTACAATTTTAAATCTATGATTGTATCTTTCATCAAGAAGCCTTAACGCTTCATCGTAACTACCAGGCTCAAAAGGGAGATCTTTGATTATATCAAAAGGTTCTTTTTGCAGAAAGGATCTTAAATAATATAGCTTCTGAATATTGTCGATCGACCTGTCTTTATGGATAATTGCCCTAAACAAGTTAATAAATGGGGTGTACTCACTGTATTTACTGCCGTCAAAACATTTGATCTCAATTTTAGGTAACTTTGTACGAAATGCTGAGTTTCCCGTATCCGAACTCGGAGTTGACTTTGCCTTTATTGCCTCGTTTAGCGCAGACAACACAGTGAAATACTTTGTTTCGCAATCTGCGACATCTTCGTTGTCCTGATCAACAAATGCCAGGATTTGTTTATTATACCCCTCGTATTCACTAAAGATCTCTAAAACCCTTGATCTTTTTGCCTGCAATGATGCTAGCGTATATAGGTATATAAACTACCTATGGTTTTTCAGGTTAATTTAAATTCTTGTTTCTTAAAAATTATCTCCCGCCCCCAGCATGTTGGCATCCCTGGCCAACACAGATGGCAACATTATTGTAAAATTAAATTATCTATGAAAGACTCGGGCCTTTCCGGTCAGTTCTAAGATGTCGGTGGCAAAGATGTCAACCCGGACTCGTGGTAGCGAACTGTGTGTGCTCTGAATAAACGTGATTAAATGGTGCTCAAGTCTTTATTATCAAACTCAACCTCGACGAGCCAGCCAACAACATCCGGCTCGAAGGACCAATGTGTGCAGCCGGGTGTTGTTGGCTGGCTCGTCGAGGTTGAGTTTGATAATAAAGACTTGAGCACCATTTAATCACGTTTATTCAGAGCACACACAGTTCGCTACCACGAGTCCGGGTTGACATCTTTGCCACCGACATCTTAGAACTGACCGGAAAGGCCCGAGTCTTTCATAGATAATTTAATTTTACAATAATGTTGCCATCTGTGTTGGCCAGGGATGCCAACATACATAACAGACGTAGAATAAGTAGCAGTTAGTAAGTATTGTTATCAGAAATCCTTCACGGGTCGGGCGATGCGTCATGTAAATAAACAATAAGCGACCTTGCTGTACAACGCTTTATACGGGCATGGAACATGTTTTTGTATGGCACGTCATACATGGTCTAGCACATTACTGATCTCTAAAGGCGTGTGGTAGAGATTGCCCTTCTAACTCTTGACGTTTCAAAATTATCCTTGTGATTTTAATGAGGAAAATAATTGTTTTTTTTTTCAACATTTAATTTATTTGTTTATGTTTATTTGTTTGTGTACTAGCTGTTTCTTGTGTGTGTACAGTCTGTTACACTTCTAAATGTGTAGGTAACCTAGAAATAAAGCTCGCTGTTGCAACTTGACTTGACACCCCATTTTTATCCCATGGGAACAGATTTATGGAATAAAAAGTGGCCTATGTGACTTTCGAGACATTCCAATTTTAAAGTGCAATTTTAATATGCTTATGCTTTTAAGTTAGTTCACCCTTTTTTGAATAAAATCGGATCTACCCCTTTTTAACCCCGTTAGGAGATGAATATAGGTAGGTTAGTTCTAGTAGTTATATACTTACTCTGTTTATATAGTTGTTAAATAAATTGAAATTACCTCAAGTTATTATTTTCATGTTGGACAACGTTGTATAAGTCTTAGACTAAAAGATAACCAAAAGTAGACCAAAGAAAGCTCTGAAGTTAGAAATAGAACAATGAGATTGTTAGTGTACGAATACGTTAGAATTAGAAGCAGTTGGCAGAAATTAAAATAAGTTTAGAAAGAAAAAAATGGACGTAATGAATTAGCTAAGGCAATGCAGAAAATATTTTTAATTTCTATTTCTATGGTCGGAACTACGGCGAAAGTGTTGTTTGTCTCTCATTCGTCACATGCAAGACAGGAAATATTTTTGTTTTGAAACGACCATATCACTTGTCTTACATAATGTCTTGTTTTAAATCTATTATTAATTAAACATCCATGAATTTCTTTAGTTGCATTGGATCTTTCTCGATTATGAGACATACATGCACCAACATCGCCGTATTCCGACCGACAATATGACCGTAGGGTAAGATTTCTACAAGCACGCAACGAATGCCGTGTAACGAACGCAATGACGACCTCCGTGGTGCAGTGGGCGAATAGCCAGCTGCGACGCAGGAGGTAGCGGGTTCGATTTCCGCCCCGGAGCAAACGTTTGCATGATCTACAGATATTTGTTCCGGGTCTGGTTGTTTTTCTGTATATTATACGTATGTATTTACAAAAAAAAGGATATAAGTACATATTAAGACTGCCTCCGTGGCGCAGTGGGCGTATAGCCGGCTGAGACGCAGGAGGTAGCGGGTTCGATTCCCGCAGCGGAACAAATGTTTGCATGATTACAGATATTTGTTCCGTGTCTGGGTGTTTTTCAATATATTATCAGTATGTATTTACAAAACAAAAAAGTATATAAGTATTCTATCAGTTATCTGGTTATCATAGTACAAGCTCTGCTTAGTTTGGGGTTAGATAGCGCTGTGCTAAACTTCTCTTTTGTTTATTTACAGGTAAGAATATCAAACTCTTCCACTGGTGCCATCTAGTCAACTCTAAGGTATTCACACAAACAAACCCTTATGTTTTTCATACTCTAATCCGACGATTATTACTTTCTCAGTACCAGTTTCTAACTGACTTCACTGTTCTTTATCATCTACTGATAATAAGGTTACTCATAGAATTTCTGAGCGCAGTATACATACAATTGAAGGTGGGACCATACCTGTACAATACCTAAACCGTTTTAGCATCCCCTCAATTAATTTCTTAAATTGTAAAAGAGCCTAACAGTCTGCTCTATCCAATCTATCCTACTAGGAAACTGAGGAGTTACTAACCGTAATAAAATAAGATTTTAAATCTACACTATTAATATTAATTAATTAATTAATTAATTAATAATATTATAAAGAGGAAAGATTTGTACCTATTTTTGTATGTTTGTATGTTTGTAATGAATAGGCTCAAAAAGTACTGGGCCGATTTAAAAAATTCTTTCACCAATAGAATGCTACATTCTTCGAATTTGACATAGGCTACATTTCATTTTGAAAAAAATTAGGGATCCTTGGTAAAATTTGAACAAGGTAACCGAAGGTGTAGACAAATGAGTCTTAAAATGTCTTTCGTCGAATGCGCTGCCGAAGCTATTAGCGATAGAACAAAATAATGTACAACAATATTGAAGAACATCATAATGTCTACAAAAAACTCCGCGGTAGCATACATATGTCCAACTATTGTAGTTATGTCACTACAACAACTTTTTTCATTTTAAACATTAATGAAAATGCTAACCAAATTCAAACCATGCTATTTATGTGTTTATATTAATCCTTATCCAAATAAATTATTTTATGGTCAAGACCATTTAACTACCTATAAAATAGTTTTTAAATTATTTAAATTGGACTTTCCATTCAAAAGATATTACGAATTAAAAAATTCAAACAGTAAACAAAACCGCCATAGCGCCGTGGCCGTTGTTTGCGATGCAGTCTGAAAAGCGCGCCGGGCATCGCGGCGGGCGGTGTGGAGGCTATTATCGTTAATATATAAATAATAAATAATAATTTTTTAATAAATAAAAATATTTGTGAAAAAAAGTGTTTTATGTCCAAATTTCCAAAAATAAATAATTGTCTACCCCGTGCGAAGCCGGGACGGGCTGCTAGTGTTGTATAAGTACGTAAACTCATACCTGCCTATGTTTGCACTTAGTTTATTTAGTTTTTTTTTCATTATGTAAATAGATTTTAAGTTTTGTTAATTTGAGAATTCATAAGTTACCTCAGTCCAGCCTATTTCGCCTGAGACACAGGTTTTCCTAGTTCAGGCAATGTATAAAATTTTACCTCTTAAGTAGATATGACTCCCTAATGTTAATCTTAGCAATAAGAAAAATGAATAAAGATTGAATTATTTATTTCATTTATTTAATTATCGGCCTTGATCTTAGCAGTAGAAAATAATCACGTAATGTTACATTGCCAACAAAAAACAATGATCACGCTAACACTAGTTACTGCTAAGCGCCTGCAACTTTGTTCATGGAAATGCTAATCCTGGCTATTTCGTTTATTATATAATTGCTATCAAAAACACCTCAGTCTCAAAAAAGTCAATATTAAATTCCATCAAAGCCTTAATCCTGTCCTAAGCTCGGCGGCTGCGTCATTATTACAGCTTTTTATGTAACAGCCACCAGGCGCCTAAATATTTTTTATTTGATAAATGTAAAGCCTTGACTACCAAAAAATGGCCTTCGAAAAAAACATCAGTGCTCTCCGCGTTCAGGGTGCTGTTGCAGCTGCCGCGGTGGTGTAGTGCGTCGGGAATGTTCACGGACGCTCGCGTGGGCAGCTTCCCGGTTATTATGCGTGCGCCGTGCCGCCGCACTGCGTCGGGTGCCCGCCAGCTGCAACAACCTCCTGGCAGTTGTAGCTGGAAGGGTCGTTGCCTTGTTGGCCGCCTCATACAGCACTAGACAGGGATGCACTTAGTGGTAGCTACCTGAGTGTATCTCTATTCAAGAGCTAATTAATTAGAGTTTCAGTCTAATTGTTTATTTGTTGTCTACTCTTTTTTTTACTACCTACATGGAGATGGAGTAAGATTATGGCCCACTTGAGGGCTTAGCCAAGTTTTAGCGATGACGCTAGTCGATAAGTCCGAAAATGTATGGGATTTGACACGATTTATAGAAATATCACGTGATATATCGACAACAAACCTATATAGAAATCGAATCTATTCGGAACGAATGTAACTTGGCTACGGGCCCTGATGTTAAGTGGTAACCAACATCGCCTATAACGGAGAATTGCCTCGTAGTGCCCGTAGGTCACGCACGTTAGAAACGTGTCCTACAATGCAATGTCCTGCGTCGTTAACTTGAAGCATACAGGTGTAAAGCCTCATTTGCTTGTAATTGCACCTTTCACCAATTTCACTCTACTAACATAGTTTTTAACGCCAGTATAAACTAACAAAATGTGGATCTCGGTCTGAAATAAAGTCTTTTTATTTTATTTTATAGTCACCCTAGTCGTCCGTTAGCTCGTTGGGTACATATTATTAAATTCGCGGACATCACCTGAATCAGAGTAGCTCAAGATCGAGGGCAGATGTAGAAATTAGAGGATGCCTAAATTCAGCAGTGGGTACTTATGGGCTTATGTCATCATCGATAAAAGGCCTTAGCTTAAGCCTGAAGTCAATAGAGGTATGTCCCCTGTTTTTCACTTTTTTTTCCAATTTTTCGCAACCCAGATTCAGACAGACAGGACAGATTCATATTATGGTTACATACTTTAGGTAATATAAACTGGTAATGCCAAGGTTAAGTCTCTAAATAGCAAATTGCGTCGGAACATGGTTTACACTCCGCTGAGCATTTGGATCACGGTTTAATGGCAGGATATTGAATGGAAGGTTTAAACAAATATAGCTCAAGATAAAGAAAGAAGAAAGAAAACACACTTTATCGCTTCACAAAAGAATATAATAAGAAAATATAATCTTAAACAATTTAAACTAAACATATTCACATCTATATGTATAAAACGGAGTCGGGTTAGTTACATCATTTATAACTCAAAAACGGCTGGACTGATTTTTATGATCTTTGATTTGTTGGATTTGTCTCCGCCCCGATTAGCAGGATAACTATTAAAATATAAGAAAAATTCACACAAAAAGAAATTATGAAGTAAATTCATTTTCTCATACATAGCAGCTAATGATGGCCGATTGACAATTCTACCGGGGCGACATAAAATTGGCAGCCCGCGTCATATGCATGTCAATGCGTCACCTAGTTATATATAAAATTACAATCACAAAGGCACATTTTTTCAACACAATATGATCCAGTTTAATGGCTAAAGAGCCTTCAGCTCAGCATACTGCATGTTACAATACTGAAGCGCTGCTCTTCTTCTGAGGATATATGAATACGGTTCTCAAAATATAAATCATGCTAGTACTATTACAAACTTTATTTAATCCTACCAATCTCAACTTAGTAACTCAGTTGAAAGTATCATGGCTATTCCGAACAATATTTGCACTAAAAACGGGATATTTACCACAATCTGTGGGTTTTTGATTATCACGATATTTTGTAGCATAGTTTAGTGCAAGTAATCATATCAGTTAGTTATTATTTATGATGTTAACTTACACGTAAAGTTGTCTAGAAGAGATCACAATAAAATATATATGGACAATATTAAACGATTTATCTAGGGACTTTGACAAATAAGATAACTGTTGTGCCTCTAATTACTGAATGGTAATTTATATTAATCCACACTAATATTTAAATACGAAAGTAACTCTGTCCCTCTTTTTCTCTGTCTGTTTTTACGCTTTCACGACTAAACGGCTGGACCGATTTCGATGAAAGTTGGTAAATTACAGATAGATTACGACCGGGATTGGAACAGACATAGGCAACTTTTTACCCGACTCTGTAGGAGGAGGGTAATGTTTTTATTGACTAACCACCCGTGTGAAGCCGCGGGCGGGTCAGTTAGTTATTAGTATTACATTAATTCGTATTTTTTGCGCTTCCAAGACAAACTTGCTTATTCTTCTTCTACCTTTCCTTTACCTTCCCAATCTCGGATGGGGATATTTCCCAGAGCCAAATAAACTGAATTTGTTCGCACAATTACGATTTATCAAAAGGGATTAAGCATTATGTTATGGTGAACATACTCACGGCCTAAATTCTACTTTCCCTTCGATCAACAATACAACTAGATTACGGGTCATAAACAAAATCAAAGCTAAATGCTGTCCGCGTAAACATATAAATATACAGCTACATTCGTTTACCAATAGAATGGGTCAAAACATTTAAATTCAACCTAATCACAACCACAGCACCTTGTAATGAAGCCACAAATCCTTTAAATGTTACGATCATTCGTCTCAAAAAACAAACAAAGTAATAAATTACACCTGTCACTTAAAAATGAAAAGGCGTAGGTTATATAACATTTATTGTGAAATCAACCTTATGACGAAATAAATAAAGTACTTTTTCCTGTTATTGTCTTGCGAGCTACATCGTTTTATTTCGTTTCTGTTTACTATTGGCGTCTATTGGCCCAACGCTATATCACACGTTTGACGTTGGCCAAACATTCTTAGCGGTGGTTTAAAATCGGCAATACTGTTAAAAAATTGATATTAATCGTCATTTCAAAACTGAAAATATAACTTATTCCACATGTACTTACCGAAAGTAAGACACTCCGGCTGATAAATTGCTTTTCCGGGCATTATTTTAGCAACTTTTAAATGCGCATTGAGGCATTGTGGTACGTGTTGACGTTGGCTGTGTTTCAACCAGACTAAACAAAATAAGAGCTCACGCCGCAAGTGAGCTGTTATTTACAGAGACGGATTTTTTGCGCCGACCCTTTATCTAGGTGTATTGTTGATCGAAGTACTTTCCATAGCACCAAGGTTAGATGATTCACAATTACTAAATATTTACTATATTTACTCTACATGTTTATGCTTTTATGTTTACTACACGAGTACACACACCGGCTAGCTGTAACTAGGTTAGTTAGTAGTGGCACAACTTCATAATTCTTAATTAATTTTATATATTTGCTTCAATGTGGTTTAGGTACATAGATCTTATAAAATAATATCAGAGTGATTCACATTCCCCATCCGGGATGCAAATATACACGATAAAAAAACATATCACACTTATTCAAAAATAGTTATATACCATACCACCCATTCGCACACACTGTTTTGGTTCCACATTCTTGATGCGTACTGCTAAGGTATGGAACACTTTGCCGCCGTCTGTTTTTCCTAAAGAATACAATCCTCTTTAAGGTAAGAGTGAATAGGTTTCTTCCAGATCTTCGTGCTTTATCTTAGACTACATCATCCCTTACCATCAGGTGAGATTATGGTCAAACGAAGACTTACCAGTTAAAAAAAAAACACATTGATTGCAGGTCGCACAAGACCGGGCGTTCTGGAAATCTATGGGAGAGGCCTATGTTTAGGGCGGAGGTTTTCCCGGTGGGCTTCAACATGAACGCCTTCGAGAGAGGTGTAAATAAGGCATTAAGTTTTAGGTAACGCGACTGCAGTACCTCGAGACCTGCAGGAGTTTATAGGCAACGGTGACCACTTAACATCAGGAGGCCCGTCAGCTTGTGTTTCTAAATGTTTAATATATAAAAAAAAACTATGGCTGATTTTATAATGACGATGATTCTACTAGTCCCGCTAGCGGATATCGGATTCCAGTTACTATCGGTATTATAATTTCTTATCGATGTCATCATTCTTGTTGCTGTTGACGCAAATTGTTTTTGAAGTGAATACGTTTTTAAAACTGCTTCCATAGTGGGAGGCAATTTAAAAACCGAATGATAAAAAAATGGGGGATACAGTTTGGTGTTGCAGCTACATATCTATCATCTGCATCCAAAATTTAATTACATCACTGGATAGCTAAAGGATCTTAAAACTTGTTACGCTAAGTGAAGACTGAAGTGTGGGGAAGCGCCGCCATTTTGAGGTCATTTTGCTGCGTTTCGAGATAACCATTTAGTAAGACCCAAAGGATTCTTAGTGTTCAACATGATTATAATATACATAAAATAGCGTATTTTATATTTTATATAGAAAATATTACCTGTTACGTTCGCGTATTCACGTACAACTCACGACCGTGTCCATGACACAGCCACACCCCATTTTTAGTAAACATTCGGTAGCCGTATTACCTCAGCCAGTCGCTATCGCTCGCCTGTCGTACGGCTCAGGTCGTCCCTTACACACGTGAGATACGCACAGTACGTGTGAAAGAGACCGTGAGCGACAGACTGGCAACAGTGACCTGCTTACGTAATAAGGCTACCAATTTACAATTACTAAACTAGGTTAGTTCTGTTTATTGAGGCGGTAAATCGGAGTTTAACGGTTCAGTAGGCTCTACATGGATAAGGAGGTTTGGCTCTAGAATCTAGATTCTGATGAGTCCTAACTGTGGATTTAATCTGGAATTAGAGGTACTTGTCCGACCAGTTCGAAGCTAACTTTTACGATCAAGAGTCTTGAATCTACCTAAGAGCCACCTTACGAGTTAGTATCAATAGAGATATACTATTTTTAACCCCCTACGCAAAAATAAGTGTTATAAAGACGCCTATGACTGTCAGTATGTCTGTCTGTGGCATTCTCATCGTAATTTCCAAACGGATGAACCGACTCCAAGGCAGTTTTTTTAATTAGAAAGCTAGTTTAGCTGCTTTGGTTCTCAGCTATGTCAGTTTTAGCTCCCGAAGCAAAAAGAGGGGTTGGATGTTTGTTATATTTTTAATTTATACTTGTGTGTATAACTTAAGCCACCCTTAGGCTCTTGTAACTAGTACCGAATATATTCAGGATTGAACTACTTATTTAGATATTCGGGTTTATCATGCAAGTAGCTCCTATTCCAATATAATTATTAGAAAACAATTTATAAAACGATAAATACTTACTAACTACTAAAACCTGCTATACAATTGACGAATATTTTAATTACAAATTTTAGATAGGTACTTACCTACTTTGACACTTAGATTTAAAAGTTTTCTTTTTAAAATGAATATACATACCTAACAACATCGATATATGTACTACGCACTAGATATCGCGATCCGAACCCTCACTCTGTTCCACTGAACTGTACTGCAATCCGAACGCCTTACTTTAGTGCGGCTTATAAATTCACGCGGTTTGGACGCGTACGGAGCCGCACTATTAATACGAGAATTCGTATCAAAGTATGAAATACATAAAGTATGATATAAATAACAATTCAGTAGTAAAGTAAGTAAAATTATTGGTTGTTCAAGTGAATAAATAGGTAATAATATCGTAATACCACATTAGAAAAAAAATTGTTTATTATAATGCCACGCCATCTAAAATCATAGACTAAAATATGCAGATATTCCATTACAAAACCGGTTGTAGGTAAAAATATGTGACTGAACACGGACTTGACATATACATTTTGAAATAGAGTATAAATTCTAATGAAGTTTTGTAGGTACAAAAACTGTCACGTCTGTGGTGTAAAATCTATAGGGACGACAGTTTGTTGCACTATGTTCAACGGAAGGCGTAAGCACCATGAAGTTCATGGCGCTTACAACGTTTTGGTCGCGAGTAAACTAAACTCTAAAAGCGATCTAGCGCTGCGTGTTTTAATAGTTTGGTTAGATAACATAAATAATGTTTTAGCGCTGCAGCGAATTTGAGCTCTAACTCACCAGCATTTGAACAAACTTTTTCAAGAATATTCTTGTCTATCGGTAGAATATATGTCTATGCCTAACAAAAACAATGACGTACTCCTCTCTGCATAATATTATTATTGTTGTGCCCAACATGGACCATTATGATCATGTACCTATCAATTACCATCTATTATTACATTATGGAATCCAAAAAATTATTGAGTATTAGTATAGTCATATGAACGCGCGGTACCGCGCGTAGTTAGCCTTAAGTAGTTAGTAGAGCCAAGATCGCGGTTGTTTTTTTAGATGAGTCCAAGTTATGCAGGTTCAGTCTTGCATTGCATCTAACAAAACGAGAAGCATCAATGTATTTTAGGACTACTTGAAACCGTTCTACAGTGATCTCCAGTTTGTTGAAACAACAGTGTTCTATTTCTATCTACCTACTAGTTTTAACAGGTCGTTAAACACTGTAAATGATTTTGATGAGGTTTATGTAGGGTGTTTATTGATTTACTTTTGATATATGATATTGTGCCCGCCATTCCACTTTAGCTTGCTAATCATCTAGACTATATATATTATAGGTGAGTAATACATGGCGGAGACTAAGACCCAGTCTCGAATACCGCCGTAAAGTTGCAAGCCTATCGATATTTTACAGAATACATTTTGGGGAATGTGCCCAGGAACTATACGATCTGATCCCGCCATCTCCCTTCCATCAAAAGCTCAGTACCATCCGTACCTGGTTGATATACTAGCCATTCGCACACACCGTTTTGGTTCTACGTTCTTGATGCGTACAGCTAAGGTATGGAACACTTTACCGTCGTCTGTTTTTCCTAAAGCATACAATTTGAGCCTCTTCATGGTAAGAGTTAATAGGTTTCTTCTAGATCTTCGTGCTTCATCTTAGACCACATCATCGCTTATCATCAGGTGAGATTGTGGTCAAACGAAAATCTATCCAGTAAAAAAAGGCTATATCAGTAACTTTAGTTCGTCTACGAATCTCCTTATTTGTGATTCGATCTCGTAAAAAATATATTTATTAAAAAACGAAACTTTTTCTAATATTTGTTTTATTATTTTATTATCCTACATGGAGTTTTAACAAGCTTATAACCCACCTGATGTTAAGTGGTAACCATCGCCTATAACCCTACGATGCATTGTCTTGTGCCCATCAACTTGAGGCATACAGGTGTAAAGCCTCATGTGCCTGTAATTTCACCGGCAACCATACCTTTCAAACCGAAACACAGCAATGGTGCTTGGCGGCAAAAATAATTATGAAGGTAGTACTTTCCCGGGCGAGCCCTTTCACAAGGAACTTCACTTACGAAACTTGCTCAACATATAACAAATGTTTACTAAATAAAGTACTTAAGTAACTAACGATGTACCTGAATGCATTAATAGATTACCTACCTACCTTCTTATCTCGAACGAACTACAATATTTTCGTGATTTATTTCAATCATTATTATAAATACGGGATTTATCCGTACTACGTAGTTCGGAGCGGATCGCACTCACCCTGATGAAGGTTCGTTGAATTGTCGGTCGAAACACCGATAAAACGGTACGTGATAAATCCCGTATTTATAACAATGATTTAGGGAATATATTTCCAAGAAATACATTTGAAATAATACACTGTGGCTGGACGTTGAGACAGAAACAAAACCAACTGGTTTCGTCTGCCCTTTTCACCCTATCCCAGATAATTCCTGAAGTTTTGCGATAAACCATTAATTGCTAAGCTCATTTCATCTGTCACCTTGAAAGCGCACGCCTCTTTACTGTGACCATGAAGGAAACTTTAAATTGCAATTTTATGCTATAGCGATCCGTTTGTCCGCATTACACAAAGGTGAACTGGAAGAGAATGCTATCTAGCATTAAGTTCGCCTATGCACAGATTATTTTTATTTTGTACAATAAACAATTTTTAATTAATTCATTAATTCATTGATGGACGTAAGGCAGTCCATCGTAAGGCACGTTTCTAAGGTGCGTGACCTAAGAGGTAATGAGCATTACCTCGATATAGGCGAGATAGGTACTAAATATCTTTGCTTGTTCCATATCCATGTTGCATATTAAAAAATCTCTTCACTCAGCTTTGGTGGATACTGGTTTTACCGGCTTAATGAGATTTAGTTTAGCACAAGCTATTTACCTGTCTTGTTTTAGAATGGCTTCACAAACTACTGAACTAATCAGAGTACGAGCTGCGGGCCGTTATCAAACAACCGAGTATTCGTTAACTAAGTATACCAAAAATTAAATGAAATGATATTTAGGGTGACTTGCGCAACGATGCCTAAACGTATTTAGTGGCTAAGTATGATTTAAGGAGTTTATTTATTTTTATTTATTTTATGGAAAACCAACAACTATATTAACTTAACGAATAACCAGTATTAAACAGAAAGCCTATTATAGGTTTTCACGTATAGCAACTTTTTAGCAACATGCGGTGAAACAGTTATCCAACATCTCCTAAGTAAGTTAAACCATACTAAAACGTTACCGCCAACAAAAATGTCTTTGCTTAATCGCTGTCTAGCTAAGTTATCACTCGTGCTGAATAGATCGAAATCATTGACTCTTGCACAATTTATTAAAATGAACAGAAATGAATTTTCCTGTAATTTGTCTGGAGTTGTCAAATCATACAAATACGTCAAATTTAAACATGTTTAGTCGCTAATACGTTTAGGGATCGTTGTGCAATCCGAGCTAATTGTATCAAATGTGGTTAAATTGCAAGATGTCAATTATAGTTAGGGTCCAACCCATTTAATAAATAATATTTGAATTTATACGACCTCCGTGGCGCAGTGGGCGAATAGCCGGCTGAGACGCAGGAGGTAGTGGGTTCGATTCCCGCCGCGGAACAAATGTTTGCATAATCTACAGATATTTGTTCCGGGCCTGGATGTTTTTCTATATATTATAAGTATGTATTTACAAAAAAAAAGTATATAAGTATTCTATCAGTTATCTGATTCCCATAGTACAAGTTCTGCTTAGTTTGGGGCTAGATAGCGCTGTGTGAAATGTCCAGCGATATTTATTTATTTATATTATTTGCAATTTCAATGAAAAGTAATTAAGAATTTCAATAAGTAATATTAAAAATTATCTAAGCTATATTTTGATTCTTTAATTTTGAAAATTTTAAAGTGAATTTGTAAAGTTAAGTGAAATAAGCTGTAGTTGTCTCCACACTGAGCTATTCATGGTGACAGAGTTGAGTCTGAGTCGTCCCTAGACATACCACACTGCGACCAATATAGCTCGGGTTCGCCGACCCCGCATGGGATAATATCCTACTGATATTATAAATGCGAAAGTTTGTGTTTGTTCGGATGTTTGTTGAGATGAGGGGAATGTATAAATAAATATGTATTCAATAGACAGAGCGAAGCGCAGACTGTTATGTTTTGTGAAAAAGTGTAAAAACCGCAGCGCACACCGGCAGTTATATTTTTAATTCTTAAAAATAAAAACCCAATAAACACTGTCCAATGTCTATTCTCAGATTGGGATTTGAATTAAGTTTAATAAAAAATTGCAGCAAAACAAAATATTAAAAATCTTAGCATTTTAACATTTTTTCTTATAATATTCGGTGACGGCACATACAACCCCTTGGTCATCCTGCCTATAACAATTTCATTACCCCATAGATCACTGCAAATTGCAACAAGAGATGAAGGAGACCTTCATCCAGCAATGGATAGCCCCTAAAAAACACAAATTTATTAGTAAATGAATTTATAATTATTAATTATTGTATAAAAGTTAATTTAATACAATTTAAAATGATTTTTTTAATTTAATTTTGTACAGATAGGAAAACTATAACTAACAATTTATTTAATTAGTTACTACGAGTATTCTCATTTAAATAATGTAACTCTTAGAGGAAATAATAGTAGATTATTAAACGAGGGGATACAGCAGTGTCTTACATCACGGGCACTATATTGAATCCCGAACGTAACGAAGGATTCTAGTAAAGCTATCTATATATATAGTAAGGATAAAGCTATCTGTAATCTCTATCTATCTGTAATATCTGATAATATTGTATCTGTAAGGATATAGCTTTATCCACGAGGAGAATACTCTACTTTTCACAGTTTCTGCGAGACAATAAAAACCAAATCTAAGTTGGTGCATTCTGTGTAGCGGTTAGTTCGATTTAAGACTAAGTTCTTATTGTGTGGGTCTCTTTGATTCAAATTTAATTTCAGATGAGGTTCATAATTCAAATCCATGCTTCTAATTTCTCCGGCACCCATACTCTTCAAACCGGAGCACAGCAATGCGAGCATAACTGTTTGGTGGCAGAAAGGTAGGATGCTCCCATTTCACAACTATCACTAAATACTTGCAACCGAAGCCATTCGCAGAAGCTAATGTGATAATATCATCCGTTGTATAAACTTTGGCTTCTATCTGAAGTTTAAAGAGCCCTCAACAGCAGTATTGGTTATTTGGTCCATTCCATCACCAACAGTTGAGATTAGTTTTGAGGTATCCCTTCATTCTATGAATGGTGAAGTTTTAGCAACTCCTAGTCAAGAAAATCAATCAGTTGATCGTGTTTGAGTTCAGGTCATCTATTTTGACGTTACGACGATCCACATACGAAGTATAATCCCGTATCTTATGATTATCGAACACTTCTTTTGCTTTTGTATTATCCAAAGGCTGTCTGAAAGAGATCATCATTACGTCATCATCAGCACCATTACACAGCCTATCTACACTGCACCTAATACTGGATATACGCATCTTTATAGACTAGTCCATTATAGAATAGAATAGAATAGAATAGAATACTCTTTATTGCACACCAACAAAATTAAAATACAATAAAAATACACAAAAATTAAGGTAAGTACAATGGCCGGTCTTATCGCTAAAAGCATTATGTGTCAGACTATATAGATAGATCGGAATTTTAGGCCATAAGAAGGATGGTGTCTTGGTGGTCGTCAATACGTCTGCCTCTTCTCTTCTTGCCAAATACTTGCATAAGTACTAATTTACCTGTACCATCGACCACACCATCACTTACCATCAGGTGAGGGGTAGTTCAACCGTTGCCAATCACCAATATTATGTAAAATATGTTAGTTTTTATGTATGTTAGTCTTTAATGTGTTATAAACGTCCATAAGCTACGGTAACCGCTACCATCAGGTGGGCCGTATGCTTGTTTGCTACCTAAGTAGTATAAAAAAATAGCATTAGAACTGGCAATGTGGGCTCTACCTTCGGCACATTTCACAGTCCTCCGCTAAAAGATTGGCCATGGCCTTGGAGTCTTGTCCTCAGTTCAATGTTCGAGTGACCATCTCGCGTAGATGGTCAGGCGAGTTTTTATTTCGTCGGTGAAAGTATTTCTAGTGGTTTTGTGGTCTGGGACAAGTGATGGGTTTTGAGCGACTGATCATATTTCAAGCGGCATTTTAACATATTATGCGACTTTTTTAATTACAAAAAAGAGTGTATAACTCTGAAACTTTTGCTTGTCTATCCGTCTGTGACACCGTAGGTAGATCCCACACTCGGTTTTTTGAAAGCTTGTAAAAGGTTATGTATTATTTTCGGATATATTAAAAAGTATTTTATTTACCATGATTTGTGAGTTGTTGAGTATCCCAATATTTCGGCACAGCTGCCGAAGATGAAACTCTTAGGTATGTTTGATGATAATTGATGCAGCCCCGTCCGAAGGTTTTAACATTTTGTATCTACTTGTTATAAGAAAACAGAACTTTGATTTCAATGAGAGGCGATAATTATATGATTGCTCAGTTTAATGGTGACCAAACCAGCTCAGTGATCGATAGCACGCCAATACGCCCTTTTTGTAAGTTTTTTAACCAGTCTCTCCTATTTTAGACCACACGCTCGTGTACGAAATATCAATCAAGGCACCTTTCCAGTCGATTGATTGCTTGCTACACACACATCGAATGGTAATGAAAGGCCCAGACCACAGAATGAGCAATAATAACTACCAAATTTACCGCAAAATAACTAACAGTTACTATGAAACTGAGCGGAATGCCACAGATTAAGTGAAAGGTAGTAATTTGCTCGCTTTATTAGGTTTCGAGGTTGATAGGATGGTATTTGTTTACAAAATTTGTCTATCTATTTTAATCTATATCTTCAAGACTGTTGGAAAGTAAGGGCGAATTGCTCAACGATGGCTAAACGTTATTAGTGGCTGAATATGATTTAAGAAGTCAAATCATACAAATACGTCAAAGTTAAACAAATTTAGTCGCTAAATACGTTTAGGGGTCGTTCTGCAAGCCGGCCTAAATTCACATGATTAAAATACACAGTAAAATCACACTTAAGAGTATGTTTTTAGTAATAAGTTGCTTAGGTTATATTACTAGATTCATCTGGTTTTTAAATATTTAGTATAAATAAATGGCTTATTAATTAATTTATTTTATATTTTATACTTAAAATTAACTACATTTACCAGTCTCGGATGGTTGACTGTAAAACGCTATGGCGGGAGGACTACTAATACTCACCTACCCACCTGCTTATATTTTTTTATCCTTACATGTAACTTTATCCTTAAATTGTAAGCTCTTAAGAATGCAAATTAAATAAAATTAAATTCCATTTTATGCTTAAAAATACCTTGAAATGCTCTAGATACCGGACTGTAGATAATTATTGATTAAAACGGGTATTCATCGCGTATGTACCTTTTTTATTTGTTATCCCGACGTTTCGGCTGTGTTGCAACAGGCGTGGTCACGGGTTGACTGGAGTACTTGGAGCTACCGTCGAGAGGTATCGGTAGCTGCAGCAACTACCCTCACTTGGTCTTCAGAATTAGAAATGACCTCGTTCATATCAAGACACACTACACTAACCGTATCTACGCACTGTGACGACCGATTACGACGCGCACACCTGCTGGGTGTGCGCGTCGTGATCGGTCGTCTCAGCGGTTTCCAGTTAGTTATCACCGGGTTCAGGACGCTGAGAGTCTATAGCCATCTTCCCGATTTAAATTTTAAAATTTCTTGATTTCAATCGCTTCACGAACATATTGTAATAATGCGTTTACTAGAGAGAACCTTAGGATCATGAAGTTCAATCCAATGATTCGGTCCCGAATCTACCAGATGCTCTGCTATCGCTGACTTGTTTACCTGGCGATTTTTGACAGCTGTAATATGCTCTTTGACACGCTCGGCTATGGTACGTTTGGTTTGCCCGATGTAAGAGCGACCACAACTACAGTCTATCTTATAAACACGGACGGTAGATTGTGTTGAAATTTTTCTTTACAAGGATTAGTTAACTGTATTATTATACATTGTATAGGTAACAGCCAACCAGAAGGCAGCCAACGTATGTATCTTTTCTTTTTACTTTTCTTTATTACTGTAGGTCGTGCCCATCTTAAAAGACTTTTATCGAGGTATCAACCAGATGCTTTTAAGCGATCCTGTTTTTGGCTTATTTACACTGAATCCTGTAAACTCCTTGACTTGATTAGACCAATCGGTTGATATCGACTGCGAGATTACCCCTCTATATTCTCCCCTTCACTGTTTTATGAAGGTTACCTGGCTGTTTTCAGGCGATATGACTAAAATAACTTTGGACTCGTTAGTAGATTGTAGATAGCCTAATTTGATGCTTGGTTCGTTGCGCGTGGACATGTTAATACTGTTACGAGCTGAGGGTTCGGGATAAAATAATGGGAATCAATCTAACCAAAATAACACTTTTATTCAACACTAGAACGATGAATACACGAACTTGGTCTCACGTATCACAACACAATAATTCACACCACTGTTGCACCACTTAAAGTCACCGAAATGTTCACACGTATAGCTAAATCCAGACTGACTCGGGAGCAACTACTGTTCACGCGAGACCCTTCCCACGTCAGTCCTCCAGGGCCTCGCTGAGACTCACTCACTCAGACTCGAGACTGATTCGAGACTGACTCACAACTGACTGTCCGGCCATCTCTCCGGCCTATTTATATCCACACATTGCGATTGTTCGAGAAGGATCTCGATCGTTCCAGGAAAAGGGTCGGTCCCTCGACACAATGGCCACTCCATTGTGCGCAACCGCAGACAATAACAACAATAACGCAGCAAGACAAAAGCGTTCGAGAAGTTACGATTATTACTCATTGTTTAACAGCCTCGGCGTAACACTGCCCCCTCCTAAAACATGCTCGTCCCGAGCATTCTTAGCCACATATCGCGGCAGCCGATCAACACGAACAATTTTAGGCGCACCTCGCGATGAAGATGTAGCAACTAGAGGAGCCACATTGCCGTCTCCAGTACTTCAGGACACCCAGAGTTCCTTTCTCATCAGCGATCCCAATTCCAGCCTCCAAAACACGGCTCTCAGGATTTCTATCTGTTCTTTCACTTCCTGGAATTACTTTCCAGATAAACCGAACGATTCCCTCATCAGTCGAGCCCAATTCCAGCCTCCAAAACACGGCTCTCTTGATTTCTATCTGTTCTTTCACTTCCTGGAATTCCTTTCCAGATGAACCGAACGATTCCCTCATCAGTCGAGCACGCTCTTATGGCCAACGTCGCTGATCTTCCTGTTGACGACGCTGCTCTTCTTTATCCTGACGTCGCTGTTCCTCTTGCAACCGAGTCTGCTCTACCTGTTTATGTCGCTGTTCCTTCTGCAACCGAGCCTGCTCTTCCTGTTGACGACGCTTCTCTTCTTAATGCTGACGGCGTTGTTCCTCCTGCAACCGAGCCGGCTCTTCCTGTTGACGACGCTTCTCTTCTTTATGCTGACGGCGTACCTCCTCCTGCAACCGAGCCTGCTCTTCTTGCTGACGACGCTGCTCTTCTTTATCCCGACGACGCTGTTCTTCTTGACGACAAAGCATTGCCATAATAGCAGCAATATCGCCTGTCACAGGAGCTTGCCCCACGGATGATGATGATGATGCTCCAAATGATTCGGCGGCGGCTAATTCCATCTCCATCGCCTGACGACTCTGCCGAGCTTCTTGAACCGGAGACTCCCCAAACCGCCTTTCATCCATTTCCTGTTGTCGTTGACCTCTCGTCCTGACACCGTCCACGTTATCCTTTGGGAGAACCGGCATTATTTTATCCCACTTCTGACACCAAATTGTTACGAACTGAGGGTTCGGGATAAAATAATGGGAATCAATCTAACCAAAATAACACTTTTATTCAACACTAGAACGATGAATACACGAACTTGGTCTCACGTATCACAACACAATAATTCACACCACTGTTGCACCACTTAAAGTCACCGAAATGTTCACACGTATAGCTAAATCCAGACTGACTCGGGAGCAACTACTGTTCACGCGAGACCCTTCCCACGTCAGTCCTCCAGGGCCTCGCTGAGACTCACTCACTCAGACTCGAGACTGATTCGAGACTGACTCACAACTGACTGTCCGGCCATCTCTATGGCCTATTTATATCCACACATTGCGATTGTTCGAGAAGGATCTCGATCGTTCCAGGAAAAGGGTCGGTCCCTCGACACAATGGCCACTCCATTGTGCGCAACCGCAGACAATAACAACAATAACGCAGCAAGACAAAAGCGTTCGAGAAGTTACGATTATTACTCATTGTTTAACAGCCTCGGCGTAACAATACGTTCTGTTGTCCATGGTATACGTTCTCCTCAAACACATGTATAAACATACGTGTATTCAAGCTATACATTAATATTTTTCGTAATGTATATTGCTTGTATTTATGTGTTCCCAATTTAATTCTCTCTTCAATTCTCCATACAAAGGTGCTGCGTTGTATTTTCATTGTGCATGTATAAATCGAAAACACTTGTCGAAATTGGAACCAGGTCATCATGTCCTCAATACTGAGCACAATGGGACAGGGTTACAGTGTGTTGACTGCCAGTTTGCCACATATGAATACTGTTGTACAATGATGCGTTTGATCATGTTTCAATTGCTGGAACCATTTCTTTTGTGACACTGGTTCTTATTTCGTGACCCTGCGCTTAATCTGTGGTCAGGTGACTTTGTAAAGATTCGTTAGAATTCGTTAGATTCGAAATAAGCCTTTTAGAGGATTCTTCTTAGCGTGGTCATTTGGTTCTGGAACATACGGCTTCCTAAATTTTATTTTGACAGCATGAAAAAAAAAATAACCGTCAAAGTACATAAAGATTATGTACAAGGGCCTGACTCTATACAAGGGTTCCACTCCACGTGTTGTAGTATGCAAGTACTCTTTTACCTGCATACCCCAACACCAACCAAAAAATAACAGTGTCGCTTAGAAGAATTATTACTATCATCATCATAGTGGCCTCTTCGTGCTCCAATCTAGGATCATAGGCCCTTTCACTTCTTCTCAATTCTGGGTGATCATGTGCACGTCTCATCTAATCATGGCCTGCGTGTCGCTATCGTCTAATGTTATCCACCTATGGTTCTGGCGATTGGCCTTATCCCCGGATGTCCGCTCTAGGTCTCCATTCTAGGGTTCTCCTGATGCACTGGGTCGAGAGTTCGCGACGCGTCTCGCGTCCAGTCGATACTATGTGGCGAGTGATACTATGCATAAACTCTAGGTTTTCGCAAGCTATTTGTAATAATGACAGCTTTGTCCGACCATTAGTGTAGTCACCGGCGTTCGAACTGTCGCAAATTATAGTGATTTGGACGGGAATGGTGTCAGTGACCATGTACCAATGATACGGTATGATGCAGTATTGTTCAATGGTGGAAATATGTAGATAGATATATTTTGTGTTAGAGTAATCAACTAAAGCTTAACATAGAGAACTTGAAAACCAAAAGCCGGTTGTAGAATGGCCGGCCTTATCGCTAAAAACGATCTCTTCCAGGTAACTAGATTGCATTGAAAAGGAAATGTTACTGACAAGTAGGTAACTGCCTAACTGGTGCTTAGTTATCTTTATCCACTGAAGAAAATATATGTGTTGGATTCGTTAAACGAAATCTCTAGTTGCTGCAGTTTATTTTGTACATCATCATATTCAAATTCAAATTTCAAATTCAAATTTATTTATTTGGAACATAAATAAAGTATAATATACAAATGAAAACGTTGACAATTGCAAAAGTTAAGAAAAACTGAGTAGCAGTGTCAGCGCCCTCTTCCAAAACCGAACAGAACAATGTTCCAGCAGTCGATATAAGTAATTTTTTATAGCATATCAGCAGCATATTTCCACTGCTGGGACCTATCTGGTCTCATTGATTTCCAGAGCGAGCGATCTTGTCCGCTTCGCATCCAACGGGTTCCAGAAACCTTTAGGTCGTCATTCCATCCAGGGGTGGTCTTCCTACGTCGTTCTTTTGTTCATCTAAAGAAAAACACCAATCCTAAAAGCAATATCAGAGTTTGCTAACGAAACCATACCATTCTATTATACCACGTCTCATCATGGTAACAAAACGGTGCCAGGCACAAACACCGACGGGGTTAATGAAAAGTTCAATCACCACGTGCAATTGACCAGATAAAATAGCCACAGTGTCAAAGGTCAGTGTATTGGGGACGACGAGGGAATTACCAGATGACCCGCTGAGATTTTCACAATAAATTTTCCAGCAATCATTTTAATCGCAAAAATCTGATAATTCTCTGATTGTCAAACTTAATGCATTCGCATTTGGGTCACAGAAAAGTTAACTAATGAACATAATGAAAATATTCGGACGGGCACAGTCTATTTATTAATGTTTTACGTTATCCAGACTTTAAAACCATTAAAATTCATCGTTCCAGTTGCGAAAGTTAAAAATTACAAAATACCCAATTACAAATTACGTAAAAGAATTAAATAAATTTTAATTTTGAGTTTCATCGACTTGCACAGCACATAGGTGCCTCTCAGCTCAGCTGACTTGCCAATGATCGTGCCAATGTAAATTAACCCTATGACGTATGTAGTTAAATTTTTAAGAAATTGCATGGCTTATAAATACCTACATATCCATGAATCCATCATGGTTTTTATGCACTGCTCTAGATGCATCAAGTAACTTATTTAATCTCTGATGCATCAGATCTCAATCCATCTTGAGAGCGTCACGCAATGTTTCTGATTCATCGAATGCATTCTTGATCGTAATCTATGCGTAGAATAATATTTTAAAATATTCGAGAGATATCGAGAAGATTCGTGAAACTTGGGTCAATTATCATAATGCAATTAAGAAGGGAGGATAGCCTCCCTAGAGCCGAATCACCCATGTGAGGGAATCAGCCACTGTTGGGCAGATGAAGCAGGGCAAACTTTGGTGTCCAAGTTAAAAGGGTCTCACGCACGAGTCATTGATCCCATATTAATTCTATTAACTTCAAAATATTAAGCACACAACATAATTATTCACAAGCTCCCTAAGGGTCCGATGATCTAACCGGCGAGCGATGCCTTATGACGTCACACAAAGAGCAAGCACGTCTGAATGCTCTAAGGCAAGCACCAATGAATATGGATCAGTTGTGCACATGAGCGCTTTGCATATATCCATGCAAATGTATCAGCTTTTTGCTTGGTGTGTGTACGCTCGTTTGAGTAAGAGGGCTTGGAAAGGATATTTTATCAACAAGCATAATTGCTTTTATCACTGGCAGCAATCAAGTGCTTAGGAGTTTACTAGCTGCTGTAAAGAATGTTCCTATACGTGTATGCTAGACCAAATTCACATTTTGCCATAATTATATTATTATGACCTCCGTGAGTGTATTGACGGCTGAGACGCTGGAGGCTGCGGGTTCGATTCCCACCGCAGAACAAATGTTTGCATGATCTACAGATATTTGTTTCGGGTTCTGGTGTTTCTCTTTATACAAGTATGTATTTACAAAAAAAAGTATAATAGTTATCTGTATCAGTTATCTGGTTTCCATAGTACAAGCTTAGCTTAGTTTGGGGCTAGATAACGCTGGGTGAATGTTCAACATTATTTATTTATTTATGATAACGATCATTATTTTGTAGGTCTCATTCCAGCCTCATTAATCTTAGGCTCTTTTATTCATTTTCTACCTTCATGACACACAATTATGCTCAACTGTGCTATCTAGGACATTTCTCACATTTCCTCCCATTTCCTTACCACTTATAAAATGTAAAGGCACCGCACCTGTGGCTGAGTGCACTCAACCTTTTTTTAACCTGCACTCAAAAACCGACCTTAAAACAGGGCAGGAAACCCCATTATCAAAGGCAGGAAAAAGCATTAAAGCAGTTCTTCAGTTGAATTAAACGATGCATGTAACGAGCAGGGGAAATGTCGGGAATTTTTATGCGCTCTGTAGAATTCCACTTGTGTGAGTAACTTTTGCACATTTATGTAGGTGATAATAATATAGTATAGGTATCTAAATTCCTGAAATTATAGGCCGGATTTAACAGGTGTCAAAATACATACGAACGAACAGCAGAACCAAATGATACAACATTGGAATATCGTCCTGTCGAAATATTGATCCAGGATTAACTAGTGTTTCCAAGTGCAATTTTTCTAATGTAAAGTGAAACTTGGTTTGTGCACATTGTTATATTATATGGATAATTTAATAATTGTTGGATAATGCTTGTGTAGTTGTTCGTGCAATGTTATCTAATTCTAGGGTGGGGGTATAAGATCTGCACTGACATTCCCCATTGGGGTGTATTGTGCATTACCCCCCTTCTAACCTGACCCCAGCTATCCTAGCTCCTTGAAGTAACGGAGCAGGATTTTGGGTTGATGGGTGCAACCTTCCAAGACCCGTCTTCAGTCTGACATCGCTTGCCGTACAGGCAAGTATCACGTGCTCCACCGTCCATTCTTCCTGAAGACAAGATATTCTTGCAAGATGTGGAATGAGCTACCATCTCAGGTTTTCCCGTTAGGCACGCTTCAAGAGAAATGTAAAGAGGTTTCTACAGGGTCGGGAACGCAATACCGCGTGTGTTGCCGGTGTCAATAGGCGACGGTGACTGCTTACCATCAGGTGGGTCGTAAGCCTGTTTTCCCACAAATAACATAAAAAAGACATGCGTGATAAAGCAATGGCCCCGGTCTTCAAGAGGTGACGGTTAAGTTTTAGAGTGTGGTTTCATAGACGACTTTTTTAACGTCAAGACATGTAAATAATTTTCTACAATAATGACGTCACTAACCAATAAAATACAAAACATAAAATCGCTTAATTTCGATTCCACTAGACCTGCCTAGTTAGCTTTAATATTGCTATACCCTTACTTTCAGGGTGCATATGAAGTGCAGACCTTGACTAGTCAATAAGATCTGACACAATAAAATACTGAATACTGAAGTTCGCAGTGTGCTGTGATGATTGGCATGCAAGATATAAACACCAAATTGGAACTTTTAGTGAACCCTATATACGTATGTATAGTACGGTAGGTAAGAGATATAGAGTAACCAAAGTTTAGTTAGGTATCTACTCGTATATGGCTTAGGCAGTTTTTTTTTCAAATTGTAAAAACCTCTTATACGAACCTCCGCCACAGGCATACAGCCAAATGCTTCCAAACTTATATCCAAACCCATTTTTTCTAACCCCAAAGCTAATATTTTCTATTTATCTAATATCATATACGTAAATGTAATTCCGCTAAAACACACTTCTCCTTACCCATTAGCATTTCCTTAGTAAATAGAGTAAAGCAGCTCGCACTACAAATTAGCAGCCGATAAGCTCTCTGTGAAGCTTAAAGCACTGCCATAATTCCAACTAATTGCGAAAATAGCTGGAGTTCGAGCAACAGTTTAACCATGTATAAACATCCGACTAGCGACGACCGACGACGGAACACAGCTCGCAGTACGAATTATCAAAAGTACTTTATTTTGGAATAAAATATGCTACAGCAATACTGGAACACGATAGTCCTCTTTATATTGTTACGCCGAGGCTTTTACACAATAAGTAATAGTCAAAATTTCTCGATGGCTCTCGGCTTACCTACTGTGTCACAGAATACGTAATAGTCAAAATTTCTCGATGGCTCTCGGCTTACCTACTGTGTCACAGAATACGTAATACTTGGTATGGAATATACCTACATGCTACGTTTATACCTGCAGTTGCACAGAATAAGAAATGGTTGTTCTGTCGAAACACCGACCCTTTCCTGGAACGATCCAGAGCGTTCGATTGTTGTGAACTGTGCGCGGTATAAATAGGCCGGAGAGACGGCCGGAGGAGTCAGTCTGGTTTTGGCTATACGTGCGAACATTTCGGTGGACTTTTAGTGGTTTATTGTGCAACAGTAGTGTGAATTAGTATGTTGTGATTACTCGTGACTAAGTTCGTGTATTAATCGTTTTAGTGTTGAATAAAAGTGTTATTTTGATTAGATCGATTCTCGTTATTTTATCCCGAACCCTCAGCTCGTAACAATATTATTTACAGTACACGAATAGATTATAGATACAAATAGTCTGTTTGTTACGTTTTCACGACTAAACGGCTGGACTGATTTTTATGAAATTTGGTATACTGATAGATTATGCCCGAGATTGGGGTCATAGAATAGAATAGAAAACACTGTATACCACACTTAAATTAACAAATCATATTTAAAACACTTAAAATTAGATTGGCGATTGTACAATTGGCGGTCTTAACGCAAAAAGCGATCTCTTCCAGACAACCTTTGGGTGGAGTGGATTTTACAAGAACTTTAAAGGACGGTAGCTTTATAACTTAAGCTTTTTATTTAACGTGCACTTACACAAGCGAAATAAAATACTTAAAATAAATAGATACTAGGGTAGGTAAAATTAATATAAATGTTATACATAAACATTCTATACTATAAAAAAAGGCTACTTTTTACCCCTTTTAGAAGTAGGGTAATGTTTTTGTTGACAAACCACGCCTGCGAAGCCGAGCTGTTATCCATATACTGAACTAGTTTATAATATGTATAATAGTATGGATATGGATGGTTCGCAATTTTTTTTATTCATTACAGAATCAACAGCACTTGATATCAATGTAAACAAACTCTTATAGCTAATGCTTAATGCCACAGATTCACATTTTATAGACCTTTAAGAAATTAGTCGCCTAGAGAAAAAGATCGAAAACACAATACATATATTAATTAATTTACAAGGAATTTAGTAATTTAGTTGATACGCATTTGAAGAATGAAAGGGAGGGATGCTGTGTAAATGTGTATACTTGAGGGGGTGAGGGAGGGAGTGTAGTGGTTTGTGTAGTTCTTTGAGTTTCTGAATATTTTATGGAACGCGCTATATATGATTAAGAACAGATATAACTTGTTTCTTAAAAAATGCCTTGCTATTAGAGAAGATGTCTATTTCCGAAAAAACCGTGTTTTGTAATAAAGACATTATCTATGAATTATTCAAAAGATATTGCAAATAGTAGATTATGTGTTCTAAGATGGAGCAAAAAGGTACGTTATGTGATAATACAGGCGTCTTAGGGGTGACAATTTAAAGAAAAACAATTTTTTTGAAATAACCAGAATTCAATTCAGTACATTCTCTTTACAGTAACTTAATAGCAAGCACGGCGTTGCTAATGGGCACATTTCGCAGAACGTTAATTTCGCTGCTAGATTCTGCACTCTTGCACGTCCGTCCATTTGGTAACAAGGCTCAAGGGACAAACTAGAAACTAGGTGACGATAAGTACCACTTAGCAACTCGAAACGTGTTACTGGGGAGCTAGGGAGGTGCATGATGGAACACTTATTAACTATAATCTTCAGAACAACAAAGTTTCGTAGTTTGAAATACTTTATAATTGCTTCTGGTCGCTATAAGATAAAAGTTTTTGAAGTTTCTATTGGCGCGTTAGGAGAAACAGATCAGTGTATTTTCAGCATATGACGGAAGTTGCGCGCGCCGTTGTAACGTTATGAAGTTAGTTTTTCGGGTCTGAAGTTATCGAAGTGGTGCGCAGCGCAAATGACATAATACTATGACTAGCGCAGTGGGCGAACAGCCGTCTAAGACGCAGGAGAATGCGGGTTTGATTCCCACTGCGAAACGAATGTTTGTATGGTCTACAGATATTTGTTCCGGGTCTGGTTGCTTCTACATATTATAAGTAGTATTTACAAAAAAAAACTAATTAAGTATTCTAACAGTTATCTGGTTTATATTGGTATAGTACAAGCTCTGCTTAAATTGGGGCTAGATGATAGAGCTGTGTGAAAATGTCCAAAATTATTTATTTTTATATATTTATTCACACCAAAGAAGTATAACTTCCTACGATCTTAAACTGCCACACTTTTTTTTATTGCATCGCCTTATTCTCAGAACTATGGATGCCTCATTGATGACAACTGAATATGCACGTAAGTCTATTCACGCTTGAACGCAAGTCTAGTACTAAACTCAAAACTGAATCGAAAGTTTAGCATAGGTTTATGACCGTGTTCCAATATCCACATTTATTTAACAGTCTTTTTAAAAATTATAACAAAATAATGATACACGTAGTTCATGAAACTGCAAAACCACTTTACCTATTTATCAAGCTAGAAAAGTGGGAAAACTAAATGCTCTACGAGGAACTCAGAGACTTTGAAGTTTTGACAGTTTAGTGCCTAGGCACTTCGCAAATACTAGAATATTCAAACTCCAAGACCTAGACCGAGAGCGCACTGTAGCAACCTTATCTTATTATGTACAACTACGAACATAAACCACACAGGTATTTATGTATATTCTTATTTCGTGTGGATGTCTCAAGCGAACAATGGCCTAACAAGGACGTGTGGCATCACAGCAAATGACAATGGTTTTTACAGTGCCTGGGGGCTAGTTAGCTGCAATGTCTAGTTAAAGGACTCAGCTGTTGTAGATCCTAGGACTGGCTTGTAAATGAACCAGGCTTTTCCCGGGCTAAACAATTCTAGAGTTCAAGTCTAGATATCACCCCAGTAACGTTTATTAGCAATTGGTTACATATTTATTTTTTAAAAACAGATTACTAATTATGGATTTTACTTGTTAGTTTAGTGTATTATAGAAAGAAAGGTATGTATTAGTTTAATATTTATGTAGAAAACTTTCGTGATTCATTTCAATAAATATTATAAATATGATTATTTATTATATTACTGCGAGGCGAGACGTTATTCAGAGCGGATCGCACACACCCTGATCACGAACTGAACCGAAACATTGTCGGTCTAAACACCGATAAGACGGTACGTTATAAATCCCGTTTTACCTAAACTTTATTAATAATCCGTAGTACACCGCACTCCGTTGTAACTTTACTAATTTCTTTCCATCCAAAGGTTGCCTTTTTAGTTTTATATTGTTTCTGTGTGGTACACTACAGTAAATACAATAAAGAGTTATCTTATCTTATTTAACAGTTTTTAATGAAATAACTGTCAAAAATCTACGCTTGAGTCTTTGTTAGTGATCCTAAATAAATAAAATATAAGCCTTAGTGAGGTAAAATGTGGAACATTATGCAAGTGTTTCCTAGTAATTACGTTTTTTATTTAATTCTAATGATATCTTTATTATGTGAGATAACAGTTAGCAATAACATAATGTTATTGCTAACTGTTATCTCAAATAAGATGTATCTAAGTCAATTTAAATTACTTGGTATGGCTACTGTTTTGTAAACCGTCTTGAAGAAAAGCCGGGCCTACAACACAAGTCTCTCGACTTAGTGTTGGTTCGGTTTGAAACTACAATGAACAAACAAGTCATTTTTTTGTATGAAAATATTACATCACTGTAACCTTTATTTACTTAAGAGTTGTATGTGCTTCAATTAAGTAAATGATTATTTATTTGTGTCCTGAAATTGTTGCATATGGTATTAAATGAGGTAAATTTATCTACAGTGACGTCCCGGCCTCGTCGTAACAGCTGTTTGTTTGACAAAGCAATGAAATATGTATTTAGTAGAAACTAGAAGAGAAATATGAAATGTTTTTCTTAAAAGGACTTGAAAACTACACTAATTTATGGTTATGTCACTATTATTTCTTGATATTCCAGGTTTTCAGGTTGTAGTAATCCGCAATGAGTTTATAGTAAAAAGTATGTTTGCTGAAAGGGTTAAAATCGCAAGGATCATAATTAAACAAGCAAATGTGTTATGGTATGATCGTATCACGCGCTTCTATACATATATGAACTAGCTAACCGAGCGAATTCGTACGCTTACAAACTGTATTAAATACACCACCACCCCTCCGCCTCACCCCAATACACACATAACCTTTATAATAAAAGTGCTTTTTATAAAACTTGTTACATAATATTTATTAATTTAGAATAATTTTCCTTGTTTATTTTTTCTGTTTGTTACAACTAATTTTGCATCAAAATCTCTGTACCTCTTGACTGTCAATGGTGGCGATTCTGTTGTTTACGCTAACTAAAATTGCGTAAAATACGAACGGTCTTTGTTCACGCTAAACATCAAATTAGAACGACATTCAAAGCGGCATTTCTAAAATTTAAGTATTTTTAAATAAGAAGGCGTGTTTGCGGGCTAGTTTTAATCAACACCAATTTGATAGATCACTAAAACTAGCCTGCAAACATGCCATTATAATAAAAATGACTTAATTTTAGAAATGTCACTTTAAATTTCATTCTAATTTGATCTTTAGTTTGAACAAAATAAGACCGTTCGTATTTTACACAATTTTAATTAGTTAGCGTAAACAACAGAATTGCCACCAATGTCTCCTTTATAGTGCCCGACGGCATTGGAAAGTGCGATACAGTTTTTACTACTGCATTTTTCAGTGTTTCATCTATGTATAACGCTATCCAGTGTATATTATGTTCAAAATAAATGATTGATTGATTAAATAACATTTTTTTTTACTAATAGTATGTATGTATAACAAATATAATAAAATTCGATTTAATTGTTTCAGGTAAGTGTCCTACCTACTACAAACTGTGGTCAATGCTCACTTAGAATCACCGTGTTATCTATTTACAATAATAGTAAGTCTTGACATGTTTATTATACTTATTCCTCGACCATATCCATTTAAAGCAGCTAAAATCCTTACTACCTAATTAGTGTATAAGATAGTGTCTATCAGGGATATTACAAATGCGAAGCCTCCGCATTGCTTTTGACATCTGCATCCGCATCTGCAATAATCGATGCGGATGCAGATGTAGCGCAGGTCGCGACAAGAATGAAATTGGGTGGTGCTTGCGAGTGGCGCGTGCCGTGTTGACCAATAGGAGCGAAGATTTCGGTGTCAAGATCCGACGCGTTTGTTGTTGTTTACTTGCGCTTATCGTATGAACATTGCAGTTTTTGAGTGTTATTGTGAGTATACAGTGAGTATTGTATGTCGACGGCCCCTACGTACATAAAGACATGTCAAAAGTGGCCATTTTTTTTTATTGCATTTATGGCTTTAGATTGTCCATATACACATACCTATATAAGATTTTTTCTTTAATATTATGTATTTTACTTAAAATACAAGTCGTATAAGAGAATAACTATCATAATTACAACAAATTAGTGTCGTAGATGCGGATATCTGTAGTTATCCTTTTGTACGGTGTTTAAAAATGCGCGCCACTCGGTGCGAGTTCGGTCTTGTCTGACATAACTTCATTCACGGGAACTCCCCAATAAGTCGTGTCGATTCTTGTTCGCGTAGTGAAATAATTAGCGTTTTGATACAATATCAGATAAAGTGGTGTGTTTTTTAGTTATAAATATTCATAATACATCTACAATAGTACTGTGAAACATGAATAATAGTAGATCTAAGTTATTGGTGGATATTGCAAACACCGGCAACAATGTTTTAACCGTTTCTGAAGCACAAGATTTAATTAATTACATCGATGAAGCAAATGAAGGTAAGCAGTAATTCAAATAAGATTTCATTAGACGTTTAATAATATTGAAAACTGATTGAAATATTATGTTATTATTTTTCTAACCTAGTGCGGTAGGATATCAATGTAAAAGCGGTCATCTCAGACTTATCCGCTTATACTATGTTAATCATCTGAAAACCATTATTTTACGAATAATTATTATAAGTTGCATGCTTATTTAAAATATGATTTGCTTACTATTTTTTTACAAAGAAAACAACGTTTTTATTATTATCGCGGTATATGAAGTCATGTCCTACATGTTTGTTTATACGTGTAACTATTAATTTATTCGTGGATTTGTTTTCATTTACGTTTCGGCGTTTTGTGTGTTTCATTATAGTTTAATAACTAAATATATCTATTTAAATAAATAAATAAATATAAAAATCTAAATAAATAAATATATTTCTCTTTCTTTTGTTTTTTAGAGACACCAGTATGTTCCGGAAAAGATATTTCATTGGATCTTGAGGATCGGCCTTTGGACGTTTGTAACGACGAAACACAGATTACCGAAGTACCTAGCGATGAAGAACAAAATCATACATCAGCTAATATAATATTATCTCAAACTGATTTAAATTATATAATTGATACGGTAGGGGAAATTTCGAATGATGAAATTCAAGATTACTATCTTAACAATTCTATCTGTGAAAATGAAACACCACAACCAACACTTCAAAATGATATCAATGAAATAACTGCCCGTGATGTTATTTCAACAGCTTCCGAATCTTTGGTTTCAACACCAATGCCAAGTCCATGCATGTCGTTTGGATTGTCTCCAAACGACTTGCATGGACTTGATGAATGTAACTACTTAAGCGAAAGTACGGTTATCCTATCTGATGCAACCTTAAGATCAAGCCCCCTAGGATCCAGCGAAATGTCCGGTACATCAACACCGCGTCAACGTAAAAGAAAGCGTCAGTATGTGAAAAAAGCAATTACAAAGAACAGAATTACTAATAAATCTAACTGGTTAGATGAAAAAAGGAAGGCACTTGTCAACATAAGTGAAGCTCATACATCTCGATCCGGAAAACAACAAATGGCAAAACAAATGAAGGGTCCATGTGCATCTAATTGTCGATTAAAATGTTTTGAGAAGTTTGGTGTGGTAGCTCGCCAAAAAATATTCGAAACCTTTTGGAATCTAGGTGACCATTGTCAGCAGTGGTCTTTTATAGCGTCACACGTAAAAGAAATAAGAAAAAAACAATGGACACAAGATTCTAAGAGGTTAAATGTTTACAAGTTTTTTTTGCCTCTTTTGTCTAATATTGGCCACAAGGAGAAGGTAATAGTTTGCAAAACTATGTTTAAAAATACGTTTTCTATAAGTAACACTTTTATACAATCTGCCATCGATAAGCATGATAAAAATACCGGTATTTGTACTAAAGATATGAGAGGCTTTCATCAAAATCATCCAACTATAATAACTGCGGCAATGAAAGAAAATGTAATTCAACATGTAAAATCTTTTGCACCCATAGAAAGTCATTATACGCGCAAAGACTCAAATAAACAGTACTTAGACTGTGAATTGAACTTTAAGAAGATGTACGACCTGTATATTATATGGTGTAAAGATCTGAATATAACTGAAAATATAGCTACTTCTGTAAGACAGTACAAAGATATTATCAATAAGGAATTAAATATAGCATTTTATATACCTAAAAAAGACCAATGTGACCTATGCCACGCAATGAAAAATAACACCACGCCTACCAATGATGATAAACTGAAGCATAAGGCACACATGGAAAATAAAAATCTTGCCAGGACTTTTAAAAACGCCGATAAAATTGAAGCTCAATCGAATCCTTCTGAAATTTGCACAGCGATGTTTGATTTCCAAAAAATAAATAACACTCCACACGCTGAAATTAGTGTACTGTATTACAAGAGGAAATTATCAGTATATAATTTTACAGTGTTTGATGCTGGGTTAAAGGAAGCTACATGTTACATGTGGGATGAGACAATTGCTAGACGTGGCGCCAATGAAGTGGCTAGTTGTTTGTTTTCTTTTGTTAACGACAAGGTTAAGGATGGCGTGAAAGATTTTAGATTCTGGTCAGACAACTGTGCTGGTCAGAATCGCAATCGCATTGTTTTTTTTATGTACTTGTATGTAAGCAATACATTTAAGGTAGATGTGTGCCATAGATTCTTGGAAAAAGGCCATACTCAGAACGAGGCAGATAGCGTTCACGCATTAATTGAGCGAACAGCAAAAAATAAAGTTATTTACACGCCAGATGAATGGTACACACTGGTTCGCTGGGCAAAACAGAATAGCCCACCTTATAGAGTCGTAGAAGTGAATCAAGACTTAGTTTTGGATTTCAAAGCTTGGCTACATACTAAAAACTGGATCAAAGATACAAATTCAAACAAAATTTCTTGGAATAAGATAAGAGAAGTAAAAGTACAAGGGAATAATCCAGACGTTATTGAATTTAAGTACGACTTTTCTGAAGAAAATTACAGAAGACTGAACTGTAGTAATAATTTGAAATTAACAAGAGGAAGGAAAAAGAAGGAACAAGAACTAATATTAGAGAAGTTATACAAAAATCCTATCCCTATCACTGATGTGAAATATAAAGACCTGATTAGTTTATGCGATACACTGATTATTCCAAATAAGTATCATGACTTCTATAGAAACCTTAAGCATAGCACTGAAGCACAAGATACTGATAATGAAGGTTGTTAAGTTAAAACTTTTTTTTCTATATATTTATTTTGTTACCTGTTATTAAAACTAGTTAGTAATGTTGTTAGTGTTGTTAGTAATAAGATGAATCAGTCTGAATAAAGCTGTGATGATTATTAAATATTACAAATTAGGTAGATTAGATAAATAATTAAACTAAGGCGCATACTCAAATAAAGCTGTGATGATTATTAAAAATTACAAATTATATTTCTAGACAACTGTGATTTTTGAATGTTTGGTTCCTACTCTAATGAGACTATAAATACCAATTGTTTAGATTTAAGTAATGCTCAAATTATTATAAACCTTCTTTAATTAATAAAACAGAATCCTGAAAATTTTATTTAAGAACATGTCTTTGTTTACGTTACCAGAAATATATTCCTACCTATCCTAATAAAACCGCGTATAAAGCGATATGTCTACGTTGATGTATATTAATCTCCATGGGTAGCGATCTAAAGAAGTTTAATGTATTCATTTGAAAACAATAACATAATTATACGTTTTCATAAAACATTTAATATAAATTCTATTCTAGATACTGTTTTCTTCTTTCCTGCGTATAAAAAGCTATCTTATAGTTGTCTGACATGCTTTTGTTTTAATATCACCGTAGAAACAGTCATCTATCATTTTTTCCAGGAAAACATAAAATAAATAAATATGTATTTATACTATTATAAAGTTCCTAAATCTAATTAGACATTATAGAAATAAAATATTTATAATTGCACATAGATTTTTTTCTAAAGCGGTTTGAATACAAATTACGCTCTCCTGTAAACCTTGATTTTTGACATGTCTTTTTGTACGTAGGGGCCGTCGATGTATGTTAAGCGAATTTTCTGCAGTTAATCTTCTTTATCTTTTCTTAACATAGTACAAAATGAAGTCGCTTCCGCTGTCTGTTCGCTTTGATCTTTTAAACTGCTCAACGGATTTTAATGCAGTTTTCAGCAATAGATAGAGTGATTCAAGAGGAAGGTTTATATGTATAATACATACATACATAGTAATTGCGAAAGTAACTGTTTGTTTGTTACCTTTTCTTAACTAAACGGCTGAACGGATAGTATTGAAATTTGGCAAGGAGATCCTGGGGAAGGACATAGGCTACTTTTTACCCGAGTGCGCAAAAGGTGGGTAATGTTTTTATTGAATACCACGCATGCGAACCCGCGGGCGGGTAGGCTAGTTGTTTATATTTTTGTTTTATTTCTGCACCAAAACGAAGTTTCTTAAGGTCCGCATCCGCATCTGCATCCTTGGTTGTGAGCATTCAAAATTCGCATCCGCATATGCGGATGTCAATAAATTTGCATCCGCAACATCCATAGTGTGTATTGCTTGTTTCTAGCACCTTCAGAAATAGTGCATTGCCACCAGGCAAGTACCCAAAGTTGCCTTTGTCATTGTATTAGTACTTATTATGACATAATCAAGTATGCCATTTGTGGTGTTTCCTACTTCACCAATGTGGGTAGTTAGTTATAAGATGTTATATAAGTACCGCATTGTAAAATAAATCAGTCTGCTTTGTGTCCCGATTCTTGCAGTTTCATTGACCTTGTAAAAACCCAGATATAACCCACCATTGTGTCTCCATGGTATATATATATATATATATGAAAAAGAAAAAAAATACTTATCAATTTTATTAATTCTTATTAAGGTATGATCTACAAAACTACCTTCATTAATAACTCGACCTCAACACTCCATTCAACCCTTCAGGGGAGGATGTCTTGACATTGTTAGCGATGACAGTCCTAACTGGCATGTCTGTGATATATCACGCCATGACTTTGCGTCCGAAAATCGCTAAAAATGTCGACCACAGCGGACAAGTACAGTACGGAACTTGTCGAACGATATACTGACATTAAAGTTCGAAAAAATCGTAAAAAAAATTCGCGCAATTCTCGAATTTAAACGTCTATTGATTATCGAGTTCCGTACTTGCTGGACTGGTCATGAATTCTTTCACAGAATTGTCGATTCTGTTGGTATAAATAAATAATTCTGGACATTTTACACATCGCTATCAAGCCCAAAGTAAGCAAAGCTTGTATTATGGGAACTATTGGGAATCAGATGGCAAATCAAATACTTTTAAAAAATCACACTGAAAAAGTTGTTAGTTGGCCACTGCACTAGCTTCTTCGAACTTTCTTCATCAGATTTGTTCAAAGTTCAGACTCCATAACAGATAAATAAATAAATAATGATGAACATTTCACGCAGCGCCATCTAGCCCCAAACTAAGCAAAGCTTGTACTTTTTGGTTCCTATATAAAACTGATAGAATATTTATGTACTTCTTTTTGTAAATAGATACTTACTACCAGACCCGATCAGCTTAAACTGCTGAAACTATTCTACCTAAATGAAATTTAAATCAGGATTCATCGCTTTTTAAACGAGAATCTATTAAGTGATAGAGACGCCAGTGAAAGGCTTTCGGATTTGATTTTTATCGTCGAATCTAAAAGCAATTAAAGTGAGATCAGCCAAGTGTCAAGCTGACTTCACAAGTTGGGCCACTAAAGTGCAGGGTGCTTTATTTCCGCTACTACGATTATTTACAAACAGTAGTACCCGGGGTTTATGTTATGATATTTTATATTACAAATGTCAATTAACAGCGGGGCAATGCAGCTAGAGTCTTGGCGACATTCCCGCCTGGTAGTGATCTGGAGCAGTTGAGCTATCTTATATATCGTTTGCAACGTTCTTTAGATGATTCAACTGTTTCTTCTGTATTTTATTGTGAACTAGCTGACCCCGCGAACTTCGTACCGCCTTATAATAATTTTTTTTATTGCTAAGCAGAGATAGGTTTTGTTGATAAAAAGAGTGAAAATGTATGGTTGTAGGTATGAATTTTTTATTGCCGAATCAAATAAAAAAAAAATTTTTTTTTGGGTCGACCACCCATATCTCATAGGGGTATAAAAATAGTTACCGTCCTATTTTCAGACCGAATATATACAAACAAATTCATAAGAATCGGTCAAGCCGTTTCGGAGGAGTTTTGTTACAAACTCGAGAATTTTATATACATATTAAATATATGTATATATATACAGGGTGTCCCAAAAATAGTGTCAAGCGAAAGTCCAGAGATAGAACATCCCTTGGGGTACCCGAATCACCCCCATGTATGTTCCGCCATTTTTTATAGTTTTCGAGTTATTAATTTTTTTCCGAATTTGATCGTCTTGATATTCTCTCCAGCCATTCAAAGGTTGTCTGGAAGAGATCGCTTTGTTAAGCGATAAGACCGCCCATTATGCTTACATTTATATGTTTTTTTTTTTTTTTTTTATATTTGTTGTGTTTAGCTTGTAAGGTATAATAAAGAATTTTCATTCATTCATTCTCTCGGGCTACCTACCCGAAACCCCTAGCACGAATCTGACAACATTCTTAATCGTCTCAAAAGCAGCATCTCCTTCTTCTAAACTTCCAGCTTTTTGTTTTGGTTTCGAGACAATGCACTGTTACAGCTTAATGTGAGACATCAATGCAGACTTAAGAATATTAGTCGTACACAGTTAAATCGCTCCGTCTATCAAAACGCCCTGCTTATAAACTTGCTGGTTTCACAGCCACATTGTTATATTGGAGACGACTATCCAGGCCAGCTTACGAGGGCTTTGAGAAAAAGATAGTGGAGTTACTATCTACCCCCTTTATTATACTTTTGAAGTAGTACGAAGTGACAGAAGACAGACGGATTTTCTATGACTTTAATTTTACTTCTAAACTATAAACTGCTACTCATTCATCATCATAACAACCACAAGACGTCCATTGCTTAATCATCGATTTCCAGAGCGACCGATCTGGTGGACAGCAACCCTTATTAGTGCCTAATGGCTAGCCAAACTCCGCTGCGTTTTTCAGTGAGTGGTTTAATTCGAGATCCTTTCTTCCCCAACAGCCATTTGAACCTATATGTGGCGGTTCGCAACTGCCATATTGGATTTACAGCCTATTAGCTGACCCACCCGCGGTTTCACACGCGTGGTTTATCAATAAAAACATTACCCGCCTTTTGCGCAGTCCGGTAAAAAAGTATTATACATATGTCCTTCCCCAGGATATAATCTATCTCCTTGCCAAATTTCATTACGATCCGTTCTGCCGTTTAGTCTTAAAAAGATAACAAACAAACTAACAAACAGAATTACTTTCGCATTTAAATATCACACTAATATTATAAATGTGAAAGTTTGGATATTTGTTTGTTTGTTCGTTACTCAATCACGTCGTAATGGTTGAACTGATTTGATGAAATTTGGTGTTGATAGGTTATGACCTGGATTCAAACATAGGCAACTTTTTGTTTGACAAACAACGCGTGCGAAGCCGTTGGCGGAAGCTAGATAATAACATAATAATATGGATGCCACTCTCGTGATTCAGACGATTCCAATAATAATAATAATAATAATAATAATAAAAACGTTTATTTTCCCATCACAAATAGGTTTTACAGAAGATATAAAAGTAGGCAAGTTATGTTACAGTAGGTAGGAAGGAAGTTAACTTATTGATTACATTTAGTAAGCCTAATTAAAAACCTGTTTCGTGAGGGACTGGTGCCTGAGATAGGTTTAGAAAACCTGTATTACAGGTCACCAGTGCTCTCTCTCCACGGATTAACAAAGGAAATTGCTCGTATAACGAGCAATTTCGCACTAGTCGCAATAGCGTCACTAGTCACTTAATTAATACGTTTTGGTTACATTACTACCTTTAGAGTTTACTACAACAAAAAAGAAATGACAATATAAATGATTTTCATATTTAGCTTACAATAGATAAAATAATAAATTCCAGATTCCAATGATGCCTCATTTCTCAAAATTCGTCCAGATTTTTGGCCTAGGCACACGAACACGATGGACTTAATGAACACAGCACATAATAATATATACCACCCTAAAAACATTACCCTTCTACTGCGCAGTCGGGTAAAAAGTACACCAGCAGTTTCGAACAAGGTTTTAATTCTTTGAATTGAAATGTAACATCAGAATCATAAAAACGCGGAAGGATTCAGTGGTCTGTTAGTACTTGGTACTCAGTCACTAATGAATGACAGTCAAGGCTAGGGGGGCACAGTGACTCATTGGATACATGAAGTCGATCCATTATCTTGTTTGGACTATTTACTGTGCAGTTTGATAAGAGTTACTGTTGTTGAGTGAAACCGGGAGTGGGCCCTGGATATATGAGAAAACTCTGATTTGAAATTACAATGAGGTACCGACACTTTTACATTGAAATACCTATGTTACTGGGAATTTTCAAGTTTTTGTAACTAAGACTAGATTTCTTGTTATTTTTCGATGTTTAATTTCGATTGAGTAACAAACAAATAAATAAATGAACAAACATCCAAACTTACATACATACGTTAGCTGCATTTTTTATGGCTATCACTGTGATCCTATTTCACTTGAAGAGTATGGGCTCAGAGAAGCCGCGGTAATAAAAAGTATAGCCTATGTTTCAATCCATGTCACAATCTACCTATATACCAAATTTCACCGAAATCCGTTCAGCCGTTACGACGTGATTAAGTATCACATGTCACGTAGAACTTATACTGACAAAAACTGGGTTCATAATCCTAATGTTATCCTAATACCTTAACCTATCCTGTAGAAAGGTTAAGTTATGTAGAAAACTTTTATGATTTATTTTAATCATTATTATAAATACGGGATTTATCAGTGCGAGGCGAGATGCAGTGCGGAGCGGATCGCACACACCCTGATGAAGGTTCACGAATTGTACCGAAACATTGTAGCTCGAAACACCGATCTGTTTCTTAGCGTATCAAGAGTTCTACGTTTTAATTTAGACTATGTTAGACAGGTGTTTGGCCAAAACAATAACATCAGGTGAGGCGGTTAGTAGGTCCTCCATCGTGCAGGTGTTCGGACACAAAGGGCACAGCAGCAAATGCTGCATTGCAATTGCAAGTGCTGCGCAGGATCACCGCAGTCGCACTGCGTTAAGTTAGGTTCCCTGACTTCTACAAAAACACCGAAAACGGTAGGTGATAAATCCCGTATTCATCGCAGAACTGATAACCGTTGGGGTAAACGTGTTCAGGAGTGGAGACCACGTCTAGGCAAGCGAAGTGTAGGACGCCCTCCGGCTAGATGGACGATTTGCGCGCTGTAGCTGCCAAAGATTGGATGAAAAGATCTGAGGAACGGGCTCAATGGCGCACCCCGGTAGAGACCTTCGTCCAGCAGTGAACTGCTATAGGTTGATAATGATGATGTATTAGGAAAAAAATCCGAGTTTTACGACCAAATAAAAAGTTTCAATGCAAATTCTAGTGGTCATAGAAATCTACTGTCCGGCAAACTGGCAACCTAACGGTACAAATCCAACCTGATTCCCAGATTTTTGGCGGAGCGCCAGAGCTTTCTCCAGTGCATTGCGAAATTCGGAAGATGAATTTAGGGCAGTTTCAAAGGTAATCTGAGACACGGGCTGTAATGTAATAGTTTAAAATAATTAAGAACTAGAAAACGTTGCCTGGAAGAGATCGCTTTTAGCGATAAGGCCGCCCATTGTACCTTTGATTTAATTGTGTATTCTCTTTTGTCTGTTTTATTGATCGAGCGAAGCGAGATCTCTAAGTCAATTTGGGCAAATCGGCGTTGTATGTATGTATGTTTGTTTGTCCGAGGATAACTTTCGAAGCATTTATCCGATCATCGTGAAATTTGGTATATAGTGATGGCACAATTTTGGTGTGACTAAATGAGCTAAAAATGTTGGGGGGTAGTTGAGATATTGGGATTCAAGAGGGTTAAAAAAAATTAAAATGAGACTTTTAGGTCAAGTGTAAATTCTGTAAATTAGTACATTTCAACCCGGTTTTTATTTTTAGTTTAATTTTTGTAGTTTTTGAGCTATTAGCCATAATAAAAACAAAACTTTGACAAAATTCACAGGTTTAACAGTGACCCCACAGTGCAGTGAAATTTGGTATTCGTGTAGCTTTAGTGACACAAATATAGGCAATTTGTACCCAAAAAAAGAGTATCCAATTAACATGAACTCCCGTTACCTGTAATTTGAATGAAACTGTAGGTCAAGTTATTTGGTTAGTTATTTCGTGACATTATTTTGATAGTCAAAGATTACAAATAATATTTTTTTAGACTCGCGAGATCTCAGTTCGGAGTGAACCACTAGTTTTAATGTGTGCAATAAAAAAATTATCTAATCTAAAACTATATAATCATTTCTAACTGATAAGATAGAACTAGAAAAATCCAAAACGAGTAAAGAGTGAGTAAGAGTTTCACACCCGCCTAGATTTATAGTAATCTCTAAATAATTATAATAATTATTAATTTCTAAATAATTTTTCTTCACCTATGCTCTGAAAGTTGGTCATTGTTGCCACCTGGTGCGTAAATGCGATTTACGTCCCTAGGGTCGTAAGTAAAATAGAATGTGACTCATTGAATTCATAATATACTAAAATGAAATACAACCTCCATGACAAATCCTATTCAAAATAAAAGAGGTTACTTCATAAATTCAATGCCACGAAACGTAGGGTCGAGGTAGATGGGCAGGAAATACTATATGTCGATGAATACATTTACTTGGGGCAGTTAGCAAGCTTCGAAAACAGGCATGATAAGGAAATCGATCACCGCATCGAAAATGCCTGGAAGAGCTACTGGTCCATGAAGGCGCACATGAAGGGTGACCTTCCTCTGAGTCTGAAGCGCAAACTCATCGACATGTGTATCCTGCCTTTTTTTTTTTTTACGATGGGGAAATGCTTTACGCATGTCCTCCAACCCGGGGAGAGCTGAAGGGGTCTGTCGGACTCTCCGTCGGCTGTCAACCAGCGGCATACCGACTAAAAACCCACCGATATTCCTTCATTCACCTTAGTGCCAGTGCATCATCAAACCGCCCATCGGATGAGCGGGTCGATGCTGCACTAGCACCTGACAAGGTCACGGGGTCCCGGTTGAATTCAACCGCGGCCCTGTCGGTATGTGTGTATCCTGCCTGTCCTAACCTACGGTGCGCAAACATGGTCATTGACCGAGCTGCAGAAGTCCAAGCTCAAGATTTGCCAAAGGGCAATGGAACGCAGCGTTCTAGGATTCCGGAGAGGCAATCGGGTGAGGAATACCACGCTTCGTTCATTGACTGGCATTGCCGATGTGGGAGCCAAAACCGCGAAGCTCAAGTGGGATTGGGCCGGGCACGTAAATCGAATGCTTCCGGAGAAATGGGCCAACATTGTAACAGATTGGGTACCGGAAGATGGACAGCGACGTCGGGGTCGGCCGCGAAAGCGTTGGCGTGACGAAATATCGGATTATTTAGATGATAGAGAAGCTTGGGATTGAAACTGCCCCAACTCGTTCAAAATGTTACAATTTAGACGTAATTTCTTTTCTGTATTATGTACCTATTGTAAAAGAATCATTAAAAAAAAAACAACCAGCCTGGTTTTCTTGCCTTTCTTTCCTGGCTTGGTCGCGAAGGAACAGGCAGTAAAATTGACGTTTCAAAGTGATCCTTGTGATTTTAATGAATAAAATATTTGACTTTGACTTTGACTTTATATCAATGGATTCGAGAAGGAATGGTGGGAATCTGCCAAGGATCGTGATAAGTGGAAGGAGTTGAGGGAGGCCTTTGCCCAGCAGTGGGAAAATGTAGGCTAGTTAAAAAAAAAAACTTCATAAATGCTGAAATTAAATACAACCTCCGTTACAAATCCTTATTTCTATTAAAAAAAAGAGTCCATAGTTTAAAAAAACACAATGGTTGAAAAAACAACAATTAATTAAATAAATAACTTGAGGTACATATACAGTAAAGCTTCAAGTGCCTGTAATTTTACCGGAAACCATACCTTCATACCGAAACTGCAATGCTGCTTGGCAGCATAAATAGGTATGGTGTTAGTACTCCCCCGGGCGAGCCCTTTCAACAAGGAACTCTACTCTTGTTTTCTTTCTAAGCCAACGATGCTTCAAAAATAACACAACTGTCTGTTTTACCTTCAATCACAATTACAAAACATTGTGTTAAAAGTGCTGAGTTGTATGATGTCCTGAACTGCTGACTGCGTTATGAAGTGCTAAACTGCTACAAGTCAATGAATTACTTCATTCAATTCACTTTATCTATCACATCAGCGTTTTCATTGTGCAAAGACAATGTTCATTCATTAGTTAGAACAATTGATCAGGATATTCTGGTGAGAATGCTGCCTATCTGAGTATCAGTGTGCTCCAATTATTTTTTAACGTAGTGCCTTATTAATTTTAAAACGACGACTATTGCAAAACATTTTTTTTTAAATATCGTGGTTTGACCACGATCTCGTCTGATGGTAAGCCATGATAACATATTCACTCGCGACTTGAAGACCCTAGGTTGCAGTTATCATGAAACACAGACTCAGCCACTCCTTGGTGCGCATATTAAAGGTAGAAGATTACCGCTTTGTGCGTATGGCTGTATGCGTAACATAGGCCTCCCCCATAGAGTTCCAGAGTGATCTATCTTATTCGGCCTGCAACCAATGGCTCACAGCAACATTTATCAGGCCACCTTTCAAACATTGTCACAAAACATCAATGTTTTTTAGCTCGATTACGATCATCAAATTATCACAAACTGATGTAAATATAGTTTTTACCACAATTGCCATTATTTCAACACGCATAATGAATATAATCGCGTGTTTGTGTCCAAAACTCATTATACATTCTGGCTTTTTGTCCCGGCACTTTATCACCAAATACCCATTTGTAATTACATTTATTTACATACAGAATACAAATATTGTCATAATATCAAATAAAAGAAAAATTTGAGGTATTTAAAGACCGTTGCTAACGAACTATAGATAGCTTAACTGCTCCAGATCACTACCGAAAGGAAGCAACAAGACACTGGCTGCATTTTCACGCTAAATTGCAATGTTGAAGAGACTTAGGACTATGTAGACCGAAAGCAGTCGGGGCAATCTTATCTAATCTAGTATCAGCATAAATCACACAAAAGTGTAAGATGATACAAAATATCCTTAAGCTTTGGTTATTTTTGTTATACAGCCTGTCAGGTTTTATAAACACTTTACTTATAACCTGACTCCCAACCAGAGCAAATGTTTCGACAACCCACTGAAATTCCTAGAAAAAGGGTCAGAAATCTTTAAAAACTTTGAATACATAAAGATACCTAGTAGGTTACCAGTAGGTAGATCCATTCCTGACACAGCATTTTGAACTCAATAAAGACTAACTCCCGTATTCAAATTCTCGCTCGCTATCCCCATGTGGTATAGACTAGGAGGTCACTATTTGTAATCCTACCTCAGCTAATCAAAGCTCAATCATGTACGATATAGCGGGGTAATGTAGGTATGCTACTGTTTATGGGCCGCCAATTTGGTGTTTTACCATAGAATATAGAAGTTTCTGGTACCGTTGCTTGAATGTACAATGAAAGGGAAGAGGGAAAAGTCATATTTCTGCAAAACATCAGAAAACCGGCTTACAGAAATCCTTAAAAAAATACAGTCCACAAAACAATACCCCAAATGTGCCGATCTAAGCTCAAGCCTACTTAGGCTGCTGGTAAATCTGACACTGTTCTAAAACAAATATGATTATCGATATTAAACGCTGTAGTACATGATGAGGTAGAAGTATAACAGTGTCCTTCCAGGCTAATATCACAGGATTTCCCATTACTTTTCGGTTGAAATACCAGAATAGAATACCTGTATATTTTAGTAAGCTACAACTATTGCAAACGGAAACTGTTTACCCGACTGCGGGAGGGATATGATATAGATTAAAAGTTCTGCGTTGAGCTAATCCATACTAATATTGTAAATTTGAAAGTAACTCTGTCTGTCTCTGTCTATTTTTTACGTTTTCACAAATAAATAGCTTGACCGATTTCAAAGAAATTTGGTATAAAGATAAATTATGACTTCGATTGAGACACTGGCTACTTTTTACACGACTGTGAAGAAGGAGGGTAATGTTTTTATTGACATAAGTACCATTTGTGCGAAACTTCGGGCGGGAACTTCTTTATTATACTTATGTTATACTTGTCATATATAATATTATTTAATATATATTTTACTCACTTATTTATTTATTTTTTATTTTACTCCATCGCTGCTGCACTACCTTTGCTTCTGGTTTCAGTTGAAAATCAGCGTTTGATGCATAACATCCAACATTATGCTGTGCTGAACGCCATTTTGGTACGTAGACATATCGGACTGTCTTATTGGATTCAATTGTATCTACTGTACCATAAAATTGTTTTATGTGTCATTTTGTGTGTACCAAATAAATGGTTTTTCTATTTTATTATCTGAGTTACGCATAAAGGAATGAATATTGATAGTTTTTTATTATATCTGTAATACATGCCATTTTAAAAGCTAGTTAAACAAGCAAAAAATAAAAAAAATAATCAAGCGTGTGTCGTTGCACACACACACAGTGAAGGGTTCCGTAGGCCGTAGGCCAACATTCTAAAGATGTAGAGGAGGTATGTTCTTAGGTAGGTACTCTAAAGCTTTTATTTCTTAACTCACTAGGCGACAAAAAGTATTATCACGCCAAATTTCTGATTTACTACAGCATTAATAGTCTAAGAGTAAAACTGCTGTAACTGGTCGGACAGACAGGCGGACATCTTCTTCTTCCTGCCCTTTTCCCACATTACAGACAGAGGGATATAGCGAAACTATTAGGGTTCCTAGTTTGACTACGGACCCCTAAAACGAATGACAAAATCTTGTAAATACAGGTAATGAGCAATCTCCACGATACCGCTTTCCCTCACGGTTGGTTAACCGTCGCGGCTGGCTGCCAATGCCAAGGTTACTGAGAATTCGATGTTACGGAGAATCCGGTGATATCCGTGAGATGGGATCGCTCACTGTGATATTAGAAATTAGATGGATTTGGAAATTTTTCGGTTATAAGTTCGATTAATGGATGGTAATCGTTTATTCGAACGATATCTTGGATTTTCTCGTGTAATGGGTGAAATTAATGTTTAGGTATAATGCATCACTAATATTATTAATTCGAAAGAACCTCTTGTCAGTCTGTCTGTTAGTTATATTTGCACGGATGCAACGATTTTGATAAAATTTGGTAAATACCGTAAATGGGTTACTTGGACCAAAATTTTGTATGTTTTTTAGTAAATGCACTATATTTTTCTCAAGAGATAAAAACTTGAGAAGCCAAGGTCTCTTCTCTAGGTTTAAGCAAGTTTAAGTAAGGTAGGGATAGTACATAATATGTTCAAATGCATTCATTCTTAATTATTGAGTTTTAGGTAAGTACAGTTTTTTCGAAGAATATTTTTTCCCTAAAAACTGTATTATTATAAATATTTTTGGGATAATTTTTAACCTATATAAGGATGAGCAATGTAAAAACGATTAGTTTGATACAAAAACAATGTTTATTGTTAAATAAAATTTGCATGCCTAGAAAGAACTTGATTTTGAGTTGAGCGTAGACAAACAGTCCTTTTTTGAAGTTTGTCTTAGGGGAAGGCGTCGTGTTACGGGGGGCTACCTAAAAACTTCGTCAACACACCACACTTGGCCACTAGCTAAAAATAAGTAATTTTATTTATTATACCACCTGGAGGATGGAGATGGAACAAGTTTACGGCCCACCTGATGTTAAGTGGTAACCATCGCCTATAACAAAGTATTGTTATAGGCCTCGTTGTTCACGCACCTTAAGAAGTTAGCTAATACGTATCTATTAAATCGTATTGATTTAAAAAAAAATAACGAAAAGAGAGTGTTTATAAGTAATAATTCTCGAAACATTTATATTTTATTCATTATATTTTTTTATTTACCTCATTATTTTATGCCATTTTATTTGTGTTTTTACTTTATTTTGTTTATGTAAGTACATATTACCCTTCAGCTAGTCTACACATAAGTCACATAACTGCATTAGAATTGTCCTGCTGTACACATGCTTTGGGATACAATCTAATTATATTTTGTATCTGTTTGATTGTATTCTGTTTAGTTTGGCATAATGAATAAATAAAATTAAGGTTAGAGGCTAGTCCTAAAAACAGATTCCCAATAACCTTGGCCGTGTCTTAGGCAAGAGCCGACCATCCGCGACGGCTAACCAAGCGTGAGAGAAAGCGAGACGATCTCTTTGTCAAGAGTTGAATTATTCGCTTGTTTATAATTTTACTTGTTGGTAATGGTCAAAAACTCTCCATTGAATGATTGGTGGTGTAGTGGAAGTTAATATACCACCCATTCGCACACACCGTTTGATTCTACGTTATTGATGCGTACAGCTAAGGTATGGAACACTTTACCGTCGTCTGTTTTTCCTAAAGAATACAGTCCGAGCCTCTTTAAGGTAAGAGTAAATCCCATCAAAAACATAAATGTGAAATGAGAGCCAAGTTCAATATTATGATATACAGGGTTACAGGAAAAATCGTGCTAGATCCGTTAAGGGCGTGGAGTACCCATCATTTCTGACTTATTTCACTATGAAACACCCTACCCTAAACTTAACCCTTTTCGAGATATTCGACTTTTAATTTTTTTATTGAAAATTGCCGATTTTTAGGCTACTAAATTTATTTTTGTTTATTTTGTGTATCTTATTATTATTATTATTGCATTTTTACATGTGTAATAAGATGCTTTAGGACGTCTATCATTAAAATAGTGCATAAGTTAATTGAATAGACCGTAGTAGACAAGCGAAAGTTAAGAAATAAAAAAAAAATATTAGAAAGTTTATTTTTCTCTAAGGGATATCTAAAAAAAATATTATGGCAATTGTTCGGCAGATGTTTTTTTAAAATATCTACGTTTCATCAGCTATCTAACGAGGTATAACAATCTAGGGTTTGTATTACATTTCGATTGTATTCAAGCTCGCAACGAATACATAACTCGCTACCCCGGTCGTCGAGTGCCGGATGTGGCCGTTTTTGACAGAGTCTATCGAAGACTACGTTGTGCTTGATTTGTTGTGTAATTACTTACGGTGCCGAAACATGGGCGCTCACTAAGGAAACTGTGTACAGAGTACGAGTTGCATAGGGAGCTATGGAGCGCGCCATGCTTGGCATTAACCTGCTGGATCGAGTTCCTAATACCGATGTCCGACGCCAGACGAAAGTCCAAGACGTCGGAAAAAGGGTAGTGGAACTCAAGTGGAACTGGGCAGCACACTTGGCTAGACGAGGTGATGGCAGGTGGAATAAATCTTTGACCGAATGATAGCCAAGAACAGACCTAAGAAGTCTAGGGGACGGCGCTGTGGGTCGACGACATAAAGAAAGTTGCGGGCAACTCCTGGGTGCATGCAGAACAGGACCGGGAAGGGTGGCGTTTACAAAGGGAGGCCTACACCCAGCAGTGGGTACTTATGGGCTGTGGATGATGATGTGTTGTGCTACCGCTTCTTTTAATGTTTATCCTGTAAAATAATAACTAGAGTTTATGGGCTAGACTGACCTAGTGTCAGGGTTTTAAGGCCGAAGACGTCCAATATGAAGCCATCTTGGACGTCTTCGACTTTCACAGCCAGTACCGATAACTTAAGGTACACTACGTGACGCAAATACGCTCAGTTATACCACGACCTTCCACTAGCACACCCATCAAAGAAGTGGTACGTTGCTTATCCTAACTGATCTGATAAGAACGACTAATCAAGCTCACCACACTACAAACCGGTCCCTTGAAAGAGTAAGTAAAGTTAGTGATAGAAACCAAGTCAAGTGATCCAGAAAATCCCTTTCAGCATAAGTAATGAACGTACAACAAACTAATATCACAGTAACCCAGTACGTTTCATGCTTCGATAGGAAGCCACTCACACGTGTGAAATGGTTCGCCACACATAGACGCCGCGAAACAGCTGATTGGTACAGTGTAAGTGACAAGCGACAGATTATTATGTGCCTTGCAGTGGAAGATAAAGTTTAATGAGTTTGCTTCTGAACTACCGAGTACATAGACTGCACAACCATAACTGATAATACGAGCAGACTTAGTAAAAGCAATCGCGTATATACAGGGTTACAGGAAAAATCGTGCTAGATCCGTTAAGGGCGTGGAGTACCCATCATTTCTGACTTATTTCACTATGAAACACCCTACCCTAAACTTAACCCATTTCGAGATATTCGACTTTTAATTTTTTTATTGAAAATTGCCGATTTTTAGGCTACTAAATTTATTTTTGTTTATTTTGTGTATCTTATTATTATTATTATTGCATTTTTACATGTGTAATAAGATGCTCTAGGACGTCTATCATTAAAATAGTGCATAAGTTAATTGAATAGACCGTAGTAGACAAGTGAAAGTTAAGAAATAAAAAAAAATATTAGAAAGTTTATTTTTCTCTAAGGGATATCTAAAAAAAATATTATGGCAATTGTTCGGCAGATGTTTTTTAAAATATCTACGTTTCATCAGCTATCTAACGAGGTATAATAATCTAGGGTTTTATTCAAATGCATTGAAAAAAATTTAGTTTTATAGGCGACAGTGGAGAAGAAAATTTATACTTAGCCCTAAAAAGTAAAATAAAATAATAGGTAAGCATGAAATGTCATTTATTAAAGATTTTCACACAACTTTTTCTTATTCTACAGTTCATGTTCAACATGGCCGCCTCTATTTCTGATACATTGTCGCATCCTTCTACGGAGACCAGTCTTTACTACTCCAGTGGTTAACGTGGTCCTCATTTTATTGGCTGCATCCACAATCCTTTCTCGTAAGTCTTCCACAGACGAAACTGGATTCGGCTCGCTGTACACAAGACTTTTCATGCACCCCCACACGTGAAAATCCATGGGGGTTAGGTCCGGACTTCTTGCTGGCCATGGCAACGGTCCACCTCGTCCTATCCATTTGTTTGGATAATTTGTGTCCAGCCAGTCTCTGACACTTCTCCTGAAATGGGCAGGGCAGCCATCGTGTTGGAACCACATGTCCCTGATCAGGTTGAGTGGCAGATCATCCAGCAAATCACTTAAGTCTGCTCTCAGGAAATTTTCGTAGCTTTCCCCATTTAGATTATCCGGGAGAAAGTAAGGTCCAATCAAATGATTGGAGATAATGCCCATCCACACATTCACGCTGAATCTTCGTTGGGACCCCTTCACTCTTTTCTTATTGGGATTCCTTAGCTCTTTTGGGGCCCAGTAATGGGCGTTGTGATAGTTAGTTATGCCATCTTTATCAAATTTGGACTCATCCGTCCACAAGATATTTCTTAGAAAATCTGGGTCTTCTACGACCTAACCCCCATGGATTTTCACGTGTGGGGGTGCATGAAAAGTCTTGCGTACAGCGAGCCGAATCCAGTTTAGTCTGTGGAAGACTTACGAGAAAGGATTGTGGATGCAGCCAATAAAATGAGGACCACGTTAACCACTGGAGTAGTAAAGACTGGTCTCCGTAGAAGTATGCGACAATGTATCAGAAATAGAGGCGGCCATGTTGAACATGAACTGTAGAATAAGAAAAAATTGTGTGAAAATCTTTAATAAATGACATTTCATGCTTACCTATTATTTTATTTTACTTTTTAGGGCTAAGTATAAATTTTCTTCTCCACTGTCGCCTATAAAACTAAATTTTTTTCAATGCATTTGAATAAAACCCTAGATTATTATACCTCGTTAGATAGCTGATGAAACGTAGATATTTTAAAAAACATCTGCCGAACAATTGCCATAATATTTTTTTTAGATATCCCTTAGAGAAAAATAAACTTTCTAATATTTTTTTTTATTTCTTAACTTTCACTTGTCTACTACGGTCTATTCAATTAACTTATGCACTATTTTAATGATAGACGTCCTAAAGCATCTTATTACACATGTAAAAATGCAATAATAATAATAATAAGATACACAAAATAAACAAAAATAAATTTAGTAGCCTAAAAATCGGCAATTTTCAATAAAAAAATTAAAAGTCGAATATCTTGAAAAGGGTTAAGTTTAGGGTAGGGTGTTTCATAGTGAAATAAGTCAGAAATGATGGGTACTCCACGCCCTTAACGGATCTAGCACGATTTTTCCTGTAACCCTGTATGCATTGGTTGTTGATTTTAACGACAAAATAAGTGAGATCTAAATGGGTGTCAAAATTAAATGGGGTCAGTCCTGAAATTTATTTATAACAACATAAAATATAATTTCTTCTTATAACTTAGGATAATATAGTGAAGCCTAAGGTCTGACTTGGCTAATTCTCATATACGAATTATTATTAAGTACCCACTAAAACAGCCATGGAAGAGCCCTATGTTAGATGGCTAGTTTCTACCAGCAAGCCAAATTTTCGGAAGAATAAAATGAGAACTTACAGCTTTAGAACCTGCGAAGGCTATAATAAACTATAATTTATTATAAAGTATGTATTCACAAAAAAATAGTATATAAGTATTCTATCAGTTATCTGGTTCCCATAGTACAAGCTCTGCTTAGTTTGGGGCTAGATAGCGCTGTGTGAAATGTCCAGCAATATTTATTTATTTTGCGTTGGCAGTTAAAAAAGCAACAAATATTTGATATTTTCATCACCAATTTTCTTCCAATTGCCTTCCTGTTGTGAATTAGAATGTATGATAAGTTTCCCAATGGCATTAAAGGCGACTTATGCAACGTTGCCTACAACGCATTTAGTGATTTAGAGAGTAGTCAAATCATACAAATAGTTACGTTAAATTTAAACATGTTTAGTCGCTAAATACGTTTAGGAATCGATGTGCAAGACGGGCTAAGGAATTACCACTCAATCAATTTAAATATAATTCATCACATGGCTGATGAATCATTGCTTCTACTCTGTTAATTAATTTTTGACAATAAGTATAATCTAATATTATTTTAAAATTAATTGTTTGTGCATTGTAAAACTGACAAGATTTTGTATAAGTTTGCAAGCCCTAGCCGGCAGATAATATCTTCAAGCACTTTATCATTTTTAATTTAAGACCTTATTTTGTAACATATTATCAGCAAAGACTTATGACTTACTAGCTTCAGGCAGCGGCTTTGCACGCGTGGTTTGACTATTAAAAGTAGCCTATGTGTTAATCCAGGTTATAATCTACGTACATACAAAATTTCATCGAAATCGGCTCAGCCGTTACGACGTGATTGGGAAACAAACATCAAGCATCCAAACTTTCGCATTTGTAATATTAGTGTGATGTTACCTCTGCCTACAACAATTTTGTATTATCTTGCAGGTAACGTCCAACAAGGGCCTACATGGCTTATACGTACATGCAACCTGTAGTTATTGTGTTTAAATATTATGTGTCGAAACACTCATTATAATATGCTTTAGAACTCATCTAGTAAGTATATCAAAAGCAAGTTCATAACTCAACAATTCCATCATAATAGAACTGATTTCAAACAATCACAGTTAAAGTCAAAACATATTTGATTTAGACTCGGTATCTATGCTACTAAAGTTTGTGTATACAAACTAACCTGACTCACCCACACATAAACTAACTACTCAGTTCTTAGAACAAGACTAATTGTTTAACTTATCTCTCTTCGGATAAATGCTGGGAGCTTTCTATTCACTACACGACCAAATTCTCACTGCCGCCGGCTCGCGACGCCGGGCAAAGGCCTTCCCCTCATCTCGTCGTTGTGCCAAATAATAATCTAATCTAACTATTCTGTGTGATCCCACTGCAGGGCAAAGGCCCCCCTTCCCTTTTTTGCATTCTATGCGATCTTGAAATTCCGCTGGTTAGGATACCGAAAAGGCGTCAAGTTCGTCGCGCCATCTCCACCTGGGCCGACCACGTGGTCGCGGTCCTTGTGGGGCCCACTCAGTGCTGACTTTAGGCTAAATAATAAATAAATAAATATTGCAGGATTTTTCACACAGCGCTATCTAGCCTCAAACTAAGCAGAGTTTGTGCTATGGGAACCAGATAACCGATATATACTTATATACTTTTTTTTTGTAAATACATACTTATTATAATGTATAGAAAACATCCAGACCCGGAACAAATATCAGTAGATCATGCAAACTTTTATTTCGCGGCGGGAATCGAAGCAGCTAGATGTAGCCTCACTTGGCTAGATTGTCTTGGCAGCGGCCAACTTGAGTGCGCAACCGGTTTAGGGACTTCCTTGGCCACTGCAGCTTGTAGCCGCAAGGAAGATGCTCCGCTGATGGAATGTAATCAGAAGGGGCAGGGTCATCATATAGTAATACACATATTAGGGCTTCTAATTAATTTGCTTGCATATAGTCGGGTAAGAAGCGATATGAGTGTTAAGCTATAGCACGTAAATCTATCCCATTATTTTTTTCTGTTATTGAACAAAACCTAATAAGTAGCATTAAAAGGAAAGTTATAATAAGATTTAGTAGAGACCCTAGCGCTTAGTCTCATTATAATATTAATAATTGGCTGACAAAAACTTATAAGATTAGGCGACATGCAATAGTCGGTGAACTGAATGTCACAGTGAATGGGAAACTCTAGCAATGCAATGAGTCACCGCATTGAACTTGTCCGCGAGTTAACTATTGATTGTCACACTCACACAGATAATGTTGACTATATTAACGATTAGGCGACTAAAATAGTCAACAAACATAAAGTTGGGTTACTGCACATGTTGTATTTTACTTGGTTACATCAGCAGAGTTAAGCATTTATTTTCAAAGTATTTTTGTAATATGTCAACTAATATATGAAGCATAAGTCCGCTCATGTATGGAATACTGCTGCCATCTCTGGTATAGCTCGGCCAAGTATCAGCTTGAAGCCTTGATTCGATTGAGCGACGTGCTGCTAGACTCATTGGTGATGACTCCCTCGTGGAAGCCAATTTACAAAGTCTAGAGCACAGACACCGAACAGCCAGTTTTTTACAAGATTGATTTTGGTGAATGTGCGCAAGATCTTCATGAAATTATCCCTCCTCCCCCCTTCCACTACCGGACAAGCAGACGTACTGAGAAGTACCATCCATACCTGGTCGGCATACCACGATAACTTGCTTCAACTTTTCTTGTTAGCACAAGTAAGGAGTGGAACTCACTTCCGGCGTATGTTTTCCGAACCAGTAAGTCTTCAAGTCTACAGTGAATAGGTTCTTTCCAGGCAAGTGTGCTCCATCTTCGATCACACCATCACTTACCATCAGGTGAGCTCAAGCGCTTGCCTATCATCAGTAAAAAAAAACTCTTGGCAAACCAAATAAATCAAAAATAAATTACTTTCACAAATATTTAAACCAATAGCAGTTAATCTATACTAATATTATGAAGCGCTAAAGTTTATTGTTGATTTGTTAAAAGGGTAATCTCAGAAACTACTAAACAGATTCTGAAAATTCTTTTACTGATATAAGTTACACTATCCCTGCGTGCTTATAGCATATATCTTATTTTGATAAATACTGTATTCATAGGTTAACTGGTATTTTATATATTAATAGATGAATTATTTAAGTGTATATGTTAAAATCAGATAAAACTCAAAATCATATAGGTCTCGTAGTGAATGTCAAGCCTTAGCAATGTAATGAGTCATCGCATTGAACTTGTGGACAAGTTCAGTATTGATTGTGACAGTCACACAGATAACGCGGGGGACCAATCGAGGGGTTATTGGCCGATGATTATTTTGTGATCTATTTGCGTTTGTGTACAGATGGTGTCCTACTTGTCCTAGCCAGCTTCTTTACTTATACAATAATATGCAATTTTTTTTAAACATGACCTTTTTATATGTTTTCAAATTAGTCTTAGCTTAAAAGTAGCTTCAATGGTTTTTGGTAGTAGTTTCAAATCTGATCAAAAAGGACAAAACACGTACAATAGTTTGATTTTATTATCAGGCTTATAAGGAGTGGGATTAGTGGTACTTAGAGCCGCATGTGGTTATTATTCATCGCATATCTAGAAGGTCGTGGCTCGTGGGTTCTATTCCAGCCAGATGCGTAGTTTTAGGAATGATTTTGACGCATTATTAAAAGGCATCGAGATCAAATTAAAACTTAAATTTGAATCGATTATATAGGTATATAACGAGTGTTAGCCTTTGCTTATATTAGGCATGGGCTCATTAAAGGCACCAGTGCGGTGATTGGACAGCTATTCAGGATTGTATGAAGATAAATATTAATATGACGCCAGTATAAAGGCATAAAAGAATATTTTCCTGTTCTGAGATATATTTTAGGAAGCCATAGAGCTAATCTGTATGGGTACGAACAGTAGCAGTACAGTTCTGACCACTTCTGTCTGTAGACGAAAACGGCTGCATTCATTTTCATAAAACTCTAGGCGACTAATTTCTTAATTTCTTAAAGGTTATGTCTATAAAACGTGAATATGTTATTGGCATTAAGCATTAGCTATAAGAGTTTGTTTACATTGATATCAAGTGCTGTTGATTCTGTAATGAATAAATAAAAAATAAAAAAACACAAATTCCAGTATTAAAATGGGTTCATCCAGTGCGGCCTGCACCCGAAAGTTCTAGAGATGAGACTTAGCAGCGTGGGATGGCATCCCAGTAAAATAAAAATCAGAATGTTTTTATTCATTAAAATCACTTTGAAACGTCAAGTGTAAACGTCACTTTTACTGCCTTTTCCTTCGCGACCCAGCCAGGAATTAAAGACAAGAAACAAGGCTGGTTGTTCTTTTTAATGATCCTTTTAGAATACTTAACAATACAGAAAATATGTACATTACGTCTAAATTGTAACACTTGACCGAGTTAAAGTAATTTAAATCCCAAGCCACTAGAAAGAAGAACCACTAGAAGAAAAGCCTTAAAATAACCTTCGAGAAAGAAGTCCCGCGGTATATTGAGAAAATGTCAGTTGAGGAAAAAGGTTCAAAAAATATGTTTTCGATCCATAAAGCATAATACTCTCGCGCCCAGGCCAAGGAAGCTCATAAAGTGATTTTCTGACGCGAGAATTATATCTTCTGTGATCTTGGAATATTGCTGTCATCAACCCAAGTCTTCCGCTACTTCAAGGAGTTCGGGTGAATGAATGAATTAAATACTCTTTATTGCACACCAAACAAAAGTGGTGGTGGTGGTCAGCTTAGAAACGTTACTGTAGATTTTACAGGTGATACGGGAGTACTATCGTGTTACTTGGTGACTGGCTAGTTGGGAAACTGGAGTGCCAATTGAAAGTGAGATTTGGTGGTCAGATGGTCCGGAGCGGATTATTCCCCCTACCCTTAGAAATAGGTCGCTGGCCATTGTGGGTATTACTCTGTGGTATTCCATCCCGTTTAGTTAGAATTCGTATTATTCTGAAGTAAATGCGAACTGTCCGGGGAATTCTATTTTTTGCTTCCTCCCTAATTGTTCTAAGCGCTTTTGTCCCTATTCTGAGTGTTAGGGTTCTCTTTTCACAATGATTATGGGAATCGATTGTCATATTTTTTACTTAATGCTTTTAACAAAACAATTATTACGATAATGTTAATTGTTTTGTCAATATCCTCAAAAAACCATATGGAAGTATCAAAATATTAATGTTATTGATATTATGAGTGCTACAGGCGTTTCTAGGTAACGGTTACCTCTTAACATCAGGAGGCCCGTCAGCTACAATAGTGTGTAAATAAACAATAAACAAATTAAAACAAAAAGCATTCATTATTAATTTTAACGGGAATTTATCGCGTACCATTTTTATTTGTTATCCCGAAGTTTCGATTATGTTGCAACAGCCGTGGTCACGGGCAGACAAAAAGCATTAACTTTGAAAAAGTAGTTTTCAAACAAAACGAAATCATAGGCTATTTAGCATGCCTTCAAATATTTAAAGCTGTGTCTTGGACTTGAGTTTTTGTGGTCACTTGCGTTTGCACATATATTTCCGAAAACAGTAACATTTTTACCATGTTTTTTTCATTGAAAACCAACGAATTTCGTTAGTCGGAATGAATTATCATAAATTATTTAGTTATTAGTTAGCTGACCCGCCCAGTTTCGGTCGTAGTAACTAGTTTGTATTTGAACAACCTTATTAAAAAAACCCTTGTGTCCTTTCTTTAAAATGGTCATATGACAATATATTTTTCTTTGTCTCTATATCCGTAGAGAATGGACACGCAGACCTTGGTATTTAAAATGAAGATGCGATCGTTTTATTCATAATAATTTATACATTTAAAAACCAGCTTTGACCTGTCACACAAAACTGCATTTTGCATTCAACCTAATTTACCGATTTATGCATGAGGCATTGAATGTCAGTACGGAACCTTGGACAACATAAGCTGATCTCACTTGACTGGTTTTTGGAAGGAGAATAGGATTTTACTGGAACTTTCCTCTGAAGCGATTAAGGGTGCCCAGAAAGACAGTTTTTAAAGTAAAACTTTTATTACATCGTCTCAAAATTTTTCGTCTGTATGTTGCATGTCGCGTGACGGTCGGTCGCGGAGTAGGGATAAAGTGAAAGGCGCTCGTCAGAGCAGCCGAGGCCAATACGGCGGCGCCTATAGTTCGCATCAGCTGACCGTGTAGTGTATAGACTATTACTCATTTGTGCCAACGAAAATTTTTAGTTTAATGTCTATAATGTGAAACAAAGTTTCACTTTTACCGTGGTTTCATAAAATCACACAATCCTTTTTTTATAAAATACTCAAAACTCAGTCGATTATTGCATTCCACAATGTATTGGTAATTGATGGTAATAATGTAGATACAGCTACGTCAATATTATGGATCCTACTGAACACAATAATAGTAAGCAGAGAGGACGTCATTATTCTTGTCGCACTGCTAGCCTAGTGGGATGCACCCTGACTGTCGATTCGGAGGTTGTAGATTCGAAGCATTCGAAGGATTTGACTCCGTGGCGCATGGGCGAATAGCCGGCTGAGACGCAGGAGGTAGCGGGTTCGATTCCCGTCGCGAAACGAAGGATTTCATGATCTACAAATATTTGTTTCTGGATGTTTTTCTGTATATTATAAGTACGTATTTAAAAAAGTATACATATACGTATTCTATCAGTTATTTGGTTCCCATAGTACAAGCTCTGCTTAATTTGGGCTAGATAGCGCTGTGTGAAATGTCCAGCAGTATTAAAAAAATATATTAATATTAATTAAAAAGCCCAGTAGTGGATTTTCCTACTCTAAAAAATGTGTGTGCACGTGCTCAGCAGTCAGTACGTAAAGCGGTAAAGAGTGAGATGGGTTAGTATTTTGAATTTGTATTTATATATTCGCAAAAAGTTACATACTAACAGTATTACATAAAGCACTGTAAAACCCACTCCACCCACTAGAGACACTCGAGCCATGCACATTATTTAGATACTTAAAGACCCGTCACCTTTACCTAAACATAATTTTATGCTAACACAATTATCACCAACTTGAACTATTCAAAATCTTTCTATTTATTAAAATCGCAAGGATCATTTGAAACGTCAATTACTGCCTGTCCTTCTCAACAAAGCCAAGAAAGAAAGGCAAGAAACAAGGCGGGTTGTTCTTTTTAATGATTCTTTTAGAGTACATAACAATAAAGAAAATAAATTACGTCTAAATTGTAACATATTTGAACGAGTTGGATCAATTTCAATCCCAATATTAGTATGTTATAGTATAGTTTTTATAAAGATTTTGTTTAAGTGCAGTAGATTGCGAGACATAATGTAGATCTGGCAATATTTGTATTTGATGACTGCAACTCTACATAGTTCCTCAAAACCAATCCAGGCCAGTTATAATTGCAAGGGCTCTACCAGTAACATGAAACCGCGTGTCGATTGGCAAGCGACCAAAAACTACATTTTACTCGTTGTCCAGACGCGTTCCATATCGGAAATTGATTCGTTATAGACCTATTGCGAGGTAGAAGTGCCTGCCTGAAACTGTCCTGAGTGCGACTTTGGAAATTCTGAAACTAATTTAATCGTTTTATTCGAGTGGTGGCTTCTAAACTTTTGTCAGCCTTGAGGTTTGACCGTTTTTGGTAAGTACAATGATTTGAACTTAATAAAACGGTACAAAGTTCGAGGAACTGACGGCAGTTGGGGCGGAAAGATTCTCGAGTGGAGACCACTAGATGGAAAGACGACCTGATGAAGGTGGCTGGGAGTCGTTGCGTCCTTTGGAATGTCCTTTGATGGAAAGGAGATGGCGAGATCAGATCGTGAAGTTTCTGGGTACATTCTCCAAAATCTTCTATCTTATCTACATAATTCAGCGTGTGTTCGATGCCACCTCTAACTATTTTTACGCCCAAATCCAATCCTATTCTATTTCCTACCTATCTTGCTCCGGTTTGATTGAATGAACTCTGGTACTGTCGTGGAACTTTGTGCCAGACGTAGGTTTTGACGTAGATAGGTCTTTGTTTGACCACAGTCTCACCTGGCACATGTGTCTTCCAGAAGAGGACATGAAATCCATACTTTTTCGTGCTCTATTAAGTAGCTTCTAGCAACGCACAAGTTAAGTTCGTGTATCAGGTAATTTTGAATTGCTCTAAAAACCTAAAACTTTAAATAAAATACTCGATACTCAATCGTTTATTGTATTCTGCAATGTATTTAGGTAATTAGGTAGGTACAAAATACAAATACTTGATAATTATGGACACTGTTGAGCACAACAATAATAGAGTAGTTAGGTTGACTGCAATTGGGTCTGTTTCTGTTTGACCACGCGGCCCATATTATATAATAAACGTGATAAACACGTTTCAATATTCCATGAGATGCTTTAATTTATGTTTTTCACCTCAACAATCCACTTCTCGTAGCGTGTGGGAATACGTGATAGAACTCAAATTTATTTGCATGTGAAATTACGTGTAATTTGTTGCTCTGAGAACATTATCGTAATGAGAGGGCGTTCGCTCCAAATGCTCCAATCGTCTCTTAATTCTTAAGGTAAATGAACTTCGTAGAGCCAAACTTGCGTCTTCATTTCTCTTTAGTTTGCCATTTCACTTGTACTCGTATTTTTCATCCCCTGACGCAAAAGGGGGGGGGGTGTTATAAGTTCCACACTTATGCCTGTATGTCTGTCTATGGCATTCCCAAACGGATAAACAGATTCGGACGCGATTTTTTATAGAATTGAAAACTAGTATAACTAGGGTGGTGAAGATCAGGTCAGCCGATCTGAAGTTTATTAGCACTTTTTCTTTTTGGTGAAAGGACCACAGCTGTGTGAAATTAATTAAGGGTTTTTAAGTGTCAGGGCTTTTTACAATTTATCTATATCTATATAGGGTGTTTAATAATTTACGCACAAAAATGAAAGGGGTTATTTTGATTAGCATAATAAATTTGTGAAATGTTTACCATAGAAATGTGAAATTTATTTTGTCATGTAAAAACAAACACACAAACAACTTATGGTGTGCTATTGCATAATGCTTGCCATCTAACTACAGATACTGTATTGGTGTCGTCTTGAGATATTACTCGTTATCCTTTTCTAACCCAAAACCCGCAGCCATTTCCGAAAAAGATATCAAATCGGCCTAATCGGATGTCGATTGCATGAGTAGGCAATAAGTTTTATATCGAATTAATCACCTAAACATAGTAGATTTTTTTAAAATTTGATAATATAACTAGTGGTTTTTTTCGAGAAGTCTTTTTTTATGTTTTGAAAAACCGTCACTTAAATATCGTCCGTATATTACCAAAACTACTGGTCCGATTTCAAAAATTCTTTCACTATTAGAATGCTACGTTATACCTGAGTAACATAGGCTACTTTTTACCCGACTGCGCAGAAGGAGGGTATTGTTTTTATTGACAATCCATGCGTGCGAAGCCGGAGGCAGTCAATAATAAATTACAAAAATCCTGTTTGTTTATTAATGAGTTAAGAGTTTACAAATACAAAATGTTACATTTCAGTAAATAAAAATGTGTATAAGATCTCTTTTTTAGTATTTTTTTATCTGTGTTCAGTTCAGCATTCAGTATTTTATTGCGTTCATACAAAGTGGATTAAAATATTACAGATGTTACATGTCAGATCTTATTGACTAGTCAAGAGTCCAGCACTTCATATGTACACTGAAAGTAAGGGTATAGCAATATTAAAGCTAACTAGGCAGGTCTAGTGGAATCGAAATTAAGCGATTTTATGTTTTGTATTTTATTGGTTAGTGAAGTCATTATTGTAGAAAATTATTTACATGTCTTGTCGTTAAAAAGTCGTCTAGTGTGTAGTTACTCTTTTCCTTTAGTATATTTTTTAATCTTTTTTGATATTGTCCCTTTCTTAGGCTTTAATTTGTTCTGGTATGTTTTTATATATTTGTGGTATCAGTTAAGACCTACCACGCTGTTTCTTACTAATATAATATCATAGTAATTAACAAAAATACTTTAAATCATACTTGAAAAGTTTATAACCAATAAGAGTAGCTTGGAGGCGTTAAAATGTCGTTCAATAAATTGATTTCATTGTTTATTTAACTACATAATTTTCCAAACTAAAGACAACTTAATTTCGTATCTAAGCTCCCCCCCCCCCCCACCCATCCCCCCATCCCATGAGACCATTTATAAATAACAGAGAAATATCTCTACATTGTCGTGACAGTTTTCCAATAGGGAAATGGCTTGTCTCTTAGTTTCAAGAGCTGTTAAGTTTTAAAACGTCTCGTCCCTTTTAGTTTAAAGAGACAGGCTTTTAAAGTAACATGCACTGATGATAATGAGGTCTGAAAATTGATGTTCGCTTGAAAACTTTGATGGTACTATGTTTTAAAATAAATCAGCTTTAAAAGCTGTGCAATATTTATAATAATAGCCGATCCAGAGGTTTACAGTTTTAAGGTTGGAATCTCTTTGCTCGCACAAATGCATAATTATTTTATATTTATTTACTTTTTATTTTCAACAATTTACTGTTTTATCAAAAATAACCGACTACAGAAAGCAAAAATTGAAAAAAATCGGAAACGGAACTGTTAAATGAATAAAATTAATTACGACCTGAATGTGGAACATACTTTTGGCCTATGTGATGTTAAGTGGTAACAATCGCCTATAACAAAGTATTCGCTCGTAACGTGTCCTACGATGCACTGTCCTGCGTCCATCATTGTACGGAAAGCCTACACAATGCGATGACAGCTTATACTGGAAATGTGTAGCTTGATGTGTGGCCATGCGTACAAGGAATCCTAGTTAGCGACTTCTGAACATTCCATAACTTGAACAACCAGGCAAGCTATGCTGAGAATGAACTATAAAAATAGCACATTTTTAGTGCTTTTAGACTAAAGTAGATACCTACTTATGCAAAACTGCAATATTACTTAAATCCCTTTGGATATACCAAATGTAATGTGTACTTCTTTTTCAAGAAAATTATATTAAAGAAGCGATTCCCAAGCTTGCAATTTAATTAAATATTTAAGAACTTGCAGTTCTGCACTGCACTGTAATTCTACAAAGTTGTTGAAAGTAGTTAAAACTACTGGATTAAGTATTTTGTTTATTATCACTGCAGTGATGCTGGAGTTTCTAAAACATTTAAATAAATTAAAATAAAAAAATTGTCAGTCTTGTATCAATTACAGGCACATGAGGCTTTAAACCTGTATGCCTTAAGTTGATGGACGCAGGGTAGTGCATCGTAGGGCACATTTCTAAGGAGCGTGACCTAGGCAATACTTTGTTATAGGCGATGGTTACCACTTAACATCAGGCCATATATGCTTTTCCTATCTAAGCAAAGCTTGACCAAAGTTATTTGGTCAAGCTTTGCTTAGTTTGGGGCTGAGTGAACACAGACGCGCGCGTACTAGGACATCGGATCAATTTGTTCTAAGCTTCGACCGACTTGGCCCGAGATCCTTGTACGCGCGTCTATGTAACTTGAGGCATACAGGTGTAAAGCCTGATAATGTCAGCCACAGGATGCCAACTACTGAACATAGCCCCCCCCCCCCACAGATTTCCAGAGCGACTGATCTTGTGTGGCCTGCACCCAACGGCTCCTAGCAACCCTTACGTAACATTTTTTTTATTTTAATATTTACTATCACCGCAAACGCGATTAAAACAATAACAAAGGTATTTTAGCGACTTTCCAGTACTTTGTGCAGCATAATTGTGAGTTTTAGATAAACATGGTCACTTGGGTGTTACGTAACGTTTAGGAAAGGAGGGGGTACATAAAAACGTTATCGCGTGTTACATGGGGAAGGGGAGGGTTTTTGACCATCCCTCCCCCCCATCTCATCATCTTATAAAAATGCGTAACGTAATACTTGAACGCGCCCTTAGTGGCAAAAATAGGTGCCAGTACTTCCTCGGGAGAGCCCTTTCAAAAAAAAATATAACTACCTAATACTAATGTGAAGTATTTTTATCATTCTGCCCGGAAATAAAAACTCAACAAATACTTAACTTAAAGGTAACATCTAGGTAACTAATTAAAACGATAGACAAGCAAAAACGCAAAGAAAGGAACCTTGAACTTTTGCAAAATGGTTATCGAATGACTGCACCGGAAACTGCACATTATTACAATAGCAAAAAGTATACATTCCTACAGAAATCTTATTAAATATCAACATAAATACTGAAACGTGCTCTATGTACGAGTATTTACAATAGAGATCTCAATACCTTTTTTTTGCTCTTCATTTAGCAAGATATACATGGGAAAATAATTCTTTTGCAGTTGTGATACAGCTGCGATTTGTTTGGCATGGTTTTGTAGTTCAATGGCATTTGCAAAAACCGGTATGGTGTGGGTTCCGTCACGCACGTATTGTTTAAATGTTTTTTGTTGATGTTTTGTTGGTTCTGAGTCGTTTCTATTGATACGGGAAATATGATAGACTTTTATAGTAAAATAGAACTTCAATATGCCATCTTACTTGATATCTATTAGGTTTAAACACCAGGAGATCAGCCGATTCGACGATATTTCCGAGCCGGAGCAGAAACTTGATGCGGCGCCCCCTCTTGCCTCCTCCAGCGTTTGAGAGACGGGAGGAGATAGGGGGGGGGGGGAGGGGGAGGGGTATGTTAATATAAGACACACACTTTTTTCTTTCTGTCAAAGTTTCATTTTCTTGGTTTCATTCTGGGGCTATTTGACTGCACTACATATGAACACCGATATCGGACGTAGCCAGAGGAGGTTTTTGGGGTTCAAATCAAAAGAATAAGCGCTTAATGAAACAAGTTTTTTTTTTTCAAACATGAATTTGGCCCCGGTTTGCCCCCTCCTAGATCCGGGACTGCAGGAGATAGAAGACCAGAGAGAGACCTAATAACATAATAATATTTGATTATGTAGTACTCATTTCTGTACCTAGAACCTACTGAGACTAGACAGTGTCTTTTTTTCGCATAGATTTAGAGTGACATTCGCAACGATGCCTTAACGTTAGTTTAGTAGCTAAACATGATGTCAAATCATACAAACACGTCAAATTTAAACATGTTTAGTCCTTAAATACGTTTAGAGATCGTTGTGCAAGCCGTGCTTTATCTTGACTTTTAATTTATTTATAACGGCACATACGACGCGGGCTAAAGTTCAAGACGTTAGCATACGTATATTGGAACTCAAATGGAGTTGGGCAGGACATGTGGCCAAGCGCGGTGATGACAGGTGGATCAAGGTGCTGACTGAGTGGTGGCCCTGAGATGGAACCAGGAACGCAGGTCATCCGTCGGCAAGATGGGTTGATGACATTATCAAAATCGCAGGTCGTATGTGGGTTAGAACAGCGCAGGATAGAGGCGAATGGCGACAACGAAGAGAGGCCTATGCCCAGCAGTGGGATGAGAAGGGCTGACGATGATGATGATAACGGCACATTAAGAACGACCCGACAGTTAAATGAGATGCAAAATGTAATCAGTATGAGAATTATTTTGAAAGTCCTAACTTAGAGAACTCAAACCTTAAAGAGAAAAGTTTAGGTCAATAACTTTAAAAAAATAAATAAATAAATATAAATATTTAACGATTCAAATTAGCCATTTTCGTAATACTGTCAAATATTTATTTAAACTTCGAGGAAGAATAAAAACGAGTGTCTCTCAGCACCAAGACAAACCTTTAAGGTTTTACAATGCTTTATGTAATACTATTAGTAACTTTTTGTCGAATAAATAAAATAAACAAATAAATATTGCTGGACATTTCACACAGCGCTATCTAGCCCCAAACTAAGCAGAGCTTGTACTATGGGAACCAGATAACTGATATGTAGAATACTTATATACTTTTTTTTGTAAATACATACTTATAATGTATAGAAAATCACCCAGACACGGAACAAATATCTGTAGATCATGCAAACATTTGTTCCGCGGTGGGAATCGAACCCGCTACCTCCTGCGTCTCAGCCGGCTATGCACCCACTGCGCCACAGAGGTCGTCAAAGAAGTAAACTTAAAACCAAACCAATAATGTAATAATCTATGTATTGATACTTAAGCTGCTGGCGTCCCCCTATTTTAAATAAATAATTTTAAAGAAGTTAGAACCATTATTTAGTTCGTGATTATTCACACCAAAATCGAGGTCTAGTTTATTCAAATACCCGCAATTCCGTGGTTTCCAGGATCTGATTTCTGATTCAAACATCAATTATTCTCGTCTTATTCAAGTAAAAGCCGTTTTGTCCTTGAAATTCCCAGTAATTGGATGAGACTTCTGTGCTGTTGTTATTTTTACGAGTAATATACATTTTTTTAGAGGCGTGGGTTTGAGGTTATATTTATTTGCGCGTGGTTTGCTAATAAAAAGTAGCCTATGTGTTAATCCAGGCTATAATCCACGTACATACCAAATTTCATCGAAATCGGTTTAGCCGTTACGACGTGATTGGGAAACAAATAAATAAACAAACATCCAAACTTTCGCATTTATAATATTAGTGTGATATGACGCGGGCTGCCAAATCTACCAATGTACGTCACCGGTAGAATTGTCAATCGGCCATCATTAGCTGCATTTATGTATGAGAAAATGAAATTTTATTTCCTTTTTTTTGTGAATTTTTCCGATGTTTTAACAGTTCTTCTATTCGGGACAGAGACAAATCCAACAAATCAAAGATCATAAAAATCGGTCCAGCGGTTCTTGAGTTATAAATGGTGTATCTAACCCGACTTTGCTTTATATGTTTAAGATTAACACATTATATTCATATGGACTAGGTCTTGTATGTTAGTGCTGGTCTGAAATAAAGAAATTGAATTGAATTGAATTACATCTATTAGATATAGGTACAGATACTCTTTATTGCACACCAAATAAAAATACAAAGAAAATATATTAATATACTAATATAATAAAGTAGTTACATAAGTCAATCAATAATAGGAATTAGTAATAAATTTATATAAGTAAATCAAGTTGCAAATCCTACATAATCGAATCAATAAATTTATCTATTTACAATAGCTTAAATTAAATAGTGTAGCCCTTACGAACTCGCACCGTAAACTGTGGTGAATATTCACAAATGAGCGATGCGTATCAACTAATAGCTATATGAAAAAATAAGCTATAAGTACGTGCAGATAAAGATGCCCCTTTTTAAACTTATTGTCGTGCGTTGAGGAGTGTGAGATTATGCATAGTTAAAGTTGAAAAAAATAATTGAATTTTACTTCTATGTTTTGATAGTACAGAAACACAGTACACTAACGATTATTATCTTCGGTTCGCAGGTCGTGCCAGGGCCGGAGGTTACCATGACAACCGGGATTAAAACAAACCCCTGAAACTAGAGGTAAGTTATTCCAACACTATCATGTAACTAGGTTAAATACTTTACGTTTTCATTCCTCAATTTCGAAGAACTGATCTCACCGCTATCCAGTACAATAAAGCGTTTTTATTTCAATCCAATATTGATAACAATCCACGATACAAACCGCACTGTCTAAAGACGCTGCTAAGTACCTATGAGATAGAAAAGGCCGCAGAAAGAAGCATGCTGGGTTTAAAACTAAGCGATAGAATTCGAAATAGCGAGATCAGAAGGATAACCCTTGTAGTTGCTGATCCATAGATACATTTTCCATCGGCCATCTGGTACCGATGGAAAATGTAGTGAAAGAACTGCATTTGGTGCCCTCGAAATACAACCCGCCCCCGAGGAAGACCGAGGCGAAGATGGCGCGACGACATGGTGGGAATAGTAAGTGCGACATGGACCCGATTCGCCCAACAAAGAGGGGATTGAAAGCGGTTGGAGGAGGTATTTGCCCGCAAATGGGCAAACCCAAAAACAAAATTTGTAAAGAAAACAACCTCAAAAACTTTATAATTATAGATAAAATAAAGATCAAAGAAAAAAAAATTAGCATAGATAAACATGGGAAATAATAAGGCTTAATAATATAGTACGAGAAGGATAGTTTTTAACTTCAATGGATTGAAATAAACACAGATTATTGTAATGAATCACGGACAAGGCTGTTCCTCTTTGCCGACAATTCACTCTCCAAAGTACCTACCTAATCTACTTTGGACAATAAAATTAGCTTGAAGAACTGACGGTCGTTGGGGCGGATAGAAAAAAGCACTGGATAGCGCAGCGTAGGTCAGCCCCCACTGAACAGAAAGTGGACCTAATAAAGGTTGCTTGGAGCCATTAGGTACAACTCGCACAATATCTCTGAAAAAGTATGGGAAAAAATGAGACCGTCACGGGACGCCCGGCAGATGTGAAACATCTAAACTGATAATTTGTAAAGAGTTTATAATTAAAGAAATTCGCTTATAAGCTTATCATACGCAATATTAATACGGCATACGAGTGGGTCTATCTATAGTCAATATTCATTTATTGATCGAGCGAAGCGAGATCTCCAAATCAACTTAGGCAAATCGGCGTTGTATGTATGTATGCTTGTTTGTCCGAGGATAACTTTCAAGGCGTTGATCCGATCATCGTGAAATTTGATACATAGGTAGGTAGCGATGGCACAATTTTGGTGTGACTAAATGAGCTAAAAATATAGGGGGGCTGTTGAGATATTGGGGTTTAAGAGGGGTAAAAAAATGAAAATGCGACTATTAGGTCAAATGGGGCGTCAAATGAAAGGTCTTCAATAGTACATTTAGATTCCGTTTTTATTTTTAGTAAAGTTTTTGTAGTTTTTGAGTTATTAGGCATAATAAAAACTGAACTTTGACAAAATTCACAGGGTACACCATTGACCCCACAGTGCTGTAATTTGGTATGCGTGTGGCTTAAGTGACACAAATATAGGCAAAAGTCTGAAATCCAGAATAACTGCAATTTGTACTCCAAAAAAGAGCAACCAATAACATGAACTCCCGTTACCTGTAATTTGAATGAAACTATAGGTCAAGTTCTTTGGTTATTTATTTCGTGGCACTATTTTATAAGTCAAAGATTAAGGCCGGCTTGCACAACGATCCCTAAAGTTATTTAGCGACTAAACATGTTTAAATTGTACGTATTTGTATGATTTGATAACTTCTGAAATCATATTTAGCCACTAAATACGTTTAGGCATCGTTGCGCGAGTTGAATATTTTATTTTGTTTTGGGAGACTCGCGAGATCTCAGTTCGGGGCGAACCACTAGTTTATTAAAATCACAAATATCACTTTAAAACGTCAATTTTACCGCCTTCCTCCGCGACCAAGCCTGGAAAGAATCAGGTACGAAACAAGGCTGGTTTTTCTTTTACACAATATAACTATAGGAATAACGTTTTACCATCAAGTCACGCTAATAGATGTTTCACATCAAAAAAGTCTTAATCAGTCAGGTTACCAAGAAAGAACCAGTAACAGTAACAAACAGGGTTCCATTCACCCGACGTTCCATTCGACGACCTCCGTGGTGCAGTGGGCGAATAGCCGGCTGAGACGCAGGAGGTAGCGGGTTCGATTCCCGCCGCGGAACAAATGTTTACATGATCTACAGATATTTGTTCCGGGCCTGGTTGTTTCTCTATATATTATAAGAATGTATTTACAAAAAAAAATGTATATAAGTATTCTATCAGTTATGTGGTTCCCATAGTACAAGCTCTGCTTAGTTTGGGGCTAGATAGCGCTGTGTGAAATGTCCAGCAATATTAATTAATTTATTATTTATTCAAATACTTTCTTAAAGTTAGTTTCAAGCTTCTCTGAAACTTTTAACGAGTTTCTGAAAACTTGCAAATTTCCTAACGAGTTATGTTTACAAGGTTCTTGGAACGCAAAACTAGGTAACCCGGATAGCAGAGAGCTTGGTCAAGGCCTACCGATCCAACCTGGGATAAAGGTCGTACTCCTGACCTCATGTTTACAGAGGCAATTAATGTCGATTTAAATGAAAACACAGAAATTCTTTCAAAATCATATGGATATTTCTTAATATTTAGGTTTTTTAATACCAGTTTTATGAGAGGTAGGAAGAATCAAAAATTGTATCATGTGCAAGCTTTGGGTAGACGTCTTAATAAGCACCACCTGGCTCAGAGAATCTTAATGACAGAAGTGAAAGAAGACATGTTTAGCAGTTGCCTACGGATGATAACTAATTTTAAAAATCGTTTAACAATATATGCTTCCGATTAGGGTGCTCCTCAACGGTTAACAGCATAGACACAAAATTTTGTATACGCTTAGGGCACTTGTATAAAAAAATGTACCTGTAAGTATTTAAAATGTTTTTACTATTAATTTATTTACCACTTTAATTTACTGAATTATGTGTAAAGGTTCTATCTATACTAATATTATAAAGAGGAAATATTTGTATGTTTGTAACGTATAAACTCAAAAAGTACGGGTCCGATTTCAAAAATTCTTTCACCATTAGAAACAATATTAGTTATTGGGTGCATACTCGTACCTATTGTATGTCCGAAAAGGGTAAACTATTTGTTACTTATTCTAAACTAGAATCCGCAGCTTCGCACGCGTAGTTATTCAATAAAACCATTACCAATTGCATTAGAATGCTACATTATCCCGGAGTAACATAGCTTATGTTACTCCGGAATAATTTAGCACTTTTTACCCAACTGCGCAGAAGGAGGGTACTGGTTTTATTGAAAAACTATGTGTGCGTAGCTGCGGATTCGTCAGCTAGTTCAAAATAAGTAACAAACAGTTTACCCTTTTCGGACATACGAAATAGGTATAGGTACGAGTAGGTACCCAATAAATAATATTGGTTCTCTCTTACATACAACACATATCTAGGTTAACATTTTTGCAAAAGACATTAAATATAGAAGAAGCATAAACAAGAGCGCCTCTGAACAGGATAGTCCGGCAATATAATTGTGTGGCTAAGAGCAAAGGTGCGGACATGTTTGTTGGAACTGTACGAATGTTTAAAAACAGTTTATCCCAGGTTAATCTGTGAATCGTTTTTATTCTTACCTGTATGACCTGTATCCCTATAAAATATGTAAATAAAATTATATGATATTTTTAATTTTAATCAAATTTTAAATCTTTCTTTCTTTAATAATGTCATAGATAAGTATTTCATAGGTGTGTATATGATTCTATTGTGTTTTAAATTTGTAAATAGGAATAAATTAACTTATTTAATTTTATTAAACTTTTTGTAATTGTTATGATATAATGAAATGTATTGTTGCTAGAAGTACGTGCATGCCATCCTGTTTTTTTATTAAAATCCAATTAATTCACTCGCTCGGCTTAAAATACTAATGCATGCAGTCGGTCATCTCTAATTATAGTAGCACTAAGTTCTACCATTTGTAATGTAACCGCTAAATATTGTCAGTGTATGCTATGTTGATGATTCCTAAATAAATAAATAAAGACGATTCAATCGTTATAAAATTCTTGCATTGTGTAAAAAACTTGATATTAACCATTTTTTATTGACTATTTAGAAATACATTTCCAATTAGTGATTTTAATGACAGAGGTAAATGATTATAAACTTTAATAACAGAATAATATGAGCTTTTTTGGTACACTATTTGTTCTATAATAGTAATATTTATTTGTGAGTTTTTAAGAATATTTCGACGCAGTTGCATGCGCCATGATCACGGGTAAACTGAAGTCTGCGAGTAGGTGGTTATTGGCGCATGCAACTGTGTCGAAATATCGGGATACTCAAAAACTCACAAATCATGGTAAATATCCCGTTTTTAATACAAATAGTGTACATAACCATGACAGTTTCAAAAGTTATTTTTTGGTACATGCAATTATTTACTTGAGGTACATATCATCATCATCATCTCAGCCCACATCCACCCACTGCTGGGTATAGGCCTCCTCGTTATCACGCCACACTCTCCGGTCCTGTGCCAACCGCATCCATTGCCTTCCCGCAACTCTCGTGATGTCGTCCGATCATCTGGCTGGTGGTCTGCCAACTGCTCCCTTCTCTCGGCCACCACTCAGTTAATTTATGTATTAAACTTATATTTACGATGCATATTTCTGGTTGCACTCAAGAGCGGATCCAGCTTTTGTGCCCGGGAGGGGGGGGGGGGGGGTCACATAGTCGTGGTCAATGTCATGTGTTATGTTTAACAATTTTAATTAGTGTTCCACCTAGGTCCTGGATCCGCCCTTGGTTGCACTAGACGCAAAAAAAGTATTCTTGATTATTTTTAACAATTATTACCGACCCTTCTACGTCACTAAGGTCATCCTGTGGTTGTATACATTTATCTACGTCATAGACTCCACAGGCTGCCCTTTCAATAGTCCGTCATTAGACAGAAATAGATATTCATCCCTCGATTCACCCCTAGGTTACCCCTAGATTAACATCAGTTGCATTGCGTCATCTATGTAAACCATGTGCGTCTGTGAACTTGGACGGACTTAAAACTGGTACTCGAATAATTTGTATGTCCATGATCTCGTTTAGATCAGCATTATATTGTGAATCGTGGTTAATTATATATAGGTAAATTACCTTCGGACATAAAAGGAAATAAAACGGTGTCATGTATTTAATTAAATGTATTGATTGATTAAGATAGCTAAGTTATCTCTATGCAAGGATTACAAAAAAAAATCGTTTGGTCTTCGATTGTGGTCACGGCCTTACCTTTATACCTTTTCGTATTCTCCACAGTAACACAATCTATTAAGGATTCCGTACCCAAAGGACAAAACGGGACTCTATTACTAAGCTCCGCTGTCTGTCTGTCCGTCTGTCTATCTGTCCGTCTGTCACAAGGCTGATAGTTAGACAGATGATTTATTTCTGTTGTCGCTATAACAACAAATACTAAAAACAGAATAAAAAAAAGAGTGTGTGTACTTATGTACACGCGTTAGAAGTTATACTTTTTAGTAGTGATTAACGATAAATATTAAAATTAATCAAAAAGATTTTATTTAAATAAAATAAAAACACCAAAATAATATTTATTTATTCACACTGTTTAATTTTACCCTTACGAAACACGTGTTCTACATATAAAAATACTAGAATATACAACTTGAACATAGTTATCAATTTTCATACCACCTAGAACTAACTTCATGCTGTTAAATTTAGGTGTCGGTGTGCGCGCGCATCGTAAAAATTCACTCTCATCATTTTTCTCCATCGCGCCAAAAGAAGTATAACTTCAAAAGAGTGTGTGTACTTATGTACACGCGTTAGAAGTTATACTTCTTTGGCGTATGGAAAAAAAATAACTAAAATGCAGTAGTGATTAACGATAAATATTAAAATTAATCAAAAAGATTTTATTTATATAAAATAAAAACATCAAAATAATATTTATTTATTCACACTGTTTAATTGTACCCTTACGAAACACGTGTTCTACATATAAAAATACTAGAATATACAACTTGAACATAGTTATCAATTTTCATACCACCTAGAACTAACTTCATGCTGTTAAATTTAGGTGTCGGTGTGCGCGCGCATCGTAAAAATTCACTCTCATCATTTTTCTCCATCGCGCCAAAAGAAGTATAACTTCAATAAATATTTAATGGGGCTCCCATACAACAAACGTGATTTTTTTGCTCGTTTTTGCTTGATATTGATAACGTTAACAGGTAGACGTTTGAAATATTCACAGAATATTTAGTTATATATTCACTTTAAAAATAAATAATTAAATTAAAATAAAACAAATATTTAAGGGATCCCATACAACAAACGTGATTTTTTTGCCGTTTTTATAGATAATGGTACAGAACCCTTCGTGCGCGAGTCCGACTCGCACTTGGCCGGTTTTTTCAATTACCACCGTTGCTATGACAATACCATTGAAAATTTAGCAGCTTATGACACGAACAAGAATCGTTATATAATAGTATGGTTCCATAATAATAAATAAAATAGTTTTTCTTATAAATAAGCAGAATTAGGGCCCGTTGCAAAATAAACATCTCTCTCCGATGTAGGTTAATGTCAATTGCATTGCGTCATCCCGACTGGTATTGAACGCATCCAGACCCATTCCCAGCGGCCTTGAACCCTGCCCTTTTAAACTAGGTCATGCAATATGGATTGCCTTTTCAATCACTGTCGGAGCTCTGTGTAGTTGATTTGATTATCGGAATGAATATGAAAAATGTTTTTTCCTTTGGGATAAACTTAATAAAGTTCAGCTCAGAGATCTTCGTGAAAGACAGATAATTTAATAAGTTATAAATAAATAAAATAAAAATATTTTATTTCAGACAACAATACACCCCATATCATAAACTAAAACACACACAGAAAATAAAATAAAAACAAGAACAATTACAAGAATAAAATAGGAACTGGGTGAAAAAAGCCATTTTGAGCCAAGGGTGAGTAATTGAGGAAATTGTTTCCTTCATTAATCACCCTTCGCACACGGCATTTCCAGAGCGGAGATGTGCAGCACTCAGCCACCATCCTCAGGATGCTGTTCTGACTGCCCCGAACTCTGTTCATCAGCGATGCCGTTTTTTTGCGCATGATGGGGTGAAACCTGTTTGTGTGATAGTGGGCAAACATCCCCGATGCACTGCAGTATCGGGGCAGCCGCAACATCATCCGGGAGGTAAATAAATAAATATTGCTGGACATTTCACGTAGAGCCCCAAACTAAGCAGAGCTTGTACTATGGGTATCAGATAACTGATAGAATACTTATACACTTTTTTTTGTAAACAGATACTTATATTATAAACACCCAGACACGGAACAAATATCTGTAGATCATGCAAACATTTGTTCCGCGGCGGGAATCGAATGCGCTACCTCCTGCATCTCAGCTGGCTATTCGCCCACTGCACCACGGAGGTCGTCATGAGTTTATACGATCGGTGGTAAATTATGTTCCATCCATCCACAATTCTATACTCATAGAATATTTAAAATAATATATTTTGAAAATTATTTATTGGGAACAAACTATACAGCAGGCTGTAAATAAACAAATATAAAGAAAAAAGGAAAATAATTTATTGGACATATACACAAGTTTTTAAAGACACCACTACTTATTAAATAACACAATAATAAAACACACAATACAATATAAATACAAAGGTAAACTGGATACAAAGAAAGGTGTACAACATGTAGGCAAGAAGTAGGTAGTTGGTTATCAGTAGTCACCGCGTTCATGAATCAAATGGACTTGTCTCAGCATAATGCTGTAAACATGCACAGATGTGTGGCAGTGCTGGTTTGCAAACAGGACCAAAGTGAAAACATTTTCATTCTAAAAGTTTAAAAACTGTGTAGGAATAATGCCAGCAATCTTAAACATATAGGTAAATCACTGTTCAATGTGTTCATTGTTCCTGATAGTAAAACATTTGACTAATTATTAAACAACAAAAAAAAATATCAAAATGAAAATTCAAAAGTGAAAATTCAGTGCTTAGAACAAAAAATACTTTTTTGCACACTATAAAACATACAAAATACAATTGGCGGTCTTGTCGCTAAATAGCTTAAATAAAGGTTGCCTGGAAGAAATCGCTTTCAGCGATAAGGCCGCCCATTGTACTTTATTTAGCTTAAATTCGTTTTAAGTATTCCTGGTGTATAATAAAGGATTATTCTATTCTATTCTATTCTTTCTAGCGTTATCCAGGACAGCCTTTGGATTTGTAATGATATCATTACATAAACAAAAGAAAATCCCTCGTTTCTCGTTGAATATTCCATTTTAATCATTATTTTTTATCAAGCAATTATATCAAGAGCGTTTCTAAGCAAGAGAAAACCGAATATATTTCAGCAGCATTTAAAATTTAAATGCGTTATTTGAACAAGCGTCTAACCACGGGTTTGCTTGTGTAGTTCCAGAATTAATATAATTTATGCTTTAAAAAAAAGAAAGATTCTCGAGTGGAGACCACGCACTGGAAAGCACAGCCCCCCCCCCTATATTTGTAATCCAGAGGTTGCCCGACCAAGACCAATATCAGTTCAAATAAATAAATACCCAATGCTGGACATTTCACACAGCTCTATCTAGCCCCAAACTAAATCAAGCTTGTATTATGGGAACCAGAAAACTGATACAATACTTTTATATGTATACATACATAAAATCGACCCGGAACAAACATCTGTAGATCTTACAAACATTTGCTCTGCGACGGGAATCAAACCCCCAACCTCCTGCATCTCAGCCGGCTCTTCAGTGACTGCATCGTAGGGCACGTTTCTAAGATGCGTGACGAATGACGAGGTAATACTTTGTTATAGGTGATTTACCAGTTATCATCAGTTGGGCCATAGGTTTGTTCCATCTCCAGGTGGTATAAAGAAGAACACCAAAGCTTTATTATTAGCTGTGTTTTACTCGACATCTTAGGTAGGTAGGTACAATTGGCTGGGCAGGCAACTTGTAATTATTCTTTTACTAATAATTTTTTTTGTTATCTTTTTCAAATAAGGCACTTTAAGTTTTAACTTTTGACTGACGTCCGTGACGCCAATGCAGGTTTAATGGCTGTAAACCAGCGCTGAGCAATAAGTTTATTGTTCAGCATAATGCTGAGCCATTCCCCTTTTTCGGCACAGGGCTCATAGTGACTGGGTACGTATTTTTAGTATTATTTATTATTTTTTGTTTAAGTAACGTGTTTTTAATCTGTATTTTATTGTCTTATTTAATTGTCTGTCTTTACTTATCCACTGTATGTAGTTTCTGTGTGTTTGTTACTTGTGTCGAAATAAATGTCTATATCTATCTATCTAAAGCTCAAAGATATTTATTTTTTATAAATTGTAGGCTAGCGTCTGACCACGATCTCGCCTGACGATTTCGTCTACGATGGAACACGCTTGCTTATAAGAAACCTATTCACTCGCGACTTTGAAGACCCCGAGGTTGTAGTTATCTGGAAACACAGGCAAGGCGTATTGTATGTATGTCTGATACAGTAGATTTTCCATTCAAAACGACTACGTAAAACTGTTGCTAAAAACGAGGTCACTACACGTCCTAGCAATGCCGTCCACCCATCTGAACAAACAGATCTGCATTCCAATATACGTTCGCAGTACTTACGTAAGTTGTAGGTACCATAATATACGTATGAAAAAAGCAGTATTTTGCTCGAGTTTAATTGTTTTCTTGGCTTCTTTAGGTAGTATGAAAAAGCCTCTAAACAGGGTTTCTTAACCTGGGGTCCATGGACCCCTAATGATGGGTCCGTAGAATGAGTGCTGGGGGTCCATGTCATTTAAGAATAATATTGTGTGATGATAGTAATAATATTGAGTTAATAAAATCGGTTAGATTAGATGTGAGAGATGATATGCGCCTCGTTGACATTTTGACTAATGTACTCGTTGTCATTTTTAGGGTTCCGTACCCAAAGGGTAAAACGGGACCCTATTACTAAGACTCCGCTGTCTGTCAGTCCGTCTGTCACCAGGCTGTATCCAATGAACCGTGATAGTTAGACAGTTAAAATTTTCACAGATTATGTATTTCTGTTGCCGCTATAACAACAAATACTAAAAACAGCATAAAAAATATTTAAAGGGGCTCCCATACAACAAACATGTTTTTTTCTCGTTTTTGCTCGATATTGATAACGGCAACATGTAGACGCTTGAAATATTCAAAGAATATTTAGTTATATATTCACTTAAAAAATAAATAATTAAATTAAAATAAAACAAATATTTAAGGGGGGCTCCCATACAACAGATATGATTTTTTCGACGTTTATATAGATAATGGTACGGAACCCTCCGTGCGCGAGTCCGACTCGCACTTGGCTGGTGTTTTATCATTTTAGCATAGAGAGAGAGTTGCACAAGCTAGTATGAGTTCTAAATTAACTTTTCTCATAACAATCTAAAGATTCTAAAGTCTCATTTTCACGTCTTCACTTCACCATTTCAGATAAAAGCCAAAAAACACTTTACAAAATGTCTTCCTCAGAGAAATGACCTAAAAACTTTGCTAAACGTAAAATTTAGACCAAGTCTTGTTTGTCCACAGCCTTAGAGTTTATTTTCCAACTGTATTATCTAAGACACAAAGCTGATTTCAAAAACCTTACAAAAGGGCAGGTTTTTTTAAATCTAGAGCACCATATTTCATACCTTATGTCTTGTACTTAAAGTCTCTTTCTAGAAAGTAAAAAGTAATTTTTCTAAATTATGAAGCGGTGAAAAGCAATTACTGAAGGTAATGGCACAACTGTAGGGCCCATAAATAAGACTTTGTTGCTAATGGACAGGGAAGGACATGTTCTCATGATGACGCTCTTAGTATCTCTGCCATAGTGCTTACGGGAAGCGATTGTTAATGCACTCTTTCAAATCAGGACAAGGTTCCTGTACCACAAAATAGATAAGTACAGAACTCAAGCGTGGGCCGATTTTGATTTAAATTATAGTAGAGGAGACCGTGGAGATCGACCTTCACCGATCTGATAACCAGATGAGACGTATTTTTTATTAAATATAATTTATAAACAAATATGCCTATAATTACTTGCCGATCTAAAAGTGCTTATGGCTATTTTTAATTAAATTAACTTTAATCGATTGTTTTTTCATCACTTTCATTCTTTTGATAACCAAATGAATTTTATTTCACTGTTAGTTTTTAACACACAGAATATGCCTCAGTAGGCTTGCCTACTCATTTCTGTGTATACCTGGCAAGCCGATGTGAACAGGTAAGTCAATGTAGGTGACTCCATCGTTCTGCTAACTTATCGAAAGTTATATCAAATTTTAGATTATTTTATTACAAAATCAGTCAGATTTCAAAATCATTGCCTGCAAAAAATCATACTTATAGTACTGTTGCCTAGCTAAAAACTTTTAGAGAGCACTTTTAGATAGGCAAGTAATTATAGGCATATTTGTTTATAAATTATATTTGATAAAAAATATGTCTCATCGGGTTATCAGATCGGTGAAGGTCGATCTTCACCGGCTCTTAGACCATTACCTTCACTCGAGCGTAGCGGCGCTAGACTTACAATAGTCGACAACCAAATACAACCCCCCTTAAGTTTTTAGAGACACAAATTCTTCAAACGCTACTCGCTATATCTCTGGCAGTTTCACAGGAACACCTGAGCCTTTTGAGTTTATATTGACAGATTTATTGCTCTCATTGGCATTCTAAAGCCTTATTTAAGTGAACTTTTAATGAAAATGTTCATCATCATTATCATAAAATGTAGGATGTTCATTGCTGAACATATACCTTCCCCATAGATTTTCAAAGCGACGTATCTTGTGCGGCCTGCACCCAACAGCTCCCAGAAATCTTTATCAGGTCGACTTTCCATCTAGTGGGGGACGTCCTTCGCTACGCTTTCCAAAAACCTTTCTGCCCATACCATTGCCTCTTCAATTTATTATATTTCCTTTAAAAATAACTTCCTTCGAACTAGTAGCCAACTGTGATGTCGGATTTTTTTTCCTTGAAAGCCTTCGACATTGTTTAGCAACTTTTATAATCGAAAGTTTTTTTTTTATTCAAAAAACAATGTAGTTTTTCTGTACTTAGACCAGCCCGATTCTCTAAGTCGTGTAAGATTGAAATGAGATATTTTTATTGCTTCGTCCATCTTAAAATTAAATAAGAAGTGATATAAATATTCTGATTGCAGCTGTAGGCTAGGAACACAATCTAGCCCAATTCCTGTGATTTATAGAATTATCGAATTCGACATTTGTCTTTTCGTTCTGTCAGTTTAGTTAAACATATAACCTATACAATTTAGGCAAAACTGACGGAAGAAATACACAAACGTCATAACATGAAATAATGCCAAAATAACTTTGTTTATGGCGTGTCAGTCACATTCCCATCTCGACCCAGGGGGTCGAGGGGGCTGAAGTGAGAATGGATCGAGATGGGATACGAGGAAAAAACCCGTTAAATTCGCGATAGTAAACCAATATAGATGGTATTTTTAAGGAATCGGCAAATGGATAAAATATAGGAAAAGGAAAATGTACGTAACCTACTGCAAAAGGTCTGCTGAATTTTATCGGATATAAAACCACTCAGGGCTTTTTATATACTTTACTAGTTATGTATTATGTCTACCGCCATATTAGCATACCATATTAGAAAATTCTAAAGTATTAATTACAATACAAATATATAGTAATTTACTTTTGAAATACATTTAATTTTGTCACAAATAGATTTTCGTTTGACCACAATCTTTTTTTTTTATCTATTTTTATAAGGAGCTTTGCGTCGTTTAACGACGATGTCAGCCATATAGTACTCTCTATTAAAGACACTACAACTACAATTATTTAAGCGCTTTCATTTACCGTACCTATGTGAACCGGTAGAGCATGCTAGCTGAATCAGCTAACATGATCTGAAATAGTCCCACATCGAGCCGGTTGGCTTTGTACGCTCCAAACAGTTCCTCTCTCATATATGTACTCCGGGCTCCTTCCAGACCACAACCTCCCATGATGGGTGGTGATAATGTGGTCTAAGATAAAACACGAAGATCTAGAAGACATTTATTCACTCTTATCTTAAAGAGACCCGGATTGCATTCTTCAAGAAAAACAGACGACGTTAAAGTGTATACCTTAGCTGCACGCATTAAAAACGTAGAACCTAAACTATAAGTGCAAATAAGATATTGCAATAACCAGACGCTAGTTGCAATAGAAAGTTGAACTGTTATTTTAGAAGATATATAGCAATTTGTCTTTGCATAAAGGATTTTATGACGATACAAGTTACATAACTAGACATAATCATCATTTGAAGATGCTTCACTGGCCGTAACAGACAAACTTGGCTAAATAATGTTGCCAATATTTGAATCAGTGGCCGTTAGAGCATCTTTATGAAGACGCGGCGTTGTGCAGCGCGAGCAACGCTTTTTATCAAGCAAACGCTTCTACATGAACGCTATCATACATGACCAAAAGTTCGATTTGACAACCCGACACGCCGCGTCTCCATAAACGTGTTATTAGAGCCATTTGACATCGTTACTATTTTAAATCGCTTCAATTCATTTTAAATTGGTTTTTTGAGATCTCAGTTCGGGGCGAACCACTAGTTTCAACGTTTTAATCATTCTCATTTCTGATTCTCGCTTTACTTCATTGTAATCATGCCCAGTGTCATACGAAATCAGTGGTCACACATCACCGCATAAATAATATTAGCCATAATTACCCACGGCCTGAGAACTAGGCTACACTGTGGTCTCTACAGATGACCCAATAGTTGCTAGGTAATGTTACAACATTACATTATTGGACGATCTGTTTTGAAATTGTAACAATCAGTGTATTTTGAAAGAGTTTTTGTGGGGGCTGGCAAAAACTACCAAGAGTATATTCGTAAAAGATATACAATCAAAACTACCAAGAGTTTATTCGTAAATGCTGTACAATGAAAACTACCAAAAGTATATTCGTAAATGCTAAACAATCAAAACTACCCAGAGTTTATTAGTAAATGCTATACAATCAAAACTAACAAGAGTATATTAGTTAATACTATACAATCAAAATTACCTAGAGTATATTAGTAAATGCCATACAATCAAAATTACCAAGAGTATATTAATAAATGCTATACAATCAAAACTGCCAAGAGTTTATTCGTAAATGCTTTACAATTTTGTTTCTTTGATCGAAGAGTACCGATAATGGATAGAAAATAGTTATTGATTATTATATTGTCTATTATGAAACCTACATACATATATAGCTGTATCAACTTAAATACCATGCTTCTAGCATAAAAATGTAATTTAATTTCTAATCTTCATTTCATTCTAAATGGAACTGGCCACATTCATAATATGCTTTATTGAAATACAATTTCCATGGCATATCCTTATTGCAATATGTTTTTTAGTAAACTATTCTGAAAAAGAAATTTACTTTCCTTGCATTTGCGATGAAAAGTGTGTTATAAGTGTTTTGTTATGTACGACATAAAATGAAAACCGGGTTAGGGCTAATGTTTGGTATTGTTGTAAAATAGGTTTTCTTTAATTCATTACCGTAGAACATTTTAAATTTTTAACCAACCTTTGTATCAAGTCCTAAAATATTGTTACGAGCTGAGGGTTCGGGATAAAATAATGGGAATCAGTATAACCAAAATAACACCTTTATTCAACACTAAAACGATGAATACACGAACTTGGTCACACGTAATCACAACACACTAATTCACACCACTGTTGCACCACTTAAAGTCACCGAAATGTTCGCACGTACAGCAAAATCCAGACTGACTGTCCGGCCATCTCTCCGGCCTATTTATATCGCACACAATTCACTACACTAGAACGATCTTGAACGTTCCAGGAAAGGGTTGGTGTTTCGACAGAATGACCAATCCCCATCCTGCGCAACCGCAGACAATAACACAGCAGGTAAGACAAAAGCCTTCGAGAAACGGCTATTTCTTATTGTGTAACAGCGTAACAATATGATTGAAACAGCCTGTGCAGAATAGGTAAGTAAATCTTTTTCATTCATGATATAAGAAGGTACCTGTTAAACTGACTAAACGGTCTCGCCGCTGATTTATGTTACATTTTTTTATTGGAAATGATAAATATTCAAGCTACCGATTAATACCTCTACAATCAGTTAATACGATTCCGGATGTGTGCTTTAAATTAATGTCGTACATAACAAAACAGGTTATATACTATTTCAATGATCTCTTTTGACTTTGAAACCCTACTTATTTGGTTTCGGAACCCTAAAAGGAAGCTTAATTCGAATCTTCGCAATATTCGTAAGAGGATTGGATCATAAAACATAATGGCCCATAGGCCGTTTCAAATTATTCTTAATAAGTACATATTGCAAGAATGAAATTGGTTTTTCATTGGTTAAAAAGATCAACCAGCCTGCCTTATGCCTGATTTTTTCATAGCTTGGTCGTGTAGGAACAGGTTGTAAAATTGACGTTTCAAAACATTGAACGTTTCAAAATTATCCTTGTGATTTAAGTTAATATTGAATTTAATTTGGCTGTATTTCAAACTTTTATAGCTAAATGCTTAGTTCTAATAGTAACAACAGATTCTCATCATATCACACTATTCCATACTAATATTATTAATTCAAAAGTAACTCTGTCTGTCTGTTTGTTACGTTTTCACTATTAAGCGGTTGGACCGATCTTGATGAAACATAAGAAGAAAATACTGTGTATCAACAGGAGCTATGATAGTTTTTCGGAAAATCAAGTTTTTTTGGCAGTAATTTTTTTTAAGATTTTTTTTTATTAATTATTTTATTATACTAGCTGAGCCGCCGAACTTCGTACCGCCTTGACATGCATATGTCGTGGGCTGCTAATGTACGTCGCTGGTAGAATTGTCAATAGGCCATCATTAGCTGCATCTATGAGTATGCAGTATGAGAAAATTTTCTTCATATTTTTTTTCGTAAAGTTTTTCCGATATTTTAATTTACATTAAAGATCATCAAAATCGGTCCAGCCGTTATTGAGTTTTAAATGGGTTTTTACTAACCCGACTTTTTGTTGTATGTATCTAGATTGTTTGTTTCTGATTTAACATGTACTGTTTAATTGTTATTTTTATGTTCATTATTTTAAATCATCTTTCTCTCTCTCTCTCTTGTGTCTCACTCAGTTTTTCATTAAATGTTTCATTAAGTGTGCTATTTAGCAAATAAATGAGTGTCTATGTCTAAAACCAAAGGTACTTCAGGACTTCACTTCATTAAAATTAGTTACACACAGGACAAAATTAAATTTAGTATTAAATTTACCTGCAACAGTCGTCACACAATGGGTGCCTGCAGATGGGCGTCCAAGTCGGGGCAGGCCGAGGAAGCGTTGGCGTGACGACCTCGATGCATTCCAAGATGGCTGGTGGGACGTGGCGAGTGATCGTGAGATGTGGAGGAACATGGGGAGACCTTTGCCCAGCAGTGGGAAAGTATAGGTTAAAAAAAATTATAACCTGGATTAACACATAGGCTACTTTTTATCCCATAAATCAGGTTCCATGGGATAAAAGTGGGGTGTCAAGTTGCAACAGCGCAATAGCAATAGCTTTATTTCTAGGTTATCTACACATTTAGTAGTGTAACGCGTACGAAGTCGTGGGCAACAGCTAGAATTGACATAAAGCTGCGGGCGGAAGCACGTTAATGTATAAACTTATCGTAATATTTTGATTGCGTAGTATAATATGATGTCTCTAGATGATTTTGATGACATTTGCTCACAAACAACAAATATTATTGCTTCCCGCAATAACGATACACATGTAGTTAAAGATGTGACATTTGATAAAATTAGTTTTTAAAGGAAATGCATTAAGGTCTATCGCCTTCCAATAAACACGCCATTATAATAATACATTCCATTATAATAATTCATGCCATTATAATATAATAATAATACTTTTTAACAAAAATATAAGCGACTTACTTAACCAAACTACTTAATTGATTTTGATGATTCTATGAGACCAATATATATATCCTTTCAAATAAAAAAAAGCATTTTTCAAATCGGTTGATAAATGACGGAGTTCTGAGGTAAAAACAAAGTAGAGTATATCTTTTCAAATAAAAAAAATACTTTTCCAACTCGGTTGATAAATGACGGAGTTCTGAGGTAAAAACAAAGTAGAGTATATCTCTTCAAATAAAAATATATTTTTCCAACTCGGTTGATAAATGACGGAGTTCTGAGGTAAAAACAAAGTAGAGTATATCTCTTCAAATAAAAATATATTTTTCCAACTCGGTTGATAAATGACGGAGTTCTAAGGTAAAAACAAAGTAGAGTATATCTTTTCAAATAAAAAAATACTTTTCCAACTCGGTTGATAAATGACGGAGTTCTGAGGTAAAAACAAAGTAGAGTATATCTCTTCAAATAAAAATATATTTTTCCAACTCGGTTGATAAATGACGGAGTTCTGAGGTAAAAACAAAGTAGAGTATATCTCTTCAAATAAAAATATATTTTTCCAACTCGGTTGATAAATGACGGAGTTCTGAGGTAAAAACAAAGTAGAGTATATCTTTTCAAATAAAAAAATATTTTTCCAACTCGGTTGATAAATGACGGAGTTCTGAGGTAAAAACAAAGTAGAGTATATCTTTTCAAATAAAAAAATATTTTTCCAATTCGGTTGATAAATGACGGAGTTCTGAGGTAAAAACAAAGTAGAGTATATCTTTTCAAATAAAAAAATACTTTTCCAACTCGGTTGATAAATGACGGAGTTCTGAGGTAAAAACAAAGTAGAGTATATCTTTTCAAATAAAAAAATACTTTTCCAACTCGGTTGATAAATGACGGAGTTCTGAGGTAAAAACAAAGTAGAGTATATCTTTTGAAATAAAAAAATATTTTTCCAATTCGGTTGATAAATGACGGAGTTCTGAGGTAAAAACAAAGTAGAGTATATCTTTTCAAATAAAAAAATACTTTTCCAACTCGGTTGATAACTGACGGAGTTCTGAGGTAAAAACAAAGTAGAGTATATCTTTTGAAATAAAAAAATATTTTTCCAATTCGGTTGATAAATGACGGAGTTCTGAGGTAAAAACAAAGTAGAGTATATCTTTTCAAATAAAAAAATACTTTTCCAACTCGGTTGATAAATGACGGAGTTCTGAGGTAAAAACAAAGTAGAGTATATCTTTTGAAATAAAAAAATATTTTTCCAATTCGGTTGATAAATGACGGAGTTCTGAGGTAAAAACAAAGTAGAGTATATCTTTTGAAATAAAAAAATATTTTTCCAATTCGGTTGATAAATGACGGAGTTCTGAGGTAAAAACAAAGTAGAGTATATCTTTTCAAATAAAAAAATATTTTTCCAATTCGGTTTGATAAATGACGGAGTTCTGAGGTAAAAACAAAGTAGAGTATATCTTTTGAAATAAAAAAATATTTTTCCAATTCGGTTGATAAATGACGGAGTTCCGAGGTAAAAACAAAGTAGAGTATATCTTTTCAAATAAAAAAATATTTTTCCAATTCGGTTGATAAATGACGGAGTTCTGAGGTAAAAACAAAGTAGAGTATATCTTTTCAAATAAAAAAATACTTTTCCAACTCGGTTGATAAATGACGGAGTTCTGAGGTAAAAACAAAGTAGAGTATATCTTTTGAAATAAAAAAATATTTTTCCAATTCGGTTGATAAATGACGGAGTTCTAAGGTAAAAACAAAGTAGAGTATATCTTTTCAAATAAAAAAATATTTTTCCAATTCGGTTGATAAATGACGGAGTTCTGAGGTAAAAACAAAGTAGAGTATATCTTTTCAAATAAAAAAATACTTTTCCAACTCGGTTGATAAATGACGGAGTTCTGAGGTAAAAACAAAGTAGAGTATATCTTTTCAAATAAAAAAATACTTTTCCAACTCGGTTGATAAATGACGGAGTTCTGAGGTAAAAACAAAGTAGAGTATATCTTTTGAAATAAAAAAAATATTTTTCCAATTCGGTTGATAAATGACGGAGTTCTGAGGTAAAAACAAAGTAGAGTATATCTTTTGAAATAAAAAAATATTTTTCCAATTCGGTTGATAAATGACGGAGTTCTGAGGTAAAAACAAAGTAGAGTATATCTTTTCAAATAAAAAAATACTTTTCCAACTCGGTTGATAAATGACGGAGTTCTGAGGTAAAAACAAAGTAGAGTATATCTTTTGAAATAAAAAAATATTTTTCCTATTCGGTTGATAAATGACGGAGTTCTGAGGTAAAAACAAAGTAGAGTATATCTTTTCAAATAAAAAAATACTTTTCCAACTCGGTTGATAAATGACGGAGTTCTGAGGTAAAAACAAAGTAGAGTATATCTTTTGAAATAAAAAAATATTTTTCCAATTCGGTTGATAAATGACGGAGTTCTGAGGTAAAAACAAAGTAGAGTATATCCTTTCAAATAAAAAAATACTTTTCCAACTCGGTTGATAAATGACGGAGTTCTGAGGTAAAAACATAAAACCGAATTGCGTCCCTATAAAATTTGAGGGTTGCCTTCGATTTTTTTGGGATCCCATCATCAGATCTTGACTTGGTGCCAATGGGACCTAAAAGTATAACCTTTAAAAAAAATCTTGAATCAGTCCAGGCGTCTTGAGTAATCGAGGAACATACATAAAAAAAAAGTTTCCGATGAGAACCTCATATTTATGAAGTCGGTTAAAAATTGTAGGATGCTTTCCAAAAATTTTTTATTATAAGTCGTGTGTTTAGACTAAATCTATATTTTGATAAACAAACTTTTTGTATAACATCCCTTTGCAAGTTTTTATTTCAATCTTTAAACATGCAGGTGGTTATCAGTCAGCGAAGCTCTCTGTACAGACACCCCTCTCTTTCTTTCCCAGGGTTGATACATCCCCTGTCCTTCTCCCCAGCATCCGTATCGATCTGTCGTTATAACCTTGACCCCGGCGTGGCCTTGGTCTATGAAACCTTGCAAGGAAGTTACAGAGTAAGCTGGATGCAGTAGGTTGGTTTAACGATCATTTTGTACGGAAGGGTAGGTCATATTTCACGTTTAATGTTGACTTGTGGCCAGTTGTGGCTAGAACAATTGGATACGGATTATTTTATTTCTAGATTAGAATAGACTAGTGGTTCAACCCGAAATGAGATCTCGCATAATGTTTGACTATCAAAGTAGTAGATTACGCGTGATCTCATCCCGGGTTGAACCACTCACTAGTCTATTCTAATCTACTACTTTGATAGTCAAAGATTACGCGAGATCTCATTCCGGGTTGAACCACTTGTTCTCTTCTAATCTAGAAAGAAAATAATCCGTATCCAATTGTTCTAGCCACAACTGGCCACAACTCAACATTAAACGTGAAATATGACCAACCCTTCCATACAAAATAATCGTTAAACCGACCCTACTGCATCCATCAAAGTAATGCCACGAAATGATTAACCAACATACTTGGCCCACACCCAACGGCTCCCAGCAACCATTTTCCGTCGTTCCATGTTTAATCAAGTTGTTTAATCCGGAGATAATCAGTTAAGCAGGATGAAGAATAAATAATAATTACAACGGCAGGGTTTACTAATTATAGCGGAAATATGGCTGGTTTATTAAAAGTATAATGTTTGAGATAAGCTAGGGATTAACTGTTGGGGATTGAATGTTTTGTAGATATTCTTAGCATAGATTGTAGAGAAAAACTATTTAATTTGTTCGTTGAGTCAATGTTGATTTCTGGGTTTTAGCCTGCTCAAAAACCAGTGGTCAAAATTTAAAGACATGTTTAAGGTTTCATTTTATGTACTATCCAAACTTTGTCTGGAATAGATAGCTTTTAGCGATTAGACATTAGCCATTTGTAAAATATGATGTTTTGTATTTTATTTCGGTGCACATAAAGAGTTATCTAATCTATAGTGATTGACCCAGCACTAATACTATTCCATATTCAGGACTAATGGTAGCGTAAAAAGGAATGCACTATCTCTTTCTACGCAAGCATTAGTTGATCGAGCGAAGCGAGATCTCCAAATTAACTTGGGCAATACGGCGTTGTATGTATGTTTGTTTGTCCGAGGATACGTTTCGAAGCGTTAATCCGATCATCGGGAAATTTGGTATATGGGAGTGATGCCACAATCCTGGTGTGACTACATCAGCTTAAAATATTTGGAGGTTGTTGAGATAGGTTCAAGTGGGGTAAAAAAAACCAAAATGAGACTATCCAGTTAAAAGGCACGTCTAATGAAAGGTCTTTATTGGTACATTTCAATTCCGTTTTTATTTTTAATTTAAACCTTGTAGTTTTTAAGTTATTAGCCATCATAAAAACGGAACTTTGATGAAATTCACAGGGTACACCAGTGACCCCACAGTGCTGAAATTTGGTATGCGTGTAGCTTTAGTAGAATGCGTTTATAGGGAAAGTCTGAAATCTAGAATTACTGGAATTTCTACCCCAAAAATGAATAATCAATAACATGAACTCCCGTTACCTGTAATTAGAATGACACTGTAGGTCAAGATAGTTGATTATTCATTTCGTGGCACTTTTTTATAGTCAAAGATTAAAATTATATATTGATTTATTTTTATGGGAGACTCGTGGGACAGTTCGGGGCGAACCACTAGTGTATAAAAATAAAACAAGTAATAAAATTAATAAAAGCGCATCGCAAGCAATTTTTTAATGCATTTTGTGTACCTAATTTATTATGATATAAAGGAAAATTATTTGAAACCCACTTTGTAGGATGAAAGCAGAAGGATGTCAACATGTTGTTGCCTGCCTTGATGATGATTACTTATTTCTTATTTGCCATAAAGGACTGAGACGCATGAGGACAACTTCTTTCCCCTGAAACCGGGTTTGAGGAGCAATGTTTGATCAGAAAATATTGGTTCAAAGTCTGGGTATTGTGGCACTTCGGGGGATCCGTTGAGGTCCAGCAGGACTGTGTATCTCACTGTTACTTAATATCCTGGCGCATGAATTCGGAAACCCCTTGGCCTCCGACACTAAAATACGCCATTGGTCCTTGTTCTGCACTTCTTGTCAGTCTGGCACTTGGAGAGCGCCGATGTCTTTCTCCGCCTTACCCTTCCAGCGATATCTGGGTCCCTCGTCTTGCTGTGTAAATCTCTTATGCAGATCTGGGTGGTTTGCAAGTACTCGTAATTTCTGATGCCTAAAATACAGAGATTACGTTTGGGATGTTAATGTGGCTGTTGGTTGTTATTTATGTATTCGTTGTTTGTTCCAGGCGGTCGGCGGATGTCGGGCGGCGGCGGCGCGGGGCTCATGTCGTGTGTGCGCGAGGGCTCGCTGGAGCCGCCCTACCGCCCGCCCCAGCCGCACACCGACACGCACAACCATGGTCAGTATCTCTTTCAACGATAGGTTATTTTGAAGAAGGAGTATTGTTTAGGATTTCTAGATTTGCTTCCTTCTTGTCATGTCATCATCAATTCAAATAGGGTTGCGCTCGAACAAAGTTGTTTAAGGCTAAAAAGGTCCACACGATAAAGTCATAAATGGGACTATTCAGTTTTTATGTATTTATTATGGTATATATTATGTATGTATGTTATGTATTACGTGTGAGTCTGTGTTTCCTGATAGCTACAACCTAGGTGTCTTCAAGTCGCGTGTGAATAGGTTTCTTCTAGGCAAACGTGATCCATCGTAGACTGCATCATCGCGCGCTATCAGGCGAAGTCGTGGTCAAACGTAAGCAAATAATGTACAAAAAAATTAAAAATAATCGTAGTTATTTATTAGTTTTTACTTCAATATCCTTTTTTGTGCACGTACCCACCACTATAAACAACTATCTCTATATTGAAAGGGTCTTTGTACATGTCCATTTCGTAAGCTGTTTTGTCTGTAATCTATTTGTGTACAATAAAAAATAGGCTGGATATTATAGTAGAACGAATAAAATGTAGGTATATAACAATAGTCACAAGTATGGGGGTACTGACTGACCTTGACTCCAGGATTCTATTTATCGTGTGCATCAGAAACTCGACAGAATACATAAACCCGGAAGTGTTGTCTTCCTTTGTAATTTCAAATGGAACGTTGCGAAATGGCGCAGGATAGAGACAGGTGCATAAAAGACACGGGGAAGATTTTTGCAATGTAGATGACAAAAAACATTGACAAAATATTATCCTCCATGGCGCAGTGGGTGTATAGCCTGCTGTGATGCAGGAAAACAAATCAAATCAGTTTATTGCATAATATGGTAGGTACAAGGTGTTTAGTGTTACATAGTATAAGTGCAGCCATATTCAGCGATTTACCCATGCAATGTCGAGGTAGAGGGTTCGATTCCCGCTGCGTAACAAATGTTTGCATGATCTACAAATATTTGTTCCGCGTCTGGATGTTTTTCTATGTATAAGTATGTATTTACAAAAAAAAGTATGTAAATATTCTATCAGTTGTCTGGTTTTCATAGTACAAGCTCTGCTTAGTTTGGTGCTATATAACGTTTTGTGAAATGTCCAGTAATATTTATTTATTTAATATTATTACCGACGGCAAAATACCTAATAATTGTATTGTCATTTCCAGGCGAAGGCCGCACTGGCCGCTTCCTGCGCGGGCTCCGGCGCATGTTCAAGCGGCGAGGCAGCGGCGTACGCGCAGACGCGTCTCCCGATCCTAAGAGCAGTTCCACTGGCGAACTACTGCATGCGGAAAGACACGCTAGGAGACAGTAAGTAACAGAATATCTGAGTACTTCAGACATACTTGTTAATGTTTGAATTGAAACGCATGGAGGTTGGACTTAATGTCACCGGCGCATGTATGTATTTGCGAAGAGACGCTAGGACAAAAAGTAACATAGAGTTCAGACATAATCAATGTGAGAAAACCAACGCATTACAGATACAGTGCTCAATAAGTTTCTGACGCATGTTTTTGATGCATGGCATCAGCCCTACTCACGTGAAAACGCTTCTACTTCAAGAGCAATACGACCGGTAAATTGCTGCATGCAGAGAGACGCTAGGAGTCAATAAGTATTATAGAGATCAGTCAGACTAGTATACTGGACCAAGCGGAATGGAGCCATTATGACGTTCGCTTGACTCTCAAGTACTCAACACGTGTTTCGATCAAAAAAGAGGCAGGCGGACCTCATAAGAGTCCTCAATTCACTTTTTCACTACAAACACACGTTTGTAGTGCCGCGTTGCAAACTAGTCGCGAATGGACTCGTTTGCACCCGGCTGCGTTGTATATTCTCTTTGTATTACCGAAGAATACGAACTATTATGATTTTATAATAGTTTGTATTTCTATTAACTTATTTTGTAAAGTTGAATGGTTGAACGTGCGCACGAGTTTGTTTGAAAAATATGAAGAAATTTATCGAACCTGCACAGTAACAACACTACCTCTCAAAACTTGTTTTTTCTTAGTTGTAATACTGCGGCAGAGTTGTCGAGTTCGTCATGTCAGGGTTGTGGCGCGCTTAACTATCCTTCGCCACTCTTCTCGCACCGCTGTTCTTCTGGCACGTTCATTCAGAGGAACATCCATGCCAGCCTTTACTTGATCCGTCCATCTCATAGGCAATTTGCCACACGCTCTTTTGCCGTCCACCTTCCCCTGCACCACCAAGCGTTCAATGAGAAGGTGAGAATGCGAGATTGTACCGTAGAAGAGAGACGCTGCTTGACTTATTTAGTTCACTCAAATTCATAGATACAGTTTTTTCGTTTATATCTAAAAGATATTTATTTTTTTACAGAGAGGGCGTGTACGGCAGCGGGCTATCAGTGTCCCACGACTCGGTGTTCACTGGCGAGCGCTCGGGCGACGAGTCGAGCGACGAGCGTGGCACTCCCGCGCACTCGTTGGCACACGTCGCTTCACACAGGGTATGTAGTCTATGGGGCTTTTGCTGACCCCTCAAGGGGCATTTCTGACCCCTTATGGGGCCTTTGGTGATCCCTTATGTATTTTTAATGGAACCATATAGAGAGTGGCGAAAAAACCAACCTGTTACAAGTACAAGATATTTATTTACATAAACAAGTGTACAATAAGGCCTTAAAAACTTGGTAATGGCACTTTATACTTGTTTGCCCTTTACGAGCATCGCAAAATAGAGAGGGCGCTTTTTTACAAAAAAAATAGAGGGATACACAATAAAATAAACTAATCAATGAATATTTTAATATTAAAGTATCTACGTTTACATGTTTACACAGAGTATGTATTATAAAACAGTGTAATTATTCATCTTATTATTCACAAGGTATCTACTAAACAAAATGTAAACAAGCTCTTTAGGCTATGTATTTCTGTAGCCTCGAGCTAACCATTCATTATCACGGTCCGTCCATTCCGGTCTGAATATCCTCCATAGATATATAAATCCCTTTTGAAGGCGTTTTACATTCGCGCTCGTCGGTCGTCAAAATGCTCGTGAAGATAAGCCAACGACTTATGTAGATATGTGTTAAAAGCGGTATCACATACAAATGTGTTTTCATCCTAGACAACTTGTCTTTGACAATATTGAAATTATAATCAAGAATATATATAAAATGCGTTTTTTTCTGATAATAATAATCCATAGAACTGTTAGTAACTTAATCTAAATCTGAATCATATTATGTTAGTGGTAGGAAAATCACACAAAAAATTAAAAGACAAAAGTATAGTCCTGAATTGAATATTGAAGAAGGTATTTATGTTATAATTTAATCCCTGACAAACAAACCTAAAAAAAACCGCAATAAATCGGCTTAGTGGCAGTGACGTCACACACACTCGTAAACCGATATTACATGGGTCGCGCTTCCACTAAGCTTGTTTGCTTGCCGGCGTCGCGTCAGTCGCTATTGACGTCAATCGACGACGCCAAATACGAATTCTGGGTTTTATTTTACCCATAAAAAGAAAATAAATTATTTTAACACACGCAGGACAGACAGAGTACTCAGGACAACAAGAAAAATACAAGTAACACAACAGAATAAGTAGGTTTGGAATGAAGCAGGTAGGTAGGAGAGTATTAGTCCTCTGTATTGTGTAGGCCAATCAGTCCCCATCTCAGTGTATTGTTGCCAACCACCAGAGGATGGTAAGCGGCGCTCACTTTCCAAGCGAGACCCATGACTCCATACTCATACTCATTTATTCAAACCATAGTCAAATAAATAACTACCGTGACTTATTTCAATCGTTATAAATACGGCACCAATCTCGTAACACGTGCCATTCTTAACCTGTAAAGTCCCATTGCAGGGCAATGGCCTCCCTTACCTCTTTCCACTCTTCCCTGGCACTGGCTAATCGGGGCCACTCTTTATGCTAGTCAATTTTTGACCTAAAATCGCCACTGAGTTGGTCCCACAGGTACCGCGCCTGCGTTGTCGGCCCAGGCGAAGAACGCGACAACTTTGACGCTGTCTCGGTATCTTGGCCAGCGGAATCTCAAGATCGTGTAGAATTGAAGAAGGGCCTTTCTCATTAGTGGGATTTTCAGAATTCGAATCATCTGAAAGAATATGATTTATAATATGAATATTTTTTAAGACAATCTTACGCAATCAGTAGAAAGCTGCATAAAAATAAAATGTCATCCTCATTGTATAAACTAAAAAGGCATTACACAATGTTTATTCGTAATCTCCATTCAGGTTCTATATTTGGTAAAAGCGTATTAAGTATCTAGTTATCTTCTGTTAGGAGAAATCATCTGTTAGCTTTAACCTCAAGTGTTGTGCTCATATGTTAGTACACATACCTGCAATTCAGTGTGTAATACAATTAAAGATTTGGGGTTTTTGATCAAAACTATTATCAAAATAAGATGTTTAGAGGAAAACTAGCTGGACCGTCACGGCTTACTACGTTTGAATGAATGAATTATTTATTCGCAAAAAGGATAAAGAAATAAATTAACATTCTATTCTATAGTATTGGAGGAACGATCTCGACGCCTTCGAAGAGAATTGTCGAAGGTAGGCTAGTTACAAAATTAAATATAATAAATATCTACATAGTACAGTATCAATGAAACAAGCAATAGAAAAAAAAACACTCTTATTAAAAAAAAGTATAAACATTGTAAAGGAAGCTCTTTAGCCCTGACTCATAATCGCTGAGTCACAGGCAGACAGACGCCCCGGTAAATGTATATGAGCTCCGATTAATAATCCTAATTGAACACCGTCTATTTGTGGAGCCTTCTGTTTCAGCTTAATACAATCAGTCCTGTTGTGTGTATATCATATGTTATTAATGCAAAAATCATTGCTATTAAAGCATAAGTTTTAGAATAGTGAATTTTAGCCCTTAACCGCCCTGATGTATGTGAAGATGAAACACGCCTAGAAAGAACCTGTTAACTACGCTTGAAGACTCCGAGTTTAAGGGTCAGAAAATACAAAATTTATATAAATTGGTAAGGCGAAACAATAAAACTCAAGTTATACATACAAAGCTCAAGATGTATTTCATTTAAAAACAGAGTCGCAGTGGTTCCCTATTTTCCAAATAATTCGGTCACCTACAATACAATACTTCCTGATTACAGAAATCAACGCTGCTTTATTAAAAGCTTAGAGCAAATCTAGTTAAAATTGCTTATTAAAATGCGAATGCTGATCGTTGCTAATCATCAGGCACTTAACTCAATGTGGGTGTACCTCAAGGCTCTACCCTTGGGCCCTTTCTACTCTTAATTCATGCGCGACGTAACCCTAACATTTGTTCACACTTCTATTCCGATATTGCCTAATGTAATTGCTCAGGCGAATTATTCGTATGTTACAGTCTTAGGTATTAAGCAGAGTATATTTACCGTGTATGTACGATAGACAATACGTGCAGAGCCATCTTAATCAAACGAAATGATTTTTTTTTAATTTAACAGATATCAAATAAACAGAAATAATCCTTGAAATTCGAAATAATTATTCTTTACATAGTCAGTTCCTCGTGGGATAGCATTAGTACATTTAGTACCCAAACTAGGAAAACCTGTGTAATGGCATACTAACTAATGCCCTCCGCCGGGCTTGATAGTATACGAGTATAAACTTAATTAAAATAGAATTTGATAAAATAACTTAGAATCATTGTTGAAAATGAATTAAAATGAAAAAAAATATTTACTACAAAATGAACATAGGCACATGGCTTAACCTAGGTATAACATAAATAAAAAATAATTTACTAAATCATTGATAGCACAAATGATTTTTACGAGCCATCTATTGATTCACGGTGAAGATTCGAACCCAACCTGTGGATCAGAAATCAGGGTAAATCTCACTAGGCCAGTCTTAGTTACAGTGAAACCCAATAATCCGAGCATGATAGACATTCAGTAAGTTCTGCTCTCGTGGGCAGCTAGTTATTGCCATAATTGTGCAATGTTAACCGCGCTTATAACCTTTTCTTTCTTTATGACTTTATTATAAAGTACTTACTTACCTTTTCTACTCTGAATGCTCATAGAAACTTTTTTTTTTTTTTGTTTTTACTGATTAAACTAAACTTAATTTTGATCAGACGATTTCGAAACTCAAATCTAGTAATAATTAATATTATTACATTATGCTTACATTTATTTGGTTTTTATTTCTTTTTACTGTTGTCGTGTTTAGCTTGTAAATAATTTTTATTCATTCATTAATTCATTATTCGAGTGGTTCAAATTCATAAAAAATGAGGCATTTAAGTCTTTCAATTGAATATAATGTCTGATGGCAAGTCGCAGTACTAGCGAACACAGCCACTCTAGTGCAACAGGTTTTTAAATGTAGTTTATAGCCTTAAAATATTAACAAATTTATGCTTTGGTTTAATTTTCTCAATCCGAATAAAAAAATACCAATTCAGGTTTAGCTTCAAACATAATCCACAGTCTTAACTTTAGCTCATAATTTTAAACTTCTAACTTCACTATCTTCTAATAGCTTTGAATCTGACGTCATAAATGCGAAGCGTGCCGAAGAGTGCACAACACTGTATCTAGAGCTACCCAGCTAGTTATTTTTTTTCTCTATCAACTCGGATGGGATGAATCACAACGAAGTGGCGAACGCAGTCTGAGAACCGCGGCCGGTCGTACCGGTATGGGCCGGTATACATTTCAAACTTTTAAAAACGAATGTGATTATAACGTATTTTTGTATTTCGAAGGCTGGTTTTTGTTTGTTTTTTTATAACCTGGAAAATGCGCGAATAGGTACAAACAAGGTTACTTAAAAACTCTGTGAGAAAAAAGTTTTTAGCGCATGTGGTCAAAAAAGTTTTGTTTTGTGAGTGGTCAGTGTTATAAGGAAATTGAAATAAAAAATTAACAAGAACAAAAATAATATAGCTCATGGAAAATAAATAGGCGATTGTGTATTCGTGAGTCACATAAGAATGAGTTGGTTACAGTTTTTAGAAAAACAAAGCAAAATACAATTACGTCAACTCAATAAAGAAACGTTGCCTTATCAGCAATAAAAAATGATAAAATTATAAGTCAAGACATGCGAATTATTAAAATTAGTACAAATGATATTAGCAAAAACAACATTCGCTGAGGTCAAGGTTTGATTAAATATAAATGTTACATCTAATACCTGAATGTTAACTATCTGGTAATAATAAAAGAAATTATTACAGTAATCCTATTAGACAATAACATGACACCGAACGCAAATAACTTAAATTTTAATTAAATAACTGTTTTAAAACACAGTAGCGTAACAAATTAGCTTCTATGCATGTTTTTACTTCTACTTATTTTCATAACTTGCAAATGAAATGGTTTATTTATGTTAGAAAAAACAGTTTCACACAGTTTGCCAAAAAACTAGCATTCAAAATTAATAATATATAATGCTGCTAAACAATAATGTCATTAAAAATGTATTCTTTGATTAATAAAAATCCTAATAAAATTTGCACTCATAGGTGCCGTTTCAAATACTAAAGAAAGAATGGAACGTAATAATAGTTTAGCAGTTTAAAAAAAAAACATTAGCAACGCATGTATAGTGCATTCTACCTTGAACTAGGACACGTAGCTCGTTAACAGAATGTTTCATCTGTGTTGGCACTTCTTCAAATAAGGTGTAATATAAAATTTGGTTCTGACTCATCCAATCAATAACTGGTTATTTGACATTGGAGGCGAGGCTTGAAACAACCAACTTTTGAATTTGAAGACTTCTGGCTAGAAGGATTCGGTTTTTAATTTGTGACTATGTTTTATTTATTTAGAGTTTTTAGTGTTCGTAAAATAGTTCAGCTTAATAAAATGGATTTCTTATCTAAGATATTAATAACTATAAATTAAATGAAATATTTTCATTCAAGTTTTAATGAAAGCAGAATCATAAAATTAAGAGTAGATTTTACATTATCTTTTAAATATGTAACTGGAAATAAATAAATAATAAACACTATTACTAATATATATTCCATCGAGTGGATCACAAAAGACAGAAAACAAGAACGCGTCAGACCGCGACGCCGATGGAAAGACGAACTCGTCTCGTATATGGAATACTGGAACACACACGCGCATGATAGAGTGGACTGGAAGGAAAGAAGGAAGGCCTTTGCCCTGGAGTGGGACAGTACAGGCACCAAATAATAATAATACTTGTAAAGGCCAGTCCCTGACTCTACCATCCTTTAACGTGGGTGTCATGTGTGTTGGTGTGTCGGTAGCTAACCACAAAAACTTTATCGAGTTTTGATGAGCAAATTATATAGCCATGCTTAAACTACTGTTACTTGTTAATTTAAGATTTGATTTCAACGTAGGTGTTCATGCAATTAAATGCGCAAGTATCGATGGCTTTTATAAAAAAAATCTAATAAACAATGAAATAATAAAACATGTACATACTTAATTTTTTTTATCCAACCTGTGTCATCCCACTGCTGGGCAAAGGGCTCCCCCACTGTCTTCTAGGACTTTCGCTCGCGTGCCAAATCCCACCAATCTGTCTCAAAGGCATCGAAATCATCACGCCATCGTCTACTAGGCCTTTCTTGGCGACGTCGCCCGTCTTCAGGCACCCACTGGGTGACGACCATTGCCCATCTGTCCGAGTGCATTCGTCTTATATGGCCCGCCCAATCCCATTTTAGGCTGGCAGCCTTATTTTCTGCGTCAGCAATGCCGATCTTTAAACGCAGCGTGGTGTTACGGATTCTGTCAATCCTCTTTACTCCAAGCGCTCTGCGCTCCATTGCTCTCTGGCAAACCTTGAGTTTGTATTTTTGAGCCTGGTTAAAGACCACGTTTGGGAATCATATGTAAGGACGGGCAGTATACATATGTCGATGAGTTTGCGCTTTAGTGACATAGGAAGGTTTCCCTTCATCAGCTCTTTCATGGACCAGTAGTTCTTTCAGGCGTTCTTGATACGGCGATCGATCTCCTTATCTTGCCTGTTTTTGAAAGAAACAAATCAATTAAAAAAAACGGTTGCTGTTGGAATAGTTTTAACTTTAAAACAATTTAAAATAACAATTTAAAAATTTGTCATCAAGTTTACATGCGAGATTAAAAATCCTCCACTTTTACGAGATAATAAGGAGTATTAAATAGATAGAAGAATAAAATAGGCTCACCATTATAATAATCCTCATGATGGACATCTCTGGATCTTTTTAGAACGCAACCCAGACGATATCCCACAAGTGAATAGTTACAAGTCAAGTCCAAACATTAGATACACGTCCTCTTTTGCATAGAAGTTAGCATTGCCTACTTATATAGATAAGCACGATATAGCCTTTAGTCGGTTAAATATGCGTTTGTTTTTTATAGAAACATTAAAGTTTGTTAGATAATATATCATACTCGTACATTTTCTTCTTATAGTCTTGCACTACTATGATCAAATTGAGGTAAACCCAGATAAGGTTTTTTCAATATAGAATGAAAGTCTAGTGTTTGCCTAGATATAACCTGTTCACTCTGGACTTGAAGACTTCGAGGGTATAATGGAGGATAGAATAAGATCTCCGTGTTGGTGATGTTACTGGTGTAGTGAAAAAAGCTCTTACATAATTTACGCCGTAGCAGACGTATGGGGGTCAACGACAACCCAAAAGGAATGCTTATCAACTGTGCTAATTATATCCATTTTCTCAATTTATTTAGATCATTATTATTATTATCAGCCACTTTTCTCCCACTGCTAGGCAAAGGCCTCCCCCCATTCTTTCCAGACATATCGATCCCGTGCCAAATCTGCCCAGTCCTCCAGAAATTTGTGATATAAAAAAAAAATTGAATTTAGATCATAATTGTCATTATTGCCTCCGTAGTGCAGTGGGTGTATAGCCGGCTGAGACGCAAGAGGTAGCGGATTCGATTCCCGCCGCGGAACAAATGTTTGCATGATCTAAGGATATTTGTTCCGTGTCTGGGTGTTTCTCTATATATTTGTTGTATATCGGTCTATTTTTATATGCGGGTAGAATGGTTTCGCCAGTTGGTTGTCCACAATTAAACGAGTACAAGTGATTTACAGTGTTTCCTTGCATTATTCCTCAAAAAACTGAACAATACGATAAGTATGTATTTATAAAAATAATATATAAGTATTCCATCAGTTATCTGGTTCCCATAGTACAAGCTCTGCTTAGTTTGGGGCTAGATAGCGCTGTGTGAAATGTCCAGCAATATAATTATTAATTAAAACTATTATAAAACTAGAAAGTGAGGTAATATTTTAAACTTAAAGCTGGTATTACACTAGCTGAACAACATCTCGCCCGCTTTTAACAAAATATTTTGAAATCAAGGATTATATAATAAAAAACTCATAACCCACAAAGGGTTAAATCTTTATCTGGCGTTATAGAATGAGAAAAATATACCTTTGGTATAAATTTTTTGATATAATACAAGCATACAATACAGCCTTTTTTTTCGACCTGGAAATGGAACAAGCTTATGGCCCACCTGATGTTAAGTGGTTACCATCTCCTGTAATTTCACCGGCCACCATACTCTTCAAACCGAAACACAGCATAGTTGCTTGGCGGCAGAAATAGGTATTGTGGTAATACTTCCCCGGGGGAGCCCTTTTACAAGTAACTCTACTACTCTTAAAATAATCTTAATTAGCCTATGTTTAAATATGTTTATACTTACACCCATTTTTAAAAGACCCCATACTGTAGTCACCTGTATCTCAACAAAAATTCAGAATTTAGAAACTACAGAATTCCTATTTTTTTTCTGTTTTTTATATTTTTTGTATACTTAATTCTGCTAGTTGACTAAGCTCTTACATGAATTTATTTTATAAAAAGCTCTGAGCATTGCTAATTCGGGCATGTTTTTATAAACACGTAAGAAATTCGTCTTGTTTCATATCTTGTGTGTATCGGACTTGTGTTACATTAAATTGCCTCATATCGTCTCGCTTGTTGAGTCTACTTTCCAAAATACCCGTCTGTAAAATATACGCTACAATTAACTATACCTACAGTTCTCTGAGCGCTCTCGTTTGAAACAAGCGCATTTGAAAAATCTTACAGAGATCGAAATTTCTGAACGCATTAATAATCACTATCAGTAATTATTTAGACAGTTTAAATTTCGAATAGGTGTTCTATATAACGTATTTATGTGTGGATCTTGGATTTCGAACGTTGAAACTTTTCGTACGAACTTTTATTGTGAAATTTGAGTGAGTGAAAGTGAATGATTTCATTTATTGAGTGAAAAATGAAAATGGGAAAATCATTCAAAAAGTCCTTCAAGAACTTATGGAACTTTGCGTGGCTCGTTGCGACTAAAGTGTTTTTGGTAATAAATAAATATTCATTGTTTTATGTTTTATAATATAATGAACATTGTGAGTAATTGGTACAAAGACCGTCTGCCATGTTATAAAATGGCTGGATAGATAAAAAGGCCCTTATAAGAGCTTTTAATTTTGTGGCGCTTCGTCTAACCTTCTCGGGCGTCGTCAGTCGTTATTTCATTCAAAACTTAATATTGGAAGTTACGATCAAGTTAACCAAAAGTTTTTTAGTAGGTACTAAATTTTAGTACTAAATTTATATGCGTATTACTTAATAATTCGTTACTAAACTTAAATATTATGAAGTCCCTTAAATATTACTTACCTAGCTTCCGGCCGCTTCGCACGCGTGATTTATCAAAAAAAGGTCTTATGTTTTAATCCAGGTCATAATCAATCTATATAACAAATTTCATCGAAATCGGCTCAGCCGTTACGACGTGATAGAGTAACAAACAAGCAAACACACATCCAAACGATATTATGATGATGAGAGTAACAAATGCGTTAATTAGCTGGTTATTTGTAAATCTGTGGCAAAGCTTAGGTCAGCAAGTGATTTAAACCCGTTTTATACTTGTTTAGACAGACTGATAAACGAGTTTCCTTTATTGGAACCATGAATCATAAAAATACAGAGTAAAGCCAAAACAACAGACATTTTAAATTATAATCAACTATCTTCCGCCAGCGGCTTCGCACGCGTTGTTTGTCAACAAAAAGTAGCGTAGTGTTAATCTAACCTAGATTAACACATAGGCTACTTTTTGTAATCTACGTAATATCAACTTTCATCGAAATCGGTTCAGCCGTTACGACGTGATTAAGAAACAAACAAATAAACAAACATTCGCATTTATAATATTAGTATGATAAATTCAGGGCACGCAGTTTGTTGCTAAAAAGATTTTTTTTTTCATTTCCGGACTGTGACTTCCATATTTTTAAAATAGAAATAAGGATTTGTCATGGAGATTGTATTTCATTATGAAAGTGGCCAGATCCATTTTTAAAAAGAAGTAAGGATTTTTCATGGAGATTATATTTCATTATAGCATATCTATGAAAGTGGCCTGTTACATTTTTAAATAGAAATAAGGATTTGTCATGGAGGTATTATTTCATTTTAGCTTATTATGAATGCAATGGACCTGATGCACGCGTAATATAGGAAAAGGGCAGGAAGAAGATGAATGCTATGAACCTCTTTCTCTTTTCAATTTTATTTACGGCCCTAGGGCCTTAAAATGCATTTATCTAGACGTTTTCGAGTACCTATGACCAACTTTTACAGCATGAGTGATGAAAATGGAATTTTCATATTCAATGCCAAAGTAGGGATAAATAAATAATTTGTGGTTATGCTAACCCATACTTTTATTTGCAAAGGAAACGGAAGACTTATACCACAAATCCCCTGAGACAATCCCCTGCGCAGGGGATTTCGGGACTTTTTGTTCACAAATCCCCTGAGCGTTCACTTCGAGTGCTGGCAGGGAATTTGTGGACAAAAAGGAACATGTCTAGGAAAAAACAAGTCTTGTAGAAGTATAACTTAGCGGGGCAATGCAGCTAGTGTCTTGGGGACACTTCTGCCCGATAGTGATCTGGAGCAGTTGAGATATCTATAGATCGTTTACAACGGTCTATAAATCATTGACCTCTGTGGTGCAGTGGGCGAATAGCCGGTTGAGACGCAGGAGGTAGCGGGTTCGATTCCCACCGCGGAACAAATGTTTGTATGATTTAAAGATATTTGTTCCGGGTCTGGATGTTCTTTTTATATATTATAAGTATGTATTTACAAAAAAAAGTATATAACTATTCTATCAGTTATCTGGTTCCCATAGTACAAGCTCGACTTAGTTTGGGGCTAGATAGTGGTGTGTGAAATGTGCAGCCATATTTATTTATTCTATTGTTTGCGCGAAGATCTAGAATTTTTTTAGTCGACTACAAAAAAAGAGGAAGTTCTGAATTAGTAATTTTTTTTTTTATTTATATCTTCGATTATTCTCTCGTCGTAATTACCATTAAATCACAACAATGACATCCTTTAACTTTTGCGAGTGGGTAGATAAATGGTAGGTATGGGTAGATTGGCAGATATAACGATATATCTGTGCGATACACATGAACACGGTTTGCCCTTGATCATGGCGCATGCAACTGCGTCGAAATATCGGGATACTCAAAAACTCACAAATCATGGTAAATATGACGTTTTTAGTACAAATAATGACATCTCATTTATAAATAAATCCATTCGTGCAAGAAATGTACCTACCTACTTAGTTCGGTATTTATTTTCCTTAAAAATAAAACTTTAATTACTTGTAGTTTACATTACAATAAACAATAATTATCACACTAATATTATAAATGTGAAAGTTTGGATGTTTGTTTGTTACTCATTCACATAACAGCTGAACTGATTTCGATGAAATTTGGTGTGTTGACAGATTATGACCTGGATTCAAACATAGGCTACTTTATATTGACAAATAACGCGTGCAAAGTCGCTGGCGGAAGCTAGTTTCTAATATGCGACTCAAGAGTTATTCTATAGACTTGCCAGGACATAAGTTCTTGTGGTTTTGCTTGATACGACATTGTTATTTTCTCACGACAAAAAGTGTTCAATTACATAACACTAATATTATAAATGCGAAAGTTTGGATGTTTGTTTGTTGGTTACTCAATCACGTCGTAACGGCTGAAATGATTACGATGAAATTTGGTATGTACGTAAATTATAACCTGATTTAACACATGTATTTCCTAAATAAGAAGTGTCAACACGTGAAATTATAATACGTTTTAGAAATACCAAAATCTAAGTTAAAGAATGCAGTACCTAGAGATTTTACGTAGAAATATTATTTTAATATTGTAAATAAAGTATATCCAGCCTTTTCAAACAATAACAGGATAATAGGTATTTAAATTATTTTCCTAATAAATAATTCCAGGACCTAGCAGAAAATGTAGTCATCGAATGTAATGTATTGACTGTGTTCGTGTATCAAATACCAGTGTCTGCTAAATATATAAAAGTGTTTAAAAGTGCAATATTATAAGTGTAGGTAATAAAAATGCAAACGTAAGATGGGTCGAGGCTGGAAGAAAAAAGTTACAAAGTATTGGGTACGTCACATTTTATAAATTACAAGATAACTAATGATCACAAATCAAGTTTTAATTTTGGCTTGTGTCATCGCCAACAAAAAAATTATCTCTCATTTATTTAGTATATGTGAAAATCCAAGAACTAAGAAACTTATCTATATTTACTAAAAAGAGGGATTTTCCATGATTTGTGATTTTTTAAGTGTTCCGATATATCGGCTATCTGTAAACATGGTATGGAACTGTGCCGAATTAACGGGAAACTCAAAAACTTACAAATTATTGATCGAGCTAAGCAAGTTCTTGAGTGTATATGTTTGTTTGTCCGAGGATATCTTTCGACGCGTTGGTTGTTCCAATCTTCGTGAACTTTGGTATATAAGTGGGTTGTGTTAGCAGAATACTGGTGGGTGCCGTTGCATAAGAGCTCGCTACGCACACGCGATGAAACGTGGAAAATGTGTTTTAGCGACGAGCGTAGCGAGCTCGCACAATTGCAGCGAGCGCATTAACCGACCGCCTCGCAAATCGCCAGTGTGATAAAATGAGCACAATTAAAGGAAGTTACATCTGTTCAACTTGATGTTTTTATCTCATTTCCGTTTGAACTAAATAAATGTAAGATAATAAATACAAGCTTTGCAAGTAAACATTCTGACACCAGAGTTGACCAGCACGTATGTTACAAATCACTTATTTTAATATAAAGTAAGTGGGTGTATTGACTCAAGTACTAAGTATTTACAAGAGTTTCCTCATTTGTTCCGACAGGCGGAGCTAGTGGCAGCAGTGCGCAGACGTGGGCGCGGTGACAGCGATGATGAAGAAGACCTGGGCCTACCTAGGAGTCCACCTGCCTCTCCCCCCACCGATACTAATGGAAAGGTAAGATGATCATCTGTAGTGAAAGATCGGACATCCTCCCTCATATCTCTTACTTACTCAGTACTTAGCAGACCCGTGGAGGAACCCCCACTAGGGGCAGTACTTGACATTTGATAGGTGTCTATTTTTTGCATTGTAGCATTCTTTACACTATCTATCTATCTATCTATATAAAATCAGATGCTGTTCGTTAGTTTAAACTCAAAAACTGATTGACTAAATATATTTTTTTGGTTTTGTTCATTCTAATACAGGGGTGGCTTAAAAGAAAAAAATATGGGGAAAACCCATAAAAACAGTTGAAAAATTATAAACTTCAAAATTGGTAATGAATTTTGTATGGGATTATGTGTTACGTTTTAACAACTAAACGGCTGGACCGATTTCCATAAAATTTGGTATACAGATTTAGTATAGAGATAAATTTGGTATATTGTATAACCAGGATTAGGATATAGGGTACTTTTTACACGACTGCGCAGAAGGAAGTTAATGTTTTAAATGACATAACACGCGTGCGAAGCCGCGGGCGGGTTAGCTAGTTTTCTCTTAACCCCGGATATTTACCATGATTTGTGAGTTTTTGAGTGACCCGATATTTCGACACAGTTGAATGCGCCATGATTAAGGATAAACTATTTATCTTGTTAACTGTTTAGTTGCAAATGCTTGCCGTTTAGCCATTATATAAGGTTTTAATAAATTGTATTTTCGTTGGAATTTTTGGTTTTAGGACGTACCATTTTGAGGAAATCATTCCTCAAGATGATATTCTTGGCAGTTTTTGGGCATAAACCTTTTAAAAAAAGTACATTGTTGAACAGCCCTGATTCGAACCCACAATAGAAAGCTAGTTTAACTGTGGTGGTTCTTTGCTATGTCAGTTTAACATGGTTTTACGTGCTATATTGTGTCGCGGGTTTTGTAATTTTTTATTTTACTTGTTTTACCACTAAGGTACGGCCGACCTGATGGTAAGTGGTTACCGTAGCTGATTCCAAAGGGACCAATTACGCGATACCGGTACTAAAAAAAACTTTCTTTTACTCTTTTTCAATTACCCAATTAATGCAGTAGGCCATGGAGAAAACCCCCGGTAGGGTGATTTTTTTATTAATTTAAATAATAAATAAATAAGTATCGCTGGACATTTCACACAGCGCTATCTAGCCCCAAACTAAGCAGAGCTTGTACTATGGGTACCAGATAACTGATAGAATACTTATATACTTTTTTTTATAATTTGTTAGGGACAATCGTCCGACTATCTCATGTGATGTTAAGCTATGGTTGAAAATAATACACGTTTGCCTAGAACCTATTCACTCTAGATAAATCTAGGTTTATCTTCGAAATCCCTACCGCTACATCCCCACTGGTGCGTTGTGGCCTGGTAACTGGACAATTGCTACAAACATACATGCTTTAATACGGGAAATTTGTTTTTAAACAATTTAATGAGAAATTTACCGTGTCAAAGCATGTTTATTTGTAGTAATTGTCCAGTCACAAGGCTTCCACGCACCGGTGGGGACGTAGCGGTGGAGATTTCGAGAATAAACCGACTTGAAGACTCCAATAATTAAAGGGTCCGGAAAAACAGACGCCGAAACCAAGTTCCACGCTTTACTTAGTGATAAATCTATTCTACAACCTAAGTGGGTAGTACCTTATGCAGGGCTACAGATTGAGTAGGCTTTTAATGTTGTTTTACCTTTGGTGTAACAGAATGCCAAACTTCACAGTAAAAAAGCAAAAACATCCGATGATGTAAGTAGGTAGGTACCTATTATGTGTGAGCCGCAAAAATAAACAAAGCGTTGTGACTAACATACGATTTCAATTTATTTATACTATATTAACCATATAACAGTAACAAGTCAAAATACAATAAAGAGTTGTAGTACAAAAATGTCATATTTAAAAAAGAATTACATAACATTGTTAATTAATGAAAATATAGATGATGTTTCTTGAAAAAAATGTGAGTGGAGCACTATATTTTTTTTTACAGCCCGTACTGTCCCTCTGCTAGGCAAAGACCTCCCCCTCTTCCTTTCACTTATCACGGTCTAGAGTCAGATCCCGCCAGTCTCTTTGGAAGACGTCGAAGTCGTCGCTCCAGCGCTTTTTAGGCCTTCCTTGGCGTCGCTTTCCGTCTTTAGGAATTCATATGCTTGTTACCTTGGCCCACCTATAATAATGAAGATGTCAAAATAAGTTTTATTTATTGAGAAAAGAAAGCATTCTAGTTTTTTTAATATTCTTAAACTCATTTAAATCTAATGGGAATGGTTCTTAACACTGATAGGCACACAGATACTATAAATTCAATGTTCGAACAGCAGTAGATACAAGCTAGATCATATTGTATGAAATATACCATCTATATTTAAAAAGTAATGAAAGATTTACAAGGTATGAGTGCCAGAAATGATCTTAGCACTCTTAAAATCTATGAGGGAAGGTTGTATTCAGCAGTGGACGTTCTACGGCTTAAGTGATGCTGATGGAATGGATAAATCCTACTATACTTACATATACCAATATGTACGAAAGAACAAGACCTTCGTAAGATCGCGAAAGACGTCGTCATACTAACGTTTCCGCTTGATCAACAGTTGGTGTCAATTCCAAGTTCAAGTGCACCATATTCACGGCTAGTAACGCCATCTGTGTATTGTTTTACTAAACTGAGGACACTGATCCTGTCTTCAAAAAAAACCTGGTGTTTAGTGGAAAAACATATAAATATAAAGTCCATTAATATAAATAAAAAACACTTGAGAATGGTAAATATACGCTGTTTTTCCCGGGCCCAACATATTTTGTCTCCTAGCGTAGCGTCATCTAGTAGTATCGTTCGGCATCTTATAGTGTTCAATTGAAAGAAAAACTTCACAACTCAATACACAGATGGCGTAATGTGCAACAATATAATTATCACAGAATTAAACAAATTATTACAAAGCGTACGCGGGCCTGCAAAGCCTACTTAAAATATCCATAGAAAATACAGATGTTTTAAGTACCTACGTAATACGTTATTTGTTTATTTGTGTTACTAAAACGGCTATGGCCATTGCTTTGGAACGTCAAAATCGAATTCCAAATTCAATAAACTCACAAGGATCTTCGTATTTTATCGCCTAATCATCTGCGATTAAGCCAGGAAAGAATTATGCAAAACATATAGCTAGTTATTTTTTTAATGATCATATTTTACTCTATATAACAATAGTTACATTAATGAAAATATACAATTATATTAAATAATATTTATCGCATAAAATGTGATTAAATTACAAGATTTCAATTTTAGTTAAGTCCAATACATTCATGCTATTTAAATTATATTTAAATTTATATTAATACATTTACAAATTATCCTGAACTTTACCGACGTACGGAAAAGTCGCACCATAAGGAGTTTCGAAATATAATACCTATATAATAATAATATTATAAATCTAAATTAATTTTTCATATTGCTAAGGTTAACATTACGGATTAATATCTACTTATAGGTAACACTTTATACGATGACTGAACTAGAAAAACCTATGTCTCAGGCGAAAAATACTTGACTGGGGTATTTTATGTATACTAAATTAACAAACCTTAAAATCTATTTATATATTGAAAAAAATAACTAAATAAACTAACTGCAAATATAGACAGGTATGAGTTTACGTATGAGTTCTATGAATAAAATAAAAAAATATTCAAATAGGATTTTCTTGTAAGAGGCATAAAATAAAGCTTTTTTGAATATATCCTATCAGTACCAAATCTCGTAAGGTAATCTTATTAGAAGACCTAAACGTCGAGGTCGTCTTGTCATAATCGCAGTCCCAATCCAATTAGGGTATCCACGAAGATTGCGGTATCGATAAAGATTACCTATCTACCTACCTCATTTACAACATTTATGATACTGAAAAAAACAAAGGTTCTCGAGTGGAGATTACGCACTGGAAAACGCAGCGTTGAATGGTTTGATGAAGGTTGCTGGGAGCCGTTGTGTGCAGGCCGCACCAAATCGGAAATCTATGGGGGAGGCCTATGTTCTGTATGTACGACGTACAGCTGATATCGTAATTATTGATTAAAACGCGTATTTATCGCGTATGTACCTTTTTTATTTGTTATCCCGACGTTTCGGCTGTGTTGCAACAGGCGTGGTCACGGGTTGACTCAATAAACCCGTTAAATACTCGTTTTAATCAATAATTATGTACAGTGGTCGCGAAAGTTTGAAAAATACTATGGCCGATATCATGATGATATTTGACACAGTTTTAATTAACTAATATACTTTTCAAGATAAAACATGAACCATTTTATCACAGTTCGTCTACCAGGATCTGATGATGGAGCCAGAAGGCTAATCTATAGAAATGCTTAATGGATAACAGTAGAAGGAGCGTGTTTGAATTCGTTTAAATTGTTTTTGTGAGACCTTTATCGATGAACTCCCAAGTCTAAAGTCGGGGAGATCGTTAGTAGAAGGGTCAAGTTGGGGTTTTTTGTAACACGGTATGATAACATCCATTTTCGATGTATAAAACAATGCACAAGCCACCACTTTGTACCAGGTAGTCAAAACTGTACAGATCGTCTACTCTAAAAATGAACGCCCCTCCACTCATTACTGTGAGTCAATATCACAGCAAGACAATTCAAAATGAGCCTTGTGATTATAGTGAATAAAGAACATTTTGCTTTGACTTAATGCAATATCTACATGTTTGGTAATTCTATGCGTACAAAGTCGCGGCGGATACATCTAGTAATACATATTATAAATGCGAAAGTTTGGATGTTGGGTTGTTTGTTACAATCACGTCGTAACAGCCAATTTCGATTGATGACCGTAAGTTTTTCCGAACCAGTATAATCTCGGAGTCTTCAAGTCCACAAGTCCAGAGTGAACAGGCTCTTTTAAGCGTGCTCCATCTTCGATCACACTATTACGTACCTAGGTGAGGTTGGTCAAGCGCTTGACTATCATCAATGAAAAAAAAAATACATTCAAACAGTAAGTACTTACATAACTGTACTCCGCGAATCTATGGTTTCAATATACGCAAAGGGCCTACAATGCTCTGCGAGTTCAATTTAATAATGCGTTCAGGGCGCTGTTGTGGCTCCCGCGCTTCTGTAGTGCCTTTGATACCATCTGCCATAAAAAAACAGCCTCACTCCTGCGCACGGTACGCGAGGGCAGCAACACCATCCTGAACGTCATCGCCAACAAACCCAATTGACCTCTGATGTGGAAGCTCACACAGAGGACTAAATCGCAATTAGTAATTAAGCACTAACTCTCCTAGATTTAAGGTTTACTAACAAATTGGATCCATTGTTATCTGAATAAATAAATAAAGTCCCTACACAGACAGATTATGACCTGCATTGAAACATAGGCTTTTACTGGCAAACTATGCGTGCGAAGCCGCGGGCGGAAACAAGTCTAAATCGGTCTGTCTACTGAGTGGTTGATGAATCATTTTGTGTTATAAACCATTCAGTGATTATTGATTGCATTGGATGCAACTCGTGCAGGTGAAAGTACACTATATCGAGGCCGAAATGTTTCATTGCACATTTTTGTTATAATCCACAAGTTTGGTTCTCCTAAACGAGCAACATTTTCATGGCAAATTTGTTTGCCTGTAAGTAATATTAATAATAATGCTGGACATTTCACACAGCACCGTCTAGCCCCAAACTAAGCAAAGCTTGTACACACGGCTACACATCAAGTTATACAATTCCAGTATAAGCTGAACTCGCATTGTGTAGGTTTTCCGTACAATGAGAGGTCAGCATATGCTGGAAATTTATAGCTTGATGTGTAGCCGTGTGTACTACGGAAACCAGATAACTGATATAATACTTAGATTACGTTTTTTTTTGTTAATGTATATTTATAATATTTGTAGATCATGCAAACATTCATTCCGCGGCGTGGATCGAACCCGCAATCTCCTGCGACTCTGCCGGAAATTCGCCAACTGCGCCACAGATGTGCGCGCGGTTTACTGGCAAGTATTGGCAATGTTTTGGTAATTATGTTCGGACTCCTTGTGAGAATATTGTTCGCTGATATTCAATTTTCATTTATTCATTCAAATCACAAGGAAACGTCAATTTTACCGCCAGTTCCTTAAGAACACCTTTATCATATGAGCTATACGAAGTCTACTGCTCAACATAGGCCTATTGATTCCATAGCGATCGATCTTTTGCAGCCTGCACCCAACAGCTCCCAGCAACCTTTATCAGGGCGTCTTTCCGTCTAGTTCAAAGCGATACTCTTCCATCTTTATTATGTGCACCGCCAAGGAGTGGAACGCCTTGCCGGAGTCTGTGTTTCCTGATAACTACAACCTAGTGGTCTTCAAGTCACGAGTGAATAGGTTTCTTCTAGGCAAGCGTGTACCATCGTAGACTCCATCATCGCTTACCATCAGGCGAGATCGTGGTCAAACGCTAGCCTACAATTAATTTTTTTTTAAGTTGGGAGGTCGTCCTACGCCGCGCTTTCCAGTGCGTGATCTCCACTCTGGAACCTTTCTGCCTCAACGGCCGCCAGTTCTTTGAGTTATGTGCCCCGCCTTCTGCTACTTGCACCAGGCAAGAAACAAGGCTGGTTAATAAATAATGATTCTTTTACAATACATAACAATAGGTAGGTAATCATTATATGTACTTCATATATTATAATACTCTCACTTTTATGTACTAGGCATTCTTATGTTCTTACATAACGGGTCGATAGTAAGAACGACATAAACCTTGTCCAGTGCCGAGGTCAGGCATTAAATATTTACAGCAGTTCATAATAGGTTTCAATACCAATTCAGTATCCAGTATTTTTAACCCCGATGCAATAAGAGAGGTCTTATAACTTTGTCGCCTATGTCTATCTGTTTTTATTTCTGTGGCATCGTTATTCCCAAACGGAAGTCGACAGGTTAAAACGATAAAACGATGGAGATCCGAGTATTGAAAATGGCTATCCGTTCTGGTTGAGAGTCCCTCTAAATTAGAGGGAGACTCTACCAGAATTTAGACTATGGTAAATTAACCTGAAATTAAAAGAGGCAACAAAAATAAGGACATACATAACACAAATACAGGGTGTTTGTTAGTATACTGACGGTTTCTCAAAACATAAAACAAAACTTCTCGAAAAAACCACTACATAGTTATATTATCAAACAAATTTTAAATAAAATCGACTAAGTTTAAGTGATTAATTCAACATAATAATTACTACCTACTCTTGCAATCGACATCCAAAAATAAACGGCCGACTTGATATCTCTTTCGGAAACGGCTGCGGGATTTGGATTATAAAAGGACAACAAGAGATATCTCGAGACGTCACCAATACAAATCCGGCCCCACATGGAGTATTGTTCTCACATCTGGAACGGTGCACCGAAATACCAACTGCAGCCCCTAGACTCCTTGAAACGGAGAGCCGTTCGTATCGTCGACGACCCAGTAGGATCTAAGGATCTGGAGCCGCTGAGTCTGCGCCGTGACATCGGAGCGCTCAGCGTTTTCTATAAAATATATAAGGGTGAAAGTTCTGAAGAGCTGTTCAATTTAATCCCTGCTTCGCACTTCGACCATCATACCTCCCGCAACCGGCAACAAGCTCACCCACATATTGTAGATGCGTGGAAGTCTCACACGGTGCGTTTCACCCGCTCGTTTCTTCCACGCACCTGCAAGATGTGGAATGACCTTCCTCCGGAGGTTTTTCTAGTGAGCTTCAAAATGAACGCCTTCAGGAGAGGTGTAAATAGAGTTTTAAGTGCTAGGCAACGCGACTGCAGTATTTCGAGTGCTGCAGGAGTTTATAGGCGGCGGTGACCACTTAACATCAGGAGGCCCGTCAGCTTGTGTCTCTACAAGTTAAACATAAAAAAAAATTATAGTATCTGTAGTTAGACGGCAAGCATTATGCAATAGCACAACATAAATTTAATGAAGTGTTTGTTTTTACATGCCAAAATAAATTTCACATTTCTATGGCAAACATTTCACAAAATTTATTATGCTCATCAAAATAACCCCTTTCATATTTGTGCGTATATTATCAAACACCCTATATTAAGGTGTTGCAATTTAACTACAAATAATGGTGTAGTATATTTTTGATACAATATACCTAGTCAGGTCATAAATTCTGTCACATGTTTAATATAAAATAATTGAAACAAGTTTATTCATTATGTAACCATTTATATACCAAAATGAACTTAATAAAACATAGATTCTTATGACACTAAAGTTTATTCAAAATGACCTCTGTGATTTTGAATACAGGCCTTCAATCTGCGCGGCCAGTCGTCTATCGCAGCACGAACGAGGTCCATGTCAATATCGGCGGCTGCCTTAATCAAGGATGTCTTGAGTGACTCCAAATTGGGATGAGGCTTTGAGCACGCCTTTTCCTCCAAGTGTTGCCATATCTTGTAATCATGGATTCAAATCTGGGCTGGAGGAGGGCCAGTCTTCGTGCCGGATGAAGTCGATTTCACGCGCCGCCAGCCAGTCTTGTGTGCTCTTCGCTCTATGAGCTGGCGCCGAATCTTGTTGGAATACCCAGTGCCTGTTATTGAACATGGTATGAGAAACAGGTTCCACAAGGTTCGTCAGGACTGTATTTTGATACGCAACTGCATTCGTTTTTACACCTTTCTCACAAAAATGTACCTCTGTTAAGCCCCAATAAGAAACTCCCAACCATACCATGAGCGAGGATGGAAAATGACCTCGTTGGACACGCGGAATACGGTTGCTCGCTTCTTCACTACTGTGTGCGTACACCTTATCATTTTGTTTGTTGTAGCTCTCTTCTACGGTAAAAATTTTTTCATCCGAATAAAGAATTTCCCGATATTTTTTTCCCGCGTACCGCTTCAACAAAGCGCGGCATCTCTTCAGGTCCATTAGACGAGCATTCAAACGATGTCCTGTTTTTCTTCGATATGCCCGAAGCACTAAGTCTTCATTTAACACCCTTTTCACCGTGGTTCTGCTTAACCCCATCTGAAGGGCCAACAGTTTCTGCTTACGTTTGGGATTTCTTTGAATTCGCGCCTTCACAGCTTTTATCACTGCTGGAGTCCTAACAGACCGAGGGCGACCACTTCTTGACATGTCATCTACACTAGAGTCTTCATTGTATCGTTTGATGTTGCGATAAACGAATCTTTTGGTTATATTCAAATTTTTCAGTATGTCAAAAATTTGAATTGGCGCGTAACCGCAACGATGCAACGCAATAACTGCAACACGGTCTTCTTTAAGCGTCCACTCCATATTTAAAAATGAGTAAAATTCTAAAAAGTATACATTTTTATTTTCATGAACAATTTGAAATTCGAATTCTATAAACTTTTTTAAGGCCAGCATTCTAAAAGAAAAGTTTTTACTGTGTGACAATACTTATGACCTGACCAGGTATAATGTTATTTTTTAATCCAAAAAACTTTATATTGAGTTTTTGTGCCTACCATGCACAAAATACTTACCGCCCTGCAATACGCACCATACGCGCACTGTTGATAATTGACCGGACCGGGTATTGACTGGTCGAGGTCATTGAACTAGCAGGTTGTTGAACCGCTCGTAGTAACTTTTTAGTAATCTGGGAATCGTACAATACGCTAGTTCTGAAACATTTCGTCGAGCAGCATTTTATCGATTTTCTCGAGATTTTGATAATAAAACAATAACATTTTATAGAAAATATATATTTATTTTTTGTGTAGAGATCGTCCCTTCAATATAATTAATTTAAATTGCAACATCTTATATACTCAAATACAACACATTAAAAACAGAATTAGTAGGTCAAAACTCTTGCGACCTGCAACACTAGGACTTACTGGATAAATATTCAACCGGTATTAAACCCACCTCTAAAATCAGTTATTACAAACAAAAAAGGTTGTATGAGTACCTATTTTATCAGTTATATATTTGTCTGAAATGTCCAGCTTTATTTATTTATAAATAAATAAATACTGCTGGACATTTCGCACAGCGCTATCTAGCCCCAAATTAAGCAGAGCTTGTACTATGGGAACCAGATAACTGATAGAATACTTATATACTTTTTTTTGTAAATACATACTTATAATATATAGAAAAACACCCAGACGCGGAACAAATATCTGTAGATCATGCAAACATTTGTTCCGTGGCGGGAATTGAACCCGCTAGCTCCTGAGTCTCAGCCGGCTATACGCCCACTGCGCCACGGAGGTCGTCATTTATATTAGTTATTTTAAGTTTTAGACTATTCTATGTCAAAACTAACTTTTTTAAAAGAATACTTTCGATAAATAATAGACAATACAGTGTCAAGATTAATTCTCATACGCAAGATGAAGCTATGATAAAAACTGCGTCATACATTGCCATTTAAGGCTTCCACACACGAGTTGAGTTGACACCCCCCACGCGGCAGTATCTACGCGGCTTTAGTACTGGCTGCGCGCGTTTGCAGTCGACAAAAATACAAAAACTTAAAAAAATATCAAAAAACATTCTTGGTTTTGTGTACTTAGGCCCTTAATTTACAGTGAACAATTTTGAATTTAGAATTAATATAATTGACAGTGCGATACTTTTGATTTTGGAAGCAGTGGATCATTATAATAAATATTAAACTTTTAGGAAGAGTGATGTGATAAAAATAATGTGATATTATAAAATATCGATGACAAATATAATTTTTTCTGTTTGGTAGTTGGTGATATAAAACTTGGTTTGTAATTGCGTTATAAAATGTATGAGTATAAAATATAAAATTATCTACATGCACCTCGATAAAGCGTAAAATTTGTAAAAAATGTATGTGAATTCTTGCACTCTATCGCGATTTTCTCATTTTCCTATTTCATTCACAAGTCTAAATAAAAACTTTCGCACATTCTCGTGATGTTGCAGTTTTAGAAAAAATACTACAATAGAAAGTCTCAAATGTATGATTTTTTGCCGGGTTTAAACGGTTCTATTGATTTATCTATACACAATGACAGTGACAGTAAAGTGAGGCATCGGAAGTTATGTTTTCAACCGAGTTTTTTTTTATATTTGGACATGATTTTTTTCTTTGGGTGGACTAATTAATACTTTGTTAGTATTTTATTGAAACACTAATAACTTCCGCCCGCGGCTTCGCACGCGTGGTTTGTCAATATAAAGTAGCCTATGTGTTAATCCAGGTCATAATCTATCGACATACTAAATATAATTAAAATCCATTTAGTAGTTTTTGCGTGAAAGAGTAACAAACATCCATACAAATTATCGCGTTTATAGTGGATATTCTAGGAAAGCACACGTAAAGGACTTCATTGATTTTGATGAAATTTTCATTACATTATAGTCTAGAATTGCGTAGGATTTCATTACGATATTTAAGACTTATCTACGCTGTATAATAAAATCCCCTGAAGCCGGGCGGTTTGCATAGTCATAAGTAATATAAGCAGAAATAATAGTATTTATGATTTTAACTGTTTTAATTTATTAGCACTGCCAGTAACAGTTTGGTAATTAACTGTTTTTAGTAACGATAGCTATAATTCACAGATGAGTGGTATTGTGACAAATGTACGATACTTAGTATTGTCAATTTTAGTCACGCAATCGTTCATGTAGTGATCTTCATAATGCATTTTCGATGTTACATTTCTGATTGAATCTTTAATGTAACAGGTAATTTATTCTGTCACTGTTCTATGTTGTTAATGTCAATCTTTCTGTCACTCTTTCCGTCTTACTGACGGCGTTTCCAGTAGCGGACAGAACAATCGACTAGATAGCTAAAATAATTAATTTTCAACTGTTTATTAGCGCTATCTAGTCCCAAACTAAGCAGAGCTTGCACTATGGGGATCAGATAACTGATAGAATACTTATTTTTTAAAATATATACTTACTTATATAGGAAAACATCCAGACCCGGAACAACATCTAACATCTATAGATCATGCAATCATTTGTTCCGCGGCGGGAATCGAACCCGCTACCTCCTGCGTTTCAGCCGACTATTCACCCAATGCACCTCGGAGGTCGCCAAAATTGATTTGTTCCTTAATTAAATTATTTTGTATAAACTTACGCTCATAATTTTATTGCCACATAAATAACAGCAACTACTTGTAGGTATTTAAATAGCTATTGTTATTTTCCTTTCAAGTCAGAGTTTTTGTTATATTTGTAATTTAAATACAGAACGTTTTGTTAAAGTAATTGACGTTCAATTCATTTCAAAAAGTCCATTCATCTCAAGCATCCATTCATTCACATGTTCATTCCGTTCGATTATTAAAAGTTCAAAGCGATACCAGTTAGCATTAAACCTGACAGTACTGGCATGTAACGGTAAACCTGACTATAAAAACGTGTGTAACTACTTGCTTGTAACTTGTTCTTATACTAACTATAAAGGGTGTCTCAAACGAAAATTTCAAAAAGACAACGTTAGTTGGGAACTCGCTAGATTTCACCGTAAAAGTACCTACGTCTTTCTGATAGATACATGATTGATTTTATAAAATACTCGTTTTGGATGTTGAAGGAATAGTTCGTAAACATTTTGAAGTGAAAACTTCTTTAGCATTGTTGTGATTTGAAAGGCGATGAAACGAAAAAGCGACAATAAAAAGAGACAAACACATAAATTCATAAGATTTAACGTGGGAGAAAATAAGATAGCTCTTTGTGCTTTGCTTCGTACTCCCTCCACTCGTGTTAATAATTATCTAACTTTGCATCACTATGATCATTAGTAAAACCTACAATTATCATCTCCCCGAAATTTTACATTCGTCTCATTATCTTGAAACCAAAATTTTTGAAGGTTTCACTTCTACCACGTGTGAATTGCACACATGCTTTTTTTATGCTACGTAGCCCACCTGATGTTAAGTTGTATCCATCGCTTTTAACAGAGAATTGCCTCGTAGGTCACGCACCTTAGAAATGTGCCCTACGATGGACTGCCATGCGTCTATCAACTTGAGGCATACAGGTGTAAAACCTCATGTGCCTGTAACTTCATGATTTTATAGTCGGAAAAATAAGTTCGTAGACAAAAATTGTCTATCTCGTAAATTAAGTCAATTTTAAATTCAAATTACTTTTTAACCGCCGTATTTTAGAGCACTCCCTGTATATTATAAAATGATTATATTGATAGGCTCGCCTGGGTACAGTACTCTTGGAGCTATATGAAATAATTTCCTAGTACCATCTGAGATATAAAGCGCGATGCACACTAAAAACCAGACTTAGATAAAACAAAATGTGACCATCACGGGACGCCCGGCAGATGTGATACATCTAAATTGATGGTTATTGAAATAATTTATAATTAAAGAAATGCGTTTATAATCATCTTATCTTATCATACGCGTGACGGCAAACAATTCTGTGACTTATGACTTTTGTCAATTATTTATACACGACATCTTAACCCCTATCTTACTTTCATCTTATCTTATTGGACACACGCCATTACAGCGTCAATGCAAACGAGTCGGTCTTACCCCCAAGGCCCGGCAATAGATGAATTGAAACAAATGAAATCATACGTGAAGCTCCTTAAATTCCTTGTTTTACAAACTCCAACAGTGTCATATGATTTCCTGTATCGTAGATATTATAATTCAGAAGAAGAAGACGAGATGATATTAATCGATGATGGATTTTGTTTTGGCTTTCGATCTTGAAGCATTGTGTAAATTATAAATTGTATTTGTCTTCAACTGTTTGTTCTCTTTGTAAGCTTAGAAATCCATCAGAGACTTCTGTATCTCGTCTTTATCTTTAAAGCTAGACAATAGCTTCGCTGGAACACCCAGCCACTTTAAGCATATCATGTAAACATTAGCCGTAGAGGAACACCCAGCCGCTTTAAGCATATCATGTAAACATTACCCGTAGAGGAACACCCCGCCACTTTAAGCATATCATGTTAACATTACCCGTAGAGGAACACCCAGCTGCTTTAAGCATATCATGTAAACATTACCCGTATAGAAACACCCCGCCACTTTAAGCATATCATGTAAACATTACCCGTAGAGGAACACCCCGCCACTTTAAGCATATCATGTTAACATTACCCGTAGAGGAACACCCAGCCGCTTTAAGCATATTGTTACGAGCTGAGGGTTCGGGATAAAATAATGGGAATCGATCTAACCAAAATAACACTTTTATTCAGCACTAAACGATGAATACACGAACTTGGTCACACGTAATCACAACACACTAATTCACACCACTGTTGCACCACTTAAAGTCACCGAAATGATCGCACGTATAGCTTAATCCAGACTGACTCGCGATCAACTACTGTTCACGCGAAGCCCTGCTCCACGTCAGTCCTCCAGGGCCTCGCTGAGACTCACTCACTCAGACTCGAGACTGACTGACTGTCCGGCCATCTCTCCGGCCTATTTATATCGCACACATTTCGATTGTTCGAGAACGATGTCGATCCTTCCAGGAAAGGGTCGGTCCCTCGACACAATGGCCACTCCCCATTCTGCGAAACCACAAACAATAGCAACAATAACACAGCAAGACAACAGCGTTCGAGAAGGTTCGATTATTACTCATTAACAGCCTCGGCGTAACAATATCATGTAAACATTACCCGTATAGGAACACCCCGCCACTTTAAGCATATCATGTTAACATTACCCGTAGAGGAACACCCAGCCGCTTTAAGCATATCATGTAAACATTACCCGTATAGGAACACCCCGCCACTTTAAGCATATCATGTTAACATTACCCGTAGAGGAACACCCAGCCGCTTTAAGCATATCATGTAAACATTAAACATTCTTCGCGATACAGGCTTGGCCTAGTGTGAAGACCACCGACTAAATCATGTAATTAATAAACCCTCTCAACAATAAGTTTACTTTACCTATAATTACATATCTGTTTTAAAATTATTAGTCATAAGGTGTGCTTTTTGTTGATAAAATAAAAAATATTTCATTTCATTTCATTTCATTTCATTACCCCTATAGGAACACCCCGCCACTTTAAGCATATCATGTTAACATTACCCGTAGAGGAACACCCCGCCACTTTAAGCACATCATGTAAACATTACCCGTAGAGGAACACCCAGCAACTTTAATACTCAATCATTTATTGTATTCGACAATGTAATAATAAGTGGTAATTGATAGTTACATGATCATTATGGACCCTTTTGGGCACAACAATATTTTGGAGTGAGGAGGACATCATTGTTCATTAAGCATATCATGCAAACATTTTGTCTCGTAGAGAAACACGCAGCCACCAGTAGATGGTGATTAAAACCGCAATCTCTGGTGTCTTAGGTTACCCACTGACAGATGTTTTGCGTCATTGTATGCATCTAGAGTAAAGCTGTATCTATTTCCTTGTCCACCGCCATGTTGCCTCCGTGTACCTCGCTTTAGTCGTAAAATCAAGACTGTAATACAGACGAGAGAAGTTATAGATAGACATTAACTGCAAGAGTTGTTCCGTAATAAGATTTTTGATTTACATCCGTATTTAACTTGAGATATTGTAGCCATGCGATTGTTTTTTTCAAAATTGTTTAATACTAGTATGCCCTGTGTTATGGGTTTTGTGGACGACCATGGTTCCACCAACCCAAAACTGGAACAATATGATATTAGTCATGTCCAAAATTCATAATTTGTTCTAGAGTTTTCACTACATTGCAAAATATATCTTAATTATTCATGTTGAGTGTGCAAAATCGTTGAATCCGTATAATTCTGCTCACCTGGATCCAACAAGAGAAATTCAACGACGCCAATGCCATTTTAGATCCGTTTTGATTCGAATCAGCATATCAAAATACATTTAGATTTCGCACTGAAACTTTCCTTTATACTTAGCCACTTAAGTTTTATCGAGCTGCAAATTAAACATAATTATTAATGAAATTATAAAATAACGAACTTCTGATTGAATGCAAGAAACAATAATACAAAAAAAATTCGCAACTTTCATATACCTACTACGTGTTTTGTTATGTACGACATTAAATGAAAACCCAGGTTAGGGCTAGTGGCCCGTATTGTTGTAAAATAGGTTTTTTCAAATTCAAGACCATAGAAATTTTTAAATTAAATACAATCGTAATATCAAGTCCTGAAATATCAATGAAACAACCTGTATAAAAAGGTAAACAAATAATTTTTATTCATCACGTAACCTACCTGTAAAACTGACCAAGTGGTCAAGTCGTAAAGGCACCGCCGATTTACGTTAAATATTTTTTATCGGAAATGTATCGCTAACTGGATAAGAAATATTCAAGCTGTCGGTTTTAAACCCATCTCTAAAATCAGTTAATAAAATTCCGAATGTGTGTTAACAATTATGTCGTGCATAACAAAACACGTAGTATTATTTTAAAACGCAATGATAAAAAAAAATGTTTTGCCTACATTACGTTTACCTCGCTTTTCATAGAATCACAGAAAAACATATACCAAATAGTGATTTGTAATATAAGTGTAACGTTACATGAAGCACTTGTAATGTACCACTTATTGCAATCAGAAATTGGTTCAGTGGATCGCTGACTGTTGATTGTGTCAAGCTTATGTTGGATCATGTTCGTTTTGTAAGGTTTCCCACACTGACTATGTGTCAAAATAACATAAAGGCACTTATAAGAATCAATAAAGTTCCTGTTTTGTATATATTTGCTTGAGTAGGCAGTGCTTATTTGTTGATTTTCGAATGACCTACCTACGTCGTAAGAAGTGTACGTGGGAGGGTATTCAAGTAGATCTTGCTTAGAGAATTAGATCAAGTAAGCTTTTCAAACCCTTCTATGTTATATTTAAATAAACAAGATATTCCTTATTCACTGACATAAAAGCACTATTGAATGAACCATTATAAATCAAACATGGTTATACAATTTTGTTGCAAACTATCAAAATAACCGAATCCAGACCGTTCCATATTCAAAAAAACAAAGCACAGATTTCACAATCACGTAATAATTGCCATAACGCCATTGATTGAATCAGTGCTGCCAACTTGGAAATAAATCGTATTACACAATTGAAACTTTGCGTTTTCTCAATGCCACCGTGTTCACGCTAGTGCGTGCGGGATGTAGGTAGTAGTTAAAATAGTTGCCACTGTGTGTTATAGATCAAAACAATTATTTGGAGCGCATTCCCCTTAAATCTTGTATGACTTGAATTATTCTAAACGTGACCAAAATAAGCTAAGATAAGATAGTGTTTTTATTGCACACCATTATATATAAACATATAAAAGAAAATACACTTTTAAATCATAGGTACAATGGACGGCCTTATCGGTAAAAGCGATCTCTTCCAGGCAACCGTTGAATGGACATAATCTACAATAACTGTTTGTTCACATTACAATAAGGTGAACTGGAAGAGAATGCTATCTAGCATTACGTTCGCCTGTGTACAGATTATTTTTATTTTGTACAATAAAGAATTTTCATTCATTTATTCATAATTCAAAGTCAAAGTCAACAACTTAACACTACTTATTTAAATGAAGTCAGTGGAAGTATTCTGTCACGTACTATAAATTACGTGAATTACCTAAAATCTTGAATGGCTCATTAATATTTGGAGTATCGTACTCTTCCTTCCGTTAAAAGCATCATTACTATATAAAGTCTGTTCACCATTTATATCGGAGTGACAATTAACTAAATAAATTAGCTACGAATAGATGCTGCTTCCTGCTGATAAGTTTTGTTATTTCCTACAAAAAGGCTGTTGTCATTACAATTCAATTAATACTTAATGCTAATTGCTATTAAATAAATAACAACAGGTAGACCACTAAAGTTCGTATCATGAGAAGTCTCATCTGATGAAGGAACGGAGGAAAATCGATGCACTGGAGATGTGGTGCTGGAGGCGACTGTTGAGAGTTTCGTGGACGGCGCACCGTATTAATGTTTCGATTTGAAAAGAGCTTAAGATAAATGAAAGATTATCGTCGACTGCTAATGCGAGTACTTAAGCTCTTTGGACACGTTACCCGTAATGAGGACGCAATGGAACGTCTAGTAGTGGAAGGCAGAGTGGAGGGTAAGAGACCGCATGGCCACTCTCCAACGAGATGGTCAGACCTCATCAAGTCCAACGCACTCTACCATGACTGAAAGTTCTCGCAATTCCCTCAATAGAGCTGAATGGAGATGCATCGCTAGAGCCGCTACTCAGCCAAGACTTGACATAACCACGACCACCCTGCCAGGAGTGCCCGACTAGGAAGAAGTAATAACAACGATTCTCCACAAACTACGATTCTCAGAAAAATAATGCATATCATGCAATCATTTGTACCGCAGTCGGAATCAACGGCCATATCTAAAACGTTTTTTTATTCAAAGACTTTTTCCAGAATTATTTTACCGATAAACACACGCCCATCCCCAAATCCGGAGTACATGCTTCCCAACAAAACGAAGTGAATTCAAACATTTGAAAAAGAACAAAAGAAGCCAATATCGTTCCGAAATTAAAAATAGAAACTTGCCGGCCAGTAGCAAAATTATACTTTTTCGTAGCCATTGCATTGCGTGATTCGCCGGTTTAATAGCACTGTTGCTTATTACCTCATGGTAGTAAAGTAGTGTGCAAGCGTCTGGAAAATGCTATTGATAATATTTTTGAAGCACGGCTTGTGTAAGAACAGAAAACGAGCTCAGTCCAACTTTATCATCGAAATAATCTGATAGCAAGCTTTTTGTATCGGGAGTCATTTGGACCCACGGACCCAGTCTTCACCGTACGAAAAAAATATTATTCTAGTGTGGTAATTTGGACCCACATGTACAGTTTTCGTACTCATTTTACTTTTTAAATATTTAAGCCATCGTGATATAAATTAAAATAAAAAAATGCCTCAATGGCATAAAAATCTTCAATAAAACATACCAAATCGATAGAATTTATGTAGAACAATCGTTTCTGTAGTCGTACTAAACAACTAAGCATCATCGGTCGGTTAATAATCTGTGGTTCAACTCTTGCGCACGCTTTCTATGCGCTTTCCATGGTTCAATTGTTTTCACAGTAACTATAACAATTATATTGTACAATTTACCTATATCTTTTCGTTGCAGAAAGTCTTTATTCACTGTTATCAAGTACAACGCATTTGTGATACAAATTACTTTAAAAAAATATATAACTAATTTCAGAAAGTTAACTGGGACTACTTTGGAGCAATACTGAACAAAACGCAAAAAAAAAATTGTCAAATCGGTTCATAAACAAAGAAGTTCTGCCTGGGAGCCAAACTCAATCTCTTATAGCAATATCAAATTAATATTACACTGATATTTTTTACCATGACCCTCAATTAGTAAGCTTGATTTAATATTGTAAAGGCGATGCAGTTTTGGTGACGTCATCATAAATCTTTCACTCAAAACGTTTCACATTAGAGCTCAAATAAAGCGTAAAATTATCCTAAAAAGTAAGTAATCGTGTTTATTTTTGCAATTACTGAACGTGGTGTAATCACTAGAAAGCACTAAATATACAACATTATTAGGATTATAACAGTAATGTTTAAAAGTTTTGTGGGTCAAATTGAATTACTGTTGCTACAAGCTTGAAACAAAACGCCCCTGAAACATGATGATTTTCTAAAAGACTGTGGTTGGCGTCCCGGTCATACTTAAAAAAAATCTAATCCTTTATCATTTATATATTTTATATATAAATTATTTGATATTTTTTATTCATATTTAATGTTTATTTTTATAGTACATAACTATTGTTATTTTTAAATGAAAATAATGATGTCTGTGTTTGTTCTATTCGTACTATTGATATTGTCACAAATAAAATGTTATTTGATTTGTTCAACATTATCATATCGACCATAGGGCGTCCATTGCTTGTTCCATCTCTGTCGTAAAACAAGGAAAACTACTCGGACGTCAGACAAAGTAATAATTCCCACTTACGATTGTTAATAAGAAACTTGAAGTAAAGTGTTTCTGATATCAAAATCATAATAGATTAAAGAGAAATACGACAGTTCTTTTATGTGCGCAAATTATCGTGCTCATTACCACTCATCGATAAAGTATCGATTACCGGTAGGTGTCGATAAAATTCTGTAATCTTGTAATCCCTCAATTGTTTTATGAATATTTATCAGTAATTATTATTATACGTGATATTGACATTTTTTTAGGTTACTTTGGGTAACAGGTTACGCTGTTGCCCGCGACTTCGTACGCGTTACACTACTAAATGTGTAGGTAACCTAAAAATAAAGCTAAAATCGCTGTTGCAACTTGACACCGCATTTTATCCCATGGGATTTATGGGATAAAAGGTAGCCTACGTGGTAATCCGGGTTATAATCTACGTATAAACCAAATTTCTACGAAATCGGTTCAGCCGTTACCACGTGATTGAGTAACAAACAAACAAATAAATAAACAAACATCCAAGTGCCTATAGTGTGATAGTTGTATCTGTAGATTTATTGCATCAAAACTTGAATAATGTCAGTACAACATAAAAAATCTGTCATACACTTTTATATATATATACCTATATATTTTTTATATTTTCGTCGATCTCCGCGGCGCAGTGGGCGAATAGCCGGCTGAGACGCAGGAGGTAGCGGGTTCCCGCCGCGGAACAAATGTATATGAGTATTCTATCAGTTATCTGGTTCTCATAGTACAAGCTCTGCTTGGTTTGGGGCTAGATGGCACTGTGTGAAATGTCCAGCTATATTTATTTATTTATTTATATGCCTGATGTTGCCCACTGGAAGTTAAAGGCCTCCCTTCCTTTCACAAATCTCTCTCTATTTTTATAAAGCGGGGAAAAAGCATACGGCCCACACGATGGTAAGCAGGTACTTCACTGCTGACTAGGTCCTCCGATAATTACTGATTTAGGCTGCCTGTCCACTGGAGTGGAGGGGAGAGAAGAGGAGCAAAATTACCAATCGAATTGCATAAAATCTCCACTCCGTTTTGTCGTCCACTGGAGCGGACAATTCGATTGACTAATTTTGCTCCTCTTTTCTCCTCCGTTCCAGTGGACAGGCAGCCTAAATCAATAATTATGGAGCGACCTGGTCAGCAGGTAAGTAACTGCTTACCATCCTGTGGGCCGTATGACTTTTTCCCACCTTAAACGTAAACCAGACGTTAAACGTTTCCAGCCGTAAACGGGTATTTATTTACCTTTTTTATTTGTCGGGATAATAAATAAAAACGTGATAAATACCAGTTTAAATCAGTAATTATGTACAGTGATCGCGAAAGTTTGAAAAATATTACGTCCCCATAGTTTTCAGCGTCTGATGTTATTACGGCCTGAACTCAAGGGCTCCCAGCAAAAATAATAAATAAAAAAGTGGGATAAAAAAAAATTCAATTGTCTTTTCTTGTATTTTAGTGTAATATTGCGAGGGTTACAAAATAAAACACACCTAAAGTGATGTAATCAGCCGAGCCTGTATAAAAGTGTGTGGCTAATTTATTTAAAACGATACCTATTATTCAGATTATTTATTTATTCTCCTACGGAAATATATAAATGCTGGAGTGTTCTTTTCACTCGTTCTGTCACTTGAGAAAAAAATAGAGGATGCCAAACAAACTGGTCAAGTGCGATTGAAAAATGCTCGCCGAGGGTCACCTAAGTAGATTTATACTAATTTTGCTGTTACTCAGAAACCAAGTATGTTTGAATTAAGTTATTTTATATTAGACCCCACTATTTTGGCCTTTATTCAATTCAATTCAATAATTTATTTCAGACATATTAAGTCCATATATTGTTAGTATTACATTTGTTTACAAACTATGTTAGTAATGCAAATATAAAATAAATAAGGATAAAAGACAAAATAATAATAATAATAACTTTATGGCAGTGAAAATGAAAAATAGCGTTGAATTGTTCAGTTCCATTAGAGATGGGAAAATATTATTTATAACTGTGCCAAATTTCAAGTTTTAATAAGGTTGCGTCCATTAATTACGTGGGTCATTTTTGACGATTTTTTGACCCCCCCTGGTGAGATGTCGCGAGATTTGTTTTGACCCCCTTCCCTCCTCTTTTTATCTCACGTGAGATTTTTTGTATTCATTGGGAAAATTTGTATTCATAGGGTAAATGCGTGTGACTTCTTTACATAGTATTAAATGAAGTCGCTTCTGTTATCTGTTGCCTTAGATCTTTTAAACTATTCAACGGATTTTAATGTAGTTTTCAGCAATAGATAGAGTGATGCAAGAGGAAGGTTAATATGTATAACTAGCTTCCGCCAGCGGCTTCGCATGCGTTTTTTGTCAACAAAACGTGTATATATGTGTTAATCCAGGTTATAATCTACGTACATACCGATTTGAAAGTAACTTTGTCTCTCTGTCTGTTTATTGCCTTTTCACGACTTAACGGCTCGAAACGATTTCGATGGAATTTGGTACCTATATACCTAGATGGATTATGAATGGACTTGAGACATAAGATACACTTTACGCAACTGCACAGAAGGAGGGTAATGTTTTATTGACAAACCACGCGTACGAAGCCGCGGGCACCTGCCCGTATGCTTCGTACTACAGCTAGTATTTAATAAAACACAATTGGCTTCATTACTTCAAGTTTGCTTGTATCGTAATCTAGATTTACAGTGATAAAATAAAAAAAAATACCCGAGATCCCCCCTCTCCCCCACGTGAGATTCGGCGAGATTCGGCTAGACCCCCCCCTGAACACCTCACGTAATTAATGGATGGCCCCTAATTGCTTAGATAATTAGCTGTGACAGACGGACGAATGGACAAAATCGCACCAACGTTTTTACTATTCTAGTCTGGAACATTCGTCTTTATTATATCGATGGCGGTGGTTGGTGTACGAATTTGCATTGTATTTTAGTTTAAACGGAAATCATTGGCGAGAATTCAATTATGACGTCACATACTTCCGAATGGGTTCTAATAAGTATTCAAAGCATAAACAGTTTTTTGCTATCATTGAAATAAAAATCGTGCACTTTTATAAAACCAAAATAGGGTTTCCCATTGCTGACGAACGGTACGAAACGGCAACACCGCGCTACATTCATGCGTGACGTATATGGGCCATACAGCGACAGTCGCACGGACCGTCCCACGGACTTGGGTCGTATGCGACAGGTTCGACCGTGAATGGGGTGGTCAATAAGCGGACCTGTATGGTAATGGAACTGTCGTTGTGCCTTTCGCGACCGTTTGACGAATAGTCTCATTAGAGATTAGACATTCATTATTGTAATAACAAATTCATAGATTAGCTTAAGAAGCTAGAGACATTTAAATTTTGTGTGATGAAATTAAATAAGTAATTTTCAAATAAAAATTAGGAGACTCGTAGACCTTCAAGTTGAAGAGGCAGTGGGCGGCACATAGCACGAAGAACTGAAAGGTTTTCGAGGAGACAACGCAACGGAAAGCGCAGCGTAGGACGGCCCCCCACTAGATGGAAAGATGACGTGGTAAAGGTTGATGGGTGCATGCCGCACGAGATCAGTCGCTCTGGAAATGTATGGGGAGAAATATGGCTAATGATGATGATGATAAAATAAACATACTTCAAAGCATTTTACTGTTTTGGTACCAATTCGTAATTACAGTGCATTTTAAAAATAATCCTGTATAACGAATGAGTTCTTGTTTGTACCTTTTAAACAGCGGATGAGGGGAGTGCAAAGACCATTATCAGTCACAGCCGGGTTGCAACGCGGATGTTTACATTGATAACTAAGTAGTATTATTATTTTATTCCTACTCGCAGTACCTATCACTTTTAAATGTAACCTAAAAGTAAAAATCCATACTCATATGATATATTAGGTCTTTACCTATGAAATTGCCGTTTTGTATGGAATAACCATCACCTTTTTAGGGGTCATTTTTGGTTTAGGGCATTGCTTTGGTGCTGAACCAGGATCTAACCAACTTGCTGAGCGCTTTCGATTGTCCAACAGAATCCATTTTTCATCGCACGTAACAATTCGGTTCAAAATTCCTTAATTTCTTTGCCTATTGAGCAGCGCGATTTTTGCTATTGGCAGGTCTCGACGCGTACGTTGCGCTGGCGATCGTTAAGTTCGTGGGGCACCCATCTATCAAGTTTTTTTACCTTGCCTATTTGTCGCAAATGGATCAAAATTGTTTTGATGCTAACATCAAAAGCTGCTGCTAGCTCAGCTGTAGATTAAGTTTCGTCAGCTTCCACAATCGCCTTTAAGTCATCATTGTTGACCAAAGTCTCCGGACGACCACAAGCTTCAATTTTCAAGTCAAAATTTCCAGAACGGAACCGGGAAAACCAATAACGGGTTGTGCGTTTGTTTGTACAGTTCTCTCCGTAAACGTTTTTGATGTTACGTGCCGTTTGTGTCGCGTTGGTGCCACGACGGTACTCATATTCCATAATTACACCAATTTTTGAAGTATCCATTATGATAAAAAATGTTCAAATGTAATGAAAATACAACGCTAATCAATAAACAAAAGACTGAGTTTGTAAAAAGAATGCCATGTTTTTAAAACAAAATTAATTTGAATTTAGAATACAAAGCCATTCCAAACTTTTTTTCTATTTGAAATGACCAGTACTGAAGAACTTCATAGGTAAAGATCTATTATTATATTCGAAAGTATCTCCGTCTGTCTACCAATTTGTTACGTTTTTACAACTGAAAGGGCTGAACCGATTTCGATGAAATTTGGTTTATAGACAGATTTAGACCTGCTTTGAGACATACGCTTTTTACTGTAATTTTGTTTTATTTTGAATCGCCTTAACAATAACAAAACTAGAAGTATCTAAGTTTTTTTAATAACCCTCTTATATATAAATATTAAAAAAATTTGAGATAGTTAAAAAAAACTTAGAATTTCCCGTAAGTGACAATTCACACGTGGTAGAAGTGAAACCTTCAAAAAACCAACCCCCCAACCAACCACCTTTCTTATGAATTTATGTGTCTGTCTCTTTTTACTGTCGCTTTTTCGTTTCATCGACTTTCAAATCACAACGATGCTAAAGAAGTTTTCACTTCAAAAAATAAAAATTAAACTAAATAAAAAAAAAATACTATTAGATGTGTCTAATAAATATGTCCAAAATAATTCGATATTTTATAGGTTGGTAATACTTGGTAATCTACCGATTGGATCTGGGATCTTGTTGTTTTCTCTGGACTTTTAGGAAACTAGGATTTAGTCCACTAGTGAAACGCCGTGGCCTAGTCTGTTTTTTTTAGACAACGTGGGGTCTTCAAGTCGCGAGTGAACAGGTTTCTTCTAGGTAAGCATTTTCTAACCTAGGCTGCATGATCGCCTATTATCAGGCTAGATTGTGAAGTCTCTTAAGTCTTTGAAAATGGTTTTCACTGAGGTATGATAATTCTGAATCCTCAAGGGTCCATAACCATGCTATTTTCCCATGAGAGAAACGACGCGAGTATTTTACAAAATATATAGAAAGGCAACCTTTCACGTTAAACTAATCAAAAAGATTACCATTTAAGAAGGATTAGAACAAAAACAGCAAATTACTTGATAATTATATTTTTAGACATATGTACGTAGATATTGAAGCCATCTGAACTTATAATCTAATCAATTGGAACATCATGAATTAGGTAGTTAGTAGTTTTTTGATTTCTAATTGTTTTTTTTGTTAGTTCCCAGTTAAGCACGCCAATCTAAGTTTTTTACCTGTCACGGTTGACTGGTAGAAAATGCTTTTAGCATTAAGTCCATTTGTAAAATTTTCTGTATGTGCAATAAAGAATTAAAACAAACATTTTTTATTCTTTATTGCATACAAAAAATATATTTAAAAATACAGAAATAGAGAATATCCTCCATGGTGCAGTGGGCGAATAGCCGGCTGAGACGCAGGAGGTAGCGGGTTCGATTCTCGCCGCGGAACAAATGTTTGCATGATTTACAGATATTTGTTCCGGGTCTGGTTGTTTCTCTATATATTACAAGTATGTTTTAAAAAACATGTATATAAGTATTCTATCAGTTTGGTTCACATAATACAAGCTCTGCTTAGTTTGGGGCTAGATAGCGCTGTGTGAAATGTATCTATATTTATATTTATTTATTTTATCCTTAATTGGATTTTGATTAGTTTGGCTCGAAAATCTATGATTTTTCAATTTACTTTACTTTCTTTGAAGAGAATGTTATGTTTTATATTCGTAAGTATGAGTTAATTTATCGTTATTGTGTTAAGTACCAGTATTTGGCATTGATAAAAACTCACCATATTTATTTGATCGAAATGTTGTATTCTTGAAAAGGAAATGCTTACGATATTGGCTAAATCTAAATATTCATAGTTTCGACATGTCTGTTTGTCTGTCTGTTCGACCAGTTACAGCCGTTGTATTCGAATACTATTAGTGCTGTAAGCTGAAATTTCGCATGATGGTAAAAAAAATAAGTGGCACTCCGGGAGTGTCGACAGAACTGAAAAATGTAGCACTTAATGTAAATTACATTACACTAAATTTAAAAGCAGTCTACACTACAGATACTTATATATAGAGGTGTCGGTAACGGTAACAGTGTCGCGAGTTCAATGGTTTTTTCCCATCTCAAAAAATAGCCAACACGCCTAAAGAAGTTTTCGCTTCAAAAATTAAAATATATTTATTCAATAAAATCACAAAGTAAAACAAAGTGATCCACTTTGAAACGTCAACGTACCTACATTTTAGTGACGCCTAATAAGTTATAAAATAAAAACAAAAACCCATGTTTTTAAGGGGCCTCCCTATATAGATGTTGGTGGTGATTTTTTTACTCAGGCACCCCATCTTGAGGGGTATCTTTGAGTTAGTCTTCCAAAAACACTTATAACGTTTTCCAACACTTTTTTGATGCAGAAGCCTGTTAATTAAATTTAACGATTCAAATTAGCCATTTTCGTAATAATGTCAAATATTTATTTAAACTTCGAGGAAGAATAAAAACGAGTGTCTCTAAGCACCAAGACAAACCTTTAAGGTTTTACAGTGCTTTATGTAATACTATTAGTAACTTTTTGTCGAATAAATAAATAAATATTGCTGGACATTCCACACAGCGCTATCTAGCCCCAAACTAAGCAGAGCTTGTACTTACTATGGGAACCAGATAACTGATAGAATACTTATATACTTTTTTTTGTAAATACATACATATAATATGTAGAAAAACAACCAGACCCGAAACAAATATATGTAGATCATGCAAACATTTGTTCCGCGGCGGGAATCGAACCCGCTACCTCCTGCGTCTCAGCCGGCTATTAGCCCACTGCACCACAGAGGTCGTCAATAATAATAATAACAATAACAGAAACAGAAACCATTTTTTAAGGGCATGCAAATTATATAATACGCCGAGAAAATAAGATCAATCAAGATATCAGATAATAAGATATAGAATAAGAAATAGGTACAAGTACCTATCTACGTAATAGAGAAGTAAGATATACTATTGGTTGTCGATCGTCGGATAAGATAAGATATGTAAATAGCAATAACTTTATCGTATCTATAGTTTGGTAGATATTGCAAATGCATCCAATTCGCGAGTTTGATAATGTTTATTTTGTGGTCAACGTAAAATTTTATATTATTTGGTAATTTTAATTAGTAATTCGTTTTTTTTTACTATTTCACACAATACTAGCGAATTTCCTGATGATTAATGTGCTAAACTAATTTGCAAAAATCTTATGTTGTGTTATTAAAAAATAATGAATAAAGTTTGTTTTAAATCCAACTCCACTATTTAATCGATATTTTATTAATGTCACAATTTTTAAAGTCTCCCTAGCACTAGAAAATAATATAATTTATACTTAAACAAAAACAAAGTGCAAAAACTGTGATACATAAAAACAAAAGTGCTGTGATGTGAGTCGATGAATTATTTATCGATGATTTAGTAGTTGTCGATACGGATATCGATGTCGATAGGATGATGCTGTACATGACGAAATTACCGGAGGAAGTGGTGGTGAAACGACCCCCAAGGAGAAAGCATGTCAGTGCCAATATCAAGGTTTGTCCATGGTACATGATTTTAAAGCAAGATTATTTCCGATTGCAAGTAATGTATATTTATATGTTTTAGCGCATCGTTTAGGCTAAACGACTTGACGGATTTTGGTATATGAGGTATCATTGGAATCGTCGAAATCAGAAGTCCCCAAACTTTTTGTCTTGAAGACCACTTGCTATGTAGGTCGGTTTTAGGTAGGTACCAGCTCACCTAATATAACATTTTTGCAAATTCATCGTCTTCAATGAGTTTTTGGCAGTTGGAAATTTGGCATAGTACTGTGGTACTCTACTCACTTTGAAATATTTATTTTATTAACTGTAGTATGAAAAACTTAAAAAATAATAGGTACCTACTTTGTGTGTAGGTATGTGGATTGTTCTATTCATGAAAAGCCAAAAACAAGGTAAAATTAACTTGCTAAAATTATTAACATATAAGTTTTTTTTAACTGTCACCTTTGACTGGTAGAAAATGCTTTTAGCATTAAGTCCTCCATTTATATATTTTTCTTTTTGTGCAATAAATAATAAAACAAACAAACATCTGCTTAAATGTGATCCGTTATCGTGTACCCCCAATATTTTTTTTTGATGACATTGACCCATAATTATTCATCAAAACGGGTATTTATACAAAACGCGTATGTTCACGGGTTGACTGGAGTACTTGGAGCTACCGCCGAGAAGTGTGGGAAGCTGCAGCAACTACCCTCACTTGATCTTCAGAATTAGAAATGTCCTCGTTCATATTACGACACACTACACTAACCTTATCTACGCACTGAGACGACCGATCACGGCGCGCACACCTAGCAATCACCGGGTTCCAGGACAATGAGAGTCTATAGCCATCTTCCCGATTGAAATTTATTGATTTGAATCGCTTCACGAACCATTCTCTTGTAATAATGGTGTTCACTAGAGAGAACCTTAGGATCATGAAGTTCAATCCAATGATTCGCTTCCGAGTCTACCAGATGCTCTGCTATCGCTGACTTGTTTACCTGGTGATTTTTGACAGTTACGACATTCTCTTTGACACGCTCGGCTATGGTACGCTTGGTTTGTCCGATGTAAGAGCGGCCACAGCTACAGTCTATCTTATAAACACCAGGCATCTGCAGAGGTATAACGTCCTTTGGAGTCCGTAAATGCTTGGCCATCTTTGAGAGAGGAGTGAAGACCGACTTAAGTGAAAACCTCTTCAACATATATTATTTCCAATTTTATCCGTCACCCCCTTTAAGTAAGGCAAAAACTTTGACTTTCTACAGGCCTCCGTTGATTTTTCTCTGTTCGTGCGTCTTGGCTGCCGTCTACTTACACATCCGTTGGATTTTAGAACCTCCTGAACATCTCACTCTCAAGATGTTCAGGGTACATGGACTCCTTGGAAATCTTAGTCGACCCCGGGGGGTTGATATATACCACTTTGGGTATCATCGGTCTAAATCATGAGAGTGACATAATATAATATTTTGTCTTGGTAAAACCTATCGAGTGAGTTTGATTGTGTTTACCTATTATTATATTCAAAATTAATAATACAGGAACTTTAGTATCATCGGATCTATTATATTCCCGCCTGCGATTATCAAAATTAGCGATCTTGATAACTTACTTCATTTCGTTCTGCAGTCGAGTTTTATGTTTTTAATATAATATTTTTTTATGCCTTTCGTTATTCGAGCTACTTTTATTATGCGCACCGCTAAAGAGTGGAACGCCTTCCCCGAGTTTGTGTTTCCTGATAACTACAACCTACGGGTCTTCAAGTCACGAGTGAATGGGTTTCTTCTAGGCAAGCGTGTACCATCGTAGACTCCATCATCGCGCGCCATCAGGCAACATCGAGGTCAAACGCTAGACTAGATAGATAGATAATTAAAAAAAAAACGAGTTTGCTTTGGACCACACGACTGAAGTAAAACTTCTTTAGCTCCATCTATATGTATGTAATATATATATGTTAAATTAAAGAGAGAAAGAAAATGTGTGCTCACACCTCTTTCTCTTGCCCCTACAGTTAATATACGAAACGTAACTCTCTCTTCTTCTAGCTTCACTAACTTATATCTCACTCTCAACTCCCGTTCGCCTCGCCTGATCACACTTCGTAACGCTCTCGGCATTCACCAGCTTACTCCCCAAGTCAAGCGTGCGTAAAGAAGTTTAACTTAGCGCGAGAGACAAGGCGAATGGCGAGACGGATAGCGAACGAGCATGTGTAAACGGTACACTCGACTCGCACACAGTGTATTTGTTTATACTTTTTGTTTCTGAGCTCCTTAAATTATGGTCGCTAGCTAAAATAAAATTAATTAATTAATGCAAAATATTTATTATACCTTGCAAGCTAGACACAACAAATGTAAGCATAATGGTCGATCTTGTATCTATAAGCGTCGCTTCCTGACAATCTTTGAACTAATAAATAATAATTCATTATTATACCTCACAAGCTATATACAACAAAATAAATGAGTACTTAAAAACTAATTCTTTTTATTCGTTTTTGTGGCAAATACTGCACACGTACAGAGTTTGCAGAACATTGATTCTTATACATAAGATTTGAAGATTACATAGTTAAATAAAATAAAATCAAATATTAACATTAGTTAAAGTATGTCAAAATCGATGTACCTTACCTAATAACACAGGTGATGCAAATGAACAGAAAGTGACGCCACAAAGCAATAGAAAAATGCCAACTAACAGGCTGTACTCATCGAATTGTACGGACCTCAATAGCCCTAACTCAAACAGCTATAAATTCGGCATAAATAATTGAGCAACATTACGAAACACTGTTGCTTGTGTGTGCCCACCTACATGCTAATATCAGTACATCCGGCAGTGATTTATTTCCCCGATTATTATCTGTGGTTTTTGTATTTCAGTTTCGTAATTTTACTGTCTGCTTTTTCATTCAACTGTGATGCGATCCTAATCAGGTAGTTAGCGGTGCGTTGCGTTGCGACTGATGTGAGTTACGTGCTGTTTCGTATATTATGCACCGACTTAAATTGTCACATTTGAAGTGGCTAATGGTATAAAGACTCATCATCATCATATCGGCCGCAGGAAGTCTACTGCTAAACATAGGCCTCCCCCATAGATTTCCAGAGCGATCGATCTTGTGCGGCCTGCACCCAGCGGCTCCCAGCAACGGTTGTCTTTCCATCTAGTAACGGCTGTCAGCTTTTCGAGCAATGTGTCCTGTCCACTGCACTTCAGCTTGCTTAACCTTTGTGCTATGTCGGTGACTTTGGATCGTCTATGGATCTCCTCATTTCTGATTCGATCTCGTAGAGTACAAGTGTAGCTCTCATACAGTGCCTCAGTTAAGAGACTAAGAAGGTCGAAATATAGTGGATTTTGCGATTCGTAACATTGTCGGAACAAATCACAATTTGATTTTTCTAGTTCAAAATAATCTGGGGAAAAGCATATCAGAAAAAATATTAGTTTCTGTATAGCTATTTAGGCTTTTATCAGATTGAATAAAATATACTAACGAACGAAGAACTTTCATTAAATGTCCCATTTGAGCTGATTTTTTACCCTATTTGAACCCCAATATTTCAATAACCCCGTAGTCTTTTTATTACAAGACAAAACTAACGATTGATTGTTTGTTTGTTACAGCGGCATCCAGCTTTTATTTCGCAGTCATCATTCAGCGATGGGTCACTGCTCAGCGTCGGCTCCTCGGAGACCGACGAGGACAGCTTTGGACACCACCACGACCACTCAACCAGGAGCGATAGCTTCGACACATACAGTGAGTTCTTATATCATTATATTTAACTCGGCTCGCTAGGTGAAGTACAGTACTCCCTGGCGGCAGAAATAGGTATGCCTTCTTACCTTTCTATGCCTTAAATTGACGGACGTAAGGCATCGTAGGGCACATTCGTAAAGTACGTGACTTACGAGGCCATTTGGTTGTTCCATCAATCAGTATAAAAACAAAACAATCTCGATATGGGACCACTGCTCGTCCAGTGCAAAATGAATAAGATGTTACTTCACGACTCAAAGCGCCGTTAGCTCATGCTACAGTAAATTAAAAAAAATATTGCTGAACATTTCACATAGCGCTATAGGTGAGCAATATATGGCGGAGATTAAGTCTCGAACACCGCCGTAAAGTTGCAAGCCTATCGATCTTTTACAGAATACATTTCGGGGAATGTGCCCAGCAACTTTACGATCTGATTCCGCCATATCCTTTCCACCAAAGGACAAGCAGGCGCACGGCTCAGTACCATCCGTACCTAGTTGATATACCACCCATTCGTACACACCGTTTTGGTTTGGCACACGTTCTTGATGCGCACAGCTAAGGTATGGAATACTTTGCCGTCGTCTGTTTTTCCTAAAAAATACAATCCGAGCCTCTTCAAGGCAAGAGTGAATAAGTTTTTTCTAGATCTTCGTGGTTCATCTTAGACCACATCATCGCTTACCATCAAGTGAGATTGTAGTCAAACGAAGATCTATAAAGTTAAAAAAAAATCTAGCCCCAAACTAAGCGGAGCTTGTACTATGGGAACCAAATAGCTGATAGAATACTCATTATTATAAATATGGGATTTATAACGTACCGTTTTATCGGTGTTCTTCCGACAATGTTTGAATAAAAATGATAGAATTCTTATATTTTTGTTTTAAATACATACTTATAATATATAGAAAAACATCCAGACCCGAAACAAATATCTGTATGCCTCTTGCGTCTCAGCCGGCTATTCGCCCACTACGCCACGGAGGTCGTCAGTTTCCAATCTAAAATCTTTCAAGTTACCGTCTCTCTTACCTATTCTTTCTCCTGTTTTCAGATACGTCAGAGCCTCCAACAGGCGTGGCGCCACTGTCGCACTCTGCCGCTAAGCACAAGATGGCGGTACGGCCGCGACGAACGCATGGCGCTCCCAGGCGGAAGAAAATCAGCCCTGTGAGTATTATAATTATTCAAAGTCAAAAATTAATTTTTTGGATAATTTTAAATCGTAATTTTTTTAACTGGATATATCTTTGTTTCACCACAATCTCACCTGATGGTAAACGATGATGTGGTCCTTAGACTACATCAAAAACACACATGAAACACGAAGATCTAGAAGAAACCTATTTACTCATACCTTAAAGAGCCCCCGATTGTATTTTTTAGGAAAAACAGACGACGGTAAAGTAATTTAAGCCTGTTCTTCGCGACTAACCACCGGGAAGACAGAATAAAACCTGCTGATATTAGGATTACCTAGCTAAGTGGTAGTGAGCAAGTCACATAGCTCGAAGATCTGACAGCCGCTGGGGCAGAAAGGTTTTCAAGTGGAGACCAAGCATTGTAAAACGGAGCATACGGTGACCTGCTAGATGGAAAGAATACCTGATAAAAGTAGTTGGGAACTGTTTGGCGCAGGCCGCACAAGATCTATGAGGGAGTCTTATGTACAGCAGTGGTCGTCCTATATATGAAATTATGAAGGTGATGAGTATTCTATTTTAAAAAGAGCCAAATGAATGCTAGGTTAGGAGATAAATACCACAACTGAGAGTCACTGCAATAATAGGGCGAAATGAGAATATCGCAGCATTAATCCCCCGTTACGAAATTAAAATTTAACTGAATCTAGATTCAAGCATATCTTTGACTGAATTTTTTACTGGAAGCTGCCTAAAAATATTCGCTTGAGTATCGATTTATACTTGAGCGCAAATCCAGAATTCGGGCCTAAAACTGTACTTTTAGCAAAAGTAAGGTCAATGTTCGATCCCTAAGGCTCTGAAATTTAAGAGATCAAGTAGACATTAACGGGACATACAATGCTTATAAGTTTTCAGCCAATTATAAGATCCAGTTCTTCAAGTTAAAAGTGCTCAAGGTCTGGCAAGCGAGACCACATTACTTAAACTGGTCCAAGTTATAACAAACGTGTCTAAATGGCAAAGTACTGTCAGATGAAACGATAAGTGACAGACTCAAAACTTAAAATTGCTTAAAAATTCTGCATATTCAATAATGCTTTCAATGGTTGGTGATGATTGCTAAAACATAATGCAACTTTAACGAAAGATTTAGATATGAGGCCATACTACTTTGTGCAACTGTCACACCAGACAAAAAATTACGTGAAATCTTAAAAGGACGAATTCGAGGTGCGAGAGCATAAACCTAAACATATAGCACTTGCGCCATAAAGTATCATTAACCATCATATAAATAACAATTCAGAAGCATGTTGGGCGTCAGGAGGAGAGACCGAAAGCGAAACGCAGACATACGGAGCGAGACCAAGGTGACTGACGTGATAACTAAAACAAAAACACTAAAATGGAGATGGGCAGGACACACACTAAGAGGTGTTGACAAGTGGAGTAAGAGAGTTACAGTTTGGTACCCAAGAAATGGGAAAAGAAGTAGAGGAAGGCAATACAAACGCTGGAAAGACGATATTGAAAATACGGGAGGCAAACTATGGACTAGGACAACAAACTGTAGAGAAAAATGGAAGGAATTGGAGGAGGCCTATGCCAAAGGGCACACAGATGATAACAATTAAAAACTACCAATGTACATACCTAAGTATCAAATTGTAAAATCTGATTAAACGGCTTATTTATTTATTATATTTATTTATTATTAAATAAGAATTCTATCATTGTATTCTATAATTATCATTTTCTATCGAGAAAATTTTAAGAAATCGTATTTTCACTTTACACCGTACTTAGCTTATATCTTCAACTTTTACATGTATTTATAACAATGTAAATGATGCAGTATTACTGATAAAAATATAGGATCATATGAAGTTATCTTAGGTAGTACTGTTAGCTGATAAAATAATTAAATATTGCTGGACATTTCACACAGGGCTATCTAGCCCCAAACTAAGCTGAGCTTGTACTATGGGAACCAGACAAACTGATACTTATATACATTTTTTTTGTAAATACATACTTATAATATATAGAGAAACAACCAGACCCGGAACAAATATCTGTAGATCATGCAAACATTTGTTCCGCGGCAGGAATCGAACCCGCTACCTCCTGCGTCTCAGCCGGCTATTCGCCCACTGCACCACAGAGGTCGTTAAACTTATATTGTATACTTATTTTGTGATAGCGCCACTTATCTCTTCATTTGACTGTAAACGATCTATCTGCACAATTAAAGATTGCTCATTATTGAAAACCACAGTAAAAACATGTATAAACTAAATAACTGCAAATAAGAAACGGTTTTTAAAAATAGACTGGAAGTTACCGAACTTGATACACTATTAATACTGCTATTCAAGTATAAAAACTTAACACTAAGCTTAAACTATTTCAGATCGCCGCATCAGCCTTGCCGATAACGCCCGAACTAAACGAAGAAATGATACGAAGCGCTACTCCTGATGTCAGCCACAAAACCTCAGAAGTTGTTACTGGTGAGCACTATAAAATACCTGTGAAATATTTTTCTTTATAAAACACTATCATATTTCCTTTTTTAACAAAATCCTTATTTTATTTCCAGAATCATTCTCTTCATCGACCACGACAAAGCACGTGATAGTCAAAGAACAACATATACAAGTGAACCGAGAATTACAAAGAGTGTTGGAAACGCCAAGCGACACAAAACTGAAATCCTCATCGCTACCTCCAGGACTAGCACTGAACCAACTAGTTGGACAATCGCCAGCAAAGCTCAGCATTGCTGAGAATAATACACCCAGATCCTCGATCAAAAGAAGCCAATCTAGCTCTCAAGGACAGTCCCTTAGAGACTCTCCAAAGATACAAAGCACGTACCACTCGGAAGATAGAATGACAAAATATAGGACAGAAAAAAAGTACGCCGAAGAATCTTGCCACGAAAAGAAAACTAAATCGGAGAAACGTACGGAAAACGAAGTTATACGATCATCTAAGAAGGAAGAGTCATTCTTCAGTAGATTGCTTCTTAGAAAGAGTGGCAAGAAATCTAAGAAAGACCAAACAGACGAAGGACAGCAGGAGGTTAAGAAATGTAAAACAGAAAAACTACAAGCCCAATATAAACCAGTTGACGATACTTGTTTTGAAGGACAAGGGTATAAACCTGTACCAGCTGAGAGATTCCATAAATCTGCTGGACAGAAAGCCTTTGCAAACCAAATGCACAAACGGTTAGACAACAAAGGAGGGTACGTCCAAGAAGGCGCATACAAAGACGTATATAGTGCTGCGAAAGTACCAGGAGTCGAATACAACATTGTCTCTGATCTCAAACTTGCTGAAGAAACTGACAAGATGTTGAACAACGAAATAAAGAACCGATTTAGCCGGCGTGATGACTTTATCGAGAAATCTGAAAGAAAACGGGTTTCTTCCAAAGAAGCAGTCGACGAGAGAGACACATTCAATCTTCCTAATCTTCCAGAAAAAGCCAAAAGACCTACGTCTGTCCAGAGAGTAGATCAATTTTCGTCTAAAGCATTTATTGCCAATGAGGTGACCACTAGGGCCCAAGAAGAGGTCTTGTCTCCTTCACTTGTGATCTCAGATGATGAACCGCCAATAAGAGCGATGAGGATCAAAACAGTGCCTCCTGACTATTTGTTCACAAGCGGCAGTATGCCCAAGAATTTACCTTACTTCAACCCGAATTTCCACACTCCTTCCCCTCCGAAGACTAAACATCAAAGCTCGGACAACATTAAACACAGATCTGCTGAGCTTATATCAGAGTTCAGTGAAAAGGTTGAACGTAAGAGAGAAACGATTCACCACGCGACTAAAGCTGAGGAATCTTATGTGACATCAGGATTAAGATCTCTTGGGGACGAATACGTTGAAAGTAGAAGCAGCATTGGCAAGTCTCACAGCTTCCGCTACGCTTCAGAAACGACTTCAATCAGTTCCCAGGAGAGTCAAATGCCTAGTCTTCCAGCCATCGTCGGTATTTCCGAACCATTGCTTGAGAGCTGGGAGGTGAACTACCGCAGAAACATGAATGATAAACATGATTTTTCGAAGAGAATTTCGGCTCGTAATTATAATCTACTCCACGGTACTGCAGAAGCCAACTACGATAGCTTGCCAAGTACAGACAGTAGCTTCCTAGATAGCCTCAAAGCAGAAGTCAATGAAGATAGGAAGCTTTTCACCAACAGTATCCACGTCTCGATGGATATAAATAAGAGAGATAGCGATATCTCACAGATAGAGGCTAAGATAGATGATATTATTAGTTCGCCTAAGCCCATTATAGCGCCAATACTCAAGTCTAGTTCTTTAGATAGCGTTAAGAGTAGCCCGGAAAAGCATGTTGATGATAGACGGAAGACGTTTTCTGTAGAAAGTGCTTTGAGCGCTAAGAATAAAGAAACTGAAAGCTTTGTTTCTGTTACTCATATCAATAAAGAACAAACACCAGTCAAGACAGCTGAAGCTCCTAAAATAAACAAAAGCGATGAAAAACTTCCGAAATCAGGAAGCAAACCAGGCGTCCCTGAATTTCTGAACATACAACTTAACAAAGTTGATATCAAGCCTACAACTAACATTGTATTGACTGCTAATGTCACACCAAAGAAAATGGATAATTTACAGCCTGAAAAAGATTCAGAAGTAATGCACGATTCTCTAGACAACACTCAAAATCAAGTTAAGAAAGAGAACGCTCTGAACAAAATTACTGAAAATGTAATGAACAATACTCAAGAAGACAAAACCTTTACTCGACAATCGGTTATTCCTGTGATCCCTCAAAGTCCTTCAACTCCAAAAACTTTCTTCAAACGCAAAGCTGCCAGTGTTGATCTTCCTGACAAAACGGAAAAACCTAGAGCCAACTCTGTTTCCACTGATGGAAGCACCGAGAAAATCTACGACAGTATATCGATTGACCAGAAATCACACTCCAGCTTCGGAAGTAAAAGTTCTATCCAAAGCTCTGATAGCAATGATATCAAGATTCCAGATCGTCACGAAGAGGCTGTCATCCTCCGTAGAAAACCGGTTTCCAAAGGTGGAAAAAAAGACGATGAACCGGAGCTTATGAAAGTTTTCGCCCGACGATCTCTGAAAATCAAGGACACTGAAGCCGATTCTCTAGCTCAGGATATCGCTGATGCTAAGGAAGAAGACACAGCGGTCAAAAGCAAAACTGTCAAGAACGAATTTAATGCGTCGATTAAATCTAGAGATAGTGACAAAGAAAACGAGGAGAACAAAGAAGAGCAGAGGCTTGTTGACATCGCCGCTAGAGTCAGCCAATTTGGGCAGTACCAGAGAAGCGTCAGCATTAACAGCGTAAACCCCAAACGTGAAAGCGCACCTAACTATCGATCCGAAGTACGCAAATATAAGAAAGAAGTATCAGATTCTACTCCTGAAAAACGACTACGCAACAGAACCTTTCCCGACTCATCAAATGATAGGGACGAGCTCAAAAACATAGCAAAAGAAGCTTATAAAGCTGACACTCTGAAAAGGCCATGGATGCGAGACGGTAATAGACTATCTACAGATTCTGATAAAAGGGACAGCGCTTTGATAGACAAGGATGAGGTGATAGACAAAGATGGAGCGATAGAGAAAGAGCAAGTGGGGAAAGAGAATGTGGCCGAAGAAGCAGATGCTTCGCCTCAATTCAAGGGAATACTGCAGATGCGAGCGGAGTGGGAAAGACGGGCGAAACAGGGCATGACCAAATAAAGGTGCTAAAGGGTACAAGGTACGTTAAAATTTGCTATTAAGACATGTTAGATAAAGCAAGAGCATTGGATGAACTCGTGTGCAATTTGTGCCTTATAGATTTTTTGCGATGTTTTCCTTAACTTGTGCGATTTATTAATTCACGGCGGTTAGGACAAGAAGGTTCTCGAGAGTAGAGACCACGCATTGAAAAGTAAGACGGCCGTCCACTAGGTGGAATGACGAACAAACAAAGGTTGCTGGGAGTTTTCAGGTGCAGGCCCCACAGGATCAGGCTCTTGGTAAACCTTTGGGGGAGGCCTATGTTTAGCTGTGGATGATCTCCGACTAATATGATGATAAAACGCTTCTCAGGGTTTTACCTTAGGACCTGTATTGTTTCTTATTCATGTTTTTAATTTCAGGACGGAATTTCAAGAAAGTACCATGCTGTACACACCATATTACTAATTAGTTTAGCTATAATTATTAAGTATTACTTAAACCCTTAGATTTAGAAATCATATTAATGTTATGAAATAATAAAATCGATGTTTATTTAATGTTACGAAAACATTGTATTTTTGAGTGTTATTTGATAGCCGATAGTTATATTTTATTATTACAAGAATATCATTATGTATTGAACATGTGAAATACAAATTTTATTCCTATAGTTTTTGAGTTGTTTTATTTATCGATCCTTGATTCATTATTGTCTTGACTAACTATTAAGCCAATTAAGTTATTCGAACTTATCCTAATCTTTCAATATAATCCGCCAATTGTGCATTTTTATTGTTTTAGTTAGGTATTTATGTATTTTTTGGTATTTTGTTTTGCACGTAGTGTTATGTACGATTAAGTTATATATTTCCATCTCTTTCAAAATGTAAAAAAGCTTGTGTCTGTAATAATACTGATTATGAAGAGTTAGGAAGAAGTTAGATAGTCAAGAATTATTGATATTGTTGTAATTATTTATATTATATTATACTTTATTTACTTATTTCAACCTATATCATCTCACTGCTGGGCAAAGGTCTCCCCACTGTCTTCTAGAACTTTCGCTCGCGTGCCAAATCCCACCAATCTGTCTCGAAGGCATCGAGATCGACACGCCAGCGTCTACTAGGCCTTCCTCGGCGCCGTTAATAATTGAAATACTTTATTGCACTAAAATACAAATTACATGTACAAAAAGTGGGCTTAATGCTAATAGCATTTTCTACCTGCCAACCTCAGAGGTAACAAAAAAGAGTTTTTTGTAACCCACAAAACACTCTTTGTACTTACCTACACCACATAAAACAAACTTAATAACAATTTAATGAAATACTTAATTGTATTGCGAAGTACAATCGACAGTCTTATTGCTATGAGATAAACTAATGATACCAAAAGCGCTTGCGACGCGTATTATTTAATTAAATTATAAATAGTAGAAAACAACAAGAGCCATCTGTTTGTTGCTATCAATATTGAGATACGACTCTACAAAGGATACGAACTATTACAAATACTCAACAGGTGGCGTTAGTAGGCTCTTAATCCTAATCTTATGTCCTTAATCTTTTTACTGCGTGCAATGATATTGAAATAACTCATCATTAGGTAAAACTAATCTAAAGTAAGATTAAAACAAGTATATGAATGAAAAGTAAAATAATTAGGATTTTTAAAAACTCTGCTCAAACAAAACCTCTAGCAGACTAAAGTAGTTTAATAAGAGGTACTTAGTTTTTTTACAAGCCTTTATTTATCTTTCAATGTTTGTTTGTTAGTTAGTTGGTTTAGGTCAAATCTTGCGAGCTGAATTAAAACCACTTCCTCTTCTCTTGAGTTTTGATTTTTGGTTCAGTTCCGATGACAATGTATTTTTACGGTAAGCATGACCTGATTCTACACCCTGGATTGGCTCCAGACGAATGAACTCCTCAACGGTCTACAGCAGAGACGCGAAATTTTGTAGACGCATTTAAATGTGTAACTTCGGTGACAATGCAATAATATGGTATCATGGAGGTGGTCTCATGATAGAGACAGATGCTAGACTATGGAACTTCTGAATGGATTGTAGTGGGCTACTAGTGTTTGGGCTCATTTGATTCTGCTTGCGGTTCTAATTATGAATTTTATAAAAGCTTGTTTTGACAAAGTAATTTTTTAACAAAAAAACTTATTTTCAAATAAAATGATGATATAAGCAGTGGCGATCAAGCACCGTTGAAAAAAACGTATGACAACCCCATTTTTACCCGAATCCACCCCAAATATTATGAACGCATTCCTAGGGGTGGATTTGTGAGAGCAGAACCGCGCATGCGTCCCATTCCACCCTCACTACTTAACCCCAATTTTGCTCCACCATCTTACTTTCATTCTCAATAATTTCACAAAAAAAAGCAGAAAATCACTATATAAATCAGTGCCGTGTGATTTTGACTGTGCGTGTAACGATGAAGTGACTTTGGACGTAAAATCTAAAAAAAAATCACACTTTTGTTAGAAAATCGTGGCTTACGTAATATTTTTACTTGGACACTTAGATTGTGTAAGTTTTCCTGAGAACACGAAAAGGTAAGACGTTTTCCCTTTAACTACTTTTCCATTTATAAATGAACCATTCGTTAGAAGGTTCTCTGATATTCGGTGATCATTGATTTTCAATTAGCATTCATTGCTTCGTTCGTACAAATGAGAAAAACAGTGAAAGGTCTTTGCGAACGTTATAAGAAAGTACCTACACACCTATAGGTAAAGTAAGCAATATATTTGAAGAGAGGCTTACAAAAAGCAATATCAGTGTTGAGTACTTTTCCGCTTAGTTGGTAAGATTATCAGCTTTTAGCGATAAGGCTGCCCATTGTACCTATTATTTAAGTGTATTTTCTTATAAATGTTTGTATTTAAATGGTGTGCAATAAAGAAATTATCTATCTATCTATTATCAGATCAAAAGCGGTGAAAATATAATAAGTACATATAGGCTCAATCACAAACATAGGGTTGTGAAGGCTTTGCTAAAAGGTGATATAATAATCATTTAATCTCTTCTTAGTACTAGGTAACATAAATAAAGACCAATCTAAATCCTACATTGTGCGAGATAAATGCCAGCGATAGGTTTTGGAAGAAAACAGGTGTTACTGGTCACCCACCAGGGCCCCATTCGCATATGTCACAATTTATCGATATTAAATAAACTAAATGAAATCAATAAAAAGAAACCTGGCAGTAGTAAGGTAAGTAAGATTTTGAGTGTGTAGTGTCCTATGCGGCTTTCCCGATAGCGTGAAACTCTACCTAGGATAAAATTATAATCACTCATAAACAAAATAAATGTTTGACACATTCTGCTTGGAGGGATAACTAATGAAAACAGAAAATTTTCTGGGTTATTAAATTATGAGGCGCGGGTCGATGGCTTCCATGCCATAATACGTAAGAAAACGGCCTCATTGCTAAGCAGAGTATGGCCCAGACAACAGCATTCTGCAGGTCATACCTGATAGATATGACCTGTCTGTCATTCAATCTTTCATTCGGATTCTCATCAAATAGCCTATTGGCTCGGGATGCGAATGAAAGTTCTAACAAAATATATGTAATGGTTATAATATATATACATTATACATTATACATGTTACATTATAATATTATATTTATTAATACTTAAGGTTATAAATAAATAAATAAAATAAATATTGCTGGACATTTCACACGTCGCTATCTAGCCCCAAACTAAGCAGAGCTTTTACTATGGGAACTAGATAACATATTATATATTTTTTTGTAAATACATACTTATAATATATAGAGAAACAACCAGACCCGGAACAAATATCTGTAGATCGTGCAAACATTTGTTCCGCGGCGGGAATCGAACGCGCTACCTCCTGCGTCTCAGTCGGCTATTCGCCCACTGCACCACGGAGGTGTCAATATTAGGTTATATACTTACTAACACAAATGGACTTGTAAACCACTATTGTCTGAATTAATAAATGAATTTAATTGAACGATCCGATTCATCTTTATTTTATTTGTTATTTGTAATATTGCCTATTTTTTATATTATTTATTGCTAAATTATAAGATTTTGTGTTCGTTTTTTAAGGATTATGTAATTTATGGATGTATTTTATCTGAATTAAATAAATTAATAATAATTACGTCAAAGACAAATAAAATAATGTGACCATTTTGGGACGCATGGCAGATGAACGTCTCAATTGATTGTTATTGAACGAATTTATCTTCTTATCTTATCATAAGCAATATAAATACGCGTGACGGCAAAACATTACTTATACACATATACATATTACGCAATAAGTTTAAAGAAATAAATATTATGACATTCCCTTGTCAATACATCTATGAAAATCTAATGTATGTTCACAAAAATATGAATTTGTTTAAGAAAAATAGCGATAATAATAATTTTAATACTAGAAATAAAGATAAACTCGCTGTTGCCACTTGTAGACTCCATAAAGTTAATAAATCGTTTAAAGGGCAAGGTGTACGCTTTTATAACAAACTCCCAAGGGATGTACAAAAATTGACAATTAACAAATTTAAAAACGTAATTAAACATAATCTTTATAAAAGAGCCTACTATAAAATATCGGATTATTTAGATGATAGAGAAGCTTGGGATTGAAATTGCTCCAACTCGTTCAAAATGTTACAATTTAGACGTAATTTATTTTCTGTATTATGTATTGTAAAAGGATCATTAAAAAAACAACCAGCCTTGTTTCTTGCCTTTCTTTCCTGGCTTGGTCGCGAAGGAACAGGCAGTAAAATTGACGATTCAAAGTGATCTTTGTGATTTTAATGAATAAAAATATTTGACTTTGACTTTATTCTTTATTCGTACTTTTGACTTTTGACAATTAATGATACACGACATCTTACTCTTATGTTATAGGACGCATGCTGTCAGAGCCTGATGGCATACGAGTTAGTCTTACCCCCAAATCGTTCTATTTAGATCTATCTAGAATCGTTTCTATGGCGGTCATGTCATGCTACCAGGGGCAGGATACCTTATCGTGAAAGTGGTATCATCTAGATAGCATCTTGAATGCTGTTAGTGGTAGTTCGTTTGTATGGTTATTGTTACCGGTTACTGTGAGTGGTTACCTTACATTTTCTTGCCGACTGGTTATCTTTAAGGCTTCTTGGTAAAAAGTTTCGCCTAGAAAATATCTTGGGTACAAACTTACTTTCTTTTTCTTCTATTCAAGTCAAACAAAGATTTAGAGAAGATATAGAGATAATGCTTAGATATCTCTTAAAAAATTTAAGAAACAGTTGAATCATCTGAAGACCTTCGCAAACGATCTTTAGATAGGGTTCTACCGCCAGCCTGGAGGCCATGTCTCCATGATGCACGAGGAGAAGAGTGAGTGAACCTCGTAGAGATATAGTTAGTGTTGTGTGTTTGCCTGTACCGAGAACTACCGAAGAGAGCAACAGTGATGATGATGCATTCTGTCAAGTGTCAACGCGCTGGGCCTTCGTTGACTCAATCCCCACCACCGCGCCCGTCTACTCGTGCGCAGAGGACTGCGGCGCGCAGTGCCAGGCGAGACGTTATTCGGAGCGGATCGCACTCACCCTGATGAAGGTTCACGAATTGAACCGAAACATTGTCGGTCTAAACACCGATAAGACGGTACGTGATAAATCCCGTATTTATAATAATGATCAACTGCTCCAGATCACTACCAGGCCTAAGTGTCCCCAAGACACTGGCTGCAATGCCCCGCTAAATTGCAATGCTTATGCGTTGACCCAGATATGCGCAAGTTCTCGGACGGATCACATGTTAAAGTAACGCGCTGCTTGAGATCTTCGGCTGAATTTGCGGCTGCAAACATTAACATCACTAGCACAAAAATTTGTGAACTTAGAAATGAGTGTGCCTAGACACAGACAGTCTCACAAAACTCATACTTCTTATTAGGATTTCATATTCTTACTGGGAACCCTTATAACTTAGGTTTGTCTTATTCAACTGCAAAGCCATTAACTCGTAGTAGTATTTTTTTTATACGACTTGGAGATGGAACACCCATATGGCCCACCTGATGTACAGTGGTAACCATCGCCCATAACAAAGTATTATCTCGTAAGTCACGCACCTTAGAAACAAACCCTACAAGCACTGCGCTGCGTCCATCAACTTGAAGCATACAGGTGTAAAGCCTCATGTGTCTGTAATTTCACCGGCACCGATACCGTTCAAACCAAAACACGGCAATTATACTTGGCAGCAGAAATAGGTAAGGTGGTAGTTATTCCCCGGCCGAACCCTTTCACAAGGAACTACTACTACCTAAATAGTGCTGTTAAACTGTTATTTGGATGGATTCTGGATGGAACGCCTGTTTTCTGGTGGTATAGATTTACACGTCACATACATCTTTTTTTTTTATGTTATTTGTGGGGAAACAGGCTTATGGCCCACCTGATGGTAGGCGGTCACATGGCGGTCATCTTCGCCTATTGACAGTATTGACACCGGCAACACCCGGGGTATTTTCGATGCGTTCCTCACCCTGTAGAAAACTCTTTACATTTATCTTGAAGCGTGCCATGTCGTAGCCCAGCGGGAAAACCTCTTTTCATAATGTGGTCCTTTAAGATATCTATAGACCACTCTTCTGGCGGTCTTCCATGGTAACTACAATCTGGGTATCTTTAAGGTTAGAGTGAATATGTCTACCTTTTAGATCATCGAGCTCTATCTTAGATCACGTTAGGTCACATTATGGTCAAAGGAATATCTTTTTATATTAAAAAAAATGTATTTAGATAAAAAAAATTTAAGAATATCGTTATATTTAGGGTTCATCTTTGAGAGATGTGTGGGCAGTGTTGGCACTGAGCCAGGCTGGTAGGCAGACCTACTTTGCGCAAAGCCACTGCAATACCACCTAATTTAGACGTGGCCTACATAGGTAAGGTAAAATAAATACCATCTAACACTCCATACATAATCCTGCGTGGATTAGTCCTCGGAATAATATGTTTGGAGTTTAGGATTTCCTGTTTTAGGGTATCAGGAACTACGAAAACGTACCTACCCTCTAAAGGTGGTCTGGAAGAGATGGCGAGAGAATTTTGTAACGCTTACATGATCATTAAAAACATCTATGACTGAAATCAAAACACCCTTCTTTTGGCAGTCCATTAAAATGGTAACAGAACGCAGTGCCGGATTAATCACATAGCAAGAATAGCAATTTGCACGGGCCCCGCGCAAAAGCGTATCCAAATCCTGGGTGGGTTTCCTAGAACCCATAGCAGATCAAGGGCCCGTTGATAGAAATTGCTACGAGGCTCACGTTAGCTTAATCCTGAACTAACATCCTGATCAGGCATTTATGTACGGTTGTGAGGCCTGAGTGATTCCAAGGCTTCTTTAGAATCATTTTCATGAAAAGCTCTTCAAAATAGCAGCAAACCCTAATATTTCACGCGTATATTAAAAGTTTTCGCTACTGCCTTCATTTACATAATGGCCTCCATCAATTACAATCTGTCCTTATTTAAGTCGTATACCTGGTATAAATTTAGGTGACGGACGAAATATTGATGAGTTTGGAACTTTTTGATTTTGATGGAGTGGAGAAGAGAGTTGGTTCTTTTAATAAGGTTCGAAGTGTGTTTTTGATTAGTAAGACTTGAATAACAAACCTTGTTTGTTTTATAGAATATATTCAGTATTTATCCATTTATCTATAACATTGCAATACTAGATGATTTTATACATAATAATAAACCTCTTTATTTTACAAATATATTAGAATTAAATTGTGAACGATTTGTAAATCATTGTAATAAAAAAAAATACTAGAGCTAAAATAATTACTACGGTTATTATTCAAAATAATTATTTAACAACTCAGGGGCATTACCGGGGCTGACGCCAACGAGAAAGAGACCTGTATAAAATTCACTATGAATATTGCAAGATGGCGGTGAGACAGAGGTTAATACTATTGTAAAAATGGGTTTATGTATGGGCTATTACAGTAATTCTTATGGAATGAAAGCTAAGCTATGACAAAATGTGAGATACTGCACATGTCATTTCTGCAATATCAAGAAGGATTAAGGACCAGCTCACCAGGGCGTGACTGGCCGTCCACTAAACGGGCGTGCCGCAATTTAAGGCAGAGTAAGGAATTAGTCATCAAGCCCTTGTTACCTACTATCTCAAGCCCATGTTCTGTGTGATTAAGCTATAGCATAAAATATTTGTAATAAGTATTAGTGTTTGTAGTGGTAAGCGGCCAATAACTCATTGCTACTAAAAGCACAACAAACCAACAAATTCAAAAGTGAGGGTAGTCGTAAAATGTGGCGGCGTCCGCGTCAGACCGAGTTATGTGCGGTCGCACTTGTTCAGGTAATGTATTTGGGGTAGTTTCAGAATAGGGTGATCCATTATTATGAATTAAGAGGCGGTTTTCAAAAATTATCACAAATATTATGAAAGCTTTAAGTTTGTATGGTCGTCTAATCACATCACATCACACTAATATTATAAATGCGAAAGTTTGGATGTTTGTTTATTCATTTGTTTGTTTGTTACTCAATCACGTCGTAACGGTTGAACTGATTTCGATTAAATTTAGTATGTACGTACATTGTAACCTGAATTAACACATAGGCTACTTTTTATCCCTTAAATCAGGTCCCATGGGATAAAAATGGAGTGCCAAGTCAAGTTGCAACAGCGAGTTTAGCTTTATTTTTAGGTTACCTACACATTTAGTAGTGTAACGCGTACGAAGTCGCGCGCAACAGCTAGTGTAACAACATGAACTTCAACAACTTCATCGAGCTATTCATATACATACTATTGACTATCGGGCATGATGGATGTGGATTATGTACATATCGCCAATATCGCATTACGCCACTCTCGTGATCCAGACGATTCCTCATTTGTCACAATCCGTCAAATCGTCAAAAAACATTACCCTTCGCAGTTGGTTAATAAAAGCATGACATGTACGCAAGAGAAACTGTGTAGATAAGCGCTGGTCTTAGCTTGTGCCATTCACCACGAAAATACTAAACAAAAAAAACTAGTCATATCGATGCTTAAGAACCAAGACCATCTACAAAAAGTCGACTTCACAGGACACAAAAAAACGTTCAACTTTTTTTTGTTTAAACAATTTCATTATTTTTATGTCTGAACATTTACTGGATAGGCATGGGAAATAAGGTGTTGACATGTATTTCAAGAAAGCTTCATTAGTTTCAAAATTACTGTAGACAGCTGGTATTAGTTCAAATATTGAATATTTATCAATATTTACCTTTTATTCTAATTTCTGAATTTAATAATGAATTTATTGTGCATTCATTATCTAAATATTCTTAAGACAGAAACGTTTTCTTTACAGAGATTAGCTACAACTTTGACCCTGGATTAGGTGTAATTAATTAAACACCTGACTTTGAAAACTTAATCAAAGTCTCGAGATTAGGACTAGATCTTCTGCCTTCTTAATGCCAGTCATTTGTCGAAGATTGCGTAGCCACTACCCAATATATTTTTCTCCTACACCTTCAGCCCGGTATTTTGCTTCTATGTTGTAGCTTTCGCTCATATCAAACCATTATATTATATAGCATAAATACAATACATATAGATACATTCTGGGGATGTTTAAGCTATTGATAATGTAGCCCACAACGTTACATAGAACAAATAGTTATTAAGGAGCTATAACTTTTGAAACTATCATGGGTATTAACACTATTTGTACTAAAAACGGGATATTTAAATAAATTATTGTCTATATCTAAAAAATAGGGATATAATATGAAATTATAGAACAACAGAATTTGCACTAAAAAGGATATTGTTAATTATGTAAAACGAGTCCAAACTCCCAAGCATTTCGTTCATAAATCATTAATTTAGAATACCTACCAGGGTGGCATAATAGCATGTGCGACAAAGCCCATTTAAATAATTAAAAAAAAAACCTCTGATCGATTTCTTGTAAACCATTGTAACGGAATAGTAAGTTAATATATAGAATTTTGAAATGTAGATAGATTATATCTCGGAGAGAAATAAGTACCAACCATAGCCCTCTTCATAGCCTTTCAAAGTTATTATTAGTAATATTAGTAGTATTATTAAAGTCATGATAAGTTTATCTTGAAGAAAATACATAGGTATTTTAAGCACATAATTAGAGCACAAGATGTCATTCGTCGTTAGTCGCATCACGTCGCGTCGCCTCTCGGCCTTCGCGAGACGAGCTACGTGCTCGCTCTGTTCTGACAGACGAACCGTTCACAATATTATACGATTTTCTAAGAAATTGTACGGTGAAATTCTTTGTTTGGAAGAAAGCAAGAAATCACTCAAAGATGCTTATAGTTATTTATTCCTTCTTGATAGAATATAATTATTTTGTACGGAATGCTTTAAATAAATAGTGCAGGACATTCCACGCAGCACCAACCTCAAAGTAAACAAAGCTTGTGAACGGGAACCAGATAACTTTTAGAATACTGCGAAGTTTACCACATAAGAGGTAAGTAACAAAAAAGAATAATTTGAAAAAAACTACTTTTCCATACCCTCGAAGTTTCTTCTAGTTCTTACTTAAACCATATAAATTTTGAACGTCAGAAAAGACCCACATTTGTTTTACAACCCTAAAGTGACTCCACTTCGATATAAAATGAAAATTGAAAAGCCATAACACCCGGTGCCAATTTAATCGCAATCGTGACACGCCGCCCAAATATTGGTCAACATAACCCCAGACGTGTTTGTTTACCCCATTCATCCTCTATAAGAGCACCCTCTTTTATATTATAGACACAGCTTGTAAGAAATAGCTGGTGTGCCTTATAAAAAACATAATATTTTGTAATAAAAGCCCATCACCGCTTTAAGTACTAACCCGATGGCACATAAATTCGAATTTTTTGGTTCTAGGACATACCGGCTCTCTTATGATGTTTTCCTTCACTGTTTTTTAGCACGTGTCAGATTTGAGCAGAAAAACCCGTTGTGCACGGCTAGTATGCGAACCTACAAACTTCGGATCAGAAGGCGAGCACTACCCTCTAAGGCACGCAGAATCAAGACTTTAGAGTAAACTAGCTGCTACGTTTTTAAGCTGGGGTCTAGAGGGAATGCCACCCCCGACTGCCGTAGGGTGGCAACGTAACAGGATTTATTCGGAATTTCCCGTTCTCTCACGTGAAAGGTTAAATTGAAATGACGTGATGTTATGTCTTATAAATAAAAGACATGGAATGTTTGCAGTTGAAAATAAGGAAAGAAAACTGCAAAGAGAAAAATGTCATTAGATTGCTGTAATAATAGTCATTCATTATTATTGGTACGGGATTTATCACGTACCGTTTTATCGGTGTTACGACCGACAATGCGAGGCGAGACTTTCGTTATATCTGCCGTGCACCACGGCAGATATAACGAAAGTTTTCTTAATAAAATAAGTCGTTTCAAAATACTTTCAGCTTTGGTCGAAGCGATGTATGATCCAAGATTGGTACTTATTTATTACTCAATACTCAATAATTTATTGTATTCCAAATAGGTGGTACATTGATGGTCATTATGGACCCTGTTGGGCATAACAATATTTTAGAAAGGCGAGGACGTCATTGTTCTTGTTAGGTTATATTCATTTTCAAAATAAAACATTCAAGTCCAATTGTCAAAGTAGGTAAGTGTATCTGTCATTAAAATATTGGTCAATTGTATAGTAGGTTTTATTAGTTGGTAAGCATTTTAGTTGTTTTATAAATTTATTGTTACCTATTTTGTAAAATATTTTGATAGACATTACATAAGGACTTGAAGAGTATAGTTTGAGTAGAGTTTGAGTATTTGGGTCAATGCATTGCAATTCAGCGCGGCAATGCAGCTAGTGTCTTATACTTGTAATATCACTCACTTTTTTTATCTAGATTTTGATCGTGATATTCCCGTTATCTAATGTAAATACTTACATGGGGAGATAGATTCTGTTTCCTTTTACCATAATTTAATATTTTCATCATTATTTTGATCAGAAAACTCTAAATTCATTCTCAAAACCTTAAAATGCCCATTATTACATTTTTAAATGGGTGGAAAGAATAGAACTTTCTCGTCATATGAGTATAAATGATGCTATATTTATTTTAATTTTTAGGACTAGAAACACAAAAATAAACAGACCTGACATGGGTACTGACATGACATTTTAGACATAGGTATATTTATTTACTTTTAATTCACAGTAAAATCGTAAGGTTTTTTACTTGGAATTTACATAGAACCTCTGAATTTGATGTATGGCTGTACTGGCCGCCATCTAGAATATACTAAAAATTTAACTTTGGAACAGGTCCGAATGACATTGGGATGAACAGTGGGATGAACTTGTACCGCGCGCACACGGTCGGTGAACTGTGAACTAAAAATCCTAGCCTAGATATAATCTATGGTTCATTTATCATAAATGACAGTTTCTTCCCCTTTCCTTCATACTTCTTCCCTTTATTCCTGTCCGATCCGGTACCACGTTTGATTCGACAGGACAGCAAAATTGCTGTCATACATGTAAAAAATATCAAAGAAACAAGCTTTTGCTAACCGCCATTGCAGTTTCAAAGTTGTGAAATTTAATTTTAATTCTGTAACTTATCTTCTCAATTCCTGAAGCTGTAATTTCATCTCGCAATATGTACAACAAGTTCTGTGTTGTGTGTGAGCTATGCTAGTAGACGAAAGGACGTCAGTTTTCGTAGCATCATCACTGGACATCACAGACGTGAGACAACTTTTGTACCTACAAAACTTCATTAGAATTCATACTCTATTTCAAAATGTATAATAGTAAGGAAATAATTTAAAATATGGTAAAGTAGAAAAGTAAAATAAAATGAACTGTTATACGTTTATTTTCAGCTCAAGTACGTTAACAATAGTTTGAAATCAAACTGTCACCTGATGATTCACTCACACTTCTTGATGTATTTTTGCAGTATCGAATTACGCACGTCGTCATATTTTCTGACCTTTGACAGATATAACGATGGATATATTTACTAAAAAGAAAGAACATAAAATAAATATTAAAAAATATCAAACTGGCTAGAAAACGTTTAAATAAACAAATTAAACACTTTCTAAAAACACCACGTCAAGTCTGTGTTCAGTCACATATTTTTACCTACAACCGGTTTGGTAATGGAATATCTGCATATTTTGTCTATAATTTTAATGGCGTGGCATTATAATAAACAACTTTTTTTCTAATATGATATTATGATATTATTACCTATTTATTCACTTGAACAACCCTTTACTTACTTTACTACTGAATTGTTATTTATGTCATACTTTATCTATTTCATACTTTGATTCGAATTCTCGTATTAATAGTGCCGCTCCGTACGCGTCCAAATTGCGTGAATGTCGAAGCCGCACTAAAGTAAGGTGTACGGATTGCAGTACAGTTCAGTGGAACAGAGTGAGTGTTCAGATCGCGAACACATATATACATACATATTTATATACGATATATATTATATATCGATGATACACGCACAGTGCACGCACATTATCCGAGTATTTCGTGAGTTGAGATCAAGAGGCGCACCAAACATTTGCAGTAACTGCACGCGTGCAGCGAACGTGCAGCATTTTCGGTGCGCATTCGCCAGATCTGTACGCAGTACACACCCACGATTGAGAGCTAATACTTGTCTCACAGTAGGATCCGAACCATCACCCTTGATTATTCTTCCACCGCGGTTGTCAAAGACAATATTTCCATAAGCAAATAACATGGTCAGCCTAGTGGAAAGCTGGTCGCTTATTCAATAGCATTAATGATTGATGAGCTGATAGAACCAGGGCCCTAATGCCACGCGGTATTGATTCTACGACTTGTATGGGTTTTATGAAAACTTAAAGTTAGGCACGAGTTTGACCACGATTTCGCCACATAGGCAATGATGTCTACGAATTCTACGATGGAACACGGTTGCCTGGAAGAAACTTGTTCATTTGCGACTTAAAGACCCTGGGTTTTAGTTATGAGGAAACACAGAACACAGCCTCAGGCAGAGCGTTCCGCTCTTTGGCGGTGTGCATATTAGGTGGAAGAGAACCGCTGTGAGCGAATGGGAGGTATGTCGACCGTGTAGAGGTGGTGCACCTTTTACAAGTAGTTACCGTCCTATAATCATCATCATGATAGTCATAAGACATCCGCTGCTGAATATAGGCTTCCCCAAAGCACGACCAATCTTGTGCAGCGCCGAACGACTCCCTACATTACCTACCTCCCTCGGTCCCTACCGTTGTCATCGTCTCTCTATCTATGGAGGGCTGTTTGCGCTTTTCAGTGCGTGGTCTCCACTCTAGAACCTTTCTATCCTAATGGCTGTCAGTTCTTTGAGCTTTGCACCGCACCCACTGCCACTTCAGGCCAATCGCGCTAATTTTGAACGTGTATAACGTTGAAACGTAACGTGTTTGGTTTGGGTTTCACGTTGGTTTGACTGACGTCACTTGTGTCAGCGCAATACGACAAGTACATAACGTAACGTTTTTGGTTAGGTTTTACTTTGATATTATCGTTCAAAATTAGCGCAATTACCCCCCCCCCCCTTGCTATTAGTCAGTGATTTCAAAGCCCAATCTAACCTCATACAAAAATTAAATTTCAATCATCACGCCCAAATCGATGTTTTCCATGAAGAAAATGGGTGCCATTTTTTATTCAGGAGTTCGTAACCTTTTTACGGGGTTTAACATTCCGTTTACGTTCTTTTCCGTGTGAATATTTTAAATGGAAAATGGTGTTTTCTGTTTATGGGGTCTCAGAAACGGACGGAGTGTTTTGTCAAATACAAGAAATATAAGAACATTGGAGTCAAGGCGGTAAACAATTACAATACTTACTGAATTTTAGAAACTTACTCTAATTCCCATGATAAAAATCCTTTTCTTTCGGATCTCTTACTCAGTACGTGTAAAGATATTCCACAAAGGGATAGACAGATGCAAGTCCAAACATTACGTTTGATGCCCACTTTTTGCATAGCTGTTCGCGTTCACATGTGCAAGCCCATCGCAGCTTATTAGATAAATACATATTTCAATCATAATTGATCGAGCGAAGCGAGATTTCCAATTTAGCTTGGACGAACCGGCGTTGTATGTATGTATGTTTGTTTGTCCGAGGATAACTTTCAAAGCGTTGATCTGATCATTGTCAAATTTGATATACCTGTAGTGATGGCACAATCCTGGTGTGACTAAATGAAATAAAATGTTTGGGGGTTGTTAAGATAAAAAAGAGGTTTAAAAGGGGTAAAAAAAAAAATCAAAATGAGATTATTCGGTCAAATAGGACGTCTAGTGAAAGGTCTCATCATCTCATCATTACATTTCGACTCCATTTTTATTTTTAGTTATTTTTAGTCATAATAAAAACTGAACTTTGACGAAATTCACGGGGTACACCAGTGATCCCTCAGTGCTGAAATTTTGTATTCATGTAAGTTTAGTGACACAAACATAGGGAAAAGTCTGAAATCCAAAATAACTGCAATTTATACCCCTAAAAGGAATAACCAATTAACATAAACTCCCGTTACCTGTAATTTGAATTAAACTGTAGGTCAAGTAAGTTGGTTATGTACGAGTATTTTGTGGGCACTATTTTGATAGTCAAATATTACAAATAATATTTTATTTATTTTTATAGGAGACTTGTGAGATCTCAGTTCGGGCGAACCACTAGTATATAGGTACTAATTAAAAAAATATGCATAACAAGAACAATGACGTCCTCCTCTCTCTTCATTAATTTTGTTTGAAGTATGCCTTTACTTGAGCGCCTTGAGAACGTTTGTATCAGGTTTATATTTGGACTACGAAAATATGACCACGTTTCTGATTTTCGCAAGAAGCTCAAGTGGCTACCCATCCACTACCGCAGGAATACTCATATCCTCTCTCTCTTGTACAGTATTTTGTTTAATCTTTCTAGTACTTCTTATCTCAGAGGACGCTTTGCATATCTCCATCTATCTAACCCTCGTGCGTTGCGCTCTTCTAAGTCCTTGACACTTAAAACTCCTATCCACTCTTCTAACTTCTAACTCTCTTCCTTCTTTAATTATATCTGCCAAATCCCTTCCGATCTTTAAAACGCTATTGTTTAAGCACTATTTGTCTGCATCAGAGAGCTGAGTCATCTTATTTTGTTATTATATCTGTCGTTGTTATTGTTTGAATTGCAGCTGTTTCATAATTGTATTTATTTTAGTATTTTATTATTATATAATGTTTATATATTACATTTATATATATATTACCTACCCTGGTATCTATTTATTTTGTTTTGCTTATGTAAGCACACAGTTATATATGTATAGCCATGAAGAGTCGTGATTATTCAACTGATCTATAATATTGTTGATATATGTATATATTAATATACCTATGTATGTATGTAAGTACATATTTATTTATTTTATATATGATATTTACTTATTTAAAATTATTTATGTACCTATTATTTATGTATTTAAGGTTAAGTAATTTTTCTTTTGCTATTTTTAAGTTTATTCTTTTTACACCTCAGCCAATCTTCCATTAAGCAATGATCCTCTCCATCCAAAGGTTGTCTGGAAGAGATCGCTTTGTTAAGCGATAAGACCGCCCATTGTGCTTACATTTATTTGATTTATTTTTTATTTTTATATCTGTTGTGTTTAGCTTGTAAGGTATAATAAAGAATTTTCATTCATTCATTCATTATACAAAAAGCTTAAGTTATAAGGCTTCCGTCGTTTAACATTCTCGTAAAATCAAGTCCATCGAAAGGTTGTCTGGAAGACCGCCAATTGTACTATCGTGTGTCTAGTTTGAAGTGTTTTAAATATGATTCGTTAATTTAAGTGTGGTATACAATAAACGTTTTCTATTCTGTTCTATGTCCTAGAAATAAAAATTCAAAGACACGTGCGGTCTGTTAGTATTCCATTATGTGGAGGTGGGCTTCCAAACCTTCACGTAAGGAATGCTAACTAGGAGTAGGGGTTTTTTTTATATCCTATAAGTGCATACAAGGTGACGGGCTTCCGTATGTAAGATGTAAGTAAATATGCAAAAGCTAAACTCAGTTTCAGTAATTTTCCACAAAAAGATGGTTCTGAAAATATTGTTTTCGAGCTTTCCAGTCCATCCAAAGGTTGTCTGGAATAGGTCACTTTTAGCGATATGATTGCCTTCTTCTTCGAGTCAACGATTTACTTTTCAATCACAATAAGGATGAGTAAAAATTTGCCACTTCTATTGCGTTGTCAGAACAGTGGCTAAGTTTAAGTCGTCTTTTGTGCAGGTGGCAGGTAGGGCACAGAGGACAGATACGCATGTGGGCCATGCTTTGAATGGGTTCCTCGCAGTTGCAGCCAGTTAATGTAGGGTTCCATGTAGTGTTGTTACGAGCTGAGGGTTCGGGATAAAATAATGGGAATCGATCTAACCAAAATAACACTTTTATTCAGCACTAAACGATGAATACACGAACTTGGTCACACGTAATCACAACACACTAATTATACCACTGTTGCACCACTTAAAGTCACCGAAATGTTCGCACGTATAGCAAAATCCAGACTGACTCGCGAGCAACTACTGTTCACGCGAGACCCTTCTCCACGTCAGTCCTCCAGGGCCTCGCTGAGACTCACTGACTGTCCGGCCATCTCTCCGGCCTATTTATATCGCGCACATTTCGATTGTTCGAGAACGATCTCGATCGTTCCAGGAAAGGGGTCGGTGTTTCGACAGAACGACCAATCCCCATTGTGCGCAACCGCAGACAATAACAACAATAACACAGCAAGACAAAAGCGTTCGAGAAGTTTCGATTATTACTCATTGTTTAACAGCCTCGGCGTAACACTGCCCCCTCCTAAAACATGCTCGTCCCGAGCATTCTTAGCCCCATATCGCGGCAGGCGATCAACATTAACAATTTTAGGCGCACCTCTCGCTGAAGATGTAGCAACTAGAGGAGCCACATTGCCGTCTCCAGTACTTCAGGACACCCAGAGTCCCTTTCTCATCAGCGATCCCAATTCCAGCCTCCAAAACACGGCTCTCATGATTTCTATCGGTTCTTTCACTTCCTGGAATTCCTTTCCAGATGAACCGAACAATTCCCTCATCAGTCGAGCCCGCTCTTCTTGCCAACGTCGCTGATCTTCCTGATAACGACGCTGCTCTTCTTTATCCTGACGTCGCTGTTCCTTCTGCAACCGAGCCTGCTCTTCCTGCTGACGACGCTTCTCTTCTTAATGCTAACGGCGTTGTTCCTCCTGCAACTGAGCCTGCTCTTCCTGTTGACGACGCTGCTCTTCTTTATCCTGACGACGCTGTTCTTCTTGACGACAAAGCATTGCCATAATAGCAGCAAGATCGCCTGTCACAGGAGCTTGGCCCACGGATGATGTTGATGAAGCTCCAAATGGTTCGATGGCGGCTGATTCCATCTCCATCGGCTGACGACTCTGCCGAGCTTCTTGAACCGGAGACTCCCCAAACCGCCTTTCATCCATTTCCTGTTGTCGTTGACTTCTCGTCCTGACACCGTCCACGTTATCCTTTGGCAGAACCGGCATTATTTTATCCCACTTCTGACACCAAATTGTTACGAGCTGAGGGTTCGGGATAAAATAATGGGAATCGATCTAACCAAAATAACACTTTTATTCAACACTAAACGATGAATACACGAACTTGGTCACATGTAATCACAACACTCTAATTCACACCACCACTTAGAGTCACCGAAATACTCGCGAGTCAGTCTGGATTTAGCTATACGTGCGAACATTTCGGTGACTCTAAGTGGTGGTGTGAATTAGAGTGTTGTGATTACGTGTGACCAAGTTCGTGTATTCATCGTTTAGTGTTGAATAAAAGTGTTATTTTGGTTAGATCGATTCCCATTATTTTATCCCGAACCTTCAGCTCGTAACAGTATTAATGTGGTTAATTAATATGACCGCCGTTTATTTTACAGAATCTAGGGCGTGTTCCGCCACTGCAGAACTGTTGGAGATCTCATTTGGGGTTTTTTATGTTTTTCATCTCTACTATTTCATTGTACCCTTTTCTGTCTTTTCTCTGTTTTAAAATGTAATTGTGTTGTGTATTGTGTGATAACGAGGTGAACAAAGGATAGTCCGTGTCTATGAATCTTGAAACAACCTTTAACGATGACGATAATTACGATGAGGCATAGCACTCATAGTGAATATTAGTAACGGTATAATATGTGGGTGGATGACGTAGAAAATAGTTTCGTTGCAATGAAATTGTAAGACTAAGGCCACAGTTTAATTATGAATACTATACTCGTGGAAATTGAAATTTAATGGAACCCACACACGACAACTATTTCTTTTTGCAAGCCTTGTGCAAGCCTAGAAATTTGAACAAATTCTTCCCACAGAAGCTTGCACAAGCCAGACATGCACACGTAAATTAGAATAGGTATGTATATTTACGTATGTACTTATTAGTGTCTGTTAGTCTTATTAAAGCGCGTCTATTAATTTGAAGCTTATTTGAGAATTTTTTGACCCCCCCCCCCTCCCCCTCCACCCCTGGTGAGATGTCGCAAGATTTGATTCGATCCCCTCCCCTTATCCCACGTGAGATTTTTCAAAATTTGTATCCATGGGGTAAATGCGTTAGACTTATAAATTTTTTTTTGTTATTCGAGAGGTTTTAATTAATTTTTCTCGCAATTTAACACTGTTTTTGACAGAAAACACTAATTACGTGATATTTTCGAGACCCCCTCACTCCCCCACGTGAGATTGGGCGAGATTCGGCTCGACCCCCTTACCCCCCTGAACATCTCAAGTAATTAATGGACGCCCCCTTATGTTGTTATTTCCTGTGTAAGTAGGTAATTTTGACCGTATATTTCATGTTAAAATTCATTCAGTATTAAAATAAATAAATAAATCTCAGCTGTTAAATGAAAATTGATGACGGGGTTTTTTATGGGTCGGATGTTTTGAAAAAGTTTACTTTTCAATGGTGGTCATAAATGTGTGTTGTTACAGTGCGCATAGTGCGCGGGCGATGCGCGTGCGCAGATGCTCTGCGGGGCGATCCTGAGCGCCGCGCCGCTGTCTCTCCGCGGGCTCGCGCCGGGGCTGCCCGCAGCGCGACCCTCGCTCCTCGCAGCCATCGTCATGCACGCGCTGCACCGCGCGGACGAGCCCAGCTTCATAGGTAAGTTTCTGCTCTCTTTTCAGCCAGTTACGGGACTGCTCCAGCTATTGGGTGAGCCTTTCGCCGTAGCCATTGTCATGGTGAGCCCAGCATCATAGGTAAGTGCCTAGGCCCCGTTCAAATTTGAGACAGTATTACTATTCCATTTTGCAATATATACCTTGTTAAGTATTTATGCAAAGTTTCACATTTAATAATCTAAGAAATAATGTTTTGCCATACAAAATTAAATTCCCCTTTTCCCCCGCCTAGGGGGAGATTTTCGAAAAACAAATATTTCTCATTCTTGAAACGGTACGTGATAAATCCCTTATTTATAATAATGATATATCATTCATTAATTTCTCTATTTTATTTTGAGGAATATTTTAGCGAACTTTCAAATTTATAAATCTCTTGAAATGAAATGAAATTATATTTATTTGCCAGAAGCATGGTGTATAAGTTGATACAGCTATACTCGTATAGGTAGGTTTCATATTCATTCTTAGCTCTACACACCACAAAAAAAATTTCCCTTTAAATTTCAAGACTGCAGGACTGACTACACTGACTACAGCGGTTTAGACTGAGCGTTGTTTATTATGTCAGACAGTGCTTTGATTTTACGTAAGTAATAATTTAAAAAAGAATACTTTTCATGGTTCATCCGTTAGCGATAAAACAGATACAGAAAAATAGCTGAAATACTATCACAAATATTTTAAAAAGTAAGCTGATATTCTCAAGTCATTCAAGACAAATTGTACCCATTTTAATATGATATTTCCACGAGAAAGCTCCATATACGTTGTACCCTTTCACCTCTGATCCGCAAAAAGACTCCAATCTCATAAAATTCAAATGGACATCTATGAAAGGTTCCAACGCGGTTCAAAATGTCACGCACCCCTGACTTGGACTGACTTGCGCAGCGGTACCTAAACGTGTTTATTGGCTAAATATGATTTAGGGAGTTATTATATCATACAAATACGTCAAATTTAAACTTGTTTAGTCGCTTAATAGGTATGTTTAGGGATCGTTGCGCAAGACGGGCTCTGAGTTATGTTGACACAAATTACAATTTTGCAGTAGGTAAACGATTTACCATCCGAAAGAATATCCAAGTATGTAAATAAAAACTAATGACCCGCCGGCTTTACACGGATTATTTTGATATAATCTCATTAATTTAATTAATTGAATAATTGAAATATCATCCCCTCGAAAGGGAAAGGGGATGATATTTTCCTTGAAAATGATCAACATTTCATAAATTAAAATTAAATAAAAAAGAAATAGGTATCGAAAATATATCATAAATTATGAGTTTGAGTTTAATACCTATTATTTAAGACTTAACATCTTTTTGCTTAGAAAACTTTCGTGTTTTATTTCAATCATAATTATTGAACCAAAATATTATCGGTCGAAACACCGATAAAACGGTATGTGATAAATCCCATATTCATAATTATGATTTAACATCTTCTCTAGAATTAGTTTTTCGCCGAATAAAGCTGGTAGGTGGGTATTTAACTTTTTTTACCGAATTCCGCTATAATTATTATCAACATATTTTCCTCTGAAAAACATCTATTTTCGAAAATTACATTAAAAATGGTTCTTCATAACATTGAGTCTCATGTAGGGATAACTATATAAAGACCGTAGAAAATCAATACTAATATTATAAATTCTGATGCTTAACTGATAAAAAAATGAGAATGGTGCTTGAAATATCTACGTAATAACCGCTAATGACCTTTCAGGGTTCAGAATATGAATTCAGAGAAGCATTCCTTGGCTCAGACAAGTATTTTCAGCCCACCTTTGAAACTATACAAGTAGATATAAGTTACAATCGTATCGTGAGTCACAAGGGCGCCAAGATGTCTGCTCTACGATAAGAACCTTACAAACTATTACCTAATCCTTGGCTACGATATTGATACCACAACTTACTAAATAGTTACTACGCTGCCTATCAACCTATTTCCATACTAGCTACGTGATAATCTGTGGGCCTTCCAGATTACCCAACAGTTACTAAGCTTTTAATAACCGCCTTTCCAGATTACAGAAATAGTAACTTACTGATATGCATCGCCTTCTGAAACTTTGTATGTTTTATTCTGTGGAGCTTACTAGATTACTGAAATAGTTACTAGGTATACTGATATACATCAGATTTCTTACTAGATATGTGATATTCTGTTGGCTTGCGTGTTTGGGCTGGCTTGGGTCGAATGGCTGTGTGAATGTTTTCTGTAGATATACGTTTCAATTGATATTTGATATCGGAATTAAAAAGCCTTCGACATGAATACTATATGGCCTGCGATAATTATATTTAGACGTTCCAGAAGTATAAAGAAGATTCTACTTAGTATAGTGCTCCCTCTCAATAATTCTCAACTCGGGTCTAAAATTCTTATTATAATTTAAAATATTATGGCAAATCAAAAGCAATTTTATATGTCTCACACGCCTACCATGGCAGGACCTTCGAATAAAAGTTAAATTGTAATTTTTAACATTTGCGCAAGTGTGTAATGCTGTAATGTTTTTATATGATTAAAAATTCCAACACAAAATGCATTTTTCCTATAATTCTGGACCTCCTCTGAAATTTTTAAACTTTCTGGCCCCCCATTAAGAAAGTTTGCCCACCACTGGTCTGTGGTAACCTACTGAAATACCTATCTCCAAAAATATAGGTACTTATTTAATACTCATGTAACCCAAAATCTCTAGTAATGTGACGCAGTGCGTAATGTGGTCAAGATGTTGACCACTACCTCACCTGATTGTAAAAGATGGTGAGATCGAACTGATGAACTGAATTTTTCAGTTCAGTTCAAGTAATCAACTGAGATGTAAGTTGTTGCGGGTTTGATTCTTGTTAAGAAATTAATATTTGCATGATCTGCGAATATTTACCGACGATCTCCGTGGCACAGTGTGCTGAGACGCAGGAGGTAGCGGGTTCGATTCCATGTGTGCACGATCTACAGATTCCCGGTCAGGACGTGTTTATATTATATTGTAAGTAGATATGTATTTACATAAAAAAAGCATATAAGTATTATATCAGTTATCTGGTTCCCATAGTAGGCTATGCTCTGCTAAGTTTGGGGCTAGATTCACACTGTGTGAAATGTCCAGATTTTTTTTACTAACCTAGGTATATGGTGCTGGATGGAGAGACGTTCTGGATGCATGCAAACCACATTGATCAGAGTTGACTGTGGACCGTAATGGATGGAGGGGAGACAGGGAGACCTTTGCCCAGCAATATTTATTCATATTTTGTGTGTAAAAAAGTAGAATCGAAGTCTAGTTCTAAATAGCTAAATATGAGACAGCGCACGTGGAATAAACTCATTCGACCTCGCGCATTCTACCAATGTCGACCGATTCCGAGTAACCAATCGATATTCATTCGTCCAAACCGAATACTAATAATCGAATTAGTCACGACTTTTCGAATGGCTACACGACTTACTTAATTTAGTACCACTGTCAGTGGTTCTTTTATCTTATGTGTTTTGAATTAAGGTTAAGATCCTATTTCAACAGACTTCAAAAAAGGAGAACGTTCTCAATACGTCGGAATCTTTTTTTTTTTTCCCCGATTATTCCAAGACGGCTGGACCGATTCGAGAAATTATTTTTTTTTGTTTAAAAGGGTCCCAGGTTGTCCTATTGGCACCAAGTCAAGATCTGATGATGGGATCCCAAAAAAATCGAGGGCAACCCTCAAATTTTATAGGGACGCAATTTATGTTTGTTATTACCTCAGAACTCCGTCATTTATCAACCGATTTTGAAATCCTTTTTATTTGAAAGGATATACTTTCATATTGGTCTCATAGAAATTTCATCAAAATCGGTTCTGTAGTTTGGTTAAGTCCGTTATATTTTTATTAAAAAGTTACTTGTTATTAGCAATATTTATCATTGAATTTGTGATAAATAGAATTATGTTAAAGTTGAGGATATAGGCTGAGTTATAAGGGCGGCTTGCGCAACGATGCCTAACCGTATTTAGTGTCTAAATATGATTAAGAGCACGCTTGCCTAAAAAGAACCTGTTCACTCTGGACTTGAATACTACGGGTAATTAAATACTCTAAATGAGATCTTGAGGCAAAGGCAAAAAAGATCGCTTTAAGCGATAAGTCCGCCCATTATACCACCACGTAGTAGTCTTTAAGTTTTAGGTGAATTCTATAAATAAATAATGCTGCACATTGCACACAGCGCTATCTAGCCTCAAAGTAAGCAAAGCTTGTTCTATGGAAATCAGATAACTAATAAAGTACCTACTTGTAAACATTTTTTTTGTAAATAAGTACATACTTAACTTCTATACCTATATACCTATAACCCTCTATCTCCCAACTACCTCAGAGAGCGATTTGCATCCGTATCAACTGAGTACAGACGATCGATTGTACGATCGTCTCGTCGTTTCCAATTAATTACTCCACAGCATAACACGGCTACTTACTCTGACTCTTACACAATAACCGCTACTCGTCTCTGGAATAATGTACCACCAAACTATTTCGAGGCTACTTCAGTGGTAGCATTCAGATTGAGAATCTATAGGCACCTTCTCGGTCAAACCGACAAAAATTGAGCAACTTAATCTTTTCATAACACTTCTTCTATTGTTATGTATGTATTTTTATCCGATATTGGTATAGTTTAGTCTATCATATAAAGTATTTAAGTAGGTTTATTTATGTAGTATGTACCTATATTATGCTATTTTTATTAGTCCTGTGCAAATTTTCATTTTTCATATCAATATTATATAGGGAAACCCAGAACAAATATCAGTAGATCATGTAAACATTTGTTCTTCAGTGGGAGTCGAACACGCAAACTCCTGCATCTACGGCGGCTACTCGCCCTCTGTGACACTAAGGTCGTGTAACAAAACAGTTTACAAGTACTAGTGTTATAAGATTGACGCAAGTCGACCTTGCATGTCGCTCTATATTAGTATCAGATGAAGTTAACAATGGGCGTTACCATTAACTCTAATGGATAATGGAAGACCTCAATTGATTAAAGATTCCATTAATATTTCAAAATGATCGCGAATAATAAGGACAAGGTTGCCAAAGAGATGATGGCCTATGAAATGGCCTAGAGTTTGAGGCGTCCACTCCTAAATATAGGCCTACCCATAGGTTTCAAAAGCAACCGACCTTGTGCGAACTGCACCCAATGGCTTCCAGCAACCTTTATCATGCCGTTGATGATGAGACCACGCACTGGAAAGCGCAGCGTAGGTCGGCCCCCACTGAATGAAAAGTTTCTATAAATTCAAACACAAATTATACCACTTTTTTCAGGTGTCCCTTATAATTTTACAAAAGCTTACAACTCGTCACGAATCCAATGACGTCACGATGTCGACACCTGATTGTCCAGTAATGTATGTAGGGTTGTCAACCATAACATAACTATTAAGGACGCTGTCGATTGAAACTTCCAACTGCAAGTGCCACTGTGGCTGACTGCAATTACTGACAGCACGTGCAGCTGCCGCGTAGCTCGGAATGTCTGGTAGAAATACATACAAAACAGGAGTGCCGCTGCGGCCGACTGCATGCAGCCGCGGCACTTGCAGTCAGCAGTGTCACTCGGAATGTACCATTATTGCTATATATTTATTTGTTTGTTACGCTTTCACATCATAACGGTGGAACCGATTTAGATAAAATTTGGAACACAGGTAGATTATGACCTAGATTAAGACAGGCTACTTTTTTATGGACCTAATAAATAAAATAAAAATGCTGGACATTTCGCACAGAGCTCTAGCTCTACTAACGCTATCTATTGATACCAGGTAACTGATACAATACTTATAATTTGGTACCCTGCAACATTACGAGGGCATGGTATGGTAACTTTAAAAATAAACTATTGTAGGCTAAAATAGCATTATTTTGGTACCATAACAATATACCGAAATTACCTGAACACCCCTTAGTTTTTTGGTAATACAAAACGCGTATTAGATATTCGCTTTAAAAATCCCTATATCCTTTATTTTTATAAGCACTATGCTCTAAAATACCATAATTATTTGGTCTAGAAATTTTACACAACCCTAATTGTAAGCGAGCACTGGCGCCAGTGACTCACTGGACTTTCCACCCTACGTACTCCTCCTCAAAACAAACGTACAACATTCAACCTTATTACCTGGAGATACGATCGCGGCTATTCATTCCCAAACGCTGAAAAACGCAGTAACATTAATTCAGATTTCAACTCTATTACTTGTACATAAGATTCACCTGAAACTGAAAGTACAACGGAATATTCAAACATCGATATAAAGTTTCCTACAGAATTATTAGGACTTTCCATATGAAAACAATACCTGCCAAGTGCGAGTGAGACTTATGCACCGAAGGTTCCGTATATTTACCTAGATTTATATGTTAGTTCAGCAATGGCATCTAGTTAACCTCTAATAAGTAAACAAATGTCAGAAACCAAATTAAGTTTTAGGAAAGGTTTCTAAATATCTGTTCTAGACTACGTACCGATATACTTGTAATATTAGCACGTATTTCTACAATAATTACTCAAAATAACTCTAAAACGATAACACATAAACAAACAAACATTTTTTTAGGTGGGTAGTTATTATTTTATAACTGTTCCAAATTTCAAGAGGATCGCTTCAGTTATTGCTGAGATAATCAGCTGTGACAGACGGACAAACTCGCACCAAGCGTTCCGTTATTACCTCTTTGGCCTGGACCCTAATACGCAAAACAAAATGCTCATCCGAATTTAGACTCTATTGCTTTGGCATTGAAACTTAGAATTTTCCCACAAGTTAGAAGTGTGAGTAAGCATATCTTACAGTCGATTATTGCGTGTGTGCTTCATTCATGTAGAAGCTAGATTAGTCAGTGGTGCGTTACAGTCGAGTCATATTTCTTGGTAGTTAAGTTAGTATTTTTGGGGTAGCCTTGTGATGTGTAGATTTTTTATATTAACTGGGTTTCTGAGCTACGTGATCAGAATTAGGAGTAAGTACTTACTTAAACTAAATTATATTAGTTTCTTAGGACTTAAGTAAGTTTATAAGTACGTAATAATGTACTTTTCGATCTTTAGCTGTCCTGCACATCGTGCCTGCTGTAGCCTGCTGTTAGCAGGACAGGTGAGGACAGCTAAAGATCGTGAATTATGGAAGACTCTGGGGGAAGCCTATGCTGAAAAGCAAAACAATCTTGAATACCAATGTCTAATTTAGATTATTATATTGAACAATTGTAAAACTAGTAGTAAGTTTGTTAATAAAGGCTATTTTAAATTGAAATTTAACGTACTTTCCTCGTACGTAGGGTTGCTACAGGAGGCCATGTAATTTTGCAAAAATTGTCCTCAATGGTCAATGAGAGACCGTGTCTCGCGACGTCGAACGATGTCCGGCGATATCACACGACATGTCTCGCGATACGTGTTCCGGGACATATTTTTCGCCTAGAGAATAGACCGTACAAATTGTATATCTATACTGCAAAGGTTGTATGGAAGAGATCACTTCAAGCAATAAGGCCGCCCATTGTACCACCACATATTAGTCTTTAGTAATTGTAACTTGGTGTCTAAATTGAATTATCTATTATCTAGTTTACGCTAAAATGTCATTTTACTTTCTTCCGTTGTGATAAACTTTTCAAAAGCGGCCACGTTAGCCCGGCTGATGTTAAGTGGTAACCATAGCCAATAACAAAGCATTGCCTCGTAGGTCACGCACCTTAGGAACGTGCCCTGCGTCCATCAACTTGAGGTATACAAGTGTAAAACCTTATTTACCTAAATTAAATAAAAAGTTTCTTAGTTAGTTTAAGCGTCGCCTCACCCGAGCTGAGGGCTGTATTTTTCGTATATTTAAGCTTCCCCGCACACAGCCACGCGCCACATCCACAAAACGCCGCTACCGAACTGAGGGCTGTATTTTTCCTACATTTTATATGAACTCGCCACACACCGTTGAAGCCCGTGGTCGCTTCACGCCACGAGACGCAATTCATAATATGGGGCCCAGAGAATCATTACGCCATAAGTTTAAAGTAACAATACATCTATGAAAATCTGATGTATGTTCACACTCGCTGATGCCACTTGTAGACTCCATAAAGTTAGTAAATCGTTTGAAGGGCAAGGACAAAAATTTACAATTGACAAATTTAAAAACGTAATTGAACAATTTTTTTCTATAAGTCTATTAGTATAACATATCGGATTATTTAGATGATAGAGAAGCTTGGGATTAAAATTGCTCCAACTCCGTCAAAACTGTTACAATTAGACGTAATTTATTTATTGTTATGTATTCTAAAAGGATCATTACAAATACCAACCAGCCTTATTTCTTGCCTTTCTTTTCTGGCTTGGTCGCGAAGGAATAGGCAGTAAAATTGACGTTTAAAAGTGATCCTTGTGATTTTAAAGAATAAAAATTTGATTTGATTTGACGCCGCTTCTCGCTTTGTGTGGTAGTGTGGCCGCCACCGACTCAAAGTGAAAGAAAAAAAGTAACTGTCACTTGCTTCCGCTACTCAGTAGCCGCTTTCAGCTTCATTTTGCGACGATTTGTGGCTGTCAAGCCTGCAAGTAGTTCTTCAAATGTGCACTATGATGCAACGTCACGGCCGGGTAAGCGCTCTCTGCTCTGCTGGGTATTGGGCGCTTGACGTAAGTGCATTAGGAATGTGTGAATAGTGCATTCGGTTGTGATAATGTGACTCTTTTTTTAATCACTCTTTGTTGGTCTACAGAACTTCAAACAAAGGCTAGTCTAGATATCATCATCATCATCCATAGCCCGACTTCACTCACTGGCCTATACCCAGCCTAGATACTCTAAAAAAATTGGGGTAAAAAACGTTTTTATATGGATAACATTATTGTAACTACAAATACACATATTTCTAAAAACGTACACATTTACAAGCAATTTTCAAAGATAAAACTGCGCAAGGATTGTGACCTTTTCTGCATAAGCGTCAGTTCGATTCGACAGCGGTTGAATCGTGAATTCTTTACTGATTAATAATAGTATATTTAATATACTATATAGTATATATAATAATATATACTATATATAAAATATATAGTATATATATTAATATAATATATATAATAGTACAGGTAGGCCCTCTTTTTTCATTGTAATGTGAGATGTCGATTGGTTGTTTTTTCCTGTTATTTTTGTTGTTAGTTCCTGTATGGACTGCCTCCGTGGCGCAGTGGGCGTATAGCCGGCTGAGACGCAGGAGGTAGCGGGTTCGATTCCCGCCGCGGAACAAATGTTTGCATGATCTACATATATTTGTTTCGTGTCTGGGTGTTTTTCTATATATTATAAGTATGTATTTACAAAAAAAAATTATATACGTATTTTATCAGTTATCTGGTTCCCATAGTACAAGCTCTGCTTAGTTTGGGGCTAGATAGCGCTGTGTGAAATGTCCAGCAATATTTATTTTTATTATTATTTATTATCGGCTATCTGGTAAACAATCTGTCTTAAGTATAAGCTAAAACAGCTCTCTATCTTATCACATGACAACTGATTTATGAGATTAAAAGTAGCTTTTATGTTATTCTGGGTCTAGAAATACATTTTTGCAAAGTTTTGATGTGAAGGGGTAACAGTGACCAAAATCATTTTTGTATAGTAACTTTGACACTCCATTTTTATCCTATGGGAACTGATTTATGTGATAAAAGGTAGCCTATGTGGTAATCCAAGTTATAATCTACGTTTATACCAAATTTCATTGAAATCGGTTGTGCCGTTATGACGTGATTGAGTAACAAACAAACAAACTAACAAACAAATAAATAAACAAACATCCAAACTTTCACATTTATAATATTAGTGTGGATAAGAATGTATAGATACAAAAAAAAATACTAATAAATTGTATTATAAGCTTTACTTAGTTTGGGTCTAGATAGCTCTGTGTGAAATGTCCAGCATTATTTGCTACATCAACATATAAAGTCATCAACATATTCCAGAGGATTGGTAAGTTGAAGTGGCAGTGGACAGGACATATAGCTCGAAGAAATGACGATGGTCGGGTTAAGGTTCTGGAGCGGAGACCACGCACTTGAAAGCGCAGCTTAGGACGGCCTGACAAAGGCTGTTGGGAGCCATTGGGCGCGGTACAAATGATAAAGAATAAGTTTATAGTCAATAATTACAAGATCTTACTTAATTCTATATTTCATCTTATTACGATACATGCAAGATGTAGGAAATCACAAAAATAACCTAATAGAAGTTGCTGGGAGCCGTTGGGCGCAGGCCACAGAAGATCGGTCGCTCTGGAAGCCTATGGGGGAGGCCTACGTTCAGGAGTAGACTTACTATAGCTGATATTGTGATGATGACGGTCATTTGGTCCTGTTTGTCGGAATTGGGGCGTGAACGTGATTATAATTGTAGGGGAGTTGCGTGCGGTCGGTAATACTCACAATTTGTTAGGTGTTAGGCGGTATAACATTCTGGCTGGGCTAGCGTCATGACATCATGATGATAGCAAATTGTATTCTTAATTATAAGAACCTTTATACTATTAACATATGGATCATGGATATCTGAAATAAATGACTATTTAATTTAATTTAATTTAATTAGTGCAACCTTAATATAACGTACCTCAATATAACGACTTCCTCGATTTAACAAATTCTTCGTAATCCCCTTGAATTGTCCATAAGAGTCAATACAAAATATACCTTTACATTGCGAACATTCTTTGCGTACAACCTCTTAATAACGAATTTTCAACTATCAAGAAAAAGTATTCATACCTCTAATTAACGAATTTTGCCAACCCAAAACCTTTATATAAAGTTTCCACCAATAATATAACTCTTAATCTTCCGGCCATCTGTGGAGAACTAACTGATGCTGACATCGTCACATCTGTGTTACCAGTTACTTGCAGAAGCGGATGAAGACGAGGAAGAAGAGGGTGAAATTGACGAGCATAACTTCACAATAAAAGATGCTTATAATGCTTTGAATACAATAAAATCTGTGTTTCTCAAAAAGAGAGGTTTGAGTGACGATGTAGTGAAATCCATCACGAAATTAGATTGCGCTTTGGATGTCATAACTCATACCGGTGGTAAACAGACAACTATCAGTGACTTTTTTTCTAATCAATGAACAAAATTGAGATTAAGCTACTATATAACCACATTGTTAATTGTTTTTGATTATTAATGTAAGAAAAAAAATTTATTATCTACCTAATTGTTTTTAAATACACAGCAAATACATATAGTAATTTGATAAAAATGTGTTATCATTTATTAGTAGAAGTTGTTCGCTATAACAAGATAAGTACGTAATATTGAGGTGAATAAAACTATTCTTTTACCTCTTATAACGAATTTTAGACCAATCTAACCTCAACATAACAAACCTCAGTTCAACGAATTACTTGATATTACGAATATTTTCTTGTTCCCCTCCGATTTGTTATATCGAGGTTGCACTGTATTTCAGTATTAAGTATTTAACATAATTATTTTATTTTATTAAAACACTTTAATTTTTTTTCTGGTTCTAGACTTTCCTCAGTACAATTATATTGAACAATCCGCCCTGAAACCTTCAGGGATAAGACTGCTCAGTTACTCTCTCCGTACTTCCCACCGTTCCCCTTTATTATTAGTATTCCCTCCCATGTTCTAAATATTTCCCGCCTGATGTAGAAAAACTGTATCCACAAGAACTTTACTTACTATTGAGACTGTGTATGGATCTAGTTTTTCGCGATTTATATGTAAACATTTACCTGTAAGCAATAGCTCCCATTACAATAGGTATGACTTATGCTGATGTTTTCCAGAGTCGATTAATCACCAGTTATAATGCGTTATAATGATAAAACTACTAACTACTGAATGAGTTTCTTATATTTTCATATTACTATTAAATATGTAATAATGTTTGACACCTTTGTCTTTGACTTTTGATAATAATTAATGCACGACACCTTATCCTAATAAATGAAAATTAAATGTATTAATAAATCAAACCCTAATTCCCTAATAGACGCATACCGTCACGACCGTTATCCCCAAGGCGCGCCAATAGTAGTTTCACATCAAAAATTAAAACGTCTAAAACCTAAAACTAAAATCAAAGTCTTCCAAAGAGCGACAGAAAGAAGCATGAGATTAAATCTAAGTGATAGAATTAGAAATAACGAGATCAGAAGGAAACCCCAAGTAGTTGATGCAGCAGAACTTGCGTGCAAGCTCAAGTGGAGATGGGTGGGTGCGAAATGGCCCCGATTGGCCCAACAAAGAGGGGATTGGAAGTGGGTGGAGGAGGACTTTGCCCGCAAATGGGCAAACCCATAAACATATTAAAAAAAAACAAAAAAATGAATATAGAAACATTATATAAATATATATATATATACATATAAACATATATAATATTTATTTACGAAATAAAAAGGCTTAGTAATATAATAATAAAAAAACCCTAAAACTCTAACCTACCCTAACCTAAAACTTTTACAATTTCTCCAAAATTAAAATGACAAGAAAATACCAATAAAGCGATACGTTATAAATTGAGCCCTGAAATTACCAGTTGTAAATAATAAATCATTCAACAATTACCATACTTACGCGTGTAATATTTCATAGCTTTACTTCGACCTAATTTACGAAACACACAATAATTCTTAAATAACTTCCGCTAGCTGCCGTCGCTCCTGAATACATTACGGAGACATGCATTATTTATGTGAGAAAATGTACCGCAAATACATAATACCGCATTATAGCTACGCTAATTTCGCTCCATCCAAAGGTTGCCTGGAAGAGATCGCTCTTAGCGATGAGCCTTTTTTATTGCATAGTATTTTATCAATTGGTAATTCAATATTTATCTATATTCATATAACATTAGCATCTGTCTGTGACTTCGTCTGCGTGACGCCTAATTACTTGTTTAATTAACTAAAATTTATAAAATATACACGTAAAAGAAAAACCAGTAAATAGTATACCTACATTTAAACTGACAGTGGAGAAATTCTGTTAAACAGAGGGTCTTACCACAAAAAAATTAAATTAAAAAAAAAATACAAGCCTTACAGTAGTCGCATATGATGTGTTACATTTGACCACCGCGCGCGCTCGAGAGGAAAGATGTTACACATCAAAAATCTTATACAAAAATTTGTAAACAGTTTTTTAAACACGCGTTAAACAGTTGTGTAACCTTTTTGTGGTAACAAGGACACTCTGACTAAATTGACAAAGACTAAAAGTTTGAGAGCTGTACTCGTAAAATTATTGACACCCTTTATTATTTAATAGTCATTCAAGTTATCATTTTCGTAATACCAAAGCTAAAGATTTATTTTTCTCCCAATATAATTGCCCAAACATCTGGTCTAAACGGAGATTTATGTATTTTAAAAGCAACTGCTTTGTACAATTACTTAGTATTTGAACTCGTTCCGAGCATATTAGACAGCACGTAGAATCCTAGAGGCTGTACAGGCTTTACTAGGGCGGGCGCCCCTCCCACATTGCCTTCCACCGCCCAGTCAGTCTGAACGCAGCCGTAGCCGCGGTCGAACGCGATACCTTCACATACCCATAACCGTGAAAAAAAAACCTTGCGCTCCGAGCGCTCTAATAAATCGAATTTTAAATAGTGACATTCGTGATTCCTTGTGTTGTAAGTGGACGTATTTAATTTTGTAGGAAAAAATATTGATTTTATGTCAAAGGTAGAATACTGCGTATTTGTGACGTGCTGAAATGCAGTGGAATGGAATGCGTTCCGATTTTGAAATTGGTTTGTTTTTTACGGTTGATTAGTGATGCGATGTCTAATTAAATGTACGCATTTTCGGGTTTTACGGATGAAGTATTAGGTCAAGTGTTTTCTATTTCGGAAAGGTTGAATAAAATTACGGTTGGTTCCTTCGACGTATATTGCTAATGGAGCTAATAAGTAGGTATTTATAGAGTAAATGTGAGCGGTAAATATACCTGAAAAAAAAAAATGCTTCTAGACCTAATAAATTTCTGGTAAGCGCTTTTAAGCTTCCAATTGGTAGATTTCAATATTTACATAGAGTAATATACGATAGAAAGCTTTTTAAATTAATAACGGCCATAGCTGCCTTTATTTTAAATTAAAAAATATTTTTGTGTTAAACAAGCCATTTCTTCATTTTACTTATAACACATAAGAATTTCGTATTTTAAGGGTGACTTGCGTAACGATACCTAATCGTGATTAGTGTCTAGAGTTGACAAAACATACAAATTACGACTAATCACGTTTAGGGATCGCTATGCAAGCTGGGTAAATATTTAAATGTTATCATCAAATTAATGGCTACTTAGTTCTGAAGGGGTTTCATAATTGGTAGAGAGAGATAGAGAGAGGGAGAAATATGAATCTCCGTATCATGTTTTGAATTAAGTTCCGGTATAAAATTCTGAAAAACGCACGAATACCTGAGTTTTTTTTATATACATTATAGGCTAGCGGTTGACCACGATCTCGCTTGATGGTAAGCGATGATGCAGTCTACGATGGACCACGCTTGCTTAGAATAAACCTTTTCACTCGCGACTAAGACATCCAGATTGTAGTTATCAGGAATTATTTATAAGATAAATAAATAAACAAAAAACCTTCATTTCTATTGTTTTAAACATAAAATAACTTGACTCTTATTTACATAATTAGTACTATTTCATCTTAATAGTTTATGATAAACTAGTCAAGCAAGTTCATTTTTTTGTTTTTTAGTCTCGGGCCATCAATTTATTTTTTACTAGCTGACCCTGCCAGCGGCTTCGCACGAACCAAAATCATTTTTCTATAGAACTTTGACACCCCATTTTTATCCCATAGGACCTGAATTATGGGATAAAAAGTAACCTATGTGGTAATCCAGGTTATCATCTACGTAAATACTAAATTTCATAGAAATCGGTTTAGCCGTTACAATGTGATTGAGTAACAAACAAACAAATAAATAAACAAACATCCAAACTCTCACATTTATAATAGTAGTGTGATTAATTTATTTAATTCAGATAAATTACATCCATACATTACATAATCCTTAAAAACTAACACAAAATAGTAAAATATAGTTATAAACAATTAAAAATGCATAGACACAATATTAGCAACATAATATTTTTTTTACTAACCTATATTGTCCCACTGCTGGGCAAAGGTCTCCTAATCTCCCCTCCATCCATCACGGTCCACAACCAAATCTGACCAATCTGGTTTGAATGCATCCAGGTCATCTCTCCATCTTTTTCTGGGCCTACCACGGCTGCGTCGTCCGTTCGGTATCCACTGGGTGACTAGATTCGCCCATCGTTCTGGATGCATTCGAACCACATGGCCTGCCCAATCCCATTTTAAGCGGGCGGTCCAAATAATAAATAATATAAAATATTTAATATTAAGTAAATGTTGGGGGGGGGGGGGGATACTAGCGCAGGATCGTGGTGGATGGCACAAACTTGGGGGGGTCTATACCCAGCAGTGGATGAAGTCGGGCTGTGTGATGATGATCTTAATTATCTATCTTTTAATCAATAGTAGTAGGCTTCCCATAAATCCCTATAGATTAAATTAAATTAGATAATGTCTTTATTGTACACCATTAATAAATATAAACATATGTACTTATAAAAGAATATACACTTTTAAATCATAGGTAAAATGGGCGCCCTTATTGCTTAAAGCGATTTCTATAGTTCCTATAGTCCTATCCGTATGGAGGGACCTGACTTACTGAGTTTTAAATAACACTGTTTTGCTTTATTTAGTTCACGTCGCTCTTGATAAAGATCTAACAAAACAAGGTTGTTTTGTAATACAAACATGCAAATATTGCACGCTATAGCTCCCTACCTAATACATATCTATAACAATCTTTAGAATACTTTCAACGATAAATTGGAGGCTTTATAATTTTATCAAAAATTCATAAAAGTTATATTATATAATACTAGCTTCCGCTAGCGGCTTCACACGCGTGGTTTTTCAACAAAAAGTAGCTTTTGTGTTAATCCAGGTTATCTTTCGCGGAAGAATGTTCTCTGTTCCCGTGCCCCCGGTATACAGCGAGCGGAGGAACGCCGTGGAGGTTTAGCCGGTAGGAGTCCGACATACCGCTCCCTGAGTTCAGAGCGGTATCCATGAGGATTCCTCCACGTAAAAAAAGGTATAATCCACGTAGATACCAAATTTCATCGAAATCGGTTCAGCCGTTACGACGTAGAGTAGCAAACATCCACACATACATCCATACAAACTTTCGTATTTATAATATTAATGGGATTATGATACTAACAGATCATAATATAAATTGATTCATAAAGTCGTAGGATAAGTTTGTAGTGTATATTTTGACATGACCTAAAAAAATTGTAAAAAAACAAATTTTGAGTAAAAATATATAGATAGGTTATATAAAAATTATATAAACAAAAAATATTTAGTTTATTTTTTTGAGAAAAACGTATACACTCCTAAACTATCCAAATTGGTAGAGCATACATGGGGGTGATTCGAGTAGTCCTAGGGGTGCTCTTCCTCTGAACTTCCACTTGACAATTTTTTTGTATAATAAGAAATTAAATGGAATGACTTGCCATTAAACATTAAAAAGGCTGAAAATAGAGAGTCGTTTAAGAGGTGCGTCAGCGCTTCCTTCAGAAGTTGAAGATAATTTTAGCCACCGATATCATGATCGCGTTTGACTTAGGTTTGCAATGTAATTTCTATTAAAAAAAAATTAAACTTATTTATATGTTTCTACGTAAGGCTATTTATAATATACATATATTATAATTATTACGTTCATATTTAGTCATTTAGGGTCTGTATTTATAATTAGTTTTGAAATACCTTTTTTCCTGTGTCACACCTTACCTTATTTTTGCACGATCAGGATGACTGGTAGATAATGCTATTAGCATTAAGTCCTAGCACTATTCTGTTTTGTATGAAAGTATTAAATAAATAAATAAAAAATCTTAAGATATTATATTCTTCACCCTGGAATCTGATTTTATGGGAGGTCCTTAAATTTTTTACATTATTATAAAAGTATTTATAACACTAAATAAAAACCACTAAAGAGGTTACAATAACTCATTGTACTAATTGGGGTTAAACGGGGGTCAGCTGGTATTAGGTAGGTAAGTGAGTTTTAGGGTTGTACGTAAACCCGACCTCTGTAAGCTCTAAGCTCTACGAATTTCCAAGAATTTACAATTTTAAGCCGTTATTTAATTAATGTGGATATTGTGCATTATGCGTCTACTTAAACACTTAGCATACGGGCTTTACTAGTTTATTTCCACTTGTGTCACTCGACTATAATTTAAATGTATCTATATATATATATATTTTAAGTAAGTAAATATGTTCTATTTGTATTTATTTATAAATTTTAGTCTTTAATTATATTTATATTTTGGAATTAGATGCACTCTATTCATAAATAGTTTAGCCATTACTAAATTACTGGTCGGGGGTGTACATTTGTACACCCCCGACCATTATCTTTGTTATAACAAAATTCTCTCTATCCAAATGTTGTGTGAAAGAGATCGCTTCTAAGCGATAAGACCGCCCATTGTACTATTTGCTTTGTGTTTTCTATTTTGTTTGTATTTTTTTGTTTATATTTCGTACAAATGTGTTTTCATTAATTCATTCGAGAACCTTTTTCCCCAACGGCCATCAGTTCTTCGAGCTATATGCTCTACCCACTGTCACTTCAGCTTTCTAACCTCGGAGCTATATCAGTGACTTTTATTGTATTTATTAAGGGATAACAAAGAACTACGATGTATGGTACAGTTTGTGTTAGTAGGTACATGATATATCATGTATGAGCTATTGATACTGTAGTCCACGACGAGATACACAGGTTAGTTAGATACGTTTCATCAAAAGAAATGTTCCATCTAGAGGGTATGTTAGAGGGAACATAGATTGATAAGGTAGTGTTAACAAAAACAAACAATTACCATTAAAGAAGAAGAATAAACAATATAAAATCGAATAGTTTGTCTACGGGCCTCATCTTATAGTTCCACCCGCGGACAAAACCTTCCATCGACCGAGACACATTCTCGAAGATCTGGCGAGGAGATTTCTGAGTCATCTATCTACATTAGACAGAGCAAACACTTCACATATACACCGACCTCGCCTGCGAGGTCGACGAGTCCTTTCAGTCGCCGCCTATACAAGGTACAAACATATACCTGGGCGTTTCTCTCCTATCCCTATCCTGGCAACGACCCAAGCCGAGGTTCGTGCCTAAGTGGTGCCCTTGCGCTAATTGCCTCATCAAAACTTACAGGACTGAGCGCCATCTGCGCTCGCCAATAGTTCGGTTAAGCTCCAACGGCCTCAAACGGATCTCATTCCTGATTCAATGTCGTGGAGAAACGCCTGGCGTTCTCCATAGCATGCTAAGCAACCTTGAGCCAACCGCTAAGGCACACAGTGAGACGATGCTTCTGTGCCAAATGTCTCTGGTCACAGTGGTCACTGGTAACACACACTGGTCAAAGATTTTGGAATGTATAACTGAGATCGATCCCTTGAAGCGATCATTTGTAAATATTACTAAGTCACCCATCCAAATATCAATATGTATAATGGTATTTATCTCTGTTGATTATATAGTTATTTTTTGACATATTTTTTATTGTTTGTTAATCTGATTTGTCCAAGCACATGTAATTTGTCAAAGTATATGTATAAATGAAATGAAAAATGAAATTTAACATTAAACAGGCAAATTCAAGTATTAAGAGTAGCTAAGTTTATGTGATGAACAAAATAGTGTCTCTTTTCTACACTCAACTCAACTCACTACAAAAAAAAATATTTACTACAAAATGCACATAGGTACATAGCTTAACTTAGATAGGTATATATAACATGTTTTTTTACAGTTTTAGTAAGTACAATTTTGTAGAGCAGGGTAAACAAAATTAATTAATTAAAGATTTATTTGCCAAAACATGGGTAGCATTATACAGGTGTCATAAAATTAATTGGTTTCACCATATTCAGCCATAATGACGCAAATTACATATCATATAAAATTAAATTAGTTATATCTATGGATGATTAAAATGGTAAAAAAATGGTTAATCGACTAAAATAGTCATTGCTTAAAACCGAAAAAAACCTTGTATGCGTATTAAAAACAAAGGATTTTCATAATCTACGAAAAAAGGCATGTTTATGAGAAAACAAGATGAATTCTAATTTGCTGGGGATTTTTAATTAACTTTTTCGGCTGCACTTATACTTTGTCGTTTGACTCATTACGATTTTAATTAAAACATTGACAGTTTGTTATTTTTTGTTTATAATGACTTTTCAACAAAGCAGTTTGATTATTTCGTTAGGTTTTGTAATGAACTCTGCTTTATGCAGGGATAAAAAAAATTACTTAGTCCAATATTTTAAGATATTTAAAATCACGTCAAAAATTATAAAACATTATTACTATTAGCCCATATTGTCCCATTGTTGAGCAAAGGTCTCCCCGCATTTCCGCTACGCACAAGGGTCCAGTGCCACCGTATGCCAGTCCCTCTCAAAGGCGAATGAAGCATATTTAATATTATTTTAGTACATACAAAAAAGGCATTATGGTGAACAATTTTTCATAATTGATTTATTTTTCTATTAACCTGTACTTTCCCACTGCTGGGCAATTGTCTTCTCAATATTAAAAATACTTGAATAATAGATAGATAACGCTTTATTGTACGCCACACTTAAATTAAAAACACTATAAAAAAACAAATAAAAATACACGCGGAAATACAAGTAGTGGTCTTATCGCTAAAAGCGATCTCTTCCAGACAGAATAGGCTTTCTTACATTATTTAAATATTTTTTTTATAAAGATGGACTACTTTCTTGCCAATAATTATGTGCATATAGATAAATATATATGTTATGAATAAATTAACGCGTAAAATATAAAATACCTTCTAAAAGCCAAAAAACTACCCTTCACTTAAAATAAGTTAGCACAGCAATGATTGATCATACTTAAAATCCCCAAAAGGGGTTGTGATTGTGATTGATCGAAGCGACCTCGATACAGAATAGTATGTATTAGAGATGTACCGACTAGTGGGGAAGCCGGGTCATATTTGTAGTCGGCGACTAGTCCCCAAAAAGCGCCGTCTATTCAGCCCTTTCCTTTATTTATATTTCTATGCATACAATAGAGAGATTAAAATTAATTCTTAACTTTTATTGTATATTTTTTCCTTTGTTTTCCGAAAAAAACACCCAGTAACGCCGCGTCGGCCCATACGTACGATACGGTGGGTGCATGTTACTCAGCTGTGAAAAAATTGCCACAGACATCGCTGTTGCCACCCAAACTCAACCGAAAGCAATGATCGGTTGTAGGCCTTTTCTCAACCGACTAGTCGGCCCATCGGCTAATAAATAAAGTCAGTCGGCCCACCTTAGTAAGTATACAAAGTCATAGAATACAAGCATAGTTCGTATTATAAAAATAGCATATTGTATTGGTGCGTTGACCTCAATAGTAAAATGTGTATGCCCAGAACTCCGGATTTAGTTACGGAAAAAGAAAAACTAGCCACGTTTAGTGATCAGTTTAGAGCACAATTTATTCTCGTGCTTAATTTTATACCCACGTAACTTATGTGAATTTTCCAAAGGCAAATTTTTACAAGCTATATAAGCTTAAAAACTGAAACCCGACTACGTAATACGTATGTCGATGGTAGCCTATGTCACCATAATAACGAATCAAAAATCTCATTCATCAAAATCAGATGAGTAGTTTAGGCGCTACGGTGGAACATACACCCATAGACTGCTAAAAACATAACCCTTTTGGCTTTGCCGTATTCAGGTAAAAAGATAGGTAATCTATGTCACCCGCAACAAAATAAAGAATCGATTGACACCTCATTCACCAAAATCGGATGAGGCGTTTAGGCGCTACGGTGGAACATAGGTAAATACAAACATACGAGTACATACATACATACTTACATACATACATATAGACTGGTAAAAACATAACCCTTTTGGGTTTGCCGTAGTCAGGTAAAAAATAAACGTAATTTAACAAATACTTGTAATTTTTTGCCTACCAACTTATTTTTTTTGTTATGGAAACGGTGAAAACGCAATAACTAATTAAACTTAATAAAAATTGTATAATAACTAAGCTTCTCGTAATTAAGACAAATGCATAAAGAAAAACCTCCTCATTTTTTTGAAGTAGGTTAAAAATGAAATAAATAGGACAATAATAAAACGGTCAACGACCTCACACATGGATGCCATGGTTCAATGGGTTCTAGGTATTCGGTTTCACCCCAGCTTTTAATGGGTTAAATACTTAGATAATACGATATATGGTTTTTTTGGTCGGACTACGGAATGCTAAAAATTATTAGTCACTTATGCTTGGCTAATTTAATTAACCTTGGCAAATGGCATCATAAAATAAATGTAAACAGTATGTCAAGGATAAAAAATTATAATAAATAAATAATGCTGGACATTTTACTCAGCCCTATCTAGCCCCAAACTAAACAAAGCTTGTACTATGGGAAGCATATAACTAATAGAATACAGTTAAAACCGTTTATAACGACATCGTTTACAACGACCTATCGGTTATTACAGCCAGATTGTATGGTCCCTTCCATTGTATATTTATATGACTGTATTGCTTAAAACGACTATCGGATATAACGTCGGCAACTATACGGTCCCCTCGATGTCGTTATAAACGGTTTTGACTGTACTTACATACTTTTTTTTGTGAATACATGTGTATAATATATAGAGAAACACCTAGACCCGGAAAAAATATCTGTAGATCATACAAACATTTGTCCTGCAACGGGAATCGAACCCGCAACCTGCTGCGTCTCAGCCGGCTATTCACTCAACGCGCCATAAATATAAAAACTGCGCTAAAGGAGGGCTTTTATTTTGGGTATATTTTATTTTGACTAAAATCCGGGCGAAGTTTAGCTAGTTCATCATAAAATACACAATTAAGAATAAGGTAATTACGTAGGTTTTTGCTATTCTATTTTAAGTACGATTTATTCGAAATCTAATTTGAATGATAAAATATTCACTGCAGCTGATTAAAATAACAATTTGCACTTAAAATCAGTTTTTAATCGTAATTAAAGTCTGTTTGGGTTGATTTCTATTTTAACGTCAGCCGGAATACAGGGTGTCTCCGAATAAATTAATATTAACACAAAAGGTCATTGAACGAAAAAAGTTTGATTTTTCAACGCACTAATAGCGAAAAAGAACATAAAACTTACAAACGCTTAAAAGGATGAAATGTTCTCCCTTACAAAAACACTGATGCTCGTTTTCATTAACAGATCTCAGTTGCCATTTTGTAACATATGTTGTCTGATTTTTTGGTTATGATTTGTCTGTACTAGTCTATAGGCACCTTCTAGGCACAAAGTTCAAGAAATAGTTGATTTATAAGCGAGTTCAATTATTATTAAAACTGTTGACATTGACATCGTTTGTTCATCATCGTCATTATTATTTAGGCGCACGGCTCAGTACCATCCGTACCTAGTTGATATACCACCCATTCGCACACACCGTTTTGGTTCTACCTCCTTGATGCGTACAGCTAAGGTATGGGAACACTTACCGTCGTCTGTTTTTCCTAAAGAATACGATACGGCCAGTATCGTATTCATTAAGGTAAGAGTAAAGTTTCGACCACATAATCGCTTACCATCAGGTGGGATTGTGGTCAAACGAAGATCTATCCAGATAAAAAAAAATATCATCTTCCATTTCAGTCTGCAAAAAAAGAGAGGGGTTTTATATGTCTTTATGTCTATCTGCCTGTGTGGTTGTATGTGCATCGTAGCTCCCAAAAAATTGGAACGATTTGGTTTTTTTGAAGCTTTTATTTGTTTTACAGTATTTGTTAGTTCATTTAGGTAAAATTTGCAATTGAATTTTAGACCAGCTCCCCCCATCCAATTGAATTGAAATTTGGAATGCATATGTAACTTCGGTGACAATGCAATAATATTGTACCATGGACGTGATCGCATGATGGAGCCGGATGCTAGACAACGAAACTTCTGATTGGATAGTAGCTACTAGTGTTTGTGCTCATTTGAATCTGCTTGCGGTTCCGGTTATGAATTTTATAAAAGCTACTATTGAAAAAGCATTTTTTCAACAATAAAACTTATTTAAATAAAAAGCTAATTTAACATGGGTGTTTAAGCGACGGGGTTTTTTTAATTTATAAAAAAAAACTTTTTAGTAAAGTCTTTGTGTTCGAAAACCAACACAACATTCCGAAGCACTCTGTATAATTGTAATCGCATTAACCTTTTTTGAGCGTTAGGTTAGGTCATTAAGATTATAATGATAGATGGATAGACACAACCTTGTGTATGATTTTATATATCATCATTAAAGTTTTGATCTTTTGTTTATGGTCAAAGGTCATTTAGTGATATAATATTTTGTAAGAAGGCTTTTATTGTCTTTAGGTGATGAAATATTTAGTTGGTAATTGACGTTTGGCGGGTTTCAGTTCAATTAGGGAGCGTCCATTAATTACGTGAGGTGGTCAGGGGGGGGGGGGGGGGTCTCACGTTTCTCTGCAAATATTAGGTATTTTTTTTATCACTGTGATTCTAGATTAAGAGAGAAGCAATCTTGATTACTAGTCCTAAATAAAATAATGAAGCCAATTGTGTTTTTAAATAACTCCAACGCATTTACCCTATGAATACAAATTTTGAAAAATCTCACGTGTGATGAGGGTTGGAGGGGAGGGGGTCGTACCAAATCTCGCGACATCTCACCAGGGGAAAGGGGTCAAAAAAGTCGTCAAAAACGCCTCACGTAATTAATGGACGCCCCCTTAGACTGTAGACGATCTCCGTGGCGAAGTGACGCAGGGTGCGGGTTCGATTCCCACCGCGGAACAAATGTTTGCATGATCTACAGATATTTGTTCCAGGTCCGGTTGTTTCTCTATAAAAGTATTAATTTACAAAACAAATGTGTTCTATCTGGTTCCCCATATCATACAAGATTTGTTTCGTTTCAAGCTTGGTAGCGCTGTGTTAAACGTCCAACATTATTTGTTAATTATTTATGTAAGTTGATATTAATACTTATGACAATTGCAATACGTCCAACTTGGCGTACATGGCTGATTTTAGATTTTTTGATTGATGATTTTTTTTAATTTTAATCTTAGATAATTACATTTCTAAATAAATACTGACAAATATTTGTACGCATCCAGGTTGAATACATTGCTGTTTCCTAAACATGATTTTTTCGTTTTCAATACAAATAATGATAATTAGTGTTATCGATAGATACTCGGCGCATCACTAGTGGCTCCCGTAAGGGCTGCAAGACCGAGCGAGATAGCAATATCATCGTCGCTTGTCCTACGTTCTATGACCTCGTGTGCCCGAAGCGTTGGCGTCTAGTAACTTAACTAGTCCCTTTAACTTTTTTAAGTTATTGGCATCACACTACAATTATAAATGTGAAAGTTTGGATGTTTGTTTGTTTATTTACTCAATCACGTCGTCACGGCTGAACCGATTTCGATAAAATTTGGTGTGTTGATAGATTATGACCTGGATTTAAACATAGACATATACATTATATTGATAAATAATGCGTGCGAAGCCGCTGGCAGAAGCTAGTTTCAGAATATTTCTATATTTGTAGTTTGTCTTTTGTATTCATTTTAGTCAATTAACATAAACTTTTAAGCATTATTAATAAGATGTCCTTCTAAAAAGTTCATAGACATTGGTTTTGTGACCAGACTGGGACAAATTATACTAAAATATGCTTCTAAGAACATATTGTCTGTAGTATACTTAATACAACGTCTGGCGCCGCGCCAAACAAAGATTAGAACATGTTTTTATAGACAAAAAACATTGCTGATCTTTTTAGCATGTTTTATCGTTGTAAAAACTAATTAAATTAAACTAGATAGTATTATGTAGGTAACTTGGCATCTAAACATATTATTAAGCAACACTCAAAAAATGGGAAAACGTTATTTTCAATACTTTTTGCGCGTCGCCGTCGTACAAAAGATATAAACGCATCACGCTAATATTATAAATGCGAAAGTTTGAATATTTGTTTATTTATTTATTTGCTTGTTTGTTACTCAATCACGACGTAACGGCTGACCCGATTTCGATGAAATTTGGTATGTACGTAGACTTGGATTCATAGGCTACTTTTTGTTGACAAACAACGCGTGCGAAGCCACTGACGGAAGCTAGTTACAAATAGAAATAAATTGAAATAACCTCATTAAGCAAACAGATTCACAGTAATGTATAATTTCCGATAATTTTGCTTGTTAGGTAACAAGGCCATAACGAAGTATGTTTTGATTCCTTAGAAGTAATTTGCTCAAGTATTTGTTTCCGTTGCGTTGCCTTGTGGAGGTTTGTTAATTCTAAACTATGTATAATCAAAGAGCATTTCTGTATTTTATTAGGAACATAAAACGGGTTTTACGTCTGTTAAAGATGATTAAAGCCGAACTATATTTATTTATAGAAATAATATTTACACATAATCTCTAATATTATAATACTCATAAAATTAATAATAAGTTTTTAATTTTTTTTTATATCAATTTCAAATTTTATACAAATCAATTATATGTTATTTTTTATATTTATCTAAGTATGTAAGTAAAGTTTTTGTTTAGTTTTTCTTAATGAATTGTGTTATGTTCAAAAAACGCGAGCGATGACTCAATTTACTTGAAGGTAATCTGAGTCATCTTACTTGAAAGATTTTCAAAAAAATAGCTGTTATATTAAAAACACAGAAGAAACAGTTGAATTATCTAAGACCCTTGCAAACGATCTATAGATACCTCAACTACTCCAGATTAGTCCTGATCACTGACCAGGCGGAAGTGGGCCCATGACACTGGCTGCATTGCCCCGCTAAATTGCAATGTCTATGCTTATAAATTCTAAAAGTAACTCTTTCTCACTATGCTACTTGCTATGAGACATCATATGCTACTTTTTACCCGACTGCGCAAAAGGAGGGTCATGTTTTTATTGACAAGCCACGCGTGCGAAGCTGCGGGCGGGTTAGCTAGTAATTTTATATAGAGTGGTGCCAATTGGGTAAGGGATAAGGTTTTAGATGGAGTAGGCTTTGAAAACCTATAATTATCCTATTTGCGTCGGGAATAAATAAATAACGAGTTACTGAAGTCTCTCTCTCTTTCCCAAGCTATGTATCTCATGATGGGGTCAGCTTTCCAGGTCGTTCTTCTCCACTACGCTCTGTCCCAGCCCCGGATCTAGAAATTTTCCTAACCGGGACAGAAACTTGATGTGCTGCCCCCTCTCCTAAAGGGGGGTTAAAGTTTGAAGCGTTCCAAATCAAATGAACAGCAGTGAACTAAGTATAGGTGGACTAATCGATAGTACAACGTGTGCTGGATGCCAAGCGCTTTTTAAACGAGTTTTTTTTTAACATTTTTTTATTGGAGAATTTGGCACCCCTGCAATTGCCAACGGGTTTGCCCTCCCCTAGATCCGATCCCCTGTTCTATTCTAGACGTCGTCATCAGGGACTTGGCACTCTATCATATCTTTTGACACTACATCCCTCCACATTGTCTTGGATCTACCTCTAAATCTTCGACTGGGGATGGAAAGGTTTGGTGCCAAATTCTCTACGTAGTCAGGTGGCCTCCTCTTCACGTGACTAAACTCGAAGAATCTAAATTGGTGATGTGATGACACTTCACAACTGACGAAAGCCAGACTTTCACATTACAAACGCCTAATTATTTTGAGTTAGTACCTAATTACAAAAACTTGAATTAAAAGCGAAATTAGTGCACAAAAACACATATAATTGCTAATTGTGGCATTCAAGTGGAGTTCCCATGGTCTGTCAAAATAAGGTCAGTTGTAGACGAGACAGTGAGAAAATCGTTAATATTTTAATGGTCGCTCTAATTTAATTACAGTAGCTTTGTGTTGTAATTGGAATGCGATTATGCCATCCGTAGTTTTATCGTTTTAATTTTAAGTGAACATTAACATTAATTAATTATTTTAACCACATTATTTCCATAGATAAATATAGTTAGTTACACTGACCAACCTGAACTGAACTAACGAAGATAATTGGACCTATACAAATTACTCGATTTCTAAGTTTTTTTTTATTATGTCGAAATAAGATGAAACTATTAGAAACTGGAAAGCAACTCGAAACCAAGAAAACGTTTAGCAAGAATCCGTGAAAAACAAACCAATGTGTACTGTAACTTTTATATGCAAGCAGCATGTTTCTTCCAAATGCCCAATTGCATTACGTAATTCAACCAGTCCACGCTAAGTCTGCATAACGTTAGAAATGATAGATTTAAAACTCTTGAAAGCATGTCAAGTTATCAAGTCGTCACAGAAAACCAGCGACAACGCTGTTTTTGATCTAGATTTACACGAATAATAAAACCATGTCATTAAAATTCAAGATTTTTAACCCTAAAGAATTAAACTTGGTCTGTATTACAATAGTTATTATAGTTAGTTATATTTAACTTTTCTTACTCTTAATTCTTTAATGTATTCTTTCGATGTATCTATATAAAAGTGCGCAATAAAGATAATCTAAATCTTACTGGAAGTAATGTAGAAAAGTTTAGAAATTAAGTAAGGTACTTAATCTTTCTTAATATTGAGCATTTCTATTAATATGCAGACTTACCGTGATCGGACTATACTAAATTAAGCACTGTCTGTTGTGTCCACAGCCTAACGTGCACAGAATACGTCGTTGAAGTTGCGAGTGAAATGTGAGAAAGTGTTATACTGTGTGCTATGTGCCCGTCTGTCTGTTAGTGCTACAAACATGGGGCTTCACAAGCGGGAAAGTAAGTATTTTGCTACTTTAGAAAATGTTTTTGTATATACAGAGTGTGTTATTTATGTTTATGACGTGATCAGACCAGGACAGCTTCTAAGTCTTTACAAAGCTCAAGTCCGGTCTGGTATGAAGTACTGCTGCCACCATTGGAGTGGTTCGGCCAAATACCAGCTCACTACCTTAGACTCGATACAACGTAGGGCTTTTAGGGTTATAGGTGAGCAATATATGGCAGAGACTAAGACCAAAAGTCTCGAACACCGCCGTAAAGTTGCAAGCCTATCGATCTTTTACAGAATACATTTTGGGGAATGTGCCCAGGAACTATACGAGCTGATTCCGCCATCTCCCTTCCATCAAAGGAAAGCAGGCGCACGGCTCAGTACCATCCGTACCTAGTTGATATATGTACCACCCATTCGCACACACCGTTTTGGTTCTACGTTCTTAATGCGTACAGCTAAGGTATGGAACACTTTGCCATCGTCTATTTTTCCTAAAGAATACAATCCGGGCCTCTTTAAGGTAAGAGTAAATGGGTTTTTTCTAGATCTTCGTGCTTCATCTTAGACCACATCATCGCTAAACATCAGGTGAGATTGTGGTCAAACGAAGTTTTATAAAGTTTAAGAAAAAAATCTAGGTTTTTGTTATCTATTGTTTTTTTTCTAATTATTTTACGAAGGTAACAATGATTTTTTTTAAATTGATAGACAACGCTTGCCCCTACCTCACCTGATGATTTTTAATCGTAAAAAGTTAAACTGGGGAAAACTGATTTCCGTAAAGTGGCAGATACGTGTGATCAACTCTTCAGCTCATGACTTAGAATCGTCATCGAAAGTATACCTTATGTAAACGAGCTAAAATCTCCGTTTACTTAGTGACAAACAAAATCAGAAGTTACGCCTGCAGTGCTGTGACATCATGATGTCACTTTTGACAGGTGCATAAGACTAATTAGAATAGAATAGAATAGAATACTCTTTATTCACACCAAAAAAATTTAACATACAAAAAAAATACACAAAAAAAAAGATAAGTACAATGGGCGGTCTTATCGTTAAAAGCGATCTCTTCCAGACAACCTTTGGATGGACAGGACAAAACCAAATCAAAAAAACGGCGGTGTATCTATGTTCATAAGCCTACATAAACTACTTATTTAGGTCAGAAGGTTTTTTTACAACAAGCAAATGGAAAACATAGTATTACTCGTAGGTTACGCACCTTAGAAACGTACCCTACGTTGCATTGAGTTGCGTCTATCAACTTAAGGTAAACAGTTGTTAAATAAAAGTCTTATATTCCTGTAATTTTACCGCCACCTACCCTTCAAAACACAGCAATGCTACTTGATGGCAGAAATCGGTATATAGATTCCATAATTTAATTGATCGAGCGAAGCGAAATCTCCAAATCAACTTGGGCAAATCGGCGTTGTATGTATGTATGTTTGTTTGTCCGAGGATAACTTTCGAAGCGTTTATCCGATCATCGTGAAATTTGGTATGTAGGTAGGTAGCGATGGCATAATTTTGGTGTGACTCAATGAGTTAAAAATGTTTGGGGGTTGTTGAGATATTGGGGTTCAAGAGGGATAAAAAAAATGAGACTATAAGGTTAAGTGGGACGTCAAATGAAAGGTCTTCATTAGTACATATCAACCCTGTTTTATTTTTAGTTTAATCCTAGTAGTTTATGAGTTATTAGCCATAATAAAAACTAAATTTTGACAAAATTCACAGGGTACACCATTGACCCCACAGTGCTGTAATTTGGTATACGTGTAGCTTAAGTGACACAAATATAGGCAAAAGTCTGAAATCCAGAATAACTGCATTTTGTACACCAAGATTAACCACTCTATATGAACTCCCGTTACCTGTAATTTGAATGAAACTGTAGGTCAAGTTAGTTGGTTATTTATTTCGTGGCACTATTTTGATAGTCAAAGATTACAATTTTTTTTTTTAGTTTTTATGGGAGACTCGCGTGATATCAGTTCGGGACGAACCACTAGAACCCTATATTAATGAGACAGGTACATTAGCTCGTTTTGTTTCCTTAACAAGTTCAAGTGTTATTCAATTTCATAAAAAATATGGACATCTTTTACATGTCAGTTATTGTAAAAAAACTTTTATACCGTAATTTATTTTGAAGGAATCGTTTGAACTGATAAAAAAATAATCATTATCACACTAATATTATAAATGCGAAAGTATATATTTGCTTATTTATTTGTTTGTTTGTCAATCACGTCGTAACGGCTGAACCGATTTAGAGGAGGTATGTACGTGGATTATAATCTGTATTAACCCATAGGCTACTTTTTCACATAAATCAGGTCCCATGGGATAAAAATGTGGTGTCAAGTCAAGTTGCAACAGCGAGTTTAGCTTTATTTCTAGGTTACCTACACATTTATTAGTGTAACGCGTATGAAGTCGCGGGCAACAGCTAGCTGTGATGGTGTGATCGTAGATGGAAATAAACGCGGCAATAAAAAGATACATGCGTTAAACTACCAATATGCCTCTTTTAGTATCGAGATTTAATAAAAAAGATAAGCTAGATTATTTTTTTATTTTATTTTCATCAAACTCCATACATACGCACTTGTCAATAAAGAGTAGTAAGCGTGCCCCTCGTGTAGCCTTCTTGAGTAACTTTCGCGTTCATCCGTGCTAATGAGTGATTCAAGTAAAATCCATGTCATGTGAACTGTTGTTTATGATATATTCATCGATATTATATCACATCAAGTATGTAACAAAGGAGTTGTAATATCTTCTCGGTATAATTTATGTCTGAGACGTAGGACGTCGCGGCTTCGTTAATTAATTTAAATTAAAACACAGTTCCGGAATCGTATTAACTGATTTTAAAGGTGGGTTTAATACCGGTAGCCTGAATATTTATCCAGTAACGAATACATTTCCCATAAAAAAAATTAACGTAAATCGGCTGCGCCTTTGCGACGATGCCACTTGGTTAGTTTAACAGGTACCTACTTACCTACACAATGAATAAATATGATTTGTTTACCCATTTTATACAGGCTATTTCATTGATATTTTAGGACTTGATATTAAGGTTGTTTGAAAATTTTAAATTTTCTATGGTAATGAATTTGAAAAAAACCTTTTTTACAACAATACTTGCCATTAGCCCTACCCGTGTTTTAATTTAATGTCGTACATAACAAAAACATCTAAGTATTCTATCAGTTACGAGTACCTGGTTCCCATATTACACGCATTGCTTGGTTTGGGGCTAGATGTGTGTGAAATATCGTATGTATACAGCATAATATAGTTATTATTTATTATGACTAAAAAAATGCTGTAATCATTTCACATAACGCTTTCTATCCCCAAACTTAGCAAAACTTGTTCTGTAGGAACCAAATAACTGATAGAATACTTACTCATAATACATAGAGAAACAACTAGACCCGGAACAAATATCTAAACATGCAAACATTTGTTCGTCGGTGGAAATCGAACCCGCAATCTCCTGCGTCTTAGGTGGCTATTCGCCCACTGCGCCACGGTGGTCGTCAATTAAATTGGGTTTTAAATTTAATTCAAACCCAATTTAATAAAGTGACACAGAACATGAAACTATGTCACCAAAGAGACAGTAATTTGACACATAGTCAAGAAAATTATGAGTCATTCACTGACAGTGACGTGTAATTTACAGTAATGACATGTTACAAGAGTAATTGGCATGTTCTGTCAATGACATAGGTTGGTCGTTGGTCTAATTAGGCCGTATGGAACGTCAATAGATAAAAAGGTCAACGTATTTTCCTACATTTTGTTGACGACCTAAACGACCTTCCACTGGATGGAAAGATACATAAAAAAATATCGACGCTGACAAATAATGAATGTCAAAAAAAAGGAAAAAGTTTTGAAATTAACCTATCAATCCTATTTATTCATCAAAATATTTTCTGTGCACATAATTACTGTACTGTGACGACCTCCGTGGCGCAGTGGGCGAATAGCCGGCTGAGACGCAGGAGGTAGTGGGTTCGATTCCCGCCACGGAACAAATGTTTGCATGATCTACAAATATTTGTTTCGGGTCTGTATGTTTTTCTATATATTATAAGTGTGTATTTACAAAAAAAAAATAGTAGTTAAGTATCAGATATCTGGTTCCCATAGTACAAACTCTGCTTAGTTTGGGGCTAGATAGCGCTGTGTGAAATGTCCAGCAATATTTATTTATTCAGTTTATTATTATTCTATTGTAATTTAACTAACACACAATTAAATATTACTACCAGATCCTGCTCTATATTAGTAAATGAGTATGAGTATTAAGTAACACTCGAGAACCTTTCTGCATTAACAAACGTCAGTTCTTCAAGCTACGTGCAAAATTGGATTGAAATAAACACAAATTATTGCTCTGGCTTACGGAATGAACCGTTTATACACTAGCTGTTGCTCGCGACTTCGTACACGTTACACTATTAAATGTGTAGGTATCTAGACACCTAGAAATAAAGCTAAGCTAGCCGTTGCAACTTGAATTGACACCTCATTTTTATCCCATGGGACCTGATTTATGGGATAAAAAGTAGCCTGTGCTAATCTACGTACATACTAAATTTCATCAAAATCGGTTCAACCGATACGACATGATTGAGTAACAAACAAACATCCAAATTTTCGCATTTATAATATTAATATGATTTATTGTTTTATAATTAACATTGTTTACAATTAACCCTGTATGTATAAACATGCAATTCAAACCTTCCGTGAATTAGTTAATAATTGCAAAATTCTTTCCAATTAATACATTCGTCACCATACAATGTGTAACCCTTCGTGTCCCTCATCAATTACCGTTGCAAATATTAGAAGAATGCAGTCCACTAGTCAGCTATGACCAATGGGTATATGGCCTTGAACTTAGGCCTTCCGGTGGTAATGACACGTGCCTTTCCAATTCCCCTGCGGTCATTTGTCATGGCGCTTGTTGCTTGCTTGGTTCCTACATTAATAGAACAGAATAAATCAGAAATCAGTTTAAATGCCCGAATATAGGCGCATAGGTTTCGATGTTAAATTTTGTTGATCCATATATTCTACCATACAGATGGTGTTCAAATATAAATCTGTGCATAGTATAAAATGTTGTCACTTCCGCTGTCTGTTCGCTTAGAACTTTTAAAAGTTGTTTGTTTCTGTTTGTTTGTCTGTTACCTTTACACGACTAAACGGTTTAACGGATAGTAATTAAATTTTGCAAAGAGATAGATTATATCCTGGGAAAGGACATAGGGTACGTTTTAGCCAACTGCGCAAAATGAGGGTATGTAATGTATTATTGAAAAACCACCCGTGCGAAGCCGCGGGCGGGTCAGCTAGTTACTATATAAATCAATCAAATTTAAACTAAGTGAATGTCTAATGTCGTGCCAAATATATCACACACAATAATTAATTAATATTGATTTGTATGTTTTGTTTTTGATTTTATTTATTTGTGATTATTATTATTTTGTATGGATGGACACTGTCTGAAATAAATGATTATTCTATTCCATACTATTTTAATAAGGGTACACGAATAAGCAAATAAAATTAGGAATGTCAATACAATACAAAATAAAAACAAATGTCATAGTAGGTACCTAGTAGGTCTATTAAAAGTCATTAGAATGGGTTAAATATTCATTAATGTCATACTAACAAAAGTTGGCCAACCATTTTGTCAACTTTGTTTTAAATACATTATATAATGTATTTGGCAATTTGATATACACAATAGAATATAATAATGCTTTATTGTACACCAGGAATACTTAAAACACTAATTATTGCTAAATATAGTACAATAGGCGGCCTTATAGCTGAAAGCGATTTCTTCCAGGCATAATTTGGATGGAAAGTAATGAGCGAAGCAGTAATGGACAGCGGTGCACAGAGTATAAATATAAACGAAAAGAAATAAAAGAATAATACAGAACTACACCTACTTATAATCCTAACACATAAATAAATATCTATAGATAGACTTATATATACCTACCCAACAAGTAAATCAATATCATTAATTATGCTTACAAATCTTCTAAAACGGAAATTAATAGTAGGCATAAGAGGATACGCGGGCTGAGTTTGAATTTAAATTTAATTTCAAGCAATTTTAGGCTTTGGTATTGGCTATTATTACATGCAATTTCAGTAATAGACGAACACAACATTACAATAAGCATACACATACCTTTTTGAATTATAATATTTTCATGTAACATTATTTGGAATTTACTCCTTAAGAATCGATTTTCATATTATAAGCCCTGGGTATGAAAATGTATGGGGTATAAAATTAAACTTGCTCCGTTACGATATGCATTATGTTCGTGCGCAACTTATTGTATAAACATTTTTTTTTGTTTGTTTATGGGCATAAGACAACTTTCTTCTTAAATTTTCATGTTTATGAGACATCCATCATGATAATTGTGAAACATCTTTTTGTTTTTTAAGTTTCCATGACTATGTAATGTATTTTGACGAATATAAATTATGTAAATAAATGTATTATGCATGCTTTCAGTAATATAAAAAATGCATTCATTTACCCTCATTTACTAGCCTATATATTTTATAATCGTTAGTAAGGAGTAAACTCCAGTCGTGCGTCGGAGCTAGGTTAACAAGCATAGTTTACTCAAACTAAAATATTGAACATTATGTGATTCTATTATTGGTCTTGCAAAATTAATGAACAAAAAAATGCCCAGTAATAGTCCATAAATAAATAAATAAATATTGCTGGACATTTCACACAGCGCTATCTAGCCCCAAACTAAGCAGAGCTTGTACTATGGGAACCAGATAACTGATAGAATAGTTATATACATTTTTTTTGTAAATACTTACATATAATATACAGAGAAACAACCAGACCCGGAACAAATATCTGTAGATCATGCAAACATTTGTCCATACAAACGTACTCCCCTGTTTCCTCCCTGGATAGTGGCACTAGAGTAATTATTTTTAACCATACAATCTATATGTACCACTGTCGAGTCCCTATGTTTTGTTTTTCTCCATAAATTAATAAAATAGTATTCTAAAATCACACAAATTGCTTAATTTTACCACCCTTAGCAGACGACCAGCAAACAAATTTGACATAAGTATATAAAAAAAGTTAAAAGAAATCATCCCTTCTTATTCATATTCTTGAAAAAATATTAAAATCGGTCCAGTTTTGGATGAGAAAACAGAGGAATACAAAACAGGGATTTAGTATATTATGAAAAGGTATAATCCGGGCTGCAGTTGTCTACATCGAACTCTGTTAAAACCCTATTTTTCAAATTTCTTGATACCCGTTTCCTCTTAACGTTCCGCACAGTCATAACTTTTGTTCCAGGGCTGGATGTTTTTCTATATATTATAATATTTACAAAAAAAAAGTATATACATAAGTATTCTATCAGTTATCTGCTTCCCATAGTACAAGCTCTGCTTAGTTTGGGGCTAGATAGCGCTGTGTGAAATGCCCACCAATATTTATTATTCATCGAGCGAAGCGAGATCTCCAAATCAACTTGGGCAAATCGGCGTTGTATGTATGTATGTAAAACTATTTGCGGGTAGGAAAGTATATATATCTGTTAATAAATGGACTGTTTCACAAACACGGTTGTTTAAATATTTATTTTAACAACTGTTAAAAACCGTTCCCAAAGAATTAATTATGTTTAGTTCATCTCAAAATTCCAATGAGTCATCTGGGCTCATACCTGAGGAATGTTTTATTCAATTTGTGTTTCCATTCGCATCAGACCTCAGACACAACACTACGTCATAAGACCAGGCGGTCTATCGATTTTCTTCGACCTTCAGACGCCTCGACTGATATTATGCTTTTAAAACTGGATGCCTTTTAACCTTAGGTAAGTAAGTATGAGTATTGAATAAGTATACGTGGGTACCTATATAAGTAAGTGCTTGTAAATTTATTGGGGTTTCAGTAACAAGTTACATTTAAAGGTTTTATAAATTTCGTGATTCATTCAAGCCTTCGTGGAAGAGGGTTTGTTTCGATTATTCTCAACATCATTATATCATATAGCTACAAGGCGTCCACTGCTGAACATAGGCCTTTCCCATAGATTTATAGAGTGACCTTTAACAGGTCGCCTTTCCATCTAGTGGGGGGGGCGTCCTACGCTGTGCTTTCCAGTGCGAGACCGAATAAGAAATGAGGAGATTCGTAGACGAACCAAAGTCACCGACATAGAAAAAAGGATTAGCAAGCTGAATTGGCAGTGGGCGGCGCACATAGCTCGAAGAACCCGTTGGCCGTTGGGGTAGAAAGGTTCTGGAGTAGAGTCCACGCACTGGAAAGCGCAGCGTAGGACGGTCTGATAAAGGTTGGTGGGAGCCGTTGGGTCAGGCCGCATAAGATCAGTCGCTCTGGAAATCTATGATGGAGGTATTCAGCAGTGGACATCCTATGACTGATATGACAACATCAGTGACTTTCCCACATTACAAAATAAATTCCCTCTTTGGTTGAGGTCGGTTAAAAAACATGACGGTGCGCCATCTGCGCCTCCTATTGTAAAAGTGTAGTAATCATAGAAAATTTATAAGAAGACCCATCGAACCCATCATAAAACCCAACTATCTTGAACATTACCCAAAAGTATCAATTATTTCGTGTTCGGTTACGAGAATATCCATACAGGGTTGTAGTTAAGGAAGGGAATTATATCTACTACCCGGGAATTCAGCGCTGGTTTACATAACACGAAATTTCAAATCTATACCAATAGGCCTAGATAGCGCTGTGTGAAATGTTCAGTATGTTTTTAAAAATAAAATGGATGTGTCTGTCTGTGATTTCAAAACTAAATGCCAAAGTTTGTAATAATAAAAAAATTAAAAAAACATTTACTTATTTCTCAAATCAAGCAAACAACATAACATATTTATATTAAACTTTAATAAAATACAATTATTTAATGACTTGTACAGGTTGAGTATTGGCGTGCAGTAACTACACTAAATACTGGACAAGTCTTAATATAAGATAAGACTTAGTGTAGGTACTGCATAATATAATAAGTTAAAACTGATATTAATACGATGCCTAATCATAAATGACCGGTTTATGAACTACGATACCACAGACACAACACAGATACACATTCATAATATATACACTCATATACAGTCTGTCACAGCATTCACGACATTAAGTTAAAACACGTATGCAGAATCGTATTAACTGATTTTAGAGATTGATTTAATACCGGTACCTTGAATATTTCTAATAATGTGCCGATGCCACTTAGTCAGTTTAACAGCTACCTACGAGTACTTACATGATGAATGAATATGATTTATCAAGAATTGGCGCCGGCTTATATAGTCAGAAAAGCCAACCGTCGATAAATAAGTAACCGTTGATTTCAACAATCTCGTTCTTTGATTCAATGACACGACAAATGAATTGGGGATGCCATAAGAAAGAAACGAAACACCATGCGTCAGTCAAACAAAATATTGTTTATGGCTACACTATGTAATGTAAATAATTTTTATGATTTCTATTTGTTTTTATTTCACAATAATAAACAATGATAACTTTAATTTAATAAGTAAAAGGATTTATTAAAATAAATTCGTAAGATTCTCAGATGCAGATAATAAAAACTCACATTGATAACAAAGCATGTAAAGTGTGGTACAACGCCATCTACCGTACACATGGCGAATTACGATAAGAAACAATTTGAATTATATCTGGTTGTCTTGTCCGCCATGTCGCTAGATGTCGTGTTATATGGTACGAGTATTATGAGCTTGTATGGAATATGAAATGTTTGCTGATTTTAAGAGTGTAACGTGATGTAAAATCATATACGTTACAGCGTGTTCGTATACCCTCAACCTTCCCCTACACCACAAGGTGTTCAATAGATACTTATCCACGTCGCGACACGTGTCCGAAGAACTTGAGGATGCGAACTTATAACACCTCTTTTTGCGTTTGTGGTTAAAAAGGTTAAGTTGGCCGAAAAAATAAACTTATTCTGACTACGAGCCTGTCTACCTACACGGTACAATATTACGTAGATAGGTTGGGCACATTGTATGAACCGGAAGAGGGGTGAGGCGATACCGTTAGTTTTTGTTGCGTGTGGGCATGGCTTTATGATCGTGGGGAGATAAAATTATAGTACTTTCGCACTTAAAATATTTAGGGACTAATTGGTTTTCTGCAAGAGTGATTTGAGGGTGATAAGCCCTCCCTTTTCCTTTGAAATAACGTTCTTGAACCTTACTTCGATGGCTGTGCGACCCAAAGTACTCGTATCTTGGCATCCGATAAGATTATTATACTACGTCGTTTGTTATGTACAAAATTAAATGAAAACACGGGTAGGGCTAATGGCGTAGTATTGTTGTAAAAAAGGTTTTTTCAAATTCATTAGGTACCTACCATAGAAAATTTACAATTTTCAAATCTTAATAGTATATCGTAAAACTATTAATGAAACAGCCTGTATAAAATAGATACCTAAACAAATCATACTCATTCATCATGTAAGTAGGAATCTGTTAAACTGAATAAGCGGCATCGTCGCAAAGGCGCCGCCGATTTACGTTTAAGAATTGTTTATTGGAAATGTATCCATTACTGGATAAACATTCAAGCTACCGGTATTAAACCCACCTCTAAAATCAGTTAATACGTGTTTTAAATTAATGTCATACATAACAAAACAAGTTTCTCAATACTAGATGTATCTGCCGCGACTTCGTATTAGAACTACAAAATGTGTACAGTTTTGACTAACTCGTAAAAAATGGTGGCCTGTGCTTTGTTTTAAACATCGGAAATGGACGTTATCATAGCGACCAAAAAACCCAAACATGACTCTTCTACTATTGATCTCCCGCGTCTTTAGACTCAGATGGTCAATTGATCGATAAACATCTCGCAAAAAAAATTTAAAATAACCCTAACACGATTTCTACTATTATCCCTGGACTTCTGTAGATTCCCTCCGGGCTCCATCATCAGACCCTGATGGTCAAATCAAGATATATATATTTTTTTATAAAATAAGTACAATATCTATGACAAACCTTTTTAAAAATTGAAATAAATAAATAAATAAATATTGCTGTACATTTCACACAGCGCTATCTAGCCCCAAACTAAGCAGAGCTTGTACTATGGGAACCAGATAACTGGTAGAATACTTATATACATTTTTTTTTGTAAATACAAACTTATAATATATAGAGAAACAACCAGACCCGGAACAAATATCTGTAGATCATGCAAACATTTGATCCGCGGCGGGAATCGAACCCGCTACCTCCTGCGTCTCAGCCGGCTATTCGCCCACTGCACCACGGAAGTAGTCAAATAAAACAATGGACGCATATTTTCTTTTTAGCAACAAGCTGTTATGAAAAAGACTATTTTAATTTCCTCGCATTCATGATAAATAGTTATGTGTTAGTACCATTTTATTATTACCAGATAAGTAGAGGTTGTGCTGAAATTGCCGATTGTTATGGCTTCGGCTTTGGTTACCCAGCAGCATTACAAGTGCGGTGACTAACATAGAATCATCGTTATAAATCTATACATTGTAATTATGTATTATGTTTATGTATTCTTCGAATCTAATCAATCTTCTTGATGTGTAACATCTTTCCTCTCGGTTTGTTGGAGTGATTTTGGCAAAAGGGACGGAAATGTGTAGCAGGAAACCGGGGAAGCTCGCGCTATTTGATTTGAGCAATAAGCGTGGGGGCCAGATGTCACACATCGTATGCGACTACTGGACTCGTAGTTTTTTATACTCTTAATATACTACGTGTTTTGTTATGTACGCAGTAATTTGTGCAATCGGATTTTGCACGTAGCTTGAAGAACTAACGTTTGTTAATGCAGAAAGGTTCTCGAGTGGAGAACTAGAAACGCACTAGAAAGCACAGCATAGGACGCGCCCCCCCCCCCCCCCCCCCCCAGCCCTATAGGTTGCTGGGAGCCGGCTGGTGCAGGCCGCACAAGATAGATTGCTCTGAAAATCTAAGGGCCTCTGTTCAGCCGTAGACCTATGGCTGATAGAATGATAATGATGAATAAGTTATACATTTATTTTCTATACTACGTGTTTTATAATTTACGACATTAAACTAAAACACGGATAGGGTTATATTGTTGTAAAACATTTCATAGGTTTTTTCAAATTTATTACCATAGAATATATTAAATTTTCTAACATCCTTAATATCCTTAATAATGTATAAAATAGGTAATCAAATCATATTCCCGCCGCGAAACAAATGTTTGCATGATCTACAGATATTTGTTCCGGGTCTGGTTGCTTTTCTATATATTATAAGTAGGTATGTATTTACAAAAAAAAGTATATAAGTATTCTATCAGTTATCTGGTTCCCATAGTACAAGCTCTGCTTAGTTTGGGGCTAGATAGCGCTGTGTGAAATGTCCAGCAATATTTATATTTATTTTATTTATTTTTTATATTCATTCATCATGTAAGTAGGTACCTGTTAAACTGACTAAGCGGCATCGTCACAAAGGCACCCGATTTACGTTAAAAATTGTTTATTGGAAATGTATCGATTACTGGATTCAAGCTACCGTTATTAAACCCACCTCTAAAATCAGACAGTTCCAAAACCGATCGAAAGAGAGAGAGGGAAAAGAGTAACTCTGCCAAGGATACTTCAAGTTTATTAGTATGGTGGCAAAATTCTAATGTGTGTTTCTCTCTTCGGACTAAAAACCTTACATATTTTTGTTTAGCTGATAAACTAAACAGAGGTAATTGGCGTTTATTGTTGGAAAAACTATATGCAGGTTGTTTATCAAATAGTACATATTGATTTACATTTTTTACAAATCTTGGGCGATTTGCGCAATGATGCCTAACGTATTTAGTGCCTAAATATGATTTAAGGAGTTGTCAAATCATACAAATACGTCAAATTTAAACACGTTAAGTCGCTAAATACGTTTAAAAAGCGTTGTGTTTTATTAGATGGTGTTTTGGGTAGAAGTCAGACGGTAGTTATAAGTTGGTATATTATAAAAATGCAAAAGAAACAGTGACCAGTAGATTAATAAAGAGTAATATTTTGTGTTACACTTAAGACAAACTTTCTGATGTTTTTAAGTGTATTTATTTTATAAGTATGTGTTACTTTATGACAAAAGTTCAATTTACGAAGCGCGAAAATTTAAAAACTAAAACTAAAAACATCAAACTATAAAAAAACGATGATGTATTGTGTAGTAAAATTCGCTGACAAATGATGTATAATATATTATTTTTTTAGAGGAAGTAAAATAATTGTTGATATATCGCAATAATAAAATATCAAAATATGTGTTCTCTCTTGACTAATTCATCTCTCTCCTTGTTCCAGAGAATGGTCTCCTCTCGTACGAGAACCCCAATTACCATCTGGACCCATCCAGACTGGAGTCCGCGCTGTACGGAGACCTCTACGACATGGATAAAGATGACTACAACTATTTAGATAACCGGAGGTAAGGACCTATCATTATAACTGTCTACTAGAAAAATAGTCCTCCAATATATGGCAATCTTCTTTACCGAGCGGACCGCATCCAGATTTTTCAATTCGTAGCCTTTTACGTAAGCCAGTTGCTGTCGCCTACCTGTCGTTTGGGTCAGGCCGTCCCTTTAACACGTGAGATGTGCACTGCTAGTGTGAGAGGAACAGCCTGATCCGAAGAACAGACAGGTGTCAGCTACTGGCTTACGCAATAAGGCGTCATCTACGTCGTCATCTCTGTTACGAGAGTTAATAAAGCGATTGAAGTTGATAAGGGAAATACAGTCCTTTTTTTTAACGGGATATATCTTCGTTTGACTATAATGTCACCTGATGGTAAGTGATGATGTGGTCAAAGATGAAGCACGAAGATCTAGAAGAACTCTATTCAGTCTTAGAGGCTTACTCCTATAGTGCAGTGGGTCTGACACAAAACTGCCAAGCGTCTTAGGCGTTCTCACGCCAGCTGGATACTTCGAGCTGACGCAAGTCAGCTTTGATTTCGTCTACCCATCCTGGTCATAATCTATCTAAATATTAAATTTCATCGAAATCGGTCGAGCCGTTTAGTCATGAAAACGTAACAAAGAGACAGTGTGACAGAGTTACTTTTGAATTTTGAATATGAGTAAGGATGATAGATTTCCTTAGATATTATTAATTCTAATACTAGCTGACCCGCCCGCGGCTTCGCACGCTTGTAATTTCTCGTTCCCGTGGGAACTTCGGGATAAAAACTATGTAAAACACTCTGGTCAAAGTGACGCGACGCTTCATGTAACTGACTTCACGTCAATGAACTACGGTTAATTTGTATGGATATTGTTCATACAAAAATAATAAAATCTCGATTTAAAAATGGGGGAGGGGGGGGGGGTGTAGGAGGATGGAAAATATTTTACGACCTATTCTGAAACCTACCAAATATACAAAAAAAAAACATTAAAATCGGTCGACACGTTTCTCGGAGAAATACTAAAACCGTGATTTTTATATATTAGAAGATAATTATCTGGATAGAGAAATAGAAGCAAGGCAAGATGACACTATTTGATAAACTTTTTTTACTAGTTTTGAGGTTGTGACAATTTTATTTAAGCCCCCTTTTTAAACATATGAAATATTTAAAAGGGGGCTAAGATAAAATTCTGTATATTTTGTGCATTAAAGTATTAGGAGAGGAACATGTTATGCCGACGTCTTGTGGGCAAACATAAAGTTTTTTATCAACAACAGACCATCAGAAAACTAATAGAGCATACCCTCAATCCATTAAATTTCAATATTTCAATCAACATCCATCACATATTATATGCGTGGCTCTGTAAATGGCGTCGGACGGGTGCATCGACCCGGGCACGACGCATGCGCGCTGCATCGATCGTGCATCGTCCTGGTCGAGTCAGGAGATAAAGGTGTTGTTCTAACGTTATGGAACTAACTAACGTAAGACATAACGCAGCTTATATAAAGAAACATTGTCATGATCGAGACTAGAGCATATAATTTTAAATTCTTTGATTAGCTGTCTAAAAATATACGCTTCAGGATTAAACACGGTTTTAGAATTTGGCACTTAATAAGGTCTCAAATTAACTGAATAGCATAATCTTTGCACATCCTTTTTCATTTTAGTCTAATAAAGGCTGGAAATATTAAACGCAGTCGGTCGTATTTAGTTTGGTTTATAGAATTGTGCAAAACATTTAAGATCTTACCCCAACAAATATTCATGTTAAAAAATAAACACAGTAATTTTATAAACATACAAACACGCGTTAAACAGTTGTTTAACTTTTTTGTGGCTTGCATAACGACCCCTAAACGTAATTAGCGACTAAATTCGTTAATTTGACTTAACTTAATTTAACGTATTTGTATGATTTGACAACTCCTTAAACCATATTTAGCCACTTAAATACGTTTGGGCATCGTTGCGCAAGTCGCCCTAAGAGTTTGTTGTTTTTATTTTAAAGTATTATTCTCAATTTGCGGGATTTTTTTTATTTTTAAATCATCGCAAGAATGTTGAGTTTGACGGGTGACGAATTTTATTTTGTAAGTAACTCTTCCTCAAATTACGCATTGGAAAATGTTATTAAAATGGCCTTAGGCTCTCTGACTAGCCAGTTAATAGCGTTACGCTCAGTAATTAGTTTAAATTTGGAGATAGTAGATAGTTTTTGCTGGTCAAAAGCTTTAGGGTTGATTCTCATAGAGTTGTTTTTGTACGAAGGGTTGTTAATTTGATTTGAATTGAACAACGCAGTAAGCTTTTTTGATCGAGCGAAGCGAGATCTCCAAATCAACTTGGGCAAATCGGCGTTTTATGTACGTATGTAAGTATGTATGTATGTTTGTTTGTCCGAGGATAACTTTCGCAGCGTTTATCCGACCATCGTGAAATTTGATACATAGGTAGGTAGTAATAGCACAATTTCGGTGTGACTAAATGAACTAAAAATATTGGGGGGTTCTTGAGATATTGGGGTTCAAGAAGGATAAAAAAATGAAAATGAGACTTTTAGGTAAAGTGGGACGTCAAATGAAAGGTCTGCATTGGTTCATTTTAACCCTGTTTTTATTCTTAGTTTAGTCCTTGTAGTTTTTGAGTTTTTAGTCGTAATAAAAACAAAACTTTGACAAAATTTACAGGGTACACCACCGACCCCACAGTGCTGAAATTTGGTATGCGTGTATTAGTGTCACAAATATAGGCAAAAGTCTGAAATCTAGAAGAACTGCAATTTGTACTCCAAAAAAGAGTAACCAATTAACATGAACTACCGTTACATGTAATTTAAATGAAACTGTAGGACAAGTTATTTGGTTATGGATTTCGGGGCACTATTTTGATAGTCCAAGATTACAAATATATTTTTTTGTTTTTTATGAGAAACTCGCGAGATCTCAGTTCGGGGCGAACCACTAGTTATTTTCTAGCAAGCTTAAACCCTCTTATGTGCAACTTTTCAGTAGCTTCTAAAATAATCCTATTTCTGCTGCAAGCAGCATTGCTATGTTTCGGTTTGAAGGATATGGTTGCCAGTGAAATTACAGGCACATGAGCCTTCACGCCTGTATGCCTCAAGTTGATGGACGTAGGGCAGTGCATCGTAGGGCACGTTTCTGAGTTGCGGGCAATCACGAGCCAATACTTTGTTATAGGCAATGGTTACCACTTAACATCAGGTGGGCCATATGCTTGTTCCATCTCCGAGTCTTATAAAAAAAGCAAATAGTCCGATAACTCTTAATTAGATTACCACACAACAGAAATAATACATAAATAAGTATCAAGCTAGAATAAAAAGGCAAAACAATGGGCGGCCTTATCGTTGAAAGCGATCTCTTCTAGGCAACCTTTAGATGGATTGCGAAGATATAACGGAGTGCGATGTACTTTCTACAATTTTAAGTTATTTCTTACATATTTATTTTGAAACTCGTGTATACAAAACGATTTGTAGCTGAGGATCGGGCTCTATGGCGCACCCTGGGAGAGACCTCGTCCAGCAGTGGTCTGTTATAGGTCGATGATGATGATACAAAATACATTTTTCACTACAATGCATCTTAAAAAAAAAACAAACCTTATAGTAAAAATATAATTATATAAAAAAACGGTAAATGGTTTACCGTTTTTTTTAAAACGGTAAACCACCGACCGCGAAGCAAGGTCCAAGCGATCGGTAGCTAGGGCTGCAGAAAGAGGAACCTCCTAACTATGCGTGCCGAGTCCAGAAGTACCGCCTTCTGTTTCTGACTCTTAATCCAACTTCCTAGCGAGACCTTCTTAAGGTATTATAGATCGAGCGAAGCGAGATCTCTAAATCAACTTGGGCAAATCGGCATTGTATGTATGTATGTATGTATGTAAAACATAGTCGAGTGGCACGTTCTAATAAAAGGTCTTTGTGTGTACATTTCGACCCCGTTTTTATTTTAAGTTTAAACCTTGCAGTTTTTAAGTTGTTAGCCATAATAAAAACTGAACTTTGACAAAATTCACAGGGTACACCAGCGACCCGACAGTGCTGACATTTGATATTCGTATAGCATTAGTGACACAAATATAGGCAAAAGCCTGAAATCCAGAATAACTACAATTTCTACCCCAAAAAAGTACAACCAATTGACATAAACTCCCGTTACCTGTAATTTTAATGAAATGTAGGTCAAGTTAATTGGTTATGTATTTCTTGGCACTACTTTGAAAGTCAAAGATTACAAATAATATATTTTTGTTTTTATGGGAGACTCTCGAGATCTCAGTTCGGGGCGAATGGCCCTAATCTCTATAATTATATGACTATATCTCTCAAACACGGGTTAGCAGAAAAATCGCTAATCTCGTAGTCCCACGTAATATCGCGGCTGGCGTAGCAACGGAACTATTTCCTCTTCGTAGCGCTACGTAATACTACGTAGCACTACGTAGACTACGTAATACTCTGCGGTATTCCACGACCTGTATTATGAACTGGACTCAACTCTGAAATAAGAATTACTCATCATTACTTTTTTTTTGTAAATACATACTTATAATTTATAGAAAAGTGCCCCAATCCGGAACAAATATCTGTTGACCATGCAAACACTTGTCCTGCAGCGGGAATCGATCCCATTGCGTCACAGAGGCCATAAAATTACCAAATTAAAAATTATAAAAGCGTTTGAACGCAAATAAACACATCGCAAAATGTTTATTTTTCTCTTTATGACCAACAGACCACGGTTTTTCCGCTAACTTCGACAGTTAGTGAAAATAACACTATGCTGGGTATTTTTATGAGAAAAATTCCGCTTTTGTGTCACATAATAACATTAAAAGTTGCTCACACGAAGTTAAAATTAAATTTAGTTTGCCGTAGAGCACGTATTTTCTATAGTTAGTTTTGTTTTTGATATAACTTCTGAAGTTTTTATATCTATTTAAAACTTAGAACTTAACGATAATCTACTAACATTATACAGTAATATTGTGTATCTGTGTATGCCCCCAAGTGGATTAAAATAAATTAATGATTAAATTAATTAAAATTATATCAAAATCGGTTCAGCTGACAAGGCGCGAAACAAGCTCACAACAAACTTCTATATTTTGATCGAATTGACGGTCTTATTGCTAAAGAAAACATCTTTGAATTAAGAATAGCTCGAGAAGAAATAAATATATTAGACTACCTAACCTACCCTAACTATTGTAGATTTGTTGAAACGATAAATCCAATTTTAGAGTTTCTCTATTTTCTTACAAAATTCAAGGAAAATCCAAAGCTTTTTAAAATACCTTATTTTCTGTAAATCACCGAAGAAAACTCACGGCACAAGGAAAATCTAAGAAATATTGAGAGGTACAATTCCCGTCGCAACAAAAGGCTACGTGCAAACTTGTACCTGTACTGTCAGCAACGGATGTAGATGACTTTCTCGAAATTCAGACATTAATTTCAGGCTGATGAGACTTTTAATTTAGTTTCATTCATAAGGTATTCGAAACTATGTTTAAATAAAAAATCTAAATCAATATTTATTTATTAATTAAAATCACAAGGATCACTTTGAAATTTATGACTATAATATATAAAAATATATTAAAAGAAAAGAAAGTAATTCGTAACATCACAACGAATAAAAACACTACATCACACTAATGTTATAAATGTGAAAGTTTAGATGTCTGTGTATTTTATTTATTTGTTTGTTTGTTACTCAATCACGTCGTAATAGCTGAACCGGTTTCGATGAAATTTGGTATATACGTAGATAATAACCTGGATTACTACATAGGCTACCTTTTATCCCATAAATCAGGTCCCATGGGATAAAAATAGGATGTCAAGTCAAGTTGCAACACTGAGTTTAGCTTTATTTCTAGGTTACCTACACATTTATTAGTGTAACGCGTACGAAGTCGCGGGCAACAGCTAGAATTACATTAAATCTCTAACTAGCCCGTGTGATCCCACTGCAGGGCAAAGGCCTCCCTTCTTTTTTTACATTCTATGAGATCTTGAGATTCCGCTGGCTGGGATACCGAAAAGGTGTCAAGTTCGTCGCGCCATCTCCGCCTTGGCCGACCACGCGGTCGCGGTCCTTGTGGGACCCACTCAGTGGTGATTTTAGACCAAAAGTATTCCGACATGCGGCTCTCATGCCCGGCCCGCCCCATTTTAATTTGGCGGACTTGTGGTTTAAATTATATCTCACCACTCACCAAAAACAGACAAATTGAGAATCACCTCCTTTTCTGAAGTCGTTTAAATATTACAAAGTAACTCAGCTATATAACACACAATGTTAAAACATACTTAATATTAAAATTTCAGTATGTGTGAATATTTTCTATTTGCCATACCTACACATAAAATGCTTTGTCCTGACTGACTGACGGATCAACGCACAGCCTAAACCGCTGATCGTAGAGACCTGAAACTTGGAGGGTGTATTCTTTGTATGACGTAGGCATTCATAAAGAAAGGATTTCCCGAAATTCTACCCTTAAGGGGGCGATAAAAGGGCTAAGTTTGTATGGGACAACGTGATTCCTTGGTCCAATCTACTACTTTTTATCCCATAAATCAGGTCCCATGGGATAAAAATGGGGGGTCAAGTCAAGTTGCGATCGCGACTTTAGCTTTATTTCTAGGCTACCTACATATTTATTAGTGTAACGCGTACGAAAATGCAGGCGTTCAGCTAGTAAATAAATAAATAAATCACAGGTGGTACAAATGAGTTCAGTGTGATGTACACTTTTTGTACTAAAAATGGGATATTAACCATGATTTGTGAGTTTTTGAGTATCCCGATATTTTGACGAAATTTTCATGATAGTTTCAAAAGTTATCTCATATACATCTGTATTTCATTTGTATGTTTTTATATGTATTTCAAAATTAAAACTACTACGCGTTAACTTCATTACTTTATTAGTCCGAGGTCCAAACAACTGCTCAACCCACAAATGGATTTCGAGGTCTTCACGATATAGGCTTGGCCTAGTGTGAATACCACGGACTAAATAACATAAAGTTCACTTTAAAATTATCTGTTTTAAAAGTATTAGTCAAAAGGTGTGCTTTTTGTTGCAAAATAAAATATTTTTCATTTTTCATTCATCCATAGAACACTTGAAAATACAAATGAAATACATCAAAAATTAAATAATCATCTACTGTTGATGTCGACTGTACCGTTCTGGAACAAGATGGTAGGTATTTGTCCAGCCTTTTACTTATATTAGGTGTAGAAACTTTCAGTGAATTGAAGGAGAAACACAGATTCAAAGAAGTGGTTGCAAATGTTGTTTGTTCTGTTTTATTTATTTACAAGTTATATTTATTACACATGGAACCTGGAAAGTAAGTTCTCTAAATATCGAAGGGAGCAAATTTTACTCTTAGAATATATTTCCTACGATGTGCATAATATATTATGTATAGGTTATTAATACAGAATACACTCATGCCCAGGAACAAATATCTGTACATAATGTAAATAATTGTTTCGCGGCGGAAATTATCCGCCTTTTCCTAGAAATATGTCCTAACTAGCTGTTGCCCGCGACTTTGTACGCTTTACACTACTAAATGTGTAGATAACCTAGAAATAAAGCTAAACTCGCTGTTGCAACTTGACTTGACAACCCATTTTTATCCCCTGAGACCTGATTTATGGGATAAAAAGTAGCCTATGTGTTAATCCAAATTATAATCTACGTACATACTAAATTTCATCGAAATCGGTTTAGCTATTACGACGTGATTGAGTAACAAACAAATAAATAAACCAACATTTAAACTTTCGGATTTATTGATCGAGCGAAGCGAGATCTCTAAATCAACTTGGGCAAATCGGCGTTGTATGTATGTTTGTTTTCTTTCGAACTTTCGAAGCGTTTATCTGATCATCATGAAATTTGATACATATGTAGGTAGTGATGGCACAATTTTGGTGTGACTAAATGAGCTACAAATATTGGGGTTCAAGAGGGGTAAAAAAAATGAAAATGAGACTATTAGATCAAATGGGACGTCAAATGAAAGGTCTTTATTAGTACATTTAGACTATGTTTCTATGTTTAATAAAGTCTTTATAGTTTTTGAGTTATTGGCCATAATAAAAACTGAACTTTGACAAAATTCACAGGGCCAGTGACCCCACAGTGCTTTAATTTGGTATGCGTGTAGCTTAAGTTACACAAATATAGGTAAAAGTCTGAAATCCAGAATAACTGCAATTTATACCCCAAAAAAGACGAACCAATTAATAGGAACTCCCGTTATCTGTAATTTGAATGAAACTGTAGGTCAAGTAAGTTGGTTATTATTTCGTGACACTATTTTTATAGTCACAGACTAAGGCCGGCTTGCACAACGATCCCTAAACGTATTTAGCGACTAAACATGTTTAAATTTTAAGTAATTATATGATTTGTCAACTCCGTAAATCTTAGTTGATTGTTCTGGAAATAAATGGGCTATGTTCAGCAGTCTTACGGTTAATATTATAATGAGTTTGTTTTTAAAGGAGTTCACTGAAGTAACAGAAAAAACTTATGCTTATTCTAAGGCACGAGTAAGAAAAGTTCACCTATAAAAATGTTAAAATGATGCAAAACGCTTTTTATTTTTAGGATTAAGACGGTTATGAACACAGGAAACTCATCTAGGCTAGGCTAGGTGGGTCCGGAGTGCCTTACAGCGGGGACCCACCTCGGGGACCTCCAAGTCAAGGTATCGGCATGGTTTGGCCCAACGCTATCAAAGTTTCGTGTGTAACTACTATTTGACTATGTAGAAGCATTGTAATATATACTCAAATTCTGAGAAAACTTTGCTTGCGGGATTCGCGATGTGATTGGCTGGAATAGCTGACGTCTTGATGACGTATGAACTCTGAGTGCATCAAGTTGTAGAATGCGAAGCGCGGTTTTTTTTTTTTCGAATGAACTAATCTCGCTGTTGGCCTCTGAGGCCGTGACAGCTTAACCGAACTTTTGGCGAGCGCAGATGGCGCTCAGCCCAGTAAGTTTTTTTAGGCAACTAGCGCAAGGGCACCACTTAGGTACGAACCTCGGCTTGGGCTGTTGCCGGGATGGGGATAGGAGAGAAACGCCCGGGTACATGTCTCCTCTTTGTACCTCGTATAAGCGGCGACTGAAGGGACTCGTCGACCTCGCCGGCGAGGTCGGTGTTTCTGTGAAGTGTTTGCTCTGTCTGATATAGATGACTCACCTTCCGCATTAGCAGAGGTGATTTCGTCATCCGGGTCTCCGAGAACGTGTCTCGGACGACGGAGGATTTTGTTGGCGGGCGGATCCAACGGGTAAACCGGAATGGTGTGTACCAAAGGGTTCGGATGATTAGAGGCAAGTTCATAAAACCGCTTGGAAGCGAGCTTCATGAACCTGGCTATTGATTCTAGTTTCAAATCGCGATGTAGGTCTTTATTGCGAAAGTACCAGGGCGAGCCTGAGGCTTTTCGCAAGAAGCGATTTTGAATAACCTGAATGGCACCAACTTTAGGAGAGTGGGCAAATACTACAGATGAGTATGTCATAATGGGGCGAATGCACGCTTTGTAAAGAGTCACCTTATTTTTAAGGGACATTTTACTTTTCGCGCCTAGAAGTGAGGACAATCGTCCTAGGGTGAACTTTGCTTGGTTGCACCTCTTAGTGATGTGCAACCTAAAGGAAAGACGCCTATCGAGGATGACACCCAGATATTTGGCTGATGGAGCCCAGCGAATGGGCTGGCCAAATAGAGAGATCGGTTTGGGAGTGAGGTTTCTCCGTGAGAAGTACACTGCTGTACTTTTCGACGGGTTTACCTCGATCCGCCACTTGCGGAACCAAGTGGCTAATGAGTGAAGGGCAGCCTGCAGCCTTATACCCACCCGATCAGGATTCCGATTGGATGTGTACAAGGCTGTGTCGTCTGCGTATAGGGCTATTTCCACTTGAGGAGTGCGGGGGATATCGCTGGTGTACAGCGTGAACAGGAGGGGGCCGAGAACGGAGCCTTGAGGGACTCCTGCTCTGACTGGTCTAGGACTAGAGAGAGTGCCTTCCACGGTGTAGCGAAAGCTGCGACCAATGCGAAGCGCGGGTTTTGTATCTGTCACTTATATTTAGTTGCTGTCAAAGTGGGACGGTTGTAAGTTTTTTATAGGTTGGCGTAGAAACGACCAGTGTATTATCACGATTTATCAATTATCACATTCGATTAATCGAACGACCTTGGATGATGCAGTGAATGACACGATTTTTTTGTAATAACTGGAAGAGAAGTTGATTTTTCAAGTAAATAATTATTACGAGGACTTTTTATTTTCTGATAACTGATCAGGGGGTCCGAAATGGCAACTAGGAAAATCATAAACATCATAAATAAATAAATAAATATTGCTGGACATTTCACACAGCGCTATCTAGCCCCAAACTAAGCAGAGCTTGTACTATGGGAACCAGATAACTGATAGAATACATATATAATTTTAACACACACACACACTTTTTACTTTTTTCTCTTTTTACTTTTCATACATATGTTTCTTAAACAGTTTTGTAAAGATCATATTGTCTTCCTCTATTATTCGTAAACAATGAAGACATACTTACATTTAAAATTAATAAAACAAAAAATTTTACCTTTATCTAAATTAATTAATTAATTTAATTAATAGCCAATCTATATCTATATTATTATTACAAAGAGGAAAGATTTTTATTTTTGTAACGAATAAACTCAAAAACTACTGGTTCGATTTCAAAAATTCTTTCACTATTAGAATGCTACATTATCCCTGAGTAACATAAGTTAAATTGATTACTAGAAAAAATTAGGGATCCCTACTAAAACTTTAATAATGTAACCCAAGGTATAAAAAAATTAGGCTTCAAAAATGTTTAAAAAATAAATGTCCACCCGTGGGAAGCCGGGACGGGCCGCTAGCATATTAATAAACGAGATTATCACAATGCCGTGAATTTATGGCTAGCCCTAAGTAGAGATTACCGGAAACTTTTTTTATTTAAGTAGATGTGAAGTTGACCTTAAGTGGTAACCATCGCCTATTAACTAAGTTTTGCCTCGTAGGTCACACCCTTAGAAACATGAAGTATGATGCACTGCTTTGCGTCCATTAACTTGAGGCATACAGGAATAAAGCCTCATGTGCCTTTAATTTCACCGGCAACCTTATCCTTCAAACCGAAACACAGCAATGCTGCTTGTCTGCAGAAAGAGTATGCTGGTAGTACTTCCTCGGGTGAATCGAAAAATAGTAGGTAATATCGAACACACAGTGGCCATTTTAACCTGGCTGGCATCTAGCGATCACAAATGGTACAATGTTATCTTATTTTCTGTAGTAAAAGTATTAAAAACCAAAAAATCATAGTTTGGAAAGTTACACCGTATCATTTACGACGGCCATTATGACCCTTTTCAAACTCGTCCAATTTTCCTATTGTCAAACAAATTGTTTTCATAAAAAATGCAGCATCCAAACAAACCATTTTTACAAAAACTAGGCATTATTCGCAAATACTGGGAGTATTTCCACTGAGCTTTTTCAACTCCTTTGTGAAGAGTTTTATTATTCAGAAGGTGACGGGTACTAATGAAAACCTTTTTAGTTGGCTATGGGATAGGTTTAATGCTGTTTTTTTGGATTGAATCTGTTACTGACTGATTGGTTCTATCGTTTCACTGGTCTTGTTATGGTCACTCTGGCAAGCCGGTCCACTCCCCAGCTTAAGTACCTACGTGATTAAAGTAGAAAGTTTTTTTGCTAACCTGCATTTTCCCACTGCTGGGCAAAGGCCTCCCCAACTTCTTCCATCCTATCGCGATCCTTGGCATATTCCCACCATTCCCTCTCGAATCCACTGATGTCATCGCGCCAACGCATTCGCGGCTCACCTTGACGTTGCTGTCCATCTTCAGGTACAGGGTGTTACGATGTTGGCCCGGAAGCATTGAACTTACGTGCCCCGCCCAATTCAACTTGAGTTTCAAGGTTTTGTCTCCCACATCGGCAATGCTAGTTAACGAACGAAGCGTGGTATTCGTCACCCGATCGGTTCTCCGAATGTAGAAAAAACTATGTCTCTTTACCCGACTGTAAAGAAGGTTTTTATGTACATATTTATGTATGTATGTATGTTCATTTGGCGCATGGCTTGATGGATTTTTACAAATTAGGTATCATAGGAGTCGTATCATCGTCTAAATCAGGAGAGTGAAGATCAATGAAACGAAAATTCATCAAAACCTATCGAGTGAGGTATCAAAATGAAGGTATTTAAAGAATATTCTAAAAATATATAACATCCACCGGTAAAAAGTATACGTTAGTGGAAAAACTTTAACTTTTACTAAACAACGCGAAAACATTTTTTTATATAATCGCAGACGGGGACTATTTATAATTTACATTATTAATAAGTACCGCAACTATAGTATAGTCCCCTGCGATCATCAAAATTATCAAGCTTGTTTACTTCTTTAATTAGTTTTGCAGTCAGGTTTTGGGGGTTTTCGAATATTTTTTTTGTCTATTTATTTTGTCTTGTGTTTTAGCAGTCGTTTCGTTTGCATAATGTCTTCAGTTCCACTGTAGAATAGCTTGCATTTGCAGGCAGGTAGAAACAGTTACTATCAGAAGTCGCTTTACAACTAAAATGGCCAAATACAACTATGCACTTAAAACACCTAAACAACTCTAGTCTTCAAATTATATTGTGCAAAAAGTCAAAAGTATATTCACATCATATTGTAATTTTAGAAGTTAGATGATAATTATATACTGAACAACATTCTCAGACGTAATCAAAGCTAAAATTTTGCTCGTCTTTGTCAGTATGTTAGAGTTAGAACGGCCATTTTGAATGCTCATAATTTTTATGTAGATGTCAGTCAGCACACCTTTCTATCAGGCTTAAATGGCAACTGTTAAAAAGGCAATGAAGAATCTTCTTCGCAAGAGACACGACCCTAATAAAGAAAATAATTTAATACAATTGTAAAAAGATAATTAAAGGCAGATGATCTTTATAGAAAAATGCAACATTAACTAGTGGTTCGCCCCGAACAGAGATATCGCGAGTCTTCCATAAGAACAAAATAAAAATATTTGTAATTTTTGTCTATCAAAATGGTGCCACGAAACGAATAATTAAATAACTTGACCTACAATTTCATTCAAATTACAGGTAACGGGAGTTCATGTTAATTGGTTATACTTTTTAGGGGTAGAAATTGCAGTTATTCTGGATTTCAGACTTTTGCCTATATTTGTGCTAAACTAAAGCTACACGCATACTGAATTTCTGCTCTGTGGGGTTACTAGTGTACCCGGTGAATATCGTCAAAGTTTAGTTTTTATTATGGACAATAACTCAAAAACTACAAAGATTAAACTGAAAATAAGAACGCGGTCGAAATGTATTAAATGAGACCTTTCATTAGACGTCCCATTTGACCTAGTAGTCTCATTTTGTTTGCCCCTCTTGAACCCTAATATCTCAACAACCCCCCACATTTTTGCTCGTGTAGTCACACCAGGGTTGTGCCAACACTACTTACCTGTATATCAAATTACACGATAATCAGATTAACGCTTCGAAAATTATCCTCGGACAAACAAACAATACAATACAATAATAATAATATAACGTTTATTTAAGACAACAATATGCACATACAGAATATGATTACAAACCCCATACCTATCTATAGATAAAAAACTAACACTGATTTGTTTGGGGGATTTTGATTCTACTATGTATTTAGGTATCATGTACGTTGACACGCTGGGTCTTGGTCACGGGTTGTTTATGAGATGTTCAGCTATTTACGCCAGAATGTACTCTAGACATAAAAATTCAAATGGTTGTCAGTGGCACTGAGATCCTGTTTGCACAGTTAGATTCAGTTATTTGCAGTTTCCAGGAAAACAGTAAAATTTTATAGGAGACGTTAAGTTGGTTGTTGATGCGCACTTGTGGCGTATCTCTATGTGAGCAGATCGTTTTCACCCGGCTGCTGGAGCGCTATGATTATTCTTGTCCTTATTTTCTTGACTGACTAAAGAATACTTACCCATACCGATATTGATCAAAATTTGGTATACTACGTGTCACTGCATTTACGACATTAATTTAAATCACGGGTAGGTCTCATGGTTACTATTATTGAAAAAAAGTTTTTTTTTTCAAATTCATTACCATTTTTTAATTTTCAATTTACCTTAATTTCAAGTCCTAAAATATCAATGAAACGCCCTGTATAAAATACCCGTCGCCACATGACTTTATCGCGCCACAGGAACATCTTCCCCCAGGACACGACCTTCCGTGGCCAGTTTGGAAGTCCATAAACCGACTCCGAACCCAAGTCGGCCGGTGCAGGAAGAATCTGTGTAGATGGGGAATGCGGGACCCTACATTAACTGGCTGCGATTGCGGGGAACCCATTCAAAGCATGACTCACATTACCTGTCCTTTTACCACCTGCACAAGGACGACTTAAACTTAGCCATTGACAACGCAATAGAAGTGGCAAATTTTGATGTATCCTTATTGTGATTGAGAGGTGAATCGTTGACTCGAAGAAGGAGACCCTGTATAAAATAGGTAAATAAATCATATTCATTCATCATACAAATACGAGTGGACGCAAAGTCACCGCCATTAAAAAATGTTTATATTCAAATATTCAAACTACCGTTAGTAAACCAATCTCTAAAATCAGTTAATACAATTTTGCATTATTTGTTCTAAATTAATGTCGTTAATGCGGTAACACTCGGTAACAGACTGTATAGATAGATTGGATATATGCTACTTTTTATTGATCCACACGTGTGAAGTCTCTGGCGGAAGCTTGTAGTAAACAATGTTAAGTTATTCAACGTGTTAACTCTTGGGATGCAAAGGATTTATAGGCTTCCGCGTCGCGTCAGTCGGTGTAAACTGCACGGCCTTTTTATTTCAGCTCGTTTTATTACTATTTTAAATTTCAGGCAATGGTTTCATAATAAAATATACTTACATCTACATATATTTAATTTGCTATATTTATGGGCAGCGTGTTTTTTGATACATTGTATCTCTTCTTAGAATTTGTAAATTTTATTTCTCTGATGTGTCCATGAACCAATGTGTTCTGCCAACTATGATTTATGGCGTCGAGACATGGAGGCTCCCGAAGGAGGCTGTGCACAAAATGAGTGTAGCACAGAGAGCCATGGAGCGCGCCATGCTCGGCATCACACTCTTAGATCGAGTTCCCATTACCGACATTCGCAAGCAGACTAAAGTACAAGACGTCAACACGCGAATATTGGGGCACAAGTGTAGTTGGGCAGGATACTTGGCCAGACGTAGTGACGACAGGTGGACTAAGGAACTAACAGAGTGGATGCCGAGAACTGGGCATCGAAGTAGGGGACGTCCACCAGCGACATGGGTCAACAACATCAATAAGACCGTGGGTCGTACGTGGTTCAGACTGGCACAGGATCGGGAAGAATGGCAGAATCAAAGAGAGGCCCAGCAGTGGGTCGACACGGGCTGAGAATGAATTTCTCTGATTGCTGTAATTTATATTTCGTTCGTTGTAATAATTTTAAAGTAAATACACTTACGTTATTATTAAGTATAAGTAACAGCATTACTATATTTATTAAGTTTTTGTCTAACATTTTATATTTAATGTTATTTGTTTATTCAGGCTTTAGTACTTACTGTTTTCATGTTTATTTAATTTATTTTTGTTTTTTGTTCCAGGGTGGAAGACGATGAGGCTGCTTCACCAGTAAACGCTAAATCAAAGTAAGTCATCACATTTTATATTATAAGAATAAGAATAATTTATTCACCAGAACATAAAAAATGCTAATTTTAATACTGAACGGCTAGTTCTTATGATGAAGGAATATGAAATTACTTTTATTTCCTAAATTTAGTATGCAAAGTGGCCAGAGGCCAAGGTATTTACTTAAATAAGCTAAAGTTGTGTGGATTAGACAAAATATTGGTAAATAATTAAATTATAGGCTTTTAAAAAAAAAGAGGACAGACAAGTGATATATGGTACAGAAAAATGAAAATTAACTTAAATATGTATAAAAATGCATAATAAGTGACGTGTACTTGACAATATATATTTTATACATTGATTGAAAACCGTTAGAAAATATTATAATGTGAATATTATTTTACTGCCAGGATAGTGAGAAATAACCAGGAAAGTGAGATTATTATACACAAATTCTCATATTTATTTTTTATTTAGAAACAATGAATTAATATCACTTGGCCTTTGTAGCTTAATAGTATAAATTTATCTTAAAGAGCTCTTAAAATCAACAAACTTAATGTATTCTATGAGTACGTATACTTAAGTACAAAAATAAACAGCAGCCTGTTTCGAGGTAGAAACGTTGAAGAATCTTCCTGCAGTGCCTTTGTTCACGATCGGTCATTTCAGATATTGTTTTTATTTTTCCTGCCATTCTTGACTATAAATAATACTGTTTTTTCTTTTCTTTTAAAGTAGCTAACTTGTCTTGATCACTTTTCATTCGTTCATAACGTTTTCTTTTATTTTCTCGCTTTGTGTTTTTCGCTTCTTCCCTGGTCTTTTTTTTCTTAGTTTATGGCATTTTGGTTTCTGTGGAAAAAAGGCCTCAACGGGTTAATACACACAATGTTAGTAGGAAATTAGGAATCTAAGTGAATGTTTATCACTTTCCTGTAATGTTATCACTTTTCTGTCTAAATGGATCCAGACAAGTGATACACAGGAAAATGATAATTATGAGGTTTTTCATAATTCAAATCAGAAATATTTAAAAACTAAGGAGCTATGAGTTTAGCGCACAAAAATTCCTTCACTATAAGGACTAGCCAAACATACGATTTGTTGACGTAATTAAATGCACAAAATAAAAATAAAAATTAACCTGTTACACCGGCTCCACACGTTGGCCCCAACGTGGATGCCTAGCAAATTAATCAACCCGTTGGTACCGATGCCGTTGGGGCCAACGTGTGGAGACTGTTTTAAGGATATATTTTTGGCCAAAGGCCAATAAATTTTTGTGTGGTTGTGGTACCTGAGCGATAAATATTGGAAATAGGATGCATAGCCTTTAAAACAGTAAAAAAAAGCGAGGCTCTGGTACTCCGAAGGCCGTTTTATGTCCTGGGCGGGCGTGTGGGTGTGAAGAAAAATGGACCGGATTTCTGACGTACCTATGCAACCTGTTTTGTTATGTACGACATTAATTTTAAACACCCGGATTCGTATTAACTGATTTTAGAGGTGGGTTTAATACCGGTAGCTTGAATGTTTTATCCAGTAATCGATACATTTCCAATAAACAATTTTTAACGTAGGTATATCGGCGGTGCCTTTGCGACGATTCCTCTTAGTCAGTTTAACATGTACCTACCTACCTACTCACGTGATACATATGATTAATGTGATTTGTTTACCTATTTTATACAGGCTGTTGCATTGATATTTTAGGACTTTATATTAAAGTTGTTAAAAATTAAAAGTTAACTATGGTAATGTGACCCTCCCTTATCGCTAAAACGTCAACTCATTGACATGTGTATTCTGCCTGTCCTAACCTACGGTGCCCTTGGTCACTGACCGAGTCTCAGAAGTTCAAACTAGGCATTTTGCCAAAGAGCGATGGAGCGCAGCATTTCGGGTGTACCTAAAGCGGATCGACCGGTTTCCAAACTCTTGGCTGCGCTCGAAGACTGGCATCGCTGATGTGGGCATCAAGGCTGCAAAGCTGAAATGGGACTGGGCGGGTCATGTCTCCCGTATGCAACCAGATAGGTGGGCCAAAAAGACAAGCATATGGACTCCTAAACACGGAAAGCGATGCCGAGGAAGGCCTAAAAAGCGCTGGAGTGATGACTTGGACGTCTTCCAAAGAGACTAGCGGGATCTGGTTCTAGACCTTGATAAGTGGAAGGAAGAGGGGGAGGCCTTTTCCCAGCAGTGGGACAGCACGGGCTTTAAAAAAAATGGTAATGAGTTGAAATAAACCTATTTTACAACAATACTAGTTATTAGCCCTACTAGTGTTTTCATTTAATGTCGTAACATAACAAAACACATAATGTGCAAACATTTATTTGTATGAAAATAATAATTATTCGGTCTGATCTTATAATTATTGCTTGTAGGTAATTAATCCACATCCTTGATCGCACAGATCATCATTTTCTTTGTCTGTAAACTGCTCAGACTCGGAATCAGGTTGAAAGATCACATGTTCCGTGATCGCCTGATAACCTTGCCTAGTGGAATTACGATGAGACTGTGGTCTGGTTGCATTGGTGTAGCGACTAGCGATTTAAAAACAGAATCATCAATATATTATATCACTAGCTGTTGCCCGCGACTTCGTACGCGTTACACTCCTAAATGTGTAACCTAGAAATAAAGCTAAACTCGCTGTGATTTGATACCCCATTTTTATCCCATGGGAACTGATTTATGGCATAAAAGGTATGTGGTAATCCAGGTTATATATCTACGTATATACCAAATTTCATCGAAATCGGTTCAACCGTTACGGCGTGATTGAGTAACAAACAAACAAACATCCAAACTTTTGCATTTATAATGTTAGTGTGTGTTATACATTCAGCTTTGTTATAGGCGATGGTTACCATTTATCATCAAGTGGGTCATGCTTGTTCCATCTGCATGTAGTAAAATAAATATATAATATAACTTATTTAAAACATTTTACACAATCAAAGGAATCGATGAATTCCTCCGAATAAATAATTGAATGTGAAATGTGTTAGACGTCTTAAAAGAAAAGTAATCTTGAAATTTTGATTTAATGCAATTAATTTGGTATATTTCATTGCAAAAGTCACAAGAAGCAATATGACTGAAAGAAACAAATAAAAAAAAGCATGTTTCAATTCACACGTAGTAGAAGTGAAACATTCAAAAATTTTGGTTTCAAAATGAGACGAATGTAAAATTTCGGGAAGATGATACGTAATTGTAGGTTTTAGTAATGATCAAGTTTAGTGATGCAAAGTTAGATAATTATTAACACGAGTGGAGGGAGTCCGAAACAAACCACAAAGAGAACCACGAACATAAGAACACTGTATAATGCTTCCTAACTCATTTTGTCCCACGTTAAATCTTATGAATTCATGTGTCTGTCTCTTTTTACTGTCGCTTTTTCGTTTCATCGACTTTCAAATCACAACGACGCTAAAGAAGTTTTCACTTCAAAAAAATACCGCATAACACACAACGACAAACAAAAACAACATTAATAATTAATTCTGGTCATTTCACACAGCGGTAACTAACTAAGCCAAGCTAACCATTTGAAATTGAACTGAAGCTCTCTTTGACTGCCTCTATGCCATTTCGCTGATTATCGTGAGGTGAGGTGATAAGTTCATAATATATTTATGTATATGGTGACCAATTACACTAATTAACAAGCACAAACACCTTTTACTCAATCGAGTTAGTTCAAATTAATCGAGAAACATAACATTAGAACAAAAAAACAATAAAAATTAAATGAACAAACAAACATGGTGGATTATAAAAATCAATTATAGACATGGAATATATAAGTCAATATTACAAAATGTTAATTAAAATAGTAATAAATACTTAATGGTAAATAAAAAACATGTCAAAAATAAATAAGATGTTATTTTTTAACTCCTTTCTCTGTAGGTATAGGTATTCCAGACTTAAAATCTAGCATGATATCTACCACGGTCAAAAGAACCTTGGGATTTAACTTTGAATATAAACTCTAATTTGCATTTTTATCATCTAGATTCAGATCTTAAGGTAAACAAATGCGTTTACATCAATCAAAAAGCTTTAAATGTAAAATTATACTTTCTGAAAACATGTAAATTGATTTTCAGCACGCACTACCCACTAACTGCCCAAGAAATCAAATGACGACCACTTTATAACTTCTTCGCGATAAGATCTACCTTTTTGAGACGCAGGAGGTTGCAGGTTCGACTCCCACTGTCATTGTCTGGTCTATATTTTTTCAGGGTTAGGGTATTTTTCTATAAATTAAATATGTATTTAGAAAAAAAAAAGTTATTTAAGTATTATATCAGATAACTTAGGGCTATATAGCGCCGTGTAAAATGTCCAGCATTACGAGTATTATTTTTAATTCGAATCTGTTTGTTGTGGTAAAGTTTCTGATACCCATGTCCAAAGCTCGCATAGCATCTTAAGAATTAATTAATGAAAATGATTTATTATACGAACAAGCACAACAGAACGAGAAACAAGTAAAAGTATAATGAGCGGTCTTATCGCTAAAGAAAGCGATCGCTTCCAGATAACCGTTAGACGGAGAGTAAATGGAGGATTGGCCAAGGAGTAACAAAAAATTATATTAAAAAAGACTAAATCCAGGTGTACCTACTTACTTACCTACTACATATTTGTAATATAATAGATGAATTCATCCTTAGTTTGTGGTCAAAAAATAATTAATTATTTACATCTTATTTCGCTCACTTATTCTCAAAGTTATTAGCTTAGAATACCTAAGCTTAGTTATCAAACTCATTTCGCTCACCGCCCCCTTCGACAACAAAAAAAGATTGTAGTAGGTACCCTTTAATTATGAGGTGATTCCAAATAGACCGATGCTATACTATAATGCACACGAAAAAATATTACCTACTTAGGTACAACAGCAAAGAAAAACACAAAAAATAAAGCTAATTAAGTTATTTATCGCAGGAGCTTGCGATTTCGATTTCCATCGTGGAACAAATGTTTGTATGATCTACAGGTAATTGTTCCTGGCCTGAGTGTTTTTCTATATATAATTTAAGAATATATTAACAAAAAAAGTATTTGATATATAAGATCAAACGAACTTCATGAAGTGAAGCTCGATCATTATTATATGACTGGCTACATTCGAGATACAATTCTGTTTCCATCTGGTTCCCATCCCATAGCAAGCTTTGCTCAGTTTGGGACTGGATAACGCTACATGAAAATCATTATTTATTTAAACTCTAATAACTAGTGGTTCGCCTCGAACTGGGATCTCGCGAGTCTCTCATAAAAACAAAAAAATATTATTTGTACCTAATCTCTGACTATCAAAAATAGTGCCAAGAAATGCATAACCAACTAAATTGACCTACCGTTTCATTCAAATTATAGGTAACGGGAGTTCATGGACTTTGGTTACTCTTATTTGGGGCAGAAATTGCAGTTACTCTGGATTTCAGACTTTTCTCTATATTTGTGTAATTAAAGCTACACGCATACCAAATTTCAGTACTGTGGGGTCACTGGTGTACCCTATGAATTTTGTCAAGTTCCGTTTTTATTATGGCTAGTATATAACTTAAAAACTACAATGTTTAAACTAAAAATAAAAACGGGGTCGAAATGTACTCACAAAAACCTTTTATTAGACGTGCCACTTGACTATCCCCCCCAAGTCCCATTTTGTTTTTTACCCCTCTTGAACCCCAATATCTCAACAGTCCCCCCACATTTTTAGCTCATTTAGTGACACCGAAATTGTGCCATCACTACCTACCTATACACCAAATCTCACGATGATCGAATAAACGCTTCAAACGTTATCGGACGAACAAACATACATACATACATACATACGCACATACATACATACAACGCCGATTTGCCCAAGCTGATTTGGAGATCTCGCTTCGCTTGATCAATGACCACTATGAGCCTATTTCACCATCTCTGAGTAATGCTAATAAATAGGACTATTACTTATGATATCCAACGGATAACAAAATAAATATTACACGTCTTTTGTTTTGATATAAAAACAGATAAAGAGAGAATGATATTTAACCGCCAATTAAAATTATTCGGAGGCCATGAAACTATGTGTAACTAAACGCCATCCGCTACCCGCTACACCTATCTAATAACGAACCGCCTAATGCCTAACTTAGAATTGATTCATAAACCCATGACGCATACCTACAATGCAGGCGGACGTTGTTGTTACCCGACTGCGCAGAAGGAGGGTAATGTTTTATAACGGGTCGTTTCATTCGGATTTATGAAACGGGATAGGATGGAACGAGCAACATTTCACAGCAATTTGTTGCCTGGAAGTATTGTCGGCAAATGTTCATAATGCTCGTCAATCCATAATCACACTATATAATATATAGGTATATTATATAATATTATAAATGTGCAAATTTGGATATTTGTTTGTTTGTTACTCAATCACGTCGTGACGGCTGAATCGATTTTCATGAAATTTGGTATATATACCATTAAATATGATAAAAATGGACATGGGATAAAAATGGGGTGTCAAGTCAAGTTGCAACTGCGAGTTTAGCTTTATTTCTAGGTTACCTACACATTTAGTAGTGTAACGCGTACGAAGTTGCGGGCAACAGCTAGTACTTAATAAAAAGATCAGGCTAAACTACAAATTTCCCTTTACAGACTTACAGTAGGTACTTAGGCACTTAGTCATCACATCACACTAAAATTATAAATGTATTATAAATTAATACATTTATTTATTACTATTTGTAATTATAAATTATAACTGTATTAACTGAAAATATAACTATATTGACTAAAAATATAACTGTATTGTTATAATTTCGAAAATAACTCTGTCCTTCTGTCTGCTTGTTAATTTTGACAACTAAACGGCTGGATCGATTTTATAGATAGTTTAGATAGACCTGAATTGAGATACAGGCTACTTGACATTAATTGAAAAACCCCGCGTGCGAAGCCGCGGATAAAAGCCTGCATTGTCATATTTTCTGGCCAGATTCACACAATGTTACAGGTAAAATCGTTGGAATTACTGGATAGCAATTAGTAAACCAGCTTAATTGAGCTACACATTACACGGCAATTATTGGACAAAAGATTGAGCATGTCATGTGATGTCTCATCCGAACAGTTGTGTTGAGCATTGCCGGCTACATAATTGCCCTGAAAAGATTACTCGTTTGAGGACCTTTACATTGTAGTGAGGACTTTGTAGGGTTTAAATGTAATCCTTCAGTTTACGGTTAGAGCACGTGTTCACTGAGATGTTGAAAATTGCTTTTAACAGCTCAGTTAACTTTTAACTGGTTTTACGGTTGTAAATTACAGGCTTAAAAAAGAAATGTTTAAAACCGGTAGCAAAAATCGACACATTTTATATTGTGTCGTTTTTTTACCTACTTTAAAAAAGGAGGAAGTTCTCAATTCGTAGGAAACTTTTTTTATGTATGTTCTCCGATTACTCGAAGACACCTGAACCGATTCGAGAAATTCTTTTTTTGTTTAAAAGAGTCTACTTCCCAGGTGGTCCCATTGGCAAGTCAAGATCTGATGATAAAGTCCCAAAAAAATCGAGGGCAATCCTCAAATTTTATAGGGATGCATAATAAGTTTTAAATCAAAATAATTGATTTCGATTTTCTGAAGTCAGTTATATTTTTGTCAAAAAGTTACTTGTAAATTCTGTTTAGCAAGCTGAAGTGGCACTGGGCGGGTCGCACAACTTGGCCGTTGGGACAGAAAAATTCTCGAGTGGAGACCACGCACTGGAAAGCGCAGCGTAGAACAGCCCCCACTGACCTGATAAAGGTTGCCGTTGGGCGCAGGCCGTTCAACTCTGAAGATCTGAGGCCTATGTTCACCAGTGGACGTTCTACGGCTGATATGATGCAGCACATTCTATGTTGACAATGAAACCAACCTACTACCATACGTTGGTTTCATTGTCAACATAGAATGATAACCTAACTCTAACCGAAGGTCAACCCTAGGTCAAAGTATTTTTTTGTGAAACGTTTAGGGCTACACAAATAAACAACGAAAAACAGTCACAAAAAAACGCAATAGAAAATATTATAAACCACTAGCTGACCCGTCCGTGGCTTCGCACGCTTGAAATTTCCCGTTCCCGTGATAACTTCGGGATAAAAACTATATATGTTAAACACTCTTGTCAAAGTGACGCGACACTTCATGTAAATGACTTTGACGGTTAAATTATATGGATATTGTTCATAATAAAAATACTATAATCGCGATTAAAAAATGAGGGGTGGGGGTAGGGTGACAAATACTTTATGACCTATTTTCATACCTACCAAATATACAAAATAAATCATTAAAATCGGTCTACCCGTTTCGGAGGAGTGCGACCACTAAAACCGTGACATGAGATTTTTATATATTAGATTGGACTTCTAATATTGAGAAAGACATAAGGGAAAATTTACTTATTTACCTTAGGGACAAAGGGTTCTCATCTCAACCACGTTTCTCTTTCTTTACAGTGACAAATCTTTCATCAATCTACAAGATGGCGAGGAATCTCCTCCACCAGAGAAAGAGCGCGCAGATCAGGAAGACACGGAGAAGAGCCACACATCTCCCATACCGCACTGCGCCGGGCCTAATGATGATCTGTACGCTATACCCGTGAAGCTCAGGCATAAGAAAGAGGCTCAGCTACCGCCAGGGTGGGAGAAACATGAGGGTAATTGGAATTTTTGTGGTTAAAATACACATTGTCAATACGACTCTCTCGGTCGGTTTTTACTTCATGCACTTAAATAGGCTTGTTTCCAAATTCCTTTATTAGATCATTTGTTTCCAGGATTTTTGTGTTGGTAACTTTAATTAATTTCATTTCTATACCAGACAACGACGGCCCTTACTACTGGCATATAAAAAGCGGCACAATCCAGCGTGACCTGCCCAAAATGCCACCGGTAGAGGCCAAGGAGTCCCGGATCTCCATGGTACGGGACTGCTCGAACCTGTCCGAAGCCCGATACGAGGGGGTTATGAACACCTCGGTGACCAGAAGCACGACCAGTGGAGCATTAGACCAGGAGCACCAAGATGAGAGGAAGCGGAGGGAGGAGATGTCTTACAAGTGAGTGTTCATAGCCAGGTAACCTGATGGTTCTATCCATGAAAAATTCTAAACTAATCTAATCTAACTAGCATGTGTAATCCCACAACAGGATAAAGGATTCCCTTCCCTTTAAATTGGAATGGAACTGGGCCGAGCATGTGTGCCGTATGTCGGACATTTTTTGGGATAAAATCACCACTGAGTGGATAACACAAGGACCCCGACCGCGTGGTCGGCCCAGGCGAGAAGGCACGACGAGCTTGACGCCTTTGCAGTATCCTGACCAGCGGAATTTAAAGATCGCATAGAATGGAATTTAATATACAGTCGTTGTTTTCATGAGGACAGTTTACCTTTCAGCTATTTCCTATTTTTCTTTGTTTCTCAGACGCCGCAGTTTCCCCGCCCGCCCTGAGGCAGACGGTCGTGCCGTCAGGTTCTTCGTGCGCTCGCTCGGCTGGGTGGAGATCGCGGAGTCAGACTTGACACCGGAGCGCTCAAGCCGCGCCGTCAATAAGTGCATAGTGGACCTCAGCCTGGGACGGAACGATTTGCTCGATCAAGTCGGCCGCTGGGGGGACGTGAGTAACTTTCAGACTCTTTGGATATTGGCAGGGTCTTACCTGATGCTTCGTTACCACACTCACTTATTTTAACAGCAAGCAGCCTTTTAGGCCAGGTTGCCCTTCGTCCGCTACCACCATGAGATATGCACATTACGATTTGCTTGTTTGCAAAATTTTTGAAATCGATATAATTTGTTATCTGGAATAACACGGAGCCTCGGAGTTTATCTGCATGGTTCGTATATGAGTGAAGCCATGCAAATAAATTAATATTCATTCTGAACAAGCCACTCAAAATATCTTCGCTATTCTTATTCCAGGGCAAGGACCTGTTCATGGATCTGGATGATGGAGCCCTGAAGCTGATAGATCCGGAGAGCCTGAACACACTGCACACACAGCCGATACACACCATTCGCGTCTGGGGTGTTGGAAGGGATAATGGACGGTAAGAAATCAACCTATCCACGGATCAACACAACGTGAAAGAAGAATCTGGAAGAACGATACCGTGCGGTCACTATTGGCCAAGACTTATTCAAGAGCAGTCGTTTAGTCCTATTCAAGAGCCTTAAAGGCTTTATCTAGAAATGAGGGCAATGACAGAAGCGAAAAGATGTCTGTACTGTACTTAGCAGCGGGTTTCCCTTGACTGATGCTGATGATAAAGTTCTTGCAAATTTCAGATAATGAGAACAGCTTAACATAATTTTCGTATATCTTAGGACCTATAAGGACAAGTATCTACTTATCCATGTACAATATTGGTTTAATAGAATCTAAGTGTATTTGAATTTTTATTTGTATAAACTAATTTTATTTTTGTCTATTTTCTTTTACCCCGTTTTGTTATATTAATAAAAATATGTATTTGTCTATAGGTATTGTATTTTATGGTATTTAAAATAAGTTTATCTTTCCTATTGCTTTCTTGGAACAGCGAAAGGTACGAGTAGATTGAAGGCTTCATAAGCGGTCACGATTTGTAGATTATAGAGATTGACACTTTAACACGAGATTTGCCTTCACACGACCATATTGTCACGCAATACATTAAGATCATCATTTACAGAGTTCTCTTTGAGTTGGTTTGTTTTATTAGATTTAGTTATTTTAATTTTGTCGGGAACAGCTTTGTTTTACGATACTATTTGTAATTCAGCTCTAGGCACTCATCATTTATTTATTGTTTCATATGAAATGGATAACGTTATTTCAACATCTTGCCTTTCCATTGCCATTTAATACATCTAATATTTTTTAAACGTCACTTCGTCGAGGCCTGAAATCTATTTTCATTTATAATACACTTAATATATGTAAATACTACGATCATCAGTCTGTTCAACTTAACTTAGGCACTTGGGTGTTATGAGTTCAGAATCATTACTTTCCTTCGTTATTTCACTAAATTCTCTTCTCTTTTCTAATTCTTTATTCACGTTATGATATCCTCTCGTTCCAGGGACTTCGCCTACGTAGCTCGTGATCGTGCAACACGCAAGCACATGTGCCATGTATTCAGATGCGAGGCCCCGGCGCGTACCATCGCCAACGCCTTGCGTGATATCTGCAAACGCATCATGATTGAACGTTCACTTCAACCTCTGCCAAGGCCTACTGATCTGCCAGCAGCTAGGCGACCGAGGCCACTATCTGGTGAGTAGATAACTTAGAAGACGATTTATTGATGCGTCATCTCGACCTTGCTAAGGCTTTTATTCAAGTGTTCCGTTACCGTTCTCTGATATCTTTTAAGGTTTGGTAGAAGTGTTGTAAGCGTTTTAAGAATTAAAATCCATGAAAAGTAAAATTTACACTGAATTTTATGAAAGATGTAACACAAGGGCCCATTTCTTCTTGTTTTATTCACTGCAAGTTATGAGTGATCTTGATATGAGTAAGAATAGGATAAAAGTGGTTATTGTTAATGGTTATATAGTAAATGGTTCACCCTGAACCATGCGGATCTCGCGAATCTCCCAAAAAACAAAAAAAAAAGTATGTTTGCAATTCACACGTGGTAGAAGTGAAACCTTCAAAAATTTTGGTTTCAAGAATTATCTTGAAACCAAAATTTTTGAAGGTTTTTGGTTTTTGAATGAGACGAATGTAAAATTTCTGGAAGATGATAATTGTAGGTTTTAGTAATGATCATAGTGATGCAAAGTTAGATAATTATTAACACGAGTGGAGGGAGTACGAAGCAAAGCACAAAGAGAACCACGAACATAAGAAACACTGTATAATGCTTCCTATCTCATTTTCTCCCACGTTAAATCTTATGAATTTATGTGTCTCTCTTTTTACGGTTGCTTTTTCGTTTCATCGACTTTCAAATCACGACGCTAAAGAAGTTTTCACTTCAAAAAAAATGTTATTCTTAGGGCCCCTTGAGCAACGATGCCTAAACGTATTTAGTGGCTAAACATGATCAAGGAGTTGTCAAATCATACATATACGTTAAATTTACCTAAACATGTTTAGTCGCTAAATACGTTAAGTGATCGTTGTGCAAGTTGACTAATCAAATAGTGCCACGAAATGCTTAACCAACTAACTTGACCTACAGTATCATTCAAATTACAAGTAACGGGGGTTCATGTCATTTGTTTAATCTTTTTAGGGTAGAAATTGCAGTTATTCTGGATTTCAAAATTTTCCCTACATTTTTGTGTCACTGGAAGTTTCACACAGGATAGATAATGTATTTCCTTCTACCTATTTAAAAATACAATACAAGGTAGGTTCAAAGTACTTATAGGTACCTTAGTTGGTAGGTCAAAGTAAAAATTATATTATTCTTTGAAATCACAAGGACCACTTTGAAGCGTACATTTTACCGTCTGTTCCTCCGCGAACAAGCCAGGAAAGAATCAGGCTGGTTATTCTTTTAAATGATCCTTTACACGTACCTATAAATACTTTGAAGTGACCATTCCTCGCTCCCTTTGTCAGTTCGAATTGATTGACGTACTTGTCTGTTTTGTGTTTACAGTTGGCGGCGTATTCCCCACTCCAATGGAGGAGCCTCGCAAGACAGTGCGCGCGCGGTATCTTGGCAGTGCCGAGGTTCCGCGAGCTACTGGCATGCGTGTGCTAAATGATGCACTGGAACGTTTAGCAGCTGCCCGCGCCCCGTCTGCGTGGCGCCCTGTGGCGGTCGCAGTGGCGCCATCTATGATCACTATCACTGAAGAAGGCGTAAGTAACCCAGCACTAACAATTTTGATGACAATTTGAAGGTTATTTTATGAAAAAAAAAGATTCTTGAATTTGGTAGAAAGCTAAAAAGGGAGCCAGCCGCAGCCGTTAAAGTTCTACTTACTATCACAACTTGTTAATTCCAGGAGATTGTCGCAATATTGGAAAGTCGCGTCAAAGTCGTCAAATTGTCTTAGTCTGTGTTTCCTGATAACTACAACCTAGGAGTCTTCAAGTCGCGAGTGAATAGGTTTCTTCTAAGCAAGAGTGTACCATCATTGCGCGCTATCAGGCGAGACCGTGGTCAAACGCTAGCCTATAATTTATAAAAAAATAGATCACGATCTTGTTAATCTTATTTTTATTAATAATATTTCAGGAGAGTGTCCCGATAGTGGAATGCCGCGTCCGTTACCTGTCGTTCCTGGGCATCGGGCGCGACGTGCGGCGCTGCGCGTTCATCGTGCACACGGCGCAGGATCAGTTCGTGGCGCACGCCTTCCACACCGAGCCCAGCTCCGGCGCACTCTGCAAGACCATCGAGGCTGCTTGCAAGGTACTCCTAAACTAACGTCACACTATCCAACAGATCAAAAAAATATTGCTTGAGATTTTTATCCCCATCGTAGACACTGATTTAGCTCTTGCGCAAGTTGCGCAGTATCCAGAAGTACTTTATTTTTTCTTTATTATGGACATACAATTAGGTTATTTAATACTAATAGGTACTAGGAATAATCGCTTATGTAACAAAATAACTCAGAATGAGTGCCACGACGTCACATCGTACCTTATATACATATATGCCATGCAAATAACTTGAATCCCGGAAAACACATCTCTAGCTATTTTTAAAATATATTCCTATATTGTTGCATCTTCGATTCAATCTACATTTACAATTTAAATACATTTACAAATTAAATACAAGCGACTTCAACACGGTGGCTGATCATATACCTAAACTAACAGTTAAATATGTACCTTTCAGCTCCGTTACCAGAAATGCCTGGACGCGCACGGAGGCGCCGCCGGCCTCGCCTCGACCAAGAGCATCGACAGCACATGCAGCGGCAGCGGCAGCGACAGCGGACGCGGGCTCGGACAGGCGCTCAAGTCCTTCGTGGGCTCGCTGACGGGCCGCCGCGGCTCCTGAGCCGGATCCCCCTCGCCTCCGGAGTCGGGTGAGTGACACTTTGATCTTGAAGATTATAATGATGGCCGGAAGCCGGTAATTCTTAGCTCTCCTTGGTAGACTTTATGTTTTGAGGGCTTTCAGTAAGAATACAGTAGTCCACGAGATACTTCTAGCTAGACGGGAAGCTTCGCCACCTTTGCAGAGTTGCACATCATGACCCAAGGTTGATGTGCAATCTTTCGTCATGATGTTCCGTCGCCGCTTTTTGAAATACCAAGTATTTTAAACGGGATCATATAAAATAGTTAACTAAGCTATATTATCTCATTACAATACATTTTGATAGTAACTATAGAGGGCATGCCAGTTTTCTCAAGACATTATACACATACTTCTTGCATACACTGTGACTAGAAACACCATATAATAGATTCCTTTGTTGATTTCAGATGTAGATCTGAGAAGCCCGGACGGCGAAGGGCCGCTGCCAGCCGCAACCGCAACCGCAGCCGCAGCTGCAACCGCAACCGCGCCGCCACCGCACCGCACCGCTTGCACGGACGGCGAGGATACTGTATAGTCGAGCCTGACTACGCCCGTTACGGACAAGACAACATAACCTGATTTCGAAGTCGGTTAATCAGTCATACAAATAAATCGTTAAAGTAATTGTGATGAATTTTGCTGTGCAAAACTTGATTTATTATTTGGTATACACTTACTCCGATCAAACTTGATTTATTACGTTCAAACCTCCATACAAAATAAGGTATTCGAAAACTTTATAATTTAGAGTATATCGAGCGCAATGTTCGCACTCAGCCTACGGGACTGTTCTTAAACGTCAATCGAGTCTCGAACGAAACGACTAAAACAGTCAAAAGTCTCTGCTTGAGTCATGGTTAAGTTTTAGGGGGTAAACTAAGGCATTAACCAACATCTAACAATTTAAGATGATACATAATAAACAGTTCCAATGGTAAGTTGCGTTTGCTGGGTAAAGGACGCAAAAGAGGATTTTAAATGGAGTAGGATTACCCAGCACCTCTCTAGAGGGGTAATTTGTAACAAATATTCGATTTTTATTAAATGTGCATTTTGTTTCTAGAATTAACATCGTAAAAGTTACAAAAGATTATACCGTATCTATTCACCACTTGGATAGTCAGGCTAAAATAATAGACATAAACTGTTCGTATAGTTAGCATTATTTTGCATCATAAATAAGTAAATAAAATAAATAATGGTCGCAGCTGATGTTATTCATTCGTAAAATGATAATGCAATCATAAAATATGAATAAGATGTTATTTCGTTTCATTTTTACTTCATTTTGAGTTTTGACTGATATCTTATGTCTATGCAATCGTCGTGCAACATTGTTAAACTACTTTACAAAAAACCGTTTGCAAAAAAATGGATTTAACCAAAATCCGTTGTCCTAAAATACAAAGCAACGGTTGGTGAAGTACCTCGTGTGACCCGTATTGCAGCACTGAACAGACACCAAAAGGCGACTCAAAAATAGATTTTAAAATTTTACCTTGATAACAAAACAGTTAAACTTTACTTAAAAACAGTTAAACGGTTTAACCTTACTAGTTTTTGAAAGGGATTTTTTTAAACACGAGCTAACAGTGTTTAATTTTTTTTGTAGTAAGACTTTACACGTTTGTAGATTTATTGACAGTTATTAAAAGAAACTGTCGGAAATTTAGGTACGTACATCTTGGTATATTAAAACCGGCATATCTAATCTGAGTTTCGAATTAAGTTTGTGTTGTTTAATTCTGGAATACGGGCATTCAATTGTAATTCATGTTATAAGTTACCAGTAGGTAATAATTATTTTCGAACTAATTGGAATATCATATAGGTACCTAGCGGATATGACAATTGTACTGCCTGCGAATGACTGGAGCCTTGTGTATTTTTCAGCTAAAAGCGATATACCTAGTTCATACTCTTCTTCCTAAATCTTAGATAGAAGTGTTTTCTGGTATCGAGACCATGCTTGACTGACTGAACATTTTCATGCCCATTCGTGAAAGTGGAATTGCTGTAGAATCTGTCGAATTGCCTTCGAACGATCTCTCGTAAAATTAACAGTCTTAGAAGTACACTAATCTGAAGTCATAATTTTGACAGTTGGGATTAGGTACCTATTCTGTTATGTTTTCTGAAGTCGTGGAAAATATTAAGTCAATCGAGCATGCTGGTAAAATCAGGTTACACTTTAGATAAGTCATTAATATAGCTTGTCAAAAGCCTAAACAAATAAGAAATAACTTGTTTGATGTTAGTCACTGTTGAATACCGTTTCAATACTGTGTGGATTTTCTTCCAGTTTCTAATTGAAACTTGGTATAAAGATAAAGATGTTAGTTAGTAAGAATTATCATTAGAATAAAATAAAGCTATTGGTGTTCTATATCAGACAAAAATAGTTCTTAATCTCAATAATATTTTAAGTTACGTCATATTTTCACAACTGAACATTTTTCGATTTTACCACAATGCGTTGTCCAAATTATAACAAAAGTTAATCCTTTTTACTCTTATTTTCTTAATTGTCAGTTAACTAAAATGTTGGGATAATTTAAAGTCATGTTCATTTTAATTACGTAATGTGGTGTAATATAAAACGACTTATGAAGTTTTGGCTTTCATCATAGTTGTCGTTTTTATGTCAGAAATGTTTTTTCGTTAATAAATTTAGACAGCTTTCAGTCGATTGACTAAAGCAAATAATGGTCTCTGTGTTACCTTAAATCCTAGTCCATAGAAGTAGGTAATTAAATTTAAGCTTTTGTAAATTTAATGCTGTGATTGTATCAAACCACAGAGCACCTTTGGTGAAAAAGATCTTTTGTGTAATAGTTGAATAAGATTGATAAAGTATTATTGGGTGTGTGGAAAGAATGTAAATAATTTGTATTTAAGAGTGTGGAGAAGTTTGGATCACTGTTAGCTAGATTATCACAGTGTAAGTTACGTTGGATAGAAATAGCGGCTGTAAAAAATGCTTTCAAAGTTCAAGACTCTAGTCCAAGCGTTTATGGTCTTACTTTGATTCAAGCATTTTTAAGAATGAGAAATCGAAGGACTCTATCACAATGCGATTTTTGGTAAATTCAGAATATTTAAATAAAATACTATGAATCTCACTATGATAAAGTTCTGACTCACATTGGATCTCTGCTGTATCTAGCTACTAATGGTTAGCGTTGAGCGCGGGGTATAAGCCTAGATAATAACGTTTTCTTTATACCTTGTAGTATAATCGTTAGGACGTTACGTATAGACAAAGATTTTATTTTTGCTTAAGCTTTAAGATATAAGAATTTCGATTGCGAAAGATCAATATATTTTGTATGTCATCGCATTGAGATCTTAAATTATCTATTTATATAATAAGCTTTTAAGCACTGTACACGAAATTGTAACCTTTGTTTTGCATATTATGCAAAATACGATCAGAATTTATGAAATCTTTCCACAAAAAAGGAATTATTTAGAAACGTCGACCATGAAAGATTTTGAACATAAGTATTATCTGATACCATGTCCATGTCTTATATTATTTAAATTGACAACAGAGAAATATTTAGTCAGTTACCAACGGAGTTTTACCAAAAACCGTTGTCTTTAAACAAACAGTAACACGATTTATGGTAAAGTCCAAATATACTCTTTTTTGTGGCAAGAATGAACACGAACCTCACAACAAGGGTGTTAGAAACACATTCGAGCTTTCACTGTTTCATAGGGATATACTAAAATAAATATTATAAAAGTAGTAATTTGATAAAATAGCATTCCCAGGTATACACCGTAGTTGTAGCTCAGAAAAGGTCGTTTTCAGTTTATTTGAAACAGAAATCATCATAAAAAACGTCAAAGAAATAATAGTAGGTAGGTACTAAGTAACACATGTTTTTTTTGCGAAGCTAAGCATAGAAAGTTGTGAATGGATATTGGGACCTAAGTAAGTTTGTTTATCGAAGTTACTAAAAAGCGTTGTCTTAAACATGATTTAGGACAACGCTTTTTGGTAGAGATAATTTAGCATGTAAAATATTTTTTGACAGTTTGTCTTGATATCTGTTTCACAAACTTTGTGTGATTTGTGTACTTAACTGTTTTAGTGACTGTATCAATTCAAATAATATAGTGAAAATAATTATAAACGGGAAACAAAATGGCACTTTTTGTAATTAAATGACGTCCAACAAGTTTTATAAATTAATTTAACGTTATGTAGGTATGTAGAGATTGCATTTTATTTTACATTTTGATATTTTTTTCATACGATAGGTATATTTTTTTCGAAAAGGCCATTTTACTTCTCACATAGACTAAGAAATTCGAGTTAGATCACAAAATAGCTTCAATATATTTCAAGTTTAGAATCAGTGTCGCTTCACACTATAATACAATATAACACTGAGCTGTTCTTATACGTAAATATAGTGTTATACACGTTAATGCTAAGTAATAAAAATCATTATTTATACAAAATTATGACTACTCAATTAGAAGGTAGTCATTTGTCATAAACTATGAAACGGGTAACTAGATATATAATTAATTCAATATAATATATATATTTATAAGTACATTCAATTTGACTAAAGATTCATTGAAAGTTATGACTAATGAGGTTGACACAAATTAGATAGAATTCATTTTTTTCATACGACTTGAGATGGAACAAGTATATAGCCCCACTTGACATTTAGTGATACTAACCATCGCTTATAACGAAGTACTAACTCGCAGGTCACGCACCTTAGAAACATTTAAGTGCTTAATCCTTTCCCTTTTATTAAAATTATTCAGGAACTACTCACGCATATAACGACCTCCGTGGCGCAGTGGGCAAATAGCCGACTGAGACGCAGGAGGTAGCGGGTTTGATTCCCGCCGCGGAACAAATGTTTGCGTGATCTGAGATATTTGTTCCGAGTCTGGATGTTGTTCTATATATTATAAGTATCTTTTTACAAAAAAAAAGTATATAAGTATTCTATCAGTTATCTGGTTCCCATAGATTTTTAAAACCATCATAAGTCTCTGCTTAGTTTGGGGCTAGATAGCGCTCTGTGAAATGTCCAACAATATATATATATATATATTTATATACATATATTGAGTCTTGAAACTTCAATAAGTCTCAAAAGTCAAGACAATACCTACATGATAGAAATTGCTTAGAGTCAAGGCATTACCTAAGTAGGTATGTACCTACTTACATAGAATTGATATTACCATCCGCAGTAGGTACTTATGACAAATGACTACTTACAAGTCATGTAACATAATGGCGAGACACACGGCCGAGTGAAAAGTCTATTTTATTCGTCCGTGTGTACGGTCAGCATAATTGGAATCGTAGTATGCAGCCAAAATGACCTGCAGCGTTTTTGCGTATTGCATATTTGTGTAGGAAGGTATAAAGGGTAAGCGCTGCAGTAAATTTTCGATCGTAAGGTATCGTACCACAAAATAGATAGATACCGAAGTTATGTTTAGTATGAGAGAGGCACACGCACACAGACTCGCGCGTACCTACGTCCTACGGAGTATCGTCTCGCATCAAGTCGGTTAAACGTTCGACCGAGAGCGTTCCGAGATCCTTATACGCGCGCGTCTTTTTGTACGTACGTCTCGCTCGTACTAAACTTCTGTATCTCTCTATTTTGTAGTATTACTGCAATTATGAAACCTGACTATAAATTAGATGCAATAGACGAAGCTTCGACTGCCTTTTAACGGATGGAGTGACGTAAATATTTTCTATCATATGATGTAACGTTTATGATGTAGTTTTATTAAATAGATAGCTTGTGAATTCCTGTTTTCTAGCTCACCGTTGATACAAAACAAATGAGGAATGTTATGGAACGCTTTAACAGCTTAAAAGCCTTAAAACTGTGGCTTTTAATGAATACTTTTGTGAAATTAATAAAAAAATATACATAAAACACAAGTTGCAATGGTGTTTTATTTAATTTGACCTAACCGTTATTTTAATTAGACCAGTAAGTCTGAAAATGTCCATCATTATATCAGCCATAAGTCCACTGCTGAATATCAGGCCTGCCTCATACATTTCCAGCGCGGCCTGCATCCAACGCCTGTCGCCGAATACCTTTAAACTGAGAGGTACGACAAATATCTGATATTATTACCTACTGAGCTGGTTCTAAGTTTACTGGTTACGACTGATTCTGATATTAGTTCTTGATCGTAAGCCTTGGGGGCTGTTCCCCCGGTGTCTCATGATCGTAAGAATAGGGGACTGTTCCCCCTGGTGCGGCCGCAGCCGACTTCTGATTGTGGGGCTTATTTAATTCTGTTTCTTTTTCATTCAAAATTCCGATGAAACCTTTACGTAAGCCGACCATAGAAGGTGCACCATCAGTGCATACTCCAATTAATTTTGACCATGGCAAGCCAAAACTTGTGAATACCTTTTGAACTTCAATAAAAATATCCTCTCCTGTAGTGGTTCCTTTTAGCGGCTGTAAAGCAAGCAATTCCTCAGTAACAGTGAACTCCTTATCAACACCTCGAATAAATATAGCCAGTTAAGCTGTCAGACAATCGGTGCTCTCGTCTAATGCTATGGAAAATGATTCAAAACCAGCCATACGGTCAGTCAATGTTGTTTTTATATCATTAGCCATCATTTCTATACGTCGAACAAAAGTTCGTCTTGACAAGCAAATTTTTTCAAATTCATTTTTCTTTTCAGGACACAAAATACCGCACACTTCTAACATATACTCCTTGATAAATTCTCCTTTGGCAAATGGTTTTAATGCCTTTGCCAATTTTGAGCTAACTATAAAACTAGCTTTCACAACATTATCAAGTTGTGTTCTTTGTTTATGAAACATTTGTTGCTGTTTTTCCAAATTTGCGGTAAGCTTCTGGATTTTGTCTGTTCTTAATTGTCCTGTCAGTGAGGGCAGCGTAGCATGCTTAGTCGAGTAATGCCTCTTTATATTGAATTCTTTCATTACGGTACCTATTCATTTCACAGCAAACAAATAGGCTTACCATTGTGCAAGATAAAAAAGAATTCTTCAGTCCATTTTTCTTGAAACTGCCGACCCTCTGTATCTACTTTTCGTTTCTTTCCACCAGACATCATTTTTGTTTACTTTTCGTTCAATAAACTTAATAACAAACTATAGTTAGTAACCACACAAAGTCACAAAGAAAATTGACGGCTCGAGCAGTTTGCTAGGATATCGCTTGTCCAAGTTATCACCTCGGTAGCTCAAATAGAACGAATTTTTTTTTTCGTATGGACTAAACTCGCTGTTGGCCTCTGAGGCCGTTACAGCTTAGCCAAACTTTTGGCGAGCGCAGATGGCGCTCAGCCCAGTAAATTGTTTGAATAGGCAACTAGCGCAAGGGCACCACTTATGTACGAGCCTGGGCTTGGGCAGTTGCCAGGGTGGGGATAGGAGAGACACGCCCGGGTACATGTCTGTACCTCGTATAGGCGGCGACTGAAGGGACTCGTCAACCTCGCCGGCGAGGTCGGAGTATCTGTGAAGTGTTTGCTCTGTCTGATGTAGATGACTCAGATATCGTTCCGCGTTAGCGGAGGTGATTTCGTCATCTGGGTCTCCGTGAACATGTCTCGGACGATGGAGGATTTTGTTGGCGGGCGGGTCCAACGGGCAGACAGGAATGGTGTGTACCAAAGGATTCGGATGATGGGTGGCAAGTTCTGAACTAACGTTCAGGCCATCCACCTTATATCTTATATAGGCAAAATGAAGGAATAATCTGGAATAAACTAGTTTAGAATAATTGAGAAGCAATAAATCTTTTGATCAAACCTCAAAGAATTTATCGAGCAAGCCGATTATCAAAGAGTGAGTCTCACTGTCACTCCCGTGAGTAGTACCTAATGTAATATTTTTTTAATTGGGTTTTTTCAAAATGTCTCGGCGGGCCGGACCATATATTACAGCGGGCCGGTTGTTGCCCATATATGAACTAGACTATCTAATAATCTTCTTCCTGCCCTTTTCCCACATGACGCGGGGTCGGCACAACATGCATTCCTTCTCCACATCTCTCTATCAGCCGTCACCTCGGTTGTCATTTCCTACCCATATCATTCTTCACACAGTCCATCCATCTCTTCTTCGGCCTTCCTCTACTTCTATATCCACACTCATATCTAACACTCTTTTAGTCAAATGATTTTCTTCCTTACGAATGACATGGCCATACCACGCTAGCTTCTTACTCCTCAATTTTTCTATCACTGGCGCTACTTTCAAACTTCCCCTAATATAGTCATTCCTTATCTTATCCATTATCGTTTCCCCACACATACATCTCAACATTCGCATTTCCGCCGCGAGCATGAAAGAAAAGCTTTCATCCGTCCCTTCGTGGCCCACACTCACGACAGATCTTATGATCGTCTTGTTAATTTTCCCCTTAAGTTTAAGGGGCAACTGAGGAGCATACCCAATTTCTAATAAAACCATTGCATCTGCTATTAATTATAAATATTTAATTATCATCATTACATTGGGTATATCTAATTTGGAATTACCGATTTCGATTTTCATCCTTAATTTTAAATTAAAAACTGTCGTTACTAAAGATTTACATTTTCACAGTATTAAAAATAAATCACTGCTCCATAATAATATCACTGGATTTACAATACACTAGGATTCATAAGATTTTTAAGTTATTTTTATTTCAGTGTTATGCGACTCTTACGTATAATGTGGGTTCAAATCCTGACAGGTTTTTAATTTTTGAGATTTAAAACTTATAACATTTTCTCGTTAGAATCGAATAACACTTTAAATAACATAAGGTTTCATTTGCAACTTTGCTTGTACGAAAAGAATGAACTAAAAAACTTTGAGAAAATTCGAGATTTTTTTCGAGCAATTATTTTGTTTGAGATTTCCACCAAAGCGCAGCGGAGATGAGTGAAATCAAACACTGTTACGGCACGTCTTTTTGCTGAATTCACACATCTCCTGTCCTCTCAGATTTCGTGAAAACCTACCCTAACGCGGCGTTACTAACGCCTGTAAAATCTAACGAAAACAATAATATTATGACATATTTTACAACCCATGCTGTCCTACCATTTTTATGTAAGGCTTTAGGGAGAAAAAAACCTTGAAAACTTCAAGTTCTACAGATGGTACGTACCAAAAACAAAGGCTTTAAAATAAAAAAACAAAATCATGATTTTGGAGATTTACAAATAGTGTTGGTTTTAGTTAAGCGCGCCATCTATGATGCCAATAGGAACTAATAATGAAGCACGTTAGATTACGTATCACGTGACATCGAATCAAATAAGCTAGAAGATTCTGAAGCAAAAATAGTAATCAATACATACTTTCTTTGACAGATCCTTACCTTTTTTGCAGTTTTTTTACAGTTCAAAGGAAGAGTCCTTTGAAAACCTCGGAGGAGGACGATAATTATTAGGATTCCAAAGTCGAACAAGAAAACCCTTATAGTTTCGCCATCCGTCTGTCTGTCCGACAAGTTACAGCTTTTTATTCGTAGGCTTTTAGGGCAAGTTGCGCAACGCTGCCTAAACGTATTTAGTAGCTCAATATTATTTAAGGAGTTGTCCCGCATACAAATTCAAATACTTATAGGGATCGTGCAAGCCGGCCTTAGTGCTGTAACGCTGAAATTTGGGATACGTTTTAGTCAGTGAAATCAAAATTACAAAAACTAGTTTTGGAGTGAACTTTTTTTACTCAAACATCCTTTAGGGTATCGTTGAATAAGTCACACAAAAACACCACCGGAAAATGCCGTCATCTATCTTAGAAATAAAATAACGGATATACGCAGAATTGTGACAACTTCTTGTCTCAGTAACCTTAAATAAGAAATTAAAGGAACTGTCTAAAGAAATGACTGACAACGAAATGTACAAATACAGAATCAAACTAAAGATAATTAAGCATCTTAAGAACTTAATATATAGTTTTAATATATTATACAAGTTTTGAAAATATTAAAACTGTAGTAGGTACGATACAATACGAGGACGACTTGCGCAACGACGCCTAAACGTATTTATTTAGATAGGTCCTACTAAACGTATAAGTAGGACCTATCTATTATAGTTTAAGTGTAAATAAGTAGGTTATAAGTACTAGATATTAAGGGGTTTGCATTGTAGCTTTGATGTACTGTTAACATTTAAATAAACGAAATAAAAAAATTAGCGGCTAAATATGATTTAGAGCGTGAAATTACACAAATATGTACGTCAAATTTAAACATGTGTAGTCGCTAAACACGTTTAGGGAAGGTTGTGCAAGCCTTTGATACGCTTTTCAGTTATATTTTGAGATAAATATCACTATTTTATATTTATACAAATAAATTTAGACTTGAAAACGGACACAGATAAAAATTAAAAATCATATGTGATATGACTGCCTGAAGTTTTTGACATTTGAGTACTCAGGATCAAAACCACTCATCCATCATCATCTATTGAGCAGTTTGAGTGCTACGAGGTATTAAAGGATAGTAAATCAGACCGCGTCGGTAACAGGTAACCACTTGAATGTTTAAAGGATGAAAAAAACTTATAGAGAAATGATTTCCAAAAAGTGATTATTATATGTCGTGTATTTAGATAAAATATATTACCAGTTTTGTTATGTACGACATTACTTTAAAACACATATCCGGAATAGTATTAACTGATTTTAGAGGTACGTTTAATTTAAATATTTATCCATTAATCGACACATCTACAATTCAAAAAATTAACGTAAATCGGCGGCGCATTTGCGACGATGCCGCTTAGTCTATTAACATGTAAGGTACCTACTTACATAATGAATGAATATGATTTGTTTACCTATTTTATACAGGTTGTTTCATTGATATTTTAAGCTTTGACTTTAAGGTTGTTTGTAAATTGAAAATTATCTGTGGTAATGAATTTGAACAAACCTATTTTACAACAATACTTATCATTAGCCCCGTGCTTTCATTTAATGCCGTACATAACAAAACACATAGTATATTTTAATAAAGAATCTTTTGTAAATCATCCTTCTAGAAGTTTTTATATTTAATGAAACATGCATGCGGTTAATTAGCGACGCCATCTGTACATAATTCGCGATAATCACAGCCCTGCTTCGGCAGTCGGACAAACACAAAGTGTATAGTAATGCTTTAATTATGACAAATTTGCAATTTATTCATACAATTATAGAAAGGTCCAAAAAAATTTGAAATGTTTCGACTAGAAAATTAAATACAGTGTTAAAAAAAAATGTCGAAATGTCGTACAAATTAATTTAAGGTGTCAAAACCATATACAGTAGAATCCCGATTATCCGAAGATCCGATTATCTGGAGTCATTCATCTCGGCTCTAATTGGATTCCAAATATGAAGAAATCATTGACGATTTGAACAGTAACGAGAAAGAAGATGAAGAAGAGACTGAAACAGGAGATGCATGGCAAGTACCATCTCACGCAGAAACTTTAGATGTTGCGTTAAGTGGTTCGAAAGTCAGGACGAATCGGATCCCAGGAGATGTGATTCATTACGTCAAAGATCAATAACAAGTTATTTCCAATCAACATTTTAAATTACATAGGTACATAGTATGTAATTTATTATCCAAAACCCATTACATAATTTTTTTTATTAAAATTTAAATATTGTTTGATTTGACTTTGAAATCGATTAGGTATACGGAATACCCCTGGGTTTTTTTGATCTGGATAATCAGGATTTTACTGTAAATGATTGTCAATAAAAACCTATTGGGTCATAATCTATGTATATGCACCAAATTTTATCGAAATCGGTTCAGCCGTTTAGTCGTGAAAACGTAACCAACAGAGTTACTTGACTTAAGAGTTACTTTGACGCAATTAATTAGCCGTACACGGCCACACATCAAGCTATACATTTCCAGTGTAAGCTGACCTCTCAATGTACGGAATGTATAGCTAGATGTGTAGCTGTGCGTACGATACGACATTCTCCTTGATTTAATACTAGTTGACCCGACCACATGGTTTGTCAATAAAAACATTACCCTCCTTCTGCGCAATCTATCTGTAAACCAAATTTCATCGAAATCCGTCCATCCTGTTTAGTTGTGAAAACGTAACCAACAGACAGACAAACAGAAATACAGAGTTTATAATATGAGTATGGATATCTGTTAGAGGCAGTAATGTATCATACCGGCAGTGAATACATTAAACTAAAAATTTTATACAAAATATGAACTTCTATACAATTCGGCAGAGATAAATAGACGTTAGTGCTACTCTACCACGTGTTTTTAATATTTATGTGCGCTAAGTAATGTCTATTTAGCTCGGCCGGTGAAGGTATAACTTAAGTAGGTACATAGTTTAGAGGTAAATGTGCATTGAGAGGCATTATCTTTACAAACATATTTATAGTATATAAAAGCTATACTCCGACATATCCTTCAAGTTTATGAAAAATGTGAAAACGCGTAACGATGTTGCCACACTCCAACCGCGGGTCAATCGTCAAGTCGCCCGCCTAAACTCGCCCGATGAGGCGAGACAGCGATTGCAAAAAATATATAATTATATTTTTTATTGTCAACTCGCCCAGTGTCGTTATCAATAGTGAAATACAAAATTGTTAACGAAAAATGAGAAATAAATGGAATTTAATATGAAATTATGTATAAACTCATATACGAACTATTGCCATCCAGTGTATGTAGTTGGCAGTAGGTTATTAGGTTTTTTATAAGCTTTTGTAGTACTTTTTTTGAGTAGGTAATAAACTGATACATGAAGTATTTCTTTAGTTTCGTAGCTAGGTAACGCGGTATTAAATTCATACTTAATACATTTTTTGCTGAAGGTTTTAGGCAGACGGACTGCATCATAAATCCACTGCATCGAAACTACCAACCGTATGTAATAACTGTTCGCCAACTACACGCCAATTGCAAACGGACTGCGCGGATTGCTGAGAGCGTGTAGTTATGACGCAGTCCGTCTGTCTAGATCCTATCATTCAAGTCTCAGCACTTTAACTCTTAATCTATTCAATGAGCTAATAAGTTGTCAGATCAACTTGTTTATTTTTTCACCTCACTATTTAAATTTCTTCTAAACCAAAATCACACGCTGAGATGCCACCAATTTTCACCCCCCTTTACCTCAATTATATCCTCAAAATTTGACTTCAATGAACTAAAATTATGATCCATTGGAACAATGACCCAAAGCAAAAATAATCATTCAAATCGGTTCATAAACAAAGTAACGCCTAAAAAAAAGAAAATATTAAAGACTTATAGAAAAAAAAACTACTAGTTATATTATCAAATTTTAAAGAAAATCGACTAAGTTTAGATTTTTAATTCGATATAAAACTTACTGCCTACTCTTGCAATCGACATACAAAAATAAAGGCCGTAATCCACAAAAGCGTGGGGGGGAGGGGGGGGAGGTCAGCTAGTAGGTTCATAAAAAACAGTCGAATTGAGAACCTTTTATTTCTGAAGTCGGTTAAAAATATAATTTTAGATAAATGAAGTATCAAAAATGAGTTCCTGATACGAACTTTAGTGTAAGAATTTTTACAAAATGGAAAATAACTAAGTACCCACTTCGTATAACTAAACTAAATTTTTATAATACAGTTTGTAAACCAAACAAAAGTAATACGTAACGATTAGCGTCTCAGTACACATTTGAATCAAATATACCTAGCACGGAATTACAACTCTTAGCGAATACAAAATTTAAAAAAAAAAGTGTTTGTTGATAAAATAATTCGTGTTTTGGAGGGTAGTTAAGCTATACGTCCCGGCTATAATAGTCGTTAAGTTAGAGGCAAATCATCATCATATGAGCAATAGGACGTCCAGTGCGGAACATAGCACTCCCCCATAGATTGAATGACGATAAAAAAAGCTGTATTTAGCGTTTTCTAGCCCCCAACTATAATGGAATAACGACGTAATAAAGGTTGCTGGGAGCCGTTAGGTGCAGGCCGCACAAGATCGCTCGCTCTGGAAATCCATGGAAGAGACAACCGTGGCGCAGCAGGCGAATAGCCGGCTAAGACGCAGAAGGTACCGGGTTTGATTCCCGCCGCGTAACAATATTAGCACGTACAGATCATCCACAGATCTACAGTTCCGGGTATGAATTTTTTAAATATATTATAAGATAACTCTTTAAAAAAAAATCAGAACATTATTTTTAATAATAGATTTTTACAATATGTCATACTATATAAAATATAAATTATAATACATATTTACAAAAAATATATATATATTCTCTCAGTTATCCGGTTCCCATAGAACAAGCTCTGCTTAGTTTGGGGCTAGATAGCGCTGTGTAAGATGTCCAGCAATATTTATTTACCTTTGTTATTAATTAAACATGATTTATAAAATTGCCTCATGGCAAATTGTACTAGCCGAGTTAAAAATGCAACCGATGTAGAAAAATACCCTTATAACACATTAAAAGAAGTATTGCGGTGAAAGTAAACTCCGTGCTAGGAGACAGTATTCTGGCAACTATCATTATAACTCTGCTTGCAATATACATATACTATTTCCCGTGATTATTTAACAACCTTTAACATGATTTCATCATCTCCATTGGTGTTCAATCAACCTGAAAAAAGAAAAACAATTGTTAGCGAATAATCAAAAGAAGCCTGTAGCACTATTGGCTGTGCATCCTCGTATCACGAGGAAGGTTGCGGGTTCAAACCCATCTAGGCTTGAAAGTTTTTGAGATGGTTTTAAAAATCTTAAAAATTATCCGTAAGTGTTCGGATAACATTATAAAATAAAATACAATGAAAAGAAGCTAACATAATAATAATATATTCGACTAGCTGACTCGCCCCGGCTTCGTACGGATTTTTATCAATATGGTGAAAGAATTATCAAAATCGGTTCAGTAGTTCCGGATTACCCATTACTCACAAAGTTTACCTCTTCCGGCCTTACCGCGGCTTTGCCCGCATAGTTTGTCAGTAATTCCAGTTCATTATCAATCTATATACTAAATTTCATCGAAATCGGTTCAAATGTTACAACATGATTGAGTAACAAACAAACATCAATTTCGTATTTATAATATTAGTGTTATAGTATAGATTTAAAGACTGGTATTCACACACGTGGTAGGAAAAAGCCAGTAAGTTACCCCTATAGATAATAAATGTAGAAGGTGCCTTTTTAAAGGAGTAAATTATAATTTGTAATTTTTAACCTATTTATTTTAATAGAAAACTAGTTTAGCTGCGTCACGCGGCAAACGCCGTATTAATAAAGACAAATATGAGACCATTTTTTTTTTTATCTTTGTTTGCAAAAAAATATTTAAACCCATATTTAAGAACTACTACGTGAAAACCAGAAGGGGGGGGGGGTTCTTGGCATATACATAATACGGGTGGTCAACGAGGGGGCAGGGGGGTAAATATGGGTCACTTAGTATGGGTACGTTCCCTTATAAGCACTTTTCCTATTTGGCTATGATCTAAGTTTTTACGGGTTTTTAAATATCGTGGGTTGTTTTAAATTTTGTAAAAAATAACTTGCAGTTGCACTTAAACTAGGAAGGATGCAGAGCAGATACTCAATACTCAATAGTTTGTTGTATTCCACAATGTAATAATAGGCGGTAATTGATATGTACATGATCATCATGGACTCTGTTTGGCACAAAAATATTTTAGAGAGATATTAGTTAAACTTAAAAATGCCTCACCAGTGACGCCATTAAAGCCATCCGTTTTGTTCAAAGAAGTTCGTTCTGCGCTGAAACAAACGCACACGTTAAAGAATACAATTTGGAGTAATTTAGAATGTTTCGACAGTGAATTGTTTTTCTTACTTAAAGACATTCTAGAATTCTGCTCAAGTGTTAATCTTGGAATGAATTATGTTATTATTGAATTATTGTTATGAATTCATGACAACAATTTGTTGTACACCATATATATATAGAAATTACAAACAAATTGGAAAACATAAGCAAATAGTACAAATAAATATGATCAATGGGAAACTTAAAAAAATTAATTAAAATTAATTATTGGTTTAAACGGGTATTTATCTCGTATATACCTCTTTCACGTAGTCGGGATAATAAATAAAAAGGGTACAAACGCAATAAATACCCGTTTAAATCAGTAATTACGTACAGTATTTGCGAAAGTTTATTTTACGTAATTAACAACTCACATTAACAATTCACGTAATATAATAAAAAAAAGACCTTTGACCCAAATGAGATATTTTAAGTAACGTGAATTGGCCTTCTAGTAGACAAGCCTGGGCTATTAAAGTAAATAAAACATTAAGTGCTTCAAAAACGATCAAATTAACACACTTAATTGTATATTCTAAGTATTCATCTTTAATCGAAAGCAGAGCCAACGTTAGAGAGTCGATACTAGACAATGCCTTTATAGACGTCAGCATTCCCGGTCCTATTTATTCGAACTAAATACTATTGTAATAAAACATCTATCTTTTAAATTATAAATTTATTTCTAGTCAAAATTAACGGACTAAGATTCTCGAAAAAGGAAATAAATATCGAAATATAAACGTGAATCGAAACTCAAATACAATTTTTCAATTAAATTACTGAAACAAACTTTTCAGCAAACTTTGACAGGTAATTTAATTGAATAATCGTTTTGGAACAAGGATCTCATTTGTATGATATTTATCTCACTACTTTTTAAAGCCAAGTAAGTAATCCTAATCGAGGCTTGGCACGTTCATACAGAATGTTTATGTTCATATCTATTTGTAAATATTTAATCCATCTAGCTAATAAAATAATTAATCTATCTAGATATGAGGAGGCAAATGCGAAATGAAATAAAAGAAGCATATGAAGTAAAGAATAAAAGGTCCGTAGTGCAGAAGTAAACACGCTTCGCACGTGTGTTTTGCCAATAAAAATCAGCCTGTCTCAATCTATCTATACAACCTGTTTTGTTATGTACTACATTAATTTAAAACACGCATCCGGAATCGTATTAACTTGTTTTAGAGGTGGGTTTAATACCGGTAGCTTGAATATTTATCCAGTAATAACGTAAATCGGCGGCGCCTGTGCGACGATGCCGCTTAGTCAATTTAACAGGTTACATGATGAATGAAAATAATTTGTTTTACCTATATTATACAGGCTGTTTCATTTATATTTTAGGACTTGATATTAAGGTTGTTCGAAAATACAAAATTTTCAATTTGAAAAACCTTTTTACAACATTACTATAGCCATTCGCCCTACCCGTGTTTTTATTTAATGTCGTTCGTAACAAAACATGTATAATATCGATATCGGTATAGCCATTTAGTCGTAAAAACTTAATAAACAAACAGATAGACAGATTTACTTTAGAATTTGAGCTTTTAAGTATGGCTAAAAATTGATTTGAGTTCTTTCTACAGTACGGACCTTTCAGATAAACAAATGGAGAGCAAAAAAAAAAAATGCAAATTAAACAAACATGTTTCTCTAAAAAGTGGGCACCAGTTCTCCGCAAGCGAAGGCGCTTCTTTTTCAAACCGAAAGTGCGCCTTTTCCCATCGCCCCCTGACAAGAATACAAGCAAAAAGAGAGATAATATCCGTACCTGATGTTCTGGTAACATTATATTGTATTTTAAATAATTTGAAACAAAATATTCCCATCAACAATTTAGAATACGCGACAAGCCGTCGAACACTGACGGTATGTACTTTCCGTCGCGCGAGGGAGGGTCGCGGGGGGAATACTTCAGCGTCGTACAATGTCGGAACTATTCATACGACATTTTTTACGTTTAAAAATCAAATCCGTCATTATTCCAGCTCTATACCTTGATAATTAGAAATATTTTTTTGTTTAATTGTTTTATGTGTCGATAAAGTAAGTCAATTTTTGTAAAAAATCTTTGTTCTACGAATATGACGATAGAGCTGAGACGAGGTGGGTTCGATTTCCGCCGCGGAACAAATCTTGGCAAGATCTACAGATATTAGTTTCGTGTCTTGACGTTTCTCTGTATGTATTAGATTTAGCTTTTATTTTTCTTCTTAGCTTTCGCCCCTCTTTCACCATATTGTTCTTACTGCAGCCGGTTATATTTTTATTTATTAGTGACTTGTTTAGTCTTTTCCTACAAATGGTATTAAAAAGCATGCATGCCGAAATATCGAGACACTAACCTTGCTACCACAAAAACGTTAACGAATGTTAAACGCATGTTTAACATATCCTTACCAATTTCTGTTTAGGATTTTTTTAAACACGCTCTAAACAGTGTATATTTTTTTTGTGATAAGACCCTAATACTCCGACTCATGGTAAATATTTAGTTTTTAATGAAAATAATGTTCACAACGATAATTAGAGATGATACAGTTGACGAATCTATACTCGTGACAAATATTTTCATTTTTTTTGATTATGCATTGTCAAATTGCGAAATTATGTTCTACACTCCAACCGCTAGTGTTGTCACACAAACTTGCGTCAACGAATGAGTGATTTAATTCAGCTCAAATAATTAAACTTTATAGTTTAATTATTTCTTCAATTTAACATTTAAACGTCATTTAAAGACAAAATCTACAAAACAGAAAAAATAAAATAAAGTATATTATCTAAAAACAACTATTGCGTTTGAAGCACTTTGACTCTCAACTCAATGAACCAATGAGTCAACTGTTGATTTTTTCCCTCCACTATTTTTTATTTTATATAACCCACTAAACTTTAAAAATATGAATCGAATTATTTATCAGATTATACAACCTGTTTTGTTATGTACGACATTACTTTAAAACACATATCCGGAATAGTATTAACTGATTTTAGAGGTACGTTTAATACCGGTAGCCTCAATATTTATCCAGTAATCGATATATTTACAATTAAAAAAATAACGTAAATCGGCGGCGCATTTGCGACGATGCCGCTTAGCCAGTTTAACAGGTACCTACTTACACGATGAATGAATATGATTGGTTTACCTATATTATACAGGCGGTTTCATTGATATTTTAGGTTTGAAAATCAAAAATTTTCTGTTGTAATGAATTTCAAAAAGCTATTTTAGAACAATACTAGCAATTAGCCCTACCTGTTTTCTTTCAATGTCGTACATTACAAAACACGTAGTGTAGTGCATAGCGAATGCCGAAGCAAACAAACGCACTTACAACTTGTCAGGGTAATTGGGATTATAACCGTTGCCGGCGTTGCCTTGAGGCTTTCCGTGCTTTGCTGACTGACAGAAACCATACATTTACTGTTCTATATAATTTTTTACCAAAAACATATTCTACTTAAATTCCCTACCTTACTACCCTACCAGAAATGAACTATTTGAAACTAGCTGACCCGCCCGCGGCTTGGCACGCATGGTTTTTCAATAAACACATTCTCCTTCTTTTCCGCAGTCGGGTAAAAAGTAGCCTACGTCCTCATATTCTATCTATACCGATCGGCTGGACGTATGCCAAATTTTGTCGAAATCGTGCCAGCCGTTTAGTCATGAAAACGTAACAAACAGACAGAGAGATAGTTACTTTCGAATTTATAATATTAGTATGAATAACTGAAAAAATTTAGTAAACCTAGTATATTTTTTATCGCCCCATATTAAGTGTGTGCACTCTAACATCAGTGGGATTGTAGGGTTAATTGTTCTATTTAAGTTTTAGGTTTTAATTAGACAAATTACTTACCATTTGAATTAGCTATGACTCCGCTAAATGCATTCTTGAATTTTGTAGGCTCTTGTGTTTGCTGGAAGAAAACACCAATATTATAAATAACATCACAATTACAACATAGGTAATGCAATGTCACGTCATAATGGAGAATGTTCATGATAAATGACATCATCTGCCCTAGTATAGAATAAAATAATTTTGCGTCACAAATGTACATTAAAGTTTAGACCGATGATACCCAAAGTGGACCCCCAGGGGTCGACTGACATCCTCAAGAGGTCAATCGAACTAAAATATTAGGGGGTGTCCTTGAGGTGTAATTGGGGGTCCACGATATCGGATGTCATTTAAGCAGGTCATGACTTTGTTTCTTGCTTTTCATGAATAGAAAAAATCACAAACCCACACACAAAGTAACTATACTTTTTTATGTTTTAATAATGCGGTTAAAATTAATCTTTAAAAGTGAGTAGTACCACAGTATATGTACTATGCCAGATTTCCACCTATCAAAAACTCATTGAAGTTGATGAATTTGCAAAAATGTAATATTAGGTGAGCAAGGCGTCTACCTAAAACCGAAAAACATGGCAAGTGGTCTATGAGACAAAAAGTTTGGGGACCTCTGGTTTAGACAAATGAGTATCACACTAATATTATAAATGCGAAAGTTTGGATATTTGTTTATTTGTTTGTTTATTACTCAATCACGTCGCGCGTCGTAACAACAGAACCGATTTCGATGAAATTTAGTTTGTACGTAGATTATAACCTGGATTAACACAAAGGCTACTTTTTATCCCATAAATCAAGTCCCATGGGATAAAAATGGGGTGTCAAGGTTAAACATAAAAAAACCATTAGTTATATTATCAAAATATAACTAACGGTTTTTTTTAATGTTTTGAGAAACCGTCACTTGTATATCGTCAGTATATTACCAAAACACCCTGTATAAAACAAAGTCGGGTTAGTTACACCATTTATAACTGAAGAACGGCTGGACCGATTTTGATGATATTTGATTTGTTGGATTTTTCTCCACCCCAAATAGCAAGAATAACTATTAAAATTAAGGAAAAATTTACGCAAAAAGAAATTATGAACAAAATTCATTTTCTTATACATAGATGAAACTCTTCTTAGGGTTAAGCTCGCCTTTGTACATGACCTCTATTTCTGTATTTATAAATAAATAATAAATAAATAAAATAATAAATATTGCTGGACATTTCACACAGCGCTATCTAGCCCAAATTAAGCAGAGCTTGTACTATGGGAACCAGATAACTGATAGAATACTTATATACATTTTTTTTGTAAATACATACTTATAATATATAGAGAAACAACCAGACCCGGAACAAATATCTGTAGATCATGCAAACATTTGTTCCGCAGCGGGGATCGAACCCGCTACCTCCTGCGTCTCAGCCGGCTATTCGCCCACTGCACCACGGAGGTTGTCAAATTTGTATTAAAATGTAAAAATTATTGTAAAAAAATGTATTTTCTTGTGTGCAATGAAGAATAAAGAATATATAGATGTAGCTAATGATGGCTGATTGACAATTCTACTGGCGACGTACATTGGCAGCCCGCGTCAAATGCATGTCAAGGCGGTACAAAGTTCAGCGGGTCAGCTAGTAAATAAATAAAATCAAAACATACCTCCATTTCCCTAATATTCCTCATAACATGATCAAAATCATCGCCCGAGTCATCACTTTTTGGCACTTTATTGTCCTTGGAAGGCACTTCACTAACACTCTTGTCATTCTCAATAACTTCTACGTCACTTGAACTGTCATCCACAGCAACGGGTTCCTGATCGGATAACGGGTCTAAATCCGACACTATCATTATTTCCTTTTTGTTTTTCACTTCTGGTTTTTTAACTTCTGAAATATCTTTAGGCTTCTTTACTTCGGGTGGCCGTTTATCTGGTTTCGCGAATGTGGGGGAATGGTGCACGGGTACTAGGGTGGGTCGGGGAATATTGTTCTCCTTTACTCGTAAGCTTTCAATTTGCTTCTGCGATAGAGTTTCTTTACTCTTTGGACTGATTTCTTTATTTTTTGGACTGATATCTTTCTTGATTGGCTGGAAGCTGGTATCTATTTGCAAGGGAGTATCGACTCTTTTTTCTTTAGTATAGGAGTGAGTTTTCTCTGGATTTGTGAATGGTTTTTCAGGTTTTTTCGTTTTTACTTCCTTCTTGTTAACAGATTCGTTCAACGCTGCTGGCGACTTAACTCTTATTAAACCCGGTTTATTATCTGTGATGGTTGTTTTTTGGATGACACTTTGTTGTCTGTTATCCGTGACATTTGTTTTTTGGGTCACAGGTTTATCTGTTGTTTTTTGTGGTTGTTTGTCTGTTTTCTTGTCTTTCTGTGTACCCTGGCTGGGCACAGGAGTTATAGTTATGCTGCCTATGTTATTAGGCGGAATGTAGGGTTCCTCTTTTTTTTCATTCTTTTCTCGTTCGACTATAAGGTCCTTGCTTAGTGAAAATGTGTTCATGATGTGTCCGAGGCAAATTTCTTTTTGATTGGATTCTTTTTCGGGCGATGATTTGACAGTAGCTGTGACGGTGAGGGAGCTAGGGAACTGTATTTGTTCTGGGAATAGGGATGGTGTTTGGACAGTGGGGGGTACGCTTTGGGTGTGTAAGGAAGGGATTTGGGAAGCTGAGCCGAGCCGTTGTCGTTTGATCTCTGGTATTTTGATGTCTTTATGTATGCTGAAATAAGAAAAACTTAATTATTTTTTGATATGGTATCCTTTTTTATTACCAGTGGATTTCTTGGAAGAAAAAATTTCATTTTATGAGGATGATTTCTTACAATGATCATAAATAAGTCGTTATGATTAATAATTTCTTCAAATATCTTGTAGAACAATTTTTCACACAGCCTAAAAACTATACGCCAGATTTGGCCACTTACTTTTAAGTCCAAAAGTCTTGATTATGAATATCTGAGCTTTCACAACGCATAAATAAATGAATATTGCCGAACATTTCACACAGCGCTATCTACTCCCAAACTATGTCTACTTCTTAGTTGAGGAATTCGTAATTCATAAAACAAGAACATTTTATAAATACTTTTGTGCAGAAACCGTCCCTTTAATAAAATTAGTTTAAATTGCAACTCTGTATATTTTCGTACTCACTTGGCCTGCCGCATGAGCGTGGGCATCCTTACAAAGCCCTTGGGGAAGAGCGGCAGCACCTTGTCCGCCAGCAGGCGCGCTGCCGCGTGCTGGTCGCCCGCCAGCGCCGTGACGCGCGCCAGCAGCGAGCGCGAGCGCGCGCACCACGGGAACCGGCGCTTCGGAAGCCGCTTATCCACCGTCGCACCGTCTGATGTTAGCTTCTTTCTGCAAAACGGATTTATGAGTCATACAATAGAAGAATAGAATAGAAAAATCATGTGCGCTAACACTGAAGGAAGAGGACAAACTCTTGGTGGCAGAGCGGAAGGTCCTTCGTTAGACACAGGGACCAACCTGCAGAGGGCGGAAGAATTTAGAGATCAAGGAGCTAGTGAAAGAATACAACATCATCGGCGAAACGAAAGCGCATCGCCTTCGATGGCTCGGCCATTTATAGAGAATGGGAGAGGATCGACACGTTCACAACGCCCCGGACCGCCGCGGACCTGCGTGAGCTATAAGCGGAGAACTGGGGATTCCCTAAAGGCTAGACTGGAATAAGGAAGGGGCTTGGCCCAAGGTAAAACGTTAGGGATTTGAGTCTCCTGCGAAGGCATCATGGTCCACCCCTGTTAGCTTTGGGTGTTGAAGGGCAACCACGATAATTCACGGTCTTTCCCACAGCACCACAAAACACACAGCTTGGTGGCTCGAGTGCGGTGCAGTCAGAGGTGCCATGGTCTCCCAGACACTTGATGCTTGATGTTTTTGGCCGAGTGACCATAGAGTTAACATCTGTGACACTGGCTGGATTTAATTTATTAATAGTAAAATAGTTTAATAATTTGTGCGACCATTTATGGTTTGGATTTGCTGAAAACTTGCAAAAACGGACATCCGACCTAATGCCTTGTCGAGACTTATCTAACTAACGGTAAAAAGTGCACCCATCTGCGAGGTTACACGGCTAAACAGCTGAACCAATGATAATTAAATTAAGCACAGAGATAGCTTAAAATAAACGAAAACTTACTTTTCTTCTCTCACTCGTTCACACTCCATGTTATAGTTTGCAAACATAGACGGTTTGAATTCTTCAATCAAGTCCATAAGTCTGAAAATAAAAGATTTTAAAAAGTTACTAAGATTTGCTAAGCTATAGTATAAGCAAAGAATTAGTGGTATCGATAAGTACACGGCGCGTCACTAGCGGCTACCGGAAGGGCTGCAAGAGAGCGAAATAGCAATATCAGCGTCGCTTGTCCCATGTTTTACCCTGATTGCCAGTAGTGTTGGCCTACTAATAGGCAACTCTTTTGGTCTCCTCCTGATTCTGCGCTGATCTCACCAATCGACGAATATTGCAATAAAATTGATAAATAATTCCAAAAATTAAGAAAACTCTAAATTGCTTAGTCGGCTCAGGCGAGGGTTATAAGTTTCTGTCCCGGTTAGTAAAAATTCTAGATCCGGTGCTTGCTTGACATGCTTAGGAGAACATTAGGGCAGAAAGGTTTGAAGACCACGCACCGTAAAGTGCCCGTAACTAGACTAGTCTAAATAAATTAACTGATGGAAAATAGCCTGTATGAGAAAAAGCCGCCCATTGTTCCTATGATTTAAAAATATTTTCTTATATTCCTTTATTTTGAACTAGTAGTTGCGCGCGTCTTCGTACGCCTTACACTAATAAATGGGTAGGTAACCTAAAAATAAAGCTAAACTCGCTGTTGCAACTTGACACCCCATTTTTACAGCCGTTACGACGTGATTGAGTAACAAACAAATAAATAAACAAACATTAAAACTTTCGCATTTATAATAATAGTTCGCTCGTTGCTCAAGTGAAGTAAAACTCACTTTTCCGAGCTTACTGTACGAACTTCTACACTAGCAGCCTGTGGGTGAATAAAATATACATAATAAATTAAATATTATATTATAAGCCTGTTGTGTCCCACTGCAGGGCAAAGGCCTCCCTTCCCTAAATATTATATATATTTTATTATACATCAAAAATAAAGAAATAAATATTGCTGGACATTTCACACAGCGCTATCTAGCCCCAAACCAAGCAGAGCTTGTACTATGGGAACCAGATAACTGATAGAATACTTATTTACATTGTTTTTTGTAAATACATACTTATAATATATAGAGAAACAACCAGACCCGCAACAAATATCTGTAGATCATACAACATTTGTTCCGCGGCAGGGATCGAACCCACTACCTCCTGCGTCTCAGCCGGCTATTTGCCCACTGCACCACGGAGGAATCACACGCTTAAACATACGCGCTACGTATTCGTTCGCCTCGAACTGAGATCTCGCGAGTCTCCCATAATAAAAAGAGTGTGTGTACTTATGTACACGCGTTAGAAGTTATACTTCTTTGGCGTATGGAAAAATAAATAATAAATTATTAGTATCACCGTCGTATATGAAATTGATTTAATAAAAACACCAAAATAATATTTATTTATTCACACTGTTTAATTGTACCCTTACGAAACACGTGTTCTACATATAAAAATACTAGAATATACAACTTGAACATAGTTATCAATTTTCATACCACCTAGAACTAACTTCATGCTGTTAAATTTAGGTGTCGGTGTGCGCGCGCATCGTAAAAATTCACTCTCATCATTTTTCTCCATCGCGCCAAAAGAAGTATAACTTCAACAAAATTATATTATACTTATAAAAATATTAGAAGTTTACAAGTAGCGCCAGCGATAGAAAAATTGAGGCTAGCGTGGTATGGCCATGTCAAGCGGAGGTTAGAGAATCATGTGACTAAGAGTGTTAGATACGAGTGTGGATGGATATAGAGGTCGAGTAAGGGCGAAAAGGAGATGAGATGGATGGACTGTGTGAAGAATGATAAGGGTAGGAAGGAAGTGACAACGGAGATGACGGCTGATAGAGAGATGTGGAGGAGGAATACATGTTGTACCGACCCCGCGTAATGTAGGAAAAGGGTAGGAAGAAGAAAAAAGAATGGTTACCTTTTAATAGTGTCTATAATCATGGCCTCTCTCAGGTCATCACTGAGTACACTAACGTCTATATCCACTTCCTCTACGGCTTTGCGTTTGTTTTTGGACGTAGTCGTTGTGGCAGTGTTGGTTGTAGGTTGAGCATTTTCCGAGGTTACTTCTGAAAATAGATAGATTTTGGGTGATGAATTAAACGTGCAATTTCATTGATTTGCCAACAAATAAGACGTAACTAATTCGATACGCTATGTTGAGACATTTGCATCTAGTGAATGTGCACTGATTGTTTGTACAGGAATCGCACCACCTTAAAGATTCGTTTACAAAACAGTAGGTGCCTTAAATAAAAAGCTATACAACCTGTTTTGTTATATACGACATTAATTTTAAACACACATCCGGCATCATATTCATTGATGAGAGGTGGGTAGAAATGAATATACGGTAGCTTGAATATTTATTTATCCAGTAAACATTTATTAACGTAAATCGGCGGCGACGATGCCGCTTAGTCAGTTTAACAGGCAACCTATTTACTTGACGAATTAATATGATTTGTTTACCTATTATTACATAGGCTGGTTCATTGATATTTTATAACTTGATATTTAATGTTTTATTAATTAATATTTGAACAAAACCTATTTTACAACAGTACTAGCCATTCGCTCTATCCGTGTTTTCATTTAATGTCGTACATAACAAAACACGTGGTAGACTGTTAAAAACATAACCCTTTCTTTTGGCTTTGCCGTAATCTGATAATAATAATAATCATTTATTCTCAAAAAGATAATGATCATCATCATCGTCAGCCCTTCTCATCCCATGGCATAGGCCTCTCTTCGTTGTCGCCAAAAAGATAATAATTATCACTTACATGAGAATCAGTAGACATAGAAAATATATTGTAAAACCTCACTGCGGAACAAATGTTTGTAAGATCTACAGATATTTGTTCCGGTTCTGGATGTTTTTCTATATATAATAAGTATGTATTTACAAAAAAAAATTATATAAGTATTCTATCAGTTATCTGGTTCCCATAGTACAAGCTCTGCTTTGTTTGGGGCTAAATAGCGCTGTGTCAAATGTCCAGCCATATTTATTTATGGTAGGTAGGTACTCCATGAATCGGGTAATAATCGGTATTAGTCGGGTAATAAGTTACGTACGAGGTAAGTTGTTATCTCCTTGCGCCTGTCGCGCGGCCTGCAAGAGCGCGGCGCGCGACACGCCGAGCGCGCGTGCCGCGCGGCTTCTCGCCGTGCGCGTCGCGCGGCTGTCGCAACCGCACTTCTTAAGCGTCTGCTCTAATCTGAAACGATTAGTACTATTAATTTTCAGTTTAATAGTATTCAAATATATTTGGAAGTACCTGTTAAAGGTTGCTGGGAACCGCTGGGTGTAGGCCGCACAAGATCGGACACTCTAGAAATATATAGCTTACTAGCTGTTGTCCGCGACTTCGTACGCGTTACACTACTAAATGTGTAGGTAACCTAGAAATAAAGCTAAACTCGTTGTTGCAACTTGACTTGACACCCCATTTTTATCCCATGGGAACTGATTTATGGGATAAAAGGTAGCCTATGTGGTAATCCAGGTTATAATATACGTATATACTAAATTTCATCGAAATCCGTTTAGCCGCTACAATGTGATTGAGTAACAAACAAACAAATAAATAAACAAACATCCAAACTTTCATATTTATAAAATTAGGGCGATGTCCATGGAGGTCCTGTAGCTGATATGATGATGATTAAAATATTCCAGATAATTATTAACGGTGTATCTTTAAAATATTGTTACATGGTTTTGTCACAGACATTCAGATATAAAGTGTATTAGTAATGGCATTACCTCTGTACATGCGTGTCATTATTGGCTAGCAGTGTGTTAGCTGGTGTATTGGGGTGCTCCATCAGATGCTTTGCGATGCTCGCTTCTAAAGAGTCCAGGAGCTGCATTATCGGCTGCGGCAGCTTTGTATCTGCCTTCATTTCTGTGTCTCTGGAAAAGGTAACAAAATATATTAATTGAATGAATAACCAATTCGTTATTACTCTTTACAAGCTAGACACAACAAAAACAAAACAGTCAAGTGCGAGCCTGGCTCGCGCACCAAGGGTTCCGTAATTTTTTTATTTATGTTATGCCAAATTTCATGATTCTTTGTCATCGCGACCCTATAGATTTTGATTTATTTGCGAGCAAAACATACGACTAAAATTGCCGTATTTATTGATTGCGTTGACTTATTTGATATTAATTTCAACTTGATACCTCAATGCTCCTGAGAAGAAAGGTCTGAAAGACGGACAGGCAGACAGTCAGATAACGAAATGATAAGGGTATTTAGGGTCTATTAAGGGTTCCTTTTTTCCTTTTGAGGTAAAGAACTCGCATCATTATTATAAATACGTAATTTGAAGTGAAAACTTCTTTAGGCGCGTTGGGCATTTTTTGAGATGGGAAAAAACCAATGAACTCGCGACACTGTTACCGTTACCGACACCTCTGTAGATTAGGCTGTTCAAGTTTTCACTTCTGTCAGCACTCCCGGAGTGCCACTATTTTATTTTATAATGGTAATTATGTTATGTGATTTATTGGTCTCATCTATTTTTATTTTACTTAATTTTTTTTTAAAGTCTATTTTTATTGTTCGTGGATCTGGGTTATATTGTAAGTTAAAAGACGGTGGTATTAGATGGTGATCTGGTTCCTACACAAATATTAAAAATATGCCCAGAACTTGCGCAGGTCTCGTATCTTTCTAAAATACATCATATATTAATAGATTATGACGAGGATTGAGACATAGGGTACTTTTTATTGATATACCCCACGCGTGTGATACCGCGGGCGGAAGTTAATTGTCTATATAGGTTTCCGTGTTTAGATTAGATAATGTCTTTATTGCACACCATCTCACTAATATTATAAAAGCGAAAGTTTGGATGTGTATTTATTTGTTTGTTACTCAATAACACCAATTTCTATGTAATTTTGGTATATATGTAGATTATAACCTGGATAGGCTACTTTTTATTGAAAAACCATGCGTGCGAAGCCGCAACCGGAAGCTAGTTAAAATAAATTAAAGAAAACACACTAAATCATAGGTACAATGGGCGGTCTTTTCGCTAAAAGCGAACTCTTCCGGACAATCAGTTTGGGGATCTGGTTTATTCCCTAAAAAAATTACATTTAAAAAATAGGTTACCTGGAGCTGTCAGAAGTGATAGCTATATCAGAAGGTTTGGATGTCAGCGAGTCGGAGTGAGACGTTCTAGAGTCCAAACTTTCACCTCCATCGGGGTGAATGTTGTCTGAAAAAAATATAATATATACATTTAAATTTTATGCTATATAAAATTTATTAATTAATATAATTTATTTTTAGATGTCAAAGATACATTTTTGTTAGTGAAAACTTAATTAAACATGATTAATGATTAGTAAAAGAGAGATTTCATTATATATAACAAAATATAAATAAAAATTAATATAAGAAAAAGTTATTATTCATTACGTCGGGGTCAGCCGAGAAAGCGTTGACGAGACGATTTCGACACCTTCCAAAGAGGATGGTGGGAGATATCGATGGATAGGGATGCTTGGAGACCTTTGCCCAGCAGTGGGACGAGATAGGTTAGAAAAAAAAATAGAAAAGTATGTGGTAAGTATGGGAGTATCTAGTGCAGGTACTGCGCATGTACTATACAACAATGGTATAGATACTCACAGTCGAACCTGTTTGATAACGCATTCAGTATACCGCATACAGTATGGTATACATACATTTAGTATTAATATGTATAACATCCTTTATTTAGTTTTTTATTTGCATGCCGAATTAAACGGTGAAGTTTGTGAAACAAATCCATCGTACTATGATAAATAATAATACATATAACTAAATAAATAATGCTGTACATTTCACACAGCGCCGTCTAGCCCCAAACAAAGCAGAGCTTGTACTATGGGAACCAGATAACTGATAGAATACTTATATACTTTTTTTTTGTAAATCCATACTTATAATATATAGTGCAGTGTTCACCTATCTTGGGGTAGGTGGTTGTTTCATGAAACACAGTTATACTATTACACTGGTAAGGTGCGCGCACGTCTATCCCGCTTGGCGGACCGCAGTCGACTGACTCGCGGCTTTTTTTATTTTATTTTTTTCTAAACTCGCTGTTGGCCTCTGAGGCCGTGACAGCTTAACCGAACTTTTGGCGGGCGCAGACGGCGCTCAGCCCAGTACTGACTCGCGGCTTTTTTTTTTCTGATGGACTAAACTCGCTGTTGGCCTCTGAGGCCGTGACAGCTTAACCGAAAACTGACTCGCGGCATGCGTTGCTTGCGTATTTATACCAAAACATTTATTCAAATACCACATATAGAAAAACAACCAGACCCGGAACAAATATCTATAGATCATGTAAAAATTTGTTCTGCGGCGGGAATCGAACCTACTACCTACATATATATACAGGGTTACAGGAAAAATCGTGCTAGATCCGTTAAGGGCGTGGAGTACCCATCATTTCTGACTTATTTCACTATGAAACACCCTACCCTAAACTTAACCCTTTTCGAGATATTCGACTTTTAATTTTTTTATTGAAAATTGCCGATTTTTAGGCTACTAAATTTATTTTTGTTTATTTTGTGTATCTTATTATTATTATTATTATTGCATTTTTACATGTGTAATAAGATGCTTTAGGACGTCTATCATTAAAATAGTGCATAAGTTAATTGAATAGACCGTAGTAGACAAGTGAAAGTTAAGAAATAAAAAAAAATATTAGAAAGTTTATTTTTCTCTAAGGGATATCTAAAAAAAATATTATAGCAATTGTTCGGCAGATGTTTTTTAAAATATCTACGTTTCATCAGCTATCTAACGAGGTATAATAATCTAGGGTTTTATTCAAATGCATTGAAAAAAATTTAGTTTTATAGGCGACAGTGGAGAAGAAAATTTATACTTAGCCCTAAAAAGTAAAATAAAATAATAGGTAAGCATGAAATGTCATTTATTAAAGATTTTCACACAACTTTTTCTTATTCTACAGTTCATGTTCAACATGGCCGCCTCTATTTCTGATACATTGTCGCATCCTTCTACGGAGACCAGTCTTTACTACTCCAGTGGTTAACGTGGTCCTCATTTTATTGGCTGCATCCACAATCCTTTCTCGTAAGTCTTCCACAGACGAAACTGGATTCGGCTCGCTGTACACAAGACTTTTCATGCACCCGCACACGTGAAAATCCATGGGGGTTAGGTCCGGACTTCTTGCTGGCCATGGCAACGGTCCACCTCGTCCTATCCATTTGTTTGGATAATTTGTGTCCAGCCAGTCTCTGACACTTCTCCTGAAATGGGCAGGGCAGCCATCGTGTTGGAACCACATGTCCCTGATCAGGTTGAGTGGCAGATCATCCAGCAAATCACTTAAGTCTGCTCTCAGGAAATTTTCGTAGCTTTCCCCATTTAGATTATCCGGGAGAAAGTAAGGTCCAATCAAATGATTGGAGATAATGCCCATCCACACATTCACGCTGAATCTTCGTTGGGACCCCTTCACTCTTTTCTTATTGGGATTCCTTAGCTCTTTTGGGGCCCAGTAATGGGCGTTGTGATAGTTAGTTATGCCATCTTTATCAAATTTGGACTCATCCGTCCACAAGATATTTCTTAGAAAATCTGGGTCGCCTATAAAACTAAATTTTTTTCAATGCATTTGAATAAAACCCTAGATACCTCTAAGATACCTCGTTAGATAGCTGATGAAACGTAGATATTTTAAAAAACATCTGCCGAACAATTGCCATAATATTTTTTTTAGATATCCCTTAGAGAAAAATAAACTTTCTAATATTTTTTTTTATTTCTTAACTTTCACTTGTCTACTACGGTCTATTCAATTAACTTATGCACTATTTTAATGATAGACGTCCTAAAGCATCTTATTACACATGTAAAAATGCAATAATAATAATAATAATAATAAGATACACAAAATAAACAAAAATAAATTTAGTAGCCTAAAAATCGGCAATTTTCAATAAAAAAATTAAAAGTAGAATATCTCGAAAAGGGTTAAGTTTAGGGTAGGGTGTTTCATAGTGAAATAAGTCAGAAATGATGGGTACTCCACGCCCTTAACGGATCTAGCACGATTTTTCCTGTAACCCTGTATATATATATATATATATATAATTTACCGTCAGAAGTCTGCTTCCCAGAATTGGCTGCCGATGAATCAGTCCTGCGAACTTTCTTGGCTTTCTGCTTATCCACCTTCTTGTTTTTCTGTAACAGTACATTTATATTGAATAACTTTAAACTTAACTAATAGTTCGCCCCGAACTGAGATCTCGCGAGTCCCCCATAAAAACAAAAAAAATATTATTTGTAATCTTTGACTATCAAAATAGTGCCACGAAATGATTAACCATATAACCTACAGTTTCATCCAAATTACAGGTAACGGGAGTTCATGTTAATTGTTTACCCTTTTTTGGGGTAAAATTGCAGTTATTCTAGATCTCAGACTTTTGCCTATATTTGTGATACATAAGCTACACGCATACCAAATTACAGCACTGTCGGGTCACTGGTGTACCCTGTGAATTTTGTCAAAGTTTAGTTTTTATTATGGCTAATAACTCAAAAACTACAAAAACTTTACTAAAACTAGAAACGGGGTCGAAATGTACTAATCCTTTCATTTGACGTCTCACATGACCTAATAGTCTCATTTTCATTTTTTTTTACCCCTCTTGAACCCCAATATCTCAACAACCCCCAACAATTTTTAGCTCATTGAGTCACACCAAAATTGTGCCATCATTACCTACCTATATACCAAATTTCACGATGATCGGATTAACGCTTCGAAAGTTATCCTCGGACAAACAAACATACATACATACATACATACAACGACGATTTGTCCAAGTTGATTTGGAGATCTCGTTTCGTTCGATCAATATAACAAAGTCGGGTTAATTACACTATTTATAACTCTAAAATGGCTGGACCGATTTCTATGAAATTTGGTATATAGATTATCATAGTTATACGGGATTTCGACCGTCTTATCGGTATTTTGACCTACAATTGGATTGTATTATGATGGGGATTGAGACAGACTACTTTTTATCTGACTGCGCAAAAGGAGGGTGATGTTTGACAAACCACGCGTGCGAAGCCGTGGGCGGGTCAGCTAGTTATGTATAATTATCTATGTATTATGTTAACATCAGGAGTTTCATCTCCATGTAGCATAAAAAAAGCTATTTAATTTGGTTCATTATGTTGATGCTTAGTGAATAAAATAACAATAGTTTATTTTTTTAGTAAACGTTGCATTTCATTTCGATATATATTTTTTAAAGTAAATTATGTATTTTATATTTATTTAAGTATATGTAGATATATTTTAAGTTGTAACACCGCCTCCTCTCACGTTTTGTCAATCCAGTCCATCCAAAGGTTGCCTGAAAGTGATCGCTTTGAGCGATAAGGCCGTCCATTGTACCACCACGTATTAGTCTTTAAATTTTCTAGATTAAGTTATTGTAATTTGGTGTAACAATAAAGAATTATCTATCTATCTACCTATGTGTTTAGGAGATTATCCATTACATACAAATTTTACCTTTTTATTATTAGCTAGATAAGACTGAGTGGAGGCAGAATGGGTCAGCTAGTAGGTAATTATTATAGGTTTAGTATAGGTTCATATTTATCTACTACTCTATCTTTATACTACTTTATCTATACTGATTTAAATGGGGACGACGGTTTACCCTAGGGATTTCAGTATGGGGTTTAACAAAAAGGGCGTGTTGAAAATTTTAAAGGGTCGGCTACTTGCGAGTGATACCTTTGGTGTTACAAACGTCCAAAGGCTACGGTAACCGCTATCGGGTGGGCCGTATGCTTGTATGCTATCTTTGTGGTATAAAAAAAAATGGCATATGCACCTTTTTCATTTGTTACCTGCTACTGTGTTGCAACAGGCGTGGTCGCGGGCAGACACAGCAAGTCGAAACGTCAGGATAACATATAAAAATGGTACATACGCGATAAATACCCGTTTAAATCAGTACTTAATTATGTACAGTGATTGCGAAAGTTTGAAAAATACTACTTTTGTAACAAACGGACAAACCTTTTTCCGATGTTCAGTCTTATGTGAGTCGAGCGCTCCGTTGACGATCCCGTCGGGATCCTTCGTGTCCTGGCTCTCAGAGTCTGATGTGCTTTCCGATGACTCCTCTTCACTGCTACTTGAAGAAATACGTCTCTGAAATACAAATAATGATTCAAACGCAAAATAGAATCTTTGAAAATCAATCAAAAGCTGCTTGCACTGCGTCACAGATTAGAATAGTAGGTAGTTGACATCCCGCCGCGTCGGAGTGCGTGTGCGATGTTGCCACTCTGCTAGAGAGCAGCACCCACGCGCGACGCGGGCGACGTTGTCAGCTCTCCGAGCGGGTGCAGGACGCGCTCACGCTCAAACGTCAAGTCAAACAACGTGCGATTGTCGGACGTATTTCGTTCGATATATGGCGATGTTGTTGTAATTATGACAAGACTTGGAGTTGGAATAAGCATATGGTGGTAACCATCTCCTATAGCAAAGTATTGCCTCGTAGGTCACGCTCCTTAGAAACGTGCCCTACGATCACTACCCTGCGTATTATAATTATAATAATTATTATTTATTATTAATCTGAGGCATACAGGTGTAAAGCTATATGTGCTTGTTATTTCACCGAAAACCATTCCCTTCAAACCGAAACACAGCAATACTGTTTGGTGGTCGGAATAGGTATGGTGGTAGTACTTCCCCGAGCGAGCTTTTTCACAAGGAACTCTACTACTCTTAGGATTTAAGTCCACTCGAACAAAGTCGTAGGTAACTGTTAGTAATACAATAAAAATAACATTGGTTTTGCAACGGGAGTTGACCCCAAACCTCTTCGTCATGATATCAGCGAAATTACATGCACTGTTTATTTATTTAATACTTTCACACAAAACATAATAGTACTAGGAGGACTTAATGCTAATAGCATTACGAGGCATGCCTTTTAAGTTCTGTCGTTTCCATATTTTCCGGCAATTTTGAATTTGGAACTGTTCTATATTCGAATGTGTTTACATTTTGAATCTCAAAACAGTTGAAAGTATTAGGATTAATGCTATTGTTTAGTCACAGTTTCGATTTGAATCTGTCAGGTCACGTACGAAAATGAATCTTTCTAAGGAAAATGTTCGTGCAATAATTTTCTACAACTTTAGAAGAGGCCTGACACGGCTTCAGTGTTTAGAAGAGCTAACATCTGTGTTCAGTGATGTAGCCCCATGTCTGCGGACTGTCGAACGCTGGTATTTAGAATTCCAGCGTGGACATACTAGTGTTAGTGACAGATTTCGCGAAGGACGCCCAAAATCCGCCTTCACTGAAGATAACATCATTGCTGTGAGACAACTAATTCTCGAAGATCGTCATGTGACGTATCGAGAGATAGAGGCTCTATTAGGCATCTCAGGGACAACCATTCAGAAGATCTTGCATGAAGCGCTTGGTGTGAGAAAGCTAGTTTGCCGATGGATACCGCATCTGCTTTCCGACGATCACAAGGCGGCCCGCGTCAGATGGTGTAAGAAAACTCTGCAAAGGTTCAACCGAGGGGAGTCAAATCACGTCTACGACATCATAAGTGGTGACGAATCTTGGATCTATGCCTACGATCCTGATTCCAAACAACAATCTACAATCTGGGTCTTTCAAGACCAGCCAAAGCCGACTAAAGTTGTTCGTTCTCGAAGCACTTCAAAGAAGATGGTGGCCACGTTCGTTGGAAAAACCGGCCATGTTGCGACTATTGCACTTGAAGATCGTAGAACGATTAACGCAGAGTGGTATACTACAGTTTGTTTACCACAAGTCATCGCCGAACTTCGAAAATCTAACTCAAAGCGACGCATCATCCTGCACCACGACAACGCAAGCTCACACAGCGCTCGTCAAACGATTGAGTATTTGAAGCAGGAAAAAGTAGAAATTCTTGACCATCCTCCATACAGTCCTGACCTAAGCCCTAACGATTTCTTTACATTTCCTAAAATTAAGAAAAGTCTTCGTGGTCAAAGGTTCCAGTCCGGTGAAGAAGCAGTCGACGCTTTCAAGTCAGCCATTTTGAACACCCCCACTTTAGAGTGGAATAAATGTTATAATAACTGGTTTGAGCGAATGGAAAAGTGTATTAAGCTACGCGGTGAATACTTTGAAAAACAATAAAAAGTACTATAAGGTTCTAGTTGTGTTTTTTTCTTCAAACGACAAAACTTAACCGATTCGTTGCGATGTCTAATTTTGCAAACTTCTAACTGTAGCGTTGAACAAAATTACCGTGACACGGCTGCCGTGCCAAGCGCCATACGATTAAATGACATGGCTCCTGTGTCTTCAGCCATGCGGAAAAGAAAACAGTGTTTTTTACCATTTTTACGTGGTTCTAAGCGTTAAAACTTTTAGTTTACATTCGAAATCTAACGTGAACGGTCCGGAACGTAGTTTCAAGTGATAAAAAGTGGAAAAATAAGTGTATTTTTGGAAATGGATGGGAAGTGGCTTTTTTAATACAGGTGTGATAAACCTTTTCTACTTACATTAGTTCTAAAATTATTGTTTTGGTTTTCCTGATAAGAAATTTCAAGTATTTTAAAGTAAATTATTGCTTATTTATTGTTTAAGAATTACGGCGTAAAAGAAAATATATTCCCGAGACAAAAATTGAAACACAATGCGACGACGATGACCAAATATTAGAGCAAAATTCGCAAACATATTCACAACACTGGGAAAACTCAGAACACTTGAAATCTATACATGAGGATACTTCAACGTGCATAGAAAAAGAGATGGTGGACAGATCAACGTGTTTAGAAAATAATATGGTGGACAGTTCAAAGTGCATCGAAAAAACTAAGGATGATGAGCGTCATGTTCCAACTGTATTGGATATACATGGATGTAAATATTTTGGCCAGTTAGTTTTGGCCAACGTATGTGTGTTTACATAATAGGTCCTCAGTTAAACCCACGCTGGTATAAAAATTATCCACATACAAGGAATGGCCTTTTTCAATATACTTTTGCATAAGCAAATGAACCACTTTTTCAATATGATTTCTACCGCCGACTTGCACATCCAGGGAGCCTGCGTACACGTGAATATTTAAAATAATTCCGTTGGCATCGGCTAAAATGTATAATTTAATTCCGTATTTATGAGCTTTTCCTTTATTGTATTGACGGAAGAAAAGTCTTCCTTTCCACAGAATAAGAGACTCATCGATTGTTAGCTCTCTTAATGGATAATATACTGAATTAACCGTGTCGTCGAATAAATCAATTAAAGATTTAATTTTAAATATACTCTCTGGTCTTTCATTATTCTGAACATTTAAAGCTCTTAAAATTAAAAAAAAACCTGTCCCTCGACATAAATATTGGGTGTACAAATTAGTTCGGTCCGTTTTAAAAAGATGGCTCTGGCTGTCATGAATGTTTTATTGTGACAGTTGATCTCGGTGGTTTCAGAGAGGTTAGACATCTGTCAATAACATTCCGTTCCCATCACTTCGAATTTCGTAAAAGAACTTGTTTTAATTTTTTTGAATATGTCAAATTTTGTGTTAACTAAAAAAAATTTTGTTTAAAAGTTTAAATTTTGTGTAAAGCAGCATCTGCGGGAGGTTTTAATTTTTTGCTTCAATTGGAAGAAAAGTGCAGCGAAAGCGCATCGAATGCTTGTGGAAGTTTATGGTGATAATGCTCCAACTGATAAATCATGTAGGGAATGGTTCCGACGTTTTAAGGATGGTGATTTCAGCGTTGAAGATAAGCCTAGACCCGGACAACCAAACAAATTCGAGGACGAAGAATTGGAGGCATTACTCGATGAAGATCGAAGTCAAACACAAGAGGAGCTTGCAGATAGTTTAGGAGTGACTCAACAAGCAGTTTCTGTACGATTAAAGTCCATAGGAATGATTCAAAAACAGGGATACTGGGTTCCTCATGAATTGAAACCAAGAGACGTTGAAAGGCGATTTTTCACTTGCGAGCAGTTGATTCAAAGGCAAAAAAGAAAGGGTTTTTACATCGAATTGTTACTGGAGATGAGAAATGGATATTCTACGATAATCCCAAGAAGAAAAAATACTACGCTAAGCCTGGTGAATCGTTACCATCGACGTCGACATCAACAGCAAAGCAAAATTTGAGTTCAAAAGTCATGCTGTGTATTTGGTGGGACCAAAAAGGTGTTGTGTACTATGAGTTGCTACAACCTGGCGAATCTATTACGGGCGATCGGTATAGGCTACAATTAATTCGATTGAGCCGTGCATTACGTGAAAAGCGGCCGGAATACGAACAAAGACATGATAAAGTTATTCTTTTGCACGACAACGCTCGACCTCATGTCGCAAACGTCGTCAAAAAATATATAGAAACACTCAAGTGGGATATTTTACCACACCCGCCGTATTCTCCGGACCTTGCTCCTTCGGATTACTGGTTATTCCGACGGATGCAGCACGACTTGGCAGGTCACCGGTTCACTTCTTTTGCAGAAATAGAAAATTGGATCGGAAGTTGGATTGCCTCGAAAGACAAATCATTTTTTCGAGATGGAATTCGAAAATTGCCTGAAGATGGGAAAAAGTAGTAATCAACGATGGACAATACTTTGATTAATCTATTAATTTATTTTGATTTAAAAATAAATATATTTTTAACAACAAAAAACGGACCGAACTAATTTGTACGGCCCATATATGTGGACTTAAGCGGAACAGATAATGAGTGGACCAATAATCTACCATTCTATTGAGTTTTATTGTTCCCATCAGCAACAGTATGCCTAGAAATGTTTTAAATTCGGTGATACTTACATCGGTCCATTGTCTAAATCGAGCTCGAGAAGTAGTCGCTGCTGCTTTCAGTCTGTTGCCGTACTTATTTGTACAATCCAATATTAAATTCATGAATTGGGCATTCAAAAATAAAAAGAAATAGTCCAAAGGACTTTGGACGTGTACATCATGTGGCGACAATATACCACTGGTTCCGATATTCCAATATTCTGATTAGTTTCTGACATCCTATTTCGGTAGCGGTAATTGTCTTTTGTGCTAAGATTCTCCTAAAATGTTAAAAAAATGTTCTCTCAAATCGTTCACATTTCTGATACAAAAATAAGGGATTTTTTAATATTATTTATTTCAATTATATTATTATACAAAAATCCTCATCATTAAAATTTTCAAAAAGGTTGGTGATCCCTATTTTTTAAAAAACAATACAATATCCAGAAACGAATGCTACAAGCTTGATTAACGTTAAAAATAAAAAAAGTTTTGTTCTGGGGTAGATCTCCCAAAAACTTAATTTGAAGGAATTACCATCGATTTCAAAATGGCACGGCTCACGTGCCTAACGCCACACGCAAAAGAAAATGATGACACGGCTGCCGTGCCATCCGCAATGAATCTGTTAAAAGGCATGCCTCGTATCTACCAGTCATCCTGGTCGTGCTAAAAGAAGGTAAGGCGTGACACAGGAAAAAAGGTATTTCACAGCTAATTATAAATACAGACCCTAAATGACTAAATAAAAACAATAAAAATGCCTAACATAATAATTATAATATATACATATATACACATGTATATATAAATACGTATCTTAAGTAAAAACCTTTACGTTAAAAAAAATGATGTATAGAAACATTGCAAACCTAAGTCAAACGCATGATGCTATCGGTGGCTTATCTTCAGCTTCTCAAGGAAGCGCTGACGCACCAATCTCTTAAACCACTCTTTTGTTTCAGCCTTTTTAATGTTTAATGGCAAGTCATTCCAGAGTCGGACCGCCACAACCGAAAAGGAGTTAGAGAAAAAAGTCTTATGGGAAGGGGTGGAGGTTGGCTGTTATTATTTACCTTGTTCCTTCTGGGCTCATCAGAAGGCGTTCCGGTTTCATTAGGCACGGTCTTGAACTCCAGAGCCCCGCAGTTGATGTAGAATCCTCCAAGGTATGTATCTATGTCCGGAGGTATCATCTCATCATACTGAAATTACAAATAAATTCGTTAATACAGTTTTACTAATTACAGTTCCTTTAAAACTAAGCCAGTAAGTCTCATTCGAATTAAACATTTCAAAAGCTTCCAACCCCTTCTTTTCGCCTCTATGGTTAAAAACTTACATAGCTAAGACTAACAGTTAGAGTAGCTTTCTGTTTGAAAAAAACAACATCTGAATTGGTCCTTCCGTTTCAGAACTACGATGCCATATTCCAGTGTTGGCGAATCATCTTTATGTATCAACGTGCCATATTTTCTAAAGAAATGTTTTACGAAGCCATAGACGTGCCGTCAAATAATTGTGACTTCGTGATTATTGGGAAAATAATAATACTAAATACGATGAACTCAAAAACTCTTTATTTACTACAAAAAACAAATACATTTTTCAATGTACTATGCATTATTTTTTTTTTGTATAATAAATGTTTCAGTTATATGTGTAATTCAAATTAAAGTAACATTAGCGTGACTTCTGTTGTTACAGATTAGAAGACGCACGCTGAAGTGGAGGTGACTCGCGTTCATTCATAATATAATACTTTATAGTATACTTCTTGATCGGTGGTGTGCCCAAAATATTGTGTCGTGTGCCATCAATGGCACGCGTGCCATTGGTTCGCCATCCCTGCCATAGACAGACGGACAGGTGTCTAACTTATAACATCCCTTTTTGAATTGAAGGTTCATAAATAGAATAGATAAGATTTTACTATTTACTTTTTTTAATGTATTTGTGAGGAAACAGTCTTTCGGCCCACCTGATGGTAGCGGTCACCGTCGCCTATTGACACCGGTAACACCCGGGGCATCGTCGATGCGTTCCCTACCCTGTACAAACCTCTTTACATTTCTCTTGAAGCGCATCATGTCGTAGCCTAATGGGAAAACTTCAGATGGTAGCTCATTCCACATCTTGTAAGTATGGAGTAGAAAAGATCGCGTAAAGCGTGTGAAGCGCGAAACCGAATTGTCGACGATATGTGGAAGAGCTTTATTACGTTGTCGAGAAGTGCGGTGGTAAAATCTCGACGACGGGATGAGATCAATAGCTCTTCAGAACATTTCCCATTGTACAGGCGGTAGAATACACTGAGCGATCACGGCGTTGACTCAGTCTCCAGCCTGTCGGTGAGTTTGGGATCGCCGATGATTCTAATGGCTCTTCTCTAAGGGAGTCAAAACGAAGTAATTGTTACTTTGGAGCTCCATGCCAAAGATGGGAACAGTATTCTACGTGAGGCCGCACTTGTGCTTTGTACAGCAATAGCCGTTGTGCCGTAAAATACTGTTTGGCACGGTTAAGGAGTTTTCCTCCAAGTTTTTTGGAAGTTAGCACAGCTTTTGCTTCGAAGTGACTCCCATACTGGACCTCATTAGAAATTTCGACTCCCAGAATTCCGAGACAGGGAGAGGAACGCCCTGGAACCATGGAGCTACTGTGAAAGGTTATGCCTTACTATTACTATATCAAATAAGGATAAAAATACTTACTCCATCAGTATTGTCGATGAAGGAGTCATTATCATCGTACCCCGCTCCGATATCTGCAAATTGATCGTCCTTGGATCTCCTTTTCTTCTTGCCGTAAGTGCTATTATTACCCTGAAAAAATTACAACTCATTTTAAGTACATAGGTAATCTATATTATTAATACATGAAGAGGAAACTTAGTACCCTTTTTAAGACTCCAAAAAAGGAGATGTTTGTAACCTCAAACATCAACCGATTTGGAAAATTCTTCAAAAGGTTACCTCAATAAGATTGTTTTTAGCCATACACCCGCCCATTATCTAAATATAGCAAGTACTGATGACAAGCCAAAGTAGCAAGGTTCCGTTTTTACCAGTTTGGTTTGGATGGAACCCTAAAACAAACAACAAAACTTGCAAACCTTATCAAATCCTTTCACATTCTTTAGGCCAACACCTTGGATAAAATACCCACTTGTTATCTTTGGATACAGAAAATAACAAGTTATTTATTTATAATTATGTATAGAAGTCGGATGCAGTAAGTTTTTTTTTACGACTTACAGATGGAACAAGCTTAAGGCCTACCTGATGTTACGTGGTAACCATCGCCTATAACAAAGTATTGGCTCGTAAGTAACGAACCTTAGATACGTGCCCTACGATGCACTGCTCTTTCACAAGGAGAGTAAGTCATCTTAAATAACTAATTTACTGTTCCTCGAGCAGGACTCGAGCAGGACCAACCACCAGGAAGACATCCAACTCAGCTGGTTTACAAAGGGTTATTATGAAATAAATAAATAATGAATAAATTATGCTGGACATTTCACAAAGCGCTATCTACCTCCAAACTAAGCAGAGATGTATCATGGGAACCAAATAACAGACTCCTTGTTGTACTTGAATTAAATAATACTATAACTCTCTTTTTGTAACAAAGGTTTAAACTTACATATTTCTGTTCAAACTTCCTGGCAACGCGTTCCACATCATCATCATTGTCTGAGAACGGGTCCAGGCCACTTGGTTTGCCGTTTTCCACTCGTTTCTTTCTCTGAAATGTGAAATATTTGATTCAGGCACTTTAAGTGAAGAGATTATTATTATTCATTTGAACACCACAAACATTTTTTTTTTAATTTGTTGGGTTGATCGGTGGAGCAGGGCAGCGAATGAATGGTAGCCGAGGAGAGGGTTTAGAAGGGTAGGACGTCTGGCAGTGAGATGAGTGGACGACTGGAGTGAGACTAGTGCAGGAATATGGTGGATGGCACAAACTTGGGGAGGCCTATCCACAGCCTGACTTTACCCATTGTTATACCGAACAATGGGTGAAGTCAGGCTGTGGATGATGATTATTTGAACACCAACATAGTATACATTGATACAATATACTTAATGAATCAATTAATAATTCTACAAGCTAAATGTTAGTATAATTACAGCTGAAGACTGCATTATCTGGTTTATTGAGCGAGTAATGAGATAATAATTTAAGATCCATTTGATAAATGAAAAAGTCTATTAAAGTGTATAGCTGGTTTAGTCATTATTATCTTACAATGTTTTTATAGTTATTAAGTGACACCTGGAGATCATCATCATCATATCAGCCTAAGGACATCCACTGCTGAATATAGGCATTGATTTATATACCTGTATAACTTATTGACCTTCATATAACCTGGAGATGAAACACGAAAATGGCCCACCTGATATTAAGGTGGTAACCATCACATACTATAACAAAGCATTGCCATGAAGGACACACACTTTAGGAACGTGCCCTACAAGCCACTGCCCTGCTAAAACCCATCACATAAAAATACATATATCGATAAATATAAATTCATAAAATATAAATTGGTACATAAACATAAAGTTCTTAAATAAATAGCCTTTGTTAAACAGTATTAATTAGGTGGTATACCTACCTAGTATACATAATAGGTATGTAGTACATTATAAAGAGGATCAAATATCGGAGCTAAAATATATAGGTACAAAAAATAAACTTTGCCTAGCAGACTCAACAACCATATCAAAATTGGTTGAAGCAACCACCTTAGTTTGGTATGAAGTTAAAAACCTAACATATACAAGGACCTATCCATTTATGAAAACCATATCAAAATCGGCTAAGCCGTTCTGTTAATACTCTGTACTTACAACAAAGTAAAAGCTCTGCTAAAAATACAGAGCAATTGAATCCCTACTACATTAGCATAAGAGTTATTGACCCCGTCATTCACTATCATAACATCTTTATAAATTACAAACGATTATCGATTTTATAATAAGGCGATAAAGTCTATAATCTTAGGAACAACACGAGATGACGTCATCAAATTAATTGATAAGCTGTTTTAGACCTTACGCGTGTGTCATAAAACCTAACTCAAAGTAACCACGTTCCCGATTACAAATTGCTAAGCAAATCGATCTTATTTCGTTGAATAAAATCTCATTCCCAACTAGACGCCACAATAACAATGACGCCGGTTTTTTTATGAATTAATAATGCAAAATATTTATATTTTTTCTTATTATCGTAATTATTCGCATATTATCAACATTACATACCTACAGGAAAGGAATCGAATGTAGGTAACATTCGATTCGCTCAAACGACCTATTTACCTGCACGAATATCCAAAATATTAGACATTAACATAAAACAGGCCGAACACTTAAAAACATAAGCTCATTTCCAATAATAATGCCTCCAAAACACGTAAAACAAAAGAAAACGCACACACATACATTAATCTACACCGATTAATCACTGTCACTCACGCACACACGCAAAAGTACATAGGACCCTACAACGTGCCCTGCACTATTTACTTGGATCGATTCTAACCACAATGAAAGATAAAAAAAAATCACGTCTTGTGCAGACGTAAAAGGTCGCAAAAACATTCTGCCAACATGCGCATAATTTTGCGAGCATAACCGACTTGCCAACTTCCCGCCGGGTTTACAAACAAACACATAACCAAATTAAGTATAAACCAACCGCTAATACATAAAATATCCTTTCCTATAATACATACAAAATGGCAAAATAACCCATCACAATAAGGAACGAACGAAAGAAACAACACTATTTTGTAGTGTTATCTTTCGCTTGCCAGTAGATAACTATTTCACATTATAAACATACGTTTTATATGCAAATAGGTATGTAACTCTATCGCTTTTCGATTTATTTACATTTAATCTCTAATTTTATCCAAAGACTTCTAAAATAACCTAAAAATAATCTTTCAGTACCGGAATCCCAATAGGCTGGATAACCTAGGTCATTGGACACTTTCGCGGACTTCCCGATAACGTATGCACTACAATTATATCAGAATTATATTATGTGTAATACTAATGAGGTGTAGATATATTACAAATAATAGTTTTAGCGCTAAAACAACCGGAATCACAAACTGTTGGTGACCAAAACATTGACTCGGTGAAATTATGTTCTAAGCTGACAACAGACTTCTATGATTGTTGCAAACATGGCGACCGCTATCTGGGCTTCTCATACAGCCCGTGAACGCAAATTCGTGTCACAAACCTAATACAAAACCATGTAACGTAAGCAAAAGTTATCCTACCACCTATTTCAACAGCCTCTCACGAAACCATCTGTTCCCGCCAAACCGTGCAAGACAACGCCACAATTCTTTTTTAGCGTATTGCCTGTACTACAAAGAGCTGGAAAACCAGTATGGTTGCGTAAATTGCTATGATTTTCTGTTATAACTTACCTCTTCTGCAATGACTAGTTCCTTGTAATTTAGCTCCGGATATTTACTTTCGTTGCTTTCGACCAAATTTATGGTTAATCTCACTGTTTGGTTCACAATCTTTTTTGCACTTTTAGGCGCACCCACTGTTATAAGATTAGCACGTTTAGGGTCCGACATTTTCCACCAAAATCGAACATAAAATGATTTTTTTCAAAGCATGACACGACCTGCATTTTCAAACTGTGTAGCACATTGCCACCATGTTGAAATTAATTGTTTGGGTTGTGAGCGCTACGGAAATAACCTGAACTAAGTTGCAGTTTTCAACTTGAACTCAAGAGATGGCGATAGCAGTTTCTGACTAAACGAGCTAGATGTCACCAGTACACTCTCATTTTTGGCAATTAAACCTATTTTTATACGTATAAAATGCATTTAAATCTATACAATAACATTATTAGCTAAAACCTATAAACAATTTTAACTCGAAAATGTATTTTAGACATTTATGCAAAAAGAATTTGCAATTTTGAACTTACCGCTCTGATTCTGAAACGTCAAAAGCCTTTTTCTGTCGAAGTCGTTCATTTTTACTTTCACAGATGTCTCTTGCTGTTCTGTCAATGTCATTTTAGGCCTGTTTTACCGACATAGGAAAAAGTCAAAACCAAAAACTCGAAATCGAAATAAAAAGTTTATCCATTAAGTACTTACATAATCAAATTAATTTAAAAATTCTAAAAATTAATTAGTTTTATATTTTTCTCATTACATACAACCCCACGTGGTGTTTTTATTCTCTCCTCTTCTGTCCAATAATTTAGTTATTTTTATTATGACAGTCTATGTAGCCCCTGCATTGTGTATTATTTCTAAATGGAAACGATAGATTTTAAAGCGTTATTTCAACATAGGTAGGTGGAGTAGGTAGGTAGGTACTTAAAGACCGTAGGTAGGTAGGTATCATACCTACTACAGATTAGGAAAAATCCCGACGCCTATGTTACGATTACGACACACACACAGGTGGTGTTTGTAAATAGTACACAGTCACAGTTCGGTAGTTTAACATAGGTTGGTACTTACTTACTTACTTTTCTCTGGGGGCGTGTTATAGCGTAGATACCTTGACGCACGGTCACTTTTGGATGCGTGACCGCTAGTGGCTGGCACTAACAAGTAACAAAAGAGCGCTTTTGAGCTTCGAGATGTCGGCTGTTGGTAGAAGTCAAACTAAGTAAGTAATTACTATGTCTGAGGCTTTCTTTCGGGCGGCTGTTGGAACGTTGGTTGGAAACCAGAGTTGGATTGGTAGGTTGGTACTAGCTGCTGGCTAGGTACTAATACTAGGTATTTGTAAGTACTACTTACAAATACCTGGTATTTATTAAGCACCTATGTACCTACATTATTTTTTATTATGCAAAGAAAAACTTAAATTTACAGTGCGGGGAGCATTGGGATTATTTGGACTAGACTGTACGTCTATCGCCTGTATCGTAGGTAGGTAGAACGCAAGGCAGTGCATCGTAGGGCACGTATCTAAAGCGACCTACGAGCCAATACTTTGTTATAATAGGCGATGGTTACGACTTAACATCAAATGGGCCATATATGCTTGTCCCATTTCCAGGTGGTATAAAAAAAAGGTAATACAATTGTGTCGTTATCGCGCTTTTCTACCTAGATACCTTCTTCTTGTAATAAAGAAGCGCCTACTGTAGATGCTACTGCTACTGTGGAGCACGTGATGCTTCATTACACTGCCAAAAACGATGCCAGACTGAGAACGGGTCTGCAAGGGGTCATCGAACCCTCATCCTCCACCAACACCGCTATTATAACAACAGCCACGGGGAACCTGGAAAGCTGCTGCCATCAACCCAAAGTCCTACTCCGTTAGGGACTTCAAGGAGTTGGGATGGCTGGGGTTAGGTTAGAAGGGGGGGTAATGCACAATACACCTCAATGCGGGACGTCTGTGCAGATCTATAATTCCAGTACATTGCTTCCATAGTGGGAGGCAATTCAAAAAACGAATGGAACAAAATCGGGGGATACTGTTTGGTGTTGCAATATATCTATATCTATATATCATCTCCATCCAAAATTTAATTACACAACTGGATAGCTAAGTGTCAAAAAATTCTAAGTGAGGACTTTGACGCATTGCGCGCGGTGGAGGAGGAAGCACCGCCATTTTGAGGTCATTTTGCTGCGTTTCGAGATTTCCATTTGGTAAGGATGACCCGAAAGACTTAGTGTTCAAACAATAATTATTATTATTAATTTTATTCAGTTATAATAATATTCACTCACTGGCCATAACTCAGCATATCTACGTGGCTATTTATTTAAGTAGGAATCTACATAAGTAGAAACAAGTCCTTCCTCTCGCTAACCCAATTAAAAAACCCATTCGTCCAAAGTGGTTATTAAAAAGATGAAGCCATCAGCAGAAACTTGCTCCTTGAGGGTATTCGGAAAACGCTGATGAGTTGGACATTATGAAACCGAGATTCCTATTAAGATAAAGGACATTAGTCGCACTTAAGGTCCCTTTAGACGTTTTAGTAAATAAACATTAGTACGTTTTAATAACTAAACAACAGTATGTTTAATAACTAAACATTAGTACGTTTTAGTAACTAATCATTAGTAGGTCATCGCAGTGGGCGAAAAGCCGGCTGAGACGCAGGAAGTAGCGTGTTCAATTCCCGCTGCGGGACAAATGTTTGCATTATCTACAGATACAGGGTGACAAATGGGAAGTTGCCTAAAGTAATCATTTATAATTTTGAGACAGGTTTAGGAAAAAAAATAATAAAAACATACATTGAATCACTGAAGTAGTAATTTTTATTTGGATAGGTTTCAGTTTAATTGAACATTATCAATAGGCACAATTAAGTTTTAAAAAAAAAATGACAAAATCTGGCTAGGGAATGACTATTAATGGTAAATATTTTCGAAATGATCCCCATCTGAACTTGCACAATAATCAAGTCGTTTTTGAAAGCTATAAAAACTTTGTTCAATTGTAGATGAAGAAATATTAGAAATTCCTTTTCTGATAGCTTCTCTCAAATCATTTTTGGTCTTGGGTTTATCTTCAGTTAAATGTGGATTTTCAGTACCCCAAAAACGGTAATTTTGTTTATTGACATATCCGTTGAAATAAAAGTGAGCCTCGTCTGAGAAAATTATGTGATTAATATTGATCTCGTTGTTTTCCAATTTATTTGTCATAACTTTATACTAAACTCAATTCTTTTTTCTTTAGAATGTACGGAGCAATTGATGAGTTGTCATTTTGTAAGGATGTAACTTGATGAACTTTTTCATTATTAATCTTAGTGTCTCTCGATTCAGTTTTAAAGCTACTGCAGCTTTTCTTATTGAATCCGTTGGGTTATTCTTGAAATGTTCTTCTACCTCGGTAACCTTATCTTCTGTGGTAACTGTGTATGAAGGACCAGGAAGATCATGACGACGATCGTCAAGAGTATAATAATTGATGAAGTTATCAATTACTCTAAGAAAGAAGTAAAAAAAAAATTAAGACTTCATTAAAGAATACGGTCATACTATAAAGTCAAATATATATTTTTTTATTCTTACCTTCTAAGAGTATTTTTACTAGCTACTCTTTTACTTCCAAACTTGGTACGAAAACCTCTATATGCTTCAGTATAGTTTTTACCTCTAGAATAAAAGCACTCAATGAGATACACCTTTTCTTCGTTCGTAAGGTCACTCATTTTAAAGTACACGTACTGCTCTTTATGGCGTCTCAATAGAAACTGACAACGTTCTAGAATATACCTACGTGGGCCCAGCCTTATACTGTAGAATAAAGGAGGAAAGAGATGCATATACTTTAGGCAACTTCCCATTTGTCACCCTGTATATGTTCCAAATTTGGGTACCTATATTTCTATATATCTAATATAAACAAAAGTTATATAGATTTTTGACACAATTATTTCTTTTAAGCCTAGTTTTAAGATTCTTTGTATTTTTAACAAAATAAACGCATTTATCTTATTATGTATCTATGTATTTACAAAAAAGTATATAGGTACATATGGATTCTATCAGTTATCTGGTTCCCATAGTACAGCTTTGCTTAGTTTGGAGACTAGAGAGCACTGTGTGAAATGTACAGCATTATAAAAAAAACGTGTGTGTGTACTTATGTAGGTACGCACGTATCAAGTTATACTTCTTTGGCGTAACAGAATAAAAATAGCTAAAGATTTCATCCCAAATGCCACAACTCTTTGTTTGTTGCCGCTTTGTGGCTGTTGGTGTGCGCGCGCATGAGATAGTTATCAGCTAACTTCACCATGTCGCTTTTTGGCTGTCGGTGTGCACGCGCTGCGTAAAAGTTTTACACTCATTTTTTTTCCAAACTCGCCAAAAGAAGTATAACTTATAAAAAAAAATATTAGGTACCTACCTAATCCTTACCAATAATATACATTCGAAAGTAACTCTGTCTATATGTCTGTCTGTTTGTTACGTTTTCACAACTAAACGGATGGCCTGATTTCGATGCAATTTTAGATAGATTATGACCGGGATTATCTAACTTCATACAATAACTAGGTATTTCTTTAGTTATTACCAGATTACCTACACAATCATAAAATATTTAAGATTCATTGATCACCATTCATCATATTCTTTATAAGATACTTAAATTAAAGCCAGTAATTGTTTAACTTGCTCCAAGTAAAGGAAGCACAATAATATTATTATTTCTTGGAATCCCGAAATATATGGGCTCGCTTTTGGGATATTATTCATTAAGGCAAATGAAAAAACCCCTAAGAGGGGGGCGTTTTAAGGAAATCCCTGTAAGATGCCATTTGGATGCCGTAGACTTTGGGAAATCACCTTGGTAATGCTTGGAATTAGATTATGATTCCTGATTCCCTAAATGGGACTGGTTATTTCATATTGATTCATGGAGTGTGAAACCTAAATGGTATTATTTGACGATGATTTTTCTATTTATTTTTCTTGAGAAAGATTTGGCTTGTTTACGTTGTGGTCATAAAAATTTGGTCTATATACAATATGGCCGCAATTGCGTTACTTTTATTTATCAACACGTCAGCTTACTTGAACTCAAGTCACCATAAATAGAAGTCTTATCAGCATATCAGCCATAGGACGTCTACTGCTGAACATAGGCATAGCAAGAGCAATCAATCTGTGCAGCATGCACCCAACGGCTCCCATCAACTGGTCAAAATGACACTAAGCACTAAAGTGTTTGAGACAAAAACACGATGTCGTTGGCAATTAATAATTGATCGAGCGAAGCGAGATCTCTAAATCAACTTGGGCAAATCGGCATTGTATGTAAGTATGTATGTATGTTTGTTTGTCCGAGGATAACTTTCGAAGCGTTTATCCGATCATCGTGAAATTTGGTATATAGGTAGTGATGGCACAATTTTGGTGTGACTAAATGAGTTAAAAATTTGGGGGGTTGTAGAGATATTGAGGTTCAAGAGGGGTAAAAAAAAAATAGGAGTATCCGGTCAAATGGCACGTCTAATAAAAGGTATTTGTGAGTACATTTTGATCCCCTTTTTATTTTTAGTTTAAACCTTGTAGTTTTTAAGGTATTAGCCATGATAAAAACTGAACTTTGACAAAATTCACAGGGTACACCAGTGACGCCACAGTGCTAAAATTTGGTATGTGTGTAGCTTTAGTGAAACAAATATAGGCAAAAGTCTAAAATCCAGAATAAGTGCAATTTCTATCACAAAAAAATTAACTAATTTACATGAACTCCCGTTACCTGTAATTTGAATGAAACTGTAGCTCAAGTTAAGTGGTAATGCATTTCGTGGCACTATTATTATAGTCAAAGATTAAGAATAACATTTTTTGGTTTTTATGGGAGACTCGCGTGATCTCAGTTCGGGGCGAACCGCTAGTAGGTATTAAATATAATATTATATTCATTTATTTTCTATCACAAGTTGTTTCAAAAATGTAATCTAAGTACAAAGGGAAGTTTCTATAGTGTCAACACACGTTGTGCCTGAAGTAGGTTCATAGGAGCCTGTATTACACGGGGGAGGGACGGCGAGGTATGGCGTCCTTGTGCCGTCCCTCCCTACTTGCCTCGCATACCACCAAAATGGCCTGAGAACTATCTACTGCGCAGGTATGACCACGTGATCCGCCAAGTCTCATCTTTGGCTGCGCGCATTGTACTACACAATTATACAACTTATTTAAAAAAATAGCAGTTTCTGATCTTCAATTTGCCTTTCCTTAACGAAATATAATTTAATACATACCTTATTCTATTAGTAAATCCTTGGCCGAAAATCCGCTCAAGTTATTTTATTAATGAAAATGTCTGACCCCTAGACAATGTCTACAAAATCAATAGAAAAATAAATTGTAACCCCATAAATATGAATAAACTCCGTTTATTTTACTGTTATTGGATATAGTTATGAATAGGTATTCTAGCGTTACCACCAATTAAGGGCAGAGGTAGCAAGCCTTGTTATGGCTGCAACAGCTTTATACTGTGACTTCTTTGGAACCAGTGCTTGAGTTTTTGACACACGAAAGGTAGGTAGGTCTGTCAAGAAAAAGAGGATATCACGGAGCAGCTGCTTACCTGACCTCTGTGCCCTACCACCTGCATAAAGGACGACTTAAACTTAGCCACTGACAACGCAATAGAAGTAACAAATTGTTATGCATCCTTATTGTGATTGAGAAGTGAATCGTTGACTCGAAAAAAAGAAACATAGAATAATTAATAATACTTAATTTGAGCTATTGAGATAGAATAAGCTGCCGCATTTGGGTATATTTTTCAGCGCCCCTTCTAACCTGAACCTAGCCATCCTAACTTCTGGAAATAACGGAGAAGTAGTTTGGGTTGATGGCAGCGGTTTTCGGCATCCCCGTGGACGTTGTTCAAGGATGACTTGATGCAGACCTGCAGACAGACTCCTTTTCGTTCTGTAGACCTGTTCTGATCCGTTCTCCCACTAACATCTGCAAAGAACGTCTAAAGCTTAGGTTTCCTAATAAGGACGCACAATGCTGCGGTAAACGGACCCAACGCAGCGTCTGTGCGAGAAGCGGTCTGTTGATTTCCTCGCAGCCAAAGTAGACGTGTGTCAATATGAGCCCTTTATTTCTGGTATATCATAAAGCATTACTTATTCTGTTCTATTCTATTTTTGAAATATAAACTTTGACACACACCGCATCGTAGAAACGAGCACGATGCAGCGTTGTGCGGAGTGCCTGTTCTCAACTTTACCGCGTTTTCCCCTCACTGCTGATGCCTGCTTCGTCGGAACAACAGAACTTTTTGACGTTTTTCATACAACTACTCGTAAGTGTCCGAACGCATAACGCTCACCGCGTTTCGATCAAGGAGCAAGATGGGTGGACGACATCGTTAACGTAGGGAGCCGTCAATGGGTGAGACTAGCAGGATGGTGGTGGATGGCACAAACTTGGGGAGGCCTATACCGAACAGTGGGTGAAGTCGAGCTGTGGATGATGATGATAACGCTTCTCATATTTCGAAGCGACAAAAGCAGCTCGGTCGAGCAACACCGCTAAATAAATTTAATCTGCAGTAAAGTTTTATTATCTTAGCTTCGGTAATTAACCATTCCGTCGCGGCCTTGGCCCGACAATTGGAGCAATGAGGTGTTTTTACGGCCGTCGTAAAGAATACATCTTTGAGTACCAGATTTATTTAATTTCTGAGTAATTGGGCTTAATTTATTCAGCTCTTTGTGTAGGCAACGGTTTTTCCTTTCAATTGCCAAGAAAAGGGGAGATATCTGATCGAGCGACCTGTAGCTTGGGATGACCCTCTCGCAGAGCCACATCGCAGACGAAGGACCGGGAGAAGGCGAAGACAGCTTCTTCGCCTTCTTACACTCGATGGGAGCCAGCAGGGTTTAGGTGCGGGGAACTCCGACTCTGTATTGCACAGGCCTCCTACGCCGGGAAATGTCCTCAATATTCCAGGACATTCCTATCTCTCGCAGGGGGGAGTCAGAGGCGTCCGCTTAAGGTGGATATTCACCGACAGGGCCGCGGTTTAATCCAACCGGGACCCCGTGACCCTGTCAAGTGCTAGTGCCGCATCGAGTCACTCATCTCAAGATGGGTGGTTTGATGATGCACTGGCACTGAGGTGAATGAAGGAACATCGGTGGGTTTTTAATTGGTATGCCGTTGGTTCTTAACCTACGAAGACTCCTAAAGACCCCGTCAGCTCTCCCCGGAGGACATGCGTAAAGCATTTCCACAATGTAAAAAAAATGGCGGCCAAGGGTCACTTGTCAAACTAAATAGCAGTTACGTAGGTACCAAATGGACTTGATCTTGCAAATTGTTCTCACTTGATTCAACTTGCAAAGCAAATGCTTCCCGGATCGAAAATTGCATAGTGTCCTCGGTAGATCGAGCTAACGGGGCGCTTTGAGCCGTGTTGTGAAGTAACATCCCAATAATTTCGCACTGGAAGAACACCGAGCCTTGTAGTCGGAGAGCTGGTGACATACATATATATTTGTAAAAAGTGTTTTAGGCGACTTATAGTCATACAAAATAGTACTTTATAGTACTAGTAATGTAGTGAATCTTGAATCGTGAGTGGAGAATAGTCGGGATGGGCGTTTTTGGTTATTTCATTACAGCACAGTATAGGACATTTACATAAAAAAATGATAGATACACACACATACCTCCTACATAGTACATTAGTTATCATAAAAATGAGAGACTAAATTAAATAGGTAATAGGGACTGACAGGCAGTGACTCGATAACGTACAAAGTTCGTGACAAGACTGCATAGCCACGAAAGCAAAGTTGCAAGTTAGTTCTGTTCGAATGCACATGTGCTCAAAGAAACTATAAATCGCACTCGCGGTGCCTCTATATTTAGGCATTTGAATGCATAAATTGGATGGAAGAAGTCATAAGAGATCCAGATCTTTATACAAATACTCATTTATACAACATCATAATCATCATCAACCTATAGCAGTCCACTGCTGGACGTAGGACTGTAGAAAAGGAGACAATAGAAAAGGTATAAATAATTTATATTATATTATTAATTAGTAATGATCTACAGATATTTGTTCCGGGTCTGGTTGTTTCTCTATATATTATAAGTATGTATTTACAAAAAAAAATGTATATAAGTATTCTATCAGTTATCTGGTTCCCATAGTACAAGCTCTGCTTAATTTGGGCTAGATAGCGCTGTGTGAAATGTCCAGCAATATTTATTTATTTATTTATTTATTAGCCCATAGAGTCCCACTGCAAGGCAAGGGCCTCCCTTCCCTCCTTCCACCAATCCCGGTTATTGGCTAATTGGGGCCACTCTTTCTGGTATGCATCCAGTTCATCCCTCCATCTCCGCCTGGGTCTACCACGAGGCCGCCGCTCGTTTGGAACCCATTCTGTAGAGGCTTTTGGCCATAGTTCCTCTGGCATACGACAGACGTGTCCTGCCCATTCCCACTTCAATTTTGCGGATGTCAAAGCCACGTCAGCTATCTGTGTTTTGGAGCGCAGTGTCGAGTTTCGTATACGGTCGGTGAGCCTGACTTCGAAGATGCTGCGCTGCATAGCTCATTGACAAACACCGAGGCAGGACTCACCTGCAAGCGGTGCACCCTGACAATCAGCAAACGAGGCTCTAGCGACCGATCATGGCGGTATATCCAGACACTTAACCAGAAAGCTAGTTAAATGAGGCATGGTCAACCTTGGGGGCCAAATACCCCCCCCCCTAAAAAGTACCCCCACCAACCCGCATCTAGACAAGCATGGTGGATAATCATGTCTAAACCCCTTTCCTTAAGAAGACACAACACAAGCCCACGCCCCAAGTGCCCGGGAGCTCCAGTAGGTGTGTTGCCGATGATAGCAGGCAAATTCGCCCTGGAGCTAGGGGTGGTAAAAATCGCCGGGTGGGATCCCTCTGTCAAACGACCCATGCATGTATAAATAATTTATCTCAAGTAAAACATGGGTGCAAAGTAAATAGTTTTCTGTCTTCTGTTTTAGTTGATAAAACTTTTTTGAAAGGGCAAAATGCCTTTCATAACAGAAAGAATATACAATTATTTATAATAAAATACAGAAAAAACAGTCGAATCATCTAAAGACAGTTGTAAACGATCTATAGATAGCTCAACTGCTCCATATCACCAGGCGGAAGTGTCCCCAAGACACTGGCTGCTTGCCCCGCTGAGTTCCAATGCTTATACGTTGACCCAGATAAGCGCCAGCTCTTGAATCACACGTCACTTCGACCAGACGCCCAGAAAGATTTTTGAAAACGCGATGGGCCCCGGTACCCCTTGGACCCAGGGTCTCGACCCCAAATGGCTCAAACACGTAAGCTCTGTCGAGGCTTCCATATTTGCGCCACTTGAGATCGGCTAAATTTGCCGCCGCAATGGCCCCAGCTGCTGTACCAGATAGATGAGATGGCGCAAGGGTATCGACGAACGTGGCGTCCCACACCAAAGGTCTACCCTTCTCCCAAGGTAATTGAACTGTATTACAGAAGACAGCTTCTTCCCAAAACAATGCTAAAACATTAATCGCTCAGGCAATACAAATTGTACTGGCGTGATCCTTGACGGGTTAAATAAAATAAAATACTAAATAAGGGTTTTTCAAGAATACATTGTCAAAGTCTATATGATAGACTACACCGTAGACTACATTGAAACTCTATAATGAATACTGACATCCCTGGAAATGTATTTCATGCAGTAAATATTATTTGATTTGGTTTCAAAGATCAAACACAAGTCCTGGCTCCACATTAGGACTCTCTGCATGGTCTCTGCAAGAGCTATACCGATCCGCGTACCACAAAATTATGATACAATTTCATGTATAATAGAAATAATATGTTGCACGGCCGAGATTTGGAGCCATAACCTCCGAATCGGAAGTATAAGTGTGAATAAGTGTTTCTCCACCGCCACCGCCGTCACTAGGGCGTCACCGAGATACGGAATCATTCGAATGCGGTGGCGGTGGACACGCGGCCCTAATAAATGTATGTATCGCTATTTCGGTGACGATGACGTCCTGGTGAAGATGACGCCCTCGTAACGATGTCGTTCTGGTGACGGCGGCGGTGGGCACGCGGCCCTAATACCTGTATGTATCGCTACTCCGGCGCCGTCATCTCGTCCTCGGTGACGTACCAGTGACGGCGGTGGAGGACAAACGCTCTTAATCCCACTATGCCAGCACGGCAACTTAGATAAAAGTTCTTGAATTTCCAGTATCTAAACTCCGCTATCAACCTGTATCAACCCTGTATTGCAAGAATCATTCAATATCGTTCTCGTGGGTTATGGGCAACACTACGAGTATATGTACTACTATGTGACACTCTGAGACCTTCATGCGACTTATAATCTCTACTACCCGGGTACTTGCTGTAAGTTTATTTAAGCTCCGCTATCGACCATGCCTTGTATCACAAGAATCATTCAAAATCGTTCTCGAACCAATTCAGTGAGTCAAAGGTAACACATGTCCCAGCCATAAAGGTTTACAATATCTGTTGTTCTTTGTATGCAAACTCGAATTCGATGAGATGCATGCAACCAAACGGAAAATCTTACGACACGTTTTCTGTAATGTCAATTTATACAACTGCTTTAGTAAAAAATCTTTCTGTATTTCCTACAAGGGTTGAGGCTCTGTCCCATTGTACTATCCTCGTAAGCGCACGTCTATGTGTGAGTGCACCTGTTATCGCGTGCTGTACTAAACTTTACTTTTGTTTCTATCTATTTTGTCCTATTACTACAAACTTACCCTTGTTTTCATCAACATTGTACTGGCGTCAGCTCAAGTACCAAGTCAAAGAAACAAAGTACGCAATATTATCACTATCTCAACCCACAAGCCCTGTAATAAATGTGGCTTTTACAGCGTCTTCGCCGGGCTTATAAAATAAATATGGTGGAGTAATGAGGTCATTTTCCAGAGCCGTTTCAACTAATTTCGACCCCGTGCTCGGCCTGTTTTTACCTAAAGTACCAGGTTAATTAGAAATTAAATAATTATGTTATGCTCTTGTGATGTTAGAATATGGTACGGACTGTTTTATTTCTACACATACGGTTTTTTATTACACTAATTAATTGTACATATATGTACATATATATCTTTCAAAGTACACAAGAAACAAGATCATTGGCATTTTAAAACCAGTCCTGCTACACGTCCATGCATGTATACAGTATATGCTGAGATAAACCTACTACTTCTTGTCTACATGTATCCTGGCCTTCTTATTGCCGGACCTTAGCCGTCCCTCATAGATTTCAGAAACCATCTTGCCGGAAACACAATTTGGGTTTCGTACAAATAGAGAGAGAGAGAGATCACATGTAGAATAGAATAGAAAACGCTTTATTGTAAATCACACTTAAAATATAAAAAAACAATATAAAAAACAAACAATACACGCAGAAATACAAGTGCAAGTACACATGTACCCAGTTTCCTTTGTGTTATTAATGAATATTGATGTAATTTGTGATTTCGAATACAATTGTTAATTGTTTCCTAAATAAATGAAATTAAATGAATGAAATGAATTATTGTGTTGTGTGTTTTATATTGTGCTATTATTATGTTATTTATTAAGTAGCGTCAAATATTATGAATAATTTTTGATTTTGATCCCAGTTTGGGGCGAACCATTTATTTTGTAATGATGATGATAGCCAGCGATTGCAGCTTAAATAAAATTAGTGTTTAAAAATGCGCAACTACTATACAATTTTAAGATTATATTTAGAAACAATAAAAGTTTTATCCTCTTTTGATCTTTTCCGATGCTTTAATGTGTTTATTTGGCACATTTGGAACCCTCCGGTTCTGGCTTCGGATCCGGTTTTATCCAGATTAATCCGGTTTAGCCTAGACCATTGTTGAATCAAATAAATGGCAATTTTTCAACTCGTCACCAATGTTTCTAAGCGGCCCAGTTGATTTTATTTTGACACATCACTAAATGAGGAGACCAAGTCTTGCCTCTTGTAACGGGCCGGACCGGAATGGTTCCTCCACAGTAACAAATTCAGAAATAAACATTCGTTTTCGTAATATTATAAAATATTAATATTTATGAATAGCACATACTTGCTCATTCAGTCATTACGTATTTCAATCAATCTGGGATTTGGAAAAAGCTTCAATATATTATAACGCCTTGTGCCATCTCTTGGATTACTCATCTATTGTATGCGGTGTTTGATCTAGATAAATTGTAAATTGACATACTATCACGACGCTAGATGACAGTAGCTGTTGGATGAAGTGACGTGGAGATTGTACAAAATGATTTATCATCTATGGGAAGAGTTGCGCTACTCGCCGGAAGGGGGTCGTCTGACTAGCAATTTGTCAATGGGCAGAGTTCCACTGCTTACCGGTAGGGGATCGACAGACTATCAAGTTCTCTATGAAATAGGTTTCAATACACGGCATTATGGGTATGCAAGTAGAAGGCGAAGCTGGATAGAACGGAATATTGTCTATGCTATCATAAATTCGGGGGTGAATTAATATGAAACTTCGTGATATTACAAAATAATAATATTATTAATAGAAAATAATTGATCGTGCAGTTTTCTATGAATTACGTGAAGCCATTTGTTTACTGTTGAATAAATTTAGTATTTGTATAAAATAATTTATCATCTGTGAAGAGAGTTTTCGCTACTCGCCGCTAGAGGTCGGAGACGGCGGTTCGAGGGCTGAAGTACGGGGGGAAGGGACTGAACGCCTTAAATACGACGGAGCGGCGACGCTCGATCTCTTTTTTCTCGTGAATCTCTCGGAGCTCTTTTTTCTCGTGAATCTCTCGGAGCTCTTTGGTCTCGTGATCTTCTCGGCTCTGGTTCCCGTGAACTTCTCGGGGCGCTTTCTCGGGCTCTTCTCGGGAGTGGTGAGATCTCGGTATCTTGTCGTTGGGGATATTGCTCGTGGGCTCTTGGGTCGCGCTCTTTGCTCGTGGGCTTTTGCCTCGTGGTCTTTCCCTCGTGGTTCTTCACCCGCTAGCAGCCTGCGGAGACACCCAGAGAATACCAAGGTACGTGCTTGTTAATTTTTACTTACTGCCATTTTAATTATTGTTCTTGTGTTAATGTTTGGTAACCGGATTCGTACAGGAATGTATTGAATTGGATCCAAACAGAGTAACTTATTTGTGTGAATTTAAATGTAATTGTTGTATATCCGAGTTATTTACATTGAGGGTTAAATGGGGTAAATTTTGGATGGAAAATGTTAGAAGCCTAGATTTATTTTATTTTGAGGGTAGGAATTTTTACTTACTGCCATTGGCAATTATTGTTCTTGTGTTAATGTTTGGTAATCAGATTCGCGCAGGAATGTATTGAAGTGGCTCCAAACAGAGTAAATTATTTGTGTGAATTTAAATGTAATTATGGGATATCCGTGTTATTTACATTGACGGTTAAATGGGGTGAATTTTGGATGGAAAATCTTAGGAGCCGAGATTTATTTTATTTTGAGGGTAGGAAAAATTAGTGACGGTTAAAGTGATTGTTCTTGAAACACAGAATGTGGAATTTGGATTCCATATATTGGTTCGGGAATAATTGTTTTGAATTGCGGGGTGCTTATTTAATAAGATAGTTAACGTTGGGGATTGACATCTTACCGTGGCATTTTCTTTTAGTTTAACAATGTTGTCGGTAGGAACCTTGTTAACCGGTAGGGTAGGAAACGCATCAGGGACGGTGGATTCTATAATAGTCTAATAAACAAATTAATTTGGATCATATGATGGGATGGGAGGCGTTAGGAAATACTTTCCATTACGTTCTATTTATTCTAAAGATGTACGGACAGATTGGCATCAGTATTGCATTTTAAGAAATGATTGGCTCAGGATTATATTACACTAAATACAAAATAACCTTTCACGTTTGATGTTTGTATTGGCAGCGATTTGTTTAACTACTTCTATATTCTATTTCTATTTCTATGGTCATAAAAGAACGGTGGATTCATTGGAAAACATAGCTTATGTTATAACAACGACACAGGAATGTGTAACCTATTGACGGTATAATATTTCTTAGATTGAGTTATCTAGTAAAGGAAAAAATGTGGGTAGGAAGATTGGATTCCTAAGATTGATACGAGTATTCTACGTTGGAAAAGGAAATATTTTAATGTAGCATACGGTATAAAAATATATCAGTATGTAGAACAAAATTCATGTAATAAACTAAACTTAAATGAGAGGGCAATTGTGCTTTTAAGGACGGTGGTTTCAAAAAATACACTTTGTAAGATTGAATACAATGTTGAAATTATAAGATGGACTTGTGAAGTTTGACAATGAAATGAGCTCGGATTCAAGGAAGTAAATAATCTAAGTAAGTTGATCTGATGTCGATAGAATCTTTGAAGGCTAAAGCGCTGGGCTTAATTAGAAACAGATGCGAGAAAAAGGTCTGTTTTCTATTCTACGGAGCCAAGGAAATGAAATTCCGTTAAGATTCTTCAGCATTGTTAACTGAAAAGGTACTAGAAACATGAATTGAAGTAATATTCATGGTCAAACTACAGTAAACAAAAGACTTCGATAGCTAATTAAAGCACTTATCTATTTCATGCAAACTAGCCGTTCGGAAAAGTACTAAATACGTCTAGCTTCATTATGGGGTTTTACTAAGTTCTACATTTTAGTGCATTCTGGTAGTGAATTTAAGAATGGGTTAATTGATAGGTTGCCTAGGTATGTTTAGGCTGAGTGTTTTGGCAGAAAGATAGTAGGGGGGCGGCTATTTTTAGGATCGGAATCGAAAAGGGTTGGGTTCTAGAATAGGCTACGAAGAACCTAAATCGAATGGGTTTAGTTCTAAAAATAAGAACTTTACTGATTCGCAAGATAACCAAAAAAGAATCTACACTTTGCAAAAGATTATGACCTCTAATTCCCTTAATAACGAGTAGGAACAACAGACTACCCACATACAATTTTTATGTTGTCTCAAATATAAGGTTAAGTATACCTAATAATACTTTTAAATTGTGGAAGAGAGATGTCCAGTCTGGTAGTCGAATCTCATTGTCTTCACAGCGGTGGTGGGGCTGTAGACCTAAGATATTTAAACAAGTGTCTTAGCCACAATTATTAATGTCGATAATCAGTTTGTAGGTAGATCAATACGTTCCCAGTGGGTAGGCTATAACTTTAGCACCAAGCTTACAATAGGTAGATCACAATTATCACTAACTAGAATTCTATGGGTATGTCAATGTGTTTAGATAGGTTTAATTCTCTCATAAAGTAGGTAGCATGATCTTTGGTACAAGACTCAAATTCCTTAAAAGAAACTGAGTTATTACGGATATCGCGACGTGTGGGTTCCTACCGCAATACTAGATAAATCACGAGGCCAAAATTATTAATCACAATACACTCTTATAGCAGATGTTAATAGGGTTGATAATTCATAAAGTAGGTAGGTCATGACTGTATGGTAGATAGGTAGATTAGATTGTTGTATGGGGTTAAACGTGTTAAATTCAATGGGGTATGGGGGGGGGGGTCGTGATTAGTTTATAGAGGGGGGGTTTCTTCAGGGGTGGGGGGGGGGGGGGTTACACTCTGAATACCCTCACCTCAGGTAATATTCACATAGTCCTTTGCATCCAAATGCTGTCTGGTAGAGATCGCTAATAAGCGATAAGACCGCAAATTTTATCACATAGATTAAAATTGTTTTTATTTAATTGTTTGTTTTATGATGTGCGATAAAGTATTTGCTTTCTACTTTCTTGAAGAATATTAAATATATTATCTTCACGTGTCTGCGTCATCATCATCATCATATCAGCCGCAGGAATTCCACTGCTGAACATAGGCCTCCCCCATAGATGTCCAGAGCGACCGATCTTGTTTGGCCTGCAGCCAACGGCTCCCAGCAACCTTTATTAGGTCGTCTTTCATACGGGTCTGCGTATTTGGAGAGTTCCATATTTTGCGCCAATAAGTTTGAGGCCTATGTCTGTCTGTGTGTCTGTTTGTCTGTCTGTGGCAGTTTCTAAATGGATAGACCAATTCGAACTCGATTTTTATAATATATAGCTACAGGTTTAACTAGACTAGCTCAGTTCGGGTCGGGGGATTTTGAATTTCATAAAGATTTACTTGTTTGTGCACTTACAAATATATCTGCCTCCAACAAGTCCTTGACTACTTTGGACACATAGCAAGAAAACACAGTACACATAGCATGGACACGTAGCAGGGAAAATACCACGGGGCTGTAGCTCGATACGTGGGTCTGACCAGATCCGCTAAACTCTTGACTCTAAGCTTCATGATGGCATACATGTCGCTCCAACAGACACCGATGGCGCAGCATAATATGAGAAAAAATTTTGCAGCATTGAGGACTACGACTCATAGAGAGAGATAACCTATCTTCCGCGAACAATTAACCAATGTGTCACGGACAAAGCGTTAAATATACAATTTTAATGCCACTTACTACCAAGTTTTGTAATAAAGACACCGCAAGACATTTAGCTACATTGATTCACAGTCTGAGAATGTAGGTCAAGTATTATTATGCTTGGAGACGTGAATAATACGGTTTATTTTACTGGATGAGACCATAAAAGTCTTAATGCCAAGGTCTGAGTGCCCCCGCTTGAGTCGAGTCTGTTTTCAAATAGAGGGTTTATTCTCGAATTCCCCACCGCTTCCTTCCCCATCGGTGCGTAGACGCCTTGTAACTGGACAATTTTATTACAAACATACATGCTTTCATCATATCTGCCGCAGAACCGATAACCGTTGGGGTAAACGTGTTCTGGAGTGGAGACCACGTCTAGGCAAGCGAAGTGTAGGACGCCCTCCGGCTAGATGGAGTGACGATTTGTGCGCTGTGGCTAGCAAGGGTTGGATGAGAACAGCTGATGATCGGGCTCAATGGTACTAAAGTTTGTATGGATGTATGTATGGATGTTTGTTACTCGTTCGCGCAAAAACTACTTAATGGATTTTAATGAAGTTTGGTATAACTGTAGATTATAACTTGGATTAACACATAGGCTACTTTTTATTGACAAAACACGCGTGCGAAGCCGCGGGCGGAAGCTAGTTCTTTATATAATTCAGCCATTCCAGTCACCATATATCTCTTAAGACCCAGGTGCATTCCGGACCCTCGTCACAGCTGGCCTCATGATAATCCCACTTAATTTTCAGTATGTCACGACAGACTGCCGCCGTCCACGCATTATGGACCAAATTGTGATTAGATTAGAGTTTAAAATCACATTGTTCCAGCAACTTTTAAGTTTACTAGTTATAGGTTTATATTGTTATTTTCCTATTTTATAGATAAACAGATAATTCTTTATTGATACGCCAAATTACAATAACTTAACCTAGAAAACTTAGACTAATACCTTCATGGTGGTACAATGGGCGGCCTTATCGCTCAAAGCGATCTTTTCTTGGCAACCTTTGGATAGACTGGATTGAAAAAACGTGTCAGGAGGCGGTGTTATAATAAATATAAATAAATATAAATATTGCTGGACATTTCACACAGCGGTATCTAGCCCCAAACTAAGCTATGGGAACCAGATAACTGATAGAATACATAAATACATTTTTTTTTGTAAATACATACTTATAATATATAAAGAAACAACCAGACCCGGAACAAATATCTATAAATCATGCAAACATTTGTTCCGCGGCGGGAATCGAACCTCCTGCGTCTCGGCCGGGTATTCGCCCACTGCACCACGGAGGTGTATGTCTGTCTGTCCATCTGTCCAGACCCTTTTTCTCAGGAATGCGTAAAAGTATCAAGTTGAAATTAATAAAAAATACGTAAGTATACGGTTTCTTGAAGCTACAAAAAAATTAAGCATCTAAGTCAACGCAAATAAAAATACGGCCATTTGTGCCGTATATTTTGCTCCCTAATAATTCAAAATCGATAAGGTACTTCCCCAAGTTACTTGACCTAGAATCATGAAATTTGGCAAGAAGCCAGATCTCACAGTACAATTAAACGAAAAAAAACGAAAAATGTTAATTTGTAGTTTATATCACATAAAAAAACATCAATTATGCGCAAATCAATTTTCCGAGTAGAAAATCTATTGGTGCACGGCCAGGGTTTACTAATAATATTATAATATTGCAGGAAATTTTACATAGCGCTATCTAGCCCCGAACTAACCAGAGCTTGTACTGTGGGAACCAGATAATTTATAGAATACTTATAAACTTTTTTTTTTAATACATCCTACTTATTGATAGATAGATAAGTCCTTTATTGCACACCATTAAATACAAACATTTATAAGAAAATGCACTCTTAAATAATAGGTACAATGGGCGGCCTTATCGCTTAAAGCGATCTCTTCCAGGCAACCTTTGGATGGACAGGATCTATGTGAACAAAATAAGGACGGCGGCGTAAATCCGATATTATTAGTACACGTATATTTATAAAAAATATAGATAATATAAAATAAAATGCATAATTATAATGTATAATATAATCATAAAATTACATAAATATTAATATTATAATACATAAAATATGTATTGTCATACCTACATACCTATATAATAATATAAATTATAAAAATGTAAAAATTAATAAGTGGCCTAGTGAGCGATGGAAAACAGATAGTGTTGTCTGACCAAGTTTTTAAAGATAGGGAGAGATTTAGCGTGACGAATTGAGACAGGTAGGGCATTCCAGAGCCTGGTAGCCTGCAAAGTAAAAGAGGAACTATAAAATACTGAGGTATGATGGGGAGTTTTTAATTGAAGGGTTTCAGAGGAACGTAAGGGTCGAGAGTTGGAAAGCTGAAGAAAGTCAAAGCGTTCTTTGAGGTAGGATGGAGTAGAAGGGATGAAAAGGATGCTGTAAAGGAGGGAAAGGATGTGCGCATTCCGGCGAAGGCGGATAGGTAACCACTTAAGTCTGTGGCGATACTCTGAAATGTGATCGTATTTGCGCAAGCCAAATATGAATCTAATAGAGAAATTCTGGAAACGCTCAAGCTTGTTGAGTTGATCTTCAGTTAAATCAAGATAGCTACTACTATCTACTTATAATATATAGGCAATCCAGACCCGGAATAAATATCTGTAAAACATGCATGCAAACATTTGTACTGCGGTGGGAATTGAACCCGCTACCTCCTCAGTTTCAGACGGCTAGTCGCTCACTGCGCCATGGAGGTCGTCACGGAGGTTTGAACCCACAACCTAAGATGTAACCCAAGGAGGGGTACATCTTAGGCCACCAATGATACAACAATGAAAATATACGACTAAAACGATTAAGATGTTGATTTTATTTAGATAAACCGCTCGCCGTCAACGAAATTCAATCTCAAAGTAAATTTACAGTGTCTAGACACGCGAGCTCCTGAAAACGTTAAAGGTAAGTTCTTGAAGAGTATTATTTCCGAAGTAATGAAGTATACAGGCTACGAAACACGTGAATCTCTTATCGGAAACTTCACTTGAAAGCGTTTTTTTTGCACTTTTGTTTAGGGAAAATAAATAACATATATAAAACGGGTGTTTATCGCGTATGTACCTTTTATGTCCTTTTTTATACCACGGCTGTTACAACGCAGCCGGAACGCCGGGATAACAAATAAAAAAGGTACATACGAGATAAATACCCGTTTTAATCAGTAATTATGTACAGTGATCGCGAAAGTTTGAAAAATACTAAATAACATTTAGACAAATCTACCAGAAAAACATCGGAAGGATTTAAATGCTTTTAAACGTTTATACACCGTGAATTTAGTATTTACATTATTGTATGTAATATGAAAAAATGAACCTTTACAGGATCACTTAGTTGTCCATCTGTCTGCTAACCTGTCAAGACCCTTTTTCTCAGGAACGCGTGGAGATATCAAGTTGAAATCAAAACCAAATACATAGATCTACGGTTGATTGCAACTATAACAACATAAAACTTCCAAGTAGACGCAATAAAAAAATACGGCTAATTATGCCGCATATTTACACTCGCAAGTAAATCAAATCCTATTGGGTACTTTCCGTTAACCTAAAATCATGAAATTTGCCAACAAGCAAGGTGTCACTAGTAAAGGAAAATCTGTAAATTGTTAATTTATAGTTATCGCACTAATATTAAAAATGCGAAAGTTTGGATGTTTGTTTATTTATTTGTTTGTTACTCAATCACGTCGTAACGGCTGAACCGATTTCAATGAAATTTAGTATGCTCGTGGATTGTAACCTGAATTACCACATAGGCTACTTTTTATCCTATAAATCAGATCCCATGGGATAAAAATAGGGTGTCAAATCAAGTTGCAACAGCGAGCTTAGCTTTATTTCTAGGTTATACATTTAGTAGCGTAACGCGTACGAAGTCGCGGGCAACAGCTCAGTATCACATAAAAAAATGAACCCTCGCTCGGTGCGCTAGTTAGACACGCACTTCCGGTTTTTTTACTGACGCATATTGAGTGATATCGTCCAAAGCGGGGATATTAAGATCGCGTTTTTCAATAAAATAACATAAAAGTATACACTTACATTATTGGTATAAGACGTAAAAGCTCAAGATTGTAAAGAACATTCAAATAACATTGTAAAATTAATAACAACAAGTTGTAGATGACAAAGGGAGAACATAACTCTACCTCTGTGGCATTACGATGTCTAATTGCGTACTCTTATATCTTAAGGGTAGGTTTCACTGTTAGTACTGAAAGTACACACAGAGGGTTCGGTATAAAACTTATGAAAAATAACGAAAATAACGCATTTATTAAACATATAATCACACACACAACACTCATTCACACTATCGTTCAATAAAACACTTAAAAACCAGTAATAAGTCTCTTGAATCGCACTCGTAGCTAAATAAAGATTGCGTGCTTGAGCTCCACCGCTTCGTTATAAACTTGCCTCATGGCTTGCCTCATACATCCGGAATGGCTCTCTGGATTCATATTATTAATCCAGAAAGCTCGTAATACCATACAATATCAGTATGCTCCACACACATTCTGATTTTTTCAGATCTGTAAGAATGATACTGACAAGCGTTCTGAATTCCGGATCGAAATATACGGCTCGGACTATATGGTATCCGGGCTTGTCAGGGACCGTTTTTAATGGCCCCTGACCAATCCATCGCACAACTAAATATTTGAATTTTTCCTGCATCGACTACACACGATCCGAGGCCATCTGACTCCGATGTTTACCTGGAAGCAACCGGGACATGCTCTGGATTCGCAGAATTGGGGAGACCCGGATGCCATATAGTCTGATAGTAAAAGGTGAATCCAGTGTTTGCGTTTTCCTTTCTTTTTTTTATTACGTAGAGCCGAAAGCTATACGATTAGGTTCCTCTTCCATAAAGACGTTTGCATATGCCGGGAATCACAAGACTATTGATCAATCTGAAAGTTGTAGATTATGAATCCAGAGAGCCATTGTGGATGTATGAGGCCAGCGAGCGATGTACGTTACGAGCGTTTTATCCAAAATACAAGGAATATTCTAGTGTCCATGACTGTCTCCGTGGCGCAGTGGGCGTATAGCCGGCTGAGACGCAGGAGGTAGCGGGTTTGATTCCCACCACGGAACAAATGTTTGCATGATCTACAGATATTTCTTCCGGGTCTGGTTGTTTTTTTATATATTCTAAGGATCAGAAGTAAATTAAAGATAAAAAAGAACTAAAACCCCTAACTTTATTTAAATCACAAATTTAACAAAATTAAACAGAAAAATAACCAAAATGGAACAAATCAACTTGAACATAAAATAGCACGAAACAATTTTTTTTTTTTTCGGATGGACTAATCTCGCTGTTGGCCTCTGAGGCCGTGACAGCTTAACCGAACTTTTGGCGAGCGCAGATGGCGCTCAGCCCAGTAAGTTGTTTAGGCAACTAGCGCAAGGGCACCACTTAGGTACGAGCCTCGGCTTGGGCTGTTGCCCGGGTGGGGATAGGAGAGAAACGCCCGGGTACATGTCTGTACCTCGTATAGGCGGCGACTGAAGGGACTCGTCGACCTCGCCGGCGAGGTCAGTGTTTCTGTGAAGTGTTTGCTCCGTCTGATATAGATGACTCAGCTTGCGCGTTAGCGGAGGTGATTTCGTCATCCGGGTCTCCGAGAACGTGTCTCGGACGACGGAGGATTTTGTTGGCGGGCGGATCCAACGGGTAGACCGGAATGGTATGTACCAAAGGGTTCGGATGCTGGGAGGCAAGTTCATAATACCGCTTGGAAGCGAGCTTCATGAACTTGGCTATTGAATCTAATTTCATATCGCGATGTAGATCGTTGTTGCGAAAGTACCAGGGCGAGCCTGAGGCTTTTCGCAAGAAGCGATTTTGAATAACCTGAATGGCACCAACTTTAGGAGAGTGGGCAAATACTACAGATGAGTATGTCATAATGGGACGAATGCACGCTTTGTAAAGAGTCACCTTGTTTTTAAGGGACATTTTACTTTTCGCGCCTAGAAGTGAGGACAATCGTCCTAGGGTGAACTTTGCTTGGTTGCACCTCTTAGTGATGTGCAACCTAAAGGAAAGACGCCTATCGAGGATGACACCCAGATATTTGGCTGATGGGGCCCAGCGAATGGGCTGACCAAATAGAGAGATCGGTTTGGGAGTGAGGTTTCTCCGTGAGAAGTACACTGCTGTACTTTTCGACGGGTTTACCTCGATCCGCCACTTGCGGAACCAAATGGCTAATGAATGAAGGGCAGCCTGTAGCCTTATACCCACCCGATCAGGATTCCGATTGGATGTGTATAAGGCTGTGTCGTCTGCGTATAGGGCTATTTCCACTTGAGGAGTGCGGGGGATATCGCTGGTGTACAGCGTGAACAGGAGGGGGCCGAGAACGGAGCCTTGAGGGACTCCTGCTCTGACTGGTCTAGGACTAGAGAGAGTGCCTTCCACGGTGTAGCAAAAGCTGCGACCTTGTAGGTAGTCTTGTATGATGAGCACGAGTCTGTCTGGGACTCCGAGTTTGAAAAGCTTGTAGATCAAGCCATTGTGCCAGACTTTGTCGAAAGCTTTCGCTACGTCGAGGAAGACGGCACCAGTATCTGAAGGCCAGGTACTTTGCCAATTGGAGAGGACATGCTCCGTTATGCGGAGCACCTGTTGTGGGCATGAGTGTTGGGTACGGAAGCCAAACTGCTCGTCGGGAAGGAGTTTGAACTCATTGACATGAGCCCAGAGACGCTTCATTAGAAGACGCTCATATATCTTGCCTAGACTATTGAGTAGACTAATCGGACGATAGCTAGATGGATCGTTTGCCTGTTTGCTGGGTTTTCGGATGCCAATAACGTTGGCTTCCTTCCAGGCATCAGGGAAGGTGCAAGTTTCCATAGCTGCATTGAAGATGCAGACTAGGATATGGATAAGGGGAACAGAGAACTGCTTGAGTACTCTGTTGGAAATGCCGTCGGGGCCGGAGGCTTTCTTTGGGTGTAGGGCCTTGATAGTGTCAAAGACTTCAGAGGGCTCGATCGGATTAAAATGAAACCGCCCGTGAAGCGCGCCTGTTTTTATAGAAGCGATGGCTTCTATTCTGTATCGCTGCAGGATTCGGCTAATAATATTATAAGTATGTATTTACAAAAAAAAAGTATATAAGTATTCTATCAGTTATCTGGTTCCCATAGTACAAGCTCTGCTTAGTTTGGGGCTAGATAGCGCTCTGTGAAATGTCCAGCAATATTTATTTATTTATATCCGCTGGTATCACTCTGGCACGCCGACATCGACTTGTTTACAATTTCTAGTTATTACTTATTCTGTGACATGCTCAGGCGTGACAGTATGAATGAAAATTGTTTATTGCACAAAATCAATCTGTACATTGATCCGGCTTTGGGTTTAGGAGAGGACCCAGGGGCTGGATTATTTTATAAGACATTTGGACATTATTTTATAACACTGGTCACTAAAACAACTTATTGTCCACTGCGATATGTTTTTGTGCAAAATAATAACTTTAATTTCGTTTTACCGCTGTCACCATGATGCAAACAACAAGATGGTTAGTTCAGAACTGACTCTTTATTCAAACAAGAAGCCTACCCACATTATATTTAGAAGGTAATAAATCCAGTCCAACAGGCACGATCCGAATGTCTCTCCAGCGACTGGAGTCCAGTAGACTACTAACTTCAAGTACACTCTTCAGATTCTGGCGAAGTATTTGTGCTACTTGATCCGGATTCTGGGCAGTCGACATCGTTTAGAGGCGCTACAGGGATTCGGATACGAAGCTAAATCACCCAAATAAATAAAAGTGTTCGTTTTTAAGTTTATTGTTTTATGTGAGTCTTTAAGGTATTCATAGATATGGACCTTGTTATTATATTTTGTACTAGCTGTTATGTTTTGTCCGCAACTTCGTACGCATTACACTACTAAATGTGTAGGTAACCTAGAAATAAATTAAACTTGCTGTTGCAACTTGACTTGACACCCCATTTTTATTCCATGGTACCTGATTTATGGGATAAAAACTAGCCTATGTAGTAATCCAGGTTATAATCTACGTACATACCTAATTTCATCGAAATCGGTTCAGCCGTTACGACGTGATTGAGTAACAAATAAATAAATAAACAAACACCCAAACTTTTGCATTTATCATATTAGTGTGATGTGCACATTGTTGCCTGAAATAAACGTTATGTTATTATTATTTACACCCGTTTCTTCAAGTTGATGGATGCAGGGTAGTGCATCGATGGGCACGTTCTCAAGGTGCTTGACATACCAGCCGATACTTTGTTATATGCGATGGTTACCACTTAATATCAGATAGGCCATAAGTTTGTTCTATCTCCAGGTTGTATAAAATAGAAAAAAAAAAACTGTAGAATGCATTATGCAGCTTGAAGTAGCACTACCCTTAATGCAGCGTGTAAATAAACACGCCGCAGACGTTAATTAAGCGACGGCTGCAACACGTAATTATAAATTGCCGTAAATACAACTCTTTCAGGAAATTAAGTAGAAAATGAAAACAGCAAAGAAATTAACAGAATTCGTCTACATTACAGAATCTGGTGTGGTGTCGGTGTAAAACGTTTTAAAGTTAGGCTTCTAATTCTAATTCTAGGGTGGGGGGAATAAGATCGCACTGACGTCTTGCATAGGGGTGTATTACCCCTTTTCTAATCTGACCCCAGCCATCCTAACTCTTTAAAGTAGCGGAGTAGGACTTTGGGTTGGTGGCAGCAGCTTTCTTGAGCCCCTTAGGTCGTTGCTGATGTCGAAGATGACTCGATGAGTTCGCACAGTCACTTCATCCCGTAGACATCCCCGACACAGCCCACTTTCCGTGGCCCCTGTCTTCAGGAGATGGTGATTTAGTTCGCAGTGTCATGTAATGATCTCTACCATCATCATTGCAAGTCCTCGCTCTTCATATTTAGCACTGTGTTAAAGTTAGGTTTCAAATCGAAATAATTTGTAGGTATAAAAAACTAAGTGCGTTTTACTTATGGCGATATTCTGCTTAAACAGTTGCGCAACTGCATTGCCTTGTTTAAACCAATAGCTCGACGTTAACCTCCATGGCACAGTGGGCGAATATCTGAGATTTAGGGCGTTGCGGGTTCGATTTCCGCCGCGGAATAAATGCAATAAATATTGCAATAAAATGACAGAGAGACGTGAACCAAGTTACTTACGTATAGTTTTGACCCTGTTTCGATTGGCTTAGCTCAGCCCGTAGAAGTAATAGGTGATTAAATCAGTTTGTTTCTATGGAATGTCGGTCAGGAGCTTGGTAAGTGTCTGCGTTATTTAAACTGAAAGATCTCTATTGGTCAAGCGTTAAAGTGATTAAGTATCTACGACAGACGAGATTTGAACCCACAATTCTATCCTTAAGTTGTTTATGTAACTCTCATGATAAAGGAATTGAGTTCACGCAACAATTTTCAACCCTTTTGACCTACTTTCAGTTTCCATTGACTTCTAATCTCCCCCCCATTGCAAATCAAAAGAAAGCCTTATCACAGATGATTTACGACGAAAGAAAGTTAATTCAGAATTTTCAACAAAAGCCTAATTATATCCCTTTGAAAGACTTCATGGTGAATTTGCACGGGCAATTTAAATTGATCTAGGTCGTCCGATTATTAAGTCATGGTAAACATTAGTTAGGCATTAGGATAACAACTACCTAGGTAGGATGTAAGCATGTTTAGATATAATTTGTATTTTGAAATTACTTGACATTATGATTATTATTATTTTTCCTCTTGAACTGATTAATATTACCCGATAGCTTGACATACCTTATTCTTCTATTGTAATTATTTGAAATATTATACCGAAGGAATTAATTTGTATTTATTTAATCTAATATGTTTAATTCTATAATTCTATTTGTTAAATTGTCCTTACAGGGTACATATACTTACTCCCTAAGCTACTAACTATCTAAGCTGAAAAAAGTATATGTACATGACGCAAAATCAATAAATAAATATGAAATATACATTAACTTCTACAAAATAAAAAAACCCGGCCCCTCTTTTTTTCAGGGATTAAAAACAGACATAGCTAAGAACCACCCCAGTTAAACCAAATGTCTATTGAAAAAAACTGCATCCGAATCGGTCATCCGTTTGGGAGCTATGATGCTACAAACAGAAAGACATAGATAGACTTATAATTATAACAGTCTTCTTTTTACGTTAGGGGTTAAAATAGCTTGGTAATGAGGTTTTCTTAGAATTTTCACAGATACATACTTCTAGATATGCCCATGGGTAAATAAGTTGCTCCAAAGACTTAATTTTGTATTGTAGCAAACATGATTAAGCAACTTAAAAATTATCGAGTGGATTGTCAATGTTTAACGGCGATATTAATCCATTTATTTCAAGGTGTTTTTTATCTTCGGCGATAATTGATAAAAACTTGCCCGTTTAATAACTCTATTATTAAATGGCTGATTTGAATAGGCATCTATCAACGGCAATCGAATAGTAATTTTAAATTGCTAAAAATTGCCCGTTTAATTACACCTCTCAAGATTTTCGCGGCTAATTCGAATCGGGTTCATTAACCCCACTTCCTCTTAACATTTCTTTGATTCGTATTTCTTTGTAAAGTTTAAATTTTCTGTTGAAATATAATATTAACGCATTTTTTGTTCATGACGTCTGAGATTTTCTTACAAAGGAGTTAATAAAGAATGAAAAATGTCAACGGAGAGAAGGAATCCTAGTAATTCTTTAGAAAACCCGAGTAATAATTGGAGTAAAAAAAATTGTGACATGAAATTAAAAAAAGTTGGTGCTCTGAAATTTTTCAATAATGATGTTTGTTGCCTTTATGGGACAAATAGAGTAATTATGTAACTAACGATCTAATGCGTTATTGAGTAGGTACCTCTCAAACGAAATTTTTTCTATGTCTACTGATTCTCATGTAAGTGATAATTATTATCTTTTTGAGAATAAATAATTCATATAATAACAATAATAATATAATAATATTATATTGAGGAAAGATTTGTATTTTTGTATGTTTGTAACGAATAAACTCAAAAACTACGGGTTCGATTTCAAAAATTTTTTCACCATTACAATGCTACATTATCCCGAAGTAACATAGGCTATTTTTTACTCAATTGCGCAGAAAGAGGGTAATGTTTTTATTGAAAAACTACGCGTGCGAAGCTGCGGATTGGTCAGCTAGTCATTCATAAACCTAAATAGAATTTCTTGCCCATTTGCTAACACATACTACAAAGTGATTTGGGATGTGCAATGCAAGTTCTATTCATTAAATCTACTTATGAAAATAAATAAAATATAATAGACACCGCTCTGTGAAATGTCCAGCAATATTTATTTATCCTTACTAATATTATAAATTCGAAAGTACCTCTGTCACTTTGTCTGTTTGTTAGGTACGTTATCACGACTAACCGGCTAGACCGATTTCGGTGAAATTTGGTATTTAGATAGATTACTATTGGGATTGAGACAGGCTACTTTTCACCCAACTTCGCAGGAGGGATATGTTTTTATTGACAACCACTCGCGCGACGCCGCGGGCGTGTCATTATGTAAAAAACTTAGCCGAAAAAAAATTTTTCAGCTCTCAATTTCGGATAGTACATAAGTGCCTTTTTATTATATGAACTCTTTATTGTACTTACAACAAGAAAACACAAAGCTTTATATCTAAACTAGCTGTGGCCCGCGACTTCGTATGCGTAACGCGTATACGCGTTACACTACTAAATGTGTAGGTAACCTAGAAATAAAGCTAAACTCGTTGTTGCAACTTGACTTTATACCCCATTTTTATCCCATGGGAACTGAATTATGGGATAAAAGGTAGTCTATGTGGCAATCCTAGTTATAATCTACGTATATACCAAATTTCATCGAAATCTGTTCAGCCGTTACGACGTGATTGAGTAAAAAACAAGCACACAGTTTTTTTACCTGTCACGGTTGACTGGTAGAAAATGCTTTTAGCATTAAGTCCTCCATTTGTACATTTTTCTTTTTGTGCAATAAAGATTTAAAACAAATACACCCAAACTTTCACATTTATAATATTAGTGTGATAACTTGGTTAATTGAGCGGTCTTATCGATAAAGTCTCATCTAAACCACCTTTTGAGTGGTATCTCGCTAAAAGCGATCGCTTCGAGACGATATTCGCATGGAAAATACGCATACTTGTACTTTTTTTAACCTCCAAGACAAAACGTGGAGTGCTATAAGTTTAACGTCTATGTCGGCCTGTGTATGTATCTGTCTGTCTGTGGCATCGCAGTTTCCAAACGGATGGATCGATTGGGACGCAGTTTTTATAATAAAAAACTAGTTTAACTGGGGTCGTTCTTAGCTAAGTATAATATTTAAGTTTTGAACCTCCGAAGCAAACAGTAGGGGTAAGAAAAAGCAATTTTTCCTGAATTACCCTTCCTCCATTCCAGTTAACAAACATAACTGTATTATCAAACCAAAGTACAGTGTATTGAAAAAAATAAAATAATAATTCGTATATTTCTGGTGCAGCTGTTAGGGCCGGTGCGGCGACCGAATATCTCAACACACATAGACAGAGCTTACGTATTTGAGCCACTTCGGGTCGAGACCCTTTGTCCATGGAGTACCGGGGCCATCGCGTTTTCAAAATTTCTTCTGGGCGTCTGGTCAAAGCCACGTGTGATCCGAGAGCTGGCGCTTATCTGGGTAGTGTCTTAGGGACACTTCCGCCTGGTAGTGAGCAGTTGAGCTATCTATAGATCGTTTGCAACGGTCTTTAGATGATTCAACTGTTTCTTGTGTATTTTAGTCTCGTAAATAACTGTAGTATATTATTTCTGTTAATATATATGTATTTTAAATAATGAAAAAGTACCGTAACAAGTTCAAAGACTTTTTAACTGTTTTCAAAATATATGAGCCAAAAAATATCAACAATTTGATGGATGGAAGTTTGAAACTGAGATAACATCGGAATTATCCCTTCATATTTATAATGATCTATCGCTCAAACAAAATGATGAATTAGCGGAATAAGGTTTTAAATTATCGATATCAGTTACGGTATTATGCACCTGATGCCATTATTAAAATTGTGTAATATTTATATATATGTTTTTTCTCTACCCTATCTCGTCCCACTGCTGGGCAAAGGTCTCCTCCAAGTCCCTCCAAGCATCCCTATCCGTCGCTATCTCCCACCATCCTCTTTGGAAGGTGTCGAAATCGCCCAGCCAACGCTTTCTCGGTCGACCCCGACGTCGCTTTCTGTCTTCAGGCGTCCATGGTGTTTACAATATGGGTCCATTTCTCGGAGTGCATTCTGGAAAACGTGGCCCGCCTAGTCCAATATTTATGTAAAAAAGTAGTAATATAGCTGACGACCATTTTGCATACAAAAAATATAGCATACAAAGGGTGGACTGCGCAGAAAGAGGGCGATGTTTTTATTGATAAACCACGCGTGCGAAGCCACAGGCGGTGGCTAGTTATCTATAATTATATCATGACAAACTTTCGCCATGACAACGTTACAAACTGATAGACAAAGAGACAGATACTTTCGAATCTATAATACTGTATGTACATAGATAAATATGTACTTGCAAATACATTTTACTACGTGCGTTGTTATGTACGGCATTAAATGAAGATACGGGTAGGGCTAATGGCTAATATTGTTATCAAATATTTTTTTTCTCAAATTCATTAGAAAATTATAATTTTCAAACAACCTTAATATCAAGTTCTAAACTATGAATGAAACAGCCTGTATAAAATAGGTAAACGAATCATATTCATTCATCATGTAAATAGGTACCTGTTAAACTGACTAAGCGGCATCGTCGCAAAGGTGCTGCCGATTTACGTAAATTTTTATTGGATATTTATCAATTACTGACTGAACAAATATTTAAGCTACCAGTATTAAACCCACCTTTTAAATCAGTTATTAGGATTCCGGATGTGTGTTTTAAATTAATGTCGTACGTAACAAAACAGGTTGTATAAGGTAGGACTAATATATGGTAGGATAATTATAGTTCACCAGTTTAAAGTTGCGCAACGAGCTATGAAACGGGCTAAGCTCGCAGTTTCTCTAAAGCAGGGATTCCCAAACTATATTGGGCAAGAGACCCCTTTTCCAAAATGAACTGATACCTCAGACCCTATAGCCAAATTAAAAAAATCCTATCTTTAGTTTTTTTCTATTGATACAAAATACTTACCAATTTAAAAACTTTGCAGTTGGTTATTACGAATTACGTTAAAATTAAGTAGTTTATTATTATTTGAAATGACATTAAAATCGCGGACTTTCGTGACTCCACAATGCTGAAATTTGGTATTTGTGTAGCTTTAGTGACTGCATTTTGTACCCCAAAAAAGGGTAATCACTTAATATGAACTCCCGTTACCTGTAATTTGAATGAAACTGTAGGTCAAGTAATAATGTGTTTGTTTATTTTGTGGCACTATTTTCATAGTCAAAGATTACATACGAATAATATATTTTTGTTTTCATTGGAGAAAAGCGAGATCTCAGTTCAGGGCGAACCACTAGTATTATTATAAATTAACGTTGTATTTAAAGTTGAATATGATACAGCCTGAATGATACAGGGCTGAATACGGAAACCTTTACTGGGCGTGGCCCGACACCAATTTAACAAAAAATAATTTCTTATGATAAGTTTACCTAGCCATTTATGGCTCACGCACGCTAAAGTGAGTACCTGAGTAAGTGAGTGTTAAGTACCTAACACAAAATTATGAGCTATGTAAAATGTCTTAGGTTACGAAAAATAAATACTCATATTTTGTGTCTTATTTTGACTGATTAATATCGTTCATCTACGGTCTACGATGCCGTTGCAACTTGAATGAGACTTAAATACCCATTCAGGTGTTGGTTCATGCAATATTTATGTAAATGCCGGCGGTAAGCGGCGATCTAGGGAAATTTGGAATCGTTACTGCATAGTTGAAAATGTGAGGACTATCTTTACTGAATACTGGCATTTATACGCGACTTTGTCCTTGTGCTTTTTGTATTTCTTAGGTTATTTTAAATGTCTCACCTCCATATGGAAATTTGGTATCCATTCGGTTGATGGTTAGAATATATATTTTTTAATTCAGCTCAACTTTTGCCTTTATAATATTATAGTGATTCTTTAAAGAGATATTTTGGGGGAAACAAAGTTTACACCTGAAATTCTTAAAATTTATGTCTCCCGTCTAGCCACTAGGGAAACTTTTGACATTTTACTAAAGTATAATGGGCCCCACACACAACAACAACTTTGCGCAAGATTGTGCAAGTCTCGCTTGAGCAAGGTTTGTGCAAGTCTCTGTAGAAAGAATTAGATAAAATATCTAAACTTGCACAAGGGTTGCGCAAAGAAATCGTTGACGTGTGTGGGTGCCTTAAGGCTGATTTTCTACCAGAGAGGTGCGTTTTCGCATTTTCAGCTTCAGCTTCTTAACTGAGCGGTGCGTGGACTCTTTTTAGGGTCTATACAGACGCACTGCATCATAACTGCACTCCATCGAAACTACCAATCGTATGTAAGAACTGTTCGCCAACTGCACGTCAACTGCAAACGGACTGCGCAGATTGTTGGCAGCGTGCAGTAATAATGCAGTCCGTCTGTCTAGGCCCTCAATGGTCACCGTCTATAGACTGGTAGTCCAGTAGCACTAGCTCGCTGCACCGCCTCGCACAATACGTACATTGAAGGATCCCTCTACATCAGGGGTCGGCAACCTTATGCTATAGCCGGGCCACATATGTTGCCAGAGTATCAGTGCGGGCCGCACTTATATTTATATGTTCGGGCATGTATTTTTAATATTTGAAATAAAACGCATATATATTCATACAATTATCTCTTTTTTAATTGAACTACTATACTAACATAAAAGTAAGAACTAGTGAGATTTTTGAGGCTGCATTTGACTTGCAAGTTTTTTAACGTCTGCTTTCATTTTAGTAGTAGACACGCACAGTATCGCGTCTAAATGTTCATCCGTTAACCGCGAACAATTCTTATTTTTGCGGTAGTTGAGAATTGAAAAAGTCTGCTCACACAAATATGTACTACCAAACATAGTTATTATCTGCTGAGCAAACTTTTTCAATTCTTTGAAGTTTTCAGAACTCAAACCTCCGTAGAACTGTATCAAGTCAGTGCTTTCCTTAAATGCCGTTTTAAGTGTGCTATTACTTTGCAAATCTACTATGTTCATTTGCAAATTGCTTGGTATCTCACTAATATCAATTGCAAAAGGGTTTTGGAATATTTCCATGTTAAGGGAGCTCTTTTTAAAGTCGGTGAATCGATTTACAAACTCAGTTTGTAGTTGTGTTAACACGTTTCTCATTGTAATATTTTGCCACACAAAATTATCTCCAGCTTCTTCCACGGCTTTCTTGCAATTAGGAAAATGGTCAAGCTTTTTTTCATCAATATGCTTGATAAACAGTTTCAGTTTCATTTCAAATGACTTTACATATGTATACATATCGCAAATCAATTTATTTTTTCCCTGCAAGCGTTTGTTGAGCTGATTCAGGTCCTTAGTCAAATCAGTCAAAAAACCAAGATCGATAATCCACTGTTTGTTAGTAAGCTCTTCTACTGGCTTTCCTTTCATCTCCATGAAGTTGCCAATTTCTTTCCTCAAATCAAAAAACCGTTCCAAAACGGCACCTCGACTGAGCCACCTCACTTCACAGTAGTAAACCACGTCACCATGTTCAGCTTCCAGATCTTCCAAAAACTTTTGGAACTGACGGTGTGTGAGCCCATTTCTTCTTATAAAATTAACAGTGGATGTTACAGTATCCATTATTTCTTTCCAGGATATAACTTTGGAGCACAATGCCTCTTGATGGACAATACAGTGAAAAATCAATGGCACAGTAGATCCAGAATCTTTCACTTTGCTGATGATTCTCCCAACAACACCTTTGTTTTGACCGCTCATGTTCTTGCCTCCATCGGTAGTGACACTTGTTAACTTTTCCCAGCTTAATTGCAATGAATCCAGAGCTTGTTCTACATGGTGAAATAAATCTTCTCCCGTAGTTGTACCTTTCAAACTGCACATTTTCACAAGCTCTTCGTAAACAGTAAAGTTTTCGTCAATGCCGCGTACAAATATGAGTAACTGTGCTGTATCCGACACGTCCGTACTTTCATCCATCGCTAAAGAGAAGCAGTCGAAAGACTGCGCCTTATCCCTGAGTTGTTCACACAAATTAGCACCCAAGTCTTCAGTACGTCGGGTGCAAGTTCTTGCAGAGAGACTAAGACTTTCAAACATTTTTTTCTGCTCTGGGCATATTTCTTCTGCGATAGCTAAGACACACTCTTTTACTAATTCACTATCGGTAAACGGACGTCCACTTTTTGCAAGAATCTCTGCTACCCTGTAACTGGCCCGAACATTCGATTCGCTGTTGTCTGCCACAACCTTAAATATGTTTTGTTGATTTTGTAATGACGATTTCAAAGTGGAAATTTTCCTTTTCCGTATTTCTCCTTCAAGACAGTCAAATTTAGCTTTGTGCTCGGTGTCGTAATGTCGCTTCAGGTTATATTCCTTTACTACAGAAATACTCTTTTGACAAATCAAGCATAACGGTTTTCCTTTAAACTCGATAAAAAAGTATAATTCTGTCCATAATTCGTTAAAAACTCTTTTTTCTTCTTCTATCTTCCTTTTTCTTGAAGCCATGTTTATATAATTATTCTGTAACAATAATGAAAAAAATTAAATTCGTTGTAAAATTATATGTTCCAGTTAGCACCTACAAATTCAACTCCACATTCAAATAATAATTAAAACATGACACACTCGTAACTAACTTCATGTCATGTAACTACTATCCCCGTCCTTATAACATTTACCCATCAATCTGAAGGTTCACATTAACAAGCAGTAAATAAAATAAAACAAAATGCTCGCGAGTGCATACAACTTACCTCATACGTCGTGCGTGAGAAGCTATCAGCGAAGGGAAGAAAGGTGAAACGAAACGCGTAGCTAGCAACCAGATGAGACGTGAGTTTCCGGCGAATTTCCACAACCGAATGTGGCGAGAGCTGCGCGCGGCTGTGATTTTAACTAAAACCGGTCGCTTTGAATTTTTTCGCCGTCGCACACCTGCGTCTAATCAAAGACTGCCGCCCCGCCTATTGTCTCAAAGGAGCCGCCCGCCGCCGCACGTGCGGCGGATAAACGCAAAAGAAATTGCCAAGAATTGAATAAGTACAGCAAATATTTATTTTCGGTAGAAACAATACATAACATCACAGTCTTGATAAACAGTTCTTAAGAAATGAAATAGAGGTACATTTTTATCACCCCGCGTGGGAGCGAGCTTTCAAGAATACTCTCATGGCCCAGCAGCATGGCCGTATAAATTCTAGTGAATTTATATGGCCTTTTGCTTCGGTATTTTTTTCTTACGGACCTCAGGGTTGCGGGCCGCACCGAGATAGTCTACGGGCCGCATGCGGCCCGCGGGCCGCCGGTTGCCGACCCCTGCTCTACATGAAAGTTTGGATGTTTGTTTGTTTGTTTGTTACTTAATCACGCCGTAACAGCTGAACCTATTTCGATGAAATTTGGTAGATACGTAGATTATAAACTGGATTACCACATAGGTTACCATTTACCCCATAAATCAGTTTCCATGGGATGAAACTGGGATATCAAAATGTCTGTACAAAAATGATTCTGTCTTTGTTTTCACACTACATTTAATTTTGATAAACATCCGTGCGAAGTCGGGGCGGGTCAGCTAGTGGTTCATATATTTTTATATCAAATTTTGTTTAGCCAACACTTGGCCACTGCTACACTGCCTGCTGCTACAGTGTACGTAATTTTCAAGTTAGTTTTACTCCGTCCATATTTTGATACGTCTATGATAGGTCTTAAAATTTTTCGAAATCTTATAAAACATTCCATCATTATCATCATCATCAGCCATAGGACGAGCACTGCTGAATACAGGCATTCCCCTTATATTTCCATTGCGATCGCGCGGTGTCATTTAACGCCTTCCAAGCCTTGGTAGTTTATAACTATCTACCACTGTTACCGCTATGATGGATGTAGATTCTAGGCATTCTAATAAAACTTGCATTAAAATCTATCTTTTCAAATCGAGAAGCATAAGACGTATCCTTTTTCCATAATTCATACGACAAATAATACCACTGAAGCTATCGTTTCAAAGAGTAGTGGTTGGAATTTTTAATATCTTTGGCAGAAGTAGCGAAAGTAACGAAATATTAAAATGTCTACCGAATCACAAAATAAGCACTGAAGAGAAGGCCAGCTGCAACCATTACATAAAAAACATTGTAATTTGCAGTGAGTGATGAAATTATATCCAAAGGAAAATTTGCTAAGTACCAAATACAAATATTTCCTTTTTTAAAATCAGTTTTTCTTATTTTATTAATTTAATTTTAGGTATGCTATCAACCATGACAGATCTAGTCGCTTTGGTATTGACCGTCACTTTGTCATCCTGGCAACATATTTTTTTATAAATCGAGGCTATAAATGACTCCCCGTTGTCCAAGTTAAAAGCACAGCTCACTACATCAACCCGGCTCCCGATCCGCACCGCCTCACCGCTCGGCGTTCACTCGTTGACAACGGGTGGGCCACGGGTAGACGCCTCGTGGTCAACCAGTGGACCTCGCGCGGTCAACGGATGGACGCCGACACGTTAGAAAAAAAGGCTGGAAATGACGGGTAGGCGGGGAGCGAAGCATCGCCGCCGCATTGTGCTCGCGTGAATCACTCGCGGGCCGCGCGGGGTCACCGAGTGGTCAACTTGTTGTCCGCGCGTGAACGGCATACGCCCGAGGTGATCCGGAGGTGATGTAGTGAGCGCACGTCCATACAATTTCATATAAAGAATACCAATTACGGGTTGATGTAGTGAGCTGTGACCATAAGTGGTACCAGTAAGGCAAGTTAAACTCGTGAAAATCTATTAAGTGGTGTTTAACAGGTGTCAAAATACTACCAATGAACAACAGAAGCAAATGATACAACATTGGAATATCGTCCGGTTGACATATTGATCCAGGAGTGATAGTGTTTCTGAGTTTAATTTTTCAATATAAAGTGAAACTTGTTGCTCATTAATTATATTCATTGTTGTAGTCTATGGATAACGTAATACATAATTATTTAAAAACTTCTTTAGGCGGGTTAGGCATTTTTGAGATAGGAAAAAACCATTGAACTCGCGACACTGTTACCGACACCTCTGTATATAATTTGACATGGGAAAAAACCATTGAACTCGTGACACTGTTACCGATACCCCTGTATATAATTTGATTTGTTTTTTAGTTTGTGGAGACAACTTTCTTAGTAAATTTTTATGTGTATGCGACATCCATCATTGTCATTTTGCAATATCCAAATTTTTTTTAAGTGAAAACTTCTTTAGGCGCGTTGGGCATTTTTTGAAATGGGAAAAAACCATTGAACTCTCGACACTGTTACCGTTACCGACACCGTTTCTGACCATTCAAAAAATATTTCCTGACGATTCAAATAATAACACAAAATTGTTCAAGTTTTTACTTCTGTCGGCACTCCCGGAGTGCCACTTTTTTTAATATTAAACTTTAGTCACACAAGCTGACGGCCCTACTGATGTTAGGTGGTTACCGCCGCCTATAAACTCCTGCACCACTCGTGGTACTGCAGTCGCCTAGCACATAATACCCTTTTTACACCTCTCTCTTGAAAGCGTTCATTTATTATTAGTTAATTATTTAGTTTTACTAATAAAAAGTATTAAACCTTCATTATTAACGTTCAGAATTTTTCTTGTTTTGACAACTAAAAGGCGTCTACTCGTAATCAAATACATTCCACCAAAGCCAGTTTTCTGTACTCCCTGTGTTTCGTGGCCAAGTTATTCTCGCTTCCTACCATGAGAGATGGGCCCGGATATTCGGACTCCGAAAAATCCGAAAATACATCTGTAAATGCAACGTGTAAAAATGTCATAATATGTTAAAGTATGTGTAATGTGTAACTACTTTTAGAAACTGGTAAACCATTCAAAACGAAACACAGTAATGCTGATTGGTGGCAGTACTTCCCCGGTCTACTACTCTTAGAAGTAGACTAGTCCATCCAGCATCTCCATCCTCTCAGTTTCATAGCGGTCCATGGTCCTTTCAGCAACCCTCATCCGGCATGCAGCTTCCTTGTTAAGCGTGCATGCATCGGCACCGTACGTCATTGTGGGGAAGACATTGGTTGTAAAGTCCCTGTAAATGTATTCTATTTTGCCTAATACAGTTCACACCAGATGTTGCCTCAGTACTCAGTACTGCCTAATCTTTAGATAAGTCGTGCACGTAATCTCGTGCGAATGCAAGACAAAATATTTAAACGATATACGCGTCGACAAAATTTAGTCGCGGCGCGTATGTGAGCCCAGCAGGTAAATCTCAGTATGGCCGCCCATAAGAATCTTCAAATCTAAACTCTTTAAACACTTTATTTTTTATAATATTTAATACTAATATATAATATAATTGTTTTTTTATGTATCTAAATAATGTGTAGCGGCTCGAGTGTCTCTAAGAACCGAGACAAACCTAGGGTTTTACAGTGGTTTATGTATTAAGTGTTAGTATGTAACTTTTTGTCAAATAAATAACTAAAAATACAAAATTCTCTTAAAAAAGCCAACAAAACTGAGCATGTATAATTATTAATCAATTTTTGTATGTTTATTTTATAGTACCTATGTTTCTAAGTTAAAAGTTTATTTATTTATCTATTTTCTTGGAAGCACTGTTAATCTACACTACACAAAGGTCAGCTGGAAGAAAATGCTAATTAACATTAAGTTCGCCTACATATTATTTTATAAGTGGAATAAATAATTTACTAATCTAATCTAAGTCTAATTGTAGCATAATGCAGGTTTAAAAAAATCACCCCTTCACTGGTTATAAGACTTTTACTCTTCAACTTTACGGCCATTATTTTTATTGCTACCTAGGGACCTAGGGGGGAGGGTGTTGTGCCTGTAGTTTTTCTTTGGAATGCCTAAGGGAGGGTTGCTTCAGGAACTTTCATTTTATTAAAATATTGCTGTAATAAGGAAATGGAAAATTAGATTGAATTGAGATGATAAAAGTCTATTTTGGAGTTTTAATCTTAGCTCATTGCTGGAGGACTGGATATTTTTTTAAAAGGTTTTCTTTCATCACAACTTGTGACGGAAATAGCCAATGTCTCACCTGATGTTAAGCGGGTTTGCATTTGTTCACGGCTTACGTCTAAATACATTGCATTTATAATTCATTTATTTTGCTTCAATGTAATTCATTCAATCATTATTATAAATACGGGATTTATCACGTCTTATCGGTGTTTCGACAGACAATGTTTCGGTTCAATTCGTGAACCTTCATAAGGGTGATTACGATCCGCTCCGAATAACGTCTCGCTTCGCACTCGCCAGTGCGAGGTGAGACGTTATTCGCCACCGTTATTGTCGGTCGAAACACCGATAAGACGGTACGTGATAAATCCCGTATTTATAATAATGATTGAAATCAATCACGAAAGTTTTCTAAGCAATTCATTCATTTGCTTCTTTTAAAATCATTTCAACACATAGATCTGAGAGAGACCTACGTCAAGCAGTGGACTGTTATAGGTTGATGATGATGATGATCATGACACATAGATCTTATCCCTTCCTCACATTCCCCATCCAGGATGCAAATATACACATAAAATAGACATGAAAGTCACACAAAGCTCACAAAAAAAATACATTATGTCAAGAAATAAAATTACTCTGTCAGAAATTTATAATACCTAGTCAGGTCATAAGTATTGTCACACAGTAAAAACTTTTCTTTTAGAATGCTGGCCACAAAAAAGTTTATATAATTCGAATTTCGAATTGTTCATGAAAATAAAAATGTATACTTTTTAGAATTTCACTCATTTTTAAATATGGAGTGGACGCTTAAAGAAGACCGTGTTGCAGTTATTGCGTTGCATCGTTGCGGTTACGCGCCAATTCAAATTTTTGACATACTGAAAAATTTGAATATAACCAAAAGATTCGTTTATCGCACCATCAAACGATACAATGAAGACTCTAGTGTAGATGACAGGTCAAGAAGTGGTCGCCCTCGGTCTGTTAGGACTCCAGCAGTGATAAAAGCTGTGAAGGCGCGAATTCAAAGAAATCCCAAACGTAAGCAGAATCTGTTGGCCCTTCAGATGGGGTTAAGCAGAACCACGGTGAAAAGGGTGTTAAATGAAGACTTAGGGCTTCGGGCATATCGAAGAAAAACAGGACATCGTTTGAATGCTCGTCTAATGGACCTGAGACTGAAGAGATGCCGCGCTTTGTTGAAGCGGTACGCGGGAAAAAAATATCGGGAAATTCTTTTTTTCGGATGAAAAAATTTTTACCGTAGAAGAGAGCTACAACAAACAAAATGATAAGGTGTACGCACTCAATAGTGAAGAAGCGAGCAACCGTATTCCGCGTGTCCAACGAGGTCATTTTCCATCCTCGCTCATGGTATGGTTGGGAGTTTCTTATTGGGGCTTAACAGAGGTACATTTTTGTGAGAAAGGTGTAAAAACGAATGCAGTTGTGTATCAAAATACAGTCCTGACGAACCTTGTGGAACCTGTTTCTCATACCATGTTCAATAACAGGCACTGGGTATTCCAACAAGATTCGGCGCCAGCTCATAGAGCGAAGAGCACACAAGACTGGCTGGCGGCGCGTGAAATCGACTTCATCCGGCACGAAGACTGGCCCTCCTCCAGTCCAGATTTGAATGCGTTAGATTACAAAATTTGGCAACACTTGGAGGAAAAGGCGTGCTCAAAGCCTCATCCCAATTTGGAGTCACTCAAGACATCCTTGATTAAGATAGCCGCCGATATTGACATGGACCTCGTTCGTGCTGCGATAGACGACTGGCCGCGCAGATTGAAGGCCTGTATTCAAAATCACGGAGGTCATTTTGAATAAACTTTAGTGTCATAAGAATCTATGTTTTGTTAAGTTCATTTTGGTATATAAATGGTTACATAATGAATAAACTTGTTTCAATTATTTTATATTAAACATGTGACAGAATTTATGACCTGACTAGGTACATTGAGCCAGAGGTGATATAATTTTTTTTAATAATTGTGACTGGTTTGTTTATAAAACAAATATTATGTGAAATAAAATAATAATAATAATTTCGACACATAATAATTTAATACACTTATCATGTGAAAAATCTAAACACAGCACTTGCAATATTTTTTAAATTGTTTAATTCTTGTTTTGGTAATGTATACCCCCCTCCATTATTGTAATGTTACAAAAATTCTCTCCACCCAAAGGTTGTCCGGAAGAAATCGCTTCTAAGCGATAAGACCGCCCATTGTACCTGTTGCTTTGTGAATTTTTATTTTTATGTTTGTTTCTTGTGCGGTGTACAATAAAGTATTTTCATTCATTCATTCATTGTATCATAAACACAAATATCAATAGCTGTTTTAAGTTTCAGGATCTCAACTATGTTTTTATTGAATACTACGGGGGTTTTTGTAAGTTTTCGACGCAACTTTGTATTATTTTCTATCGAGATCATATTTTTCGCTTGACGTAATACTTAGATATCTTTACCGTTTATATATATTTATTGTAAAGTAATTGATGTAGTCTAATTATAATTCTAGGGTGGAAGGAATAAGAGATCTGCATTGACGTCCCGCATTGGGGCGTATTGTACATTAACCCCCTTCTAACCTAACCCCAGTCGTTCTAACTCCTTGAAGTAACGGAGTAAGACTTTGGGTTGGTGGCAGCAGATTTCCAGGCTCCCCGTGGATGTTGATGTAATAGCGGTGTTGGTAGAGGATGAGGATTCGATGAGCCCTTGCAGATCTGTTCTCAGTCTGGCGTCGTATGTGGCAGTGCAGTGAAGTATCAAGTGCTCTACATCCTCTTCCTCCCTAAGGCATCCGCGACAAAGCCCACTGTCCGTGGCTCCGGTCAGTCTTCAGGAGGTGATGGTTAAGTTCGCGTAATGATTTCCACTGTCATCCATAGATCTTCGCGTTTCATCTTTAACAAAGTGTTTGTTGTTTTTCTGCTTTTTGCCGGACGCATTGAACTGATGCAAAAATAAAAAATAAAATGTCTTGTAATCACAAATATTATAGTAGACATATCAGACTACTGATAAAAAAAAACAAAGTTATCTCAGATAATTTATAGACCTTTATAGATGCTGGGAGCCGATGATGATGAAAGTTGACCTCTAGCTAATATTTATTTACTGGTATTACAAGCGATATCATTCATCCCAAAATTATGCAAATATAACAATTTTAATTAGTCAAACAATAATAGTAAAGCGACCCTTATCGCCGGCCAAATGAATTGTTTAGCTCGATGTAGTTAAATAATTGGATTACCTCTATTTACTATGCAGGAATCCTTTGAGTCCGGGTTATGGAGAGTTTATGGCCTTTTAGTTACATATTCATTGAAAATATACGGGAGTACTTGCAACATTTAACACTGTTTTTATTTATTTTTATAGATAACATTAATAAAATTTAAGATGAAAGGAAAATAACCAGTATAATCTTGGAGTCTTCAAGTCCAGAGTGAATAGGTTCTTTTTTTCAAACTTATATTTTATTGAAAAATCTGGTTTGCTCCCCCCCCTCCACCCCTAGATCTGAGGCTGGAAAGAAATTCCTCCCGTGTATTTACCTAAAACATTAAAACCACTATCAACACTTTACTCTTCAATAAAGCTCACGCACTTAGCTTTTAAAGGCTCGTTATAAATCCTCTCGCCAATGAAATGTCATACGTTGTTATACAATGTACACTTTTATTCGATTTTAAGTATTTGCAGGTTTTGAGAATAGTTCTCTGTGGATGTCATCACAAATATTGTAGCAGACATATCCGTCTACGCTAAAAATAGAACCACTTAAAATTTTTTAATATTATAAATAGTAAATTAATATATATGACTGCCTCCGTGGCGCAGTGGGCGTATAGCCGGCTGAGACGCAGGAGGTAGCGGGTTCGATTCCCGCCGCGGAACAAATGTTTGCATGATCTACAGATATTTGTTCCTGGTCTGGTTGTTTCTCTGTATCTTATAAGTATGTACTTACAAAAAAAAATATATAAGTATTCTATCAGTTATCTGGTTCCCATAGTACAAGCTCTGCTAAGTTTTGGGGCTAGATAGCGCTGTGTGAAATGTCCAGCAATATTTATTATTTATTTATAAAAAAAAAAAAAAAATCTAAAATCTTTTATTGTGTATTACAAGAGTACATTTAAAACTAGGGTCGGGAACTCTTCTATTAAGTTGCATTAACCAGTGTTAGAAGAGCCCCCTCTTACATACATTTATTAGTATTAAGTATTTGTATGTATTATTATTAGATCGTGTTGCAAACGTCAAAATCCCTAGACGAACGAAGGTCCATGACGTTGGGAATCGAGTTATGGAACTCAAATAGTCTTGGGCGGGACACTTGGCAGGACGTGGTGATGTCAAGGTGGAGCAGGGTACTGACTGAATGTTAGCCGAGGAATGGCTGTAGAAACGGAGGATGTTTGGCAGCGAGATGAGTGGACATCGTTAAAGTCGCGGGCCGTCAGAGGGTCAGACTAGCGCAAGATCGTGGCGGATGGCACAAACTTGTTGAGGCTTATAACCAGCAGTGGGTGAAGTCGGGCTGTGGATGATGGTGATGATGAAGTATCTAAATTTAATTATAACATTTAACTAAATAGGGTGTCCCAGAATTAGCATGGTATACCGAGGGCGGACGATTTTCGACACTTAACAAGAACAACAAGTTCTACGACTTTTGTGAATTCGATGATTGTCATTGAAACCACTTGGTAAAAATCTGCGGATTTCGGTTAAAATGCTGTTTATCAGTGCTGTTTTAGTTCAAAAACCTTAAGCCCGAATTGCCTAACCATCTCTAAACGTAATTAGCGACTAAACATGTTTAAATTTGAAGTATTTGTATAGGCTAAGTTAAACATTACGTTTGTATAAGGTAAGTTCTAGCAAAGGCGCAAAGCCTAAACAATAGTTGAATAGCTTTTTTTTCTATATATTATCTATATTTATATAATATTTTTTTATATTAAAGGTCATTTACAATCGGAATTACCCCGTTTAGATCTCAGCTACTAGTTCCGGTTCACCCTGTATAGACTAAAATAACCAAAACCGAAGTCATTTCTAAAATTAGCCTAAACAACGTCGTAAATCACGGTGTATAATACATTTTTAATTAAAACCGCCATCTTTGAAAATAGCGGCAAAGATGGTTGCGTAATAAATTTGCTCGTAAACCGTACAGGTTAATATTTGAGTACCCGCAGCTCGAATAATAACTTTTTTTATGTAGGTTATTGTAAGCTATTGATTTTAACCCGACCGTAAGTAATTTATTTCAAGAAAAATTACACTAGCTGTTGCCCCCGACTTCGTACGCGTTACACTACGATGTGTAGATAACCTAGAAATAAAGCTAAATTCGCTGTTGCAACTTGACCTGACACTCCATTTTTATACCATGGGACCTGATTTAAGGGATAAAAAGTAGCCTATGTGTTAATCCAGGTTATAATCTACGTACATACTAAATTTCATCGAAATCGGCTCCGACGTTCCGACGTGATTGAGTAACAAACAAACAAACAAACATCCAAACTTTCACATTTATAATATTAGTGTGATGCGAAAGTTCGGATGTTTGTTTATTTATTTTTTTGTTTGTTTATTACCGATTTCGATGGAATTTGGTATGTAAGTAAATTATAACCTGGATTAATCATAGGCTACTTTTTATTGGAAACCCACGCGTGAGAAGCCGCGGGCGGAAGCTAGTTGTAAATAAAAAGATATATTTTTGCAACCACAAACTTATCCATGAAAATACTTAGAAGACAATTCAGTAACCAGAATTCATAGAGCTATCTAGCCCCAAACTAAACAAAGCTTGTACTATGGGAACCTCTTAACTAATATAATTATTATTAACATTATTTTTTGGTAATACATACTCTCTTTAGAAAGAGAATCACCCGGTCAAGGACATAGTCAAGGACCGTTAGGCTACGACATGGTGTTCTTCAAGAGAAATGTAAAGAGGTTTGTACAGGATAGGGAACACATCGACAATATTATACCCCGGGTGTTGCCAGTGTCAATAGGCGACGGTGACCGCTTACCATCAGGTGGGCCGTAAGCCTCTTCCCCCACAAATAACATAAAATAACCCGATCTGTAGATCCTATCTGTAGATCATGCAAATATTTGTTCCACATAATCGAACCCGCAACCTCCTGCTTCTCAGCTATTCGCGCACTGCGCCACAGGGGTCGTCTATGTGACTTTACGTGTCAGAAAATAGTTTTAGGTATTATAATAATAATATTATGTTAGTTAATATGGTATAATCAACATGTTTTTATGTACGACATTAATTTAAAACACACATCCGGAATCGTATATCTGATTTTAGAGGTGGATTTAATACCGATTAATAACTTGAATATTTATACAGTAATCGATACATTTCCAACTAACAATTTTTACATAAAACGGCGGCGATTTTGCGACGATGCCGCTTAGTCAGTTTAATAGGTACCTACTTACATGATGAATGTATATGATTTGTTTACCTATTTTATACAGGCTGTTTTATTTATATTTTAGGACTTGATAGAGACTAGGTTGTATGAAAATTTAAAATTTTCTATGCTAATAAATTTGAAAAAACCCTATTTTACAACAATACTAGCCCTAAGTCCTACATGTGTGTTTTCATTTAATGTCGGACATTACAAAGCATGTAGTATTTATATGGGCCGAAGAATTAAGTTTTAACATCTTATACACTTCTATTGTTGCTTGAAATAAAGATTTCCCATTTTTATTATTATTGATGACGATATCTATTTCTAGAACATTTTCATTTAAAAACAGAACTACATCGTAAAGTTTGTGTAACAGACTATATGCTACACCCCACTATATTTGCTTAAGATTCGCTCGAGATTCGCTCAAGAGGCGACTACACAAAGGCATAGAATAACATACAGATATTCATTTCTGAATTAAATATATCTGAAAAGTTGCCTACGCTGCAGTCAATTTAAGGAGCAAACGTTTTCTTTCACTCTAGAAGCTACTACATTAAGACTAAGGCATAGAACAAACGAGCGTACAGATATACAATATATTTATTTGCATAACAACAAGGTATTAAACTAGGTAATGACAGTTTATACTTATTTGCCTTTTACGAACATCGAAAATTAAATGAAATCAAATGAAATTAGGAATCAATATATGACATACAACTTTCTGTACAGCTTTACTGAAAAATTACCTACGCCGACAAGTTGTAACAGAAATAGCTTTATGACATAGCAAAGAGACGCGTATTCGAAGACTGTAGCGGACGCCGAGCTATAGATTAAGTTAGGAAAATTGTTATGTTTAATTGCCTTGTATAGTATAAAGATTAGAGGCGAACGATAGGGTTGCTGCCGCCGAACTGGGCGTGGCAGCCGGGTTTTTTTTTTTCGAATGGACTAATCTCGCTGTTGGCCTCTGAGGCCGAATCCCGAACGAGATGAACTGGGATTCAACACTTCAATGAACAGAGTACCCGCCGAAGTGCGTGCACGAAGTCGCGCGCCGACCAAAAGAGAGGCACTCAGCGCGGTCATGTCCATATATGACCCTCTTGGACTGCTGAGCCACTGCACCATACGAGCAAAGATCATTCTGCAGAGCCTGTGGCGTTTGAACATCTCCTGGGACGAGCCTATCCCTGATGAGGAGAACGACCTTTTCGCCACCTGGTTGGGACACCTCGCCGATCTTTTGGGTCTGCGACTGGAACGACGCTACGCGATGGAAGACGACCAGAACTTGGAGCTGCACGTTCTGTGTGACGCCAGCGAACAGGCCTACTCTACTGTGGCATACTGGCGTGACACACGACCCGACGGAAGCGTCAGACTGAGTCTCGTGGCCGCCAAGTCAAAAGTGGCTCCGAAACGCGCGCAGACCATTCCCCGCCTGGAACTGCAGGCGGCTGTCATCGGTGCTAGACTGGCTGCCACCATCAAGAAAGAACATCGAGTCCAAGTCAAGAGAACAGTATACTGGACCGATTCAATGACGGTGATTCACTGGGTGCGGCACGACGCGAGACGGTACACTCCGTTCGTCGCCCGTCGGTGAGCTAGCAGAGCTCACTCACAAGGAAGAATGGCGATGGGTGCCCACCAGGGAGAACATAGCCGACGATGCGACGAGATTCGCGAGCACACCAATCTCCATAGAAGACCGCTGGTTCCAGGGACCAGAATTCTTGCTCCGCCCCGAGGATCAGTGGCCGACAGAAACGACGTCGAGCGAAGACGGCGAGGAAGAGGTGATCCTGCATGTTACGGAAGAAAACAAAGCAGGGGAGTGGCAGCCGGGCTTTTTTTTTTTTTTTTCGAATGGACTAATCTCGCTGTTGGCCTCTGAGGCCGTGACAGCTTAACCGAACTTTTGGCGAGCGCAGATGGCGCTCAGCCCAGTAAGTTTTTTAGGCAACTAGCGCAAGGGCACCACTTAGGTACGAACCTCGGCTTGGGCTGTTGCCGGGGTGGGGATAGGAGAGAAACGCCCGGGTACATGTCTGTACCTCGTATAGGCGGCGACTGAAGGGACTCGTCGACCTCGCCGGCGAGGTCGGTGTTTCTGTGAAGTGTTTGCTCTGTCTGATATAGATGACTCACCTTCCGCATTAGCGGAGGTGATTTCGTCATCCGGGTCTCCGAGAACGTGTCTCGGACGACGGAGGATTTTGTTGGCGGGCGGATCCAACGGGTAAACCGGAATGGTGTGTACCAAAGGGTTCGGATGATTAGAGGCAAGTTCATAAAACCGCTTGGAAGCGAGCTTCATGAACCTGGCTATTGATTCTAATTTCAAATCGCGATGTAGGTCGTTATTGCGAAAGTACCAGGGCGAGCCTGAGGCTTTTCGCAAGAAGCGATTTTGAATAACCTGAATGGCACCAACTTTAGGAGAGTGGGCAAATACTACAGATGAGTATGTCATAATGGGGCGAATGCACGCTTTGTAAAGAGTCACCTTATTTTTAAGGGACATTTTACTTTTCGCGCCTAGAAGTGAGGACAATCGTCCTAGGGTGAACTTTGCTTGGTTGCACCTCTTAGTGATGTGCAACCTAAAGGAAAGACGCCTATCGAGGATGACACCCAGATATTTGGCTGATGGGGCCCAGCGAATGGGCTGGCCAAATAGAGAGATCGGTTTGGGAGTGAGGTTTCTCCGTGAGAAGTACACTGCTGTACTTTTCGACGGGTTTACCTCGATCCGCCACTTGCGGAACCAAGTGGCTAATGAATGAAGGGCAGCCTGCAGCCTTATACCCACCCGATCAGGATTCCGATTGGATGTGTACAAGGCTGTGTCGTCTGCGTATAGGGCTATTTCCACTTGAGGAGTGCGGGGGATATCGCTGGTGTACAGCGTGAACAGGAGGGGGCCGAGAACGGAGCCTTGAGGGACTCCTGCTCTGACTGGTCTAGGACTAGAGAGAGTGCCTTCCACGGTGTAGCGAAAGCTGCGACCTTGTAGGTAGTCTCGTATGATGAGCACGAGTCTGTCTGGGACTTCGAGTTTGAATAGCTTGTAGATCAAGCCGTTGTGCCAGACTTTGTCGAAAGCTTTCGCTACGTCGAGGAAGACGGCACCAGTATCTGAAGGCCAGGTACTTTGCCAGTTGGAGAGGACATGCTCCGTTATGCGGAGCACCTGTTGTGGGCATGAATGTTGGGCTCGAAAGCCAAACTGCTCGTCGGGAAGGAGTTTGAACTCATTGACATGAGCCCAGAGGCGCTTCATTAGAAGACGCTCATATATCTTGCCTAGACTATTAAGTAGACTAATGGGACGATAACTAGTTGGATCGTTTGCCCGTTTGCTGGGTTTTCGGATGCCAATGACGTTGGCTTCCTTCCAAGCGTCAGGGAAGGTGCAAGTTTCCATAGCCGCATTGAAGATGCAGACTAGGATATGGATAAGGGGAACAGAGAACTGTTTGAGAACTCTGTTAGAAATGCCGTCGGGGCCGGAGGCTTTCTTTGGGTGTAGGGCCTTGATAGTGTCAAAGACTTCAGAGGGCTCAATCGGATCAAGTGGGGAAGTAGGGGGTCGGGAGGCTAAGCGGTCAACCTCGCTGTTCACCGTATGGAGGTGAACAGGGTCGACGGGTTCGAGACTGGGCGAGCATTGAGATTCGAGGGTTTCAGCCAAGAAATCGGCTTTTTCCTCGTCTTCGAATGCTGGAGGGTGATTTGGTCGGATAAGGGGGAGGCATCGGAGCGAGAGCGTCTGCTTTCATGGAGCGAGCTAACCTCCAGTAGGCCAGATGGCTAGGCTCGATCCCCGAGAGCAGGCTCTCCCACTCACGATTGCGATGTTCTTTAATGCGCTCTCTCACCTCACGGTGCAGGGAGCGCATTAAGACTCGATTGTCGTTAGTGGGGCAGCGACTATGAAGTCTAACTGCGGCGTTAGCTTCAGTCATCAGCCGTCTGATATCATCTGGCAGGGGGCCCCGGTGGTCATCCACTACGGGCACCTGCTTTGATGAGTCTCTGACTGAGTTTGTGATATGTGTGGTAAGGGCGTCAACCGCTACCGTAACATCACCAGATGTCCGAATGACAGAAGGGAGGATCCCTTCTGTCATTTGGACATCGGATCTAGGTCAGTCGAGTGCGCAGACTTGAGGGCTTTCTCAAGTTTATGCCACTCTACCACAGTCTTGGTGGCAGGGGGCTGGTCAGTGGGAGGGCCGAGTAAGAGCATTACCGGTCGATGATCGGAATCGAGCTCATGAATAACTTCGATTAAGCGTAGCCGAAGGGCTACGTTTTTGAGAAGTGCAATGTCAAGGAGCTCGGGGGGAGTGGAAGTAGGGAAGCGAGTCATGCCTCTAGGGGCAATGATGTCGAAATTAAGGGGTTCAACTAGACTTTCTAGTTGTTTGCCTTTAGAGTTCGTCGTGGTGCTATTCCACATGACGTTTTTGGAATTGAAGTCACCCGCCAATATGACGGAGCTTCCTAGACTGAACAGGGCTTGCAGGTCACTCTCGAATTGAGGTGAGCGAGGCTTGCCGGGAGGGACATAGCAGGATGCAATAATGACCGAGGAATGCCCGGTCATTGCTAGCCTGCAGACGGAGGCTTCTATGTAAGACAGAGAAGGGGGATCAAGAGGCATGCAGTGTAGAGCCTTCTTGTAGTAAATGACAGTGCCGCCCTTTTGAGCTAGCAGTCTGTCATTGCGAACAATTTGATAGTTAGGGATTTTAGGGTCCCGATGACCGGGCTTTAAATTTGTCTCTTGTACTAGCAAGATATCAAGTTGGTGCCTATTTAGAAAATCTTGGATAATAGAACGCTGTCTTGAGAGACCGTCAGCGTTGAAGAACGCTAGTGATAAAGAACGCGGTTTTTTCCTTTCCTTTTGTACAACCATTTTGGGGCCTAAAAGGGTTTGGAGGTGGACGAAGCTGCCTTAACGGCGGCGAGAAGAGCTGAGTGCGCCTCAAGGGCAATCAGCTTTTCGAGGGTGGAGTTTGCTTGCCTAAGTTTTTGTGCAAGCACGCGTACCTCGGCAAGGTCGATGGAGGAGAACTCCATGATGAGAGCCAAGTCGGCAGCAAAGTCCGACTTGCCCATTTTAGAAGAGGGGGGCTGGCTCAGAAGAGCGCGGCGGGGGGGGCCGTTGCCTTAAGGGCTAGGCTTGAGTATGGCAAGGGCTTGGCCCATGCTGAGCTTTTGGGAGGTTGCGCCTCCTGCGAGGGTACCAAGATCAACTTTGAAGTTGTTTTGGTATACTGCGGAGAAGGTCTGGGTTGACTCCTACGAGCCACCACCCTGCTGACTTTGGGCACCGAAGGACAACCACGATAATTCGCGGTGTGTCCCACGGCACCACAAAGCACGCAGCTTGGCGGCTCGATGGTGTCTCGAGTGCGGTTGCAGTCAGAGGTGCCATGGTCACCCAGGCACTTGACGCAACGGGGGCGGGCGTGGCAGTTTTTGGCCGAGTGGCCATACAGCTGACATCTATGGCACTGACTAGGAGTGCCATTTCGGTGGGGGGGGTTCAACCCGGAGGCCGGAGAGGTTGTTGACCATCTTCAGGTTGAAGATGGCCTTCCCTGCCGGTGACAGCTCTAGTACTACGAGTACTAGATTGTAGGTGGTCTTACCGTTATGCATACGGTGGACCTCCTTGACCGGGAAGGACTGAGCGAGTAAATCTGACTTAATGGAGTCAGTGGAGTGCTCCGCAGGGAGGCCGCGGATCACAACTCGAAGGAGCCTTTCGTCTTCGAGAGCATAGGTGTGATAGCCTATGTGCTCTTGACGTAGGAGGGAAGTGAGACGACGATGGTCGTCTGAAGTGGGGAGTAGGACTTTAATAGCGTCCTTAGTGTTGCGGGCGTTTGTGAATGAGATCTTATTCTCATTACACAGATAGGAAACTCTGTCCCACTTGCCCTTTTCGCGGATGAAAAGGGGCGGGGGAGGCCTTTCCTTCCTCGCGGCAGTGGAAGCCGCGGGGGGAGAGGCGGGGCGGGCAGGCTGCGAGGCCGAGGGAGGGGTTGCCTTTTTGGCTGGGGGGGAAACGGAGGAAACCTTCTTCGACGAAGAGGTCTTCTTCGAAGAGGGTTTCTTCCTCTTACCACCCGTGACGAGGGTGAAATCTTCCTCCGAGTCGGAGGAAGAGGAGTTTGATGCCTCTGCGGAAGACGCGGGGCGTAGAAGGAGGTCGATCTCCATATCGTCCTCGGGGGAGGGTGGGTCCGGAGATTCCGGAGCGTCTAAAAAGACTCTGCGAGGTGAGGCCTCTCGAGAGTCGGGCTTTTTTGATGACGACGACGAGGGAGGCGCTGAGGCAGGAGGTTGAGGGGAGGGGGCAGGCTTACGAGCCGCCGGTGGTGCCTGAGGGGCTTGCTGAGGCTTCAGAACCTCGTTAGTGGCCTGAGGGGCCAGGGCAGGCATGCGGGCCGCCGGGGGTGCCAGAGGGGCTTTCAGAGGCTTCCGGGCCTCGTTAGTGGCCTGAGGGGCCGGGGATGGCTTTCGAGCCGTTGGGGAGGCCAGAGGGGCCGGCACGGGCTTCCGAGCCACATTTTTGGCCAGAGGGGCCGGAGTGGACGTGACGACGTCCATTAGACGCGGGAGGGAGGCAACCGATTGTTGCTCCCTCATAATACGTTGTCGGACATTGTCGGGAACATTCTCGAGCAGCAACCGGATTACGGAACCCGGCAACTGGACGAGGTCGTCCCCGGCGATGTCCGTCATAGCTCTCCGGGGGGGAACACCCGGAGAGGTGAGGGGGTGCGTGATCCTCCCGTCGGGATAGACAGGAGGGGTGAGGCCTAAGTGTCCTACCTAAAGTGTGTCCCTTTACCGCTCTTACGGGGTATGAGGGGTGTGTCCTAACCGATACTTGGTGTCGGCGAGGGAAGCCCCCAAGGCCGGTGGTACCAAGCCCAGCCGGATGTAGCGTTCCTCAGGAGAGGAAAGCTGGCGTTCCGGGTCCACGCCCAGTCTGGTTTGTGTTAACACCGCAAGGTATCCACCAGACCGACCACTAAACGTGGATTTGGGCTCTTAATGGTAAGAAACAAGAGTTTGCCCTGAAAAGGACAAAGTCCAATAAAAGACTCTTCTGAGGTGTACTCGCAAGCGAGCGCACACAACAGAGCAAATGGCGGATGCCAAGTGCGGCGCGGGGCGCGGGGCGCAAGGCGCGAGGCGCGGGGCGCGGGGCGGCACGTGGGCCGGCGGGAGCGCACGAGCGGAGCGGAGCAGACGTGTTGCCGGTGCGAGGACCGGCGAGCGAATGGGGCAGTGGCAGCCGGGCGCCGCTGTTTTGTATATTTATAGTGTGCGAGCGAGAGGGCGCAACCCGTCCCTCTCCCACACTTATCGGATCGGCAGTATAATATTTATAGTGTGCGAGCGAGAGGGCGCGACCCATCCCTCTCCCACACTATCGGATCAGCAATATTATATTGCAGATACCGGCCTATAAAGGCAGCGGCGCCCGCCCTCAAAAGTATTCACCTTCCCGACGAGCAGTTTGGCTTTCGAGCCCAACATTCATGCCCACAACAGGTGCTCCGCATAACGGAGCATGTCCTCTCCAACTGGCAAAGTACCTGGCCTTCAGATACTGGTGCCGTCTTCCTCGACGTAGCGAAAGCTTTCGACAAAGTCTGGCACAACGGCTTGATCTACAAGCTATTCAAACTCGGAGTCCCAGACAGACTCGTGCTCATCATACGAGACTACTTACAAGGTCGCAGCTTTCGCTACACCGTGGAAGGCACTCTCTCTAGTCCTAGACCAGTCAGAGCAGGAGTCCCTCAAGGCTCCGTTCTCGGCCCCCTCCTGTTCACGCTGTACACCAGCGATATCCCCCGCACTCCTCAAGTGGAAATAGCCCTATACGCAGACGACACAGCCTTGTACACATCCAATCGGAATCCTGATCGGGTGGGTATAAGGCTGCAGGCTGCCCTTCACTCATTAGCCACTTGGTTCCGCAAGTGGCGGATCGAGGTAAACCCGTCGAAAAGTACAGCAGTGTACTTCTCACGGAGAAACCTCACTCCCAAACCGATCTCTCTATTTGGCCAGCCCATTCGCTGGGCCCCATCAGCCAAATATCTGGGTGTCATCCTCGATAGGCGTCTTTCCTTTAGGTTGCACATCACTAAGAGGTGCAACCAAGCAAAGTTCACCCTAGGACGATTGTCCTCTCTTCTAGGCGCGAAAAGTAAAATGTCCCTTAAAAATAAGGTGACTCTTTACAAAGCGTGCATTCGCCCCATTATGACATACTCATCTGTAGTATTTGCCCACTCTCCTAAAGTTGGTGCCATTCAGGTTATTCAAAATCGCTTCTTGCGAAAAGCCTCAGGCTCGCCCTGGTACTTTCGCAATAAAGACCTACATCGCGATTTGAAACTAGAATCAATAGCCAGGTTCATGAAGCTCGCTTCCAAGCGGTTTTATGAACTTGCCCCTAATCATCCGAACCCTTTGGTACACACCATTCCGGTTTACCCGTTGGATCCGCCCGCCAACAAAATCCTCCGTCGTCCGAGACACGTTCTCGGAGACCCGGATGACGAAATCACCTCTGCTAATGCGGAAGGTGAGTCATCTATATCAGACAGAGCAAACACTTCACAGAAACACCGACCTCGCCGGCGAGGTCGACGAGTCCCTTCAGTCGCCGCTTATACGAGGTACAGACATGTACCCGGGCGTTTCTCTCCTATCCCCACCCCGGCAACAGCCCAAGCCGAGGTTCGTACCTAAGTGGTGCCCTTGCGCTAGTTGCCTAAAAAACTTACAGGGCTGAGCGCCATCTGCGCTCGCCAAAAGTTCGGTTAAGCTGTCACGGCCTCAGAGGCCAACAGCGATATAAGTCCATTCGAAAATAAAAAAAAAAATCAAAAGTATTCAGCATTAAGACTTCGTCTAGAACAGTTCTAAGAAATAAATATTAATTAACAGTGATCGAAGGTTTACTTTCAACAACATACAGTCCACAACAAAGACGCTACGACGGCATAGAATGACGTGATAGTGTACAGATATGACATGTACATAAAAAAAAATTAGTATAGGTGGTACAAAAAGTACCACCCATACCTGGTCGGCATACCACTTTACCTTACCAAACGATTTGCTTCAACACAAGGAATGTTGAATGTCAGCACGAGTAAGGAGTGGAACTCACTTCCGTCGTCTGTTTTTCCAGGAGTATAATCTCAGCGCCTTCAAGTCCAAGAATAAACAAGTTCTTTCTAGGCAACCGTCCATCTTTGACCACACCATCATTAACCAGGTGAGGTAGTGGTCAAGCGCTTGATTATCTCAAATAAAAAAAATAAGCCTCACTGAAAATTTGCCCACGCTGGCGCCGTCTAGTTTGCATAATAGGTATCTGTGTACTACGTGGCTCTTTATTTTCTCAAGAGGCGAATATACGAGGACACGGTGAGGACATAGAGTAGTTACTCAGACAGGTATAATACAGATATGACAATATGTTTTTACCTTCCGTTTTCAAAGCACCAATTAGGTTAAAAACCAAATTATACATTGTACGATTTAACTGTTTGGCAAACCGTTGTATCTGTGGCGCTGATATTCATCATCATCATCATATCAGCCATAGGACGACCATTGCTGAACGTGCGTCTTCCATACACTTTATGTTGCTTGTAACCAACGGCTCCCAGCAACCTTTATCAGATCAATTTTGCATCTAGTAGGGGCTATACGTGTTTTCCAGTGCGTGGTCTCCAGTCGAGAACCTTTCTGCCCCAACGGCCGTCAGTTATTCGAGCAATGTGCTCAATATTACCTACTTATATATTTTATTACCATCTACTGATCACCCAAATTTTAAAGTGGACATTTTAAGTGTTATTGAAGTGGCTAGAGAAGTGCATATGCTATGTGAGTTAAACGCGGTGCGGCAAAACCAGCAGAGCGAGAGATTTGTAGTTTGTAATGTATTCACAAGTGTAGACAGAAAACTTTCCTTACGCTTAAAACTGAACCATCTGAAAATTTATCTCTGCTTCTGGACGTTATCGGCTCAACGCAAGAGGCCCTTATGTTCCGGCGTTAGGCCCCATTAGGAATCGCGGTAGGGTTCTACACAGACTGCAGATTGAACTGGACAATTCAATTTTTTATCATCAATACTATATTATTATATATTCTAAAAAATCTTTGGGTCTGTTTGTTACTTTTTCACGACAAAACGGCTAGACCAATTTCGATGAAAAGTATAAAGATCGATTATAACCGGGATTGGGACATAAGCTACTTTTTACCTGACTGCGCAGAAGGAGAGCAACGCGTGCGAAGCCGCAGGCGAAAGCTTGTGTTACATGAAAAATAAACTAGTTTGGTTGAATTTTAAATGTAGTATTATAATGATATAACTGCGTTTAGGTCCATGTTAAGTTTTATTCGGCTAAAACAATTAATTGAAACTTTGTTTCACATTACAGACATTTAACTAAAAATTTTCGTTGGCAGCGCCTTTCACTTTATCCCTACTTCGCGGCCGACCGTCACGCGGCATGCAACACACAGACGAAAAAGTTTGAGACGATGTAATAAAAGTTTCACTTAATAATAGATACTCGTAGTGTGATTCAAGAGGAAGGTTTATATGTATAATACATACATTATTATAGTACAGAAAAGCCGAATAATATATTTTTGTGCGCATAAATCTCAAACGCTGGCTTACGAGATAGATTAAATTAATGTACTACGGAATTGTATATCTTAAAGAGATCGATATAAAAGTCCGCGATGGTATTATATTAATCTCCTAAGGATAACCCACAGTAACCTAACCATTTTTATCTTTTACATATTGCAAAAAACAACATGTGTTATTTACCAAGCTCTTTTATACAATACAGTATTATTCCTTATCCAATTAAATACATTACATACGTTGTACATTTCATGTAGACCAAAACTGCCTTTCATTAAAATGGATATCTTTTATTGATCGAGCGAAGCGACATCTCCAAATCAACTTGGGCAAATCGGCGATGTATATATGTATGTATGTATGTTTGTTTGCCCGAGGATACCTTTCGAAGCGTTTATCTGATCATCGTGAAATTTTGTATATAGGTCAATAGGGACAGCACAGTTTTGGTGTGACTCAATGAGCTAAAATGTTGAGGGGTTGTTGAGATATTGGGGTTCAAGAGGGGTAAAAAAAAATGAAAATGAGACTATTAGGTCAAATGGGACGTCAAATGAAAGGTATTAATTAGTACATTTGAACCCTGTTTTTATTTTTAGTTTAGTTTTTGTAGTTTTTGAGTTATTAGCCGTAATAAAAACAAAATTTTGACAAAATTCACAGGGTACACCAGTGACCCCACAATGCTAAAATTTGGTATTCGTGTAGCTTTAGTGACACAAATATAGGCAAAAGCCTGAAATTCAGAATAACTGCCAATTGTACCACAAAAAAAACCAATTAACAAGAACCCCCGTTACATCAAATTTGAATGAAACTGTAGGTCAAGTAGGTTGTTTATGCATTTCCTGGCACCAATTTATTAGTCAAAGGTTAAAGCCGGTATTCACAAAGATCACTAAACGTATTTAGCGACTAAACATATTTAAATTAGAAGTTTTTGTACGATTTGACAACTCCTTAAATCATATTTAGCCACTAAATACGATTAGGCATCGTTGTGCAAGTCGCCCTAATAATAATATTTATTTTGGGAGATTTGCGCGATCTCAGTTCGGGGCGAACCACTAGTGATATCAGAGATTTAAAAAACAGAGGCATAGCGGCTGCCGGGCCGTACGTTTCGTCGCCGCGTGCCTTTAAATAGCGCATCGATGACCGCGCCACGTCCTAAATCCTCCGTCGTCCGAGACACGTTCTCGGAGACCCAGATGACGAAATCACCTCCGCTAATGCGGAAGCTGAGTCATCTATATCAGACAGAGCAAACACTTCACAGAAACACCAACCTCGCCGGCGAGGTCGACGAGTCCCTTCAGTCGTCGCCTATACGAGGTACAGACCCGGGCGTTTCTCTCCTATCCCCACCCCGGCAACTGCCCAAGCCGAGGCTCGTACCTAAGTGGTGCCCTTGCGCTAGTTGCCTAAATAATTTACTGGGCTGAGCGCCATCTGCGCTCGCCAAAAGTTCGGTTAAGCTGTCACGGCCTCAGAGGCCAACAGCGAGTATTGTCCATCCGAAAAAAAAAAACACTGCTGGGCCGTACGTTTCGTCGCCGTGTGCTTTTAAATAGCGCATCGATGACCGCGCCACGCCCTGTACCATTGTATAATTCGAAGCCATCGTACGCGTCTATCAGTGTTCTCCAGCCAGAAAAATAAAAATAAAAAACGTTCTTTATAGCGCGACGCTATAAACCGCACTCATCAGTGCGACTTTCAGTACGTTGTATAAATAAAATAAAAACTCTTTTCTTTTCGAATTGTAGATATTAGGGAATGTAATTTAGATTTTAGTATTTGAGTAGGTACTAAGGTTTTAGAATTTATCTATTAATCTATTTATGTTAATTTTATTTATCTATTTACCTACTTAAGTCAGATTGATTTCAAAGAAAATAGGATTTGTTTAATTATCATAATTCTAAGGTTTTCAGTTATCATAGTTCAAAAAGAACTGAGTTTATTTGTTACTCGCTGACCCGCCCACGGGTTCACCCGCGTTACAGTTACATACAGCTTATTTTGAGATCTAGAAAAAATGGGCTGAACAACGCCCCGGTAGTTGAAAATTTATTATGACTTATCATTGCAAGATTTTAAAACAAATGGGGTTATTTGTTTTAAAATCTTTAAAAGATTGGGCTGGGGAATGCTGGAGTAGCTTCAATTTTTTATGACTTTACCTAACTATATGACTTGAAGAGAGCGAATATATTTTTATGTATATGTATATATTTATCTTTACTTGTAGGTATTATAAAGAAGTACATTTTTTTTGTAAGTTTGTATTTAATGGGTAATCTCCGAAAATACTGAAACTGACTGATAATTATTTTACTGATAGAAAGCTCAACTATCCCTGAATGCTATATATGTAGGCTATATTTAATGTTCATAAACATCCGAGCGAAGGCGGGGCAGGTCGGCTAGTATAAAATAAAAATAAAAAGGCAATACAATGCTGAGAGCAATCTCTTCCAAATAAATATTTCATTATTAGATATCTAATAGACGTTGGAGAAAAAATCCTCTTACATTACGATCCCTAAACGTATTTAGTGACTAAACATGTTTAAATTTGACGTATTTGTATGATTTGACAACTCCTTAAATCATATGTAGCCACTAAATACGTTTAGGCAACCTTACAAAAAGCGTGGTCTAGTACAATCTTTGGTCTGTAGTTTTGTGCTTGACATATTTTTTAAAATTTCATCTTCGCGTTTCGCTCGCCAAGGAAGTGTGGAGTGTGCGCGGAATATTTTATTAAAAACTCCTCCGACAGTTTCTGAAGAAGTGTACATGAACTGGCGTTGGCTGAATGGGGGCGTTTGACCTCGTCTTGCCATTCTACCATCCCTTAATGTATGAAAAATTCAAGAATTTCATAGCAAATAGCTAAGAACTTATTTATTTAGTAAGAAGAGCTTCTTTTGAAAGAGTTCGTCCAGGGAAGTATAAACACTGTACATGTTTTCTTACATATTAATAATAATAATATTTTTTTTTATTTTGTTTTGTCCTGTCCATACAAAGGTTGACTGGAAGAAATCGCTTTTAGCGATAAGACCGCCCATTGTACTTACCTTAATTTTTGTGTATTTTTATTGTATTTTTAATTTTGTTGGTGTGCAATAAAGTTCTATTCTATTCTATAATAAAAAAAACGTATATTTCAGACCAGACAGATCCATAATTTTAGTTAGTAGCACAGAAAAATCTTACTTAAATAATATTGTTAGTAGGTACACAAAAAGACAAGATATAAATACGTAATATTGGAACATGAGCGCATCTACTGAGACACCAGGCATGTGATTGGCTTAAGCAAAGCCATCCAGCGCCTCATGATATATGAGCTTGTTAGATTATAATGTTAAGGTGAATCGTTAGCAACTCAAGTTTTTAAGAAGACATTACAATAGAATATTTAAGTACAACAGGTATGAAATAAATAGTTAAGATAGAAACTAAGCCTAGAACAATAAACGAGAATTGTATTTTTAGCTAGAAATGGTACAAAGACATTGTAAAAGATTAGGTTGTTTAAATTTCCACCCGCGGCTGATCACAGAGCTTTACAGGATAAAGATAAGTAGAACTTCTCCGAAGGGCATAACGGGAGCCGGTAAGCGAAAACAATAGAAATATTTCTTGAAACTCATTCTCGAAATAATATAAACTGGCACCGGCAAGCGAGACAATAGATAAACCAAGCTCTCTGATTGGCCCGGGACCGTTTGGGGTGCGCGGGGAACCGACGTCTAAAAAGTGAGATCTGTCGGCTGGCCAGACCAGATTCCGATCATCGACCGGTAATGCTCTTACTCGGCCCTCCCACTGACCAGCCCCCTGCCATCAAGACTGTGGTAGAGTGGCATAAACTTGAGAAAGCCCTCAAGTCTACGCACTCGACTGACCTAGATAGGATCCCTTCTGTCATTCGGACATCTGGTGATATTACGGTAGCGGTTGACGCCCTTACCACACATATCACAAACTCAGTCAGAGACTCATCAAAGCAGGTGCCCGTAGTGGATGACCACCGGGGCCCCCTGCCAGATGATATCAGACGGCTGATGACTGAAGCTAACGCCGCAGTTAGACTTCATAGTCGCTGCCCCACTAACGACAATCGAGTCTTAATGCGCTCCCTGCACCGTGAGGTGAGAGAGCGCATTAAAGAACATCGCAATCGTGAGTGGGAGAGCCTGCTCTCGGGGATCGAGCCTAGCCATCTGGCCTACTGGAGGTTAGCTCGCTCCATGAAAGCGGACGCTCTCGCTCCGATGCCTCCCCTTATCCGACCCAATCACCCTCCAGCATTCGAAGACGAGGAAAAAGCCGATTTCCTGGCTGAAACCCTCGAATCTCAATGCTCGCCCAGTCTCGAACCCGTCGACCCTGTTCACCTCCATACGGTGAACAGCGAGGTTGACCGCTTAGCCTCCCGATCCCCTACTTCCCCACTTGATCCGATTGAGCCCTCTGAAGTCTTTGACACTATCAAGGCCCTACACCCAAAGAAAGCCTCCGGCCCCGACGGCATTTCTAACAGAGTACTCAAACAGTTCTCTGTTCCCCTTATCCATATCCTAGTCTGCATCTTCAATGCGGCTATGGAAACTTGCACCTTCCCTGATGCTTGGAAGGAAGCCAACGTCATTGGCATCCGAAAACCCAGCAAACAGGCAAACGATCCAACTAGTTATCGTCCCATTAGTCTACTTAATAGTCTAGGCAAGATATATGAGCGTCTTCTAATGAAGCGCCTCTGGGCTCATGTCAATGAGTTCAAACTCCTTCCCGACGAGCAGTTTGGCTTTCGAGCCCAACATTCATGCCCACAACAGGTGCTCCGCATAACGGAGCATGTCCTCTCCAACTGGCAAAGTACCTGGCCTTCAGATACTGGTGCCGTCTTCCTCGACGTAGCGAAAGCTTTCGACAAAGTCTGGCACAACGGCTTGATCTACAAGCTATTCAAACTCGGAGTCCCAGACAGACTCGTGCTCATCATACGAGACTACCTACAAGGTCGCAGCTTTCGCTATACCGTGGAAGGCACCCTCTCTAGTCCTAGACCAGTCAGAGCAGGAGTCCCTCAAGGCTCCGTTCTCGGCCCCCTCCTGTTCACGCTGTACACCAGCGATATCCCCCGCACTCCTCAAGTGGAAATAGCCCTATACGCAGACGACACAGCCTTGTACACATCCAATCGGAATCCTGATCGGGTGGGTATAAGGCTGCAGGCTGCCCTTCACTCATTAGCCACTTGGTTCCGCAAGTGGCGGATCGAGGTAAACCCGTCGAAAAGTACAGCAGTGTACTTCTCACGGAGAAACCTCACTCCCAAACCGATCTCTCTATTTGGCCAGCCCATTCGCTGGGCCCCATCAGCCAAATATCTGGGTGTCATCCTCGATAGGCGTCTTTCCTTTAGGTTGCACATCACTAAGAAGTGCAACCAAGCAAAGTTCACCCTAGGACGATTGTCCTCACTTCTAGGCGCGAAAAGTAAAATGTCCCTTAAAAATAAGGTGACTCTTTACAAAGCGTGCATTCGCCCCATTATGACATACTCATCCGTAGTATTTGCCCACTCTCCTAAAGTTGGTGCCATTCAGGTTATTCAAAATCGCTTCTTGCGAAAGGCCTCAGGCTCGCCCTGGTACTTTCGCAACAACGACCTACATCGTGATTTGAAATTAGAATCAATAGCCAGGTTCATGAAGCTCGCTTCCAAGCGGTTTTATGAACTTGCCTCTAATCATCCGAACCCTTTGGTACACACCATTCCGGTTTACCCGTTGGATCCGCCCGCCAACAAAATCCTCCGTCGTCCGAGACACGTTCTCGGAGACCCGGATGACGAAATCACCTCTGCTAATGCGGAAGGTGAGTCATCTATATCAGACAGAACAAACACTTCACAGAAACACCGACCTCGCCGGCGAGGTCGACGAGTCCCTTCAGTCGCCGCCTATACGAGGTACAGACACGTACCCGGGCGTTTCTCTCCTATCCCCACCCCGGCAACAGCCCAAGCCGAGGCTCGTACCTTAGTGGTGCCCTTGCGCTAGTTGCCTAAAAAAACTTACTGGGCTGAGCGCCATCTGCGCTCGCCAAAAGTTCGGTTAAGCTGTCACGGCCTCAGAGGCCAACAGCGAGATTAGTCCATTCGAAAAAAAAAAAAAAAAATAAAAAAAAGGCTGGCCAGACCACTTTTTGGGGGACCTGCGAACTAGAAGGTATGTTGTTGTAAAAATAGATATATTTACTAAGAGTTATTCACGTAGTGTTTCAGGCTATTTTACTCATTGATTATATTTTATTCAACTATGTGAATCGATGATAATGTAGTGTGTTTGTTGTAACTGAAATTTGGAGATACTTCCCTATTTAATACCATTCTGCTAAGCATTTGATTAAATAAAATTAATTGTTGAAGTTTTTATGTTTTATTTCATACTAAATTGAGCGGGTAGGTAAGTCTAATCTAACATCAGAAGTGGGATACCTTTAACTTATGCTAATACATTTTGTACAAGTTTCAGAATGGATCCCGCTTTCCTGGAAGGCCTCCTGAAAGCAATCCGCGACGTTGTGTCCACCAAGCGCCGCCAAGGTGATGAAATTGCGCTGCCAGTGTTCGACCCATCGACAAGCGACAACGGCGCTGCAACCTGGTGCGACAATATCGAGGTGCTCATCAAGGAATTTGGATGGAGCAGTGTTGCAGCTGTGGCGAAAGCCGGTAAGGCCCTAAAGGGCTCTGCGCTACTATGGTTCAAATCGTGGAATCCAGACACTGGCGATCTTGGGAACATTTTCGCAATGATTTAACTGATTTGTACCCTGAAAAGAGAAATCTCTCAAAAAAAAATTGTCTAAGGCGGTTTCATACGCGTCAGATACAGCAGATTCCTACTGCGAGTACGCCAAAGAAAAAGTTAGACTCTTACGTAACGATAAGATAGCTTTTACTGAAATTCAGTTGATAGAACTAGTATGTGGTAGTATTAGTGATGTAAATGTTAGGATGGCAGCCCTCAATAGTAGCGTCAAAACTACTTCGGAACTTATTTCGCTATTCACTTCATATGTAAAACCCAAAAAAAAGGCGTTTAGAGCATAGCGTGTCTGATAATCCGACTGATCTAAGTAAATTTAAAAAAATGTTTCACGTGTGGTAAACTAGGTCACTATAAGTCTCAGTGCTGGAATAACGTCGGACAGCCGACTGATATCAACACTAGTGCTACCAGCGTGATGGGAAATAGGGTAAAAAAAATACACGTTTTGTAAAAAGGTAGGTCACACTGAGTCGACGTGTTTTCATAAAGCAAGGGTTGAAAAAGGCACAAACAGCAGCAATGAGGTTAATTTTTTAGGTCGACCTTAAAACTGACAAAGGTGTCAGTTGATGATTTAGAAATTGAATCCTTGATAGATACTAAAGCTGTTAAGCATTTAAGATTTTTTTGTTAGTATACATTGATGAATATCCCATGTTTAACAGTTGAAGAAGGGTTAAAGTATTTAGAGCAACTGTTTTGGCTTTAAACGCTGCCGGTTTTACGATTAATATAAAAAAGAAAAATGCAGTTTTTTCCATACAGAATATTGAATATCTGGGTAGGCAAATATCACACGGAGAAGTCAGGCCAAGTGATACTAAAGTAACTGCATTGGTAAATTCACCAACTCCAAGTACCGTTAAACAAGTACGTCAGTTTATGGGTCTCGCTAGCTATTTCCGTAAATTTATCCCTAATTTTGCTACACGTACTGCTCCTATTTCGATGTTAACAAAAAAAAAAAAACAACCAAAAGTGGATTTGGGAAACTGAACAGGATAAGGCAAGAAAGTATGTTATTGATTAACTCTGTGCTCACCTCCGCTTGCTATTTTAGATCCAAAATTGGTGACTGAACTGTACACTGATGCTAGTTCCTTAGGCTATGGCGCTATTTTAATGCAAAAAGTTGAGAATTAATCGAAAGTTGTTGCTTATTTTAGTAAAAAAAAAAAAACGCCCCCTGCCGAATCTAAGTACTGCTCTTATGATTTGGAAACTTTAGCCATCTATAATGCCGTAAAACATTTTCGAGTGTACCTACTAGGGGTACATTTTAAAATTATTACGGATTGTAATGCCATAAAATCCACAATGAATAAAAAAAGACTTATCACCACTAGTAGTTCGATGGTGGACATATTTTCAGGATTTTCAATTCAACATTGTTTACAAAAGGGAAAGTACATTGAAACCATTGAAACCATTTTATTCATTGTAAATGTGGTATGATACAGATCCTATTTCTATAGAAAAAAAAATACCAAAGTGTCCAGTCACAAATTACTCTTCCGAGTGTACAATGTTACTATACTACCCATCCCGTTTTAATAAATAAAGTAACAATAATTTAATTACAGGTGCATAACCACAATAGCATAAAATTGCAATAAAATTAATAATACCAGTTATGGCATAAATCAATAATTTTAATAATAATAATAAATTCATTTATCAATAAAAGTTTCTAATTAAATTCGGATAAAATAAAATGTCAAGTTAATATTACAGTAAAATTTATAATAAACTCAAAAAAAAAGAGAAAATAATAATAGTAATAATTGAAAGTTAAGATGTTCATTAAAAGAAAAAAAAATTAATTGAATCGCAAAAAAAAAAAATAATATGACAAAATAATAAATGTAAAAGGGAATCATTCTAATAGTTCTTTAACATCATAGAAGCACTTGTCCAAAAGCCACGAAAGAGCCTTCTTTTCAGTTTTTGAAAAGGTAGAGAGGTAATATCGCTAGGAATCTTATTATAGATCTTAACTGACATGGCAAATATACTTTTCATGCTTGTTGTTAATCTAAACTTTGGGAGGGCTAGTTTATTCTTAAATTGTTTTCTTACTTTGTTTTTTTGTTTTCTTAAATTGTTATTAGTTATTCTTACATAGGCCATGTCGATTTGCTTAGCCGTAACCCTATTGAGAGCCCTAAATTGCACTATAATGTTAATTTTACAAATGATCCCCAGTCTTGGTTGGAAATAGCACAGCAAAACGACACCTAAACACAATCTTTGATCAATAAAGTACGAACAGGGGAACTCGATGAAAATCAGTATAACATTAAAAACGGGTTGTTGCATTACACGACAGCAATGGCCAAGTAGAACGGTATGTATCCACAGTAGTTGATATGCTCAATACAATGTGTAGTGATACGTCAGATTGGCCAAACGAATTGTGGAAGGTCCAGCAATCGATTAACACAACTATCCAAAAGCCAACTGGATTTTCCCCACTGCGTTTGCTAATAGGAGTTGAGGCTAATATACCTGCTGTGCAAGCCCGGCTAGTTGACGTACTTGATGATAGTATTCCAGAACTCCAGATAGATGTTCAAGCTGACCGTTAGTTAGCTAAACAACGTCTGCTTCAAGTAGCTAAAAAATTCAAAATAAATCGTTTCGATTCCACACGACGTAATAATATTACTTTAGCAGTAGGTAGGTGATTTAGTTTACGTTAATCAGGATCATCGACGTAATGATAAACTGAAACCTAAGTTTAAGGGCCCTTACGAAATAATATCTCTTCTCTCCAACGATCGCTATGCTCTGAGGGGTTTATTTTTATTTTTTTATTTTTAAATATTATTATTTTTATTATCGTATTTGTATCGTATTTGTATCGTATTTGTAGCGTATTTGTATCGTATTTGTATCGTATTTGTATCGTATTTGTATCGTATTTGTATCGTATTTGTATCGTATTTGTAGCGTATTTGTATCGTATTTGTATCGTATTTGTAGCGTATTTGTATCGTATTTGTATCGTATTTGTATCGTATTTGTAGCGTATTTGTATCATATTTGTATCGTATTTGTATCGTATTTGCATCGTATTTGCATCGTATTTGTATCGTATTTGTATCGTATTTGTATCGTATTGTATCGTATTTGTAGCGTATTTGTATCGTATTTGTATCGTATATGTATCGTATTTGTATCGTATTTGTATCGTATTTGCATCTTACTTGCATCGTATTTGCATCGTATTTGCATCGTATTTGCATCGTATTTGCATCGTATTTGCATCGTATTTGCATTGTATTTGCATTGTATTTGTACTATCAAACGGGTTCGATTTCCGGGACAAATGTTTGCATGGTCTACAGATATTTGTTCCGGGTATGCCACAGACAATGATCTGACAGTAGAAAAGAATATGGGTAATTAATTCCTTGATAGAAGTAAAATGATTGATGAATGATTGTCCAATTGTCCATGTGTGGGCTCAGTTAACCAATTAGTTACTTCAATAACGAATTGCTAATTACAGCTTTTTTAACAACTGTTTTTAACATTAAGTTTAAATATTTAAAAAAAATATATAATCTACTACAAGTAAAACAAATCAATCAATCATCATCCATACAAATAATGGTATTAAATACGAATGACTACAACTTACAAAAAAGTTTTTTTTTTTTTTTTTTTTTTTTTAATAAATAATTAGATACGGGTTACAGTGATTTTTATAAATCTTTTTTTATGTTAGTAACGGGGTGAGTTTGTAATGGGTAATCTATGGAACTACTTAACCGATTTTGAAAATTCTTTCACTGATAGTAAGATAAACTATTCCTGAGGTCTATAGGCTATACATATTTTGACAACCCGGCTAGGTCAGCTAGTGTAATTTGAATGAAACTGTAGGTCAAGTTAGTTGGATTAGCATTTCGTGACACTATTTTATTAGTCAAAGATTACAAATATTATTTTTAGTTTTTATGTGAGATTCGCGAGATTTCTGTTTGGGGCGAACCACTAATGTTTAAATTAATGAAACTTTAGTTTTCAATTGAACCAGCCTTATTTGTTGACTTTCTTTCCGTACAAGATCGAGATAAGTGGAGAGATGAGGGGAAGGCCTTTGCCCAGCAGTGGGACAGCATAGGCTTGATAAAAAAACCTATTATTTATTTAACCATCATTTTCCGAGCATAATAAATTATGCGCATCCTGGGTACTCACAGTAGCGAAAAACTTATGAATTTTACAAAAATGCATGATGATCTTTGATGATGATTTTTAAAAGCTGTGTGTATGATTTTATGGCACCCACCGTGGGTCATATCTCATTACGCACTTCCTAGATCTGGCCCTGTATCGAAGCCTTGCAGGCCTTGATTGGTCCATTGTTTCTGGAATTCAATTCGAGCCTTGCTTTTAAAAGCTCTGAAAACTGCATGCGTATTGTGGGTACTCGTTATTTTTAATAAAAAGCATGGGTTTCTACGCAAAATTCAAATGTTCGCTAAAATTCTTGTTTCCCGAAATTCCATTGCACAATTTTTTTAATGGCTGTTTGAATATTTTATTCAGATTTTTAAACGAGTAAACTATAATAAATCTAACCTTTCATCAAACTAAATGTTAATTGAATTCCACATTATTGTGAAATGAGTAATAAGACTTGTTCTACTACCTTGTGCACTACCTTCTCCCGTATTTATAAATTTATAAATATTTATAAACTAATAATAAAAAATGCTAGACATTTCACACAACGCCATCTAGCCCCAAACTAAGCAAAGCTATGTGAACCAGTTAAATAATAGAATACTGTACTTTTTTTTGTAAATATATACTTATAATATATAGAAAAACAACCGCACCCTAAACAAATATCTGTAAATCATAGAAACATTTGTTCCGCGGTTCAAAATTATTTTTCGCTTAATGGTTAATTGGAAGATAATGCTTTTTAGCTTTAAATTCGCCTTCGTACAGGTTGATTTATTTTGTGCAATAAATAATTTTCTAGCAGGCTTTATTTTCGCTATCTTCATTTCCAAACTATCATTCACTGCAATAAAAACAAAACTAATTTGTCTAGGAAAAATCGCCCAAAAACTCCACATAAACGGTTTTTCCGCTCTTTGAAGTGGCAATCTCAGTTTGAAACTCCAAGTTGTATTTACCATACGAAACTCCTTCTATCTAGTTCCAATGGTGCAATAAACAATCCAAGTTAAATTTTACACTTGTCGACGGAGAACACAAATAAATCGGCCGATTTAGAAGCTCTACTCGTTGCCTTGCTAGGAAAGAACTACCTTTGGAGCCTGGCTTAAGCTGTATTTTTTTATGGTTTTTTAAAATCAGTTAATTATTTTAAATTTGCATTTATTTTAGACAACAAGCGATGCATATAGTTTAAGTAAGCTTTATTTATTTGAAGTTAATAACACTTTCACAGCCCATCATATTTTAACGCGCTTGAACGCCTAAAGTATTTTGCATTTTTGTAAATTCTGAGTAAAAAGAATTGAAATATAATAGTTATTAGCCTTTAGTTTTTTTTTTGTATATTTTAGAATATGTCCACGACTCAGGTTCATGATCCGCTGTCAAGTGTTAAAACGGCTTAACAATAGTTTGAACACTATTAGATGAGAGATTAGACAAGGTTAGAGACCCTCTAACACAGGTGTTTTATACTTAAAAGAGGGTTCCAAACCCATGAAATGTAAATATATTAGATTAAGTTTACTGAAACAAATATATTTGTATTTGTATTGTATTTGTTTTGTATTTGTATTGTATTTGTATCGTATTTGTATTGTATTTGTATCGCATTTGTATCGTATTTGTATCGTATTTGTATCGTTATTTGTAGCGTATTTGTATCGTATTTGTATCGTATTTGTATTGTATTTGTATCGTATTTGTATTGTATTTGTATCGTATTTGTTTCGTATTTGTATCGTATTTGTATTGTATTTGTATCGTATTTGTTTCGTATTTGTATCGTATTTGTATCGTATTTGTATCGTATTTGTATCGTATTTGCATCGTATTTGTATCGTATTTGTATCGTATTTGTATCGTATTTGTAGCGTATTTGTATCGTATTTGTAGCGTATTTGTATCGTATTTGTATCGTATTTGCATCGTATTTGTATCGTATTTGCATCGTATTTGTATCGTATTTGTATCGTATTTGTATCGTATTTGTATCGTATTCGTATCGAATTTGCATCGTATTTGTATCGTATTTGCATCGTATTTGTATCGTATTTGTATCGTATTTGTATCGTATTTGTATCGTATTTGTATCATATTTGTATCGTATTTGTATCGTATTTGTATCGTATTTGTATCGTATTTGTATCGTATTTGCATCGTATTTGTATCGTATTTGCATCCTATTTGTATCTTATTTGTATCGTATTTGTATCGTATTTGTATCCTATTTGCATCCTATTTGTATCGTATTTGTATCGTATTTGTATCGTATTTGTATCGTATTTGTATCGTATTTGTATCGTATTTGTATCCAATTTGTATCGTATTTGTATCCAATTTGTATCGTATTTGTATCCAATTTGTATCGTATTTGTATCCAATTTGTATCGTATTTGTATCCAATTTGTATCGTATTTGTATCGTATTTGTATCGTATTTGTATCGTATTTGTATCGTATTTGTATCCAATTTGTATCGTATTTGTATCGTATTTGTATCGTATTTGTATCGTATTTGTATCGTATTTGTATCGTAATTGTATCCAATTTGTATCGTATTTGTATCCAATTTGTATCGTATTTGTATCGTATTTGTATCGTATTTGTATCGTATTTGTATCGTATTTGTATCGTATTTGTATCGTATTTGTATCGTATTTGCATCGTATTTGTATCGTATTTGCATCGTATTTGTATCGTATTTGTATCGTATTTGTATCGTACTTGTATCGTATTTGTATCGTATTTGTATCGAATTTGCATCGTATTTGTATCGTATTCGTATCGAATTTGCATCGTATTTGTATCGTATTTGCATCGTATTTGTATCGTATTTGTATCGTATTTGTATCGTATTTGTATCGTATTTGTATCATATTTGTATCGTATTTGTATCGTATTTGTATCGTATTTGTATCGTATTTGTATCGTATTTGCATCGTATTTGTATCGTATTTGCATCCTATTTGTATCTTATTTGTATCGTATTTGTATCGTATTTGTATCCTATTTGCATCCTATTTGTATCGTATTTGTATCGTATTTGTATCGTATTTGTATCGTATTTGTATCGTATTTGTATCCAATTTGTATCGTATTTGTATCCAATTTGTATCGTATTTGTATCCAATTTGTATCGTATTTGTATCCAATTTGTATCGTATTTGTATCCAATTTGTATCGTATTTGTATCGTATTTGTATCGTATTTGTATCGTATTTGTATCCAATTTGTATCGTATTTGTATCGTATTTGTATCGTATTTGTATCGTATTTGTATCGTAATTGTATCCAATTTGTATCGTATTTGTATCCAATTTGTATCGTATTTGTATCGTATTTGTATCGTATTTGTATCGTATTTGTATCGTATTTGTATCGTATTTGTATCGTATTTGCATCGTATTTGTATCGTATTTGCATCGTATTTGTATCGTATTTGTATCGTATTTGTATCGTACTTGTATCGTATTTGTATCGTATTTGTATCGAATTTGCATCGTATTTGTATCGTATTTGCATCGTATTTGTATCGTATTTGTATCGTATTTGTATCGTATTTGTATCGTATTTGTATCATATTTGTATCGTATTTGTATCGTATTTGTATCGTATTTGTATCGTATTTGTATCGTATTTGTATCGTATTTGCATCCTATTTGTATCTTATTTGTATCGTATTTGTATCGTATTTGTATCCTATTTGCATCCTATTTGTGTCGTATTTGTATCGTATTTGTATCGTATTTGTATCGTATTTGTATCGTATTTGTATCGTATTTGTATCGTATTTGTATCGTATTTGTATCCAATTTGTATCGTATTTGTATCGTATTTGTATCGTATTTGTATCGTATTTGTATCGTATTTGTATCGTATTTGTATCGTATTTGCATCCTATTTGTATCTTATTTGTATCGTATTTGTATCATATTTGTATCCTATTTGCATCCTATTTGTGTCGTATTTGTATCGTATTTGTATCGTATTTGTATCGTATTTGTATCGTATTTGTATCGTATTTGTATCGTATTTGTATCCAATTTGTATCGTATTTGTATCCAATTTGTATCGTATTTGTATCCAATTTGTATCGTATTTGTATCCAATTTGTATCGTATTTGTATCCAATTTGTATCGTATTTGTATCCAATTTGTATCGTATTTGTATCGTATTTGCATCGTATTTGTATCGTATTTGCATACTATTTGTATCGTATTTGTATCGTATTTGTATCGTATTTGTATCCAATTTGTATCGTATTTGTATCCAATTTGTATCGTATTTGTATCCAATTTGTATCGTATTTGTATCCAATTTGTATCGTATTTGTATCCAATTTGTATCGTATTTGTATCCAATTTGTATCGTATTTGTATCGTATTTGTATCCAATTTGTATCGTATTTGTATCCAATTTGTATCGTATTTGTATCGTATTTGTATCGTATTTGTATCGTATTTGTATCCAATTTGTATCGTATTTGTATCCAATTTGTATCGTATTTGTATCGTATTTGTATCCAATTTGTATCGTATTTGTATCCAATTTGTATCGTATTTGTATCGTATTTGTATCCAATTTGTATCGTATTTGTATCAAATTTGTATCGTATTTGTATCGTATTTGTATCGTATTTGTATCGTATTTGTATCGTATTTGTATCGTATTTGTATCGTATTTGTATCCAATTTGTATCGTATTTGTATCCAATTTGTATCGTATTTGTATCCAATTTGTATCGTATTTGTATCGTATTTGTATCGTATTTGTATCGTATTTGTATCGTATTTGTATCGTATTTGTATCGTATTTGTATCGTATTTGTATCGTATTTGTATCGTATTTGTATCGTATTTGTATCCAATTTGTATCGTATTTGTATCCAATTTGTATCGTATTTGTATCGTATTTGTATCGTATTTGTATCGTATTTGTATCCAATTTGTATCGTATTTGTATCGTATTTGTATCGTATTTGTATCGTATTTGTATCGTATTTGTATCGTATTTGTATCGTATTTGTATCCAATTTGTATCGTATTTGTATCCAATTTGTATCGTATTTGTATCCAATTTGTATCGTATTTGTATCCAATTTGTATCGTATTTGTATCGTATTTGTATCGTATTTGTATCGTATTTGTATCGTATTTGTATCGTATTTGTATCGTATTTGTATCGTATTTGTATCGTATTTGTATCGTATTTGTATCCAATTTGTATCGTATTTGTATCGTATTTGTATCGTATTTGTATCCAATTTGTATCGTATTTGTATCCAATTTGTATCGTATTTGTATCCAATTTGTATCGTATTTGTATCCAATTTGTATCGTATTTGTATCGTATTTGTATCGTATTTGTATCGTTTTTGTATCGTATTTGTATCGTATTTGTATCCAATTTGTATCGTATTTGTATACAATTTGTATCGTATTTGTATCCAATTTGTATCGTATTTGTATCCAATTTGTATCGTATTTGTATCGTATTTGTATCATATTTGTATCCAATTTGTATCGTATTTGTATCCAATTTGTATCGTATTTGTATCCAATTTGTATCGTATTTGTATCCAATTTGTATCGTATTTGTATCGTATTTGTATCGTATTTGTATCCAATTTGTATCGTATTTGTATCGTATTTGTATCGTATTTGTATCGTATTTGCATCGTTTTTGTATCGTATTTGTATCGTATTTGTATCGTATTTGTATCCAATTTGTATCGTATTTGTATCCAATTTGTATCGTATTTGTATCCAATTTGTATCGTATTTGTATCGTATTTGTATCCAATTTGTATCGTATTTGTATCCAATTTGTATCGTATTTGTATCCAATTTGTATCGTATTTGTATCAAATTTGTATCGTATTTGTATCCAATTTGTATCGTATTTGTATCGTATTTGTATCGTATTTGTATCGTATTTGTATCCAATTTGTATCGTATTTGCGATACGATACAAATACGATACAAATACGATACAAATTGGATACAAATACGATACAAATTGGATACAAATACGATACAAATTGGATACAAATACGATACAAATTGGATACAAATACGATACAAATTGGATACAAATACGATACAAATACGATACAAATACGATACAAATTGGATACAAATACGATACAAATACGATACAAATACGATACAAATACGATACAAATACGATACAAATACGATACAAATTGGATACAAATACGATACAAATACGATACAAATTGGATACAAATACGATACAAATTGGATACAAATACGATACAAATTGGATACAAATACGATACAAATACGATACAAATACGATACAAATTGGATACAAATACGATACAAATTGGATACAAATACGATACAAATTGGATACAAATACGATACAAATTGGATACAAATACGATACAAATACGATACAAATTGGATACAAATACGATACAAATACGATACAAATTGGATACAAATACGATACAAATACGATACAAGAACGATACAATTACGATACAAATTGGATACAAATACGATACAAATACGATACAAATTGGATACAAATACGATACAAATTGGATACAAATACGATACAAATTGGATACAAATACGATACAAATACGATACAAATACGATACAAATACGATACAAATACGAAACAAATACGATACAAATACGATACAATTACGATACAAATTGGATACAAATACGATACAAATTGGATACAAATACGATACAAATACGATACAAATACGATACAAATACGATACAAATACGATACAAATACGATACAATTACGATACAAATTGGATACAAATACGATACAAATTGGATACAAATACGATACAAATACGATACAAAAACGATACAAATTGGATACAAATACGATACAAATTGGATACAAATACGATACAAATACGATACAAATACGATGCAAATACGATACAAATACGATACAAATACGATACAAATACGATACAAATTGGATACAAATACGATACAAATACGATACAAATACGATACAAATACGATACAAATTGGATACAAATACGATACAAATTGGATACAAATACGATACAAATTGGATACAAATACGATACAAATTGGATACAAATACGATACAAATACGATACAAATACGATACAAATACGATACAAATACGATACAAATTGGATACAAATACGATACAAATTGGATACAAATACGATACAAATACGATACAAATACGATACAAAAATGATACAAATACGATACAAATACGATACAAATACGATACAAATACGATACAAATTGGATACAAATACGATACAAATTGGATACAAATACGATACAAATTGGATACAAATACGATACAAATACGATACAAATTGGATACAAATACGATACAAATTGGATACAAATACGATACAAATTGGATACAAATACGATACAAATTGGATACAAATACGATACAAATTGGATACAAATACGATACAAATACGATACAAATACGATACAAATACGATACAAATACGATACAAATACGATACAAATAGGATGCAAATAGGATACAAATACGATACAAATACGATACAAATAAGATACAAATAGGATGCAAATACGATACAAATACGATGCAAATACGATACAAATACGATACAAATACGATACAAATACGATACAAATACGATACAAATATGATACAAATACGATACAAATACGATACAAATACGATACAAATACGATACAAATACGATGCAAATACGATACAAATACGATGCAAATTCGATACGAATACGATACAAATACGATGCAAATTCGATACAAATACGATACAAATACGATACAAGTACGATACAAATACGATACAAATACGATACAAATACGATGCAAATACGATACAAATACGATGCAAATACGATACAAATACGATACAAATACGATACAAATACGATACAAATACGATACAAATACGATACAAATACGATACAAATTGGATACAAATACGATACAAATTGGATACAAATACGATACAAATTGGATACAAATACGATACAAATTGGATACAAATACGATACAAATTGGATACAAATACGATACAAATTGGATACAAATACGATACAAATACGATACAAATACGATACAAATACGATACAAATTGGATACAAATACGATACAAATTGGATACAAATACGATACAAATTGGATACAAATACGATACAAATTGGATACAAATACGATACAAATACGATACAAATTGGATACAAATACGATACAAATACGATACAAATTGGATACAAATACGATACAAATACGATACAAGAACGATACAATTACGATACAAATTGGATACAAATACGATACAAATACGATACAAATTGGATACAAATACGATACAAATTGGATACAAATACGATACAAATTGGATACAAATACGATACAAATACGATACAAATACGATACAAATACGATACAAAAACGATACAAATTGGATACAAATACGATACAAATTGGATACAAAAACGATACAAATACGATGCAAATACGATACAAATACGATACAAATACGATACAAATTGGATACAAATACGATACAAATACGATACAAAAACGATACAAATTGGATACAAATACGATACAAATTGGATACAAATACGATACAAATACGATACAAATACGATGCAAATACGATACAAATACGATACAAATTGGATACAAATACGATACAAATTGGATACAAATACGATACAAATACGATACAAATACGATACAAATTGGATACAAATACGATACAAATTGGATACAAATACGATACAAATTGGATACAAATACGATACAAATACGATACAAATACGATACAAATACGATACAAAAACGATACAAATTAGATACAAATACGATACAAATTGGATACAAATACGATACAAATACGATACAAATACGATGCAAATACGATACAAATACGATACAAATACGATACAAATACGATACAAATACGATACAAATTGGATACAAATACGATACAAATACGATACAAATACGATACAAATTGGATACAAATACGATACAAATTGGATACAAATACGATACAAATTGGATACAAATACGATACAAATACGATACAAATACGATACAAATACGATACAAAAACGCTACAAATACGATACAAATACTATACAAATACGATACAAATACGATACAAATACGATACAAATACGATACAAATTGGATACAAATACGATACAAATTGGATACAAATACGATACAAATTGGATACAAATACGATACAAATACGATACAAATACGATACAAATACGATACAAATACGATACAAATTGGATACAAATACGATACAAATTGGATACAAATACGATACAAATTGGATACAAATACGATACAAATACGATACAAATACGATATAAATACGATACAAATACGATACAAATACGATACAAATACGATACAATTACGATACAAATTGGAAACAAATACGATACAAATTGGATACAAATACGATACAAATACGATACAAATACGATACAAATACGATACAAAAACGATACAAATTGGATACAAATACGATACAAATTGGATACAAATACGATACAAATTGGATACAAATACGATACAAATTGGATACAAATACGATACAAATACGATACAAATACGATACAAATACGATACAAATACGATACAAATACGATACAAATTGGATACAAATACGATACAAATTGGATACAAATACGATACAAATTGGATACAAATACGATACAAATACGATACAAATACGATACAAATACGATACAAATTGGATACAAATACGATACAAATTGGATACAAATACGATACAAATACGATACAAATACGATACAAATACGATACAAATTGGATACAAATACGATACAAATTGGATACAAATACGATACAAATTGGATACAAATACGATACAAATACGATACAAATACGATACAAATTGGATACAAATACGATACAAATTGGATACAAATACGATACAAATTGGATACAAATACGATACAAATACGATACAAATACGATACAAATACGATACAAATACGATACAAATACGATACAAATACGATACAAATTGGATACAAATACGATACAAATACGATACAAATTGGATACAAATACGATACAAATTGGATACAAATACGATACAAATTGGATACAAATACGATACAAATACGATACAAATACGATACAAATACGATACAAATCGGATACAAATACGATACAAATTGGATACAAATACGATACAAATTGGATACAAATACGATACAAATTGGATACAAATACGATACAAATACGATACAAATACGATACAAATACGATACAAATTGGATACAAATACGATACAAATTGGATACAAATACGATACAAATTGGATACAAATACGATACAAATTGGATACAAATACGATACAAATACGATACAAATACGATGCAAATACGATACAAAAACGATACAAATTGGATACAAATACGATACAAATTGGATACAAATACGATACAAATACGATACAAATACGATACAAATTGGATACAAATACGATACAAATTGGATACAAATACGATACAAATTGGATACAAATACGATACAAATTGGATACAAATACGATACAAATACGATACAAATACGATACAAATTGGATACAAATACGATACAAATACGATACAAATACGATACAAATACGATACAAATACGATACAAAAACGATACAAATACGATACAAATACGATACAAATACGATACAAATACGATACAAATTGGATACAAATACGATACAAATTGGATACAAATACGATACAAATTGGATACAAATTGGATACAAATACGATACAAATACGATACAAATTGGATACAAATACGATACAAATACGATACAAATACGATACAAATACGATACAAATACGATACAAATACGATACAAAAACGATACAAATTGGATACAAATACGATACAAATTGGATACAAATACGATACAAATTGGATACAAATACGATACAAATACGATACAAATACGATACAAATACGATACAAATACGATACAAATACGATACAAATTGGATACAAATACGATACAAATTGGATACAAATACGATACAAATTGGATACAAATACGATACAAATTGGATACAAATACGATACAAATACGATACAAGAACGATACAATTACGATACAAATTGGATACAAATACGATACAAATACGATACAAATTGGATACAAATACGATACAAATTGGATACAAATACGATACAAATTGGATACAAAAACGATACAAATACGATACAAATACGATACAAATACGATACAAATACGATACAAATACGAAACAAATACGATACAAATACGATACAATTACGATACAAATTGGATACAAATACGATACAAATTGGATACAAATACGATACAAATTGGATACAAATACGATACAAATACGATACAAATACGATACAAATTGGATACAAATACGATACAAATACGATGCAAATACGATACAAATACGATACAAATACGATACAAATACGATACAAATACGATACAAATACGACACAAATACGATACAAATACGATACAAATACGATACAAATACGATACAAATACGATACAAATACGATACAAATACGATACAAATACGATACAAATACGATACAAATACGATACAAATACGATACAAATACGACACAAATACGATACAAATACGATACAAATACGATACAAATTGGATACAAATACGATACAAATACGATACAAATACGATACAAATACGACACAAATACGATACAAATACGATACAAATACGATACAAATTGGATACAAATACGATACAAATACGATACAAATACGATACAAATACGATACAAATTGGATACAAATACGATACAAATTGGATACAAATACGATATAAATACGATACAAATACGATACAAATACGATACAAATACGATACAAATACGATACAATTACGATACAAATTGGATACAAATACGATACAAATACGATACAAATTGGATACAAATACGATACAAATACGATACAAATACGATACAAAAACGATACAAATTGGATACAAATACGATACAAATTGGATACAAATACGATACAAATTGGATACAAATACGATACAAATACGATACAAATACGATACAAATACGATACAAATACGATACAAATTGGATACAAATACGATACAAATTGGATACAAATACGATACAAATTGGATACAAATACGATACAAATTGGATACAAATACGATACAAATACGATACAAGAACGATACAATTACGATACAAATTGGATACAAATACGATACAAATACGATACAAATTGGATACAAATACGATACAAATTGGATACAAATACGATACAAATTGGATACAAAAACGATACAAATACGATACAAATACGATACAAATACGATACAAATACGAAACAAATACGATACAAATACGATACAATTACGATACAAATTGGATACAAATACGATACAAATTGGATACAAATACGATACAAATTGGATACAAATACGATACAAATACGATACAAATACGATACAAATTGGATACAAATACGATACAAATTGGATACAAATACGATACAAATTGGATACAAATACGATACAAATTGGATACAAATACGATACAAATACGATGCAAATACGATACAAATACGATACAAATACGATACAAATACGATACAAATACGATACAAATACGACACAAATACGATACAAATACGATACAAATACGATACAAATACGATACAAATACGATACAAATACGATACAAATACGATACAAATACGATACAAATACGATACAAATACGACACAAATACGATACAAATACGATACAAATACGATACAAATTGGATACAAATACGATACAAATACGATACAAATACGATACAAATACGATACAAATTGGATACAAATACGATACAAATTGGATACAAATACGATACAAATACGATACAAATACGATACAAATACGATACAAATACGATACAAATACGATACAAATTGGATACAAATACGATACAAATTGGATACAAATACGATACAAATTGGATACAAATACGATACAAATACGATACAAATACGATACAAATACGATACAAATTGGATACAAATACGATACAAATTGGATACAAATACGATACAAATTGGATACAAATACGATACAAATTGGATACAAATACGATACAAATACGATACAAATACGATACAAATACGATACCATTACGATACAAATTGGATACAAATACGATACAAATACGATACAAATTGGATACAAATACGATACAAATTGGATACAAATACGATACAAATTGGATACAAATACGATACAAATACGATACAAATACGATACAAATACGATACAAAAACGCTACAAATACGATACAAATACTATACAAATACGATACAAATACGATACAAATACGATACAAATACGATACAAATACGATACAAATACGATACAAATACGATACAAATTGGATACAAATACGATACAAATTGGATACAAATACGATACAAATTGGATACAAATACGATACAAATTGGATACAAATACGATACAAATACGATGCAAATACGATACAAATACGATACAAATACGATACAAATTGGATACAAATACGATACAAATTGGATACAAATACGATACAAATACGATACAAATACGATACAAATTGGATACAAATACGATACAAATTGGATACAAATACGATACAAATTGGATACAAATACGATACAAATACGATACAAATACGATACAAATACGATACAAAAACGATACAAATTGGATACAAATACGATACAAATTGGATACAAATACGATACAAATACGATACAAATACGATGCAAATACGATACAAATACGATACAAATACGATACAAATACGATACAAATACGATACAAATTGGATACAAATACGATACAAATACGATACAAATACGATACAAATTGGATACAAATACGATACAAATTGGATACAAATACGATACAAATTGGATACAAATACGATACAAATACGATACAAATACGATACAAATACGATACAAAAACGCTACAAATACGATACAAATACTATACAAATACGATACAAATACAATACAAATACGATACAAATACGATACAAATTGGATACAAATACGATACAAATTGGATACAAATACGATACAAATTGGATACAAATACGATACAAATACGATACAAATACGATACAAATACGATACAAATACGATACAAATTGGATACAAATACGATACAAATTGGATACAAATACGATACAAATTGGATACAAATACGATACAAATACGATACAAATACGATATAAATACGATACAAATACGATACAAATACGATACAAATACGATACAATTACGATACAAATTGGATACAAATACGATACAAATTGGATACAAATACGATACAAATACGATACAAATACGATACAAATACGATACAAATACGATACAAAAACGATACAAATTCGATACAAATACGATACAAATACGATACAAATACGATACAAATACGATACAAATTGGATACAAATACGATACAAATTGGATACAAATACGATACAAATTGGATACAAATACGATACAAATACGATACAAATACGATACAAATACGATACAAATTGGATACAAATACGATACAAATTGGATACAAATACGATACAAATACGATACAAATACGATACAAATACGATACAAATTGGATACAAATACGATACAAATTGGATACAAATACGATACAAATTGGATACAAATACGATACAAATACGATACAAATACGATACAAATTGGATACAAATACGATACAAATACGATACAAATTGGATACAAATACGATACAAATTGGATACAAATACGATACAAATTGGATACAAATACGATACAAATACGATACAAATACGATACAAATACGATACAAATACGATACAAATTGGATACAAATACGATACAAATACGATACAAATTGGATACAAATACGATACAAATTGGATACAAATACGATACAAATTGGATACAAATACGATACAAATACGATACAAATACGATACAAATACGATACAAATCGGATACAAATACGATACAAATTGGATACAAATACGATACAAATTGGATACAAATACGATACAAATTGGATACAAATACGATACAAATACGATACAAATACGATACAAATACGATACAAATACGATACAAATACGATACAAATTGGATACAAATACGATACAAATTGGATACAAATACGATACAAATTGGATACAAATACGATACAAATTGGATACAAATACGATACAAATACGATACAAATACGATGCAAATACGATACAAAAACGATACAAATTGGATACAAATACGATACAAATACGATACAAATACGATACAAATACGATACAAATTGGATACAAATACGATACAAATTGGATACAAATACGATACAAATTGGATACAAATACGATACAAATTGGATACAAATACGATACAAATACGATACAAATACGATACAAATTGGATACAAATACGATACAAATACGATACAAATACGATACAAATACGATACAAATACGATACAAAAACGATACAAATACGATACAAATACGATACAAATTGGATACAAATACGATACAAATTGGATACAAATACGATACAAATACGATACAAATACTATACAAATACGATACAAATTGGATACAAATACGATACAAATTGGATACAAATACGATACAAATTGGATACAAATACGATACAAATACGATACAAATACGATACAAATTGGATACAAATACGATACAAATACGATACAAATTGGATACAAATACGATACAAATTGGATACAAATACGATACAAATTGGATACAAATACGATACAAATACGATACAAATACGATACAAATACGATACAAATACGATACAAATACGATACAAATTGGATACAAATACGATACAAATACGATACAAATTGGATACAAATACGATACAAATTGGATACAAATACGATACAAATTGGATACAAATACGATACAAATACGATACAAATACGATACAAATACGACACAAATACGATACAAATACGATACAAATACGATACAAATACGATACAAATACGATACAAATACGATACAAATACGATACAAATACGATACAAATACGATACAAATACGATACAAATACGATACAAATACGACACAAATACGATACAAATACGATACAAATACGATACAAATTGGATACAAATACGATACAAATACGATACAAATACGATACAAATACGATACAAATTGGATACAAATACGATACAAATTGGATACAAAATACGATATAAATACGATACAAATACGATACAAATACGATACAAATACGATACAATTACGATACAAATTGGATACAAATACGATACAAATACGATACAAATTGGATACAAATACGATACAAATACGATACAAATACGATACAAATACGATACAAAAACGATACAAATTGGATACAAATACGATACAAATTGGATACAAATACGATACAAATTGGATACAAATACGATACAAATACGATACAAATACGATACAAATACGATACAAATACGATACAAATACGATACAAATTGGATACAAATACGATACAAATTGGATACAAATACGATACAAATTGGATACAAATACGATACAAATACGATACAAGAACGATACAATTACGATACAAATTGGATACAAATACGATACAAATACGATACAAATTGGATACAAATACGATACAAATTGGATACAAATACGATACAATCTGGATACAAAAACGATACAAATACGATACAAATACGATACAAATACGATACAAATACGAAACAAATACGATACAAATACGATACAATTACGATACAAATTGGATACAAATACGATACAAATTGGATACAAATACGATACAAATTGGATACAAATACGATACAAATACGATACAAATACGATACAAATTGGATACAAATACGATACAAATTGGATACAAATACGATACAAATTGGATACAAATACGATACAAATTGGATACAAATACGATACAAATACGATGCAAATACGATACAAATACGATACAAATACGATACAAATACGATAC